>CM066032.1:338820099-343820099 GCA_033557465.1 Ichthyophis bannanicus
GGCTACTTCCTGGGCGAAGTTCGGTTGGTTTCGCCGGTGGAGATTTGTAAGGCGGCGACGTGGTCGTCTCTGAATTCTTTTGTTCTACACTATCGCCTGGATGTGCAGATGTCGGAGGAGGCTTCGTTTGGGTCAGCAGTTCTTCAGGCTGGCCTGCCTGGTCCCTCCCGTAATTGAGTGTTTGTTCACTGCTCTGGTACGGACCCAGAGGTTTCGGGACTAGACTGGAGACACGATCAGGAAGGTGAAATTAGACTTACCTGCTAATTGTTCCTGGAGTGGACACAGTCTAGTCCCGTATCCCCCCAGTGTTCTTGCACATAGGGCAGCCTGAAGTGGCGGAAAGGTTCACAGGTAAGAGATCTTCTAGTGTTGATGGTTTCCGCACAGCAAAAAAAACCCAGAAAGGGACTTCAGTGAAAGGGATTGGACGAAATTGGGGAGCATTTGTTCCGATTCAGGCTTGCTATTCTCTCTGAGAATGAAGGAGTGGCCTGTTTAAGTTTTAGTCACAGTCTTTGGGGGTTTCGAGGCCTCTATTACTGTTTGCGAGCTTTTCTTGCTCGGGTATTTACTGTTGTTACTAAATTCTTACTTGTTTCTCCGGTGAGTCTGCTTTGTCAATAGGGTACTGGTGACAGGAGGCGGACACCGGGGAGATATACTGGTGATGTCACAAAAGAAGGAGTTTCTCAGTCTCCAAGCTGCTAGATGAGATGGGCAACCCAGAGGTTTCGGGACTAGACTGTGTCCACTCCAGGAACAACAATTAGCAGGTAAGTCTAATTTCACCATGGTGGGGCTAGGAAAGGACTAGAAATGGGCTGATGGAGGTCTGGGATTGGAAATGAGCTGATGGAGGGGCTCGGATAGGACTGGAAATGGGCTGATGGTGGGGCTAGGACTGGAAATGGGCTGATGCGGGGACTAGAAGGGAGCGGATGCTGGGTGGGGCTGGAACTAGAAGGAAGCTGATGTTGGGAGAGGATTAGAATGGGATGGTGCTGGGAGAGTGAAATGGAGAGTGGCAAAGTATTTTGTGTGGGAGGGAAGAAAAATCTACAATTGGCCGGGTATTGGGAGAGTAAATGGGGATTAAGGATGCAGGGGTAAAATTTGAGTGGATGAAAAAGGAATAAAGAAAGAGATGGAGGAAAGAGCAAAAGGAGAAACATTAGTATGTTAAAGCAGATGTAGAGAGAGAATGGAAAAAAAACTAGAAGAGAGAAGAAAAATGGACAGCAGACGATGGAGAGTTAGCAGAAGACACGAAGAAACCAGAAGAAAGTGGCTGGAGCAATTGCAACTGAAAAAAATGCACAAAAGGTAGAAAAATATCTCTTTATTTTGAATTTATTAACTGGAATATGTCAGCTCTGGGAAATGTGCATCATTAACGTCTGTGCATTGTTTAGTACAAGAGGAAATTAATTTATAGTTTTATTTCTACAGTGGTGTTGTACATTCCAAGTTTGGCTTTTGGAGTTCCCAGTTTAATTATTGTCTTCCTATTTCTAAATTGTGATTTCTTGTTCTTTGTTTGGTGATGGTCTATGTTCTGCATGTGTAACCGAGCTGAGGTATTCTGTTTATATAGTTTCTATTTGACATTGCCACTTGTTCTCTTTCCCCAGTAGGCCATGTATTGTTATTCTCTGAAATGTATTGGATTAATATTTGCAGTGTTGCCTTTTGATGGGTAGAGTATGGTGCTTTGTGAGTCCTGGTAGTGTTACGATAAGGCGGGTTTGCTATGGGTTCTAAATGGGCAGTTTTTGTAGTAGTTCCTAATGTGCCTGGCGGTTGGCACTGGATTATAGTAATGTAGAAATCTTTTAGTCTCTTTCTTTATCCATACCCTAGCTTTTAGTAAACATGCCTCTTAATGAGTATGCAAATATTTATGCAAATGAGGCCCCACACCGAATCTCCGCACCCCCCTTGGGCCGCCCCTGCTGCTGGTAGTTTCTCCCACTCTTTTCAACTGCGATTTGTTCCAGCTCATAAATGTTTCCAGGATTCCTTTTACCAATGAGAGATTTCAGCTCTTTCCAAAGGTTCTCAATTGGATTGAGATCAGGACTCATTGCTGGCCAGTTTGAAACTGTCCATTTGTTCCTTTTTAACCATTCTTTTGTACTTTTGGATGTCTGTTTTGAGTCATTGTCCTGCTGGAGGACCCTTGACCTTTGACTTAGACCTAGCTTCCTTAGCGTCCTCCAGTCCAGTCCCTATCTTCTGGGTTGTTCCCCCCTTCCAGCAGCGAGGAGACTGAGCACGTCATCTTCTTTGATGACCCTAGGGTACATATAATACTGGCACCTCCCACCAGCATCAGTTTTGCTCAGTCTCCAAAGCAGCTGGAAAGGAGGCAGTAACCTAGTAGTTTAATGGGGAGACTTAGCTAGGATTTTTTTTCTGTTATTTTCGTCTTGTTTATTTTATTTACAGTGTGAGTTATTTACTTTAGGTCTTGGAGGCCCTGACTGGATATCCCGCTGGGGATAGGGGAGGGGGAGCTCGGCCCGACCTGCGGTAGCGGTCCCTGCCCTCTCTTGCAATTCCCGGCAGTGCGCTGGCCACGTGGAGGAGGAGACGCTGCCTGTAGCCTGCCGTCAGCCTCGAGGCCCAAGAATTTCTTCCGCCACGTGCCGAAGCCCTTCAGGTGGCTGAGCACGTGGGTGGGGAGAAGCCTGCAGCTGTGGCAATCCCAGAGTGTTAAGGGGAGCCGGAGAGCAGGTGAGCGGCGCAGAAAAGTAAGAGTTGAAGAGTGCAAGTGCCAGATCGAGTCTGCGGCCGGCGGGGCGAGCCACGCCCGACCACGCGGCTCCAGAACAGGAACAGGAGCGGGTGCATAGGAGGCGCTGCAGAGGAAAGCTGGTAGGCGTGATCGTGCCTTTATTTGCGCCCTTTTTTGGTGCGCATTGCACAGCTTGCAGTTTAGTTGGGCCCATGCAGAGGGCCTTGACCACGGGGGCTCCTTGCCTGAGGGAATCGGCGGTAGGTGCAGGAGCCTTCAGGGGACCCTAGTGGGGCCTCGATTTAAAAAAAAAAACAAAAAAAAAGTGTGTGTTAATTTAATTTTAATTTCAATTTCATTGTCACTATGCCTAAGGCCCAGTGCTTGATTTGTGGCACCCGGAAGTCTACGGTGTCAGAGGCTGGGCTCTGTAAGGGCTGTGCAACAGAGGCAGCAGAGGTGGAGCAGGGGATGGAAGGTTTTTCTCAGGATCCCCTTGCTTTCCTGTTCTCGGGAGTTTGAGGTAGGTCAGTCTGCTCCTGAGCTTCCGGCAGCGCCGGAACATTTGCCCATGCCCCTGGAGCAACCCGGGCCTTCTACCTCCTGGGGGGGGGGGGCCTGGAGGGGAGGGGAGTGGCGTGGCGTAGCGTAGGGGATTTTTCCCCAGAATTTGTACTCCTGATGCACAGGGCCTTTTACCTGCGCAAGCGGGGGGCTCGAGAGCAGGGCCCTGCTCTAGGCGGTGCTGCAGGCGGTCCTTTGGACACTAGAGAGCAAGAGGAAGCAGGGGTTCCGTCAAAGCGGGCTAGGCTTTCTCAGGATGAGGCTCCTCGTCCCCCGATGTCGGAGATTCAGGAGGGTGAATCCTCAGACAGGAGATGGGGGAGAACGAGGAGGAGCTGGAAGAAGGAGAAATTCCAGAACAGGAACAGGCCAGGATTGTTCGAGTCTTCCGCCGGGAGGAATTGCCGGTATTAATTGGGGAATCCCTAAAGGTGCTTAATATGTCAGCGGGTGTTCCAGTGGAGGAAGAAGCGCTGGAGGACCCACTGATCCAGGCGATCCGGAAATCGCAGAAGGTTTTTCCGGTGCACCGGGTAGTGAAGCAAATGATTCAGGAGGAATGGGATCAACCTGAATCGGGACTGAGAGGGGTTCGGTCCATGGCCCGCCTGTATCCCTTGCTTGAAGGGGAGAAGGAGTTGCTTCGTTCCCCCAGGGTAGATGTGGCGGTGTCGACAGTCACGAAGAAGACGACAGTCCCGGTAGAGGGCAGTGCTGCCCTCAAGGACACCCAGGATAGAAAGTTGGAAACGCTGCTTCCTTATCGTCACTCCAGTCCAGTCCCTTTACTTTCGGGTTACGCAACCCTTCCAGCAGCTTGGAGGCTGAGCCCAACCTTTTTGGGGTGGAGCGGTATATATACCACTGGTGCCACCCACCAACTCCTGTATACTCAGCCTCCAAGCAGCTGGAGGGTTCCGTAAGCCTAGGGCTTACTGGAGTCTTACCTTCTTTTAATTTTGGCTAAATCTTACTAATTTTAATTTTAATTTAATTCTCATTCATTTATATATTTATTTCTTTAGGCAATCTTCCTTCTCTCCCGTTTGCTGATTTTCGCCCTCCCCCCCCCCCCCGGCCCGGGCCGAGGATCGGAAGTGTTACCATTTTGCTTACAGCAGCGAGCAGGGGAATCAGAAGCCTCTCGCTGCTGACTAGGCCTGCTGCGGGTCCTCTTCAACTCTCCGGAAGGCCTGCGTCCTCGCGCCGAAGCCCTCCCCGGTGGCTGAGCGCTGGAGGAAACGCGAAGCGGAGGAACGATCTGCAGCGCTCAGGCTTTATCGCTCCCCCCCTCCCGAGTCTGCCGAGTGCAGGGGCGAGCTCCGGAGACGCGATCGCAGCGCCGGTGAACAACCGCGAGCGGGTAAAGCAGGACTCGTCCTCCTCTGTCCCTCTCTTCAGCCGGAGGCTCCAGAGAGGCGCTAAGACCAGCCGCGTCCCTCCGTTCTGAGCTCCACGTGGCCGCGGCCTGCCACGTGTTGAGCCAACGGTGCAGGAATCGCGGCTCCAGGCCGGGTAACAGCAGAGCAGCTGGAAGAGAAGGATACAAACAAATCGCAAGTACTCAGCCCATTGGCTCTAGGGAGATTGTAATTGCTGTTTTCTTTGCTTTAATTCTTGTTTATTCCCCAGTGGTTTAAGGAGATTTCGCTGCCTTATCCTTGCTCCTGGAGAGAGCAGTGCAGGAAGTTTTAGAGGGAATTTTTATTATATATTTTCATTTGAATTTTAAGTTTAAATTTAAAAAATTCTTTTAAGTTATCCACTAGATAGCATGACTGGCAAGTCAAGGTGCCCATCTTGTGGCACACGTAGGGGTACGGCATCTGAGGCAGGAGTCTGCAGAGGCTGCGCTGCAGTAGCCACCTCAATAGAACAAGAAATCAGCCTTTCTATGGCCCAGTCATCCCAGGGGTCCTCGGATCCTATGGAGGGGGAAGTAGTGTCCCAGTTATCCCTTCCCTCTCACTCGGAAGCACCCCCTCCTCCGCTCCCCCCCTCCACCCTTCCCCCTGGGGAGGGGGCAGTCGGGGACTTCTTTTCCCCTGACTTCGTGCTTTTATTACACCAGGCCTATTGCATGCGCAGACAGGGGCTTGCGACAGGAGAGGGGGGCTCGACATCCGAAGGCAGAGTAGCCAGACCCCTGAGGGCAAGCGTTCAGGACTCAGGAATACCCCCAAAGCGCCCCAGGCTGCTGCACGAGGAACCTCTCTCTTCCCTTTCCCAGGGCACCCTAGAGGAGGAGGTCTCTGAAAAGGAATTAGAGGAGGAAGAGGAGGAGCTGGAAGAAGGGGAGATCCCTGAGGAGGACCAGGCTCGCATAATTAGAGTGTTCCGACGAGAGGAGCTGCCTGCTTTAATTAATGATTCCCTGAAAGCTCTCAATGTAGTCTCAGATACTCCAGGGGAAGATGAGGCATTGGAGGATCCCTTAATCCAGGCCATCAGGAAGTCCCAGAAAGTTTTTCCAGTCCACAGAGTGGTACGTCAGATGATACAGGAGGAATGGGATCAGCCTGAGTCAGGGTTAAGAGGGGTCCGGGCCATGTCCCGCCTTTACCCTCTCCCTGAATCGGACAAAGAGCTGCTGAAGTCCCCCAGGGTGGATGCGGCGGTTTCAGCAGTAACAAAGAAAACTACTATCCCAGTTGAGGGCAGCGCGGCGCTGAGTGATCCCCAGGATAGGAAATTGGACACGCTCCTAAAACAAGCCTTTGATGTCAGCGCTCTGGCCTTACAAGCTTCAGTCTCAGGGGCCTGGGTAGCGCGGGCCTGTTTGAGGTGGGCTCAGCAACTCCAGGCAGAGGAGGTTTCCGCCGAAGGATCATTGGCCAACGCAGCGAGGTTGGAATCCGGTACGGCCTTCCTGGCGGATAGTCAGTATGACCTCATCCGCAGCTTAGCTAAGAACATGGCCTCGGTGGTAGCAGCCAGACGCTATTTGTGGCTACGCAATTGGGCGGCCGATGCTTCCTCCAAAACTCGCCTGAGTCGTCTTCCCTTCAAAGGGAAGCTGTTATTCGGTGAGGACTTAGATAAGCTGGTAAAGGACCTGGGCGAATCCAAGGGCGGCAGGCTTCCGGAGGACAGGCCGAAACAAGCGCGGCCCTTAACCCCAGCACGGAACCAACCTAGGGACCCCCGGAGGTTTCGTTCGACAAGACTGAACCCCTTTCTTAGGGGTCGTTTTCCCGGTAGAGGACAAAGCTCCAGAGGTTTTCGGGGGGCGGGCAGAGGTTACTCCGCCTCCTCCTTTTCCTCGGGCCCCAGGAAACAACAATGAGAGTCCGGGGGTCCAGGAGGGCGGGATGCCGATAGGCGGTCGCCTGAGGCTCTTTCTTCCCGCCTGGTCCCGGGTCACGTCCGATCAATGGGTTCTGGAGGTGATCCGAGAGGGCTACGCTCTCGAATTTGCAAAGCAAATACCTCCAGCATTTGTTCAGTCTCCTTGCGGCTCCCCAACAAAAAGAGCCGCTATAGAATCTACACTGTCCCGTCTCTTACAACTCGGGGCCGTGGTGCCCGTCCCTCCAGGCCAGTACGGTACAGGTCGGTACTCGATTTACTTTGTGGTCCCAAAGAAGGAGGAGTCCTTTCGTCCAATCCTGGATCTAAAGCAGGTCAATCGATGTCTCAAGGTGCCACACTTCAGGATGGAAACCCTTCGGTCGGTCATAGCGGCCGTAAGGGACGGCGAGTTCCTAACGGCACTGGACTTGACAGAGGCCTATTTGCATATCCCCGTCAGAAAATCTCATCAACAATTCCTGAGATTCGCGGTTCCTCGGGGCCATTTTCAGTTTCAGGCGCTGCCCTTCGGTCTAGCGACCGCGCCAAGGACGTTCACCAAGGTGATGGTTGTAGTAGCGGCAGCACTACGAAAGGAGGGAATCCTGGTGCACCCCTACTTGGACGACTGGCTCATCCGGGCAAAGTCGGAAGAGGAAAGTCGCTGGACAACAGCCAGAGTGATACAGGTGCTGGAGGACTTGGGGTGGGTCATCAATCGCGCAAAGAGCAGTCTGGTACCCTCCCAAGAGCTCGAGTATCTCGGAGCAAGGTTCCACACAGGCAGGGGCAGGGTTTTCCTGTCCGGCACAAGGGGGAGGGACCTAAGGATCCTAGTCACGCAGTTCATGACCAGGCGCCTTCCTTCGGCGTGGCATTACCTGCAACTCCTGGGAACCATGGCGGCAGCCATAGAGGTAGTTCCGTGGGCCAGGGCGCACATGCGTCCTTTACAGCGATCCCTGTTGCGTCGATGGTCCCCACAACAGCACCCTTTGTTCCTTCAGCTGCCCTGCGCCCCTCGAACCAAGCAGTCCCTCCACTGGTGGAGGTGTCCAAAGAACCTCAATCGCGGTATGCCCCTCGAACCTCCACAATGGTTGCTGTTGACGACGGACGCCAGCCTAGCAGGCTGGGGAGCACATTGCGAGGACCAGTTTGTCCAGGGGCGTTGGACGCCGTTGGAATCTCAATGGCCTATCAACCGGCTGGAATTGAGGGCAGTCACCCTGGCACTCAAGACTCTCGAGTCTTTAGTGCTAGGGAAGGCGATTCGGGTACTCTCCGACAATGTCACCGCGGTGGCATACATCAATCATCAAGGAGGCACCAGCAGTCCAGCCTTGGAGAAGGAGGCGGACACACTGTTCCAGTGGGCAGAACGTCGCTTGGAAGCACTCTCAGCACAGCACGTGGCCGGCACGGACAACATCACACCGCCGACTACCTCAGCAGGTGCAAGATAGACCACGGGGAGTGGGAACTACATCAGGAAATCTTCGACCAGATAGTAGCTCTTTGGGGTCCCCCTGTCATGGACCTCATGGCGCGGTTCTCATCCGCCAAGGCCAGCCGATTCTTCAGCCGACGGAAAGAAAGGATGTCCGAAGGCTTAGACGCTCTGGCCCAGAAGTGGCCCTCGGAGGGTCTCCTTTATGTCTTTCCCCCTTGGGCACTGATAGGGAAAGTCATCCAGCGGATAGAAGCTCACCAGGGCATAGTAATCCTCATTGCCCCGGACTGGCCCCGTCGCCCCTGGTATGCGGATCTGGTAAGGATGATCGCCGACCGCCCCTGGCGGCTCCCCAACAGGAGGGACCTTCTGAAACAAGGTCCAGTCCAGATGCCACACGTGGATCGATTCTCGCTTACGGCTTGGCTATTGAAAGGGCACGGCTCTTGAAGCGCGGCTACTCGGCGGCAGTAATCACCACTCTGTTGAGCGCTAGGAAGCGCTCAACTTGCCTCTCCTATGTGAGAGTGTGGCGCATCTTCGAGGCATGGTGTGCAGAGCGCCGGAGGAAACCTCTGGCATCCTCGATCCCGGAGGTCCTGGAATTTTTGCAAGCCGGATTCGACAAGGGCCTAGCACATAGCTCCCTCCGGGTCCAATTGGCGGCCATCTCCTGCTATAGGGGTAAGGTCTGCGGGAAGCCTTTAGGAGCACACGCGGACGTTTCCAGGTTCCTGAAAGCGGTCAGACGGCTCCGTCCGCAGAGGAGATCGGTCATCCCCCCTTGGGACCTCAACTTGGTACTAAATGCACTAGTCACGGAGCCGTTCGAACCATTGAAGAAGGCCTCCTTGAAGGATCTGACTCTGAAGACAGTCTTTTTGGTGGCCATTTGCTCGGCCAGGCGGGTCTCCGAATTACAAGCCCTGTCTTCTCGACCGCCCTTTCTGTACTTTCTCAAAGATAAGGTAGTTCTTAGGACGGTCCCCTCGTTCTTGCCTAAGGTCATCTCCCCCTTTCATGTCAACCAATCGATCACTCTCCCGTCCCTTCCGGCGGAAGAGCTCGGAGGGGGAGATAGTAAGCTCCTCCTACTCGACGTACGCAGGACATTAAAGCGTTACCTCTCCTGCACAGCCCCCTTCAGGAAGTCCGAGCGACTGTTCGTTCAGTTTGGGGGTCCCCATAAGGGGAAAGCGGCGGCCAAAGCCTCAATCTCAAGATGGATCAGGGAAGCGATTGCCTCCGCCTATATCCTCAAGGGGAAGCAAGTTCCAGGAGGGCTGCGAGCCCACTCAACTAGGGCGCAGGCCACCTCTTGGGCGGAGTTCAGTTTGGTTCCCCCGCTGGACATCTGTAGAGCGGCGACCTGGTCCTCCCTGCACTCCTTTACCAAGCACTATAGACTGGACGTGCAGAGTGCTACGGACTCCAGGTTTGCGCAGGCGGTTCTACGTTCCGGAATGGCGAATCCCACCCGGGCGGGTACTGCTCTGGTACTTCCCTAAAGTAAAGGGACTGGACTGGAGTGACGATAAGGAAGAAGTAATTAGATCTTACCTGCTAATTATTGTTCCTGAAGGAACGACAGTCCAGTCCCTGTTCCCTCCCGAGGTTGCCATTCCGGACGTTTGTTTTCAGGGTCGGACTCCGACTCGAGGGCGGACACAGGCCTATCTGGAGGGTCACTGGGGTGGGAGGACCGGGCAGTAGCAGGCATTCGGCTTCCGCCCTTGACCCCTCCTCATTCTTTCTCGTTGGTTTTTCATTCTCTCTTTCTTCTACGCCTGTATATAAAAAAAAAAAAAAAAAAAAAAAAAATATACGCTTGGATTAGAGTGTTTTTCATTTATGATATTTTGGAATGTTTGTTTCAAGTCTGCTTTTTCAGTAGGTTACTGGAGTTGGTGGGTGGCACCAGTGGTATATATACCGCTCCACCCCAAAAAGGTTGGGCTCAGCCTCCAAGCTGCTGGAAGGGTTGCGTAACCCGAAAGTAAAGGGACTGGACTGTCGTTCCTTCAGGAACAATAATTAGCAGGTAAGATCTAATTACTTCTTAAGCAGGCTTTTGACGTAAGCGCCATGGCTCTCCAGGCGTCCGTTTGTGGGGCCTTGGTAGCCCGGGCCTGCTTGCGGTGGGCCCAACAGCTGCAGCTGTCGGGGATCCCACAACTCAACCGTCAGGAGAGGCGGCTAGGATTGAATCGGGAGCTGCCTATTTAGCTGATAGCCAGTATGATCTAGTTAGAAGCTTGGCCAAAAACATGGCTTCGGTGGTGGCGGCCCGCCGCTATCTTTGGTTACGCAACTGGGCCGCAGATGGCTCTTCAAAGGCCTGGCTCAGCAGGCTCCCCTTTAAGGGGAAGCTCCTCTTTGGGGAGGACTTGGAGAAGCTGGTAAAGGATCTGGGGGAGTCTAAGGGAGGTAGACTTCCCAAGGATAGGCCTAAGCAGAGTCGCTTCCCTGCGCCATCGCGCTTGCAGCTGAAGGAATCCCGGAGGTTTTGGGGTTTTCGGTCGACGCCCTTTCAGAGGGGTCGCTTCAACTCCAGGGGCCAGTTTTTCTGGGGGTTCAGGGGGGCTGGGAAGGGGTTTGCCACCTCTTCCGCCTCCTCTGCCTCTAGAAAGACGCAATGAAACAACGGGGGCTCAGCTTGGAGAGCTGCCGGTAGGGGGCGCCTTCGGCAGTTCTTCCCAGCTTGGGCCCGGGTTACGTCGGATCAATGGGTCTTGGAGGTGGTACGAGAGGGTTACGCTCTCGAATTCTCAAGACCCGTTCCTCATTCATTTGTAATCTCCCCGTGCAAGTCCCTCGCCAAGAGGGCCGCAGTAAGGTAGACATTGGCGAGGCTGCAAGGGTTGGGCGCAGTCGTGCCCGTGCCTCCAGAGGAACGCGATTGCGGTCGATACTCCATCTATTTTGTGGTGCCCAAAAAGAAAGGGACCTTTCGGCCGATTCTTGACCTAAAAGGAGTCAATTGGTGCCTCAGGGTGTCATTTTCGGATGGAAACATTGAAATCTGTCTTGGTAGCGGTGAGGCAAGGAGAATTCCTGACTGCTCTGGATCTAACAGAGGCATATTTGCATATTCCAGTTCGTGAGGCTCATCAGCAGTTCCTGTGGTTTGCAACACCGGAAGGTCACTTCCAGTTTCAGGCATTACCCTTCGGCCTGGCGACAGCCCCGCGCACCTTCACCAAGGTCATGGTGGTGTTGGCCGCGGCGCTACGCAAGGAGGGGATATTGGTTCACCCTTACCTAGACGACTGGTTGATCCGGGTGAAATCCGAGGAGGAGAGTCGGAAGGCAATGGCCCGGGTGGTCGCCTTTCCACGGAATCTGGGGTGGGTGATCAACATGGCAAAGAGCAAGTTGAATCCCTCGCAAGGGATCGAGTATCTGGGGGCAAGGTTCGACACAAGAGAGGGCAGGGTGTTCTTACCGGCCCACAGAGCAGAAGTGTTAAGACAACTAGTCCTTCAGTTCCTGGCCATGGAGGCGCCCTCGGCCTGGCATTATCTTCAGGTCCTGGGGACCATGGCGGCAACGATAGAACTGGTACCCTGGGCCAGGGCACATATGAGGCCTCTTCAATGGGCCTTGCTGAGGCGTTGGTCTCATCAAAATCAGTCCATGTCAATGGAGCTCGTCTGCCCAGTTGGGACCAGAGAAGCCTTGCAGTGGTGGCTAAAGCCGGGGAGCTTGGAACAGGGAATGCCTCTCGAGTCCCCGGTGTGGGTCCAGTTGACAACGGATGCCTCCCTCTCTGGGTGGGGCGCACATTGCGAGGGGCTCTTCGCCCAGGGCATTTGGGATGCCCAGGAATCCCAGTGGTCAATCAACAGGCTGGAGTTGCGGGCAGTTGCTGTGGCTCTCAGAGCCCTCCGGACGTTGGTTTTCCACAGGGCGGTCAGGGTGCTGTCCGACAACATGACGGCAGTAGCATATATCAATCGCCAAGGCAGCACAAGCAGTCCTCCCTTGGAGGAGGAGGCGGCAGACCTGCTAGACTGGGCCGAGGTTCATCTCTCAGCTTTGTCAGCTCAGCACGTGGCCGGAGTGGAAAACATGACGGCGGACTTCTTGAGCAGGAACAGAGTGGACCACGGGGAGTGGGAGCTCTGCCAGGAGGTTTACGAGCATGTAGTGGCTTGTTGGGGGACTCCGGTGATGGCTCTCATGGCGCGTTTCCAGTCGGCCAAGGTGAATCGCTTCTTCAGTCGAAGGAAAGAGCGGATGTCAGAGGGCTTGGATGCTCTGGTTCAGAGGTGGCCGTCAGAAGGCCTGCTGTATGTTTTTCCCCCTTGGGCGCTCATAGGCAGGGTGCTTCATCAGATAGAGGCTCATCCAGGTCTGGTGATTCGTATAGCCCTGGATTGGCCTCGCCGCCCTTGGTACGCCGATCTGGTACATCTGTTGGCTGCTCCTCCGTGGCGCCTTCCGGCGCGGGAGGATTGATTGGAGCAGGGGCCAGTCCACATGCCGCAGGTGGATCGGTTCTCGCTTACGGCCTGGCTATTGAGAGGGCACGGCTCCTGAAGAGGCGTTATTCTAGGGCAGTGATTGCGACCTTGCTGAATTCTCGTAAACGGTCTACCTGCCTTTCCTATGTAAGGGTTTGGCATATATTTGAAGGTTGGTGTATGGACTGGAGAAAGAAGCCTCTTGGGTCAGACCAAGTTCCACCAAGCCCAGTATTCTGTTTCCAACAGTGACCAATCCAATTCACAAGTACCTGGCAGGTCCCAATAAAGGTACATGGGTTCCACAATGCTTGTCCTGGGGTAAGCAGTGGATTTCCCAAGTCCTCTTTCCTCCAGAACTTGTCTGAACCTTTTTTTAAACCCAACTACATTAACAGCTTTCACTACATCCTCCAGTAATGAATTCCAGAGGTTTATTATATGCATTGAGTGAAAAAATATTCTCTTACTAATCTGCCTCCACCTGCTTTTGTTGAGATCGTAACTCGCACCTCTTGACTGGTCCAGCAGGATAGGGAAAGACTGATTGAGATGAAAGATGGCACTTTCGGGAGAAAGGATGGTATCATCCTCAGGGAGACAGAAGCTGATGTGACAACTAAAAAGGTACTTCAGGCCGGAAGGTCGGGGGTTCAAATCCCACTAGAGGACAGCAACCTTGGGCCGGAAGGACTGGGGTTTCTAGTCCCACAGATGCTCCTTGTGGTCTTGGGCAAGCCACTTAACCCTCCATTGCCCATGTTCCCTGTAAGTATTAGTGTATGTGTCTCATATCCCCGCGTGTTAAATGTATCCCCCAATTGTGTTGTGACCGCTTTGATTGAAGGATAAGGCGGTATACAAAACTGTCTAAATAAATAAATAAACTAAAAGAGACAAAAAGAGAAATAAGGAGAGCAAAATCAAAGGCAGAAGAAAAGATAGTTAAAGATGTGAAGTGTGGTGACAAAACGTTCTTCAGGTATATTCCGGAGAGGACGAAAATCAGAGGTGGAATTGCAGGATTCAGAAGTGCTGGGAATGGATTCGTGGAAAGTGAAATTGAAAAAGCGAAAATGCTAAACAAATACTTCTGTTCTATTTTTACTAGAGAAAATCCTGGAGAAGGACCATCTGTGATTAACAAATATACAAATGGGAATGGAGTACATACCACACCATTCACAAAAGATGATGTGTTAGAACAGCTTGCAAAACTGAAAGTGGACAAGGCTATGAGACCAGATGGGATACATCCCAGGATACTGAAAGAGCTCAGTGAGGTTCTTGCAGGGCCTTTAAAGGATGTTTTTAATAGATCCTTGGACACAGGAGAAGTCCCACATGATTGGAGAAGGGCTGATGTGGTACCTCTTCACAAAGTGGTAGTTGGGAAGAAGTGACAAATTACAGCCAGTAAGTCTTACCTCGGTGGTGGGAAAAGTAATGGAGGTGACAACTAAAAAGTAGCTCTCTACAGGAGAAGGCTTGCTACTCTGAGGCAATAGCCACCAGAATACCACCTTTCAAAGGGACTAAAAAGGGATACGTTTCAGCAACATGAACACCAGAGAAAGCTCCACAGAGTGATCTGCTTCACTCCCTTAAGGAAGCAGGACACATCAGGGTGTGCCACCAAGGACATACCTTGAACTTGCTCCTAGTAGCACGCAAAGGCTACCACCTGAACCTTTATAGCATTCACAACTAAACTCTGGTCCAAACTAGACTGTAAGGAGGACAAAACACATTATGTCATTGTGCGCCCTCTTGGCATCCAAGGTCTGAAATAACACCCCCTCTCGAAGACTCTCCAAACAGAGGCCCTTCCAGATGTTAAGAATGGTGCCAAGATTATCCTTAAATAGCTTGTGCCTCTCAAAGGCCAGGTTTGAAGCAAGAAGGGCACGGTATCCTCCATAAGCAGGGGACATTGCTGCAGTACTGTGCAGTAGTAGTCCTGAGGTGGTAAGAAAGGGGACCCTGCTATCAGTCTCAAAAATGTCATGTACTATCACCAGCACAGGCAGTTTGGCACCATCAGAATGACCAGGTGAAACTAAATCCTGCACAGAAGGTGACATTTTATTTACCAGTTAATTTCCTTTCCTTGAGTCCGCTAGATCAATCCAGACAAGTGGGATGTACCAAAGCTACAACTCCACTGGGTGGAAGACGATACAGCAGCTTGCAAAACCCTTGAGCCAAAGGCTGCGTCCACCCGTGTGTGGACATCCAAGTGGTAATGCTTGCCGAAAGTGGAAAGTGATGCTCAAGTTGCTACCTGACAAATGTCTGCAGGTCTACAGAGCTCTGCTTTACCCACAAGGATGCCTGCGCTCAGGTAAAATAGGCACTCAAACCCTAAAGAACCAGCTGGTTCAGTAACAAGCCGAGGCAAAGGCCTCTTTAATCCAATGCCCCAAAGTAGACTTAGCGACTGCCTCACCCTTGCACAGGCCAGCAAACAGCAAAAAAGATGTTCGATCTTACAAAAGAAATTTGTAACCTCCAATTACTGGAGAAGCATCCTCCAAACTTCCACAAGGTGAAGCATCCTTCCCCTGACATTGCTCCTTAGCAAAAAAGGAAAGGCAGACCACCTGGTTTACGTGAAAGGGAGAAAGCACCTTAGGCAAGAAGGAAGGCACAGGCTGAATGGAAATGACCTCCTTTGAAAAAGGGCAGATAAGAATCTTGGCAAGATAGAACCTGCAGCTCGGAAATCCGTCTTGCGGAACAAATCACGACCAAGAAGACCGTCTTGAACGTCAAATCCTTCAAAGTAGCGAGCTTCAATGGTTCAAAAGGTGCTGCCATCAGCACCCTGAGCACTAACACTGATCTCAGGAAGGGATCACATACTGGAGGGGAGGACACAAGATGCTGAACCCCCTGGAGAAACCACAAGACATCTGGAAGCAGATACGCCTCCGTGAGATTGAGAGCCATGAGGAAATTGTCCTCGCGTACAGCAATGACAAAGTGCAGGTTCTTCATGTGAAAATGTGGTACCCGCAAAGCTCTGTTCACATGCTTGAGATCCAAGATGAGTCGAAAAGCACCCTTTTTTGGGCACCACAAAATATGTGAAGTATCAACAGCGACCAGATTAGTCTGAAAGGATTCGACCACTGCTTCTAACTGAAGAAGCCGCTGGAGAGTCTTTTGAACCACCTGCACTTTGGCCGAAGCCTTGCAAGGACATCAGGAAGGCATCTGAAAAAGGCCGTGCCAACTCGATTGCGCACCCCTTGCATATCACCTCTAACACTCGCTGGTCAGAGGTAATTTGGACCCAGGTAGGATAAAACCATTGAAGTTGACCTCCTACTGGTACCACCTCATTCTGGACCCTCCTCGCTTTATTGGACGACTTGGGGCCATTGGTATGGCCGAGTAATATCCTCTGCTCGTGCCCCTACTGCCCTGAAAGGACTGACTCCAGGATGGGTAGCAAGTCCTCTGAAAAGGAGCAAAGCCAACTGCCTGGAAATGTCTAAAATCCTGGTACTGCCCCCTCACTGTAGCTGCTGATCTGATTGGCTTAGGTTTATCCTCTGGAAGCCTAATTCTCTTGGTTTCCCCCAAGTCTTTAACCACCTTATCCAGAACGTCTCCAAAGAGGAGCTTCCCTGTAAGAGGGTCATTCAAGAACAGTAATAAGCCCTTGGACATGCAGCATAGATGTTTTTCTAGCGAAGACATCTATGATCATATTCTGATACACCCGTGGTCCTCCACTTACGCAGCGCTACTATGGGGATCTCAGAGCATGGGAGAGAGGGGGTGTAACAAGGGCATGGTCAGCCGTGGAGATGTGCGATGTGTATTCAGGAAAGGCCCATGTACGTTCTGCACGTGTCCCGCAGACATCCACATTATACCAGCGTAAACATGGAATAAGGCCAGGACTTAGAAACTGTTCTTCTCTGGTCTGCAATGTATCCCATAGAGATGAATGGCTGTGACAAAGATGTAGTGAACCGGTGTGTCTGCAGTCTGGAAGATCACAAGATGCAGTTGTAAAGAACAGAATGCAGAGGTGGAGGAAGGTTGTCTGGTTAAGTCACATTACTAAACATGCCTAAAGAAATATTCAGAGGCACAATGGTGATTATTCCAACTATGCTGACAATTGCTGTGTGAGCTAGAGGAGGTGAGCAAGAGCACCTTAACAATCCTTGTCATCTGAGAAGTGGGACTGTTGATGTTGGGATTGTATGTGGGAGAGTATAGGACTGATGCATGTGTGGGTGAGAAACGCAGTTCAGATTAGTAGTCCTGGGACTCCATGCTATCATGCTATACCAGATGTTTTCTAGAGGTACAGAGCATCTGTACTGCAGATGGTAAAATTAGACATTACCTGCTAATTGTCTTTCCTTGAGTATCTCCAGTCCAGTCCCAACACAGATGGGTAGTCACGCCTGTCCAGCAGCTTAGAGACCGAGCATGTCAGATTTCTAACATCTGCACACTTGGGTAGCTAGAAGCTCCTCCCAGCCCCCAGTATCTTACTTACAAAACAGAGTTAGAAGAGCAAAGAGCATATGCATCCTGCAACACCAGGCTGGTAGTTAAGAATAGAAAAACACTCTTTGAGAACTAAAAGCTGTGAAACCCTTTAAACAGGATGCCAAGGAGGGAAAAAAATAATTCCTGCAAGGAAAGGGGTAGGCTCCAGATTGAGCCAGAGTGCCCAAGGACCAGACTTACCTTCTGAACGAGAACATCCCTGCGGCACCGAATTCCACCTTTTTTTTTTCTTCAAATGTTCTAGAACCACTTACCTCTATCCTCTTTTGATTGATCTGCAAGATCTTTTAGAAGAGCGTCTGAGGTCTAGGTTCGCAGCCTGAACTATCAACAAAAAACAATCAGTTTGTGGTTAGCAGAGGGTCAGGGACTGGGCTGGAGATACTCAAGGAAAGAGAATTAACAGGTAATGTCTAATTTCACCTTCCTTCTCATATTCTCCAGTTCAGTCCCAACACAGATGGGATGTAACATAGCAGTACTGGCTTGGGGAGGGGGGGGGGGCCGAGTCTGGCCTGAATCACCGTCGCTCCAAAACTTGCATCCCTCACTAGTGTTTTACAAAGGTATGTAGGGATGGCCATGTTGAGGCCTTGCAAATATCTGCTGGTGGAATTAAGCTCTACTCTGCCCAGGAAGCCACTTGTGCCCTTGTCAAGTGGGCCCACAGCTCCACTGGCACCCCTTACGCTTAAGCAGATAAGCAGAGCCAATCGTCTCTCTCACCCACTGGGAAATGGAAGCCTTGGATACCGCTTCTCCCTTGCGGGGTCCTTCAAACAAAACAAAGCAACCTATCTGTGGCTTTTAAGTAATGTCGAAGGGTGCGATGTACATCCAGGAGCCGCAGCAGCGGATCTGACTGGTGTCCTCCCTCACCCGAGAATACCAGGAGAGTAACCAGTTGATTGACATGAAAAGCAGAAATCACTTTTGACAGGAAGGACGGAACCGGGCATAGTACCACCTTTTTCTTAGAAATGGAAAGAAAAGGTGCTCAGCAAAACAGAGCTTACAACTCTTAGATTCGCCTGGCCAAACAAATGGCCACTAGCAAAACCATCTAAAGTCAAGTCCTTCAGGAATCACTCGGCTAGCGGCTCAAAGAGTGCCATGGTCAAAGCTGAAAGCACCAAATTAAGGTCCCATGCAGAACTATGGATCGTAATAGTGGATGAACTTGCTTTACGGCCCAGAGGAACTGAACCACATCTGGATGGGCCGCTAGAGTCTTCCCCTGCAATTTCCCCCTGTAACACGCCAGTGCATTCACCTGCACTTGGAGGGAGTTACATGCCAGGCCTTTATCCAGCCCCTCCTGAAGAAAAGCTAGGAACACCGAGACGGGAGCCTCCAGGGGTCTCGGTTCCCTGTCTACGCACCAACTCTTAAAGATCCTCCAGACCCTAATATAAGCTAGTGAAGTGGAACGCTTATGTGCTTTCAGCAGAGTTGAAATAACTGCACCTGAATAACCCTGCTTAACTAAGTGCGCCCTCTCAAGAACCATGCCGTAAGCGAGAATCGATCCACCTGAGGCATCAGGACTGATCCCTAAGTGTGCAGATCACGTTCAGGAGCCGCTAGGGGACGTCCGCCAGCAACCTGACGAAATCGGCATACCACGGTCTGCGTGGCCAGTCTGGCGCAATTAGGATGACCATCCCCCTATGCGCCTCGATCTGCTGCACCACCATCCTATCAGGGCCCAGGGTGGAAACACAGAGTAGTCCCATTTTCGGCCACTGTTGCCATAGAGCGTCGAGGCCTTCTGACATCCGTTCTCTTCGTCTGCTGTAGAAACGATTCGCCATTACAGACAACAGGCGTGCCATGAGGTCCATAACTGGGGGGGGCCCCAGCAGTGAAACAAGTGCGCAAACACCTCGTTGTCTAGTGTCCATTTGCCGATGTACACACTTATTCTGTGGAGGTTAAAATCGGCCATCACGTTTGTTCTTCCTGCCACGTGTGCTGCCGACAAAGCTTGGAGATTGTCCTTAGCCCATGCCATCAAAGGAGCAACCTCGCTTTCAAACTGGAAGCTGCCCGTGTCCCCTTCTCCGTTGATATATTCCACCATGGCAGTGTTGTCCGAGAACACTCGCTCTGCCCTCCCACGAAGAAGATTCGTGAACCTCTGGAGGGCAAGTACATCGCTCGCAACTCCAGTCTGTTTATGGCCCATGCAGCCTCTTCTGCCGACCTCTTCTGCCTTGTGTCACCTGTGCCTGACAGTGAGCCCCCCAGGCTATCAGGCTAGCATCCATTATTAGGGCAATCCACCTTGGTGCCTCAGCCAGGTTTGTCGGGCCTCAGCCACCACTGAAGAGCTACCTTGACATCCCTTGGGCAGGGCAGGCGCTTCTCCAACGGGTGACTTTGGGCTGACCATCTCTTCAGGATGGACCTCTGTAGTGGTCTCATATTTGCCCGTGCCTAAGGCACCAGCTCGATCATTGCCGCCATCGAGCCCAGAAGTTGTAGGTAATGCCAGGCCATCGGTGCCTGTGTCTGTAGGAAAAACCTGATCTGTAAATGCAGTTTGTTCATCCGCTCCAAGAGTAAGCAGAATTTGCCCTCTTGCATCTGAAAATGAGCTCCCAGATAAATCAACTCCTGAGCCGGATTTGTTTTGCTCTTGTCTGCGTTGATCACCCAGTTCTGAAGGAACTTGACCACCCAAGCAGTGGCTCTCATACTCTTTTCCCTGGATTTTGTCCATATCAACCAATTGTCAAGTTATGGGCGTACCAGAATTCGTTCCTTTGGCAGAGCCGCCGCCGAGACCACCATGAAGTAAAGGTCCGTTGCTAGGTCGAATGGCAATGCAGTGAATTGAAAGTGTCCCATGAGCACCTGGAATCTTAGGAATCGTTGATGCTCCCTCGGAATATGTAGGTAGGCTTCGGTGAGATCCAGAGACATAAGGAACTTTCTTTTCTTGATGGCCACAGAGTTTTCATGTGATAATGCGGAACCCGAAGACAACGATTCACGTGCTTGAGGTCCAGGGTGGGTCGAAAGGCACCCTCCTTTTTGGGGACCACAAAGTACATGGAGTATCGACCAGATCAGAGTTGGCTGCATGGCACCTTTGCCTCTGCCTGCAACTGTACCAACCTTTGTAGGGTGTCCCATACCGCTTGGAACTTGTGAGGGGCTCTGCAAGGGGATCGGATGAAACTTTCCTTGAGAGGGTGAGCAAACTCGAGGGCATAATTCTCCTTGATAACCTCCAGGACCCACTGGTCTGAGGTGATCTGGGCCCAGGCGCAATAAAATTCACACAGTCTTCCTCCTATAGGAACCAATTCCACCTGGACCTACCTCGTTTCATTATGGCTTCTTGTTGGAGGTGGAAGTGGAAGAAACCCCTCCCTGGAAACCTCAAAAAGGCTGACCTCTTGTGGGAAACCTTCCCATCTGATAGGGTGTGAAACAGTGGATGTCCCGTGCTTGTCCTCGGCCCTGCACTGGTATTCGTCCCGGCTTCTGATTGTCCTCCGGGATTCTCCCAAGTCCTTAATCAACTTTTTGAGCACCTCACTGAACAGAAGAGCTTCCCCTTCAATGGGAGTCTGCTCTAGCTTGATTTGGAGGACCCATCCGCCGACTAATTCTGTAGCCACAAGTATCTACACACAGAGAACATCAAAGCCATGATCTGGGCTTGGCACCTGATCAGGTCGTAAAAGGCATCTGCCAAGTAGGCCGCCCCTGACTCTAGCTTGGGGGCTTCCGAGGGAGCTGGTACTGGCTGCTCCGAATCCTCCTGGAGGCCTTGTGCCCAGTGCAGACAGGCCTAAGCCATGACCGCTCCACACATTGAAGCCTGCAGGGAAGCCATGTTAATATTGAAGGCCTGCTTCAGCAAGGTCTCCAGCTTCCTGTCCTGGACATTCTTGAGGGCCGAGCTGCCTTTCATTGGGATGGTGGTGGTCTTGGTCACTGCCGAAACAGCTGCATCCACCTTGGGAGAGCAAAACAGATCCTTCTTTTGCTTGAGGATCAGGTAGAAGTGCCTCCGGAATCTCCCATTCATCTAGAATCATCTGTTTGATGACCTGATGCATGGGAAACAATGTCTGCGATTTTCTAACCGCCTGGAACAAAAGATCTTCTAGAGGTTCCTCCTCCGCCTGGGATCCTGGGGTCATATTGAGGGTCTTCAATGAATGTGCAATCAGTGCAGGCAGCTTCTCTCTACGGAACACCCGCACAATGCGGGCCTCCTCCGACAGTGTCGAGGCCGAGTCATCCTAGACTTCAGACCTGCGCTTCGCTTTGGTCAGGGGTCCTACTAATTCAATTGAGGACCTCTTACGGGCTCCCCCTGCAGACAGAGCCCCTGAGCCCTTCTGTCTTTTTTTTTTTTTTTTAATTTTTATTTAAGTTTCTTGAATAACAACAAAATAATAAGGCAATACAATCCTTCACATTTTAACAATACTCAAGAAGAAATTGTACATCACATAAGCATATCACATCAAGGGAGAACATTACCAAATATCCAATACAAAAAAAATAAGGAAATCAGAAGTATCAAACTCCACTATGGGGGACCAGAAATCTCACCACCCACATCCCTTACCTCCACTTTCTGATTCAAAAAAGACTTAAGTTGGGTCACGTCCGTAAACACAAAGGACTGACCCTCAAAGGTAACTACACATCTACAAGGAAATTTTAAATAGAAGCATGCTCCAATAGCCAACACAGATGATTTAAATGCCAGGAACTGCCTGCGCCAGACCTGGGTAGCCCTGCTTACATCCGGGAAAACCTGCAGCTTTTGACCACAGAAAAGGGATTCCCGATTTTTAAAATAAGCACGAAGAACATTCAGTTTAGTAAGTTCAGAACCAAAAGTAGCTACCAATGTGCTATGTTTGGAAATAACATCAGCTGAGTCTTCTAAAAAAGCAGTTAGGTCCTGGCCTGCCGTAACATCTAAAGAAGGAGAGGCATCATCCTCATCCTGATTTACAGGAGGGGCAGATCGCATAGGCAAATAATACAAATACATTGCCTCAATGCTTCCATCTAACTTCAGAACTTCAGTAAAGTATTTCTTAAGTAAAATAGCGGGGGACAACAAGTGGGTGACTGGAAAATTAAGGAAACGCAAATTTTTGGCCCTCGAGTGATTCTCAAGCATCTCTAAGCGGTAATTAAGGGACGAAAGGTCCCGAATCAAAGCACAATTATTATCTAAAGAAGCTTGAAGTTGAGAATCTGTCTTTGCCAACGAACTAGTTATAGCTTCCAGTTGTTTATCAGTACTTTGCATTTTACTGACCACATCAGAGGTAAACATACAAAGGGAAAACACTGTGGCAGTTAAACGTTTATCAATGCCATTAATAGCAGTCCAAATGTCTGTTAGAGTTACCTCACCAGAACCTGGACTCTTGGATATTCCTTCTAGCTTCCCCGGCAAAACTGGTTGTGGCATAGGTGGAGTATGCTCCAGCGATGTCTCCAACACCGTTGATGAAAGGGGAGGCAGGGGAAAAGGAGGTGGTGTCCTGGAATGGGGGCTCAACGAAGCTCCCTCAGGTGACGATGCGGCAGATAGCTGGGAGACTAAATGTTTATCCATAGGCCCCACTACTTTCTCTCCTTGAGTCTTATCTCCGGATTTCGAAACTTTAACTTTAAGTTTGCCCATGGTAAAACAAAACAGTCTCTGCTTCTCAGTTGCGCCAAAGGGGCGTGTCCTGCCCCTTGAGTCACGCCCCTTAGGTCACGCCACGCAGACCGCGACACGCGGCCGCGTGTAGAAGCCGCCGATAGAAATAGAGGAGTGAAGAGGGGGTCCTCCTCAGCCGGGGACAGCC
Organism: Ichthyophis bannanicus; assembly: GCA_033557465.1. Classification (NCBI taxonomy): domain Eukaryota; kingdom Metazoa; phylum Chordata; class Amphibia; order Gymnophiona; family Ichthyophiidae; genus Ichthyophis; species Ichthyophis bannanicus. Next base: position 338,842,996 of record CM066032.1, read on the forward strand.
CTCACACTGCCTGGCCGAATCCAAGCAGGGCCTCCAGGCACCTGCTAGCTGCTCCCGCGGCACAGAAATGCTGCGTCTGTATCCCAATCAGGTAGGTTCTCCCTCCCTTCTGTCTAATGCATAGGCTTAGTGCATAAGGACGACGAACTCAGGGGAGAAAACCCCCGCGAAATCCTCTGATGGGACGTCCTTGGAGGTAGAAGCCCAAGGAGCTTAGGATTCCCTATCCCCTGTAGGAACTCGGTATGCCGACGTGATTGCCTCACCGATCCATCTGGAAATGGAGGCCTTAGCTGCCACCTCACGTTTGCATGGCCTGCCAAACAGAACCAACAGATGGTCTGATCTCCGAAAGGACAATGCCCTTTTCACATACCTTTGCAGGACTCACGCACCGCCTAGATAGGATCATAGATAGTGCTGGGGAGGAGTCTGCTGTCTTGGTACATGTTGGTACCAATGACATAGGAAAATGTGGTAGGGAAGTTCTGAAGGCTAAATTTAAGCTTTTAGGTAGGAAGTTGAAATCCAGAACTTCCAGGAAAGCGTTCTCCGAAATGCTTCCTGTTCCACGTGCAGGACCCAAAAGACAGGCAGAGCTCCGGAGTCTCAATGCGTGGATGAGACAATGGTGCAAGGATGAGGGTTTTGGATTTGTTAGGATACTGGGGAACATTCTGGGGAAAGGAGGGGCTCTTCCGAAGGGATGGGCTTCACCTTAATCAGGATGGAACCAGACTGCTGGCATTAACCTTTAAAAAGGAGATAGAGAAGCTTTTCAACTAGAAAATAGGGGAAAGTCGACAGTCGCCCAGGAGCGCATGGTTCGGACGAAGGTATCCTTGAAGGATACTACCAAAAGCAGTGAGGTTCCAAAAAAGAGTATAGTAGCCCAAATGCCCTTGAGTAAGGTGCAGACAGAGCGTAAAGATTCCAAATTACCCATGCCTACCAAAAGCCAGATTAATATTAATAAAATACAGTCTCTAAAATGCTTGTATGCAAATGCTAGAAGTCTAAACAATAAGATGGGATAGTTAGAATATATAGCACTAAATGAGAGGTTAGATATGATTGCAATCTCAGAGACATGGTGGAAGGAGGATAACCAGTGGGACACTGTGATACCTGGATACAAACTATATCGTAATGATAGAATTGATCAAATTGGTGGAGGAATTGCGCTCTATGTTAGAGAGGGCATTGAGTCAGAAAGGATTAAAGTTTTGCAGGAAACAAAATTTGCTGTAGAATCCCTATGGATTGAAATTCCATGTAAAAAGGGGAAGGCAATGGCAGTGGGAGTGTACTATCGACCGCCTGGCCAGAATGAACAAATGTATGATGAAATGCTCAAAGAAATCAAGGAAGCTAACAAAAGTCACAGCAGAGTAGTAATAATGGGTGATTTCAATTACCCTGGTATCGACTGGGTCAGTGTTACGGCAGGACAAGCTAGGGAGATAAAGTTTCTAGATGAAATAAATGACTGCTTCTTGGAGCAGCTGGTTCATGAACCGACCAGAGGGGAAGCCATACTGGACCTAGTCCTTAGTGGAACGCCAGATCTGGTGCAAGAAATAAGGGTGTTGGGACCACTTGGCAATAGTGATCATAGCATGATCATGTTTGATTTAATTAGTGGAGGAGGGATAGTAAAGAAATCCACAGTACTACCTTTTAACTTTCAAAAGGGAGACTATGATAAAATGAGGAATATAGTTAAGAAAAAAATAAAAGGAGCGGTTGCAAAGGTTAAAGACTTACAGCAAGCTTGGGTGTTATTTAAAAATACTATCCTCGAAGCCCAGACCAGCTGTATTCCACGCATTAAGAAAAGTGGAAGAAAGTCCAAAAAACTGCCAGCATGGTTTAAAGGTGACGTCAGAGAGGCTGTTGCTGCCAAAAAAGCATCTTTCAGGAAATGGAAAAAAGAGTCAGACGAAGAAAACTGGAAACAGCACAAGCACTGGCAAGTTAAATGCAAAGCATTGATAAGGCTCGCAAAGCGAGAATTTGAGAAGGAACTTGCTACGGAAGCAAAAACACGAAATAAAGACTTTTTCAAGTACATTCGTAGCAAAAGGCCTGTGAGAGAGTCCGTTGGGCCATTAGATGATAGAGGGGTAAAAGGGGCAGTAAGAGGAGACAAGGCTATAGCAGAGAGACTGAATGAATTCTTTGCTTCGGTCTTTACTGAGGAAGATGTAGGGATGTTACCCAAGACTGAAATGGTATTTAAAGGTGATCTCCAGGAACAAGCAGGAATGAGTCTTCACATATGGGTACGTCGGTACTGACGGAGTCTGCGCGGGAACGCTCCCCAGCGTCCCAAAAAAGGAAAGCTTTTGGGAGCATCCCACAGCGCCTGCGCGCTGCCTTCCCGCCTTTCCTAACCGCCTCTCTCCAGTTCTTCTTTTCCGCAGAGCCAGCAGGTCATGTTCCTGTCACCGCTGAAGAAGTTCTTTATTTTATTTTATTTCTTTAGTCGCGCGTCTGCCTTCTTCGACGTCGGACCGGTACCGCTGGTCTTTTCTTTCTTTTCTTTAAAAAAAAAAAGAATACTCTGTTCCACTTCAGTGTATTTTTTCTTCTTTGGGCCTTGGGCCTAACAGAAAAATTCCTCATGGAAAAGCCCGCCTCCGGGTTTAAAAAATGCACTAAGTGCAGCGGTACCATCTCTGTTACCGACACCCATGACTGGTGTCTTAAGTGTTTGGGTCCTGACCATTCCATCACGGATTGTGCGTCCTGCTCCATGATGTCTAAAAGAGGTTTACAGAACCGAGCAGCCAAGCTCAGTACACTGTTTCCCTCTGATGCAGCTTCGGTGGCATCGACGTCGTCCAGGGTTGCTTCTTCCTCCTATGGATCTCAGGTAACCAAACATAAGTCCAGCCGGTCCTTGAAGGGTAGATCTCCCTCTAAGCATCGAGATGCCTCCAGGCTTGCCCTCGAGGATCCTGCACCGGCAAAAGTACCCCGGCGGGAAGCTCTGGCTTCCAAAGCTCCTCCTATGGGGTCACAGGTTGACATCGATGGCACGGCCTCGACCGATCACCTGTTGCAATGTTCTGGGGTACCGGTGGAATCTGCCGGTACCGACCTCCAGACATTCATGGCGTCGATGGATCAGAATGTTCTGACCATGCAGCGTGCCATTACGGCATTCATACAAGCTGCGACGCCGCTGGTACCGCAACAAGCTTCGTTGTCGGTACCAGCTCCGACACCGGCTCCGATATCGGTTCCGGTGCCGGTACCGGTACCGGTTGCATTGACATCGGCTTCGGTGTCGACTGCAGCAGTACCCTGTCCGATGATGCCTATCGGTACCGATTTGGTACCGATGACTCCCGATGTCGATACCACAAGGTATGCGTATTGGGCTTTACAGAAGCATCCAGACAGGCGATACTTTGATTCCTCCGAAGACTCTGATGCATCGGAGGCCTCCGTCGAAGCATCGGTACGCCTTCCTCAGGAGCCTTCTTCTCCAAAAAGAAGAATGTCCCCTCCAGAAGACTTGTCTTTTCAGGACTTCATAAGGGAAGTGGCCAACGGGCTTTCTATCTCAGTAGCCCCTGAGACAGAGCCTAGAGCCAAAAAATTGGATATTTTGCAATATCCCAAGGCTCCTAAAGAAGCAGCCACTTTGTCAATTCATGAGATCCTTTATGACCACATGATAGGCATATGGGAGACTCCTCTCACCATCTCTTCTCTTTCTCGTAGGTTGGACACCATGTATCGTGTCCCTCCTTGTCCTGGATTTCATAAAACTTAGCTTCCTCACCATTCTATTGTGGTGGATTCTGCTATGAAAAAGTTAAAGAGTGCAAAGAGGCACTCATCTGCTCCTCCAGGAAGAGAATGTAGAACCTTAGATGCTTTTGGCAGGAAAATCTTCCAAGCCAGTATGCTTGTTGTCAGAATCAACTCCTATAGTCTCTATATGGGGATGTTTCTGAAGGAAGTTACAGATCATCTGCAAACTTTCCTCCCTTTTCTTCCAGAAGATAAAAGGGAGGACTTTCTTAGCTGGCTTAAGCATGCCCAGGATGTTTCCAAATTCTCTAACCGTGCAACCTTTGACTCTTTTGAGGGGGCCAGCAGAGCCTCGGCCATTGCCATAGGTGCACGCAGAATTGCTTGGTTACAAGCTTCTGATTTGGAACCCTGGGTCCAAGATGGATTAGGAAATCTTCCTTGTACAGGTGAAAACCTGTTTGGCAAAGATTGGCAAGCAAAGGCCACCCAGATGGATGCAGAAAACTCTGCTTTGGATAGGCTTTCCAAGTCTACCTCTAATCCTGTCCAGAAGAGGTTGTTCAAAAAGACATATTTTCCCAAGAAGGGAAGATATTATCCTGTTTATGGTCAGCAGACATCTTCTGCAGGTCGTTTTGCTGCAAAGCGTCAACAACCTAAACAGGCCAAGTCTAAGGCTGCAAGGCCTACTGTAGCCCAACAGCCTCAGCCTCCTCAGGGCCTTTGACTTGCAGCTAGAGAACTTAGCCTTTCTGGCTCTAAAAGAACCAGAGCCTCTCACCATTCCAGGAAGGTTAGCTCACTTTGCTCCCAGATGGGAGCAAATTACAGCAGAGCAGTGGACCCTTTCCATCATAAGGGAAGGGTACAAACTTCATTTCTTAAACCTTCCTCCTCACACCATGGTGAGACAGTTCAATTCTCCAACATCTCTCCTCGACCTTCTGGGTCAAGAGATTTCTACCCTTCTTGCCCAAGGGGCAATAGAAGAAGTGCCTCTTCTTCAACAGGGCTCAGGGTTCTACTCCCCCTACTTTCTGATTCCAAAGAAACAAGGGGGTTACAGACCCATATGAGATCTCAGAGAATTGAACAAATTCCTATGCAAGGAGACATTCAAGATTTCTCTAGGTACTCTCCTTCCATTCCTCCAGAGTCAGGATTGGCTTTGTTCTCTAGATCTCAAGGATGGAATACCCATATACTCATCCATCCAGCACACAGAAGGTTCCTTCGGTTCATTTATCAGGGAAAGCACTATCAATACAAGGTGCTTCCCTTTGGTCTGGCCTCTGCTCTAAGAGTGTTCACAAAATGCATGGCAGTAATAGCTGCATTTCTACGCACTCTAGGAATATTCATATTCCCATATCTGGATGACTGGCTCATCCGAGCTCCATCCCAGTCAGAGGCCCAGACTTCCCTAGCCTGCACAATGCGTGTCCTGCAGTATCTGGGACCACTGTTCCCTCTAAGCTGTGTGCGTGTGCGCGCGCGCACACCTTGCCGAGGGAGCGCACATACTTTACAACAGAGCGCACAAAAATTATGGCTCTGATTCTGATAGAAAACAACACAGACGTCTTAAAATTTAAAATTTATGATTGTAATTACTAGTAATTTCCCACTTCATTTAGTAATCGTCTGTTTTCATTTAATTTGATTAAAATCAATGTGGTGTACATACTGTATTCTGACGTGTACTCAAATTTTAAAGTATATAACTCCGAGTGTCGTTATGTGGCGCACAAAAATTTAACCTTCCTTCAGAAGCTGCACACAGCTGATATTTTATGCGCACACAGCCTACAGAAAATTAGAGGGAACATTGTCTGGGACTGGTTATAAACATTCCAAAGTCCCAACTGACCCCCTACTCAAGTCTCTAGAGTTCATAGGGGCCTTGCTGGATACCACAACTGCAAGGGCCTATCTTCCCCAGGCCCGTTGCTTACGCTTAGTGCAGTTAGCCTCTCAGATTCAGTTAAAAACCCACCTAACTGCTCGAGAGATGTTACAACTGCTAAGCCACATGGCATCCACTGTGCATGTGGTCCCTTATGCTCGCCTTCACATGAAGGCAGCTCAATGGACTTTGTCCACCCAGTGGACCCAGGCATCTGGAAGTCTGTCAGACAAAATAGCAACCTCCAGGCGCCTCTTTTGGTCTCTCCAGTGGTGGAAGTCCACTCAAAATCTGTTGCTGGGGTCCCCCTTCCAACAGTTGTTACCCCAAGCAATCCTTACGACAGATGCCTCTCCAAAGGGTTGGGGAGCTCATCTTCAAGACCTCTCCACCCAGGGCATTTGGTCCCCACAGGAGACCTCCCTACATATCAACCTCTTAGAGCTCAGAGCAATCTTCTTGGCTCTCAGAGTCTTCCATACCCTGCTCAGCTACAAGACAGTCCTCATTCACACAGACAACCAAGTAGCCATGTTCTATGTGAACAAGCAGGGAGGAACTGGCTCTCTGTCGCTTTGCAACGAAGCTCTGAGATTGTGGGCCTTCGCCAGAGAGCATCAAATTCATCTCCTGGCAGTATACCTTCCAGGAGTTCAAAACTCTTGGGCAGACAGACTCAGTCGAGTTCTGCTTCCACACGAATGGTCCCTTCATATGGACCAGATAGAATCTTTCGAATTTGGGGAACCCCGGACATAGACCTCTTCGCAAGTCCGTGGAATGCCAAACTTCCCCGATTCTGTTCCAGCATTCCGTGTCAGGGAGTTCAGGCCAAGGATGCCTTCCTCCTTCATTGGGGTCAAGTCTTCCTGTACGCCTTTCTACCCATTCCCTTAATTCCCAAGACCCTTTTCAAGCTTCAGAGAGATCGAGGGACTATGATCCTCATAGCTCCACGTTGGCCACGCCAAGTGTGGAACCCTCTACTTCTGCATCTTTCCCAAGCTCCCTCCCTGGACTTAGGGTCTGCTCCAGATCTCCTGTCTCAGGAGGGGGGAACGTTGTGGCACCCAAACCCCCAATCTCTCCATCTCAGGGCTTGGTGGCTGAAGGCTTAGACCTTCAAGATTGGCATCTTTCTCAGCAAGTAAGGGATATCCTTCATGCTTCCAGAAAGCCTTCTACCAGATGTTCCTATGCTTTTAAATGGAAAAGGTTTACCATTTGGTGTGCTGAGAAGGGTATTAACCCTCTAGCAATACCTTTGAATTCCTTACTAGAGTATCTCCTGCATCTTTCCCATGCAGACCTCAAGACGAATTCAGTAAGGGTCCATTTAAGTGCTATTGCAGCATCTCTCAAGCCTCTCAATGGACAACCTGTTTCCTCTCATCCTCTTATTGCAAGATTCATGAGAGGCCTTCTTTTAACTAAACCTCCCATTAGACCACCTCCAGTGGCATGGGACTTGAATCTGGTTCTTGGTCAGCTCATGAAGCCACCCTTTGAACCTTTAGCCACTACCTCCTTGAAATTTCTTTCCTGGAAGGTTATCTTTCTTATTGCGGTCACCTCAGCCCGCCGCATCAGTGAACTGCAAGCCTTAGTGGCTAATCCACCTTATACAAGGTTCCATCATGATAAGGTAGTCCTTAGGACCAATCCACACTTTATGCCTAAAGTGGTCTCGCCCTTTCATCTTAACCAAGAGGCATATTTACCTGTCTTTTTCCAGGTCCTCATGTATCAAGTGCAGAGAGGAATCTTCATACCCTGGATTGTAAGAGGGCTCTTGCCTTTTACTTGCAAAGGACACAGCAACATAGAAAGTCTTTTCAACTCTTTGTTGCCTTTGATCCCTTTCATTTGGGACTTCCAGTCTCTAAGAGGACACTGTCAAATTGGATTGCTCAGTGTATTTCTTTCGCCTACCAGAGTAAGAACCTTTCTCTGGAGGGCCACGTCACAGCTCACAATGTGAGGGCCATGGCAACCTCTATGGCTCATCTAAATTCTGTGTCCATCGACCAGATCTGTCGAGCGGCCACCTGGGCCTCGGTTAATACCTTCACAGCCCATTACTGCTTGGACAAGGACTCCCGCCGGGATGCCTTGTTTGGTCAGGCTGTTCTTAAACACCTGTTCCATACCTAATCAACTCCTACCCTCCATCCCTGACTGGATGCGTGAGATTCATGAGTGGAGGTGGAGCCCTTCCCAGGGACTCACAATCTGGGTGATCTCCCAGGCATCTCTAGCTGGGGAGTCCCCATATGTGAAGACTCATTCCTGCTTGTTCCTGGAGATAGCACAGTTACTTACCTGTAACAAGTGATCTCTGGGAACAGCAGGAATAAGTCTTCACAACCCACCCACCTCCCCTAGGAGTTGTATCTCTCTATCTATCTTTCCTTTCCTCTCTCTCTCTTTGTCTCAGCTTTAAAACTCGAACTGGAGAGGGGCGGTTAGGAAAGGCGGGAAGACAGCGCGCAGGCGCTGTGGGATGCTCCCAAAAGCTTTCCTTTTTTGGGACGCTTGGGAGCGTTCCCGCACAGGCTCCGTCGGTACCGACGTACCCATATGTGAAGACTTATTCCTGCTGTTCCCAGAGATCACCTGTTACAGGTAAGTGTGCTATACTGCAGAGGAATTGAGAGAAATATCTCTACACCGAATATACTGAATAGTAGCAAATCACCTGGACCGGATGGTATACATCCAAGAGTGTTGAAAGAACTGAAATATGAGATTGCGGACCTGCTATTGGTAATCTGTGAACTTTCATTAAAATCATCTGTCATACCTGAAGATTGGAGGGTCGCCAACGTAACACTAATCTTTAAAAAGGGTTCCAGGGGTGACCCGGGAAATTACAGACCGGTGAGTCTGACGTCAGTACCGGGGAAAATGGTAGAAACCATCATAAAGAACAAAATTACACAGCATGTAGATAGTCATGGCCTAATGGGAGACAGCCAACATGGCTTTAGACAAGGAAGATCTTGTCTTACTAATCTGATATGTTTTTTTGAAGGTGTGCATAAACAGGTAGACAAAGGTGTGTCGGTTGATATAGTGTATCTGGACTTTCAGAAAGCTTTTGATAAGGTCCCTCATCAGAGACTTTTGGCGAAACTAAAAAGTCATGGGATAGGAGGCAGTGTACTATTGTGGATCGGGAACTGGTTAAAAGATAGAAAGCAGAGGGTAGGGCTAAATGGCCAATATTCCCAATGGAAAAAGGTGAATAGTGGAGTACCCCAGGGATCTGTACTGGGTCCGCTACTTTTTGACATATTCATAAATGTCCTGGAAAAGGGAATAACGAGTGAGGTTATCAAATTTTCAGATGATACAAAACTGTTTAAAGTTGTTAAAACCCAAGAGGATTGTGGAAAACTGCAGGAGGATCTGGATAAATTGGAAGACTGGGCATCCAAATGGCAGATGAAATTTAATGTGGACAAGTGCAAAGTTATGCACCTAGGAAAGAACAACCCACACTATAGTTACCCAATGCAAGGTTACACATTGGGAACCACCACCCAGGAAAAAGATTTAGGAATCATCGTGGATAACATGTTAAAACCCTCTGCCCAGTGTGCAGCAGCAGCCAAAAAAGCAAATAGAATGCTAGGTATCATAAAGAAAGGGCTGGAAAATAAAACAAAGGATATTATAATGCCTCTGTATCGTTCCATGGTACGACCGCACCTTGAATATTGTGTGCAGTTCTGGTCACCGTATCTTAAAAAGGACATAGCATTATTAGAAAAAGTACAGAGAAGAGCCACCAAAATGGTGAAGGGGATGGAAGGCTACTCCTATGAAGAGAGACTACAAAGGTTGGGGCTCTTCAACCTTGAAAAGAGACGGCTGAGGGGAGATATGATAGAGGTCTATAAATTAATGAATGGAGTGGAGCAGGTAAACGTGGATCAATTGTTTACGCTATCAGAATATAGAAAGACTAGGGGACATGCAATGAAGCTACATGGTAAACTATTTAAGACAAATAAGAGAAAATATTTTTTCACTCAACGTGTAATCAAACTCTGGAATTTGTTGCCGCAGGATGTGGTAAGGGCTGTTAGTGTAGCTGGGTTTAAAAAAGGTTTGGACAAGTTCCTGGAGGAAAGGTCCATAAACCACTATTAAAAAGGGACCCAGGATAATCAATGCTTGACCCAGTACAAGCATTGTGGAACCTGTGTCTTTTGGGGATACTGCTAGGTACGTATGACCTAGATTGGCCACTGTTGGAAACATGATACTGGGCTTGATGGACCTCGGTCTGACCCAGTATGGCATATCTTATGTTCTTATGTTGTTATGACTCTTACCATCCAGGTGGCACAGCTGTGGAGTGGCAGGGCCCATATCCGCTGTCGCCCACATCTGTGCTCGCCACAGCTGGTAAGGAAACGGCCTGATTTACATGAAATGCTGACACCACCTTGGGCAAAAATGAAGGTACCGGGTACCGGACCACTTTCTCCTTGGTGAAGGAAAGGAATGGCTCCTGGCATGACAGGGTCCGAAGCTCTGAAATCCTGCGCGCCGAGCAAATCGCCACCAGGAATACCATTTTCATAGTCAAATCCTTCAGGGAAACTCGACTGAGTCGCTTAAAGGGTTCCCCAGACAGCACCGTCAGCACCAGATTGAGATCCCAAAGCGGTACCACTGCCCTCTTTGGCAGACGGAAGTGGGTCACTGCTCCTAGAATGCTCAGCACGTCTGGGTGTGTACCCAACTGCACCCCATGGACATTCCCGTGATAACTGGAAATCGCCTCCAGTTGCACCCTCAAGGAAATGGCAGCTAGACCCTTATCAAAACTGGATTGCAAGAACGCCAAGATGTTGATGGAAGCAGTGGAAGGGTGCTCCTGCCTCTCCACACCACGATTCAAAGATGCGCCCTACGCAGATGCATGCCAGGTTCGTAGAGCTCCTCTGGGCCTGTAGCAAGGTCGCTATCCCTGAGCCCGATTATCCTTTCTTCTTCAACCTCACCCTTTCAAGAACCATGCCGTAAGTAAGAATTGATCCACCTGGGGCATGCGTAGTGGCCCCTGTTTCAAGAGGCCCTTCCGAACCGGAAGCCACCACAGTCAATCCGCCAGTATCCGAATCGGGTCAGCATACCACGGATACCTCGGCCAGTCTGGGGCCACCAGAATTACAAATCCCCGGTGCGCCTCTATCCATTACACTAACCAGCCTATTTTTCACCCACGGGAAAAACAGAGAAGACCCTGCTGAATTAGAGCATCCAGGCCCTTGGACATTCTCTCTTCTTCTGCTGAAAAACTGGCAGGCCTTGGCCGACTTGAACATTGGCATTAGGTCCATGACCGGTGTGCCCCATCAGCAGACCACCTGCTCAAACACCTCCTGATTGAGCTGCCCCTCTCCAGGGTCCATGCGCAATCGGCTGAGGTAGTCTGCCGTCACACTGTGAGCTCCTGCTACATGAGCTGCTGATAATGCTTGGAGACTAATCTCTACCCATCTGAACAGACTTTCAGCCTCCTCCTCCTCCAGAGCTGCACTGCCCATGCCTCCTTGCTGGTTGATGTAAGGAGAGGACTTAGACCACGTTCCCCTGCAACCATTGCTCGAAGGTTTCTAGCGCCAAGGTCACCACTTGCATCTCGAACCTGTTGATCGACCACAGGGCCTCCTGAGAACTCCTGTCCCTGAACAAAGCGTCCTTCTCAATGGACTCCCCACCTGACAGGCTGGCATCGGTCATTAGCGGAACTCACACCGGGGACTCCTTCCAGGCTCCCCACATGCAATCACCAACTGAGGGCTCTCCTGGTGCTCTGCGGGCAGGGGAGTACTTGGGACAGGTGCTGACTCTGATGGGACCATCGACGGAGCCCTTGCCCATGGGACTAGCTCGAGAGTGGCCACCATGGTCCTCAGAACCTGCAGATAATGCCATGCTGATGGTCTGGCCATCTTCACAAACTGCCTCTCCCAGGCACCCAAAACACAGCAGCAGGTTAAACACATGCGGGCCCGAATAAGAAGAAATCGCACCTAAATGCAGCGGGGGGAGTTTCCTGCACCGCTGTAGGCTCCCAAACATGCGGCTAAAGGCCGCTCTCTGTCGTTTTTTTTTTTTTTTTACTTCTGCCTTTAAAAACAAAGAAACCTGTACCCTAACAGGGGAAATAATAAGCAAACTCTAACTGAACCTATATTCTTAGTTGTCCCTTCAGTGAGTCTAGCACCCTGGCTCACTACCTCCTCCAGTTTCTTGGAGACTGAGCATACTGGGGCTGGTAGGCGGTGCCAGCTGCATATGTACACTAGTATAATCAAAAAGATGACATGCTCAGTCTCCAAGCTGCTGGAGGAGGTACACTACCCAGAGGTGTGGGACTGGACTGGAGGAACGATAAGGAACATCTGAGTACACAGAGATCACCTTGTAGTGTCCTGGTCATGCACAGGACTAGCTTATATGGTCTTTTTTTCATCAGCACATCTGTCTCATCCATTTTTATAGGTAGTTGGTATGGGCACCATACTGTCGATTTGAGGGGAAGCTTCAGGGATGCACTTTTAACTGAGGAGGTGTGACCACACAAAGAGGGGCAGCAGCAGAGCCATACATCTTTTTTGGAATTTGCCGAGAGCAGGGACATTCACGCCGCTTGCTATGTATCCCTGTATCCTGAGTTGGGGACAGAGATGTGTTTGGCATGGTACACCCAGATTCTGGACCTTTGGGCACGTCCAGGCCTATGCATGTGAATTTAGGGTTAAACGGGGCCTGTTTTTTATTTGAACGTGTGTACGGGCCAGATGTGTATGTTATGGAATCTCACTCTTAATGGGAGCTTGCTGAGCCAAGTCTTGAAGGAAACATCTGCTGACCAGTTCTGAAGCCAGAGAAAACGTTGCACTGCAATGACTAATGCCATACTCTTGGCCAAGGCCCGCACCAAATCGTAAAAGGCATCCACTAGATAGGCTGCCCCCGATTCCAGCTTAGCCACCTAGGACAATTGCTGCAGATCTAACTCCGAATCCAGCAAGCCTTGGGCCCAGCACAAGCACACTTTTGCCACACAAACCCCATAAATGGATGCCTGCAAGGAATAAGGCATTGATATCAAAGGCCTGCTCCAAGAGCATCTCAAGGTTCCTGTCCTGAACATCCTTCAGGGCAGCTATGCCCTCCACAGGAACCGTAGTCTTCTTGGTAACTCCTGAAACCAAAGCATTCACCTGTAGTGACTTCAGCTGCTCCTTTTCCAGAAGTGGGTACAACTATGCCATAGCCTGACCTCCTCGCAGACCCGCCTCCGGTACTACCCACTCAGCCTCAATCATCTGCTTGATGACTCTGTAACGGGAAAGTGGTTTGATACTTTTTAATGCCTTGCAGGAGGCGGATCCTCCAGAAGCTCCTCACTGGACTGAGTCTCCTGCAGAATGTTCAGTGCAGCAAGTAACATAGTAGGTTAAGACCAGTATGGTTCATCTATTCTCCAGGACCAAGCAGGAAGTCAGTCCTCACATATGGGTGACATCGGTGCCGACGGAGCCCCGTGCGGAGCATTTCCACAGCTTTCAAAGAAAGCCTTTGGGAATGCAGCGTGCATGCGCGGTCCCCTTCCCGCCCAAGGGTGCCATCTTGCTCAGTCTTTCTTTTCCGCGGAGCCCTACGGACGTGAGTTCGTGTCACCCGGGGAAAAGTTGATTTTTTTTTTCTGCGATTTTCGCTTTGTCTTATCCGGTTCGACGCCGGTTCACCTTCCCGCCTGGGCTCAATACACCAGTATCGAGTCTGGAGTTTTGTTTTTCGGTTTTTGTCCTTCGTGACAAGTGTTCACACTCTTTTTGTGTTTTCACTGGCAGCCCGGTCTTTTGACCTTGCAGTGGCCCTTTTTCCCCCGATGGCTGCCAGCGGGTTCAAAAAGTGTGATCGGTGCAAGAAACACATGACTGCTGCCTCCGATGCCTCGGGCCCGACCATGACCCGCTGGCCTGTGGCCCATGCGGCAAGATGTCGTCAAAGGCGCTTCAGAGCCGTCAGCATCAGCGTGAGAGAATTTTCTCTGACTCCACGTCTGGCTGGGCCCGGACTTCGTCAGAGGCCTCGACATCTCGGGAGTTTGACCCCGAGTGCCGTCGGGGCCCCTCTGAGAGGAAGTCCCCCACCCAGGAGCACAGAAGGAAGAAGAAGCTCGCGAGGGCGGCGTCGGTGGAGGCTCCTGGTTCCTCAAGGGCCAGGTCGCGTAGTCCTGACCACTGCCCCAGGCTCTCGGAGTCGGAGAGCCATCTAAGTTACCTCGTCTGGAGCCCAAGTCCCCGAGTCATGTAAGTGCAGTTGTCCTCATGAACTCTCCTCCGGGGGACCCAACGTTGTGCCTGATGCTGTAGGAGCCCGAGTCGGGGGCTGCTGAGTCTCCTGAGCTTGGACTCAGGCTGACGGCCTTGGAGAGCAGCTTGGCTGCCTTCATGGAACAGCAGCGGGTGCTGATCGCTGGTCTGACCAGTGCATCTGCCCCGACCACCGGGACCTCGACATCCAAGTCGACCCCGGAGACCGAGCCGATCCTCGAGTCAATGAAGTCTCGAGTTCATCCTCGGTCAAGGTCCCCCTCGACCTCCCGTGCGGGGCCGAGGTCGTTGACGCCGATACCCTCGGCATCGGGGCAGGTGGCACCGAGGCCCACACGGCCGGAGCTGACCGATTCCTCCTCAGAGGAGTCGGCGTGGGAGACGGAGGATGAGGAGTCCCCGGACAACTTCCGGACCCGGTGCGTCCCTTCGGACTCACCGGAGTCCAAGCCTTGGAGACTGTCCCCCCCCCCCCCCCGGAGGATACCTGGTTCTCGGACTTCGGTGAGGGACATGGCCAAAGCCTTGGCCTTCCCTGCGGACGCCGAGGAGGAGCCTCAAGCCGAGGAAGGAAGCCTTTACTGTACCGGTTCCTACGATGCTGGAACGGCTGCTCTTCCGTATGTGGGAGGCACTGGCCTCGATGCCGGTTCTTAGCAAACGGGTCAATTCCATTTATTGAGTCCATAAGAGCCCTGGGTTCCAAAAGGCGCAGCTACCGCACAGCTCCATGGTTGTGGAATCAGCCATGCACCGCCTGAAGAGTCAGAAGATGCACCTCTCGGTGCCCCCCCAGCTGGGAGGCCCGGAACCTGGATGCCCTCGGTAGAAAGTGCTTCCAGGGCTCTATGCTATCTTGCCGTGTCCAGACCTACCAGCTGTACATGGACATGTACCTACGAGACCTGGCAAAGGAGATTGCTGGGTTCTCAGCTGGCCTCTCCGAGGAAACTTTGCAGAGGTTCAAAGCTTTGTCAACAGGGATTCGAGAGTGCTCGAAGTTTATCTCTCGAGCAGCCTATGATGGCTTCGAGGCTTCGTCCTGGCTACAGTCATCAGACCTGGAGTCATGGGTGCAGGACAAGTTGGTCGATGTCCTCTGCCGAGGTGCAAACCTTTTCGGTAAGCCCATGACTGAAAAGGCTACGGAAATCGAGGCTGAGACTCTCACCAGGACAAGGCTGTCCAGGAAGACTTCTGCCCCTTCTCAGAAAAAGAAGGGCTCGGGATATAAGCCCTTTTTCCCGAGGAAGGGTGCTGCCTACAAATCCTACCCTCAATATCAGGCCTCTCCAGCTCCGCAGCAGGGCCAGCAGGCCAAGGGGCAGGGGCATGAGCCCCGTAGGCAGAAGACCCCCAAGCCGCCACCTCCGGCTCCTGCACAGCAGGGAGCGGGGTTTTGACTCCCATAGCATAGCCTTTCCTCCACAGCTGGCTCCACTCAGCACAGGAGGTCGGCTGACCCTGTACGCCTACAGGTGGCCAGCCATCACAGGGGATACCTGGGTTCTCAGCATAGTCCAGAAGGGCTATATGCTCCACTTCCACCAGCTACCTCTCTCCTACTTTCCAGGGGAGCCTCCAAGACTCCCTCTGCACAGAAACCACCTCCTTCAGGAGTTGGCAAGTCTGTTAAAGGAACAGGCGGTGGAACCGGTGCCTCACCACCTGAAAGGGCAAGGCTTCTACTCCAGGTACTTTCTGGTACCAAAAAGGACAGGAGGCCTCTGGCCTATCCTAGACTTGCGAAACTTAAGTTTCTGGAGAGGGAAAAGTTCAAGATGCTTACCCTTGGGATACTGCTGCCCTACCTCCAGCAGGGAGACTGGCTATGCTCCTTAGACCTAAAGGATGCTTATACTCACATCCTCATCCATTCAGATCACAGACAATATCTCAGATTTGTGGTGGGAGGAAACCATTTCCAGTACAGAGTACTTCCCCTTTGGCCTAACGTCCGCCCCCAGGGTTTTCACCAAATGCCTGGCGGTGGTGGCGGCCTATCTCCGGAATCAGGGAATTTTTGTCTTCCCATACCTGGACGACTGGCTCATCAGGGGCCAGTCTCTCCAGGAGGCCAGACAAGCCACTCTTCGCACTGTCTCTCTTCTTCAGCATCTGGGCTTTGTCATAAACTATGCAAAGTCCACTTTGCTCCCCTCACAGAAACTAGAGTTTATAGGGCAAGATTAGACACCCTGCAGACAAGAGCTTATTTGCCCGAGGACAGGGCCCACAGACTGATGGACTTAGCCAGCCAGTTCCAAAGCAATTCTCAGGTCTCTGCAAGGCACTTCCTGCGGCTCCTGGGCCACATGGCATCCACGGTACATGTGACCCTGAATGCCCGTCTGCACCTGCGGGCTGCTCAGTGGTGCCTCAGAGCTCAGTGGGCGCAGGCCACAGGCGACCTCCGAGACAGAGTAAAGGTGTCCAAACCACTTTTGGACTCCTTGCAGTGGTGGCTACATCTCCCAAAGCTTCTCAGGGGGGTACCTTTTCAGGCCCCAGCGCACACAAGGGTGCTGATGACCGATGCTTCCTTGAAAGGCTGGGGTGCACATTGCCTGGGTACGTGCACTCAAGGCATCTGGTCTCCTCGGGAGGCCACACAGCAAATCAATCTTTTGGAGCTGCGAGCAATCCGCTTGGCTCTACAGACTTTTTCTCATGCCCTCTCTCACCAGTCTGTCTTAGTTCAAACAGACAATCAGGTGGCAATGTCCTATGTGAACAAGAAAGGGGGCACAGGGTCCAGGCTCCTATGTCAGGAGGCGCAGGCCCTTTGCTCCTTTGCAGTCAAACAAGGCATGTTTCTTAAGGCCGTTTATTTGCCTGGTCAGGAGAATTTCCTAGCGGACAAGCTAAGCAGAATCCTCCAGCCCCATGAATTGCAGTTGAATGCAATGGTGATCCAGCAGATCTTTCTACGATGGGGACTTCCATCCATCGATCTCTTTGCAAGTCCACTGAACTGTCAGCTGCCCAGGTTTTGCTCCAGACAGCCACATCCCCTGAGAATGGCAGCAGATGCTTTTCTGATCTCTTGGTCTACGGGCCTCCTGTATGCGTTTCCTCCCACACCCCTGGTGGTCCGAACTCTGTTTAAGATTCTCCAGGACAAGGCCTCGGTGATTCTGGTAGCCCCCCAGATGGCCGAGACAGCCGTGGTTTCCACTTCTGCTGCAGTTGGCGGTGGAAACGCCGTTCCCTCTGTAGTTGCAATATGATCTCCTGTCTCAGGAGCAAGATTCCCTTCTGCACCCCAATCTCATGTCCCTCAATCTGATGGCCTGGCTGCTGAAAGGATAGTGCTAGCTCCCTTGCTTCTACCTAAGGAGGTTGAAGAGGTGGTTTTGGCCTCTAGGAGGCAATCCACCAGAAAGTCTTATGCCCTCAAGTGGCGTAGGTTCACAATATGGTGTGCTCAGCGCAATGAAGATCCTTTCTCCTGCCTTGTGCCAGTAGTACTGCAGTATCTGCTTCACTTGTCAGACCTAGGCCTTAAGTCTAACTCTGTTCAGGTCCACCTCAGTGCTTTATCAGCGCACCACTCACCGGTGGAGGGACAGTCTGTCGGTTCATCCCTTGGTGTACCGCTTCCTCAGAGGTCTGCTTCTTCTCAAGCCTCCGATTCGTCCACTGGCGACTGAGTGGGATTTGAACGTGGTCTTTCAGCAACTTACTTGCCTACCGTTTGAGACGATGGCTACTTGCCATTTGCGCTTCCTTTCTTGGAAAGTGCTCTTCCTGGTAGCTCTTACCTCGGCCAGATGTGTGAGTGAACTACAAGCTCTGGTTTCTGATAGACCGTACACACGGTTCTATAAGAACAGGGTGGTCCTACAGACCCACCCTAAGTTACTTCCAAAAGTCGTCTCTTCTTTCCACCTCAACCAGGAGGTGGTTCTTCCAACCTTTTTTCCCAGGCCGCATACGAGCCAGGCTGAAACAGTCTTGCATACCCTGGACTGTAAGAGGGCATTGTCTTTTTACATAGAACGTACGCGGGGGCATCGAAGGGCTACTCAGCTCTTCATCTCCTTTGACCCTAATAAATTGGGGTTACCTGTCTTAAAGCGTACGTTGTCCACTTGGGTAGCAGATTGTATCGCCTGGGCGTACAAGGCAGCTGACCTCCACTTGCAGGGTCGGGTCACAGCCCACCGTGTCAGGGCGAAAGCTGCGTCAGTAGCTCATCTCCGCTCTGTTCCGTTGGCAGACATCTGCTGGGCCGCTACTTGGTCTTCAAGCCAGACTTTTGCAGCCCACTACTGCCTCCAGAGAGAGTCCCGAAGGGACAGTGCTTTCGGACAGGCGGTATTCCGTAATCTCTTTGAGGTTTAGGCTCTTATGATAGGCTACTGTACGGGGGCTTTCTCAGAGGAAATTCTTATCACAGATGCTGTGGCTCTTCAGAGGGAGCCATTTTTTCAGTTTTGGGTTCCCAGTAGCCTAGTGCTGGGGAGTCCCATATGTGAGGACTGACTTCCTGCTTGGTCCTGGAGAAAGAGTAGTTACTCACCTGTAACAGGTGTTCTCCAGGAGCAGCAGGAATCAGTCCTCACGACTCTCCCTCCTCCCCTGGAGTTGCAGTCATATACTTCATTTTGATTTTTTGCTGTCTTTTAGCTATGTCATCAGACTGAGCAAGATGGCACCCTTGGGCGGGAAGGGGACCGCGCATGCGCTCTGCATTCCCAAAGGTTTTCTTTGAAAGCTGGGGAAATGCTCCGCACGGGGGCTCCGTCGGCGCCAACGTCACCCATATGTGAGGACTGATTCCTGGTGCTCTTGGAGAACACCTGTTACAGGTGAGTAACTACTCTGTCTGCCCAGTAAGGTGGCAAGAGTAGGTGCACCTGCCGCTCTGTTCAGGCCATCCCTCCCCATGTCTTTGTTAAGGAGTGAACCCACCGCTCCGTGTAGGACAACCCTGTTTGTTGAGAAATTAGATAGTTAAGTTTATTTTGATTTTATCTTGTTGTTGTAAAGAGATCTACTGTGTTTCTCCTATGCAATTTTGAGTTCTGTCACTGTGTTTGACCCCACCACTTCCATCGGGAGGGCATTCCAAATATCCACCACCCTTTCAAAGAAAAAGTATTTCCTGACATTACCTTTCAATTTACCCCCTTGCAGCTTCATGTTATGCCCCTATAGTTTTACAGCTTCCCCGTCTTTTGAAGAGGTTGGTTTGTTCATAATTTCTCTTTAAGTATTTAAAGGTCTGAATCATATCTCCCCATGCCTCTTCTCCTCCAGAGTGTACATATTTAGGTCTTCAAGTCTCTTCTCATAAGGCTTCTGACGCAGGCTCCAAATCATTTTGTTCTCCTTCCTCTGAACAGTTTCCAGTCTTTTTACATCCTTTGCAAGATATGGTCTCCAAAACTGTACACAGTATTCCAAGTGAGGTCTCACCAGTGACTCATACAGTGGCATTAGTACCTCTTCCTTTCTGCTGGTAATTCCTCTTTGTATGCAACCCAACATTCTTTTGGATTTTTCCACTGCCTTGCCTTTTGCAGGAAACAAAATCTGCTGTAGAATCTATATGAATTGAAATTCCATGTAAAAGGGGGAAGGTAATGGCAGTGGGGGTGTACTATTGAGCGCCTGGCCAGAATGACCAAATGGATGATGAAATGCTCAAAGAAATCAAGGAAACTAACAAAAGTTACAGCACAGTAATAATAATGGGTGATTTCAATTACCCCGGTATCGACTGGGTCAGTGTCACGTCAGGACATGCTAGGGAGATAAAGTTCCTAGATGAAATAAATGACTGCTTCTTGGAGCAGCTGGTTCATGAACTGACCAGAGGGGAAGCCATATTAGACCTAGTCCTTAGTGGAACACCAGATCTAGTGCAAGAGATAAGGGTGTTGGGGCCACTTGGCAATAGTGATCATAGCATGATCGCCTTTGATTTAATTAGTGGAGGAGGGATAGTAAGGAAATCCACAGTTCTACCTTTTAACTTTCGAAAGGGAGACTATGATAAAATGAGGAAAACAGTTAAGAAAAAAGTAAAAGGAGCAGTTGCAAAGGTTAAAGACGTACATCAAGCTTGGGTGTTGTTGAAAAATACTATCTTGGAAGCCCAGACCAGCTGTATTCCACGCTTTAAGAAAAGTGGAAGGAAGTCCAAAAAACTGCCAGCATGGTTTAAAGGTGAGGTCAGAGAGGCTGTTGTTGCCAAAAAAGCATCTTTCAGGAAATGGAAAAAAGAGCCAAACGACGAAACCTGAAAACAGCACAAGCACTGGCAAGTCAAATGCAAGGCATTGATAAGGCAGGCAAAGAGAGAATTTGAGAAGAAGCTTGCTGCGGAAGCAAAAACGCGAAATAAAGACCTTGTCAAGTACATTCGTAGCAAAAAACCTGTGAGAGAGTCAGTTGATCCATTAGATGATCAAGGGGTTAAAGGAGCACTAAGAGGTGACAAGGCGATAGCGGAGAGACTGAATGAATTCTTTGCTTCGGTCTTTACTGAGGAAGATGCAGGGATGTAACCCATGACTGAAGTGGTATTTAAAGGTGCGGAAGAATTGAAGGAAATATCGATACATCGGGAAGATGTCTTACAACTATTAGATAAACTGAAGAGTAGCAAATCACCTGGGCCGGATGGTATACATCCAAGGGTGTTGAAAGAACTGAAATATAAGATTGCAGACCCGCTATTAGTAATCTGTGAACTATCATTAAAATCATCCCTAGTACCTGAAGATTGGAGGATCGCCAATGTAACGCCAATTTTTAAAAAGGGTTCCAGGGGTGATCCGGGAAACTACAGACCGGTGAGCCTGACATCAGTACCGGGAAAAATGGTAGAAACCATCATAAAGAATAAAATTACTCAGCATGTAGATAGTCATGACCTAATGGGAGACAGCCAACATGGCTTTAGACAAGGAAGATCTTGTCTTACTAATCTGTTATGTTTTTTTGAAGGAGTGAATAAACAAGTGGATAAAGGTGAGTCGGTTGATATTGTGTATCTGGACTTTCAGAAAGCCTTTGACAAGGTCCCTCATCAGAGACTTTGGCAAAACTAAAGAGTCATGGGATAGGAGGCAGTGTACTATTGTGGATCAGGAACTGGTTAAAAGATAGAAAGCAGAGGGTAGGGCTAAATGGCCAATTTTCCCAATGGAGAAAGGTGAATTGTGGTGTACCCCAGGGATCTGTGCTGGGTCCACTGCTTTTTGACATATTCATAAATGACCTGGAAAGTGGAATAATGAGTGAGGTTATCAAATTTGCAGATGACACAAAACTATTTAAAGTTGTTAAAACCCAAGAGGATTGTGGAAAATTGCAAGAGGATCTTGATAAACTGGAAGACTGGGCATCAAAATGGCAGATGAAATTGAATGTGGAGAAGTGCAAGGTTATGCACCTAGGGAAGAAGAACCCAAACTATGGCTAAACGATGCAAGGTTCCACATTAGGAACCACCACCCAGGAAAAAGATTTAGGCGTCATTGTGGATACCATGTTAAAACGCTCGGCCCAGTGTGCAGCGGCGGCCAAGAGAGCAAATAGAATGCTAGGTATCATAAGGAAAGGCATGGAAAATAAAACAAAAGATATTATAATGCCTCTATATTATTCCATGGTGAGACCGCACCTTGAATATTGTGTGCAATTCTGGTCGCCGTATCTTAAAAAGGATATAGTGCAAACATCATTCATCAGGGGCGCACAAGCAGTATCAACCTGGAGGAAGAGGTAGCTCTGTTGCTAGCTTGGGTGGAGCATCTAGGGACTCTCTCAGTGGCCCATGTAGCAGGAAAGGACATCATGACAGCCTATTACCTCAGCAGAGTACGCGTCGACCCTGGGGAATGGGGGAATGGTCGCTCAACAAACAAGTGTTTGCTCGCCCTTATCCAGCGGTGGGGCAGCTGATTATGGACCTCATGGCAACCTACGAATCTGCGACAGTACCGCAGTTTTTCAGCAGAAGAAGAGAGAATGTAGGAGGGGCTGGATGCCCTAGCTCAGGTATGGCCGTCGGACAGGCTCCTGTATGTATTTTTCCTCCTTGGACCTGATAGGGCGAGTGGTACAGAGGATAGAAGCTCATCTGAGTCCGTGATGCTGACTGGCCTCGGTGCCTGTGGTATGCCAATTTGGTATGCTTGCAAATACGCCATCTGTGGTGACTGCTGGCACAAAGAAACCTGCTAGCTCAGGGCCCTATTCTGATGCCGCAGGTGGATCGATTCTTGCTTACAGCCTGGCTATTGAACGGGAGCGTTTGCAGCATAAGGGGTACTCAACCCCAGTGATCTCGATGCTGCTGAGAGCTAGAAGGCACTCAACATCGCTCGCTTATGTGAGAGTATGGAGAGTGTTTGAGGACTGGTGTGTACGAACCCACTGTGCGCAACTGACTGTTTTGGTGCCGGAGGTGTTGGCATTCCTGCAGGCAGGGTACGAGAGAGGTTTAGCATGCAGCACCCTCAGGGTCCCAGGTAGCAGCTATTTCGTGCTACCATGGATGAGTCGAAGAGGTCTCCCTGGCGGCTCACCCAGATGTAGTTTGGTTTCTGAGAGTGGTGAAGCAGGAATGTCCACCCTATAGGGCGGTGGTTCTGGCTTAGGACCTCAGTCTGGTGCTGACGGAACTGCCTTTCGAGCCTTTCAAGGCATGTACCGTAAAGGATCTTACTAAAAATATAGTGTTCTCGGTGGCAATCTGCCCCGCGAGGAGAATCTCGGAGCTACAAGCCTTATCCTGTCAGGAACCTTTTCTGGTGTTGGACAAGGAGAAAGTAGTCCCACAACCAGTTCCTTCCTTCCTTGCCGAAGGCGCTGTCATTTTTCCATTTGAATCAGGCAGCAACGCTGCTGATGTTTTCAGGAACAAGAGGGAAGGAATAGGGACCCTCTACTACACCATCTGAATGTCAAGAGTTTTGCATCGATACTTGAAAAGAACAGAGTCCTTTCGGAGATTCATTCGGCTGTTTATTTTGTATGGTGGTGCATGTAAGAGAGAAGCGACTTCTAAAGCCACCATTTTCCAGTGGGTGCGAGAGACTATTGCTTTGGTATATTTACTACGGAATAAGCAGGTGCCTGGGGGTAGCGAGTGCACTCAACTTAGGTGGCTTCGTGGGCAGACTTGTGGTTGGTGCTGCCTGGGGCTATTTGTAGAGTAGCAACCTGGTCGTCTCTGCATACCTTTGTGAAATATTTATAGACTGGATATTAAGGTGGCAGGGGATGCGCATTTTGGTGCGGCAATTCTTAAGGCTGGCCTGGTGGGTCCCTCCCAGGGGTAGTACTGTGGTACATCCCAGAGGGCCAGGACTGGACTGGAGGAATGATAAGGAAGGTGAAATTAGGTCCTACCTACTAATTGATGTTCCTTGAGTGAGTCCAGTCTGGTCCTGGTTCCCACCCTGGAATTTAGTGGTTTCTTGCAGTACAACTCTAGCTCCGGTCTGCAAGATGTTCAACATGTGAATGGGCCAAGATACAAGGGTTATCAGCAGTGCAAAGGTTAGGGCACTACTACGACCTTTTTTGCAGCTTGATTTGACGTAATCGGGAGTTTTCGTTACCGACCGATGGTGAGGAAGTTATAGTGGTAAATGATTCCTCTCTCTCAAGGGATAGTGGTGGTTCTCCTGGTTGGGGGGAAGGATAGTTGTATATAGTTTGAATGTAAAAAAAAGATAAAGGATTTTTGGCTGTTCAGTTGTTGCTTTTGTGAGTCTGCTTTGTCAATAGGATACTGGCTCTGGTAGGAGGTGCCACCAGTATGTATATCCTGATGTCAGAATTGTGACATGCTCAGTCTCCAAGCTGCTGGTGAAGTGACGCTACCCACAGGTCTGGGACAGGACAGGACTGGACTGGACTCACTCAAGGAACGTCAGTTAGCAAGTAAGACCTAATTTCACATTTTCCATTCACTCCTCCAGCAATATCACTCACAAATACATTGAACAGTACTGTCCCAGGACCGATCCCTGGAGCATGTCACTAATCGCCTTCCTTTCATCCCAGTGAGTTCTGTTTACCATCACCTTCTGTCGTTTCTCAGACAACCAATTTCTGATCCAGTTCACCATCTTGGGACCCATCCCCCAGGCTGTTCAGTTTATTGATAAGCCTTCTATGAGGAATAGCGTCAAAGGCTTTGCTGAAATCTAGGTAGATCACATCCATTGCGTGCCCTTGATCCAGTTCTCTGGTCACTCGGCCAAAGAACTCAGATTTGTTTGGCATGATCTTCTTTTGGTAAAACCATGTTGCCTCAGATCATGCAAGCCATTGGTTTCGAAAAAGTCCACTATTCTCTCTCTGGCCATCGAGGTAAGGCTTACTGACCTGTAGTTTGTCACTTCTTCCCTATTACCACTTTTATGAAGAGGTACGATATTGGCCCTTCTCCAGTCCTGTGGAACTTCTCCTGTCTCCAAAGATCTATTATAAACATCCTTTGAAGGCCCTACAAGAACCTTTCTGAGTTCTTTCAGTATCCAGTGATGTATCCCATCCTGTTCCTTGGCCTTGTCCACTTTCAGTTTTGCAAGTTGTTCAAACACATCATCATCTGCGAATGGTGTAGTATCTACTCCATTCCCATCTGTATATTTATCCATCATAGGTAGTCCTCCTCCAGGTTTTCCTTTAATAAAAACACAACAGAAGTATTTGTTTAGCATTTTCACTTTTTCAGTATCACTTTCCACAAAACCGTTCTCTGCACTTTTGAGTCTTGCAATTTTACCTCTGATCTTCCTCTTTGCCCGTATATACCTGAAAAAAGTTTTGTCATTGGGCTTTAGATCTTTATCCATCTTTTCTTCTGCCTTTGATTTTGCTATCCTTATTTCTCTTTTTGTCTCTTTTAGCTTTATCTGTATTCTGTTTGCGAACTTCTGAATTTTGTGAAAGCTGTGGTTTTTTGCCTTTATTTGTGCAGCCACTTCTTTGGAGAACAAAATAGGTTTCCTTTTCTTCTTTTATTTACTTTCCTTACAGTGCATATGTATCTGTTACCCTGTTTATTGGCTCCTTTAGTTTAGTCCACTGCAGTTCCACTTGCCATACCTCCTTCCACCTTGCCAACACCTCCTTCAGGCACTTGGCCATTTTACTGAAGTCAGTGTTTTTGAAGTCTAGGACTTAGAGCTTGCTGTGATTGGACTCTACCTTGGTTTTTTATCTCAAACCATATTGTGTGATGATCGCTGTTGCTCACATGGGCACTCGCCCGGACATTTGACATGCTATCTCCATGTGTGAGTACTAAATCCAGTATCAAACTTTCCCTGGTCAGTTCCATTACCATTTTTCTAAGCATTGCATCTTGGAAGGCATCCACAACTTTTTTACTTCTTTCCAGATTTGCAGAAGGCATACTCCAGTCCACATTAGGTAGATTAAAGTCACTCGATATGATCACTTCCCCCTTCATGGCTACCTTTGCAATATCAATAATCGGTTCTCTGTCCATTTCTTCGGTTTGAGTTGGAAGCCTGTAGACTACACTATTATGGATGATAGTGCCATCTTCTCTTTCCAACATAATCCAAAGCGCTTCTTTTCTGCACGTCCCCTGCATTTCTGTAGCTTTAATATTGGTTTTGACATATAGAATTACTCTTCCTCCTATTGTGCCTTCTCTATCTCTTCTAAATAAATTATAGCCAGCTATGGCTATATCGCATTCATGTAACTCATTAAACGATGTTTCTGTAATGGCTACAATGTTCAAGTCCATTTCCACCATTAGGACTTCCAGGTCATGACGTTTGTTGGCTAGGCTTTGAGCATTTGTGCTCATTGCTTTCCAGCATTTATTAAGTCCCAAAAAAACCTCAAAAATCAATGACCATATCAGGTGCAAACCAAAGAAAAAGTTTTATAAAAAGGGACTCCTCGGAACGGAGAGAGAGGGCTTTCCCCCTTCTCGCTCTTGCCGGGGATGCCCGACAAAAAATGTGTTAGCTACAATGTGCTTTAGCAATTCATGGTGTGTTCTACATAATTTTGATTCAGCTTTTGCTGGGATACGAGCATAGAACTCAACGTTCTATATCAATGACTTTTTCTTTGGTTTCCAG
Source organism: Ichthyophis bannanicus (assembly GCA_033557465.1). Classification (NCBI taxonomy): domain Eukaryota; kingdom Metazoa; phylum Chordata; class Amphibia; order Gymnophiona; family Ichthyophiidae; genus Ichthyophis; species Ichthyophis bannanicus. The sequence continues at coordinate 338,869,140 of CM066032.1, forward strand.
CATTTATTGACTGGCTTGCCTGTATTTTGCTTGGATTTTGTTCTACACGCCTTTTCTCACTTGCCATTGATGTATATGGGTTAATAGTGTGGTTGTTTCTAGTGTTATGTTTTTGCAGGGAGTGACGTCCTGAACTTGTTCTTCTCCAAATGCCTGTCCACATAGTGCCTGAATTTTTCACTTAAGATCCTTTTCCCTGTGCCAGAGAGATGTAGTCTATCAACACGGTTCCATCTATTTCCCTAGTCACCTATATATCTAAATCCTTCTTGTTTGCACCAGGTTTGGAGTCATGTATTAAAGTTGATTATGTGATTACAGCCTTTCTGCCCTCTTACCAAGAACAGGTAAAACTTCTGAGAATGCTATAGTGTTAGCAATGGGTTTGAGTTTCTCTCCCAGAATTTGTGTCCCTGGCCAGTAGACCTTATATGAACTGAGGGCACACTCCGATTTCTGATTTAAAAAGGCTGTGCAAAGAATGTAGGCAACCTAAAGTTTCCTAAACATATAACCAAACTTTAGGTTGTTTGCCACTAAACTGTTGATCAAGGTGGCTGTGAACAGATAGAAAGGGAGAGCAAGGGTTTTTTTTTTAAATTCTTTTGTGTTTGTCCTTCTACCTTGGTGCAGTTGCCCTAATGCACCAAAGTGCCTAAGTAGTATTATCAGTTAATAAAACAGGTAATATATAGGCAAGGAAAATTTATATAAAAAAACCAGCCAAATAGTAAAGTTAGAAAGCTTAGCTTTGCAGAGTCTCTTTAAGTTGTTATGGCAACTTCGAGACTCTACAGTGTAGAGGCAAATTTGAACGTTGTCATGGAGACATGAGTCCTAGGCTGGAATATTGCCATATCAGGTTATAATGTGTTCAGTTAGAGGATAGGAGAAGGAGTAGCAACTAAATACAGGGACTCTAATGAAGGAAAAAGGAACTGACAAATGGGTTGTGTTCCCCTGCCAGCAAGTGGAGGCAGACATGAGCAACTTTCAGCGATGTCATCACCTGGTATATTTTCTGGTACAGCACTGAGAAAAGCCAGTATTGTCTGCTTCCAGCAGGTAACTAGGTGTATGGACTGGTGGAACAGCAAAGATGGGCCTGACTCTCCTCGACCGTATTTCGCTGGAGGTCTTGGAGTAAATCAGACTCTCCTTGCTCATGCTGCAGTGCAGAACCTTGGATTGAGTCCTTAGAGGCCCAGTAACTCAGCACGGATAGGCCTATGTCTCCTGGAGCAAACAGTCACCCTGTTTCCTTTGGGTTACTAGTGCTGGTGGGCTGGAAGAGGAGCAGGAGGACCCTACAGGGCTCTTGAGGGGGGATCAGTAAGTTGGGCCCAGGCCTTCCCTCGTTGAAGTATCTTCGAGAGGAACCCTTGTGATGTCTGCTGAATGTGTAGGGTGTTACTCGGTGCAGGGTGTTGCTACGTCCTCCCACTAGTCTGGTCTTCCCCTGTCCTTTGCAATGTGAGGAAAGAACTGGCAGGTCAAAACCTGTATTTGCAAGTTTAAGAAACCATTGGGTCAATGTACATTCTGACTGGTAAGCGTGTGTGCCAGAGTAGGTCAGAGTTCACTCCTCTGGATGCTGGCCTCCTAGATGGAGTCTGCTGTGGTGTCTCCAGATAACTTCTGTAAGATGGCTTCATGGTATTCATTGAATGCCTTTATGAAGCCCTACAGGGTGTTTGTGGAAGTTCTACAGATGGCCCCTTTGACAGGCTAGTTTGCCCTTATTGTTGTCGTCCTTCAATTTGGGTCTTCGCTTCTTGAATGCGTCCCACTTATACTTGATGATTTACTTTCCTTGAATCCTGCTAGACCAGTCAAGGATCCACCCTGGAAGACTGCCTTTTGGGGGTTCAGCTGCTATAGAAGGCCTAGTCAGTCCTGTGGTCTGACACCAATTTCATCATGGTAAGAGAGTCCAAATACTTGCTCACTTTTTTGTGGCAAACAGGTTTGTGTTCAATAGCATTTTCTGAGTTTTTCAATCTCGCTCTTTAATCGCCATTAAGTCAGTGCTGACTCCTGATGATCCAGCAGCCCCTGGGTTTTCTTGGCAAGGTATGATTGGAAGTAGATTGCCAGACCTTTTCTTCCAAGGCAGTGGAAGATAAAGTAACTTGCCCAAGGAGTGCCAGTGGAAATTTAACCCTGATGTTTTGCGCACTAGGCTGTTGCCCTAACCACAAGGTTATTCCTCCACTCCATTCCAGTTTCTTATTGCTTGGAAAATTTCATACTAGCTTCCCTGCACCAGAGGATATATCAAGTGATTGAAAGGTGCTCGTGTCTTCCTCCACCTACTGGCAAGAGAGCAAACCTATTCATCTGGACTAATCTAGCAGGATTCAAGGAAAGTAAATGATCATATATATAAAATGTATCCTAAACTCAAACATCTGACTTTACAAGGTTTTTCTAGAATTTTGAAATGTGTATGCTAGTGCTGACAATTAACACCATTTGGGGAAATCCACTGCTTAACCTTGGGACAAGCAGCATGAAATGTGTATACCTTTTGGGAACCCAACAGATACTTGAGACCTGGAATGGCCACTGTTGGAAACAGGATATTGGGCTTGATGGTCTGACCCAGTATGGCATATCTTAAGTTCTTATGTGTGATTTATTCTGTAGTCCTTGGGAGTCACCTTTTATAGGCAAGCAAGTTTTCCATCACTAGAATCAAGAAAATGACTATTAAAGTACTTGATCTGCATACATTAAGTACACGTTAACATGTCTTTGTGCAGATGTCATCAGACGAGGAGAGGAACACAAGTCCAGTTATACCAAAAGATTCAGATCGAGGTAGTTCTGTCTCTTCAGATCTTCAGGTAGGAAAGAGGCTCCATTTCACTTTGAGACCATCTTCATCTGTAGAAAATGTATTGTGGGGATGCTCTAAGAGACATAGCATAGCTAAATCTATGAATTGTAGACAATCATATTAAGACATGAGAAGTAACTTTTAGTGAAGAAGATGAACAAAACAGCCTATTAATTTTATTAATATAAAAACTGACAATTTAAATATTGGTACTGCAAAATAGCTTACCAATCAGATGTAGGTGGTTTTTAATAACAATGAAAAGTTCTGTGGCCAAGAGTTGCAGAAAATATGGGGGTTTGAATTAAAGTTTTCATCTAACATGCAGCCATTATGTGATTGTACATTCTTTTTGTTAATATATATAAAAGGTGTTAAATTTAACTCTTAATGTAGATATCTTGGGTGGTTTTGCTTGGACTCTGTCATGTCATTAGGTACTATAGAACAAACTATTCCTGGCATCAGTTGCAGTGACTGGCCAAAAATAATCTGCTACATCACAGCATTCATTTGAAGAGCAGGGTTTAAAACAGCAATAGTTTCTTAATGTTAACTTGCTAATGCATTTTATGTCTTCCTAATGTTGATGGCATCTTATCTAACTGCTGTTAGAGCTAATGAGGCTTTCACAAGTATTAAGTATCTGCGTTACCAGACAAGATCATGATGAGGTTAAATTTAGAAATATGAAATATTGCCTAATGTGAAAATGATTGGGGGGAGGGTGGTGGTCAAACCCATTGACCCCCTTTATTTGTATATAGGGGTTGGATTGGAATCCTGGAAGACCCATGTGTTGATGTCTGGGGGCTTGGAAATTGAGACCCCGTCAGAGTTTGTTACCCTATTTAGGCTAATGGAAAAAATCTTAACTAAACCTGGAGATGCAGTTAAATATGCAAAATCCTGATTTTAGAACACAGTCTTCTAAAGATTCTTTAATTTAGTAAAAGGAGGGAGATTTTTACCAAGCTGTGCTATCAGCTGCATTATCTGCATATCCCATGCTAACTGCTGGAGTGTGTGGGATAAGAGCAGAAAGTGGGTGTGTCTTCAAGACGTGGTTTCTGTGGGCATCAGCACTACATGGTAATCATCAAAGTTTCGCACAATGCAAGTGCAACTAACACCACTTCAATGGGTGGTGGTAGTTGCATCCATGGTGCTGCTGGGCCGCGTTCTTTGTAATTTTGATGCATTATCTGTTGGAGACATGCTGTGCATTTCCCCAGTAGATACAGCATGGATTTTGCAGCTAATGTGGCATGCCTTATTGTCCCTCCAGTCCAGTCCAGACCAGACATGTGGGTTATGTCATCTCACCAGCAGTTGGCGACTGAGCATGCCAAGATTTGATGATGCTGCCCTAGAATAGGCAGCTGCATGGCCCATCAACTCTGTATTCTCATTCTCCAAGCAGCTGGTGAGTGTGTCTTCCCCACTATCTGGACTCAACTGGAAAGCTTTAACTAATGAGAAAAAAAAAGCATTTAAATTGCTAGTAAAGAGTAATTAGACCTTACCTGCTAATTAGCATTCCTGAAGGAACTCCAGTCCAGTCCCTCACCTCTGGGTTGTGCTCCCCTTCCAGAAGCTTGGAGACTGAGCACGTCATCTTCTTGATGACCCTAGGGTATATATACAGCTGGCACCTCCCACCAGCTCCAGTAACCTATTGACAAAGCAGACTTAACAAAGAGACAAATAAGTAGCAGTTTTAGTTATCAGTTTGTTCTAAGTAAAACTGCAGCAGAGAAAGAAACCAAAAGCCCAAACCTCCTCTTCAATCTGAGAAGGGATACCTCTCCCCCCGAAGAAGAGGAGGCTTACCTGTGAATACCCCCTACTACTGACGAAGTCCTCGAGCAAGGGGCAGACAACTCATCCAGTCCACTGCACCTCATCTGCTCTCTGAGCAACCTGAACTTCCAGCCCAGGAACCACAACCTATGAGCCGGACTCGCCCCACCAAACTGCAATACAGAGCGGGATCAGGAACTGGACTGGAATTCTTCAGGAATGCTAATTAGCAGGTAAGGCCTAATTACTCTTTCCTTATCGTCCCTCCAGTCCAGTCCCTCACCTCTGGGATGTAATAGAGCAGTCCTAACTTCGGGAAGAACCTCCCTACTTAAAACAGCATCTCCTGCCTGGACATCCAAGCAATAGTGCCTCGCAAAGGTGTGCAAGGAGGACCATGTTGCTGCCCTACAAATATCCACTGGTGACACTAGACTGCACTCCGCCCAAGAGGCAGCTTGGGCTCTCGTGGAATGCGCTCGTATCCCTCATCAGGATAGGCCTGCCTTTCAAAATGTATGCTGAGGCAATGGCCTCCCTGATCCATCTGGAAATAGATGCCTTGACCACTGCTTCTCCTTTGTGTTGACCGCCGAATAACACAAACAGACGATCTGATTTCCGAAAAGACTCCGTCAGGTAGCGCTTCAGTGCTCTTCTGATGTCCAAACGGTGCAAATGCACATCTGCGGTCTCATCCGCCCCCTTCCGCAAGGACGGCAAGGAGACTGGCTGGTTCACATGAACAGGTGACACTACCTTCGGCAAGAAGGATGATAACATCCACAAGACCACCTTTTCCTTGGAAAAAATAAGAAATGGAGGTTTACAAGAAAGAGCCTGTAACTTCGAAATCCACCTAGCCGAACAGAGAGCCACCAAGAACACCATCTTGATGGTCAAGTCCTTCAGGGAAGCCTGCCCCACCGGCTCATAGGGCTCCCCTGTCAGGGACCGCAGCACCAGATTGTTGGTTCTATCCTGGGACCTCAATCTTCAAGGTGGACAAAGATGACTCCCTACCACTGTTCCCTCTAAGCTGTGCGCGTGTGCGCGCGCACACACCTCGCCGAGTGAGCGCACATACTTTACAACAGAGCGCACAAAAATTACGGTTCTGATTCTAATAGAAAACAACACAGACGTTCTTAAAATTGAAAAGTTGTTGTGTATTTATGGTTTTCACAAGTTCTACAATATTTTCTAGTGCAATCAATGTGGTGTACATACTGTATTCTGACATGTAGTCAAATTTTAAAGTATATTACTCCGAGTGTCGTTATGTGGCGCACAAAAATTTAACCTTCCTTCAAAAGCTGCACAGCTGATATTTTATGCGCACACAGTCTACAGAAAATTAGAGGGAACATTGCTCCCTACCCTCAGGAACCGCCCCACATCACCTTACACCAGTAACAGGAAATCGCTGCAAACTGCACTCTCAAAGAACTGGCCGTCAGGCCCTTCTCGAAACCTGCCTGCAAGAAATCCAAGATATCCGGCACTGAAGCTGCCATCGGGTGACACCCCCGATTGGAGCACCAACCTTCAAAGATGCGCCAGACCCTAACATAGGACAGACAGGTCGACATCAACCTTACTGAAGGCTAGGAATCAATCACCGAACCGGAATACTCCCACTTCAACAACCTTGCTCTTTCTAGAGCCAGGCTGTAAGCGAGAATTGAGCCACCTGTGGCATCCGGACCAAACCCTGAATCAGGAGGTCCTCCCACAACGGGAGCCTCCACGAACGATCCGTTAGGAGCCTTACTGGGTCGGCATACCATGAACGCCTTTGCCAATCTGGGGCTATCAGAATTGATCAATCCTGAGTGAGCCCCTAGGTGCTGAATGACCCTGCCTATAAGAGCCCAAGGAGGAAACGCATACAGCAGACCCTCTGTGGGCATTGGCTGGACCAGAGCATCTAGTCCCTCCGACAGCCTTTCTCTCCTTCTGCTGAAGAAGCGACTCGCCTTGGCAGAGCTCCACCTTGCCATAAGATCCATGATGGGAGTACCCCAACGGTTCGCAACCTGCTCGAACACCTTCGGACAGAGCTCCCACTCGCTGTGATCTACCCGGACCCAGCATAAATAATCCGCTGTGACATTTTTGACTCCTGCCACATGCACTGCCGAAAAGGCTTGAAGATGAGCTTCCGCCCACTCCAACAGACTCTCCGCTTCATCCTCCTAGGAGGGGCTTCCCGTGCCCCCCCTGGCAGTTGATGTAGGCCACTGTGGTCATGTTGTCCGAGAGCACCCGAACGGCCTTTCTGAGAACCCAGCGCTCGAAGGCTCTGAGTGCTAAGGCCACTGCCCGCATCTCCAGCTTATTGATCGACCATTGGGCCTCTAGTGCATGCCAGGCTCCCTGGGCAATCTATCCTTTGCAGTGGGCCCCCCCAGCCAACCAGACTGGCATCAGTCATCGGCTGGATTCACTGGGGGGGACTCTAACGGCATGCTCCGCTCCAGGATCCCCAGATGGAGCCACCACCTGAGAGCCCTCCTGGCCACTGGTGGACAGGGGAGCTTTCTTGACAACGGCTGATGCTGATGAGACCCAGCGACAGAAGAGACCGCTGCAACAGTCTCATATGAGCCCTCATATGGTGGGAGGAGTGGCCTAGTGGTTGGGGCAAGGTACTTCGGGCCGGAAGGTCGGGGGTTCAAATCCCACTGGAGGACAGCAACCTTGGGCCGGAAGGACTGGGGTTTCTAGTCCCACAGGTGCTCCTTGTGGTCTTGGGCAAGCCACTTAACCCTCCATAGCCCATGTTCCCTGTAAAATAGTTCTCTGTGTGCTGTGCTTTCCTGTCTAATCAATGTGTTTATACCTCAAAAATTTTCTGTCATGATTTGACAATTTCCAATCTGTAATCAAACCGCTGCTGATCGCTGGAAGTAGCGGTATACAAATGTATACTAAATAAATAAATAAAATAAATAAATAAATCCTCTGCCTGCTCCTCAAAACCCCTGGAATCCCTGCCCCCTAGAGGGAAAACGTCCCCTCTGAAAGGGCGCCAAACTCTCCCGAATGTACAAAATTCCTATGGCTGGGTCCAGGAGGAGGCGGAATTCCGACTCTGCTTCGGTTTATCATCTGGGAGTCTACCTCCCTTAGACTCCCCCAACTCCTTTACCAACTTGTCCAGGTCCTCCCCGAACAGTAGATTCCCTTTAAAAGAGAGTCTGCTGAGACGGGCCTTAGGGGAACCATCTGCTGCCCAGTTTCGAAGCCAGAGATAGCGACGTGCTGCTACCACCAAGGCCATACTCTTTGAGAGGCCTCTGATAAGGTTGTAGTGAGCATTCGCGAGATAGGAGGCTCCTGACTCTATCCTTGCCACCTCCCCTGCCGAGTCCCCAGGCAGGTCGTCCAGCTGTTGGATCCGCTGAGACCAGCGAAGACAGGCCCTGGCCACCCAGGCTCCACATACCAACGCTTAGAGAACGAGGGCATTGATATCAAAGGCCTGCTTTAACAACGTATCTAGCTTCCTATCCTGGGAATCCTTGAGAGTGGCACTGCCCTTTACTGGTATCAGTCTTCTTCGTTACCGCTGACATTGCCGCGTCCACCCTCAGGGACCTAAGCAATTCCTTGTCTTGCTCTGGCCACGGGTACAAGCATGCCATGGACCGCACCCCCTGCAGCCCAGCCTCTGGCTGGTTCCACTCATCCTGGATCATCTGCTTGACCACCGTGTGTACTAGGAAGACCTTGTGGGTCTTCGCACCGTCTTGATGAGCCGATCCTCCAGAGAGTCCTCCGCCGGAAGACCCGAGGAGATATTAAGGACCTTAAGGGACTTGCTAATGAGAGCCGGCAGTTCTTCTCTGCGGAAGACCTGAATAATTCAAGCCTGTTCCTCCTCCGGGATCTCACCTTCTTCTAGTTCTTCTTCCTCCTCCTCCTGTTCCAGGTCGGAAGACTCCCCAACCTGGGCCATTGACCGAGGAGAAGCTAGACCCCCATCACCCATGAGCCTAGTTCGTTTCGCCGCCTCTCCTGCGAACCTCTCTTCCCTCGGGTCCGCAGCCCTCTTTCCAGGGCACCCCTGGCCCACCGCTGCACCCTGCGCTCCTCGTAGATAAGAACGCCTTATGCAACAGCAAAACGAATTCTGGAGAGAAATATCCCCAGCCACCCCCCTCCTCCATGTCCCGCAAGGTATAAGGACCGAGGGGGGGGCAGGCAGGAAGGCCCCAACCTAGGGGAGGAAGGGGCCTCTGCCCCCCCCAGCCTCTGCAGAATCCCCCGAGTCCTGAGAGAGGGATAGAGGAGGCTCCTGGCCTATACTCACCTGAATGCCCTGCTCCAGGGACGCCTCCTCCATAGTGCAATCTCTGCACACGCCAGCATCCAAAACAGTACCTCGCTGGGTCCCGCAGACCAAGCACTGCGGTCTCAGCTGCGTGTTGCCTAGAAATCTGTTAGCCTCTTTGGGAACTCTCTGGTTCACCCTATATATACACACATGCATGTATGTCTCTTTTTTTTTTTAACAACCAAAGAAGAACTGCAGATGGAAAAAAAAAAAGGGCTCCTAAAATGCCTATTGACTGTAAACGCCGGCGAAAAAAGCACCAAAGGCACGGCCTAAATGTCAGGGCCCTTCCCTGCGCGCCTCTCTAAGCCACGGACAGCTGCTGTGTATTCCTCCTACCTTAGAGCATGGGCTGCCGCCGCTGCACTCAACTGCTGCCGGAGTTTTCCCACTCAATTCAGAAGAGCTTCCACGGGTGCCCTCTGTTCATGCCGCCATCCCGCTCCCGCACTCGGCCGCCGTCCCGCTCCCGCACTCGGCCGCCGTCCCGCTCCCGCACTCGGCCGCCTTCAAGAGCTTCGGCAGCAAGGCGGAACGGCGCAAGTTGGCTGCCCCCCCCCCCCCCCAGTCAGACTCCTCGGGGATTGGAAGCCGCTCTGGACTTAACTGCCCTGAAGGGCACTTGCCCCAAAGCCACCTCCTGAAGTGCTGCACAGATGAAGAGGGAGGTGGGAGGGGGGATAATCCACTCAAAAACTAAGAAATAAAGGGCAGAAAAATTGAATTAAATTAAATGAAACCAAATGAAAGGGAGAAAACAAAACCAAGAAAACCCTAAACTCTCCTTAACTCTCTGCCAGGAAGCCCAACATCTTGGCTTACTGATCCCCTCAGCTGCTTGGAGACTGAGCTTTTACTGGAGCTGGTGGGAGGTGCCAGCTGTGTATATACCCTAGGGTCATCAAGAAGATAACGTGCTCAGTCTCTAAGCTGTTGGAAGAGGAGCACAACCCAGAGGTGAGGGACTGGACTAGAAGGACGATAAGGAAATGGATTTAGGCAAAAGAGGGCATAATAGTGTTCCTTTATCTTTAAACTGTGTTAAAAAAGAAAAGTCAGCTTGCCTGTAAGCAGGTGGTATTTTCTGTGGACTGCTCACCGATCCCTTGAGTGGGAGGTGCAGTGAGCCTAGCAGAGAGGTGTGCGATCTCCTCTGGACAAGGAGTAATCTGCACTGGCCAGGACCGTTGAGTCTGTTCGGCTGGGGTCTTCGGAGCTCTACTAGCAGAGTGCTGGTCCCTTCCCTCTGCTTCCCGCCAGGTTGACAGCGTCTTTTCAGATTGCTGATGCTGCCGGGTGAGTCTTTGGGGTCGGCAATTTGTTGGGGTGATTGAGTAATAGGTGCTTGGTGATTTGGGAAGCTAGCAGGCATCCTGTCAGCAGGGTGTGGTCGGCGGGGAGCTTCGGGCTCGGCAGCCTTCATGGTGGTTTGCTTTTGGTACACTTGTTTGCTCCAGAACATTTCTTTTTGTAATACATTTGGTTTCTCTTAATTTTTTTAAAATTTCTTTCATACCTTGGGAAACGCAGTTATTTTTTGTTTACTTTTCCTTTTGGTTTTGCGTTTTTTGTCTTGCCGTGGCTGTTTTTGGCCTCTGCAGGGGTTCCCTATCTCTTGTGGGTTTTTGCTGGGACTACGAAGCAGAGTTTCAGTCGGTAGAGAAGGGCCTCTCTAATAGTAAGGCAGGGACAGTGTGTTCTTCCGGTGGAGCTTCTCAACTCAGGCGGTCTTCCCCCCTCAATGGTATCCACTATGGTTTTGGTGGAATGACAGCCATTTTAAATAAGCTGGATGCCCCAGTCACGCAGATGGCTGTCAGACCAAGAAGCTTGGATTCAGCCCCTCTGGCTCCTGTCACAAAGGATTTGTCAGCACTGGCATCTTCGGGCATGTTATCGCTGAATTTTGTGCTAATCATGGATCAGGCTTGTTGCCTAAAAGCAAAGCTTGGGCGAAGGAGTTGCTGGGATCTCGGAGAAGACTCAGATGTGAGGGGCTGCAGAGGTCCCAGTGGGTAAGAAGGCTGAAGGAAAGCCTATAGCCAAACATAGAAGCATGGAAAGTGAGTTCTGGAAGGAGACAGGATCTGCTCACTTTGAGCATCCGGAGGACCTGATGGAGGATATCTGGGGCGACAACCCATCCGCTGAGCTGGAGGAGGAAGAGATTCTGCATGTGGAAGACCCTCATAGCGTCAGTGTGTTTCGTAGAGGAGAGTTGACAGTGCTGATCACCCATTTGTTGGCTGCCCTTAATCTACCACACAACACAACAGCTATTGAGGAGCCCTTAGAAGATCTACATTTTGCAGGGTATCCAGAAGTCACAAACCACTTTTCTTGTCCATAGGGTAATCCAAGAGATGATCCAGGATGATTGGGACACTCTGGAGGCAGGCTTGAAAGGCAGCTGGGCTATTGCACAACTGTACCCTGTCCCAGACTCAGAAAAGGACCAGTTTAAGTTTCCTAAGTTGGATGTGCTTGTCTTGGCTGTAATTAGAAACATAGGCCATGTGGTCTTTTTCTGTTGTCATGTTTCTATCTAGTCTGTCCTTCCATTTCAACCACGACAACAGTCCCCTTTAAGAAGACTACGATTACTATGAAGGGCAGAGTGGCCCTCAAGGATATTCAGGACCGAAAATTGGAGACTTTGCTGAAACAGGCCTTTGATATGATTGCAATATCCTTGCAGGTGTCCATCTGCAGCGCCTATGTGGCTAGAGTGTGCTTACGGTGGATGCAGGAAGTGCTCGATGGAGACACCGAATCACTTCACTTGTTTCCCGAGGCAGCGAAGCTGGAATCAGGGGCAGCTTACATGGCAGATGCCTTTTATGATCTCATTCGGGCTTCCTCTAAAAGCATGGCCTCTGTTATCGTGGTGAGGCGATTGCTTTGACTGAGGAACTGGTTAGTGGATGTGTCTTCAAAGACCTATCTGAGTAAGTTCTCATTTAAGGGGAAGTTCCTGTTCGGGGAAGCCTTGGAAAAACTGGTCAAAGATTTTGGTGACTCAAAACAGGCTTGGCTTCCTGAGGACAAGCAAAAGCCCATTAGGGCAGTGGCCCCAGCTTGGGGCCAGTATCAGGACTTCAGATGTTTCTGGGCAGTGCGTTTTGCCCCTTATGAAAGGGATCCATACCCGGCCCGAGGACAGTCCTTTTGAGGCAATAGGGGGTCCGGCAGAGGCAGCTGTTCACCTGTTTCCTCAGCCCCCAAGAAGTCACAATGAAGTGAGGGGGGGCCCAGGCTAGTGTTGTGCCAGTGGGAGACCGCCTCCAAAGGTTTTACTCCACCTGAGTTCAGCTTACGTCAGACCAGTGGGTGCTCAAAGTGATTCGAGAAGGTTAAGCCTGGGAGTTTGCCCAGCCACTTGCAGATGCATTTCTGCAGTTGCCGTGTAAGGCAATGGGAACGGTGGCTGCGGTCCAAGATAACATTGTTGCAGCTTCGTCTACTGGAGGCGGTGGTGGATGTTCTGCCCACCCAATTAGATTGTGGTCGATACTCCATTTATTTTGTGGTGCCCAAACAGTGCATTTTCCAACCCATCTTGGACTTTAAATATGTCACCCGTATGATATGAGTGCCGTGCTTTTCATATGGAAACTCTTCACTCCATGGTGGTGTCAGTAAGGCAGGGTGAGTTCCTCAGTGCCCTCGATCTCAAGGAATTATATTTGCATATTCACATTCTTCCAGAGCATCAGTGCTTCCTGCGGTTTGCAGTATCAATGGGGCACTTCCAGTTCAGGATGCTACCTTTCGGGTTGGTCACAGCTCCCCACACCTTCACCAAGGTAATGGTGGTAGTGGCTGTGGCTCTCTGTCATGAAGGCATTCTCATGCACCCTTATCTGGATGACTAGTTAGTGCAAGTCAAGTGTCTGCAGAACCTTCACTGGGTGGTCAGTTTTGCAAAGAGCGTGCAACAGCCTTTACAGGACGTTTTCTATTTGGGGGCTAGGTTTCAAACATGGGCAAGGTGGCCTTGCCCAGCGATCGAGTATAGAAGCTGAGGACCCAGTTTCAGTGGATGGCTGCCCTGATGGCGTGGCATTATCTTCAGCTGTTGGGCTCAATGGTGGCTTTGAGCTGGTTCCCTGGGGGCAGGTTCATAGGCCGTTGCAATGTGCCCTACTGCGCAGGTGGTCTCCTTGGGTGCACCTGCTATCAAGAGAGCAGATTTGCCCAACGGAGACATGAGTGGCGCTCAAGTGATAGCTCAACCCACGGAATCTGCTGGCAGGCATGCCATTGAAAATCCCCAAGTGGATACTGTTAACCAAGGATGCCAATCTCACCGGGTGGGAGTGCATTGTGAGTATCAGGTAGCACAGGGACGCTGGATTCCAGAACAGACCTCTTGGTCTATCAGTCAGCTGGAGATGAGAGCAGTATTTCTAGCCTTAAGATTCTTTTGATTACTGCTGTACAGAAAGGCAGTCCGGATGTTCTCAGACAGCGCCACCACCGTGGCTTCCATCAGTAGCCAAGACAGGACAAGACACTTCCTTCTCGAAGAGGAGATTGCGCCGCTCCTTGTCTGGACGGAGACCAATCTGCAGGCCCTCTCAACGGCTCACGTGGCCAGCGGAGACAACGTGACGGCAGACTTCCTCAGTCACAATCATCTGGATCCCGGTGAGTGGTCTCTTGATGAGGAGGTTTTTGCCAGCCTGGTCCAGTGTTGGGGAGTTCCCATCATAGATCTGATGGCGACCTTTGATGTGAAGGGAAACACAGGAAGCAAGAGACGTAGGTTGGTACAGACTGCTTTATTGAAATTGGTCCCTACGCGTTTCGGCAAACGCCTTCCTCGGGGGACATACAGCTAACATGAAATACATAAAAATGTTATTAAAAATATGCAAAATATATTACAAACAATACATATCATCATTAATAATACAAACAATAAAAAATTGATAATAAATAAATAAATTAAGTAAAAGATAAATTATAAAAACCCATTCAAAAAAACAATCAAACTAGAAGGACCGAGACAAAGGAACAGATACCTATCAGACCAAATGTTAAGGACTGTGCACACTTTGCTGAGGAACAAGTTATCATCTATAAATAAACCATAGACGCTACATAAACAAACTAGATGATGTGAATAAAAATAATCATAATGAAATTAGATAAAACAACATACTGGAATGAATAAATAATTTATTTATTTATTTATTTAGCAAGCATTTGTAACCCGCTCCTTCCAGCGATCAGAAGCGGGTAGGATTACTATTGTGAAACTGCCGAATCAAGGCAGGTACAAATTTTGTTTACATACAGATTGTCAGAAAAGCACATCATACAGAGTTAACACTTCTTAGCTATGGGGGAGTTCATTTACATATATACATAAATACATATATACAGGATAATCTTCTTGGACACAGTGGTCAGGGGCTGCTCCATCTGTGGGTTTAGTTCAGGTTGAAATGTGATTGGAAAATGTGCGTTTTGAGTTTCTTTCTGAAGTCTAGAAGGTCATTGCTAGCTCGTAGTTCTGGTGGGAGTTGGTTCCACAGTGTTGGCGCCGCATATGAGAAAGCCCTGTGGCTGGTGTTAGCTTTGGCAGATCTTATATCTGTTGGAGTGTGAAGGATGTTGGAATTGTGGGTTCTTCTGTTTCGGGTAGGAGGTTGCAATCTTACTAGGTTGTTGAGGAAGGAAGGTGCTAAGTTGTGGATGAGTTTGAAGGTGGTTGTTAGTATTTTGTATTTTGTGCGAGCTGTTATGGGTAGCCAGTGTAATTGAATTAGTACTGGTGTGATGTGGTCACTTAGATTTTTCTTCATTATGACCCTGGCAGCTACATTTTGTGCCATTTGTAATATGTTTAGGTTTTTTTTAGGTAAACCTAATAATAATATACCAGATGTAATAAATAATTAAGAAGTGATAAAAGAAACAATGTAAATGTAACAATCAACACCTACCAGTGCTGTGGTAAGTGATATGTCTCTTAAAGACAGTTTGTCAATTTGCTATGCAATAGCTGAAAGATATATATAAAAGTAATTGAATGATTATATAAATATAAATAAAATAAATAATAAGAATCACATATGATAAAAGTATGCATACAATATAGAAATAAAATGACACGATACATAAAACCATAAATAGTAATTAAAACAATATCTAATATCGCTAAAAGTAAACCAATATTTAATATCGCTAAAAATAAAATCAATGAGGTCAGACAAATCACCAAGAGCAAGGATTCAATTATGAAGCCAGTCAAAGACATATAAACTCACCGTAATGATTTGTATTAGAAAGTATTCTTTCGAAGGGTTTTGTAATGCTGGTAAAAATACTAGGAGACAATACGTCGTATAATGAGGATTAGACAGGAGGACTATAAGTAACATGTGCTACAGGAATACTCTGAGTCAGGTGAAATACTTGCAAATCTACCAGAGGAGGAAACCCAGATCGTGGAGTCAAGGTGTACTCAAACATAGTACATAAAAGGGGTAAAAATCCTAACTTAAATAAAAAAGAAGTAAAGAGCCGTTTGGAATGATATGGCCACAGATCTGGCAATGGTATAAAGAATTTAACAAGAGTAGAACATGTTTAAAAAAGATGTTTAAAAAAGATGAAAGACCATCGTACCACTTGTACCGCCCCCCCGGGATAATGAAAAAGTAAATACTCACTGTAATTCGTATAAAATGAGCGCACAAACCAAAAACATGCGTTGAGTGTATGAATGTCATGGTAAACAATTAAAGCAAGTCGAGGGGAGGAAACCGGTTTCAAGCCCTAAATGCCTTGAATACACTCAGATACTGTAGCACTCCCCGTTCTAAACCTTTCTCTTCTAATCAATGCACATAAGAAATTCTCGGATTTCTTTTTGTTTTTCACCTATCAGGCTTACCAACAATGCATTGGCACTCTCCTTCAATAACGATGGTTGTTTTACAAGACGTTTTTTCATTTTCTCCTGTTGAATCGTTCATAAATGATATACATATTTTTATTTCTATTTCATCATTTATATTTGCCCTACGACACGGGAATGTATTCACTTACTCTGTCGGATATGCCCCCGCCCACTCTTGTAAACGTCATCTTGTAAGGCGGGAATTTTGGCGTTTATTTTAAACCGGTTTCCTCCCCTCGACTTGCTTTAATTGTTTACCACGACATTCATACACTCAACGCGGTCTACGTCCCCGTCATATGTACACGTTTGGAGTGTTCGCAGCTTGGTGTGAGGAGAGAGGTCTGCAGCTGTTGTCAGCTTCCCTGTCATCTATTCTGGCCTTTCTGCAGACTGGTCTTGATGCTCTAGTCCAGCCTTGGCCCAATGGTGGGCTTCTGTCTTCCCTCCATGGCTGCTGATTGGACATGTCCTGCAGAGGGTTGAGGCCCACATGGGGCATGCGGTGTTGGTGGCCTCAGATTGGCCCTGGTGGCTGTGGTATGTGGACCTAGTGCGGCTCCAGGTGGCGAAGCCTCTCCCCCTTTCTTGAGATGCAGGCCTTCTGATGCAGGGCCTTGTCCAAATGCCAGACGTGGATCAATTCTTGCTTATGGCTTGATTCTTGGAAGAGCGTGCTTTAGGTGTAAAGGGTATGCTTCTAAGGTGGTTGATACCTTACTACAGGCACGACAGTATTCTACTTCCCTGGCCTATGTGTGGGTCTGCATTTTTGAGGTGTGGTACTAAGAGAGGGATGTGCCACCCCCTAGGGGCCGCTCTCCTGCACATGAAGAGATCCTGGTGAGGGCCTCTGTTGCTCTCGGCTGCTGTGGTGTGCTGCCCGTTTTCATTGATATGCAGAACTGTGGCGTTCAGATCTTCTGCCTGCGCATGGCAAAAGTTGGCTTGTGCTACCGGGCCGTGGCAGTAGGTGACTGCAGAGGCTGCTGTGGCAGACTAATCTGCACCATTTTGGCAGGAACAGCAACATTCGGTCCTGGGCCATCCACCATGCAATACTCTTGCTGAGCAACGCATATATATATATAAAAGGAAATAAAAAAAGAAGCAGAAGGAGAAAATGGTGCAGCTGGCTAAGTGATGGACCGGGGGGGGGGGGGGGTGACAACATTGTTCCGCAACCAAGGAAAGCGGTTTCTCTACCGGGTAGCTGTCTAGACCATCATCAAAGATCACTCAGGGGCCAACATTTTTGTTCTCTTAGGGGCCTTTATTCTGGAAAGAGCCCCTCATAAGGAGAGGCTCTATCATACTCTCTGGCATTCTTGGTACCTTCTCTAGCTTTGAATCCTAGTCAAGACATCTGTTTATCAGTGTCAGTCGTGGGCTGTACTTAATAAGACCGGCATATTCTCTAGTGATGGCCCAGAGCAGGCTACCCAGCTGATGCTTAAAGTCGGGGGAGGGGGGGGGGGGGAGGAAGAGGCACGAGATTCTCTGCTTAACTCTCAGTAATTACATTGTCCTGGCAATGCTGGGCATTAGCCTTTTATGCATGGTATATTTCTCAGTGACTGCTCAGTCAGTTCATGGTAGTGATTGAGCAGGTGCGGTGCTTGGCAGTTGGCCTGGCCTAAGGTAGAGCGAGGCAGTTGACTGCTACTTCGTTGAGAGCATGGTCTGCAGAGGCCAGCTCTGTGGCTGAACTGGCAAGATGCCTGCCTTCCATGTCACTGGTCCTGGTTCAAGACTTGCCTCTGACAGTGAGAAATCCAGCTGGATTTACAGTTCTCTGTGGCTACATTGTGTGTCTCAATTGCTGCTGTTGTTTTGGGCTGGGGGCAAAGCCTGATGCTCATCCCTATCAGTCGGGGTAGGTGTGTTCTACTTGTGGTGCTTTGTTTTGATTTTGTTACTTCACACCCTTTCGACGGTTTGGGCGCATGTTATAGTGAAGGACCATAAGATCCTCTTCTGTACCGTGGTCTTGTCAGGCCTCTTCCCCTGGTGAGTGGAGTAGTAATGGGGCTGAAAGCTTCCCTCCTAGGCTATGGCTTCTGGTCCACAGTCTTAAGCCCTCATGTCCTTGGTTTACATTATTCTGATATGATCTATTCTTTAATGTTCTGGAAGTCGGTCTGCCTAATTTTTTGTCAGCTGTGCATGAACAAAGTTTTATTACGGTAACTTCCTTCTGGGGGAAGAGGACATATCTAGTGGGGGAGGGGAGTCTAGATGGTTTTCCCATTGGGATGCTGGCTCAAGAGCTCAGTCTATAACTGTGGGGGCAAGGAAAAATGAAAATAATAAATGTATCAGAAGATTTGAAAGAAATATCGATAAACTGGGAAGCTGTATTAGTTATTTGATAAAAAGAAGAGTAGCAAATCACCTGGATTGGATGGTATACATCCAAGGGTGCTGAAAGAACTGTCTGTCTTGACTAGATTGTAAGCTCTGATGAGCAGGGCCCGTCTTTCACATGTTCAGTAGTAGTAGTAGTGGCTTAGTTCAGCTTTGCTGTTTTAATCCAGCTTAGTGGGCATGGATCCGGTGGGGGGAGAGGGGGTGGTGGTTGTTTTAGTGGTGGTTGTGTTTTCTATGTTTTCCTGGCTGATGGAGCTGAATGATTTCCAGGCAGTGATTGTGAGTGCAGTGTGTAGTGGCTTTGTGGTCTGGAGGGGTGGGTACATGTTTTTGCCTTGGTAATAATTTGCCAGAGTTTGTGGGTTAAGGGAAATGTCTGCATTGTCCTGATTGGGGGCTTTCATTAATTCTTTTGTTATATCGAGTAATTTCCTTGGCCAGTTGATTGAGCTGATGATTAGTTTGGTGTGCTATGTTCTTTTGCATTTGCCCATTTTTTGCAGTATTCTGTTAGTAGAGACATATAATTGTTTTGGTTGTTTTTTAGTTTGGATCCATGCTATTTTCTCTCTAGCTTTCTGAGTTGTTGTTTGAGGTCTCTGAGTTCTGCAGTGTACTATGGGGTCTTTGGTAGTTTTCTTGGCGGGTTGTGTTGTCATTATTGCTGCCTTTGCTTCTATGTTTTGGTTCCAGTTGATCATGAGTGTGTCAATGCCGTTTTTCTGTAGGAATTACTTTGTTGAGAAATGTGGTGGTTTTTTTTTTTTTGTCAAAGTAGTCGATGTTCCCTCAGTATAGATGTCCCGTCTCAACTCCCCAACTCCCTCCCCAGCCCATCCCCCCACACACAACAGCATTCCAGCACCTTATAGATTGTTCTTTTCTTTATTTATATTTATTACAATTGTTTAATTGCAGTTCATATTTCTATTAAGTTGTTACTGTTCCAAGCAAATTAGTTCTACGTACTCACTAAGTTGTTTCTATTTCATGTAAGCCAACTTGGCCAAGTTATATGTAATTGTTTAGACTAGTAGATCAGCAGTATATAAACGCAGTTAAATAATAATAAATAACAAAGTGTTTGGAGCGCCAATGTGAATGGTGGTGGTTCTTGTATATCGTTGCTGTGTTGTGTGGTAGCTGAAAGTTTATTTCCTTATTGTCCCTTCAGTCCAGTCCTGACCTCTGAGTAGTCGACCCCAACCAGCAGCTTGGAGACTGAGCATGTCATCTTTTGATGATGACAGTGTACTTAGGCAGCTAGCACCACCTACCAAACCCAGTAAGCTCAGTCTCGAAGCAGCTGGAGTGGGTGATCCCAGGGTTCTGGACTCACTATAGGGACAACTAAGGAGCTTTTTATTTCCTTCCACTACCAAATAGCCACAGAAATAAAAGTGAAACTCTTTTAGGAGCAGAAGGCAAAAGGGGTTATTTTTGTTCAATAAATCTGGTTGGGGGGGGAAGTCCTCGCGTCAGCTTTAGCGGGGGGAAGTCCTCGGGTCCGCTTTAGGGCAGGGGCCTTTCTCTGGAGAAGGAGACTGATCGGGGCCTCTCTAACGGGTGCCGCAGCTCCCGAATCCACCATCGGTTGAGGGGCCGCTGAGAAAGGCAAGGACTGTCCCTTTGAAGCTCTGCAAACAGGTTCCTGCCTTCACGCTGAAACCGCTGAGTAGGGCTGAGCGCGAGGTAGGGAGAGAGAGACGAAGTGTTTGAGTACCGGCAGCAAAAGTAAAAACTCTTCGGGGGCAATATGCAGCCCTGCGGCAGTCTTGCTTTGCAGTTTTGCAGCTCTGGCTAGGCTTGGGGACTGCATGGTTTTAGCTTCATTTAGCAGTAGCGTGGGAGTCTGCACCATTTTCTAGTCAAAGCAAATCAGCAGGAAGCCAGTGGAACCAGTGTAAAATGGTGTTGTGAATGCTGAAGTCATGAAGGTGAGTGAGGAGGGTGGTATGGTCAATGAGAACAAAGGTAGATGATATGTCGAGGAAGACTACAAGGGATATGTTACTGTAGACATGGAAATTGTGAACTTCATTGAGGAGGGAAAGGAGTATTGTTTCGGTGCTGTCAACAGGTTGAAATTCGGATGAGTGCAGGGTGTATGTGGATTCTAGATGTGCAATGAGTTGAGCAGACCATTTTCTCAAGGATTTTTGAGAGAAACGGGAGATTGGAAACAGGCCTGTAATGAGCTGGAGAAGAACAATGGAAAAAGGTGAATAGTGGAGTACTGCAGGGATCTGTGCTGGGTCTGCTGCTTTTTGACATAGTCATAAATGACCTGGAAAAGGGAATAACGAGTGAGATTATCAGATTTGCAGATGACACAAAACTATTTAAAGTTGTTAAAACCCAAGAGGATTGTGGAAAATTGCAAGAGGATCTTGATAAATTGGAAGACTGGGCATCCAAATGGCAGATGAAATTTAATGTGGACAAGTGCAAAGTTATGCACCTAGGAAAGAACAACCCAAACTATGGTTACACGATGAAGGTTCCACATTGGGAACCACTACCCAGGAAAAAGATTTAGGCATCATCGTGGATAACATGTTAAAACCCTCTGCCCAGTATGCAGCGGCGGCCAAGAGAGCAAATAGAATGCTAGGTATCATAAGGAAAGGAATGGAAAATAAAACAAAGGATATTATAATGCCTCTATTATGCCATGATGCGACCGCACCTTGAATATTGTGTGCAATTCTGGTCGCCGTATTTTAAAAAGGATATAGCGTTATTAGAAAAGATACAGAGAAGAGCCACCAAAATGGTAAAGGGGATGGAAGGATACTCCTATGAAGAGAGGCTAAAAGGTTTAGGGCTCTTCAACCTGAAAAAGAGACAGCTGAAGGGAGATAGGATAGAGATCTGTAAATTAATGAATGGAATGGAACGAGTAAATGTGGATCAATTGTTTACGTCATCAGAATATAAAAACATTAGGGGACATGCAATGAGGCTACAGGGTAACCTATTTAAAACTAATAAGAGAAAATATTTTATTTCACTCAACGTGTAATCAAACTCTGGAATTTGTTACCGAAGGATGTAGTAAGAGCTGTTAGTGTAGCTGGGTTTAAAAAAGGTTTGGACAAGTTCCTGGAGGAAAGTTCCATAAACCATTTTTAAAAGGGACCCAGGATATCACTGTTTGACCCAATACAAGCATTGAGGAACCTGTGACTTTTGGGGAAACTGCTAGGTACTTGTGACCTAGATTGGCCACTGTTGGAAACAGGATACTGCGCTTGATGGACCTTGGTCTGACCCAGTATGGCATATCTTATGTTCTTATAAACTGCACACTTTCCTCCCTCTCCTTCCAGAGGATAAGAGGGAAGAATTCCTTCTTTGGCTTAAACATACTCAAGACATTTCAAAGTTTTCCAACCGTGCAGCTTTTGACTCCTTTAAGGGTGCCAGCAGAGCTTCGGTCATTGCCATAGCTGCTCGCAGGATTGCTTGGCTCCAAGCTTTTGATTTAGAACCTTGGGTCCAAGATGGCTTAGGGAATCTTCCCTGTACAGGTGAAAACCTGTTTGGCAAAGAATGGCAAATTAAGGCCACCCAAATGGATGCTGAAAATTCTGCTCTGGATAGACTTTCAAAGTCAACCTCCATTCCTGCCAAGAAAAAGCCTTTCAAGAAGTCTTTTTACAAAAAGGGCAGATTCTCTTCTGCTTCTGGCCAACAATCTTCTACAGGTCGCTTTGCTACTAAGCGTCAGCAGCTTAAACAGGCCAGGCCTAAGTCTACAGGGGCTGCTGCAACTCAGCAGACCTAACCCCCTCAGGGTTTTTGACTTGATGCTAGAGAACTTAGCCTTTCTGGCTTTAAAACAGCCAGAACCTCTCACCATTCCAGGAAGGCTAGCTCATTTTGCTCCCAGGTGGGAGCAAATTACATCAGAGCAGTGGACCCTCTCCATCATAAGGGAGGGCTACAAGCTTCATTTCTCAAACCTTCCTCCTTACACCATGGTGAGACACTTCAATTCTCCAACATCTCTTCTCGACCTTCTAGGTCAGGAGGTGGCTACCCTTTTTGCCCAAGGGGCAATAAAGGAAGTTCCTCTTCTTCAACAAGGGTCAGGGATTTGCTCCCCCTATTTTCTGATTCCAAAGAAAACGGGGGGATACAGACCCATACTAGATCTCAGGGAATTGAACAGATTTCTATGCAAGGAGAAGTTCAAGATGCTTTCTCTGGGCACTCTCCTTCCATACCTTCAAAGTCAGGATTGGCTTTGTTCTCTAGATCTCAAGGATGCGTACACACATGTCCTCATCCATCCATCTCATAGGAGATTCCTCCGTTTTCTTTTCCAAGGAAAACATTATCAATACAGGGTGCTTCCTTTTGGTCTGGCCTCTGCTCCAAGAGTGTTCACCAAATGCATGGCAACAGTAGCTGCATTTCTACGCACTCTGGGAATATTTATATTCCCATACCTGGACGACTGGCTCATCCGAGCTCCATCTCAGTCAGAGGCCCAGATTTCCCTGAACCGCACAAGGAACATTCTGCAGTATCTGGGACTTCTGGTAAACCTACCAAAGTCTCAACTCACCCCCACTCAGTCCCTAGAGTTCATAGGTGCCTGGTTGGATACTACCACTGCAAGGGCCTACCTTCCCCAGGCCCGTTGCCAACGTCTAGTACAGTTAGCCTCCCAGGTTCAGTCAAAGACCCACTTAACTGCCCGGGAGATGCTACAACTGCTAGGCCACATGGCATCCACAGTGCATGTGGTGCCCTATGCTCGCCTTCACATGAGAGCAGCTCAATGGACTTTGTCCAACCAGTGGACTCAAGCATCAGGAGCTCTCTCAGACCAAATAGCAACCTCCAGGCGTCTCTTTTGGTCTCTCCAGTGGTGGATGTCCACCGAAAATCTGTTGCTGGGGTCTCCCTTCCAACAGTTGTTGCCCCAGGCAACCCTCACAACAGATGCCTCCCAAACAGGTTGGGGAGCTCATCTACAAGACCTCTCCACTCAAGGCACTTGGTCTCCACAGGAGACCTCTCTTCATATCAACCACTTGGAGCTTCGAGCAGTTTTTCTTGCTCTCAAGGTCTTTCATACTCTCCTCAGCTACAAGACAGTCCTCATTCAAACGGACAATCAAGTAGCCATGTTTTACATAAACAAGCAAGGAGGAACTGGCTCTCTGTCGCTTTGCAACGAAGCTCTAAGATTGCGGGCCTTCGCCAGAGAGCACCAAATCCATCTCCTGGCTGTATACCTTCCAGGAATCCAAAACTCTTGGGCAGACAGACTCAGTCGAGTTCTGCTTCCACACGAATGGTCCCTGCACATGGACCAGGTACTCAGAATCTTCCAAGAATGGGGAACCCCGGACATAGACCTCTTTGCAAGTCCGTGGAATGCCAAACTTCCCCGGTTCTGTTCCAGAATTCCGTGTCAGGGAGTTCAGGTCAAGGATGCCTTCCTCCTTCATTGGGGTCAAGATTTCCTGTATGCCTTTCCACCCATTCCCTTGATTCCCAAGACTCTCTTGAAGGACTAGAAAGGGGGGCTGTTACTTCTGGAGAGAAATCTGAAATTGTGAGTATATACTTCTGGGAATTTTTCTGAAAGGAATTTTTTTTTCTTTTAAAGCTAATTAATCTGTGAACCCACTATTTTTTTGTTAAATCAGTCAGGGCCTAGTAGCAACAGTTTAAGATTCAATTTAAAAACACAGAAGAGAACTTTCTGGTTACCTTTCATACCCAGTAGACAGCTGTAGTTTAAATTTCATAGTCACTCAGGGCCTAGCATCAGCAAAGTACTTTTAGTTTCAAATTAAAACACAGAAGAAAGCTTTCTGGTTAAATTTAGAATCCAGCAGAGAGCTTGTAGTTTAAATTTCTTAATAGGTTAGAGCCTAGGAGCAGCAAAAAGCTATAATTTAAATCAAATCAGAATATAGCTTACCTCAGCGGCACAGGACAAGGTACTGTGTAGCAGCCCTTTTTTAATAAGTGTTATATCCCTCCCTCCCTCCCCACACCCACCCTCCCCTGGGATAATCACAGCTTTATAGGTACTTGCACAACTTAAAAGACAGGAGGTGCTCTCAGGTGAAGCTCATTACCCAAATCAGTCATACACTAAGGACCTGAGATTAATTAAGCTTCAGGTGAACAAGGTATATTAAACTTCTTAGGTACAGTTTTAGTGGTATAAATATCCATAGCACCCTTTAGTACATAAAGAACTTAAAGATCTAAACACAAACTTAAAACTAAGATGCAGACAGCAGTCCAGCAGCGGGATGTGGGCTTTCAAGTCTTTTGCATTGAGTGTCACATGTATGATTTTCTCCCAGCTGGTGAGAGGTCTTACGTGTGCACTAGGTGCAAGGAGCTCTCTGCTCTCAGGGAACGAGTCCGTTCTCTAGAGGCTAGAGTAGCAGACTTGGAAAACATAAGACAGACAGAGAGGTACATAGACGAGACCTACAGGGATATAGTCCTGAAGTCCCACCTCCAGTCTGGCAGCATCCCTGTTACCAGGGAGGAGAGAGGTCACGTGACAGGAGAGCATCACCCTGGTGTGGCAGGAAGTGATCCTGTAACTAGGACCTGTCCTCCAGGTGATGTAAACCCCTCTCGCACCGAGGAGGTTTCTCCAGGGCCAAGTGCCCATGAGGGAAGGGTTAGGACAGCAGTTATAGTTGGTGATTCGATCATTAGGCATGTAGATAGCTGGGTGGCTGGTGGACGTGAGGATCGCCTGGTAACATGCCTGCCTGGTGCGAAGGTAGCGGACCTCACACGCCACCTAGATAAGGTCTTAGATAGTGCTGCGGAGGAGTCTGCTGTCTTGGTACATGTCGGTACCAATGACATAGGAAAATGTGGTAGGGAGGTTCTGGAAGCTAAATTTAGGCTTTTAGGTAGGAAGTTGAAATTCAGATCTTCCAGGGTAGCGTTCTCTGAAATGCTTCCCGTTCCACGCGCAGGACCCAAAAGGCAGGCAGAGCTCCGGAGTCTCAATGCGTGGATGAGACAATGGTGCAGAGATGAGGGGTTCGGATTTGTTAGGAACTGGGGAACATTCTGGGGAAAGGAGGGGCTCTTCCGAAGGGATGGGCTTCACCTTAACCGGGATGGAACCAGGCTGCTGGCATTAACCTTTAAAAAGGAGATAGAGCAGCTTTTAAACTAGATAATAGGGGAAAGCCGACAGTCGCCCAAGAGCGCATGGTTCGGAAGAATGTATCCTTGAAGGATACTACAAAAAGCAGAGAGGTTCCAAAAAAGAGTAAAGTAGCCCAAATGCCCTCGAGTATGGAGCAGACAGAACTTAAAGATCCCAAATTACCCATGTCTACCAATAGCCAAATTAATATGAATAAAATACAGTCTCTAAAATGCTTGTATGCAAATGCTAGAAGTCTACAAAACAAGATGGGAGAGTTAGAATATATAGCACTAAACGAGAGGTTAGATATGATTGGAATATCAGAGACATGGTGGAAGGAGGACAACCAGTGGGACACTGTGATACCTGGGTACAAACTATATCGTAATGATAGAGCTGACCAAATTGGTGGAGGGGTTGCGCTCTATGTTAGAGAGGGCATTGAGTCAGAAAGGATTAAAGTTTTGCAAGAAACAAAATTTGCTGTAGAATCTCTATGGATTGAAATTCCATGTAAAAAGGGGAAGGCAATGGCAGTGGGGGTGTACTATCGTCCGCCTGGCCAGAATGAACAAATGGATGATGAAATGCTCAAAGAAATCAAGGAAGCTAGCAAAAGTTACAGTGCAGTAATAATAATGGGTGATTTCAATTACCCCAGCATCGACTGGGTCAGTGTCACAACAGGACATGCTAGGGAGATAAAGTTCCTAGATGAAATAAATGACTGCTTCTTGGAGCAGCTGGTTCATGAACCAACCAGAGGGGAAGCAATATTAGACCTAGTCCTTAGTGGAACACCAGATGTAGTGCAAGAGATAAGGGTGTTGGGGCCACTTGGCAATAGTGATCATAGCATGATCACCTTTGATTTAATTAGTGGAGGAGGGATAGTAAGGAAATCCACAGTACTACCCTTTAACTTTCGAAAGGGAGACTATGATAAAATGAGGAAAACAGTTAAGAAAAAACTAAAAGGAGCAGTTGCAAAGGTTAAAGACGTACATCAAGCTTGGGTGTTGTTGAAAAATACTATCTTGGAAGCCCAGACCAGCTGTATTCCACGCTTTAAGAAAAGTGGAAGGAAGTCCAAAAAACTGCCAGCATGGTTTAAAGGTGAGGTCAGAGAGGCTGTTGTTGCCAAAAAAGCATCTTTCAGGAAATGGAAAAAAGAGCCAAACGATGAAACCTGGAAACAGCACAAGCACTGGCAAGTCAAATGCAAGGCATTGATAAGGCAGGCAAAGAGAGAATTTGAGAAGAAGCTTGCTGCGGAAGCAAAAATGCGAAATAAAGACCTTTTCAAGTACATTCGTAGCAAAAAACCTGTGAGAGAGTCAGTTGGTCCATTAGATGATAAAGGGGTTAAAGGAGCACTAAGAGGCGACAAGGCGATAGCGGAGAGACTGAATGAATTCTTTGCTTCGGTCTTTACTGAGGAAGATGTAGGGATGTTACCCATGACTGAAGTGGTATTTAAAGGTGTGGAAGAATTGAAGGAAATATCGATACATCGGGAAGATGTCTTAAAACTATTAGATAAACTGAAGAGTAGCAAATCACCTGGACCGGATGGTATACATCCAAGGGTGTTGAAAGAACTGAAATTTGAGATTGCAGACCTGCTATCAGTAATCTGTGAACTATCATTAAAATCATCTCTAATACCTGAGGATTGGAGGATCGCCAATGTAACACCAATTTTTAAAAAGGGTTCGAGGGGTGATCCGGGAAACTACAGACCAGTGAGCCTGACATCAGTACCGGGAAAAATGGTAGAAACCATCATAAAGAATAAAATTACTCAGCATGTAGATAGTCACGACCTAATGGGAGACAGCCAACATGGCTTTAGACAAGGAAGATCTTGTCTTACTAATCTGTTATGTTTTTTTGAAGGAGTGAATAAACAGGTGGACAAAAGTGAGTCGGTTGATATTGTGTATCTGGACTTTCAGAAAGCCTTTGACAAAGTCCCTCATGAGAGACTTTTGGCAAAACTAAAGAGTCATGGGATAGGAGGCAGTGTACTACTGTGGATCAGGAACTGGTTAAAAGATAGAAAGCAGAGGGTAGGGCTAAATGGCCAATTTTCCCAATGGAGAAAGGTGAATAGTGGTGTACCCCAGGGATCTGTGCTGGGTCCGCTGCTTTTTGACATATTCATAAATGACCTGGAAGTGGAATAACAAGTGAGGTTATCAAATTTGCAGATGACACAAAACTGTTTAAAGTTGTTAAAACCCAGGAGGATTGTGGAAAATTGCAAGAGGATCTTGATAAATTGGAAGACTGGGCATCAAAATGGCAGATGAAATTTAATGTGGAGAAGTGCAAGGTTATGCACCTAGGGAAGAACAACCCAAACTATGGTTACACGATGCAAGGTTCCACATTAGGAACCACCACCCAGGAAAAAGATTTAGGCGTCATTGTGGATACCTTGTTAAAACCCTCGGCCCAGTGTACAGCGGCGGCCAAGAGAGCAAATAGAATGCTAGGTATGATAAGGAAAGGAATGGAAAATAAAACAAAAGATATTATAATGCCTCTATATCGTTCCATGGTGAGACCGCACCTTGAATATTGTGTGCAATTCTGGTCGCCGTATCTTAAAAAGGATATAGCGATTTTAGAAAAGGTTCAGAGAAGAGCCACCAAAATGGTAAAGGGGATGGAAGGCTACTCCTATGAAGAAAGGCTAAAAAGGTTGGGGCTCTTTAGCCTGGAGAAGAGACGGCTGAGGGGAGATATGATAGAAGTCTATAAATTAATGAACGGAGTGGAACGGGTAAACGTAGATCGATTGTTTACCTTATCAGAATATGGAAAGACTAGGGGACATGCAATGAAGCTACAGGGTAAACTATTTAAGACTAATAAAAGAAAATATTTTTTCACTCAACGTGTAATCAAACTCTGGAATTTGTTACCGGAGGATGTAGTAAAGGCTGTTAGTGTAGCTGGGTTTAAAAAAGGTTTGGACAAGTTCCTGGAGGAAAGGTCCATAAACCATTATTAAGAAGGGACCCAGGATATCAATGCTTGAACCAGTACAAGCATTGTGGAACCTGTGTCCCTTGGGGAAACTGCTAGGTACGTATGACCTAGATTGGCCACTGTTGGAAACAGAATGCTGGGCTTGATGGACCTTGGTCTGACCCAGTATGGCATATCTTATGATCTTATGATCTCTTCAAACTCCAGAGGGATCAAGGATCTATGATCCTCATAGCTCCACGTTGGCCACGCCAAGTGTGGTACCCTCTACTTCTGCATCTCTCCCAAGCCCCCTCCCTGGACTTGGGAGCTGCTCCAGGCCTTCTGTCCCAGGAGGAAGGGACTTTATGGCACCCAAACCCTAAGTCACTTCACCTCAGAGCTTGGTTGCTGAAGGCCTAGACCTTCAAGGTTGGAATCTTTCTCAGCAGGTGAAGGATATCCTCCACGCTTCCAGAAAACCTTTTACCAGGCGTTCCTATGCTTTCAAATGGAAAAGGTTTTCCATTTGTTGTACTGAAAAGGGTCTTGACCCTCTAGCACTGCCTTTGTATTCTCTATTGGAATATCTCCTGCATCTTTCCAATGCAGGCCTTAAGACGAATTCAGTAAGGGTCCATTTGAGTGCTATTGCAGCATCCCTTAAGCCTATCAATGGACAGCCTATTTCCTTTCATCCTCTTATTGCAAGATTCATGAGAGGCCTAACTTTAACTAAACCTCCCATTAGGCCTCCTCCGATGGCATGGAACTTAAATCTGGTTCTTGGTCAGCTCATGAAGCCACCTTTTGAACCCTTAGCCACCACCTCCTTGAAATTTCTTTCCTGGAAGGTTATTTTATTTAATTTATTTATTTATTTAACAGTATTTCTAAACCGCCTTATCTTAATAATCAAGGTGGTAACACAGCAAGCAATCAGGTAAAGTGGGTGTGTTATACATGCAGTGAGGGAGAAACTTAGTTGTGTGTGGGCTGTGTTGTGTGCTAGATTTGTTTGAGCTATGTACAAAGTGGGCTATCTACAGTGGTGCTAAGACACATTTTATATACATACTGTTAGGAGGTATGGTGTGCTGTTATACTTTCTCTTAGGTTATGTGATGTGTCCATAGTGCTCTATGAACAGCATGGTTTTCAGCTGTTTTCTGAAGTCTTTGAGGTCCGGTAGATTGTTCCATATTGTAGGAGCAGCCATGGAGAGTGCTCTGTCTGTTGTGTTCTTGCGTGTGTGCTTGTATTCATTTGGGGTACTGACTCGGTTGCATGTTTGTCTTCTTCTAGGACGTGTGCTGGTTTCTGGTTGTATGAGCGTGTGGAGGCTGTTGGCTGATGTGTGCTGTTTTATCTTAAATAGGTTTATGATAGTCTTGTATCTGATGCGTGCACTGATTGGGAGCCAGTGTAGGTCCTTTAAGGTGGGAGTGATGTGCTCCTGCCTTGCAGCTCCGGATATGATTCGTGCTGCAGTGTTTTGTGCCAGTTGGAGTGGTTTGAGGGCTTGTTTCGGTAGTCCAAGGTATATCGGATTGCAGAAGTCTAGTAGTGGGGTTATCAGTGCTTGACAGACGGTACGGAAGTGTTCTGGGGCGAGGAGTGGTTTCAGTCTCCTGATGATTTTCCTCATTGCAGTCACCTCAGCTCGCCGCATCAGTGAACTGCAGGCTTTAGTGGCTAACCCGCCTTACGCAAGGTTCCACCATGATAAGGTAGTCCTTAGGACCAATCCACACTTTATGCCTAAAGTGGTCTCACCTTTTCATCTTAATCAAGAGGTATATTTACCTGTGTTTTTTCCAGCTCCTCATGCATCAAGTGCAGAGAGGAATCTTCATACTCTGGATTGTAAGAGAGCTCTTGCTTTTTACTTGCAAAGGACACAGCAACATAGAAAGTCTTCCCAACTCTTTGTTGCTTTTGATCCGTCTCATCTTGGACTTCCAGTCTCTAAAAGAACACTGTCCAATTGGATTGCTCAGTGTATTTCTTTCGCCTACCAGAGTAAGAACCTTTCTCTGGAGAGCCATGTCACAGCTCATAATGTGAGGGCCATGGCAGCCTCTATGGCTCATCTAAATTCTGTGTCCATCGACCAAATCTGTCGAGCGGCCACCTGGGCCTCGGTTCATACCTTCACAGCCCATTACTGCTTGGACAAGGACTCCCGCCGGGATGCCTTGTTTGGTCAGGCTGTTCTCAAACACCTGTTCCATTCTTAATCAACTCCTACCCCCCTTCCCTGGATGGATGCCTGAGATCCATAGGAGGAGGTAGAGCCCTTCCCAGGGTCTCATAACCTTGGGGATCTCCCAGGCATCTTAGCTAGGGAGTCCCCATATGTGAAGACTCATTCCTGCTTGTTCCTGGAGATAGCACAGTTACTTACCTGTAACAGGTGATCTCTGGGAACAGCAGGAATAAGTCTTCACAACCCACCCACCTCCCCTAGGAGTTGTATCTCTCCATCTATCTTTCCTTTCCTCTCTCTCTCTTTGTCTCAGCTTTAAAACTTGAACTGAGGAGAGGCAGTTAGGAAAGGCGGGAAGGCAGCGTGCAGGCGCTGTGGGATGCTCCCAAAAGCTTTCCTTTTTGGGAAGCTGGGGAGCGTTCCCGCACAGGCTCCGTCGGTACCGACGTACCCATATGTGAAGACTTATTCCTGCTGTTCCCAGAGATCACCTGTTACAGGTAAGTAACTGTGCTTTACCCGCCAGGTCGTGAATTTAGAACACTGGATGCTTTTGGACGTCAAACCTTCCAAACATCAATGCTGGCAACAAGGATTCTCTCATATATTTTTTATATGAGTCTATCCCTTCAGAAGGTCACAAAGCAATTATCTCTTTTGATTCCTTTTCTATCAGAACCCAAGGCTGCAGACTATTCCTCACTTCTTAGTCATAGCCATAATATCTCTTGGTTTCTTTCTCATGCTTCCCTAGACTCTTTTGAGTCTGTTAGCAGAACCTCTGCTATAGCCATAGGGGCACGACGTAAAGCCTGGCTCCAAGCTTCAGACTTGAACAAATGGGCAAAACAAAGACTGGGTAATACTCCTTGCACTGGAGAAAATCTCTTCAATAAGGAGTCTCTACATCAGGTTGCTCAGTGCACCACTGACTTCCCTGTTTCTGAAGGCGATCCTAAGCCTTCTCCTTCCCCAGTAGG
The DNA here is from genome assembly GCA_033557465.1 of Ichthyophis bannanicus. NCBI lineage: Eukaryota > Metazoa > Chordata > Amphibia > Gymnophiona > Ichthyophiidae > Ichthyophis > Ichthyophis bannanicus. Next base: position 338,900,737 of record CM066032.1, read on the forward strand.
TAGAAAATGCCCTACCAAACCTTCTTTTCCTAGGAGAAAGAGGTTTCACTCTTCTCCTGCCCATCATTCAGATGTTCCCAAACAGGGGAAGCCTCGTCCTAGTCTGAAGAATCCAAACTCTAGCCAGGCTGAATAAACACAGCAACCATGGGGTTCTGATTAATCTCTTTATAGCCTACAGTTAACTTCTTTTCAACAGAAGTTTTTCACTGTTTTCATCCACTTGTTCTGTGGTATGTTGAGCTGTCAGGATATTTATGTCCCTGAGTCACAGGGTTTTCCTCTTCTTCCTGATAAGAAGAGAGATTAACAACTATCACATGATAGTTTCTCTGTACCAACATGACTTTTTTCCTTCCAATGACTTACCATATGGTAAGTCATTCGTCAGCTCTTGTATCTCTACCCTCTTCTCCAGGTTCCCCTGTAGAAGTGGTACCATACCACTAAAAGACTTTCTTAGCCTTTAATTTTGTCTGGGCAGCTCATCAGACGAGAACAGGATTCTTTTCCTTGTTCAGTCTGTTCTCTCTGTTTGACACAGAAAGATCTCTTTGCTGTCCTATTCAATAGCTGCCCATGTAGGAGTTCCAGTTATTGACTACTGGTCCTTTCCACAAGTTCCAGTCTTGTCTTCTACTACTTTCTATCTGGCCTTAGTAGTGATTCCAAGACAGTACTTACATCTTTCTTGGATAATCCTTATCACTACAGGCTATCCCGCTATCTTCTATTCTTGCCATCTCCAATCCTTTGGGTTTGACAGCATAGTTGACGTGGCAGCTGGGGTTTTTCCAACACCAGTTCTATCTCCCAATTCTCCTGCATTATGCTCTCTGCAATCCTACAGAGAAGCTTTCCACTATGGGCCCTTGCTAGAGAGCATGGGTTTTTTTCTCTAATTACTATCCTCCATGGTTGGAAAAGGCTTCCTCAGTCATGCCCCCATGACTGTGAGGGTTCTTCGCACCCTACCATCTCCTTTTTAAAATAAAGGACATAAGCCTTCTCTACGTGAAAGCCTAAAGAGTTCTCCAATTCCTACAGGGAATATGCTCTTTTTTGCTTGTAGCTTGTCTTCATGGTATTCTAATCCTTCATGGACAGCACATATTGAACTAAAATGCGCATGATACCCTTCTTTTGTCCCTCAAGTGGGTCAACTGGGTATCTCACCCTATGCGTCTCTGTCCATTTACCATGCAAGAGTTCTTCAGAACTCAGGACTTGCTATTTTCAGACTGATATTATCCTCTGTTCTTTCACGTAACCATCTGGGTTATTTCACTGGATAGCATTCTTGCACCATTATAACCTTGAGGAATAGATTTTCTATATGTCTTCTCAAGTAGGTTCCACCTTCTTGTTCTTAGATGAATCTTTCCTCTTCACATCTCCATGTGAACGTCCTAATGTGCATAGCTCTGTCTGCTTATGTGCAGGCATCTATCTTTACACCTATATATTCATATATCTATATCTATACATCTCTATTGAAATCTCTGTCTATCAGCTAAGTGTGCATATGTTATGCCCTCTAGATCTCACTATATATATATATATATATATATATATATATATATATATATATAGGTATATGGATATATATTGTGACGCAGCGCTAGGCGCGGAGGCCATGGAGACCGACACTGACCCCCTGGTAGAGTCCAGTATTGCAGGGAAAGGAGGAAATTCCCACTCTCAGCATAGCCTATAGGCAGCCAATCAGCTCACCTCAGAGGAGGAGAGAAGCAGAGCTATGGATTGGGCACGCCCTAGGAGGAGGCGAGCATCCCAGAGTAAGGGATCCTTCTTAAACAGAGAGAGGGAACACTCAGTAGAGAGGAGCAGAAGGACTAGAACGAATGGAGGAACAGGACCAAGCCAGAGGCTGTCAAGAAGGAATGAAGGAATAAGCTCTGCTAGTGGATTGAGAAGAGAGTTTGCTTTAAATCCACAAGAAAGAAAGCCAAAGGTATTGGGAAGGCAGGAAGTTCCATTGTCTGCTGAACCCTTTGACCTGATTACAGAAGCTGTGCCCAGCTGCAACAGAAGGGAAGCTAATCCAACACAAGGAAAAGAGCCCACGTTGTGGAGAAGCAGTTTTTATCCCGGGGGAGAAAAGCATGCTGGCCAGATAATTCCTGAGCAGTCTCATTTGAAGGTACCTGCTATTTTTAATCCTTCTGATAAATGTTATATGCCAAGAAGAGAGACTCCTGTTTGTAGAGGACAGGATAGTTTTAGGGAGTATGAAGGAAGATTGTTTTACCCTGAAAACTCTCTATACAAGCCAGGTTTTACTCAGTCAGTAATACCTGTTCCTAACAAACAAGCTGAGGAAAGAAACGCAGCACAACTGTTTACAAAGGGATTAGGATATCCTGATAAAAAAGATCCTACCTTTGAAGCCTTCCTGAGAAGTAGAGCTGCTGAGAACGAAAGGGAAATTCCACCATTCATTAACAGAGAGAAGTGGGGGAAGGGAATTTCCACCTTGAGCACAGAATGTCTGAATAGGGAAAGCCGTGGTTGCTCATCAGAGGCAGATAATCACCTGCTTAAACAAGGAAGAGCTTTACCCTTGACTCCTGTTAGGGGACAGGCAGAACAACTCTTAACAGATCTTAGACAATTCCTGAATGAAAGAATTATTTCACAACAAGCTATTCTTCCAGCAGTAAATAATCCTGAAGAAAAGATTATTCCCCAAGCTCAAGTTCCCATGTTGGACGTCAGTCAGCCGATGGATTGCTCTGTAGGATTAATAGAGAAAACCAATGAGACAAAAGCTTGAATGATTATACCTGACTTTTATTCTGATTATGCTAGTCCAGAATCACTGAGAAAAGGTACCTGGAAAAAGTAGTGTTGGAAACAATTTGAAAGGAAAGCCTATTTTGCATTGAATATATGCTGGACTGTGACCTAATTGCTAAAAGAAACAATTATACTTCTTACTTGAGCACCTGTATATATATATTGCACGGAGAGAACACATGAAGCAATGTGTTTCTCCCTATGAGAAGTTTGAAGCACAATACTGAAAGCCTCTGTTTGCATAATTCCTGATTTACTAACCTTTTCTGTTCCTGTCTCTCTCACGGAGCGAGGAAATAAAATCCTTGAAAACAAATAAATTTCTTGTCACCGCATATTCATTGGCCCCCACAACTACACATGGCCTATCCCTCCTTAACCCACAAGGTTGGGGAGTGAGTGAAGGTTTGACAATATATTTGTTGAGATACTTATTTCCCTAACTGTCCATGCTCATAAAGGGTTTCCCTTCCTATATGTTCTAGACAGTTGTTTTTGTCCATATTTATGCTGTTCCACAGTATTTTTGGGATATTATGCACACAACCACTGATGTGGTACTGACAGCTCCTACCATAACCCTAGGTTAAGTATCCCTGAAGCTCCATGCTCCAATATCTTCCTACCTCTCACCAGTTAGGAAAGACTTGGTGGATCTTCAGTAGATCTGAGGGTTCAACTCCTCAGACACCTGTCTTTCTTTTGGGAATACGGGATTTTTTTCTATATCCTTTCTTCCCTCAAGGACTAGGCCAGTTTTGGTCCAAATCGGTCAGTCTTCCTCTTTTGCTCCTCACTGTGATTAATTCTGTAGCCAAAAGAGTTTTTCAGCTTTTTCCATAAAGCTTCCCACTAAAGACCTACCGTTTTTGTACTACCCCAGTTAAATCCTGGGGTCGCCCGTCACTTCCAGATTTGATCTTCACCTTCTCCCAGTGAGGTCACCTTGAAGATTCCTCTACTGGATCCACAGTAGACTCCATCAGCCTCTACTTCCTGCAATCCAGTAGGTGAGGTTTATATTGCAATTGTTTTTTTTTTCAATATATTTCATAATAATTATCATACATACAAGGACTCCTTGTCTGTAGTCCTATCTCACATTAGCTGCTCTGCAGCTCTTCTCTTTTCAACTCCTGCCCCCCATCCTCAGGATGCCTGGCCATATGAGGTGTATCATGTTTCAATATCCGACATGCTGGGGCTCCAGGCATCTTAGCTTGGGAGTCCCCATATGTGAAGACTCATTCCTGCTTGTTCCTGGAAATAGCACAGTTTCTTACCTGTAACAGGTGATCTCTGGGAACAGCAGGAATAAGTTTTCACAACCCACCCACCTCCCCTAGGAGTTGTATCTCTCTATCTATCTTTCCTTTCCTCTTTCTCTCTCTTTATCTCAGCTATAAACTCAACTGAGGAGAGACAGTTGGAAAGCCAGGAAGGCAGCACGCAGGCGCTGAGGGATGCTCCCAAAAGCTTTCTGATTGGACGCTGGGGAGCGTTCCCGCACAGGCTCCGTCGGTACCAACGTACCCATATGTGAAGACTTATTCCTGCTGTTCCCAGAGATCACCTGTTACAGGTAAGTAACTGTGCTTTACAGGTGAGTAACTATGCTTTATTTACCTGTAACATATTATTTCCGGGAACAGCAGGAATTGGTCTTCACAACCTGCCCTCCTCCCCTAGGAGTTGTAGGTTTTTTTTATTTTATTCTTCTTGTTGACTACAAACTCAACTGAGGAGACGAGTTGGGAAGGCAGGCACGCAGACGTAGTGGAGTACTCCCAAATGCTTTCCTATTGGACGCTGGGGAGCATTCCCGCGTGGGCTCTGTCAGTGACGTTCACCCATATGTGAAGACTGATTCCTGCGGTTCCTGGAGATCACCTTTTACAGGTGAGTAACTACGCTTTATACTTTGTCAAATAGAGGAAATGACCTACACGGAGCAGATATTACAACTATTTTAGCTATGTTACTGGGCGGACTGGATAGATCATACTGATCGTTATCTGCCTTCATATACTATATTACTATGGAACATCTTCCTTGCTACATCAAGAACTGTAGGCACTACTGAATAATTGCAAGCAGTAGCAGTAAACGTTATAACAAATTGTGAAAAAGTATGCATCTTTGTTGGATAGTGCTGCAAATATGTCCAAGTTATCAAGAAATTTAAAAGACTGAAGAAAGTTGAAAACTAATAACATGGTTGCAGTGTTCACTTGATGTACTTCCTAGAAAGACTTCAGTGCTCCAGTGCTGTTGAAATTGCAAAATTCTTCCACAATAATTACTTTCCAGTAACTGCTGAATTTGTAGTTTTGCTTTTCTCACTTTCATGAAGGCTTGAAAAGCACATTTATTTTATTTATTTAACCAGACTTTTATTCCGCCTTATCTTGTAATCAAAGCGGCTTACATTGCAACTTAAACTGGATACAGTTAACTAGGACCAAATGGTTGGCATGCAGGGTATTACCAAAGGTATAACCTATTTGCAATTGAATTGACTTATTTACAGTACATGCACTTGCTTCTGTAATTCATTGTTAATGGTTCTGTTGTGATAGGATGAATATGAAGAGCTACTTCGTTATGCAGTAGTGACTCCAAAATTTGAGCAGAGTATCCTGAGGCAAACTCAGCTTGTTGTGGAACAACCAAAAGATGACAAGTTTTCAGATGTAATGAATGATGGTCAGCATCAGGCTGCAGGTAATATAAGATGTTCACAGGTTTTTGCAAAAATGTTATGTTCCTTATCATCCCTCCAGTCCAGTCCCACACCTCTGGGTAGTGTACCTCTTCCAGTAGCTTGGAGACTTGAGCATGTCATCTTTTTGATGACACTAGTGTACTTAAGCAGCTGGTACCGCCTATCAGCCCCAGTGTGCTCAGTCTCCAAGCAGCTGGAGGTAGCGAGCCAGGGTACTGGACTCACTGAAGGGACAACTAAGGAGATGGGTTTAATTAGTTGCTTTTTATTTTCCCCTGTTAAGGTGCAGGTTTCTTTGTTTTTAAAGGCAGAAAAAAAAGAAAAAAAATCAGAAGGATCAGAAAGAACCCGGGGACAACAGGGCTGAGGGGAGGATATTCCTTCTCCCCCCTCGCCCCAGGATTTCGGGGGGAGTTCTGTGGGGGCCTTCCTCAGTCCGAGACTTCTGACGGCTCCCGAACCCATTATCGAGTGAGGAGCCGCCAAGAGGGCAGTAGTTGATTGACGGGCGTGAAAGCCTGCAGCCCCGAGTTGTCCCCCATCGCCCTCAACGCTGAAGCCGGGAAGGAAGGCTGAGTGTGAGGGGTAGAAAAGCCACACAGCAAAGAGGCTCCAAGGTAAGAGCGGAGAGGGGAAGGACAACAGGAATCCCTAGCAACCGCCAGAACACAGAGTGGCCTACAGCCACGTGTTTGGGAGCCTGCAGCGGCACGGGAAACTCCCCCCGCTGTGTTTAGGCACGATTTCTTCTTCTTCAGGTCCACGTGTGTTTTAACTCCCCCCTGTGTTTCGGGTGCTCGGGAGAGGCAGCCACTGGAGAATAAAACAGGACACACTAGCTTCTTCCTAGGGGTCCATTTGCAGTTTCCTTTCAATTTCAGTTTCAGTTAATTCGATTTTGGTAAAATGGATTTATTTTATTTTATTTTAGTTCAGGTACTCTAGTGCTCTGTGCCTGAGCCCATGGAGGTGCACTGTGCTAGAGATCCTTTTATCTACCAAGGTACAGATTGAAGGCGCTCCTGGGGAGTGCCCGCAGCCCTTCCCACATGCTGGCCACATGCTGGCCAGACCACAGTGCCTGGTATGAGATGGTATCAAAGGAGTTGAACCTCACTTCATGCCACATCATTAAGTTTTGAGCAGTAGAACACAAGGAATGCTTATTCAGTGCACAATGACTTGCTGCAGATCTGTGGGAAAAGCCTAACTAAATGTGCACTATCTTTTTGCTGGGCAGATTTCAGAGAGCTGTTGTGCCTGGTCAGATGATATAAGTGACAGTTTGTTGAGACATTGTGACTTTCTCCTGAGAAGGCTCAGGCAAAAGTTAGACAGAAATAAGTGAAGGATAAACAGGAAAAAGTGCTGCATAAAGGTTTGTAGTAGCTACAGTTTTGTTCTGTGAAAAACAGGAAATACCTGTATATAAGAAATGTATATATCTAGAAAGATAGATGCAGTCAGTGGATAGGAGACAAATTAAATCCTTTCATCTGTCTATGGTCAGTGAGTAACCTGACATGATCATCCCTTGTCTCTTAGACCAGACCGTATTTTATTTATTTGCTTTTATATACCGCCCCTTCCAGAGATCGAGTGCGGTTTACAATGAACATAACACAATCACATTATAACATAGAACTCACTTTTAACATCTTAAAAGCTGTTTAGCAAAAGAGCTAAATAACACATTAAAGTAACTTATATACGGAGTATTTTGGAATATGCTATCTATTCCATTTTCAAAGATGATATTGCATGTAAGGGAAGCTGTTCTCCTTATAAAAATGTCACTTTCTCAGAGTAAAAGTTTACAGAGTCTGGATCAGTGCATGGTTGAGGTACATCACGGCAGCGCAATCTAAAAATCCTCAAGATATGCGGGACTCAATGGGGAACTGTCTCGGAGGCAGGCGTCTGCCTAGACTGCACAAGAGACTGTCATTGGAGCAGGGCCTGCAGGATGAGATGAGGCAGGAGAGTCCCTCCCTGTCGCAAGAGACCCTGGAGGCGGGGGGCGCCGTGTTAATTTCAACAGATCCGGCTCCTGGTTCCTGCATGATGCCCGGGCCATCCACCCCTCAAGCCCAGGGAGCAATAGGGTTTCCGGGGGAGTTCTCACTGGAGTATGAATTACTTTTGCATAAGCTGTTTTGCCTATGTCAACAGGGTTTGGCAAGCAGCTCCTCAGCTCTGGAACGTGTAGCTAAGAGGGTGTCGGAATCAAAAGAGCACGAGTCAGGGGCTGTGATGACTAAGCGGGCTAGAGGCTCAAAGGAGTGGCAGCAATCGCCATTGTCGGAGGGGCTGGATGGAGAAGACCTCAACATGGAGTTAGATCTGCAGGAGGAGTTGGAAGAAGGAGAGATCCCAGAACAGGAGGATCAGGCCCGGATTGTTCAGGTGTTCTGCTGGGAGGAGCTGCCGGTGCTCATCTTGGAGCCCCTCAAGGCCCTGAATATGCCAGTTAACCTCCTGGCAGAGGAAGAGGTGCTGGAGGATCTGCTGCTCCAGGCAGTGTGGAAATGACAGAAAGTCTTCCCGGTACAGGGAGTAGTATGACACATGATCCAGGATGAGTGGGATCTGCCGGGGGCCGGTCTTAAAAGGGTGCGATCATGCAAGAACAAGAGCTCCTTCAATTGCCCAAAATGGATGCAGCAGTGTCGGCGGCAATAGAAGAGATCTTGACTTGTCTCCTGTAGCTAAGAGCCTTAGAACTGGTTCTGCAAGACCAGTATAGCTGTGGTCGATACTCCATGTATTTCATGGTGCCCAAAAAGGAAGGTTCCTTTCGCCCGATTCTCGACCTCAAGGGCATGAACTGCTGTCTCCGGGTACCGCATTTACACATGGAAACGCTGGGATCAGTAATAGTGGCGGTAGGAAGCTGAGTGTTCTTGACGTCTCTCATTCTCATGGAGGCATATCTGCATATTCCCATCCATCCAGAACATCAGCAATTTCTCCACTTTGCAGTACCAAGGGCCCATTTCCAGTTTTGAGCATTAGCCTTCGGTCAGGCGACCATTCCTCGTACCTTCTCTAAGGTCGTGGTGTTTGTGGCAGCAGCTCTCCGCAAGGAAGGGGTTCTCATCCATCCGCACCTAGATGATTGGTTGATCTGAGCAAAGTCCAGGGACAACAGCGAAAGAGCAACAGCACGGGGGGTACGTTCCTTCAAAGTCTCGGTTGGGGGGTCAACCTGGTCAAGAGTCAGTTACAGCCAGCCCAGGAGCTAGAGTATTTGGGAGCTTGCTTCGATACCCGTGTGGGCAGGGTTTTTCTGCTGGATCGCTGGACACAGGAGCTATGACAGTTGATACTGCAGTTCCTGAAGATGGCGAGACCATCGGTGTGGCATTATCTGTAGGTTCTGGGGACCATGGCAGCTACTCTTGAGCTAGTCCCATGGGCAAGGGTGCAGATGCGACGGCTGCAGAGGGCTCTGCTCTGTCAGTCAACCCCTGTCCCAAGTATTCCCCTGCCCACGGAGCACCAGGAGAGCCCTCAGGTGATGGCTGCATCCGGGGAGCCTTGAAGGGAGCATGCCACTCGAGTCCCTGATATGGGTTCTGCTGATGACCGATGCCAGTCTGTCAGATTGGGGAGCCTATTGTGAAGAACACTTTGTTCAGGGACTGTGGAGTCCGCAGGAGGCTCTGTGGTCAATCAACAGGCTCGAGATGCGAGCGGTGACCTTGGCGCTAGAAGGTTTCGAGCCATGGTTGCAGGGGAAGGCAGTCCGAGTCCTCTCGGACAATGCGACCATGGTGGCTTACATCAACCAGCAAGGAGGCACCGGCAGTGCAGATCTGGAGGAGGAGGCCGAAAGGCTGTTCGGATGGGCAGAGATTTGTCTCCAGGCATTATCGGCGTCGCACGTAGTGGGAGTCAACAGTGTGATTGCAGACTACCTCAGCTGAGTACGTGTGGACCCCGGAGAGTGGTAGCTCAACTAGGGGATGTTCGAACAGGTGGTCCGCTGATGGGGCACACTGGTCATGGACCTAATGGCAACGTTCAAGTCGGCCAAGGCCTGCTGGTTTTTCAGCGGAAGAAGAGAAAGGATGTCCGACGGCCTGGACGCTCTAATTCAGTGGTGGCCCGTGGGCTCTTGTAGGGTAGTGCAATGGACAGAGGCGCACCGGGGATTAGTAATTCTGGTGGCACCGGATTGGCCGTAGCACCCATGGTATGCGGACCTGATCGACTGTGGCGGCTTCTGGGTAAAAAGGACCTCTTGACGCAGGGGCTGCTTTGCATGCCCCAGGTGGATCGGTTCTCGCTTATGGCCTGGCTCTTGAAAGGATGGGGTTGAAGAAGAAAGGATATTCAGGCTTGGTGATAGTGACCTTGCTACAGGCCCGGAGAAGATCTACAAACCTGGTGTGCATCTGCGAAGGGCACATCTTTGAATTATGGTGTGGAGAGAGACAGGTGCGCCCTTCCACTGCCTCTGTCCCAGACATCTTGGCGTTCTTGCAATCCGGTTTTGATAGGAATCTAGCTGCTTAATTCCTTGAGGGTGCAACTGGCGGCGATTTTCTGTTATCGCGGGAAATTCCACGGGGTGCCATTGGGTACACACCCAGATGTGCTGAGATTTCTAAGGGCGGTGACCCACCTCCCTCTGCTGAGGAGGGCGGTGGTACCGCCTTGGGATCTCAATCCGGTGCTGACAAAGCTGACTGAGGAACCCTTTGAGCCATTGAGTCGAGCTTCCCTGAAGGATTTGACTCTGAAAATGGTATTCCTGGTGGCTATTTCCGGGGCACACAGGATTTCAGAGCTTCAGACCCTGTCGTGCCAGGAGCCATTCCTTTCCTTCTCAAAGGAGAAAGTGGTTTTGTGCCCAGTACCTTCATTTTTGCCCAAGCTGGTGTCAACATTTCATGTAAATCAGGCCGTTTCCTTACCGGCTCTGGCGAGCACGAACATGGGCTCTGGCGAGCACGAACATGGGCCCTGCCACTCCACAGCTGTGCCGCCTGGATGTTAAAAGATCCCTATGAAGGTATGTGAAAAGGGCATCGTCCTTTTGGAGATCAGACCGTCTGTTAGTTCTGTTTGGCGGGCCACTCAAAGGTGAGGTGGCAGCTAAGGTCTCCATTGCCTCCCTGATCCATCTGGAAAATCGCATTGGCGTACATCTTGAAGGGTAAAGCAGTGCCAGTGGGGTTGCGGATGCATTCCATGAGGGCTCATGCAGCCTCATGGGCAGAGTATAGTTTAGTTCTGCTGTTGATCTGTAGGGTGGCAATGTGGTTGTTGCTGCATACTTTCTCTAAGCATTATCGCCTGGATGTCCAGATGGCGGGAGATGCTCGTTTCAGATCGGCAGTGTTTCAGGCCGGTTGTGCAGATCCCTCCTGTTAGTTTAACTGCTCTGATACATCCCAGAGGTACGGTACTGGACTAGATGGATGATAAGGAAAGAGAAATTAGACTGACTTGCTAATTGTTGTTCATTGAGGAACTCCGTCCAGTCCCGGAACCCTCCCTCAGTGCTTTCTGTGATGATCTGTGTGCTCCTTGGTCCTGAAGCTGGTTCTCTTGGTGGAGAAAGTGACCAGGAGGAGCTGAGGGAATGGGGTGTAATCAGTGTTGGGAGGGAGGGGTGGATCGGAAGAGCTGTCATTCGCTTGCTCCCCGCTGGTTGGAGTTGTTCAGGTGCTCAACAGGTAGGCCTCCCCATCCTGGAGGAGGGGGGGCAGGGTATTCTTCCCAGGGGATGGAGAGGGTACTAGTTTTATTTAGGCATAGAAGTGTTTATTGCACGTTTAACTATTTATTTGTTTCTCCTCTGAGTCTGCTTTGTCAATAGGTACTGGGGCTGGTAGACGGTGCCAGCTGCTTAATAGTGTCATCAAAAAGATGACATGCTCAGTCTCCAAGCTGCTGGAGGAGATACACTGCCCAGAGATGCGGGACTGGACTGGAGTTCCTCAAGAAACAACAATTAGCAGGTAAGTCTAATTTCTCTCTTATGGGTATCTTGAATTGACAACTACAAAATATCTAAAATATTGAACAGTAAAATCAGAATACAGACAAATACCATTTTCATACATTCAAAGCTCTTTAGCACCTTCATCTATGCAGGACCAGCATGCCCATTGGGAGAGCTAGATGACTGCCTAGAACACCAGTGGTCCATGGGCCGCCCACTAATTTCCCTCTCCAGAACCTGCAGCAGCAGCAGCAATGGCCTCAAACAGCCCCGCTGCGGTTACCTGAAACCTCTGGCCTGCTAGGCTGTTGGGTTTCCACCCCTCCATTGCCTGATGCTGCTAACAAGAAGTCTGCATTGGGCATCGGAGGGGGTGGAAGCTAAACCGCCTCACAGCACTGAAAGTTTAAGGTAAGCACTGCGGGGCTGTTTGAGGTCATTGCCCCTGAAAAGGGGTGGTGGCAATAGAAGTGGCAGGGAGGGAGCAGGAGCAGGGGGATGCGAGTGATGAGGTTTGTCCTATGGAGGCTCATATCCTTGCACAGACCCTGCATACATGGTGTTCATTTTGTGTGCTTGTATTTATCAAGCCTATCCAAGTAGTTCATTAGAGCCTATCAAATTTATCCCCTGAGAATCTTAGACTTCAGCAAAATCAGCAGACTGCCAAACCATTAAAAAATCGATCACCCTTCTTCTAGTTCTCCTTTTTTTATTTTGTTTTGTCAGACTGTTTTGAGGAAAGATAAATTTTTCATTTAATGTTCCAGGAAATCACTAGGCTTTGAGACAAGGGCAAAGAGAATTTTCTTCAAGTCTGCTGGTATCTGTGTAGATAGTGGTTCTATGCATCTAGAGCAGTCAGAAGATACCAGTCGCTAATAGGAGATTTGCATTGAGTGCAGGTCTATGTGATTAAGTCAAGGAGAGTAGGATACCCAGCAAACTTTAAATATGGTTTTAAATTTGGCATGGCATGTAAATAGAAGTTAACACACATGCAGTGTATATGACTGAGATGTCATATACAGTACGCTGCATGTGTGGGAGGTTCAATAGATCATAAACTAAACTTATAAAATGTTCAGAAATAATGCAGATCTAATCAAAAGATCATCATTGACTCTGATCTGAGAATGAGTCAAGCTGAGGTAAATATGAAGTCATTTTTATTCCTTGAAAAATAGATTAGACTCTTGCTACAATTTGCCAAACCTTTATTAAACTTGTTGAATGGCATGTTGTGTGATTCAAGATTTCATTTGATTTTCCATTTAAATCGGTAATGGTTAAGCCTACCCAGTGATAAAAGCTGCACTGATACTGTCTTATTTTCCTGTGACCTTGGGCAAGTCACTTAGCCTGCATTGCCTCAGAAGAAAGGCCTGGTAATCTACTTCAAGTCTCACTGCCAAGGAAACCCAGGAGCTGCTGGGTCGCCAGGAATCACCATTAACTCAAAGGCACACATTGCATTTTTGTATGTGAAAAATCACTAAGCTCAAGTTAGTTACCAATTTTTATACATTTCTTAAGAATTAATTCTGATCACTGTTCTGATCAGGAAATATAATTGGAAAAGACCATTGCTCAAGGTTTTTTTTTTGTCTTAGAAATTGGTTCTCTTTTTCCTGTTCCCTCTCCTTCAACTCATGGTCTGTCTTATCTCCAGGAACAAGCAGGAATGTAGTCTTCACATATGGGTATCGTCTGTACCGACGGAGCCTGCGTGGGAACGCTCCCCAGCGTCCAATTAGAAAGCTTTTGGGAGCATCCCACAGCACCTGCGTGCTGCCTTCCCGCCTTTCCCAACTGCCTCTCTCCAGTTCTTCATTTTCCGCGGAGCCAGCAGGTCGTGTTACTGTCACCGCAGAAAATTCTTCCTTATTACTTTCTTTTTTTGTGGTCGCGTCTGCCTTTCCCGACGCTTTACCGGTACCGCCGGTTTTTCTTTCTTTATTTCTGTTCTTTAAAAAATATATATATACTTAGTACTTTTTCCCTTTTTTTCTCAGGTGCACGTGCCATTTTGGGCCTTAGGCCCCCAATTTTTTCCTACAATGGAGAAACCTGCTTCGGGTTTCAAAAAGTGCATGAAGTGTGGCGGTACCATCTCCGTCACCGACACCCATGATTGGTGTCTAAAATGTTTAGGTCTTGACCACTCCATCACGGATTGTATGTCCTGTGCCATGATGTCTAAAAGAGGTCGGCAGAACCGAGCTGCTAAGCTCAGTACCCTGTTTCCCTCTGATGCAGCTTCGGTGGCATCGACGTCTTCCAGGGCTTCCTCTTCCTCCCGTGGATCTCAGGTAACTAAACATAAGTCTAGCCGGTCCTCAAAGGGTAGATCTCCTTCTAAGCATCGAGATGCCTTTGGCGTTGCCCTTGAGGATTCTGCACCGGCAAAATTGCCCCGGCGGGAGGCTTCGGCTTCCAAAGCATTATCGGGGTTCCAGGATGTTCTCGAGGCCTCGACCTCGGCAGAACTACTGGTGCCATGCTCTGGGGTACTGGCTATTTCTTCCGGTACCGACATCCAGGCATCGGCAGCGTCGATAGACCAGAGGGTCCTGGCTATTGAACGCAGTCTGGCGGCTCTCCTTGCGGCATTGACACCCTCGTAACCGCGTCAGACACTTCAACCAGTACTGGCACCGGCACCGACTCCAGCACCAGTATCGGTACGGGTACTGACAGCGTCGGCATCGACATTGGCGTCCGCATTGCCGGCGCCCAGTCATGCGATGCCTTCTGATACCGCTACACCGGTACCGATTCCCCTTGGTACCGACTTCGGTCGGTACGGGTATCGGGCTCTTCAGGAGCATCCAGACAGAAGGTACTTCGAGTCCTCAGAGGAATCTGAGGATTCTGACAGTTCTGTCGATGCGGGGATACTTCTCCCAGAGGAGCCTTCCTCCCCAAAACGTAGGTTCCTGATCGTGTCCCCAGTCTAGTCCTGGAACCTCTGGGTTGCCCATCTCATCTAGCAGCTTGGAGACTGAGAAACCCCTTCTTTTATGACATCACCAGTATATCTCTCCGGTGTCCGCCTCCTGTTGCCAGTTACCTCAGTCTCCAAGCAGCTGGATAGATGGGAGCCCGGAGGTCCGGGCTCACTGGAGAAACAATTGAGGATTGGGAGTAGTAGTGTAGCTGTTTAGTTTTCGGAGGTTTTCTTTATTTAAGGAAGTTTCATTTAATTTAGTAGCCTGTGGCTTTAAAAAAAAGAAAAGAAATCCTGCAGCAGACCGGTTCTGTCACCTGTCTTCTCCCTCTCTCTCCCACCCCCCTTCTTTCTTGCTATCTACTTCAGTCTTGGGTTGGGCGGGGGGCCTATTGACTATGCGATTTGCCTGAGGCACAGCAGTTTTGTGTTGTCAGCGGAGAAATCAGGCCTCGGAGAGCAGAGTCCGGCAGGCGCCGTGCAGAGGGTCTGCCTGCCAGCGCGCCTGTCGGCTCTTTCCTGCCGCACAGAGTGTGCACATTAAAATTTACAGTAGGAGTGTGCAATCGGACCCGAGCATTTGGCTGTTTCCGGGACCGGCGGCGGCGGCAGTTATCTTCGTGGAGCTCCTATTACTTTCCGCAGCTCCGCAAGGTAAGCGCTGGCTCTCAGCGGGCATCTTTTTCTCTCAGCGCGTTTTGGCGTGCTTTTGCCGAACGGCCTTGCCGCGTGGGGGGTGGCGCTTTTGCCGAACGGCCTTGCTGTGTGGGGGTGGCGTGGCCGGCCTGTTTGTCTGGGGATACAGAACATTGATATAGACATTGCAGGAGTTCATTGGAAAAAAAAATGAATGCAGCTTAACGGATCGCCGTTATTTATTTTTTCTGCCAGTTAGTTTTAGACCTTTGGGTTTTATATTTTTGGTGTGAGTCAGACTGGGCAGCGCTGTTTTGTCATACCTAGCCGAGTTTAAGCAGCCCGGGAGTCATTCAGTCAGGTTTCTTTTTTCTACCAGTGCACAATGCCTTCCAAGCTGCTATGTTTAGTGTGTGGGGCTCGGAAGGGCTCTAGTGCAGGAGTCTGCAAGGCCTGTGTGACAGAACCTGCTGATTTGAATCCTGGCCCAGCGCAGCAGGAAGAGAACAGGGTGTTGGCTCCAGATGCCTCGGTCCCTCTATTACAGGAGTTAGTGCAGGTGGACCCAGGGGAAGGGCCCTCCACTTCGTCTTCGGCTGGACCGGTTGGGTCCTTCGCGCAGGCGGTTCTCCCTAAGGAACTCTCTTCCATATTTTCTCAACAGTTTGTAGCGTTGCTGCAGCAGACAGTGTTTGGCAAAGCTCTGCTGCAGCAGCAGGTACCGGAACCCATCAGCACGAAGAAGCGCTCCGTGTCCCCGCGGGGTGAGTGCCGTGTAAGCGGGAATAAGAGGCTCCGTGGCGAGGAGGAGCTGCAAGAGCACTCCGGGTTGTCAGAGGACCCGTTGTCCGATGAAGAGGGTCACAGTTTTCTCTTAGAGGAGGAACTGGAGGAAGGTGAGATTTCGGAAAGAGAAGATCAGTCTAGGGTAGTAAGAGTTTTCTGTAGGGATGAGCTGCCCGCTGTCATTGTTGAGACTCTTAAGGCGCTCAGTATGCCGATTCCAGGTGCGATGGAGGATAACACACTGGAAGATCCTTTGTTGCAGGTGTTCTGAAAGACTCAAAGGGCATTTCCTGTGCACAGGGTGTTTCAGGAGATGATCCAGGAAGAGTGGAATGTCCCAGAGGCTCCATTGAAAGGTTCCAGGGTCATGTCCCGTCTCTATCCATTGTTGGATCACGATAGAGAGGTCTTTAAGTCTCCTAAGGTAGACGCGGCCGTTTCGGCTGTGACCAAGAAAACGACAATCCCTGTGGAAGGCAGCGCGGCCCTCAAGGACGGTCAGGACAGGAAATTGGATGTTTTGTTGCGACAAGTTTTCGACGTCAATGCCATATCGCTGCAGGCTGCTATTTGCGGAGCGTGGGTGGCTAGAGCCTGCCTTCGCTGGGCACAACAGGTGCAGGAAGGGCAGTCGAGCCCCTTGGCAGGTGAGGCAGTGCGACTGCAGTCATGTGCAGCCTACCTGGCGGATATTCAGTATGACCTTATGCGGGGGCTGTCAAATAGTATGGCGTCGGCGGTGGCAGCGAGGCGATACTTATGGCTGCGCAATTGGGTGGCTGATAGTTCCTCTAAGTCTAGACTAAGTTAGTTACCTTTTAAGGGCCAGCTTCTCTTCGGGGAAGATTTGGAGAAGCTCGTTAAGGACCTAGGGGAGTCCAAGGGGGGACGGTTACCGGAGGATAAGCCTAAGCCATCCCGGGGAGCTCTGGGAGGCAAGGGACAACTGCGAGATTTTCGCTGGTTTCGTTCCCATAAGTTCGCCTCGGGCCAACGGGGCCGGTTTCCCAATAGGAGCCAGGGATTCTGGGGGTTTCGAGGAGCGGGGAGAGGTTTCGGACCCTCCTCTTCCTCCGTCCCTGCCTTCAAAAAGTCGCAATGAGATGAGGAGGGCCCAGGCGCCTCTCATTCCCGTGGGGGGCGTTTGCGAGAGTTTTATCCCGCCTGGGTCCAAATTACTTCAGATCAATGGGTGCTAGAAGTCATTCGGGAAGGCTATGCGCTGGAGTTCCTGCACCCAGTACGGGAAGCTTTCGTACAGTCTCCCGCCCGGTCAGTAGCGAAGTGTGCGGCACTGCGGGAGACGGTGCAAAGGTTACTGGACCTCAGAGCCATTTCTCCCGTGCCCTCAGACCAGTGCGGATGCGGTTGTTACTCCATCTATTTCGTCGTCCCGAAAAAAGATGGAGGGGTCAGGCCGATTCTGGATCTTAAAGGGGTCAGTTGCTGTCTGCGGGTGATGCACTTTCATATGGAAACACTGCGTTCCGTAATAGTGGCGGTGCAACAAGGAGAGTTCCTTACTTCCCTGGATCTGTCAGAGGCATATCTCCACATTCCCATAAGGCCGGAGCATCACAGGTTTCTCAGGTTTGCGGTTCCGTTCGGACATTATCAGTTTCAGGCGTTGCCCTTCGACTAGTCACGGCCCCCAGAGTGTTCACCAAAGTTATGGTAGTAGTGGCGGCAGCGCTGCGCAAGGAAGGCATTCTGGTTCATCCCTACCTAGACGATTGGTTGATCCGAACAAAGTCGCAGGCCGAGAACGAGAGAGTCACAGCCAGGGTCGTAACATTCTTGGAAAGTCTCGGCTGGATAGTCAATATGGCGAAGAGTCACTTACAGCCTTCCCAGACTTTGGAATACCTGGGAGCCCGGTTCGACACCCTGATCGGAAAAGTGTTCCTCACGGAGCCGTGAGCACAGGGACTCCGAAGACTGGTGGGGAGTTTTTTAGGAAGCAAGGCTCCCTCAGCATGGCTTTATCTGCAGTTGCTGGGCACTATGGCAGCAACGATAGAGATGGTGCCGTGGGCCAGAGCTCACATGAGACCCTTAGAAAGAGCGTTGCTCTGCCGGTGGTCGCATCAGCTTGATCCTCTGGCATTGAAACTAGTCTGTCCAGAGGAGACCCGCCAGGCCCTTCGCTGGTGGCTGCTTCCCCAGTCGTTGGACCGAGGAAGGTCTTTGGTGGCGCCGGACTGGGTGGCAGTGATGACGGACGCCAGTTTGTCAGGATGGGGGGCTCATTGCCAGGGCAGTTTTGCGCAGGGGTCTTGGAACCCTCAGGAAAGGACGTGGGCGATCAACCGGCTAGAGTTGAGAGCAGTGTATCTAGCTCTTTGGGAATTTCGGCCCTTACTCAAAGGAAAGGCGGTCCGAGTGTTGTCCGACAACGTGACGGCGGTGGCCTACGTCAACAAGCAAGGGGGCACCAGCAGCGTGTCGCTGGAAGCCGAAGCCGAGGTTCTGTGCGGCTGGGCGGAAGCAAATCTCCTGGACCTGTTGGCGGCGCATGTAGCGGGGGTGGACAATGTGGAAGCAGACTTCCTCAGCCGGGTGCGGGTGGATCCGGGGGAATGGGTCCTCCATCCCGAGGTTTTCGCCATGATTGTTTGCAGGTGGGGTTCGCCGGTCATGGACCTCATGGCGACCTTTGCTTCCGCAAAGGCCAGTCGTTTCTTCAGCAGGCGCAAGGAAAGGATGTCGGAGGGCTTGGATGCCCTTCTGAAGGTGTGGCCGGAGGAGCAACTGCTGTATGTCTTTCCTCCTTGGGTCCTGATAGGCAGGGTTCTACAAAGAGTGGAGAGTTTCAGGGGTCTCGTGATTCTCATAGCGCCGGACTGGCCGCGTCGCCCCTGGTACGGGGACCTGGTGCAGTTGTTGGTAACAAAGCCCTGGCGGCTTCCCTGCCGGGCCGATCTGTTAACACAGGGTCCTCTGTTCATGCCGCACGTGGATTGGTTCTCGCTTACAGCTTGGCTCTTGAAAGGGCACGGTTGAGAGCCAAGGGGTATTCGGCAGCGGTCATTGCTACCTTATTGAAGTCCAGAAAGCGGTCTACGTCTCTAGTGTATGTTCGAGTCTGGAGGGTTTTCGAAGGATGGTGTGGGGAACGACAGTACGATCCGTTAAAGGTTTCTATTTCCTAGATCTTGGATTTTTTGCAGGACGGTTTTGACAAAGGACTCGCAGCAGCATCATTGCGGGTGCAGGTGGCGGCCTTGTCCTGTTACAGAGGGAGGTTTGCGGGGCAGTCTCTCGGAGCTCAGCGAGATGTGAAAAGGTTTTTGAGGGCGGTGACCCTTGCTAGACCCCCTTCGCGGCCGGTGTTTCCCAAATTGCATCTTCCGTTCGTTTTGGACGCTTTGAAGCACGAACCTTTTGAACCACTAGCTCGTGCGTCGCTCAAGGATCTCACGCTAAAGGTGGTGTTCCTAGTGGCTGTCTGCTCGGCGAGGCGTGGTGTGTCTCGGAGTTGCAGGCGCTTTCCTGTAAGGAACCTTACCTTTCCTTTTTTGCAGGTAAGGTCGTGTTAAGGCTGGTGCCGGCTTTTCTGCCGAAGGTGGTCTCGGCGTTCCACGTAAATCAGGAGATTGCTTTGCCGGTGTTTCCCGCGGACAGTTCCGGTTTGGCGTCAAGAAAGCTTCATCTGTTGGATGTCCAGCGAGCATTAAAGAAGTATCTTCGTCGTACGGCGTCTTTTCGAAAGTCGGACAGGCTTTTTGTGCTTCTCACGGGACCAAGAAAGGGAGAAGCAGCGTCCAAGGCATCCATTGCATGTTGGATCAAGGAAGCTTTCAGCTTATGTGCTGAAGGGAAGAGCAGTCCCGGAGGGGTTGAGAGCGCATTCCACTAGAAGCCAGGCAGCTTCCTGGGCGGAGTTCCGGTTGGTTTCACCGGTGGAGATTTGTAAGGCGGCGACGTGGTCCTCTTTAAACTCCTTCATTTGACACTATCGTCTGGATGTGCAAAGGGCCGACGAGACCTCGTTTGGGCCGGCCGTTCTTCAGGCTGGTTTGCCAGGTCCCTCCCGTGTGTGAAGTTTTTTCTCACTGCTCTGGTACTGACCCAGAAGTTCCGGGACTAGACTGGGGACACGATCAGGAAGGTGAAATTAGACTTACCTGCTAATTGTTGTTCCTGGAGTGGAACCAGTCTAGTCCCGTATCCCTCCCAGTGTTCTGTTGCAAATGGTGGCCTGAAGTGTTTCTTTGAATCACAGGTAAGACATGTGTGGTGGTTCACTACTTAGAGTCAAAAAAAAAAAATTGGAGTCTGTCAGGGTTTTTTTCTGTCCCTCTTTTCAGATGAGGAAATGGTCTGTGCAAGTTTCCAGTCATGGGGTGGCAGAGGTTTATGCCTTTCGACTCCTATCTGGGTGTTCTGTTAGTTCTGGTTAGTTTATCGGTGTTATGTTAGTAAAATGCTTACTTGTTTCTCCGGTGAGTGTGCTTTGTCAATAGGGTACTGGCAACAGGAGGCGGACACTGGAGAGATATACTGGTGATGTCATAAAAGAAGGAGTTTCTCAGTCTTCAAGCTGCTAGATGAGATGGGCAACCCAGAGGTTCCGGGACTAGACTGGCTCCACTCCAGGAACAACAATTAGCAGGTAAGTCTAATTTCACCATGTCTCCTCCAGAGGACATTTCCTTTCAGGACTTCATCAGGGAGGTGGCTCGAGGTTTGTCCATTACTGTGGCTCCTGAAACAGAGCCCAGGGCAAAGGAGTTGGAAATTCTACAGTATCCTAAAACTCCTAAAGAGGCAGCTATCCTGCCTATCCATGAGATCTTGCATGATCTCATGCTAAGAATGTGGGAGACACCTCTTACCACCTCTCCTCATTCTCGTAGACTGGACACTCTGTATCGAGTCCCTCCTTGTCCCTGGTTTCCAAAAAACTCAGCTTCCTCACCACTATTGTAGTGGAATCAGCTATGAGAAGGATCAGGAGTGCATAGAGACATGCCTCTAATCCTCCAGGACGTGAGTGCAGAACTCTGGATGCTTTTGGACGTCGTGTCTTCCAAGCTTCCATGCTGTCTTCCATGCTGTCAGTTCCTATAGTTTATATATGGGAATGTTCCTGAAAGAAGTCACAGGAGATTTAGAGGTTTTCAGCCCTCTTCTTCCCGAGGATAGAAGGCAGGATTTTCTCACATTGGTCAAACATGCCCAGGATGCTTCCAAATTTGTCAACCGTGCAGCTTTTGACTGTTTTGAGTGCATAAGCAGAACCTCTGCCATTGCCATAGGTGCCTGTAGAATTGCTTGGCTCCAGGCATCCGATCTGGAGTTCTGGGTACAAGACAAACTGGGAAATATTCCTTGTACTGGTGAGAACCTGTTTGGCAAAGACTGGCAAGGAAAGACCAATGAGTTGGATGCTGACAATTCCACCTTGGATAGATTATCCAAGGCCACAGCTGATCCTGCAAGAAAGAAATCTTTCAAGAAACCATTCTTTTCTAAAAAGAAAATGTTTTATCCTGCTTATTCTCAGCAGGGATGTTCTGCAGGTCAACCTGTCCGGAAGGGTCAGCAACCACCCAAACAAAGGAAAGCAAAGACTGCTAAGCCTCAGCAGTCTCAGCCTCCACAAGGCCTTTGACTTTCAACTAGAGAACTTAGTCTTCCTGGCTCTCAATGGACCAGAGCCTTCCACCATTCCAGGAAGGTTGTGCCATTTTGCCCCCAGATGGGGACAAATAACAGCAGAGCATTGGACACTCTCCATCATAAAAGAGGGGTACAAACTTCATTTTTTGAGCATGCCCCCTCCCACAATGGTAAGACAGTTCAATTCTCAAACCTCTCTCGTCAACCTGTTACATCAAGAGGTCACTATGCTCCTTGCCCAGGGGGCAATAGAAGAAGTACCCATTCTTCAACAGGGTACAGGGTTTTACTCCCCCTATTTCCTTATCCCAAAGAAAACAGGGGGACACAGGCCTATTTTAGACCTCAGAGAATTGAACAAATTCCTGTTAAAAGAGAAATTCAAGATGATTTCTCTGGGAACTCTGCAGGAACACAAAAAGCAAGAGACGAGTCGTCAAGGATGATAAAAAGTGGTTTATTGACTCGGACTCCGAGTCCATAAACCACTTTTTATCATCCTTGACGACTCGTCTCTTGCTTTTTGTGTTCCGGTTGTACCTGCAAGAGCGCTGCTCTTTGTTGTGTTTGTCTGGGAACTCTGCTGCCATACCTTCAGAGTCAGGATTGGCTTTGTTCTCTAGATCTCAAGGATGCGTACACCCATGTTCTCATCCATCCAACTCACAGAAAGTTCCTTTGGTTCCTTTTTCAAGGAAAGCACTACCAATACAGGGTGCTTCCTTTTGGCCTGGCCTCAGCACCAAGAGTGTTCACGAAATGCATGGCTGTGGTAGTAGCATTTCTCCGCACTCTGGGAATATTCGTCTTCCCCTACTTAGACGACTGGCTCATTCGAGCCCCAACAGAGTCAGAGGCCAGGACTTCTCTGTCCTGCACAATGCGTATCCTTCAGTATTTGGGTCTGGTCATAAACATCCCAAAATCCAGTCTAACTCCCACTCAGTCTCTAGAGTTCATAGGAGCTTTGCTGGATACCAAAAAGGGAAGGGCCTATCTCCCCCAGGCCTTTGCCTTCGCCTTCGCATAGTGCAGTTAGCTTCTCAAGCAGTGCTAAAGCCTCATTTCACTGCCCGAGAAATGCTTCAACTACTAGGCCACATGGCATCCGATGTGCATGTGGTTCCCTATGCCCACCTCCATATGAGGGCAGCCCAGTGGACTTTATCCACTCAATGGACCTAGGAATCAGGATGCCTGTCAGACAAAATAGCAAACACAAGTCGCCTTATTTTGTCCCTCCAGTGGTGGAAGTCCACTCAAAACTTGTTGCTGGGGTCCCCTTTTCAGCAACCCTTACCCCAAGCAACTCTCACAACAGATGCTTCTCCGATGGGTTGGGGAGCTCATCTGCAAGACCTCTCCACCCAAGGCACCTGGATTCTACAGGAGATTCATCTACATATCAATCTCTTGGAGCTCAGAGCAATCTTCCTTGCTCTTAGAGTGTTACACAGCCTGCTCAGCTACAAGACAGTCCTTATTCATACGGACAATCAAGTAGCCATGTTCTACGTGAGCAAGCAGGGCAGAACAGGCTCTCTGTCGCTTTGCAACAAAGCTTTGCGACTATGGGCCCTCGCCAGAGAGCATCAGATTCATCTCCTGGCAGTGTATCTTCCAGGCATACAAAACTCTTGGGCAGACAGACTCAGTCGAGTTCTGCTTCCACACGAGTGGTCTCTGCATGCAGACCAGGTGGCCAAGATTTTTCAAATTTGGGGAACCCCGGACATAGACCTCTTTGCAAGTCCGTGGAATGCCAAACTTCCCCGGTTCTGTTCCAGAATTCCAGCTTAGGGGGCTCAGGCCATGGATGCTTTCCTCCTTTACTGGGGTCAAGACTTCCTGTATGCCTTTCCACCCATTTCCCTAATTCCGAAAACCCTGTTCAAGCTTCAGAGAGACAGAGGCCATATGATTCTCATAGCTCCACATTGGCCACGGCAAGTGTGGTACCCTCTGCTTCTACATCTCTCTCAAGCTCCCTCCCTGGAGTTAGGGTCTGCTCCAGATCTCCTATCTCAGGAGGACGGAATGTTATGGCATCCCAATCCCCAGTCTCTGCATCTCAGGGCTTGGTTGCTGAAGGCCTAGATCTCCATGATCTTAACCTTCCTCAACAGGTAAAGGATATCCTTTATGCTTCCAGGAAGCCTTCCACAAGACGCTCTTATGCTTTCAAGTGGAAAAGGTTTACTATATGGTGTTTGCAGAAGGGTCTTAACCCCCTTGCAGTACCTCTGGAATCATTACTGGAGTATCTCCTTCATTTATCCAATGCAGGACTTAAGACTAACTCAGTGAAGGTCCATTTGAGTGCTATTGCAGCTTCCTTCAAGCCTCTAAATGGACAACCTATTTCCTCCCATCCTCTTATAGCAAGATTTATGAGAGGCCTTCTGCTAACTAAGCCTCCCATTAAGCCACCACATGTGGCATGGGACTTAAACTTGGTTCTTGGTCAGCTCATGAAGCCAGCTTTTGAACCCTTAGCTACTACCTCCTTGAAATTCCTTTCTTGGAAGGTTATCTTTCTCATTGCAATCACATCAGTACGTCGCATCAGTGAGTTGCAGGCACTAGTGGCTGATCCACCTTATACAAGGTTCCATCATGACAAGGTAGTCCTTAGGACTCATCCCCGCTCTGTGCCAAAGGTGGTCTCGCCTTTTCATCTAAACCAAGCGGTCTACCTACCTGTGTTCTTTCCAAGACCTCATGCATCAAATGCAGAAAGGAATCTTCATACTTTGGACTGTAAAAGAGCTTTAGCCTTATACTTACAAAGAACACAGCAACATAGAAAGTCCTCTCAACTCTTTGTTGCTTTTGATCCTTCTCATTTGGGACTTCCAGTCTCCAAGAGAACACTATCTAACTGGTTTGCTCAGTGTATTTCCTTTGCCTATCAGAGTAAGAATCTTCCTCTGGAGGGCCATGTCACAGCTCACAGTGTGAGAGCCATGGCAACTTCAATGGCTTATCTACACTCTGTGTCTATCGACGACATCTGTCGAGCAGCCACCTGGGCCTCAGTTCATACCTTCACAGCCCATTACTGCTTGGACAAGGACTCCCGCCGGGATGCCTTCTTTGGTCAGGCTGTTCTCCAACACCTGTTCCATACCTAATCAACTCCTACCCGCCATCCCTGGTTGGATGCCAGAGATCCATGGGGGGAAGTGGAGCCCTGGTTCAGGGACACACAACTTCTGGGGTCTCTCCCTGGCATCTAAAGCTAGGGAGTCCCCATATGTGAAGACTACATTCCTGTTTGTTCCTGGAGATATCATAGTTACTCACCTGTAACAGGTGATCTCCGGGAACAGTAGGAATTTAGTCTTCACAACCCACCTGCCTCCCCTAGGAGTTGTATCTCTCTATCTCTTTCCCCTTCCCTCTCTCTCTCTTTGTCTCAGCTTTAAAACTCAGCTGGAGAGAGGCAGTTGGGAAAGGCGGGAAGGCAGCACGCAGGCGCTGTGGGATGCTCCCAGAAGCTTTCTTATTGGACGTTGGGGAGCGTTCCCGCGCACGCTCCTTCGATACCGACGATACCCATATGTGAAGACTAAATTCCTGCTTTTCCCGGAGATCACCTGTTACAGGTGAGTAACTATGCTTTTTCACTCAACGCGTAATCAAACTCTGGAGTTCATTACCGGAGGATGTAGTAAAAGCGTTAGTGTAGCTGGGTTTAGAAAAGGTTTGGACATATTCCTGGAGGAAAGCTCCATAAACCATTATTAAAGGGGACCTGGAAAATCCACTGCTTGCCCCAATGCAAGCATTGTGGAAATAAGGATAGTAAAATCAAAGGCAGAAGTAAAGATGGATAAAGATGTGAACTGTGGCGATAAGACGTTTTTCAGAAATATTCGGGAGAGGAAGAAAATCTGAGGTGGAATTGCAGGACTCAAAAGTGCTGGGAACGGATTCGTGGAAAGTGATATTGAAAATGCTACTTCTGTTTTCACTAGAGAAAATCCTGGAGAAGGACCACTTGTGATTGACAAATATACAAATGGGAATGGAGTAGATATCGTACCATTCACAAAAGATGATGTGTTAGAACAGCTTGTAAAACTGAAAGTGGACTAGTCTATGGGATCAGATGGGATACATCCCAGGATACTGAAAGAGCTCAGAGAGGTTCTTGCAGGGCCTTAAAGGATGTTTTTAATAGATCCTTGGAGACAGGAGAAGTTCCACTGGACTAGAGAAGGGCTGATGTGGTACCTCTCCACAAAAGTGGTAATAGGGAAGAAGTGACACACTACAGGCCAGTAAGCCTTATCTCTGTGGTGGGAAAAGTAATGGAGGCGCTTTTGAAAGAGCGAATAGTGGACTTCCTCGAAACCAACAGGTTGCATGATCTGAGGCAAGATGGCTCTACCAAAGGATGGTCTTGCCAAACAAATCTGATTGAGTTCTTTGACTGGGTGACCAGAGAACTAGATCAAGGGCATGCAATGGATGTGATCTACCTAGATTTCAGCAAAGCCTTTGATACTGTTCATCATAGTGGGCTTATCAATAAACTCAACAGCTTGGGGATGGGTGCTAAGATGGTGAACTGGATTAGAAATTGGTTGATTGACAGACGACATAAGGTGACGGTAAACGGAACTCACTCGGATGAAAGGAAGGTGAGTAGCGGTGTGCCCCATGGTTCGGTCCTGGGACCGGTACTGTTCATTATATTCATGAGTGATATTGACGAATGGCTGAATGGAAAAGTCTGTCTTTTTGCAGGTGTCACCAAAATTTGCAACAAAGTGGACTCCCCAGAGGGAGTGTGGAACATGAAAGATCTACAAAAGCTGGAAGAGTGGTCTAATGCTTGGCAGTTAAGATTTAATGTGAAGAAGTACATAGCCTGTACATGCTTTCCCCTGTTATCCATCCAAGTTGTACTACCCCCTCCCATTGTACATAGCCTGTATATAGCCTGTAGATGCTTTCCCCTGTTATTAATCCAAGTTGTACTACCCGTTCATTGTAAGTGCAAGGTAGGCTCTCCCTACCCTGTACAAAGAGTTTTCTGTTAACCGCACTGATTTTAAAAAGCGCGGTATATAAAAGCATTAAATAAATAAATAAATAAATAAAGAAGTACAGTGTCATGCACTTTTGAAGCAGAAATCCAAGGGAATTGTATGCGATAGGGGGCGAGAGATTGATGTGCACGGGTCAGGAGAAGGACCTCGGAGTGATTGTTTCTGACAATCTCAAGGTGGCGAAACAGTGTGACAAGGCAGTGAGTTGCATACAGAGAGGAATTACCCGTAGAAAGGAAGAGATACTATTGCCACTGTATAAGTCGTTGGTGAGGCCTCACTTGGAATATTGTGTTCAGTTTTGGAGACCATATCTTGCAAAGGGGCTGGAAGCGGTTCAGAGGAAGGCGACCAAAATGATTTGGAGCCTGTGTCAAAAGACTTATGAGAAGAGATTTGAAGACCTAAATATGTACACTCTGGAGGAGAGGAGGGACGGGAGATATGATTCAGACCTTTAAATACGTAAAGAATATTAATGAACAAACAAACCTCTTCCAAAGACTGTAAAACTAGAGGGCATAACACGAAGCTGCAAGGGGGTAAACAGAAAGGCAATGTCAGGAAATACTTTTTCATGAAAGGGTGGTGGATGCTTGGAAATGCCTTCCTGATGGAAGTGGTGGGGGCAACCACAGTGACAGAATTTAAAATGGCATGGTACAGAGACGGTGCATGTCCGAAGTGACAGCACAGTTAAAATTAATGTGTACATGTTTCCATAAGAATTGGTCAGCCTATGAAGGCTGGGGAAGATTGTTGATGGCCCAGGGGATAATGGGGGGGTGGGGGGGGTTGGAATGTTTGAGGGGCAGTTGAAATTGCTGTACAATTTAAGGATAGCCGTGAGTGTGTGGGGGATAGGCACTAGGGGGGGGGGGTTCTGATTTAGTGGTGGGAAGGCTATCGTTTGTGTGTGGGGTATTTGTTTATGATAGCAAAAAGTTTAAATTAAAAATAAAAGGAGTTGATGGTCTTATTTCAGTTTGTTTGTTTATATGTTTATTGTATATATTTATTTTTAATTTATATTCTGCAACAATCCCAAACTTTTTGTGAATCACAGAGAAATATGCAGACTATTATCACTAAGGCCATATCAATTTGGCACTAATTAGTACCATTGTTGGCAATCTCATAGCTAAGTTTGCATAGACTCTTTCTCTTTAAGATAGCCCTTAACAATCAGAGTCGAGGCATGTTGACAGAATAACATTGTGTAGTGATAGCGCCCATGCTATTCCAAGTTATAATGCCCTGTTCAATGTAATTTCAGTTTGTTCAATGTAAACCGCCTTGATATCATGAAAGGCGGTATATAAGAAATGTTAAAAGAAAATAAATAAATAAATACATAAATTCCTATTCTCTGAATAAATGGAGGACTTTTTGGTTTCCAGTGCTGTCAATTTAACTCCTTTCAGAAGCATAAACATGAAAAAAAAAAGATCTCAACTGAAACAGGAAATGGACTTTTACAAATTTACTTCATTCCTGCCTACTAGCCAGAAACTCTTCTGTTACTCCCTATCCTTGCCTAGTAAATAAACTCAAGTCCTGCCTAAATTCCCTGCGTGGATTAATGTAGCACTGTAGCTATTTTGATATTGATATCTAGAAAATTAGTATTACATTTTTTTTAGTCCTGAAATCATGATTTCTGCTCTCACTCCAGTCCCTAAGATTACTTTTATTGATCTTCATTGATAATAGGAGTAAATACAGTACTGGAGAACAGCCCACTTGAAACTTCAGTGAGAGATCTAAGGACATTTGAAATAGCGGATGGTATAGCTGTACCCAGTTCTTCATCAACAGACAGGAGTGGAGGTATGGGGTTCCCATGTTTCATAGCTTGCTTTACATATGGAAATGGAGCATGATTCAGAGTGTGGGTGTTTGTAAATAAAATGAAAAGAGAGCTAAGACACTGCACACATTTTATAAGAAATAGACTAAATCAAAAAGCAAGCAATATAAACACTGAAATATGTTTTACCCTGAAAAACTCATAATTTATGGTCCTTTTTGAGGGTGTGGGGGGTATTTTATTCTTACCAGACTGTTTCCTCCTGCTTCCTTACACTTCCAGGTCATTTGGAACCAGGGCTGGAATCTGGTACCATGAGCTTTAATTCACAACTACCCAAAGACTTCTCCCTATTGCAGGGTTGCCAAGTTACCCTATTCCAGTGATGGCTAACCTTTTTGAGCCCGAGTGCCCAAACTGCCGCACAAAACCAAAGAATTTCCTCAAAGTGCCAGCACGTCAATTTGCATAAATATTTGCATAATGCTAATATACACTAACTTTTAGTAAACATGTCTCTTAATGAGTGTATGGATAAAGACAGACTAAAAGATTTCTACATTACTATAATCCAGTGCCAACCGCCAGGCACATTAGGAACTACTACAAACACTGCCCATTTAGAACCAATAGCAAACCCGCCGTATCCTAACAGCACTACCAGGACTCACAAAGCACCACACCATACCTATCAAAAGGCAACACTGCAAATATTAAACCAATACATTTCAGACAATAACAATACATGACCTACTGGGGAAAGAGAACAAGTGGCAATGTCAAAAAGGAATTACATAAACAGAATACCTCAGCTCAGTTACACAGTTGCAATTGCTCCAGCCACTTTCTTCTGGTTTCTTCATGTTTTCTGCTAACTCTCCATCATCTGCTGTCCATTTGTCCTTTCTTCTCTCTTCTAGTTTTTTTTCCATTCTCTCTCTCTACATCCGCTTTAACATACTAATCTTTCTCCTTTTGCTCTTTCCTCATTCCTATTTCATCCACTCAAATTTTACCCCTCCATCCTCAATCCCCACTTACTCTCCCAATACCCGGCCAATTGTAGATTTTTTATCCCTCCCACACAAAATATTTTTCCCCTCTCCATTTTACTCTCCCAGCCCCATCCCATTCTAATCCTCCCCCAACATCAGCTCCCTTCTAGTTCCAGCCTCACCCAGCATCCATTCCCTTCTAGTCCCTGCATCAGCCCATTTCCAGTCCTAGCCCCCCATCAGCCCATTTCCAGTCCTAGCAACCCCCCAACCCAATACCAGTCCTAGCCCCCCCCCATCAACCCACTTCCAGTCCTAAACCCCCATCACCCCATTTTCAGTTTAAGCCCCCCCTATAACCCATTACCAGTCCTAACCCCCATCACCCCATTTCCAGACAGCCCCCATCAGCCCACAGCCCATTAGCAGTCCTACCCCCCAGCCCATTAGCAGTCCTACCCCCCCCCCCCCCGCCCGCCCCCCCCCCCCCCCCCGCCGCCCCCCCCCCCCCGCCGCCCACCCGCCCCCCCCGCCCTGCCCATTAGCAGTCCTAACCCCCCCCCTCCCTGCCCATTAGCAGTCCTAACCCCCCCCTGCCCATTAGCAGTCCTAACCCCCCCTCCCTGCCCATTAGCAGTCCTAACCCCCCCCTCCCTGCCCATTAGCAGTCCTAACCCCCCCCTAGCCCATTAGCAGTCCTCACCCCCCCCTGCCCAGTAGCAGTCCGACCCCCCCCCGAGCCCATTAGCAGTCCTACGCCCCCCCCGCGCCGCCCGCCCCCCCCCGCCGCCCACCCGCTCCCCCCTCCCTGCCCATTAGCAGTCCTAACCCCCCCCTCCCTGCCCATTAGCAGTCCTAACCCCCTAGCCCATTAGCAGTCCTAACCCCCCCCTGCCCATTAGCAGTCCTAACCCCCCCTCCCTGCCCATTAGCAGTCCTAACCCCCCCCTAGCCCCGTAGCAGTCCTAACCCCCCCAGCCCATTAGCAGTCCTAACCCCCCCCTAGCCCATTAGCAGTCCTACCCCCCCCCGCCCGCCCGCCCCCCCCGCCCCGCCCGCCCCCCTCCCTGCCCATTAGCAGTCCTAACCCCCCCCCTCCCTGCCCATTAGCAGTCCTAACCCCCCTGCCCATTAGCAGTCCTAACCCCCCCCTCCCTGCCCATTAGCAGTCCTAACCCCCCCTGCCCATTAGCAGTCCTATCCCCCCCACGCCCTTTATCAGTCCTAACCCCCCCCTGCCCATTAGCAGTCCTAACCCCCCCCTAGCCCATTAGCAGTCCTAACCCCCCCTCCCTGCCCATTAGCAGTCCTAACCCCCCCCTGCCCATTAGCAGTCCTAACCCCCCCCAGCCCATTAGCAGTCCTAACCCCCCCCTCCATTAGCAGTCCTAGCCCATTAGCAGTCCTAACCCCCCCCCCTGCCCATTAGCAGTCCTAACCCCCCCCCCCCCCCCCCCCCCCCCCTCTGGCAAATTTTTTTAAAAAAAAAGCAGGCTCTGGCTGCTGCCGCGGCAGATTGCAATGTCCCGCGGGGTCCCCTCCGCCCGCTAAGCCCCTCTGCAAGGGCTTTCAGATTCACGAGGGAGAGCATCTCCCTCGCGTCTCTGTTAGGCCCGCAGGGGCTAATGGGAAATTTCCCATCAGTCCCTCGCGTCTAAAGGGGCTGATGGGAAATTTCCCATTAGCCCCTGCGGGCTTAGCAGAGACGCAAGGGAGACGCTCTCCCTCGCGAATCTGAAAGCCCTTGCAGAGGGGCTTAGCGGGCGGAGGGGGCCCCGCGGGACGCTGCATTCTGCCCTTGCCGCGTCCGTGGCAGCAGTCAGAGCCAGCTTTTTCTTTTTTTGCGGACCTTCCCGCGTGCCAGCTGCAAGGCCTTCGCGTGCCACAGCTGGCACGCGTGCCATAGGTTCGCCATCGCTGCCCTATTCCATGTGTGAGATTTTTTTGCCAGTTCTGGTTTTAAATTATCATTGCAGTGCAGTATGGTATTTGTGGTCCCTGATTTTTACCCATTGGAATCAGTGCTGCAGGTCACATAGTGCATGAGGATGAGATTGTCAAAAATCCAGGACTAGCTTAAAATCTCACTCATGGAACTGGGTAACTTGGCAACTCTGCTATTGTATATACCACCCTCGGCCCCTGAACATACCTAATTTGGTCATTATATTAACATCCTTCAGCCATGTGCATATATACCAGAGCTCCTTCCAGAACTTGGAAATCATGAGCACTGAATCTAGCCACCAGGTGTTACCCTTAACACTAGAAGCCCCAAAAGGAACTTTACCTAGAAAACCCAAAGTGCGTCAATTGATGCATTATCATGGCGACTGTGTTTAGCATGAAATGCAGATGTGAATTAATGTGAAGTTACTTATTTTTTAAATACGTGCAGTATGTGGCGTCATTACATGATGTCATCGTGTGTTTATTGTTTGTATTGCCTGAGTAAAACTGTAAACAGTGAAACATAGAAACATGATGACAGAAAAAGACCACATGGCCTATCTAGTCTGTCCTTCCATAACAACAACTACAACAGTCCACTTTTTACCTTTAGAGATCCTCTGTGTTGGTCCCATGCTTTTTCGAATTCAGTTACTGTCCTCATCTCTACCACCTCCACTGGGAGACTATTCCATGGATCCACTACTCTTTCTGTAAAGAAATATTTCCGCATATCACTCCTGAATCTATCTCCCTTCACCCTCATCCCATGTCCCCTCGTAGCAGAACTTGCTTTCAATTGAAAGAGGCTCTCTCCCTGAACATTTATGCCACGGAGGTATTTAAACATCTCAATCATCACCTCTATCCCGCCTTTCCTCTAAGGTGTACATATTAAGATCCTTAAGTCTGTCCTCATATGCTTTATAATGAAGCCCATTAATCATTTTAGTAACAACCCTCTGCACCGACTCCATCCTGTTCACATCCTTTTGAAGGTGCAGTCTCCAGAATTGCACACCATACTCCAAATGAGGTCGCACCAAAGACTTATACACAGGCATTATCACCTCCTTTTTTCTGCTAGCCATTCCTCTCCGTATGCACCCAAGCATCCTTCTAGCTTTTGCCGTCGCCTTTTCAGTGATTGAGATGTGCCACCTAGCGGGAACATGAATTTATACCTAGAAGCCCCAAGTGCGTCAATTGATGTACTTTGGGGCTTCTAGGTATAAATTCATTTTCCCGCTAGGTGGTGCATCTGTCATTAATTTTCGATGCACATATTTGAACATCTTGACCTTGCTAACAAAGTCATGGAACATAACTGACATGGTTCTAGCAGTGGCGCTGGTATACAACTTTGAAGATGCATTTGCGTCAATTGACGCACTTTGGGGCTTCTAGTGTTAAGCAATGGAGGAAAAGATAAAGGAAACAAACTTAAATCCTAGGGACAAATGATTTATAAATTTAGAGTCCAGAGGAGCAACTTCAGTATAATGTGTCTAACCAATAAACAAGGTACAAAGCATTAGAAAAAGGAAGTGAAAAAGTATATTCATCTGCTGTATATCATAAGGGCACAAATCAAGGTCAGACCAAAAAAGAAATAATCCAGAATTACAGTGGGCGCTAAAGCTCATGTGAATTCAAAAGACTTAAAGAAAAACAAATTAATTTCAAGAGTAAGTCTTACAATGGCATTGCCAGTGAAAATGGTAATCTGTGAGGGAGCTTCTGGCACAGTGCTGAACATAACATACTGGGGCAAACCAGGGTTGTTGCAAGCCCAGCTTCCTGTCTCTGATTTCTTTGACTGGGTGACCAGAGAGTTGGATTAAGAGAGAGACCTAAATGTGGTGTACTTAGAGTTTAGTAAAGCCTTTGACACTGTTCTGCACAGGCAACTTATAACGAAATTGAGCACCCTAGGGATGGACCCTAAAGTGACTGACTGGGTTAGAAATTGGCTGAGTGGGAGGTGACAAAGAATACAGATAAATGGAGCTCACTACGAGGAGAAGAGTGTTGCCAGTGGTGTGCCACAGGGATCTGTTCTTGGTCTGATACTTTTAAACATTTTTGTTAGTGATTATTGTGAAAGGACTGTCGGGCAAGGTTTGCCTTTTTGCGGATTATACCAAAATCTGCAGTAAAGTAGACACCCAGGAAGGAGTAGATAACATGAGGAGGGATCTAGCTAAGCTTGAAGTATGGTGGAGAATTTGATAGCTGAGATCTAATGCTAAAAAATGCAGGGTCATGCATTTGGGCTGCAAAAATCCAAGGGAGTGAAGGGGTGAAGTATTTCTGTCCACGAAAGGGGAGCGGGACCTGGGCATGATTGTTTCTGATGATCTTAAAGTGGCTAAATGGGTAGAAAAGGCAACAGCGAAAGCCAGAAGGATGTTTGGGTACATAGGGAGAGGAATGGACAGCAGAAAAAAGGAGGAGATAGCGCCTCTGTATAAATCTGATCAGAACTCATTTGGAGTACTGTGTGCAATTCTGGAGACCACACCTTCAAAAGGATATAAACAGGATGGAGTTGGTGCAAGATGATGGCTACTGAAATGGTCAGTGGTCTCCATTATAAACCATATGGGGACAGACTTAAAGATCTGAATATGTATACTTTAGAGGAAAGGTAGGATAGAGGATATATGATAGAGATGTTTGAATACCTCCGTGGCATTAATGCACAGGAGGAGAGCCTCTTTCAATTGAAAGTAAGCTCTGCAACAAGGGGACATACGATGAGGGTGAAAGGGGATAGACAGGAGTAATATGCAGATATATTTCTTTATGGAAAGAGTGGTAGATGTATAGAATAGTCTCCCAGTGAAGGTAGTAGAGACAAGGATAGTATCTGAATTCAAGTAAGCATGGGACAAACACAGAAGATCTATAAAGGTAAAAAAGGAACTATAGTAGTTTATATGAAAGAGCAGATTAGATAAGCCATATGGTCTTTTTTGCCATCATGTTTCTATGTTTCTAAAGTCTTTCTTGGGTTGCTGGATAAAGGAGACAGTAGTCTTGGTCTGTGTGTTGCGGAACTGGCTGGTCCCAGATGGTTGGCGTGCATGTTCCAGACAGACTTCTTCCTGGGCAGAGCATAGCTCATTCACTCCCTTAGACATTTGTTGGGCAGCAGCATTATCATCACCTTCCTTTTTTTTTGTCCAGCATTACTGTTTGGATATCTGCGCTCGGGCAGACATGGCCTCTGGTGCAGAGAACTTGAAGGCTGCCGTGTTTTCTTCCCTCCTAGTTCAGACATAACTTTGGTTTGTTCCACTTGTCTGGAATGGTCTAGCAGGACGATATGGAAGGTGATGTTTTACCAGATAATCTCCTTTCCTTGAGTCCTGCTAGGCCAGTCTAGAACCTGCCCCTATGATCTGTTCTGATCTGCTGTTATCTCCAGGAACAAGCAGGAATGTAGTCTTCACATATGAGTGACATTGGTACCGATGGAGCCCGCGTGGGAATGCTCCCCAGTATCCATTTGGAAAGCTTTTGGGAGCACTCCATTGCGCCTCTGACTGCCTTCCCACCTCACTCTCTTCAGTTCTTCGTTTTCTGCGGAAACAGCAGGAAGCAAATCCTGTCACTGTAGAAAACCTTCTTTTTGTGGATAGCACTTCTGCCTTCCCATCGAAGACATCGCTGGTACCCTTATTCTTTTCTTTTACTTCTTTCTTTATCGTCTTTAAAAAAAACAAAAAAACACTCTTGGGCATAGGTGCCCTTTTTAGGCCTTAAGCCAACAGAGAAACCAACCAGCGGTCTCAAAAACTGTTCTAATTGTGCCAGCACCATTTCGGCTACTGACACAAATAACTGTTTTTTAAAATGCCTCGGCCCAGACCGCTAGCCAAAAGATTGTTCCCTCTGTCAGAAGATGACACGAAGAGGCCTACAAAACCAGGCTTCTAAATTTGGAGCAGTCTTCGCTTTGGGCGCAGTATCAACAGTATCCACTTCACCAAGGGCCTCATCATCCTCTCATGGATCTCGGGTATCTTCAAAGTCCAAGCACAAGGTCGCATCGAAGTCTGACAATACCCCTAGGGGAAGATCTCGCTCAAAGCATCAAGACCCTTCAGGTGTTGCCTCAGAGGTGGATCGGCCTGCTAAACAGCCCTAGCGGGAAGCCCTGTCCTCCAAAGCCATCAAGGGGCCCCAGGAAGCTCCCAAGGCCTTGACCTCTGGAGTTCTACTGGTGCCATGCTTTAGGATCGTAGCTCAATTACCCATCACCGACATACAAGCATCAGCAACCTTGATAGACCAGCGCATACTGGCCATCAAGCAGAGTTTGGCAGTCCTCCTTGCAGCTTTGGTACTGATAAATCCCTTGACTACCGGCACTACTCCATAGATACCAGTTACAGTACCGACATCGATACTGGTTCCAGGCACAACATCAGGGCTGCTGCAGATGACATAGACATCGCTCCCACCCATGCCCTCCCTTGAAACTCTTACCAATACAGGTGCCAAACCCAAGCGGCTCACAGAGGCCAATACCTCGGAGCATTGGTACCGGCATCTGGCTTCCAGCGAACACCATGCCCGTTGATACTTCGAGTCCTCCGATTCTGATTCCCCAGTTTTGGATGCGGAGTTATTTGATTCTCAGGAGCCCCATGGCGTACCTTTGGATCCTTCCCCGCCTCAGTTTAGATGTATTTTGCCTCCAGAAGACATGTCCTTCCAGGAATTCATTCGAGACCTAGGCAAGGGTCTCTATCACGGCAACATCGGAGAAGGAGACAAAGGCGAAGGAATTGGAGCTCTTCTAATACCAAACAGCACCCAAAGAGGCAGCTACCTTACCGGGGCACTGTATCCTTCATGAACTTATGCTCCAGATGTGGGAGGTGCCTCTCACAGTCTCGCCTCAAAGTCGACGTCTCGATACCATGTATAGTGTATCGGAGTGTCCCAGCTTCCAAAAGCCACAGCCTCCCTACCACTTCATGGTAGTGGAATTGGCGATGCACCGAATCAAAAGCTCGAAGACTCACTCCTCTAATCCTCCGAGTAGAGAATTGAGAACTCTCGGCGCCTTTGGGTGTCGATGCTTCCAATCATCCATGCTCTCAGCTAGGATTAACTCCTATATCCTCTAAAATGGGAATGTTTCTGAAAGAGGTCGCTAGGGATCTCGAGGCCTTTGCTCCTCCCCTTCCAGATAACAAAAGGTCAGATTATCTTGCCAAAATGTCTCAAAGTATGTCAATAGGGCTACCTTCGATGCTTTTGAATGCAGAAGCAGGGCCTCAGCAATATGCATTGATGCACATCGAATTGCATGGCTTCAGCCCTCAGATCAGCTCCGCAGCCACAGTCATTGCTACCCCGCCTCTGGAGAACCCCCACCCCCTCCATATAGCAAGCAGACTGCATCACTACGCCCACAGTTGGTACCTCATCTCAAAACAGTGGACAATTGCCGTAGTCCAGGAATGGTCTAGACGTCATCTACAAACTCTGCCCCCCTCCACTTTCATGGGGGAAGATCAAACACAACCCGCACTCACTGCTGTCCTACAAGATGAGGTGCCCTTTCTTCTGTCTCAAGGCAAAATAGAAGGTGTCACAACATCTCAAGAGGGAATGGACTTCTACTCTCTCCGTACTTTCTCTTTCCAATTAAAACTCTACCACTCCTCTTCCCCTTTCTTCATTTAACCCCCACTCCCCTTTCTCTCCCCATCCTGATCCCACCCCTTCTCTTTTCAACTTTTTGCATCAATCCTTCTCTCTTACCATTCCAAGACCCATCCCCACCTGCATTCATAAATGTGCTCCACTGCCTTATCCTTTCTCTTTCCCCTATTGCTGCTTAAAGAACTTCCCTCTCTCTCTCTGCCTCCCACTTGTGATTAGTGACTAGGCCAAAAAAAGCTCATGCCTGCCCATGATACACCACATCAAGTTTTATGCAGACCACAGGACCTGTTTTGCATCTTTTCTGATGCGGGTGGACTTGTGGTCATGCAATGCCTGTGCCACGCTGATTATGGAGCCAAGTCAGAAATCCTGCTTCTCTACTGCTCAGGCTGTGCCTGCTGCAAACATCAGTATTCTAAGTCATTCTGGAGTCCTAAATCCACCGCTACTCCTCTTAGGTCCTGTCACTGCACCGCAGTAACAACTATGCTGATCAAACCGCCATCCTCTGTTCTCTGTAGTGCTGCTGCGTTCTATAATCACGGCCGTTCAGCTGAACCAATGAATCACTGAATTTAAAAAAAGAGAGAGGCTGGGCTAGCGACATCACAGAGGTAGGAAGAAAAAGCACCTGTTAATTAGAATGAGCTTTTTTTGGCCTAGTCACTAATCACAAGTAGGAGGCAGAGAGAGAGGGAAGTTCTTTAAGCAGCAATAGGGGAAAGAGAAAGGATAAGGCAGTGGAGCACATTTATGAATGCAGGTGGGGATGGGTCTTGGAATGGTAAGAGAGAAGGATTGATGCAAAAGGTTGAAAAGAGAAGGGGTGGGATCAGGATGGGGAGAGAAAGGGGAGTGGGGGTTAAATGAAGAAAGGGGAAGAGGAGTGGTAGAGTGAGGGAATTTCAGAACACTTCTTCGCACTCATTTCCGGTGTGCAGAATGGTTTGGAGGAAGTCTCACTCTCCTACCGCTCTGCTCCATTTCAAGGAACAGCATTGCCAATACCATTCTTGTATTCATCAAGCCAAACAAGGGTACTTCTCCAACCTCATTTCTGCTGCCCCCAGGCCTTCCCGACAGCTCTATTCTGTGCTCAGATCTCTCACCACACTCCAACCTAACTTCCTTCCTGTTACTTCCCAGCCAACTCCTAGCCCCTCCCAACTGGCTTCTTTCTTTGTCACTAAAATCCTTGACCTTCGAGCATTGCTTCCCTCCTGTCCCCCTCCTTTATCCTCCCCTCCTCGACTCTCTCTCTCCCCCGCCCACTTTCCCTTGTCTGATCCACATTCCATCCACTCACTTCCTCAGAACTTATAAA
Organism: Ichthyophis bannanicus; assembly: GCA_033557465.1. Lineage (NCBI taxonomy): Eukaryota > Metazoa > Chordata > Amphibia > Gymnophiona > Ichthyophiidae > Ichthyophis > Ichthyophis bannanicus. Next base: position 338,939,062 of record CM066032.1, read on the forward strand.
ATCCATTTCTTCGTCAGGTAAGACCACCTGCTCCCTCGATCCAGTCCCCTCCTCTTGGCTTCTGAACCCTCCCTTGCTCTGGTGCTTCCCATTCTTGCTGTGTTCCAGCTTCTCTTCTGGAACTTTCCCCAGCCTTTGGAAACATTGCCTTGGTCCACCCTCTTTTGAAGAAACCTTCCCTTGATCCTCTTGTCCCAGCACACTATCGCCCGGTTTCAAATCTTTTTCTTGCAAAAAGTCTTGAAAAGGCAGTCTTTGCCCAACTCTCACATCACCTCCACTCCACAAATTTCCTTCACCCCCTGTCAGTCTGGTTTTCGTCCTGGCCATAGCGTTGAAACAGTTTTGTTAGCATTTCTTAATGAACGTCACTCCTCACACAACCGTGGTGATGTCTCTGTAACAGTATCCCTGGACCTTTCTGCGGCTTTTGATCTCGTTGATCACTTGATTCTCCTCTCTTGTTTGCGTGATGCTGCTCTTCAGGTCTCAGTTTATCGTTGGTTCCACTTCTCTCTTTTCTCCCAGTCCTGCTCGGTCATTTCATCCACCACCCCTTGCTCTTCCTCAGAACCATTCTCCCTTCACTGTCGTGTCCTTCAGGGCTAAGTACTGGCGCCCCTCTTATTCAATATTTTCTTCACACCACTTGCTCTTCTCATTCAGCAATCCGGGTTGTCAGCATATTATTACACTGATGATATTGTAATACTCCACCACACCAGCCCCCCCCCACCCAGATCTTTCCCCTCTTAATTCCTGTCTTTCCCTAGTTGCTGACTTGTTGACTACAAATTGTCTTCACCTGAATTTAGCTAAAGCATCAGCTATCTGGTTCACTTATGGAAGCCCCTGCCCTTCAATAGCCCCAATTCTTGTTGATTCTCCTGTTCCTCTAGTATCCTCTTTTCGATATTTAGGGGTCTTTCTCGACTCAGAATTAACTTTCAAGGACCATGTCTCTCAGCTCAAAAAGAAACAATATTATTTTCTCCATCAAATTCGGTCAATTCGTCCTTTTCTCCCTTTTCTCATTCCCCCAGCGTTATCCATCCTTTTATTGTCCCTGATCATATCTCGTCTCAATTTTTGTAACTCTGTTCTTGCTGGTATTACTCACACCCAACTCCATCGGCTTAAACTTATACAGAATACAGCTGCTCGGATTATCGCACACTCTTCACGCAGAGACCATATTACCCCTCTTCTAATGCAACTCCACTGGCTCCCTATAGATTTTTGCATCCGTTATAAAAGCCTCATTTCCGTTCATCAAGTTATTTACACTCATACTCCGCAATACCTAGCAGACCTCCATCATTTTCATATTTCTACACGTAGTCTTCGATCAGCTCAAATAAACTGTCTCCATCTTTCCTCGCCATCCCATGCTCCATCTACAGTCCACTCGTCATTCAGCTTTCTTCTTCCTTGGTCCCGCCCTATGGAACTCCCTTCCCAGAGCAGAATTACATCAAATTCAAGTCACTCCTCAAAACATACCTTTTCTCCGCTGCCTATGACTTCCCATTTCCCACTCCCTGACCTGGTTATATATTTGTTGTTTTCTCCTTTGTCCTGTCTGGTTATTTGATTAACTTTTCTTTTCTGTCGTACATTGTATTTCCTCTCCTTTTCTGGCCTCTGGCCTTACTTTATATTTTTGGGTTGTATACTGTCCTGATGTCATAAAGGGTGGTATATCAAATGATAATAAACTTAAACATACTATATGTTAGAGAGCATTGAGTCAAACAGGATAAAAATTTTGCAGGAAACAAAGCACATTGTGAAATCTCTGTTGATTTATTTTATTTATTTACATTTCTTATATACCGCACTATTTGACATCAGCGCGGTTTACATCGAACACAAATTTCAGCACAAAAACAAGAAACTATGTAAAAAGTGGAAGAGAATGCCTTGGGGGGTGTACTATCTTCCACCCAGCCAGAATGAACAAATGAATGACAAAATGCTAACAGAAATTAGGGAAATAAATAAACTTAAACCGCAGTAATAATGGGTGATTTTGTTTACTCCAGTATCGACTGGACATGCTAGGGAGATAGTTTCTAGAAGAAATAAATGACTCCTTCATGGAGCAGCAGTTCAGGACCAGATACAAAGGGGTGCTACTTTAGATCAAGTTCTTAGTAGAACACAGGATCTGGTGTGAGAGAGAACGGGCTGGGGCCACTAGGGAATAGTGATCGTAATATGATCACATTTGATTTAGCATATGGAGGAAAGACCAGAAGGAAATCCATAATGTGCTAGCATTTAACATTCAAAAGGGAAACTATTTGATAATGAGAAAAATGGTTAAGAAAAAACTAAAAGGAGCAATTGCAAAGGTTAAGAGTTTACATTACGCTTGGGTGTTACTTAAAAATACTGTCTTGGAAGCCCACACCAGATGTATTCCATGCTTTAAAAAAAAGTGGAAAGAAGGCCAAGCACCTGTCAGCATGGTTTAAAGTTGAGGGGTGAAGTCAGAGGTTATAGCCAAAAAATTGTCTTTTGGAATATGGAATAATTTATTTATTTTATTTACATTTTCTTATATATCGCGCTATTCTGTATCAGTGCGGTTTACATTGAACAAACTGAAATTACATTGAACAGGGCATTATAACTTGGAGATAACTATTTTACAGGGAACATGGGCTGTGGATGGTTAAGTTGCTTGCCCAAGACCACAAGGAGCACCTGTGGGACTAGAAACCTCAGTCCTTCCGGCCCAAGGTTGCTGTCCTCTAGTGGGATTTGAACCCCTGACCTTTCGGCCTGAAGTACCTTGCCCCAACCACTAGGCCACTCCTCCACTCATAAGGAATAAGGAACCAAATGATGAAAGCAGGAAACATAAGCACTTGAAAGTTAGATGCTAGGCATTGATAAGGCAGGCAAAGAAAAGAAAGAAAAGAAGCTTGCCATGGAAGCCAAAATTCATAATAAAAAATCTTCAGTTACATTCATAGCTAAAAAAACCCCCAAAACAAAACCTCTGAGAAACTTAGTTGTACCATTAGATGATAGAGGGTTAAGCGGGGGGAGGGGGGTGTTGTGCTAAGGGAGGACAAGGCCATAGCGATGAGACTAACTGAATGCATTGCTTTTGTCTTTATTGAAGATGAAGTATGGAAGTTACCCATGACAGCAAAGGTGATGTATCGGAGGAATTGAAATAAATCTCAATAAACCGGGAAGATGTAATACAGTAATTTAATAAAGTACCGAGTAGCAAATCATCTGGACCTAATGGTATATCCCAGAGTACTGAAAGAACTCAATGGTGACATTTCTGACTATTAATAATTTGTAAACAAGAATTAAAATCATGTATACCACCTGAAGATTGAAGAGTGACCAAACGTAATGCTAATTTCTAAAAATGGTTCCAGGGCTAGTCTGGGAAACTCTAGACTGGTGAGCCAGGAAAATGGTAGAAACCATTATAAAGAACAAAATTACTAAGCATATAGATAGTTATGGTTTAATGGGACCAAAATGGATTTAGCCAGGGAAAGTCTTGTCTCACTAATCTGTTATATTTTTTCAAAGGTGTGAATAAACAGGTAGATTAAGGTGAGCTGGTTGAGATAGTGTATCTGGATTTTCAGAAAGCCTTTGACAAGGTCCCTTATGAGAGACTTTTGGTGAAATTAAAAAGTCATGGAATAGAAGACAGTGTATTATTGTGGATTGAGAACTTGTTAAAAATAGAAAACAAAGAGAAGGGCTAAATGACCAATTTCCTCAATGGAGATAGGTGAATAGTGCAGTATCCCATGGATCTGTGCTGGACCTTCTTCTTTCTAACATATTTATAAATGACCTGGAAATGGAAACAATGAGTGAGGTGATCAAATTTGTGGATGACACAAAATTATTCAAAGTTGTTAAATCACAAGAAATTTATGAAAAATGTCAAGAAATTGGGAGACTTGGCATCCAAAAGGCTGATGAGATGAAATGTGGGAAAGTGTTAAATTATGCACTTACCGAAGTACGAATAGCAGGGATGGACGTCCCCGCTATTCGGGCCCCTTCCCAACCCTGACTAACTTCCCCACTCGTTTGGGAAAGTTAGAAAGGGGTGGCTGGGAGTCCACGAGATGTCGGCAAGGAAGATGGCCGCTTAAGTGAGAGCTCCGGCTGACCCTGTAAGGAAAAGGTGAATACCACGCGATTCCCACAGCGGTGAGAGTACAGAGTGCTGCAAATTAAGCGGGAATGTGGAGCAGAGATGGCTGCGAAAACAAAAAAAGTGACCATGAAGGACTATGCAACGACAATGTCGGGGCCTGGGCAGGCGCAGCAAAGCCAGGCAGAGAAGGCGGCGGGGGCAGAGGAGACGGGCCCAGTTGCAGCGAGTAGGCCGCAGATTCAAGCATTGAGCTCGCCGACGGGGAAAAGGGAGGATGACAGAGTGCAGCAAGCCACGTTTCAAGAGGAGGTACGAACGTGGTTTAAAGAACTGAAGGCGGATATAGCACAGATCAGAGAAGATGTGGTGGTGAGCATCTATAGCCTGCGATCAGAGCTAAGGGAGCTGGGAGCACGTGTAGAGCAGCTGGAAGAAAAGTTGGAGGAACACGGGTAGAGCGAGAGCGTGATGGAGGAAAAAGTGCAGGAGCTGGAGCAACTAAATAAAAGTATGGAGGAAAAGATTGAAGATCTTGAAAATTGCTCGCACCAAAGTAATTTAAGATTTAGAGGGATTCCAGAGGGACCTCTATGTAAGGACTGCACAGTGGTGGTATAGGAAATAACAAAAGAGCTGCTGCAGACTTCTGAAGATGGAGGAGAGAATATGGACTTCAGAATTGATAGGGTACATTGAGTGGTGGGCCCGATGAGAGGTGATAATAATGCACCAAGAGACATTATAGCCTGCTGTGATGACTATGGGGTCAAAGAGAAAGTAATGAAAAAGGCGAGAGCAACAGGTACGATACAATGGAAGGATTGTAGAGTGGAAATATATGCGGATCTGGCGCAGAGCACATTAAACAAGAGGAGACAGTTGAGGGACATCCTGATCAAGCTGTGGGAGGAAGGAGTGCGATATGGCTGGACATTTCCTTTTGGGCTCAGTGTGGAATATAAGGGACGGAAATTGAGAGTGAAAACGAGAGAGGAGGCGGTGAAGGCACTGACAGAGGCGGGCATGACAGGATTGGAAGCCGAAGAACAACCTGTGAGCAATGGAAAAGTTGTCACACCTAGGTGGCAGAGGGTGCCTATGGGCCGGAGGAGGCTACATCGCCAGACAACTTGAGAGCAGGAATGGAGAGATAAACATGGTCACGAGGATAGAGACTGGTAAAAAAGAAGAGAATGCTGTAATGTGAATAGGGAGTTGGGTGGAAAGGTTGTTGGAAAATGTTGTATAAGCTGCGGGGAGGAGGGGGATGGAGGGGGGTAGGATATGGAAATGAGGAGGGGGGAAGTGAGGAGAAAGATAGAGGGGTGGAAGGGGAGTATAAGATTGTGGAGGGGTCAGCCGGACACTTGGGGAGCCACTGGCAGGACCTGGGTCATTCTAGAGGATGGAGGACTGGCCATTTGGTAGGGGGGAGGGGTGGGGGGGTAGAGAGAAGGGGGTAAAGGGAGGAGGGGAGAATAACAGGTGAGCTCAAAATTGTAACTTTGAATGTGAAGGGGTTAAATTCACCCTTTAAGAGAGACAAAAATTGTATAGAGAATTGGCAAGGCAGAAAGCGTCAATTGTGCTATTGCAAGAGACACACCTGCTAAGAAAATATGAGTCAGTAGTGAAGCCTAAGGGTTATAATGAACAAATTTTTGCGTCCAACATGAGGGAGAGGAAGAAAGGGGGGTGGCTTTGCTGGTAAATGGGGCTCATAAAGTAGAAGTAGATACGGTTATTAGAGATAGAGGGGGGAGATAGCTGCTGGTCCAAATGAAGGTGGGGGAAGAATGGTTTTGTGTGATTAATGTGTATGCACCCACAGGGACACAAAAAGGCTTCTAGGAGGAAGTAGGGGGGAAGATTAACCTTTTGGGGGAAGGAGTAATGATTTGTGGAGGGGATTTCAACATGCCCTGGGAAGAGGGGAGGGATACCACGGGGAAGTCGGAGGGGCGTAGAGCAGACAGAAGACGATATTAAAAGTTTGTGAAGGATAACGATTTGATAGATGCTTGGCGCCTGATCAATCCAGGAAGGCGACAGTATTCTTTTTACTCAGCTGTGCATGGAACGTATTCTAGGCTCGATGTAATATGGATAGGGAAAGAGTTAGCGGGTAGAGTCAAAGGAGGAGAAATGTAGCCGATTTACCTGGTCAGATCATGCACCAGTGGTAGTGACATTGAGTATCAGGGAAGAAAATAAGGGGATACAATACTGGAAATTGAACGAGGCACTCCTGGGGGATGATCGGGTGGTGAGAGAGTTGGAAGGCTTGATTCCAGAGTATTTTGAGAACAATGGAAATGGAGAGGTGAAGGGGGTGGGGTGGGGTGGTATGGGATGCTTTTAAAGCAGTAGTGAGAGGGATGTTGATAAAATGGGGCGCGCGAATAAAGAGAGAAAGGGAGGGAAAGGAATTGCAGTTGAGACAGAAGTTGATGTTCTTAGAAGAGGCGGATGCTAAAAATGCAAGTGGGAAATATAGGAGGGAGGTAATGGAAACAAGGGCTAAGTTGAATGCGTTGGAGGCAGAAAAAATATGGTTCTGTATGCAACTACTGCGACAGGATTTCTTTGAGGGGGGAATAAAGTGGGGAAGTACATGGCACGGAGATTAAAGAAGAGAAGAAATTTCAATAGGATAACTCAGATTCGGACAAGGGGAGGGGTGGCGAGAGATGTACAGAAGATAAGAGAAGAGTTTGTGGAGTATTACCAAAAATTATATGAGGCAAAAACCAGCAAGGCAGGAGGGGAGATTAGCATGTACTTGGGAGAAACAGGGCTACCACAGCTGGCTGAAGGGGAAATGAGGGAATTAGATACAGGAAGGGGAGGTGGAGCAGGTGATTAAGGGACTGAAGCCGGGGAAGGCTCCAGGCCTAGATGGCTTGACAGCGGTCTTTTATAACAAATTTGGAGGGTTGCTGTTGAAACCACTGACGAAAATCTTTAATCTTCCAAGGGAGGGGGAGAAACTAGCGGAAACAATGGGGTGTGCAGGAGTAACACTTATACATAAGGAGGGGAAAGATCCGCAGGAGTGTGCGTCCTATAGGCCCATCTTGCTGCTAAATATAGATGTGAAATTATTGGCTAAAGTCTTAGCAGCGAGACTTAATAGAATACTACGTAAACCGGTGCATGAGGACCAAGCAGGTTTCATTCCGGGAAGGCAAGTGGCAGATGATAATAGGAAAATTTTGAATGTGGTATGGAAGGTGAGGCAAGAGCAAGAACAGGCGGTACTATTGTCGCTCGACGCTGAAAAAGCGTTTGATCAAGTGTCGTGGAAATTTCTGTTCTCAGTGAATGGAGGTCATGGGCTTTGGGGAAGGTTTTGTGAACTGGGTAAAAGCTTTGTATGCAAATCCCAAGGATTTTTTCCATTGGGGCGGGGAACAAGACAGGGTTGCCCCTTGTCGCCATTGTTATTTGCTTTATCCTTGGAGCCACTAGCAGCCAAGATAAGAGGGGGACAAGATATAAAGTGGGTAAGGGTGGGACAGAGGGAATACCGAATGTCAATGTTTGCCAATGACGTTTTATTAACGATAACGTGTCCCAGTGAGACCATACCAGCAATAATTTATTTATTTATTTATTTAGACAGTTTTTTGTATACCACCTTATCCTTCAATCAAAGTGGTCACAACACAATTGGGGGATACATTTAACACGAGGAGATATTTATTTATTTATTTATTTTATTTAACATCTCTTATATACCGCACTATTGTCATCAGCGCGGTTTACATGAAACTAAACATATACATACAGAGTAACTGTAGTGCATTTACAAGTAACAGGGATTTAGAAACTTGGGATTACAGGTAAACTATATCAACTATATAAATACAATAAACTATACACATTATTCACAGTTGAAATTATCTTGGTCTGGATATGGAGTGCCTATATATTGTGTAGGATTAAACTGGAAAATAGCTTAAGAATAGGTGGTGGTTGAGACTTTTCCTGAATTGTGTTAGGCTGGTTATAGCTCTCAAGATATGAGACACATACACTAATACTTACAGGGAACATGGGCAATGGAGGGTTAAGTGACTTGCCCAAGACCGCAAGGAGAACCTGTGGGACTAGAAACCCCAGTCCTTCAGGCCCAAGGTTGCTGTCCGCTAGTGGGATTTGAACCACTGACCTTCTGACCTGTGGTACCTTGCCCCAACCACTAGGCCACTCCTCCTAATAATGTGAGAAGTGCAGGAATATGGGGAACTGACTGGTTTTCGGATTAATTGGGGGAAATCAGAAATATTAAATCTGGCGGGGGGACAGAATTTCAAGAGAATTTGGAAAGGAAATATCCAATCAGGTGGGCAAAACGGTCTATTAGGTACCTGGGGGTCCAGCTGAGAAGGGATTTGGAAGAATTATATGATTTAAACTATAAGAAGCTTTTTGGGCAAGTAGAAATGCAATTATGGGGGTGGAGTAGAGCGTATATTTCCTGGTTTGGGAGGATGGCAGTAATTAAAATGATGTTACTTCCACTATTCCTGTTCTACTTTCAGGTGTTACCAATAGGGATTCCACCGAGGGCATTAAAAAAAAGTGCAAAAACAAATAGAGGGGTTTGTATGGGGGGGGGTTTAAGAAGCCCCAGATAGCGGCGCGGACTATGCAGGTGTCTAGGATTGAGGGAGGGATGGGGGTGCCCAATGTCAGTAAGTATTATAAAGCGGCCCAGTTGAAAACGGTGTACTCATGGCTACGAGAGCAGCAGAAACAATGGGTAATGAAGGAACGGATATGAGACCAGGAGAATTGGAGAGATTGGTGTGGGGAGGGAGGGGAAGTAGGGGGGAGAATCCATTTGTGGGTCATACTTTAAGGGTGTGGCAACAGTAGAGACAGAGGATGATAGGGGAAAAGAGATGCTCTTGCACCATGTCCCTATTGGCTTGTGGTGAAGAGGGGAATGGTCCGGGTAGAATGGTGTTACAAAGGTGGGCAGAGCAGGGATTAATTCAAGTATCACAGATAATTACAAGGGAAGGAGTAAGAGAATTTGAAGGGATTAGAGATCTCTACCATTTGAAGGAGACAGACAGATTTCATTATCTACAGATAGGATTGTTGATAAGGCAGAGAAGGAATTGGCAGGACATAATGAGGGAACCGAGCTGGTTTGAAGGGAGCTGTTTGGGATCAGTGTGGAGGAAAGTGGTGGTATCTCGAATTTATAAAGGGCTTATTGCAAGAGGGGAGGAGAAATTAAGTTATATGTGTGCAAGGGAAAGGGATTTGGGGGCGATTTGGGGAATGGAGGAGTGGGAGGGGGGTAGTGGCAGAAATAGCAAAATCTGCAGTCGCAACATCCCTGAGGGAGAATGGATTTAAAATGTTGATTAGATGGTATTTAACACCGCAGCGTTTGTATAAGGCTGGAGTCAGCAAGACGGAAGAATGTTGGAGGAAATGTGCTGACAAGGGTACCTGGATGCATATGTGGTGGACATGTCCGGGGGCGCAACAGTATTGGGGAAAGATTTGGGAAAATATAAACAAAATTATAGGATCACGATTAAATTTAACACCGGAAATGTGTCTGTTACATAAGAAACTTCACCAAAATCATATAGACCCATCTCAAGTATACCATTCTTAGCAAAAGTAATAGAAAAATCAGTACAAATACAAACACAGGAGCACCTAGACTCATCTTACCCACTCGACGAACAACAATATGGATTTCGCCCAAAACATGGAGTGGAAACACTCCTCACAGTCCTAACAGATGCTCTATTAAGAGGAATCAACAATAACAAACAAGCATTCATTCTTTTATTTATCGATATTTCAGCTGCTTTTGATAGCGTCCACCATACCATAATGCTCAATAGCCTAAGTCAAATAGGAATAAATGCCACAGTTCATAAATGGTTCTCCTCTTATCTAAATAATAGAACACAAAATGTATGAATAGGTAATCAAACCTCTGACTCATACAAACTAGAAACCGGTTTACCTCAAGGATCAACGTTATCAGCACTCCTATTTAACATATACATAAAACCTGTTTGCAATATCTTTAAAAAATTCGGTGTACTCTATCATCTATACGCAGATGATATCATGATGTACATTCCATTCACGATCCCCAACTTACCGATGCAAACTCTGTCAGATTGCTTCAATGAAGTCACATCCTGGCTAAATGCCCACAATCTCCAAATAAATCACTCCAAAACTGAAGTGCTAATCGTTACCAAAAATCAATCCTATACTCCACCTACACACATTACACTTCAAAACCAAGAAATTAAAATAAAAAATGAAGTAAGATATCTAGGTGTTATTCTAGATAAACACCTTACATTAGACACCCACATTAGAAACACCACAAAGAAAATCTATTTCAAACTCAAAATCCTTAAACAACTAAGACCCCTTGTATACATACAGGATTTCATCAGCATAATTCAAGCCACCATAACCCCCCACTTTGACTTCGCTAACCTAATTTTATTGGGTATAACAAAACAAAACGTTAAAAGAATTCAAATTGCACAAAATGCAGCAGCTCGAATAATAACGAGAGTACATGCACATCAACACATAACACCTATACTAGAATCCCTTCACTGGCTACCAATACAAAGTAGGATAATATACAAAGCATTAATAACCACATTCAAATCTCTAAATGATATGGCCCCAGTCACCCTAAGTAATCTAATCAGCAAAGAGCACCCAAAATCCACCCAAAGAAAAGGACAAATAAATAAACTAAAAACCCCCAAAGACTTCATAAAAGCAAATAAACTCACAAACAATAGAGCTTTTTCTCATGCAGCTCCAACAATCTGGAATTCCCTCCCAGATGATCTAAGAATGCTAACCGAGATCATCGAATTCCGCAAAAAATTGAAAACCTATCTCTTTTCTAAACATTACACCAACTCAGATCATCCTCCAATAGACTTAGATAACACAGGTACACTAAAAAATTTTTTTTTAAACTGCCTCTAATGTTTCGATTGATTTTTGCGTTTTTTGGTGCGCTGAATCCAAATCAGGTAACCAATTTGCTCCATCACGTACAGATTTTTTGCTACATTGGGTTAGCAGTTTGAGGTGAACGTTTCAGATTGAGTGCGATCGAGATAAAAGTATCTTGGATGAATTCTTTATACTAATTGTTTAGTAGTTATTCAAATAAGAATAAAGAAAATTGTAACAAGGCAGCACATAAGAATAGAGTAATGTCAACAAAACACACTGTGATGGTAGCAAAATTGTCTGCACTTAGAACAGCCACATACATGTGCACAAACATTGAGCATATAAGAGCGAGGTTAGACACAAAGCAAAGCAAAGAAATGTGCAAAAAATGTTGTACAGGTATGTATGTAAGAATAGAAAACGCAAACCGCACCATTGCAATACATGAAGACAAACACCCGATGGTGTGAAAATAAAATTCTAATAAATGAGATCCGACACTGTGGTAATAACTAGCAAATTTTTATTTCAAAGTTTTGTAAAAACACGATATTTGTCAACACAGTTTAGATTTTAAAGTCATTCTTGGGTCAATCAATCTCCTGGTGGGCCCGTTTCTTCTTCCCCCGAATGCTTCTCTTGGTGCGCTGCTTGGCGTATTTTTCATCTGGGGTTTCCCGCAGCAGCAACCAGCAGAAATCAGCCATCATAGTGGTGTTCCATCTTCCTTGGTACCTTCTCTCTGCGTCCTTGATGTCCTGGTGAAACCTTTCACCTTGTTCTTCACTGTACGCCCCCAAGTTTTCGGGAAAGTAGTTCACATGGGAGTGCAAGAAATGGACTTTCAGGCTCATGTTACAGCCTTGTTCTTTGAAGGCATTGAGCATCCTGGCAACAATATCCTTATAGTTCTCATCCCGCCTGTTCCCCAAGAATTTGAGAACAACATCCTTGAAGGAATCCCAGGCTTCTTTTTCCTTCTCAGACATCGTTTCAGCGAATGCTCCATCTGAAATGAGTTTCCTTATATCAGGGCCAACAAACACTCCTTCCTTTAGCTTTGCTTCAGAAAGTCGGGGGAACTTTGAGCAAAGGTACCGAAAGCACTCACCATCTTTTGGAAGGGACTTGATGAATTGCTTAATGAGACCCAACTTAATGTGGAGAGGTGGTAATAGAATTTTATCACGAGGTACCAAGCTCTCATGAAGAACATTTTTCTCACCGGGTCTCAAATACTCCCGAATTGGCCAGTCTTTTTTCCCCCAGTGTAGGTCGCGGGCCCGGCTATCCCACAAGCAAAGGAAGCAGGGATATTTGGTGAAACCGGATTGCTGCCCTAATAGCATGGATAGAATTTTAAAGTCTCCACAAATCATCCACTTATGCTCATCATAACGAATCTTCTGAAGAATCAGGGCCAAATTCTCGTATTTTTCTTGGAGAATAACAGAGTGAGCAATAGGAACTGAAGCGAATGTGTTGCCATTATGAAGAAGAACACCTTTTATGCTGTCTTTTGACGAATCAATGAACAGCCGCCATTCAGCAGGATCATACTTGAGTTTAAACTTTTCCATCACTCCGTATATATCGTTGCAAAATACCAAATCTTCCTCTTTGCTGAAATACTTCAAAAATTGTGTCTCGCGGTTGCGGTACCAATAAAAAGTTGTTCCTGGTGACAATAGATTTTTCTGTTTAAGCCGAGAACCTAGCAGTTGGGCAGCATCTTTTGGGAGTCCTAAATCCCGGACTAAATCATTCAATTCAGCTTGAGAGAAAAGTTCAGGTTTCAGATCTGGTTCAGTTTCAAACTCGGAAGTACTGGACTCATCGGGAAAAGCCATCTGATGAGTCTCATCATGATCAGAACCGTCCACACAAATATGATCCAAAGATTTTGGTGGTTCAGGCACAGGTACTTCGTTGCTATGAGGCATAGGCCTAATTGCTGAGGGAAGGTTGGGGTAACTTATTACGTTCTTATTTTTTAAGTTGTATCCCTTCACAATGCAAGAGCAAAAATAGCAGTCACTGCTGTGGTCTCTTTGTTCACGCCACATCATAGGTATTCCGAAACGAAATGCTTGTTTTTTACCTTTCATCCATAAGCGTAGATCTTCCTCACATGTCTTGCACACTTTGTGAGGAGCCCACGGTTTGTCTTGATCGCCTAACTTCAAACCGAAATAGGCGAAATATACTTTTTTAATAAATGCAGAAATGTTCCTCTGCCGCTTTTTCACGGTATATTCCGCACAAATAAAACAAAAACTGTCCGGAGAGTTGACGCAACCTCTGGCTCTGTGAGCCATCACAAATACACAGCACTGCAAACTACAACTGTAGTGAACCACTTCGGAATAAAGCTGGATTACGACTGAGCAAACAAAAGGTAATAATGAACTTGCAAGAAACTGAAATTTGACAGGAATGTTCATGTCGCAACCACCGTGTTTGAGCGAGCGAACGAGGCGAGGCGAACAGGAAAGAACATGCGCCAGCGCGAGTACTGGATTTAGCCCCCCGCCTCCCAATTGTCCTGTTAATGTATAAAATGAATACAAAACACTCTAAAATATCATGAGGGAGTGTTTCTAGTTAGTTAACCATTACAACCTCTATTTTGGGCCAAGAAAATAAACTGCAGTCGGCTAAAAAGAAATTATGTGAACATTCCTTATATGGGTAAGAAATCTAATTTTGCAAGAAAACGTGACGTGATGAAACATTTTGGCTATTTTTCCTGGATTCAGCACCCCAAATTCTATAGGAATCAGTTGCAAAACTGGAGGCAGTTTTTTGGTAGTGTACCTGTGTAATGGATAACCAGCTTTTATCTAACAAATCCCAAATGACCCACACATACAATTCCTCATAGCCGATACTGTACTCTGATTAATGCTTAAGTCCCACATTATGTGTATTTGTAAATAATGTATATAGTTTGCATTGTTCTGTGTTGTTCAGTTTTAACAATGAATGTTTATTTATCGATTTTGGCCACAAGATGTTATATGTAAAACAAACTCCGATTTGTTAACTGTTGTTTATTGTGAACCGCAACTGAACTACGGAAGATGCGGTATATAAATCATTGTTAAATAAAATAAATAAATAAATAAAAGAAGGATGGGGAGTGGGAGGGGGAGTGGAGGATAGTATGGTACTGTATATTAGCGGCAAGATGTGAAATAGCACAACATTGGAATAGAGAAAACTTGCCATCTATAGAAAGGTATGCCAAACGGATGTCAGAACTGTATCTAATGCATAGGCTAACAGGGTTAAAGAAGGGCAGAGAGGGAAGAGTTGAGAGGCAATGGGAGAGGGTTTGGAGCTGGTTAAAGAATGGGGAGTGGAAGGGTGGATAAGAAGAAGTTAAGAGAGGTGGGACTAAAGAAGGGGTGGAGAAATTGCAACAATTTGTTTAAAAGTATAAAAGGGGCAAAAGGTTGGGGGAGGGGGGAAGGGAGGGGAGGGAAGGCGCAGGAAATGTTAGATCTCCAGGAACAAGCAGGAATGAGTACTCACATATGGGTACGTCGGTACCGACGGAGCCTGCGCGGGAACGCTCCCCAGCTTCCCAAAAAGGAAAGCTTTTGGGAGCATCCCACAGCGCCTGCTCGCTGCCTTCCCGCCTTTCCTAACCAACTCTCCTCAGTTCTTCTTTTCCACGGAGCCAGCAGGTTGTGTTCCTGTCACCGCTGAAGAAGTTCTTTGTTTTAATTTATTTCTTTGGTCGCGTGTCTGCCTTCGCCGACTCCGGACCGGTACCGCTGGTCTTTTCTTTTCTTTCTTAAAAAAAAAAAAAAATATCGATATTTTTTCCTCACTTGGTGTATTTTTCTTCTTAGGCCTCAGGGCCCACAAGAAAATTTTCCCTCATGGAAAAACCAGCCTCCGGGTTCAAAAAATGCACTAAGTGTAGCGGTACTATTTCTGTTACAGATACCCATGAATGGTGTCTTAAATGTTTGGGTCCTGAACACTCCATCCCGGATTGTCAGTCCTGCTCTCTAATGTCTAAACGGGGGTTACAGAACCGAGCAGCCAAGCTCCATGTGCTGTTTCCCGCTGATGCACCGGCGGTGGCATCGACATCTTCCAGGTCTTCTTCTCCTGATGGATCTCAGGTAACCAAACATAAACCTAGCAGGTCCTTGCAGGGTAAATCTCCCTCTAAGCATCGAGATGCCTCCGGGCTTGCCCTCGAGGATCCTGCCCCAGCCAAACAACCCCGGCGGGAAGCTCGGGCTTCCAAAGCTCCTCCTATGGGGTTACAGGTTGACATCGATGGCACGGCCTCGACCGATCACCTGTTAGATTGCTCTGGGGTACCGGCACTTTCTCCCGGTACCGACCTCCAGGCAATCGTGGCGTCCATGGATCACAATGTTCAATCCATGCAGCAGGCTATAACGGCCTTTATTAAAGCTGCGACGCCGATGGTACCGCAATGAGCCCCGTTGTCGGTACCGACTCCGGTACCGGTACCAGCGCCGATACCGGTACCGACTGTATCGACATCGACCAGGATACCGACTCCGGTTCCTTGTCCAGGGCTGTTTCTCGGTACCGATCCGGTACCGGGGACGCCCGATGTTGGTACCGATCGATACGCGTATCGATCGTTAGAAGCTGACAGACGATACTTCGATTCCTCTGATGATTCTGATTCATCAGATGAGTCTCCTGAAGTATCCATTACCCTTCCTGAGGAGCCTACTTCTCCAAAAAGGAGAATGTCTCCTCCAGAGGATTTGTCCTTTCAAGACTTCTTAATAGAAGTGGCTAAAGGACTCTCTATTTCAGTAACCTCTGAAACAGAGCCTAGAGCAAAAAAATTAGATATTTTAGGATACTCTAAGGCTCCTAGAGAGGCAGTCACCTTGCCAATTCATGAAATTCTTCATGAACATATGATTGACTTATGGGAGACTCCTCTCACCCTTTCTCCTCATTCTCGCAGATTGGACACTATGTACCGTGTCCCTCCTTGTCCTGGATTTCAAAAAACTCAGCTTCCTCACCATTCCATTGTGGTGCAGTCAGCTATGAAAAGGATAAAGAGTACAAAAAGACACTCTTCTGCTCCTCCAGGAAGAGAATGCAGGACTTTGGATGCTTTTGGTAGGAAAATCTTCCAAGCCAGTATGCTTATTGCTAGAATCAACTCATATAGCCTTTACATGGGTATGTTTCTAAAGGAAGTTGCACAAAAGCTGCGCAACTTTCTCCCTTTTCTTCCAGAAGATAAAAGGGATGAATTCCTCCTTTGGCTTAAGCATACTCAAGACATTTCCAAGTTTTCCAACAGGGCAGCCTTTGACTCCTTTGAAGGTGCCAGCAGAGCCTCAGGCATTGCCATAGCTGCTCGCAGAATTGCTTGGCTCCAGGCTTCTGATCTAGAGCCCTGGGTTCAAGATGGCTTAGGAAATCTGCCCTGCACAGGTGAAAATCTCTTTGGCAAAGTGGCAAATAAAAGCCACTCAAATGGATGCAGAGAACTCTGCTCTGGATAGACTTTCAAAGTCAACCTCCATTCCAGCCAAGAAAAAAACTTTCAAAAAGCCTTTTTTCAAAAGGAGCAGATTTCCTTCCACTTCTGGCCAGCAATCTTCTACAGGTCGCTTTGCTACTAAGCATCAGCAACCTAAACAGGCCAGGCCTAAACCTGCAGGAACTGCTGCAACTCAGCAGTCCCAACCTCCTCAGGGTTTTTGACTTGATACTAGAGAACTTAGCCTTTCTGGCTCTACAGCAGCCAGAAACTCTCACCATTCCAGGAAGGTTAGCTCATTTTGCTCCCAGATGGGAGCAAATCACATCAGAGCAGTGGACCCTCTCCATCATAAGAGAGGGCTACAAACTTCATTTCTCCGATCTTCCTCCCTACACCATGGTGAGACACTTCAATTCTCCCACATCTCTCCTCGACCTTCTGGTTCAGGAGGTGACTACCCTTCTTGCCCAAGGGGCCATAGAAGAAGTTCCTCTTCTTCAACAGGGGTCAGGGTTCTACTCCCCCTATTTTCTCATTCCAAAGAAAACAGGGGGATACAGACCCATTCTAGATCTCAGAGAATTTAACAAATTTCTATGCAAGGAGAAGTTCAAGATGCTTTCTCTAGGCACTCTCCTTCCATACCTGCAGAGTCAGGATTGGCTTTGTTCTCTAGATCTCAAGAATGCGTACACACATGTCCTCATCCATCCATCTCACAGAAGATTCCTACGTTTTCTGTTCCAGGGAAAACATTACCAATACAGAGTGCTTCCTTTTGGTCTGGCCTCTGCTCCGAAAGTCTTCACCAAATGCATGGAAATAATTGCTGCATTTCTATGCACTCTGGGAATATTTGTCTTCCCTTACCTGGACGACTGGCTCATCCGAGCTCCAACCCAGTCAGAAGCTCAGATCTCCCTGAACCGTACCAGGCGCATTCTGCAATACCTGGGACTTGTGGTAAATCTCCCAAAGTCCCAACTTACCCCTACTCAGTCCCTGGGATTCATAGGGGCCTGGTTGGATACTACCACTGCAAGGGCCTACCTTCCTCAGGCCCGTTGCCAACGTCTAGTGCAGTTAGCCTCCCAGATTCAGTCAAAGAGCCACTTAACTGCCAGGGAGATGCTACTACAGCTGCTAGGCCACATGGCTTCCACAGTACATGTGGTACCCTATGCTCGCCTACACATGAGAGCAGCTCAATGGACTTTGTCCACCCAGTGGACTCAAGCTTCAGGAGCTCTCTCAGACCAAATAGCAACCTCCAAACGTCTCTTTTGGTCTCTCCAATGGTGGATGTCCACTCAAAATCTGTTGCTGGGGTCCCCCTTCCAACCTTTGTTGCCCCATGCAACCCTCACAACAGATGCCTCCCAGACAGGTTGGGGAGCTCATCTACAAGACCTCTCCACCCAAGGCACTTGGTCCCCACAGGAGACCTCTCTTCATATCAACCACTTGGAACTTCGAGCAGTATTTCTAGCTCTCAAGGTCTTTCATATCCTCCTCAGCTACAAGACAGTCCTCATTCATACGGACAATCAAGTAGCCATGTTTTACATAAACATACAAGGAGGAACTGGCTCTCTGTCGCTTTGCAACGAAGCTCTAAGATTATGGGCCTTCGCCAGAGAGCATCAAATCCATCTCCTGGCAGTATATCTCCCAGGAATCCAAAACTCTTGGGCAGAGAGACTCAGTCGAGTTCTGCTTCCACACGAATGGTCCCTACATATGGATCCAGGTACTCAGAATCTTCCAAGAATGGGGAACCCCGGACATAGACCTCTTTGCAAGTCTGTGGAATGCCAAACTTCCCCGGTTCTGTTCCAGAATTCCGTGTCAGGGAGTTCAGGCCAAGGATGCCTTCCTCCTTCATTGGGGTCAGGGCTTCCTGTATGCCTTTCCACCCATTCCTTTGATTCCCAAGACTCTTTTCAAACTCCAGAGGGATCAAGGGTCTATGATCCTCATAGCTCCACGCTGGCCACGCCAAGTGTGGTACCCTCTACTTCTGCATCTCTCCCAAGCCCCCTCCCTGGACTTGGGAGCTGCTCCAGACCTCCTGTCCCAGGAGGACGGGACTTTGTGGCATCCAAACCCCACGTCCCTTCACCTCAGAGCTTGGTTACTGAAGGCCTAGACCTTCAGAACTTAAAACTTTCTCAGCAAGTGAAAGATATCCTCCATGCTTCCAGAAAACCTTCCACTAGGCGTTCCTATGCTTTTAAGTGGAAAAGATTTTCCATTTGGTGTGCTCAAAAGGGTCTTGACCCTCTGGCACTTCCTCTGAATTCTCTATTGGAATATCTCCTGCATCTCTCCAATGCAGGCCTTAAGACGAATTCAGTACGAGTCCATTTGAGTGCTATTGCAGCATCCCTTAAGCCTCTCAATGGACAGCCTATTTCCTCTCATCCTCTTATTGCAAGATTCATGAGAGGCCTAACTAACTAAACCTCCCATTCGACGACCTCCGGTGACATGGGACTTAAACTTGGTTCTTGGTCAGCTTATGAAGCCACCTTTTGAACCCTTAGCCTCTACCTCCTTGAAATTTCTTTCCTGGAAGGTTTTTTTCCTTATTGCAGTCACTTCTGCTCGCCGCATCAGTGAACTGCAGGCCTTAGTGGCTAATCCACCTTATACAAGGTTCCATCATGATAAGGTAGTCCTTAGGACAAATCCACACTTTATGCCTAAAGTGGTCTCGCCTTTTCATCTTAATCAAGAGGTATATTTACCTGTCTTTTTTCCAGCTCCTCATGCATCCAGTGCAGAGAGGAATTTTCATACTCTAGATTGTAAAAGAGCTCTGGCTTTTTACTTACACAGGACACAGCAACATAGAACGTCTTCCCAGCTTTTTGTTGCTTTTGATCCTTCTCATTTAGGACTTCCAGTCTCTAAGAGAACACTGTCCAATTGGATTGCTCAGTGTATTTCTTTCGCTTACCAGAGTAAGAATCTTTCTCTGGAGGGCCATGTCACAGCTCACAGTGTGCGAGCCATGGCCACCTCTATGGCTCATCTACATTCTGTGTCCATTGACCAGATCTGTCGAGCAGCCACCTGGGCCTCAGTTCATACCTTCACAGCCCATTACTGTTTGGACAAGGACTCCCGCCGGGATGCCTTGTTTGGTCAGGCTGTCCTCAGACACCTGTTCCATTCTTGAACAACTCCTGCCCTCCTTCCCTGGATGGATGCCTGAGATCCATAGGAGGACGCGGAACCCTTTCAGGGTCTCATATCCTTGGGGATCTCCCAGGCATCTTAGCTAGGGAGTCCCCATATGTGAGGATTCATTCCTGCTTGTTCCTGGAGATAGCACAGTTACTTACCTGTAACAGGTGATCTCTGGGAACAGCAGGAATTAGTCCTCACAACCCTCCCACCTCCCCTAGGAGTTGTATCTCTCTCTCTATCTTTCCTTTCCTCTCTCTCTCTATTGTCTCAGCTTTAAACTTGAACTGAGGAGATTTGGTTAGGAAAGGTGGGAAGGCAGCGCGCAGGCGCTGTGGGATGCTCCCAAAAGCTTTCCTTTTTGGGAAGCTGGGGAGCATTCCCGCGCAGGCTCCGTCGGTACCGACATACCCATATGTGAGGACTAATTCCTGCTGTTCCCAGAGATCACCTGTTACAGGTAAGTAACTGCTTTATTGTTGGTGTGTCAAGGGGTTCTTTGGAGGGGATAGTATTGTTAAGCTGTATATATAAGTGGATGATTGTATGTTGTTTTGGATGAAAATCTAATGAAGTTATAAAAAAAAAAAAAAAGGGTGGTTGGCGGGCGGTTGTTGGCCCTGGACGTACAGGGCCTTCCAATGTTGGCCCTGTACATCTGGGGCCGGCCGCCTGAACGGGGAACTTATTCCACCTCAGGGGACGGCGGACTGGGGCTCTGCATGGGCAGGAGGGGACACAGGACATTCCCCATGGCCCGACCCTGTCCTTGGGAGTTCAGATCGGGGGTCGGGCTGCGGGGGATGCCGTTTTGTAGCCGGCGGCTGGGGATCGTGGCTTTTCAATGGAGCCGTTGTGCCATGGCAACCAGATACCATGGTGCCACGGCTTCATGGAAAAGCCCTCACTGAACTAGCCAGACAAGGCCTGTAGGTACAGGCCGGACTGAATCGGGGTCCCAGCCTGCATGCGATTCTGATCCCTCGGGGCTAAACATGCCCCATGGGATCAGAATCCCAGCTAACTCTGTGCGTCTGGTTCTGACCGGCGCACAGAGGGTCGGGATGTCCACATTAGAATCGGGCCCTTAGGGAAGAACAACTCAAACTACAGTTACACGCTGCAGGTTCCCACATTAGGAATCACCACCCAGGAAAAGGATCCATGTGTTGTCATGTATATTACATTGAAACCCTTGCTCAGTATGCAGCAGTGGCCAAGAAAGCAAATAAAATGCTAGGAATTGTAAGGCCAAGGAAAGGAGATAAAACCAAGGATATTATAATGCCTCTTTCGTTCCATGGTGCTGCCATACCCTGAGTATTGTGTACAATTCTGGTTCCTTATCGTCCAGTCCCGCACCTCTGGGTAGTGCACCTCCTCCAGCAGCTTGGAGACTGAGCATGTCATCTTTTTGCAGCTAACAGATATTAGGTCTCTTGCTGAACGTATAAATCAGATTATTAAAGGATGCGTTCAATCTCAACAGTATACCTAATGGTTTCTTTCAGTATCAACTCTAGACTTCACATTTAATTTAAACCGCAACAACTGTTTCCCAAGGTCTCAGACTCTTCATTCACAAGCTGGCAGGCTAGCCTAACCAGAACTTGCTCTTATTGCATCAACGACCTTCATATAGGAAAGCAGTGGTGTAGTTTTTTTTAGCAGTAATTGTGCACAACAGAACAAGGAATGTATCATGAATCCAGCGTTTAAGGTAAAAAACTCTTTCGAGCACTTAGCTTCAAAAAACAGACGCTATTTCTTCAAAGCATTCCAACTCTGATCCCTACGCTCTTACAGGGCACCGCTTGAGGCGTTTCACCGTCATCGGTTTCCTCAGGGGATCATACTGAAAACGAGTGTTCTGTAATATATAGACGTAATAAAAATATGTGACAAGTCTCCTCTTTTCTTCATACCATACATAAAAAAGTTAAAAAAAACCCCAGACTTACTTTTTAAATCTTGATGCTGCCCGCGTTTACACACAGATAGGAGGTATTATGGTTTCAGCCACCGGCTCTTCCAAATAACGCCGCGCATGCGGACTACCTCCCAGAACTGGGTTTATATAGCTTGCTAGCACTTATGTTGCGAACCACCCATACCAGAGTGTAAAAAGTGGCCTTGATCCCTCTTCAGTTATAGCAAGATAAAGCGATAGTTAGACATCCAGCTCTTAGTATTCATTGTCTTATAGAACTTCAAAACTCAAGGTTTCCCTTTCTATCTCCTACGTCAAACCTGAAGGGAGCTCAATCTCCAATTGAAAAATCCATCGCTGATCTTCTTCATTATAGTTTAATCAACGGTTCTTAAATACAAACTCCCCATTCTATCTCCTGATTCAAACCTGAAGGGAACACAGTATTCAATTGAAAGATCCATCGCTGCTCATTCCTTAATAAGGTTCTTCCACAGTTTTGCCACCTTTACCCCTACAGACATGTTCAAGCACTATGCATCGTAATTGCAAGAAAGTATGCCCGTGCTCTAAACAGTGTGATACCAAAGGTACATCCAATTTTTCACATTTCAGACGACTTTTATGTTCTCTTAATCGAAGTTTAAGAGGACGTGATGTTTTCCCGATGTACCACAAATCGCAGGGACATCGTATTCCATATACCACAGACTTCGAGTCACAATCCGTACATGCATATAACTGACGCTGAATATGTTTATACTTGAATTCAGATGATTCCAACATCAGCGGACACATCTCACAGTGACCACAGGATTTATGCCCTCTATTAGCCATAATTGCATTCTCACAAGGTAAAGTGGCTGGACTCAGCTTATCTCGCAGCGTCCGACCTCTTCTCCAAACACATCTAATGCGCTTATCCTGAAGACCAGGGACCACCCAAAGAATATTTTCATACTTCCTTATAATTTTCAGTATCGGGTTACTGAGTGGAGAATATCCGGTTATTAAGTTTATATGGGTTTGATCGAAAGACACTTGTTGATCAGCCACAGTATCACGCAGAAGCAAAGATCGATGATTGTATAGCGCTCTTTTATAGGCTCGGGACACAACCTTAGATGGATATCCTCTATTAAGAAAATTCCTAGTTAAGTATTTAGCTTGGAATTTAAAATCCATTGTATCTGAACAATTCCTATGAAATCGTAGGAATTGAGAAAACGGAAGCCCTTCTTTCTGCTGCCGTGGATGTTTACTATCAAAATGTAGCAGAGCATTCCGATCTGTTTCTTTTCGGTATACAGTAGTTACCCATCCGTGCGTCCCACGTTGTAACTGTACATCCAAATAGGTGATGCTATGTCTATGGTAAATATATGTAAACTTTATATGTGTGTCACATTCATTAATCCATCGTGCAAACTGAAGAAACTCCTCTTCTGTACCCTTCCATAACAGAAAGACATTGTCAATATATCTCTTCCAAACAAGAATATGATTCTTATACGGGGATTCTAATAGCCAGCTGGTTTCAAAATGGGCCATATAAAAATTAGCAATAGATGGGGCGCACGTTGCGCCCATCGCAACCCCTGATATTTGTTTGTATAAAGTACCCTCAAACTCAAAATAATTATGACAAACTGCCAAATCTGCTAGAGATAGTAAGAACTCAGTATGAAGCATAGACAAATCTGTTCGTAAAGATTGTATTGTAGTTAATGCTGCTTCTTGAGGTATGTTTGTGTACAGTGAGACCACATCCATAGTTATCAAAAAGGTGTCAGGATCCATAGCCCAATCCGACATCTCTTCCACTAGACGTAAAAATTGCGTCGTATCTCGTATCTTTTTGCAGCTGGCACTGCCCACCAGCCCCAGTAAGCTCAGTTTCCAAGCAGCTGGAGGAGGTTGTGAGCCAGGGTGCTGGACTCACGGAAGAGACAACTAAGGAGATAGGTTTAATTAGAGTTTGCTTTTATTTCCCCTGTTAAGGTGCAGGGTTTCTTTGTTTTTAAAGGCAGAAATGTAAAAAAAAAAAAAAAATCAGAAGGAACAGAGAGAACCCGGGGGACAACAGGGCTGAGGGGAGGATATTCCTTCTTCCTCCTCTCCCCCAGGATTTTTTTTTTTTTTGGGGGGGGGGAGTTCTGTGGGGGTCTTCTTCAGTACGAGACTTCTGTCTGCTCCTGAGCCCGTTATTGGATGAGGAGCCGCTGCAAGGGCTGCAGTTGCTTGACGAGTGAAAGCTGGCAGCCCCGATTTACCCCCCTCAGCGCCGAAGCCGGGAAGGAAGGCTGACCCCGAGGGGTAGAAAAGCCATGCGGCAAAGAGGCTCCAAGGTAAGAGTGGCGGGGGGTGACAGCAGGAACTCCTAGCAACCGCCAGAACATGAGGAGACAGAGAGCGGCCTGCAGCCGCATGTTTGGGAGCTTGCAGTGGTGTAGGAAACTCCTCCTGCTGCATTTAGGCACGATTTCTTCTTATTCAGGCCTGCATGTGTTTAACCCCCTGCTGTGTTTTGGGTGCCTGAGAGAGGCAGCCACTGGAGAAAAAGCAGGACAGAGCAGCCTCTTCCTAGGGAGCCATTTGCAGTTTCTTTTTAATTTCAGTTAATTAGATTTTGGTTTTGTTTTATTTTATTTTAGTTCAAGTGGCTCTGTGCCTGAGCCTGTGGAGGTGCACTGTGCTGGAGATTCTTATCTTCAGGAGCAAGCAGGAATGTAGTCATCACATATGGGTATCATCGGTACTGACGGAGCCTGCGCGGGAACGCTCCCCAGCGTCCAATTAGAAAGCCTTTGGGAGCATCCCACAGCACCTGCATGCTGCCTTCCCGCCTTTCCCAACTGCCTCTCTCCAGTTCTTCTTTTTCCGCGGAGCCAGCAGGTCGTTGTTCCTGTCACCGCAGAAGAATTCTTCTTTCTTTTTTGTGGTCATTTCTGCCTTCCTCGACGCATTACCGGTACCGCCGGTTTTTTTCTTCTTATTTCGGTCTTAAAAAAAAAAAAAATATTATATACTAGGATTTTTCCTATTTTTTCTTCAGGTGCATTTTGGGCCTTAGGCCCAAAAGCTTTTTCTTACAATGGAGAAACCTGCCTCAGGTTTCAAAAAGTGCACCAAATGTGGCGGTACCACATATGTCTAAAATGTTTAGGTCCTGACCACTCCATCACAGATTGTATGTCCTGTGCCATGATGTCTAAAAGAGGTCGGCAGAACCGAGCTGCTAAGCTCAGTACCCTGTTTCCCTCTGATGCAGCTTCGATGGCATCAACGTCTTCCAGGACTTCCTCTTCCTCCCGTGGATCTCAGGTAACTAAACATAAGTCCAGCCGGTCCTCAAAGGGTAGATCTCCTTCTAAGCATCGAGATGCCTCTGGCGTTGCCCTTGAGGATTCTGCACCAGCAAAATTGCCCCGGCGGGAGGCTTCGGCTTCCAAAGCATTATTGGGGCTCCAGGATGTTCTTGAGGCCTCGACCTCAGCAGAACTACTGGTGCCGTGCTCTGGGGTACCGGCGGTCTTCTCCGGTACGAACATCCAGGCATCGGCAGCGTCGATAGACCAGACATTCCTGGCTATTGAGCGCGGTCTGGCGGCTCTCCTTGCGGCATCGACGCCCTCGGAACCGCGACAGACAATCCGGTCGGTACTGGCACCGGCTCTGGCACCGGCACCGGTATCTGTACCGGTACCGATAGCATCGGCATCGGTATCTGCTTTGCCGGTATCCAGTCATCCGATGCCCTCGGGTACCGATACCTCGGTTCCGATTACTCCCAGTACCGACTTCGGTTGGTACGGGTATCGGGCTCTTCAGGAGCATCCAGACAGATGGTACTTCGAGTCCTCAGAAGAATCTGAGGATTCTGATAGTTCTGTCGATGCTGGAATACTTCTCCCAGAGGAGCCCTCCTCCCCTAAGCGCAGGATGTCTCCTCCAGAGGATATTTCCTTCCAGGATTTTATCAAGGAGGTGGCTCGGGGTCTGTCCATTACTGTGACCCCTGAAACAGAGCCCAGAGCTAAGGAGTTGGAAATTTTACAATATCCCAAAACTCCTAAGGAGGCAGTTACCTTGCCCATTCATGAGATTTTATATGATCTCATGTTAAGGATGTGGGAGACACCTCTTACCACTTCTCCTCATTCTCGCAGACTGGATACTCTGTATCAAGTCCCTCCTTTTCCTGGTTTCCAAAAGACTCAGCTTCCTCACCACTCTATTGTAGTGGAATCAGCTATGAGAAGGATCAAGAGTGCAAAGAGGCATGCCTCTAATCCTCCAGGACGTGAATGCAGAACCCTGGATGCTTTTGGACGTCGTGTCTTCCAAGCTTCCATGCTTTCTGCCAGGATCAGTTCCTATAGTCTCTACATGGGAATGTTCCTGAAGGAGGTCACAGATGATTTAGAAGCTTTAAGTCCTATTCTTCCTAAGGATAGAAGACAGGATTTTCTCACTTTGGTCAAACATGCCCAAGATGTTTCTAAATTTGTCAACCGTGCTGCCTTTGACTGTTTTGAGTGCATAAGCAGAACCTCTGCCATTGCCATAGGTGCACGTAGAATTGCTTGGCTCCAGGCATCCGATCTGGAGCTCTGGGTACAAGACAAATTGGGAAATATCCCGTGTACTGGTGAGAACCTGTTTGGTAAAGATTGGCAGGAAAAGGCCAACAAGATGGATGCTGACAACTCCACCTTGGATAGGTTATCCATGTCCACAGCTGATCCTGCTAGAAAGAAATTGTTCAAGAAACCATTCTTTTCTAAGAAGAAAAGATATTATCCTGCTTATGCTCAGCAGGGACGTTCTGCAGGTCAGATTGTCAGGAAAGGTCAGCAACCACCCAAACAGAAGAAAGCTAAGACTGCTAAGCCTCAACCATCTCAGCAGTCTCAGCCTCCACAAGGCCTTTGACTTGCAGCTAGAGAACTTAGCCTTTCTGGTTCTCGGACCAGAGCCTTCCACCATTCCAGGAAGGTTATGTCACTTTGCCCCCAGATGGGGGCAAATAACAGCAGAGCATTGGACACTCTCCATCATAAAGGAGGGGTACAGGCTTCATTTTTCAAGCATGCCCCCTCCCACAATAATAAAGCAGTTCAATTCTCTGACACCTCTCATCAACCTATTAGATCAGGAGGTCACTATCCTTCTTGCCCAAAGGGCAATAGAAGAAGTACCCACTCCTCAACAGGGTGCGGGGTTTTACTCCCCCTATTTTCTTATCCCAAAGAAAACAGGGGGATACAGACCTATCTTGGACCTCAGAGAAATGAACAAATTCCTTGTCAAAGAGAAATTCAAGATGATTTCTCTAGGAACTCTGCTGCCATACCTTCAGAGTCAGGATTGGCTTTGTTCTCTAGATCTCAAGGATGCGTACACCCATGTTCTCATCCATCCAACCCACAGGAAGTTCCTTTTTCAAGGAAAGCACTACCAATACAGGGTGCTTCCTTTTGGCCTGGCCTCAGCACCAAGGGTGTTCAGGAAATGCATGGCCGTAGTTGCAGCATTTCTCCGCACTCTAGGGATATTCGTCTTCCCCTACTTAGACGACTGGCTCATTCGAGCCCCAACAGAGTCAGAGGCCAGGACTTCTCTAGCCTGCACAATGCATATCCTTCAGTATTTGGATCTGGTCATAAACATCCCAAAATCCAGTCTAACTCCCACTCAGTCTTTAGAGTTCATAGGAGCTTTGCTGGATACCAGAAAGGCAAGGGCCTATCTACCCCAGGCCCGCTGCCTTCGCATGTTGCAGTTAGCTTCTCAAGCAGTGCTAAAATCTCATCTCACTGCTTGAGAAATGTTACAACTACTAGGCCACATGGCATCCACCGTGCATGTGGTTCCCTATGCTCGCCTCCATATGAGGGCAGCCCAGTGGACCTTATCCACTCAGTGGACCCAGGCATCAGGATGCCTGTCAGACAAAATAGCAAACACAAGTCGCCTTATTTTGTCCCTCCAGTGGTGAAAGTCCACTCAAAACCTGTTGCTGGGGTCCCCTTTTCAACAGCCCTTACCCCAAGCAACTCTCACAACAGATGCTTCTCCGATGGGTTGGGGAGCTCATTTGCAAGACCTCACCACCCAAGGCTCCTGGTCTCCACAAGAGACTCATCTACATATCAATCTCTTGGAACTCAGAGCAATCTTCCTTGCTCTTCGCGTGTTCCACACCCTGCTCAGCTACAAGACAGTCCTCATTCATATGGACAATCAAGTAGCCATGTTCTATGTAAACAAGCAGGGGGGAACAGGCTCTCTGTCGCTTTGCAACGAAGCTTTGCGACTATCGCCAAAGAGCTTCAGATTCATCTCCTGGCAGTGTATCTTCCAGGCATACAAAACTCTTGGGCAGACAGACACAGTCGAGTTTTGCGCCCACACGAGTGGTCTCTGCATGCAGACCAGGTGACCAAGATTTTTCAAATTTGGGGAACCCTGGATATAGACCTCTTTGCAAGTCAGTGGAATGCCAAACTTCCCCGGTTCTGTTCCAGAATTCCGGCTCAGGGGGCTCAGGCCAGGGATGCTTTCCTCCTTTACTGGGGTAAAGACTTCCTGTATGCCTTTCCACCCATTCCCCTAATTCCCAAAACCCTGTTCAAGCTTCAGAGGGACAGAGAGGCCGTATGATTCTCATAGCTCCACATTGGCCACAGCAAGTGTGGTACCCTCTGCTTCTACATCTCTCTCAAGCTCCCTCCCTGGAGTTAGGGTCTGCTCCAGATCTCCTATCTCAGGAGGACGGAATGTTATGGCATCCCAATCCCCAGTCTCTGCATCTCAGGGCTTGTTTTTTGAAGGCCTAGATCTTCATAGTCTTAATCTCCCTCAGCAAGTAAAGGATATTCTTTTTGCTTCCAGGAAACCTTCCACAAGACGTTCTTATGCTTTCAAGTGGAAAAAGTTTACCATATGGTGTTCGTAAAAGGGTCTTAACTCCCTTGCGATACCTCTGGAATCATTGCTGGAGTATCTCCTTCATTTATCCAATGCAGGACTTACGTCTAATTCAGTAAGAGTCCTTTTGAGTGCTATTGCAGCTTCCTTTAAGCCTCTAAATGGACAGCCTATTTCTTCTCATCCTCTTATAGCAAGATTTATGAGAGGCCTTCTTCTAACTAAGCCTGCCGTTAGGCCACCACCGGTGGCATGGGACTTAAACCTGGTTCTTGGGCAGCTCATGAAGCCACCTTTCGAACCTTTAGCTACTACCTCCTTGAGGTTCCTTTCTTGGAAGGTTATCTTTCTCATTGCAATCACATCAGCACGTCGCAGCAGTGAGTTGCAAGCGCTAGTAGCTAATCCACCTTATACAAGGTTCCATCATGACAAGGTAGTCCTTAGGACTCATCCACACTTTATACCAAAGGTGGTCTTGCCTTTTCATCTGAACCAAGCGGTTACCTACCTGTATTTTTTCCAAGGCCTCATGCATCAAATGCAGAGAGGAATCTTCTTACCTTGGACTGTAAAAGAGCTTTAGCTTTTTACTTACAAACCACAGCAACATAGTAAGTCCTCTCAACTCTTTGTTGCTTTTGATCCTTCTCATTTGGGACTTCCAGTCTCCAAGAGAACACTGTCTAACTGGATTGCTCAGTGTATTTCCTTTGCCTATCAGAGTAAGAACCTTTCTCTGGAGGGCCATGTCACAGCTCACAATGTGAGAGCCATGGCAGCCTCAATGGCTCATCTGCACTCTGTGTCTATTGACGACATCTGTCGAGCAGCCACCTGGGCCTCGGTTCATACCTTCACAGCCCATTACTGCTTGGACAAGGACTCCCGCCGGGATGCCTTGTTTGGTCAGGCTGTTCTCCAACACCTGTTCCATACCTAATCAACTCCTACCCACCATCCCTGGTAGGATGCCAGAGATCCATGGGGGGAAGTGGAGCCCTTCTCAGGGACACACAACTTCTGGGGCCTTTCCCTGGCATCTAAAGCTAGGGAGTCCCCATATGTGATGACTAGATTCCTGCTTGTTCCTGGAGATATCATGGTTACTCACCTGTAACAGGTGATCTCCGGGAACAGCAGGAATTTAGTCCTGACAACCCACCCACCTCCCCTAGGAGTTGTATCTCTCTGTCTCTTTCCCTTTCTCTCTCTCTCTCTTTGTCTCAGCTTAAAACTCAACTGGAGAGAGGCAGTTGGGAAAGGCAGGAAGGCAGCACACAGGCACTGTGGGATGCTCCCAAAGGCTTTCTAATTGGACGCTGGGGAGCGTTCCCGCGCAGGCTCCGTTGGTACCGACGATACCCATATATGAGGACTAAATTCCTTGTGTTCCCGGAGATCACCTGTTACAGGTGAGTAACCATGCTTTACCTACCCAGATACAGATTGAGGGCGTTCCTGGGGAGTGCACCCAGCCCTTCCCACTATGCCGGCCAGACCGCAGTGCCTGGTATAGGATGATATCAAGGAGCATGAACCTTACTTAATCCTTAAGCATTCCTTGTGTTATACAGCTCAAAAGTGATTCACTGCACAATGACTAGATGCAGACATGTGGGAAAGGCCTAATCTGATAGGCCATTGTTGCTGGGCGGATTTTCAGAGGGCTGTTGTGCTAGGTCAGGTGATGTAACTGGCACTTGGTTGAAACATTGTTGCTTTCTCCTGAGAAGGTCAGATAAAGTCAGAGATAGAAATAAAGATAAGTGTAAAAAAAAAAGAGGTGCTGCATATAGGTTTGTAGCAGCTACAGCTCTGGGAAAACAGGAAGTACCTGCATACAAGAAATGTATGTAATTTGAAAGATAGTCAGTGGATTGGACGCAAATGAAATCCTTCCATCTGTCTATGGTCACTGAGTAACCTGACATGGATCATCTCTTGTCGCTTAGCCCAGATTATGTACCTATTAAATCCGTAATATTGCTTGTAAGGGAAGCTGTACTCCCTTATAGCCATTTGTAATATTAGAAGAAAAATGTAAACTTTACTCAGAGAACGTGTCAGTTTGTTTGGATCAGGGCAAGGTCCATTTCATATCTTTAACATACAACACTGCAGCACAATTTAAAAATCCTCAAGATATACAGTCCCCGATGTGGTGTGGTCTCGGAGGCAGGCCTCTGCCTAAACTGCACGCAAGAGGCTGTCATGGGAGCAGGACCTGCAGGATGAGATGAGGCAGGAGAGTCCCTCCCAGTTGCAAGAGACCCTGGGGGTGGGGGGGGGGCACCATGTTAGCTTCAACGGATCCGGCCCCCGGTCCCTAAACGATGCCTGGACCATCCACCCCTTGAGCCCAGGAAGCAGTAGGACTCCTGGGGGAGTTCTCACCGGAATTTTTCTTTTGCAGAAGGCGTTTTGCCTACCAAGTGGCTCCTCAGCCCCAGAACACAAGGCTAAGATGATGTCAGACGCAAAAGAGCACGAGTCAGGAGCAGTGTCGTCTAAGCAGGCTAGAAGCTTAGAGGAGTGGCAGCAATCACTGTTGTCGGAGTGACTGGATGGGGGGAGACCTTGACAAGGAGCTAGATCTGCAGGAGGAGTTGGCAGAAGGAGAGAACCTAGAACAGGAGGATCAGGCCCGGATTGTTTGGGTTTTCTGCTGGGAGGAGCTACCAGTGCTCATCTTTGTTTGTTTATGCAATTTCTCGATATACTGCCCAGGCCGAAGGCCATTAGGGCGGTTTACAATCACTCAAGCGGGTATTGATACAATTCCTTGTTCTCAAAGGGCTCACATTCTATGTGTACCTTGGAGACCCTCAAGGCCCTGAATATGCCTGCTAACCTCCCGGCAGAGGAAGAGGCGCTGTAGGATCGGCTGTTCCAGGCTGTACGGAAATCGCAGAAAGTCTTACTAGTACATAGAATAGTAGGACAGATGATCCAGGATGAGTGGGATCTGCCGGAGGTTGGCCTTAAAGGGGTACAATCCATGACGCGCCTATAACCGCTGCCGGAGCAAGAACGAGCTCCTTTGATCACTCAAAGGGGGCGCAGCGGTGTTGGCAGCAGTCAAAGAGACCTTGACTTGTCTCCTGCAGCTGAGAGCCGTGGAACTGGTTCTGCGAGACCAGTACGTCTGTGCTCAATGCTTCATGCATTTCGTGGTGTCCAAATGGAAGGTTCCTTTTTGCCCAATTCTCAACTTTGAGGGCATGAACTACGGTCTCCGGGTACCGCATTTTTTACTGTAATAATGGCGGTAGGAAGCCGAGATTTTGAGCAACTCTCGATCTCGCAGAGGCGTATCTGCATGTTTCCATCCATCCAGAACATCGGCAGTTTCTCCGTTTTGCGGTGCCAAGGGGCGATTTCATGTTTCGAGCATTGCCCTTCGGTCTGGCGACCACCCCCCATACTTTCACCAAGGTAATGGTGGTGGTGGTGGCAGCTCTCCATAAGGAAGGGGTTCTCTTCCACCCGTACCTAGACGATTGGCTAGTCCAGGCGAAGTCCAGGGGCGATAGCAAAAAGAGCAACAGCGTGGGAGGGAGAGTTCCTTCAAAGTCTCTGTTGTGGTCAACCTGGCCAAGAGTCAGTTACGGCCAGCCCAGGAGCTAGAGTATTTAAGAGCGTGCTTTGATAGCTGCGTTGGCAGGATTTTCCTGCTGGTTCGCCGGGCGCAGGAGCTACGACAGTGGATACGGCAGGTTCTGGGGACTATGATGGCCACTCTCGAGGTAGTCCCATGGGCAAGGGCGCACATGCAACCGCTGCAGAGGGCTCTGCTCGGTCGATGGTCCCATCATAGTCAACCCCTGTTCCAAGTACTCCCCTGCCCGCGGAGCGCCAGGAGAGCTCTCAGTTGATGGCTGCATGTGGGGAGCCTGGAAGGAGTCCCAGGTGTGGGTTCCTCTGATGACTGATGCCAGCCTGTCAGGTTGGAGAGCCCATTGCAAAGGATGCTTTGTTCAGGGATAAGAGTCTGCAGGAGGCCCTGTGGTCGATCAACAGGCTCGAGATTCGTGCGATGACCTTGGTGCTAGAAAGTTTCGAGCCATGGTTGCAGGGGAAGTTTTCCAAGTCCTCTCAGACAATGTGACCATGGTGGCTTACATCAACTGGCAAGGAAGCACAGGCAGTGCAGCCCTGGAGGAGAGTGCCGAAAAGCTGTTCGGATGGGCAGCGTTTCGTCTCCAGGCGCTATCGGCGGCGCACGTAGCAGGAGTTGACAGTGTGACAGCAGCCTACCTCAGTTGCGTGCACATTGACCCCAGAGAGTGGCAGCTCAGTCAGAAGATGTTAGAGCAGGTGGTCCACCGATGGGGCACACTGGTCATGGACCTAATGGCAATGTTCGAGTCGGCCGAGGCCTGCTGGTTTTTCAGCAGAAGAGGAGAGGAAGTCCAAGGGCCTGGTTGCTCTAATTCAGCAGTGGCTTGAATTGGGTCTTCTCTCTTTTTCCCCTTGGGTGCTCATAGACTGGTTAGTGCAATGGCTAGAGGTGCACTGTGGATTTGTAATTCTGGTGGCACCAGACTGGCCGAGGTGCCAGTGGTATGCTGACCTGATTCGGATACTGGTGGATTGACTGTTGTGGCTTCCAGTTGGAAGGACCTCTTGACACAGGAGCCGCTTCGTATGCCCCAGGTGGATCAATTATCGCTTACGGCATGGCTCTTGAAAGGGCGAAGTTGAAGAAGAAAGGATAATCAGGCTCGGGGATAGCGACCTTGCTACAGGCCTAGAGGTGGTCTACGAACCTGGCGTGCATCTGCGTAGGGCGCATCTTTGAATCATGGTGTGGAGAGAGGTAGGCGCTCCCTTCCACTGCTTCTGGCCCGGACATCTTGGCATTCTTGCAGTCTGATTTTGATGAGGGTCTAGCTGCCAGTTCCTTGAGGGTGCAACTGGCGGCGATTTCCGGTTATCACGGGAAAGTCCACAGGGTGCCGTTGGGTACACACCCAGTCGGGCTGAGCTTTCTAGGGGCGGTGACCCACCTCCGTCTACCAAAGAGGGCAGGGGTACTGCCTTGGAATCTCAATCTGGTGCTGACGGTGCTGTCTGGGGAATCCTTTGAGCCATTGAGTTGAGCTTTCCTGAAGGATTTGACTCTGAAAATGGTATTCCTGGTGGCGATTTGCTCGGCACGCAGGATTTTGGAGCTTCGGACCCTGTCATGCCAGGAACCATTCCTTTCCTTCTCCAAGGAGAAAGTGGTCCTGCGCCCGGTACCTTCATTTTTGCCCAAGGTGGTATCAGCATTTCATGTAAATCAGGCCATTTCCTTACCGGCTCTGGCGAGCTCGGATATGGGCGAGAGCGGATATGGGCTCTGACACTCCACAGCTGTGCTACTTGGATGCGAAGGTATGTGAAAAGGGCTTTGTCCTTTTGGAGATCGGACCGTCTGTTGGTTGTGTTTGGCGGGTTGCGCAAAAGTGAGGTGGCAGCTAAGCCTCCATTTCCAGATGGATCAGTGAGGCAATTGCGCCTGCATACATCTTGAAGGTTAGAGCAGTGCTGGTGGGGTTGCGGACGCATTCCACGAGGGCTCAGGCAGCCTCGTGAGCAGAGTATAGTTTAGTTCCGCCGGTGGAGATCTGTAGGGTGGCATACCTTATCTGAACATTTTTGCCTGGATGTCCAGGCAGGGGAGGGCACTCTTTTCGGATCGGCAGTGCTTCAGGCTGTTGTGCGGATCCCTCCCATTAGTTTAACTGCTCTGATACATCCAAGAGGTGCGGGACTGGACTGGGGGGACGATAAGGAAAGAGAAATTAGACTTACCTGCTAATTGTTGTTCCTTGAGGAACTCCAGTCCAGTCCCGGAACCCTCCCTGAGTGCGTTCTGTGATAATTTATGCACATCCTGGTCCTGAAGCTGGCTCCCTTGGTGGAGGAAGTGGCCAGGGGGAGCCAGGGAAGTGTGTGTAATCAGTGTTTTGGGGAGGGGCGGACCAGAAGAGCTGTCGGTTTCTTGCTTCCCACTGGTTGGAGTTGTTCAAGCGCTTAACAGGTAGGCCTCCCCATCCTGGAGGGGGGGGGGGACGAGGTATCCTTTCCAGTTTTGTCAATAGGTACTGGGGCTGGTGCCAGCTGCATATGTACACTAGTGTCATCAAAAAGATGACATGCTCAGTCTCCAAGCTGCTGGAGGAGGTGCACTACCCAGAGGTGCGGGACTGGACTGGAGTTCCTCAAGGAACAACAATTAACAGGTAAGTCTAATTTCTCTTTACCATATCTTAAAAAAGATATAGCAGAATTAGAAAAGGTACAGAGAAGAGTCACCAAAATAATAAAGGGGATGGAAGGATTACCCCTATGAGGGAAAGCTTAAAAGGTTAGGGCTCTTCAACTTGGAAAAAAGACAGCCATTTAAGACTCATAAGAGAAAATATTTTTTCACTCAATGCGTAATCAAACTCTGGAATTCATTACTGGAAGATGTAGTAAAAGCTGTTAGTGTAACTGGGTTTAAAAACAACTTGGGCACGTTTCTGGTGGAAATGTTCACAAACTATTATTAAAGAAAACCAGGGATATCCACTACTTACCCTCAGATAAGCAACGTGGAATCTGGGAACCTGGCAGTACTTGTGACCTGGATTGGCTGCTGTTGGAAACATTGATACTGGGCTTGATGGACCTTGGTCTGACCCAGTATGGCATATCCTATGTTCTTATTTCAGTTACCCCAATACTGACTGGACAAATGTCAGATCAGGAAATGCTAGGGAAATGAAGTTCCTAAATAAAATAAATGACTGCTTCGTGGAAAGAAAGCTATTTTAGTCCTAGGCCTAAATGGAGCATAGGATCCAGTGAGATAAGTAATAGTGATTGGGGGCAATATTAATCATAACATGATCAAATTTGACTTAGTAAATGGAGGGAGGACACTTTTGAAATCTACTGTGCCAAAATTTAACTTTCAGAAAGGAGCCTATGATAAAAGGATGAAAATGCCAAACCTCCCCCTCCCCGACCTAAAAGGAGCAGCTGCAAAGGTTTAAAAGCTTACATCAGACATGGGTGTTATCCAAAAAGTCCATCTTTATCCCTATATGTATTCCACATAAAAAAGATGGAAGGCCAAATGACAGCCAGCATGCTTAGAAGGTGATACGAAAGAGGCTGTGGTAGACAAAAGAATATCTTTCAAAAATGGAAAAAAGACCCAAATAAAAAAGATAGGAAATAGCATAAGTACTAACTTATTCAATGCAAAGGATTGTTAAAGAAGACAAAAAGAGAATTTATTTATTTATTTATTTTATTACAATTTCTTATATCCCGCACTATTTCTCATCAGCGCGGTTTACATACAACAAATGACCATAACACAAACTGTTTGGTTTTACAGAGAACAGGAGCAATAACTTGGATAACATAGGGATATATAAATTTGAAAAGAAACTTGCTATAGAAGCAGAAACTTGTAATTTTTTTCAGGTACATTCAATGCAAGAAGTCTGTGAGGGAGACAGTTTGTATCATTAGATGGTCATTTGGTAAAAGGGATACTTGGAGGAAAAAGCCATAGCAGAGATGCAATGTGAATTCTTTGCTTCAGCCTTTACTGAGGAAGATATAAGGGAACTGCCCATGTGAGAAATGGTAGTGACTGAACCAAGAAGATATAAGTCAAATTGATAACGAACAGCAAATCACCTGGACTAGATGGACTAGAACTTCAAGAAGACCGAAGTTCTGTTCATTTCAAGAAACAAAGAATTCTCCCCCCCATCCTCCCTAAAAGTAAGAGATGCGGATCTCCCTAGTAAACTATCTATTCGCTACCTAGGGATTACACTGGATCAGCATTTTGAATTTAAGGAACACATTCGGAACATCACCAGATCTGTCTACAATAAAATCAGAACGCTAAGGCACCTTAGACCCATGCTACCTCATAACAACTTCCGGACCATTTTCCAGGCCCTCACACTACCTCATTTTGATTATGCAAATGTTGTCTTATACGGTCTCCCCAAGAACATCATTAATCCACTACAACTTGCGATGAACGCGGCTGCTAGGGTGCTCTGTAGTCTAGCAAGATCAGACCATATCACCCTGACTCTCATGGAACTCCACTGGCTACCAATTCATTGCAGGTTAACCTATAAAATCATCATCATCACTTTCAAGATCATCAACAACCTTGCCCCCACGTCTCTCAATGATCTCATCTCCCTCACCCCAAAAAACAGAACGAGAAGGACAACAACGGACAACACCCTGATCATCCCCAAAGAGTCCATCAAATGTACCCAGTCAACCAAGAAAAGGACCTTCGCCTTCTATGCACCTAAATGCTGGAATGACCTCACACCTGAAATAAGAGCAATTAAAGACCTCACTCAATTTCGCAAGGCAATCAAGCACCACATTTTCCTTCTCCACTTTGCACAAGCATCCAATCCACATCCGATCATCAGCACTCCTAAACCCACAAACTGTCACTCTTCACTCCCAATTCCCTCATAAGTAATTCTGCCTCAAGTTCTCTGATGTCCTGCCTTAGCCCTCCTGTGAATACTAAAGAATCCAATATGTTTTGTACATAGTTACAGTTTTACCCTGTTGTTCCAAGTTTAAGTTTCCTGTTATAATGTAAGCACACCAGTGTCCTCTGAATGTGCAGCCTTTGTTATTTGTAAACCGCACTGAAAACAAATAGCGCGGTATATAAAAGATGTTAAATAAATAAAAATAAATAAATAAATAAATACTCTGCACCTCCCCTCGCCGGTAACACACCAGGGCTCTTGGGTAACGGAAATCCACACACAAAGCAATGAGAAGGGAATCTGTAAAATCAGTAAATAATACACAACACACTTGTATTATAAAAACAACCAAAGCTTTGGGAGAGTAAACCAAGTTACCACCTTGTTTACTCTGCCATCTTAGCTTTTAGCCACTTTATTTATAGGTAAATATTTGATTATACAGCATAATTTTCACTTTATTGTCAAGCATTACGTATCCATAACATCATAGTTCAGTTCTCATTAGCATAGGTCATCATGAGGAGACATACACATATTCCCAGACATAACTATGTAGGCATTAATTCTAATTAATTCTAATACTGACAGTTTGATATCTCTGACCCGAGACTGGGAGACAACTTGCCCTTTACTTATCTTCAATAAACATAGACTAGTGTTTTTATTATTTGGAACCTTTCACCTAATTATCCTAGCAGAGTCTTTCAAGGATGTTACTGAGTAATAAGCACTGAATGGTATTAACGCTTTCTTAGGGCTAATAGTACTATACACAGCCTTGTACAGACTAGCTTACTTTCAGTCCCTCCTCTGATTCTGTAAAGAATCATTTCAGAGGTAAGGAAACTCAGACATTGATATTAAAGAAGGATTGTAACTAGATTCTGGGTCTATCTGTAACATCATTTTAGGGGTCAGTGCCTCCACTGATTTCTTACAGCAAGCAGATATTACACAGAATTAATGCTTCTAAAATGATAATCCCTAAAAAGCCAAATAGTGATGCAACATGCCTTGCAATGGCCTAGATAATGAACTCCAAAAAGAAGAAACAGAATAAAAAAAATCAGAAAAAGAACTTACATAACTACTGCTTGATACAAAAGTACGATTTCTAACCTTATCTAATAGGCCTTTTACTATTTTTCCTTCATCATCAAGCATACTGAAACAATGATCAAAAATTAAGCCACACATGCCATTTTCCTTCGCTAGGAGGTAGTCTAAAGCCATGCGATTCTGGGCTGCATAAGCAGACACCTTGCCCACTGCACCTTGTAACACATTAATAGCCTCTGTGAGATCCAGGGCTGTAAGTTCAACAACTGCCTGTAATCGCATAATCTGGGTACCATATTCTCTGGTGGATGCTATGGCTCCAAAAGTTGAGAGCCAAACAGTACCTGTAAATACATCTATCTGAGATTTAGTTAAAGGACTTGTAGAGTCTACCAACTGTTGTGCTGCTGTTATGGCTTCATCCTGAGGGGAAACATCCCTTTTTCTTCTTAAAGAATTATTCTGGGTTGATAATAAAGTAATATTTTGGTAAGGTAAAAAACGCCATGGGGTGTCTAACTGGGCAACATAGCAAGTACCTGACCAACCTCTGGGAAGTTCTGTATATGCAAGATTACCACACACAAAATAATCCCCTTCTAAAGCCACTAATCCCAAATTGTCAAGTTGTGGGGACAAGATATATTCTGTGTACAATTATTCAAAGCCCGCTGAGTAATGTTCATTTCTTTAATTCCAACAGATAAATTACGTTCCCAGGGATTGTAATACCCTAACAAAGGGAAACTCCAGTTCCTGAGCGGTCCTCCAGTTTAGTCCTCCACATCTGGGTAGTGCACCTCTTCCCGCAGCAAGGAGACTGGACCAATCAGAGTCTTTCCCATGTCAGGGTGTATGCTGCTGGAGCTCCCATCAGCCCCCCAGTGTCTCCAGTCTCCTTGCAGCAGGAGGACGTGTGAGCCTGTCCCTAGGCTCACTTTAGGATCTTTCTAGGCAACACTAGTTTAGGTTTTGGGTTGTTTTACTGCTATTTTCTATTTTATTTCAATTGCTTAGGGGCCTGTCACTTTAAAAAAAAAAAAAAAAAGAGAGAGAGAAACGGGGGAGCCGAGCTTGCACTGCCCTTCTGCTTCCTGCTTGGTGGAGGCACTTCGGGCTCAGTCAAAGCCTGCGATCTCTCCTCCTAGAACTGCACGGGGGAGAGATTTAGCAGTTTTCAACACCGGCTCTAGTCGGTGGAGGACTCACAGCGTTGCTCTTCAAGCCCTGAGGACCCGGAATGCTCGGCTCACCGACCAGTGATTTCTCATTGCCGGTCCTTAGCGCACAGTTCTCTCAGGATTTCAGCGGCGTTTCGGTGCAAGTTTCGTTGCTGCCGGGGTGAGTTTTCTTTTTCTTTCTTTCTTTGAGCCCCAGTGATCTCCGTTCAGCAGGGATCGTTACGGTTTCCTTTGTTTAGTTTATTTTGTTTAGTTTGTTTTTTCACGCCTTTTTTCCTGCCGCAGTAGCGGCGGCCATCTTGGTTTCGGTTTCCCGCCTTTTTGCGGCGCTCCATTCTGCGGCGTGTCCTGGGCTTGGCAGGCTTCCTCAAGGAGGTGATTTGCCTAGGTGGCATGCGGAGAGCCTGTTTTTACTAAAAAAATAAAAAACAAAAAAACCCCCCCAAAAAAACAAAAGAAGAGAGGATTGGCAGGTTTCGGGAGGAAGTTCTGGCTCTTTCAATCCTGCTTGAAGAGGTTGTCCACTCTCTCTTTCTAAGCGGCTTTAGGTTTGCTTGGTGGTCTTACTTATTTTATTTATTTATTTACATTCTCTTATATACCGCGCTATTCTGCATCAGTGCGGTTTACATTGAACAAACTGAAATTACATTGAACAGGGCATTATAACTTGGAGATAACTATTTTACAGGGAACATGGGCTATGGAGGGTTAAGTGGCTTGCCCAAGACCACAAGGAGCACCTGTGGGACTAGAAACCCCAGTCCTTCCGGTCCAAGGTTGCTGTCCTCTAGTGGGATTTGAACCCCAGACCTTCCGGCCTGAAGTACATTGCCCCAACCACTAGGCCACTCCTCCACTCCACTCTACTTCATGTCTGGGCGGCCGCAGTGCGTGATCTGCGGTTCACGCAAAGGTCCAGTATCTGACGCCGGGGTTTGCAAGGGCTGTGCTCTTGGCTCGTCAGATCTGGAACCTCAAATGGAAGCCAGAGTGCTTTTAGAGTCCGTAGACCCTCCAGTTCCGGCTGGGGAAGAGCCTTCTCCAGGGATTCTCGGGCCCTCTTCTCCTTCTACTCCATCTGCGCAAGGGGGTACACAGGCAGTGGGGGTAGTCGAGACTTTTTGGGTGGATTTCTCCCCGGATTTTGTGCTTCTTATGCATCAAGCTTTCAAAAAGGGACGTTTAGGAAGGTTGCCAGAGGTTTGTTCGGTTACGCAGGCTCTGCTGTCTCTCAAAGGGGAGGGGGCGAGAGTGGACGCTCCAAAGGCAGCCAAGCGGTTTCTTCCTTCGGAGACGGATCACCCTGACATGGAATGGCAGGAGACGGAGTGGTCTGATATGGAACCCGAGGACAGGATTGACGAATTAGAGGAAGGAGAGAATCCGGAGTCGGAAGACCTGCCCCGGATCATCCGTGTGTTTCGCAAAGAAGAACTGGTTCTCTTAGTTACGGAATCCCTCCAAGCGCTTAATTTGGCTGCAGCGCAGCCTGTGGATGAGGAAGGATTGGAAGATCCTCTGATTCAAGTGGTGCGGGACTCCCAGGTAGTGTTTCCGGTACATAGAGTAGTGGATCAGATGATTCAGGCTGAATGGGACCAGCCTGAGTCAGGGTTGAAGGGTGTTAGGATGATGAACTGTCTCTATCCTTTGGCGGACAAGGACAAAGAGAAGTTCCGCTCGCCACGGGTCGACGCTGCGGTGTCGGCGGTGACCAAGAAGACCACCATACCGGTTGAAGGCAGTGCAGCCTTGAAAGACACTCAGGATCGAAAGGTGGATGGATTGTTGAAACAGGCTTTTGAGGCCAATGCTTTATCTTTGCAGGTGTCTATTTGTGGGGCCTGGGTGTCCAGAGCCTGCTTGAGATGGGCTCAGCATTTGCAGCAGGACTCTCATCTAGACCAGCAGAGGTTGCTGGAGGCGACCCGCTTGGAATCTGGTTTGGCTTATTTGGCGGATGTTCACTATGATTTGATCAGGACTTTAGCAAACAGCATGGCTTCCCTAGTGGCGGCGCGCAGGACTATTTGGCTACGTAATTGGGCGGCCGATGGGTCTTCTAAGTCGCGACTCAGCAAGCTCCCCTTTAAAGGTAAACTATTGTTCGGGGACGACCTGGATAAGTTAGTTAAGGACCTTGAAGAATCTAAAGGCGGAAGGCTTCCGGAGGATAAGCCTAGGCAGAGTAGGAGTGTATCGTCAACTCGAGGTCAATTTCGGGACTTTCGCAGGTTCCGCTCTTCCCGTCTTGGGGGTTTCCAGCGCGGAAGATCTGCAGCTAGATCCCCAGGTTTTCGAGGCTTTCGAGGAGCGGGTAGCGGATTCTCGGCTGCCGCCGCTTCGGCCTCCTCTTCCTTTGGTCGCAAGCCACAATGAAGCGAGGCGGGCCCCGGAGGAAAGTCGGGTGATCGAAGGTCGTCTTCGTCACTTTCTTTCTTCCTGGGTCCAGATAACCTCGGACCAGTGGGTGCTTGAGAGAGTGCGGGAGGGATACGCTTTGGAGCTAGTTTGTCCTCTCCAGGATTCCTTTGTTCTGTCTCCATGCAAAGGCCAACAAAGTTCTAGCAATTTGTTTAACGTTAGACCGCCTAGTTGCCTTGGGGGCGGTAGTGCCTGTCCCAGAGTCCGATCTCGGAGTGGGTCGGTATTCCATTTATTTCGTGGTGCCAAAGAAGGATGGGTCGCTCTGTCCTATTTTAGATCTCAAAGGAGTGAATCGTTGTCTGCGTGTGCCTCATTTCCGCATGGAGACTCTACGGTCCGTCATAGTTGCGGTACGCCAGGGAGAGTTCTTAACGTCTTTGGATCTTTCGGAGGCCTACTTGCATATTCCGATCAGGGCGGCTCATCAAAAGTTTCTGAGGTTCACGTTCCCTTGGGGACATTATCCGTTTCAAGCACTGCCGTTCGGCCTGGCCACAGCGCCACGCGTTTTCACCAAGGTCATGGTGGTGGTAGCGGCGGCGTTGCGAAAGGAAGGCATTCTGGTTCACCCTTACCTTGACGATTGGTTGATTCGAGCAAAGTCCGAGAGGGAGAGTTTGCAAGCCACGAGCAGAGTGATATTTCTTCTTCAGAGCCTCGGTTGGGTAGTAAACGAGAAGAAGAGTCACTTAGTGCCGACTCAATCCCTCGAATATCACGGGGTCCGCTTCGACACGGCGGAAGGAGTAGTGTTGCTGCTGGACCGTTTTTAGGGCTCCCAGCGCCGTCGGCTTGGTGGTACCTGCGCATCTTGGGGACAATGGCGGCGACTCTGGAGGTAGTTCCCTGGGCCAGGTTCCGTATGCGTCTGCTTCAGAGAGCCCTCTTGCGTCGTTGGTCGAATCAAACGGATTCGCTCAGCAGGCGACTGCCTTGCCCGAGGCGAGTACGTCATTCGTTGCGATGGTGGCTGAGCTCGAAGTCATTGCAGGCGGGGGTGCCTCTGGAACAGCCAGTCTGGGTGCCGGTGATGACAGATGCGAGCCAGGCGGGCTGGGGAGCTCGCTTCGCGCAGGGGACTTGGTCAGCTCTGGAAGCCTCTTGGTCGATCAACCGTCTCGAGCTGCGAGCGGTGATGCGGGCACTGCAGGCTTTCGAATCTTCGGTGACGGGACGAGCAGTGAGAGTCCTCTCAGACAATTCAGGGCGGCACGGGAAGCAGAGCCATGGAAGAGGAGTCCGACATTCTGTTTCAGTGGGTGGAGTCCCGGCTACTAGCCCTTTCGGCGGTGCATATCGAAGGAAAGGACAATGTGATGGCGGATTTCCTCAGCAGAGTGCAGGTGGATGCCGGGGAGTGGGAGCTTCACCCGCAGATATACGCTCAAATAGTTCGCAGGTGGGAGTCTCCGGTCATGGACCTCATGGCAACCTATCAGTCGGCAAAAACAAGTCGCTTCTTCAGCAGACGGAGAGAACGGATGTCAGAAGGTTTCGACCCACTCATTCGGCCTTGGCCGGAATGAGTGCGTCTCCTTTACGTCTTCCCTCCGTGGGCGTTGATCGGTCGGGTGATTCAACGCATAGAAGCGCACCGGGGGAAGGTTCTGCTAGTGGCGCCAGATTGGCCCAGACGTCCTTGGTATGCGGATCTGGTTCGGCTTCTAGACGGAGTAGCGTGGCGGCTCCCTCCCTTGGCGGACCTATTGATACAGGGTCCGCTGCGGATGCCGCAGGTGGATCGATTCTCGCTTACGGTATGGCCATTGAAAGGACTAGGCTAAAGAGGAAAGGCTATTCTTCGGCGGTCATTGCCACGCTTCTTCGGGCCAGAAAATCCTCTACGTCGCTCACGTATGTGCGGATATGGCGAATTTTTGAAGCTTGGTGTTCAAGGCACAATATTCGGGCGGCGACGGCGTCCTTGCCGATCATATTCAGTTTCTTGCAGGATGGTTTTGACAAAGGTCTAGTGGCCAGTTCCCTGAAAGTGCAATTAGCAGCTCTTGCATGCTTCAGGGGTAAGGTTCTGGGGGTTTCCCTAGGGGCGCACTCGGATGTGCAGCGTTTTCTGAGGGCTGTGTTCCGGCTGCGGCCTTTACGCAGGGTGACGATTCCTCCGTGGGATTTGAATCTAGTGTTACAAGGGTTGGTTCAGAAGCCGTTTGAGCCGCTTCACCTGGCGTCCCCTAACGATTTGACGCTGAAGACAGTGTTTTTGGTGGCCATCTGCTCGGCTAGGCGGATTTCTGAGTTGCAGGCGCTGTCTTGTAGGGAACCTTTCTTATCCTTCTCTAGGGATAGAGTAGTTTTGAGGCCTGTTCCCTCCTTCCTTCCCAAGGTTGTGTCTCCCTTTCATTTGAATCAGTCCGTTTTTCTTCCCGTGTTTAACTGTCGGGACAGACGCGCCTGACAGCGGGTTACATTGTCTGGATGTTCGACGGGTGCTCCAGTGATACCTGAAGGTTTCCGAGACTTACCGTAAGATGGACCGTCTGTTCGTCCTTTTATGTGGTAAGCGGAAGGGAGAAGCAGCAGCGAAGTCTTCTATTGTCACATGGCTTAAGGAGGCAATTGCGTCGGCGTATATTCTACAAGGCCGGACGGTTCCGTTGGGCTTACGGGCCCATTCTACCCGGGCGCAAGCGGCATCGTGGGCGGAGCACAGTCTAGTTCTGCCAGTAGAGATTTGCA
This sequence comes from Ichthyophis bannanicus, assembly GCA_033557465.1. Taxonomy (NCBI): domain Eukaryota; kingdom Metazoa; phylum Chordata; class Amphibia; order Gymnophiona; family Ichthyophiidae; genus Ichthyophis; species Ichthyophis bannanicus. The sequence goes on from CM066032.1 coordinate 338,983,658, forward strand.
GGGCAGCTACTTGGTCGTCGCTCCATGCTTTCAGTAAGCACTACCGGCTGGATGTGATGGCATCTAAGGATTCTTGTTTTGGTTCGGCCGTTTTGCGCGCCGGTTGGCAGGGTCCCTCCCGTTGATTACTGCTCTGGTAATTCCCAGATGTGGAGGACTAAACTGGAGGACCGCTCAGGAAATAGAAATTACACTTACCTGGTAATTGTAGTTCCTGGAGGGTCCAGTTTAGTCCTCCTTCCCTCCCGAGAGTCTACTTTTTTCGACACGGCGCGCTAATGCAGAGATAGAGTTGGGTAAGCGAATGTCTGTGGTCTTCAGGTTTGGGGATCTTCCGCTCTCTTTTGGTTGTTCGTTCTTGTAGCTATGACTGTGCCTCTCCCTTCGGTCAGATGTAGAGGCAGAGGCAATATGCAGGCTTCTGGCTCCCTCGTTTGGGGAGGGGGTCGAGTTCTTGGGGGAGGGTTTTTTTCGGTAATGTTATAGATAAGTATTTCTCTCATGTGTTGCTTCTTTGAGTCTGCTTTGTTAATAGTTCACTGGGGGGCTGATGGGAGCTCCAGCTGCATACATCCTGACATGGGAAAGACTCTGATTGGTCCAGTCTCCTTGCTGCAGGAGGAGGTGCACTACCCAGATGTGGAGGACTAAACTGGACCCTCCAGGAGCTACAATTACCAGGTAAGTGTAATTTCTATTTAGATATGTTTAGGTCTGAACTAGAGTCATTCAAAGGGTAGCCAGAACTATTATACTGTAACAAGTCATAATCATGCACCTGATTCCCTCGAACTTGCATTAATTGTACTACGGAAATATAGGATTTCCGTACGTGGGATTTCTTATACCAGATGGAAGAATTATGTAGCATTATTATTCTACAGATGTTCCATGGAGTGTCCCCTACCTTTTTCCCTGTACCTTGAGCCATAAAACATATTGGAGTGGACTTTAAAAGCATAGAGCTAACTACTCTAGGTTCTGTGTTTGTATGAGACCATTGTACAGTAGTTAGATTAAAAGCTATATCACGAAACTCTTTAAAGGCTTTAGGCCTAGCTCGTGGTAGAAACCGATGTTGAGTGGCTGTCACAGTTGGAAGGCAAACCGCACAATTTGATAAATTAAAATGTTTAGTAACTGAGTGTAAATGTGACTCAAAAATATTTGGATATTCCCCATAACATTCCCAAGATTCTAAATGCAGTACTGCTTCATTAACAATAATATGCCACAGCACAACTAGGACCAGATAAGGAAACATTCTTAGCAAACCTCGAAATAACTGTAGCCATAATTACTCCAAAAATAAATGTTCTAAAACAAAATGAAAATACACCTACTTCTCTTAATATGATGAAGATACATACTATAGCTATAATTACCCCCTAATTCTCAATCTCTTTATGAAGTAGAGGTTAAGTGCCCAAAGGTCATTGCTTATATATCGGTAAAATACTAATTCAAACTAACTTTATCCACCTAATCAGCAGTATAAATGCTGGACAAAGGTGTTTTGCATAATTAGTTCATTCAAAAAGCACTTAAATCCTGATAGTCTTTTTCTGTAATACCATTGTTGTCCAATGAGTCTCTGCGTTGTATTCTCTTGATTCACTGATGCAGGGAACCACCTTCTGGATCCTGTGAAGGAGCCTTTTTACACTGTGTAAGGTGTATCCAACGAGAATGTCCTTCCACTTTACAAGCTGAGTATCCCACCAGGAGCACACGGAATGGACCTAGGAACTTGGGAGCCAGAAGTGTCTTTGGATACAAATTCTTAATCAGGACCCAGTCCCCTGGCTTCACTTCTGGATGTGATGATTGTGAAGGAGCATCTCGTTGAGGATTTACCTGCAATAAAGGGGAAACAGGACTGAGTGCAACCGTGAGCAATAAGTCAAAATATCGCTGCGCAACAATTGAGGATCCGGGATAACTGCCAATTCATGTGGAGAAGTAGCTGGACGTCCAGTAACTATTTCATATGGCGTCAGGCCTCCCCGAGTACGCTGGGGGGAATTATGCACTGCCATAAGGGCAAAAGGAAGGGCTTCTGTCCAGTCTGTAGCCCAATCCTGTGTCATAGTGCGCAAGTGACCTTTGAGTGTCCTATTCATCCGTTCCACCTGGCCAGAGCTTTGCGGATGATAAGGAGTGTGCAGTTGTCTCTTGATACCAAACCAATTTTCAATACCCTCCCAGACACTCGCAATGAAGGCCGGACCCTGATCAGAGGACAGAACAAAAGGAACACCCCAAACAGGAATAATCTGAGTGAGCAATAATTTGATGGCAACCCCAGCAGTCATACTGGTAGTGGGATAAGCTTCTACCAATCCAGAGAAAAGACAAGTGACCACCAATAAATACTGCCTCCCTCCTCTGGCACAGGGCAGATCAGTAAAATCAAGCTGCAAAACCAAAAAGGGTCCAGAAGGCCTGGGAAGGGCAGCAGCAATCTTCAGGAGGGATCCCACCCTGCCAGCCTTCAAACAATCCAGACAAGCAGCATAGACAGCCTGTGCCACAGTAATAAACTTTGGGTGATACCACAGAACTGAAAAGGCGTGATGCATAGCTGCAGCCGACAAGTGAAGTCTATGATGCAAGAACAGAGCAAGTGGGAACAATAGAGTGTCAGGGCAGATGAGTAGATGGTCCTTTTTCCAGTAGCCCTGTGTATCACGGGATGCACCCCACGAAGTCCATAGAGTTTGGGTTTTAAGGGAAGTATCTTGATATTGCTGTAAAAGAGACGAAAGGGAAAACAAAGTCATATTAGATGGTGTTAAATACAGCAATGTTGGTGACACTGATGCCCGAAGAGCAGCTTGCCGCGCTTCTTGGTCTGCAAAATGGTTGCCCTTTGACACGAAATCCCCACCAGAGGAATGTCCCTTACATTTTAAAACTGCAACTTGTGCTGACAAGAGAACAGCCTGTAGTAAATGGCGAATGTATTCAGCATGCTTAATTGGTTTATTAGCAGAAGTCAAAAACCCTCGTTGCGCCCAAATATTGCCGAAATCCCATAAAATGCCCATTGCATAGGAGCTATCTGTATAGACATTTGCCAAAAGATACCTGGAAAGTTCAAGTGCACGTGTCAGTGCAAACACTTCTGCTAACTGCACTAGTAAACGCAAAGAAGCTGATTCCACTACATCATTAACCGTAGTGACTGCATAGCCTACACAAAGTTTTCCCTTTTCATCTCTGAAAGCAGAACCATCCACAAATAAAGTCACATCCGGGGCTGGTAAAGGTATAGGGGAAAGATCAGGTCTAGCCCGAGAAAATGTTAAAATACTTTGGAAACAATCATGAGACCCATCCTCTTCCACAAGATCTGTCAATGGAGCTAGAAGTGTTGAAGGGTTGCATATTGACGTAGTACATACTTTAACATGAGGCTGAGAAATTATTAATTCCAGCGTTAACAAACGTGTGGAGGACAAAGGCTGAGTCTTGGTTAAATGGAGCAACCTAGAAACTGAATGTGCCACATACACTTCAAGAGGGTGCTGTAAAACCAGAAAATCAGTAATTTCAATTGCAAAAGCCAGTGCTATCAAACTGCGTAAACATGGTAGAAGTCCCAAAGTCACTGAATCAAATCGCTTTGAGAAATAGCCTACTGGCTTGCGACCGGTTGGGAAAGCTTGTAAAAGTACACAGGTGGCAGAGGAAGTAGAAATAGCAACATACAGTTTGAATGGTAAAGAGTAATCTGGCAAAGATAAACATGGTGCATTTCCCAGTGCAGTCTTTATATTTACAAAAGCTTCCCACTGTGCTAATGTGGGTACAATGAGACCTTCAGGTCCTCCTTTCCCAATAAGAGCATAAAGCGGAGCAGTAAGGTCTGAGAAATTTGCTAGCCATTGTTTACAGAAGATTAATAAACCCAGGAATCTACGCAATAACACTGGTGTCGCTGGAAAAGGCAATGACAGAATAGGTTTCAATCTAGCAGAGGTAATTGCATGACCAGATGGTGTTAGAACAAAACCAAGGAAAATAACATTTTGAGATACAAATTGCAGCTTAGACAAATTAACCTTTAAACCTAAATTAGCAATATGAGCTAATAGAGACAAGGAATCTGACAAACAACTCTCATAACTTGGTGAACATAAAAGCAAGTCATCCACATATTGAACTAAAGAGGAATGGTTGAGCTTTACATCCAATAATGCAGTTCTTAGGGCCTGTGAAAAATATGCAGGACTGTCAGTGTACCCTTGACACAAAGTGGTCCCAAGTATACTGCTTATTGTCAAAATGGAAAGCAAATAAAAATTGGTTTTCTTTGCTAATTCTTACTGAAAAATAAGCAGAACTCAAATCTACAACAGAAAACCAGGTAGTCCCTGAAGGTATCTGTGTCCAGATATCATGTGGATTAGGTACCAAGGGAAAAATGTCTATCCAAATCTCTCTCAATCTTATCAATAATGTCACTGGGAACTCTCAATTCTTTCGCAACAGAAACACTATCACCTATTGCCACCCTTAAGGTTCTTATTATAAGTACAATACTTTCTGTTTCATGGTCCAAATGTGCTCTCAATTCTTTGAGCTGAGAGATATTACAAATATCCAAATTACTCAATCCTTCTCCCCCTAACTTCTTTTTCTTATGAAGTATTTCTTCTCTCAGATCTGCTGCACGAGTGACCCGCCCTCGTTCAGCTATTTCCTGGCCCAGTAAACCAGGAGGGGAAGAGGAAGGAGGAGGGGATATATTTGGGACCGCTCCAGCTGTTACTGCCAGTGCAGCTACATCTGCTTCATATGCTGGAGAAACAACAGCCGGGAATTTCCCCTCACTTGCATCATCCCCCCGTTGTATCACACAACTTACTAGTTTTAGAGTTCTCTAACACAAACAAATCGTTTTTCAAATTCTGAACATTGTTCCTATGTTTCTCCTCATATGCCATTTGTTCCCACCATGTAAATACAATCACTCAGGGGTATTGCACGGCTTACTCTTAACTGCCAATGCACATCGCAGGTAACAAATCTTATCTACAGAGAAAGTTCCCTCCAATGGGAACTGCATAATCTCATTACCTTTAGTCACTGCATGCCAATGTACAATGAAATTGGTAGCCACATCCCCATACTTCTCACGCATACAATAAGAAGGGCTACCTTTCTTAAATGCTAAGACCTTAGTTCTGTCATGCCATTCCTGCATCTGAGACATAGCCTGTCTACCTAACAGATTACCCATCACTGGTAATACTCACAAATCTGCTTGAATCTTCTGCCCTTTGCCCTGAATGCAGAGATCTGTATCCGGCACGGCACCAACTGAAAGTGTACTCTGCACCTCCCCTCACCGGTAACACACCAGGGCTCTTGGGTAACGGAAATCCACACACAAAGCAATGAGAAGGGAATCTGTAAAATCAGTAAATAATACACAACACACTTGTATTATAAAACCAACCAAAGCTTTGGGAGAGCAAACCAAGTTACCACCTTGTTTACTCTGCCACCTTAGCTTTCAGCCACTTTATTTATAGGTAAATATTCAATTATACCGCATAATTTTCACTTTATTGTTCTACGTCAAGCATTACGTATCCATAACATCATAGTTCAGTTCTCATTAGCATAGGTCATCATGAGGAGACATACACATATTCCCAGACATAACTATGTAGGCATTAATTCTAATTAATTCTAATACTGACAGTTTGATATCTCTGACCCGAGACTGGGAGACAACTTGCCCTTTACTTATCTTCAATAAACATAGACTAGTGTTTTTATTATTTGGAACCTTTCACCTAATTATCCTAGCAGAGTCTTTCAAGGATGTTACTGAGTAATAAGCTCTGAATGGTATTAACTCTTTCTTAGGGCTAATAGTACTATATTGTTGAGTACCCTGGTCGTATACACAGCCCTGTACAGACTAGCTTACTTTCAGATGGATGTTCTAGCAGCTCCACTGACTGACCTTTTCAATGCCTCGTTGGAGTTGGGAGTGGTGCCAAACACCTAGAGAGAGGCACATATGGTCCCTTTACACAAAAGCGTAAGGAAGGATGTGGTTGAAAACTACAGGCCAGTTTGTTTAACTTCGGTGGTGAGTAAATTATTGGAAGCGCCACTGAAAGAAAAAATAGTGAGGTTTTTTGAGTCCAGCAGATTACAGGATCCGAGGCAGCATGGATTCACCAGAGGCAGGTCTTGTCAGACAAATCTGATTGATTTCTTTGACTGGGTGACCAGGGAATCGGACCGAGAGAGAGCTCTAGATGATGTGTATTTGGATTTCAGTAAAGCCTTTGATACCGTTCCTCACAGCGACTTATAAACAAACTGAGCCCCCTAGGAATGAACCCTAAAGTTACTGCTTGTGTTAGAAATTGGTTGAGTGGGAGGCGACAAAGGGTACAAGTAAATGGAGCTCACTCCGAGGAGAAGGAGGTTACCAGTGGTGTGCCCCAGGGATCTGTCCTTGGTCTGATTCTTTTTAACATCTTTGCTAGTGATATAGCAGGAAGGGCTGTTGGGTAAGGTTTGCCTCTTTGCCGAAGATACCAAAATCTGCAATAGAGTAGACACCGAGGAAGGTGTAGATAACATGAGGAGGGATCTAGCTAAGCTTGAAGAATGCTCTAGAATTTGGCAGCCGAGATTTATGGGGGTGTTTACTAGTTTATTAGTTTCAATGGGGCCGCGGCTCCGATATCACACGGAGTCTGCTACCGCCATTAGGTAAACACCCCTCAATGTTAAAAAATGCAAGGTCATGCATTTGGATTGCAGCAATCCAAGGGAGCAATATAGTATAGGGGGTGAAGTACTTTTGTCCACTAAAGAAGAATGGGACCTAGGTGTGATTGTGTCTGATAATCTTAAAGTAGCTAAACAGGTAGAAAAGGTGACAGCAAAAGCTAGAAGGATGTTTAGGTGCATAGAGGGAGGAATGGCCATCATAAGAAAGGAGGTGAGTCTTTGTAAGGTGTAAGTCTTTGGTACAACTTCATTTGGAGTATTGTCTGCAATTCCGGAGACCGCACCTTCAAAAGGAAATAAACGGACTGGAGTCAGTACAGAGGATGGCTACTAAAATGGTTAGTGGTCTTCATTATAAAGCATTTGAGGACAGATTTAAGGATCTTAATATGTACACCTTAGAGGAAAGGCGGGAGAGAGGTGATATGATTGAGACGTTTAAATACCTCCGTGGCATAAATGCATAGGAGGAGAGCCTCTTTCAATTGAAAGCAAGCTCTGCTAAGAGGGGACATGGGATGAGGGTGAAAAGGGATGGATTCGGGAATGATGTGCGGAAATATTTCTTTACTGAAAGAGTGATGGATCCACGGAATAGTTTCTCAGTGGAGGTGGTAGAGATGAGGACAATATCTGATTTCAAAGAAGCATAGGACAAACACAGAGGATCTCTAAAAGAAAAAAGGGGACTGTTGTAGTGGTTGATATAGAAGAACAGACTAGATAGGCCATGTGGTCTTTTACTGTCGTCATGTTTCTATGTTTCTATGCTGAAAGAACTCAAAAATGAAATTGCAGATAGACTATTAACAGGGCTGGTGCAAGAAATGGAGGTGTTCTAGGTAACTCTCCATCTTGCTGTCCCCCAACCCCTTTATGCAAACTGGAAGTCTGCGTTGGAGCAGAGAGGGGCGGAAGTGGAAGGTCCTATAAAATAGGAACTATGATGCAGCCCTGGAGAGTTTAGGTAAGCGGTTTCAATGACATTGCTGCCACTGCAGGCCCCCGCGAGGGACGACAGCCAGAGCAATTGGATGCTCCAGAACATCAACACTCCGGTCCAGGGGTCTCCAAACCTGTCCTGGAGGGCCGCAATCCACCTGGTTTTCAGGATACCCCTAATGAATATGCATGAACTACATTTGCATACAATGGGGGGCAGTGTATGCAAATATATTTCATGCATATTCATTAGGGGTATCTCAAAAACCTGACTGGATTGCGGCCCTCCAGGACAAGTTTGGAGACCCCTGCTCCAGTCAACCACCTAGTTTGCCTAAAGGTAGCGATGACCCTGACTATTAATAATTTTTAACCTTTCTTTCTTTCTATGATACCTGAAGATTGGAGGGAGGCCAACGTAATGCCTATTTTTAAAAAAGGATCTAGTGGTGATAGTTTTCCCTTGTTCCTTTCTCCATGTTTACATTCCCTGTTCAATGTAAAAACTCGATGTAACTTGTTACATTCTTGTATGTTCTGTTCAAATGTAAACCGCACTGATTATAATAGTGCGGTATATAAGAAAAATAAATAAATAAATAAAATAAACTACAGTCTGGTAAATCTAAATATCTGTGCCAGACAAAATAGTAGAAACTATTATAAAGAATAAATGCTGAATACATACACATGATTTAATAGGATAAAGCTTTCTGACCTTTTAGTGCTTGTTTAGAATCTGGAGTGATTCCTGATGACTGGAAATGGGTGAATGTGTTTCCTGACCACAAAAGCAAAAGTAGGGAGAAGATTGGTAACTATAGACTGGTTAGTCTGATCTTTGTTTTCCGTTAATTCATGGAAATGCTGCTAAAGCAGAGGATGGTGCAGTTTCTGGAATCCAAAAGATTACAGTATATGAATTTGATTTGTTTGATGGGTGGCCAAAGAATTGGATTGGGAGAAGAGAGCACTAGATGTGGTATACTTAGATTTCAGCAAGGCCTTTGACACTTGTCTGGAGTGATCTTGCAGGACAATATGGAAGGTGACATTTTACTTACCAGACAGATAATGTCCTTCCCTTGAGTCCTGCTAGCAGTCTAGGACCCGCTCCTGGAAGATGTTCTGGTCTGCTGTACTTTCAGTGGTTGGCCCTGCGGGCTCATAACCTTCTAGCAAGCCTTCTGTTGATGCTGATCCTGTACATAGTCATGCTTCTTTTCTATTGAACCTTGTTATCTTCATTGAGGTTGTATGAGGTCAGAGATTCCTGACCATATGCTTGGGTTTGAATACTGGTTATGTCCCTAGAGGCACAGGCTTCTAATGGCATGAAGCCATGAGAAGCCTCCCTAGAACCTTTCTCTGTCTCCACATCTACTTGTAGGAGAACATAGCCCATTTGTCTTGACTGGTCTAGCAGGACTCAAAGAAAGGACATTTTCTGGTAAAATGTCACCTTCAGGAAAGTACATGAGAAATGCCATACTAGGTCGGACCAAAGGTTCATCAAGCCCAGTATCCTATTTCCAACAGTGGCCAATCCGGGTCATAAGTACTTGTCAGGTTCCCAAAAAGGTAGAAAGATTCCATGTTTGCATATCCCAGGGGTAAGCAGTGTATTTCTCTAGTCCATTTTAATAATGGTGTATGGACTTTTCCTCCAGGAACTCGTCCAAGCCTCTTTTAAATCCTGTTACACTAATAGCTCTTACCACATCTTCTATTAACTAATTCCAGAGTTAGATTACGTGGTGAGTGGAAAAATATTTTCTCAAATTTGTCTTAAATGTGTTACATTGTAGCTTCATTGAGTGTCCCCTAGCCTTTCTATGTTTTGAAGGAGTACCAAACCGATCTGTTTACCCGTTCCAATCCATTCTTTATTTTGTAGACCTCTATCATATCTCCCCTCAGCCTTCTCTTTTCCAAGTTGAAGAGCTCTAACCTTTTAAACCTTTATTCATAGGGATATCCTTCCATCACTTTTATCATTTTGGTCACTCTTCTCTGTACCTTTTCTAATTCTGCTATATCCTTTTTTTAACCCTTTGAAGGCCTACTTTAAAATTTTAATCCACATTCTGCAGCCAGGTTAATTTTTGCATATTTCAGGAAAATTGTACCTGTCTTATTCAATATGTTCTAATAGTGATTTTCCTTCTGCTATGGTCATGTATTATATACCATTTGATAGGAATATTTAGTCAGAATTTTGGATCCCAAGAGTTTTGGGCTTGGCCTGGAAAGGGTTAAGATATAGTGACCAGAACTGCACATAATATTAAAGGGGCGCTCACACTATAGAGTGATACAGAGTCATCATAATATCCTTGGTATTGTTCTCCATTCCTTTCCTTATGATTCCTAGCATTCTATTTGTTTTCGTGGTCGTGGCTGCACACTGGGCAAAGTGTTTTGGTGTATTATTCACAACGATGCCCAGATCCTTTTCTTGTGTGGTGATTCCTAATATGGAACCTTGCATCGTGTAATTATAATTCTCCGGGAGCAAGCAGGAAGTCGGTCCTCAGATATGGGTGACATCGGCACCAACGGAGCCTGCATGAAAGCATCTCCCCAGCTTTCAAAGAAAGCCTTTGGGAGATGCACCATGCATGCGTGGTCCCCTTCCTGCTCAAGGGTGCCATCTTGCCTCAGTCTCCTGTTTTCCGCGGAGCTTATTGACGTTGTCCAGTTACCCCCAGAAAAATTTTGATTTTTGTTCTTAAGTTTTGTCTGGTTTGCGTACTGGTTCCTTCCCGCCCCCAAGCCATCTCACCTCGATGCTGCTCCTCTGGTTCATCCATTCATTTTTTTTCACTTTTTCATCGAGGTGTCCCTTGACTGGCATTCGCACCCTTTTTCAGCTGAAGGCCTCGGACTCTGCTGAGAGACAGGGACCCTCATTTTCCGATGGCCACCAGTGGCTTCAAAAAGTGTGACCAGTGTGGCAAAATTATGTCACTCACGAACCCATACGGCTGCTGCCTCCGATGCCTTGGCCTGGAGCATAACGACTCCGACTGCAATCTCTGAAGAAACATGATCTCAAAGGCCTTAAAGAGCCACTATCAGCAGTAGGAAAAGATTTTTTCAGAAGTCCGACTTTGCGCTGGAGTCTCCAGTGACACCACGTTCCAGGGTCCCCTCTGATACCTCGGTGCCCCGCAAAGCCAGAGCCTCTTCGGAGTCCCGTGACTGCAGTTCCTCTAAGCAGAAATCCCCGGACTGGAGCGCTTTGGAGGACAGATCTAGGAAGAAGGGAAAATCCCACCCCAGGACCTGCAGTCCGAGGAGTTGAAGCAGGACCGGCCTTCCAAGCTGCCCTATAAGGAGTCGTCGTCACCCGCCGACTGGCCTTGGTTTTCTGAGGCCATCCTCATCGAGGACTCTTCCCTCGATAATACCAATGCTGTGCCCGAAGTCCTCGGTACCTGCGTCGAAGGCTGTGGAGCCAACTGGTATAGAGACCAGAATGGCGGCCCTAGAGAGCAGTATATCTACCCTAGTAGCCATGCAGCAGGCGTTCATGTCTGGTTCATCCACCCCAACGACGAGACCCTCTGGCACCACTGGCCTCAAGAGAGCCCCCGGCACTGGACGAGGTCCTGGTCCCGTTCCTTAGGACACCAGACTGCAGATCCTCTGGAGGTCATGGCCCACCTGGAGCGACCCTCAACCGAGGTGATTGAGCTACATCGGACTTGTACTTAGACTTCGAGTCTGAGTCCGAATGGGAGACCGAGGACAAGGAGTCCCGGGCACAGGGTGGGACCGAGGTGTTCTTAGACCCGTCACCCCGGATGACACTGCACGATTCCCCGCCTGAGGACGTTGCTTTCCTCGATTTTGTGTGGGATATGGCCAAGGCTCTCACTATTGAGACCGAGGCAGAGGAGGATCCTCGCACTGAGGAATTGGAAATACCCCAATACGAGGCACCCCTGAAGGAAGCCGTTATGGTCCCAGTGTCTCCAATCCTTAACCATCTCCTTCTCCGAATGTGGGAACCACAGGCGTCGGTGCCAATTATTAGCAGGCACCTCGATGCCATGTACGAGGTACGCCAAAGCTCTGAGTTCCAAAAGACCCAGCTTTCCTACAACTCCATGTTCATGGAGTCAACCATGTGCCAGCTTAAATACCAAAAAAATCATTCATTGGTCCCACCCGGCAGGGAAGCCCAAACCCTTGATGTCCTTGGCCGCAAGGCCTTTCAGGACTTGATGCTAATGTGCCAGATCCAGTCCTACCAGCTCTATATCGGCATTTACCTGAAGGAACTGTCGAAAGAGCTTGGTGGACTCTCGGCAGGCCACGACAGGGAATCCCTACAGAGGTTTAAGACCCTGACCTTGGTGGTAAGAGTGCTCAAAGTTTTTGTCCCAAGCAGCCTACGATGGCTTAGAGTCATTGGCCAGGATGGCTGCTGCAGGCATCGTGGCACGATGCCAAGCATGGCTGCACTCTTCTGACCTGTAATAGTGGGGGCAGAAGAAACTGATTGATGTCCTCTGCATAGGAGAGAACCTATTCGGGAAGCTCATAGTGGACAAGGCAGCAGAGACAGAGTTCATGACGAGGACCAGGCTCTCAAAGAAGACCTCAGTGCAGTCCTGGAAGAAAGTCCCAGGGAAAAAGCCCTTCTTCCCGAGGAAGAAAGGGGTCTTTGGTGTACACTGCATTTCCAGATCTTCTTGGCCCCTCAGCAGGGCCAGCAACAAGAATGACAGGGACATGTTCCCAGAAAACAAAAGACCCTGAAGTCCCAGGCTCCGGCGCCGGCCCAACCTGGGGGGGGGAGGTTTTGACTGCCAGTGCGTGAGCTCCCCACCCCGTGGGGTCCATTGCTGCCCACAGGGGGGCACCTAGCCCTGTTTGCCCACAGGTGGAAAGCCATTACCACTGACACCTGGGTGCTACAAGTGATCAAGCAGGGCTATCTCCTCCACCTACAGCGGGCGCCACCCTCGTACTTCCTGGGAGAGCCCACCAGGCCTCTCCTTCACCAGACCCGGCTCCTTACCGAGCTAGCAGGCCTAATCCAGGACAAGGCAGTGGAGCAGTCCTGAAACATCTCTGGGGCACAGGGGTCTATTCCAGGTATTCCCAAGAGGTCAGGCCCATCCTAGACCTGCGAGGGCTCAACAGGTTTCTGCTCAGGGAGAAGTTCAAGATGCTCTCCCTTGGGATACTGCTGCTATTTCTCCAGCAGGGAGATTGGCTATGCTCCTTGTACCTAAGGGATGCCTGCACACACATCCTGATTCATCCCAGCCACAGAAAATACCTTCATGGTGGGGAACAGCATTACCAGTACAGGGTGCTGCCCTTCGGTCTGGGCTCGTCACCAAGAGTCTTCATGAAGTGCCCTGTAGTGGTCGCAGCCCACCTCCGGATTCAAGGGTCCTTTGTCTTCTCTTATCTGAACGACCAGCTCAATAGGGGAGCTACAGCTACAGAGGCTCAGTGTGCCCCCAGGCTCACCATAATGCCTTGCAGCACCTGGGGCTTGTCATAAACTACCCTAAGTCCCACCTCACCCTGGCCCAACACCTAGAGTTCATAGGGGCGCAACTAGATACCCTCCAGGCGAAAGTCCTTCTCCCTCAGGAAAGGTTCAGAACACCTCAGGGAGTTAGCCGCAGAGGTTCACCAGCGCCGGACGCTACCTGCCCAGCTCCTACTCCGCCTTTTGGGAAACATGGCCTCCATGGTTCACATGACCCCATATGCCCACTTGTACATGAGGGCAGCCCAATGGTGCCTCCGCTCTCGATGGACACAAGCCAAAGCAGGTTCAGGGACAGAGTGAGAGTGACCCGTCGAATGGTGGCAGAGTCCATGTCTGCTTCAGGCTGGGATGTCCTTCCAGGCACCCACCCCGAAGGGGATCCTCACCATGGACGCCTCCCTACTGGGCTGGGAAGTGCACTGTGAGGGCCTCCAGATGCAGGACTGCTAGTCCCAGGAGGAATCCTGGTTGCAAATCAAGCTCTTAGAGCTCTGAGTGATATTCCTGACTCTTCAAGCTTTCTTCACTAGCTTCAGCACCAGCTGGTACAGACCAACAACCAGGTCGCAATGTTCTATGTGAACAAACAAGGGGGCACAGGGTCATACCCCCTCTGCCAGGAGGCAGTAACCTTCTGTGCCTATGCGGCACACAGGGGGATGCTTCTAAGTGCAGTTTATCTCCCAGGCCAGGCCAATGCCCTGGTGGACAAACTGAGCAGGGTCCCCCAGCTGCACGAGTGGCACCTGGATTCAGCAGTAGCCTCTCAGCTGTTTCGCCTCTGGGGCATCCCCTCGAGGACTTGTTTGCCAGCCCGGAGAACACGCAGTTGCTCCGATTCTGCTCCTGACAGCCGCATCTTTCCAGGTGATAGCAGATGCGTTCCTCATCCCGTGGATGGAAGGCCCCCGTATGCCTTCCCACCGACACCGCTGGTCCCCAAGACCCTATTCAAGGTCCAGCGCAACAGAACATTACTAATGCTGATAGCTCCTCTGTGGCCCAGGCAGCCTTGGTTCTCATTGCTCCTCTTCCTATTGATGGCATCACCGATTCCCCTGGGCTGAGCCCCAGGTCTACTCTCACAGGAGCAGGGCTCTCTCCTACACCCCAACCTGGGGTCCCTGTCACACACAGCTTGGCTGCTGAAAGGATAGCGTTAGCTCCCTTCATCCTCCCACGGGACATGGAGGAGGTTCTTCTGGCCTCACGTAAGGCCTCCACAAGAATGGCTTATGCCTTCAAGTGGCATTGTTTCTTGGCATGGTGCGCAGAGAGAAGGGCAAACCCGATCTCCTGCTCTGTGCAAGTAGTAGTCCAGTACCTGCTTCACCTGTCGCAGCTAGGACTAAAGTCCAATTCAGTCAGAGTACACATGAGCGCCATTGCAGCACATCACCATCCCATTGAGGGAAAGTCCCTCTCTGCACAGCCCCCTGTGTCCCAATTCCTGTGGGGCCTCATGCCCTCCAGTGATGGAATGGGATCTAAATGTGGCACTTTCACAGCTCACTAAGCCTCCGTTTGAACCCTTGGCTACCTGCCACCTGCAGTACCTCTCCTTGAAGGTCGTATTCCTTACAGCGTTCACATCAGCTCGCATACATGTAATAACTGTTGATGTTCATCCCTGTTTATCCTAGTTCTACCCCTGTTCATATGTAAATACATTGTAGTCTGCCTGCAATGTATATGTTTGGTTTGATGTACACCTCACTGATGCTGATAGCGCGGTATAGAAGAAATATTAAATAAATAAATAAATAAATAAATAAATAATTAATACTCAGCGAGCGCCAGGCTCTGATGGCAGAGCCCCCCTACACGAGGTTCTATAAGAACAGGGTGGTGCTCTGCACACACCCCAAGTTTCTGCCAAAGGTGGTGTCCCCCTTCCACCTCAATCAGGAGATGGTGCTACCCATCTTCTTCCTGAGGCCTCACGCTGACAAGGTGGAGACTGTTCTCCATATTCTGGATTTTAAAAGGGCCCCGTCCTTCTATCTGCAATGGACTTGGGGGCATTGCAAAGCACCTCAGTTTTTTGTATCCTTTGACCCCAGCTGTCTAGAGCTCTCAGTGACTAAGTGAACTCTATCTGCTTGGGTGATGGACTGCATTGTCTACGAGCAGGCGGGGATTCCACTGGACCAGAAGGTCACAGCACACTGTGTCAGGGCCATGGCTGCTTCTGTGGCAAATCTGCGTTCTTTCCCTGTGACAGAAATCTGCTGGGCTGCCACCTGGTCTTCGATCCATACCGTCACAGCTCACTACTGCCTGGAGAGGGAATCCTGATGGGACAGCACCTTAGGCCAGGCCATACTCCGTAATCTATTTGGGGTGTAGGCAACTCCTGACCTCCAACCCTTCTGTGTTCAGGCTACTGGAATGCTGGTTCTCTGCCGGACATTTGGGTCTTGTGAGAGTCTCTTAGTAGGGACCCAACTGCTGTTGATCACGGCTCACCCTTTGCAGGTTGTTGTGGTATTTTTTGTTTTACAGGTTCTTGGTAGCCTGTAGCTGGGGAGTCCCATATATGAGGACAGATTTCCTGCTTGTTCCCGGGAGAAAGAGTAGTTACTCATCTGTAACAGGTGTTCTCTGGGGACAGCAGGAATCAGTCCTCAGAACCTCCCTCCTCCCCTTGGCGTTGCTTCTGTACTATATTTTAATTTCTTGCCATCTTAGCTATGTCATTAGGCTGAGGCAAGATGGCATCCTTGGGTGGGAAGGGGACCATGAATGTGTGGTACATCTCCCAAAGGCTTTCTTTGAAAGCTGGGAAGATGCTTCTGCATGGGCTCTGTCGGCACTGACGCCCACATTTGAGGACTGATTCCTGCTGTCCCCGGAGAAAACCTGTTACAGGTGAATAACTAATGTAGACAACTTTACACTTGTCCACATTAAATGCCATCTGCCATTTGGGCGGCCAGTTACCCAATTTCTCAAGGTTTTCTTGCAATTTTTATTTATTTATTAATTTTTATTTATTCTTTTCTTCTATACCGCCCCTTCCAGAGATCAAGGGCGGTTTACAGGGAACAGTTTAACAATTTTTATATACTTTTACATGGAACAGTAATTTGTAACTATGTACAGGTAACATTGCATGCAGCTGTGTCAAAACTATTTACAAAGAACAATAATCAAATATTACAAAGAACAATAGACAATAAACATATATTACAATGGAACTTGTGTGCGTTAAGAAAGTTATTTACTTTTCTTACGTAATACATACGGGGAGCTAATAGCGGTGGTTTTGTTTGAGTTAGTCGCTTGCGGGTTCAGGAGGTTGGTGGGAGTGTTTCTGTGACTGCTTGGATGGCTCTTGGGAGGTAGGGGATTTCAAAATGCTCGGTGAAGAGGTGGGTTTTGAGTTCTTTTCGGAATAGATGAAGGTCTTTCATCACGCGTAGGGTTATTGGGAGTTCGTTCCAGAGGGTGGGGGCAGCAAATGAGAAGGCTCTGGAGCTTGTAGTTTTCTTTGTTTTTCTGAAGGTTTTATCTATGTTGAGAGAATGGTTTGCATTTTGTCTGCATGTTCTTGATTCTGATGGAGAATGAAGGAGAGTGGTCAGGTGGGAGGGGGAGATATCAATTTTTCACAATCCTTTTGTGTTTTAACAATGTTGAATGATTTTGTGAAAACCATTGCATATCCCTTGGGGTGTGAGTAATTTGGAATTGGCTATTTTTGGAATATGTCAAGACAATTGTGATCTGGATTAGCCACCATTGTAAATGGGATACTGGGTTTAATGGGCATTTGGTTTGACCCTGTATGATAATTCCTATATACACATGTGCCTACCATTTCTGGTTGCAAGTATCAGTGATGATTTTAGAAAGGAAAGTATGCATTTGCTTTCCCTACTAAAATCAACACTTTGTATAGATATACTGGCTGCATCCCCTTATCTGGTTGGTACTAAAATCACATTCTTTGTTCATAGGATGTAGGGTAGTATTTCAAGGTAATACTGTCCTGTTCTAGACTTTACCACATAAATAGTGCAGACTTCCTTAACTAAGAGTTTTATAAACGAGCATCTGAATTGCAGTGCACAGAAATCACATGTATATATATATTTTTTGTTGTTTTTTCCAGAACCAGAAACATCTCAAAATAGACTCTTACAATCTGTCATGGATTTAATTTCCCCTGCTGAATCAGAAGAGGCTTCTGGTCAAGACATCTCAATTACTCAGACACAGACTGAAGAAATTGCAGTAACTGAACTGCCAGTTCCACATGAAATAATGACTGAGATGGAAAGCTTGCTTGATATGTGGAGTGGAAATCTCAAGGTAAATTTTGCATAGTAGGGGGAAAATGCATCACTGTTTCTATTTCTCTGTCAATTTGCCTGCTTGGAACCGATATTGTTGCTGTCATGGGATTCATGGGGAAGGCATG
Source organism: Ichthyophis bannanicus (assembly GCA_033557465.1). Lineage (NCBI taxonomy): Eukaryota > Metazoa > Chordata > Amphibia > Gymnophiona > Ichthyophiidae > Ichthyophis > Ichthyophis bannanicus. The sequence continues at coordinate 339,001,315 of CM066032.1, forward strand.
GTAATGACGATTCTTCCCTCCTCCATGCCTTTTTTGCTCTAAACTAAAACTAATATGTCCCTTCTCCTCACCGCCTCCCCACACACTTCAAATAAGTGTTAAAGATTTATTTGCAAAAAAATCTGGTAACTTAAATTAAGGGAGGAACAGGACTTAAAGTTTAGAAAGGGACTTAAAGTACACCTATTTCAGTTACATTTAGGATCGGGTAGAGTTGTGAGAATGTAATAGAAGATGGGATGTGCATGATGGATGGTTGAGGCATAAGGGCTAGTTGACTAGAGGTGCAGAGATTTAAGTGGTTTGGGGACATGGGCAATGTCTTGACGACCCCATCCAGGTGTTCCCCACCATGTCTCTTTGTGGGTTCAAAAAAATGTGACCGCTGCAGTTAGATGATTATACTTCGCTGATTTTATATATTATTGTTTATTGCATAAAGTGGATCTCTGATAAATACGTTCTATAAATGTAAGATAGGTAGATAGATAAATCTGGAAAAGGCAGTAAGGGCCAGCGCTATGATTTAGAGTGTCGTTATTCAAGTAGCTGTCCAAATAGCTTAGGATATAAATAGTTATCCAGATAACAGTGCTGAATTTCCCTAAAAGCCGGATAATTAGCCACTCGGCCCATCACTATCCAGATAGTACAGAGTCTGTCTATAACAATATTTCTCCAGGAACATGCAGGAAGTCAGTCCACACTTATGGGTGACGTCGGCACCGGTGGAGCCCGTGCGGAGCAATTCCCCAGCTTTCAAAGAAAGCCTTTGGGATTGCTACCACGCATGTGTGGTCCTCTTCCCGCCCAAGGGTGCCATCTTGCTCAGTCTTCCATTTTCCGCGGAGCCCTTCGGATGCATGTCCTCGTTCCTCGGAAAAGGTTTTGTTTTCCTCGCCTTAACAGGCTCTCTTTTTTCCAGTTGCACCAGTCCTCTATCCGTCTTTTCCCCTGCTCTACTTCAGAGCGCCCAGGGATACACATTTTTTTCAAAATTTTTTATTTTAGGATTCGCGCTCTTCTTTCTTTCCAACTGCTGGCCGCGTGGGGGCCATTTTTGCCCCCCATGGCCACCGGATTTAAAAAATGCGATAGATGCTTTAGGACACCCATGACTCTTGTCTGCAGTGCCTGGGAGCCGACCATGACCCAGAGCTCTGTTCGCTCTGCAAGAAAATGTCCCCCAAGGCCCTGCTCAGTCGTAAGCAGAAGTCCGAAGACATTTTCTGAAAGGCCACCTCTGAATCCCTGGTGGCACCCTCGGTCGTCTCTCCTCAGGTGGGGTCACCCCCTGCGGCCCCGCATTCTCGGCGGCACTCCGACCAGGGGTCCCCCGAGGTGGAATGATGCAAAAAGAAGGCGACCTCGAAGTCGCTGTCTGGGACTCATGACAAGTGCGAGTGCTCCCGTGCCCGGTCACTTAGTCCCCTTCTGCATTCCCGAGAGTCGGACAAGGAGCGGCCCCGCAAGGTACCTCACAGGCAATGTTCCCTCTAATTTTCTGTAGGCTGTGTGCGCATAAAATATCATCTGTGTGCAGCTTTTGAAGGAAGGTTAAATTTCTGTGCGCCACATAACGACACTCGGAGTTATATACTTTAAAATTTGACTACACATCAGAATACAGTATGTACACCACACTGATTTTAATCAAATTAAACGAAAATAGATGATTACTAAATGAAGCGGGAAATTTCTAGTAATTGCAATCATAACTTAAATTTTAAGACGTCTGTGTTGTTTTCTATCAGAATCAGAGACGTAATTTTTGTGCGCTCTGTTGTAAAGTATGTGCGCTCCCTCGGCGAGGTGTGTGCGCGCGCACACGCGCACAGCTTAGAGGGAACAGTGCTCACAGGGAAACGGAGGCTTCCGGTGAAGGCACCCAGTCTCCTGAGAGTCGTCCTGGTGAGAACCCCCTCTCCTCCTCGACGCCTGATCCGGTGACCCCGGTATCGGTGTCCTAGGGCCCCACGCCCGTGTGGGAGTCTTCGTATGCTGGTGCTCGAATGCAGCGTTTCTGCGGTCAGTGTTTCCCAGCAGGCGCTCACAGCCAGGTTCGCTGACTTGCACCCAGAGACTGTCCCTTGCGTGGGACACCCAAATCCATCCAGGAAACCCCCGAGAGCCATGGGCCTCGTGAGGGTCCTCGATGTTGGTCTCGCTCGCTCTCCTGTTCCTCAGAGGCGAGATCGTCCAGGGCCTCCGACTGCAGGCCGCCAGCCATTGGACAGGGTGACCCGCCCGGCTCGGATCCCTCGACTGATTATTTTGGACTGGGAGTCTGATGGGAACACCTCCTTGGAAACCTGTACCCATCGGGATCTTCCATCGGACCCCTCACCACCTGCATTTCAGCGGCGCTCACCACCTGAAGACACCTCTTTCTTGGTGTTCATTCGGGATATGGCTCGGGCCCTCAGCCTGGTCACCCAGGACGAGGAGGATCCTCGTGTTGAAAGACTCGATATCCTTCAGTATGAGTCCCAGCTCAGAGAATCTCTCACTGTGCCTGTGCCGCCGATTTTATCTTGGCTGTTGCTCCACATGTGGGAGGCCCCAGCCTCGTTCCCCATCGTGAGCAAGCGCCTTAACACAATGTACAAGGTGTAGCGCGGGCTCGGCTTATGGGAGACCCAACTCCCACACACCTCAATGGTGGTGGAATCGGCCATGAGGAAGCAGAAGAGCCCGAAGTCATACTCCTCAGTACCACCGGGCCGAGAGTTGAGAGCTCTTGAATGCCCTAGGCCGCAAGGCCTATCAAGATTCCATGCTCTCTTGTCGCATCCAGGTATATGTTCCTACACGACTTGGCTAAGGAACTGGGAGGTTTCTCTGCGGGCCTTGAAGGAGAGTCCCTCGACAGATTCCGCGCCCTATTAAAATCAGTGGCCGACTGCTCAAAGTACATCTCTCGAGCCTCGGATGGCAGCCGCAGGTATTAGAACCCGCCGCTAGGCATTGCTCCAATCCTCAGATTTGGAACAATGGGTGCAGGAGAAACTCTTGGACGTAACCTGCCTTGGTGAAAAACTGGTAAGCCAATGAAAGAGAAAGCTGCGGAGATCGAGATGGAGTTAGTTACCAGGACTCATCTCTCCTGCAATAACTCCACTCTGCCTCGGAAGAAGCAGCCAACCAAGAAGTCCTTCTTCCCCAGGAAAGGTCTCCAGTATCACGGCTACCCACCGTACCAGCCGTACCCGGCTACCCCCACGCCGGCTGCTCCGGCGCAGGGAAAGCACGGCCAGGGGCACCATAAATCAAAGGGCCCGAAGGCCCAAATGCCGGCCCCTCCACAACCCACTCAGGACAGGCGTCCCCCAACTGGCTGCTGTATCGCCGGCCCCTCTCCCTCCGGCGATACAGCAGCCAGTTGGGTGGCGCCTGTTCTGCTTCGCCCCATCGTGAACGCTCATCACCTCAGATACTTGGGTTCTCCAGGTCTTCCGTGAGGGCTATCGCCTCCATTTCGACAAGCTTCCACCCCCTTTCTCCCCAGCAGAGCCTTCTCGACTCACCGCACACCAGCTTCTGCTGCAGCGGGAATTGCACTCTCTCCTTGCCCAACAGGCAGTCGAGAAGGTCCCTCCCCACCTTCGAGGTCGGGGCTTTTATTCCCGGTACTTCCTCGTCCCAAAAAAGACAGGGGGTCTGCGGCCCATCCTCGACCTCCGCAGGCTAAACAAGTTCCTGGTGCGGGAGAAATTCAAGATGTTATCTCTTGGCGTGCTGCTGCCCTTCCTCCCGCAGGGCGACAGGCTATGCTCCTTGGATCTAAAGGACGCTTACGCCCTTATCTTGATCCACCCCCATCACAGGCAGTACCTGCGTTTCAGGGTGCAGGGAGAGCACTTCCAGTACAGGATGCTCCCCTTCGGCCTTGTGTCTACCCCACGAGTCTTCACGAAGTGCCTAGTCGTAGCCGCCGCTCACCGCTCACTTTCAGCGCCGGGGCATGCTGTTTTTTCCCTACCTCGACAACTGGCTTGTTGCGGGCTCCTCTGTCGGAGGCCCAGCAAGCAGTGTCGTGCACTGTCCTCTTCTTGGAGAGCTTGGGGTTCTTGGTCAACTACCCAAAATCTCACCTCAAGCCAGTGCAGGCTCTCGAGTTCATCAGGCTGCGCCTCGATACTCGGCAGGCCATTGTCTTCTTGCCGATGGATCTCTCCACCCGCCTCCGAGCACTGGCGGCTCGCGTCCAAAGCGCCCACCAGGTCATCGCTCGGTCCATGCTACGTTTCCTGGGCCACATTGCACCGACTGTACATGTGGTTCCCTACTCTCGCCTGCACATGCGGACGGCTCAGTGGTGTCTCAGTGCTCAATGGAGTCAGATCCTCGGACACCTCAGGGACCCCGTCAGGGTTCTTCCTAACCTCCACTTGTCCCTGAACTTGAAGCAAAACCCCCACAACCTACTGCGGGGATCGCCCTTTCAGACACCACAGCACGATGTGGTGCAGACTACAGATGCTTCCCTGTTAGGGTGGGGAGCCCATTGCGGGTATCTCTGCACGCAGGGGCAATGGTCACCCACGGAGGCTCAGCAGCAGATAAACCTGCTTGAGCTCCGGGCCATTCTGTGGGCCCTGAAGGCCTTCGATGATCTCTTCAGCGGGAAGTTGGTTCTAATGCAGACTGACAACTGTGTAGCGATGTTCTACATCAACAAGGAGGGGGTCATGGGGTCACACTCCCTCTGCAGGGAAGCGGTCCTCATCTGCTCTTTCGCTGCCCGATGGAGGATGTCCCTCAGGGTGGCGTACCTCCTGGGTCAGGAGAATGGTCTGGCGGACAGACTCAGCAGAATCCTTCACCCCCATGAGTGGTGGCTGGATCCCAGAGTGGCAGGCTGGCTGTCTCTACGCTGGGGCACTCCAGCAATAGAATGCTTCGCCAGCCCCCAGAATACGCAGCTCCCTCGCTTTTGTGGCCCGGTACCGCACCCGGGTAGGGAGGGCCCCGATGCATTTCTTCTGGACTGGTCCTCTTGTCTTCTATATGCATTCCCTCCTTTTCCCCTCATTACGAGGACTCTGTTTTGAAGGCTCAATGGGACGGGGCATCGTTGATTCTCGTGGCACTCTTGTTGCCTCGGCAGCCTTGGTTCCAACTCCTGTTCTGTCTGTCAACGGAGCCTCTGGTTCCCCTGGGCTGGGCCAGGGACTTGCTAATGCAGGAAGAGGGTCGGATACTACTCCTGAACCTAATCTCCCTATCCCTCATGGCCTGGCGGCTGAACGGGTCTCTCTAGCCTCTCTGGCGCTTCTGGAGGAGGTTGAGGAAATCCTCCTTGCCTCGAGGAAGGACTCCATTAGGCAGGTCTATGCCTTTAAGTGGAAACGCTTCTCCGTCTGGTGCTCGGATCACCAGATCGACCCCTTCTCATGCCTGGTTCGGTGGGTTCTCCAGTACCACCACCTCCTCTCGAGGGAAGGACTGAAGTTGAACTTGGTTAGAGTTCATTTTAGCACCATCTCGGCGAATCACATCCCTATCGAGGGAAAACCTCTCTTGGGGCAGCCGTTAGTCTCCTGCTTCATCCGGGGTCTTCAGCTTTCCAAGCCGCCCATTCTTCCTTCTCCGGTGGAATGGGACCTGAACGTGGTGCTCATGCAGCTCACCTGTCTGCCCTTCGAGCCAATGGCGACGTGTTCGCTCCGGCATTTGTCCTGGAAGGTGGCCTTCCTGGTGGCGCTGACCTCGGCTTGCCGAGTCAGTGAGCTTCTAGCGCTCATGGCTGGTACCCCTTACGCCAGGTTTTATCAGAATAGGGTGGTCCTCCAGACCCATCCTAAATTCTTACCCAAGGTCGTCTCGGCTTTTCATCTCAACTAAGAGATAGTGCTCCTGACCTCCTTCCCGAGGCCCCATGCCGACCAGGTGTCGGCGGCTCTCCACACCCTCATCTGCAAGCGGGCCCTCGCCTTTTACTTGCAGTATACCCAGACTCACCACAAGTCTGACAGACGTTTCATGACCTACGATCCCAATAGGCAGGACAAGCGGTCACCAAGCGCACCCTCTCAGTTTGGGTGATGGACTGCATCGCTTTCACCCATGCGAAGGCAGGCGTCCCTCTGAATCTTCGCATCACCGTGCACAAGGTGCGAGCCAAAGCGGCCTCGGTGGCGCCTCTGTGCTCCATGCCCATGATGGACATTTGCCAGGCGGCGACCTGGTCTTCCATGAACAACTTCGCTGCCCACTACTGCCTGGAAAGGGAGTCCTGCCGGGACTGTGCCTTTGGCCAGGCTGTACTCTGCAATCTTTTCGGGGTATAAGCAACTCCTGCCCTCCGACCCTTCTTCACGGCTACCGAGGGCTTCGACCCGAGGACTCAGGCTCCTTCGGGCTTTGGCTTCTGCTTACGGCCTCGCGGAGGTGTTGTTTTGGTTACAGCTTTGGTAGCCTGTAGCTAGGGAGTCCCATAAGTGAGGACTGACTTCCTGCTTGTTCCTGGAGAAAGTGTAGTTACTCACCTGTAACAGGTATGCTCCAGGGACAGCAGGAATCAGTCCTCCTCACTACCCTCCCGCCTCCCCTGATGAGTTGCCATATTTTTGTCCTTCCCTTGCCATCTGCTTGGTAGGGCTCGAGCTAAGGGACCTGACTGAGCAAGATGGCACCCTTGGGTGGGAAGAGGACCACGCATGCGTGGTAGCAATCCCAAAGGCTTTCTTTGAAAGCTGGGGAATTGCTCCGCGCGGGCTTCATCGGTGCCGACATCACCCATAAGTGAGGACTGATTCCTGCTGTCCCTGGAAAACACTTGTTACAGGTGAGTAACTACGCTTTAGTGGAACTATCTGGATAATGCTACTGAATATCCCAGTCAGTAGCACTTATCCGGAGAGCAGGCACTGCTATTCAGGTAAGTGCTGCCAAGTATTAACTTGAATAACACTAACCTACTGAACTGTTTTATCTCCAGTATTCCATAAGTGTTGGATGGGGGATACCTGCTGTGTGAAGGCTGGAATAAGATGTTCTCTAGGAACAAGCAGGAAGTCAGTCCTCACATATGGTTGACGTCTGAGCCTGCGAGGAGCATTTCCCCAGCTTTCAAAGAAAGCCTTTGGGACATGCTAACACGTATGCGTGGTCCCCTTACTGCCCCAGGGTGCCATCTTGCTCCTTTTTTCCGCAGAGCCCAACGGTCGCCTGTCCTGTTTCCCCAGAAGAATCCTTGCTAATTATCCTTAAGATAGTTTCCCAGTTTGCATACTGGTTCCTCTTCCCACCTCAAGCTGGCGCTGTCCTCGGCTTCTTTTGTCTTTTTTGATTGAGGCTTGCCTTGACTGGTGCTTGTGCCCTTTTTCGCCTGGGGGTTGTCGACCCCATCCAGGTGTTCCCCACCATGTCTCTTTGTGGGTTCAAAAAAATGTGACCGCTGCAGTTAGATGATTATACTTCGCTAATTTTATATATTATTGTTTATTGCATAAAGTGGATCTCTGATAAATGCGTTCTACAAATGTAAGATAGGTCGATAAATAAATCTGGAGTTAGATGATGTCAGTCATGCAGACCGACACCCATGACTGCTGCCTATGCTACCTGGGCTTGGATCATGACAGCACATCCTGCGACCTGTGCCAGGCCATGATTCCTAAAACTATTAAAAAGAGGTTGGAGTTGCAGGAAAAACTTTTCCCCAGGTCAGATTCTGCACCAACCTCCCCGACGCCGAGCTCCAAACCCAGCACTTCCCGTGAGGCCAGAGCGTCCTCAGAGTCCTGTGGTGGCTGCTCCTCTGAGAAGACCTCAGACCCCAAGAAAACAAAGAAAAAATCCTCAAAGTCAGCCGAGGTTGCACCGGAGAAACCCGGTAAAAGCACCTGGAGGGACTCTGATGGCTCCAAGAAGCGCCCTACCAAGTTTCTCAAGAAGGATTCCTCAGCCGGCGGAGACGGTGCAAGGATCCTTGAGACCATAGTCCTCATTGAGGACCTACTCGTGAGATTGTCAGCGCTGTACCCGAGGTCGTCTGGGCCCATGCCGAAAGCTGCGGAACCTCTGGCAAGCCTATGGCCGACAAGGCAGCTGAGATCGAGGCCAACGTGGTGACTCGACAGAGGCTCTGTGAGAAGACCTCATCCTTTCCCCATAAGAAACCATCAGGGAAAAGACCTCTGTTCCCAAGGAAATAGGAACCCTTTCAGCAGAGTCACCACTACCGGCCCTTCTCGGGCCAACAACAGGGTTTTCACCCTAAAAGACAAAGCCATGGGGTTCAGAACCCAAAGGCACAGAAGCCCCATACCCCAGCTCCCGCCCAGCCTGGGAGGAGCTTTTGACTCTCGGGGCAGGGCCTCCCCTCCCCCAGGAGACCTTCACCAGCCCACAGGGGACCGCCTGGCACTCTACACAAGTGGGTCAGTGACACCTCGGACCAGTGGGTACTGCAGGTGGTAAGGGAAGGATACCTCCTCCACCTATAGCAGGTACCACCCAGGTTCTTTCCAGGAGAGCCAGTGCGACCTCTCCTTCACCAGACCCTTTTGCTCTCAGAGCTCACAGGTCTGCTCAGGGACAACGCAGTGGAGCCTATACACAAACACCTGTGGGGAAAAGGTTTCTGTTCCAGATACTTCATTGTCCTAAAGAGAACTGGGGGCTTCAGGCCCATTCTAGACCTGAGAAACTTAAACAAGTTTCTGGTGAGGGAGAAGTTCAAGATGCTCTCCCTGGGAACACTGCTGCCTTACCTCCACAAGGGCAACTGGATGTGCTCCTTGGACCTAAAGGTTGCATAAACTCGCATACTGATCCACCCCTCCCACAGGCAGTACCTATGGTTCATGGTGGGAGGCGGGCACTACCAGTACAGGGTGCTACCCTCTGGCCTAGTGGTGGTAGCCTCCTGTCTGCGCCTATGATGGGCTTTTGTCTTCCCTTACCTGGACGACTGGCTCATCAGGGGCAGTACAGCCTCAGAGGTCTGTCAGGCTGCAGAACGTGTAACCCTTCTGTAGCATCTGGGGTTTGTCATCAGCTACCCCATATCCCATCTCTCTCCAACCCAAAGCCTGCAATTCATAGATGCTCAGTTGGACACATTACAAGTCAAGGCTATCCTCCCAAGAGAGGGCAGAATGCCTCCGGCAACTGGCAGGAGAGGTACAGCGCTGTCTGTCAGTGCCGGCTCTCCTCCTCCTCCTGGGCCATAGGGCCTCAACAGTTCACATCATGCCCTCAGCCTGCTTATACATGCAGTCATCCTAGTGGTGGCTGTGCTTATAGTGGACTCAGGACACAGGCAGGCTACAGGTCAGGGTCAGGGTCACCCGACAGCTGGTGGAATCCCTCATCTGGTGGCAAAACCTGCGCCACCTCCAGGTAGGCATGCCCTTCCAGGCACCCGTGCCGCAGAGGACCCTGACTACAGACTCTTCCCTCCTAGGTTGGGGGGCACATTGCGGAGACTGCCACACATAGGGCAGCTGGTCTCAGGAGGAGTCATGCCTATAGATCAATCTCCTGGAGCTCAGGGCAATCTTCTTGGTCCTATGAGCATTCCGCCATTGCCTGCAACACTGACCTGTGCTGATCCAGATGGACAACCAGGTTGCCATGTTTTATATCAACAAGCAGGGGGGCAAGGGTTCATACTCACTTTTCCAGGAGGCGGTGGCCCTCCTCTCATTTGAAGCATGCTTCTGTGAGTGGTATATCTCCTGGGCCAGGACAACTGCCTAGTGGACAGGCTGAGCAGAGTCCTTCATCCACATGAGTGGCGCTTCAACCCCATATTAATGAAGCAGTTCTTCCTCCTCTGGGGCAGGCCCCATGATGGACCTATTCGCTTCTCTGGACAACACACAGCTACCCTGCTTCTGCTCCTGTCAGCTGCACCCGGAGAGAGTGGCGGCAGATGCCTTCCTGATCTCGTGATATCAATGTCCAGAGTGAAAGGGCATCAGTTATACTGATTGCCACCAGGTGGCCCAGGCAGCCTTGGTTCCTTCTGCTGCTTTTCCTGTCAGTGGCACAACCAGTCCTTCTGGGTCGAGCCCCGGACCTCCTGTCCCAGAAGGAGGGCTCCCTCCTGCACCCCAATTTTTTATTTATTTATTTAGAAGCTTTTCTATACCGCACTCTTTAATATTAGTGCGGTTAATTTGGGCTCACTAGCAGCATAGCCGCTGAAAGGGTAGTATTGGCCCCTTTCAATCTTCCAGGAGAAGTCGAAGAGATCCTACTGGCCTCACGAAAACCCTCCACCAGATGGGCTTATGCTTTTGTGGAGAAGGTTCTCCGCCTGGTGTGCAGAAGGGAAGGAGAATCCCTTCTCCTGCCATGTGCAGCTAGTACTTCAGTACCTACTGCACCTGTCACACACCGGGCTGAAATCTAACTCGGTGAGGGTACATCAGAGCTCCATAGCCACTTAGCACCATCTAATCGAGGGAAAACCCCTCTCAAGCCAGCCCCTGGTCTCCAGGTTCCTCTAGGGCCTCCTGTTGTCCAAGCCCCCTCTCTGCCCTTCAGCAGCAGAGTGGGTTCTTAACATGGTGCTTTACCAGCTCAACAAACCACAGTTTGAGCCCCTGGCCACTTGCCACCTGTGGTACCTGTCTTGGAATGTGGCCTTTCTGGTAGCCCTTACATCCACTCGAAGAGTGAGTGAACTCCAGGCCCTGGTGGCAGATCCACCATATACAAGGTTGCACAAGAACAGAGTAGTGCTTCATATACAGCCCAAATTCCTTCTGAAGGTGATGACTCCTTTCCACCTCAACCAAGACGTGGTCCTCCCCATCTTCTTTCCATGGCTTCACGCCAGCAAGGAGGAACTAGTACTTCATGCACTAGATTGCAAATGGGCCCTGTCCTTCTACTTACAGTGGACTCATGGCCATTGAAAAGCTCCTCAGCTTTTCATGTCTTATGACCCTAGCTGACTGGGGCTCCCCGTGACTAAGCGAACTCTGTCCACTTGGGTGATGGACTGTATTGCTCTCGCCTATGAGCAAGCTGGCCTCTCCCTCGAGCACTGGATCACAGCGCATCACGTGAGGGTTATAGCTGTGTCGGTGGCCAACCTCCACTCGGTGGCGGTGCCGGAAATCTGCAAGGCCCACCACATGGTCCTCAATTCATTCATTTGCAGCTCACTGCTGCCTGACGGGTGAGTCCTGCAGGGTCAGTGACTTTGGCTAGGTAGTACTCTGTAATATTCTTGGGGTGTAGACAACTCCTGTCTTCCGACCCTTCTGTGTTCAGGCTACCGGAGTAATAATGTCGCTGGACGCTAGGGTCTTGTAGAATCTCTCAGTGGGGACTCACCTTCTGAAACTCACGGCTACCCGATTGGTCTCTGTTGGTGCTGTCGTGGTTCGGTCCTTGGCAGCCTGGAGCTAGGGAGTCCCATATGTGAGGACTAATATCCCTGGAGAAAGCGTAGTTACTCACCTGTAGCAGGTGTTCTCCAGGGACAGCAGGAATCAGTCCTCACAACCCTCCTTCCTCCTCTGGGAGTTGCCCCCATACCTTGTTTTAGTTTTTACTGCTGCCCTAGCTATGTCATCTGAGTGAGCAAGATGGCATCCTTGGGCGGGAAGGGGACCATGCATGCATGGTAGCATGTCCCAAAGGCTTTCTTTGAAAGCTGGGGAGATGCTCTACGCGGGTTCCTTTGGCGCCAACTTCACCCATATGTGAGGACTGGTTCCTGCTGTCTCTGGAGAACACCTGTTACAGATGAATAACTATGCTTTTTTCTGCTGGTTGAAATAGAATCAACTGTAGAATGAGGTCTTGAACATAAATATCTGGAACATAAAAGGATGGAAACCATGCGTTGAGCACTTCAGCTCAAAACATTGGTAAAATGACATTTGCTTTTCTAAAAATGATGATGGTAGCCCACATGGAACAAAAGTTTAAACCTGAACCACCTTACTGAAGGACTGTTGAGAGCAGCTGCACTGGTAAGTATTGACGTACTGGGAAATTCTCAGAATCTTGGGGAAAAGGGAATTTTTTGGGATTAGCTGATAATCTGTGACTATTTAAAATTCTGTGTTTAACTTCACTGAGGGTTTGTCTTTTAAAACTTTACCCTAAATAAAAGTCGGTTAAGGTAGAGTTTTAACGTGCAGTCCAGATTTGTGGATTATGCCAATTTACCAGTAGATGGAGACCGAGAACAGGAAGCGGAAACATTCATTCCCTCTTAAGCAGCCTATGCCCCAAAGCAGAGCCAGTAGTTCTCAGTCTCCAGCAGGTGGATGAACATAGCCTGTGCTTGTTTCTTTTCTCCCCCAGCTGCTTCTCGGTGGACCTCTGGGCAAGTAAGAAGTGGCAGCTCCCCCTCTCCTCCTCCCCAACTTTTGGGAGGGGGCCAGTGGTGAGCCTAGGTCCCTGCTTATAAAGTTAATAAATAAATAAACACGAACAAACAAACAGCTGGTAGTACAACCGGGGAAAAGCAGTGTAAACACGGTGGAGTCCCGCAAATAGCAGATTGTTGGTACTAATAAGTGGGCTGGGTCTGTGTAACAATTAGGCCCAAGCCACATGGCTGATCTGGAGCACTGCCGTTGTGCAGCCGCCAAACGTCTCCCTCTCTCTTGCATTGGCATCTGTTGGGACTATACTAGGGAGAATGTGGCTGCTACAGATCAGTTGGTCGGCTTGGGGGCTTGGAGACCACTGCAGGTTCGCACGGAGGGGGGAGGGGTAGCATCGCATCCACGATTTTGGCAGAAGTGGTTGCCATGTTGGATTCTCTTGCTGTTCCTCCCTTTGGAGCGAGGGGAGCCTCCGTTTGCGCAGCCCATGTGTGTGGGCCCTCTGGGGACCTTGGGGGGCGGTGATAGCTGGCAATGAAGGTAGTTCTCCCTTTTCCCCAGAGCTTTGTCTTGCTGCTACCTCAGGCTTTTTTGCTGCAGCAGAGACTAGGCCGACTTTGCCACCCTTCAGAGGGGGCATGCTCTCTCTGTTGCGGAAAAGCACATTCACAGGAAGAGGACCCAGGACACAGGCAGGCTACAGGTCAGGGTCAGGGTCACCCGACAGCTGGTGGAATCCCTCATCTGGTGGCAAAACCTGCGCCACCTCCAGGTAGGCATGCCCTTCCAGAATTTGAGGATGTGGTTTCTGGGGGGTCCTTAGGACTGCTGGAGGGTCCCTCAGACCTTCTGTAGGAACAAGACTAAGAGGACTTGGAGGAGGGGGAGCTTCCGGCTGGCAAAGACCTATCCACTGTAGGGATTTTCCACAGGGATGAGCTCCCCACTCTTAACTGCAGATAGTCATTCATAGGCCGTTGCGGTCCTTCCCTGTCCATCAGGTAGTAAAGTAGATGATTGACGACAAATGGAAGGCTACTGTTGCAACAGGAGCGGCTCTATAATGAGGCCAAGTGAGGCAGTGGCCTCAGGTGGCAACCTTATGGAGGCGGCAAAAAATGCCCCCAAAAAGACCGCTTCACTCGCACAAGACAGGAAACGCCTAGATTACCCTCGGCGCTGGCAGGCTCAACTTTAACAGGGAAGAAGAGAAATGCTTTTCCTTCCCGTGGCTCTGCAAAAGTGAGCCGGGGCACTGATTAGGAAATACAGGGTACTTTCGGAAGGTGGGGGGGAGGCTTGGACTGGTAATGAGCTGAGCAGGGCAGGGCAGGGCTGGGCTGGGGGTGGGTGTTAGCCCCAGAAATTGTCTGATTGGCGGGGTTAAGATTGGTAGTGGGTTGATGAAAGGGCTAACACTGGCAATGGGTACAAGGGAGGCTAGGACTGGAAATGGGCTGATCGGGGGACTTATGGGGGGACTAGGACTGGTAATGGACTGATGGGCTAGCACTGGAAATGGGCTGATCAGGGAGCTAGCACTGGAAATGAGCTAGGACTGGTAATGGGCTAATGGAGGGAGCTAGGACTGGAGTGGGCTGATAAAGGGGATAGGACTGGAATTGGGCTGATGGGGGGGGGGGGGAGACAGCTGCTGGCCCTGAAAGAAAACTGGGGGTTAGGGCTACAAATGGGCTGAAGCAGGGGGATGGGAGAATGGGACTGGAAGGGAACGGATGCTGAGATGGTCTGCCAGGGGAAAGAGGGGACGGGAAAGGAGCTGACATGGCTGGGGGAAGGTGAGGCTAGGAAGGGAACTGACATGGGGGGAAGCAGGGGGCTGGAAGGGAGCTGACACGTGGGGATGGCACTGGAAGGGGGATGGACAGAGGGTAGTGTGATTGGAAGAGAGCTGACGGGGGAGTGGCACTGGGCATAGAAGTGAGCTGATACCTGTGATGGTATTTGGACTAGAAGGAGCTAGACAATGCTGAAGGAGGGTGACTGGAAGGGAATGGACACCAGAGGCAGTCCTAGGAATGCAAGGCGGTTTACATTAGAAGGTACGGGGAAGGGAGGACTGGAAGGGGACTGACACTGGGGAGGGTTACCAGGACTGGAAATAGGCTGATAGAAGGAAGTGAAGAAAAAAAAAGAAGAGATAAGAAATGGCAGATGGACCATAGACCACAGAAAGAGAGCTAAGAGAAGACAGGAAAGCAGAAGCCTCAGATCGGGACCAGCATGATCAGAGAATAAAATGATCAGGCAACAAAGGTAAAAAAAAATAATTTTATTTCATTTTAGTGATTGGACTTTGTGCTATCTTTATATTTTACACAGGATGGGGGGACTGCAAATCTTATTTATCTGATGTTGCACTACATGCGGAGTCTGGCTTCTTGGGGTTTCTGTTTATATTTTGTCTACATATTTTTATTTTTACTTTAGATTGTGATGACTTAATCTCCAGGAACAAGCAGGAATGAGTCTTCACACGTGGGAGACGTCGCCGACGGAGCCCGCACGGGAATGCTCCCCAGCATCCAAACACAAAGCCTTTGGGAGCACCCCTCACGCCTGCGCGGTGGCTTCCCGCCCTTCCTACTGCCTCTCCCCAGTTTTTCGTTTTCCACGGAGCGAGCAGGACGTTCCTCCTGCTACCGCAGAAACTTTTTTTCTCTTTCATTTTCTTGTTTCTTGTGGTCGCGGACTTTGTTCCTGCCGTCACCAGCACCACTGGTGTTTTTTCTTCTTTTAATCACTTGAGGGAACTTCTTTCCCTCTGGTCCTTTTGAGGCTACCGGGTTTTCCAGCATGGAGCCTTCTTCCCCTAAGAAGTGCCCTCACTTTGGAGACTTCGTTTTTTACTTAAAATCCAATGCCTGGTGCCTCTCCTGTTTGGGCCCTGATCCCTTTTCCCCCGGTCCTCCGGGCTTCGGTATCGGGAGAAGACCTTCCCTTTTTCGGGTGTCCCTCGATGACGTTTTTCCTCCTAAGGTGCGGTCATCGGTTTTCTCTTCTCTCCAGGATCAGGTAACACCACAAAAGTCTGTTAAGACTAGCCAAGTCTTGAGGGGTGAGTCTCATGCGCGGCATGACGACGGCTCCGGCCTCCCCCTCGAGTCCTCCTTGGCAAATAAACCCCGGCGGGAGTCTTCGGGCTCCAAAGCATCTGCGGGGTTTCGGGTTGTTCCTGGGGTTAGCTCCTCACAGAACATTCCCGAGCCATGCTCGAGGGTGGTATCCGCTTCGAGCGGTGACGATTCCCCGGTGTCGGCGTTGAGTGTTCCACTCTTCGCCAGGGATCGTCAGCTGGTGTCCTCGGCACCTCCGGGGCCGATCGACTCGACCCAGTCTGACTTCCCTGCATCCCAGCCATGCGCGGGGGTGGTGCCCGCCTCGGGCGGTACCGATCCTCCGGCATCGGCGTCGGTGTCGAGTGTTTCACTCTTCACCGGGGATCGTCAGCTGGTGTCCTCGGCACCTTTGGGGCCGATCGTCTCGACCCAGTCTGGCGTTTCTACATCCCAGCCATGCGCGGAGGTGGTACCCGCTTCGGGCGGTACCGATTCCTTGGCGTCGGTGTCGAGTGTTTCACTCGTAGCCGGGGATCGTCATCTGGTGCCCTTGGTACCTTCGGGGCCGCTCGACTCGGACCGGGCTGGCTTTCCTGCATCCCAGTCCTGCGCGGGGGTGGTACCGGCTTTGAGCGGCGCCGCCTCCCCGGCGCCGGCATCGGTGTCGAGTGCTCCACTCCTCACCAGGGATTGCCATCTGGCTCCCCCGGTACCTTCGGGACCTATCGATCTGTCTCGGACGGGCGATCCCCTGGCATCGATGCGGACGTCGAGTGCTCCGCTCGTCGCTAGAAGGGGGGCCTCGGGGACTTCGATCGATTCGACCCAGCCGGGTTGTCCGTCGTCCCGGCCAACAGCGGGGTTGGTCCCGGCGTCAAGAAGCGCCGGTGCCCCGGCTTCAGCGCCGGGGTTGTGCGTTTCACTCCCCGCCGGGGCCCGTCGTCGGGTTACCTGGGTACCCTTGGGGCCGGTTAGTAAGCCCCGGAGGGGTTCTCCTCGCGGTAAGACAGGCTCGAGAGGAGTACCGGCGTCTAGCGATACCTATCTCCTGCAGTCGTCGCCGGTGTCGGGTGTCTCCCCCTTCACCGAGCTTCGTCCTCGGGGGTCCTCGATGCCTGCGGCACCGATCGATGCAATCCCGATTCGCTTTCCGGGTTCGGCATCGCCGACACCGCCACTGCCGTTGGGGCCCTCTAGGAGGGGGTTGGTCCCCGCGCTCGGTTCGATGCCCTGTCTCGAGTCGATATCCAGTCTAGAAGGCTTGGTTTCGACACGTTTCGGGCGACACAGTGCAGAGATTGCTGACCTCTGCTCCCCGAGTGCTTCGGACCCACTTCAACCGCCAGGGGCTGTGCCGTCCCTGAGGCCGGGGTCGGGGCCGAGGCCGATTCCTATGGTTCCGTCGGTGCCATCGACCCCGTCGTTGCCTAGCTGGGAATCAGTTCCTGGAACCGTAGATGCAGTACTAGCGGCCTCGAATCGGGACTGTTGGTGTCCTTCTCTGTCCAGTGGACACCAGTCCGCTAGGCCTGCTGGTGTCCAGGCGGCACCCTCCGCCTTAGCCTCCCCCAGAACAGCCCCTCTGGGAGAGCCGTCTTTTCAGGATTTTCTCCTTGACATGGCGGACTTGCTTGCCATCCCTATCCCGGGTCCTCCCCTAAGTCCATGTTCTGCGGAACAGGCAGCCGTAATGCTTCCTCTACACCCCTCTCTGCAGGATCTTCTGCTGGGGGTTTGGCGGTCACCCTTGAGGGTTCCTGCTCCGTCTACGGCCATGCATGCTCAGTATCGGGTGCCCCCTCCCTGGGTTTTCAGGAGCACCAGCTTCCACATCATTCCATTGTGGTGGAATCGGCGCTGCAGAAGGTCGGAAGTAAGAAGAAACATTCTTCTCGCCCTCCTTGTCGTGCCTCTAAAGCGATGGACACCTTTGGGCGTCAGACCTTCCAAACGTCCATGTTGGCTTCCAGAATTATTTCATATATGTTTTATATGAGCCTGACACTCCGGGAGGTCACCAAGAGATTATCTCTCTTGTCTCCCTTTTTGTCTGCAACTAAGGCCTCTGAATATTCCTTGCTTCTTTATCATTGCAGGAATATCTCTGGGTTCCTTTCTCGTGCTTCTCTAGACTCCTTTCAGTCTGTTAGCAGGTCCTCTGCTATTGCCATTGGGGCGCGTCGTACTGCGTGGCTGCAGGCGTCCGACTTGTGTAGATGGGCACAACATAATCTGGGTAATTCTCCGTGTGCTGGAGAACACCTCTTCCATAGCGAAGCGTTACGTCAGGTTGCTCAGTGCTCCGCTGACCTTCCTAGCACTGGAAGCCATCCTAAGCCCTCTCTTCCCCCCGGGGGTGGGAAATGTCCTGCCAGACCTCCTTTCCCGAGGAAGAGAAAGTTTCAGCCGTCCGCCCACCCGCCAGGTGCGCCCAAGCAAGGGTCGTCTTACTCCGGTCGGCGGTTCCCGGGCCCGTGCCAGGATGCTCATACCAAGCAGCCTTAGGCTCTTGTATGCGGCGGCCTACGATTAACTTCTCTACCGGAAGTTTATTCTTCTAGCTCTACACTGGGGTTCGTTTTCAGTATGGCAAGTGGTTCGGATGCTTGTCCGGGAGTTACGGTATTCCCTCCTCCTTGTTGGTTGAGGGAGGTCACCGCTCTTCCTTGATGGTTCTGGCCACAGGGCCTTCTATCCTTCAACTGACTTACTCTTAGGTAAGTCCCTCGAACCCTTCCCTTCCAGGGTCCCCCTGCTTGAGCAGATGCCATACCGAAATTTCTTCTCCCAGGGAGGACCTTTTCCCCTGTTCTTTGTCAGTTACTGTGCGTGCAGGAGTTACCCAGAGGGCTTACTACTTCTGCCAGATGCTCTGCTACCTGGCGTTTGCCACTCCCCACAGGTTTCCTCCTAGCTTCCGGGATGGGGCGACGTCTCTGACTCCTGTCAGTTTCCCCCGCCTCCTGCACGCTGCCCTCTGCAATCTTCAGAGCAGTTTCCCATAAGGCAGGGACCCTTGTATCTGAGGGGTTTTCCATATGAGGGAATGGTCTTCTTAGTCACTCCTTGACTCTCGATGACTATACCCTCTTGTCTCCCGTTTGGTGCGGGGGACAAGTTCTTCCTGCGTGCTTGCCATGGGGACACATCGTAGATCTCCCCTGATGTGCCCTTCACGCAACCGTACTGTTAATCTCGCTGATCTGCCACTGCTCCACAGACTTAGACCCTCCCCCCCCCCTTGTTCTTGGATGGATCTTCTCGCCACCTTCCCAGGTGGGCGCTCTTCTGTGGATCAGTGGCAGGTCTGACTTATCAGTATTATACTCCCGTATGTCTGTCCTCGACATGCATGTTCTTAGTACCTGGGTGGGCGCTCTCCCTACTTACCTAGATATATATTACATATTTATCTGTATCGGTAGGCGCCCTCTGGGAGATGTCCACAACCCCCTGTGTATTGCTGTCTACCTCCCTATTGCAGGTACTTGCGTTTACTCCTTATGGGGTCCGACCAGTCCACTTGCCTATTTTCTTACGGCTCGCTATCTGGGACCGGTTATACTCAACTTGCTGCTGTGAAGTCAACAGCTTCTATTTGTTTTTGTTATGCACTTCTTCTTGAGGTTCAGGCCCTATGTCTTCCTTTTCTCAGCTAGGGCTGATAGTGTACTCTTCGGTTCAGGGGTACGCCCCTGTTCTCCTCCGGACTGGGCTCTACAGATCGGCCAGTCTTCTACCTCTAGCCCTCAGGGTTAGGGACTCTGCCCCTGACGGGGTGCTCAGCTTTTTCCATAAAGCTTCCTTGAAGACCTGCCGTTCTTCTCCTGCACCAGTTGACACCTGGGTCTCCTGTCCTTCCGGATTTGGAACTCCCCCCTCACTGCTGTGGAGTTCCCTCGAAGACTTCGCTACTGAGTCTACGGTACCTTCCATCACAGTTCTCCTCCTACGATCCGGTAGGTGAGCTCTATGTGGTACTAGTTCATTACATTCTTAATGATACTGACTTGCATTCTAAAGACTACTCTCCCCATGTAGTCTTTGGTTTTGCTGTTCCTTGGGATCGTTTTTTCTTCTCAACTCCTACCCTCCATCCCTTGGGGGATGCCGGGGATCCAGGTTGGGAAAATGCCTGCCTGCCAGGGCTCCGCATTTTATGGGATCTCCCCCTGGCACCCTCAGCTAGGGAGTCCCCACGTGTGAAGACTCATTCCTGCTTGTTCCTGGAGATAGCACAGTTACTTACCTGTAACAGGTGATCTCCGGAACAGCAGGAATTAGTCTTCACAACCCGCCCACCTCCCCTAGGAGTTGTATCTCTCTATTCCTTCCTCTTCCTCTCCTTCTCTCTCAGCTATGAACTCAACTGGGGAGAGGCAGTAGGAAGGGCGGGAAGCCACCGCGCAGGCGCGAGGGGTGCTCCCAAAGGCTTTGTCTTTGGATGCTGGGGAGCATTCCCGTGCGGGCTCCGTCGGCGACGTCTCCCACGTGTGAAGACTAATTCCTGCTGTTCCGGAGATCACCTGTTACAGGTAAGTAACTGTGCTTTCTGTACTTGATAAGGGTCTGTGTTCTGAGTGTGTGACTGAGGCCAGGTGTTCTGTTAACAAGGAGTTTGTACATAAAGATCTACACTATACTGTAGTAATTTGACATGTTCAGCTTTTCAAATAAGTATATTGATGTTCCAGGGCCCACTGTAATATTTACGGTGATGCTTTTTTTGGATGGGCTCCTGATGCGAGTTTCGGAAGTTGGTGCTGATATGGTATGGTATGGTAGATTTGCTCTAAAGATACTCAAGGACTTTGTTGTAGGGTTTTGTATTAGTTCACAATATGCCTGGTACTGGAGAATGGTGGTGGTGGTTGTTAGTGAGATGATCAGAATCCGATTTTTTTTTTTAAGATAATGAGATCTCCAGGAACAAGCAGGAATGTAGTTTTCACATATGGGTATCGTCGGTACCGACGGAGCCTGCGCAGGAACGCTCCCCAGCGTCCAATTAGAAAGCTTTTGGGAGCATCCCACAGCGCCTGCGTGCTGCCTTCCTGCCTTTCCCAACTGCCTCTCTCCAGTTCTTTGTTTTCCTCGGAGCCAGCAGGTCGTGTTCCTGTCACTGCAGAAAATTCTTCCTTATTACTTTCTTTTTTTGTGGTCGTGTCTGCCTTTCCCGACGCTTTACTGGTACTGCCGGTTTTTCTTTATTTCTGTTCTTTAAAAAAAAAAAAAAAAACTTAGTACTTTTTCCCTTTTCTCCCAGGTGCACGCGCCATTTTGGGCCTTAGGCCCCAATTTTTCCTACAATGGAGAAACCTGGTCTCAGCAGCATGAGCTAGCGGCAAACATATTTTTACTGCCAACATACATACGCCCCATCACATCAATGACAATGGCAGAGGTTCTGCTTAAAAATCCACCAAACTCGCTCTAAATAAACAAAAATTGTTCAGATATATGAAACAAAAAACCTTTCAACACCTGATGTAAAAACATGCAACCACAAGAAGGTCTCAGCAGCATGGGCTAGCGGCAAACATTTTTACTGCCAACATATATACGTCCCATCACATCAACGACCTTCTCATGGTGGCAAACAGCAGAAAACAATAAAAAAAGCTTTGCTGCACTGGACAAAATTTCAACGCCCCGACGTCTCCATCATGAGCCCAAATAAACGTTTCGTGGAAAATCCGCTTCATCAGGGGAAACCAGCCGCCAAACACAAAGGCTGGAACGCCGAAAAGTAGCCCCGATTTCATGCGTGCGTGGCGTTCTGTGGACGGTTTTGGTGAAATCGGGGCTACGTTCCAGCATTCCAGCCTTTGTGTTTGGCAGCTGGTTTCCCCTGATGAAGCGGATTTTCCGCGAAATGTTTATTTGGGCTCATGATGGAGATGTCGGGGTGCTGAAATTTTGTCCAGTGCAGCAAAGCTTTTTTTATTGTTTTTTGCTGTTTGGCACCATGAGAAGGTCATTGATGTGATGGGGCGTATATATGTTGGCAGTAAAAATATGTTTGCCGCTAGCCCATGCTGCTGAGACCTTCTTGTGGTTGTATGTTTTTACATCAGGTGTTGAAAAGTTTTTTGTTTCATATATCTGAACAATTTTTGTTTATTTAGAGTGAGTTTGGTGGATTTTTAAGCAGAACCTCTGCCATTGCCATAGGTGCATGTAGAATTGCTTGGCTCCAGGCATCTGATCTGGAGCTCTGGGTACAAGACAAACTAGGAAACATTCCTTGTACTGGCAAAGATTGGCAAGAAAAGGCCAATGAGTTTGGATGCTGACAACTCCACCTTGGATAGATTATCCAAGGCCACAGCTGATCCTGCAAGAAAGAAATCTTTCAAGAAACCATTCTTTTCTAAAAAGAAAAGGTTTTATCCTGCTTATTCTCAGCAGGGACGTTCTGCAGGTCAACCTGTCCAGAAGGGTCAGCAACCACCCAAACAAAGGAAAACAAAGACTGCTAAGCCTCAACCGCCTCATCAGTCTCAGCCTCCAAAAGGCCTTTGACTTTCAACTAGAGAACTTAGCCTTCCTGGCTCTCAATGGACCAGAGCCTCCACCATTCCAGGAAGGTTGTGCCATTTTGCCCCCAGATGGGGGCAGATAACAGCAGAGCATTGGACACTCTCCATCATAAAAGAGGGGTACAAGCTTCATTTTTGAAAATGCCCCCTCCCACAATGGTAAGACAGTTCAATTCTCAAACCTCTCTCATCAACCTGTTAGATCAAGAGGTCACTATGCTTCTTGCCCAAGGGGCAATAGAAGAAGTACCCATTCTTCAACAGGGTACGGGGTTTTACTCCCCCTATTTCCTTATCCCAAAGAAAGCAGGGGGACACAGGCCTATTTTAGACCTCAAGAGAATTGAACAAATTCCTGTTCAAAGAGAAATTCAAGATGATTTCTCTAGGAACTCTGCTGCCATACCTTCAGAGACAGGATTGGCTTTGTTCTCTAGATCTCAAGGATGCGTACACTCAAGTTCTCATCCATCCAACTCACAGAAAGTTCCTTCGGTTCCTTTTCAAGGAAAGCACTGCCAATACAGGGTGCTTCCTTTTGGCCTGGCCTCAACACCAAGAGTGTTCACGAAATGCATGGCTGTGGTAGCAGCATTTCTCCGCACTCTGGTAATATTCGTCTTCCCCTACTTAGACGACTAGCTCATTCGAGCCCCAACAGAGTCAGAGGCCAGGACTTCTCTGTCCTGCACAATGCGTATCCTTCAGTATTTGAGTCTGGTCATAAACATCCCAAAATCCAGTCTAACTCCCACTCAGTCTCTAGAGTTCATAGGAGCTTTGCTGGATACCAAAAAGGCAAGGGCCTTTCTCCCCCAGGCCCGTTGCCTTTGCATATGCAGTTAGCTTCTCAAGCAGTGCTAAAGACTCATCTCACTGCCTGAGAAATGCTTCAACTACTAGGCCACAAGGCATCCAATGTGCATGTGGTTCCCTATGCTCGCCTCCATATGAGGGCAGCCCAGTGGACTTTATCCACTCAATGGACCCAGGCATCAGGATGCCTGTCAGACAAAATACCAAACACAAGTTGCCTTATTTTGTCCCTCCAGTGGTGGAAGTCCACTCAAACCCTGTTGCTGGGGTCCCTTTTTCAGCAACCCTTACCCCAAGCAACTCTCACAACAGATGCTTTTCCGATGGGTTGGGGAGCTCATCTGCAAGACCTCTCCACCCAAGGCACCTGGACTCCACAGGAGACTCATCTACATATCAGTCTCTTGGAGCTCAGAGCAATCTTCCTTGCTCTTCGAGTGTTCCACAGCCTGCTCAGCTACAAGACAGTCCTCATTCATATGGACAATCAAGTAGCCATGTTCTACGTGAACAAGCAGGGGGGAACAGGCTCTTTGTCGCTTTGCAACGAAGCTTTGCGACTATGGGCCCTCGCCAGTGAGCATCAGATTCATCTCCTGGCAGTGTATCTTCCAGGCATACAAAACTCTTGGGCAGACAGACTCAGTTGAGTTCTGCTTCCATATGAGTGGTCTCTGCATGCAGACCAGGTGGCCAAGATTTTTCAAATTTGGGAACCCTGGACATAGACCTCTTTGCATGACTGTGGAATGCCAAACTTCCCTGGTTCTGTTCCAGATTTCCGGCTCAGGGGGCTCAGGCCAGGGATGCTTTCCTCGTTTACTGGGGTCAAGACTTTCTGTATGCCTTTCCACCCATTCCCCTAATTCCCAAAACCCTGTTCAAGCTTCAGAGAGACAGAGGCCATATGATTCTCATAGCTCCACATTGGCCACGTCAAGTGTGGTACCCTCTGCTTCTACATCTCTCTCAAGCTCCCTCCCTGGAGTTAGGGTCTGCCCCAGATCTCCTATCTCAGGAGGACGAAATGTTATGGCATCACAATTCCCAGTCTCTGCATCTGAGGGCTTGGTTGCTGAAGGCCTAGATCTCCATGATCTTAACCTTCCTCAACAGGTAAAGGGTATCCTTTATGCTTCCAGGAAGCCTTCCACAAGACGCTCTTATGCTTTCAAGTGGAAAATGTTTACCATATGGTGTTCGCAGAAGGGTCTTAACCCCATTGCCATACCTCTGGAATCATTACTGGAGTATCTCCTTCATTTATCCAATGCAGGACTTAAGACTAACTCAGTAAGGGTCCATTTGAGTGCTATTGCAGCTTCCTTCAAGCCCCTAAATGGACAACCTATTTCCTCCCATCCTCTTATAGCAAGATTTATGAGAGGCCTTCTGCTGACTAAGCCTCCCATTAAGCCACCACCTGTGGCATGGGACTTAAATTTGGTTCTTGGTCAGCTCATGAAGCCACCTTTCGAACCCTTAGCTACTACCTCCTTGAAATTCCTTTCTTGGAAGGTTATCTTTCTCATTGCAATCACATCTTCACGTCGCATCAGTGAGTTGCAAGCACTAGTGGCTGATCCTCCTTATACAAGGTTCCATCATGATAAGGTAGTCCTTAGGACTCATCCACACTTTATGCCAAAGGTGATCTCGCCTTTTCATTTAAACCAAGAGGTCTACCTACCTGTGTTCTTTCCAAGGCCTCAAATGCATCAAATGCAGAAAGGAACCTTCATACTTTGGACTGTAAAAGAGCTTTAGCTTTTTACTTACTAAGAACACAGCAACATAGAAAGTCCTCTCAACTCTTTGTTGCTTTTGATCCTTCTCATTTGGGACTTCCAGTCTCCAAGAGAACACTATCTAACTGGATTGCTCAGTGTATTTTCTTTGCCTATCAGAGTAAGAATCTTCCTCTGGAGGGCCATGTCACAGCTCACAATGTGAGAGCCATGGCAGCTTCAATGGCTCATCTGCACTCTGTGTCTATCGACGACATCTGTCGAGCAGCCACCTGGGCCTCGGTTCATACCTTCACAGCCCATTACTGCTTGGACAAGGATTCCCGCCGGGATGCCTTGTTTGGTCAGGCTGTTCAACACCTGTTCCGTACCTAATCAACTCCTACCCGCCATCCCTGGTTGGATGCCAGAGATCCATGGGGGGAAGTGGAGCCCTGTGCAGGGACACACAACTTCTGGGGCTTCTCCCTGGCATCTAAAGCTAGGGAGTCCCCATATGTGAAGACTACATTCCTGCTTGTTCCTGGAGATAGGATAGTTACTCACCTGTAACAGGTGATCTCCGGGAACAGCAGGAATTTAGTCTTCACAACCCACCCACCTCCCCTAGTAGTTGTATCTCTCTATCTATCTCTTTCCTTTTCCCTCTCTCTCTCTTTGTCTCAGCTTTAAAACTCAACTGGAGAGAGGCAGTTGGGGAAGGCAGCACGCAGGCGCTTTGGGATGCTCCCAAAAGCTTTCTAATTGGACGCTGGGGAGCGTTCCCGCGCAGGCTCCGTCGGTCCCGACGATACCCATATGTGAAGACTAAATTCCTGCTGTTCTCGGAGATCACCTGTTACAGGTGAGTAACTATGCTTTCTATGGGTGAATTTCCTGGTTCTGCTCTTACTAACTGTTGAAGGGAGTTCTGTGGATGCAAAATATATGTTGAAAAAGAAAAAGCAAGAACCATAATGCAGTTCATAACAACAAATTAAAAATGAGTTATAATTTAGTTTTATAAACTGTGCTGTGGTTCTCGCTCCCTTTTAGTTCCTTGGTATACAAACATCTTGCATTTCCTACATATAATCTAATCGGGTTTTTGGTTTGGTTCCGTCCTGGTTTGGAGTTTTGAGAAAGCCCCGCCCCCCTCTATTGGGGGGGGGGGGGCGCCATCTCATCCTTTGCCTAAAGCAGCAAATTGCCTTGAGCCGTCCCTGTGTTGCGGGACTGCAGGTTGGTCGGAGCATGGTCATTCTTTACCCTTTCTCACCAGAGGAGCAAGAGTGCTTATTTTTATTTATTTATTTTATTTATTACAATCTTTTATATACCGCGCTATTTGGTATCAGCGCGATTCACATACAACAACATCAACAGAATAATGCCTTCCCCAGGTTGATGAGTTGATGAAGGTTTTCACCAGGAAAATTACTAATCCAGTGGAAGGAGGGGCAGCTTTAAAGGACCCGCTGGACCACTGTATGGAGGCGCTGCTCAAGCAGGCCTTTGAGGTGTCTGCCTTATCTCTGTAGGGGACTGTCTATGGCTCCTATGTAGCTTGTGCCTGTTTGAGATGGTTTCAGCGGATTCCAGAGGCATCTTTTGCAGAGGCATTGGTCCAAGAGGAGGCTGCTAAGCTGGAGTCTGGGACTGCTTTTTTGGTGAACCTGCTGTACAACCTCTTTTGGGCGTTGGCAAAGTCCATAGCCACAGTGGTGGCTGTCAAGTGTTTTTTATGGTTACGGAACTTGTCTGCGATTTAGTAAGCTTCCCTCTGCAGAGAAACTGTTAAGAGCTTAGAGAAGTTGGTGAAGGACCTAGGAGACACCAAGATGCCTAGAATCCCAGAGGATAAGCCCAAAGGGGCTGGATGGTGATCCTTTTCTAGAGGGCATGGTCATGATTCACACACGTTTCGCCTGGCCAGAGGGATAAGAACATAAGATATGCCATACTGGGTCAGTCCAAACCAAGCCCAGTATCCTGTTTCCAACAGTGGCCAGTCTAGGTCATAAGTACCTAACAGGTTCTACAATGCTTGTATTGGGTCAAACAGTGATATCCCAGGTCCCTTTTAATAATGGTTTATGGACCTTTCCTCCAGAAACTTGTCCAAACCTTTTTTAAACCCAGGTACATTAACAGCTTTTACTACGTCTCTTTTCCAGGTTGAAGAGCCCTAACCTTTTTAGCCTCTCTTCATAGGGGTATCCTTCCATCCCCTTTATCTTTTTGGTGGCTCTTCTCTGTACCTTTTCTAATAACGCTATATCCTTTTTAAGATACGGTGACCAGAATTGCACACAATACTCAAGGTGCGGTCGCACCATGGAACAATACAGAGGCATTATATTATCATTTGTTTTATTTTCCATTCCTTTCCTTATGATACCTAGCATTCTATTTGCTCTCTTGGCCGCCACTGCACACTGGGAGGAGGGTTTTAACATGTTATCCACGATGACACCTAAATCTTTTTCCTGGGTGGTGGTTCCTAATGCGGAACCTTGCAACGTGTAACCATAGTTTGGGTTGTTCTTTCCTAGGTGCATGACTTTGCACTTGTCCACATAAAATTTCATCTGCCATTTTCATGTCCACTCTTCCAATTTATCAAGCTCCTCTTGCAATTTTTTCACAATCCTCTTGGGTTTTAACAATTTTGAATAACTTTGTGTCATCTGCAGATTTGATCACCTCACTTATTATTCCTGTTTCCAGGTCATTTATGAATATGTTAAAAAGCAACGGGTCCAGCACTGATCCCTGGGGTACTCCATTATTTCCCTTTCTTCATTGGGAAAATTGGCCATTTAGCTCTACTCTCTGCTTTCTATCTTTTTAACCAGTTCCTGATCCACAATACTATACTGCCTCCTATCCCGTGACTTTTTAATTTCACCAAGAGTCTCTCATGAGGGACCTTGTCAGTGGCTTTCTGAAAATCCAGATACATTATATCAACCAGCTCATCTTTGTCTACCTGTTTATTCACACCTTAAAAAAAAAACAGATTAATAAGACAAGACTTTCCTTGGCTAAATCCATGTTGGCTTTCTCCCATTAGGCCATGGACTATCTACACGTTATTTTTTATAATGGTTTCTACTATTTTGCCTGCTACTGACGACAGGGTCACTAGCCTGTAACTTCCCGGATCACCCCTGGGTAATTTCCCTACATCATCTTCAGTAAAGACAGAAGCAAAGAATTTATTCAGTCTCTCCACTATTTATTTATTTATTTATTTATTTACATTCTCTTATATACCGCACTATTCTGCATTAGTGCGGTTTACATTGAACAAACTGAAATTACATTGAACAGGGCATTATAACGTGGAGATAACTATTTTACAGGGAACATGAGCTATGGAGGGTTAAGTGGCTTGCCCAAGACTACAAGGAGCACCTGTGGGACTAGAAACCCCAGTCCTTCCGGCCCAAGGTTGCTGTCCTCTAGTGGGATTTGAGCCCCCGACCTTCCGGCCTGAAGTACCTTGCCCCAACCACTAGGCCACTCCTCCACGCCACTATGGCCTTGTCCTCACTTTGCGCCCCTTTTGCCCCTCTATCATCCAATGGTCCAACTGAGTCTCTCATAGGTTTTTTGCTATGAATGTACTTGAAAGCTTTTATTATGCATTTTTGCTTCCATGGCAAGCTTCTTTTCAAATTTTTCTTTGCTTGCCTTTCTGATGCCATGTATGATCTGGTGCATTTGATGTCCAGGGACCGTGCCCCGTCTACTGTGTCACGGAAGTGGATCTGGCTCTGGCACTGGGCAGTGGACTCCACCTCCAAAGCCCAGCTGGCCCAGCAGGCTTTTAAAGGGAAGCTTCTGTTTGGAGCCTATTTGGAGCAGCTGGTGAAAGACCTGGGAGAGACAGAATCTTACCATCTTCTGGAACTCAGGTCCTAGGGGCCTGTGAAGTAGACAGGAACAGGCAGGCTGGCAGGAATCCCAGAGATCTCGGGACTTTCATCATTACCTATCTGAAAAGCCTTTCTTCTCCCCTGCTTCCAGACTTCAGGCTCACCTTCATGGGGCTTGTGGGCCCAGGGACTCGGTCCCCTCCAGAGGAGGACCCTCCTGGACTGCGCAGTGAAGGTTTGGGGGCCCATTCCTCTGGCTGGAGGCAGGCTTCACCTTTTCTTTCAGAAATAGGCCCGGGTTACCAAAGATATCTGGGTGATAGACACCATTGTTTGGCTATGTCTTGGAATGCCTGAAATCTTACCTCTGTACAGCTGAAATCTCTCCAGCAATCCAGGCCAGGATCTCTGCCTGCCTTTCTGACATTGCTGCTTGGATGTCTCACTGCTGCTTGAAATTGAGCATGGCCAAAACTGATCTTCTTATTTTCCCCTAAACCCTCCTCTCTCCTTTCTCCTTTCTCATTCTCTGAGGATAACTCTCTACCCCACCGTTTCTCCTCAGTTTGCAACCTTGGGGTTGTCTTTGACTCCTCTCTCTCCTTCTCCACACACATCCAACTGATAGCTAAAACCTGCCATTTTTTTCTCTACAACATCAACAAAATTCACCCATTCCTTTCTGAACACACTACTAAGACACTTATCTACTCCTTAGTCACCTCCTGTTTAGACTATTGTAACTGCTCCTTGTTGTTCTCCCTCTAAGTCATCTCTCTTCCCTTCAATCTGTTCAACAGTCTGCTGTGCAGCAATCTTCTGCCAGCCTCGTCTTGCTCATATTACCCCTCAAGTATCTTCATTGGCTTCCTATCTGTTTCTGCATCCAGTTCAAACCTTCGATCTTTCCCCTCCTGTCGATGGTGCTTCGTCCTCTGGTCGTGCCCTCCCCCCATAAGCATCCCCCAGCAATCCGTTCCCTTTCCTTCCCCTTTCTGCCCTCCCTTTACCTTGCCCACTTTGCCCTATCGGGCTATTCTCTCTTTCTGTCTTACCTTATTACCTCTCTTTCCTGTCAGTTTTTTGGCGTTCCTTTCTAACTTTATTTTCGGTAGCCTATAATTTGTATTGTACACCGCCCTGACGCTCCGGCCTGGGCGGTTAATCAAGTTGTATAATAAAGATAAAGATAAAGATAAAGATAAACTTCTCCTGCTGACCTATAAGTGCATTCACTCTGAAAATCCTCACAACCTTTCCTCTCTTATCTCTCCCTACACCCCTTCTCGGGAACTCTGCTCTTCTGGCAAACCGCTTCTATTTTTGCCCTTCTCTTCTATTGCTAGCTACAGACTTTGATGTTTTCACCTTGCTTCTCCTTATGCCTGGAACAAACTACCTGAGACTGTACGTCAGTTGCCTTATCTGACCCTTTTCAAATCCAGGCTGAAAACATAAGAACATAAGATATGCCATACTGGGTCAGACCAAGGTCCATCAAGCCCAGTATCCTGTTTCCAACAGTGGCCAATCTAGGTCATACGTACCTAGCAGTTTCCCCAAAAGACACAGGTTCCGCAATGCTTGTACTGGGCCAAGCATTGATAGCCTGGGTCCCTTCTTAATAATGGTTTATGGACCTTTTCTCCAGGAACTTGTCCAAACCTTTTTTAAACCCAGCTACACTAACAGCCTTTACTACATCCTCCGGTAAGAAATTCCAGAGTTTGATTACACGTTGAGTGAAAAAAATATTTTCTTTTATTAGTCTTAAATCGTTTACCCTGTAGCTTCATTGCATGTCCCCTAGTCTTCACAGTCGATCTATGTTTACCCATTCCACTCCGTTCATTAATTTATAGACTTCTATCATATCTTCCCTCAGCCGTCTCTTTTCCAGGTTAAAGAGCCCTAACCTTTTTAGCCTTTCTTCATAGGAGTATCCTTCCATCCCCTTTACCATTTTGGTGGCTCTTCTCTGAACCTTTTCTAATAATGCTATATCCTTTTTAAGATACGGCGACCAGAATTGCACACAATATTCAAGGTGCGGTCTCACCATGGAACGGTATAGAGGCATTATAATATCTTTTGTTTTATTTTCCATTCCTTTCCTTATGATACCTAGCATTCTATTTGCTCTCTTGGCTGCCGCTGCACACTGGGCCGAGGGTTTTAACATGTTATCCACAATGATGCCTAAATCTTTTTCCTGGGTGGTGGTTCCTAATGTGGAACCTTGCATCGTGTAACCATAGTTTGGGTCGTTCTTCCCTACGTGCATAACTTTGCACTTGTCCACATTAAATTTCATCTGCCATTTTGATGCCCAGTCTTCCAATTTATCAAGATCCTCTTGCAATTTTCCACAATCCTCTTGGGTTTTAACAACTTTAAATAGTTTTGTGTCATCTGCAAATTTGATAACCTCACTCGTTATTCCACTTTCCAGGTCATTTATGAATATGTCAAAAAGCAGCGGACCCAGCACAGATCCCTGGGGTACACCACTATTCACCTTTCTCCATTGGGAAAATTGGCCATTTATCCCAACCCTCTGCTTTCTATCTTTTAACCAGTTCCTGATCCACTGTAGTACACTGCCTCCTATCCCATGACTCTTTAGTTTTGCCAAAAGTCTCTGATGAGGGACCTTGTCAAAGGCTTTCTGAAAATCCAGATACACTATATCAACCGACTCACCTTTGTCCACCTGTTTATTCACACTTTCAAAAAAACATAACAGATTAGTAAGAGAAGATCTTCCTTGTCTAAAGCCATGTTGGCTGTCTCCCATTAGACCATGACTATCTACATGCTGAGTAATTTTATTCTTTATGATGGTTTCTACCATTTTTCCCGGTACTGACGTGAGGCTCACCGGTCTGTAGTTTCCCGGACACCCCTCGAACCTTTTTAAAAATTGGTGTTACCTTGGCGATCCGCCAATCTTCAGGTATTAGAGATGATTTTAATGATAGTTCACAGATTACTAATAGCAGGTCTGCAATCTCATATTTCAGTTCTTTCAACACCCTTGGATGTATACCATCCGGCCCAGGTTATTTGCTACTCTTCAGTTTATCTAATAGTTATAATACATCTTCCCGATGTATCGATATTTCCTTCAATTCTTCTGCACCTTTAAATACCACTTCAGTCATGGGTAACATCCCTACATCTTCCTCAGTAAAGACCGAAGCAAAGAATTCATCCAGTCTCTCTGCTATTGCCTTGTCGCCTCTTAGTGCCCCTTTAACTCCTCTATCATCTAATGGTCCAACAGACTCTCTCACAGGTTTTTTGCTACGAATGTACTTGAAAAAATCTTTATTTCGCGTTTTTGTTTCCGCAGCAAGCTTCTTCTCAAATTCTCTCTTTGCCTTATTTATCAATGCCTTGCATTTGACCTGCCAGTGCTTGTGCTGTTTCCAGGTTTCATCGTTTGGCTCTTTTTTCCATTTCCTGAAAGATGCTTTCTTGGCAACAACAGCCTCTCTGACCTCACCTTTAAACCATGCTGGCAGTTTTTTGGACTTCCTTCCACTTTTCTTAAAGCGTGGAATACAGCTGGTCTGGGCTTCCAAGATAGTATTTTTCAACAACAGCCAAGCTTGATGTAAGTCTTTAACATTTGCAACTGCTCCTTTTAGTTTTTTCTTAACTATTTTCCGCATTTTATCATAGTCTCCCTTTTGAAAGTTAAAAGGTAGTACTGTGGATTTCCTTACTATCCCTCCTCCACTAATTAAATCAAGTGGCCCCAACACCCTTATCTCTTGCACTAGATCTGGTGTTCCACTAAGGACTAGGTCTAGTATGGCTTCCCCTCTCGTCGGTTCATGGACCAGCTGCTCCAAGAAGCAGTCATTTATGTCATCTAGGAACTTTATCTCCCTAGCATGTACTGCCGTGACACTGACCCAGTCGATACCGGGGTAATTGAAATCGCCCATTATTATTACCGCGCTGTAACTTTTGTTAGCTTCCTTGATTTCTTTGAGCATTTCATCATCCATTTGTTCATTCTGGCCAGGTGGTCGATAGTACACCCCCACCGCCATCACCTTCCCCTTTTTACATGGAATTTCAATCCATAGAGATTCTACAGCAAATTTTGTTTCCTGCAGAACTTTAATCCTTTCTGACTCAAAACTCACCTCTTTGCTGCTTTTGGATCTTTACTCACTCAAATTTTCTGTTTCCTTACCATTTTCCCTAGCTGTATCCCATGTCTACAGCTACTGTGTTTTCTCTTTCGACTAGATTGTATGGTCTGATGAGCAGGGACTGTCTTTTATATGTGTATGTGCAGCGCTGCGTATGCCTTGTAACACTGTACTACTACTAGTCATTTGTATAGCGCTACAAGGTGTACACAGCGCTATACATATAGATGTAAAAGATGGTCCCTGCTCCTCAGAGCTTACATTCCAATCAAGATGGAAAAACATCACAAAACTGGGGACTAGAGTATGGCAAGATACAAATAAGTAGTGTGCAAGAGAATGAGGAGCATCAGGATCCAAAAGCAGCTTCAAAGAGGTGGGCCCATCCTGGAGTTGGATAAGGCCAGAGAAGGAATCTGTTGCACTGACCTAGGTAGTTTGTTCCAAGCAAACAGAGCAGCAAGGTGGAATGGATAAAGTCTGGTGTTGGCAGTGGCTGAGAAGGGCACAGATAAAAGGGATCTGCCAGAGGAACAGAGCTCCCGAGGAGGAGTGTAGAGTGAGATAAGAGAGGAAAGGTAGTGAGGAGCCGCAGAATGAATGCACTTGTAGGTAAGTACGAGAAGTTTGAACTCGATGTGGAAATGGATAGGGAGCTTGTGAATTGACTTGAGAAGAGGTGTGTTACATGAGCATAGCAACACTGGCGGAAGATAAGCTGTGCAGCTGAGTTTTGAATAGATTAAAGGGGAGAAAAATGATTCAGAGAGAGACCAGCGAGGAGCAGGTTACAATAGTCAAGACGGGGGAGGTGACTAGTGAGTGGATGTGAGGGTCTTAGTAGTGTGTGTAGAAAGGAAGGGACAAATTTTGCCAATGTTAGAGAAGGAAGCTACAGGTTTTAGCTCTGTTGGATGTGTGTGCAGAGAAAGAGAGAGAGAGAGTAGCATCAAAGATGTCCCAGGGTTGCAAACTCAGGAAACAGGGGAGGAGTGTAGTGTCATCCACAGAAATAGAGAAGGGAGGAAGGGGGGAGGTGGATTTAGGGGGAAAGATAAGGACTCTGTTTTGGCCATGTTCATTTTAGGACGGCGGTGAGACTTCCAGTCAGCAATGTCTGATAAGCAGGCAGAGATCTGGGCCTGGTTTCCTGGAGAGGTTTCAGGTGCAGAAAGGTAAATCTGAGAGTCGTCAGCATAAAGATGGTACTGAAAATCATGGAAAGAAATAAGTGCACCGAGGGACTGAGTGTAGAGAGAGAAAAGGAGAGGTCACAAGACAGAACCCTGAGGTACACCAACTTAAAGGGGGATGGCGGTAAAGGAGGATCCACCAAAACATACACTAAAAGTGCGATGGGAGGGGGAATAAAACCAGAACAGAACGGAGCCTGTAAATCCAAGCAAGGACAGCGCGTCAAGGAGAAGGTAGTGATCAATCATTTCAGAGGCAGCAGAAAGGTCAAGAAGGATGAAAATTGAGTAGAGGCTTTTTGATTTGGCAAGGAGCAAGTCACTAGAGACTTTGGCAAGAGCCGTGTCTGTGGAATGAAGAGAATGAAAGCCAGATTGCAGTGGATCCCGAAGGGCTTCAGGGGAAAGAAAGTCAAGACAGTGGCGGTGAGCTGCTTGTTCAAGTAGTTTTGAAGCAAAGGGGAGGAGAGAGAGAGGCCGATAACTGGAAAGACAGGTAGGATCTAGTGAAGGCTTTCGGAGGAGAGATGTAACCACAACATGTTTGAAGGCCACAAGAACAGATATAGTGGAAAGCAATAGGTTAAGGATTTGACAGATGGAAGGGATGACAGCGGAAGAGATAGAGCTTAGTAGGAATGGGATCAGAGGAGCAGGTAGTCAGTTTGGAGGAGGTAAGAAGATTTGCAGTTTCCTCCTCAGTGATTTCAGAAAAGGAAGAAAGGGTGAACGAAGGTGAGGGAAGAATTTGGGATTGAAGTGGGGGAAGATGAGGTGGAGGTAACCCTGTAGAGAATTCAAGGGTAATCATCTGAAATTTGTTATGAAAGTAGTCAGCCAAGGTCTGGCCAAACAATTAAGGAGGGATTGGGGGAGGTGGGACCTTGAGGAGAGAGTTGAATGTAGCAAAGAGGCGGTAAGGGTCAGAGGCAAGAGAGTCAGATAGACATAGTACTCTTGCTTGGTGAGTGCTATGGCTGACTGGAACAAAGTCAGCATGAATTTGAAATGTAGGTATTCAGCAAGGGTATGTGGATTTGGCCAAAAGCATTTAACTGAGCAGGCAAAAGGAATGTAGGTAGTGGGTTGTTGAAGATAGCCAGGGTTGAGGTACAGTATGCCTCACATGGTATGCAATGGGAAGAACAAGTGCATCCAGAGTAGAAGAGAGTATAGTGTTAAAGGAGGATACTGCCTCATCAGTAGACTCAGATGGCATAGTGGAGGAAAGAGGTGTTAAGACAGCAGTGGAGAGAGCTGGAGGGTCGATAATGTAAAGATTCCTAAACATCTTGGTGGAGATCGGGCAAGATCAAGATGGGGTGTGGTTAAGGGTGAAGGCTAGCAGGTGATGGTCAAATAAGGGCATAATTGAGGTGGAGAGGTTTGAGGGTGGGCAGTTGGAATAGAAGACAAAGTCAAGTCAGTGGCCATGCTTGTGAGCAGGAGTGCTAGAGCATAACTGGAGGTTGAAGGAGGAGGTTAGGGAAAGGAACTTTAAGCATAAGGGTCAGAAGGGCCATCAACGTGAATGTTAAAATCTCCAAAAAGAAAGGAGGGAGAAGATGTATCTAGAAAGGAGGAGAACCAGGAGTCAAAGGCAGTGAGAAAAGTAGAAGTAGACTTGTTGGGAGGGTCGATAAATGACAGCTACACTGAGAGATAGTGGAGAAAATATGTGGATGGCATGGACTTCAAAGGAAGTAAAGGAATTAGATGGAAGCAAAAGGAGGGGCTGAAATTGGCAGGAATGAGAGCTGGAACCCAACATCGTCAGCACAGCCAATGAGCTGAGGTATATGGGAAAATAGGTAGCCTCCATGACCCCCTTGTGGGTCTGCATTCAAAAGTGCTGTGGTGCAGACCACCTTGCACAAGTTGCTGCTCCTAAGAGCCATGGTGCCCTTTCCCCCGGACGAGCCAGAAAAGGGCATCTATTTTGTGGTGCCAAAAAAAGTTGTTTCTTTCCGGCCTATTCTGGACCTCAAGGGGATCAACAAGCATTTGCATGTTCTACACTTCCGGATGGAAACCTTGTGATCCAAGTGGTGTGCCATCTCTGGATTTGACTGAGGTGTATTTTCATATCCCTGACAGGGCTGATGAACAGTGTTTTCCTGTGCTTGGCTCTCACTATCAGTTTGCCACCCTCCCTTTCAGGCTCTCCAGCGCCTTGAGGATGTTCTCCAAGGGAACGGTCGTGGTGACTGTCACGGGATCTGTGTGCACCCATATCTGGACGACTGGTTCCTCCATTCCCTCTCAGAAGTGCCTCGGGTAGCGTCTCAAGTGGTGATCTTCATGGAGAGTCTCGGTTGGGTGGTCAATTGGGGAATGAGTCAGCTGGAGCATTCCTGGTCCTTGGAATTCCTGGGAGCACATTTCGACCCTCAAGTGGGCAGAGTCTTCTGCCAGAAGAAAAAGTCAACAAGCTGTTGGATTGCCTGGTGCTGTTCTTCTCACAACAAGCTCCCATAGTCTGGGATTACCTTCAGCTCCTCTAATTGATGGCGGCGGCCATAGAGATGGTGCCGTGGGTGCATGCTCACATGCAGCTACTCTAGAAGTCCTTGATGACTTGGTGGTCCCTGAGTTCTCAGGATTTTGAGCGCAGGCACCTCCCTCTCAATGCTGGTGCAGGTCAGTCTGCGGTGGTGACAGCAGCCTTGTCAATTGTGGAAAGACATGCCACCTGACTATCACTCCTGGACCCTTCTGATGACAGATGCCAATCTCTTGGGTTGGGGCGTCCATTGCCAAGACTGGACAGCCTAAGGCTGTTGGAACCACAGGGAAGTGGTGTGGCCCATCATCCACCTCAAAGCAAGGGCCATCAGGTTGGCTCTTCTGCATTTCCGGCCCCTGGTAGAGGGCCAAGCAGTTTGAGTGTTTTTGGAAAATGCTATGGTGGTGGCTTGTCAATTGGTAAGGTGGCATGAAGAATGCCGGGGTAGCTCTGGATCTGATGGTGACCTGCTCCAATGCCAAAGTGTGCTGCTGCTTCAGTCGCTACACAGAAATTGGGCCTGATGGTGTCGACACCCTAGCCCATCTATGACCAAGTTGGCACCTGCTGTATGTGTTTCTTCCATGGCCCCTGGTGGGGCAAGTGATCCAGTATATAGAGCGCCGCCTGGGCAGGATCGTTCTGGTGGCACCAGAATGGCAGAGAAGAGCGTGGTTAGACGATCTAATGCGACTTCTGCAAGCACTGTCTCTTCGGCTGCCGCCGTCTCAGGGCCTATTGCGACAGGGACCAATCAACCTGGAGGACCTAGTTCCCTTCTTGCTTATGACTTGACTTGATAGGAGATGGCTAGCACATAAAAGCTTCACTCCAGCGGTGGTTTCCACTCTTCTCGGAGTCCAGAGGAGATCTACCAAGTTAAAATACATGTGGATCTGGTGCCTCTTTGAACGATGGTGTGGCGCATGACGGTTGACTTCTGAGACAGCGAATTGCCATCTCTTCTGACATTCCTGCAGGATGGTCTAGAGAAGGGACTTTCCCTTATTTCAGTGAAGGTTCAGGTGGCAGCTTTAGCCTGTTTCCAAGGCCTGGTGGCAGGCAAGTCTTTGGCCTTACATCCAGCTGTCTGGTGCTTTCTCCAGGGGGTCGATATCTGCGCCCTCCGGTCTGTGATCCTTTCCTGAGATCTGTCTTTGGTGCTGAGGGCCCTGATGTTGGCACCTTTGAGCCGCTGAAGCATGCTACTCTGAAGGATTTGACACTCAAGATTGTCTTTTTGGTGGCAATTTGCTCCGCAAGGCAGACTTCCAAACCGCAGGCTCTATCTGCTAAGATCCTTACCTATCCTTTTCTGAGGAGGCTGTTTCCATTCGGCTTGTGCTGTCCGTCTTGCCTAAGGTGATTTCTCCCTTTCATGTGAGCAAGGTGGTATGCTTATCCTCCTTCTCTAAGGAGCAGTGTTGGGAGAAGGATAAGGATCTCCACCTTGTGGATGTCTGGAGAGTGCTTCTCCTGTACTTGGAGGTTACACATTTTTTTATGTCAGACCATATTTTTGTGCTCTTTGTTAGCTCGCATAAAGGTGATGTGGTGACTAAGCCTACACTAGGGTGCTGGATTAAGGAGGCCATTGCCTCAGCGTACCTCTTGTGGAACCAACTGGTTCTGGAGGGTCTGCACACCCATTCTATCCGAGCATGAGCATCCTCATGGGCGGAACAGAGCTTGGTAGCCCCTGCAGATGTTTGTCAGGCAGCCACGTGGGCATCACTTTCCACTTTTGTCAAGCATTACCATTTGGATGTCCACACTTGGGTGGATATGGCCTTTGGCTTTAAAGTTTTGTGAGCTGCTTTGTCTTCTTTCCCCGCAGTGGAGTCGTAGCTTTGGTATGTCCCAGTTATCTGGACTGGTCTAGCAGGATGGTATCGAAGGAGGCATTTTACTTAGAAGATAATGTCCTTTTCTTGAGTTCTGCTAGTCCAGTTCAGGGCCTGCCTCTGGAACTGTATCTGCTCTAATTTTTCTTTGCGGCGGTCCCTAGGATCCGCTATGCTTTAAATTCTAGGCTCTGCAGGTTTATCCTTTACTGACAGCATTCTGTTGCTGTTTTCCTGTACATAGTTCTCTACTGTTTTGATTGCTCATTTTTGCTCACATTGACATTGTGTGATGCTTGGTATATTTCTCCTATATGCTTTGGAACAAATACTGAGGGTACCTCTGGTGGCTGAGGCGAATAGAGGCATGGAAGTGATGTCATTGAAACCTAGGCTTTTCATTGGTTCTTCGTCTCCATCAATCTGCTGGTAGGGGAACATAACCCACTTGTCTGGATTGATCTAGCAGGACTAAAGGAAAGGACTTTATCTGGTAAGTAAAATGTCTCCTTAATGTCTGCCTGTTGCAGCATTTTTCTTGTTTATTTTCCCTTTTTTTGTTTTGTGGGCTGTTAATGTTTTTTTTTCTTAAACCCCATAGTGTTTCACCATCTGCTCTTGCTGGCTGGCAGGCTTAATGTTTTTATGAAGTTGCCTTTTTACTATATAACCATTCATCCTGAGATCAAGTTGATGGGCAGTCCTTAAAATTTAATTAAATGTTTACATGATGCTGCTTTATTTCCAGACAGATATTATGACTGAACTAAGCAAATGGAGACTTACTATGATTGAGGAACATAAAATGGAAATAAAAAGACATCAAGAAAAGCACACAGAATATGTGAATCATTTGTGCAAAAAGATTGATAATTTGAAAGGCCTGCTGAATACTTATGAAACGTCTATCCAGAGAAAAGATGAGGTAATTTTTTCTTCCATTCTGCCACTATTTTAATGCTCAGAACATCTATTGTACAAAATTGAGCTTATTTTCTTCTGTCTTCATTCTCCCTTGAAAGCAGAAACTG
The DNA here is from genome assembly GCA_033557465.1 of Ichthyophis bannanicus. Classification (NCBI taxonomy): domain Eukaryota; kingdom Metazoa; phylum Chordata; class Amphibia; order Gymnophiona; family Ichthyophiidae; genus Ichthyophis; species Ichthyophis bannanicus. The sequence continues at coordinate 339,040,415 of CM066032.1, forward strand.
TATGAACCTAAGCAAAGATAAGCTTGTGTAGACTGTCTACTCCATCTAGAAGCGAAGCATTAAATAATTGCATACCTTAAAAGAATCTTACAAGTAATGGGTATATGAACAACATTGGAATGTTGGTCACCTATTTGAAATGTTGTGTGGTCTCTAACACAATTCCAAGGTCTACCCAACTCCTAGGTTATCCTTTCAGTTACTCTTTGATTTTCAAGTCAAGAAGCAGCATTCCAATGAAACTGTTTAGGATCATGGTTTTAAATCTCATTTTGAATGTGGGACTCATTAATTCATTACTATTGTATTCCCCAAACAGGTTCCCCTTCAGATAAATTGGGCTGCTCAATAAAAGCAAGATATGCATGCATACATACATTGAGTCATTTCATTTAAATACAGATGAGAGAGAAGGCTAAGAAATATAATAGAGACATTCAACTTTCTCAAAGGTATAAATGCAGAAGAAAAATCTTTTTTAAGGGTAAATAGATTATAAAATGAGAAATTGCAGTATGAGTGTACAAGATTGATAGACTCAGGATTAATATCTGAAACTATTTCTTCATAGAAAAGGTGGTGGATGCATGGAACAGAAGCAAAAAGAGTAATACTTCAAGAAAGTATTCAATAAGCATAGAAAATCTGTAGTTGCAAAGAAATGAGGAGAAAGCCAGAGATTAGCTGTGGTCTGTGGTATTGTACCAAGAAGCTAATTGTACAGGCTAGAACGTAATCAAGACTATGGGCCTTATCTGCACATTCTGTTTCCAGTTCATACGGCTAGACCAGTCCAGACAAACAGGTTATGCTCCCCTGCCAGCAGATGTTGGAGAGAGAGAAAAAATTCCAGAGTTCTGATTGGTTAGGCTCTGGTTGGTATAGGAATGCCCCTAGAGGTCATATACAGTATTTCTCTGTCTCCAGCAGATGAGGGTGTTTAATTTTTCTCACTTAATGTTAATATTCATTTTAATTTCTTTGGCTCTTCTGGATGCACCTAGAGCACACACAAGGTGTTCCTCTAGGATTCCCAGAAACCACACCCTGTATTTTTTATTTAGGTAGAAGAGAGAAGTGCTTCCTGAGGTAAGCTCCTGATGGGGAGATCAGTAGAGCTCCCTCCATCGGGGATCTCCCATCCTCAGGCAAAAAGAAGCCTGTGCCTTCTGCAGCTGTAGAACAAACTAATTTAGTTTGTTTAAGTTGGATGGGACTGTACGGATTCTCCGAAGTGCCTTGGCAACACTGGCTTTGGTACCGTAAGTGGCAACCTGTTGGTTTTCTCCCCCCACCTCCGCTTCCGATGACTCCGGGGAAACTTTAATTGCTAACCTGCTACTTCCGAGACTGTTGACAGCACTCCTGTCCTCCTGATCGCTTTATTTTTAAAAGCGCCGTTGCAGACCGTTTTTATTTTACAGCATTTTTCTTTCCCTGTCAGTTTTTACCGCCAGCGGCCATTTTGTGAACATGCAATCGCACTCCTCACAGTCAATTTTTGGCGAGAATGGTGTTCGTCGCCATTTTCTCCTGCCTTTCAAAACTCAGAGGTCCTGCACCCGTTTTTCATTTCAGATTAGGAGCTGCCACTATATTTTTTCAAAACATCTCCAAATAGTATTTGATCAACGTTTAAAAAACAAACAAAAAAAAAAGACGACACCTTTCAACATGCCTTCCTTACTGCACAGATGTCTAGTGTGCAATAGGAAACAAAAGGATTTAATCAACAGGCTATGTCCCACATGCCATGCACATCCTGGAGAATGTTCCACTTCTCAACCTTGGGCACTGCCTTCCTTGGACATCAATGCCTCAATATCACCTTCTTTGGAACTGCCACAGAGCTCTCCGCCCACAGAGGGGGCGCAGAGTGCTCCTGTGCTACTTTCTCAGTCTTCATCCATCTCTGCACAGCTTGAGGCATCAGTACAATCTGCTGATAGCCAGTTCTTGGCGCTATTTCGCCAGGCTTGGGTCCTCTGGTGTTCAGACTCCTCAGAGCTGCCCTCAGTACCTTACAGGCATCTCAGGATCTGTACCTCGCAAACAAACTCAGAAGATAACAGATCTCAAAGGGGGACGTCCTCCCAAAGGTGGTTCATGGGCTGTGCAGGACGGTCTAGTGGGCCCTGAAGAAGACAAATCTTCGGCAGATGGGAGTCCGGATCCCTCAGATAGGGAGGATGGAGAATACTCTCCTTCGGATTCGTCTTTACCAGCTCAAGAGGACTCACAGGATATTGGACTCTTTCAAAAGGAGGAGTTACCCGCCTTAATATCACAGGTGGTAGAAGCTCTACACCTCACGGACCCACTGGAGCCACAGAGCTCCCAGGCTCTGTCTCAAGTGGATCCTATAGTACAGGGCATACGTAAGCCTTCTAAGGCCTTCCCTTTCCCGGCGGAATTACAACAAATGGTATCTCGGGAATGGGAGTCCCCAGATACCTCGCTGCGTAGCACACGCCGTCTTGGTCAGTTATACCTTTGGTCTCCATCAGAACTCGACCATTGGCTAGCTTATCCTAAGGTAGATGCATTGGTGACTGGGGTTACCAAACATACCACCATTCCGGTCGAGGGCAGAGCAGTGCTGCGAGACCAACAGGACCGTAAGGTTGAGAGTCTCCTAAAGTCAGCCTTCTCCTCTTCTGCTCTTAAGCTCCAGGCGACTGTTTGTGGGGGACTAGCGGCCCGAGCCTCGCTGCGTTGGATTCAGCGACTGCCAGAAGATCCGGCGATAGAACGTCTAGAATCCGTTGCGGCTTTCCTGGCTGATGCCTTTTATGACCTTTTACGTCTATTAGCTCGGTTGTTAGCAGCGGTAACGATAGCGAGAAGATGGCTTTGGCTGCACCAATGGGCAGCGGATGCCGCTTCTAAGTCACGTCTTTCAAAGCTCCCCTTTAAAGGCAGGCTCCTCTTTAGTGAGGACTTGGATAAGCTGGTTAAAGATCTAGGTGAGGTCAAACCACAACGTTTGCCGGAGGATAAACCAAGAGCTTCTTCACGCCGCTTTTCTCGTTCTCAAGGTTTCCAACGATTTCCTAGATCTCGTGACTCCTGGAGATATCGTTCTTTTAAACTTGGCAGCTCTACAGCGCCTAGTCATTTTGGTCAGAGATCACACTCCTTTCAAGGAGCCCGCAAAGGCACAGAGACCTATTCAGGCCTAGGAAAGTTTGCTGCAGCAACACGTCCTTCACGCTGACGGGACGGATGGCCCATGCGAGACCTTGCCACCAGTGGGGGGCAGGTTGGCACCGTTTTCTCGACAGTGGGCACTCATAACTTCCGATCAGTGGGTTCTCGACATTGTTTCTCACGGATACTCCCTCGAATGTTGCCGCCCCATTCGAGATGCCTTCCTGGTCTCCCAGGAAGGTCTCCCGGGAAAAGCCTAGCCATTCAAACTACAATTCAAAGACGTCTGTTCCTAAAGGCCATTCGCCCTGTCCCTTCCTTGGAAAGAGGGTTAGGCCGTTACTCTATCTATTTCATGGTGCCCAAGAAGGACGGATCCTTTCGTCCGATTCTGGATCTCAAAGGAGTCAACCGCAGCCTTCGGGTGCCTCACTTCCACATGGAGACGCTCAGGTCCATAATCCAGGCGATGCGCAAAGGAGAGTTTCTAACATCACTCGATCTGGTGGAAGCATACTTTCACAATTCCATTCGGGCCGAACATCAGCGCTTCCTGCGGTTTGCCATTCTGGGACAACATTATCAATTTCAGGCAGTGCCATTTGGCCTCGCCTCCGCCCCTCGAACTATCTCAAAGGTAGTAGTGGCGGCGGCCTTACGCAAACAGGGTATCCGAGTACACCCCTACTTGGACGACTGGCTCGTTCGGGCAGACTCCTTTCCAGAGGCCTGCAGCACCATTTCAAGGGTAGTCTCCTTCCTCGAAGGATTAGGTTGGGTGATCAGTCGTGCCAAGAGCTGCCTTTAGCCGTCTCAACAGATCAATTTTCTGGGAGCTCGATTCAACACCCATCAAGGTCGCGTATTCCTGTCTCAAGAGCGTTTCCTCAAACTGTCTTCACAAATTCGTCATTTTATGCTTCAGGATTCACCCCGAGCGTGGGATTACCTTCAGATCCTGGGCTCCATGGCGTCTACCATCGACATCGTTCCATGGGCCAAAGCGCACATGCGCTGTCTACAGAATGCGCTCCTCTCTCAGTGGTCTCCTGTGTCGGAGGACTACCAACGCCGTCTTCCGCTTCAGCTGGCAATCAGACACAGTCTACGATGGTGGCTGTCTCCGCGCAGTCTGTTCAGAGGAGTACCTCTGGAAACTCCACGCTAGATATTAGTGACAACAGATGCCAGTTTGTCTGGCTGGGGTGCACATTGCCAGAGCCACACGGCGCAGGGCAACTGGTCTCCACGCGAGTCTTGATGGACCATCAACCGGCTAGAAGCACGGGCAGTCCGCCTGGCTTTGATGGGTTTTGTAAATCTCCTACGAAATCAATCAGTTCGGGTATTATCAGACATCGCAACAACGGTGTCTTATCTCGACCGCCAAGGCGACACAAAATGTCTGGGAGTGTCAAAAGAGATGGTCCTTCTCTTCCCTTGGGCAGAGAAACCTTTACTAACCATCTCGGCACAGCATATTGCGGGAACAAACAATGTCAAGGCTGATTTTCTAAGCAGACATACGCTCGATCCCAGAGAGTGGGAAATCGTTCCGGAAGCCTTTCAGAAAATAGTTTGGAGATGGGGTCGGCCTGTGATAGATCTCATGGCCTCGGCGACGAATGCAAAGGTGCCGCTCTTCTTCAGTCAGTGGAAACAACACGGGTCCCGTGGCATAGATGCACTGGCACAACCATGGCCAGTGCACACTCTCCTTTACGTATTTCCGCCTTGAGCAATGATCAGAAGAGTCTTTCATCAGATCAGAGAACACCAGGGCCCGGTGATTCTAGTGGCTCCAGACTGGCCCAGGAGACCCTGGTATGCCGATCTGGTACGGTTATCTCGAAGTACCTCTGTGTCTGGAAGCTCCTGGGGGACTCCTCAGACAAGGGCCCATCTACATGGACAACCACGCTCCTTACTCGCTTACGGCTTGGCTCTTGAATGCCGCAGGTTAGCCCACAAGGGTTACTCTTCTAAAGTGGTAGCTACCCTACTCAACGCTAGACGATCCTCAACATCCTTAGCATATGCTCGAGTGTGGCGAGCCTTTGAGTCATAGTGTACGCAGCACCAGCTCTCCCCGTGGCCTTCCGGAATCCCGGAAGTTCTAGCCTTTCTGCAAGATGGTCTTGATAAAGGATTAGCTCTCGGAACTCTGCGAGTACAGGTTTCAGCCTTAACGTGTTTCCGTGGGCCAGTTTGCAGACACTCCCTTGCTTCCCATGTGGACGTCTCACGATTTCTCAAGGGGGGGTCAGACTTCTGCGCCCACTGCTTTGTCCAGTAGTTCCTTCCTGGGATTTCGTCCTAGTTCTGAAAGCTCTCATGGGCCGACCATTTGAACCTCTCAAGGAGAGTTCTCTTCGGGATTTGACTTTGAAAACAGTGTTCTTGGTGGCAATAACTTCAGCTCGTAGAATCTCCGAGCTGCAAGCTTTCTTGTCGCGATCCCTATCTTACCTTTTCTGCTGAGGGAGTTTCTCTCCGTGCTGTTCCTTCCTTATTGCCTAAGGTCCTTACTCCATTTCATCTCAATCAACCTCTCCTGTTGCCTGCCTTTTCCAAAGAACAATGCTCAAGGAAGAATAAGAATCTTCGAGCTGTGGACCTCATAAAAATTCTTGTTTGCTATCTGAAAGTGACCAGTTCCTTCCGTAGAACCGACCAGCTCTTTGTTCTCTGTGCAGGACCATGGAAAGGTCTTCTGGCCTCTATGTCAACTATTGCTAGGTGGCTACGTTTGGCCATTGAATCGGCCTATATTGGTCAAGGCAGGGCGGTTCCGACAGGTCTTCGAGCCGACTCCACTCGAGCTCAAGCTACTTCTTGGGCCGAATGGTCTCAGGTGGCTCCGCTCGATATCTGTTGGGCGGCAACCTGGTCTTCTTTGTCCATGTTTGTTCGGCATTATCGCCTGGACGTTCAAGCATGGGAGGACAGTCGTTTTGGCGTAGGGGTGCTGTCGGCGGCTCTCTTGGCCCACCCTGAGGGTCGTTAGTTTGGGTACTTCCCGTTTGTCTGGACTGGTCTAGCAGTATGAATTGGAAGGAGAAATTTCACTTACCGTTAATTTCCTTTCCTGGAATACTGCTAGACCAGTCCAGAACCCACCCAGTTGTCAGTCGCAGTACAGCACGTGCAGTGGAGCCGACGCTCCTTTTCGTTACGCACTACCAGTATATTCCCTTGGAGTACCTACAGAAACTCCTTAAATGCTTGAAGTCCCAAGGTTGAGTCTCATGCGGATACTTCAGCAAGTCTTCTCTCTTGTACATAGTTGGTTGGGTTGCTCAGTTTTTTATTGTTAATAGTTATTGCTTGTTAAAAAGATACTGGATAGGACCTCTAGGGGCGTTTCTATACCAACCAGAGCCTAACCAATCAGAGCTCTGGAATTTTTTCTCTGTCTCCAACATCTGCTGGCAGGGGAGCATAACCCATTTGTCTGGACTGGTCTAGCAGTATTCCAGGAAAGGAAATTAACGGTAAGTGAAATGTCTCCTTAACCAAGGCCTGAAACTTAAGATCCAGCTGTACTAGCTAAAAAGATTTTTGTAGTAGGTTAGACTTGCTTATCTTTACATTTCAGAAAGATTAATGAGCCAAAAATTATTTTCTGGTATGCATGATATTGGCCACAAATAACTATATTTACACTGATGTGCTTTTTTTTTATATAGCTAGGTACCACTAAAAAGGCAAGATGGGTTTCTATCGTTTTGCTGGAGTCACAGGAATTTGTATATATGCTTAGAATATAATAGCTCCTCTGAGTATACTGTCACATATTGTACAATGTAGTCCATACATCATTTTAATATTAAGAAACTACATATATCAAAATCTTTTTTGCAAATTCTGCAGTTGAATTCTTCCAGAGCAAATTATGGACTCTAAAATTACCTTAGAACAAACATTTAGTCCCATAAGTTGTATTCAAAAGACTTTTAAAAGAAATCTACTATTCAGCCATAGTTTGTGTAGGAATTTTTGTTCCAAAGGTTCCTGTTATAAGAGGCTTCGGGGAGTCTAAGCCTGCCCTTCCAAGTCATACTGCTAGACCAGTCCAGACAAACGGGTTGTGTCCCCCTGCCAGCAGATCTTGGAGACAGAGAATTCTACCAGAGCTCTGATAGGCTGGACTCTGGTGATATGGTCCTACCCCTAGTGGTCTCCCTCAGTATTTCTCTGTCTCCAGCAGATCTGGTTGCTTTTGTTGTTTTTCCCTCAAAATCTTTAAAATTATTTAGAATCCCTTTGGGGACTGATATTTCCACTTGCCTGTTGCTGCCAGTATAGTTTCACTGTGCATCAGGGTGTTTGCAGCTGAGCTCCTGTTTCTGACACAGTCGAGCTCGCTGACAGGAAGAATCCCCAGCATCTGGCCATGAGGGCTTGTTAGCTGGACAAAGGCCTCCCTAAAATCAGGTTTCTCTGTATCTTGAGGCTCCTGGGTGCACCCAGATTTCACAAGAGGTGTTACTCTGGGTTTCCCAGCAACTTGATTCCCCAGATAAACTTGTGGAGCTCCTGAGCCTGGCTTCAGTAGAGCTCCCGATTTTCTTTAAGCAGCGCCGAGTCTTTGCCACGAGAGCTTAGACAGCAGGAGGATCAGGTATCAATTTCTGAGAGAAACTATAAGTAAACTGTTTTTTCTTACTTGCCTCAGCTGCCCTGGGTTTATTTCAACTGCATCGGGACCGGCTGTCTCTGACCTGGTTCCTTAACTTCCGGTTTCATCAGGCTCTGTTCAACTGGGTTTTGAAGTTCCTATTTTCTTTTCTTCATTTTTATTTCCTGGATGCACCCAGAGCACACGAGGTGTTTCTCTGGGTTTCCCAGGCTTCCCTCCTTAACAGCTGTATTTTCTGTAATCAGCAATACAACAGGGTTTGAGCTCCGGATTTCACTGTCTGTGCACTCCCCTTCTCTCCAGAAACACCTTCCAGCCCCTGCCATGAGGGTCTAAGTGGCTGCAGAGGGATCAAACTCTAATTTCCCTACCTTTCAGTCACTGTAATTACCTTACACTGACTTTGAAAGTTTCTCTTCTCCTCCATGGGAACTCAGCTCCTCTGTACCAGCACAGTGAATAACTGACAGTTTCCTTCTCCCCTCCGTTTCTGGTGATTCAGGGTTCGTCAGGATTTGAATTTTTAAGTTGCTAGCAGCACTCCTTGCCTCTTCCCCAGCGATTTCGCTGCATTTTTAAGGTTTTTAGAGCTTAGGAAACTTTTATTTTGCAGTTTTTCTGTGCCGGCGGCCATTTTGAAAATCAGGAGGGATTTCTCTTCAGTGTTTTTTTTTGGAGGGAGCAGCTCTGGGCAGCCATTTCAAAACATTTACACATGCTGTGAAGGCACAGGGAGTTTCAAAATCCCTTTTCTTTGAAGAGTCTTCTGTTTCCCTAAGCCTACCTTGATTTTTGTTTACAAAAAAAAGAAAAAAAGGTTTAAGCCTCTGCAATGCCTGTTTCTCTGCACAGCTGTATTATATGTAATAATAAGAAAAAGGAGTTAATAGATTGCTTGTGTGCCATCTGCATGCTGCATCCAGGAGAATCTTCTTCCTCCATTCCCACTGCGCTGCCAGCTGGGGACATCAGCGCCTTAACTCCTCCCTCCTTAGAGCCCCTGCGGCAGGATCTTCCTGCAGAAAGGACTCAGTCAGCTCCCATTTTGCTTCCACAGCCTCTGGAAGCCACGGCAGCCTTGGCTGACAGTGAGCTCCTGACGCTCTTCCGCCAGGCATGGCACCTGTGGCGTTCTGAGTCTTTTGGTATACCTCCAGCACCCGCCCGGTAGCATACAAGGATATGGTGGGATCTCGCAAGTGGTCCCGAAAGTCCTCAGACCTTAAAGCAGTACGTCCTTCCAGGAATGTTGCATGTGGCTTGCGGGACACTACCGATATTCCAGAAGACTTTAAATCGTCGGAGGTGAGCCCTGACTCATTGGAGAAAGAAGATGGGGAATATTCTCCTTCTGATTCTTCGCTGACAGTTCACGAGGGCTCTCAAGTTATCAGACTTTTTCGGAAAGAGGAGTTGCCGGCCCTAATCACACAGGTGATGGAGTCGCTACGCCTAGTCGACACGCCTGATCCTCAGAGTTCTCAAACCCTGTTGCAGCCGGATTCCATTTTGCAGGGCATTCGTAAGCCTTCCAAAGCTTTTTCCTTTCCAGCCGAGTTACAGCATATGGTATCTTGAGACTGGGACTCTCCAGAGTCCTCTCTACGTACGGCACGTGGTATTGGTCAGTTATACCCTTGGTCTCCTTCTGACTTGGACCGTTGGCTGACATACCCGAAAGTTGATGCATTAGTGACCGGGGTCACCAAGCATACCACAATTCCGGTTGAAGACGGAGCGACACTCCGCGACCAGCAAGACCAAAAAAGTTGAGAGTCTGCTAAAGACTGGTTTTTCGTCGTCCGCTCTTTCCCTTCAAACAGGGGTGTGCGGAGGTCTAGCAGCACGGGCCTCCCTTCGATGGATTCAGCAGCTTCCAGGTGATCCTGAGTTGGCTCGTTTAGAATCCATCGCTGCATTTCTGGCAGAGGCCTTCTCTGATCTCTTGCGGCTGTCAGCTCGCTCCGTAGCACCGGTGACAGTAGCTCGGAGATGGCTCTGGCTGTGTCATTGGGCAGTGGATGTTGATTCGTTCAAAGACTCCAGCGTTTAGATGCCATTCGTCCAGTTCCACCATTGGAAAGCAGACTAGGCCGTTACTCTGTCTATTTTGTGGTGCCAAAATCAAAAAAAGACGGCTCCTTTCGTCCTATCTTGGATCTCAAAGGTGTCAATCGCAGTCTGCAGGTACCACACTTTCGAATGGAGACTCTGCGATCCGTTATTCAAGCGGTACGCAAGGGGGAATTCTAGCTTCCCTCAATCTCGCAGAAGCATTCTTTCACATTCCCATTTGAGAGGTTTGATTCGCGGTACTCGGTCAACATTTCCAATTTCGTGCGATGCCCTTCGGTCTAGCTTCGGTGCCTCGAACCTTCTCCAAGGTAATGGTGGTAGCAGCTGTGTCCTTACGCAGCCACGGCATCAGAGTTCATCCTTATCTGAACGTCTGGCTCATTCGCGCAGACTCTCTCCCCGAGGCTTGCAGCACAGTCTCGGTGGTTGTTGCCTTTCTCGAAATCCTCGGCTGGGTAATCAACCGCGACAAGAGTTGTCTTCAGCCGTCCCAGGAGATCGAATTTTTGGGGGCTCGATTTGATACAGCCTTAGGTCGGGTCTTTTTGTCAATACCTCGATTCCTCAAGTTAACTTCTCAAATTCGCAGTCTCCTAGCACAGGTCTCACCTCGAGCATGGTGTCCAGAGGATTATCAAGTTCGGTTGCCTCTACTACCGGCGGTGAGACTTTGCCTCCGTTGGTGGCTCCGGCCCCGCAGTCTCGTCTCCTTCGAGGGGTTTCCTTGGAGACTCCGCGCTGGGTGTTGGTAACGACAGACGCCAGTCTCTCCGGTTGGGGAGCGCATTGCGGCTCGCACTCAGCGCAGGGGATTTGGTCTCCTCGGGAGGCCCGGTGGTCCATTAATCGCCTTGAGATGTGAGTGGTGCGCTTAGCCTTGCGAAAGTTTCAGCCTCTTCTGTGGCGTCAGGCGGTTCGAATTCTGTCCGACAACGCTACGACAGTGGCATACCTCAACCACCAAGGGGGCACAAAATGTCCAGGTGTATCGAAGGAAATGAGTCTTCTCCTTCCGTCGGCAGAGAGGCATCTGCAGGCGATCTCGGCCCAACACATCGCGGGGGTAGACAATGTAAAAGCCGATTTCCTCAGCCAACATGCTCTGGATCCAGGGGAGTGGGCTCTGGCGCCAGAGTCCTTTCAGTCCATTGTTCGACGATGGGGTCTACCGGCAATGGATCTTATGGCTATGGCACAGAATACCAAGGCACCGATCTACTTCAGCCGTTGGAGAGACAACGGGTCGCACGGGATAGATGCACTGTCTCAAACGTGGCCAACCCATCTCCTTCTGTATGTCTTTCCTCCCTGGTCCATGATCGGCAAGATTCTCCAAAGAGTCAGGGAGCATCGCGGCCCGGTGATCCTGGTGGCACTGGATTGGCCTCGCAGACCGTGGTATGCGCATCTCGTCCGGCTGTCTCGGGCGTCTCCTCTATGCCTGGGGGCGTTCCCAGGGCTCCTGCTCCAAGGGCCGTTGGAAATGGGAAACCCGGCTCCTTACTCGCTTATGGCCTGGCTCTTGAACGCAGCAGGTTAGTTCAGAAGGGATATTCATCGAGTGTGGTGGCGACAATGCTTAAGGCACGGCGGTCTTAGATGTCGCTGGCTTACGCTAGTGTGTGGCGTCTCTTTGACACTTGGTGTTCGCTACGTCACATCTCGCCCTGGTGTTGCTACATCCCGGATATTCTTTCCTTTCTGCAGGCCGGTCTAGATAAGGGTCTGGCACTCGGGACCTTGCGCGTGCAGGTTGCCGCGCTAACTTGTTTTCGAGGGCCGATAGCGGGGCGTTCTCTTGCCTCGCATGTGGACGTTTCACGTTTTCTTAAAGGGGTTCAGACATTACGGCCCCCGATACGTCCTTTAGTTCCTTCTTGGGATCTCGCTCTCGTTCTCCGTGCCCTTGTTGCTCTTCCCTTTGAGCCCCTGAAGGCATGTTCCCTTAAGGATTTAACGCTAAAGACAGTTTTCCTAGTGGCCATAACCTCGGCAAGTTGGATTTCCGAACTTCAGGCTCTCTCTTGTCGAGACCCCTATCTCTCGTTTTCTTCGGCGGGAGTTTCTCTTCGAACTGTTCCATTCTTTTTACCTAAGGTGCTTACCCCGTTTCATATCAACCAGCCTCTTTTCTTGCCTACCTTTGAAAGAGAGCAGTGTTCCGGTCACCTTCGTCAATTGCGTGCTGTGGACCTGAAGAGAGTGCTTTATCGGTACCTTAAGATCACAAATGCCTTCCGTAAGACCGATCATCTTTTTGTCCTGTTTGCGGGCCCTCGACGGAGGTCCGCAGCCTCCAAATCCACCATTTCTAGATGGTTGCGAGGAGCTATTGAGGCAGCTTATATACTGCAAGGCAAGCAGGTTCCAGCAGGGCTCCGAGCTCACTCCACTCGGGCTCAGGCTTCGTCTTGGGACGAGCGGTCTCAAGTAGCCCCTCTCGACATTTGCCGGGCGGTGACTTGGTCGTCGTTGTCCACGTTTGTCCGTCACTATAGATTGGACGTTCACGCTCGGCAGGAGGCTCAGTTTGGAGCTGCAGTGCTGTCGTCGGCATTGACCCCCCCTTGAAAGCAGGTAGCTTGGGTACTGCCCGTTTGTCTGGACTGGTCTAGCAGTATGACTTGGAAGGAGAAATTTCACTTACCGTTAATTTCCTTTCCTGGAATACTGCTAGACCAGTCCAGGACCCACCCTGCTGTCAGTTACGGTGCTGCTAGTGCGGTGAAGCCGCTGGCCTCTGTTCCTTCCTTGTCAGTATGCCTCACCATGGGGGGCCGATGGCTGCGTTATCGGTCTTAGCAGCCTTCAGTTCTGGGGATACTTTCAGCTCCCTTGTACATAGTTGAATTAAATGTCCACTATGTGTGGTCTTATGGTTTAGTTGCGTTACATGTTTGGGTTCGCTTTACAGACAATACCTAGGGAGACCCCTAGGGGTAGGACCATATCACCAGAGTCCAGCCTATCAGAGCTCTGGTAGAATTCTCTGTCTCCAAGATCTGTTGGCAGGGGGACATAACCCGTTTGTCTGGACTGGTCTAGCAGTATTCCAGGAAAGGAAATTAACGGTAAGTGAAATTTCTCCATCTGTTAGGTAGGGTCCCCAGATTTAAAACATCCCAATTCCATTCTCATTCTATCAGCATGGTATTATAGGATAAGGAAAGCACTAAGACAGAAAAGAAGATGAGAGATGGGAGGAAGCTCTCTGCTGCTAATAATAATACCCTGCCTCTTAACTCTACCAGTTCTTTCCAGGAGAATGAGCCTATTAACAATGAAAAGTAGGGAAACGCTTTCTTCTCCGGGACAAAGCAAGAAGTCTGTCCTCACATATGGGTGATGTCATCAATGGAGCCCTCACGTGGGAACTCTCTCCAGCTTTCACAGAAAGTCTTTGGGTGATCCAGCACATGTGTGTGATCGCCTTCATGCCCGAATGGAGCCATCTTACCTCAGTCTTCTTTTTTCCGTAGAGCCCTCGAGACGTTCGTCTGTATCCCAGAGAACAGCTGATTGCCCTGTCGGTAGTTTTTACCATCTCTGTACCCTTTTCTCTTGATTTGTGTTTTTTTTTCACCTTCCTGTATTTCCCGATATTGTCACTGCCTCAGTGCTGTGGGGGGTTTTTTTTGAGTCTCTATTTTCTTTTTCTTTTTTCAGCACATGGGTTTTTCTTGAGCCCTCCTGGTCAGGGCATTGGAGTATTTTGACTTGGTGGGAGCCGTCTTCCCCAACATATCCATCCTGACCAGTGGCTTTAATAAGTGAGCCAGATGTGGCCGGACCATTTCCATCACGGACCGCCATAACTGGTGCCTTCAATGCCTCGGGCCCGACCATGAGCCCTCTATAGTGGCTCTCTGCTCACAGATGATAATAAGCAGCGGGAATCGCTGGTTGACTCCAAGGCATCGGAATCGACACCCTCAAAGGATACCACTGAGCATTCAGTCTTGCATGGTGACTGTACCCTTTCAGAACCGCAAAGTCAGGGGGATCTGGAACAAAGACTCTTTCGAAGAGAAGCATCCCTGGAAGGAATTGACTCAGTCTCAGTCATTGTCGAAGGACAATGCTGAGTCCAGAGTGAAGACTCGAAGCTGGCCCTGCGGGAGGTGGTATCTCCCGTGGCCTTGGAGGGCAGCGTGGGATTCCCAAGGCTGTTACAATCAAGGAATGCCTGCAGAAGGCGCTGGCATTGGCACCAAAGGATGTAGCACCAGCAACTGCAGAGCAGTCCCTCCTAACAAAGCAGTTGACTCTGGAGCACAGCCTGGCTGCCTTTCTGGGACAGCACAAGCCTCGGGAACTGGGAACCTTCAGTTTCTTGGGACCAGTGAAGGCACCATCCACCGCTGGTGCCTCTCTGGTGGATGTCCAGCCGATTCTTGAAAAATATGCTGTCTCTTCTGGTTCCTGGGATTGTTCTCTGTCCCGCTCGGTGCAGCGGATCTCCCCCCCCCCCCCCACCCAAGTGCATCAGTTTTGGAGCACAGGGAGCCAAAGTCACCCTCAACTCTGCTACTGGGGCATCGATGCGGTTTCCATTCCCGTTGATAGTTTGAATTCTTGTCTAACTTGGATTCCGAGTGGGAAACCAAGGAGGAATCCCCGAAGAGGAACCTTGGATGGAGGAGCCAGAAATCCTCCAGTATCCCTCTGAAGGAGGCCATCACTGTCCCGGTGCACCCTATCCTGAAAAGGTTACTGCTGAGGATGTGGGAGACCCTGGTTACGGTGCCAATTGTGAGAAGGCTTCTCGATTCCATGTTTTGAGTCCACAAGAGCCCAGGCTTTGAGAAAACACAACTGCCTCACAACTCCATGGTTGAGGAATCAGCCTGATGCTTGTGGCCTGTATCCAAATGTGCCAGCTGTACATGAGTATGTATTTGAGAGACCTAGTGGGGGAGCTTGCCAGGTTCTCAGCTGGCTTATCTGGAGACCATCTTCAACGCTTCCAAAACTTGGTAGCTACAATCGAGGAATGTTCCAAATATGTGATTCATGCAGCCTATGACGGCTTTGAGTCCGTGGCTAGAGTGGGCAATGGTGCCTGACGTCTGGCATGTCTATAATCATTGGACTTGGAGCAATGGATTCAGGACAAGTTGGTCAGTGTCCCATGTCTTCAGCAAACCCATGTCTGATAAGGTTGCAGAGTTGGAGACTGAACAGGTCACCATAAACAGGCTCTCGAGAAAGACTGTTGATCCTTCCCGACGGAAGGCCTCGGGGGGGGAGGGGAGAAGAGTCCCTTCTACCTGAAGAAAAAGACCAGTGATATTTATATACCAGCCGCCCCCACAGGGGCAGTGGGCCTAGGCCAGAAGCAATATAGCCTATCCAACAGTTAGCTAAAACCTGCCATTTCTTTCTTTATAACATCAACAAAATTCATCCATTCCTTTCTTTTTTTTTCCACTTACGTTTTATTGAGAGAACAATTTCCACTCAAAAATCAATCAAACAAGCAGTATACCCCCCAACCTCCCCCGCCTCCCCATCCTCCCCTGCCTCCCCATCCTCCCCCGCCTCCCCTTACACAGAAAAACATGTGGGTAACATATACTAAACAGCAATCTCCCTACCCTCGTTGCAAGTCATACCATATATAACACTAAATGGAATATAGGTTAGTGCTGTCCCCACTATTTACAGCAGTCTACATAATACTTATCATGGTAAACATCAACACAGCTTCCCACCGTCACACCAGATGGGCTTCCATTCATACTATATAATAACAGAAACACAAATAACATAACTTTTCATTTTGGACTCTTATTCCGCTCCTGCCATTCTAGGTAGGGGAACCATGTCTTTTGGAACAAAGTCAGCTTCCTTTGTCGCAAAGCCGTAAGGCGATACATTAGCTAGAGCTGCTCCATCCGAGAATAGATGTCTATGATCGATGGTACCTCCATACATTTCCATTGTCGGGCTATAGCTTGCCTGGTTGCTGTACACACAATTTTACACAACTTATTTACTTCAGCAGCAGCTGTGGTATCACCAATGTTCAGTAATGCCATACATGGATCACCAGCAAGGTCACACATCCACTCCCTCACTCTACCCCATAAGGGCCGCAACTTCTCACTCTCCCACCACATATGCATAAATGACCCAGCCGCACCACACTCCAACATAATCCCGGTCCCCCCTTCCACTTTTGAATCCTCTGGGGTGTCAAGTACCAGCGGTACAATATTTTATAATTATGCTCTACAATACTGCTTTAAGCAAAAAAATGGTCAACCTCCAGAGTGATAGTATGTCTCAAAAAATTCAAAAACACTCCAAAAACAAAACTGGTATGTAGTAGTAAAAACAATTGGAAAAAGCTTCCTCATATACCAAAGTTTCTCTGTAGAAAACCAGTAAGGGGGTCTCAGAACTCACGGGCTATTGAATGATTTACATAAATCTCTGTAAAACAATCACCCTTTTGCATCAATGACCAAACCTTACGGTACAAACATAAGCAATGTACAGAAAAATCGCATCAACAAAACGCAACAGTTTAAAAAGATTTTTGAAGTTAAGATCATTCTGGTACCCCTTTTTATTGAAAGAAAAATTTCCACTCAAAAATCAATCAAACAAGCAGTATACCCCCCCAACCTCCCCCCTCCCCAGAATGATTGCAACAGTTTAAAAAGATTTTTGAAGTTAAGTTTTTTGTTGATGCGATTTTTCTGTGCATTGCTTATATTTGTACCGTAAGGGTTGGTCATTGATACAAAAGGGCGATTGTTTTACAGAGATTTATGTAAATCATTCAATAGCCCGTGAGTTCTGAGACCCCCTTACTGGTTTTCTACAGAGAAGCTTTGGTATATGAGGAAGCTTTTTCCAATTGTTTTTACTACTACATACCAGTTTTGTTTTTGGTGGAGTGTTTTTAAATTTTTTGTTACAATACTGCTTGCCAACACTCCCTTAAGCGATCCCTTACATATTGACTCCCATTTGGGGCTCATCCCAGGATTTACCCAAATCTTTCTCCCAGGCTTTCTTGGGTGCCCACCCCATACAGTCAGCCCTACCCATTTCCCTATATAATTTGGAGATCGCACCTTTAATTCCCGGGCCCTCAGAGATCATCAATCTCCTCCCTTCCAAGGCCAGGTTCTCCCTCACTCACTCCAGCCTTCCTACCATAGTGAATAGCCTGCAAGTACTTATACCTGTCTTGTGGAGGCAAATGGTACTCCTCTTGCAAATCTTCAAAGGTTATCCAATTACCCCCTGCTCTAAGTTGTCCAATATATTTTAATCACCTCTGAGCCCATCTTCGGAAGGCAGGGTCCTGGAGGAAATTCTGGATTGTCCACCAAGGGCAAGAATTTAGAGCATCCCTGTGGGCCATACCACTTATGCTGCCATTTCCTCCAATGGTGCAGGGTTAGAAGTATAAAGGGGTTCTCTTGTGCCTTCCCAAACACACACCACTCCCTCGAAGCCATATCAGTCCCATGTAATCAGCACCCTTCAAGCTCTGTTTCTCTATCTCCACCCATTCAGCTTGACCTCAGAGCCACCATTCCAGCACCACCCACACTCTATCCGCTTCATAATATCTCAGCAGCGAGGGGACCCCCATCCCTCCTTTATGCTTCCCGAACACAGTATATCTTTTGCAACCTAGGGCTTCCTCCCCTGCCAGATATACCTCATAAATCGTTTTTGCAGATCTTCCAGAAATCGTGTGGGGACCTCTACTGGCAGGTTCATAAACAGATATAAAAGTCTAGGGAGTGCTACCATTTTTATTAGTGCTATCCTCCCCATCCATGACACCTCCAATTTCTCCCACCTCTCAAGTTCCATAAGAAGTTTACTTTTTGCCAGGTCATAATTTGTTTGAAACAGCTTATCCCTCTGGGCAGTTATCTGAACACCTAAGTATTTAATACTATCTTTTACCGATTTAAAGGGGAGCCTCTGCCTCATCCGATCTACTCTCGCCCTATCATTACATTCAGAAGCTCTGATTTAGATGAGTTGATACGGAACTCCGACACTCTTCCATAAGACTGAAGCTCCTGTAAGATCATCGGCAGTGACCGTTCCGGCTCTGTGATAAAAAAATAGCACGTTGTCTGCAAACAACAAAATTTTATGCAGTTTTCTATCTACCTGAATACCCTCTATAGCTTCTTGGTCCGGGATTCATTGCACCATGGGCTCCATCGCTAAAATAAATAGCAAAGGAGAGAGGGGGCATCCCTGTCTCATTCCTCTCAAGAGCTCAAAGGAGCCAGTTACATCCCCATTGATTTTCAAACAGGCCAGCAGTGACCTGTACTAGATCTGAAGCCATTTTAAGTAAGGCCCGGGTATTCCCACTTTCTCGAGCACTCTAAACAAGAAAGGCCAACTAATCCTATCGAATGCTTTCTCTGCATCTACCGCCAGTAGGGCCAGCGCTCCCCCCCCTCCTATTCTCCCCCTGCCACATTAAATTCAGAGCCCTCCGAATGTTGTCCGATGTCTGCCTACCAGGAACAAACCCCGACTCATTCGGGTGGATTAGCCTATTAAGACTCGGCATAAGGCGATTCGCGAGGATTCTGGCAAAAATCTTTAAGTCGCCACCTAACAGTGAGAAGGGCCGATAAGACCTACATTCAGATGGATCTTTGCCCTCTTTATATATAATACTGATCCCCGCCAGCCTGAGCGAGGCAGGCATCTGGGACTCCTCACTAAAAGAATTAAACATCTTTGTAAGCGGTCCCACCAGAGCCCCAGCAAACACCTTGTAAAAAACGATTAGGAAATCCATCCATTCCTGGGGCTTTATGGGAGGGAAGGCCCTTAATTATCTCAAGCACTTCTTGCTCCCAAATTGGGCCTGAGAGGCCTTCCTCCACCTCCCCAGTCATTGGCGGCAAAGAGACTTTATTTAGGTATTCCTGGCTTTTCTCCTCGTCTGCTACACTTTCCGGGGAATACAGGTTTTGAAAGTACTGCACAAAGCAGTTCTCTGACCAAAGAACCTTCCCCTTCCATCTTTAACCTTTACTATATGGTTCCTTGTGGCCACTTTTTTTTTTTTAATATCTTATGAGCAACTAACCGCTCTGCTTTATTACTATACTCAAAACACTGTTGCTTCAGCATATTAAGTTTCTGATGGATATCCTGCAAGTTTAACTCGTTCAGTTCTTTTCATAAAGACCATAGTCCCTCCTTTAACTTGTTATTAGCCGGGTCCTCCTTAAACCGCTTTTCCATTTCTCTTATGGAAGAGAACAGATGTTGTTGCTTATGAATTCTCATCCTTTTCCTATGAGTCCCAGTGGCTATGAATTTACTTCTCAACACCGCCTTGAGGCAATCCCAGACAATGCCCGGTGAACACTCCCCATTATCATTGAATGATGTATATTGGCTGATTTCCTCACTTATCTGCCTGGTAACCAATTTATCCTTCAACAAGGTCTCATTTAATTTCC
This sequence comes from Ichthyophis bannanicus, assembly GCA_033557465.1. Lineage (NCBI taxonomy): Eukaryota > Metazoa > Chordata > Amphibia > Gymnophiona > Ichthyophiidae > Ichthyophis > Ichthyophis bannanicus. Next base: position 339,059,756 of record CM066032.1, read on the forward strand.
ACCAAATAATACTAATTCTCAAGTTCCCCATCCGGAGGTCACACGACACCGGAGAATGGTCCGACCAGGTACATTCACGTATGTCACACTCCCCCACTTCTGAAATCAGTGATTTATCCATCAGGAGTAGATCTATCCTTGAATAAACTCTATGAACTGGGGAGTAGAATGAAAAGTCTCTCAGGCCACTATTCAACTCCCTCCACACGTCCACCAAGTCCAAGCCCTCTATTAGCTGTTTCAGCTGCTGCCTGTGTACTCTTGGGGTAAAGGCCGACCCTCTAGAGGTGTCCACCGGGAGATTTAAGGCTACATTAACCCCTCCCCCCGGATTATTTTGCCTTCCGCATTTTGTACCAAAATTCATGGCGTTTCTGAAAGAACTCGGCTTGATTGGAGTTCAGAGCATATACACTGGCCAAAGTGTACACCATTGACTCCCACTTGACTTTAACTATCACATAACGTCCCTCCCTATCTCTATGCATCTCAGTAACCTGACTAGACACTTTATTTGAAAGAAGAATCCCCACTCCTCCCTTTTTCTTCTCTTTTTTATTAGACGCAGAGATTTGTTGAGGATAATGGAGGTGACTCAACCTACCCTCATCCCTAGGCAAGAGATGGATCTCCTGTTGTGATAGGCGATGGCCTAGTATGTAGCAGAGCTAGGCCTGAAGCTAGGCCTAAAGCCCCTTTCCCCTGCTTTAGAATGTTATTGCTGACTTTGGAAAATTACAGAATGCTGTTAGCTAGCTGTTAGAAAGAAATACCGTTCTATTCTAGCTTGATAACATGTTCTGCTCTCCTGGAGATAAGAGAATTAAAACTGTCTTACTGTTTATTGTTTAGGTTAAGCCAGATGTCTGTTTCAGTAGAATGCCGCGCCACTGTATCTTTGCTAGATGTGCACTGACCTTGTAATTAGGATGAAAATATAGTAGAGAAGCTGAACAGTGTAAGAATATTTTGTCTAGCGTTTTGATTGTTTAGTATTTTGAGCCAGGGCTAGAGATATGTGCCTGGAATATTACAGAAATCACCAGTAGCTATTAGAAACACGTCTTAGCCTTGCTTTGTTTGGCCTTGCTTTGTTTTGCTTTTAATGAGAATGCTTCTGATATGCCTTCCACTATCTTTGTGGCTAACTGACCTTGCAAGAGTAGCGAAATATACTGTATACTTTAGCAGAAGTATTATGTTTAGTGTTATGTCTAGTTGCTGACCCGTGGCTAGTAAGACCCAAGCAGGGGGAGCGAGTCCTGGGCCCGGTCAGAGATGTCTATTGGATGAGAGTAAGTGGGCCACTGTGGCCAATGAGAAGTTTTGCCTGTATTAGACTGGAAAAGAAAGGTATAAAAGCTGTTCCTTATCGTCACTCCAGTCCAGTCCCTTTACTTCTGGGGTTACGCAACCCTTCCAGCAGCTTGGAGGCTGAGCCCAACCTTTTTGGAGGTGGGGCGGTATAAGTACCACTGGTACCACCCACTAACTCCAGTATTCTCAGCCTCCAAGCAGCTGGAGGGTTCCGTAAGCCTAGGGCTTACTGGAGTCCTTCTTGTTAGCAATCTTGCTTTAATTTTATTTAACCTATTTCATTTTTAATTTAATTTCACCTTAATTGGCTCTTATTTGCTTCTGTTCTTACTTGTGGTCCTGTTTCTTTAATTCTGCCTGCTCTCTGTCTTCCCCCCTCCTCCCCCCCCCCCCTCCGCTTCCCGGATCGGGCCTCGGAAGTGCTCTCTCCTCGCAGAGTCGGAGACAATTTCGCTCCTGCTACTCTGCCCGACAACGGCTCTGGCGATTTCTCCTGCCCCCTGCTCCGGATTGCATCTGCCTCGCGCCGAAGCCCCGTTGGCGGCTGAGCGCTGGAGGCAGCGCCGCCAGACAGCGCCTCTCGCCGGACCCGTCCCGAGAAAGTAGGACGCGGAGGCGAGTCTCGCCACTCCCGGGAGCCCTACGGGGAAGAGAGAGAGAGAGACAGACATCAGACCGAAGCCTGCAAGAAAGCAGCACTTTACGGGGGAAAATCGCAAGGAGCACAGCGCGGCCCAGGAAAGTGTCTCGCGGTCCTCTGCCCGGGCTCCACGTGGTGAGGCCTACCGCTTGTAGAGCCCTCGGGCTAGGATCGCTGAGTCGGGTCCAGGAGATACAGTCTGCCTAAACGCAAGTACCTCCGTGGGAGGAAAAGGAGATACATTTCTGCATTTAATTTATTTACTTTAATTTTATTCACCTTAATTTCATTTTAATTTACTTTAAGTTTGCTTAAGTTTACTTTAAAGTACAGAATTTACTTTAATATATTTAAATCATTGATTTCAGTTTATGCATTTAATTCTTAACTCCTTCAATCTTGAATTGTTATTTCCCTCTTCTAAAAGCTTCTGAGGGGGAGAAATATATCTGGAGTTTGGGCGCTTATACAGGGGATCCAGGGCATGGCGACCAAGCCCCGCTGCCCCTCCTGCGGAACACGCAGAGGCACCTCTGCAGAGGCAGGAATCTGCAGGAGCTGCGCCGCCGTGGCGGCTTCGGTTGAGCAGGAAATTAACCTATCCATCGCTCCCCCTCCTCAGGGGCCAGGTGACCTCCTAGGGGGGGAGGGAGGACCCCAGTTACCTCCTTCTACTTCCTCGGATGTACCCCCTCCTCCCCTACCCCCCTACCCCCTCCCTTCTGGGGAAGGAGGGACCGGGGACTTTTTCTCTCCAGATTTCATCCTTGTGCTCCACAAAGCCTATTGTTTGCGGAAGCAGGGGCGGGAGCCAGGAGACGCTGGTTCTTCAAGGGAAGATAAGACAGCCAGGCTCCTGGGAACAGGTACTCAGGAGCAGGGCATTCCGCCTAAGCGCCCCCATCTGAGTGAGGAGGAACCTCTGGCAGCCCTCTCCCTGGGCACCCCAGATGAGGCCTATTCGGACAGGGAGTTGGATGAAGAAGAGGAGGAGCTGGAAGAAGGAGAGATACCAGAGGAAGACCAGTCCAGAGTTATTAGGGTCTTTCGCCGGGAAGAGCTTCCGGCACTAATTAATGAGTCCCTAAAAGCGCTCAACGTGGCCTCTGATACACCTGCAGAAGAGGAGGCGCTGGAAGATCCATTAATCCAAGCCTTTAGAAGATCTCAGAAAGTCTTCCCGGTCCACAGAGTGGTTCGTCAGATGATCCAGGAAGAATGGGACCAGCCGGAATCTAGCCTAAGAGGAGTCAGGTCCATGATGCGCCTATATCCTCTCCCAGAGACAGACAAAGAGCTCTTAAAATCTCCCAGAGTGGATGCAGCGGTATCAGCAGTCACGAAGAAGACTACTATCCCGGTTGAGGGCAGCACGGCCCTAAGAGACTCACAGGACAGAAAATTGGATACACTCCTGAAGCCGGCATTCGATGTAAGCGCGCTCGCCCTGCAAGCCTCCGTCTCGGGAGCCTGGGTAGCTCGGGCCTGTTTAAGGTGGTCTCAGCAGCTTCAGTCAGCAGAGACCTCCGCGGGTGAACCCCGGCCCAACGCCGCTAGGCTGGAATCAGAAGCAGCATACCTGGCGGATAGTCACTATGACCTCATTAGAAGCCTGGCCAAGAACATGGCTTCTGTGGTGGCAGCCAGACGCTGTTTGTGGCTACGGAACTGGGCAGCGGATGCCTCCTCTAAGGCACGCCTGAGCCGACTCCCCTTTAAGGGGAAGCTGCTCTTTGGCGAGGATCTGGAAAAGTTGGTAAAGGACCTGGGCGAGTCCAAGGGTGGCAGACTCCCGGAAGACAGACCGAAACAAGGTCGCCCTCTGGCTTCGGCTCGTAGCCAGGCCAGGGACTCTCGCAGATTTCGTCCAGCCAGATCCAATCCCCCCCCCAGGGGACGCTTCCCCGCTAGAAGCCAAGGTTTCCGGGGGTTTCGGGGAGCAGGTCGGGGTTTTGGGACCTCCTCCTTCTCCTCGGCCCCCAGAAAACAGCAATGAGGCGACGGGGGTCCAGGGGGAAGAGCTGCCATTGGGAGGTCGTTTAAGGCAGTTTCTGCCCGCCTGGTCCCGGGTCACTTCGGATCAGTGGGTACTAGAGGTCATCAGGGAGGGCTACGCTCTCAAGTTCTCGAAGCAAATTCCTCCAGCATTTATTCAATCTCCCAGCGGATCTCTGGCAAAGAGGGCGGCAATAGAATCAACCCTCGCTCGGCTAATCGCACTCGGGGCAGTGGTGCCTCTGCCACCAGACCAGTACGGATTGGGTCGATACTCCATTTACTTCGTAGTACTAAAGAAGGAAGGGTCCTTCCGTCCAATCCTGGATTTAAAACAGGTCAACCGCTGTCTCAGAGTACCACACTTCCGCATGGAGACTCTACGATCAGTCATCGCAGCGGTAAGAGGCGGAGAGTTTCTGACGTCTCTCGACTTGACAGAGGCCTACCTGCATATTCCAGTCAGGAAGGCCCATCAACAGTTCCTAAGATTCGCGGTGACGGGGGGCCATTTCCAATTCCAGGCCCTTCCTTTCGGCCTAGCTACGGCTCCACGGACATTCACCAAGGTGATGGTGGTGGTGGCGGCCTTCCTCCGGAAGGAAGGAATCCTAGTACACCCGTACCTAGACGATTGGCTGGTCCGGGCAAAGTCGGAAGAAGAAAACCGCATGGCGACGAGCAGAGTGGTTCAGGTGCTAGAGGAGTTAGGGTGGGTCATCAACCGAGCAAAGAGCAGGATGACGCCTTCCCAGGACCTCGAATATCTCGGAGCAAGATTCGACACAGGAAGGGGCAGAGTGTTCCTGTCTTGAGCGCGGTCAAGGGACCTAAGACTACTAGTTGCACAGTTCCTGAGCAGATGGAACCCCTCCGCATGGCATTATCTTCAGGTGCTGGGCACAATGGCAGCGGCGATAGAGGTAGTGCCTTGGGCCAGGGCCCACATGCGTCCACTACAGCGCGCACTATTGTGTCGGTGGTCCCCACAACATCATCGTCTGTCAACTCAGTTACCCTGTGCTCCGCGAACCAAACAATCCCTGCACTGGTGGCGGTGCCCAAGGAATCTAGAGCGGGGGATGCCCCTCGAGCCCCATCTATGGATACTGTTGACGACGGATGCCAGCCTGATGGGCTGGGGGGCTCACTGCGAGGACCAGTTCGTCCAGGGCCTCTGGTCGCAGTTGGAATCCCAATGGCCCATCAACAGACTGGAGTTGCGGGCCGTCATCCTAGCGCTCAGAGCGCTGGAGCCCCTAGTGCTAGGAAAAGCGATTTGCGTTCTCTCCGACAACGTCACCACGGTAGCTTACATCAACCACCAGGGCGGTACCAGCAGCCCCGCCTTGGAGAAGGAGGCGGGGCCCTCTTCCAGTGGGCAGAGACCCGCCTGGAAGCGCTTTCGGCTCAGCACGTGGCAGGCACGGACAACCTCACGGCCGATTACCTCAGCAGACACAAGATAGACCACGGAGAGTGGGGGCTGGAAAAGGATTCCTTCGACCAGATAGTGGCCCGCTGGGGGCTGCCAGTCATGGACCTCATGGCAACCTTCTCCACAGCAAAGGTGGATCGATTCTTCAGTCGGCGGAGGGAAAGAATGTCCGAAGGCCTAGATGCCCTGTCTCAGAAGTGGCCGACGGAGGGTATTCTCTACGTGTTTCCCCCGTGGGTCCTGATCGGAAACGTCCTGCAGCGGGTGGAAGCCCACCAAGGTCTGGTGATCCTCATTGCCCCGGATTGGCCATGTCGTCCTTGGTATGCGGATCTGGTGAGGTTGCTGGCCGACCGTCCTTGGCGGCTCCCTTGCAGAAGGGGCCTGCTCAGACAAGGCCCGGTAATAATGCCTCACGTGGATCGGTTCTCGCTTACGGCCTGGCTATTGAAAGGGCGCACCTCTTGAAGCGGGGCTATTCAGGAGCGGTAATCTCAACGCTGTTGAGTGCGAAGAAACGCTCGACCTGCCTGGCCTACGTAAGGGTCTGGCGCATCTTTGAGGCGTGGTGTTCGGAACACCGAAGGAAACCCCTCTTGGCCTCAGTCCCCGAGGTGCTGGAATTCCTACAAGCGGGTTTTGAGAAAGGCCTGGCGCACAGTTCCTTGCAGGTCCAACTAGCCGCCATCGCCTGCTATAGAGGCAAAGTCCACGGCAAGCCCCTTGGGGCCCACGCGGACGTCTCCAGGTTCCTAAGGGCACTTAGGCGGCTGCGTCCTCAACGGAGATCCGTGATCCCTCCTTGGGACCTCAATCTTGTTCTAAATGCATTGGTCGGGGAACCCTTCGAGCCGATTAAGAAGGCTTCCCTGAAGGACTTAACCCTCAAGACAGTCTTCCTGGTCGCTATCTGCTCAGCCAGACGGGTCTCCGAGTTGCAAGCTCTGTCCTCTCGACCGCCTTTCCTATCCTTTCTCAGGGACAAAGTGGTACTACGCACGGTACCTTCCTTCCTGCCCAAGGTTCTGTCTCCTTTTCACGTGAACCAGACAGTCACCCTTCCGACCTGGCCGGCCGAGGGACCTGAAGGTAGAAACAGCAGGCTACGACGCTTAGACGTCCAGAGGATTTTGAAGCGATACCTCTCACGCACAGCTCCTTTCCGGAAATCCGACAAGCTGTTCGTCCAGTTCGGAGGCCCGCACAAAGGAGAGGCGGCGGCCAAGGCCTCCATCTCCAGGTGGATCAGAGAAACGATTGCATCCGCCTACATACTGAAAGGGAAACAGGTTCCAGGGGGGCTCCGAGCGCACTCCACCCGAGCTCAGGCTGCCTCGTGGGCAGAGTTCAGTCTAGTCCCTCCGTTGGACATTTGTAGAGCGGCGACTTGGTCCTCGTTGCATACCTTCACAAGGCACTACAGACTGGACGTACAGAGTGCAGCGGACGCTCGGTTTGGTCGGGCAGTCCTTCAGTCCGGGTATGCCGGAACCCACCCAGGATTGAACTGCTCTGGTACATCCCAGAAGTAAAGGGACTGGACTGGAGTGACGATAAGGAAGAAGTAATTAGATCTTACCTGCTAATTATTGTTCCTGAAGGAACGACAGTCCAGTCCCTGATCCCACCCAGCACGGCCGGACTTGAAGGCCTATCAGTCAAGAGCGAAGCATCTGGCCGAGCGTAGAACCAGGTCTGGGGGGAGGAGGGCAGGAGAAAGTCGCCTAGGGCAGTATCAGGCACCCCTCCCCTTCCTCTCCGCGGCATTCCCTCCTCCCTGGCTCCTATTTCTTATTTAAAAAAAAAAAAAAAAATTTGGTTTCTTATCCCGTGAGGGAGTTTGATGTGTGATGTGTGTTAATTGTTTGTTGATTGTTCATAGAACTTTGGTTAGACTGCTTTTTCAATCGAATACTGGAGTTAGTGGGTGGTACCAGTGGTACTTATACCGCCCCACCTCCAAAAAGGTTGGGCTCAGCCTCCAAGCTGCTGGAAGGGTTGCGTAACCCCAGAAGTAAAGGGACTGGACTGTCGTTCCTTCAGGAACAATAATTAGCAGGTAAGATCTAATTACTTCTTGTATTACTAGGAGCCATTGCTCAGACCATTTTGAATGCTACTGCAATCTGAGCCTGTGCACAAATAAATTGGCTTGGATCTTTGCCTGACTCCGGGTATTATTTATTGCATTCTTATCAGCTACTACACTGTATAAACACTATGTCCCACTTAATCGCTTACATTCCTTAAAGAACATTTGACGCTTAAAATATGAATTAAGGCCCTTAACATTTAGCGTCACCAACTTAATTTCCACCATGTTGCTGCCCAAACCCCTTCTGCTCAGCTGACCCACATATAAATACAAGCCCCCACCCTCTTACCTCTTTGCCCACAGCACCCCCCCCTCCACCCCACCCTTCCTCCGTCTGCCCTCCCTCCCCATCCTCTCCTCTCCGGGCCCATCACCATAGGCCCCAAGTGACAAATCAGCCCCGAACAGCCCTGGGATATCCACACACGCACAAGCATTTCTGACACCCTCCAGAATATCCCCCACATCTTTCATCCTCCCCCGGCTCCCCCTTGCCTTAACAAGATATTAATCAGAACTCCATTCCCCCCCCCCCCCCGTGTACCCACACTGTACATGTACAAGGCTTAAACCAATATAACAATCAGTTTCGGCAGCTACATTCAGTCCACACCGGATCATCAGGGTGACTTGTGCTGTTGGCCCTTAACAGACTTCTGCCGCCAAAGGTGCTTGTCCTCGCCCGGTGCCCTGCGCCACTGCGAATGCGAGTCACCACTATCTCGTCTTGAGACCTCAGGAGTGCGTGGGGAGCAGATTGCAGATTGGGATGTCTACCCATCCAGACTGCTGCAAGCTTGCAATCGCCTCTTCCACCGACTTGGCCACAGTTGTTTTCCTGCCAATCGTGAATTGTAATCCTACTGGAAACAACCATTTATAGCGGACATTCTCTTCTCTAAGCTTCTTTGTTACAGCTTGATATTCTCTTCGTTTTCGCATTGTAATACTTGAGATGTCCGAATATACCTCCACCTCTATATCTTTCCAGCGGATCTTCCCTAGTTTCCTCGCTGCTGACATCACCTATTCTTTTGTCTGGAACTCATGCAGACAGACAATAATATCCCGGGGTCTATTCTCCCTCCAGGGCCCCAGTGATCTATGCGACCGGTCTGTTGTAAAACATACTCCATCGAGGGGTACCTCCGCCGCACTTAACACTACCTTACAGAACTCCTCCATCATAGCGGGGTAGTTTATAGTGTCCTCTCCTTCAGGCAGGCCCTGAATTCTTATAAACGAACACAGAAATCTGTTCTCCAGATCTTACAGTTTCTGCAGCAGTTCCTCCTGCATATTGGTCACAGCGCTCAATCGTTGCTCCGTTTGGCTATGGTGCCCTTCGAACTCCTCCATGCGGTGTTCCATCTCCTCGATTCGCGCTCCCAGCAATTGCCATGTCCTTTTTTAGCTCATTAAGCCAGCTATGCACCGCTGATTTTAACGTGCCCAGTTCCTCTTTAGTGCTGTCAAACCATTCTTTTAAATTATCACGTAGCCTCTGTATTTCACTTGAGGCTCCCTTGCCTGCATCAGTGTCCATTGCTCTGCCAGCTTCACTGCGTCCCACCACCATTTTAGCAGTTAGCTGTTTAGGCCCCGCTGTTCCCTTGAACAAGAAGGCTTTTGAGGTCAATACCGGGCTTCTTGCCTGCCATTCACCAAAATTCCCACCTCCGCGCAGCCTGGGTGTTATTTGAGGGGGTTTCAGGGGGGGATAACCCAAGCAAACCGGGCGTTTATCCAACTGTCCACTTGGAGCTCTCCCTCAAGCAGCCATTCTAGTGCTGACGTCACCAGAACTCCACCCATTCCTTTCTGAACACACTACTGAGTCACTTATCCACTCTTTAGTCACCTCCCATTTAGACTATTTTGACCTATTCCTTGCTGGTTTCCCTCTGAATCATCTCTCTCCCCTTCAGTCTGTTCAATACTCTTCTGCCAGCCTCATCATGCTCATATTACCCCTCTTCTCAAGTCACTTCATTGGCTCCCTATCCATTTCTGCATTCACTTCAAACTTCTACTGCTGACCTATAAATGCATTCACTCTGCAGCTCTTCACTACCTTTCCTCTCTTATCTCTCCCTATACCCCTCCTCGGGAACTCTGCTCTTCTGGCAAATCACGTCTATCTGTGTCTTTCTCTTCTATTGCTAACTCTGAGTCTGTACATCTGGCATCTTCTCTGGCCCTTTTCAAATCCAGGCTGAAAACTCATTTCTTTGCTGCCGCTTTAGGATCTTGACTTGTCTAATTTCCATCATCATCCATCACACTAATCCACTTCACCCTCACTCTTGTCTCCAACTGGCTATCCTCTAACTGCCTTCACCTCAATTACACCAAATCTTCAGCCACCTGGTTCACATTTGGATCTCCTTGCCCCTCTCGTTCTCCAACCCTTGGCTGTTCCGCGATCCCTGTTGTCTCCTCTTTCAAATACCTAGGTGTCTTCCTTGATTCCAATCTTTCCTTCAGAAACCACATATCACATCTAGCCAAGACATCCTACTTCTTCCTCCACCAAATTCGATCCATTCGTCCGTTTCTGTCCACCTCAGCTCTAACCACCCTCACGTTATCCATAGTCCTGTCACGATTAGACTATTGCAATTCTCGAGGACCAAGCAGGAAGTCAGTCCTCACATATGGGTGACGTCGGCGCCGACGGAGCCCCTGTGCGGAGCATTTCCCCAGCTTTCAAAGAAAGCCTTTGGGAATGCAGCGCGCATGCGCAGTCCCCTTCCCGCCCAAGGGTGCCATTTTGCTCAGTCTTCTTTTTTCCGTGGAGCCCGACGGATGTGTTTTCGTTTCACCCGAGGAAAAAGTCGATTTTATTCTGCGTGACCCTTTTTCTTCGGTTCGACGCCGGTTTCCCTTTCCCGCCTGGGCCCAATACATCGGTATCGAGCCCGGACCTCTTTTTTCGTTTTTTGTCCTTAGTGACTAGCGTACGCACCATTTTTTCTGTTTTCACTGGCAGCCCTGTCTTTTGACCTCGCAGGGGCCCTTTTTCCCCCGATGGCTGCCAGCGGGTTTAAGAAGTGTGATCGGTGTAAGAAACTAATATCTCTCACCGACACACATGACTGCTGCCTCCGGTGCCTCGGACCCGATCATGACCCGATGATCTGTGGTCCGTGTGGGAAAATGTCCTCTAAGGCGTTGAGGAGTCGGCATCACCAAAAGGAAAGAATCTTCTCTGACTCCGCGTCAGGTCGGGCCCGGACCTTGTCGGAGGCCTCGACATCTCGGGACTCCGGCCCCAAGCAGCGCCGAGGCTCCTCTGAAAGGGAGTCTCCCTCGCGGGAACATCACAAGAAGAAAAAACCCGTGATGGCGGCATCAGTGGACGCACTTGGCTCCTCGAGGGCCAAGTCGCATAGCCCCGAGCACCGTCCCGGGTCTTCGGAGTCGGAGAGGCCTGCAAAACAACCACGTGTGGAGATGGAGTCCCCGGGTCACGTGAGTACTGTAGTCCTCGTGGACTCTCCAGGGGAGCTGACGTCGTGCCCGGTGCCGCCGGGGCTCGAGTCGGGGGCTGCTGAGTCTCCTGAGCTCGGACTCAGGTTGACGGCCTTGGAGAGCAGCTTGGCTGCCTTCATGGAACAGCAGTGGGCACTGATCGCCGGTCTCACCGGTGCATCTGCCCTGACCACCGGGACATCGACGTACAAGTCGAACCCGGAGGCCGAGCCGATCCTCGAGTCCCATGCGTGCTCGAGTTGATCCTCGGCCAAGGTCTCCCTCGGCCTCCCGTTTGGGACCGATGTCGTTGACGCCGGTACCCTCGGCGTCGGGGCGGATGGCATCGGTGCCTGCTCGACCGGAGCCACTTGATTCCTCCTCCGAGGAGTCCGGCTGGGAGACGGAGGATGAGGAGTCACCCGACACCTTTCGGACTCGGTGCGTCCCTTCGGACTCACCAGAGTCCGAGCCTCGGAGACGGTCCCCACCGGAGGATACCCGGTTCTCGGACTTCGTGCGGGATATGGCCAAGGCCTTGGCATTCCCCGCGGATCCCGAGGAGGAGCCTCGAGCCGAGGAGCTCGAGGCCCTACAGTATGACTCTCCTCCGAAGGAGGCCTTTACTGTTCCGGTTCCTCCGATGCTGGAACGGTTGCTCTTCCGCATGTGGAAGGGGCCGGCATTGATGCCGGTTTTAAACAAGCAGGTCGATTCCATCTATCGAGTCCGCAAGAGCCCCGGGTTCCAAAAGGCACAATTAACGCACCACTCCATGGTTGTGGAATCGGCCATGCATCGTCTGAAGAGTCAGAAGATGCACTCCTCGGTGCCTCCCGGTCGGGAGGCCCGGAACCTGGATGCCCTCGGTAAGAAGTGCTTCCAGGGCTCTATGCTTGCTTGCCGTGTCCAGACCTACCAGCTGTACATGGGCATGTACCTTCGAGACCTGGCAAAGGAGATTGCCGGGTTCTCTGCTGGTTTCTCCGAGGAACCTTTGCAGAGGTTCAATGCTCTGTCATCAGGTATTCGTGAGTGCTCGAAGTTTATTTCTCGAGCAGCCTATGATGGCTTCGAGGCTTCGGCCCGAGTAGCCGCATCCGGCATCGGTGCACGCCGTCAGGCCTGGCTGCAGTCATCGGACCTCGAGCCATGGGTGTAGGACAAGTTGGTCGATGTCCCCTGCCGAGGTGAAAACCTCTTTGGCAAGCCCATGGCTGAAAAGGCTGCAGAACTCGAGACCGAGACTCTTACCCAGACTAGACTGTCCAGAAAAACCTCTGCCCCTTCTCAGAAGAAGGGCTCGGGGAAAAAGACCTTTTACCCGAGGAAGTCATCTGCCTATAAACAGTACCCTCATTATCAGGCCTCTGTAGCTCCCCAACAGGGTCAGCAGGCTAAGGGGCAGGGACATGGGCCCCGTAGGCAGAATGCCCCCAAGCCACCAACACCGGCTCCTGCACAGCAGGGAGCGGGGTTTTGACTCCAGTTGCATAGCCTCTCCTCCTCAGCTGGCCCATATCAGCACAGGAGGCCGGCTGACCCTGTTTGCCCACAGGTGGTCAGCCGTCACAAGGGATACCCGGGTGCTCAGTATATTCCAAAGAGGCTATCTTCTTCACTTTCACCAGGTACCCCCCTCCTATTTTCCAGGGGAGCCTCCAAGACTCCCTCTGCACAGGGACTTACTCCTGCAGGAGTTGGCAAGTCTTGTAAAGGAACAGGCAGTGGAACCGGTGCCCTACCACCTGAGAGGTCAAGGCTTCTATTCCAGGTTCTTTCTGGTATCAAAAAGAACAGGAGGCCTCAGGCCCATCCTAGACTTGCGAAATCTCAACAAGTTCCTGTAGAGGGAAAAGTTCAAGATGCTCACCCTTGGAATCCTGCTGTCCTACCTCCAGCAGGGAGATTGGCTATGCTCCTTAGACCTAAAGGATGCGTATACTCTCATCCTCATTCATCCAGACCACAGACAATATCTCAGGTTTGTAGTAGGAGGAAACCACTATCAGTACAGAGTACTGCTTTTTGGCCTAACCTCCGCCCCCAGGGTATTCACAAGTGCCTGGCGGTGGTGGCGGCGGCCTACCTAAGGCTTCAAGGCCTCTTTGTTTTTCCATACCTGGACGACTGGCTCATCAGGGGCCAGTCTCCACAGGAGGCCCATCAAGCCACCCTTTGCACTGTTGCTCTCCTTCAGCACTTGGGGTGTCCACTTTGCATCATTCACAGAACATGGAGTTCATAGGAGCAAGACTGGACACCCTTCAGGCAAAGGCCTTTTTACCCGTGGACAGGGCCCACAGATTGATGGATCTAGCCAGCCAGTTACACAGCAATTCTCTGGTCTCAGCCAGGCAATTCCTGAGGCTTTTAGGTCACATGGCTTCCACGGTCCATGTAACCCCAAATGCCCGGTTGCACATGAGGCCAGCTCAGTGGGGCCTCAGAACTCAGTGGCACCAAGCCACAGGAAGCCTTGCAGATAAAGTGAGGGTGTCCACGCTACTAGCCTCCTCTCTGAAGTGGTGGCTTCATCTTCCGAATCTAGTGCATGGGGTGTTTTTTCAGACACCTCCACACTCTCAAGTGCTGACCACCAATGCTTCTCTTCAGGGTTGGGGTGCACATTGCCAAGGAGCATGTACTCAGGCCTGTGGACCCCTTGGCAGGCCACGCAGCAGCGCTTAACCCTGCGAACCTTCTCCCATCTCATCTCTCACCAGTCTGTCTTGGTCCAGACAGACAATCAAGTTGCTATGTTCTACGTGAACAAACAAGGGGGCTCAGGGTCCCCCCTTCTATGTCAAGAGGCGCAGAGACTGTGCTCCTGGGCATTCGATCACGGCATCCTTCTCAAAGCAGTCTATCTCTCAGGTCAGGAGAATTACCTGGCGGACAGGCTGAGCAGGATTTTGCAGCCGCACGAATGGCAATTGAATCCCTTAGTGGTTCAGCAGATCTTCCTGCGCTGGGGCCTTCCAACCATAGATCTCTTTTCCAGTCCTCTGAACCGTCAACTTCCAAGGTTCTGTTCCAGACAACCGCATTCTCTGAGTGGCAGAGGATGCATTTCTCATTCCATGGTCCACAGGCCTCCTATATGCGTTTCATCCCACGCCTCTAGTGCCCAAGACATTGTTCAAAGTGCTCAGGGACAGGGCCTCAATGATCTTGGGTGGCCCCCAGATGGCCGAGGCAACCGTGGTTCCCACTGCTTCTGCATCTAGCAGTGGACACTCCTCTTCCTCTGGGGATGCAACCCGATCTCCTGTCTCAGGAGCAGGGATCTCTCTTACACCCCAATCTCCAGTCCCTCAATTTGATGGCCTGGCTGCTGAAAGGTTAGTTCTAGCACCCTTACTGCTGCCTAGGGAAGTGGAGGACGTGGTCGTGGCCTCTAGGAGGCATTCCACCCGAAAGTCTTATGCCCTTAAGTGGCGTAGATTCTCTATCTGGTGTACTCAACATAACGAGAATCCTTTCTCATGCCTGGTGCCAGTGGTGCTGCAATATTTGCTTCACCTGTCAAACCTAGGCCTTAAGTCCAATTCTGTGAGAGTGCATCTTAGTGCTCTTTCAGCACACCACTCCCCAGTGGAGGGTCGGTCTCTTTCTAGCCATCCTTTGGTGGCTCGCTTCCTCAAAGGCCTGCTTTTGCTTAAACCTCCACTGCGACCTCCTGCCCCTGAATAGGACTTAAATGTGGTCTTGCAACGGCTTACTTGTCCACCATTTGAACCTATGGCTACCTGCCCTCTGCGTTTTCTCTCCTGGAAAGCATTGTTCCTGGTAGCCCTTACCTCAGCGAGACGAGTGAGTGAGCTTCAGGCCCTAGTATCAGATGCTCCTTATACTAGGTTCTATAGGAACAGAGTAGTCTTACGGACTCACCCTAAGTTCCTTCCTAAGATTGTCTCCTCCTTCCACCTCAATCAGGAGGTGGTTCTTCCGACTTTCTTTCCCCGGCCGCATGCCAGCCGGGCTGAGATGGTCTTGCATACCTTGGACTGTAGGAGGGCTTCATCCTTCTACCTTGACCGTACACGGGAGCACCGGAGGGCTGTTCAGCTCTTCGTCTCTTTTGACCCCAATATGTTGGGGTTGGCTGCGCCAAGCATACTTTGTCCATATGGGTAGCTGACTGTATCACCTGGGCTTACAGGGCAGCCAGCCTCTCGTTGCAGGGTCGAGTTACGGCTCATCATGTCAGGGCGAAGGCTGCGTCAGTGGCTCATCTCCGCTCTGTTCCGTTGACAGACATCTGCTGGGCCGCTACTTGGTCTTCAAGCCAGACTTTTGCGGCCCACTACTGCCTTGAGAGGGAGTCCCGCAGGGACAGTGCTTTTGGGCAGGCGGTACTCCATAATCTCTTTGGGGTTTAGGCAACTCCTACCCTCTGGCCCTGGTGTTGGGCTACCGTTCGGGGGCGTTATCAGAGAAGATTCTTTTCTCACATGCTGAGACTCTAGAGGGAGCTCATTATTTCAGCTTGGGGTCTCCGGTAGCCCTAAGCTGGGGAGGTCCCATATGTGAGGACTGACTTCCTGCTTGGTCCTGGAGAAAGAGTAGTTACTCACCTGTAACAGGTGTTCTCCAAGAGCAGCAGGAATCAGTCCTCACAACCCTCCCTCCTCCCCTTGGAGTTGCAGTCATATGATTTATTTTTGCTATTTTTGCTTCTTTTAGCTATGTCATCAGACTGAGCAAGATGGCACCCTTGGGCGGGAAGGGGACCGCGCATGAGCGCTGCATTCCCAAAGGCTTTCTTTGAAAGCTGGGGAAATGCTCCGGACGAGGGCTCTGTCGGCGCCGACGTCACCCATATGTGAGGACTGATTCCTGCTGCTCCTGAAGAACACCTGTTACAGGTGAGTAACTACTCTTTCCATCTTTGCTGGCATTACCAAAACTCACCTCCGTCGGTTACAACTTATTCAAAATACTGCAGCTAGAATTATTTCCCATGCTTCCCGTACTGACCATATTACTCCCCTACTGCTTCATCTACACTGGCTCCCAGTTGCCTATCACATTCAATTCAAGATATTAACCCTGGTCCACTGTGTCCTTTACACACACACCCCACAATACCTAACTGATCTCCTTCATTTTCACACCCCCTCGCGTAGTCTCCGCTCCCTTCGTATCAACCGTCTTCACCTCCCCTCACCTTCATATGCGCACCTACAATCCACTCGTCACTCTGCCTTCTTTTTCTATGGTCCACCTCTCTGGAACTCTTTGCCCACCACACTCCGTTTAGAAGAAAATTACATACATTTAGATCCCTACTTAAGACACACCTTTTCACCACCGCATACAACCTGCCGGCCGCATCAAATTGACCTGGTTTATCAATGTAACGAATGGCGGTATATCAAACCAAATAAACCTAACCTAACCTAATCTTTGTGTGTCCTTACCATTCCCTATAGATGTATCCCGTGTCTACAGCTACTGTGTTGTCTGTCTTCACTGCATTGTAAGCTCTGATGAGCAGGGACTGTCTTTTACATGTCTATGCAGCACTATACAAATGTTCAGTAGTAGTAGTAGTAAAGCCCCAAAGCCCCAACCAGCACCACAACCACAGCGTTGGGAGGAGGGGTCTTTTGACTCCTGGACCATGACCCCCCCCTTCCCCTTTCAGGGCCAGTTCCGCAGCACATTGGGGGGACATCTCACATCATTTGCCCATTGTTGGCCCAACATAACCACCAAGGCCTGGGCTCTATGAGTGATAAAGGCGGGGTACCTCCTACACTTCGATCAGACCCCCCGCCTCCCATTCTTTCCAGGGGGAGTACTTCGAGAACTTCTTTAGCAAGAATTCAAGGCTCAAACAGGAAAGGAATTCTACTCTTGCTACTTCCTGGTTCCCAAGAAAACAGGCGGATTCCATCCCATTCTGGATCTTCGCAATCTCAATAATTTCCTAGTGCATGAGAAGTTCAAGATGGTATCCCTTGGAATGTTGCTGCCATACCTCCAGCGGGAAGATTGGCTATACTGCTTGAATCTAAAAGATGCCTATATCCACATCCTCATTCACCCCTGCACCTCTGCTTTGTCATCAGTGGACATCACTATCAATACAGGGTTTTCCCTTTTGGACAGGCATCCGCCCCAAGAATTTTCACAAAATGTCTGGTGGTTATAGCTGGTTGATCAGAGGTGGGACGCTGGATGGGTCTGTCTGTCTGCACAATGTACTATTCGGGTGCTAGAGCAGCTGGGCTTTGTCATCAACTACCCAAAGTCACACCTGCAACCCACTCAGCACCTCGAGTTCATTGGGGCTCTCCTTGATATCAGTGCAGCCAGAGCCTACCTTCCATTGGACCAGGCTGAGCACCTCATCGCTCTGGCCCAAGTCGTTCAACGTTGTAGAATGATCTCGGCTCACCAAATGCTTCACCTCCTGGGACATGGCCTCTACAATCCAATATCCCCATCTGCCCGGCTTCAGATGCAGCAGGCACAATGGACGCTCTGTACACAGTGATATCAGGCGATGAACCATCTCATGAACCTTCGCCACTGAAGGACTCCCTTTCCTGGTGACAGCTGCCAACTCATCTTCTAGTGGGGCTTCCTGGCACTCCAACAGGTGCTGACCACGGATACCTCCAAACTGGGCTGGGGAGCCCATCTCATTGACCTATGTACCGAGGGACTCTGAACGATGGGGGAGAGTCTTCATCAGATAAATGTCCTTGAGCTCAGAGCGGTAGCGAATGCCCTTCAAGTCTTCCAGCAACAGCTGTCCAACCAGGTAGTCCTCGTCCAGATGGACAACCAGGTTGTTCTACATCCACAAGCAGGATTTCACAGGTGCATACCTCCTGTGCTGGGAGGCTGTTTGACTCTGGAGATTTGCCAGCAAGCACGGCATGCTTCTCTGGGCAATCTACCTCCCGGGACAGGACAACACATTGGCAGACAGGCTCAGTAGAGTACTGCAGCCACACGAATGGACTCTCAATACACAAGTAGCCCACAGCATCTTCCAGAAGTGGGGCACTCCATCCATGGACCTTTTTGCTGCTCCTTGTAATGCCCAGCTGCCACTGTTTTGCTCCAGAGTTCCCTGTCACAATCAGGTGGCCTCTGATGCGTTCCTTCTGAACTGGGGCAAGGGTTTGCTTTATGCTTACCCACCAAATCTCTTGGTGGCCAAGACCCTTTTCAAGATCCAGATGGACAGGGCTACCATGATACTCATTGCCCACGCTCAGTAGGTGACATCACCCATATGTGAGGACCGATTCCTGCTGTTCCCGGATGACACTTGTTACAGGTGAGTAACCACACTTTTCCTCCTTTAGGAACCTGGGAGAGGGGAGAGGAGAGGAGCAAGAACCTGGGGAGAGGAGTAGGAGCAAGATACCATATGAATGTATAAGGGGAAGAGAGCAAGAGTGAGTGGGGGTACAGGATCAAAGGAGAGATGGTAAGAGACTGTGATTTTCCCCCTTCTCTGGGAACAAGCAGGAAGTCAGTCCTCACATATGGGGTGACGTTGGTGCCGACACATCTCCCCAGCTTTCAAAGAAAGCCTTTGGGTGATGCACTATGCATGCTTGTTCCCTTCCCACCCAAGGGTGCCATCTTGGCGCAGTCTTCTTATTTCCACGGAGCCCTCCGGACGTCTGTCCAGTTTTCCCCAGAAAAAGTGTGTTTTTTTGATACTGTTTTATCCAATCTGCACACCAATTTCTTTCCCACCCACGAACCAGCTCATCTCTGCATTACTCCTTGGGTTTGTTCCCTTGTTTTGGGATTTTTTCTTTAAGGTATTGCTCAACTGGTGTTCGTGTCCTTTTTCGGCTAAAGGCCTCGGACCCTGCCATGTGGCAGGGCCCACCTTTTCCTGATGGCCTCCAGAAATGTGATCTGTGCTGTAAGATGTCCCTTACCGATCTGCATGACTGCTACCTCCGGTGCCTTAGCCCAGAACATGACGACCCGAGGCCATCCTTGTCGAGGACTCTCCCTCAATGGAACAAATACTGGACCCGAAACCCTTGGTGTCCACGTCATGGGGCCATGAGGATCACTGTGGCCCTGTCACAATGGACTTTGAATAGGGTCTTGGCAATCAGCGGTGTGAACGGGAAGGCATAAAGGAGGCCCTCCCCAGTCGACATAAATGATGTTTTTTTTTTGTTTTTAGTGTCTTAATGGAGTGAAACTTTTCTGACGCCTAACTTCATAAATCATTGGTTCCAAAGGTGGTCCCAGTGACTAAGTGAACTCTATCCACTTGGGTTGCAGACTGCATTGCCCCTGCTTATGAGCAGGCTGGGATCCTACTAGCCCAGTGGATCATGGCCCACTGTGTCAGGGCCATTGGCTACTTTTGTAGCAAATCAGCGTTCCATACCTATGACGGAAATCTGCTGGGCTGCCACCTGGTCTTCAGTCAATACCCTCGCAGCTCACTGCATACTCCGTAATCTCTTCGGGGTGTAGGCAACTCCTGCCCTCCTATCCTTTTGTGTTCAGGCTACTGGAGTGCAAGTGGCCTGCTGGACACTTGAGTCTTGCGAGAATCTCTCAGTTGGGACTCAACTGCTGCAGTTCACGGCTCACCCTGTGCAGGTCACCGTGGCATTTTTATAGGTTCTCAGTAGCCTGTAGCTGGGGAGTCCCATATATGAGAACTGACTTCCTGCTTGTTCTCGGAGAAAGCGTAGTTACTCTCCTGTAATAGATGTTCTACAAGGACAGCAAGAATCAGTCCTCACAACCCTCCCTCCTCCCCTTGAAGTTGCTTCTTTACCATATTTTAATTTTTGCTGTCTTAGCTATGTCATTAGACTGAGGCAAGATGGCACCCTTGGGTGGGAAGGAGATCATGCATGCGTGGTACATCTCCCAAAGGTTTTTTTCGAAAGCTGGGGAGATGCTTCTGTGCAGGCTCTGTCGGCGCCAACATCACCCCATATGTGAGGACTGATTCCTGCTGTTCCCGGAAAACACCTGTTACCGGTGAGTAACTACGCTTTACCCTCAGTCATGCAAAATTACTTGTATTCTAGTGTACGTCTTATCCAATCATTTAGTTAGTATAGTATAGTATGGTATTTGCCTCTGAAATTTTCACTGGTAGCTCAAGGCAAGTTCAATTTCAGGCTCAGTAGATTTTCCCCAGTTCGTAGATGGCTTACAATCTAAGCTGTACCAGAGGCAATGGAGAATGAAGTGATTTGCCATAGGTCACAGGCAGTGGTAGCAAGATTTTAACCGTGGTCTCTGCAGTTTTCAGCTCACTGCTCCTAACCACTAGGTTAATCCTCCATGTGAGTGCCTCATACTAATCAGCTAAGTACTTTGTGCTAAGGAAGCTAGGCGTTCACTTACTATTTCACACACTAATTCGGAATTAGTCTTAGAAGTTGGTGGCACTTTATATGTTAACCAATTTGTTGAGGCATGAGCTTTCAGGGACAAACATCCATTTCATCATGTATATGTAGTTCGAGATAAATACATTTGAGTGAAGATATATATTGGTGGAGGGGAGATGTGTACAGATTATAATTGTAGATAAGGTATACGAGTAATTGAAAGTGAAGGGTAGTATGTGGAAAGGAATGACAGTAGCAGCATAATTCAGCTGACGTGTTGGTGACAGAAATTAGGATGATTTAAGAATCATTTGTTCCTTATCGTAGCTCCAGTCTAGTCCCGAACCATAGAGTTGTGTACGTCCTCCCGCAGCTAGGAGACTGAGCATGTCACTCTTTCAGTGACCCTTGTATAACTAGTCCAGGGACCTCCCCCTTAAGCCAGTTTTGCTCAGTCTTCGTGCAGCGGAAGGAGG
The DNA here is from genome assembly GCA_033557465.1 of Ichthyophis bannanicus. Lineage (NCBI taxonomy): Eukaryota > Metazoa > Chordata > Amphibia > Gymnophiona > Ichthyophiidae > Ichthyophis > Ichthyophis bannanicus. The sequence continues at coordinate 339,080,547 of CM066032.1, forward strand.
TTCTGAGTCCTGGGATCGGGACTTGCTGGAGCAACGAATAAGCCATTTTAGTGACAGCCAGTTTTTACTTGTAAAAAAAAAAGGAAAAAAGAGGGGGTGTCTGTCCCTTTAAGTTAGTGATTTCACCTTTCTTTGCCGGGTGGTGGAACATTGCTGGTGAACTACCCCCCTTCTCCCCTCTCCTCCCCTCTCTTTCTGGTTCGGTGAGACATCAGAGGAGTGTGTGGGAGTTGAGCAGGGGCCTCCGGCTCTGTTTTCCCCTGAGGCGGGAAAACAGCCATTGAGGATGGTGCCGCGTTCGCGCACCTCTGTCAGGAGAGGGACAGCGGTTCCGGTGGCAAAGGGAGCACGGCACTGCAGAGAGGAAAGCGGATCGGCGAGGTAAGCTGAGAGTGCGATTTGGTATGGGGCAGTGCGGCTAGCTGTTTAATGCGGCGTTTTTTTGCTTCGGACCGTGTGAAGGAAGCAGTGCTAGGGCAGTCAAGGTAGGAGCAGCCCCGAGCTGCGTGGGAAAGCACGGGAACAGGGGATCAGGCCGGAAGCCTCCTGGAGGGGCTGGTTGGCCTAGTTTGGTCTTTTAGGTGGAAAGAAGATTGGCTGGGGAACGGCAAGCGTTTATATATAAAAAGAAAAAAAAGGAAAGGAAAGGAAGGAGTTGGAGTCCTAAATAGACGGAGGTTTTGAAGTTTTGTTTTGGGTGTGCAGTGGGCCCTGGGTTTGCAATTGGTCACTGTAGTGGGCACTGTGCTTCATGCCTGGTAAGCTTAGGTGCCTCTTGTGCGGGGCACGTAAAGGCACCTTCTCTGACTCTGGCCTGTGCAGAGGCTGTAGTTTTGAAGCTTCCATGGCAGACGGAGCTAGAGGGCTCTGGGACTGCAGGGGAGGCAGTCAGGAAGGACTCTCCTTTGTCCTTGGAGGTGAGTCAGGAACCCATGCCGGGACCCTCGTCGGCTCCGAAAGGGCCTTTACCCCAGGTCTCTGTACAGGGGGGGCTGGGGGCGATTTTTTCACCACAATTTTTGTCACTGCTGCAGCAGGCTCTTGGGGGGCCTGGTTCAGGGGTGGCAGGGCCCTCGGGGGCCGAGGCCCGAGCGTCAAAGAGACCGGGGTCTAGGCTAACGGAAGGAGCCGGAAATGGTATGAGTAAGAGGCCCAAGCTGCTCTTGGAGGGAGAGGAGCAGGACTTGGAGGAGTCAGTGATGGTGGAGGATTCAGAAGGAGAACCGGATTTGGAGGAAGGTGAGATTATGAGCCAGAGGAGCAGGCGAGGATAGTAAGAGTGTTCAGGAGAGAGGAGCTTTCGGCATTGATTGCGGAAACGTTAAAGACCTTAAATGTGCCAGTCCCGGGTTCCGTAGAAGACACTGCTCTGGAGGATCCGCTATTGCAGGCAGTGTGGAAATCTCAGAGGTCGTTTCCCATTCATAGGATTTTCAAGGAGATGATTCAAGAGGAATGGGATACCCCGGAAGCTAGCCTCAAGGGGGCTAGGATCATGGCTCGTCTTTATCCTCTGGTGGAACCGGATAAGGAGTGGCCTAGTGGTTGGGGCAAGGTACTTCAGGCCGGAAGGTCGGGGGTTCAAATCCCACTAGAGGACAGCAAACTTGGGCTGGAAGGACTGGGGTTTCTATTCCCACAGGTGCTCCTTGTGGTCTTGGGCAAGCCACTTAACCCTCCATAGCCCATGTTCCCTGTAAAATAGTTATCTCCAAGTTATAATGCCCTGTTCAATGTAATTTCAGTTTGTTCAATGTAAACCGCACTAATGCAGAATAGCGTGGTATATAAGAGAATGTAAATAAATAAAATGTTTAAGGCGCCTAAGGTGGACGCAGCGGTTTCCGCGGTAACGAAGAAAACCACTATCCCAGTGGAAGGGAGTGCCGCGCTTAAGGATGCGCAGGACAGGAGATTGGACTCCTTGTTGAGACAGGTGTTTGAGGTGAATGCCCTCTCCTTACAGGCCTTGATTTGTGGGCCTGGGTGGCAAGGGCATGTTTGCGGTGGTCCCAGAGATGGAAGGGGACTCAGACGGACGAGGCGACAGAGGAGGCAGCCCGCATTGCGTCGGGGGCGGCGCATCTTGCAGATAGTCAGTATGACTTGATTAGAGGTCTAGCTAAGAGTATGGCGTCGGTGGTGGTGGCAGCGAGGCGGTATCTTTGGCTGCGTAATTGGGCGGCGAATGGAGCCTCCAAGGCGTGGCTGGCTAAGCTCCCTTTCAAGGGCAAGCTCTTATTTGGAGAGGAGTTAGAAAAGTTGGTTAAGGATCTAGGGGAGTCGAAGGGGGGTTGGTTGCCGGAAGACAAGCAGAAGCAGAGTCGGATGGGGGGACCATCTAGAAGTCAGCTGAGAGAGTTCAGGCGTTTTCAACCCTCACGGTTTGCTCCCGTGCAGCGGGGGAGATTTCCCTATCGTTCCCAAGGATTTAGGGGATTCCGAGGGGCAGGCAAAAGTTTTGCAGCCTCGGCGCCCTCGGGCACCAAAAAGCTGCAATGAAGTGAGGGGGGTCCAGGCAGGGATAGTACCAGTAGGAGGTCGGTTGAGAGCTTTCGGTCCTGCCTGGGCCCACATTACTTCTGATCAGTGGGTGTTGGAGATTGTGCAGAGGGGCTATGCTCTCGAGTTTCAACGCCCAGTGAGGGACGCGTTTGTGTGGTCTCCATGCAGAACGCAGGCCAAGAGAGAGGCGGTGCGACAGACGTTGGAAAGGTTAATAGCGCTCGAGGCAGTGGTACCGGTGCCGCCAGAAGAACAAGGCAGTGGTCGGTACTTGATTTATTTTGTGGTACCAAAAAAAGGAAGGTACTATGTGGCCTATTTTAGATCTAAAAAGAGTGAACAGGTGTCTCTGGGTGTCGCACTTTCGGATGGAGACGTTGAGGTCGGTGATGATAGCGGTGAGGCCAGGAGAGTATCTAACCTCGTTAGATCTGTCGGAGGCTTACCTGCACATTCCGATCAGAAGGGAGCACCAGTGGTTTCTTCACTTTGCAGTGCCTATGGGGCATTTCCAATTCCAGGCGATGCCTTTTGGGTGTGCAATGGCGCCAAGAACATTCACCAAGATTATGGTGGTGGTGGCGGCAGCGTTGCGAAGGGACGGAGTGTTGGTGCACCCGTATTTGGACGACTGGTTAATTTGTGCGAAGTCGTTGGAAGAAAGTCAGCAGGCGACCAGTCGAGTAGTATCCTTCTTGCAAAGCTTGGGATGGGTAGTCAACGTGGCAAAGAACAAGTTGACGCCGACCCAGGATCTGGAGTATTTGGGAGCTTGTTTCGATACGCACAGGGGAAGGGTTTTCCTGCCGATGGAGCGGGTTCAGAAATTGAGAAGGCTAGTTCGGGAGTTCCAGAAGACCAGGTCTCCTTCGGCGTGGCGGTATCTGCAACTGCTGGGGACGATGGCGGCCACAATAGAGGTAGTGCCGTGGGCCAGAGCTCACATGAGGCCTCTGCAGAGAGAGTTGCTGCGGAGGTGGTCCCATCAGTCGGATCTGTTGTCCAGGGCGCTGGTGTGTCCGCGGGAGGCTCGAAGGTCGCTGTGGTGGTGGCTGCAGCCGGGGGGCCTGGAGAGGAGCATGCCGTTAGAGTTGCCAGACTGGAAGCCCTTGACAACAGACGCGAGTCTGTTCGGATGGGGGGGCGCACTTCGAGGGGCAGTTTGCCCAGGGAGAGTGGTCCGATCAGGAGAAGGAGTGGTCCATCAACAGGTTGGAGTTGAGAGCGGTGTTAGCGCTTCAGGCCTTGCAGGGGTTTCTGCAGGGCATGGCGGTCAGAGTGTAGTCAGACAGTGCCACAGCGGTGGCATACATAAATCGATAAGGCGGAACCAGTAGCGTGTAATTGGAAGCAGAAGCGGACATTGTGATGGAATGGGCCGAGAGTCATCTGGAAGCGTTATCGGCGGCACATGTAGCAGAGTGGACAATGTGACGGTGGACTTTCTGAGTCACGTGCGAGTGGATCCAGGAGAATGGAGCCTACATCAGGAAGTTTTCAAGGCGCTGGTACGGCGTTTGTGTCGGCCGGTGATGGACCTTATGTCAACATTCGATTCGGCAAAGGTCGACAGGTTTTTCAGCAGAAGGAGAGAAAGGATGTCGGAGGGCCTGGATGCTCTGATCCACGGCTGGCTGGAGGATGCTCTTCTGTACGTATTCCCCCCGTGGGTTCTTATCGGCAGAGTTCTCCAGCGCATAGAGAAGCACAGGGGGCCAGTTCTGTTGGTAGCGCCGGACTGGCCAAGAAGGCCATGGTATGCCAACTTGAGGCGTCTGCTGGTGGAACCACCGTGGAGGTTGCCGGATAGGGGGGATCTGCAAGTGCAGGGGCCGTTAAAAATGCCTCAGGTACATGGTTTTCGCTTACGGCTTGGCTCTTGAAAGGGCGAGGCTAATGGGCAAAGGTTACTCATCAGCGGTGATTGCTACGTTGTTGAAGTCGAGACGACAGACAATGTCAATGGCGTATGTGAGAGTGCGGAGGTTGTTCGAGGCTTGGTGTGCAGAGAGGCAGGTGCGAGCGTTGAAAGCTATGGTAGCACAAGTGTTGGCCTTTTTGCAGGATGGTTTGGATAAGGGCTTAGCGGCGTCTTCCCTCCGAGTTCAGTTAGCAGCGCTGGCCTGTTACAGAGGGAATGTACAGGGAAAGACGCTGGGATCTCATCGAGATGTGAAGAGGTTTTTGAGAGCAGCCTCTTTGTTAAGGCCTCCTTGTAGGAAAGTGATCCCAGGATGGGATCTCAATGTAGTCCTAGAGGCAATGGTGAAGGAGCCCTTTGAGCTCTTTGAAAGAGTGACATGCTCAGTCTCCTAGCTGCAGGAGGACGTACACAACTCTATGGTTCGGGACTAGACTAGATCTACTCCAGGAACTACAATTAGCAGGTAAGTCTAATTTAACCTTCACAGCTGTAATGTGCCATGAAGCCATTGTCCCTATTCATATCTAAGTAGAGAGTGTTAAATATTTTGATGCGTTTCATTTCAGTAACTTCATGCTGAAGTATCCCTCTTGAAGTTTGTAAGAACATTAGAAAGCCAGGCTTAAGTCCATGGAGCTCAGCATTCTGTCTTTAACAGTGGCCAGTCTAGGTCACAAAGCAGATACCAAAAAGTAGATATATTTCTCATAGCTAATTTCCAAGATCTGTCTGGCTAATAGTTTTTAAAATGGATTTTCCTCTGGAAATTTGTCCAAATGTCGTATGAGCCCTGCTATGTTAGCCACTTTGACCATGTCCTCTGTCAGTAAATTACACAGTTTAATTGTATGCTGTGCGAACATTTTTTTTCTACAATTTGTTTTCAATCCACTTGTCATTAGTTTCATAGTGTCCACTTGAATGGCTAAACAGATATTTCTTATTAACCATTTCATCCCACTGATTATTTTTAAAACTTCTGTTATGTTCTTGCTCAAGCTGAAGAGCCCTAAACTGTTTAGCCGTTCTCAATAAGGGAAGCTTTCTAATCCTTTTAATTGTGTTGCCCTTCTCCAAACCTTTTCTAGTTCTGTATCTGTTTTGAGATGGGTAACCAGAACTGCACACATTCCAGGGACCTATATGGAGGCATAATGTTATTTTCGGTTTTGTTCTGCATACCTTTTTACATAATCCCTAACATTCGCTTTGCTGTTTTGACAGCTGTGGCACAGTAGCATTTAAAGTGTCATTTAAATTAATAAGCATATCCATATTTGCTGTTCAGTGTATTGTCCATAATGACTCTAAAATCTTTTTCTTGGGTGATGATTACTAACTCAGAACCCGGCATTTTGTATCTGTACTTGGGATTTCTCCGTATGTACATCACTTGGCACTTGTCCACGTTAGATTTAATCAGCCTACATACCCATATTCAACAGATGAAAAAATAATTTTGATTGTCCTCTACAGAGCCTATCAACTTAAAATAACTAATAAGCAAATTAAGCATATGGTTTACGGTAAAAACTTAAAATAATCTCCAGGAACAAGCAGGAATGTATTCTTCACATATGGGTATCGTCGGTACCGACGGAGCCTGCGCGGGAATGCTCCCCAGCATCCAATTAGAAAGCTTTTGGGAGCATCCCACAGCGCCTGCGTGCTGCCTTTCCGCCTTTCCCAACTGCCTCTCTCCAGTTCTTGGTTTTCCGCAGAGCCAGCAGGTCGTTTTCCTGTCACCGCAGAAATTATCCCATCTTTTTATTCTTTTTTGGGGTAGCGTCTGCCTTCCTGACGCTATACCGGTACCGCCGGTTCGTTCTTTCTTTCTTTAAAAAAAAAATAATTTGTAATCTTTTTTTCCAGACTTTTTCTGTCAGGTGCCACGTGCCATTTTGGGCACTAGGCCCAATCTTTTTCTTCAGAATGGAAAAACCCTCCTCGGGTTTTAAAAAGTGTTCTAAGTGTGGCGGTACCATCTCAGTCACCGACACCCACGAGTGGTGCCTTAAATGTTTAGGTCCTGACCACTCCATCTCGGAGTGTGTTGCCTGTGGGATGATGTCGAAGAGTGGTCGGAAGAACCGAGCTGCTAAGCTTAGCACCCTTTTTCCCTCCAATGCAGCATCCGTGGCATCGACGTCTTCCAGGGCTTCGTCTTCCTCCCATGGATCTCAGGTAACCAAACATAAATCTAGCTGGTCCTCAAAGGGTAGATCTCCTTCCAAGCATCGAGATGCCTCTGGCGTTGCCCTTGAGGGACTTGTACCGGCAAAATTGCCCCGGCAGGAGGCTTCGGCTTCCAAAGCACTATCAGGGCTCCAGGATGTTCTCGAGGCCTCAACCTCGGCAGAACTACTGGTGCCATGCTCTGGGGTACTGGCCGCTTTGTCCGGTACCAATACCCAGACATCGGCAGTGTCAATAGACCAGAGGTTCTTGGCTATTGAACACAGTCTGGCGGCTCTCCTTGCGGCTTCGGTGCCTTCGTGACGGTTCAACTGGTACCGGCACCAACAGCATCGACATTGGTGCCTGTGTTACCGACACAGAGTCATGCTGTTTCCTCCGGTATCGACAGGCCGGTACCGGACCCCTCCGGTACCGACTTTGATCGGTATCAGTATCGTGCTTTACAAGAGCATCCAGACAGGAGATATTTTGAATCCTCCGATGAGTCCGAGGATTCTGACAGCTCTGTCGGTACCGGAGTACTTCTCTCTGAGGAGCCTTCCTCTCCTAAACGTAGGATGGTCCCCTCCAGAGGATATATCCTTACAGGATTTCATCCGGGAGGTGGCTATGGGTCTTTCCATCACAGTGGCTCCTGAAGCAGAGCCCAGATCAAAGGAATTAGAGATTTTACAATATCCTAAATCTCCCAAAGAGGCAGCTACTTTGCCTATTCATGAGATCTTGCATGATCTCATGTTAAGAATGTGGGAAACACCTCTTACCACCTCTCCTCATTCTCGTAGGCTTAATACCATGTATCGAGTACCTCCTTGTCCTGGATTTCAAAAAACTCAGCTACCACACCACTCCATGGTAGTGGAATCAGCTAAGAGAAGGATCAAGAGTGCAAAAAGACATGCATCTAATCCGCCAGGACGTGAATGTAGGACTCTTGATGCCTTTGGGCGTCGAACCTTCCAGGCCTCTGTGCTTTCTGCCAGGATTAGTTCCTACATTCTATATATGGGAATGCTCCTTAAGGAGGTTACAGAAGATCTAGAGCTTTATGAGACCTCTCCTTCCTGATGATAAGAGGCAAGATTATCTTACACTTGTTAAACATGCCCAAGATGTTTCCAAGTTTGCTAATCGTGCAGCTTTTGACTGATTTGAGTGCATAAGCAGAACCTCTGCCATTGCCATAGGTGCTCGTAGGATTGCCTGGCTCCAGGCATCTGACTTAGAACTCTGGATACAGGACAAACTGGGAAATATTCGTTGTACAGGCGAAAATCTCTTTGGCAAAAATTGGCAAGAGAAAGATAATGAGCTGGATGCTGATAACACCACTTTGGATAGACTGTCCAAAGCTACAGCTGATCCTACAAGGAGAAAATCCTACAAGAAACCATTCTTCTCTAAAAGGAAGTGGTTTTACCCCTCCTATACCCAACAGGGGCATTCTGCAGGTCAGTCTGCCCAAAAGGGACAGCAGCCACCAAAACAGAGGAAAACTAAGTCTGCTAAGCCTCAACCGGCCCAGCAGACTCAGCCTCCACAGGGGCTTTGACTCCCTTCTAGAGAACTTGGCCTTCCTGGCCCTCAACGGGCCAGAGCCCTCCACCATTCCAGGAAGATTGTGTCATTTTGCCCCCAGATGGGAGCAGATAACAGCAGAAGAATGGACTCTCTCCATTATAAAGGAGGGGTACAAGCTTCATTTCCTCAATATGCCTCCTCCTACAGTGGTAAGAGGGTTCAATTTTCAGACTTCACTCGAAGATCAGTTGAGTCAAGAGGTCAATTTACTCCTTGTCCAAGGGGCAATAGAAGACGTACCCATTTCCCAACAGGGTACGGGGTTTTGCTCCCCTTGTTTCCTTATTCCAAAGAAAACAGGGGGACACAGACCCATTTTAGACCTCAGGGAATTGAACAAATTCCTGTTCAAAGAGAAGTTCAAGATGATTTCTCTAGGAACTCTTCTGCCATACCTTCAGAGTCAGGATTGGCTTTGTTCTCTAGATCTCAAGGATGCGTACACCCATGTTCTCATCCATCCAACTCACCGACGATTCCTTCGGTTTCTATTTCAAGGGAAGCACTACCAGTACAGAGTTCTTCCTTTTGGCCTGGCCTCAGCACCAAGGGTGTTTACGAAATGCATGGCTGTAGTGGCAGCATTTCTTCGCACTCTAGGAATATTCATCTTCCCCTACTTAGACGACTGGCTCATTCGAGCCCCATCAGAGTCAGAGGCCAGAATTTCCCTATCTTGCACAATGCTTATCCTTCAGTATTTGGGCCTGGTTATAAACATCCCAAAATCCAACCTAACTCCCACTCAATCTCTAGAGTTTATAGGAGCCATGCTGGATACCAGGAAAGCAAGGGCCTATCTCCCACACCCCCGCTGTATTCACATTGTGCAGTTGGCTTCCCAAGCAGTGTTAAAAACTCATCTCACTGCTCGGAAAATGTTACAATTGCTAGGCCACATTGCATCTACCGTGCATGTGGTTCCCTATGCTCGCCTTCATATGAGAGCAGCCCAATGGACTCTATCCATTCAGTGGACTCAAGCATCAGGCTGCCTATCAGACAAAATAGCAAACTCAAGTTGTCTTATTTTGTCCCTTCAATGGTGGCAGTCAACCAAAAACCTGTTGGTGGGGTCCCCTTTCCAACAGCCCGCACCCCAGGTCACTCTAACAACGGACGCCTCACAGGTGGGTTGGGGAGCTCACCTGCAAGATCTTTCTACTCAAGGCACTTAGACTCCACAGGAGACCCATCTACACATCAATCTCTTGGAACTCAGAGCAATCTTCCTTGCTCTTCGAGCGTTCCATACCCAGCTCAGCTACAAGACAATCCTAATTCAAACGGACAATCAAGTAGCTATGTTCTATCTGAACAAGCAGGGAGGAACAGGCTCTCTGTCGCTTTGCAACGAAGCTTTGCGACTATGGGCCATCCCCAGAGAGCATCAAATTCATCTACTTGTGGTGTATCTGCCAGGCATTCAAAACTCTTGGGCAGACAGACTCGGTCTTCTGCTTCCACACGTGTGGTCTGTTCGTGCAGACCAGGTAGCAAAGATTTTTCAAATTTGGGGAACTCCAGACATAGACCTCTTTGCAAGTCCGTTGAATGCCAAACTTCCCCGATTCTGTTCCAGAATTCCGACTCAGGGTTCTCAGGCCAGGGATGCTTTCCTCCTCCATTGGGGTCAGGACTTCCTATATGCCTTTCCACCCATTCCCCTAATTCCCAAAACCCTATTCAAGCTTCAGAGAGACGGAGGCCATATTATTCTCATAGCTCCACATTGGCCACGGCAGGTGTGGTACCCTCTGCTCCTACATCTCTCTCAAGCTCCATCTCTGGAGTTAGGACCTGCTCCAGATCTCCTGTCTCAGGAGGACGGAATGTTGTGGCATCCCGATCCCCACTCCCTGCATCTCAGGCCTGGTTGCTGAGGGCCTAGACCTTCATGGTCTTAACCTATCTCAACAAGTAAAGGATATCCTTTGTGCTTCTAGAAAGCCTTCCACAAGACGCTCTTATGCTCTCAAGTGGAAAAGGTTTTCCATATGGTGTTCGCAGAAGGGTCTTGACCCCCTGGTGATACCTCTGGAATCTTTATTGGAGTATCTCCTTCATTTATCTGATGCAGGGCTAACTCAGTACGAGTCCATTAAAGTGATATTTCAGCTTCTTTCAAGCCTTTAAATGGACAACCTATTTCCTCTCATGCTCTCATAGTGAGATTTATGAGAGGCCTTCTTCTAACTAAGCCTCCCATTAGGCCACCACCAGTAGCATGGGACCTAAATCTGGTTCTTGGACAGCTCATGAAGCCGCCTTTTGAACCTCTAGCTACTACCTCCTTGAAATTCCTTTCATGGAAGGTTGTCTTTCTCATTGCAATCGCATCAGCACGTCGCATTAGTGAGTTACAAGCATTAGTGGCTGATCCTCCTTATACGAGGTTCCATCATGATAAGGTAGTCCTTAGGACTCATCCACACTTTTCATTTAAACCAAGCAGTTTACCTGCCTGTATTTTTTCCTAGGCCTCATGCTTCAAATGCAGAAAGGAATCTTCATACTTTGGACTGTAAAAGAGCACTCGCTTTTTACTTACAAAGGACACAGCAACATAGAAAGTCCTCTCAACTCTTTGTTGCTTTTGATCCTTCACATTTAGGACTTCCAGTCTCCAAGAGAACATTGTCCAATTGGATTGCACAGTGTATTTCTTTTACCTATCAGAGTAAAAACCTTTCTCTGGAAGGCCATGTCACAGCTCACAATGTGAGAGCCATGGCAGCCTCAATGGCTCATCTACACTGTGTCTAATGACGACATCTGTCGAGCAGCTACTTGGGCCTCGGTTCATACCTTCACAGCCCATTACTGCTTAGACAAGGATTCCCGCCGGGATGCCTTGTTTGGTCAGGCTGTTCTACGACACCTATTCCATACTTAATCAACTCCTACCCACCATTCCCGGTAGGATGCCAGAGATCCATGGGGGGAAGTGGAGCCCTTTCACAGGGGCACACAACTTCTGGGGTCTCTCCCTGGCATCTGTAGCTAGGGAGTCCCCATATGTGAAGACTACATTCCTGCTTGTTCCTGGAGATAGCATAGTTACTCACCTGTAACAGGTGATCTCCGGGAACAGCAGGAATTTAGTCTTCACAACCCACCCACCTCCCCTAGGAGTTGTATCTCTCTTTTCTTTTCTTTCTCCCCCTCTCTCTCTCTCTTTGTCTCAGCTTTAAAACTCAACTGGAGAGAGGCAGTTGGGAAAGGCGGGAAGGCAGCACGCAGGCGCTGTGGGATGCTCCCAAAAGCTTTCTAATTGGACGCTGGGGAGCGTTCCCGTGCAGGCTCCGTCGGTACCGACGATACCCATATGTGAAGACTAAATTCTCCAGGACCAAGCAGGAAGTCAGTCCTCACATATGGGTGACGTCGGCGCCGACGGAGCCCTCGCGGAGCAATTTTCCCCAGCTTTCAAAGAAAGCCTTTGGGAATTGCAGCGCGCATGCGCGGTCCCCTTCCCGCCCAAGGGTGCCATCTTAGCCAGTCTTCTTTTTTCCGCGGAGCCCTTCAGACGTGCCCGTCTTGTCCCCGCTGAAAAAGTTGATTTTTTCGTGATTTATCTCTATCGGTTCGACGCCGGTCCTTTTCCTGCCCGGACTCGCGACGCCGTTGCGAGTTCTTCTGTTATTTTTCGGTGTCGGTGATCTTGCAGTACTTGCTCTACCTCTCTAATCTGGGACTTAAGTCCAACTCCGTCAAAGTTCACCTCAGTGCTCTCTCAGCACATCATGTGCCGGTGGACGGCAGACCTCTTTCCAGCGACCCTCTCGTGGCGAGGTTTCTCCGAGGTCTCCTTCTACTTAAACCACCTCTGCGCCCGCCAGCACCTGACTGGGATCTGAATGTGGTTTTGCAGCGGATCACCTGTCCGCCTTTTGAACCTATGGCTACCTGTTCTCTACGTTTTCTTTCTTGGAAAACCTTATTCCTGATAGCCCTCACTTCCGCTAGACGCGTAAGTGAATTGCAGGCCCTCGTGTCTGATCCCCCTTACACTCGGTTCTACAAAAATAGGGTAGTCCTACGGACTCACCCAAAATTTCTTCCAAAAGTGGTCTCCCCTTTTCACATCAATCAGGAGGTGGTACTTCCGACCTTCTTTCCCAGGCCACACTCCAGCCGAGCTGAAATGGTCCTGCATACCCTGGACTGTAGAAGGGCATTGAACTTCTACCTTGACCGTACGCGGGAGCACCGTAAAGCTGCTCAGCTTTTTGTATCTTTTGACCCCAATAAATTGGGGCTCCCGGTCTCCAAGCGTACTCTCTCCATCTGGGTTGCTGACTGTATCGCTTGGGCTTATGGGGCAGCCGGACTCTCCTTAGAAAGTCGAGTCACGGCTCATTGTGTTCGGGCGAAGGCTACGTCAGTGGCTTACCTCCGCTCTGTTCCATTGGCAGACATCTGCCGGGCCGCTACTTGGTCTTCGAGCCAGACTTTTGCGGTCCATTACTGCCTCGAGAGGGAGTCCCGCAGGGACAGTGCTTTCGGACAGGCAGTCCTCCGAAATCTCTTCGAGGTTTGAGCAACTCCTACCCTCCATCCCGGATGGGGGCTACCGGTGGGTAATAATTCAGCGAAGATTCCTTCCTTCTGTACTGCTGAGCTAGAGGGAGCTCATTTTGTGCTTAGGGTCTCCGGTAGCCTTAAGCTTGGGAGTCCCATATGTGAGGACTGACTTCCTGCTTGGTCCTGGAGAAAGCGTAGTTACTCACCTGTAACAGGTGTTCTCCAGGAGCAGCAGGAATCAGTCCTCACAACCCTCCCTCCTCCCCTTGGAGTTGCAATTATCTGCTTTAGTTTTTTTGCAAATTTTTATGCTGTCTTTTAGCTATGTCATCTGACTGGCTAAGATGGCACCCTTGGGCGGGAAGGGGACCGCGCATGCGCGCTGCAATTCCCAAAGGCTTTCTTTGAAAGCTGGGGAAAATTGCTCCGCGAGGGCTCCGTCGGCGCCGACGTCACCCATATGTGAGGACTGATTCCTGCTGCTCCTGGAGAACACCTGTTACAGGTGAGTAACTATGCTTTCTTTGCAATTTTCTTTTTATTAAGTTGCCATTTTTGATGTTCATTTTGTGAGCTCACAAAATCCTTCTGCAAATCCTTGCAGCCCTCTGCCATTTTAACAACTGAATAATTCTGTCTCCTCTGCAAATTTGATCACCTCATTCATCCCTCTTGTCACCAGATCATGTATGAATATATTAAACAGTAGCATAGATTACACTAATGATCTCTTTCCAATGGTGAAAGTGTTTCTGATATTGTAGTGGGAGATCATTTTGCATCCAGTGATCACCAGATGGTGTGGTTCAGTATTAGGACTAGGGCTGTTAGAATCCATTCCAAGGTGAGGATCTTAGACTTTAGGAAGACTAACTTTGCAAAGATGGGCCAATACCTCAGGGAGTCGTTAGTGGGATGGGAACAGCTGGGGGATGTAGAAAAACAGTTGGCAAAACTGAAAGGGGGTATTTTAAGGGCAACCAACCTTTTTGTTAAAATGGTAAATAAAGGCAAAAGGAAAAGGAGACTGCTATGGTTTTCGAAGGAAGTAGCTGAAAAAGTGAAGAAAAAGAGGGAGGCCTTCATGAAATACAAGAGATCACAGAGAGAAGAAGACAGGCATCTGTATTTGGAAAAACATAGAAAAGCTAGCAAAGTAGTCAAGAAGGCAAAGATTCAAAAGGAGGAGGAAATAGCCAATGCAATAAAATGGTGGGATAAGACATTTTTCAGATATATTAGTGAGAAGAGGAAGGGCAAAAGTGGTATTGTCAGACTCAAAGGATGCAGGGGGGGGGGGGGAATATGTAGAAGCTGATAAGGATAAAGCGGAATTGCTTAACAAATATTTTTGTTCTGTGTTCACAGATTAAGAACCAGGAGCAGGACCTCAGAAAACACCCACAAATAGGAACAGAAGCGAGGGACATCTTGAACAATTTTCAGAAGACTGTGTTCGTGAGAAACTAGCACAACTTAAAGTAGACAAAGCGATGGGACCGGATGGGATACACCCTAGAATACTGAGGGAACTTGGGGACGTTCTAGCAACTCCACTGACTGACCTTTTCAATGCTTCGTTGGAGTCGGGAGTGGTGCCAAAGGACTGGAGAGAGGCTCATGTGGTGCCTTTACACAAAAGCGGAAGTAAGGATGTGGTTGAAAACTACAGGCCGGTTAGTTTAACTTCGGTGGTGAGTAAATTATTGGAAACGCTGCTGAAAGAGAAAATAGTGAGGTTTCTGGAGTCCAGCGGATTACAGGATCCGAGGCAGCATGGATTCACCAGAGGCAGGTCTTGTCAGACAAATCTGATTGATTTCTTTGACTGGGTGACCAGGGAGTTGGACCGAGGGAGAGCTCTAGATGTGGTGTATTTAGATTTCAGTAAAGCCTTTGGCACTGTTCCTCACAGGCGACTTATAAACAAACTGAGCACCCTAGGGATGGACCCTAAAGTTACTGCTTGGGTTAGAAATTGGTTGGGTGGGAGGCGACAAAGAGTACAAGTAAATGGAGCTCACTCTGAGGAGAAGGATGTTACCGGTGGTGTGCCCCAGGGATCTGTCCTTGGTCTGATTCTTTTTAACATCTTTGTTAGTGATATAGCGGAAGGGCTGTCGGGTAAGGTTTGCCTCTTTGCAGATGATACCAAAATCTGCAATAGAGTAGACACCCAGGAAGGTGTAGATAACATGAGGAGGGATCTAGCTAAGCTTGAAGAATGGTCTAGAATTTGGCAGCTGGGATTTAATGTTAAAAAATGTAAGGTCATGCATTTGGGCTGCAGCAATCCAAGGGAGCAATACAGTATAGGAGGTGAAGTACTTTTGTCCACTAAAGAAGAGCGGGACCTAGGCGTCGTTGTGTCTAATGATCTTAAAGTAGCTAAACAGGTAGGAAAGGCGACGACAAAAGCTAGAAGGATGCTTGGGTGCATACGGAGAGGAATGGCTAGCAGAAAAAAGGAGGTGATAATGCCTCTCTATAAGTCTTTGGTGCGACCTCATTTGGAGTATAGTGTGCAATTCTGGAGACCGCACCTTCAAAAGGATGTGAACAGGATGGAGTCGGTGCAGAGGGTGGCTACTAAAATTATTAGTGGGCTTCATTATAAAGCATATGAGGACAGACTTAAGGATCTTAATATGTACACCTTAGAGGAAAGGCGGGATAGAGGTGATATGATTGAGATGTTTAAATACCTCCGTGGCATAAATGTTCAGGGAGAGAGCCTCTTTCAATTGAAAGCAAGTTCTGCTACGAGGGGACATGGGATGAGGGTGAAGGGAGGTAGATTCAGGAGTGATATGCGGAAATATTTCTTTACAGAAAGAGTAGTGGATCCATGGAATAGTCTCCCAGTGGAGGTGGTGGAGATGAGGACAGTAACTGAATTCAAAAAAGCATGGGACCAACACAGAGGATCTCTAAAGGTAAAAACTGGACTGTTGTAGTTGTTGATATGGAAGGACAGACTAGATAGGACATGTGGTCTTTTTCTGTCATCATGTTTCTATGTTTCCATATGGATAACTGCTGATTTAGTCCTACCCGGTTTGTCTTTTTTAGCCAGTTTCCAGTTTGCAAAAAGACATTGCCTGCTAGCCCATAACTTTCATTGAATTTGTATGAGTATGGTGATTTCTCCAGGAACAAGCAGGAAGTCAGTCCTCACTTATGGGTGACGTCGGCACTGATGGAGCCCACGCAAAGCAATTCCCCAGCTTTCAAAGAAAGCCTTTGGGATTGCTACCACGCATGTGTGTGGTCCTCTTTCCGCCTTGCTCAGTCTCCCTTTTTCCGCGGAGCCCTTCAGACGCACGTCCTCGTCCCTCAGAAAATGTTTCTTTTCCTCGCCTTAACAGGCTCTAATTTCTTTTTATCCATTGGCTCCGATCCTCTACCCGTCCTCCCCTTGCTCTTTTTTTTTTTGGAGCTTACGGGGATAGCTTTCCTAATTTTTTCTTTTCGGGCTTCACACCCTTTTTTCTTCTGAACCACTGGCCTCGTGGGTCTTCGACCTTGCAGGAGCCGTTTTTGCCCCCATGACCACCGGGTTTAAAAAATGCTCTAGATGCTCTAGGAACATGTCGCTTACGGACACTCATGATTGTTGTCTACGGTGTCTGGGAGCCGACCATGACCCAGAGCTCTGTTGACTCTGTAAGAAAATGTCCTCTAAGGCCCTGCTCAGCCGTAAGCAGACGTCCGAGGACATTTTTCAGAAGGCTGCCTCGGAGTTCCCAGTGGCGCCCTCGATCATCTTACCTCTGGTGGGTTTTCCCCCTGCGGCATCGCGGTCTAGGTGGCATTCTGACCAGGGGTCCCCCGAGGTGGAACTGCTTAAAAAGAAAAAGGTCTCGAAGTTGCTGCCTGGGGCCCCTGACAAGAGCGAGCGCTCCCGCGCCCGGTCGCTTAGCCCCCTTCGGCGTTCCTGAGAGTCGGACAAGGAACGGTCTTGCTCGCCCTCCCGTTCCTCAGAGGCGAGATCGTCCAGGGCCTCCGGCTCCAGGCCACCGGCCATCGGACAGGGCGAACCACTCAGATCCCTCAACCGACTTTTCGGACTGGGATTCCGATGGGGACACCTCCCGGGAGACCCGCACCCACCAGGATCTCCCGTCGGACCCTTTGCTGCTTGGATTCCAGCGGCATTCACCACCCGAGGACACCTACTTTCTGGTGTTTAGCCGGGACATATCTCGGGCCCTCAACCTGGTCACCCAGGCCAAGGAGGACCCTCGTGCTGAAGAACGCGATATTCTTCAGTAGAAGACCCTGCCCAGGGAATCCCTCACCGTGCTGGTGCCGCCGATTCTATCTCGGCTACTGCTCCGCATGTGGGAGGCCCCAGCCTCGGTTCCCATTGTGAGCAAGTGCCTTGATACAATGTACAAGATGCAGCGTAGGCCAGGCTTCCGAAAAACCCAGCTACCACAATCAGCCATGCGGAAGCAAAAGAGCCCGAAATCACACTCATTGGTGCCATCTGGCTGGGAGTCGAGAGCCCTTGATGCCCTGGGCCGCAAGGCCTATCAAGGTTCCATGCTTTCCTGTCGCATCCAGGCGTACCAATTGTATATTGGTATGTTCCTACGTGACTTGGTGAAGGAGCTTGGGGGTTTTACTGTAGGCCTCAAAGGGGAACCACTTGACAGGTTCCGCACCCTGCTGAAATCCGTGGCCGACTGTTCTAAGTACATATCTTGAGCCTCCTCTGATGGCTTCGAGACATCGGCTCGGGTGGCGGCCGCAGGCTTTGGGGCTCGGCCGCCAGGCATGGCTCCAATCCTCGGATTTGGAGCATTGGGTGCAGGAGAAGCTCCTGGACGTGCCCTGTCTCGGTGAACAGCTGTTTGGGAAGCCGATGGAGAAGAAGACTGCGGAGATCGAGACGAAGTTGAAGGACTCATCTCTCCCGTAAGACTTTGACGCTGCCTCGGAAGAAGCAGCCAGCTAAGAAACCCTTCTTTACCAGGAAAGGCCTCCAGTATCGCGGTTATCTGCCATACCCGGCTACCCCCACGCCAGCTACCCCAGCTCAGGGAAAGCCTGGACAGGGGCACTGCAAGCCAAAGAGCCCGAAGACCCAAACGCTGGCTCCCCAAAAACCCACTCAGGGGTTTTGACGCCAGCGGCATGGCCCCTCACCCTCCGGCGATATGGCAACCAGTGGGGGGACGTCTGTCCTGTTTCGCCCCATCGTTGGCACTCATCACCTCGGACACTTGGGTCCTTCAGGTTGTCTGGGAGGGCTATCGCCTCCATTTTGACAGGCTCCCTCCACCCTTTTCCCCGGCGGAGCCTTCTCGACTCCCCGCGAACCAGCTTTTACACTCCCTCCTTGCCCAATGGGCAGTTGAGAAGGACCCTCCCCACCTTCGAGGTTGGGGCTTTTACTCCCGGTACTTCCTCGTCCTGAAGAATACGGGGGTCTGCGGCCCATCCTCGACCTCCATAGGCTAAACAGGTTCCTGGTGCGGGAGAAGTTCAAGATGTTCTCTCTTGGCGTGCTGCTGCTCTTCCTCCGGCAGGGCGACTGGCTATGCTCCTCGGATCTGAAGGATGCTTACGCCCATATCTTGATCCACCCCCAACACAGGCAGTACCTGCATTTCAGGGTGCAAGGAGAGTACTTTTAGTACAAAGTGCTCCTCTTCGGCCTTGCATCTGCACCACGGGTCTTCACAAAGTGCCTCGTTGTGGCCGCCACTCACCTGCGGCATCGGGGTGTGCCAATGTTTCCCTACCTCGACGACTGGCTCGTTACAGGCTCCTCTGTCGAGGAGGCCTGGCAAGCGATATCACGCAGTGTCCTCTTGGAGAGCTTGGGGTTCTTGGTCAACTACCCAAAGTCTTACCTCGAGCCAGTGCAGGTTCTCAAGTTCATCGGGGCGCACCTCAATACTCGGCAGGCCATGGCCTTCATGTCGGTGGATCTCTCCACCTGCCTCCGAGCTCTGGTGGCTCGCATCCAAAGTGCCCACCAGGTCACCGCTCAGTCCATTCTGTGTCTCATGGGCCACATGGCCTTGACTATGCATGTAGTTCCCTACTCTCACCTGCACAAGCAGATGGCTCAACGGTGTCTCAGTGCCCAGTGGAGCCAGTCCCTCAGACACCTCAGGGACCCCGTCAGGGTTCTCCCCGACCTCTGCTTGTCCCTGAACTGGTGGCAGAACCCCCGCAACCTCCTGCGGGGATCGCCCTTTCAGACCCCACAGCACGATGTGGTGCTGACTACAGACGATTCCCTGTTAGGATGGGGAGCTCATTGCGTGTCTCTCTGTACGCATGGGCAATGGTCACCCATGGAGGCTCAGCAGCAGATAAACCTGCTCGAGCTCCGGGCCATCCGGTGATCCCTGAGGGCCTTCGACGATCTCAGCGGGAAGTTGGTTCTAATACATACCGGCAACCATGTAGCGATGTTCTACATCAACAAAGAGAGGGGCATGGGATTATGCTCCTTCTGCAGGGAAGCGGTCCTCATTTGCTCTTTCGCCACCTGACAGAGGATGTCCCGCAGGGCGGCGTACCTCCCGGGTCAGGAGAATGGTCTGGCGGACAGACTTAACAGAATCCTTCGCCCCCACGAGTGGCGGCTGGATCCCAAAGTGGCAGGCTGTTGTTTCTCCGCTGGGGCACTCCAGCGATAGACCTCTTCGCCAGCCCTCAGAACACGCAGTTCCCTCACTTTTGCAGCCCGGTACCGCATCCGGACAGGGAGGGCCCCGATGCATTTCTCCTAGACTGGTCCTCCAGTCTCCTATATGCGTTCCCTCCTTTTCCCCTCATTGTGAGGACTTTGTTCAGGGTTCAAAAGGACGGGACATCGTTAATCCTCGTGGCCCCCTCGTGGCCGCAGCAGCCTTGTTTCCCGCTCCTTCTCCGGCTATCGCTGGAACCTCCGTTTCAACACAGGAAGAGGATCGGGTTCTCCACCCAAACCTGACCTCCCTATCCCTCATGGCCTGGCGGCTGAACGGTTCTCTCTAGCCTCTTTGGCCCTTCCTGAGGAGGTCGTGGAAATCCTCCTTGCCTCGAGGAAGAACTCCACTGGGTGGGTCTACGCCTTTAAGTGGAAATGCTATTCCAGCTGGTGCTCGGAACACCAGATTAACCCCTTCTCATGCCTGGTTCGGTGGGTTCTCCAGTACCTCCTCCACCTGTCGAGAGGAGGACTGAAGTCGTACTCGATTAGAGTTCATTTGAGCACCATATCGGCTGATCATCTCCTTATCGAGGAGAAACCTCTCTCAGGGCAGCCGCTAATCTCCCACTTCATGTGGCGCCTTCTGCTATCCAAGCCACCCATCCATCCTTCTCCGGCGGAATGGGACTTGAACGTGGTGCTCACGCAGCTCACCCGTCCACCCTTCAAGCTGATGGTGACGTGTTCGCTTCGACATTTGTCCTGGAAGGTAGCCTTCCTGGTGGCGCTGACCTCGGCTAGCTGAGTCAGTGAGCTTCAGGCGCTCATGGCTGGTGCCCCTTACACCAGGTTTTATCGGAACAGGGTGGTCCTCCGAACCCATCCTAAATTCTTATCTAAGGTCGTGTCGGTTTTTCATCTCAATCAGGAGATAGTGCTCACAACCTTCTTCCCGAGGCCTCACGCTGATCAGGTGTCGACAGCTCTCCACACCCTCATCTGCAAGCGGCCCTCACGTTCTACTTGCAGTGTACTCATGCTCATCGCAAGTCTGATAAGCTTTTCGTGACCTACGATCCCAATCGGCAGTGGCAAGCAGTCACCAAGCGCACCTTCTCAGTTTGGGTGGCGGACTGCATCGCCTTCGCCCATGCGAAGGTGGGCGTCCCTCTGGATTGTCAAGTCACCGCTCACGGGGTCCGAGCCAAGGCGGCCTCGGTGGCCTCGCTGCGCTCTGTGCCCCTAATGGACATCTGCCAGGCGCTGCCCACTACTGCCTGGAGAGGGAGTCCCACCGGGACAGTGCTTTCGGCCAGGCTGTACTCCGTAATCTGTTTGGGGTATAAGCAACTCCTGCCCTCCGACCCTTCTTCACGGCTACCGAGGGCTTTGCCCCGAGGGCTCGGGCTCCTTCGGGCTTCGGCTTCTGCTTACAGCCTCCCGGAGGCGTTTTTTTCTTTTGGTTGCAGGTTCGGTAGCCTGTAGCTAGGGAGTCCCATAAGTAAGGACTGACTTCCTGGTTGTTCCTGGAGAAAGCGTAGTTACTCACCTGTAACAGGTGTTCTCTAGGGACAGCGGGAATCAGTCCTCACTACTCTCCCGCCTCCCCTGATGAGTTGCTGAATTTTGTCCTTCCCTTGCCATCTGCTGGTAGGGCTTGAGCTAAGGGACCTGACTGAGCAAGATGGCACCCTTGGGCGGGAAGAGGACCATGCATACATGGTAGCAATCCCAAAGGCTTTCTTTGAAAGCAGGGGAATTGCTCCGCGCGGGCTCCCTCTGTGCCGACGTCACCCATAAGTGAGGACTGATTCCTGCTGTCCCTGGAGAACACCTGTTACAGATGAGTAACTACACTTTTTAAGGTCTGATAAAGAAAGAATGCTCTGGAAGGTTGAAATGTTTTCCTATTAGTTTTTGAAAGTTTCCTATTCTAAAGTCAGATTTGTGCCTATGCATTCTTTTTTTAGGGCTTGGGCTCACCCACCATAGCTGTCATTAGTTTAGTTATGCTGCTTACTATCACTCCCTTCCAGACTTCCCAGCCTGCATTTTTTAATGCTTTCTCTATGCCCTCACATTCATCTTCTTGTTTATTTACCCACCCCTTAAACTACTTGTCATCTGATGAAGTAGACTGTTCTCCTTGAAAGCTCCACACCTTAATAAATTGGTTATTATAAAAGGTGCCACCATCCTTTGTCATTTTTATTACTCCTGAGTAACATGGCATCTCCTCTGAAAGTTTTGAATTAGTCTTATTGCTCCTTCTTTTGTGCATTATTGTGCATCAAAAAACATTAAATTATTTAACTTATGCACTTCATGCTTCTTTCAATGCATATTGAAAAATCTAAATATTGGCCACCTTTCGAACCAATGATTTATGAAGTTAGGCATGAGAAATTTTTTACTCCTTTAAGACGCTAAAAAAAAGACACTATTTATGTCCAAGCCTTCCCTTAATTATTTTCTTTAGTATGTCTATGGTGCTTTTGAATATAAAAGTGAATTTTAAATTTTTCCAGGAACAAGCAGGAAGTAAGTCCTCACTTATGAGTGACATAGGCACCGACGGAGCCCGCACGGAGCAATTCCCCAGCTTTCAAAGAAAGCCTCTGGGATTGCTGCCACACATGCGTGGTCCTCTTCCCACCCAAAGGTGCCATCGTTCCTGGCATTTGTGCAGGACATGGCATGGGCCCTCAGCCTGACTACGCAGACTGAAGAGGAGCCGCGAGCTGATGAGCTTGATATTCTACAGTATGAGTCCCTGCCTTGGGAGTCTCTTACTGTCCCGGTTCCTCCCATATTGTCAAGGTTGCTCCTCCATGGGAGACACCTGCTTTGGTCCCCATTGTGAACAAGCACCTCGACGCCATGTATAGAGTCCAGCGTGGCCCGGGGTTCCGAAAGACCAGCTTCTGCACACTTCCATGGTTGTGGAATCAGCGATGTGGGATCAAAAAAGCCCGAAGTCTCACTCTTTAGTCCCCCCAGGCAGGGAGTTGAGAGCCCTCAAAGCCCTGGGGTACAAGGCCTATCAGGGTTCCATGCTTGCTTGCCGTATCCAGGCATACAAACTGTATATGGGCATGTTCCTGCATGACCTTGCCAACGAGCTTGGTGGGTTTCCCTTGGGTCTTGGGGATAAACCCCTTCTAAGGTTCCAAACCCTCCTGAAATCCATCACAGTGTTCGAAGTACCTCTCCCGCGCTGCCTATGACGGGTTTGAGTCCTCCGCTCGACACCAGGCATGACTCCAGTCCTTGGACCTGGAGCAGTGGGTCAAAGAGAAGCTCCTGGATGTCCCTTGCCTCTGCGAGCAACTGTTTGGTAAACCTATGGAGGATAAGGCCGCTGAGATAGAAATACAGTTCGTGACCCAAGCTCATCTCTCGCGCAAAACCTCTCTCTTTCCCTCCCTAGGAAGAAGCAGCAAACCAAGAAGCCGTTCTTCCAAAGGAAGGGGCTCCTCTACTAGGGTTATCCGTCTTTCCCACCCATCTCTACACCGGCTCCCAGCATGCAGGGGAAGGGAGGTGCATATGGCCACTGTAAACCTAAAGGGCCTAAGACCTAACCACCGGCGTCACCCCAGCTGACACGGGTTTTGACACCATCGGCATAGCCTCTTGCCCCCCGGCAGCTCTAACGCCAGTGGGGGGACGCCTGTCCCTGTTCACCCCACAGTGGGCATCGATCATGTCAGACATCTGGGTCCTCCGGGTGATCTGAGACGGATACCATCACCGCCTGGGCAGGTGCCCTCCTCCCTTCTCCCCAGCAGAGCCTTCTCGACTCCTCGCGCACCAGATCTTCTTGCAGTGGGAACTGTCCAACCTCCTCGCCCAATGGGCGGTCGAGAAGGTACTAAGGCACCTTCGAGGCCAGGGGTTCTACTGCCGCTACTTTCTCGTTCCAAAAAAGACGGGGGGTCTATGCCCTATCCTTGATCTCAGAAACCTCAACAAATTCCTGGTGCGGGAGAAGTTCAAAATGTTATTGCTTGGCGTCTTGCTGCCCTTCCTTCAGCAGGGCGATTGGCTATACTCCTTGGACCTCAGGGACACTTAAATCAACATCCTTCAGGGTGCAGGGGGGAACATTACTAGTACAGAGTGCTCCCCTTTGGCTCACGTCCACACCGCAGGTTTTCACAAAGTGCTTTTCTTCGGCCACCACCTCCCTCAGGTGGCAGGGCATATCTGTCTTCCACTACCTTGACGACTGGCTCGTCACAGGGTCCTCGATCAGCGAAGCCCATCTGGCGGCGTCATGCACAACCCTTCTCCTCGAGCGCCTCGGCTTCTTGGTCAACTTCCCAAAGTCCCATCTCGAGCTGGTGCAGACCCTGGAGTTCATCCACACATGCCTCGACACGGTGTGGGCGACCACCCTCCTTCCCACGGACCAGGCAGACTGCCTTCAGGCCGTGGCATCCCAAGTCCAAAACAGGACGGGTTACAGCATGGGCCATGCTGCGCCGCCTCAAGCACATGACCTCCACCGTTCATGTGGTCCCCCACGCCCGCATGCACATGCGGACAGCCCAGTGGTGCCTCAGGGCACAGTGGAACCAGGCCTCCGGCCACCTCAGAGACCCCATCCGGATCTCCTGCAGTCTCCACAACTCCCTGAGTTGGTGGCGGGACCCCCGAAATCTCCTTCGCGGCATGCCCTTCCAGACCCCACAGCACGAGCTCGTCTTGACGACAGATGCTTCCTTACTGGGGAGGGGGCCCACTGCGATGCACTGTGCACGCAGGGGCAGTGGTCGCCCCAGGAGTCCCAACAGCAGATCAACCTGTTCGAGCTTTGGGCGGTCTGATGGGCCCTGAGGGCCTTCGAGGGCTATCTACGGGGAAAGTCGGACCAACATCAGGGTGGCCATGTTATATATAAACAAGGAAGGGGGAACAGGTTTTTATCCCCTCTGCCGAGAGGCGATCCTCCTTTGCATTTTGCCGGGGGATGACCTTATGAGCAGTCTACATCCCAGGCTAGGAGAATGTCCTCGCGGACAAACTCAGCAGGATCTTCCGCCCACATGAGTGGCGTCTGGACCCGGAGGTCGCCGACCTCTTGTTCCATTGGTGGGGGACCCCATCCATGGACCTGTTTGCCAGCCCGGTGAACACACAGCTTCCCCGCTTCTGCGGCCCGGTTCCACACCCGAGCAGGGTAGTCCCGGATGCGTTCCTCTTGACCTGGACCTCCGGCCTTTTGTATGCATTCCCTCCCACTCCTTTCATTGCGAGGACCCTCCGCAAGATTCGTCGGGACCGGGCTTCGGTGATTCTAGTGGCCTTAGTAGCCTTGGTTCCCACTGTTGCTTCGGCTCTCTTCTGAGCCTCCAGTCCCCCTGGACTGTGCCCCGGGCCTGCTAACTCAGGAGAAGGGTCGGGTGCTCCACCTGAACCTGGCCTCGCTGTCCCTGACAGCCTGGCGGCTGAGCGGGTCGCTCTAGCGCCTCTGTGCTGGAGGAGGTCGAGGAGGTTCTCCTCGCATCAAGACTTTACGAGATGGGCGTACACCTTTATGTGGCACCGCTTCTCGGTCTGGTGCTCTGAGCTCCAGATCGACCCATTCTCCTGGTCTACCCGGTGGGTTCTTCAGTATCTCCTCCACCTCTCGAAGACAGGGCTGAAGTCTAATTCGGTCAGGGTACACCTGAGCACCATTTCGGCGAACCACCTCAACGTCAAGCGGAAACCCCTCTCGGGGCAGCCCTTGTTCTCCCGCTTTATGCGGGTCCTCTTGTTATCTAAGCCTCCCATCTGGCCTCCTCCGGCGGAGTGGGATCTCAACGTGGTGCTTATGCAGCTCACGCAATCACCCTTCAAGCCAATGGCGACGTGTTCAAAGGCCCTCGAATATGGAGCAGACAGAGCTTAAAGATCCCAAATTACCCATGTCTACCAATAGCCAAATTAATATGAATAAAATACAGTCTCTAAAATGCTTGTATGCAAATGCTAGAAGTCTAAAAAATAAGATGGGAGAGTTAGAATATATAGCACTAAACGAGAGGTTAGATATGATTGGAATATCAGAGACATGATGGAAGGAGGACAACCAGTGGGACACTGTGATACCTGGGTACAAACTATATCGTAATGATAGAGCTGATCAAATTGGTAGAGGGGTTGCGCTCTATGTTAGAGAGGGCAATGAGTCAGAAAGGATTAAAGTTTTGCAGGAAACAAAATTTGCTGTGCAATCTCTATGGATTGAAATTCCATGTAAAAAGGGGAAGGCGATGGCAGTGGGGGTATACTATCGACCGCCTGGTCAGAATGAACAGATGGATGATGAAATGCTCAAAGAAATGAAGGAAGCTAACAAAAGTTACAGCGCAGTAATAATAATGGGTGATTTCAATTACCCCGGTATCGACTGGGTCAGTGTCACGGCAGGACATGCTAGGGAGATAAAGTTCCTAGCTGAAATAAATGACTGCTTCTTGGAGCAGCTGGTTCATGAACCGACCAGAGGGGAAGCCATATTGGACCTAGTCCTTAGTGGAACACCAAATCTAGTGCAAGAGATAAAGGTGTTGGGGCCACTTGGCACTAGTGATCATAGCATGATCGCATTTGATTTAATTAGCGGAGAAGGAATAGTAAGGAAATCCACAGTACTACCTTTTAACTTTCGAAAGGGAGACTATGATAAAATGAGGAAAATAGTTAAGAAAAACTAAAAGGAGCAGTTGCAAAGGTTAAAGACTTACATCAAGCTTGGGTGTTGTTGAAAAATACTATCTTGGAAGCCCAGACCAGCTGTATTCCACGCTTTAAGAAAAATGGAAGGAAGTCCAAAAAACTGCCAGCATGGTTTAAAGGTGAGGTCAGAGAGGCTGTTGTTGCCAAAAAAGCATCTTTCAGGAAATGGAAAAAAAAAGCCAAACGACGAAACCTGGAAACAGCACAAGCACTGGCAAGTCAAATGCAAGGCATTGATAAGGCAGGCAAAGGGAGAATTTGAGAAGAAGCTTGCTGTGGAAGCAAAAACGCGAAATAAAGACTTTTTCAAGTACATTTGTAGCAAAAAATCTGTGAGAGAGTCAGTTGGTCCATTAGATGATAGAGGGGTTAAAGGGGCACTAAGAGGTGACAAGGCGATAGCGGAGAGACTGAATGAATTCTTTGCTTCGGTCTTTACTGAGGAAGATGTAGGGATGTTACCCATGACTGAAGTGGTATTTAAAGGTGCGGAAGAATTGAAAGAAATATCGATACATCGGGAAGATGTATTACAACTATTAGATAAACTGAAGAGTAGTAAATCACCTGGGCCGGATGGTATACATCCAAGGGTGTTGAAAGAACTGAAATATGAGATTGCAGACCTGCTATTAGTAATCTGTGAACTATCATTAAAATCATCTCTAATACCTGAAGATTGGAGGATCGCCAATGTAACACCAATTTTTAAAAAGGTTTCCAGGAGTGATCCCGGAAACTGCAGACCGGTGAGCCTGACGTAAGTACCAGGAAAAATGGTAGAAACCATCATAAAGAATAAAATTACTCAGCATGTAGATAGTCATGGCTTAATGGGAGACAGCCAACATGGCTTTAGACAAGGAAGATCTTGTCTTACTAATTTGTTATGTTTTTTTGAAGGTGTGAATAAACAGGTGGAAAAAGGTGAGTCGGTTGATATAGTGTATCTGGACTTTCAAAAAGCCTTTGACAAGGTCCCTCATCAGAGACTTTTGGCAAAACTAAAGAGTCATGGGATAGGAGGCAGTGTACTATTGTGGATCAGGAACTGGTTAAAAGATAGAAAGCAGAGGGTAGGGCTAAATGGATTCCGGGAGTGTCATGGTGTTGAATCACTGCTAACAACCCTGTTCAGTACCCTAATGATAGGTCTTGATAACATCAGACAAGGCTTTGTTCTTGTTTTCCTGGACATTGCAGCAGCCTTTGACTCCATCGACCATGAGTTACTCTTGCTCCGTCTTACTGAGAAGGGAATACATGGAAATGCACTTGCCTGGTGTGCCTCATATCTGAATGACAGATGGCAGCAAGTTCGGTCCCGCTCCTCCTCATGCAGTCTATTCCCCCAAGCCAAGGGGGTCCCACAGGGATCGTCTCTCTCGGCACTACTCTTCAACGTCTATATGCAACCTATCTGCAACATTATCAGGTCCTTTAACATCAATTGCCTAATCTATGCTGACGACGTCCTCATGTTTACCCCAATATCAACAGAAAACCCAGACCTTTCTCACCTGTCCACCTGCTTCAATGCAGTCACTGATTGGCTGCAATCACAGAAGCTAAGAATAAATCTCAAAAAGCCGGATGTTCTTTTTATCAGCAGAGACCACTCATTCACTCCGCCCTCCTCACTTAAGGTACGCGACGCAGAGCTCCCGACTAAGACATCAATTCGATACCTGGGGGATAACTCTGGACCAACATCTAGACTTAAATGCCCACATAAGTAACATGGTAAGAGCGTTTTACCTCAAAATCAGGATGTTACGTCACATGAAGCAACTGCTTGAACCGAAAGACTTCTGAACAGTGTTCCAAGCCCTTGTGATGCCCCACTTCGACTATGCCTACTCCATCCTACATGGTCTACCAAAGAGTACACTTCACCCCCTGCAGATTGCTATGAATACTGCAGCGAGAACTCTCTACAGAGCAGCTAAAAGAGATCATATAACACCCATCCTAAAAGCACTACACTGGCTTCCGGTTCACTGTAGGATTACTTTCAAAATTTTAACAATAATCTTTAAAGCCATCAACAAAAGCACTTCTAGCTCCCTCTCTGATCTTATTCAGACTGCCCCTCCAACAGAATGAGAAGATCCACCACCATCAATACCTTGCGACTCCCGGAGGCATTCACTAGATGTTCGAAAGCCACAGGAAATCGTGCATTTGCATTTTATGCCCCTCACTGCTGGAACACTCTACCAGCAAACATTCATGCAATAAACAATCTCTCCCAGTTCAGGAAAGCGCTGAAACACTATCTTTTCCTTCAGTTCTTCCCCAACTCAGATGACATCACATAAACTACCCACGTTGCTCTTCCCCCTTCTCCTACTATTCCCACTTCGTTCTCTCAGGTTTTCTAGCCTGCAACATGCAAATAGTTGTCCTGCTACTGACACTGTATTCCTTATGGTTAATGCCTAGCCAGGTGACCCACCTATTATCATCACCCTGTATTATAGTTCTCCCTCTGTATATAACTTATGTTGTACGCCTTATACTTAACGCCCAGTCAGGCGACCCACCGACTGTTATCATCCTGTATTATAGTTCGCAATCTATATATAGTTTTCCCGTTCTCCATGTTAACCTACCTGTTTAATGTAAGTGCAATGTGGTCCTTCCTCATTGCACAATCTTTGTTACCTGTAAACCACGCTGATGGCAAATAGTGCGGTATAGAAAAAACTAAAAATAAATAAATAAATAAATGGCCAATTTTCCCATTGGAGAAAGGTGAATAGTGGTGTACCCCAGGGATCTGTGCTGGGTCCGCTGCTTTTTGACATATTCATAAATGACCTGGAAAGTGGAATAACGAGTGAGCTTATCAAATTTGCAGATGACACACAACTATTTAAAGTTGTTAAAACCCAAGAGGATTGTGGAAAATTGCAAGAGGATCTTGATAAATTGGAAGACTGGGCATCAAAATGGCAGATGAAATTTAATGTGGACAAGTGCAAAGAAATGCACCTAGGGAAGAACAACCAAAACTATGGTTATACGATGCAAGGTTCCACATTAGGAGCCACCACCCAGGAAAAAGATTTAGGCGTCATTGTGGACAACATGTTAAAACCCTCAGCCCAGTGTGCAGCGGCACCCAAGAGAGCAAATAGAATGCTAGGTATCATAAGGAAAAGAATGGAAAATAAAACAAAAGATATTATAATGCCTCTATATCGTTCCATGGTGAGACCGCACCTTGAATATTGTGTGCAATTCTGGTCGCCGTTTCTTAAAAAGGATATAGCGTTATTAGAAAAGATTCAGAGAAGAGCCACCAAAATGGTAAAGGGGATGGAAGGATACTCCTATGAAGAAAGGCTAAAAAGGTTAGGGCTCTTTAACCTGGAAAAGAGATGGCTGAGGGGAGATATGATAGAAGTCTATAAATTAATGAACGGAGTGGAACGGGTAAACGTAGATCGATTGTTTACGTTATCAGAATATAGAAAGACTTGGGGACATACAATGAAGCTACAGGGTAAACTATTTAAGACTAATAAAAGAACATATTTTTTCACTCAGCGTGTAATCAAACTCTGGAATTTGTTACCGGAGGATGTAGTAAAGGCTGTTAGTGTAGCTGGGTTTAAAAAAAGGTTTCTCTGGGTTTGGAGCCTCGGAATAGGTCCCCTTCAGAGGACACTCTTTTCTCGGACTTCTTCAGGGACATGGCCAAGGCTTTGGCATTCCCTGCGGACGCCGAGGAGGAACCTCAAGCCGAGGAGCTCGATGCCCTCCAGTATGACTCTCCTCCAAAGGAGGCCCTTACTGTACCGGTGCCTCCGATGTTTTAACGGCTGATGCTCTGCATGTCGGAGACCCGGCCTCGATGCCGGTGCTCAGCAAGCGGGTCGATTACATTTATCGAGTCCACAAGAGTCCTGGGTTCCAGAAAGCGCAGCTGCCGTACAACCCCATGGTTGTGGAATCGGCCATGCAAAGGCTGAAAAGCCAGAAGACGCACTCCTTGATGCCTCCCGGCCGGTAGGCCTGGAACCTGGATGCCCTCGGCAGAAAGTGCTACCAGGGCTCGATGCTGTCATGCCGTGTCCAAACCTACCAGCTGTACATGGGCATGTACCTGCGGGACCTGGCAAAGGAGATTGCCGGGTTCTCAGCTGGTCTTTCCAAGGAATCCTTGCAGCGCTTCAAAGCCTTGTCCATGGGAATGCGAGAGTGCTCGAAGTTCATGTCTCGAGCAGCTTACGACGGCTTCGAGGCTTCGGCCCGAGTAGCCGCGGCTGTCATTGGTGCACGCTGTCAGGCCTGGCTGATGTCATCAGACCTGGAACCATGGGTGCAGGACAAGTTGGTCGATGTCCCGTTCCGAGGGGACAACCCCTTCGGCAAACCCTTGACTGAAAAAGCTGCAGAAATCGAGTCCGAGTATTTGACCCGGACAAGGTTGTCGAAGAAGACATCTGCACCTTCTCACAAGAAGAAGGCCTTGGGGGAAAAAGCCCTTTTTCCCGTGTAAGGGTATGGCTTACAGAAACTGCCCCACTTAGAACATAAGAACATAAGATATGCCATACTGGGTCAGACCAAGGTCCATCAAGCCCAGTATTCTGTTTCCAACAGTGGCCAATCTAGGTCATACGTACCTAGCAGTTTCCCCAAGGGACACAGGTTCCACAATGCTTGTATTGGTTCAAGCATTGATATCCTGGGTCCCTTCTTAATAATGGTTTATGGACCTTTCCTCCAGGAACTTGTCCAAACCTTTTTTAAACCCAGCTACACTAACAGCCTTTACTACATCCTCCGGTAACAAATTCCAGAGTTTGATTACACGTTGAGTGAAAAATATTTTCTTTTATTAGTCTTAAATAGTTTACCCTGTAGCTTCATTGCATGTCCCCTAGTCTTTCTATATTCTGATAAGGTAAACAATCGATCTACGTTTACCCGTTCCACTCCGTTCATTAATTTATAGACTTCTATCATATCTCCCCTCAGCCGTCTCTTTTCCAGGTTAAAGAGCCCCAACCTTTTTAGCCTTTCTTCATAGGAGTAGCCTTCCATCCCCTTTACCATTTTGGTGGCTCTTCTCTGAACCTTTTCTAAAATTGCTATATCCTTTTTAAGATATGGCGACCAGAATTGCACACAATATTCAAGGTGCGGTCTCACCATGGAACGATATAGAGGCATTATAATATCTTTTGTTTTATTTTCCATTCCTTTCCTTATCATACCTAGCATTCTATTTGCTCTCTTGGCCGCCGCTGCACACTGGGCCGAGGGTTTTAACATGGTATCCACAAGGACGCCTAAATCTTTTTCTTGGGTGGTGGTTCCTAATGTGGAACCTTGCATCGTGTAACCATAGTTTGGGTTGTTCTTCCCTAGGTGCATAACCTTGCACTTCTCCACATTAAATTTCATCTGCCATTTTGATGCCCAGTCTTCCAATTTATCAAGATCCTCTTGCAATTTTCCACAATCCTCCTGGGTTTTAACAACTTTAAATAGTTTTGTGTCATCAGCAAATTTGATAACCTCACTCGTTATTCCACTTTCCAGGTCATTTATGAATATGTCAAAAAGCAGCGGACCCAGCACAGATCCCTGGGGTACACCACTATTCACCTTTCTCCATTGGGAAAATTGGCCATTTAGCCCTACCCTCTGCTTTCTATCTTTTAACCAGTTCCTGATCCACAGTAGTACACTGCCTCCTATCCCATGACTCTTTAGTTTTGCCAAAAGTCTCTCATGAGGGACCTTGTCAAAGGCTTTCTGAAAGTCCAGATACACAATATCAACCGACTCACCTTTGTCCACCTGTTTATTCACTCCTTCAAAAAAACATAACAGATTAGTAAGACAAGATCTTCCTTGTCTAAAGCCATGTTGGCTGTCTCCCATTAGGTCATGACTATCTATATGCTGAGTAATTTTATTCTTTATGATGGTTTCTACCATTTTTCCCGGTACTGATGTCAGGCTCACCGGTCTGTAGTTTCCCGGATCACCCCTCGAACCCTTTTTAAAAATTGGTGTTACATTGGCGATCCTCCAATCCTCAGGTATTAGAGATGATTTTAATGATAGTTCACAGATTACTGATAGCAGGTCTGCAATCTCAAATTTCAGTTCTTTCAACACCCTTGGATGTATACCATCCGGCCCAGGTGATTTGCTACTCTTCAGTTTATCTAATAGTTGTAGGACATCTTCCCGATGTATCGATATTTCCTTCAATTCTTCCACACCTTTAAATACCACTTCAGTCGTGGGTAACATCCCTACATCTTCCTCAGTAAAGACCGAAGCAAAGAATTCATTCAGTCTCTCCGCTATCGCCTTGTCGCCTCTTAGTGCTCCTTTAACCCCTTTATCATCTAATGGACCAACTGACTCTCTCACGGGTTTTTTGCTACGAATGTACTTGAAAAGGTCTTTATTTCGCGTTTTTGCTTCCGCAGCAAGCTTCTTCTCAAATTCTCTCTTTGCCTGCCTTATCAATGCCTTGCATTTGACTTGCCAGTGCTTGTGCTGTTTCCAGGTTTCATCATTTGGCTCTTTTTTCCATTTCTTGAAAGATGCTTTTTTGGCAACAACAGCCTCTCTGACCTCAGCTTTAAACCATGCTGGCAATTTTTTGGACTTCCTTCCACTTTTCTTAAAGCGTGGAATACAGCTGGTCTGGGCTTCCAAGATAGTATTTTTCAACAACACCCAAGCTTGATGTACGTCTTTAACCTTTGCAACTGCTCCTTTTAGTTTTTTCTTAACTGTTTTCCTCATTCTATCATAGTCTCCCTTTCGAAAGTTAAAGGGTAGTACTGTGGATTTCCTTACTATCCCTCCTCCACTAATTAAATCAAAGGCGATCATGCTATGATCACTATTGCCAAGTGGCCCCAACACCCTTATCTCTTGCACTACATCTGGTGTTCCACTAAGGACTAGGTCTAATATTGCTTCCCCTCTGGTCGGTTCATGAACCAGCTGCTCCAAGAAGCAGTCATTTATTTCATCTAGGAACTTTATCTCCCTAGCATGTCCTGTTGTGACACTGACCCAGTCGATGCCGGGGTAATTGAAATCACCCATTATTATTACTGCACTGTAACTTTTGCTAGCTTCCTTGATTTCTTTGAGCATTTCATCATCCATTTGTTCATTCTGGCCAGGCGGACGATAGTACACCCCCACTGCCATCGCCTTCCCCTTTTTACATGGAATTTCAATCCATAGAGATTCTACAGCAAATTTTGTTTCTTGCAAAACTTTAATCCTTTCTGACTCAATGCCCTCTCTAACATAGAGCGCAACCCCTCCACCAATTTGATCAGCTCTATCATTTCGATATAGTTTGTACCCAGGTATCACAGTGTCCCACTGGTTGTCCTCCTTCCACCATGTCTCTGATATTCCAATCATATCTAACCTCTCGTTTAGTGCTATATATTCTAACTCTCCCATCTTGTTTTGTAGACTTCTAGCATTTGCATACAAGCATTTTAGAGACTGTATTTTATTCATATTAATTTGGCTATTGGTAGACATGGGTAATTTGGGATCTTTAAGTTCTGTCTGCTCCATACTCGAGGGCATTTGGGCTACTTTACTCTTTTTTGGAACCTCTCTGCTTTTTGTAGTATCCTTCAAGGATACATTCTTCCGAACCATGCGCTCTTGGGCGACTGTCGGCTTTCCCCTATTATCTAGTTTAAAAGCTGCTCTATCTCCTTTTTAAAGGTTAATGCCAGCAGCCTGGTTCCATCCCGGTTAAGGTGAAGCCCATCCCTTCGGAAGAGCCCCTCCTTTCCCCAGAATGTTCCCCAGTTCCTAACAAATCCGAACCCCTCATCTCTGCACCATTGTCTCATCCACGCATTGAGAGTCCGGAGCTCTGCCTGCCTATTGGGTCCTGCGCGTGGAACGGGAAGCATTTCGGAGAACGCTACCCTGGAAGTTCTGGATTTCAACTTCCTACCTAAAAGCCTAAATTTAGCTTCCAGAACCTCCCTACCACATTTTCCTATGTCATTGGTACCAACATGTACCAAGACAGCAGACTCCTCCCCAGCACTATCTAAGACCTTATCTAGGTGGCGTGTGAGGTCCGCTACCTTCGCACCAGGCAGGCATGTTACCAGGCGATCCTCACGTCCACCAGCCACCCAGCTATCTACATGCCTAATGATCGAATCACCAACTATAACTGCTGTCCTAACCCTTCCCGCATGGGCACTTGGCCCTGGAGAAACCTCCTCGGTGCAAGAGGGGTTTACATCACCTGGAGGACAGGTCCTAGTTACAGGATCACTTCCTGCCACACCAGGGTGATGCTCTCCTGTCACGTGACCTCTCTCCTCCATGGCAACAGGGATGCTGCCAGACTGGAGGTGGGACTTCAGGACTATATCCCTGTAGGTCTCGTCTATGTACCTCTCTGTCTGTCTTATGTTTTCCAAGTCTGCTACTCTAGCCTCTAGAGAACGGACTTGTTCCCTGAGAGCAGAGAGCTCCTTGCACCTAGTGCACACGTAAGACCTCTCACCAGCTGGGAGAAAATCATACATGTGACACTCAATGCAAAAGACTGGAAAGCCCACATCCCGCTGCTGGACTGCTGTCTGCATCTTAGTTTTAAGTTTGTGTTTAGATCTTTAAGTTCTATATGTACTAAAGGGTGCAATGGATATTTATACCACTAAAACTGTACCTAAGAAGTTTAATATACCTTGTTCACCTGAAGCTTAATTAATCTCAGGTCCTTGGTGTATGACTGATTTGGGTAATGAGCTTCACCTGAGAGCACCTCCTGTCTTTTAAGTTGTGCAAGTACCTATAAAGCTGTGAAATTCCCAGGGGAGGGTGGGTGTGGGGAGGGAGGGAGGGATATAACACTTATTAAAAAAGGGCTGCTACACAGTACCTTGTCCTGTGCTGCTGAGGAAAACTATATTCTGATTTGATTTAAATTATAGCTCTTTGCTGCTACTAGGCTCTAACCTATTATGAAATTTAAACTACAAGCTCTCTGCTGGATTCTAAATTTAACCAGAAAGCTCTCTTCTGTGTTTTAATTTGAAACTAAAAGTACTTTGCTGATGCGAGGCCCTGAGTGACTATGAAATTTAAACTACAGCTGTCTACTGGGTATGAAAGGTAACCAGAAAGTTCTCTTCTGTGTTTTTAAATTGAATCTTAAACTGTTGCTACTAGGCCCTGACTGATTTAACAAAAAAAATAGTGGGTTCACAGATTAATTAGCTTTAAAAGAAAAACAATTCCTTTCAGAAAAATTCCCAGAAGTATATACTCACAATTTCAGATTTCTCTCCAGAAGTAACAGCCCCCCTTTCCAGTCCGTCAGCTCCCCAACAGGGGCAGCAGGCCAGGGGACAGGGGCATGGCCTACATAAGCCGAAAACCCCACAAGCCTCCAGCTCCGGCTTCTACCCAGTCGGGAGTGGGTTTTTGACTCCCAGTGCATAGCTCCTCTCCCACCATTGGTTTGGCCCTGCACAGGAGGAAGGCTGGCCCTGTACGCTCACAGGTGTCCAGCCATTACTACCGACACCTGGGTTTTGAAAATAGTCCAGCAGGGCTATTTGCTTCATTTCAACCAGGTGTCCACCTCCTTTTTCCCAGGAGAGCCTCTCAGGCCCCCTCTTCACAGGAACCTCCTCCTGCAGGAGTTGACAGGTCTGCTAAGGGATCAGGCTGTGGAACCGGTGCCCCACCACCTGCAGGGGCAAGGCTTCTACTCCAGGTATTTCCTCATACCAAAAAGAAAAGGAGGCCTTCGCCCCATCCTAGACTTGTGAAATCTGAACAAGTTCCTGGTGAGGGAAAAGTTCAAGATGCTTTCCCTTGGGATCCTGCTGCCTTACCTCCACCAGGGAGATTGGCTATGCTCCTTAGACCTAAAGGATGCTTATACTCACATCCTGATACACCCAGACCACAGACAATATCTCACGTTTGTGGTCGGAGGAAACCACTTCCAGTACAAGGTTCTTCCTTTTGGCCTAGCTTCCGCTCCCAGAGTATTTACCAAATGCCTAGCAGTGGTGGCAGCCTTCCTCAGAAGCCAGGGAGTCTTCGTCTTTCCATACCTGGACGACTGGCTCATCAGGGGCCAATCGGCACAGGAGGCACAGCAGGCCACTGCTCGCACAGTCACCCTGCTCCAGCACCTAGTGTTTGTTATAAATCACGAAAAGTCCACTTTACTCCCCACTCAGAACTTGGAGCTCATAGGGGCAAGACTGGACATGGTTCAGGCAAGGGCTTACCTGCCGCTGGACAGGGAAAGGCGGTTGCTGGACCTGGTACAGCAGGTCCAGCAGAGATCTCAGGTCTCCGCTAGGGTCTTCCTACGCCTCCTGGGCTACATGGCCTCCACGGTGCATGTGAATCCATATGCTCGATTTCACATGCGCATAGCGCAATGGAGCCTCAGAGACCAGTGGACGCAAGCCACTGGCCGCCTCAGAGACAGGGTAGCGATTACCAAGCTATTGTTGACAGCCTTGCAGTGGTGGCTTCATCCCCCCCCCCCCCAACTTGCTTCAGGGAGTACCATTTCAACCTCCCCCTCACACCAGGGTGCTGACAACAGATGCCTCCTTGCTGGGCTGGGGGGCCCATTGCCAGGGTTCATGCACTCAGGGTCTGTGGTCCTCGCAAGAGGCCGCACTTCAAATCAATCTTCTAGAGCTTTGAGCCATCTGCCTAGTTTTTCAAGCTTTGTCATCTGCTTTTGCATCAGTCAGTGCTGATACAGACAGACAATTAGGTAGCGATGTTCTACATCAACAAACAGGGAGGCACAGGATCTCGCTTCCTATGTCAGGAAACTCTCGACCTCTGCTCTTTTGCAGTAGCTCATCACATGTCCCTAAAAGCAGTTTATCTGCCATGTCAGGAGAACCTCCTGGCCGACAAGTTGAGCAGGATTCTTCAGTCTCATGAATGGCAACTGAACCAGGATGTAGCCCAGCAGATCTTCAACCGCTGCGGTCTCCCATCCATGGATCTCTTTGCCAGTCCGCAAAACCATCAGTTGCCCCGATTCTGGTCGAGACAACCGCATCCGCTGAGTGTGGCGGCAGATACATTCCTGATCTCGTGGGCACAGGGCCTTCTCTATGCGTTCCCACCCACGCCCCTGGTGGCACACACTCTGTTCAAGGTTCTTCAGGACAAGGCCTTTGTCATCCTGGTAGCCCCCAGGTGGCCCAGACAATCTTGGTTCCCTCTTCGCCTTCAACTGGCGGTCAAAACTCCACTCCCACTGGGGGTTGAGCCCGACCTCTTGACCCAGGAACAAGGTTCCTTGCTACACTCCAATCTCAGATCCCTCAACTTAATGGCCTGGCTGCTGAGAGGGTAGTGCTTGCTCCTCTACTCCTTCCCAAGGAGGTTGAGGAGGTGTTGCTGGCCTCCAGGAGGCAATCTACTAGAAAATCCTACACGTTCAAGTGGCGTAGATTTGAAGGGTGGTGTGCCCAACATAAGGAGAACCCGTTCACTTGCCCAGTACCTCAGGTATTGCAGTACTTGCTTCACCTCTCAGAGTTTAGGCCTCAAGTCTAACTCTGTCAGGGTCCACCTGAGTGCGCTCACAGCTAGCTACTCTCCAGTGGACGGGCAACCTCTTTCAGCTCACCCTTTGGTATCCCGATTCCTCAGAGGCCTCCTACTTCTGAAGCCTCCGATTCGCCCACCGGCTACAGAGTTGGACTTAAACGTGGTCTTGCAGCGGCTTACTTGCCCACCTTTTGAACCAATGTCCACCTGTCATCTCCGCTTCCTTTCTTGGAAAGCACTCTTTCTGGTGGCTCTCACATCTGCTCGACGTGTGAGCGAACTGCAAGCTTTGGTATCAGACAGACCGTATACACGGTTTTACAAAAACAGGGTGGTTCTACGTACCCACCCCAAGTTCCTTCCTAAAATGGTTTCCTTGTTTCACCTCAACCAATCGGTGGTTCTTCCAACCTTTTTCCCCAGGCCACATACCAGCAGGGCTGAAGCGGTTCTGCACACCCTGGACTATAAGAGGGCACTCGCCTTCTACCTGGAACGTACGCAGGGAC
The DNA here is from genome assembly GCA_033557465.1 of Ichthyophis bannanicus. Lineage (NCBI taxonomy): Eukaryota > Metazoa > Chordata > Amphibia > Gymnophiona > Ichthyophiidae > Ichthyophis > Ichthyophis bannanicus. Next base: position 339,118,768 of record CM066032.1, read on the forward strand.
ATCGGAGGGCTTCCCAGCTCTTCGTTTCTTATGACCCTAATAAACTGGGTCTACCTGTCTCCAAGCGCACATTATCCACCTGGGTGGCAGACTGCATTGCCTGGGCATACAGGGCAGCTGATTTTCAGCTGCAGGGCCGAATCGCAGCCCACTCTGTCAGGGCTAAGGCCACATCAGTGGTTAACCACTGCTCTGTTCTGTTGGCAGAAATCTGCTGGGCCACAACTTGGTCTTCAAGCCAGACTTTTGCAGGCCACTACTGCCTGGAGAGAGAATCCCAGCGGGACAGTGTTTTCAGTCAGGCGGTACTCCGTAACCTATTCGAGGTTTAGGCAACTACTACCCTCCAGCCCTTTGGTGTCAGGCTACCGGGGGGGTTGCGTTCTCAGAGAAAGGTCCTATCACTGCTGCTGAGGCTCTTCTAGAGGGAGCCATTTTCAGCTATGGGCTTTTGGTAGCCTATAGCTAGGGAGTCCCATATGTGAGGACTGTCTTCCTGCTTGTTCCTGGAAAAAGCGTAGTTATTCACCTTTAACAGGTGTTCTCTAGGGACAGCAGGAATCAGTCCTCACGACCCTCCCTCTTCCCCTGGAGTTGCAGTCCTTGATTAATTTTTTTCTCATTTTTGCTGTCTTTTTAGCTATGTCATCTGACTGAGCAAGATGGCACCCTTGGGCGGGAAGGGGACCGCGCATGCACGATGCAATCCCAAAGGCTTTCTTTGAAAGCTGGGGTATTTCTTCGCTCGAGGGCTCCGTCGGCGCCGATGTCACCCATATGTGAGGACTGATTCCTGCTGTCCCTGGAGAACACCTGCTACAGGTGAGCAACTACGCTTTCCTGCTTGTTCCTGGAGATAGCGTAGTTACTCACCTGTAACAGGTGATCTCCGGGAACAGCAGGAATTTAGTCTTCACAACCCACCCACCTCCCCTACGAGTTGTCTCTATCTATCTATCTCTCTTTCCCTACTACTCTCCTTTGGTCTTAGCTATAAACTCAACTGAAGTGAGAGAGGTAGAAAGGTGGGAAGGCAGCACGCAGGCGCTGTGGGATGCTCCCAAAAGCTTTCCTATGGGATGCTGGGTAGCGTTCCCGCGCAAGCTCCGTCGGTACCAACGATACCCATATGTGAAGACTAAATTCCTGCTGTTCCTGGAGATCACCTGTTACAGGTGAGTAACTATGCTTTCCTCTCACTTCCACTGTTTGGTGAGAACATTGGAGTCCTTTGACTTGGTGAAAGCCATCTTCCCTACTACCAAAACTGGCCAGCGGCTTCAAGAAGTGCTGACAGTGTGGCCAGACAATTTCCATCACAAACCACCATAGCTGGTGCCTTCAATGCCTTGGACCCAACCACAAGCCCTTGGACTGTGCTCTTTGTTTGCAGATGACATGCAAGAGGCTTAAGAACCGGAAATAGCAGCAGGAACTGCTGTTCGGTTCCAAAGCATCAACAGCAGCCCCGGCATCGATGCCCTCGAAGGCCCATGCTAAAGCTTCAGCTTCAGGTGGAGGCTAGACCCATTTGGAGCTGAGGGGTCGCGGGGCACGAGAACAGGCTCCTCTGATAAGGAACACTCCCAGAAAGACTGGACTTCAACCTCATCGGTTTTGAAGGGTGATGCTGAGCCCGGGATGATGGCCCATGGGCTTCAGCATCGGAGCCCTCTGTGTGATTCAGAGGGCGAGAGCCAGGGGTGGCTCTCCAAGCTGCCCTGGTGGAAGGAGTTGCCTCCTGAGGCCCCAGACGACTGGTGTGGGACTCTCAAAGCCATGACCATCGAAGAGTCCCCACTGCGGGAGCCAGAATCTGCCCCGAAGGCTGCGGCACTGACTCCAGCGGTAGCGGAGACCTCTACCCTCGCAGAGAGGATGCAGGCCCTCAAGCGTATCCTCTCCGTGGTTCATGGCCCAGCAAGCTGCTAGGGAACCCGGTGATCTTGGGTTCCTCAGCAGCAGTGGTGGCTCCAACCATGACGGGTGCCTCTTCTGTAGAGATGCAGCCCATTCTAGAGGTCCATGCTCTCTCGCATGGCTCCTGTGAGCACTCAAAGTCCTTCTTGGTGCAGCGGGTGTGCTCCAAGTACATCATCCAGGCAGCCTATAACAGGTTCGAGTCCGTGGCCAGGTTGGCTGTCGTGGGCAAAAGTGCCCACTGCCTATCATGGCTACAATCCTTGGACTTGGAACAAAGGATTCAGAACAATTTGCCAGTGTCCCCATACCAGGGAGAGAACCCATGGTGGAAAAGGCCGCAGAGTTGGAAACTGAGCAACTCACCTTGAACAGGCTCTCAAGAGACCGCTGACCCTTCCAGGAGAGAGGCTTCAGGGAAGAAGTCCTTTTACTCTAAAAAGAAAAAGCCCTATGGTACTTACATCCCATATTATTTCTACCAGCCACTCCAACAGGGTAAGGATCAAAACCAGAGGTAGCAGTGCAAGCCAAAAGCCCGAAAGCCTCAACCAGTGCCACAGCCCCAGCCAGGAAGGGGGGGGGGAGGATTTGACTCCTGGCTTTGGACAATGGCATGTATTCCCTGCTAGCCTCCATTCCGCCACAGGTGGGAGGCGGCTGATTCACTTTGCTCACAGGTGGCACAGCATCACAGTCAATGCATAGGTACTGCAGATGGTCCACGAGGGCTGCCTGCTGCGCTTTGAGCAGATTCCTCCCACAACCTTTCCAGAGGTGTACCCTCTCGAGTATCAATATCTCGAACTACTCCAACTGGGGCTCCATGCCCTCCTGACAGAATGGGCAGTGGAACTTGTTCCACCATTCCAAACATGACAGGGTTTCTATTCCCGCTACTTCCTGGTTTCCAAGAAAACAGACCGTTTCCGACCGATCCTGGATCTCCACAGTCTCAATTGCTTCCCAGTGAAGGAAAAGTTCAAGATGGTATTCCTTGGAACCTTCAATTGGAAGATTAGCTAGGCTTCTTGGATCTCAAAGACACCTACATGCACATTCTCATCCACCCCCTGCACTGTCAGTACCTCTGCTTTATGCTCAGTGACAGTACTATCAGTACAGGGTTCTGCCCTTCTGGCCTTGCCTCTGGCCCAAGGGTCTTCACCAAATGTCTGGCAGTCGTTGCCGTCTTCCTCCAGGTCCTAGGAATCTTTGTCTTCCCCTTCCTGGACGACTGGTTGATCAGGGGCAGGACACCATATGAGGTACAGCAGTCCGTAGAGCGCACTATTCAGGTACTGGAACAACTGGGCTTTGCCATCAACTACCCAACGTCCCACCTGCAACCCTCTCAACACCTTGAGTTCATTGGGTATCTCCTCAACACCACACTGGCTTGAGCTTTCCTTCCGGTGGACAGGGCCCAACACTTAGTCATCTTGGTGAGGGGCATCCAGTGTTGCCCGGTAGTCACTGCTCAGCAGATGCTGCGCCTCCTGGGCCACATGGTCTCCACAACCCATTTTACCCCCTCAGCCCATCTTCAGATGCCTCAGCCGTAGTGGGCACTCGGCACAGAGTGGTGTCAGGCAACGGAACGTCTTTCAGACAGTGTCACAATGACTCCGACCCTCCAGGAGTCCCTGTCCTGGTGTCAGCACCCTGCTCACCTGCTTATGGGACGTCCCTTCCGGGCTCTGCCGCACCAGCAAGTCTTAATGACTGATGCCACCAAACCCGGCTGGGGGAGCACATCTGAATTGCTTATCTACAATAGCCTCTGGGACTATGGGGGAAGAGCCATCATCAGATCAACTTCCTGGAGCTTCAGGCCATTACCAATGCCCCCATTGTGTTTCCGCAACAGCTCTCCAATCAGATCATCCTCATGAAAACGGACAACCAGGTGTCCATATTCAAGCTCAATAAGCAGGGTGGCACAGGTTCATACCTCTGGCAGTTTGCAGTCTCGTACGGCATGCTTCTCAGAGCAGTATACCTGCTATGGGAGTTCATTGTCCTGGTGGATTACCTCAGCAGTGTCCTTCAGCCTCAAGAGTGGACTCTGAACAGGCAGGTTACCAACTGCATCTTCCAGATGTTGGGCACACCGTCCACAAACCTCTTTGCCACGCTCTGCAACACCCATCTCCCGCTGTCTTGCTCCAGAGTACTATGGAAGAATCGGTTGACTCCCGATGCTTTTTTCCTGTACTGGAGTGAGGGTCTTCTCTATGCCTACCCACCAACTCCTCTGGTGGCCAAGAACCTTTTGAAGTTTCTGGCAGACGGCACTACCATGATCCTCATTGCACCGCCTTAGCCCAGATAACCCTGGTTTCCACTCCTGTTCAGATTGTCTCTATGGTGATGGCTCAGACTTGGCTGCGTCCCGGACCTGATCTCGCAGGACAATGGGACTCTTTCATTCCAACCTGTCATCGCTAGCGCTAATGGCTTGGATGCTGAGCAGCTAGTACTCGCAGAGCCCAGCTTACCACAGGACGTGGAGAACATAAGAACATAAGATATACCATACTGGGTCAGAACCAGGTTCATCAAACCCAGTATCCTGTTTACAACAGTGGCCAATCCAAGTCACAAGTACCTAAAAAGTTCCCAAAAAGATGCACAGGTTCCACAATGCTTGTATTGGGACAAGCAGTGGATTTCCCAGGTCCCTTTAATAATGGTTTATGGACCTTTCCTGCAGGAATTTGTCCAAACCTTTTTTAAACCCAGCTGCACTAACAACTTTTACTACATCCTCCAGTAATGAATTCTAGAGTTTGATTGCATGTTGAGTAAAAAAATATTTTCTCTTATTACTCTTAAATGGGTTACATTGTAGCTTCATTGCATGTCCCCTAGTCTTTCTACTTTTTGATGGCGTAAACAATCGCCTTGTGTAAGGACTCAATGAGATGTGTTTATGCCTTCAAGTGGTGCAGGTTCTCCTTATAGTGTGAGAACAAATCTCTGGACCCCTTCTCCTGCTCTATGGAGTCAGTTTTGTCTTATCTTCTGCACCTGTCAGACTCTGGTCTAAAGTCCAACTCTGTCAGAATGCATCTCAGTGCGGTGTCCACTTATCAACCCACAGCTTATCAACCAATCTGTGCTCACTCCTTAGTGGGTTCCTTTATATGGGACCTCCTAGCATCTGGTTCTCTTCCCCTCCCTCCCCCATTAAACCACCCCCGGTGACATGAGACCTTAATGTGGTGCTTGGGCAGCTCCTTGAGCTGCTTAGCTCCTGCCCGCTCAGATTCCTTACCTGGAAGGTCATTTTTATCGTGGCACACCTGCTATATACCAGGTTTCATAAGCACAGGGTAGTTCTCCGAACTCGCCCGAAATTCTTATCTAAGGTAGTTTCTGCTTTTCATCTCAATCAATTGGTAGTGTTACCCACCTTCTTCCTACGACCTCATGCTTTCAGAGCTGAGGCCTCATTGCACACCTTGGACTGTAAGAGAGCACTGGCTTTCTACCTGGAGAGGACAAAAGCCCATTGCCGCTCCTCCCAGCTGTGGCAATGTCCATTTGGGTGGCAAACTGCATCACCTTTACTGGGGTGGGCTGACAAAACGCTATGCCATGGCTCGCAGTGTCCAAGTTATGGATGCTTTGGTGGCCAACTTGCCCTCACTCTCCACAGTGGAGATCTGTAGAGCTGCTATGTGGTCTTCAGTCCACACCTTCACAGCCCATTACTGTGCAGATGGAGATTCCCGGCATGGCAGCAACTTCAGCTAAGGTGTGCTCTAGCATCTCTTTGGGAATTGAAGCAACTCCTTCCCACCAGCCCTTCTGTTTATCCAGGCTACCGTATAGATGATCTGATGTTGATATTCCTGCTGGACACTGACTCTGAGTCTTTGAGCGATTCCTTAGGCTGTTTGTTCTCATTTCGTTTTTTCTGGTTGCCCTGTTGGTCCTTTCACAGGTTTATTTTTGGTAGCCTATAGCTAGGCTGACCCATATGTGAGGATTGACTTTCTGCTTGGTCCCGGAGAAAGCATAGTTATTCATATGTAGCAGGTGTTCTCTGGGATCAGCAGGAATCAATCTTCACTATCCTCCCTCCTTCCTGTGGAGTTCTTTCTTTTTTGGCATAATTAAGCTATGTCATCATACTGAGGTAAAGATGGCTCCTTTGGGCGGAAGACCGGCACGCATGCGTTTAGCACCTTTCAAAAGCTTCCTATAGAAGCTGGGAAGCATTCCCATGTGGGCTTTGTCCGTGACATCGCGCATATGTGAGGACTGATTCCTGCTGATCCTGGAGAACACCTGCTACAGGTGAGCAACTATGCTTTTCCTGAACCCTGCTTGCACTTCAGGCAGTTCTCGTTCCAGGTATGGTTGTAATCTCTGCTAGATGATCTTAAGTAGAATCTTGCTGGCATGGGGGATCAGAGTGATTGTGCGATAATTTCCACACTTAGTCGGTATTTATATATAAATATAAATATATATAATCAGTATTTATATATAAACAGATCTTTTCCAATTAGTTGGCCATGATGCTGTCTTCCAAATTTCCCGGCAGAGCCTTGTAAGTATGATAACAACCGCATCCGATTGTTGTAATACTTCATTGAGAATGCCATCAATACCCAATGCTTTGTTCTTTGATAACACTTCCAATGCTGCTTCTACTACCTCTTTCATCACCAGTGGTTCCTGATCAATAAGGTACAGGTTGAAACGGCTGTTGGTCCACTTGATATCGTATAATGACTCTGTGTATTTTTTTCCTCCTTTTCTTGATCTTCTCAGCCTCATTCAACATGGATCCTTGAAGCTGGAATTTTTCACTTTAACTCATGTAGCTTTAGGAAAGACATTCTTGTTCTTCCTCTAATAGTTTCTGATTCTATTTCCTTGCATGTGTCATTGTAGTACTACTCCTATATTATAAAACTAATAGCTCCCATCAAATAAATACATCAATAGCAGCACTTGGTTTGCAGCTTGTTGTGCTTTGAGGACTTGTGTGCATCAGTGATGCTGAGGGCTAAGCTATCGGAAGCTTAACTACTGGCAGTCTCCCAAAATGGACAGATCTCAGCTGAGGTGCCAGACCAAGACAAACCATCCATCTGGGCAGCAGCAGAATGGGTTGGTGTTGGTGGTGGAGGATCATATTTCTGTGACAACTGCAACAACACTAGAATTAAACTGCACAGAAGATAGGTATGGCAATAAACTTCTGTATCTTGCCACGAAAACCCAATGGATAGTCACAACAAACCAAATTGCACTATAGTGTTGGAAGATGAGACCCCCAGGTCAGAAGACACTCAGCTGGCTACTGGGGAGGAGCTGAAGACTTTTCAAAATAAAGCCAGCATTTATGATGTGGTTGGACTAAAACCCTCGGGATGTCTGACTACTGATGTAGTTCCGCATGAAATGAGTCAGAAGCTGCAGAGATGTCTTATATATTGGGACATAGAATGCACGAATCATGAACCAAGGGAAGTTGGAGGTGGTCAAGAATGAAATGGAATGTATACAACTCTATTTCTTGGATGTCAGTGAACTGAAATGGACTGGCATCGGGCACTTTGCATCTGATGATCACATGGTCTACTATGCTGGAAATGAAAGACAAAGAAGAAATGGTGTTGCGTTTATAATTTATTTATTTAAACTTTTCTTATATACCGCCTCTTCCAGAGATCAAAGGCGGTTTACAGTTAACAAGAACTGAACAAGGTTTTACATGGAACTTTGTTTGTTTGTTTGTTTTTTTTTGGTTTGTTTTTTTTGAATTATTTATTTGAATTAAGAAGAAACTTGCAAGAACCGTAATGAAATACAGTGCAATCAGTAAACGCTTAATTTATATTCATCTGAGGAATGCCCATCAACACAACTATAATTCAAGTATATGCCCCAACAATAGCTGCAGAAGAGGACAAAGTTGATGAGTTCTACTAAAAAGTACAAACTAAAATCGACAGAACATGCAAACAGGATATCCTGATAGTCATGGGTGGCTGGATCGCAAAAGTTGGCAACAAGGAAGAAGGCAAAGTGGTTGGAAAGTATGGACTTGGCAACAGAAACAAAACTGGAGAAAGACTGATAGAATTCTGCAAGACCAGCGATCTATTGACCAGCGATCTATTCATCTCAAATTCCTTCTTCCAGCAATACAAATGGCAACTGTACACATGGACTTCACCCAGTGGATTGTACAAAAATCAAATTGACTACTTCTGTGAAAGTCAACGATGGAAAAGCTCTATAACATCAGCAAAGACAAAACCTGGAGCTGACTGTGGTACAGATCACTAACTACTAGTATGCAAATTCTAGCTAATGTTGAAAAAGAGCAAGCCACTCATGAGTGTACCAAAATATGACCTTGAGAATATACCACCAGAATTTATAGACTGCACAATTGATTTATTGCTTTAGATACAAATGACAGAGCCTCCAGAAAAGTTATCGGATGACATCAGGAATGTTGTGTTGGAAGAAAGTGAGAAGCCTCTTTAAAAGGTAAAAAAGCAAAAACGGCCAAAATGAATGACTGAAGAAACTCTGAAAATTGCCCAGAAACGCAGAGAAGCTAAACCCAGAGGAGAGAGAGACAATCACAGAACTCAACAGAGATTTCCAATGTGCAGCAAGACAAGACAAGACAAGAAGAAGTATTCTCAAGGAACAAGCAGGAAGTCAGTCCTCACATATGAGTGACGTCGACGTCATCGGAGCCCTAATGTGGAGCAAATCCCCAGCTTTCAAAGAAAGCCTTTGGGACTGCATCACGCATGCGCGGTCCCCTTCCCTCCCAAGGGTGCCATCTTGTTCAGTCTCCTTTTTTCTGCGGAGCCCAATGGACGTCGTTCTAGTCCCCCGTGGAAAAAGAGTTAAAAGTTGAAAACTTCTGTTTTTCTGCTTGCCAGTTCCCCTTCCCGCTTGGGCTCGGTACACCGGTATCGAGTCCATTCTATTTTTTTGTTTTTGTCCTTAGTGACTAGCGTTCGTGCTCTTTTTTCTTTTATCTGGCAGCCTGGTCCTTTGACTTCGCAGGGGTCCTTTTTCCCCCGATGGCTGCCAGCGTGTTTAAAAAGTGTGATCGGTGCACGAAACTTATGTCTCTCACCGGCACGCACAACTGGCCTCCGATGCCTTGGGCCCGACCATGACCCCGTGGTCTGTGGCCCATGCAAAAAGATGTCTTCCAAGGCATTGAGGAGCAGGCAGCAGCAGCATGTCAGGATTTTCCCCGAATCCGCCCGGGCCCGGACCTCGTCAGAGGCCTCGACCTCTCGGCAGCTGTCTGATCCCGAGCAGCGTTGGGTGTCCTCTGAAAGGGGGTCTCACTCGCGGGAACACTGGAAGAAGAAAAAATCCGTGAGGGCGGTGTCTGAGAACTCCGAACGGCCTGGTCCCTCGTGGGATAGGTCGCGGAGCACGGCTCACCGCCCCGGATCCTCGGAGTCTGAGAGGCCTGCCAAACTCCCTCGAAAGGACCCGGAGATGCCAAGGAAGGTAAGCACTGTCCTCGTCGTTGACTCTCCTCCGGAAGAGCCGGCATCGGGCCCGACTGCGTCGGGGCCCGAGCTGGGGGCTGAGCAGCCTCCTGAGCTCGGCTTCAGGTTGGCGGCCTTGGAGCGCAGTGTGTCTGCCTTCATGGACCAGCAGCGGGCGCTGATGGCCGATCTCACGCGTCCATCTGCCCCGACCACCGGGACTTTGATATCCAAGTCGGCCCCAGAGGCCGAGCCGATACTCGAGTCAATGAGGTCTCGAGTCGATCCTCGGCCGAGGTCTCCCTCGACCTCCCGTTTGGGACCGAGGTCGTTGATGCCGATTCCCTCGGCGTCGGGGCGGTTAAGACCGAGGCCCTCGAGGCCGGAGCCAATCGACTCCTCCTCGGAGTCCAGCTGGGAGACGGAGGACGAGGAGTCCCTGGGCACCCATCGTACCAAGTATGTCCCGTCAGACTCCCTGGGTTCTGAACCTCTGAAACGATTCCCCCCCCCCCCCGAGGACACCGGTTCTTGGACTTCGTCCGGGACATGGCAAAGGCTTTGTCATTCCCAGCGGATTCCGAGGAGGAGCCTCGAGCCGAGGAGCTTGAAGTCCTCCAGTATGACTTTCCTTCAAAAGAAGCCCTTACTGTACCGGTGCCCCCCATTCTGGAACGGCTCATGCTCCGAATGTGGGAGACACCGGCCTCGTTGCCAGTTCTCAGCAGGTGAATTGATTCCATCTATCTTGTTTGCAAGAGCCCTGGGTTCCAAAAGGCACAGCTGCCGCACAACTCCATGGTTGTGGAATCGGCCATGCGCCGGCTCAAGAGCCAAAAGATACACTCCTTGGTGCCTCCTGGCCGGGAGGCCCGCAACATGGATGCTCTCGGCAGAAAATGCTACCAGGGTTCGATGCTGGCATGGCAAATCCAGACGTACCAACTGTACATGGGTATGTACCTGCGAGACCTGGCAAAGGAGATTGTCGTGTTCTCCGCTGGTCTTTCCGAGGGACCTTTGCAGCGCTTCCAGGTTTTGTCCACTGGGATCCGAGAGTGCTCGAAGTTTGACTCGAGCAGCCTATGACGGCTTTGAGGCTTCGACCTGGGTAGCAGGTGCCGGCATCGTTGTACGATGCCAGGCATGGCTACAGTCATCAGACCTGGAACCATGGGTTCAGAACAAGTTGTTCGATGTCCCTTGCCGAGGTGAGAACCTCTTTGGCAAGCCCATGACTGAGAAGGCTACCGAGATCGAGTCTGAGTACCTGACCCGGACAAGACTCGAGAAGAAGACTTCTGCCCCTTCTAAGAAGAAGGGCTCGGGTAAGAAGCCCTTTTTCCCGAGGAAAGGATCAGCTTACCGAAACTACCCCACGTATCAGGCCTCCCCAGCTCCCCAGCAGGGGCAGCAGGCCGAAGCACGGGGCAAGGCCCGCGTAAGCAAAAGGCCTCCAAGCCCCAGGCTCCGGCCCAGCATGGAGAGGGCTTTTGACTCCCAGAGTGTAGTCTCTCTCCCAAAGGAAGCAAGGCCATGCACAGAGGGAAGGCTGACCCTGTATGCCCACAGTGGCCAGCCATTACAACAGACACCTGGGTTCTCCAGATAGTCCAAATGGGCTATCGGTTACATCTCACCCAGGTGAGCCTCTCAGACCCCCTTTTCACAGGGACCTCCTCATGAAGGAGTTAGAAGGTCTTCTCGAAGATCAGGCGATAGAACAGGTGCCCTGCCATCTGCAGGGAACCGGCTTCTACTCCAGGTACTTTCTGATACCAAAGAAAACTGGAGGCCTAAGGCCTATCCTCGACCTGCGAAACTTAAACAAGTTCCTGGTGAGGGAAAAGTTCAAGATATTTTCCCTTGGAATATTGTTGCCTTACCTCCGCCAGGGAGACTGGCTATGCTCCTTAGATCTTAAAGATGCGTATACACACATCTTGATTCGTCCAGACCACAGACAATACATAAGATTTGTAGTGGGAGGAAACCATTTTCAGTACAGAGTGCTTCCCTTTGGCCTAGCCTTGGCACCCAGGGTATTCACAAAGTGCCTTGCAGTGGTGGCAGCTTTTCTAAGGACTCAGGGGGTATTCGTCTTATCCTACTTAGACGACTAGCTCATCAGAGGCCAGTCAGCTCTAGAGGCCCAACAGGCCACGCATGCACTATTCAGTTGCTTCAGCACCTGGGCTTTATGATCAACTACACAAAGTCCACTCTGGTTCCTTCTCAAGGACAGGAGTTCATAGGGGCAAGGTTAGACACCCTTCAAGCAAGGGCTTATCTACCAGAGGAAAGGGCCCAAAGACTGGTAGCCCTAGTGCAGCAAGTGAGTCGCAGATCTCGCATCTCAGCAAGACACTTTCTGCGCCTTCTTGGCCACATGGCCTCCACAGTGCATGTGACACCCAATGCTCGGCTTCACATGTGAACAGCTCAGTGGTACCTCAGGGACCAGTGGACACAAGCCACAGGCAGACTCAGGGACAACATCAAGGTGTCCCATCGCCTGATACAGTCTTTGAAATGGTGGCTTCATCCTCACAGCCTTCTGGAGGGAGTGCCTGTCCAGCCTCCCACGCACTCGAGAGTGCTGACTATGGATGCATCCCTGCTGGGATGGGGTGCGCATTGCCAACAGGTCTGCACTCAAGGTGTGTGGTCTTAGTGGGAGAGCACACAACAAATCAATCTCCTAGAGTTTCGAGCGATCCACCTGGCTCTTCAGACCTTCAGCCAAACCCTGGCTCATCAATCTGTCTTGATTCAGACAGACAACCAGGTAGCGATGTTCTATGTGAACAAACAAGGGGGCATGGGATCTCGCATCCTGTGTCAGGAAACCCTGGATCTATGTTCCTTCACAGTCAGCCAGGGTATGTTCCTCAAGGCGGTTTATTTGCCATGTCAGGAGAACTTTCTAGCAGATAAACTAAGCAGAATTCTCCAACCGCACGAGTGGCAACTGGATCCCAATGTAGCCCAGCAACTCTTCCAATGCTGGGGGGCGACCATCCATAGATTTGTTTGCAAGCCCTCAAAATCACCAGTTGCCCCGGTTCTGTTCCAGGCAGCCGCACCCACACAGGGTAGCGGCAGATACTTTTCTAATATCCTGGTCAGTGGGCCTCCTATATGCATTTCCTCCCACGCCTCTGGCTCCGACCTTATTCAAGATCCTTTAGGACAAGGTCTCGGTCATCCTGTTGGCCCCCAGGTGGCCGAGACAGCCTTGGTTTCCTCTCCTCCTGTAACTGGCGGAGGAGACTCCCATTCCTCTGGGATTTTCGCCCAGTCTCCTGTCACAGGACGGGGCCTCACTTCTGCATCCCAACCTCAGGTCCCTCAACCTGATGGCATGGCTGCTGAAAGGGTAGTCCTTGCACCACTTCTCCTCCCAAAAAAGATAGAGGATGTGCTGCTGGCCTCCAGAAGGCAGTCGACTAGGAAAACCTATGCATTTAAGTGGCGTAGGTTTGAGGTATGGTGTACTCAGCAGAGTGAGAACCCATTCTCCTGCCAGGTGTCTGTGGTGCTGCAGTACCTGCTTCACCTTTCAGAATTAGGCCTTAAGTCAAACTCGGTCCGAGTTCACCTTAGTGTTTTATCAGCACACCACTTTCCAGAGGAAGCGAAACCTCTCTCTTGGTGTCCAGGTTTCTGAGAGGTCTGCTTCTGCTGAAACCACCGGTTCGTCCCCCGGCGACCAAATGGGATCTGAATGTGGACTTGCAGCAGCTTACTTGCCCACCCTTCGAGCCGATGGCTACCTGCCATCTTTGCTTCCTTTCTTGGAAGACTGTTTTCTTGGTGGCACTTACATCGGCTAGATGAATGAGTGAGCTGCAAGCTCTGGTGTCCGATAGACTGTTCACATGGTTCTTTAGGAACAGGGTGGGGCTCCACACACACCCCAAGTTCCTGCCGAAAGTGATCTCCTCTTTCCACCTCAACCAGGAGGTGGTGCTTCCGACCTTCTTTCCCAGGACCCATACCAGCCAGACAGAAGCAGTTCGGCATAACCTGGACTGTAAGAGGGCATTGGCCTTCTACTTGGAGCGTACATGGGGACATCAAAGAGCTCCTCAGCTCTTTGTCTCTTATGACCCCAGTAAGCTGCGAATGCCTGTCTCCAAGCGTACGTTGTCCACCTAGGTGGCGGATTGTATTGCCTGGGCATACAGGGCGGCCGATCTCTCATTGCAGGGTCGAGTCACGGCCCACCGGGTCAAGGTTAAGGCTACATCAGTGGCTCACTTCCACTCTGTGCCGCTGGCAGACATCTGCTGGGCCGCAACCTGGTCTTCAAGCCAGACCTTTGCAGCCCATTACTGCCTGGATAGGGAGTCCCAATGGGACAGTGCTTTCGGCCAGGCTGTATTCCGTAATCTGTTTGAGGTTTAGGCAACTCCTACCCTCCAACCCTTTGGTGTCAGGCTACCGGGGTGTTACGTTCTCGGTTGAACTCCTATCATGGCTGCTGCAGCTCTTCTAGAGGGAGCCTATTTTTCAGTTATGGGTTCTCGGTAGCCTATAGCTGGGGAGTCCCATATGTGAGGACTGACTTCCTGCTTGTTCCTGGAGAAAGCGTAGTTACTCACCTGTAACAGGTGTTCTCCAGGGACAGCAGGAATCAGTCCTCACAACCCTCCCTCCTCCCCTGGAGTTGCAGTCCTTTGATTAATTTTTATCCTTTTGCCATCTTTTTAGCTATTCACAAGTGAAACAGGTCTAGCTCTCAGAGTAATACGGATACTAGATAGGTAAGAGAAATTACTCCAGATAAACAATGGCAATATCCAAGAGGGTTTATAACTCAACGTTTTCTGACTAGGCCCGGAAATGTCTCAGTATATTCGGCTAGTATCTGCTGGATAGAAAAGATCACTCATTTCACCAGCCTAGCCTATTAACATCAATGACTTATTCCGGCCTGTTTTAACACTTTTAAACACCCTCTTTCCGTTGTGTTGCTTTTATCATTAACAGTCTTTAGTGAAATGGCACTTAACTTCACAAATCTTATCTTAGCAGATCATTATATTCCCGACGCCTCACTGGCAACGTTGTCGCGTTTCACTCATAAACATGAGGTTCTTCAGGGGAAAAAGCGCCATCAGCCAAATGTTCACCAATAAGGCCTCATCAATGCATAGTTTTTTGAGTTGGTCGTGAATTTCATAAGATCCTTCATTAATTGTTTGATACTTGCGTCTCCTATCTCAAAAACACTGCGCATAATAGATAATAGGGGAGAGCCGACAGTCGCCCAAGAGCGCATGGTTTGGAACAGTATATCTTTGAAGGATACTACCAAAAGAATAAAGTTAGGGCATATCAGCAGAGAGGTTCCAATAAAGACAAAGGTAGCCCAAATGCTCTTGAGTTCGGAGCAGACAGAGCTTAAAGATTCCAAATTACCCCTGTCTACAGATAACCAGATTAATATGAATAAAAACGTCTCTAAAATGCTTGTATGCAAATGCTAGAAGTCTAAAAAAATAAGATGGGAGAGTTAGAATATATAGCACTAAAGGAGAAGATAGAAATGATTGGTATCTCAGAGATATGGTGGAATTAGGACAACCAGTGGGACACTGTCATACCTGGGTACAAACTATATCGCAGTGATAGAACTGATTAAATTCGTGGAGGGGTTGCGCTCTTTGTTAGAGAGGGCATTGAGTCACAAAGGATTAAAGTTTTGTAGGAAACAAAATTTGCTGTAGAATCTCTAAGGACTGAAATTCCATATAAAAAGGGGAAGGTGATGGCAGTGGGGGATATACTATCAACTGCCTGGCCAGAATGAACAAATGGGTGATGAAATGCTCAAAGAAATCAGGGAAGCTAACAAAAATTACAGCACAGTAATAATAATGGGTGATTTCAATTACCCCGGTATTGACTGGGTCAGTGTCACGACAGGACATGCTAGGGAGATAAAGTTTCTAGATGAAATAAATGACTGCTTCTTGGAGCAGCTGGTTCATGAACCAACCAGAGGGGAAGCCATTTTGGACTTAGTCCTTAGTGGAACACCAGATCTGGTGCAAGCGATAAGGGTGTTGGGGCCACTTGGCAATAGTGATCATAGCATGATCGTGTTTGATTTAATAAATGAAGGAAGGATGGCAAGGAAATCCATAGTACTTCTTTTTAACTTTCAAAAGAGAGACTAATAAAATGAGGAAAATAGTGAAGAAAAAACTAAAAGGAGCAGTTGCAAAGGTTAAAGATTTACATCAAGCATGAACTATCTTGAAAGCCCAGACCAGCTGTATTCCACGCTTTGAGAAAAGTGGAAGGAAGTCCAAAATACTGCCAGCATGGTCTAAAGGTGAGGTCAGAGAGTTGTTGCCAAAAAAGCATCTTTCAGGAAATGGAAAAAGGTGCCAAATGACGAAAACTGGAAACTGCACAAGCACTGGCAAGTTAAATGCAAGGCATTGATAAGGCAGGCAAAGAGAAAATTTGAGAAGAAGCTTGATGTGTAAGCAAAAACAAATAATTAAGACTTTTCAATTACATTTGTAGCAAAAAACCTGTGAGAGAGTCAGTTGGAGCATTAGATAGTAAAAGGGACACTAAGAGGGGTCAAGGCCATAGCGGAGAGACTGAAGAAGATGTAGGGATGTTACCCATGACTGAAGTGGTATTGAAGGTGATACTGCGGAAGAATTGAAAGAAATATCAATACACCGCGAAGATGTTTTACAACTATTTGATAAACTGAAGAGTAGCAAATCACCTGGACCGGATGGTATACATCCAAGGGTGTTGAAAGAACTGAAATATGAAATTGCAGACCTGCTATTAGTAATCTGTGAACTATCATTAACATCATCTGTAATACCTGAAGATTGGAGGGTCACCAATGTAACGCCAATTTTTAAAAAGGATTCCAGGGGTGATTCAAGAAACTATAGACCGTTGAGCCTGACGTCAGTACCGGGAAAAATGGTAGAAACCATAATAAAGAACAAAATTACTGAACATGTAGATAGTCATGGCTTAATGGGAGACAGCCAACATGGCTTTAGACATGGAAGATCTTGTCTTACTAATCTGTTATGTGTTTTTGAAGGTGTGAATAAACAGGTAGACAAAGGTGAGTCATTTGATATAGTATATCTGGACTTTCAGAAAGCCTTTGATAAGGTCCCTCATCAGAGACATTTGGCAAACCTAAAATGTCATGGGATAGGAGGCAGTGTACTGTTGTGGAACATGAACTGGTTAAAAGATAGAAAGCAGAGAGTAGGGATAAATGGCAAATTTTCCCAATGGAGAAAGGTGAATAGTGGAGTACCCCAGGATCTGTGCTGGGTCCGCTGCTTTTTGACATATACATAAATGACCTGGAAAAGGGAATAACGAGTGAGGTTATCAAATTTGCATATGACACAAAACTATTTAAAGTTGTTAAAATCCATGAGGACTATGGAAAATTGCAAGAGGATCTTGATAAATTGGAAGACTGGGCATCCAAATGGCAGATGAAATTTAATGTGGACAAGCGCAAAGTTATACACCTAGGAAAGAAAAACCCAAACTGTGGTTACACGATGCAAGGTTCCACATTAGGAACCACCACCGAGGAAAAAGATTTAGGTGTCGTCATGGATAACATGTTAAAACCCTCCGCCTAGTGTGCAGTTGCGGCCAAGAGATCAAATAGAATGCTAGGTAACATAAGGAAAGGAATGTAAAATAAAACAAAGGATATTATAATGCCTCTGTATCGTTCCACTGTGTTGACCGCACCTTGAATATTGTGTGCAATATCTTTAAAAGAATATAGCGTTATTAGAAAAGGTACAGAGAAGAGCCGCCAAAATGGTAAAGGGGATGGAAGGATACCCCTAAGAAGAGAGACTGAAAAGATTAGGGCTCTTCAACCTGGAAAAGAGATGGCTGAGGAGAGATATGATAGAGGTCTATAAATTTATGAATGGCGTGGAACGGGTAAACGTAGATCAATTGTTTACATCATCAGAGTATAGAAAGACTAGAGTATAGAAAGACAATGAAGCTACAGGGTAAACTATTTAAGACTAATAAGATAAATTATTTTTTCACTCAACATGTAAGCAAACTCTGGGATTTGTTACCGGAGGATGTAGTAAAAGCTGTTAGTGTAGCTGGATTTAAAAAAAGGTTTGGACAAGTTCCTGGAGGAAAGGTCCCCATAAACCATTATTTAAAGGGACCCAGGATATCACTGCTTGACCCAGTACAAGCATTGTGGAACCTGTGTCTTTTGGAGAAACTGCTAGGTACGTATGACCTAGATTGGCCACTGTTATAAACAGGAAACTGGGCTTGATGGACCTTGGTCTGACCCAGTATGGCATATCTTATGTTCTTATGATCAGGAACTATTGGTGATGAAAGAAGTCGTCGAAGCAGCATTGAAAGCCTTATCAAAGAAAAAGCACCTGGCATTGATGGCATTCCCATTGAAGTATTACAGCAATCAGATGCAGCTGTTACCATACTTACAAGGCTCTGCCAGGAAATTTGGAAGATGTCATCTTGGCCAACTGACTGGAAAAGATCTATGTTTATCCGAATACTAAAGAAAGGTGATCCAAATGACTGTGGAAATTATCGCACAAACCCTCTTATCCCACATGCCAGCAAGATTCTACTGAAGATTATTCAGCAGAGACTGCAACCATACCTGGAATGAGAGCTGCCTGACGTGCAAGCAGGGTTCAGGAAAGAGCAAGGAATGAGAGTCATCATCGCGGATGTGAAATGGATTCTTGAAAAGACTAAAGAATAAAAAAAAGGATATCTATATGCGTTTTATTGACTACAGCAAGGCTTTTTATTGTGTAAACCATGAGAAACTCTGGACCACATTAAGAAGCATGGGTATACTAGGACACCTGATAGTTCTCTTGCACAACCTTTACATTTCAAATGGAACATGGAGAAACAGAATTGGTTTAAAATCACAAAGGTTACGACAAGACTTCATACTTTCCCCCTACCTGTTTAATTTATATGCAGAACAAATCATCAGAGAAGCGGGACTGTATGAAGACAACTGAAGTATGAAGATTGGTGGAAAATTCAACAGCCTTTGCTGTACTGATGATACCACTTTACTGGCTGAAAGTGAAGATGATCTGAAACATTTGCTTCTCAAGATCAAGGAACGTAGTCTTAAAATGAGCCTGCTCTTTAATGTAAAGAAGACAAAGACCCTGACAATTGCCAAAATCAATAAGTTCATTATTTGATGGAGAAGAAATCGAAATAGTGAACAACTTTATCTTGGATCATCTATCAATAAAGAAACAAGCAGTCAGGAAATCCGATGACGCATTGCTCTTGGCAGAAAGATTATGAAGGACCCAGACAAGATTCTCAAGAGCAAAGATGTCTCTCTCCATACAAAGATTCGACTCGTTCAAGCCATGGTATTTTCAATAACGTCATATGGATGCGAAAGTTGGAGAGTGAGAAAGATAAATAGAAAGAAAATTGATGCCTTTGAATTATGGTGCTGGCGACAAATATTGTGTATACCATGGACTGCCCAAAGAACCAACCAGTCAGTACTAGAGGAGATCAAACCTAAGCTTTCTTTAGAAGCTCAGATGACAAGACTTTGACTTTCATACTTTGGACACATCTTGCGAAGAGAGATCTTTGGAGAAAGATGATATGCTTGGCAAGGTAGAAGGTCAATTCAAAAGAGGAAGGCCAGCAATGAGATGTATCAATATAATAATAGCAGCTATGGGTGCCACTTTGTCAACAATGAGCTGCCTGATTGAAGACCGAACACAGTTTAGGACAACTATCCAGAGGGTCTCCATGAGTCAACTCCGACTCGAAGGCACTTAGCAACAGCAGCACAAACCAATATTGACAAAAAAGTGCATACCAAATCATAAAAATAAATGAAAATATAAAATACGAATGTAAAACTAATAAATATAGAACATAGAAACAAAACATAAAAAGGTACCCAACAGTAATAGAGCAAAAAGAACAAGAAGGAAGGAAGAGGGATGGGGCTATATGTTAGAGGGCATCAAGTCAAACAGGATAAACGTTCCTGAGCGGGTGTCCAGTTTAGTCCTCCACATCCGGGTAGTGCACCTCCTCCTGCAGCAAGGAGACTGGACCAATCAACTCTTTAGAACTGCAGCCTGCTTACTGCTGGAACTCCCATGAGCCCTCCAATGTGTCCAGTCTCCTTGCAGCAGGAGGTGGTGTGAGCCTGGAGCTAGGCTCACTTCTTGTTATTACTTGTGCTTTTTCCAGTTTTCATTTACTTTACTTTACTTTACTTTGATTTCTTTTTCTATGCTACTGTCTCTTTAATTGATAAAAAAAAAACAAAAAAACAAACAAACGAGTGTCCTTGGAACACGGGGATACCCGCGGTGGAGAGGCTGAAGAGCACTGCTCTTCTCCCCTGGCTCCCTGCCTGCAGTCTCTACCGGCTGCTCTGATCGCTCCCCCAGGACAGTTCGGGGGCAGGATCAGTATACCCGCGGCTCTTCTTCTTCCCTCTTATTGCCCTGCACTCGTGGTCAGGCATTCCGGCTGCAGCCCGGGGTTTGACTGTGCTTCAGCACTTCGGCTCTCGGCTGTCCTTCGGGCTGATTGAGCGCCTGTGTGAACGCTTGTTTTTGGCTCCTTTCAGGGTAAGTGTTCCTCTCATCGGGATATTTTGATCGTCGGGCCTTTTATTTTATTTCTTTTATTTCCCTTTTTTCTTGTGTTTTTGGCGCCTTTTTTTCTTCAGCGTGCCTCGAGTCGCGGCGGCCATTTTGAATTTTCTCTTTTGGCGTTAAGTGCCTTTGCGGGCTCCCAGTTACTTTAATTTGGTGGCGGTTTTCCTTCCTTTCACTGTTGGGCATGCCCTAACTGTTCCTTTTTTGTTTTCGTGTAAAAAAAACAAAAAAAAAACGCGTTTAAGCCCGCGGGGCCTGTGGGGCGCGGGACAGTCTCTGGCTCTCTCACTTACTTCTCGGCTGTCTCGGGGTACCCTGTTTTTCTCCTTTCCCCGGCTTCAGCCCTGATTGCCGCTCAACATGTCCTCCAAACCTCAATGCCTGGTCTGCGGTTTGCGTAGGCGGTCCGTCTCTGCCGCTGGTTTCTGCTCCAGCTGTGCTGCAGTCTCCGCTGGCGTAGAACATCAAGGGGACTCCCTTTCTCCAGCTGAGCATTTGGTGACTCCACTGCCTGCTGAGGGTGATCTTTCTCCGGGGTCGCTGTTGCCGCCTGTGGCTACTGGCTCTCAGGCCCAGGGCTCCGGAGTCTCTGGGGAGCACGGGGAGTCTTCTTCTTCTGCTCTGACGCATTTTTCTCCAGATTTCGTACTCATTATGCATCAGGCGTTCAAGTTGGGGCAGTTGGGCAAATGGCCTGAGTCCTCTCCCCCAGCTCTCGTCTCTCTGCCGCCTGTCTCACTGCCGCCGGAGCCGCCCTCCAAGGCGGCTAGGAAGTCGCCTTCTGTTGGCTTAGTGCAAGACGATTTCGAGGTACCAGACCTCGAGCTGGATGCTGATCTGGAGGGCAGTGTAGATGACCTTGAAGAGGGTGAAATTCCAGACCCTGAGGATCAGGCTAGGATTGTTCGGGTCTTTCGTAAGGAGGAGTTGGTTCCTCTTATCACGGAGGCCCTTCAGACGCTCAATCTCTCAGCGCTGCCTCCGGGGGAGGCCGAGGTGTTGGAGGATCCGCTCATTCAGGCGGTTCGGGACTCTCAGGTGGTCTTCCCTGTTCACCGGGTGGTGGCTCAGATGATACAAACCGAATGGGACCATCCGGACGCGGGTTTGAAGGGCATCCGGACGATGCATCGTCTTTATCCGTTGAAGGACGAGGATAAGGAGAAATTCAAGTCCCCTCGGGTTGATGCGGCAGTATCTGCGGTGACCAAAAAGACCACCATTCCGGTGGAAGGCAGTGCTGCCTTAAAAGACCTTCAGGACAAGAAAGTGGATGGTTTGTTGAAGCAAGCATTCGAGACGAATGCCTTGTCTCTACAGGCTTCCATTTGTGCGGCCTGGATTGCTAGAGCTTCTTTGAGATGGACTCAGCGCTTCCGTCAGAATTCTTCCCTAGACCAGCAGGCGTTGCTTGAGGTTACTCGCCTAGAGTCGGGTTCCGCTTATCTGGCAGATGTCCATTATGATTTGATTCGTAACATGGCAAATAGTATGGCTTCGTTGGTGGTTGCGCGCCGGTCCCTTTGGTTACGTAACTGGGCCGCCGATCCTTCCTCCAAGTCTCGCCTTAGCAGACTTCCCTTTAAGGGTAAGTTGCTATTCGGGGAGGACTTGGACAAGTTGGTGAAAGACTTGGGTGAGTCCAAAGGTGGACGTCTTCCGGAGGACAAGCCTAAGTCGGTTAGAGCTTTTCCAACCCCTCGGGGTTCTTTTCGAGATTTTCGGAGATTTCGATCGACCCGCCTTTGGAATTCCCAGCGAGGCCGGTTTGCGTCTCGGGCTCAGTCCTTTCGTGGATTCCGGGGGGCTGGCAGGGGCTTTTCCATCGCTTCCTCCGGTACTTCCTCTTCCTTTAGCCGCAAACAGCAGTGAAAGGAGGCAGCCTCCGGAGGGGATTCAAGTTATCGGCGGACGTCTTCGGAACTTTCTCCCCTCTTGGGCCCACATTACTTCGGACCGTTGGGTCCTCGAGATCGTCCGAGACGGTTATGCATTGGACTTTGCCATCCCTCCAAGAGACTCCTTTGTTCTCTCTCCCTGCAAGGGGTCGCAGAAGGAACTAGATATTCGGGTAACCTTGCAACGCTTGTTAGCGCTGGGTGCCGTAGTCCCAGTTCCGGCGAACGAGCGCGGTCTCGGTCGTTACTCCATTTATTTTGTGGTGCCAAAGAAGGGCGGCTCTGTGCGGCCTATTCTCGATCTCAAAGGCGTGAACCGCTGTCTACGGGTACCTCATTTCAGGATGGAGACTCTCCGTTCCGTCATTGTCGCTGTACGAAAGGGAGAGTATCTGACTTCTCTAGATCTCACCGAGGCCTATCTGCATATTTCCATTCGACCCGACCATCAGACGTTTCTCCGCTTCGCGTTTCCCTGGGGTCACTTCCAATTCCAAGCACTACCTTTCGGCCTGGCCACCGCGCCTCGCATTTTCACCAAGGTGATGGTTGTAGTCGCGGCGGCCTTGCACAAGGAGGGGGTTCTGGTGCACCCCTACCTCGACGATTGGTTGATAAGAGCAAAGTCCGCGGAGGAGAGCTTACAGGCCACAGACAAAGTTGTTCGTCTTCTGCAGAATCTCGGCTGGGTGATCAATGTGTCCAAGAGTCAACTGGTGCCGACTCAACATCTCGAATATCTGGGGGTTTGTTTCGATACTGCCACGGGGATAGTGTCTCTCCCGGCTCGCCATGCCCAGACTTTGCGTCAGCTCCTGCGGGCGTTCCTAGCGGACCCCGCTCCGTCGGCCTGGTGCTATCTCCGATTGTTGGGAACCATGGCATCGACTCTGGAAGTGGTTCCGTGGGCCCGCTTTCATATGCGGCCTCTTCAGCGTGCTCTGTTACGTCGTTGGTCCCATCAGTCGGATTCTCTCAACCGCCGGTTGTTGTGTCCCCGCCGGGTCCGGCTGGCGTTGCAATGGTGGCTGTCCCCGCTATCGCTTCGGAAGGGAGCTCCCCTGGAACAGCCCCTCTGGTTGCCGGTCATCACGGATGCGAGTCTCTCCGGCTGGGGAGCCCACTGTCAGGGGCGGTTTGCACAGGGGACATGGTCTGCGCACGAGGCCCTGTGGTCGATCAACCGGCTCGAGCTGAGAGCAATACGGCTAGCGCTTCAAGCCTTCGAGGAGTCGGTCCGCGGTCGGGCGGTTCGCGTTCTGTCGGACAACGCGACGGCGGTAGCGTACGTCAACCGGCAGGGCGGCACAGGCAGCGTGTCCCTGGAAGTCGAAGCGGACGTGCTGTTCGTTTGGGTGGAAAGTCGTCTCCTGGCCATTTCGGCAGCGCATATCGCTGGAAAGGACAATGTCATGGCAGATTTTCTGAGTCGTGTGCGTATAGATGCCGGAGAGTAAGAGTTACATCCACAGATGTTTGCCCAGATAGTTCGTCGGTGGGGTCCGCCCATCATGGATCTCATGGCGACGTTCGAATCGGCCAAGACGAGTCGTTTCTTCAGCAGGCGAAGGGAACGAATGTCCGAGGGTATCGACGCGCTTCTCCAACCGTGGCCAGAGTTCGAGCTTCTGTACGTCTTTCCGCCGTGGGCTCTGATCGGCAGAGTAGTGCAACGCATCGAAGCACACCGCGGAACGGTTTTGTTGGTAGCTCCCGATTGGCCTCGTCGCCCGTGGTACGCGGATCTGGTACGGTTGCTCGACGGCGTGCCTTGGCGGCTTCCTCCCCTCGTCGATCTCCTGGTGCAGGGGCCTCTGCGCATGCCTCAGGTGGATCGGTTCTCGCTTACGGTATGGCCATTGAAAGGGCTCAGTTGAGGAAGAAAGGGTACTCCCCAGCGGTTATTTCCACACTACTGCGAGTGCGAAAGCCTTCCACCTCCCTCACTTATGTTCGGATTTGGAGGATCTTTGAGGATTGGTGTTCCCGGCATGCAGTCCGGGCCGCGACTTCTTCTGTTGCGATCATTCTAAGCTTTTTGCAGGAAGGTTTTGACAAGGGTTTGGCCGCAAGCTCGTTAAAGGTCCAGGTTGCCGCTCTGGCGTGCTATCGCGGCAAGATCCACGACGTTCCTCTTGCTTTGCATATGGACGTTCGCCGTTTTCTCAAAGCGGTTTTTCGCTTACGTCCTGCTCGCAGGGTGGTATTGCCGCCCTGGGATTTGAACCTGGTGCTGCAGGCTTTGTCTCGAGAGCCTTTTGAGCCTCTCCGCCGTGCCTCGGTTAAGGACTTGACGTTGAAGGCGGTGTTCCTCGTTGCTATCTGCTCAGCGCGTCGTATCTCTGAGCTTCAGGCGCTGTCTTGTAGACCTCCCTTTTTATCCTTTCTTAGCGATAGGGTAATTTTGCGCACGGTTCCTTCCTTCTTGCCTAAAGTGGTGTCTCCCTTTCACGTGAATCAGCCCGTGGTCTTGCCAGTCGTGGCTCCTGAGTCGTCTACGGCGTCCGGCTCCGTCCTTCATAAGCTTGATGTGCGTCGGGTCCTGCGTCAGTATCTCAAGGTGTCCGCGCCTTTTCGAAAGTCGGATCGTTCGTGCTGTTTGGCGGGCCGCGCAAGGGAGAAGCGGCGGCTAAGGCCTCCATTTCTCAGTGGATTAAAGAAGCGATCGCGTCCGCTTATCTTCTGCAGGGGAAGACTGTTCCCTTGGGGTTACGAGCTCATTCCACTAGGGCGCAGGCCGCGTCTTGGGCGGAGCATAGTCTCGTATCACCGCTGGAGATTTGTCGCACGGCGACGTGGTCATCTCTCCATGTCTTTAGTAGACATTACCGGTTGGATGTGGCAGCAGCTCGGGATACCAGCTTTGGGTCGGCGGTCTTGCGCGCCGCGTGTCAAGATCCCCCCCGTTGTTAATTGCTCTGCTACATCCCGGATGTGGAGGACTAAACTGGACACCCGCTCAGGAAATGGAAATTACACTTACCTGGTAATTGAAGTTCCTGGAGGGTCCAGTTTAGTCCTCCTTCCCACCCGGTACTTTCTTTTTGGTCAGTCTTAGCGGCGCGCTTTGCCCGTTCTGCTATGCGGTCATTTACTTTGAAGGCTTTTCTGCAGAAATACATACAACTCAAAGACTTACAAAAAAAAAAAAAAAGACACAAATCTATCCAGGATAGGTCCAGCAGGATTCGCGTCCCATGGATTTGCGTTCCTTCGAGTTTCTTCTCGGTCTTCGCTTTTTGTTTTCTCGGCTTCCGGTACGGGCGGTCGGGGTTCGGGACCGGGAATTGAAGAAAGGTGCAGCGTTTCAGCCCTCTCGTTTGGGGAGGGGGTCCTGCAACTCCTTTATAAGTATTTTTCTGGTTCTCTGTTCTTTCCTTAATCTATATTTTCTTTAGTCTGCTTTGTTACTAGTTCACTGGAGGGCTCATGGGAGTTCCAGCAGTAAGCAATCTAAAGAGTTGATTGGTCCAGTCTCCTTGCTGCAGGAGGAGGTGCACTACCCGGATGTGGAGGACTAAACTGGACCCTCCAGGAACTTCAATTACCAGGTAAGTGTAATTTCCATTTTTGCAGGAAGCAAAATGCACTGTAAAATCATTATGGATAGAAATTCTATGGGAGAAGGGAAATAAAGTGTAGTTATACTATTATCCGCATGGTCAGAGTGAATAGACTGATGATGAAATGCTAACTAAAATTAGGGGTTAGCAAAATTAGCAGCACAGTAATAATGGGTGATTTCAAATACCCTGGTATTGAATGGATGAATGTCACATCAGGACCTGCTAGGGAGATAGTTTCTAGATGAAATGCATGACTTACTTTATGAAGCAGCTGGTTCAGGAACCACGTAGCACCCACATTATGGAATACCCTCCCAGACTCAGTACAATCAATCAAAGACCTACAAACCTTTAGAGAAGAATTAAAGACTCTACTCTTCATTGAACACTACAATAACCCTCATTGCAATAACAACCTGGATACAACTAGCACCCCCATACACCAATCCCCATAACCCCCCCCCCCCCCCACCAGAATCAGTTGCTGACCTCCTCTTCACAGTTTTAGCAAGTATTCTTGCTAAAACACTATGTATATATGTTAATAAATTTATGCAAACAGTTATATGTATAAACACTCTCATACTGTTCCATGTAACTTGTTTGTTCCAATGTAAACGGCCCCTGATCTATGGAAGGGGCGATATAGAAAAATGTTTCAAATAAATAAATAAAATAAAAACATGGGGGAGATATTTTGGACCTAATCCTTAGTATGTCACAATATTTGGTATGAGAGTGATGGTGTTGGGACCACTTCACAATGGTGATCATAACATGATAAAATTTGATTTAATAAATAGAGGGAGATCTATTGTGTTAGCATTTAACTTTTAAAAGGGATGGAAGCCTATGAGTAAAAGCTTAGAAGGTCCTTCATCTTGGTGAAGAGTCTGCTGAGAGAAGATATGATAGAGGGGTATAAACTGAGCAGAATAGAACAAGTAAACTTGAATTGGTTGTGAATACCTTCAAAAAATCTAAAGACTAAGGAACATGTAGTGAAACTACAAAGTACATTTTAGACCAATTGGATAGCATATTTGTTTAAATTCCATGCGTAATTCGGCTGTGGAATTGGTTGCTAGCACTGTTCCCTCTAAGCTGTGCGCGTGTGCGCGCGCACACACCTTGCCGAGCGAGCGCACATACTTTACAATAGAGCGCACAAAAATTACGGCTCTGATTCTGATAGAAAACAACACAGACGTCTTAAAATTTAAAAGTTATGATTGTAATTACTAGAAATTTCCCGCTTCATTTAGTAATCGTCTATTTTCATTTAATTTGATTAAAATCAATGTGGTATACATACTGTATTCTGACGTGTAGTCAAATTTTAAAGTATATAACTCCGAGTGTCGTTATGTGGCACACAAAAATTTAACCTTCCTTCAAAAGCTGCATACAGCTGATATTTTATGCGCACACAGCCTACAGAAAATTAGAGGGAACATTGGTTGCTAGAGGTGTAGTTAAAGCTATTAGTGCAGTTGGGTTTAAAAATGGTTTGGACAAGTTCCTGGAGGAAAAGTCCATACTTAATTATTAAAGTGGAATAGGGGAAATCTTTCTTTCTTTTGGAATTCTGTTAGGTACTTGTGACCTGGAGTGGCCACTTTTGGAAACAAAATAATGGGCCATTGGTCTGACACAGTATGGCAAATCTTATGTTCTTATGTAAGGTATCATCACCTGTCAGAAAAGACCTACAGAAAGACTGTTAAATCCATCTCTTAAGACATGAAGGTATTGAATTAAAAATTAATCTTTGTTCCTCTCTCAACAGAATTTTATCCATGTCTCCTCCATGCCAGGACATCATAACTTTCAACACTAATCTTCAACTTCTCAAACATGTGATTTCTTATTAAACAATTTCAACAAACAGTGTGCTTCTAATTTGTTTCTAATGCAATATTTGTGTTCTGCCGTTCTGATATGTAGGGTTTTTTTTTTGTATTTCCTACATAAACTAAGTTTCATGGACATACAATGGCATATACAATGCCAAAGGCCATAACAACTTGCAGCTGATCAACAGCGAATAGAGCCTTCATGTTTTGCGCCCCAAAACACTGGAACTCCCTACCACCTGACATACGTACCTTAACCGACCTAGCCCAGTTCAGAAAGGCCCTCAAATTTAACCTATTTATCAAATATTACCCTACATAAAGTTCAATAGAATAGCATTACCACAAACTTAACCACAATCTCCTCCTGACCCTTGCACTACTGCTATTTTATGTAAATAGTTCTTTCATGCTATCGAACTGATTATTTATTCTATGTATATAGTTCTCCCATGTTATCCAAGTTTATACTCCTGTTATATGTAATACCGAACAGCCTGTTGTTCTGGTCTTTGTGTTCATCTGTAAACCGCGCTGATTATAAATAGTGCGGTATATAAAAAACTGAAATAAATAATAATAATAATAATAATATACAACATTGATGGTATTATAATTTGAAAAACTACCTAACTTCCACATCTGGCTAGACTGTGGTAACTTAAAAATATTTACAAAAATCATCTGAGGGCATACAATACATTTTTCACTTCTAAAATAACCCTTGGTAATGGAAATGTGTCTTTTATTTCGTAGGGTCCAGGGGACCAATTTTATCTCTCAAATTACATGGTCTAGTGTGCACTATCATCAACTCCTTCCTGCTAAAATACTCCAGGCATTACAAGATTTGCCATTGTTTTCTCAATATTTTCTTAATGTTATTAGACATATGAAAATCAAAGAGGACATAATAGGTGTTGGTCCTTTTCCTCTTACTACTACTACTGAGCATGTGTATAGTGCTACAAGTTGTACATAGCGCTGCACAGACATGGAAGAGACAGTACCTGCTCATCAGAACTTACAATCTAGTCAAGACAGACAACACAAAAGGTGTAGACAGGGATAAAACAAGGGGGAAAGGTAAAGAAACAAGGAGATCAGGTGAGTAAAGATCCAAAAGCAGCAGCGAAGAGGTAAGTTTTCAGCCTGGATTTGAAAAGGGTCAGAGAAAGTGCCTGGCATACAAACACAGGTAGTTTGTTCCAGGCGTAAGGTGCAGCAAGGTAAAAGGAACAAAATCTGGAGTTAACAATAGAAGAGAAGGGCACAGATAGAAGCAATTTGCCAGAAAAGCGGAGTTCCCGAGGGGTGTGTGTGTGTAAGGGGAGATAAGAGAAGAAAGGTAGTGAGGAGCTGTAGAGCGAATGCACTTATAGGTCAGCAGGAGAAGTTTGAACTGGATGTGGAAACAGGGAGTTAATGAAGTGACTTGAGAAGAGGGGTGTAATATGGGCATGACGAGGCTGGCGGAAGATTAGCCATGCAGCAGTGTTGAACAGATTGAAGGGGAGAGGTGATTCAAAGGGAGACCAGCAAGGAGTAGGTTACAGTAGTCATGACGGGAGTTGATTAAGGAGTGGATAAGTGTCTTAGTGGTGTGTTGTTGTTATAGAGATTGGCAGGTCTTAGCTATCAGATGGGTGTGTTTGGAGAAGGAGAGAGAGGAGTCAAAGACAACCCCAAGGTTGCCAGCTGAGGAAACAGGGAGGAGTAGAGAGTTATCCACAGAGACTGAGAAAGGAGGAAAAGGAGAGGAGGTTTTAGGGGGAAAAATAAGAAGCTCAGTCTTGGCCATGTTCAATTTCAAGCGGCAATGAGACATCCAAGCAGCAATGTCAGAAAGTCAGGTAGAGATCCAGGTCTGGATTGCCAGAGGGATTTCAGGCATAGAGAGGTAGATCTGGGAGTCATTGGCATAAAGATGGTACTGAAAGCCATGGGAAGAGATGAGCACACCAAGGGACTGAGTATAGAGAGAGGAAAGGAGTGGACGCAAGACAGATCCTTGGGGTACACCAACTGAGAGCAGGATAGCAGCAGAGGAGAAGCCACCAGAATTAACACTGAAAGATTGATGGGAGAGAGAGGTGGAGAACCAGGATAGTACAGAGCCCTTAAAACCAAGTGAGAATAGGGTATCAAGGAGAAGGTTGTGGTCAACAGTGTCAAAAGAAGCAGAGAGGTCCTCTTCATAAGCAATGCATCCTTTTTGTCAGATTAGGCTCTCTTGTTTTATCAGTGCAGCCTTCTGGATATGCTCTTTCCATAAATCTCCTCTTCATATCAATATTTCATATTTTTAACTAGTAGTACAGTCTCCTTAATCCTAAAATCTGACTGACAGGGAGATTATCCTTTAAACTTCTAACATGATAGGTATCATAATGGAACAATTTGTTCCTGTGTGTTGGCCTCCGAAAAATTGATGTTATAAAACCCTGATCCTATTTCATAATTTAAAATATCTAAAAAATAAATTCCCTGACCATTCACTGTTTGAACTAAGTTTGTGTCTTGTATCTTTAACCAGGTATGAAACTGCGGTAACTCTTGGTTACTGCCTTGCCATAACATTAAAATATCATCTGTGTAATGCTTTCATAAAATCACATGGTCAAAAAATCATGATTTGTTAAATACTGCTGTTCAGTTATTCACATAGTGGCCCCTTTGCAGTCCCCTTTTGTTAGAGAGAGTTGTGTTTTGAAATTTAACAAAAATTGTGAGCACAATCATAGCTAGCTTAACAATGTAATCTGTGAGAACCATCACAGGACCCTTTCTTGTACTGAGTATAGCTCTAAGGCTTCTAAAGCCTCTCCCTGGGAGATGTTGGTGTGGAGGAATTTGATGTGTCACAGCCAACGTTCCCTCTAATTTTCTGTAGGCTGTGTGCGCATAAAATATCAGCTGTGTGCAGCTTTTGAAGGAAGGTTAAATTTTTGTGCGCCACATAACAACACTCTGAGTTATATACTTTAAAATTCGACTACACGTCAGAATACAGTATGTTTATGTTTATTTGAATTTGATATACCGCTCGGGCCAGAGGCATTGGAGCGGTTTACAATGCTATTTCATTTGAGGAAAAAGGAAAGGAACGCCATTTATATGATAGGACAGAAAAGAGGACAGAGACAGTCAAACAGATATGAGAAGAAGAGGAACATGGAACAGCAAGTTACCACAATAAAAGCAGCATGTCAATCCAATCCAAATCATGACAACAGTGCTACCCTCAGCAACAGACGCCACGGCCCAACGCCTCTTTCTTCCTTATTAAACATTTTTTTTTTGTTAAATTCTGTCAAATGTCCCTTCAATGGTGTTCAGCCGTGCGGAAGCTGCTGAGGACTGAGATACAGGATACTGGTTTCTGGTGCCCAAGAAGGGAGCATGTACACCACATTGATTTTAATTAAATTAAATGAAAATAGACGATTACTAAATGAAGCGGGACATTTCTAGTAATTACAATCATATCTTTTAAATTTTAAGACATCTGTGTTGTTTCCTATCAGAATCAGAGCCGTAATTTTTGTGCGCTCTGTTGTAAAGTATGTGCGCTCGCTCGGCGAGGTGTGTGCGCGCACGCACACCCGCACAGCTTAGAGGGAACAGTGGTCACAGCTACTCTTGGTGTCTTTGATATCTAAATTCTTTGTACTTAGCAAGACAGGGCCTCCATGATTCTCCTAGCCCTCAGAAATGGTTACCTTATCCTGCATCAACTATTGAATCAGCCACTGATTCATCTAGTGAAATCTCAGCTATTGATAAACCGAAGCTCAAAGAATAATATTTCACCTATGTATTCCTTGGTACTAATAGCATGGGTGTTGAATGTTCTATTAGTAGCATTGCTTCAAAAGGCAATCCATTAATACATACTTTGTATGCTCCCTATGAATAGAGAGATCCTGATTTTCTACAGGAAGAACTATTCCAGCAACTGATGTCTGAACCCACATGGGAGGGGGCCATACTGACCTTGGTGCTTACAGATGGGGACAGTGGGTCATATTGCATCCAATGAGCATCAGATGGTGTGGTTCCGTATTTGGACAAGGGCAGAGATGGTTCATTCAAAAGTGAGCGTCCTAGCTGGATGGGAACATCTGGGAGATGTACATACTATAAATACAGACTGTAGATAAATGTAAATTGATGTACATAGTTACCACCAGTTGAATTTTCTAAGTTAATCTACACTGTTCATTGTAAGTGCATTTTACTGCTCAATACTGTTGTATGTAAACCGCGCTGATTTTTAAGAGTGTGGTATATAAGAACAATAAATAAATAAATAAAAATAAATAAATGTAGAAAAGCAATGGGAAAAACTGAAAGGATATTTTAAGTGCAATGAACCTTTTTGTTAGGAAAATAAATAAAAGTAAGAGGAAAGGTGGTTGCTATGGTTCTCAAAAGAAATAGCTGAAAAGTGAAGAAAAAAGAGGTTACCCTTCATAAAGTACAAGATATCACAGAAAGACGACGACAAGCAACATCTAGCAGAAGTAGTCAGGAAAGCAAAGATACAAATGGAAATAAAAATAGCCAGTGCAGTAAAATGGGGGAACAAGATATTTTCTAGATAGTGACAGGAGGAAATGCTATAGTGGTATAATGAAACTAGAGGGTGAAGGGAAGAAATATTGTATGTGGAAGCTGATGTCGATAAAGCGGAATTGCTTAACAAATACTTCAGTTCTGTGTTCCCTGATGAAGAATTGGAAGTGGGACTTCTGAACATGGACACATATAGGAACAGTGCTTTTCACAATTATTGATTTGGAAGGCAAGAAGGGTGGAGTGGAAACTTATCCAGTTGCATTTGCTATTTTGTTGAATTATGTTTTATACCCAAATAAAACTTTTTTCCCCTGAAAGGTGTGAAGCATGGTCTGTTGATATATAGAGAAAATCTCATTCAAAGCATGCGTCCGATGCACTGACATTTGCAAAAAACGTTCAAGGGATGTGTAGATTTTCTAAAACCACTGTAAATAGAACAACCCTTAGCTATGTGATACCTCAGTTGTACTGATTCATCCTATATGTCAATGGAGACAGAACAATTGCTTTCCTATAATGGAAGTTCTTCCTAGGCAACAGAATAAAGCGGTCACATATGCCCAGCCATCTTCCCGGGAAATGGACTCCTAAGCTCTTTATTAAACTGAGGGGACTTGTCAGATAGTGGTTGCACAGGAACTCCTATGCATGTTCAAAAAAGCCTTTAAGAGGTTTTAGCTGTAAGAGAACCAAGTCCACATTGGCATTGTCAAAAATGGTGTGTTTGATTTGCCCTTCTTTCTGAGAATTTCTGTTAAAGGAAAGCAACTTTGATTTGTATAAGGAGAAATTCTGGAATATACTATGGCCAAAATTAATAGAATAACCATTTTTTCAGGTGATCTCTAACTTGACTCATGCAATAGACCGGCAGAAGGAGAGGATAGAGTTAATGAAAACATTTACGCACTGGCGATTTCAGCATGTGGATGCCAGACAGGAGGTATGTGATGTGGGGGGGATGGGAGATATGATACATATAACCTCTGAAATCTGGGGTTATTAAAGCTATTGTAGCAATAAAAAAAAGGTGGATTTTGTTGATGCAGCTAAAAAAATTGATCTCCCCCACCTAAACCCCATTTTCATCAGTTTAAATAATAAATTTTGTAGTGATCTTACTTGCAGGTTTGTTTGCTACCTGCCAGAAGATATTGTGATACTGGGGCACATTTACAGTATCCCTAGTTTTGTATGTCAATTAGTAGTTTCTAAATAAACTACTGTAATCTTTTAAATATAAAAAAACAGGGTTTGGGCATAGTGATTCTACTCTGTATAGTTGCTGGCTTCCTGTTTTTCTCTCTGTACTTTAAGTGTGCTGTTAGACTTTCCTTGATTCAAAGCTGCTCTTTCCCATTGTAATTGTGTTCTCAATGACTGCTTTTCTGGAAGCAACTGTTTTACTGTTTTGACAAACATGAAACACTTCCTTTTGTTTAAAAATATAGCAAGTGAATTTTTATTAACTGAATTCTCAAAACTTGGGGGGTCATTTGATTTTAAGGGACTCGGACGTTTTTATGGCAGTGGTGATCGGGACAAAATATTTTTGGAAACTGTAAAAAGAAATTTTGATGATGATGAATGCATGGTTAACTATGCATAAGCAAATTTTTATAGAGAAATGCTCTTTTAAAAGTCTAAAACTGATTCTCCAACTTTGCCCTTAATTAAATCGAAATAATTTCTAGCTATAGTTCATGCTTTTGTTAGCAATAGGTCAGATCACCCTTTCTCAATGTTTTCACAATCAAGGCATGCCTACATTTTCAAAAATGTTATGTGGCACACCAGTCTCCACGGAGGAGACACCATGAACATGGGAGAGGACATTTATGGCCAGAAGAAAAGCTAGGAAAATGCTGAAAGCCCTACCAGAGGCTGGAAGGACTCTGAAGAAGAGGTGCTGTATACAATGTGAGGATAATTTTTTAAGAGGGCACCTATGTTAAACCCATTTATTAAGGACAAGTAGGAATCTACTTGTATTTATAAAATACTAGTGTAAGTGGTGTCACAATAACACTGGTCAACAAACCTTTACAAAAGTTATGTTGCTCAAATAAAAATAGTCATTTCTTATCAGTTTTTATATGCTGAACATGAATATGACAGTGAAATTGCAAAGTTGGCTCTAGTTTTTTTGTAATCTGCAAGAATTAATGTTTACATCACGAAATGCATGTCAGTAGTAAATATAATAGGCCTTCGGTTAATACCTGTAAAAACCCAAGTCATAGACTACTTCTTAGATTTTTTCGCCTGTCTCTTGTACAGCTGTTCGGTAGCTTCTCTGGGGAGTGTCCAGCAGTAGTCAGCCAGCATTGTAGTGGACCATTTTCCCTGCTATCTTTGCTCCATCGTTGCGATAACCTGGTGAAAACATTCACCCTGTTCATCACTAACCATACCACAGTTGTCAGGAAAGAAATCGAGATGGGAAGCAAGGAAATGGATCTTTAGAGACATATTGCAGCCAAGTTTCTGATACTGCATCAGCATGTCTTCTACTAGTTCCTTGTAGTTTTCTGCCTTAACATTCCCAAGAAAGTTTGCTGACACTAGGCGAAAAGCATTCCATGCTTGTTTCGCATCACCCTGCAGCAAGTTGTTGAACCGGTCATCTTTGAAGAGTTCTCGAATCTGAGGACCCACAAAAACTCCCTCTTTAATCTTTGCTTCGCTGAGTCGAGGGAATTTTTCATGTAGGTATCGGAAAGCTGGCAAAGTGCGGTCCATGGCTTTCACGACATTTTTCATCAAACCTAGTTTGATGTGAAGGGGTGGTAGCAGGATTTTGTGAGCCTCAACCAGAGCTGGGTGCTGGATATTCTTCTCTCCAACTGTTACATTTTGTCTGCGATTCCATTCCTTCCGCAAGTAGTGCCAATCCCTTGCTCGGCTATCCCACTCACATAAGAAACACATGTATTTTATATATCCCTGCTGCAGTCCCATTAAAAGGGCAACTACCTTCAAGACACCACAGAGGTGCCAGCTGTACTTGTTATAGTTAATGGAAGTCAGTAGATGCTTTAAGTTATCGTATGTCTCTTTCATGTGGACAGCATGCGCTACTGGAATAGATGGAAGACGGTTTCCATTGTTCAAAAGCGCAGCCTTCGGACTCAGTTTTGAAGAGTCTATAAATAGTCTCCAGTCTTGTGGGTCATGAGTGATTCTTAAGGCATTCATGAGGCTTTCGGTATCGGAACAGAATACCAAATTACTTTCCTTTCTGAAGAAAGACTCCAACTGCTGGTGGCACTTTCGATATGAAGTAATGTTGACATCTTCTTCTAGAAGATTCCATTGTTGGAGTCTTGACCCTAGCAATTCTGCTTTGTTCTTGGATAAGTCCAAATCACGAACCAGGTCATTTAGTTCTTCCTGTGTTATTCTGTGTGGAGTTGATATGCATCCCAGTGAAAATCTGAGTCACTGCATGCTGACGGACCAGGAGAAGAACAGGTCGGCTCACCCTTGTCCTCATCAGATGAATCAAGAGAATATTCTGATGGAGGTTCTGGAATAGGAAGTCCCTCACCATGTGGAACTGGTCTCATTGCAGACAGAATGTTTGGGTAGACTATGCTCGACTTCTTTTGCTTCGTTATTCCACTGGAAAGAGGAGGAACCAAGCAAAAGTAACAGTCATTTATGTGGTAGCTTAGCTCTCTCCACACCATGGGGACTGCAAACGGTATTGATGGTCTTTTGCAATTCAACCACTGTGAAAGCTGTGTTGTACATGTAGCACAGAATATATGCGGGGCCCAAGGCTTGTCTTGGTCACCAATCTTGCATCCGAAGTAAAGATGATATGCCTTCTTCAGTTGAGAAGTGATACTTTTCTTCTGGTTGGCAAATGTCACTTCCCCACAAATGTAGCAGAAATTGTCAACGGTATTAACGCACTTTCGCGGCATTACTGTTCTGTATTGTACCTAAATGGCTAAAATTATATGATTAATAAAAGTTACATGTAACAGTAGCTTAAACTGTCTCGCACGCAGTCTGAAATATTTTAAATGCTCAACCTTTTTGACTGCGTAAAGTACACTGCTGACGTCAGATGGCTTCAGCGTCTGGCAGTAGTATTGCATTGCATCAGAAAATGATGCAATCAACTCTGGATGATGTGTGCATGCTGGTATTATGCAGTGTGATGCAATATTACATCATTCAAGGCTTATTTGGGATGTTGTTGATGTCCTACTGGATAACTTTACACGGTGAAACGTCAAAAATGAACTACATGCAATATCTTCAAAACGAGAGCCAATAAAATTATTTTAATGTTATATTCGTGTTCAGCTCATCAATATACTACAGATTAGGGCCTTTTAAAGTCAGTAACGATTTCATTGTTGACCAGTGTAATCTACATGGCAGGCGTCATCTATACCAGCTGTAGAGCTGGTATAAATATCCGTGTCTATATTTTTCAAGTACACACGTAAATGGAAGAGAAAGGGAATTGAATTTAGCTCATGCCTTTCTCAGAAATTCAAGGTGAGTTAAATTTAGGTTTTGTAGGTTTTTTCCTTTCTCCAGGAACAAGCAGGAAGTCAGTCCTCACATATGGGTGACGTCGGCGCCGACGGAGCCCTCATGCGGAGCAATCCCCAGCTTTCAAAGAAAGCCTTTGGGATTGCATGGCGCATGCGCAGTCCCCTTCCCGCCCAAGGGTGCCATCTTGCTCAGTCTCCTTTTATCCACAGAGCCCAACGGACGTCGTCCAAATTCCCTCACGAAAAAAGCGTTTAATGTCAGAAAAATTCTTTTCTGTCTGACCGGTTCGACGCTGGTTCCCTTCCCGCTTTCGGCTCGGTACACCGGTATCGAGTCCGATCCAAATTTTCGTTTTTGTCCTTAGTGACTAGCGTTCGCGCTCTTTTTCTTTTTAGCTGGCAGCCTGGTTCTTTGACCTCGCAGGGGCCCTTTTTCCCCCAATGGCTGCCAGCGGGTTTAAAAAGTGTGATCGGTGCACGAGATTGATGTCTCTCGCCGACACACCCGACTGCTGCCTCCGTTGCCTCGAGCCTGACCACGACCCAAAGGTCTGTGGCCCATGCAAAAAGATGTCTTCTAAGGCCCTGAGGAGCAGGCAGCAGCAACTTGATAGGATTTTTCACGAGTCCACACCTGCCTGCGCCCGGACCTCGTCAGAGATCTCGACCTCCCGGGAACTTTCTGATCCTGAGCAGCGTCGAGTGTCCTCTGAAAGGGGGTCTCCCTCGTGGGAACACCAGAGGAAGAAAAAATCAGTGAGGGTGTTGTCGCTAGATGGCTCCGAACGGCCTGGTCCCTTGCGGGCTAGGTCGCGGAGCCCAGCCCGCCACCCCGGATCTTTGGAGTCGGAGAGGCCTGCGAAGCTACCTCATAAGGACCCGGAGACGCCGAGGCAGGTAAGCACTGTCCTCGTTGTTGACTCTCTTCCGGGAGAGACGCCATCGGGACCTGGCCCAGGGGCTGTGGAGCCTCCTGAGCTCGGCTTCAGGTTGGCGACCTTGGAGTGCAGCGTGTCTGCCTTCATGGACCAGCAGCGGGTGCTGATTGCCGGTCTCACCGGTCCATCCACCCTGACTGCCGGGACATCGACATTGAGGTCGACCCCGGAGGCCGAGCCAATCCTTGAGACGCTAAAAACTAGAGTCGATCCTCGGCTGAGGTCCCCCTCGACCTCCTGTTCGGGACTGAGTTCGTCAACACTGATTCCACCGACGTCGGGGCGGTCGAGACCAAAGCCCTCGAGCCCGGAGCCACTCGACTCCTTTTCGGAGGGGTCCACATGGGAAACGGAGGACGAGGAGTCACCGGATACCCACCGGACCAAATATGTTCCCTCGGATTCCCTGGGTTCTGAACCTTGGAGACGGTCCCCCCCGGAGGATGCTCGGTTCTTAGACTTTGTCCGGGACATGGCAAAGGCTTTGTCATTCCTGGCGGAGGCCGAGGAGGAGCCTCGAGCCTTACTGTACCGGTGCCCCCCATTCTGGAACGGCTGATGCTCCGCATGTGGGAGACACCAGCCTCGATGCCGGTACTCAGCAAGCGAATTGATTCCATCTATCGAGTTCGCAAGAACCCTGGATTCCAGAAAGCACAACTGCCGCACAACTCCATGGTTGTAGAATCGGCCATGCGCTGGCTCAAGAGCCAGAAGACACAGTCCTTGGTGCCTCCTGGCTGGAAGGCCCGCAATATGGATGCCCTCGGCAGAAAGTGCTACCAGGGTTCGATGCTGTCATGCCAAATCCAGACATACCTGCTTTACATGGGCATGTATCTATGAGACCTGGCAAAGGAGATTGCCGGATTCTCGGCTGGTCTCTCCGAGGGACCTTTGCAGCACTTCCAAGTTTTGTCCACTGGGATCTGGGAGTGCTTGAAGTTTATGACTCAAGCAGCCTATGACGGCTTTGAGGTGTTGGCCCGGGTAGCTGCGGCCGGCATCGGTGCGCACCGCCAGGCATGGCTACAGTCAGACCTGGAGCCACGGGTGCAGGTCAAGTTGGTCGATATCCCTTGCTGAGGTGAAAACCTCTTTGGCAAGCCCATGACTGAAAGGCTGCCGAGCTCGAATCCGGGTACCTGACCCGGACTAGACTTGAGAAGAAGACTTCTGCCCTTTCTAAGAAGAAGGATTCGGGTAAAAAGCCCTTTTTCCTGAGGAAAGGTACAGCTTACCGCAACTACCCCACATATCAGGCCTCCCCAGCTCCCCGACAGGGGCATGGCCCGCATAAGCAAAAGACCCCCAAACCCAAGGCTCCAGCTCCGGCCAAGCTTGGAGGGTTTTTTTGACTCCCAGAGCATAGTTCCTCTCTCGAAGGAAGTAAGGCCATGCACAGGAGGAAGACTGACCCTGTATGCCCACAGGTGGCCAGCCATAACAGCAGATGCCTGGGTTCTGCAGTTAGTCCAAAATGGCTATCGGCAATATCTCACCCAGACACCACCCTCTTACTTTCCAGGGGAACCTCTCAGACCCCCTCTTCACAGGGACCTCCTCTTAGAAGAGTTGGCAGGTCTTCTAGAGGATCAGGTGGTAGAACCGGTGCCCAATCACCTGCAGGGAAAGGGCTTCTACTCCAGATACATTTTGATACCAAAGAGAACTGGAGGCCTGAGACCATCCTCGACCTGCGAAACTTAAACAAGTTCCTGGTGAGGGAAATGTTCAAGATGCTTTCCCTTGGAATATTGCTGCCTTACCTCCGCCAGGGAGACTAGCTATGCTCCTTAGACCTGAAGGATGCTTATACACACATCCAAATTCATCCAGACCACAGACAATTTCTGCGATTTGTGGTGGGAGGAAACCACTTTCAGTACAAAGTTCTTCCCTTTGGCTAGCCTCAGCACCCAGGGTGTTCACAAAGTGCCTGGCAGTGGTAGCGGCCTTCCTAAGAAACCAAGGGGTATTTGTTTTCCCCTATCTGGACGACTGGCTCATCAGAGCCCAGTCAGCCCTGGAAGCCCACCAGGCGATGTCTCGCACTATCCAGTTGCTGGAACACTTGGGCTTTGTGATCAACTACACAAAGTCCATCCTGGTTCCCTCTCAAAGACTGGAATTCATAGGAGCAAGGTTTGACACCGTTCAAGCAAGGGCTTGCCTACCAGAAGACAGGGCACAGAGGCTTATCGCCCTGGTGCAGCATGTGAGACACAGATCCCAGGTCTCAACAAGGCATTTTCTGCGCCTCCTTGGGCACATGGCCTCCACGGTACATGTAACCACTCAATGCCTGCCTCCACATGAGAACAGCTCAGTGGTGCCTCAGGGACCAGTGGACACAAGCCACAGGCAGACTCACAGACAGCATCAAGGTTTCCAAACGACTGGTGCAGTCGCTGACATGGTGGCTTCAGCCACACAACCTACTGGAAGGAGTGCCTTTGCAGCCTCCCCAGCACTCACCAGTGCTGACTACGGATGCGTCCCTGATGGGATGGGGAGTCCATAGCCAGGGTTTGTGCACTCGGGGTGTATGGTCTCCACAAGAGAGTACACAACAGATAAATCTCCTAGAGCTTCGAGCTATCCACCTAGCTTTGCGGACCTTCTGTCAAACCCTGGCTCATCAGCCCGTCTTGATTCAGACAGACAATCAAGTGGTAATGTTCTACGTGAACAAACAGGAGGGCACCGGGTCTCGCATCCTCTGTCAAGAGACCCTGGACCTCTGCTCTTATGCGGTCAACCAGGGCATGTTCCTCAAGCTGTTTACTTGCCCAGCCAGGAGAATTTCTTAGCCGACAAGCTAAGCAGAATTCTCCAGCAACTGTTCCAGTGCTGAGGGCGACCATCCATAGATCTGTTTGCGAGCCCACAAAATCACCAACTGCCCCAGTTCTGCTCCAGGCAGCCACATCCCAGCAGGATGGCTGCAGATGCCTTCCTGATCTCATCGGCTGTAGGCCTTCTGTATGCGTTTCCTCCCACGCCCCTGATGGCTCGGACTCTATTCAGGGTCCTTCAGTACAAGACCTTGGTCATCCTGATAGCTCCAAGGTGACAGAGACAACCATGGTTTCCGTTGCTGCTTCAATTGGCAGCGGAGGCTCCAATTCCGCTGGGTTTACGCCCCAACCTACTGACGCAGGAGGGGGGCACCCTTCTACATCCCAACCTCAGGTCTCTCAACCTGATGGCATGGCTGCTGAAAGGGTGGTACTCGCACCACTCCTCCTCCCTAAAAATGTGGAGGACGTGCTGCTAGCCTCCAGGAGGCAGTCGACTAGGAAAACCTATGCATTCAAGTGGCATAGGTTTGAGATGTTGTGTACTAAGCAGAAGAAAAACCCTTTCTCCTGCCAAGTGTCGGTAGTGTTGCAGTACCTGCTTCACCTTTCAGATTTGGGCCTCAAGTCCAACTCTGTCCGAGTCCATCTCAGTGCCTTATCAGCACACCACTCTCCAGTGGAGGGACAACCTCTTTCTGTACACCCCTTGGTGTCCAGGTTCCTCAGAGGTTTACTTCTGCTGAAGCCCCCCGGTTCGCCCCCCGGCGGTCAAATGGGATCTGAATGTGGTCTTAGAGCAGCTTACTCGCCCACCTTTTGAACCGATGGCTACCTGCCATCTTCGCTTCCTCTCGTGGAAAGTTCATTTCTTGGTGGCACTCACCTCGTCCAGACGAGTGAGTGAGCTGCAGGCTTTGGTCTCCGATAGACCGTAACTACGGTTCTATAGGAACAGGGTAGTGCTTCACACTCATCCCAAGTTCCTTCCGAAAGTGAGCTCCTCGTTTCACCTCAACCAGGAGGTGGTGCTTCCAACCTTTTTTCTCAGACCGCATGCCTTGCAGGGCAAAAGCAGTTCTGCATACCCTGGACTGTAAGAGGGCGTTGGCCTTCTACATGGAGCATACACGGGGACATCGGAGAGCTTCTCAGCTCTTCGTCTCCTATGACCCTAGTAAGCTGGGGATGCCTGTCTCCAAGCGTACGTTATCCACCTGGGTGGCAGATTGCATCGCCTGGGCATACAGGGCGGCCGATCTCCCGTTGCAGGGTCGAGTCACGGCCCACCGGGTCAGGGCTAAGGTGGCATCAGTGGCTCATTTTCGTTCTGTTCCGCTGGCAGACATCTGCCGGGCCGCAACTTGGTCTTCAAGCCAGACCTTCGCAGCCCATTACTGCCTGGATAGGGAGTCCCAACGGGACAGTGCTTTTGGCCAGGCTGTACTCTGTAATTTGTTTGGGGTCTAGGCAACTTCTACCCTCCAACCCTTTGGTGTCAGGCTACCGGAGTGTTGCGTTCTCAGTTGAACTCCTATCATGGCTAATGCGGCTCTTCTAGAGGGAGCCTATTTTTCAGTTATGGGTTCTTGGTAGCCTATAGCTAGGGAGTTCCATATGTGAGGACTGACTTCCTGCTTGTTCCTGGAGAAAGCGTAGTTACTCACCTGTAACAGGTGTTCTCCAGGGACAGCAGGAATCAGAACTCATGACCCTCCCTCCTCCCCTTGGAGTTGCAGTCCTATAATTAAAATTTATTCTTTTGCTGTCTTTTTAGCTATGTCATTTGACTGAGCAAGATGGCACCCTTTGGTGGGAAGGGGACCGCGCATGCGCGATGCAATCCCAAAGGCTTTCTTTGAAAGCTGGGGATTGCTCCGCATGAGGGCTCCATCGGCGCCGACGTCGCCCATATGTGAGAACTGATTCCTGCTGTCCCTGGAGAACACCTGTTACAGGTGAGTAACTATGCTTTCTCCAGGAACAAGCGGGAACTCAGTCCTTGCACATGGGTGACATTGGTGCCAACGGAGCCCGCGCAGAAGCATTTCCCCATGCCTTTTTTTCTCCTTTCAGGGTGCTACCCACTATCTCTCACGGTGGGTTCAAAAAATGTGACTGCTGCGGTCAAACCATGTTCTCTAAGAATAAGCAGGAAGTCAGTCCTCACTTATTGGTGACATCGGCACCGACGGAACCTGCGTGGAGCAATTCCCCAGCTTTCAAAGAAAGCCTTTGGGATTGCTGCCACGCATGCGTGGTCCTCTTCCCGGCCAAAGGTGCCATCTTGCTCAGTCTCCCTTTTTCTGCAGAGCCCTTCGGACGCACGTCCTCATCCCTCGGAAAAAGCGTTTTCGTTTTTGGCCTCTGGCCCTCTTTGTTCTGGTAGTACCGGTCCTCTCCTGTCATCCCCTTCACTCTTGTTCCTCTGGGCAAAGGGACGTTTTTTATTTCCAGCGTTTGGGTAATTTTTTCTTTTCGGGTCCTTTTCGCACCCTTTCCAACCATTGGCATCGAGGGTCTTCGACCTAGCAGGGGCCCTTTTTGCCCCAATGGCCACCGATTTTAAAAAATGTGACAGATGTTCCAAGAATATGTCGCTCACAGACACCCATGACTGCTGTGTCTGGGAGCCGACCATAACCTGGAGCTCTGCTCTCTCTGTAAGAAAATGTCTGCCAAGACCCTGCTAAGTCGTAAGCAGAAGTCAGGTGACATTTTCCGTAAGGCAGCCCCAGAATCGCAGGTGGTATCCTCGGCCGTCCCTCCACTTACAGGGTCCCCCTCAGGGATCCTGCATTCAAGGCGACACTACGATCAGGAATCCCCTGAGGTGGAGAGGCGTAAGAAGAAGATGACCTCGAAGTCGCTGTCGGGGGCTCCAGACAAGTGCGAACGATCTCGCGCTTGGTTGCTCAGCCCTCCCCGGTGTTCCCAAGAGTCGAATAAGGAGTGGCCTCGAAAGGTACCTCGTACAGACACGAAGGCCTCCGGCAATGGCACCTGGTCTCCTGAGGGTTGTCCCGGTGAGGATCCCCTCTCCTCCTCCACAAAAGAACCCAGTAACCCCAGCATTGGCGTCGCAGGGTCCCATGCCCGTGTGGGAGTCCCGGATGTGGGCACCAGAGTGCAGCATTTCTGCCTTCTTAGCTGCCCATCAGGTGCTTCTGCCCAGCACGGCTGGCCCACACCTCGAGACTGAGGTCCCCCCTGAGGGGGGTACCTAAACCTGCCCTGGAAACACCCAAGAGCCGCGGGCCTCATGAGGGTCCTGGGCATCAGTTTCGCTCGCCATCCTGTTCCTCGGGGGCGAGGTCCTCCAAGGCCAGTGCCTCCGGCGCCAAGCAGGCCTCTGCCTCTGGTCAGGGCAACCAGCCTGACTCGGACTCCTTCTTGGACCTCTTGGGCTGGGAGTTGGACGGGGTTACCTCCCCAAAGAACCATGCCCACAGGGACCTGCCTTCGGACCC
This sequence comes from Ichthyophis bannanicus, assembly GCA_033557465.1. Taxonomy (NCBI): domain Eukaryota; kingdom Metazoa; phylum Chordata; class Amphibia; order Gymnophiona; family Ichthyophiidae; genus Ichthyophis; species Ichthyophis bannanicus. The sequence continues at coordinate 339,162,526 of CM066032.1, forward strand.
ATCCCCCACCCACCTCCCAGAGGCGTTTGCCTCCAGAAGACACTTCCTTTCTGGTGTTCATGTGGGACATGGCATGGGCCCTCAATCTGAGCATGCAGGCAGAGGAAGAACCGAAGGCGGAGGAACTCGACATCTTACAGTATGAGTCCCTGTCTTGGGAGTCTCTTACGGTCCCAGGACCTCCCATTATGTCCCAACTGCTCCTCCGCATGTGGGATGTGCCTGCTTCGGTTCCCATTGTCAGCAAACGGCTCGATGCCATGTACAGGGTTCAGCGCGGCCTGGGGTTCCTGAAGACCCAGCTTCCGCATACCTCCATGGTAGTAGAATCGGCAGTGCGGAAGCAAAAGAGCCCGAAGTCACATTCTTCGGTCCTGCCTGACAGGGAGTCAAGAGCCCTCGACGCCCTTGGGCGCAAGGCCTATCAGGGGTCCATGCTGACGTGCTGCATTCAGGCTTACCAACTGTACATGGGCATGTTCCTGCGCGACCTCCCCAAAGAGCTCTGCAGTTTTTCTGCAGGTCTTGGGGGTGAACACCTCCTCAGATTCCAGACCCTCCTGAGGTCGGTCGCGGACTGCTCGAAGTACCTCTCCCGTACCACGTATGATGGGTTTGAGTCCTCCGCCCAAGTGGCGGCTGCCGGCATCGGGGGCCGGCACCAGGCATGGCTCCAGTCTTCGGACCAGGAGCAATGGGTCCAAGAGAAGCCTTTGGATGTCCCCTGCCTCGCTGAACAATTATTCGGCAAGTCCATGGAGGATAAGGCAGCTGAGATTGAAACACAGTTCGTAACTCAAACTCACCTCTCGCGTAAGACCTCTTCTCTCCCACGGAAGAAGCAGTACACGAAGAAGCCGTTCTTTCAGAGAAAGGGGCTCCCTTACCAGGGATACCCGCCCACCCCCACGCCGACCACCGGCACGCAGGGAAAGGGGGAGTGCATGGCCATCGCAAACTTAAAGAGCCCAAGGCCCAACCATCAGCGCCACCCCAACCTGCTCAGGGGCCTCTGGGCCCCCCCCCCCCCGGCTGCACTTCCACCTGTGGGGGGGACGCCTGTCCTTTTTTGCATCCAAATGGGCATCGATCACGTCGAACACCTGGGTCCTCCAGGTGGTCCTGGACGGTTACCGTCTTCATCTGGACAGGCCCCTTCCTTCCTTCTCCCCAGCAGAGCCTTCTCGGCTTCCCTTGCACCAGGCTTGCTTGTAACAAAAGCTGACCAACCTCCTCGGCCAGCGGGCGGTCAAAAAGGTACTGCCGTACCTCCGAGGTTGAGGGTTCTACTCCCGATACTTCCTTGTTCCAAAGAAGACAGGGGGCCTACACCCCATCCTCGATCTCAGAAACCTAAACAAGTTTCTGGTGCGGGGGAAGTTCAAAATGCTATCGCTTGGTGTCCTGCTGCTCTTCCTCCAGCAGGGCTATTGGCTATGTTCCTTGGATCTCAGGGACGCTTACGCCCACTTTCTGGTCCACCCCCAGCACTGGCAGTACCTGTGCTTCAGAGTACAGGGGGAGCACTACCAATACAAGGTGCTCCATTTTGGGCTCACATCTGCCCTGCGGGTCTTCAAGTGCCTTTCTGCGGTTGCCGCCTACATCCGGCGGCAGAGCATACCTGTTTTTTCGTTACCTAGATGACTGGCTCACCACGGGGGCCTTGTAGCATCGTGCACGATCCTCCTCCTCGAATGCCTCATCTTCCTGGTCAATTACTCAAAGTCCCACCTCAAGCCGGTGCAGACCCTGGAGTTCATCGGTGCACTCCTTGACACGGAGCGGGCGACCACCTTCCTATCCCGGGACCGTGCGGATCGTCTCTGCACCCTGGCAGACAAGGTCCAAGGCAGGGCTCAGATTCCAGCGAGAGCCATGTTGCGCCTCCTGGGGCACATGGCCTCCACTGTCCGTTGTTTCCCATGCCCACATGCGGACAGCTCAGTGGTGCCTCGGAGCACAATGGAGCCAGGGCTCCGGCAACCTCCGGGACCCCGTCCGGGTCTCTCGCGGCCTTTACAGCTCACTGGATTGGTTGCAGGACCCCCGAAGTCTCCTTTGGGGCAGGCCCTTCCAGGCCCCACAGCATGAGCTCATCCTGATGACTGATGCCTCCCTACTGGGTTGGGGAGCCCACTGTGGTGACCTACGCACCCAGGGACAGTGTTCGCCCGAGGAATCCCAGCAGCAGATCAATCTGCTCGAGCTTTGGGTGGTCTGGTTGGCCCTGCGGGCCTTCGAGTACCATCTGAAGGGGAGGTTGGTGCTAATGCAGACCGACAACAGGGTAGCAATGTTCTACATAAACAAGGATGGGGGAACAGGTTCTTGCCCCCTCTGCCGGGAGGCGGTCCTCCTTTGCTCCTTTGCCATTCTTCGGGGCATGACCCTCAGAGCGGTTTATCTCCCGGGCCAGGAGAATGACCTCACGGACAAACTCAGCAGAATCCTCTGCCCACACGAGTGGCATCTGGATCCGGAGGTGGCCAACCTCTTGTTCCAGCAGTGGGGGGCTCCATCCATGGATCTGTTCACCAGCCCGCTGTATGCGCAGCTTCCCTGCTTCTGCGAACCGGTTCCACACCTGAGCAGGGTGGCCTTGGATGCGTTCCTCTTGAATTGGACCTCCAGGCTTCTTTATACCTTCCCCCCCCCCCCCCACACACTCCTCTCTTTGCAAAGACCCTCCACAAGGTCCAGCGGGAGCGAGCTTCAATGATTCTCATGGCTCCTTCGTGGCCTCGACAGTCTTGGTTTCCGCTTCTGCTCTGGTTCTCGTCCGAGCCTCCAGTTCCCCTAGGCTGTGCCCCGAGCCTGCTAACCCAGGAGGAGGGACGGGTGCTTCTCCCAAACCTGACCTCGTTGTCCCTTACAACCTGGTAGCTGAACGGGTCTCCTTAGCCCTGCTGCACCTCCCGAGGGAGGTCAAGGAGGTGGTCCTTGTGTTGAGGAGATGAGCCTATGCCTTCAAGTGATGGCGTTTCTCGATCTGTTGCTCCGAGCTCCAGCTCGACCCATTCTCCTGCTCTGTCCGCTGTGTTCAAGTCAACACAAGGAAGAGCAAGCCGCTCTTGCAGTAGAGGCCAGTGGAACACAAGGAGCAAGAGATGTGTGATGGTCACAGGAATCTTTATTAGATAATCCCCAACGCGTTTCGGCAACGCCTTCTTCAGGGGGTATGTAGCTTATAAAATGAAATAAAATAAAATAAAATGAACTACAATAATAAAATTTTTTACATATAAATATAATAAAAAAAAGAATTAAAACATAATATTCAACATATAAAGTTGTATCATAGTGAAGCTATAATTAAAGAAAACAGAACGCAGGGCAGAGGAACACATATAAATACAACATCTTGAAATCATACAAGAATTAAGACTATAGGAAAAAGACATAAATGTTAAAAGAGCAGCAAAATGGTACTCACTGGAGCACCCTGTGATGAATCATACATGGACGGTAATACTTTATATATTGTTCAAACTGTGAAGGGACAAAACAAGATTACAAAGTTAAAAGATGTCTTGTATAATCTATTGATACTCCTACCTATCATGTAATGTTTCATATTTAGATATTACAGAATACCGTCAAAGGAGGTGCAAAACATAAATACTTGAAAGTGAACCTGGAATGTACTGGATTGTGTATAATAATTCATCAACTCAAAACTAAGGGAGCAACTTACAAGATTATAATTAATTGAAATAAAGTTGGTTATTCAGTCTTGTATTATGTAGTGTAATTTAGTAACGGTAGCTCATATTTATAATTGCACTATGAACTACTATACCAATTTAGAGATAAAACTCTTTGGATAACTAAGTCATCTTCATAGCCGTTGTGGATTATGTCCAAACTAAGAGCAGAAAACTAACGGCAAACCTCGACAGTCCAGATACACTATATCAACCGACTCACCTTTGTCCACCTGTTTATTCACACCTTCAAAAAAACATAACAGATTAGTAAGACAAGATCTTCCAAAGCCATGTTGGCTGTCTCCCATTAGGCCATGACTGAGTAATTTTATTCTTTATGATGGTTTCTACCATTTTTCCCAGTACTGACGTCAGGCTCACCAGTCTGTCGTTTACCCAGATCAGCCCTGCAACCCTTTTAAAAAATTGGCGTTACATTGGCGATCCTCCAATCTTCAGGTATTACAGATGATTTTAATGAAAATTCACAGATTACTAATAGAAGGTCTGCAATCTCATATTTCAGTTCTTTCAACACCCTTGGATGTATACCATCCGGCCCAGGTGATTTGCTACTCTTCAGTTTATCTAATAGTTGTAATACATCTTCCCGATCTATCGATATTTCTCAAGGACCAAGCAGGAAGGAAGTCCTCACATATGGGTGACGTCGGCGCCGACAGAGCCCCCGTGCGGAGCATTTCCCCAGCTTTCAAAGAAAGCCTTTGGGAATGCAGCACGCATGCGCGGTCCCCTCCCCGCCTAGGGCACCATCTTGCTCAGTCTTTCTTTTTCTGCGGAGCCCTACGGATGCGAGTTCGTGTCACCCAGGAAAAGTAGATTTATTTTCTGCGATTTTCGCTTTCTCTTATCCGGTTCGACGCCGGTTCCCCTTCCCACATAGGCTCGGTACATCAGTTTTGATTTTCGTTTTTTTGTCCTTCGTGACTAGCGTTCACGCTCTTTTTGTGTTTTCACTGGCAGCTCAGTCTTTTGACCTTGCAGGGGCCCTTTTTCCCCCGATGGCTGCCAGCGGGTTCAAAAAGTGTGATCGGCGCAAGAAACTTATATCTATCACCGACACACATGACTGCTGCCTCCGATGCTTTGGGCCCAACCATGACCCGCTGGCCTGTGGCATCAGCGTGAGAGAATTTTCTCTGACTCCGCTTCTGGCCGGGCCCGGACTTCGTCAGAGGCCTCGACATCTCGGGAGTCTGACCCCGAGCGCCGTCAGGGCTCCTGTGAGAGGGAGTCCACCACCCAGGAGCACAGAAGGAAGAAGCTCGCAAGGGCGGCGTTGGGTTCCTCGAGGGCCAGGTCGCGTAGCCCTGACCGACGCCCCGGGCTCTCGGAGTCGGAGAGGCCGTCTAAGTTACCTCTTGTTGAGCCGAAGTCCCCGAGTCACGTAAGTGCAGTTGTCCTCGTGGAGTCGGGGGCTGCTGAGTTTCCTGAGCTTGGACTCAGGTTGACGGCCTTGGAGAGCAGCTTGGCTGCCATCATGGAACAGCAGTGGGTGCTGATCGCCGGTCTGACCGGTGCATCTGCCCCGACCATCAGGACCTCGATGTCCAAGTCGAACCCGGAGACCGAGCCGATCCTCGAGTCAATGAAGTCTCGAGTCGATCCTCGGTCATGGTCCCCCTCGACCTCGCATGCGGGGCCGAGGTCGTTGACGCCGATACCCTCGGCGTCGGGGCGGGTTGCACTGAGGCCCACACGGCCTGAGCCGCCCAATTCCTCCTCGGAGGAGTTGGTGTGGGAGACGGAGGACGAGGAGTCCCCGGACACCTTCCGGAGCTGGTGCGTCCCTTCGGACTAACCGGAGTCCGAGCCTCAGAGATGGTCCCCCCCCGGAGGATACCCTGTTCTCGGACTTCTTGAGGGACATGGCCAAAGCCTTGGCCTTCCCTGCGGATGCCGAGGAGGAACCTCGAGCCGAGGAGCTCGATGCCCTCCAGTATGACTTTCCTCCGAAGGAAGCCTTTACTGTACCGGTTCCTCCGATGCTGGAACGGCTACTCTTCTGTATGTAGGAGGCACCGGCTTCGACGCTGGTTCTTAGCAAACGGGTCGATTCCATTTATCGAGTCCGTAAGAGCCCTGGGTTCCAAAAGGCGCAGCTACCGCACCACTCCATGGTTGTGGAATCGGCCATGCACCGCCTGAAGAGTCAGAAGATGCACTCTTCGGTGCCCCCCGGCCGGGAGGCCCGGAACCTGGATGCCCTCGGTAGAAAGTGCTTCCAGGCCTCTATGCTATCTTGCCGTGTCCAGACCTACCAGCTGTACATGGGCATGTACCTACGAGACCTGGCAAAGGAGATTGCTGGGTTCTCAGCTGGCATCTCCGAGGAACCTTTGCAGAGGTTTAAGGCTTTGTTAACAGGGATTCGAGAGTGCTCGAAGTTTATCTCTTGAGAAGCCTATGATGGTTTCGAGGCTTCGGCCCGGGTAGCCGGGTAGCCGCGGCATCGGTGCACGTCATCAAGCCTGGCTACAGTCATCAGACCTGGAGTCATGGGTGCAGGACAAGTTGGTCGATGTCCTCTGACAAGGTGAAAACCTTTTCGGTAAGCCCATGACTGAAAAGGCTGCGGAAATCAAGACTGAGACTCTCACCAGGACAAGGCTGTCCAGGAAAACTTCTGCCCCTTCTCAAAAAAGGAAGGGCCCGGGAAAGAAGCCCTTTTTCCTGAGGAAGGGTCCTGCCTACAAATCCTATCCTCAATATCAGGCCTCTCCAGCTCCCCAACAGGGCTAGCAGGCCAAGGGACAGGGGCATGGGCTCAGTAGGCAGAAGACCCCCAAGTCGCCTACTCCGGCTCCTGCACAGCAGGGAGCGGGGTTTTGACTCCCACAGCATAGCCTTTTCTCCACAGCTGGCTCCACTCAGCACAGGAGGTCAGCTGACCGTGTAAGCCTACAGGTGGCCAGCCATCACAGGGGATACCTGGGTTCTCAGCATAGTCCAGAAGGGCTATATGCTCCACTTCCACAAGCTACCCCCCTCCTACTTTCCAGAGGAGCCTCCAAGACTCACTCTGCACAGAAACCTCCTCCTTCAGGAGTTGGCAAGTTTGTTAAAGGAACAGGCGGTGGAACCGGTGCCTCATCACCTGAAAGGGCAAGGCTTCTACTCCAGGTACGTCCTGGTACCAAAAAGGACAGGAGGCCTACGGCCTATCCTAGACTTGCGAAACTTAAACAAGTTTCTGGAGAGGGAAAAGTTCAAGATGCTTACCTTTGGGATACTGCTGCCCTACCTCCAGCAGGGAGACTGGCTATGCTCCTTAGACCTAAAGGATGCTTCTACTCACATCCTCATCCATCCAGACCACAGTCAATATCGCAAATTTGTGGTGGGAGGAAACCATTTCCAGTACAGAGTACTTCCCTTTGGCCTAACTTCCGCCCCCAGGGTTTTCACCAAATGCCTGGCAGTGGTGGTGGCCTATCTCAGGAATCAGGGAATTTTTGTCTTCCCGTACCTGGACGACTGGCTCATCAGGGGCCATTCTCTCCAGAAGGCCAGACAAGCCACTCTTCGCACTGTCTGTCGTCTTCAGCATCTGGGCTTTTTCATAAACTACGCAAAGTCCACTTTGCTCTCCTCACAGAACCTAGAGTTTATAGGGGCAAGATTAGACACCCTGCAGGCAAGAGCTTACTTGCCGAGGACAGGGCCCACAGACTGATGGACTTGGCCAGCCAGTTCCAAAGCAATTCTCAGGTCTCTGCAAGGCACTTCCTGCGACTCCTGGGCCACATGGCATCCACAGTACATGTGACCCCAAATGCACGTCTGCACATACGGGCTGCTCAGTGGTGCCTCAGAGCTCAGTGGGCGCAGTTCACAGGCGACCTCCGAGACAGTGTAAAGGTGTCCAAACCACTTTTGGACTCCTTGCCGTGGTGGCTACATCTCCCAAATCTTCTCAGGGGGGGTACCTTTTCAGGCCCCAGCACACACCAGGGTGCTGACGACTGATGCTTCCTTGAAGGGCTGGGGTGCACGTTGCCAGGGCAGGTGCACTCAAGGCCTCTGGTCTCCTCGGGAGGCCACACAGCAAATCAATCTTTTGGAGTTGCAAGCAATCCGCTTGGCTCTACAGACTTTTTCTCATGCCCTCTCTCACCAGTCTGTCTTAGTTCAGACAGACAATCAGGTTGCAGTGTTCTATGTGAACAAGCAAGGCGGCACAGAGTCCAGGCTCCTATGTCAGGAGGTGCAGGCCCTTTGCTCCTTTGCAGTCGAACAAGGCATGTTTCTCAAGGTCGTTTATCAGCCCGGTCAGGAGAATTTCCTAGCGGACAAGCTAAGCAGGATCCTCCTGCCCCACGATTGGCAGTTGAGTCCATTGGTGGTCCAGCAGATCTTTCTACGATGGGGACTTCCATCCATCATTCTCTTTGCAAGTCCACTGAACCGTCAGCTGCCCAGGTTTTGCTCCAGACAGCCGCATCCCCTGAGAGTGGCAGCAGATGCTTTTCTGATCTCTTGGTCTATGGGCCTCCTGTATGCGTTTCTCCCATGCCCCTGGTGGCCCGAACTCTGTTCAAGATTCTCCGGAACAAGACCTCAATGATTCTGGTAGCCCCCAGATCGCCGAGGCAACCATGGTTTCCACTTTTGCTACAGTTGGCGGTGGAAACTATTTTCCCTCTGGGGTTACAACACGATCTCCTGTCTCAGGATCAGGGTTCCCTTCTGCACCCCAATCTCAGGTCCCTCAATCTGATGGCCTGGCTGCTGAAAGGATAGTGCTAGCTCCGTTGCTTCTACCTAAGGAGGTTGAAGAGGTGGTTTTGGCCTCTAGGAGGCAATCCACCAGAAAGTCTTATGCCCTCAAGTGGCGTACGTTCAAAATATGGTGTGCTCAGCGCAATGAAGATCCTTTCTCCTACCTTGTGCCAGTGGTTCTGCAGTATCTACTTCACCTGTCAGATCTATGCCTTAAGTCTAACTCTGTTCGGGTCCACCTCAGTGCTTTATCAGCGCACCACTCACCGGTGGAAGGACAGTCTCTGTCGGTTCACCCCTTGGTGTCCCGCTTCCTCAGAGGCCTGCTTCTTCTCAGGCCTCCGGTTCGTCCACCGGCGACTGAGTGGGATTTGAATGTGGTCTTGCAGCAACTTACTTGCCCACCGTTTGAGCCGATGGCTACTTGCCATTTGCGCTTCCTTTCTTGGAAAGTGCTCTTCCTGGTAGCACTTACCTCGGCCAGACGTGTGAGTGAACTACAAGCTCTGTTTTCTGATAGACCATACACACGGTTTGTAAGAACAGGGCGGTCCTACGGACCCACCCTAAGTTCCTTCCAAAAGTCATCTCCTCTTTCCACCTCAACCAGTAGGTGGTTCTTCCAACCTTGTTTCCCAGTCCACATACCAGCCAGGCTGAAACAGTCTTGCATACCCTTGGACTGTAAGAGGGCGTTGTCTTTTTACATAGAATGTACGCGGGGGCATCGAAGGGCTACTCACCTCTTTGTCTCCTTTGACCCTAATAAATTGGGGTTACCTGTCTTCAAGCATACGTTGTCCACTTGGGTAGCAGATTGTTTCGCCTGGGCGTACAAGGCAGCTGACCTCCACTTGCAGGGTCGGGTCACGGCCCACAGTGTCAGGGCGAAAGCCGCGTCAATAGCTCATCTCCGCTCTGTTCCGTTGGCAGACATCTGCCGGGCCGCTACTTGGTCTTCAAGCCAGACTTTTGCAGCCCACTACTGCCTCGAGAGAGAGTCCTGAAGGGACAGTGCTTTCGGACAGGCGGTACTCCGTAATCTCTTTGAGGTTTAGGCAACTCCTACCCTCCGGCCTTTGTGTTGGGCTACCGTACGGGGGCGTTCTCAGAGGAAATTCTTATCACAGATGCTGTGGCTCTTCAGAGGGAGCCATTTTTTCAGCTTTGGGTTCCCGGTAGCCTAGAGCTGGGGAGTCCCATATGTGAGGACTGACTTCCTGCTTGGTCCTGGAGAAAGAGTAGTTACTCACCTGTAACAGGTGTTCTCCAGGAGCAGCAGGAATCAGTTCTCACGACCCTCCCTCCTCCCCTGGAGTTGCAGTCATATACTTCATTTTGATTTTTTGCTGTCTTTTAGCTATGTCATCAGACTGAGCAAGATGGCACCCTTGGGCAGAAAGGGGACAGCTCATGCGCTCTGCATTCCCAAAGGCTTTCTTTGAAAACTGGGGAAATGCTCCGCACGGGGGCTCCTTCGGCGCCGACATCACCCATATGTGAGGACTGATTCCTGCTGCTCCTGGAGAATACCTGTTACAGGTGAGTAACTACTCTTTCCTTCAATTCTTCCGCACCTTTAAATAGCATGTCTGTCATGGGTAACATCCCTACATCTTCCTCAGTAAAGACCGAAGCAAAGAATTCATTCAATCTCTCCGCTGTCACCTTGTCGCCTCTTAGTGCCCCTTTAACCCCTCTATCATCTAATGTACCAACTGACTCTCTCACAGGTTTTTTGCTACGAATGTACTTGAAAAAGTCTTTATTTCGCGTTTTTGCTTCTGCAGCAAGCTTCTTCTCAAATTCTCCCTTTGCCTGCCTTATCAATGCCTTGCATTTGACTTGCCAGTGCTTGTGCTGTTTCCAGGTTTCGTTGTTTGGCTCTTTTTTCCATTTCCTGAAAGATGCTTTTTTGACAACAGTCTCTCTGACCTCACCTTTAAACCATGCTGGCAGTTTTTTGGACTTCCTTCCACTTTTCTTAAAGCGTGGAATACAGCTGGTCTGGGCTTCCAAGATCGTATTTTTCAACAATACCAAAGCTTGTGTAAGTCTTTAACCTTTGCAACTGCTCCTTTGTTTTTTCTTAATTATTTTCCTCATTTTAACATAGTCTCCCTTTTGAAAATTAAAAGGTAGTACTGTGGATTTCCTTACTATCCCTCCTCCACTAATTAAATCAAATGCGATCATGCTATGATCACTAGTGCCAAGTGGCCCCAACACCCTTATCTCTTGCGCTAGATCTGGTGTTCCACTAAGGACTAGGTCTAATACGGCTTCCCCTCTGGTCGGTTCATGAACCAGCTGCTCCCAGAAGCAGTCGTTTATTTCATCTAGGAACTTTATCTCCCTAGCATGTCCTGCCGTGACACTGACCCAGTCGATACCGGGGTAATTAAAATCACCCATTATTATTACTACGCTGTACACCCCCACTGCCATCGCCTTCCCCTTTTTACATGGAATTTCAATCCATAGAGATTCTACAGCAAATTTAGTTTCCTGCAAAACTTTAATCCTTTCTGACTCAATGCCCTCTCTAACATAGAGCGCAACCCCTCCACCAATTTGATCAGCTCCATCATTACGATATAGTTTGTACCCAGTTATCACAGTGTCCCACTGGTTGTCCTGCTTCCACCATGTCTCTGATATTCCAATCATATCTAACCTCTCATTTAGTGCTATATATTCTAACTCTCCCATCTTATTTTTTAGACTTCTAGCATTTGCATACAAGCATTTTAGAGACTGTATTTTATTCATATTAATTTGGCTATTAGTAGACATGGGTAATTTGGGATCTTTAAGCTCTGTCTGCTCCATACTCGAGGGCATTTGGGCTACTTTACTCTTTTTTGGAACCTCTCTGCTTTTGGTAGTATCCTTCAAGGATACATTCTTCCGAACCATCTGCTCTTGGGCGACTGTCGGCTTTCCCCTATTATCTAGTTTAAAAGCTGCTCTATCTCCTTTTTAAAGGTTAATGCCGGAAGCCTGGTTCCATCCCGGTTAAGGTGAAACCCATCCCTTCGGAAGAGCCCCTCCTTTCCCCAGAATGTTCCCCAGTTTCTAACAAATCCAAAACCCTCATCTCTGCACCATTGTCTCATCCACACATTGAGACTCTGGAGCTCTGCCTGCCGTTTGGGTCCTGCGCATGGAACGGGAAGCATTTCGGAGAACGCTACCCTGGAAATTCTGGATTTCAACTTCCTACCTAAAAGCCTCAATTTAGCTTCCAGAACCTCCCTACCACATTTTCCTATGTCATTGGTACCGACATGTACCAAGACAGCAGACTCCTCCCCAGCACTATCTTAAGACCTTATCTAGGTGGCGTGTGAGGTCCGCTACCTTCGCACCAGGCAGGCATGTTACCAGGCGATCCTCATGTCCACCAGCCACCCAGCTATCTACATGCCTAATGATCGAATCACCAACTGTAATCGCTGTCCTAACCCTTCCCTCATGGGCACATGGCCCTGGAGAAACTTCCTCGGTGCGAGAGGGTTTTACATCACCTGGAGGACAGGTCCTAGTTACAGGATCACTTCCTGCCACACCTGGGTGATGCTCTCCTGTCACGTGACCTCTCTTCTCCATGGCAACCAGGATGCTGCCAGACTGGAGGTGGGACTTCAGGACTATATCCCTGTAGGTTTCATCTATGTACCTCTCTGTCTGTCTTATGTTTTCCAAGTCTGCTACTCTAGCCTCTAGAGAATGGACTTGTTCCCTGAGAGCAAAGAGCTCCTTGCACCTAGTGCACATGTAAGACCTCTCACCAACTGGGAGAAAATCATACATGTGACACTCAATGCAAAAGACTGGAAGGCCCCCATCTCGCTGCTGGACTGCTGTCTCCATCTTAGTTTTAAGCTTGTGTTTAGATCTTTAAGTTCTTTACTTACTAAGGGTTGTTATGGATATTTATACTAATAAAACTGTACCTAATACGTTTAATATACCTTGTTCACCTGAAGCTTAATTAAACTCAGGTCCTTAGTGTATGACTGATTTGGGTAACGAACTTCACCTGAGAGCACCTCCTTTCCTTTAAGATGTGTAAGTACCTATAAAGCTACGATTATCCCAGGGGTGGGTGAGTGTTGGAGAGGGAGGGAGGGAAATAACACTTATTAAAAGAGGGCTGCTACACAGTACCCTGTCCTGTGCTGCTGAGGTAAGCTGTGACCAACTTCCTGGTTGATTAACAGTCCTTTCTTGGATAGAAGGAGTCTTTCAAAATGGCCTTTTGACCTGCCACCTGGTGTTAAGACCTTTTGAAAAGGTTTCACAGGTCTCTTGCCCCCTAGGTAGAAGGTCCCCTGAAAAGACTCGATCTCGGTCCCCAGACACCATTCTCGTCAAGGATTCCCCTTCAGGGGAGCCGGCATCGGGCTCGAGTTCCTCAGTGCCTGCACCGAAGGCTGCGGAATCTTTTGGCCTGGAGTCTAGAATGGCAGCTCTGGAGCACAGTTTGTTTGCCTTCATGGACCAGCAACGGGCACTGCTGTCCAGCATGACCTGTTCATCAGCAGATTCTCAGTTCTTCGGCCTCAAGTTGATCCTCGCAGAGGTCATGATCCGAGTCCCGCTTGACGGGACTGGGCACCGCTCACAGAGCATCGGGAACCCTGAGGCCTGCTGAGCAGCCCTCCTACGAGTCCTTGACAGACTACTTCAAGTAGGAAACGGAGGATGAGGAATCCCCGACACCCGTCACCACCGTGACGTCCCATCCGACTCTTCCATCTCTGAGCGTCGTCAGCAGTCTCTGCTGGAGGATATGAGCTGCTTTGATTTCGTCAAGGATATGTCAAAGGCCCTGGCGTTCCCTACCGAGTTGGAGTAAGATCTTCCTGCGGATGACTTGGAAATCCTCAAGGAAGAGGCTTCTCCACTGGAATCTCTCATGGTGCCCATTCCTCCCATCCTGGAACGGCTGATGCTCCAGATGTGAAAGACATTGGCGTCAGTACTGGTGGTGAGCAAGTGACTTGCCTCGATGTATCGAGTCCGCCGAACCCCGGGCTTCCAAAAGTCACAGCTGCCGCATAACTCCATGGTGGTGGAGTCGACCATGCATTGGCTGAAAAGCCAGAAGACTCACTCCTCAGTGCCCCCCCGGCATGGAGGCCCGCACCCTGGATGCCCTCTGCAGAAAGTGCTACCAGGGCTCAGTGCTCATCGGCCACATCCAGTCCTTCCAGCTGTACATGGGCATGTACCTGAGAGACCTGGGTTCTCAGCTGTACATGGGCATGTATCTGAGAGACCCGGGTTCTCAGCTGGTCTCTCCAAGGAACCCTTGCAGCGGTTCAAGGACATGGCCAAGGCAGTCCGTGAGTGCTCCAAATTCATGTCTCGAACAGGCTATGACATGTTCGAGTCAGCGGTTGGAGTAGCTGTGGTGGGCATCAGTGCACGACGCCAAGCTTGGCTACAGTCGTCCAACTTCGAGCAGTAGGTTCAGGGCAAATTGGTTGATGTCCCCTGCCAAGGAGAGAACCTGTTTGGCAAACCCATGACTGACAAGGCTGCCGAGCTGGAGACCAAGTTCATGATGAGGACCCGGCTCTCAAAAAAAGACTGCTGCCCCTCCCCGACGGAAGGGATCTGGTAAAAATTCCTTCTACCTAAGGAAAGTGGCTGCTTACAGAAACTACCCACCTTTTCAGGCCTCCCCAGCTCCCCAACAGGGTCAAGCAGGTCAAGGGACATGGGCATGGCCCTCGTAAGCAGAATGCTCCAAAACCCCAGGCACCGGCTTCGTACCAGCCAGGGGGGAGTTTTTGACTCCTTGAGCATAGCCTGTCTACCCCAGCGAGATCAGCAGTCCACAGGGGGATGTTTGGTCCACTATGTCCAAAGGTGGTTGGCCATTACCACCGATTCATGGGCAGTTCAGGTGATCAGGGAGGGTTACCTCCCCCTTACTTCGCAGGAGAGCCCCTCAGGTCTCCCCTCCATTGGGACCTTCTACTGAAGGAGTTAGCAGGTCTTCTCGAGGGCAGAGCAGTGGAACCAGTACGACACCATCTCAAGAGCAAGGGGTTTTACGTCAGGTGCTTCCTTGTGCCAAAAAGGACTGGGGTCCTAAGGCCCATCATCAACCTGCGCAACCTCAACAAATTCCTAGTGAGGGAGAAGTTCAAGATGCTCTCTCTTGGAACATTGCTGCCATACCTCTGGCAAGGAGACTGGCTATGCTCCTTAGACCTCAAGGATGCCTATACCCACATCCTCATTCACCCCAACCAAAGGCAGTACCTGCGGTTCATAGTGGGGGGCAGACGTTTTCAGTTAAGGGTGTTCCCTTTCGGCTTGGCCTCTGCCCCAAAAATCGTCACAAAATGCCTGGCAGTCGTGGTCGCCTTCCTCCATCTCCAGGGGGTCTTTGTCTTCACCTACTTGGACGACTGGCTCATAAAGGGGGGCAAGGCCTCAGAGGTGCAACACGCCACCATATGCACCATCCAGGTTCTGCAGCACTTGGGTTTTGTCATAAACTACCCCAAGTCCCACCTCCTCCTGACAGTCTGTGGCGTTCATTGGCTCAAAGCTCAACTCTCTCCAGTCGAAGGCCTTCTTGCTCAGGAACCAAGCCGACCATCTCAGGACTCTGGCTCTGGAAATACAGTACCATCCCTTGGTTCCTGCCGGGCTTCTTCTGCGCCTCCTCAGGCACATGGCCTCCACGGTCCACATCACCCTTGATGCTTGCCTCCACATGAGGGCAGTGCAGTGGTTTCTCCGGGACTAATGGTCTCAGGCCACAGGACGACTCCGAGTCTCTGTAACCCGTCAACTGGCATATTCCCTGGTCTGGTGGCAATCTCTCCAGCATCTCGAGACGGGCATGCCTTTTCAGGCCCCGAGTCCCTTGAGGGTCCTCACCATGGCCGCCTCCCTACTCGGCTGGGGAGTCCACTGTGGGAAGCTCCGCACTCAGGGCAACTGGTCACTAGACGAGAGCACCCAGGGCCATATACTTAGCCCTTTGAGTCTTCTGCCACCACCTGCGTCTCCACCTGGTGCTGGTCCAGACAGACAACCAGGTGGCGATGTTCCATGTGAACAAGCATTGGGGCACAGGGTCCCGTGCTCTCTGTCAGGAGGCAGTGATCCTCTGCTTGTATGCAGTCCAACAGGGTATCCTCTTGCGGGTAGTGTACCTACCAGACCAGGACAACCTTCTAGCCGACAGGCTGAGCAGAGGCTTCCAGCCGCACGAGTGGCAGCTGGACCCCAGGGTAGCCAATCGGCTTTTCTAGATCAGGGGGGAACATGTGATGGACCTGTTCACCATTACAGTCATCTTCCAGTTGTCCCACTTTTGTTCCTGGCAGGCTCACCCCTCCAGAGTGGCAGCATACGCGTTCCTTGTCTCATGGTCAGAAGGCCTCGTATACGCCTTCCCTCCCACTCCGCTGATTACGAAAATCTTGTTCAGGAACCTCTGTGACAGGACCTCACTCATCCTGATAGTCCCTCGGTGGCCCAGGCAACCGTGGCTCCAATTGCTTCTCTGGTTGACGGTGGAGACCCCCATCCCCTTGGGGACCTCTCCGGGACTCCTATCTCAGGAGGGAGGCTCTCTTCTGCACCCCAACCTGGGGTCCCTGTGGCTGTTGAAAGGGTGACTGTGGCCCCTCTCAACCTTTCGGTTGAGGTGGAAGAGATTCTGCTGGCCTCTCGCAAGGCCTCTACTAGGAAGGCTTATGCCCTCAAATGGTGCAGGTTTTCGGCTTGGTGCACCGAGCACGGAGCTGACCTGTTCTCCTGCCCAGTGGGATTTGTGTTGCAATACCTTCTCCACCTCTCACAGTCCGAGCTCAGATCTAACTCCCTCCAGGTGCACCTTAGTGCCCTGGCGGCACAACACTACCCAGTGGATGGCAAGCCCCTCTAAGGTCCAACCCTTGGTGACCTGTTTTCTTTGGGGCCTGCTCCTTTCGAAACCTCCAATTTGCCTTCTGGCAACCGAATGGGACCTCAGTGTAGTGTTGGGGTAGCTCACTCACCTACCCTTCGAGCCTCTGGCTACCTGCCACCTTGGCTACCTGCCACCTTCACTACCTCTTTTGGAAGGTGGCCTTCCTGGTTGCGCTCACCTCTGCTCGCAGAGTTAGCAAGCTTCAGGCTCTAGTGGCGGAGACCCCTTATACTAGGTTCTTCAAGAACAGAGTGGTGCTTCACACACACCGCAAATTCCTTCTGAAGGTAGTATCGCCCTTCCATCTCAACCAGGAAGTAGTGCTCTCTACCTTCTTTCCAAGACCTCACTCCATTCGAACGGAGACGGCCTTTCACACCTTGGCCTGTAAGAGGGCTTTGTCCTTCTATATTCAACGCACTCGGGGACACCGCAAAGCTGCTCAGCTTTTCATCTCCTATGATCCCAGTAGGCTGGGGGAGGCGGTGACTAAGCGTAATGCTGTCCACCTGGGTGGCGTACTGTATCACCCTCTCCTAAGAGCAGGCGGGGCTCCTGCTGGAAGGCCACTTCCCAGCGTAACGTGTCAGGGCCATGGCAGCCTCAGTGGCACTCTGTCCCAATTACTGCCTGGAAAGAGAGTCCTGATGGGACAGTGCCTTCAGCGAGTCTGTGCTCCATAACCTTTTCGAGGTTTAGGCAACTCTGACCCTTCTGTGTTCAGATTACCGATTTAAAGGAGGAAGTTCCTTTTTCTGCAGACTTCATTTTGTCCATGCACAAGGCCTATTTATTGAGGAAAGCACTGGCCCATGAGCCTGACATCAGTACTAGGCAAATTGGAAGAAAACATTATAAAGAACAAAATTACTGAATATGTAGATAGTCATGGTTTAATGGGAGAAAGTCAACATGGCTTTAGCCAAGGAAGGTCTTGTCTTACTAATCTGTTATGTTTTTTTGAAGGTGTGAATAAACAGGTAGACAAAGGTGAGCCAGTTGATATAGTTTATCTGGATTTTCAGAAAGTCTTTGATAAGGTCCCTTATGAAAGAGAGACTCTTGGCGAAATTAAAAAGTCATGGGATAGGAGGCAGTGTACTATTGTGGATCAGGAACTGGTTAAAAGAAAGTAGAGGGTAGGGCTGAATGGCCAATTTTCCCAATGGAGAAAGATGAATATTGTAATACCCCAGGGATCTGTGCTGGGTCCGCTACTTTGTTACAACACAAATTTACTGAATCTATTACACTTCCTTGATTTAAACATCACAGTGTGTTTTATTTGTTTCCATGTTCATTGTTACATACCTTTTCGTCCTATGGTTGGCCGTCCTCCTCATCCAACTCTTTTCCTCTTTGCCCTTTTTCTTTTTCAAGTTTTGGAATGCTGTTTCATTATCTAATTGTTTATGGCACAAAATGGATTTGGTGTCTTTCATATAGTGGTGTTTTTTAGAATGAGTGTTAGTATTGCACCCAGCAACGTCCGTCCTTTTGCATATATCACATTGTATGTATTTTACTCTAGACTGATTCTCTCGTACACATTACACATGTTTTTATCATTATGTATTCAGTTTTGCTAATTTATTATTCTGTTCTTATGTTTTAACTGTATGTGATATTTTATTTCATTAGACTTATGCGCTTTTTAAAAACAAAATTTAGAGTAGTTCTGATTCCTGCTTATATTTTATGTGTGTGTTATTTGTGCTTTTAATACATTTATTTATGACTGATGATATTTTTATCATTTTTTGTGAGGCAACATCCCCTGAGGAAGGCACATGCCGAAATGCATTGGGATTGCACTTTAATAAAATTTGAACCTATTGCTCTCCGCTCTTTTCTTTGCAAGGGGTCCGTTTGTGCAGAATGCCCCGCCGAACTAGCCATAACAACATAAGAATTTAAAGAAGCGCCATCGGGCGCACGCTCCTTTTGCACGCCTGCAGCCCTCCGGCCCAACATCAGCTCTCCCACGGAGGGATCGAGCCGCCGGAGAAGAGAACCACCCCCAGGAGTGAGTGCAGCCCAATCGGGGCTGCCCGGGAGCAATTTAAAGAAGCGCCATCGGGTGCACGCTCCTTTTGCACGCCTGCAGCCCTTCGGCCCAACATCAGCTCTCCCACGGAGGGATCGAGCCGCCGGAGAAGAGAACCACCCCCAGGAGTGAGTGCAGTCCAATCGGGGCTGCCCGGGAGCAATTTAAAGAAGCGCCATCGGGCGCACGCTCCTTTTGCATGCCTGCAGCCCTCCGGCTCAACATCAGCTCTCCCACGGAGGGATCGAGCCGCCGGAGAAGAGAACCACCCCCAGGAGTGAGTGCAGCCCAATCGGGGCTGCCCGGGAGCAATTTAAAGAAGCGCCATCGGGTGCACTCTCCTTTTGCATGCCTGCAGCCCTCCGGCCCAACATCAGCTCTCCCACGGAGGGATCGAGCCGCTGGAGAAGAGAACCACCCCCAGGAGTGAGTGCAGCCCAATCAGGGCTGCCCAGGAGCAATTTAAAGAAGTGTCATCAGGTGCACCCGTGCCTGACGGGCCCGCGCCTGAGGGCCTCGCCAGAGGGCCCTTTGGCGTGGCCCTTAGGCGGGGACCGCAACAGCGAATCCACAAGCCTGAAGACCACGCTTCTCAGAAAGAGTCACCCAAACTTCCAAGTCCTGCCCACCTCCATCGTGCACCAACAAAAGCCAAAACTGCCAGCACCGCCCTCAACGGACTGCGACGAATCCATACCCTCTGCCTCTACACGTCGTGCACGGCGAGGAGTAGATCTGGCTGATCTGCCTCTACCCTAGCTGATCTAAAGAACCGGGCACAAACTTCAGAGGGCCCTTTGGCGTGGCCCTTAGGCGTGGACCGTGAGGCAGACCGAAACCTCGCACCACATAACAGTCTGTCATAATCTTCGGAGCTCACACGGGAAAGGTACCAATTGACACAATCGTTTGTGAATATACTACTATTTTGCTGATCAAGATACAATGTAATCTGTTAATGTGTTACTATTTTACCGATTAAGATACAAGGTAATCTGTTGGAACCCTATCCCATTACTGATATCTCAGTATTAAGGTGTTAATGCAGCATTGCAGCATATCATTCTGTTTATCCTTGATATGATTGGGATGTATTCAATCTCCTAGATATGTCATCCATATACTGAGGACCCGTCTACTGCAAACCTTCCTACTGCTCCACCTTAATTTATATTTTTGTATAACATCTCCTCTTCACTACTATACCACATACTGTAGTGTGCTCCACTACTATCGTGTGCCTCATTGATACTAATTCTATCACATTGTGCCTCACTATTACTTGCTACCCTCAAAATGGCCCTCCAGTTCACCTCCCTCTTTAGCCTTTACCTCCTCACTCACTGGCTTGGAACCACCCAGGCCCTCTACACATCCCACAACAACATTCCTATCCTGAATAGCCATGGAAAAAGATGGTATGATCCACCATATTCCCACCCAAGAAGTGACGCCTACACGCGCCGCTCCCACCTTATCCATGTAGCACTCCAGTTATCCAATACACCCAGTCAGCAAAAACCTCTGAACTGCCGACCACTGAAATGTGCCATCATTAACGCACGCTCTATTCGCAAAAAATGGCCTGTTGTACTAGACACAATCTCACTTTACAACCTAGAAATACTTATGATCACTGAAACCTGGTTATCATCAGAGGACAACGTTATCCTCAATCAGCTCCTACCCCCCAATTTCTCCATATACACAAGACACAGAGAAAACAAAAAAGGAGGTGGGGTGCTTATAATCACCAAAACAGACCTCGACTTCCATATAACAGACTCCTCTAGCACAAGTAGTCTAGACATCCTCTCTATTGCAAACCTACATTGCTCTCTCAACCTGTTATACAGAACGCCTTCGGCTTGCCCAGATGACCTCCCAACCATTATTGACCTTGCGGCCAACACCCTCAGCCCCAATAAACCAAATTGGATAATGGGTGATTTCAATCTCCCATCGCTACCCCAAAACCACGCCAATGCCTTCCTTGGTGCTATGGAAGAACTCGCTCTCAAACAAATCATCAATCAACCCACACATATAAAAGGGAATATACTTGACATGGTATTTGCTCCTCAGCCAATCATCGAGCAAAACCGTAATCTACCAATATCAGTGATTGATGTACCTTGGTCAGACCACAAACTGATCATTATCCAGATACCCACCAACAATGAGAAGCTGCACAGAAGCCAAAATCAGAACACACCACGAGCAGCCTCAAGAAGCTTTCGCCCATTTAACAGGGAACACATTCTATCAGAGACCCAATCCCTCCTCAACAATACCACGCTCGACCTTGAAGAACTGATATCATCCTGGAACTCCAACTTAAATGCCATCGCACAACGCCCGGACGACAACAACTCAGCAAAGAAGAAGAGAAGCTCTGCCCCGTGGTTCTCTCCTGAACTGCGATCTTCTCTCACCCAACTACGCAGACTTGAGCGCCGATGGCGCCGATCACTCTCTATTGAAGATCAGACCGCCTACCAAACTCACCTCTCAATTCATCGTGAAGCAATCACAACCAAAATGAAACAATATCACACCGACACACTAAAGAGATCATTGAATAAACCACGTGACCTCTTCAACTTGGTCAAATCCCTCTCGAAAGAACCATCACCCGATCAGCACAGCGTGATTCACCCACAAGAATACGCAGACTACCTGCAATCCAAGATCATTCAAACCAAAAAGGATTCAGCAATTCAGTTTCAGGAACCAACAGGCCTAACCCTACTTGACAAGTTCTCTACACCATCCACTAAATGCATTGAAGATATCATAACATCCCTCAACACCTCCACAGCACAGACTGACCCATGCCCAGCCTTTTGGATTAAGGAACTACGTGAGGTGTTCAGTCCATTCATCGCAAACCTAATGAACCTCTCCTTCACAACAGGATACTTCCCCACAACACTTAAGCAGACATCCATTAGGCCACTATTGAAAAACCCCAAGCTTGACCCGCAGAAGGCCGATTCCTATAGGCCAATAGCCAGTATTCCCTTGCTAGCCAAGATAACTGAGAAAGAGGTACAACGGCAGATTCAAAATCACATAGACTCCGCAGCTCCCCTAGATCACTGCCAACATGGGTTTAGAGAATATCATGGAGTCGAGACCCTACTTACCAGCCTATTCAACGCAATAATCACAGGCATAGACAACATCCATCAAGGTTTTGTGCTCATCTTCTTGGACATCGCCGCTGCGTTCGACTCGGTGAGTCACGAAATTCTCCTGGGAAGGTTGAAAGAGAAGGGCATCTGCAACAATGCACTAGAGTGGTGTAAATCCTATTTGGAAGCAAGATGGCAATACGTAAAGTCTGGATCTGAGGAATCAAAACACTTCCATCAAAAACAAGGTGTACCTCAAGGCTCCTCCTTGTCCTCCCTACTATTCAATATTTACATGCAGCCCATCTGCAACATCATAAGATCATTTAACGTGAGCTGTTTGATATATGCAGATGACATTCTTTTATACATGCCGTTCTCCACAGCCCAAATGGACCTAACACCAGCAATAGACTGTTTCAATGCTGTCTCAGCGTGGCTTCAATCACAGAATCTACGCATTCAACATAAAAAGACAGAGGTTCTTTTCATCTCCAGAGACCCCAACTTTACTCCTCCACCCCACGTCAGTGTTAATGAAGCGGACTTACTAACCAAAGAAACAATAAGATACCTCGGAGTTACGTTGGACCAACGCCTGGATATGAAACACCACATAAACAACATTGTCAAAGCTGTATACTTCAAAATCCGCACTATCAGGCATCTGCGCTCCCTACTGGACCCTGATGACTTCCGGACCATATACCAAGCGCTAATACTGCCACACTTCGACTTTGCAAACGCCATCTTTCAAGGGCTCCCCCACTCCACGCTGGCCCCTTTACAGCTGGCCATGAATGCTGCAGCAAGGGTCCTACACGGAGCCGCCAAAAGTGACCACGTGACCCCCATTCTCAAACAACTTCACTGGTTACCTATCCATGGAAGAATCATCTTTAAAACCCTTCTCCTAGCGTTCAAAACAATCAAAGGTATTTCATCCCCTTCACTCACAGATCTTATTCACATGGTGCCCCCCAACAGATCCAGAAGAGCAATAGCCATAAACCTACTAGTAAAACCAAAGGAATCATCAAAGTGCAACATATCAACCACAAACAGGGCGTTCCGCTACTATGTACCTAAATGCTGGAATGCCCTACCCCCTGACATTAGGGCGATTGCCGACCTATCACAGTTCAGAAAGGCACTCAAATACCATTTATTCCTCCAATGCTACCCAAACTCCAATGACACCCCTCTGAAGAGATGACCCACTCTAAGAAACAACCCTCACGTTCATTATGTTATTTCACCCACTCATTGCCATGTAAATATCTCATGCATATAATCAACCCTGTTATCCAAGCTACTCTTTACTATGTAAAATCTCATGTATATAGTTACCCCTGTTATCCAAGTTTGGACCCCTGTTCGATGTAAAACCAAACAGCATGTTGTTATGGTTGTTGTGTTATAATGTAAACCGCGCTGATGCCAAATAGCGCGGTATATAAGAATTTGTAATAAATAAATAATAAAAGAACAAAGCAGACCTTCGATATTATACATCCCTGAACATAACAACAGAGACTGTAAGTTGTATAAATTGACTAAACAAGTCAGTATACTACTGTACAAAGTAACTAAATTAATCTGAATTTTGCTGTACAAAGTAGCTAAACTAGATAGAATATTGCTTTACAATGTAACTAAGCAAGACAAAATAACCTGATTGTATCGTAGACTGTTGTATAAGCAACCACTACCTTGTAATGAAGTAAAGTCCACTACTACTGTGAGCTAGCTTACAACTCCCCTCTCCATAATTAATCATTGCCTCCCACATCCACCTGCTCTCTTTCACATCACTTTGAGCTCCTACATAAGAAGCCCTAGCCCTTGCCTTCCCTATCTTACCTTAAGGACAACAACGAACACCGCAAACGTCACTTGAGAAACCTACCTCCCGAGCTAACACTACACAGAACGAAGCATGGCCATACCTACTATGGCACTTGCACTCCTGTACACTCTGGCTAGTGTTATCTGCGACTCCAATGCGCTTCTCCATGACCACAATCCAATTCCCACACTCCAAGGCACAAGTAGGAAATACTATCACAATCAATACCAGCCCCCAACAAGCTCTCATCACAGGAGACAGATACATTTGCTCTATGTAACACTAGATCTCACTGCTAACTCAAGAGTTAACAAAACAGAAGTTCAGTATGACCTCAAGTGCGCCCTCATCAACGCACGCTCAGCCCACAATAAATGGCCAGCCATTACTGACTTAATAACCAACATGAACTTGGACATACTAATGGTCACCGAGACATGGCTCTCAGACACGGACTCTGTGCTATTAAATCAACTCACCCCTCCTAACTTCTCAATCTTCACATGTAACAGACAAAATAGAAGAGGAGGAGGAGTCTTCATTCTTGCGAAAACTGCACTACAATACCGAATTAACCTAACCAGGAGCTCACAGCACCTAGACATAATAACTATCTCTAACAGAATCAACACCATCAATCTTATTTACAGAGCACCAACTGCTTCTGCAGATGAGTTCTCTGACATAATTGACCTAGCTGCTAATCCCGAAGATCCCAGTAAACAAAATTGGCTACTGGGTGACTTTAATCTCGCCTCCACACAGCCCACCTTATCAAGCACCTTCCTTGAAGCAATGGCAAACCTCTGCTACAAACAAATCGTAATGGACCCTACCCACAAAAAAGGAAACCTCCTTGATCTGATTTTTGCTCCACACACAGCCACAAGCACGAGACGCAGCTTCAATCTCTCCATCACCCCTGTCCCATGGTCAGATCACAATTTGATAACATTCCAGATCCCAGCACAATGGAATACATTCAACCAACCAGATACTCAAACATCAGCTAACCCAGTACGTTTCAAGCCATTGGATAAAGAAGGATCACCAAACATGTACTCCCAAAGCTCGCTCTCACACCATCCAGCCTCGACGAGACAGTAGCTAACTGGAATGACACCCTTCTCCTATACGCTCAACAAGAACCTACTAAAAAACATCCAACGCCAAATGACCATACCAAGAAAAAGCCACCCGCCCCCTGGTTCTCTCCCGAGCTACAGGCATCACTACATCACCTGAGACGACTAGAGAGAAAATGGAGACGCACCCATAACACCCATGACAAAGAAACCTACTTAGCTCACCTGAAAACTCACCGTGAATCAACTTGGCTCAATAGGAAGGAATTCCACGCTGAACTACTCAGCCGCTCACTAAACAAGCCGCGAGATCTCTTCAACTTAGTAAAATCACTAACTAAGGAGGCTTCACCACCACAACAAGAATCTATACATCCACAACTATATGCTAACTACATTCAGTCCAAAGTAGTAAAAGCAAATACAACCACATTCCAAGAACCTCCCAAAACCTCTCAGCCTCAAGTACTACTCACTAAACTCTCACCTCCTTCTGCAAAATCCATTGAAGACATTATTGCCACCATCAACACTACTACTGCACCAAACGATCCATGCCCAGCGCATTGGATCAGAACAATGCGCTTAGAACTTAGTCCTTTCATAGCTAAGATAGCAGACCTGTCTTACTCATCTGGAATATTCCCTGCTGCCCTTAAGCAAACATCCATCCAACCACTACTCAAGAACTTCCAGCTAGACCCAAAGAAGGAGGAATCCTATCGGCCTATCTCTAGTATTCCACTACTAGCTAAAATACTCAAGAAAGAGACTCAAAGACAGATCCAACAACACATAGACACATCATCCCCTCTGGATTCATGCCAGCATGGATTTAGGGAAGCTCATGGGGTTGAAACACTCCTTACCTCCCTATCAAACGCGCTCATCAGTGGGACAGACAGCATCAAGATGGGCTTTGCATTGATCTTTCTTGATATTGCAGCTGCGTTCGACTCAGTAGATCACCAGTGACTCCTAGCTCGATTCCATGAGAAGGGTATCCAAGGTCTCGCATGGAACTGGTGCAAATCATACCTTGAAGACCGTTGGCAACAAGTCCGCATTAGCACCAATACATCTGAGCCCTTCCGGCAAAAGAAGTACCACAAGGATCCTCCCTATTGGCGCTTCTCTTTAATATATATATGCAGCCAATATGTGAAATCACCCGTGCCTTTGGCCTATCCTGCCTCATCTATGCAGGTGACGTTCTCATTTTTACCCCGATCAATATCATAAATCCCAACTACACAGCTTTAATCAACTGCTTCAACACGATAACAGATTGGCTCCTTAACCAGAACCTGCGAATAAACTTCAAAAAGACTGAAGTACTAATCATCACAAGAAACAAACGCTTCTCACCTCCTCCAACCCTCAAAGTAAGAGACGCTGAACTTTCAGTCAAATCATCCATATGCTACCTGGGTGTTACAATTGATCAACAACTAAATTTCAAGGAACACATAAACACAGTAAAGGCCATTTACCACAAGATTAAAACCCTTCGACTCCTGAAACCCATGCTAAACCCTGAGGACTTCCGCACAACGTTCCAAGCGTTAGTCACACTCCATTTTGACTACGCGAATATCACACTACATGATCTACCAAAGAATACCCTATATCCTCTTCAATTAGCCATGAATACCGCAGCACGCATTCTGTCTGGAGCAACAAGAAGAGACCACATAACACCATAAGAACATAAGATATGCCATACTGGGTCAGACCAAGGTCCATCAAGCCCAGCATTCTGTTTCCAACAGTGGCCAATCTAGGTCATACGTACCTAGCAGTTTCCCAAAGGGACACAGGTTCCACAATGCTTGTACTGGTTCAAGCATTGATATCCTGGGTCCCTTCTTAATAATGGTTTATGGACCTTTCCTCCAGGAACTTGTCCAAACCTTTTTTAAACCCAGCTAAACTAACAGCCTTTACTACATCCTCCGGTAACAAATTCCAGAGTTTGATTACACGTTGAGTGAAAAAATATTTTCTTTTATTAGTCTTAAATAGTTTACCCTGTAGCTTCATTGCATGTCCCCTAGTCTTTCCATATTCTGATAAGGTAAACAATCGATCTACGTTTACCCGTTCCACTCCGTTCATTAATTTATAGACTTCTATCATATCTCCCCTCAGCCGTCTCTTCTCCAGGCTAAAGAGCCCCAACCTTTTTAGCCTTTCTTCATAGGAATAGCCTTCCATCCCCTTTACCATTTTGGTGGCTCTTCTCTGAACCTTTTCTAAAATCGCTATATCCTTTTTAAGATACGGCGACCAGAATTGCACACAATATTCAAGGTGCGGTCTCACCATGGAACGATATAGAGGAATTATAATATCTTTTGTTTTATTTTCCATTCCTTTCCTTATCATACCTAGCATTCTATTTGCTCTCTTGGCCGCCGCTGCACACTGGGCCGAGGGTTTTAACAAGGTATCCACAATGACGCCTAAATCTTTTTCCTGGGTGGTGCTTGCTAATGTGGAACCTTGCATCGTGTAACCATAGTTTGGGTTGTTCTTCCCTAGGTGCATAACCTTGCACTTCTCCACATTAAATTTCATCTGCCATTTTGATGCCCAGTCTTCCAATTTATCAAGATCCTCTTGCAATTTTCCACAATCCTCCTGGGTTTTAACAACTTTAAATAGTTTTGTGTCATCTGCAAATTTGATAACCTCACTTGTTATTCCACTTTCCAGGTCATTTATGAATATGTCAAAAGCAGCGGACCCAGCACAGATCCCTGGGGTACACCACTATTCACCTTTCTCCATTGGGAAAATTGGCCATTTAGCCCTACCCTCTGCTTTCTATCTTTTAACCAGTTCCTGATCCACAGTAGTACACTGCCTCCTATCCCATGACTCTTTAGTTTTGCCAAAAGTCTCTCATGAGGGACTTTGTCAAAGGCTTTCTGAAAGTCCAGATACACAATATCAACCGACTCACCTTTGTCCACCTGCTTATTCACTCCTTCAAAAAAACATAACAGATTAGTAAGACAAGATCTTCCTTGTCTAAAGCCATGTTGGCTGTCTCCCATTAGGTCGTGACTATCTACATGCTGAGTAATTTTATTCTTTATGATGGTTTCTACCATTTTTCCCGGTACTGATGTCAGGCTCACTGGTCTGTAGTTTCCCGGATCACCCCTCGAACCCTTTTTAAAAATTGGTGTTACATTGGCGATCCTCCAATCCTCAGGTATTAGAGATGATTTTAATGATAGTTCACAGATTACTGCTAGCAGGTCTGCAATCTCAAATTTCAGTTCTTTCAACACCCTTGGATGTATACCATCCGGCCCAGGTGATTTGCTACTCTTCAGTTTATCTAATAGTTGTAAGACATCTTCCCGATCTATCGATATTTCCTTCAATTCTTCCATACCTTTAAATAACACTTCAGTCATGGGTAACATCCCTACATCTTCCTCAGTAAAGACCGAAGCAAAGAATTCATTCAGTCTTTCCGCTATCGCCTTGTCGCCTCTTAGTGCTCCTTTAACCCCTTTATCATCTAATGGACCAACTGACTCTCTCACAGGTTTTTTGCTACGAATGTACTTGAAAAGGTCTTTATTTCGCGTTTTTGCTTCCGCAGCAAGCTTCTTCTCAAATTCTCTCTTTGCCTGCCTTATCAATGCCTTGCATTTGACTTGCCAGTGCTTGTGCTGTTTCCAGGTTTCATCGTTTGGCTCTTTTTTCCATTTCCTGAAAGATGCTTTTTTGGCAACAACAGCCTCTCTGACCTCACCTTTAAACCATGCTGGCAGTTTTTTGGACTTCCTTCCACTTTTCTTAAAGCGTGGAATACAGCTGGTCTGGGCTTCCAAGATAGTATTTTTCAACAACACCCAAGCTTGATGTACGTCTTTAACCTTTGCAACTGCTCCTTTTAGTTTTTTCTTAACTGTTTTCCTCATTTTATCATAGTCTCCCTTTCGAAAGTTAAAGGGTAGTACTGTGGATTTCCTTACTATCCCTCCTCCACTAATTAAATCAAAGGTGATCATGCTATGATCACTATTGCCAAGTGGCCCCAACACCCTTATCTCTTGCACTACATCTGGTGTTCCACTAAGGACTAGGTCTAATATTGCTTCCCCTCTGGTTGGTTCATGAACCAGCTGCTCCAAGAAGCAGTCATTTATTTCATCTAGGAACTTTATCTCCCTAGCATGTCCTGTTGTGACACTGACCCAGTCGATGCCGGGGTAATTGAAATCACCCATTATTATTACTGCACTGTAACTTTTGCTAGCTTCCTTGATTTCTTTGAGCATTTCATCATCCATTTGTTCATTCTGGCCAGGCGGACGATAGTACACCCCACTGCCATCGCCTTCCCCTTTTTACATGGAATTTCAATCCATAGAGATTCTACAGCAAATTTTGTTTCTTGCAAAACTTTAATCCTTTCTGACTCAATGCCCTCTCTAACATAGAGCGCAACCCCTCCACCAATTTGGTCAACTCTATCATTACGATGTAGTTTGTACCCAGGTATCACAGTGTCCCACTGGTTGTCCTCCTTCCACCATGTCTCTGATATTCCAATCATATCTAACCTCTCGTTTAGTGCTATATATTCTAACTCTCCCATCTTGTTTTGTAGACTTCTAGCATTTGCATACAAGCATTTTAGAGATTGTATTTTATTCATATTAATTTGGCTATTGGTAGACATGGGTAATTTGGGATCTTTAAGTTCTGTCTGCTCCATACTCGAGGGCATTTGGGCTACTTTACTCTTTTTGGAACATCTCTGCTTTTTGTAGTATCCTTCAAGGATACATTCTTCCGAACCATGCGCTCTTGGGCGACTGTCGGCTTTCCCCTATTATCTAGTTTAAAAGCTGCTCTATCTCCTTTTTAAAGGTTAATGCCAGCAGCCTGGTTCCATCCCGGTTAAGGTGAAGCCCATCCCTTCGGAAGAGCCCCTCCTTTCCCCAGAATGTTCCCCAGTTCCTAACAAATCCGAACCCCTCATCTCTGCACCATTGTCTCATCCACGCATTGAGACTCCGCAGCTCTGCCTGCCTTTTGGGTCCTGCGCGTGGAACGGGAAGCATTTCGGAGAACGCTACCCTGGAAGTTCTGGATTTCAACTTCCTACCTAAAAGCCTAAATTTAGCTTCCAGAACCTCCCTACCACATTTTCCTATGTCATTGGTACCGACATGTACCAAGACAGCAGACTCCTCCCCAGCACTATCTAAGACCTTATCTAGGTGGCGTGTGAGGTCCGCTACCTTCGCACCAGGCAGGCATGTTACCAGGCGATCCTCACGTCCACCAGCCACCCAGCTATCTACATGCCTAATGATCGAATCACCAACTATAACTGCTGTCCTAACCCTTCCCTCATGGGCACTGTGATACCGCAAGCCCTCTGATGCAAGAAAGGAAACTTTTAAATCTTGAAAAAAACAGGATTTGCCTGCAATTACGAGAAGGGACACATAGAGGGAGCAGGAGAACAAACCTGAAAGTGGAAGAACCACACCTCTATGGGCAGGACTCAGAAGCAGCTGCTCTGGATTTAAGTAGGAACAGAGCACTGCAAGAGAGAGAGCCAAGAGAGAGAGAGCCGAGAGAGCCAAGAGAGGCAAAGGTGCCAGGAAGGCAGTCAAGAGAGCCAGAAAGGCAACAGAGAAACCCCGAAGGGAAGAACCCAGAGGAGAAGCACAGGAGGAGGCAAGGAGCTTGGCAGAGACCTTCATGTGGAGAACAGGAGGCAGTGCCAAGGGAAGCTCCAGAGGCCAGACTCAGAGACCGAGGTGAGGTCACTGACAAACCCAGCAGAGCTAAAGGAAAGGAAGCTACTGGGAGAGCAGGCCTAGAGAAAGGCCATACACAACTTCAAGGGGCAGTATCACGGACTGCAGCCAAGGAAGGAAGTGCTTATCCCTCCGGTTGGAGAAGAAACCTTCAAGAGAAAAAAGGTACTTTTAAAAGCTTTTACAAAAGTAACTTGAAAGATAAAGGAAAAGTTCATAGCCTTGAGAGAAAGGATATACCTGGAGCACAAAACTCTCAGACTAGGCCTCAAGCCTTTTTCAAGAAGCCTAGAGAGGAACAAAGGGCTAGTTTTTATCTGGACAATAAGGACTGTTTTAAACCAGATATAACTGATAAGTTTTACAGGAAAAAGTTTAATGTTGCCAGAGAATGGAAGGAGCAAACTTTTAGTCCTGAAACGACAGCAAGCCCAGGGAGATATACTAGACCTAAAAGCCGACGCCCCAAACTCCCAAGCCAGCACTGGGATACAGTATGGCATGCTTTTAGGAAACCAGGTTTTAATATCCAAGAGATCTCAGAGACCTCAATTTCAGATCCCATAGACATGGAATGGCTGCCAGGGGAATCTGAGAGCACTGAAGATATAGAACCAATGGAATGTGACTTTTGCACAAGAAGATATCTTTGAGTAAAAGGCAAACAAATCTAAAGTGTGCAAACTGTACTGGAAAGTTTATGCTTTAAGTTGGTGAAGGAACCATGTTATTTTGAGTGTTTTGCTGACTCACGTTTGATGCAACTGAATTTATGTTCTGTTACTCATTACCTCATATTTTGAATTTCTTCATGCGAAAAGGGGAAATAAAAGCCTTTTTGTACCCTACACTTGGCAAGAGTTACTTTTTTAGGTTGTTGACCCTGAGGCTGACAATGTGACCTGCTATCCCATTGACCCTCACAACAGATCAACCCTGAACCTTTTAATTCTTATGCGCTCCCCAGCCCCTGTGGAACCACTACGCCGCCACTAGAGGGGGCTGAGGGGGACAGCACTTGGCCCTGGAGAAACCTCCTCAGTGCGAGAGGGGTTTACATCACCTGGAGGACAGGTCCTAGTTACAGGATCACTTCCTGCCACACCAGGGTGATGCTCTCCTGTCACGTGACCTCTCTCCTCCATGGCAACAGGGATGCTGCCAGACTGGAGGTGGGACTTCAGGACTATATCCCTGTAGGTCTCGTCAATGTACCTCTCTGTCTGTCTTATGTTTTCCAAGTCTGCTACTCTAGCCTCTAGAGAACGGACTCGTTCCCTGAGAGCAGAGAGCTCCTTGCACCAATACTAATGGAGCTGCACTGGCTTCCGATAAGCTGCAGGATCACATATAAAGCCCTTCTCACCACTTTCAAAGCTATAAATAAATTATCGCCATCCTCAATCTCAGATCTACTCACGCAAACCCCAAACAATAGACTCAGGAGGTCAACAGCTGAAAATACACTAGTTATCCCTAGTGAATCAATAAAATGAACCCAAATAACTAGCAACAGAGCATTTTCATCATATGCCCCAAGATGTTGGAACCAACTCCCTCCCAGCATCAGATCAATTAGAGACCTTTTGCAATTCAGAAAAGCCATAAAACACCATCTGTTCACTATGTACTTCACTAAACTCATCAACGACTCCCCGCCTACCATCAAGATCTCAAGCCCTCATGAAGACAAACCAAATACACTTCATACAGAATATGTAACATAGACAAATAGATCTGTATCTATGTATGAGGTACTGTAATGTAAATAGAATTACCTTCACGATATCTGTTAAAAGGTAAATAGTTTTCCCCTAGTTGAAGCCCATGTTACGCTCCCTGTTCTTTGTAAACTTAAGACAGGTTTTATCTGTCTGAGTAGAATTTTGTTGTATGGAAACCGCACTGATGACAAAGAGCGTGGTATATAAGAACTGTTAAATAAATAAATAAGAAATGCTATACTGGTTCAGACCAAGGTTCATCAAACCCAGTATACTGTTTCTAACAGCGGCCAATCCTGTTCAGAAGTACCTAGAAGTTTCCCAAAAAGACACCCAGGTTCCATAATGCCAGTACTGGGGCAAGCAGTGGGGTTGCGCTTTAATAAAATTTGAACCTACTGCTCTATTACTCTCCGCTCCTTTGTGCGCTGGTTGGTTTTGCATGAGAGATTGCTCTTTTTGGACAAACGGCCCCCTTGGCCATTTCACACAGAGATGTAGGAGCAGGAGCCTCAGGGGAGCCCCCAGCCAAGGCGTTCAGGGAAGAAATGGAGCTGTGGGGGGAGCAGTGATCATCTGATTCCCAATGCTCCATGGACCTAGGAGAGGAGCCGTCGGACCTTTGGAAAGATGACAGTGCAGGATTTGGAAGAGAGAGAAATCCCTTCCGGAGAAGACCCCAGC
The DNA here is from genome assembly GCA_033557465.1 of Ichthyophis bannanicus. Classification (NCBI taxonomy): domain Eukaryota; kingdom Metazoa; phylum Chordata; class Amphibia; order Gymnophiona; family Ichthyophiidae; genus Ichthyophis; species Ichthyophis bannanicus. Next base: position 339,195,254 of record CM066032.1, read on the forward strand.
ATGGTCAGGGTCTTCCCAAGAGAGTAGCTAGTGGCTCTGTTTAAGCATTCTCCAGGAACAAGCAGGAAGTCAGTCCTCACATATGGGTAACGACGGAGCCCGTGCAGAGCATTTCCCCAGCTTTCAAAGAGAGCCTTTGGAACATGCTATCACGCATGTGTGGTCCTCTTCCCGTCCAAGGGTGCAATCTTAATAAGTCACCTTTTTTCCGCGGAGCCCAATGGACGCCTGTCCTGTTTCCCCAGAAACATTCTTGCTAATTATCCTTAAAACAGTTAATTTCCTGGTTTGCGTACCGATTCCTCTTCCTGCCTCAAGCCGGCACCGTCTCCAGTACTGTTCTCGGCTCCTTTTGTCTTTTTTGATTGAAGCTCACCTCAACTAGCGTTCATTCCCTTTTTCACCTAGGGGGTTGTTGACTCTGTCCGGGTGTTCATGTTCCCTGGTAGGTTAAAAAAATGTGACCACTGCAATCAAACGATGTCAGTGACAGACACCCATGATTGCTGCTTGGGCCCAGACCATGACAGCACCTCCTGCGACCTGTGTCAGGCCATGACACCTAAAACCAATAAAAAGCATTCGGAGTTGCAAGAAAAACTGTTCCCCAGGTCCGACTCTGCACCGGCCTCCCCAACGCCAAGCTCCAAGCCTAGCACTTCCTGTGCGGCCCGAGCATCCTCGGAGTCCCGCGGCAGCAGCAGCTCCTCCGAGAAGACATTGGACCTTGAGAGGAAAAAGAAAAATTCCTTGAAGTCCACCAAGGTTGCGCCGGAGAAACCCAGTAAAACTGCCCAGAGCAACTCGGGTGGCTCTGAGAAGCGCCCTACCAAGGTCCTCAAGAAGGATTCCTTGGCTGGCAGAGACTGTGCGAGGTTCCTCGAGACCATAGTCCTTAAGGATGCACTCACAAGAGTGCTGGCGCCGGCCCGAGGCCGCAACCAAAGGTTGCGAAGCCTTCTGGCTTGGAAACCAGAATGGCGGCTTTGGAGTAGAACATCACTCCTATCCTGGCTGTGCAGCAGGCAATGATGACTGGTTTGTCCGCATAATCTGCCCCGACAATCAGGCATCCGACTGTGGGGGAGTCCCCAGTCGTCGAGCCGAACTCCACGTGCCATTGGCCTCAGGTAGGCCTTCAGTACCATTTGAGGTCTCTGTCCTGTTCCTTGGGCATCCGATCCTCCCTGGCCAGTTTCTGCGACTCAGGCCCCAGGTTCTCCAGAGGCTGCAGGCCACTCTGCCCGGCCTTGACATTGAGTCACAGGGCCTCGGATTCGTCATCACCGCTCAATTCCGAGTGGGAGACTGACGACAAGGCATCCCTGGAAACCAAGTGGCACTGAGATATTCCCTCAGACCCGGCGCCATTCTCCTCTGGAAGATGTGGCCTTCCATGACTTTGTTAAGGATATGGCCAGAGCTCTCTCGGTGCAAACTGAGGCGGAGGAAGATCCCTGCACTGAGGAACTGGAGATCCTCCTGTATGTCTCCACCGAAGGAAACTCTCAGGGTGCCGATCCTTGAGTGGCTGCTACTCAGAATGTGGGAGATGCTGGCCTCAGTGCCAGTGGTGAGCCGCACCTTGACACCATCTACCACATCTGGAAGGGCCCCGGGATCTACAAGCCCCAACTCCCACATAACTCCATGGTCATCAAGTTGACCATGCAGAAACTTAAGAGCCAGAAGACCCACTCTTCGATCCCTCCTGGGAGGGATGCTAGAGCCCTCGATGCCCTCAGGCGCAAGTGTTACCATGGCTCCATGCTGGGATACAGGATTGATGCCTATGAACTGTATGCAGGTATGTACCTGAAGGATCTCACCCAGGAGTTGTCCAGGTTTTTAGCGGGGCTTACCGTGGAACCCATCCAGCGATTCTAATACCTGACCTCCAGGATCAAGGACTGTTCTAAGTTCCTCTCCAGGGCAGCCTATGACTGCTTTGAATCAGCAGCGTGGGTAGCATCAGTGTCCGAAACCAAGCCTGGCTGCAGTCTTTGGACCTCGATGTCCCCTGCACTGGGGAGAACCTGTTCGGCAAACCTAAGGCAGTCGAGATCGAGGCCGATGTGGTGACTCGACAGAGGCTCTCCAAGAAGACCTCATCCTTTCCCCCTAAGAGGTTCAAGATGCTCTCCCTTGGAACACTGCTGCATTACTTCCACCAGGGAGATTGGCTGTGCTCCTTGGACCTAAAGGATGTGTATACTCACATCCTGATCCACCCCTCCCACAGGCAATACCTATGGTTCGTGGAGGGAGTATGGCACTATTAGTACAGGGCACTCCTCTTTGGCCTGGCCTTCTTGCCAAGGTTCTTTACCAAAGATCTCCAGGAACAAGCAGGAATAAGTCTTCACATATGGGTACGTCGGTACCGATGGAGCCTTCGCGGGAACGCTCCCCAGCATCCAGAAAGAAAGCCTTTGGGAGCATCCCACACACATGCGCGCTGCCTTCCCGCCCATTCACTTTCCTCGCATCAGTTTTCCGTTTTCCGCAGAGCTGGCAGGACGTATTCCTGTCACCGCAGAAAATTCTTCTTTTTTATTCTTGTTTTCTGTGGTCGCGTCTGCCTTCCCTCGACTCCACCGGTACCGCCGGTGCTTTTCTTTCTTTTTACTAAAAATGTCTTCTTTTTTCTAAGGAATTTTTTCCTGTTTAGTGCCTGACGGTTTCTTGGCCACTAGGCCTCTATCCTTTCCATTATGGAAAAGCCAGCCACTATCCTTAAGAAATGCTCAAATTGTGGCGGTACAAATATATTTTTAGATACTCATTCTTGGTGTCTAAAATGTTTAGGTCCTGACCATTGCCCACTGGAGTGTCTCTCCTGCAGGAGCTTAAATAGAAGAAGTCTTCAGGATCGAGCACAACTCGATGCTCGGTTCACCTCAGACTTGATGTCACCAGCCAGAATATCTTCTTTCTCACAGGATCAGGTAACCAAACAAAAGTCTGTTAAGACTAGCCAGTCCTCGAGTGGTAGATCTCCTTCTAAGCATCGAGATGCCTCTGGCGTTGCCCTCGAGGACATTTTGGCAATAAAGCCCCGGCAGGAGTCTTCGGGCTCCAAAGCATTAACGGGGCTTCAGGTTGTTCCCGAGGTTCTTACCTCCATGGACATACCTGGGCCATGCTCAGTGGTTGTGGCCGCTTCGAGCGGTACCGACACCCCGGCATCGGCTATGGTGATGGATGAGATATTCTCCAGGACCAAGCAGGAAGTCAGTCCTCACTTATGGGTGTCATCGACGCCGATGAAGCCCCAGCGGAGCATTTCCCCAGCTTTCCATGAAAGCCTTTGGGAATGCTGGCACGCATGCGCGGTTCCCTTCCTGCCTAAAGGTGCCATCTTACCTCAGTCTCTTTTTTTCCGTGAAGCCCATCGGACGTGTGTCCTTTTTTTCTCGGAAAAGAGAAGTTTTTTCTTGGCGTTATTTCGCTTTTTTCCTCGGATTCGACGTCGATTCCCCTCCCGCCGGGTTCGGTACACCGGTATCAAATCCCTTTCTTCTTTTTTCGGTTTTTGCCCTTAGTGGCTAGGCGCTCGCGACAATTCTTTTTCTTTTTCCCTGGAAGGCCGGTCCTTTGACCTCGCGGGGACCCTTTTCTCCCCGATGGCTTCCAGTGGTTTTAAAAAGTGTGATCGGTGTAAGAAGATAATGTCTCTCACCGACACACACGACTGCTGCCTTCGGTGCCTTGGCCCGGACCACGATTCTAAAACGTGCAGGCCATGTGGAAAAATGTCTTCCAAGGCCCTCCGAAGTCATCAGCAACAAAGTTAAAGGCTTTTCTCGGACTCGGCCTCTGCCCGGGCCCGGACCTCGTCTGAGGCCTCGACATCTCGGGATTCCGATCCCGAGAGGCGTCGGAGCTCCTCGGACAGGGAACGTAAGAGGAAGAAACGGCTCGTGAGGGCGGCGACGGAGGAGGTCCCTGAGCCCTCGAGGGCCAGGTCTAAGACCCCCGACCGTCGTCCCGGGCCCGTGGACCAGGAGAAGCCAACTAAAGTTCCTCGCATGGAGCCGGAGTCTGCTGGACACGTAAGTCCTGTTGTCCTCGTGGACTCGCCTCCCCGAGTACCGATGTCGGGCCCGGCGCCACCGGGGCCCGAGTCGGGGGCTGCTGCGTCACCCGAGCTGAGTCTCAGGTTGACAGCCTTGGAGAGCAGAATGTCTGCCTTCATGGATCAGCAGCGGGCACTGATGGCCAGCCTGTCTGGTGCATCTGCCCCGACCACCGGGACATCGACTTTGAAGTCGACCCCGGAGACCGAGCCGATACTCGATTCCCTTGCGGCTCGAGGTCGTCCTCGGTCAAGGTCTCCCTCGACCTCCCGTTCGGGACCGAGGGTCTCGACGCCGGTGCCGGTGCCTAGAGGCCCCGCGGCGGACCTCAACTCGACATCGGACGAGTCTGCTTGGGAAACCGAAGATGAGGAGTCTCCTGACACCTTCAAGACTCAGTGTGTCCCTTCGGACTCACCTGAGTCTGAGCCCCGGAGTAGATCCCCTCCGGAGGATACTAGGTTCTCGGAGTTTGTCCGCGATATGGCCGCTGCCCTGGCTATCTCGGCTGACCCCGAGGAAGAGCCTCGAGCCGAAGAGCTCGATGCTCTGCAGTATGACTCTCCTCCGAAGGAGGCCTTTACTGTCCCGGTTCCTCCGATGCTGGAACGGCTCCTCTTCCGGATGTGGGAGGCGCTGGCCTTGGCGCCGGTTTTAAGCAAGTGAGTCGATTCCATCTATCGGCTCCGAAAGAGTCCTGGCTTCCAGAAAGCACAGCTACCACACCATTCCATGGTTGTGGAATCGGCCATGCATCGTCTGAAGAGTCAGAAGATGCACTCCGTGGTGCCTCCTGGAAGGGAAGCCTGAAGCCTTGATGGCGTCGGTAGAAAGTGCTTTCAGGGCTCGATGCTTGCTTGCCGTGTCCAGACATGGACATGGGCATGTATTTACGAGACCTGGCCAAGGAGTTGGCCGGATTCTCTGCTGGTCTCTCCGGGGAACCCTTTCAGAGTTTTAAGTCCTTGTCTTCGAGGATCCGGGAATGCTCTAAGTTCATGTCCCGCGCCGCCTACGATGGCTTCGAGGCTTTGGCCCGAGTAGCGGCAGCCGGCATCGCGGCCCGACGCCAGGCATGGCTGCAGTCATCGGACCTCAAGCCATGGGTTCAGGACAAGTTGGTCGATGTCCCTTGCCGAGGTGAAAACCTTTTTGGCAAGCCTGTGGCCGAGAAGGCCGCTCAGCTCGAGACAGAGCACCTCACGAGAACAAGGCTGTCGAGGAGGACCTCTGCCCCTTCTCATAAGAAGAAGGGCTCGGGTAAAAAGTCCTTTTACCCGAGGAAGGGCACTGCCTACAAACAGTACCCACAATATCTGGCTGCCCAAGCTGCCCCCCAGGGTCAGCAAGCCAAGGGCCAGGGTAATGGGCCCTGTAGGCAGAGGACCCTCAAGCCTGCAGCCCCTGCTCCCACTCAGCAGGGTGGGGGTTTTTGACTCCTTGAGTATAGCCATACCTCCCTTGCAGACCCAGCCCTGCACAGGAGGCCGCCTAGCCTTGTTCGCCCACAAGTGGCCTTTGATAACCCAAGACAGTTGGGTGCTGGACATAGTCCATCGAAGCTATGCCCTGCACTTTCACCAACTGCCTCCGCCACACTTCCCAGGGGAACCTTTCAGGCCTCCCCTGCATACAGCCCTTCTCCTCCAGGAGCTAAATGGTCTGTTGCTAGACAAGGCGGTGGAGCCTGTGCCTCCCCACTTCCAAGGCCATGGGTTTTACTCCAGGTATTTCCTGGTGCCAAAAAGAACCGGTGGTCTTCGACCCATTTTGGATCTCAGAATCCTGAACAAGTTTCTAGTGAAAGAAAAGTTCAAGATGCTTACTCTTGGAACACTTCTGCCCTACCTCCAGCAGGGAGATTGGCTTTGCTCTTTAGATCTAAAGGATGCTTACACTCACATCCTTATTCATCCAGACCACAGAAAGTACCTCAGGAAGCCATTATCAGTACAGAGTACTGCCTTTTGGACTGACCTCCGCTCCCAGGGTGTTTACCAAGTGCCTGGCGGTGGTGGCAGCCTACCTGAGAAATCAGGGCATCTTTGTGTTTCCTTACCTCAACGACTGGCTCATCAGAGGCCAGACTTCCCTAGAAGTTCAACAGGCCACCAACAGGACAATAGAACTGCTCCAAAAGGTGGGCTTTGTCATCAACTTCGCAAAGTCCACTTTGCTCCCCTCCCAAAACTTGGAGTTCATAGGAGCACGGTTGGAATCTCAGCTGGCAAGAGCATTCTTACCAGTGGACCGAGCACAAAGGCTCATGGACCTCGCCAGCAAGTTTCTGCACTGGTCCCTGGTCTCCGCCAGACTCTGTCTCAGGCTTCTGGGCCACATGGCGTCGACAGTACAGGTGACCCCCAATGCCAGGCTCAATATGAGGCCTGCCCAGTGGTGCCTTCGGACTCAGTGGTCACAAGCCTCAGGCAGTCTCAGAGACAGGATCAGAGTGTCTCATCATTTCCTGGCCTCCCTCAACTGGTGGTTACACCCCCCCCCCAATCTGCTGGTGGGGGTGCCCTTTCAGATCCCACCTCATACAGTGGTACTGACCACCGATGCCTCTCTGCAGGGTTGGGGAGCACACTGCCTAGACAAGTGCACCCAGGGCCTGTGGTCTTATTGGGAGGCGTCCCAGCAGATCAGTTTGCTGGAACTCAGAGCTATTCGCTTGGCCCTCAAGGCCTTTACTGCTTCCCTGGCTCAACAGTCTGTCTTGATCCAGACAGACAACCAGGTAGCCATGTTCTATGTGAACAAACAGGGCGGGACAGGTTCCCAGCCCCTTTGCCAGGAGGCCCAGGACCTCTGTTCCTTTGCCCTGAAGCACAAAATGCTCCTCAAAGCAGTCTATCTTCCAGGCCAGGAGAATTCCCTGGCCGACAGATTGAGCAGGATTCTGCAACCACACAAGTGGCAGCTACATCCTTTAGTGGTTCAAAAGATTTTCTTGAAATGGGGGCTTCCCTCCATAGACCTGTTTGCCAGTCGACTGAACAACCAGCTGCCAAGGTTCTGCTCCAGGCAACCGCATCCTCTGAGAGTAGCAGCAGATGCTTTTCTGATTCCCTGGACTCAGGGCCTACTTTATGCGTTTCCTCCCACCTCTCTGGTGGCCCGAACGCTGTTCAAGATTCTCCAAGACAGGGCCTCAGTCCTCCTGGTAGCTCCCAGGTGGCCAAGGCAGCCTTGGTTCCCCCTCCTGCTTCAACTGGCAGTGGATCTGCCTCTGCCTCTGGGATTGCAACCCGACCTTCTCTCTCAGAATCAGGGCTCCTTGCTGCATCCCAATCTCAAAGCTCTCAATCTGATGGCATGGAGGCTGCAAGGGTAGTGTTGGCTCCCTGGGGCCTGCCTCCCGAGGTTGAGGAAGTTCTCCTAGCCTCCAGGAAACAATCCACTAGGAAGACCTATGCTCTCAAGTGGAAAAGGTTCTCTGTGTGGTGTCAGCTACGTGCTGAGGATCCTTTCTCCTGTACTGTGTCAGTAGTGCTTCAGTACCTGCTGCACTTGTCCAATCAGGGTCTCAAGTCCAACTCTGTTCGGGTCCACCTCTCTGCTTTAGCAGCTCACCACTCCCTAGTTGAGGGCCATTCCTTGTCTGTGCGCCCTTTGGTGTCTAGGTTTCTCAGAGGCTTGCTTCTGCTCAAGCCTCCCATACGTCCTCCTGCTCCTGAGTGGGAGCTTAATGTGGTCTTGCAGCAGCTAACTCGCCCACCTTTTGAGCCTATGGCAACTTGCCCTCTACGCTTCCTTTCCTGGAAGACTCTTTTTCTGATAGCCCTTACTTCGGCTAGGAGAGTGAGTGAGCTTCAGGCCTTGGTCTGTGATAGACCTTACACCAGGTTCTATAAAAACAGGGTGGTCCTCAGGACTCACCCCAAGTTCCTTCCTAAGGTTGTCTCCTCTTTCCACCTCAACCAGGAGGTGGTTCTTCCTACTTTCTTCCCTACACCTCATGCAAGTCAGGCTGAAACAGTTCTCCATACCTTGGACTGTAGGAGGGCCTTATCCTTCTACCTTGAACGTACGCAAGGTCACAGGAAGGCTTCTCAGCTCTTCCTTTCTTTTGACCCCAATAACTTGGGGAGGCCTGTGTCCAAGCGTACCTTGTCCATCTGGGTGGCTGACTGTATCACCTGGGCTTACAAGGCAGCTGACCTTCCTTTGCAGGGTAGGGTCACGGCCCACCGTGTGAGGGCAATGACTGCATCAGTGGCTCACCTCCGCTCTGTTCCATTGCAAGACATCTGCAGGGCTGCTACTTGGTCTTCAAGCCAGACTTTTGCAGCCCACTACTGTCTGGAGAGGGAGTCCCTTAGGGACAGTGCTTTTGGCCAAGCAGTACTCCGGAATCTCTTTGAGGTCTAGGCAGCTCCTGCCCTCTGGTTGGGCTACCTGTGGAGGGTGTGTCCTTGCAAAGCCTTTACTGTGTTGCTGAGACTAGAGGGAGTTCTCTTGTTCAGCCTGTTTTCCTGGTAGCCCAGAGCTGGGGAGTCACCCATAAGTGAGGACTGACTTCCTGCTTGGTCCTGGAGAAAGAGTAGTTACTCACCTGTAACAGGTGTTCTCCAGGAGCAGCAGGAATCAGTCCTCACTACCCTCCCACCTCCCCTTGGAGTTGCAGTTGTACATAGTTTAATTTTTACATTTTTGTGTGCTGTTCTTAGCTATGTCATTTGACTGAGGTAAGATGGCACCTTTAGGCGGGAAGGGAACCGCGCATGCGTGCCAGCATTCCCAAAGGCTTTCATGGAAAGCTGGGGAAATGCTCCGCTGGGGCTTCATCGGCGTCGATGACACCCATAAGAGGACTGATTCCTGCTGCTCCTGGAGAACACCTGTTACAGGTGAATAACTACTCTTTCCTCACCGATGAACGTAGTCTAGCGAATCTCTCAGCTACTTCGGTACCGCTAGAGTCGCTGCAGACCGTTCCCCGACTATCGGTATCGGCTTCGGTACCGGTATCGACATCGGCACCGGTGTCGGTACCGTCGATGCTTGCTTCGACAGACTCGCTTCCTTCGATGCCGAGCCTGGAATTGCTCTCTAGCATGGAGGATTCGGTACCGTCTCGTCTCGGTACCAACCTCGGGCGGTACCGAAGACATCTCTTTAAAGAAAATCCGATGCTTCATCCTTTCAAGTCTTCCGATCCCGATGACTGGGATGAATCCATCGGTACCAAGGCTGAATTTTCAACAATTCTAGCCTTTACCCCTCATTTCAGAGGGTCCTCCTCAGGAGAGATTTCTTTTCAAGCTTTTCTGCTTGATATGGCAAAGTTACTTGCCATTTCTATACCTGGTAAAGAATCCATACCAGGGGATTCAGAAACTCTGCAATTCCCCTGGATTCCAAAGGAGGTGATCATGCTTCCTTTGCATCAGATCTTACAGGATCTACTATTAAGAATCTGGGAAACTCCTTTAACGGTATCCCCACATTCTAAGACACTTGACACTATGTACAAGGTGCCACCTTCTCCTGGTTTTCAAAAGACTCAACTTCCTCATCATTCTATTGTTGTAGAATCAGCAATGAGGCATATTAAGAGTGCAAAGAAGCACTCCTCTTATCCACCAGGTCATGAGTCTAGGACTTTAGATGCCTTTGGACGTCAATGCTTCCAGGCATCCATGCTTTCAGCAAGAATTATCTCATATATTTTCTATATGGGATTATCTCTTGAAGAGGTCACAAAGAACTTAAAGCTTTTGAACCCTTTTCTTCAAGAACATAAAAGAGCAGACTATTTCTTATTAGTCAGTTATGCTCAAAATGTCTCTAAGTTCCTTAATCGTGCTTCCCTGGACTGTTTTGAGTCTATTAGCAGAACTTCTGCTATAGCCATAGGGGCACGACGCATGGCCTGGCTCCAAGCTTCAGACTTGGACAAATGGGTACAAGAAAGACTGGGAAATACTCCTTGTACTGGTGAAAATCTCTTTAACAAGGATGCTTTATTCCAAGCTAATCAGTTAAACACTGATATTATTGCTTTCAGAGGATTGTCAAAACTTTCCTCTATCCCAGCTAGTAAAAAATCTCCTAACAAACTTTATCCCCCTAAGGGAAAGAAGTTTTATCCATCTTCTACCCATCATGTAGATGTTTCCAAAGAAGGGCAACATCATACCAGGCTAAGAAAATCAAAACCTCAACAGGCTCAGCAAACCCAGCAGTCGCAGGGTTTCTGATATTTCATTCATTAAATCTCTTTTTCCTGTTTGAGGTTTAGAACCGGTAACCTACTTCTTATCAACAGAAGCATCTACAGTTCATCTAATCCTTACTGAGATATCAGTGATACACTGACTCAATCCTCGACTCTAGGCATGAATCTCTTGCCACAAGAGAAATCCATTCTTTTAGCTCTAAGAGCTATTGAGGACAATCATGCCCTACAAGTAACAGGTTTCTCCTCTCCTTTTTGAAGGAAAAAGAGGAGTAACAACAAGGTAGGCTATGCCCTTCACCTTGACAGTTTTCCTGTACGAGGATATCTCATTGTTTTGACTGCAAGGGGGCTTTGCCTTTTCAGGGACTTACCAAATTGTAAGTCTTCTCAACTCTGTATTACTTTCTATCCCTCTTAGTCGAGTCATTCAGCCTCTAAGAGTGATACTATTCAACTGGAGGGCTTACACTTTAAGCCCATAGGATTTTCTTCAATACCTACTCCAGTAAGTGGTTTCCATACACAGTTTTCTTCCCCTTTGCAATCTTCTCTCATATTTCTTTTAAGACAGCTTATCAGACGGTAATTGAGTTTTACCACTCCTAATTATGTCTGTCGGTCCTTTTCCAATCTATAGGACCTAACTTTTTCTGCTGCCTTAATAACAGATAATTCCAAGAGAGGTTCTACAACCCACTTGGACAATTTATCATTGCAGGCAACCGGCCTGTCTACTATTCTTAGCCATCTTCAATTCTTTTTGGCTCCAACAGAATAGATTAGGTTGCACACTGACAATTAAACAGCCAGATCTCACCTAAGCAACCTATAACATGCTCTCTGCAATTATACAGAAAAGCTCTGCAACTATGGGCCTTTGCCAGAGAGCGTCAGAGCCATTCCTAGTAGGTAACTTCCGGATGGTTAAAAAGGCTTTGCCCAGTCATGCTCCTACATGGCTGTTTTTTTCCTACTCTCACCATCTTCCTTAAAATTTCCTTTTAAGGAAAAGGAACCAGGGCTTAGACCATGTGAAAGCATAAAGAATTGCTCAATTCCCTGGGTTGTCCCACATCTCCAGTGGAACTCTTACAACAGGGATGCGTTCCTTTTAACTGCAGTCGGTCCTTGTCTAGTGCTTTCCTTCTAATTCCCAATACTTCATTGAAGCTTATGTTGAACAAAGAACGCATGATACTCATATTGCCCTCACAGAGGGGCAAACATGGTATCCCCTTATATTGCGTCGTCTTCTCCAGCTACTACACTGAAGTTAGAAGGATCCAGACCATGTCTTAAGACTAAGGATCTCCTCTGCACCCCTTCACGTAGGTCTCCATTTCTGGTTATTCAAAGGCTAGAATTTTTAAAGAAATCTAGACCTCTCCTTATAACTAAGAACATTCCACTGGTTTCCATGAAACCTTCTTCATGGTTCTTCCACTTGTAACCAGAAAGAGATTCCCTATCTATATTCTCAAGCAGGTCTTACCCCTTCTTGTTATTAAGTGAATCTCTCTCTCTCTCTAGATATATATATATATATATGACTGAACGATTTGTTACTGTCCATATTAATGCTGTTCCAGCATACCTTAGGGTTTTAAATGGACAACCAATTTCTATGGTAATTAGAAAATACCTTCTTTTACCGTAACTTTCCCGGTTACGTTACATCTGAAGCTCTCCATGTAAAGTCATTATCCTAAGTGACATCACTTAGGGAGGACATTACTGATCTTCAAGAAATTGGAGGCTACAGCACCTACTACAAATGTTTTTTTCTTTCCTTTGGATAAAGGGGTCTTAAAAACCCATCCTTTTCCTGCAAGGCCTATTTCTACCTTTTCGTCCAGACCAGTCTGATTTATCTCCTCTCTTTCCTAGAGCCTTATTCTGCTCCAAGGACAAAGAGCTTTAAACTTTGGCCTACAGAAGCTTTAGCTTTTCCTCCAAAGTCCACCCTCATTAAACTCCCCCAGTTTTTTCTTCTGGGATTAGTTCTAGCCATTAAGGCTTCTGACCTCTGCCTGTATTGCAAAATTGATTTTCCTCTGCTTCACAGTGAGGTAATTTCTTTGAGGATAATGTACTGGCAGCAGACCCATATTAGTCTCAACAAATACTTTTGCAATACTTTTGAGTAAGGTCCACGTTAGAAAATTGGAATTCAATATTTGCTAACAATTATGATCTACACAAGGACTCCCCTCTAGACTCCTTGTTTAGTCAAGCTGTTCCACAGCACACCCTTTTTAATTCAACTCCTACCCTCCATCCCTTGGATGCCTGAGGTTCTGGGAAACAGCATGGCCCATCCATTAGATTTGCAACATGCTGGGACCTCCTCTAGGCATCTCTAGTTTGGAAGTCCCCATATGTGAAGACTCATTCCTGCTTATTCCTGGAGATAGCACAGTTACTCACCTGTAACAGGTGATCTCTGGGAACAGCAGGAATAAGTCTTCACAACCCACCCACCTCCCCTAGGAGTTGTTTCTCTCTCTCTCTAGTCTACTTCCCTCCTTCGGTCTCAGCTACAAACCCAACTGATGAGAGGGAAGTGAATGGGCAGGAAGGCAGCGCGCATTCGTGTGGGATGCTCCCAAAGGCTTTCTTTCTGGACGCTGGGGAGTGTTCCCGCGCAGGCACCGTTGGTACCGACGTACCCATATGTGAAGACTTATTCCTGCTGTTCCCAGAGATCACCTGTTACAGGTAAGTAACTGTGTTTCTGGCGGTGGTAGCCGCCTATCTGCATCTACAAGGAGCTTTCGTCTTCCTCTACTTGGACGACTCAGAAGTCAGTCAGGCCACAGAGCGTGCGACCCTCCTTCTGTAGCACTTGGGGTTCATCATCAACTATCTCAAATCCCATCTCTCTCCATCCCAGAGCTTGGAATTCATAGGTGCTCAACTGGACATGCCACAGGTAAAGACTGTCCTCCCAAGAGGAAGGGCAGAAAGCCTCAGGCAACTGGCAGGAGAGGTACAGCACAGCCGGTCAGTGCTGGCACGTCTCCTCCTCCACCTACCGGTCCACATCATGCCCTCAGCCTGCTTACACATGCGGACGCCCAGTGGTGCCTACGCTCGCAGTGGACTCAGACCAGAGGCAGGCTACAGGACAGGGTCAGAGTTATCCGCCAGTTTGCGGAGTCCCTCAATTGGTGGCAAAACTTGCACCATCTCCAGGCGGGAATGCCCTTCCAGGCACCCACTCTGCAGAGGACCCTGTCCACAGATGCCTCCCTCCTGGGTTGGGTGCACGTTGCGGAGACTGCCGCACACAGGGCAGCTGGTCTCAGGAGTTCTCTCTCCTATAGATCAATCTCCTGGAGCTCTGGGCAATCTTGCTGATCCAGATGGACAACCAGGTCACATGTTTTATTTTAACAAGCAGGGGGGCACGGGGTCGTACTCCCTCTGCCAGGAGGTGGTAGCCCTCTTGTCTTTCACAGCACGCAACAGAATGCTTCTGCGAGCGATTTACCTTGGGTACCAGGACAACTGCCTTGCCGACAAGCTGAGCAGTTTTTTGTCCACACGAATGTCTCTTAAACACCAGGGTAACAAAGCAGCTCTTCCACCTCTGGGGCAGGCCCATGATAGACCTATTTGCCTCTCTGGACAACATTCAGCTACCCTGCTTCTGCTCACCTCAGCAACACCCGGAGAGAGTGGAAGAAGATGCCTCCCTGATCTCTTGGTCCGAGGCCTACTCGATGCGTTCCCATCGACCCCCCCCCCAGGATAGCCAGGACCCTCTTCAAGGTCCAGAGCGAAAGAGCATCAGCTATACTGATTGCCCCCAGGTGGCCCAAGCGACCTTGGTTCCCTCTGCTGCTTTCCCTGTTGGTGGCACTCCCAGTCCCTCTGTGCCGAGCCCTGGAATTCCTATGCCCAGGAGGAGGGCTCCCTCCGGCACCCCAATTTGGGGTCGCTAACAGCATGACTGCTAAAAGGGTAGTGCTGGCTCCTTTCAATCTTCAGGGGAAGTCGAGGAGATCCTACTGGCCTCCTGAAAAACCTCCAACAGATGGGCTTATGCTTTCAAGTGGAGAAGGTTCTCTGCCTGGTTTGTGGAAAGGGAGGAGAACCCCTTCTTCTGCCAGGTACAGCTAGTACTTCAGTACCTACTGCACCTGTCACATACCGGGCTGAAATCTAACTCAGTGAGGGTATATCTGAGCGCCATAGCCGCTCACCACCACTCTATTGAGGGAAAATCCCTCTCAAGCCATCACTCCAGGTTCCTCTGGGGCCTCCTTTTATCCAAGCCCCCTCTCCGCCCTCCGATGGCATAGTGGGACCTCAGCATGGTACTCTCCCAGCTCACCAAACTGCTGTTCAAGCTCTTTGCCACTTGCAGTACCTGTCTGGTGGCCCTTACGTCCTCTCAGAGAGTGTGCGAACGCCATGTCTTAGTGGCAGATCCACAATATACAAGGTTCTACAAGAACAGGGTAGTGCTCCACACATACCCCAACTTCCTCCTGAAGGTGGTGTCTCCTTTCCACCTCAACCAGGAGGTGGTCCACCCCACCTTCTTACCACGGCTTCACGCCGGCAAGGAGGAACTAGTACTTCATACACTAGATTGCATACGGGCCCAGTTCTCCTTCTTGTAGCGTACTTGGACCCATTGAAAAGCTCATCAGTTTTTCATGTCTTATGACCCCAGCAGACTGGGGCTCCCTGTGACTAAGCAAGCTCTGTCCACTTGGGTAGCGGACTGTATTGCCCTCGCTTATGAGTGAGCTGGCCTCTCCCATGAACACCGGATCACAGCACATTGCGTGAGGGCGATGGCCACTTTGGTAGCCAACCTGCACTCAGTGCCAGAGCTGGAGATCTGCAAGGCCGCCATATGGTCTTCAATTCATACGTTTGCAGCTCACTACTGCCTGGAGAGTGAGTCGCGCAGAGACAGTGCCTTTGGCCAGGCAGTACTCCATAATATTCTCAGGGTATTGGCAACTCCTGCCTTCCGACCCTTCTGTGTTTAGGCTACTGGAGTGATAGTGTCATAGAAACATAGAAACATGATGACAGAAAAAGACCACAAGGCCCATCTAGTCTGTCCTTCCATAACAACAACTACAACAGTCCACTTTTTCCCTTTAGAGATCCTCTGTGTTGGTCCCATGCTTTTTTGAATTCAGTTACTGTCCTCATCTCTACCACCTCCACTGGGAGACTATTCCACGGATCCACTACTCTTTCCGTAAAGAAATATTTCCGCATATCACTCCTGAATCTATCTCCCTTCACCCTCATCCCATGTCCCCTCGTCGCAGAACTTGCTTTCAACTGAAAGAGGCTCTCTCCCTGAACATTTATGCCACGGAGGTATTTAAACATCTCAATCATATCACCTCTATCCCGCCTTTCCTCTAAGGTGTACATATTAAGATCCTTAAGTCTGTCCTCATATGCTTTATAATGAAGACTACTAATCATCTTAGTAGCAACCCTCTGCACCGACTCCATCCTGTTCACATCCTTTTGAAGGTGCGGTCTCCAGAATTGCACACCATACTCCAAATGAGGTCGCACCAAAGACTTATACAGAGGCATTATCACCTCCTTTTTTCTGCTAGCCATTCCTCTCCATATGCACCCAAGCATCCTTCTAGCTTTTGCCGTCGCCTTTTCTACCTGTTTAGCTACTTTAAGATCATCGGACACAACTACGCCTAGGTCCCGCTCTTCTTTAGTGGACAAAAGTACTTCACCTCCTATGCTGTATTGCTCCCTTGGATTGCTGCAGCCCAAATGCATGACCTTACATTTTTTAACATTAAATCCCAGCTGCCAAATTCTAGACCATTCTTCAAGCTTAGCTAGATCCCTCCTCATGTTATCTACACCTTCCTGGGTGTCTACTTTATTGCAGATTTTGGTATCATCCGCAAAGAGGCAAACCTTACCCGACAGCCCTTCCGCTATATCACTAACAAAGATGTTAAAAAGAATCGGACCAAGGACAGATCCCTGGGGCACACCACTGGTAACATCCTTCTCCTCAGAGTGAGCTCCATTTACTTGTACTCTTTGTCGCCTCCCACCCAACCAATTTCTAACCCAAGCAGTAACTTTAGGGTCCATCCCTAGGGTGCTCAGTTTGTTTATAAGTCGCCTGTGAGGAACAGTGTCAAAGGCTTTACTGAAATCTAAATACACCACATCTAGAGCTGGACACTAGGGTCTTGCAGTCTCTCAGTAGGGACTCACCTGTATCTCACGGCTACTCGACGTTGCTGTTGGTGCTATTGTGGTTTGGTCCTCAGCAGCCTGGAGCTAGGGAGTCCCATATGAGAGGACTGACTACCTGCTTGTTCCTGGAGAAAGCATAGTTACTCACCTGTAACAGGTGTTCTCCAGGGATAGTAGGAATCAGTCCTCACAACCCTCCCTCCCTCTTCCCCTGGGAGTTGCCTCCCTACATTGTTTTAGTTTTTACTGCTGTCCTAGCTATGTCATCTGACTGAGCAAGATGGCACCCTTGGGCAGGAAGGGGACCAGGCATGCATGGTAGCATGTCCCAAAGGCATTGTATGAAAGCTGGGGAATAGGTGGCTCGGTTGTCACTACTTGGCTCTTGAAAGGGCGCAACTAAGACATAGGGACTATGCTCCTTCAGTCATCACCACACTGCTAAAGTCTGCTTCTTTGGCTTATGTTCGCACCTGGTGAATATTTGAGCATTGATGCAGAGCCAGCCAGGTTTGGCTATTCGTAGCTTCTCTTTCAGACATATTGCTGTTTCTGCAGAATGCCTTGGAGAAGAGTTTAGCTCTCAGCTCATTGAGAGTGCAGGTCGCGGCTATCTCCTGTTATCGTGGCAGGGTGCAGGGCCGAGCACTAGTAACTCAGCCATATATAGTGTGTTTGTTTTCTTTTAGCAGTGAAACAGGTCAGGCCAGTGATGCCGCCGTGGGATCTTAATTTGGTCTTGTCAGCCTTAACAGAGGACCCCTTTGAGCTTCTGGCGCAGGTTTCGTTGAGGTGCTTATCCCTGAAGGCAGCCTTCTTGGTGGCCATCTATTCAGTACGTCGGATTTTGGAGTTACAGGCTTTGTCCTGCCAGGAGCTTTATTTGGTCTTTACCAAGAAGAAGGTTATCCTCCAACCAGTGCCTTCCTTTCTTCCCAAGGTGGTGTTCAGTTTTCTTAAGAATCAGTCCTTGGCACTACCAGGCTTTTCAGGATTGGGGGAGTCAACAGAGGACAGACAACTGCATAAGCTGAATGTCCGATGAGACTTGCATCAGTATTTGAGGAAGACTCAGCCATTTTGAAAATCTGACCATTCTGTTTGGCGGTACACGGAAGGGGAAAGTGGTTTCCAAAACCTCGATAGCACGTTGGGTAAAGGACACTATATCTGCCGTGTATGTTTTGGTGGGTTGGCCAGTTCCATGAGGGTTATGGACTCATTCTGCTCGAACCCAAGCGATGACACGGGCTGAACACAGTCTAATTCCTCCAGTGGATATCTGCAGGGTGGCGATCTGGGCATCGCTGCATACTTTCACTCGTCATTACTGTTTGGATGTGCAAGCATCGGCGGATGCACGGTTTGGAGTATCTGTGCTTTGGGCCGGACTCGCGGGTCCCTCCCATAATTAGTAGTGCTCTGGTACGTCCCAATCATATCCTTTCCTTCCTGGACTGGACTGAAGGGACTATATGGAAGGTAAAATTAGTCCTTAGCTGCTAATTGTCTTTCCAGGAGTCCCTCCCGTCCAGTCCATGTCCTGCCCAGAGTTTTATTTCATCTGTATAGCGTTACAGAGTGTGGCAAGTCCAGCTGTGGGGGAGATGATTAGATCATCTGAAGAGTCCACGGGTGATCAGTTCTTTCTCTCTTTGCCCTACTGAATGGGGTGTTTGATGGGGTGGTCTACAGTGGCTTCTGTAAGTATCTCATTTTTCAGTTTTTTTATCTAGCAGTGGCATGAACTATTTCTAGTCGGTTTGGGCTTATGTGTTAGTACTGTTGGTTTTTGTTGTGTGCTTTCTTCTGCTTTGTCAATAGTATACTGAAGTCTGGGTTAGAGGGGGAGCTCTTACACTATCGCACCAAGCTTCTGACATGCTCATTCCTCAGTTGCTGAAGGAAGGGGAAAACCCCTTTGTATCCTTTCCTTCCTGGATTGGACTGGAGGGACTCCTGGAAAGACAATTAGCAGGTAAGCTCTAATTTCACCTTCATCCCCATGCCCTTATCATAAGGGCCTGTTGAGCAGCCACAAATTGGAAGGATTTGAAAAAATCTGGAAGAGTACAGCAACCTCAAACAACCTCAGTGCCCCATTCCCCCCTCCTTTCCCCACTGCTCTCTCCTGAAGATTGCAGAAGGCTCTCAGGGAGATATTTATTTTTATTTTATTGTTATTTTTATACCGCTCCTTCCCAAGATCAGGGGCGGTTTACAAAGGAACAACATTTCATACATCGAACATGGTTTAACATGAGATATGTTTAACATGGTTTAACATGAGATATGTGTGCCTGCCATCTTTCACACAGTGCTGCTGAAAAATAAACCCAGCCAGTGAAGCAGTTTCAGGGGAGTAGAGCTAGTCCGGCATAGATCCTATTCCCGGGGCTCTCAGGGTTGACCTTTCACCTTACTGCACCTTATGCCTGGAACAAACTACCAGTGTCTGTGCACCTGGCACCTTCTCTGGCCCTATTCAAGTCCAGACTGAAAGCTCACCTCTTTGCTGCTGCATTTAGAGCTTGACTCACCTGATCTCCTTTCCCCTGTTCAATCCCTGCCCACACCTTGCGTGTTTCGTGTGTTTTGTCTTAACTAGATTGTAAGCTCTGATGAGCAGGGATTGTCTCTTACATGTCTATGCTGTACAGCGCTGCGTACGACTGGCAGCGCTATATAAATGCTGAGTAGTAATAGTAGTAGTAGTCATTGTCCTTGTTGGGGTTTCCCGGTTCCATCTCCGTGGGACGCAATTCGGGGTGGACTGCTAGCGACCGTTGGTGCTGTGTGGGAATTTCCCGCTGTTTTCTGCACTCATTAATAACGTGTGCCTATTGTGTGCCTTGGGATCGAAGGGTCTTAATGTGTATTGGAACGCTTGGACTCCTTCCCTAGCACCTTTAAACGTGTGTTCTGTGAAAGCACAGTTAACTTGTGCTTGCAGGCCAACATAGCCTTAATGCGCGCTTTGGTGATACTTACTCTCTTTGTCTTCTTCCAGGAAACATTATTTGACCTGTGGCAAGCAAGGAGCCTCATCCTTGGATTCTGGACTCTGCCTTTCTTGTATGGCAGCTTCTGAGTCACCCCTGGAGGGCATGCTTTTCCCCTCTCAACCAGTGGATACAGTTAGTCCACCTTTACCTGCCTCAGGGCAGGAGGTGTGCAGGATGGCAATAAGGATAAGGATGCTCAGCTGGCTGGGGGCTCCGGCAACCATACTGTGAGCTGCTCTTCATCCTCTAGGGGGTTTATGACAGCTATGCCCCCTAGTGTAAGGGAGTCTTTTCCGAGAGGGGAGATTCTGGAGTCTGGATTGTCCTCCCTGGAATTCCTTTCCTTTTTGCAACAGGCCTGGTCCTTCAGGCATGGAAATTCAGACTTTGCAGCCTCTGAATGCCCCCCAGACAGTCTCATACCAGGTAGGCTAGAAGCAGAAGCCCTGCTCAATTGCCTTTGGCTAAGCGTCCCCAGCACGGGATATTCCTGAAAATGAGGATATTTGGGAGCCGTCCCAAATGTTAATTATGCCTCAGACTCAGGTGAATCGATATTGGGCTCCCTATGTGGAGGAGGACCTCCTATCACCTTCAGAAGACTATGAAGAGGCTGGTGTGATCCACCTGTTGTGTAAAGAGGAACTGGCAGCATTGCTTTCCAGAGTCTCATCTACCTTGAACTTGGCAGATGCTTCCAGCATGGAGCGGTAGCCAAAGGTACACCCACTTCTTCAAGGACTATGGAAATCCACTACTGTCCTGGAGGTGATCAAAGATATGATCCAGTCTGAGTGGGACTCTCCAGACTCCCTACCTAAAGGATTAAGGTCTATAACTCTGCTCTCCCAGAAGAAGAGCACAATGAATGGTTTGACATTTCCAAGGTGGATGCACAGGTCACGGTGGTTACCAGATGGACCACCATTCCTGTGGAAGGCAGATTGGCCTTAAAGGATGTTCTGGACAGCAAGGTTGATTCCTTGCTGAAGAGCCAGTTTGCCATGGCAGTGGCTATTCTACAGGTTTACTGTTTGAGCCCTGCTCCAGTGGATTCAGTCTCTTCTGCCTGATACTACTTCTCTCTGTCTGATGCCCTGGTGCGCCTGGTGTCCAGGGATGGTTCCCTGACTACTGTGTCATGGCATTGGATTTGGCTCCATCTCTGGGCGGTGGACACATCTTCCAATGCCTGGTTGGTTTAACTGGCTTTTAAGGGGAAGCTCCTGTTTGGCTTTTAAGGGGAAGCTCAGATTTGGAGAAACTGGTGAAGGGTCTAGGCGAGATAAAATCTTATCGCCACCCAGAAGACATGGCCATAGGGCTTGTGAAGTCGGCAAGTGCCCTTTTCCCATTAGCCTACAGACTGGAAAACCTTTCTTCTCCTCTGCTTCAGGGCTTCAGGCATGTTCTCAGTCCTTTTGTGGAGCATGTGGACCCAGAGATATGGTCCCCTCCAGAGGAGGACTCTCCCAGTTTGGGGGATCCATTCCCTGGTACCTCTGGTGGGCGGCAGGTTTCGCCTTTTCTTTCAGGAATGGGCCTGGGTTGCCAAGAATCACTAGGTGCTAGACACCGTTCAATTCAGCTATGTCCTGGCATGCAAGGAGCCAATTCTCGATGCCTTCATTATCTCCCCCTTGAGGGTCTGCAATAAAAGGTGTCACGGTGTGGACCACCTTGGACAAGTTGTTTTGCCTGAATGTGGTGCCTATCCCCCCCAGATGAGCAGGGCAAGGGCAGATACACCATCTACTTTGTGGTGCTAAAGAAGGATTGTTCCTTCTAGCCCATTCTGGACCTCAAAGGGGTCAATGAGCACTTGCACGTCCTGTTTTCAGATGGAAACCTTGCGCTCCATGATTCAAGCAGTGCATCGGGGAGAATTCTTGGCTTCTTGTGTTCTAGCCGAACCATATTTTCATATCCCGATCCAGGTGGATCAGCAGGGGTGTCTGCGTTTTGCCGTGCTTAGCTCTCACTGTCAGTTCACCACCCTTTCTTTTGGGCTCTCCACCGCCTCAAGGATGTTCTCCAAGGTTGTGATAGTGACTGTGGTGCTGTGGCGCCAAGGGATCTGTGTCCTTCCATATCTGGATGGCTGTCTCATCCAGGCCCATTCCCTGTGAGACGCATCTCAGGTGACATCCCGAGTAGTGTCTTTTTTTGGAAAGCTTCAGTTGTGTGATCATTCGGGGAAAAAGACAGCTTTTGCCTTCCCGGTCCTTGGTTTCTAGAAGCATGTTTCAGCATGCAAGTGGGCAGAGTTTTCCTTCCAGAGGAGAAAGTCAGAAGACTGTTGAATTGCCTGGCAATGTTCTATGCACAGCAGCCCCCAGAGTCGGGGATTACCTTCAGCTCCTAGGATTGATGGCAGCAACCATAGAGATGGTCCTGTGAGTGTGTTCTCACATGCGACCACTCCAGTGATTCTTGTTGACTCGATGGTCCCTGAGTTCTCATGAGTTCGGATGCAGGCTCCTGCTCCCGTTGATGGTGAAGTCCAGCCTGCAGTGGTGGCGGTAGCCTTGTCATCTGAGGAAGGACATTCTGCTGGATGATTTCTCCTGGATCCTGTTGATGGTGAATGTCAGTCTCTGGGGCTGAGGAAAACATTGCTGAGATCATACGGCCCAGGACCGTTGGAACCGCAGGAGAGCAGTTTGGTCCATCAACCTTCTTGAGTCAAGGTCCATCAGGTTGACTCTTTGGCATTTACGGCCCTTAGTCATGGGCTGGGCAGTTCGAGTATTTTCAGACAATGCCATGTCACTTGGCAGGGTGGCATAAGAAGCAATGGAGTAGCCTTGGAGATGGAGCTCCTGTTTTCCTGTGCGGAGAACCACCTTCTAGCATTGTTGGTTCAGCATTGCTGAAGTGGACAGTGTGGAAGCGGACTTCCTCAGCCGGCAGTCCCTGATTCTCTGTGAATGGGAGTTGAGTCAAGAAGCATTTCAGTTGATTCTGCACCACTGGCGTCACTTCACTATGAATCTGGCAACCCGCTCCAGTGCCACTCGCCACACAGAGATGGGGTCCAAGAGCATTGATGCCCTGACCCAGACTTGACATTTGTACATATTTTCTCCATGACCCTCATTGGGGCGAGTGATTTGGCGTATAGAGTGCCAACCAGGCAGGATTGTTCTGGTGCTGCTGGATTGGCCATGGAGATCATGGTTCAGAGACTGATGCGATTTCTTAAAGTGCCTCCTTCTCGAGGGCTATTGCAACAGGGACCGAACATCCTGGAAGACCCGGCTCCCTTCTAGCTTACGGCCTGGCTCTTGAAAGGAGAGTGCTAGCATGTAAGGGCTACTCTCCAGCAGTAATATCTATTATACTTTTTGCCTGGAGGAGGTCTTTCAGATTAGCATACTTTCGGATATGGTGGCTCTTTGAGTGCTGGTATGGCAGTTGGCTTCTGAGGTGGCCAAGGTGTCCTCCCTGCTGGTCTTTCTGCAGAATGGCCTAGACAGTGGCCTCTTACTTAGCTCCCTGAAGGTCCAGGTGGCAGCTTTGGCCTGTTTCAATGGTCCAGTGGTGGGCAAGTCTTTTGACTTGCACCTAGACTTCTCCTGTTTTCTCCAAGGGATTCGACTTCTGCATTCCCCCCTTTGGTCTATGATCCCTTCCTGGGATCTATTTCTGATGATTGGAGCCCTAAGGGCGGCCCCTTTTGAGACAATGAAGCGTGCTACCTTGAAGGATTTGAAGTTCAAGACTGACTTTCTGTTCGTGATTTGTTCTGCAAGGTAGATCTCCAAGCTGCAGGTTTGTCTTGCCGAGATCCTTATCTGTCCTTTTCAACTGAGGCCATTTCCATTTGGTCTGTACCTTCCTTCTTGCCTAAAGTGTTGTCTCCCTTTCACATGAACCAAGTGGTTTACCTGCCCCCCTCTTCTAAGGAGTACTGCCAGGGGAAGGATAAGGATCTTCGCCTTGTGGATGTCCGGAGGATGCTTCTCTGGTACTTCTTCCCGCCCAGTGATATTGTAGCTTTGGTACATCCCACTTGTCTGGACTGGTCTAGCAGTACAATATGGAAGGTTACATTTTACTTACCAGATAATATCCTTTCCTTGAGTCCTCTAGACCAGTCCAGGACCACCCTCCCTCCCCGGAACTGTATTGCTCTGTTTTTTTCCTGCTGCGGTTCCCTTGTGTCCACCATGATTTTATAATTGGCTCTGCAGGCTCATCGTCTACTGACAGCCTTCTGTTTCTACTTTCCTATACATAGTTTGCTGCTGTTGATTACTCATTGTTGCCTACATTTGAGGTTGTGTGATGCTTGCTCTGTATCTCGCATATGCTTTGGGATGAATACTGAAGGAGACCTCTGATGGCTGAGCCGGATAAAGGCATGGGAGCGATGTCATTGAAACTTAGGCTTTTCATTGGTTCTTTGTCTTCACTAGTCTACTGGTAGGGGAACACCCGTCACTTTCTGGACTGGTCTAGCAGGACTCAAGGAATGGACATTATCTGATAAATAAAATGTCACCACCTTGTTTATTAGATATGCCCATTTTTATATCTTTTGTTTCATAATAGTGCACACTAGTTAATCTGGCACATGCTAAATAGCATGCATTAAAATGCATTAGATGAAAATAAACACAAACAAGAAACAGAGTGGAGGAGTAACCTAATGGTTAGAGCACTAGTTTTGGGAACCAAGAGACCAGGGTTCAATTCCCACTAGCATTCCTTGTAGCCTTGGGAAAGTCACAACCCTCGGTTGCCTCGGAAAGCTCCATGTTATCAATGTCCCTGTTTAATGTACATTGCCAAGTTTAAGTTATAATGTAATGTTATGTTCCTTGTAATATTACCTGTATATAGTTAAAAACTCTGTTCCATGTAAAGTATACTGATGTATACAAAATTTTGTTTCTGTTCCATGTAAACCACCCTTGATCTCTGGAAGGGGCGGTATAGAAGAAATTGTTAAATAAATAAATAAATAAACTGCTTTGACTGAAATGATGAAGCGGTATAAAAATACCTGTTAAATGAAGAAATAAAATAGAAACATTGTTCTGTGTTTGGTTATAGGTGTTGTTTTATGGGAATGCATTTATACTTAGTGGTCAAATCTAATACCAATGTCCCAATTAAATATACATATATCACCAACTAGGACACAGAAAATATTTAACAATTTATATCTCTAAAATAACCTCAATAAGATATCAGATAAAGGTTATAACGATAGGTCAGTTTCAACTAGCATATCACATCCTCAAAATTCATCTTTTGTCTCCTAGATAAAATTTGCTCTTTTACTATTTTTCTTTGCTTTTTTTTTCTTGTGATCCAAGGATCCAAATGTACACTAAGAATCTGTTGGTACCACACTGTCCACTGTTGTCGTTAAGTGTCGTTGAGTCTGTGTCAACTCATAAGGATCCTCTGGAAAGCTGTCCTAAACTGTGTTCATTCTTTAGTCAGGCAGCTCGTTGATAGATTAGCATCCATAGCTGCTGTTATTGTATCAATCCATCTCATTGCTGGCCTTCCTCTTTTACATTGACCTTCAACCTTGTCAAGCATGATGTCTTTCTCTAAAGATCTTTCTTTGCATGATGTGTCCAAAATATGATGGTCAAAATCTTGTCATCTGAGCTTCTAAAGAAAGCTTAGGTTTGATCTCCTTCAGTACTGGCTAGTATGTTCTTCAGGCAGTCCATGGTACACACAGTATTTTTTGCCAGCATCATATCTCAAAGACATTGATTTTCTTCCTATATATCTTTTTCACTGTCAGCTTTCACATCCATATGATGTTATTGAAAACACCATGGCTTTGACAAGTCAAATCTTTGTATGGAGAGAGAGATATCTCTGCTCTTGAGAATCTTGTCTAAGTCCTTCATAGCCATTCTGCCAAGAGCATTGTGTTGTCAGATTTCTTGACTGCTTGTCATTTCTTTATTGATTACACAGGTACACTACCAAAAAACTGCCTCCAGTTTTGCAACTGATTCCTATAGATTTTGGGGTGCTGAATCCAGGAAAAATAGCCAAAATGTTCCATCACGTCACGTTTTCTTGCAAAATTAGATTTCTTACCCATATAAGGAATGCTCACATAATTTCTTTTTAGCCGACTGCAGTTTATTTTCTTGGCCCAAAATAGAGGTTGTAATGGTTAACTAACTAGAAACACTCCCTCATGATATTTTAGAGTGTTTTGTATTCATTTTATACATTAACAGGACAATTGGGAGGCGGGGGGCTAAATCCAGTACTCGCGCTGGCGCATGTTCTTTCCTGTTCGCCTCGCCTCGTTCGCTCGCTCAAACACGGTGGTTGCGACATGAACGTTCCTGTCAAATTTCAGTTTCTTGCAAGTTCATTATTACCTTTTGTTTGCTCAGTCGTAATCCAGCTTTATTCCGAAGTGGTTCACTACAGTTGTAGTTTGCAGTGCTGTGTATTTGTGATGGCTCACAGAGCCAGAGGTTGCGTCAACTCTCCAGACAGTTTTTGTTTTATTTGTGGGGAATATACCGTGAAAAAGCGGCAGAGGAACATTTCTGCATTTATTTAAAAAGTATATTTCGCCTATTTCGGTTTGAAGTTAGGCGATCAAGACAAACCGTGGGCTCCTCACAAAGTGTGCAAGACATGTGAGGAAGATCTACGCTTATGGATGAAAGGTAAAAAACAAGCATTTCGTTTCGGAATACCTATGATGTGGCGTGAACAAAGAGACCACAGCAGTGACTGCTATTTTTGCTCTTGCATTGTGAAGGGATACAACTTAAAAAATAAGAACGTAATAAGTTACCCCAACCTTCCCTCAGCAATTAGGCCTATGCCTCATAGCAACGAAGTACCTGTGCCTGAACCACCAAAATCTTTGGATTATATTTGTGTGGACGGTTCTGATCATGATGAGACTCATCAGATGGCTTTTCCCGATGAGTCCAGTACTTCCGAGTTTGAAACTGAACCAGATCCGAAACCTGAACTTTTCTCTCAAGCTGAATTGAATGATTTAGTCCGGGATTTAGGACTCCCAAAAGATGCTGCCCAACTGCTAGGTTCTCGGCTTAAACAGAAAAATCTATTGTCACCAGGAACAACTTTTTATTGGTACCGCAACCGCGAGACACAATTTTTGAAGTAT
Organism: Ichthyophis bannanicus; assembly: GCA_033557465.1. Taxonomy (NCBI): domain Eukaryota; kingdom Metazoa; phylum Chordata; class Amphibia; order Gymnophiona; family Ichthyophiidae; genus Ichthyophis; species Ichthyophis bannanicus. The sequence continues at coordinate 339,221,885 of CM066032.1, forward strand.
TTCAGCAAAGAGGAAGATTTGGTATTTTGCAACGATATATACGGAGTGATGGAAAAGTTTAAACTCAAGTATGATCCTGCTGAATGGCGGCTGTTCATTGATTCGTCAATAGACAGCATAAAAGGTGTTCTTCATAATGGCAACACATTCGCTTCAGTTCCTATTGCTCACTCTGTTATTCTCCAAGAAAAATACGAGAATTTGGCCCTGATTCTTCAGAAGATTCGTTATGATGAGCATAAGTGGATGATTTGTGGAGACTTTAAAATTCTATCCATGCTATTAGGGCAGCAATCCGGTTTCACCAAATATCCCTGCTTCCTTTGCTTGTGGGATAGCCGGGCCCGCGACCTACACTGGGGGAAAAAAGACTGGCCAATTCGGGAGTATTTGAGACCCGGTGAGAAAAATGTTCTTCATGAGAGCTTGGTACCTCGTGATAAAATTCTATTACCACCTCTCCACATTAAGTTTGGTCTCATTAAGCAATTCATCATGTCCCTTCCAAAAGATGGTGAGTGCTTTCGGTACCTTTGCTCAAAGTTCCCCCGACTTTCTGAAGCAAAGCTAAAGGAAGGAGTGTTTGTTGGCCCTGATATAAGGAAACTCATTTCAGATGGAGCATTCGCTGAAACGATGTCTGAGAAGGAAAAAGAAGCCTGGGATTCCTTCAAGGATGTTGTTCTCAAATTCTTGGGGAACAGGCGGGATGAGAACTATAAGGATATTGTTGCCAGGATGCTCAATGCCTTCAAAGAACAAGGCTGTAACATGAGCCTGAAAGTCCATTTCTTGCACTCCCATGTGAACTACTTTCCCGAAAACCTGGGGACGTACAGTGAAGAACAAGGTGAAAGGTTTCACCAGGACATCAAGGACGCAGAGAGAAGGTACCAAGGAAGATGGAACACCACTATGATGGCTGATTTCTGCTGGTTGCTGCTGCGGGAAACCCCAGATGAAAAATACGCCAAGCAGCGCACCAAGAGAAGCATTCGGGGGAAGAAGAAACGGGCCCACCAGGAGATTGATTGACCCAAGAATGACTTTAAAATCTAAACTGTGTTGACAAATATCGTGTTTTTACTAAACTTTGAAATAAAAATTTGCTAGTTATTACCACAGTGTCGGATCTCATTTATTAGAATTTTATTTTCACACCATCGGGTGTTTGTCTTCATGTATTGCAATGATGCGGTTTGCGTTTTCTATTCTTACATACATACCTGTACAACATTTTTTGCACATTTCTTTGCTTTGCTTTGTGTCTAACCTCGCTCTTATATGCTCAATGTTTGTGCACATGTATGTGGCTGTTTTAAGTGCAGACAATTTTGCTACCATCACAGTGTGTTTTGTTGACATTACTCTATTCTTATGTGCTGCCTTGTTACAATTTTCTTTATTCTTATTTGAATAACTACTAAACAATTAGTATAAAGAATTCATCCAAGAAACTTTTATCTCGATCGCACTCAATCTGAAACGTTCACCTCAAACTGCTAACCCAATGTAGCAAAAAATCTGTACGTGATGGAGCAAATTGGTTACCAGATTTGGATTCAGCGCACCAAAAAACATAAAAATCAATCGAAACATTAGAGGCAGTTTAAAAAAAATTTTTTTTAGTGTACCTGTGTTATTGATCCAAGCAGGTTAAAGTTGTCCACTATTTCAATTTCCTTTCCATCAACGATGAACTTATTGATTTTGCCAGTTGCCAGGACCTTTGTTGTCTTTCCTTAAGGTGCAGGCCCATTTTAAGACTATGTGACTTGATCTTGAGAGCAAATGTTTCAGATAGTCTTCATTGTCAGCCAGTATTTGTAGTGTCGTCAGCACCATTCTGTTTCTCCTTGTTCCGTTCCAACTGTTGCTTCTTGATCAATGTAAAGCTTGTGCAAGAGAACTATTAGGTGTTCTGGTATATCCATGTTTCTTAATGTGGCCCAGTTTCTCATGATTTACACAGTCAGAAGCCTTGTCAATAAAATAAATATCATTTTGGTATTCTTTTGTCTTTTCAAGGATCCATCTCACATTCACAATGATGTCTCTCATTCCTCGCCCTTTCCTGAATCCTGCTTGTACTTAAGGCAGTTCTCGTTCCATGTATGATTGTAATCTCTGCTGAATGATCTTGAGTAGAATCTTGCATGTGGGTTCAGAGAGATGGTGCGATATCCACTATCAGTCAGGGCATCTTTCTTCAGTATTGGTATAAACACAGATTTTTTCCAGTCAGTTGGCCATGATGTTGTCTTCCAAATTTCCTGGCAGAGCCTTGTAAGTATAACTGCATCCGATTGCTGTAATACTTCAGTGGAAATGCCATAAATGCCTGTTGCTTTGTTCATTGATAATGCTGTCAATGCTGCTTTGACTTTTTCTTTCATGGCCAATGGTTCCTGATCATAAGATACATGTTGAAATGGCTGTTGATCAAACTGCTCTTTATAGTATAACGACTGTATATTCTTTCCACCTTTTCTTGTTCTTCTCAGCATCGTTCAACATGGATCCTTCAGCATCTTGTAGCATTCCATTTCAAGAATGGAATTTTCTCTTTAACTCTCTTAGTTTTAGAAAGCCAGATCTTGTTCTTCCTCTAAGAGTTTCTGATTCTGTTTCCTTGCATGTGTCATTGTAGTACTTCTCCTTATCTCGTCTTGCCACATGTTGGAAATCTCTGAGTTCTGTGATAGCCTCTCTTTCTCCTCTGGCTTTAGCTTCTCTGCATTTCTCGGCAATTTTCAGAGTTTCTTCAGTAAAATACCAATAATATGTTAAAAACAAACAAACCTCACTTTGCCTAACCATAAGCAGTGCCATAAGTTCTTCATATAGCTATGTAACAGACTGCACAGTGATTTTCAGTATCCTCTTCCAAACTGTCTTCGATCTTAAAAGTATTTCCAAATGTTCCAAGATACTCAATCTCTATATTTCAGCCTTACCAGCTTTTCTGGGATTCCATCTGTTCCGATTCTTACAAACTGCACCACACTGTAAAACAAAAACACTGGTTTGTAAGAACTAGAATCGTTTGGAAGAGGATGTTGAAAATCATTGCTGCATGTTTATTAAAATGCACCAAGTGCACCATGGTAAAAAGTACCATGCGCTGAAAATGCAGCCGCACTAAAAATCTTGTGCTACCTGAATAGTGTGGGTTGGGGTGGAGACTGGGTAGTTCTGGAGTGGAGTATCCACATCACAGGTAGTGTGAGCATTTTTGGGCATTGTTGCCACCTCAATGGATGGTATTAAGTGCACTGGTGCTAATTGTGCCAAACGTAACGCGTGCAGGGATGGCACAATACCTGTCATAGCAGCATAGGGATATGCTGATCATGCCACTATTTTCTAACTTGGGTTGAGCATCACCCCATGCTGATTTTTGGGACTGATCGCAAGCTAATAGCGCAAATTCTAGTTGACATGCCCCATTGTGTGGTCATCTCTTGCATCCTGCATGAAGAATGCGTGGAATTGCTTATGGGAAGCTAAGTATTTCTAACATCCTATTGGTAATAGTATTTGTATTGAATGGTGTGAACTGACAGAATTTTTTTAGTGCACATTTGGGCACTTAAGTCACAAGAAAAAATACATTTTTTCTCAGGGAACACATGATGAAATATGATGTGATATGCTAGTTGAAATTGACCAAGCATTATAACCTTTATTTGATGTCTCCTTAAGGTTCTCTTAGAAAAAGAAATGTTAAATGTTTTCTGTGTTCTGGTTGGTGATGTGATAAACTCATACTTAGTGAGGCAGGTGCTAAAATACGAATCTAAGTGATTACTGCAATCTTATTAGAAAAATCTCATTAAATTTTCATATTGCAAATATGTACTGTAAGTTGGAGTTTATATAACACATGGCTTTTAATTGGGCAGGCTCTTTATTTTGGAACTAGTTGCCTTTTCAATTCTTACATGAAGAATCTTATGATTTCATAAGTCGGAAAAGTCCTTGTTATCTGAGCAAGCGTTTGGGGCTTAATATAGGCCACTGGTTCCCAAACTTGGGGTCACATCATCAGTTGATGGGATCACAGAAACATGGCCATTTGCCTTTCTCTCTGGACTGTCACTGTGACCTATGCCAAGTAGTGTCAGTTACCATTCAGCATGTGGCGTGTGAGCTAGTGAATATTCATAGGCCCTTGCCCCTCTTGAGTAAGTTTCCTATTAGAACCCATGCGGAATACTGGATTCTGTAAGCACACACTACACACTGACACAAGGGATCCTGTGATGATTGCTGCTACTGTTGCCAGAACTGTTGCTGCTGCCTTCCTGCTTTAGATTAGTAGAGGGGAGGGGAAGGAGGCTGGAGACCTGCTATGTCTATTTCATTCTCTGTAAACCAGTAGGAAGAAATCATCAGGTATGGGTGACTTCCCTCGATGGAGCCCCTGTGCAAGAACGTACACCAGTTCCCACTGGAAGCTTTTGGGAGCCTCCATCATGTATGTGCACCTACCTTCCTGCCTGCCGTGGTGCCATCTTCTCCTCCATTCGCTTTTTCCGCAGAGCCCCACGGATGTGTTCCACTGCATTCCGGAAAAAAACTGTGGTCTGGTCAATTGCTGTTGGTGCCCTTTGAGCTGCTCGCTATCTTTTCTTTGAAGTTTTTGTCCTGGAAGGTTGTCTTTCTCCAGGACCAAGCAGGAAGTCAGTCCTCACATATGGGTGACATCAACGTCGATGGAGCATTTCCCCAGCTTTCTATGAAAGCCTTTGGGAATACTGCACGCATGCACGGTTCCCTTCCCGCCTAAAGGTGCCATCTTGCTCAGTCTTTCTTTTTCCGAGGAGCCCGTTGGACGTTTGTCCTAGTCACCCGGAGAAAAGTTAGATTTTTCTTGCGATTTTCTTCCGATTTCATCGCGGTTTTTGTCTGGTTCGACGCCGGTTCCCCCTCCCGCCGAGTTCGGTACACCGGTATCGAGGCCGTCTTTCTTTATTCGGTTTGTGCCCTTAGTGGCTGGCGTTAGCGCCCTTTTTTCTTTTTCCCTGGAAGGCCGGTCCTTTGACCTTGCGGGGGCTCTTTTTTCCCCGATGGCTTCCAGTGGTTTCAAAAAGTGTGATCAGTGCAAGAAACTGATGTCTCTCACCGACACACACGACTGCTGCCTTCGGTGCCTTGGTCCTGACCATGATCCTAAGATCTGTGGGCCCTGTGGGAAAATGTCCACTAAGGCACTGCGAAGTCGACAGCATCAAAAGGAAAGGCTTTTTTCTTATTCGGCCTCCGGCCGGGCCCGGACCTCGTCTGAGGCCTCGACGTCTCGGGAGTCTGACCCTGAGCATCGTCAGGGTTCCTCGGACAGGGGGTCCCCCGATCGGGAGTGAAAGAGGAAGCGGCTCGCGAGGGCGGTGTCGGAGGAGGTCCCTGGCTCCTCGAGAGCCAGGTCTCGGACCCCCGATCGCCGTCCCGGGCCCTTGGAACAGGAGAAGCCTCCAAACTACCTCGTGTGTAGCCGGAGTCTGCTGAACACGTAAGTCCTGTTGTCCTCTAGGACTCTCCTCCCAGAGAGCCGACGTCGGGCCCGGCACCGCCGGGGCCCGAATCGGTGGCTGCTGAGTCTCCTGAGCTTGGACTCAGGCTGACAGCCTTGGAGTGCAGAATGTCTGCCTTCATGGATCAGCAGCGAGTGCTGATGGCCAGCCTTGCTGGCGCATCTGCCCCGACTACCGGGACATCGACGTCGAAGTCGACCCCAGAGACCGAGCCGATACTCAAGACCATGAAGGCTCGAGGTCGACCTCGGTTGCGGTCACCCTTGACCTCCCGGTCGGGACCGAGGGCGTTGACGCTGGTGCCTTTGGCGTCGGGGCGGGTGCTGCCGGGCCCTGCGCGGTCGGAGCCCGACTCCTCTTCGGACGAGTCCGCCTGGGAGACGGAGGACGAGGAGTCCCCCGATACCATCAGGACTCGGTGCGTCCAGTCGGACTCACCGCAGTCCGAGCCCCGGAGTAGATCCCCCCCCCCCCCCGGAGGATACCCGGTTCTCGAAGTTCGTTCGGGATATGGCCACAGCGTTAGCGATCCCTGTGGACCCCGAGGAGAAGCCTCGAGCCGAAGAGCTCAAGGCACACCAGTATGACTCTCCTCCGAAGGAGGCCTTTACTGTGCCGGTTCCTCCGATGCTGGAACGGCTCCTCTTCTGGATGTGGGAGGCACCGGCCTTGGCGCCGGTTTAGAGCAAACGGGTCGATTCCATTTATCGACTCCGTAAGAGCCCTGGTTTTCAGAAGGCGCAGCTACCACACCATTCCATGGTGGTGGAATCGGCCATGCATCGTCTGAAGAGTCAGAAGATGCACTCCGCGGTGCCCCCCGGCCGGGAGGCTCGGAACCTGGATGCGTTTGGTAGAAAGTGCTTCCAGGGCTCGATGCTTGCTTGCCATGTCCAGTCTTACCAGCTGTACATGGGCATGTAATTGCGGGACCTGGCAAAGGAGCTTGCTGGATTCTCTGCTGGTCTCTCCGGGGAACCTTTGCAGAGGTTCAAGTTCTTGTCTTCGGGGATCCGGGAATGCTCTAAGTTCATGTCCCGTGCAGCCTACGATGGTTTCGAGGCCTCGGCCCGTGTTGCAGCAGCCAGCATCGCGGCTCGATGCCAGGCATGGCTGCAGTCATCGGACCTTGAGCCGTGGGTGCAAGACAAGTTGGTTGATGTCACGTGCCGAGGTGAAAACCTTTTCGACAAGCCCATGGACGAGGACAAGGCTGGCTAGAAAGACTTCTGCCCCTTCTCATAAAAAGAAGGGCTCGAGTAAGAAGTCCTTTTACCCGAGGAAGGTGACTGCCTACAAACAGTTCCCACCTTACCAGGCCTCCCCAGCTCCCCCACAGGGTCAGCAGGTCAAGGGGCAGGGACATGGGCCCCATAGGCAGAAGGCCCCCAAGCCTCAGGCTCCTGCTCCTACTCAGCAGGGTGGAGGTTTTTGACTCTCAAGTAATAGCCTCTCCGTCTCTGCTGTCTCATCCCTGCACAGGAGGTCGACTAGCCCTGTTTGCCCACAGGTGGCCACCCATTACAGGAGACAATTGGGTCTTAAGCATAGTCCACAAGGGCTACCTGCTTCATTTTCATCAGTTGCCTCCTCCTTACTTCCCAGGAGAGCCTCCAAGGCCTCCTCTCCACACAGACCTCCTCCTTCAGGAGCTTCAGGGTCTGTTGCGAGACCAGGCGGTGGAGCCTGTGCCTCCCCACCTACAAGGTCACGGTTTCTACTCCAGGTACTTCCTCGTACCAAAGAGGACCGGAGTCCTCAGGCCTATTCTCGACCTCAGAAATCTCAACAGGTTCCTAGAGAAGGAAAAGTTCAAGATGCTTACTCTTGGAACACTTCTGCCCTTCCTCCAGCAGGGAGATTGGCTATGCTCTTTAGATCTAAAGGATGCGTACACTCACATCCTCATTCATCCAGACAACAGAAAGTACCTCAGGTTCATTGTGGGAGGAAACCATTGCCAGTACAGGGTGCTGCCTTTCGGCCTCACCTCCGCTCCCAGGGTCTTTAACAAATGCCTGGCAGTGGTGGCGGCCTACTTGAGAAACCAGGGTATCTTTGTCTTCCCCTACCTGGACGACTGGCTCATCAAGGGTCAGACGTGCCAGGAGGCCAGGCAAGCCACCCTCCGCACTATTTCTCTACTTCAACACCTGAGGTTTGTCATAAACTTTGCAAAGTCCACTTTGCTCCCCTCCCAAAACTTGGAGTTCATAGGGGCAAGACTAGATTCTCTGCAGGCAAAAGCTTTCTTGCCAGAGGACAGAGCCCAAACCAAAGACTTTCTCAGCAGGTCTCTTCTCTCCGCCAGACTCTGCCTGAGGCTTCTCGGCCACATGGCTTCAACAGTTCATGTGACTCCCAATGCCAGGCTCCACATGAGGCCTGCACAGTGGTGCCTCAGAACTCAGTGGACACAGGCCACAGGGAGCCTCAGAGACAGAATAAGGGTGTCCAGACCATTCTTGAACTCCCTGCGCTGGTGGCTGCACCCCCCCAACTTTATTTATTTATTTTATTTATTTAGTATACATTTGTATACCGCTACTTCCAGCGATCAGCAGCGGTTTGATTACAGATTGGAAATTGTCAAATCATGACGGGAAATTTTGGGGTATACACACATTGATTAGACAGGAAGGCACTGCACACATTGGTAAGGTCGTAAGGAGGTTCAGAAAATACATATGTACATTTTTACATAATTTTACAAAATTTTATATACAGGCACTCTTTCAATTTAGGACACCTCGTAGCTCCCTGGGATTTTACTTCAAATTGTATTGACACTGGAATAGGTGTGTCTTTAGTTTTTTCCTGAAAGCAATAAGGTCTTTGGTCGCACGTAGGTCAGGTGGGAGTTGGTTCCAGAGTGTCGGGGCAGAGTATGTGTATGCTCGGCGGCTGGTACTGTATTTGACAGATCTGATATCGGTCGGAACGTGTAGTGTGTCTGAGATGCCGGTTCTTCTGTCTCTGTTGCGCGGTTGCGTGTTGATAAGGGTGGAGAGAAAGGATGGAGCGATGTTATGTACGAGTTTGAAGGTGGTTATCAGTGTTTTGTATTGTATCCGAGCAGTGATGGGGAGCCAATGCAGCTCGATCAGTACGGGCGTGATGTGCTCATTAAAACTTTTTTGCATGATGATTCTCGCCGCTACATTTTGGGCAAGTTGTAGGATGTTTAGCGTTTTCTTTGGGAGACCCTGAAGGATGGCGTTGCAGTAGTCTAGGTGAGGTATAATGAGTGCTTGCGCAACAGACCTAAAGTCATGAGGGTCGAGGATACTCCGTAGAGGTTGTAACACTCGAAGTTTGTGGAAAATGGCCTTGTTGGTTTTTCGTAGGTGCTTTTCCATCTTTAGGTTGCTGTCCAATGTGACTCCCAGATATTTTATTTCATTCTTTGTATTGTACGTATTGTTACACAGGGTAGTTGTCGCAGGAGGTTCAAAGTTTGGCTTACTGGCGATATACATCACCTCAGTTTTCTTATGGTTGATTGTCATGTTGTTTTGCTGTAACCATATTAACATCTCATTGAGGCATGTTTCTAGCTGACTATAGTTAGGGTTGACTGTATCCAGTTGTGTGTATAGCATAATATCATCAGCATAAATGTGGCATTTGATATTATGTTGCTGGAAAATATCACAGAGGGGCTGCATATAAATGTTGAAAAGTAGTGCTGAGAGAGCCAATCCCTGCGGTATGCCTTGCGTTTGAAGGAATGCTTCTGCCTTTTGTCACAAGGTGGACCTATCGGAGCCTGAGAAAATGGAAATCAGCAGCAGTGATCAGGGGAGAGATGACAATATAAACAAAAAACTGTCAGATGGTTGCTATAGACAACCTAGGCACACGTGGGTAAGGGCTGAGAAGACACACCCAGATAGCAAGCAAAGGGAGTTTGCTTTGCTTGATAGGAATCAGCTGGGTAGAGGTGGAGCCCAGAAACACAGGGATATAATACGCTCCCAAATAGTTAGAGAGGGAGAGGAGGTGAGCCAGCAAGTCTCACAGCAGGGGAGACAACGGTCAGCGCAGCAGAAGCTGGGAAAAGTATGGAAGTGGAATGAAAGAGAGTCTGAATTACTGGGACAGCATGCAAGCCCACACGAAGGTCTGAGTGAGTCTCAAACCCAGAGTGAAACATTTGGAAGGCAGAAGCCAGATATTGAAGGCATGTGTGAAGAGCATGAGAGACGTGGGAGAGTTGCAGTACAAGGTAACAAAGCCAGAAGTGTTGATAGTGGCTGTTTTCTACCCGAGTGGGTAAAACCCTGCAGCAATAGAAAAAGCCACCCAGAAATAAGCTTTAGAAATAATCCCTTCCCTTGTGCTAGAAAACCCAGGAGAAGAGAAGCTCACTTACTTGGAGAAGCTAGAGATTCTAATATCAACTTTAAACTCCCAGAGTTTGAGCAACCTCCGTATAGAGCAGTGCAATCCAGGGCAGCTGTGAGGAAAAGGCTAGACCCGAGCACGCTCAGTGTCTACCGTAATCACTCTAACAGCAGAGCCAGGGAAGTTCCTGAATGTCCTTATGCTTACCAGCAGGGGCTGAGTTCTCATAAGCCTCATGCAAAAGTATATGGTAGTTCCCAGGGAGGCTTTGAGTCAGAAGGACAGCATAACTTCCTGCTTGACGAGGAAAACCTACATTATCCTTTTGAAACAGCTGACCTTGAAAACGTGAGTGTTAATGAATCAGAATCTATGGAATATGAGAATGCAGAGTTAGCAACAGTTCCTGAGCCCATGGAATGCTCAGTCTCGGTAATTGACCCAGAGTTTTCCTTAAGGTGAAAAGGATTGAAGATAACCTGAATAAGAGTCACAAGGTGTGGGCTGGAAAACGTGTTTTACAGAAAACCATGTGAATGAGCTGTGATGTGTCAGCAAAAAGGAAAGCCTGTGAAAAACATTGAGAATGTTTAATTCTTTTCTTTTTGCATTTAAGCTGAAGTAAGCTATTTTTGTTTAACCTTTTGATTTCTGTTATATGCCCGAAGTGGGTTGTTTGCTTTGTTTTGCCAAGGAGAAAATACCTCACGGACGGGGAATAAAACCCTGAGTTTGGAACACAAGTGTCTTTTGTGGTTTATAGAGAAGGTACAACTACCACCCTCAGGCAGTACCAAGGCCTCACCGGTAGGGCACCTGGGGGTGCGACACTTTTCACCGTTGAATTGAACCTGTGGCATTCTGTTTGATATGTAGGAGGAGAACCATTTTAGGGGGGTTCCCACTATTCCTATTGATTCGAGCTTGTTAAGGAGTATTCCATGATGGACTGTATCAAAGGCGGCAGAGATGTCAATGAAGATGAGTATAAACATCTTCTTTTTGTCTTCAAGGCCTTTGAGGAGGCTGTTAAGGAGTGCTATTAACAGTGTTTCAACCCCATGATGTTGTCTGAATCCGTATTGCTGTTTATCCAGGATTTTGTGGTCTTCCAGATGATCTTGTAGTTGAATAAGTACTGCCTTTTCAATGATCTTTGATAGGAAAGATATGCTGGAGATGGGGCGGTAGGATGCTGGGTCGCCCTTGTTGAGTGATGTGTTCTTTAGAATTGGTCTTATTATGGATTTCTTGAGTTGCGCTGGCATGATTCCTTGTTGTAGGGATTGGTTCACAATATGCGAGACTTGTTGGGCAATATCTTTTTTTGCCGCCTTGACCCATGCAGCTGGGCAGGGATCTAGCGGGGAAGTGGTGGAATTGATGTTTGTTATTATGTTGATAGTTTGCTGGTCGTCAATTTTGTGAAAGTTGCTCCATGCCTGATCCTGTTCTATACTGGTTTTCCGATGTTTTGTGTTCAGACATATAGTGGACGGGGTTGCAGTAGACTCTGCCTGAGGCTTCTCGGCCACATGGCTTCAACAGTTCATGTGACTCCCAATGCCAGGCTCTACATGAGGCCTGCACAGTGGTGCCTCAGAACTCAGTGGACACAGGCCACAGGGAGCCTCAGAGACAGAGTAAGGGTGTCCAGACCATTCTTGAACTCCCTGCGCTGGTGGCCGCACCCCCCCCCCCCAACTTACTGCAAGGGGTGCCCTTTCAGATGCCTCGGTTCACAGTGGTGTTGACCACCGATGCCTCCCTGCAGGGCTGGGGTGCACATTGTCTGGGCAAGGGCACCCAGGGCCTGTGGTATCCCAGGGAGGCCACGCAGCAAATCAATCTGCTGGAACTACGGGCTATTCACTTAGCCCTCAGGACTTTCTCTCACACCCTGGCTTACCAGTCTGTCTTAGTACAAACAGACAGTCAGGTGGCCATGTTTTATGTGAACAAACAGGGCGGCACTGGGTCCAAGCTCCTTTGTCAGGAGGCACAGGACCTTTGCTTGTTTGCGCTCAAGCGCAACATGTTTCTCAAGGCTGTTTATCTTCCTGGCCAGGAAAATTACCTGGCAGACAGGTTGAGCAGGATTCTGCAGCTCCACAAATGGCAGCTCCATCCCTTAGTGGTTCAGAAGATTTTCCTGAAATGGGGACTTCCATCCATAGATCTGTTTGCCAATCCCCTGAACAAGCAGCTGCCCAGGTTCTGCTCCAGGCAACCGCATCCTCTGCGGCTAGCAGCAGATGCTTTTCTCATTTCTTGGTCCCAGGGCCTCCTGTATGCGTTTCCTCCCATGCCTCTGGTGGCCTGAACCCGGTTCAAGATTCTACAGGACAAGGCCTCGGTCCTTCTGGTCACTCCCAGATGGCCGAGGCAACCTTGGTTCCCACTTCTACTTCAACTGGCAGTGGACACCCCACTGCCTCTGGGATTGCAGCCCGACCTTCTCTCTCAGGATCAGGGTTCTCTCCTGCACCCCAGTCTCAAATCTCTCAATTTGATGGCCTGGAGGCTGCAAGGGTAGTTTTGGCTCCCTGGGGCCTACCTCAGGAAGTTGAGGAGGTCGTCTTGTCCTCTAGAAAGCAGTCTACTAGAAAGACCTATGCCCTGAAATGGAAGAGGTTTTCTCTGTGGTGTCAGCTGCGTACAGAAGATCCTTTCTTCTGTGCTGTACCAGTGATGCTTCAGTACCTGCTGCACTTATCCAATCAGGGACTTAAATCCAATTCTGTTCGGGTCCACCTCTCAGCTCTAGCAGCTCACCACTCACTGGTGGAAGGATACTCTCTGTCGGTTCACCCTTTGGTGTCCCGGTCCTCAGAGGCTGGCTCTTGCTCAAGCCTCCTGTCCGTCCTCCAGCCCCTGAGTGGGAGTTGAATGTGGTCTTGCAGCAACTGACTCGCCCACCTTTTGAGCCGATGGCTACTTGTCCTCTCCGCTTCCTGTCCTGGAAGGTACTCTTCTTGGTAGCCCTAACCTCGGCCAGGCGAGTGAGTGAGCTTCAGGCCCTGGTCTGTGACAGGCCTTACACTCGCTTCTATAGGAACAGGGTAGTCCTTAGGACTCATCCTAAGTTCCTCCCAAAGGTTGTCTCCTCTTTCCACCTCAACCAGGAGGTGGTTCTTCCAACATTCTTCCCTAGGCCTCATGCAAGCCAGGCTGAAGCGGTCCTGCACACCCTGGACGGTAGAAGGGCCTTGTCCTTCTACCTTGACTGTACGCAGGGGCATAGAAGGGCTACTCAGCTCTTCATATCTTTTGACCCTAATAATTTGGGGTTAGCTGTGTCCAAGCGTACCTTGTCCAACAGGGTGGCTGACTGTATCACCTGGGCTTACAGGGCGGCTGACCTTCCCTTGCAGGGTCGGGTCATGGCCCACCGTGTCAGGGCAATGGCTGCCTCAGTAGCTCATCTCCGCTCTGTACCGTTGGCAGACATCTGCAGGGCTGCAACTTGGTCCTCAAGCCAGACTTTTGCGGCCCATTACTGTCTGGAGAGGGAGTCCCGTAGGGACAGTGCTTTTGGCCAGGCAGTACTCCGGAAGCTCTTTGAGGTTTAGGCAACTCCTGCCCTCCGTTGGGCTACCGGTGGAGGTTCTTTCAGTGGAAAGCCTTTCTTTGATGCTGGGACTAGAGGGAGTTCTCTTGTTCAGCCTGGGTTCCTGGTAGCCCAAAGCTAGGAAGTCACCCATATGTGAGGACTGACTTCCTGCTTGGTCCTGGAGAAAGAGTAGTTACTCACCTGTAACAGGTGTTCTCCAGGAGCAGCAGGAATCAGTCCTCACAACCCTCCCTCCTCCCCTGGGAGTTGCAGTTGTATATAGTTTGTTTTTACATTTTTGTGTGCTGTTTTTTAGCTATGTCATCAAACTGAGCAAGATGGCACCTTTAGGCGGGAAGGGGACCGCGCATGCGCGCAGTATTCCCAACGGCTTTCATAGGAAGCTGGGGAAATGCTCCGCAAGGGCTCCATCGACGTCGATGTCACCCATATGTGAGGACTGATTCCTGCTGCTCCTGGAGAACACCTGTTACAGGTGAGTAACTACTCTTTCTGGTGGTGCTTTCTTTGGCTTGCCATGTCAGTGAGCTTCAAGCCCTGGTGGCCCATGCGCCATGCACCAGGTTCCACCATAATCGAATGGTGCTACACACCTACTCGCATTTCTTGTCCAAGTTGGTCTCTGCTTTCCACCCCAACCAATTGGTGGTACTGCCCACCTTCTTTCCATGACCTCATGCCAACAGGGCAGAGACCCTGCTCACTCGCTGGATTGCAAGCGTGCACTGGCCTTCTACCTTGAGTGGACCAGTCTGCACCGGTGTTCTACGCAGCTATTTGTCTCCGACCCAAACAAGCTGGTCATGGTGGTCTTCAAACGTTGAATCGGTTGCGTTCTGGAGTGAGATCTCTAGTGCTGTTTCTCTGATTCTTGTTGCTCCGGTTGGGCTCTTTTTCATGTTCGATAGCCTGTAGCTTTGAAGTCCATATGTGAGGACTTCCTACTTGTTCATGGAGAAAACGTAGTTACTCACCTGTAGCAGGTGTTCGTGAACAGCAGGAATTAGTCCTCACAGCCCTCCCACCTCCCCATGGAGTTATGTATTCTATTGAGGAGAAGATGGTGCCACAGTGGACATGAAGGCAGGGACACATGCATGATGGAGGCTCCCAAAAGCTTCCAGTGAAAGCATGGAAGTGTTCCTGCATGGGGGCTCCATTTAGGGGACATCACCCATACATAAGGACTTATTTCTGCTGTTTACGGAGAACACCTGCTACAGGTGAGTAACTATGCTTTATTTGGAGTCATGTGAATTTTCAGTTATTTAAAATGAAGTCATACAGAATAAAAGTTGGAAAAACACTGATATAGGCTATAGAGGTTGTCGTTTGGAAGGACTGTAGGAGTGTGGGGGTAGATAACTATTTTATGAATTTTACATTGTGATTTTATTTGTAAGCTACATTGACAAATTGGAGTATTACGCTTTGTAAGTAAATAAATACAGATCACGATTATGCTAACGCTTCCTGAGGTGTACTTAAACTATCTTTTTATTTCATTTTAGACCCAGTCCTCCTGTAAACACCATAACAGTTTACTTTGGTACTTCAGTCATATAATTAACTTAAGTGATATTTCATTTTTCAAGGCTTATGTAGATAACATGGCAGTTAAACATTACAACATGGCTCTAAAGCAGAAGGTTTGGAGAGCCTGGCACTCTGTTATTAAATCCAACTGGAAAAGCAGAGTGGAAGAAGCCTGTCGTGTTCGTGCTGAAGAAGTCTGCATACAGCTTTTTAATGATTATCAAGCAAGAACAGCACAGGTAAATTTCAGAAACAGTTTTATTAAAAACAACAACAAACAAATAGTAAAATTGCTCACTGTGGATGCTGCAGGTTTTAGGGTTTTGATGGTATCCTACTTTTAGGATTCTAAAATGCTTCTTCCATATTGTCCTACTAGACAAGTCCAGACAGAAGTAGGTTGTGTCCCCTACCAGCAGAGGTTGGTGACAGAGGAAAATCTTCCAGAGGTTTCTTATGACTTCATCTTGCTATAATCACAGATGCAGCCATGGACACACCTCAGTAGTTCTCTGTCTCCAGCAGAGGATGGATGCTTCAGTGCAGCATGTGTGAAAATTTGAGAGGATTTGATATATCTCGTGAGCAACCACCCTTAGGGGTGACTTCCTCACTGGCGCTCAATGCTGGGAGGCTCCACTAGAGTCACCCTTAACCTCTCTCAAGAGCACCAGTTTTATTTTTCATTGCCTCACCTGTGTGCTGTTACCCCGGAATGATTTCCTTAGCAGAGTGAGAGGAGAGACGCTGCTGGGATCTTCTGCCTTGTGGGAAGCCATGCCCCCTCTGAGTAATGTCACCAGAGCAACTCCTGGGGCTATAAAAGCCAGCACAGTTGTCCGCGGACACGGATGCGTGGCTCGTGGGCGCGTGACCAAAGGGGTATGCGCCTTCGGTGCTACTTTGGTGCCTAAGGGATATTAGGTGCCTTAAACTCAAAGATACCAAAGGGTCATGGGAAGAGAAAAGGTAAGCAGTCTGTGTCATCTTTAACGCCTAAATCGATTGTTGGCCCCATGGGTAAGCACCTTAAACAGGGGCTAGCTGCCTCATTTGTAAGGCAGTCTGAATCAACTGTTTTCTTTTCTATGGAGGTCTCTGAGGTATCTTTCAGTTCTTCTAAATCCCCCCCCCCCCCCCACCCCTCCTGCAGAAAGTTTTGGGTCTGACATTGGAAGTATATCTGTTCCCTTGCCTCCTCTGGGGAAAGGATGATTCTGACTCTTCCACTTGTAAGGGAGCACACAAGCTTCTTTGAGTGAGTCTTATGCCTGTACCTATTCAGTGTTTAGCTCATTGGGAAAGCTGGTTGACCTTAAAGATGTTAAGTCTGATTCTATTACTTTAATGGGTACCTTGAAGGTAGTAACCCAGACCAGTACGTTATTGGGAGGCTTTATTGATCAAACAGTGACATTTTCTGCTGGCGCTGTTAAAAAAAAAAAATAAATAAATAAAAAATTCAGGATCATGAGGCTAGGATTGGTTCTCTCCTTCAGAAGGTGGATAAAATTTCCAATCAGGTTGATTCTTTACTTGCCACGGGAGCATCAGTTATAAAGTATAGTCTGACACATATGCAATTAGAAGCCCTAGAGAATTCTATGCGAGCAAGAAATTTACGTTTCTTAAATTTCCCTACAATTAATTTCTCCAGGAACAAGCAGGCAGTCAGTCCTCACATATGGGTGATGGCATCGATGAAGCCCGCATGGTAACTTTTTCCCAGCTTTCAAAGAAAGCCTTTGGGAGATCTACCACACATGTGTGGCTGCCTTCCCGCCCAAGGGTGCCATTTTGCCTCTGTCTTTTTTTTCCATAGAGCCCATCAGACATTCATCTGCACCCCAGAAAAAGTTGATTGTTCTTTTTTCTTCTTTCTTATTTTTTCCTATTCCAGTACATGTACTGGTGCCTTCTTGTCTCCCTGGATCTGCTGCCACCTTGGTGCCGTGTTTTCTCTGGTCTTTTTTCCCTTCAGGATTTTTTTCTTTGGTGCATGGGAAATCTCATGCCCTCCCTGGCCAGAACACTTGAGTTTGATCTCGCGGGCATCATCTTTCCTGCTGTCTTAAGCCAGTGGGTTTAAGCAGTGCGACCACTGAGGGAACACCATGTCCCACACGGATCTGCACAACTGCTTCCTCCAATATTTCTGTGCGGACCATGATAACTCCACCTGTGGTTCTGTCAGCAGATGATGAGCAAGGGACAGAGAAACCGTGAAAAGCAGCGAGAGTCCATGTTCAGAAAGACCTCCATTTCAGCCCCAGCATCGCTCATGGAGCCGGTTCCCTTGGTCTTGTGTGATAGCTGTGCCCGTTCTGAGTCTCGAGGTAGTGGGTTGTTGGACTGGGGATCGTCTTCTGAAGACCATCCCCCGAAGAGCCAGAAGTCGTCGGTGTCGTCGTCTAGTGATGACGCTGGAGCCGTGGGTAAGTCCCACAGTCACTGGCATCAGAGCCCCCAGCATGATGCTGAGGGCGATGGCCGGGAGTGACCCTCCAAATTTTCCCAGCAGGAGAAAACGCCATTAGCATCGGGAGATCTCCCCAGTCTCCCGAGTTCTTCTTGGTTGAGGATGCTCCTTTGACAGAGCTGGTGTTGAGCCTAAGGCCTTCGGTGCCCACGCTGGTGGCTGTGGAGCCATCTAGCATTCAGGTCTGAATGGCGGCCCTCGAGCGTAGCATTGCTGCCTTCTTGGCCCAGCAACGTGGATTGATGCCCAGTTCCTCCAGGTCATCAGTCCCAATTACCGGCCCCTCCACAGCAAGGGCATCACCGGAGGTCATAGAACTGGTCCTCGAGTGCCATTGGCCTTGAGGTGACTCCCAGCACTGATCTCTGTCCCATTTCGGAAGGAGAACTTCCCCAGCTTAGCACCTTCAGGTCTGAGTACAGGGGCTCTAGAGGCATTGCAACACTGGTGACCCGGCATGGTCCAGAGGGTTCAAAAGGTCTCTTCCGAGTCCCCTGATACCCGCCTCCATCGGGATGTCCCGTCAAACCCCTCCCCTCTGGAGGACCGACTCAGGTATCCTCCCAAGGACCTCTCCTTGGGAGTTCACCAGGCACATGGCGAAGGCCTTGGCCTTGGCCTTCACCATGGAGTCCAAGGAGGAACTTAGGGTGGAGGACCTCGAGATCCTCCAGTGCAAGGCCCCTCCAAAGGAGACACTTATGGTGCCTGTTCCCCCCCCCCCCCCAATCCTGGAATGTCTTCTCTTCTGCATGTAGGAGTCCCCAGCCTCGGTGCTGATTGTGAGCAGGCAGCTCAATTCCATATATCAAGACCGCAAGAGCCCTGGGTTCTAGAAAGTGCAGCTGCCTCATAACTCTATGGTGGTGGAGTTGGCCATGCGCAGGATCAAGAGCTAGAAGACGTACTCCTCAGTGCCCTCCCAGCAGGGAGGCCCGCACCATGGATGCTTTAGGCAGAAAGTGCTACCAGGCCATCATGCTAGTCAGCCAGATCCAGGCTTATCAGCTGTACATGAGCATGTACTTGCGGGACATGGTGAGGGAACTCGCCGGGTTCTCGGATGGGCTGGCAGAGAAACCTCTTACACGATTCCAGACCCTGACCTCGACTGTTAAGGAGTGCTCCAAATTCATCACTCCTTTAACCTATGACTGCTTCGAGTCGGTGGCCAGAGTAGCTGTGGTGGGCATTAGTGCCTGCTGCCAGGCCTGGCTACAGTCCTCCAACTTGGAGCAATGGGTTCAGGACCAGTTAGTCGATGTCCTCTGATGGAGGGAGAATCTCTTCGGCAAGCCCATGATGGATAAGGCCTCCAAACTGGAGTCTGAGTTCCTGCTCAGGACCAGGCTCTCCAAGAAAACTGCTGACCCTTCCCGATGGACGTCTTCAGGGAAAATGTACCTTTACCCAAAGAAGAGGAAGGCTTATGGAAAGTACCCCCAGTACTTGGCTTTCCCAGCTCCCCAACAGGCCAGCAGGCCAAGGGACAGGGGCAAGGCCCGCATAAGCTTAAGGCCCCCAGATGGTGCCCCAGCTGCAAGCTGCTGAGGGCTTTTAACTCCTTGGGCATAGCTTCTTCTCCCCCAGGAGGTCTAGCCCCGTAGCACATGGAGGAGGCATGTGGTGTTCTATGCCCAGCCGGTGGTCCAGCATCACCACAGGCACCTAGGCTCTCCAGGTGGTGGGGGAAGGATATCTCCTCCATTTCGATCAGACACCGTCTCTGTTCTTTCCAGGGGAACTCCCAGTGACTTCCCTTCACCGAGACTTGCTCCAGCAAGAGCTCACTGGGCTTCTGGCCGACAAGGTGGTGGAACTAGTCTTGCCCCACTTCAAGGGCAAAGGGGTTCTACTCCCAGTTCTTCCTGGTTCCCTAGAGGACCTGCAGCTTTCATCCTGTTCTGGATCTTTGAGATCTCAACAAGTTCCTCATGAAAGAGAAGTTCAAAATGCTCTCCCTTGGAATGTTGCTGCCTTATCTCTAGCAGAAAGATTGGCTGTGCTCCTTAGATCTCAAAAGCGCCTACACGCACATTCCCATCCAACTGCACTACTGACAGTACCTCCAGTTTGTCAGTGGAGGATGCCACTACCAATACAAGGTCCTGCCCTTCGATCTGGCTTCGACTTCAAGGGTGTTCACCAAGTGACTGGTGGTGGTTGCCGCCCACCTGCGGCTGCAGGGGCTGTTCGTTTTCC
Source organism: Ichthyophis bannanicus (assembly GCA_033557465.1). Lineage (NCBI taxonomy): Eukaryota > Metazoa > Chordata > Amphibia > Gymnophiona > Ichthyophiidae > Ichthyophis > Ichthyophis bannanicus. The sequence goes on from CM066032.1 coordinate 339,241,557, forward strand.
CCTACTTGGGCGACTGACTGGTCAGAGGTGGCACAGCTGTCAAAGTGCAGCAAGCTTCACACCGCACCATTCTCACCCTGGAGCACCTGGGGTTTGTCATCAACTACCCCAAGTCCCACTTGTAACCGACCCAAAGCCTGGAGTTCATGGGGCATTGCTAGACATGATCCAGATAAGATCCTTCCTCCCCCTCGACAGGGCTCAGTTCCTAGTGGTCCTTGCAAGGGGGGTTCAGGGCTGAAACTCTGCCTCTGCCCAGCTCATGCTGCACCTCCTGGAGCATATGGCCTCAACGGTGCAAGTCACGCTCGATGCCCATCTCCACATGTGTCTGGCCCAATGGGCCTTCTGCTCCCAGTGGTCTCAGGCGATGGGGAGCCTGCAGGATAGGGTGACCATCACCTGTCCCCTCGCCAAATCCCTCGCCTGGTGGCAACAGCTGCGGAACCTGCTGGCACAGATGCCCTTTCAAGTCACACCCCTCAGAGGAGCCTCACCACCGACGCCTCCAAGTTGGGCTGGGGAGTCCACAGAGGTGACCTCCACACTCGTGGTCTGTGGTCGGTGGCAGGAGAGCCTCCAACAGATCAACTTCCTGGAGCTCTGAGCCACTGCCTGTGTTTTCCAAACTTTTCATTACCACCTGTGGAACCAGTCCATTCTGATACAGAGAGACGAGCAGGTGGTGATGTTCTACATCTACAAGCAGGGGGGTATGGGGTCATCCCTCCTGTACTGGAAAGCAGTCCATCACTGTGCTTTCGCCAGTGAGAATGGGATGCTCCTCAGGGCCGTGTACCTCCCTGGCCAGTCCATGTTCTGGCGGACTGACTGTTTCGGATTCTCCAGCCCCACGAGTGGTAGCTCAACCCATGATAAGCCAACTGACTGTTCTGCTGCTGGGGCCCTATGATGGATCTCTTTGCCAGCCTGGCCAATGCTCAGCTGGCCCACTTCTGCTCCAGAGCACCACACCCCTCCCTGATGGCGGCCGATGCGTTTCTCATTCCGTGGATGGAAGGCCTCCTCTATGTCTACCCTCCCACACCACTCATTGCCAAACCCTCTTCAAGGTCCAGCTCAACTGGGCCACCCTTCCTCATAGCCCTGACGTGACTCTGGCAGCCATGGTTTCCAATTTTCCTCAGCCTGTCTCGGGCACCCACAGCCCACCTGGTGAGCACCCCGGACCTACTCTTGCAGGAGGATGGTTCTCTCCTGCACCCCAACCTAGGGTCCCTGTCCCTGATGGCCTGGCTGCTGAAAGGGTAGCTCCAGCCCTGATGGCCTGGCTGCTGAAAGGGTAGCCCTGGCCCAGTTTGACTTGCCCAGGGAGGTGGAAGAGGTCCAACTGGTATCATGCAAGGATTCCAACTGGCAGGTATATACCTTCAAGTGGTGCTACTTCTCAGTTTGGTGTGTGAAGAGGGGTGCCAATCCTTTTTCCTGTTCTGTTCAGCTGGTGCTGCAATACCTGCTGCTCCTGTCTAATGCTGGTCTGAAGTCTAACTCCATCAGAGTTCACCTCAGAGCACTCTTGGCGCACCATCATCACATCGAGGGAAAGCCCTTCTCTGCCCAGCCTCTTGTGTCTCGCTTCCAGAGAGGCCTCCTGCTTTCTCAACCACCTATTCGACCACCAGTGGTAGCGTGGGATCTCAATGTGATCCTCTCAAAGCTTATTGCTCCACCCTTTGAGCTGCTGGCTTCCTGCCACCTCAAGTATCTGTCCTGGAAGGTAGGAGACCATCCGTTTTTAAACAGCTATGTTTTTTTCTTTCTTGGCTACTTTTATTGCAGATACATTGAATAAAATGGACATTTCATTTATAGAGATTGGATCCTCACTTTGTCTGGCAAAAAAAGTGTTTATGGGTAAACTCTATTTAGGGATTGATTTAGTATTTTTGTAGTACCCTGGTAGAGAAAGGCCGAGTACTGGAGAGGTCTGGCATTTCAAATTGTTTTGGTGTGAAAATGCCAGTCCTGCTGGTGTCCATGACACCAAAATAAAAACTACAAATTACGGATATCCAGCCGGAGATGACTTACAACAAAGAATGTGGGAATCGCTTCTTAGAAAACAATTCTAAAAAGAGTATGGTTAACTACTGTGGGGCCAATTCCATTACATGCATGTCTTGGCCGTGGGCACATCCAAATCATGCATGTGCCTGATTTAAACAGGATTCCACTTTAGATGCACACGCGGTATCAGAATAGGGACAAACACGTTTTTGGTGCTGCACAAACAAAGCACTATACCGTACAGGACATGACTATATGCAGCAAACTGCTTTGTACATCCCCGGGCTCACCATATTCTGAAAGGCTAGATGTTCGTGAACCAGCCCGTCTCTGCTATAGACCCACAACAGCCACGCCTCCGTGTAAACGTGCATCTCCTAAGCTGCTTCACTCACTGACAGTGTTGTGTTGATGCAAACCATACATGAATACTGATGATACAGAATTGGTGATACAAACTAGACTATCTATACCAGTCTGTTGCATGCCCAGAACCCTGCAAAGATAGCTCAGTACACTCTTGATAGTTTAAAAGCAGGTAGAAAGTGATTTGTTTAACATGACATACCTTGCAGCACAACATGCATGGCAGTGGAAGACATCCTTAGTTATGCTTGCATTGGTCATCTCTGAAAACAGTCTGTGCAATGCTCAATATGGCCCAGAAGAAATCAGAAGAGGGTTTCTATAGCGAAACGTCGCAACATATCCCCGTCACTGATAAGGGACCCACAGAATGGGATTATTCAGCAGTGCAAACAGCGCTAATAAATGACCAAAAGCACCATCATCGTTCTCTACAAATGTGCACATTTTCAGAGACCTAAGATGGTGCCCCTGGGCATGTCTAGTGCTGTTTGCACTGTTGCCTGCTCTCATTCTGAGGAGCCATTATTAGTGACAGGAATATGTTGTGACATTTTGTTATAATCTCTTCTGATTTTACCTTCCTGATCATACTGGCACTGGTGACACTGCGATCATTCCTATGGTCCAGGCATTCATGTCCCCCCAGATTAGCAGATGAGCACAACTGATCCTCCTGCGCAACATTTGGACCACACACACAGACATACTCTCACTTACTGTCACAGCTACCATCCTCTGCCAAAACCATGCCCTGCACCCATACACAAATGCTGTGAAGCCATGATGGTGTGGTGTCTCAGAACACCATAGCTGATCTGCATTTCTCAGGCAAACATGATTATGCTGCCTACTACCTCACATACCATCCCTATATCTACATTCACATTGTTCCGGACACTGGGATTGTTAGGGAAGCCGAGAATAACTCCTTTGGCACAAGCAGCAAATGTCGCCAGCATAGTCTATTGCAATGCTTTATATTTCTGTAGGGGTGTTTTTTTGTTTCTTAACCTTCAAATGACTGTCACGTGTGCATTCCATTCTGTACAACTGCATCTTGTACACTCCCAGACAGCAGACACACCATTTCAATACAAACATGTCACAGCCATTCATCTCTGTGGGATGTGTTGGGGATCAGAGCAGCATATTTCTAAGTCCTGGCCTTATTCCACGTTTCTGCAGGTATTTATTTTATTTATTTACATTCTCTTATATACCGCGCTATTCTGCATCAGTGCAGTGCATCTGTATTTGGAAAAACATAGAGAAGCTAGCAAAATAGTCAAGAAGGCAAAGATTCAAAAGGAGGAGGAAATAGCCAATGCAATAAAATGGGGGGATAAGACATTTTTCAGATATATTAGTGAGAAGAGGAAGGGCAAAAGTGGTATTGTCAGACTCAAGGGTGTAGGGGGGGGAATATGTAGAAGCTGATAAGGATAAAGCGGAATTGCTTAACAAATATTTTTGTTCTGTGTTCACAGATGAAGAACCAGGAGCAGGACCTCAGACAACACCCACAAATAGGAACAGAAGCAAGGGACATCTTGAACAATTTTCAGTAGACTGTGTTCGTGAGAAACTAGCTCAACTTAAAGTAGACAAAGCGATGGGACCGGATGGGATACACCCTAGAATACTGAGGGAACTTGGGGACGTTCTAGCAACTCCACTGACTGACCTTTTCAATGCCTCGTTGGAGTCGGGATTGGTGCCAAAGGACTGGAGAGAGGCTCATGTGGTGCCTTTACACAAAAGCGGAAGTAAGGATGTGGTTGAAAACTACAGGCCAGTTAGTTTAACTTCGGTGGTGAGTAAATTATTGGAAACGCTGCTGAAAGAGAAAATAGTGAGGTTTCTGGAGTCCAGCGGATTACAGGATCCGAGGCAGCATGGATTCACCAGAGGCAGGTCTTGTCAGACAAATCCGATTGATTTCTTTGACTGGGTGACCAGGGAGTTGGACCGAGGGAGAGCTCTAGATGTGGTGTATTTAGATTTCAGTAAAGCCTTTGACACTGTTCCTCACAGGCGACTTATAAACAAACTGAACACCCTAGGGATGGACCCTAAAGTTACTGCTTGGGTTAGAAATTGGTTGGGTGGGAGGCGACAAAGAGTACAAGTAAATGGAGCTCACTCTGAGGAGAAGGATGTTGCCAGTGGTGTGCCCCAGGGATCTGTCCTTGGTCCGATTCTTTTTAACATCTTTGTTAGTGATATAGCGGAAGGGCTGTCGGGTAAGGTTTGCCTCTTTGCGGATGATACCAAAATCTGCAATAGAGTAGACACCCAGGAAGGTGTAGATAACATGAGGAGGGATCTAGCTAAGCTTGAAGAATGGTCTAGAATTTGGCAGCTGGGATTTAATGTTAAAAAATGTAAGGTCATGCATTTGGGCTGCAGCAATCCAAGGGAGCAATACAGTATAGGAGGTGAAGTACTTTTGTCCACTAAAGAAGAGCGGGACCTAGGCGTGGTTGTGTCTGATGATCTTAAAGTAGCTAAACAGGTAGAAAAGGCGATGGCAAAAGCTAGAAGGATGCTTGGGTGCATACGGAGATGAATGGCTAGCAGAAAAAAGGAGGTGATAATGCCTCTGTATAAGTCTTTGGTGCAACCTCATTTGGAGTATAGTGTGCAATTCTGGAGACCGCACCTTCAAAAGGATGTGAACAGGATGGAGTCGGTGCAGAGGGTGGCTACTAAAATGATTAGTGGGCTTTATTATAAAGCATATGAGGACAGACTTAAGGATCTTAATATGTACACCTTAGAGGAAAGGCGGGATAGAGGTGATATGATTGAGATGTTTAAATACCTCCGTGGCATAAATGTTCACGGAGAGAGCCTCTTTCATTTGAAAGCAAGTTCTGCTACGAGGGGACATGGGATGAGGGTGAAGGGAGATAGATTCAGGAGTGATATGCGGAAATATTTCTTTACGGAAAGAGTAGTGGATCCGTGAATAGTCTCCCAGTGGAGGTGGTAGAGATGAGGACAGTAACTGAATTCAAAAAAGCATGGGACCAACACAGAGGATCTCTAAAGGTAAAAAGTGGACTGTTGTAGTTGTTGATATGGAAGGACAGACTAGATATAGGCCATGTGGTCTTTTTCTGTCATCATGTTTCTATGTTTCTATCAGTGCAGTTTACATTGAACAAACTGAAATTACATTGAACAGGGCATTATAACTTGGAGATAACTATTTTATAGGGAACATGGGCTATGGAGGGTTAAGTGGCTTGCCCAAGACCACAAGGAGCACCTGTGGGACTAGAAACCCCAGTCCTTCCGGCCCAAGGTTGCTGTCCTCTAGTGGGATTTGAACCCCCGACCTTCCGGCCTGAAGTACCTTGCCCCAACCACTGGGCCACTCCTCCACTCCAGGTATAACCTGGATGTCAGCAGGTAACGCTGAAGACGGACATGGGTGTCTACTAAATATGCTTTATATCTCTCTGTGGCTGGCTCCCTCCTGCCTACATTGAGAGATCCAACCCACATTGAGAGATCCCACCCACATTGAGAGATCCCCATGCTAGCGCAGTGTACATACAGATACGGTTCTAGATGTATTCACAAAAAGAAGTCTTTCCCGCACATCTAACCAGCTTGTTCATGGTTCAGAATGACCCCTATATCTAAAACAGTACACTAAAAAAATAAATAATAAGAGAACTTTAAGCTAATGAATGATTTCTTTGATAAAAGGGAAGATAAAAGAAAAGAGTTAAAAACAGTGAATCAGTATGTTTATATAGTTAAAAACAAGAGAAATTATTATCTCCAGGAACAAGTAGGAATGTAGTCTTCACATATGGGTATCGTCGGTACCGACGGAGCCCGCGTGGGAACGTTCCCCAGCATCCATTAGGAATGCTTTTGGGAGCATCCCACAGTGCATGCGTGCTGCCTTCCCGCATCTGTACCTGTCTCACTTCAGTTCTTCGTTTTCCGCGGAGCCGACAGGACGTGTACCCTGTCACCGCAGAAAATTTCCTTTTATTCTTTGTTTTTTTGTGGTTGCGTCTGCCTTCATTTGATGCCTACCGGTACCGCTGGTTCTTCTTCTTTCTTTAAAAAAAACAAAATCTTGTATTTCTACAAGGGTCTTTCCCCTGTTTCTGGTGCTAGGCGCCATTTTGGGCACTAGGCCCACTTTTCTTCAGGCATGGAGAAACCAGCTAGTGGTTTCAAAAAATGCTCAAAGTGTGGCAGTACCATTTCCGTCACCGACACCCATGATTGGTGTCTAAAATGTTTAGGTCCTGAACATTGTCCAACGGAGTGTCTCTCCTGCAGAAAGATGACCAAAAGGGGCCTGCAGAATAGAGCTGCAAAACTTGGTACCCTTTTTGCCGCGGATACAATGTCAGTTGCATCGACGTCTTCCAGGGCTTCATCTTCCTCCCATGGATCTCAGGTAACTAAACTTAAGTCTTCTAAGACTGGCCGGTCCTCGAAGGGTAGATCTCCTTCAAAGTATCGAGATGCCTCGGGCATTGCCCTCGAGGAAAGTTCACCGGCAAAACAGCCCCGGCGGGAGTCTTCGGGCTCCAAAGCATTAACGGGGCTCCAGAATGTTCCAGAGGCTTCCACCTCTGCAGAACTACTGGTGCCATATTCTGGGGTCGTAGCCGCTTCCACTGGTACCGACACCCAGGCATCGGCAGGAGCGATGGATAAGAGAATCCTCGCTATTGAACGCAGTCTAGCATCCCTCTTAGCAGCTTCGGTACCACTAAGACTGCTACAGACGGTTCAACAGGTATTGGTACCAACATCGGTACCGGTACCAATAGTACCTGCTTCGACAGGACTGCTTCCCCCCATGCCGAGCCTTGAGTCTATCTCGGGTATCGGGGATCAGGAACCAAGACATTTCGGTACCGACACCATGTGTTACAGGAGCACCCGGTACAGACTGCCTTTGAGTCTTCCTATTCAGATGACGCTGACGATTCTACCGGTACCAGAGCGAACCTACTAGAGGATTCAACTCCTTCTCCTCAACGCAGGATGTCCCCTCCAGAAGATATGTCCTTACAGGATTTCATACGTGATTTGGCAAAGGGTCTTGCAATCATTGTGATTCCAGAAAAGGAACCTATGGCAGAAGAATTAAGAATTCTGCAATACCCTATGGCTCCCAAGGAGGCAGCTATGCTTCCCATTCACAAGATCTTGCATGATCTGATGTTAAGAATGTGGGAAACTCCTTTAACGGTATCTTCACATTCCCGACGCCTTGACACTATGTACCAAGTGCCAAGTTGTCCTGGTTTTCAAAAAACTTAGTTACCACACCATTCAATGGTAGTGGAATCGGCCATGCGAAGAATCAAGAGTGCTAAAACACATTCTTCTAATCCTCCAGGCCGTGAATCCAGGACACGTGATGCCTTTGGACGTCGATGCTTTCAATCCTCCATTCTATCAGCCAGGATCAGTTCCTACATTCTTTACATGGGAATGTTCCTGGAAGAAGTCACAAAAGACTTAGAGCTCATTAGCCTTTGTGTCTCTGAGGAAAAAAAGAGCAGACTACCTTATTCTGGTCAAGCATGCCCAGAATATCTCTAAATTCATGAACCGTGCTACCTTTGATTGCTTTGAATGTATTAGCAGAACCTCTGCTATATCCATAGGAGCACATCATATTGCTTGGCTTCAAGCATCAGACTTTGAACAGTGGGTGCAAAAAAAGCTGAAATCTCTTTGGCAAGGTCTGGCAAAACAAGGCTAATCAGATTGAATCTGATAATACTACTTTGAACACATTGTCAAAGTCCACAGCCATTGTACAACACAAATAAAGTAATGGTCAATCTATCACAGAGCACATTTGTCAAAAAGAAAGGACTCAACTCTGTACTTAGAACTTGAAAGTAGACAGTATCATTAGAAGCCAGTGTGTATATGGATCCCACAAACAGATGATTCTTAAATTTTCAAGTACATCAAAGCTAAATCACGACGCCCCCACACAGAAGCAACAGTAGGTCTCAGACTTCCCGGGCAAAACATAAGCCAGTCAGATTATTCTGACACGGCAAAGCCCTGCTAGCATCAACGACCTATGATATATCGTTGCTCTGGGGTGGTCATCAACCTACTCTTTCATTTCAAAAAATAGTAAAGAATTTTAACTAGAAAACTCTGCCACAATATACCAAAAGAGTGGTTTAACAGAACTTAGCTTTTACAACAGTGCTTGAATGTCAGTGCTGAGCCAATGCCATGATCCCCAACGTTCTCACTCGCGCTTGTCTTGCGTTTCACCTAAAGAGGTTTCTTCAGGGGGTGGCTAAAGGCACTGTAAAACATAAAACACAACAGACTTTAGTCGATACATACTTTCAAAGGAGATGTTTACTTTCTTATATCCAGATATTATGTAGAGAGAAACACAGCCGCACACCTTGGTATTCACTGAATGGAGACACTAGCAAAGTTCACCAACCGATGTAAAACGCCACGCATGCGGTCTAAGAATTTATAGAGCTGATGATACAACCCACTTGCTCTTACTGCAGGAAAATAAAATGCAGACATCCCATTCTACACGTGAATTAAGACCAAAGGGAACTACAGAGCCCAGTCCACAGCCAGCCCAGCAAAGAAGAAAACATTCAAAAACCCCTTTTTCAGTAAGAAAAAGAAATTTTACCTATCATACATCCATCAAAGCCACTATCCGCTTCATGTTCCCCAGAAGGGGCAACAACAGAACAGACAGCAAAGAAAGCCGCAAGCTCAAAGAGCTCAACCGGCCCAACAGACCCAGCCCCCTAAGGGTCTTTGACTTCTACCTAGAGAACTTAGTCATTCTGCCCCTGAAAGGTACAGAACCCTTAACCATTCCAGGAAGACTATGCTATTTTGCCAAAAGATGGCAACAAATAACATCAGAAAACTGGACTCTGTCCATTGTACGACTGGGGTACAAGCTTCATTTTCTCAACTTGCCCCCACCTACAATAATAAAACAATTCAATTCTCAGGCCCCTGCCACAAACCTCATGTGGCAGGATGTCACATCACTTTTTGCTCAAGGAGCAATCGAAGAAGTACCCATACCCCAACAGGGGACGGGGTTTTCTCCAGGACCAAGCAGGAAGTCAGTCCTCACATATGAGTGACGTTGGCGCCGACAGAGCCCCTGTGCAGAGCATTTCCCCAGCTTTCAAAGAAAGCCTTTGGGAATGCAGCGCACATGCGCGGTCCCCTTCCCACCCAAGGGTGCCATCTTGCTCAGTCTTCTTTTTTCCACGGAGCCCGACGGACGTATTTCGTTTTCACCCGAGGAAAAAGTGGATTTTGTTCTCTGTTTGACCCGTTTCTTCGGTTTGACGCCGGTTTCCTTTCCCGCCTGGGCCCGATACGCTGGTATCGAGCCCGGCCTTCTTTTTTTCAGTTTTTGTCCTTGGTGCCTAGCGTTCGCGCCATTTTTCTTTTTCACTGGCAGCCCTGTCTTTTGACCTCACAGGGGCCCTTTTTCCCCCGATGGCTGCCAGTGGGTTTAAAAAGTGTGATCAGTGCAAGAAGCTTATGTCTCTCACCGACACCCATGACTGCTGCCTCCGGTGCCTTGGACCCGATCATGACGGGATGATCTGTGGTCCGTGTGGAAAAATGTCCTCGAAGGCGTTGAGGAGTCGGCAGCACCAAAAGGAAAGAATCTTCTCTGACTCCGCGTCCGGACGGGCCCGGACTTCGTCAGAGGCCTCGATGTCTCAGGACTCCGGCCCCAAGCAGCGCCAAGGTTCCTCTGAGAGGGGGTCTCCCTCGCGGGAGCATCGCAGGAAGAAAAAACCCGTGAGGGCGGCATTGGTGGACGCATTTGGCTCCTTGAGGGCCAAGTCGCATAGCCCTGAGCGCCGTCCCGGGTCTTCGGAGTCTGAGAGGCCTGCAAAACAACCTCGTGTGGAGATGGAGTCCCCAGGTCACGTGAATATTGTAGTCCTCGTGTACTCTCCTCCAGGGGAGCCGCCGTCGGGGCCCGAGTTGGGGACTGTTGAGTCTCCTGAGCTCGGAGTCAAGTTGACGGCCTTGGAGAGCAGCTTGGCTGCCTTCATGGAGCAGCAGCGGGCACTGATCGCCGGTCTCACCGGTGCATCTGCCCCGACCACCGGGACATCGACGTCCAAGTCGACCCTGGAGGCCGAGCTGATCCTCGAGTCCATGCGCGCTCAAGTTGATCCTCGGCCAAGATCCCCCTCGGCCTCCCGTTCGGGACCGAGGTCATCGGGGCGGATGGCATCGGTGCCTGCCCGACTGGAGCCGCTTGATTCCTCTTCCGAGGAGTCCAGCTGGGAAACAGAGGATGAGGTGTCGCCCGACACCTCTTGGACTCGGTGTGTCCCATCGGACTCACCGGAGTCTGAACCTCGGAGACGGTCCCCACCGGAGGATACCCGGTTCTCGGACTTCGTGTGGGATATGGCCAAGGCCTTGGCCTTCCCCGCGGATCCCGAGGAGGAGCCTCGAGCCGAGGAGCTTGAGGCCCTGCAGTATGACTCTCCCCCAAAGGAGGCCTTTACTGTACCGGTTCCTCCGATGCTGGAACGGCTGCTCTTCCGCATGTGGGAGGCGCTGGCTTCGACGCCGGTTTTGAGCAAGCGGGTCGATTCCATCTGTCGAGTCCGCAAGAGCCCCGGGTTCCAAAAGGCACAATTACCGCACCACTCCATGGTTGTGTAATCAGCCATGCATCGTCTGAAGAGTCAGAAGATGCACTCTTTGGTGCCTCCCGGCCGGGAGGCCCGGAACCTGGATGCCCTCGGTAAGAAGTGCTTCCAGGGCTCTATGCTTGCTTGCCATGTCCAGACCTACCAGCTGTACATGGGCATGTACCTTCAAGACCTGGCAAAGGAGATTGCCGGGTTCTCTGCTGGTCTCTCCGAGGAACCTTTGCAGAGGTTCAATGCTCTGTCCTCGGGTATTCATGAGTGCTCGAAGTTTATCTCTAGAGCAGCCTATAATGGCTTCGAGGCTTCGGCCTGAGTAGCCGCAGCCGGCATCGGTGCACGCCGTCAGGCCTGGCTACAGTCATCGGACCTCGAGCCATGGGTGCAGGACAAGTTGGTCGATGTCCCCTGCCGAGGTGAAAACCTCTTTGGCAAGCCCATGGCAGACAAGGCTGCAAAACTCGAGACCGAGACTTCCACCAGGTACCCCCCTCCTATTTTCCAGGGGAGCCTCCAAGACTTCCTCTGCACAGGGACTTACTCCTGCAGGAGTTAGCAAGTCTTGTAAAGGAACAGGCAGTGGAACCGATGCCCCACCACCTGAGAGGTCAAGGCTTCTATTACAGGTACTTCCTGGTACCAAAAAGAACAGGAGGCCTCAGGCCCATCCTAGACTTACGGAATCTGAACAAGTTCCTGGAGAGGGAAAAGTTCAAGATGCTTACCCTTGGAATCCTGCTGCCCTACCTCCAGCAGGGAGATTGGCTATGCTTCTTAGACCTAAAGGATGCTTATACGCACATCCTCATTCATCCAGACCACAGACAATATCTCAGATTTGTAGTGGGAGGAAGCCACTATCAGTACAGAGTACTGCCTTTTGGCCTTACATCTGCCCTCAGGGTATTCACCAAGTGCCTGGCGGTGGTAGCGGCCTACCTCAGGGTTCAAGGCCTCTTTCTCTTTCCATACTTGGACGATTTGCTCATCAGGGGTCAATCCCCGCAAGAGGCCAATCAAGCCTCCCTTCGCACTGTCGCTCTGCTTCAGCACCTGGGATTTGTTATAAACTTCACAAAGTCCACTTTGCACCCCTCACAGAACATAGAGTTCATAGGGGCTCGGCTGGACACCTTTCAGGCAAAGGCCTTTCTACCAATGGATAGGGCCCACAGATTGATGGATCTAGCCAGGCAGTTCCACAGCAATTCTCTGGTCTCCGCCAGACAATTCCTGAGGCTCTTAGGCCACATGGCGTCCACGGTACATGTCACTACAAATGTCTGTCTACACATGAGGCCTGCTCAATGGGGCCTCAGGACTCAGTGGCACCAAGCCACAGGAAGCCTCACAGACAAAGTGAGGGTGTCCATCCTACTAGCATCTTCTCTGCAGTGGTGGCTTCATTTTCCGAACCTGATGCACGGGGTGCCTTTTCAAGCACCTCCAGACTCTCAAGTTCTGACAACCGATGCTTCTCTTCAAGGCTGGGGTGCACATTGCCAAGGAGCATGTACTCAAGACCTGTGGTCTCCTTGGGAGACCGCACAGCAGATCAATCTCTTTTTTCAGGCCCATCTCAGCAACAAGGTACTTCTTGTCCAAACCGACAATCAGGTAGCTATGTTCTATGTGAACAAGCAAGGCGGAACAGGCTCTCTGTTTCTATGCAACAAAGCTTTACGACTATGGGCCCTCGCCAGAGAGTTGCAAATTCACCTGTTTGCGGTATACCTTCCGGGCATTCAAAACCTATGGGCAGACAAGCTCAGTCGAATACTGCTGCCACACGAGCTGTCCCTCCACTCATACCAGCTTGCTCGAGTGTTTCAAATCTGGGAAACACCAGATATAGACCTCTTTGCAAGTCCACAGAATGCCAAACTTCTCCGATTCTGTTCCAGAATCCTGGCTCAAAACTGTTAGGCAAGAGATGCTTTCCTACTCCACTGGGGTCAGGACTTTCTCTATGCCTTCCCATCCATTCCCCTCATTCCCAAGACTTTATTCAAGCTTCAGAGAGACAGAGGTCGTATGATACTCATAGCTCCACGATGGCTACGACAAACGTGGTATCCTCTTCTTCTGCGTCTCTCTCAAACCACTCCTCTAGAGTTGGGGAATGCTCCAGATCTTCTGTCTCAGGAGGACGGATCCTTACTACATCCCAATCCCCAGTCCCTACATCTCAGGGCCTGGTTACTGAAAGCCTAGAATTCCAGGATATTAACCTTTCTCAACAAGTAAAGGATATCCTTCTGGCTTCCAGAAAACCTTCCACAAGACGTTCCTACGCTAGTGGAAAAGGTTCTCTGTCTGGTGTTCACAAAAGGGACTTAACCCCCTTTTGGTACCTGTAGAGTCGCTACTAGAGTATCTCCTCCAATTATCAACTTCTGGTCTAAAGACCAATTCAGTGAGAGTCCATCTTAGTGCTATTGCTGCTTTTCATAAACCTTTCGATGGACAACCTATTTCCTCTCACCCACTTGTATCAAGATTTATGAGAGGCATACTCTTAACAAAACCTCCCATTAAACCACCATCTTGTTCTTGGTCAGCTTATGAAACCGCCCTTTGAACCTTTAGCCATTTCAGCCATTCAGTTTCTTTCATGGAAAGTTATTTTCCTAATTGCCATCACTTCTGCAAGACGCATTAGTGAACTACAGGTGTTAGTAGCTGACCCTCCTTATACAAGGTTCCACCATGATAAAGTAGTCCTCTGGACTCATCCTCACTTTATGCCAAAAGTGGTTTCGCCTTTTCATTTAAACCAGTTGGTTTATCTTCCTATATTCTTCCCTAGGCCTCATGCCTCTAGTGCGGAAAGGAATCTTCACACATTGGATTGTAAAAGAGCCTTAGCTTTTTATCTCCAAAGAACTAAGCCACATAGAAAATCTTTTCAGCTTTTTGTGGCTTTTGACTCTAGTCATTTGGCACTTCCACTTTCCAAAAGAACTCTGTCAAATTGGATTGCAGTTTGCATATCCTTTACATATGAGAGTAAAGGACTTTCTCTTGAGGGCCATGTCACAGCTCAAAATGTGAGAAGAATGGCAGCCTCAATAGCTAACCTTCGTTCTGTGTCTTTTGATGACATCTGCAAAGCAGCCACTTGGGCTTCGGTACACACCTTCACAGCCCACTACTGCTTAGACAAGGACTCCCGTCGGGATGCCTCATTTGGCCAGGCTGTTCTCCAGCATCTTTTCCATACTTAATACAACTCCTACCCCACCATCCATGGTTTGGATACCAGAGGTCCATGGGAGGAAGCATGACCCATCTCACCTGGGTTCGCAGCTTGCTGGGGTCACCCCTTGTCATCTTTCAGCTGGGGAGTCCTCATATGTGAAGACTACATTCCTGCTTGTTCCTGGAGATAGCGTAGTTACTCACCTGTAACAGGTAATCTCCGGGAACAGCAGGAATTTAGTCTTCACAACCCACCCACCTCCCCTAGGAGCTGTCCTCTAATCTCTTTCTCTTCTTCTCTCCTTTGGTTTAAGCTATAAACTCAACTGAAGTGAGAGAGTTACAGAGGCGGGAAGGCAGCACGCATGTGCTGTGGGATGCTCCCAAAAGCGTTCCTATTGGACGCTGGGAAGCGTTCCTATTGGATGCTGGGGAGCGTTCTCGAGCGGGCTCCATCGGTATCGACGATACCCATATGTGAAGACTAAATTCCTGCTGTTCCCAGAGATCACCTGTTATAGGTGAGTAACTACGCTATATTAAATATAAATAAAATTATAGTTAAAACAGAAAATTTGGAACAAAAGTGCCGATATGGCTGTCACTATGGAAACAAGGTAAACAAAGGTAATAGACACCACCAGCAAAGTGGCTATACAGTGGCTATGCAGGGGCTATACATTTCAAATAAAGGTAAGAATTTGTGTTTTTTTAAATTGCTTGCTCTCTGACTGGGAGCTCTTAAAAGGGTTTTGGTACATTTTTAAAACAAAGTTACATTCTTTTTGGTGCTTTAGTTTAAAAAGAGACACAAACAGACCCTAACCCTACCCATACCCACCACTCTCATTTAATCCACGTTGCTCTTCAGCTCACCAAAAAATCTCAACCTAAACGACAATACCAACCACCACTGCATTGCGCCCTTATCAATATTAGATCCATCCGCACAAAGTGGCCTTTGATACCTGATCTCATAACAATGCACAACCTTGACATTTTGATGATCACAGAAACCTGGCTATCTGACTCTGATAATATAATCCTCAATCAGATGCTCCCCCCAGGCTTCTCAATATACACGTGTCACAGGACCAAACAAAGAGGAGGTGGAGTACTCATCATCTCTAAAAGCCAGCTACAATTTCAGATAGACAACAGTATTAGCACAACCCACCTAAACATACTCAACATATCAAACAATGAGCATTCAATCAACCTAGTCTATAGATCTCCAACAACGTCAGCTGATGATCTGCCAACGATAGTTGACCGGGCCTGCAATACGGAAAAACCACAATTATCTAATTGGATATTAGGAGATTTCAACCTCCCCTCTCTACATGATACTCAAATCGCAGCATTTATAGAAGCGATCGACAACCTTGGATACAACCAGATAGTCAAGGAACCTACTCATACTATGGGAAATACCCTCGACCTGATATTCGTTCCACAAGCCACCTCAGAAACCGACCACAATTATGATATTTCCATAATACCAGTACCATGGTCGGACCACAGCCTAATCTTATTCCAAATTCCCAACTCCTCCAAGGCCATTAACTCCAAATCCACCCTCGCCAAACCAACAACTAGGAGGTTCCGCCCATTTGACAAAGACGAAGTACTCAAGAATATTCTTCCAATACTACACACCTCTGAACCTGATTTGGATAGCCTAATCAACACTTGGGACCACACTCTTAGAACTAACTCCCAAACAACAAATATGTCAAGAAAGCCCAACCATCGGACACATGTTACTTGGTATTCTAATGAACTGAGAACATCCCTCCTCCATCTTCGTAGACTTGAAAAACGCTGGAGACGATCCCACTCTACCGACGCATACACAGCCTACTGCAAGTACCTAAAAAAGCATCGCCAGGAAATAGCAGATCGAAGGAAACAATTCCATACTAATCTCCTAAAACAATCATTAAATAAACACCATGACCTCTTCAACATTGTAAAGACAATGGCAAAGGAACCTACTCCCCAACACACTCAAACGATACATCCACAAGATTATGCTGACTATTTAAAATCAAAAATGAAGAAAACAACCAACATCTACATCACAGAACCAACAAATATAGACAAGCTATCACAGTCAAACACACTAACCAAGTTTAACGCATTATCAACCAAAGAAATTGAAAACACCATCGCATCAATAAATGCTACCACTGCAGCAAATGATCCATGTCCAGCGGCCTGGATAAAAAACATTAGATATGAAGTAAGCTTCTTCATACACAATATCCTTGAACAATCTTTCTCAACCGGAACCTTTCCTCAGTGCCTTAAACAAACCTCAATTAGACCATTACTGAAAAATAACAAATTAGACCCCCTAAAAGTAGAATCCTATAGGCCAATATCCAGCATCCCGCTGCTAGCGAAAATAATTGAGAAAGTGGTACAACGTCAAATACAACAACACATAGACACTGAAGCTCCACTGGACATTGCACAACACGGTTTTAGAGAAGCCCACGGAGTTGAGACCCTCCTCATCACTCTATTCAATACATTAATCACAGGAATAGATAATATCCACCAAGGATTTATCCTTATATTCATGGACATCTCAGCTGCGTTTGATTCAGTAAGCCATCAAATACTTATCCATCGCCTTAAGGAAAAAGGAATACTTGGAACCGCACTTGACTGGTGTATATCCTACCTAAATAACCGTTGGCAACAAGTAAAAATTGAGGAAAAAACATCTGAACCATTTCTGCAAGATCAAGGGGTACCACAAGGATCCTCTCTTTCAGCACTAATGTTTAACATATACATGCAACCAATCTGTGACCTCATCCGCTCTTTTAATGTTACCTGCCTAGCATATGCAGATGACATTCTCCTATACATGCCATTCTCCATCAACCACCCTGATTTTACACCTTTGATAAAATGCTTTGAATCAGTAGAAGACTGGCTCCTCTCACAGAACCTAAGAATCAACCATAGCAAGACCGATGTTATGTTTATCACAAGGGATCAAAACTTCACACCTCCCACTACCTTAAAGATAAAGGACAAGGAATTGACAGTAAAACCTACGATACGATACCTAGGTATTACCCTTGACCAGCGCCTTAATATGAAGACCCACATAAAAAACATAACAAAACTAATATATCACAAGATACGCACACTACGCCACTTAAGACCTTTACTTGAACCCACAGACTTCAGAACTGTCTACCAAGCCTTGGTAATGCCTCATCTTGACTTCGCAAATGCAATTCTACATGGTCTCCCGCAATCAACTTTAAATCCCCTACAATTGGCGATGAACACCGCTGCTAGAGTTCTCGAAGGAATATCAAAGACAGACCACATAACTCCAATTCTAAAAAGACTCCACTGGTTACCAACCAACGCAAGAATCCACTACAAGATACTAATCATTACTTTCAAAGCCCTAAACAATCAAGCACCATCAACGATCACCAACCTTTTACACACACAGACTCCCAATAGATCCAGAAGATCAACTGCTATAAACTCATTAACAATCCCAAGACAAACAGTCAGATACACTAAGGAAACATCTAAAAGAGCCTTCAGCATTCATGCCCCAATAGCTTGGAATGCACTCCCACCAGAACTGAGAGCCATAACCAGCCTAACACAATTCAGAAAAAGTCTCAAACACCACCTCTTCTTAAGCTATTTCCCAATTTAGTTTTGCACAAGAGAAATACTACATCCATACTCAGGTCAAGACAACTTCAACTGTGACTAATGTGTATAGACTACTGTATATAGTTACATAATGTACATAGTTTCCCTTTATTACCAAGTTCAAATTCCTGTTACTTGTAAAATGCACTACAGTTTTTCTGTATGTATATGTTTGGTTCCATGTAAACCGCGCTGATGATAATAGTGCGGTATATAAGAGATGTTAAATAAATAAAATAAATAAAAATATTTTATTTTGTTGGGTAGGTTTAAAACTCTGCATTACTAACTTTCTCAGCTCTTTGAAGTTACTAACACCTAATCAGGAGTTAGTGGGCCTGATTAGACCGTGAAAGAACTGAGAGCAGCTGAGGCCTGCATACAAGGATGTTGAGGCTTTCCTAACAGGGGCTATACATTTCAAACAAAGGTAAGAATTGGTGTTTTTTAAATTGCTAGCTCTCTGACTGGGTGCTCTTAAAAGGGTTTTGGTACATTTTTAAAACAAAGTTACATTCTTTTTGGTGCTTTAGTTTAAAAGGAGACATATTTTCTTTAGTTGGGTAGGTTTAAAACTCTACATTACTAACTTTCTCCAGGACCAAGCAGGAAGTCAGTCCTCACATATGGGTGACGTCGGCGCTGATGGAGACCCCGTGCGGAGCATTTCCCCAGCTTTCAAAGAAAGCCTTTGGGAATGCAGCGCGCCTGCGCGGTCCCCTTCCCGCCCAAGGGTGCCATCTTGCTCAGTCTTTTTCTGCGGAGCCCGACGGACGTGAGTTCGTGTCACCCGGAAAAAGTTGATTTTTTTTCTGCGATTTTTCGCATTCTTTAATCCAGTTCGATGCCGGTTCCCCTTCCCGCCTGGGCTTGGTACACCGGTATCGAGTCCAGAGTTGTGTTTTCGGTTTTTGTCCTTTGTGACTAGAGTTCACGCTCTCTTTGTGTTTTCACTGGCAGCCCGGTCTTTTGACCTTGCAGGGGCCCTTTTTCCCCCAATGGCTGCCAGCGGATTTAAAAAGTGTGACCAGTGCAAGAAACTTATGTCTCTCACCGGCACACATGACTGCTGCCTCCGATGCCTCGGGACCGACCATGACCCTCTGGCCTGTGGCCCGTGCGGCAAGATGTCGTTGAAGGTGCTTCGGAGCCATCAGCATCAACGTGAGAGAATTTTCTCTGACTCTGCGTACGGCCGGGCCCAGACTTCGTCAGAGGCCTCGACATCTCGGGAGTCCAACCCCGAGCGCTGTCTGGGTTCCTCTGAAAGGGAGTCTCCCTCTCTGGAGCATAGAAGGAAGAACAAGCTCGCGAGGGCGGAGTCGGTGGAAGCTCCTGGTTCCTCGAGGGCCAGGTCGCGTAGCCCTGACCACCGCCCCCTGCTCTTGGAGTCAGAGAAGCCATCCAAAATACCTTGTGTGGAGCCAGAGTCCCCGAGTCACGTAAGTGCAGTTGTCCTCATGGACTCTCCTCCGGGGGAGCCGACGTCGGGACCAACACCGTCAGTGCTCGAGTCGGGGGCCTGAGCTTGGACGCAGGTTGACAGCCTTGGAGAGCAGCTTGGCTGCCTTCATGGAACAGCAGCGGGTGCTGATCGCCGATCTGACCGGTGCATCTGCCCCTACCACCGGGACCTCGACGTCTAAGTCGACCCCGGAGACCGAGCCGATCCTCGAGTCGATGAAGTCTCGAGTCGATCCTCGGTCAAGGTTCCCCTCGATCTCCTGTGTGGGGCCGAGGTTGTCGATGCCGATAACCTCGGCGTTGGGGCGGGTGGCACCGAGGCCCGCACGGCCGGAGCCGCTCGATTCCTCCTCGGAGGAGTCGGAGTGGGAGACGGAGGACAAGGAGTCCCCGGACACCTTCCGGACCCGGTGCGTCCCTTCAGACTCACCGGAGTCCGAGCCCCGGAGATGGTCCCCCCCAGAGGATACCCGGTTCTCGGTCTTCGTGGGGGACATGGCCAAGGCCTTGGCCTTCCCTGCGGATGCCGAGGAGGAGCCCTTAGCCAAGGAGCTCGATGCCCTCCAGTATGATTTTCCTCCGAAGGAAGCCTTTACTGTACCGGTTCCTCCGATGCTGGAACCGCTGCTCTTCCGTATGTGGGAGGCACCGGCTTAGACGCCGGTTCTTAGCAAACGGGTCGATTCCATTTATCAAGTCCGTAAGAGCCCTGGGTTCCAAAAGGCGCAGCTACCGCACAACTCCATGGGTGTGGAATCGGCCATGCACCGTCTGAAGAGTCAGAAGATGCACTCCTTGGAGGGCCGGAACCTGGATGCCCTCGGTAGAAAGTGCTTCCAGGTCCAGACCTACCCGCTGTACATGGGCATGTACCTACGAGACCTGGCAAAGGAGATTGACGGGTTCTCAGCTCGCCTCTCCGAGGAACCTTTGCAAAGATTCAAGGCTTTGTCAACAGGGATTCGAGAGTGCTCGAAGTTTATCTCTCGAGCAGCCTATGATGGCTTCGAGGCTTCAGCCAGGGTAGCCCCAGCCGGCATCAGTGCACGCCGTCAGGCCTGGCTGCAGTTATCATACCTGGAGCCATGGGTGCAGGACAAGTTGGCCGATGTCCCTTGCCGAGGTGAAAACCTCTTTGGTAAGCCCATGACTGAAAAGGCTGTGGAAATCGAGACTGAGACTCTCACCAGGACAAGGCTGTCCAGGAAGACTTCTGCCCCTTCTCAGAAAAAGAATGGCTCGGGGAAGAAGCCCTTTTTCCCGAGGAAGGGTGCTGCCTACAAATCCTACCCTCAAAATCAGGCCTCTCCAGCTCCCCAACAGGGCCAGCAGGCCAAGGGGCAGGGGCATGGGCCCCATAGGCAGAAGACCCCCATGCCGCCAGCTCCGGCTCCTGCACAGCAGGGAGCGGGGTTTTGACTCCCACAGTATAGCCTCTTCTCCACAGCTGGCTCCACTCAGCAAAGGAGGTCGGCTGACCCTGTACGCCTACAGGTGGCCAACCATCACAGGGGATACCTGGGTCCTCAGCATAGTCCAAAAGGGCTACATGCTCCACTTCCATCAAATACCCCCCTCCTACTTTCCAGGGGAGCCTCCAAGACTCCCTCTGCACAGAAACCTCCTCCTTCAGGAATTGGCAAGTCTTCTAAAGGAACAGGCGGTGGAACAGGTGCCTCACCACCTAAAAGGTCAAGGCTTCTACTCCAGGTACTTTCTGTTACCAAAAAGGACAGGAGGCCTCCGGCCTATCCTAGACTTGCGAAACCTAAGCAAGTTTCTGGAGAGGGAAAAGTTCAAGATGCTTACCCTTGGGATACTGCTGCCCTACCTCCAGCAGGGAGACTGGCTATGCGCCTTAGACCTAAAGCATGCTCCTTCTCACATCCTCATTTATTCAGACCACAGGCAATATCTCAGATTTGTGGTGGGAGGAAACCATTTCCAGTACAGAGTACTTCCCTTTGGCCTAAGTTCCGCCCCCCGTGTTTTCACCAAATTCCTGGCGGTGGTGGCGGCCTATCTTAGAAATCAGGGAATTTTTATCTTCCCATACCTGGACAACTGGCTCATTAGAGGTCAGTCTCTCCAGGAGGCCAGACAAGCCACTCTTCGCACTGTCTCTCTTGTTCAGCATCTGGGCTTTGTCATAAAGTACGCAAAGTCCACTTTGCTCCCCTCACAGAACCTAGAGTTTATTGGGGCAAGATTAGACACCCTGCAGGCAAGAGCTTACTTGCCCGAGGACAGGGCCCACGGACTTGGCCAACCAGTTCCAAAGCAATTCTCAGGTCTCCGCCAGACACTTCCTGCGGCTCCTGGGCCACATGGCATCCACGGTACATGTGACCCCGAATGCCCGTCTGCACATGCGGGCGGCTCAGTGGTGCCTCAGAGCTCAGTGGGCACAAGCCACAGGCGACCTCCGAGACAGAGTAAAGGTGTCCAAACTACTCTTGGACTCCTTGCAGTGGTGGCTACATCTCCCAAAGCTTCTCAGGGGGTACCCTTTCAGGCCCCAGCACACACCAGGGTGCTGACGACCGATGCTTCCTTAAAGGGCTGGGGTGCACATTGCCCGGGCACGTGCACTCAAGGCCTCTGGTCTCCTCAGGAGGCCACACAGCAGATCAATCTTTTGGAGCTGCGAGCAATCCGCTTGGCTCTAGAGACTTTTTCTCATGCCCTCTCTTACCAGTCTGTCTTAGTTCAGACAGACAATCAGGTACCAATGTTCTATGTGAACAAGCAAGGGGGCACAGGGTCCAGACTCCTATGTCAGGAGGCGCAGGCCCTTTGCTCCTTTGCAGTCAAACTAGGCATGTTTCTCAAAGCAGTTTATCTACCTGGTCAGGAGAACTTTTTGGCAGACAAACTAAGCAGGATTCTCCAGGCTCACGAATGGCAGTTGAATCCATTGGTGGTCCAGCAGATCTTTCTACAATGAGGACGTCCATCCATCGATCTCTTTGCAAGTCCACTGAACCATCAGCTGCCCAGGTTTTGCTCCAAACAGTCGCATCCCCTGAGAGCGGCAGCAGATGCGTTTCTGATCTCTTGGTCTACGGGCCTCCTGTATGCGTTTTCTCCCACGCCCCTGGGGGCCCGAACTCTGTTCAAGATTCTACGGGACAAGGCCTCGGTGATTCTGGTAGCCCCCAGATGGCCGAGGCAACCGTGGTTTGCACTTCTGCAGTTGGCAGTGGAAACTCCATTCCCTCTGGGGTTGCAACCTTATCTCCTCTCTCAGGATCAGGGTTCCCTTCTGCACCCCAATCTCAGATCCGTCAATCTGAGGGGCTGGCTGCTGAAAGGATAGTGCTAGCTCCCTTGCTTCTACCTAGGGAAGTTGAGGAGGTGGTCTTGGCCTTGAGGAGGCAATCCACCAGAAAGTCCTATGCACTCAAGTGGCGCAGGTTCTCAGTGTGGTGTACTCAGCACAATGAAGATCCTTTCTCCTGCCTGGTGCCAGTAGTGCTACAATACCTACTTCACCTGTCAGACCTAGGCCTTAAGTCCAGCTCTGTTCGGGTCCACCTCAGTGCTCTTTCAGCACACCACTCACTGGTGGAGGGACAGTCGCTGTCGGTTCACCCCTTGATGTCCCGCTTTCTCAGAAGCCTGCTTTTGCTCAAGCCTCCGATTTGTCCAACTGCCACTGAGTGGGATTTGAATGTGGTCTTGCAACAACTTACTCGCCCACCGTTTGAGCCGATGGCTACTTGCCATTTGCGCTTCCTTTCTTGGAAGGCGCTCTTCCTGGTAGCTCTTTCCTCAGCCAGACGTGTGAGTGAGCTACAAGCTCTGGTTTCTGATAGACCGTACACACGGTTCTATAGGAACAGGGTGGTCCTTCGGACTCATCCGAAGTTCCTTCCAAATGTTGTCTCCTCTTTCCACCTCAACCAGGAGGTGGTTCTTCCGACATTCTTTCACAGGCCACATACCAGCCGGGCTGAGACAGTCTTGCATACTCTGGACTGTAAGAGAGCATTGTCCTTTTACATTGAACGTACGCGGGGGCATCGAAGGGCTACTCAGCTCTTCGTCTCCTTTGACCCTAATAAATTCGGGTTACCTGTCTCCATGCGTACGTAGTCCACTTGGGTAGCAGATTGTATCGCCTGGGCGTACAAGACAGCCGACCTTCCCTTGCAGGGTCGAGTCACGGCCCACCG
Organism: Ichthyophis bannanicus; assembly: GCA_033557465.1. NCBI lineage: Eukaryota > Metazoa > Chordata > Amphibia > Gymnophiona > Ichthyophiidae > Ichthyophis > Ichthyophis bannanicus. The sequence goes on from CM066032.1 coordinate 339,265,198, forward strand.
TGTCAGGGCGAAAGCCGCGTCAGTAGCTCATCTCCGCTCTGTTCTGTTGGCAGACATCTGCCGGGCTGCTACTTGGTCTTCAAGCCAGACTTTTGCAGCCCACTACTGCCTCGAGAGAGAGTCCCGACGGGACAGTGCTTTCGGACCGGCGGTACTCCCTAATCTCTTTGAGGTTTAGGCAACTCCTACCCTCCGGCCCTTGTGTTGGGCTACCGTACAGGGGCGTTCTCAGAGGATATTCTTATCACAGATGCTGAGGCTCTTGAGAGGGAGCCATTTTTTCAGCTTTGGGTTCCCGGTAGCCTAGAGCTGGGGAGTCCCATATGTGAGGACTGACTTCCTGCTTGGTCTTGGAGAAAGAGTAGTTACTCACCTGTAACAGGTGTTCTCCAGGAGCAGCAGGAATCAGTCCTCACGACCCTCCTTCCTCCCCTGGAGTTGCAGTCATATACTTTATTTTGGGGTTTTTTGCTGTCTTTTAGCTATGTCATCAGACTGAGCAAGATGGCACCCATGGGCGTGAAGGGGACCGCGCAGGCGTTTCTTTGAAAGCTGGGGAAATGCTCCGCACGGGGTCTCCGTCGGCACCGACATCACCCGTATGTGAGGACTGATTCCTGCTGCTCTTGGAGAACACCTGTTACAGGTGAATAACTACTCTTTCTCAGCTCTTTGAAGTTACTGACACCTAATCAGGAGTTAGTTCCCTTCCTACCCCCCCCCCCCAACTCCCACCCACCCCTGGTGAGCAGTCTTGCTTTATAGGGCACCTACGCAATTAGCAAAACACAGGGACTTGGAACACCACATTTTGAATATAATTAAAGAAATTTAACTGTTTTTTCTCTGAAAGGACAGCTGGGAACCCGGCTGGTACTTTGGTAGATCTCTTTTGCTTTAAGAGATACCTAAGCTCCACGAACTGAACAATGTCTGGGAAAAATCATATCGCTAAAGCTGTTAGCCCCCGTTACAGCTTTTCCCTCTGTCCAGACAGAGGTCCCAATGCCAGTTGAAGAACCGTTTCGATGTGCAGGGTGTCTGCATGCTGAAGCTCTCAGGAAACAAGTGGAGGAACTCAGAGAGGAGGTGGCGAGGCTGAGGAGCATTCAAGACAGTGAGAAGTACATTGCTGAGATGCTGCTTGCAACATGCAGGCTGTACAGCAGAGGAGAAGATGGGTGCCTACAGAATGGCGAAGGTTGGTCACAAGTCACCAGGACCTGCAGATTCACCAATCCAACTTCTCCAGCCCTTGAATTGAAGAACCATTATGCAGCCCTGGAAGTGGAGGAGGTGAAAGCATCCCTGGAAAGGGAAGAACCAGAGCTCAAGTACCCGAAAGTTGCAGAATCGGTGACCACAAGGAAGCGAAGGGTAGTGGTGGTTGGTGACTCTGTTCTGAGGGGTACTGAGGCGTCCATCTGCTGACCAGACTTGATGTCCAGAGAGGTATGCTGTCTGCCAGGTGCCAAAATGTTACAGAGAGTTGCCGAGACTCATCAAGCCCACTGACTATTACCCAATGTTGCTAATCCATGTCTGCATAAATGATACTGCCAGGTATCCCTCTGAGCATATCAAAAGTGACTTCATGGCTCTGGGACAGAGGGTGAAGCAGATAGGTGCACAGGTGGTGTTCTCTTCAATCTTCCATGTTGAGTATAAAGGCCAAGGCAGAGAGGCTCGCATCCTGGAGATGAATGCATGGCTGCGTAGATGGTGTCATTGAGAACGTTTTGGTTTCCTGGACCATGGGATGCTGTTCTAAGGGTTGCAGAGCAGAGATGTCGTCCATCTGTCCAAGAAGGTCGGTGCATCTTCAGTAGTAGACTGGCTAATCTACTGAAGAGGTCTTTAAACTAGATTCGTTGGGGATGGGTGAAGAAAGCCCCCAGATAAGTGAAACATTAAATACTTTATGGAAATGGGTAAAAGGGGTAACATATGGAAAGCAGTTTGTATAAATGCCCGTAGCAAGGGAAATAAGATCTCTGATGTTGAAGCTTTGGTGGGAGTGGCTGACTTGGATTTAGTGGCAGTTACAGAAACATGGTTCACAGAAAACCATGACTGGGATGTAACTATACCAGGCTATTCTTTATTCAGAAAGGACAGGGAGGAGTGGCCTAGTGGTTAGGACAAGGTACTTCAGGCCGGAGGGCTGGGGGTTCAAGTCCCACCTGGGGACAGAGGGACTGGGATTTCTAGTCCTATAGGTAACTCCTTGTGTCTTGGGCAAGCCACTTAACCCTCCATTGCCCATGTTCCCTGTAAGTATTAGCGTATGTGTCTCATATCCCCTCATGTTAAATGTATCCCCCAATTGACGGCTTTGACCCGGTGAAAAGCGGGATATAAATACAGCTAAATAAATAAATAAAAATAAATAAAATAAATAAACAGGGTAGGAAGAAGGGGAGGAGGAGTGGCACTATGTGTAAAATGTTATATTAAAGCTTTGGAATTACAGAGCTTAAAATGGAGAGAGGAGCCACTGTGGGTTAAACTAGAAAGAGGGAAAGAGAAATCTGTTTGCATTGGCGTGATATACAGACCTCCCTCACAAGAGAAAGAGGTGGACAGAGAGTTAATTGAAGACATACGCAGCATTGCTAAGAATGGGGAAGTGCCACTGATGGGGGATTTCAATATGTCAGATGTTGATTGGCACATTCCTGCTGCAGTATCATCTAGAAGTAAGGAGATCCTGAATTCTCTACAGGGAGAACTATTCAGGCAGTTGGTAACAGACCCCACACATGAAGGGGCCATACTGGACTTGGTGCTTACAAATGGTGAAAGTGTTTCTGATGTTATAGTGGGAGATCATTTTGCATCCAGTGATCACCAGATGGTGTGGTTCAGTATTAGGACTAGGGCTGTTAGAATCCATTCAAAAGCGAGGGTCTTAGACTCTAGGAAAAGTAACTTTGCCAATATGGGCCAATACCTTAGGGAGTTGTTAGCGGAATGGGAACAGCTGGGGGATGTAGAAAAACAGTGGGCAAAACTGAAAGGGGATATTTTAAGGACAACCAATCTTTTTGTTAAAATGGTAAATAAAGGAAAAAGAGACCGCTATGGCTTTCGAAAGAAGTAGCTGAAAAGGTGAAGACAAAGAGGGAGGCCTTCATGAAATACAAGAGGTCACAGAGAGAGCTAGACAGGCATCTATATTTGGAAAAACTTAGAGAAGCTAGCAAAGTACTCAGGAAAGCAAAGATTCAAAAAGAGGAAATAGCCAATGCAATAAAATGGGGGGAAAAGACATATTTCAGATATGTTAGTGAGAAGAGGAAGGGCAAAAGTGGTATTGTCAGACTCAAGGGTGAAGGGGAGGAATATGTAGAAGCTTATGAGGATAAAGCGGAATTGCTTAACAGATATTTCTGTTCTGTGTTCACAGATGAAGAACCAGGAACAGGACCTCGGAAAACACCCACAAACAGGAACAGAAGCAACGGGCATCTTGAACAATTTTCAGAATACTGTGTTCGTAAGAAACTAGCTCAACTTAAAGTAGATAAAGCGATCGGACTGGCTGGGATACACCCTAGAATACTGAGGGAACTAGGGGACGTTCTAGCAGCTCCACTGACTGACCTTTTCAATGCCTCTTTGGAGTCGGGAGTGGTGCCAAAGGACTGGAGAGAGGCTCATGTGGTGCCTTTACACAAAAGCGGAAGTGGAGGAGGAGTGGAGGAGTGGCCTAGTGTGGTTGGGGCAAGGTACTTCAGGCCGGGGGTTCAAATCCCACAGGTGCTCCTTGTGGTATTGGGCAAGCCACTTAACCCTCCATAGCCCATGTTCCCTGTAACATAGTTATCTCCAAGTTATAATGCCCTGTTCAATGTAATTTCAGTTTGGTCAATGTAAACCGCACTGATGCAGAATAGTGCGGTATATAAGAGAATGTAAATAAATAAATAAAAATTAAAAAATAAGTAAGGATGTGGTTGAAAACTACAGGCCGTTTAGTTTAAATTCGGTGATGGGTAAATTATTGGAAACGCTGCTGAAAGAGAAAATAGTGAGGTTTCTGGAGTTCAGCAGATTACAGGATCCGAGGCAGCATGGATTCACCAGCGGCAGGTCTTTTCAGACAAATCTAATTGATTTCTTTGACTGGGTGACCAGGGAGTTGGACCGAGGGAGAGCCCTAGATGTGGTGTATTTAGATTTCAGTAAAGCCTTTCACACCGTTACTCACAGGCAACTTATAAACAAACTGAGCACCCTAGGGATGGACCCTAAAGTTGTTGATTGGCTTAGAAATTGGTTGAATGGGAGGCGACAAAGAGTACAGGTAAATGGTGCTCACTCTGAGAAGGAAGTTACCAGTGGTGTGCCCCAGGGATCTGTCCTTGGTCCGATTCTTTTTAACATCTTTGTTAGTGATATAGCGGAAGTGCTGTCGGGTAAGGTTTGCCTCTTTGCGGATGATACCAAAATCTGCAATAGAGTAGACACCCAGGAAGGTGTAGATAACATGAGGAGGGATCTAGCTAAGCTTGAAGTATGGTCTAGAATTTGGCAGCTTGGATTTAATGTTAAAAAATGCAAGGTCATGCATTTGGGCTGCAGCAATTCAAGGGAGCGATATAGTATAGGGGGTGAAGTATTTTTGTACACTAAAGAAGAGCGGGACCTAGGCGTGGTTGTGTCTGATGATCTTAAAGTAGCTAAACAGGTAGAAAAGGTGACAGCAAAAGCTAGAAGGATGCTTGGGTGCATAGGGAGATGAATGGCTAGCAGAAAAAAATGAGGTGATAGTGCCTCTGTATAAGTCTTTGGTGCGACCTCATTTGGAGTATTGTGTACAATTCTGGAGACCGCACCTTCAAAAGGATATAAACAGGATGGAGTCAGTACAGAGGGTGGCTACTAAAATGGTTAGTGGTCTTCATTATAAAAAATATGAGGACAGACGTAAAGATCTTAATATGTACACCTTAGAGGAAAGGCGGGATAGAGGTGATATGATTGAGACGTTTAAATAACCTCCCTGACATAAATGCACAGGGGGAGAGCCTCTTTCGATTGAAAGCAAGTTCTGCTACGAGGGGACATGGGATGAGTGTGAAAGGGGATAGATTCAGGAGTGATATACGGAAATATTTCTTTACGGAAAGAGTGGTTGATCCGTGGATTAGTCTCCCAGTGGAGGTGGTAGAGATGAGGACAGTATCTGAATTCAAAAAAGCATGGGACAAACACAGAGGATTTCTAAAGGAAAAAGGGGACTGTTGTAGTGGTTGATATGGAAGGACAGACTAGATAGGCCATGTGGTCTTTTTCTGTCATTTTTCCATGCTTTTTTGAATTCAGATACTGGCAAACTACATTCGTGAAATCAAATTGCATAATAAAGGAAACCAAGTATTGCCGACATTGCGTCAGTTTCACAAAATGAAAGCTGCTGCCATTCAGCCATTGATGAAAGGATAAAGTAAAAACAATAAAATTATGCAATAGAGCCTTTGGACAAAAAATCTTAAATCCAAAATGCATATTGAAAGGCACCATGACTTTGGGTTACTGATCACAGGAGGTGATTGAGCTTCAATGCCATTAACTAAAAATACTGGGCATATACGATAGAAAATGCTAAACAAATAGTCTTTTGAGGATATCCTTGACCAGGTCAGCACTTGCTGTAGGTGTTTCCTCTATGGCCCCTGGTGGGGTGTGTGATTTGAAGTATGGAGCGCCATCCGAGAACGATTATTCTGGCTGTGCTGGGTTGGCCGAGGAGAGTGTGATGCGCAGATCTGATGCGGCTCTTGCAAGCGCCACCTCTTCATTTGCCTCTGTTTTGGGGCCAGTTGTGTTAGGGAATGCTTGTCCTGAAAGACCCAGCTCTCTTCTCGCTTACAGCTTGGCTTCCATAAGAAGACAGTTAGCCCATATGGGCTTCTCTCTGGCAATGGCGTTTCTCTCTGCTCAAAACCCAGAGGTCTACCAACCTCTCATAAGTGCGAGTCTAGTGTCTTAGTGCTGGTGCGACACATGGCGGCGGCTGGCTTCTGGGGCAGCCAAGATGCTATATCTGTGGCCTGTTCTACAGGACAGTCTGGAGATGGGCCTTTTTTCTCTTAGCTCCCTGAAGGTTCAGGTGGCAGCTTTGTCCTGTTTCAGAGGACCATTGGCTTGTACATCTCTAGCCACACACCCAGATTTTTCATGCCTTCTTCAGGGGGGTTCAGCTTCTGCGTCGTCCCTAGAGTCTGTGGTCCTTTCCTGGGATCTGTGTCTGGTCCTCGGGGCCATGATGTAAAAGCCCTTTGAGCTGTTGTAGCATGCTATACTGCAGGATTTGACATTCAAGACAGTCATCTTGGTTTCATTTCTTCTGCAGTGCAGTTTTCCAAGCCGCAGTCTTTGTCTTGCTGAGATCCTTACCTATCCTGTTTTCTGAGAAGGCAGTTTCCTTTCGGCCTGTGCCTCCCTTCTTCCCTGAAGTGTTTTCTCCCTTTCTTGTGAACCAGGCAGTTTGCCTTTCCTCCTTCTCTAAGGAGCAGTGTTGGGGGGAATGGTAAGGATCTGGAGTTTACGAATTCCTTTCGTAAGTCAGACTATCTTTTTGTGCTGTTTGCTGGGCCGTGCAAGGTGACATGGTGGCTCAGTCTGCATTGGAGCTGTGGGTTAAGATAGCCATTGCCTCAGTGGATCTGTGGAGGATCCAGACAGTTCCGGAAGTTTTGCGGCACCCATTCTGCCAGAGCACAAGCATCCTCATGGGTGGAGCAGAGCTCGGTAGCCCCTGCGGACATTTGTTGGGCAGCAACGTGGGCATCACTTCTACTTTTGTAAAGCATTTCCACTTTGATGTCCATGCTTGAGTGGATACTGCCTTTGACTCTAAGGTTTTGCGAGCTGCTGTGTTTTCTTCCTGCCCAGTAGAGGCATAGCTTTTGTACGTCCCACTTGTCTGGACTGGTCTAGTAGGACAATATGGAAGATGACATTTTACTTACCAGATATTGTCCTTTCCTTTAGTCCTGCTAGACCAGTCTAGGGCCCGCCCCCTCCTCGATTACTGCAACCATCTTTCAAGGGCTCCCCAAAACTACCATCACACCACTACAGCTAGCCCAGAACTCCACAGCACGCATCATTGTCGGTGCCTCCAGACAGACACCCACATCACTCCCATAATGAAATCCCTCCATTGGCTTCCTTTTGCATCAAGACTCAAACACAAAGTTCTCACTATTATCCACAAGGCACGCAACAACACCACATCCGAGCACTCCCAGACACTGATCAGATGCCCCAACACCAGTAGGCCATGCAGGCAAAGCACGCTCAACCTACCTTACCTGCTACCTCAAGTACGTAAGAGCACACAATGTGCTCGCATGAGAGTCTTTGAACTCTATGCTCCCACCCTCTGGAATTCTCTACCTCCGACACTAAGAAGCATCCAGTCATACCAAGCCTTCAAAAGGCACCTCAAGATATACCTCTTTGAAGAGCACTACGACACAACCCCTCCGACTGACCCTCATCGGGAATTCTCACAGATCATCCCCATATCCCCTCCTTCCTAATCAGCCATCTGACATAATGTGCTGCCTTAGTGTTATTTTTGTTTACGTCTTTTTCATTGTTTAAAAAGTTCAAAAGTTGTAATGTTCCTGCATGCTCCCACGTTCCCCCAATTATATCCTGTTCTGTGCTTATGAGTTTCAATGTAACCTGCATGTTCCCCCTGTTTGATGTAAACCGTTTCGACTGGTAGAAAAATGGTGTATTAAAACTAGTTAAATAAATAAATGTTTGCTCTGTTCTGAGGCAGTACCCTTGGGTCCGCTATGATTTCTGTGTTTGGCTCTGCATGTTCATCATCTTCAAACAGCCTTCTCTATATGCTTTCCTGTACATAGTTTTCTACTTTTGAATGCTCATTGTTGCCACATTGAGGTTGTGTGAGGCTTGCCATGTTCTCCCATATGCTTTGTGGCAGATACTGAAGAGACCTCTGGTGGCTGAGGTGTATAGAGGCATGGGAATGATATCATTGAAACCTTGGCTTAGAACATAAGATATGCCATACTGGGTCAGACCAAGGTCCATCAAGCCCAGTATCCTGTTTCCAACAGTGGCCAATCTAGGTCATACGTACCTAGCAGTTTCCCCAAAAGACACAGGTTCCACAATGCTTGTATTGGGTCAAGCATTGATATCCTGGGTCCCTTTTTAATAATGGTTTATGGACCTTTCTTCCAGGAAGTTGTCCAAACCTTTTTTAAACCCAGCTACACTAACAGCCTTTACTACATCCTCCGGTAACAAATTCCAGAGTTTGATTACACGTTGAGTGAAAAAATATTTTCTCTTATTTGTCTTAAATAGTTTACCCTGTAGCTTCATTGCATGTACCCTAGTCTTTTTATATTCTGATAATTCTGGATTTTTATTGGTTCTTTGTTTCCACCAATCTGCTGGTAGGGGAACACAACCCACTTGTCTGGACTGATCTAGCAGGACTCAAGGTAAGAACATTATCAGGTAAGTAAAATGTGGGCATAATGACACTGGTGGAAGATTAGTTGTGTAGCCAAATCTTGAATGGATTGAAGAGGAGATAAATGATTCATGAGGAGACCAGAAAGGATCAATTTACAGTAGTCTAAACTGGAGGTGATTAGAGAGTGGAATAAGAGTTTTGATAATATGTTCAGAAAGGAAAAGAGTGAATGCTACAGAGAAAGATGTGACAGGTTTTAGCTGTCTCTTGGACTGGATTGCAGGGCTGCAGGTCCCTCTTAGTAGTCAGGTTACCAAAGACATGGCAGTACTTACAGGTGCTGGGGTTCATGGTAATAATGTTGGAGGTAGTAGTGCAGTGGGCTCAGGCACATGTGCAGCTACTCCAGAAGTGTCTCCTTGCATGCTGTTCTCCAAGGTGTTAACCTTGATGAATCCAGTTTGGGAAAAACTGTAATGATGGTTGTGTGCCGCACATCTGAACTGGGGGGGTAATATTGGAGTTTCCTTCTTGGATGCTTGTGACCATGGATGTCCGTTTTCTTGGCTGGGGAATGCATTCTATGGATCAGATGATCCAGAGTCATTGGTATTCTCAAGAAGCATTGCGGCTAATTAGTCATTAGGAGACCAGGGTGATTTGATTGATGTTGCAGAGACTGCAACCATAGGTTCAGAACAAAGCAGTAGGGTCCTCTTGGACAGTATCACAACAGTAGTATACATGAACAAGAAGGGACAGTACTCGAAGACAGCATGTGGTGGAGGAGGCCGAGCTGCTTCTACAGTGGTCATCACTTGTTCTTCTCTTCTGTCTGGCTAGAAAATTTCATTTGCCTGATTTTCAGAAAATGTCTTCTTTGGATTGTTTTCAAAGATTCCGCCCAGTGTGTAATATTGCAGAATTTGTAATGAATGTTAGAATAGCAAGGACCAAAATAAATGACAAGGAAAATAGAGAACAGATGAAAAGAGGAGGTTATACTGCCTGTTTTCAGTATTCCGATGTAAAATACTATAAAAAGGTATAAGAATGATGTGCGCAGTTCAGAGATAGAGACATACCAGAACTCAGAGGTCTGTGTTGTGTCTGGGCTTTAGGATATTGTCTCTTCTTTCTTTCTCCACCTCCACCTGGTCCATTCCTGTGAAAGACCATAACTAGCAGAATAAGTTTAGTTCAACTGAAGCATAATTAACAAGTGCCTATTGTTTAATCTAAATTTTATTTCATTTTTTTCTGAAAATGGGTGTTTTTGTAAGTTCCACTTAGTTAAATTGGAATGCTGCTGAGCCTTATGGGAACCCCATGATTGAAATACATGGATACAGGTGGAACATTAATATACAGTGTCTTGCGAAAGTATTCATCCCCTAAGTTTTTGTCCTCTTTTGTCGCATTACGTACAACCTGGAATGAAAATAGAGGTTCATTTGGATGTTAGGTAATGGACCTAACAATATAGTCCAAACCAGTGAAGTGAAATGAAAATAAAATACCTTGCATATATAAAAAAACAAGTAAAAACTGAAAAGTTTTGAGTGCATATGTATTCATCTGTTTTGCTATGAAACCCCTAAATAAGATTTGGTCCAACCAGTTGACCTCAGAAGTCACATAATTAGTTGATTAGGGTCCACCTGTGTGCAATCAGTGTCACATGATGCCTGTATAAATATACCCATTCTGAAAGGCCCCTGACTCTGCAGTATATCAAGAAATTACATAAACAAAAACACCACTAAGCAAGCAACATGAAGACCAAGGAGCACGCCAGACAGGTCAGAGACGAAGTTGTGGAGAAGTATAGATCAGGGTTGCATGTTAAAATAAAAAATCCCAAATTCGGAATATCCCACAAAGCACTATTAAATCCATTATAACAGAATAGAAAGAATATGGCACCACTACAGACCTGTCAAGAGAGGGCCACCCACCAAAACTCACAGACCGGGCAAGAAGGCAATTAATTAGAGATTCTACAAAGACATCAAGGATAACGCTGAAGGAGCTACAAAGATCCACAGCAGAGAAGGGAGTATCTGTCCATAGGACCATTTTAAGCCATACACTCTACAGAGTGGGTCTTTATGGAAGAGTGGCCAGAAAAAAGCCATTGCTTAAAGAAAGAAATAAGAAAACATGTTTGGCGTTTGCACAACAGCATGTGGCGGACCCCCCAAACACATGGAAGATGGTCAGATGAGACAAAAATTGAACATTTTGGCCTTTATGGGAAATGCCATGTGTGGCGCAAACCCAACACTTCCCATCACCCTTAGAACACCATTCCCACAGTGAAACATGATGGTGACAGCATCATGCTGTAGGGATATTTTTCATTGGCAGGGACAGGAAAACTGGTCAGGATTGATGGAACGATGGATGGCACTAAATACAGGGTAATTCATGAGGAAAATCAGTTTGTCTGCCAGAGATTTGAGATTGGGATGAAGGTTCACCTTCCAGCAGGACAATGACCCTAAACATACTGCTAAAGCTGGTTTAAAGGGAAACATTTAAATATCTTGGAATGGCCTAGTCAAAGCCCAGACCTCAATCCAATTGAGAATCTGTGGCATTGTTTGAAGATTGCTATATACCAATGCAACCCATCTAACTTGAAGGAGTTGGAGCAGTTTTGCCTTGAGGAATGGGTGAAAATCCCACTGGCTACATGTGCTAAGCTAATAGAGACATACCCCAAGAGACTTGCAACTGTAATTGCAGCAAAAGGTGGCTCTACAACATATTGACTTTGGGGGTGAATACATATGCACGCTCATGCTTTGTTTTTTTATGTCTTAATTAGTTTTTGCGTCACAATAAAGGATATTTTGCACCTTCAAATTCATAGGCATGTTGTGCATATCACATGGTGCTAACTCCCAAAACTCCATTTTAATTCCAGGTTGTAATGTGACAAAACAGGACAAACATAGAGGGGATGAATACTTTTGCAATGCACTGTAGCTTGAGCTACTGAATAGCGAAGAATAGACTGGAACGATAGCTTTACTAAGAGTTCTACACCTTTTATTCCAAAAACAAAGGAAAAGAGTATGAGGGACCATGGAAAAGTATAAGTACGATGAGGCGTGAGTCCGTGGCGTTTGATTAAAATCGTACATTACAGCTTGGGCTGAACTGTCATGCTGGTATGTAATGGTTGTAACCTGCTTTTTCCTTCTCTCTTGTCTCTTCTATCCCTTTGACTATCACTGTATCTCATATTCTGTCCTATCTTATAAATGGCGTTCTTTTCCTATTTTCTGTAACATTTATATTGTATTGTAAACCGCTCTGATGCTTCGTCCTGAGCGGTATATCAAGTAACATTAAACATTACTTAGATTTCAGCAAAGTCTTTGACATGGTTCTACATAGGCAGCTTATAAGTAAGCTTGTTCACCCTTGGAATGGGCCCTAAAGTGACTGACTGGATTAGAAACTGGTTGAGTGGGAGGCAACAAAGGGTCTGGATGTTACCAGTGGTGTGTTGCAGTCTTTTTACAATTTTGTAAGTACTTTTGCAGAAGGGCTGTCGGGTGGTATTTGTCTTCTTGCAGATGATACCGAAATCTGCAGTAAGGTAGATACCGTGGAAGGTGTACACAACATGAAGAGGTATCTAGCAAGCCTTGAAGACGGGTTGAGAATTTGGCAGTTGAGATTTAATGCTAGAAAAATGCAGGGTCATACATTTGGGCTGCAAAACTCCAAGGGAGAGGTACAGTATAGGTGGTGAATTACAGTAGTTCTGTCCAGGAAAGATGAGCTGGACCTGGGGGTAATCGGATAATCTTAATATGGCCAAATCAGGTAGAAAAGGAGAGGGTGAAATAAGGCCATCCCAACCATTAGGCAAACTAGGCAGTCGTCTAGGGCTGCAGCCTTTTCTCTGTGTGTAGTGGGAGGGGGGCGGCGCCAAAGAGCAGGGCTTTCAAAGTTAAATGATAGTTCCGGCAGCTGGGGTGGGGGGGGGGGATAAGACTGAAGGTTTGCCTAGGGTGCCAACACCTTAAGCCAACCCTAGGTGAAAGCCAGAAGGATGCTCGGGTGCATAGGAGAAGTGGCCAGCAGGAAGGAAGAGGTAGTAATGCCTCTGTATAAGTCTCTAGTTTGACCTCATTTGGAGTACCATGTGCAAGTCTGGATACATCTTCAAAAAGATATAGACGGGATGGAGTCTGTGTAGAGAGTGGCTACCACAAAGTTCCTTGATCTTCGTCATAAAGCATATGGAGACAGACTTAAAAGTCTCAGTATATACACTTTGGAAAAAAGACAGGAGAGGGAAATATGATAGAGACGTTTAAATACCTCTGTGGCATAAGTACACTGGAGGAAAGCCTCTTTCAGTTGAAAGAAAGCTCTGGAACAAGGGGACATAGGATGAGGTGAAAGGGAATAAACTCGGGAGTAATCTGAGGAAATATTTTTTTACAGAAAGAGTAATGGATTCATGGAATAGCCTCCCAGTGGAGGTGGTAGAGACGAGGACTGTATCTGAATTCAAGAAAACCTGGCACAAGCACAGAGGATCTCTTAGAGAAAAGAGGCAATTATAGAGCTTGAGTAGTTGATATAGATGGACAGACTGGATAGCCTATATGGTCTTCATCTGTTGCCATTTTTCTCTGTTTCTCTGTGTACAAAGACAAAAAAAGGGAGATTTAAACAAACAAGGTTTAAAGAGGAAACTGAGCCAAGAAAGCAATAAATTGATATTTGAAGAATCTAAAGAGAAATCTAACTTCCATCCATCTCTGAGTCTAACTTCAGCCTAGGCTTCTAGACTGGACACAAGATCATTATTTATTATTGGAGCAATATTTTAAAAGCCAGGAAAGAGTAGATTTTCATCTTGCTGTTCAGGACTTCCCAAACCTGTCCTGGTAAACACATAGGATATCGCAACAAATATGCATTAGATAAATTTGTTTATGCTGGATTTCCAGTGTATTAGTTTTATATTAGTTTGCTGAAAATTTTGCTATACCACACTCTAAAGCCTTACAACCCAGTAAAGCAAGTTGCATATATTTATTAAAAAAGAGAGAGAAATACAAACTTTACAATGGAAAGTGCACAGTCAAACGAACAAGAAGATCAGCCTTACAGCCTAATGAAACTGTTTACATAACTCTTTGTGGAAAACAGAAATTCAGAAATTTATATTGAAAAAAGACTACAATTATGTAGAGGACAATCTCCAGGAACAAGCAGGAATGCAGTCTTCACATAATGGGTATTGTCCGTACTGGCAGAGCCTGCGCAGGAATGCTCCCCAGTGTTCAATAGGAAAGCTTTTGGGAACACTCCACTGCGCCTGCGCGTCTGCCTTCCCACCTTCTCTCCTCAGTTCTTCGCTTTCTGCGGAGCCGGCAGGAAGCTTCTTTCCTGTCAATGCCGAAAAACGTTTTTCTTTTTGGTATCTGTGCTCTGCCTTTCTTGATACCAATACCTTTCCTGATATCGACCCCAATATTTGTTCTTTTTTTTCTTATTTTTTTCTCCAGTTTAATTATTTTTTCTTTTCTGGCCTTAGGCCTCGACCTAAATTTTTTCCATTTGTCACCATGGACAAACACATCAGTGGCTTAAAAAAATGTTTAAAGTGCTCCGGCACTATTTCAGTCACTTATTCTCATGACTGGTATCTAAAATCAGATCATATGCCAGACAATTATTCATTGTGTAAGCAAGTGACCAAACGAAGCCTAAAGAATGACTCACTGTTTATCTTGGACCCAATTTCAGTGGCCTTGGCATCGTTGAGAACGTTGGCATCTTCAGCTGGTTCCCGGGTCTCCAAAAGGTCCAAACATAAACTAAAGACGACCAAGTCCTCTGCATCAAAATCCGATACTGAGCATTGAGATAAGTCCCTGCAGTCTCAAGATGCACCAAAAGGGGCATCTGATGCTGACCAGCCGGCCAAACAGGCCTGGCTGTAGGACCAGCCCTCCAAAGCCACACATGGGCTCCAAGACACTCCTGAGGCATCGACCTCCGGAGAGCTATTGGTGCCAATGTCTGGGACAGTGGCACACAGCCCCGCATCCAATTCCACCCAGGCATTGGTGCCCTCCATAAATCAGTGTTTTTTAGCTATCAAGAGGACTTTGGCGGCACTCCTGTCTGCTATGGTACCAAAGACACCGACAGCCACAGCCAATCAGGCACCTGCTTCCAGCTCGGCGCAGGAGCCTCTGCAGCCGATACCACTCCTGGAACAGATATCGGAAGTTCCTCTTCCTCTGATTCCTCCACTGGAATCAGTATCGATGGGACCCCTACCTCCTTTCCTCCCTTGGAACCGGTAACCGTTGTCGGTATCCAACCGGTTTCTGGTACAGGTACCACACAACTGGGACATCGAGCATCGGCTCAAGATCGTCAGTACTTCAATTTCCTTACCGATATCCGCATCTGGGATATCCCCTCCGATCCCTCTCCTCCTCATGCAAGGCTTTGGTCCCCGGCAGAGGTCATGTCCTTTCAGAACTTTATTAGGGACATGGCAGTGGGTCTCCAGATTACCATAACATCAGAAACTGAACCGAGGGCTGAGAACTTAGAAATCCTCCAATAACCATTGACCCCCAAGGAGATGGCAACGTCACCGGTGCATCAGATCCTACAGTATCTAATGCTGTGTATGTGGGAGGCCCTGCTAACGATTCCACGTATTAGTAAACGCCTCAATACTATGTACAGAGTCCCACCATGCCAGGGCTTTCAAAAGACTCAGTTACAGCACCACTCAATGACAGTGGAACCAGCAATGCAACGCATCAAGAGTTCTAAGACTCTTTCATAGGTACCACCGGGCAAAGATGCCAGAGCTCTCGATGCCTTTGGTCATCACTGCTTCCAAGCATATATGCTTGCTTCTAGGATTACATCCGATTCCCTCTACATGGACATGTACCTCAAAGATGTCTCCAGGGATCTAGCAAACTTTGCTCCTATTCTCCTAGATGATAAATGTGATGCTTACATTACTATAGTCAAGCAAGTTCAAAATACTTCTAAGTTCCTGACAAGGTCACCATTCAATACCTTTGAATTGACTAGCAGAGCTTCTGCGCTCTGTATTGGAGCCCGTAGAATGGCCTGGCTCCAGGCATTGGACCTTGAGCAATGGGTACAAGATAAATTAGCCAATTCCTTGTTCTGGAGAAAACTGATTTGGTAAGGGTTGGAGAGAAAAAGCAGGAAAGCTTGAGGCAGATGATCTTACCCTCAAATGTCTCTCAAGAAAGATGTCAAATCCCTCTAGGGGGAAAACTACTTCCAAAAAGTCTTTCTATATCAGGAAGAAGAGCTTATCTCCAGGAACAAGCAGGAATGTAGTCTTCACATATGGGTATCGGTACCGACGGAACCTGCGTGGGAACGCTCCCCAGTGTCCAATAGGAACGCTTTTGGGAGCATCCCTCAGCATTTGTGCACTGCCTTCCCGCCTTTCCAACTGTCCCTCTTCAGTTCTTCGTTTTCCGCTGAGCCGACAGGACACATACCCTGTCACCGTAGAAAATGTCTTCTTGAAACTTGTTTTCTTGTGGTCGCGACCTGCCTCCGCACGACACCTACCGGTACCGCCGGTTCTTTCTTCTTTTAAAAAAAAAATCTATTTTTTGAACTGTTTCTCTTCAGAAACATTTTCTTTTGGTGCTAGGCGCCATTTTGGGCATTAGGCCCCATTTTTCCCAAAAGATGGAAAAAACAGCTAGTGGTTTTAAAAAATGTACTAAATGTGGCGGTACCATCTCCGTCACCGACACCCATGACCGGTGTCTAAAATGTTTAGGCCCTGACCATTCTCCATCTGAGTGTTCCTCCTGTATGGGGATGACTAAAAGAGGAAGACAGAACCGAGCTGCAGATACCAGGTCCATTCTTCAGATACCAGGTCCATTGCATCGATGTCTTCAAGAGCCTCGTCTTCCTCCCATGGATCTCAGGTAACTAAACATAAAAGCCGGTCCTCAAAGGGTAGCTCTCCTTCAAAGCATCGAGATGCCATTGGCATTGCCCTTGAGGAAACTACACCGGCAAAACAGCCCCGGTGGGAGGCTTCGGCCTCCAAAGCATCAACGGGGTTCCAGGATGTTCTCGAGGCTTCGACCTCGGCAGAACTACTGGTGCCATGCTCAGGGGTTCCGGACGCTTTTACCGGTACCGATAGCCAGGCATCGGCAGCATCGATAGACCAGAGATTCCTCGCTATCGAACGCAGTCTTGCAGCTCTCCTTACAGCTGTGGTACCGTTGACACCAGTGGTAAACGTTCACCGGTACTGACACCGGCACCGACGGTACCAGTCCCGGTGGGAATCCTTCTAAAGCAGACTTTTTCTGGCATCGACAGATCGGTACCGGACCAATTTGGTACCGACTTCAATCGATACCAAGACCGTGCTTTGCATGAACATTGGGATCAGAGATACTTTGAATCCTCCGATGACTCTGATAATTCTGCCGGTACCAGAGTGTTTCTCCCGGAAGACTCCTCTACTCCCCAATGCAGAATGTCTCCTCCGGAAGACATGTCTTTTCAGGATTTTATTTGTGATGTGGCCCAAGGCCTTGAAAAAGAACCTAGAGCAAAGGAATTGAACCTAGAGCAAAGGAGTGGAGGAGTGGCCTAGTGGTTGGGGCAAGGTACTTCAGGCCGGAAGGTCGGGGGTTCAAATTCCACTAGAGGACAGCAACCTTGGACCGGAAGGACTGGGGTTTCTAGTCCCACAGGTGCTCCTTGTGGTCTTGGGCAAGCCACTTAACCCTCCATAGCCCATGTTCCCTGTAAAATAGTTATCTCCAAGTTACAATGCCCTGTTCAATGTAATTTCAGTTTGTTCAATGTAAACCGCACTGATGCAGAATAGCGCGGTATATAAGAGAATGTAAATAAATAAAATAAAATAAATAAATAAATTGGAAATTCTCCAATATCCTAAGGCTCCCAAGGAAGCAGCCACTCTGCCCATTCATGAAATTCTTCATGATTTGATGCTCAGAATGTGGGAGACACCTTTGACCACATCTCCTCATTCCAGGAGACTCGATACCATGTATCGAGTTCCACCATGTCCTGATTTTCAAAAGACTCAGCTGCCACACCATTCAATGGTAGTGGAGTCAGCCATGCATAGGATGAAAAGTGCAAAGAGACATGCATCCAATCCTCCAGGTCGTGAATGCAGGACTGTTGACGCTTTTGGGAATGTTCCTCAAAGAGGTCACAGGAGATTTGGAGCTTATGAGCTCCCTTCTCCCTGAGGACAAACGACAGGACTTTCTCACTCTGGTCAAGTATACTCAAGATGTCTCCAAGTTTGTAAACCGTGCAGCTTTTGACTGCTTTGGATGCATCAGCAGAACCTCTGCTATTACCATTGGTGCACGTCAGATTGCCTGGCTTCAGGCATCAGACTTGGAGATTTGGGTACAGGATAAATTGGGAAACATCCCTTGCATAGGAGAAAACCTCTTGGGCAAGAATTGGCAGGAGAAGGCTAATGAGATAGATACTGACAATCTCACTTTAGACAGATTGTCAAAATCTACAGCCACTCCAGCCAAAAAGAAACCCTATAAAAAAGCCCTTTTTTAGCAAAAAGAGGAAGTTTTATCCATCCTATACCCAGAAAGGGCAAGCTCAGGGTCAAGTTGCCCAGAAGGGTCAACAACAACAATCCAGAAAAAAGAAGCCAAAAGGCCTTAGAGGTCAACCAGCTCCACAGGCTCAGCCCCCTCAAGGGCTTTGACTCCTTCATAGAGAACTTAGCCTTCCTGCCTCTGAAGGGGCCAGAACCCCTAAACATTCCAGGCAGGTTGTGTCATTTTGCCAACAGATGGCACCAAATAACAGAAAACTGGACTCTGTCCATTGTGAGAGAGGGGGTTCAAGCTTCATTTTCACAGCATGCCCCCTCCTACAATAGTAAGACAGTTCAATTCCCAGGCCTCTACAGGCAATCTACTGGATCAAGAGGTCTCAACACTCCTTGCTCAAGGAACAATAGAGGAGGTGCCCATTCTTCAGCAGGTGCAGGATTCTACTCCCCCTGTTTTCTGATTCCAAAGAAAACAGGAGGACACAGACCCATTCTAGACCTCAGAGAATTGAACAAATATCTGTTCCAAGAAAAGTTCAAAATGATTTCTCTGGGAACTCTTCTGCCATACCTTCAAAGTCAGGATTGGCTATGTTCTCTAGATCTAAAGGATGTATATACTCACATTCTGATCCATTCAGATCACAGGAAATTCTTACGATTCCTTTTCAAGGGAAAACATATCCAATACAGGGTTCTTCCCTTTGGTCTGGCTTCGGCACCAAGAGTATTCACGAAATGCATGGCAGTAGTAGCTGCATTTCTGCGAACCCTGGGGATATTCGTCTTCCTTTACTTGGACGACTGGCTCATTCGAGCCCCCACAGTTCCAGAAGCCAGATCTGCACTGTCTCGCACAATGCGAATCCTTCAATACTTGGGATTGGTCATAAACCTCCCAAAATCCCAACTTGCTCCGTCTCAGTCCCTAGAGTTCATAGGAGCTCGTCTAGATACCAGACAGTCAAGGGCTTTTCTCCCACAATGTCGCTGTCTTCGTATAATGCAGCTAGCTTCTCAAGCAGCAGTGAAGTCCTCCCTAACTGCTCGAGAACTACTACAACTATTGGGACATATGGCATCCACGGTTCATGTGGTTCCGTACGCTCGCCTTCATATGCGAGCAGCCTAGTGGACCCTATCCACACAGTGGACACAGGCCACAGGACGTCTGTCAGACAAGATATCAAACTCACAACAACTGATCTTGTCCCTACAATAGTGGCAATCACTGGAAAATCTTCTAGTGGGGTCTCCTTTCCAGCAACCCCTATTCCAGGCCACCCTAACAACAGATGCATCACAGGTGGGATGGGGAGCACACCTGCATCATCTCTCTACCCAGGGTACCTGGACTCCACAGGAAGCTTGTCTTCACATAAACCTCCTGGAACTCAGAGCAATCTATCTAGCTCTTCAAGTATTCCATGCCCATCTCAGCTACAAGACAGTCCTAGTCCAGATGGACAATCAAGTAGCTATGTTCTACGTGAACAAGCAGGGTGGAACAGGCTCTCTGTCGTTATGCAACGAAGCTTTATGACTATGGGCCCTCGCCAGAGAGCATCAAATTCACCTTCTTGTGGTATATCTTCCAGGCATTCAAAACCTTTGGGCAGTCAGACTCAGCTGAGTACTGCTGCCTCACGAATGGTCTCTCCACCTAGACCAGGTGGCCAAGATATTTCAGATCTTGGGAACCCCAGACATAGACCTATTTGCAAGTCCACTGAATGCCAAACTTTCCCGGTTCTGTTCCAGGATTCCGGCTCAAAATTGCCAGGCAAGGGACGCCTTCCTTCTTCACTGGGGTCACGACTTCCTCTATGCCTTCCCACCCATTCCACTCATCCCCAAGACACTCTTCAAGCTTCAGAGAGACATAGGTCGTATGATCCTCATAGCGCCACGGTGGCCACACCAAACGTGGTATCCCCTGCTTCTACATCTCTCTCAAGCTGCACCTCTGGAATTAGGCTATGCTCCAGATCTCCTCTCCCAACAGAACGGGATGCTATGGCACCCGAATCCCCTGTCCCTGCATCTCAGGGCCTGGTTGCTGAAAGCTTAGACCTTCAGGATCTTAACCTTTCCCAACAGGTCAAGGATATCTTTCAGGCTTCTAGAAAACCTTCCACAAGACGCTCTTACGCCTTCAAGTGGAAACATTTTACTATATGGTGTTCACAGAAGGTGTTAAACCCCCTTATGATACCTTTGGAATCGATACTAGAGTATCTACTTCATTTATCAAATTCTGGTCTAAAGACCAATTCAGTAAGAGTCCATCTTAGTGCTATTGCAGCTTCCTATAAGCCTCTAAATGGACAACCAATTTCCTCTCATCCATACATAACAAGATTTATGAGAGGTCTTCTATTAACAAAGCCTCCCATCAGTCCACCACCGGTGGCATGGGATTTAAACCTATTTTTCGGGCAGCTCATGAAACCGCCTTTTGAACCTTTAGCCACTACAACCCTGAAGCTTTTGTCCTGGAAGGTCATCTTCCTAATTGCAATCACCTCTACACGTCGCATTTGTGAATTGCAAGCTTTAGTGGCTGATCCTCCTCATACTAGGTTTCACCATGATAAGGTTGTTCTTAGAACTCATCCACACTTTATGCCAAAGGTGGTTTCGCCTTTTCATTTAAATAATCAATTTATCTTCCTGTATTCTTTCCGAGGCCTCATGCCTCTAATGCAGAAAGGAACCTTCATACTTTGGATTGTAAAAGAGCCTTGGCTTTTTACCTACAAAGAACACAGCAACATAGAAAGTCTTCTCAACTTTTTATTGCTTTTGATTCTAGTCATTTGGGACTTCCAGTCTCCAAGAGAACTCTGTCCAAATGGATTGCACAATGCATATCCTTTGCTTATGAAAGTAAGAGTCTTCCTCTTCAAGGCCATGTTACAGCTCATAATGTGAGAGCCATGGCAGCCTCTATGGCTAACCTTCACTCTGTCTATTGATGACATTTTTCGAGCAGCCACCTGGGCTTCAGTACACACCTTTACAGCTCACTACTACCTAGATAAAGCCTCCCGTCGGGATGCCTTCTTTGGCCAAGCTATTCTTCAAAATCTCATCCAGACCTAATTCATCTCCTACCCACCAACCCTGGTGGGATGCCAGAGATCCATGGGAGGAAGCATGGCCCACCTTACTTGGCTGGCAGCTTCCTGGGGTTATCTTCCTGGCATCTTCAGCTAGGGAGTCCCCATATGTGTACATTCCTGCTTGTTCCTGGAGATAGCGTAGTTACTCACCTGTAACAAACAGGTGATCTCCGGGAAGAGCAGGAATTTAGTCTTCACAACCCACCCACCTCCCCTAGGAGTTGTCTCTCTATCTCTCTTCCTCTATCCTCTCTCCCTCTATCCTTTCACTCAGCTACAAACTTAACTGAAGAGGGACAGTTGGAAAGGCGGGAAGGCAGCGCTCATGTGCTGAGGGATGCTCCCAAAAGCGTTCCTATTGGACGCTGGGGAGCGTTCCCGCACAGGCTCCATCGGTACCGACGATACCCATATGTGAAGACTGAATTCCCGCTGTTCCCGGAGATCACTTCTTACAGGTGAGTAACTACGCTATATCTCCAGGAACAAGCAGGAAGTCAGTCTTCACATATGGGTATAGCACTGACCGAGCCCGGCACAGGAACACTCCCCAGCATCCAATAGAAATGCTTTTGGGAGCGTTCCTCCAAGCATGCGTGGCTGCCTTCCCACCTATCCTGCTCCTCAGTTGTGTTTTTTCCGTGGAGCCTTCGGGACCCTGTCCCTGTCAGCCGCATTTAGAGACTTCATTGTTTTGTTTTATTTTCTTCAAAGTACTGTCTATTCCAGTTCCCCTTGCTTGTCTTTTTTTTTTACCTTAATTTTCTTTATTTTTCTTTTTCAAATTTGAGGCCCACGGCCTCTTCAGGCACCATTGCCCAATTTGATTTTGCCTCCATTTTATTTTCAAAAATGGAGAAGCCCCAAAATGGGTTCAAGAAGTGCTCTAAATGTTTCAATACAATTTCTATTACTGATAAGCATTCTTGGTGCATCAAGTGTCTAGGCCCCGACCACAATGTCGATTCCTGCTTCTCCTGTCGCCATCTGACCTCCAGAGGTCGTAAGAACCGAGACAAGCAGAAGGCCAAGCTGTTTCCTTCAGACTCCGCTCCTTCAGTGCACTGCTTGGGGACATTGACTCCGTCAAAGTCTTCCCATGCCTCTAAATCCTCACTGGCAATGGAAAAGCATTGCTTGCAGTCACAAGCACTTAAGACGACGACAACATCGGCTTCGGCATCGAGTTCATCGACTTCCAGGTCGGTGTCTGCATCGGCATCGCCATTCTTTACATTCCAGTGTGGACCCTCCATCTAAACAACCCTGGCGGGGTGGAGCCCCTGATACCAGCATCCAAAGTTCTGGCCCACACATATGTGTCTGGCACCTCTCCTCCCTAAGTACCATCATTGGATGACCATGTCATCGCTATTGAGCATAGCATCGCTAACCTCTTAATAATTGTTATGCCAATAAATTTAGAGGCCCTGCAACCGGCACAGTATCAGTTCCACCGATATCACCGGTGACCACAGCTATTGGTACTCTGTCGCAGGTGTCCCCGGCTTCACAAGGCTCAGAGCAACCTGTACCAAGACCCTCTGATCCACTGGGTCCGATACATTGACATCAAAACGAGCATCAGAGCATAGAAAGTATCGACCATCTCTTAGAGATTATTTTGATTTCCTTCCGTACTCCGATTCCGAGGACGCGTCCGATGTGAAATAGGTCAAGTCCAATACACCCAGGGATGTTCCATCTGATCCATCGCCTCCTTATGAATGGAGACGTTTCCCACCCAAAGTTCCAAGACTTCATTAAGGATATGGGGTAGCTCTTGATGTTTCAGTGGCGACTGAAACTGAACCAAGAGCTGAGGAATTCAACATACTTACAGTATCCTTCGGCACCAAAGGAGGTAATCACCCTCCTGGTGCACATCTTAAAGAACTTAATGATTAGAATGTGGGAGGCTCCCATGTCAACCCCTTTTGTAAGTAAGAGGTTTGATGCCCTATATAGGGATCCTCCCTTTGCAGGCTTTTGAAAGCCTCAATTTCCCAACCATTCCATGGTGGTGGAGTCCGCCATGAGGGGATTAAAAGTAAAAAAAAAAAAATCACTCCTCTGTGCCTCCTGGCAGGGAGGCCAGGACACTAGATGCATTTGGAAGAAAGGCTTTCCAGGCTACAATACTAGCCTCGAGAATTGATAAATGCATACTGTACATGGGTTTGTTTCTTAATGATATGTCCAGGGATTTATCAGAATTCACCTCCTCATTACCCCATGGAATCAGTATTGATGGGACCCCTACCTCCGATTCCTCCCTTGGAACCGGTAACCGTTGTCTGTATCCAACCGGTTTCCAGTGCAGGTAACACACAACTGGGACATCGACATCGGTCTTAGTTGACCATGCCCAAAATACATCTAAATTCTTAAGGGCTGTGTTTGATGCCTTTTAAGCTAATAGCAGATATGCTGCAGCTTGCATAGGTGACAGAAGAACAGCATGGCTCCAGGCATCTGACCTGGAACAGTGTGTCCAGGATAAATTGATCAATTTACCCTGTAATGGTGAAAACCTCTTTGGTAAGAGGTGGAGGGAAAAGGCCGGAGAGATGGAAACAGACAACCTCACTATGAAGAGGATGTCGAGGAGAACTGCGGACCCTTCCAACATAAGAACATAAGATATGCCATACTGGGTCAGACCAAGGTCCATCAAGCCCAGTATCCTGTTTCCAACAGTGGCCAGTCTAGGTCATAAGTACCTAGCAGTTTCCCCAAGAAGAAAGTTTCCAAGAAGAAAGCTACCACCAAAAAGCCATTCTTCCCTAAGAAGAAGAAATTGTTCCCTCCATATCAAGCCTATGCTGCCTATGCTGGTCCACAACAGCAGCAGAAACAATCAAGTCAAAAGCAGATCAGGAAACCCAAGGTTTCCAAACCACAACCTGCCCCATCTACTCAATAGCCTAAGAGTTTTTGACTCTTTCAAAAAGAGCACGGCCAATTTTCCCATCGTTCTCCCTCCTTCCAGGATCCCAGGGAGGCCAGTACATTTTGCACACCATTGGATAAGTATCACCTCCGAGCCCTGGACCCTACATTTCGTCTCTTGGGGCCTATAACTAAAGTTCCAGACTTGTCCTCCCAATCATTTTGTGGGACAACCCTTCCTGGATCCACTTCACTCCTCCTTACTCCATCAGGAGACCCTCTCACTGCTAAAACAAGAAGCTATCGAGGAGGTCCCCTCTGCCCTGCAGAGATGGGGATTCTACTCTAGATATTTCCTGATTCCAAAAAAGACAGGAGGTTACAGGTCTACACTATATCTCTGAAATCTCAACAAATTTCTCATCAAGGAGAGATTCAAGATGATGTCTCTAGGCACCCTCCTGCCATAGCTCAAACAAAACAATTGGCTATGCTCTCTGGATATAAAGGATGCATATACACACATCCTCATTCACCCAGACTACAGAAGATTCCTCAAGTTTGTTTTTCAGGGAAACCACTATCAGTACAGAGTCCTCCCTTTTAGACTCACCTCAGCACCCAGAGTATTCACAAAGTGCTTAGCTGTTGTGGTCGCCTACCTACGAACCTTGGGAATCTTTCTTCCAAGGGTTGCAGAGCAGAGATGGCATCCATCTGTCCAAGAAAGGTCAACGCATCTTCGGTAGTAGACTGGCTAATCTACTGAAGAGGGCTTTAAACTAGATTCGTTGGGGATGGGTGAAGAAAACCCCCAGGTAAGTGAAAGCCCCCAGGTAGGTGATACATTAAATACCTTTATGGAAATGGGTAACAGGGGTAACATATGGAAAGCAGTGTGTATAAATGCCCGTAGCATGGGAAATAAGATCCCTGATGTTGAAGCTTTGGTGGGAGTGGCTGACTTGGATTTAGTGGCAGTTACAGAAACATGGTTCACAGAAAACCATGATTGGGATGTAACTATACCTGGCTATACTTTATTCAGAAAGGACAGGGTAGGAAGAAGGGGAGGAGGAGTGGCACTATATGTAAAAACTACTATTAAAGCTTTGGAATTACAGAGCTTAAAAGGGAGAGAGGAGGCATTGTGGGTTAAACTAGAAAGAGGGAAAGAGAAATCTATTTGCATTGGTGTGATATACAGACCTCCCTCACAAGAGGAAGAGTTGGACAGAGAGTTAATTGAAGACATACGCAGCATTGCTAGGAAAGGGGAAGTGCTACTGATAGGAGATTTCAATATGCCAGATGTTGATTGGCACATTCCTGCTGCAGTATCATCTAGAAGTAAGGAGATCCTGGATTCTCTACAGGGAGAACTATTCAGGCAATTGATAACAGACCCCACACGTGAAGGGGCCATACTGGACTTGGTGCTTACCAATGGTGAAAGTGTTTCTGATGTTGTAGTGGGAGATCATTTTGCATCCTGTGATCACCAGATGGTGTGGTTCAGTATTAGGACTAGGGCTGTTAGAATCCATTCAAAGGTGAGGATCTTAGACTTTAGGAAGACTAACTTTGCGAAGATGGGCCAATACCTCAGGGAGTCGTTAGTGGGATGGGAACAGCTGGGGGATGTAGAAAAACAGTGGGCAAAACTGAAAGGGGGTATTTAAGGGCAACCAACCTTTTTGTTAAAATGGTAAATAAAGGCAAAAGGAAAAGGAGACCGCTATGGTTTTCGAAGGAAGTAGCTGAAAAAGTGAAGAAAAAGAGGGAGGCCTTCATGAAATACAAGAGATCACAGAGAGAGGAAGACAGGCATCTGTATTTGGAAAAACTTAGAGAAGCTAGCAAAGTAGTCAAGAAGGCAAAGATTCAAAAGGAGGAGGAAATAGCCAATGCAATAAAATGGGGGGGGATAAGACATTTTTCAGATATATTAGTGAGAAGAAGAAGGGTAAAAGTGGTATTTTCAGACTCAAGGGTACAGGGGAGGAATATGTAGAAGCTGATAAGGATAAAGCAGAATTGCTTAACAAATATTTTTGTTCTGTGTTCACAGATGAAGAACCAGGAGCAGGACCTCAGAAAACACCCACAAATAGGAACACAAGCGAGGGACATCTTGAACAATTTTCAGAAGACTGTGTTCGTGAGAAACTAGCTCAACTTAAAGTAGACAAAGCGATGGGACCGGATGGGATACACCCTAGAATACTGAGGGAACTTGGGGACGTTCTAGCAACTCCACTGACTGACCTTTTCAATGCCTCGTTGGAGTCTGGAGTGGTGCCAAAGGACTGGAGAGAGGCTCATGTGGTGCCTTTACACAAAAGCGGAAGTAAGGATGTGGTTGAAAACTACAGGCCGGTTAGTTTAACTTCGGTGGTGAGTAAATTATTGGAAACGCTGCTGAAAGAGAAAATAGTGAGGTTTCTGGAGTCCAGCGGATTACAGGATCCGAGGCAGCATGGATTCACCAGAGGCAGTTCTTGTCAGACAAATCTGATTGATTTCTTTGACTGGGTAACCAGGGAGTTGGACTGAGGGAGAGCTCTAGATGTGGTGTATTTAGATTTCAGTAAAGCCTTTAACACTGTTCCTCAGAGGCGACTAATAAACAAACTGAGCACCCTAGGGATGGACCCTAAAGTTACTGCTTGGGTTAGAAATTGGTTGGGTGGGAGGCGACAAAGAGTACAAGTAAATGGAGCTCACTCTGAGGAGAAGGATGTTACCAGTGGTGTGCCCCAGGGATCTGTCCTTGGTCCGATTCTTTTTAACATCTTTGTTAGTGATATAGTGGAAGGGCTGTCGGGTAAGGTTTGCCTCTTTGCAGATGATGCCAAAATCTGCAATAGAGTAGACACCCAGGAAGGTGTAGTTAACATGAGGAGGGATCTAGCTAAGCTTGAAGAATGGTCTAGAATTTGGCAGCTGAGATTTAATGTTAAAAAATGTAAGGTCATGCATTTGGGCTGCAGCAATCCAAGGGAGCAATACAGTATAGGAGGTGAAGTACTTTTGTCCACTAAAGAAGAGCGGGACCTAGGCGTGGTTGTGTCTGATGATCTTAAAGTAGCTAAACAGGTAGAAAAGGCGACGGCAAACGCTAGAAGGATGCTTGGGTGCATACGGAGAGGAATGGCTAGCAGAAAAAAGGAGGTGATAATGCCTCTGTATAAGTCTTTGGTGCGACCTTATTTGGAGTATAGTGTGCAATTCTGGAGACCGCACCTTCAAAAGGATGTGAACAGGATGGAGTCGGTGCAGAGGGTGGCTACTAAAATGATTAGTGGGCTTCATTATAAAGCATATGAGGACAGACTTAAGGATCTTAATATGTACACCTTAGAGGAAAGGCGGGATAGAGGTGATATGATTGAGATGTTTAAATACCTCCGTGGCATAAATGTTCAGGGAGAGAGCCTCTTTCAATTGAAAGCAAGTTCTGCTACGAGGGGACATGGGATGAGGGTGAAGGGAGATATATTCAGGAGTGATATGCGGAAATATTTCTTTACGGAAAGAGTAGTGGATCCATGGAATAGTCTCCCAGTGGAGGTGGTAGAGATGAGGACAGTAACTGAATTCAAAAAAGCATGGGACCAACACAGAGGATCTCTAAAGGTAAAAAGTGGACTGTTGTAGTTGTTGATATGGAAGGACAGACTAGATAGGCCATATGGTCTTTTTCTGTCATCATGTTTCTATGTTTCTGTTCCCCTACTTAGACGACTGGCTGCTAAGGGCAGACTCCGCTTTAGCAGTCACTTCCGTCCTAAATCAAACCATTTATGTCCTTCAACAGTTGGGATTTGTGATAAACTATCCAAAATCACATCTCTGCCCAACCCAGAACCTCGAGTTCATAGGTGCTCGTCTGGATACGACAAGGAGCAAAGCCTTCGTCCCAGAAGACAGACGTCTCCATCTGATTACCTTAGTGACTCAGGTGCAGCAACAACCATCAGTTCCTGCCAGAACATTTCTGTGCCTTTTAGGACACATGTCTTCTACAGTCCATGTCGTATTCTATGCTTACCTCAAGCCAGTGGAAACAGTCCACGGGTCATCTCTCAGACCTGATCAACATCACTTTACAGGTGAAGGGAGACCTAAAGTGGTGGATCACGCCACAGAATCTAATCAAAGGATCACCTTTTCATAGGTCTGCACCTCATTTATCCTAACCATCAATGCATCAAGTAGGCTGGGGAGCCCTTCTCAATGATCTCACAATGCAGGACCTTTGGTCCTCTCAGGAGAAAGCCCTCCAGATCAGTCTTCTGGAACTTGGAGCGGTATCCAGTGCCATCTGAGTCTTCTCTTCCCAACACATGTAGTATTCTCTTCTTGTGCAGACCAACAACCAGGTGGCTTTTTTTTATATAAACAAGGAAAGATAGGCTCTCAAGCTCTGTGCAGAGACTTCTTGCCTGTGGAACTGGGCAATTTCCCAGGGTATTCATCTTCACACAGTCTACCTTCCGGGGAACAGAATCAATTGGCTGACAGACTAAGCAGGATTTTACATCCACATGAGTGGATGTTGGATCCTCAAGTAGCCGAAGGCTTGTTTAACTCCGGGGGATTCCACTAATAGACCTCTTTGCGTCTCCCCTCTATGCCCAATTACCTCGATTCTGTTCAAGGATTCCCTCTCCCCACAGGGAATCATCAGATGCCTTCCTTATTCACTGGGGTTGAGGGCTTCTTTATGCTTTCCCACTCATATCAAGGATGCTCTTCAAACTCCAGGCTGAACAGGGATGACTGTTTCTCATTGCCCCGAACTGGGCCAGACAACTGTGGTTTCCTCTGTTTCTTCAGCCTGCTCAAGCACCTCCTCTCCGGTTCGGTTACTCACCAACATTTCTCTCCCAGGAGCAGGGCGCCCTGTTGTATCCCAATCTCAAACCACTCTGGTTGATGGCCTGGAACCTGAACGCCTTGTCCTCTCACTTATTTTTTTAAATGTATAAATTTAAACATTGTTACAATAAGTAACAAACAGCAAAAGTCATAGGAAATAAAAAAAAAACATAACCAAAAAACATTATACATAACATCATAAGACCCCAAGTCTATGTCTAGGAGAGACCGCAGCCAACTCAATAAGGAAATAAAAACCCCACAAAACAAAACAACTCCTCCCTCATGTCCAACCCTCAAAATATCTCTTTAAACCCAAATAAACTATTCCATTTAGCAAAACATGTCTAACCAGGTCAGATTAGGTTACAGCCTGATCTGTTACAACCTGGTGCGCCTTGTCACGCTCATAACCCCTTACAGCAGTGTGGAGAGGTGTGCTTGTTATAGCAGATTCCACCACTTCAGCAATGTGCCTGACTGACTGACTTTGAAGTGCACCATGGGAAAGGTAGTCCAGTCAGGTTACACTTGACTTTTAGGCAGAAAAACACTCTTTTGTAGTTGGTCGAGAGTTAAGGCACTGACAGAATTTATTTATGAGGTAAACGCAAATAAGGTTCACAAATTGTCACCTATTGGATTTCTTCTCCAGGATTATATTTAGTACAGCAGGATATAACTGAACTTAAGCACATACAGCTTGTAATGTCTTTCAATGCAAAGCAGAAAGTCCTTTCCACAGCCACTGCTAGCAAACGTGCCTAGCAGTGCTGTTTAAAACAAAACCAAAAAATGTCAGCTTCACATAAACAGCTCTCTTTTCTGTTCCAAAAGAAACTTCTTAAATCCACCGTGAGTACAGCATAAGCTCTGCACTGCACTGACTTCAGCTGGTCAATGAGCAAACAATTAAGCAGCTGCAGACATTCTCAGCACAAGTATTTTCCTTTTCAAAGAACGTTTTCACTTCACATACAGACTCTCTAGGGTACTGGACTCTGGAAGGTTCCCTTATGATGTATTCCCTCTCAGGACTTCTTTGTGCTTGGCAGTTTGGCATAAAGAACAGTCCATGTAAGAATCATCCTCTTCCAGAACTAATTCCTGTTCTCCTGGCTGCATGGGTTCTACTTCTGGCTCAGAGGGCTTAGCTGACTGCCTCCCATCAGGACAAACGCTGTCTCCAGCAAATCTGTAATGCTCCCCATCAGACAGGCTTCCAAAACTCATACCTGGGTCAAGGCTTGGTTCAGTGGTTCCTCCCTCATATTCTGGCCAGCATGTATCTGAGCTTCCCTGTCTTGTCCTCCAGCATGGGCTCTTGGTTCTCAGGGCTTCATCTCCATTTCTCCTCCAGTAGGCATTCCTACTCCTTCACTTCTGTCCTTCTGAATATTCTGTCCTAGCTTTAAACCTCCCAGGCTCTAACCCTGCCCTTTCTCCTCGCAGGTGTTGCAAATCAGTCTGCCTCTTGGCAGCTGAGTAATTTGGAAAGTCAGTGACGTAAGGGTTCCTTACTCTGAGCTTGCTTTCCCGCTCCTTCTCACCACTAGGGACACTCTGCAACCTATTGCAGCCTGGTACAATCTAGTTTCTAGGTACAACCGAGGTTTTGTATCTCTGACCTGGCAATACAGGTCCTTTGATAAGGGTAAATTCCGCCTCTTTATCCTTGTTTCCTGGGCCCTGATAAGCTTCCTTATCACAGCCTTTAAGAAATTCTCTAATGGTGTGCGATCAAAGAAAACACATTTGTCTTTCCCAGACGTCACCAGACATTTACAAGGATACTTCAAAAAGAATGTGGCCCTTAGGGCCAAACCCGAGGCTTCAAGGCTAAAAAGGCCTTGCGCTTCATCTGCATCTGTCTGGAGACGTCTGGGAAGATACTAATCTTTCGTCCACAAAAGAATTCCGTTTTCTTTTGAAAGAAAAGAATCATAACATTTTTATCTGTTACTGAATTGAATGAAACAAGAAGAGTTGGATTGAATGAAACAAGGAAATTTCATCTATCGAGGACTCAATATAATCAGAAACATTGAATATCCACAGCATTAATTGAGGCCCCTGCCTCCCTCCCCCTTCTCCAGATGATGACTTAACTGCTCTAGGCAAATAACATAAATTATTTAGAGACAAAGTCTCCCATCCCGAAAACCGGAAAACCTCCTTCAAATATGTCTGAAGAAATAATAATGGTGAAATGTAACTTCTTTTAGGGAAATTATGGAAACTGAGATTCTTAGCCCTAGAGACATTCTCCAATACTTTCTGCTGGCGATGCAACCCAAGGCTATCCTTAATGGAGGAGGTATCCACCTCATATACTGTGCGAGCCTGAGACTCAGTTTTTTTATTTTGCTTGGAGAAATTTGCCAAATGAATAATCGTAGTCGAAAAAAACCCGCTTCCATCCAGGTCAACGCAGTCCAAATATCAACCAAAGAAACTTGAGAAGGCTGAATATCTGAAGTGTCTGATATGAACGGGACACTTGAGGAACTAACATCCCCAGATGGCTGGATAACCTATGGCAGTTGAGGAACCCAAGTCAACCAGACCGAGAAGTGCCCACCTCGAGAGGACCCGGAGCCTGCAGAGATCTAGCCAAAATAGGTGAGGACATAGCAGAATTCACACACCCATTGCAAGATAGAGGGGATTGGTTATTTTCCCCTAAAACAAATGAAGTCAGGACAGACGAGGGATGAACATCAGGATGTGAAGTGGCCAAATCTTCTGAGCACTTAGTCATTAACACTACATGATTATCCATCGGACCAACGATCTTGACCGATTTAGAAGGGTTAACAGTACTCACATTAAAAATCCTCTTCTTTCCTCTTACCCATCCCAAACGTCGCTCCTCACTACTCCAAAGGGGCAGAACATGCCCCTTTGGCCATGCCCCTTCGGATGCGACCACAACCCACGGTATGGACTTGTGCTTTAAGGCCCCCACTAATGTCGTCAGGGGGCATGGCGAAGATGGTCCTGACAGCACAGAGGGCAGGGCTCTAGCACACTACCTGTCCACCGATTCCTGGCACAACCGGTAAGTTGAAACATGCAAATGCAGCAGCAGTCTCCCACTCACTAACGCTCGGGCTTGTGCTTTAAGGGCCCCTCCCCCGCTGATGTCATCAGTGGGCGTGGCGAAGATGGTCCTGGCAGCACAAAGGGAAGGGCTCCAGCACACGACCTGTCCACTGATTCCCAGCACATCCGGTGAGTTGAAACACACAAATGCAGCAGCGATCTCCCCTGACATTTAAATCTCAAGGAGGACGTTTTGAACGTCTTTTTATCAAGAAAAGATTCAACCAAGACGCTCTTATGCCTTCAAATGGCACAGGTTCTCCATCTGGTGTTCTTTTAAAACACTGGATAATTTCACATGTCTCATCCCGGATTTACTTCAATACCTACTACCTTTGTCTAACTGGTCTCAAAACCAGTTCAGTGAGTGTACATTTATCTGCTATTGTGGCCTCTACCATACTCTAGACAGTCATCCTGTTTTGGCACACCACTTAGTGGCCAGATTTATGCAGGGTCTTCTCCTGACCAAGCCACCTTTCCGTCCACCTCCCACCCCATGGGATCTCAGTGTTGTCTTATCACACCTCATGCACAGTCCTTTCAAACCAATGGGGTCAGCTCCATTGAAGTACCTCACTTGGAGGCTTCTCTTCCTCATAGCAGTTACCTCAGCTTTCAGAGTTAGTGAACAGCAAGCTTTGGTAGCCTATGATCCTTATACCACTTTTCATCACGACAAAGTGGTCCTTCGCACACATCCTAAGTTCTTGCCGAAGATCATCACCTCTTTTCACTTGAATCAATCGATCTTGCCACCAATCTTCTTTCTCAAGACCCCCACTCATCTCTGGCTATAGCCAAACTTCATACTCTCGACTGCAAGAGAGCACTGGCATTCTATTTAGAAAGCACCAAGGACCTTCACCAATCCTGTCAATTGTTTGTCTCCTTTGACCAAAGTCATTTGGGGACACCAGTGTCCAAAAGAACACTTTCAAATTGGTTGGAAGATTGCATATCCTTTGTTTATGCACAAGCTGGGCTATCCCTAACACACCGTGTTTCAGCTCATAATGTCAGAGCCATGGCAGCTACGGTAGCTAACTTTCGTTCAGTCCCTAACTCTCAGATATCTGCCAAGTGGTAACATGGTCGTCTTTGCATACCTTTACAGCACACTATTATCTGGATAAAGACTCTAGAGCTGATGCTCAATTCGGACAAGCATTTTTGCTTAATCTCTTTCAAATTTAGACAACTTGCCCACCGTCCAACTACCCCACGAGAAGTGCTCTGAACGAGCTGAGTCTGTTGGATCCCGGCTGCAACCTCTGGCTGTACTGGAATGCTTCCTTCACTTGGTTGTCTTGGGCTAGGGAGTCCCATATGTGAAGACTGACTTCCTGCTTGTTCCTGGAGATAGCATAGTTACTCACGTGATCTCCGAGAACAGCAGGAATTAGTCTTCACAATCCACCCACCTCCCCATCAAGTTGTCCCATTTTATTTCTCATTTCCAGGTATAAAAATGTTTTTATTCTCCACTATATACCTGACAGGAGACCAGGAGGGAAGGCGGGAAGGCAGCCACCATGCATCTGTGGAGGAACGCTCTCAAAAGATTTCTATTGGATGCTGGAGAGTGTTCCTTTGCTGGGCTCCGTCGGTGCCGACGTCACCCATATGTGAAGATTGATTCCTGCTGTTCCCGGGAATCACCTGTTACAGGTGAGTAACTACACTTATTCTTCATACCATCCCTCTGCTTCCTATCAACCTCAGCAGCAATGGCCTCAGGGTCCTCGTCAACCTAAGAAGACCAAGGGCCCTAAACCTCAGCCAGCTGCTCAGCCCCAGCCCACACCTGTTTTTTGACTCCTTCCTAGAGAGCATAGCTACTCTACCTCTGCACGAACCCCAGCCTGTGCACTTTCAAAGCTTGCCTCCAACTGCCTTTACAAGAGATTATCCTGCAAATCCTTTGCAGGCCAATCTCCGGTCTTCAGGGATGGCCACCTTGCTAGCCCAAGAGGCAGTCAGAAGAGTCCCCCCAGTCCAGGAGGGCAAAGGCTTCTACTCTCCTTGTTGTTAAGTGCCGTCGAGTCGGAGTCGACTCATGGCGACCCTCTGGATAGCTATCCTAAATTGTGTTCGGTCTTCAGTCAGGCGGCTCATTGTTGACAGACTGGTACCCATAGCTGCTGTTATTGTATCGATCCATCTCATTGCTGGCCTTCCTCTTTTGCGTTGACCTTCTATCTTGCCAAGCATGATGTCTTTCTCTAATGATCTCTCTCTTCGCATGATGTGTCCAAAGTATGAAAATCGAAGTCTTGTCATCTGAGCTTCTAAAGAAAGCTTAGGTTTGATCTCCTCTAGTACCGACTGGTTTGTTCTTCGGGCAGTCCATGGTATACACAGTATTCGCCGCCAGCACCATAATTCAAAGGCATCAATTTTCTTCCTGTCTGTCTTTTTCACTGTCCAGCTTTCACATCCATATGATGTTATTGAAAATACCATGGCTTGAACAAGTCGAATCTTTGTATGGAGAGAGACATCTCTGCTCTTGAGAGTCTTATCTAGGTCTTTCATAGCCATTCTGCCAAGAGCAATGCGTCGTTTGATTTCTTGACTGCTTGTTGCTTCTTTATTGATAGTTGATCCAAGTAGGTTAAAGTTCACAATTTCAATTTCTTCTCCGTCAACGATGAACCTGTTGATTATGCCAGTTGTCATGATCTTTGTCTTCTTTACATTAAGGTGCAGGCCCATTTTGAGACTATGTTCTTTGATTGTGAGAAGCAAATGTTTCAGATCATCTTCACTTTCAGCCAGTAATGTAGTATCATCAGCATAGCGAAGGTTGTTGATGAGTCTTCCACCAATCTTCACACCTCTGTTGTCTTCATACAATCCTGCTTCTCTGATGATTTGTTCTGCATATAAATTAAACAGGTAGGGGGAAAGTATGCAGCCTTGTCTTACACCTTTGCTTATTTTAAACCATTCTGTTTCTCCTTGTTCCATTCGAACTGTTGCTTCTTGATCAATGTACAGATTGCACAAGAGAACGATCAGGTGTTCTGGTATACCCATGCTTCTTAATGTGACCCAGAGTTTCTCATGGTTTACAGAGTCAAAAGCCTTGCTATAGTCGATAAAGCACAAATAGATATCCTTTTGGTATTCTTTAGCCTTTTCAAGGATCCATCTCACATCCGCAATGATGTCTCTCGTTCCTCGTCCTTTCCTGATCCCTGCTTGCACTTCAGGTAGTTCTTGTTCCAGGTATGGTTGTAGTCTCTTTTGAATAATCTTCAGTAGAATCTTGCTGGCATGTGGGATCAGAGCGATTGTTCGATAATTTCCACAGTCAGTTGGATCACCTTTCTTTAGTATTGGTATAAACACAGATCTTTTCCAGTCAGTTGGCCATGATGTTGTCACTTCTCCCCAAGAAAACAGGAGATTCAGACCAATTCTAGATCTGAGAGATCGCAACAAATCTCTTGTTTGGGAAAAATTCAAAATGATTTCCCTCGGCACCCTTCTGCCGTACCTTCAGAGGTACAACTGGCTATGTTCTCTAGACCTCAAGGAGGCTTACACCCATTTGCTGATACACTCTCATCACAGACAGTATCTGCGCTTTCGAGTTCAGCAAATCCATTACCAGTATTGAGTGCTCCCTTTTGGGCTAGTGTCTGCACCCAGAGTATTCACAAAACGCATGGCAGTGGTCGCAGCAAACCTGCATACTTTGACGGTCTTTGTCTTCCCTTACTCAGATGACTGGCTGATAAGGGGAGAATCCCCAGAGGTTGTAAAACAGTCACTTTCTCGCACCATGTTTATGCTCCAAAGTCTAGACTTTGTGCTAAACTTTTCAAAGTCTCACCTAGTTCCATCCCAGCAACTCGAGTTCATTGGATGTCCCGGGACATCACCACCTCCCCTCCTCTGCTCCTGCCCAATCGGGGCAGTGGGAGCCGCCAGCCGGGGAAAATAAAAGCGGCGCCCCTGCACTAGGAGCGCCGCTGCCGGGACATCACCACCTCCCCTCCTCTGCTCCTGCCCAATCGGGGCAGTGGGAGCCGCCAGCCGGGGAAAATAAAAGCGGCGCCCCTGCACTAGGAGCGCCGCTGCCGGGACATCACCACCTCCCCTCCTCTGCTCCTGCCCAATCGGGGCAGTGGGAGCCGCCAGCCGGGGAAAATAAAAGCGGCGCCCCTGCACTAGGAGCGCCGCTGCCGGGACATCACCACCTCCCCTCCTCTGCTCCTGCCCAATCGGGGCAGTGGGAGCCGCCAGCCGGGGAAAATAAAAGCGGCGCCCCTGCACTAGGAGCGCCGCTGCCGGGACATCACCACCTCCCCTCCTCTGCTCCTGCCCAATCGGGGCAGTGGGAGCCGCCAGCCGGGGAAAATAAAAGCGGCGCCCCTGCACTAGGAGCGCCGCTGCCGGGACATCACCACCTCCCCTCCTCTGCTCCTGCCCAATCGGGGCAGTGGGAGCCGCCAGCCGGGGAAAATAAAAGCGGCGCCCCTGCACTAGGAGCGCCGCTGCCGGGACATCACCACCTCCCCTCCTCTGCTCCTGCCCAATCGGGGCAGTGGGAGCCGCCAGCCGGGGAAAATAAAAGCGGCGCCCCTGCACTAGGAGCGCCGCTGCCGGGACATCACCACCTCCCCATCTCTGCTCCTGCCCAATCGGGGCAGTGGGAGCCGCCAGCCGGGGAAAATAAAAGCGGCGCCCCTGCACTAGGAGCGCCGCTGCCGGGACATCACCACCTCCCCTCCTCTGCTCCTGCCCAATCGGGGCAGTGGGAGCCGCCAGCCGGGGAAAATAAAAGCGGCGCCCCTGCACTAGGAGCGCCGCTGCCGGGACATCACCACCTCCCCTCCTCTGCTCCTGCCCAATCGGGGCAGTGGGAGCCGCCAGCCGGGGAAAATAAAAGTGGCGCCCCTGCACTAGGAGCGCCGCTGCCGGGACATCACCACCTCCCCTCCTCTGCTCCTGCCCAATCGGGGCAGTGGGAGCCGCCAGCCGGGGAAAATAAAAGCGGCACCCCTGCACTAGGAGCGCCGCTGCCGGGACATCACCACCTCCCCTCCTCTGCTCCTGCCCAATCGGGGCAGTGGGAGCCGCCAGCCGGGGAAAATAAAAGCGGCGCCCCTGCAGGGCGCGCCCGCGCCTGGCTGGCCCGCGTCTGAGGGCCTCGCCAGAGGGCCCTTTGGCGTGGCCCTTAGGCGCGGCACGAAGGCGAGCAGACGGAAACAACAAAAGAAACAGCAGCGCCGAAAACATCACCGCAGAACCCAACAAGGAGCAGACCGAGGCGAAGGACGTCAGAACCGCAAGTAGAATTCCTACAGAACATCACACATTCCCCACCACCAAACTCTCACTTCCACTACCCACACCCTAATAGATCCTGCTCTCCCTCCACGGGACAGGCTCCCGCCCCAAGGCACCCTACACAGATCCGGCTCTCCCTCCACGGGACAGGCTCCCGCACCAAGGCACCCTACACAGATCCGGCTCTCCCTCCACGGGACAGGCTCCCTCCACGGGACAGGCTCCCGCACCAAGGCACCCTACACAGATCCGGCTCTCCCTCCACGGGACAGGCTCCCGCACCAAGGCACCCTACACAGATCCAGCTCTCCCTCCACGGGACAGGCTCCCTCCACGGGACAGGCTCCCACACCAAGGCACCCTACACAGATCCGGCTCTCCCTCCACGGGACAGGCTCCCGCACCAAGGTGCCCAACACAGATCCGGCTCTCCCTCCACGGGACAGGCTCCCGCACCAAGTTCAGCTCTCTCCAAACAGACAACAGACGAAGACTCAAGAAAACAGGCATCACCCCAACGAAACATCGCAAAAAACCAACATGCACGCCACATACTTCCTACCACTCTACCTACTCGTCACACAACTCCTCCCACCCACCACACACCTCCACTACCCACAAGCAAACACAACATGGCACCCACCAACTGCTTTGCCATATTTAGAACCACAGCACACACACAAAGAGACGCTCAGAACTTACCAGGCAAGGCGACCAAACAGACACAAATCGAACTCCCACACCTGCACAAAGGAAGCACATGTAACAGCAACCTCATCAACAAAGACAACAACGATTGAGCTCATAAACGCCAGATCCGTCTGCAACAAGATCCACACTATTGTAGACCACATAGAAGAGCGACAGCCCGACTTAATATGCATCACAGAGACATGGCTCAACCCTACCGACAACGTACTACTCAACCAACTAGTACTGGACAACTACTCAGCGTACAACTGCCCACGCACCCACAAGCGTGGAGGAGGAGTCCTGATAATAGCGAAAACAAAACTAAAGTTCAAGACACAGAACTTCACCGATACACAGCAATGTAACTCAATTAGCATCAAGAACAAGAACATTGCAATCTGTCTAACTTACAGAGCACCCAGAGCTCCACCCGACGAACTAGCCCTCTCACTCGAAGAAGCCTGTGCCATAACAACAAACAACAAACCAGCGCTACTGATTGGAGACTTCAACCTCAAGTCCACCAATGCCAAAGACGCAGAGGCCTTCCTTCAAGCGATGACCTCACTTCAATTCACACAGATAATCAATGCACCAACGCACAGACATGGATCATCCCCAGACCTCATCTTCGCATCCAATTACCTAACATCAAGAGACCTAATTTCTCTACCCACCATTACCCCAGTACCATGGTCTGACCATTACCTAATCGAGACAAAGCTACGATCTCAAGAGGACCAGACAAACAAAAGAGCTGACATCTCACACACACAAAGACGATTCAAGCATTTCGACAGGGACGAATTCATACAGGACACAATACATCACCTGAACATTACTACAGACGACCTGGAGGAACAAGTTGCAAGCTGGAACAGCATTTTAGCTAACGCCGCCAAATCATCTGGTCGCAGGACCGAGAAACAACACCACAGCAAGAGACAAAACAAACCTTGGTACTCAGCAAAAATACAACAGGAAAAGAGAGAGCTCAGGAAGATTGAACGGAGATGGAGAAAAAACAAAGCAACTGCCGACCAGCATCTTTACCTAACAAAGCAAAAACAATACAATGAACACATCAACCAATCAAAGAGGGAATTTCACACAAACATGATAAACACTTCCATCAACAAACCCAGACAGCTCTTTGAAATAGTAAAGATCCTCACAAAAGAGCAAACAACAGAAGGGGAAGTACAAGTTGATCCACAGGAATTCGCCGACCACATCAAAGACAAATTTCACTCCACAGAGCGAACACCACCTAGTGAAACCACCAGGACGGACGTACACTCCAAAACCTGGGGCACATTCCACCCACCCTCAACAGAACAGATATCCCACATCATCTCTACAATCAATGCAAGCACTGCTCCTACAGACCCGTGCCCAGTGTCATGGGTCAAAGCCACCAAATCCAGCTTCATCCCCACCATACATAAAATGGTACACAACTCACTCACTCAAGGACTCATGCCAAAGCAACTAAAGCTTGCCTCAGTAAGACCAATCACAAAGAAAACAACTCTCGACAAAAAAGATCCAGCAGCATACCGACCAATCTCCAGCATACCCTTCCTCGCAAAAATCATCGAAAAAACGGTTCAACTTCAACTTCAGGAACACATCGACAAACACGAAACACTCGATGACAACCAACACGGATTTCGTCCCAACCATGGAGTCGAAACGCTACCTCTTCGACAGCATCCTAAGAATAATTGACAACACCAGAAATGGAATCATAATGATCTTCATCGACATCTCAGCCTTCGACACAGTGGACCACAACACGCTCCTGGAAAGACTAAAGAACACTGGTATACACGGTATCACATTGAAATGGTTCCACTCGTACCTAACAGAAAGACAGCTACAGGTCAAGTTGGGACACAACACCTCCCGACCCATAAACGTCCGACAAGGAGTGCCTCAAGGATCCGCACTCTCAGCACTCCTATTTAACATCTACATACAACCAATATGCAGCATCATGAAAGAGAACAACATTCAATACACAATATATGCAGACGACATCATGATATACACCCCGATATCAATCGACAACCCGGACTTCTCTAAGATAACAGACTGCCTTACCCAAATGGCAAGTTGGTGTCAAAACAACAACCTCGCAATAAACTACAACAAGACCGAAGCTTTAATCATCACTCGGAACCAAAACTTCATACACCCACCAAATATAAAGATACAAAGCACTACTATACCAATAAG
This sequence comes from Ichthyophis bannanicus, assembly GCA_033557465.1. Lineage (NCBI taxonomy): Eukaryota > Metazoa > Chordata > Amphibia > Gymnophiona > Ichthyophiidae > Ichthyophis > Ichthyophis bannanicus. Next base: position 339,305,567 of record CM066032.1, read on the forward strand.
ATCAGAAGTGAGATACCTCGGAGTTACTCTGGACAATAAACTCAATCTCAAGCCACACATAGACAAAACAATCCAAAAAGCCTACTACAAGATGCGAATCATCAGGAGACTGAAACCGCTACTCGCCCCGGAACACTTCCGTACCGTCTGTCAAGCACTGATAATCCCACTGCTGGACTTCTGCAATCCGATATACCTTGGACTACCGAAACAAGCCCTCAAACGACTCCAACTGGCACAAAACACTGCAGCAAGAATCATATCAGGAACTGCAAGACAGGAGCACATCACACCTACCTTAAAGGACTTACACTGGCTTCCAATCGGTGCTCGCATCAGATACAAAACTATCATAAACCTATTTAAGATAAAACAGCACACATCGGCCAACAGCCTGCACTCCCTCATACAACCAGACACCAGCACACATCCCAGAAGAAAACAAACACACAACCGAGTCAGCACCCCCAGTGAATACAAACACACACGCAAGGACACAACGGACAGAGCACTCTCCATGGCTGCTCCAATAATATGGAACAAACTCCCGGACGATTTGAGGGCTACTACAGACCTCAAAGACTTTAGAAAACAGCTAAAAACCATGCTGTTCATAGAACACTATGGACACATCACATAACCTCAGAGAATGCATAACAGCACAGATACCGCCTAAACAATGTATGTATGGAATATGTTTTTTGCACCACTGTATATAGCCCACTCTGTACATAGCTCACACCAATCTAGCACACAATACAACACTCACTCAATTTCACCCTCACTGCATGTATAACACACTCACTTTACCCGATTGTTTGCTGTGATACCACCTTGATTATTAAGATAAGGCGGTTTAGAAATACTGTTAAATAAATAAATAAATAAATTGGAGCATTTTTAGACACTCGTCAGGGATGAACTTTCCTTCCTCAGGACTGCTCTGCTCATCTTATTGAGCTGGCCCTCATAATATGAAGTCAAAATGCTGTGACAGCTCGACATGCTGCGTCTTCTGGGATACATGGCCTCCACAGTCCACATCGTCCCATATGCCCACCTGCACATGAGACAAGCTTAATGGACTCTGTCGTGCCAATGGACTCAGGCGACCGGATGTCTCTCAGACAAGAGTTGCATCACTCCTCCTCTTGTCAACTCCCTTCATTGGTGGTGCTCCCCCCCCCCCCCCCACCAAAAAATCTAGGAGGGTCACCTTTTCAGATGCCTTCATCTCAATGTACCCTAATGATGGTGCTTCCATCTAGGATGGGGGGAGCACATCTGGACAGTCTGACTACGCAGGGAAAGTGGATAGCGCAGGAATCTCAAATGCAGATCGGTCTCCTAGAGCTTTGTGCTCTCACCAGTGCCCTTCAGGTTTTTCAACCCAATTTTGAGGCAAACACGTCTTAGTTCAGACAGACAACCAAGTAACCATATTCTATGTGAACAAGCAGTGGAGACTGGGTTCTTATCCCCTCTGCCAAGAAGCCCTTAACCTCTGGTCCTTTGCCATTACACATCACATGCACTTTTGAGCAGTGTATCTCCCAGATGAACTCAATGTCCTGGGCGACATACTCAGCCGTATCCTATGTCCACACAAGTGGACTCTGCATCAGGACATGGCATCTTGGATTTTCAATATGTGGGGACCCCCAGAATAGATCTGTTTGCCTCCCCCAGAGAATGCGTGTCTTCCGCTTTTTGATTCTCTCCAGACACAGTCTGGCAGTGGACACCTTTCTCTTTCATTGGGGCGCGGGCTTGCTTTATGCATTCCCGCCCACCCCGATACCCAAAGCTCTGTTCAAACTGCAAGCCGACAAGGGCTCCATGATTCTAATAGCCCCTTATTAGCCCCATTAGCCATGGTTTCCTCTGCTGCTTTGTCTAGCACAGACTCCACCCCTCAATTTGGATCATGCCCCCGAGCTCCTCTCTCAGGATCAGGGGCAACTCCTCCACCCCATTCCACAAGCCCTCTGTCTCACAATGTGGCTACTGAAGGCATGATCTTTGATGACCTCGACCTCCCTTCATTTTATTTATTTATTAGCTTTTATATACCGCACTATTTAGTATCAGAGTGGTTTACAGGAAACGTGAACAGTCAGGGACATCTTGCTTTCTTCCTGCAAGCTGTCTACCAGACATTCTTGTACCTTCAAATGGCAGCAGTTCACCCTCTGGTGCACCCCGCAGCAAATTAACCCTTCTAATTGCCCAGTGGAGCATCTTCTACAATATCTTCTTCACTTGCCTTCCACAGGATTTAAGACTAACTCTGTTAGAGTTCATCTCAGTGCCATTGCTGCTTATCACAACCCACTGGATAGGCATCCTATTTCCTCGCACCCCTTGGTGCAACGATTCGTGCGGGGTCCTCTGCTTTCCAAGCCACCAATCAAACCTCCACCAGTGGGTTGGGACTTCAACGTAGTCCTAGCACAGCTTCTAAAAGCCCTGTTTGAGCCTCTGGCTACCACTTCTCTGAAACTCTTATCTTGGAAGGTCATATTCCTCATTGCCCTCACCTCAGCTTGTTGCATTAGCAAACTTCAGGCTTTGGTGGTAGATTCCTCCTACACTTGATTCTACCATGATAAGGTGGTTTTCCTACTCAACTGCAGTTCCTTCCAAAAGTAGTCTCAACTCTTCATCTCAACCAATCTGTCATGCTGCCGGCGTTCTTTCCCTGGCCGCATTCCTCCAGAGCTGAGGCAGCATTGCATACCTTGGATTGCAAGCACTCTCTTGCTTACTATTTGGACAGGACCAAGGATTTTAGAAAATCCTCTCAATTATTTTTTTCCTTTGACCCAAGACATTTGGATTTTCCTGTGTCGAAATGCACCCTATTCATTTGGATTGCCAACTGCATTTCCTTTGCCTATGCTCAAGCGGGACTCTCTCTCAAGGTTCATGTTACCACTCACAATGTGAGGGTATGGCAACCTTAGTCGCCAGCCTCCTTTCTATCTCCATAGAGGAGATATACCAGGCAGCTACCTGGTCCTCTGTTCACATCTTCACTGCTCACTATTGCCTTGACAGGGACTCCCGTTGGGACGCTGTCTTTGGCCAGGCTATTCTTCAGCATCTCCTTGCAACTTAATCACAGTTCCTACCTTAATACTTCTTTGACACGTGACTCCATGCTCCTGCACTCGAGTCTACTGTGGCCACTTTGTGTCCATTTCTTCTTGGCTCCATTCCTTAGCCTCAAAGATGTCTTTTCTGTCTGTTGTCTGGGAGCTAGTGAGTCCCATATATGAAGACTGCATTTCTGCTTGTTCCTGGAGATAGCATAGTTACTCACCTGTAACAGGTGATCTACGGAAACAGCAGGAATCGGTCTTCACAACCCACCCTCCTCCCTAGGACTTGTTGGGTATTTTTTTCCTCTTTTCTCAGCTACAAACTCAACTGAGGAGAGGAGTTGGGAAGGCAGACGTGCAGACGCAGTGGAGTGCTCCCAAAAGCTTTCTTATTGGACGCTGGGGAGCATTCCCACACAGGCTCCGTCGGTACCGATGATACCCATATGTAAAGACTGATTCCTGCTGTTCCCGGAGATCACATGTTACAGATGAGTAACTATGCTCTCAGAAAGCTGTCAAAATAGACAGGTCATTTGTTAGCCTCCGAAAGCTTCCGCAAAAAGGTAAAGGCCCAATATTCAAAGGCTGTAAACCGTGTAAATGCCCTTAAGCGGGATATTCAGTGGCACTAACACGGTTAGTGCCACTGAATATCACAGAGTAATGCTGCTATATGCCTCAGTGCTAACCACTTAGCATCAGGGTGTGTCGGGGGCGTTCTGGGGATGGTACCCAGGGATAACCGTGCAGCGGTGATATTCAGCCGCTGCCTGGTTATCCCTTAGCAGCAAAAGTTAGGCGCCCCAAAAACTGTCCTAACTTTAGCCACCAGAGCTAACTAGGCAGCCACCGAATATCGCTGCTGCATATTTAGCTTCTGCACCATGTGTGGCTGGGAGGCAAACCCGGATATTCAATGCAGGTGGTTGGATATGGTCCTGGATTGAATATCCAGGGTTAGAATTTGGCATTGACTGCTATGCACCTTAGATGTGCCTAGCCGTTGCAAATCAGTATTGGGCCATAAGTCTTTAGCTTGGTTTTGAAGGGAGTTATATTTTATTCTGCTCCAAGATCTGGAAGTAGCATATTCCATTGTAAAAGGCCAAAGTCGGAAAAAGCTGTCTGCTTAGTTATTCCCTGATTGTGCTGGAAGAGGAGGATGAACTGGTTAAGGTATTGTGACTTGGCAGGTCATAAAGAAAGTTGTGGAACAAGATGCTCTGAGAGGTATAATGGTTGGCCAGTCCTCAGTACTTTCTAAGTGATCAAAAGAGATCTGTAACAAATTCTTGAAACAACTGGCAGTCCCGCTTTTGGTCGGCCGCACAAGGGGCTGGATGGCCAGGTCAGAATGTGCCTCCACATGTTTTCCTTGTGTCAGTCAATTTAGTAATAAGGTGGCATCAATTAAATGCTGCAATGAGATCCAATGACACAATAATAGCAGTGTGATGGGTTTGAAATTAATCTTATGCATAATTGTAGATAAGAACATAAAAATGTCATTTTGGGTAAGACGGGTTGTCCATCAAGCATCCTGTCTCTGACAGTGGCCAAATACCTGGAAGTTCGTTAGGATCCCAAAGAAAGACCAGTCTTTTGTTCTTATTATCCAGGGAGGAGCATTGGCTTTCTCAAGTCTGTATGGCAAATGGTTTATGGACCTTTCCTCCAGGAGCTTGTGTAAACCCTTTTTAAACCCAGCTATGTTAACATATTTCACCACATCCTCTGGCTACTAATTCTACAGCTGACTATATACTGAGTGAAAAATATTTTCTCAGATTAGTTTTAAAAGTGCTACCTATTAGCATCAAGGAGTATCGCATAGTCCTTGCGCTATTTGAAAGGGTGGCTAACCATTACCTATTTACCTGTTCCCATCCCACTCCTGATTTTATAGGCTTTTATCATCTCTCAGCCTTCTCTAGGCTGGAGGTTCTTAGCACATATAGCCTTTCTTCATAGGGGAACTGTTCCATCCCCTTTATCATTTTGGTTGATTATCTCTAAACCTTTTCTAGTTCCGCTATATCTTTTCAGATAAGGTGACCAGAATGGCACACACTATTCAAGGTGTGATCACACCATGGTTTGATAGCGGCATTTTTCCATAATAACTAGCATTCTATGTGGTTTTTTTTTACTGCTGCGGCATACTGAGCTATGGGATCACCAGGACAGGGCTGGAAGCCCTTTTCTTTTTTTTTTAAGATTCGGATACTGCCAGATTAGCTCAGTCAGTAAGAAGCAAGTTGGACAGCTAGCACTCTGCTTTTAATATTATCATTTTAAAATCCTCTTTCTATCTATCATTGAAGATTAATCCAGAGGTATCCTTAATTTGAAAGGTGTATTTAAACTACTCTGACCAATTTGTGTTTTACTTTTCTTAACTTGAAAACAATATTCCTTCTTAGCAGCTTGTGCTGTGCTGGAGTCCTCCTCCAGTACTCCTGCTGGTGGGGGGAGGTGAAACATGATTGCGCTTAGGATCACGCCACATAGGCAGGTCCCAAGGGCCTATGTGGTGTGATTGCATTTCACCTCCCTCCACTGGCAGGAATGCTGGGGAAGGACTACAGCACAGCGCAAGCTGCTTAGAGGGAACATTGTTAAAAAGTATTTCTAGGAAGCATATACTTACTACAAATGATAATGTGCAAACTGAAGATAGCTAACGGAAGAGAAGAAAAGTCACACAGAATTATAAAAGCTCAGTCTCTTTGAATGTATTGTCTCTGGTTTCTAACTGACTCTGCTTTCATTAGAGAAACTCAGATTTTATACTATAGTACTTTAGAGAGACATAAAGGTTTAATTTCCGAAGAAACATTTTCACCATTATGATTAAAGGTTCAGTTCTAGGCATTATTCAGTTCTGTAATTTGGGGAAATCCACTGCTTACCCGGGATGAGCAACATGGAATCTTTTTACCTTTTGGGAACCTGATAGGTACTTGTGACCTGAATTGGCCACTGTTAGAGACAAGATACTGGACTTAATGAACCTTGGTCTGACCTAGTATGGCATATTTTATGTTATGTATGCAAATTTTCCTTTTTATTCACAACTATAGAAAATATTTTGTATTCTTTGTCTTTTTTAGTTAAATGGTACTCTAGAAGAAGCAAGGGCAGAGATTGAGAGGCTACACAGTGAGAAAGAGCAATTTGAAGGCTCCATGAAGAAAGCATTTATGCGTGGTGTATGTGCTTTAAATATGGAAGCAATGAGTGTGTTTCAAGGAAGAGAAAGCAGAATGGACCCTGGTGAGTATGGCATGCACATTTTTTTATTCATCCAAGGAGATCAAAGTATTAACATATGCTCATAAATGTGAAGAAATTACACACTTAACTTGCTGATCCCTCACAGATATTATGAGATAAACTGCCATAAGGTGTTAGTTTAATCCAGAGAATAGAAGATGATTTTTTAATACAGTAATTGGCATTTAAAAGTAGCAGTGCTATCAAATAAGTAGAATGTCATTATGATCCTCCTCCACTCTGTTTAGACCTCATTTAAACTATCAGTGCCTAAAGTTTCTGAAAATGTATAAGCATTCTCCAGGAACAAGCAGGAAGTCAGTCCTCACATATGGGTGACGTCGGCGCCGACGGAGCCCTCGTGCGGAGCAATTCCTCAGCTTTCAAAGAAAGTGTCAGCATACATCAACATGACATTATGCTTGGCATAGGTGTCATGGCTATTCCCAGACCTTGGATTTCAAGCAGCTTTGTTACTCTGGTGATATCAGTCTCAAAACTTAATGAGGGTAGTTTACAAGATGAGATTAACTCTGACCCCCTGGTGATGTCAGTCTCCGGACTGATGAGATTGGTCTGCAGCCCCTCCTTGCTAAATCAAGAATAGCAGACCTCAAAGGGAGGTGACTGGAAACAATAGCAGACCTCAAAGGGAGGTGCTAGAGAAAATTCACTATAAAGGACAGAAATACTTCCTTTTTCTCTCTCTTTTTCTCTATTCATCTGTCTGTGCTTTGAGCTCTTGAAAGGTAATGTAACCTGAGGAATTTCTAAAAGTACCTCTGCTTTGTCCTCTCCAAGGTGTCTGTCTCCTGTATCCTTTGTCTGTGTTTTTGTGTATTGGGAGGATCCCTCAACTTGCCACTTCCGTGCTTCTGATACTGTTATGACCTGCGAGGGCTGGGTCTTCCAAACAGACCCAATTCTGAGCATTAAAGTATCAAAAGGGGTTGCTTTAGGGTCTTCAGAAAATAACAGAAGGTGTTTTGTAATCTCAGGGGATAGCAATTCTAATAAAAATGTTTTATGCATGCTCTCCCCATAATCTTCTGCATTGGGCCAGGACTCCTGCTCATCAAGAACTGCTTTTAAAATCCAGGCTCTATATGCAAACTCTTCCAGTGTATCATTTGGTAGAGGTGAAATAATTTTAAATACTTGCATTGGGGAACAGTGAAATAGTTTCTCAATACCCCTTTTAACCAGCTGGTATGGGTGAGTGAGAGAGCCAACTTTATAATAGTGTGGCCCCAGAGCCAGATGCATAAGTCTATCAAAGTCTGATTGTTTTCTTCTGTATTTCCCTAGACCCCAGTGAATCAGAATATCAGTGGCCCATTTGCACCAGTCATTAACATTAAAAGGCATAGGGCCAATTTTCTCAACTATTCTTTCCATGTCTCTATCTTTTAAATTGTCCTGCAGCATCACTTTAGCTGGTGCTCTGAGTTCAGTACTGGGTGCCATGTCTGAGTCATCTGAATTATCCTCCTGACACAGATCCTGATTATTGCTCTGTTCTGGCTGAGATAAACTATTAGGATTTTCTTCTTGTGATTCATCTTTATTTTTTCCATTCCTAAGTCCAGCTATGCATACTTTTGTATTCTTTTGTTTCTCAATAGCTTGGATGCATGGCTTATAGGGTGTGTCATAGGCATAGGGTGCTGAGGGAGAAATGGGTGTTGGCCAGGACGTATATTTCTTTTGTCTTTCAGAGGCCAATTGATCCTTAACGTGCCTCAGTTCAAGTTTAAGTTCTTCTAATTGCTCACTAACAGTTATAAAAGAATTTGTGGCTTGTATCACCTGAGTCCTTTGTATGGCAATGCAACTTTGTGCCTCCTCAAGGTCTTTGGTCAATTGGGTACAATGAGAAGTCAGTTCAGCATTGACCTGTTTCATGCTAATGAGCCCCCTGCACATGCCTTGGATAAAAAGGCATTTTCTTTTATTTGTTTTCTTTTTGAATTCTTGATAATGGTTTAACATTTGTCTTTGAATATTATACCATGATGACTCAGGGAATTCACCTTCAAAGGGACCACCTTTCCTCTTACAGTATGTCAGTACTATTTGTTTCAGTTCTTTAAAATCAAAGGCTTCCATATTTGAGACTGCAGAAAGGCTGTAGTTGGACTATCTCAAATGTGCAACCTTGGAAGGAGGAATGCTCACTTTTATGAAGAAGTGAGACTTAGAATTATAGTTGGAATGGCATAAATGGGTGTTCAGTAAAGAGTAAAGACCATGCCTTAAAATTATACCTATTCAATGAGGGACTGTTTACCTGTGTACCACTTCCAAACTAAAGCTTGACTATCTCTCTGTCTTTTCTTAGCAGCTCAAATACTAGAGAAAAATCTGTGCCTTGTAACAAACCGTAACGAGCCTCGACCTACAAATAAGAAAATTGCAAGCCACGCTATATAATGTCCCTAGGTGTAGGTAATATTAAAATTCTGGATTATTACAGAGCATTTTGACAATAAAAATCTCACCTTGTCTAACCCACAAAACAAAGGTATCACTGGAACTTTTCACTAAATCCAGCCTGTAACCAAAATTGTCAATTGTACATGGTCATAAGGGCTTTTGATTTTCCTGTCGCACCCTGTCTGAAATCCACTTTAATGTATCAAACAAAATTATTACTTACCCAACTGGAGATCTGCTGTGAAGTCTGAGACGGCCCCCATAAAATGTAATCTTCTGAATATGTATTCTTCTGGTCTATTCTCTGTTTGGTCCTGGGTTCATTTCACAGAGACAGTAGGGTAAGCAGCATAAATAAAACAACCAAAACTGGTGTAAGAGTTTTATATTGAAATAGGCTTATTACATAGGTACAGAACCGAGTTAGGAGGTTGTTAGAAAGCTGCTTCAGTTTACTTCAATGAATCTGTGTGTGTATGTGTGTGTGTGAGAGAGAGAGAGGTAAGAAAATGTGGGTCAGAGCCTCATAGTAAGAAGAATAGGGAGAGAAAGAGAGAACAAGGGTGAGGGGAGAGAATTGGGTGTCAGAGCCTCATGGCAAGGTGTGTCTGATGAAAATAGGAAGAGAGAGGGGGGGAGGGGTGAAGTGGGTGTGATTATCAGAGCCTCCTGTCCTTCATGTTTGATGAATAGAGAAAAGGAGAGAGAAAGAGGAAGTATTTCTGTCCTTTATAGTGAATTTTCTCTAGCACCTTCCTTTGAGGTCTGCTATTGTTTCCAGTCACCTCCCTTTGAGGTCTGCTAGTCTTGATTTAGCAAGGAGGGGCTGCAGACCAATCTCATCAGTCCGGAGGCTGACATCACCAGGGGGTCAGAGTTAATCTTATCTTGTAAACTACCCTCATTAAGTTTTGAGACTGATATCACCAGAGTAACAAAGCTGCTTGAAATCCAAGGTCTGGGAACAGCCATGACACCTATGCTAAGCATAATGTCGATGTATGCTGACAGAAAGCCTTTGGGATTGCATCATGCACGCCCAGGAGTGCCATCTTGCTCAGTCTCCCTTTTTCCCCGGAGCCCAACGGACTCCCTCGCGGAAAAAGTGCGTCAAAACTACTGAAGATTCTCTTCTTTGGCCTGGTTCAACGCCGGTTCCCCTTCCCGCCTCGGTTCAGTACACCGGTATCGAGTCCGGTCTCCATTTTTCATTTATTGCCCTTAGTGGCTAGCGCTTGCACTCTTTTTTTTCTTTTTCACTGGCAACCCGGTCATTTGACCTCGCAGGGGCCCTTTTTCCCCCCATGGCTGCCAGCGGGTTTAAAAAGTGTGATCGGTGTAAAAGAGTAATGTCTCTCACCGACATGCACGACTGCTGTATCCGCTGCCTCGGGCCTGACTATGACCCGAAGGTCTGCAGCCCATGTAGCAAGATGTCTTCTAAGGCACTTAGAAGTAGGCAGCAGCAGTGTGAAAGGATTTTCTCCGAGTCAGCATCCACCCGGGTCCGGACCTCTTCAGAAACCTCAACGTCTCGGGAGCTATCTGACTCCGAGCAACGTCGGGGGTCTTCTGAGCGGGAGTCTCCCTCGCGGGAACACCAGAGGAAGAAGAAACCTGTGAGGGCAGCAATGTTGGATGTCTCTGATCAGCCTGGATCCTCGCAGGCCAGGTCGCGGAGTCCTGACCGCCGCCTTGGGTCCTCGGAGTCGGAGCAGCCTGCAAAGGTGCCTCACACGGAGCCGGAAATGCTGAGGAAGGTAACTGCTGTTTTCCTCGTTGACTCTCCTCCAGGAGAACCGGTGTCGGGCCCGACAGCGTCAGGACCCGACCCGGAGGCTGCGGAGCCTTCTGAGCTCGGTCTCAGGTTGGCGGCCCTGGAGGGCAGCATGTCTGCCTTCATGTAGCAGCAGCAGCGCTGATGGCCGGTCTCACCGGTCCATCCGCCCCGATCACCGGGACCTCGACGTCCAAGTCGACCCCAGAGGCCGAGCTGATCCTCGCGACTCTTCGGACTCGGGTCGATTCTTGGCCGAGGTCTCCCTCGACCTCCCATTCAGGACCGAGATCGTCAATGCCGGTGCCCTCGGCGTCGGGGCGGTCGAGACCAAAGCCCTCGGAGGACTCGGCATGGGAAACGGAAGATGAGGAGTCCCCAGACACCCACCAGACCAGACCCGGTATGTCCCATCAGACTCACTGGGTTCCGAGCTTCGGAGAAGGTCCCCCTCCCCCCCCCCCCCCCCACGAAGATACCCGGTTCTCGGACTTTGTCAGGGACATGGCCAAGGCTTTGGCATTCCCAGTGGACGCCGAGGAGCTCGAAGCCCTCCAGTATGACTTTCCCCCTCGGGAAGCCCTTACGGTACCGGTTCCTCCGATGTTGCAACAGCTGATGGGAGTCACCGGCCTCGATGCCCATTCTCAGCAAGCGGGTTGATTCTATCTATCAAGTCCGCAAGAGCCCTGGGTTTCAGAAAGCACAGCTGCTGCACAACTTCATGGTTGTAGAATCGGCCATGCACAGGCTCAAGAGCCAAAAAATGCACTCCTCGGTGCCTCCTGGCAGGGAAGCCCGGTACCTGGACGCCCTCAGCAGATGGGGCTACCAGGGCTCGATGCTGTCATGCTGAGTTCAAACATACCAGTTGTACATGGGCATGTACTTGTGGGACCTGGCAAAGGAGATTGCCGGGTTCTCAGCTGACCTCTCCGAGGAACCCTTGCAGCGCTTCAAGAACTTGTCCACGGGTATTTGGGAGTGCTCGAAGTTTGTCTCGAGCAGCCTATGATGACTTCAAGGCCTCGGCTCAAGTAGCCACAGCCGCCATCGGTGCCCGCCGCCAGGCATGGCTAATGTCGTCAGACCTGGAGCCATGGGTTCAGGACAAGTTGGTCGATGTCCCTTTCCGGGGTGACAACCTCTTGGCAAACCCATGACTGAGAAGGCTGCTGAAATAGAGTCCGAGTACTTGACCTGAACAAGACTATCCAAGAAGACTTCTGCCTCTTCTAAAAAGAAGGGCTATGGTAAAAAGCCCTTTTTCCCGAGGAAGGGTGCTGCTTACTGCAACTACCCCACTCAGCAGGCCTCCCCAGCTCGCCCACAGGGGCAGCAGGCCAAGGAACAGGGGCTTGGCCCACGTAAGCAGAAGACTCCCAAGCCTCCGACCCCGGCTCCAACCCAGCCGGGAGGGGGGTTTTGACTGCCAAAGCATAGTCTCTCTCCAGCCAGGGGTGAGGTCCTGCACGGGAGGAAAGCTGAGCATGTACGCCCACAGGTGACCAATAATCACCACGGATACCTGGGTCCTTCAAATAGTCCAAAAGGGCTATTTGCTCCACTTCAACCAGATACCTCCCTCCTTCTTTGCAGGACCCCCTCTACACAGGGACCTCCTCTTGCAAGAGTTGGCCGGTCTTCTAGAGGATCAGGCGTTGGAACCGGTGCCCCACCACCTGCATGGACAAGGCTTCTACTCCAGGTATTTTCTGATACCGAAGAGAACAGGGGTCCTCAGACCCATCCTCGACCTGCGAAACTTAAACAAGTCCCTGGTGAGGGAAAAGTTCAAGATGCTTTCCCTTGGAATATTGCTGCCTTACCTCCACCAGGGAGATTGGCTATGCTCCTTAGACCTGAAGGATGCCTACACGCACATCCTCATACATCCAGACCACAGACAATATCTCAGATTTGTAGTGGGAGGAAACCATTTTCAGTACAGAGTACTACCATTTGGTCTGGCCTCTGCTCTGAGTGTTTACCAAATGCCTGGCGGTAGTGGCGGCCTTCCTCAGGAACCAAGGGATTTTTGTCTTCCCTTATCTAGATGACTGGCTCATCAGGGCCGTGTTGCCTCAGGAGGCCCAACAGGCCACAGCTCGCACTATCAACATGCTACAGCATTTAGGCTTTGTCATAAATCAAGCAAAGTCCACTTTGCTCCCCACTCAAAACTTAGAGTTCATAGGAGCAAGACCAGACACCCTTCAGGCAAGGGCTTACCTGCCGGAGGACAGGGCACAGAGGCTTCTGTCGCTGGTGCACCAAGTCAGCCACAAGTCTCAGATCTCAGCGAGAGACTTTCTACGTCTCCTGGGCCACATGGCCTCCACGGTACATGTGACCCCAAATGCCCGTCTTCACATAAGGACAGCTCAGTGGTGCCTCAGAGATCTGTGGACACAAGCCACCGGATGACTCCGAGACAGCATCAGAGTGTCCAAATGACTGATGAAGTCGTTGGCGTGGTGGCTTCAGCCACCCAACCTGCTCGAGGGAGTGCCTTTTCAGCCTCCCTCGCACACAAGAGTGCTGACGACAGATGCCTCCTTGCTGGGCTGGGGAGCCCATTGCCAGGGATCATGCACTCAGGGGTTGTGGTCTCCTCAGGAGAGTACACACCAAATCAACCTCTTAGAGCTTTGGGCGATTTGCCTAGCTCTTCAAACCTTCTGTCATGTTCTCACATCAGTCTGTCTTGGTGCAGACCGACAATCAGATAGCGATGTTCTACATGAATAAGCAGGGAGATACAGGTTCCCGTCTCCTATGTCAGGAGAACCTCAACCTCTGCTCCTTTGCAATCAGGCAGGGTATGTCCCTCAAAGCAGTTTACCTGCCTGGTCAGGAGAACTTCCTAGCAGACAAGCTAAGCAGAATTCTTCAACCTCACGAGTGGCAACTGAATCCGGAAGTGGCCCAGCAGATCTTCCACTGCTGGGGGCATCCGTCCATAGATCTATTTGCCTGTCCGCAAAATCACCAGTTGCCCAGCTTTTGCTCCAGGCAGCCACACCCTCAGAGGGTGACTGCAGATGCTTTTCTGATCTCCTGGTCAGGGGGCCTCATGTATGCGTTTCCTCCCACGCCTCTGGTGGCCCGAACTCGGTTCAAAATCCTTCGGGACAAGGCCTCTGTCATTCTGGTAGCCCCCAGATGGCCGAGGCAACCTTGGTTTCCTCTTCTCCTTCAGCTGGCAGTGGATGCCCCACTCCTGCTGGGGACGCAGTCCGACCTCCTGTCACAGGAGCAGGGCTCGCTCTTACATCCCCAACCTCAGGTCCCTCAACCTGATGGCATGGCTGCTGAAAGGGTAGTGCTGGCGCCTCTCCTCCTACCTAAGAATGTGGAAGAAGTGTTACTGGCCTCAAGAAGACAGTCCACTGGGAAAACCTATGCCTTCAAGTGGTGCAGGTTTGAGGTGTGGTGTACCCAGCATAATGAAAACCCTTTCGCTTGCCTTGTACCAGTGGTGCTGCAGTACCTGCTTCACCTCTCAGAATTAAGTCTTAAGTCTAACTCTGTCAGGGTCCACCTGAGTGCTTTGTCAGCACACCACTCTCCAGTAGAAGGACAACCTTTTTCGGCTCACCCCTTGGTGTCCAGATTCCTTAGAGGTCTGCTTCTACTAAAACCCCCGTTTCATCCTCCGGCAACCGAGTGGGATTTGAATGTGGTCTTGGAGCAGCTTACTCACCCACCTTTTAAGCCGATGTCTACTTGTCATCTGCGCTTGCTTTCCTGGAAGGTGCTCTTCCTGGTGGCACTCACATCTGCCAGACAAGTGAGGGAGCTGCAAGCTCTTGTTTCGGATAGACCGTACACAAGGTTTTATAGGAACAGAGTGGTCCTTTGCACCCACCCCAAGTTCTTTCCAAAAGTGGTCTCTTAGTTCCACCTCAACCAAGAGGTGGTTCTTCAAACCTTCTTTCCCAGACCGCATGCCAGCCGGGCAGGAGGCGGTCCTGCATATCCTCGATTGTAAGAGGGTGTTAGCCTTCTACATGGAGTGTACGCGGGGACATCGAAGGGCTACTCAGCTCTTCGTCTCTTATGACCCCAGTAGGCTGGGCTATCTGTCTCCAAGCGCACGTTGTCCACCTGGGTGGCAGACTGCATTGCCTGAGCGTACATGGCGGCTGACCTCCCCTTGCAGGGTCGAATCATGACCCACCGTGTCAGGGCTAAGGCCGCATCAGTGGCTCACGTCTGCTCTGTTCCACTGGCAGACATCTGCCGGGACGCAACCTCGTCTTCGGGCCAGACTTTTGCAGCCCATTACTGCTTGGATAGTGAGTCCCGACGGGACAGTCCTTTCGGCAAGGCAGTATTCTGTAACTTATTTGAGGTATAGGCAACTCCTACCCTCCGGCCTTTTGGTGTCAGGCTACCGGAGGTGTTGAGTTCTCTGCTGAATTCCTATCACTGCTGCTGCGGCTCTTCTAGAGGGAGCCATTTTTCAGCTATGGGTTTTCGGTAGCCTATAGCTAGGGAGTCCCATATGTGAGGACTGACTTCCTGCTTTTTTCTGGAGAAAGCGTAGTTACTCACCTGTAACAGGTGTTCTCCAGGGACAGCATGAATCGGTCCTCACGACCCTCCCTCCTCCCCTGGAGTTGCAGTCTTATCATTCTTATATTTTGTTCATTTTGCTGTCTCTTTAGCTATGTCATTTGACTGAGCAAGATGCCACCCTTGGGCAGGAAGAGGACCACGCATGCGTGATACAATCCCAAAGGCTTTCTTTGAAAGCTGGGGAATTGCTCCTCACGAGGGCTCCGTTAGCACCGACATCACCCATATCTGAGGACTGATTCCTGCTGTCCCTGTAGAACACCTGTTACAGGTGAATAACTACGCTTTATAAATCATCATGAGGATAATTTTATAAGGGTGTCTTAATCTACTCATGAAAGTACGCACCTAAAAGAGAAAATTACACACAGAAATGGCTTCTTAAAAAATTGTGTCAAGTGTAAAAGTATGCATGTTAATTTAACTTGTGCTACCTCCAGGAACAAGCAGGAATGTAGTCTTCACATATGGGTATCGTCGGTACCGACGGAGCCTGCGTGGGAACGCTCCCCAGCGTCCAATTAGAAAGCTTTTGGGAGCATTCCACAGCACCTGCGTGCTGCCTTCCCGCCTTTCCCAACTGCCTCTCTCCAGTTCTTTGTTTTCCGCGGAGCCAGCAGGTCGTGTTCCTGTCACTGCAGAAAATTATTTTCCCTTATTCTTTTTGTGGTCGCGTCTGCCTTCCCCCGACGCTACACCGGTACCACCGGTTCTTCCTTCTTTTAAAAAAAACAAAAACAAAATATATATATAGTATTCTTTTTTTTCCAAAACTTTTCTTTCCAGGCCCAAAATTTCCTCCACCATGGAGAAACCCGCCTCGTGTTTTAAAAAATGCACCAAGTGTGGCGGTACCATCTCCGTCACTGACACCCACGAGTGGTGTCTTAAATGTTTAGGTCCTGACCCTCCATCCCTGAGTGCATGTCTTGTGCCATGATGTCCAAAAGGGGTCGACAGAACCGAGCTGCCAAGCTCAGTGCCCTTTTTCCCTCCGATGTAGCTTCGGTGGCATCGACGTCTTCCAGGGCTTCGTCTTCCTCCCATGGATCTCAGGTAACTAAACATAAGTCCAGCCGGTCCTCAAAGGATAGATCTTCTACAAGCATCGAGATGCCTCTGGCGTTGCCCTTGAGGGTTCCATAACGGCAAAGTTGCCCCGGCGGGAGGCTTCGGCTTCCAAAGCATTATCGGGGATCCAGGATGTTCTCGAAGCCTCGACCTCGGCAGAACTACTGGTGCCATGTTCTGGGGTACCGGCTCTCTCCGGTACCGACACCCAGTCATCGGCAGCGTCAATAGACCAGAGGTTCCTGGCTATTGAACGCAGTCTGGCGGCTCTCCTTGTGGCATCGCCCTCGGAACCGCGTCGGACGGGTCAACCGGTACCGGCACCGATGCCAGTACCTATTTTGGTACCGGTACCGATAGCATCGACATCGGTATCGGCTTTGCCGGCATCCAGTCATGCGATGCCTTCTGGTGCCGATACACCGGTACCGATTACCCCCGGTACCGACTTCGGTCGGTACGGGTATCGGGCTCTTCAAGAGCATCCGGACAGACGATACTTCGAATTCTCGGAGGACTCTGATAGCTCTGCCGGTACCGGGATACTTCTCCCAGAGGAGCCTTCCTCTCCTAAACGTAGGATGTCTCCTCCAGAAGATATCTCCTTTCAAGATTTCATCAGGGAGGTGGCTCGTGGGTTGTCCATTACTGTGACTCCTGAGACAGTGCCTAGAGCTAAGGAGTTGGAGATTTTACAATATCCAAAAGCTCCTAAGGAGGCAGTTACCTTGCCTATCCATGAGATTTTACATGATCTCATGTTGAGAATGTGGGAGACACCTCTTAACACTTCTCCTCACTCTCGCAGACTGGATACCATGTATTGAGTCCCTCCTTGTCCTGGCTTCCAGAAAACTCCGCTTCCTCACCACTCTATTGTAGTGGAATCAGCTATGAGAAGGATCAGAAGTGCAAAGAGGCATGCCTCTAATCCTCCAGGACGTGAGTGTAGAACTTTGGATGCCTTTGGACGTCGTACTTTCCAGGCTTCCAGGCTTTCTGCCAGGATCAGTTCCTATGTTTTATATATGGGAATGTTCTTTAAAGAAGTCACAGGAGATTTAGAGGTTTTGAGCCCTCTTCTTCCTGAGGATAGAAGGCAGCATTTTCTCACACTGGTCAAACATGCCCAGGATGTGTCTAAGTTTGTCAACCGTGCAGCTTTTGACTGTTTTGAGTGCATAAGCAGAACCTCTGCCATTGCTATAGGTGCATGTAGAATTGCCTGGCTTCAGGCATCCGATTTGGAGCTCTGGGTGTAGGACAAACTGGGCAATATCCCTTGTACAGGTGAGAATCTGTTTGGTAAAAATTGGCAAGAAAAAACCAATGAATTAGATGCTGACAACTCCACTTTGGATAGGCTATCCAAAGCCACAGCTGATCCTGCGAGAAAGAAATCTTTCAAAAAGCCTTTCTTCTCAAAAAAGAAGAGGTTTTATCCCTCTTATTCCCAGCAGGGACGTTCTGCAGGTCAGCCTGCCTGAAAGGGTCAGCAACCTCCTAAACAAAGGAAAGCAAAGACTGCTAAGCCTCAACCATCTCAGCAGTCTCAGCCTCCACAAGGCCTTTGACTCTCATCTAGAGAACTTAGCCTTCCTGGCCCTCAATGGACCAGAGCCTTCCACCATTCCAGGAAGGTTATGTCACCTTGCCCCCAGATGGGAGCAGATAACAGCAGAGCGTTGGACACTCTCCATTATAAGAGAGGGGTAACAAGCTGCACTTTCTGTGCATGCCCCTTCCCACAATGGTAAGACAGTTCAATTCTCAGACCTCTCTCATCAATCTGTTAGATCAAGAGGTCACTATCCTTCTTGCTCAAGGGGCAATAGAAGAAGTACCCATTCATCAACATTACTCCCTCTATTTCCTTATCCCAAAGAAAACAGGGGGATACAGACCTATCTTGGACCTCAGAGAATTGAACAAATTCCTGTTCAAAGAGAAATTCAAGATGATTTCTCTAGGAACTCTGCTGCCATATCTTCAGAGTCAGGATTGGCTTTGTTCTCTAGATCTCAAGAATGCGTACACCCATGTTCTCATCCATCCAACTCACAGAAGGTTCCTTCGGTTCCTTTTTCAAGGAAAGCATTACCAATACAGGGTGCTTCCATTTGGCCTGGCCTCAGCACCCAGAGTGTTCACGAAATGCATGGCTGTGGTAGCAGTATTTCTCTGCACTCTAGGGATATTCGTCTTCCCCTACTTAGACGACTGACTCATTCGAGCCCCATCAGAGTCAGAGGCCAGGACTTCTCTGTCTTGCACAATGCGTATCCTTCAGTATTTGGGTCTGGTCATAAACATCCCAAAATCCTGTCTAACTCCTACTCAGTCTCTAGAGTTCATAGGAGCTTTGCTGGATACCAGAAAAGCAAGGGCCTGTCTTCCCCAGGCCTGTTGCCTTCGCATGGTGCATTTAGCTTCTCAAGCAGTGCTAAAGCCTCATCTCACTGCTCGAGAAATGTTACAACTACTAGGCCACATGGCATCTACCGTGCATGTGGTTCCTTATGCTTGCCTCCATATGAGAGCAGCCCAGTGGACTTTATCCACTCAATGGACTCAGGCATCAGGGTGCCTGTCAGACAAAATAGCAAACACAAATCGCCTTATTTTGTCCCTCCAATGGTGGCAGTCCACTCAAAACCTGTTGCTGGGGTCCCCATTTCAACAACCTTTACCCCAGGCAACTCTCACAACAGATGCTTCACCAATGGGTTGGGGAGCTCATCTGCAAGACCTCTCCACCCAAGGCACCTGGACTCCACAAGAGACTCATCTGCATATCAATCTCTTAGAGCTCAGAGCAATCTTCCTTGCTCTTCGAGTGTTCCACACCCTTCTCAGCTACAAGACAGTCCTCATTCAGACGGACAATCAAGTAGCCATGTTCTACGTGAAAAAGCAGGGGGGAACAGGCTCTCTGTCGCTTTGCAACGAAGCTTTGCGACTATGGGCCCTCGCCAGAGAGCATCAGATTCATCTCCTGGCAGTGTATCTTCCAAGCATACAAAGCTCTTGGGCAGACAGACTCAGTCGAGTTCTGCTTCCACACGAATGGTCTCTACATGCAGACCAGGTGGCCAACATTTTTCAAATTTGGGGAACCCCGGACATAGACCTATTTGCAAGTCCATTGAATGCCAAACTTCCCCGGTTCTGTTCCAGAATTCCGGCTCAGGGCTTTCAGGCCAGGGATGCTTTCCTCCTTTACTGGAGTCACAACTTCCTGTATGCCTTTCCACCCATTCTCCTAATTCCCAAAACCCTATTCAAGCTTCAGAGAGACAGAGGCAGTATGATTCTCATAGCTCCACATTGGCCACGGCAAATGTGATACCATCTGCTTCTACATCTCTCTCAATAACTCCAGGGAGGGAGCTTGAGAGGTCTTGGAGTGTGCTCCAGATCTCCTGTCCCAGGAGGATGTTATGGCATCCCAATCCCCAGTCTCTGCATCTCATGGCTTGGTTGCTGAAGGCCTAGATCTTCATGATCTTAATCTCCCTCAGCAAGTAAAGAATATCCTTTATGCTTCCAGGAAGCCTTCCACAAGACGCCCTTATGCTTTTAAGTGGAAAAGGTTTACCATATGGTGTTCGCAGAAGGGTCTTAACCCCATTGCCATACCTCTGGAATCATTACTGGAGTATCTCCTTCATTTATCCAATGCAGGACTTAAAACTAACTCAGTAAGAGTCCATTCCATTTAAGTGCTATTGCAGCTTCTTTCAAGCCTCTACATGGACAACCTATCTCCTCCCATCCTCTTATAGCAAGATTTATGAGAGGCCTTTTTCTAACTAAGCCTCCCATTAGGCCACCACCAGTGGCATGGGACTTAAACCTGGTTCTTGGTCAGCTCATGAAGCCACCTTTCGAACCCTTAGCTACTACCTCATTGAAATTCCTTTCTTGGAAAGTTATCTTTCTCATTGCAATCACATCAGCACGCCGCATCAGTGAGTTGCAGGCACTAGTAGCTGATCCACCTTGTACAAGGTTCCATCATGATAAGGTAGTCCTTAGGACTCATCCACATTTTATGCCAAAGGTGGTCTCGCCTTTTCATCTAAACCAGGCGGTCTACCTGCCTGTGTTTTTTCCAAGGCCTCATGCATCTAATGCAGAAAGGAATCTTCATACTTTGGACTGTAAAAGAGCTTTAGCCTTTTACTTACAAAGAACACAGCAACATAGAAAGTCCTCTCAACTTTTTGTTGCTTTTGATCCTTCTCATTTGGGACTTCCAGTCTCCAAGAGAACACTGTCCAACTGGATTGCTCAGTGTATTTCCTTTGCCTATCAGAGTAAGAATCTTCCTCTGGAGGGCCATGTCACAGCTCACAATGTGAGAGTCATGACAGCTTCAATGGCTCATCTGCACTCTGTGTCTATCGATGACATCTGTCGAGCAGCCACCTGGGCCTCGGTTCATACCTTCACAGCCCATTACTGCTTGGACAACGACTCCCGCCGGGATGCCTTGTTTGGTCAGGCTGTTCTTCAACACCTGTTCCATACCTAATCAACTCCTACCCACCATCCCTGGTTGGATGCCAGAGATCCATAGGGGGAAGTGGAGCCCTTTCACAGGGGCACACTACTTCTGGGGTCTCTCCCTGGCATCTAAAGCTAGGGAGTCCCCATATGTGAGGACTACATTCCTGCTTGTTCCTGGAGATAACATAGTTGCTCACCTGTAACAGGTGATCTCCTGGAACAGCAGGAATTTAGTCCTCACAACCCACCCACCTCCCCTAGGAGTTGTATCTCTCTATCTATCGCTTTCTCTTTCCCTCTCTCTCTCTATTTTTGTCTCAGCTTTAAACTCAACTGGAGAGAGGCAGTTGGGAAAGGCGGGAAGGCAGCACGCAGGGGCTGTGGGATGCTCTCAAAAGCTTTCTATTGGACGCTGGGGAGCGTTCCCACGCGGGCTCCGTCGGTACCGATGATACCCATATGTGAGGACTAAATTCCTGCTGTTCCCGGAGATCACCTGTTACAGGTGAGTAACTATGCTTTCTCCTGTCCTGTACAGCTGTTCCTGCAGTACCTTCTCCATCTCTTGCACTCGAGACTCAAATCGTACTCCATCAGAGTGCACCTCAGTGCCCTGGCAGCACATCACCATCCAGTGGATGGCAAGCCCCTCTCAGCCCAGCCGTTGGTGACCCACTTCATGAGGAGATTCCTTTTATCCAAACCCCCAGTATGCCCTCCGATGACCTCAGTGTCATACTGGCGCAGCCTTCTCTCCTACCCTTTGAGCCCCTGGCTACCTGCCACCTCCGATAGCTTTCATGGAAAGTGGTATTCCTGGTTGTGCTCACTTCCGCTCGCAGAGTCAGCGAGCTCCAAGCCTTGGTGGCGGAGGTGCCTTACACCAGGTCCTACAAGAACAGGGTTGTGCTCTGCACACACCCCAGATTCCTTCCTTGCCTTTTCACCTCATCCAGAAGGTAGTGCTCCCTACCTTCTTCCCAAGGCCTCACAACAGTAGGGCGGAGGCTGTCCTCCACACCTTAGACTGTAAGAGGGCTCTGTCATTCAACATTTAACGTACCCAGGCCCACTGTAAAGCTGCTCAGCTTTTGTCTCGTATGATCCCAGTAGACGGGGAAGTGGTGACCAAGCACACACTGTTTACCTGGCAGACTGTATCACCATCGCCTATGAGCTGGCGGGGCTTTTGCTGGATGGACGGGTCATGGCACACCGTGTCAGGGCCATGGCGGCCTCCATGGTAAACCTGCACTTCGTCCCGATGGTGGACATCTGCCGGGCTGCCACCTGGTCTTCTCTCCATACCTTTGCAGCTCATTACTGCCTGGAGAGGGAGTCCCAACAGGACAGTGCCTTTGGCCAGGCTGTGCTCCGTAATCTTTTTGGGGTCTAGCCAGTTCCTACTCTCTGACATTTCTGTTTTCAGGCTACCGGAGTGCTGGTTCCCATCGGACACATTGGTCCTACTGCAGTCCGCACCTGCGGATCCAATTGCAGCTGCTCACGGCTTCCCCTGAGGGTAACCGTGTTTTTTTTTTTTCTGTGGGCCATTGGTAGCCTGAAGTTAGGGAGTCCCATTTGTGAGGACTGACTTCCTGCTTGTTCCCGGAGAAAGCGTAGTTACTCATCTGTAACAGATGTCCTCTAGGGACAGGAATCAGTCCTCACAACCCTCCCTCCTCCTCTTGGTTGCTTCTCTACCATATTTTATTTTTTTGCCATCTTTTAGCTATGTCACCTGGCTGAGCAAGATGGCATCCTTGGGCGGGAAGGGGACCACGCATGCATGGTGGCATCTCCCAAAGGTTTTCTTTGAAACCTGGGAGGATGCTTCTGCGAGGGCTCCGTCGGCGCCGATGTCACCCATATGTGAGGACTGATTCCTGCTAAACCCGGAGAACAACTGTTACAGATGAGTAACTATGCTTTTCGAGCAGTCTGCAACAGTTTTTAGGTCCCTGAACCAGACTTGAAGCAGAGCTTGAATAAGCTTTTCCTTTGTAATACAGTCCATTCCACGAAGGCGAAGTTTGCAAATTGACCACAGAGTCTCTGTTGGGTTTAAATTCGGAGAGTTTCCAGGCCAGTCCAGTACCTTTATTTGCTGCTTTTGGAAAAAACAAAACTTTTCACCAATTTCTATGTGTGGCATGGGGCAAGATCCTGCTGAAAGATGCCAGATCCATCAGGAAATGTCTTTTCTTGCTCTAGAACAGCTTTTCTTTGGAGAACATTGACGTATTGTTGTGAAAGTATCATTCCCTTGACTGGGTGCAAGCTGCCGACTCCATAATAACTGAAACACCCCCAGAACATCATCTTTTGGGGGCGTTTTATGTTCTGGTTGTTGTGGAAATCACAAATCCTTCCTCCAGGTGAATACCGAACATGTTGGCTTCTTTAGCCCTGGATGAAGAAATGACTTTCATCACTGAATATTACTTTTTTCCAATCTTCTTTAGTCCACTTTTTGTTTCAGTCCCCATTTATAGCGCTTCTCTTTCATAACCTGTGTCAGAAGTTGTATCTCCAGGAACAAGCAGGAATGTAGTCTTCACATATGGGTATCTTCGGTACCGACGGAGCCTGCGCGGGAACGCTCCCCAGCGTCCAATAGGAACGCTTTTGGGAGCATCCCTCAGCACATGCGTGCTGCCTTCCCGCCTTTCCAACTGTCCCTCTTCAGTTCTTCGTTTTCCGTGGAGCCGACAGGATCCATACCCTGTCACCGCAGAAAATTCCGTCTTTGTTCCGTTTCCCTGCCACACAACACTTACCGGTACCGCCGGTTCTTTTCTTTTCTTTTCCAAAAAAAAAACCCTTATACTTCGAGCTGTTTCTCTTCAGAAACTTTTCTTTTTTGGTGCTAGGCGCCATTTTGGGCACTAGGCCCCATATTCCTAAAACATGGAAAAACCAACTAGTGGTTTTAAGAAATGTACTAAGTGTGGTGGTACTATTTCTGTCACTGAAACCCATGATTGGTGTCTTAAATATTTAGGGCCTGAACATTCTCCATCTGAATGTCTCTCCTGTATGGGGATGACTAAAAGAGGAAGACAGAACCGGGCTGCAAAGCTCGGTACCCTCTTTTCTTCAGATGCCAGATCCATTGCATCGACATCTTCAAGGGCCTCCTCTTCCTCCCATGGATCTCAGGTAACTAAACATAAAAGCCGGTCCTCAAAGGGTAGCTCTCCTGCTAAGCATCGAGAGGCCATTGGCATTGCCCTTGAGGGAACCACACCGGCAAAGCAGCCCCGGCGGGAGGCTTCGGCTTCCAAAACATCAATGGGGCTCCAGGATGTTCTCGAGGCCCCGACCTCGCAAGAACTACCTGTGCCATGCTCAGGGGTTCCAGCCGTTTTCACCGGTACCGATACCCAGGCATCGGCAGCGTCGATAGACCAGAGGTTCCTTGCTATCGAACGCAGCATCGCAGCTCTTCTCTCAGCTGCGGTACCATTGGTCTAACGGGTACCGACATCAACACCGATGCCGGTACCTACACCAGTACAGACACCGGTACCGGTACCAACGGTACCGGCCCCAGTGGGAATTCTTCCCACGCCATCTTTGGCTGGAATCGAGATCGGTACCAGATCAACTCGGTACCGATTTTGATCGATACCGGGACCGTGCTTTGCATAAGCATCGTAGTCAGGAATACTTCGAATCCTCCGATTCTGAAGACTCTGACAATTCTGCTGGTACTAGAGGGTTTCTCCCAGAGGATCCCTCTTCTCCCCAACGCAGAATGTCACCTCCAGAGGACATGTCTTTTCAGGATTTTATTCGTGATATGGCCAAAGGCCTGTCAATCACGGTAGCTCCTAAAGAGGAACCCAGAGCAAAGGAATTGGAAGTTCTCCAATATCCTAAAGCTCCAAAGGAGGCAGCCACTCTGCCCATCCATGAAATTCTGCATAACTTGATGCTCAGAATGTGGGTGACACCTCTGATTACATCTCCTCACTCTAGGAGACTTGATACTATGTATCGAGTTCCGCCATGTCCTGGATTTCAAAAGACTCAGCTGCCACACCATTCAATGGTGGTGGAGTCAGCCATGCATAGAATGAAAAGTGCAAAGAGGCATGCATCCAGTCCTCCAGGTCATGAATGCGGGACTCTGGACACTTTTGGGCGCCGAACTTTTCAAGCTTCCATGCTTTCAACTAGGATCAGTTCATATATACCGTATATGGGATTGTTCCTCAAGGAGGTTACAGGAGACTTGGAGCTTATGAGCCCATTTCTCCCAGATGACAAGAGACAAGACTTTCTTGCTCTAGCTAAGCATGCTCAGGATGTCTCCAAGTTTCTAAATCGTGCAGCCTTTGACTGCTTTGAATGTATCAGCAGAACCTCTGCTATTGCCATTGGCGCACGACGGATTGCCTGTCTTCAGGCATCAGACTTGGAGACTTGGGTACAGGACATGTTAGGCAACATTCCTTGCATGGGAGAGAATCTCTTCGGCAAGAACTGGCAGGGAAAGGCTAATGAGTTAGATGCTGACAATACTACTCTAGATAGAGTGTCGAAATCTACAGCCACTCCAGCCAAAAAGAAATCTTATAAAAAACCCTCTTTCAGCAAAGAGAGGAAATTTTATCTTTCCTATACCCAGCAGAGTCAAACTCAGGGTCAGCTGCCCAAAAGGGACAAACTAGACAGCAAAAAAAGCCAAAAGGCCCCAGAGCCCAACCAGCTCTCCAGGTTCAGCCCCCTCAAGGGCTTTGACTCCTTCCTAGAGAGCTTAGCCTTCCTGCCTCTGAGGGGTCCCCAACCCCCCAATATCCCAGGCAGGTTATGCCACTTTGCCAACAGGTGGCATCAGATAACAGCAGAAGATTGGACTTTGTCTATTGTAGGAGAAGGGTACAAGCTTTATTTTCACAGCATGCCCCCTCCTACAATTCTAAAGCAATTCAATTCTCAAACACCCGCAGACAATCTGCTAGATCATGAACCCTTCTTGCCCAAGGGGCAATAGAGGAGGTACCCATTCTTCAACGTGGTGCAGGGTTCTACTCCCCCTATTTTCTTATTCCAAAGAAAACAGGAGGACACAGATCCACTTTAGACCTCAGAGAATTGAACAAATACTTGTTTCGAGAGAAGTTCAAAATGATTTCTCTAGGAACTCTTCTGCCATACCTTCAAAGCCAGGATTGGCTTTGCTCTCTAGACTTAAAGGATGCATACACTCACATTCTGATCTATCCAGATCACAGGAAATTCTTACATTTCCTTTTCAGGGGAAAACATTTCCAGTACAGGGTTCTTCCCTTTGGTCTGGCTTCAGCACCAAGGGTTTTCATGAAATGCATGGCAGTAGTAGCTGCATTTCTATGAACCCTGGAGATATTCATCTTCCCTTACTTGGACGACTGGCTCATTCGAGCCCCTACAGTTGCAGAGGCCAGCACTGCACTGTCTCGCACAATGCGAATCCTCCAATACTTGGGGTTGTTAATAAACTTCCCAAAATCCCAAGTTGTTCCTTCCCAATGCCTGGAATTCATAGGAGCCTGTCTAGATACCAGACAGGCAAAGGCTTTCCTTCCACAGACCCGGCGTCTTCGCATAATGCAACTAGCTTCTCAGGCAGCAGGGAAATCCTCCCTAACTGCTCGAGAGCTACTACAGTTGTTGGGACATATGGCATCCACAGTTCATGTAGTCCCATATGCTCTCCTCCACATGCGAGCAGCTCAGTGGACCCTATCCACGCAGTGGACACAGGCCACAGGTCATTTATCGGACAAAATAATAAACTTTCAACGACTAATTTTGTCCCTCCAATGGTGGCAATCCCTGGAAATTCTGACAGTGGGTCTCCTTTTCATCAACCCCTTTTTCAGGCCACCCTAACAGATGCATCACAGGTGGGTTGGGAACACACCTTAATCATCTCTCTACCCAGGGAACCTGGACTCCACAGGAGGCTGGTCTGCACATAAACCTCCTGGAATTAAGAGAAATCTATTTAGCTCTTCGAGTATTCCACGCCCAGCTCAGCTACAAGACAGTCCTAGTCCAGACGGACAATCAAGTAGCAATATTCTGTGTGAACAAGCAGGGCGGGACAGGCTCTCTGTCGTTATGCAATGAAGCTTTACGACCGTGGGCCCTCGCCAGAGAGTATCAAATTCACCTTCTAGTGGTATATCTTCCAGGCATTCAAAACCTTTGGGCAGACAAACTCAGTCGAGTATTGCTGTCTCACGAGTGGTTCCTCCACCTGGACCAGACGGCAAAGATATTTCATCTCTGGGGCACTCCAGACATAGACCTCTTTGCAAGTCCACTGAATGCCAAACTTCCCCGGTTCTGTTCCAGGATTCCGGCTCACAATTGTCAAACAAGGGATGCCTTCCTCCTTCACTGGGTTCAGGACTTCCTTTATGCCTTCCCACCCATTCCCCTCATCCCCAAAACACTCTTCAAGCTTCAGAGAGACAGGGGTCGCATGATTCTCATAGCGCCACGATGGCCACGCCAGGCGTGGTATCCCCTGCTTCTACATCTCTCTCAAGCTGCACCTCTGGAGTTAGGGCATGCTCCAGATCTCCTTTCCCAAGATAACGGGACGCTATGGCACCCGAATCCCCAGTCCCTGCATCTCACGGCCTGGTTGCTGAAGGCTTAGACCTCCAGGATTTCAACCTGTTCCAACAGGTAAAAGATATCCTTCAGGCTTCCAGGAAACTTTCCACAAGAAGATCTTATGCCTTCAAGTGGAAACGTTTTACTATATTGTGCTCCAAGAAGGGATTAAACCCCTTTGGCATACCCTTAGAATCAATACTAGAGTATCTCCTTCACTTATCAAATTCTGGTCTAAAGACCAATTCGGTAAGAGTCCATCTTAGTGCAATTGCAGCTTCTTATAAGCCTATGAATGGACAACCAATTTCCTCTCATCCACTCATATCCAGATTTATGAGAGGTCTTCTATTAACCATACGTCCCATTAAGCCACCACCAGTGGCATGGGATCTAAATCTAGTTCTTGGGCAGCTCATGAAGCCGCCTTTTGAGGCTTTAGCCACTACAACCCTTAGGTTTTTGACCTGGAAGTTCATCTTCCTAATTGCAATCACCTCTGCACGTCGCATTAGTGAACTGCAAGCTTTAGTGGCTAATCCTCCTTATACTAGGTTTCACCATGATAAGGTTGTTCTTAGAACTCATCCACACTTTATGCCAAAGGTGGTTTTGCCTTTTCATTTAAATCAATCAATTTATCTTCCTGTATTTTTTCCGAGGCCTCACGCCTCTAATGCAGAAAGAAACCTTCATACTTTGGATTGTAAAAAGACCTTGGCCTTTTACCTACAGAGAACACAGCAACATAGAAAGTCCTCACAACTTTTTATAGCTTTTGACCCTAGTCATTTGGGACAACCAGTCTCCAAAAGAACTTTATCTAAATGGATTGCCCAATGCATATCCTTTGCTTATGAGATTAAGGGTCTTCCTCTTCAGGACTATGTCACAGCTCATAACGTGAGAGCCATGGCAACTTCCATGGCTAATCTCCACTCTGTGTCTATCGATGACATTTGTCGAGCAGCCACCTGGGCTTCGGTACACACCTTCACAGCCCACTACTGCCTGGATAAAGCCTCCCGTCGGGATGCCTTCTTTGGCCAAGCTGTTCTTCAAAATCTCTTTCAGACCTAATTCAACTCCTACCCACCAACCCTGGTGGAATGCCAGAGATCCATGGGAGGAAGGATTCCCACCTTTCTAGGGTGGCACTTTCCTGGGGCTATCTCCCTGGCATCTTCAGCTAGGGAGTCCCCCATATGTGAAGACTACATTCCTGCTTGTTCCTGGAGATAGCGTAGTTACTCACCTGTAACAGGTGATCTCCGGGAACAGCAGGAATTTAGTCTTCACAACCCACCCACCTCCCCTAGAAGTTGTCTCTCTATCTCTGTCTCTTTCCTCTCTCCCTCTATCCTTTCACTGAGCTACAAACTTAACTGAAGAGGGACAGTTGGAAAGGCGGGAAGGCAGCGCGCATGTGCTGAGGGATGCTTCCAAAAGCGTTCCTATTGGACCTGGGGAGCGTACCCGCGCAGGCTCCGTCGGTACCGGCGACACCCATATGTGAAGACTGAATTCCTGCTGTTCCCGGAGATCACCTGTTACAGGTGGGTAACTATGCTTTTTCAGAGGTCGTCGTGCTCTGCGACCAACTTCCAAAAGTCACCTGCGAATTGTGGAAGAACTGACCATTATACCTTTCTCTTCTAAATCTCTTTTTAATGCGTCACTTGTCTTCCAAGGATCTTTTCTACTTTTCCTGAAAACATAGTCGTCGTCTCTTGGTGTGGTTTGCCTCTTACGATCACAATTTCCCTCTTGTTTAGGCAAGATGAATCCTGTCTCCTTTTTAGATTTGATCACACGACTGACGGTTGCAAGACTGACACCAACTATACTTGCTATATCCCTGTAGATCTTCCCTGTGTGTTTGTGCAGAGTGACGATCTTTGTGCGTTTTCTGGGTGTCGCGTCTATCTTGAACAACGGTTGAATTAACAATTAAGAATACACTCAAAAATCACGTCATCTATTATGTCATTTAACCCATAAACCCACACATAATGATGAAACATCTCATATGTGATGATTTAACCCAGTTGATTAAAAAAAGATCAGAATTAAATGCATACAGAATTTGTAGGCTGAAAAAATTTAAAAAAAATCAGGTTTCAATTAATTTGCACAAGGGGTATATGTGTGAATGTGTATGTATGTATTTTGAGAGAGGTAGATTTCAAGTTATGAGAGAGAAAGGATATATTGGCCTGGAATGGAGAGGAACAGGGGAGAGAGAGAAGATGCTGGGCTGGGAAGGGAGCTAGGAGAGATGCTGGACCACTGTAGGGGAAAGGGATAGAAAGCTGATGGTCTATGGTGGGGGAAAAAGGCTGGGGAGGTAGAAGAGAAAGCTTGAGATGCTGGACTTTGGAGGTAAAGCAGAAGGTTGAAGGGATTGGGAGACGTTGAATTGGGGTGGTGTGTGAGAGATAGATGGGAAATGTTGGGCATGATGGAACTATGTGAGAGAGACCCTGGGAAGCTGGCAAGGAGATGAGAGGAAGATGATTTCAGAAAGTTAAAATGTGGCAATGGGGAGTGGATGAATGACAAAAGAGAATAGGAGACTAGCGAAGGAATAAGATGAGAAATAGGGGAACTGGGCTGAAGGTTAGAAGAGTAGATGGAAAGTTGCTCGATGAAAAGTCAAAAAGTGATTGAGGACGGAGAGTTGAAATTGAGTGGATGAATGTGTAAAGAAAGAATTAGGGAAAAGAACAAAAAGCAAAAGATCAGTATGTCAGAGGCAGATGTAGAAAGAAAATGGAAAACAAATAAGAGAAGAGAGAAGAAAGGACAAATGGACAGCAGATCATGAAGAGTTTGCAGAAGACACAAAGAACTCAAAAGATAGAGATTGAGGCAACTGAAAAATAAAATGCCCAAATAACAAAAGGTAGGAAAAAAGTATTTTATTTTGAATTTATTCACTGAAATATGCAGCTCTGGGAAATGTACTCTGGTGTCTTTGTGCTCTCTTCAGTATAAGAGGAAATTAATTTCATAGTTTAATTTTTCTAATGTGGTGGTGAATTCAAAGTTCGACTTTTGGGGCTCCCAGTTCAATTATTGCCTTCATATTTCTAAATCATGATACCTTGTTCTGTATTTGGTGATGGTCTGTTTGTTTTGCGTGTGTGACAGAACTGTGCTATTCTGTTCGTCCAGTTTCTATGTAGTAGACTCACTTGTTCTCTTTTCCCAGTAAGAGATGTATTGGTTTAATATTTGTGATGCTACCTTTTGATAAATAGGTTAGGCGCTGTGTGAGTCCTGGTAGTTCTGTTATGATATGGCAGGTTTGCTATGGGTTCTAAATGAGCAGGGTTTTGTAGTAATGAACCTGGCAGTTGGCACTTGAGGATAGTAATGCAGAAATATGGTAGCCTTTCTTTATCTTCACTGTATATGCATATGGTTTTCAGACACTTTAAAAGGCATGTTTACTAAAGTTTAATGTGCTTTCACAAATTTGAATATATGCTAAATGCAGCAACACCCATTCCTTATCGTTCCTCCAGTTTAGTCCACACTTCTGGGTTGTGTACCTCCTCCTGCAGCTTGGAGACTGGGCATGTCAAAACTCGTGACATCACTGGATGTAGTCTGCTGGCATCTCCCATCAGCTCCAGTGTGTCCAGTCTCCATGCAGCAGGAGGACGTAGAGGAACACATAAGGAGCTTTTAGGGTAGCATAGGAGCTGTTTTGGTTTGATTTGGGAATTTCTGTAGTGATTCTTTCATTTCGGTTCTGTAGCTTTAAAAAAAAAAAAACGGAAGCTTGCTCTTGCTTGTGCCGGGTCCTCATTCACCTGCCTGTGTGTCTCTCTCTGTTCTTTTTCAGCTATTGCCTGGCTCAGTTCTCTCTCCCTGGAAGGCATGGGGGAGAGCCCTGCAGCAAAAGAGCAGCAGTGAGTATCCGGCACTCCGGGGCAGCCGCTATCTTCTCAGGGTATAGCCGCAGTTAGCGGGGAGCTTGACCGCGGCTGATAGCTCGCTTATCAGCTGAGCGCGGCCACGCGTTTTTGAGCTCCACGGCAGCAAAGATTGCTACAACGGACTCTGCAGGTACCGTGTGGGGGTACAATTCTACGGAGCTGTCGGGGGCCGTAGGCCGCAGAGGCGCGAGTCTCTTTTTCGCTCTGGTTTTGGCGCCTTTTTCTTGTTTTGCTCAGCGGCGGCCATTTTAGCAGTGTGGGACCGCGTGGCGAGCCACGCGGCCCGGGATCACACGGGGTGGCAGTTTGGGCCAGATTTGTTATTTTTCTTTTCCCCTGATTCCTGTCCCGTAGGGGTGGGGATCATAGGGGCCCAGGGTCCTTTCTTTGGGGGGGAGGAGATTTGTTTTCTTTAGTTTTCTTTTGTTTTCTGCATCTGCCTGGTGGGGTTCCTGGGTTAACCCTTCAATTACTGGAAGCTTGACATTTTTGATGTAACCCTCTGGCTAAGGGGAGGGCTTCCTAATCATATACTATATCAAAAAAAAAAGAGTTAGTGTGTGAAGCAAAGTTGCTCATTTGGAATTTTTTTTACTTGAGAGAAGTAATCAGAGGTTGGACAGATGGCTTCTCGGCCGCTGTGCGTCGTCTGCGGGACCCGCAGGGGCGCTATAGCGGATTCGGGTATCTGCCGCGGCTGTTCGTCAGCATCTGCTGGCATAGAGCAGCAGGTAGAGCTTAAGGCAGGGCAGGACCTGCCAGATGGGCCTGCGGAACCAGAAGGAGATGTTCTGCTGGCCAAACC
This sequence comes from Ichthyophis bannanicus, assembly GCA_033557465.1. Lineage (NCBI taxonomy): Eukaryota > Metazoa > Chordata > Amphibia > Gymnophiona > Ichthyophiidae > Ichthyophis > Ichthyophis bannanicus. The sequence goes on from CM066032.1 coordinate 339,337,700, forward strand.
GCTGGGGGCTGGTACAGATTCTCATGCGGGGCCTTCGGGGCGCTCTCCACTTTCAGATTCGGGCTCTCAGTTTGGAGATTTCTGTCCGGACTTCGTCTTCATCAGGCTTTTTGTTTACATCGGCAGGGAAAGCTGCCGGAGCCCTTACCATTGTCTGCGGCTCTACAGAAGCCGGCTCGGCCGTTGGCAGCTGGTGGGTCTGCCAAGGCACCCAAACGGGCCAGAATACATGATCTTTCACCCTCGGAGGTGGATTGCCAAGAAGCAGACGAACATGAAGTGGATCTGGAAGCCGGTTTGGAGGAGTTGGAAGAAGGAGAGATTCCAGAGCCGGAGGATCAAGCAAAGATTATTCGGATCTTCCGAAGGGACGAGCTGACGCCACTTATTACGGAATCCCTTCAAACGCTAAAGCTGGCCACGGAACAGCCGGTGGAGGAGAATAATGGGGAGGATAATAATGGGGAGGATCCGATCATCCAGGCGGTGAGACAAACTCAGACAGTGTTTCCCGTTCACAAGATGGTAGACCGGATGATTCAAGACGAGTGGGATCAGCCGGAAGCGGGTCTCAGAGGGGCTCGGATTATGAATAAGTTGTATCCCAAATCTCCAGTGCCCACCATGGCATTGGTACCAAGCAATATAATACCCCTGACCACTTTCACCACACCATCCAAGAAAAACATTGAAAACACTATTGCTACGATCAACACCACCACTGCCCAAACTGACCCCTGCCCTGCTTTCTGAATAAAGGAGCTACGGTCTGAATTAGCCCTTTTATAGCCAGACTCATGGACCGATTCTTCACAACAATCCCTCAAACACACTTCCATTAGACCGCTGCTAAAAAACAGCAAGCTCAACACCCAGAAAGTGGACTCATACAGGAGTGGAGGAGTAGCCTAGTGGTTGGGGCAAGGTACTTCAGGCCGGAAGGTCGGGGGTTCAAATCCCACTAGAGGACAGCAACCTTGGGCCGGAAGGACTGGGGTTTCTAGTCCCACAGTTGCTCCTTGTGGTCTTGGGCAAGCCACTTAACCCTCCATTGCCCATGTTCCCTGTAAGTATTTAGTGTATGTGTCTCATATCCCCATGTGTTAAATGTATCCCCCAATTGTGTTGTGACCGCTTTGATTGAAGGATAAGGCGGTATACAAAACTGTCTAAATAAATAAATAAATAAAATACCGACCAATATCGAGCATGCCACTTCTGACCAAAATAATGGAAAAAGAAGTCCAAAGACAAATTCAAGAACACATCGACGACGTTTCACCGCTGGACCCCTGCCAACATGGTTTTAGAGAATATCACGGCGTTGAAACGCTCCTCACCACCCTCCTTAATAACATAACTGCAGGAATCGATAACATCCGCCAGGGATTTGTCCTCATTTTCTTGGACATAGCAGCTGCTTTTGATTCAGTATGTCACGAGCTACTCCTGGGGCGCCTCAGAGAGAAGGGTATCTGTGAGACTGCGATAGATTGGTGCAAGTCATACCTTTCGGACAGATGGCAGCACGTACGATCAGGGGCCTCAACATCTGAACCATTCCACCAGAAGCAAGGCGTTCCACAAGGATCCTCCCTCTCCACCCTGATGTTCAACATATACATGCAACCTATCTGTAACCTCATTCGGTCTTACAGGGTTAACTGCTTGATATATGCTGACGACGTACTACTGTACATGCCCTTCTCGACAGAAAACCCAGACCTCTCTCCACTGACAGACTGCTTTGATGCAGTATCCAACTGGCTCCAAACCCAGAACCTTAGAATTCAGCACAAGAAAACTGAGGTCCTGTTCATCACGAGGAATCCAAACTTCACCACACCACCACACGTAAAAGTCAAGGAAGCTGAACTACAGACCAAACCCACGATCCGGTACCTTGGAGTCACCTTGGACCAGCGCCTGGACATGAAGATGCACATAAGCAACACAGTTAGAGTGGTATACCACAAGATCTGTACCCTCAGGCACCTCCATTTCCTACTAGAACCGGAGGACTTCTGGACAATCTACCAGGCGCTAATCATACCTCATTTTGACTACGCCAGTTCAATCCTGCATGGTCTCCCTCAATCCACTCTAAACCCTCTACAGCTCGCGATGAACGCCGCAGCGAGAGTTCTAATGGGAGCATCCAAGAAAGACCACATCACGCCCATCCTGAAACATCTTCACTGGCTTCCTATACAGGCCAGACTCATCTTCAAAACCCTGCTGCTTACCTTCAAATCCATCAATAGGCTCTCCTCTGCATCACTAGCAGAGCTTATCCAAATCACTCCCCCCAACAGGTCCAGAAGATCGGTAGCGACCAACACACTAGTAGTCCCAAAAGAAATAACCCAATGCACCCAGGCAACAGGAAACAGAGCCTTCAAACTAAGTGCACCTAGATGCTGGAATTCTCTGCCTCCCAACATACGCGCAATCCCTGACCTGGCCCAGTTTAGGAAGGCAGTAAAGCACTTACCTATTCCTTATGTACTACCAGGTAGACGGTGATACAGTAGTTCGTCCACAGTCTAGACAAGGTCGTACAATCGAATCTGACCCTACAAGACACCCACGAGCATGACTAGTGTGATATGACTTCCATGAAAATCAGATGTAAATAGTTACCCCAGTTATCCAAGTTTTTAGTACCTGTTCCTTGTAAGCACAGTTCAGTATATACAATGTGTATATTTTATGTTTCATGTAAACCACACTGATGTTGAATAGCGCGGTATAAAAAAAAAATGTAAATAAATAAATCCCCTGGCAGATAAGGACAAGGACAGGTTTCGGTCTCTGCGTGTTGATGCAGTGGTATCTGCTGTAACCAAAAAGACCACTATTCCGGTGAAAGGTAGTTCTGCCTTGAAAGATGCGCAGGATAGAAAGATGGATAGTCTGCTGAAGCAATCCTTTGAAGCCAGCAGCTTGTCATTGCAAGCTTCCATCTGTGGGGCTTGGGTGGCGAGAGCATCTCTCCGCTGGTCGCAAGGGTTGTGTCAGTCGGTGCAGCTAGAGCAAGAGGGACTATGAGAATTAGACCGTCTGGAGTCTGGCTCAGCGTATTTGGCAGATGTGCATTATGATTTGATCAGGACTCTGGCCAATAGCATGGTGTCCTTAGTTGCCGCCCGGAGGTCTTTGTGGTTAAGGAATTGGGTGGCAGACGGTTTTTCTAAGGCCCGGCTCAGTAAACTCCCGTTCAAAGGTTGTCTGTTGTTCGGGGAAGATCTAGATAAGCTAGTTAAGGATCTGGGGGAGTCTGAAGGGGGTAGACTCCCGGAGGATAAGCCTAAGCAGGGAAAAGACCTCCTCAGCCGTTAGGGGCTCCTTCAGAGATTTTCGAAGATTTAAGTCTTCCCACCTGGGTGGTTTTCAGAGAGAATGCTTTGCCTCTCGAGCCCAGGGGTTTCGGGGGTTTCGCAGTACAGGTAGAGGTTGTGCCGCGACATCCTCAGGTGCCGCTCGAAGACCGCAATGAAGCGAGGGGGACCCCGGTAGGAAGCGATCCGATAGGCGGGCGACTTCGGAACTTTCTTCCTGCCTGGGTCCAAATAACTTCCGACCAGTGGGTCTTGGAAATAATCCGAGAGGATTATGCTCTGGAATTCGCAAGGCCCGTTCGCGATTCGTATGTAATGTCTCCCTGCAGAGGTTACTAATGCAAGAAAAGGTAAATCCCTCCAATCTTCCAAGGCTATATAGATTCAAAAAATTGTCTTGGGTTTCTAACACTAAAGTCAGAGCATATTCCTTCGATATCTTCAATTGCAAATATAATTTTTCAAAGTAATAATTTATAAGGGGTGTGAAGGTCTCAGACTTCCCATAGCACTGGCTTAACTGACAAAAGTCATAGGCCTTCGTGCTGGATTTACATCAACGACCTTTCCAACCACAACCCCCAAGATATTTAGTGTTAAAGTTTCAGTCAGATTATTTATGTTGTTAATCGTGCTTATCTGAGCAGATGTAGATTCCCCGACGCCACCATCCGGCACCGTAAATGCGTTTCACAGTTGAGACGTTTCTTCAGGGGGAACTTGAATCACGTTAATCACTCAAGCTGATATCCCATGTATATTCGTTTGGCGTATACAGAAGCTCAACTCTGAGAATTCTCTAAAGAATTGACAATGGTAAAGTTAGATACATGCCTCAAACAGAGTATTCAATATAGGAAAACCACTCTAATAGTTATGCCAGTTTATAGAAGACCTAGTATTCATACCTAGCACGTTCAGCTCCAGCGCTTCAGCTGATCATCAAAGAATCTTAAAAAAACGCCGCGCATGCAGACTCTCACTCCTCTAGGTTTTTATCTCCACTTCCATGACGTGTAGTAGCCATTACATCAAAATGCATGCCAGTGGTGTTCGTTTAGCGCATTGTCAGGAGGTAATGGGGACACCCAAGGACTCTGACGTTAAAGGTGGGCAAAAAGCGGCTTCAGCCCAAAAAGACAAAAACTGAAACTGAACCATCAGTATTCAGCATGTAAGACAAAAACAGAAGAATTAAATACATCCCCCCCCCATTCAATGGTGTTGTTCAACCCTCCAGGGTGTACTGTGTTCAGTTTAAATATCCATCTTTGCTCATTGATCAGTAATGTTTGCTGTAGAGACTTACCACCCCTCCCCTTGGTAACCTGCTCTATGCAAAAGCATTTCAAGTCTGCAAAAGAATGTTGCTGTTGTAGACAATGGGTCACCAATGGGGCTTCCATAACCTTACAGTTTAATCTGCTCTGGTGTTCAATCATTCTTACTCGAAAAACACGAGTCGTTTTCCCAATATATCTTAAGCCACATGGGCAGATAATGCTATAAACTACTGAACTTGAATCGCAGGACGTGGAGTGATGTAAAACATATAGTAATCCATTATGTTCAAAATTCATTCTTTCTTCGGTTATCAAACAGATAGAACATTTCCCACATTTCTTATGCCCACCAGTGGCTACCAAAGATAGATCAGACGTAGGACACAGACATGCAGGGCTGAGACGCTCTTTTAAATTACTCCTTCGTGTCCATACACACCGGATTCCATAATGTTGCAAACCTGGAACAGTGGCCAAAACATTACTGTGTCGTTTGATGATCCGCTTAATACAGCCACTATATGGTGAAAATTGTGTAACCAGATTTACTAAGGTATCTTGACCAGTTTCTGTAGAGCGGGATCTTAATAGAAGGGACCTATTCATATAGAGAGCCCTTCGATATGCGGTTTTAACCACTCTTGTTGGATATCCTCTCTGTAGGAAATCTTGCTTCAATTGTCGACATCGTATTTTGAAATCATTCTGATCAGAACAGTTTCTTCGGAATCTAATGAATTGTGACAAAGGAAGACTATCTTTCAACTGTTGGGGGTGACTACTACCATAATGCAAGAAGGTGTTCCTATCAGTCTGTTTCATATAAACTGAAGTAATCCAACCTGCATTGCCCTTATTCACTACCACATCCAGAAACTCCATACTGGTGGGATGGTACTTATGGGTAAAACGAATATTAGGGTCTACTGTATTGATCCATTGTAGGAAACCTTCCAGAGATGCTACTGAGCCATTCCACAACATGAATATAGCAGAGGTTAGCAGAAGGCTCTGGTGGTTCGAAGTACCTTGGATCGGCTCTTGAAAATAGGAGCAATCGTTCCAGTACCCAAGGTAGATTACGGCAGGGGTCGATACTCAATTTATTTTGTGGTTCCAAAGAAGGACGGGTCCCTGCACCCAATCTTGGATCTGAAAGGAGTGAACCGTTGTCTCCGAGTGCCACATTTCAGAATGGAAACATTGTGATCCGTCATTGTGGCGGTGCGGCAAGGGGAGTTTTTGACGTCCCTCGACCTTATGGAAGCGTATTTGCATATCCTGATCAGAGCAGGGCATCAAAAATTTCTGCGATTCGTGCTGCCACGGGGTCACTATTAGTTTCAGGCGTTGCCCTTTGGGCTCGCAACAGCGCCGCGGACATTCACCAAGATCGTGGTGGTGGTGGCCACAGCGTTGCGAAAAGAGGGAATTCTGGTACATCCCTATCTTGACGATTGGTTGATTCGGGCAAAGTCCAGAAGCGAGAGCATAAAGGTTACGGAAAAAGTGGTGAGATTCTTGGAGGGGCTCGGTTGGGTAGTCAATATGGCAAAATGTCACCTGAGCCCATCCCAGAACCTAGAGTACCTGGGAGTGCACTTCAACACCCAACAGGGAGTGGTGTTTCTCCTGGATCGTCGCGTAGGAATCCTTCAGGAAGTGGTGCGTCAGTTCAGAGCAACTCCGGCACCTACAACATGGAGTTACCTCAGAGTGCTGGGAACAATGGCGGCGTCCTTGGAAGCGGTGCCTTGGGCCAGATTTCATATGCGGCCGCTGCAACAGGCGTTACTTCGCCGATGGTCTCATCAGGCAGATCCGTTGAGCAAACGACTGCCCTGTCCCCTAGGGGTCAGGCAAGCGCTGAAATGGTGGCTGCGTCCGGGGTCTCTGTCAGCTGGGATGCCTCTGGAACAACTGAAGTGGCTGTCATTGTTGACGGACGCGAGTCTTGCGGGCTGGGGGCTCATTGCGGAGACCTCTTCGCACAAGGCCTTTGGTCGGAGCAGGAGACCTCTTGATCAACAGGTTAGAGCTCCGAGCGGTGGTGATAGCGCTGCATGCATTCGAAGCGACGGTGAAGGGCCGTGCAGTGCGCGTGCTGTCAGACAACTCCGCTACAGTGGCTTACATCAACCGACAAGGTGGTACAGGAACTATGGCCATGGAAGAGGAGGTGGACGAGCTGTTCACTTGGGTAGAGCAGCGCCTGCCAGCAATTTCGGCTGCACACATTGCGGGCAAGGACAATGTGACGGATTTTGCGCAGATAGTTCTTCGATGGGGGCCGCCAATCATGGATCTCATGGCGACCTTCCTGTCCACGAAGGTGAGCCACTTTTTCAGCAGACGACGGGAGCGGATGTCAGAAGGGATCGACGCTCTAATGCAGAGTTGGCCGCTGTCGGATCTTCTTTACATCTTCCCACCGTGGACGATGATAGGCCGAGTGGTGCAGCGTATAGAGGCGCATCTGGGGAGAGTGTTGCTAGTGGCCCCAGACTGGCCGAGGCGGCCGTGGTACACCAACCTCTTGCGGCTTCTCGACGGAGAGCCGTGGAGGCTGCCGGTGTCGGAGAGTCTGTTGATTCAAGGGCCCCTGAGTATGCCTCAAGTGGATTGGTTCTCGCTAATGGTATGGCCATTGAAAGGGCACGGCTAAGGCGAAAAGGTTATTCGGGAGCAGTTGTATCTACTCTACTTAAAGCGAGAAAGACATCTACGTCGTTGGTGTATGTTCGTATATGGCGCATATTTGAGGATTGGTGTTCAAGAAGACAGGTGCGAGCGGTGAAGGTGTCTGTTCCGATAGTCTTAAGTTTCCTTCAAGAGGGCTTTGATAAGGGACTGGCGGCCAGTTCCTTGAGAGTTCAGTTGGCAGCACTGGCTTGCTATAGAGGCAAGGTCCAGGGAGTGGCGCTCGGCATGCATGCGGATGTTTTGCGTTTTCTGAAGGCAGTCACCAGGTTACGTCCTTCTCGTAGAGTTGTGGTGCCTCCGTGGGATTTATTTAGTTTTGGGAGCGCTGGTTAAGGCACCTTTCGAGCCTTTGCAGCAAGCGTCCTTAAAGGATTTAACTCTGAAGACGGTGTTTTTGGTAGCTATTTGTTCAGCGAGGCGTGTTTCAGAATTACAGGCTTTTTCTTGCAGAGAGACATTTTTATCATTTTCTCCGGAAAAGGTGGTGCTGCGGCCTGTGCCATCCTTTTTGCCTAAAGTAGTTTCTCCATTTCATTTAAATCAAACAGTTTATCTGCCAGTGCTAGGTTCTCTGATTGGGGACACTACTGACCGAGGGCTTCGCCGTTTAGATGTTAAGCAGGTGCTTAAGCATTATTTAAAAGTGTCAGAAGCCTTTCACAAATCGGACCGGCTGTTCGTTTTGTTTGGGGGTGCTCGTAAGGGCGAAGCGGCTGCGAAAGTGTCTATTTCTAGGTGGATTAGGGAAGCTATTGCGTCGGCATATCTCTTGTCAGGTCGACAAGTTCCGTCTGGCTTACGAGCTCATTTCACCAGAGCGCAGGCGACTTCTTGGGCGGAGCATAGCCTGGTACCGCCTGTGGAAATTTGTAGGGCGGCTACGTGGTCACCCTTTTATACTTTCAGTAAACATTACCGCCTAGATGTCTTGTCAGCAAGGGATGCTGTATTTGGTTCGGCGGTGTTGAAAGCCGGCTGGAGAGGCCCCTCCCAATAAGTACTGTTCTGTTACATCCCAGAAGTGTGGACTAAACTGGAGGAACGATAAGGAAAAAGAAATTACACTTACCTGGCAATTGATGTTCCTGGAGGAACTCCAGTTTAGTCCTCAGTTCCCACCCGGGATCGTATGATGATAATGACTGTCCTATCGGACGCGGGTTTCAGTAACCGGTAGGTATCTTTATTCTTTTCATTTTCTGTATATTCTTGTGCTTTTATTCTGTCGCCCTGCTGAGGCGGACAGAAATAGCACAGGGAAGAAGTACTTCTTCCAATGGGACGTTTTCTTGTATATAGTTATAGTACAGTTGTTTGGTTATAATTGGCTACTGATATATTGCTCCTTTAAGTGTGCTTTGTCAATAGTTCACTGGGGCTGACGGGAGATGCCAGCAGACTACATCCAGTGATGTCACGAGTTTTGACATGCCCAGTCTCCAAGCTGCAGGAGAAGGTACACAACCCAGAAGTGTGGACTAAACTGGAGTTCCTCCAGGAACATCAATTACCAGGTAAGTGTAATTTCCATTTTATGTCTATGGGCACAGTGGCACTTAGCACACATTAATGTTTAGTAAACATACCCCTAAGTCATTTAGCACCCTCTGAAGTAGATTGAGACTGAAGAGAAAAACCAGAACTGTAAATAAGACCAATGTAAATATGTTGAACCCCCTTGGTGTTGGTATACCCCCCTGTAAATATGAATAGCTCTGTTTAACGTATCACCACTTGCTTATTGTAAACCGCTTTGACCGGTGAAAAGCGGTATATAAACACGGCTAAATAAATAGGACAAAAAAGAGGCTTGTGAAGGATTCCTTTGAAAGTCGCTTAAAATAAAATAAATTAGATTTATACAAATGAGGCCCAGTGGAAATGCAAATATTTCTGCAATTGAAGCCCTGTAATTGGTTTCCGCACATGGCCCCGCAATACCCTTGGACTGCTGCTGACAACTTTGAGTGAGGTGACGCAAAATTATTCATTGTTCTCATATCCAGGTCATTTATATGAATATATTATAAAACTCTGTTTTCTGTCTTTTAACCAGTTCTTAATCAATAATATTATACTGCCTCCTAGTCTATGACTTTTTAATTTCCTCATGAGGATCCTTGTCAAAGGCTTTCTGAAAATCCAATTAAACTATATCAACCGGCTCACCTTTTATCTACCTGTTTATTCACACCTTCAAAAAAAATATAGCAGATTGGTGAGACAAGACTTTCCTTTACTAAATCCATGTCGGCTTTATCCCATTAAACTATGACTATATGTTCAATCATTTTGTTCTTTATAACGGTTTCTACCATTTTGCCTGATACTGACATTATCCTCACTTCCAGTTTCCTGGATCACCCCTGGAACCCCTTTTAAAAATTGGCGTTAAATTGGATACTCTTCAATCTTCAGGTACTACAGGTGATTTTAATGATAGTTCACAGATTACTAATAGGTCTGCAATCTCATTTTTGAGTTCTTTCATCATCCTGGGATATATACCATCCTGTTCAGGTGATTTCTCCAGGACCTAGCAGGAAGTCAGTCCTCACATACCGACGGAGCCCCCGTGTGGAGCATTTCCCCAGCTTTCAAAGAAAGCCTTTGGGAATGCAGCACGCATGCACGGTCCCCTTTCCGCCCAAGGGTGCCATCTTGCTCAGTCTTTCTTTTTCCGCGGAGCCCAACAGACATGTCACCCGATTTTATTTTTCTGCGATTTTCGCTTTTTCCTTCTCCGGTTCAACGCCAGTTTCCTTTCCTGCCTCGGCTCGGTACACCGGTATCGAGTCCGGAGTTTATTTTTCGTTTTTTGTCCTTCGTGACAAGCGTTCGCGCCTTTTTTGTTATTTTCACTGGCAGCCCAGTCTTTTGACCTTGCAGGGGCCCTTTTTCCCCGATGGCTGCCAGCAGGTTAAAAAAATGTGATCGGTGTAAGAAACTTATATCTCTCACCGACACACATTACTGCTGCCTCCGATGCCTCAGGCCCGACCATGACCCGCTGGTCTGTGGCCCATGCGGCAAAATGTCGTCGAAGGCACTTTGGAGCTGTCAGCATCAGCGAGAGAGAATCTTTTCGGAGACCGCGTCCGGCCGGGCACGGACTTCGTCAGAGGCCTCAACATCTCAGGAGTCTGGCCCCGAGTGCCATCGTGGCTCCTCTGAGAGGGGATCTCCCACCCAGGAGCACAAAAGGAAGAAGAAGCTCGCGAGGGCGGTGTCGGTGGAGGCCCCTGGGTCCTCGAGGGCCAGGTCACGTAGCCCTGACCACCGCCCCGGGCTCTCGGAGTCGGAGAGGCCGTCCAAACTACCTCGAATGGAGCTGGAGTCCCCAAGTCACGTAAGTTCTGTTGTCCTCGTAGACTCTCCTCCGGGAGAGCCGCCATCGGGGCCCGACTCGGGGGCTGCTGAGTCTCCTGAGCTTGGACTCAGGCTGCCTTGGAGAGCAGCTTGGCTGCCTTCATGGAACAGCAGCAGGTGCTGATCGCTGGTCTGACCGGTGCATCTGCCCTGACCACCGGGACCTCAATGTCTAAGGCTACCCCAGAGACCGAGCCGATCCTCGAGTCCACGAAGTCTCGAATCGATCCTCGGTCAAGTCCCCCTCGACCTCCTGTGCGGGGCCGAGGTCATCGGGGCGGGTGGCACCGAGGCCCACACGGCCGGAGCCGCTCGACTCCTCCTCCTCTGAGTCGGCGTGGGAGACAGAGGACAAGGAGTCTCCTGACACCTTCTGGACCCGGTGCGTCCCATTGGACTCACCGGAGTCCGAGCCTCAGAGAAGGTCCTCCCCCGGAGGATACCCGGTTCTCGGGCTTCGTGAGGGATATGGCCAAGGCTTTGGCATTCCCTGCGGATACCGAGGAGGAGCCTCGAGCCGAAGAGCTCGATGCCCTCCAGTATGATTTTCCTCCAAAGGAAGCCTTTAGTGTACTGGTTCCTCCGATGCTGGAATGGCTGCTCTTCCATATGTGGGAGGCACCGGCCTCGGCACCAGTTCTGAGCAAACGGGTCGATTCCATTTATCGAGTCCATAAGAGCCCTGGGTTGCAAAAGGCGCAGCTACCGCACAATTCAATGGTTGTGGAATCGGCCATGCACCGCCTGAAGATGTACTCCTTTGGTGTCCCCTGGCCGGGAGGCCCGGAACCTGGATGCCCTCGGTAGAAAGTGCTTCCAGGGCTCTATGCTATCTTGCCATGTCCAGACTTACCAGCTATACATGGGCATGTACTTAAGGGACCTGGCAAAGGAGATTGCTGGGTTCTCAGCTGGCCTCTCCGAAGAACCTTTGCAGAGGTTCAAGGCCTTGGATCCGGGAGTGCTCGAAGTTCATCTCTCAAGCAGACTATGATGGCTTCGGCCTGGGTAGCCGCGGTCAGCATCGGTGCACGCTGTCAAGCCTGGCTACAGTCATCGGACTTGGAGTCATGGGTGCAGGACAAGTTGGTCGATGTCCCGTGCCGAGGTGACAACCTATTCAGTAAGCCCATAACCGAAAAGGCTGCAGAAATCGAGACTGAGACTCTCACTAGAACAAGGCTGTCTAGGAAGACTTCTGCCCATTCTCAAAATAAGAAGGGCTCGGGAAACATAGAAACATAGAAATATGACGACAGAAAAAGACCACATGGCCTATCTAGTCTGTCCTTCCATAACAACTACAACAGTCCCCTTTTTACCTTTAGAGATCCTCTGTGTTTGTCCCATGCCTTTTTGAATTCAGTTACTGTCCTCATCTCTACCACCTCCACTGGGAGACTATTCCACGGATCCACTACTCTTTCCGTAAAGAAATATTTCCGCATATCACTCCTGAATCTATCTCCCTTCACCCTCATCTCATGTCCCCTCGTAGCAGAACTTGCTTTCAATTGAAAGAGGCTCTCTCCCTGAACATTTATGCCACGGAGGTATTTAAACATCTCAATCATATCACCTCTATTCTTCAAGCTTAGCTAGATCCCTCCTCATGTTATCTACACCTTCCTGGGTGTCTACTCTATTGCAGATTTTGGTATCATCCGCAAAGAGGCAAACCTTACCTGAAAGCCCTTCTGCTATATCAATAACAAAGATGTTAAAAAGAATCGGACCAAGGACAGATCCCTGGGGCACACCACTGATAACATCCTTCTCCTCAGAGTGAGCTCCATTTGCTTGTACTCTTTGTCGCCTCCCACCCAACCAATTTCTAACCCAAGCAGTAACTTTAGGGTCCATCCCTAGGGTGCTCAGTTTGTTTATAAGTCGCCTGTGAGGAACAGTGTCAAAGGCTTTACTGAAATCTAAATACACCACATCTAGGGCTCTCCCTCGATCCAACTCCCTGGTCACCCAGTCAAAGAAATCAGATTTGTCTGACAACACCTGCCTCTGGTGAATCCATGCTGTCTCGGATCCTGTAATCCTCTGGACTCCAGAATCCTCACTATTTTCTCTTTCAGCAGCGTTTCCAATAATTTACTCACCACTGAAGTTAAACTAACCGGCCTGTAGCTTTCAACCACATCTTTACTTCCGCTTTTGTGTAAAGGCACCACATGAGCCTCTCTCCAGTCCTTTGGCACCATTCCCGACTCCAACGAGGCATTGAAAAGGTCAGTCATTGGAGCTGCTAGAACGTCCCCAAGTTCCCTCAGTATTCTCGGGTGTATCCCATCCGGTCCCATCGCTTTGTCTACTTTAAGTTGAGAGTTTCTCACGAACACAGTCTTTTGAAAATTGTTCAAGATGTCCATTGCTTCTGTTCCTATTTGTGGGTGTTTTCTGAGGTCCTGCTCCTGGTTCTTCATCTGTGAACACAGAACAAAAATATTTGTTAAGCAATTCTGCTTTATCCTTATCAGCTTCTACATATTCCTCCCCTGCACCCTTGAGTCTGACAATACCACTCTTGCCTTTCCTCTTCTCACTAATATATCTGAAAAATGTCTTATCCCCCCAGTTTATTGCATTGGCTATTTCCTCCTCCTTTTGAATCTTTGCCTTCTTGACTACTTTGCTAGCTTCTCTAAGTTTTTCCAAATACAGATGCCTGTCTTCCTCTCTCTGTGATCTCTTGTATTTCATGAAGGCCTCCCTCTTTTTCTTCACTTTTTCAGCTACTTCTTTCGAAAACAATAGCGGTCTCCTTTTCCTTTTACCTTTATTTACCATTTTAGCAAAAAGGTTGGTTGCCCTTAAAATATCCCCTTTCAGTTTTTCCCACTGTTTTTCTACATCCCTCAGCTGTTTCCGTCCAACTAACGACTCCCTGAGGTATTGGCCCATCTTCGCAAAGTTAGTCTTCCTAAAGTCTAAGATCCTCGCCTTTGAATGGATTCTAACAGCCCTAGTCCTAATACTGAACCACACCATCTGGTGATCACTGGATGCAAAATGATCTCCCACTACAACATCAGAAACACTTTCACCATTGGTAAGCACCAAGTCCAGTATGGCCCCTTCACGTGTGGGGTCTCTAGATGATACTGCAGCAGGAATGTGCCAATCAACATCTGGCATATTGAAATCTCCTATCAGTAGCACTTCCCCCTTTCCTAGCAATGCTGTGCATGTCTTCAATTAACTCTCTGTCCACCTCTTCCTCTTGTGAGGGAGGTCTGTATATCACACCAATGTAAATAGATTTCTCTTTCCCTCTTTCTAGTTTAACCCACAATGCCTCCTCTCTCCCTTTTAAGCTCTGTAATTCCAAAGCTTTAATAGTAGTTTTTACATATAGTGCCACTCCTCCTCCCCTACTTCCTACCCTGTCCTTTCTGAATAAAATATAGCCAGGTATAGTTACATCCCAGTCATGGTTTTCTGTGAATCATGTTTCTGTAACTGCCACTAAATCCAAGTCAGCCACTCCCACCAAAGCTTCAACATCAGGGATCTTATTTCCCATGCTACGGGCATTTATACACACTGCTGTCTATATGTTACCCCTGTTACCCATTTCCATAAAGTTATTTAATGTATCACTTACCTGGGGGCTTTCTTCACCCATCCCCAATGAATCTAGTTTAAAGCCCTCTTCAGTAGATTAGCCAGTCTACTACTGAAGACGCGTTGACCTTTCTTGGACAGATGGATGCCATCTCTGCTCTGCAACCCTTGGAACAGCATCCCATGGTCTAGGAAACCAAAACGATCTCGATGACACCATCCACGCAGCCATGCATTCATCTCCAGGATGCAAGCCTCTCTGCCTTGGCCTTTAACCTCAACAGGGAGGATTGAAGAGAACACTACCTGTGCACCTAACTGCTTCACCCTCTGTCCCAGAGCCATGAAGTCACTTTTGATACATTCCGAGGTATACCTGGCAGTATCATTTGTTCCAACATGGATTAGCAACATTGGGTAATAGTTAGTGGGCTTGATGAGTCTCAGCAAACTCTCCATAACATCTTGGATTTTGGCACCAGGCAGACAGCATACCTCTCTGGACATAAAGTCTGGTCGGCAGATGGACGCCTCAGTACCCCTCAGAAGAGAGTCTCCAACCACCACTACCCTTCGTTTCCTTCTGGTCACTGATTCTGCAACTTTGGGGTACTTGAGCTCTGGTTCTTCCCTTTCCAGGGATGCTTTCACCTCCTCCACTTCCAGGGCTGCATAATGGTTCTTCAATTCAAGGGCTAGAGAAGTTGGATTGGTGATTTTGCAGGCCCTGGTGACTTGTGTCCAACCATCGACATTCTGTTGACACCCATCTTTTCCTCTGCTGGAGAGCTTGGTTGCTGCAAGAAGCATCTCATCAATGTACTTCTCACTGGCTTGAATGCTCCTCAGCCTCGCCACCTCCTCTCTGAGTTCCTTCACTTGTTTCCTCAGAGCTTCAGCATGCAGGCACCCTGCACATGGAACCGGTCCTTCAACTGGCATTAGGACCTCTGTCTGGACCAAGGCAGAAGCTGTAACGGGGGCAACAGCTTTAGCGATACGATTTTTCCCAGCCATTGATCTCCAGGAACAAGCAGGAATAAGTCCTCACATATGGGTACGTCGGAACCGACGGAGCCGGCGCGGGAAAGCTCCCCAGCTTTTCAGATGAAAAGCTTTTGGGGCTTCCCACAGCGCATGCGCGCTGCCTTCCCGCCTTCCTTACCAGCTCTCTTCAGTTTCTCTTTTTCCGCGGAGCCAACAGGTCGTGTTCCTGTCACCGCTGAAGAAATTGTTATTTTAATTTGTTTCTTTTGACCGCGTACCTGCCTTCCCCATACCAAAACTGGTACTGCCGGTCTCTCTTTCTTTATTTCTAAAAAAAAAAAAAAAAAAATCTCTTTTTTTTTATTTCAGCACAACGTGGTAAACTTTTCCTAGGCCTTCAGGCCTACACTAATTCTCCTCATGGAGAAGCCAGCTCCTGGTTTTTAAAAAGTGTACCAAGTGCAGTGCTGCTGTTTTTCTCTCAGATACCCATGAATGGTGTCTTAAATGTTTGGGACCTGACCACTCCATACCGGACTGCCCATTCTGCTCCCAGATGTCTAAACGTGGTATGCAGAACCGGGCCAACAAGTTCCATGTGCTGTTTGCTTCAGATAATCCAGCCTCACAGTCATCCAGGTCTTCCTCTCCGGATGGATCTCAGGTAACCAAACTTTCTGTGGGCAAATCCTCTAAAAGCAAATCTCTTTCAAAAGATCGAGAGGCTCTCAATCTTGAGTTCGAGGATTCTGCCCACACCAACACACCCCGGCGGGAGGCTCCGGCCTCCAAAGCATCACCTATGGGGTTACAGGTTGACATCGATGGCACGGCCTCGACTGATCACCTGTTAGACTGCTCTGGGGTACCGGTCGATACCGGTACCGACATCCAGGCAGCAGTGGCGTCCATGGGCAATACTGTCCAGACCATGCAGCACGCCGTTCTGGCTTTCATTAAGGCTGCGACGTCCTCGGTACCGGTATCCACACCGGAACCGAGACCATCGACTTCCAAGCGTCGATCGGTTCCGCTTGCTGGATTCAGGCTTTTGCCCGATACCAATCCCATGCCCGATACGCCCGATCTCGATATCGATCGGTACGCGTATCGTACATTGCAAGCACAGAGAGAATACTCAGCTTCTTCTGATGAGTTCAATTCCTCTGATGACTCTGCTGAGTTTGATCTTCCTGAGGAGCCCTATTCTCTAAAGAGGGCGATGTCTCCTCCAGAGGATTTATCCTTTCAGGATTTCATTGTTGATGTAGCTAAAGGACTTCTATTGCTACATCTTCTGAAAAGAAACCCAGATCAAAAAAATTGGATATTTTAGGATAGTCTAAAGCTCCTAAAGAGGCAGTTACTCTGCCTATCCATGAAATCCTTCAAGAACACTTGATGGATTTGTGGCAGACTCCTCTAACTCTGTCTCCTCATTCTCGTAGGTTGGACACCATATACCGGGTCCCTCCTTCTCCTGGGTTTCAAAAAAGCTCAGCTGCCTCACCACTCCATTGTGGTGAAGTCTGCTATGAAGAAGATAAAGAGTCCCAAAAGGCACTCTTCTACCCCTCCAGGGCGAGAATGTAAGACCCTTGACTCTTTTGGTAGAAAGATCTTCCAGGCTAGTATGCTTATAACCAGGATCAATTCTTACAGCCTTTATATGGGCATGTTTCTCAGAGAACTTGCCCTAAAGGTACGGCATTTTGCCCCCTTTATCCCTGAGGATAAAAAGGAGGACTTCACTTCTGTGGTGACACAACTTTCAGAGGTCTCCAAGTTTTCCAACAGGGCAGCCTTTGATTCCTTTGAGGTTGCTGGCAGGGCTTCGGGAATTGCTATTGCAGCCCGACGTCTTGCTTGGCTCCAGGCTTCTGACCTAGAACCCTGGGTTGTGGATGGCCTAAGGAATCTGCCCTGTACAGGTGAGAACTTATTTGGTGAAGACTGGCAAATTAAAGCTGCTCAAATGGATGCAGAAAATGCCACTCTAGATAGACTTTCTAAGTCTACTTCTATTCCTGCCAAAAAGAAGTCTTTTAAAAGGCCTTACTATAAGAAGGCCAGATTTTCCACAAATACTGGCCAACAATCTTCTCAGCCTCGCTTTGCTGCTAACCGTCAGCAATTTAAGCAAGTAAAGTCAAAGTCTGCAGTGTCTGCTACACCCCAGCAGGCTCAACCCCCTCAGGGGTTTTGACTTGCCCCTAGAGAACTTACCATTTCTGGCTCTGGAACAGCCAGAGCCTCTCACCATACCTGGAAGGTTAGTTCACTTTGCTCCCAGATGGGAGCAAATAGCATCAGAGCAATGGACCCTCTCTATCATCAGAGAGGGCTACAAACTTCATTTCTCCAGCCTTCCTCCCCATACCATGGTGAGGCAATTCAGTTCTCCCCCATCTCTTCTGACCCTGTTGGGTCAGGAAGTCTCCTCTCTCCTTGCCCAAGGGGCAATAGAGGAGGTTCCTCTTCCTCAACAGGGGTTAGGGTTCTACTCCCCTTATTTTCTCATAACAAAGAAGACAGGGGGCTTCAGACCTATCCTAGATCTGAGAGAATTGAACAAGTTTCTATTCAAGGAGAAATTCAAAATGCTCTCTCTGGGCATTCTCCTTCCATACCTTCAGAGTCAGGATTGGCTTTGTTCTCTAGATCTCAAGGATGCGTACACTCATATACTCATCCATCCATCCCACAGAAAATATCTTCGATTTCTGTTCCAGGGAAAACATTTCCAATACAGAGTACTTCCCTTCGGTCTCGCCTCTGCTCCAAGAGTATTCACAAAATGCATGGCAGTCGTAGCCGCATTTCTAAGAGGCATGGGAATCTTCGTCTTCCCATATCTGGACGACTGGCTCATCCGAGCTCCATCTCAGTCAGAAGCCCAGATTTCCTTGGACCGCACAAGGCGTATTCTTCAATATCTGGGACTTGTGGTAAACATTCCCAAGTCCCAACTCATAGGGGCCCACTTGGACTCCACCACTGCAAGGGCCTACCTCCCTCTGGTCCGAGGCCAACGGCTAATCAGTTTGGCCTCCCAGGCTCAGTCCAGAAGTCACTTGTCAGCCAGAGAAATGCTGCAACTTCTGGGCCACATGGCCTTCCACGGTCCATGTGGTGCCCTACGCTCGTCTTCATATGAGGGCAGCTCAATGGACTTTGGCCACCCAGTGGTCTCAAGCATCGGGACTGCTCTCAGACCAAGTACTCACCTCAAAACGTCTGTTTTGGTCTCTCCAGTGGTGGACATCCTCCAAAAATCTGTTGTTGGGGACCCCCTTCCAACCTTCGTTGCCCCAAGCAACCCTCACAACAGATGCCTCCCAAACAGAGTGGGGAGCTCATCTCCAACACCTCTCCACTCAGGGCACCTGGTCTCCCCAGGAGACCACCCTTCACATCAACCTTTTGGAACTGCGAGCAATCTTCCTTGCCCTCACAGTCTTCCACACCATCCTTGTCAACCTGACTGTCCTAGTCCAGACAGACAATCAGGTAGCCATGTTTTATGTCAACAAACAAGGAGGGACGGGCTCTCTGTCGCTTTGCAACGAAGCTCTCAGATTATGGGCCTTCGCCAGAGAGCATCAAATTCATCTTCTGGCAGTGTATCTTCCAGGAGTTCAAAACTCTCGGGCAGACAGACTCAGTCGAGTTCTGTTTCCACACGAGTGGTCCCTGCATATGGACCAAATACACAGAATCTTCCAGGAATGGGGGACCCCGGACATAGACCTCTTTGCAAGTCCGTGGAATGCCAAACTTCCCCGGTTCTGTTCCAGGATTCCGTGTCAGGGAGCTCAGGCCAACGATGCCTTTCTCCTGCATTGGGGTCAGGAATTCCTGTATGCTTTTCCACCCATTCCTTTGATTCCCAAGACTCTGTTCAAACTACAGAGGGATCACGGATCCATGATCCTCATAGCTCCACGCTGGCCACGCCAAGTGTGGTTCCCTCTACTTCTACAGCTCTCCCAGGACTCCTACCTGGACCTGGGAGCTGCGCCAGACCTTCTGTCTCAGGAGAAGGGGACTTTGTGGCATCCAAACCCCCAGTCCCTACATCTCCAGGCTTGGTTACTGAAGGCTTAAGCCTGCATGATTATAGTCTTTCTCAACCAGTGAAAGATATACTTTATGCTTCTAGGAAACCCTCTACCAGGCGTTCCTATGCTTTTAAATGGAAACGTTTTTTCCATTTGGTGTGCTCAACAGGGTCTTGACCCTCTAGCACTTCCTTTGCATTCTCTATTAGACTATCTCCTGCATCTTTCCAATGCAGGCCTCAAGACGAATTCAGTACGAGTCCATTTAAGTGCTATTGCAGCATCTTTGAAACCTATAAATGGACAACCTGTCTCCTCTCATCCTCTTATTGCCAGATTCATGAGAGGCCTGACCCTAACTAAGCCTCCCATCCGCCCATCTCCGGTGGCATGGGACTTAAACCTACTTCTGGGTCAGCTTATGCAGCCACCTTTTTGAACCTTTGGTTTCTACCTCCCTGAAATTTCTTTCCTGGAAGGTTCTTTTCCTTATTGCAGTCACTTCGGCTCGCCGCATCAGTGAACTGCCGGCTTTGGTGGCTAATCCACCTTATACCAGATTTCTTCATGATAAGGTGGTCCTTAGGACGAATCCCCACTTTATGCCCAAAGTGGTCTCGCCTTTTCATCTTAATCAAGAGGTATATCTACCTATTTTTTTCCCGGCTCCTCATGCATCCAGTGCAGAGAGGAACCTTCATACTCTTCACTGTAAAAGAGCTCTCGCCTTTTACCTCAACAGGACTCAGCCACATCGAAAGTCTTCCCAGCTTTTTGTGGCTTTTGATCCTTCTCATTTGGGACTTCCAGTCTCCAAACGTACACTTTCCAATTGGATTGCTCAGTGTATTTCTTTTGCTTACCAGAGTAAGAATATTTCTCTGGAAGGCCATGTCACAGCTCACAATGTGAGAGCCATGGCTACTTCTATGGCTCATCTTCACTCTGTATCCATCGATCAGATCTGTCGAGCAGCCACTTGGGCCTCGGTTCATACCTTCACAGCCCATTACTGTTTGGACAAGGCTTCCCGCCGGGATGCCTTGTTTGGTCAGGCTGTCCTCAAACACCTGTTCCATACTTAAACAACTCCTGCCCACCTTCCCTGAATGGATGCCTGAGATCCATACGAAGATGGTTTACCCTTGGAAGGGGATCTCCCAGGCATCTTAGCTAGGGAGTCCCCATATGTGAGGACTTATTCCTGCTTGTTCCTGGAGATAGCACAGTTACTTACCTGTAACAGGTGATCTCTGGGAACAGCAGGAATTAGTCCTCACAACCCACCCACCTCCCCTAGGAGTTGTATCTTCTATCTACCTTCCTTTCCTCTCTCTATTGTCTCAGCTATAAACTCGAACTGAAGAGAGCTGGTAAGGAAGGCGGGAAGGCAGCGCGCATGCGCTGTGGGAAGGCCCAAAAGCTTTTCATCTGAAAAGCTGGGGAGCTTTCCCGCGCCGGCTCCGTCGGTTCCAACGTACCCATATGTGAGGAATAATTCCTGCTGTTCCCAGAGATCACCTGTTACAGGTAAGTAACTGTGCTTTCTTTCATGGAGCTTAGGTATCTGTTAAAGCAAAAAGAGAGAGATCTACCAAGTACCAGCCGGTTTCCCAGCTGTCCTTTCAGAGAAAAAGCAGTTAAATCTCCTTAATTATATTCAAAATGTGCTGGTCCAATTCTCTGTGCTTTGTCAAATGGGGAGGTGCCCTATAAAGCAAGACTACTCGCTAGGGGTGGGGTGGGTAGGGAGGGAACTAACACCTGATTAGGTGTTAGCAGTTCCCAAAGCTGAGGAGGTTACTGGAGTTCAACCACCTACTCTGCTCAAGGAAAGTCCCACTAAAGCACCAAAAAGAAATAACCTTGCTTTAAAAATGTGCAAAAAACCCTTTTAAGAGCTCCCAGTCAGAGAGCTAACAATTTAATATAATAAAACAAACCCTTAAATCCTTACTGTTGGTTGATCTGGAGAGCTCCTGTAGGAAAGCCTTTTTCCCGAGGAAGGGTGCTGCCTACAAATCTTACCCTCAATATCAAGCCTCTCCAGCTCCCCAACAGGGCCAGCAGGCCAAGGGGCAAGGGAATGGGCCCCGTAGGCAGAAGACCCCCAAGCCGCCAGCTCCGGCTCCTGCACAGCAGGGAACGGGGTTTTGACTCCCACAGCATAGCCTCTCCTCCGCCGGTGGCTCCACTCAGCACAGGAGGTCGGCTGACCCTGTACAGCTACAGGTGGCCAGCCATCACAGGGGATACCTGGGTGCTGAGCATAGTCTAAAAGGGCTACTTGCTCCACTTCCACCAGCTACCCCCCCTCCTACTTTCCAAGGGAGCCTCCAAGACTCCCTCTACACAGAAACCTCCTCCTTCAGGAGTTGGTAAGTCTTCTAAGGGAACAGGCGATGGAACCGGTGCCTCACCACCTGACAGGGCAAGGCTTCTACTCCAGGTACTTCCTGGTACCAAAAAGGACAGGAGGCCTCCGGCCTATCCTAGACTTGCGAAACCTAAACAAGTTTCTGGAGAGGGAAATGTTCAAGATGCTTACCCTTGGGATACTGCTGCCCTACCTCCAGCAGGGAGACTAGCTATGCTCCTTAGACCTAAAGGATACTTATACTCACATCCTCATTCATCCAGACCACAGGCAATATCTCAGATTTGTGGTGGGAGGAAACCATTTTCAGTACAGGGTACTCCCTTTGGCCTAACCTCTGCCCCCAGGGTTTTTACCAAATGCCTGGCGGTGGTGGCGGCTTATCTCAGGAATCGGGGAATTTTTGTCTTCCCATACCTCGACGACTGGCTCATCAAGGGCCAGTCTCTCCAGGAGGCCCGACAAGCCACTCTTCACACTGTCTCTCTTCTTCAGCATCTGGGCTTTGTCATAAACTACGCAAAGTCCACTTTGCTCCCCTCTCAGAACCTAGAGTTTATAGGGGCAAGATTGTACACCCTTCAGGCAAGAGCTTACTTGCCCGAGGACAGGGCCCCCAGACTGATGGACTTGACCAACCAGTTCCAAAACAATTCTCATGTTTCCGCCAGGCACTACCTGTGGCTCCTGGGCCATATGGCATCCACGGTGCATGTGACTCCCAACGCCCGCCTGCACATGCGGGCTACTCAGTGGTGCCTCAGAGCTCAGTGGATGCAGGCCACAGGCGACCTTCGAGACAGAGTAAAGGTGTCCAAACCACTTTTGGACTCCTTACAGTGGTGGCTACATCTCCCAAACCTTCTTAGGGGGGTACCTTTTCAGGCTCCAGCACACACAAGGGTGCTGACGATCGATGCTTCCTTAAAGGGCTGGGGGACACATTGCCAGGGCACGTGCATTCAAGGCCTGTGGTCTCCTCGGGAGGCCACGCAGCATATCAATCTTCTAGAGCTGCGAGCAATTCCCTTGGCTCTACAAACATTTTCTCATGCCCTCTCTCGCCAGTCTGTCCTAGTCAGATGGACAATCAAATGGCAATGTTCTATGTGAACAAACAAGGGGGCACGGGATCCAGGCTCCTATGTCAGGAGGCACTGGATCTCTGCTCCTTTGCAGTCAAACAAGGTATGTTTCTCAAGACAGTTTGCCTACCTGGTCAGGAGAATTTCCTAGCAGACAAGCTAAGCAGGATTCTCCAGCCGCACAAATGGCAGTTGAATCCACCGGAGGTCCAGCAGATCTTCCTCCGCTGGGGGCTTCCATCCATCGATCTCTTTGCCAGTCCACTGAACCGTCAGCTGCCCAGGTTCTGCTCCAGACAGCCACATCCCCTGAGGATAGCAGCAGATGCTTTTCTGATCTCTTGGTCTACGGGCCTCCTGTATGCATATCCTCCCACGCCTCTGATGGCCAGAACTCTGTTCAAGATTCTCCGGGACAAGGCCTCGGTGATTCTGGTAGTGCCCAGATGGCCGAGACAGCCATGGTTTCCACTTCTGCTGCAGTTGGTGGTGGAAACTCTGTTCCCTTTGGGGCGCAACACGATCTCCTGTCTCAGGAGCAGGATTCCCTTCTGTACCCCAATCTCAGGTCCCTCAATCTGATGGCCTGGCTGCTGAAAGGGTAGTGCTAGCTCCATTACTTCTGCCTAAGGAAGTTGAAGAGGTGACGTTGGCCTCTAGGAGGCAGTCCACAAGAAAGTCCTATGCCCTCAAGTGGCGTAGGTTTACAGTGTGGTGTGCTCAGCACAATGAAGATTCTTTCTCTTGCCTTGTGCCAGTAGTACTGCAGTATTTACTTCACCTTTCAGACTTAGGTCTTAAGTCTAACTCTGTTCGGGTCCACCTCAGTTCTTTGTCAGCGCACCACTCACCCGTGGAGGGACAGTCTCTGTCGGTACACCCCTTGGTGTCCAGATTTCTCAGAGGTCTGCTTCTACTCAAGCCCCCGGTTCGTCCACCGGTGACTGAGTGGGAATGGAACGTGGTCTTGCAACAACTTACTCGCCCACAGTTTGAGTCGATGGCTACTTGCCATTTACGCTTCCTCTCTTGGAAAGCGCTCTTCCTGGTGGCTCTTACATCAGCCAGACGTGTGAGTGAGCTACAAGCTCTGGTTTCTGATAGACCATACACACTGTTCTATAGGAACAGGGTGGTCCTACGGACCCATCCCAAGTTCCTCCCTAAAGTGGTCTCCTCTTTCCACCTCAATCAGGAGGTGGTTCTTCCAACCTTTTTTCCCAGGCCGCATGCCAGCTGGGCTGAAACAGTCTTGCATACCCTGGACTGTAAGAGGGCGTTGTCCTTTTACATAGAACGTACACGAGAGCATCAAAGGGCTGCTCAGCTTTTCGTCTTCTTTGACCCTAATAAGATGGGGTTACCTGTCTCCAATCGTACGTTGTCCACTTAGGTAGCAGATTGTATCGCCTGGGTGTATAGGACAGCCGACCTCCCCTTGCAGGTTCGTGTAACGGCCCACCGTGTCAGGGCGAAAGCCGCTTCAGTAGCTCATCTCTGCTCTGTTCCGTTGGCAGACATCTGCCGGGCCGCAGCTTGGTCTTCAAGCCAGACTTTTGCAGCCCATTACTGCCTGGAGAGAGGGTCCCGGAGGGACAGTGCTTTCGGACAGGCGGTACTCCGTAATCTCTTTGAGGTTTAGGCAACTCATTCCCTCTGGCCCTTCTGTTGGGATACCGTACGGGGGCGTTCTCAGAGGATATTCTTATCACGGATGCTGAGGCTCTTGAGAGGGAGCCATTTTCTCAGCTTTGGGTTCCCGGTAGCCTAGAGCTCGGGAGTCCCATATGTGAGGACTGACTTCCTGCTTGGTCCTGGTGAAAGAGTAGTTACTCATCTGTAACAGGTGTTCTCCAGGAGCAGCAGGAATCAGTCCTCACGACCCTCCCTCCTCCCCTGGAGTTGCAGTCATATACTTCATTTTGATTATTTGCTGTCTTTTAGCTATGTCATCAGACTGAGCAAGATGGCACCCTTGGGCGGGAAGGGGACCGCGCATGCGCGCTGCATTCCCAAAGGCTTTCTTTGAAAGCTGGGGAAATGCTCCACATGGGGGCTCCGTCGGCGCCGACATCACCCATATGTGAGGATTGATTCCTGCTGCTCCTGGAGAACACCTGTTACAGGTGAGTAACTACTCTTTACTACTCTTTAGTTGATCAAATTGCTGTAACACATTTCCAGGTTTATTGAGATTTGTTTCAGTCCTTCTGATACATCATCTTTAAATACCATTTCTGACATGAGCAGCTTCCCCAATGCATTCTTCAGTAAAGATTGAAGCAAAGAATTCATTCATTTTCTCCACTGTGGCCTTTTCCTCTTTTAGCGCCCCTTTATTTCCAGGAACAAGCAGGAATGTAATCTTCACATATGGGTATCGTCAGTACCGACGGAGCCTGCGCGGGAACGCTCCCCAGCGTCCAATAGGAAAGCATTTGAGAGCATCCCACAGCGCCTGCGTGCTGCCTTCCCACCTTTCCCAACTGTCTCTCTCCAGTTCTTCGTTTTCCATGGAGCCGACAGGTCACACATCCTGTCACCGCAGAAAATTTCCCTTCTTATTCTTCTTTCTTGTGGTCGCGTCTGCCTTCCCTCGACGCTATACCGGTACCGCCGGTTCTTCTTTTCTTTTTTCAAAAAAACCCCCGTTGTTTCTGGAGTCATTCTCCAGTAATTTTCTTTTCGGGTGCCATGCGTCATTTTAGGCACTAGGCCCAATTTTTTCCTCAAAATGGAAAAACCCGCTTCGGGTTTTAAAAAGTGTTCTAAGTGTGGCGGTACCATCTCCGTCACTGACACCCATGAGTGGTGCCTCAAATGTTTAGGTCCTGACCACTCTATTTCAGAGTGTGTTGCCTGTGGGATGATGTTGAAAAGGGGCCGGCAAAACCGAGCTGCTAAACTTAGCACCCTTTTTCCCTCTGATGCAGCCTCCGTGGCATCGATGTCTTCCAGGACTTCATCTTCCTCCCATGTATCTCAGGTAACTAAACATAAATCTAGCCGGTCCTGAAAGGGCAGATCTCCTTCTAAACATCGAGATGCCTCTGGCGTTGCCCTTGAGGAACTTTCACCGGCAAAATTGCCCCGGCGGGAGGCTTCGGCTTCCAAAGCACTGACGGGGCTCCAGGATGTTCTCGAGGCTTCAACCTCGGCAGAACTACTGGTGCCATGCTCTGGGGTTCCAGCTGCTTCTTCCCGCACCGATACCCAAGCATCGGCAGCTTCGATAGACCAGAGGTTCTTGGCCATTGAACGCATTCTGGCGGCTCTTCTCACGGCCTTGATGCCCCTGAAACCGCTTCAGACAATTCAACCGGTACCGGCACCGACTGCATCTCTATCCGGCATCGACAAGTTGGTACCGAACCACTCCGATGCCGACTTTGATTGGTACCGGTACCGTGCCTTGCACAATCACCCAGATCGGAGATACTTTGAATCCTCGGATCAGTCTGAAGACTCTGAAAGCTCTGCCGATACCAGACTACTCCTTCCTGAGGATTTCTCTTCTCCTCAGCGTAGGATGTCTCCACCAGAGGATATATCCTTTCATGGTTTTATCCGAGATGTGGCCCGAGGTCTTTCTATCACAGTGGCTCCTGAAAAAGAGCCTAGGGCAAAGGAATTAGAAATCCTACAATACCCTAAAGCTCCCAAGGAGGCAGCTACCCTACCTGTTCATGAGATCTTGCATGATCTTATGTTAAGGATGTGGGAAACACCTCTGACCACATCTCCTCACTCTCAAAGGCTCAACACCATGTATCGAGTTCCTCCTTGTCCTGGGTTTCAGAAGACTCAATTACCACACCATTCCATGGTGGTGGAATCAGCCATGAGACGGATAAAGAGTGCAAAAAGGCATGCATCTAATCCTCCAGGACGTGAGTGTAGGATTCTTGACGCCTTTGGACGTTGATCGTTCCAGGCTTCCATGCTTTCTGCTAGGCTCAGTTCCTATATCTTGTATATGGGAATGTTCCTTAAGGAGGTCACAGGAGACTTAGAGCTTATGAGCCCTCTCCTTCCTGATGATAAAAGGCAAGATTATCTTGCTCTTGTTAAACATGCTCAGGATGTTTCCAAGTTTGTGAATCGTGCAGCCTTTGACTGTTTTGAATGCATAAGCAGAACCTCTGCTATTGCCATAGGTGCACGTAGAATTGCCTGACTCCAGGAATCTGACTTGGAAATCTGGGTTCAGGACAAACTGGGGAATATACCTTGCACAGGAGAGAATCTCTTTGGCAAGAATTGGCAGGAAAAAGCTAATGAGATAGATGCTGACAATATCACTTTGGATAGATTGTCTAAATCTACAGCTGATCCTGTGAGGAAAAGATCCTCTAAGAAACCATTCTTCAGCAAGAAGAGAAAGTTTTATCCCTCCTATACCCAGCAGGGACATCGTTTAGGTCAGTCTGCCCAAAAGGGACAGCAGCAACAACCTAGGCAACAAAGGAAACCAAAAGCAGCTAAACCTCAATCGGCTCAGCAGACTCAGCCTCCACAGGGGCTTTGACTCCTATCTAGAGAACTTTGCCTTCCTGGCCCTGAACGGCTCAGAACCCTCCAGGAAGGTTATGTCATTTTGCCCCCAGATGGGGTCAGATAACAGCAGAAAATTGGACTCTGTCTATTGTAAGAGAGGGGTACAAGCTTCATTTTCTCAGCATGCCCCCTCCTACAATGGTAAGACAGTTCAATTCTCAGACCTCTCTCAACGACCAGTTAGGTCAAGAAGTTATTATGCTCCTTGCTCAAGGGACAATAGAAGAGGTACCCATTCCCCAACGGGGTACAGGGTTTTAATCCCCCTATTTCCTTATTCCAAAGAAAACAGACCCATTCTAGACCTCAGAGAATTGAACAATGATTTCTCTAGGAACTCTGCTGCCATACCTTCAGAGTCAGGCTTGGCTTTGTTCTCTAGATCTCAAGAATGCGTACACTCATGTTCTCATCCATCCAACTCACCGAAAGTTCCTTCGATTCCTTTTTCAAGGGAAGCACTACCAATACAGGATTCTTCTTTTTGGCATGGCCTCTGCACCAAGGGTGTTCACAAAATGCATGGCTGTGGTAGCAGCATTTCTCCGCACCCTGGGAATATTCGTCTTCCCTTACTTAGACGACTGGCTTATTCGAGCCCCTTCAGAGCCAGAGGCCAGGGTTGCTCTGTCTCGCACAATGCGCATCCTTCAGTATTTGGGACTTGTCATAAACTTCCCAAAGTCTAACCTTGCTCCCTCTCAATCCCTAGAGTTTATAGGAACTCGTCTGGATACCAGACAGACAGGGGCCTACCTTCCACAGCCCTGCTGCCTTCGCATTGTGCAGTTGGCTTCCCAAGCAGTGCTAAAACCTCACCTCACTGCTTGGGAAATTTGATCGCTAGGCCACATGGCATCCACCGTGCATGTGGTTCCTTATGCTCGCCTCCATATGAGGGCAGCCCAGTGGACCTTATCCACTCATTGGACTCAGGCGTCAGATTGCCTATCAGACAAAAAATAGCAAACTCAGATCGCCTTATTTTGTCTCTCCAATGGCGGCAGTCACCCAAAAACAAGGCATTAATAAGGCAGGCAAAGAGAGAATTTGAGAAGAAGCTTGCTGCGGAAGCAAAAACGCGAAATAAAGACCTTTTCAAGTACATTCGTAGCAAAAAACCTGTGAGAGAGTCAGTTGGTCCATTAGATGATAAAGGGGTTAAAGGAGCACTAAGAGGCGACAAGGCGATAGCGGAGAGACTGAATGAATTCTTTGCTTCGGTCTTTACTGAGGAAGATGTAGGGATGTTTCCCATGACTGAAGTGGTATTTAAAGGTGCGGAAGAATTGAAGGAAATATCGATACATCGGGAAGATGTCTTACAACTATTAGATAAACTGAAGAGTAGCAAATCACCTGGGCCGGATGGTATACATCCAAGGGTGTTGAAAGAACTGAAATATGAGATTGCAGAACTGCTATCAGTAATCTGTGAACTATCATTAAAATCATTTCTAATACCTGAAGATTGGAGGATCGCCAATGTAACACCAATTTTTAAAAAGGGTTCCAGGGGTGATCCGGGAAACTACAGACCGGTGAGCCTCACGTCAGTACCGGGAAAAATGGTAGAAACCATCATAAAGAATAAAATTACTCAGCATGTAGATAGTCACGACCTAATGGGAGACAGCCAACATGGCTTTAGACAAGGAAGATCTTGTCTTACTAATCTGTTATGTTTTTTTGAAGGAGTGAATAAACAGGTGGACAAAGGTGAGTCGGTTGATATTGTGTATCTGGACTTTCAGAAAGCCTTTGACAAGGTCCCTCATCAGAGACTTTTGGCAAAACTAAAGAGTCATGGGATAGGAGGCAGTGTACTATTGTGGATCAGGAACTGGTTAAAAGATAGAAAGCAGAGGGTAGGGCTAAATGGCCAATTTTCCCAATGGAGAAAGGTGAATAGTGGTGTACCCCAGGGATCTGTGCTGGGTCCGCTGCTTTTTGACATATTCATAAATGACCTGGAAAATGGAATAACGAGTGAGGTTATCAAATTTGCAGATGACACAAAACTATTTAAAGTTGTTAAAACCCAAGAGGATTGTGAAAAATTGCAAGAGGATCTTGATAAATTGGAAGACTGGGCATCAAAATGGCAGATGAAATTTAATGTGGACAAGTGCAAGGTTATGCACCTAGGGAAGAACTACCCAAACTATGGTTACACGATGCAAGGTTCCACATTAGGAACCACCACCCAGGAAAAAGATTTAGGCGTCATTGTGGATGCCATGTTAAAACCCTCGGCCCAGTGTACAGCGGCGGCCAAGAGAGCAAATAGAATGCTAGGTATGATAAGGAAAGGAATGGAAAATAAAACAAAAGATATTATAATGCCTCTATATCGTTCCATGGTGAGACCGCACCTTGAATATTGTGTGCAATTCTGGTCGCCGTATCTTAAAAAGGATATAGCGATTTTAGAAAAGGTACAGAGAAGAGCCACCAAAATGGTAAAGGGGATGGAAGGATACTCCTATGAAGAAAGGCTAAAAGGGTTAGGGCTCTTTAACCTGGAAAAGAGACGGCTGAGGGGAGATATGATAGAAGTCTATAAATTAATGAAAGGAGTGGAACGGGTAAACGTAGATCGATTGTTTACCTTATCAGAATATAGAAAGACTAGGGGACATGCAATGAATCTACAGGGTAAACTATTTAATACTAATAAAAGAAAATATTTTTTCACTCAACGTGTAATCAAACTCTGGAATTTGTTACCGGAGGATGTAGTAAAGGCTGTTAGTGTAGCTGGGTTTAAAAAAGGTTTGGACAAGTTCCTGGAGGAAAGGTCCATAAACCATTATTAAGAAGTGACCGAAGATATCAATGCTTGACCCAGTACAAGCATTGTGGAACTTGTGTCTCTTGGGGAAACTGCTAGGTACGTATGACCTAGATTGGCCACTGTTGGAAACAGAATACTGGGCTTGATGGACCTTGGTCTGACCCAGTATTGCATATCTTATGTTCTTATGTTCTAAAAACCTTTTGGTGGGGTCTCCTTTTCAGCAACCACCACCCCAAGCCACTCTAACAACAGATGCTTCACAGGTGGGTTGGGGAGCCCACCTGCAAAACCTCTCTCCCCAGGGTACCTGGACTCCACAGGAGGCCTATCTCCATATCAATCTCCTGGAGCTCAGAGCAATCTTCCTTACTCTTCGAGTATTTCATACCCAGCTCAGCTACCAGACAGTCCTAGTTCAAACGGACAATCAAGTAGCTATGTTCTATGTGAACAAGCAGGGCAGAACAGGCGCTCTGTCGCTCTGCAATGAATCTTTGCGACTATGGGCCCTCGCCAGAGAGCATCAGATTCATCTCCGTGCGGTGTATCTTCCAGGCATTCAAAACTCTTGGGCAGACAGACTCAGTCGAGTTCTGCTTCCACACAAATGGTCTCTCCATGCAGACCAGGTGGCCAAAATTTTTCAAATTTGGGGAACCCCGGACATAGACCTCTTTGCAAGTCCGCTGAATGCCAAACTTCCCCGGTTCTGTTCCAGAATTCCGGCTCAGGGTTGTCAGGTCAGGGATGCCTTCCTCCTTCACTGGAGTCAGAACTTCCTGTATGCCTTCCCACCCATTCTCCTAATTCCCAAAACCCTGTTCAAGCTTCAGAGAGACAGAGGTCATATGATCCTCATAGCTCCACGTTGGCTACGGCAAATGTGGTACCCTCTACTCCTACATCTCTCTCAAGCTTCGCCTCTGGAGTTAGGATCTGCTCCAGATCTCCTTTCTCAAGAGGACAGAATGCTGTGGCATCCCAATCCCCAGTCTCTGCATCTCATGGCCTGATTGCTGAAAGCCTAGAACGTCACGGTCTTAACCTTTCCCATCAGGTAAAGGATATCCTTCATGCTTCCAGGAAAACTTCCACAAGACGCTCTTATGCATTCAAGTGGAAAAGGTTTACCATATGGTGCTCGCAGAAGGGTCTTAACCCTCTTGCAGTACCTCTGGAATCATCGCTGGAGTACCTCCTTCATTTATCAAATGCAGGGCTTAAGACAAATTCAGTGAGAGTCCATTTGAGTGCTATTGCAGCTTCTTTCAAGCCTCTCAATGGACAACCTATTTCCTCTCATCCTCTCATAGCGAGATTTATGAGAGGCCTTCTTTTAACGAAGCCTCCCATTAAGCCACCGCCGGTGGCATGGGACTTGAATCTGGTACTTGGGAGCTCATGAAACCGCCCTTTGAACCATTAGCCACTACCTCTTTGAAATTCCTTTCCTGGAAAGTTATCTTTCTCATTGCAATCACATCAGCTCGTCGCATCAGTGAATTGCAAGCCTTGGTGGCTGATCCTCCTTATACAAGGTTCCATCATGATAAGGTATTTATTTATTTTCATTTTCTTTTATACCGCGCTATTCAACATCAGTGTGTTTTACATGAAACATAAATCTTACACATTGCATTGACTGATCTGTGCTTACAAGGAATAGGTACTAAAACTTCGATAACCTGGGGTAACTATTTACATCTAGGCGTCATGAGAAGTCATATCTCGCTAGTCGTGGTCATGGGTGTCTTGTAGGATAAGATTCAGTTGTACGGCCCAAGCTAGACCGTGGATGGGGCTGTTGTAGCACATGTTTACCAGGTAATACATGAGGAAGAGGTAGTGCTTCATTGCCTTCCTAAACTGGGCTAGGTCAGGGATTGCACGGATGCTGGTTGGTAGGGTGTTCCAGCATCTGGGTGCGCAGAGTTTGAATGCCTTGTTTGCTGTTGCCTGGGTGCATTGGGTTATTGCTTTCGGGACTACCAGTGTGTTGACCGCTACCGATCTTCTGGACCTGTTGGGGGGAGTGATCTGGATAAGCTCTGTTAGTGATGCGGAGAAGAGCCCATTGATGGCTTTGAAAGTAAGCAGCAAGGTTTTGAATGTGAATCTGCCCTGTATAGGGAGCCAGTGGAGATGTTTCAGGATGGGTGTGATGTGGTCTTTCTTGGACGCTCCATGTAGAACTCTCGCTGCGACGTTCATCGCTAGCTGTAGCAGGTTCAAGGTGGATTGAGGAAGTCCATGCAGGATTGAATTGGCTTAATCAAAGTGTGGTATGATCAGCGCTTGATAGATTATCCGGATGTCATCCGGATCCAGCAGGAAGTGTAGGTGCCTGAGGGTACAGATCTTATGGTATACCGCTCTCACTACGTTGCTTATGTGCACCTTCATGTCCAGGCGCTGGTCTAAAGTGACTCCGAGGTACCGGATCGTGGGTTTGGTCTGTAGTTCAGCTTCCTTGACCTTTAGATAGGGCGGTGTGATGAAGTTTTGATTCCTCGTGATGAACAGGACCTCTGTTTTCTTGTGCTGAATTCTGAGGTTTTGTGTTTGGAGCCAGTTGGATACTGCATTAAAGCAATCTGTCAGTGGGGAGAGGTCTGGGTTCTCTGTCGAGAAGGGCATGTAAAGTAGTACATCTGCATATATCAAGCAGTTAACACTGTAAGACCGGATGAGATTACAGATGGGCTGCATGTATATGTTGAACATCAGGGCGGAGAGGGAGGATCCTTGTGAGACGCCTTGCTTCTGGTGGAATGGTTCCGATGTTGAAGCCCCTGATCGTACGTGCTGCCATCTGTCCGAGAGGTATGACTTGCACCAATCTAGCGCTGTCTCACAGATACCCTTCTCCTTGAGACGCCCCAGGAGCAGCTTGTGCCTTACTGAGTTGAATGCAGTTGCTATGTCCATGAAAATGAGGGCAAACCCTTGACGGATGTTATCAATTCCAGCAGTTATGTTACTGAGGAGGGTGGTGAGGATCGTTTCAACACCGTGAGACTCTCTAAAACCGTGTTGGCAGGGGTCCAGCGGCACAGCAGCTTCGATGTGTTCTTGAATTTGTCTTTGGACTTCTTTTACGATTATTTTGGCCAGAAGTGGTATGCTCGATATCGGTCTGTACGAGTCCACCTTCTGGGGGTGGAGCTTGCTGCTTTTTAGCAGCGGTCTGATGGACGTGTGTTTGAGGGATTGGGGGAACGCACCTGTTGCAGTTGAGTGGGGACTCATCCACACTTTATGCCAAAGGTGGTTTTGCCCTTTCATTTGAACCAAGCGGTTTACCTTCCCGTATTCTTTCCAAGGCCTCATGCCTCAAATGCAGAAAGGAACCTTCATACTTTCGACTGTAAAAGAGCTTTGGCCTTTTACTTGCAAAGGACACAGCAACGTAGAAAATCCTCTCAACTTTTTGTTGCTTTTTGTCCTAGTCATTTGGGACTTCCAGTCTCCAAAAGGACACTGTCCAGCTGGATTGCACAGTGTATATCTTTTGCCTATGAGAGTAAGAACCTTCCTCTTGAAGGCCATGTCACAGCTCACAATGTGAGAACCATGGCAGCCTCAGTGGCTCATATTCACTCTGTGTCTATCGACGACATCTGTCGAGCAGCTACTTGGGCTTGGTTTCATACCTTCACAGCCCATTACTGCTTAGACAAGGACTCCCGTTGGGATGCCTTGTTTGGTCAGGCTGTTCTTCAACACCTGTTCCACACTTAATCAACTCCTTCCCACCATCCCTGGTAGGATGCCAGAGATCCATGGAGGGAAGTGGAGCCCTTTCACAAGGGCACACAACTTTCTGGGGCCATCTCCCTTGCATCTGCAGCTAGGGAGTCCCCATATGTGAAGACTACATTCCTGCTTGTTCCTGGAGATAGCATAGTTACTCACCTGTAACAGGTGATCTCCGGGAACAGCAGGAATTTAGTCTTCACAACCCACCTACCTCCCCTAGGAGTTGTCTCTCTCTCTCTCTCTTTCTCTCTTTCCCTCTCTCTTTTGTCTCAGCTATAAACTCAACTGGAGAGGGACAGTTGGGAAAGGCAGGAAGGCAGCACGCAGGCGCTGTGGGATGCTCCCAAAAGCTTTCCTATTGGACGCTGGGGAGCGTTCCCGCACAGGCTCCGTCGGTACCGACGATACCCATATGTGAAGACTAAATTCCTGCTGTTCCCGGAGATCACTTGTTACAGGTGAGTAACTATACTTTCCACTCTATCATCACGTGATCCAGCTTGATTCTTTCACAGGTTTTTTGCTACAAATGTAGATGAAAAAGTTTTTATTATGAATTTTTGCTGCCCAGCAAGTCTCCCTTCATGGTTCCAGACACACACAAACGCACACAGTAACGTAGTATATGACAGCAGATAAAAGCCAGTATGGTACATCTAGTCTGCCCAGCAAGGCGGCAAGAGTAGATGCACCCTTTCCCATGCCTTTGTTTAGGGGTGTACGCACCGCTACGTGTAGGTCACTCCTATTTGTTGAGATATGGGACAGTTATGTTTGTTTTGATTTTATCCTGTTCTAATAAAGGAATCCACTGTGTCTGTCCAATGCCATTGTGAATTCTGTCACTGTATTTGCCCCCACCACTTCCATCGGGAGGGCATTCCAAGTATCCACCACCCTTTCAGTGAAAAAATAATTCCTGACATTGCCTTTCAGTTTACCCCCCTTGCAGCTTCATGTTATGTCCTCTAGTTTTACAGCTTCCCCGTCTTTGGAAGAGGTTTGTTTGTTCATTAATAATTTTTAAGTCTTTAAAGATCTCCAGGAAAAAGTAGGACACTAGTCTTCACATATGGATGACGTCGGCAGTGATGGAGCCCGTGGGGGAACGCACACCAGCGTCCAGTAGGAAAGCTTTTGGCAGCATCCCACTGCACCCACGTAGCTGCCTTCTGGCCTTTCCCACTCTCCCTTCTCAGTTCTTCGTTTTCCACAGTCGGCAGGAAAAAAATCCTGTCACTGTAGAAAATTCTTGTTTTTCATATTTTTTGTGGTTCGTGTCTACCTTCCCTTCGACGCTGGTACCGACTCCCTGTCAGTTCTTTCCTTCCTTTCTTTCTTCTCTTAAAAAAAGAGAGAGAGAGAGAGAGTAAATTTTATTTTCTTCAGGCGTATCGACGCCATTTTAGGCCCAGGCCTTCCATATCTCTCCTGTCCCTCCAGAGTGTATATATTTAGGTCTTAAAGTCTCTTCTCATAAGTCTTCTGATGCAGGCTCCATATCATTTTGGTCGCCTTCCTCTGAACCGTTTCCAGTCTTTTTATATCCTTTGTGAGATATGGTCTCCAAAACTGAACACAATATTCCAAGTGAGTCTTCTCCAGCGACTTGTACAGTGGCATTAGTTCCTCTTCCTTTCTGCTGGTAATTCCTCTTTGTATGCAACCCAGCATCCTTCTGGCTTTTGCCACCATCTTGTCATACTGTTTTGCCACCTTGAGATTCTCAGAAACAATCACTCTGAGGTCATTGTCCTGGTCCGTGAACACCATCCTCTCGCCCCCTATCGCATGCAGTCCCCTTGTATTTCTGCTTCCCAAATGCATGACACTGCACTTCTTCACATTAAATCTTAACTGCCAAGTATTAGACCATTCCTCCAGCATTTGTAGATCTTTCCTCATGTTATCCACTCCCTCAGGGGAGATCCACTCTGTTGCAACCTTTCGTGTCATCTGTAAAAAGACAGACTTTTCCATTCAGTCCTTCAGCAATATTACTCACAAATACATTGAACAGTATTGATCCCAGGACTGAACCCTGGGGCACACCGCTAATCACCTTCCTTTCATCCGAGTGAGTTCCATTTACCATCACCTTCTGTCGTCTTGTCATTCAACCAATTTCTGATCCAGTTTACCACCTTGGGACCCATCTGCAAGCTGTTGAGTTTATTGATAAACCTCCTTTGATGAACAGTATCAAAGGCTTTGCTGAAATCTAGGTAGATCACATCCATCGCATGCCCTTGATCCTAGTTCTATGGTCACCCAGTCAAAGAATTCAATCAGATTTGTTTGGCAAGATCGTCCTTTGGTAAAACCATGTTGCCTCGGATCATGCAACCTGTTGGTTTTGAGAAAGTCTACTATTTGCTCTTTCAGGAATGCCTCCATTACTTTTCCCGCCACTGAGGTAAGGCTTACTGGCCTGTAGTTTGTCACTTCTTCCCTATTACCACTTTTGTGAAGAGGTACCACATCAGCCCTTCTCCAGTCCTGTGGAACAACTTCTGTCTCCAAGAATCTATTAAAAACATCCTTTAATGGCCATGCAAGAATTTCTCTTTCGGTATCCTGGGATGTATCCCATCTGGTCCCATGGTCTTGTTCACTTTCAGTTTTGCAAGCTGTTCTAACACATCATCTTCTGTGAATGGTATGGTATCTACTCCATTCCCATTTGTATATTTGTCAGTCACAGGCGGTCCTTCTCCAGGATTTTCTTTAGTAAAAGTATTTGTTTTGATTTTCGCTTTTTCAATGTCTCTTTCCACAAATCCGTTCCCAGCACTTTTGAGTCCTGCAATTCCACCTTTGATTTTCTTCCTCTCCCAAATATACATGAAAAACATTTTGTCGCCACACTTCACATTTTTAGCCATATTTTCTTCTGCCTTTGATTTTTCTATCCTTATTTTTCTTTTTGTCTCTTTTAGCTTGATCCTGTATTCTTTCCTGTGTTCCTCTGTTTGTGAACTTCTGAATTTTGTGAAAGCTGTGTTTTTTGCCTTTATTTGTGCAGCCACTTCTTTGGAGAACCAGATAGGTTTCCTTTTCTTATTTTTTATTTGCTTTCCTTACATATGTATCTGTTACCCCTTGTATTGCCTCCTTTAGTCCATTACAATTCTACTTCCCTTATCCCCTCCCATACTACCAACTTCTTCTCCAGGTACTTGGCCATTTTACTGAAGTCAGTGCTTTTGAAGTGTAGGACTTTGAGCTTGTTGTAATTGGACTCCACCTTGGCTTTTATCGTAAACCACACCATATGAGGATCACTGCTGCTCACATGGGCACCCATCCAGATATTCGACACACTGTCTCTATTGGTGAGCACTAAATCCAGCATCGAGCTTTCCGTTGTTGGTTCCATCACCATTTGTCTAAGTAATGCATCTTGGAAGGCATCCACGATTTTTTTACTTCTTTCCAGATTTGCAGAAGGAATACTCCAATCCACATTGTATAGATTAAAGTCACCCAATATGATCACTTCCCCATTCATGGCTATCTTTGCAATATCAATAATCAAGTCATTGTCCATTTCTTTGGTTTGAGTTGGAAGCCTGTAGACTACACCAGTATGGATGACAGTGCCATCTCCTTTTTCCAACACAATCCACAGCACTTCTTATTTTCCCCACTTCCCCTGCATTTTGGCAGCTTTAATATTGCTTTTGACATATAGGGCTACTCCTCCTCCTTTTCTATCTCCTCTATCTCTTCTAAATAAATTATAGCCAGCAATGGCTATATCGCATTCATGTGACTCTTTAAACCATGTTTCTGTAATGGCCACAATGTCCATTTCCACCATTAGAGCTTCCAAGTCAGGAACTTTGTTGGCTAGGTTTGAGTAAATTTGTTCTCATTGCTTTCCAGCATTTGTTGATTGGCTTGCCTGTATTTTGCATGGATTTTGTTCTACACACCTCTTCCCACTAGCCATTGATGTGTGGTTTAAAAGTGTGGCTGTTTCCGGTGTTATGCTTTTGCTGTGAGTGACATCCTGAACTTGTCCTTCTCAATCTGTCACCCCCTTTCCTTGGTTTAAATGCCTATCCACATACTGCCTGAATTTTTCACTTACTGTAGGATCCTTTTCCCTGTGATGGAGAGGTGTAGTCAGTCCATCAGTACAGTCTCTTGTTGAGCCATCTGTTTCCCCAGTTGCTTACTGCATAAATCTAAATCCTTCTTGTTTAATATATGGCTCCAAACCTGCTGCAAAGTTGTTTATGCAATGCAGCCTTTTTGACCCCTTATCAAGAACAGGTAGAACTTCTGAGAATGCTATAGTGTTAACAGTGGGCTTGAGTTTCTCTCCCAGAATCTGGAAGTCCCTTTGAGCTGCAGAGGCTCTGTTTCTAGCCAGGTCATTTGTACCCAAGTGGATGACGACATCAATTTTGTAGTGCTCGCTTTCTGCACTACCTATACCAACAATTTGGTTTGTATGCCTGGTGACTGAAGAGCCTGGGAGACATTTGACCATCTTCTCTCCTTTGAACTGTGTTCCCAAGTTGGTGCCTCTTATGATGGAATCTCCAAGTAGTAGTAATTTTCTATTTTGTGATTTTTTTTTTCATATTTGGTGGGCTATCAGTAGATTGGGCATTGACTCTCTCTTTTAAGGGCACTTCAGTTTCCACGGATTGGGCACCCTCATTATCCAAGGCAGAGAAGGCATTATGCAGGGATATCTCTTGATGTATAGGGTGTCTTTCCGTTACAGGTCGCAAACTGCAGAGCCCACTGTGATCCATTTGTTCCTGGGCTGTTTGATTCTTTGTGGGAGTTGTTATGGATTTTGTTCAGTTTGTATCCAAGAAGAGACGTGTTTAACTGCAGCTAATTCTTCCCTTAGTAGAGTCAATTCTTTATGCATAGCAGCTAACTTGAGGCATATAGGGCAAGCTCTTAGGTTCCAAATGATTCTCAGAATGAAAGCACCACAGTTATTGCATTGAATACACGACATGCCGATTAAGGGTCTTTTGCTGCAAAATTAAGTAGAAGACTATACTGCCCCTGATCTCTGGAAGGGGCGGTATAAAAATACATATGAATGAATGAATGGATGAATGAAAATAAATATATATAGAGAGATTTTTTTTGTGCCATCAAGTCAGTGCTGACTCCTGGCGACCCAGCTATCTCTGGGTTTTCTTGGCAACATATCACCAGAAGTAGATTGCCAGGCCTTTTCTTCTGAGGCAATAGAGGGTAAAGTGATTTGCCCAAGGTCACAAGGAGTGCCAATGGGAATTGAACCACCATCTTCTGGGTACTAGGCAGTTGCTCTAACCACTAGGCGGCTACTCCATATATATAATGAAAATGTCCTGCATATATATATATTCAGAGGGGTTGGGAAGAATTCCATTAGCCATATGCCTCATGCTTTCTCCACTTGTTTAATACATGGAATATGCTATCTCCAGAAACAAGCAGGAATGAGTCTTCACATATGGGTACGTCGGTACCGACGGAGCCTGCACGGGAATGCTCCCCAGCGTCCAATCAGAAAGCTTTTGGGAGCATCCCTCGCGCCTGTGCACTGACTTCCCGCCTTCTCCACTGCCTCTCCTCTGTTTTCGTTTTTCCACGGAGCCGGCAGGACGTCCTCCTGTCACCGCAGAAACTTTTTTCTTTAAATTCTTCATTTCTTGTTTTTTTTTTCTTTTCTTTTTCTTAAACTCAGAGAGATTTATCCCTCTGCTTCTGTCTTAACTTTTTGGGCCTACAAGGCCTCTTCATCATGGAGCCTTCTTCTCCTAAGAAGTGCCTTCACTATGGAACCACAGTTTTCTTTTTAGACTCCAATAACTGGTGTCTAACCTGTTTGGGTCCTAACCCTTTTTCCCCTGAACTATCAGGCTGCAATACTGAGAGAAGACCTTCCCTCTTTCGAGTTTCCCTCGATACCGTTTTCCCTCCTGCAGTGAGGGCACCGGTTTTTTCTTCTCTACAGGATCAGGTAACCCACAAATAGTCTGTTAAGACTTGCCAATCCTTGAGTGGTAGGTCTCATGCCAAGCATGATGACGGCTCCGGCCTTGCCCTCAAGACCCCATTGGCATTAAAACCCCGGCGGGAGTCTTGGGGCTCCAAAGCATTTCAGGGGTTTCAGGTTGTTCCTGGGGCTCACCCCTCACAGAACATACCTGAGCCATGCTCGGGGGTGGTATCCGCTTCGAGCGGTACCGATACCCCGGCATCCGCACCGGTGTTGAGTATTCCACTCTTCACCAGGGATCGTCATCGGGCGTCCTCGGTACCTTCGGGACCAATCGATACAACCCAGATTGACTTTCCTGCATCTCAGCCATGCTCGGTGGTGGCCTCCACTTCGAGCGGTACCGATACCCCGGCATCGGCACCGGTGTCAAGTGTTTCACTCTTCACCAGGGATCGTCAACTGGCGTCCTCAGTACCTTCGGGACCGATCGATACGACCCAGAGTGACTTTCCTGTATCGGCATCGCCGGTACCACCACCGACGTCGGTGCCCTCTAGACATGCATCGATAGACTCGCTCCCTTCGATGCTGAGTCTGGAATCGATATCTAGTCTAGATGACTGGGTACCGATGCGCCTTGGAACCGACCCTTATCGTTTCCGGATACGCAGTACCAAGGATACTCACCAAGACTCTCTGGTTACCTCGGTACCGCTTGAGCAGCCTTCGATGACGGCCTCGATGTCATTACCGGTATCGGTATCGATGTTGATTCCTGCAATTACATCGATACCATCGATCCTTTCTATGCCTAGTTTGGAATCGATACCTGGCATGGACGATGCAGTACTAACTGCCTCAAATCGTGACTGCCAGTATCACTATCCATCTAGTAGGGTTCTTTTTCTGCACCAGACCAGTACATCCTCTGGTGCTCAGGCTGCTTCTTCAACCTTAGCCTACCCAGGGATGGTTCCCATTGGAGATCCTTCTTTTCAGAAATTTCTCCTTGACATGGCAGCCTTTCTTGCTATTCTATCCCTGGCTGTGATCTTAACCGTGGCTCTCCTGCAAAAAAGGAAAATATAATGCTTCCTTTACATCATTCTTTGCAGGATCTTCTTCTGAGAATATGGGAATCACCTTTAAGGGTTCCCTCACCTTCTACAGCAACTAATGTTCTGTATCAGGTGCCCCCCTCTCCAGGGTTTCAAAAGACTCAACTTCCCCATCATTCCATTGTAGTGGAATCAGCAATGAGGAAGGTAAAAAGCAAGAAGAAGCATTCTTCTTATCCGCCAGGTCGTGCATCTAGAGCACTTGATGCCTTTGGACGTCAAACCTTCCAAACATCTATGCTGGCATCAAGAATTATTTCTTATATATTTTATATGAGTCTAACACTCCAGGAGGTCACAAAGAAATTATCTCTTTTGACCCCTTTTTTGTCAGAACCCAAGGCTGCTGACTATTCCTTGCTTCTTAGCCATAGCCGGAATATCTCTTGGTTTCTTTCTCATGCTTCTCTAGACTCTTTTGAGTCTGTTAGCAGATCCTCTGCTATTGCCATTGGAGCACGTCGTAGAGCCTGGCTCCAAGCTTCAGACTTGAGCAGATGGGCACAACACACACTGGGTAATTCTCCTTGTACTGGAGAAAATCTCTTCAATAAGGAGGCTTTACGTCAGGTTGCTCATTGCTCCACTGACTTCCCTGGTTCTGCAGACCATTCTAAGCCTTCTTCTTCCCCAGGAGGTAGGAAATGTCCTACCAAACCTTCTTTCCCTAAGAAAAGAAGGTTTCACTCTTCTCCTGCCCATCATCCAGATGTACCCAAGCAAGGGACACCTCGTCCTAGTCTGAAGTTTCCAAACTCTAGCCAGTCTGAGCATACCCAGCAACCATAGGTTCTGAAGGTTGCAATCTACAGTTAACTTCTTCTTAGCAGAAGTTTGTTCACTGTTTTTTCTTAAAGCTCTACACTGGGTTTTTCCTTTTTCAGTATGCTAAGCTGTCAGGATATTCTTGTCCATGGGTTACAGAATTCTCCTCTTCTTACTATTAAGAAGGGAAGTTACAACTATCCCATGATAGTTTCTGTCCCAACATGAACATTTTTTCCTTCAGCTGACTCGCCATATGGGTAAGTCACCCTCCAGTTACCTGTTTTCTCTACCCTCTCATCCAGGGGTTCCCCTGACTGAGTGGTACCATACTGAAAAGCTCTCTAGCCTTTCATTCCAGTGTAGACTTTTTGTTTCCTTGAATACATTCTCAAGATAACTCATCAGACAGGGACAGGAATATCTCCTCTCCCTTTGTCTGTTTCTCTTTGTTTTGCACAGGAAGATTCTCTCTGCTGTCTTTTCAGCTGCTGTGCATGCAGGAGTTCCAGTGACTGAACTACTGGTACTTTTCCACAGGTTCCAGTCTATCTTCCACAATTTTTGTCTAGCCTCAGTAGTGATTCCAAGCTAGTCCTCATCTATCTTGGATAATCCTACTCACTTAGGCTTCTCACATTATCTTCTTTCTAGCCATCTCCTTTTCCTAGGATATGGCAACACACCTGACTTCAGTCAGTTTTATCTCATAATTCTCTTGCACAATGCTCTCTGCAATCTTCTGGGAAGCTATCTACTATGGGGCCTTGCTACAGAGCATTGAACTTTGTCTCTGAGGGCTATTCTATATAGTAGGAAAAAGCTTATAAATCATTCCCATGACTGTGAGGGTTCTCCACACCCTCTTGTCTCCTGTTATAATACAGAATATAAGCTTTTTCTGCGTGAATATCCAAGGCTACTAGTAACGCATGATACCCCTATGTCCCTCCAGTGGGTCCTCCTGGTATCTTCTCTATGCGTTTCTATCCATCTGCCATGTCAGAGTTCTAAAGGACTCCCGCCTTGCTCTTTACAGACTGATATTATCCTCTGTTTTTCACGCAACCATCCTGGTTATTTTACTGGATTGCATTCCTGCATCCTTTTAGCCCACGGAAATAGCTTCTCTATATATCTGTCAAGTGGGTTTCACCCTCTTGTTATTGGATGAATCTTTCCCCTTCACATTCCCCATGTGAATGTTCTTATGGGACTTAGTGGTAGACATGTATCTTCAGACTTATTTTCATGTATGTAAATATCTCTATATATGCCTCTACATACATATGTCTGTAAGCTGTGTGTGCATAGTTTATGCCCCCACATATATATATATATGTCGATACATATCTCTACACATATCTATATATACATATATATAGGTATATATATCCCTCTATATATATATATATGTATCTGTTGGGAGGCTTTTTATAGGTCGATATGTATTACATACTATCTCCCTCACTGTCTATGCTATACAAATTTTTACCTTCTTAGAAGTTCCAGACAGTGGGCTTTCATTTTTCATACTGTTCCTTAGTATGTGGGGGCTGTTAAGCACACAACCACTACTGTGGTGCTAACAGCTTCCACTTTGCTCTAGGTCTCCCTATCCTTGAAGCATCAGGCTTCAGTATCTTTCCTATCTCTCATCAGCTAGGAAAGACAGTGTACATCTTCATTAGTTTTGA
Source organism: Ichthyophis bannanicus (assembly GCA_033557465.1). Taxonomy (NCBI): domain Eukaryota; kingdom Metazoa; phylum Chordata; class Amphibia; order Gymnophiona; family Ichthyophiidae; genus Ichthyophis; species Ichthyophis bannanicus. The sequence continues at coordinate 339,381,146 of CM066032.1, forward strand.
GTACACATCTGTTCTCCTTGGGAATATGGGCTTTTTTCCATACCCCTTCTTCCCTCCAGGACTGGGCTAGTTGTCCAAATCGGTCAGTCTTCTTCTTTTAGTCCTCAATGTTAATGACTCTGTACCTAAAAGAGTTTGCAGCTTTTTCCCATAAAGCTTTCCGTTGAAGACCTGCCGTTCTTATCCTACCCCAGTTGACACCTGGATTACCTGCTAATTCCAGGTCTGGACCTTCATCCTCACTGCTGTGAGGTCACCTTGAGGATTCCGCTACTGCATATCCAGTAGACTCCATCACGCTTTCTACTTCCTACAATCCAGTAGGTAAGCTCCATATTATAACTGTTCATTAAATAATTTTAATGGTAATTATCATACATACCATGGACTCCTCTTCTGTAGTCCTTAGGTTCGCTGTTTTTCCTTACAGCTCCTCTCTTCTCAACTCCTACCCTCCATCCCTCATGGGATGCCGGAGATTCCTGTGTGGAAAATGCACTCCTGATCCAGGGACACGCATTTTATGGGATCTCCCCCTGGCATCTATAGCTTGGGAGTCCCCATATGTGAAGACTCATTCTTGCTTGTTCCTGGAGATAGCACAGTTACTTACCTGTAACAGGTGATCTCTGGGAACAGCAGGAATAAGTCTTCACAACCCACCCACCTCCCCTAGGAGTTGTATCTCTCTATCTATCTTCCTTTCCTCTTTCTCTCCTTTGTCTCAGCTATGAAACTCAACTGAGGAGAGGCAGTGGAGAAGGCGGGAAGTCAGTGCGCAGGCGCGAGGGATGCTCCCAAAAGCTTTCTGATTGGATGCTGGGGAGCATTCCCATGCAGGCTCCGTCGGTACCGACGTACCCATATGTGAAGACTTATTCCTGCTGTTCCCAGAGATCACCTGTTACAGGTAAGTAACTGTGCTTTATCTGGGCTTCCAAAATGATGTTTAAATAATGTCCATGTCTCATGCAAATCTTTGGCCCTGACAACCATTCCTTTTAGTTTTTTTCCTCAATAATTTTCTCATTTGATCATAATGCCTCTGCATTAGTGTTTTTAGTGTCATCCCTCTAGTGATTGTCAAATTTGATCGTATTATATCAGTATTGCCAAGTGGCCTCACCACCATTACCCCTCACAAAGGGTCCTGCATTGTACTGTCGTAAGTACTAGATTTAAAATAGTTTTACCCTCTTGGCGATTCAATGGCTAAGTATTTCATGAAACAGTCATTTACAGCATCTAGAAACTTTGCTTCCCTAGCATGTCCTGATGAGACATTTACTTAGCTTGATAGCAATTGAAATCTCCCATTATTGTGAGCAAATTTGTTAGCCTTTCTAATTTCTGTTTGCATTTTGCTATCACTTTATTTTTTCAATTTATTTATTTTTTTCTATAAGGTGGACAGTTGTATATTCCCATCATTATCCTCTTCTCTCACACATGGAATATCTGTCCATAAGATTTACATTGCGCTTTGTTTCCTGCAGGACCTTTATCCTGTTTGACTCTATGGTATCTTTAACATATAGAGCAATGGTTCTCAACCCAGTCATCTGGGACCCCCAGGCCAATCAGATTTTCAGGATATCCACAATGAATATGCATGATAGAGATCTGCATGCAATGGAAACAGTCATGCTGATCTATCTCATGCATGTTCATTGTGGATATCCTGAAAATCGAACTGGCCTTGAGGTTCCTAGAGGACTGGGTTGAGAACCACTGATATAGAGCAACACTTCGCTCAATTGGATCCACCCTGTTTTCATATAATTTGTATTCTAGTATCCTCTTTCCACTAGGCTCTGAGATATTGTTTTCACATAACTTGTACCCATTAGTTGTCCTCCTTCCACTAGGCAATGAGATACTGCTTATGTCTACATCTTCATTTAATACCATACATTCTAACTCTCCCATCTTATTTTTTAGACTTCTGGTGTTCACGTACAGTCAGTTTAAAGTATGTTTTTAAATTATATTTACAACCTGTTTTGCAGTCGATGGGGGTCTTTTAGAATCTTTTATATTTTTATTTTATTTTATTTAACAGATTTTATGTATCGCTTTATCATTTCAATCAAAGCGGTTTACATTGAAACTTAAACTTGGTAACGTACACTAAACAGGGACATTGAAAACTTGGATTTTTCTGAGGCAATGGAGAGTTAAGTGACTTGCCCAAGGCCACAAGGAGTGCTAGTGGGAATCGAACCCTGGTTTCTGGGTTCCCAAGCCTGTGTTCTTAACCATTAGGCTACTCCTCCACTCCACTTTTTACCCAAGCCCTTCTGTCAGGGTGGGGCAGCGGTCTTTTTGGAGAGCCTGATTCTCGTCATGAACTCAGTCTCCAGCTCGGCAGCCTTGTTGGTCATGGGTTTGCCAAAGAGGTTCTCTCCTTGGCAGGGGGCATCGACCAATTTATCCTGAATCCACTGCTCAAGGTTGGATGACTGTAGCCAGGCTTGGCGGCGTGTATCGATGCCAGCTGCCGCTACTTGAGCCGCCGATTCGAACCCTTCATAGGCCGCTCAAGACATGAATTTGGAGCATTCACAGACTGCTTTGGCCAGGTTCTTGAACCGCTCCAAGGGTTCCTCAGAGAGACCAACTGAGAACCCGGCGAGTTCCTTCGCCAGGTCTCTCAGGTATATGCCCATGTACAGCTGGTAGGCCTGGATGCGGCCGATGAGCATTGAGCCCTGATAGAACTTTCTGCCGAGGGTATCCAGGGTGCGGGCCTCCCTGCTGGGGGGCATCAAGGAGTGCATCTTCTGGCTTTTCAACCGACGCATGGCCGTCTCCACCACCATGGAGTTATGCGACAACTGTGACTTTTGGAAGCCTGGGCTCTGGTGGATTCGATACATCAAGTCGAACTGTTTGCTCACCACCGGCACCGAAGCCGGTGTCTCCCACATTCGGAGCATCAGCCGTTCCAGGATGGGAGAGATGGGCACCATAAGCGATTCCCTTGAAGGGGCCTCGTTTTGGAGGATTTCCAAGTCATCCGCCCGAGGATCCTTCTCCGATTCAGTCGGGAATGTCAGGGCCTTAGACATGTCCTTGACAAAATCAAGGAAGCCCATATCCTCGGGCGGGGACTGCCATTGAGGCTCCGAGATGGGAGAGTTAGATGGGACGTCACAGTGGTGACGGGTATCGGGGGACTCCTCGCCCTCCGTCTCCCACTTGGAGTAGTCTATCGAGGACTCATAAGAGGGCTGCTCCGTGGGCCTCGGGGCCCCCAATGCCCTGCGGCCGGTGCCCGGCAAACTTGCTAGGATTGACCGTGGTCCTGTCGAACGGGAATTGGATTGCGACGTCAGCCAAGGATCGACTCGAGGCTGAACGACCTCAAGGATCAGCTCGGCCTCTGGGGGCGTCTTGGATATCGAGGGCCCAGTGGTTGGGGAGAATGAACCGGTCGTGCCGGACAACAGCGCCTGCTTCTAGTCCATAAAGGCAGACAAACTGCACTCTATGGCCACCATTCTGGACTCCAGACCAGAAGGCTACACAGCCTTCGGTGCAGGCACCGAGGGACTCGGGCCCAACACCAGCTCTCCCGAAGGGGAATCCTTAATGAGGATAGTTTCTGGGGACTGAGGCTGGTCCACGGTCAGATCTTTCCATGGTAACTTTACAGGCCGTTCCTTCTCCGATGCCTCAGACAAACATCTCGGACTGTGGGACCAGGCCTGGGGAGCACCCGGCCGATCGGAACCATCCCATGATGACACCTTTGAGGATTTCTTCTTCTTCCTGGGTTTCCTCGAGGGAGACCCCCTTTCTGAGGACCCATGATGAGGCTCTGGTTCGGGAGGCTCCACCCGAGATGTCGGAACCTCAGACGAGGCCCTGGTCTTCGAAACTTCGGGGGGAAAAACTTATCATGCTGCTGCTGGTGGCTCTTGAGGTCCTTACTGGACATCCATTTGCAGAGACCACAGGCTGCCGGGTCATGGTCTGGCCCGAAGCAGTGGAGACAGCAGTCATGTGTGTCGGTTAAAGACATATTTTTAGAGCACCGATCACACTTCTTAAATCCACTGGTAGCTATGGGGGGAAAAAAGTACCCCTGTTAGGTCGAAGACTCTCCAGGCTGGCAGTGGGAGAAAAAAAAGCACGAAGATGCCAGGAAAAGAAAACAATGAAAAACTAGAAAAATAGATCGACCTCGACACCGAGGCAATGAGGTTGGTAGGTGGGAAGAGTACCGATGCAATACCGGAGGTGAGTGTGAAACTCGGAGAGAAAAAATCGACTTTTTCCAGGGACAAGCCAGACAAACATCTGAAGAGCTCCGTGGAAAAAAAGGAGACTGAGCAAGATGGCACCCTTGGGCGGGAAGGGGACCACTTGTGTGGTGGCATCTCCCAAAGGCTTTCTTTGAAAGCTGGGGGGATGCTTCCGCGAGGGTTCAGTTGGTGCCGATGTCACCCATATGGTGTCCCTTGAGAACACCTGTTATAGGTGAGTAACAACACTTTTCTGGTCATGAAAGTGCATGCACCCACATAGACGTACATCTCAGATCTATAGTAGGGAAACATCACTATGAATATCACGTCCTGCATTTTGGTCTAGCGTCAGCTCCCTGTGTATTCACGAAGTGGGCAAGTTTTATAAGCGGATGCCTAGAAGAGGGCAAGTAGGTGCGTGCTTATGTACCTTTTTTTTTTTTAAAGATCCATAGGCACTCATGTGTATTTATAAAATACTAGCAAAAGAAGCAGAGATCATACCTTAAATGCAGGCATGAACATTTACACCTGCTTGGTTTCATAATCAATGTGTGTTCTTGTGAACTCCGCATGTGTTTTTCCCAGATTGCAACCCCCCCCCCCCCATTCCAACTGGTAGAGTACATGCATTCATGCCAATGTGCATACTTTTATGCCATTCAACATTTTATAAGAGGCCAGTTACGAGCGTATGTGGCCACATAATGAAAAAATGACTTTATCAAATTACTCCCAAAATGTCTAGCCATGATAGTTGTGCAGCTATGCAAATTAGGAATGTATGCATTTTCCTGGCTGGATGATTAGTTTATCAAGAACCCATCTCAAGAATGAACTGAGATCCATGCACATAATCATCTGGATGCTACTGTAGTCACTAGGGCTCACCATAAATTATCCAAAATTGCACTAGAGTCTGGTACATCGCTTGGAATTCATTAGAGCTCTCCTAGACATGATTAGGACGAAAATCTTTCTCCTACCAGAAAAAATCATTATTCTAGTGTCCTTGTTGCAAGACATAGTAATGATTCATTAGAAATCAGCTTGGGTCATGTTAAGACTTTGGGCCACATGGTGTCAGCAGTACAAGTGACCCTTGAGACATCTCAGAATGAGACAAGCCCCGTGGAACTTGCTTTCTGAGCCCAGAGCTTATGAGATGTAGTCTGAATCCCCAGATCTCTGAGGCAGTGCTTCTCAACCAGTGTGCTGGGACACCTTGATAAAGTCCTTGGTGGTGACAACCAGAGCTGTAACTAGGCATGACCTCATGAGATGTTTGCCTCATCTCTTGGACAGTACCCCATCTTCTCCCAAGCAAAATGTAGAGACAAGAGATTAAGGTAAATTTGGAGCAGATAGAGCAAAGAAGAGCCACTCTGCCTCCTAATCCACCCCTCTCCTCCTGTGACTGGAGTAGATACTGCAGATCAAAGTAGAGCTTTTATTCTCCCTGCTCCAAACCATTTCTCTTCTGTCCTAGATATAGGAAAACATATTTCATTTTCAAGTTAGCTATTGCAACATGTGATCTAGTAGCTGGATTAGAGTAAGCTGGAGTACACTGGATGATCTGAAACCCAGTGCAAAATTTCTGCCTTGAATCTATCTCCTGTACAGAATTTACAAATTAGGAATAGTTCGTGTTAGATCTGACTTTTCTCTTGTGTATTATTCTCTTGTAGGCAGAACATGTCCAGCAGCCCTGATGCTTTTGTATCAAGCCAAAAATATTTTATAGTAATAAAATTTAAAGAATGTACTTTTAGTACAGTTTGAGAGTAAATTCTACAATTTTTCATGCAGATAGTCTACTAGACTCCCCTCATCCTCCCAACTGAACTGAACTGATTGCTCGCTACTACTGCTAGAGGGAACAAGTGTCCCGGACTCACCCACCAGAAATCTGATAGATGTGATGGCACATCTTAGAAATAAAATTCAGGTCAAAACGTATGAAAAAAAGGTTTGCACCTGCAAGTTTTGGCCCAATTTCAGAAACTTGCATGTGTCCAAAATGGACATCGGTGGTCACAGACACATAGACTTCATTGCGACAAAATTTTAGGTGGGGGATGTCTGTCATATGCTGCATACACATCTCTGCTGGCTATTTTGCAAGCAGAGACATGCATTGATGTGCTGAGCAGAAAACAAGTATCCTCTTTTCCCTTCTGTTTTCTTTTTGATCGTGAAAAAGATTGTGGATATCTCTACTCCTTCCAGATGTTTGGCGGCAGACAGAGAGCTTTTGTGATGCCTATTTGTGCCCTGGAGCAGGAATAGATGTGAACATTACTATTGGTGGGTTTAGACATGCTCACCACTTCTGAAATCAAGCGCGCACCTCTATCTTTTCTGGAACACCCTCCACATGCATTCGCCATGCCCCCATGTGACATGGACATGCTCACCCCAGAGACAACCATAAAACCAGCTTTCTAAAATTGCTCCAGGGACATCTTCATGATTTGCATGTCTATGTGCTTGTTTTCAGATGTCCAACTCATGAATATGACTTCTAAAATTATCCCCTTAGTCTTTCTTGTTTCCCACCCATTGGTAAGACAGCAGTACTTCTTAGCTGTGTGCCTCCTCTGCTGGCTTCAATCTGGTTTCTGAACACATGCTGTCTTGCCAACTCACATGACTTCTGGCCTCGTATGTCAAGATGCTCGGCTGAATGAGGTAAGAAAGTACTGCTTCCCTTCTGCCAGTGAAAGAGACAGAGCAGTGAGGATCATGCAAAATTTGCAAACTCAAAAGTGTGCTACAAAATAAAAAAGATTGAGAAGCGCTGCTCTAAGGGACTCTGTGCCCTAGTTGATAGGCCAATCCAAGCTGGCAAAAAGAATTTTTCAAATTCACCGATGTAACCAGACTGTCTGGGGAGTTAATGTACATGGGCTTCACATTAGAGGTCTTTGGTCTGCTCAGAGAAAAACATCATCAGATAAACTTCCTGGTTCTAAGGGCAGGATGGAATGTTCTAAAGACTTTCAGAGATTGGTTGGCCAACAAAATAATCCATAGTCCAGATGTATAATCAAGTAGCCATATACTATATCAGCAAGCAGGAAGGAACCTTTTTTTACTTTCTATGTTGGGAAACTGTTAGGATGAAGAACTGGGCTGTCTCGCATGAAATTATCCTCAGAACCACATATCTGGAAGAGAAAGATAATGTCCTGGCAGACAAAGTTAAGCCATTTACTCCAACCTTACAAATAGTCTGTAGACTTGGGATTTGCAAAACCGATTTTTTGTGAGTAGGGCACACAACCCCAGTGGATATCTACATGTCTTCTCAAGATAGAAAGGTCCCTCCATTCTGCTTCAGGCTAGGGGTTCGCAGCGAACTAGCCTTTGATGCCTTCCTCCTAGTTTGAGGGAAAGTCTTCTGTATGCATACCTTCTGATTATGCTCTTGATGCTTACCTAAAACTCAAACTGGATCCAGGAGCTGTGATCCTTAAGTGCTGAGGCAAGTCTGGTTTCCTCCCCTCCAAGAGCTATCCATAAAGAGTCCTGTCAGACTGGCAAATTCTCCAACGTTGTACTCACAAATGTAGAGGACAGTGTTTCATCTCAATATCGGGTCCCTCTCCCTCGCAGCCTGGATGTTGGGAGAATAACCATAGTCACCCTAACTCTGCCCGATAGTGTATTGCAGTTCTTCATAGCTTCTAGGAAAGACTCCACTAGACAGTCTTATTAAGTGGAGAAGGTTTATGGGGAATTGTGACCATATCCCTTTTTCTGACACACACAAAAACTTGAGTATCTTCTAAATCTTTCTGAGTCAAGTTTAAAGACCAACTGTAAAAAGAGTCACCTTAGTGCAATTGGTGCTTACCATTACCATGTAAAAGGGAACCCCATTTCTATACAGTCTTTAGTTTGCTTTGTGGGGCTTGCTTCTATTGAAACTTCCCACCAATCCACCCACTATATCTTGGGATCTCGGTGTTATTCCATCTCAGCTGATGAAAGCTCCTAGTACCTGATTAAAAGGTCTTATTTTTGGCAGCAGTCACTAGTGATCTACCTTTTGCAAAGTTTTTCAACAATAGGATGGTCCTGCACCCCCATGTAAAGTTCCTTCTTAAGGAGGTGTTGGAATTCCAACTTAACCATTCAATAGTTCTTCCCACATTTTTCCTTAAGTGATATGCCCACAATAGTGAGAATGTATTATATACTTTAAGAGTAATTTTATCAATTTGTTTTCTATTGTAAAGTCTGTTTCATCTGTAGAAAAAGCTTTTATAAAACTACACCATGATATATACGTGTGTAGCAATAGATGCAATGGCAAGAAGGCATGTACTTATATGTAACACATGTACTGTAGGCATTTATGGGGGGGCCTGTTTTGGGTGGATCATAGTGCCATGAAATATACACACAGGGCCTGATTTTCAAAAAAAGCCGAGCTCCTAAATTTAGGCTCTTAAGTTAAGCTCCTAAATTTTTGCCCTATTTTCGGCCACACTTAGGATCCTAAGTTTTAAGCTGAAAATTCATCCTAATTTAGGAGCTTAAAATTGTATGCTCCTAAATGCAGGCCTACCATTCATTTGCCTAGATTTATGAGCCTAATTGAAGTGCCTAGTGCTGAAAATCAGTGCTAAGCTTCTAACATTTTTCCCAGCCTATCTTTGCCCGCATTGCCACCCACTTTTTATGCTCCTAAATTTAGGAGTTTGGATAAATTTTAAGAAAATATGTAGGCGCTCAGCCCTAGTAAATTTTCAGAGAGGCCATTTTAGGAGCATAATTCTCAAAGTTAGGAGCATAAATCCTTTGAATATTGGGCCCATAGTTTATAAAATACACATGTATGCTTGTACATTTACACCTGCTCCTGAGAAGATGTAAATATGTGCGTATTCCTTTTAGCTGCGATTGTTGCAGCTTTTTTGAGGTTATTTGATAAAGGTACATACATGCCTATGATGTCTTTATAAAATAATTTCAAAATAAGCACCTACTTTGATTTCCTATGTAGATGATCTGTTATAAAATTATTCTTTGGATTACAAAACAGGTCTTGGCCTTCTAATTTGCATAGAGTAAAGTCCTTAAAGCCCAATCAGTTTTTTATTTTGATTTTAGTAAGCCTAAGACTACCATAACCAGACATTTGTTACCCAATTGGCTAGCAGATTACATCTCCTTCACCTATGTCCAAGCAGACTTGATCTTAGAGCAGTGGTTTGCAATCACTCCTCTGGACACACCTAGCCAATCAAGTTTACAGGATAACCACAATGAATATGCATGAAATAGATTTGCATGTGCTACCTCCATAGAAAGTAAATCTTTGCATGTTCATTGTGGTTATCCTGAAGGACCTGACTGTCTAGATGTGTCTCACAGATTGGGTTGAGAACCCACCCTTAGAGGAACTGAACTGCACTGGTCGCTCACTACAGCTTCTAGGAAAGAGATCTGCAGAGCTGTGACATGGACTTCAGTCCATACATTCACATTTCATTATTTATTGTAAAGGGATTCTGACGTGACAGTAGGTTTGGTTAGTCTGTCTTCTGGAATCTTTTTGACGTTTAGAATCAAACTTCATTCGCCTCAGAGCCATTATTTCATTTCCAAGATGTCCTGCTAAAAGGAAATACTAAAAGAAAAAAAAACCTGTTAGTAGAAATATTTTCTGTCTGCCTGTTGGCAGGTCCTTACATTCTTACCCTCTTGTGTTAAAAGTAACATATAGTTCCTGAGCGGTCCTCCAGTTTAGTCCTCCACATCCGGGTAGTGCACCTCCTCCTGCAGCCTGGAGACTGGACCAATCAAAATCTTCCTCTGTATGATCTATGCTGCCGGAACTCCCATCAGCCCCCAGTGTGTCCAGTCTCCTTGCAGCTGGAGGACGTGTGTGCCTGTGTTAGGTACACTTAGGGACACTTTGAGAGCAACACTATAGAGTTTTACTTTATTTGGGAACCTTTTCCTTTATTTATTTATTTATAGGTAGCTGTTTCTTTAAAAAAAAAAAAAAAGAAAGAAAGGCACGCCGGTGTGGAGAAGCCAGGTCTGCTTGGGTCTTCTGCCTGCTATTGGGAGGAGTGATGGCAGTCCGGTTGGTTTGATCTCCCCCCTTGACTGTACGGGGAAGAGATCTGCCTTTACCGTGCCTCTGCTTGGTTCAGGGACCTTTTTGCCTTCCTTCTGCTTACTTTTGCAGGGCTGTTGCCTGTCTGGTAAGTCCAGCGCGGGGCTGTGCTCCCGCACTCGATTCGGGCGGTGAGACTGCTCCCGACGTTTGTTCATCGGTCCCTGCCTTCCCCTTTGCAGTAAATCGAGATTGGGGGGCAATTTCTTTTTTATTTTAATTCTTTTGTTTCTTCATTTGTTTTGTTTAATTTTCGCGCCCTTTTAATTTCGTCGCTGACAGACTGCCGGCGGCCATTTTCGTTCCCGTTTATGTTTCCTGCTTGCCCACTTCAATAGATGGGCATGCGTTCCCCTTGCGTTTTTTCAGGCTCTTTTTGTGGCGATTTTGCCTGCGGACTTCGCAGCATGCAGGCCTGATATTTTAAATTTAAAAAAAAAATTTTTTTTACATTAATCAGCTAGAGGCTTCAACTATTTTTCTTTTTGATGTGATTATCTCTTCCCTAGATAATTTCAGGCCGCCTCCGGGTCTAGCATGACTACTAAACCGCAGTGCGTGATCTGCGGATCGCGCAGAGCGCTGATGGCGGACTCTGGCCTGTGCAAAACCTGTGCCTCGGTTTCCTCAGTCTCCGAGCCTTCTAAGGAGCTGACGGACTCTGACAGTCCTTCGGTGCTCATGGAAAGCGGTCCCTCGTCTGGGCCCCCCCCTCGGGCCCTGCCGCCCCTATCTTAGGACAAACTGGCACATTACCAATGGATGAGGTGGCGTCCCTTTCCGTGGATTTTTCTCCAGATTTTGTTTTGCTCATGCACCAGGCTTTTCGTTTAAGTCGCTCCGGTAAGTTGCCCGAGTCCTGGCCGGCGTCCCTGCCTTCGTTAAAAGCTGAGGAGCCCCGGCGCAGTTTCCCCCATTCCGCCAAATGCTTGAAGTCCTTGGACGTGGAACAGGACGAGCTGAGTTGGCAGGATTTGGAGGTGGACGTAGATCCTGAACCTGGTGTTGAGGAGTTGGAGGATGGCGAGATCCCGGAGCCGGAGGAACAGGCCCGCATTATTCGGGTGTTTCATAGAGAAGAGCTGGTGCCTCTGATCACTGAATCTCTTCAGACGCTCAATCTGGCAGTGTCTCGTCCTCTCGAGGAGGACGGTTTAGAAGATCCTCTTATCCAGGCCGTGCGGGAGTCTCAAGTGGTCTTCCCAGTATACCGAGTAGTGGAACAGATGATTCAGACGGAGTGGGATCAGCCCGATTCCGGTCTGAAAGGGATTCGGACGATAAATCGTCTGTACCCTTTGGCTGACAAAGACAAAGAGAGGTTTAAGTCACCTCGAGTTGATGCTGCGGTTTCAGCGGTTACCAAGAAGACCACCATTCCTGTTGAAGGCAGTGCGGCCTTAAAGGATGCGCAGGACAAGAAGGTAGACAATTTGCTAAAGCAAGCCTTTGACACCAATGCCTTGTCTCTGCAAGCCTCTATCTGTGGCGCTTGGGTGGCTAGGGCCTGTTTGCGTTGGGCTCAGCACCTGCGCACCGCTTCTGGTTTGGATCAGCAGGGTTTGTTAGAGGTAACCCGGCTGGAGTCTGGCTCGGCTTATCTGGCAGATGTGCATTATGACTTAATCCGTACTCTGGCTAATAGTATGGCTTCCTTAGTGGCGGCTCGCCACTCTATCTGGTTGCGCAATTGGGCGGCCGACGCTTTGTCCAAGTCTCGTCTCAGTAAACTTCCTTTCAAGAGCAAGTTGTTGTTTGGAGACGCTTTAGATCAGTTGGTTAAGGACCTCAGGGAGTCAAAAGGCGGTAGACTGCCTGAGGATAAGCCTAAGCTGAATAGGAATTTGCCGTCTGCGCGAGGTCAGTTTCGAGACTTCCGCAGATTTCGCTCTTCCCGTCTTTGGAGTTCCCAACGGGGTCGCTTTGGCTCTCGATCCCAGGGTTTCCGAGGGTTTCGAGGAGCGGGCAGAGGTTTCTCGGGAGCTTCTTCTTCCACGTCTGCTTCCTTTAGTCGAAAGCCACAATGAAGCGAGGAGGACTCAGGAGGGAAATCTAGTCATCGGAGGTCGTTTACGCGACTTTCTTTCTTCCTGGGTCCAAATCACTTCAGATCAATGGGTTCTGGAGATCATCAGAGATGGATATGCTCTAGAGTTTGCCTGCCCGCTCCCGGATTCCTTTGTCCTCTCTCCCAGCACAGGCCTTCAAAAGGCGCGGGCGATTCGGTTGACTTTGCTCCGCCTCTTAGCCTTAGGGGCGGTCATTCCGGTGCCTCCTTCCGAGCGCGGCCTCAGTCGCTACTCCATTTATTTTGTGGTGCCCAAAAAGGATGGGTCGCTTCGGCCAATCCTAGATCTCAAGGGTGTAAATCGCTGTCTTCGGGTCCCTCATTTCCGGATGGAAACTTTACGATCCGTCATTGTGGCGGTGCGTCAGGGGGAGTTTCTCACGTCTCTCAACCTCTCGGAGGCCTACTTGCACATCCCCATTCGGGAGGTTCATCAAATGTTTCTGCGGTTTGCGTTTCCGTGGGGTCACTTTCAGTTTCAGGCCATGCCGTTTGGCCTAGCTACAGCTCCGCGCACCTTCACAAAGGTAATGGTAGTGGTTGCGGCGGCCTTGCGCAAAGAAGGCATACTCGTTCACCCTTATCTCGACGATTGGTTAATTCGAGCAAAGTCCTACAACGAGAGTTTGCAGGTCACGGGCAGAGTGGTGTCCATGCTACAGTCCCTCGGCTGGGTGATAAACGACACAAAGAGTCATTTGTCACCGACTCAATCCCTAGAGTACCTGGGTGTGCGGTTCGACACGGCGAGAGGATTGGTGTGTTTGCCGGAGCGCCGGGTCCAAGCATTGCAGGGCCTGGTGCGTTCTTTTCTATGGATGTCCGCCCCATCCGCATGGTGGTACCTTCGGCTTCTCGGCACTATGGCTGCGACCCTGGAAGCAGTTCCTTGGGCGCGGTTCCATATGCGGGCCCTCCAGAGCGCTCTGTTACGTCGGTGGTCGAATCAATTCGATTCGTTGAACATGCGGTTGCCCTGTCCACTGATGGTTCGTCGGTCGCTCCATTGGTGGCTGTGCGCGAACAACCTGCGGAAGGGGCTTCCCTTGGAGCCGCCCCTGTGGATTCCGTTTCTCACGGATGCCAGCCTCTCCGGCTGGGGAGCTCACTGCGAGAGTCAATTTGCGCAGGGAATGTGGTCTCTTCAGGAGGCGTCGTGGTCGATCAACCGTCTCGAACTTCGGGCAGTGAGGCTGGCCCTGATTGCCCTCGAGCCGTTAGTGAGGGGGCGGCCGGTGTGGGTGCTTTCGGACAACTCCGCAACGGTGGCCTACATCAACCGCCAGGGCGGCACCGGCAGTGTTGCCATGGAGAACGAAGCAGCGCTTTTGTTCAATTGGGTTCAGTCCCGCCTTCCAGCGATATCGGCGGCGCATATAGCGGGAAAGGACAATGTGACGGCGGATTATCCGAGCAGAGTACACGTCGACCCCGGAGAATGGGAGCTGAATCCGCAGATTTTCGCGCAACTCGTTCGCCGGTGGGGGCCTCCCCTCATGGACCTCATGGCCACGTTTCAATCAGCGAAGACGGGGCGTTTCTTCAGCAGGCGGAGAGAGCGCATGTCCGAAGGGATCGACGCCCTCATTCAGCCGTGGCCGGATTACGGTCTCCTTTATGTCTTTCCCCCTTGGGCGTTAATCGGACGGGTCATTCAGCGCATCGAGGCGCACCCAGGGCGAGTGCTGCTGGTGGCTCCAGACTGGCCTAGAAGACCGTGGTATGCCGACCTGGTGAGGTTGCGAGATGGTGTTCCGTGGACCCTGCCTTCTCTGCCGGATCTTCTGCTGCAGGGTCCGCTTCGGATGCCCCAGGTGGCTCGATTCTCGCTTACGGTTTGGCCATTGAAAGGGCTCGGTTGAGTAAGAAGGGTTACACTCCGGCAGTTATTGCCACTCTTCTTCGAGCTCGGAAGTCTTCCACTTCCCTTGCTTATGTGCGGGTATGGCGGATCTTTGAAGACTGGTGCTCACGTCAGGGTGTACGGGCGGCGACGGCTTCAGTGCCCGTAGTTCTCAGTTTTTTGCAGGACGGCTTTGACAAGGGTCTCGCGGCCAGTTCTCTAAAAGTTCAGCTTGCGGCTCTCGCTTGCTACAGGGGCAAGGTTCTAGGTCTCACTCTTGGTTCTCTTCCAGACGGCCAGCATTTTATCAAGGCGGTGTTCCGTTTACGGCCCTCGCGTAGGGTGGCAGTGCCCTCGTGGGACTTGAACCTGGTGTTGAGGGCTCTGGTTGGCAATCCTTTTGAACCCCTTGGCCAGGCGTCTCTCAAGGATCTCACGCTCAAGACAGTTTTTCTGGTGGCCATTTGCTCGGCGCGCCGAATCTCCGAGTTGCAGGTGCTCTCCTGCCGGGAACCGTTCTTATCTATCTCTAAGGACCGCGTGGTGCTTCGGCCCGTTCCCTCCTTTTTGCCTAAAGTGGTGTCGCCTTTTCATTTAAATCAGGCGGTTTTTCTTCCGGTCCTGCATGGCAGTTCGGCTGGCACTGGGGACGAGGGCTTGCATTTCCTGGATGTGTGTCGGGTCCTACGGCGTTACTTGAAAGTCTCCGAGTCCTTCCAGAAGACCGATCGTTTGTTCGTGCTTTTTGGCGGAGCGCGAAGAGGAGAGGCGGTGGCTAAAGCGTCCATTGCTAGGTGGATCAAGGAGGCTATGGCGTCGGCATATATTCTACACTCTCAGCCGGTTCCGGTGGGTCTGCGGGCTCACTCTACCAGAGCTCATGCGGCTTCTTGGGCGGAACACAGCTTGGTTCCGCCGGCGGAAATCTGTAAAGCAGCGACTTGGTCGTCCTTGCATGCCTTCAGTAAGCACTACAGGTTGGATGTGCTCGCCGCTCGGGATTCTTGTTTTGGTTCGGCAGTGTTGCGCGCCGGATGGCAAGGTCCCGCCCGGTGATAACTGCTCTGTTACATCCCGGATGTGGAGGACTAAACTGGAGGACCGCTCAGGAAATAGAAATTACACTTACCTGGTAATTGTAGTTCCTGGAGGGTCCAGTTTAGTCCTCCTTCCCACCCTATCTGTCATTTGATATGTTCCGGCGCGCGTCTCTGATCTCGGCGACGTTCGTTCGGCCTTCTGTATTTCATTTTTCGGGACGCAGCTTTCGGTCGGATTTTCCTTTTTTTCTGTCTTGCTCCTGTTGTCAGGGGCTTGAGTTTGGGCTATCGCTTCTTCCAAGAGACGGTAGAACCCATAGGCAAAACTCTGGCTTCCTCGTTTGGGGAGGGAGTCAGCGAATTCATAAGGGGTTTCAATTTCAATTTCTTATTGTAAATATATCTTATCAGTAGACTCTGGTGTTGCTTCTTTTAGTCTGCTTTGTTACTAGTTCACTGGGGGCTGATGGGAGCTCCAGCAGCATAGATCATACAGAGGAAGATTTTGATTGGTCCAGTCTCCAGGCTGCAGGAGGAGGTGCACTACCCGGATGTGGAGGACTAAACTGGACCCTCCAGGAACTACAATTACCAGGTAAGTGTAATTTCTATATAGGGAGTCCCAGATGTGAGGACTTTTCATCTTGCTTGTCCTCAGAGAAAACCAAATTATTTACTTGTAGCTGTTATTCTCCATGGGCAACAGGATACAAGTCCTCAGATACTCGCCCACCTGCCCTAGAAGTTACATTCTCTAAGCTTAATAAACTGAGGAGGTCACATGCATACCAAAAGCACATATGCAGTGACTCTTAAAAAACCTTCTAGAGACTGAAATTGCTACATGGGTTACCTTTGGAAGACATCACCCCAGATATGAGGACTTTATATCCCAATGTCTATGGAGAATAGTTGCTGCAGGTAAGGAACTTGATTTTCTTTTCATAGCCATATCCTCCCTTTAATCCCTTCCAAACATGGTTTGGTGGTAGAAAGAGTTCAGCGACAGCACATTGCATTGGGCCATGTCCTCTTGCTGCTGCTTGAGTCTACATTGCCATAATTTGAACCATGCAGCACTACAGTTTCTTCATGGTTTAAAGCACTACATCCTGTCCATGAGCAACAGAGCAGGACAGTGCAGTTCGAAGAACCATGCTGCAACTGTTCTCTATGCACCAAGCCAGGACCAGTGCGGGTGAGCAAGAGAGAAATAGACCCTCATCACTTCTGCTTTGATTTGATCCTTGGTCTTCTGCAGCTATTCTGCAGGACCTGGCCAATTCAAGGGTCACGTTTGTGGCCCTGACCATGGCTGCAAAATCATGAGAGATTGAAGGAGGGGACAATGATAGTATTTTTTGATGCTTTGAGTAGCTTTTTGTGTTTTTACTTAACCCAGTGTGCCTCTCTTTATTTAGATTATTCACACAGAAGGAAGGAATCTGGTCCTAGTTGTTCAGTTCCTTTCCAGTCGCAAGCGGCTGCCTCTATTCACTTGAACGCTGATAAGTCCACACCACAAATGACAACTATTACACCAGAGCCATTTGTAAGTACTGAAGTAAAAATTAAATCAGCACTGCAGAAAATTGTTTTTCTTAGCTTTCTACTTCATGTAATCAACCTTAAAACAAATATGTATAAGAAACAGAGTTCAATTTATTAATGCTTTTCTGCCATTTAGCAAAGATCTTTACAGCATAGGGCAATCATATCTGTATTGTCTGTAATTTTAGAGCAACAGTGCCTTCTTCACATT
Organism: Ichthyophis bannanicus; assembly: GCA_033557465.1. Classification (NCBI taxonomy): domain Eukaryota; kingdom Metazoa; phylum Chordata; class Amphibia; order Gymnophiona; family Ichthyophiidae; genus Ichthyophis; species Ichthyophis bannanicus. The sequence goes on from CM066032.1 coordinate 339,398,251, forward strand.
GTAAAATTCAAATTTGCAAAATATAGTCTTCATTAAATAATTGCTAGGTCCGTCTTTCTAATTTAAATGGTCCTCTTTTTCAACATAAAATGTTATAACAAATAAAATAAATGCAAACCAGGAACTTGACTGATGAGGGGGGCCTATGGTTGCCCTTTTCTTCTTTTCACCATATTAAGTGCCATCGGTGCATTTTTCCTGGAAAGTAAGGTGCCAGTACTCATATGCAGGTCTTTTTCTTAATATGAGGACAATGGTCAATTTTAGCAGGCAATGAGAAAGGTATTGGTACTGCAAACCACTGCGAACCCCTCAAAATCAGCCCCAAGTGCCATCAAGTTATGTCAGCTCATGGCGACCCTGTGGATGGTTGTCCTAAACTATGTTCAGTCTTCAGTTAGACAGCTAATTGTTGCATCCATAGCTGCCATTATTGTATCAATCCATCGCATTACTGTCCTTCCTCTTTTTCTCTGACCTTCAACCCTGCCAAGCATGATGTCTTTCTCTAATGATCTCTTTCTTCGTATAATGTGTCCAAAGTATGAAAGTCAAAGTTTTGTCGCCTGAGCTAAAGAAAGATTAGGTTTGATCTCCTCTGGTACTGATTGAGTTGTTGTTCAGGCAGTCCATGGTATACACACTATTCTTCGCCAGCACCATAATTCAAAGACATCGATTTTCTTCCTGTCTTTATTTTTCACTATCCAACTTTTGCATCCATATGACATTATTGAAAATACCATGACTTGCATAAGTCAAATCTTTGTATCTAGAGCAGGGGTTCTCAACCCTGTCCTCGGGACCCACCTAGCCAGTCGGGTTTTCAGGATAACCACAATGAATGAATATGCATGGAGATATTTGCATATAATGGAGGCAGTGTATACAAATCTCTCTCATACATATTCATTGTGGTTATCCTGAAAATCCGACTGGCTAGGTGGGTCCCGAGGACAGGGTTGAGAACCCCTGATCTAGAGAGACATCTCTGCATTTGAGAATTTTGTCATAGCTCTTCTGCCCAGAGAAATGCATCATTGGATTTCTTGACTGCTTGTTATTTCTTTGACTGTTGGTCCAAGAAGGTTGAAGTTTTCTATTTCTGTTTCTTCTCCATCAAGGATAAAATTGATTTTGCCAGTGGTCAGGATCTTTGTTGTCTTCATGTTAAGATACAAGCCTATTTTAAGACGGTTCCTTGATCTTGATAAGCAGATGTTTCAGATAGCCTTTACTTTTAAACTGTAATGTGATATCGTCTTTCACCAATCTTCAGACCTCTGTTGTCTTCATACAGTCCTGCTTCTCTGATGATTTGTTCTGCATAGAAATTAAACAGGTATTGGGAAAATATGCAACTTTGTCATACACCTTTGCTAATTTTAAACCATTTTCCTTGTTTTTTCTTGTTCTGTTTGAACTGTTGCTTCTTGACTAATGTAAAGGTTGTGCATGAGAACTATAAGGTGATCTCCAGGAACAAGCAGGAATGCAGTCTTCACATATGGGTATCATCGATACCGATGGAGCCTGCGCGGGAACGCTCCCCAGCATCCAATAGGAAAGCTTTTGGGAGCATCCCACAGTGCCTGAGTGCTGCCTTCCCGCCTTTCCAACTCTCCCTCTTCAGTTCTTCATTTTCTGTGGAGCTGACAGAATGCATACCCTGTCACCGCAGAAAATCTATTCTCATTCTTTGTTTTTTTTGTGGTCACGTCTGCCTTCATTCGACGCCTACCGGTATCGCCGGTTCTCTTTTCTTTTTTCAACCCCCCCCCCCCCTATCTTTCTGCAGGATTTCTTTCTTCAGGAGCCTTTCCCCTCTCGGTGCTAGGTGCCATTTTGGGCACTAGGTCCATTTTTCTTCAAACATGGAGCAACCAGCTAGTGGTTTCAAAAAATGTTCTAAGTGTGGCTGTACCATATCCGTCACTGACACCCATGACTGGTGTCTTAAATGTTTAGGTCCTGACCATTCTCCATCAGAGTGTCTCTCCTGCAGAAAGATGACCAAGAAGGGCCTGCAAAATAGAGATGCAAAACTCGGTACCCTTTTTGCCGCAGATACGATGTCCGTTGCATCGACGTTTTCCAGGGCTTCATCTTCCTCCCATGGATCTCAGGTAGCTAAACCTAAATCTTCTAAAGCTGGCTGGTCCTCAAAGGGTAGATCTCCTTCCAAATATCGAGATGCCACTGGCGTTGCCCTTGAGGAAAGTTCACTGGCAAAACAGCCCCGGCGGGAGGCTTCGGCTTCCAAAGCACTAATGGGGCTCCAGAATGTTCCAGAGGCTTCCACCTCTGCAGAACTACTGGTGCCATGTTCTGGGGTCGTGGCTGCTTCCACCGATACTGACACCCAAGCATCGGCAGGGGCGATGGATCAGAGAATCCTCGCTATCAAACGCAGTCTAGCGGCTCTGTTAGCAGCTTCGGTACCGCTAAGACCGCTACAGACGGTTCCATAGGTATCGGTACCGACATCGATGCCGGTACCGACTGCACCTGCCTCGGCCGGTATGCTTCCTCCCATGCCAAGCCTTGAGTCTACCTCAGGTATCGAAAGACCGGTACCGAGACACCCCGATACCGACTTAGAACGGTACCGGTACCGTGCGTTGCAGGAACACCCGGCACAGAGATACTTCGAATCTTCCGATTCTGATGACTCTGCCGGACGTGCCGGTACTAGAGCAATGCTTCTGGAGGATCCATCTCCTTCTCCTCAGTGTAGAATGTCTCCTCCAGAAGACATGTCCTTCCAGGATTTCATACATGATTTAGCTCGAGGTCTTGCAAGCACGGTGACTCCGGAAAAGGAACCCAGAGCAGAAGAATTAGAAATTCTTCAATATCCTAAGGCTCCTAAAGAGGCAGTTACTCTGCCCATTCATAGGATCTTGCATGATCTTATGCTAAGAATGTGGGAAACTCCTTTAACGGTGTCTCCACACTCTCGACGACTCGATACCATGTATCGAGTCCTAAGCTGTCCTGGTTTTCAAAAGACTCAGCTACCACACCGTTCAATGGTAGTGAAATTGGCAATGCGTAGGATTAAGAGTGCTAAAACACATTCTTCCAATCCTCCAGGCCGTGAATCGAGGACACTCGATGTCTTTGGGCGTCGATGCTTCCAATCCTCCATGTTGTCAGCCAGGATCAGCTCTTACATTCTCTATATAGGAATGTTCCTCAAGGAGGTTGCAGGAGACTTGGAGCTCATGAGCCCTCTTCTTCCTGAGGACAAAAGAGGGGAATTTCTAACTCTGGTCAAACATGCCCAGAATGTTTCAAAGTTTGTAAACCATGCAACCTTTGATTGCTTTGAATGCATTACTACAGGGGTGGGCAATTCCGGTCCTGGAGGGCCGCAGACCAGTCAGGTTTTCATGATGTCCCTAATGAATATTTATGGACCTATTCCCATACAATGGAAGGCAGTGGATGCAAATAGATCTCATGAATATTCATTAGGGACATCATGAAAACCTAACTAGTCTGCAGCCCTCCAGGACCGGAATTGCCCACCCCTGCATTAGCAGAACCTCTGCTATCTCCATCGGTGCACATCGTATTGCCTGGCTTCAGGCATCAGACTTAGAAATATGGGTGCAAGATAAACTGGGAAACATTCCTTGCACAGGAGAAAATCTCTTTGACAAGGATTGGCAAGACAAGGCTAATCAGATTGAATCAGAAAATACCACTTTGAACAGACTATCAAAGTCTACAGCCAACCTAGCAAAGAAAAAGTCAGTCAAGAAACCCTTTTTCAAAAAGAAGAAGAAGTTTTACCCATCTTACACCCATCAGGGTCACTGTCCACTTCATATTCCCCAAAAGGGGCAACAACAGAACAGACAACACAGGAAGCCACAAGTTCCAAGAGCTCAGCCAGCTCAGCAGACTCAGCCTCCTCAGGGGCTTTGACTCCTTCCTAAAGAACTTAGTCTTTCTGTCCCTGCAAGGTCCAGAACCCTCCACCATCCCCAGCAGGTTATGCCATTTTGCCAAAAGATGGCAACAAATAACATCAGAAAACTAGACTCTGTCCATTGTACGAGAGGGGTACAGACTTCATTTTCACAGCATGCCCCCTCCTACAGTCATAAAGCAGTTCAATTCTCAAGTCCCTGCCACCGATCTCTTAGGCCAAGAGGTCGCATCACTTCTTGCTCAAGGAGCAATAGAAGAAGTACCCATACCCCAACAGGGTACGGGGTTCTACTCCCCCCCCCCCTATTTTCTCATCCCAATGAAAACAGGAGGACACAGACCTATACTGGACCTCAGAGAATTAAACAAATATCTTTTCCGAGAAACATTCAAGATGATCTCCCTCGGAACACTCCTGCCATACCTTCGGAGTCAGGATTGGCTATGTTCTCTAGATCTAAAGGATGCATATACACATATTCTCATCCATTCAGATCACAGGAAATTCCTTTGGTTCCTTTTCCAGGGAAGACATTTCCAGTACAAGGTTCTTCCCTTCGGTCTGGCTTCTGCCCCAAGAGTCTTCACGAAATGCATGGCAGTGATAGCAGCATTCCTGAGAACTCTAGGAATATTCGTCTTCACCTACTTAGACGACTGGCTCAGTCAAGCATCACAGCTCCAGAAGCCAGCTTCACTCTTTCTCGCACGATGCAAATTCTTCGCTACTTGGGACTGGTCATAAACCTCCCAAAATCTCATCTCACCCCTTCTCAGGGGTGAGATTCATAGGGGCTCGTCTAGATACCAGACTTTCAAGGGCTTTCCTACCACAGCCCAGCTGTCTTCATATAGTGCAGATGGCATCCCAAGCAGCTATGAAAGTCTTCCAGACTGCTCGGGAAATGCTTCAGCTTCTGGGGCATAATGCATCCACTGTCCATGTGGTTCAGTAGACCCTATCCTCTAAGTGGACATAGGCCTCAGGTCGCCTATTGGACAAAATCAAACTCCACACATCTCATTTTATCCCTTCAATGGTGGCAATCGCTGGGAAATCTTCTCATAGGCTCTCCTTTCCAGCAGCCTCTATTCCAAGTCACCCTAACAACAGATGCATCCAAGTTGGGTTGGGGGGCTCACTTGCACAATCTCTCGACTCAGAGTCTCTGGACCCCACAGGAGGCTTGCCTTCACATAAACCTCCTAGAACTCAGAGCCATTTTCCATGCTCTTTGAGTATTCCAGGCTCAGCTCAGCTACAAGACAGTCTGGGTCCAGACCGACAATCAGGTAGCCATGTTCTATGTGAACAAGCAGGGCGGAACGGGCTGTCTGTCGTTATGCAATGAAGCTTTGCGACTGTGGGCCCTCGCCAGAGAGCTGAAAATCCACCATATTGTGGTATATCTTCCGGGCATTCAAAATCTTTGGGCAAACTCAGTCGAATACTGCTGCCACATGAATGGTCTCTTCACTCAGACCAGCTTGCTCGAGTATTTTGAATCTGGGGAATGCCAGATATAGACCTCTTTGCAAGTCCACAGAATGCCAAACTTCCCTGATTCTGTTCCAGAATTCCGGCTCAAAACTGTCAGGCAAGGGATGCTTTCCTCCTCCACTGGGGTCAGGACTTCCTCTATGCCTTCCCTCACATTCCCCTCCTTCCCAAAACGGTGTTCAAGCTTCAGAGAGACAGAGGTCGTATGATACTCATAGCTCCACGTTGGCTACGGCAAACGTGGTATCCTCTGCTTCTACGTCTCTCTCAAGCCACGCATCTGGAGTTGAGATATATACTCCAGATCTTCTTTCCCAGGAGGACGGGATACTATTGCACCCGAATCCCCAGTCCCTGCATCTCAGGGCCTGGTTGCTGAAAGCCTAGAACTTCTGGATATCAGCCTTTCTCAACAGGTAAAGGATATCCTTGTGGCTTCCAGAAAACCCTCCACAAGGCGATCCTACGCCTTCAAGTGGAAAAAGGTTCTCTGTATGGTGTTCTCAAAGGGGACTTAACCCCCTTTCGGTGCCTGTGGAATCGCTACTGGAGTATCTCCTCCATTTATCAAATTCTGGTCTTAAAACCAATTCAGTAAGAGTCCATCTTAGTGCCATTGCAGCTTCTTGCAAGACTCTTGATGGACAACCTATTTCCTCTCATCCACTCTTATCAAGATTTATGATAGGCCTACTTTTAACAAAGCCTCCCATTAAGCCACTGCCGGTGGCATGGGATCTGAATTTTGTTCTCAGACAGCTCATGAAACCACCCTTTGAGCCTTTAGCCACTACATCTCTAAAGTTTCTTTCCTGGAAGGTCATCTTCCTAGTTGCTCTCACTTCTGCAAGACGCATCAGTGAGTTACAGGCCTTAGTGGCGGATCCTCCTTATACAAGATTTCACCATGATAAGGTAGTTCTTAGGACTCATCCTCACTTTATGCCAAAGGTGGTCTCGCCTTTTCATTTAAACCAAGTGGTTTACCTTCCTGTATTCTTTCCTAGGCCTCATGCCTCTAATGCAGAAAGGAACCTTCATACCTTAGATTGTAAAAGAGCCTTGGCTTTTTACCTTCAAAGAACTAAGCAACACAGAAAATCTTCTCAGCTTTTTGTTGCTTTTGATTCTAGTCATTTGGGACTTCCAGTTTCCAAAAGAACTCTCTCTAGGTGGCTTGCAAATTGCATATCCTTTGCTATGAGAGTAAGGGACTTTCTCTCGAAGGCCATGTCACAGCTCACAATGTGAGAGCAATGGCAGCCTCTATGGCTAATCTTCGTTCTGTGTCCATTGACGACATCTGTAGAGCAGCCACTTGGGCTTCGGTACACACCTTTACAGCCCACTACTGCTTAGACTAGGATTCCCGTTGGGATGCCTCATTTGGCCAGGCTGTTCTCCAGCATCTCTTTCAGACTTAGTACAACTCCTACCCGCTGTCCCAGGTTTGCATGCCAGAGATCCATGGGAGGAAGCATGACCCATCTCACCATGGGTTTGCAGCTTCCTGGGGTTATCCCCTGGCATCTCTCAGCTGGGGAGTCCCATATATGAAGACACTACATTCCTGCTTGTTCCTGGAGATAGCGTAGTTACTCACCTGTAACAGTTGTTCTCCGGGAACAGCAGGAATTAAGTCTTCACAACCCACCCACCTCCCCTAGGAGTTGTCTCTCTCTCTCTCTCCTTCTCTCCTTTTGTCTCAGCTATAAACTCAACTGAAGAGGGAGAGTTGGAAAGGCGGGAAGGCAGCATGCAGGCGCAGTGGGATGCTCTCAAAAGCTTTCCTATTGGACGCTGGGGAGCGTTCCCGCGCAGGCTCCGTCGATACCGATCATACCTATATGTGAAGACTTAATTCCTGCTGTTCCCGGAGATCACCTGTTACAGGTGAGTAACTATGCTTTCTGGTATGACCATGCTGCTTATTGTGGCCTAATTTTTCATGATTTATACAATTGTATGCTTTGCCGTAGTCAATAAAATACATATGGATATCTTTTTGTCTTTTCAAGGATCCATCGCACATCCATCCACATCGAAAGGGGAACACAAGTAGAAAATCTGCATGCAGCACCATCGCAGCCCCTCAAGATGTGAGATAGAAAGCAAAGGCCGAGAACGGCCAACCAATCTTCCCTGACAGGACAACCCTACCCAAATGGCAGAGTCCATTCCTAGTTCCCAGGAGGGCTGCCAGATGTCTCCCAATGCTCCTATCATTATGGAGTCTCCACCTGAGAATTTAGTGATAATGGCCGCAGCATCAACATCCTTGTCGGTGGTGGTTCTGGAGGAACACCTACAAGCCTTAGAAGCTCATCTGGCAATGGTGGAAACCCTGCGGAACGTAGGCTTCATGGTGTGGAGCACATCGTCACTGTACTCCTTCCAGCCGATCCTGGAAACCCTTGCCCTGCCTACCGCAGCTGGGTCATCAGGTGGGAGACTGGTATTGACGCCGGGGGCTAGAGCCATCTCCCTCACCATTGTTATCAGAGTCCAAAGTCCCCGGGCATCGCCATCGGCATTCCAGGAGCAAGGGGGACCATTGACATCCACCCTCTCCTATGCCGCATAGTCTGCGCTCGGAGGAGACTGCATTACTTTGACTTCCTTTCGGAATGGGAAGCAGAGGCGGAATCGACTGTGTCAGACCTTCAGATCCAGGATCTCCTGTCCGACCCATCGCCCACTCCAGATTGGTGGAAGTCGCCCCTGGAAAATATGTCCTTCGAGGATTTTGTGTGAGACCTGGCATCTGGAATCGGAAGATGAACCAAGGGTTGAGGAATTGGAATTCCTCCAATACCCTTTGGCCTCTCATGAGGCAGTGACTGTTCCCATCCACTATGTTCTGCAGAAGCTGCTTTTGCAACTGTGGGAGGCGCCACTCATGTTCCCAGCTGTCAGTCGCTGGCTCAATTCCCTGTACTGGGTCCAGAAGGCTCCGGGGTTCATGAAGCCCCAATTACCTCACAATTCCATTGTGATCGAATCTGCCTTGAAGCGGGCAAAGAGTGCTAAGACGCACTGTTCGGTGCCGCCAATGTGGTAAGCAAGGGCCCTGGACGCCTTCAGGAGAAGGTGTTCCAGGGTTCCATGCTGATAGCCCGGATCCTGCCTATGAAATGTACATGATCATGTTCCTCAAAGATGTCATGCTGGACATCGAGGACTTTGTTTCCCTTGTCCCCGAGGACCACTGTGAGTCCTTTCAGTCTTGTAGCTCACAGCAAAGATTGCTCTAAATTTATGGTCCGGGGGCACTTTGAATCTGCCGGTAAAGTAGCAGCTGTAGGGATCACTGCAGGGATCGCTGCGTGGCAGATGGCCTGGCTACAGTCCTCTGATCTGAAGCAGTGGGTTCAGGACAAGTTCACCAACGTCCCATGTTGGGATGAAAACCTCTTCAGTAAGCCCATACAGGAAAAGGCTGAGTTTCTGGAAAAGGTGCAGGTGACCCTCACCAGGCTCTCCAGAAAGACTGTGAATCCCATGCAGAAGAGGCGCCAACCAGGAAGGCTTTCCTCCCATGCCCTTGGAGGTACGTTCCATCCCAGCTGCAAGTGCAGCTGGAGGCCCAGACCTCCTGCACTCAGCAGAGGGAGAAAACCCTGAAGGCACAGCCTGCCCCCCCATCCCAAACTGGGTGGGGTTTTTTGATAGGGTCTTCAGGAGCATAGCCAGTCAACTGCTGTCCAAGATCTCCCCGCAGGTGGAGGTCAGCTTGTTCACTTTGCCCACAGGTGGCCTCTTTTCACCTCAGAGCCTGGGTGCTACAGATTGTCCAAAGCGGCTATGCATGTCACCCAACTGCCGCCTCCTTACAATCCCAGGGAGCATCCCATGGACCCCGTGCACCAGTGCCTCCTGCAGACCGAGGTCGTGGCCCTACTGCCCAACCTCACCATCGAGCTGGATCCCCCGGCCCAGATCAGGCAGGATTTTTGCTCCAGATACTTTCTGGTCCCCAGAAAGACCAATGGGTTCCGGCCCATTCTGGATCTGTGAAACATCAACCGGTTCTTGGTGCACAAAAAGTTCAAAATGGTCCCGTTGGGATGCTGCTCCCATTCCCTTCTACAAGACAGCTGGCTTTGCTCCTTGAATTTGAAGGATGAATATGCACATATTCCAATCCACCTGCATCAGACTGTACCTTTGGTTCGTGCTGGGCGGCCAGCACTATCAGTACCAGGTACTACAGCCCCCAGGGTCTTCATGAAAGTGTATGGCAGTTGTGTCCACTTTCCTTCGGATCCCAGTTATCTTTGTCTTTCTGTATCTGGACAACTGGCTTGTAAAGAGTCCCATGCCAGCCAGCATGCGGCAGTCCACCGAGCTCACCATTCAGGTGCTCGAAGGCCTCAGCTTTGTGGTCAACTATCTGAAGTCTCACCTCCAGCCGGTACAACAACTGGAATTCATCGGGGCCCTCCTCGATATTGCTCAGGTGAATGTTTTCCTGCCAACAGACCACCTGCAGCATCTCATTGAGTTGGTGGGCACATTGCAGCATGACACCACAGTCCGTGGGCTGCTGAGAGCTCTCGATCACATGGCGGCCACGATGCACGTCATCCCTCAGGCCTGCCTCATGTGGCAGGATCAGTTGACTTTCCAAACACAATGGCAGCAAGCCTCGGGCCACCTGCGAAACAGGGTGGTGGTCACTGTGCCACTCGCACAGTCCCTGATGTGGTGGCTCATGCCCGCAAACTTACCTCGGGGCCTTCTGTTCCAACCAGCAGCACTCATGATGGATGCCTCCAAGCTCGGCTGGGGTCCTTGCATCTAGACGGTCTCCGCACCCAGGGCCTCTGGTCCGAGAGCAACTTCCTCGAGCTTCAGGCCATCATGAATGCTCTCTGTGCCTTCTGGGGCACACCTGGCGAATCAATTGGTCCTGATCCAGACGGACAACCAGATCGCCATGTTCTGTGTGAACAAGCAGGAGGCACAGGCATGGATCTCAGGGTGACGTATTTGCCCGGCGAAAACATCATCTTAACGGATCGCCTCAGCTGCATTCTTCAGCCACATGAGTGGTCCCTTAAGAGGGCAGCGATGGACCGGATTTTTCAGGAGTGGGGTACTCCTGATGTTGACCTCTTCACCATGGCACAAAATGCCCACGTAGCTCTGTTCTGTTCCCGGAGACCAGCCAGCGATAGCCTGGCTCCGGATGCCTTGATCCACTGGGGGAGAAGCCTATTATATGCTTACTCCCTGCTCATTGCGAAGACGCTCTTGAAGCTCCAGGCAAAGAGGGGATTCATGATTTTCATCACTCCTTACTGGCCTCGACAGCTGTGGTTCATGTTACTGCTACAGCTCTCGTAGAAGGAACCTCTTCATCTGGGCTCTGACCCAGATCTCATCTCACAGGAAGGCAGCTCCCTGTTGAATCCCAACATCCGCTCCCTATCCTTCACAGCATGAATGCTGAGTGGGTATTCCTTGCGGAGCGTGCTCTCCCCGAGGGTGTGACCGAGATCCTGCTCACATCTCACAAGGAGTCAACGTGTAAATCCTACACATTCAAGTGTTGGCGTTTTGCCATCTAGTGCACTGGTCAGGCATTGGACCTTTTTGTCTGTCCTGTGGACCTGCTGTTAGACTACCTTTTGAACCTTTCTCAGTCTGGGCTCAAGTCCAACTCAGTGCGATAGGAGTATTCCATCATGGCTGCAATGGAAAACCTGTATTGGCTCAGTCTCTGGTACACCGATTCATGCGGGGCTTGCTTCTATCGAAGCCTCCGGTTAAGCCCCCTACAGTTACTTGGGACCTGAACATGGTCCTCAACCAGCTCATGCAGGCCTCCTTTGAACCACTGAATGCACGTCTGTTGAAGGTCTTGACCTGGAAGGTCCTCTTCCTGGTGGCCGTCATGTCAGTCCAGCATGTGAGCAAGCTTCAGGCTCTGGTTGCACACCCTTCTTATACTAGGTTCCACCAAAACCGGGTGGTGCTCTGCACGCAACCGCGTTTTCTGCCGAAGGTGACTCTGCTTTTCACCTCAACCAGTCCATTGTCCTTCCAACATTCTTTCCCCAGCCTCACGCCAATTGCGGTCAAGCAACATTGCACATGCTGTATTGCAAGCGTGCATTGACCTTCTACTTGGCACGCACAAGGGCACACTGTTAGTCCTCTCAGTTGTTCATCTCCATCTTTGAGATGGGGATTTTTCTTCCTTTCCTAATTATAAGGTGTGACACCTCTTCGCTGCCTCTTTCGGATCCTGACTAACCTGATCTCCTTTGTGTTTCCTTGCCATTCCCCCTAGATGTATCTCTGTCTGCACTACTGTATTGTCTGTCTTGACTAGATTGTAAGCTCTGATGAGCAGGGACTGTCTCTTACATCACTCTGCAGCACTGCGTATGTCTTGCAGTGCTATATAAATGCTTAGCAGTAGTAGTATGATTTCCTTTGTTTCCTTTCCAAAATCAATTATTTACAGATCACAACTCAGTTCACTGGCCTAAGTAACCAAGGCTGCCGTCAAGAATGAGGATTTAAATATAACCCCACATACTTCCTTATAGCTAGAAAACAACCTTTTCTTCTGTCATCTGACAAATCGCCGCATTTCAAAGTAACTCTACTGACCTAAATTAGGACTTCTCAGATGATGTCCCAATTTTTTTTCCATTCATTTATTTCCCCGCATTAACTTGTATTATTAGATATTTTATATGGATTTCTCTCTTGCCTCTATCCACTACAACTGTTTGAGGCAAGTTAGTTGCTAACTTTAACCTGTCTAGTGACCAGTATTGACAGTGACTTAGGTTTATGGGTCACATAGACTATGTTGGGTGCATCATTAGGAAATCTCCCAATACTTCTGGTAAAGTTTTTCTATCATGGACAAGCAAAATAAATGCCCACGTGGGTGACGTCACTGATAGAGCCCACCTGGGAACCTCTCAGCTGCTTCTAGAAGCTTTTAGAATGGCTGTACTGTGCCCACACACAAGTTGCCACCTGTCACTGTCTTGCCCTATCTGTTCAGTCTCTTTTTCTCCATGGAGCCAGCTACACATGATTCTTCGCGTTTTTTCCTTGCTGTTCTCCTTTTGTTGTTTTCTTACCTCTTTTTTGAGTATTTCTTCTGCCGCTGCCACATAGGTATTTTCCCCTCATAGCTTTGTCCTTAGGTTTTTAGGTCGCTTTTGTAGGCTGCCTTGTTTTTCATTTTACCATTTAGGTTTGTTGGTGCCTAGCCAGGCTACTCTTTTTTAGGTCAAAATTGTGTCGTTTGATTTCACTGCGACTATTTTTCCAGATGTGATGTCCCAGTCTAAACTCTAGTGGGTTTACGAAGTGCACCTAGTGTTGCAGGACATTGTCCATTACTGACACCCACTAATGTATCTAGAGTGCTTGAGGCCCAACCATGACCATCTCCTTGTCTTTTGTGTTCACAGATGAGAGAGAAGAATCGGCTCATGAAGAAAAGCACAGAAGGATTTTTGGTATTTCTAAATCCAATCCCTCACCATCTGCATCAGTGGCATCCTTCTCCATGGCCTCAGAGGAGGCATCAGATGCTGGCGATGCATAGACATCGAGGAGTCATCTTTGCCCAGTTGGAGTCTGGCATCAATAGGGAGGTCTCAGGAGTAGTCTCACACAAACTCCTGCCTGGAGAGGAAAGATTCGTACTCATCTTTTATGACTTTGAGGGTTAGAGACACCAAACATCGGGCAGAGGCAGAGGTGCATTTGTCAAAGCTCATCTGAGCATGGTGTCAAGAGCATTAAGGTATTGGACAAACCCTGACATTTGAAGTAGCCCCAACATGTGGACTGCTCATTTTCCTCTATACTGGAATGGCTACGCCAGTCTCCATGAAGCCGGGAATAGCCTTCCGATATGCCCTGCCATATTCCACAGATTTTGGCCATATCTGCTGAGGCCTTCACACCTTTGTTGATGGCAGCTCTCAAGGACTTGTGAAGGACCTTGAAGAAAGGATGATAAGAACATAAGATATTCCATACTGGGTCAGACCAAGGTCCATCAAGCCCAGTATCCTGTTTCCAACAGTGGCCAATCTAGGTCATACGTACCTAGCAGTTTCTCCAAAAGACACAGGTTCCACAATGCTTGTACTGGATCAAGCATTGATATCCTGGGTCCCTTAAAAATGGTTTATGGACCTTTCCTCCAGGAACTTGTCCAAACCTTTTTTAAACCCAGCTACACTAACAGCCTTTACTACATTCTCCAGTAACAAATTCCAGAGTTTGATTACACGTTGAGTGAAAAAATATTTTCTTTTATTTATTTATTTATTTAGCTGCATTTATATCCCGCTTTTCACCGGGTAAAAGCGGTTGGGGGATACATTTAACACGAGGGGATATGAGACACATACACTAATACTTACAGGGAACATGGGCAATGGAGGGTTAATTGGCTTGCCCAAGACCACAAGGAGCACCTGCGGGACTAGAAACCCCAGTCCTTCCGGCCCAAGGTTGCTGTCCTCTAGTAGAATTTGAACCACCGACCTTCCGGCCTGTAGTACCTTGCCCCAACCACTAGGCCACTCCTCCCTTATTAGTTTTAAACAGTTTACTCTGTAGCTTCATTGCATGTCCCCTAGTCTTTCTATATTCTGATAACATAAACAATCGATCTACGTTTACCCATTCCACTCAGTTCATTAATTTATAGACTTCTATCATATCTTCCCTCAGCCCTCTCTTTTCCAGGTTAAAGAGCCCTAACCTTTTTAGCCTTTCTTCATAGGAGTATCCTTCCATCCCCTTTACCATTTTGGTGGCTCTTCTCCGAACCTTTTCTAATAGCGCTATATCCTTTTTAAGATACGGCGGCCAGAAATGCACACAATATTCAAGGTGCGGTCTCACCATGGAACGGTATAGAGCCATTATAATATCTTTTGTTTTATTTTCCATTCCTTTCCTTATGATACCTAGCATTCTATTTGCTCTCTTGGCTGCCGCTGCACACTGGGCCGAGGGTTTTAATATGTTATCCACAATGACACCTAAATCTTTTTCCTGGGTGGTGGTTCCTAATGTGGAACCTTGCATCGTGTAACCATAGTTTGGGTTGTTCTTCCCTAGGTGCACAACTTTGCACTTGTCCACGTTAAATTTCATCTGCCATTTTGATGCCCAGTCTTCCAATTTATCAAGATCCTCTTACAATTTTCCACAATCCTCTTGGGTTTTAACAACTTTAAATAGTTTTGTGTCATCTGCAAATTTGATAACCTCACTCGTTATTCCATTTTCCAGGTCATTTATGAATATGTCAAAAAGCAGCGGACCCAGCACAGATCCATGGGGTACACCACTATTCACCTTTCTCCATTGGGAAAATTAGCCATTTAGCACAACCCTCTGCTTTCTGTCTTTTAACCAGTTCCTGATCCACAGTAGTACACTGCCTCCTGTCCCATGACTCTTTAGTTTTGCCAAAAGTCTCTGATGAGGGACCTTGTCAAAGGCTTTCTGAAAGTCCAGATACACTATATCAACCGACTCACCTTTGTCCACCTGTTTATTCACACTTTCAAAAAAACATAACAGATTAGTAAGACAAGATCTTCCTTGTCTAAAGCCATGTTGGCTGTCTCCCATTAGGCCATGACTGTCTACATGCTGAGTAATTTTATTCTTTATGATGGTTTCTACCATTTTTCCCGGTACTGACGTAAGGCTCACTGGTCTGTAGTTTCCCGGATCACCCCTGGAACCCTTTTTAAAAATTGGTGTTACATTGGTGATCCTCCAGTCTTCAGGTATTAGAGAAGATTTTAATGATAGTTCACAGATTACTAATAGCAGGTCTGCAATCTCATATTTCAGTTCTTTCAACTGCCTTGGATGTATACCATCCGGCCCAGGTGATTTGCTACTCTTCAGTTTATCTAATAGTTGTAAGACATCTTCCCGATGTATCGATATTTCCTTCAATTCTTCCGCACCTTTAAATACCACTTCAGTCATGGGTAACATCCCTACATCTTCCTCAGTAAAGACCGAAGCAGAGAATTCATTCAGTCTCTCCGCTATCGGCTTGTTGTCTCTTAGTGCCCCTTTAACCCCTCTATGATCTAATGGACCAACTGACTCTCTCACAGGTTTCTTGCTACGAATGTACTTGAAAAAATCTTTATTTCGCGTTTTTGCTTCCGCAGCAAGCTGCTTTTCAAATTCTCCCTTTGCCTGCTTTATCAATGCCTTGCATTTGACTTGCCAGTGCTTGTGCTGTTTCCAGGTTTCGTCGTTTGGCTCTTTTTTCCATTTCCTGAAAGATGCTTTTTTGACAAAAACAGCCACTCTGACCTCACCTTTAAACCATGCTGGCAGTTTTTTAGACTTCCTTCCACTTTTCTTAAAGCGTGGAATAAAGCTGGTTTGGGCTTCCAAGATTTATTTATTTATTTATTACAGTTTCTTATATACCGCGCTATTCGGCATCAGCGCGGTTTACATCATAACATAACTACCATGACGACAAGGTGTCTGGTTTTACATTGAACAGGGAGAAAAAAAAAAACTTGGATAACGGGGTTAACTATATACATACATGGTTTTACATTGATCAGGGGAAAAAAAACTTGGATAACAGGGTTAGCTATATACATAAGCTATTTACACTGCAGGATAGGTAAGATCAGATCATAAGTATTCATAAGATCAGATCATAAGATCAGATCATAGTATTTTTCAACAACACCCAAGCTTGATGTAAGTTTTTAACCTTTGCAACTGCTCTTTTTAGTTTTTTCTTAACTATTTTCCTCATTTTATCATAGTCTCCCTTTCGAAAGTTAAAAGGTATTACTGTGGATTTCCTTACTATCCCTCCTCCACTAATTAAATCAAAGGCGATCATGCTATGATCACTATTGCCAAGTGGCCCCAACACCCTTATCTCTTGCACTAGATCTGGTGTTCCACTAAGGACTAGGTCTAATATTGCTGCCCCTCTGGTCAGTTCATGAGCCAGCTGCTCCAAGAAGCAGTCATTTATTTCATCTAGGAACTTTATCTCCCTAGCATGTCCTGCCGTGACATTGACCCAGTCGATACCGGGGTAATTGAAATCACCCATTATTATTACTGTGCTGTAATTTTTGTTAGCTTCCTTCATTTCTTTGAGCATTTCATCATCCATTTGTTCATTCTGGCCAGGTGGCCGATAGTACACCCCCACTGCCATTGCCTTCCCCTTTTTACTTGGAATTTCAGTCCGTAGAGATTCTACAGCAAATTTTGTTTCCTGCAAAACTTTAATCCTTTCTGACTCAATGCCCTCTCTAACATAGAGCGCAATCCCACCACCAATTTGATCAGCTCTATCATTACGATATAGTTTGTACCCAGGTATCACAGTGTCCCACTGGTTGTCCTCCTTCCACCATGTCTCTGATATTCCAATCATATCAAACCTCTCATTTAGTACTATATATTCTAACTCTCCCATCTTATTTTTTAGACTTCTAGCATTTGCATACAAGCATTTTAGAGACTGTATTTTATTCATATTAATTTGGCTATTGGTACTCGAGGGCATTTGGGCTACTTTACTCTTTTTTGGAACCTCTCTGCTTTTGGTAGTATCCTTCAAGGATACATTCTTCTGAACCATTCGCTTTTGGGCGACTGTCGGCTTTCCCACTCCTTCGGCTGTCGTTGGAGCCTCCGATGCCCCTGGGCTCTGCTAGGGACTTGCTGACACAGGAGGGGGGTCGGATACTGCTCCTGAACCTGCCCTTCCTACCCCTCACAGCCTGGCGGCTGAATGGGTCTCTCTGGCCCTTCCGGTGGAGGTTGAGGAGATCCTCCTTGCCTCGAGGAAGGACTCCACTAGGCAGGCTTATGCCTTTAAGTGGAAACGCTTCTCCGTCTGGTGCTCGGAGCTCCAGATCGACCCCTTCTAATGCTGAGTTCGGTGGGTTCTCCACTACCTTCTCCACCTCTCGAGGGAAGGGCTGAAGTCAAACTCTGTTAGGATTCATTTGAGCGCCATATCGGCTAATCATGTCCCTGAAGCCTCTCTTGGGGCAACCCCTTGTCTCCCGCTTTATGCAGGGACTTCTGTTATCTAAGCCGCCCATCTGTCCCCCTCCGGCATAGTGGGACTTGAACGTGGTGCTCATGCAGCTCATTTGTCCACCCTTTGAGCCAATGGCGACGCGCTCGCTACGGCATTTGTCCTGGAAGGTGGCCTTCCTGGTGGCGCTGACCTCTACTCGCCGAGTCAGTGAGCTTCAGGCTCTCATGGCTGGTACTCCTTACACCAGGTTTTATCGGAACAGGGTGGTCCTCTGGATGCATCCTAAGTTTTTACCCAGGGTCGTGTCGGCCTTTCATCTCAACCAAGAGATATTGCTCCCGACCTTCTTCCCGAGGCCCCATGCCGATCAGGTGTCGGCGGCTCTCCACACCCTCCACTGCAAGCGGGCCCTCGCCTTCTACTTGCAGCGTACTCAGACTTATCGTAAGTCTGACCGGCTCTTCGTGACCTAAGATCCCAATAGGCAGGGGCAAGCAGTTACCAAGCGCACCATCTTGGTTTGGGTGGCAGACTGCGAAGGCGTGCATCCCTCTGGATCATCGAGTCACTGCACTTGGGGTCCGAGCCAAAGCGGCCTCGATGGCTTCGCTGCACTCTGTGCTCATGATGGACATCTGCTAGGTGGCAAACTGGTCTTCTACGAATACGTTCGCTGCCCACTACTGCCTGGAGAGGGAGTCCTGCCAGGACAGTGCATTCGGCCGGGCTGTACTCCATAATCTATTCGTGGTATAAGCAACTCCTGCCCTCCATCCCTTCTTCACAGCTACCGAGGGCTTCGCCCCGAGTACCCGAGGGCTCGGGCTCCTTCAGGCTTCGGCTTCTGCTTACAGCCTCGTGGAGGCGTATTTCTTCTTTTGGTCACAGGTTAGGTAGCCTGTAGCTAGGGAGTCCCATAAGTGAGGACTGCCTTCCTGCTTGTTCCTGGAGAAAGCATAGTTACTCACCTGTAACAGATGTTCTCCAGGGACAGCAGGAATCAGTCCTCGCTACCCTCCCATTTTCCCTGATGAGTTGCTTAATTTTTGTCCTTCCCTTGCCATTGCTGGTAGGGCTCGAACTAAGGGACCTGACTGAGCAAGATGACACCCTTGGGCAGGAAGAAGACCACGCATGCGTGGTAGCAATCCCAAAGGCTTTCTTTGAAAGCTGTGGAATTGTTCCACGCGGGCTCCGTCGGTGCTGACGTCACCCCATAAGTGAGGACTTATTCCCGCTGTCCCTGGAGAACACCTGATACAGGTGAGTAACTACGCTTTTTTAGAAAGGATTCCTGGGGTGATTCGGGAAACTACGGGCCAGAGAGCCTGATGTCCGTGCTGCCCAAAATGGTCAAAACCATTATAAAGAACAAAATTACTGAACATATGGATAGTCGTGGTTTTATGGGACAAAGCCAACATGGATTTAGCCAAGGCAACCCTTGCCTCAGTAATCTATGTTTTGTTGAAGGTGTGAATAAACAGGTAGGTAGAGATGAGTTGGTTGATATAGTATATCTGGATTTTCAGAAAGCCCTCGTGAGAGACTCTTGAGGATATTAGAGTCATGGGATAGGAGGCAGTATACTATTGTGGATTGGGAACTGGTTAAACAACAGGAAACAGAGAGTAGAGTTAAACGGCCAATTTTCTCAGTGGAGGAAAGATGAATAGTGGAGTACTCCAGTGGTTTGTGCTGGGCTGCTGCTTTTTAACATTATTCATAAATGCCCTGGAAATGGGAACAATAACTGCGGTAATCAAATTTGCACAACACAAAATTATTGAAAGCTCTTAATTTGCAAAAAGATTATGAAAAATTGCAAGAGGGCCTTAAGAAATTGGGAGACTGGATGTCCAAATTGCAGATGAAATTTAATTTGCACAAATGCAGAGTTATGCGCTTAAGGAAAAACAATCCAAATTATAGTTGCATGATGCAAGGCACTACATTAGGGATAGCCACCCAGGGAAAGAATCTAGGCATCATTGTGTATAATACCTTGAAACCCTCTGCTCAGTGTGCTGCAAGAAAGCAAATAAAATGCTAGTAATCATAAGAAAAGGAATGCAGAATAAATCCAAGGATATTATAATGCTTCTGTATTGCTCCATGGTGCGACCACACCTTTAGTATTGTGTGCAGTTCTGGTCGCTCTTATCCCTCTCCCCCCTCCTCCCTTCCCTTTCCCCTCCCCCCTCCTTTTCCTCCCCCCCCCCCTTTTCCCCCTCCGCTCCCATTTATTTTATTGTATTTATTTATACTAATTATTTTTCGTAGTTATTTATTCTCCCTTTTTACCTATGGCCGAATCAAGCCTCCATTATTTTAGTATGTGCGATAATATGATCTGGCTTTTACTTCCTTCAATACATTCCTTTGATCATCTTCACTTTGTCCTTTTCAGATACACCATTGGATATGGTCCCCTTGGCCCATGCCTCTCCCATGATTTTAAAATATAGTTCCACTGCAGTTTCACAATCCACACACAGGTGCTCATTTTTACTCCCTGCGTGGCTTGTTCCCACTTACCCCTAATATGGTGTTTCAATTAGTATTATAATAGTGTTTCTATTAATCTCCAGGAACAAGCAGGAATGTAGTCTTCACATATGGGTGACGTCGGTACCGATGGAGCCCGCAAATGCTCCCCAGCATCCAATAAGAAAGCTTTTCGGAGCATCCCACTGCGCCTGCGTAGCTGCCTTCCTGCCTTTCCAGCTCTCCCTCCTCAGTTCTTCATTTTTCGCAGAGCCGACAAGAAGCAATTCCTGTCTCCGCAGAAAATTTGATTTTTCTTATTTTTTTGTGGTCGCGTCTGCCTTCCAGTTGATGCTGGTTCCGATGCTGTTGGTGCTCACTTTCCTTCTTTCTACCTTTCTGTAAAAAAACCCCCAAACTTTTCTGAGGGGAGAACCCCTTCCCTCAGGGCGCATTGATGCCATCTTAGCCTTAGGCCTTGTTTTCCAAAATGGACAAATCAGCTAGTGGTTTTAAAAAGTGTTCCAAATGTGGTAGTACAATTTCAGCCACAGACACTCATGACTGGTGTCTAAAATGTTTGGGACCGGATCATCAACCAACTGACTGCCCTCTCTGTAGGAAGATGACAAAGAGAGGCCTGCAGAATAGAGCTGCGAAACTCGGCACCCTCTTTGCCACCGATGCAATGTCCGTAGCATCGACGTCATCGAAAGCTTCTTCTTCCTCCCAGAGATCTCAGGTATCGAAACCCAGGTCTTCATCGAAGACTAGCTGACCCTCCAATGATAGATCTCCTTCTAAGCATCAAGATACCCTAGGCGTTGCCTGGAGGGAGACATGCCAGCCAAAGAACCCCGGCAGGAGGTCTTTGCCTCCAAAGCATTAGTGGGACCCAGGATGCTCTTGGTGCCATGCTCAGGGATCGTGGCCCGCAACTCGGGTACCAATACCCAAGCATCGGCAGGCTCCATGGATCAACGTATCCTGGCTATTTGAGCGTACCTTAGTGGCCTTGCTAGCGGCTTCCATACCGGTAAAGCCTCTACAGTCGATTCTTCAGCCATCGGTACTGACATCAACATTTTTGCCGCTTACCACGCTACCACGTATGCCAGCTCTCGAGTCCGTCTCCGGTACCGAGGTTCCGGCACCGAAACTTTCCAATGCTGCTTTTGAGCGGTATCAAGTACAGGCAGAGTGCGAGCATCCGGCCTGTTGATACTTCGAGTCTTCGGACTCTGATTTCATCGGATGATGAATCAACTGGTACAAGGGAAATGAGAATTCTGCGTGAGGGTCCATCTCCATCCCCACAACGTCGCATGTCCCCTCCGGAGAACTTGTCTTTTCAAGATTTTATTTGCGATATTGCTCAGGGCCTCTCCATCACCGTGACTTCGGAGAAGGAGCCTAGGGCTGAAAAGCTTGAAATCCTTCAATACCCTACATCCCTAAAGGAAGCTGCTACTCTTCCTTTTCATCGAATACTTCACAACCTTATGCTCGAATGTGGGAGACACCCTTAACCATCTCTCCACATACTCGAAGGCTCGATACTATGTACCGGGTACTGGAGTGCATGGCTTCCAGAAGACGCAATTACCACACCATTCCATAGTGGTAGAACCTTAACCATCTCTCCACATACTCGAAGGCTTGATACTACGTACTGGGTACTGGAGTGCCCCATCTTCCAGATGGCGCAATTACCACATCATTCCATGGTAGTAGAATCGGCAATGCATTGAATTAAAAATGCCAAAACGCATTCTTTGAACCCTCTGGGCAGGGAATTGAGAACCCTCAATGCTTTTGGTCGTCGATGTTTTCAGGTCTCTTATGTTATCGGCCAGAATCAGTTCCTACATATTCTACATGGGTATGTTTCTTAGAGAGGTGGTTAGGGATTTGGAGTTGATGGCTCCTCTCCTCCCTGATGATAAAAGAGCTGATTATTTCACCCTGGTAAAGCATACCCAAAATGTATCCAAATTTAACAGGGCAATCTTCAACTGTTTTGAATGCATCAACAGGACTTCAGCTATATGCATTTGTGCACACAGGATTGCTTGGCTCCAAGCCTCTGATCTTGAACAGTGGATTCAAGACAAACTGGGTAATATATCTTGCACAGGCGAAAACCTTTTTTGGTAAACACTAGCAGGATAAGGCGTCTCAATTAGAGTCTGGGAACACCACTCTAAATAGACTTTCTAGATCAACTGCCAACCCAGCTAAGAAGAAGATAACAAAGAAACCCTTTTTCGATAAGAAAAAGAAGTATTCTTCTTACAGCCCTGCAGTGCACTGATCTGTCCATGCTCCTCAAAAAGGGCAACAACAACCAAAACAACGAAGAAAGACTCAGACTCCCAGGTCTCAGCCAGCTCAGCAGTCCCAACCTCCTCAGGGTCTTTGACTCCTTTCTGGAGAACGTAGCCGTCCTGCCTCTGGAGATTCCAGATTGTATCCCCATTCCAGGCAGACTGTCACTTTTCCCACAGGTGGCATCTTGTAACATCAGAACACTGTACTTTCTCCATAGTAAGAGAAGGGTACAAACTTCAT
Organism: Ichthyophis bannanicus; assembly: GCA_033557465.1. Lineage (NCBI taxonomy): Eukaryota > Metazoa > Chordata > Amphibia > Gymnophiona > Ichthyophiidae > Ichthyophis > Ichthyophis bannanicus. The sequence continues at coordinate 339,420,813 of CM066032.1, forward strand.
TTCTGAAGTCTACCCCCCCCCCCCCCCCCAGTCTCTGCTAAGAGTTCAGTTCTCAACTCCCTCTCACCACTCTGTTATTGCAGCAGGTCACCTCCCTTCTCTTGCTGGGTGCAGTAGAGGAGGTGCCACTCTCCCAGCAAGGTCTGGGCTTCTATTCTCCTTATTTCCTCATTCCAAAGAAGACGGGGATACAGGCCCATCCTGGACCTCAGAAATCTGAGCAAGTATCTACTCAGGGAGAAATTCAAGATGATCTCCCTAGGTACTCTTCTCCCCTATCTCCAGAGTCAAGACTGGCTCTGTTCTCTAGATCTAAAGGATGCATATACTCACATTCTTATCCAGGCAGAACACAGAAGGTTTCTGCATTTCCTGTTCCAGGGGAAACATCATCAGTATAGAGTCCTGCCTTTTGGCCTCGCCTCTGCCACAAGAGTCTTTACTAAGTGCATGGCAGTTGTAGCTGCATTCCTAAGGACTCGGGATATTTGTCTTCTCCAGGAACAAGCAGGAAAGTCCTCACATATGGGTGACGTCGGCGCCGATGGAGCCCTCCTGCGGAGCAATTCCTCAGCTTTCAAAGAAAGCCTTTGGGATTGCATCACACATGCGCGGTCCCCTTCCCGCCCAAGGGTGCCATCTTGCTCAGTCTTCCTTTTTCCGCGGAGCCCAACAGACGTAGTCCAACTTCCCTCGCGGAAAAAGTGCATCAAAACTTCTGAAGATTCTCTTCTTTGGCCCAGTTTGACGCCAGTTCCCCTTCCCGCCTCGGTTTGGTACACCGGTAGAGTCCAGTCACTATTTTTCGGTTTTTGCCCTTAGTGGCTAGCGCTCGCACTCTTTTTTTTTTTTTTTCTTTTTCACTGGCAGCCCGATCGTTTGACCTCGCAGGGGCCCTTTTTCCTTCGATGGCTGCCAGCGGGTTTAAAAAGTCTGATCAGTGTAAAAGATTAATGTCTCTCACCGACACACACGACTGCTGTATCTGCTGCCTCGGGCCCGACCATGACCCGAAGGTCTGTGGCAAGATGTCTTCCAAGGCACTCAGAAGTAGGCAGCAGCAGCGTGAAAGGATTATCTCCGAGTCAGCATCCACCTGGGTCCGGACCTCTTCAGAAGCCTCGACGTCTTGGGAGCTATCTGACTCCGAGCATCGTCGGGAGTCTTCTGAGCAGGGGTCTCCCTCATAGAAACACCGGAGGAAGAAGAAACCTGCGAGGGCGGCGTTGTTGGATGCCTCTGATCGGCCTGGATCCTCGCGGGCCAGGTCGCAGAGTCCTGACCGCTGCCCCGGGCCCTCGGAGTCGGAGCAGCCTGCAAAGGTGCCTCGCACGGAGGCGGAGACGCCGAGGAAGGTAACTGCTGTTGTCCTCGTTGACTCTGCTCCGGGAGAACTGGCATCGGGACCCGACCTGGAGGCTGCGGAGTCTTCTGAGCTTGGTCTCAGGTTGGCGGCCCTGGAGCGCAGAATGTCTGCCTTCATGGAGCAGCAGCGGGCGCTGATGGCCGGTTTCACCGGTCCATCCGCCCTGACCACCGGAACCTCGACGTCCACGTCGATCCCGGAGGCCGAGCCGATCCTCGAGACTCTTCGGACTCGGGTCGATCCTCGGCCGAGGTCTCCCTCGACCTCCCGTTAGGGACTGAGGTCATCAACGCCAGTGCCCTTGGCGTCGGGGCGTTCGAGACTGAAGCCCTCACGGCCGGAGCCCATCAATTCCTCCTCGGAGGACTCGGCATGGGAAACGGAAGATGAGGAGTCCCTGGACACCCACCGAACTCGCCGGTTTCCGACCCTCAGAGAAGGTTCCCCCCCCCCCCCCCTGGAGGATACCTGGTTCTCTGACTTCGTCAAGGATATGGCCAAGGCTTTGGCATTCCCGGCGTACTCCGAGGAGGAGCCTCGAGCTGAGGAGCTCGAAGCCCTCCAGTATGACATTTCCCCTCGGGAAGCCCTTACGGTACTGGTTCCTCCGATGTTGGAACGGCTGATGCTTCGCATGCGGGAGTCACCGGCCGCGATGCCGTTTCTCAGCAAGCGGTTTGATTCCATCTATCGAGTCCGCAAGAGCCCTGGGTTCCAGAAAGCACAGCTGCCGCACAACTCCATGGTTGTGGAATCGGCCATGCACAGGCTGAAGAGCCAAAAATACGCACTCCTCGGTGCCTCCTGACAGGGAAGCCCATAACCTGGACGCCCTCGGCAGAAGGTGCTCCCAGGTCTCGATGCTGTCATGCCGAGTCCAAACATACCAGCTGTACATGGGCATGTACTTGTCAGACCTGGCAAAGGAGATTGCCAGGTTATCAGCTGGCCTCTCCAAGGAACCCTTGCAGCGCTTCAAGAACTTGTCCACGGGGATTCAAGAGTGCTCGAAGTTTGTCTCGAGCAGCCTATGACAGCTTCGAGGCCTTGATCTGAGTAGCCGCGGCAGGCATCGGTGCCCACCACCAGGCGTGGCTAATGTCATCTGACCTGGAGCCATGGGTTCAGGACAAGTTGGTCGATGTCCCTTGCTGGGATGACAACCTCTTTGGCAAACCCATGACTGAGAAGGCTGCTGAAATCGAGTCTGAGTACTTGACCCAGACAAGACTATCCAAGAAAGCTTCTGCTCCTTCTAAAAAGAAGGGCTCGGGTAAAAAGCCCTTTTTGCCGAGGAAGGGTGCTGCTTACCGCAACTACCCCACTCAGCAGGCCTCCCTAGTTCGCCCACAGGGGCAGCAGGCCAAGGGACAGGGGCATGGCCCACATAAGCAGAAGACCCCCAAGCCTCCGGCCCCGGCTCCAACCCAGCCGGGAGGGGGTTTTTGTTTACCAAAGCATAGTCTCTCTCCAACCAGGGGTGAGGTCCTGCATAGGAGGAAGGCTGAGCCTGTACGCCCACAGGTGGCAATCACCACAGATACCTGGGTCCTTCAAATAGTCCGAATGGGCTATTTGCTCCACTTAACCAGGTACCTTCCTCCTTCTTTCCAGGAGAGCCTCTCAGACCCCCTCTACACAGGGACCTCCTCTTGCAGGAGTTGGCCAGTCTTCTAGAGGATCAGACGGTGGAACCGGGCCCCCACCACCTGCAAGAACAAGCCTTCTACTCCAGGTATTTTCTGATACCAAAGTGAACAGGGGACCTCAGACCCATCCTCGACCTGCAAAACTTAAACAAGTTCCTGATGAGGGAATAGTTCAAGATGCTTTCCCTTGGAATATTGCTGCCTTACCTCCACCAGGGAGATTGGCTATGCTCCTTAGACCTGAAGGATGCCTACACGCCTATCCTCATATATCCAGACCACAGACAATATCTCACATTTGTAGTGGGAGGAAACCATTTTCAGTACAGAGTACTACCATTTGGCCTAGCCTCTGCTCCCAGAGTGTTTACCAAATCCCTGGTGGTAGTGGCAGCCTTCCTCAGGAACCAAGGGATTTTTGTCTTCCCTTACCTGGACGACTGGCTCATCAGGGCCCTGTCGCCTCAGGAGGCCCAACAGGCCACAGCTCGCACTATCAACATGCTACAGCATTTAGGCTTTGTCATAAATCAAGCAAAGTCCACTTTCCTCCCCACTCAAAGCTTAGAGTTCATAGGAGCAAGACTAGACACCCTTCGGGCAAGGGCTTACCTGCCAGAGGACAGGGCACAGAGGCTTCTGGCGCTGGTGCACCAAGTCAGCCACAACTCAGATCTCAGCGAGACACTATCTACGCCTCCTGGGCCACATGGCGTCCACGGTACATGTGACCCCAAACACCCGTCTCCACATGAGGACGGCTCAGTGCTGCCTCAGAGACCAGTGGACATAAGCCACCGGACAACTCTGAGACAGAATCAGAGTGTCCAAACGACTGAGGAAGTCGTTGGCATGGTGGCTTCAGCCATCCAACCTGCTCAAGGGAATAGCTTTTCGGCCTCCCTCGCACACAAGAGTGCTGACGACGGATGCCTCCTTGCTGGGCTGGGGAGCCCATTGCCAGGGATCATGCACTCGGAGGTTGTGGTCTCCTCAGGAGAGTACGCACCAAATCAACCTCTTAGAGCTTCGGGCAATTCGCCTAGCTCTTCCGACCTTCTGTCATGCTCTCTCACATCAGTCTGTCTTGGTGCAGACCGACAATCAGGTAGCGATGTTCTACGTGAACAAGCAGGGAGGTACAGGGTCCTGTCTGCTATGTCAGGAGGCACTCGACCTCTGCTCCTTTGCAGTCAAGCAGGGTCTGTCCCTCAATGCAGTTTACCTTCTAGGTCAGGAGAACTTCCTAGCAGACAAGCTAAGCAGGAATCTTCAACCTCACGAGTGGCAACTGAATCTGGAAGTGGCCCAGCAGGTCTTCCACTGCTGGGGACATCCGTCCATAGATCTTTTTGCCAGTCTGCAAAATCACCAGTTGCCCAGCTTTTGCTCCAGACAGCCACACCCTCAGAGGGTGGCTGCAGATGCTTTTCTGATCTCCTGGTCAGGGGGCCTCAAGTATGCGTTTCCTCCCACGCCTCTGGTGGCCCCAACTCTGTTCAAAATTCTTCGGGACAAGGCCTCTGTCATTCTGGTAGCCCCCAGATGGCCAAGGCAGCCTTGGTTCCCTCTTCTCCTTCATCTGACAGTGGAAGCCCCACTCCCACTGGGGACTTAGCCCGACCTCTTATCCCAGGAGCAGGGCTCGCTCTTACATCCCAACCTCAGGTCCCTCAACCTGATGGCATGGCTGCTGAAAGGGTAGTGCTGGCGCCTCTCCTCCTACCTTAGAATGTGGAAGAAGTCTTACTGGCCTCAAGGAGACAGTCCACTGGGAAAACCTATTCCTTCAAGTGGTGCAGGTTTGAGGTGTGTTGTACCCAGCAGAATGAAAACCCTTTTGCTTGCCTTGTACCAGTGGTGCTGCAGTACCTTCTTCACCTCTCAGAATAAGGTCTTAAGTCTAACTCTGTCAGGGTCCACCTGAGTGCTTTGTCAGCACATCACTCTCCAGTAGAAGGACAACCTCTTTCATCTCACCCCTTGGTGTCCAGATTCCTTAGAGGTCTACTTCTGCTAAAACCTCTGGTTCATCCCCCGGCAACCGAGTGGGATTTGAATATGGTCTTGGAGCAGCTTACTCGCCCACCTTTTGAGCCGATGTCTACTTGCCATCTACGCTTCCTCTCTTGGAAGGGTCTCTTCCTGGTGGCACTCACATCTGCCAGACGAGTGAGTGAGCTGCAAGCTCTTGTTTCAGATAGACCGTACACAAGGTTTTATAGGAACACCCCACCCCATGTTCCTTCCGAAAGTGGTCTCTTCGTTCCACCTCAACCAAGAGGTGGTTCTCCCAACCTTCTTTCCCAGACCGCATGCCAGCCGGGCAGAGTCGATCCTGCATACCCTCAATTGTAAGAGAGCATTAGCCTTCTACCTGGAGCATACGCGGGGACATTGAAGGGCTTCTCAGCTCTTCGTCTCTTATGACCCCAGTAGGCTGGGGCTACCTGTCTCCAAGCGCACGTTGTCCACCTGGGTGGTGGACTGCATTGCCTGGGCGTACAGGGCGGCCGACTTCCCCTTGCAGAATCGACTCACGGCCCACCATGTCAGCGCTGCGGCCGCATCAGTGGCTCACTTCTGCTCTGTTCCGCTGGCAGACATCTGCCGGGTCGCCACCTGGTCTTCTGCAGCCCATTACTGCTTGGATAGGAAGTCCTGACGGGACAGTGCTTTTGGCCAGGCGGTACTCCGTAACTTATTTGAGGTATAGGCAACGCCTACCCTCTGGCTACCGGAAGTGTTGAGTTCTCTGCTGAATTCCTATCACAGCTGCTGCGGCTCTTCTAGAGGGAGACATTTTTTTCATCTATGGGTTCTCGGTAGCCTATAGCTAGGAAGTCCCATATGCGAGGACTGACTTCCTGCTTGTTCCTGGAGAAAGCGTAGTTACTCACCTGTAACAGGTGTTCTCCAGGGACAGCAGGAATCAGTCCTCATGATCCTCCCTCCTCCCCTGGAGTTGCAGTCTTATCATTCTTATATTTTGTTCATTTTGCCGTCTCTTTTAGCTATGTCATTTGACTAAGCAAGATGGCACCCTTGGGCGGGAAGGGGACCGCGCATCCTTGATGCAATCCCAAAGGCTTTCTTTGAAAGCTGGGGAATTGCTCCGCACGAGGGCTCTGTCGGCGCCGACGTCACCCATATGTGAGGACTGATTCCTGCTGTCCCTGGAGAACACCTGTTACAGGTGAGTAACTACGCTTTCCCCTACTTAGACAACTGGCTCATTCGAGCAAGCACACCTCTAGAGGCCAATCTTTCTCTCACATGCACCAGGCAGGTGCTGCAACACTTGGAATTTGTAATAAATCTTCCAGAGTCCCAGCTCATTCCCTCTCAAACTCTGGAGTTTATAGGAGCCCTCCTAGACACTCAACAGAAGGACTTTTCTGCCTCAAGCCTGCTGTGCTCGACTCATCCAGCTTGCATCTGAAGCAGGCCTCAAAACCTTTCTCACTGCTCAACAAATGCTGCAGCTTCTGGGCCATTCGGCGCATCTACTGTACATGTGGTTCCATATGCTCGTCTACATATGCATGCAGCTCAGTGGACCCTGGCTTTCCAGTAGTCTCAAGCATCCAGTCGTCTGGGAGACAAGAAAACACTCTCTAAACATCTCATCTCTTCTCTCCAGTGGTGGCAATCCCCTGAACACCTTCTTGTAGGGTCCTCTTTTCAGAAGCTTCCACATCAATGTACTCTGATGATGGATGCATCCAAACTGGGCTGGGGAGCTCATCTGGACAACCTCTCCACTCAGGGTCTTTGGTCTCATCAGGAGTCACAACTCCACATAAATCTGCTGGATCCCGGAGCCATCCACAATGCTCTTAATGTGTTCCACGACCACCTTCGCTTCCGCACATTTCTAGTCCACACGGACAATCAGGTAGCCATGTTCTACTTGAACAAGCAGGGCGGAACAGGCTCTTGGGTACTTTGCAGCGAAGCCCTGCACCTATGGTCCTTCGCCATACATCATCAGATTCACCTACTTGCAGTTTATCTCCCAGGCAAACAGAATCTCTTGGCAGACAAACTCAGTTGGGTCTTACTACCCCACGAGGGGTCTCTCCATGCAGACAAGATTGCTCACATTTTTCAGATCTGGGGAACCCCAGATATAGACCTGTTTGCAAGACCTCAGAATGCCAAACTTCCCCGATTCTGTTCCAGAACCCCTGCTCACAACAGCCAAGCGGTAGATGCCTTTCACCTTTACTGGGGTCAGGGCTTCCTTTACGCCTTCCCTTCCATTCCCCTCCTCCCCAAATCTCTTTTCAAACTCGAGAGAGACAAGGGCTACATGATTCTTATAGCCCCACATTGGCCACGACAACCGTGATATCCTCTGCTGCGTCTCTCTCGAGTTCAACCAGTAGATTTGGGGTCTGCCTCAGATCTCCTCTCACAGGAGAACGGGACACTGCTGCATCCCAATATGCAGTCCCTACACCTAACAGCATGGCTGCTGAAGGCATCGAATTCCAGGGCATTAGCCTCTCTCAACAAGTGAAAGCTATCCTTTTGTCTTCTAGGAAACCTTCCACAAGCTGCTCCTACGCCTTCAAGTGGCATAGATTCTCTGTCTGGTGTTCGAAAAGGGATCTTAATCCCTTTTCAGCTCCCCTGGAAACATTACTTGAATATCTCCTCCACCTCTCTTCCTCTGGACTCAAGACCTAAGTGCCATAGCAGCTTCCCACATATCTTTGGATGGTAAGCCCATCTCCTCTCAACTGCTGGTTGCACACTTCATGAGAGGGCTTCTATTAACTAAACCTCCCATTAAACCAACTCCAGTGGCATGGGACCTTAAGATGCTTTTAGGACAGATTATGAAGCTGCTCTTTGAACCCCTAGCCACTACTTCCCTGAAGTTTCTTACCTGGAAGGTCACATTCCTTATTGCCCTCACTTCAGCAAGGCGCATCAGTGAACTTCAAGCTCTGGTGGCTGATCCTCCTAACACACGTTTCCACCATGATAAGGTAGTCCTTAGGACTCATCCTCACTTTATGCCAAAAGTGGTCTCGCCATTTCACTTAAACCAGTCATTGTACCTCCCTGTTTTCTTACCTAGACCTCATTCTTCTAGGACGGAGGTAACCCTTCATACTCTGGATTGCAAACATGCTTTGGCCTTTTATCTCCAAAGAACTCAGGAGCACATTAAAGCTTCCCAATTTTTCATTGCTTTTGATTCCAGTCACCTGGGACTACCAGTATCCAAGCGAACTCTCTCCAATGGATATAAAATTGTATTTTCTTTGCTTACAACAGTGCAGGACTCTCTCTTGAGGGTCACGTCACTGCACATAATGTTCGAGCAATGGCAGCCTCCATGGCAAATCTCCTCTCTGTGGCGATAGATGAGATATGTAAAGCAGTAGCCTGGTCCTCTGTCCATACTTTTGCTGCTCACTATTGCCTGGACAAAGACTTCCGCCAGGATGCCTCATTTGGCCAAGCTGTTTTTCAGCATCTCTTTCAGACTTAGATAAACTCCTACCCCCCCGTCCCAGGGTTCAATACCAGACATCCTTGGAGGATATATGACCTACTACTTAGGCCTGTGTTCCACAGCTCACTCTGAGGTCATCTCTCTGGCATCTCCAAGCTAGGGAGTCCCATATGTGACGACTATATTCCTGCTTGTTCCTGGAAATAGCATAGTTACTCACCTGAAACAGGTGATCTCCGGGGACAGCAGGAATTGAGTCTTCACAAACCACCCGCCTCCCCTAGGAGTTGTACTTTCTTTTTCTCTCCTTTCATCTCAGCTACAAACTCAACTGAAGAGGGAGAGCTGAAAAGGCAGGAATGCAGCTACGCAGGTGCAGTGGAATGCTCCCAAAAGCTTTCCTATTGGACGCTGGGGAGCATTCCCGTGTGGGCTCAGTCGGTACCGACATCACCCATATGTGAAGACTCAATTCCTGCTGTTCCCGGAGATCACCCTTTGCAGGTGAGTAACTACGCTTTCATCAGTTTTGTTTTATATATCTAGGGAAGTATATTGGCTCAAAAGGACATTCCATTTTGAATATCTTAGCGGTTATCCTATTCTGCACATCTTACGGATGGACCAATGCTACCACTGCTGCCTTGCCGATCCTCCTGTCTGCCTCCCCTTTTAATACCTACTTTTTAATTTTTTCTTATCATATTTTTATGTAGCCGAATTGTTGGAATGATTAACATTTCACTTTGCCTCGATCTTGCTTTCTGTCTGATTATGTTCAAAGTGATTTCGCACACGAACTAGCTGCACTATTGAATAGTTCCCGCTTTCGCAATTATCTTTAAGGATTTTCTTCCTTTTGCAATTCTTTATAATAAAGTTTTATTGCAATTGATTATAATCTTTTTATATCTCTTTACATGCAGGCTTTTACCCTATAGTTAGCTGGTTGGCCTCTATGGTTTAATGTTCACCGATCCTCCGGTCTGCCTTTTGATTGTTTTAATATGTCGATCACACTGTTTTTCACAGGGCTAATCATTTTGATTGCTTATCGCTCATTTTTAGCTGGGTTGTACTTTGTTCTTATTCAACAAGAAGTACACTGGTCCTGCATATGCATATATATTAGCCATGGGTGCAGTCCCCTGTATATATGTTATTTACAAATATGTACAAAGTTTCCCAAAGTTAAATTCCCAGTTGACTACTCCTGTAATATGTAAACTTATCACAATTTGTTGATTGTAATGAGTATTTCTGTTTAATGTAAACCGCGCTGATGAAAAAGAGTGCGGTATAAAAGAACAATAAATAAATAAAAATAAATAAATAAATAAATTAACAGCACAGCTGCACTTTCTGTATTTAAAGGCATGCCCTCTTTAGCCTCGATTTTATGTTTTTTACCTAGCGTGTTTTGACTCTGTGAACATCTTAGCGGTAAGTTCTTCTTTTTGGGGGGTTTATATTGTTTTTCAAGTCCCTTCGCAGCACAATCAGTTCTTCAATTTTTTACCCATTCACCTTTTGGCTGCACGGTGCGCTTTGTGTTTATTTCGATGTGCCTCTGCTCCATGGTTGGTCACTAAGGGCACCTTTGTTGCTCTCTTTACTTTTCCAATTATAATTTACACTATAAATGACTGAGAACTACAGGTCTTTATTTCTGATGCCTCTATCTTATATGTTCCTCCAGGTTTTTATAGTTTGTATTATACACTAGTTGGTTAAGTCCAGTCCTTTACATTATTGCATCACTGTACTGTTTGAGTACTGTTTTATATGTGATCACTCATATAAGAACATAAGATATGCCATACTGGGTCAGACCAAGGTCCATCAAGCCCAGTATTCTGTTTCCAACAGTGGCCAATCTAGGTCATATGTACCTAGCAGTTTCCCCAAGAGACACAAGTTCCACAATGCTTGTACTGGGTCAAGCATTGATATCTTCGGTCACTTCTTAATAATGGTTTATGGACCTTTCCTCCAGGAACTTGTCCAAACCTTTTTTAAACCCAGCTACACTAACAGCCTTTACTACATCCTCCGGTAACAAATTCCAGAGTTTGATTACACGTTGAGTGAAAAAATATTTTCTTTTATTAGTCTTAAATAGTTTACCCTGTAGCTTCATTGCATGTCCCCTAGTCTTTCTATATTCTGATAATGTAAACAATCGATCTACGTTTACCCGTTCCACTCCGTTCATTAATTTATAGATTTCTATCATATCTCCCCTCAGCCGTCTCTTTTCCAGGTTAAAGAGCCCTAACCTTTTTAGCCTTTCCTCATAGGAGTATCCTTCCATCCCCTTTACCATTTTGGTGGCTCTTCTCTGAACCTTTTCTAAAATCGCTATATCCTTTTTAAGATACGGCGACCAGAATTGCACACAATATTCAAGGTGCGGTCTCACCATGGAACGATATAGAGGCATTATAATATCTTTTGTTTTATTTTCCATTCCTTTCCTTATCATACCTAGCATTCTATTTGCTCTCTTGGCTGCCGCTGCACACTGGGCCGAGGGTTTTAACATGGTATCCACAATGACGCCTAAATCTTTTTCCTGGGTGGTGGTTCCTAATGTGGAACCTTGCATCGTGTAACCATAGTTTAGGTTGTTCTTCCTTAGGTGCATAACCTTGCACTTGTCCACATTAAATTTCATCTGCCATTTTGATGCCCAGTCTTCCAATTTAACAAGATCCTCTTGCAGTTTTTCACAATCCTCTTGGGTTTTAACAACTTTAAATAGTTTTGTGTCATCTGCAAATTTGATAACCTCACTCGTTATTCCACTTTCCAGGTCATTTATGAATATGTCAAAAATCAGCGGACCCAGCACAGATCCCTGGGGTACACCACTATTCACCTTTCTCCATTGGGAAAATTGGCCATTTAGCCCTACCCTCTGCTTTCTATCTTTTAACCAGTTCCTGATCCACAGTAGTACACTGCCTCCTGTCCCATGACTCTTTAGTTTTGCCAAAAGTCTCTGATGAGGGACCTTGTCAAAGGCTTTCTGAAAGTCCAGATACACTATATCAACCGACTCACCTTTGTCCACCTGTTTATTCACTCCTTCAAAAAAACATAACAGATTTGTAAGACAAGATCTTCCTTGTCTAAAGCCATGTTGGCTGTCTCCCATTAGGTCGTGACTATCTCTATTCTTTAGGGTTATTCTTTATGATGGTTTCTACCATTTTTCACGGTACTGACGTCAGGCTCACCGGTCTGTAGTTTCCCGGATCACCCCTGGAACCCTTTTTAAAAATTGGTGTTACATTGGCGATCCTCCAATCTTCAGATATTAGAGATGATTTTAATTATAGTTCACAGATTACTAATAGCAGGTCTGCAATCTCATATTTCAGTTCTTTCAACACCCTTGGATGTATACCATCCGGCCCTGTCCTGTGCTGCTGAGGTAAGCTATATTCTGATTTGATTTAAATTATAGCTCTTTGCTGCTGCTAGGCTCTAACCTATTATGAAATTTAAACTACAAGCTCTCTGCTGGATTCTAAAGTTAACCAGAAAGCTCTCTTCTGTGTTTTAATTTGAAACTAAAAGTACTTTGCTGATGCTAGGCCCTAACCTATTATGAAATTTAAACTACAAGCTCTCTGCTGGATTCTAAATTTAACCAGAAAGCTCTCTTCTGTGTTTTAATTTGAAACTAAAAGTACTTTGCTGATGCTAGGCCCTGAGTGACTATGAAATTTAAACTACAGCTCTCTACTGGGTATGAAAGGTAACCAGAAAGTTCTCTTCTGTGTTTTAAATTGAATCTTAAACTGTTGCTACTAGGCCCTGACTGATTTAACAAAAAATAGTGGGTTCACAGATTAATTAGCTTTAAAAGAAAAAAATTCCTTTCAGAAAAATTCCCAGAAGTATATACTCACAATTTCAGATTTCTCTCCAGAAGTAACAGCCCCCCTTTCTAGTCCTTCAAGATTGTCTCTTTAGGTTCTCTGTTTTTATGTTCCTTCATTTTAAGTTTTAGATTATCATTCACATTCATTTGTATAGATTTTTCTCTGGGAACAAGCAGGAAGTCTGCCCTCACATATGGGTGACATTGACGCCGACAGAGCCCACACGGAGCAAATCCCCAGCTTTCAAAGAAAGCCTTTGGGAGTTGCTACCACGCATGTGTGGTCCCCTTCCTACCCAAGGGTGCCATCTTGCTCAATCTCCTTTTTTCCGCGGAGCCTATTGGACGTTGTTCCTCGTGTCCCGGAAAAAGTAAAATTTTTCTGTGCCTTTTTGGCCCGACCGGTCAACACCGGTATCCTTCCCACCTCCGGCCTCGATACTCTGGTATTGGGTCAGTCCTGTTATAGTTTTTGTTCTAATTTTACCTTTGAGGCATCTTTGCGCCTTTTTTTCTCTTTTCCTTCACTGGCAGCCCGTAGGGTCTTCGACCTAGCCGGTGTCCTTTTTCCCCTGATGGCCACCAGCGGTTTTAAGAAATGCGATCGGTGTGGGAAAATTATGTCCCTCACCGATATGCACGACTGTTGTCTCAAGTGCCTTGGGCCGGACCACGACCCGGCGGTCTGCCCTCCATGTAAGAAGATGTCGTCCAAGGCCCTGCAGAGCCACCAGCAGCAGCACGACAAGATTTTTCCCGAATCCCCCATGCCTCCGAGAATCAGGACCTCATCTGAGGCCTCGACGTCTCGGGGGGAACATTCCGAGCCCAAGCATCGTTGGGGCTCCTCAGAGAGGGGGTCTCCCTTGAGGGAGCACAAGAGGAAGAAGAAATCCTCGAAGGCAGCATCTCTGGATGGCTCCGAACGGCTGGGATCCTCGCAAGACTGGTCGCGGAACCCCGAGCGCCGGCCGGGATCATCGGAAAAGGCGCGCCTGGCCAAAGTTCCTCACTGAGAACCAGACCAGCCAAGGCAAGTACCGACTGTTCTGGTCGAAGACTGCTCTTCGGGGGAACTGGCGTCAGGGCCGACTGTGTCGGCAGCTGCGGAGCCTCCGGAGCTCGTGTCCAGGATGGCGGCTTTGGAGCGCAGTTTTACTTCCTTCATTGAACATTAGTGGATGCTGATGTCCGGCATGCCTGGTTCCTCTGCTCCGACCACCGGACCCTTGATGTCAAAGTCGACCCCGGAGGCCGAGCCGATCCTTGAGATCTTTCAGACTCAAGTCGATCCTCGACTGATGTCACACTCGGCCTCCTGTTCGGGACCGAGGTTTGTGCCCCCGAGTCTACTGGCGTCGGGACGGATGGCACTGGGACCCTCGATGCCCGAGGAGCCCCTCAAGGAGTCCTCGGAGGCCTCAGCCTGGGAGACAGAGGATGAGGAGTCCTTGGATACCTGGAGGCATAGGGACGTCCCCTCAGATTCCCCCGTGTCTGAACCTCGGAGAAGGTCCCCACCGGAAGATATGGGTTTCCGTGTGGGATATGTCCAAGGCGTTGGCTTTCCCCACGGAGTCCGAGGAGGAGCCTCAAGCCGACGAGCTCGAGATCCTCCAATATGAGGCTCCTCCTCGGGAGACCCTCACGGTACCCGTTCCTCCAATCCTGGAACAACTCATGCTCCGCATATGGGAAACACTGGCGTCGGCACCGGTGATCAGTAAACAGCTCGACTTGATGTATCGAGTCCGCCAGAGCCCTGGATTCCAGAAATCGCAGCTGCCGCACAATTCCATGGTTGTGGAATCGGCCACACATCAGTTTAAGAGCCAGAAGACGCATTCCTCGGTGCCCCCTGACAGGGAGGCCCGCAACTTGGATGCCCTCAGCAGAAAGTGTTTCCAGGGCGCGATGCTGAATTGTCAAATCCAGGCGTACCAGTTGTACATGGGCATGTACCTGAGGGACCTGGCGAAGGAACTCGCTGGGTTCCCGGCTGGTCTCTCCGAGGAACCTTTGTGGCGCTTCAAGGGCCTGTCCAAAGGTGTCCATGGATGCTCCAAGTTTGTCTCGGGTGGCCTATGATGGGTTTGAGTCAGCAGCCCGAGTAGCCGCGGCGGGCATCGGTAGGCGCCGCCAGGCTTGGCTGCAGTTGTCCGATCTCGAGCAATGGGTGCAGGATAAGTTGGTCGATGTCCCATGCCAAGGGGAGAATCTCTTCGGCAAACCCATGACTGACAAGACCGCAGAGCTGGAGACTGAGTTCATGATGAGGACATGGCTCTCTAAGAAGACCTCTGCCCCTCCTTGTAATAAGGGCTTGAGTAAAAAGCCCTTTTACCCGAGGAAAGGAGCTGCTTACCGAAACTACCCCCCTTACCAGGCCTCCCCAGCTCCCCCACAGGGGCAGCAGGCCAAGGGACAAGGTCATTGCCCGCGTAAGCAGAAAGCCCCCAAACCCCAGGCTCTGGCTCCAGCCCAGCCTGGTGGGGGTTTTTGACTCCTGCAGCATGGCCCCTCTCCCAGCTGGAGTTGGACAGCCCACAGGAGGTCGGCTCGTCTTGTATGCCCACAGGTGGGAAACCATCACCACCAATTCATGGACATTACAGGTGATCAGGGAGGGATACCTCCTCCATCTTGCCCAAGTGCCTCCACACAACTTCCCAGGAGAGCCTCCAAGGTCTCCCCTTCACCGAGACCACCTTCTGAAGGAGTTGGTAGATCTTCTCAAGGGCGATGAGGTGGAACCGGTGCCCCACCACTTCAGGGGCAAGGGGTTCTACTCTAGGTACTCCCTTGTCCCAAAGAGGATAGGGGGCATAAGGCCCATCCTCGACCTGCGCAACCTCAACAAATTCCTGGTGAGGGAGAAGTTCAAGAGGCTCTCCCTTGGAATATTGCTGCCCTACCTCCGCCAGGGAGACTGGTTATGCTCCTTAGACCTAAAGGATGCCTACACACACATCCTAATCCATCCAAGCCACAAGCAATACCTACGCTTTGTGGTGGGAGACAGCCACATCCAGTACAGAGTGCTCCCCTTTGGCCTTGCTTCGGCCCCCAGGGTGTTCACAAAGTGCCTGGTGGTGGTCGCCGCCTTCCTCAGGCTTCAAGGGATCCTTTGTCTTCCCCTTTCTCGATGACTGGCTCATCAGGGGCACTTCGGCCGCAGAGGTATAGCAGGCAGCAGCTTGCACCATCTAGGTCCTGCAGCACTTGGGGTTTGTAATCAACTATCCCAAATCCAGCCTCTGTCCGTCTCAAGAGTTAGACTTCATTGGGGCATGGCTCAATACCCTGCAGTCGAAGGCCTTCCTGCCTACAGACAGGGCAGGCAGGCTTATAGCCTTTGCAGGGAAAGTGAGCCACAGCTTCTCAGTGCCAGCAAGGCAACTGCTGCGCCTCCTCGGGCACATGGCCTCCAAAGTCCATATCACTCCAGATGCCTGCCTCCACATGCGAACTGCGCAGTGGTGCCTCAGAGACCAATGGTCCCAGGCCACAGGACACCTCCAGGACAGGATCAAGGTGACCAGGCACAACACTTGAAGGCAGGTATGCCTTTTCAGGCCCTTTCACACTCGAGGGTCCTCACCACAGATGCCTCCTTGCTAGGCTGGGGGGCCCATTGCCAGGAGTTCCGCATGCAGGGGGTGTGGTCCCTGAAGGAGAGTGCCCAACAGATCAACTTGTTGGAGCTCCAGGCCATTCGTCTCTCCCTGAAGGTTTTCAGGCATTATCTGGACCACAGGTCAGTCCTGGTCCAAACTGACAACCAAGTGGCTATGTTCTGTGTGAACAAACAGGAGGATACAGGATCACGCACCCTCTATCAGGAGGCCATGGACCTATGCTCTTTTGCAACCCAGCAGGGGATTCTCCTCAAAGCAGCATACCTGCCGGGCCAGGACAACTGGCTGGCCGACAGAGTCAGCAGGATCCTCCAGCCACACGAGTGGCAGCTGGATCGGGCGGTGTCCAACAGGCTTTTCCAAACCTGGGGGAACCGGTGATGGACTTGTTTGCGAGCCCGGACAATCACCAGCTTCCTCATTTCTGCTCAAAGCAGCCGCATCCGGCCAGGGTAGCCGCTGATGCCTTCCTAGTCTCATGGTCGTTGGGTCTTCTGTATGCTTTTCCCCCGACACCTCTGGTCACCAAGACTCTGTTCAAGATCCTTCGGGATGGAGCTTTTGTCATCCTCATAGCTCCATGGTGGTCCCGGCACCATGGTTCGTGCTTTTCCTTCAGCTAGCGGTGGAGATCCCCATTCCCCTGGGTTTGTCTCCACAACTCTTCTCCCAGGAGGGGGACTCTCTCTTGCATCCCAACCTCAGCTCCCTTTCGCTGACGACGTGGCTGCTAAGAGGGTAACTCTCACCGCACTCCTCCTTCCGGAGGATGTTGAGTTGGTCTTGCTGGCTTCACTTAGACCGTCTACTAGACGGATGGACGCCTTTAAGTGGCGCAGATTTGCTTTCTGGTGTGCTGGACAAAAGGTGGACCCTTTTTCTTGCCTGGGGGTTGTGGTGTTGCAATACCTTCTCCACCTTTCCGAGATGAGACTTAAGTCCAGCTCCACCAGAGTGCACCTCAGTGCCCTAGCTTTGAACCACTTTCCCATGGAAGAAAAGCCTCTCTCTGCTCACCCAATCGTATCCTGGGAGAAAATCATACATGTGACACCTGCATAGTCTTTCATCCCTCGGCAACACAGCAGCCGGTGGGGGAACACCTGTCCTCCTTTGCCTCTCAGTGGGCTTCCATCACCTCGGACACCTGGGTCCTCCGGGTAATCCGAGACAGCTATCGCCTCCTCTTGGACAGGCTTCCCCCTCCCTTCTCCCTGGCGGAGCCTCCTCGACTCCCCTTGCATCAGGTCTTCCTGCAGCGGGAACCCAACGAGCGGTTGAGAGGGTGCCGGCGCACCTCCGAGGTCAGGGCTTTTATTCCTGGTACTTCCTCAGCCAGACAAAGACATCTGCGGCCCATCCTCGACCTCCGAAAACTAAACAAGTTCTTGGTGCGAGAAAAGTTCACGATGTTATCCCTTGGCGTTCCGCTGCCCTTCCTCCGGCAAGGCAACTGGCTATGCTCCTTAGATTTAAAAGACACTTAAGCCCACATTTTGATCCACCCCCAGCACAGGCAGTACCTGCGCTTCAGGATACAGGGGGAGCACTTCAAGTACAGGGTGCTCCCCTTCAGCCTTGCGTCCGCCCCACGGGTCTTCAGGAAGTGCCTCTCTGCGGTCGCCACCTCCCTCAGGCGACAGGGCGTACCGGTCTTCCCTTACCACGATGACTGGCTCGTCATAGGTTCCTCTGTCGAGGAAACCCGCCTGGCGGCGTCGCGCACGATCCTCCTGCTCAAGCGCCTGGACTTCTTGGTGAACTATCCCAAGTCCCATCTCGTACCAGTGCAGGCCTTAGAATTCATTGGCACATGCCTCGATACTCGTCGGGCAACCACTTTTCTGCCAGTGGACCATGCCGACCACCTCCGAGCCCTGGCAGCACAGGTCCAGAGCACCCTTGGGGTGATGGCCCAGACTATGCTGCGCCTCCTGGGGCACATGGCCTCCACTGTCCATGTGGTTCCCCATGCCCACCTGCACATGTGAATGGCCCAATGGTGCCTCAGCGCCCAGTGCTGTCCGTCCATTGGCCACCTCAGGGACCCCATCTGGGTCTCTCACAACCTTCACCTGTCCCTGTGCTGGTAGCAGAACCCCCACAACCTTCTCCGGGGGTTGTCCTTCCAGGCACTGCAGCATGAGCTAGTGCTGACAATGGATGCCTCCCTGCTGGGGTGGGGAGCCCACTGCTGTGCAATGTGCATGCAGAGACAATGGTCGCCCGAGAAGTCTCAACAGCAAATAAATTAGCTTGAACTCCGGGCAGTTCGGTGGGCCCTAAGGGCCTTCGAGGATCACCTAGGCGGAAGTCGGTGCTCGTGCAGACCGACAACCAAGTGGAGATGTTCTACATCAACAAGAAGGGGGGCACAGGATCATGCCCCCTCTGCCAGGAAGCGGTCCTCCTCTGCTCCTTTGCCTTCCATTGGGGGATGACCCTCAGAGCGATCTACCTCCCGGGCCATGAGAATGTCCTCACGGACAAACTCAGCAGGATTCTCCGCCCTCACGAATGGTGGCTGGACCCGGTGGTCGGCTGGTTGTTCCATCGGTTCGGAACTCCAACCATGGATCTCTTTGCCAGCCCGTCAAATGCACAACTTCCCCACTTCTGCGGCACAGTACCGCACCTGAGCAAGGAGGGCCCGGATACGTTCCTTTTGAGCTGGGCTTCCAGCCTGCTCTATGCGTTCCACTCCTCTCATCGCGGGGACCCTCCACAAAGCTCAGGAACAAGTGTCAATGATCCTCGTAGTCCCCTCGTGGCCTTGACAGCTGTGGTTCCAGTCTCCCTAGCCTGTGCCCCAGGCCTGCTAATGCAGGAGGAGGGGTGGGTACTACACCCGAACCTGGCCTCGTTATCCCTTACAGTCTGGCGGCTGAACGGGTCTCCCTAGTGCTGCTGGACCTCCCGGAGGAGGTCGAGGAGGTCCTCCTCGCATCGAGGAAAACCTCGACTAGACAAGCTTACGCCTTCAAGTGGCGATGCTTCTCGGTCTGGTGCTCCAAACTCCAGATCGACCCATTCGCCTGCTCCACTCGGTGGGTCCTTCAGTACATCTCTCGAACTAAGACCTGAAGTCGAACTCTGTCAGGGTGCACCTGAGCACCATCTTGGCGAATCACCTCCCCGTCGAGGGAACACCCCTCTCGGGGCAGCCCTTGGTCTCCTGCTTTATGCGGGGTCTCTTGCTTTCCAAGTCTCCCATCCAGCTTCCTCTGGCGGAATGGGACCTGAACGTAGTGCTCATGCAGCTTACGCGTTCGCTCTTCAAGCCGATGGCGACGTGCTCGCTTCGGCACTTATCCTGGAAGTTGGTCTTCCTGGTGGCTTTGGCCTCGGCCCGCCGAGTCAGTGAGCTCCAGGCTCTCATGGCTGAAGCCCCTTATACTAGATTCTATAGGAATAGGGTGGTTCTCCGTATCAACCCCAAGTTCCTGCCGAAAGTTGTCTCAGATTTCCATCTCAATCAGGAGATAGTCTTACCGACTTTCTTCCCGAGACCCCATGCCGACCAGGCGTCGGCAGCTTTGCATGCACTCGACTGCAAAAGGGCTCTTGCCTTCTATCTGCAGCGCACCCAGGCTCATTGCAAATCTGGCCAATTTTATGACTTATGATCCTAATCGACTGGGGCAGGCAGTCACTAAATGCACCCTCTCCAATTGGGTGGCAGACTGCATCGCCTTCGCCCATGCAAAAGGGGGTGCCCCGTTAGATCGATGAGTTACCACACATGGTGTCCGAGCCAAGGCGTCTTTGGTGGCCTCGCTGCATTCAGTGACCCTGCAGAACATCTGCAGGGCAGTGACCTGGTCTTCAGCGAACACCTTCGCTGCACCACTAATACACTACTACCTGGAGAGGGTCCTCTTGGGACAGTGCCTTCGGCCAGGCCGTACTCCATAATCTGTTTGGGGTATAAGCAACTCCTGCCCTTCGACCCTTCTTCACGGCTACCGAGGGCTCGAGGAATCGGGCTCCTTCGGGCATCGGCTTCTGCTTACGACCTCATGGAGGCATTTTTTGGTTACAGGTTCGGTAGCCTGTAGCTGGGGAGTCCCATAAGTAAGGACTGACTTCCTGCTTGTTCCTGGAGAAAGCATAATTACTCACCTGTAGGGACAGCAGAAATCAGTCCTCACTACTCTCCCACCTCCCCTGATGATTTGCTGAATTTTTATCCTTCCCTTGCCATCTGCTTGGTAGTGCTCGAGCTAAGGGACCTGACTGAGCAAGATGGCACCCTTGGGCGGGAAGAGGACGACGCATGCATGGCAGCCATCCCAAAGGCTTTCCTTGAAAGCTGGGGAATTGCTCCGCACGGGCTCTGTCGGTGCCGACGTCACCCATAAGTGAAGACTGATTGCTGCTGTCCCTGGAGAACACCTGATCTCCAGGAATAAGTAGGAATGTAGTCATCACATATGGGTATCGTTGGTACCGACGGAGCCTGCGCGGGAACGCTCCCCAGCGTCCAATTAGAAAGCTTTTGGGAGTATCCCACAGTGCCTGCGTGCTGCCTTCCCACCTTTCCCAACTGCCTCTCTCCAGTTCTTCGTTTTCCGTGGAGCCAGCAGGTCGTGTTCCTGTCACTGCAGAAAATTTTCTCTCTTTTTTGTGGTCACGTCTGCCTTCCTCGATGCTTTACTGGTACCGCCGGTTTTTCTTTATTTCTTTCTTTCTTTTCTTTAAAAAAAAAAAATTCTTAGTACTTTCCCATTTTTTCCAGGTTCACGCGCCATTTTGGGACTTAGGCCCATGATTTTTTCCATAATGGAAAAACCCTCCTCGGGCTTTAAAAAGTGCACCAAGTGTGACGGTACTATCTCCGTCACCGACACCCATGAGTGGTGTCTGAAATGTTTAGGTCCTGACCATTCCATCTCGGAGTGTATGGCCTGTGCCATGATGTCCAAGAGAGGTTGACAGAACCGAGCCGCTAAGCTCAGTACCCTGTTTCCCTCTGATGCAGCTTCGGTGGCATCGACGTCTTTCAGGGCTTCGTCTTCCTCCCGTGGATCTCAGGTAACTAAACATAAGTCTAGCCGGTCCTCAAAGGGTAGATCTCCTTCTAAGCATTGAGATGCCTCTGACATTGCCCTTGAGGATTCTGCACCGGCAAAATTGCCCCTGCGGGAGGCTTCGGCTTCCAAAGCATTATCGGGGCTTCAGGATGTTCTCAAGGCCTCGACCTCGGCAGAACTACTGGTGCCATGCTCTGGGGTACTGGCGGTCTTCTCCGGTACCGACATCCAGGCATCGGCAGCGTCGATAGACCAGAGAGTCCTGGCTATGGAGCGCAGTCTGGCGGCTGTCCTTGCGGCATCGAAGTCCTCGGAACCATGTCAGACTTTTCAACCGGTACCAGCACCAAGTCCGGCACCAGTACCGATAGCATCGACATCGGTGTCCGCATTGCCAGCATCCAGTCATCCGATGCCTTTCGGTACCGATACTCCGGTACCGATTCCTCCCGGTACCGACTTCGGTCGGTACGGGTATCGGGCTCTTCAAGAGCATCCTGACAGAAGGTACTTTGAGTCCTCAGAGGTATCTGAGGATTCTGACAGTTCTGTCGATGCGGGAATACTTCTCCCAGAGGAGCCTTCCTCCCCTAAACCTAGGATGTCTCCTCCAGAGGACATTTCCTTTCAGGATTTCATCAAGGAGGTGGCTCGAGGTCTGTGCATTACTGTGGCACCTGAAATAGAGCCCAGAGCAAAGGAGTTGGAAATTTTACAATATCCTAAAACTCCTAAGGAGGCAGCTACCTTGCCCATCCATGAGATCTTGCATGATCTCATGTTAAGAATGTGGGAGACACCTCTTACCACCTCTCCTCATTCTCGTAGACTGGATACTCTGTATCGAGTCCCTCCTTGTCCTGGTTTCCAGAAAACTCAGCTTCCTCACCACTCTATTGTAGTGGAATCAGCTATGAGAAGGATCAAGAGTGCAAAGAGGCATGCCTCTAATCCTCCAGGACATGCGTGCAGAACTTTGGATGCTTTTGGACGTCGTGTCTTCCAAGCTTCCATGCTTTCTGCCAGGATCAGTTCCTATAGTCTATATATGGGAATGTTCCTGAAGGAAGTCACAGGTGATTTAGAGGCTTTGAGTCCTCTTCTTCCAGAGGATAGAAGACAGGATTTTCTCATGTTGGTCAAACATGCCCAAGATGTTTCTAAATTTGTCAACCGTGCAGCTTTTGACTGTTTTGAGTGCATAAGCAGAACCTCTGCCATTGCCATAGGTGCACGTAGAATTGCTTGGCTCCAGGCATCTGATCTGGAGCTCTGGGTACAAGATAAACTGGGAAATATTCCTTGTACTGGTGAGAACCTGTTTGGTAAAGATTGGCAGGAAAAGGCCAATGAGTTGGATGCTGACAACTCCACCTTGGATGGATTGTCCAAGTCCACAGCTGATCCTGCAAGAAAGAAATCTTTTAAGAAACCATTCTTTTCTAAAAAGAAAAAGTATTATCCTGCTTATTCTCAGCAGGGATGTTCTGCAGGTCAGCTTGTCAGGAAAGGTCAGCAACCACCCAAACAAAGAAAAGCAAAGACTACTAAGCCTCAGCCGTCCCAGCAGTCTCAGCCTCCACAAGGCCTTTGAATTTCAGCTAGAGAACTTAGCCTTCCTGGCTCTCATTGGACCAGAGCCTTCCACCATTCCAGGAAGGTTGTGTCACTTTGCCCCCAGATGGGGCAAATAACTGCAGAGCATTGGACACTCTCCATCATAAAAGAGGGGTACAAGCTTCATTTTTCAAGCATGCCCCCTCCCACAATGAGAAGGCAGTTCAATTCTCTGACCTCTCTCATCAACCTGTTAGGTCAGGAGGTCACTATGTTTCTTGCCCAAGGGGCAATAGAAGAAGTACCCATCCATCAGCAGGGTACAGGGTTTTACTCCCCCTATTTCCTTATCCCAAAGAAAACACGGGGATACAGATCTATCTTGGACTTCTGGGAATTGAACAAATTCCTTCTCAAAGAGAAATTCAAGATGATTTCTCTTGGAAATCTGCTGCCATACCTTCAGAGTCAGGATTGGCTTTGTTCTCTAGATCTCAAGGATGCGTACACCCATGTTCTCATCCATCCAACTCACAGAAAGTTCCTTCGGTTCCTTTTTCAAGAAAAGCACTACCAATACAGGGTGCTACCATTTGGCCTGGTCTCAGCACCAAGGGTGTTCACGAAATGCATGGCTGTGGTAGCAGCATTTCTCCGCACTCTAGGGATATTCGTCTTCCCCTACTTAGATGACTGTCTCATTTGAGCCCCAACAGAGTCAGAGGCCAGGACTTCTCTATCCTGCACAATGCGTATCCTTAAGTATTTGGGTCTGGTAATAAACATCCCAAAATCCAGTCTAACTCCCACTCAGTCTTTAGAGTTCATAGGAGCTTTGCTGGATACCAGAAAGGCAAGGGCCTATCTCCCCCAGGGCTGTTGCCTTCGCATGGTGCAGTTAGCTTCTCAGGCAGTGCTAAAGCCTCATCTCACTGCCCAAGAAATGCTACAACTACTAGGCCACATGGCATCTACTGTGCATGTGGTTCCCTATGCTCGCCTCCATATGAGGGCAGCCCAGTGGACTTTATCCACTCAATGGACCCAGGCATCAGGATGCCTTTCAGACAAAATAGCAAACACAAGTCGCTTATTTTGTCCCTCCAGTGGTGGAAATCCACTCAAAACCTGTTGCTGGGTCCCCTTTTCAACAACCCTTACCCCAAGCAACTCTCACAACAGATGCTTCTCCGATGGGTTGGGGAGCTCATCTGCAAGACCTCTCTACCCAAGGCACCTGGTCTCCACAGGAGACTCATCTGCACATCAATCTCCTGGAGCTCAGAGCAATCTTCCTTGCTCTTTGAGTGTTCCACACCCTTCTCAGCTACAGGACATTCCTCATTCATACGGACAATCAAGTAGCCATGTTCTAAGTGAACAAGCAGGGAGGAACAGGCTCTCTGTCGCTTTGCAACGAAGCTTTGCGACTATGGGCCCTCGCCAGAGAGCATCAGATTCATCTCCTGGCAGTGTATCTTCCAGGCATACAAAACTCTTGGGCAGACAGACTCAGTCGAGTTCTGCTTCCACACGAGTGGTCTCTGCATGCAGACCAGGTGGCCAAGATTTTTCGAAATTGGGGAACCCCGGACATAGACCTCTTTGCAAGTCCGTGGAATGCCAAACCTCCCCGATTCTGTTCCAGAATTCCGGCTCAGGGGGCTCAGGCCAGGGATGCTTTCCTCCTTTACTGGAGTCAAAACTTCCTGTATGCCTTTCCACCCATTCCCCTAATTCCCAAAACCCTGTTCAAGCTTCAGAGAGACAGAGGCTGTATGATTCTCATAGCTTCACACTGGCCACGGCAAGTGTGGTACCCTCTGCTTCTACATCTCTCTCAAGCTCCCTCCCTGGAGTTAGGGTCTGCTCCAGATCTCCTATCTCAGGAGGATGGAATGTTATGGCATCCCAATCCCCAGTCTCTGCGTCTGAGGGCTTGGTTGCCGAAGCCTAGATCTCCATGGTCTTAACCACCCTCAGCAAATAAAGGATGTCCTTTATGCCTCCAGGAAGCCTTCCACAAGACGCTCTTATGCTTTCAAGTGGAAAAGCTTTACCGTATGGTGTTCGCAGAAGGGTCTTAACCCCATTGCCATACCTCTGGAATCATTACTGGAGTATCTCCTTCATTCATCCAATGCAGGACTTAAGACTAACTCAGTGAGGGTCCATTTGAGTGCTATTGCAGCTTCCTTCAAGCCCCTAAATGGACAACCCATTTCCTCCCATCCTCTTATAGCAAGATTTATGAGAGGCCTTCTGCTAACTAAGCCTCCCATTAAGCCACCTCCTGTGGCATGGGACTTAAATTTGGTTCTTAGTCAGCTCATGAAGCCACCTTTCAAACCCTTAGCTACTACCTCCTTGAAATTCCTTTCTTGGAAAGTTATCTTTCTCATTGCAATCACATCAGCACGTCGCATCAGTGAGTTGCAAGCACTAGTAGCTGATCCACCTTATACAAGGTTCCATCATGACAAGGTAGTCCTTAGGACTCATCCACACTTTATGCCAAAGGTGGTCTCGCCTTTTCATCTAAACCAAGTGGTCTACCTACCTGTGTTCTTTCCAAGGCCTCATGCATCAAATGCAGAAAGGAACCTTCATACTTTGGACTGTAAAAGAGCTTTAGCTTTTTACTTACAAAGAACACAGCAACATAGAAAGTCCTCTCAAATCTTTGTTGCTTTTGATCCTTCTCATTTGGGACTTCCAGTCTACAAGAGAACACTATCTAACTGGATTGCTCAGTGTATTTCCTTTGCCTATTAGAGTAAGAATCTTCCTCTGGAGGGCCATGTCACAGCTCACAATGTGAGAGCCATGGCAGCTTCAATGGCTCATCTGCACTCTGTGTCTATCGACGACATCTGTCGAGCAGCCACCTGGGCCTCGGTTCATACCTTCACAGCCCATTACTGCTTGGACAAGGACACCCGCCGGGATGCCTTGTTTGGTCAGGCTGTTCTTCAACACCTGTTCCATATCTAATCAACTCCTACCCGCCATCCCTGTTGGATGCCAGAGATCCATGGGGGGAAGTGGAGCCCTGGTTCAGGGACACACAACTTCTCTGGTCTCTCCCTGGCATCTAAAGCTAGGGAGTCCCCATATGTGATGATTACATTCCTGCTTATTCCTGGAGATAGCATAGTTACTCACCTTAACAGGTGATCTCCGGGAACAGCAGGAATTTAGTCCTCACAACCCACCCACCTCCCCTAGGAGTTGTATCTCTCTTTCCCTCGCTCTCTCTTTGTTCTCAGCTTTAAAACTCATCTGGAGAGAGGCAGTTGGGAAAGGCGGGAAGGCAGCACGCAGGCGCTGTGGGATGCTCCCAAAAGCTTTCTAATTGGACGCTGGGGAGCGTTCCCGCGCAGGCCCCATCGGTACCGATGATACCCATCTGGTGAGGACTAAATTCCTGCTGTTCCCGGAGATCACCTGTTACAGGTGAGTAGCTATGCTTTACAGGTGAGTAACTATGCTTTATTGTTTTATTAGAGGTTATTTATTTCCCTGAAGAAGGCCCCTTGCCGAAACATGTGTCGGACTGACCGCTTTGGCTATTTTCAATAAAGGTACCCTTCCACGGTGCTCTGCTGTCCTGCTCCTTGTGTTCCTTGTTGTCACTGCAGGAAGGGTGGTGGTCCTTGCTTGTGGATCCTCCAGTACCCTACAACCCCGAAAGAAGCCACAATCCTCCTGGTGCACCGCATCCTCCACAACTTGATGCTCCGGATGTGGGAGACCCCTCTCACGGTATTGCCCATTAGCTGGCGGCTCGATACTATTACAGGGTACCGGATTGTCCTGGTTTTCAAAAACCACAATTACCACACCACTCCATGGTGGTTGAATCGGCAATGCGTCTGATGAAGAGCGGTAAAAAACACTCTTCGATACCCCTGGGAAGGGGAATCAGGAATCTTGATTCCTTTGCTCTCCGATCCTTTCAGGCTTCGATGCTAGCCAGCATGATCAACTGTTACATTCTCTATATGGGGATGTTCCTAAGGGAACGCTATAATAACTGGGAAAGATTTATTCCATTCCTTCCTGAGTTAAAGAGGCCTGCCTTTTAGGCTGTGCTTGCACACAGCCAAAATGTTTCAAAATTTGCAAACAGAGCAGCATTCAACGCCTTTGAATCTATCAGTAAGACCTCAGCTATTGCCATAGGTGCACGCATATTAGCATGGCTTAAAACATCAGGTCAGGAACAATGGGTCCAGGTCAAACTTGGTAATATTCCCTGTACAGGGGAGAACCTCTTTGGTAAAAACTGAGGGAGAAGGCTGGAGACTGACGACACAACTCTCAAAAGGCTCTCCAGAAAGACTCCTGACACAACAAAGAAAAAGGCAGCAGTTAAAAGACCCTTCTACCCCAAGAAGAGGAGGTTTTAACCCTCCTATTCTCAGCCTGCTTATCAGCCCCAACAAAAGCAGCAGGGTCCCAAGCAGGCCAAGAACTCTAGGATAGCCAGACCACAACCTGCCACCCAGGTGCCAGCAGCACCTAGCTTTGACTCCCATCTAGGGAACATAGTCAACCTGTCCCTGCAGATCCGAGAACCTCCAAGCATTCCAGGGAAACTCTGCTATTTCTCACATTGGTGGTGGTCCATCACCACAGAGCAGTGGACTCTATCCATAGTCTAGGGAGGTTACCAAATAAATTTTCAGGAACTCCCCCCCCCCGACCACCATTTCAGGGGGGATTATCCCACCCAGCCTCCCCTCAGTGCCCTGTTAAGCAAGAAGTCAACAATCTACTTTCTCAAGGAGCCATAATAGCATTTTCTCAAGACTATCTGCTAAAAGGCTTTTACTCCCTCCTACTTCCTCATTTCAAAGAAATCAGGGGACTACAGACACATTCTCAATCTTGGAGAACTCAACAAATTCCTAGTCGAGGAGAAGTTCAAAATGATCTCTCTGGGAACCCTGCTTCCCTACCTGCAGGAACAAGACTAGCTCTGTTCCCTAGACCTCAAAGAAGCCTACACTCACATTCTGATTCACCCAGACTACAGGCAGTATCTTTGCTTCACCTGTCAGGGCACCCATTATCAATACAGGGTCCTCCCCTTCAGCCTTACATCTACACCAAGAGTCTTCACAAAGTGCATGGCCGTAGTGGCAGCATATCTTCAAAACAACAAAATCATTGTCTTCCCTTATTTAGACAACTGGCTGATAAAGGTAGGCTCTTCAGAAGAACTCTGCTCATCGCTTCAGCAACTCTTGCATTATTGCAATATCTGGAATTTGTCATAAACTTCCCAAAGTCCCATCTCATCCCAACCCAAAGGATGGAGTTCATCAGCACCATACTGGATACTCAACAGTTCAGGGCCTTCCTTCCTCTAGACCACATGAACAGATTGGTGGACCTAGCCACACACATGCGCCAGAAGAAGACTACAATGGCTCAAACTTTCCTGAGCCTCTTAGGCCACATGGCATCCACAGTGCATGTAATACCATATGCAAGACTGCATATGCAATTAACACAATGGACCCTCTCATCCCAATGGACCCAGGCCACAGGGAATCTATGGGATATCATTCAAGTAACATGCCCTCTGACCGAATCACTCCTCTGGTGGTGTACCCCAACAAATCTTCTCATAGGATCACCTTTTCGAATGCCCCAATCTCAACACACCCTAACTACAGATGCGTCCAAGCTCGGTTGGGGATCCCATCTAGATTCCATCTTCAAACAAGGACTGTGGACAGCTCAGGAATCAACTCAACAAATCAACCTCCTCGAGCTTTGAGCAATCATGAATGTCCTCCAAGCTTTCCAGCACCACCTTTCGAACAGTCAGGTCCTGGTCAGGACAGATAGTCAGGTAGGGTGGACAGGCTCTCTTTCTCTCTGCGAAGAAGCCTGTCGCCTATGGAACTTTGCTATTTTCCATCGTATGCACCTCTGTGCAGTTTATATTCCAGGAGCAATCAATCACTTGGCGGACAAACTGAGTCGGATTTTACATCCACACAAGTGGACCCTAAATCCAGACACAGTGGCACAAATCTTCCAAACCTGGGGGACCCCAGTCATCAACCTCTCTGCCACTCCACAGAACTCTCAACTTCCACAGTTCTGCTCCAAGATACCATCCAAACTCAGCTTGGCATCCCCGATGCCTTCCTGATTCACTGGGATTGGGGACTGCTTTATGTTTTTACCCCCATACTCCTGATCCCGAAAGCCCTCCTCAAACTCCAAGCAGACAAGGGAACTATGATCCTCATAGCCCCTTGCTGTCCCTTGGTTTCCCCTCCTACTTCAACTGATACAGATTCCTCCAATTCCATTGGGATCCAACTCGAGTCTTCTGTCCCAGGACAACAGAACAGTTCTGCATCCCAATCTGCGGTCTCCCTGTCTGACTGCATGGATGCTGAGAGCATGATGTTTCAACATCTACAACTTCCAACAGCTGTGAAAACGTCATCCTTTCTTCCAGAAAGCCCTCCACCAGGTGAACCTACTCTTTAAAATGGCATAGATATGCTTCATGGTGCTCTCAAAAAATAACCACAATCCTTTTGAGGCATCAGTACCTACACTTCTTCAGTACCTTTTACATCTGTCCTCTTCGGGACTCAAAACAAATTCAGTATGTGTCCACCTCAGTGCTATTTCAGCTTTTCATAAACCTGCCTATGGTCAACCCATCTCCACAGTTCCTCTAGTGGCATGTTTAGTAAGAGGCCTACTCCTCTCCAAGCCACCCCTTCGACCACCCCCAGTAGCATGGGATCTGAATGTTGTCTTGGCTCAGCTTCTCATACCTCCACTTGAGCCCTTAGTAACTACCCACCTACACTACTTGTCTTGGAAAGTTATATTCCTCATTGCCCTCATTGAGAATGGAGTGGAACGGGTAAATGTAGATCGATTGTTTACATCATCAGAATATAAAATGGCTAGGGGACATGCAATGAAGCTACAGGGTAACCTATTTAAGACTAATAAGAGAAAATATTTTTTCACTCAACGTGTAATCAAAATCTGGAATTTGTTACTGGAGGATGTAGTAAAAGCTGTTCTCCAGGAACAAGCAGGAAGTCAGTCCTCACATATGGGTGACGTCGGCACCGACGGAGCCCTCGTGCGGAGCAATTTCTCCAGCTTTCAAAGAAAGCCTTTGGGAATGCCTCACGCATGCGCGGTCCCCTTCCCGCCCAAGGGTGCCATCTTGCTCAGTCTTCTCTTTTCCGCGGAGCCCGACAGACGTCGTCCCATTTTCATCGGAAAAAGTTGATTATTTTCTGACTAATTCTACCGTTTTTGGTACCAGTTCGACGCCGGTTCCCCTTCCCGCCTCGGCTCGGTACACCGGTATCCAGTCCATCTAACTTTTTCGTTTTTGTCCTTAGTGACTAGCATTCGCGCTCTTTTTCGTCGTCTGACCTCGAGCCATGGGTACAGGAGAAGTTAGTCGATGTCCCCTGCCGAGGCGATAACCTCTTCGGCAAACCCATGACTGAAAAGGCTGCTGAACTCAAGTGCGAGTACTTGACCCGGACAAGGCTGTTGAAGAAGACATCTTCTCCTTCTCACAGGAAGAAGGCCTTGGGGGAAAAGCCCTTTTATCCGAAGAAGGGACAGGCTTACTGAAACTACTACACTTACCAGAGCTCCCTGGCAGGGGCAGCAGGCCTGGGGTCAGGGGAATGGCCCTCGTAAGCCTCAAACCCCCAAGCCTCCAGCTCCTGCTCCTGCCCAGCAGGGAGGGTTTTTTTTGACTCCCACTGCATAGCTCCTCTCCCACCAGTGGTTTGGCCCTGCACAGGAGGTCGGCTGTCCCTGTACGCCCACAGGTGGCCAGCCATTACATCTGATACTTGGGTTCTAAGGATAGTCCATGACGGCTATCTTCTCCATTTCAGCCAGGTACCTACCTCCTATTTCCCAGGAGAGCATCTGAGACCCCTCTTGCAGGTCTTCTCAGGGATCAGGCAGTGGAACCGGTGCCCCACCACCTGCAGGGGAAAGGCTTATACTTCAGGTATTTCCTGATACCAAAAAGACAAGGAGGCCTTCGCCCCATCCTGGACCTGCGAAATCTCAACAAGTTCTTGGTGAGGGACAAGTTCAAGATGCTTTCATGTGGGATACTTCTGCCTTACCTTCAGCAGGGAGATGGCTATGCTCCTTGGACCTAAAGGATGCTTACACACACATCCTCATACATCCAGACCACAGACAATACCTCAGGTTTGTGGTCGGAGGAAACCTCTGTTTAACCTGTGTCTTTTGGGGAAACTGCTAGGTACGTATGACCTAGATTGGCCACTGTTGGAAACAGGATACTGGGCTTGATGGACCTTGGTCTGACCCAGTATGGCATATCTTATGTTCTTATGAAAGCCTTTGCTCCTGTTCTCTCCAACCAGTCTGTCCGAATACAGACGGACAACCAGGTGGCTATGTTCTATGTGAACAAACAGGGCGGCACAGGATCGCAGATCCTTTGCCAGGAGTCTCTGGACCTCTGTTCCTTTGCAGTTCAACACAACATGTCTCTCCATGCAGTTTACCTACCGGGCCAGGAGAACTGCCTGGCAGACAGACTGAGCAGAGTTCTTCAACCCCACGAATGGCAACTGAACAGGGAGGTCGCCCAGGGGATTTTCAACCACTGGGGCCTCCCATCCATGGATCTCTTTGCCAGTCCGCTGAATCATCAGTTGCCCCAGTTTTGCTCCAGACAGCTGCACCCCCTCAGGATAGTGGCCGATATGTTTCTTCTCCCTTGGTCGGGGAACTTCCTGTATGCTTTTCTGCCTACACCTCTGGTAGCGCGGACTCTCTTCAAGATTTGCAGGGACAGGGCCTGGGTGATCCTGGTAGTGCCCAGATGGCCAAGACAGCCTTGGTTCCCACTTCTTCTTCAACTGGCGGTGGAAACCCCTCTCCCCTTGGGGGTGCAGCCCGACCTCCTAACCTAGGAGCAGGGTTCCCTCGTGCACCCCAATCCCAGATCCCTCAATTTGATGTCCTGGCTGCTGAGAGGGTAGGCCTTGCACCTCTTCTCCTACCCGAAGGGGTAGAAGAAGTGTTGTTGGCCTCCAGGAGTCCATCCACCAGAAAATCCTATGCTTGTAAATGGCGCAGGTTCCAAATGTGGTGTCACCAGCATACTGTGGAACCCTTCTCATCTCAGGTTCCCAAAGTGTTACAGTACTTGCTCCATCTCGCTGAGCTGGGACTCAAGTCTAACTCAGTCAGGGTCCACCTGAGTGCCTTGTCGGCTAACCATGTCCCGATAGACGGTCAGCCTGTCTCGGCTCACCCCTTGGTAGCCAGGTTTCTCAGAGGCCTACTCCTGCTGAAACCTCCAATCCGCCCTCCGGCGACGGAGTGGGATCTCAACGTGGTCTTGCAGGAACTTACTCGCCCTCCTTTCGAACTGATGTCCACTTGCCATCTGCGCTTCCTCTCCTGGAAGGTGCTCTTCCTGGTAGCACTCACGTCGGCTAGGCGTGTGAGCGAGCTGCAGGCTCTAGTGTCAGATAGGCCGTATACACGGTTTTACAAGAACAGGGTAGTGCTCCGCACACACCCCAAGTTCCTCCCAAAAGTGGTTTCTTCGTTTCACCTCAACCAAGAGGTGGTTCTTCCAACCTTCTTTCCCAGGCCACATTCCAACAAGGCAGAAGCAGTTCTGCATATCTTGGATTGTAAGAGGGCGCTCGCCTTCTACTTGGAGCATATGCGGGGACATCGGAGGGCTTCTCAGCTCTTCGTCTCTTATGACCCTAGTAAACTAGGTCTACCGGTCTCCAAGCGCACGTTATCCACCTGGGAGGCAGACTGCATCGCCTGGGCGTACAGGGCAGCTGACCTTCAGCTGCAGGGTTGTATCACGGCCCACTGTGTAAGGGCTAAGGCCGCATCAGTAGCTAATCACCGCTCTGTTCCATTGGCAGACATCTGCCGGGCCGCAACTTGGTCTTCAAGCCAGACTTTTGCAGCCCATTACTGCCTGGAGAGGGAGTCCCGATGGGACAGCGTTTTCAGTCAGGCGGTACTCCGGAATTTATTCGAGATTTAGGCAACTCCGACCCTCTGGCCCTCTGGTGTGAGGCTACCGGGGGGGGGGGGGATGTATTCTCGGAGAAAGTTCTCTCACTGCTGTTGCGGCTTGCCTAGAGGGAGCCTTTTTTTCAGCTATAGGTTTTCGGTAGCCTGTAGCTAGGGAGTCACATATGTGAGGGCTGACTTCCTGCTTGTTCCTGGAGAAAGCGTAGTTACTCATCTGTAACAGGTGTTCTCCAGGGACAGCAGGAATTAGTCCTCACGAACCTCCCTCCTCCCCTGGAGTTGCAGTCCTATTATTGTTTTTGGGGGGGGGTTTATTCATTTTGCCGTCTTTTTAGCTATGTCATTTGACTGAGCAAGATGGCACCCTTGGGCGGGAAGGGGACCATGCATGTGCGAGGCATTCCCAAAGGCTTTCTTTGAAAGCTGGGGAAATTGTTCCGCACGAGGGCTCTGTCGGCTCCGACATCACCCATATGTGAGGACTGATTCCTGCTGTCCCTGGAGCACACCTGTTACAGGTGAGTAACTACGCTTTAGTGTAGCTGGATTTAAAAAAGGTTTGCACAAGTTCTGGAAGGAAAGGTCAATAAACCATTATTAAAAGGGACCCAGGATATTATTGCTTGACCCAATACAAGCATTGAGGAACCTGTGTCTTTTGGGGAGACTGCTAGGTACTCGTGACTTAGATTGGCCACTGTTGGAAACAGGATACTGGGCTTGATGGACCTTGGTCTGACCCAGTATGGCATATCTTATGTTCTTATGCCTTGACCATGGCCAGGCGCATCAATGAGCTGCAAGCCTTAGTGGTGCATCCACCATATACCAGATTCCATCATGACAAGAGCATCCTTCGGACACATCCCCACTTTTTACGAAAGATGGTGTCACCCTTCCATATTAATCAATCAGTAATCCTTCCAGTCTTCTTCCCAAGACCTCACACATCTCTTGCAGAGGCAACTTCATACTCTTGATTGCAAAAGGGCTCTGGCTTTCTATCTCCAAGGGACGCAGGATATCTGAAAATCCTTGCAATTATTTGTGTCCTTTGACCTGAACCACTTGGGTCTGCCTGATATGAAATGCATGCTCTCCTAATGGATAGCGGACTGTATATCACTGCCATATGACAAAGCGGACCTTATCCTCACTGGGCACATTACTGCTCATAATATCCAACCCATAGCAGCATCGGTAGTGAACGTACGTTCAGTAGTCCATTGACGAAATCTGCCGGGCAACAACATACATACCTTTGCCACCCACTATTGCTTGGGCAAGGACTCCCGCCGGGATGTGGCCTTCAGCCAGGCAGTCCTTCAACATCTCTTTGGAACATGATGACAGCTCCTACCCCCTGTCCCTATATTCTTACCAGATCTTCTTAGCAGGGAAGTCTAGGTTAACCTGACCTTGTCTGACTTTTTGACCCGGTCTAAGTCTTCTGGCAGGGTCTCCCAAGATGGACAGGTCTCAGCTGAGGTGCCAGACCAAGACAAACCACCCATCTGGGCAGCAGCAGAATGGGATAGTGTTGACGGCGGAGGATCACATTTCTGTGACAACGGCAACAACATCAAACTTAAACTGCGCGGAAGAAAGGCCCGGCAATCTACTTCTGTATCTTGCCATGAAAACCCAATAGATAGTTACAACAAAACAAATTGTGCTATGGTGCTGGAAGATGAGACTCCCAGGTCGGAAGGCACTCAACTAGCTATTGGGGAAGAGCTGAAGACTTTTTAGAGTAAAGCCAGCATTTATGATGTGGTTGGATCAAAGCCCTCGGGAAGTCTGACTGCTGATGTAGCTGCGCATGAAATGAGAGTCAGAAGCTGTAAAGATGTCTTACACATTGGAACATGGAACGTACGAAGCATGAACCAAGGAAAGTTGGAGGTGGTCAAGAATGAAATGGAACGTGTACAACTTGATCTGTTGGGTGTCAGCGAGCTGAAATGGACTGGCATCGGGCACTTTGCATCAGATGATCACATGGTCTACTATGCTGGAAATGAAAGACAAAGAAGAAATGGTGTTGCATTTATAATAAAGAAGAAAATTGCAAGAACTGTAATGAAATACAGTGCAGTCAGCGAACACTTAATCTCTATTCATCTACGAGGATTGCCTATCAACACAACTATAATTCAAGTATATGCCCCAACAACAGCTGCAGAAGAGAATGAAATTGAAGAGTTCTATGAACAAGTACAAGCTGAAATTGACAGAACATGCAAACAGGATATCCTGATAGTCATGGGTGACTGGAACGCAAAAGTTGGCAACAAAGAAGAAGGCAAAGTAGTTGGAAAATATGGACTTGGCAACAGAAATGAAGCTGGAGAAAGACTGATAGAATTCTGCAAGACCAATGATCTAGTCATCTCAAACACCTTCTTCCAGCAACACAAGCGGCGACTGTACACATGGACCTCACCCAATGGATTTTATAAAAATCAAATTGACTACATCTGTGGAAGTCAACGATGGAAAAGCTCTGTAACATCAACAAAGACAAAACCTGGAGCTGACTGTGCTACAGATCATCAACTACTAGTATGCAAACTCAAGCTAAAGTTGAAAAAGAGCAAACCACTCATGAATGCAGCAAAATATGACCTTGAGAATATACCACTGGAATTTAAAGACTGCAAAATCGATTTGCTGCTTATAGATACAAATGACAGAGCTCCGGAAGAGTTATGGAATGACATCAAGAATGTTGTGTTGGAAGAAAGCGAGAAGTCTCTACAAAAGGTGAAAAAGCAAAAACGGCCAAAATGGATGACGGAAGAAACTCTGAAAATTGCCCAGAAACGCAGAGAAGCTAAAGCCAGAGGAGAAAGAAAGACAATCGCAGAATTCAACAGAGATTTCCAACGTGCAGCAAGACAGGACAAGGAAAAGCACTACAATGACACTTGCAAGGAAATAGAAGCAGAAACTATTAGAGGAAGAACAAGATCGGCTTTCCTAAAGCTACGAGAGTTAAAGAAAAAGTTCCAGCCTCGAATTGGAATGTTACAAGATGCTCAAGGTTCTATGTTGAATGATGTTGAGAAGATCAAGAAAAGGTGGAAGGAATATACAGAATTTTTATATGATAAAGATCAAGTGGACCAACAGCCGTTTCAACCTGTACCTTATGATCGGGAACCATTGGTGATGAAAGAAGAAGTTGAAGCAGCATTGAAAGCCTTATCAAAGAACAAAGCACCAGGCATTGATAGCATTCCCATAGAAGTATTGCAGCAATCTGATGCAGCTGTTACCGTACTTACAAGGCTCTGCCAAGAAATATGGAAGACAACATCATGGCCAACTGACTGGAAAAGATCTGTGTTTATACCAATACTAAAGAAAGGTGATCCAACTGACTGTGGAAATTATCGCACAATCACTCTGATCCCACATGCCAGCAAGATTCTACTGAAGATTATTCAAAAGAGACTACAACCATACCTGGAACAAGAATTACCTGACGTGCAAGCAGGGTTCAGGAAAGGGCGAGGAACGAGAGACATCATTGCGGATGTGAGATGGATCCTTGAAAAGACTAAAGAATACCAAAAGGATATCTATTTGTGCTTTATCGACTATAGCAAGGCTTTTGACTGTGTAAACCATGAGAAACTCTGGGCCACATTAAGAAGCATGGGTATACCTGAACACCTGATCGTTCTCTTGCGAAATCTGTACATTGATCAAGAAGCAACAGTTCGAACGGAACAAGGAGAAACAGAATGGTTTAAAATAAGCAAAGGTGTAAGACAAGGCTGCATACTTTCCCCCTACCTGTCTAATTTATATGCAGAACAAATCATCAGAGAAGCAGGATTGTATGAAGATAACAGAGGTGTGAAGATTGGTGGAAGACTCATCAACAACCTTCGCTATGCTGATGATACCACATTACTGGCTGAAAGTGAAGATGATCTGAAACATTTGCTTCTCACAATCAAAGAACATAGTCTCAAAATGGGCTTGCACCTTAATGTAAAGAAGACAAAGATCATGACAACTGGCATAATCAACAGGTTCATCGTTGAAGGAGAAGAAATTGAAATTGTGAACAACTTTAACCTACTTGGATCAACTATCAATAAAGAAGCAACAAGCAGTCAAGAAATCAAACGCTCTTGGCAGAATGGCTATGAAAGACCTAGATAAGATTCTCAAGAGCAGAAATCATTGCTCTTGGCAGAATGGCTATGAAAGACCTAGATAAGATTCTCAAGAGCAGAGATGTCTCTCTTCATACAATGATTCGACTTGTTCAAGCCATGGTATTTTCAATAACATCATATGGATGTGAAAGCTGGACAGTGAAAAAGACAGACAGGAAGAAAATTGATGCCTTTGAATTATGGTGCTGGTGGCGAATACTGTGTATACCATGGACTGCCCGAAGAACAAACCAGTCAGTACTAGAGGAGATCAAACCTAAGCTTTCTTTAGAAGCTCAGATGACAAGACTTCGACTTTCATACTTTGGACACATCATGCGAAGAGAGAGATCATTAGAGAAAGACATCATGTTTGGCAAGATAGAAGGTCAACGCAAAAGAGGAAGGCCAGCAATGAGATGGATCGATACAATAACAGCAGCTGTGGGTACCAGTCTGTCAACAATGAGCCGCCTGACTGAAGACCAAACACAATTTAGGATAGCTATCCAGAGGGTCGCCATGAGTCGACTCCGACTCGACGGCACTTAACAACAACAACTAAGTCTTCTGAGATCTGGGAACTAGGGAGTACCATATGTGAAGACTACATTCCTTTTTGTTCCTGGAAATAGTGTAGTTACTCACCTGTAAAAGGTGATCTCCGAGAACAGCAGGAGTTTAGTCTTTACAACCCATCTCCTCCCCTTGGAGTTGTAGGGTTGTATTTTTGTTTTGTTATTTACTCCGTTTCAGCTACAAACTCAACTGAGGAGAGGGAGCTCGGAAAGCAGGAAGGTAGTTGCGCAGGCACAGTGGAGTGCTCCAAAAAGCTTTCCTGTTGGTAACTGGGGAGCTTCCAGTGCAAGTTCCGTCGGTACCTGACGAAACCCATATCTGAAGACTAAATTCCTGCTGTTCCTGGAGATCACAGGTGAGTAACTACGCTTTTTGTGTGGGAAGGAAGAAAAATCTACGATTGGCTGGCCGAGTATTGGGAGAGTAAGTGGGGATTGAGGATGGAAGGGTGAAATTTGAGTGGATGAAAAAGGAATAAAGAAAGAAATGGAGGACAGAGCAAAAGGGGAAAGATCAGTATGTTAAAGCAGATGTAGAGAGAGAATGGAAAAAAACTAGAAGAGAGAAGAAGAGATAAATGGGCAGCAGACAATAGAAAGTTAGTAGAAGACATGAAGAAAGCAGAAGAAAGTGACTGAAGCAATTGCAACTGAAAAATAAAATGCCCAAACAGCAAAAGGTAGAAAAATACTTTTTTATTTTGAATTTATTAACTGGAATATGTCAGCTCTGGGAAATGTACATCGTTAACATCTGTGTGTTTTGTTTAGTACAAGAGGAAATTAATTTATAGTTTTATATCTCCAGGAACAAGCAGGAATGTAGTCTTCACATATGGGTATCGTCCGTACCGACGGAGCCTGCGCGGGAACGCTCCCCAGCGTCCAATTAGAAAGCTTTTGTGAGCATCCCACAGCGCCTGCGTGCTGCCTTCCCGCCTCTCCCAACTGCCTCTCTCCAGTTCTTCGTTTTCCGCGGAGCCAGCAGGTTGTCGTTCCTGTCACCGCAGAAAATCTTTCCTATTCTCCTTCTTTTTTGTGGTCGCGTCTGCCTTCCCTCGACGCTATACCGGTACCGCCAGTTCTTTCTTTCTTTCTTTCTTTTTAAAAAAAAAATATTTTTTTTCCAAACTTTTCTTCTTCAGGTGCACGTGCCTTTTTGGGCCTTAGGCCCAAAATTTCCTTTATTATGGAAAAACCCGCTTCGGGTTTCAAGAAGTGCACCAAGTGTGGCGGTACCATCTCCGTCACCGACACCCATGAGTGGTGTCTTAAATGTTTAGGTCCTGACCACTCCATCTCGGAGTGTATGGCCTGTGCCATGATGTCCAAAAGGTGTCGACAAAACCGAGCTGCTAAGCTCAGCACCCTTTTTCCCTCCGATGCAGCCTCTGTGGCATCGACGTCTTCCAGGGCTTCATCTTCCTCCCATGGATCTCAGGTAACTAAACATAAGTCCAGCCGGTCCTCAAAGGGTAGATCTCCTTCCAAGCATTGAGATGCCTCTGGCGTTGCCCTTGAGGGTTCTGTACCAGCAAAATTGCCCCGGCGGGAGGCTTCGGCTTCCAAAGCATTATCAGGGCTCCAGGATGTTCTCGAGGCCTCAACCTCGGCAGAACTACTGGTGCCATGGTTTGGGGTACCGGCTGCTTTCTCCGATACCGATACCCAGGCATCGGCAGCGTCGGTAGACCAGAGGTTCCTGGCTATTGAACGCAGTCTGGTGGCTCTCCTTGCAGCATCGATACCCTCGGAACCGCGTCAGACAGTTCAACCGGCACCAGTACCGGTACCGACAGCATTGACATTGGTGTCTGCTTTGCTGGCACCCAGTCATGCTATGCCTTCTGGTACCGATACACTGGTACCGATTCCCCCCGGCACCGACTTCAGTCGGTACGGGTATCGTGCTCTACAAGAGCATCCGGACAGAAGGTACTTTGAATCCTCGGAGGAGTCTGAGGATTCTGACAGCTCTGTCGGTACTGGAATACTTCTCCCGGAGGAGCCTTCCTCTCCTAAACGTAGGATGTCTCCTCCAGAAGATATCTCCTTTCAGGATTTGATCAGGGAGGTGGCTCGAGGTCTTTCCATTACTGTGGCTCCTGAAACAGAGCCCAGGGCAAAGGAGTTGGAGATTCTACAATATCCCAAGGCTCCTAAGAAGTCAGCTACTTTGCCTATCCATGAGATCGTACATGATCTCATGCTAAGAATGTGGGAAACACCTCTTACCACCTCTCCTCACTCTCGTAGACTGGATACCATGTATCGAGTCCCTCCTTGTCCTGGTTTCCAGAAGACTCAGCTTCCTCACCACTCCATTGTAGTGGAATCAGCTATGAGATGGATCAGGAGTGCAAAGAGGCATGCCTCTAATCCTCCAGGACGTGAGTGTAGAACTTTGGATGCCTTTGGACGTCGTACTTTCCAGGCTTCCATGCTTTCTGCCAGGATCAGTTCCTATATTTTATATATGGGAATGTTCCTTAAAGAAGTCACAGGAGATTTGGAGATTTTAAGCCCTCTCTTCCTGATGATAAGAGGCAGGATTTTCTCACACTGGTTAAACATGCCCAGGATTTTTCTAAGTTTGTCAATCGTGCAGCTTTTGACTCTTTTGAGTGCATAAGCAGAACCTCTGCCATTGCCATAGGTGCACGTAGAATTGCCTGGCTCCAGGCATCTGATTTGGAGCTCTGGGTGCAGGAAAAACTGGGCAATATCCCTTGTACAAGTGAGAATCTATTCGGCAAAAATTGGCAAGAGAAAGCCAATGAGTTGGATGCTGACAACTCCACTTTGGATAGATTATCCAAAGCCACAGCTGATCCTGCAAGGAAAAAATCTTTCAAGAAACCATTCTTCTCCAAAAAGAAGAGGTTTTATCCCTCTTATTCCCAGCAGGGACGTTCTGCAGGTCAACCTGCCCGAAAGAGTCAGCAACCACCTAAACAAAGGAAAGCAAAGACTTCTAAGCCTCAACCGTCTCAGCAGTCTCAGCCTCCACAAAGCCTTTGACGTCCATCTAGAGAACTTAGCCTTCCTGGCCCTCAACGGACCAGAGCCTTCCACCATTCCAGGAAGGTTGTGTCACTTTGCCCCCAGATGGGGGCAGATAACAGCAGAACATTGGACTCTCTCCATTATAAAAGAGGGGTACAAGCTTCAATTTCTCTACATGCCCCCTCCCACAATGGTAAGACAGTTCAATTCTCAGACCTGTCTCATCAACCTGTTAGATCAAGAGGTCACTATGCTTCTTGCCCAAGGGGCAATAGAAGAGGTACCCATTCCTCAACAGGGTACAGGGCTTTACTCCCCCTATTTCCTTATCCCAAAGAAAACAGGGGGACACAGACCTATTTTAGACCTCAGAGAATTGAACAAATTCCTGTTCAAAGAGAAATTCAAGATGATTTCTCTTGGAACTCTGCTGCATACCTTCAGATTCACGATTGACTTTGTTCTCTAGATCTCAAGGATGCGTACACTCATGTTCTCATCCATCCAACTCACAGAAAGTTCCTTCGGTTCCTTTTTCAAGGAAAGCACTACCAATACAGGGTGCTTCCTTTTGGCCTTGCCTCAGCACCAAGGGTGTTTACGAAATGCATGGTTGTGGTAGCAGCATTTCTTCGCACTCTAGGAATATTTGTTTTCCCCTACTTAGACGACTGGCTCATTCTAGCCCCATCAGTCAGAGGCCAGGATTTCTCTATCTTGCACAATGCGCATCCTTCAGTATTTGGGTCTGGTCATAAACATCCCAAAATCCAGCCTAAATCCCACTCAGTCTCTAGAGTTCATAGGAGCTTTGCTGGATACCAGAAAAGCAAGGGCCTATCTTCCCCAGACCCGTTGCCTTCGCATGGTGCAGTTAGCGTCTCAAGCAGTGCTAAAGCCTCATCTCACTGCTCGAGAAATGTTACAACTACTAGGCCACATGGCATCTACCATGCATGTGGTTCCTTATGCTCGCCTCCATATGAGAGCAGCCCAGTGGACTCTATCCACTCAATGGACCCAGGCATCGGGGTGCCTGTCAGACAAAATAGCAAACACAAATCGCCTTATTTTGTCCCTCCAATGGTGGCAGTCCACTCAAAACCTGTTGGTGGGGTCCCCATTTCAACAACCTTTACCCCAGGCAACTCTCACAACAGATGCTTCACCAATGGGTTGGGGAGCTCATCTTCAAGACCTCTCCACCCAAGGCACTTGGACTCCACAGGAGACTCATCTACACATCAATCTCTTAGAGCTCAGAGCAATCTTCCTTGCTCTTCGAGTGTTCCACACCCTGCTCAGCTACAAGACAGTCCTCATTCATATGGACAATCAAGTAGCCATGTTCTACATGAACAAGCAGGGAGGAACAGGCTCTCTGTCGCTTTCCAACGAAGCTTTGTGACTATGGGCCCTCGCCAGAGAGCATCACATTCATCTCTTGGCAGTGTATCTTTCAGGTATCCAAAACTCTTGGGCAGACAGACTCAGTCGAGTTCTGCTTCCACACGAATGGTCTCTACATGCAGACCTGGTGGCCATGATTTTTCAAATTTGGGTAACCCCGGACATAGACCTCTTTGCAAGTCCGTTGAATGCCAAACTTCCCCGGTTCTGTTCCAGAATTCCGGCTCAGGGTTCTCAGGCCAGGGATGCTTTCCTCCTTCACTGGGGTCAAGACTTCCTTTATGCCTTTCCACCCATTTCCCTAATTCCCAAAACCCTGTTCAAGCTTCAGAGAGACAGAGGCCGTATGATTCTCATAGCTCCACATTGGCCATGGCAAGTGTGGTACCCTCTGCTTCTACATCTCTCTCAAGCTCCCTCTCTGGAGTTAGTGTCTGCTCCAGATCTCCTGTCTCAGGAGGACGGAATGTTATAGAAACATAGAAACATGATGACAGAAAAAGACCACATGGCCTATCTAGTCTGTCCTTCGATATCAACAACTACAACAGTCCACTTTTTACCTTTAGAGATCCTCTGTGTTGGTCCCATGCTTTTTTGAATTCAGTTACTGTCCTCATCTCTACCACCTCCACTGGGAGACTATTCCACGGATCCACTACTCTTTCCGTAAAGAAATATTTCCGCATATCACTCCTGAATCTATCTCCCTTCACCCTCATCCCATGTCCCCTCGTAGCAGAACTTGCTTTCAATTGAAAGAGGCTCTCTCCCTGAACATTTATGCCACGGAGGTATTTAAACATCTCAATCATATCACCTCTATCCCGCCTTTCCTCTAAGGTGTACATATTAAGATCCTTAAGTCTGTCCTCATATGCTTTATAATGAAGCCCACTAATCATTTTAGTAGCCACCCTCTGCACCGACTCCATCCTGTTCACATCCTTTTGAAGATGCGGTCTCCAGAATTGCACACTATACTCCAAATGAGGTCGCACCAAAGACTTATACAGAGGCATTATCACCTCCTTTTTTCTGCTAGCCATTCCTCTCCGTATGCACCCAAGCATCCTTCTAGCTTTTGCCGTCGCCTTTTCTACCTGTTTAGCTACTTTAAGATCATCAGACACAACCACGCCTAGGTCCCGCTTTTCTTTAGTGGACAAAAGTACTTCACCTCCTATACTGTATTGCTCCCTTGGATTGCTGCAGCCCAAATGCATGACCTTACATTTTTTAACATTAAATCCCAGCTGCCAAATTCTAGACCATTCTTCAAGCTTAGCTAGATCCCTCCTCATGTTATCTACACCTTCCTGGGTGTCTACTCTATTGCAGATTTTGGTATCATCTGCAAAGAGGCAAACCTTACCCGACAGCCCTTCCGCTATATCACTAACAAAGATGTTAAAAAGAATCGGACCAAGGACAGATCCCTGGGGCACACCACTGGTAACATCCTTCTCCTCAGAGTGAGCTCCATTTACTTGTACTCTTTGTCGCTTCCCACCCAACCAGTTTCTAACCCAAGCAGTAACTTTAGGGTCCATCCCTAGGGTGCTCAGTTTGTTTATAAGTCGCCTGTGAGGAACAGTGTCAAAGGCTTTACTGAAATCTAAATACACCACATCTAGAGCTCTCCCTCGGTCCAA
This sequence comes from Ichthyophis bannanicus, assembly GCA_033557465.1. Lineage (NCBI taxonomy): Eukaryota > Metazoa > Chordata > Amphibia > Gymnophiona > Ichthyophiidae > Ichthyophis > Ichthyophis bannanicus. The sequence continues at coordinate 339,464,319 of CM066032.1, forward strand.
CTCCCTGGTCACCCAGTCAAAGAAATCAATCAGATTTGTCTGACAAGACCTGCCTCTGGTGAATCCATGCTGCCTCAGATCCTGTAATCCGCTGGACTCCAGAAACCTCACTATTTTCTCTTTCAGCAGCATTTCCAATAATTTACTCACCACCGAAGTCAAACTAACTGGCCTGTAGTTTTCAACCACATCCTTACTTCCGCTTTTGTGTAAAGGCACCACATGAACCTCTCTCCAGTCCTTTGGCACCACTCCCGACTCCAACGAAGCATTGAAAAGGTCAGTCAGTGGAGTTGCTAGAACGTCCCCAAGTTCCCTCAGTATTCTAGGGTGTATCCCATCCGGTCCCATCGCTTTGTCTACTTTAAGTTGAGCTAGTTTCTCACGAACACAGTCTTCTGAAAATTGTTCAAGATGTCCCTCGCTTCTGTTCCTATTTGTGGGTGTTTTCAGAGGTCCTGCTCCTGGTTCTTCATCTGTGAACACAGAACAAAAATATTTGTTAAGCAATTCCGCTTTATCCTTATCAGCTTCTACATATTCCCCCCCTACACCCTTGAGTCTAACAATACCACTTTTGCCCTTCCTCTTCTCACTAATATATCTGAAAAATGTCTTATCCCCCCATTTTATTGCATTGGCTATTTCCTCCTCCTTTTGAATCTTTGCCTTCTTGACTACTTTGCTAGCTTCTCTAAGGTTTTCCAAATACAGATGCCTGTCTTCCTCTCTCTGTGATCTCTTGTATTTCATGAAGGCCTCCCTCTTTTTCTTCACTTTTTCAGCTACTTCCTTCGAAAACCATAGCGGTCTCCTTTTCCTTTTGCCTTTATTTACCATTTTAACAAAAAGGTTGGTTGCCCTTAAAATATCCCCTTTCAGTTTTGCCCACTGTTTTTCTACATCCCCCAGCTGTTCCCATCCCACTAACGACTCCCTGAGGTATTGGCCCATCTTCGCAAAGTTAGTCTTCCTAAAGTCTAAGATCCTCACCTTGGAATGGATTCTAACAGCCCTAGTCCTAATACTGAACCACACCATCTGGTGATCACTGGATGCAAAATGATGGCATCCCAATCCCCAGTCTCTGCATCTCAGGGCTTGGTTGCTGAAGGCCTAGATCTTCATGATCTTAACCTCTCTCAGCAAGTAAAGGATATCCTTTATGCTTCCAGAAAACCTTCCACGAGACGCTCTTATGCTTTCAAGTGGAAAAGGTTTACCATATGGTGCTCGCAGAGGGTTCTTAGCCCCCTTGTGATACCTCTGGAATCATTACTGGATTATCTCCTTCATTTATCCAATACAGGACTTAAGACTAACTCAGTAAGAGACCATTTGAGTGCTATTGCAGCTTCTTTCAAACCTTTAAATGGACAACCTATTTCCTCCCATAGCAAAATTTATGAGAGGGCTTCTTCTAACTAAGCCTCCCATTAGGCCACCACCGGTGGCATGGGACTTAAACCTGGTTCTTGGCCAGCTCATGAAGCCACCTTTCGAACCCTTAGCTACTACCTCCTTGAAATTCCTTTCCTGGAAAGTTATCTTTCTCATTGCAATCACATCAGCACGTCGCATCAGTGAGTTGCAGGCACTAGTAGCTGATCCTCCTTATACAAGGTTCCATCATGACAAGGTAGTCCTTAGGACTCATCCACACTTTATGCCAAAGGTGGTCTCGCCTTTTCATCTGAACCAAGCGGTCTACCTGCCTGTGTTTTTCCCAAGGCCTCATGCATCAAATGCAGAAAGGAATCTTCATACTTTGGACTGTAAAAGAGCTTTAGCCTTTTACTTACAAAGAACACAGCAACATAGAAAGTCCTCTCAACTCTTTGTTGCATTTGATCCTTCTCATTTGGGACTTCCAGTCTCCAAGAGAACACTGTCCAACTGGATTGCACAGTGTATTTCCTTTGCCTATCAGAGTAAGAATCTTCCTCTGGAGGGCCATGTCACAGCTCACAGTGTGAGAGCCATGGCAGCTTCAATGGCTCATCTGCACTCTGTGTCTATCAACGACATCTGTCGAGCAGCCACTTGGCCCTCGGTTCATACCTTCACAGCCCATTACTGCTTGGACAAGGACTTCTGCCGGGATGCCTTGTTTGGTCAGGCTGTTCTTCAACACCTGTTCCATACCTAATCAACTCCTACCCACCATCCCTGGTAGGATGCCGGAGATCCATGGGGGAAGTGGAGCCCTTTCACAGGGACACACAACTTCTGGGGTTCTCTCCCTGGCATCTAAAGCTAGGGAGTCCCCATATGTGAAGACTACATTCTTGCTTGTTCCTGGAGATAGCATAGTTACTCACCTGTAACAGATGATCTCCAGGAACAGCAGGAATTTAGTCTTCACAACCCACCCACCTCCCCTAGGAGTTGTATCTCTTTTCTTTTCTTTCCCTCTCTCTCTTTGTCTCAGCTTTAAAACTCAACTGGAGAGAGGCAGTTGGGAGAGGCGGGAAGGCAGCGCGCAGGCGCTGTGGGATGCTCCCAAAAGCTTTCTAATTGGACGCTGGGGAGCGTTCCTGCGCAGGCTCCGTCGGTACCGACGATACCCATATGTGAAGACTAAATTTCTGCTGTTCCCGGAGATCACCTGTTATAGGTGAGTAACTATGCTTTCTCCAGTGTTGTACATTCCAAGTTTTGCTTTGGGGTTTCCAGTTTAATTGTCTTCCTATTTCTAAATTGTGATCACTTGTTCTTTGTTTGGTGACGGTCTATCTTCTGCATGTTGTAACCAAGCTGAGGTATTCTGTTCATGTAGTTTCTATTTGACAATGCCACTTGTTCCTTCTCCCCAGTAGGAGATGTATTGGTATTCTCTGAGATGTATTGATTTAATATTTGCGGTGTTGCCTTTTGATAGATAGGGTATGGTGCTTTGTGAGTCCTGGTAGTGCTTTTATGATACGGCGGGTTTGCTATGGGTACTAAATGCCTGGTGGTTGGCCCTGGAGTATACAAATGTTGAAATCTGGTAGTCTTTCTTTATTAAGAGGCCATTAAGAGGCATGTTTACTAAAGGTTAGTGCACTTTAACATTATGCAAATGTGGCCCCGCATTGAGTCTCCATAAGAATATAAGATTTGCCATACTGGGTCAGACCAACGTCCATCAAGCCCAGTATCCTGTTTCCAACAGTGGCCAATCTAGGTCATACATACCTAGCAGTTTCCCCAAAAGATACAGGTTCCACAATGCTTGTACTGGGTCAAACATTGATATCCTGGGTCCCTTCTTAATAATGGTTTATGGACCTTTCCTCCAGGAACTTGTCCAAACCTTTTTTAAACCCAGCTACACTAACAGCCTTTACTACATCCTCCGGTAACAAGTTCCAGAGTTTGATTACACGTTGAGTGAAAAAATATTTTCTTTTATTAGTCTTAAATAGTTTACCCTGTAGCTTCATTGCATGTCCCCTAGTCTTTCTATATTCTGATAACGTAAACAAGCGATCTACATTTACCCGTTCCACTCCGTTCATTAATTTATAGACTTCTATCATATCATGTAGTATTGTGTGTAATTCTGGAACCAACACCTTCAAAAGGATATAAACAGGATGGAGTCAGTACAGAGAGTGGCTACTAAAATGGTTAGTGGTTTTCATTATAAAGCATATGAGGACAGACTTAAGGATCTTAATATGTACACCTTAGAGGAAAGGCAGAATAGAGGTGATATGATTGAGACGTTTAAATTCCTCCGTGGCATAAATGCACAGGGGGAGAGCCTCTTTCAATTGAAAGCAAGTTCTGCTATGAGGGGACATGGGATGAGGGTGAAAGGGAATAGATTCAGGAGTGATATGCAGAAATATTTATTTACGGAAAGAGTGGTGGATCCATGGAATAGTCTCCCAGTGGAGGTGGTAGAGATGAATTCAAAAAGGCATGGGGCAAACACAGAGGATATCTAAAGGAAAAAAGTGGACTGTTGTAGTTGTTGGTATGGAAGACAGACTAGATAGGCCATGTGGTCTTTTTCTGTAGTCATTTTTCTATGGTTCTAACTTATCATTTAGTGCTATATAGTCCTATAGAAGTCTCCCTTCTTTTTTTTTAGACTTCTAGCATTTGCATACAAGCATCTTAGAGGCTATATTTTATTCATATTAATCTGGTTACCAGTAGGCAGGGGTAATATGGAATCTTTAAGTTCTGTCTGCTCTGTACCTAAGGGCATTTGAGTTACTTTTATCTTTATTGGAACCTCTCTGTTGATATGCCCTAACTTCAGTCTTTCGCTAGTATCCTTCAAGGATACATCCTTCCGAACCATGTGCTCTTGGGTGACTGTCTGCTTTCCCCTATTATCTAGTATAAAAGGTGCTCTATCTTCTTTTTAAAGGTTAATGCCAGCAGCCTGGTTACATCCCGGTTAAGATACACCCCATCCCTTTGGAACAGCCTCTCCTTTTCCCAGAATGTTGCCCATTTCCTAACAAATATAAAACCCTCATCCTTGCACCATTGTCTCATCTATGCATTGAGACTCCAGAGCTTTGCCTGCTTTTTGGGTCCAGCGCGTGGAATGGGAAGCATTTCAGAGAATGCTATCCTGCAGGTTCTGGATTTCAGCTTCCTACCTAAAAGCCTAAATTTGGCCTCAGAACCTCCCTACCACACTTTCCTATGTCATTGGTATCAACATGTACCAAGACAGCAGACTCCTCCCCGGCACTATTTAAGACCTTGTCTAGGTGGCATGTGATGTCTGCTACCTTTGCACCAGGCAGGCATGTTACCAGTCAGTCCTCATGTCCACCTGCCACCCAGCTATCTACATGCCTAATGATCGAATCACCAACTATAACTGTTGTCCTAACCCTTTCCTTGTGGGCACATGGCCTTGGAGAAACCTCCTTGGTGTGAGAGGGTTTTACATCACCTGGAGGACAGGTCATAGCTACAGGATCACTTTCTGCTGCACTAGGGTGATGCTGTCCTATCACGTAACCTCTCTCTTCCATGGCAACAGGGATGCTGCCAGACTGGGACTTCAGACTATATCCCTGTAGGTCTTGTCTATGTACCTCTCTGTCTTCCTTATGTCCTCCAAGTCTGCTACTCTAGCCTCTAGAGATCAGACTCATTCCCTGAGAACAAAGAGCTCCTTGAGCTTAGTGCAGACGTAAGACCCCTCACCAACTGGGAGAAAATCATACATGTGACACAATGCAAAAGACTGGAAAGCCCCCATCTTGCTGCTGGACTGCTGTCTTCATCTTAGTTTTAAAGTTGTGTTTATGTATGTAAGTTGTTTACTTACGTAGATTTACTGGGAATACTTATACTAATAATAGTATATCTAATACGTTTAAAGGACTTAGTTCACCTCAAGATTAATTAATGACAGGTCCTTAATGTATGCTTGAAGAGAATAAACAGCTGCACCTGAGAGAATATGGGCACCTCCTTCCCTTTAAGAGCTTTAAGTCTGCCTTTGAGTCAGTGCTGACTCCTGGCGACCCAGAAGCTCCTGGGTTTTCTTGGCAGTGTGACCGGAAGTAGATTGCCAGGCCTTTCTTCTGAGGCAATGGAGGGTTAAGTGACTTGCCCAAGGCCATAAGGAGTGCTAGTGGGAATCGAACCCTGGTTGCTTGGTTACCAAGCCAGGGTTCTAACCACTAGGCTACTCCTCCACAGCTGCAATTATCCCAGGGGTGGGTGGGAGTGGGAAGGGAGGGAATGAAGACCTATTACAAGTTGGCTTGCTTCTAAGGTAAAGACTTACTAATTTCCTAAGTGATTCACGCAGCCCTTGGTTTGATAGAAGGGGCCTTTTAAATTGCCCCTTTGATCTGTCACTTTAACACCTATTCAAGACAACTTCACAGATCTTTTGCCTTCTAACTGGAAGGCCTCTTTGTAAAGGTCACTAGAAACAAGTTTATTTCTTCCTACTCAGGACTTTTCTATCTGTATGCTATATGCTCTGATTTAAATTTGATAAAAAAACTCTCTAGAAACAACTTTATCATCATTCAATATGTTTATTGAGAGATTTAAATTAATACAAAACAGAAATACCAAGAAATTGTAACAAATGAAGTAAATAAACTAGCATATAAAAAAGAACTGTAATAGTCCACATAATAATGAGTAAGAGACCCACATATTACAATATCAAGTAATAAAAAAAGGAAATCAAGAAGTAAAAAAAATTACCTCCACAACACTGCAGGATACATCAAAATAGGAGCAAAAACACAGAAACCTACTTCTTTTTCCTATCTATTAGAAAAGTTTCCAATTGAGTAACATCAGAAAAAAACATATGTACATCCCAGAAAAGTAATAATACATTTACATGGAAATCTAAGAAAAAAATGTAGCACCCAACTCTAGCACCCTAGGTTTTAAGGCCAAAAAGCCTTTCCTATGGGCCTGAGTAGGCTTGGAAACATCTGGAAACATATATATTTTATAACCACAAAAAGGCTTATCTTTGTTTTTAAAATAAGCCGCCTTCAGGACCTGTATTTTATCTAAATTAGAGAAGAAGGAAACCACCAACGTGGCCCTTTTATCAATCAGATCCGTTGAATCCTCTAGGAAATTAGTTAAATCTTTAGCCACATTTATAGATAATACATCTACCCCATCAACTGCCTTATCCAGCTGGCGCTTCCCTCCAGGGAGTAATAAGACTGAATAGCAATCTTATCAGAAAACAACAAAACTTCACTGAAATATTTTTCTAACAAAATCTGAGGAGAGAGCAAAGATGATTTAGGAAAATTTAAAAAACGAAGATTCAATGCCCTAGCACTATTCTCCAATGATTCTAATTTATAACAAGTAGATAATGAATCTTTAATAAATGCAGAACTTGTCTGCTGCAAATTAGTTACCTGTTTATTCAGAGTAGAAACCGTGCTAGCTACATCAAGTAATTGCTTATCTACCTCAGCAAATTTGTGATGATCCTCTTGTGTAAAGGAAGATAAAGACTCAAACGAAGTAGATACTTTAGTATCAAAAGAAGCAGTGGCAGACCACAAATCTTTTAAAGTAACATCATCAGGTGGAGGGTTCAATTTAACACCAGTTAGAACAGTGACAGGATTAGGCAACGGTCCGGGAGAATAGGAAATTTTATCACACTTGATAACAACACTACTATCTAGAGTGCAAGAAAGCTGGGGGACAGGAAAAGGAGGAGGCATGCGCTGCACGGAGCTGAGAGATGCCCCTTCAGTGAGAGAGCCCATCTCGGGTAACATCAGGAAATGCTTATCAAGGGGACCAACGATCTTACCATCCCCCATACCAATAGAGCCTGCATCACCTGTTGGCTTCTTATTTTTCCGTTTCCCCATGCTTCACAGGCAACAAACTTAAAAGCAGCCAAACAAATTTGAAAATAAGACCAAACAGGAAAACATGCAAGGCCTTCAAGAAATGACAAAGGATGCCGAAGGGGCGTGACCTGCCCCTTTGGACACGCCCCTTCGGGCCACGGCCCATAGGGCCTTGGGGCAGGAAGTTATAACCCCAGAGGACCCCAAGATGATCCAGGGAGGAGAAGGAGTAGCTGTATTTCAGTAACTATTTATCTTTCTATGTTTAAGCTATACTCTGATTTGGCTGAAATACAAAGCTTTCTGGTGGTATTAAGACCTGATTGTCTCGGCAAAAGCACTGAGTTCTAAAATACATTAATTTATCATTTTTAACCCAAAGAATTCCCTTTTTCTCCCAAGATTTACAGTTTATTTCAGAAGATTAATACTCACAGGTGTAGATCTATTTCCTTGTAGCAGTCCCTTTGGTAGTCCTTCAGGACTCGTTCAAAAAGTAGAAAGATAAGGAGACACAATGAAGTTTATAATGTAGCACATTTAAGACTAATTGGAAAAAATATTTTTTCACTCAGTGTAATCAAACTCTGGAATTCATTTCCGAGGGATGTAGTAAAAGCTTTTAGTGTAGCTGGGTTTAAAAGAGGTTTGGACAAGTTCCTTGAGGAAAAGTCCTTAAACCATCATTAAAGTGGAATGGGGAAATCCACTGCTTACCCTGGAATAAATAGCATGGAATCTGTGTACCTTCTTGAAACCTGTTAGGTACTTGTGACTTGGATTGGCTACTGTTAGAAACGGGACACTAGGTTCGATGGACCTTTGGTCTGGCTCAGTATGGCATTTCTTATGTTTTTATGTAAGCAGAGAGGATCGGTTTCCCTTTGCTTATGCCAGGAAGCAACAAGAATTTCGGTTTTGTCATTTCCATCATATATAAATTCAAGTTGCTTACATCCTGAGCAAACAGAATTAGATAGTCATCATATTCAGCATAGGCCACCAACTCCCCACTACCAAAGTGGTCTCTGGATCATCAAACTCCACAGAACATTTTTCAAACTTGGGGAACCCTTCACATAGAACCTAAGGCAAACCTCTGTGGTAAATATAGAGGGTGTTCCTGACACTTAGAGGGAGATAGTTATGCCATTAATGCAAGGCAGTGGTCATTAGTGCATATTAACTGTATTCTTCAATCTCCAGGAACAAGCAGGAATGTAGTCTTCACAAATGGGTATCATCGGTACCGACGGAGCCTGCGCAGGAACGCTCCCCAGCGTCCAAAGGAAAGCTTTTGGGAGCATCCCACAGTGCCTGCGTGCTGCCTTCCCGCCTTTCTAACTCTCCCTCTTCAGTTCTTCGTTTTCCGCGGAGCCGACAGGACGCACACCCTGTCACCGCAGAAAATTTATTCTTTTTTTGTTTTTTGTGATCGCGTCTGCCTTCATTCGACGCCTACCGGTACGGCCGGTTTTCTTTTCTTCATTTTCCAAAAAAAAAAAACCCTAACCTTCTGACAGAATTTTCTTTTAGGGGCCTTTCCCCATTCGGTGCTAGGCGCCATTTTGGGCACTAGGCCCACTTTTCTTTAAACATGGAGAAACCAGATAGTGGTTTCAAGAAATGTTCTAAATGTGGCGGTACCATATCCGTCACCGACAACCATGAATGGTGTCTTAAGTGTTTAGGTCCTGACAATTGTCCAGTGGAGTGTCTCTCCTGCAGAAAGATAACTAAGAGGGGCCTGCAGAATAGAGCTGCAAAACTTGGTACCCTTTTTGCTGCAGATACGATGTCAGTCGCATCAACGTCTTCCAGGGCTTCATCTTCCTCCCATGGATCTCAGGTAACTAAACCTAAGTCTTCTAAGACTGGCCGATACTCAAAGGGTAGATCTCCTTCCAAGTATCAAGATGCCACTGGTGTTGCCCTTGAGGAAAGTTCACCGGCAAAACAGCCCTGGCGGGAGGCTTTGGTCTCCAAAGCATTAACGGGGCTCCAGGATGTTCCAGAGGCTTCCACCTCAGCTGAACTACTGGTGCCATGTTCTTGGGTCGTACCCGCTTCTGCCGGTACCGACACCCAGGCATCGGCAGGAGCGATGGATCAGAGAATCCTCATTATCGAATGCAGTCTAGCGGCCCTCTTAGCAGCTTCGGTACCGCTAAGACCGCTACAGACGGTTCCACAGGTATCGGTACTAACATTGATGCCGGTACCGAACACACCTGCATAAGCCGGTATGCTTCCCCCATGCCGAGGCTTGAGTCTATCTCAGGTATTGGGGCACCGGTACCGAGACACCCCGATACCGACTTCGAGCGATACCGGTACCGGGCGTTGCAAGAACACCCGGTGCAGAGATACTTTGAATCTTCTGATTCTGATGACTCTGCCGGTACTAGAGCAATCCTGCTGGAGGATCCATCTCCTCCTCAACGCAGAATGTCTCCCCCAGAAGACATGATCTTCCAGGATTTCATACGTGATTTAGCTCGAGGTCTTGCAATCACGGTGACTCCAGAGAAGGAACCCAGAGCATAAGAATTAGAAATTCTTCAATACCCTAGGGCTCCTAAAGAGGCAGCTACCCTGCCCATCCACAGAATCTTGCATGCTTTTATGCTAAGAATGTGGGAAGCTCCTTTGACCATGTCTCCACACTCTCGACGACTCGCTACCATGTACCAAGTTCCAAGCTGTCCTGGTTTTCAAAAGACTCAGTCACCACACCATTAAATGGTAGTGGAATCGGCGATGCATAGGATTAAGAGTGCTAAAACGCATTCTTCCAATCTTCCAGGCCGTGAATCGAGGACGCTCGATGCCTTTGGGCGTTGATGCTTCCAATCCTCTGTTACACTTTATGTTGGTCTATTTCTGAACGTTTGCTAAATGCTCTAACTATAAATGTCATTCATGCTCAACAATTTATGGATAGGAATTCCTCCAAATCCTGCAGTTTAACTTATATAAGCTCGTTTCAGTTAGATCGAATATTCAAATTAAATCCAGAAAGGTCTCAAACTTGAGATGGCTCTGCTTTCGCGACTCACATCGTTTAACGGTTGAACGTGGGTAGCAGTAGTAAGACGGTAAGAAACACAACTAAGACACTGAGCATGGAACAATGAGCGATCCCCTGATGAAACTAGCGATGTGAAACGCATGAATGGTGCCTGGGATAAGCGTCGGGATCTTATGCTTATATACAACAGTGGAGTTTACTCACGACAGTCAAGTTAAGTGATGTATAATTTTTACTTAACATTTGGAGGTTAATTTCCAGTGAGCAGCTCCAGAGTGGCTTGAAAGGTCGTTGATGCAAAAGGGCGAACTGCTTTTTCAAAAACGACATGAGTCGCGAAAGCAGAGCCATCTCAAGTCTGAGACCCTGAGACCTTTCTGGATTTAATTTGAATATTGGATCTAATTGAAACAAGCCTATATAAGTTAAACTGCAGGATTTGGAGGAATTCCTATCCATAAATTGTTGAGCATGAACGACATTCCAATCCTCTGTTAGCAGCCAGGATCAGCTCCTATATTCTTTATATGGGAATGTTTTTCAAGGAGGTTGCAGGAAACTTGGAACTCATGAGCCCTCTTCTCCCTGAGGAAAAAAGAGGGGAATTCCTTACTCTGGTCAAACATACCCAGGATGTCTCTAAGTTTGTGAACCGTGCAACCTTTGATTGCTTTGAATGCATTAGCAGAACTTCTGCTATTTCCATCAGTGCATGTTGTATTGCCTGACTTCAGGCCATCAGACTTAGAACAATGGGTGCAAGATAAACTGGGAAACCTTCCTTGCACAGGAGAAAATCTCTTCGGCAAGGATTGGCAAGACAAGGCCAATCAGATTGAATCTGAAAATACTACCTTGAACAGACTATCAAAATCTACAGCCAAACCAGCAAAGAAGTCTGTTAAGAAACCCTTTTTCAACAAGAGAAGGAAGTTTTACCCATCTTACACCCATCAGGGCCACTGTCCAGCTCATGCTCCCCAAAGAGGGCAACAGCAGCCCAGAGGAAGCCACAAGTTCCAAGAACTCAACCGGCTCAACAGACTCAGCCTCCTCAGGGGCTTTGACTCCTTCCTAGAGAACTTAGTCGTTCTGCCCCTGATAGGTCCAAAACCCCTTACCATCCCGGGCAGGTTATGCCATTTTGCCACAAGATGGCAACAAGTAACATCAGAAAACTGGACTCTGTCCGTCGTGTGAGAGGGATACAGACTTCACTTTCACAGTATGCCCCCTCCTACAATCATAAGACAGTTCATTTCTCAGGGCCCTGTCACCGATCTCTTGTGTCAGGAGGTCACATCACTTCTTGCTCAAGGAGCAATAGAAGAGGTACCCATGTCCCAACAGGGTACGGGGTTCTACTCCCCCTATTTTCTCATTCCAAAGAAAACAGGGGGACACAGGCCTATACTGGACCTCAGAGAACTGAACAGGTATCTGTTCCGAGAAAAATTCAAGATGATCTCCCTCAGGACACTCCTACCATATCTTCAGAGTCAGGACTGGCTTTGTTCTCTAGATCTAAAGGATGCATATACCCATATTCTCATCCATATAGATCACAGGAAATTCCTTTGATTCCTTTTCCAGGGAAGACACTTCCAATACAGAGTTCTTCCCTTCGGTCTGGCTTCTGCCCCAAGAGTCTTCACAAAATGCATGGCAGTAGTAGCAGCATTCTTGAGGACTCTAGGAATATTTATTTGTCTTTCCCTACTTAGACGACTGGCTCATCCGAGCACCAACAGCTCCAGAAGACAGCTTCGCTCTTTCTTGCACTATGCGAATTCTGTGGTACTTGGGACTGGTCATAAACCTCTCAAAATCTCATCTCACCCCTTCTCAGTCTCTAGAATTCATAGGGGCTCGTCTAGACACAAGGCAGTGAAAGGCTTTCCTGCCACAGCCACGTTGTCTTCGTATAGTACAGCTGGCCTCCCAAGCAGCTATGAAGACCTTCCTAACTGCTCGGGAAATGCTTCGGCTTCTGGGACACATGGCATCCACTGTCCATTTGGTTCCCTATGCTTGCCTTCATATGCGAGCAGCCCAGTGGGCCCTATCCTCTCAGTGGACACAGAACTCGGGTCACTTAATGGACAAAATCAGAAACTCCGCATGTCTCATTTCGTCCCTGCAATGATGGCAATCACTGGAAAACCTTCTCGTAGGCTCTCCTTTCCAGCAGCCCCTATGCCAAGCCACCCTAACAACAGATGCGTCCAAGTTGGGTTGGGTGGGGCTCACTTGCACGATCTCTCAGCTCAAGGTCTCTGGACCCCACAGGAGGCTTGTCTTAACATAAAGCTCCTAGAGCTCAGAGCCATTTTCCTTGCTATTCGAGTATTTCAGGCCCATCTCAGCTACAAGACAGTTCTGGTCCAGACCGACAATCAAGTAGCCATGTTCTATGTGAACAAGCAGGGCAGAAAGGGCTCTGTGTCGTTATGCAACGAAGCTTTGCGACTGTGGGCCTTCGCCAGAGAGCTGCAAATCCACCTTATTGTGGCATATCTTCCGGGCATTAAAAATCTTTGTGCAGACAAACTCAGTCGAATACTGCTGCCACACGAATGGTCTCTTCACTCAGACCAGCTTGCTCGAGTATTTTGAATCTGGGGAACGCCCGATATAGACCTCTTTGCAAGTCCACAGAATGCCAAACTTCCCCGATTCTGTTCCAGAATTCCGGCTTGGAACTGTCAGGCAAAGGATGCTTTCCTCCTCCACTGGAGTCAGGACTTCCTGTATGCCTTCCCACCCATTCCCCTCATTCCCAAAACGCTATTCAAGCTTCAGAGAGACAGAGGTCATATGATACTCATAGCTCCACCTTGGCCAAGACAAACATGGTATCCTCTGCTTCTGCGTCTCTCTCAAGCCACACCTCTGGAGTTAGGATATGCTCCAGATCTTCTTTCCCAAGAGAACGGGACCCTATTGCACCTGAATCCCCAGTCCCTGCACCTCAGTGCCTGGTTACTGAAAGCCTAGGATTCCTGGATATCATCATTTCTCAACAGGTAAAGGATATCCTCGTGGCTTCCAGAAAGCCCCCCACAAGGCGATCCTATACCTTTAAGTGGAAGAGGTTCTCTATATGGTGTTCTCAAAAGAGACTTAACCCCCTTTCGGTGCCCGTGGAATCGCTACTGGAGTATCTCCTCCATTTATCAAATTCTGGTCTTAAAACCAATTCAGTAAGGTCCATCTTTCTGCCATTGCTTCTTTTCGCAAACTTCTAGATGGACAACCTATTTCCTCTCATCCATTTGTAGCAAGATTTATGAGAGGGCTACTCTTAACAAAACCTCCCATTAAGCCACCACCGGTGGCATGGGATCTGAATCTTGTTCTCGGGCAGCTCATGAAACCGCCCTTTGAACCTTTAGCCACTACAGCTCTAAAGTTTCTTTCATTGAAGGTCATCTTCCTTGTTGCCCTCGCTTCTGCAAGACGCATCAGTGAGCTACAGGCCTTAGTGGCAGATCCTCCTTACACCAGATTTCACCATGATAAAGTAGTTCTTAGGACTCATCCTCACTTTATGCCAAAGGTGGTTTCGCCTTTTCATTTAAACCAACCGGTTTACCTTCCTGTATTCTTCCGTAGGCTTCATGCCTTTAATGCAGAAAGGAACCTTCATACTTTAGATTGTAAAAGAGCCCTGGCATTTTACCTTCAAAGAACCAAGCAACATAGGAAATCTTCCCAGCTTTTTGTTGCTTTTGATTCTAGTGATTTGGGACTTCCAGTTTCCAAAAGAACTCTCTCTAGCTGGATTGTAGATTGCATATCCTTTGCATATGAGATTAAGGGACTTCCTCTTGAAAGCCATGTCACGGCTCACAATGTGAGAGCAATGGCAGCCTCCATGGCTAACCTTCGTTCTGTGTCCCTTGACATCTGTAGAGCAGCCACTTGGGCTTTGGTACACACCTTTACACTATTGCTTAGACAAGGACTCCCGTTGGGATGCCTTGTTTGGACAGGCTGTTCTCCAGCATCTCTTTCAGACTTAGTGCAACTCCTACCCGCCATCCCGGGTTTCGATACCAGAGATCCATGGGAGGAAGCATGACCCATCTCACCCTGGGTTCGCAGCTTGCTGGGGTCATCCCCCTGGCTTCTCTCAGCTGGGGAGTCCCATATATGAAGACACTACATTCCTGCTTGTTCCTGGAGATAGCGTAGTTACTCACCTGTAACAGTTGTTCTCCGGGAACAGCAGGAATTAAGTCTTCACAACCCACCCACCTCCCCTAGGAGTTCTCTCTTTCTCTCCTTTTGTCTCAGCTATAAACTCAACTGAAGAGGGAGAGTTGGAAAGTCGGGCAGGCAGCACGCATGCGCTGTGGGATGCTCCCAAAAGCTTTCCTATTGAATGCTGGGGAGCGTTCCCGCGCAGGCTCCATCGGTACCGACAATACCCATATGTTAAGACTTAATTCCTGCTGTTCTCGGAGATCACCTGTTACAGGTGAGTAGCTACGCTTTAGTGGCCATGCCATTAACTACAATTCTGAAAGCATAATTAGCTGTTTTACGTTATTTTCTGCTTTACCAGTTAACACATGCTAATTGTCTTGGCCTAGACTGCAAGATAAACTCCCTGCCCCCTAATATGAACTGTCCATGTTAGGTGGTCAGCCTGGCTGTTAGCACATGCTATTAATGTGATGTATTAACTGTTTTTTTATCTTCATGTTAGCTGTTAATGCATGCTAAAGCCCATGTTAAAAACCTAATGCAGGTTGCAATGTACTTTTATACATGTGCACACACCTCTGCAGACTTCCAGAGACAAATTCACATACAACATAGCTTACTATATAAAGCTTCAAATAGCATAGAGTACTAACATTTATTGAAGGAGGTATACATTGCACAACTCTTGTTACTTGTGAACTGCGCTGATGATGAATAGTGCGGTATAGAAAAACAATAAAATAAATACAATAGTTACGTTGAATTTAGGAGTCATACAGCTCCTTTTGGGAGCCAGTGCAGTAGTATATCCATAGGAAAAAAAGAGGGAGAGGGAATTTGAACCCAAAAGTGAAACTGTCCAAAATAAAAGCAGTTAGGATGTGTGTGTAATAGTATAGCTAGAGCAATTGAACTTTCCATAGAGTAGCTAAAAAAAATGTAAAATAACTGACGTTTCAGTGTATTTACCTGAATGCAGGAAAAGGTAATAGATCACAGGTAATCCACTCCAGTATAGCCTTATCCAGCCTTTGTCTGTTTTGGAAAGCTTATGAGCTCTGTTGAGCAGGGTCTGTTTTATACATGTATGTGTGTATGTGTACGGTGCTGTATATGCCTTTTTTTGCACTTTACAAATAAGAAGTAGTAGCAGTAATCTTTCAATTCATGCTTTTTTCACTTTTTTATTTTTTTAATGTTTTGTAAATATTTGAGTGATATCATTCCAGTTATCTCTTTTCATCAACATCTCATGGCAGTTTGCACTGTGCTTTACCCTGATGGAAACTTTCGAAACAGTTTGCCTCGTTCATGATGCACTAGAAACAAGTACTGGTTCAACTCCCACTAAGTAATGTCTTTTCTAGTTAAAATGAAACTATTTGCATTGTGTGATCTTTCCATGTATGTTGTCACGTTACTTTCTCCTAAACCCACATACTTGGGAATTCAAACAGACTAAAGTTATAATTGGTTCTAAAACCAAGAAAGGGAAATCATCAAAAAGATTGCTTAATAAAAATGTTTCTCCAAAGCTGATAACATTCCAAATACCCTTGCCCAACGGCAATCAGAAGGAAGCAAGAAGACTGAGCGGTCCCTCCAAAGCACCACCACGAAGATTCCAAGCCTTTAACAGAGACCTGATTCTGAGCACAACCCACCCTCTACGCACATCAACTGCTCACGACCCTGAGGATCTTGTCTCCAACTGGAATAAGACCCTCAGTGCAATCGCGCTCCTTCCATCACCAAACAAGCCTCCAGCAAAGCGAGCCTCTGCATCCTGGTACTCCGCAGAACTAAAAACTTCACTCACCCACCTAAGAAAGCTTGAACGACGCTGGCGCCGCCCCCACTCGGCAGACGATCAAAGAGCTTATAATGACCACTTGGCAACACATCGAGAAGCAGTAACAACAAACATGAGACAATTCCACACAGACACGCTAAAACGTTCACTGAACAAGCCACACGACCTCTTCGCTCTTGTTAACAACCTAACAAAGGAACCATCTGCAGTCCAACCAGTCGAGATCCACCCTCAAGAATTCGCAGATTACTTACAATCCAAGTTATGTCAGACTAACAAGGCTTCATCACCTAGAGCCTCGCTCGAGCCCAGCCACAAAACACCGCTCACCATTTTCTCCACACCACCCGAGCAGCATATTGAAGACACCATTGCTGCAATTAACATGACCACGGCTCAATCCGACCCCTGCCCTGCATTCTGGATTAAAGAACTACGATCCTACTGGAGCCCTTTTATAGCCAGGCTCATGGACCGATCCTTTGCAACAGGCACATTCCCGCAATCCCTCAAGCAGACATCCATAAGACCGCTGCTGAAGAGCAGCAAGCTGGACCCCAAGAAGGTCGACTCATACAGACCAATATCGAGCATACCCCTATTAGCGAAAGTAATCGAAAAGGAAGTTCAATGCCAAATTCAAGATCACATAGATGCTTCCGCTCCACTGGACCCATGCCAACATGGCTTCAGAGAGGCCCACGGGGTCGAAACACTACTCACCACACTCTTCAGCAGCATAATTGCAGGAATAGACAACATCCGTCAAGGATTTGCCCTCATCTTCTTGGACATTGCGGCAGCGTTCGATTCAGTAAGCCATGAGCTTCTCCTTGAACGCCTTAAAGAGAAGGGGATCACAGACAAAGCACTAGACTGGTGCAAGTTCTACCTCTCTGACAGATGGCAGCATGTACGATCAGGGTCCACATCATCGGAGCCTTTCCACCTAAAGCAAGGTGTCCCGCAGGGATCCTCCCTCTCCACCTTGATGTTCAACATATACATGCAGCCCATCTGCAACCTGATCCATTCATTCGATGTCAACTGCCTGATATATGCGGACGCGTACTGCTATACATGCCTTTCTCGACCGAAACCCCAGACCTCTACCCGCTGACAAACTGTTTTAATGCAGTTTCCAACTGGCTACAAACCCAAAACCTCCGAATTCAGCATAAGAAAACAGAGGTCCTATTCATTACCAGGAATCAAAACTTCTCCACACCGCCCTCTCTAAAAGTCGACGAAGCAGAACTCCAGTCCAAATCCACGATCAGGTACCTCGGAGTCACACTAGATCAGCGCCTAGACATGAAGACGCACATAGGCAACACGGTGAGAGCGGTGTATCACAAGATCCGTTCTCTCAGGTACCTAAGATCCTTGCTAACACCAGACGACTTCATAACAGTCTATCAGGCACTAATCATACCGCATCTGGACTATGCAAACTCAATCCTGCAGGGACTCCCTCAAACCACGCTGAACCCTCTACAACTGGCGATGAACGCTGCGGCAAGAGTCCTCCATGGAGCTTCCAGGAAAGACCACGTGACCCCCATCCTGAAGCACCTACACTGGCTCCCAATCCGCGGCAGACTCACATCCAAAATCTTACTGCTGACATTCAAGGCTGTCAACGGGCTCTCAGCAACATCACTGGCAGAGCTGATCCAGCCCACACCACCCAATAGGTCCAGAAGATCTACAGCAGTTAATATGCTGACTGTCCCAAAATCATTAACCCAATGTACATGTGCAACCATGAACAGGGCCTTCAAATTCTGTGCACCAAGATACTGGAATGCCCTATCACCCAGCATACGAGCAATCCCAGGTCTCTCACAGTTTAGAAAAGTATTGAAGCACCATCTCTTCCTCCATCATTACCCCCTAGACAGCACCTCAATAGCCTCATCCACCACCTAGTCGACTTAGTTTAGTAAGACCTATCACACAGCCAACCACAACTACATCCAGCGAGATGACACCGATCTGCCACACCTTGTTCAATGTAAACACAAATCAGTTAATGAGATGTTGTTGTTTGTAAACCGCACTGATGCCGAATAGCGTGGTATAGAAGAGATTGTTGTAATAATAATAACACAGGTACACTAAAAAAAATTTTTTTAAACTGCCTCTAATGTTTCGATTGATTTTTACGTTTTTTGGTGCGCTGAATCCAAATCTGGTAACCAATTTGCTCCATCACGTACAGATTTTTTGCTACATTGGGTTAGCAGTTTGAGGTGAACGTTTCAGATTGAGTGCGATCGAGATAAAAGTTTCTTGGATGAATTCTTTATACTAATTGTTTAGTAGTTATTCAAATAAGAATAAAGAAAATTGTGACTTCCGGTGTGGTAATGAGCTGACCAGACGCGTGCTGATCGGCTCCGGGCACCATACCCCACAAAACTGCTAAAAATCCTGCTACCAAGAGGCTGAATGCCCCCACCGCTAACATCGGGCAGTAGAGAAGGGGGTCGCAGAACTGCGGGGCCCTCCCAGATGACCGGGGGCAGCCCGATGGCGACCAAATCCTCGCGGCGGGAGAAAGCTCGGACCCTTGACACCAAAATGGCCGAGGGAGACCCGCCGAGTCCAGCCTCTGACTGTGAGAACACCATGGTCGCTGAAGTCAGCGCGGCAGTGGTGCGCGCTTTGGACGATCGGTTCCGGGAGCTGGGGGATCAACTGCACTCTGTGGCTCAATCCATTACCGACTTCACGGGTCGGCTCGACCAAGCGGAAACCCGAATATCGGGGCTCGAAGACACGCAGCACTCCCTGGTCGCAAAGGTGCAGGCATTGGAGGCGACTGTTAAGCAACAAGGGGAGAAGCTAGAAGACCTGGAGAATCGGGGACGCCGAAATAATCTGCGGTTTGTCGGTATCCCCGAAAATATTGCAGACAATGCCCTCCCTGGCTACCTGCAGGGCTGGGTGGCAAAACTTCCTAACGGAGGGCTGGAGGCGCCGTTACAAATGGAGAGAGTGCACCGGCTGGGCCCCATGCGGGAACAGGCAGGCCGGCCACGTGCGGTGATAGCCCGGTTTATGGACTACCGCCAAAAGGAAGCAGTGCTACGCGCAGCCAGAAACTCTCGGCGAGACATGGGAACCCCGGACAGAATATTGGTCTTCCAAGACTACTCACCGCTGGTTAGCCAGCAACGGAGAGCCTTTTCAGCGGTGTGTTCCCAATTGAGTAGCAAGGGGCTGCGATTTTCACTTCTGTATCCGGCCCGTCTGCGAGTGGAGCACCTCGGACAGACACGCTTCTTGGGCTCCCCAGCTGAGGCGTTGGCCTTCGTGGAACAGCTGAGGGATTCTGCAGCAGCCACCCCATAGAAGTGGACTCTATCTGCCGGTGAGACATTGTAGCTCTGTTAACTGTGTTAACTGTGCAGCGGGGAGCAACAGTTCGCAACAACTAGTAACAATTTGTAACAGTTTTGCATTATCTAGGTAACTGTGTTGCTTGGCTTTTTCTCTTTGGCGGCGCTGATTGGGACTATGGCAGCATTGTGTTTTTGTTTTTTCTGGTTTTTTTTCCTGGACAGTCTTTCGGCCCCGGACAATGAGGCATACATGATGTTAACTGCGAAGCCCCAAGACTTATGGGGGGCTGCCTGATCTGGTTCTGGTATGGGGCGGGTGGGGGGGGGAACACACGAGTCTTCAGGGCCTTCTTGGTGGACCTTGAAGGGGGGCTGCCCCCGTGCCATCCGACCTTGGTGGAGGGGGGGAGGGGAGCGGCGACGCCACGGGGTGGTCTGGTTCCGTTGCTCTCCAGGGGTGGGAGGCGGTCCGGACCACCCGGTGGGTGTTGTGGAGGCGCTTTTCTGTTTGGTTTGTTCTCTTGTTTTTCTGCCCTTCTCCCTATCACCCTTTGTTGGTTTTCTTACCCCGCCCCAGCCAGTTCGTGCCTTCCTATTACGGGCCAGTGTTTAAAGCGGGGAGGGAACAGATTATGTATTGCACCTAGCTTTTCCCATTGCGCAGATGTGGCAGGCAGTTCTTGTGCGGGGACTGTGCAGGAACGGGGTGTCCGCCTGGGTTCCGAGATGTGGGGAGGTACTTGGGTGGCGCCAGGAATGGCCGCCATGCCCTCCCCCCTTCTTGGAATTGGGATTGGAGGGAGGCGGGAGGGACCTGGGATTTGAACTCAGGGGTGGGCACTTTGACGCTGGCGAACCTGCCTACGCTGCTCGCAGACTGCGTTGGGGGGGGAGAGCCCTCTTCTGGGCGGGGCCGCTGCATTGCCGACTCTCCCCCCTTGGAGGGGGGGGCGTCGGGAAGGTGGCGGCCCTGGGTAGACGAGGGATACGTAGAGTGCCTCCTATTAAAGCTTGATGGGGCAGCAGGGGTGGGGGGAGTGAGGGGGGTCTCTTTGGTAGGGGAAACCTGAACTACTAATACTGGGGTAGCCCGACTACTACAGGGAGTCTCAGCCTTTTGGCTGGGTTAGGTTTGGGGACTGAGAGGGGGTTGGGAACGGAGGGGGAGGGAGGGAGGGGGTATACTCCTACAGCAATCAGGGACTGGAAGAGGAGGGGGAAGGGGGTGGGTGGGGGGAGGGAAAGGCCAGAGGGGAACCGCACACCACTGGGAAGACTAACACTTTGCCTATCCGGGATTCTTGGGGGATGGCTGCGGGCTGGGACAGCCACCCTCCTCTCGATGGGCAGATGTGCATGGGAAGACATTGGTACTAGATTTGTGATCTGAAGATCGTATCGTGGAATGTGTGTGGCATTGGCAACCCCATCAAGCGGTATAAGGTCTTGCAGGCCTTGGCTCGTCTTCGCTGTGATGTGGCTATGCTACAAGAGACCCACCAAACAGCGGTTGAACATGCGAAATTGCAACGGGATTGGGTGGGGCAGGTGTGGGGGGCCCCGGCCCTAGGAAAAAAGGGGGGGTGGTCATTCTTGTTAACAAGCGCCTTCGGTTTGAGGCACTGCGGGAGTATGCGGACCCGGAGGGCCGCTATTGCTTGCTATATGGCACTCTATCTGGCAAGCCTCTTATTCTGGGGTCCCTATATAGCCCCAATGTCCTGGATAAGGCACTATATGCTCGGCTGGCCTCTCGGATTGAGCAGTGGCCGGAGGCTCCTCTGGTGTTGGCGGGCGATTTGAATGGCGTCTTGGATATTGCGTTGGATACGGAGCTGGGAGCAGGGGAGAGATCTCGGGCTCCGACCACCAAGGCTCTGCAGGCCCTACGTCTTCGATTGGGCCTGGTGGATCCTTGGCGTTTATTACATCCTATGGAACGGGATTTCACCCACCAATCTCGGGCCCATGGGTCACACGCTAGGATAGACTATACCCTTGTTTCAGAGAGGCTTTTCGCGCAGGTGGAGGACGCGCAGATTGGCCCCATGGAAATATCTGATCATGCTCCTATATGGGTGAGTCTCACTTGGGGAGCCCGAGCTTCACATTCCCGGACGTGGCGCTTTCCCATAGACCTATATCATGATGGGGGTTTCCGGGGGCATATCCTGCGATGTTGGCTTGATTTCCAAAAGAACCACGAGAAAGAGGAGGTTGACCCGGAGTTGTTGTGGGAAACGGCGAAGGTGGTGTTGCGGGGGGAGACAATCGCCTACGTAGCTAGGAAACGCAGGATGCTGGCGGCCAGGATCCTTCATTTGGAAAGGCAGACAGTGAAAGAACGCCGACGGTGCGCAAATGACCCCACCTTGGCAAATCGAAAAAGGTTGTGGGAGGCCCAGGTAGCTCTCAATGAGCTCATACACCAACGGGCAAAAAAGTCTCACATGTACTACCGCTATCAACTTTATCGGTTCGGAGACAAGCCAGGGAAGCTCCTTGCGAGGTGTCTTCGGGGAAGTAGAGGGACGGGTCTGATAGCCGCTGTGCGGGATGGTCAGGGGCACTTACAAAAGGACAGTAGGGAGATAGCGCAGGTGTTCCGCACCTACTTTCAGTCGTTTTATGCCAAAAGACCTGGATCTCCATTGGATATGCTGGAGTACTTTCGGGAGCTACAGCTCCCCCGGCTCACGGCGGCCCAAAGGGCACGCCTGGACGCACCGGTGTCCGTGGGTGAGGTGCTCAAAGAGATACAAGAGGCCAACTGTGGCCGCGCTCCGGGCCCTGATGGGTTTGGGGCAGAACTTTACAAGCTAATGGGCGAGAAGCTATCACCGGCCCTAGTAGAAATGTATCGCTGCCGGATTGATCGAGGCGTCTTTAAGTGGGGAACCTACCATGCCCATATCATCTTGATACCCAAGCCTGGAAAAGACCCCACTCAAGCTGCCTCATACAGGCCTATCTCTTTACTAAACTTTGACTTAAAGCTGTTAGCAAAAATCTTAGCTGTCCGTTTGGCGGACGTCCTGGGCGAGCTGGTACACGCCTCGCAGGTCGGGTTTGTTAAAGGACGTTATGCCATTCGAAACCTGCGGAAAATAGTGGCTTCCCTCGAGTGGGTCCGGGAACGCAACTTAACATCACTGCTAATTAGTTTTGACGCCGAGAAGGCCTTTGATCAGGTTCATTGGGCATACTTGCAGTTCCTCCTGCCTCAGTATGGTCTTGGTGAGATGTTCTGTAAGATGGTGGACTTACTTTATTCAGATCCGACAGCAGCTATTTCCTGTAATGGTGTGATATCCGACTCCTTTTCACTCGAGCGGGGAACGCGGCAGGGGTGTCCTCTTTCCCCATTGCTTTTTGTGCTATCTTTAGACCCGTTGGTGCGACGTATTGAGTCCTCTCCTAGTATACAGGGGGTAAAAGTAGGAGCTCAACAATTTAAATTGGCGGCATTTGCAGATGATCTCTTAGTACATGTGCTTTCGCCTCAGCAATCGCTCGGTGCCCTACTAGAGGAGCTCACTCTCTTCGGTACATTCGCAGGGCTGAGGATAAATAGGGACAAATCTGAGGCGCTGGATGTTGGGGGTTCACTGCGGGGAACTTGGCAGGGCGTCTTCCCTCTTCGATGGGCGGAGGAGGCATTTCTATACCTGGGTATTTTATTGCCCCGGGATCCTAAGGCGCTGTATAAGCTGAACTTTGCTAGATTTTTCACAAAGGTTCAGACGCAATTGCAGGCTTGGACCCCCCTTCCCTTGTCTTTGTCGGGCCGATTGGCGGCTATAGGTATGATTATATTTCCCAGGCTGCTGTATTGGCTACAAACCTTGCCGGTGTGGCTGCTGCAGAAGGACCTTCGAAAGATAGACAGGGAAGTCCGAAAGTTTCTTTGGGGGGCACTTCGTGCCCGGATACCCTTGGCTAGATTGAGGGGTAGCTGGAAGGCGGGGGGGATGGGACTTCCAGACCTGTCTCAGTATGTTATGGCATGTCAGGCCAGACACCTAGGGGATTGGCTTGGTGCTACTGATTATTATACGCCGAGGACCTTCGAGGCGGCCTTCCTGTCCCCACACGCGCTGGAGGCTGTGGTGCATTTGGATGGGACGTTGCTGCCACTTAGGGTGCGAGCTAGCGTGTTGGTGACCCCGCTTAGGAGGGCTTGGCAGAGACTTAATAAGACTTGGGGCAGTTCTCCGCGGGTCTCTAGCTGGCTTCCCCTGCAAGGAAATGTTGCCTTTAGGCCGGGTACGGACTCCGCAGTATTTAGGCAGTGGAGGGGGAAGGGGATAACGTGTCTCGGACATGTGGTTACACTAGAGGGTTGCTGTAAGCCATTGGACATGCTCTGTAAAGACTATGACTTGCAACAGGGGACCTCCCACTTTGCCTACTTCCAACTACGGCATTATGTCGAATCTCTGCCGCAGCCGGGGTTGCAAGAGGATCATTCTGCGAGAATTATTGACTTTTTTGCCCTGGGGACGGACTGTCCACCTAGAGTAGCACTGCTGAAACGTAAGTTGGACCAGTATGGCACTCCCTGGGACTTCACCAAAGAGGAGCAGGCTTGGAAGCAGGAACTCGGATGCGCAGTTCCTCCCGGCACGGTTGGAGCGGCCTTACGGCGGATAGCCCGATTGGTGGAGGGCACCAGGTGGCGGGAGACGCAATTCAAGTGTATCACACGGGTCCACTTCTCCCCGAGGCGAGCATTGCGCACGGGGCTAACGGAGTGTGGGGGTTGTCCTCGGTGTGCCTCACCGTTAGCAGACTTGGGCCACATGTGGTGGGGTTGCAAGCACATTAAAGCGTATTGGGCGCGTATTGAGGCTTATATAGGTCTTTTACTGCACCAGCCAGTTCGGTGGTCGGGCCTGTTGGTAGCTTTGGATTATCTGGGGCCTCTACAGGTCAAGGGGAAATGGGGGCGTATCCTAACGCGCAAGGCTTGTTTGGTGGGGAAAGGCCCCATTCTTCGTAAGTGGAGGGAGATGTCAGCCCCTACTTTTTGGGAGTGGCGTAGTAGCTTTCATCATCTCATGCTACAAGAGAGCAGGGCGGCCAGGGGGACCCCTCAGCGCTGGGCCTCCTTCCTACTGATATGGACCCCCTACATCCAGAACTTAGGTTCTAAAGCTAGAAGCGAGGTATTAGCTATGGGGTAACCCTGTACCCTGGCTTGTTGGTTGCGGGGAGGGCGAAGGTGGCGGAATGGGATAGTGGAAGTGTGAATTCCCAGTGGGAGGTCCCTTGGCTCGGGTGTGGGGGGGGTGGGAGGGATGGGGGGGGGATGGGGGGGGGGTGTTTCCGAGTTATCATAAGAGTTCAGAGTACTAGAGGAGTTTGCGATTCTAGGGGTGCCCTTGTTTTCTCTCTCTCCCCTCTTCCCTCAGGGATTTTGAGGGCTCCTGGTTGGGGATAAGACTCAACCCTGTCCAGGGAATTGGTTTGGTAGGATGTTCCTGGCTGTAGTCTCTGGTGGGAGGGGGGAGGTATGAAGGAGGGCAAAACCTATGAAAATATGTATCCATGTTTTGTTACATCATAGCTGTATTGTTGAACCAGCATTTAATAAACAGATTTTGAAAAAAAAAAGAATAAAGAAAATTGTAACAAGGCAGCACATAAGAATAGAGTAATGTCAACAAAACACACTGTGATGGTGGCAAAATTGTCTGCACTTAAAACAGCCACATACATGTGCACAAACATTGAGCATATAAGAGCGAGGTTAGACACAAAGCAAAGCAAAGAAATGTGCAAAAAATGTTGTACAGGTATGTATGTAAGAATAGAAAACGCAAACCGCACCATTGCAATACATGAAGACAAACACCCGATGGTGTGAAAATAAAATTCTAATAAATGAGATCCGACACTGTGGTAATAACTAGCAAATTTTTATTTCAAAGTTTAGTAAAAACACGATATTTGTCAACACAGTTTAGATTTTAAAGTCATTCTTGGGTCAATCAATCTCCTGGTAGGCCCGTTTCTTCTTCCCCCGAATGCTTCTCTTGGTGCGCTGCTTGGCGTATTTTTCATCTGGGGTTTCCCGCAGCAGCAACCAGCAGAAATCAGCCATCATAGTGGTGTTCCATCTTCCTTGGTACCTTCTCTCTGCGTCCTTGATGTCCTGGTGAAACCTTTCACCTTGTTCTTCACTGTACACCCCCACGTTTTCGGGAAAGTAGTTCACATGGGAGTGCAAGAAATGGACTTTCAGGCTCATGTTACAGCCTTGTTCTTTGAAGGCATTGAGCATCCTTGGAACAATATCCTTATAGTTCTCATCCCGCCTGTTCCCCAAGAATTTGAGAACAACATCCTTGAATCCCAGGCTTCTTTTTCCTTCTCAGACATCGTTTCAGCGAATGCTCCATCTGAAATGAGTTTCCTTATATCAGGGCCAACAAACACTCCTTCCTTTAGCTTTGCTTCAGAAAGTCGGGGGAACTTTGAGCAAAGGTACCGAAAGCACTCACCATCTTTTGGAAGGGACTTGATGAATTGCTTAATGAGACCCAACTTAATGTGGAGAGGTGGTAATAGAATTTTATCACGAGGTACCAAGCTCTCATGAAGAACATTTTTCTCACCGGGTCTCAAATACTCCCGAATTGGCCAGTCTTTTTTCCCCCAGTGTAGGTCGCGGGCCCGGCTATCCCACAAGCAAAGGAAGCAGGGATATTTGGTGAAACCGGATTGCTGCCCTAATAGCATGGATAGAATTTTAAAGTCTCCACAAATCATCCACTTATGCTCATCATAACGAATCTTCTGAAGAATCAGGGCCAAATTCTCGTATTTTTCTTGGAGAATAACAGAGTGAGCAATAGGAACTGAAGCGAATGTGTTGCCATTATGAAGAAGAACACCTTTTATGCTGTCTTTTGACGAATCAATGAACAGCCGCCATTCAGCAGGGATCATACTTGAGTTTAAACTTTTCCATCACTCCGTATATATCGTTGCAAAATACTAAATCTTCCTCTTTGCTGAAATACTTCAAAAATTGTGTCTCGCGGTTGCGGTACCAATAAAAAGTTGTTCCTGGTGACAATAGATTTTTCTGTTTAAGCCGAGAACCTAGCAGTTGGGCAGCATCTTTTGGGAGTCCTAAATCCCGGACTAAATCATTCAATTCAGCTTGAGAGAAAAGTTCAGGTTTCGGATCTGGTTCAGTTTCAAACTCGGAAGTACTGGACTCATCGGGAAAAGCCATCTGATGAGTCTCATCATGATCAGAACCGTCCACACAAATATGATCCAAGGATTTTGGTGGTTCAGGCACAGGTACTTCGTTGCTATGAGGCCTAATTGCTGAGGGAAGGTTGGGGTAACTTATTACGTTCTTATTTTTTAAGTTGTATCCCTTCACAATGTAAGAGCAAAAATAGCAGTCACTGCTGTGGTCTCTTTGTTCACGCCACATCATAGGTATTCCGAAACGAAATGCTTGTTTTTTACCTTTCATCCATAAGCGTAGATCTTCCTCACATGTCTTGCACACTTTGTGAGGAGCCCACGGTTTGTCTTGATCGCCTAACTTCAAACCGAAATAGACGAAATATACTTTTTTAATAAATGCAGAAATGTTCCTCTGCCGCTTTTTCACGGTATATTCCCCACAAATAAAACAAAAACTGTCCGGAGAGTTGACGCAACCTCTGGCTCTGTGAGCCATCACAAATACACAGCACTGCAAACTACAACTGTAGTGAACCACTTCGGAATAAAGCTGGATTACGACTGAGCAAACAAAAGGTAATAATGAACTTGCAAGAAACTGAAATTTGACAGGAACGTTCATGTCGCAACCACCGTGTTTGAGCGAACGAGGCGAGGCGAACAGGAAAGAACATGCGCCAGCGCGAGTACTGGATTTAGCCCCCCGCCTCCCAGTTGTCCTGTTAATGTATAAAATGAATACAAAACACTCTAAAATATCATGAGGGAGTGTTTCTAGTTAGTTAACCATTACAACCTCTATTTTGGGCCAAGAAAATAAACTGCAGTCGGCTAAAAAGAAATTATGTGAACATTCCTTATATGGGTAAGAAATCTAATTTTGCAAGAAAACGTGACGTGATGGAACATTTTGGCTATTTTTCCTGGATTCAGCACCCCAAAATCTATAGGAATCAGTTGCAAAACTGGAGGCAGTTTTTTGGTAGTGTACCTGTGTAATAATAATTGGAATGAGGTTTGATTGGTTTATGCCTATGGAATGAATTACATACTGCATTTTGTTATTTTCAGTAAAGTTTACTGGTATTTTAAAGTAT
Organism: Ichthyophis bannanicus; assembly: GCA_033557465.1. Classification (NCBI taxonomy): domain Eukaryota; kingdom Metazoa; phylum Chordata; class Amphibia; order Gymnophiona; family Ichthyophiidae; genus Ichthyophis; species Ichthyophis bannanicus. The sequence continues at coordinate 339,492,359 of CM066032.1, forward strand.
ATCAAAGACTGAACCTAAGCTACAGCTCCAGGCTCCAGACCCCTTCTTCATTTTTATTCTAGCTCTGTTCCAGCTGCAGCAATCCCAGCTCCAATTTCATAGCATAACTAAAGTAAAGGCACCTGCTCTGCTCTAACTCGAGGGTTTGGAGCCACCTCTGGAGTCAAGAGCTCTGGCCATTCCTACTTTATTCTAACCTGGCCTGTTATGTTATCAAATAAGGTTAATAATTTATTTATTTATTTCAATGTTTTCAGTTCTCTTCTCCATTTTGTCCTGCAACAACTTTGGAGTCCAAAGCGGATGATCTGATGTCTTCGGTTACAGCCTCTGCTCCAACTGCAGGATCAAGTACTACAGCAACTCAGCAAATGGTAATAATTGTATTAATGGACTTCTGTTTCAGTCCATTATATTAATTTATAAAAGTCTTTTATTTTAGTATAAGATACTTACTTTTGGGAGCCTTCAGAGATGTCACCCTAGTTTGAACCTGCTCCTGTTGCTTTATCACTATCAAGTTGACGACGTGCCATAGCCTAGTCCACTGTCCAGACACTTGAACATTTTGGAAATATGTTTTATCAGCCTGGTTTGCTCAGTTCCCACATAGCTTTGTATCCAATGAACCAATATATGCTTTCAATACTGGAAGGGGTAAGGACTGAAAGACTGGAGTACTGACATCAGGGGGAGTGGCTTAAGCTGTCAGCAAGAATTTGAAGTCTGTCAGTCCTCAGCTGCTGAACGGGATTGACAACCCTAACGTTCCTTGGACTGGCCCGGAGAGAGCTCAAGGAAAGACATTTAGCAGGTAAGACCTAATTTCTCCTTCCTTATCCAAGGAATGAAGGATGCCTCTGCTGAATGCAGACAAGGGAGCTGAACTGAAGACTTCCTTTTCCTCTGCTATGCAACTAATCTATGATAAGAAGCATCACCGTAAAGCCACAAAACTACAAATAAACAATCCTATAAGATGAAGACATAGGGGAACTATGAAAGCAACAATGTCAGCAGAGAGCATCTGTGCCGGGTAGGTGCTATTTGTCCTGCCCTGCCCTGGGTCCCTCCAAATCAGAACAATGTGGATTTACCAAATATCTATTCCAGTTCACAGGAAAGACCCCAGCTTGGAGTATTTCGCCTTCTGAAGATATCACTTATCCAAAATTTGTTCAGAAGATATCTAAAGAGGCATTTTTCACCACAGAACAGGAGAGAGAACCAAGGCTTATTAAATTATATAGAGGCCCCCAAGAAAGTGGTAGTGGTCCCCTTTCTGCTAGAAACGGCATAACAGGACGTGCAAAAAACTTTCTCCTCTGTGTGTTTCACAAGGCTGGATATTAAAAACCCGGTCCAGCGAGCTCCATTAAAGTTCAACAAGTGGAACATGGATTTCCCGTCCTTTTGTGCAGATCAAAGCTCTCTTAGGACCCTAATTCATGTTTTAGTAATTGTTCAGCTTGATTTCTGTAACTCCCTTTATGCAGACATAACTCAGTCAAATTCTAATCGACTTTAGCTTTACAGAATAGTGCAATAAAGCTTCTTCACAATGCTAAAAAGGGAGCACTGACTTCCATCTCTGCAAGAAACAATTAGAAAAACAGAAACATGATGGCAGAAAAAGACCATATGACCTGTCTAGTCTGCCCTTATCAACCACTACAATAGTCCCCTTTTTTCCTTTAGAGATCCTCTGTGTTTGTCCCATGCTTTTTTGAACTCAGATACTGTCCTCATCTCTACTACCTCCACTGGGAGACTATTCCACACATCTGCCACTCCGTAAAGAAATATTTCCGCATATTACTCCTGAGTCTATCCCCTTTCACCCTTATCTTATGTCCTCTCATCTATCCTCATATGCTTTATAACGAAGACCACTAACCATTTTAGTAGCCACCCTCTGCACCAACTCCAACCTGTTTATATCCTTTTGAAGGTGCAGTCTCCAGAATTGCACACAATACTCCAAATGAGGTTGCACCAAAAATTTACACACAGATACCATCACTCCTGTCTTCTGCTGGCCATTCCTCTCCCTATGCACCCAAGCTTCCTTCTGGCTTTCGCCATCACCTTTTATATCTGTTTAGCTACTTTAAGATCATCAGAAACGATCAAGCCCAGGTCCCGCTCTTCTTTTTTGGAGAGAAATATTTCATCCCTATACTGTATCACTCCCTTGGTAAAGGAGATGGAAGGATACTCCTATGAGGGAGAGACTAAAAAGGTTAAGGCTCTTCAACTTGGAAAAGAGATAGCTGAGGGGGAGATATGATAGAGGTCTATAAATTAATGAATGGAGTGGAATGGGTAAACATAGATCAACTCTTTATGCCACCAAAATGTAGAAAGACTAGCAGACATTCAATGAAGCTACAGTGTAACCCATATAAGACAAATAAGAGAAAATATTTTTTCACTCAACGCGTATTCGAACTCTGGAATTCGTTACCGGAGGATGTAATAAAAGCTGCTAGTGTAACCGGCTTTAAAAAAGGTTTGGACAAGTTCCTGGAAAAAGGTCCTTAAACCATTATTAAAGGGGACCCAGAAAATCCACTGCTTGTCCCAGTACAAGCATTGTAGAACCTGTTTCTCCAGGACCAAGCAGGAAGTCAGTCCTCACATATGGGTGACGTCGGTGCCGACGGAGCCCTCATGCGTAGCATTTCCCCAGCTTTCAAAGAAAGCCTTTGGGAATGCAGCGCGCATGCACGGTCCCCTTCCCGCCCAAGGGTGCCATCTTGCTCAGTCTTCTTTTTTCCGCGGAGCCCGACGGATGTGTGTCTTGGTCACCCGGTTAAAAGTTGATTTTCTTCAAGAAGTTCGTGTTTTTTTTGCCGGTTCGACGCCGGTTCCCCTTCCCGCCTGGGCGTGGTACACCGGTATCGAGCCCGGAGCTACTTTTTCGTTTTTTGTCCTTCAAGACTAGCGTTCGCGCCTTTTTTCTTTTTTCACTGGCAGCCCGGTCTTTTGACCTTGCAGAAACCCTTTTTCCCCCGATGGCTGCCAGCGGGTTCAAAAAGTCGGTGTAAGAAACTGATGTCTCTCACCGACACACATGACTGCTGCCTCCGATGCCTCGGGCCCAATCATGACCCGATGATCTGTGGGCCCGTGTGGCAAAATGTCATCTAAGGCATTGAGGAGCTGTCAGCACCAACGAGAAAGGATCTTCTCTGACTCTGCGTCTGGCCGGGCCCGGACTTCGTCAGAGGCCTCGACGTCGCGGGGCTCCCCCTCACGGGAACACAAAAGGAAGAAGAAACCCATGAGGGCGGCGTCGGTAGACGCTCTTGGTCCCTCGAGGGCCAGGTCGCATAGCCCCAACCGCCGTCCCGGGTCCTCGGAGCTGGAGAGGCCTGCTAAACTACCTCGTGTGGAGCCGGAGTCCCCTAGTCATGTGAGCACTGTTGTCCTCGTGGAATCTCCTCTGGGGGAGCCGACATCGGCCCCAACGCCGTTGGGTGCCGAGTCGGGGGCTGCTGAGTCTCCTGAGCTCGGACTCAGGTTGACGGCCTTGGAGAGCAGCTTGGCGGCCTTCATGGAACAGCAGCGGGTGCTGATCGCCGGTCTGACCGGTGCATCTGCCCTGACCACCAGGACATCGACATCCAAGTCGACCCTGGAGACCGAGCCGATTCTTGAATCGATCCTCGGCCAAGGTCTCCCTCGGCCTCCCGTATGGCGGATGGCATCGGTGCCCGCCCGACCGGAGCTGCTCGATTCCTCCTCGGAGGGGTCGGGGTGGGAAACGGAGGATGAGGAGTCCCAGGACACTTTCCGGACCCAGTGTATCCCATCGGACTCGTCGGAGTCCAAGCCTCAGAGAAGGTCCCCCCCCGGAGGATACTCGGTTCTCGGACTTTGTGAGGGACATGGCCAAGGCCTTGGCATTCCCCGCGGACCCTGAGGAGGAGCCTCGAGCCGAAGAGCTCGAGGCCCTCCAGTATGACTCTCCACCAAAGGAGGCCTTTACTGTACCGGTTCCTCCGATGCTGGAACGGCTGCTCTTCCGTATGTGGGAAGCACCGGCCTCAGCGCCGGTTCTCAGCAAACGAGCCAATTCCATCTATCGTGTCCGTAAGAGCCCTGGGTTCCAGAAGGCACAGCTACCGCACCACTCCATGGTTGTGGAATCGGCCATGCATCGTCTGAAGAGTCAGAAGATGCACTCCTCGGTGCCCCCTGGCAGGGAGGCCCGGAACCTGGATACCCTCGGTAGAAAGTGCTTCCAGGGCTCTATGATGGCTTGCCGTGTCCAGACTTACCAGCTGTACATGGGCATGTACCTCCGAGACCTGGCAAAGGAGATTCCCGGGTTCTCTGCTGGCCTCTCCGAGGAACGTTTGCAGAGGTTCAAAGCTTTGTCATCAGGGATTCAAGAGTGCTCGAAGTTTATATCTCGAGCAGCCTATGATGGCTTCGAGACTTCGGCCCGAGTAGCAGCAGCCGGCATTGGTGCACGCCATCAGGCCTGGCTACAGTCATCGGACCTCAAGCCATGGGTCCCAGGACAAGTCTGAAAAGACTGCAGAAATCAAGACTGACTCTCACCAGGACAAGGCTGTCCAGGAAGATTTCTGCCCCTTCTCAATAATAGAAGGGCTCGGGGAAAAAGCCCTTTTACCCGAGGAAAGCCTCTGCCTACAAATCCAACCCTCAATTCCAGGCCTCTACAGCTCCCCAGCAGGGTCAGTAGGCCAAGGGGCAGGGACATGGGCCCCGTAGGCAGAAAACCCCAAGCCGCCAGCTCCCGCTCCGGCACAGCAGGGAGCGGGGTTTTGACTCCCACTGCATAGCCTCTCCCCCACAGCTGGCTCCACTCAGCACAGGAGGCCGGCTGACACTGTACGCCCACAGGTGGTCAGCCATAACGGGATATCTGGGTACTGAGCATAGTCCAAAAAGGCTACTTGCTCCACTTCAACCAGTTACCTCCCTCCTATTTTCCAGGGGAGCCTCCAAGACTCCCTCTGCACAGGAACCTCCTCCTTCAGGAGTTGGCAAATCTTCTACAGGAGCAGGCAGTGGAACCGGTGCCTCACCACCTGAGGGGACGGGGTTTCTACTCCAGGTACTTTCTAGTACCAAAAATGACAGGAGGCCTCAGGCCCATCCTAGACTTGCAAAATCTCAACAAGTTCCTGGAGAGGGAAAAGTTCAAGATGCTTACTCTTGGAATACTGCTGCCCTTCCTCCAGCAGGGAGATTGGCTATGCTGCTTAGACCTAAAGGATGCTTATACTCACATCCTCATTCATCCAGACCACAGACAATATCTCAGATTTGTAGTGGGAGGAAATCATTTTCAGTACAGAGTACTTCCCTTTGGCCTAAACTCCGCACCCAGGGTTTTCACCAAATGCCTGGCGGTCTATCTCAGAAACCAGGGCATCTTTGTCTTTCCATACCTGGACGACTGGCTCATCAGGGGTCAGTCTCCACAGGAGGCAAGACAGGCCACTCTTCGCACTGTCTCTCCTCTTCAGCACCTGGGCTTTGTCATAAATTTCGCAAAGTCCACTTTGCTCCCCTCACAAGACATAGAATTCATAGGAGCAAGGTTGGATACTTTACAAGCAATGGCTTATTTGCCCAAGGACAGGGCTCACAGGCTGATGGCTCTAGCACAGCAGTTTCACAAGGGATCTCTGGTCTCTGCCAGACATTTCCTGAGGCTTTTGGGCCACATGGCATCCACGGTTCATGTAACTCCAAATGCTCGTCTGCATATGCGGCCTGCTCAATGGTGCCTCAGAGCTCAGTGGATACAGGCCACAGGAGACTTAAGAGACAAAGTAAGAGTGTCCAAGCTTCTATCGGCCTCCCTGCAGTGGTGGCTGCATCTCCCCAACCTGGTCAAAGGGGTGCCTTTCAAGGCACCGCCACACACACAGATGCTGACAACCGATGCTTCTCTTCAGAGTTGGGGTGCACATTGCCAAGGGGGCATGCACTCAGGGCCTCTGGTCCTCTTGGGAGGCCACACAGCAAATCAATCTGTTGGAGTTGCGAGCTATTCGCTTGGCTCTACAGACTTTTTCTCATGTCCTCTCTCACCAGTCTGTTTTGATTCAAACAGACAACCAAGTAGCAATATTCTATGTGAACAAACAGGGAGGCACGGGATCCAGGCTTCTGTGTCAGGAGGCACAGGCCCTGTGTGCCTTGGCAATCAGGCAAGGCATGTTTCTCAAGGCAGTTTATCTCCCTGGCCAAAAAAATTACCTGGCAGACAGATTGAGCAGGATTCTACAGCCTCACGAGTGGCATTTAAATCCCCTAGTGGTCCAGCAGATCTTCCTAAAATGGGGTCTTCCAACCATCGATCTCTTTGCCAGCCCACTGAACCGTCAGCTGCCCAGGTTTTGTTCCAGACAACCGCATCCTCTGCGAATAGCAGCAAATACCTTCCTCATCTCTTGGTCTACGGGCCTGCTGTATGCCTTTCCTCCAACGCCTCTAGTGGCCCGAACCCTATTCAAGGTTCTTCGGGACAGGGCCTCCCTGATCCTGGTAGCCCCCAGATGGCTGAGGCAGCCATAGTTTCCACTCCTTCTGCAATTGGCAGTGGACACTCCCCTCCCTCTGGGGGTGCAACCCGATCTCCTGTCTTAGGATCAGGGATCTCTCCTGCACCCCAACCTCCAGTCCCTCCATTTGATGGCCTGGCTGCTGAAAGGGTAGTTCTAGCCCCCTTACTTCTCCCTAGGGAAGTGGAGGAGGTGGTTTTGGCCTCTAGGAGACAATCCACCCGGAAATCTTATGCCCTCAAGTGGCGTAGGTTCTCCACCTGGTGTGCTCAGTGCCACGAGGATCCGTTTTCGTGCCTGGTACCAGTGGTGCTGCAGTATCTGCTTCACCTGTCGGATCTAGGCCTTAAATCCAAATTTGTTCGGGTCCACCTCAGTGCTCTGTCAGCGCACCACTCGCCGGTGGAGGGCCATTCACTGTCGGTCCATCCCTTGGTGGTCCGCTTCCTCAGAGGCCTCCTTTTGCTCAAGTCTCCGATTCGCCCACCAGCCGCTGAGTGGGATTTGAATGTGGTCTTGCAACAACTTACTTGCCCACCATTTGAGCCGATGGCTACCTGTCATTTGCGCTTCCTTTCCTGGAAGGCGTTGTTCCTGGTGGCTCTTACCTCGGCCAGGCATGTGAGTGAACTCTGGTTTCTGATAGACCGTACACACGGTTCTATAGGAACAGGGTGGTCTTACGGACTCATCCTAAGTTCCTTCCAAAGGTTGTCTCCTCCTTCCACCTCAATCAGGAGGTGGTTCTTCCGACCTTCTTTCCCAGGCCGCATGCCAGCCGGGCTGAAATGGTCTTGCATACCCTGGACTGTAGGAGGGTGTTGTCTTTCTACATTGACCGTACGCAGGGGCATCGAAGGGCTGTTCAGCTCTTCATATCTTTTGACCCTAATAAGCTGGGGTCACCTCTCTCCAAGCGTACCCTGTCCATTTGGGTAGCAGACTGTATCGCCTGGGCGTACAGGGCAGCCGGCCTCTCCTTGCAGGGTCGAGTCACGGCCCACCGTGTCATGGCGAAGGTGGCGTCAGTAGCTCATCTCTGCTCTGTTCCATTGGCAGACATCTGCCGGGCCACTACTTGGTCTTCAAGCCAGACTTTTGCAGCCCACTACTGCCTTGAGAGGGAGTCCCGCAGGGACAGTGCTTTCGGACAGGCGGTACTCCGTAATCTCTTTGAGGTTTAGGCAACTCCTACCCCTCCGGCCCTTGTGTTGGGCTACCGTTCGGGGGCGTTCTCAGAGGATATTCTTATCACGGATGCTGAGGCTCTTGAGAGGGAGCCATTTTTTCAGCTTTGGGTTCCCGTTAGCCTAGAGCTGGGGAGTCCCATATGTGAGGACTGACTTCCTGCTTGGTCCTGGAGAAAGAGTAGTTACTCACATGTAACAGGTGTTCTCCAGGAGCAGCAGGAATCAATCCTCATGACCCTCCCTCCTCCCCGTGGAGTTGCAGTCATATGATTTATTTTTCTGTTTTTGCTGTCTTTTAGCTATGTCATCAGACTGAGCAAGATGGCACCCTTGGGCGGGAAGGGGACTGCGCATGCGCGCTGCATTCCCAAAGGCTTTCTTTGAAAGCTGGGGAAATGCTCCGCACGAGGGCTCCATCGGCACCTACGTCACCCATATGTGAGGACTGATTCCTGCTGCTCCTGGAGAACACCTGTTGCAGGTGAGTAACTACTCTATCTTCTGGGGAAACTGCTAGGTACTTGTGACTTGGCTTGGTCACTGTTGGAAATGGGATATTGAGCTTGATAGACCTTGGCCTGACCCAGTATGGCATTTCTTATCTTCTTATGCTGCTGCCCAAATGCATGACCTTGCATTTTTAACATTAAATCTCAGCTGCCAAATTCTAGACCATTCTTCAAGCTTAGCTAGATCCCCCCTCATGTTATCTACACATTCCTGGGGTGTCTGTTGCAGATTTTGGTATCATCCGCAAAGAGCAAACCTTACCCGACAGCCCTTCCGCAATATCACTAACAAAGATGTTAAAAAGAATCGTACCCTTTGTCGCTTCCCACTCAACCAGTTTCTAACCCAAGCAGTAATTCTAGGATCCATCCCTAGGCTGCTCAGTTTGTAAGTTGCCTTTGCAGTGTCAGACGCTTTACTGAAATCTAAATACACCACATCTAGGGCTCTCCCTCGTCCAACCTCCTGGTCATCCAGTCAGAGAAATCAATCAGATTTGTCTGACAAGACCTGTCTCTGGGTAATCTATGCTGCCTTGGATCCAGTAATCCATTGGACTCCAGAAACCTTATAAATTTCTCTTTCAGCAGCGCTTCCAATAATTTATTCAACACTGAGGTTAAACTAACCGGCCTGTAGTTCTCAACTACATCCTTACTTCTGCTTTTGTGTAAAGGGTCCATATGTGTGTGTCTCCAATCCTCTGGCACCACTCCTAACTCCAAAGAGGCATTGAAAAGGTCAGTCAGTGGCGCTGCCAGAACGTCCCCAAGTTCCCTCAGTATTCTCAGATGTATCCCATCCGGTCCCATTGCTTTGTCTACTTTTAGTTTAGCTAGTTTCTCACGGGCACAATATTCTGAAAATCATTCAAGATGCCCCTCGCTTCTGTTCCTGTTTGTGGACGTTTTCTGAGGTCCTGCTTCTAGTCCTTCATCTGTGAACACAGAACAAAAATATTTCTTGAACAATTCTGCTTTATCCTCATCAGCTTATACATATTCCTTCCCTTCACCCTTGAGTCTGACAATACCACTTTTGCCCTTCCTCCGATCACTAATATATCAGAAAAATGTCTTATCCCGCGCCGCCGCCCCCCCCCCCCCCATTTTATTATATTGGCTATTTCCTCCTCTTTTGCTTTTTTGACTACTTTGCAGGCCTCTAAGATTTTCCAAATATAGATGCTTGTCTTCCTCTGTATCCAGAAAGGACAGGGACAGGGTAGGAAGAAGGGGAGGAGGAGTGGCACTATATGTAAAAAATATTATTAAAGCGTTGGAATTACAGAGCTTAAAAGGGAGAGAGGAGGCATTGTGGGTTAAACTAGAAAGAGGGAAAGAGAAATCTATTTGCATTGGCGTTATATACAGACCTTCCTCGCAAGAGGAAGAGGTGGACAGAGTTAATTGAAGACATACGCAGCATAGCTAGGAATGGGGAAGTGCTACTGATAGGCGATTTCAATATGCCAGATGTTGACTGGCACATTCCTACTGCAGTATCATCTAGAAATAAAGAGATCCTGGATTCTCTACAGGGAGAACTATTCAGGCAATTGGTAACAGACCCCACACGTGAAGGGGCCATACTGGACTTGGTGCTTACCAATGATGAAAGTGTTTCTAATGTTATAGTGGGAGATTATTTTGCATCCAGCAGATGGTGTGGTTCAGGATTAGGATTAGGACTGTTAGAATCCATTCAAAAGTGAGGGTCTTAGACTTTAGGAAAACTATCTTTGCCAAGATGGTCCAATATCTCAGGGCGTCGTTAGCTGGATGGGAACAGCTGGGGGATGTAGAAAAACAATGGGCAAAACTGAAAGGGGATATTTTAAGGGCAACCAACCTTTTTGTTAAAATGGTAAATAAAGGTAAAAGGAAAAGGAGAGACCGCTGTGGCTTTCAAAAGATGTAGCTGCCGGGCCGCCACCTGGTCTTCAAGCCAGACTTTTGCAGCCCATTATTGCTTGGATGGAGAGTCCCGACGAGGCAGTGCTTTCGGCCAGGCGGTACTCCGCAATTTATTTGAGGTTTAGGCAACTTCTACCCTCCGGCCCTCTGGTGTCAGGCTACCAGGGGTGTTGTATCTCTGCTGGATTCCTATCACAGCTGTTGCGGCTCTTCTAGAGGGAGCCATTTTTCAGCTATGGGTTCTCGGTAGCCTATAGCTAGGGAGTTCCATATGTGAGGACTGACTTCCTGCTTGTTCCTGGAGAAAGCGTAGTTACTCACCTGTAACAGGTGTTCTCCAGGGACAGCAGGAATCAGTCTTCACGACCCTCCCCTAGAGTTGCAGTCCTATTATTGATTTTGTTCTTTTTGCCGTCTTTTTAGCTATGACATTAGACTGAGCAAGATAGCACCCTTGGGCGGGAAGGGGACCACGCATGCCCGATGCAATCCCAAAGGCTTTCTTTGAAAGCTGGGGAATTGCTCCGCACGAGGGCTCCATCTGCGCCATGTCACCCATATGTGAGGACTGATTCCTGCTGTCCCTGGAGAACACCTGTTACAGGTGAGAAACTACACTTTTTCCCTGATTGTGTACCAGTTCCTCTTCCCGCCTCAAGACGGCGTTGGTTCTGACTGGCGTTCGTGCCCTTTTTTGCCTGGGGGGTCGTCGACCCCGGCCAGGTGCCTCCCACCATGTCTCCCAGTGAGTTAAAAAATGTGTCTGATGCAATCAAACCATGTAGGTAACCGACACCCATGACTGCTGTCTTCGCTGCCTGGGACCCCAGACCATGATAGCACCTCCTGCGACCTGTGCCAGGCTATGACTTCGAAGACAAATAAAAAGAGGTTGGAGTTGCAGGAGAAACTTCTCCCAAGGTCCGACTCGGCACCAGCCTCCCTAATGCCAAGCTCCAAGCCCAGCACTTCCCGTGAGGCCCGAGTGTCCTCTGAGTCCCACAGTGGTGGCCCCTCCGAGAAGACCCTGGACCCCAAGAGAAAGAAGAAAACGTCCTCGAAGTCCGTTGAGGCATCTCCAGAGAAACCCTGAAAAAGCCCTCGGAGGGACTCAGGCGGCTCCGAGCAGCGCCCTACCAAGGTCCTCAAAAAGGACTTCTCAGCCAGCAGAGACCATGCCGAGGTTCCTTGAGGCCATGGTCCCATCAAAGACGCACTCACGAGAGTACTGGCGCTGGGCCCGAGATCCTCGACGCCCATACCGAAAGCTGTGGAGCCTACTGGCTTGGAAACCAGAATGGTGGCCCTAGAAGAGAATATCTCTGCTATCCTGGCCAACCACATCATCTACCCCATCAACTGGACCCCCGACTGCAGGGTAAGCTCCACACACCATAGCCCTCGGGTAAGCCCTCAGTGCCTGTCGAAGTCCTATTCCCGTTCCTCGGACATCCGATCCAGAAATGGGCCGGGGAGTGTCTTGGACCCCAAGTCCTCCGGAGGCCCTCTGGGTGGGCCTTGAGGCAAGGAGTCGCAGGGCCTTGGACTCATTGCCACCCCTCGGCTCCGAGTGGGAGACTGACAACAAGGCCTCCCTAGAAATTAGTCCACAACGAGACATCCCCTTGGAGTCCTCTCCCCCGGTGCCCCTACTCCTCCGAAGGATGTGGCCTTCCACAGCTTTGTCAGGGATATGGTCCAAGCCCTCTCAGTGCAAACCGAGGTGGAGGGAAGACCTGTGCACTGAAGAATTGGAAATCTTCCAGTATGAGTTCCTACCCAAGGAGACTGTCACGGTGCCGGTGCAGCCGATCCTGAAGCGGCTGCTACTTAGGACATGGGAGACCCAGCATCTGAGCCGGTGGTCAACTGATGCCTCAATGCCATGTACCTTGTCAGGAAAGAGCCCGGGTTCCAGGAACCCCAACTGCCAATACAACTCCATGGTTGCCGAGTCAACCATGCAAAAATTGAAGAGTCGGAAGACCTACTCTTCTGTCCCCCCTGGTAGGGGAGGCTAGAGCCCTCGACGCCTTCGGTCGAAAGTGCTATCAGGGCTCGATGCTGGGGTGTCTGATACAGGCCAATGAGCTGTACATAGGCATGTACCTTACGCCCTGACCCAGGAGTTGTCCGGGTTTTCAGCAGGGCTTCCCGTTACCCCTCCAACAGCTCCAAACCCTGACCTCCAGGATCAAGGACTGCTCCAAGTTCCTTTCTCGGGCAGCCTATGATGATTTTGAGTCGGTTTGTAGCTCAAGTAGCTGCAGCAGGCATTGGGGCCTGGCGCCAGACATGGTTGCAGACCTTGGACCTCGAGCAATGGGTCCAGGAAAAGTTGCTTGATGTCCCCTGCACCGGGGAGAATCTGTTCAGCAAACCCATGGCCGACAAGGCAGCCGAGATAGATACTGATGTGCTGACTTGGCAAAGGCTCTCCAAGAAGATCTGATCCCTTCCCCAAAAGAAAACCTCGGGGAAAAGACCCCTCTTCCCAAAGAAAAAAGGACCCTTTCATCAGAGTCACCACTACCAGCCCTTTTTGGGCCAGCAGCAGGATTCTCACCCCAAAAGCCATGGCCATGAAGCCCAAAAGCCAAAGTGTGATGAAGAAGCCCCAATTTCCACTGTTAAAATACAAAACATGCAGCATGTCAGTGCAAAAACTGACAGGAGAACAGACCAGGTGGATAGCTGTTGTCAGTGGCAACGACAACAAAGGCAGCCACGAGGTCTGGAGAAACGTGTAGTAAGAAGAAACGCCCTAATTCCCAATAGCACACACCTGGTAGGGAAGAGTATGCACAGCCCTTATAAGGATAGTGCAGGGAACACAAGGGGGAAGCATTACAAGGACGACACCTCCAAAGAGTTGTCAGGAGGAGAGGAATTGTCAGAGAGCTCAGATTTGGAACAAACCCTGAGAGGGAGAAACCTGGGACAAGGTGAGCACTGTAGGAAGAGAAGACAGCCTGTCTTACCTACAGCAGCTACCAGAGAGGAACCAGGAAGAGTCTCTCACTTCAGTATAGGAAGTGACTCAGAGTCTGAACCAGGAAGCGTTCAACCTCAGAGATACCCAGAATCCACTAGGAGGAAGCAGCTTGCTAGAGCCGAGGCCAGCTGGGCAGCTCCTGCTGATTGCAGAGACACGGCAGCATGGAACCTACGTTCTAACCAGAGGAACTGCAAGCCAGTAGCTAAAAAGTATGTAACAAGAAGCTGGGACTTGGGGAATGAATGTGAGCCATTGAAAGTTAAAAGGAATAAAAGTGTTTGTAGAGTGAATGCAGAGCAGCCTTATACAGGAAGCCAGAGGTGGGGGCAGGGCAGCTACTCCCAGCCTAACTACCTGAATAGAGAGCATTCACAGCCGTCAGAAAAGCTTAGAGACTGGCCAGAAGACGTGTATATGTCAGAAGAGGAGCTGGCAGTAAGCTTTAAACCCCAAAAGAAGCCTTACAAGCTAAAGTCTGTTAGCAAGAGGGGACAGAGAGTTCCTCTATCCCAAACAGAAGATAGCAACAGAGAAACTTACCGTGAAGGCTTGCCAAGGGGAAATGTCCAAGCATATTTCAACCAAGAGGGTTTGGAACGTGAGGAGGAACCCATGTTAGTGGACTCTCTCAGTGAATCCTCATCTATATCTGACCTAATGGACTGTACATTAGTCTCATCTGAAAGAATATCTCTGCGCTAGACAGAGCAAAAGCCTGTATGCTACAGTTTAAGTTCCTACCTTGAAGCAAGAAGTTATTGCTGTATGTCCTTTGTGTTTTTGCCAAAAGATTGGAATACTTTTGTTTCTGCTTGTGTTCTGTTCACTTGTTTATTAATCCACCCCGGGAGGGGAATAAATCCACATTTTGCTTTACCATTCGAGTTTGCACAACTATTTCTTCACCATCAGCAGCACACTGCCCCCTGGTGGTGACAAAAGGCACAGAAACACCAGGCCCCAGCTCCCACCCAGGCCGGGGGGAGCTTTTTACTCCCAGGGCAGGGCCTCTCCTCCCCCCAGGAGACCCTCAACAGCCCACAGGGGGTCACCTGGCACTCTTTGCCCACAGGTGGGCCAGGGTCACCTCAGACCAGCGGGTACTGCAAGTGTTAAGAGAAGGGTATCTTCTCCACCTACAACAGGTACCACCCAGGTTTTTTCCAGGAGAGCCAATGCGACCTCTCCTTCACCATACCCGCCTGCTCGCAGAGCTTGCAGGTCTGCTCAGGGACAATGCAGTAAAGCCTGTATCCAAAATCCTATGGGGAAAGGGCTTTATTCCAGATATTTCCTGGTCCCAAAGAGAACTGGGGGCCTCAGGTCCATATTAGACCTGATAAACTTAAACACGTTTCTGGTGAGGGAGGAGTTTAAGATGATCTCCCTTAAACACTGCTGCCTTACCTCCACCAGGGAGATTGGTTGTGCTCCTTGGACCTAAAAGATGCGTGTACACATATCCTGATTCATCCCTCCCACAGGCAGTACCTACAGTTTGTCATGGGAGGAGGGCATTACCAGTACAAGGTGCTACCCTTCGGCCTAGCCTCCTCGCCAAGGATCTTTACAAAGTGCCTGGCGGTCATCTTCGCCCACCTGTGCCTGCAAGGGGCTTTCGTCTTCCCCTACCTGGGCGACTGGCACATCAGGTGCAGCATGGCTTCAGAAGCCAGCCAAGCCACAGACTGCGCAATCCTCCTTCTGCAGCACCTGGGGCTTGTCATTAAATACCCAAAATCCCATTTCTCTTCAGTCCAAAGTCTGGAGTTCATAGGGTCCCAGTTGAACACGTTACAGGCCAAGGCCATCCTCCCAAAAGAAAGGGCAGAACACCTCAGGCAACTAGCAGAGGAGGTGTAATTCAGTGCCAGCTCGCTTCCACCTACTGGTCCATGTCACACCCTCGGCCCACTTACACATGCAGACAGCACAATGGTGCCTCCGCTCGCAGTGGACTCAAGCCACGGGCAGGCTATGGGACAGGGTCAAGGTTACCCACCAGTTGTCAGAATCCCTCAGTTGGTGGCAAAACCTTTGCCACCTCCACGTAGGAATGCCCTTCCAGGCACCCACGCCGCAGAGGACCCTGACCACGGGCACCTCCCTCCTGGGATGGGGGGTGCATTGCGGAGGCCTCCGCAGACAGGGAAGCTGGTCTCAGGAGGATTCCCTCCTTCAGATCAACCTCCTGGAGCTCAGGACAACCTTCTTGGCCCTACGAGCGTTCAACCACTGACTGCGACACTAGCCTGTTTTGATCCAGACCGATAGCTAGGTCATCATGTTCTATATCAACAAGTAGGTGGGCATGGGTTTGTACTCCTTCTTCCAGGAGGTGGTAGCCCTCCTCTCCTTCACAGCACGTAACAACATGCTGCTGCGGGTGGTGTACCTCCCGGGCCAGGACAATTGCCTGGAGGACAGACTAAGCAGAGTCCTCCGCCCACATGACTGACGCTTAAACCCCAGGATAGTGCAGCAACTCTTCTGCCTCTGGAACAGCCCTATGATGGACCTATTTGCCTCTCCAGACAACATGCAGCTTCCTACTTCTGCTCCCGTCAGCTGCACCCAGAGAGAGTAGCGACGGATGCCTTCCTGATCTCATGGTCCAAGGGCCTACTCTGTGCATTTCCACCGATTTCCCCCCCCCCCTCCCCTGCCGGTCGCCAAGACCCTCTTCAAAGTCCAGAGCGAAAGGGCCTCAGTTATACTGATTGCCCCCAGGTGACCCAGGCAACCTTGGTTCCATCTGCTGCTCTCCATGTCAGTGGCACTTCCGGTCCCTTTGGGCCAAGCCCTGGATCTCCTGTCCCAGGAGGAAGGCGCTCTCCTGCACCCCAACCTGGGGTCGCTAACACTAACAGTGTGGCTGCTGAAAGAATGGCATTGGCCCCTTTCAATCTCCCAGTGGAAGTCGAGGAGATCCTCCTGGCCTCTCAGAAACCCTCCACCAGACAGACTTATGCCTTTAAGTGGAGAAGATTTTCAGTCTGGTGTGCTGAAAGAAAGGAGAATCCTTTCTCCTGTTGTGTTCAGCTAGTACTACAGTACCTACTGTGCCTGTCACACACCGGGCTGAAATCCAACTCTGTGAGGGTACATCTGAGCACCACAGCCGCTCACCACTACCCCATTGAGGGAAAACACCTCTCATGCCAGCCCCTGGTTCCTCTGGGACTTCCTATTATCTAAGCCCCATCTTCATCCACCACTGGCAGAGTGGGACCTCAATGTGGTGTACTCTCAGCTAACCAAACTGCCGTTGGAGCCCCTGGCCACTTGCCACCTATGGTACCTGTCTTGGAAAGTGGCTTTTCTAGTGGCCCTCATGTCCACTCGAAGAGTGAGCGAACTCCAGGCCCTGCTGACAGATCCCCACCCTATACCAGATTTTATAAGAACAGGATTCCTCCTGAAGGTGGTGTCCCCCTTCTACCTCAACCAAGAGGTGGTCCTCCCCACCTTCTTCCTGCGGCCTCACACCGGAAGGAAGGAACTAATACTGAATATGCTGGATTGTAAGCGGCCCTTGTCCTTCTACTTGCAGCAGACTCAGGGCCATCGAAAAGCCCCTCAGCTTTTCGTATCCTATGACCCCAGCAGACTGAGGCTGCCCGTGACTAAGCAAACTCTGTCCACGTGGGTGGCGGACTGTACTGCCCTCGCCTATGCGCGGGCTGGCCTCTCCCTCAAGCACCAGATCACAGCGCATCACGTGAAGGTGGTGAAGTGGCCAACTTCTGCTCGGTGCCAATTACAGAAATCTGCAAGGCTGCCACGTGGTCTTCCATTCACACGTTCACAGCTCACTATTCCCTGGAGAGTGAGTCCCGCAGGGACAGTGCCTTCAATCAAGCAGTACTCCATAATATTCTTGGCGTGTAGGCCCTCCGACCCTTCTGTGTTCAGGCTACCAAAGTGATACTGTCGTTGAACGCTAGGGTCTGCAGAGTCCCTCAGTGAGGAATCACCTTCTGCAACTCACGGCTATCCGATTGGTCACCGTAGGTACTGTCGTGGTTCAGTCCTCAGCAGCATGGAGCTAGGGAGTCCCATATGTGAGAACTGACTTCCTGCTTGTTCCTGGAGAAAGCGTAGTTACTCACCTGTAACAGGTGTTCTCCAGGGACAGCAGGAATCAGTCCTCACAACCCTCCCTCCTCCTCTGGGAGTTGCCGCCCTATATTGTTTTATTTATTACTACCATCCTAGCTATGTCATCTGACTGAGCAAGATGTCACTCTTGAGCGGGAAGGGGACCATGCATGCATGGTAGCAGGTCCCAAAGGCTTTCTTTGAAAGCTGGGAAAATGATCCGCTCGGGCTCTGTCGGCGCCGACGTCACCCATATGTGAGGACTGATTCCTGCTGTCCCTGGAGAACACCTGTTACAGTGAGTAACTACGCTGTATTGCATTTCTTTTTGTTTTTCCCTTGTTTGTTTATTTATTTAACAGGTTTTTGTACCGCTCTATCGTGGGATTCAGAGCAGTTTACATTTAACATGAACCAATATGTTTACATAGAGCAAGGGTGCTAAACATGGATGATTATATGGGGTTACAGATAACATTAATGTAGCAAATGGTATATACAGAGCAATTAGTTATTATGAGGGGTGAGTTGAAGGATACGTAGGCTGAGGAAGGTCAAAATCAGTGGACTGTGTAAGGTGGGGAGCATCTTGGGAGGGGTATGGACATGGGATAGGTAATGTGTCTGGGTAGGAGAGATGTTGGTTTGGGTTGGGGAGGGAATGCCAGGGTAGCCAGCTGGTTGGGAAGGACATGGGTCAGCAGTTTGTAAACATTAGGTATGCACATGGTATTTATGGGGTATTCCCATAATATTCGGTAAAGAGAAAAATTTGTATTGCTTTTTTCTAGTCAGATAAGTCCCGGATGGCACTTATTCAGCTGGGTAGGTCATTCCATAATGGAGAAGAGTATAAGGACAATGCTCTCTTGCACATCATTTGCTTGTGGGGATGTCCAGAGTGTTGCTATTTGAGGTTCTTATTATTCTGTTCTCAGGTGTCTTTTTGATCAGTGGTTGAAGGACAGAGGGTGATAATCCACAATCTATCTTGAAGATTATTAATAACATTTTGTATTTGGAATGCATGGTTACTTGTAGCCAACATAGCTGCTGTAGCGTGGGGGATATATGGCAGTACCTTGCTGTTCCGGTTATTATTCAAGCTGAAATATTTTCTACCAGTTGGAGTTGGGAGTATTGTTTTCTTTGGGAGACCTTGGAAGATTATATTACAATAGTCTAATTTGGGAGTTACTATGGCCTTGACAGACTGATCTGAGGTCACTATCGCTGAGTAGATGCTTGAGCTTTGTATACAGTTCTTAGTTTTTGGTAGGCTGTCTTGGTGGTTCTCTTGGCATGAGTCTGAAAGTTGAGTTGTTGGTCGAACGTGACTCTGAGATACTTGGCTTCATGCTTGACTGTTAGAATATAGTATACGATTTATCTCCAGGAATAAGCAGGAATGTAGTCTTCACATATGGGTATCGTCGGTACTGACAGAGCCCGCGTGGGAACGCTCCCCAGTGTCCAATAGGAACGATTTTGAGAGCATCCCTCAGCACATGCGCGCTGCCTTCCCGCCTTTCCAACTGTCCTTCAGTTCTTCGTTTTCCGCGGAGCCGACAGGACACATACCCTGTCACCACAGAAAATTTCCTCTTTAAACTTGTTTTCTTGTGGTCGCGCCTGCCTCAGCACAACACCTACCGGTACCGCCGGTTCTTTCTTCTTTAAAAAAAAAAAATGATATATATTTTTGAACTGTTTCTCTTCAGAAACTTTTTCTTTTGGTGCTAGGCGCCATTTTGGGCATTAGGCCCCATTTTTCCCCAAAGATGGAAAAACCAGCTAGTTGTTTTAAAAAAATGTTCTAAATGTGGCGGTACCATCTCCGTCACCGACACCCATGACTGGTGTCTAAAATATTTAGGCCCTGACCATTCTCCATCTGAGTGTTCCTCCTGTATGGGGATGACTAAAAGAGGAAGACAGAACCGAGCTGCAAAGCTTGGTACCTTCTTTTCTTTGGATACCAGGTCCATTGCATCGACGTCTTCAAGAGCCTCGTCTTCTTCCCATGGATCTCAGGTAACTAAGCATAAAAGCCGGTCCTCAAAGGGTAGCTCTCCTTCAAAGCATCGAGAGGCCATTGGCATTGCCCTTGAGGAAACTACACCGGCAAAACAGCCCCGGCGGGAGGCTTCGGCCTCCAAAGCATCAACGGGGTTCCAGGATGTTCTCGAGGCTTCAACCTCGGCAGAACTACTGGTGCCATGCTCAGGGGATCTGGCCGCTTTTACCGGTACCAATACCCAGGCATCGGCAGCGTCGATAGACCAGAGATTCCTCGCTATCGAACACAGTCTTGCAGCTCTCCTTACAGCTGTGGTACCATTGACACCAGTGGTTCAACAGGCACTGGTACTGACACCGGTACCGATGCCGGTACCTGCACCGGTACCGATGCCGGTACCTGCACCGGTACCCAATTTGGTACCGACTTCGATCGATACCGAGACCGTGCTTTGCATGAATATCGGGATCAGAGATACTTTGAATCCTCCGATTCCGATGACTCTGATAGTTTTGCCGGTACCAGAGTGTTTCTCCCGGAAGACTCCTCTTCTCCCCAATGCAGAATGTCTCCTCCAGAAGACATGTCTTTTCAGGATTTTATTTGTGATGTGGCCCGAGGCCTTTCAATCACAGTAGCTCCTGAAAAAGAACCTAGAGCAAAGGAATTGGAAATTCTCCAATACCCTAAGACTCCAAAGGAAGCAGCCATTCTGCCCATTCATGAAATTCTTCATGATTTGATGCTCAGAATGTGGGAGACACCTTTGACCACATCTCCTCATTCCAGGAGACTCAATACCATGTATCGAGTTCCACCATGTCCTGGTTTTCAAAAGACTCAGCTGCCACACCATTCAATGGTAGTGGAGTCAGCCATGCGTAGGATGAAAAGTGCAACGAGACATGCATCCAATCCTCCAGATCGTGAATCCAGGACTCTTGACGCTTTTGGGCGTCGAACCTTTCAGGCTTCCATGCTTTTGGCTAGGATCAGCTCATATATTTTATATATGGGAATGTTCCTCAAAGAGGTCACAGGAGATTTGGAGCTTATGAGCCCCCTTCTCCCTGAGGACAAACGACAGGACTTTCTCACTCTGGTCAAGTATGCTCAAGATGTCTCCAAGTTTGTAAACCGTGCAGCCTTTGACTGCTTTGAATGCATTAGCAGAACCTCTGCTATTGCCATTCATGCATGTCGGATTGCCTGGCTTCAGGCATCAGACTTGGAGATTTGGATACAGGATAAATTGGGAAACATCCCTTGCACAGGAGAAAACCTCTTTGGCAAGAATTGGCAGGAGAAGGCTAATGAGATAGATACTGACAATCTCACTTCAGACAGTGTCAAAATCTACAGCCACTCCAGCCAAAAAGAAACCCTATAAAAACCCCTTTTTCAGCAAAAAGAGGAAGTTTTATCCAACCTATACACAGCAAGGGCAAGCTCAGGTCAAGTTGCCCAAAAGGGTCAACAACAACAATCCAGACAAAAGAAGCCAAAAGGGCTTAGAGCTCAACCAGCTCCACAGGCCCAGCCCCCTCAAGGGCTTTGACTCCTTCATAGAGAACTTAGCCTTCCTGCCTCTGAAGGGGCCAGAACCCCTAAACATTCCAGGCAGGTTGTGTCATTTTGCCAACAGATGGCACCAAATAACAACAGAAAACTCGACTCTGTCCATTGTGAGAGAGGGATACAAGCTTCATTTTCACAGCATGCCCCCTCCTACAATAGTAAGACAGTTCAATTCCCAGGCTTCTACAGGCAATCTACTGGATCAAGAGGTCTCAACAATCCTTGCTCAAGGAGCAATAGAGGAGGTGCCTATTCTTCAGCAGGGTGCAGGGTTCTACTCCCCCTATTTTCTGATTCCAAAGAAAAGAGGAGGACACAGACCCATTCTAGACCTCAGAGAACTGAACAAATATCTGTTCTGAGAAAAGTTTAAAATGATTTCTCTGGGAACTCTTCTGCCATGCCTTCAAAGTCAGGATTGGCTATGTTCTCTAAATCTAAAGGATGTATATA
The DNA here is from genome assembly GCA_033557465.1 of Ichthyophis bannanicus. Classification (NCBI taxonomy): domain Eukaryota; kingdom Metazoa; phylum Chordata; class Amphibia; order Gymnophiona; family Ichthyophiidae; genus Ichthyophis; species Ichthyophis bannanicus. The sequence continues at coordinate 339,513,676 of CM066032.1, forward strand.
CTCACATTCTGATCCATCCAGATCACAGGAAATTCTTACGATTCCTTTTCAAGGGAAAACATATCCAATACAGGGTTCTTCCCTTTGGTCTGGCTTCGGCACCAATAGTATTCACGAAATGCATGGCAGTAGTAGCTGCATTTCTGCGAACCCTGGGGATATTCGTCTTCCCTTACTTGGACGACTGGCTCATTCGAGCCTCCACGGTTCCAGAAGCCATATCTGCACTGTCTCGCACAATGCGAATCCTTCAATACTTGGGATTGGTCATAAACCTCCCAAAATCCCAACTTTCTCTGTCTTAGTCCCTAGAGTTCATAGGAGCTCTTCTAGATACCAGACAGTCAAGGGCTTTTCTCCCACAACCCCGCTGTCTTCCTATAATGCAGCTAGCTTCTCAAGCAGCGGTGAAGTCCTCCCTAACTGCTCAAAAACTACTACAACTATTGGGACATATGGCATCCACGGTTCATGTGGTTCCCAACGCTTGCCTTCATATGTGAGCAGCCCAGTGGACCCTATCCACACAGTGGACACAGGCCACAGGATGTCTATCGGACAAGATATCAAACTCACAACAACTGATCTTGTCCCTACAAGAGTGGCAATCACTGGAAAATCTTCTAGTGGGGTCTCCTTTTCAGCAACCCCTATTCCAGGCCACCCTAACAACAGATGCATCACAGGTGGGATGGGGAGCACACCTGCATCATCTCTCTACCCAGGGTACCTGGACTCCACAGGAGGCTTGTCTTCACATAAACCTTCTGGAACTCGGAGCAATCTATCTAGCTCTTCGAGTATTCCATGCACAACTCAGCTACAAGACAGTCCTAGTTCAAACGGACAATCAAGTAGCTATGTTCTACGTGAACAAGTAGGGTGGAACAGGCTCTCTGTCATTATGCAACGAAGCTTTACGACTATGGGCCCTCGCCAGAGAGCATCAAATTCACCTTCTTGTGGTATATCTTCCAAGCATTCAAAACCTTTGGGCAGACAGACTCAGCCGAGTACTGCTGCCTCACGAATGGTCTCTCCATCTAGACCAGGTGGCCAAGATATTTCAGATCTGGGGAACCCCAGACATAGACCTATTTGCAAGTCCACTGAATGCCAAACATCCCCGGTTCTGTTCCAGGATTCCGGCTCAAAATTGCCAGGCAAGGGACGCCTTCCTTCTTCACTGGGGTCACGACTTCCTCTATGCCTTCCCACCCATTCCCCTCATCCCCAAAACACTCTTCAAGTTTCAGAGAGACAGAGGTCGTATGATCCTCATAGCGCCATGGTGGCCACACCAAATGTGGTATCCCCTGCTTCTACATCTCTCTCAAGCTGCACCTCTGGAGTTAGGCTATGCTCCAGATCTCCTCTCCCAACAGAACGGGGTGCTATGGCACCCGAATCCCCAGTCCCTGCAGAATGTTAACCTTTCCCAACAGGTAAAGGATATCCTTCTGGCTTCTAGAAAACCTTCCACAAGACTCTCTTACGCCTTCAAGTGGAAACGTTTTACTATATGGTGTTCACAGAAGGTGTTAAACCCCCTTATGGTACCTAGAGAACATAAGAACATAAGATATGCCATACTGGGTCAGACCAAGGTCCATCAAGCCCAGTATCCTGTTTCCAACAGTGGCCAGTCTAGGTCATACGTACCTAGCAGTTTCCCCAAAAGAGACAGGTTCCACAATGCTTGTACTGGGTCAAGCATTGATATCCTGGGTCCCTTCTTAATAATGGTTTATGGACCTTTCCTCCAGGAACTTGTCCAAACCTTTTTTAAACCCAGCTACACTAACAGCCTTTACTACATCCACCGGTAACAAATTCCAGAGTTTGATTACACGTTGAGTGAAAAAATATTTTCTTTTATTAGTCTTAAATAGTTTACCCTGTAGCTTCATTTATCAAATTCTGGTCTAAAGACCAATTCAGTAAGAGTCCATCTTAGTGCAATTGCAGCTTCCTATAAGCCTCTAAATGGACAACCAATTTCCACTCATCCACTCATAACAAGATTTATGAGAGGTCTTCTATTAACAAAGCCTCCCATCAGGCCACCACCGGTGGCATGGGATTTAAACCTAGTTCTCAGGCAGCTCATGAAACCGCCTTTTGAATCTTTAGCCACTATAACCCTGAAACATTTGTCCTGGAAGGTCATCTTCCTAATTGCAGTCACCTCTGCACGTCGCATTAGTGAATTGCAAGCATTAGTGGCTGATCCTCCTTATACTAGGTTTCACCATGATAAGGTTGTTCTTAGAACTCATCCACACTTTATGATAAAGGTGGTTTTGCCTTTTCAGTTAAATCAATCAATTTATCTTCCTGTATTCTTTCCGAGGCCTCATGCCTCTAATGCAGAAAGGAACCTTCATACTTCGGATTGTAAAAGAGCCTTGGCTTTTTACCAGCAACATAGAAAGTCTTCTCAACTTTTTATTGCTTTTGATTCTAGTCATTTGGGACTTCCAGTCTCCAAGAGAACTCTGTCCAAATGGATTGCACAATATACTTTGCTTATGAGAGTAAGAGTCTTCCTCTTCAAGGCCATGTCACAGCTCATAATGTGAGAGCCATGGCAGCCTCTATGGCTAACCTTCACTCTGTGTCTATTGATGACATTTGTCGAGCAGCCACCTGGGCTTCAGTACACACCTTTACAGCTCACTACTGCCTAGATAAAGCCTCCCATCGGGATGCCTTCTTTGGCCAAGCTGTTCTTCAAAATTTCTTCCAGACCTAATTGAACTCCTACCCACCAACCCTGGTGGGATGCCAGAGATCCATGGGAGGAAGCATGGCCCACCTTACTTAGGTATACAAGAAAATTGTTGGTTTTTTTGGAGTAATACAACTAATGTAGAAATAAAGTAAATCACTCCACTTTTAACTTCTGGCTATAATCAGGGTTCTGGTAGTATTTTTGGCCAGCCTATATTTCTCTATCTCCCGAATGTAGTCTCAGATCAAAGCAGCGCTCATGAACACTTTGTATAGTGAAACATTAACTGTGCTTGACGACATCAATGACTACTCAGTATACCTTCAGATTTTTCTTTGATGCGCGGCGTTTTTTGACAAAGAAAAATCTGAAGGTATACTGAGAGACGTGGGCAGCAACTAGTAATTCTCCAGAACGAACTCCATTGATGAGTGAAACGCGAGGACGTCGAATGTGTGAGGCGTATGGAGGATTGATAAGATTAAGGGAGCCGAGTTGAACAAGCGTACAGAGAAAGTTAAGTTTGTTCCACTGTTCTCTACAGACTTTTAAATTACACACATCAATTAATAGAGGTTTGAGCACTGGTGTATTGGCAAGAAGAAAGATATTTAAAGAAATTAAAGTAATAAATAAAAAATAGGGAAAGAACGGGGGGCGGAGCCTGATGTCCAGCGGGTAGGACGCTTTGCGTTGAAGCTCCGGAGAGGCCTACTTAGAATCCTGACTTAATACCTATACAAACTTACTATTTTGCTCCGAGCTGACCGGGGTACCTCGGGGGGGGTGGCGGCCCATAAACCAGCGCGCTTGGACTTCGGGTCTCCTTCCTTTTCTCACGGAAAACGTTCCAAAACAGAGGTGTCCTCTCCACAGAAGATGGTCCCATTTCGTGAAAACCCCGCAATGCACCTGGAGCTTTTGGAGGAAATACGCGGCGTGAAGGAATTGGTGCAGTCCAATGGAGAAGCGCTTCGAGCCATGCGAGAAGACTTTGGAGTGCTCCAGGACCGACTTGAAAGTCTTTCCTTACGGCAGGACAACATGGCGGGGGTCCTCGACTCGCACGAGGCGCGCTTGGGCAAACTGGATAAGGCTGAGCGCCAGATACAGAATCTTCAAAAGGAGTTAGAAGATAGTAATAATCGAGCCCGTCGCAACAATGTGAGGCTCCTCGGAATACCGGAGGGGGTGGAAGCAGGAGATATAAGAGAATTCTTGCTCAAAACTCTTCCCTCCTTGCTGAAGATCACTTTTCACAGAGAACTGGAAATCGATCGAGCACACCGTGTTCCTGCCCACATGGCGCCCAACCGTACGACCCCCCGGCCTATTATCTTTAGCTTGCTACGCTATCAACAAGTGGAACAAATTTTACATGTTGCCCGAGCGAATCATCATTTGGAATTTGAAGGTCGTAAGATCTCCTTCTTTCCTGATTTGGCAAAGCCTACCGTTGACCGTCGGAAGAAACTCCTTGCTTTTCGCCCTCGACTTCAACAGCTACAGGCTCGCTTTGGCCTGTTGTATCCGGCAAAGCTCCGAGTGACTCTCCACAACCAAACCAGGACGTTCGAAGATCCTGATCTACTATCAACATTTTTAGACTCCAAAGAAGCAGAGCGGATGCGCTAATCCCGAGTCTTGGACTCTTATCTGCCGGCTCTGTCCGCCATTTTGAAGGGCCCGATGTGGCGATCATAGCCAAGCACAGAAATAGCCTGGACTTTCTTTCTTTCTCCATATGACTTTTGTTCTTTTGGTCTCCTATCCCTTCATGATATGTGCCTCGGTCGGATTCGGAGCACGCACAGTCCTACAGGTTATGTGTTTTTCAATTTCGGCCTTCTCTGGGGTTTCTCCCCGCAGACACATGGTCGCCAGTAATTTTGGGGTTTTGCTTCTCCTCTACCGTACTGCGGTTTTCTTTGTTAATGTGGGGCGCTTCATTGTATTATATTAGCTTATTTTCTGTGTCATGTGTACAGCCAGATACAGTCAGTTTGAGGGACATAGTGAAATTATGTGTGCTTTCATGCTCAGAATTTTTAAATTTTCTGCATGGCCTTATGTAAAATCTTATCATTCATCGTCAATGGCATTAAAGGTCCACTCAAAGGAAAGAAAATCCTTAGCTGTCTTAGCCATGAGTATGTTGATTTAGTGTTTCTTCAGGAAACGCATTTAAACTCTGCTGAAATACTGCAACTCAATGCTAAGCCTCATATGGTAGCTGTCTATTCTCCCACCGTTTACAAATGGTACGGGATAACCCTTCTGGTTAAGGAGTATTTGCACGCTACAGTACCTGATCTTAGCGCTGACAAGGAGGGTAGATGGGCCTGTATATACCTAGAGGTTGGAGATAGTGAATTCACGTGTATTTGCATTATGCCCCGAATGTGGACAACCCTGCTTACTATGCAAGTATTGCGCAGTTGGCCTTGGCCTCTCCTAGTGCGCCATTAATACTTGGTGGCGATTTTACTCAGTGTTCCCTCAATCTGTTCTTCTCAAACACGGTGCTCGTTGGTTGGAAGCTCCAGTACCGAGTTGACCTGTGTGGCCAGCTATAGAAGCGGGCCTTTGCAACCGATTCCTCTTACCTTTCTCCCTGGTATGACTCTCCCATTAGACTCCCACTATCCACCAATGCTTTTAGACACTTTAGGTGCCTTTAATACTCTTATTTAATTTTTAGACTCCCGACTCTGGTCAGTGCAACTTCAGCATTGCCTTCGGAGCACTGGAATGCTCCCGCCATCGGCATCCCTACATAAGGTTGATTGGAGACTTTCCGATCTTTCGATAGTTCACCGGGTGTAGCATCCAATTTTATTAAACCTTATGTAATGCTATATCTAGAGATACCCCTTTAGCGCAGAAAGTGTGGGAGAGAGAATCACATGTGACTTTGACCTCGGAGCAATGGAGCCTTATCCGGAGTAGAGGGACACGGGTTCCCGATCCGCCTCACTCACTCAGAACCTCCTCTTTCTAGCCCACCGGTGTTTTTTCACACTCCTCACAGATTAGATAAATGGAACACTACTCAGGGCATTGGTTGCTGGACACGTCCTGCGGCCATTGGTTCATTGCTTCATGTTATGCATGAATATTCCGCACTACAGTATCACTGGCGTCGGGTCTGGGGTCGTATTTAGTCTATCTTACACTCTAAGGAGCCCCTTTCCTGGAGGATAGTGGGACTTCGCCTAGTTGCGGGGATCCCCTCTCTCCCAAAAATGGCTTATCTCCTTTCGAACTTTATGCTTGGCATTGCTATTTCCCTAATTAAGTAATACTGAAAACTAGCTCCCACTTGAGCCCCAATGAATGGTGGAATCATGTCTGTCCTTACAGTAAATATGAACAAATACCTCGACTGTTTCGCTTCCTCCATTCAGACTCCTTTTCATTGGTCTCAATGGATGATGCTCAATGACTATGTACATTTTGCTAAATGCTCTCATCTGACTGTCTAACTTTGTATATATCTCTGTTCCATGATCATGCTGTATTGTAGATACTCTTTTGATCGTTTGATGTATAATCACTGTTAATTGGAAGCGCTCCCATCCTGATATATTCGGGTAGAGAAGAAGCATTGGGGTGGGGGGTAATGGGTTTACTTTTCCTTATTGTATACTTGTTTTGTCTCTTTTGGTGTGTTGTTTCTTTTGTTTGTTGCAAAATGAAAATAAATGTTTAAAAAAAAAAAAATAGGGAAAGAAAATCTTAAAAAAGCCAGTAGACCCGGTAGTCATTGATGTCATCAAGCGCAGTTAATATTTCACTATACAAAGTGTTCATGAGCGTTGCTTTGATCTGAGACTACATTCGGGAGATAGAGAAATATAGGCTGGCCAAAAATACTACCAGAACCCTGATTATAGCCAGAAGTTAAAAGTGGAGTGATTTACTTTATTTCCACCTTATTTAGGTGGCAGCTTCCTGGGGCTATCTCCCTGGCATCTTCAGCTAGGGAGTCCCCATATGTGAAGACTACATTCCTGCTTGTTCCTGGAGATAGTGTAGTTACTCACCTGTAAAAGGTGATCTCCGGGAAGAGCAGGAATTTAGTCTTCACAACCCACCCACCTCCCCTAGGAGTTGTCTCTCTCTCTGTCTCTTTCTTCTCTCCCTCTATCCTTTCACTCAGCTACAAACTTAGCTGAAGAGGGACAGTTGGAAAGGCGGGAAGGCAGCGCGCATGTGCTGAGGGATGCTCCCAAAAGCGTTCCTATTGGACGCTGGGGTGCTTTCCCGCCTGGGCTCTCTCAGTACCAACAATACCCATATGTGAAGACTAAATTCCTGCTGTTCCCGGAGATTACCTGTTACAGGTGAGTAACTACGCTTATGGACTCAGGTGGGGAGAATAGTACACTCCTGGTGATATGTACTGCCTCTGACTTTTTGAATTTTATAGTGAGGTTTTGTTCTTTAAGCCATCCTGTCATTGCTTCAAGGCATGAGCTGTTCTCCAGGAACAAGCAGGAAGTCAGTCCTCACATATGGGTGACATCGGCACCGATGGAGCCCGTGCGGAAGCATCTTCCCATCTTTCAAGGAAAGCCTTTGGGAGACGTACCACACATGCTTGGTCCACATCTTGCCTAAGGGTGCCATCTTGCCTCAGTCTCCTTTTTTCCATGGAGTCCTTCAGACGTTGTCCTTTTTTCCCTGGAAAAAGTTTGATTTTTTTTTTATAGTTAAATTTTGTCCGGTTTGCGTACTGGTTCCTTCCCGCCCCCAAGCCAGCACACCTCGGCTTCGACTATCCATTTTTCACTTTTTTTCATCAAGGTCCGCCTCAACCGGGGTTCGCATACTTTTTCAGCCGAAGGCCTCGGACCCCTGCCAAAAGGAAGGACTCACTTTTTCCGATTGCCTCAAGTGGCTTCAAGAAGTGTGACCGATGAGGCAAAGTTATGTCACTTTCTGATCCACACAACAGCTGCCTCTGATGCCTTAGCACAAAGAGTCACCATCAGCAGCAGGAAAAATAATTTCATAAGTTTGATTCTGCCCTGGAGTCTCCGGTAGCACCACGTTCCAGGGCTCCCTCCAATAACTCAGTGCCCCGCGAAGCCAGAGCCTCTTCGGAGTCCTGTGGCCGCGGTTCTCCGAGCGGAAGTCCCCATAGGTGGAGCATAAGAAGAAGAAACCCTTGAAGACTGCTTTGGAGGACAGATCTGAGAAGAAGATGAAATACCGCCCCAGGTCCCACAGTCCCAGGCGTGAGTCTGAGGAGTCTGGGCAGGAGCCGCCCTCCAAGTTGCCCCGCAAGGAGTCATCGGCTCCTGCCGACCGGCCTCGGACCTCCAAGGACATCCTCATTGAGGACTCCCTCTCGACAGTACTGATGCCGGGCCCAACGTCCTCCGTGCCTGAGTAAAAGACTGCAGAGCCAACTGGCATGGAGACCAGAATGGCAGTCCTAGAGAGCAGTAAATCTGCCATAGTGGCCTTGCAGCGGGCATTTATGTCCAAGTCGTTTGGTTCATGCACCTTGACGACTGGACCCTCGACATTGAGGGCTTCCCCAGAAGTCAAGCTGGTCCTTGAGCGCCATTGGCCTCGAGAGAGCACCCAACCCCGGACAAGGTCCTGGTCTCATTCTTTGGGACAGCGGTCCTCCCCGGTGAGCACCAGCAGCTCAGACAGACGATCCCTCGGAGGTCTCGGAATGCTGAGAGCAGCCCTCAGCCAAGGTGACCATGCAACATCAGATTCATACTTGAACTTTGAGTCTTACTGGGAAACCAAGGACAAAGAGTCCCCAGACACGAGGCGGCACCATGATGTGCCATCGGACCCGTCTCTCCTTACGACCTGATGCCACTCCCCACCCAAGGACGTTGCATTCCTCGATTTTTGTGCAGGTCATGGCCAAGACCCTCACCATCAAGAATGAGACAGAGGTGGATCCTCGCACCGAGGAATTGTAGATATTCCAATACGAGGCACCCCCGAAGGAAACCTTTATGGTCCCGGTGCCCTTGATCCTTGACTGCCACCGCCTCCAATTGTGGGAAACACCGGTGTCTGTACCAATTGTTAGCGGGTGCCTCAACTCCATGTACCGGATACGCCGAAGCTTTGGGTTCCAAAAGACTCAGCTTCCCCACATCCCCATAGTCATGGAGTTGGCAGTGCGCCAGCTCAAGAGCCAAAAATCCCATTTGTCAATGCCACCCAGCAGGGAGGTCCGAACCCTTGACACCCTCGGCTGGAAGGTCTTTCAGGCTCGATGCTAACATGCCGGATCCAGTCCTACCAGCTGTACATTAGCAGTACCTGAAAGAACTGTCAAATGAGCTTGTTAGATTCTCGGCAGGCCTACAGAGGTTCAAGACCTTGGCAGTAAAGGAATGCTCAAAGTTTTTGTCCCAGGCAGCCTACGATGGCTTAGAGTCATCGGCCAGGGTGGCTGCCGTAGGCATCAAAGTTCGATGCCAGGCATGGCTGCAGTCATCCGACCTGGAACAGTGGGTGCAGGCAAACTGATAGATGTCCCCTACATAGGTGAAAACTTATTTGGGAAATCCATGGAGGATAAGGCAGCAGAGATAGAGACAGAGTATGTGACGAGAACCAGGCTCTCAAAAAAGACCTTTGTGCACCCCCAGAAGAAAGACCTGGGGGAAAAGACCTTCTTCCTGAGGAAGACAGGAGGCTTCAGTGGTACGCCGCACTTCCAGGTCTTCTTGGCCCCTCAACAGGGCCAGCAGCAAAAAAGACAATGATATGAACCAGAAAACAAAAAGCCCCGAAGTCCCAGGCACTGGCCCCAGCCCAGCCTGGGGGGAGCTTTTGACTGCCTGGGTGCAACCTCCCTACTCCCAGGGGGTCCTCTGCTGCCCACAGGGGGTGCCTAGCCATGTTTGCCCACAGGTGGACAGCCATCACCACTGACACCTATGAGCTGTAGGTGGTCAAGGAGGGCTACCTCCTCCACTTACATCAGACACTACCAATGTACTTTCCAGGAGAGCCCACCAGGCCTCTCGGTCACCAGATCCTGCTCCTCACCGAGCTAGCAGGCCTAATCAATGACAAAGCAGTCAAGCCAGTGCCGAAACATCTCTGGGGCACAGGCTTCTATTCCAGATATGGGGGGGGGTGGGGGGCCTCGGGCCCATCCTGGCCCTGCGAGAGCTCAACAGGTCAGGGAGAAGTTCAAGATGCTCTTCCTTGTGACAGTACTGCTATTTCTCCAGTGGGGAGATAGGATGTGAGTGTAGGCATCCTTTAGGTCTAAGGAGCATAGCCAAATTCATCCCAGCCACAGAAAATACCTCAAGCCTTCGGTCTGGCCTCGTCATCAAGGGTCTTCACAAAATACCTCACGGTGGTCGCAGCCCACCTCCGGCTCCAAGGGGCCTTAGTCTTCCCCTACCTAGACGACTGGCTCATAAAGGGGGACACGGCTGCAGAGGCACAATGCGCCACCAGATGCACCATCCACACCCTGCAGCACCTGGGGTTTGTCATAAACTACCCCAAATCCCACCTCACTCCGGCCCAGCGCCTAGAGTTCATAGAAGCACAATTAGATACCCTTCAGTCTTCCTCCCCCAGTAGATGTCAGAATGCCTCAGGGAGTTAGCCGCAGAAGTACACCAACACCAGACACTGTCTGCCTGGCTCCTACTCTGTCTGTTGGGACACATGGCCTCCACGGTCCATGTCACCCCAGACACTCACTTGCACAAGAGGGCCGTCCAGTGGTGCCTCCGCTCTCAGTGGACTCAAGTCACAGGCAGGCTCAGAGAGAGAGTGAGGGTGTCCCATCAGCTGGTGGACTCCCTCTGATGGTGGCAAAATCCACGCCACCTTCAAGCCGGGATGCCCTTCCAGGCACTCAACCACCAGAAGGTCCTCACCACGGACGCCTTGCTAATTCGTTGGGGAGCGCATTGCGGGAGCCTCTAAACGCAAGGTTGCTGGTCCCGGGAGGAATCCCGGTTGCAAATCAACCTGCTAGAACTCTGGGCAATATACCTAGCCCTCCAAGCCTTCTGCCACCAACTCCAACACTTAACATAACATAAGAACATAACATAAGATATGCCATACTGGGTCAGACCAAGGTCCATCAAGCCCAGTATTCTGTTTCCAACAGTGGCCAATCTAGGTCATACGTACCTAGCAGTTTCCCCAAGGGACACAGGTTCCACAATGCTTGTATTGGTTCAAGCATTGATATCCTGGGTCCCTTCTTAATAATGGTTTATGGACCTTTCCTCCAGGAACTTGTCCAAACCTTTTTTAAACCCAGCTACACTAACAGCCTTTACTACATCCTCCGGTAACAAATTCCAGAGTTTGATTACACGTTGAGTGAAAAAATATTTTCTTTTATTAGTCTTAAATAGTTTACCCTGTAGCTTCATTGCATGTCCCCTAGTCTTTCTATATTCTGATAAGGTAAACAATCGATTTACGTTTACCCGTTCCACTCCGTTCATTAAATTATAGACTTCTATCATATCTCCCCTCAGCCGTCTCTTTTCCAGGTTAAAGAGCCCCAACCTTTTCAGCCTTTCTTCATAGGAGTATCCTTCCATCCCCTTTACCATTTTGGTGGCTCTTCTCTGAACCTTTTCTAAAATCGCTATATCCTTTTTAAGATACGGCGACCAGAATTGCACACAATATTCAAGGTGCGGTCTCACCATGGAACGATATGGAGGCATTATAATATCTTTTGTTTTATTTTCCATTCCTTTCCTTATCATACCTAGCATTCTATTTGCTCTCTTGGCCGCCGCTGCACACTGGGTCGAGGGTTTTAACATGGTATCCACAATGACGCCTAAATCTTTTTCCTGGGTGGTGGTTCCTAATGTGGAACCTTGCATCCTGTAACCATAGTTTGGGTTGTTCTTCCCTAGGTGCATAACCTTGCACTTGTCCACATTAAATTTCATCTGCCATTTTGATGCCCAGTCTTCCAATTTATCAAGATCCTCTTGCAATTTTCCACAATCCTCTTGGGTTTTAACAACTTTAAATAGTTTTGTGTCATCTGCAAATTTGATAACCTCACTCGTTATTCCACTTTCCAGGTCATTTATGAATATGTCAAAAAGCAGCGGACCCAGCACAGATCCCCGGGATACACCACTATTCACCTTTCTCCATTGGGAAAATTGGCCATTTAGCCCTACCCTCTGCTTTCTAGCTTTTAACCAGTTCCTGAGCCACAATAGTACACTGCCTCCTATCCCATGACTCTTTAGTTTTGCCAAAAGTCTCTGATGAGGGACCTTGTCAAAGGCTTTCTGAAAGTCCAGATACACAATATCAACCGACTCACCTTTGTCCACCTGATTATTCACTCCTTCAAAGAAACATAACAGATTAGTAAGACAAGATCTTCCTTGTCTAAAGCCATGTTGGCTGTCTCCCATTAGGTCATGACTATCTACATGCTGAGTAATTTTATTCTTTATGATGGTTTCTACCATTTTTCCCGGTACTGATGTCAGGCTCACCGGTCTGTAGTTTCCCAGATCACCCCTGCAACCCTTTTTAAAAATTGGTGTTATATTGGCGATCCTCCAATCTTCAGGTATTAGAGATGATTTTAATGATAGTTCACAGATTACTAATAGCAGGTCTGCAATCTTGTTTTTCAGTTCTTTCAACACCCTTGGATGTATACCATCCGGCCCAGGTGATTTGCTACTCTTCAGTTTATCTAATAGTTGTAATACATCTTCCCGATGTATCGATATTTCCTTCAATTCTTCCGCACCTTTAAATACCACTTCAGTCATGGGTAACATCCCTACATCTTCCTCAGTAAAGACTGAAGCAAAGAATTCATTCAATCTCTCCGCTATCGCCTTGTCGCCTCTTAGTGCTCCTTTAACCCCTTTATCATCTAATGGACCAACTGACTCACAGGTTTTTTGCTACGCATGTACTTGAAAAGGTCTTTACTTCGCGTTTTTGCTTCCGCAGCAAGCTTCTTCTCAAATTCTCCCTTTGCCTGCCTTATCAATGCCTTGCATTTGACTTGCCAGTGCTTGTGCTGTTTCCAGGTTTCGTCGTTTGGCTCTTTTTTCCATTTCCTGAAAGATGCTTTTTTGGCAACAACAGCCTCTCTGACCTCACCTTTAAACCATGCTGGCAGTTTTTTGGACTTCCTTCCACTTTTCTTAAAGCGTGGAATACAGCTGGTCTGGGCTTCCAAGATAGTCTTTTTTAACAACAGCCAAGCCTGATGTACGTCTTTAACCTTTGCAACTGCTCCTTTTAGTTTTTTCTTAACTGTTTTCCTCATTTTATCATAGTCTCCCTTTCGAAAGTTAAAAGGTAGTACTGTGGATTTCCTTACTATCCCTCCTCCACTAATTAAATCAAAGGCGATCATGCTATGATCACTATTGCCAAGTGGCCCCAACACCCTTATCTCTTGCACTAGATCTGGTGTTCCACTAAGGACTAGGTCTAATATGGCTTCCCCTCTGGTCGGTTCATGAACCAGCTGCTCCAAGAAGCAGTCATTTATTTCATCTAGGAACTTTATCTCCCTAGCATGTCCTGACGTGACACTGACCCAGTCGATACCGGGGTAATTGAAATCACCCATTATTATTACTGCGCTGTAACTTTTGTTAGCTTCCTTGATTTCTTTGAGCATTTCATCATCCATTTGGTCATTCTGGCCAGGTGCTCGATAGTACACCCCCACTGCCATTGCCTTCCCCCTTTTATATGGAATTTCAATCCATATAGATTCTACAGCAGATTTTGTTTCCTGCAAAACTTTAATCCTTTCTGAATCAATGCCCTCTCTAACATAGAGCGCAACCCCTCCACCAATTTGATCAACTCTATCATTACGATATAGTTTGTACCCAGGTATCACAGTGCCCCACTGGTTGTCGTCCTTCCACCATGTCTCTGATATTCCAATCATATCTAACCTTTCATTTAGTGCTATATATTCTAACTCTCCCATCTTATTCTTTAGACTTCTAGCATTTGCATACAAGCATTTTAGAGAATGTATTTTATTCATGTTAAATTGGCTATTGTTAGACATGGGTAAATTGGGATCTTTAAGCTCTGTCTGCTCCATACTTGAGGGCATTTGGGCTACTTTACTCTTTTGTGGAACCTCTCTGCTTTTGGTAGTATCCTTCAAGGATACATTCTTCTGAACCATCCGCTCTTGCTGATCTAGACCAACAATCAGTACTCAATATTCTACATGAACAAACGGGGTGGAACATGGTCGTACCCCTCTGCCAGGAGGTGGTAGCCCTCTGCTCCTATGCTGCAGGCAGAGGGATGCTCCTAATGGCGGTGTACCTCCCTGACCAGGACAATGCCCTTACAGACAAATTGAGCAGGGTCCTCCAGCAGCACAAGTGGCACCTGGATCCAGTGGTAGCCTCACAGCTGTTCCATCTCTGGGGCATCCCCTTAATGGACCTGTTTGCCAGCCCAGACAACATGCAGTTGCCCCAATTCTGCTTGCGCCAGCCGCACCCATCCCGGGTGGCAGCAGATGTGCTCCTCATCCCATTGAAGGTCTCATGTATGCCTTTCCGCCAACACCGCTGGTAGCCAAGACACTATTCAAGGTCCAGCGCCACAGAGCATCGCTAGTGCTGATAGCCCCTCAGTGGCCCAAGCAGTCCTGGTTCCCACTGCTCCTCTCTCTATCGGCAGTGTCACTGATTCCTCTGGGCCGAGCTCCAGGACTACTCTCTGAGGAGCAGGGCTCTCTCCTGCACCCCAATTTGGGGTCCCTCTCACTCATGGCTTGGCTGCTGAAAGGGTAGTGTTAGCTCCTTCAACCTCCCCAAGGGACATGGAAGAGATTCTTTATTTATTTATTTATTTATTTAACTGTATTTATATCCCGCTTTTCACCGGGTCAAAGCGGTGGAACATATAACGGGGGGGATCAATAGTGGGGGGGGGGGCATCACCGGGGGCTCAACATTGATGATTTTGGGATGAACATAGAGACTGACAGGATAGCAGAGTTACTGGTCTGGAGTTCTTGAAGAGAAATGGGGGGGGGGGGTTCCTATTCAGAGGTGTTCTGGCTTCTCGTACTAGTGGAGGCCTTACAAGAGGCCAGAAGACTCTCTTCTATGTCCCTTGGGAGGTTGAGAGCAAACTCCTTCAAGTGGCACAGATTCTCGGTGTGGTGTGCAGAAAGATAGGCAAACCCATTTTCCTGCTCTGTACAAATGGTACTTCATAGAAACATAGAAACATGATGACAGAAAAAGACCACATGGCCTATCTAGTCTGTCCTTCCATAACAACAACTACAACAGTCCACTTTTTACCTTTAGAGATCCTCTGTGTTGGTCCCATGCTTTTTTGAATTCAGTTACTGTCCTCATCTCTACCACCTCCACTGGGAGACTATTCCATGGATCCACTACTCTTTCAGTACTGTCATCAACCCCCCTGGTGGCCGGTGGCTGTAAGGGTAGGTTGAGCATATTATTATTTTCTGGGAGTAGAGGGCTCTTTTAAGGCCAAGGGTATCTTGGTCTTTGTAGTCCTGCTCCTTATGTGAATAAATTGTGTATGCCAAGTAGAGGGTAAATAAGGCTTTTATTTCCCTTTTAACGCAAAAGGTTTGCTGAGATACAGAAATACAGAAAGTCCTTCTTTTCAGGCTTCCACCACAACCTAAGTAAAGAGGTAAACTGTTACAAACTTCACAGTTGCTTGTAGGATTTAACCCAGGATTCTTTCAAACTTTAGAGCACAACAAAGGAGTGAACATTCCTCTTTCATTCAGCACAAACATGAGTATTCTCAAAGCAATGTCTGTATAACTCACAGTTCAGGGAATGATTCAAAACTGCCCGCAATACAAATTGAGCAATCCATTAATTCGTCTTGAGATAAGGGAATAGGGTCCTCAAGCGCTATCTGCATGGGCTCTGGGTCATTGTTATCTCCCTCTGAATTGGAGCTTTCCCTGGCCGCTATAATTTGCCCGTCACTGTTTCTGTTCCCTTGTTTCCAGTAAGGCTGTTCTAGGGCTCTCAAATAAGCATGGCTTGTTCTATGCCCTTATGTCCTGGCTTATGAAACTCTGGCCTGCTTCTTTTCCTTTCAAACTGGATATCTGCTTTACCAGAGCTTCTAGGAGCTGAGCTTCTCTTTATGAATAAAGTGTCACCATACCTTGGCTTCCTGTAGCCGGTATAACTGGAGTTTTCCTTCTCAGGCACTTCTCTCAGGACACAGTCTCTTTGGCAGACTTTCTCTTGGAAGCTTCTAACTGCTTGACCTTTCTGTTGCCTAGGAAACCTGGTGAGGAATCCAGACTTCCTTGCTTCCTGGTATAGGTAGCTCTGCTATCAGTACCTTTCCTTCTGGAGCCTTTCAATCCTGTTTCAGGGTCTTCTGGTGAGTGTAGGCCTCTCTCCAGGTATGGCTCTCTCCTTCTGAGCTCTTTACCTCTGAGGTCTCCTGCTACCAAGTCTTTCTCCGGACTGACTCTCCACGGCCCGTCTTTCTCTCTGGCTCTTTCTGCTCCTCTTCCAGCTCCTGCTGTCTGTCGTGCTGCTTGTCTGGGCTGCACTGCTTGACCTGGCTGGGCTGCTGTTCCTGGCTGTCTCAGCTCCCCTTCTCCTCCTTCTCTCCTCTCCTGCACTAGCTTTCTGCTTATAAAGGCATTCCACGTTTGAGTTCCCCGGGCTACTTTTCAGGTGCAGCTGATTAACTTCTGCAGAATCATCAGCCTGGTGTGTTAACTCAGCCTCTGTAAGTTTTCGCCTGCTCCCTCTAGCTGCACTGCAGGGCAATTGCATCTCCTGCACATCATTTGTTTTGTGAAAGACAGCGTTTTTTTCTAAGTCTTCACTTTCATTAGCATCCGCTCTATGACAGTAACTGCTTCACCTATCACAGGTGGGACTGAAGTCCAATTCGGTCCAAAAATACCTGAGTGCCATCGCAGGGCATCACTATTCCATGGAGCGATAGCCCCTCTCTGCTCAACCCCTTGTGTCCCGATTCCTGCGGGGCCTCATGTTATCCAAACCACCCGTCCAACCCCTAGCGATGGAGTGGGATCTCAGTGTGGTGCTCTCATAGCTCACTAAGCTTCCATTCAAGTCTCTGGCTACCTGCCACCTCCGGTACCTCTCCTGGAAGTTCACCTTCCTGCTAGCACCCGCGTCAGCGAGCTCCAGGCTCTGATGGCAGAGTCCCTCCATCCCCCCCCCCCCCCCCCAGGTATGAGGTTCTACAAGAACAGGGTGGTGCTCTGCATGCACCCCATGTTTCTGCCGAAGGAGGTGTCCCCATTCCATCTCAACCAGGAGGTGGTACTTCCCATCTTCTTTCCAAAGCCTCAAACTGGTAAGGCGAAGACCATTCTCCACAATCTGGATTGTAAGGGAGCCCTGTCCTTTTACCTGCAACAGACTCTGGGCCACCTCATCTTTTCGTATCCTATGACCCCAGTCATCTGAGGCTCCCAGTGACTAAGCAAAATCTGTCCTACGAGCAAGCAGGAATCTCACTGGACCAGAAGGTCATGGCGCATCGCTATGGCTACTTCTGTGATGGAAATCTGCTGGACCGCCACCTGGTCTCCGGCCCCCACCATCGCAGCCCACTACTGCCTGGAGAGGGAGTCCCGATGGGACAGTACCTTCAGCCAGGCCGTATTCCATAATCTCTTCGGAGTGTAGGCAACTCCTGCCCTCCGATCCTTCTGTGTTCAGGCTACCGGAGTGCTGGTTTTCCACCAGACACTTGGGTCTTGTGAGAGTCTCTCAGTAGGGACTTAACTGTTGCTGATCATAGCTTGCCCTTTTCGGATCGCCGTGGCATTTTTGGTTACATGTTCTCGGTAGCCTGTAGCTGGGGAGTCCCATATGTGAGGACTGATTTCCTGCTTGTTCCAGGAGAAAGCATAGTTACTCACCTGTAACAGGTGTTCTCCAGGGACAGCAGGAATCAGTCCTCACATCCCTCCTTCCTCCCCTTGGAGTTGCTTCTTTACCATATTTTATTTTTGCCATCTTAGCTATGTCATTAGACTGAGGCAAGATGGCACCCGAGTGGGAAGTAGACCATGTATGCGTGGAACATCTCCCAAAGGCTTTCCTTGAAAGCTGGGGAGATGCTTATGTGCAAGTTCCGTTGGCGCCAATGTCACCCATATGTGAGAACTGATTCCTGCTGTCCCTGGAGAACACCTGTTACTGGTGAATAACGACACTTTATTGTAGATCTGTTAGATCGTATTAACCACACACCAAAGCTATAGTCATTTACATTCTTCTGGCTACAGTCCAATACTGAAAAAAGGCAGTAGCTACGTGGAAAGATGTGTGTGATGGCAGCTGGAAGCACTGTAGAGAAAAGGGGAGGTGAATGAGAGTCAGAGGGCAAGCAAAAAGGCAAGGAATGGGAAAATGAAACTGGGCAATAGATCGAGACAAAACAAGAGAAAAGAGGAATTGGGGGAAAGAGTATTAAATATACCAATCATATCAAAGACTCCAGAAAAATTCAGGAGATATAAAGGTTGTCTAATAAAAAAGAAAAATCGAAAAAATGGAAAAGAGAGTAGAGTGAAGAAAATATATTGAGAAATGAATAAAGATCGAACAATAGAGACAATTAGACAAAACAAAGCTCAGGAAATATATCATTTTATTTTGAAAAGAAAAAGATCAAAAAATTCAAAACAAGTGTATGTTGGCCTGAAGCATGCTCAAATACCATCGCTCTTTATGCTGGAAGAATAAGCTAGGGAGAGCCATAAATTAAATTCATCCCTTTCATGCTTGTTGCTTGCATTTATCTCACCTTTTTTAATCCTTTATCTTTCTGTCATCTTTCTTTTTCCACTTTTAGCTATATCTAATGCCTCCATGTGTACCGTTTACATTCCTTGCCTTTGCTTTTTTGTCTGTCCACTATACTTAGGGCTAGATTTACTAAAGTGTGCTACTGCGTTAGCACTTATCTCCAGGAACAAGCAGGAATGTAGTCTTCACATATGGGTATCGTCGGTACCGACAGAGCCCGCTTGGGAACGCTCTCCAGCGTCCAATAGGAATGCTTTTGGGAGCATCCCACAGTGCATGCGTGCTGCCTTCCCGCCTTAACTGCCTCTCTCACTTCAGTTCTTTGTTTTCCGCTGAGCCGACAGGACGTCTCCTGTCACCACAGAAAACTTTATCGTCTTTCTTGGTTTTTGTGGTCGCGTCTGCCTTCATTCGACACCTACCAGTACCGCCGGTTCTCTTTTCTTATTTTCTTTGAAGAAAAAAAAAAAAAGAATCTTTTCTTCGGTGCCTCACCCCTCCTAGGGTTAGGCGCCAAAATCCCAGACATGGAGAAGCCAACTTGTTTTAAAAAATGTTCAAACTGTGGCGGTACTATTTCTGTCACCGACACCCACGAATGGTGTCTCAATTGTTTAGGTCCTGAACATTCTCCAGCGGAGTGCCTCTCCTGTAGAAAGATGACCAAAAGGGGCCTGCAGAACAAAGCTGAAAAGACCGGTTCTCTTTTCACTGTTGATACGATGTCAGTTACATCGACGTCCTCCATGGCTTCATCCTCCTCTCATGGATCTCAGGTAACTAAGAACATAAGATATGCCATACCAGGTCAGACCAAGGTCCATCAAGCCCAGTATTCTGCTTCCAACAGTGGCCAATCTAGGTCATATGTACCTAGCAGATTCCCCAAGAGACACAAGTTCCACAATGCTTGTACTGGGTCAAGCATTGATATCTTCGGTCACTTCTTAATAATGGTTTATGGACCTTTCCTCCAGGAACTTGTCCAAACCTTTTTTAAACCCAGCTACACTAACAGCCTTTACTACATCCTCCGGTAACAAATTCCAGAGTTTGATTACACGTTGAGTGAAAAAATATTTTCTTTTATTAGTCTTAAATAGTTTACCCTGTAGCTTGTCACAGGGGTTGTTCCCGGACATAAAGATTACGCAATTATGTCACGACGTTATTGATTAAAGAGACCAGGTGGAGGGAAATAAAGGCTTTTATTCCCTGGTTAATGCAAAGGTCCAACATAAGAGACAAATCAAGAAACAGAAAGTCCTTTGTGTCAAAAGGTACCAATATTTATAATGAATGCTTAACTGTTGCTTCACAGTTAAGGCAGGCTTTCAAGTAGTAGAATTCAGTGCAAGAAACATTAATCACATTTCATTCATTCTTCTGTTATATGGAACATACAGAGTCTGGAGTTGAGGCAGTGCACCAATCACATTCCATGAGTTCTGGCATAGGTGAGGGAACAGTGTTTGGATAATCAATTTCCATGGACTCTCCTTCACTGTACTCAGTTGAGGAGTATTCGCTGTCCCTGTCTATATCAGCCTTGTAATTTAAAACTCGGGAGTCTGGCTTCCCATAGCCAGGTATTCTCAAGGCTGCTGGTATTTTACTAAACCAATCTGGTTTCTTTTTTCTCACAGAAGGAACACTTGTTTTAGCAGAGCCTTTAAGAGCACAATAATTACGGTTAATGACTCATACCTTGGTTTAGCAGAGTTGAAATCCACAGTGTTTTCTCTTCCAGCCCCTCTCCCTTGGTAACTGAACTTCTGCCTGCCAGCGTGGGACACAGCTGTGGTTCTAGGCAGTGGAGAAAAACTTATCCTGGATTCTCCTCTCACTCTGGGTAAAAACTTCTGTTGATTATAAAAGTGCTTTTCTCTCTGACCGGGTAAAACTTGGTCATAATCCTCCAGAGATAGTAAGCTCTTCTCAGAACCCTTCTCCCTGGTTCTTGGCTTCCGTCTCTCTGTTCTATATCCAGGCAGACTATAAGAACTAGGCGTGGCAGCCACTCTCACCTTAGGGCAAGCTCTACCAAACTCCCCTTGTGCAACAGGGTCAGTTTGGGCCTTCTGGCTCCCCACCTTGTGAAGTCTGTTTCTCCTCAAGTTCTTCTCAGTCCTTTCTTGATGGCTCCCAGCCTTGCTTCCTTCACAGCCCTCAGGCTTGTCTCCTCGGTAGCTCCCAGGCTTGTCCTCTTGGCTCTCAGTGTTCTCTGTTTGACTCTCAGCCTTCCTTCTCACTCTGTTAGAAGCATTCTGCTCTGACTTATAAAGCAAACTGTTTTGGATGACTTCCTGATTCCCTTCCAGCTGCAAGTCATCAGAGTTCCTAGGCTCATTAACTCCCGAATGTTTGTTCCTGCTCCCTCTAGCTATGCCTGGGGGTAATTGCACCCCTAGTTCCTCAAAAGAAACAGGATTTCTTATCTTTAAACCAACTTTATCAGTGCCCACATCATGACAAGCTTCATTGCATGTCCCCTAGTCTTTCTATATTCTGATAAGGTAAACAATCGATCTACGTTTACCCATTCCACTCCGTTCATTAATTTATAGACTTCTATCATATCTCCCCTCAGCCGTCTCTTTTCCAGGTTAAAGAGCCCTAACCTTTTTAGCCTTTCTTCATAGGAGTATCCTTCCATCCCCTTTACCATTTTGTTGGCTCTTCTCTGTACCTTTTCTAAAATCGCTATATCCTTTTTAAGATACGGCGACCAGAATTGCACACAATATTCAAGGTGCGGTCTCACCATGGAATGATAGAGGCATTATAATATCTTTTGTTTTATTTTCCATTCCTTTCCTTATCATACCTAGCATTCTATTTGCTCTCTTGGTCGCCGCTGCACACTGGGCCGAGGGTTTTAACATGGTATCCACAATGACGCCTAAATCTTTTTCCTGGGTGGTGGTTCCTAATGTGGAACCTTGCATTGTGTAACCATAGTTTGGGTTGTTCTTCCCTAGGTGCATAACCTTGCACTTGTCCACATTAAATTTCATCTGCCATTTTGATGCCCAGTCTTCCAATTTATCAAGATCCTCTTGCAATTTTTCACAATCCTCTTTGGTTTTAACAACTTTAAATAGTTTTGTGTCATCTGCAAATTTGATAACCTCACTCGTTATTCCACTTTCCAGGTCATTTATGAATATGTCAAAAAGCAGCGGACCCAGCACAGAACCCTGGGGTACACCACTATTCACCTTTCTCCATTGGGAAAATTGGCCATTTAGCCCTACCCTCTGCTTTCTATCTTTTAACCAGTTCCTGATCCATAATAGTACACTGCCTCCTATCCCATGACTCTTTAGTTTCGCCAAAAGTCTCTGATGAGGGACCTTGTCAAAGGCTTTCTGAAAGTCCAGATACACAATATCAACCGACTCACCTTTGTCCACCTGTTTATTCACTCCTTCAAAAAAACATAACAGATTAGTAAGACAAGATCTTCCTTGTCTAAAGCCATGTTGGCTGTCTCCCATTAGGTTGTGACTATCTACATGCTGAGTAATTTTATTCTTTATGATGGTTTCTACCATTTTTCCCGGTACTGACGTTAGGCTCACCGGTCTGTAGTTTCCCGGATCACCCCTGGAACCCTTTTTAAAAATTGGTGTTACATAGGCGATCCTCCAATCTTCAGGTATTAGAGATGATTTTAATGATAGTTCACAGATTACTGATAGCAGTTCTGCAATCTCATATTTCAGTTCTTTCAACACCCTTGGATGTATACCATCCGGCCCAGGTGATTTGCTACTCTTCAATTTATCTAATAGTTGTAAGACATCTTCCCGATGTATCGATATTTCCTTCAATTCTTCCGCACCTTTAAATACCACTTCAGTCATGGGTAACATCCCTACATCTTCCTCAGTAAAGACCGAAGCAAAGAATTCATTCAGTCTCTCCGCTATCGCCTTGTCGCCTCTTAGTGCTCCTTTAACCCTTTTATCATGTAATGGACCAACTGACTCTCTCACAGGTTTTTTGCTACGAATGTACTTGAAAAGGTCTTTATTTCGCGTTTTTGCTTCCGCAGCAAGCTTCTTCTCAAATTCTCTCTTTGCCTGCCTTATCAATGCTTTGCATTTGACTTGCCAGTGCTTGTGCTGTTTCCAGGTTTCGTCGTTTGGCTCTTTTTTCCATTTCCTGAAAGATGCTTTTTTGGCAACAACAGCCTCTCTGACCTCACCTTTAAACCATGCTGGCAGTTTTTTGGACTTCCTTCCACTTTTCTTAAAGCGTGGAATACAGCTGGTCTGGGCTTCCAAGATAGTATTTTTCAACAACACCCAAGCTTGATGTACGTCTTTAACCTTCGCAACTGCTCCTTTTAGTTTTTTCTTAACTGTTTTCCTCATTTTATCATAGTCTCCCTTTCGAAAGCTAAAAGGTAGTACTGTGGATTTCCTTACTATCCATCCTCCACTAATTAAATCAAAGGCGATCATGCTATGATCACTATTGCCAAGTGGCCCCAACACCCTTATCTCTTGCACTAGATCTGGTGTTCCACTAAGGACTAGGTCTAATATGGCTTCCCCTCTGGTCGGTTCATGAACCAGCTGCTCCAAGAAGCAGTCATTTATTTCATCTAGGAACTTTATCTCCCTAGCATGTCCTGACGTGACACTGACCCAGTCGATACCGGGGTAATTGAAATCACCCATTATTATTACTGTGCTGTAACGTTTGTTAGCTTCCTTGATTTCTTTGAGCATTTCATCATCCATTTGGTCATTCTGGCCAGGTGCTCGATAGTACACCCCCACTGCCTTCGCCTTCCCCCTTTTATATGGAATTTCAATCCATATAGATTCTACAGCAGATTTTGTTTCCTGCAAAACTTTAATCCTTTCTGAGTCAATGCCCTCTCTAACATAGAGCGCAACCCTTCCACCAATTTGATCAGCTCTATCATTACGATAAAGTTTGTACCCAGGTATCACAGTGCCCCACTGGTTGTCCTCCTTCCACCATGTCTCTGATATTCCAATCATATCTAACCTTTCATTTAGTGCTATATATTCTAACTCTCCCATCTTATTCTTTAGACTTCTAGCATTTGCATACAAGCATTTTAGAGAATGTATTTTATTCATGTTAATTTGGCTATTGTTAGACATGGGTAAATTGGGATCTTTAAGCTCTGTCTGCTCCATACTTGAGGGCATTTGGGCTACTTTACTCTTTTTGGAACCTCTCTGCTTTTGGTAGTATCCTTCAAGGATACATTCTTCCGAACCATCCGCTCTTGGGCGACTGTCGGCTTTCCCCTAATATCTAGTTTAAAAGCTGCTCTATCTCCTTTTTAAAGGTTAATGCCAGCAGCCTGGTTCCATCCCGGTTAAGGTGAAGCCCATCCCTTCGGAAGAGCCCCTCCTTTCCCCAGAATGTTCCCCAGTTCCTAACAAATCCAGAACCCTCATCTCTGCACCATTGTCTCATCCACGCATTGAGACTCCGGAGCTCTGCCTGCCTTTTGGGTCCTGCGCGTGGAACAGGAAGCATTTCGTAGAATGCTACCCTGGAAGTTCTGGATTTCAACTTCCTACCTAAAAGCCTAAATTTTGCCTCCAGAACCTCCCTACCACATTTTCCTATGTCATTGGTACCGACATGTACCAAGACAGCAGACTCCTCCCCAGCACAACTAAGACCTTATCTAGGTGGCGCGTGAGGTCCGTTAGCTTCGCACCAGGCAGGCATGTTACCAGGCGATCCTCACGTCCACCAGCCACCCAGCTATCTACATGCCTAATGATCGAATCACCAACTATAACGGCTGTCCTAACCCTTCCCTCATGGGCACATGGCCCTGGAGAAACTTCCTCGGTGCGAGAGGGTTTTACATCACCTGGAGGACAGGTCCTAGTTACAGGATCACTTCCTGCCACACCAGGGTGATGCTCTCCTGTCACGTGACCTCTCTCCTCCATGGCAACAGGGGTGCTGCCAGACTGGAGGTGGGACTTCAGGACTAAACAAAAGTCTGTAAAGACTAGCCTGTCCTTGAAGGGTAAATCTCCTGCAAAGCATCGAGATGCCACTGGCACTACCCTCGAGGAAAGTACACCGGCAAAATTGCCCCAGCGGGAGTCTTTGGTCTCCAAAGCACAAACGAGGTCTCAGAATGTTCCAGAGGCCTCCACCTCTGCAGAACGTCTGTTGCCAAGTTCTTGGGTCGTAGCCGCTTCCACTGGTACCGACCAGGCATCGGCATTAGCAATGGATAAGAGAATCCTTGCTATTGAACGCAGTCTAGCATCCCTCTTAGCTGCCTTGGTACCACTAAGACCACTACAGACGGTTCAAATGAGCTCGGTACCGGCTCCAGTAGTACCCACTCAGGTGGGGCGGCTTCCTCCCATGCCGAGCCTCGAGAGTTTCTCCGGCATCGAGGGGTTGGAACCGAAACGCCACAGTACCGATATTCATCGGTACCAGCATCGATCAATGCAAAGCTCCGATGAGTCTTCCGATTCTGATGGCTCTACCGATACAAGAGCAGTGCTGTTGAAGGATCCATCTCCTTCTCCTGAGTGCAGAATGTCTCCTCCAGAAGACATGTCTTGTCAGGATTTTATACGTAATGTACCTAAAGGGCTTTCAATCACGGTTACTCCTGAGAAGGAACCTAGGGCAGAAGAACTAAAAATTCTGCAATACCCTTTGGCTCCTAAAGAGGCAGCGATTCTGCCCATTCATCAGATCCTTCAAGATCTTATGTTCAGAATGTGGGAAACTCCCTTAACGGTGTCACCGCATTCTCGATGCCTCGATACCATGTACCGAGTCCCACCTTCTCCAGGGTTTCAGAAGACTCAGTTACCGCACCATTCTATGGTAGTGGAATCAGCCATGCAGAGAATAGAGTGCTAAAACGCATTCTTCCAACCCGCCAGGCCGTGAATCCGAGGACACTCGATGCCTTTGGGCGTCGATGTTTTCAGTCCTCCATGCTAGCAGCTAGGATTAGCTCATATTCTCTTTACATGGGAATGTTTCTAGAGGAGGTTACAGTGGATTTGGAACGCATGAGCCCGCTTCTTCCTGAAGATAAATGTGGTCAGTACCTCACTCTGCTCAAGCACATTCAAAATGTCTCCAAATTTGTGAACCCTGCAGCTTTTGACTGCTTTAAAGCTATTAGCAGAACCTCTGCTATTGCTATCAGAGCACGGTGCATTGCCTGGCTCCAAGCATCAGATCTAGATGAGTGGGTGCAAGAGAAGTTAGGAAACATTCCTTGCACAGGTGAAAACTTATTTGGGAAGGATTGGCAGACCAAGGCTAATCAGATTGAATCTGACAATACCACCTTGAATAGTCTATCAAAGTCTACTGCCAAACCATCAAAGAAAAAAACAGGCAAGAAGTTTTGCTTTAGCAAAAAGAAAAAATCTTATCATTCTTATTCCCATCCAATTCATTGTCCAGTTCATGCTCCCCAGAAGGGGCAGCAATTTAGACAACAAAGGAAGCCACATGCTCAAAGAGCTCAACCGGCTCAGCAGGTACAGCCTCCGCAGGGGCTTTGACTTTTACCTAGAGAACTTAACCATTTTGCCTTTGAAGGGTCCAGAGCCCTTGACCATTCCGGGCAGATTATGCCATTTTGCCAAAAGATGGCAACAAATAACATCAGAAAACTGGACTCTGTCCATTGTGGGACAGGGGTACAAACTTCACTTTCTCAGCATGCCCCCGCCTACAGTCATAAAACAATTCAATTCTCAAGGCCCTGTCACCGACATTCTGTGTCAGGAGGTCTCTTCACCCCTTGCTCAAGGAGCAATAGAAGAGGTACCCATATCCCAACGGGGAAGGGGGTTCTACTCCCCCTATTTTCTTATCCCAAAGAAGACAGGGGGATACAGACCTATCCTGGACCTCAGAGAATTGTTCCAAGAAAAGTTCAAGATGATCTCCCTCGGAACACTTTTACCATACCTTCAGAATCAGGATTGGTTATGTTCTCTAGATCTAAGAGATGCCTACACGCATATTCTCGTCCATGTAAATCACAGGAAGTACCTTTGATTTCTTTTTCAAGGAAACCACTTCCAACACAGAGTCCTTCCATTCGGGTCTGGCCTCTGCCCCAAGAGTCTTCACAAAATGCATGGCTGTAGTAGCGGCGTTCCTGAGAACTCTGGGGATATTCGTCTTCCCCTACTTAGACGACTGTCTCATCAGAGCACCAACAGCTCCAGAAACAGAACAAGCTATTTCTCGTGCCATGAGAATTCTCCAATATTTGGGTCTGGTAATCAACCACCCAAAGTCCCACCTCACCCCTTCTCAATCCCTAGAGTTCATAGGGGCTCGCTTAGACACGCAGCAATCAAGGGCATTCCTGCCACAGCCGCGCTGTCTATGAATAATAGATTTGGCCTCCCAAGCAGTAAAGAAAACCCTCCTAACTGCTCGAGAAATGCTTCAACTACTGGGGCATATGGCATCCACTGTACATGTGGTCCCTTATGCCCGCCTACATATGCGAGCGGCTCAGTGGACCCTCTCTTCGCAGTGGACACAAGCCACAGGTCGCTTGACGGACAAAATCAAGAATTCGACATGTCTCATTTTGTCCCTGCAGTGGTGGCAGTCCCTCGAAAACTTCCTGGTAGGTTCCCCCTTCCAGCAACCACTGCCCCAAATCACCCTGACGACAGATGCTTCCAAGCTGGGTTGGGGAGCCCACTTGCACGATCTTTCCACTCAGAGTCTCTGGACCTCACAAGAGGCCTCTCTTCAAATAAACCTCTTAGAGCTAAGAGCCATTTACAGTGCTATAATAGCATTTCAGGCCCAGCTCAGTCAAAAGACAGTTCTGGTCCAATCCGACAATCAGGTTGCCATGTTTTACATAAACAAACAAGGCAGAACGGGCTCTCTGTTGCTATGCAACAAAGCTTTGCGACTATGGGCCCTCGCCAGAGAGCTCCAAATTTACCTTCCAGCGGTATACCTTCCAGGCATTCAAAACTTGTGGGCAGACAAGCTCAGTTAAATGCTACTGCCACACGAGTGGTCTCTCCAGTCAGACCAACTGGCTCGAGTGTTCCATACCTGGGGAACACCAGATATAGATCTCTTTGCAAGTCCAC
Organism: Ichthyophis bannanicus; assembly: GCA_033557465.1. Lineage (NCBI taxonomy): Eukaryota > Metazoa > Chordata > Amphibia > Gymnophiona > Ichthyophiidae > Ichthyophis > Ichthyophis bannanicus. The sequence goes on from CM066032.1 coordinate 339,541,374, forward strand.
AGAATGCCAAACATCCCCGGTTCTGTTCCAGAATTCCGGCTCAATACTGTCTAGCAAACAATGCTTTCCAGCTCCATTGGGGTCAGGACTTCCTCTATGACTTCCCACCCTTTCCCCTATTTCCCAAAACATTTTTCAAGCTTCAGAGAGACAGGGGTTATATGATCCTCATAGCTCTACGTTGACCAAGGCAATCGTGGTACCCTCTGCTTCTGCGTGTCTCTCAAGCAACTCCTCTAGAGTTGGGATATGCTCCAGATCTCCTTTCTCAGGAGAACGGAAAGCTTCTGCATCCCAATCCTCAGTCCCTGCACCTCTGGGCCTGGCTGCTGAAGGCATAGGACTTTTAGATATCCACCTCTCTCAGCAAGTGAAGGATATCCTTCAAGCTTCAAGAAAACCTTCCACAAGGTGTTCCTACGCTTTCAAATGGAAAAGGTTTTCTATATGGTGTTCAAAAAGGGGGCTTAACCCCCTTTCCGTGCCCATGGAGTCGCTTTTGGAGTATCTCCTCTATCTTTCAAATTCTGGTCTTAAGACAAATTCAGTGCGAGTCCATCTCAGTGCTATTGCGGCTTTTCACAAGCCCCAAGATGGACAACCAATCTCTTTTCATTCTCTTGTATCAAGATTCATGAGAGGTCTACTATTGACAAAGCCCCCCATAAAGCCACCACCGGTGGCATGGGACTTGAATCTTGTTCTTGGGCAGCTTATGAAGCCGCCTTTTGAACCCTTAGCCACTGCAACCTTAAAATTCCTTTCCTGGAAGGTCATTTTCCTAATTGCAATAACTTCTGCTAGGCGCATTAGTGAGCTGCAAGCTTTAGTGGCTGACCCTCCTTATACAGGGTTCCACCATGATAAAGTAGTCCTCAGGACTCATCCACACTTTATGCCAAAGGTGGTTTCGCCATTTCATTTAAACCAGTCAATTTACCTTTCTGTATTCTTCCCTAGGCCTCACGCCTCCAGTGCAGAAATGAACCTTCATACCTTAGATTGTAAAAGAGCTTTAGCCTTTTACCTTCAAAGAACTGAGCAACATAGGAAGTCTACTCAACTCAACTCTTTGTTGCTTTTGATTCTAGTCATTTGGAACTTCCAGTTTCCAAGCAAACTCTATCTAAGTAGATTGCAAACTGCATATCCTTCACATACGATAGTAAAGGTCTTTCCCTCGAAGGCCATGTTACAGCTCATAATGTCAGAACAATGGCAGCCTCGGTTGCTAATCTCCGCTCTGTGTCTATAGATGATATCTGTAGAGCGGCTACTTGGGCTTCGGTACATACCTTCACAGCCCACTACTGTCTGGACAAAGACTCCCGTCGGGATGCCTCGTTTGGCCAGGCTGTTCTACAGCATTTCTTTCAGACTTAATGCAACTCCTACCCTCCGTCCCGGTAGGATGCTAGGGATCTATGGGAGGAAGTATGATCCCGTTCACATGGGTTCACAGCTCACTGGGGTCATCTCTCTGGCATTCTTCAGCTGGGGAGTCCCCATATGTGAAGACTACATTCCTGCTTGTTCCTGGAGATAGCGTAGTTACTCACCTGTAACAGATGATCTCCGGGAACAGCAGGAATTAAGTCTTCACAACCCACCCACCTCCCCTAGGAGTTCTCTCTCTATCTATCTCTCTGTCTCTCTCCTTGGCTCAGCTTTAAACTCAACTGAAGTGAGAGAGGCGGGAAGGTGGGATGCTCCCAAAAGCGTTCCCGCGCAGGCTCCGTCGGTACCGACGATGCCCATATGTGAAGACTTAATTCCTGCTGTTCCCGGAGATCACCTGTTACAGGTGAGTAACTACGCTTTATGAGTAGAGATTTTCCACGGCTTAAAATTAGACCTGTAATAAATAATGTGTTAGTGTGTGCTAATTTGGTAGCACACTTTAGTAAATCTATCCTTAATGTTTAATTTGATTGAGCACCTTTGAAGAAAGCCAGCAAGATGGCATGCAAACTCAAAAACAATATGGTAAAATTAAAAAAAAAACAATATAAGTTGCAATATAGGAGGGAGAACAGTAGAGACTGACAGAAGAACTCATATTGAATGACAACGGAGGAACAGGTAAAAGAGTAGAATGGATGCAAGTCACAATTTCAAAGGGAAAAAGTGACAGGAGAGGGCGACTCTCATTAATGACAGCAAGAAGGATTTACAAAAAAGGAAGGAATAGGAAACATTGGTACAGTGTGACCAACCCAAGAGGAGAGACCATGCCTCGCACCTGATTTGTCTCAATCCCTGGAGGGAACACCAAAAGAAAGAGTATCCAATTATATGAAGAAATATCCCACTTTTTGCCATGAAACTTTTTTTGTCGGAGAAGGTCTGCCCAGTGTCCAGAATCAATGTATCAAAGACACAGCCGAGACCACTCCATTTTAATTAATAGATTTAAAAATGAACAAAAGTCCACCACTTAGCTGAAATCACCAAGATGCCAAGACTCTCAATGGACGACGCGGCTCGCGTTTCGGGCTTTGCTTCTTAATTTGTAGAAAACCCTGCTTCAGGTCAAGACAAGCCAGCAGTCGTTTGGCGTTCCCTATTTGGTGTTCCCTATTTTATCCAATTGGGTTTGATTTGGTTTACATTTCAATCCCTGGAGGAACAGCCATGTCTTCAGAACAGTTTTAAATTTAAGCAAGAGAATTGAAGCCTAAGATCCATTAGGCAGTCTGTACCATCATGGATGTAGTTTGGGAGGGCAAGGGGAGGCATTGCCCCCCCAAATGAGTTGCCCCAGCAATGGCCATGACACTTCTCTGCTTGTGGGGATACAATCTCCCGTGAGCAGAAGAGAAGGGGGAAGGCAGAGATTGTGGCAAAGTCCCTTTCTGTTTGCCTGTGGGAGATTGGATCTCCGCGGGCAGAAGAGAAGAGGCTGCAAAGGCAAGCTGTCTGCCTGTGGGGAGCCAATCCCCATGGGCAGAAGAGAAGAGAGAGGCCCAATTGTGTTCTGCAGCAAAATAGGTTGTAGGGGGAGGCATTCAAGTGAGGTAGAGAAGGCATGGGCAATTTAAAGGGGCAAGGGGCCTTTTTAAAAAATGGGGATTTTAGGGCAGAGGATGGGATTGCTTAAGGGGGGTTGTTGAAGAGAGGGGAGCCAGCAGGAGAGGGGAGGGAAGAATGTAAGGTATTGCCAAAAGGTACATTCCCCTCCCCCCTCCAGAACACACAAAAGCACCCTGTCTTCACCCACATATCACACACACAGGTACCGCACCTCTGCATGACCCACACACACAAGACACCTCACCTCTGCACCATACACACCTCAACTCCACACCACACATATACATATTTATTTATTTAGCTATTCTTATATACCACTATATCTGCAAGTCAAAGCGGTTTACATAATGAACACCAAAAAGTTCAACATGGCTTTACATTGAACATAATTATAACTAAGTAACAGGCATCTTTAACTTTGTAACTATAATACGGGGTAGTAGGCAAAATAACCAGGGGAATGATGATACATAGTGGAGTCATGTGGTTCCTTGTAAGGTATTGAAATTATGTCTCATCGGTGAAGTGTCCCATGAAGAGATGTGCTTTTAGTTTCCTTCGGACGTCAACTAAGTCATTTCCTATTCGTCTCTCCGGGCTAGTCCAGAACAGATGGGTAGTCAATCTCCCTCCTCTAGCAGCTGAGGACTGAAACACTGATTCTTGATGCCAGGTTACCCAGCTCTCCCCTGGTGTCAGAAGGCAGTTTTATAGTCCTCAGCAGCTGAGCTGGATGTGTGGATGACTAGCTCCCCACAAGGACCCTAGAACCTTTATTTTACTTTATTTTGCCTTTTTGGTTAGCACTAGTAGGAAGAGGCGAAGAGTTAACACAGAAGGATTTGTGCTTCTTGCCCTAGCAGGGTGGACCTGCACATAAGTGCTTTTATTGTGTTGGTGTAAGTGCACGTCAGCCACTGGTGTTTGTTAGCCGAAGAATCGGCTCGGAGAACGAGGCAGAGCCTGTCTTTCTTCTCCGGTAACTTGGGACATCGGGAACAGCTCTGAGAGCCCCAGCAACTGTCTTCCTCTGTCCATTTTATCTGTCTCCCATAGCCACTAGCAGCGGTATCGCGGACAGCAGACTTGGCGGCCTTGACTTGGACTGCTCAGGTAATTTCTTCAGCGCAGGCGCCGCCTCGTGCGTTCCCCTCTTATCTAGTGTAGTGTTGGACAGCTTCGGTGTGAGCGGGCGGTGCTCGGTTCGCTTTGGCGTTCGGGGAGTTTTAGCGCTTTCTGGCGCTCACAGGGGCTCCGTTGGGGGGGCGGGGGGGCCGTGCTATGGAGGAACAGCAGGGACCTCAAAGCGAGCAGTTAGGCCGGCTTAAGGCTTCGGGGGAAAGCGCGGGAACGGCGGTCATGTTGGAAGGGCCGGCCGTTTCGTCAGCTCCACAATCCAAGTCAGGCAAGCGCAAAGCTAAATCTCGAGTGCATAGCGCTGATGAGCAAGGGCAGCCGAAATTGTCAGCGGTTCCAGAGTCCCTGGACTCTTTACTCCCTGCGGAGTTTATTTTGGCGTTTCACCAGGCTTATTTGCTTAAAAAAGCTCAAACTCCGTGCACAAATTTGCCTGACTCCGTGCAGGTTTCTCAGGGAGGGGACTCTGGGATGCCGGATCCAGGTGAAGGGGTCTCCTCGATGGCAACTGTTAGGGACACGAAAGTAGAAAAAGCTTCTCTGGCTGCGGAGGCTCTAGGGCCAGAGGAAGAAGAGCTCTTGTCAGACCTGGGGTTGGAATCCTGGCCCGCAGACTTGGAGGAAGGAGAGTTGGGTCCCGGGGATGATCCTAATATCTTTAGAGTTTTTAGGAAGGAAGAGCTGGCAGCGTTGATTGCGCAGTCTCTGGCAGCGCTTAATATAGTGCCTCCTGTGGTTCAATGGAAACCTTTAGAGGATCCCTTGTTACAAGGTTTCAAGGCGGAACAAAGATGTTTTCCTCTGCACAGAGTGATTAAACAGATGATAGAATCTGAGTGGGAATGTCCTGAAGCATCCTTACGGGGTGCTCGGGCTATGGCGCGTTTATATCCCGTGCCCCAGGAGGAGAGAGAGTTATTGCGTATGCCTAAGGTGGATGCGCTGGTTTCAGCGGTCACCAAGAAGACCACGATTCCAGTGGATGGAGCTACGGCCCTTAAAGATATTCAAGATCGCAGATTGGAGGCGCTTTTGAAACAAGCATTTGATTCCAGTGCGCTAGCGTTACAAGCGTCCGTGTGTGGGGCGTACGTGTCCAGAGCTTCTATTAGGTGGAGTCAACTGGGTCCCGGACAGGATAGTGATGCGGCTCCTTCTGGGGAAGGGGCTAAGCTTGAGTCGGCGGCGGCGTATTTGGCGGATGCTTTTTATGATTTGGTTCGGATTTCAGCGAAGTCAATGGCTTCTGTGATTGCCGCGCGGCGGTTTCTTTGGTTAAGGAATTGGGCGGCGGATGCTTCGTCCAAGGCGCGCCTCAGTAAACTTCCGTACAAGGGTAAACTACTTTTTGGAGAGGCGTTAGAAAAGATTGTTAAAGATTTAGGAGACTCCAAAGGGGGGCGTCTTCCCGAAGACCGTCCTAAAGCAGCGAAGCAGGGCTCCTTCCCAAGAGGTCAGGGGTGTGATTTTCGCAGGTTTCGGGGATCTCGCTTTGCCCCTTATCAGCGCGGTCGTTTTGTTTCGCGGGGGCAGTCCTTTCGCGGAGCCAGAGGTTCCAGTAGAGGCTATTTTGGTGCCCCACAAGCCTCCATTAAGAAACCGCAATGAAGTGAGGCTGGCCCAGGGGGAGATTCCGGTAGGAGGTCGGTTACAGGAATTTGTCTCTGCTTGGGCCGCCATTACTACCAACCAGTGGGTGCTCCAGATTATCAGAGAGGGCTATGCTCTCAAGTTCGACCATCCTCTGGCGGACGCCTTTGTTTTCTCTCCGTGCGGTCCTCTCCCCAAGAGGATGGTGATCCACGACACATTGCAGTGTTTGTTGCGGCTTCATGCAGTGGTTCCGGTACCTCCAGACCAGTATGGCTTCGGTCGATACTCGATTTATTTTGTGGTTCCCAAAAAGGAGGGTTCTTTTCGGCCAATCTTGGATTTAAAACACGTAAACCGGTGTTTGCGCGTTCCCCATTTCCAGATGGAGACCTTGAGATCGATTATACGCTCGGTTCGTCCAGGAGAGGTTCTATCCTCCATAGATTTGACAGAGGCCTATCTGCACATTCCTATCAGACCGGAACATCAGAGGTTTCTTCGGTTTGCAGTTCCCATGTGTCATTTTCTGTTTTGGGCCTTGCCGTTCGGTCTAGCGACAGCGCCGCGCACTTTTACCAAGGTGATGGTGGTGGTGGCGGCAGTGGCCCTGCGCAAGGAAGGAATCCAGGTTCATCCTTATCTGGACGACTGGTTGATTCGAGCGGCGTCGCAGGAGGAGTCCGTCAGGGCGACCGCTCGGGTAGTGTTTTTTCTCGAGGATCTCGGATGGATTGTGAACCAGGCGAAAAGTCGTTTGGAACCGGTACAACAGTTGACTTATCTCGGGGCTTTCTTCGACACGGAAAGGGGGGGAGTCCTTCTACCTCCGGAGAGGGTTCGAAAGATTCTCTCGCAGGTGACGGCTTTTTCGCGCGTCAGGGCTCCGACAGCTTGGAGGTACTTGCAATTGCTGGGATCGATGGCGGCAGCCTTGGATCTGGTTCCTTGGGCCAGGGCGCACATGTGGCCACTCCAGCAGGCCCTGCTTTCACGGTGGTCTCCACAGCATCATCCACCTTCGCGTTGGTTGAGCTGTCCGGAACAGGTGCGTGTCAGTCTTCATTTGTGGTTAGTTCTGAAGCACCTGCAAGCGGGGGTTCCGCTAGAGCTGCCCGAATGGATTTTGGTCACTACGGATGCCAGTCTGACCGGTTGAGGGGGCGCATTGTTTGTCTCAGATAGCACAAGGATCCTGGTCTGCGGAAGAGAGTCTTTGGTTGATCAATCGGCTAGAGCTGAGAACGGTGCGTCTCGCACTGGTGGAGTTTGCGAGCCTTCTCGAAGGGAGGCCACTGCGAGTTTTCTCCGACAACTTGGTGACGGTATCCTACATAAATCGCCAGGGAGGCACGGGCAGTGCTCTTCTCCTGGAGGAGAGTCAACAATTGTTCCAATGGGCAGAATTACATCTCGAGGCGCTTTCGGCGGCTCATGTGGCCGGAAAGGACAATGTTCAGGCCGATTATCTCAGTCGGCATGTGCTGGATCCCGGAGAATGGGAGCTCAATGCAGCAGTCTTTCACGAGCTCACGTTGCGATGGGGTCAACCGGTCATGGATCTTATGGCGACTCTAGGCAATGCCAAAGCAGCGCGGTTTTTCAGCAGGCTCAGGAAGCATATGTCGGAAGGACTCGACGTCCTCGTTCAACCCTGGCCGTTAGGACAGCTGCTGTACGTGTTTCCTCCGTGGCCCTTAGTGGGCCGGGTCATTCAGAGGGTGGCAAGACACGAGGGGCTGGTGATCCTCATTGCTCCGGATTGGCCCAGGCGACCGTGGTACACAGATCTGATGCGGCTTCTGGTGGAGCCGCCTTGGAGGTTGCCCACTCGAGTCAACTTGCTGCATCAGGGGCCCGTTCAGATGCCCCAGGCGTATCGGTTCTTGCTTACGGCATGGCTCTTGAGAGGGAGCGCTTGCGCTGCAAGGGTTATTCGGGGGCTGTAATAGCCACGATGTTAAAGTCGAGAAGGCGTTCCATGTCGTTAGCGTACATTCGGGTGTGGCGCGTTTTTGAGGCGTGGTGTGCAGATCAGACAGTCCGGCCGGGGAAGTCTTCCCTACCGGATATTCTGGCATTTCTTCAGTGCGGGCTGGAGAAAGGACTCGCTCTTAGCACCCTAAAGGTACAGTTAGCGGCTCTGGCGGTTTTTCGCGGACCGGTTCAAGGAAGTTCCCTTTCCGCTCATCCAGATGTTCTGCGGTTCCTTAGAGCGGCCAAAATCCTTCGGCCTCCGGTTAGACAGGTCATTCCCCCTTGGGATTTGAATTTGGTGTTGGAGGCTTTGACGGAGCCTCCCTTTGAGCCGCGTACATCCGGTAGTATCCGGGAATTGTCCTGGAAGACGGCTTTCTTGGTGGCATTATGTTCAGCAAGGCGGATTTCGGATTTGCAGGCCCTTTCGTGTAGACAACCGTTTCTTCAGTTTTCGGCGGAAAAAGTGGTCTTGCGACCGGTGCCGTCCTTTCTGCCTAAAGTGGTGTCCGCATTTCACATGAATCAACCAGTCTCTCTTCCCACCTTCGCAGCGTCGGGGGCAGGTTTGTTCGATCGATCTCTGCGAAAGTTAGACATGGGTCGGGTGCTCCATAGGTACCTTAAGGAGACCGAATCGTTTCGTAAATCGTACAGGTTGTTCGTTCTGTTTGGAGGTCCGTCCAAGGGACAGGCGGCCACCAAGGCCTCCATAGCTCGATGGGTGAAGCATGCGATACGGGTGGCGTACGAAGCCAAAGGCAAGTCAGTTCCAGTCGGGCTTCAAGCTCATTCTACCAGAGGTCAGGCTGCGTCGTGGGCGGAGTCGACCTTGGTGCCGCCGGTGGATATTTGTCGGGCGGCATCCTGGTCTTCTCTTCATACGTTTACGCGACATTATCGTCTGGATGTGCAGGCCAGGCAGGATGCGTGTGTGGGGGCCTCGGCCGTTGTTGCGGGGCTCACAGGTCCCTCCCGGATTTAGGTACTGCTTTGGTACTACCCATCTGTTCTGGACTGGCCCGGAGAGACGAATAGGAAGGAGAAATTAGACCTTACCTGCTAATTGTCTTTCCTTGAGTTCTCTCCTGGCCAGTCCAGAACCCACCCTATATATATATTTATATATTCTGTGAGTGGTATGCTGTTTTTCGGCTTCAACCATTAGTATATATACGTCAAAGAGCTCCTCTATATTTGAGGTTTTCAGAAAAAAAAAAAAAAAAAGAGGTAAAAGCGCACGAAAAGCAACCTTCTGTGATACTCTTTCAAGTTCTTACAGGCCCACTATTTACTAGTTAGCATGGGTTTGTTGTTTTTTTCGGGGTCAGTTATAGAGTTTAGTTTTCTGCTTGATACCTTAAGACTGCCTTCTGACACCAGGGGAGAGCTGGGTAACCTGGCAACAAGAATCAGTGTTTCAGTCCTCAGCTGCTAGAGGAGGGAGATTGACTACCCATCTGTTCTGGACTGGCCCGGAGAGAACTCAAGAAAAGACAATTAGCAGGTAAGGTCTAATTTCTCCTTATGGCACGTAGATTCCATGAGGTTGGAGCATAATAGCCAGGGGAATGATGACATATAGTGGAGTCATGTGGTTCCTTGTAAGGTATTGAAATTATGTCTCATCGTGAAATGTCCCATGAAGAGATGTGTTTTTAGTTTCCTTCGGACGTCAACTAAGTCATTTATGGCACGTAGATTCCATGAGGTTGGAGCATATAATGAAAAAGCCCTGTTGGACATTGTCTGGTTGCTGTTTGCATTTATGGCGGATATAGTGAATGTGTTTAGGGATTTTGTCCTTCTGGATCTGTTGTTAGGGGTTTTATGTATTAGTGACTGAAGGTAAACAGAGAAGAGGCCGTGAGCGACTTTGAATATTGTGAGGAAGACCTTGTATTTTATTTGCTTTGTGATGGACAACCAGGGTAGCTGCTTGAGTATTGGGGTTATGTGCTCGGATCTTGAGGCATTGCAGAGGATACGTGCAGGTGTGTTTTGGGCCAGTTGAAGGGAATGGTGCACATATTTTGGCAGGCCCTGAAAGAGGCGATTACAGTAATCAAAATGGAGGAGTATAATTGCCTGGAACACTGTGCGAAAATCTTGTGTATCCAGAAGTGGTTTATGGTGGTCCATTGTTTTTATTTTGTGATATATGGTCCTTGTGATGTTGCTAATATGTGGAATTAAGGTCAGCCGTTTGTCTAGGGTTACTCGTAGGTAACTGACTTCAGGTTTTACTTGTAGCTTTGCTCCTGCAATGGTTATTGAGGTTGCTGGAGTGAAGTTGGTATCTTTAACATATAGAACATCTGTTTTTTTGTAGTTTATAGCCATATTGTGTTCGGATAGCCACTGGGCAGTGGAGCTGAAGCATCTAATAAGAGAAAATATTTTTTCACTCAAAGTGTAATCAAAATCTGGAGTTTGTTACCAGAGGATATAGTAAAAGCTGTTAGTGTAGCTGGGTTTAAAAAAGGTTTGGACAAGTTCCTGGAGGAAAGGTCCATAAACCATTATTGAAAGGGACCCAGGATATCACTGCTTGACCCAATGCAAGCATTGTGGAACCTGTGTCTTTTGGGGAAACTGCTAGGTACTTATGACCTAGACTGGCCACTGTTGGAAACAGGATACTGGGCTTGATGGACCTTGGTCTGACCCAGTATGGCATATCTTATGTTCTTATCTTTTTATGGAGATGATTATTGGTTTTATTGTGGAGAAAGGAGCGTAGAACATAACATCATCCGCGTAAATGTGGAAGAGTACATTATGAGTTTGTATAATTGTGCAGATTGGTTGGAGGAGGTAGATATTAAATAGGAGTAAGGATAGGGCAGATCCTTGTGGGACTCCTTGTAGGAGGCTGATTTTTTTGTTCCTATTTTTACTTGTAGTTTATGTTCCATTAAGTAAGATCTGAACCATTTTAATGTTGTATCTTGAAGGGATAATTGGCTCAGGTCTGCTTTATATGTTTGCTTTATATGACTGCACCCTTGCCTGCTGGAAATGCACACAGCAACATATGGCTGGCACCGAAGAAAAGGCATGTGGGCTACAAGAGAGAGTATATGCGGCCTACTATAAAAGAGTCTAGTGAACCACACTTTGGACAGGAATGTGCAGAGTTTGGACCCAGACAAGAAAAAATACAGGCCAAGCTAGAAACAATGAGCACAAATACTCTGAGCCCTGAAGATTACAAGCAGTGCCAGGAGATGGAATAGCACGTACAGAACACAGGAAGAAGCAGAGGGCTGCGGTCAGCAGCACAGATAAGCAGACCTTGAAACACAAGCTGCGAGACCTGATGAACATGGGAGGGTCCCGAGGAGAGAACTTTGCAGAAAGCTGCAAATGACATAAGAATTTATGCAGAACTTTCTGGAACTTTGTGACAGAGAGGTATATAAGAAGGCAACTATAGAGCATCAGGGGCAGCCTTGCTTCTCTGCTAGGAGAAGGAAAGTTGCCTGCCATCTCTCAGACAGACATTTGCTATCTGCATTTACAATTATTTTGCTATGCCAAATAAAACGTTTTTGTAGCCAAGCAACTGTTGTCTGAGCCATTCATTGGTGATATTTGGGAACACTTTGTAGGTGGGTTCGGCCTACAATCTCCCAGTCCTAGAGATTGTATTCGGTGGAGTAGTATGTTGTGGGGCATGGAGTTGAAGGCTGCTTTGATGTCTAGGAAAATCAAGATGAAACCTTGTCAATGAAGGGCAGTCATCATAGAAACATAGAAACATGATGACAGAAAAAGACCACATGGCCTATCTAGTCTGTCCTTCCATAACAACTACAACAGTCCCCTTTTTACCTTTAGAGATCTTCTGTGTTTGTCCCATGCTATTTTGAATTCAGTTACTGTCCTCATCTCTACCACCTCCACTGGAAGACTATTCCATGGATCCACTACTCTTTCCGTAAAGAAATATTTCCGCATATCCTGAATCTATCTCCCTTCACCCTCATCCCATGTCTCCTCGTAGCAGAACTTGCTTTCAATTGAAAGAGGCTCTCTCCCTGAACATTTATGCCACGGAGGTATTTAAACATCTCAATCATATCACCTCTATCCCGCCTTTCCTCTAAGGTGTACATATTAAGATCCTTAAGTCTGTCCTCATATGCTTTATGATGAAGCCCACTAATCATTTTAGTAGCCACCCTCTGCACCGACTCCATCCTGTTCACATCCTTTTGAAGGTGCGGTCTCCAGAATTGCACACTATACTCCAAATGAGGTCGCACCAAAGACTTAGGCATTTATCACCTCCTTTTTTCTGCTAGCCATTCCTCTCCGTATGCACCCAAGCATCCTTCTAGCTTTTGCCGTTGCCTTTTCTACCTGTTTAGCTACTTTAAGATCATCAGACACAACCACACCTAGGTCCCGCTCTTCTTTAGTGGACAAAAGTACTTCACCCCCTATACTGTATTGCTCCCTTGGATTGCTGCAGCCCAAATGCATGACCTTACATTTTTTAACATTAAATCCCAGCTGCCAAATTCTAGACCATTCTTCAAGCTTAGCTAGATCCCTCCTCATGTTATCTACACCTTCCTGGGTGTCTACTCTATTGCAGATTTTGGTATCATCTGCAAAGAGGCAAACCTTACCAGACAGCCCTTCCGCTATATCACTAACAAAGATGTTAAAAAGAATCGGACCAAGGACAGATCCCTGGGGCATACCACTGGTAACATCCTTCTCCTCAGAGTGAGCTCCATTTACTTGTACTCTTTGTCGCCTCCCACCCAACCAATTTCTAACCCAAGCAGTAACTTTAGGGTCCATCCCTAGGGTGCTCAGTTTGTTTATAAGTCGCCTGTGAGGAACAGTGTCATAGGCTTTACTGAAATCTAAATACACCACATCTAGAGCTCTCCCTCGGTCCAACTCCCTGGTTACCCAGTCAAAGAAATCAATCAGATTTGTCTGACAAGACCTGCCTCTGGTGAATCCATGCTGCCTCGGATCCTGTAATCCGCTGGACTCCAGAAACCTCACTATTTTCTCTTTCAGCAGCGTTTCCAATAATTTACTCACCACCGAAGTTAAACTAACCGGCCTGTAGTTTTCAACCACATCCTTACTTCCGCTTTTGTGTAAAGGCACCACATGAGCCTCTCTCCAGTCCTTTGGCACCACTCCCGACTCCAACGAGGCATTGACAAGGTCAGTCAGTGGAGTTGCTAGAACATCCCCAAGTTCCCTCAGTATTCTAGGGTGTATCCCATCCGGTCCCATCGCTTTGTCTACTTTAAGTTGAGCTAGTTTCTCACGAACACAGTCTTCTGAAAATTGTTCAAGATGTCCCTCGCTTCTGTTCCTATTTGTGGGTGTTTTCAGAGGTTCTGCTCCTGGTTCTTCATCTGTGAACACAGAACAAAAATATTTGTTAAGCAATTCCGCTTTATCCTTATCAGCTTCTACATATTCCTCCCCTGCACCCTTGAGTCTGACAATACCACTTTTGCCCTTCCTCTTCTCACTAATATATCTGAAAAATATCTTATCCCCCCCCCCCCCCCCCCCCCCCATTTTATTGCATTGGCTATTTCCTCCTCCTTTTGAATCTTTGCCTTCTTGACTACTTTGCTAGCTTCTCTAAGTTTTTCCAAATACAGATGCCTGTCTTCCTCTCTCTGTGATCTCTTGTATTTCATGAAGGCCTCCCTCTTTTTCTTCACTTTTTCAGCTACTTCCTTCGAAAACCATAGCGGTCTCCTTTTCCTTTTGCCGTTATTTACCATTTTAACAAAAAGGTTGGTTGCCCTTAAAATATCCCCTTTCAGTTTTGCCCACTGTTTTTCTACATCCCCCAGCTGTTCCCATCCCACTAACGACTCCCTGAGGTATTGGCCCATCTTCGCAAAGTTAGTCTTCCTAAAGTCTAAGATCCTCACCTTTGAATGGATTCTAACAGCCCTAGTCCTAATACTGAACCACACCATCTGGTGATCACTGGATGCAAAATGATCTCCCACTACAACATCAGAAACACTTTCACCATTGGTAAGCACCAAGTCCAGTATGGCCCCTTCACGTGTGGGGTCTGTTACCAATTGCCTGAATTGTTCTCCCTGTAGAGAATCCATGATCTCCTTACTTCTAGATGATACTGCAGCAGGAATGTGCCAATCAACATCTGGCATATTGAAATCTCCTATCAGTAGCACTTCCCCTTTCCTAGCAATGCTCTCTGTCCACCTCTTCCTCTTGTGAGGGAGGTCTGTATATCACACCAATGCAGATAGATTTCTCATTCCCTCTTTCTAGTTTAACCCACAATGCCTCCTCTCTCCCTTTTAAGCTCTGTAATTCCAAAGCTTTAGTAGTAATTTTTACATATAGTGCCACTCCTCCTCCCCTTCTTCCTACCCTGTCCTTTCTGAATAATGTATAGCCAGGTATAGTTACATCCCAATCATGGTTTTCTGTGAACCATGTTTCTGTAACTGCCACTAAATCCAAGTCAGCCACTCCCATCAAAGCTTCAACATCAGGGATCTTATTTCCCATGCTACGGGCATTTATACACACTGCTTTCCATATGTTACCCCTGTTACCCATTTCCATAAAGGTATTTAATGTATCACCTACCTGGGGGCTTTCTTCACCCATCCCCAACGAATCTAGTTCAAAGCCCTCTTCAGTAGATTAGCCAGTCTACTACCGAAGATGCGTTGACCTTTTTTGGACAGATGGATGCCATCTCTGCTCTGCAACCCTTGGAACAGCATCCCATGGTCTAGGAAACCAAAACGCTCTCGATGACACCATCCACACAGTCATGCATTCATCTCCAGGATGCGAGCCTCTCTGCCTTGGCCTTTACCCTCAACAGGGAGGATTGAAGAGAACACCACCTGTGCACCTAACTGCTTCACCCTCTGTCCCAGAGCCATGAAGTCACTTTTGATACGTTCCGAGGTAAACCTGGCAGTATCATTTGTTCCAACATGGATTAGCAACATTGGGTAATAGTCAGTGGGCTTGATGAGTCTCGGCAAACTCTCCGTAACATCTTGGATTTTGGCACCAGGCAGACAGCATACCTCTCTGGACATCAAGTCTGGTCGGCAGATGGACGCCTCAGTGTTCCTGTGCTGTGGTTAGGCCTGAAACCGTATTGATGTGGGTCCAGGAGGCGCATGAGTGTTGACATGTTCTTAGAGTTGTAGGATGATTTTCTCAATTACTTTTGCAAGTAAGAGCAAACTGGTGTTGGGACTATATGAGCTCAGTTGTCCAGCATCTGCTCCTTTCCCTTTATTGGACGGATGGATGCCCTTTTGAGTCCCATGGCATATGGCCTTGATCAAGTGACTGCTGAGTGACCTTGAGTATAGTGGGGATCAGTTCTATTCCATCCATCTTGATCCAACTCATGGGGCTCTGCACCACACACACACACGCACGCACGCACGCACACACATGTACAGGCACTTCACCTCCTCACTACACACACAGGCACCGCAATCCCACACCTCACCCACACAAAGGCACCTACCACATCTCCTCCCACACACAAACAGGCATACCATGTTGCACCACACATACGTACAGACACTTAATATTTGAAGCTATAACTGTTGTTATCTGTATTTCTGTCTAAAGATGCTGCACGGTATAGGAACTGGTGCTGGTCTTGTGAGACTTGAGAACATGAGACCAGCATGAGAGATAATGGGAGTGGGGTTGGCATAAAGAGGTCATGAGCATTGGCTCCTAAGATTTTGGCCTGGTTCCTAAATCCCCACAAAATTTGTTGAGGCCTGCAATAGAGGCACAGTACATTTGGAATTTTGAGACCAGCTATAGGCTACACAGCTGCACAAATAAAGTTCAGTCACAATATATACCTCTCTGCTAGCTGCTGCTTTTACTTTTGCTGAACAGTAACATGAGGCACATTTCTATGTGATCCCACATGCAGGCAACACTGCCTCTCCCTATGGTCTATTGCTTCTCTCGTTCCCGGTAATTCTTGTTCAGAGATGAGCTACGAGGAGAGCCAGCATTGCACCTAGTCAGCGACATGGCCGCCTCTAATCAAGTGGCACTGAGATCGACAGACAGGGAAGACTATGGGAAGAGGCTGCACTGCCTGCATATGGGATAAGAAAGGCTTGTGCGTCTCATGCTACTGATCAGCAAAAGTGAGATAGTGTCACCTGCTTCCTCTATTTCTTGTGTTACACTACATACAAAGCCTAGCTTGATGGGGTTTCAATTTAATTTTATCTACATATTTCTACTTCGTTTATTATAATTTATTCTGTACTTGGTGAGGGTCTAACTGTGTTTTACTTGTGTGACCGAGACCAAAGGGGTATGTCTACTAAGCCATGCTAATGAATAACTTAAGCTATTTGCAACTAGGTCCCATTGAATAACAGGGGACCAAGTTGCAGATAGCCCGGGTTAACCATTAGCCCTGCTTAGTAAATACATTATACACCCTGGTGTTCTCTTAGCATGGAGTTTCTTTGTAGAATCTGTAGTAATCTGGCATATTCATTTTTCTGAATAGGTGAAAGGATGTTTGAAGGCACACTGCAATATTTATGGTGCTGCTCTTTTCTAAGTAGGTTCCTTATTGCCTTAATTTTAGAAGCTGGTGTCATCGTGGTATGGTAGATTTGCATTATAGGTCTTCAGTGACTTTGTAGGGTTTTGTGCTAGTTCACAATCTGCCTGGTACTAGAGGGCTATTAATTAAATGACAGTGGAATCAGATTTTTTTTCTTGTATGTTAGGTTTGATGGTGAAATTGTCCTAGTTCTCCTCTGCTTCTACTGTTGGAGGAGGGGTTTCATTGGATGCAAAATAGATATTCAAAAAGAAAAAGCGAGGACCATAGCACAGTTTTAGGAACTTTAAAGACTAGAAAAGGGGCCTGTTACTTCTGGAGAGAGATCTGCAACTGTGAGTATATACTTCTGGGACTTTTCTGAAAGGAATTCTTTTTATTAAAGCTAATTAATCTGTGAACCCACTATTTTTTGTTAAATCAGTCAGGGCCTAGTAGCAGTAGTTTAAGTTTACATTTAAAACACAGAAGAGAGCTTTCTGGTTTAATTTCATACCCAGCAGAGAGCTTGTAGTTTAAATTTAATAGTCATTCAGGGCCTAGCATCAGCAAAGTACTTTTAGTTTACATTTAAAACACAGAAGAGAGCTTTCTGGCTAAATTTCATACCCAGGAGAGAGCTTGTAGTTTAAATTTAATAGTCACTCAGGGCCTAGCATCAGCAAAGTACTTTTAGTTTAAATTTAAAACACAGAAGAGAGCTTTCTGGTTAAATTTAGAACCCAGCAGAGAGCTTGTACTTTAAATTTCATAATAAGTTAGAGCCTAGCAGCAGCAAAGAGCTATAATTTAAATCAAATAAGAATATAGCTTACCTCAGCAGCACAGGACAGGGTACTGTGTAGCAGCCCTCTTTTAATAAGTGTTATTTCCCTCCCTCCCCACACCCACCCACCCCTGGGATAATTGTAGCTTTATAGGTACTTTCACATTTTAGCAGACAGGAGGTGCTCTCAGGTGAAGCTCGTTACCCAAATCAGTCATACACTAAGGACCTGAGATTAATTAAGCTTCAGGTGAACAAGGTATATTAAACATATTAGGTACAGTTTTATTGGCAACCCTTAGTAAGTAAAGAACTTAAAGATCTAAACAAAAACTTACAACTGAGATGCAGACAGCAGTCCAGCAGCGAGATGGGGGCTTTGCAGTCTTTTGCATTGAGTGTCACATGTATGATTTTCTCCCAGTTGGTGAGAGGTCTTACGTGTGCACTAGGTGCAAGGAGCTCTTTGCTCTCAGGGAATGATTCCGTTCTCTAGAGGCTAGAGTAGCAGACTTGGAAAACATAAGACAGAGAGGTACATAGACGAGACCTACAGGGATATAGTCCTGAAGTCCCACCTCCAGTCTGGCAGTATCCCTGTTGCCATGGAGGAGCGAGGTCACTTGACAGGAGAGCATCACCCTGGTGTGGCAGGAAGTGATCCTGTAACTAGGACCTGTCCTCCAGGTGATGTAAAACCCTCTCGCACTGAGGAAGTTTCTCCAGGGCCATGTGCCCATGAGGGAAGGGTTAGGACAGCCGTTATAGTTGGTGATTCGATCATTAGGCATGTAGATAGCTGGGTGGCTGGTGGACGTGAGGATCGCCTGGTAACATGCCTGCCTGGTGCTGAGGTAGCGGACCTCACGCGCCACCTAGATAAGGTCTTATATAGTGCTGGGGAGGAGTCTGCTGTCTTAGTACATGTCGGTACCAATGACATAGGAAAATGTGGTAGGGAGGTTCTGGAGGCTAAATTTAGGCTTTTAGGTAGGAAATTGAAATCCAGAACTTCCAGGGTAGCGTTCTCCGAAATGCTTCCCGTTACACGTGCAGGACCCAAAAGGCAGGCGTGGATGTCTCAATGCGTGGATGAGACAATGGTGCAGAGATGAGGGTTTTGGATTTGTTAGGAACTGGGGAACATTCTGGGGAAAGGAGGGGCTCTTCCGAAGGGATGGGCATCACCTTAACCGGGATGGAACCAGGCTGCTGGCATTAACCTTTAAAAAGGAGATAGAGCAGCTTTTAAACTAGATAATAGGGGAAAGCCAACAGTCGTCCAAGAGCAGATGGTTCGGAAGAATGTATCCTTGAAGGATACTACCAAAAGCAGAGAGGTTCCAAAAAAGAGCAAAGTAGCCCAAATGCCCTCAAGTATGGAGCAGACAGAGCTTAAAGATCCCAAATTACCTATGTCTACCAATAGCCAAATTAATATGAATAAAATACAGTCTCTAAAATGCTTGTATGCAAATGCTAGAAGTCTAAAAAATAAGATGGGTTAGAATATATAGCACTAAATGAGAGGTTAGATATGATTGGAATATCAGAGACATGGTGGAAGGAGGACAACCAGTGGGACACTGTGATACCTGGGTACAAACTATATCGTAATGATAGAGCTGATCAAATTGGTGGAGGGGTTGCGCTCTATGTTAGGGCATTGAGTCAGAAAGGATTAAAGTTTTGCAGGAAACAAAATTTGCTGTAGAATCTCTATGGATTGAAATTCCATGTAAAAAGGGGAAGGCGATGGCAGTGGGGGTGTACTATCGACCGCCTGGCCAGAATGAACAAATGGATGATGAAATGCTCAAAGAAATCAAGGAAGCTAACAAAAGTTACAGCGCAGTAATAATAATGGGTGATTTCAATTATCCCGGTATCGACTGGGTCAGTGTCACGGCAGGACATGCTAGGGAGCTAAAGGTCCTAGATGACATAAATGACTGCTTCTTGGAGCAGCTGGTTCATGAACCGACCAGAGGGGAAGCCATATTAGACCTGGTCCTTAGTGGAACACCAGATCTAGTGCAAGAGATAAGGGTGTTGGGGCCACTTGGCAATAGTGATCATAGCATGATCGCCTTTCATTTAATTAGTGGAGAAGGAATAGTACGGAAAACCACAATACTACCTTTTAACTTTCGAAAGGGAGACTATGATAAAATGAGGAAAATAGTTAAGAAAAAACTAAAAGGAGCAGTTGCAAAGGTTAAAGACTTACATCAAGCTTGGGTGTTGTTGTAAATACTATCTTGGCAGCCCAGACCAGCTGTATTCCACGCTTTGAGAAAAGTGGAAGGAAGTCCAAAAAACTGCCAGCATGATTTAAAGGTGAGGTCAGAGAGGGTGCTGTTCCCAAAAAAGCATCTTTCACGAAATGGAAAAAAGAGCCAAATGACGAAACCTGGAAACAGCACAAGCACTGGCAAATCAAATGCAAGGCATTGATAAAGCAGGCAAAGAGAGAATTTGAGAAGAAGCTTGCTGTGGAAGCAAAAACGCAAAATAAAGATTTTTTCAAGTACATTCGCAGCAAAAAACCTGTGAGTCAGTTGGTCCATTAGATGATAGAGGAGTTAAAGGGGCACTAAGAGGCGACAAGGCGATAGCGGAGAGACTGAATGAATTCTTTGCTTCAGTCTTTACTGAGGAAGATGTAGGGATGTTACCCATGACTGAAGTGGTATTTAAAGGTGTGGAAGAATTGAAGGAAATATCGATACATCGGGAAGATGTATTACAACTATTAGATAAACTGAAGAGTAGCAAATCACCTGGGCCGGATGGTATACATCCAAGGGTGTTGAAAGAACTGAAATATGAGATTGCAGACCTGCTATTAGTAATCTGTGAACTATCATTAAAATCATCTCTAATACCTGAAGATTGGAGGATCGCCAGTGTAACACCAATTTTTAAAAAGGGTTCCAGGGGTGATTCAGGAAACTACAGACCGGTGAGCCTCACATCAGTACCGGGAAAAATGGTAGAAACCATCATAAAGAATAAAATTACTCAGCATGTAGATAGTCATGGCCTAATGGGAGACAGCCAACATGGCTTTAGACAAGGAAGATCTTGTCTTACTAATCTCTTATGTTTTTTTGAAAGTGTGAATAAACAGGTGGATAAAGGTGAGTCGGTTGATATAGTGTATCTGGACTTTCAGAAAGCCTTTGACAAGGTCCCTCATCAGAGACTTTTGGCAAAACTAAAGAGTCATGGGACAGGAGGCAGTGTACTACTGTGGATCAAGAACTGGTTAAGAGATAGAAAGCAGAGGGTTGGGCTAAATGGACAATTTTCCCAATGGAGAAAGGTGAATAGTGGTGTACCCCAGGGATCTGTGCTGGGTCCGCTGCTTTTTGACATATTCATAAATGACCTTGAAAGTGGAATAACGAGTGAGGTTATCAAATTTGCAGATGACACAAAACTATTTAAAGCTGTTAAAACCCAAGAGGATTGTGGAAAATTGCAAGAGGATCTTGATAAATTAGAAGATTGGGCATCAAAATGGCAGATGAAATTTAATGTGGACAAGTGCAAAGTTATGCACCTAGGGAAGAACAACCCAAACTATGGTTATACAATGCAAGGTTCCACATTAGGAACCACCACCGAGGAAAAAGATTTAGGCGTCATTGTGGATAACATGTTAAAACCCTCGGCCCAGTGTGCAGCGGCGGCCAAGAGAGCAAATAGAATGCTAGGTATCATAAGGAAAGGAATGGAAAATAAAACAAAAGATATTATAATGCCTCTATATCGTTCCATGGTGAGACCGCACCTTGAATATTGTGTGCAATTCTGGTCGCCGTATCTTAAAAAGGATATAAAGTTATTAGAAAAGGTTCAGAGAAGAGCCACCAAAATGATAAAGGGGGATGTAAGGATACTCCTATGAAGAAAGGCTAAAAAGGTTAGGGCTCTTTAACCTGGAAAAGAGACGGCTGAGGGGAGATATGATAGAAGTCTATAAAATAATGAACGAAGTAGAACGGGTAAACGTAGATCAATTGTTTACGTTATCAGAATATAGAAAGACTAGGGGATATGCAATGAAGCTACAGGGTAAACTATTTAAGACTAATAAAAGAAAATAGTTTTTCACTCAACGTGTAATCAAACTCTGGAATTTGTTACCGGAGGATGTAGTAAAGGCTGTTAGTATAGCTGGGTTTAAAAAATGTTTGGACAAGTTCCTGGAGGAAAGGTCCATAAACCATTATTAAGAAGGGACCCAGGATATCAATGCTTGACCCAGTACAAGCATTGTGGAACCTGTGTCTTTTGGGGAAACTGCTAGTTACATATGACCTAGATTGGCCACTGTTGGAAACAGGATACTGGGCTTGGTGGACCTTGGTCTGACCCAGTATGGCATTTCTTATGTTCTTATGAACAGTGCTGTGGTTCTCTTTTTCTTCTTGTTCCTTGGCATGCGAGCACCTTACATCTCCTTTGTTGTTTGCAGAATGTATATTTACAGGTTTCAGAGTTTTTTAAATTTTAGAATGCCATGCTAAAGTATAATTTTTGCTGTATTTTAATTATATAGCCTGGGAATATTGCTTTCCCTTTTTTTTTGCAAAGCCACTCAATGAGAGCTTCTGCTCCTTCTTTGAGTATCTTGGGGGCGCCAGCTCATCCCTTGCTTGTTTGATATGCTAGCTTCCTATCGATCTAGTATTTGTTTTAAGATAACCATAATGAATATGCAAAAGAATATGCAAATATGTAACTCCACTCTTCCCGCCCCCCCCCCCCCCAAATGAAGTAGTCAAACTACACCCTTGTGTCCCATAGGAATGGAGCAAAGTACATGGACATGTGATGTATAAATTCTATATGTATCTGAGCGGGGACTAAAAGAGTTAAGAGGCCTCTTGCTTTTTAAATATATTGTTCTGTACTATAGATTGGCAATCTAATATTTCCATATTGTCCTGCTAGACCAGTCCAGACAAGTGGGTTGTGTTTCTCCTAACAGCAGATTGGTGGAGGCAAAAACACATTGAAAGTCCAGGTTTCAATTATGTCACTACCATGTCTCTATCTGCCTCAGCCACTAGAGATCTCTTCAGTATTTTTGTCTCTAGCAAATAGTGGGTGAATTTTCTCCTTTCTGAAGAAAATCCGAAGATTGAGAGGAAAATATTGATTAAGCGCTCGTGGACGACCTCCTTGACGGTGGCTGTCTCACTTGAACGTGACATGGGAGGCTCCACTAAACTGCAATCTTTTCAATAGCCATAGCAGGAACGAAAATTGGTTCACTTCCACACACTTATAAGAGCTTGTTCAGCAGCCAGAAATTGGAAGGATCTGGAAGAGTGCTGTGGCCTTACATAACCTCAACGCCCCCTCCCTCCTCTTCTTCTGTCCCTCCTGCTCTCTTCCATAGATTGCAGAAGGCTCTCCGTGGAATGGATCTGTCTGCCTGCCTACCACCTTAAACACAGTGCTGCTGCAAAGCCAATGAAACAATTTCAGAGATGTAGAGCTGAGCCCAGCATGGATCCTCTGGCTGGGGCTCTCAGGGGATGAATACCAAGGCTTGACCTCGTCATTGTCCCTGTTGGGGGCTCCCGATTCTGTCTGCCTGGGATGCAATTCAGGGTGGACCACTAGCGACAGTTGACATGGTGTTGGGGTTTCCTGCCTTTTTTTGCACACATTAGTAGCATTTTTTACCTATTGTGCACCGGGTGGTCGCGCTGTCCTAGCGTTCCACCCAAGCGGCTCCAGTGCGCGTTCTTACCCTAGTGCCTGTAAAGCATGTTGCAGTAAAGCTCAGTTAATGTGCTTTTCAAGCCACTGTGGCCATAGCACGTCTGCTGTTGTGATACTTGCCTTACTGCTATCTTCTTCCTGGAAAAATGTTGCCTGTGGCAAGCTAGGTGCCTCATCTCCGGATTCTGGACTCTGCTCTTTTTGAATGGCAGCTTCTGAGCCATCCTTGGAGAACCTGCCCTCCCCCCCCCCCACCCCCTCAATCAGGGGATGCAGTTAGTCCGGCCTTACCTGCCTCAGGACATGAGGTGACAGATAGCGTTATAGGTAAGGATATCCAGCCAGGTTACTTAGCTTTGGCCTGTTTCAGAGGTTCATTGACTGGACGTCTTTAGTCTTACACCCAGATGTTTTGTACCTTTGTCAGGGGGTTTGGTGTCTGCATCCCCCCCCCCCCCCCCGGGATCTGTGTCTGGTGCTTGGGGCCCTGATGTTGGAGCCTTTGAGCTGTTGAAGTGCGCTACTCTGAAGGATTTGATGCTTAAGACTGTCTTCTTGTTTGCAATTTGTTCTGCAAGGAGACTTCTGAGCTGCTGGCTCTGTCTTGGCAAGATCTTTACCTATCTTTTTCTGAGGAAGCTGTTTCCATTCAGCTAGTGCCTTCCTTCTTCCCTGAAGTGCTTTATCCCTTTCATGTGAACCAGGAGGTTTGCCTACTCCCTCCTCTAAGGAGCAGTGTTGGGGGAATGGTAGGGATCTTATGGATATCCGGAGGGTGCCTCTCTGGTTCTTGGAGATTACGAATGCTTTTTGTAAGTCAGACCATCTTTTTGTGCTGTTTGCTGGTCTGCTGAAGATGATGCGGTGGCTAAGTCTGCATTGGGGCACTGGGTTAAGTAGGCCATTGCCTCAGCAGATCTGTTGTGGAACTAGCCAGCTCCGGAGCATTTGTGCACCCATTCTACCTGAGCGCTAGCGTCCTTGTGGGGGAAGGAGAGCTCAGTAGCCCCTGCAGACATTTGTTGGGCAGTAATGTGGGCATCACTTTTCACTTTTGTCAAGTATTTCTGCTTGGATGTCCACGCGCAGGCAGACACAGCCTTTGGTTCTAAGATTTTGAGAGCTGCTGCATCTTCGCGCCCAGTGGAGGCATAGCTTTTGTACATCCCAGTTGTCTGGACTTGTTTAGCAGGACTGGTCTAGCAAGACGATACAGAAGGTGACATTTTACTTACCAGATAATGTCCTTTCCTTGAGTCCTGCTAGACCAGTCCAGGGCCCACCCCCTGGAACTGTGTTTGCTCTGTTCTTCTGCATCATTACCCTTGGGTCTGCTATGATTTATATACTTGGCTCCGCAGGTTCATCTTCTATGGACAGCCTTCTGTTTATGCTTTCCTGAACATAGTTCTCTACTGTTTGATTACTCATTGTTGCCTTCATTGAGGTTGTGTAAGGCTTGCCATGTTCTCCCATATGCTTTGGGATGAATACTGAAGAGACCTCTTGGTGGCTGAGGAGGATAGAGGCATGGGAGTGATATCATTGAAACCTGGGCTTTTCATTAGTTCTTTGTCTCCACCAATCTGCTGATAGGGGAACACAACCCACTTGTCTGGACTGATCTAGCAGGACTCAAGGAAAGTAAAATGTCACTTTCCATATGCTCTTCTGAGGATATGGACTTTTAAATTACATGGGGCCCTTTTACTAACACTTAGCACGTGCTATCTGCTGCATGTCCTATTTTATTCTTATCGTTTCTGTGTCAGAAAGCACATGCTAAATGTTAATAAAAGGAGTCATAAATGTAATTAAAACGAGATCAAAGGCACCTTTGGTTATTGAATTTATATGTACTTTATAATAAACGGGCAGTGGTACCTTTGTGGTTTCTTTGTGGACAAGCAGAATAGTAAACACTCATGTATGGATGACAATCACCAACTGAGCCCAATGTGGGAACACCTCCTCAGCTTCAGATCTTTCCCAAAGCTTTTTGAAGCAATCCACCATGCATGTGCGTCACTTCCTGCCTTCTGCTATAGTATGGGACTGCCTCAGTCTTTTGTTTTTCTTGGAGCTTATAGGTTACATTTGCAAACGTTCCACACACCTACCTGTTGTTGGGTCCTCCTTGAATTTTTTTTTTTTCGTATTTTTCAAATATTTCAATTGTTTTCACTGTCACTGCTGTGCAGCGTCGATTCCCATTCGATTCTTAGTAAATTGGTGGGCATATCTTCTAACTGTTAATAGTGTAATTTAGCCCTGATTCAAATATCATTCTACTTTTCTTCACAGTATTTCCAATAGCATTGTTAATTATATGATATAATTAATAGATAAGCATTTCTACAAAAGATATATAGTAACTTAAAGACATGGAATACAGGTTACATGTAACAGGATAATGTGTCCTTACAAACCCACCCACTTCCCCAAGAAATTGAATTCTGTATTCAGCTGTACTAATAGACTGAGGTGGCGCCACATGACAGAGCAGGCGGGAAGAAATACACATGCTCAGTGGAGTACTTCCAAAAGCTTTGAGAAAGATCCGAAGCCGTAGAAGTGCTCTTGCACCAGGGTTGATAAGTATTTCATAGTCCACTAAATCATATATGGAATAATAGCAACTATTTGCATCTAGGCATCATCTATGTATGTTATCTCTTGAATTAACTGATTTATTATCCTAATGCAGCCTTCTACCAGGGTTGTAACATCATCTCAACAGAAGGCAGGAAAAACAATAACAGCCCGGATCACAGGAAGATCAGAAGCGGGGCAGAGAATTAGCAGAATTGGTAGTACTTTAAACACAATGGCAGTTTCACCACCGATGAGTTCAGTGGTTGTAGAAAAGCATCATCCAGTCACTCAGGTGAGTCAAATAATGTACCGGCATCAGTTCTTTTAAACAGATGATTAGTTTTGTGACAACATGCCACAATTTTAGTCATGCCCCATACCTAAGGTCGGAGATATCGAGCAGTACAATGTACACATTTTCCTAATTCATTTTATGTGGAAGAACATTCCAGAAATATGGTGGCATATTTATGGGACATTAAGATACACACATAGTCATGTCATGAATAAAGTAGAATATTTTGGAAACATAGGCCTCTATTCTTCTCAGCTGAAATGTGCAAAGCAGTTGTACCATATCATCCCACTAAATGGGGGAAGATCCAAAGCAAGAAAGATATCTGAATGAAAAAAAAATGTCAGTGTTTTCTTTTTGTACTTTTCCTGGCAAGTGTGATGTTGGTTTAGTATTATAAATGCAGATAAATCGAAAGTTAAAACTAAAATATGCTACAAATTATGAATAGGAATAGAAACATAGAACTATGACGGCAGAAAAAGCCCACAAGGCCTATCTAGTCTGCCCTTCCATATCAACTACAATAATACTCTTTTTACCTTTAGAGATCCTCTGTGTTTGTCCTCATGTCCACCACCTACACTGGGAGACTATTCTACAAATCTGCCACTCTTTCTGTAAAGAAATATTTCCACATATTACTCCTGAGCCTGTCCCCTTTTACTCTCATGCTATTCCCCCTCGTAGCAGAGCTTGCCTTCAATTGAAAGAGACCCTCCTGTGCATTTATGCCACGGAGGTATTTCAGTGTCTCTATCAACCTAAGAGCTGTTCCTATATGCCTCAAGTTAGCTGCCAAGCATAAAGAATTGACTCTACTAAGGGAAGAACTAGCTGCAATGAAACGCACCTCTTCTAGGATACAAACCAAACAAAGTCCACCACCGCTCCCACAAAGAATCAAACATCCCAGGAACAAATGGATCACAGTTGGCTCTGGTAGATTGTGACCTGTAATGCAGAGACACCCTATACATCAAGAGATACCCTGCATAATGCCTTCTGTGCTTTGGTTAATGAGGATGCCCAATCCATGGAAACTGAAGGGTCCTTAAATGAGACAGTCAATGCCCAATCTGCTGATAAAGCACCAAATATGAAGAAAACCTCACCAAACAGAAAACTACTACTACTTGGAGATTCCATCATCAGAAGCACCAACTTGGGAACACAGTTCAAAGGAGAGAAGATAGTCAAATGCCTCCCAGGCTCTTCAGCCAGCAGAAACACAAACCAAATTGTTGATGTACTTAGCGCAGAAAGTGAGCACTCCAAAATTGATGTTGTCATCCACTTGGGTACAAATGACCTGGCTAGAAACAGTGCCTTTGCAGTTCAAAGGGACATCAAGACTCTCGGAGAGAAACTCAAGCCCATTGTTAACACTGTAGCATTCTCAGAAGTTCTACCTGGTAAGGGGGCAGAAAGGCTACATCGCATAAACAGCTTTACTATATGGCTTTAGACCTGGTGTAGGAGTGGAGGAGTAGCCTAGTAGTTAGAGCAACTGCCTAGTACCCAGAATATCAAGGGTTCGATTCCCACTGGCACTCCTTGTGACTTTGGGCAAGTCACTTTACCCTCCATTGCCTCGGAAGAAAAGGCTGGCAATCTACTTCCGGTGATACATTGCCAAGAAAACCCAGAGGTAGCTGGGTCGCTATGAGTCAACACTGACTTGATGGCACTAAAAAAAAAAAAAAAGACCTGGTGCAAACAAGAAGGATTCTCTGGAACAAGCAGGAAGTCAGTCCTCACACATATGGGATATGTCGGCACCGACGGGGCCCATGCGGAGCAAATCCCCAGCTTTCAAAGAAAGCGTTTAGGAGTTGCCTCCACGCATGCGTGGTCCACTTCCTGCAAGGATTTGAAGAAGGAAGGTGTTTGCAGCAGCATTTATATACAAGACATGGACTTGAGTAACAAAGGCATTTAAATGCTGCTGAACAGGATATTCAATGCTGATTATCCTCTGCTAATGCTGCTACATGCCCCTATGCTAACCGCTTAGCATCGGGACGTGCCATGGGCAGAGACAGTTGCTAACTGGTAACGGCAATATTGCACCGCTACCCGGTTGCGACACACGGGTAAAGCTAGACACAGCAAACGCTGGCCTAGCTTTACCTGTAGGAGCTAACCAGACAGCGGCTCAATATCGCTGCTGCCCAGCTAGCTTCTGCGGTGATTGAGGCTTTGCAGTAACTCCGGATATTCAGTGCCTGGACTGGATATGACCCCAGCATTGAATATCCGGGTTTTAGTGTTCAACACCGACACCTAGGCAATAAAGTCACACCTAGCCGCCAGCGCTGAATATCGGGCCCAAAGTTTACAAAATAAGTTGACTCGGGCATAAAGTTCTAATCGTTAGATTTTATTTTTAGTTATTTTTAGTTATTTTTGCTTTGTTCAACATTTTATTTTAAATTTAAAGTATTTTAATGAAGTATTGGAAATAAAATTGTATACTGTTTACAACTGAGATAAGGCTAAAAAAAATACCAGCAAGGATTATAAAAAGTTTGAGAAGTCCACATAGCATGTTTTAATAGTTGTGTAATACATTCGATATTATTTTTATTACATTTGAATTAAAAATGTGTTAATTATATGTATATTTCTTTTAGCAAACAATATCCCAAGCAACCGCAGCAAAATATCCTAGAAGTGCACTAACATCCGCCACTGGGAAAATGACAGCCACTAGTGGAAGAAGTCAAAATGTACATAGCGTTCAGTCCATAAAAGTTGTTGACTAAATTATTTTTTCGGATATTGATTTTCTTCACTCAGAAATATTTTGTCA
Organism: Ichthyophis bannanicus; assembly: GCA_033557465.1. NCBI lineage: Eukaryota > Metazoa > Chordata > Amphibia > Gymnophiona > Ichthyophiidae > Ichthyophis > Ichthyophis bannanicus. The sequence continues at coordinate 339,569,947 of CM066032.1, forward strand.
AGAGTTTTATAAATGTATATTTTGTACCGTTTGTAATTTTTTAAAATATGTGATAGCCTGTCAATGAAAATTCCTCATTTTTATGTGTACTCTTCTCTTTTTCATATCTGAAGATAGAATTACTGAAATAAACATGATTTGTTATCGACAGACAGCATACTGTGCTTTTAGAATTGTGTGGGAGATCTGTATTTCTTTGAAAGAGTGTAGAAAGTTAAAAAAAAACATTTAAAAGAGAGTCTATGGACACAAATCATGTTTGATAAACATCTGCACATTTTAGTTTTAGGTTGGTATTTTAGACGCATTTCGCTTAAGGAATAATGCATATTGAGGAGGGCCCACCCTTCTGTCTGTCTTTCCATCCATCCATCCGTACACACACATATGTTTGAACATGTACAAACAAACAGATGGGTAATGTTTCACTCTCCTCACAGAGCAGACAGTAGTGTGAAGAGCAAGGCTGCAGCAGTAAAGTGCCAGTGGGAGTACCTGCATCCCATTGGCAGAAAGACTATGGCTGAGGCTGAGAAGCAGCAGCGGGAGTCTCTGGGTACCACCTGCAAGAGATACAGAGCTATGGCAAAGGGAAGGGTCAGGTAAGTGGGTGGAGCATTAAGGGAAGGAGCAGGTTAGCGAGGAGGGAAGAGAGTACAGTAGAGGGAGAAAGAGAAAAAGGAGTAGAGTATAAGGAGAAGGTATGGGGCTAGAGATCAGGAAAGAAAATGAGGCAAAGCATAAGGGGAAGGAGCAAGGTTTGATGAACAGAGAAGAGAAAGAGAGTGCAAGAAGGGAGGGAATGAAAGGTTGGGTAGCAGGAAAGGCAGAGAGGGGGGAGTACATGGCTGGGTGGAAGGGAAGGAGGGGAGAGTATTGAAGAGTAGAGAGGGGAAATTGTGCTAGAAGGTAGGAGGGAAAAGAATGAGAACAGGGGAAAGTGCAAGGGAAAGGGAAGCTTATATAATCACAGCCACGCACACACCCATCCCCTCACATATCCTCTTGCATACACATATCCCCTCCCACATACACCCTAGGAGCATGCCAAGCTAGAAATGCACCCTGTGCAGCTAACTAATCTGGTGCCCCCTCTGCCCTAACAACAAGCATTAACTCACTCTTGAGTTTCCTGGTAGCTCAGTGATGATATCAGCATCCTTTCTGTACTTGCACACTGTGTGACTACACTGCTTGCACTGCCCCTTGGTATGGCCCTGCACACACCACACCCTATGACATCCTACCCTCACAGCTAAACTCTCCCTATGGAAATAGATGTGGACATCATACCATTGATTCAAACACACTTATGCACCTCATATACACCTCAGTCCCTATGGCCCTCCAAGCACACATCCCCTGCTACGCTACTGAGACACACTTTACCATGGCTGTTACAACCAAGTTTCCCACACAGACATGCTCGAGTCTGCTAATGGGGGGAAAGGGAAATGTGCCATTGTGTCACACTGTAAGTGTGTACTACTCAACTTGTTTAAACAAATACAGGCTGGGATTTTTTGTGTTTTAGAAGTCAATTGCAGCTGTTGAAATATTTGCATGAAATCATAGTACCCTGATAATGGTATCGCCTTTCTTTGTGTACTGAGATGACTGTCAAGATAAATATTTCAGGTGAGCAGCTAGATTTTAAGGGAAAGGAAATCTGTCAAAAAGTAGATAGAACTATGTGCTTAATTGTAAGTGTGACTGTCTATTATGATTATTAAAGTTGATCTTGAGAAGTCTTTTCTTTGATGCTGTTCTTTTTCTAATAAAGGATAAATAATTTCAATTTTGTTTGTATTTTGTTATCAACTTTGCTCGAACATCTTCTGAGAAATTGTCAACAAGAAATATGCAAAAGTTAAGAGCAAGAAATGAAAAAACTCTAGTGTGGAATGTTATAGTATTTTTGTGACCTCATGAAGCCAACAATAATTTCTCCTATATTAGAAAATTAATTAATTGTATTCTGATCACCCAAAATCAAAATTACTTTTTCCAGTTTTTGTAAGTAATTTTTTAAATTTAAATTGTAACATTTCATATCAAACTGGAAAAAAGTAATAGCACTATAGTCAAGGAAAAATCGTAAAATATCAAGGAAAATCCATCTAGCACAAGCCATATAAAGGGAGAATAGACTTCTTACTAAAGAAGATCACATTAAGGAAATTAAGGGGTATGTTTACTAAACCGTCTTAATGTTCCCGGCACTAGTTGCAGCGATAATGTGAAGGATGCCATATAAGGAGTGGGCGTTCCAGTCTTAAGGTAGCAATCGCGGGTTATCGCGCGATAAAGTGCCGTGTCCATTATTGCGTGATAGAGGGAGCTGCACACGTTACTGCGCGTTAACCTTAACTTCGCGTGCTGACCTGCAATCACAGCAATAGAGGTGTAGCACACTGGTTAATACATTGACTGCTGAAATGGGTCATGAGTTCGATCCCCCAGTGGGCTTAATGAGTAAGGCTGTCTGAGGCATTACCCTTTACTTTAAATCAGTGCTGTCTGAGGCATTTTCTTTTTTAATATAAATTAGTGCTGCCAGCAAACACACCCTCACAGTGCCGTAACCTAAGGTGCTGCATAATGCGCCCTATAAGGCATTCCAGAGGGCACATTATAAAGTGCACTGTCCGCCAAGGCACCTTATAATGTTCCCTATAGGGCGCCTTATGAGGCACCTTAAGGTTACAGCACTGTGAGGGTGTTTTTGCTGGCAGCACTAATTTAAATTAAAAAAGGAAATGCCTCAGACAGCCCTATCAAATAACACCACTGTGGGATCAAACCCATGACCTCTGCCTCCACAGTCAGTGAAGTAACCAGTGGGCTACATCTCTGTAGCTACTAACAAACCCCTGGCTAGCTACAGAAGGACTGCAGGTTACCACACAAACTGTCTGCTGTGGTTACCAGGATAAGGTTAACCCACCCATACCGATGATGCACTGCACATGCAGATTAGCAGTCTACAGATGATCACAAGATGGGGTATGCACCCCCACAGCTCCTCGGCCTGGTAGGGGGAACTGACCGTGTGTGTTACTGGCACAGAGTAGCTACAGACCGTCACATTGTGCAGGTACTGTGCTCACCCTGAGGGCGAGGTGGAGCGCCCAGCACCAGGTCCGCAGCACCTGGCTTAGCTGAGATAGGCTATGCTGCAGGTTGCCATCAGTGCCAGTGTGTGATAGGTAGTCCTTGCAGACACACCTAGGATACACCTGTGTCCATCCGTATTTCCCAGTCACGTCTAGCCCTTGTGGACTATGATGCACCCAAAATAGTGCATATCCTGTGTGGGTGCCATGGTCACATGATTTAAGTGAAGGGGGGTGTTTAGACCCATAAGCGGATTATGTAGCACCACCCAACCCGCCCTCTGGGGCTCAGGGTGGGGGACAGTATCTCCCACCAACAGATCCACATTCTACATCCCTGCAATGGTGGCAGTAGAGGGGACCATCAACCCCAGTCCTGCTGAGAAACAGGCACCCTACAGGGCAGTCAATGCAGATCTGTACGCCTCCATAAGGCAATGGCAGACAGTAGGCCTGGAAATGCTCAGCCGCCCACCACCACTATTTGACATTCTCCAGCAGCGAGCACAGTGAGTCTCCAGCCGCTGCACCCTGCAAGGTGTTCTAGCCATACACATACTGTAGATAGTCTGCTAGCTTGTACATAGTGCATGTTCCTGGAGGAACTGTGTGCACCCAAAAATGGGATGTGAGCGCACACACCAAGCAGGTAAGTCAGTAATTGGGCCCCAGAAAAGAGAACCCATAAATATCATTTGAGAGAAATACTATATAGCACTATGGGGGAACCTAGCCATGCCGTGGTCACTGCTCAGTCAGGGTGAGAGTGACCTCCCAGCAGGACATGCTGTGGCCACCCTGTCCGTGCAGGTGGTGGCCAGGCAATACAATGTCCCAGCCATTGCTCTATGCCCTGTGCAGATGCATCCTGTCCGGGCCATACCCACAGTACCTTGCTCCTCATTATGCACATTGGCAGGCTAACACTGGAAACAGTGCAAGCAGTGTGGGCTGAGTAAGGTGTAGGCAGCCACAACACACTGGATAGACAGACACACACTCCCACACCTATGCCAGCATTGTGCAAATATAGAGGCTTTTGGCAGCCCTGGCCACAGTGCAGGCATGGCTATGGTACGCAATACTGTTGGGGTCACTCCCCGGGGTTGGAAACACTGTCAGAAACCAAAACTGAAACACACTCCACAGATTTCAGAAAGGTTGCTATGATGCAGGTCTATCAACAAATTGTGCTTAACTTCGGAATTATTATCTGCCATTAATTATAGCAACCTTTTGATATATGTGTAACGTATTCCCAAGTTTAGGGTGGCATTGCTAAGGTATGCAAGTGCTAGTATTGGGAGATGCTGCTGCGCACAGGGCCCAACAGCCTGACTCTCCATGAGGCTTTGGATAGTGGAGCCTGTGGGTGTGGGTGTTTATGCCCCTGTTGGCCGCTGCTCTAGGGCAGAGGTTCCCAACTCCGGTCCTAGTGGGCCAAACACTGTTCAGGTTTTCATGCTGTCCCTAATGAATATGCATGAGATACATTTGCATACAATGGGGGCGGCGCATACTAATGCAGCACAGGCATATTTATTAGGGACAGCATGAAACCTGAATGGTGTTTGGCCCTCCAGGACTGCAGTTGGGAAACTCTGTTCTAGGGATTGCACATGTTTATGGTGTCTGTGCTCTGTAGAGTAAAATATAGGCATTTCAGGCATGTTTATGTTATCTGGAATAAAGGTTCCGTCTTTATTACCATGGTTTAGTACTGGGTAAAATATGGGGAAAGGGCTGTCAGGAGCCACAGCTGGGACTTGAACTTGTGACCTTCTGCTCCTGAACACACTGTCTGTGTGTACTGCACCACACTTGCCACAGGGACAGTTCATTCCCTGGGGATACCATGACGGTTCGTCAGACAGACCCTGTCTGTTGCATTGCACGGCAGCCACCTAAACGGGGCTAGGCCATGGTCTGTTGTGGGCAGATGCCACTGCCCCCTCCGCCACCAGCACCCCTCCGCTGCCATGCCATTATGCCGGTGGTGCGCAGTCCCAGGCCATCCAGTATCCCGGTAGGCAGCTGCCTATGGTGTGGGTTCTCAGATAGGGGTGCCTACATGGACATGCGGGTTTCCCCCCCCCCCCCCCCACACCGCCTGCCAATGTTATGTGCCCTTGGGGGTACCTGCTGGGTAATCTCCCCTGTGACAATGTGGGACACACACTCGTGCCCATGTTGGACCCTCGTCAGTTGCTGTCTTGCTGCTTTACAGTTTCGGCATTCCTATGTGCCACCTAGGTATCTGCCTAGCCCGCACTGTGCCCCAGCTAGACCACAGCATGTGCCGCCTGCAGTCCCCTGTATCCCATTTACAGCATCAGTACAGTTGCCCTTTCCTACATGCCCACTCTGCTGTTGCTGCACATGTGCATGCCATAACAAACCTGCTGAATCTAAACGACAGAGACCCTGATCAGCGCTATTTCGATGTGTGATCGTTCACTTTGTAGGGGGACAGAGCATAGACCCTTCCAAACATGATATCTTAATTTATGCGCTTTGTCAGTAGTGTTGCTTTATGTTTATCATTAATATCAGTATTGGCCAGCTTGGTTATTGGGATTTTAGATGTGGTTCTGGTCCTTTTATATGTTTGTTTGCCTTTTTGGTCCCTGCACATGTATCACAACTATCACTTTTCTGGGTTTCCCTGCCTTTGCTGCACATTGCTGACTTAAATGGTTTCTCTTTCCTGCAAATGTGCCTAACGTGAGGGTTTCACTGGTGTTAGTGTTCAGACCCAAATTTCACAGCGTTAGTGTGCCTGGAGCCTCTCCCCGCCCACTCTCCGCACATTGACCCCTTCTCTCCGACCTCTGGGAAGCCTTACTCCACCCTTCAGACCAGGATTTCACAGCATTAGTGTGCCTTAACGCCGCCACCGCGTTATCGCGCAATAATGTCACTGCTGCGACGTTAAGACGGTTTAGTAAACATAGCCCTAAGGGTCCGAATTACTTTTAGCATGCCATCTAACAATTAACATCCCCAAATTCCCCTTGATCCCAATGTCACCCATCAAGCATTTTTAGCTAAAATAAATAAACTTTTTCAAATGTGCAAAGTCAAAATACCTAGTTATTACCCCAAAAGAAAATAAAACACATACAGGGAACTCTTAAGAAGAAAATAGCTCCCCAAAATGGAATTTGCCGCTTCAACTCCAAAAAAGCCTTCCTTATCTTTGTAGGCTGTACCAACATCAGGGAAACCCTATACCTCCTGACCACAAAATAAAATATCTTTTGAATAAGATTTTAAAGCCAAAATGTTATCCTGTTCAATCAAGAAAAAAAAAAGTAAAAAGTGTGACCCCTCAGAAAAATTATCATGTGAGGCCTCAAGAAATCTTGTTAAATCCATCTATCAGGAAAGTCCAATACATCAAATTCACCCTCACACTCATTTGCCACACACACATTAGAGTTAGGAGGGTAGGGAAAGGGAATTGGATTTAACTCGTGCCTTTCTCAGAAGTTCAAGGTGAGTAACATTCTGGTACTGTCTACTGGTATTTCCTTATCCCCAGAGAGCTTATAATCTAGAAATTAGATTTTTTGTTTTTTGAGATATTTTCTCCGGGAACAAGCAGGAAGTCAGTCCTCACATATGGGTGACGTCGGCACCGATGGAGCCCATGTGGATCCACTCCCCAGCTTTCAAAGAAAGCCTTTGGGAGTTATACCACACATGCATGGTCACCATCTCGCCCAAAGGTGCCTTCTTGCTTCAGTCTTCTTTTTTCCATGGAGCCCTGCAGACATGCTGTCTTTGTACCCCAGACAAAGTTGATTTTTTTCAGCAGTTCTTGGTGTTTTTCTTTTCTCGATTGCATCGGTTCGATCACCTTTCCGCCACTCGAGTCCTCCACCACTCGAGTCCTCCGCCTCAGCGTCATGGTTTTCACTCAAGTAATTTTTCCTATTTTTGTCTTTTCTTGTTTTGGCCCATAGGTTTTTCTACTCACGGCCTAGCTGGTTGAGACATCTGAGTTTGATCTCGCGAGTCTCATTTTCGCTATGATTTCGACCAGCGGTTTCAAGCAGTGTGGAAAATGCAATTGCAGTATGTCTCATACGGACCGCCACAGTATCTGCATCAAATACCTCGGGGCAGACCATAATGTGTCTTCTGCCCGCTTTGCCTCCTGATGTTGGCTAAGACCAGGAAGGAATGCAAAAGGTGGCAGGGAGAGCTGTTTGGTAGGTCTAGCTCGGGTTCAGCATCAGGAGGCAGAATCTCTCCTTCAACGGCGGCATCAGGCGACTCGGTGTCACGTGCTTGGGCTCACTCAGAGCCCAGAGGTCATTGGGAATCGGAGTCGTCCTCGGACGATTTCTCCTGTACTTCAAGGGTTTCATCAAACTCAAGGTCGAGTGCTGACCTGGGCCTGGTTGGTAAGTCCACGCAACCCAGCCACGGAGTCCTTGATTTGACAAGGGGGGGGGGGACGACAATGGATGGAAATACCCGTTGAAGCAGCCCCGGAGAAAGGAGTCTCCTGTGGTGTTGAGGGATCAACATGGTTCCACCGACTCCATCACCATTCAGAATCCCTCTGCCAGGGACCCAACAATGGCCTCGATGTCCTCCGGGCCAGTGCAGGATGCAGAGCAGTCTGGCATCGAGGCCAGGATGGCGGCCCTGGAATGTAGTTTTTCTGCATTCCTAGAGGCGCAGGGGGCCCGATTTCCAGTCACTCCGGGTTGTCTGTGCCCCTCACAGGGACTTTTGATAAAGATGTCCCCTGAGGATGCCTCTCCCATCCTCCTGAGGTTGGCTCGGTCGGTATCGAAGCAGTCTGCGACCAACACGACACCGCAGGACCTCCAATGCCGGGAGTCCATCGACGCCAGGTCAGTCCGACTTCTGCTGTGTGCTTGCCGATTCCTCGAGCTCCGAGTCAGTGTGGGAGACTGACAAGGAGTCCCCCAACATCATGCTTCACCGGGACATCCCCTCCGATCTCTCTCCGCCACATCACCGGTGGAGGTCCCCTCTGGAGGATCTCGCCGCCTTGGAGTTTGTGAGTGAGATGTCCCAGGCACTTGTCTTCATGACGATACCTGAAGATGAGCCATGTGCTGAGGATCTTGAGGAGGTGTTAAAGATGCCTGTGTCCCCAATCCTGCTATTCAGGATGGGGGGAAACCCTGGTGATGGTGCAGATTGTGAACCGTCAACTCGATTCACAATATCAAGTTGGCAGGAGCCCGAGGCTCCAGAAGACACAGCTGTCACATAATTCCATGGTAGTGGAGTTGGCTATGTGTTGTATTAAGAGCCAGAAGATGCACTCCTCGGTGCCCCCTGGCAGGGAAGCCCGTACCATGGATGCCTTTGGAAGGAAGTGTTTCCAGAGCTCTGCGCTCACAGCCTGGATCCAGACTTACCAGCTGTAGATGGGTATGTACCTGAAAGACCTGGCAAAGGAGCTTGCCGGGTTCTCTGCTGGGATGTCAGGTGAACCCCTTGAGCACTTCAGGAACCTGGTATCATTAGTAAGGGAGTGCTCCAAGTTTCAGACTAGGGCAGCCTTCGATGGCTTTGAGTTGGTGTCCCGTATAGTTGAGATGGGCATTAATGCCCACCACCTTGCCTGGCTACAGTCCTCCAACTTGGAGCAGTGGATTCAGGCCAAGTTGGCCGACACCCCATGTCGAGGAGATAACCTCTTTGGTAAACCCATGACGGAGAAGGCCAATGAGTTGGAGAAAGAATTCATGACCAGAATCAGGTTGTCCAAGAAAGTGTCTGAACCTTCCCGTAGGAAGACTTCGGGGAAAAAGCTCTTCCACCCAAAGACCAAGAAGGCTTACGGAAACTACCCCAAGTTTCAGGCCTATCCTGCTCCCCCTCAGGGGCAGCAGGCCAAGCCAAACACAGTGCCTCAGCCACAGCTTGAGGGGAGTTTTTGACTCCTTGGGCATAGCCTCCCTCCACCAGGAGTTCACAGGCCCAAGGTTCACGGGAGGACGGCTAGTCCACTTTGCACACTGGTGGCCCAGTATCACCATGGACACATGGGTGTTGCAGGTGGTCAGAGTGGGATATCTCCTCCACTTTGCTCAGCTGCCTCCCCCCTTTTTCCTAGAGGAATTACCAATGGACCCTTTGCACAGGTAGCTTCTACAGAAGGAGCTTGGGTTTTTACTTGAGGACCAAGTGGTGGAGCCTGTCCCCAACACTTTCAGAGCTGGGGATTCTACGCCCCCTACTTCCTGGTCCCCAAGAAGACTGGGAGCTTCAAGCCCATCCTGGATCTTCGCGACCTCAACCTTCCTGGTCAAGGAAAAGTTCAAGATGGTATCCCTTGGAACCTTAATGCCTTACCTCTTGCAGGGAGATTGGCTATGATCCTTGGATCTATATCCACATTCTGATTCATCCAAGGCATCATCAGTACCTCAGGTTCGTCATTGGGGGTCACCGTTATCAGTACAGAGTGTCCCCTTTGGCCTAGCCTCAGCTCTTCGGGTATTCACGAAATGCCTGGCAGTCGTGGCCACTCGCCTCCAACTTCTCGGGGTTTTCATGTTTCCATACCTGGACAATTGGCTCATACAGGCTGGCTCACCAGAGGAGGTGCTCAATGCAGTGCAGCACCTGGGCTTTGTGGTAAACTTTCTGAAGTCTCACCTACTGCCCACTCAGTGCATTCAGTTCGTCAGGGCTCTACTAGGCTCTACAAAGGCAAGAGCCTTCCTGCCACAGGATTGGGCGCAGTACCTCACTGCCCTGGCACGAGAGGTACAGTGGCTCACCAGTGACAGCTTGGAAAATGCTCCGCCTCTTGGGGCATATGGCATCCACCGAGCACGTGACCCCTTTTACTCGCTTTCGTAAGCAGCAGGCCTAGTGGATGCTTAGCGCCCAGTGGATGCAAGCTTCAAGCCACCTGGAGGACCACATCCAAGTCATACCGGCCTTAGCAACCTCTCTAGCTTGGTGGCAGGACCATCTCAACCTGAGCCAGCCTGCCTTTCCAGGCTCCACCAGTGCAGCACATCCTCTCACTATAAATATGTCAAAGCTGGGCTGGGGGGCCCTCTGCAGTTGCAAGGCCCATGGTCACCAGAGGAGAATGCCTCACAGATCAACCTGCTGGAACTCCAAGCAGTCTATCATGCCCTGCAGGTCTTCCAGGACCATCTGGAAGGGCAGGTACTTCAAGTCCAGACAGACAGCCAAGTAGTGATAAGAAGATAAAGAACATGATATGCCATACTGGGTCAGACCAAGGTCCATCAAGCCCAGTATCCTGTTTCCAACAGTAGGCAATCTAGGTCAGAAGTAACTAGCAGTTTCCCCAAAGGACACAGGTTCCACAATGCTTGTATTGTGGCAAGAAGTGAATTTTCCGGATCCCCTTTAATAATGGTTTATGGACCTTTCCTCCAGGAACCTGCCCAAACCTTTTTTAAACCCATCTACACTAACTGCTTTTACTACATCCTCCGGTAACGAATTCCAGAGTTTGATTACGCGATAAGAGAAAATATTTTTTCACTCATTAGTCTTAAATACGTTACACTGTAGCTTCATTGCATGTCCCCTAGTCTTTCTATATTATGATGGCGTAAACAATCGATCTATATTTACCCGTTCCACTCCATTAATTAATTTATAGACCTCTATCATATCTCCCTTCAGCCGTCTTCCAGGATGAAGAGCCCTAACCTGTTTAGCTTCTCCTCGTAGGGTATCCATCCATTCCCTTTACCATTTTGTTGATTCTTCTCTGTACCTTTTCTAATAACGCTATATCCTTTTTAAGATACAGCAACCGGAATTGCACACAATATTCAAGGTGTGGTCACACCATGGAACAATACAGAGGCATTATAATATCCTTTGTTTTATTCTCCATTCTTTCCTTATGATTACTAGCATTCTATTTGCTTTCTTGGCCGCCACTGCACACTGGGCAGAGGGTTTCAATATGTTATCCATGATGACACCTAAATCTTTTTCCTGGGTGGTGGTTCCTAATATGGAACCTTGTAACCATAGTTTGGGTGGTTCGTTCCTAGGTGCATAACTTTGCACTTCTCTGCATTAAATTTTGTCTGTCATTTGAACATCCAGACTTCCAATTTATTAAGGTCCTCTGGCAATTTTTCGCAATCCTCTTGGGTTTTAACAACTTTGAATAATTTTGTCTCATCTGCAAATTTGATTACCTCACTCATTATTCCCTTTTCCAGGTCATTTATGAATATGTTAAAAAGCAGCAGACGCAGCACAGATCCCTGGGGTACTCCACTATCCACCTTTCTCCATTGGGATAATTGGCCATTTAGCCCTACCCTCTGCTTTCTGTCTTTTCACCAGCTTCTGATCCACAATAGTACACTGCCTCCTATCCCAGGACTTTTTAATTTCACCAAGAGTCTCTCATGAGGGACCTTCTCAAAGGCTTTCTGAAAATCCAGATACACTATCAACTGACTCACCTTGGTTTACCTGTTCATTCACACCTTCAAAAAAAACCCACAACAGATTAGTATGACAAGACCTTCCTTGGTTAAAGCCATGTTGGCTGTCTCCTATTAAGCCATGACTATCTACATGTTCAGTAACTTTATTCTTTATCTTTATTTAAAACTTAATATACCGCCAGAACTGAGGCATATTGCGGTTTACAATAAAAAACAAATGGAATACTGCTGAAGAAGGAAATGGAAAAGGAACGCCATTTGTTGATAGGAAAGGGACAGCAGGCAGCAATAACAACAAGAAGAGTAAGTACTCATTGGGTATCAACGAGGGAGGGAGAGGGGTGAGGAAGGTCAAAAGCTGTGCAGAAAAGATAGGTTTTGAGTTTCGCTTTGAAGGCGGGAAAAGAAAGTTCCAGACGGAGGGTGGATGGTAGGGAATTCCAGAGACGAAGACCGAGAAAGAAGGCGGAAGAGCGCGTTGACTCAAGGCGAGCCTGGGATGGAGAGGGAAGAAATAAATGGTTGGCATGAATGGATCTGAGGATTCTTGGGGGGCAGTGAAAATGGACCAGATCGGAGAGGTAAAGTGGAATGCCGGTGTGGAGTGATCTATGTACGAAAATGAGGATCTTATACTGAATACAGAAAGGGATAGGTAGCCAGTGTAGCCGGATAAGAAGGGGGGTGATACGAGCAGACCGAGAGGTGTGGGTCAAGAGATGGGCAGCAGTGTTGTGAACCAATTGAAGTCTACGAAGTTGAGTGAGGGGAAGACCAGCTAGAGAGGCATTACAATAATTTATAATGGTTTCTGCCATTTTTCCCAGCACTGACATCAGGCTCATCGGTCTGTAGTTTCCCAGATCACCCTAGAACCCTTTTTAAAAATTGGTGTTACATTGTCCATCCTCCAATAATATTACAGATGATTTTAATGATAGTTTACAGCTTATTAATAGTAGGTCTGCAATCTCATATTTCAGTTCTTTAACACCCTTGGATTTATACCATCTGGTCCAGGTGATTTGCTACTCTTCAGTTTATCAAATAGTTGTAATACATCTTCCTGATGTATCAATATTTCTCCAGGAACAAGCAGGAAGTCAGTCCTCACTTAAGGGTGACGGCACCGACGGAGCACGCACGGAGCAATTCCCCAGTTTTCAAAGAAAGCCTTTCGGATTGCTGCCATGCATGCATGGTCCTCTTCCCGCCCAAGGGTGCCATCTTGCTCAGTCTCCCTTTTTCCGTGGAACCCATCAGACGAACGTCCTCATCCCTCGGAAAAAGTTTTGTTTTTTCACCTTAACAGGCTTTCTCTATTTTCCGGTTACACCGGTCCTCTACTCGTCCTTCCCCTGCTCTACCTTTTAGAGCTATCGGGGATACTCCTTTCTTCTCCAGGACCAAGCAGGAAGTCAGTCCTCACATATGGGTGACATCGGCATCGACGGAGCCCCCATGCGGAGCATTTCCCCAGCTTTCAAAGAAAGCCTTTGGGAATGCAGGCACGCATGCGCGGTCCCCTTCCCGCCCAAAGGTGCCATCTTGCTCAGTCTTCTTTTTTCCGCAGAGCCCTACGGATGCCTGTCCTTGTCACCCGTGAAAAAAGTTGATTTTTCTGCGTTGGGTCGAGGTTTTTTCTTCGGTTCGATGTCGGTTCCTTTCCCGCCTGGACTCGGTACACCGGTGCCAAGCCCGGATCTCCTTTTTCGGTTTTTGTCCTTAGAGACTGCGTTTGCGCCTTTTTCTTTTCCCTGGCAGCCCAATTTTTTGATTTTGCAGGGGCCCTTTTTCCCCCGATGGCTGCCAGTGGCTTTAAGAAGTGCGATCGGAGCAAGAAACTGATGTCTCTCACCAACACACACGACTGTTGCCTCCGGTGCCTGGGGCCAGACCATGATTCTACGGTCTGTAGCCCCTGTGGCAAAATGTCTTCCAAGGCATTATGGAGCCATCAGCACCAGCGTGAGAGGATCTTCTCCTAGTCTGCCTCTGGATGGGTCCGGACTTCGTCAGAGGCCTCGATATCTCGGGAGTCTGACCCCGAGCATCATTGGGGCTCCTCTGAAAGGGAGTCCCCCTCGAGGGAGCACCGAAGGAAAAAGAAACCCACGAGGGCAGCGTCGGTGGATGCTCTTGGCTCCTCGAGGGCCAGGTCGCATAGCCCCGATCGCTGTCCCGGGTCTTCGGAGTCGGAGAGGCCTGCAAAGCATCCTCGTGTAGAGTCGGAGGCCCCGAGTCACGTGAGTACTGTAGTCCTTGTGGACTCTCCTCCGGGGGAGCCGACGTCGGGCCCGACACCGTCAGGGTCCGAGTCGGAGGCTGCTAGGTCTCCTGAGCTCGGACTCAGGTTGACGGCCTTGAAGAGCAGACTGTCTGCCTTCATGGAGCAGCAGCGGGTGCTGATCGCCGGTCTCACCGGCGCATCTGCCCCGACCACTGGGACATCGACGTCCAAGTCGACCCCGGAGGCCGAGCCAATCCTCGAGACCATGCGATCTCGATTCGATCCTCGGCCGAGGTCACCCTCGGCCTCCCGTTCAGGACCGAGGTCGTCGACGCTGGTTCCCTCAGCGTCAGGGCGGATTGCATCGGTGCCCACCCACTCGGAGCCGTTCGATTCCTCCTTGGAGGAATCGGCATGGGAAACGGAGGAGGAGGAGTCCCCTGACACCTTCCGGACTCGGTGCGTCCCTTTGGACTCACCGGGATCCGAGCCTCCGACAAGGTCCCCCCCCGGAGGATACCAGGTTCTCTGATTTCGTAAGGGACATGGCCAAAGCATTGGCATTCCCTGCAGACCCCGAGGAGGAGCCTCGAGCCGAGGAGCTCGAGGCTCTGCAGTATGACTCTCCTCCCAAGGAGGCTTTTACTGTCCCGGTTCCTCCGATGCTGGAGCGGTTGCTCTTCCGCATGTGGGAGGCGCCGGCCTTGATGCCGGTTCTAAGCAAGCAGGTCGATTCCATCTATCGAGTCCACAAGAGCCCCGGGTTTCAAAAGGCACAGCTACCGCACCATTCCATGGTTGTGGAATCAGCCATGCATCGCCTGAAGAGTCAGAAGATGCACTCCTCGGTGCCCCCCGGCAGGGAGACCCGGAACCTGGATGCCCTCGGTAGAAAGTGTTTCCAGGGCTCTATGCTTGCTTGCTGTGTCCAGACCTACCAGCTGTACATGGGCATGTACCTTCGAGACCTGGCAAAGGAAATTGCCGGGTTCTCTGCTGGTCTTTTTGAGGAACCTTTGCAGAGGTTCAAGGCCTTGTCTTCTAGTATTCAGGAGTGTTCGAAGTTTATATCTCGAGTAGCCTACGATGGATTTGAGGCTTCGGCCCGGGTAGCAGGGGCCGGCATCGATGCACGCCGCCAGGCCTGGCTACAATCCTCGGACCTTGAGCCATGGGTACAGGACAAGTTGGTCGATGTCCCTTGCCGAGGTGAAAATCTCTTTGGCAAGCCCATGGCAGAAAAGGCTGCAGAACTCGAGACCGAGACTCTTACCCGGACGAGGCTGTCCAGGAAAAACTCTGCCCCTTCTCAGAAGAAGAAGGGCTCGGGAAAAAGATCTTTTACCCGAGGAAGACCGCTGCCTACAAAACCTACCGTCACTACCAGGCCTCTGCATCTCCCCAACAGGGCCAGCAGGCCAAGGGGCAGGGTCATGGGCCGCGTAGGCAGAAGGCCCCCAAGCCTCCTACTCCGGCTCTTGCTCAGCAGGGAGGTTTTTTTTTGACTATGCCAGCATAGCCTCTCCTCCTCTCCAGGGCACAGGAGGTCGGCTGACCCTGTGCGCAGACAGGTGGCCAGCCATCACAGGGAATACTTGGGTGCTAAGCATCATCGAAAGGGGCTATCTGCTCCACTTCACCCAGATACCCCCCTCCTACTTTCCAGGGGAGCCTCCAAGACCCCCTCTGCACAGAAACTTACTCCTTCAGGAGTTGGAAGGTCTACTAAGGGACCAGGCGGTGGAACCGGTGCCTCACCACTTGGAAGGGCAATGCTTCTATTCGTACTTCCTGGTACCAAAAAGAACAGGAGGCCTCAGACCCATCCTCGACCTCAGAAATCTGAACAAGTTTCTGGAGAGGGAAAAGTTCAAGTTGCGTATCCTTGGAATCTTACTGCCCTACCTCCAGCAGGGAGATTGGCTATGCTCCTTAGACCTGAAGGATCCTCATCCATCCAAGTCACAGACAATTCCTCAGATTTGTGGTGGGAGGAAAGCACTTCCAGTGCAGAGTGCTTCCTTTCGGCCTCACCTCCGCCTCCAGGGTTTTTACAAAATGCCTGGCGGTGGTTGCGGCCTACCTCAGGAACCAGGGGATCTTTGTGTTCCCTTACCTGGACGACTGGCTTATCAGGGGCCAGTCTCCACAAGAGGCCAGGCAGGCCATCTTCAGAACCATATCCCGGCTTCAGCACCTGGGGTTCGTCATAAACTTCCCCAAGTCCACTTTAGTCCCCTCACAGGACGTGGAGTTCATAGGGGCAAGATTGGATACCATCCATGTAAAGGCCTATTTGCCCGTGGATAGAGCCCACAGGCTGATAAAGTTGGTCGGCTAGTTTCAGGCGAACTCTCTGGTCTCGGCCAGACACTTCCTCCGGCTCTTAGGTCACATGGCTTCCACAGTGCATGTCACACCGCATGCCCGGCTGCACATGAGGCTGGCTCAGTGGCACCTCAAGGCACAGTGGTTGCAGGCCACAGGGAAGTTGTCAGACAAAATAAGGGTGTCCAAACTCTTGGTGGACTCCTTACGCTGGTGGAGGCATCTCCCAAATCTGGTCAGGGGTCTTCCTTTCCAGGCCTCCCCACACACTCAGGTACTGACGACCGATGCTTCCCTGCAGGGCTGGGGGGCACACTGCCAAGGGGCCTACACACAGGGCCTGTGGTCTCCGTGGGAGGCCGCCCAGCAGATCAACCTGTTGGCATTGCAGGCCATTCGACTGGCCTTACGGACTTTCTCTCAGATCCTGTCTCACCAGTCTGTCCTAATTCAGACGGACAACCAGGTGGCTATATTCTACGTCAACAAGCAGGGAGTCACAGGATCCAGACTTCGGTGCCTGGAAGCACAAGCTCTCTGCTCCTGGGCTGTCAATCAGGGCATGACCCTCAGGGTGGTCTACCTCCCAGGCCAGGAAAACTACCTGGCGGACAGGCTAAGCAGACTCCTGCAGCCTCACGAGTGGCAGTTGGATCCTCTGGTAGTTCAACAGATCTTTCTGAAGTGGGGACGTCCGACCATGGATCTCTTTGCTAGTCCGCTGAACAGGCAGCTACCCAGGTTCTGTTCCAGACAACCGCATCCCTTGCGAACAGCGCCAGATGCATTCCTGATTCCCTGGTCAGAGAGCCTGATGTATGCCTTTCCTCCCACACCTCTGGTGGCCCAGACTCTGTTCATAATCCAGCAGGACCGACCCACGGTGATCCTGATAGCCCCCAGATGGCCCAGGCAGCCATGGTTCCCTCTTCTTCTGCAGTTGGCAGTGGATACTCCACTTCCTCTGGGGTTGCAACCCGACTTTCTGACTCAGGATCAGGGGTCCCTCTTGCATCCCAACCTCAAATCCCTCAATTTGATGGCCTGGCTGCTGAAAGGCTAGTCCTTGCTCCCTTGCTACTGTCAAGGGAGGTTGAAGAGGTGGTGTTGGCCTCCAGAAAGCATTCCACTAGGAAGGCCTATGCTCTGAAGTGGCGTAGGTTCTCTACTTGGTGTTCTCAACAGCAGGAGGACCCCTTCTCCTGCTCGGTCCAGGTGGTGTTGCAATATCTGCTCCACCTTTCCAACCTGGGACTTCAGTCCAACTCTGTCCGGGTTCACCTCAGTGCCCAGCTCACCACTTGCCGGTGGATGGACAATCTCTCTCGGGCCACCCCCTGGTGTCTCGTTTTCTCAGAGGCCTGCTTCTGCTTAAGACTCCTATTCGTCCACCGGCCACTGAGTGGGATCTCAATGTGGTCTTGCAGCAACTGACTCGCCCACCTTTTGAGCCGATGGCAACCTGCCATTTACGTTTCCTCTCCTGGAAGGTGTTGTTCCTTGTGGCACTCACCTCAGCCAGGCATGTGAGTGAACTTCAGGCCCTGGTTTCGGATAGGCCGTATACCAGGTTCTATAAGAACAGGGTAGTCTTGAGGACTCATCCTAAGTTCCTTCCCAAGATAGTGTCCTCCTTCCACCTCAACCAGGAGGTGGTACTTCCGACGTTTTTTCCCAGGCCACACGCCAGTAGGGCAGAAACTGTCTTGCATATCCTGGATTGTAGAAGGGTGCTGTCCTTTTATCTAGAACGTACGCAGGGGCATAGAAGAGCTTCTCAGCTCTTCATTTCCTTTAACCCTAATAAATTGGGGTTGCCTGTCACTAAGCATACGCTGTCCATCTGGGTGGCAGACTGTATCGCCTGGGCGTACAGGGCAGCCGGCCTCTCCCTGGAGGGTCGAGTCACGGCCCACCGGGTCAGGGCGAAGGCTGCATCAGTAGCTCACGTCCGTTCTGTTCCGTTGGCAGACATCTGCTGGGCCGCTACTTGGTCTTCAAGCCAGACTTTTGCGGACTACTACTGCCTTGAAAGGGAGTCCCGTAGGTACTCCGTAATCTCTTTGAGGTTTAGGCAACTCCTACCCTCCGGCCCTGGTGTTGGGCTACCGTTCAGGTGTGGTTCTAGAGAAGATTCTCTCACTGTTGCTGAAGCTCTAGAGGGAGCTCTATTTTTCAGCCTGGGTTCCTGGTAGCCCAGAGCTAGGGAGTCACCCATATGTGAAGACTGACTTCCTGCTTGGTCCTGGAGAAAGAGTAGTTACTCACCTGTAACAGGTATTCTCCAGGAGCAGCAGGAATCAGTCCTCACGACCCTCCCTCCTCCCCTTGGAGTTGCAGTTGTATATAGTTCATTTTCTTTTTGTGCTGTCTTTTAGCTATGTCATTAGACTGAGCAAGATGGCACCTTTGGGCGGGAAGGGGACCGCGCATGCGTGCCTGCATTGCCAAAGGCTTTCTTCAAAAGCTGGGGAAATGCTCCACATGGGGGCTCTGTAGACGCCGACGTCACCCATATGTGAGGACTGATTCCTGCTGCTCCTGGAGAACACCTGTTACAGGTGAGTAACTACTCTTTTTCATTTTATTGTTCGAGCTTTGCGCCCTTTTTTCTCTAACCGCTGGCCGTGTGGGTCTTCAACTTTGCAGGGGCCATTTTGCCCCCATGGCCACCGTATTAAAAAAATGCGATAGATGCTCTAGGAACATGTCGCTTACGGACACTCACGATTGTTCTCTGTGGTGCCTCGGAACCAACCATGATCCGGAGCTCTGTTCGCTCTGCAAGAAAATGTCCTCTAAGGCCCTGCTCAGCCGTAAGCAGAAGTCTGAAGACATTTTCCAAAAGACCGCCTCGGAGTCCCCAGTGGCGCCCTTGGCCGTCTCCCCTCCGGTGGGTTCCCCCCCTATGGCCCCACGTTCTTGACGGCACTCCAACCAGGGGTCCCCTGAGGTGGAGCAGCACAAAAAGAAGGCCTTGAAGTTGCTGTCCGGGGCTCCCGACAAGCATGAGCACTCCCGTGCCCGGTCGCTTAGCCCCCTTCAGCGTTCCCGAGAGTCGGACAAGGAGCGGCCCTGCAAGGTACCCCGCACGGAAGCGGAGGCCTCCAGCGAAAGCGCCCGGTCTCTTGAGGGTTGTCCTGGTGACCACCCCCTCTCCTCCTTGATGCCCAACCCAGTGACCCCGGGATCGGTGTCACGGGGCCCCACGCCAGCGTGGGAGTCTCACGTGCTGACGCTGGAATGCAGCGTTTCTGTGTTCATTGCTTCCCAGCAAGTGCTCACAGCCAGCTTTGCTGACTCGCGCCCAGAGACCTCGGGTCCCTCGTGTGGGACACCCAACTCCGTCCAGGAATCCCCCAAGAACTGCGGGGCTCATGAGGGTCCTCGACGTCGGTCTCACTCACCCTCCTGTTCCTCGGAGGCGAGATTGCCCAGGGCTTCTGGCACCAGGCCACCGGCCATTGGATCGGGAGATCTGCCCGGCATGGACTCCTCAACCAATTTCTCGGAGTGGGAGTCTGATGGGGACACCTCCCCGGAAATCCGTACCCACCGGGATCTTCCGTCAGACCCCTTACTGCCCGCATTCCTGACATCTCCTTTCTGATGTTCATTTGGGACATGGCACGGGCCCTTAACCTGGTCACCCAGGCTGAAGAGGACCCTCATGCTGAAGAACTCGACATTCTTCAGTACAAGTCCCTTCCCAGGGAATCCCTTACTGTGCCTGTACCTCCTATTCTGTCTCTGCTGCTGTTCCATATGTGGGAGGCCCCAGCCTCGGTCCCCATTGTAAGTAAGTGCCTTGACATGATGTACAAGGTACAACGTGGACCAGGATTCTGAAAGACCCAACTCCCACACACCTTGATGTTGGTGGAATCGGCCATGAGGAAGCAAAAGAGCCCAAAATCGCACTCGTCGGTACCACCCGGCCGAGAGTCAAGGGCCCTTGATACCCTGGGCCGCAAGGCCTACCAAGGTTCCATTCTCTCTTGTTGCATCCAGGCATATCAACTGTACACTGGTAAGTTCCTGTGCAATTTGGCTAAGGAACTCGGGGGTTTCTCTGCGGGCCTCGAGAGTGAGTCCCTTGATAGGTTCCGCACCCTGCTAAAGTCCGTCGCCGACTGCTCTAAGTACCTCTCTCGAGACTCCTATGACGGCTTCAAGACATCGGCTTGGGTGGCGGCCATGGGCATTGGATCCCGCCGCCATGCATGGCTCCAGTCCTCAGATTTGGAGCAATGGGTGCAGGAGAAGCTCCTGGACGTGCCCTGTCTCGGTGAGCAGCTGTTCGGTAAGCCAATGGAGGAGAAGGCCCTGAAAATTGAGATGGCATTCATCACCAGAACCCGTCTCTCCCACAAGACTTCCACCCTGCCATGGAAGAAGCAACCAGCCAAGAAGCCCTTCTTCCCAAGAAAAGGTCTCCAGTATCGGAGTTATCCGCCATATCCAGCTACTCCCACACCAACAACTCCAGTGCAGGGGAAATCTGGAAAGGGCATCATAAGCCAAAGGGACCGAAGGCCCAAATGCCGGCTCCCCCGCTACCCACTCAGGGGTTTTGACACCATCGGCATAGCCCCCCGCCCTCTGGCGATGCAGCTGCCAGTGGGGGGACGCCTGTCCCGCTTCGCCCCATCGTGGGCTTCCATCACCTCGGACACTTGGGTCCTACAAATCGTCCGGGACAGCTACCGCCTTCACTTTGACAGGCTTCCACCTCCTTTCTCCCTAGCAGAGCCTTGTCGACTCCCCACACACCAACTTCTGCTGCAGCGGGAATTGCACTCTCTCCTCGTTCAAAGGGCAGTTGATAAGGTCCCTCCCCACCTTTAAGGTCGGGGTTTCTATTCCTGGTACTTCCTCGACCTTTCAGGCCCCGCAGCACGATGCGGTGCTGACGACAGACGCTTCCCTGTTAGGATGGGGACCCCATTGCGGACCACTCTGTACGCAGGGGCAATGGTCACCCAAGGAGTCTCAGCAGCAGATAAACCTGCTCGAACTCCGGGCCATTTGGTGGGCTCTGAGTGCCTTCGAGGAACACCTCAGTGGAAGGTCGGTTCTAATGCAGACTGACAACCATGTAGCGATGTTCTACATCAACAAAGAGGGTGTCACGGGATCGCGCTCCCTCTGCCAGAAAGCGGTCCTCATCTGCTCTTTCGCTGTCCGGCGGAGGATGTCCCTCAGGGCGACATACCTCCTGAGCCAGGAGAATGGCCTGGCGGACAGACTCAGCAGAATCCTTCGCCCCCATGAATGGCGGCTGGATCCCAGAGTAGCAGACTGGCTGTTTCTCCACAGGGGGATGCCGGCGATAGACCGCCAGTCCCCAGAACACACAGCCCTCCCGCTTTTGCAGGCCGGTGCCGCACCCGAGCAGGGAGGGCCCCGATGCATATCTCCTGGACTAGTCCTCCAGCCTTCTCTATGCATTCCCTCCTTTCCCCCTCATTGCGAGGACTCTGTTCAAGCCTCAGCGGGATGAGGCATCATTGATTCTGGTGGCCTCGGCAGCCTTGGTTCCCACTCCTGCTCCGGCTGTCGACGGAGCCTACGGTTTACCTAGGCTCTGCCCGGGGTTTGCTAATGCAGGAGGACGGTCGGGTGCTGCACCCAAACCTAGCATCCCTATCCCTCACGGCCTGGCGGCTGAATGGGTCTCCTTAGCCTCTCTGGCCCTTCCGGAGGAGGTCGAGGAAGTCCTCTTTGCCTCGAGGAAGGACTCCACTAGGCGAGCTTATGCATTTAAGTGGAAATGCTTCTACGTCTGGTGCTCGGACACGAGATCGATCCCTTCTCATGCCCCGTTTGGTGGGTTCTCCAGTACCCCCTCCATCTCTCAAGGGAAGGGCTGAAGTCAAACTCTGTCAGGGTTAATTTGAGTGCCATCTCTGCTAATCACCTCCCCATCGAGGGTTAACCCCTCTAGGGGAAGCCATTAGTCTCCCGCTTCATGTGGGGTCTTCTGCTGTCCAAGCCTCCCATCTGTCCTCCCGGCGTAATGGGACTTGAATTTGGTACTCACTGAGCTCACCTGTCCACCCTTCGAGCCAATGGCGATATGTTCGCTCGGGCACCTGTCCTGGAAGGTGGCCTTTCTGGTGGCGCTGTCCTCGGCCTACCGAGTCAGTGAGCTCCAGGCTCTCATGGCTGGCGCTCCTTAGACCAGGTTTTATTGGAACTGGGTGGTCCTCTGTACCCATCCTAAATTCCTGCCTAAGGTTGTTTCGGACTTCCATCTCAATCAAGTGATAGTGCTGCCAACTTTCTTCCCGAGGCCCCACGCCAACCAGGTGTCAGCGGCTCTCCACACCCTCGACTGCAAATGGGCCCTCACCTTTTATTTGCAGCGTACCCAGACTCATCGCAAGTCTGACTGACTTTTCGTGACCTACGATCCCAATAGACCGGAGCAAGCAGTCACCAAGCGCAACCTCTCGGTTTGGGTGGCAGACTACATCACTTTCACCCATGCAAAGGCGAGCGTTCCACTGGATCATTGAGTCACGGCACACAGGGTCCGAGTCAAAGCGGCCTCGGTGGCCTCGCTGCGCTCCGTGCCCCTGATGGACATCTGCTGGGCAGCAACCTAGTCTTCCACGAATACCTTCGCTGCTCACTACTGCCTGGAGATGGTATCCTGCCGGGACAGCACCTTCAGCCAGGCTGTACTCCGTAACCTCTTCGACCCTTCCTGCCCTCCGACCCTTCTTCAATGCTACTGAGATCTTCGCCCCGAGGACTCAGGCTCCTTCAGGCTTCGGCTTCTGCTCACAGCCTTGCGGAGGCGTTTTTTGGTTACAGGTTTGGTAGCCTGTAGCTAAGGAGTCCCATAAGTGAAGACTGACTTTCTGCTTGTTCCTGGAGAAAGAATCAGTCCTCACTACCCTCCCGCCTCCCCTGATGAGTTGCTGAATTTTTGTCCTTCCCTTGCCATCTGCTTGGTAGGGCTCGAGCTAAGGGACCTGACTGAGCAAGATGGTACCCTTGGGCAGGAAGAGGACCACGCATGGTGAGCTCCATCGGTGCCGACGTCACCCATAAGTGAGGACTGATTCCTGCTGTCCCTGGAGAACACCTGTTACAGGTGAGTAACTACGCTTTCTTTCAATTCTTTTGTGGGATCACCTTTAAATATCATTTCAGTCATAGGTAACATCCCCCTACATCTTCCTCAGTAAAGACCGAAACTAAGAATTCATTCAGTCTCTCCGCTATCGCCCTGTCCCCTCTTAGTGCCCCTTTTACCCCTCTATCATCTAATGGTCCTACTGATTCTCACAGGTTTTTTACTATGAATCTACTTGAAAAAATCTTTATTATGCATTTTTGCTTCCACAACAAGCTTCTCAAATTCTCTCTTTGCCTGCCTTATCAATGCCTTGCATCTAACTTGCCAGTGCTTGTGCTGTTTCCAGTTTTCGTCATTTGGCTCTTTGTTCCATTTCCTGAAATATGCTTTTTTTGGCAACAGCTTCTTTGACCTCACCTTTAAACCATGTTCGCAGTTTTTTGGACTTCCCTCCTTAAAGTGTGGAATACGGCTGGTCTGGGCTTCCAAGATAGTATTTTTAAACATCCCCCATGCTTGATGTAAATCTTTAACTTTTGCAACTACTTCATTCAGTTTTTTCTTAACTATTTTCCTCATTTTATCATAGTCTCCCTTTTGAAAGTTAAAAGGTAGTACTGTGGATTTCCTTGCCATCCTTCCTCCATTTATTAATTCAAACGTGATTATGCTATGATCACTACTGCCAAGTGGCCCCTATACCCTTATCGCTTGCAGCAGATCTTGGGTTCCACCAAGGACTAGGTCCAAAATGGCTTCCCCTCTTGTTGATTCATGAACCAGCTGCTCCAAGAAGCAGTCATTTATTTCATCTACAAATTTTATTTCCCTAGTATGTCCTGCCTTGACACTGGCCCAGTCAATACTAGGGTAATTAAAATCACCCATTATTAATGTGCTGTAACTTGTTAGCTTACCTGATTTCTTTGAGCATTTCATCATCCATTTGTTCATTCTGGTCAGGTGGTTGATAGTACACCACCACTGCCATTGCTTTTCCCTTCCCCTTTTTACATGGAATTTCAATCCATAGAGATTCTACAGTGTATTTTGTTTCCTGCAAGACTTTAATCCTTTGTGACTCAATGACCTCTCTAACATAGAGTGCAACCCCTCCATCAATTTGATCAGCTCTATCATTACAATATAGTTTGTACCCAGATATCACAGTGTTCCACTAGTTGTCCTTGTTTCCACCATGTCTGAGATACCAATCATATCTAACCTCTCATTTAGTGCTGTATATTCTAAATCTCCCATCTTATTTTTTAGACTTCTAGTATTTGCATACAAACATTTTAGAGGTTCTATTTTATTCATATTAATCTGGTTATCAGTAGGTGGGGTACTTTGGAATCTTTAAGCTCTATCTTCTCTGTGCTTAATGGCATTTGGGTTATTTTTGTCTTTAATGGAACCTCTCTGTTGATATGCCCTACTTCAATCTTTTGCTAGTATCCTTCAAGAATAAATTGTTCCGAACCATGTGCTTTTGGGCGACTGTTGACTTTCCCCTATTATCTAGTTCAAAAGCTGCTCTATCTCCTTTTTAAAGGTTAATGTCAGCTGCCTGGTTCCACTCCAGTTAAGGTGGAGCCCATCCCTTCAGAAAAGCCCCTCCTTTTCCCAGAAGGTTGCCCAGCTCCTAACAAATCCAAAACCCTCTTCCTTGCACCATTGTCTCATCCACGCTGTGAGACTGCGGAGCTCTGCCTGCCTTTGGGGTCCTGCACATGGAATGGGAAGCATTTTGGAGAATGCTACCCTAGAAGCTCTGGATTTCAGCTTCCTACCTAAAAGCCTAATTTGGCCTCCAGAACCTCCTACCATACTTTCCTATGTCATTTGTACCAGTATGTACCAAGAAAGCAGACTCCTCCCCAGCGCTATCTAAGACCTTGTCTAGCTGGCACATGAAGTCCACTACCTTCGCACCAGATAGACATGTTACCAGGTGATCCTCACATTCACCAGCCACCTAGCTATCTTTCTCCAGGATCAAGCAGGAAGTCACTCCTCACATATGGATGATGTCGGCACTGACAGAGCCTATGCGGAGCATTTCCCAGCTTTCAAAGAAAGCCTTTGGGAATGCCACCATTCATGTGTGGTCCCATTCCCACCCAAGCATGCCATTTTACTCACTCTTTCCACGGAGCACTTCAGACGTGCATCTCATCCCCGGAAAAAGTTTCCAGCTGTTTTTTTGATTACTGTCCTCGCTGGTCCTCTTCCTGTCTCCTGAGCACCTCTGCTGGTCTCAGGGTTTTTCTTTTTTGTCTTTTTTGTTTTTACCGCACTTTGAGCCCTTTTTAACCACTGGCTGTGTCGAGGGTCTTCGACCTCGCAGGTGTCCTTTTTGCCCCAATAGCTTCCGGTTTTAAGAAACATGATAGATGCTCCAAAAACATGTCACTCACGGACACCCATGACTGTTGTCTCAGGTGTCTAGAAGCCGACTATGACCATGTCCTCCAACACCATCCAGAGTTGTAAGCAGAAGCTGGATGATCTCTTCTGTAAGGCAGCCCTGGTATCCCTGGTAGCCTCCCGCTCTTTGGTCCCGCCACCTCCGGAGTCACCCAAGGCTCCTCCCTGGGCCCGGCAGCACTCTGACCAGAGGTCGCCTGAATGCGAGCGGAAGAAGAATAAGAAGGCCTCGGATTCTGTCGGGGGTGCCAGACAAACATGAAAGGTAACGCGCCCGGTCTCTCAGCCCACCTCAGTAGTCTCTGGAGATGGAGAGGGAGCGGCCCAGTAAGGTACCTCAAACCAATACGGAGACCTCCAGCAAAGGCGCCTGGTCTCCCAAGGGTTGTCCCGGCGAGGGCCCCTTCTCTCCAACTCTCCACCTGACCCGGTGATCCCGGAATTGGTGTCGCAGGGCCCCACTCCCAAGTCAAAGGCCCGAATGCTGGAATGCGGCATTTCTGCGTTCCTCGCTGCCCAGAAGGCGCTGATGCCCAGCCCTGTTGGCACATGCCTTGAGACCGCAGAGACCTCAACCTCAAGGACTCCCAGGCCAACGTAGTGATCTCTGAGAGCCAGAAGCCTCTTGAGCATCCTTGGCATGGGTCTTGATCATCATCCTGCTCCTCGAGTGCGAGATCTTCACGGGCAAGCGCTTCCGGCTCTGGGCAAGTTTTGGCCTTGGAGATCTGGTGCGGGTCACTGACCCATCTCAAGCTGCCCAAACTCGAGTCCTCCACGGACTACTCAGACTAGAAGTCTGATGGAAAGACCTCCCTGGAGACTCTGTCCCACTGAGACCTCCCCTCCGACCCCTCTCCACCAACCCAGAGGTGGCAGTCACCTCCCGAGGACACCTCCTTCCTAGAGTTTGTCTGGGACATAGCAAGGGCCCTGGCGCTTGTCACTGAGTCAGAGGAAGAGCCCCGCGCTGAGCAGCTTGATATTCTGCAATATGAAGCTCCTCCAAGCAAGACTCTCTCTGTGCCAGTTCCTCCCATTCTGAACAGACTCCTGAACAGGTCCTTGGTAGCTTGTAGCTAGGGAGTCCCATAAGTGAGCTTGTTCCTGGAGAAAGCGTAGTTACTTAATCTGTAACAGGTGTTCTCCAGGAACAGCAGGAATCAGTCCTCACAACCTTCCCGCCTCCCCTTGGAGTTGCTGTATATTTTTGCTATCTTCTTGAAGGGGCTTTAGCTAAGATAGCGTCCTTGGGCGGGAAGGGATCATGCATGCATGCATGGTGGCATTCCTAAAGGCTTTCTTTGAAAGCTGGGGAAATGCTCCGCATGGGCTCTGTCAGTTCCAGTGTCACCCATATGTGAGGACTGATTCCTGCTGTCCCTAGAGAACACCTGTTACAGCTGAGTAACTACGCTATATGCCTAATCACCAACTATAATGACTGTCCTAACCCTTCCCTCATGGGCACATAGCCCTGGAGAAACCTCCTTGGTGTGAGAGGGTTTTATATCACCTGCAGGACAGGTCCTAGCTACAGGATCACTTCCTGCACACCAGTGTGATGCTCTCCTGTCACATGACCCCTCTCCTCCATAGCAACAGGGATGCTGCCAGACTGGAGGTGGGACTTCAGTACTACATCCCTGTAGGTCTCATCTATGTACCTCTCTGTCTTCGTTATGTCCTCCAAGTCTGCTACTCTAGCCTCCAGAGATCAGACTCGTTCCCTGAGCGCAAAGAGCTCCTTGCACCTAGTGCATACAATGTAGTATATCAACAAGCAGAGGGCACTGGCTCATATCACCTCTCCTGGGAGGCAGTGCACCTCTGGAACTTTGCAGCGGGGAAGAACATCTTCCTCAAAGTTGTGTACTAGCCGATCGCCTGAGCTGTGTTCTCCAATCCCACGGGTGGAGGCTGAGCTCTACCGTGCTAGGGGAGGTCTTCCAGCATTGGAGGACCCCAGAGATCGACCTTTTTTGCCAGCCCAGAGAACACGCAGCTGCCACATGTCTGCTCTTGGAGGCAGGCGTGGAGACGGGAGGGAGAAGATGCTTTTCTCCTCCCATGGTCCCGGGGCTTCCTGTATGCGCTTTTCCACCCAAGTCCCTGGTGCCTCGGGCCCTCCTTAAGATCCAAGTGGAGGCGGCCTCAGTCATCTTCATTGTTCTCCGGTGGCCCAGGCAGCCCTGGTTCCCTCTGTTCCTGCAACTGTCCTAGCGGGACCCTTTGCCGTTGAGGAGTGCCCCGGACCTGTTGTCCCAGGAGAACGGGGCATTGTGGCACTCCAACCTTCAGTCCCTGGCGCTGACAGCCTGGATGCTGAGAGGCTAGCCATTGCGCATCACTGCCTGCCTAGGTCAGTGGAAAACGTCCTGCTGGCCTCGTGTAAGATCTCTATGCAGAGGGCTTATGCCTTTAAGTGACACAGGTTTTCCCACTGGTGTGCAGGAGAAGGCCTTAACCCCTTCTGCTGCGCAATGTCAGAAATATTATGATACCTCTTGCATCTGTTGGGGTCTAACCTTAAAGTCCAACACAGTCAGAGTGCACCTCTGTGCCATCTCAGATCACTACCATGTGGATGACCAGGCCGTGTCGGTGCATCCCCTGGTGGTCTGGTTCATGCGAAGCCGCCTCCTCTCCTGGCCCCCACTTTATTTGCGTCTGGTGGCATAGGACCAGGGAAGCTTCTGGCTTCTCCTTTCAAGCCCCTAGCCATCTCAAGTACCTTCATGGAAGGTCTTATTCCTGGTGGCGCTCACCTCGGCCAGGCGCGTGAGCGAACTACGGCACTAGTGGCACATGCGCCCTATACCAGTTTCCACAAGAACAGGGTCATCCTCCGGACACACCCAAAGTTCTTGCCAAAGGTTGTCTCTGCATTCCATTTGAATCATGAGGTGTTGTTACCCACTTTTTTCCCTAGGCCTCACTCCTCCAGAGCGGAGGCCTCTCTGTACATGCTAAACTGGAAGTATGCCTTGTCCTTTTGCATCCAGAGGATGCAACCCCATTGATGCTCAATGCAGCTCTTTGTTTCATTTGATCCCAGTTGACTTGGGCTCGCAGTCTCCATGTGCACCCTTTCACGATGGGTAGCCAACTATTTTTCCTTTGCCTATCAGCAGGCGGGGCTCTCTCTAGAGCATCATGTGATGGCCCACAATGTGCATGCCATGGCAGCCTCAGCCTACAGTCGGCAGCCAGCCTACAGTCGGTTGTCTTGCTGGACATCTGCTGTGCCGCTACCTGGTCTTCTGTACACACTTTTGCTGTGTACTACTGTTTGGAAGAGACTTCCTGGAGGAATAGCGTCTTCGGCCAGGTTGTACTCCGTCATCTCTTTGGGGAATAGTGCAACTCCTGCCCTCTTGCCCTTCTACCTGTGATGTCCAGGCTACTGGAGTGGATATTGCATCCTCAATGCTGCTGTTACAGTGTCAGACTTCCAGCCACCAGAACCCCCTACTGCCCTTTATTGTCTTCTTTTTGGGTCGCCCGTAGCT
Organism: Ichthyophis bannanicus; assembly: GCA_033557465.1. Classification (NCBI taxonomy): domain Eukaryota; kingdom Metazoa; phylum Chordata; class Amphibia; order Gymnophiona; family Ichthyophiidae; genus Ichthyophis; species Ichthyophis bannanicus. The sequence goes on from CM066032.1 coordinate 339,599,109, forward strand.
TTTACAGATTTTTTTGGTAGCCCATAGCTTGGGAGTACCATATGTGAGGCCTGACTCCCTGCTTGTTCCCAGAGAAAGTGTAGTTACTCACCTTTAACAGGTGTTCTCTGGGGACAGTGGGAATCAGTCCTCACAACCCTTTCTCCTGCCCATTGAGTTGTTCTTCTTTTCTTTTTGTTTTTTCCTCCTTTCCTTCCGTTTTGTGCTATCATACTGAGGCAAGTTGGCACCTTTTGGTGGGAAGGTGATTGTGTATGTGCTGTGTAACTCCCAAGGGCTTTCTTTGAAAACTGGGCAGTGGATCTGTGTGGGTTCTGGTGGTGCCAATATTACCCATATATGAGGACTGATTCCTGCTGTTCCTGGAAAACACCTGTTACAGCTGAGAACTATGCTTTCATGCAATAATATTATTGGCAATGGGAATATTCAAACCTCTTTAAACTATCTCATAAGTGGAGTTTCACAGAAAGTAATCTAGAACAAGGAATAGTGAGAAACTGGAGGATCTTCATTCTGAATGAATTCTCCATAGCCTTTATCTTATAATGAATCATAAGGAAATGCTTAACTCCAGAAGCATACAGGAGCCTTTAGAAAAAGCAAACATGACACCTATGGACTGGCCTTCAGTAACAATGAAAGAGCTGGTAAGCAGGTTAAAACAAGCCCCAAAATGGAGGAGCCCTGGCCCCAATGGAGTAACCAATCTTTGGCTCAAACAGTTAACATCACTCCTCCAAGACCTGGTGAACTGCAAAAATCAATTGTTCAAGCAGTCAGACTTACAACTTGTCTGTCTACAATCTATAAGCTGTTCACTGCCATAGATGCAGACAGAATATGTGATTACATGAAGTCCAATAACATCATGACAATAGAGGAAAAGGGCAATAAGAGGTGAGCATATGGAACCAAGGACTAGTTAATGTTGAATAAGGCCATCATGACTAGTAGCATTAAGAAAAACAGAAATCTCAATATAGCATGGATTGATTATAAGAGAGCTTTTGACAGAGTCCCACACTCCTGGATAATAAGTTCACCATGACAATGTGGCAAACTACACTTTTTTTGAACTATGAAGATGGTCAGTACATCATTCCTAACATAAAGATCCAGTGAGGAATATTTCAGGGAGATTCCCTGTTGTCACTTCTGTTTTGTGTGGCACTTAATCCAATAAGTACTCTCATCAACTGTTTGGGATATGGATTTAGCCTGAATCTTAAAGAAGGTAACAACCCAGAAGTAACATTCTATTTACAGACAATCTGAAGCTCTGCAGTTGCAGTGGCCAACATACAGAGCAACTCCGTGTGGTGAAAAGCTTTCTGATGGCATCATGATGACTTTTGGCCTTGACAAATGTGCTAAGACATCTTTTCTTTTAGAGGAACATTGAGCAAAATAGAAAACATTTCCCTGGCTGAGGGGCTGTGACATCAAGGACCTTGAACAGGAAGGTGTATATAAGTATCTCAGAATAGAGAAAGGAATGACATTGAAGCAGAAATTATTGAGAGAAAAGATCAATAAAGAATACTACAGTTGATTAAAATCATTACTAAAAAGTGCTTTAACATCAATCAGCTGGCAATTCCTGTACTCTCATACAGCTTTGGGATTGTGGATTGGCCTCTTAAAGATCTTGAAAAGCTGGATATGTGAATAAGAAAATGGCTCCATGCCCATGAAGCAATTTACAAGAATGGGTATATGCCAAGACTGTACATCCCTAGAGCTGAAAGAGGGCTAAGCCTCATAGAGATTGATTACACATACAGAGTTACTGTCATAGGCCTACCTAACTGCACCATCAGATCCAAATACACAAAAACTGCTGAAATATGAAAGTAAACAATAAAAATCTGTCTTCATCATCAAACTTGGACAAGCATTCCAACGACTAGAAGGAATGAGTGAGAATCCACAATCATACTTAGGGAAAGAAGTAACAGTATTTGCAAAACAAGAGAAAAAAACGCTTCAAAGAATTAAATCAACAAATGAGTGGCAAATGCACAAATACAATGGGAAATAGTGTTACTCCAGAAACCCTTTGTCGATAGAGAATAGATACATGAATGGTTAAAGAGAGGTGAACTGAAACCGAAGGATGAGAGGTTGATAGTTGCAGCCCAGGACAGTGGATTACAGATGAGATGATTTACAGCAAGCATTGAAAAAACTGGCAAAACAGCCATATGTCGAGTTTGTGGGGAAGAGCTGGAAACAGTGGCTCACCTCAGCTGGCTGTGAAGTTCTGATGGCAAAAAATTCCTGTTCAGAAAGGCACAATAAAATAGCGTGCCACATCCATTGGAAACTCTTTAAACACTAAGCTATCACTGTGCCTAAAAAGCACTGGGATCATGAGCCTAAAAGAATTACAGAGAATGAAAAGGTTATGATCACCTGAGATACTTCCATTCTGATGGATAAAAAGCTGGAGGCAAGGAAGCTGGATAATGTGGTAAAGGAGAAAAACACCAGAATGGCATTGATTATAGAGGTATCGGTTCCAAGTGACTGCTCTGTGAATCATGTTAAGAGGGAGAAAATCTTCAAGTACCAAGAAATGCAGTCGGGGACCATGGCAGAAAGATACAGAGTTATTCCCCATTGTGTTGGCTGCCACATGCTTAATTAAGAGGAATCTCCAAGTACATCTTGATAAATTACTCATATAGGTAACATCTTACAAACTCCGGAGGCTGTCTTTAGCATGATGCAAGTACTATGTCACGTATTAGCAGTAAATTTGAGAGACTGAGATCATACTCCACCTACCCTTGGCTTAGAAGTTAGGGTTGTGACTATCATATGAGGTGCAAAACTCATGCATTTGGAGAAATTGCCCAGACACCCCCATAGCTTGACTAACAAACACCCAAAAACTCAAAAACCTTGAAGCTAGCTTCAATACCATTCTCTCTGGTAAAATTGCACAGCTGTGTAATAGTTCCTTGAAGCATCTTCTCTGTACTCCCAAACAACAAGCTAAATATCCACCTAAGAAACATTCTGTCCAGAAGCTTAGTCCTCCCCCCCCCCCCTCACCCCCTCCAGCTAGAAATACCAGAAGGAAGGGGAACTGGCTTAAGTAATAATGAGTCTTCACCAACTGAAGAAAGAAACAGAAAATGATGGTAGATAAAGATCATGGGCCTGATATTCAGCTACCCTTAACCTTGGATATTCAATGCCAGGGTCATATGCGGTCCTGGCATTGAATATCTGGGGTTTGCTCCACATGCCGAAAGCCACATTAGCTAACTGGGCAGCAACTATATTGTGTGCTGCCTGGTTAGCTCCTGTGGCTAAAAGAGAAGCAAGGGTTTTCCTTGCCTATCTTTTAGCCGTCGGTCTCCAACTGGGCAGCAGGCAATATTGCTACTGCCCAGTTAGGGACTGTTGCCGCTTCTGCTCCTCTTGGAATGCCCTCAACACGCCCTGATGCTACGTGGTTAGCATCAGGGCATGTAAGGGACATAATCATGGATATTCAACAGCACTAACTGTGTTAGTACCATTGAATATCCTAATTAGAGGCATTTACACGGTTTACTGGACTGTAAACCATGTCAATGCCATTCAACTATTAGGCCCCATATAGCCTACCTAGTTTGCCCATCCATGTGAACTACTAAGAGCCTCAATCCCTTCCTCTTCCTCAGAGACCCTCTGTACTTGTCCTGTACTTTCTTGACTTCAGATACGGTTCTCATCTCCACTAACTGCACTGGGAGGCTGTTCCACGCATCCATCACTCTTTCCATAAAATATTTCTTTAGATTACTCCTGAGTCTATTCCCTTTTCATCCTATGACGACCCTATAGCATGATATGCTGGATTATTGATCTTACTAGAGAAACCTGCCTGCTGAACTGAATACTTCAAAGTAAGTACTGTGAAACTTTTCCACTTAATCTAATGTAGACCATTTTCAATCTTCTGCTGATTAAATGGATTGTACAAACTTCTTATTCAAGTAAATATGCAACAGATCTATTGCAACTGAAGCTTTGTCCATTTGTTGATTCAAGGGAATACACAATTTTTGACTGGCACATTCACCAGAATACACAACCAGCCAATCAAAGACCAGTTTCATACCTCCCATTACTGCTAACCATTTAAATCCTGTCCTAAAGACATATCACAGTCATGGTCTACTGAAAGATGAGGTCCTCATATTGTATTCCTGTATTGATATATAATAGGACAAAGCAGGAAGAGGACAAAAAGAAACCAAAAAAGAACATCTTCAGAAGAACAGCAGAAAGAACTCTCCATTGTCTAAAGAAGAAGAAGAAGAAGAAAGAAAGAGAGCCATATTCAGAAGAACAGCAAAGCAGACAGAACTCTTCCAAGCACCATCACTACACAACTGTTTCCAGACGCAACAAAGAAATGGCACACTGACCAGAACAGACAGAAGGAGAAGGAAGCCTATCTTCACTGAGTTAACTCATCCAATATAATTAATAATTCAGGATGTCACCATTTCTCATGTTGCACATTCACCTTGCTTATGATCCTCAAAAATATATATATGTTGTGGCAGGGTCAGGTTCAAAAAGCTCACTACAAGTCCCAGAATTCCTCAGGATAGGATGGGAAGGACCCTGCCACAGATAAAGTTCCAGGTGATTTATTTAGACAGAGAGAACACCCAGGAGAGGGTGGAGTTTCCCAGGGCAGAGAACAGAGAGTTCAGTTCTGGGCTAGCAGGAAAAGACACCCAAGGCTGGGGAAAAAAGCAATGGAGATGGAACAGCTAATGAGAAACTGAAAAGGTATTTATGTTTGAATTGTTGCACTGCTGGGCAAGGGTCCAGAGATACTCAAGTCCAGTCCTGGAGGGCTGCAAACCATTCAGGTTTTTGGGATATCCCTAATGAATATGCACGAGATAGATTCAAATACAATGGAGGCAGTGCATGCAAATATATCTCATGCATATTCATTAGGGATATCCCGAAAACCTGACTGGTTTGCGGCCCTCCAGGACTGGATTTGAGTACCTCTGGTTTACACTTTGCATGTTTATAGACTGACCTGATTGTTTGCCTTGCTGTCTGCTGTGTGAGATAAAATTCCAATGAAGAGAGGAAGCTGCCTCTCCTGGTGCAGAAGCAGACCAACAGCAGGGTTTTACTAAAGCTGCCTGGAAATTGTGATGTGGAATCAAGGCAGACATTGTGTTACCGGCCAGGACTAAAGGGAGATTTGTGCTTGGAACAATATTTCCTTTTGTTAAGATCTGAAACTGGACAAATGAACAGTGCCAGTTGAAACTGCTATCAGGAGGTATACAGAGCTTGGGACACTGTCATGACCAATGTAATAAAGTGGTTTTAAAAAAATTAAATATAGGTTCTAAATGCTGCATCATTTTAGTCAAAATGGTTTACATTGTAACTTTAAACTTGGTAATGTATATTAAACAGGTTTTAGAAGTTTAATTTATTGTTTTTATAAAATACAGAACGATCAAGAAATTAAGCAAAAGTATGTTTAGTATTATAGAGGTTTCTAGATGTGTGCTGCAAAAACAACTGTGTGGCATACAGATTCTCCTAGGACAGGGGTCTGCAACCTTTAAGACGTAAAGAGCCACTTGGACCCGTTTCCGAAGGGAAAAAAAAAACTGGGAGCCGCAAAACCATTGCGACATTTAAAACAAATCTAACACTGCATATATTGTTTCTTACCTTAATGCTATATACGACCCCCTACTTTTCCTGTTAAAATATAGGTGTTTGGCCTATACTCGCCGTATAAGACTACCCCTCTTCCTTCACACACAAAAAAAAAACCGCCAGAAAATATCACAACAACAAGTAACAATATTTGATTTCAAAATTATGATGATTTTGTAGTCAAATCACTAATATGAAATAAAATTATTTTTTCTACCTTTGTTGTCTGACCAATTTATTCTTTTATCATGCTGGTCCCGATCTGAGGCTTCTGCTTTCCTGTCTTCTCTTAGCTCTCTTTCTGTGGTCTATGGTCCATCTGCCATTTCTTATCTCTTCTTTCGTTTTCTTCACTTCTTTCCATCAGCCTATTTCCAGTCCCAGTAACCCTCCCCAATATCAGCCCCTTTCCAGTCCTCACTTCCAGTACCTTCCAGTGCTAATCCCCCCTCAACCCCATTACCAGTGCTAGCCTCCCCTAATCAGCCCAATACCAGTCCTACCCTCCATCAGCTCATTACCAGTCCTAGCCTCCCCTAATCAGCTCATTTCCAGTGCTCGTCCCCTCAACCCCATTACCAGTGCTCCATCCCTCCATGTCAGCCCCCTCCCTCCCTCCATCCATATCAGCTCCCTCCCTCCATGTCAGCCCCCTCCATCCCTCCATGTCAGCCCCCTCCCTCAATCCATATCAGCTCCCTCCCTCCATGTCAGCCCCCTCCATCCCTCCATGTCAGCCCCCTCCCTCCATCCATATCAGCTCCCTCCCTCCATGTCAGCCCCCTCCCTCCTCCATCCATCCATATCAGCTCCCTCCCTCCATGTCAGCCCCCCTCCCTCCATGTCAGCCCCCTCCATCCCTCCATGTCAGCCCCCCTCCCTCCATCCATCCATATCAGCTCCCTCCCTCCATATCTGCTCCCTCCCTCCATGTCAGCCCCCCTCCCTCCCTCCATCCATATCTGCTCCCTCCCTCCATGTCAGCCCCACCCTCCATCCATATCATCTCCCTCCCTCCATGTCAGCCCCCCACCCTCCATCCATCCATATCTGCTCCCTCCCTCCATGTAAGCCCCCCTCCCTCCATGTCAGCCCCCTCCCTCCATCCATCCATATCTGCTCCCTCCCTCCATGTCAGCCCCCCTCCCTCCATCCATCCATATCTGCTCCCTCCCTCCATGTCAGCCCCCCTCCCTCCATCCATCCATATCTGCTCCCTCCCTCCATGTCAGCCCCCCTCCCTCCATGTCAGCCCCCCTCCCTCCATCCATCCATATCTGCTCCCTCCCTCCATGTCAGCCCCCCTCCCTCCATCCATATCAGCTCCCTCCCTCCATGTCAGCCCCCCTCCCTCCATCCATCCATATCAGCTCCCTCCCTCCATGTCAGCCCCCTCCATCCCTCCATGTCAGCCCCCCTCCCTCCATGTCAGCCCCCCTCCCTCCATCCATCCATATCTGCTCCCTCCCTCCATGTCAGCCCCCCTCCCTCCATCCATATCAGCTCCCTCCCTCCATGTCAGCCCCCCTCCCTCCATCTATCCATATCAGCTCCCTCCCTCCATGTCAGCCCCCTCCATCCCTCCATGTCAGCCCCCCTCCCTCCATCCATCCATATCTGCTCCCTCCCTCCATGTCAGCCCCCCTCCCTCCATGTCAGCTCCCTCCCTTCTTCTGCAGCCGCGGCTCTCTGTCTCTTAGGGAACCGCGGCTGTGCTTTTAAAATCATCTCGGAGCCCTTCCTGTCTTGACGGGCTCCGTGCAGCATTGTCCCGCCTCCAAAGGAAGTGGTAAACAACTTCCTTTAGAGGCGGGACAATGCTGCACGGAGCCCGTCAAGACAGGAAGGGCTCCGAGATGATTTTAAAAGCACAGCCGCGGTTCCCTAAGAGGCAGGGAGCCGCGGCTGCAGAAGAAGGGAGGGAGCCCATAACGCCATAAATACCGGGCGGGCAGTGTGCTCCGGAGCCGCGGCAAAGGTGAGAAAGAGCCGCATGCGGCTCCGGAGCCGCGGGTTGCCGACCCCTGTCCTAGGACAAGCAGGCTGTGTGGCATACAGATTCTTATCTCATTCCATTGTTTACACTTAGAGATAGTAGCTCTAAGGGGCTTGTTTATCAATGGGGCTGCAGCTCCGATAACTCGGAAACCGCTACCGCGGCTTTGTAAACAAGCCCCTAAGGCTTTGCTAAGCACATAACTCCCCTCTCCCCCTCCCCTCCTTATCTTTGTGGTTCTTTATGATAAGGACTGACAGAAGGAACAGAAACCCAAAGTCAGAAGGAATACTGTGTGGATCATGAGAGCCAAAAATTGTTACAAAGGGAGCTGACTCCATATAAAATATAGAGGATTATGTATTTGAAGTGTGTCTATTTATTGCCATATTGTAAGAGGCAAGATAAATATATGCAAGATAGAAAAACTAATTTTGTAGAGGTCAGGGCTGGTCTTAAGTTATAAAACTATGTTAAATAAAAGAGAGATCTTTGCTCTGTTGGCTTCTTGCAATGCAAAGGTCTTATGGAGCAAGCACAAATGTAAATAAACCATTGACCACCTGAAGATAAGGACTGACATCAGTATGTACTACCATAAAGGGGTCAGAAGAACAAGGAAAACAGCATTCTTGCATATGGTCTGCCAAATAAGAATAAGGAATTATGTTAAATAAAAGAATAAATAAAGGGGATGAGCAGAAACCCACGTGTGCTGCCTGAGAGCAATAGATAGGTCAATAATACTGTATTAGTTAGCCAATAAGATACTGGGGGTAGGCGCCTGTAGATTTGACAAAGGTATAAATGTCACTGAAATATGTAAAGGGGTGTGTCCCTACTTGGACACCCGTTGCTAGGAACGTATTGGATAATAAAAAGCTCTTATGCTGCTTCACAATATTCCTCTTTGAGTCTCATTGGCCAGGTTGGCCACAGGAAAAGGTGTTTATTACAACAGGGACATTGATAACTTGGATTCTTCTGAGGCAATGGAGTGTTAAGTGGAGTGGAGAAGTAGCCTAATGGTTAAGAGCACTGGCTTGGGAACCTAGAGACCAGGGTTCAATTGCCACCAACACTCCTTGTGGCCTTGGGCAAGTCACTTAACCCTCCATTGCCTCAGAAAAATCCAAGTTATCAATATCCCTGTTTAATGTACATTACTAAGTTTGTTACAATGTAAACCACTTTGATTGAAATGATAAAGTGGTATATTTATTTATTTAGCTGTATTTATATCCTGCTTTTCACCGGGTCAAAGAGGTCAATTGGGGGACACATTTAACACGAGGGGATATGAGACACATATGCTAATACTTACAGGGAACATGTGCAATGGAGGGTTAAGTGGCTTGCCCAAGACCACAAGAAGTGCCTATAGGACTAGAAATCCCAGTCCCTCTGGCCTGAGATTGCTGTCCCCAGGTGGGATTTAAACTCCCAGCCCTCTGACCTGAAGTACCTTGTCCTAACCACTAGACCACTCCTCCCTATATGCAATACAATGTGTGCCTTCAAGTCAGTGCCAACTCCTGGTGACCCAGAAGCTCCTGGGTTTTCTTGGCAGTGTGACTGTAAGTAGATTGCCAGGCCTTTCTTCAAAGGCAATGGAGGATTAAGTGGCTTGGTATATAAAACCTGTTAAATAAGTGGCTTGCCTAAGGCCATAAAGAGTGCTAGTGAGAACAAAGAGACTAGGGTTCAATTCCCAAGCCTGTGCACTAACCACTAGGCTACTCCTTCACTCCACTGCACTTAAAAGACTGGCACAATAGAGATTTAAGTGTAGCTATGGAACTAATCATTGAAGGGAACTGATAAGACTGGAACAGATGGTGGATGGCTGGCCAGCCAGCCAGTGTTGTTTAGAGTCAAGTTTCCAGTGCACCTGCACCAGAGAGCACCCCCTGTTGGTGACTATATATATATATAAAACTGAGTGCTCTAATCATTGTATAAGTCTGTAATTTCCCTTTTAAATAAGCCTGACGTGCAAATTAAGAAAATGAACCTTATCCTTGATTGTACTTTATTCGTGAATATGTTGCAGTGCAGGTTCTAAACGAAGGCTAATGCAACTTTTCCCCTGTGTGTGTATATGTATATATTTTCCTTCATAGGTAATATTTAATTCTTTAACCACCCTGCATTCCAGCACTTCCTTTCAATTGAAATAGAGCCATCTCCTGTGCATTGATATCATGAAGGTATTTAAATGTCTCTATTATGATATTGAGCCAAGATGGTGTCTGTGATGACTGCTTGAATTGGCACATTCAAATCTCTCCTCCTCTGACTTACCTATGGGCCTCTAATGCAGAGAAAGAGGAAGGGTAAGGCTCCAGTGATTGCCTCCACACCCACTCACGCCAAGTCATTGAGTCAGTCAATGTTGGATAAGTTCAGCATTTTGCTGGCTAGAGAACTTCTTTCTGCTCCAATGCTCTCTGCCATGGGTGTGACAGAGGGCAGCACTGAAAGGGCATATCTCAGCCTCGACGAACAGCCCCTTCCAAGACTTGGAAGGTAGTTAAACCACAGGGAAGGCCAGGTGTTTCTGGGAGAGGCATAGTTAACCAGGGAGCCTGGTATGGTGGGATCACCTATGGTTAGTTTCTCGCCAGATGTACATCAGTGAGATCGTCCCTCCCAAAAAAAGAGCCTGACCTTGCGATTAAACCTGCTGTTACAATGTTGGACGTGCTCTGGGACAAAATTCAAAGGATGGATTCTTCCTTACAGAAATTGATAGATAAAACTCAAGTGGAAGTAGATGAACAATGAGTGGAGTAGATAGGTAAACATAGCTTGGTTGTTTACTCCTTTAAAAAAGTAAAAAGACTAGGAAACATGCAATGAAGCTACAATTTAGCACATTTAAGACTAATAGGAGAATATATTTTTTTTCACTGATAAAAATCAAACCTATAAATCAAACACTGGAGAATGTGCTAAAAGCACTTCTCAAATAAACTTATTTGCCGGCAGCAAGATTGCAAAGCTGCTCTTTTATTATTGTTCAGTATACCCACCTCCAGAGTGCCCACCATAGGATCCGCTAAACATAGACTTCTCTACCCTTTTAAACCCATCTCTCTACAGCAAAATCTCTGCACAAATTCCAGAGAAGACTCAGCACAATAATATTCATAGCACCACAATTACATTGTCAGAATTGGTTTCCTCAAAAGACTTTCAGTTCTCTCTCTGTAGGCTCCATGTCTTTTCAGCCATCACACAACAGGGGTGCCCTTCTGCATTTTGTTCTCAAGTCATTGCTTCTGACAGTATGCAAATTGAGCAGTGGGTAGTTGCCTCCTTAAGTCTATCACCTCCAATTCATTCAGAACATCTTGGTGACAGCAAGAAAACCTTCCACAAGATGTTGATACTCTTTCAATCTGGTATTTCACCAGCAGCTAAGACCCTTTTTGTTGTCCTCAAAACATCATACTTCATTACTTTTAGCAGGGATCTCCAATGGAGGGCCGCAAACCAGTCAGGTTTTCAGAATGTCCCTAATGAATATGCATCTAAAGCTTTTTTGAAAGCGAAACAAAGATCTTTGGGTTAGTCTACTGTTCAAGGCTAGGTCACTGTATGATCGTTGTGCTGAATGAGGTCTCTGCTGTTGGTGTCTTTTGCGGGTGTTTTTTGACAACAGCGGAAAAGCTGTGCTGTGCTGTGAACCGGTTGCTGACAGTGAAGTACAATGTGCTGGGCAAGATTTTGAACCTTTCCAGATTCCTAGGTTATTGTCTATATTCCCTTTGTAGGTAATTTTATATCCATACTTGGTTATTTTGAGCTCCTCTATTCATTGTATTGAACTGTGGGTGTTGAACCATTAGTTGAGCAACTGCTGCTGCCAAGGCACCTCGGAGTACCTTTTTGTTAAAGTTTCTTTTTTAAAATCTTATAGTTCTCTAGGAATAAGTAGGAAGTCAGTCCTCACGTATGGGTGACATTGGCACCAATTGAGCCCGTGCGGAGCATTTCCCCAGCTTTCAAAGAAAGCCTTTGGGAATGCCACCACGCATGCATGGTCCTCTTCCCACCCAAAGGTGCCATCTTATTCAGTCTCCCTTTTTACGCAGACCCCTTCGGACATGTGTCTCGTCCCCGGAAAAGGTTTTCTCTGTTTCCAACTGGTTTTTGCTCTACCTGCCTTTGCTGATCCTCTTCCTGCCTCCCAAGCGCCTCTGCTTCCACCCTGGTCTTGGAGTTTTTTATTTTTGCCTTTTATTTTATTTTTTTTTACCGTGCTTCGCGCTCTTTTTAACCGCTGGCCATGTTGAGGATCTTCGACCTCGTAGGGGTCCTTTTTGCCGAAATAGCCTCCAGTTTTAAGAAATGTGATAGATGCTCCAAAAACATGTCACTCACGGACACCCATGACTGTTGTCTCTGGTGTCTAGAAGCTGACCATGACCCGGAGCTATGCTCCCTCTGTAAGATGTCCTCCAAGGCTACCCAGAGTCGTAAGCAGAATCTGGAAGATCTCTTCTGTAAGGCAGCCCCTGTATCCGCGGTAGCCTCCCGCTCTTCAGCCCTGCAAGCTCTGGAGTTTCCCAAGGCTCCTCCCCAGGCCTGGTGGCAATCTGACCAGGGGTCTCCTGAATGTGAGCAGAAGAAGAATGCCAGCTGGGAAAACACGTTTGCATTTGTATGGTTACGCATCCTGGCTATGTCAAAGCAGGTGTGCAACACAATATAGGGGGTGCAGTACCTTTGGCCACTGTAGATGTGCGGAAGTTAGCATCAGTTTGTTTAGCAATCCTCATGTAGCTTAACATTATGGAAAGGAGACGGCTAAAGCAGGGTGGCTAAGTGGGTGCATACAGAGAGGTAGTGGCAACACCTACACAGGAAGGTACTGTGCCTATGTATATGTCCTTGGTGCAAACTCATGAGGGGTACAGTGTGCAGGTTTGAAGACGGCACCTTCAAAAGGATGTGAACAGGATGGAGACAGTGCAGAGGATGGCTATTACAGACATTTGTGGTCAACACTATACAGCATATGGAGACAGACTACCAAATCTGGATATGTTGACCTTACAGGACAGGATGTATATTGGTGATATGGTTTACATTTTGCCAAACCTCCATGGCATACATGTTCTGGGTGTGGGTCTCCCTCAAATGACAGCATGTTTTTCCTTGGTTACTGGTCAGACATACACTTTTAATATGCGTTTATTGGATCGGTGGTATAGTTTCACAGTGGCGGTGGTGCAGATGTGGACTCTAACTGTTTTACAATACCCATGTCCCACACACACACGATCTCTAAAGTTATAGATGGAACTGTTTTAGTATTTGCCATGGGTGTACAGACTCAATAGGCCATGTGGACCTTTTATGTCATTATCTGTATATTTTTAGGAGTTGAATAGTTGTGCTCTTATCTCTTTCTGTCAGAATGTGTTTTGCGTTTGCTTCTCACATCTAAACAACTGTCAATTATGTTGAACATGAACTCCTGCATTCACATGCCACATTTCTTTCTGCAGGTGATGCAGGATATGGGTGTCGCCCCTGGCTGCTGACCCCTGTGCGTCAGCCACGGACACGTGCAGAGCGGAGGTACAATGAGGCCCATGCTTCCAGCCGCTCAGTCATAGAGCGCACCTTTGGCGTGTTGAAGAGTCGCTTCAGGTGTCTGGATAGGACAGGCGTGGCCTTACAATATAAGCCAATGACTGTTGCAGAGATAATCATAGCCTGTTGCATCCTGCACAACATTGCTCTCAGGCAAAATATCCCTGCAGAGATTAATGAGGATCTGGAGGAAGATCCAACGTGCCCCCCTGTACGTGCCAGTAGTGACACACGGGAGGGCACAGCGGTCAGGCGGAGGTTGATTGCACAGATCTTCTCATGTACGTATTACCTTTCTTCCCACAATCATGTGTTATCCTATGTGTGTGATGGTTTTAGAGGTTGATGTTCATATAAAGATATAATTTGGATGCCACAATGCATTAACATTTGACTGAAAATGCAAACGTCACATATAGGCATGAGTGTGCAACAAACAATTTGGGCAGTGCACAACAGCAGTTGGTGGCAGATGATATGGGTGGTTGTTCATACGCCTGTGGGAGATTTTGAGGGTCACATTCGCAGTTAGTGGGTGCTTGTGATAGCAGCTGCTGTTGTGCAAATTCAATAATTTTTTCACATGAAATGGGTGGAGCACAGTGTCAGCCATATGGTGATATGTTCACAGTGGGAGGGCAGGCCATGTTTGGGGACAGTTTTCCAGTCAGGTGTGTTTATATTATACAAGGTTGCGCTGCTTTTGTGGTTGTTAAGCTCCTGTCAGCTGGCTGTGTGTGTGTGTTCGTTATGTGTGTCACAACATGTCATACATAGCACAATACACATGCTTATTACTAGTTTGCCAGGATGGTATTAAGTATATGTGAGGGGTGTTGATGTCACCCTACAGTGTGTCTGGATGTATAGGTCAGCACGTAACCATGACATGGATATGTTGAAGGATGGGGACCTGTGCATTGTCCAGCCAGGGGGGTAGCATTGTTACATTTTGTTGTTGGGGAATAGACCTTCAGTGCAGTATTGCAAATCTACACACATACAGAGGTGATCCGGCCCAGATCAGCAAGGGGTAGGTTACAGTAGGCAAGTGGAGCGCTGAATGTGTGGGTGGCTTGTGGTTTATCTGGTTTTTCAGGGAGTACATGGCATATCTCACAAATAATATTTCTACATATGCCATCATGCGTCAGCTACAGGCTGTGTATGTGTGTGTAGGGCAGGAGAGTACAGTCCATATCAACAAATACATTGCAGACCCGAGCAAAGGAAGGTTATGACGGCATACAAACACCGACTTCTGTGACAGCTATTTTTCTGAGGTGCACATATAGGCTATCCATGCTTTGACATTCTCACTGACACACAGTGGGATGGCATGCAGCTATCATGGTTTGGTCACAAGCAGACATGGGGGTGTGGTTTTTCTCACATGACACAGACATTGCCAGCTATTTGTGCACATCATCAGCACATAGCTGTCAATAATATTCAAAGTATGAGATGTACACACCAGGATATGTATTTGGTCAGTGGATACAGGAAGTGCGCCTGCATATTTCCAATGTGTTTCACCAATTGTCAGTGGGTTAACATACAACATTGGAACAACACTAAACAAGGAGAGGGGGCATTGTTTGCAATATGGTGAATCAAGGCTAATATTGCGACCTTGGGATGAGGTGCAAATATGGTGGGAGCAGACACCTCTATTGATCTGTGTGTACAACAACAGAGAGGTAAGGGAGGGGACAGAGAGATTACGGACACCTGTAGATAGCCTCCAACACCTCCGTGCTGCCTGTCACATGTGAGAGATCTGTACATTGTGATAGAGAGCAGTCAGTCATTATGTGATGTTGTGGGGTCTGACAGATGGGGATAAGAAGGTGCAGTGTGTGATGCACATCTATAACATGACATATGTTTGCTTCTCTTGTGATTCCCACTGCACAGGACATACTTCGTGAGGATGCTGTTGCCGTGGTGCATTGGCATGTGACTGTACATCACCAAAAATGCAGTGATTTGGGGTAGGTGGTTATACAGAGACATTGTGTGTGCCTGCAGTCAGGGGAAAACATGTCTTCATTGATCTATTATATTTGCCAGATGTTGTGATTTCCTTTTTTTCACTGCAGCCTCCGTAACCCATCTCTTGCTGTTGGCACACATATCCCCATGTGTTTGTGTTCAGCATGTCCTCTGCCACACTCTCTATGCGACATGTACAACAGAACAACATGTGTGTGTAGGTTTCTGATTTCTGGTGTTTGCCTACACTTGCTCCCTACCCCAACATTGTACCATCAGACAACAACAGGGTATCATTGCATGTTCACTGGGCCTTTATGTCTACAAACCTCCACTTGTGCACATACAGGCCATGTGTTTCAGCTGGCACGCTGAACTTTACATACTGTGTGGGTGGGTGTTTATAGGTTGCCTGGGTGATGAGGCAGTGTTCAGGCATAGTACATTATCATGTGCTGTGAGGGGTCTGTGCACCTGGGGGGCAGTTGTGATTGTGCTACCTCTTCCGTAATGCTGTTTACCTTTCAAACTTTATCAACATGTGCTGTGTGCTGTCAGACGAAATGTGACTTGTGTTCTGAGTGACCACTGTTGAGCACCTTTATTTTATTTCAGATATGAACATAATGTGGACATGCATCAACAGTGGCTTGACATGGTGATTCTACACGTTTGGCAGACATTGTCTCCCTTCACTGTGACCTGTTATTGCTGTTTAGTGGCTCAAGGGATTGATGACATACACCTGATGCGCACACAAGGTAGGTTGCACCTTTGTTATTTGGTGAATTACATCTGTCTTTACCTGTTGAAGATTTCATATTTGTCTCATGTGCATGTAATGTTTCCTCTATGGTCACATAAGCAGATGCATATTGTGTGTAGCTGTGAGACACCTGTGTGACATGAGCATGGACATGACCATATCCATGTGACACCCGTGTCTGTGTTTACAATGAATGATGTCATCAAAAAGGTTTTGTTTCGTATTGCTATCATGTCATGTTTGCCTTTGCATCCCTTTCTTCTGTATTTCCTAAGGTGTAACGGTCAGAAATTTGTGGTGTTTTTCCAAGGTGTCTAACCATACCATACCTATCCTCTCCAGACACAGGGCAGAGTACATACCGGACACATCTCTTACAGTGCATCTGGTGTCACCATCACCCACCTGTTGGAGGACACAACACCATGGAAGTTTTTAAGGAGAAATTGAGCCATTGAATGTTTGACCTCTGAGAGTGGGACACATGACTGCGATGGACAGTATTACTCTTGGACTGATGATTTCCCCATGACAGAGGTGTCCAACACACTGTCGCTGCGATGATTTTGCAGGGAGTCCTGCTCATTGTAGAGGACACACATGAACTTTTAAGGACTATGGCATATTGAAATGTGACACTTGACTATGCATGCCCAGAGTTGCATAAACACTTTTAACCTGACCTGTTGGATTGCAGATACTATTTTGACTTTGGACACTGATCCCCCCGTGTGCAGCAGCGACTGCCATGGACACTGTAAGTGGTACATTCCTACACAGTTGTGTTATTGTTGAGTTTTGGCCATGGATGTGACATGGCACCCAGGATACGCTCATCTGTTTCTTTCAACACAAACATACAGCCATGGTTTTGACATAGGGCCAATGATGGAGCGCACCTATTGTCTATGTCCACCTGCTTTCCACATGGACATGATACAGGTTTTACCTCAACAATGCTTTCAAGCACACCACCATCTTGGATTGATGTTTCCAATGAGCCAAGGGTGTTTACGTGCATGTGTGGCATCACTGTATCATGTTGCAATGTGTATGGTGCTTGTGCATATGCCTGACTATGTTTGTGAGACACAACATGTGGGCCTATGGCTTCTGTGTGGTTCCATGTAAGATGTTTGGGAATCATTTCCTTCTTCACATGCTAGTTTTTGTGTTTGTTTACTGTGAAGACGTGACAGTCTGCATGTATGTACAAACCTTGAATTTCTTGTCTGCACGGTCCTGGTTATGCCCTGTGGTAGGGACACTCACATTGGCCATTATGTTTGGAGTGTGGCAGTGTGGATGTCCGTTGTACTTCTTCAATTGTGCATTCCATGTATCATGCTATATGTGGCCAAACACTGTCTACCCAACAAACAGTACAGGGGGACCTCCTTCATGGTGTTATATATGCAGGTTTCTGCAGGTCGTTTAGTTTGTATACTGTCTGTGTTCATGTGTCTGTGCTACCTGTTAGCATATGCTCATTGTGATTTTGATGATTGTTTGGGTCTTCATTGTTGCAGCTTTGATTCCTAGATCAGGCATTAGATGAGAGCTGAAACATTACTTTCAGAGCGTGTTTTTCACATTAAAACATTGTGTCAACATATGTTTTTTTAGTTTGTTTGCCTCCTGTGTTGCCAGATGGATATGTTTTGAGGGACAGGTGATGTGTGTTGGGTCCTCAGCATGCAGCGCCTAATGTCTACATGCACTCATATGTGCGTAACACATTTGCAGCATGCAGCAGAAGGTGGGGCTGGGGGAATGCTGCCCAATGCCTAGCATGCACCTGATGCACATTATATCTCCTGCTCTTCATTTGTGGTCAAGCAAGTTACCTTTCTGTAGGAGGTGGATTTGTGCCCTGCTAAAAGTGTTTCCGTCTTTTACCAGGGATGCGCTCACCTTGATATTATGATGGCACTGTCTACACTTTCTATGATGTATAAACCAAATAAAGATATGTATTTGACAGACATTTGTCTCTTTTGCTGATTGATCATGGTGACAAACATGCAATGCAATGTGTGCGTTTGTATCAGTCCTGACTACTTGTGACCCAGAGACTCCATTGTTTTCTTGACAATGTCACTGGATGTAGATTATCTGGTCTTTGCTCCAAGGTAATGGAGGGTTACGTGACTTGCCCTAGGCCACATGGAGTGCTAGTGTGTATTGATCACTGGTTGCTTGGGGACCAAGCCAGTTGACTAACCACTAGGTTAGTCATCCACTCTTTGAGCACATTGTCACATGTATGTGGTCATTTGCTGGTCATGTACATGGGCCACCTGTGCTCACATCCTTGTACAATGGCAGCTGTGTATCTGCCAGTCATATGCCACATCACTGGGTATTAAAGGTTGCCATACACACCCTCCCTTTGGGGTATTTGTGTTACAGTGTGCTCAGTGTGTTGTTTCTGGGATTGGCTACACTCATGTGTTTTAACTCTGTAGTTTGCAGGTTTGATCCCCACATGTGCTTTATCCTTTTTATTTCTGTTGTGCTAACTGGACCATGAGGTACCACCAGGTTCCTCACCTCTACACACACCCTTCCCTCTCTTCACTGTACACCAAGGTGCATCCTGTGTGCTGCATAGCCATCACAAATTCTTTGTTACATAGGTCTCTCACTTTATGGTGTTTACATGGCAGTGCACCTGGGGGTTTGGTATTGGTGTGATTCAGGTGGTGTGTGGTACACCTGATTGCATGTTGAGCTCTCTCCTGTCCTGAACCAGATTAATAACCTAATCCACAGAGCGTCCTCTGCTGCCGCTGTGGTTTTGTTTGTTCCTCTTTTGCATGCTGTATCCACTGCAGAACATTTCATTGTGTGTGTGCATATGTCCCAGGTCCCAAATACAGAGTGCAATTTGATCTGTGCATAGCAGATCTGCATGTGCATTTGCGCATGATTACTTTTGGGGGTTTGCTTGTCCTGACAGCCAGCAGGCGTTTTGTGTACTGCCCTGCACTCTTTTTGTATGCAGCCTTTGCTAATGAGCTCACATTGGTGGTGTGGCCTACCGGTTTAGCCATTGCCATTTGTGGTAGTGGTCGTAGGTGTGCTTTCTCTCTGCTGTCTTGGATTTGTATGCTTGTACTGCAGAAGTGGTTTACATTCGTATGAGAGTCATATCTGTGCTGATCTGTGCTGTGAGCACATTGTACCCTCATCTAAGTTGTGAACCATCTTTCCGTCCATCTTTTGTCTGCCAACTGTGTGCCATCCTACCCTGATGTGCATGCTGCTAACCCATGTCCTGAACTCCTACACATTCCTGCATTGCAGCTCTCCCTGCTTGCCTCTCCTGTGTGTGCTCTGCATAGCACTTCTACTCCACAGTCATCCTGATATTTCACCTATCCTGCCATTTCTGCCTCCTCTGCTGCCCACATCTTCCCATCCTCTGTCACACACTGTCATTATAGCATGGTACATTACCATCCCTCTGTGCATGGCTCTAGTTGGCCATGATATGTTTGTCCATTTTTATGGCTGCCACATGGGCTGCAGCTGATTTCTGCGGTCCAACAACTGATCTACGTCCTTCTTTTACTTTTGTATTGTCTTTCTTTTATGCTCTGTGCAGTGTTTGTGTTACGAGTGTGTTTGGCACATACCTCCCTTGCCATTCAAATTGGGAGATATTACTGCTCTTGGCTAACGTTTCTAAGATCACATATACATCCTTGGGGCATCTTCTGCCCCACCTTCGATTCAGCCAGCTTATGGGGTGCCTACGATAGTGCCTTGGGAGTTGACAGCCTTTCAACATGGCCTCTGGGGAACATTAAGGTTTGCCTTTGCTGACGAGGTATGTTTAGGCTGTGCCTTCTGATGAACCGTAAAAGGTGCAATAAAATATGGCACAAGGGTGTGGTTCTTTTAAGATGGCAGTACAGATTGCTGTACAGTTGCACACAGAAAAAGGACATACCTCTGACAACCTTATTCACTGGAAATTTCAAACCATGACCCATGCACCATCATTCAGTGTCTTCACCAGTTGTCAGCATACATGACATTGGAATCTTGGCTTTTTCCCCAGACCTTGGATTTCCTGGAGCTGAGTTACTCTTGTGATTTCAGTCTCCAAAGGTAATAGGGCAGTTTACAAGATACGATTAACTCTGATCCCCTGTTGATATCAGTCGCCAGGGCCTGTCTGCAGCCCCTCCCTGCTAAATCAAGAATGGCAGACCCAGGTCTGCCATTCTTGATTTAGCAGGGAGGGGATGCAGACAGACCCTGGCGACAGATTACAATATGAGATTAACACAGACCCCCTGTTGATATCAGTCGCCAGGGCCTGACTGCAGCCCCTCCCTGCTAAATCAAGAATGGCAGACCTGGGTCAGCACACCTACTTACGATTTCCATACGTTACAATGCACAGTGCTGCCATCAGAAACAGTGCTCTGACCTTTCCCTGCCTCATAGGGCACCCTATATGGCGCCCCATCGGCCACACTTTCAGCAACATTGTAGGGTGCCATGGCGGACACTGCATTTTAAAATGTGCCCTCTGGGGTAACTTATGGGGCATGTTATATTACACTGCTTTGAGAGTGCATTTGCTAGCAGTAATAATTCCACAAATAGACTATAACAGCCTCCTAAACCAATATTACCCCTAACAGATAATGCCTCAGCCAGCCGTCCTCATTGAGCATTGTGGGGGATTGCACCCCTGATCACTGCACCATTGGTCAGTGTTCTAACCATTGTGCTGTGGCTCTGCTCGTCTGCTTTAACATCAGTGCACCACTTATGCCTCCCAGTATTAAAATGCCTCAAAAAACATTAGCATGCCGCTTTATGCCCAGCAGCGCCCCGCCTTATGCTGCCCATTATTTATATGCCTCCTAAAATAACACCTCAGCCAGCTGCCTTCATTGTGCACTGTGGGGGATCGAACCCCTGATCCCTGCACCATTGATCAGTGTTCTAACCATTGTGCTGTGGCTCTGCACTTCTGTTTTAACATCAGTGCACCAATTATGCCTCCCAGTATTAAAATGCCTCAAAAAACATTAGCGTGCCGCTTTATGCCCAGCAGCGTGCCGCCTTGTGCCACCCATTATTTATATGCCTCCTAAAATAACACCTCAGCCAGCTGCCTTC
Source organism: Ichthyophis bannanicus (assembly GCA_033557465.1). Classification (NCBI taxonomy): domain Eukaryota; kingdom Metazoa; phylum Chordata; class Amphibia; order Gymnophiona; family Ichthyophiidae; genus Ichthyophis; species Ichthyophis bannanicus. Next base: position 339,620,327 of record CM066032.1, read on the forward strand.
ATTGTGCACTGTGGGGGATCGAACCCCTGACCCCTGCACCATTGGTCAGTGTTGTAACCATTGTGCTATAGCTTTGCTCTCCTGCTTGCACATCAGCGCAACACTTATGCCTCACGCACAGCCATCTCAGGCGCTAATGTGCGGGTCCCACATGGGCGCCGCGCACCTTAGCGCATATGCAAATTCCGGGATTTCTTTCTCAGCACGAACCGCCCACTCCTTATATGGCACCCGCACTCTACCGCGGCCCGCACTTTACCGGGGTTTTAGTAAACATGCCCCTAAGTATAGAGAAGAAGTAAGAAGTCCCAACATGTTGGCGTTCATCTTCTGTTCAGAACCAGGCTTTGCAATCATATTTCTCCACTATTACTTTCTTGGTACTGACTTCCAATTGAATGGCGAGCAACATTTTAAAACTATATACCTGATTTTCAAAGCTTTGCTGTCATCTGCTTTATTTGAAGTTTACTTTTGATATTTTATTAGCCTATTAAGACCCTTCATCCTAAGATCAAGGTCTGTTGCAGACCCTTTCATTAGCCCTCATGTAATGCTGGTAGGCATAATCTTGCTTGTATGCTTTGGTTCTTGCAGATGAAAAATCTTTGCCAGTCTAGCTTTAGCTGATATTAGATTCTAGATAAAAGGGTTGAAGCATTTCTTCTTGAGAAAGCTTTAATCTAGTGCACTACCTTTCTGAATAGACTGTATTTGGTTTAGTTTTTGATCTGACTTGTTCTTTTATGTCCTGAGAGATTTTTTTGCTTTCTATTTGTAAATATTATGTATGTTTCTTTAGAATCAACTCCAAACCAACAAGATCAGCTGCATACAAATAGTTTTAATAAAAATAAGAAATAAACAACATTTTGTCTGGCAAAATCCAAACGCTGCCTTCCAAAGTAAGAATCTCATCCCGACTATCAAGCATGATGAAAAGAGGCATCATGGGCTACTTTATTGCATCACGACTTGGTTGGCTTGCCATCATCAATGAAACCATGACTTGATTGACAGGATACACTAAAGCATATCCAAGCATAGTAAGATACAAAGAAACACACATAACTGAATAAAATAGGTTCCCTTCTCACCATCCTCCCCCTCTCACAGGAGACCCTCGAACAAGGCTGTCTTCAGTACTTTGTGGAAAGCCAGCAGGCTACCCATGTTACACACCTCTAAGGGGAAGGTGCTCCAAAATTCTGCTGCTGCCACCCAAAAGACCCAGGCCCTCTCCTGCACACTGAACCTCCTCCAACCCTGTAGTCTGCAGCAGCCTACCCTGGAAGGGCTGCAACGCCCTCCCAGGTGTATACTACCTCTGCAAGCCCTACAGGTATACTGGATGTCCTTCATGAAGGACACAGAAAGTGACAACAAGAATCTTAAAGATGCACCACTCCTGGATCGGTAGCCAGTGTAGCTGACAAAGCAAGAGGCCAGCACAATCCCTGTATGGGGCTCCCTACAGCACTTGGGCAGCCATGTTCTGTACCGTCTGCAGCCTATGGACTGACCTTTTGGGTAGTCTGATGTAGAGAACATTGCAGTAGTCCAGAGTACCTAGGACCAATGCTTGCATCACCGATAGGTCCAAGAAAGGATGCACTTGATGAAACAGTTTTAGCTTCAGCCAGGCTGTCCATATTACCTGGTGATATATGTTTATCCCTCACTGCCTCACATTCCAGGATCACTCCCAGAGAGCACAACTCCTCCGGCCAAGACAGCACAAAGTTATCAATTTGCGATGGGCATTGCAGCTCTGCGTGCTTCACTGTCTCAAACCAGAGGCAGACAGCTTATCGATATTGAGGACCAGGCCACTGCCTGCTAGCCATCCCAAAAACTGCACTAGATGGAAGTTCACCCTAGAAAGCATAATGTTATGGTCCCCCTTCAGTGGGGCCACTAACTGTAGGTCATCGGCATAGGCAAAGAAATGCAGACCCAGGGACTTCATCAGGGCCCACAGCGGTTGCAAATAGATGTTGGAAAGCAACAGCGAAAGGGGAATTCCTTGCGGAACTCCCCAGTCTCAGGTTTAAAGCCTGGAGGTCCCAGTTGAGAAAACAAGTGCACATGAGGGAATCAATCCACATCAAGACCTATCCCTCAGTATCAAGCCTTCAACAACGCTGTAACAAGAAGGGTTTCTCAACCAAATTGAACGCTGCCAAAAGGTCAAGTGATATCAGCAGTACTGATGCTCCCTTGTCCAGCCAGCCATAAACCCGGTCAATCATTGCTACCAACAAGGTCTCCACCCCACAACCTGGGCAGAATCCACCCTGCCCATCATCCAATAACCTGTTATCCTCGAGATAACTGCCAATCTGTGACACCACCTCATTCTCCATTAGCTTTATCAGAGGCAAATTGGAGATAGGGTGATAGTTGCTGCAGTCCTGCCGTCACCTCCCGCTGTCTTAGGAATTGGTGTTGCCACCGCCTCCTTGAGACAAGGCAGGACCACCCCATGCACAAAGGCATTCATCAGGGCCAGATTCAGTCCAACAGCCACTGAGGGACTGCTTTTTTATAACGAATAGGTGATGGATCCAGATCAGTGAAGGTTTCCCGCATGCTATGCAGCAGCTGCCCCTCCTGCTCACTCGTGACTGGGGTAGGAATGTCCACAGTAGGGATTCCCAAGCCTTTCTCCACCTCTGCAGTGGAAAGGGCACATGCAACGACACTAGTATTCAGTTTCCGGAACTTATCCAAAAATAACCCTGCCATCTGCTCAAGATCCACCGTAGTCTGATGCCCTACTGGGCAAGAGGTTCCCACCAAACCAGACACCACCCAAAAGACCATTTGTAGCTGATTGCCCGCACACCTTATTTGTAGTGAGAAGAATGTCCATGTCCTTTTTGCCTCCACCATCATACCCTGATAACAGTTTGTGGCCCAGTGCCATAAACGCCTATCTCCCTCCAGCCTCCCCTGTGGCTGGTCCCTCCGTCCCCCCGTCCCCCCCCCCCCCCCCGGATACCCTAGACTCTTTCTTCCAATAAGGCTGATTTTATCTGTAAATTCTTTCCAAGTAATTTAGATTTGCAACCCAAACCCCTTCTAACACACAACTTGCTGTGTAGTCATATACCTGGTCCACCTTTAGCCCATTTCCTTGACTTCTCGGGCCAAGGTTGTCTCTTCCTCATGCAAAACATCCTGTCCCCTTGACCCTATGCCTTCAGTCTGGATAGAAATTCACCAAAAACTCCCCAAATTCTTTCTCTTTTGTTGCCTTAGAATCTATTTATGTCAGAACATGCTGAGGGAGGGTAAGAATTTGATATCGAACCCACTCCGGACGACAGGCTACTTTTTATTCTTTAAGATTCCCAACCTTAAAACATATATTTTAAAACGAAACTTATCTGAAAATGTCCAAAAGCCCATTATTGTTAATTCACACCGTTGTCTTTGTTTCAAATACTCCACACGATGTGCACGTTTCGGGAAAATCCCTGTATTTATGATGTAAATATTTATTCACTACTATTGGGTTTAAGTTCATACTTCAGTCTGGATAGGGCATCCATCACTTGTTGTTTTTTTCCTTTTGCGCTCTCTATCATATTATCTAATCTCTCTGCTGTTCCGTCCCTGCACTATGGAAAAAACACATTATTCGGCCTTCATTGAAAGAGAGTGCTTCAGATTCTTCAGAACCCTGTAACTATTGTCCACTTTCCAAGCTATCATACCTCTCCAAAGTAATAGAAAAACTGGTTTTCCCTGTAATTATCAGATCATCTTGAACATACACATTCCTTGCACCCCCAGCAGTCAGTATTACACCCCGGTCACAGTACCAAAACAGTTATAACATTACTCCTAAATTAAATTGTTTCATCCTTGTATCATGGAAACGTAACACTTGCTAGATCTCGTAATGCAGTTGACCACTCAATGCTTCTCAATCATCTGGCAAATACTGTCATCTCAGGTTCAGTACTCAACTGTTTTTCTTCATTCTTTTCAAGTACTTGTTAATACTACGTACTTGGACCTCCTACCTCTACTGTGTGGAGTACCACAGGGTTCTATCCTGGCCCCAGCACTTTTCAATATTTTCCTCAGTCCCCTTGCAATTCTGGTCTAGGATCTAAACATCAGCACTTAATACAGTTATGGTCAATATTATTGGCACCCTTGCAGTTCAACCCCTTAATGTCCAATATCTCTTTAAAAAAAAAAAGTGAACATAAGAACATAAGTGGCCAGTGAAATGGCTTTCAACTAGACATGCACACATATTTGACAAATAGAAGAATCAAATAAAACAAGACTAATTAAGGGAAATAGTATAAAAACTGTAACATTGCCAGGGCATGATTATTGGCATCCCTATAAACAATTCAAATTGGTTTGAATAGAAAAACCACATTCCCACTGAAGTAAAATTAGACGCACCTGTGATCATTTGTTAGTATTCACATGACTTGAATCAACCAATGAATGATGGCTCTGTTTAATTTGGCCACATTTCACTCCCTGTTGCATTTTCACAATGGTGAAGACGAGAGCTGCTTGAAACTGTCAGAAAAGCCATTATCAACGAGCATCAACTTCAAAGGGATACAAGATCATCTCTAAAGACCTTGGGATTCCTGTGTCTACAGTTCACAATGTTCATAACATGTTTTCTGCTCATGGAACTATCAAAACCCTCCCAGGTGAGAAGAGGAAAATTAATCCAAGAAATCTTCGAAGGTTAGTGCAAAATGTTGGAAAAACATAACATGCAACATCAAAAGAGTTTAAGGCTGACCTGGAGCAATCTGGAGTGGTGGTTTCAACCCGCACCATAGGCCATGCACTAAACAAAGAAGGGATGTCATGGGTGAAAGCCAAGGAGGACCCCACTGCTCAAAGACAGACATAAAAAGGCATGCCTGATTTTTGCCCAAACCCACCTTGAGAAACCACAATCCTGGGAAAATATTCTGTGGACAGATGAGACTAAACTTCAGCTCTTTACATGTGAATGTATCACTGGTCTGCATTGCCAAAGAGATGAAGCTTATAAGGAAAAAACACCCTTCCTCCACCATATTTAAACTGTAGGTCCCATAATGTTGTGGGACTGTTTTTGCTGCCTCTGAAACTGGAAGCCTGGAGCATATTAAAGGAATCATGAAGTCGGAGGACTACCAAGTTATTTTGGAGCAAAATGTGCTACCTAGTGTCAGAAAGCCAGGACTAGGTTGAAGGTCATGGGACTTCTAGCAGGACAATGACCCAAAACATGCATCCAAAAGTACAAAAGAATTGGTTAAAATGGAACAAATGGACTATTTTAAACTGGTCAGCATTGAAGTCCTGATCTTAATCCAGTCGAGAATCTTTGGAAAGAGCTGAAATCTGCCATTGTTTCCAGGATTTCTTTTACCATTCATGAGCTGGAACAAATCTCAGTTGAGGAGTGGGAGAAACTACCAGCAGACGGATGTATGAAACTTATAGATGGCTACAAGAAATGTTTGGAGTCTGTCATCGCTGCCGTGGGTTGTGTAACCAAATATTAGTGAAGGGTGTCATTAATCCTGTCCAGGTAATAATTTTTGTTTCTCAGAAATTATTCCGTTTAAGTTGCACAGACAACTTTTTTTTTGTTGTTGTATACCTTTGAACATACTTCTTAAATATTATGACGTACAGTTGAAATATTTCCAATTATTTCTCAAGATATTGTACACAACATACCTAAATCCAAGGGTGCCAATAATGTTGACCACAACTGTACTATGCTGATGATTTCTTACTCCTATCATCTGAACTCGCTGAGGCCTGATTTTCCTTTCATTGATCACATATTTAATCTCATGACCACCTGGTTCCACACTAACTGACTTAAACTAAATCCCAGGAAAATGTCAGCCTCTGCTTCACTGGAGACTCCTCACACCCATCTTTTGTGCCATCTATTGATCATTCACCCGTTCAAGTTACTCAACCTTGAAATATCTTGGCATTATACTGGACTCTGATTTGTTCTTTTCACAACCTATAAATTCAGTAGTGAAAAAGTCATTCTTTGCTTTGCACAAGTGCCATACCGTTCCTTCGTTTCTCGATTCTTCTGTCTTGGCTTCTGTATTACTCAATTGCGTTATCACCCATTTGGACTATTGTAATTCCATTTATACCAGTCTCTCTCTTTCCTTGGTAAAGCATCTCCAAGCAGTTCAGAACACAGTTTTTCATATACTATCTCTTGCAGGAAAATTCAATGTTACCCCACTTCTGGAACACCACTATTGGCTACCAATACCAGTGCGCATTGATTGATCCTTGCACACAAGGGTCTTCTCAGCCAACTTTCCTGCCTACTTGTCCTCTTTCCTTGCATTCTATACTCTGCCTAGGGTTCTCTGCTCTCTACATAACAGATTACATATCTCACCCCCCAATAAAGCCCACTTAGAATTTATGTGCCACCTGGCATTTTACTTCTGTTTGCCCACCTTATGGAATTCTCTGCTCCATTCCCTTCATCTTGAACCTTTCTTTACTTCATTTAAGGCCCAACTCAAAACATACCTTTTCTCCTAGGCTTACGGAGCCTAGGCTGTTTGTCCTCTATTTGTTTTTATATTTGTAAACCGCTTTGCCTTTTTTACAGAAAAGCGGTATGTAAACACATAGCTGATTTCAAGATAAAGAATTGGGCCAGAAAAATCAACTATCTATATATTGCATCAGTATTAAGTCAAGCATAAATGTTCAACCTAAACTCTCTCAGTTGTTAATTAACAGTAATGACAATCGTTTGTCTGTTTTTCCCATCTCCTCATAAATTAATTTCTGAATATTAATTTAGTATTAGCTTTAAATGTCATTACTTCCTCCTGTATCTTATGCCCCTCAGTTTTATATTAATATAAAGTGTTTTAGCCGGTTAGCAGACCTGTTAGCCAGTTAAAATGCGGCAACCCAAATAGTCAACAGTACTATCCAGATAATGCCCTTGAATATTGCCGCAGACTGCATAAAAGATGCCTATTAAAACCGAGGCAATCTGCGAGTGGTCCCAGTCGCTGCCCACCACATAGCTAAGCCAGTTTAAAGTTAGGACAGATCTATGGCTGTCCTACTTTAACTGGATTTTGCTATCCAGTTAACAGCTGAATATTGCTGTTCAGGGCTAGACAAACTAGGCAGTAACCTAGAGCAGAAATCTCTGGAGCGTGGCAAAGAGTAGAACATTTAAAGCTAAACAATAGATTTTGACAGCCAAGGGAGAAGTAAGGCTTAAAGATCTGCCTAGGGCACTAACACCTTGAAACAACAATGGAGCTGGCCCTGTCACTATAGCAACAGCGCTGTCTGTCAAAACCAGATAATCAGCATGGGATGCCAAATAAGATTCGGTGCTGAATATCCAGTTTAAATAAAGTGGTAGTGGCTAGATGTTTTAAAAGTACCTAGCTGTCGCTGCTGTATATCGGCCCTTCTAGGTTCTTGTACATTGGAATTTGTTGTCCTCTTCTATTTTATGTAAACAATTTTTGTCATATTTACTGAAAGCTGATATGTCAAATTTTAATAAATTAAATTTCTGAATGTTGCATTACAACTTGATTCAGAAAGACTTTGTCCCATTGAAACAAAATGGGGAAGAAATCGTTAATGAACTGGCCTGCAAGCATAACTAAAAACTGCTATGCATCCCAGACCGCTGCACTTCATATAGGGCCAGCTAAAGTTTAAAGGATGTGGTACCGTGTCACCCACTATACTAATACAATTTGTCACTGTAAGTCCAATTGGGACATACACAACACTTCCCATCACTCTCCATGAAGCTCTTCTGCCAGCTACAGAAAACCTCAGCATTTGGAGACTTTGGCCCAAGAATCTCCAGCACCGTAGGGAATAGCACTCTGTGGTTAGGACTGGTCAGACAGACTTGATATTGAAACATAGAATTCTGTGGAGAAACAGTGTGAGCTGGATGAATTAACTCTATTTCTGACTTTGCTCCTTGTTTGTGCAGCAGCTTCTCGGACATGGAGAAGCCAGCTTAAATAGGATTTCTGTAATACAGAGACAGGGCAATATTCAGCCCACAAGGATCAGCATTGTTTTTTTTTAATGCCAGCCACCACAAGCAAAAAAATAATACAGATCGCAGCCTTCTCTGGATAGTGGATGCTGCCGAGTGTCTGGACTGTGAAGCCACTGCTCAGAAAGTACTGTCATTATCGATAGCGGCAGCGACTAGTGCTCGTAAAACGGCTAGCCGGTGCTGCTGAAGTCTTAAGCCCAGATATTCAATGTTGGGGCCATATCTGGGTTTGCCACAGAACCTGGAAGATAACCAGGCAGCAGCGATATTGAACCACTGCCCAGTTAGTTTCCGTGGGTAAAGTAAGGCCAGCCTTTGTCATGCCTTACTTTACCTGCGTGTCGTTAACCAGGCAGTGGCTTAATATCGCCACCTCCTGGTTAGCACCTGGTACCACCTCTGCTCTACTCCAGAACATCCCCAGAACAAACTGATGCTAACTCGGGGGCATTTAAAGGTCTGCAAACTGTAAATGCCTACAAATATCCCCCTCTAGATTAATAATGATTTATGGACTTTTCCTTCAGAACTTATTCAAACCTCTTTTAAACCCAGCTACATCCTCCAGCAAAAAATTCCAGAGTTTGATTACATGTAGAGTGCAAAAATATTTTCTCAAGTTAGCCTTAAATGTGTTACACTGTAGCTTCTTTGCGTCTCCCCTAGTCTTTCCACTTTTTGAAGGAGCATACAACTGATCTATGTTTACCCATTCCACTCCACACATTATTTTATAGACCGCTGTCATATCTCCCCTCAGCCACCTGTTTTTCCACACTGAAGAGCCCTAACTTTTCATATTACTTGTAGAGCACTGCTAGGAATGCCCTAGTGGTTAGGGTGAAGATATATACCAGAATCACTTAAAATATCACCTCCCTAGATAACAATGAAAATTAATAAACTTTTTGTCGGAGCTACGCCGTAGGAGGGGCCAGAGGGAAACCAGCCCCCCTCCAGACTGCTAGCTTCTTTTATTTTATTTAAATCTAGAGTTCCTCTACCATAACACTTATCTCAAAACTTTCGTTGAACTTTCAGTAGTCGTCGCTCTTACAAAAAGGACATCAGCACGACGTGCACGTTTCGGGTAGAGATACCCTGTTTCAAGTGCTTCCAAACTATCAAATTATAGGCAACGAAAACAATGTAGACCGCCGTCAATGCGGCTGAGGTTCTGCTGAATTGTTCATGAAAAGGTGCGAGTTAATTTTTTTAAAATAATTAATAATCTAGCAAACTAGATAAATGCTTTCAAGCATGAGTTCCTGCTTTTTCCACTGTGTTTTCAAAATAAACTACTGAGCTCTCAAAACTAGTTCTCAGTTAGTGACTGAGAACTTAGCAATTCTGAAACACAAAAGGCTGCCTCCAGGGTTTCACAGCTATCAGCTCGTCCTTGCTTTATTTATCACAAGCAGCAATAGCAAGCTCCTTTCTGCACTTCTGCACAGGTTTTAGTTTTATTCATTCTAATGTTGCAATTTTGGGTATGGGGTCTTATTCCACTAGCGAGAGGCAAGATTGAACTACACAACTACCAGCTATAAATATGTAAATTAACTGTAATATGACTGATATAAGTCTGTAAATACTATTGGATAAATTAGAAAATATAGATGTACTTGAAATAACTGTCACTGCTAATATATATGCAAAATGTTTAATGTCGCATGTATTATGAATGCAAATTAGAGTGGGTGGACTTCACAAAATTTGTTTTACCTTGTCAGGTTCTCTTACTTCTCTTTGGGTTTCTCTTTTTTGTCTTAAAATTTAATATTTTCACACTCTTTCTTGTCATATGAATTCACTTTTCAGTATATGCTATAGTTTTTGTTTTAGAAGGCTTATTCACAATTTCCACAGGTAACATCTGGGAGTAGCAGCCACATGTAAACAGCAGCTTTAGAAAAGGCTCAGTTGACACATGGTTGTTGATGCTGTGTACCATAGAAATTGCAAGGAGGCATGGTTAGAGGCCATAGAAATGGCAAGGAGGCTTGGGAGGGTCAAAAATGTACATGTGTAGTCCCCATTTCATATGGATAATGCACATGTGTGACCAAAGTTCTCCATATTGAGATTTACACCTGCTCCGTGACATAAAGATAGATAAAGTGCTTGTTTCAGCCAGCCTTTTACAGGAGGGATTACATTCCTCCTTAATCTCTCTTTGTTTATTTCCCCCTCCAAACTGAAATTAGAAAAAGATAGTGGCGTTTATTTGTATAGAGGCCAATTCCATAGTCTGCATGCCTGGGCAGTCTGAACGCCTACAACATGGATGGGGCCAAGTTGGACTCATTTCCGTAACCGTGGGATCTGTATGTACCTGCGATTGTAGAATTGGGCAGTTAGAAGGCCTGGCATGCACCTGATCCCTTGGAGGGAGACATCCAGGACGCTGCCCATCCAGACCGCACGACTCTCTGGCTGGTGTGCCGGTGCAGTGGTGTTCCATTTCTATGGCACCGGCATGTCCAGCTAGAGCTGCAGAATGCCCCAAGTGAGAGCCGTCCTGGCATCCTGCTGACTGACTCTCGGTGGGGCCCCCAAGGCCTGGATTGGGCAGTGGGTGCTGTACCGCAGAGGTGTGATGGGGTTGGGTGGGGGCTGCAGCCCGCAAATACTGCAGTGCCCAGCACTTATTCCACCATCAGGGCGGCATAATCAGGGCGTTCATCTCGCTTCTGGGGGGCATAGAGAGGCCTGTTCTGAACAGCCTCTGAATATCCTGTCACCTGGCCACACCGCTGCTTCATCCTCACACTGACCCCCCCCCCCCCTGCCCACATCCAGCACTCCCTGCACAAATGCTCTGTACATGCAGGGATCACTGGTGGCGGAATCGGGAACAGCATTTGAGTGTGGGGTTGGACATCCAGCCCGCACATCCAACATCATTATTTGTTGGACAGAATGCCTCCTATAGGATTGCAAAATAGGCAAGCTACACGTGCCTCCATTGATTTTTCCCGCAGTTAGGTTTGTAAAATGGCCCCTTCATCTCCACTTTCTCAGCACATACATTTGCACTCCTGTACCTCCTAATCCATATTTTAGAAAAGATTCCATGTTTGGCAGAGCCTTTTCTAAACTACTAATGGAATTGTGTACACTGCATCTTTGAGATCTCCACATAGTATCTAAAATGTGCCTGTATATGTGATGCCTGCAGATATAGCACAGCAGAATCCCAATTTACTGTCATTCGAGAGTGGCTAAGCAAAAGAGCTTCCAGACAGTTTAAACGCTAATCAATACAATGAAAATGAGAATAAAAAAAGATGCATCAAAATGATTGTGTAACTTCTATCTGTGTGTTATATGCCACTACTGATACTACAGTTCTAGAGCTACCTTCCAAGGTTGCTAGCATGCCTCAAATCTCGTAAGAAGCATGGGTACCAAAAAACTGCATTGCCATATGTATATGATGCAAAGGCAATGTGTGCCTTTTCTTGGCAATGTTACTGAAAGTAGATAACCATCTGTTGCCTCAGAAGAAAGGCCTGGTAAAGTGACTTGCCCAAGGCCTCAAGGAGTGCTAATGGGAATCAAACCCTGGGATCTTGGTTATCAAACCAGTGCTCTAATCATTAGGCCACTCCTCCACTCCTGAGTATCTAATAGTGAATGTTTATCCTTTTTACATTGTGGCACTTTGGGCCTCATATACTGAAGTGTGACATCATTTAAAAGTTTACAACTGTGAAGCTTACAGCACAGGAATGTTGTTTTTTTGTTTTTTAAATTTTAAAAATTTGCCACTAATGTACTATTGTGACGCAAAATCATGCAAAACAACTGATTAATGCCAAAAGTCATGAAAAAAGAGCTTCTCAGACCTGTGTTTGAAAACAATTACTATGCCTTCCAAGGTGTCTCCTTTTGTTGAAAGCTGCTGAAAAAATTGTACTTCGTGTGGAAGCAGCTTCTATTTAAAGGGCCCCGATGGCCTACATCAGAGGCCCCCCAACCCTCACAAACAGGCTTAGAGGTGGAATCATCTTATATTAAGAAATCTTAGAGCCAGCCTTGACCCCTCTCCCTCCCCCCTCAGGGCTCCAAATCACCCAGGGCATCCAGAAGACATGGGAGTAAGAGCAATCCCCACTTGCTTTTGCCCTGATGACTCGCTCTAATAAAACAGCTGCTGACCGCTAGTGGAAACAGACTCCTTTTCATAACCAAGTACATGGCGTCTTTATTTTCCAGTGCATATAAACAGTTTAATAATTACTAAATGACACACAACCTCTAGACATTACATGCCCATTTCATAATTCTTGTGACAAGACCTACAGGTCCATGTCGTTGAACTCCATGTTTGATGATAACTTTGTTCAGTTCTTGACACATATCCGGATACAAAAATGTGGTGCTATCTGAATGTCTCTCTTTATGCAATAACACCATCTAAAAAGCAGTCCAGTGCCTCTCAGCGTCTGCAAAGAAATTCAGGAAACTGAGCACTTCCTGGAGACCGTGTCATTAGTGCTTTCAGCTCGGAATCTTTCTATAAGGAAAAAAATGAAGAAAGAGTGCTGTAACGTGAATTTTGTTATTGCATGTAAATTGATTATAATACATGCCTCTTTTTAGAATTTGTACGTTTTTATACTCGCTTATGCTTTACTTTGGTGTCTGAATTTAACTCGTACTATTTGCATCTTATGATTTTAAGCATGCCATATACAAGTTAGTTGCAGCACATACTTGAGAAAATATTTATTCTCCAGACATGATGGTGAATACATGGAAGTGATAGAGGCAGAATGAATAACCATTTAAGAAAACATGAGCTAAGCACAAAGGAGTCATTTGTGAGAATATGAAGGTAAAGCCTGAGACCAAGTAAGTTCTGTGGAATTCCAAAAGAAATGGAAAATTGCAAGAGTTTGCTTTTCATCTTTCATTCATTAAAAAAAAAATCTTACTTATATCTATACTATAACCAACTAAATAGGTGAGTTTTGTAAAATCCACTCTATTCAAATGCTGCTGTAGACCATTTTATTACAGTTGTGGTCAACATTATTGGCACCCTTGCAGTTTAATCCCTTAAAGTCCAATATCTCCAAAAACAAAGGGGCTAGTGAAATGGCTTTGGACTATCTATGCACACATATCTGAGTCACAAAAGTATCAAATAAAACAAGACTAATTTAAAAAAGGAAATAATATAAACACCAGAACATTGCCAGGACATATTGGCATCCTTTATAAACAATTCAAATCAGTTTGAACAGAAGAACCACATTCCCATTGAAGTAAAATTAGATGCACTTGTGATCAATTGTCAGTACTCGTATAACTTGAATCAACCAATGAATGACTGTTCTATTGTTTAAACTGGCCACATTCACTCCCTGTTCCATTTTCACAGTGGTGACGATAAGAAAGCTGCCTGAGACCATCAGAAAAGCCATTCTCACCAAACGGGTACAAGGCCATCTCCAAAGACCTTTGGATTCCTGTGTCTACAGTTCAGTGTTAAGATGTTTTCTGCTCATGGAACTGTCAAAAACCTCCCAGGATGTGGTGGGAAGAGGAAAATTTAATCCAAGAAATCTTTGAAGGTTAGTGTGAACTGTTGGAAAAACACTACATACAACATCCAAAGAACTTAAGGCTGCCCTGGAACAATCTGGAATGGTAGTTTCAACCCACACCATATGCCACGTACTAAACAAAGAAGGACTTCCTGGGAGAAGGCCAAGGAAGATCCCACTGCTCAAAGACAGACATAGAAAAGCTTGCCTGATCTTTTCCCAAACCCACTTTGAAAAACCACAATTCTCTGGGAAAATATTCTGTGGACAGATGAAACTAAACTTGAGCTCTTTGGCAATGCAGACCAGTGATACGTTTACAGGTGAAGAAATGAAGCTTATAACGAAAAAAAACCCTTCCTACAGTTAAATATGGTGGAGGCTCCATAATGTTGTGGGGCTGTTTTGCTGCCTCAGAGATTGGAGGCCTGGAACATATTAAAGGAATCATGAAGTCAGAGGACTACCAAGGGATTTTGGAATAAAATGTGTTTTTTAGTGTCAGAAAGCTAGGTCTAGGTCAAAGGTCATGGGTCCTCCAGCAGGACAATGACCCAAAACATATGTCAAAAAGTACAAAGGAATGGTGAAAAGGGAAAAAGCGGGCCTTTTTAAACTGTCCAGCAATGAGTTCTGATCTCAATCCAATCGAGAACCTTTGGAAAAAGCTGAAATCTGCCATTGATAAAAAGAATCCTGGAAACATTCATGAACTGGAACAAATCGCAGTAGAAAAGTGGGAGAAACTACCAGCAGACAGATGTACGAAACTCATAAATGGCTACAAGAAATGTTTGGAGGCTGTCATCACTTCCAAGGGTTGTGCAACAAAATATTAGTGAAGGGTGTTATTAATCCTCCAGGTCATATTTTTTTTTCTCAGAAATTACTACGTCTAAGTTGCACAGACATCTTTTTTTGTTGTGTACTTTTGAATAACTGTACTATTAAAATATTATGACATACTGTTGGAATATTTCCAATTATTTCTCAACACAACATACCTAAAATGCAAGGGTGCTAATGATGTTGACCACAACTGTAAGTTATGAGAATGGCTGGCTGGGATCACTATGACTTATAGCAAGTGTTTAGATCAGGGTCACTGTTTTGACAAATATATGATTCATCTATACTTAATTCTGAAACTTGGTACAGGACTATTACTGTTTATTCTTCTAGTTGTCGGACTTGGAGCAACCCAAAGTATGGCTATTGAGATCTCCTAAGGTGGCTTACTCCCAGGAGAAATCTTCAAGGCATGATAAAAGGTGCAGGCACCTCATACAGTTCTTATAAAAAAACATGCAAAATTTACAAAACAACTGTGGGTCAATTTTAGGCCCTTTCATGGCTTGTGTTTTGTGTAGGATTCTTTAGTACAATGTAATAACTTTAAAATAAGGAAGATATAATGTTTTTACTTTGTAATACTGCTGTTCTAGTAGTTTTTTTAGATAATGGTAAATATTTTACAGGAATGTCAATGAAATGGCAAAATTGCTGCAGATCATATAGAAGAACTAAAGTAAATGATGACAGTGTCAGCTTTTCAGCACTCCAAAAGTGAAAATGCAGACCTTAAGGGCTTGAGAGCAGAGAATCTAAACATGAAATGTAAACGATCTGTAGGTAAAACTGTATTTCTCTCTGTTGTAAAAGATGGCTTACCTGCTAGCTGTTGATGGCCAATTTGTATCAGGTCATTGTACAGTTGTCTAACTGGGTTTTGATGAGCCAGAAGTACACCATGTAACCAGATGAGCAGCATTCGGTAGCCATGTTCCTGGTAACTTTTTTTTCCTGTATAATATATGATGTACTGTGAACAAACGTGTTTGGGCCTTGAAGATAAACCACCTGGTTTAATTCAAGTTATCCAAAGTGCTATGACCTTGATGACAAGGGCCATCCCAAGGGTTTCTGCCACCCTAGGCTGGCCCACTGTGCCGCCCTCCTCCCCAGCATCCATCTACCCACCAGGGGGGAGGGGAATGGAATGTTGATCCATCCTTGGAGGCGGTGATGGTGGAAATTCAGCGGCCACTTCAGCATCTGTGGGTGCTCAGGCTTGCTGCTCCTGCCCCCTCAGTGGGGCAGGAGCAACAGGCCATGACTGCACGCACACGTGCGTTTTAATGCCTGCCACAGCTTCAAAGGAAGGATTGGTATGCCATCCACCTGGGTCTGCCACCTATTTTGCCTAGTGGATGGGCCAGCCCTGTTGAAGACAATAGATGGTTCTACACCAGCACCATACCCGCTGCATGGAACTTTATCTTTTATCAGTTACTTCCATCTTGCATAAAATGCCAGATATAACCACAGCTTAAAATGTGGGAGTTTTGCTCAACCTGAGATTAGGTGGTAAGAAAAATAAGAACACGAGAGATGCCATACTGGGTCAGACCAAGGTCCACCAAGCCCAGTATCCTATTTCCAAAAGTTGCCAATCCAGGTCACAAGTACCTGGCAGGTTCCAAAAAAGGTACACAGGTTTCACATTGCTAATCCTGGAGTAAACAATAGATTTTCCTGGTTCTTTTTTAATGGTTTATGAACATTTTTTCCCTCCAGGAACTTGTTCAAACTTTTTTTTTAACACCCAGCTACACTAACAGCTTTTACTACATTTATTTATACATTTATTTACTACATTTATTTATTAGTCTTAAATGTGTTATATTGTAGAATCATTGCATGTCCCCTAGTCTTTCTATATTTTGATGGGGTAAACAACTGATCTACTTTTAACCATTCCACTCCATTCATTAATTTATAGACCTCTATCATATCTTCCCTCAGCTGCCTCTTTTCCAGGTCCAAAATGGTAAAGGGGATGGAAGGATGCCCCATGAGGAAAGGCTAAAAAGGTTAGGACTCTTCAACCTGGAAAAGAGATGGCTGAGGGGAGATATGATAGAGGTCTATAAATTAATGAACGGAGTGGAAAGGGTAAATGTAGATCGATTGTTTACGCCATCATAATACAGAAAGACTAGGGGACATGCATGAAGCTACAGTGTAACACATTTAAGACTAATAAGAGAAAATCTTTTTTCACTCAACATGTAATCAAACCCTGGAATTTGTTACCAAAGAATGTAGTAAAAGCTGTTAGTGTAGCTGGGCTTCAATAATGGCTTATGGACCTTTCCTCCTGGAACTTGTCCAAACCTTTAAGAGGACCCAGGAACTCCACTGCTTACCCCAGGATGAGCATTGTGGAAACTGTGGACTTTGGATACCTGCCAGGTAGTTGTGACCTGGATTGGCCATTGTTGGAAACAGGATACTGTGCTTGATGGACCTGGGTCTGATCCAGTATGGCATTTCTTATGTTCTTGCATCATGTAACCATAGTTTGGGTTTTTCTTTCCTAAGTGCATACAGCAACTTTGCACGTGTCCACATTAAATTTTATCTGCCATTTGAACATCCAGTCTTCCAATTTATCAAGGTCCTCTTGCAATTTTTTTATAATCCTCTTGTGTTTTAACAACTTTGAATAACTTTGTGTCATCTGCAAATTTGATCACCTCACTCGTTATTCCCATTTCCATGTCATTTAGGAATATGTTAAAAAGCAGCGGACCCAGCACAGATCCCTTAGGTACTCCAATAGTCACCTTTCTCCATTCAAAAAATCGGCCATTTAGCCTTATTCTCTGCTTTCTATCTTTTTAACCAGTTCCTGATCCATAATAGTATACTGCCTCCTATCCCATGACTTTTTAATTTCCCCAAGAGTTTTTCACGAAGGACCTCCTCAAAGGCTTTCTGAAAACCCAGATACACTATATCAACTGTCTCACCAGTATCTACCTGTTTATTCATACGTTCAAAAAAAATATAACAGATTAGGAAGACAAAATTTTCCTTGGCTAAATCCATGTTGGCTTTCTCCCATTAAACCATGACTGTCTTCATGTTCAGTAATTTTATTCTTTATAATGGATTCTGCTATTTTGCCTGGTGCTGATGTCAGGCTCACTGGTCTGTTGTTTTCCTGGATCACTCCTGGAACCCTTTTTAAAAACTGGTGTTACCTTTGGCCATTCTCCAATCTTCAGGTACTATAGATGATTTTAATGATGGTTCACAATCTCATATTCAGTTCTGTCAGCTCTCTTGGATGTATACCATCCTGTCCAGGTGAATTACTACTGTTTTTAGTATATCATATAGTTGTCATACATCTTCCTGGTTTATTGAAATTTATTTTAATAGTTCTGATATTTACATAACATTTTCTGCTATAACTAAGAACGTCAAGAATTGGCAAATAGGCCCTAAATCGCTCTATTTATTTATTTTTTATGAAACATTGGATATATCATTCATCAAACTACATCCTCTGAAAGTTTACAATAAAAGATCCATAAGATAGTTTTATGTTGTTTTGTACTAACACTCCACCTAGCCCATATAATTCAACATTTCACAACCCTCTCCAAAATCCACTTTCAACTTCTCCCACCAAGCCACTTAATAGCTCAACTCCTTACGCATCAAGCTCTGATAAAAAAAAAACCCTTTTTATTGTGAAAATTGGGGTCATTTAAACACTCCCACATAGGCGCAAGGTACTTGCAGACTTTAAAACTCATTTTCAAAGGGAAAACTATCCATGAATAAGTACCCATGGACTATGTATCTGTTTTTTGTGTACATGAATTTCAATGAAAAATGATGCACATAGATTTTAAAACCCAGTTTGGGGGTAATTGTATAAGGAGTCACCTAGATTTATGCACAGCTGCAAGCAAATGTTGGTATATTATTCATTTACACATGTCCGTGGTAACTTATTCATGAAAATGGCTTCATAAAATATCAAGTAGAGTGAATACACATGTTTGTGTCATGCACACTTGCACAGTGGTTGTGTACAGGGGTGGAGTTTGAGCGGAGCATGAGGGCTTGAAGCAAGTATGTACATTGATTATAAAAATCTTTAATTTATGTACATACTTGCAAAATGTATGTACAATCATTTATACCAGCTCCATGGGTCTGTGTTAAGGCATGATCACTTAACATGCATATGTACTTTCGCTCATACGCCTTATTTTAGAACATAAGATATGCTATACTAGGTCAGACCAAGGATCCAGCGAGCTCAGTATCCTGTTTCCAATAGTGGCCAATCCAGGTCACAAGTACCTGACAGGTTCCGAAAAATAAGAACATAAGATATGGCCTACTGGGTCCGACCAAAGGGAAATCTTAACCTCAGGCCTGGACATGGGCACCGGCTGGAGTCAAAGCTGTAATCTTTGCTGTGGAGGGCTGGTGTTTAACCGCCACATCATTGGAGAGGCTTAACAAACATCCAGAGGGTGTAAAGAAGATGGAGGGTTAAGTGACTTGCACAAGGAGCAGCAGTGGGATTTTAACCCTGGCTTCCCTGGTCCTAGCTCACTACTCTTAACCATTATAAAATAGGCATAAAAAATACATGTCATGTCGTGCATTAGCTAGGCTTGACCATATGTGCATTAGTATGTCCTCCCTTGACCTAAAAATGCCTCTGGCGATGCCTACTCTCATTCTAGATAAAGTAAGCAAGCGATGGAAGACAGCACGTTCTTGTAGCAGGGTTGAGGTATTACCAGGCAGCCAATTTGCATGGGTCAACGTCTTTGAAAATTACCCTTCCATCCACTTGTAGGAAAGTTGCATCAGTTCTTACATAATAATTTCTCGTGCTATCATGTACCAGAAAGCGCTGATACTTACTTACCTTTTTTCCTTCTAGATTTTTCCATCTCCTTTTCCAACTTCATCCTCATCCTCATCCTTCTTCTCTCTAGCTTCTTTGATCTCCTTCAGGTCTGATCTTGTTTCTTTACCTTCCCCCTTGTTTTATCCCCATCTACAGCTTCTGTGTTGTCTGTCTTGACTAGCTTGTAAGCTCTGATGAGCAGGGACTGTCCGTCTCTTACATGTCTGTGCAGCGTTGCGTACGTCTTGTAGCTCAGTAGTAGTATTAGTAGTAGTGTTCTTCTCACTTTGTCTTCTGTATGGGGCCCTGACTTTTCCTTCTCGTTTCCCTCTATCCTGTCTTCCTCTCCTCCCCTCCGTTACCTGTGTCCTTTCGTCTTTATCGTCCTCCTCCTTTTGTCCCTCAGATCTCCCCCACCCTTCCATCCCGTTCTCACATGCCACTATGAACGGTATTTTCCCCTTGCTAAATTCAAATATTGCAGCAGCTCTTATTCAAAGAGCACCAAGAAGAGCCCACTAAAATGTCAGTGTTCCTCCCCACCCCTAAGTAAAATCATTCAGACCGAGTGAGTGGGAGGGAGCAACTGAAAGACAGAATATGTAGGCGACAAGCAGCTTCTCTCCTACAACATTGCTATAGTATTAAAAGGTATCTTATTATTTTAAGCCTCTGGGCCCAGAGAACCTAGGAACTTATGAACCCTTTTACTAAAGGTGGCAATTACGCCACGATTAGCGGCAATATCATCGCATCAAAGTTCACCCCTTGGGTGCTGTCAGGGGCGTGCCTGGCATGTTCCTGGCAGCGCATGGCGCACTTACTGACGCTATTGAGATGTCATTAGGTGCACGCGTGCTAATTGCCACCACTGAGTGCGCAGTTGTCCGTGTGCTAGTGGCAATGTGCTGTACATGCCCACACTCTGCCCGTTCCCTGCCTCATTGCATGATGGCTGATTGATTACCATGCGCTTTAATGCGTGCTCGCTGGCATTTCCCCATGGTAGCATTTTTGGTTCTCAGTTGCTGCTTGTTAAAAATGCACGTTTACCAGACTTTAGTAAAAGGGCCCCTTATTCAGAGTCAAACCAGAGTTCCCAGACTGGCCCAATAAATCTTTTTCCAACTATTTCAAAGCTTATTTTAAACATAAACAGCAAAGTTGCAAATGTTCTTTGTCTGGGCATACTAACATTTTTAAACTTGTGAACAATGAGAAAAACTGTAAGAAGGAAAGAGGCTCTTTTACATCACTGACACTTGCCACCAGGACTGGCAAAAGGGTATCTGATACCCCAGGTGAACCTTCAACCAGATGCCCCCCCCCCCACTCAATACTACAGCATCTCCCCTTCCTTTCCATAACCCCTCTCCAAGTGTTCAACATCTCCCCTTCTCGTCCCTGCTCCCCAGGTGTCTAGTATCTCCTATCCCCCTCCCTAATCTTTATCTTTATTAAAACATTTGATCAACCGCTACTGCCGAAGCATAGAGCGGTGTACAATAAAAAGGTTTATACTGCAAATCATAGAAAAGAACGCCATAAAATGAAAGGAAAGTAAAAGCCAAGCACATATAGATAAAAATACATAGTCAATTAGATAGACCTAACATAACATAACCTGCTAAGACTAAAAAAATAAAGAGCTACAACACCAACGGACATACAACAGACATACAACAACAACGGGGGGACAACTTCAGGGAGGGGGACTGGGAGGAGGGTCGAAAGCCTGAGTGAACAGATGTGTTTTGAGTAGTGACTTGAAATGAGGGTAGGAGGATTCTAATCTGAGGGAAGGTGGTAAAGAATTCCAGAGAAAAGGACCGAGAAAGAAAAAAGCGGAATGACGAGTTTGCTCTAACCGGGCTTGTGACGGAGAGGGGAGTGATAATCTTCCCCAGGTGTCCAGCATTACCCTTTCCCTAGCCTCCAGCTGACCAGCATCTCCTCTTACCTTTCCTACTTCCCAGATGTCTAACAGCTTCCCTTCCCTATCCACAAGAAGTCCAGCATCTTTCCCTACCCCTCCTCTCGTATTCAGCATATCCCCTTTCCTCACATCTCACCCTCTTTTACCAGAGTCCAACAGCCTCTCTTCCCTTCACTACCCCCATTCTCAAATAGCCAGCAGCTTCCCTTTTCCCCATGTAGATCACTTCACCCTTTCCCCTGCCATCATCATGGCCCTACTGCTGCCAGGGCCAAACCACTTTTAAAATGAAAGACAGCATGGTGCTCACTCAAGTACAACTGCATCTTCCACCCCCTCTCACCCCCCCCCCCAAATCAAGAGGACAGGATGCAGCAGGGCTTGAGACTGGGCCTGCAGGGAGAGGGTCTCCACTGTGTGCTGAAAGCAGCATTAAAGTGCCGCTCTCATGGTGAGCAGAAGCCAAGCCGCTGCTCTTGAAATTTTGCCACCCTAGAGGCAGGGCTGGCTTGTAGCCAATGTACTAATCGTTGTTCTACAGCAGGGGTCACCAACCTCCAGAGGGCCGCGGGCCGCACAGCCGACTACCGGGAGCCTCGCGGGCCGCATAAGACACGGGCCTCATTTGCATAAGGGGCCTCATTTGCATAAATATTTGCATACTGTTGCATAATGAGTGCATGGATAAAGAAAGACTAGAACATTTCTATATTACTATAATCCAGTGCCAACCGCCAGGCACATTAGGAACTACTACTAACACTGCCCATTTAGAACCCATAGCATATCATAACAGCACTACCAGGACTCACAAAGCATCAGACCCTACCTATCAAAAGGCAACACTGCAAATATTAAATCAATACATTTCAGAGAACAATACATGACCTACTGGGAAAAGAGAACAAGTAGCAATGTCAAATAGGAATTACACAGAATACCTCAGCACTGTAGAAATAAAACTATAAATTAATTTCTTGTACTAAAGCACAGAAATGGTAATGTGCTGTGGGCTGGGGGTCAGAACTGGTAATGTGCTGTGGGCTGGGGGGGGGGAAAGAACCATTACCAGTTCTGACCCCCCCCCAGCCAATTAACAGATCAAACCCCCACTGCCCACAGCACATTACCATTTCTGACCCCCCCCAGCACATTACCTTTGTGCTGTGGGGTGGGGGTGTCAGAACTGGTAATGTGCTGTGGGCTGGGGGGGGGTCAGAACCATTACCAGTTCTGACCCCCCCAGCACATTACCAGTTCTAAACCCCCCAGCCCACAGCACATTACCAGTTCTGACCCCCCCCCCAGCCCACAGCACATTACCAGTTCTAAACCCCCCAGCCCACAGCACATTACCCGTTCTGACACCCCCCCCCCCCCTCATCATCATCAGCCGCGGCAAAAATCGCATGTCCCGCAGGGCCCCCCCCCCTGCCCGGCAGAGCCAGTCCTCCCTCCCTCCCTCCCTGCCTGTTTGCGTCCCTGCCTGCCTCAGTCCCTCTCCTCTTCGGCTTAGAACCGCGAAGGGAGAGTTCCCTCGCGACTCTGTTAAGCCGGCTGAGGCTTATGGGAAATTTCCCCTCTGCCCCCTCGAGCTTAACAGAGTCACGAGGGAGAAGCTCTCCCTTCGCGGCTCTGAAAGCCAAAGAGGAGAGGGACTGAGGGAGGCAGGGCTGGCTTAATTCTGGGTGCTGGGCAGACTGCTTCCTTACCTGCCGCGGAGAGCTGTGCACCCTGGTGATCCTCCAAACAGGCGATCCTCCAAAGCGCGTGGCGTCGCGGGCCGCACAAAATGCTCTGGCCCGCGGGCCGCGTGTTTGAGACCCCTGATCTACAGTGTGTGGCGGGCCGCACGCAATGTTAACAGTGGTAGAGCCTCGCGGGCCGCACGAAGGGACCTCGTGGGCCGCATGCGGCCCGTGGGCCGCAGGTTGGTGACCCCTGTTCTACAGTAATAAAATGTAGTTCAGTGGGTGTTTTTGCCTGCTCATTTTGTGAGCAGACACAGAAAGCTGTGTCTTTAAGAAATTTGCACCATGGGAAAGCAATTTATTCATCATGGATAATCCCTTCTGAGCTACTTTTCCCATGATGCTTTATTCTGTAAAGCGATCCAGACACCACAAAGCACAATGGGATTCTTTCCTTTCTAGAGATGAACTAGGACAGTGTAAGCTCAAACAAATGAGTGTCATAATCTTACAAGTTAAGAGAAGAGGTGGGGAGTAGAAACCTAAAGCAAAGAGGAGGATGTGCAACCCTACATCTCTCATGTCCTCCCTAGGACTCATGTCCTAGGGCACAATAATCCAAATCCATTTCCTCTATCCACCATCATCCCCCAAGGTATACTGTGAAGTACAGCTATTTCCTTTATCGCCAACTCTCTTCCCTGCTTCCCAGCCCACCCTTGCCATCTGCAAAGGTCAGCAGAGTCTATAGCTACCTCATCTCCCTTCTTCACTTGAGAAAATGATAGCATGAAACTGCAGCAAGTCCTTTTGCAAAAGCCGATTAACTATTACCTGTCCACTGTTCTTCAATGGCTTTGATCTGTAGTTCAGAAAACTTTGATACATATGCCAACTTTTTCCATTCTTGTTCTTTTAGCTGATTATAAGCTAAATCCCAAAGGACTGAACGAATATGGCTTGTCTGTGGGCTGTGGTCTTGCTTGAATGTCAAAACAGTATTGTCCTCCATTTCTCCATTCTTTTCTTTTTGTTCCTAAACAAAAAAAACCCCTCAGATTCATTCATGTACATTGAAAACCTTTGAAAAAGCACTTTATACAAATTGTGAGTGCATGCTTTCAAAATTTATAAAAGAAAGAAAAAAGGCATGAGATATGGTGGCCAAAAGTTCTATTGTGAGATAGCTCAGGCCTACAATTGTGGAATAATTAGAGAGAATTTGGAGTATCCTAGGTAAGGATAAATCGAAGGTTCTCAATCCAGTCCATGGGACACAGCCAGCCAGTCAGATTTTTAGGATAGCCACGATGAACAGGCATGAGAGAGATGGGCATACAATGGAGACAGTGAAAGCAAATCTCTCTCATACCTATTCATTGTGGTTATCTGAAAACCTGACTGGCACGTCCCTAAGTTCAGTTGAGAAACCTTTGGGATAAATTGATAAGGGAACAAAAAAAAGACATAAAATTCAAAAAGATTTGAGTTCCAATCTTGGTGTTCCTAAAATAAAGAAGAGACACCCCCAGGAAACTGCACATGTATGAAGTCAACGGATAGAGGGGAAGAAGGATAGAACACAGACCACTAACCAATTCACTGGAGACTTCTTGATTATTGCATCATATATCTGCTTTGGTATACTCTGGTGTCAAATAATGCTATATCTTGTAAAAATACAGAGTTGATTTATATAGTTCAATCCTATTGGTTTTTACTGTATATATTTCACTATTGCCTAATACCAGGAATTCTAAATCTAATACTCGGGACACATCTAGCCAGTCTGGTTTTTCAGGATAACCACAATGAATACTTAAAATATGAGAGACTGAGATCATACTCCATGTACCTTGACTTAGAAGTGAGGTTCATGATTCTCATGGTATGCGTAAAACTCACAAAACACCAACTGTCCAAGGGCAATATAATAATCAAAAATAACAAAAAAAGCCCTTAAATACAAGATTTACTCCTACGCAAGATTACCTAAATACTTCAATAAACACCTTCAGACCTCACATAGGCAACAATTGACCTCAGGATGGCTAGAGCCCTACATGTAGTGATAAAATCACTATAGGGAACAGCTGACGCTCACATCACAGGTCATGTAGCCACTTTTATTCAACCCTTACTCAATCACCACTAATGTACCCTAAAACCACAAAAAATACTTCTGGGAAATAAATATTACATCTAATCACACTCGCTTCTAATCACACTCATACTACATACACAACATCCATAAACACACAAATAGCATCATAATCATCACAGCGTTAGGATGAGCAACACAGGAACAGATCGTGATTCCCTAAAGAAAGGAAAATAAAGATAAGTAGCTATAAATAAAGCCCACCAATGGAGTCAACAATTACTTATCTTTAAAGACGCTTCAAGCCATTCGCTCCGTTCAGCGCTCAACCGCTACGCTGAGAACATCCCAAACAGACATCACAAAGCAGAGAGACTCCCGAATTAATTCAGATCAAATTTCCTTCATGAAACAGCCCTACGAAAGTTCTCGTTTCGCCACAGCCAGGCTTCATCAGGGGAAAGAATAACAATTTAAAGAGTCCATGTAAATTCTCACAAAACTCTCCGCTCCTAAAAATCACAGCATCTGACGTCACACTTATAAGACCCCATACCCAATCGCAACAAAACACGTCATTACCTACACAAAAAACTAAGAAAGCAGGAGGAGCTCCACAGCCACACAGACCGAAATAAACTAATGATTGTATAATAGTCATAGGAACAAAGACCATTCAATTTTATCATTGAGGCCATGTGGAAACATTGTATTTAACGAATAAATCCATCGCTGCTCTTTCTGCAACAGAAGCCTATTGCGATCGTCCCGCCGAACATTAAAAGGAACGTGCTCCAGCACTGTACAGGTAAGAGTTTCAAAGTCATGTCCAAAATCTATACAATTTTGAATTAATGGCATGTCCACCCAAGATTTATGAAGACTATATTTATGTTCAGCAAGACGAGTCCGCAAAGGGCGGGTAGTTTTCCCAACATAGAGTAGTGAACAAGAGCACCAGAGTCCATATACAACATGTGTAGTATTGCAAGTAGTATCACTTCGTAATCGTCGAGCTTTACTCCTATACTTCCCACAGATAGAGCAGCGTTGACATGCCACATGACCTACAGACAAAGTTACTGAAGTATTTCATCGTGGTACTGCAGGGCACAAGCAATCCCTTAAGTTACGACCTCGACTATACGCCAACCATAGCTGATAACCAGAAAGTTTAGGATGTGCACTAATCAATGTCCATCTTTTACGAATCACAGACGCTATTCGTCGTGATAAGCTAGAATGCTGTAACACACAGGTAACTGTTGATACAGAATCTGAGGGCATAAAAGAAGATTGAAGGAGCCATTCACAATGGTTATATCTCGCCCGCTTATACGCAGTGGAAAGAATTGAATCAGGGTATCCACGAGCTTCAAACTTACGGCGCAAATTCTTCGCCTGTACTTTAAATTCAGATGTAGTGAAACATATTCGTCGACACCGTAAAAATTGTGAATAAGGTAAACTACGACGAAGATGATAAGGATGAAAGCTATCAAAATGCAGCAAGGTATTTCTATCTGTGGGCTTTGAATAAATTGTAGTCACAAACCCAGTAGTGGTCTTCAAAACCTTGACATCCAGAAAGTGTATTTCTAAATCTTGCATATTTATATCGAAAGAGATGCAGGCTTTACATTCATTTGGGGATGCCCCAAAATACAGCGGGTGTGGCAGGAAGTGGGAAAGCTATATAAGGAGGTGACCGGGATGCGAATAAAGTTGGATAGGGGAAGTATAGGCCTGTTCTATCTTACTGGGCAGACTAGATGGACCATACTGGTCTTTATCTGACGTCATTTACTATGTTACTATGTTACTATGTTAAATAATGAAAAAATTCCTCCAAAAGAGACTTCGAGCCATGCCATAAAAGAAATATGTCATCAATATATCTGAACCATTTAATGATGTGAATAGCATAGACAGAAGAGTAGACATATTGAGTTTCAAAAAAGCTCATGTATAAATTGGCAAGAGATGGGGCAAAAGTTGCACCCATCGCTGTTCCTGAAATTTGTTGGAAAAAATCTTCATTATAAACAAAGTTATTCCTTTTCAATGCAATTTCTGCCAAAGTAGTCAGAAAAGAGGTAGGCACTTTATGAGGAGATGGCCTACTATCCCACACCGTCTCCAAAACATTGATAGCCTCATCTTGCGGAATTGATGTATATAACGCCGCTACATCCAAACAAGCCATCCAGTCAATTTGTGCAAAATCATCTATAGCACCCAATAACTGTAAAAAATGCGTAGTATCTTTCAAAAAAGAAGGAATTTAAAAAACTTCTTCTTTCAAGAACTCATCTAAATAGATACCAACCCACTCTAACAGGGAATCATTACTAGATAGAATAGGACGTCCAGGAGGAGACTGCAAACTTTTATGAATTTTAGGCAAGATGTAAAAAGCCGGTACTTTAGGAAAAGGCGGATTTAAAAAAGATTTTTCTTGTGCTGTTAAGAAGCCTTGAGAGAGTGCAGTAGTAGTTAACTCAGAAACAATTTTTTGTAGATCTTCAGTCGGATCACATAATAATCGTGAATAATGAGCACTGTCATTCAATTGTCTCATTACCTCCTTATCATAATCAATAAGATCAAGCACATCTACTGCACCCCCCTTATCGGCACTCTTAATGACTATATTCGTCATTTGTTGCAACTCCCGTAAAGCAGAAAACTCAGCAGAAGACAAGTTCTTCGGTTGATTACAGTATTGTTGTTCTAATTGTGCTAAATCAGTCAAAATAAGATGTTTAAAAGTATGTAAAATGGGATCCATTGGCCCCGGAGGAATCCATGTTGACTTAGGGCGTACTACAGACATATCTAACACATCCGGTTTATCATGAAAAAAAACTCTTGAGTTGCAAAGAACGCATTAACCGTTCCACAGATACTCGACTACAAAAACCATCGTACAGAGGACCATTAACAAAAGATAGCCCTTTGGACAATAAGTGTAGCTGTGCTGTCGTCAAAGACGCATCAGATAAATTAATCACTGTTTGCGTCACTGGAAGGTCACCCCCTCTTTCTTGCGTCTTGAATGCGTTGGAAGCCCGGAAAAATCCTCTTGTCTGTCACGACCTACATTAACAGAACCAGACGCAGAAGCTTTCGAACCCGTACTCTTTGGACGAAACTCTGAGCTATTATGATCAAAATTGGAATCAGACGAATATGATGAAACATCACTACTACTAGTCTTCCAGTGTGAAGTTTGTTGACGTGATCTTCGCATATGCCAGTTGTAGATAGGGCCATCTTTAGTACGTTTCTCATCTTTCATAAATTTCTTAATTTTAGCAAGTTTCAAATCACTTTTATATTTTTCAAGAGATTTAGTAATTTCAGCAAATCGGGAATCAAAGTCATCAGCCAACTTTAATTCAATCAAGTCAGTCTCAAGATCTTTTTTAAGAGCAATGTTTTTAGTATGCACAGTTTCTATAACTAGCAACATCAAATCTAGTGAGCACTTGTTCAAAATACTGTTCCAGCGATTAATAAAGATATCATCTTCTAAGAACATCCCAGGAGCCTTCCATATCCGTAAACCAGTAGGGATCACTTCCTTCCTGCAATATTCAGCTAGTGTGAAACTGTGGAGCTCCAACCGCACACTACGCTTAGACTTATTAAAAAACAAATCCCAGTCAGGATAACCTTTAGCATCAACCCCCAGTAAGGGTGGTAATTTTAAAATTTCAGCTGCCTTCTCTGAACTATAGCTAAAGGAATCTTTCCACACAATGTCCATGACAGTACAATAAACTATATACAAAACACCAACTGTCCAAGGGCAATATAATAATCAAAAATAACAAAAAAAGCCCTTAGATACAAGATTTTCTCCTATGCAAGATTACCTAAATACTTCAATAAACACCTTCAGACCTCACATAGGCAACAATTGACCTCAGGATGGCTAGAGCCCTACATGTAGTGATAAAATCACTATAGGGAACAGCTGACGCTCACATCACAGGTCATGTAGCCACTTTTATTCAACCCGTACTCAATCACCACTAATGTACCCTAAAACCACAAAACCGTCAGCTGTTCCCTATAGTGATTTTATCACTAAATGTAGGGCTCTAGCCATCCTGAGGTCAATTGGAGGAGGAGTGGCCTAGTGGTTGGGGCAAGGTACGTCAGGCCGGAAGGTCAGGGGTTCAAATCCCACTAGAGGACAGCAACCTTGGGCCGGAAGGACTGGGGTTTCTAGTCCCACAGGTATTCCTTGTGGTCTTGGGCAAGCCACTTAACCCTCCATAGCCCATGTTCCCTGTAAAATAGTTATCTCCAAGTTATAATGCCCTGTTCAATGTAATTTCAGTTTGTTCAATGTAAACCACACTGATGCAGAATAGCACGGTATATAAGAGAATGTAAGTAAGTAAGTAAAAATTGTTGCCTATGTGAGGTCTGAAGGTGTTTATTGAAGTATTTAGGTAATCTTGCTTAGGAGTAAATCTTGTATTTAAGGGCTTTTTTTGTTATTTTTGATGCATAAAACTCACCCATTTAGAGAAACTACCCCGAGAAAATACTTAGCATATTAACATAGTATAGATGGAAGATAAAGACCAGTATGGTCCATCTAGTCTGCCAAGTAAGTTGGCTAGAGTGGTTGTAACTTCAGCTCCATGCAGATCAACACCTCCCCCCCCCCCCACCCCATGCCTGTGTTTAGGGTTGTACCTGCTGTTCTGTGCAGGTCGGACCCCTCTATTAAAAGATATTTAAAGTTTACTTTGATTTCAACCTTTTGCTATGCATGCTGGTGGTTTTTGGTCTTCTTTACACTTTTCTTAGAGCGTGGAATACCTCTGGTCTGTGAAGGTGTAATGGATTTGCATGCCCCAATTCAATTTCAGAAACATCAGGGACGTCTGCAGGCATGTACACATTTAGACATGCTCCAGGCATGAATAGGCAACAGGAAAGTGCATGTACTGGCCTTCAATCATCCAGAGAGCATAGAGAAGATGGAGAGTTAAGTAACTAGCCTAAGATCACAAAGGCACATACTGGGATTTGAATCCAGGCTACCCTGCTCCTAACCCACCATCCTAACCATTATGTCCCAGTTCTGAACTACTATTTTGGGGATGTCTTTAGAGACATCTATATATCGGCATGTCCATGTTTGTGAACTCATGCCTGAACTTGCACATGCCTGCTTTTTTTTTTCTCCAGACTTTCTGGCTTTGACACCCCAAATTGCACATGGATGTCTTTTGTAAAATGTGCCTCTATGTGCAGACTATCCTTCCCCTAAATATGCCCACAGGGATGTCTACTTTCAGTGCTACTACCATCCACATGTTGTTGAATAGTGCATATAGGGCATGTTTACTGAAGTATGCTAAGGAGCACTTTCTCAGCACACAGGAGTGGAGCAGGCATTCTAAAAATCAGAGGCACGGCCGCAGTAAGGAGGCACTGGCATGCTAAGCCACATCAAGCATGTGGTAGTAGTATCTGCACATCATGTGTGCTGTGAAGCGTGTGTTATCTGCCCCCCCCCATGCCACCTGCACTCACACACCAATGCCAATGTGACCCCTTCCAGCTATGCTGTATGTCTCTTGAGCTATTATGCCTATGTTGTGAGAAGGATTGAGAGAACCTGGGTGCCAGCAGGAAGAGAGAGAACTCGCGCAGTTTGCTGCAGCATGCAATGGACGCAGAGGTGCTATGCCATACATGTGACCTCAAGGGATACCTGAAGTACAAGGGGGTTCTACATAATCCCCTGCTGGAGCCAATGGAGGAGGATGTCCATATACTCTCCCCCCCCCCCCCCCCCCATGAAGAGAGGCTGTGAATGGACCTGGTCTCAGAAACACTGAAGCACCACTATGTCAACATGACACTATGGGCACAAGCATGGTGGTGCACCTGCACACACAGGAGCTACTGTCCATAATCCCCATGTGCCCATATGGAGTGCTGCAGGAGCCATTATGGGGACAAATCCACATAGGCCCAGAAGAAGTGTTCCAGGGATATGAAAAACCAATGGAATCTGTGCCATACTATGTTGGAAAAAGGAATAAGAGCAATGGTATGTTAGGATGCAATCCACCACATCACATCATAGAGAGCAGGCAAAATGAAATGGTCACCACCTATACCAACAGAGCATAGTGCAGGTGGCCAGTGAAATCAGACAGAGGAGGCTGACACAAAAAACACAATACCAACTCCTAGCTTATTCACAAGAACCAATAATTCCACATCCATGCGGGCTTTCTCCCTTGCTGCCCCTGCTATTTGGAATGCACTTCTGGAAAAGCTACCATCCACAACTGACTTAAAAGACTTCCGCAAGTTTCTCAAGACTACCTTATTCATTGAACACTACAATGAAGACCATCAATCTCAATCTTAATGTAGGAAGTTACGAGACTGTTCACATTTTATGTAGGAAGTCACAAAACTGTTTATGTTTTTGAAATGCAATGCTACTATTTACAACTGAATGCTCCTTGTAAAAGTCTATTTTAGTCTGTTTAGGTTGTTAAAATATGGCGTTACCATTTACAGTTGAAAGTTCTTTGTATATATTATTGTTTAAAATTGAAGTTCTTTATAGAAGTTAATGTTAATTTAAACCATCTGGAGTTAAATGTTAACTGACGCCCCTAAGGAGTTAAATGTTAACTGACCCTCCTAAGTACCCCCTTACCCTCTCTGTATATAACCCACTGTACATAGCTCATCCCGTATATAGCACGCCAAGAAATCATCGCCTTCACTCACCCGTGTTAACACTGCATACCTATCCCTACTGACTTTTGATTGTTTGAAGTGTAAACCGCTTTGATTTTAGGACGAAGCGGTATATAAATCTTTTTAAATATTAAAATAAATAAATATGTGCACACTGGCACACAACTTAGACATGTGGGGTCAATATGAAGGTGCCGGGCATGCAAATATGTGCTATGCTTTTATGAGTTGAGAATGTACTTTGCTGTGGCTGCTGGCTGTCATATCAAGAATGCACATCTGTAAATGCAGGGGACCCTGATCTGTTGAAGATAATGTGTCCATGTTGCTGATACATGGCCACTCAAGAATTAAGCTTTCTTCATCCTGACAACCTAGGGTGCAATATACAGGACAATAAGCTTCTATTGTTGGGGGATACGTCTCTTCCCTCTCACTCCTCTATCTAGCTAGTACAGTGCCTATGTCAGTGAGGAGGGGACATCATTATGTCGGTAAAGGGGAGATTCATTGTACTATTGTGGAGATCTAGCAATCCAATGCATTGGCTACAGTATGCATGGGATGTTAATCTTCCCTTCCTCCTGCAAACAATAGACTTGGTGGACAAATCCCAGAGGGACCCAGGACCATGGGAGGCATATGGGGAACCGAGCCTATGTAAGCCAGGTTGCATCCTGTGGTCAGATGCATCCATGCAACTGTTGTTCCAGGAAGTGGGCAACCATCCCTATGGTCACATAACTTGCTGGGGAGGGAAGGAGGTGATCCACAGCGGTAACTGCAATCACTGCAGTGTGGACCTTTTAGAGTTGTCCATGCTCCTCATATGTTGAGGACTTAGTGGTGTGCCTGGTTTATTGGGAAATGGCACCTAAGGAGGAGAGCATTTCAATCAGTCCTAAATTCTGTCCCATTGGATCTTTGCAAACTGAGGGTTTCAGAGCCCTAGGGAGGCAACAATCACACCCCAGATTTCAGGAACACCACATCCTTGAGCCAACATGCCAAGAGAAAATCAGTGACTAGGAAGCTACATAGATGCCAGCTTTCTTCCAGGGTCATAGAGATCCCTTTCTATGGTTAGGGCAAGGAGCTATGTGCCACCAGAACCAAAGGCCATGGTACCAGCACATTACCTCAGATGAACATATGTACCTATACATGGATACCTGAAAAGAGACAGAGATCTTTTGACGGCACAATTATCTGACATATATACAATAGCCAGTAGGTGTTACATCTGATTTGCATGCCCCACTCCTGTACTATATATAGACATTTCAAAGAAGTGCACAGGCTGCCCATCCTAGATGTTATCTCAGAAAACAAACAATACTTCCCCCTCCTTGCCAGCACTGGCTATCCACCCATATGTGGTTGTCATAAATATGCTTTCCCCTTGCCATAATCATGTCCATGTGGAAAGGTGCATGGTCACATTAAATACCATCTCTGGGATAGGAAGGGAGCTATCTGCTCCCACCTAGCTGCGTCAGCTGCTGGCCCATGGAAGGTGGTCAGCCATCAGATGTGTGTGGAGGATAGATGGCCCTTTAGTTAAGGGGCAGCCTACGGCCTCATCATAACATCAAAAGCAGAGTGGGCATTGGATGTAGGAGTTCACACACACTCTCATTTGGGAAGAGAACCACAATGCTGCACTGTGAAACACTAACATTGTCTGTTGCAATGTTGGCCCCACACATACTAGATTCTTTACATTGGTCACACAATGTTGCCCTCGTGGATCACACTATGGTCAGTGGTGCCATACACAGTACGCCCATGTACATGGTCCTGACTAGCATCCTATGACCACAACCACCCATAACTGCCAGCAACCCTCTCATGATACAGTGCCCTTCTGGAGATAGAGAAACATAGAAATATGACAACAGAAAAAGACCACATGGCCTATCTAGTCTGTCCTTCCATAACAACTACAACAGTCCCCTTTTTACCTTTAGAGATCCTCTGTGTTTATCCCATGCTTTTTTGAATTCAGTTACTGTCCTCATCTCTACCACCTCCACTGGGAGACTATTCCATGGATCCACTACTCTTTCCGTAAAGAAATATTTCCGCATATCACTCCTGAATCTATCTCCCTTCACCCTCATCCCATGTCCCGTCGTAGCAGAACTTGCTTTCAATTGAAAGAGGCTCCCTGAACATTTATGCCACGGAGGTATTTAAACATCTCAATCATATCATCTCTATCCCGCCTTTCCTCTAAGGTGTACATATTAAGATCCTTCAGTCTGTCCTCATATGCTTTATAATGAAGACCACTAATCATTTTAGTAGCCACCCTCTGCACCGACTCCATCCTGTTCACATCCTTTTGAAGGTGCGGTCTCCAGAATTGCACACTATACTCCAAATGAGGTCACACCAAAGACTTATACAGAGGCATTATCACCTCCTTTTTTCTGCTAGCCATTCCTCTCCGTATGCACCCAAACATCCTTCTAGCTTTTGCCATCGCCTTTTCTACCTGTTTAGCTACTTTAAGATCATCAGACACAACCACGCCTAGGTCCCACTCTTCTTTAGTGGACAAAAGTACTTCACCCCCTATACTATATTGCTCCCTTGGATTGCTGCAGCTCAAATGCATGGCCTTACATTTTTTAACATTAAATCCCAGCTGCCAAATTCTAGACCATTCTTCAAGCTTAGCTAGATCCCTCCTCATGTTATCTACCCCTTCCTGGGTGTCTACTCTATTGCAGATTTTGGTATCATCCGCAAAGAGGCAAACCTTACCAGACAGCCCTTCCGCTATATCACTAACAAAGCTGTTAAAAAGAATCAGACCAAGGACAGATCCCTGGGGCACACCACTGATAACATCCTTCTCCTCAGAGTGAGCTCCATTTACTTGTACTCTTTGTCGCCTCCCACCCAACCAATTTCTAACCCAAGCAGTAACTTTAGGGTCCATCCCTAGGGTGCTCAGTTTGCTTATAAGTCGCCTGTGAGGAACAGTGTCAAAGGCTTTACTGAAATCTAAATACACCACATCTAGGGCTCGCTCTCGGTCCAACTCCCTGGTCACCCAGTCAAAGAAATCAATCAGATTTGTCTGACAAGACCTGCCTCTGGTGAATCCATGCTGCCTTGGATCCTGCAATCCGCTGGACTCCAGAAACCTCACTATTTTCTCTTTCAGCAGCGTTTCCAATAATTTACTGACCACCGAAGTTAAACTATCCGGCCTGTAGTTTTCAACCGCATCCTTACTTCCGCTTTTGTGTAAAGGCACCACATGAGCCTCTCTCCAGTCCTTTGGCACCACTCCCGAATCCAACGAGGCATTGAAAAGGTCAGTCAGTGGAGCTGCTAGAACGTCCCCAAGTTCCCTCAGTATTCTCGGGTGTATCCCATCCGGTCCCATCGCTTTGTCTACTTTAAGTTGAGATTGTTTCTCACAAACACAGTCTTCTGAAAATTGTTCAAGATGTCCCTCGCTTCTGTTCCTATTTGTGGGTGTTTTCTGAGGTCCTGCTCCTGGTTCTTCATCTGTGAACACAGAACAAAAATATTTGTTAAGCAATTCCGCTTTATCCTTATCAGCTTCTACATATTCCTTCCCTGCACCCTTGAGTCTGAAGGAGATCATGGAGATGGGGGAGAGATTATGGACATGCACGGGTCAGAAGCTGGATGGGAAGGAGATGGTAGACACAGCGGGGAGAGAGAGAGGTTAGAGCAGGGAGGGGTGGCAGCAGGATGCAGGGCTTGCCTAGGGTGCCTTCAACCCTTGCAGCGGCCCTGACTGAATCTCCTACTGCAAATGTAACCACACGCCACTGAGGTGTGAAATGTGTTTTTAGAAGGTATGGTAGAGGCAGGTAGCATGCAAAAAGAATGCAATGTGTGCGTTCAAGTCAATGCTGACTTCTAGTGTAAATGATTGTGCCGACTTTTCACAATTACTAATGTAAATTGAGGAATTTTATAATTTGCACGCATAATTGCTCATACTGTCCATGTTCTACCCAAATTCCACTCATGCACATCTACAGTGAAAGTACATGCAATTCAAACTAAGCACATCCTTTCATACTAGCTGGTATTTTGTAAGAGGTCATTTACACACCTACAGTAAATACTAAAATACTGGAATTTACATGTGTAGTTCACATGGAAATCTTGGTGCCTCCTTATCAAATGACTCCCATTTTGTATGTTTTTTTTAGTCTTTAAGGAGTCAATTCATTTTTAATTTCTAGGGCATTTTTTTGTTGTTTGTAATCATTTAATTCCTTTACCAGCTAGCTTTTTGGTTTTCTAGGTCCCCTGCTCTCTTTTCCTCTTTTGTGGGTACTGTTTTTCTTTCTTTAGTTCGGCTATATGACTACATGTGCCATAAAGATAAACAAATATAACTAATTATAGAGGCCAGCACAGTATCATGCTTAGCCTACAAATAGTTTTTAAGCAGAATACAAATCTCCTGCTGCTTTCTAAGCAGAGATAAGCCCCATAAAGAAAGAAGGTTATTTAGGTGACTGGGTTCAGAGTTAGAATTCAGGAGAAGCTTTGATGCAGACAATATATTTGCGGGCTGTCTCTAGGTGATTTGTGAGATAGACTGCTCATTCTGGAATGGACTTAGAAAAGTAAAAAATAATGAATAACTGGTTACATAAACTGTTGCTGTTAATATTTAAAATTCACTCTGCAGATGGTGCACTACAGCCATCTAAGACTGGTTGCGAGTAAGGAACACTGCAGAGAGGGAAGGAGGAAGAAGGTATTTTTTTCTGCATTTCCATATGTATTTGTGTTATGAAGCAGAGGAGGAGGAGGGGGAAGACTCAGGGATGGGGAGCCTGAGGGGCACGGGAATTGGCGTGGGATGAGTTGCAGTACACACACGGACAGAGAGATTATGGATGGCTATAAGAGACCAAGATGAATAGATGAATATGGAGGATACAGACAGACGAGGGTGATGAAAACCTGAGCTTTTCATTCTGGAAATGGAAGCATATCCAGGAGAAGGAAAAGGCATATTTAAAGTAACATATGACAGTTGCTATGAATCATAGGGGCATGTTTACTAAAGGTTAACACGCGTTAGCTTTACATAATTTATTATTTATTTATTTATTTTAATTCTCTTATATACCGCGCTATTTTGCATCAGTGCGGTTTAACGCGCATTAGGTGCTGAAGTGGCCCATAGAAATGGGCAGTGGCAGCACTTAACGCACATTAAGTTAACGCGTGTTAAACTTTAAGGAACATTTATTTATTTTATTTATTTAACAGTTCTTCTATACCGCTCTATTTTAGATCAGAGCGGTTTACATTCAACATCAACCATACAACACAGGGACCCTGAGTTGTATTTACAATAAACAGGAGATCAACTTGGAAGTAACTGGGGGGAACTATGTACATTGTATAACATATCTACATCTTATTTACACTGGGGATCCTGATTCCATTTCAGTGGGTACCTTCTGAGCGATCAGTTGATTAACCTTTTTCATGCTGAGTCTGATTGTTTAATTGTAATGAGTGATTGTCTGAGGGGGCATATGTATGATTACTAAGGCTGGATTCAGGGTAGTATGTGGTGAATAGGTGCTGCTTTAATGCCTTCCTGAAGTCAATTAGGTAAGTGATGTTTCGAATAGAGGTGGGGAGAGCGTTCCATGCTCTGGGTGCGTAAATCGTAAAGGCCCTATTTGTCGTTGCTTTTGTGCATTTTGTTATTACTTTTGGGACCTCTAGGGTGTTTTGCATCATGGGTCTTCTGTTTCTGTTCTGTGGTACTTTATGTATCATCTTGCTGAGGGCTGTGGGGGTCAGAGTGTTTGCGGCTTTGAAGGTTAAGGTTAGAACTTTGTGGAGAGTTCTTGCTTGAACTGGTAGCCAATGGAGGTTCATCAGTACTGGCGTTATGTGCTCTCTCCGTGAAGCCCCTGTTAGTACTCTTGCCGCAGTGTTCATTGCAAGCTGGAGAGGGGCTAGCGTTGCTTGAGGGAGACCGTGTAGAATTACGTTGGCATAGTCGAAATGTGGTAATATTAATGCCTGATAGATCGATCGGTAGTTGCTGAAGTCAAGCAGCGGTCGGAGATGTTTTAGGGTCCTTATTTTCATGTATACTGTTTTTACTGTGTTTCTTATGTGGGTTTTCAGATCCAGTTGTTGATCCAGTGTAACGCCAAGGTAGCGGATTGTGGGTTTGGTTTTCAGTTCTGTGTTGCCGATTTTTAAAGAGAGTGGAGGGGTGAAGTCCTGGTTCCTTGAGATGAAGAGGACATCTGTTTTACTGTAGTTGATTCTCATGTTTTGTGTGCTGAACCATTCTGCTGTTGCCTCAAAACATCTTGTTAGAGGGGAGAGGTCTGGTTGGTTGGTCCTGAATGGGATGTATAGGAGGATGTCATCTGCGTAGGCTAGACAGTTGACCTTGAATGAACGTGCTAGGGCACATATGGGCTGCATGTAGATGTTAAACATCAATGCAGATAGTGACGAGCCCTGTGGTACACCCTGGTTTTGTAAAAATGGTTCAGAGGTTGTGGAGCCTGACCTTACATGTTGCCATCTATTAGTCAGGTATGACTTGCACCACTTTAGGGCTGTTCCCTGAATTCCTTTCTCGCTGAGGCGTTGTATGAGGATCTCATGGTTCACCGAGTCGAAAGCCGCTGCAATGTCGAGGAATATGAGGGCGAATCCTTGATGCATTTTGTCGGTTCCAGAGACTAGATGGTCAAATAGGTTGGTGAGGAGGGTTTCAACCCCATGTGCTTCTCTGAACCCATGCTGGGAAGGATCCAGTGGGGCTTCAGTATCAATATGCTGTTGGATTTGGCGCTGTACTAACTTTTCGATTACTTTGGCAAGCATGGGGATACTTGAAATTGGTCTGTATGATTCCACTTTCGTTGGGTCCAGCTTGTTATTTTTGAGCAGTGGTCTGATTGATGTTTGTTTCAGACTTTGTGGAAACGATCCGGTTGTAAGAGATTGGTTTATTAATTCGCTCAGATATTGGCTTAAGTCACATCGTAACTCCTTTATCCATAAAGCAGGGCATGGGTCATTGGGTGCGGTAGTGGGGTTGATTGCAGCGATCGTGTCTTCAATCTCTCTGCGTGATATTTTTTCAAAGTCGGATAGTGGTGATGGTTGGGGCAAGTTGTGCTGAGAGCTGTTTTCCGCGGAGTTCGAGGTTGCACCAGCCTGGGTGCCTTCAAGTTGTAGGTAGTTGGTTGCAGATGTAGTAGTCTGGATCATTTTTGACTGTAAGTAGTTGGAGTATGCCTGGGGGTGTGGCTTCTGTGACTGGTCTGCGGGAGGTTCTCTTATGAGAGATTTCACTATATTGAAGAGGTCGTGTGGCTTGTTTAGTGACCGCTTCAAGATGTCGGAATGATATTGTTTCCGCTTTTTTGTTAATTCATCACGGTGTGATCTTAGGTGAGCGATGTAAGTACCTTGTGCTTCAGTAGAGTGAGATCGACGCCATCTTCTCTCGAGCCTGCGCAGGCACTTGAGTGAATCTCGGAGTTCTCTGGTATACCATGGTGCGTGCTCTCGTTTCTTTGTTGTTGTTTTATTTGTGGCTGGTAAACATGCGATGGTCTTGAGGCTCTCATCCCAGGTGGACACCAATGCATCTAGGTCGTGTGGTATGTTGTTGAGGAGTGGGAGGATCTTCTCTCGAAGCTCTTCTTTATTAAAGGGGCAGAAGCGTTTCAAAGAGGTTTCGTGGACAGTGTTGTTTTTGTTGGAGTTTTTATTGTGTGTGTTAATAGGTATCTGGAATTGGATCAGGCTGTGGTCAGACCATGGCACAGGAGTTATGGTTGGTGGCATTGGTTGGGTGGTATCCTTATCTGTCTGTGAGGCAAAGATCAGGTCAAGTTTGTTTCCCTTGACGTGGGTGGGATTATTGACTAGCTGATCGTAGCCTAGTTCTTGTAACGCTTCTAGGAAAGCAGAGGCTTGCGATTCCTGTAGCGTAGGCAAGTTGAAATCACCTAGGATCCAGTTCTGGGATCGTGGTCTGTTTGAGTTGCAGGCGAGGCCCATTATCGTTGCAAGATCCTCTGAGGATGGTGTTGGTGCCCGGTAGAGTAGGTTGATCGTGCAGGTGTCATTTGTTATGGTGAGGGAGTCCAGGTGGGCTGTGCTGGTTGAGTTGCACATCTGGAAGCCTAGGTAAGTTTTGACAAGGATGAGTGTTCCTCCTCCTCTCTGATTGGTTCTATGGCATGTGTGGACTGAGAAACCTGTGGGTAACATCTGGTTGATGATTGCGTTGTCACATTCTGATAGCCAAGTTTCTGTGATCATGATGATATCAAGATCATGGGTCGTGACCAGATCGGTAATTATTGGCCATTTTGTACGTATTGACCTTGCGTTGATGAGTGCACACTTCAGGGCTTGATGGTGTTGCTGACGGTCCAGATGTGACTTCTTGAGATGTTGAAGTGGGATG
Organism: Ichthyophis bannanicus; assembly: GCA_033557465.1. NCBI lineage: Eukaryota > Metazoa > Chordata > Amphibia > Gymnophiona > Ichthyophiidae > Ichthyophis > Ichthyophis bannanicus. The sequence goes on from CM066032.1 coordinate 339,660,665, forward strand.
TGTAATAAATGTGAGTGATGCGCGTCCTTGGGTTCTCTTGGGGGGTGTTGGTGATTCTCCGTCCATCTTTTCCCGTCACTGTGGAGTATTGGGATGTGGTTAGTGCTTGTGTGAAAGGCGTGGGATGTAAGGGGGAGCCAGGAGGCTAGGTGTAGACATGCCAAGGCTAGGAATGGGTGCATTTTGTGATGTCTTTGTGAAATAGTATGTGAACTGTTTGTTGCTGGGTAATTAGTGGGACCGGTATTGACTATTGTGCTGGCTTGACTATTGTGCTAGCTATCAGCAGTGTATAAACTTACTGTCTGGCGATGAGTATGTATTTGGAACAATGTGGCAGCATATAAGACAGGAACAGTACAGCATCGAGCAAACAATAAGGCAATGTGTCAGTCAGTGGAAAATGAGACAATGTAACAGTTGTCAGCAGAATATGAGACAATATAACATTCAGCAAGGAACGAAGCAGAATAATATACTGCCAACAGTAATAATAAGTTCACACTTTTGGGTAAGGGTGAAATTATGCCAACAGTAATGAGGTATGACACAGTTGTCAGTAATAAGATTATCACTGATGCATGAAAAATGGGTTTTTGACAACAAGATAGACTCTAGTAGTTAAGTGATACTAGCAATAGTATACAATTAGAACTGTTACATGTAAATGTAAAATCTAGCAATGTAAAATACATGTAAATGTAAAATACATTGATAGAAGTAAATGTAAAATACTAACAATGGTAATAATGTTAAATGTAAAGGGGCCAGGTTCTCTCATGAAAAGAAAAATGCTGTTTAAGGAGGAAAATAGGTTGGGGCAGGAAATGTACTAATTCAAGAAACTCATTTTGGGAAATGACATGAGCACTTACTGAACAACAAGAAATGGGAGAAAAGGGATCATAGTGACAGGAACCATCAATTAGGAATTATGAAGATACAGAAAGATAAATGGGTCAGTAATACCTTAGAGTGAAGGAGTAGCCTATTGGTTAGAGCATTGGCTTGGGAACCAAGACACCAGGGTTTGATCCCCACTAGCACTCCTTGTGACCTTGGGCAAGTCACTTAACCCTTCATTGCCTCAGAAGAATGCAAGCTATCAATGTCCCTGTTTAATGTACATTACCAAGTTTAAGTTACAATGTAAACTGCTTATATGGTAGTCTGACCTCACCCGTTGCATCCCAGATGACACCATTTTTCAAGCTAGCAGACGCAGAGCGGGAGCGCGTAGGCAGCACTCACACTTATTTTAAGGTACCAGGTAGGAGGGGCTGAATTTAGGGTCCACTAGACCACCAGGTTATTTTTTTTGTATTTAAGGGGGGAGGGTACAGGGGCTGCTAGACCAACAGGGATTTTTTTTATTGTTGGGGCACCGGTCCCCAACAGTGTTTTGATGGCATTGGGGACTTTTCCTGATGTCATCAAAATACTGTTGGGGTGGGGGAATGGGGCTGCTGGGCCACCAGAGATTCTTTTTTGCTGGGCACGGCCCCTGACAGAGCTTTGATGGCATTAGGGGTTTTGCCTGATCATCTGAGGAGAAGATGATCTAGGCATTGGGGAAAGCACCCGGTGCCATCAAAATATTGTCAGGGCACACGTTAGAGGCTTAAGTCACATCAGACCCTGAAGTAAAAATTTGGCTGCTATGGTTGGTTGCGAAATCATCTATGATTGTCTGTGCATCGGGCGTACCATGATTTGCATACCATGCAGCTGATTAAAATACATTGAAATATATTTAAATACACGTGGCATTAATTGGATGTTAGTTTTTCAGAGGGGTTTATGTCTGTTTTCTGCATTCATAAAGTTGTAAAGTATGCTTAAACATGGTGTTATGTGTGCTTAAAGGCCGCGCTAGCTTTCTGCATTGGCCTGTTAGATTGTAAGCCCTCTGGGACAGGGAACTGCCTACTGTATGTGAATGTAACTCACCTTGAACTACTACTGGAAACACGTGAGCTAAATGATACTAAATAAATAATAAATAATTATGCATCTCAACCACTCACTCATCTACTAACTCCCCATCTGTTGAGGAGTTTGCTCTGTTCATCTAAGATGGATGACATCTGAAAATCACTTCTTAGTCCTGGCACCCTAATTTGAACTAGCTCGTCCCCAGCACTCGTTGAGCTTGATGACACCTTCAAATCTTAATGAAGACCATAGTTTATGTTGGGGAGGTTCTAGCGGCTCCACTGTCTGACCTTTTCAGTGCCTCTCTGGAGTCAGGAGTGGTGCCAGAGGACTAGAGAAAGGCACATGTAGTCCCTTTACACAAAAGCGGATGTAAGGATGACATTCAGAGCTACAGGCCGGTTAGTCTAACCTCTGTGGTTAGTAAATTATTGGAAAGGCTACTAAAGGAGAGAACAGAGAGGTTTCTGGAGTCCAATGGCTTGCAGGATCCGAGGCAGCATAGATTCACCAGAGGCATATCTTGTCAGACAAATCTGATTTCTTTGACTGGGTGACCAGGGAGTTGGACCAAGGGAAAGCCCTAGATGTATTGTATTTAGATTTCAGTAAAGCCTTTGACACCGTTCCACACAGGCGACTTATAAACAAACTGAGCACCCTAGGGATGGATCCTACATTTACTTCTTGGGTTAGAAATGGGTTGGGTGGCAGGCGACAAAGGTTACAGGTAGATGGAGCTCATTCTGAGGAGAAGGAGGTTACCAGTGGTGTGTGGCAGGGATCTGTCCTTGGACCAATTCTGTTTAATCAACTTTGTTAGTGATATTGTGGAAGGACTATCTGGTATGGTTTGCTTGTTTGCAGACAATACCAAAATCTGCAATAGAGTAGACACACAGAAAGGCATCGACAATATGAGGAGGAATCTAGCTAAACTTGAAGAATGGTCTAGAATATGGCAGCTGAAATTTAATGCTAAAAAATGCAGAGTTATGCATTTAGGCTGCAAAAATCCAAAGAAACTGTACAGTGTAGGGGGTGAGCTACTTCTGTCCACAAAAGAAGAGCGGGACCTGGATGGAATTGTGTCTAACGATCTTAAAGTAGCTAAACAGTTAGAAAAGGCAACTGCGAAAGCCAGAAGAATGCTTGGGTGTATAGGAAGAGGAATGGCCAGCAGAAAACAGGAGATGATAATGCCTCTGTGTAAGTCTCTGGTGCGACCTCATTAGGAGTATTGTGTGCAATTCTGAAGACGACACATTCAGAAGGATATAGGCAGGTTGGAGTCAGTGCAGAGGGTGGCTACTAAAATGCTTAGTGGTCTTTGTTATGAAGCATATGAGGACAGACAAAGATTTTAATATGTATACTTTAGAGGAAAGGCAGGATAGGGGTGATATGATAGAGACATTTAAATACTTCCATAGTATAAATGCACAGGAGGGTCTCTTTCAATTGAAGGCAAGCTCTGCTATGAGAGGACATAGGATGAGAGTGAACGGGGACAGACTCAGGAGTAATATATGGGAATATTTCTTTACGGAAAGAGTGGTAGATGCGTGGAAGTCTCCCAGTGGAGGTAGTGGACACGAGGACAATTTCTGAATTCAAAAAAGCATGGGACAAACACAGAGGATCTCTAAAGGTAAAAAGGGGACTATTGTAGTTGATATGGAAGGGCAGACTAGATAGGCCATGTGATCGTTTTCTGCCATCATGTTTCTATGTTTGTTAATTAACAGACTTGGTATACCGCCTATACATAGTAACATAGTATATGAAGGTAGATAAAGACCAGTATGGTCCATTTAGTCTGCCCAGCAAGGTGGCAAGAGTAGGTGCACCTGCCGCTCCGTGCAGGTCACCCCCCCCCAATGCCTTTGTTTAGGGGTGTACCCACAGCTCCGTGTAGGTCACACCTATTTGTTGAGATATAAGAGATAGATAGTTATGTTTATTTTTAATTTATCCTGTTGCTATAAAGGAATCCACTGTCTGTCCCATGCCATTTTAAATTCTGTCACTGTATTTGCCCCACCCCTTCCATCGGAAGAGCATTCCTGGCATCCACCGCCCTTTCGGTGAAAAAGTATTTCCTGACATTGCCTTTCAGTTTTACCCCCTTGCAACTTCATGTTATGCCCTCTAGTTTTACAGCTTCCCCATCTTTGGAAGAGGTTAATTTGTTCATTAATGCTCTTTAAGTATTTAAAGGTCTGAATCATATCTCCCCTGTCCCTCCAGAGTGTACGTATTTAGGTCTTCAAGTCTCTTCTCACAAGTCTTCTGACACAAGCTCCAAATCATTTTGGTCGCCTTCCTCTGAACCGTTTCCAGCCTATGGTGTGGTTCGCATTAAAGCGGTTTGCATATAATCATATAAAGCATAAAAGAGGTGATAGGAACACCAAATTGAATGAAAGGAAAGGTACAGAGAGGCAAAAGTATGCTAAGTGACAATCAAGGTCAAAAGTGTGAGTATGTGGGGTCAAACTGCAGAATGCGCCACCCTCGGCTCCTGATACTCTGGGAAATAATGTTTTTCTTTTAATATTTCTTGACATCTCAGCAGCATTTGACACCATATCTCATTCAATAATGCTCCAACGTCTTGAAGATATTGGCTTATGTAACTACATCCTTAAATGGTTCACATCATACCTGAGTAATCGTACGCAAATAGTAAAATGTGGAGAAAAAAAATCCTCTCAAATCCCCATCACACAAGGTATACCACAAGGATCAGCTTTATCATCCATTCTTTTTAATATCTATATTCAACCCTGATGTCAAATTAATAAACAACACGGAATAAATTACCATCTCTACGCTGACGACATTATGATCTATACTACAATCGACCAAAATTCTTTAGACACCGTAATAATTGATAAATGCTTGATTGACATGAAGAACTGGCTTGCAAATAATAATTTTAAAATAAATTCAGACAAAACCGAAGCACTATTAATCTCTAAATGTCAAAACCAAATCATTTCTGAACAGTATGCCAAGCAGTTATTACACCTTTACTTGAATTTGGAAACATCTTTTATCAAGGTCTTCCCAAAAATACCATCCACCCCCTTCAAATGGTTCAAAACACCACTGCAAGAATTATAATGGGATCCACAAAATATGAACATGTAACTCTCTTGCTTGAAGAACTTCATTGGCTTCCAATCACTGCAAGATCAAAGTACAAAAATCTGATGATCATTTTTTAAATTCTTCACAGACCATCAGCAGATATTCTAAAATCTATTATTTCTAAAGACACAAGCTCAAGACCCAGACGTTCCCAAGCTACCATTAACAGACTTAATACCCATCTTAATTTTAATAAATCTCAACAAATGACTTCTAAAAGGGCTTTTTCATTTATGGCACCAAAACTATGGAACTCTATTCCTGAGGAATTAAGATTTCATACCGACATGAAAGACTTCCGCAAGTCCCTTAAGACATATCTATTCATCGAAGCTTATGGCAAACAACCTATCACATAAAAGTTCAAGATACCTTACTAACTGTTTCTACTCAATTTGTTATGTTATAGTATAATATTATAGTTTATCTTTATATACTATTACAATGGTCGCCGTATCTTAAAAAGGATATAGCGTTATTAGAAAAGGTTCAGAGAAGAGCCACCAAAATGGTAAAGAGGATGGAAGGATACTCCTATGAATAAAGGCTAAAAATTAATGAACGGAGTGGAACGGGTAAACGTAGATCGATTGTTTACGTTATCAGAATATAGAAAGTCTAGGGGACATGCAATGAAGCTACACGGTAAACTATTTAAGACTAATAAAAGAAAATATTTTTTTATTCAATGTGTAATCAAACTCTGGAATTTGTTACCGGAGGATGTAGTAAAGGCTGTTAGTGTAGCTGGGTTTAAAAATGGTTTGGACAAGTTCCTGGAGGAAAGGTCCATAAACCATTATTAAGGCGGGACCCAGGATATCAATGCTTGACCCAGTACAAGCATTGTGGAACCTGTGTCTTTTGGGGAAACTGCTAGGTACGTATGACCTAGATTGGCCACTGTTGGAAACAGGATACTGGGCTTGATGGACCTTGGTCTGACCCAGTATGGCATATCTTATGTTCTTATGTTAATGTACTGTAATTTATTGTAAATTAATATGATGTACTGTAATTTATTACAATGTCTTGTCTCTCTGTCCTCTATGCCCCATTGTAAACCCTTTTGTTGTCCTGTTAACCACTTTGATTGAAGGATAAGGTGGTATACAAAACTGATTAAATAAATAAATAAATAAATAAAGCCAGAGTAAAATAATAATAATAATAATAATTCACACCATCAGGAAGACTGAAGCAAGTGTGGTTTTCGGAAGTCTACAAGTGAGTGTTCTGCTTGGGTTAAAATAACACCACAAACCATCCACAATTGTTTCAGAAAGGCTGGGATTGTCTACCAGCAGAATAACCAAAAATCCAAAAATCACCGTAATAACGTTTTCTGCCACACGAAGGACTGATAAGTGATTTTGAATTTGTTTAATGATTCTAGAACCAAATATATGATTAAAATGGAAATGGCCAGCATACGAGAGTGAGCTATGCTCTTCTTCTGATGGTATGCCTGAGAAATAAATAAATTTGTGGTACTCTGCGTTATTATGGTGATTTTTTGGATTTTTGGTTTGATGGTAATCACCAGTTGGTGGGGGTTCTTCTTTTTTTGTACCAGCAGAATAAGACATTCAGATACTGATGACAAAGGTGAAGATGCCATTAGCAGTGACAACGACATCACTTCAGAAATCACAGAAGAGCGTCTACAGTTGGTTCTTAGTTATTTTAACGATGACAGTGAGGTGGGAACGGACTTTCAAGTGTTTGAGGAGTCAGATGATGACGGTGATTGAACTGGAATTGGCCTAGTCTAATTTAGTCTCTTTTACTCACATTTAGGGACTTGTTTACAAAGCCGCGGTTGTGGCTTCCGCCCAATATCGGAGCCACGGCCCCATTGAATTCAGGCGCGGCTCCGATATCAGACGGAAGCCGCTACCGCGGCTTTGTAAACAAGCCCCTTAGTCTCATTGTAATTCAGCATTTCAGAAATAAAGAAGTTATTAAAAGTTTAAAATGACTATGAATTTTTTTTGTGTTGTGTTGATAAGTACGTATATAATGCGCTCACACGTATAACGCACAGGGGATGTGATTTTTGCAAAAAAGCATATAATGTGTGCGTTATATGCATGAAAATGTGGCATTAGGTCCATTTCTAATCTTTCATACCTCGCTAAATGTACTGAATAAATTGTTTTTGCCTAACTCGGATCTTATATAGATAAGCTGAACATTCTTCACTCTCACCAGTCAGATGTCTGTGTAGGGCATTGCACAGAAACCGTCTTGACAGCCTTGCTTAGTGAACTGCAGAACATTTTTGATGCTGGGAAGATCTCTATTGCAGTCTTTGATTTCTCAGTAGCCTTTTATTTAATGAGCCATGCACTCTTTTTCTCTCAACTTAAAGATATTGACCTGACAAAACAGAAAAGAGCTTACTTTATCTCTTTAGATTCTGCTTAGTCTCTTATGTGTTTCCTTACCATTCTCCTAGTTATAGCCTTGCCCTCAGCTGTTGTGTTGTCTGCCTTGACTAGATTGTAAGCTCTGATGGGCCGGGACCATCATTTACAGCACTGCATACACCTTTTAACAGTATACAAATGATAAGTAGTAGTAATAGTCTTCATTCATTTTATCTCTCTTCTGTGATGTTCTTGCACTGCTGTTCAACATTTTCCTCAGTCCCTTAGCCACTATTCAAAGCCTTGGCATAAGTGCATATTACTATGCTGACATTATCTTGTTGATCACCTATATGGATCCATCTACTCCTGGTCTCCCCTCTATGAATCACTTTTTCACCATAATTTCCACGTGGTTCATACCCAACTGTTTTAGGTTAAAACCCTCTAAAAAACTATTGCCGCATGGTTATCTGGTAGGGACACTTGTCTTTCTTTTGCCCCTACTCTTCAGGATGTTCCCATCAAATCTTTTAACTATCTTGGTGTTGTGCTTGATTATCAACTTTCCTTTACTCTCCATGTTGCTTCAGTTCTTAAAAGTCCCTTCCTTGAATTGTAGCACTTCCTGACCATTCAGGCTTTTCTTGAAGAAGCTGTACACCCTACACTGATTAATGCACTAGGGATCACCCTACCCTTCTCATAGGCCCTGCTCCTGCCCTTCTCATAGGTCTAAAGATGGCCATGATCTCATGATGCTGCCCCCTAGTGAGAGGGCAGAGGACAGCATCTCAGGATGACAGCCATTTTGAATTGGCTGCTGGATGGAGCAGGAGCATATAGGATTGCTTGCTCCTGCCCCATTCCTACACTAGATCACCACAGATTGTAAGGTTAGTGCAGAGAAGGCGGGGCCGCCGGGCCCCCCTTGCCGACTGGCTAGCCGGGATTTACTTAAGAGAAGGTGGGAGGGGGAGGTACTTTATAGAGAGATGCCAACATGTCGTCTTCAGACGCAGTAAGCAGATATTCCTGAGCAGATGGGGTATTGACTGCTGAGCTGCAATACTCCAGTAAGTCTGGTTTCACAGGGATGGCTGGAGATGATTGACATGGTAATTTTGAAGCCTGTATTGAAACAGGACTGGAGAGGCACTGGGAGAAGCCAATTACTAAAGAGCCTCCAGATAAGAAATATTTCCCCAAAGCTTTCCCTGCTTCGTGAGAAAGGGAAGAATAGAAAACTGATTCAGTCTATTCTGGCTAAGAGGAAAGGTTCATCCTCAAGTTTGATGAGAGAGACTCATTAGAGAGAGAGAGCACCGGGTAGAAACAGCTGGTGTGCCGCCATCTTGGTTCAGCATGTACATATGATCATGTAACACCACTAGCTCCTAATCTTTTACAGCAGACATGTCAAACAGGTAGATCATGATCTACCTGTAGATCGCGGAGAGGTCAGAGGTAGATTGCCAGCTCCACTTGGCTCAATCTCTCCAGCAGCTCGCCCCGTCGCTAGGAGAGAGCTCATGCCGGCAGGTTGTCTGCCGAGGGCTTGCTGCCGCTGCTGATCCTTTGCCTGTCTTTTTTCCCTGCCTGCGGGAATCTTGCCTGCGGCTGTATTGGGGGGCACTTGTTTTCGTGCCAATAGTTTGTGGGTACCCCAGGGGGCCGCTGCCTGCGCCCCGCCCCGCAACGAGACGCCACAGGCCTGGCGTCATACCTGGTCTCCTGCCTCTCAGAATCACCCATTCCTGCCCCCGCCCCAACACCCCTTAGAAGTGTGTTATATACCGGGCGATATCCATTCACCCGGGCTTTACCTGAATACACTTACGATATTAGTTGTGTCGTGTGCTGGTCGTTGGTCGCTTTATAGTTCGCTTTCATTAAACGTTTTCCGGCAGACACAACAAAGTGTCAAGAATTTGGTGATTTTGGCAGGCTTTTCCAATTTTGTTCTAAGTTGCCTATGCCTTGCCTTCGAATTGGTTCAAACCACTGTGACCTTTGCTTGCCTCTGCAATTTATTTTATTTATTTATTTATTTACATTCTCTTATATACCGCGCTATTCTGCATCAGTGCGGTTTACATTGAACAAACTGAAATTACATTGAACAGGACATTATAACTTGGAGATAACTATTTACAGGGAACATGGGCTATGGAGGGTTAAGTGGCTTGCCCAAGACCACAAGGAGCACCTGTGGGACTAGAAACCCCAGTCCTTCCGGCCCAAGGTTGCTGTCCTCTAGTGGGATTTGAACCCCTGACCTTCTGGCCTGAAGTACCTTGCCCCAACAACTAGGCCACTCCTCCGCTCTGCTCAAAATTTTATTTTGCCTAGCCTTTGCGTTGATTCTACACTGTGTGCAGAATTTATTAAATCACGTGTGGTGGTATTTGAACTTGTTTGGCGGTATTTGATTTTTTATCTGGTTTGCTGGACAAGTGCTTTTTTGATGATTGTTTGGTGGTATTTCATTATTGGTGCCAGTATGATGAATTCTTATTTTTACTTTTAGAATTGCATGTGTGGTTTTGGCATCTCCAGTCCTTGTATTGCACATCATCCAGAGGTCTTCAGTTCCTGTTGATCTTTAATACTTTGGGACAGTGACAGTTTTGGACCAGATTCAACCAGTGTTTATACTAACTTAGCAGATTTGGCCTTCTTACATCCAGCCACCCCAGTATAACGAAGATGAGTGTTCCAAAGAAGAGAAAAACCTACCACTTTCATGATGAATGGGAAATGGACTACTTCTTCATCATGGTGAAAGACAAGTGCTGTTGTCTAATTTGTAACACCCCAGTATCCTTGCCCAAAAAGGGTAATCTGGAACGTCATTATAAGGCTCTGCATAGCAATAAGTTTGCTGATTTTCCAGCCAAAAGTGAAGTTCATAAACCGAAGCTCAAAGAACTTAAATCGAGATTGGCTACTCAGCAACAGTTGATGGCAAAGCCAAGGTCACATTCGGTCAATGCAAACATAGCATCCTTCAAGGTCAGCAACCTGATTGCAAAGAAATGCAAACCTTTCACTGAAGGGGAATTTGTAAAAGATTGTTTTCTTGAAGCAGGTGAAAATCTTTTTGAAGGATTTAAAAATAAGAAAGAGATCATAGCTGCTATTCAAGATGTACAATTGTCAAGAAACACCGTCGTGCGGCGAATAGAAAAGATGTGTGGAGACACAACTGAAGAATTGTTGGAGGATGTTTTAAACTGTGTTGCTTTCTCACTCCAACTGGATGAATCTACAGACATAAGAAGACATAGCCCAGTTACTAGTCTTTATCCGGATGTTTTTTGAAGACTTCAGTGTTAAAGAAGAACTACTTGGAATGATTTCTTTAAAAGGGAGAACTACCGATTAGGAAATATTTCATTTTTTCCATTCTTTTGCGACAAAGTGTAATCTTCCATTGCATAGACTTGTTTCCATCAGTACTGATGGAGCAAGAACAATGACAGGTGAGGTTAACGGTTTCATAGCCCTCTGTAGACAGCATGGCGACTTCCCACATTTCCTTTCTTACCACTGCATCATTCACCAGCAAGTTTTGGCAAGCAAGAGACTCAATACAAAGACTATCATGGACATCACTTTCAAAATTACTTCAAAGACGACTTTTCAATCTTACTCTTGATGAAGGGGCAGCGGAAATCATTTTGCACACAAATGTAAGGTGGCTAAGTAGGCACAAATTTCTGCAAAGACTTTGTGATTTGCTGAATGAAATAAGAAGTTTGAAGGAGAGGGGAGATGACCAAGCAGAGTTGGGAGTATGTGATCTGGCATTTCTCGCTGACTTTACAGGTGAACTAAGTGATATGAACCTTGAACTACAAGGTAAAAACAAATGCATTGGTGAGATGATGAGTACAGTTTCATCCTACAAGAGCAAATTTGAGCTAATGATGACTGATCTTGCAAACAACACTTTTGATCATTTTCCTAATACACAGGACCATCTGGGACAATATCCAAATTTTGTTTTTCAGAACAAGAAATATGTGGCAGAAATCTGTTCTGTTATCCAGGAATTTGAAAATAGATTCTGTGACTTCCAAAAAATTGGAACAGTTGTGGAGTACTTGTCATATCCATTCAAAGTAGATGTGGACATTAAAGAAACTGCAGCTGCTATCAGTAAAAAAAATACTCATTGAACAAGCCATCTCTTGAAAACAAAATATTAACCCTTAAAAATGACATTTTTCTTAAGACCCGTGCTGAGCAAGAATCGTTTTGGAAGCTAGTGCCTAGAGACAAATTTCCCAACTTGAGAAGATGCAGTGAAGCTGTACACTCCTATTTTGGTTCAACTTATTTGTGTGAATCTGCGTTTTCCCATCTGAAAATGACAGAGTACACAACGTTCCAACATGATAGATGAACATCTCCAGGATTCCCTGAGACTGGCCCTCACGCAATATTCACCCAACTTCAAAAAGCTGGTGGATGAAATGCAGGCTCAGACGTCTCACTGATGAGCAAGAGCGAAATATTAAAGATTGTGCAAGATCAGCCTGGATCAATATTCGACCTAAATTTAACACGAATTACTCAATAAAAGTTAAAGAAAGTTATTAAGGCAGTTAAAGAAAGTTCTTACTCAATAAAACTTTAAGAAAAAATGTACTTTCCATTTCCCCTCGCAGTTCTTACTGGATCTTCGTCTCTCTGTTTTGTTTTTGCTTAACTTGCTTAACAGCTGATCACATCCAAGTAAATGACAGAAGGTTCATTAAAAATGGGGGGAGGGGGGGGAATCCTCCAATTTTATTGGGCTAAAATTTAATTTGAAACTAATTTCAAACTTAATTTTCACGGTGGTAGATCACCGGCACTTTTGGCCGGAAAAAGTAGATCACGACCTGTTCGAAGTTGGACATGCCTGTTTTACAGGATTCAATACAAGCTGCTAGTTCTCACTTTTAGAGCACTAAATCAAGCTTTGTCACCCTATTTTGCTTCCTTTATTACCCCTTATGCCCCCGCATGATTACTATGCTCATCATAGGAATACCAGTTGATCATTTCACTGGTGTCCCAGGCATGATTTGAATCTGCTCACAAGGTGGCCTTTTTTTTTTCAAGGCACCCAGGCTGTTGAACTCCTTTTCCCTTGCCCTCTGAGCTGAATCCTATCTTAAAAAATTTAAGTCCACCCTAAAGACCTACATGTTCTCATTAGCTTTTGAGGGTAAAAAGGCTTGTTACAAAGAAGTTTGTGGAAGTCTGCATAACAGCAGGCAGGAATCGCGATGCAGTGCCAGAACCTCAGATAAGCGTTGTGCTGCAGTTCCCTTGCCATTGCCACTCCCATTGACCCTGGAGAGGGGCGACAGTGGTGGCAATGGGGCCAAGGAGGCAGCAGGGTGGATGGTCTACCTAGAACACCACCAATCCTTGCAGAGGTCCCGACTAGAACATCGCTGTACATGAAAAGCACCATGATCAAAAGCAATTCCTGAGAATAAAGAGGCTAAGAGTACCTGGCACATTCCCATTCCAAGCAATAAGAAGGTCAATGCAAGAAAACCAGACATAGCGATAAAGGAGAAAAACATAAGAGCAGCATTGAGAATAGAGGTGTCAATGCTAGGAGATTATTCTGTGAATCGTGTGGAGAGAGAGAGAAAATCCTCAAGTGTCAAGAAATGTAATCGTTGAGGCAGAAAGATACAGAAATATTTCCCATTGTGCAGGGTGCTACAGGCTTGATTAAAATAAGCTTACATGCGCACTTTGATAAGTTGCCTATATGTATTACATCCTATGAACTCTAGAAGAAAGATCGCTTTGGCACAATGCAAATACTACAGTGAGCATTCACATTATATTTGGGAGACTGAAATCGTACTCCAAATATTCTGACTTAGAAGTGAGGTTCAGTGCTGTCATTGTATGCACAAAACTAACCCATTTGGAGACATTGCCCCCCAGAAGAAACGCAAGGTGATACACAGCTAATATGGGAGCTGTGGACATATAAAGAGCAAAGTAACTGAAGCCAGGGGACTACACTTTTTTTGAAACCACCTAACATGCTCATGAATAGATCTGTTATTAGTAGATAGAAATACACGCATGCATAAGAAATATTACAAGCTCAAACCATGGCAATATACGAAAGGGTTTAAGAGCAATAATTGAAAAAAATCTGGAGGGTAAATGATGAACAAATATGTAAGCAAAGAGAGTAGATGCTATAGAATATTTGATCAATAATGGAGAAGTGGATGGCAATATTTTGTACGATTGTTTCAAAGTAGTATTTAGGGTTAAATATAGATTCCTGTCAATAAAAAAGAGAGATGAGAAAAGAGTCACCATTTTACTTCATAACATTAAAACATTTTTTGAAATGCAACACAGGAAGTTTCTACAATAACTAGAAGCAAAAAGAATAAAGTCAAATGCCTTCCTGGCAGAGGACATACATTACTCTATGAAGTAGATGTCTGAAAAGTCCCAGGGCTAGATGACGTCACTGCTTAAGTTCTATAAACCTGACGGGTGTTTGTGACCTGGACTGGCCACTGTTGGAAACAGGATACTGGGCTTGATAGACCTTTGGTATACCCCGGGATGGCTTATGTTTAAAACTTAATAAAAATATTGACTGCTTTAACTCTTTGCCGGAAAATGTGGGCCAGCTCCCTCCAAGAGTAAATATGTATTTCTATAGTTCTGAAAGAAGGAATAAAACAAAATTAATTGCATATCTGTCAACCCATGTTATTGGTTAATATTAAGAAAAATGCTAACCATGAGCGTGTCTGTGGTTTTTGCATCTCTAATAAGAACATAAGATATGCCATACTGGGTCAGACCAAGGTCCATCAAGCCCAGTATCCTGTTTCCAACAGTGGCCAATCTAGGCCATACGTACCTAGCAGTTTCCCCAAAAGACACAGGTTCCGCAATGCTTGTACTGGGTCAAGCATTGATATCCTGGGTCACATGTTGATCAAACAAGGTTTACTCCAGCAAGGAAGGATTTTGACAGTATGGTGGTAGTTTTATAATGTAAAGCATGTCTGCTTTGTGGAATTGGTTGGAAATGCAGATGATGGTTATTTGACTCCACTGATTATAGGGATGACCTTATTTTATTGACCCTGTTGTAAAGTGGAGACAAATTAGAAATGAGCATAAGAATATAAAAGAAGCCATGTTGAGTCTGACCAAGGTCCATGGAGTCCAGTATCCTGTCTCTGACAGTGAACAGTCTAGGTCACAAGTACCTAGCAGATTACAGAAAGTAGATCATTTCCCGGAACAAGTGATAACTGTCCCAAGTCTACCTGGCTAATAATTTTTATAGACTTTTTCTCCTGAAACTTGTCCAAACCATTTTTGAACTCCTCTAAGTCAATCATCTTGATCACATCTTCTGGCAACAGATTCCATAGCTTAATTTATGCTCTGCAGGGAATAAAACTTTCTCTGATGTATTTTCTATCTGCTGGTTCTTAGCTTCCAGGATGTCATCTCGCTTTAGTGTTTGAAAGGTTAAATAGTCGGTACCTTCTTTAACCATTTTACCTCACTCATGATTTTATAAACTTCTATTGTTTGTCCACTTAGGGCCCCGCCTAATAAAGCCCACTAAGGCTTTGCACTTAAGACACCAAACAACTGCATGTTAAGTACAAAGCCTTCACATTAGCTATCTGGGGTGTGACCAACATGTTCCCCGTAACTAACTCATGACATGTCGAGTTACCCTAGTGTGTGCTCCAATAAGGCAGGTTCACCTAACGACTCCCATAGAGGTATTAGGCAAATTTGCATTAAGAGCCACATTGCTACTGAGCACTCGGTAATTGCCCTGGCACTAGCAGTAGTGCACTCTCCATGCCCACATTCTGCCCCTTCCCCTCCCCTCCCCATCCCGCAATGGCTGATTACGATGCGTTTTAGTGTGTGGTGTGTGGTGTGGTTTAGTGTGTGGTGTGTAGTGTGGTTTAGTGTGTGGTGTGTGGTGATATACTCATGCATTAGTGTTCCTGGTTGCCAGTTGTTGTTCGTTAAAACACATGTCAACCAGCTACCAGACTTTAGTAAAAGGGCTCTTGGTCGTCCATTTTCTAAGCTGAAGAATCTTACCCTGTTCAGTCTCGCCTCTTAAGAGAGGTGTCCTGTCTCCTTTGTCGCCTTTCTCTGAGCCTTTTCCATTTCTACCATATCCTTTTTGAGCTGGGGCAACCAGAAATGCGGACAGTACTCAAGCTGTGGTCACATAATATTTTCCGTTTTGTTCTCCATGCCTCTTCAAATAATCTCTAGCATTCTATTTACTCTTTTGACAGTCACAGCACACTGGGCTGAAAATTTCAATATATTATACACAATGACTCCAGGATATTTTTTTTGGGTGGTGACTCCTAACACAGAAGCCAACATTGTGCAGCTGTAGTTGGGATTATTTTTCCCTCTGTGCATCCCTTTGCACTTGGCCACATTAAATTCCATCTGCCATTTAGATGCTTAATCTAATAAAATCCTTTTGAAATTCCTCATAGACCTATGCTGTTTTAATAACTTTGAATGATTGTTTTTGTTATCTGCAAGTTTGACCACTTCTTTCTTTTGCCTTTTCTCCAGATCATTTACATTGAGCAGTATACTGTAGGTCCAAGGTCAGACATTTCAGACAATTCATTATCGACCCTCTTCCAATTGAAAAACTGACCATTTAGTCCAAATCTGTTTCCTGTCTCTTAACCAGCTATCCTCAAATTCAAACTCAGTCATTAACAATTAAAGATGTGGTCTCGCATATCATTAAAGCTTCTGGAGAAGAAGGGCCTGTCGTACTTGATCAATTCACTGAGTTTAAACGGCATAAATTACTGCAGCTCTCTACTAGCGGGCTGTACAGCAGCTCCTTAAAAGAGCCTACAGACCATGCAAAATATTGCCGTAAAGCTCCTTTTTGGTGCTAGGAAGTATGACCTTGAAACCCCATTATCTTAGGAAGAGCAGTGGTTGCCAATTGTTTTTAAAATAGAATTTAAAATACTTTTTAAGTTACATATAAGAGTTTGATACAGGTATCCCATTGTATTTAGCATTTCATTTGCTACCTAATATATGTATTCACCCACGAAGGCCCTCTCAAACATCACTTTTGCAAATACCTACTGTTGGGGAGGTCTATTTTAAAGAAACTAGAAGTTTCCCTTTCACTTATTTGGCTCCATTGTTATGAAATAAACTCCATTTAGAAATCAGAACTGAGCAGAAATATAGGCATTTTAAATAGCCATGAAAATATATGCATTTAATGAGGTATTGAAATGATTCATTTTTCATGTCCTAAACTGACTCCTGAGATGAGGTTGGCACCCTCTAATTGTTGTTGGGTTTTTTTTATATATATGTTTAGTTTTTAAGTGCTTATTTGTTTGGTGTGTTTAGTTTTTAAGTACCATGCTGTACTACTTTAATTATTCAATTGTTTTAATACTACCTTTTATTTTTCTAGTGTTACTGTATCAGCAAGGCCGCGGGCCCCGTCCGCGTGGCCGCTCCTAACCGGGGGGGTGGCGGGCCGTTCGCCCCCCCCCCCTCGGTTGCGGCGGCGGCGCGCGGCTCGATGGTGCCCGCGCGGCCGGGCGCCTCATTGGCTCCCCGCGGCGTTTAAAACGCCCGGGAGCCAATGAGGAGGCTAGGACCCGGCGGCGGGGGGGTGAGTGGCGCGGAGACCCAGCTCTGCATCGGCAGTTGCTGGGTCGGGGCTGGAGGCTCCAGACGTGTGCGGGCTTGCTGCGCACGATCGTCGTCGGTTGTCCAGGCCTAGGCACAGCGGGAGGCAGCACGTGAAGCGGCGCCGTCCTTGGAGCTCCGGGGGCAGCGATCCAGCGGCGGGGGAGTCGGGAGGCTCGTGGCTCTACAGGCAAGTTTGTTTGGGGAAGGTCAGGGTTTCAAATCCCACTAGGGGACAGCAACGGGTGTTCCTTGTAGTCTTGGGCAAGCCACTTAGTTATTTAGGGAATCCCCTCTCTCCTTAAAAAAAAAAAAAAAAACACAAAACATATAATAATAATAATATTAATAAAATAAAATAAAATCCATAGCTACATAAATAAATAATTAAGCCCATGGCCGGGGGAGGAATGAAGGGGGGTTCCGGAAAGCGCCACGGGTCTGGGAGGGCTAAGACGGTCGGTCCTCGGAGGGGAGAGCCTGCTCCGTTGGGGCGCTCGGCTCCTCTTGGAAGGGGGACCAGGGGCAGGGCTCCGAGCCGTGGCCCGGCGTCCGACTGTGGTACTAGCCCTGTCACCAGGCCGGGGGGGCGGCTGGGTAGGGGGGTTTCGGCTGGCCGGTTAGCTGGGGGCCGGCGTGGTAGGTCAGCAGCCCCGGCTAGTGGTACTTTGGGGCGGGGAGAGGCCCCTGGTGGCTTGGGGGTGGCTATAGGTCCCACGGGGGTGGGTGAAGGGGCGGCTCCTCAGTTGAGCACTGTGGTTATGGACGCTGCGAGTCCGGGGGGTGGATCCGCTCCTGCAGGGGCAGCCTATTCCCCCATGTGGGCGCATTGGCAGGGCGGGGGTCAAGGCTCTTCCCGCGTGGAATGGCTAGGGGCGTGGCAGCCGCCTCGGCCGGGGGCGGGTTTTCCTTCGCCTTTCCCTGTTTTTTCTCCGCAGGTTTCGACTGGCTGGCCCTACTGGGGGCAACCGTGGGGGGCTCCTGCTGGAGAGCTGGACGGCGGGAGGGCGAGCACAAGTGGAGGCCCCGTGTCTGTCGGAAGCAGAGGGGGAGCGGAAGCATCAGCTTTGACGCCACCGGAGCCGGTCGTGTCTTCTGAGGTAGCAGCACCAGTGGCAGGTGAGTTGGCTACTGGGGTGAGGGCAGGGGAGGGGGGTAAGAAGCGAGCGTCCAAGCGCAAGCGGTGTTCCGGTCACCGGCGGCGGCGTTCGGGGTCCTCCTCTTCTTCAACGTCTGAGTCTTCGTCCGGCTCGGTGTCCGACGACTTGGCCGGGAGCCCGCGGGCCACTGGCGGGGAGGTCGGCGTGGGACAGGTGGGTTCTGTGCCTTCGGTGGCGTGTTTCTCGGAGTTATGGGAGGGAGTGCCAAAGACTCTGCGGAAAAGGATTGTAAAACGTCGCTACGTAGATATTTTCCGCTTACTCGAAGGTCGGAAACGGTCGGGGGATAGCCGACGGAAGCGTAAGGAGGACGAGAAGGCGGGTAGGGTCAAGAGAGTGGCTCGGAATGTGGTTAATTGGACTCGGTCTTTCTTGCGTTTGGCGAGTGTATGGGGTCATTCGCATCCGGAGCAGTACGGTATGCTGTTGGCTTACGCGGATTCCATACTGGAGGCCTCACAGACTCATGACGGTTGGGCTTGGCTCAACTATGATGAGAAATTCCGTGATAAGATGGAGGAGAATCGCCTGTTGTCGTGGGGAACGCAGGACATTAATCTTTGGTTAACGCAGATGGCGATCAGACCTGGCGGGGGAGGTATGGGTGGGCAAAGAGGTGGAGTAGCCACCCCTGCGCAGGCGGATCGGCCCTTTCGATCGGGCGTGCCCCCTGTGTTGCAGAGAACTCCAGGGGGGGGGAACGGGGGACTTGTGCTGGCACTTCAACAAGTCTTCCTGCCCCTTTCCGGATTGCAAATTCCGGCACGCCTGCTCCGTCTGTAATGGGGGTCACCCAGCCCTCAAATGTGTCAAGAAGAGTGGCGGGGGCGTGCCAGCCCCCAGCCACAAGTAATGGGGACATCTGGAGTTTGGCCCCCACCCCTGTTGCGCTTGAGGGGTTAGGCCCGTGGCTTAGGAGGTATCCGAAGCGACAGGTCAGCGGTCTTTTGGAATGCGGGTTTAAGGAGGCGTTTCCCATACCGGTGGTGGGCAGTGTAGGGGTACACAAGGCGCGGAATTCGCCTTCGGTGCGGCGTTTCGCGCAGCTGGTACGAGATAAGTTGGCAACTGAGCTGGCCTTAGGTAGGGTGGTCTTTTCCTATTGGTTCCTCGGTTAATGATCACATTCCTAAGGTTTTGGGTGCCGTACGTTACGCGTGTTCCGTTAGCATCCGAAAAGACGGCAGGTCCGGCGACGACTATTACCTTTTGGGAGTGGAGTTGGATTCCGTGGCGTTGGAGGCCCGCTTGCCGGGGGAGAAAGTTACGAGTCTGCGGGTGTTGGTCGCCGATGCGCTGGGTTCTAGTAAGCTAACGCTGCGGGAGATGCAGTCTTTGGCGGGGTCCCTGAATTTTGCGTGTCGGGTGATCCCGATGGGGAGAGTGTTCTTGCGCCGGTTGTCCGCAGCTACTGCAGGCGACTCTAGGCCGCATCATCGGATTCGGATGTCACGCAGCTTGCGGGCAGATCTGCGGATTTGGGACGATTTTCTTCGTGACTTTAATGGTACCACGGTGCTGAGAGACCCGGAGGTGACTTCTGCGGATCTGCAGTTGTATACTGATGCAGCAGGGGGTTCCGGTTTGGGGGATTTATTTTGGGGGCGCATGGTGCGCAGAAGGCTGGCCTCAATCCTGGCGAGCGGTGGGGCTTACGAGGAATATTACCTTCCTCGAGTTGTTTCCCATTGTGGTGGTCCTGTCCTTGTGGCCGGATAGACTCCGCAATCGCAGAGTGCGCTGGTGGTGCGACAACGAGGCGGCAGTGTCGGTGATCAATAACTATTCCCCAAGATGTCAGCCGGTAGCTGACCTGATGCGGCAGGTGGTCTTTTCATGCTTGCAGTTGAATTTAGTGATTAAGGCTCGTCATATTCCGGGGAGTCATAACCAGATTGCCGATGCTCTTTCCCGTTTCAAGTGGGCGCTGTTTCGGACCTTGGCGCCAGATGCGGACCTCGGCGACATGGGTCACGTATCAACGTGGCTACTGCAGTGTGGGGTCCTTCTTGCTACTCCATGGATGGCGTCCCGGGCCAGCGTCGGATCTGCTTCTGGGTCACTATGTGGCGGCGGCTAAGGAACAGGGCCTGTCGCGGACCACGGTCTGAAGGAACTTAGCAGGATTTGCCTTTTTCGCACGGGCTATCGGGTGGGGGGGGGGCGGGAGGGGGATTTTTAACGCGTACATTGTTGCGGGGTTGGGAGCGGTCTAGTCCCTCGCCCGGGGATTGGCGGCGTCCTATTACTCATGACTTACTGCGTCGGTTATGCGGGGCCTTGCCGCGGGTGGTGGCCACCTACTATGAAGGGGTGCTCTTTCGGGCCGTTTTTTCGTTAGCCTTTTTCAGCGCATTTCGGGTGGGCGAGCTGGTTTCGGAGTCGGGGCGGCTTCACAATGGGAGGGAGGTGCAGGTGCGTCACGTGCACTTGCTCGGGAGTAGGGTTCGTATCCGCCTTGCCCGTTCTACGACGGATCAGGCGGGAATGGGTATGTGGGTGGACTTGGCCGCGGTCCAGGGTTCCCCCTCGTGCCCGGTCGCGTTGCTGCAGGCGTACTGACGCGTTCGTCCGGAGGCTAGCGGTAGCCTTTTTATCCATCAGGTCGAGCGGGTTCTTACGCGTTGCCAATTTACCGCAGTGCTACGGCTGGCATTACGACAGATAGGTGAGGGCCCTGGTGCCTTCGCCCCTCATTCCTTCCGGATCTGGGCGGCGACCAGTGCGGCGGTGGCCGGGCTGCCCGATCAGGAGATACAGCGCATTGGGCGTTGGCGGTCGGGAGCTTTCCACAGCTATGTGCGTTTCTAGGGGAGTGGGGGGGGCACTAACGGGGCTATTTCTTTGTCTTTCAGATGTGGGGCATAGAAGCTGCTGGATTCCTGGCCACTCCTTTGTCTTCTGGGCGGGTCGGCGAGCAGCGACGCGCCCAATGGGGCTGAATTTGGGACTTTCCGAGCAGGCGGTGACGATCACATGGCTGGGCGAGCGCGGACTCCGGTGGATACAACTCCTGCCTTTGCTTCGGCACCTCCAGCGAACCAGAGGCGCCCCGGATGTGTTACTGCTCCACTTAGGTGGCAACGATCTCGCTTCATGGACTTGCCGGCAGTTGATTCGAGCAGCTATCAAGGACTTTGGGGTGGTTTTGGGGATGTTTCTGGATGTATTATTGCTATGGTCGGATATCATTCCAAGGCCGTCCTGTAGGGCTCAGCGACGGTGGTCACGGGGTGTGACCAAAATTAACCGTCAAATTGGCCGGTGGGTGGGCCAGCAAGGGGGCTGTCAAATTTTTCACCCTTGGGTGGACGTGGACTGCCCTGGCCTCTATAGGCCGGACGGGGTGCACTTGTCCCCGATAGGGCTAGCTTTACTGCTTAACGATTGGCAGGAGGCCTTGGAAGGTATTCCGTTGGGGGCGAGGGCTGGTTGCAGCTTACCTTTGGGGGGCGGCTCTGGTCGTGGCCGACCTGAGCCGGTGGCGGGATCCCGGAGGTTTCCGGGGTCCGGAGCCGGTGGCAAGCATGAGGGCGGGGGTGGGGTACCCCCGACCCGGTTAACCCCTCAGGCTTTTGCTAATAGCATGGCGAAGCCGGAAGAGGGAGGGCGTGGAAAATGTCGGGCCTGTGCCCGGGGGAAGCGGATGCGGCGTCACCTTGCTACTAAC
Source organism: Ichthyophis bannanicus (assembly GCA_033557465.1). Lineage (NCBI taxonomy): Eukaryota > Metazoa > Chordata > Amphibia > Gymnophiona > Ichthyophiidae > Ichthyophis > Ichthyophis bannanicus. The sequence continues at coordinate 339,682,693 of CM066032.1, forward strand.
ACGGCGGGTGAGAGCTCGCTCTGCTTGGGGGGGGGTGGGAGTTAAAATGTGTTGATGTTGTATTATGTGTGTTTAAAAGGTTATTAAAGCTGCGACCAGTTTAAGTCCCAAATGGTTGTCATGTGTTTGTTTTGAATTAATCTGTCGGGGAAAGGAAAGTGGGGGTGGGGCCTGGGGGGGGGAGGGGGGGCGAGAGGCGACATGCCGCCTTACCCGGTTATTGATTTGTACACTAGTAGTGGTTTTTGTATTATGTTGGATGTTGTTCTTTATATGGTTATATTTTATTGTTTTTATGAAAAGCACCTTACCAAATTGAATAAACCTTAGCCCTTATTAATCCACAGTAGCACATTGCCTCCTATCTGAGGACTTATTTAATTTTATGAAAAGTTACTCATGAGGGACTTTGTCAAATGCTTTTTGAAACTCCAAATCTACTATAACAATGATTTACCTTTACCCATATGTTGTTTACACCTTTAAAAAATTCTAATGACCTGGTATGGCAAGACGCCCATTTGCTAAACCCATGGTGACTCATTCCCATTAAGCTATGGGGCCCCTTGTAATTTTAGTGAGTAAGGAGGGTGATGGATCCTAAGAACACTACATATGTTCACTGATGACAATTATTGCTGGCAATTGCATTCAAGTAGTAGCTTTTTTTTTTTGCATCTTTAAATCATCGATTAATAGTTTTTAATCTGCATTCTCTATTTTTTCCTCAGTCATCACCAGACTGTTGCCATTGTTTTTCAAAATGGCAATATTTGTGTTTTTAATCAAGCAAGCTCCCATTGAACCAAATCCAGGGAATGTTCAACAGGTGGTTCCATCTGGATACAAATTTCTCTGTGTTATCCTCCTCTATTGTTTCCATATTTTCAAATACTAACTCCTAAAATCATTCAGAGTTAATAATATTTATTTATTTATTTGAACAGTTTTTCTATATCGCCCCTTCCAGTGATCAGGGGCAGTTTACATCAAAACTAACAAGTTACATAGAATGGTGTGGTAATGGTTATACATGAACTATATACAAAGTAAGTATTAACCTAGTAACTATTAACATCGAACAGTGTAGGAGATGAACTTACAATAACTATTTACATAGAGACTTCTACTATATACAAATCGCTGGAATATTAGCAAGATAAGTCGCAGTGTTGTTTAGTGTAATGGGGTAACTGGATCTGAGGGAGAGGTAAAGGGGGGTGCAGGGGGGTTATTGGTGTATTAGTTACTATTGCCATTAGGGTTATTATAGAACTCGATGAAGAGCAGCGTCTTCAATTTTTTTCTAAGGGCTTGAAGGTCCTTGATTGATCTGAGGTGTTCTGGTAATGAGTTCCATAATCTAGGGGCTGTGAATGCGAATGCTCCGTTGCTAGTTGTTTGCTTAGTCTTGCAGATTGATGTGGGTACTAAGAGGATATTCTGGTTGCTTTTTCTTCTGTTCCTGGTGTTGCCCCTATGTTATCATTGGGAGGACAATTAGATTACCAGTCGACATAGCATGAATTCCAAAATGTGGTGACCAGACCATAGAACGGCGATATTTGAGCAGTCTCTAACTACGATACACTTCTCATCACAAGGGGAGAGAATCAATTTGAGTTAATGCCCTATCACATGGGAGGGGCCAGAGTTTGCTTATCTCATGTTAAGATGGGCCATAATGTTTATAAACTGCACTAAGTCCATAGAGGTAGTATCATTAAAATGTAGATTAAAATCACCTAGAATGATGTTCAGTAATTACATCAGTGATCTCCTCTACCATTTGTGACCAAGGTCCTGGGGGCTAATATACTAGAAGTAGTCATTGGGATGGCCCTTGTCAACATTGAGCACTTTTAGAGACAGAGCTACTAATCTAGGATTGGAGAGCTAATAACCCTGTGATAATTTCAGAAAGCTCTTATATATTTATGCCACCCACCTCCTTGCTTTCACTTTCTGGGGCTATGAGTTACAGCATAGTCTGGAGGAAAGAGCAATAGGAGAGCTTTGGAAATGGTTAACCAAGTTTCAACTGTGAATACTAGATCCCATTGGTTGTCACCAATATAATCTCTGAGAATGTCAATCTTTTGTAACAGCTGGATCTTGCATTGAAATAAAAGTACGGAATTGGCAGAGCACTTTCTCTGGAGTCATCAAACGTGTTACAGGAGATGTTAAGGTTGAGGGGTAGATGTCTAATAGGACAAGTAGCATACCTCTACCACACACTCCCTGATCTATGATGAATGGGATAATTGACATCAATTTCGAACACTCAGCATTCACTAAAGACTATCCCAATGACCCTGTTGTTTCAGCTGGAAGGGCCTGGTATCCCTACAGTCGTAAGCCCTCCCACCACACACACAACATATAGTTCAGAAAGCTCTCCCTCCCACCATTCAAATCCCACATTACAGTTTGGCACACTCCAGTCATTCCCATATCAACTAAAGTACCTGCTAAGGATAGGCCAATTAGCAAATTAAAAACACTAAAACTTTGGAATGTCCTCTGAGATTGCAATATTGTATTGTTACTCCCAAAGGCCAGCAGATTTAATGATTGGTTCTCCTTCTAGGTGCTGCTATGATTTTTTTTTACAATCCCCAAAGAGCCCTAGAGCAGGAGTTCTTCTTCTAAGGCCTCGATTCATCCAAAATATATTCACACTAAGAGTCAGATTGTTGGTGAAGTCAGAGAGGAAAGTAAGGATTCTAAAACTGATATTATTCATCTGGGAACAAATCTGGCTAGAAACAGTAACTCTGCAATTTAAAGAGACTTCCAAATTTTGGGAGAGAGACTTAAAAACTTTGTCAAGACTATAGCATTCTCTGAAGTTCTACCTATTCATGGTAAAGGGCAAAAGAGGCTGCATCACACAAACAGCTTTAATATGTGGTTTCAAACCTGAGGTAAACATGAAGGTTTTCAAAATCATACATTGTCAATCTGCTCAAGAACTCAAGTGCCTGCTAAAAAGAACCTCCAACAACAGACCAAGAAGACACAACACAATCAACCAACTAGACATACCCTAAAACGCGCACAATGACTCAAAGGACACATAATAGAGCATTCGCCATCTACGCTCCTACAATATGGAATGAGCTACCACCACACATAAGAGCCATCAAAGCCATTGGAGAATTTTGCAAGAAACTAAAAACCCATTTATTCCTGGAATTTTACCCTTAGCAGAAAAATAGAAGAGGGGTAACCTGCATGGAATGACAGGAACAACCGTAAACAAAGGCATAGAATGGGATAACCTGCGGAGAGTGGCAGATACCACTCTAGCAACCTTACTAAGCAGACTAGATGGACCTTGCTGGTCTTTATCTGCCATCATTTACTTTGTTACTATAAGGATCTATGTTTGAAAATGGCACATGTCTGGTGCGATCATGTCCATGTCACATGGGGGTATAGTGGAGGTGTGCCTGAGGCAATACTAAAAAGGTACACGTGTGTACCCTGATTTTAGAATGGCACCACACATTGGACCTTACTAGCACACACGTCCTTGTCTATTCCTGCCTCTGGGCATGAACAAACATCAGAAAAGTGCTTGTTTAAACAACCTGACACCTGTGCAGAGAAGAGGATCTCATTCCCCCAATATTTTGTACTGCGACAGAAATGCATGCAGGTAAATAAAGAGACCGTTTTTGTGGCCAGGATGTCTGTGTTTTGTCAGATAGATATACCCATCCTGAAATACCATCACAGGCGTGACCAGCCCGGGTGGGCGGTGGCATTGGCACACGTGATCATCTGTGCCGCCTCCCCCCCCCCCCCCCCTGCTGCCATTTCTGTTTGGGAGGGGAAGATGGGCTGTGGCAGCATTTCCAAAAGCAACTGCTTTTTGCTTTTGGAAATACTGCAGCTGCCTGCCTCCCCCTCCTGAGCTGGAATGGGGGGACGGCAAGGCTGGGGTTTCTGCCTACGGCATCAGAAATGCTTCAGCTGGCCCTGATCACAGGCACATCTACGTGTGCCCAAGCTACTGCCATCCATATCGGAGACGTCTAAGTTTCTAAAATCGGTTGGAAACTTGCACGTGCCTGGCCCATTATTCTGTACATTCCCGTTTGTTCTGATTTTCCAAAGATGTTTATATTTTAAGGAGGAGACAGGCTGATTTTAAAATGCTCTTACATGTGCCCACCTTCGCTGCTGCCTCTCGCACAGAATTATAGGCATTCTGACTTGGACATCCCAGATTGCACCTACACAGCCTTTCTAAAATGTGCCTTTATGTACTATGTTTGCCTCCATTCATTTTACCACAACCTTCAGAAGCAAATTAATTGAAGCCGTGACAGGTACAAAAAAGAGCATATCATCTGCATTTGAAGGCAAATTTTAGACAGGACACAGAGAGAGGAATTTAGACATCCAGCTCAAGATATGGAAATTTCCACTGTAGTTTACAAGACGCATTGTCGTCTTCCTATATTCAGCAACAGCAGTGATTTTTAAAGGCTGCGTGTAGGGAATAACCATATAACTTTCCCCCCTCCCCACATGTGGATGAGAGAAGATTTTTAAAAGCACTGCTCCTGATCTCCACGCACACCTCGATCCAGCAGCACAACTGTCCCCCCATCACTGCCCACCAACAATCCCCCCCATCACCCCCTGACAACAATTTACCTCTCAGTCATCCCCCTAATATCCAATCCCCCCACCAATAAAATCTCCCTTATAGTAACATCATATATGACGGCAGATAAAGACCAGTATAGTCCATCTAGTCTGCCCAGCAATGTGGCAAGAGTAGGTGCACCTGCCGCTCCGTGCAGGTCACCCCTCCACATGCCCTTGTTTAGGGGTGTACCCACCGCTCCGTGTAGGTCACCCCTATTTGTTCAGATATAAGAGATAGTTGTGATGATTTTGATTTTATCTTGTTGCTATAAAGGGATCCACTATGTCTTTTCCATGCCATTTTGAATTCTGTCACAGTGTTTGCCCCCACCATTTCCATCGTGAGGGCATTACAAGCATCCCACCACCCTTTCAGTGAAAAAGTATTTCCTGACATTACCTTTCAGTTTATCCCCTTGCAGCTTCATGTTATGTCCTCTAGTTTTACAGCTTCCCCATCTTTGGAAGAGGTTTGTTTGTCCATTAATACTCTTTAAATATTTAAAGATCTGAATCATATCTGCCCTGTCCCTCCTCTCCTCCAGAGTGTACATATTTAGGTCTTCAAGTCTCTTCTCATAAATCTTCTAACACAGGTTCCAAATCATTTTCGTCGCCTTCCTGTGAACCTCTTCCAGCCTTTTTATATCCTTTGCAAGATACGGTCTCCAAAACTGAACACAATATTGCAAGCGAGGCCTTACCAGCGACTTGTACAGTGGCATTAGCACCTCTTCCTTTCTGCTGGTAATTCCTCTCTGTATGCAACCCAGCATCCTTCTGGCTTTTGCCACCGCCTTGTCACACTGTTTCACCACCTTGAGATCATCAGAAACAATCATAACCAGGTCCTTCTCTTGGTCTGTGCATACCAATCTCTTGCCCCCTATCGCATACATTTCCCTTGGATTTCTGCTTCCCAAGTGCATGACACTGCACTTCATCACATTAAATCTTAACTGCCAAGCATTAGACCATTCTTCCAGCTTTTGTAGATCTTTCCTCATTTATTTATTTTATTTATTTATTTTTATTTCTTATATACCGCGCTATTAAGATCAGTGCGGTTTACATTAGAACTGAACAGTGCAACAATGCAATAATATCACAATGTGCTTACATAGAAGAGGAATAATCAATAATGGGAATAACAGGGGAAACTATTTACATGGTATATACAAAATATTTACATAAGTTAACATAAGTTAAATACACTAATAATAATTGAAATCTACAGTAAGCATAGCTAGGTCAGGTGGAGTCCACTCTGTTGCAAATTTTGGTGTCATCCGCAAAAAGACAGACTTTTCCATTCAGCCCTTCGTCAATATCACTCACGAATATATTGAACAGTACCAGTCACAAGACTGAACCCTGGGGCACACCGATAATCACCTTCCTTTCAGCCAAGTGAGTTCCATTTACCATCACCTTCTGTCATCTGTCAGTCAACCAATTTCTGATCCAGTTCACCATCTTGGGACTCATCCTCAAGCTGTTGAGTTTATTGATAAGCCTCCTATGAAGAACAGTATCAAAGGCTTTGCTGAAATTTTGGTAGATCATAGCCATCGCATGCTCTTGATCTAGTTCTCTGGTCACCCAGTCAAAGAACTCAATCAGATTTGTTTGGCAAGATCGTCCTTTGGTAAAACCATGTTGCCTCGGATCATGCAACCTGTTGGTTTCGAGGAAGTCCACTATTCGCTCTTTCAGGAGCACCTCCATTACTTTCCCCACCACCGAGGTAAGGCTTACTGGCCTGTAGTTTGTCACTTTGTCCCTATTACCACTTTTGTGGAGAGGTACCATGTCAGCCCTTCTCCAGTTCTGTGAAACCTCTCCCGTCTCCAAGGATCTATTAAAAACATCCTTCAAAGGCCCTGCAAGAAGATCTCTGAGCTCTTTCATTATCCTGGGGTATATCCATCTGGTCCCATAGACTTGTCCACTTTTAGTTTTGCAAGCTGTTCTAACACATCTTTTATGAATGATGTGGTATCTACTCCATTCCCATTTGTATATTTGTCAATCACAGGTGGTCCTTCTCCAGGATTTTCTCTAGTGAAAACATCCCCTGATGATCCTTCACCCGTGAGCTTATCCTGGATCATACTGGGGCCCCTGGTGTCTACTGTGAGCAGGAACAATCTGAATTTGCTCCTGCTGCAGCTATCCCCAGATTTCAAAATAGCACCTGTGGCCACCAGCAGTAATCTTATCGTTTGCAGTATTTTATGTCAGCGATGGGGAGATTAGATATCAAGAGTATGTTTGTTGCAGTACTTGATATCGGGGGGTTTTGGGAAGGGTGATTGGATATCAGGGGCGTCTGTTGCAGTACTTGATGTCGGGGGTGTTGGGAGGGGGGATCGGATGTTAGGAAGGTGTCTGTTGTAGTATTTGATGTCATTGGGTGTTGGGTGGGAAATCAGATATCAAGTGGGTGTCTGTTGCAGTACTTTATGTCGGTGGTGCTGGAAAGGGGAATTGAATGTCAGGGTGGGGGAATTGTTGAAATATTTGATATTGGGGTGTTGGTAGGGAGGATTGGATATGGGGGGTGTCTCTTGCAGTACTTATTTTATTTATTTATTCTTGTAATTTGCTAGACCACCCATAAAACATGGAAGACCAACAGAGTTGTTTATAATAAAAAAAAAATACACAGAACAGAAGGTTACAAGTTACTTTTTGTTGGGGGAGGGGTTTTGGGATCGGGGAGCTGGCCTTTCTCTTAACATCTGCCTCTTCAAACAGGCAGATACTGCTGCCTTGGGGCAGGTCTAAATGCCAACATCAAGAATTTCTAACAGCGTATATTCCTCTTGCAAAATGGGGTATAGACATCAATATTTTAGCCTGCCCAAGCCAATCCCTCTGCAATGCACTAACCATGCCTCCTTGCGATCCCCACATGTAAATAGAGGCTTTCTAAGATCACTATTTGCACATGTAAGTGATTGACATGTTTAGAAACCACGATTTACATGTGGGAATGCTTCTAAAATAATCCACATAGAGCATGGTGGCAAGACCAGATTTCTCAAGAAAAAGTTTCAGTTTTCAGACTTGCCAGAATAAGTTTTGTCTATAGAAAGTTAACTTAAATATTACTACTGTTAGCAACACCAAACAGTTTAAACAAATGAGACTGTTTTTGTTTTGTTTTTTTACCTGTTTCCAGGCATAGTACCTTTCTGCTTTGATAATCATATCTACGATGAGGGTATGGTTACTTCTTGAAGCCACTGCCAGAGCTGTTTTTCCTTGCTGAAAATCAGAAGTAATGAACCAATATGGTTAAGTATAATCTTTCCTGGCTGTTCATATTGTATCTTGCTTTTCATACATCTAGTGACATGGAGGCACATTCCAATGTGGGCGTCCAGGCCTCTGTACGGCTGATTGGAATCGGGACACCTAGAGGTAGACCTGATTCTGATCCCACGGGGGCTAGACATGCCTACAGGATCACAGTCGGGACTAGGGCCTGAACGTGTGGGCCAGGACCCGATTCTGATCGGCCTGCATGCATAGCCACTTGCCCGGCTACCTCAGTCAGGCTCCCGAATGGAGCCGCAATGCCATGGCGTCCCATCACCATGGCTCCATTCAGGAGCCACGAATACCGGCCGCTGCTGATTCAATTCATTCCCTGCAGCCGAACCCTCGATCCAGCCTCCTATGGCCAGCGTCTGGCTGCAGGGAACTTCCTGAAACCCCTACCTTTAGTTCCTGGTCAGCAACAGGATCCCTGACGTCCAGGGGGACTTATTCCACCTCTGTGGTGGAATAAGTCCCCCATCTAAGTTCACAGCCCCGGACGTACAGATTCAACCTCAGAATCCGTCCTGTATGTCCAGGGTTGTGGATCACCCATGCCCCGCCCTCTCTCCACCTCTGGAACGCCCCCTCCTGCCCCCATCTAAGCCTCCCTGTACAAATATGTTGTTCATACGGGGAGGCTTTTGCTAGGGCTAGCAGGAGGAGCGAATAGCGGGAATGGACGTCCCAATTGGACATCTATCACTGCTATTTGCGATGCAGAATGACCCCAATAATAAATTACAGAAGAAAAGGCGCCACACAGTTAAGAATGGATCCCAGTTGCCAACCACAGAAAACAACTACCAGCAAGAGATTTCTCCTTATCCAGGACAGACATTTGTGTTATTTGCTTGCATTCCATCATTTTAGTTAGGAAAGCATGCCAGATGCCCACTTAGTAGAGATATGAGCAGAGCAAATAGTTTTGGTTTGTTTACAGTTTGACCTTTTTTGATTTTCTGGCTTTTTTTGCTTCATTTCACACACTTCTTTTAATAAAAATGTTGAATGCACTTTAGAACTTTTTAATGCATGCAAATTGATTTAATGAGCATTAATTCATAGTTAATTGACATTGTATCTATTTTTAATGTAGTAAATTAAGGAACTCTAACAAATCGAATGTGCGTTAATCAACATAAATTCCTACCACTTAGCTTCCTTCAGTGCTTGAACCGCTTAGTGCTATCTAGCTGGTGGTTGAATATTGCTGCTAACTGGAAAACAACACTGGTGCCCAACGAGTCCAGGTATGCTCTGCGGCTGAATATCCAGCTTTTGTTAAAGCAGCGGTGACTGTGCTATAATTAGATTAGCTGCATGCTTGACCACAAAGTCCTAAGAATCTAAATAGCCAGAAAATTAGTGATGACCATTGCTCAAAAATCTGATCACTTAGGTCCTCTGCCTCTTGCTATAAATTGCAGATCTTGCTTCCAATTGGGTGTCCTCATTCTGCCATTTCAGCTCTTGACTTGTCAACATGGCTAATGGGGCAAATTAAGGCTTTCCAGGAAAATCATTCCACTGGTTGTTGGGGAATGGCCATGGAGGATTGGAAAAATAAGTCTTGGGGGATCAATGATAGTTGGGAGGGAATCAGTAGAGGCTCAAGGATCATTGGTAGTGGTGGATCAAGAACAACCAGGGGAAAGAGAAGAGTGAAGGAAGGGAGAGGGGATGGAAATTTAAACAATGGTGGGAGCTGAGAGGAGAAATATGAATAGAGAACAGAAAAGTGGGAAAGAACAGGGACAGAAAAACTGGGGTGAGAGGGAGAGGAAGATATGACACAGAGAACGAGTTTGATGAAGAGAGTGATGTAAGGAAAAGAGAAGCAAAATAAAGAGAAATTTGGGCTACTGGAATAACATGGGGAGAAAAAAGGTGGAAACACCCAAAGAAGTGGTAAAACAAAGAAAAGAAAATAGAATACATGAGTACCCAGCACCGTCTTCAGTACATAGATTGGAAACTCTAACTCTTAATGCAACCTGTCTTCATAAAAGTATAGCCCTGGCAAAAGCAAAATATCATGTCCAAACTAAACTCATTACTGCTTTGTTTCCTTACTCCTAATAACTGAAAATCAAAATAGAGCGGCAAGGGGGCACAAATCTGCTAAAATGCCTAGTTGCGATACTGTATCTACCCAATTCTGAGTGTGAAAAATGTTCAACATATTCCTAACCTGAATCAGTCCATAACATTGACCCATGTGGGGTTTCATGTGTATAAAATGGCCTACACAGAACTGAAGATTTGTGTCCAGGGATTTGTGTGTATGAGCCCAGGGTTACTAAGTGTCATGTTTACTAGACATTAATGCACGCTATCTGCTGCATCAGCCATGTTATTCCTAGGAGCACAGTGGGAGATAGCGCACACTAACATTTAGTAAACATGGCCCTAAGTGCCCTCGTGTTAAACAGTACCTGGTAAATTGCCCTATGTCTGAAATAAAGTTAATAAAAGACTTAATGCCATCTTACCTCACCAATCTCATAAAGAACCCACAAAACGACAGAACAAGAAGGGAATGCAGGCAATAACTAAAAGAGCCTTTAGCTTCACCGCACCAATGATATGGAACTCCCTCCCAGATAAGCTTAGAACCACCTCAAACCTGACCTCATTCAGAAAACTGCTTAAGACACATTTGTTCATAGAGCATTTTGGAACAGATGGACCAATGCAAGACCTCTGCTCCACATAACATACTCCAGCACAAATCAGAACACTGATCTCTCCTCCCTTTTCTCCCCCTCCCACTTATCCTCTCCCTCCTTCCTATCTCTCTCATGCTAAGATACCTCACCAAAGATCTAACTAATGCTATTAGACACACCACTGAATTGCGGATAACCTTGCTCCTGTAAATAAATTCCCCTGTACATACTGTACATATGTTAGATTCTCAAATGGCAAGGTAAATAAGTTACATTCTCACATGGCACTGTTTAAATGCTAATGTTCCAAATACCTTGATTTATGTTAAAACTAGTTGGCAAGATGTTAATATGTAAGGTTCCTTGGTTGTTATATGTAAATTGCTTTGATTCTGCTGAAAGGCGGTATATAAATACAATAAATAAATAAATCGATGGGGGCGTATTACTTATTGAGAAAGGGGTACCACTTGCCCCAGCGCCTGTATAAATGTATAACCAGTTAGGAGTTTTCTAGTTGGCTTACTAATCAGAAAGGCCAGGGAAGGAACTAATGATATAGCAGAAATAGTAAAAGAGAATGTTCCGGAGGGAACTTCTTTTCTCTTTTTTCTGCTTCCCAAAAGCAGGCCAAGTGCCCAGCAAACAAGGGACTCAGACCTTATGCAGGTTGACTCCCAAACACATAGAAGCATGACATAAAAAGACCACATGGCCTATCTAGTCTGCCCTTCCATATCAACCACTACAACAGTCCCCTTTTTCCCTTTAGAGATCCTCTGCGTTTATCCCATGCTTTTTTGAATTCAGATACTGTCCTCATCTCTACCTCCTCCACTGGGAGATTATTCCATGCATCTATCACTCTTTCTGTAAAGCAATATTTCCGCATATCACTCCTGAATCTATCCCCTTTCACCCTCATCCTATGTCCCTTTAAAGCAGAGCTTCCTTTCAATCGAAAGAGGCTCTCCCCATGTGCATTTATGTCATGGAGGTATTTAAACATCTCAATCATATCATCTCTATCCCACCTTTCCTCTAAGATATACATATTAAGATGCTTAAGTCTGTCCTCATATGCATTTTAATGAAGACCATTAACCATTTTAGTAGTTAACCTCTGTACCAACTCCAACCTGTTTATATCCTTTTGAAGGTTCGGTCTCCAGAATTGCACACAATACTTCAAATGAGGCCGCACCAAAGACTTATACACGGGCACTATCACCTCCTTTTGTCTGCTGGCCATTCCTCTCCCTATGCACCCAAGCATCCTCCTTGCTTTCACCGTTGCCTTTTCTAAATGTTTAGCTACTTTAAGATCATCAGACACAATCACACCTAGGTCCTGTTCTTCTTTTGTGGACACTATACTGTATCTCTGCATTTTGCATTTTTTATTATAAAATCTCAGCTGCCAAATTCTAGACCATTCTTCAAGCTTAGCTAGATCACTCCTCGTGCTATCTACACCTTCCTGGGTGTCTACTCTTTTGCAGATTTTGGTATCATCCGCAAAGAGGCAAACCTTACGGACAGCCCTTCCGCAATATCACTAACAAAGATGTTAGTGATATTGCGGAATATGAAAATAGATTGATCCAAGGAGTGTCCCAAGTACTGACTAAGGATAAGGACACTCGTGATAGGGATTTTTGCTTGATCACCTGAGTGTCTCCTTCCCAAGAATCAGGCATGCTTCAGGAGCAGAAGGCTAGAATCCTGTTGAGGATGGGCTCTCACCAAACCAACTGGGCTGCAGGGAAAGAGGAAAAGATGTATTGTGATGAAGGAGAGCATTACCTCAAAAAGGTAAAAAAAGAATCCACTGCCTTCCAACCTTGTACCTGCCAGAGAGAACTCTACCTGTAAGTGCGTATTTACCACATGGGAGCTTACGTACAGGTTGAATAGAAGGCAAGTAGTCTGAAGAGTAAAGGCTAAGAGAATCTTGATTCTGTTTTTGGGGAAAAAGTCAAACCTGTAACCCATGATTCAAGGAACCAACTGCTGTGAGAGATTGAGTGAGGTGTCTTTGCTGATTCTTAAGGAGTCTGAGAGGTAAGATTCAGCTAAGATTCCAAATGCAACTGGACAGGAAGATCTGCATTTGTGAAGCCTACCAGTGAAAAGAAGAAAAAGGAGGGTAAAGGCCAAGGCAGAGAAGCTCGCATCCTGGAGATGAATTCATGGCTGTGTGGATGGTGTCATCGAGAGCGTTTTGGTTTCCTGGACCATGGGATGCTGTTCCAAGGGTTGCAGAGCAGAGATGGCATCCATCTGTCCAAGAAAGGTCGATGTGTCTTCAGTAGCAGACTGGCTAATCTACTGAAGAGATCTTTAAACTAGATTTGTTGGAGATGGGTGAAAAAAGCCCCCAGGTAAGTGAAACATTAAATACCTTTATGGAAATGGGTAAAAGGGGCAACATATGGAAACGGTGTGTATAAATACTCATGGCATGAGAAATAAGATCCCAGATGTTGAAGCTTCAATAAGAGAGGCTGACGTAGATTTAGTAGCAGTTACAGAAACATGGTTCACAGAAAACCATGACTGGGATGTAACTATAGCAGGCTATACTTTATTCAGAAAGACAGGGTAGGAAGAGGGGGAGGAGGAGTTGCACTATATGTAAAAAAATAATCTTAAAGCTTTGGAACTACAAAGCTTAAAAGGGAGAGAGGGGACACTGTGCATTAAACTAGAAAGAGAGAAAGAGAAATCTATTTGCATTGGCGTGATATAAAGATACAAATCTCCCTCACAGAAGGAAGAGGTGGACGGAGAGTTAATTGAAGACATATGCAGCATTGCTAGGAAAGGGGACATACTACTGATAGGGGATTTCAATATGCCACATGTTGATCGGCACATTCTTGTTGCAGTATCATCTAGAACTAAGGAAATCCTGGATTCTCTACAGGGAGAACTATTCAGGCAACTGGTAACAGAACTTACACGTGAAGGGGCCATACTGGACTTGGTGCTTACCAATGGTGAAAGTGTTTCTGATGTTATAGTGGGAGTTCATTTTGCATCCAGTGATCACCAGATGGTGTGGTTCAGTATTAGTAGGGCTGTTAAAATCCATTCTAAAGCAAGGGTCTTAGACTTTAGGAAAACTGACTTTGCCAAGATGGGCCAATACCTTAGAGAATCGTTAGCGGAATGGGAACAGCTGGTGGATGCAGAAAAACAGTGGGCAAAACTGAAAGGCGATATTTTAAGGGCAACCAACCTTTTTGTTAAAATGGTAAATAAAGGTAAAAGGAAATGGAGACCGCTATGGTTTTTGAAAGAAGTAGCTGAAAAGGTGAAGAAAAAGAGGGAGGCCTTCATGAAATACAAGAGATCACAGACAGAGGAAGACATGCATCTATATTTGGAAAAACCTAACAGAAGCTAGCAAAGTAGTCAGGAAAGCAACGATTCAAAAAGAGGAAGAAATAGTCAATGCAATAAAATGAGGGGATAAGACATTTTTCAGATATGTTAGTGAGAAGAGGACAGGCAAGAGTGGTATTGTCAGATTCAGGGATGAAGAGGGGAACATGAAGAAGCTGATGAGGATAAAGTAGAATTGCTTAACAAATATTTCTGTCCTGTGTTCACAGATGAAGAACCAGGAGCAGGACCTCAGAAAACACCCACAAACTGGATCAGAAGCAAGGGGAATCTTGAACAATCCTTACTTCCGCCTTTGTGTAAAAGGACCACATGTGCCTCTCTCCAGTCATTTGGCACCACTCCCGACGCCAACAAGGCATTGAAAATGTCAGTCAGTGGAGCTGCTAGAATGTCCCCAAGTTCCCTCAGTATTCTAGGGTGTATCCCATCTGGTCCCATTGCTTTATCTACTTTAAGTTTAGCTAGTTTTTCACAAACACAGTCTTCTGAAAATTGTTCAAGATTCCCCTCGCTTCTGATCCAGTTTGTGGGTGTTTTCTGAGGTCCTGCTCCTGGTTCTTCATCTGTGAACACAGGACAGAAATATAGCAATATACCACAAGATCCGGACACTACGTCATCTCCGCCCCTTACTTGACTTCACCGACTACCGAACAATCTTCCAAGCCTTGGTACTCCCACATCTTGACTTCGCTAATATCATTCTCCATGGACTTCCTCAGTCAACACTAAGCCCGCTCCGTCTCGCCATGAACTCAGCTGCGAGGGTACTTGTAGGATTATCGAGGTCAGACCACATAACGCCAGTCCTGATGAACCTCCACTGGCTACCTCTGCAGGCTAGAACCCAATACAAGACTCTAGTCTTGACATTCAAAGCCCTAAAGAACCAGCCCCCCACGCCCATCAGTAAACTTATCCACAGCACGCCAGTCAACAGAAATAGGAGATCCACATTGATGAACAAAACAAATAAAATAGGTTGCAATTGTACTTAGTCCTAATAATGGTTCATCTCTACAGTGCTTGGAAATGAAGCATTATATAAATACACTTACATTACTGTGAAGACACTTGCCTTATCGACAACTGTTAGATCACAGCCTGCCTTCAGTAACTTTTCCACCAGTTCTATATTTCGGAGCTCAGACGCCAGGTGCAGAGCCGTCTCCTGCCTCTACAGTCAAGAGAGAGAAAGCTATTGTGACTATCCTTCAACCATGAAACACATAGGCAAAATGGATGTACACAAAGAGCCCTGGGGACAAATTAATGTTATGTTTTGAGTATACGTGAATCATCCATCCTAGTGCACAGGTGCAGGGAGCAATTGTAGTAAGTGAGGGACTTGCTGCTCTGTAGGCTGCTAAAATAACCGCAAGAGGTAAAGGATGCGGATCCGAGGAAGGCAGGGGACACATTTCGGCTGCCTTCTATTGTCCTGCCAGCGGCAGCAGGGCAACAGCAGAGAGCCGAAATGCGCCCCCCCAAGCCTTTGCGCCCTGTGTGTCTGCACTGCTTGCACAGGGCTACGTACGGTCCTGTTTGCACACCAAGGAACTAAAAGACAGCAAGAATCAACAGCACAGTTTATAAAACTAAATTATAACTCATTTTTATTTTGTTGCTATAAACTGCGCTATGGTTCTTGCTTTTTCTTTTTCAACATATATTTTGCATCCACAGTAGGTGCCGAGCAGAACCAGGACATTCACCCACAGAACTCAATATTTAAAAAAAAAATTGGATTCTGATCATCTCACTAACAACAACAACAACCACTATTCTCTAGTACCAGACATATTGTGAACTAATACAAAACCCTACAACAAAGAGCAAACCTACCATACCATATCAGCACAAACTTCCAAAAGTCACATAAGGAGCCCATCCAAAAAAAAGCATCACTGTAAATACTACAGTGGGCTCTGGAACATCCATACACCTATCTGAAAAGCTGAACAAGTCAAATTACTACAGTACAGTATAGAGCTTTATGTACAAACTCCATGTAAACAGAACACTTGACCTCAGTCACACACTCGCAACATCGACCCTCACCAAGTACAGAATAAGTAACCACAATCATTCTAAATTAAAAATAAAAATATGTAGACAAAATTTAAACTGAAACCCCAAGAAGCTAGAGTCCACATGCAGTGCAACATCAGATAAATAAGAGATGCAGTTCCCAATACTGTGTAAAATATAAAGATAGCACAAAGTCCAAGCACTAAAATGAAATAAAATTATTTTTTTCTACCTTTGTTGTCTGACCATTTTATTCTCTGATCATGCTGGTCCCAATCTGAGGTTTCAGCTTTCCTGTCTTCTCTTAGCTCTCTTTCTGTGGTCTATGGTCCATCTGCCATTTCTTCTCTTCTTTTGTTTTCTTCACTTCTTTCCATCAGCCTATTTCCAGGCCCCGTAACTCTTCCCAGTATCAGCCCCTTTCCAGTCCTCCCTCCCGGTACCTTCCAATGTCAACTTGCATTCCCACGACTGCCACTGGTGTCCATTCCCTTCCAGTCCCCCTCCTTCCCCACTGTCCAGCTTCTTCTAGTCCAAATACCATGGCAGCCCCTCTCAGCATCTACTCCCTTCCAGTCCCAGTCTCCCATCCCCTCGCATCAGCCCATTTGTAGCCCTAGCTCCCAGTTTTCTTCCAAGGCCAGCAGCTCTATCCTCCCCTACCCACCATCAGCCCATTTCCAGTTGAAGCCCCCCCCAATCAGCTCACTTTCAGTGCTAGTCTCCCCTCAACCCATTACCAGTCCTAGCCTCCACTAATCAGCCCATTTCCGGTCCTAGCCTCCCCAATTAGCTAATTTCCAATGCTAGCCCCCCTCAGTCCATTACCAGTCCTATCCCCTTCAGTCCATTACCAGCCCTATCCCCCCCCATCAGCCCATTACCAGTGCTAGCCTCCCCTAATCAGCTCATTACTAGTCCTACCCCCCCATCAGCCCATTACCCGTCCTAGCCTCCCCTAATCAGCTCATTTCTAGTGCTAGTCCCCCCTCAGCCCATTACCAGTGCTAGCCTCCCCTAATCAGCCCATTACCAGTCCTAGCCTCCTCTAATCAGCCCATTTCCAGTCCTAACCTCCCCGATCAGCTCATTTCCAATGCTAGCCCCCCATCAGTCCATTGCCAGTCCTACCCCCCCATCAGCCCATTACCAGTCCTAGCCTTCCCTAATCAACCCATTACCAGTCCTACCCCCCCGATCTGCCCATTACCAGTGCTAGCCCCCCATCAGCCCATTATAATCCTAACCCGCACTGTCTCTCCCTTCTGTCCAGCATTTATCCCGTCTGTCCAGTATGTTCCCCTGTCTCTCCCCTTTGTCCAGCATTTGCCCCCGTCTCTCCCCTTTGTCTAGTACTTGTCCCCTTTGTCCCCCATCTCTCACCATTGTCTCTCCTTGTCCTCCTCCTTTCCCCACTCCCTCCACCTGCCCCATGACGATAGTGTGGGCACTCTGGTTATTTTAATTTTAGATTTTGCCGCCTCTGCCCTGCCTCTGCCTCCCACTACGTTTTTTCCTCAAGAATGCTTGCAGCAAAAAAAAAAGCGGTGGGAAGGCAGAGGCAGGGCAGAGGCAGCAAAATCTAAAATTAAAACAAACGGAGTGCTGCCCCTGCCGCACAAATTACCCTGATCGTTTGCAGCGATCAGGCTGATTTGTTCGATGCCGATTGTTCCTGCTGGATGAGAGGGAACCCTTGTCATTTCCCTTCCAGCCCCCTCCCTCCCTCCCTCCATGTCAGCCCCCCTCCATCCCTCCCTTTCTCCATACCAGCCCCCCTCCCTCCCCCATGTCTGCCTGCTACTGCCCTGTGCCTCCTTCTTCTGCAGCCACGGTTCCCTGCCTCTTAGGGAACTGCGGCTGTGCCAGTGAAGCCGTTGCGGAGCCTTCCAGTCTCTCGACGGGCTCCATGCAGGATTGTCCCGCCCCCAAAGGATGTGGTAAACAACTTCCTTTGGGGGCGGGACAATGCTGCACGGAGCCCGTTGAGAGACTGGAAGGCTCTGTAACAGCTTCACCGGCACAGCCGCGATTCCCTAAGAAGCAGGGAGCCACGGCTGCAGAAGAAGGAAGGCAGTGAGTTTGCCGCTGCCGAGAAGCAGACTCGGCAGTGGCAGCCACTTGGGGTGCGTTTTTTGTTTGTTTTTTTTTAACTTGAAGGGGAAGTGAGGTGGGTGTTTTGGGGGCATTTGCCACCCTCAAAACTTTGCTGCTTGAGGCAGCCACCTCACTTTGCCTCATTATAGAGCCGCCCCTGTATGTAGCAACAAACAATAGGGTGTAATGCCGGCCTCTGACTAGCAAACAGCCAGGAATTCACACTGGCTTAACAAAAAAAATAGTCTGAGGCCGATATTCAGTAGCAGTGGCCAGCACACTTAAAGAGGCTGGCTGTGGCCGCTTTAATTTAAGATCGGATATTCAATGCTAAGGTCATATCTAGCCACCGGCATTGAATATCTGGTGTTCCCAGTTAGTGTTTTAGCTAACCAGGAAGTGGCGATATTCAGCCCCTGCCCATTTAGCTAAACCGGTTACAATTGGCCAGCCTTTAAAATGCCTAACATTAGCCAGTTTAAAATTGCCGCTGTTGCCGCTGAACGGTTATCTTAAGCGCGACCCTGCAATGCCCTGATGCTATGCTGTAAGCATCGAGGCATTTAGTGGTGTTAGGAGGGGTTAGTCAGTGGTACAAACCGGCTATATGCTGCTGAATATTCCACTCACCATGACTAAAGCAGTCAGCAGGTCTGCTAAATCACTTCGAATATGCCCCCCATTCTCTTTACATTTTAAATTCTGTTTTCTCAAAGCACACGTCCTCTTAATAGTATGCTAGGATAATTTCTCTTCCTGCCTCTTCCAGTAGGGGATATCTAATTAGGATCACTCAACATATAATAGAGAGGCAGCCCAACGTCATTTGCATTAGTGCTGGAACAGACCATGGGTCTTCCGCCATGTCGACTGTTGCATCCCAAGCACGTTAGGGGTGGATGTTGTCATGCTTCTAACATAAAGATGATAAAAATAGAGCCACTGCTTTTTCAGCCATGGCATTTCAGTGAAAGTTAACTGGATAAGTTGGTTGGACAGGGCTGGCTCTACCTTTAGGTGAACTAGGCGGTCGTCTAGAGCACCAGTGGTCTGAAGGTGTCTCATTGCTACCACTACCTCCCCTCTCTGGGACCTGTGGAGGCAGCAATCACCTCAAACAGCTCTGCAGTGCTTACCCAAACCTCCAGCACTGCACTACTGTTTCTGCTTCCATCCCCCCCCCCCCCCCCCCGTGCATGATGCTGACTTCCTGTTTGCATGGGGGGGGGGGTGTCAGCCACTTCTGCCCCCATGCAAAAGCAATTTGGCATTGTGCACTGGAAGGGGCAAAGCAAAAACAGACCTGCGATGTCGGAGGTTCAGATAAGCGCTATAGAGCTGTTTGAAGTAATTAGTGCTGCTGCAAGAGCTAGAGAGGGGGGAGGGGGCAGGGGAGGTGAGGACGGGCATGAGAATAAGGTCTGCCTGGGGTGCCTCATCTCCTTACACCAGCTCTGGATCTGGATAAAAGTTAACCAATCTCCAGCTTGGGAAATTCAAACAAAAAGATTATCTCAGTAACTCCTGAAATTACCTGAACAAATCTTTTTAAAATTGGCCTCACAGAGATTAGAAACTTAAAACAGTGAAAACTGAGCTTTCATACGGTTTCATTGCTAGACATTTTCATTACTGATGAGCTTTGAAAGAAAGAAGACGCATCGTTTCATCTATGTGCTTGTTGTTTCTTATCTTATCATTTCTTATACTTTATTGAAATCCACTTAGAAATAAAAAGGATTGATGGAAGAAAAAGATTTTAAATAAATAAAATAATCTGTCTCCCTTCTGCTATTTTTTTTTATTACCTTTCACAGAAAACGCTCTTCTTGCTTACCTGATTTAAAGTATTCATATCGTATTGCGCTTCAGAGAGGATATCCACAATCTGTGAGTGATGATTTCTGGTGGCAAGATGAAGAGGGGAATTCTTCTGTTGTTAACAAAGTAGATAGTTAAAATATATTTAGTCATTATAGCTTACGGTACAACAGTGCATTTTTCCTAACAGAAAAGTTGTTAGTAATCAGATGCAGGGCTCTTTTATTAATTCACGAGGACCATGGGTCAAATTTAGCAAGCAATGAAAAAGGTGTCAGTATTCAATCCTGCCGAGTACTCCCTCAAAAAAGGCCTGCAGTACAAGCCTATACGACAGTGGTTCTCAATCCAGTCATCAGGACCCACATCCTTCCAGTCGGTTTTCAGGATATCCACAATGAATACGCATGAGAAAGATCTGCTTGCACTGCTTCTATTTTGTGCAATTTTAGTGATTGTGATGTTATAATTTGATGTCTGCCTCCTGTTTTTTCCTTGTAAATTGCACCTAGTTAAATTTCTAAAATGTTCATTGTAAAAATAATAATAATCTTTATTATTATAGTTTTTGTTACATGTAAACCGCCACTGATCTCTGGAAGAGGCGGTATAGAAAATGTACAAATAAAGAAATAAATGTCTCTTTGTCTTTTGCGATTCACTTTGAGTTTTTTGGTTTAATGTGGAATATAAATGCTGTATTAAATAAAATGAAATTAAGATGGGAAGCTGAAATTGCGGTTGAATCATGGAGTAATACAGAGAAGTGGCTCCAGCCTGGCGTGACAAGAGGCATTAGGATATTCTCCATTCCTTTCCTAATAAATCCTAACATTCCAATTCTTTTTTTGGCCATCACTGTATGCCGATCAGAGGATTTCAATATACTGCCTACCACAACACCTAGGTCCTTTGCCTCGGTGGTTACCCCTAATGTGGAACTTAGCATCATGTATCTGTAGTTTGCATTATTCTTCCTTAAGTGCATTACTTTGAGGGTCTTTTACTAAGCTATGGTAAGTGGTTACTAAGGGTTTAACATATGCATAACCCCCATGGTAATCGCTGCCACAGGACAAGTACAGACAGCACAGTCAAGAAACTGCGCTTGCACTCGCCAAAGGTGGGCAAGATGGGAGCAAGATCAGAGCACAAATATGGCGTGTTGGTTGGTGATAGCTAGCATGTTCTATAATGCCGCCTACTAGCTCATGACTGCCAATAGTGTAACTGCAATCACAACCACCCAAAGAAGTGGTGGTAGATACAGCTGCTCAGCTGCAGCCAACACTCTGCTGTCGATCGTGTCTCCCCAGATTTTCGCACCCCTCCCCCCCTCAACCATTCTCCCAATGTGTTCCCCTGGGTAATCTTCCACCCCCTTGATATTTCCTCTCCCCCATTGATACCCCTTTTCAGGACCAACATGGCCGGAAAGGGGGCCCCCTGCAAAAGGGCCCACCAACACCAGGGTCTACAAGCCCCCAACTACAACACACATACACCCTCCTCCTGGAACTTATTTAGCATCCAAGTGGGTCATCCCTGGTGGTCTTGATCAGGGCAGGGGCGGTCCTTCTCCACTACTGCCCCAGCTCTGGCAGTCTTCAAAATGGCACTGGGATCACCCTGTGCTACTTTCGTGGCGCTACCACTAGGGGGTCAGAAGACTGGAATGAGGTGATCCTGGCACCCTTTTGGAGAATGCTGGAGACAGGGCAGGAGAAGAGGGGACCTGCTCCTGCCTTGATCACCTTTAGACCACCAGGAATGACCTGATTGGATGCTAGGTAAGTTCCGGAGTGTGCAGGTATGTTGTTGGGGGGCCTTGTAGACCCTGGCACTGGTGGGCCCCTTTGCAGGGCTTCCACAGCAGTCCTGGATACTAATGGGGGGAGGGGGAATGCATTGTGGTGTGATTGCAGGGAGATGGGATTGGGGAGACCCGATCAGCTGCAAGGGGGTGCCCCGGGGCTCTGGGTCTGTGGTCCCTGCCTAGGCAAGTGCTCCTGCAATCCGTGGCAGGGGAGGGTTCATGGGCCCTGCAGTATTTGGCAGCCCTGTGTGCTAATTACAGTGCAAGCGCCCTGCATTTACCACATAGACTTTGCACCTACCATGTGGTTTTTCCGGCGATAAACCCATAGTAAGTGCAAAGCCCTACTGCTCTTTAGTAAAACAGCCCCTTTATATGTTTCCATTTTAAAATTATCTGCCAAGTGGATGCCTTCTCGGACTCTGTTTAATACTTGAATAGATGCACAAAAGCTACAATGATTAACTTAAAACAAAGTGTATGTCTGGTTTCTCATACATAATATTGAATGCATTTCTTCAGTTTCAATATCTTATAAAAAATGAAGAGTAAGAAAATTCCACTAAGAACAATTTTCAGAGCAAAGGAGGTGATAGCATACTCACTCCAGACACAGCAAGGTCAATATTTTTACTTATTAGAAATTTGACAATGGAAACATAGCCATTCTCTGCTGCTACGTGCAAAGCACCACTCCCATCCTGGAAAAAGAAATCAAGTGCACATAGCACTGAGAATCATTCAGAGTTAAAAAATATGCTATTTGAACAAAATGTCTTTTTATTGCGCAAGTGGCATGAATAAACTTACACAACAACAGTACGATTGAAGTCACAACATATGCCAGGAATATAATCAGGTACAACTGAAGAAATTTTCCAATAAATCCTATTCGCCCCCCTCCAGCCCCTATCAGCAGCAAATGTTTAATCAAGCAGCATTATTTCTAAACTCATTGTCAAAAAAAAAAGTCCAAGGCCAGGCAAACAAGGTCAAAAATTAAGCAGCCAACTCCTGGCTTTAAGTGAAAATGAATCCCAAAATGTCATCCACGTTAGTTGAAAATCCCCTCCACTTTCTGAAGGAGATCAATGAAGCTCCTGTGTTTTCAAACTTTAGATTTAGATAATTTTATTAGTATGACACTTTTACACATTGCAAAAATAATGCAAAGTAATGCATTCCTCCATTGAGTCATGTTACATGAATCAGAGTTGCTGTATTGATGGGCACAACAAAAATGCATGGCCCAATATTGGCCTTTCTGCCTTCAGTTCGACATTCATTGTTGCCAATATATTAGCTTGAAAGGCATGTCTAGAAGACACCATCCATTCCCATCAGAAATTTAAACTGCTGCCCTTGCAACAAAATGTTATCCAAGTGTAATTTTATGGTTTTGCCTTCTTCGGCAAGCAAAACATCCAAGTTTGGCCCTAGCTCCATGTGTCATTTAGCCACTATGGCATCAAAATTATGCTGGGGAATATGTAGGAGAAGAAATTATTGATAAGTGGTGATCTTAAATTTCTCCTCGTCTGAGAGCAAAAGACAAACATGTCTTGTATCACTAAGGAGTATGTCTACTAAAGGGTGTTACCTGCTGCTAGAGAGCTAACGCAAATTTATTGCTCATGGTAGCAGCTAACACGGGCAAAATGCAAATATCGCAGGCACATTTCTGCGATATCTGCATTTCACGCACTGCACTTGTGGGGAGGCAGGATTGGGGCAGGAAGTAGTGGTATTGAGTGTTGGCAGCCATCATGCAAAAGCTTTCAGTGATGGCTGCAAAAATTTGGCTTCATTGCGGCTGTAGATGATGCCACTTCAAGAGGCAATCCTGCAGGTCTTGAGCCCCTGAAGTGCTCATTGGTACTCACAAATATAGTGCCGATCACATGGTGATACCTCCTAGTGTCAGGATGTCAGGGGGCAGCACTGTGTGATTGTGGCAATTTTGTGGAGTCATGACGATGGGGGCGGGAGCAGGGAGGACTGCTTCTGCCCCTGCTGACCACCAGAATGTCTAAGGTGATGGGTGGGGTTGGGGGTGGGGGGGGGGTGTTTGGGGGCCGAGCTAGCTAGTAGATATTTTTTTAAAGGATTGGGGAGGTTGAAGGGGCCCAATTGACTAGCCAAGATGCTGTTCATAGACTAGGGATGAACAGATCCCTCCCAGACCGTTCCCAACAGGGATCGGGAGCTATCCAGGGGGTTCAGTGCTAAAGGAGGGGGAGGCCACTTTTTTATATTGTTAGTGCCGCGGATCTGTACATCCTCAGAAAGCCAGATGCTGCTTTTAGTGCAACATAAGAGAACTAGAAATGCATTTCCCCCGTACTGTACTAAATAAATGACAGCAGATGTCAGGATTGGCATTAGGAGGGATGCAACCTGGCAATTGCCCTGGATCCATAAGCCAGAGAGGGCTTCACATCTGTCTGAGAGAGAAAAAGGCACAGCTAGATAGTGGGAATTGAACCCTGGTCTCTTGATTACCAAGTCAGTACTCCTCTAGTTCCAGCCCCTGCCAGCATGAGATCCCTTCCAGTCCCAGCACCAACCAGCATGAGCTCCCTTCTAATGCCAGTCCCTCCCTCCCAGCAGCTCCCTTCCAGCATCATCACTTCTGGTTCCAGCCCCGCCCCCCCCCCCCCCTTTCAGCATCAGTCCTTCTCCAGTATCATCTCCCTTCCAATCCCCCCATCCTCCAGCATCAACCCATTTCCAGTCCTATTCCAGTGTTAATGTAACTCAAGGTGTAAAAAAAAAAAATTAAACAAGTATTGACCAGGGTTCCATGGCATCAGCAGAAGAGAGAGACAGGCAACATCTGGACCATGCTGGAGAGCCACGGCAGAGAAGGTTTTTTTTTTTTTTTAAGTAAATGCAGCCGTGGTTTTTTGCAGATGTTGAGGCTGGGCAGCTTCGGGCTGCGATCGAGGCTGTCAGGGGCCGTGGTGAGCCCGAGTCAGCCCTGGGCAGCACCGTCCCAGTGTCAACTCCCTTCCAGCCCCCTCCTCTACCCACATGTTAGCTCCCTGTCAGTTCCCTTCCAGCCCCCTCCTTCCCTCTATGTCAGCTCCCTTCCTGCCCCATCCTTCCCCTGGCAGCTGTGACTCCAGCATCTTGCAGAGCCACAGCTGTGATAGTGATAATAATTTAAAATAAAAACAACGCTGGTTTTATTTTAAATTATTATCGCAGCCACGGTTCTATAAGATGCAGGAGCCGCGGCTGCATTGGAGGAGGGGTTGAAGCTGAGGGGGGGGACAACCGAGGGTGTTGAAAGAACTAAAATATGAGATTACAGACCTATTATTAGTCATCTGTGAACTATCATTAAAATCATCTGTAATATCTGAAGATTGGAGGATGATCATTGTAACGCCAATTTTTAAAAAGGGTTCTGGGGTGATCCAGGAAACTACAGACCGGTGAGCTTGACGTCAGTACCAGGAAAAATGGTAGAAACCATCATAAAGAACAAAATTACTGAACATGTAGGTAGTCATGGCTTAATGGGAGACAGCCAACATGGCTTTAGTCAAGGAAGATCTTGTCTTACTTATCTGTTATATTTTTTTGAAGGTGTAAATAAACAGGTAGACAAAGGTGAACCGGTCAATATAATGTATCTGGATTTTCAGAAAGCCTTTGACAAGATCCCTCATCAGAGACTCTTGGCGAAGTTAAAGAGTCATGGGATAGGAGGCAGTCTACTGTTGTGGATCAGGAACAGGTTAAAAGATAGAAAGCAGAGGGTAGGGCTGAATGGCTAATTTTCTTAATGGAGAAAGGTGAATAGTGGAGTACCCCAGGGATCTGTGCTGGGTTTGCTGCTTTTTAACATATTCGTAAATTACCTGGAAATGGGAATAATAAGTGAGGTAGTCAAATTTGCAGATGACACAAAAGTATTCAAAGTTGTTAAAACCCAAGAGGATTGTGAAAAATTGTAAGAGAATCTTGATAAATTGGAAGACTGAACATTCGAATGGCAGATGAAATTTAATGTGGAAAACTACAAAGTTATGCACCTAGGAAACAACAACCCAAACTATGGTTACATGATGCAAAGTTCTACATTAGGAACCAACACCCAGGAAAAAGGGTGGATAACATGTTGGAACCCTCTGCCCAGTTTGCAGCGGTGGCCAAATTCTAGGAAACATAAGGAAAGGAATAGAGAATAAAACAAAGGATATTATAGTGCCCCTATATCATTCCATGGTGCAATCGCACCTTGAAAATTCCACCAAAATAGTAAAGAGGATGAAAGGATACCCCTATGAGGAGAGGCTTAAAAGGTTAGGGCTTTTCAACCTGGAAAAGACATGGCTGAGGGGAGATATGATAGAGGTCTATAAATTAATGAATGGAGTGGAGCATTGATTGTTTACGCCATCAAAAAGTAGAAAGACTAGGGGACATGCAATGAAGCTACAGTGTAACCCGTTTAAGACTACTAAGAGAAAATATTTTTTCATTCAACGCGTAATAAAAGTCTTGAATTCATTACCAGAGGATGTAGTAAAAACAGTTAGTGTAACTGGGTTTAAAAAAGGTTTGGACAAGTTCCTGGAGGAAAGGTCCAGAAACCATTATTAAAGAGGACCCAGGTAATCCACTGCTTGCCCCAATGCAAGCATTATGGAACCTGTATGTCTTTTTGGGAACCTGCCAGGTACTTGTGGCCTGGAATGGGCACAGTTGGAAACAGGATACTGGGCTTGATGGACTTTGGTTTGACCCAATATGGCATTTCTTATGTTCTCATGACAAGGAGAGAGATGAAAAGCTGGTTTTCTGCTCTGGCTGCTCCCGATCCTGTGGCCAGAGGAAAAAGCTGGCTTTTCAACGGCCGGTTTTAGCTCTCTCCTGGCAGCCAGCCTGACAATATAAAAACTGGCCAGGCCGGCTGAATACCAGCTGGTTGGCAACCCTAGTTTGGAGTTAATGCCATTTGGGAGAGCCTATGTATGTTGGAGGAGCTTGAGAAGGGGTGCTGAAGAGTTCAACCTCTTCTACCCACCCTTCAAATAGCCTGCAGACATTGAAGAATGCACCGTTGCTCTCTCTGCAGTTATTTTTTATGGGTGGGGCATGGATGGCATGGGGCGGCTATGGGTGGGGCGGGGGGCAGGTGTGGGTGGGCGTGGGCAGGGCATGACTAGTCATGGGTGGCGGGTTTTTCTTTTTTAATAAGTTGGCATCCCTACTTCTGGATGGGCAGACTAGACAGGCCAGATGGTCTTTATCATCCATAATTTTTCTGTGTTTCTGTCATGTCGTCATTTTAACTATTGTTATACCATTTCTACAATGCAAGTTGTAAGCTACACCTCTTGGGTGGATCAATAAATCTTCATAAATAAATTAATAAGTGTGCCTAACTCTTGAGGGAGCTGTGGCCAAGGCTCAAAATTTGTCATTGCAAAAACATCTAGGTAAGGGGAACAGGGGTCAATTATAGCAATAGGGGAAAATCTCCGAGTTGCTGTAAATGTGATGTGGCTCAATAGAGGCTGGTTTAGATTATGCTGGAAATTCAAAGGAGCAGAAGGAAATAAATGGTCACAAATATAAACTTACAAAATTAAGCCCCGCCTAAAAAGCAGGGTTTGCATCCTAAGAATGCATATCCAGGACACATTTTCCGTATAACCAAAGAACCTTTCTTAGGAAGCACGATACACCTACCTTACTTAAACAATTCATGTCACTTCCTGCTTCCAGGAGCAAGACAGCACAATTTTCATGTCCACCTTTCACAGCCAAATAAAATGCTGTTTCTCCATTCTAAAGTCACAAAGAATTACGAAAAAAGAAACATTTCAGCAAATAAATTCAGAACTTCCTAGTCTAATTCTCATACTTATAAAGTTAAAAATATATAATAAATATATAATATATAATATAAAATATATAATAAAAAATAAAAGTATATAGTTAAAAATCTCTGTTCCATGTAATGTATACAGCAGTATACAAATGTTTACCTGTTCCATGTAAACCGCCCCTGATCTCTGGAAGGGGCGGTATAGAAGAAATAAATAAAATAAATAAAAATAAATAAATAAATAAATACTTAGGCACAGCAGGAAAGACATGTGGAATACAAAAAAAGCCTGTGAGGTCCGTCATGTTTGTCCCTTGGTTGCCACTGGCTCTTAGGCCTCTTACTAAAGCCCGCAAAGGATTTGCAGTTAATGCACCAAACAAATGCGCATCAATTTGCAAAGCCTCTGCGTCAGCTCTCGGGGACGTGACCAGTAAGATCCCAGCAGGCAACTGGTGATGGGTGGCATGAACATGCGCTCCGCTGAGGCGGGTTCACTTAATGACTCCCATAGAAGAGTTGTTAGGTGAACCCACATTAAGAGTCACGTTGCCACCGAGTGCGCAGCATCGCCCTGGTGCTAGTGGTACTACGCTTTCCGTGCCCACTCGCTGCTCATTCCCAGCCTCAGCCCACGATGACCAAGCAACAAGCATTTTAGCCCACAGTGGCAGGCATACAGTACTCACACGTCAGTGTTCCCAGCTGCCACGCATTAAAAACATGTTAACTGGCTAACAGGCTTTAGTTATAGGGGCCCTTAGAGTTATTAATCCAACCACGTAATGTTTTGAGTGTAAGTGAGTTAAGGAACATGTTTATTATCATGTGCTATATGTTAGTGAGCATGTTAATGCTCCTACTGCTTACCACACGCTAAAAACAGCCAACATGGTAAAACTCATGTGCTAACTGCTTAGGGACGGATGGGGTGGAGACGGTGGGTTATGAGTGGAGAGTGGGAGTCGACTGCACAGCACATTGTGGTTAATACCCTGGTCCTTATTGCACACTGTCAGTATCGCAGTCAATCCAAGTGCCTTTAACGCTACCTCAAGAGGAGCACATGTGTTAACTGCAAATGAACCTAAAGTATGATAAGGGATTTTTTAGTGCAGTAACTGTTTCATGCCGCTAAAGCACATGTCCTTTGCACTTACCGCACATTAGTGTTTACTTCTAACATGCGGTAAGTGCAGAACTTTACCTCACTTTAGTAGCCAGGCCTAATATGTTTATGAAACCATGCGAGATTTTTACAGTGAAAATCAGCAGCATGCTCACCACAAACATGGTGCACCAGCTGTTGGGAGCGTATGCAGTATTTCCTCAGCAGATAACATGCTGAAATTGCAACGTGTGTGGCCAGCAGCACCATGGATACATAGAACACCACCTCAATGGGGGCATTATCTGCACCCACGCTGTCTGCAGTTTTGACGGTGGCCACGTGCTGTTTGCGCCCGCAGTAGCCACATGTTGCAGACACATCCACTCTCCGCCCCTTGCCCACCGACTCTTGCCCACTGCTTCTGTAGATAGTGCAGAAAATCACTGCACTATCTATTAACGCATTAACAGGTAGCACAGCTTAGTAAACATACCCCTAATTGAACTAAAAGGTGTTAGTTACAAAATATTAGGCACCTAGATGTTAAGAACATATATCATTTTTCTGCCCTCAGGACATATTCAAAGCCATTTAGGAGATTTGAAGTCCTGCAAACCACCAAAATGGCGCTAAGTGGGATATTCAGCCCACTAACACGGTTCTGGTGCATTCCAGGGGCGGAGCAGAGCAGAGCCGGCACCCAGGGAGAACTGGCTAGCAGCCATATTCAGCTGCTAGCCAATTATCCCACAGCAGCAAAGGGCAGACACTGTAAAGGCTGGCCTAACGTTCACCACTGTAGCTAACTGGGCAGCGGCTGAGTATTGCCAAGATGGATATTCAATGCCAATGGCTGGATATGGCTCCGGCATTGCATATCTGGGCTTAAAGTTCAGCGGCAGCAGCTAGCCGCTGTAGAAGCGCTATCACCGCCATTGGATATTGCCCACCCCCCCCCCTCCGTGCTTTTACTGATTCCTTTACAATATATAAAAGATCCTCACAGGGATCAAATGACTGTCAACTGCTCACATTCCTGAAGTCCTATATATTCAAATACTATGGGGTATGTTGGCTAAATGACCTAGCTGCTGCCTCGGCACCACTGCAGAATTATTGCAAGGCGGTAGCAGCTAACGCAGGAAGAACACAGACATCGTGGCAGTTTTCAATAATGTCTGCCATTCGCGCAGTTGCCGCAGGCTTGGGTGGGATTAGGGCGGAGAGGCAACAGGTAATTACCATGGACATTACCAGCATGCGATAATTGCCAAACTTTGCAGGTTTCATGGATGCTGCTATCACTACCTCAGTGGGTGGCAGTAGCTGTATCCGTGGAGCTCGTCTCCCGCAATCCAAGCATACTCCATGGTATCTGATGAGGAAATGTTGGGAATGCCCCTTCTACCTGAACTTTTGCTGCTAACGCTGGCTTTTTGCAGCAATCGCCTGGTGCTTGCTGCAAAAGCCTAACCTGGTTTAGTAAATATATGCCTTGACTCTAGACAATTATAATTTTTCCCTCAAGTAAATTTAGTCCAAGGTCAATGTGCAGAAGGGTGTGTTATATGTGATAAACTAACAGCATTGTGTGAATACCTATACTTTTTTAAAATTTTATTTTGTATTGAAAAATTTTTAAAGTATCAATCCAAAACATTACATCTTGTAACAGAAAGCCGAGAGAAATGTATACAAAAAAATCAGGAAAAAAAATCACAATAAACAATGGAAGATAAAGATCAGTATGGCCCATCTAGTCTGCCCATCATGGTGTTTAGGGGCCTAACTACCACTCCGTGTAGGTTAATCCCACTCTGTGCTTTTTACTCGGTGTACGCTATCCCTGCTATGCTTTTTGAAGTGTGAAAGTCATTCTGGTTTTGCTGTGAGCAGGAATGCTCCTCTTCCTATACAGCGATTCTCTGTCTTCAGACCATGCCTTTCTGAATTCCATCAGTTTCTGCCTCACCAGGTCCAGTGGGAGGGCATTCCAAGCATTCACCACCCTTTTTGTGAAAAAGTATTTGCTGATGTTTCTTTTACATTTTCCTTCTTTCAGCTTCATTTCATGTCCTCTAGTTTTATAGCTAAGGCTACCAAGATTGTTTGCAGGCAAATCTGGGGCACTTACCTGAAGTGTGGGGGGGGGGGGGGGCAGAGGAAGGGGAACCTTAGTTCTAGGTTTCAGCAACAAGATGTGGAGGAGGGAAAATGAGTTATTATCCTGCCCCCCCCCCTCCCAATCCATCTCATGATAGCAACAATACCACTTCCAAACAGACAAATCGACAGAGAAATAGAAGCAGTGATACTTTTCCTCTGTACTGTGCAAAATATAAACATAATGGAAGTTGTTTTTAAGTGCAGTTGAGTCGGTGTCGACTCACGGCGACCTCTGGATAGTTGTCCTAAACTGTGTTCGGTCTTCAGTCAGGCGGTTCATTGTTGACAGACTGGCACCCATAGCTGCTCTTATTGTATTGATCCATCTCATTGTTGGCCTTCTTCTTTTGTGTTGACCTTCTGCCTTGCCAAACATGATGTCTTTCTCTAATGATCTCTTTCTTCGCATGATGTGTCCAAAATATGAAAATCAAGGTCTTGTCATCTGAGCTTCTAAAGAAACCTTAGGTTTGATCTCCTCTAGTACTGACTGGTTTGTTCTTTGAACAGTCCATGGTATACACAGTATTTGTCACCAGTGCCATAGTTCAAAGGCATCAATTTTCTTCCTGTCTATCTTTTTTACTGTTCAACTTTTGTATCCATGTGATGTTACTGAAAATACCATGGCTTGAATGAGTCGAATCTTTGTATTGGGAGAGACATCTCTGCTCTTGAGAATCTTGTCTAGGTCCTTCATAGCCATTCTGCCAAGAGCAATGCGTCGCTGGATTTCTTGACCGATTGTTGCTTCTTTATTGGTAATTGATCCAAGTAGGTTAAAGTTGTCCACTATTTCAATTTCTTCTCCATCAACGATGAACTTATTGATTTTGCCAGTTGTCAGGATCTTTGTCTTCTTTACATTAAGATGCAGGCCCATTTTAAGACTATGTTCCTTGATCTTGAAAAGCAAATGTTTCAGATCATCTTCACTTTCAGCCAGTAATATGGTATCATCAGAATAGCGAAGGTTGTTGATGAGTCTTCCACCAATCTTCACACCTCGGTTGTCTTCATACAGTCCTGCTTCTCTGATGATTTGTTCTGCATATAAATTAAACAGGTAGGAGGAAAGTATGCAGCCTTGTTGTACACCTTTGCTGATTTTAAACCATTCTGTTTCTCCTTGTTCTGTTTGAACTGTTGCTTCTTGATCATGTAGATGCTGTACAAGAGAACAATCAGGTGTTCTGGTATATATAATGGATATAAAATCTAAAAACTGGCCTATTCAAATCACTAAATTAAAAACAATATTTCTTTTCAACTTCCTTTGTCCTCATTGCTGGAATCAGGGACAGCAGGCCGCCAAACAGGTGGAAGTCAATGAGACAGCTCTAAAATCGGGGACAATCTCTGAAAACTGGGGACATCTGGTAACCTTATTTATAGCTCCTACATCTTTGAAAAAGGTTTGATTGCTCAGTAATTCCTTTCAAGTATTTAAATGTCTGTACCATACCTCCTCACCCTTCTTTCCTAGGGTATACATTCAAGTCTCTTCTCATATATTTCAAACAGAAACCCCATAGTATTCTGATTGCTTTCTTGTGATCCGTTTCAAGAATTCTATGTCCTTAGCGAGATAGGGCCTTCAAAACCGACTACAGTACTCCAGATGAAGCCTCAGTAATGACCTGTACAGGAGCATTAGTACTTCCTCCTTCCTGCTGCTTATGCCCCTCTCTGTGCAGCCTAACATCCTTCTGGCTTTGGCCACGTCCTTGTCACATTGCTTTGCAACCTTAACCTTACAGCACACATCAGGGCGGAGACCGGATGGGACAGGACCAATCCCACCACAGTGCAGCTAGCATAGTTGTTTGTAGCCCACGCTACCTGCGCTCAGGGCAAGTACCGTGCGTGCAACTAATACCTCCTCCCGCGGCTGTTTTACGATAATGAAGCACAGCAAATGCAGGGGAGCAATTGATAACCACCCCTCTGCAGAGAGCATGCAGTCCTGCCATAGTAACGCAGCCCACACATGCGTTACCGTCATGGGCTTGGTAAACATGTCCCTAAATCTGTTAGTAGCAACTGAAGGCTAAGGCAGAGCAGGAATTGATAACGTGATGCTTTTGTTTGTTTTGGGAGCTGAACTGTTGTAACAGACCCGGAATTTAAAGCCGGCTGCTGGGGTTGTGGGGAAGGACGGATCACTGATAGAGGCAGAAATTTAAAAGCAGTTTAGTCGATGTGACATTTAGATTCTGCAGCTAATCTGAGGAGAGTCAATTTCCCTTTGAATTCCTGTGGCTGTGTAAACCCAGCTACATAGACTGAGGACTAAAGAAAAAATCCAGTCCCAGCAGCAGAGGGGATCCAGAAATTACTTCTTTTGGATTTAAGGAGTCCGAAGCAGAAAAAGGATCTCAGAGGCGGAAGGCTGACACATGGCAGTCTCCTAAATCCAACAAGGGACACTTATGGTGAGAGAAAGGAATCTATATTTAAAATTTAAGGCTCAGATTCGGTCACTTTTGACAGTGATTTTTTGAAAGTTAGACCTGCTAAAGTTCTACCCTCCTACTCTACAAGCACCATAGTTGTACACATTCAAACCGCCTGTATAGCCGTGATTCTCACAGTCATTATTTAGCCTTTAACCTTGCACTTCCCAAGACTCCTAGTTATGGCTATTGCTTAAAATATTAAATGCTGTCCTGCCCATTGGCCACTTCTGGATGCACTTACCTCATTCTGTTCATTTATATCTTCCCAAAGGGTTATCAATGTTTCCACAACCTCATCGTGACCGTTTTTCGCAGCTAGATGCAGAGCTGAGTTTCCTTCCTTGAAATGAACACAGATAAAGTGTGGTCATCCTTTGGCATATGTAGGTGTGTGAATATACCACATATATACCTATTAGGACTTGGGGAGTAGCCTAGTGGTTAGAGCAGCAAGTTGGGGAACAAGGAATTATGCCAAATGACACAGAAGATATAAATTCACCTGATCACAATCAGGAAATCCTGTATCTTCTAAAACATTTGTGTCTCACCACAACATTGCAAACTATCCTCATATTAAAGGGGAAGAAAAAAGACCTCAGAGACTGCTGTTAAGCCAGCTTGGGCCTCTCACGTCTCTAACAATATAGATACGAAAAAAAAAATAAAAACCCACGTATGTCTTCCCATTCACACCTTTCCATGTGGATTAGTTTAAGAGAAAGTTGCAACAGGATTTCTGTATTTTACTTATATCCAGCCTTTCCAGTCCAAAAGGATCATCAAAAGTGACTTAGATCAAAGAATGCAACTTACAATATTGACATTTGGTGATAATTGTATAAAGTTATTTTCAAGAGATTGTGGCAATATACACACGTAAAATGGCTCTTATGAAATTGCCGGTTCAGGTTGGAGGCATTTCGCCCGTAAGAGTTTATCTTTGAGCTGTGGAGTTGTAGTTATCATGCTTGAGTTTATTGTCCCTGAAGAAGCCTGTTAGGCGAAACAAAAGCTTTTGTTGGACTTTAAAAGGACTTTAAAAAAAGCTTTCTCGGCATTGACTCTGCTTCTCCTGATTGAGGCTGATATTTAAAGAACTGAAAGTGTGTGCGGCTTTGCTGACAAGCGTGCGTGGGAGATTTCAACAGAACCCTAAGTTGAGTATACTATTTAGATTTTGATGTTGTCATAACTCACTTTGAAAGATTTCTTGTACTTTTTTCAGGTCACGGAGCCTCTTGTGAGGCCTGATAGTACCCGCACTGGGTATTCCGTTCACACTATTTCAGCTGTATGATTAAGATATTGAGATTATTTTGAAATCCCGAAAAAGTACTTTTAGGTGATCCAAGTAGTCTTTTTAATTAGGTCTGATTTGATTATTGATAATAATTGGTGTAATTAAATTGTTAAAATAAAAAGTAAAAGGCTTTATGGCCCGTGATGTGGAATTTTCCATCTAACCCTATGGTGGCTCGGTTCGCCAAGTGAAGGGTAAGATTTCTCTGAGGCCTGTTCGCCTTTGTGAATTGGTGATTTATTTTAGCATTATGTATTAAGGAAGGTTGGTGTTAAGGAAGGTTGGTGGTTTTTTGAGTCTTATGAAATTGCGCCAGGCGTGAAAGCACATGTGATATCACAAACATGCACACCTTGACATTGCCAGGGATGCGGTCTGGGAAGAACATGGGCAGAGCCACAAAGTATATAAAAATGCAGAAAGTGCATAAAATGTGAAATTCTGTACTTTACCCGCGAGCTTCCATAATCTAGGTATGGGTATTTAGACTGCTCTTGAGCAGGAATATTGCCCACACCTGGAACGTAGCCGCAGTTTGTGCAGGATTTATGCTAATATTTTGTAAAGACAGGTCGTACAGTTACCAGCTGTCTTTAATTTTTGGGGATTGTCTCCGATTTTGAGGCAGCACCCCCAGCTCCGTGGACTACTATCATCTCCTGTCCCCGATTTCAGTGAAGACAGAGGCAAAAAAATTTGCTTCTCTCACATGCCCCTTCACTGCAGCACAAAGGAAAAGTTTTCTCAATCCTCCTTCCCTCCCTCTGTCTGTGCTGGAAGCAGGAGCACGTCCACTTCCTGTGTAGCAGGCAGGCAGGCTCCAGAGAGTGGCTCTGTATGGTACAAGAAGCTGAAGCACTATTAAGTGTCATTCCTGTTGCTGTCGTAGATGGATGGAGTTTCTTTTGTGCAGATTGCCTGCTTCCATCCTCCATCTTTCCTCAAGCTGCAGTCCATCAGAAAAGCGGTAAGATGAGAATGCTGCGTTCTTACTCCCAGCAGCCTGGCAGGCAGGAAAACAGGACCAATCTACACCCGCTTCTCCCAGCTTGGGTTTATCTTCCTCCTGCATGGTTTAGATTATTGTTTGACTACACAGAAAGGGAATGAGGTGGTTGGAAGAGTGAGTTAGAAGCACCGAATCACTGACCCTCTCTCCTGTCAGGCTTGGGAAAGAGGTGGAGCAGCAGCCTTGAAGCTGGGGTGTGAGGGGAGCTGAAAATACTGGGGACTTGTAGAGTAACATAGGACCAAGAACTCATAGGATGGGAAGCAGTATGGTCAGGAAGCGGGAGAGAGAAGGGACTCAAAGGATAGACAAGAAAGAGTGTTATATAGGGACTCAGGTGGGAGGAACTGAATGAGGACTCCAGAAATGAGGTGGGAAAAAGGAGACTCGGGGCTTGGTTTGGAGGGCAGCAAAGATGGGGAGATTGAGTGAGGGCTTGAGAGAGCAGAGATTTGGGTGTGGAGGGGACACTGAACTCAAGAGCACAGAGATGAGGGGTTGGGTAGGGGGTATAAGCAAGGAGTGAGAGACAGGACTGGAGATAATGGGAGGTGGGTTGGGGAGTGAGGAGGAACTGGTGAAAGAGTGAGAGGTGTGGGGAATAGGAGAGCTGGGAAGGGAGTGAGAGGAAGAGCGGCCACCTTGTTTTGGCTTTGAATGTTGCCATCTCCTGCCCGTGTGACTCATGTTGCTACCTCAGGCCTGACACTGTCTACTGTTGACTTCTACCACTTTCCACCGTTCAGCACATGCTGTGCCTTCCCCCACCCCCCATATCCCTTCAAACACTGCCTCCTCTCTGTGGGCCTGCCTCTCTTTCTTCCCTCCTTCCCTTTTTGCCTTCCAAAATGTTGCCACCTTCCCCTCACTTTCTCCCTTCCAGTGCTTCCGCATCTCACCTGCCGTTATTACTCTCCCTTGTTCTAAGCTTCCCCACCCTCTCTCCTGCCTGAGGCTGCTTCCCCCACTCTCCTCTTCTCAGTTCTGTCCTCATGTCCCTTCCAGTGCCTCCCCTTTGCTGTCTCCTTCCTGATACCGCTTGCCTCCGTCTCTTTCCCTTCTAATACTCTGTTGTCCATTTCTGTCATGTCAGTTTTGTTGTTGCTGCCTTCCCCTCCCCCGCCCTCCCAGACAAAAGGGGAAGACATGAAAAAAAGGGAGGAGAGGAAAGGGGAAGAGGACAAGGTAAAAATGATGAGGACACGGAAAAGGCAAAGTGCCAGGAAAAAAGAGGGAGAATGGAATGAAGCATTCACTGAAGAGACAAAGAAGAATTAATCAAAATGGAGGGGGGGGGGGGGGGGAGAAAGAATAGCCACACTAAGGGGACAAGAAAAAACAGGCAAAAAGAAGTGAAACAGAAGAGGAATAAAGAGAAAATGAACAGAAAATAAAATAGCTTGCTAACTGGTGTTGTTTTCCGAAAGAGTATATTAATTAAGAAACATAAAGATATTGGAACCTGGTATTATGGTCTGTGTGTATCTCCCAGACTGTCTAGGAATGATATAGCTGCCATGGGCCAGATGGAACTGATCCTTTGACACTCTAGAAAGAGTAACCCCTCCCCCTGGTTCCTGAATTCCAGAACTCTAAGACACTACCTTGTCCCAGATTTGCCCCCCAAAAATCTGGTAATCTTACAAGTAGGGAACTACTTGTCTTTATAAAATAGGCTTAAAATAGGCACCTGCCAACCCACTTAACATAGGTGCCCTGTTATAAAATTACCCTTTCTGGGAGTAATTTTATAAGGAGGGGCCTTATTTTAGGCACTAAATGCACATGTTAATATCAATATTTTAGATAATTGTGCATGTCAGTGGCCACACACGTGTGTAAATGATCTCTCAAAAATATCCTGCATAAAAATACACATGCTAATTGCATGGGGCATAGTTTCACTGTGGGCATGCGCAGGGGCAGAGTGTGGATGGAGAAGGGGCGGTGTGAGCAAGCATACGTGTTGATTATAAAATAGGATACTTTACACATGTATTTGAAAAATGTACGTGCGTTTATTTACACCAGTTCTAGGGCTGCTGTAAGTGACTGTGCATTCATTTAAGACATGTCTTTGCTACATACACTAGTATCTTATAGAGACAAATGAGCTCCTACTTCTCTTTATAAAATAGACTTAATTTAGGAATGTAATGTCCCACTTTAAATAGGCACCCTGTTCTAAAATTACCCCCCATATGCGCTTGCTGTCTTCTGTATTTTATATAACATATGATACAATCCAATCAATTGTAAACTCAGCTCAGCAAGGGAACCCCAGAAACAGTCAATTTTCCAGCGTACCTAAAAGTTACCTTCCCATCTGGTCTAGTTTTCCACCCACTGTAAATCTTAATCTCTCTCTCCTTCCAACTATATTTTCAAGGACAGCTTTATTAACATCACTACGTTGAGCTGTTTCAGATCACTGCTGTAATAACTGGGTTAAGAATAGGCAGGGAGATTTCTCCAAAGAAGTCTTTAAATGCTGTGAATGAAAATTTATGGTGTCTCGGGGCTTAGCTGTTTGCTTCCTTCTTTACTTAAAAGGCACTAAATAATGTTGATCAGCTCAGAAGCGAAGGAGCCAGACCAAAATTATAGCAGGGGAAAAAGCCATCATGTCTGGCTCTCGGCATTTCCAGAAGGGCTGCAGAATATTGATCTTCAAATGGCCTAAGCACAGTCCTTGGCTCACCTTCCCCTCAGGGCCTGACCATGCTATCAGGTGAGATGTTTGTCTGAAGATGGCTATTTTTGCAACCAGAGGGTGTTTAGAGAAATTCACACCCCTATATGTTTGTTTGGTATTTTTACACTGGTTATAAACCTTTCTTTCTATGTAATGGTATCTGATGAAAAATGCAGCACAAAATGTCTGGCAGCTTATTAGCATCTTTACAGGTCCTAGAAGTGTTGCAAATCTTACCCTGAAAGCTTTTGCCTTCCTTACTCCCTACTGATGAATATAAATGTACAGATACAGGCACCACCAGCCCAACTTCCACACGTGCTTGTACCCTTCTTCTCTCCTACAAAACCTTTGTTTAAATCTCTGTCATTATTCTTTTCTAAACCAGGTCAGTGCATTTCTGCCACCTGAAAAATAATAATACCCAATGAGGAAATCATTCTTTGTAAGACAGAGTTAAAACATTGTACCAAAATCCCCCTTTGCAGTTTTGACCCAGAATATTGTGTTTGAGGTTTTTTTAGCATGAGTCTTAAATTTGTATGTTTATCACCTTAAGTGAAGAGCTGTGACTAATATTCAGCCCCGACGGTGTTTTCAAGAGCATTAAATCTTACCTTGTCTTTTTCTGAGGTGAATAGCTTCAGTGAAATGAACTTATTCACCGTTTGAATGTGGCCGTTTTCAGCAGCGAGATGAAATGGTTTTTTATCTTTCTGGAAAGGACGAATCAGAATTCGGGGACTAGTTACAAAGATGCACTAACATTAACACATTTTAATTAACCATAACACGCATCACTTTAGCACAAGTCCCATGTAATTCAATAAGTCCTAGTTATTAATAATGCACATTAATAGTGAATTAGCGCACGTTAATATTTGCACACTTTAATTACTAATCCCCATAGTTCTAAATTGAAACAATCATTCCATTGCTTGGGTTTCCCAATTAAAACAACAAAAAAAGAGAAGATAACAAGTTAAACATTTGTTAGCTCAAGAGCCCACAAAGACCTTCCTGGTTTTCTACTGTCTTAAAGTATTCTACACTTCTGATGTGTAAGGAGGAAACGCATTCATGTAGATATTTACACTATGTACACCCATAGTTTCACAAAGACTTTCTGAGTCAAAGGATGGAAAAGAACATCTTTCCAATGCTGAATGCATGTCATGCAAGCTATTTTGCATGTGGGGATGTGCATCACGGTGCTGAACCAAAAAAAATATCTGTTTCTCTGCAGTTTTCATTATCAACATGGAAAGTATAGGAGATATCAGAGTACCTTTGTCTCTATGCCCTCCAGGTGTGTATGGCAGAATGAGAACTTTTCTGATGCCTATATGTGCCCTGGAACAGAATAGACATGGAGAGTCCACTAGTGGATGGGGACATGCTTGCTGTTTCTTAACCCTTTGAAGGACTACTTTAAATTTTTAATCCACATTCTGCAGTCGGGTTAATTTTTGCATATTTCAGGAAAATTGTACCCGTCTTATTCAATATGTTCTAATAGTGATTTTCCTTCTGCTATGGTCATGTATTATATACCATTTGATAGGAATATTTAGTCAGAATTTTGGATCCCGAGAGTTTTGGGCTCGGCCTGGAAAGGGTTAAATAGGGCACGCATGTTTAACTACTTGTTCAACTATTTGATAAACTGAAGAGTAGCAAATCACCTGGACCAGATGGTATACATCCAAGGGTGTTGAAAGAACTGAAATATGAGATTGTAGACTTACTATTACTAATCTGTGAACTATTATTAAAATCATCAGTAATACTTGGAGGATGGCCAATGAAACGCCAATTTTTTAAAAGGGCTCTAGGGATGATCCGGGAAACTACAGACTGGTGAGCCTAACATTAGAACTGGGGAAAA
The DNA here is from genome assembly GCA_033557465.1 of Ichthyophis bannanicus. Lineage (NCBI taxonomy): Eukaryota > Metazoa > Chordata > Amphibia > Gymnophiona > Ichthyophiidae > Ichthyophis > Ichthyophis bannanicus. The sequence goes on from CM066032.1 coordinate 339,723,015, forward strand.
ATGGTAGAAACCATTATTAAGAACAAAATTTCTGAACAAGTAGATAGTCATGGTTTAATGGGAGACAGCCAACATGGTTTTAGTCAGGAAAGGTCTTGTCTTACTAATCTGTTATATTTTTTTGAATGTGTAAACAAACAGATAGACAAAGGTAGGTCGGTCGATGTAGTGTATCTGGATTTTAAGAAAGCCTTTGACAAGGTCTCTCATGAGAGACTCTTGGTGAAATTAAAAAGTCATGGGATAGGAGGTAGTGTACTATTGTGCATCAGGAACTGGCTAAAAGATAGAAAGCAGAGGGTAGGGCTAAATGGCCAATTTTCCCAATGGAGAAAGGTGAATAGTGAAGTACCCCAGGGATCTGTGTTGGGTCCGCTGCTTTTTAACATATTTGTAAATGACCTGGAAATGGAAATAGAGAGTGAGGTAATCAAATTTGCAGATGACACAAAATTATTCAAAATTGTTAAAACCCAAGAGGATTCTGAAAAATTGCAAGAGGACCTTAATAAATTGGAAGACTGGATGTTCAAATGGCAGATGAAATTTAATGTGGACAAGTGCAAAGTTATCCACCTAGGAAAGAACAACCTAAATTATGGTGACACGATGCAAGGTTCCACATTAGGAACCATCACCCAGGAAAAAGATTTAAGTGTCATTGTGAATAACATTTTGAAACCCTCTGCCTAGTATGCAGTGGCGGCCAAGAAAGCAAATAGAATGCTAGGTATCATAAGGAAAGGAATGGAGGAAAAAACAAAAGATATTATAGTGCCTCTATCGTTCCATGGTGTGACCACACCTCGAATATTGTGTGCAATTCTGATCACCGTATCTTAAAAAGGATCTAGCAGAATTAGAAAAGGTACAGAGAAGAGCCATCAAAATGGAAAAGGGGATGGAAGGATACCCCAATGAGGACAGGCTAAAAATGTTAAGGCTCTTCAACTTGGAAAAGAAAAAGTTGAGGGAAGATGTGATAGAGGTCTATAAATTAATGAATGGAGTGGAACGGGTAAATGTAGATCGATTGTTTATGCCATCAAAATGTAGAAAGATTAGGGGACATGTAATGAAGCTACAGTGTAACCCATATAAGACTAATCAAAGAAAATATTTTTTCACTCAGTGCATAATCAAATTCTGGAATTTTGTTACTGGAGGATGTAGTGAAAGCTTTTAGTGTAGCTGGGTTTAAAAAAGGTTTGGACAAGTTCCTGGAGGAAAGGTCCAAAACCGATTTAAAGGGGACCCGGAAAATCCACTGCTTGTCCCAGTACAAGCACTGTGGAACCTGTATCTTCTGGGAAAACTGCTAAGTACTTGTGATCTAGATTGACCACTGTTGGAAACAGGATACTCGGCTTGATGGACCTTGGTCTTACTCAGTATGGCATATCTTATGTTCTAACTTGCTTGGAATGCCTCGGTCATACCTTTATCACACTCCTTCATCACTTGGACATCTTCATGCTGGGGACATCTATAGAACCAGTTTCTAAAATGGCTGCAGGCATGTCTCTATGATTTGTATGTCTGCGTGCCTGTTTTCAGACGTCCAAAGCACAAATAGGGCTTCTAAAATAACCCCCAATATGTCCAGTACTGGTGAGGGTTTATATTGCTGTTACTGAGATGACACCAGAATCAGAAATAGTTTTTCGTATGTGGAGTTCTATGGGGAAATGACTTAGTTCTACTTCATACCCACTGTTAGGAGAAGGGTTTCTTTGGATGACAAGTACGGGATTTTAGAAGCCTTAATCATGTTTTGCACATGTATCTACCGGCACGTATATGTGCAAACTAATCCAAGTCCAATCAGCCATTTCAGAAAGGTCCAAATTTACACTCGTTCAACCCAATCACATCCAGGTTACATGGGGGCATATCAAGGACATGGTCTGAGCAAAACAAAAAGTTACACGCATATCTTCCATTTCATATAGGGGTTGCACTTGAAAGACTGAAATTGTACACATGTGTATTTATACCTGTTGCCCGGCAGGTTTAGGTTTTGAAAAGTGCTCATTGTGGCCAGCCCTTTACAGGAGGGATCAAGGGGGATATCTCCTTTAATCTCCAAAGTTTATTTCCCCTGCCACATGTTAATTGAGTAGACATCAGGTCCCCATGATTGATTAAGAGCAGCTGGATGTCTAGCTTTACAAAATGGTCAGGATACACGTGTAAGTGCTGGCATTTCCCTCAAGCAAGCATCGATAAGACCATTCCTGAAGAAACCAAACCTTGACCCACACTTACCAACTGACCTTCCAGCCCCAAATTCAAAGCATCACCAAGGCAGTATAATTTAACCTTAAAACTCTCCAAAATCTACGCCCTCTCCTTTCCACTGATACTTTCCGCTCGGTCCAAAAGCCAGCATCACATCTCTATTCGACAATTGCAACTCCATTTACCAAGGCTTACCCAAGCATGCACTCCTCCCATTACAACTTGCTCAAAATACTGTTGCTCGAACCATCTTCCAAGCCTCAAGACAAACCCACATCATTCCTATCCTCAAACACCTCCACTGGCTTCCCATCAGCTCTAGAATAAATTACAAAGTTCTAACCATCATCCACAAAATCCTAGACAAACAATCTTCAGAGCACCTCCAAACAATAATTCACACATCAAACTCCAACAGACCAAGAAGAAAGAGCACCCAAAATCTCTTCAGTCTTCCACCGCAGCTTCACAACTGCAAGCAAGCCACAAGAAGAAGAGCGTTCTCTCTCTACGCCCCCACACTCTGGAATTCAGTACCCCCCTCAATTCGCAATATGAAGTCTATCAAAGAATTTTGAAAACAACTAAAGACCCATCTGTTCCTGGGACACCGGAGACAGACACTCACCAATTACTGTACAGAACAACCATTTACAAACAGACTTCATCCCCCACCCCACTCCCATAAAGCTTCCACCACCCCGCACCGCTCATACTCTCAGCCCTTTTTTCCTTCTGTACATAGCTAACATATGGCCTTGAGCAAATGTCTGAGTTTTAAAATGTTATTCGTTCACTGTTCACAGTTGTAACATTCTCAATATTTATCGTCAATTGCTTTTTCAACCGTTCACTGTATCAACTCAGTTCTATGTAAACCATTTTGACTTGTAGAAAAACGGTTTCTCAAAATTAGTTAAATAAACAAATGCCCGCAAGTTGCCAGGGCTCCCAAGCAGATATTTCCCACAGGAATGTTTGTAAAATAGCTGCACATGGGTGCTCATCCCTATGTGTTCCTGAGCTGCTTTCTTTGATTTAAAACATACCTCCATGGTGGGGGCGGGGGGGGGGGGGATATGTCAATTTTACATCAGACTTACATATGCACACCCTCTCCTCTAAAGCTGATGTAGATTTGCAGAGGTTTTCACTTGGACGTTGCTGAAACCACAAACAGCCTTTCTAAAATGTGCCTTTATATATTCAGAAATAAAATGCGAGTACTTCGGCGCAGTTTATAACACCAAAATAATATTAGTTGTGATTGTCGCTTTTCCATTTTGCTCCTTGATGTGTGATCACCTTGCAACTCCTTTGTTTTTGCAGAATATCTGTTTACATTTAATACCATGCCTGCGATGTGCAGCATCAATATCTAATGTTTCACATTAGATTCCCAGTCTCCATAATTACACTGCCACAATTTTTGCCACAGTACATACAGTATAAACAGCTTTGCAAATTTTATTTTAAAAAAATTAAATAGCCCTGGAATATATTGCTTTCTGTATTCTATAGGCAACCGCCAGACTGGTGTTCTGAGTGAGGGAACCCCCTGGCTCCTGACTAGAGCTCTGGGGAGTCCTCTCCATTTTGAATGCCAGGAGGTGGGGGATGCCCCAACTCATCTCTCACCTCAGGCAGCCACCCCTGCTAATATTTATAAAGACATGATATGGGGCATATTTACTAAAGGGTATCTACTTATCAATCCCCATGTTCTGCCCAGTCCCCGCCCCATCATGTGCTATTCAGATAGTGCGAGGCCCTGCACTGTTAGTATGGCGTGTTTACTGCCTGGCAAACCTCACACTAACGGCGAGCACATGTTACTAAACATGCCCCATATTCATTCCCCTCCTAGTTTTCTGTCTCCTCTTCCCATCTTTCTCTCTTAACTACTAGCCCTCCAAATTCTTCTCTTACTCCATCTGTGTCTGGTTCTCATTGCCTCCTCACCCACCTTCCCCTGCCGGGCAATGACAGCTCCATCATACCTAGAAACCTGTGAAGAGGATTCATCCTGAGATGTGTGTGGGGAATGTGTGTTTTTCATTTTAAGAGAATTGTATTACAGCCAAGTCCAGAAAAATGTCAATATATTTCTTAACCCCACCCTTAACACTAGATTTCAAAATGTTTGAAAAATATTTCATTTTGAAGAAGGAAAACAAAAGCCTATGGGTGGATATTCAAAGGTGTTTACATGGTGCGCAGATCCAGTTAGTGCCACGGAATATCCCCAGTTGGGGCCACTAAACGCCCCGACACTAAGCACAGTGTCACAGCATTCTGGGGGAGGAGTGGGATTGGCCCCATTGGTTAACTTTCTGACTGGGAGCCATCAGCAGATAGGGGATGGATTAACTCTATGTTGGGACCTGGGAAAATGTACCTTTGTGGCACCTGCATTTTTTGCTCCCCCCCCCCCACCCCGTGATCTTTGCTTATAAGCCTTCCCCCCAAGCTGACACACTTCACCTCTCTAGAAGTAATGTGGACAAACTGCAGGATCTGGTTCTGAGTGCTGTGGCGGTTCCATGAGGTGTGTCCATGATTGGACTAATGTTTATAACAGTAGGCTGAGAGCAAGGGAAGCTGGGCAAGTCATTTTCACCCTCCATTGTGCCTTTGGACTATCCCTAAAAGTAAGATTTATGATATGCCTCTGAGGTATAAACTTAGAATGGAAAAAGAAAATGATATTTAGCATTCTTTGGTACCTCTGAAAGGAATTTGCCTAGGTAACTAAATAGGCAGCTGAGTAAATTCCACAGAACGAAACCTCCTTCCCCTCAGTATGTACAAGAATATGAGGGATATTTGTAAAGTAAGGTCCGATTGGCTGTAGCTTTGTAAATATTGCCCCCTGTAGAAACACGTATGTGTTCCAGCTCCCGGCATGCCTTGTTCAAAAGCAGATGCCATTTGCAGTCATAGCATCACAATGTACGGTGTACACTGTGAGGTTAAAACGTCTAAGACAATTGATCGGTCCGCCGACTGTGAAATACGGTCTGTGATTCAGTTTTTGACAGCATGGACCATGTCATCAGCGGACATTCATCGGCAGATATGTGAGGTGTACGGCCCCAATGCGATGAGTGACAACAAAGTGCGTAAATGGGTGAGACTGTCCAAAGATGGGCGGGACAATGTCCATGATGAATCACGATCGGGTCGAACTTCAGTAATCACAGAAGATTTGGTGTGCGCAATTGACGCAAAAATTCATGAGGAATGGCGATTCACGATTTCCACTTTGTCACTGCAATATCCACAAGTTTCAAGGTCAGTGCTATACAAAATCGTTTCTGGAAACCTGCAGTACAGAAAACCGCTCACGATGGGTTCCCAAGCTGCTCTCCGAGGAACACCAAAAAAGGAGAATGGGTAGTGCTTTGACATTTCTGACCCAATACAATGAGGAAGGAGATGAACTTTTGGACCACATTGTCACAGGGGACGAGACATGGGTTTCTCACATGACCCCAGAATCAAAGTGGCAGTCGATGGAATGGAGACACACGTCATCTCCGGTCAAAGTGAAAGCCAAACAGACAATCTCAACAAGCAAGATTATGGCAACTGTGTTCTGGGATAGACATGGTGTCCTGTTAGTCGATTTCATGCCACAAGGGACAACAATAAACTCAGCTGTGTACTGTGCGACCTTGAGGACACTTCAGCGTGCCCTATAGAATAAGTGACGTGGCCTACTGTCAGCTGGAGTTTTGTTACTACATGACAATGCACGATCTCATTCTGCTGTCCTAACGCAAGAGTTAATCAGATCATTTGGATGGGAGCAAATGGACCATCCACCGTACAGCCCGGACCTTGCGCCTAGCGATTACCACCTGTTCCGCTACCTGAAGGAGTTTCTTGGCGGGCACCGGTTTGACACAGATGAAGAAGTGAAAACAACGGTGGAAGATTGGTTGTCTTCACAGGCGGCTGATTTCTATTATGTGGGCATAAACAAACTAGTAGAACGCTATGATAAGTGTTTAAACAATCAAGGAACCTATGTAGAAAAATAGCTTACAGTGTAAGGAGTGAAATAAAAAGAAGTTTTTGACAATATCTTTACTAGTTTTGTTTTTATTCAACAACGGACCTTACTTAAAAAAATAACCCTCGTACATTTGTACTAGTGGAGTTATCCATTCCAGCCCAAATTTTCAAAGGGAAACTGTTCATATGACACAATACCCAACCAGAAAAAGACATGAAACACCACGCATTCACACACACCCTCCATGACATATCCATGTGCACTCTAACTTTCCAGATCCACACATGAACTCCCACTCCTCCGACACACACATTCATGCACTCTCTTGCTCTTCAGATACACACACACAAGCATCCACACGCACTCTGTAACTCTTTTGGTGCTTTGCTGTTGCCTGCAGCTCCTGTGCTCATTCGGTCATTGCCCCATACCTCCCATCACTATATACAGTCTTTGCATTTGCTGCCAGCTCTTTTCCGCAGCCTCATGCAACGCTTGTAAAATTGTCATGTCAATAACGTTCTCTGAATCTGACCCCCGCCGGTTCTCTCCAAAGTGTCCAGCACTCCATGCAGAGCTGTTTTTGGATCCCGACACCCCTTCTTCTCCTGTTTAGCACCCATGGGTGTTTTAATAACTTCCCTCTTGAACTATCCTAGTCCCCCATTTGTTCCATTTGTCTTGAATAGATTGTAAGCTCTGTCAAACAGGGACTGTCTGTCTGTTTGTGTACCAGAGGCAGGTCTTGTCAGACAAATCTGATTGATTTCTTTGACTGGGTGACCAGGGAGTTGGACCAAGGGAAAGCACTAGATGTGGTGTATTTAGATTTCAGTAAAGCCTTTGACACTATTCTGCACAGGTGACATAAACAAACTGAACACCCTAGGGATGGACCCTAAAGTTACTGCTTGGGTTAGAAATTGGTTGAGTGAGAGGCAACAAAGGGTACAGGTAAATGGAGCTCACTCTGAGGAGGAGGAGGTTACCAGTGTGTGCCCCAGGGATCTGTCCTTGGTCTGATTCTTTTTAACATCTTTGTTAGTGATATTGCAGAAGGGCTGTTGGGTATGGTTTGCTTCTTTGCAGATGATACCAAAATCTGCAATAGAGTAGACACTCACAAAGGTGTAGATAACATGAGGAGGAATCTAGCTAAGCTTGAAGAATGGTCAGGAATTTGGTAGCTGAGATTTAATGTTAAAAATTACAAGGTCATGCATTTGGGCTGCAAAAAACCAAGAGAGCGATACAGTATAGGGGGTGAAGTACTTCTGCCCACAAAAGAAGAGCAGGATCTAGGTGTGATTGTGTCTGATGATCTTAAAGTAGCTAAACAGGTAGAAAAAGCAATGGTGAAAGCTAGAAAGATGCTTGGATGCATAGGGAGAGCAATGGCCAGCAGAAGGAAGGAGGTGATAGTGCCTCTGTATAAGTCTTTGGTGCGATCTCATTTGGAGTATTGTGTGCAATTCTGGAGACCGCACCTTCAAAAGGATATAAACAGGCTGGAGTAGGTGCAGAGGGTAGCTACTAAAATGGTTAGTGGTCTTCATTATAAAGCATATGAGGACAGACTTAAAGATTGTAATATGTATATTTTAGAGGAAAGGCGGGATAGAGCAGATATGATTAAGATGTTTAAATACCTCAATGGCATAAATGCACAGGAGGAGAGTCTCTTTTGACTGAAAGGAAGCTCTGCTACGAGAGGACATAGGATGAGAGTGAAAGAGGATAGACTCAGGAGTAATATGCGGAAATATTTCTTTACGGAAAGAGTGGTAGATGAGTGGAATAGTCTCCTAGTGGAGGTGGTAGAAATGAGGACAGTATCTGAATTCAGAAGCATGGGACAAACACAAAGGACCTCTAAAGGAGAAAAGGGGACTGTTGTAGTGGTTGATATAGAAGGGCAGACTAGATAGGCCATGTGTTTTTTTTCTGCTGTCATGTTTCTATGTGTACAGTGCTGCGTATGCCTTGCAGTGCTATACAAATGATTAGTAATAGTAGTAGCTGTAGTAGCTCAGTCCCTCCCCTAACTTGCACTGTACACAAACCTCTCCCTTCGAGTACAGCAGCTTTCCTATTGGCTGAATCTTACCAGTCATGTGCGGTCAGAGTCTTCAAGAAATTCAGTGAATCCTCAGCCCTGCTGTGATGCTGTCTTTTTTTGTTCTTTGGGTATTTTATTGTAACATAATTTACCAGGGCCTTCCGAAGAATACAATACTCCCTCTCCAACTGGTGCAAGACACTGCAGCTCACATAATTACTGGAACAGCAAGGTATAGTCACATAACCCCCACACTACAGCAGCTACATTGGCTCCCAGTCACCATACGCTCCAAATACAAGACTTTAATAATAATCTTCAGGATAATCCACAACCTCTCACCTCCTGTTCTTCAAACAATGATCACGAAGACACCAGAAAATAGAACAAGAAGAACATTCAATAAAACCACCTTGGACATCCCAACAAGCAAGATGAAAGCCAAGCAAACAACTTATAAAAGAGTTTTCTCCATATATGCTCTGTCACTATGGAATGAACTACCTACCTCAATAAGAGCCATCAAGGACTTATCGGACTAAGGGAAAGCAATAAAAACTTATCTCTTTATGGAATACTATGGACGCACCCTATGAGCATTTTGCGTAAACCTAACCATTACAGACAGTAAACACAATCCATCCATCTATTCAGCTCCCCTCCCCTCCCCTCCCACCACATCATATCCCTACTCCTAATAATTTCCTTTTCTATTCCACGTTCTCTCAAGATTACTCCCATCTCAGTTGTTTTCTCCCCCCAGATCTATACCCTCAATCCCCTTTAAAAAATGCTTCTTGTATAAACCATTGCTGCTTTAATGTTAATAGCTGTTCTTAAAAGTACACCTTAGAACCCCATATAATCATCCAAGTTCAACACCTTTGCTCTATGTAAAAGTTTGATTTTGGTGTTATATGTTAACCGCTCTGAATTAATGATAGGGCGGTATGAAAAACCTGTTAAATAAATACATAGATAAATAAATAAATTTTTTTGCAAATCTTGCAGCACCCAGTCTTTACAGCGGCTGTATTTGTTTACAGCCTTCTTCTCTCTCGCCCACCAACGCCACTGCTGCCACATAGCCACAGGCCTGCAACAATGAATAAAAGGTAATGTGGAGTCTTTGCAATTCGGGTGCTCCTTGAATGTCCTGCTGGCCTGCTTCCCTGACATGTGCTACTCACGTCAGAAGGGGTGGAACCAGCAAGGCCTTCAAGGAGCCCCTGAATCGCAATGGCTCCCCGTTTACTTTTCATTGGAGTGGGAGGTTTTATTTTGGGGTCACTTCTTACTTAACTGAGAAGTATGGTATAGGGGCCACAGAGGCCCTCTTGTTGCTTTTGTGGAGGTGTGGGGCACTCTGCTGGTGCCATTGAGCCGCTCTTGTTGTTTGGCATATTTACTGAAACGCCTACTGTAAATGTCACTACACACCACTGGATCCTACCCACTGTTTCTACTGCTATGCAGGGGGGAGAAAGGAAGAGTTGCAGATACAGTTTTAACGTCTGAAAATATCCCGACATTTTAACCATTCCTCCAGCACTGAAGCATGAATGCAAAAATCTGTAGAATGCTGAAAACAGCCAGATAGTTGGCAAATCTAACCCCCGAGTCCTGAACATATATACAAGAGCCTCATCCTTGTCCATAAAGTTATCCATACCTCTACTCCACATTATTTGTCCGACCTCATCCACCTCCATGCCCCCCCTCCCGCCTGCTTCATTCCGTTCTCGCTAATCGTCATTCCCTTTCACCTATCTCTCGAGCTCATCTGGAATGCACCTGTACCTCTGCTTTTCACTTTCTTGGTCCCGCACTTTGGAATTCCCTCCCCCATGCACTCTGGCAGGAATCATCTTTTCTACTGTTCAAGGCGCCATTAAAAACCCCATCTTTTTCAACTGGCATTTGACCTGCCTCCCTCCCAAGATTGATCATTCTGCTCTCCTTCCCTGCCTGTTCTGTCTGTCGTATCTTTCCCTCTTTCTCTCTGCATAATTATCTATCCACTGTCCTGTCGAATAATGACGTTCTTTTCACGTTCTGACCTCTCGCAGTGCCTTTACTATTGTAAACCGCCCTGATGCTATAGCCTTGGCTGTATATCAAAGGCCTGAATAAAGGATAAAGGGCTTCCCTAAATATGCCTAGTTTTCATGTGACATAATCTGGCCCTGCCAGCAGACCACTCAAAGAAAAAGTGAAAACAACAGAAAGCAATCCTGAAGGTCACATGTTGCTCAGCAAAAGATGAACATATGTTATCCTTCTAAGAACACCGTTAATATTTATTTATTTGTACTACATAGTCAGCTCACCTTCTCTTATAAAGAAGGGATACCAATGAATTTATTAGGGAAAATGCTGTCTTGGTATAAAGAACACCAGGGGGTCATTCTAAGAACATAAGATATGCCATACTGGGTCAGAACAAGGTCCATCATGCCCAGTATCCTGTTTCCAACAGTGGCCAATCTAGGTCATACGTACCTAGCAGTATCCCCAAAAGACAAAGGTTCCACAATGCTTGTATTGGTCAAGCATTGATATCCTGGGTCCCTTTTTAATAATGGTTTATGGACCTTTCCTCCAGGAACTTGTCCAAACCTTTTTTAAACCCAGCTACACTAACAGCTCTTACTACATCCTCCGGTAAGAAATTCCAGAGTTTGATTACACGTTGAGTGAAAAAATATTTTCTCTTATTTGTCTTAAATAGTTTACCCTGTAGCTTCATTGCATGTCCCCTAGTCTTTCTATATTCTGATAGCGTAAACAATTGATCTACGTTTACCCGTTCCACTCCATTCATTAATTTATAGACCTCTATTATATCTCCCCTCAGCCGTCTCTTTTCCAGGTTGAAGAGCCCTAACCTTTGTAGCCTCTCTTCATAGGAGTATCCTTCCATCCCCTTTACCATTTTGGTGGCTCTTCTCTGTACCTTTTCTAATAACGCTATATCCTTTTTAAGATACGGCGACCAGAATTGCACACAACATTCAAGGTGCAGTCTCCCCATGGAATGATACAGAGGCATTATAATATCCTTTGTTTTATTTTCCATTCCTTTCCTTATGATACCTAGCATTCTATTTGCTTTCTTGGCTGCTGCTGCACACTGGGTGGAGGGTTTTAACATGTTATCCACGATGACTCCTAAATCTTTTTCCTGGGTGGTGGTTCCCAATGTGGAACCTTGCATTGTGTAACCATAGTGTGGGTTGTTCTTTCCTAGGTGTATAACTTTGCACTTGTCCACATTAAATTTCATCTGCCATTTTGATGCCCAGTCTTCCAATTTATCCAGATCCTCCTGCAGTTTTCCACAGTCCTCTTGGGTTTTAACAACTTTAAAGGCACGAATAGCTATTCATGCCGTTTCCCGGGCCAGACTACCTTCCCCGCATGTTGTACAGGGAAGGTAGATGGAGGTGGGAAAAGGGCAGATCGGGGGCGGCATTGGGGCAGGCAGTGGTTGGTTGCCAGTCCCGGACATACAGGGCTGATTCCAATGTCGGCCCTGTATGTCCGGGGCCAGTGACTTACACAGGGAACTTATTCCACCTTGGAGGTGGAATAAGTTCCCCTGGTCATCGGGGGGTGCCGGGCCTGGGGTACGGATGGGGAAGGCGGGCCGAGGACATTCCCTGCTGCCCGACCCTGGCCTTAGGAGGCCTGATTGGGGGTCAGGCTGTGGGGAATTCACTTTTAAAGCCGGCAGCTGGGTATTGCGGCTCTTCAATGAAGCCAAGGTGGCATGGCAACCGAATGCCATGGCACCGCGGCTCCATTGACAAACACTGACTGAGTTAGCCGGGGAAGGCCTGTACATGCAGGCAGGACAGAATCGGAGTCCCGGCCTGCATGTACAGGCCTGTTCGCAATTCTGATCTCACAGGACTAGACTTGCCCTGCGGGAACAGAATCGCAACTCCCTCTGTGTGTCTGCTTCCAGCCGGATGCACAGAGGGTCCAGACATATAGAATGAAATGGGGCCCCCAGTGTTCATGACACAGGCTGATCTCAAGGGAATTTTTCAGCTCATTTCACTGGCTACAGATGTCAAGTACTAGATAGGGAAAAGAAATAAAAAGGGATGCGGTATAGAGAGAAGACATATAGAGGCACACAAAATATAATAAACAGAGCTCCCTGCTCAGCACGGAAGAGTTGAGGAGACCATTTTATGGATAAAAAGATAGATTTTCATTTTAACACATTTATAACCTACAAATGTGATGGCGCAGAAAGCAGAGAGAATAGAGAAAGAGGGAAAAAACAGGCATTTTCCCCAGAGAGTAGGAAAAGAACCAGAAGTTTAAGGGTTAAATCTTCTGAACTAGAAAAAAACTCTCCACAGAAAGCAGGTAGCAAGGAGACACACCCCAGCTCCATGGTTACCAACCCTGCTCACGAGGGACAGCTGGGGGTGGGGCCAGGAAGCCGAAGGGGAAAGCACTCATATAAACTGCCAGAGAGTGAACTCAGGAGAGAGGAAGCAGCAGTGGAGGATAGAGAGGAGTCTGAACTCAGAGGGAAGCCTGAACTCAGAGAGAGGTCTGAGAACCGTGAAGGGAAACGCTTGATGAGGATTCCTTGTCCTGGTTCCAGTACAGCTTGGAACAGGTCAGAACGTCCCAGGAAGGGAGGAGGTCCTAGAAGCTCTGGAGAACCACACAGAGAAGGTACCCGGGGAGTCAAGGGAGCTTCATTGGAAATCTCTGGGAGAAGGGCAGAGCCAGCCAGAGGATTTGGAGCTAACCCAGGGCCCTATAAGGGAGACAGGAGTTATACTTCTAGAAGGAAAGCTTACCCAGGGGAGTTGGTCAGCCATGTTGGCAGCAGAAGCCCTTCCCCCGAAGTATGCATGGAGCATGAGCCTTCTACAGTAAAGCCTGTTAAGTGCTTGATTCCAAAAGATAAGGTGAGCAGCCAAAAGCCTTCTATTAACTCCTCAAAAGCTAAGAGACTTTCTAACTGCTATACTATTCCTCAGAGAAGGAAGGACACTGCCTTGACTAAAGTCTTAGAAATCCTGAAGGGATTAAAGCCAGATAGTTTTGAGTCTGAATCCTGTGCCTCTCAAGTAGACTCTGACCTGGAGAGTATGGAAATAGAGATGCCTGGTTTAATAGAGGGGAATTCTGATGAGGAAATGGAATGTTCGGTAGCCTCTAGGCATTGAGAAAGGCTAGAACATTTACAGAAGCTTTAAACCTGGTAGCTGCTCCTTTAAGAGAGCACGGCTGGGAAATATGCAAATAAGGTTCCTGAAGTTTTAAGCCGTAGCTGAGTGTGTGAGCATTTGTATGCTAGAAAGTGGAAAGCCTGAGATACAACAACCTGAAGGAATTACTTGGTGAAAGGAAAGAAAAACCAATGTCTAACAGAAGTTTGCCTGCTTGGAAATGTAACAACTTCTGTTTGTTTTAAAGCTATGAAAGAAGATGGGTTGTTTTTCTAATTCTTTTTGCACCAGAGTTTCAGTGCTGTGTTTGGTTATAGTATGAGGAAATACTGTGTTTTCATTTAAGTGCCAAAGCTGAAGAGAAGCAAGTTTGCCTTTGTTTGTTGGTGTTGGAAAATATCCTTACCTTATCCTGATATTTGGAATCTTTAAAGTTCCTTTGGCTGAAAATAATAAAAATCCTGTGTGCCTATAATTACCATCTCGGTTGGATTATTACCCAACTACAAGAAATAGGCACTTAGAACAAATAAATATATTGACTGCCCGTTCCCCAAACCTTAGGCAACCGCCTGGGCAAGGGAGGCGGTGACACAAAACTGGTTAAGAGTAGGACCAATCTATGCAGCAGAAATACATTCGTTAATTATTACATAAAAGCAAATAGCATAAAGCAACAAAAAACTAAAAGAACAGCAAAATAAAAGACAACGTTATAAACAAATTACAGGATTGAAACAAGTGAGCCTTCAATCGTTTTATTAATTGTGTAGCATTTGAGTAATTTCTTAATACAAACAATATAGAATAGGAGGATTGAAGGAAAGCAATCACCACTACCAAACTGTGCATGGAACCTCTCATTAATGCTACCATACAGTATGGGGGCAGAAAAAAAATGAGACCAATGATGAACAATTCTGATTGCTGAGGCTTGGCGCCTGTTTCATGAAGCACTATGTATTAAAAGTTTTGGGCGTGATATTCAGTGCTGCTAAAATGACTAACTGTGGGCGTTGAACTTTAAATCTGGGTATTCAATGCTGGGGCCATATCTAGGTTCAGTGAACATCCAGGTTGCCCGGATTGCCGTGAAGCTAACCAGGCAGCGGCAATATTTAACCACTGCTGTTAGCTTCCCTGTTGAAAGTTAGGCCAGGGTTTCCTGTACCTGTCTTTCACCACATGTTGCTAACTGGGCAGTGGTTCAATATCACCACTGCCCGGTTAGTGACAGGTGCTGCCCTAGAATGCCCCCAGCAGGCCCCAGTGCTAATGGTGGCACCTGCGAATATTCAGTGGCACTAACCATGTTAGTGTCGCTGATTATCCCACAGAGCGACATTTACACGGATTGCAGGTCTTTGTTATTCAGGAATGTCCTTCAAGTTGCTGTCAGAGTTCAAGTACCCCAAAGTTGCAGAATCAGTGACCAGAAGGAAACGAAGGGTAGTGGTGGTCGGAGACTCTCTTCTGAGGGGTACTGAGGCGTCCATCTGCCGACCAGACTTGATGTCCAGAGAGGTATGCTGTCTGCCTGGTGCCAAAATCCAAGATGTTACGGAGAGTTTGCCGAGACTCATCAAGCCCACTGACTATTACCCAATGTTGCTAATCCATGTTGGAACAAATGATGTTGCCAGGTATACCTCGGAACGTATCAAAAGTGACTTTATGGCTCTGGGACAGAGGGTGAAGCAGTTAGGTGCACAGGTGGTGTTCTCTTCAATCCTCCCTGTTGAGGGTAAAGGCCAAGGCAGAGAGGCTCGCATCCTGGAGATGAATGCATGGCTGCGTGGATGGTGTCATCGAGAGCGTTTTGGTTTCCTAGACCATGGGATGCTGTTCCAAGGGTTGCAGAGCAGAGATGGCATCCATCTGTCCAAGAAAGGTCAACGCATCTTCGGTAGTAGACTGGCTAATCTACTGAAGAGGGCTTTAAACTAGATTCGTTGGGGATAGGTGAAGAAAGCCCCCAGGTAAATACCTTTATGGAAATGGGTAACAGGGGTAACATATGGAAAGCAGTGTGTATTAATGCCCGTAGCATGGGAAATAAGATCCCTGAAGTTGAAGCTTTGGTGGGAGTGGCTGACTTGGATTTAGTGGCAGTTACAGAAACATGGTTCACAGAAAACCATGACTGGGATGTAACTATACCTGGCTATACTTTATTCAGAAAGGACAGGGTAGGAAGAAGGGGAGGAGGAATGGCACTATATGTAAAAACTACTATTAAAGCTTTGGAATAACAGAGCTTAAAAGGGAGAGAGGAGGCATTGTAGGTTAAACTAGAAAGAGGGAAAGAGAAATCTATTTGCATTGGTGTGATATACAGACTTCCCTCACAAGAGGAAGAGGTGGACAGAGAGTTAATTGAAGACATACGCAGCATTGCTAGGAAAGGGGAAGTGCTACTGATAGGAGATTTCAATATGCCAGATGTTGATTGGCACATTCCTGCTGCAGTATCATCTAGAAGTAAAGTGATCCTGGATTCTCTACAGGGAGAACTATTCAGGCAATTGGTAACAGATCCCACACGTGAAGGGGCCATACTGGACTTGGTGCTTACCAATGGTGAAAGTGTTTCTGATGTTGTAGTGGGAGATCATTTTGCATCCAGTGATCACCAGATGGTGTGGTTCAGTATTAGGACTAGGGCTGTTAGAATCCATTCCAAGGTGAGGATCTTAGACTTTAGGAAGACTAACTTTGCGAAGATGGGCCAATACCTCAGGGAGTCGTTAGTGGGATGGGAACAGCTGGAGGATGTAGAAAAACAGTGAGCAAAACTGAAAGGGGGTATTTTAAGGGCAACCAACCTTTTTGTTAAAATGGTAAATAAAGGCAAAAGGAACAGGAGACCGCTATGGTTTTCGAAGGAAGTAGCTGAAAAAGTGAAGGAAAAGAGGGAGGCCTTCATGAAATACAAGAGATCACAGAGAGAGGAAGACAGGCATCTGTATTTGGAAAAACTTAGAGAAGCTAGCAAAGTAATCAAGAAGGCAAAGATTCAAAAGGAGGAGGAAATAGCCAATGCAATAAAATGGGGGGATAAGACATTTTTCAGATATATTAGTGAGAAGAGGAAGGGCAAAAGTGGTATTGTCAGACTCAAGGGTGCAGGGGGGGAATATGTAGAAGCTGATAAGGATAAAGCGGAATTGCTTAACAAATATTTTTGTTCTGTGTTCACAGATGAAGAACCAGGAGCAGGACCTCAGAAAACACCCACAAATAAGAACAGAAGCGAGGAACATCTTGAACAATTTTCAGAAGACTGTGTTCGTGAGAAACTAGCTCAACTTAAAGTAGACAAAGCGATGGGACCGGATGGGATACACCCTAGAATACTGAGGGAACTTGGGGACGTTCTAGCAACTCCACTGACTGACCTTTTCAATGCCTCGTTGGAGTCGGGAGTGGTGCCAAAGCACTGGAGAGAGGCTCATGTGGTGCCTTTCCACAAAAGCGGAAGTAAGGATGTGGTTGAAAACTACAGGCCGGTTAGTTTAACTTCGGTGGTGAGTAAATGATTGGAAACGCTGCTGAAAGAGAAAATAGTGAAATTTCTGGAGTCCAGCAGATTACAGGATCCGAGGTAGCATGGATTCACCAGAGGCAGGTCTTGTCAGATAAATCTGATTGATTTCTTTGACTGGGTGACCGGAGAGTTGGACCGAGGGAGAGCTCTAGATGTGGTGTATTTAGATTTCAGTAAAGCCTTTGACACTGTTCCTCATAGGCGACTTATAAACAAACTGAGCACCCTAGGGATGGACCCTAAAGTTACTGCTTGGGTTAGAAATTGGTTGGGTGGGAGATGACAAAGAGTACAAGTAAATGGAGCTCACTCTGAGGAGAAGGATGTTACCAGTGGTGTGCCCCAGGGATCTGTCCTTGGTCGGATTCTTTCTAACATCTTTGTTAGCGGAAGGTCTGTCGGGTAAGGTTTGCCTCTTTGCAGATGATACCAAAATCTGCAATAGAGTAGACACCCAGGAAGGTGTAGATAACATGAGGAGGGATCTAGCTAAGCTTGAAGAATGGTCTAGAATTTGGCAGCTGGGATTTAATGTTAAAAAATGTAAGGTCATGCATTTGGGCTGCAGCAATCCAAGGGAGCAATACAGTATAGGAGGTGAAGTACTTTTGTCCACTAAAGAAGAGCGGGACCTAGGCGTGGTTGTGTCTGATGATCTTAAAGTAGCTAAATAGGTAGAAAAGGCGACGGCAAAAGCTAGAAGGATGCTTGGGTGCATACGGAGAGGAATGGCTAGCAGAAAAAAGGAGGAGATAATGCCTCTGTATAAGTCTTTGGTGCGACCTCATTTGGAGTATGGTGTGCAATTCTGGAGACCGCACCTTCAAAAGGATGTGAACAGGATGGAGTCGGTGCAGAGGGTTGCTACTAAAATGATTAATGGGCTTCATTATAAAGCATATGAGGACAGACTTAAGGATCTTAATATGTACACCTTAGAGGAAAGGTGGGATAGAGGTGATATGATTGAGATGTTTAAATACCTCCGTGGCATAAATGTTCAGGGAGAGAGCCTCTTTCAATTGAAAGCAAGTTCTGCTACGAGGGGACATGGGATGAGGGTGAAGGGAGATAGATTCAGGAGTGATATGCGGAAATATTTCTTTACAGAAAGAGTAGTGGATCCATGGAATTGTCTCCCAGTGGAGGTGGTAGAGATGAGGACAGTAACTGAATTCAAAAAAGCATGGGACCAACACAGAGGATCTCTAAAGGTAAAAAGTGGACTGTTGTAGTTGTTGTTATGGAAGGACAGACTAGAAAGGCCATGTGGTCTTTTTCTGTCATCATGTTTCTATGTTTCATTGTACTCTGCAAACTGATTTAGATAAACCAGGTGTGTGTCTGCTTTTTCATTAATCCAGATTTATTTAGTGGGGCTATGAGTGCTATAGGATTATTTCTATTGCTTAATTCGGCCATAGTTGGTCTCAAGTTTATCCCAACAAAGTATGTTAGTGCAGCCCTAATGGAATCAGCTCTTTCATGTCTACAAATGATGCACACTGTGATGATGAAAGCTGTGCTGAGCCGATGGAAACAGAAGAAAACAGTGAATATGCCTTTAAGGTGAGAGACAGGCAAGGTATTCACGGGGTTCAGACTACAGGCAAAGGAAAGAAGCACGTAGTTGCTGAAGCCAGGCCACACCCAAGCTCTAACGTAAGTGCAGGCTTGGAGGGTAATGACAATCACCTGTGCAGAGACAGGGGAGTGTTAGTTAGGAAACAGCTTTATAAGCCCTGTTCAGAGGAGAGGAAAAGGAGAAGTGGGAAGTTTGACTTTGAGTCGGAGAATGGCTCCAGTAAGAAAGGAAGCAGCAACAGAGGAAGCAGTCCTTGTAAGAGAGGTACTCTTAATTCAGAAACCAGCAGATGGGTGGCTGGGAGAGTTGCTGACAACGAGGAACAGATTGCAGTGCAGAGTGTTCGTGAACCAGCTCAGAGAATTCAAGCTGCCAGAAGGTGGGTGAATACGGTTACAACTGGACATGACCAGAACCCAGCCGAGGGCAGAGAACCAGAGTTGAACATGATTGAAGCATTGAGGCAATTGTTCCAGGGAAAGAAGCCCCACTCTCAAGGCAAAAATATTCCATATCAGGGAGAGCAGCTGTGGAAGGAAATTCAGAAGTTCCTACAGAACAGTAAGCTTGAAGGAGTTAATGAAAACCCAGAGACAGACAAGCATTTCGTAGCACAGGAAGAAATGCAAATTGACTCTTTTGGGCAGGATTCTGTTACTGAGGAGTCTCCTATGGACTGTTCTTTGTGTAAGAAGGAAGTTTGAAAGTTGGTGATAAAAAGTGTTAACAGAAGAAGCTTTTGAGAAGCAGGGTTTTACCTAGCCATGTGAATGCCAGGAACTTCTTCTAAGGTAAAGAACCCTTGCTTAACCTAGAGTTTGATAACTGAAGCAGCACTTGATAAATGAAGAAATTTAGCTGTGCTGGACGAACAAAGGAAGCTGTGATTTACTTGCTGAAATGGTTTTGCTGAAAACAGCTGCACATGTTTAAAGGTTCTTTCAGTTTCTTCAGTTCCAGTTGCATATGTTTCCTGTTATTTACTTGGAGAATAATCTTTATGTCTGCGTTGAACCTTAGTGCTTATGGGAACCTAAATAAAATTCTTGTTTTGCCTTAAAACCAACGGTCTCACACTACTTTGTCTTTGAGTAAAATAATCAACTACAAGTCCCAGAGTTCCCTGCTGGAGACAAGGATAGTAACTCTTTATTTAAGGACAAACATTGGCAGCCCTATGCCTGTAAGCCTTTGGCCCAGGCAAGGGTCACGACAACACACAGAGCCATCTAGGGGATCTAAGCACACTTAACCAGGAGTTACACGGGTAACAGTTGCCCAAAAATACACAAGTGTAGATCCA
The DNA here is from genome assembly GCA_033557465.1 of Ichthyophis bannanicus. Classification (NCBI taxonomy): domain Eukaryota; kingdom Metazoa; phylum Chordata; class Amphibia; order Gymnophiona; family Ichthyophiidae; genus Ichthyophis; species Ichthyophis bannanicus. The sequence goes on from CM066032.1 coordinate 339,742,975, forward strand.
TTCCTTGTGGCTTGAGATAAACTGTCCCAGATGTACCTGGCTATAATGGTTTATGGACCATTGGATCTGGCCTCTAGGAACGTCTCTAAACCCTTTTCAAACCTGGCAAGTTAATTGTTTTCACCACATCCTCCAGAAACAAATTCCATAGCTTAATTGTACATGGAGTACAAAAATACTTCCTCTGATTTGTTTTAAAAGGACTATCTATTAGCGTCATGGAAGCTCCCCTAATCTTATTACTATTTGAAAGAATATCAACAAAAATGAAAGAACATCACTCTGAACTCTTAAGCCGATCGCTGAACTAACCCCACGAGCTTTTCAATATCGTGAAGACCCTAACGAAGGAACTGTCATCCTCCCAACCAGCCATGATCCACCCCCAGGACTACGCAGACTACTTGCTGGCCAAAACCAACAACGTCAGCAAAGCCACGTTGTCCAGCCCCAGTAACAACCCAGCCCAACTTAAGCCACTTACCTCTCTCTTGGCACCATTGGCTGCAAGCATTGGACGTCATCGCTATCATCAACGCCACTACTGCTCCAAACGACCCCTGCCCAGCATTCTGGATAAGGTCGCTACGTAAAGAGATCAGCCCTATACTAGCCAAGATCATGGACTTGTCCTTCTCTACTGGGCTATTCCCATCATGCCTCAAGCAGACATCAATCCGGTCTCTTCTCAAGAATACCAATCATACCGACCAATATCGATCATTCCACTGCTAGCAAAGATAATCGAGAAGGTTGTCCAATGTCAAATACAAGACCACATTGACTCCACAGCTCCTCTCAACCCATGCCAATATGGCTTTAGGGAATCACACGGTGTTGAAACCCTTCTTGCCACACTCATCAACACATTGATCATGGACATTGACAACATCAAACAAGGATATGCTTTAATTTTCCTGGACATTGCTGCTGCATTTGACTCCGTAAACCATGAGCAACTCCTAATACGGCTACAGGATAAGGGAATTAAAGGATCAGCATGGAGTTGGTGCAAATCCTATCTAACGGACAGATGGCAGCAGGTACGGGAAGGCTCCACAACCTCTGAACCATTCCAACAAAAACATGGCGTACCCCAGGGCTCTTCACTCTCTGCCCTCTTATTCAACATATACGTGCAACCCATATGTGAAATAATCCGCTCATTTAACATATCATGCCTGATCTACGCAGATGACGTACTACTCTTCACCCCATTCATGATTGACCATCCGGATTTCTCCCCACTAGTGAAATGCTTCGAGGCCGTAACCGACTGGCTCCACTCACAGAGTCTCAAGATAAACTTCAGCAAGACGGACGTACTGTTCAATACAAGAAATCAATCCTTTTCACCACTGCCAACCTTAAAGACAAGGGATGCCGAACTCCCAAGTAGACCCACCATTCGATACCTAGGCGTTACGCTAGACCAGCAGCTCGAATTTAAAACGCACATCAGCAACACCATCAAACAAATTTACCACAAAATACGAACATTGCGACATCTCCGACCCCTGCTGCAACCAGATGACTTCAGAACAGTTTTTCAGGCACTGGTGACCCCTCACTTCGCCTACGCCAATGTGATCCTGCATGGCCTACCCAAAAACACGCTAAACCCACTACGGCTGGCAATGAATGCGGCTGCACGCTTCCTACACGGAGCCTCTAGAAGGGAGCACGTCACCCCAATCCTAAAGGACCTGCACTGGTTACCAATTTACTGCCGACTCACCTATAAAGTAATCCTGATGACCTTCAAGGCTATTAACAAATTGTCCGCCACCTCCCTAACGGATCTTCTCTACCCCACTCCTGCAAACAGAGCAAGGAGTTCATTTGCCACCAATACCCTATAGACCCCTAATGAAATAACAAAATGCACCCAGGCAACAAGGAACAGAGCCTTTAAGTTCTATGCTCCCAGCTGCTGGAATGCACTCCCAACCGCCATCCGGGCGATCACGGATCTCACCCAATTCAGAAAAGCATTAAAACACCACCTCTTTCTCCTACACTACTCACAACCCAATAATTCATCTCCACCCACCATACACCCTGCCAGGCAATAGCAAGTTACAGACAACTCACGTTATATTGGTGATAATTATAGATAGCTGTAGATAGTTTTCCCCAGTTTGAAATCCAAGTTGTATCACCCGTTCAATGTAAGTGCTTAACAGATCTCCTGTTCCGCACAAAAATGTTATTTGCAAACCACACTGATTTCAAAGAGCGCGGTATATAAAAGCATTAAAATAAATAAATAAATAATAAAATAACTGTTCCCTATTTACCCATTCCAAGCTACTCATGATTTCCTAGAACTCTATCATATCTTTTCTCAGCCTTCACTTCTCCAAGCCAAAGGGCCTAACCTCGTTAGCCTTTCTCCATTCAATCCACTTTATCTTCACACAATTCTCAAGGGACAATCACACCATGGAGCAATGCAGAGGTATTATGACATCCTCTGTTTTACTCTTCATTCTTTTCTTAATGCCACCTAGCAGGGGCGGATCTACTATGAAACTAATGAAGCTTAAAGCTTCAGGGCCCTAGAAGCGACTTTAGTCCACATTGCTTAAAACTTTTGGGTCTACTGTATGAGAAGGGTTTTTTTAAAAAGTAGTAATATTAATAATATAGTGTAATTCAATATAAAATAATAGTTAAAATAAAAATAAAAAGCTTATTAAAGTATCATGTAGGTTAGCTGTAAACAAAAAAACATTCAAATTAAGAATGTTTCATTCTAAATATATTTAATATAAAGTAATTATAAATAATTTAAAACATTATTAACATTTATAACAGAAATTAAAATAACAGTTCCCTAATTTTTATCCTCCCATAACTCAAAGTATAAGGCATAGGAAATTTTTATTCACACCAGTGACTTTGACATGAGAGATAATCCAGTACAGCAATTTTAATCAAAATCTGAGATGTGGCGGTTAAAGTTTTAAAAAATCTGTGGTGAACTGAAGAAGATAAAAGTGGTGACTCAGGCCCCGTTGCTGGTTGCGAAGGTGCCCCCATAACAGTCCAAGCTTCAGAGCCCCAAAAATGTTGGTCTGCCACTGCCACCTAGCATTCAGTTTGCTTTTTATTTGACAGCAGTGGCATGTAGACTTGTAGTCGCAATAAAGAGAGGCATTTCAGGGAGCCTTAAAGAGGTATGGCTGAAAACTATGGGGGTTATTGTGGAAGCCCTATTCGTGCTTTGGACGTCTGAAAATGGGCATAGAGAGACATTTCCAGAGACATTTTAGAAGCCGGCTCTGTGGAAGTCCAAGTCTGAACAGGGCGAGGTGGAAGCGTGACCATGGCGTTCCTAAGAACTTGGATGTCCCTGCCTGATCTCAAAAACATCCTGGACATGTGGAGTCATATCTAAGTCTAGACCTGCTCGAGGCATGAACAGGCATCTGAAAAGTGCTCATTTTGGCTGAAAAACATCTAGAGGGTGTAGCGGAGAAAGCACTCCACCATCCCCAGTACTCAGCACAATTTCAATGACAGCAGCAGGATATGAACCGGGCTTCTCTGTTTCTAGCCCACTACTCTAACCATTAAGCTATTCCTAGATGTCCAGGTTCTGAGATACTATTCCCACAGACGTCCATATCGGGCACAGCCATATTTGTGAAAACGTGCCTACACCTGTATGAATCTGCTTTTTTTCAGACATTCTGCCTTAGGCATCCCAGATTACACTTGGACATCCTTTCTAAAATGCCCCTCCACGTGAACACATTTCATTTTGAACAAAGTATGCACAGTGGTAACATCTGTAGGTTATGTCTTCATTTAAAATGTCTTAAAGTGTGTGCATACTTTGGCTTGTTATGCAGATACTGTAAACTTAACACACAAACTTCAAAGGTACAAACTAGCTGAAAAAAGAAGTGATCAAGGGATGGCGAAACACCTTTTTGTTTAATGGGTCCAAGCTCCACCCCAACTCTGCGCCCTAGCTCCCACACCAATTTCTCATTTTTACACTTAATAGTTCTTACATACAATTTTTTTATTTAGAGTATCATCATTCAGATGAAACATTCCCAGATCAACCAATAGAACTCCCCCAACAACAGAAGTGGAATGTTTCACTTTAGAATTTAACATACAAAAACATCTTATTCAAATTCTAGTATCACATCAGTGACAACACACAAACTCCTTCCACTGTCAGACATTGTGAGAAGCAGCAAAACCTGGCAGACACTCTGAAGTCTATCATGCCATATCAGCACAAAGTCCAAGAAGTCAAGCTGCACTAACACTACCTATGGAAGATCAGTGATGAAAATATTCTAGAATACCAGTATACCTCCAGTAGGTAAAAGAACAAGATAGGCTGCTTACAGATTGCTTACACAAAACCTACATATTAAAAGAATCCCTCACCACATTTCACAAGGAACATAGGCCATCATCTAGCAAAAAGAAAATTATAAAAGAGTGCAAATGAAAAATAAACATGCAGACAAAAAAACAAAATAGAAAACCCAAGAAACCAGACTGTGAGCAGTGAAACACTGAACAAAGAGAAACAGAAATGTATGAGTAAGAACAAAATACAACAAATCCACATTTTTAAAGCTGACATATTTCATTCTCTAAAAATTAAGAATAATATTTTGTACTTTTGTTGTTTAATCATTTTGTTTTTCTAATTGGGCTAGTCCTGGTCTCTCTTTACCACTTCCTTTTGTTGAGTTTCTCTAAAGTCCTTTTCCAGGATCTCATTTATATTTTCTTCACTCTCTCCCTCACATCTCTCTAAAGTTGATCTTTCAGCTTCATCTTTTTTCTCCATTTCTCTCACCTGACTTTTTATCTACCTATATCTAGATTTCATTCCCACCCACCTCCCATCCTCAGTCTCTCTTTCTGCCTTTCACCTACTTACCAGCTTTCCACATCCTGCATGCACCTCCCATTTCCATCCTAGTCTCTCTCATTCCTTCACCAGCCTCCTATTCCCCATCTTTCACCCACTTTCTAGCCCCCCCCCCCATTTACACTTTATATACCCATCCTCTCCCCAGTCTCATTTCTCTGCCTCTTCTTATCACCTCACAAAACCATCTCCTTTCCTGTCACTCATCTCCTCTCCACCTCCACGCCCTTTCTTCTGTCTTGTTCCCTTATCTAAGCTCCCATTCCTCCTTTTACTTCTCCCATTCTCGGCCTCTCCCAGCTCCTTCAAACTGTCCCTTTCCTTTGTCTTTCACCCTCTTCATAGCCTTATGCCTCTTTCCTCAGCATCTATTACCCGTTTCTCACCCATCCCTAGCATCCATTCCTCTGCCTCTTATTCCATACGTCCTTCCCCCTTTCTCTAGCATTCACTCACCTACCTCCTTTTCAAGTATTCATTTACCCTGCTGTTCCTCAACCTTATCCCCTAGCATCCATTCCTCTTCGTCTCTATCTTCACCTTCCACTGCATATGCCCTTGCTACCCCTCCCCCCACAGTATCTGTCCTTCTCGCCCTTCTCACTTTCCCTGCATCAGCCCCCAGACCCCTCTTTCCACAAGGCCAATCAGGCCGAAGAACTCCACGGAGCACCGTTCAAATTTCCCTCCGCTCCAAGACACGCCCGCATCTGGCGGGCCCGCGCCTGAGGGCCTCGCCAGAGGGCCCAGGGCGTGAGCTCCGGTGCTCCGTATCTACCGGGATCAAGCAGGCTCGATCGCTCCTCCACCACACATCGCCTCCAGACCAAACTATCTCACGAGCTCCAGCCTAGTACCCTCAAGTAACTCTCCTTTGTCTTGCTTCCCAATGCTGGCATTGTCTTCCTCCTATCACCCACCTAGAACTTGCTACCCATTGCCTGCACTGCACTGCTACCCATTGTTGGCATTGAACTACTACCCACTGCCTGCATAGCACCACTACCCACTGCTTGCTTAGCATCGCTCCCATTGCCTGCATCGTACTGCTACCCATTGCTGGGCATAGAACTGCTACCCATCGCTGCATAGAACTGTTATCCATTACTTATCCATTGCCTGCATAGTAACGCTACCCACTGTTTGCATACTGTTGCCCCCATCATTGCATATAAACTGTTACCCACTGCTTATCCATTGTTTGCATAGTACTGCTACCCACTGTTTGCATAGTGTTGCCCCCATTGTTGCATAGAACTGTTATCCATTGCTTATCCACTGTTTGCATAGTACTGCCACCCAGTGTTGCTACCCAATGTTGCTACCCACTGTTGCAAAGAACTGTTATCCATTGCTTATCCATTGTTTGCATAGTACTGCCACCCACTGTTGCATAGAACTATTATCCATTGCTTATCCACTGTTTGCATAGTTTTGCCACCCAGTGTTGCTACCCACTGTTGCATAGAACTGTTATCCATTGCTTATCCATCACTTGCATAGTACTGCTACCCATTGTTGCTTAGAGCTGTTATCCACTGCTTATCCTCTGCTTGCTACCCACTGCTTGCACTGAACCGCTACCCACTGCCTGCTTGTTTGCCTAACCTGCTACCAATTGTTTGCTCAGACCTTGCTGCCCACTACCATGGCCCCACTTCTCATTGTCCTCCTCTTCATTATCCTCCCCAACTGCCTCCCCTCCTACCAACACCCTCCCTCCTCTTCCCCCTACCCTTTCCCCTACCTTCCTCACTTTTCCCTCCATTCTGCCCCCTAGCCTAGCACCTGCTCTTGAGCTTCATTACACCATCCCCTGCATTCAACTGGCCCCCCTCTCTTTAAGGCAACCCCACCCTCGTTTCCGCCTTACTATCTCCACTTTACCTCGCTCTCTTATACTCCTTCTCCTTCTCTCATCACGTAATATCAACCCCAACCCTACCCCCCCCCCCCCAATTTCTTTCCCACACTAAATAAAATTCCTCACATACCCTATCTAATCTCATCCACATCCCACTCCTCCCTCCTTCCACCCTCCCTCATTCATCCCACAATCTCTCATCCATAGATATCAACTCCAACCCTACTCCCAAAAATAATCCCTCACTTAACCTACCTGATACCATCAACTTACCCCTCATTCCCCCTCCCTCACATCCCTTTTGGAGGGCACACTCACCCACCCACACCCTGCTCCCTCTAAATCGGCACCACCCTAGAAATAGACCCCCACGCTACTCTGATAAGAAATCTACACGTAACTTATCCAACCTTATTCATATACCTCTCCTCCCCTCTTCCACTCTCCCGTTTTCATGTGCCCTATGGAACGCATGCTCAGTCCTTTAAAAAAAAAAACTTTTATCCATGACCTTTTTATCTCCAATGCCCTACACCTTCTTGCCTTGACTGAGACCTGGCTCCCCCCAGATGACACTGCATCCATTGCCTCTCTCTGCTATGGGGGATATCAGTTCTCCCATACCCCTCGAACTACTGGTCGAGGGGGTGGCGTTGGCCTCTTACTCTCTCCCTCCTGCCAATTCCAACTCCTCCTGCCACCCCAATCACACTCCCCCTTCTCCTTCAAAGTCCACTCCATTCGCCTCCTCTCACCACTTCCCCTCCGAGTAGCTGTTATTTATCGTTCACCGGACAAATCCAAATTAACCTTCCTCACCGACTTCGACTCCTGGCTTTCTGCCTTTATGGATCCCTCCTCCCCCACTCTCATTCTTGGCGATTTCAACATTCACATCGACAACCCCTCAAAGTTCCTTGCTCTTATCTCCTCCTTCAACCTCCAACTTTGCTCCACTGACCCCACACATCTACACGGCCACTGCTTTGACCTAATACTCTCCTCCAACTCCTCTCCTTCAAACTTCCGCAAATCAATCCTTCCCTCATCTGACCATTACCTCTTAACATTTACTCTTCAGCTTCCGCCGTCCCAACCTCGTCCTGTCTCCTCCGACCTAATTAGAAACCTTCATAATATTGAACCCCTGACTCTCTCCTCCACCATCTCTCCATCTCTTTCTTCCATTTTATCCTCCAAATCCGTCAACGAGGCATTATCTTCATATAATGCTACATTATACTCAGCCCTTGACACTCTTGCCCCTCCCAACCCACGTCCTGTCAAACAATCTACTCCCCAACCCTGGCTTTCACCCACAATCCATTACCTTCGCATCTGCGCCCGTTCTGTTGAACGAGCTTGGTCCAAATCCCGCTCCCCGGAAGACCTTCTACACTTCAAATTCATGCTTGGCTCCTTCCAGTCAGCCTTAGCACTTGCCAAACAAGATTACTACATCCATCTGACCAACTCCCTTGCCTCTGATCCTCGCCGTCTCGTTAATACCCTCAATTCTCTCCTTAAGGTCCCACCACCCCCGATCCCGCCACCCTTTCTGCCCAAACCCTAGCCGACTACGTCCATGACAAAATCCACAAGATTACCCTCCAATTCCCTACCCCCATCTACCCCCTCCCCCTTAATTCTCCTCCCCATCCATACATCCTCTGCCACCCTCTCTTCCTTCCTTCCGATCTCTGAGGAAGAAACTGCACTCCTTCTGTCCTCCTCCAAACCCACCACCTGTCCATCAGACCCTATCCCCACCCATCTCCTACGTTCCATCCCCCTCACCATTGTCCCCTCCATCACTCATATCCTCAACCTTTCACTCTCCACTGCTACTGTCCCCATTGACTTCAAACATGCTGTTGTCACACCCCGCCTCAAGAAACCCTCACTTGATCCCACATCCCCCTCTAACTATCGACCCATCTCCCTCCTTCCTTTCATATCCAAACTATTAGAACGAGCAGTCCACCGTCGCTGCCTTCACTTCCTCACCTCCCAGGCCCTTTTGGACCCACTTTAATCCAGCTTCCGTCCCCTACACTCCACTGAAACGGCACTCACAAAAGTCACAAACGACCTGTTCCTGGCTAAATCCAAGGGCCTCTACTCTGTCCTCATCCTTCTTGACCTTTCTGCTGCCTTTGACACCATTGACCACGACGTTCTCCTCTTCACCCTCTCCTCACTTGGCTTCAAGGACTCCATACTATCCTGGTTCTCCTCCTACCTCTCCCATCGCTCATTCAGTGTATACTCTGATGGCTCCTCCTCCTCCTCCCCTACCCCTCTCCATGTAGGTGTACCCCAGAGATCTGTCTTGGGCCCCCTCCTCTTCTCTCTCTATACCCAAGGCCTTGGCACGCTTATCTCCTCCCATGGCTTTCAGTACCATCTCTATGCCGATGACTCCCAAATCTACCTCTCTATACCTAATATTTCTCCGGCTACCCAGTCCAAGATCTCTGCCTATCTTTCAGACAACGCTGCCTGGATATCTCATCGCCAATTGAAATTGAACATGGCCAAGACTGAACTCCTTGTCTTTCCGCCTAACTCCTCCCCCCACTTCCCCCTCTCTCAATCCATGTGGATGGATCTACTATCCTTCCTGTTCCCTCGGCCCGCAATCTAGGAGTTATCTTTGACACCTCTCTCTCCTTCTCCGCTCATATCCAGCTTGTAGCTAAGACCTGCTGCTTCTTTTTCTACAACATCAGCAAAATCCACCCCTTCCTCTCTGAACATACTACCAAAACGCTTATCCACTCCTTAATCTCTTCTCGCCTCGATTACTGCAGCCTACTCCTCGCTGGTCTTCCTGCGAGCCACCTCCTTCCCCTCCAATCTATACAAAATCACTCTGCTCGACTAATCTTCTCCCAACCTCACCATGCCCACATTACTTCTCTTCTCAAGTCGCTTCACTAGCTTCCTGTCCAGTTCCGCATCCAATTCAGGCTCCTCCTGCTAACCTATAAATGCATTCACTCTGTGGCCCCTCAATACCTCTTATCTCTCCCTACGTCCCCTCTCGAAATCTGTGCTCCGCCAACAAATTGCTTCTATCAATGCCTTTCACCCACACCGCGAACTCCCGACTGCGCTCCTTTCACCTTGCTGCACCTTACGCCTAGAACAGCCTACCTGCGTCTGTGCACCAGGCATCCTCCCTGGCCCTCTTCAAATCCAGGTTGAAGACCCACCTCTTCACCGTTGCATTCAGATCCTGACTCCTTCCTCATCTTACCCTAACCCCTGTCATCATTTATGACCAAACTGTACCACACCGTACCTTGCGCAGAACTGACTAATGTTCTGTACTGTTCTAACTAATGTACTGTTCTAACGAGATTGGAAGCTCCGATGAGCATGACTCTGACGGGCAGGGACTGTCTCTTGTATGTTGACTACCTCTTGTAGGTTAGCTGTGCAGTGCTGCGTGCGTGGCGCTTTACAAATGCTGAATAGTAGTAGTAGTAGCCCCAGCATCAGATCCATATCCAAGCCCCAGCTCACTTCTCTCACCTGCCCCCTTGTCAACTGATGGCCTCTGCCTCAACCCCCTGCCTCTTACTCCCAGGGCAAGCATTGGACTCGTACTCTATCCCATGGCATTTGCCCTTTTGCCATTTCAAGCTCCCAGCCCCAGCCCCTTCTGCCAGCCCTAATACAGCCCCTCTCATTTACCTGCCTCCCTACCCATCTGTCAGTATCATCTACTGTCTGCCATCCCCAGCCGCACATCAGCTCCCAACCCTATCCTCCCAGCTGCAATGTCAGACCCCTTCTTCTACCCTCATACCTTAGCATCTGCCCCTTCTCCCATCCCAGCCGCAGCATCAGACCCTTCTCCCTGGCCTATTCTCAGCATCAGTCCCCTTCTTTCATCTGTCCAGCACCTCACTCCCACTGCTCTGGCCACCAGCACCAAGTGAGTGTTGAAATCAGAGTGCTTATCTAGTATTTCCTGTTTCTCGCAAGATATGGGAAGAACGTGCTCTCTGATTTTAACTCCCACATGGTGCCAGTAGCCAAGAGCAGAGTGGTGGGGAATGAAAGGACAAACTCCTGCTGCTCGGAGGAGATTTAGGGTGCTGACTAGGAAAATTTGGTGGGGCCAGCACCAGGGTGCTCCATCCTATCCCCCTCCCCCCATTCCGACTCCTATGAAGTGCTGTTATACATGTTCTTGCCGAGATCTGCCCATTTCTGGGGGGCTGTACCTCCAGGAGGACATGGACGGGCTGACTGTTTCTGCCCTGACAAATAGATCGAGTAAGAGAAGTTGACAGGGAGAGTACAGGATGCCTGAGGGAAGTCTGGGGAGATTTTTTATATATTTATTTTATTTATTTAAAAGGATTTCTATACCGCCTTTTCATTGAATCAAGGCGGTTTTCACAGCAAACAATCACAAATGTGTTTTGGGGGGGGGGGTCATGCAGTGTTCCATGTGTGCAAGTGTGTTAGGGTATATTAGATTTGTGATGCATTATTTACATTATGCGCTATTATACAAGTAGTGGGGGCGGGGGATTGGTCGTCTGTGTAGATTTGAATCATGTAACGTCCCCATAGTGTTCAATGAATAGTGTTGTCTTTAGTTGCTTCCAGAAATCTTTGATGTCTGTATTTAGTCGAAGTTCGTCTGGTAGCTTATTCCAAATTGTTGGTGCAGCCAGGGAAAGGGCTTGTTCTGAGGTGTCCTTCCGTACCTTGGTTATCTCCTTTGGTGTGTTGACGCGGTTGGATGTGCCCTTTCTCCTTGGTCGAGTGCTGTTGTCAGGTTGTATGAGTGTCTGTAAGCTAAGGGCTGATGATTGTTGTTTAATTTTGAATATGTTTATGATTGTCTTATATTTGATGCGTGCGGTGATTGGAAGTCAGGATAGGTGTGATGTGGTCTATTATTCGTGCTGCCGTGTTCTGTGCCAGTTGTAGTGGTCTGAGGGTCTGTTTTGGGAGGCCAAGGTAGATTGGGTTGCAGAAGTCTAGGAGTGGTGTTATTAGGGCCTGGCAGACAGTGCGGAAGTGTTCTGGGGCGAGGAGGGGCTTGAGACGTCGGATTAGGCTCATCCTGTGGTATGCATTCTTGGTGGTCTTGCTTATGTGAGATTGTAGATTCAGTTCGCTGTCCAGGGTTACTCCCAGGTATTTTACTTCGGTTTTTATGGGTATGCTTGTGTTCTTCATCATGATGTTAGGTGGGGAGATGAAGTCGGTGTTTCGGGTGATGATTAGTGCCTCGGTCTTGCTGTAGTTTATGGATAGGTTGTTGGTCTGGAACCAGTCGTTCATTTGCATGAGACAGTATGTTATTTTGGAGTAGTCCGGGTTGTCGATAGAGATGGGTGTATAAATCATTATGTCATCGGCATAGATTGTATACTGTATGTTATTTTCTTTCATGATGTTGCATATTGGTTGAATGTAGATGTTAAATAATAGTGCAGATAAGGCGGTTGTACAACTTTATATATATGTACAACTTTAGTGGTGGCGGGGAGAGCAGGCATTTGCTCTTTTAATTTTGTTTTCCCTAAAGGGAAGTTTGTTTCATTGTTTTGTTTAAAAGAAATAAAATAAATAAAAATCAACCAAACAAAACAAAAATAAAAGCAAAATAATGGAAATAAAACAAAATGAAAGCATTTTCAGAGCAAACCCTTCCTTTCAAATCAAAGCATGAGATCACTTGCACTTGCTTTTCTTCAGCTAGAAGTGGGCTGGGAAAGGAAGATTGGAAAACGCATCTTCTTCCCACGGCCAGTAAGCATATTAGGAAATCCACGCAAGCCTTCAGTCTTGCACGCCCTTCCCCCTACCCTCCAATCAACTTTCAAGCCCCTATGCCCCACCTGTGACAATTTGATAATTTAAAAACTCAGCAAGTACAATTATCCCAACACCATCCCTCTCAGGACAATCTTGAAAAATTGCAGAATTGGAGATTATCCATGTTAAATGCTATTGTATGTGTCTAGTCTGTATCTATAGAATAACACAGACTCGCAGACTGGATGAGCTGGTTGAGCTTTTCTCTAGCACAGAGTTACAAAGGGGCCCTTTTACTAGTGCACGCTAAGCAGTCAACGCATTTTTGTGAGTGGTAACTGTACCCTTGGGCCCGTGGTAACTGTTACCATGGAGGTAGGAGTTACTATGCACCGATTCATGCACTAGCCGCCAGTCACACGTTGGGCTGGTAGATGAGCACGTTAGGGGTGGACAGTGGGCATAGTGAGCACATTTCAGTTAGCGCAGGGGAATATATTGTGTGCTCTTAGTGTTGCAATTGCATTGGTGCAGCTAATTCCATATCAATAAATAAGAGTTAAGTGAACCCACAGTAAGTGCGCTGTGTGTTAGAGTCAGGGCCGGTGCTACCTTTTTCGCTGCCCTGTGTGAATGAATACTGTGCTGCTCCCCATCCTTGCCCTGTCCCGCCCTGCCCCGCCCCGCCCTATAGATTCCAGTGGACCTCTTCACGAACTTCTCTTCTGTCCTAACAAATGAGACACTTAATATGAGCATCTAAAAACAGTTTACACATGAAGTGGAATTAGAATAAGGTTATCAGATTTCTACATGACTTCTCTCAAGTGCCAATCCCCAGGTACCAATAGGAAGTGCTCAGGGCCGGCCCAACAACTAGGCAAACTAGGCAGTCACCTAGGGCAGTAACTTCCAGAGGGCAGCAAAAGCAGGGTATTCAAAGCTAAACAATAGATTTTGACAGCGAGAAGTGGTGTAACGCTTGAGGTTCGCCAAGGGCACCAACACTTTGATCCAACTCTAGGGCCGGCCCTGCAAAATCCCTGCAAAAAGGCCACTTAAGAGCCCATAGAAAAATTGCCATACCATAATAACACTGCCAAGACTCACACTTCACCAACCCTATTTATGAAAAGGCAGCACTCCAAATGTTACACCATTCCCTAGAACACCCATACACTTATTACCGAGATCGCTGCACAGAAACAACATCCTAACAGAATACCACACTTCGGTCACACATGCAGATCACAGACATACCCTCACCAAATACAGAACAAGGGACCACAAATTATAAATGGAAATATGAAGACAAATATTTAACTGGGAACCCGAAAATGTCAGATACTTCATGTATTGCACCACTAGAGAAATAAAAACAGAAGTGCAGTTCCTTTTGTACTGAACAAAATACAAAGACATCAGAGATAATTTTTTTAAAGTGCCGTCAAATCAAGCAGCCCCTGGGTTTTCTTGGCAAGGTATGACTGGAAGTAGATTGCCAGGCCTTTTCTTCCAAGGCAATGGAGGGTAAAGTGACTTGCCCAAGGTCACAAGAACCCTGATCTCTTAGGTATTAGGCTGTTGCTTTAACCACTAGGCGGGTGCTCCACGCAGAACTACCTTCCAGTTAATAAAGTCAAATTAAAATATGTTTTTCTACCGTTGTTCTCTGGTCATTTTATTTTTCCAATCTTGTTGGTCCCAGTATCTCTTCTGCTTCCCTGTCTTCTAACGCTTTCCAGTGTCTGTTGTCCTTTTGCCATTTCTCTTCTCTTGTCTTTATCCATTCGTGCCCTACATCTATCTCTGACATATTGATCTTTCCCTGTTAACTCTCATCCAACATCTTTTCTGCCCCTCTATCTACTCAAATTTCATACTCTTCACTCTTTCTTTTTACTTTTCAGCTACCTATGAATTTTCCATCGCCTTCTTTCACTTCCTGCTAAGTCTATCTCCTCTAATTCTCCCATTTTTTTGTCTCACTCCTTCCTCAGCTTCTTCTTCCCTTCTGTCTCTCACCAACCAATTCATTAGCTTCAGCATCTTCTCTCAGTCACCCCCTCCCTTGCCTCCAGTCTTTTTTTTCTGGGAGATGTTTATTAAACGGCGGTAGCAGACTCCGTGCGATATCAGAGCCGCGGCCCCCAATATCACAAGGAGTCTGCTACCGTCGTTTAGTAAACATCCCCCTCTGTCTCTCATCCTCACCTAGTTTCCAATTTCTCCCTTTTACAACGTCACCAGCTCTATGTCTGTCCATTCCTCTCATTCATATTTTTGCCTGTCCCCCATAATCTCTCCCACATGGTTCCACCATGCCTAGTATCTCCCCCTCCTCCCATTCAACATCTTTCTTTTCTCTCCTCTCTGTCTCTCACACAGCGCAGAATCTCCTCATCCTCTCCACCAGCATGATCTAGCATCTCCATGCCCACCCACCCCCCACAGTACATCATCTTTCCATTCCTTTTCTCTTCGTTTCCTGTCCCTTCTCTCTTGTTCTCCCTCCTCTGCAGTCCAACAGCTTTTCTCCCCCCCCCCTTTCCAGTGTCTCCCTTCTCTCCCCTTCCCTGCAATCCATCTCCCAACACCTCCCCATTCCTTCTCTCTTCCTTTCCTTAAGCTACAGTCCAGCACCTTCCCTCTCTATTCCCCCTTCCAGTATCTCTCTTTTCTATCCCACCCCCAACAGTCCAGCTTCTAATCTCTTTCTCTTTCCCTCCCTTCTTCTTTACCTTCCGCCCCTCCCGGTCCAGTATCTCACTGTCCCTTCTTTCCCCGTCCTCTCTATAATCCAGGCTCCTCCTCCCATCTCTCTTCCCCTTCCTTTCAGCCCAGTCCAGCATATGGGTTCTCCTCCCCATAGTGAAGAACTTACTAACCACCACAGCCTCTTCCCAGTAATCAACATTTCACCCTCCCTTCCCCCTCCCCCCATCTTACCCCTTGTTGCCACCACCACGGTCACTGCATCTTAACAAAAAAGCAAAATGAGCAGCCCGTGGGATCCTTCAGACCCTGGACACGCCGCCGTCCCCTCTACGCAACTTCCTGGACATTCAGTGCATAAAGGGCCTGAAGGATTCCATGGGCTGTGCATCTTTGCTTTTGTTTTTGGTAAGGTGCAGTGACAGTGGTAATGGCAACCTCATGCTTCTGCCCACCAACTCACTATGCCATGCCCCCCCCCCCCCCCATGCGAGGGTACAGTTTGCATAGTGGGTCACACTGACTCTTGTTAGAGTGTGTATCCAGCTGTTAACTGCCAGGAACATGCTGGCCATAACCCCAACAGTCACCATGAGACTCTGCACTTAAGACACATTACTTGTTACATTAACTTGCATTAGATGCATAAGCTTAAGGCACGTTAGTCAATGGGCCCCAAAGTATGCAGGCATTTTGCATTTGAATACCGCGTTGGTTAATGTCAGCTAAAACCTAAGTGCCTTATTGAAAATTTAGTCCTGTATGTTTTAAGTGTATAAACAGTAGGAAAACCTACTAATATTCAAAGGCTGTAAGTTCTTGTGAATATTATGGATTGATTTTAAATAAAGTTTCTTTAAGGCGAAAATGCCAATGCACTAAGAGAGATGAGCATACAATGGGGCAGCACATTCAAATAGATGTCATGCATACTCAGCCTGGATATCCTAAAAACCAAAGTGGTTGGCTGTATCCCAAGACCTGGGTTGAGAACCTCTGCTTTACAAACCGTTTTCTTGTGAATTCTTGGGCACTAGCAGCCTCCTGTCTAGACTCATGGGTTGCTACTAATCGTCACTAAACTGTTTCTTTGTAGATTTAGATTCAAAAAACGAATCAAATTGAAAATCAAACCTCTAATTAAGAATATCTTATGTTTATGTTTTATGTTTAGGCAATTTCTTGATATGCCGCTCAGACTGAAGGGCATCAGAGCGGTTTACAATCACTTCTAGTAGGTACTGGATAAATATCTTGTATTAAATTAGGAACTGCACCTTGTCACATTTGTTTAGGTCCGTCAGCTGTAAATCTTGCAGAAGATAATTCACAATGTCTCCTTTATCATTCTGGGCTGCAAAGTGCAGAGCATTCATTCCATCCTAAAAAGGCAATACAGAGTGAAGTGAATCAGGGCTGGCTGAACCATTAGGCAAACTAGGCAGTCACCAAGGGCGATAGCTTGTAGGGAGCAGGAAAGGGCAGCTATAATCAAAGCAAAGCAGTAGGTCCTGCCCAAGCCTCCAGCGCTTCTTGCAGTTTGCAGCTTCTAGGACCTGCCGCTTCTGCCCCTTCATAAATCGGAAGTTGAGTCAGAGGGGTGCAGAAGCTGCAGGTCCTAGAAGGCACGAACTGCAATGCAGCCCCAGAGGCTTGAGGTAAGTGCTGCAGTGTGGTTCGAAAGCCATTGCCACCGTTGCAGACCTTAGAGAAGGGTGGCATTGGTGGCAATGGTCCCTCCGTGAGGGTGGGGGCAGGGGCAGGATGGAGGACCCGCCTAGGACACCTCCAATCCTTGCACCTGCCCTGCTTAAAGCTCTAGCATGGGGTTTCATAGTACAAGCTAATGCTGGCTTTTTGCGCAGTGATGCTGTTAGTAAACCGCATGCCAATTAACAGTGCGCAAAAAAAGTCAGCGCTAAACTAGTAGAACAAATCAAGCACATGCACGCAGGGGTTTGCATTAGCAGTCCCTGTATGCTGTGCACGTTTTGGCGTGCTGTCCAGAGAAATGGGAATAAAGGGCAATGTCTGGAAAGTGGTGTGTACTAATGCCTGCAGTATGAGAAATAAGAGTCTGGATCTAGAGGCTATAATGGAAGAAGCTGACTTGAATTTAGAGGTGATCATGGAGAGGTGGCTGGTGGAGAACCATGGCCAATATTCCCTCTAAGCAGCTTGAAGCTGCGCTGGAGTCTTCTGCCAGCATTCCCACCGGTGGGGGAAGGTGAAACGCGATCATGTTTAGCATCACACAGCATAGACGGATCCCTCGGGACCTGCCTATGCCGCACAATCCTAAGCACGATCGCTTTGCACCTCCCTCCACCGGCAGGAATGCTGTGGTGGACTCCAGCGCAGATTCAAGCTGTTTAGAAGGAACACTGACCATGACTGGGCTATAATTAGGCCAGGCTATAATTTGCAGGCAGAATGGGAGGGAGGGGGAAGAGGAGTGGAACTATTTGTCAAAAATCATATTAAAGCAACTGAATTGCGAAACTTGCAAGGTACAGAGGAGGCACCATGGGTTAATCTGGAAAGAAGGAATGGAATATCCATTTACAGTGATGTGATATACATACCTACTTCACAAGAAATTTACTAGAAGACATTCACAATATTGCTTTGAAAAGAGAAGTGCTACTGTTAGGTGATTTCAAAATGCCAGATGTTGATTGGGATATCCCTTCTGTTGTGTGATCTAGAAGTAGGGAGATCCTGGATTCTCTACAGGAAGAACTAATCCAGTAACTGGTAATGGAACCCATGCAGGAGGGGGTGGATATTAGACCCGGTGATAATAAATGGGGAGTGTTTCTGATGTCATAGTGGGTGATCATCAAGCATCCAGTGATCACCAGATTATGTGGTTCAGTATAAGGAAATAGATAGAGACGGTTCATTCAAAAGTGAAGGTTTTTGACTTCAGGAAAACTGACTTGTCAAGATGGGGGAATACCTCAAGAAGTCATTAACTGGATGAGAACATCTGGAAGATGTAGAAAAGCAGTAGGCAAAACTGAAAGGGGATATTGTAAAGGCAACAAACGTTTTTGTTAGGAATGTGAATAAAGAGCCCAATATGGTTCTTAAAAGTAGCTGAAAAGGTGAGGAAAAATACAAGAGATCATAGAGGAGGACAAGCAACAATATTTGTAAAAGTTAAGAGAAGCTGGGAAAGTTGTCAGAAAAGCAAAAATGCAAATGAAATAAAAAATAGCCAATGCAGTAAAATGGGGACATTTTTTAGATATGGTAGTGGCAGGAGGAAGTGCAAAAGTGATATTGCCAGACTGAAGGGTGAAGGGGAAGAATAGGTAGAAGCTGATGAGGATAAAGCATAATTTCTTAACAAATATTTCTGTTCTGTGTTCATAGATGAAGGACCAGAGGTGGGACCTCTGAAAACACACCTAAATAGGAATGGAAGAGAGACATATCTTGAATGGTTTTCAGAGCACTGTGTTCATGAGGAGCTAGCTAAAAGTAGACAAAGTGATGGAGTCAAATGGGAGACATCTGAAAGTATTGAAGGAATTTTGGGAAGTTCTGGCAGCTCCACTGTCTGAACTTTTCAATGCTTCTTTAGAGTCAGAAGTGGTCCCAGAGAACTGGAGAAGGGTGCATGTGGTCTCTTTACACAAACCTGGAAGTAAGGATGAGGTTGGGAACTACAGGCCAGTTAGTTTGACCTTTGTGATGAGTAAATTAATGGAAACGCTGCTAAAACCGAGGATTTCAGAATCCAAGGCAACATGGTTTTACTAGAGGCTTTATCAGATGAATATGATTCATTTCTTTAATTAGCTGACCAGAGAGCTGGTCCAAGAGAGTGCTGTAGATGTGGTGTTCTTAGATTTTAGAAAAGCTTTTCACACAGTTCCGCATAAGCAACTTTTAAATAAACTGAGTGCCTTGGGATGGACCCTAAAGTAATTGACTGGATTAGAAACTGGCTGAGTGGGAGATGAGAAAGGCTACTTATAAACTAAGGACAAGGACATTACCAGTGGTGTGCCATAGGGATCGGTCCTTGGTCCAGTCTTTTTTAACATTTTGTAAGTGATATTGTGTAATGGCTATCGGATAAGATTTGTTTCTTTGCAGATGATACCAATATCTGCAACAGGGTAGACATCCTGGAAGGTGTAGATAGCTTAAGGAGGGATACAGCAAAGTTTGAAGAATGGTTGAGAATTTAGTAGCTAAGATTTAATACTAAAAAATGCAAGGCCAATCATTAGGACTGCAAAAATCCAAGTGAGAGGCATGGTATATGGGGTAAATTCTTCTGTCCAGGAAAAAAAACAGGCCCTGGCGGTGATCTTATTAGATTATCTTAAAGTGGCCAAACAGGTCGAAAAGGTGACAGTGAAAGTCAAAAGTATACTTGAGTGCAAAGAGAGAAGAAGGACAGCAGGAATAAGGAGGTGACAGTGCTTCTGTGTAAGCGTCTAGTGAAACCTCATTTAGAATATGGTGTACAGTTCTAGACACTATGCCTTCAAAAGGATATAAACAGGATGGAGTTGAAGCAGAGGGTGGCTACTTAAATGGTCAGTGGTCTTGGTCATAAAGAATATTGAGACAGACTTAAAGATCTCATGTATATTTTGGAAATAAGGAGGGAGAATGGAGATAAGAGAGACATTCCCCCCTCAATTCCCAGTAATACGGATTTAGACCTTATCACCGAGTAAAATCCCTCATGACTGCACTACTGGACAATCTAATGAAAGGCACTAACAACCCCAGCGCAGGATTCATACTAATCTTCCTAGATATAAAAGCAGCATTTGACGCAATACCATACAACCTCATCATTCAGCATCTACAAGCAAATGGACTAACCAATACTCCTCTGAAATGGTTCTAGTCTTACCTAACCAATCGACAACTTCAAGTTAAGATAGGCCCCACTAAATCATCTCCATACACCCATACCAAAGGAGTTCTCAAGGCTCTGCCCTCTCTCCACCAATTTTCAACATCTTCCTTCAACCAATCTGCATAGTTATACAAGCATACAACATCCTATATCACATATACGCCAACGCCATGATTTAAACGCCCATCAACACAGCCAATCCAGATACCACACACATAGCAAAATGCTTCACCTCCATCAAGGAATGGCTTGCAAATCATAACATGTCTATACCTTAAGAAAACAGAGGCCCTTTAAATCATCACCAGAGACTACAACTTCACTCCACCAAACACTGTAAGGAGTATTTTTACTAAACAGTGCTAAAGTCGCAGCGGCAACGTTATCGCGCGATATGTAACGTTATTGCGCGATATGTAACATTATCGCGCGATAACATCTCCGGCGGCATTAAGGCACACAGAGGGTGGAGTAAGTCTTTCTAGAGGGCGGAGAGTGGGCGGGGAGAGGCTCCAGGCACACTAACGCTGTGAAATGAAGGTCTGAAAATTAACGCCAGTGAAAACCTCGCGTTAGAGGCACATTTGCAGGAGAGAGAAACCAGTTCAGTCAGCAATGTACAGCAAAGGCAGGGAGACCCAGAAAAGTGATAGTAGTGATACATGTGTAGCAACAGTATAGTGCCCAAGTACGAAAGGGCACTATGGTGAGTCTGCACATGGGGTACAGGGGGCTACAGGTGGGATATGCAGTGGGGCAGCTGGGGCACAGGGTGAGCTAGGCAGATGCCTAGGTGCCACATAAGAAGGCAGAAATGAAAAATCAGCATGACAGCAACTGACCAAGGCCAAACATGCCCACGAGTGTGTGTCCCACAGTGTCCCAGGGGACAGTACCCAGCAGGTACCCCAAAGGGCACATAACATTGACAGGCGGTGCCGGGGGGGGAAGCACGGATGTCTATATAGGCACCCCTACCCCAGATCCCACACCATAGGGCACACTGGATGGCCTGGGACTGCGCACCTACAGCACCACTGGCATAAGGGCATGTCAGCATGGTGGGGGAGGGGTACTGGTGGTGGAGGGGGCAGTAGCAGCTGCCCACAGCAGACCAAGGCCAAGCCCTGCTTAGGTGGGTGGCGTGCAGTGCAACAGACAAGGTCTGTCTGAAGAACAGTCATGGTATCCCCAGGAAATGACCTGCCACCGTGGCAACAGTTTGGTGCAGTACACACAGCCAGTGTGTTCAGGGGCAGAAGGTCAAAGGTTCAAGTCCCAGCTGTGGCTTCTGCAGACCTTGTCCCTATATTTTACCCTACAGAACACATACACCATAAACATGTGCACACCCTAGAGCAGCGGCCAACAGGGGCACAAACACCCATGCCCACAGGCCCCACTAACCATATCCTCATGGAGAGTTAGGCTTTTGGGCCCTGCGCGGAGCAGCAGCTACCACTACTACCACCTGCATACCTTAGCAATGCCGTCATAAACATGGTAAAACGCTCCATATATATCAAAAGGTTGCTATGATGAATGTCAGATAACAGATCCTACATTAAACACAAATTGTTAACAGAGATTCATCATAGCAACCTTTCTGATATATGTGGAGTATGTTTCCTTTCTGTTTGTTTTCTGACAGTGTTTACCACCCCGGAGAGTGACCATAACAGTATTGAGTACCTTTGCAATGCCTGCGCTGTGCCCAGGACTGGTGTGGTGGCCAGGGCTGCCAACCACCTCTATCTTTGAACAATGCTGAAATAGGTGAGGAAGTGTGTGTATGTCTATCCAGTGTTTTGTGGCTGCCTACACCTTACAGAGCCCACAATGCTTACACTGTTTCCAGCGTTAGCCTGCCAATGTGCATAATGAGGAGCAAGGTATTGTGGGTATGGCCCAGATAGGGAGGTCTGGGCAGGATGCATCTGCACAGGCCATAGGGCAATGGCTGAGATATTGTAGTGCCTGATCACCACCTGCATGGACAGGGTGGCCACAGCATGTCATGCTGGGAGGTCAGTCTCACCCTGACTGAGCAATGAACATGGCATGTCTAGGTTCCCACATAGTGCTGTACAGTGTTTCTCTCAGGTGATATCTATGGGTTCCCTTTTCTGGGGCCCAATCAGTGACATACTTGCTTGGTGTGTGTGTGCTTGCATCCCACTTTTGGGTGCACACAGTTCTTCCAGGAACATGCACTATGCACTAGCTAGAAGACTGTCTGCAGTTAGCATGTGTATGGCTAGAACACCTTGCAGGGTGCAGCGGGTGAATGTCAGGAGGGGGAGGGGGAGGGGGAGGGGGAGGGGGCAGCTGAGCTTTTCCAGGCCTACTGCCTGTCTGCCAGTGCCCTATGTGATAAGCACAGATCTGCATTGACTGCCCTGGAGGGTCTCTATTCCCCAGCAGGAGTGGGGTGGTGGTCCCCTCTACTACCTCTGATGCAGTGTGGATCTGTTAGTGGGAGATCCTGTCCCCCATCCTGACCCAGTGAGGGCGGGTTGGGCTGTGCTACATAATCCGCTTCTGGGTCCAAACACCAACCTTCTCCAATAACAAGTGACCATGGCAACCACACAGGATATGCACTATTCTGGGTGCATCATAGTCCACAAGGGCTAGACCTGACTGTGAAATACAGATGGACACAGGTGTATCCTAGGTGTGTCTGCAGGGACTACCTATCACACGCTGGCACTGATGTGGACCTGCAGCACAGCCTATTCCAGCCAAGCCAGGTGCTGCGGACCTGGTGCTGGGCGCCTCACCTCACCCTCAGGGTGAGCACAGGAACTGCACACTATCACAGTCTGTAGCTACTCTGTGCCAGTAACACACACGGTCAGTTCCCCCTACCAGGCCGAGGTGCTGGGGAGGTGCATACCCCATTTTGTGATCAGATGTAGACTGCTGATCTGCATGTGCAGTGCATCATGGGTACGGGTGGGTTTACCCTATCCTGGTAACCACAGCAGACAGTTTGTGTGGTGATCTGCAGTTTTTCTGTAGCCAGCCAGTGCTGTGTTAGAGGCTATAGAGCTGTAGCCCACTGGTTACTACAATGACTGTGGAGGCAGAGGTCATGAGTTCAATCACACAGTGGAGTTATTTAATAAGGCTCTCTGAGGGATTTCCTTTTAATTTAAATCAGTGCTGCCAGCAAAAACACCCTCACAGTGCCATAACCTAAGGTGCCTCATAAGGCGCCCTATAGGGCACATTATAAGGTCCCTTGGTGGACAGGGCACTTTATAATGTGCCCTATAGGGCGCCTTATGAGGCACCTTAGGTTACGGTACTGTGAGGGTGTTTTTGCTGGCAGCACTGATTTAAATTAAAAGGAAATCCCTCAGACAGCCTTATTAAATAACTCCACTGTGTGACTGAACTCATGACCTCTGCCTCCACAGTCATTGTAGTAACCAGTGGGCTACAGCTCTATAGCTTCTAACACAGTGCTGGCATGGACTTAAGGTTAACGTGCGTTAATGAGCCAAGGTGCCCTCTATCATGCGATACAAATTCATTGCTAACTTGTCGCCGGAACGCCCACTACCTTATATGGCATTCCTCACATTAACGCTGCAACTAGCGCCGGTAACATTAGGACGGTTTAGTAAACATACCCCTAAATCTCAATGGTAACCAGCTGCAAGTAAAGCAAGAAGTCCATTATTTAGGAATCACTCTCAATCAACGCCTATCTTTCTCAAATCACATCAAGAGCATCACTAGCAGCATCTACTACAAACTCAAAAACTGTCCAACACCTTAAACCCCTTCTAACCCACCATGACTTTTGCACCATTCTACAGGCTCTGGTCTTCCCACATATCGACTACTGCAATATTTACTTATTTAAATAAACTTTTTTTACGCTTTTCTATAATTCAAAGTGGTTTACACTGAACCAATAACGTACAGAGCACAATGCGTCTCATTTACATAGAACAAAACTAAAGAACTTATAAGAACAGCTGTATAATAGAAACCGTGATTTTTATAACATCTTATATCATTTTCCAAGGCCTACCAAAAGCAACAATCCACCCACTCCAACTTGCTCTTAACACAGCAGCCTGCATCCTCTGCAATGCACACAACACAGAACACAGAACTCCCCTGCTCAAATAGCTACACTGGCAACCCATAACTAAACACATTAAATACAAAGTCGCCTTCACAATTTTCAAAGTCATCAATGACCTATCATCAACCTACCTTCAATCTCGCCTACAAGAGACACGAAACAGAAAAAGACAAACTTGCTTTCAAAATACTGTACACACACCAGCCCTCCCAGAACCAGCCCCATGACCTCCAAGAGAGCCTTCTCCCTGTTTGCACTACCCCTCTGGAATTCTATCCCTCACAAACTACGGGCCACAAAGAACAATAACTTTCAGAAAGGCCCTCATAACTCACTTGTTCATAGACTGCTTCCCAGAGGACAAAACATAATTAACCCTTTCGCATCCACATAATTGTTTTGTAGCTGAACATTTTTTTTCTGTTTTTTTTATTAAGATTTGAGCTAAATGATGCAGAATATAATTTTTTTTTTTTAAATTAATTCTAAGAAACAATATTTACTGTTGCCATATGGCAACTATGGTCCTGAATGGCTGAAAATTAAAAACAGTCTTGGCATCAGTTTCATTTACTGCTGGGTGTGATAGTTTAAATAACAGTTTTTTTCAGATGTCAAGCACAGATACCCATCACATTTCACACACAGTGTGCAGATGTTTTGGAAATATAGAATCCGGTGAAAAATTGGGAGGAAAGGGTTAACCAACAAGCATCCCCCTTTGTCCCCTCTCCCTCCCTCTCACCCTTGATCCCTCCAAGTTGACTTCCCTTGATTCACCCTTAATCTTCCCCTACCCACTTGTTACCAAGTTGACCACCCTGTTTAAATGTATACTGTTCTGTTCTAATATAAACTGCTTTGACCACAGGATAAAGCGGTATAGAAAAACTGTTAAAAAATAAATACCTCCTTGACATAAATGCACAGGAGGAGACCCCATTTTGATTGAAAGAAAGCTCTGGAACGATGGGGCATAGGATGAAGGTGAAAGAGGATAGACTCTGGAGTAATCTGAGGAAATATTTCTTTACCAAAAGGGTGATGGATGCTTGGAACAGTCTCTTGATGAAGGTAGTAGAGATGAGGACTGTATCTGAATTCAAGTATTTAATAAACACAGAGAATCTTTAAGGGAAAGGACGGGATTGTAGAGTTTAGTAGTTGATATGGAAGGGAAGACTGGATAGGCCATATGGTCTTTATCTGCCGTCATTTTTTTTTTTTTGTTTCTATGTTCATATGTATAAGTGCCAAATTGACAACCTGTCCATGTAAGTGTCTGCTCTTACACACACAAGTGCCAGATTTCACAAAACTGGACGTCTAGCGAGAACCATTTAAGGAGCCAAGCTTAAAACAAAAACCCTGTTTTTTGGAATTTGAGGTAAGTTTAAACAGACAGGTACGAAAGATTGCTCTCTATTCCTCTTGCAAACTTCAGGTTCAAAAGAGGAGTTAATTGGCATATGTATGCCTCAGTGGAAGTGTAAATCTACTTTAAGTATGTGTGTATTGCCATTGCAAAACGGAAACACACATACTTTTTGGTCCCACATAAACCACAATCACAACGCTCCCCCTCCCCCCCTTTTCAGGCCCAAATTTAGGCAACTGTCTAGCTGCATTTTAAAGGTACAAAATACCCGAGAAATTGCAGCCTGATTCCTTCTCTCCCCACAGTCCTGCTTATGGGTGCCAATATCTTATATCCAGCCCTATTCCCCTTCCAAACTGCGTGCACTGTGGATCTACACATGTAAATAAAATCACTACTCAAACACGTAAGGCACGTACCCTTCCCTGACATTTTGATTATTAATAGGAGGGAACATAAGGCTGAAGGTTTCCTAGAAAAATCTAATACCTTTGCAGTGGCCCTGAAGCCAGCATGAAAAAATAGAACATTCTTGCTGTACTTTGCTGTGTAACTGCACAGGTTCTGCTGTGCTCCTATGGCCATATATAAATTCAGCAGCTGAGGTCACTTAGATCACCGTCAATCTTTCTATGATGCTGTGCAGGAATTCTCTGCCTATGCACCTGCCAGAATGGAGACACGCCTGCCCTTCATGACTAAAAATGTGATATCGTAGCAACTCCCCCTACCAGCAGCAGTGTGGGCAGAGGGCTCCTGTGCAGCTTCGTGGAAATATTGGTCATCTTTGTTCTATTTATGTGAAGGGATTTGGAGGTTAGTATTAGAAATACTGGCAACCACGTGTGATTACGTTTAAGAGCTAGAGAAAAGAGCAAAAGCCTTGTAGAAAACATAAGCAGAAAAAAAAACGTTTTAAAAACGACAAATCTTATATCCATCAACAAACCTCATTTGTGGCCTTCTGATTCACACCTGCTTTGATTAGCATAACCATGATATTCAGGTCTGCAGACCATGCAGCAAGATGAATCACTGTTAAACCATGCTTCAAAAGAAAAAAGAAAGATGGAATTCTTATCAGCACACACACATTTAGCATTCTTGTCTTACAAACTGATGTACAGGCATTGACTAGAGTTGGGTAAAGCCAGTTCAGTGAGCTTTCACATGACTGAATTAAGGATACCGTACCGACATGAAAAAGTTAGTAGCTTCAGTCCCTCGCTCTTTATTTGGCAGCTTTATTTGGCTGTAGTATTGCAAGACTATCAATAGAAGTCAAAGCCCCATTTTAAACGCAGGTTGCTAATGGAGGTGGAACAAATGGGTATTACGCCTGTCCACCACCCTAAGACATCAAGGATTGTACCAGTAGGTCTGGGGAGTATCTTTGAGGGGAGGTCTTTGCTTGAGGTCTTTGGGATGTCTTCAGGGAGGTGGGGGGGGGGAAGAATATCTGGATGGTACTTAATTTACCCCTGGAAACTTTAAGATGACCCCAAGGAGCATCAAAACACGTCTTAGTGTCCCAATGCTCCTGGGGAGGGAAAATAATATCGGGGGCATTATTTTTGCATGAATAACACACCTTGCGAACTTGAGCGCAGATTGCATTATTCATTTACCATGAGAGTTACTAACCTGTGGTATTAAATTGCGGCAGGTCAGCACCTCCCATGGGAAATTAAGCTGTGGTAAAATGCGATCTCTTACTGCAGCTTAGTAACCACCCCCTTGGTGTTCCATAACATTCCAAAAGTTCATACAGCCAATCGTAATGTATATATTACAATTCACAATTTAAGTCATCACTTTTTTAGAATTCGTTTTGAACAACCACCTTACAATTCCTCCGAACTCCTGAGGATCGCCTGCTTAGAAACCTTACCTTGCACACTGATGTCTGGCTGGTTCATATGCATTGCTAGCCATTAGAATCGGTCAGATCTAATGTCTGAAGAAATATAGAGCACTGCTCTGGACAGAGCTACTCTCAGGAGTTTAGGAAAGTTGCAGTGAAGCAGCTTAATGAATTTTAGAAATAAGTCTGAAGTAAAATATTTCAGCAATGCACCCTGTATAGCCTTTTCCCTTATGTGGCCTGTTTACAGCGGGTATTTTTTTAAAATTAAATCACAATAACAGGTTTAGGCTATAGTCTTACATAAACCATAAGAAAATAACTGTGCCCAGATAAAACAACGACACCATCCATTATGGGCATCTTTCTATGCAAATATGCAATAGAAGGGAACAGAGGCAAACCATTTGTAATACAAACGGGTCATTTACCAACATGCTAACGCCACTAACGAGCGTTAGTAATCAAGCACTCATTGCATACAATTACATTTTTAGAGCTATTAGCTGTGTATGATAAAGAGGAAGACAGGACATAGACCCTGCGGTAAATAATGTGCATGAAGAGCTGGAACACGCTGTTAGTCAATGACTCCTAAAGCGTTTGGTGATAGCGGAATTTGATTATGACATCTTCTCTGGAATAGTTTCCCTGCGATAAAGAGTGCTCATTCATGCTGCTATTATTTTTTTTTTTTCATAAAGTAGAGGTAGTTTGGAAGTGAGATTAGTGCTTCACAATGCAAATATTCAAAACTGTGCTGTCGCTCTGCTTCTTAATTAATCAGCACTTGCAGGTGTTTTGAATATCTACATTATCCACCTGCAGCTCAGAGAAACATACATAGATTAGAAAATAAGAAATGGCACAATTCCAGGTGAGTTTTTGAAAACTTCTCTTCACCCATCATTTAGCCCTTGGTCTTCTGAATCCCCACCTGGTAGATTCTGTTGTAGTTTATTTTCTAACATCCATCAAATGGGATCCAAGCAAACACAGAAAGAAATCCTCCCATCTTGAAGCTTCTCTGATACTTCACCCCGTCAATCCGGCTTCCGCCCCAATCACAGTACCGAATCTATTCTGCTCTCTCTCCTTAACGACTTGCGTATTGCCCATGATCAAGGTCTTATCTCCATTGCTGTCTCCCTAGACTTATCCGCTGCTTTCGACCTTGTGGATCACCATACCCTTCTAGCTCGCCTACACGATATTGGGCTCTCTGGTTCTGTCCTCTCCTGGTTTCATTCATTCCTTACCCATGGGTCCTTTTCCATTTCCACAGGTCTCTCTTCCTCTCTTCCTCTCCCCTAACCCCCCTCCCATGTGGCGTTCCCCAGGGCTCTGTCCTTGCCCCCCCTCCTATTTAATGTCTTTATGGCCCCCCTTGCCCTTCTGGTCCAGCAGCACAGCATTATAGCCCATTACTACGCAGACAATATTATCCTTCTTCACCACACAGACCCCACTACTCCAGATCTCGCTCCCCTCAATTCTTGCTTGGCTTCGGTGGCCACCTGGTTTTCTTCTAACTTCCTGCATGTGAACCCCTCTAAAACATCTGCCATCTGGTTTACCTTCGGCGCTCTAGCCCCCTCTCTTGCTCTTCTCTTGTCCTCTTCTCCACTACCAATTGTTTCCTCCTTGCGTTACCTAGGAGTTATCCTGGACTCTGCTTTATCCTTCAAAGAACACATTTCTTCTGTCGTACAGCGGTCTTTTTACACCCTGAGACAACTTCGTGCAGTTTGCCCTTTCATATCAGTCCCTTCTATGACCACACTACTCCTATCCCTGGTGGTATCTCGTTTAGACTATTGTAATGTCGTTTTAGCCGGCCTTCCCCAAACACAATTACAGAGACTGCAACTAGTTCACCACACAGCGGCACATATCCTGATGCATGCTTCACGTTTCGATCACATTACCCCTATCCTGATTCACCTGCATTGGCTTCCACTTGTCTATCGTATACAATTCAAAGTACTCATCCATGTTCATAAAACCATTCATAGCGGTGTTCCTCTTTACCTCGCAGATCAAATTCATCTTCACTCTTCTCACCGTTCCCTCAGGTCAATCCATTTGAACCGCATGTCCCTTCCCTCTCCGTCACAGGCTCATCTTGAGTCCACCCGTTCCTCTGCTTTCTTCTTCTTGGGCCCCCGACTCTGGAATTCGCTTCCCCCCGCCCTCCGCCTGGAACCCTCCTACAAAACCTTTAAGACCAAGCTGAAGACTCATTTATTCTGCTCTGCCTTTAATCTTCCTTCCCCCTTTGCTCCCCTATCTCCCCCCCCCCCCCCCGTTGAACTTGGATGCCCTCAACCCTCCGCTGCTATGCAATATTCCTGCTTTACCTTGTTGCTCTATCTTATCTCATCTCTTACTTTTCTTTTTTTTTTGGCGTTCCTTTCTTTTTCAGCAGCCTTATTATTTTGTTATTGTAAACCGCTCTGGTGCCTTTGGTAAGAGCGGTATATTAAATGTGTTAATAAAGATAAAGACCAAGGCTTAGGGTTTCATCTCCTTAGCATCTCCACAGATGTCAGTATCTCGCATCACACAACTAAGAGAGAAATGTCCCCATTTGAATTAAGACCACTTTCCCTCGGTCACTGGGAGAGACACCAGTGCCTCTACAAGTAGCTAGAGAAACTGAGTTAACATTTTAACTCAGGGATCTCATTTGGAACAAAAAGAGTCATCAAGTTGCTGGGTACAATGGTAAAAAAAGATACTGGGTTTAGACAGAAGGAGTGTTCCACCCTCTACTCCTGCTGCAATGTTAAGAAAAAGCAGGTTTCCCAAAGGTCCAGGTACTAACAGAGGGGCTTGTTTACTAAAGTGTGTTACGTTTTTGCACTTAACCGTGCTTTAGGAGTGAAAACTAACATGCAGTAAGTTCAAAAGCCATAGCCTAACTTTAGGGTTATGCCCAGCAGTTTCCGCACTTAAAATGCACCAATATCATTCACAATTAACATGGGTGGTGCACCCATGCTAACTGCAACATTGACAATTGGCACGCGTGGACTCCCACGCTAACTGCAATATGAAGTCCACACCATTCTGCTCCTAACCCACCCAGTCCCAGCCCCATCATGAGCTAAGCAGCTAGTGTTGGATTTTTACCATGCGGTAGCTGTTACTATGAGCCCATGTGAACAGTTAGCACACTTTAGTAAAAGGGCCCCAAAAGGTTTTGAGGTTGGCAATCTAGCCAAAAGCGACCACTGGCTAGGTATATGTAATGCAGGTAAGGACCGATATTGGTGATGCCTAACTTTCACTGCTGCCAGGTTATCACTTGTTGCCATCCCCGGAACACTCCAGTACCAACCAGCTAGCATCACGGTGCCAAGCAGTGGCACCCAAGAATATTCAACAGCAGTAACTATGTTAACTATCCCATTGACTGCAGTTAATGTAGTTAGCAGGTCTTCTAACCACATAAATCGCTTTAAATATCGGGCCTGTAATTTCCAAGAAACACCTCTTAGCAGAAGGTGGAATGTAGTTTGCAGAGCACGATGTATACTGTCTTATCTCCTATAGCAAGAACAAACTTCAGTTTTGGTTTGCTTACCTTGTCTGCAACATCAACTTGAGCTTTGTGACTGAGCAGAAATTCCACAGCCGCTAAATGATTTCCTGCAACTGCAAAATGTAATGCTGTGCGCTTCAGCTGAGGACAAAGAGATGACAAGTCATGTAAGAGGGGGGCATCCAAAGTCCTCTTCAGCTGCCTTTCTGGGAAAGACTTGGGTTGGACATTGCAAAGGGAATACACAACTGTGGGTCCGCTATTCAAAAGAACCGTGTGGAGACTGCAGCGCTGACCACAGTAGCACTATCCAGATTGTAGCTGCCTCTCACCGAATAAGCAGATTGTGAGGCCATTATGCGGATAAGTCCGACCTTATCCGGATAGTGGTGATTTTCAGCCTATCCGGGTAGCGATTTAGGCCTGCTTTCTAGGCAGCCTACATGATCTGAATAAGCTCAGGTGAGGTCAGCAGTTTTCCAGATAGTGACCTCCCCACCCTCGCTCCAGCCATACTGCCCCTGTGCTAAATGGATAGTACCAGGGCAGTCCGTGGAGATATTTGGCAGCTCTATGTAGACAGCGTCACTGACTCTTTCTCTCAGTGACCTTATCTGGATAATCCCACCTTGGGCTGTAAGGATAGGGTTTTGAAAACCAGCCCCTGTGTTTCCATTTGTACTCAGGAATGCAAGTTCAGCCTTGGTCCGTTATGTAATTTTTGTGTTCTCTGAGTGCCTAAGGTCTACCAGGGCCGGCGTAGCTTGGGTCATTCAGTCTTAACTCTTGTATTTATGTGAGACCCTACCTGAACCTTTTGATATTTATTGTAGGACCATGTTAATAGTTTCTAACAAGCATGGATATATCATGGGTTAATTAATCATAGTATGAGATGAGTGATGATGAACTCATTGACTTATCTAATTTGTTAACTGAGTTTTATTTTAGCGAGAACAATCAGATGTATCATTGACAGTACAACGCTCCTGTAGTTCTGTTCCCATATTCAAGCTATTGAATAAAATGAACTCTCTTCCATCAGTCATGGACTGTGTCCAAAGCTTGACTGAAAGTGAGCTGAACTGCATTGTTAGAATGTACTGGAAATGTCTGGAAATGTATTTTTTCATGTCTTAGAAGTGTGCAAAGCACCAGCGGTCAAGCGACTGATGCTAATGCCTTTCTTTACGCCACAAATGGTCAGTACTGAAAGAATCAGAAAGAGCTCCAAAGAACTTTCCTCCTCTGTCTACTATGAAATCATTTCATTCCTGATTCCCATGTGCTGTGGAAGACTACTTCTATGTCTTACCTTACTTCCTAGATTATCTACGTTTCACAAAAAAGTCTACAATTCACCTATTTAAATCTTCCAGGGATTCATTCAGATTATCTTTAAAGTTACACACAGAAAGTATAGCGTTTCATTAAAAGCAGACAATATTCAGCTCAAAGAGCACAAATGGGCCCCTAAATAATTCTTTTATACCGAGATGGTCTTCATTCTGTCTTAAGGGGTGAACTTAGAAAACTTGACTTTTATTTTGAGACATTGCACAAAACAAAAGTTTAAAAAAAAACCTGTTTAAAATCTAACAGATTTTTATTGCAGCCTTACTGCATTAAGTTGCAAGTTTGCATCTCAGACAATGGAAGGTGAAGTGACTTATTCAAGGTCATATGAAAGAAAAGTGTATATTTTGCAGAGGATACACTAAGGGGCATGTTTACTAAAGGATTTAATGTGCATTAATAAAGTTAACACATGTTAATAAAATTAACGTGCGTTAAGTGCCCAGAGCTGTTTTATTTCTATGGGTGTGTTAACCTTTAGTAAACATTCCCCTATGTGCTGCAACAGAGTAAGTACTTCTGAGGGACCAGGCGGAACCAGAAGCGGTCTAATAGAATTCAAAGAGTGATGAACTGCTTATCAGCTAATATTCATTCTAAAAAGTACAGAATCGTGCATTAAAGGTGTAGGAATGCAAGTGGGATGAAAAACTGCTGGGCGCTGACCAGAAGTGAGTCCCCAGGGTGATCACAGCTGGTGTCCTCAGGGTAGTGAGATAAGGCAGTAGTCAGAGCCAGAGGAGTTTTAAGGAGCATAGGGGGAGGCATAACCAGTATGAAAAAAGGAAGTGATAATGCCTTTGCATAGGTGGGTATTGGTAAGACCTCACCTAGATTATTGCAACTGGTTTTGGAGATCATACATTCAAATATATTGCACTAGCAGTCAAGAAATCCAATGACATATTGCTCTTAGTTGAATGGCAATGAAGGACATAGACAAGAATCTCAGGAGCAGAGATGTCTCTCTCCATACAAAGATTTGACTTGTCCAGGCCATGGTATTTTCAATAATGTCATATGGATGTGAAAGTTGGACAGTGAAAAAGGTAGACAGGAAGAAAATTGATGCCTTTGAATTATGGTGCTGATGATGAATACTGTCTATAAATATCATGTACTGTCCGAAGAACAAACCAGTCAGTACCAGAGGAGATCAAACCTAAGCTTTCTTTAGAAGCTCAGATGACAAGACTTTGACTTTCATACTTTGGACACATCATGCAAAGAGATAGATCATTGGAGAAAGACATAATGCTTGGCAAGGTAGAAGGTCACTGTAAAAGAGGAAGGCTGGCAATGAGATGGATCAATACAATAACAGCAGCTATGGATACCACTCTATCAACAATGAGCCGCTTGGCTGAAGACCGAACAAAGTTTAGGTCAACTATCCAGAGGGTTGCCAGGACTCGACACCAACTTGATGGCACTTAACAACAACATTCAAATACATATAGAGAAGACTGGGTGTGGTCCAGAGAAAGGCTACAGGATCTATACAAATAAAAATAATGTACCAAAAACCTAGCCTTTCACAGAGGAAAGAATGTTCTAGACTGTGTGGTCTTGGTATGAGATGCCAAGGACACAGGCTCAGGAAAAACATCAGAAAATATTTCTTCACAGAAAGGGTGAGGAAGTCATGAAATGGCCTACAAATCGAGCTGGTGGAGTCAAAAGTGCTCCTATAACTGAAGAAAGCCTCAGAAAAATCCAAGTTATCAATGTCCCTGTTTAATGTACATTACCAAGTTTAAGTTTCAATGTAAACCGCTTTGATTGAAATGATAAAGCGGTATATAAAACCTGTTAAATAAATAAATAAGCACGCAGAGTATCCCTGGCACAGTACAGACGAGATGGGCCTTGTGGTTCTTATCTGATGTCATATCCTGTTCCTTTGTTTCTAATAATAGTCATTTCTGCTGTTCCAAAACTGTTCCAGTGGAAAAGAAAGCCTAAACAAAAGTAAAAAAAAAACGTGCCAGGGATAGAAAAAGGAGAAACAACAAAAACAAGAAGCAGAAAGATAGTAATCTACTAGACTGACACTGGGAGAGGGGATTGCCCATTCCACTCACACTGTCTCACACACAAGCTAGTGAAATAGTAAGGAGGTGATAGGGATTTCCTTTTTGTTTTCCACCAAACTGATAGTCAGCTAGGACCCTAGGAGGGTAACTGATTTTCGGTAAGGGGTTGCCTGGCCGGGGTGTACCTAAGACAGGTGAGGGAAATCTGCAAAGAAGTCCATACTCTGGCAGCCAGGACTCTACTGCATGTGGTTGCTAGGCTGAGAGCAGCTTCAGACAGAGGATAGGAGTCCATGAAAGAGGGCCAATGTTCAGAATCTCAGGAGGAAAGAGACAAACAGGGCTGTGTATTACAGACCCCAAGAAGAGGAGGCAGCAGTGAGGAATCAGGAGAGGGAGAGCAAGAGCGTAGTACTCCTGGGAGTCAATGAAGAAAAAAGCATCACAGCTAAAGATTTTGTTTTGTGTTCACCCCTATGATTTTGGCCTTTTTTAATCTGAAGAAATAATGTTAATACATTACGTTTTATTCATACTAGGCCTGGACATTGGACGCTGTGGTCAGCATGAAGAGGGCTGGGGGGTGAAAACACAAATGTATCAAAAGGAAGAAGACAGCTCCTACTGAGATAGAACCTTAAAGGTTCATCGTTGCCCAGCTCAAGACAGCCTCGGATTTGCTCTTGCTGCACATGGTAGGGCTGGTGGGAAGCTTCCCGGCCACCCAGGCTGTTACACTCACATTGGATTGATTGCTTCGTGTTAGTGGTAGTTTGCATTAAGCCAGTAATAGAATGTTGTGAGGTTGGTTTTAAATCTTTGATATCTGGTCTTCAAAGTGATGCGCGTATTGGCTTTGGAGAGTAACTGTCTTGCAAAGATGCAATGGTGAGATGCTAAGTGTGAAACTCTCAATGACAATGCTATCTGAATGTACATACTCCCTCGACGAAGACATGAGTGCTGTTTAACGCAGCAGGATTGGGTTTTATAGCCACTCCCACATGTAAAGCAGTGTATATCCCATGGAAATGAATTTTTATAAAACTGACTACCCTGCATCCAGGTGTAAGTATCTGCATAGAGCCATTTCATACATGTTTTTACCCATTGTAGGGAAAGAGGGTCCTGAAGGTGGGGTTTGGAACTTCGGGCATAATTGTGAATTTTCAAAAGTATACACATATTTCAACTCAGACAAATATCTGAACGAGTTAGTAGATGTCAACATGTGTGCAGGTACTTTTCTACCCGTGTGAACAGTTATAAAATTATCCTGTTAACGCTGTGTTGTATTATCTTTATTTCATGTTTAGCCTATATTATGAAAGGAGTCGGGCTTAAGCAATCACTCAGTATGTGATGTGTTTGTGTGTCTGTCCTCTACTATTTGGAGTCCTCCTATAGAAACTAAGGGGGTGATATTGAAAAGAGTTTAGCCAGTTAGCCAGCTAAATCCCAGTAATCCCAATATTCAATGGCAATATCCAGATAGTGTTACTGAATATCATGGTAGACCACAGAAAAGACGCCCAATTCAATATTGGCAAGTCTGTGCGCAGAAAGGGGACAGTCCTAGCGGCGATATTCAGCCACTAACTGGATAGCTAAACCACATAAAATTAGGACACGTCAATGCTTGCCCTAGCTTAATGGGTTTTAGGTATCCAGTTAGCTGCTACATATTGCCGTTGACCAGATAGCTGCTACAATCACCAACGAAACTGTTATTCAGCGCCGGGCACCTGATATCACTGGTGCTGAATATCTGGTTTTAATTTCAGTGGCAATGGCCAGGCGCTTCAAAACTTGTACCTAGCTCTACGACATGGGGAATTGGAAATGGGGTCTCCTACAGATTCCACAGCATCCTAGCCATCTATTATTGCACGATAGTGATGAACAAAATAGGGAGGAAATGCTGGCATGCCGCCCCGATTACACTCACAATCCATGTTTCTGCCTTAACGTCCATCTGTCTTTGGCCTTTTCCTGCCCTTGATGTCCGTCAACTAGACTATAAACTGCACTGGGCAGGAGCCCTCTGTTCTGTGCATCTGTAAAGCACTGTGTACATGTTGTAGGGCTATATACGTACATGTTTAATGGTGCCAGTAGTAGTATGGATATTGTTTTTCAGATACACGCATTCATGGAATACGTGTGGATAGCTATCATCACTAGTATCTTTTTTTGTTTTGCATATATTCCGATTCCAAATGAAGGCATATTTTAGCCATTTATCAGGGTGCGTGTGAAAATTACAAAAGGGTATTTCTGGAGAATCTGCATGGAACATAAATGCATGTACACAATAATGCTAGCTAATAACGTTTTGCTTCTTCATCTGATCCACACCCGTTTTTCAAGAGACATCAGGACTAAGCCTGTCATCAGAAAAAGCAAGTGTTCATAGACAGTAGGATTTATTTATTGATTTTAGTTCAGTGTTTTTTCTATACCCCGCCCCCCCCTCCCCCTTCCTGAGATCAGGGGCGGTTTACAATAAACAAAAACAAAAACTTTACATAGTACAATTTTATGATCCGGACATTAAAATATTAAACACAACTATTTATATTTGTAACTATTTACAAGGTTTTCAGGATTTTATTGTGCTTTTGTCATGGATATGTGTACAGTTGCCTATGAGGGAATCAATGAGGATTAATCTAACACACAATCCTACATGCCACCTACCTCCCTGAGAGTTGGTCTCAGACTTTAAAACTAAACTGAGGAGACTGTGGGGACTTCTATGTGTGGGAAGTACTGTGTACATTCCAAATTTTACAATACTTCTGAGCTCTGGGAGAGATGTTCCATCCCAATACCACTGGAAGACATCACCCTGCTTGCATGGCTGATTAATCTTGCCCTCTACGGGTAAACAACTTTGCTGAGTTTGAAATGGGTATTTTTCAAATCTGTGTATGCATGCACATTCAGAAAAAGAGGCTTCTTTGTGCATCTGATATGTGTTGTTGAAGGTGGTAAACGTTTTATGAATTAAGAAATGTGTTACTTTGGAGATATAGCATTTGTTTTAGTGCTTTTATTTTTCATTTGAAATGTGGTTGGCATATCTCAACTGTTAAAAAAACAAACAAACCTTGGAGGGTGTGGACCATTATTTCAGCGGTAATTAAATGAACATAAAGATAGTTAATATCCCCAGGCAATTTAAGTAGTTATAATTTATGAAGCGCAGGTGTAAGTGGATTAAAATAAACATAATTGGAAAAAAATGTTTCCCTGTTTAGTGCTAAAAAATCTAGACTAGTCTCTATTTATGAAAAATAATTTAGTCCAGACATTTTTATAGCAATTGCTTTAACTGAATGGCTCCAGGAATGTGATTATGCTGATTTCACTACAGCAAAACGTGCTTTAGGTATGCTGACTCTGATTCTATCTCCTACTATCTGTGGGCATGTGTGATTCAGGCCTTCTGATTCCCTCCTAGAAGCTCTGCAGCTCTGTTTATGGACCCCACTCCCTATGTCAACACCTGACAACATTATAACCAGGGTCGGCCCAACCATTAGGCAAGACTAGGTGGTTGCCTAGAACAATAACTCCTGACGGCCCCACAACTTCAAAGAACCATCAGCAGATATTTTAACTGTAGGGAAATGAGGCACACAAACGAACCAAAGTTTAATATTTAAAGGCTGTTCTTGTTGTTGTTTGGTGCCATTGAGTCTATGTCGACTCATGGCAATGCTGTGGATAGTTGCCTAAACTGTGTTTGGTCTTTATGATGTCCAGTTATGCATGGTTGGGGGGGGGGGGGGTTGGACGATTATGACTGTGAGTTTAATTAGCAAAATTTCCAGAGTGGAGGGTGTATAAGACTGAAGGTTTGCCTAAAGTGTCCAATACCCTTGCACTAGCTCTGATCATGACTAGAGTGCATTTAAATCTCATTAAAGGCTAGTCACCAGCTTCGCAAGTCCTGTCTAGGGGGCCTGTACAAAGGGTTTGGCCATTAGCACACCTTTCTCAGGAAAGCTCCCTGCAGTATGGGACCAGTTCCTATTGACCTGAAGACCAAACAAAGTGCCTTTGTCTTCTGCAAGAACCCAAAGGCTTGATTTAGAAGTTTATATTTTATGTTCTGAAATATTTATTTTTATAAGCATTTTTATTGATGTTTTAGATGTAGCTTGTATGTATTTGAATTATATATATACATATTTTTAAGTGCCTTCAAGTCAGTGCTGACTCCTTGTGACCCAGCAGCCTCTGGGTTTTCTTGGCACGGTATGACTGGAAGTAGATTATCAGGCCTGTCTTCCGAGGCAATGGAAGGTAAAGTGACTTGTCCAAGGCCACAAGGAGTGCCAGTGGGAATCAAACCCAGATCTCCTGAGTAGTAGCCTGTTGCTCTAACTACTTGGCTACTCCTCCACTCCTTAAACTATACATTTAAGGGCTCATTCCATCCCAGACATACAAAGGGACTAGCGATTCTGATCCTGCGGGGCACGTCTAGCCCCGTGGGATCAGAATCGTGATCAGTCATGTACGTGCAGGCCGGGACTATGATTCAGTCTGGCCTGTACATACATGACCTGCCCGACTAACTCAGTCAGGGCTTTTAAATGGAGCCACGGCGACATGGCGTCCAGTTGCCATGGCACTGTGGCTCCATTTAAAAGCCATGATGCCAGCCGCCAGAAAAAAGGCTTATTCCCCGCAGCCCGACCCCCAATCTGGTCTCCTAAGGCCAGGGTCGGGCTGCAGGGAATGTCCTCTGGCCCCCCTGCCCCATCCGCGCCCAGGCTTTAAAAAGAAAACACATCCAGGGAAGTTATTCCACCTCCAAGGTGGAATAACTTCCCTGGACATTTTGCCTGCCCTGGACGTACAGGGTTGACATTAGAATTTGCCCTGGACGTCCAGGGCCGGTGACCACCCACTGCCCACCCAGACTCCGCCCCCTTCCCTGCCCCCATTTAACTTCCCCACACAGCCGGCAGGGGAAGGCACGAATAGCGGGGATGGACATTCTGTTGAGACGTCCATCCCCGCTATTCATGGCACAGAGTTGGGCCCTTGGAGGTTAGTTTTCAGCAGAACATTCAGGAAATAATTTGAAACGTCTAAGCTAGCTGTTTCTAAGCATTTGTATATTCAACACAACTATTCATATAGAGGGTTATTTTAGAATCTCTATTCATGCTGTGGATGTCCAAAAACAGGCACTTAAACATCCAAATCTGGAAGATATCCCCAGAGCCATTTTAGAAACTGGTTTTAGAGACGTCTCCAGCACGATGATGTGCATGTTGGAATGGGAGCATGATGGAGGCGTGTCCAGAGTGTTCCCAAACCCTTGGATGTCTACGATCGATCTTAGCAATGCCCTGTATGTCCTGATATTGAGTCGCTGCCCGGTTAGCAACATGTGGCAAAAGTCAGGTGCAGTAAAGACTGGCCTAACTTTCACCACAGAAGCTAACTGGGAGCAGCTGAATATCGTCACTGCCTGGTTAGCTTTGCAGCAATCTGGGCAACCAAATAGTCAATGCCAATGCCCGGATATGGCCCTGGCATTGAATATTCAGGTTTAAAGTTCAGAGGCGATGGCTAGCCATGTTAGATTGGCTAGCTGCCACAGCTGAATATCGCACCTATCATTTCTTTTGATTAATAGATAAAAACAGACACTTCTGTTAAAAACAAGCCCTTGAGGCTGGTTCTTCTGCATGCTTCTGGCGTTCCCCTTAAGACATCTACTTTATGCTGAACGGTGTATATGGAGATTTATTTGCAGCCCTATTGATGGAGAACGGAGGGGTTATTTTTTACGCTTTTTCTGTGTGGTTAGGTGAGACGGTGCATTATATATTAGTAATAGGAGGTATGTTTTCGTAAATGTCTTGGTTTTATGTAGTGGGTTCTCTTTTTTTAAAGATGATCTAAATTAATTTTAATAAGAAATTGTTTACTGTACAGGATTAAATCTGAGTGTAGAATTTACCCGTGACTTTTGTTTGTAAAGAATTGTTTGAAAGACTCTTAAGAAAAAGCGGATGTTGTGTAAAATCACCATGAAGCATTAACAACCTTTCCTAAACATGTGCGTCGGACTAGCATTCGGTAATCACGCAGCGACACCGGTTTTGGCATCCACCACCAAGCAGAAATGGGGAAAACAACCTTTTACAATGCACCTTGCAAAGAGACTGCTGCTTCCGTCAGCCTCCGGCTCAAATACAATAAATGCATTTATTCCCTTCACAAAGTGAAACTGGTTTCAGCTGCATGTTACACTTACATTGTTTTTAGCATTTATGTTCACTTTCTTCTCAAACAGCTTGGCCATGGTTGTCACATCATTCTTTTTCGCCGCATTATGAAACTCCACCTCATTTTGTAACACTGTAGCAAAGACAATTAACAGGGTTTGGACTTACAGCATTAAATAAAGCAAACATCCATAATGCTTTCAACTCAAATGACTATTTTGCTGGTTTCTGTAAGCCGCATTCAATGATACCATCAAAATAGAGATGGCAATTTTCATATGGTTTACACTGGTCCACAGTCCACTGGTTCCTTTTCCCTGCACTGACTTTTAAGATTTATGTTTATTTATTTAGACAGTTTTGTATACCACCTTATCCTTCAATCAAAGTGGTCACAACACAATTGGGGGATACATTTAACACGAGGGGATATGAGACACGTACACTAATACTTACAGGGAACAAGGGCAATGGAGGGTTAAGTGGCTTGCCCAAGACCACAAAGAGCACCTGTGGGACTAGAAACCCCAGTCCTTCCAGCCCAAGGTTGCTGTCCTCTAGTGAGATTTGAACTCCTGACCTTCCAGCCTGAGGTAACTTGCCCCAACCACTAGGCCACCCCTCCCTCTTCAACTTTGAAAATCGCCTATGAGAAAACTATCAGTGAGCCCCCGTGCTTCCT
This sequence comes from Ichthyophis bannanicus, assembly GCA_033557465.1. Taxonomy (NCBI): domain Eukaryota; kingdom Metazoa; phylum Chordata; class Amphibia; order Gymnophiona; family Ichthyophiidae; genus Ichthyophis; species Ichthyophis bannanicus. The sequence continues at coordinate 339,784,372 of CM066032.1, forward strand.
TTTCGTTTTTTTTCCCCTAAAACAACTGTGTGCAAATTTGAAAATACCAGAAATACAGGTGCTGTTAATGCCACCCCAAAGGCGAGTACATGCATATAGCATTACCCAGGTATTTTTACTTCCACAAGGCCATTCCCACAGATAAAGCCTGTTTTATCCACAAGAAAGGCTTTGGAATTGTCCTCACTAAGGATAACTTTTTTTTTAAATGAAATTTGCAAATTATAACGAGAAACTCTCTTGTACAGGAAATATGATCTGAGTACTAATAGGTACAGCAATAAAGGAAAAATAGCAACGAAAGGAAACCCTGAAATCCAAGAATACTCAGTCCATCTGTTAGTCCACAACTAAAGGGAGGGGGGAAGAGGAGCACTGAACAGCTTGGGTAAATCAAGTATAAGGAAAAACAATACTATAAAGAAATAGGACTAGGCAAATATCCTCAGGGTTCCACAACTTCTTTTGAGCATGGAGTGGATGTCAAAATTACATGCTTCTTGAAATCCAAGAAAAAACGGAGCCAAGTAGGCTCAAAAAAGACATAGTGTGTATTCGGATATCTAACAATGCATTTACAAGGGAAGCATAACATAAAGGCTGCCCCTAACTCAACGCACTCTTTCATCATAGCCAAGAACTATTTACGCCTTTCTGCATGTGTCTCATCAAGATATCTCCAAAACCTCTGACTAAAGGAACACTTTTTACTTTGTTTAAAATATAAGAATCATATTTAAATCTTGTTCAAACACAAAGGAAGCCAGCAAAGTCAATTGCTCTTGAATCACCAAGTCAGAGGTTTCCAATAGAGCTGAGACATCCAAATCATTCAAAGATGCCGCTTCCCCTGCCACCCCATCGGCAAATAGTAGACTTTATTGAATGAAGGTAGCTTCAGAAACATGCCAAATGTCCAATAAATACTTCTTGAGAGCATCAAGAGGAGAAATATCCACTAACATAGGGAGGTTCAAGATTTGTAGATTTAAATAACGCAACTGATTCTCAAAGCTTCTATATTCCAATGAATAATAATCATCTTATCTTTAATTAGAACTGGAATAGCCTCTTTAGATTCTTTAGCTCATGTTTCAACGGCACTAATCTTTTCTTGTATTTCTTTATTGGAATTGTCTTGTTTCTGGGCTAAAAACAGCAACTGTGGTAACTAATGCATTGACATCTGTAGAGCAGCATTTCCCAGCACCATCCACTCAAGGAAGTAAACCCAGATGGTCTGAAGGGATACTTGCATTTCCGACGGACTTTCCATGCTCCCAGTCTGCTGAGACGTAGGAGCATCAGGCAAAGCAGATGTGGCACTGCTGTTGGAGGGGATCTCTCCCACCGTGGCTTCACCAGGGGCCCTGCTTTCCTCTGAGGAGCTCACCTCGGGGCCAGATATTGTTCTTTGGTGGGCCTCATGCTCTGGGGTCATCGGAGCTCACTGAGAGAGAATGGGAGCAGCTGTGGGTTCAAAGAAGGTACACTCCCAAATCCCGAAGCCTTCCCAATCAAGGCTTAGTCAGCGGGAGACTGATATGGGGCACTTTTCCTGAAGGAAATGGAATCTACTGCATGGGGGTCGAGGCAGCAACCTTGGGACTCTTGGCTGCCATCTTTTTCCCCCTCCTAGAAGGCATATTCAAAAAGGAAAAGGCTATAGGCAATCAAAAAGGAGCAGCTCCTAACGCATCTCACCACCTTGCTGCCATCTTGACTCCGCTCCCCAGGATAACTTTTTATGAAGAGCATAACTTCAGGTCCAAGCAAATTCTTCACAGTGCCTGATTACTTAACAGTTAAGGACACATTTCTTTATTCATGACAAGTAGTAAAGTATTTCATATAAGCACAAGACACTTACATATTCACATTTGCTTTGTTTTTGCCAGAGGAATTATAGTGAAGAAAGGTTTCTGCTGTTTTCTGATGCCCTCAGATTTTCGCAATTAAACTCAACAATCATGATTATCTCCATACCATCCCGCCAACATCAACCCTTTAAAATGCTAATTGAACACCATGGGCCCGATTTTCGAAAGGCGTCTACAGCCCAGTAAATTTCTTAAATGGAGCTATTCAATGGCAATTACATGGTTAGTGCTGTTGAATATTTATTTATTTAACAGGTTTTATATACCGCTTTATCATTTCAGTCAAAGTGGTTTACATTGTAACTTAAACTTAGTAATGTACATTAAACAGGGACATCGATAACTTGGATTTTTCGGAGGCAATGGAGGGTTAAGTCCCTTGCCCAAGACCACAAGGAGTGCTAGTGAGAACTGAACCCTGGTCTCTTGGTTCCCAAGCCAGAGCTCTAACCATTAAGCTACTCCTCCAGTCCTTCTAACTCCCCTACTTGCCCCGAGGGGGCATTTCGGGGTGAAGTGGGGGCAGCAACAAGTGATAACTGGGCAGCAGTGATATTGCATGCTGCCTGGTTAGCGATTGGCACCGAAAGGATAGGTGAGAAAAACACTTGCCTATCTTTAATATAAGAATATGATATAAGAATGATCCAAAGATGATACTGTATTGGAGCTTTCTAGCCCACATCGGCATGGCAGTTGATGAAAGGACATTCATGTGCATCCTCTTTGGATACTTCTTACCATGCATTTTTCCTAAAAAAAGGCGTTGATACTCGTATGCAGGGTTTTTTCATTAGTGCATGAGGACCATGGATCAGCTTTAACAGGTAAAAGGTGCCAGTACTCAGTATCACCGAGTGACCCCTCAAAAAAAGTTCTGCTTCTTACGGGAGCAAGTGAAGAATGATAACAATCTACTAGAACTCTGTGCTAGTTATAAAAGAATAAGATGCCTGGTCCATTCAACTGGCAAAGCTCTAATTCTGCAAAGGGATTACAGAGTATACCGAGAAACAAAGATCATCATCTATTCTGCTTGCTACTGCTGCTTCTAGAGAGCCTATGTGCATGTCCCTCAGACTCCTCCCTCCCTTCTGACACTTGCATTTACCCGGCTTCTCCTCCAGACAAACTTACAGATCTCATGACTGCTATCGCTGTCCTTTTCCTTGGGGGTCAGCAGCAGCCCCTTCAGGTTGCTCACTTCCTTGAGGTGGCCGAGCCCTTTCATTGTAGCTCTGTCTCCAGCAGGAGCAAATCCTCTCTCAGATTCGCAGTCAGATTGCAGAGACGCGGCAGAGAATGAACAGGGTCTTCAGCTGGGAAACAGCACTGCAGCACTGGAGAACACATTATGGATTACTTGCTACTGCAATCTTTGCACAAGGTCTAGGCACACAGCACAATATTAAATGCCTGTGCTTCGGCAAAACTCTGCATACACAGCACATTGCTGAATATGACAGATCCATGAACAGATATCCTAATTCTGCCTATACTCACAAACATCCAGATATTCCACATTCAAACATCCTAGTCCAGCAAATTGTTTTAGAGCTGAATTTAAATCATGGTAACTATCATATGAATTTCCCCAGAATCTTAAGGGATTATGCGTCACAGGCATGTGCATTCCCATGGCCTTCTATCAGCCAGCCCATCATCACCCACAGCTCTCGTGCTTTTTCCAGTGGCTGGAGAGTTTGGAGAAGGCTATACTCAGATTCTAGCACGCTATGTTTTTAAAAAGATATTATCTTAAAAATCTCCAGTGCAAAACAGTCATTGATGAAACCTCTCCAGGCAATTTCACATCAACATCTCAGGCATCAATCTGAAAATGTCCTGATAGAACACACTTACCTTGGAGTCTGGCGGCCCCTTTAAGCCAGCATCGGGATATTCTATTCTCTGGCCACTGCAGCCATAGTGTGACTTTTTCTGAATAGGAAGATCCAGGAATTCAACTTTCCATAACCATACGCCAATACCACTAGCCAGTAGCCACAGTGAATTAAAGAAGCTGTCCGGACCCGAGCAGTTTCAGACTTTCAGGCACATAATTCCAACCCAAAATGCAACGTCCTTTTATAGCCTGTAAACTATTAAAAGTCCCACAACAGGTTTCAGTACTCCTCCCTTTCAAGCCTCACTCCTTTAAATTCTTGGCTTTCACCTTCTGCCACACCTGCCTTAAAGAAAAAGTGCCCCAAAACAGCACAATCGGCACGTGCAACTACACCAGCCTTCATCACTCCTACACACAAAGAATGCACACTGCAGAATCTTTTCATTCTAACAGACATATAACTTTTAGAATCACAATCCCATGTATGTGCACGGAGTTGCATGCATATCACAGTATAAAAACTATGCGATAGTGCCACAGCTTATCTGCAGTGTTGCACAGAGCCAGTCCTGCCCACAGAGCACACAGTGCAGTTGTTAAGATAAAGATATGGAGCACCTTTGGCAACCATTTTGCTATAGACCAGGCTCCAGGGTGGGGTGCGTACTTTTGGCAGATGACCTGAATCTCACCTAAAGTAGGTTGGCAGCTGTGGTATGTAGTCAGCAGTCCTATTTTTACTTTGCAAAGAAAAAAAAACAAGACAACAAGCAAACTGGTTTGTTAAGAGTAGAAAAGTGCCTTGCTGTGCACACTTGGCCTGTGGTAGTCCCCCTACTGCCCCCATAGGTGGTGCAGAGCTGGGGCTATAACGAGATTGATTGCTTGGTGAACCGTGCAGTGACTCGTTTAATGATTTGTTTGTAAGCGTGCAGTTGCAGAGCGCACCGATCTGTCATGTTGCCAATAGTGGTTCTTTTTCCCTCTCCACAAGTCACTGCGTAATTCTGGGTGAGCAACTCTACCTCCTGCTGCAGATTGTCAGCTCCGTGGGATAGGGGCATTATAGCCACCTGGCCTGTCTAGCACAGTGCCGTCAGCAGTGATGACACTCTAGAAATAATACCTAACCAAAAATAAAAAAAAAACACAGACTGAAAATATCTATTAAACACTTCAGCTTAGAAACTAAAAGGTGGGGGGGGGGGGGGAGAGGGGGATATCTCAGATTGTGTCCATAATAATATTTCAACCCGTAACACTTTTTTACTTTTGGTTTTTCATTGATTAAAGAGGCTAATCTTCACAGATCAGAAAAACCTGCCTCTACTTAATAAACATTAAATAGTGGGAGGTGTTTTCTTTTTCTAATGACAAGTATGTCTAAATAAATAAATGAGTATCTATGGTTTGTAGCGCAATGTTTAGCGCTACAGCTCTGGGATACTTGACAGGCTCTGAGCACATTTCAAGCTGGCTTCCTTGCCTCTGCAGCTCTCCTCTGGCCTGGATCCCTCTCCAGATACACTCCTCAGGTCAGGCCTCCTCTAACTCCTCCACTTCAGCTCTGTCTTCAGTTCAGACATCTTCACTCATCCAAGACTGGCTAGCACAGATTTCTGCTATGCTTATGTTTATGGTATTTGATTGACCACCCTTCACAGATGCTGCAGATTCCACCCCCAGCTCTCACTGTCTCATATTTATGCACATAAAATAGATTTTATAAGAATGAACTTGTTCTTACAAAGTGACAATGTAAAACTGAACAAAATTAAAAAAAGAAAAATGACAAAATTATAAAGAAGTTTTTACCTGCATACCTCTACTCCTAATATTGAGAACCAACTCCATAATTTCTTTTCTCACAAGTTAGATGTAAGGCATTGTTTAAGGCAGGCAAAGAGAGAATTTGAAAAAAATGCTTGCCATGGAAGCAAAAACGCATAATAAAAACTTTTTCAAGTACATTCATAGCAAAAAACCTGTGAGAGAGTCAGTTGGACCATTGGATTGCATCAAAAGAATTGAAAGAAATATTAATAAACCGGAAAGGTGTATTACAACTATTTGATAAACTGAAGAGTAGCAAATCATCTGGTCCTGACGGCATATATCCAAGGGTGTTGAAAGAAATGAAATATGAGTTTGCAGACCTACTACTATCTGTGAACTATAAAATCATCTGTAGTACCTGAAGATTGGTGAATAGCAAATGTAACGCCAATTTTTAGAAAGGGTTCAAGGGGTGTTTCGGGAAACAATAGACCGATGAGCCTGACATTCGTACTGGGCAAAATGATCAAAACCATTATAAAAAACAAAAGTACTGAACATGTAGATAGTCATGGTTTAATGGGAGAAAGTTAAAATAGATTTAGCCAAGGAAGGTCTTATCTTACTAATGTGTTATATTTTTTGAAGATGTGAATAAACAGACAGAGGTGAGCCGGTTGATATAGTGTATCTGGATTTTCAGAAAGCCTTTGACAAGGTCCCTCAAGAGAGACTCTTGGCAAAATTAAAAAGTTATGGGATAGAAGGCAGTGTACTATTGTGTAGCAGGCACTGGTTAAAAGATAGAAAGCAGAGGGTAGGGCTAAATGGCTAATTTCTCTGTGGAGAAAGGTGAATAGTGCAGTGCCCCAAGGATCGGTGCTGGGTCTGCTGCTTTTTAACATATTCATAAATGAACTGGAGTGGAGGAGTAGCATATTGGTTAGAGCACTGGCTTGATAACCAAGAGACCAGGATTTGATTCCCACTAGTACTCCTTGTGGCCTTGGGCAAGTCACTTAACCCTCCATTGCCTCAGAAGAAAGGCCTGGCAATCTACTTCTGGTCACACTGCCAAGAAAACCCAGGAGCTGTTGGGTAGCCAGGAGCCAGCATAGACTCAAAAGCACACATTGCATTGCAAATGACCTGGAAATGGAATAATGAGTGAGGTGATCAAATTTGCAGATGACATAAACTTATTCAAAGTTGTTAAAACACAAGAGGACTGTGAAAAATTGCAAGAGGACCTTGATAAGCTGGAAGACTGGATGTTCAAATGGCAGATGAAATTTAATGTGGAGAAGTGCAAAGTTATGTAACTAGGAAAGAACAACCCAAACTATTCTTACACGATGCAAGATTCCATATTAGGAACCACCATCCAGGAAAAAGATTTAGGCGTCAACGTGGATTACTCGCTAATACCCCCTGCTCAGCTAAGTGGCATCCAAGAAAGCAAATTGAATGCTAGGAATCATAAGGAAAGGAATAAAGAATAAAACCAAGGGTCATGCATTTGGGCTGCAAAACTCTTAAGAAGCGGTAAAGTGTAGGGGGGGGAGAGGGAAGAACTTCTGTCCACAAAAGAACAGCGGGACCTGGGCATGATTGTGTCTGACAATCTTAAAGTAGCTAAATGGGTAGAAAAGGTGATGGTGAAAGCTAGAAGGATTCTTGGGTGCAAAGGGAGAGGAATGGCCAGCAGAGGAAAGGAGGTGATAGTGCCTCTGTATAAGTCTTTGTTGCGACCTCATTTGGAGTATTGTGTGCAGTTCTGGAGACCACACCTTCAAAAGAATATAAACAGGCTGAGTCGGTGCAGAGGGTAGCTACTAAAATAGTTAGTGGTCTTTATTATAAAGCATATGAGTACAGACTTAAAGATCTTAATATATATTGTATACTTCAGAGGAAAGAAATCAAGGAAGCTAACAAAAGCCACAACAGAGTAGTAATAATGGGTGATTTCAATTACCCCGGTATCGACTGGGACAGTGTCACAGCAGGACAAGCTAAAGAGATAAAGTTTCTAGATGAAATAAATGACTGCTTCTTGGAGCAGCTGGTTCATGAACCGACCAGAGGGGAAGCCATACTGGACCTAGTCCTTAGTGGAACGCCAGATCTGGTGCAAGAAATAAGGGTGTTGGGACCACTTGGCAATAGTGATCATAGTATGATCATGTTTGATTTAATCAGTGGAGGACAGATAGTAAAGGAATCCACAGTACTACCTTTTAACTTTCAAAAGGGAGACTATGATAGAATGAGGAATATAGTTCGGAAAAAACTAAAAGGAGCGGTTCCAAAGGTTAAAGACTTACAGCAAGCTTGGGTGTTATTTAAAAATACTATCCTCGAAGCCCAGACCAGCTGTATTCCACGCATTAAGAAAAGTGGAAGAAAGTCCAAAAAACTGCCAGCATGGTTTAAAGGTGAGGTCAGAGAGGCTGTTGCTGCCAAAAGAGCAACCTTCAGAAAATGGAAAAAAGAGCCAAATGATGAAAACTGGAAACAGCACAAGCACTGGCAAGTTAAATGCAAAGCATTGATAAGGCAGGCAAAGCGGGAATTTGAGAAGAAACTTGCTACGGAAGCAAAAACACGAAATAAAGACTTTTTCAAGTACATTCGTAGCAAAAGGCCTGTGAGAGAGTCAATTGGACCATTAGATGATAGAGGGGTAAAAGGGGCAGTAAGAGGAGACAAGGCTATAGCAGAGAGACTGAATGAATTCTTTGCTTCGGTCTTTACTGAGGAAGATGTAGGGGTGTTACCCAAGACTGAAGTGGTATTTAAAGGTGATACTGCAGAGGAATTGAGAGAAATATCGCTACACCGGGAAGATATATTACAACTATTTGATAAACTGAATAGTAGCAAATCACCTGGACCGGATGGTATACATCCCAGAGTGTTGAAAGAACTGAAATATGAGATTGCAGACCTGTTATTGGTAATCTGTGAACTTTCATTAAAATCATCTGTAATACCTGAAGATTGGAGGGTCGCCAACGTAACACCAATTTTTAAAAAGGGTTCCAGGGGTGACCCGGGAAATTACAGACCGGTGAGCCTGACGTCAGTACCAGGGAAAATGGTAGAAGCCATCATAAAGAACAAAATTACACAGCATGTAGATAGTCATGGCCTAATGGGAGACAGCCAACATGGCTTTAGACAAGGCAGATCTTGTCTTACTAATCTGATCTGTTTTTTTGAAGGTGTGCATAAACAGGTAGACAAAGGTGAGTCGGTTGATATAGTGTATCTGGACTTTCAGAAAGCTTTTGACAAGGTCCCCCATCAGAGACTTTTGGCGAAGCTAAAAAGTCATGGGATAGGAGGCAGTGTACTATTGTGGATCGGGAACTGGTTAAAAGATAGAAAGCAGAGGGTAGGGCTAAATGGCCAATATTCCCAATGGAAAAAGGTGAATAGTGGAGTACCCCAGGGATCTGTACTGGGTCCGCTACTTTTTGACATATTCATAAATGACCTGGAAAAGGGAATAACTAGTGAGGTAATCAAATTTGCAGATGACACAAAACTGTTTAAAGTTGTTAAAACCCAAGAGGATTGTGGAAAACTGCAGGAGGATCTGGATAAATTGGAAGACTGGGCATCCAAATGGCAGATGAAATTTAATGTGGACAAGTGCAAAGTTATGCACCTAGGAAAGAACAACCCACACTATAGTTACAAGATGCAAGGCTCCACATTAGAAACCACCACCCAGGAAAAAGATTTAGGAGTCATCGTGGATAACATGTTAAAACCCTCCGCCCAGTGTGCAGCGGCGGCCAAGAAAGCAAATAGAATGCTAGGTATCCTAAGGAAAGGGATGGAGAATAAAACAAAGGATATTATAATGCCTCTGTATCGCTCCATGGTACGACCGCACCTTGAATATTGTGTGCAATTCTGGTCACCGTATCTTAAAAAGGACATAGAGTTATTAGAAAAAGTACAGAGAAGAGCCACCAAATTGGTGAAGGGGATGGAAGGCTACTCCTATGAAGAGAGGCTAAAAAGGTTAGGGCTCTTTAACCTAGAAAAGAGGCGGCTGAGGGGAGATATGATAGAGGTGTATAAATTAATGAATGGAGTGGAACGGATAAACGTGGATAAATTGTTTACGCTATCAGAATATAGAAGGACTAGGGGGCATGTAATGAAGCTACAGGGTAAACTATTTAAGACAAATAGGAGAAAATATTTCTTCTCTCAACGTGTAATCAAACTCTGGAATCTGTTACCGGAGGATGTAGTAAGGGCTGTTAGTATAGCTGGGTTTAAAAAAGGTTTGGACAAGTTCCTGGAGGAAAGGTCCATAAACCACTATTAAAAAGGGACCCAGGATATCAATGCTTGGCCTAGTACAAGCACTGCAGAACCTGTGTCTTTTGGGGAAACTGCTAGGTACGTATGACCTAGATTGGCCACTGTTGGAAACAGGATACTGGGCTTGATGGACCTCGGTCTGACCCAGTATGGCATTTCTTATGTTCTTATGTTCTTATGTTCTTATGGAAAGGCAGGATAGAGGAGATATGATAGAGATGTTTAAATACCTCCATGGCATAAATGCACAGCAGGAGAACCTCTTTCAATTGAAAGCAAACTCTGCTACGAGGGGACATAGGATGAGGATGAAAGTAGATAGACTCAGGAATACTATGCAAAAATATTTCTTTACAAAAAGAATGGTAAATGCATGGAATAGTATCCCAGTAAAGATGGTAGAGATGAGAACAGTATCTGAATTCAAAAAAGCATGGGACAAACCCAGAGGATCTTCAGGAATAGAGAGGACTATAGTAGTAGCAACATGGAAGGGCAGACTAGATAGGCCATTTGGTCTTTTTCTGCCATCATATTTCTGTTTCTATATTATAATGCCTCTGTATCATTCCATCGTGCGACCGCATCTCGAATATTGTGTGCAGTTCTGGTCACTGTATCTTAAAAAGAATATAGAGGAATTAGAAAAGGTAGAGAGAAAAGCCACCAAAATGGTAAAGAGGTTCGAAGGATACCCCTGTGAGGAAAGGCTTAAAAGATTAGGGTTCTTCAACTTGGAAAGACAGTTGAGGGGAGATATGATAGAGGTTTATAAATGAATGAATGGAGTGGTAAGTGTATACATAGATCGATTGTTTACGTCAATATGGCATATGTTGGCATCATCAAATGATAACCCAAAATATGTACTTCTGCTTTCATCATATTTTGTTGTTTTGACTTTTTGGCCGCTACTGTGTCATTGTATTGTGGACAGTACATTGAAATTTTCAGCTCACTGTGTCATAGCTGCTAAAAAGCAAACAGAACATTAAGGGCTATTCGAAGAGGAATGAAGAATAACATAGTAACATAGTATATGATGGCAGATAAAGACCAGTATGGTTCATCTAGTCTGCCCAGTAAGATGGCAAGAGTAGGTGCACCTACCGCTCCGTGCAGGTCACCCCTCCCCATGTCTTTGTTTAGGGGTGAACCCACCGCTCCGTGTGGAACACTCCCGTATGTTGAGAAATTAGATAGTTAAGTTTATTTTGATTTTATCCTGTTGCTGTAAAGGGATCCACTGTGAATATCATTTATCCTTCTGTATAAAGCCCTGATGCAAGAGCCACTGAGTACTGTGTGCGGTTCTGGTTGCCCCATCTCAAGAAAGAAATGGTAAAACTAGAAAAGGTTAGAAAAATGCAACAAAAATGCTAAAGGAATGGAACATGAAACACCTCCCTTATGAAAAGAGGTTAAACAGGTTAAACAGGATAGGACTCTTCAGTCTTCAGACAAGACAACTGAAAGATGACATTCAAACAACACAAAAACAAGAGGCACATTATGAAACTAATGAACAGCAGATTGAAAACAAAGCCTAGAAAGTTATTTTTTCACTCAGCACATAGTTACATTGTGGAATCTGTTGCCAGAGGGTGTGGTGAAGGTGACTAACATAACAGGGTTCAGAAGAGGTTTAGACAAGTTAATGTAGAAAAAGTCCATAAAAACGTATTAGTAAGGTAAACCTGGGAGAGCCATTGCTCATCGTGGAAATGAGCTATGAGAAACATAACTATTTTTTGGGATTTGCCAGATACTTGTGTGCTGGACTGACTACTACTGAAGACAGATGCTGAGCTCCATGGACCTGGTCTGACTCAGCATGGCTTTTCTTATGTTCTTATGAACAACAATATCTGTACCAATCCACATTCAGCTGTGGCGGTCAACACTTTTATAAATACTGGGCACCATGTCTAGAAACAATCCAAATGTTTAGTACTGGAATCCCATTAGAGGCCAGTGCTGAATATCCAAATAGTGCAATCAGTGGCTGTCTGGATAACTTAGTGCAGCCTTTGTTTGGTCCTAAGTTATGCGGATAGTTATTTGGATACTAGCACTGAATAGTGCTGCCATCCAGATAATTTGCTGTTCTGCTCGTGGACCACCCTGGCACTATCTAGATAGTATCAAGGAGGTCTATAAGAGTATTCATCAGAAAGTGTCTATTTGGTGCCTCTGAACATTCCGTTCAGCAGTGATATCCGAATAGCAGATGCTGCTACTGGGATACCTGCTTCTGAATATTGACCTAGGTTTTCCCACATTCTGTTTCAACTTGAAAATAATCCAACTGAAAACGCCAACTCTCTGACCCAGACCATAGTGGTGTACATAGGCAGAGGAATGGGATGGGCTACAGGAGCCATGCCCCACCGACACTTTGCCCAACAAAGCACCAGAAACTAAACAGCTTGGGGAAGGACTGGAGTTTGGTCTGTTTGGCCTCTTCAACCAAAAAGATGTTCCGCTGCCTCTGTTGGTGTGCATTGTGGAGATCCAAGTTCAGATCTAACAACTACTGAGGCTGAGTGTGGCATGGGGGTAAGTTCCAGGCCCTGTGTCATGGACAAGCATTGAGGGAATGAGGAGAATATTTGTTTCTCCTCTCCTAGTAATACTTTATTTATTTTATTTATTTTATTTAACTATTTCTTTTATACCGCCCCTTCCAGAGATCAAGGGCGGTTTACATATAACAGGTTAACAGTCTTGTACACATTTGTATACATTCTTTACATAGAACAATAGAAACTAACTATTTACATTGAACAATAAAATTTAACTTAGTGGGTATTAAAGCAGAACAAAACATCAAACTTTTTTACAAATGTATATTTACAGTGTGTGGTGTGTAGTGCGGGTATTTGTGTAGGTGCTGGAATTTAGTTCCTTTTATGTCTCTCTCATTCACCACCTCACCCCACCCATGATCACTTTTCCCCAGTTTTATGTTTTAATTTCTGCAGGCAAGAAGACAGCAGTTCTCTATGCCACAGCTTTCTCCTCTACTGGTCGGCTTCACTTTGGCAGTGCCAGTTTGACCACAGGGGTCCCCTATAGTCTCCTGGAACCCTAGATTGAAGCAAGTCAAGAAATGAGCAGGACAAATATGAAATGTTGCTCTCTTCCTACTGGAGAAAGGAAACATGTACAAATTGTCATGCTAAAGTTTCTTGAACCTGGGAGGATCATGCAGATGAAGGAAAGATGGCAGAGATCTCTTGGGAGAAGAGGGAATCCTTCACCCTTCTTAATAAGTAGATACTCCCCATGCTACAACCAGCTGTAAATGGTGTACACAGGGCCATGGGGGGGGGGGGGAGGTAGAACTCATAGAAGCATTGCTAGACACAAAGATCATTCCCTGCTTCTATTGTACCAGTGTCCAAACCTCAAGCAGCAAAAAACAGCTATTCTGTTTACTGCTTCAGTTACTTCTCTCCAACAGACTGCAAGAACAGGAGGGAAGAGACTGGAGAAAGAAGCAGAACAATTGTTATCCATTTTCGTGTGTCCCCTCCATCCTTACATCCTTCCCCGAAGGGGAGTAGGAGATGAGGGGCTGAAGCAGACAGCGTGACGTTCACAGTGACGCCACCATTCCAGACTAGCAGACAGAGGAGGAACGAGACATCATGGAATACAAGTCTAGGAGGAGTGTAAACCTGCCTGGATTTGCTGAAACTCTGCTGCCTTCTAGCTGTGCTGAACCTCAGTCAGCAGATAATAGCCCTCTGTTTCCTACCCCAGTCCCTTTCCTCCCAGACAATGCATAGAGAACAGGCTGGAACAGACAGTACACAGAGCAAATACAAGCTGCTATCCAGCTCCTCCCCTTGCCGTCTCTCTTGTAGGAAATAGGAGAGATGAGAGATGAGACTGGATCAGACAAAGTAACGGAAACAAAGCTGGTGGAAGCCATTTGATAAGCAACTGGTAGTAAATTACTGTTCCTTTAAGAATCAACAAATATACAACATCACCTTGATACTGCCAGTGCAGTAATTGCCTGCATAGATGGTACACATTGTGGGAATTATATTGCATAGTAACGTAGTATATGGCGGCAGATAAAGACCGACATGGTCCATCTAGTCTGCCCAGAAAGGTGGCAAGAGTAGGTGCGCCCGCCGTTCCGTGCAGGTCACCCCTCCCCATGCCTTTGTTTAGGGGTGTACCCACTGCTCCATGTAGGTCTCCTCTACTTGAGATATCAAAGACAGGTAAGTTTATTTTCATTTTATCCTGTCTTTATAAAGGGATCCACTGTGTCTGTCTCATGTCATTTTGAATTCTGTCACTGTATTTGCCCCCACCACTTCCATCTGTAACATTTGCTATGTATAAAGCATAAGTATGTGCACTGATAAGATCACACCTAATTCTACACGCACCTCGCCTAGGTATTTTCAGAGACATAGTTTGGGCAGGGGCAGGGCATGGGTGCAGGTGTGATGTACTGTCTATACATGCACACATACATCTGTACCTTCAGAGCAGGTCTAAATTTCTGCAAGAGCATTTGTGCACTACTGGGGGTTATTGTACGAGTTTCTCTTTTAAAGGCATCTATGTTATCTTCATAAAGCAGGCACCTGTGGACTTTACACATAGGCAGCCTGATATAAAATTAGCGCCCCCACCTCCCTCCCCCCCCAACATGGACAGGAGGATCTGTATTTTTACAAGATTATTCTGGAAAGGAGGGAGAGTGGAACTTATGATCTAGAGTTTAACTATCAAACTCTCAGGGCAGTCAGCATGGCTCCAAGCCTTAAGTACCTAGCAATGCCTCTGGAAGACAGGCGTGCTAGAAACGTGACCCCTTGCTGGTCATTAGTAGGAGTGAGAGAGTACCTCAGCGAGAGTTCCCGCAGCTGCCTAGATACATTGTACGCACAGAAGGATGGAGTGTTTATTTTGTGCACGAGAAGCAATGCATTTATTTCCTTAAAACACTAGCTCTCACCCAAGACATCAGGGCACCCCCAAGCAGTTACGTTTTTAGGATATCCACAATAAGTGCTGCATGCATAAGAGGGATTTGCACACAGTGGAGGCAGTGAATGCAAATCCATCTTATTGATTATGTGAAAACCTTACTTGCTGATTGTGTCTCCAGCACTGAGTTAAGAATCACTGCCTTAAAGTACAAGACCCAAATTTACGACACATTTACGACTGAACACAGATCAGTAGTAGAATGTCAAGATACTGATTAATGATATATTTACAAAGATAATGAACTTGAGAACCTTTTATGTGCAAAAAGTTAACTATTTTTTAGTCCAGAAGATGATTGTGCCATTTTCAGTATGGGCTCCAGATTTGGTCATAATCTTCCAACTAGCCCTTAGGAGCATATACCAGTTTTCTATAGCATCTGTAACTGCTGACTAATGTGACAAATGAGGACATTTCAGTTTGTATTTCTTTAAACAAATCAAATGATCATAGGGGAAGAATGAGTTAAATCTTTATTTATGCACATTCATTTTTGGCACCATAATAGAGCCTATGGGGACGAGGCAGAGCAGACCCTCTTTGGGAGAAGGAGAACACAAGCATAAGTCACTTCACTTCACTAATCAGTGAAACCTTTTTACAAACAGCTAAACAAATCTACCCCTGCCTCACTTCTCCCAAATCCCATGGCTGATGTCAGCTGCTCAACAGGAAACTGAAAGTAAGCACAGCAGAGCATCACTTTCTCTCCTGCATTCAGAGAGAAAAGTGCTAGCTTTAGACATTTTTTACTTTTTTTGCTGAAGTAAAAAACTTGTAAAAAAAATTAGGAAAGCATTCAGAGAGCACAGATAAGACTGAGAGAGAACAGTAGTAGTAGCAGCAGCGCTGTATCTTTTTCAGTGTCACAGAAAACTGCCTTATCTCTCACAAATCCAGAGCTGCCAAATCACCCAGGTCCAAGAAGGAAACTTTTTTGCCAATCCTAATTTTGAACATACATCCTTAATGTAGTCTGATATTTACAGTTCCTGATTCTACCCATTGAAATCAGTACTCATAATGCATCAGGATAGGCTGCTAGAAATCCAGGATTAACCTAAAATCTCACTGGAAAGCATAGTTACTCACCTGTAGCAGATGTTCTCCGTGAACAGCAGGAATAAGTCCTCACATATGGGTGATGTCATCAATGGAACCCTGCACAGAATGCTCCCCAGCTTCATAATCTTGGAAGCTTCTGGGAGGTGCACCGCACATGTGTGTCTGCCTTCTCCGCCCACTACAGCACCATATTCTCCACTAAGATCACAGAGCAGGAGCCAAAGGTAACTCCCCGAGTAAGTGGGAGAGTTGTGAGGACTTATTTCTGCTGTTCATGGAGAACAGCTGCTACAGGTGAATAATACACTTTCTCTGTGAGCAAGCACGAAATAAGTCCTCATGTATGGGACTCCCAAGCTACAGGCTACTGGAACCCTAGAGGATAAGCAGCCCAACCGGGCAACGAGAACTGGAGAAGTCAGGAAGACCAGAGAGGTAGTCCTGCCGAGGGACTCATCTGATTCAGTATCCTCAACTGACATCGACCTGAGGGGATTTTGAGCAGGTAACCTGGACAGACAGAAGGGCCAGAGGGTAGGAGTTGACTCTATGACCCAAAGAGATGCTGGAGCACAGCCTGGAATAAAGCACTATCCCATCAGGAATCCCCATCCAGACAGTAATGGGCCGCGAAGGTATAGACTGAAGACCATGTCTCAGCCCGACAGGTTTCCTCTGTTGAAACAGAGTGGAGGTTGGCTACCAATATAGCTATCACATGGACATTGTGAGCCATGACATGAACCTCCAGGGCCAGACCAGCCAAGGAGTACACATGGGCGATGCAGTTTGCAAGCGAGAGGGATAGCGTATGCTTTGAAACAACAGCCCTCAGTTTACTGGGGTCAAAGGAGAGGAATAGCTTGGAGGACTGATAGTGTGCCTTTATGCGCTCCAGTAGAATGCCAATGCATGCTTGTGATCCAGCATGTGCAATGCTGCCTCACTGTGATTGCCATGAGGTCGGGGAAAGAACATTGGAATGACAATGGACTGCTTGAGATGAAAGGCTGAGGCCATCTTTGGCAGAAAGCGAGGGTGCATGCAGATCACCACCCATTTCTGGTAAAACCTTGTGTATGGAGGTTGCGTGACCAGCACCTGGAGCTCACTAACATGCCAGGCCAATGTAACAGCCACCAAGAAGAGGCCCTTCTTGGTTAACAAATTCAGATGGCATGCATCCAGTGGCTCAAAAGGAGCCAGCATGAGCTGACTGAGGACCACATTCATGTCCCAGGCCACTGCAGGGGGCTTGACCAGAGGCTTCAAAAGAAGCAAGCCCTGCATGAAACAGCCCACCAGAGGGTGAGCCGACACGGGCTATCCCTCAAAGTGCTATTATTGCACTGAGGTGAACATACACTAGTTGGACTTGAGCCCAGAATCGGAGAAGTGCAGAAGATATTCTAACAGCTGGTCCATGGGACAGGTAAAGGGGTCCAGCACCTGACCAGCACACCAGCTGAAAACTGACACCACTTGAATGTGTAGGCCTTAAGCGTCGACTCTTTGTGGGACATCAGGAGGATCTCAGTAATGCTCCCAGGAAGGGTGAGCTCCACAAGGGCTACACCCTCAGCATCCACACCATGAGTGCCAGGGAGCAAACATTGGGGTGCCACACAGAGTCACTCTCCTTAGAAATCAGATCCGGGTTGGAGCCCAGGCGGAGAGGCTCCTTCTGAGAGAGCTGCAGCAGAAACAGGAACCGCAATTGCCAGGGTCAGTAGGGAGCAATGAGAATCATGGATCCCCCCTCAGCCTGGAGCTTCAGGATAGTCTTCGTGATGAGTGATATTGGGGGGTAAGCGTAGAGCAGGCCGACCCCCCCGTGTAGCAGGAAGGCATCCAGAACCAGGCGGCTGCTGGCCGGCCTCCAAAAGCAGAATCAAGCTACCTGCACATTCGGCACCGTAGCAAAGAGGTCCACCTCGGGGGTGCCCCACTCCCAGAAGATCCACTCTACCACATCCCTCCTGAGGGTCTACTCGTGTGGCTGAAGCACTCAGCTGAGGCAATCCGCTAGGCCATTGCTCTCACAGGGCAGATTCATCACACTGAGGTCCATACCGTGGAGCAGGGCAAACTTCCAGAGTTGAACTACCTCCCAACACAGGAAGTATGAGCCTGTGCCCCCCCCCCTGCATGTTCACATAGAACATAGCCACTTGGTTGTCTGACTGGATCAGGACCACCTGATTCACCAGGTGTGCTCGGAAGGCACGGAGAGCATTTGCAAATGCCCAGAGCTTGAGGAAGTTGATATGATGGAGACTCTCACTCTCGGACCACAGGTCCTGGGTGCAAGGACCATCCAGGTGTACTCCCCAGCTGAACTTAGAGGCATCCCTCGTGAGCAGCTAGCAGGGCACTGCTGGTTGGAATGGGAGGCCCCAGTGCAAGTTTTTGGTATGAGCCACCAATCCAGGTGAGAGGTGCAGTGATGACCACCCTGTCCTGCAGGTGGCATGAAGCTTGTTGCCATTGTGTTCAAAACGTTCACTGAGCTTAAATAAATATACATCTGGAAGGCTTGCCCAGAATATGCCTCCTTTAAAATGCCTACCTGTTTCTATACACACACACACACACACACATATATATATATCTATATATATATACATATAGCATAGTTACTCGCCTGTAACGGGTGATCTCCGGGAACAGCAGGACATTAGTCTTCACATATGGGTGACATCAGCAGCGACGGAGCCCAAGTGGGAACGTTCTCCAGCGTCCTATAGGAAAGTCTTTGGGAGTACTCCACTGCACCTGTGTGCCTGTTTTCCCACTCTTCTGACTCCCTCTCATCAGTTGGGTTTGTAGCTGAGAAGGAAGAGTAAAAATAATCCTACAACTCCATGGGGAGGAGGGTAGGTTGTGAAGACTACATTCCTGCTGTTTCTGGAGATCATCTGTTACAAGTGAGTAATTACGCTATCTCCACAAACAAGCAGGAATGTAGCCTTCACATATGAGACTCCCTAGCTCCCAGATCTTCAGGAAACTTGGAAATCAGGTCAAAAAGGTCGGACTGTATTCAATTCGACATCGATATCCCCGCTGTGGAGATCTGGCATAACAGTGTGGTTGGGGGAGGAGTTGCATGTTCCAAAGAGATGTTGGAGGAGTACCTGACCAAAAGCCACATCCCAGCGGGAGTCCTTGTCCAAGCAGTAGTGGGCGACAAAGGTGTAGATGGAGGATCAGGTTGCTGCCCAGCATATTTCGTCAGTGGCTACTGAGCGTAGTTTGGCTACAGAAGTTGCCATGACTGAGACATTGTAAGCAGTGACGCGGTCTGTGAGGGAGAGTCCTACTTTATCATAAGCAAAAGTGATGCAGTCTGCTATCCATCTGGAGAGTGTATGCTTTGTTACAGGAAGCCACAAATGAGTGAGATCAAAGGAAACAAACAATTCTGAGGACTTGCGTAGATTCTGAGTCCTCTGCAGATAGAAGGACAGAACTCGTTTGCAATCCAGGGTGTGCAAGGTTGCTTCTGCACAGGAAGAGTACGGTCTTGGGAAGAAGACCGGAAGTGTTACTGATTGATGTGGAAGGGCGACACCATCTTTGGCAGGAAGCGAGGGTGTGTCTGTAGGACAACTTTGTCATAATGGAATCTAGTGTATGGTGGATGGGCCACCAAGGCTTGTAGTTCACTGATGTACCTGGCCAAGGTCAAAACAACTAGAACTATGACCTTCCAAGACAAGTACAGCTTCACCGGCACAGCCATGGTTCCCTAAGAGACAGGGAACTGCGGCTGCAGAAGAAGAAAGCACAGAAAGCACAGGGCGGTAGCAGGCAGACATGGGGAGAGGGGAGGAGGGGGCAGGGAATTAGCAATGGGGCTAACATGGGGGAGGAGGGAGGCTAACATGGATGGAGGGAGGGAGGGCTGGCTGACATGGATGGATGGAGGAAGGGAGGGCTGGCTGACATAGGGGAGGGAGGGAGGGAGAGAGAGAGAGAGAGGGAGGGGGGCTGACATGGATGCATGGATGGAGGGAGGGAGGGAGACATGAAGGGAGGGCTCACATGGATGGATGGAGGGAGGGAGGAGTGGGGGCTGACATGGAAGGAGGGAGGGAGGGGGGGCTGACATGGATGTATGTATGGAGGGAGGGAGGGGGCTGGAAGGGAACTGACAAGGGTTCCCTCTCATCCAGCAGGAACAACCGGCATTGAATAAATCAGCCTTATCGCTGCAAGCGATCAGGCTAATTTGTGCGGCGGCGGCGGCACTCTGGTTGTTTTAATTTTAGATTTTGCCAACTCTGTCCTGCCTCTGCCTTCCCGCCACCTTTTTTTTTTTTGCTGCAAGCATTCTTGAAGAAAAAAACGCAGCGGGAAGGCAGAGACAGGGCAGAGACAGCAAAATCTAAAATTAAAACAGCCAGAGTGCCCCCGCCACCGTCGGATGAGAGGTGCAGGTGGAGGGAGGGGGTGCATGTGGAGGACAAGGAGAGACAAAATTGAGAGATGGGGACAAAGGGGGAGACAGGGGACAAGTACTAAACAAAGGGGAGAGACAGTGCGGGTTAGGATTATAATGGGCTGATGGAAGGGCTAGCACAGGTAATGGGCAGATCGGGGGGGGGGCTAGGACTGGTAATGGGTTGATTAGGAAAGGCTAGGACTGGGAATGGACTGATCAAGGGGGGGTTGGGACTGGTAATGGGCTGAAGGGGGACTAGCTATGGAAATGAGCTGATTAGGAAAGGCTAGGACTGGTAATGGGCTGATGGGGGGGCTAGCATTGGAAATGAGCTGATCGGGGAGGTTAGGACTGGAAATGGGCTGATTAGAGGAGGCTAGGACTGTTAATGGAATGATGGGGTGTAGGATTAGTAATGGGCTGTTAGGGGAGGCTAGCACTGGTAATGGGCTGAGGGGGGACTAGCACTGGAAATGAGCTGATTAGGGGAGGCTAGGACTGGTAATGGGCTGATGGGGGGGCTAGCATTGGAAATGAGCTGATCGGGGAGGTTAGGACTGGAAATGGGCTGATTAGAGGAGGCTAGGACTGTTAATGGACTGATGGGGTGTAGGACTAGTAATGGGCTGTTAAGGGAGGCTAGCACTGGTAATGGGCTGAGGGGGGACTAGCACTGGAAATGAGCTGATTAGGGAAGACTAGGACTAGTAATGGGCTGATGGGAGGGGTAGGACTGGTAATGGACTGAGGGGGGGTAGGACTGGTAATGGACTGAGGGGGCGAGCATTGGAAATGAGCTGATCGGGGAGCCTAGGACTGGAAGTGGGCTGATTAGTGGAGGCTAGGACTGGTAATGGGCTGATGGGGGGGGGGGGTAGGACTGGTAATGGACTGATTAGGGGAAGCTAGCACTAGTAATGGGGTTGAGGGGGGACTAACACTGGAAGTGAGCTGATTGTGGGGGCTTCAACTGGAAATGGGCTGATGGTGGGGAGGGGAGGATAGAGCTGTTGGCCTTGGAAAAAAACTGGGGGCTAGGGCTACAAATGGGCTGATGCGAGGGGATGGGAGAATGGGACTGGAAGGAAGTGGATGCTGAGAGGGGTTGCCATGGTATTTGGACTAGAAGACGCTAGATAGTGGGGGAAGGAGGGGGACTGGAAGGGAATGGACACCAGTGGCAGTCATGGGAATGCAAGTTGACATTGGAAGGTACCGGGAGGGAGGACTGGAAAACGGCTGATACTGGGAAGGGTTACGGGGCCTGGAAATAGGCTGATGGAAAGAAGTGAAGAAAACAAAAGAGATAAAAAATGACAGATGGACCATAGACCACAAAAAGAGAGCTAAGAGAAGACAGGAAAGCAGAAGCCTCAGATCGGGACCAGCATGATCAGAGAATAAAATGGTCAGACAACAAAGGTAGAAAAAATAATTTTATTTCATTTTAGTGATTGGATTTTGTCTACATATTTTTATTTTTACTTTAGATTATGGTTACTTATTCTGTACTTGGTGAGGGTCGATGTTGTGAGTGTGTGACTGAGGCCAGATGTTCTGTTAACATGGAGTTTGTACATAAAGATCTGTACTGTACTGTAGTAATATGACTGTTTCAGCTTTTCAAATAGATGTATGGATGTTCCAGGGCCCACTGTAGTATTTACAGTGACGCCTTTTTAGATGGGCTCCTTATATGAGTTTTGGAAGCTTGTGCTGATATGGTATGGTATGGTACGTTTTCTCTTTGTTGTAGGGTTTTGTATTAGTTCACAATATGGAGAATTGTGGCTATTGTTGTTAGTGAGATGATCAGAATCAGATTTTTTTTTAAAATATTGAGTTCTGTGGGTGAATGTCCTGGTTCTGCTCTGTACCCACTGTGGATGCAAAATATATGTTGAAAAAGAAAAAGCAAGAATCATAACACAGTTCATAACAACAAAATAAAAATGAGTTATAATTTAGTTTTATAAACGGTGCTGTTGATTCTTGCTCTCTTTTAGTTCCTTGGTGTGCAAACAGGACTGTACCTAGCCCTTTGCAAGTGGAGCAGCCACACAGGACGCAAAGGCTGGGGGGGGGGGGCGCATTTCAGCTGTCTGCTGTTGCCCTGCTGCCGCTGGCAGGACAATAGCAGGAAGCTGAAATGTGCCCCCAAGCCTTTTCGCAGCATTTTTAGCAAGTCTGATCCCTCCCTCCTCCGACTCGATGTCAGAGCAGGAAGGGACAGATCTGCTTAATGTGCCAGCGACTTTCAGATCGAGCATATGCCCCTCTCCTCCTCCCCATACCTCCATCCAGCACTGCCTGCTCTTTCCCTGCTGCCGGCGCTGCTGTGAAAAAACAGAGGGCAGCAGCAGTAGCAGGGAAAGAGCAGGCAGCGCTGGACGAAGGTGTGGGGGGAGGAGGGGGCACACGCCCAAGCTGCAAGTCGCACAGGGCACGATTGCAGCTCGATACGGCCCTGTGTGCAAACATCTTGCATTTCCTCCATATAATCTAATTCGCTTTTTGGTTAGGTTCAGTCCCCGATTGGAGTTCTAAAAAAGCCCCGCCACCTCTAAGGGGGGGGGGGGGGCACCATCAGGCAGCAGATTGCCTTGAGCCGCCCCTGATTAAAGTTATAGAATTACAGGGCTTAAAAGGGAGAGAGGAGGCACTCTGGGTTAAACTAGAAAGAGGGAAAGAGAAATCAATTTGTATTGGCCTGATATACATACATCCCTCACAGGGAAGAGAAGTAGACGGAGATTGATAGGAGATTTCAGTTTGTGGGATGTGGATTGGCACATCCCTGTTGTGGTGCAATCTAGAAGCAAGGAGATCCTGGATTCTCTACATGGAGAACTATTCATGCAACAGATAACAGAACCCACATGTGAAGGAGCCATACTGGACTTGGTGCTTTTACCAATGGTGAAAGTGTTTCTGATGTATAGTGGGAGATCATCTCGCATCCAGTGATCACCAGATAGTGTGGTTCAGTATTAGGACTAGGGCTGATAAAATCCATTCAAAAGCGAGGATCTTAGATTTTAGGAAAACTAACTTTGCCAAGATGGGCCAATACCTCAAGGAGTCGTTAGTGGAATGGAAACAGCTGGGGGATGTAGAAAAACAGTGGACAAAACTGAAAGGGGATATTTTAAGGGCAACCAACCTTTTTGTTAGAAAGCTAAATAAAGGTAAAAGGTAAAGGAGGCCGCTATGGCTCTCAAAAGAAGTAGCTGACAAGGTGAAAAAGAGAGAGGTCTTCATGAAATACAAGAGATCACAGAGAGCGGAAGTCAGGCATCTATATTTGGAAAAACTTAAAGAAGCTAGCAAAGTGATCAGGGAAGCAAAGATGCTAAAGGGAGAAGAAATAGCTAATACAATAAAATGGGGGGATAAACCATTTTTCAGATATGTTAGTGAGAAGAGGAAGGACAAAAGTTGTATTGTCAGACTCAAGGGTGAAGGAGAGGAATATGTAGAAGCTGATAAGGATAAAGCGGAATTGTTTAACAAATATTTCTGTTCTGTATTCACAGATGAAGGGCCAGGAGCAGGATCTCAGAAAACACCCACAAACAGAAACAGAAGCGACAGGGATCTCGAATGATTTTCAGAAGACTGTGTTTGTGAGGAACTAGCTAAACTAAAAGTAGACAAAGCGATGGGACTGGATGGGAAACATTTGAGAATACTGAAGGAACTTGGGGATGTTCTAGCAGCTCCACTGACTGACCTTTTCAATGTCTCTTTGGAGTCGGGAGTGCTGTCAGAGGACTGTAGAGAGGCACAAGTGGTCCCTTTACACAAAAGTGGAAGTAAGGATGTGGTTGAAAACTACAGGCTGGTTAGTCTAACCTCTTTGGTAAGTAAATTATTGGAAACGCTGCTTAAAGAGAAAATAGCGAGGTTTCTGGAGTCCAGTGGATTACGGGATCAGAGGCAGCATGGGTTCACCAGAGGAAGGTCTTGTCAGACAAATCTGATTGACTGGGTGACCAGGGAGTTGGACCGAGGGAGAGTCCTAGATGTGGTGTACTTGGATTTCAGTATAGCTTATGACTCTGGCGACTTATAAACAAACTGAGCACCCTAGGGATGGACCCTAAACTTACTGATTGGGGTAGAAATTGGTTGAGTGGGAGGCAACAAAGGATAGAGGTAAATGGAGCTCACTCTGAGGAGGTTACCAGTGGTGTGCCACAGAGATCTGTCCTTGGTCCGATTCTTTTTAACATCTTTGTTAGTGATATTGCAGAAGGGCTGTCAAGTAAGGTTTGCCTCTTTGCGTTTGATACCAAAATCTGCAATAGAGTAGACACCCAGGAAGGTGTAGATAACATGAGGAGGGATCTAACTAAACTTGAGGAATGGTCTAGAATTTGGCAGCTGAGATTTAATGTTGAAAAATGCAAGGTCATGCATTTGGGTTGCAAAAATCCAAAGGAGTGGTACAGTATGGGGGGGGGGGGGGAATTCTTCTGTCCACAAAAGAAGAGCGGGACCTGGGTGTGATTGGGTCTGATGATCTTAAAGTAGCTAAACAAGTAGAAAGGGCAACAGTGAAAGCTAGAAGGATGCTTGGGTACATAGGGAGAGTAATGACCAGCAGAAGAAAGGAGGTGATAGTGCCTCTGTATAAGTCTTTGGTGCGACCTCATTTGGAGTATTGTGTGCCGTTCTGAAGACCACATCTTCAAAAGGATATAAACAGGTTGGTGTCAGTGCAGAGGGTGGTTACTTAAATGGTTATTGGTCTTCGTTATAAAGCATTAGAGGACAGACTTAAGGATCTTAATATGTATACCTTAGAGGAAAGAAGGGATAGAGGAGATATGATAGAGATGTTGAAATATCTCAGAGATGTTTAAATATCTCCATGGCATAAATGCACAGGAGTAAAGCTTCTTTTGATTGAAAATAAGCTCTGCTATGAAGGAACATAGGATGAGGGTGAAAGGAGGTAGACTCAGGAGTAATATGCGGAAATATTTCTTTCTGGAAAGAGTGGTAGATGTGTGGAATAGTCTCCCAGTAGAGGTGGTAGAGATGAGGACAGTATCTTAATTAAAAAAAGAATTGGACAAACACAGGGGATCTCTAAGGGAAAAGAGGGGACTATTGCAGTAATCAATATGAAGGGCAGACTAGATAGGACATGTGGTCTTTTTCTGCCGTCATGTTTCTATGTCCGCAAGGTGATTATGATCGCAGGGAATATACATTGCATGAAGGTGTATATGGTGAGAGATGATGAAGTTCCACAGGCGACAGGCCTCTGCGCAGAGGGGAAATGAGCTACCCCGCCTTGCTTGTTCAGATAGAACATTGCCACCTGGTTGTCTGTCCTGACGAGCACCTGGTTGTTCGAGAGGTGGTGTTGAAAGGGTTCCAAGTTGATTTGTAAGGATGACTCCTGATTTGTCCACAGGCTCCCCTACCCAGTTTGGACGCATCTGTGGTCAGGGTGTGTTGAGGTTGAGGTATCCGAAAATGTGACCCTTCTAGCAGGTTTGCTGGGATGCACCACCATAGGAGGGGTCGGACTAGAGGATGGGTGATCCGAATGCATCCTGTGGATTGTGTCCATTGGGATGCTAGGGTCCATTGCATTAGGCGCATATGCTGTCTTGCATATGGTACCACATGTACTGTGGATGCCATGTAGCCAGGAGACAAAGAAAGTCTCCAGCTGTTGAGCTTATCTGTTGACGCATGTGGGTGACTAGGGATACTAGTCGGTTCATAAAATCTAGTGGCAGGACTCTAGAAAGCTGAGTGTCTAGCCCTATGAATTCCAATCTTTGGGTTGGGGTTAGATGGGACTTTGAGAAGTTTACAACAAATCCTAGGTGTTGCAACATTGCGAGAGTGGTTTTGAGAGACGTGCAGTGTTCTCCTAGAGAGTCTGCCTATATCAACCTGTTATCCAAGTAGAAACATAGAAACAAAGAAACATGTTGACAGAAAAAGACCATATGGCCTAATCTAGTCTGTCCTTCCATATCAACCACTACAACAGTCCCCTTTTTACCTTTAGAGCTCCTCTGTGTTTGTCCCATGCTTCTTTGAATTCAGATACTGTCCTCATCTCTACCACCTCCACTGGGAGACTATTCCATAGATCCATCACTCTTTCCGTAAAGAAATATTTCTGCATATCACTCCTGAATCTATCCCCTTTCACCCTCATGCCATATCCCCTCGTAGTAGAGCTTGATTTCAATAGAAAGAGGCCCTCCTCCTGTGCATTTATGCCATGGATGTATTTTATGTTCAAAACTTTTTTTATTGCAATTCAAATGTCAAACAACAACCATAGTTCCATTTTACACCATATATATAACAAATCTAACAGTCCAAAACAGTGGAACCTGGTCAGGCATTCAATACCATTTTCTGCTATGCCCCCCCCCCCCCAGTAACCTGGAACCACTGTTCCCTCTAAGCTGTGCGTGTGTGTGCGCGCACACACCTCGCCAAGTGAGCGCACATACTTTACAACAGAGCGCACAAAAATTATGGTTCTGATTCTGATAGAAAACAACACAGACGTTCTTAAAATTGAAAGGTTTTTGTGTATTTATGGTTTTCACAAGTTCTACAATATTTTCTAGTGCAATCAATGTGGTGTACATACTGTATTCTGACGTGTAGTCAAATTTTAAAGTATATAACTCCGAGTGTTGTTATGTGGCACACAAAAATTTAACCTTCCTTCAAAAGCTGCACAGCTGATATTTTATGCACACACAGCCTACAGAAAATTAGAGGGAACATTGCCTGGAACCCCAACCCATTCCATCTACTCCCCTCCTCTCCCCCCCACCCACCCCCAACCACCCCATTAGTCTCACCTCTCTCCATCTTGGACCTCACCCCACCCTGTCCTACCTTCCAGCCTGTGGTGTTCCTTACACAGTGCCGGATCAAATAACCCCGAACCCTAGAGACCAAAATCCCACCCCCCTCCCCCCTTGCCCTCCCAACCCTCATCTGTGCTTAAATCCCCTACTCTCCACCAAACATTCAAAGTTCATTTAAGATGTAACTGCGACGGTGGGCAGGTAAAAGTTGAATATAATCATCCCAAACTCCATGAAATCTAGGCAGGCGTCTATGCTCTCCCAACACCCACAGTTATCAATTTGCAAATGTTGATGCAAAGCATTCTGCCAATACCAGAAACTAGGAATGTCTGCGGATTTCCATCCCTGCAGGATTATACGTGTCGCCAAGGTCCAGGAGAGACAAAGCCAACGTCGCCTTCCCTGTCCCACCAGATCTATTCCATCCATCACATGCAACAGTGCGATCTGCGGAGCCAATCTCCAGCGATGACAAAGGACCCGTTCAATAAAACTATGGGGCATGTTCACTAAACTCCGAAATTGTGCGGGTCCCCGTTAGTGTGCGTGTGCCATATAAGGAGTGGGCGGTTCAGGCAGAAAATAGCAAAAAATCGGGAGTAAGCGATCGGACCTGTACGCGTCGCGCTAATGTGCGGGGGTCGACATTAGCACGTGGGAAGGCAAAGTGGCGCGCTGCTGGGTATACAAAACAACAGAGCCGTAGTACAACGGTGAAGACACTGACCAATGGTGCAGGGGCCATGGGTTCAATCCCCCATTGTGTGCAATGAAAAAGGCCAGCTGAGGCAGCAACTGTAATGGGTAAAAGTGGTTTAGGAGGCAAATTAATTTTAAACGGCATAAGGCGGCGCACAGTTCTTTTTGGGCGGCATAAGGTGGCGCACTGTACATTTTGGGTGGCATAAGGCGGCGCACAGTTCTTTTTGGGCGGCATAAGGCGGCGCACTGGTCCTCTTGGGCGGCAGAAGGCGGCACGCTGATGCACAAGCACAGGAACAGAACCACAGCACAATGGTTAAAACACTGACCAATGGTGCAGGGATCAGGGGTTCAATCCCTCACAATGCCCAGTGAACAAGGCTGGCTGAGGCAGTATGTATTATGGTGAGGAGTGCTGTAGGAGGCTTTTTAATTTTATTTTGCTATCACTACTAGCAAACGCACTCACACAGCGTGTACACATACAGTGGCCCATAAGGCACATGTCACAGTGCACTGTCCGCCAAGGCACCCTAGAATGTCCCCTATAGGGCACCATATATGTTGCGACACAGGATAATGTACAGTGCACCTTATATGGATGGCAACCATAAGGTGGCCTATAGGGCGCCCTATAAAGCACCCTCAGAGGCACCTAATGGGTATAATAAGCTGAGGGTGGTTTTGCCGGCATAGACATATGTACAGTAAATAAAAATAAAGCTGTGGACAGCCCTATCAAAGAACCCCACTGTGGGTTTGAACCCATGACCTCTGGCTGCACAGGCAGTGACATAACCATTGGGCTACAGCTCTATAGCTGTCAGCAAGCCCCTGGCTGGCTGCAGAGAGCCGGCATATCACCTCACAGACAGTCTGCTGTTGTAAACAGGATAGGGTTAGGCCACCCGCACCCATGATGCACTGCACATGCAAATCAGCTGTCCACAGATGCACACAAGATGGGGAATGCACCCCCACAGCTCTCGGCCCGGTAGGGGGATGTGGCCGTGTGCACCCACACAGCACCTCGGCCTGGTAGGGTGTACTGAGCGGGTGTTGTACTGACTGGCACATAGTAGCTACACACCGTCACACTGTGCGGGTACTGCGTTCACCCTGAGGGTGCGATGAGGCACCCAGGACCAGGTCCACAACACCCTCCATGGCTGAATAAGGCCATGCCAGAGCTCCAAAGCACTGTTACTCTGTGAGAGAGGTTGTTTCTGCAGAAACACCTTGAATATCTCTGTCTGTCTGGATCAACATGCTACCTCCCTGCAATGGCGGGAGTAGTGTGGGCCATCAACCCAAGTCCTGCCGTGGAACAGACACCCCACAGGGCAGTCAAAGCAGCTCTTTACACATCCATAACACAATGTCTGACAGACATTAGACCTGGATATGCTAAGTTGCACCCCACCACTATCTGCTATTCTCCTGCAGCAAGCCATCAGCCACGGCACAGCACTCCATCAGGACACAGACCAGCTGGAAACAGTCTGCTAGTTAGTCCTGGTGGAAATGCATGCACCCGTAACTGGGATGGCAGTGCACACCAGCAGATAAGTCAGTGTCTGGGCCCCAAACAGAAACCCATATATATCACATGGGAGAAATACTATATAGCACTATGGGGGTGCCTAGCCATGCTGTCGTCACTACACAGTCAGGGTGGAGTGAAACCCCAGAGGCACATACAGAGGTCACCCTGTCTGTGTAGGTGGTGGCCGGCCACTACAATGTCCCAGCCAGTGCCCTATGTCCTGTGCAGATGCATCCTGGCCAGCCCACCCTGTCTGAGCTATACCCATGGTACCTTGGCTGCTCATTATGCACATTGGCAGGCCAATACTGGCAATAGTGCTGGCAGTGTGGGCTGTGGAAGGTGTTTGCAGCCAACACGCACTGTATAGACAGACACACACTCCCACACGTATGCCAGCATTGTGCTACTATAGAGGAGTTTAGCAGCATTGCCCACCACACCAGTCCTGGGCACAGTACAGGCATGGATATGGTATGCAATACTGTTGGGGGACACTCCCCAGGGTGGTTAACACTGTCAGAGACCAGACCTGAAGCACCCACAGCAGACAGCAGAAAGATTGTTATGATGGAGCTCAAAGAGCAGAATGTGCGTAACGTAGGTATATCTATCTGCCAGTACTCATAGCACACGTTTGAGAGCTGTGTACCGTTTACCCAGGTGTAGGGTGACATTGCTGAGGTATGCAGGTGCTAGTATTGGGAGGTGCACGCAGGGCCCAATGTCCTGCCTCTCCAGGAGGCATTGGCCAATGGGGCCTGTGGGTGTGGGTGTGTCTGCCCCTGTTGGCTGCTGCTTTACGGCAGAGGTTCACAAATCCAGTCTAGGTTTGCCACACACTGTTCGGGTTTTCCTGCTGTCCCTCATGGATATGCATGAGCTACATCTACATGCCATGGGGGTGGTGCATAGATATACAGCACAGGCATTTGTATGAGTGGCAGCATGGAACCTGAATGGTGTGTGTTCCTACAGGACTGCATCTGTGAGACTCTGCTCTAGGTAATGCCCCTGGTCATGGTGTCTGTGCTCCGTGGGGTAAAAGGAAGGCGTATGACCCCAGCAATAAAGGATTGTCCTTACTATCACGGTTTAGTTGTGGGAAAAATATGTGGACATGATTGGCAGGGCTTTGAACCTGTGACCTTCTGTTCTTGCACACACTGTCTGTGTGCACTGCACCACCGTGTTGCCACACATGTGCTGGATTCCCTGGGAGGTCCATGACTGTACATCCGACAGGGCCTATCTATTGCAGTGGACGGTGCCAGCCTGCACATGGCTAGGCCACTGTCTTCTGTGGCTAGCAGCCACTGCCCCTTCCACCACCTGTACCCTTCCGCCAACATGCTGGCATGGCCTTATCTTGGAAAAGCATATGACCTGATTGACATGTGGCACTCCAGGACTGCATTTGGGGGACTCGGCCGTCGGTAATGCCCATTGTTATGGTGTGTGTGCGGTGTTGGGTACAAAATGGGTGTGTGAACCATGCTTATGTGCTTTCCAATAAAGGGGTGTCTTTACTATCTCTGTTTAGTGGTGGGTAAAATATGGGGACTGGGTTGGCAGGAGCCCCAGCTGGGATTTGAACCTATATCCCTCTGGTCCTAGGGGTACTGGCTTTGTCCGCTGCACCACCCTGTGGCCACAGAGACAGTGCTGTCCCTGGGGATGGAAAACCTGGCCGGCGGAATCCTAAACCCTGCTCTGCACATTTGTACTGTGGGCTCATTCACCTTGTCTGGGGGCAAACGTGCAAATACACCCCGCAAATGACCGTGAAAAAGGGGGGAAAAATATAACCAAGCTGGGCAACAGTGGTATTAATGGGCGACCATAGAAAACACTCCCAGCACAGCTCCCAAAAAGGAAATGATTTTTGGAAGGGTCTCCGCTCCGTAGACCCTTTCAGAAATCATTTCTTTTTTTGGGGGCTTTCCTGTGAGTGTTTTTTATTGTTGCCCATTAATATCACTGTTGCCCAGCTGGGTTATAAGTTTTTAGAATTTTGTTGTGGTCTTTATCAATTTATATTTGCTATTTTGTTCTGTGCACATGTATCACACTGCTCACGTTTTGCAGGTTTCCCCGGTTTTGCTGTACATTGCTGACGGAAATGGTTTCTCTTCCCTTTAAATGCCCTCTACCGTGAGTGTTTCACTCGCGGTAGTTTTTACATGGAAATTCGGCCCCAATAATGTGCGGGGAGCCTCTCCCCTCCCCTTCCCCGCCCAAACAGAGGAAACGCTCAACAAACACGGAGATTCAAAGCATTCAACAAAGAAGACTTCCTGACACTGACCCTACCTAACCTACATATGAATTCAAACAACCTTGATGACCTCATGGACAACTGGAACACCACAATCTCCACAGCATCCAAAGCAGATATAAACAAGACCAGCAACAAACTCATCTCCTCAAAAGCCCGCTGGTTCACCCCTGACCACCGGAAACTGAAAACAAAACTTAGAAGAGCAGAAAGAAAATGGAGGAAAACCAAAAATGACAAAGACAAAAAGCAATACCTATATGAACTCGCTGCCTACCACTCAGAAACCGACAACGCAAAGAGAAACTACCACACCAAAATCATCACGTCTGCTGCAAACAAACCTCGAGAACTCTTTCAAATTGCCAAAAAACTGACAAAGGCACCAACCACGTCCGATCAACCCCCAGATATCCCCTCAGATCTCTTGGCCCGACAATACAAACAATTTCAGCAACCTCAGCAACCTTACCGCTGTGCTACAGCCACAAAAACGTGCCCCGGAATCACCATAAACGCTGACTGGGATACCTTCAATGAAACCTCAAAAGAAGAGATATCCTCCACCATCTCCTGTCTGAACACCACCACCTCTCCATTAGACCCCTGCCCTACCGAATGGATAAAGAAAACCAAGGAAGACCTGAGTGCTCCACTAACTCACATCGTAAACGAATCCTTTAAACAAGGATACATACCGGATGCCCTCAAAACATCAATCATCCGACCAACCATAAAGAAGAACAACCTGGACCCCATGGACCCCACCTCCTACAGGCCAGTGGCAAGCCTCCCCCTCACCGCCAAAATAATAGAAAAGATAGTCCAACACCAGCTTCAAGATCATCTAGACACCAACGACATACTCGACCCACAGCAACACGGTTTCCGACCACTACATGGAGTTGAGACCCTCATGACCATCCTAATGAACACACTCATCATCGGAACCCAAGAAAAAGATTCGGGATACATCCTGATCTTCCTAGACATATCAGCGGCCTTTGACACAATCTCACACGAAATCCTCATACACAGACTACAAACAATTGGAATCAAAGACACTGTACTCCAATGGTTCAAATCCTACTTAACTAACAGACAGCAACGGATCCGCACCCTCTCTGCAACTTTGTCCCCCTATCAACAACTACAAGGAGTACCCCAAGGATCCACCCTATCGGCCATGTTGTTCAACATCTATCTCCGTCCACTATGCTCAATCATACGCACCCACAACATCAACTTCCACATCTACGCGGACGACATAATGCTCTATGCACCAATTACAACCACCAACCCAAAAAATGAACAACTATCAGCCTGCTTCAACGACGTGGCCAACTGGCTACAGGAGAACAATCTATCCATCAACATAAAGAAAACCGAAGCCCTAATAGTAACAAAAGAACCGGACTTCAAACCACCTACCCACCTCAACATGGGTACCACACAAATACAAATCCAGCCTCAAATAAGATATCTAGGCGTCATCATTGACCAAGCTCTTACCCTCAAACAACAAATCAACAAAACCGCCGGGATGATATTCCACAAAGCCAAAACTATTCAACGCCTCCGGCCCCTCCTAGAACATCACGACTTCAGGACAGTAATGCAAGCAGTGACACTCCCTCACCTGGACTTCTGCAACATAATCTACCATGGACTTCCTACCTCGCACACCAACTCCCTCCGTACAGCCTTGAACACTACAGCAAGGATTATTCAAAATGCAAAAAAACGGGACCACATCACCCCAATCCTAAGAGACCTTCACCTCCTTCCAGTGCAAGCAAGAATCAAGTACAAAGCTATCTTACTCATCCACAAAACAATCCACCACACACAGAACACCTCACTACACCCCTTACTGCCTCGACCATCCCAGAACAGATCAACCAGACATTCCTCCAATAACTCTATCGTTGTCCCCCACAAAAGAACCAAAGCCACACAACGGACCTGCAACAGAGCATTCAAACTTTATGCTCCATCCCTCTGGAACTCTCTACCAAATCACATCAAGAACAACGCTGACATCACATCATTTAGGAAACAGCTGAAGACAGTCCTATTCCGTGAACATCTTTCTACCACCATGACCTAATACCTAACTTCAACAGGAGTAAATTATGTCTATGTCTACCCAAATCATTAATTGTTGACCTTGGTGATGGCCCCACCCAAAAAATTACCCCGTCCTATGTTACGTGTTCCACCGCTTTGACCCGGTGAAAAGCGGGATATAAATGCAGTTAAATAAATAAAATAAATAAATAAATTAACCCCATCTCTCCGCCCCTCAGGAGCCTTCCTCCGCCCTCCGTTAGCCTTTCCACGCCTCTATCGGACATTTGCGGGCCCGTACTTGTGCGGGGCCCGTTAGTGTGCCGCGCATCTGTGCGGTGGTGACACGCACGTGTGCGGGGTGCTTGAGAGCACTTAAGTACCGCTTTTAGTGCGCTATTGTGCAGATGCGCAAATGTGCGGTTTTTAGTAAACATGCCCCTATGCACTTCCTGCCAATATTCCTGAACCCTGGGGCATGACCATAATAAGTGAACCAACGGCGCCCCTTCATCCTTACATTTAGGACAACTACTCCACCCTCCATAGCCCATGGCACACAGATGCCCCGGAGACAAGTATGCCTGTCCATCCCGAAGGGAG
This sequence comes from Ichthyophis bannanicus, assembly GCA_033557465.1. Taxonomy (NCBI): domain Eukaryota; kingdom Metazoa; phylum Chordata; class Amphibia; order Gymnophiona; family Ichthyophiidae; genus Ichthyophis; species Ichthyophis bannanicus. The sequence continues at coordinate 339,818,823 of CM066032.1, forward strand.
ACCATCACTGTAAAACATGGGATCTGCCTGATTAACTTCCATATATCTTCACCCGTTAAAGACATACACAAATCTGCATTCCAAACCTCAGCTAGCCCAGGACAATTAATTTTAGATTTCCTGATGACAAACGCAGATTGCACCTGAGAAATAGTAATCCTACTTGAGGCTTCTGACAAGAAAAACTCCTTCAAATCCGAACAAAAATCACTTAGTAGATTACCCATCTCCAATCTGCATATATAATTGCACATCTGATAATAAGGAAATAAATCTACTCCTGTTAGCCGAAACTGTGCTCTAAGTGTCTCAAGGGGAAAAATACCCCCTCCTCTGTCAGGACTTGTTCAACATACCGAAGACCCATCTGACTCCAATGTTGGAAACGAGCTGAAGTGAGCCCCAGAGTAAAATCCAAATTGCCCTGCAATGGCAAATATACATTTTGTGTATGTGAGTGCTGTAGGTGCCCACAAATCCACCGCCACACCTGTCGCATAGTTGTAACAAGTGGGCACCATCGCCAAGAAACTGGCAGTTTGTTCCCAGCAGCATGTAATATATATCTCAGATGTAGGGGCGCCACTAAGGCTTGCTCACATGCCAATATAGTATATTCTTGAGTCTCAAACAACCAATCCTTTAGGTGACGCAGCAAACATGTGAAATTATATGCCCAGATATCCAGGATGCCCATCCCCCCTTGCTGCCAGGCACCCCACTGTGTGGAAATAGCAATCTGTGCTCTGCGTCCTGCCCACAAATATTGAGATAGAAGTCAATCTATTTTATCCAAATCTCTAAGTAGGAGCCATATCGGAACCATTTGAAACAAATATAACCACTTAGGGAAGAATACCATCTTAAATAAGGCAATCCGACCCCCCAACGAGAGGGGAAGATCCCGTCACTTCGCTAACTGTTGTGCCATATTGCCCACTAATGGTGGCACATTAAGTAGATATAGGTTTTGAAGAAGTTGGATTGGTGATTCTGCAGGCCCTGGTGACTTATGTCCAACCTTCTCTATTCTGTAGGCTCCCATCATCACCTCTGCTGGAGAGCTTGGATGTTGCAAGAAGCATCTCATCAATGTACTTCTCACTGTCTTGAATGTTCTTCAGCCTTGCCATCTCCTCTGTATGACTTTCCTCCACTTGTTTCCCAAGAGCTTCAGCATGCAGGCATTCTGTACATGGAACCGATCCTTCAACTGGCATTGGGACCTCTGTCTGGACAGAGGCAGAAGCTGTAATGGGGAAAATAGCTTTGGTGATACGATTTTTCCGCGGACAGAAAATATTTCCCCTTTTAAACTAAAGCACCAAAAGGAATATAACTTTTTGTTTTAAAAATGTACCAAAACCCTTGTAAGAGCTCCCAGGCAAAGAGCTAGTAATTTAAAAAGCCACAAACTCTTACCTTTGCTTGAGATGTATAGCCCCTGCTAGGAATGCCTCATCAGTGCAAGGCTCTGAAGCCTTTTAGAAGCATAGAAACATGATGATAGAAAAAGGCCACAAGGACTATCTAGTCTGCCCTTCCATATCAACCACTACAACAGTCCCCTTTTTTCCTTTAGAGATCTTCTGTTTGTCCCATGCTTTTTTGAATTCAGATACTGTCCTCATCTCTATCACCTCCACTGAGAGACTATGCTTGCTCAATGTAAAACCGCTCTGATTGAAGGATAAGGCGGTATAGAAAATTGTTTAAATAAAATAAATAAATAAAGCAGGAAATAGGGTGAAAATTTGTTACATCTTATAAATTTCCAGTCTTGCTTTTAATCACAGTTCTTGCAGAAGCCCTTTTTAAGGTCAGGGGCATAACTATTACTACTACTACTACCACCGAGCATTTGTATAGCGCTACAAGACGTACGTAGCGCTGCACAGACATGTAAGAGACAGGAGTGGAGTGGAGAAGTAGCCTAATGGATAAGAACACTGGCTTGGGAACCCAGAGACCAGGGTTTGATTCCCACTAGCATTCCTTGTGGCCTTGGGCAAGTCACTTAACCCTCCATTGACTCAGAAAAATCCAAGTTATCAATGTCCCTATTTAATGTACATTACCAAGTTTAAGTTTCAATGTAAACCGCTTTGATTGAAATGATAAAGCGGTATATTAAACCTGTTAAAAATCAGAGCTTACAATCTAGTCAAGACAGACAACAGAGAAGGGATAAAACAAGAGGGAATGGTAAAGAAACAAGGACATCAGGTGAGTCAAGATCGAAAAGCAGCAATGAAGAGGTGAGTTTTCAACCTGGATTTGAAGAGTCAGAGAAGGTGCCTGGCGTACAGACACAGGTGGTTTGTTCACCAGACTGCAGTGAACAATTTATCACTACACACAAAAACAATAACACAGATTCCTTAAGAACTTTCACCATAGCAACAGTTGTGTTTTCAATGTTTCTTTAGAGTCAGGAATGGTCCTAGAGAATTGGAGAAGGGCAGATGTAGTCCCTCTATGCAAAAGCAGAAGTAAGGAGGAGTTTGGGAATTAGAGGCTGGTTAGTCTGATCTTTTTGATCAGTAAATTAATGAAAACGATGAAGGAGATAAGTATAGAGTAGTTAGGAGTTGCTCTAAATTTGTTTGTCTTACTTCACAACCCGCACATTTTGGATTAAACTCTACCTCATCTAAATTTCCTCTAAATTTATCCAAGTTCATAGCCCTGTTACAATGTATCACGTTTTGTTTCAATGTAAAGCGCCTTGACTATAGGATAACGCGGTGTGGAAAATCTATTAAATAAATAAATTGCAAGGTCTCCCAAGGATCTATCTTATCGCCTATATTCATTAATTTATTCTGAGCCCTGCTTGCCGCCCTCAGTCAAGGTTCTAGCCTCAGTATGCATATTTATGAGGAAGATATTCAGATAGTAATCAATCATGAAACATGGAATGCTTCTTTCTAATCCAACATATCTGGTTACTTAAGAAAAACAACAGAGTGGATAGCCTTACATAGGCTAGTCCTTAACATCAACAAGTCATCTGTTTTCAAGGAAGAACTCCCAATATAAATATTCACCACAAATGGTTTGGAGCATTGTTTTGATCAAAGAATCCATCCCTATATTGGGAGTTATTTTTGATAAGGATCTCACTTTTACCCCTCACATTTCCTTGTTGGTTAAAAAATATTTTTATTATCTAAGAATGATTAGATCAACTAGGCTGTATTTAGATATCAGAGCATTTAAAACATTACTTCATGCTGTCATATTAAATTGAGTCAATTGCTGTAATTCTCTTTTAGCAAGATTTCCATAATATTCCATTAAACAACTTGAGAGACTTCTGGTGAAATTAAAAAGTCATGGTATTGTATGCAGTGAAGTATTGTGGATCAGAAACTGGTTAAAAGATAGAAAGCAGAGAGTAGGGCTAACTGGCCAATTTTCTCAATGGAGAAAAGTAAATAGTGGAGTACCCCGGGGATCTGTGCTGGGCCTGCTGCTCTTTAATATATTCATAAATGACCTGGAAATGGGAACAATGAGCGAGGTGATCAAATTTGCAGATGACACAAAATCATTCAAAGTTGCTAAGACCCAAGAGAATTGTGAAAAATTGCACGAGGACACCTAGTACATAACTATCTGCATATAATATCATGAAGATAGGGAGGGCTTGGGAGGGGGGGGGGGGAGGGAGGACAGGGGAAAGGGGGGGCAAATGAAAAGTTGAAATCTTAGACAGACTTTGTTATGTATTAGACAGAATACATGCTATTGTTTTGTTGTCTATACTGGCTATTGCTACAACTGTATAAACATGTGTTGATGGAATTACTTTAACAAGAAGTTGTACATCTATAACAGGTGTAAGAATGAGCAATCGGTGGAATGTAAAGGTTATTTGCTATATAATTGACAAGGATGTTGTATTCTGTTAGAACTGTAGATGAATAAACAAATTTAAACATAAAAAATTGCAAGAGGACCTCGACAAATTGGAAGACTGAGAGCCCAAATGGCTGATGAAATCCAGTGTGGACAAGTGCAAAGCTATGCACCTAGGAAAGAACAACCCAAACTTTGGTTACACGATGCAAGGTACCACCTTAGAAACCACCACCTAGGAAAACGTTTTAGGCGTCATTGTGGATAATATGTTGAAACTCTCCAACCAGTGTGCAGCGGCAGCCAAGAAAGCCAACAGAATGCTAGGAATCATAGGGAAAGGAATGGAGAATAAAACCAAGGAAATACAACCAAGGATATTTATAATGCCTCTGTATCGTTTCATGGTATGACCACACCTTGAATATTGTGTGCAATTCTGGTCGTCGTATCTTAAAAAGGATATAGTGGAATTAGAAAAAGTACAGAGAAGAGCCACCAAAACGGTAAAGGGGATGGAAGGATACCCCTATGAGGAAAGGCTTAAAAGGTTAGGGCTCTTCAACCTGGAAAAGAGAAGAAGTATTTAAATTAATGAATGGAGTGGAACGGCTTAACATAAATCGGTTGTTTACGTCATCAAAAAGTAGAAAGACTAGAGGACACACAATGAAGCTACATAGTAACCCATTTAAGACTAATAAGAGAAAATATTATGCAGGCCTCAGCTGCTCTCAGTTCTTTCACAGGCTGATCAGGCTCAATAACTCCTGAAGAGGTGTCAGTAGCTTCAAAGGGCTGAGAAAGATAGTAAAGCAGAGTTTTAAACCTATCCTTCTAAAGAAAATATTTCCCCTTTTAAACTAAAGCACCAAAAATAATGTAACTTTTTGTTTTAAAAATGTACCAAAACCCTTTTAAGAGCTCCCATGAAGAGAGCTAGTAATTTAAAAAGCCACTAACTCTTACCTTTGCTTGAAATGTAGAGCCTCTGTTAGTAAAGGAAGACAAAGACCTCCTTGCTTCACAGGTAGGCTGCTACCACTCGAGTACTTAGGTCAAAATGACAGAGGGTAAAAATCACCAAATCTCTAAATGCCCTCTAAAATATTGAGAAAAATACTTAAGGGAAATGCTACTACAGTTCCTTCTTTAAATACTTTTTTTCTTTGTTTTTATATGCTTTTATTTATTTTTTCGTTGTAAATTTTAGATATTCCTAAAAAATGAATGCAGGTCTCAGACTCACATTGGTGTTGCTCTGTATTTACAGAAAGCAAATCACCTTATCGCATCAATGACCTTATAGCATTCCTCATTTTCATTAAAGAAATGGTGTCTTACTAATTTCTTCCCTTAGAACTTTCATCAATTAATTATTACCAGTTACATTAAACAGGTTGTTTCCTTTAAACAGATTATTTTAAATACAAGATTGTGCTTATCTTTTCATATTTTTGTGGGGTACTGTAATTTCCTGTTCCTCCACCCGGGGCTCCAGTTCTGCCGCAGCTGATATCAAGAGCCCTGCCATCATGTCCCGAATAACGGCTTGGAAGGACATGTCCTCTGGTGGTGACTTTTGATGGGGGTTGGTGCTTGGAGGTGATGGCTCCAATACCAATGCCATATCTAGAAGCTCCTCAGAATCAAGAGATTGATGGTCTGAATAAGAAGCCTCAGAATCTGAGCTCGGTGAGCACTGTCGGTGCTGATGACGATGTGAACAGTGGTGCCGGTACCAATCGTGCTCGATGCTCTCCCTTTGATGCCTGGGCAGTAGTGCTGAACCTAGAATTGATCAAAATGAGAGGGCTCTGAACATCAGTTCCTGTGGTGGAGCGGAGGCATGGGGGAGGTGGACATCGGGCAGTAGTACCTATGGCAATACTGATATCGGTACCAATGTCGATACCAATGAAAGCAGTTCTGGAGTCATCAGTGCCTGTGATACAGAGGCTGCAAGGAGATTCGCTAAAATCTTCTTGATGGATAGCATGTGCTGGATCCAACGAGATTGCCGGTGTCTGGTCCAGAGACAGAATGGGGCTTGCAGCCACCATACCAGAGCACGGCACTGGGAACTCTACCGAGGTCAAAGCCTCAGAGCCCCCCAGTTCCCCACTGAGGCTTTAGAGGACAAGTCCTCCCACTGGGGGGAGTTCATTTTGGCGGCCAGCCTCAGAGGATGTCTTCGGGGAGTCTGTGTGTTTTGAACGGGACCTCTCCCTCAATGTCTCTTTGGATTCCTTAGATGAAGCTCAAGACTCCTTCGGATCCCATGGAGATTTTTGTGGGGATCTCAAAGTTTTCTTTCTTTTAGAGCCTGAACTATGCTTTGAGGTCTTCAAGGTTTTAGATACCTTTGAAGCCGATGAAGTTCGGGAGGATGTCGATGCCAATGAAACTGAATCAGACAGGAAAAGTTCTGACAACTTCCTGGCCCGTTTTCCCAGACCTCTTTTAGTCAACTGCTTACAGGGGGAGCAAGAGTGTGGGTCATGGTCGGGAACAAGGCACCACTCTCATGTGTGTCTGTGACCGAAATTGTTCAGGAACACTTGGTGCATTTCTTGAAACCACTAGCGTGTTTCTCCATGGTGGAGAAAATATGCCTAAGACCTATGTAGGGCTTGAGACCCTCAAAGGAAAAAATGAAAAACAAAAAAAAAATACGAGGTAAAAAGAAATTACAATAAAGTACCGGAATCAGGGGTGATGCCGATGAAAAAATGGGAAGGCAAAAGCGCTATACCAAGAAATTTTTCTGGGGTGACAGAAAAAGCAAATTACTGATCCTGCTAGCTCCGCGGAAAACAAAGAACTGGGGAGAGGGAGTCAGATGAGCAGGAAGGCAGTCACACAGGCGCAGTGGAGTACTCCCAAAGGCTTTCCTATAGGATGCTGGGGAATGTTCCCGCATGAGCTCTGTTGGTGCCGTCACCCATATGTGAAGACTACATTCCTGCTTGCTCCTAGAGATATATATTTTTTTATATATACACCCTAATACGTTTTCTAAAATCACTACTTAAATGCAGGACTGGGTTTACATATCGGCAGCTGCCTTGGGCATCATATTTGAAGGCACCAAATACCTGGCTGAAACAGAACCCTAATTCTGCCTGTTTTAGGATCATGCTATATGATGCTTAGTCCTATATATAAGTACAAATATCTTAAATCTGGCTTTGTTTATATATATGACAATTTTCATGTATAAATCCACTTTTTACATTTATTTTATTTATTTATTTAGCTGCATTTATATCCCGCTTTTCACTGGGTCAAAGCGGTGTAACAAAAAGGGGGGGGGGGGGGGCTATAATCAATTTGACAGAGAGAGGGGGGCCATCACCATGAGAGCCAACATTGATCTGAACAGAAATTAACAGAATTAGACAGTTGACATAAATTGGTAGCAGAGGGGTTAGGTCAGAGGGTCTGGATGTGCAGTCAGTGAGAGATGTCTGTTTCAGGTCCAAGATATGCATGAAACAGGATGGTTTTTAACCGTTTCCGGAATGTGGAGAGGTCACTGTTGCTTCAGATCTGGCTCGGAAGGGAGTTCCAGAGAGAGGGCGTGTACAGTTCGAATGCTCTGTTACAGCTTTGTTGACTTGAACTTAGTTCGTTCGTGGGGGATAGTGAGTGTTGCTGGTGGTCTGTCAGGTTGGTCTGTTGAGGGTAGGCTGGGGTAGTAGAGTCCGGAGTTGAGAAGTCTGTGTTTGATGGAGGGGTTTGTGGATAAGTAGGAGAAATTTGTATTTAATCCTTGCTTCGAGAGGCAGGATGTGAAGTTCTCTCAGGACTGGGGTGATGTGATTGTGCTTTTTCGCTTTCTGGATGATTCTTGTTGTGGTGTTTAAGGCAGCTCGTAGGGGGGGTTGGTGTGGGTGGCGGGTAGTCCGTGATAAATTGCATTTACATGTGTAAAGAGAAACTACAGTTTCCAAATGAACTCCTAGACAACTAAATGAAAAATGCAAAATTTCTCAAATTGTAATTAGAAATGGATTTAGAACACTTTTTCAAGTAAGAGGTTAAGGGAGTCCCTTATTGCCTGCAACACAAATTGTTTCTTCTAAACTTCTACATATATCTTATTTTGTGCCTGGCAACATCAGAACCTACTCTTATTGGGATTACAAAAATGGTGGATCTAGAAAGGAATATTCAAGCAGCAAGGGACAGACAAATTTAGGTACAAAAAAGCCAAGTTCATCTGGTGCAAGTGTAATACCAAAGCATTTTGAATGCCGACAGAAGGGGTCAATTGCCAACACCCAGGGGTTATTGTATAACCAGCGGTTTGATCTAGTCACAGCTTTACTTGGTTTGGCCTGGCTGATCACAGCACGTACAGAGTGGAAGAAGCATGTGTGGAGTGCAGAGGAATACCTGTCCATATACATTTTATTTTGGGGGGTGTATGCTCTGAAGCAAAGAACATTCTAATTAATTGATCTATTCAAATACTTATCATGTAAACTATTCCAGCTTCTTAGAGAAAACCTATGATTTACTACTCTGAAGGCAATGAGAAAGTACTGTGAACTTTATTATGGAGAATGTAATAAAAAATACTTTTTTAGGAAAAGGAGGAGAGAATGCTGAAGTGGTACATAACTGTATAGGGTTATTATTGGTTCAGAATAATTTATTTTTAATACACAATAATTTGCTCTATGATTACCTGTAAGTTTTACTAGAATAAGGTGGCAAATTTTCTCACTCTTTCCTTGTCCCTGGGTACAGAAAATTACTAAGGTTAGCGCCAGTGGTGGTAGAGACAGAAGCAGGCTGAAGATATATGGACCATCAGCTTACGTGGCCCTGCCAAGAAAAGTCCCCTTTTGTCTTCTACATGGGAGATGTAGCCTAAGAGAGGAATGTGTACTGACAGCCCCCATAAGTCTTAAGAATCTGCTCTGCTCTTCCTGTATATTTACCATGTAGCCTTAGACCAGCCCCAACCTTAGTAAGTTTGAAGGAGACGGTATGTGAGATGGAGCTCTTGGGGGTGCCACTGCTGGTCTTCAGTCTTCTTTGGGTGGCGGAGTCTGGGCTTTCAGCCACCCCAGCAACTCCTTCTCTTACCTATCCCTGTTTGCCCAGCAGCACATTAACAAATGCACGCATATCGATGGATAGGCCTTTGCCAACAGGCACTATCATGAAGCAAACCTAAAAGAGGAGTTTGGACCTCATTTTGGAGCATGATGCTTGAGAAATAGGGGAAAACAGCATAGAGAAAATATCCAAGGTTTACAGATACAAATATTTTTGTAACAAGAGACTCAAGTGAACATGGTTATAATTGCTTCAAAAATAAATTAAAACTTTATGTGCTGTCAAAAAAGTTAGACTAGACATTAATAGACACCATCGTATAGCATAATTCATTGTATCCTTCCAATTCTAATCATTTTCTTTATATCACCTTCTCTCTCCTCCATCATTGCTTTTCTATTTTTCCCTCCAGGGCTGGCCCGTCCATTGAGCAAGAATGTTTTTTGCACAGGGCCCGGCGTTTCAGGGGGCCCCACGCAAAAAAACATTCTGCATTTGCCATTTTCAGTCCTAGCCCCCCCCATAACCCATTACCAGTCCTAACCCCCCCATCAGACCACTTCCAGTCTTAGCCCATTACTAGTCCTAACCCCCCTCCCCCCATCAGCCCAAGTAAATTAAAAAAAAAAAAACGGCTGCTGCCGCTGCCACCATAGCAGCAGCAAAATCAAGCGTCCTGCGGGGCCCCACCTGCCTGGCAGAGCCTCCCTGTAGCATCAGCGCCCGAGTCCCAATTAGCGTGGGCTTTCAGAGCCGCGAGAGCTTCTCTGACTTCTTGTGGCTCTGTTAATCCCGCCCGGGGAAATCCCATCAGTCCCGGCGGGATTAAGAGAGCTGCGAGAAAGGGAAACTCTCGTGGCTCTGAAAGCCAACGCTTTGGGACTCGGGAGCTGATGCTACAGGGAGGCTCTGCTGGGCAAGGGGGCCCCGCAGGACGCTTGATTCTGCCGCTGCCTCGGTGGCAGCGGCAGCAGTAGCCACAGCCAGTTTATTTTTTTTTTAATCTACCTGGGCTGATGGGGGGAGGGGGGTTAGGATTGGTAATGGGCTAAGACTGGAAGTGGTCTGATGGGGGGGGTTAGGACTAGTAATGGGTTATGGGGGGGCTAGGACTGGAAATGGGCTGAGGGGGGGTTAGGACGTAATGGGCTATGGGGGGGCTAAGACTGGAAATGGGCTGATGGGGGGTTAGGACTGGAAGTGGGCTGATGGGGGCTTAGGACTGGTAATGGGCTATGGGGGGGCTAGGACTGGTAATGGGCTGAGTGGAAGGAGGGCTTGAACTGCAAATAGCTGATGGGGACGGGGGCTTGGAATGGAAATGGGCTGAGTGGAAGGGGGGCTTGAACTGCAAATAGCTGATGGGGAGGGGGGCTTGGAATGGAAATGGGCTGATGCGGGGACTAGAAGGTAGCAGATGCTGGGTGGGGCTGGAACTAGAAGGGAACTGATGTTGGGGGAGGATTAGAATGGGATGGAGCTGGGAGAGTGAAATGGAGAGGGAAAAAATATTTTGTGTGGGAGGTAAGACAAATCTACAATTGGCCGGGTATTGGGAGAGTAAGTGGGGATTGAGGATGGAGGGGTAAAATTTGAGTGGATGAAATAGGAATGAGGAAAGAGCAAAAGGAGAAAGATTAGTATGTTAAAGCAGATGTAGAGAGAGAATGGAAAAAAACTAGAAGAGAGAAGAAAGGACAAATGGACAGCAGATGATGGAGAGTTAGCAGATGACACGAAGAAACCAGAAGAAAGTGGCTGGAGCAATTGCAACTGAAAAAGAAATGCACAAAAGGTAGAAAAATATCTCTTTATTTTGAATTTAACTGGAATATGTCAGCTCTGGGAAATGTGCATCATTAACGTCTGCGCTTTGTTTAGTACAAGAGGAAATTTATAGTTTTATTTCTACAGTGTTGTACATTCCAAGTTTGGCTTTTGGGGTTCCCAATTTAATTATTGTCTTCCTATTTCTAAATTGTGAATCCTTGTTTGGTGATGGTCTATGTTCTGCATGTGTAACTGAGCTGAGGTATTCTGTTTATGTAATTCCTATTTGACATTGCCACTTGTTCTCTTTCCCCAGTAGGTCATGTATTGTTATTCTCTGAAATGTATTGGTTTAATATTTGCAGTGTTGCCTTTTGATAGGTACAGTATGGTGCTTTGTGATTCCTGGTAGTGCTGTTATGATACGGCGGGTTTGCTATGGGTTTAAATGGGCAGTGTTTGTAGTAGTTTCTAATGTGCCTGGCAGCTAGCACTGGATTATAGTAATGTAGAAATCTTTTAGTCTTTCTTTATCCATACACTCATTAAGAGGCATGTTTACTAAAAGTTAGTGTATGGTAACATTATGCAAATATTTATGCAAATGAGGCCCCTTATGCAAAAGAGGCCCCGCACCGAGTCTCCGCACATGGCCCCACAACCCCTTTGGGCCGCCCCTGCTTCCCTCTCCCCCTCAAATGTTTTCATCCAGCCCTCCACCTCCCCTTCCTATCAAGACTCCAGGTTAGGAGCAGGCTTGGTTTCTCCTCATCTTGTGTGGGTTGGGTTGTTCTGCTTCTTTTGTTATCCCTTGGGATAAGCAGCATGGAATCAGTGTACCTTTTTAGGAACTTTCCAGGTACTTGTGATCTGGATTGGCCATTGTTGTTAACAGGATACTGGGCTTGATAGACCTTTGGTCTGATCTAGTATGGCATTTCTTATGCCAACGAAATGGTTCTGTCTCAAACGTTTAGTGGTTATTACAACTACAGCTTCTCTTCTCAGCAGAAACACTCTCAGCTACTATTCATCGACCAATGCCCCACCCCTTTTCTGCCATTGCTCTCTACCCTTGCACTTAAATCTCTTTTCTGCTCGATCTCACTTATTCCTTCCTGTCCTCTTCATTATTCTCACTTTCCTTCTGTCTTCATCTACATTGTCTTTTCTCACTCATCAGATTCAAAATGGAACCAGCCATGCCAGAAGAACTGGAGCTGCAACAGAAGCAGTAGGAAGACGCACACTGCTTCTTTTCTCTTGACTCATCGAGTAAATCTTTCAAGGACAACAAATAAGCTATGAGAGCTAAAAGAATCAGCAGCATGCCAAGAACAGTTGCTTACTAGTCTCTGTGGCGCATCCAGTCCTTCTTCTGACTCTGTGCTGACTCCATTTTGAAACAGATCCTTGGGACTCAGAGCCAGTGACCCCTTCACTCCATCATGATGCACAGTGAGGTTCAAAGAATGGACAATCAGGTTTTCAGGTGGAGGAGGACATCTGTCCCATTCCTGCCTCTCTGAAGCAATGGACTATGGTACCTTAAGTCTTCGTTCATAGCTATATGGATTTTTTCCCTATTTTTATTCCATTTCTAACCTCCAAAACAGTACTTTGTCTGAGACATACAAATTGTTGTACCTTCTAGAATCTGGCAAAAATACTGTTGTTGAGTATGAAACTCCCTTCCTCCAATGGATTATAAATTGCTGCTTCCACAGCATCCTAAGTCCCAGCAGACCTGAAGAACCGATGCAGAGTATAAAAACTGAATCATTGCCTTCTGCAAATTGTGCCATCAGGCTAATCTGCTAACTCATGTTTCACAGATAAAAACAGAATAAAAAGCAACACAACATCTTTTAGCATCAAGTTAAAATATTTATTCTTCTCTTGAATCAATCTTTTATAGCAGTAACTCATTCTAAATAAACATTTTTAAACAATCTGGAGAAAGTTTCAGTAAAAATAAAATTATTTCAATATAAAAGTTTACTTTTCAAGGCATTTTTCTATATAAATATGATTATAATTCCTTACATGATTATAAACAATTTTTTTCATATCAAAAAAATATTATCAAAGGACAAATGTGTATATAAGAGATTGTTAAAAGATATGGCCTTTTTTTTTCTAAGAGGGTCTGATTCACAGTTTGTAAATCAAACCTCTTCTACAATGGAGAGGCTTTAAATGCAGTCAAATGAAGAATTGGACAATTGAGCCTTTTCGAACACTAAAAAGTCCAAAGACAAGATGAGATTTGCATGGATCTGCTTCATTCTTTTATTATACTTTCCAATGTAGGAAATGTTGGAAAGAATTATATATAGGGATCAATGTCTATCTGTGTCTGTCTGCAAACACGATGAGGTCTATTCTGACACATGAATAGCAGGGATGGATGTCCCATTGGGACCATCCCCGCTATTTGCCCCCCTTGACATCCCCGATGAAAGCTTCCCCGTGCGAACAAGGATTTTTTATGGGGAGATTTAGACAGGGGCAAGAGGGGGCATCGCAGAAGTGGGGTGAGGGCAGGTAGTGGCCCCAGATGTACAGGACCAGTTCTGAAGTCAGCCCTGTACGTCCGGGGCTGGCAGACTGGACAGGGGATGGCAGGCCCAGGTGGCAAAAGTGAGGCAAGGGATACAGGGGGTTCCCCGCAGTCCGACCCTGGCCAAGGGAGGTCAGATCGGGGGTCAGGCTGTGGGGAAAGGAACAAGTGGCTGGCAGCCAGGGATCACGGCTCCATTCAGGAGCCTGACTGAGTTAGCCGGGCAAGGGCCTATACATGCAGGCCAATCTGAATCGGGACCTGGACTGCATGTATAGGCCCAGACCCTATTCCAATCCTGTGGGGCACATCTAGCCCCCGCAGGATCGGAATCGGGTCTGCCTTTGTCTGTCCCGCTTCCAATCCGGTGCAGAGGTTCCTGGGCATCCAACTTGGAATGTGCTTCCACAAGTCTTCAAAAACAAGGGACAGAAATTCATCAAATCTGGATGCAGGAAGAAAATGAAAATATCTCAGTTAAGTTCAAAAACCAGAAATATCTGGTCAGTATTTTCAGGGATCTGAGCCTTCAAATGAAAAAAAAGCTTTAGTGCATTCTATCAAAAACTGTTAGAAACGTTTGAATGCCGACTAGCACTCCATTCCAAAAGAACCTCACCCTTCCAGCACTTTGCTATAGGGATACAGATAGAAAAAGATAAGTAAAGCACATGGCAATGGATGCTACTAAAGAGTGCATTCAAACGTCACACACACATTCTCACAAATCCATGCAACATTCACCATACTCATAAAGCCTATAAATATATACCTATATACCCTTGCATACCTCTCACTCACCTATCCCCCTATGTCCCACACTGATACATGCCTACACACACCTACCACAAACATACACTCTCAAAAAACCTCATGATCCCACATACAAACCCACACAAAAATCCACCATACACACAGCCACATACCCTACTTACACATACACATTTCTATTGCCAACACACACACTACTCCCCACAAGCACCTTTACATCCAACATTCACATTCACTCCTTCTACAAATCTATTTTGGAAAGCATTCCCAAAGCCGTGCCTCTGTAGGCTTTCCCTACTTGTTACGATTAGCATTTTTCTGATCATCTTGTGGGCTAGTCTTTCATACAGCACTGAAGTTTCACTATTTTAATTTTCAATACACATTATATAAAAACAATGCTATGAACTATGAACAATATCCATGTATCTGCTTCTAAATTATTACTGATGCAATCACATTTATTGCCACTCCTCTGTGCTTTAGAAGGATTGTACTACAATGATATTGTCTTTTAGGAGGTCTTTACCTCAGTTAACTCAAAAAACTTAGCTAACTTGAAATGCTACCTGGAATATGCAGAGCATTAAAAGTTGAGGAGGTATTGATGCCAATTTTGTGGGGGTTTTTCCATGTGTCCTGCTAATGGCTGTCCTTTCATCAGTCTTTCTGCTGAGCCTACCAGGGAACTGACGTGGGAGTGTGGTTTGTCCTCCTAGACATAAAACCTTGCCAGGGAGAGAACAACTTCAAAGTACAGAAAAAATGATTGTTAATAACTATTTAAATAACTCCCTCTTAAGGTGAACAAAGCTACATCCTGACAATATCCACAGAAGCATTTCAACCTAGTGAGCTCTATCAATTATCAAGATATTTTATATTTTTATTTAAAAAATTTATCAATGGTGCTTCTGGAACTGATGGCTTTGGCTTTCTTTGATGCTGGATGTTGAGAAATTAATCCTGGTCTGAAATGAAATAATGAAAAAATGTATATTAGTTGCAGCCTATAAATCACCTAGAGAAACAAATATCTAACAATTCCCTTTTTATAATTTAGTGGTTTTACATAACAAAAATCCTTTCTATCAAAGATTATCTTACTATTTTGTTTTACTACTGTTCTCTTATCCTCATCAAGACCACTCAGTTTTCAGGCCTCGGTTTCCAGTTCCTACTGAACTACCAGTACTAGTGAGACTGAAAATGACACTCCTAAGAAATTTTCATCAGGCCTTATCAGGTCTGTCCTATGTTTGAATTTATACATTTATAACACACTTTATATACATATGAAACATCATGGGGGACGTATTCAGCAGCATCAGCTAGGTTAAAGAAAACACCCAGCTGCATATTCAGTGGTGGAACATATTCCAGTTTCCGCTGCTGAATATCTAGGTTGGCCAGGCACTGGCGCTACTAACTGGATAGCTCTAATCAGTTAAAGTTAGGACAGACATTCTCCTGATGAAACTATCCTGTTAGTGGCTGAATATCACTGCTAACCGGATGGCGGCTGTCGCTGTCTCCACTCTGTCCAAAGAGTGATTTTATGGTAATTTGTGGGGCTATTCAGGGGCACTAACCAGTTAGTGCTGCTGAATATTGTGCAGTCTGCAAATCGGCAAAAATATTGAAAATGCCCCCCATATTTATAGTAATTTGACTTTGAAGAAGTGTTTGCTATTTTAGATTGCAAACGAGTAATTTAGAAAGGGTTTTTGTGTTTGTAAAGCCTGTTTTACATGCGGAAAAGACCTTTAATTCATTGTGCAGTGGTTTATGTGCATAGAAGAAAGCATGGTGACAAGATGCATATACTTCTCCTGCTAACCTATAAGTGCATTCACTTTGCAGCTCCTCACTACCTTTCCTCTCTTATCTCTCCCTACATCCCTCCTTGGGAACTCCGCTCTTCTAGCAAATTGCTTCTATCTGTGCCCTTCTCTTCTACTGCTAACTCCAGACTTCGGTCCTTACACCTTGCTGCTCCTTATGCCTGGAACAAACTACCTGAGTCTGTACATCAGGCACCTTCTCTGGCCCTTTTCAACACCAGGCTGAAAACTCACTTCTTTGCTGCTGCTTTCGGATCTTGACTCACCTGTCTCCTTCGTGTTTCCTTACCATTCCCCCTAGATGTATCCCATGACTACAACTACTGTGTTGTCTATCTTGACTACATTGTAAGCTCTGATGCATATGGACCATCTTTTAGATGTGTCTGTGCAGCGCTGCATAAGTCTTGTAGTGCTATACAAATGTTCAGTAATAGTAGTATATACGTACATGCATGCGGTGTGGAGCAGGTGCAGAATTGCAATGTACATGCATATTTTATAAAACATGTGATTACAAGCATGGGTAATTTTATAATGAGCTACTTAGGTTAATTTGGCAGGCAAGCACCTATATTTTGCCTATTTTATTTATAAAGACACATAGGTGCCTATGTGTCTTTATAAAATATTAGTACAAATCCTGCAGAAATTGCACCTATATTGAAGGCACAGACAAAGTACATGTGTAAACTGTGACTCTGCCCATACTCTCCCCAAACTCCTTCCTTTAGCTCACCTACTCTATAAATACACGCCTACTTATACCATGATAGTTTTGCACATGACCTAATTTCATAAAGAGGTGTTTTATAGAAAGATAGAAACATGAAAGCAGAAAAAGACCACTTGGCCTATCTAGTCTGTCCTTCCATATCAACTACTATAGTCCTTTTTTTGATTTCAGAATAGAAACATAGAAACATGACGGCAGAAAAAGGTGTATGAAAATCACTTCTTAGAGTACCTGCACACATTTACACAAATTTCAGAAAAGGTGTAAAAGCATGTGTTGGTTGAGGCTGGTCCTGATTGACTTTTTATAAAGGCACACAGTAGGCCTATTTTCTCTTTATAAACTAGGGTTCAAATAGGTGCCTTTTTGGACGTCTCACACAGGCATTGCTATAAAATCAGGCCCTAAATATTTAAAAAAGGGAACAATATAGTAAAAGAGGGAAAAGCAATAAGAAGCTTCTGGATTTCATTCAGAGTGGTAGTAACCAAGCTATGGTTGACTATTCACAAGGAAATATACAATAACCATCTCATAAAATATAAAGAAGCAATAGATAGTACAAAGAAAAACTACTACGCAGCAACCTTATCAAAATCATTTAACAGACCTCGAGAGCTATTTTCTATTGTCAGAAACCTTACCAATAACGCTCAAACTTCTAGCAATGAAATCACTGACATCTCAGTACAAACACTAGCCAATCACTACCAAAACAAATCAAAAAAACCTCAAATGTCATTAGATACAATTAACACCTCTCAGCAGCCTATTGACGAATGGTCAGACTTTTACCCCATTTCAAGTACGTCATTAAAAACTATCATATCTGGTCTCAATACCACAACTTCATATTTAGACCCATGCCCAGTGTCATGGATAAAAAACACACTGCCAACTCTACTATCATTCATTCTCCCAATAGTCAACCTCTCATTAACCCAAGGTTACCTCCCACAATCACTCAAACACGCACAAATACGCCCAATACTAAAAAATAGCAAATTAGATAAAACATCCCCAGTATCATACAGGCCCATCTCTAGCATACCATTTTTGGCCAAAATAATAGAAAAAGTAGTGCAATTACAGACACAGGAATACATAGACACATCTTACCCACTTGACGAGCAACAATATGGATTTCGGCCCCGCCACGGAGTAGAAACACTACTTACTGTATTAATTGATACTCTCCTAAGAGGAATCGACAATCATAAACAAGCATTCATCCTCCTCTTCATTGACATATCAGCAGCCTTTGATAGTGTACATCACTCAATAATGCTCAGCAACTTAAAACAGATAGGAATAAACTCTACAGTACATAAATGGTTCACCTCCTATTTAAACAACAGAACACAAAATGTACGAATAGGTAATCAAACTTCAACTACATATAATCAAGAAATAGGTTTACCACAAGGATCTGCACTATCAGCCCTACTTTTTAACATTTACATAAAACCGGTCTGCAATATCTTTAAAAAATTTGGAGTACAATATCACCTCTATGCAGACGATATTATGATGTACATTCCATTTACTATCCCCAACCTACCGTTACAACTCCTCTCAGACTGTTATAACGAAATCACAATTTGGCTAAAATCTCAAAACCTCCACATAAACCATGCTAAAACCGAAGTCCTAATAGTAACAAAAAATCAATCATTTATCCCCCCAACCCATATAACACTACAAGATCAAGAAATTAAAATAAAAAATGAAATAAGATATCTAGGTGTTATAATACACACCTTACAATGGAAACCCACATTAGAAACACCATAAAGAAAATCTATTTTAAACTTAAAATTCTCAAACAACTATGCCCGCTAGTATTTGTACAAGATTTCATTAATATAACACAAGCTATCATAACCCCTCATTTTGATTTTGCCAACCTAATACTTATGGGCATTTCAAAACAGAACATTAAAAGAATTCAACTAGCCCAAAATGCAACGGCAAGAATTATACTAAAAATAAACTCACTCCAACACATAACACCAATACTAGCATACCTTCATTGGTTACCAATACAGAGTAGGATAACATACAAAACTTTAATTACCTCATTCAAAGCATTAAACGACATGGCTCCGACTTCACTATGTAATCTAATATGCAAAGAAACACCTAAGCCTACCCACAGAAAAGAACAATTAAATAAACTAAAGATTCCGAAGGACTTCATAAAAGCACATAAATTAACCAATAATAGAGCCTTCTCTCATATAGCTCCCACTATCTGGAATTCCCTACCAGAGGATCTACGATCTCTAACAGAGATCATGGAATTCCGCAAAAAATTAAAAACATATCTATTCACCAAACACTATAATACCATGGAAAACCTTGCACTCAACTTAGATAAAGGCTAAACAAGTAACTGACCACATAAAGCACAACCCTCCCACCTAAATGGACCACACACATAGCGCAAACGAAAAGACTATCCAATCTCTTATGCCTTAATACCTCCCTCATGTATATAGTTGTATCTGTTATGTACTATATTATGTACGTAGACACCACATTCTGTTAGTTAATTGTTTTAACACAGTTCCAGTTTAAAATCACTGTTTAATTTTCCTAGATTTAAGTTTGTTTAATTTATGATACTTTAAGATGTTCTATGTATATTTAAGATGTTCTATGTAAAACAAACTTCGATTTGTTAATTGTTGTTATTTGTACACCGCAACTGATCTCTGGAAGATGCGGTATAAAAATGAGTGTTAAATAAATAAAATAAATAAAAATAAAATGGTCCATGGACATCTTAAGGGTCTATGAGACCATTACGGGAGGTTAGCAGGACAGAGTAAAGAGAAAAGTGAGAGGCTGGGGAGTGGAGACACAGAGAGAGAGAGAAAGAAAAAGAGAGACTGGAGGAAAATGGTTGGGGGGATAGAGAAAAAAAGAAGCTGAGACTGGTGAGAAATGGCTGGAGAGGAAGAGAGAGAATGGTAAAGATAGAAAGGGAACAATGATCAAGAGGGCTAGTGGAACAATCTGCATGCTGAGGGAAGGAAGTCCAGAAAGCATGGTGGAGATGAAATGAGGATCCCTTAATATTTTGGAGGTTAATAAGGAGTCCACACAACTAAAAAGGTTGGAAATATCTGATTTATAGTTTATGCAATTGATAATCAAATCTTTTCTCCTTCTATATTCAAACAGAACAGTCATGTTAGATATAATTCTTAGTTGTTTACCAGGAGGTGGGAGAATGGCTGTATCATAACAAACTCTTGCTAAACAGGAAGAAATGAGAGGCTTTCATGATTAACTGGCTTAGGAATTTAGATGCTAAGGAATCCATTTACGTGGGAAATTTGGCCCTCCCCATTGTACAGAAGGTGAAGGAGTTAGGCGTCATATTTAATTCTACTTTATACATGAAAGACTTAAGACTAAGTTGAAGATTAAGGGAGGCATTTTAGAAGGTCTGTTTACTATTTGCATGTCTGTAACCCCCAGTAAGAAGTGCCAATCTTATCCACATCCCAAGAACACAAGAACATGCCATATTGGGTTAGACCAAGATCCATCAAGTCCAGCATCCTGTTTCCAACAGTGGCCCATCCAGGTCATAAGTACCTGGCATGTTCCCAGAAAGATACGTAGGTTCCACAATGCTTATCCTGGGGATAAGCAGTGCATTTCCCAGGTCCTCTTTAATAATAGTTTATGGACTTTTCCTCCGGGAACTTGCCCAATCGTTTTTTAAACCAAGCTACACTAACAGCTTTTACTACCTCCCCTGGTAACAAATTCCAGAGTTTGATTACACGTTGAGTGAAAAAAATATTTTCTCTTGTTAGTCTTAAATGGGTTATATTGTAGCTTCATTGTGTCACCCCTAGTCTTTCTACTTTTTGATGCACTAAACAACCTATCTACATTTATTCATTCTATTCCATTCTTTAAATTATAGACCTCCATCATCTCTCCCACTCAGTTGTCTCTTTTTCAAGTTGAAGAGCCCTCGCCTTTTACACCTTTCCCCATAGGAGTATCCTTCCATTCCCTTTACCATTTTGGTGGCTCTTCTCTGTATCTTCTCTAATTCTGCTATATCCTTTTTAAGATATGGCGACCTGAACTGCACACAATATTCAAGGTGTGGTTGCACCATGGAACGATACAGGGACATTATAATATCCTTGGTTTTATTCTCCATTCCTTTCCTTATGATGCCTAACATTCTATTTGCTTTCATGACTGCTGCTGCACACTGGGCAGAGGGTTTCAACATATTATCCACGATGACACTTAAATCTTTTTCCTGAGTGATGGTTCCTAATGTGGAACCTTGCATCGTGTAACCATAGTTTGGTGGTTGTTCTCTCCTAGGTGCATAACTTTGCACATCCACATTAAATTTCATCTGCCATTTGGAGATCCAGCCTTCCAATTATTCAAGGTCCTCTTGCAATTTTTCACAATCCTCTTGTGTTTTAATAATTTTGAATAATTTTGTGTCATCTGAAAATTTGAGTACATCACTCGTTATTCCTATTTCTAGGTCATTTATGAATATGTTAAAAAGCAGTGGGCCCAGCCCAGATCTCTGGGGTACTCCACTATTCACTTTTTTCCACTGAGAATATTGTCCATTTAGTCCTACTCTCTGCTTTCTAACTTTTAACCAGTTCCTAATCCACAATAGTACACTGCCTCCTATCCCATGACTTTTAATTACGCCAAAATTCTCTCATTTGGGACCTTGTCATAGGCTTTCTGAAAACCCAAATATACTACATTAATCGACTCACCTTTCTCTACCTGTTTATTCACACCTTCAAAAAATATAACAGATTAGTAAGACAATACTTTCCTTGGCTAAATCCATTTCGGTTTTCTTCCATTAAACCATGTTCAGTAATTTTATTCTTTATAATGGTTTCTACCATATTGTCTGATACTGACATCAGGCTCACTTGTCTGTAGTTTCCCGGATCACCCCTGGAAAACTTTTTAAAAATTGGTATTACATTGGCCATTCTCCAATTTTCAGGTGTTACAAATGATTTTAATGATAGTTCACAGATTATTAATAGTAGGTCTGCAATTTCATATTTCAGTTCTTTCAACACCCTTGGATGTATACCATCCAGTCCAGGTGATTTTCTACAGTTTATCAAATAGTTACAATACATCTCCATAATTTATTGATATTTCTTTCAATTCTTCCGATACATTATCTTTAAATATCATTTCAGGCATGGGTAACTTGCCTACATCTTCTTCTGTAAAGACTGAAGCAAAGAATTAATTTAGTCTCTCCACTATTTTATTTATTTATTTTATTTATTTAGCTGTATTTATATCCTGCTTTTCACCGGGTCAAAGCAGTCAATTGGGGGATACATTTAACACGAGGGGATATGAGACACATACGCTAATACTTACAGGGAACATGGGCAATGGAGGGTTAAGTGGCTTGCCCAAGACCACAAGGAGTGCCTATAGGACTAGAAATCCCAGTCCCTCCGGCCTGAGATTGCTGTCCCCAGGTGAGACTTGAACCCCCGGCCCTCCGGCCTGAAGTACCATGTCCTAACACTAGACCACTCCTCCCTCCCTCCACTATGGCCTTGTCCTCCCTTAGCACTCCTTTTACCCCTCTATCATCTAATGGTCCATCTGACTCTGACAGGTTTTTTTGCTACAACTTGAAAAGTTTTTATTATGCGTTTTTGCTTCCATGGCAAGTTTTTTTTTCAAATTGTCTCTTTGCCTGCCTTATCAATGTCTTGCATCTAACTTGCCAGTGCTTATGTTGTTTCCCGTTTTCATCATTAGCCTCCTTTTTCCATTTCCCAAAAGATGCTTTTTTAGCTACAATAGTCTTTCTGACCTTACCTTTAAACTATGCTGGCAGTTTTTTTGGCCTTTCTTCCAGTTTTCTTAAACAGTGGAATACATCTGGTCTGGGTGTCCAATATAGCATTTTTAGACAATGCCCATGCTTGATGTAAATCTTTAACCTTTGTAGCTGCTCCTTTTAGTTTTTTCTTAATTATTTTCCTCAATATATCACAGTCTCCCTTTAGAAAGTTAAAAGGTAGCACTGTGGATTTCCTTGCCATCCTTCCTCCATTTTAAAGAGCCAATTTAGAAAGGCCCGATTTTACACATGTCTGGTGTGATCATATCTATATCACATAGGGGCATGGTGGAGGTGTGTCTGGGGTAGTCTGCAAAGGATTGACAAGTACCTTAAAGTTTAGAATGGCGCTGCATGTTTATGACCATGTCTATACCTGCTGCCAGGCATGAATAGGCATTTGAAAAGTGCTTATGGCCAGTGAGCAACAGTAGGGAGAAGAAGGGAATGCCCTCTGACTCCCCCAATAACTTTTGCCCTCCCAAAAAAAGCATATAGGTAAATACAGAGGCCTCTTTGTAAGTTGTCATGCTGCTGCACGTCTCTGCTTACAAAATGGCAGGCTGAGACATATATATGGCAAGAAATACAGGTGAGCATTCCAAAATATTGTGTCTATGTTGTCAGTTTCACAGATGTATATATTTTGCATGTGCACATTTCTAAAATTGGCTGCCTGGGGGTTGATGCTGCATGTATTCTTTTCCTTATCTATTGTCAGAAATATTTATCTTTTGGGGCAGTGATAGGTCAATTTTATAATGCATTTACATGTGCCCATGTGCATGGTTTTTCTGACTTCTTGCATGCTGATGATATCCAGCTTATTATTGAATATGATTAGGATGAATCTGGGGTGCTACAGCGGGCTAATGCATGCTTGGAAGAGGTAGCGATCTGGTTGAGGGTCAATCAGTTGGTCTTAAACATAGGGAAGTCTGAAGTACTGGTATGTGGGATGCTGTCGGAGGATACAGTGCAGAGCAGGCTTTCAATTGTGGGAATGCATCTGGGTTGGAAGTCAGAAATCCAGGATCTGGGAGTCATGCTTGATGCCAACTTGCCCATGCAGGTACAGGTATCTCAGGTAGTGCATACCACTTATGGGAAGTTACGACTGGTGTGGTAGCTCTGACCATTCTTGGACAGGGAGGCTTTGTGCTTTTTGGTTCCGCACTTGTGTTCTCAGCCTTGGACTATTATAATGCCCTTTATGTACATCTGCCGGCTTATTTGATATGGAAACTGCAAGTAGTCCAAAACTCGGCTACATGGGTGGTTTGTGGGTTAGGTAGGCAGGATTCGATGTCCAGTGTGCTTCGGCAGTTGCATTGGCTGCCTATTTGGCAATGGTGTCTCTTCACATTTTAAGTTTTGGCCTTTAAGGTGCTGCAGGGATTGGGACTCAGTTATTTGCAGGGTTCTGTGATATGGTATCAGCCCGACAGGTCCCTGTGGTCATCGCAAGTGTATGTCTTTTGCAGTGGTGGGTACATGTGTTCTCAGTTGCAGCCCCAGTTTGGTGAAACTTGATGCCGGAGGTTCTGCAGAAGGAGAGAGACCTGCTTGTCTTTTGGAAAACTTTAAAAATGTTTTTGTTCCCAACTTAGTGCAGTTGTTGATAGAGGCCAGCAGTGCGTTTGCAGTTGGTGCAGTAGTGATGTATACTCAGCAGTGGTTTGTTATTGTTTTTATGTGTATTGGGGGAAAGGATACTTTTCTTTGTAACTCCTCTGTATTTTTAAATTGTTGTAAACTGCCTTGAATGCTTGCGCATATGGCAGTCTATAACTGTTTTAAAGTAAATAAATATTACTGTAATTCTATCTGAGTTTAAAATCTTTGCTCCTGGTTTTACATATAGTCCAGAATGCCACAGCCTGTGTTATTTCAATTATTGGATATAAAGAACATTTCTTTCATGTACTCAAGACTACACAGTTTGCCCATTGCTTAGAAAGTGAAATTTAGAATTTTAATGTTAATTTTTAAAACCATAAGAAAGGAAGCTGCTCCTCATCTACAAGTTATTCTAGCCTTGTATGAATCAGTTCAAATCTTAAGATTGACAAAACAGAAAGACTTTGCATTCCATCAATGAAGGAGTTTAGATTATATATGACTACTACTACTATTTACTACTACTATTTAACACTTATATAGCGCCACGCACACAGCGCTGTACAGACATACATACATGAGACATACAATGGTCCTTTTCTTACACAGTGTCAAAATTATAGAACACACTTCCAGTGGAAGTTCATCATGAAACAGATCTCTTATACTTTCATAACAAGGTTAAGACATTTATGTAATATATAAAAATACTTTATGACTACTACTTTGTATTAGATCATGGGTTCTCAACCCAGTCTTCAGGAAATACCTAGCCAGTTATGTTTTCAGGATAACCACTATGAATATGAATGAGAGAGATCTGTATACAATGGAGGCAGAACCCAGTCTAAGGCACAGTAATTACAGGAAAGCCTTTATTGAATAATCACCAACCAGGGGTGAAGATAGACAAACCCAACTTCCATTTGTGGGGATGAAAAACTTGACTCAGTCTGTCTGCTAAATATTGTCTTCTCTCATCAGGTAAATGGCTCATAGCATCATCCCGTGAGAGATGGACTTCCACAATCTGAGTCTCCCCAGCATAGGAGGTACAAAACCCATTCTTCTTTCCTGCTTGTTGATGTAAATATTGCTACTTGACTGCCTGTCTGGATCATGACAATTTGATTGGCCAACCGATCTCTGAAAATCTTTACAGAATTTGCAATTGCTCTCAGTTCCAGGAAATTTATCTGATGGAAACTCTCCTGGAAAAATCACTGAGATCAGCTCCCCAATCCAACTTGGATGCATCCATTAAAAATATTTGATAAGGGGGGCTCCTGAAAGAGAATTCCAGAGAGGCCTTATGACAGAGATTACTTCTCTGACTGGAAGGTTGAGAGGGGCCAGAGTCACCCTCTCAGCAGCCACACTGTCAGCGAGATGGACCCCAGGTTGTGGTGCAGGAGAGAGCCCCCCTCCTGAGATAGGAGTCCCAGCGTGATCCCCAAGGGGATGGGGGCCTCCACCATCAACTGCGGAAGCAGCGGGAACCACGGCTGCCTGGGCTACTAAGCAGCTATCAGGATGAGCGAGGCCCTGTCGCAGAGGGTCCTGAACAAGGTCTTAGTGATCAGCAGCATCAGAGGGAAGGCGTACATGAGGTCGTCAGACCATGAGACCAGGAACACGTCCACTGCCACCCTGGAGGGGTGGGCCTGCTGGGAGCAGAAGCGGGGGCAACTGAAAATTGTCTGGACTGGCGAACAGGTCCATCACGAGTTCCCAGCAGAGCCGGAAAAGCCAACTGGCTACCCTGGGGTCCAGCTGCCACTCATGCGGCTGGAGAACTCTGCTGAGTCTGTCGGCTAGCAGGTTCTCCTGACCTGGCAGGTACACTGCCTGCAGGAGGATACCCTGTTGGATTGCGTATGAGCAGAGAACCAGTGCCTCCTGACAAAGGGTACAAGACCCCATGCCCCCCTGCTTGTTCACGTAGAACATCACCACCTGGTTGTCTGCCTGGAACAGCACCGGATGGTAACGCAGGTGGTGACAGAAGACACGCAGGGCAAGGTGTATGGCTCGGAGCTCCAGGAGGTTGATCTGCTGAGTGCTCTTGTCTGGCGACCAGTTGCCCTGAGTGTGGAGATCTCCGAAGTGAGCTCCCCAGCCAAGTAGGGAGGTGTCCATGGTGAGGACCATCGAGGGGCTTGAGGCTTGAAAAAGCATGCCTGCTTGAAGATGCTGGGGTAACTGTCTACAGACCAGGGAGTCCGCCAACTGTTGGGTCACCGAAACTCTGTCTCAGAGGCAGCCTGTGGCCTGAGACCACTAGTCCCAGAGACACCACTGCGCCATCCTCATGTGGAGGCGAGCATCTGGGGTGACGTGAACCATGGAGGCTATGTGCCCAAGGAGGTGCAGAAGAAGCCAGGCGGGCACCGAAGGACGGTGCTGTACATCCTGACCTAGAGATCTGAGACGATCAGCTCAGTCCCTGGGCAAGAAGGCCTTCGACTGGAGTGTGTTGATCTTTGCCCCAGTGAACTCCAGGCACAGGTGAGACCTGGGGTAGTTTATGATGAAGAACCTGGATGGTGCATGTGGTGGCCTGCTGCACCTCTGAGGCTATGCCTCCCCTTATGAGTCAGTCATCCAGGTAGGGAAAAACGAAGATCCCCTGGAGCCGGAAGGTGGCTACAACTTCCAGGCATTTTGTGAAGACTCTTAGGGCAGAGGCTAGGCCGAAGGGGAGCATTCTGTATTGAAAGTGCCTGGCCCCTACTATGAACCATAGGTACTGCCTGTGGTTGGGGTGGATGAGGATACTTGAACTTTTCCCTCACCAGGAATTTGTTGAGGTTGCGCAGGTTGAGGATGGCCCTGGTCTTCCTAGCACTAAAAATTTGCGAGCACTTCTCCTCACAACCCTTAAGCCCTCTCTTTGTCATCTGTGAACACAGTTTACAAAGGGATTATGGTTGGGCCCCAGACACTGTGGACACCATTTATGATTGTCCATGATGGACATGGTCCTAGAGCACTGGATGCACTTTTTAAACCCACTGGCAGGTTTCTGTGACATATTGGCCAGAAAAACAGCCAAAGCAAAATCAAATGACCCAATAATAAAAAATAAAATATGAAATGTGGCAAAATGTGCCTAAGACCTAAAGTGGCCTATGTAGCATTGATGAAAAAATAAACAAACTTAAAAACGACAGAAACGATGGACTAGGGAATACTAAGGGGAAAAGTAACATAGTGGTGGTAGGTACAAACAAGAAAAAAATATTATAAAATGCATACTAATTATGGAAAAATAAAGACTGAGTTCCTCGGGCCTGGTGGCAGCAGGCAGAAAATATTATAAAATGCATACTAATTATGGAAAAATAAAGACTGAGTTCCTCGGGCCTGGTGGCAGCAGGCAGGGATGGGCACGCATGCCCACAGAACTTTCTAAAAGCTTCTGGAAAATAGCTGAGACTTCACGTGCAGGCTTCATTGATGACATCACCCAAATATAAGGACTTATCCTGCTTGTCTACGCATAAGAGTGCTGAGCAAGATATTGAGCAGCACTATCTGGATGCCGATGCTGGATAGTGCTGCCGAGTAACTCCACAGACTGCCACAGCACTATCCAGCTTATGTAATAAACTTATGTAATAAAGGGTTGTGCTTGTTCATCTAGAGCAGGGATGTCCAACTTCGAACAAGTCGTGATCTACTTTTTCCGGCCAAAAGTGCTGGTGATCTACCACCATGAAAATTAAGTTTCAAATTAGTTTCAAATTAAATTTTAACCCAATCAAGTTGGAGGATTCTCCCCCCCCCCCCCATTTTTAATGAACCTTCTGTCATTTACTTGGATGTGATCAGCTGTTAAGCAAATTAAGCAAAAACAAAACAGAAAGACGAAGATCCAGTAAGAACTGCGAGGGGAAATGGAAAGTACATTTTTTCTTAAAGTTTTATTCAGTAATAACTTTCTTTAACTGTCTTAATAACTTTAACTTTTATTGAGTTAAATTTAGGTCTTCGAGTATTGATCCAGGCTGATCTTGCACAATCTTTAATATTTCGCTCTTGCTCATTAGTGAGACGTCCTGAACCTGCATTTCATCCACCAGATTTTTGAAGGTGAGTGAATATTGCGTGAGGGCCAGTCTCAGGGAATCCTGGAGATGTTCATCTGTCATGTTGGAATGTTGTGTACTCTGTCATTTTCAGATGGGAAAATGCAGATTCACACAAATAAGTTGAACCGAAACAGGAGTGTACAGCTTCACTGCATCTTCTCAAGTTGGGAAATTTGTCTCTAGGCACTAGTTTCCAAAACTATTCTTGCTCAGCACGGGTCTTGAGAAAAATGACATTTTTAAGGGTTAATATTTCGTTTTCAAGAGATGGCTTGTTCAATGAGCAATTTTTACTGATAGCAGCTGCAGTTTCTTTAATGTCCAGATCTACTTTGAATGGGTATGACAAGTGCTCCACAACTGTTCCAATTTTTTGGAAGTCACAGAATTTATTTTCGAATTCCTGGATAGCAGAACAGATTTCTGTCACAAACGTCTCGTTCTGAAAAACAAAATTTGGATATTGTCCCAGATGGTCCTGCGTATTAGGAAAATGATCAAAAGTGTTGTTTGCAAGGTCAGTCATCATTAGCTCAAATTTGCTCTTGTAGGATGAAACTGTACTCATCATCTCGCCAATGCATTTGTTTTTACCTTGTAGTTCAAGGTTCATATCACTTAGTTCGCCTGTAAAGTCAGCAAGAAATGCCATCACATAACCACTCCTCATCTTCCAACTCTGCTTGGTCATCTCCCCTCTCCTTCAAAAACTTCTTATTTCATTCAGCAAATCACGAAATCTTTGCAGAAATTTGTGCCTACTTAGCCACCTTACATCTGTGTGCAAAATGATTTCCGCTGCCCCTTCATCAAGAGTAAGATTGAAAAGCCATCTTTGAAGTGATCTTCCACGAACTGAATTTACAATTTTGAAAATGATATCCATGACAGTCTTTGTATTGAGTCTCTTGCTTGCCAAAACTTGCTGGTGAATGATGCAGTGGTAAGAAAGGAAATCTGGGAAGTTGTCATGTTGTCTACAGAGGGCTATGAAACCGTTAACCTCACTTGTCATTGCTCTTGCTCCATCAGTAGTGATGGAAACAAGTCTATGCAATGGAAGATTACACTTTGTCACAAAAGAATGGAAAGAACTGAATATTTCCTGACTGGTAGTTCTCCCTTTTTTTTATAATTTTTATTTAGCATTTTCTGAATAACAATATTACATTGAAGAAAACAGAAAAAAGAAAACCATTATGATTACAACATCCAAAAACATATATACCACATCACAACCCACATTACGGGGGAGTGCATTTGAAATTAAACCACATAAATAAAAGAAATAGAAGCTATAAAAGTCCACATTGGGGAACAGCAAATCTCACCACCCTAAACTCGAACAGCCTCTTTCTCAGACAAAAATAATTGCAATTGAGAAACATCAGTATACACTAGAGTTTGACCCTCCAAAGTAAGAATACATCGACAAGGAAATTTCAGAAAAAAGGAGGCCCCCAATGCCAACACTCGAGGTTTTAATGCCAGGAATTGCTTACGCCTAACCTGGGTGACTCTGCCTACATCCGGAAATACTAGAAGCTTTTGACCACAAAAGGCAATTTCTCGGTGTTTAAAATAAGCACGCAAAACAGACAATTTACTGGATTCAGACCCAAAAGTAACCACAAGAGTGGCACGTTTGGGAATGTTATCCACAGAATCTTGCAAAAAAGCTGTAAGATCCTGTCCGACTGAGAGATCTGGAGACTCGGAAGGATCATGTTCTTTATCTGAAGGAGAAGATCCCGCTAACAAGTAATACATATGAATAATATCTAAATCTCCTTGTAATTTTAGGACCTCTGTACAATACTTCCTCAACAAAATATCAGAAGATAACAGATGTGTGATTGGGAAATTCAAAAAACGCAAGTTTTTAGCCTGAGACTGATTTTCAAGAACCTCCAGCCGGTAAGAAAGAGAAAGAGAGTCATGTAATAAAGCAACCTCATTATCTGAACGAGACTGGAGTAGAGAATCAGTCCGGGTCACAAACTTGGAAAAGGAAACCAACTGTTTTTCATTATGTTGCATTTTATCAACTACATCATGAGTAAACTGACAGAGAGAAGATACCGTAGAGGTTAAACGTGCATCAATATTATGTATAGCAGACCAAATATCCTTAAGTGTCACTTCCCAGTCAATGGAGTAACAGCCATCCCTTCACAGCATGTCGGAGAGACAGGGCGTGGAATTAGGGGAACCCCTTCAGGGGACAAATCCAATAGCGTAGATGAGAAAGGAGGTGGAGGGAGCTGCGGTGGTGTCCGCGAATGAGAGCTTAACGAAGCCCCTTCCGGAGATGATACGGCAGGTAGCAGGGAAGTCAGATGCTTATCCATGGGGCCCACAGTCTTACCTCCCTGTGTCTTAACTTCAGACTTAGCAGTTGACTTTGCTTACCGTTTCCCCATGGCAATAGATCACAGCACCAAGACTTCTCAGCTCCTCAGAAGCGCCGAAGGGGCGCAAAAGGAGCGTGATCTGCCCCTTGAACCACGCCCCTTATACCACGCCACGCAGGCCGCAACACGCGGCCACGTATAGGAGCTGCCAGATTAAGTAGAGGCAGGGGGAGGGGTCCTTCACAGCCGGGACCGCCCTCCTTGTGCCTGCCCGATATCAAAAACGTCCAGGCACCTGCTAGCCGCTCCCGCGGCGAAGAAGATCTCCAGCCACGTCTGTTCCCCCGATCAAAGCACTCTCCACAGTCACCTGTAGCTGCCGGATTAAGTAGAGGCAGGGGGAGGGGTCCTCCACAGCCGGGACCGCCCTCCTTGTGCCTGCCCGATATCAAAAATGGTAGTTCTCCCTTTTAAAGAAATCATTCCAAGTAGTTCTTTTTTTAACATTGAAGTCTTCAAATCCCATCCGGACAAAGACTAGTAACTGGGCTATGTCTCTTATGTCTGTAGATTCATCCAGTTGGAGTGAGAAAGCAACACAATTTGAAACATCCTCCAACAATTGTTCAGTTGTGTCTCCACACATCTTTTCTATTTGACGCACGACAGTGTTTCTTGACAATTGTACATTTTGAATAGCAGCTATGATCTCTTTCTAATTTTTAAATCCTTCAAAAAGATTGTCAGCTGCTTCAAGAAAACAATCTTTTACAAATTCCCCTTCAGTGAAAGGTTTGCATTTCTTTGCGATCAGGTTGCTGACCTTGAAGAATGCCATGGTTGCATTGACCGAATGTGACCTTGGCTTCACCATCAACTGTTGCTGAGTGGCCAATTTCGATTTAAGTTCTTTGAGCTTCAGGTTACGAATTTCACTTTTGGGTGGAAAATCAGTATCAAACTTATTGCTATGCAGAGCCTTATAATGATGTTCCAGATTACCCTTTTTGGGCAAGGATACTGGGGCGTTACAAATTAAACAACAACACTTGTCTTTCACCATGATGAAGAAGTAGTCCATTTCCCATTCATCATGAAAGTGGTAGGTTTTGCTCTTCTTTGGAACACTCATATTCGTTATACTGGGGTGACCAGATGTAAGAGGGCCAAATCTGCTAAGTTAGTATAAACACTGTCTGAATCTGGCCCAAAACTTTCACTGTCCCAAAGTATTAAAGATCAACAGGAACTGAAGACCTCTGGATGATGTGCAATACAAGGACTGGAGATGCCAAAACCACACATGCAGTTCTAAAAGTAAAAAAAAGAATTCATCATACTGGCACCAATAATCAAATACCACCAAACAATCATAAAAAACCCTCAAACACCTGTCCAGCAAACCAGATAAAATCAAATACCGCCAAACAAGTTCAAATACCACCACACACGATTTAATAAATTCTGCACAGTGTAGAATCAACGCAAAGGCAAGGCAAAATAAAATTGCAGTGCAGAATCAACGCAAAGGCTGGGCAAAATAAAATTGCAGTGGCAAGCAAAAGTCACAGTGGTTTGAACCAATTCGAAGGCAAGGCATAGGCAAGTTAGAACAAAATTGGAAAAGACTGCCAAAATCACCAAATTCTTGACACTTTGTTGTGTCTGCCCGAAAACTTTTAATGAAAGTGAACTATAAAGCGACCAATAACCAGCACATGACACAACTAATACGGTAAGTGTATTCAGGTAAAGCCTGGGCGAATGGATATCGCCCTGTATATAACACACTTCTAAGGGGTGTTGGGGTGGGGGCAGGAATGGGTGATTCTGAGAGGCAGGAGACCAGGTATGACGCCGGGCATGTGGCGTCTCGTCGCGGGGTGAGGGCGGCGGCCCCCTGGGGTACCCACAAACTATTGGCACGAAAACAAGTGCCCCCAATACACCCACAGGCAAGATTCCCGCAGGCAGGGAAGACAGACAGGCAAAGGATCAGCAGCGATGGCAAGCCCTCGGCAGATGACCTGCCGGCATGAGTTCTCTCCTACTGATG
This sequence comes from Ichthyophis bannanicus, assembly GCA_033557465.1. Lineage (NCBI taxonomy): Eukaryota > Metazoa > Chordata > Amphibia > Gymnophiona > Ichthyophiidae > Ichthyophis > Ichthyophis bannanicus. Next base: position 339,851,470 of record CM066032.1, read on the forward strand.
GGGTGAGCTGCTGGAGAGATGGAGCCAAGTGGTGCTGGCAATCTACCTTTTACCCCTCCGTGATCTACAGGTAGATCGCGATCTACCTGTTGGACATGCCTGATCTAGAGGATGATGAAGATGGTGGATCTATTACAGAAAGATATAGTAGAACAGTGATCTCTGATGCTGTCTACAATATGCAATCTTATCAACAAAAAGGGAATCACTGGTACATGGTGCATCTGCTAATCTAGTATGAACATGCTCTTGAAGGACTACCTAAAAGGACTGCTACTGCTGGAAAGAAATCTGCACTTGTAAGTATTTACTTTTGGGAAATTCTCTAAATCTTGGGGAAAAGGGAATTCTTTGGATTAAAGCTGAAAATTCTTTGTATTTTAGAATCCAGTGTATTTGTTAACTCAGTCAGATCTTTGTATCACTAGAGAGCTTTCATTTAAATTTGAACTCAGTCAAGGTTTAGGACCACCAGAGAGCTTTTAATTTAAATCAATTCAGAGTATAGCTTAGCAAGGAAGACTAGGGTACATATTCTTTGAGTAGAATGAAATAAATTCTTTCTAGAGACCTTTACAAAGAGGCCTTCCAGTTAGGAGGCAAGACACCTGTGAAACTGTTTCAAATAGGAATTAAAGTACATTCGTAACATAAAACACTGTGAGAGAGTCAGTTGGACCATTAGATGATACCTCGTAGAGGGATAAAAGGGGCACTAAGGGAGGACAAGGCTATAGCAGAAAGACTGAATTAATTCTTTGCTTCAGTCTTTACTGAAGAAGATGCAGGAAAGTTACCCATGCCTGAAATGGTATTTAAAGGTGATCTACTGGAAGAACTGAAAGAAATATCGAAAAATCGGGAAGATGTATTACAACTATTTTGATAAACAGAAGAGCAGCAAATCACCTGGACTGGATGCTATACATCCAAGGGTATTCAAAGAACTGAAATATGAGATTGCAGACTCACTATTAGTAATCTGCGAACAATCATTAAAATTATCTGTAGTACCTGAAGATTGAAAAATAGCCACTGTAACACCAATTTTTAAAAGGGTTCCAGGGGTGATGCGGGAAACAACAGACCAATGAGCCTGACAAAGACAAAGACAAAGTAGTATGTGACCACTGGGGTTTGTTAAGGCAAAACAAGAATTTTATTTTGGGTTTCCTTCCAAGCATTAAATTCAAACGCAGGCAAAAAGGATCATTCTCCAAATGAAAAGCTTACAGGAAACAAAAGTACAACTGGAGTTGAAGAACTGAAAACACTTTTAAACACGACAGCTGTTTTCAGCAAACATTTCAGCACATGTATTACAGCTTCTTTTCCATTCATTCAGCACAGGTAAATTCTTGTCATTTATCAAAATGCTGCTTTACTTATCAAGCTCTGGTTTTAGCAAAGTTCTTTACCTTAATGGAAGCTCTTAGCATTCTCCTAGCTAGGTGAAAGATTGCTCTTAAAAACTTCTTTTCACAGTCTTTTTCTAGCAACTTTCAAGCTTCCCTCTTGCATAAAGAACAATCCATTGGAGATTCATCACAAACAGAATCTGGTTCAAAAGAGTCAATCTGCATGTCCTCCTGCCTTACAAATTGTTTGTCTCTTTCTGGGTTCTCAGTAATTCCTTACTATTTTGTAGAAACTTCAGGAGTTCTTTCCAGAGCTGCTCTCCCTGGTAAGAAATGGTTGTATCTTGAGAGTGGGGCTTCTTAACCTGGAACAACTGCCTTAATGCTTCACCTGTGCTCAGCTCTGCTTCTCTGCCCTTGGCTGGGTTCTGGTCACCTCCGTTTGTAACTGCGTTCACCCACCTTCTGGCAGCTTGGGTTCTCTGAACTGGCTCTTGCACACTCTGCACTGCACTTAGTTCCACCTCGTCAGCAATCTTCCCAGCTACCCATCTGCTGGTCTCCGGTTCAAGCGTACCTCTCACACAAGAACCGTTTCCACTGTTGCTGGAACTGTTCTCCCACGTGGAGTTAAGCTTCCCACGTCTCCCTTCTCTCCTGTTCCTTCTTTCACTCCTTCCTCCTTCCGCTCTCCCTTCTCTCTGCACTGAAGCAGGCTTAAAAAGCTGCTTCCTAGCTACCACACCCTTATCTCTGCACAGGTGGTTGTCATTAGAGTCTAAGCCTGCACCTACGTTAGGACTTGGGTGTGGCTTAGCCTCAGCAAGTACGTGCTTCTTTTGCTTGGCTGTAGTTTTAGCCCTGTGAAAACCTTGCCTGTCTCTTGTCTTAAAGGCATATTCACTGTTTTCCTCTGTTTCCATCGGCTCAGCATAGCTCTCATTGTCACACTGTGCAGCGCTGCATGCGTAGCGCTCTATAAGTGCTGAATAGTAGTAGTAGTAGTGAGAGAGGGGGAGAAAGTCCATGCAGGAAGAACAGAGTCCAGAAGCCAGAGATGGAGGCCCTCACGTGCCACAGGCCAAACAACGTTTCCTGGAAGAAGACAGAGTTAAGGCAAGTATCCCAACAGCTTGAGTGAAGGTTGACTGGCTCGGATGGTATGTTTTAACAGTGCTTTGACAACAACGAGTGTTACAGGTGTTCGAGTAGAAAAGTGCATTGGAGACGCTTGGGTGGAACGCATATACAGACCTTGTGACTGCCAGATGCACAATAGCAAAATGCTATTAACGTGCAGAAAATGGTGAGAAACCTCCACACTGCACCAAAGGTCACCAGCGGTCTACTCTGAATTGCACCCCAGATAGAATTGGGATCTCCCAAGAAAGGACAATGACAAGGTAAAGCCTTGGTATTCACCTCCCGAGAGCCCCAGGCAGAGAATCTACCCTGGGCTGAGCTCTACTCCCATGAAGCTGTTTTTCAGGCTTTGCAGGTAATGTTTTTAAGGTGGCTGGGAGGCAGATACCTCTGAGAGCTTCAGGAGAGAGCAGGGGAGAACAGAAGGGGGGAGGGGCATTGAGGTTGTGCGAGGCTACTGAACTTTTCAAATCCTTCCAGATCCTTCCAATTTTATTCTGGCTGTTCAACAGGCTCTTATCAGAATAAGAGCATGGAGCTGAACCAATTTCCCCTCCTCCTATTGCTACCGAAAAAACTGCAGTCTAGTGGAGCCTTCAGGGTTGTGCTCAAGTGAGAGACTCACCCCTCAAGGCGAGCATTCATGAGCATTTAAATCAATCTTTTCCTTTCAATTCTTCAGAGAGAGGAAAATCCATCTACCATCTTCTGGAGACAAAGAAATACTTAAAAGACCTCTGGTGGCTGAGGCAGATAGAGGCGTGGGAGTGATGTCATTGAAACATGGGCTTTTCGGGAGGCGGAGCCAGCAGCGGTTAAGATGGCTGCCTAATTCCTAGCCTCACCGAATCCATCGGAAGAAATCCTGACTCACCCTCGCAAAAGAAGCGAGTTTCCTTCTGCATTTGATGATAAGTGCCTCAGGAGATGTCGGTAAGTAAGCCCACGGGGCAGGATTATAACACGGCGGTGAGCGCGGGGGAAAAAGAGCAAAACCCGATCCTCCCTCCCCTCAGAAAATGGCGGCCGCACCCGAAACCCCGCTGGGGATGCAAGAACTGCTTGCTGAGATTCGGGCCGTGTGTGAGATGGTGGCTGCAAATGGGGAAACCCTCAGTGGAGTGCAATCAGATATTGGAGAGCTAAAGGAGTTAAAGGAACAACTTGCTGGGCTTTCGGAAAAGTTAATCGTAGTGGAAAGTAAAGTTGTCGTGCATGAAGAACGCTTGAAACAGGTGTCAGTAAACAGCAAGCAGATTGCAACTTTGGAAAGAAACCTGGAGGAATTAAATAACAGAACAAGAAGAAACAATATCAGAATAGTTGGAATCCCGGAGGGGGCAGAAGGATCCAACATGAAATTGTTCTTGGAGAAACTAATTCCTAAGCGGCTGAGAGTGGAGTTTAATCAACCTTTTGAAATTGAAAGAGCTCATAGGATTCCATCGCATCCCGGCCCCAATGCAAGACAGCCGCGCCCAATCATCCTGTATGTACTTCGGCACACACAAGTGGTACAAATAATGGCAGCAGCGAGATCTCTCGCTCCAGTTAAATTTGAAGGCCAAAATATCGCATTTTACCCAGACTTTCACAAGGCGACGGTAGAAAAAAGAAAGCAGCTCTTGGCATTCAGACCGTGGTTGCAGGTCTTGCAAGCCCACTATGGTCTATTTTTTCCCGTAAGACTCCGGGTTACTCTGCATAACCATACAAGATCATTTGAGGATCCAGCAGCTCTCCAGACTTTCGTGGAGGAGCAGGAAGCTTTGGTGATGAGATGAGAGACTGCCCTGTTGTTTGTCAAAGGCCTGTTTTCTTTACAGTTATAGGTTATGTACGGTTTGAAAGCGATATGAGGGGAAGGGAGGTGTCCTCCTTTTTGGGGTGTTGGTGAGGATATCCCTGAGGGTTAGAAATAAGACAGGGAGTAAAATAGTTAGTCATGGTGAGAGTACCCTTTAGTGGATAAGTGGCTATGCTAGCTGTGGGTGGAGGTTTCAAGGGAGAGAGGGCTTTGCAGGAGGGAGGGTAGAGGTAAGTCTCAGCAAAGTTTAAGGAGGGTGAGAAGGTGGTAAGATGTTGTTAAAGGCAGGAATAGGGAGTAGTCTTACAGCGCTTGCTCACCCCGTAGATGGGTAACAAGATTGCCTCCTTGTGGGTTTTTTTTGAGAAATGATAATGTTGCTGCAATATTTGTAATCAAGAATGCAAATATGTTTACTGTCAGAATGTGGTTGAATAAGGTAATCTTGAGATCCTGTCTCTGAACGTGAAGGGGATAAATAACCCAATCAAACGTAAAAAGATTTTGCTTTACTGTAAAAAAGAACAGGCTGATGTGGTTCTACTCCAAGAAACGCATATCGCCACAGTAGAATCCAAAAAGCTGGGCTTGGGGCAATATGTATTGGTAAATCATGCAGCAGCCTGGCAAAAGAAAAATGGGGTTATCATGCTAGTGAGGAAAGCGCTGGCGCCTGTAGTGGAACACTCCTGTGCTGACCTCACCAGAAGCTGGGCTGCAGCTCTGGTTCAGCTAGGCGAAAGGAAAATTGCAATAATTAATGTATATGCCCCGAATAATGATGATGTCGCGTTTTTTCAAAAGATTTCAGAGGTAGTATACGATTTATCTGCTTTTGAAACTGTTTTAGGAGGTGACTTCAACTTAGTTTTGGATCCATTGACTGTCAACAATTTAGACCCCATAGGAATCAACGTGCAAACACGGTGTTGCAGGCCATTATGGAATCTGCAGGACTCGTTGACATTTGGAGGCTGAAACACCCAAAGGAGAGAGCGTACTCTTTCTTCTCCCTTCCACACAGGTCACACTCTCGGTTGGATTTTTTCCTTATCTCAAAATCATTAATCCATTCAGTAAGTAGCGCAGAGATCTGCTCCATGCAGATTTCAGATCACACTGCAATAAACCTATCTATTCTGGGGGGAAATAGACAGGACCTTCGCCCAAGTTTTTTCTTTAGGAGAGCCCTGTTGTCAGATAAATCATTCTGCGAATTCATGAAGAAGGAAATTAAGGTCTATTTCAACATAAACCTACCAGGAGACACCTCAGGGTGGGCTTGGTGGGAGGCGTTTAAGGCCTCAATCCGGGCAAAAATTACCAGCTACACAATTAAAATGGATCGGGATAGTAAAGCTAAATTAGCGGCCCTTGACGCGCAAATTAAGGCGGGCAAGAGGATTCTGCTTGTCAGATCAGATGCGGGTATTTTGCTCAGACTGCAAAGGCTGAGGTTCCAATATAACCAAATACTAAGTGACGAAGCAGGGCAACTTCTCCATCAACAGCAGGCAGGGTATTATGTGGAGCGGAATAAGGCAGGTAGCTTTTTAACAACTACTCTCAAGCCTAGGGGCAAGAGGACCAGAATAGCGGCCCTAAAGGACAAAGAGGCTACCCTCCTTACTAAAAGCCAGGATATTGTAGAGGCCTTGCGGCTCTTCTACGCCAGGTTATATACCTCCGAGAATCTGGCCTGTGATAAAGATTTTCAGTCCCTGTTTGGGCAAATACCCCACCCTTCCCTTTCCCCTCAACAAGCATTGGAGTTGGACAAGAATATCTCGGTGGATGAGGTCTGGGATGCTTTAAAGGCTGCGGCAGGGGGAAAGGCGGTAGGCCCGAATGGAATACCGTCTGAATTCTATCAGGTCTTTGGCTCGGATCTAACTCCGTACATGCTGGAATACTTCCATCTTCTAGACACTCAACTTCCAGCAGTAGGCTCTTTCAACGAAGCAACAATAATAGTTTTAGAGACGCCTGGTAGGGACTCATTAAAGGTAGAGAACTATCGTCCAATCTCGCTATTGAACGCCGATTACAAAATTTACTCCTCCATACTAGCTCAAAGATCAACAAAATTAATTCCTAGTGTAATACATCCTGATCAATGCGGTTTTCTGGCAGGGCGGTCAACTGCAGACAATGCTCGGCTTCTGTTGAACCTTCAGTCGATAGTAGAGAACTGGGACTCACCTCTAATGGGTCTCTCCTTAGATGCTGAAAAGGCCTTCGACAGGCTTGAATGGGTGTTCCTGATGCAGGCTTTAAAATGGTTTGGCTTTGGGGATAAATTCATGCGTATGATTCAGGTGTTATGTACTAATCCATCAGCCTGTATCTTTGCTAATGGGGTACGGTCGGCTCCTTTGTTGCTACACAGGGGAACCAGACAGGGCTGCCCCTTCTCCCTTTTGTTATTTAACACTGCATTAGAGCCGCTGGCGATACTGATCCGGCATGATAAGGAGATTTGCGGTGTAAATATCGCAGACTTGCAGGTAAAACTATCAGCTTACCTCGTACGCTGATGATCTCCTTCTATTTGTCCATCCCTCTTCAATTGGTAGGGTGTTAGACATAATAGGAAAGTACTCTTGGGTAACAGGATATAAAATAAATTGGGAGAAATCAGTTGCGTTCCCAATGAACAAACTAACTTTTAAATCTATGGCGGAACCTTACCCGTTCATTTGGGCTTCGGAAGATATCAAATATTTGGGAAGTAAGTATAGCTCCAACCTAGAAGATACTATAAAGACCAACTTAAAAGCGCTGAGAGAGTTAGTTCAAAAGTTCACGGTCCAATGGTCGCCCCTGCATCTATCCTGGTGGGGGAGGTTCGAGTCCATCAAAATGGTTCTAACACCGAAAATTAACTATATCCTAGAGATGCGCCCCATTTCTCTGCCTCCAACTTCTATAAATCCTTGGAACAATTGCTTGTAAATTTTTTTATGGCAGGGTAAGCCACCCAGAGTAACTACTAGCAAATTAAAGGCGGGAAAGTCGAAAGGAGGTGTTCAGTTCCCGGACTTTAAATGGTACCATATAGCGTTCCGTCTAAAGCAAGGGGTGCATTGGATCGCTTCAGAATGGGAGGACGGGAAACCAATCTGGTTGAAAGTAGAGGAGCAGATAATAGCACCGATACTGGTACCTCTGTTAAATGGTATGAGATTCCCGGATACTTTCCCAGCAGGGAGAATAATAACCGCAACCCAAGATGTGTATCATGCCCTAGCACAAGTGCTAGGTAAGGACAATGCTCCAGTGTTGTTGTTACCTATTTGGTACAATTCTTGGTTTAAAATAGGTCAAAAAGTTGTCTCCTGGGATCTGTGGCAGAGAAAGGGAATATGGACGCTAGAACAGCTGGTTCTCTCCAAGTCTTGGAAGTCCTTTGTAGAGTTGCAACGTGAGTTCAATCTACCGGTTGGTTGTCAATTCCAATGGATCCAATTAAGGCATTGCTTGATCAAATCAAAAATTGAAGTAAAAAATCTAGAGGAAGAGTGGGGTCTTCGAAATCTAGCAGAACAATGTGGTTGCACAAAAGGAACAGTTTCAAACTTTTACGCCATATTAAAGGATGGGTTCCCATCCCGTTTAAAGGAAACATGGGAAATTGAGCTAGGGACTACCATTCCACAGCAAAATTGGGAGAAACTATGGGGCCAGGTTAATAGAGTATCAAGGTCTGCCGCGATAACCCAAACACTGTTTTTCTTAATGCATAGGGCATTTATCACACCAGTAAGACTCACAAAATGGGACCCCAAAGTCGGCAACAAGTGTTGGTCCTGTGGTACAAACCCGGGTACCTTCAGACACATGACGTTTGATTGTCCGCACGTTCAGAGTTTCTGGTCACAGATCTGGGACATGATCCAAATTATCTTGCACTTCCAGGCCCTGTTAACCTGGGAGATAGTCATCATGCATTCTAATGCGGCTTCTTTGTTGCTAACGAAAGGGAAAACCTTTTTATTCAACTTTATGATGGCAATAGCGTTAAAATTATTAGTGAGCTATTGGAAAGACTCTTCCAAATTGGACGGACACTACTAGTGGAATTTAATCTTCTTATATGCTAGTTTTGAAAAAGCACAGGATAAGATTCAAAGCCAGAGAGGACTGAATTTCAACCAATGCGTGCAAAAGCTAAACAGACTTTGTGGCAAGTCAGAGGTGAATAAATGGCAGTATTTAGATGAATATGTCGCAGTGACAAAATTAAGTAATTGTGAAACTAGTTAAATTTTGTTGCAGGTATATCTTTTCTGTTCCTTTCTTAGATGGGGAATGTCTAGCTTTTCCAGTTAACAACTCACAAGGAGGCGGGGGGGGGGGAGACAATTGGATGGGGGGGTAGAGGGGTAGTATCAGAGGGGTTGCTGGATTGTCAAGTTTGTCGATTAATTGTATTGTTCATTGTTAAAAATGAAAATATCAATAAATAAAAAAAAATTAAAAAAAAGAAACCTGGGCTTTTTATTGGCTTTTTTGTCTCTCCCAATCTGCTGGTATGGGAACACAACCCACTTGTCTGGACTGTGGACTGGGGTCTAGCAGGACGATATGGAATTTCTCTTACCTCTTTGTTCTTACTGTAGTATTAATGTCCTGCTGTTCTCTTCCCAAGCACCCTGGAAAAAAATTAATTGATTTTATTATCTTTGGCATCTATATCTTATGGCCTCCAGACAACTTCTAACTAAATACAATGAAGATAATTTAGCAACTCCTAAGGAACACTTGATACCGAAATAAGATGAGACAAGTCATCAAATGAGATGTATAATAAAGCAAATATCAAACAAATTCTAGCATTTATACTGGGGAAAGGAACTGAACATGAGAATAACAAATTCAAATAAGTAGAAAAGTAGTTATCGCTCTACTGTTAAATAGAAAAATCTTGACTCCAGTTCTCATTCTTTGGCTTGGGTAGCTACTGAAGCCATCAAACACCTTTCGCAAGCAGCACTCTTGTATCACACGTGCAGATCAATGAAATACTAATACAGTAAGCAGTTTTAGAGGGAGTTACAATTTTGATCTTTGCCACAGCAAGGGAATGAATAGCACAGACAGGGAGACCTGAATTCCTTTATCTTCATTATTACACTTGATATATCGCCCAGGCAAGAGCATCAGGGCATTTTACAATAACAAAGTTGCTGCGGAAACAGACGGAGGAAAGGAACCCTATTATGGGACAGGATAGGAGAGGGACAGACTAAATCTGATTAAGTTGCTGCCATTTGATGAGACCTTTAGACAAGTCATTTCATCTTCTACGTTTTCAAGGGCCCATTTAAAATTGCAAGCTCTCTGGAGAAAGAACTCATTGTACCTGTGTGAACTCTGCTGTACAGTGCCATGGTTTAGAGTACTATATAAATGCATAACTAATGAGATACTCCAGTGCTTTCCCTGTATGTGGAAGGAATATGGAAAATATTATTATTACAATATTTTCTTAACTACCTTTCAAAATACTGGGCACTGCAACAATGGTGCTATAGTGAGTGTTGAAAGAGGGATAAGGAGTTGCTATATATGGGCTTTTGAGATCCTACATCCTCCTCCCTCAGATTTTACCAACCTATATTTAATTCAAAAAGGGCCATCAGAATGGTGCAGAGCACACCTTAGGCTTTAAGCAATGAGACTTAAGGATGTAATATATACATCCTACACTAGAGGGGAGGGAGATATGATAGACACAAAGTCACTTTGTCATTGTGGTCTCATGGGCTTAAATTAAATGTGTTAAATCGGAGGTCTTTTGGATAGGGAGGTATCCATTAGATGAGAATTTTGTGATGTCTACTGAAGGATGGTCTGTTCCATTTTGAGATGTCTACTGAAGGACGGTCTGTTCCATTTACTGTAAGTCCTTTGTTAGGAATCCGGGTGTTCGGCTTGATTCTAAACTATCTTTTGGTGCCCACACTGCCACAATGTCCCAGGATATATTTCAACAGGTAAGGCTCATTAAGCAGTTGCAGCCTTTATTGTCATCTGAAAATTTGAGGTTGGTAACACAGGCCATGGTATCATCAAAATGTGGCTTTGTGAATCTTCCTAAGAAGTCCTTGTGAAGGATACAGCTGTTACAAAATACTGTTGCTAGATTGCTAGGTGGTTTAAGAGATACAATCACGTGAGTCTGATGTTGCAGAAATTGCACTGGCTGCCTATTGAGCAGAGGTGCCATTTTTCAAAATTTTAATGCTTTTGTTTAAGGCCTGTCATGGTATGGGGCCTTGCTATCTGTTGGGTTTGTTGACAACCTATATTCCTGATCTTTCCCTAAAGTCATCGCAAGAATATACAATGGTGGTTCCTGGTATGAAAGAGCTTAGTTTTCAATCTGCACATGGCAAAGGGCATTTTCAGTAGTTGCTCTTGTTTTATGGAACTGACTACCATCAGAACTTCGCCAGGAAAAAAACTATTTATGTTATGCAGAATAGTGAAGGCATTGCTTTTGACAACAAACATATTTGATCCCGTGTTATGTTTTTTGAATTGTGTGGAAGGTGTAAGGGAAAGTCTATATACCGTAGAGAACACCTGTAGCAGATGTTCTCCTTGGACAGCAGGAATAAGTCCTCACATATGGGTGAGGTCACCAACGTAGCCCACATGGAACGCTTTCCAGCTTCCATTGGAAGTTTTTGGGAGCTGTACTGCACATGCGCGCCTTCCTTCCCGCCTGCTGCGCAACATTTTCTCCAGTGAAATTTCAAAGCAGTAGTCAAGAAAAGCAACTCCTCGAGGAGGGGGGAGGGTTGTGAGGATTTATTCCTACTGTATACAGAGAATGCCTGCTACAGGTGAGTAACTACGCTTTCTCTGTGGACAAACAGGAAGTAAGTTCTCATGTATGCTATCAAAAGACTGAGGAGGCCAAAGACCGAGGAGGCCAAAGCTCAACAGGGGCAACAAAAACTGGAGAAAAGGAAGAACAAAGTAGTTCCTCTAGGGACTCCACTGATTCAGCATCCTCAGCATACACAGAAGCACAGAGGTCAGTCAACAGTTGCAGGTAGCCTGGACGGACAGAAGGGCCAGTGGGCAGGAGTTGGACCTAATACCCGAACAGGTGCCCAGTGCATGGCCTGGTCGAAGTTCCTATGTTGTCGGGACTCTCCCTCCAGACAGTAGTGGGCTATGAAAGTTGGCCCAAAGACCATGTCGCAGTCTTGCAGATTTCCTCTGTGGATGCCAATTGCAGGTTAGCGATGGAGATGGCCATGGCCCAAACATTATGTGCCATGACATGACCCTCCAGGTGCAGGCTGACTTGGGAATATACCAAGGTGATGCAGTGCTCCAGCCAGGAAGAAAGTCGGCAGGACAATCGACTGGTTGAGGTGGAACTCAGAGACTACCCAATTCTGGTGGAATTCAGTGTAAGGTGGATGTGTCATCAGAGCCTAGAGTTCACTGACATAGCAGGCTGACATGACCATCACCAAGAACAGGATCTTCCAGGTCAATTACTTGAGAGGTCAAGCATCGAGCGGCTCAAAGGGAGCCAACATGAGCTGCGTAAGGACCACGTTGAGATCCCTGCCACTATAAGGGGCTTGATGGAAGGCTTCGAAAGAAGCAAACCCCACATGAAGCGAGTCACCAAAGGGTGAGCTAAGCTGCACCTGTCCCCCCCCCCCCCCCCCCGGAGCCACGATGTAGGCATCAATCACGCTGAGTTGAACCCAGAGGGAAATGGATTTCAGGTCAGAGTCTGAGAGGTACAGGAGCTATTCCAGTAACCAATCCACCATGCAGGAGAAGTGTTCCAGCACCCTACCTGCGCACCAAGTGGCGAACCTCCGCTACCTGAATGCATAAGCCTGATGCATCGAGTCCTTGTGCAATGACAGAAGGATATTCGTGATGTTATTGGGTAAATTGAGCACCGAAAGGACTACTTACTCAGCATCCAGGTCATGAGGGCCAAGGAGCAGACGTTGGCGTGCAGCAGGGTCCCCTTGTCCTGGGAGATGAGATAAAGGGCAGAGTCCAGGTGGAGAGGCTCCTTCCAAGAGAGCAGAAGCAGCAGGGGAACCACGGCTGCTGGGGCCAGTATGGGGCAATAATGATCACGGTGCCCTTGTCTGTCTGAAGTTTCAGCAGACTGTTCACTACGAGTGGGACTGGGCGTAAAGCGTAAAGCTGATGCACCCCCCCCAGTGGAGGAGAAAGGTAACTGAGGCCAGCCGGTCACTGAACAGCCTAACAGAGCAGAACCAGTCCATCTGGGCATTCTGCGATGTGGCAAAGAGGTTGATCATGGAGTACCCTACTCTCTGAAGATCCGCTCCACCACCCCTCTGTGGAGGGTCCACTTGTGTGGCTGGAGAACTCTGCTCAGCTGATCTGCTATGACATTGAGCTCGTCAGGCAGGTAGGTCACACTGAGCTCCATCCCGTGATTCAAGGCAAACTGCCACAGCTGGATTGCTTCCCTACAGAGGAGGTACGAGCCTCTGTCTCCCTATTTGTTCACATAGAACATTGCCACCTGGTTGTCCGTCTGGCACAGAGGGCATTCGCTATGGCCCACAACTCAAGGAAGTTGATCTAGTGAAGGCTGTCCTGCTCGGACCATAAGCCCTGCGTCCACAGGCTGTCCAGATGAGCCCCCCACCTGAATTTGGATGCATCAGTTGTCAGCATCCTGTGGGGGGGCTCCACATGGAACAGGAGGCCCTGAAGCAGGTGCAGCGTTTCCAACCACCAGCTGAGAGACTGCAACAGGGAGTGGTGACCACCACCCTGTCCCAGAGTGGCCCGTGGCCTGTTTCCATTGCATGCAGAGGGTCTATTCAGCTTGGCGCATGGAGAGGTGGGCCAAGAGGGTAACATGCACTGTGGAGGCCATATGGCCAAGCACCTTCAGCATTCCCCGTCCATCAGCTGCTGCATGCGGTCCAGTGGCAGAAATGCCTGGGCTCGAGTGGTATCGAGGAGGGCTCCAATGAACTCCAGCCACTGTGTGGGCTGGAGGTGGGACTTGGGGTAGTTGATGACTCAAGGCCCTGTATGGTGAGGTGAGCGGACTGCCAGACAGCGTTTGGAGTGGGACCTTTGACGAACCAATTGTCCAGATAGAGGAAGATGAAGATTTCTATGATTCAAAGGTAGGCAGCTACTACCGTGAGGCACTTTGTGAAGACCCGAGGTCCTGAAATGAGCCCAAAGGGGAGCATCCATTACTGGAAGGACTGGCCTCCCAGCACAAACCTGAGATATTTTCTGTGATTTAGGTGGATCGGGATGTGTGTGTATGCCTCCTTGAGATCCAAGGAATATAGCCAGGTGTCCTTTAGACTCTCAATGAGACCATCTTGAACCGCTTGTGTATGAGAAATTAGTTGAGGTTCTGGAGGTCCAGAATGGGTTGAAACCCTCCTGTCTTCTTAGGACTAGGAAGTACATGGAGTAAAATCCCTTTCTGACCTGAGCCGGCGGAACCAGTTTGATGGTGAGGTTGGTAAACAGAGTGGAGACCTTCTTCTGCAACAGGCTTCAGTGCAGTGGGTCCATGGGGTACTCCCCTTAGGCGAAGGGAGACAGCAGCTGGGCAAAGTGCAGCCAGTAGCTCTGCTGGATGAACTGTGGTACCCAGGTATCCAAGGTGATAAGGGGCCAGCTGTGGGTAAAATGGACTAGCTGTCACCCTACCTGAGGGGGAACTCAGACAGGTACAGAATGGTTGGCTATTCTCCTGAGGAACCAGTCAAAATTCCTCCCCTGGCTTGGGCTGTGAGGCTGGCTGGGCCTTCTGAGGTTTCTCCAAACTCCACTGGCAGGGGGCCTGCACCTTTGGTTGGGCACTCTGAGGCACCAAATAATATCAACGTGGGTGCTGGTAGAAGGCCTTCTTACTCTGGTACTTTTTATGTGAAGGATCTGCAGTTTTCCTTAGAAATTGGAAGAGCATCACATGCTCCTTCTCAAGCTTGCCTGTCTTCTCCTTGACTCGCTTCCCCACTGCAGGGAACATTGGTCAGCTTATTCTGAACCCATTGCTGCAGGTCAGAGGACTGGAGCCAGGCCAGCTGATGGGCATCGATGCCCACCGAGGCATTGTATGTTGCTCACGAAGCATACTTCAAGCAATTCTTGCCATGGCCTAGCAGGACATGGAAGGAGTTGAGGTGGTCAGGAGGGACATAAGCAGCAAACTATGCCAGGTCCAACATGATGTCCTTCAGGAACATACCCGTATATGGCTAGCAGGAAAGAATCCGAGCCACCAGTATGGAGGCCTAGTAGCGTCTCCTTCCATCCCAGGGGCACCAAGGAGTGAGTCTTAGTGCTCTTCACACACTTCAAGGCCAACTCAACCACGATGGAGTTGCGTGGTAGCTGGGCTTCTCAAAGACCGGTGCCTTATGGACCCAGTACATCGAGTCCAGCTGAATGTCGATGGATACTGCAGGAGCTCAAGCTCCTCCTCTTCAAGGTAGAAGGCTATAGCCTTGGCCATATCCTGCACAAAGTCCTGAAAGGACATGTCCTCCAGGGGCAATTTACGCTGCCGATACAGAAGGGGCGGATCAAAGGGAAGGTCAGGAGATTTCCTGTTTGAGATGGCAAAGCCCTCCTTGGTTTCCCAGTCCTCAGACTCGGACTCTGAGAGGAAATCAAAGTAGCATGGGGTTTCCTCCTGCTGCCTTCTCCTGCCATTTGGAGAGGACGGGCAGCAGTGGGTCCCATGGTGCTCTGAGCAAGAACAAGGGGTGTCCTGGAACATCGTAAGCAGATACACTTGAGGAGAGATCGCTGTGGGAACCAGCATCTATTCCGATCTCCTGCCCGATGCACCTGCCGGGAGCACATGGGGCTCCAGGATGGGCTGGACGGAGTGCGATGACATCGCTGAGCCTGCATGCCGCAAGGCTAAGATTGCCACCATGTGAGCTTCTAGGGCCTTCAGGCATGCCTCTAGAGCCTTCAGGAGTTCCTCCAGCACCACCACCTCGGAGGGAACCAGGGCTGCAATTGCAACTTCAGCAACCGGGCAGATACCTCCGGCACGGACTCCATAATGACAAGCTCATCAGAAGACATCCGGCTGCCCTCCAGGGCTGTAGGGGGGGTCGATTCCTCCCATCTGGGTGTTGATTCCTTCAGCTGGGGAAACTTAACGGGCCGCTCCTGGCCCTGACAGTCCACATCATAACAGGAAGAGCTGTGGTGCCGATGCACCTTAGGCTTCAGCCGGTGCTCGGGCACCCCTTTTGACACCGACAGGATCAGTGTCAGGTCCTTCCTTGATTCCAGTCGGACATCTACAAAGGATCTTCGCTCAGTACCTTGGCCCATCAGTTCCGAATGCACCCGGGCATCCCGCCCAGTTGATGCCTCAGCAGAACTCCGCGACAGCATCGCCGATGCTAGAGCTGCGAATGTTGAATCAGACGTTCCGAAGAGGGACTCCTTCTGCTTTTCCCGGCCCTTCAAGACCCTCCTCATAATCTGCAGGCAAAGGTTTCAGGAAGTGGGCTGGTGATCATGACCAAGGCACTGCAGGCACCAATGTGCCTGTCCATGATCGAAATGGTGCGGCCACATTTCGTGCTTTTCTTAAAGCCACTTACTGGCTTAGACATGTCCAGGAAGACTGCGTCAGTGAGGTCAAAGGCCTCAATTGTGGTGGAAGGAAAAAATGCAAGGAAGGGAAAAGCACAAAAGATAGTAAAAAAAAACAAAAAACCCAAAAAAATAAAACGAAAAGGAAAAATGTCAGTTGGGATCAGACTAGCTGATGACAGACGATAAAAATTATTTAAGAAAAAAATACCCACGGGGGTAACAGAGAAAACGTTTTCCGCTAGTGTAAGACATGTCCTATGGGCTCCGCGAAAAAAGAGACTAGAGAAGACAGCGCCGCAGCAGGTGGGAAGGCAGGCATGCATGGGCGGTGCAGCTCCCAAAAGCTTCCAATGGGAGCATTCCACATGGGCTCCGTCGGTGATATCACCCATACATGAGGACTTACTTCCTGCTTGTCCACTGATAAAGATTGTTCTCTATGTATTTGTTTGAAGTGTCTTATTCTGTTTTATTTTGTATAAGGCAACATTTTACTTACCAGATAATATCCTTTCCTCGAGTCTTGCTAGACTAGTCCAGACAAGTGGGTTATGTTCTCTACTAGCAGATGTGGAGAGAGAGAAACATTCCAGAGGCTTCTTATGACATCATCCTGCCATTAACAGCTAGTACCCCCTAGGGGCATATTCCAGTATTTGTACCCAAGCACATGGTAATGAATCCCTGACCACATACAATCTCGCCACCTCTTTCTTATCTAACACATCTACCAAATATCCCATTTATGCCTCAAAACACAGATTCCGTACCTTTGACAAGAAAGCCTTCCTTGAAGAAA
This sequence comes from Ichthyophis bannanicus, assembly GCA_033557465.1. Lineage (NCBI taxonomy): Eukaryota > Metazoa > Chordata > Amphibia > Gymnophiona > Ichthyophiidae > Ichthyophis > Ichthyophis bannanicus. The sequence continues at coordinate 339,868,205 of CM066032.1, forward strand.
TTACTCCCCACCTACAATCCAGCACCACCAACATAGAAACTATGATCACAAACTGGGATTAGACACTATACAATGCAGCATCAATGCCCCCAACCAGATCGTCACCAAAACCCAAACCAAATGCCACTTGGTATACCAAAGACCTCAGGAATTTAAAATAAGAACTAAGAAAGGTCAAAAGAAAATGGAGAGCATCCAAGCAGCCTAAACTAAAAACAAAATTCATGCAAACACTAGACCAATACTGTAACAAAGTCAACGACGCAAAAAGAGAGCATTATACAAAAATTATAAATTGTGCCCTAAACAGCCCAAGTGAGCTATTCAGCATAGTGAAATCCCTAACTAAATAGCCTCCCAGTCAGGAAACACTGCAAGACTCTCCATACCCACAAACCCTAGCAGCCTTTTTCCAAACCAAAATAGGACCCCAAAACAACGCACAACTCAGAAATCAATGGACAACCTTTGACTCCATCTCTGAAAAAAGCATTGAACATATAATCAGCAACCTCAACACAACAACTTCACCTCTAGATCCATGCCCTGTCAACTGGTTCAAGTTGACTAAAACTGAACTGCCCCCCTTCATCTGCAAACGGACACAAATCTAGCTGGAACAAAGTATCCTCCAAAATAACCTAAAAACGGCATCAGTCCGAACATTACTAAAAATCCCTATGGCTGACAAAAGAGACCCTGCCTCATACAGACCCATCAGCAGTCTACCCTTCATTTCCAAAATTACTGAAAAAGTTGTACTCCAGCAGCTCCAAGACCTTATAGACAAAAATGCCCCACTAGATCAACACCAGCACGGATTCTGACTGCACCATGGAGTCGAAACTCTCATCACATCCCTAACTGACATAACAACAAGATCAACACGCATTTATCCTAATCTTCTTGGACAAAACTGCTGCGTTGAACTTCATCTCTCACAACCTACTACTCGCCAGACTAGAGTCCGTAGGAGTTGGAGGCACCCCCGTCAAATGGATATATCATATTTCACAGACAGACTACAACAGGTACGCATTGGATCAAGCACATCAAACCCAAACAAACAACACAAGCGAGTCCCACAGGTTTCCACTCTATCCTCACTTTTCATCCAACCCATCTGCACCATTTTTCACAGGCACAACATTCAGTACAGAATTTACACAGACAATATTATGATGTTCGTGCCCTATGAAGTCAGCAACCCAAACTTACATGGAATTTCTTCATGCTTCCAAGAAATATCACAAGACTGCTCAAACGCAGCCTACAGATCAACCACAAGAAAAAGGATGTCCTACATATCTCCAGAAAAAGATCACTCTCACCCCCAAAAACTATCAAAATACATAACGTTGAACTAGAAACCAAACATAAAGTAAGATATCTGGGTGTGCCAATCGACCAACACTTCACCTTCACCCCTTATATCAACAAACCAGCACAATCAATATACCACAAAATAATAACACTGCGCAACCCACAACCCATTCTAGCAACCTCAGATTACCACTGTACGTCAAGCACTCATATTCCTCATACTGGACTTCTGCCACAAGGGCTCCCCAAACACGCTCTTTACATACAATTGGCCCAAAACACCACAGCAATGCAACCTTGCAAATGCAAGAAGGAGTGAACACATCACACCAATTTTGAAAAACTTACACTGGCTACCTGTATACAGCAGAGTCAAATACAAGTCCTCCATGATCATCTTCAAAGCATTACATGGTCAATCCTCGGTGTATCTAGAATCCCTCATCAGCACATCAATCCCCAACAGAACAAGACGAAAATGTAACGCTAACCTGCTCGACCTACCAGCAAAAATAACTTGCATAAATCAGAACACTCAAATAGAGCCTTCTCCACTTACGCACCTGACTTGTGGAATGAACTCCCTAACAGCCTCAGGGAAACGCAGGACCTAAAAAACTTTCATATAGACCTCAAAACGCTTCTTTTTAAGAAACATTTTAATACCTGAGCACTGTTCTCCTCTGATCATTACTCTCCCTGCAACAGTCCATTGAACACTCTCACATATCCTCCCCCTCAATTCTCGCACCCCTTGACCTGGCCCCCACTCCTTCTGTACATAGTTTGCTGTACATAAGTTCAACTGTTCACACGTTTCTACTGTAATTCAACTAAAAGTTCAATGTAAACCTGTTGAGTTCTTGTTCCATGTAAACCGCCTTGATTCCCAGATAAGGTGGTATAGAAAAACAGTTAAATATATAAACAATCAGGTTTAACAGAACAAGAACAGTAATTTGCACAGGATCAGCTTCAGAAAGGTGGTTTGTCAAAAGGGTATGAGCACGCAGGGCCAACCACAGAGAGATACAGCAGACCAAAAGAGGTTCCAGGGGCAGGTCTTGGACTGGACTAGCAGGAATCAAGGAAAGGACATTACATAGTAAGTAAAATATCACCTTCCATATCATCCTGCTAGATTAGTCCAGACAAGTGGGGTGTACCAAAGCTATGACTCCGCTGGGCAGGAAGAAAACATGGCAACTTTCAAGACCTTGGAGTCAAGGACTGTGTCTGGCCTAGCGTGGACATCCCAGAGTTAATGCTTGACCAAGCGGAAAATGATGTCCATATTGCTGTCCGACAAATATCTGAGAAGGTGACAGAGCTGCACCCGCCCACGAGGATGATTGCGCCCAAGTGGAATGCCATGCAAACCTTCTGGAACCAAATGGTTCTGCAACGGATACACTAAGGCAACGGCCTCCTTGATCCAAAGCCCCAGAGTGGACTTGGTAGCCGCGTCACCTTTACATGGCCCCACAAACAGCACAAAGAGACAGTTTGACTTGTGAAGGAAGTTAGTGGCTTTAAAATACTGGAGAAGTACTCTCCAGATATCCATCAGGTGAAGGTCCTTCTTCTTCCCTTGGCACTGGACCCTAGCAAAGGAAGGCAGGCAGAGCACCTGATTCACCTGTAAGGAAAACACCACTTTGGGTAAGAAGGAAGGGACTGGCCAAAGTACATGGCCTCTCCCTAGAATGTCAGGTAAGGGAGAGGCCATGAGGCAAGAAAACGTCTGCAGCTCTGAGATAAATCTTGCTGAGCAGATTGTGGCCAAGAAAAAGGTATTAAGAGTCAGATCTTTAAGCGCAGCACACTTCAAGGAATCAAAGGGCTCTGACATCCAGGCCCGGAGCACCAGGCAAAAATCCCAAAAGCGAACAACCGAATGCAGGGGAGGTCAAAGGTGCCGAACTCCTTGAAAGGAAGGTGACACATCCAGCTGCGAGGTTATAAATCACCCCACCAATGGTTCCCGAAAGCATGATAAGGCCGTCACATGAACCTTTAGGGAACTAAGAGAAAACCCTTACCCAGGCCATCTTGAAGAAAGGCAAGCAAGGCCAGAAAGTCCACTGTATTAGAACTAAACTGACATTCACAGCACCAATGCTTAAAAAGACACCAGAAGTGCACATAGGCAAGGTTGAAAGAACCTCTCCTCACCTTAAAGAGCAAGGAAACCACAACAGGAAAATAGCACCCCCCTCCCCACACTGGGCTGGAGGAAGTCGCAGAAGAGGTTCCTGCAGGAGCTGCATTTGGATCCCAAACCACGGCAATCCAATCTGGATGTTGCTCTATGTGGTTAAGCACATGTTCCATGAGTGGCAATGGAGGAAATATATAGAGCAGGCACTCCTTTGACCAAAGCTAAACTAGGGTGGCAATGCCCTCAGAGACTGCCTCCATGAGGCAACTGAAGAATCTGCGCACTTCAGTATTGGATCGGGGCGCTATCAGATCCATCTTGGGATGACCTCAAAGTCATATAATCTGCTGAAAGCTGATGGGCACAGATCCCACTTTCTGGATGGAGAAAGTGGCGTCTGAGGAACTCTGCCTCTACATTGTTGACTCCCGTGATATGTTGTGCTGAAAGGGCCAGGAGGTTTTATTCTGCCCAGGAGAACAGGAGGGTCATCTTTAAGGCCAATCTAGCACTCTTTGTGTCCCCCTGCCAGTTAACATATGCCACGGCATTCTCCAAGAATACCCGGACTGCTCTACCCCAGACTAGAGACTGAAAGTGCAACAGGGACAAATGAATGGCTCTTGCTTTAAGGCAGTTAATGGGCTATACTGACTCACAGCTGCTCCAACAATCTGAGCTGTTTGGCTCTCGCAGTGGGTTCCCCAGCCTAAACAGGCTGGTATCCGCTGACAGGAGCTTCCATAAATGAGCATGAGTGGCCTTTACCAATGCAGGTTGGACACCACCACCGACTGGTGGGGAAGCCTGGCCTCAAAATCCTGAATGCTTGGAGACCAATGAGATAGCAAGGACTTATGCAGCAGTCGTAGAAGAGCTCATACCCAAGGTACTATTTAGATCAATGCCACCATCAGAAAGAAAGGATGCAGGTAAATCTAAACTTTGTGAGCCTGCTGAGTCCGGAAGGCTGTCAGTTGAGACAACTTTCCACCCTCTCCTTGGGTAGGAAGAACAGGCCTACAGCAATATTGAGCTGTGCTCCCAGGGATTCCAGCAACTGGGAGGACTCCAAGAGATTCTTCCCACAAATGATCATCCAGTTGAGACTCTCCAGGAACTGCACCACATAGGCCGACACCAGAGACCATCAGAATGCAATCTTGCTTGAACATGACAATTGTCTAGATAAGGGTGAACAGAGATTTCTCGACACCGCAGCACTGCTGTCACCACCACCATGATCTTTTGAGAACATCCCTGAAGTGGTAGAGAGAAAAAAAGCAAAGAGTGGCAAACTGAAAATAAGAGCCACACATGATGATGAAACAGAGAAAGCACGGTTGATCCTCATGGATAGGAATATGGAAATAGGCTTCAGCTAGATCCAGGGATGTAAGGAACTCCTCACACTGTGCCATACCGTACCACATGGACCATGAACCATAGAGTCTCCATTTTGACATGTAGAATCCACAGGTGAGTGCTGACCCCCTTGAGGTTGAGGACTGGCCAAAAGGAACCATCCTTCTGGCTCGATGAGGTAGATGGAATAATGGCCCTTTTCTCGCTTGGTAGGGGGACCAGAAGAACCACTCGAAGATGGATCCATCTGTTCAGTGTGACTTGAACGGTGAATCACCCGGTCGCAGAAGCACCTGATGCAATCCAGAACATAGCCATGTTAAACGGTGGCTTGTACCCAGTGATTCTTTGTGACCCAGCTCTACTCCTGGAGGTGCAACCTGAAAAACTGGAAATAAAACTCCAGCTGAGATCTTGCCAACAGCTTATACAACAATAAAAGCACTTTTTTTTCTACTAATTATGCTTTTGCTTATGTAGCCTAATATCCTTCTGGCTCCGGCCACTACTTTGCTTCACTGTTTTACTAGCTTGAAAGCACTGGATGTTATCATTTTGTACTCTTGGTCCTACTTCAGAGCCATTAGTATCTGAGCTGCAATAGTGTACCATGTCCTCAAATTTCTGTACCTCAAATGCAGACCTCTGCAAAGTTACCAAAATGCAACAGAGTGTTATCATATGCTAATGCCACTAATGCGCGTTACTAATTAAAAGGTCGCATTCCATAATAACATAGGGAAAGCCATGCTGAGTCAGACCAAAGTCCATGGAGCACAGCATCCTATCTCCGACAGTGTCCAGGTCTGGGTCACAATTATCTGGCAGAACCCAAAAGGTTACTTTATATCTCAGAGCTAATTGTCAGGGATGAGCACTGGTTCTCCCAAGTCTACCTAACAATTTTTTTATGGATTTTTCCTCCAGGTACTTGACAAAACCTCTCTTGAACCCTGCTATGTTAGTCATTTTGTTCACATCTTAAAGCAACAGATTCCCCAGTTTAATTATGTGCTGTGAAAAGAAAAATTTTCTACGATCCATTTTCAATCTCCTGGCCATTAGTTTTTAGTGTGTCCTCTTGTTTTTGTGTTTTTTGAAAGGTTAAACAACCATTCCCTATTCAACCATTCCCCTATATATGATTTTATAAACTTCTATCATATTCCCTCAAACTGAAAGCATAGTTACTCACCTGTAACAGGTGATCTCCGGGAACAGCAGGAATTTAGTCTTCATATATGGGTATCGTCGATACCGACGGAGCCTGCGCGGGAACGCTCCCCGGCGTCCAATTAGAAAGCTTTTGGGAGCATCCCACAGTGCCTGCGTGCTGCCTTCCCGCCTTTCCCAACTGCCTTTCTCCAGTTCAGTTTTAAAGCTGAGACAAAGAGAGAGAGAGAGAGAGAGAGGAAAAGAGAAAGAGATAGAGAGATACAACTCCTAGGGGAGGTGGGTGGGTTGTGAAGACTCAATTCCTGCTGTTCCCGGAGATCACCTGTTACAGGTGAGTAACTATGCTATCTCCAGGAACAAGCAGGAATGTAGTCTTCACATATGGGGACTCTCTAGCTTTAGATGCCAGGGAGAAACCCCAGAAGTTGTGTGTCCCTGAGAAAGGACTCCACTTCCACCCATGGAAATCTGGCATCCAACCAGGTGGGTAGGAGTTGATTAAGTAAGGAACAGGTGTTGGAGAACAGCCTGACCAAACAAGGCATCCCGGCGGGAGTCTTTGTCCAAGCAGTAATGGGCTGTGAAGGTATGAACCGAGGCCCAGGTGGCTGCTCGACAAATGTCGTCGATAGACACAGAGTGTAGATGAGCCATTGAAGCTGCCATGGCTCTCACATTGTGAGCTGTGACATGGCCCTCCAGAGGAAGATTCTTACTCTGATAGGCAAAGGAAATACACTGAGCAATCCAGTTTGACAGTGTTCTCTTGGAGACTGGAAGTTCCAAATGAGAAGGATCAAAAGCAACAAAGAGTTGAGAGGACTTTCTATGTTGCTGTGTTCTTTGTAAGTAAAATGCTAAAGATCTTTTACAGTCCAAAGTATGAAGATTCCTTTCTGCTTTTGATGCATGAGGCCTTAGAAAGAACACAGGTAGGTAGACCGCTTGGTTAAGATGAAAAGACGAGACCACCTTTGGCATAAAGTGTGGATGAGTCCTAAGGACTACCTTGTCATGATGGAACCTTGAACTGGTGCTTGCAACTCACTGATGCGACGTGCTGATGTGATTGCAATGAGAAAGATAACCTTCCAAGAAAGGAATTTCAAGGAGGTAGTAGCTAAGGGTTTGAAAGGTGGCTTCATGAGCTGACCAAGAACCAAGTTTAAGTCCCATGCCACAGGTGGTGGCCTAATGGGAGGCTTAGTTAGCAGAAGGCCTCTCATAAATCTCACTATAAGAGGATGGGAGGAAATAGGTTGTCCATTTAGAGGCTTGAAAGAAGCTGCAATAGCACTCAAATGGACTCTCACTTAGTTAGTCCTAAGTCCTGCATTGGATAAATGAAGGAGATACTCCAGTAATGATTCCAGAGGTACTGCAAGGGGGTTAAGACCCTTCTGCGAACACCATATGGTAAATCTTTTCCACTTGAAAGCATAAAAGCGTCTTGTGGAAGGCTTCCTGGAAGCATAAAGGATATCCTTTATTTGCTGAGGGAGGTTAACATCATGGAGATCTAGGCCCTCAGCAACCAAGCCCTGAGATGCAGAGACTGGGGAATGGGATGCCACAACATTCCGTTCTCCTGAGATAGGAGATCTGGAGCACACCCTAACTCCAGGGAGGGAGCTTGAGAGAGATGTAGAAGCAGAGGGTACCACACTTGCCGAGGCCAATGTGGAGCTATGAGAATCATACAGCCTCTGTCTCTCTGAAGCTTGAATAGGGTCCTGGGAATTAAGGGAATGGGTGGAAAGACATAAAGGAAGTCTTGGCCCCAGTGAAGGAGGAAAGCATCCTTGGCCTGAGAGTCCTGAGCCGGGATTCTGGAACAGAACCGGGGAAGTTTGGCATTCAACGGACTTGCAAAGAGGTCTATGTCCAGGGTTCCCCAAATTTGAAAATTCTTGGTCACCTGGTCTACATGTAGAGACCATTCGTGTGGAAGCAGAACTCGACTGAGTCTGTCTGCCCAAGAGTTTTGTATGCCTGGAAGATACACTGCCAGGAGATGAATCTAATGCTCTCTGGCGAGGACCCACAGTCGCAAAGCTTCGTTGCAAAGCCACAGAGAGCCTGTTCCTCCCTCCTTGTTCACGGAGAACATGGCTACTTGGTTGTCCGTGTGAATAAGGACTGTCTTGCAGCTGAGCAGAGTGTGGAACACTCGAAGAGCAAGGAAGATTGCTCTGAGCTCCAAGAGATTGATATGCAGATGAGACTCCTGTGGAGTCCAAGTGCCTTGGGTGGAGAGGTCTTGCAGATGAGCTCCCCAACCCATTGGTGAAGCATCTGTTGTGAGAGTTGCCTGGGGTAAAGGCTGCTGAAATGGGGACCCCAGCAACAGGTTCTGAGTGGACTGCCACCATTGGAGGGACAAAATAAGGCGATTTGTGTTTGCTATTTTGTCTGACAGGCACCCTGATGCCTGGGTCCACTGAGTGGATAAAGTCCACTGGGTTGCTCTCATATGGAGGCGAGCATAAGGAACCACATGCACGGTAGATGCCATGTGGCCTAATAGTTGTAGTATTTCTCGGGCAGTGAGATGAGGCTTTAGCATTGCTTGAGAAGCTAACTGCACTATGCGAAGGCAACGGGCCTGGGGAAGATAGGCCCTTGCCTTTTTGGTATCCAGCAAAGCTCCTATGAATTCTAGAGACTGAGTGGTAGTTAGACTGGATTTTGGGACATTTATGACAAGACCCAAATACTGAAGGATACGCATTGTGCAAGATAGGGAGGTCCTGGCCTCTGACTGTGATGGGGCTCGAATGAGCCAGTCGTCTAAGTAGGGGAAGACGAATATCCCTAGAGTGCGGAGAAATGCTGCTACCACAGCCATGCATTTCGTGAACACTCTAGGTGCTGAGGCCAGGCCAAAAGGAAGCACCCTGTATTGGTAGTGCTTTCCTTGAAAAAGGAACCAAAGGAACCTTCTGTGAGATGGATGGATGAGAACATGAGTGTACGCATCCTTGAGATCTAGAGAACATAGCCAATCCTGACTCTGAAGGTATGGCAGCAGAGTTCCTAGAGAAACCATCTTGAATTTCTCCTTGAACAGGAATTTGTTCAATTCTCTGAGGTCTAAAATAGGTCTGTGTCCTCCTGTTTTCTTTGGGATAAGGAAATAGGGGGAGTAAAACCCTGTACCCTGTTGAGGAATGGGTACTTCTTCTATTGCCCCTTGGGCAAGAAGTATAGTGACCTCTTGATCTAATAGGTTGATAAGAGGGGTCTGAGAATTTAACTGTCTTACCATTGTGGGAGGGGACATGCTCGAAAAATGGAGCTTGTACCCCTCTTTTATGATGGAGAGTGTCCAATGCTCTGCTGTTATCTGCCTCCATCTGGGGGCAAAGTGACACAACCTTCCTGGAATGGTGGAAGGCTCTGGTCCATTGAGAGCCAGGAAGGCTAAGTTCTCTAGATGCAAGTCAAAGGCCTTGTGGAGGCGGAGACTGCTGAGACGGTTGAGGCTTAGCAGTCTTTGCTTTCCTTTGTTTGGGTGGTTGCTGACTTTTCCGGACAGGTTGACCTGCAGAACGTCCCTGCTGGGAATAAGCAGGATAAAACCTCTTCTTTTTGGAAAAGAATGTTTTTTTGAAAGATTTCTTTCTTGCAGGATCAGCTGTGGCCTTGGATAATCTATCCAAGGTGGAGTTGTCAGCATCCAACTCATTGGCTTTTTCTTGCCAATCAGGTTCTCACCAGTACAAGGAATATTGACCAGTTTGTCTTGTATCCAGAGCTCCAAATCAGATGCCTGGAGCCAGGCAATTCTACGTGCACCTATGGCAATGGCAGAGGTTCTGCTTATGCACTCAAAACAGTCAAAAGCTGCACGGTTGACAAACTTAGAAACATCCTGGGCATGTCTGACCAGTGTGAGAAAATCCTGCCTTCTATCCTCAGGAAGAAGAGGGCTCAAACCCTCTAAATCTCCTGTGATTTCCTTTAGGAACATTCCCATATATAAAATATAGGAACTGATCCTGGCAGAAAGCATGGAAGCCTGGAAAGTACTACATCCAAAAGCATCCAAAGTTCTGCACTCACGTCCTGGAGGATTAGAGGCATGCCTTTTTGCACTCCTGATCCTTCTCATAGCTGATTCCACTACAATAGAGTGGTGAGGAAGCTGAGTCTTCTGGAAACCAGGACAAGGACGGACTCGATACATAGTATCTAGTCTGCGAGTGAGGAGAGGTGGTAAGAGGCGTCTCCCACATTCTTAGCATGAGATCATGCAAAATCACATGGATGGGTAGAGTAGCTGCCTCCTTAGGAGCTTTGGGATATTGTAAAATTTCCAACTCCTTTGCTCTGGGCTCTGTTTCAGGAGCCACAGTAATGGACAGACCTCGAGCCACCTCCCTGATGAAGTCCTGAAAGGAAATATCCTCTGGAGGAGACATCCTGCATTTAGGGGAGGAAGGCTCCTCTGGGAGAAGCATTCCCGTATCGACAGAACTGTCAGAATCCTCAGATTCCTCTGCGTACTCGAAGTACCTTCTGTCCGGATGCTCTTGAAGAGCCCGATACCCATACCGACCGAAGTCGGTACCGGTGTATTGGTACCGGAGGGCATCGCATGACTGGGTGCTGGCAATGCCGACACTGATGTCGATGCCAATGCTGTCGGTACCAGTACTGATACCGGTGCCGGTACCGGTTGAACTGTCTGACGCGGTTCCGAGCGTGTCGATGCCGCCAGGAGAGCCGCCAGACTGCGTTCAATAGCCAGAAACCTCTGGTCTATCGATGCTGCCGATGCCTGGATGTCGGTACCGGAGAAAACAGCCGGTACCCCAGAGCATGGCACCAGTAGTTCTGCCGAGGTTGAGGCCTCGAGAACGTCCTGGAGTCCCGATAATGCTTTGGAAGCCGAAGCCTCCCGCCAGGGCAATTTTGCCGGTGCAGAATCCTCAAGGACAACGCCAGAGGCATCTCGATGCTTAGAAGGAGATCTACCCTTTGAGGACCGGCTAGACTTGTGTTTAGTTACCTGAGATCCACGGGAGGAAGAGGAAGCCCTGGAAGACGTCGATGCCACCGAGGCTGCATCGGAGGGAAACAGGGTACTGAGCTTAGCAGCTCGGTTCTGCCGACCTCTTTTGGACATCATGGCACAGGCCATACATTCCGTGATGGAGTGGTCAGGACCTAAACATTGAAGACACCACTCATGGGTGTCGGTGACGGAGATGGTACCGCCACACTTGGTGCACTTTTTGAAACCAGAAGCGGGTTTTTCCATTGTGGAGGAATTTTGGGCCTAGGGCCCAAAATGGCATGTGCATGTGAAAAAAGAACTACGTTTTTTTTTTTAAAAAAAAAAAAAGAAAAAGAAAAAGAAAGAAGAACCGGCGGTACCAGTAAAGCGTCGAGGAAGGCAGACGTGATCACAAAAAAGAAGGGAATAAGGAAACATTTTCTGCTGTGACAGGAACGACGACCTGCTGGCTCCGCGGAAAACGAAGAACTGAAGAGAGGCAGTTGGGAAAGGCGGGAAGGCAGCACGCAGGCACTGTGGGATGCTCCCAAAAGCTTTCTAATTGGACGCTGGGGAGCGTTCCCGCGCAGGCTCCGTCAGTACCCACGATACCCATATGTGAAGACTACATTCCTGCTTGTTCCTGGAGATTAACAGGATCTTTGCAGTTTTCTGGATCATTCTGTGTCTTGATAAGTGGAACCAATGTTTCAGCCATCCTTCTGTGGCTTTTTTCAGGGTGAAGTGGTTATGCAGTGAATGTCTGTTCTTATATACAGTGGTCTTCAAACCAGATTGGTGTATTTGAAGCAGGAAATTTGAATTTTTGGAGGGAAAGTTCATTGAAAAAAAAGTAGGAAATTTGAATTTGAATTCAGAGGGAAGTTTGTTGGAAAAAGGCAGGAGTTTTGAAATCTGAATTTTGGTGGGAAGGTTCATTGAAGAAACGGCAGAAAAAGTATAAGTAGGAATCCTGAAGGAAAGGAATTTGGGTTTTAGCAGGAAGATTGCTGCGAATCTCAGATTCTGGAAGGTGGAAAAAATCATTTGTTTTTGGCCCCCGACTTTGTAGCACTAAATCTTTCCCATCAAAAAGCGTAGTTACTCACCTGTAACAGGTGTTCTCCAGGAGCAGCAGGAATCAGTCCTCACATATGGGTGACGTCGGCGCCGACGGAGCCCTTGCGGAGCAATTTTCCCCAGCTTTCAAAGAAAGCCTTTGGGAATTGCAGCGCGCATGCGCGGTCCCCTTCCCACCCAAGGGTGCCATCTTAGCCAGTCAGATGACATAGCTAAAAGACAGCAAAAAATTTGCAAAAAACTAAAGCAGATGATTGCAACTCCAAGGGGAGGAGGGAGGGTTGTGAGGACTGATTCCTGCTGCTCCTGGAGAACACCTATTACAGGTGAGTAACTACGCTTTCTCCAGGACCAAGCAGGAAGTCAGTCCTCACATATGGGACTCCCAAGCTTAAGGCTACCGGAGACCCTAAGCACAAAAATGAGCTCCCTCTAGCTCAGCAGCACAGAAGGAAGGAATCTTCGCTGAATTATTACCCACCGGTAGCCCAACATCCGGGATGGAGGGTAGGAGTTGCTCAAACCTCGAAGAGATTTCGGAGTACTGCCTGTCCGAAAGCACTGTCCCTGCGGGACTCCCTCTCGAGGCAGTAATGGACCGCAAAGGTCTGGCTCGAAGACCAAGTAGCGGCCCGGCAGATGTCTGCCAATGGAACAGAGCGGAGGTAAGCCACTGACGTAGCCTTCGCCCGAACACAATGAGCCGTGACCCGACTTTCTAACGAGAGTCCGGCTGCTCCATAAGCCCAAGCGATACAGTCAGCAACCCAGATGGACAGAGTATGCTTGGAGACAGGGAGCCCCAATTTATTGGGGTCAAAAGACACGAAGAGCTGAGCAGCTTTGCGGTGCTCCCGCGTACGGTCAAGGTAGAAGTTCAACGCCCTTCTACAGTCCAGGGTATGCAGGACCATTTCAGCTCGGCTGGAGTGTGGCTTGGGAAAGAAGGTCGGAAGTACCACCTCCTGATTGATGTGAAAAGGGGAGACCACTTTTGGAAGAAATTTAGGGTGAGTCCGTAGGACTACCCTATTTTTGTAGAACCGAGTGTAAGGGGGATCAGACACGAGGGCCTGTAGTTCACTTACGCGTCTAGCGGAAGTGAGGGCTATCAAGAATAAGGTTTTCCAAGACAGAAAACGGAGAGGACAGGTAGCCATAGGATCAAAAGGCGGACAGGTGATCCGCTGTAAAACCACATTCAGATCCCAGTCAGGTGCTGGTGGGCGCAGAGGTGGTTTAAGGAGAAGGAGACCTCGGAGAAACCTTGCCACGAGAGGGTCGTTGGAAAGAGGTCTGCCGTCCACCGGCACATGATGTGCTGAAAGAGCACTGAGGTGAACCTTGACGGAGTTGGACTTAAGTCCAAGATTAGAGAGGTAGAGCAAGTACTGCAAGACCACCGACACCGAGCAGGAGAAGGGATCCAGAGACTGCTGGGTACACCAAACGGAAAAATGACGCCATTTAAGGGCGTAGCATTTGCGGGTAGAAGGTCGCCGGGAAGCTAGGACGACCTCTTCCACCTCTGCCGGCAGGAGAAGGGGAGCAAGGACTACCCTTTCAGCAGCCAGGCCATCAGATGTAGAGATCTGAGGTTGGGGTGTAACAGGGACCCCTGATCCTGTGTTAGGAGATCTGGTTGAAACCCCAGAGGGAACGGAGCCTCCACCGCCAGTTGCAGCAGGAGTGGAAACCACGGCTGTCTGGGCCACCGAGGAGCTATCAGGATCATGGAAGCTTTGTCTCGGAGAACCTTGAAAAGAGTTCGAGAGATTAGCGGTATGGGAGGAAAGGCATACAGAAGGCTTTTCGACCATGAGAGCAGAAAAGCATCCGCCGCTACTCGGAGGGGATGCGGCTGCCGAGAGCAGAAACGAGGAAGTTGCCGGTTGAGAGGACTGCCAAAAAGATCCAGCGTGGGGAGGCCCCACTGCAGAAAAAGTTTCTGAACCACCAAGGGATCCAGGCGCCACTCGTGCGGCTGGAGGATTCTGCTGAGTTTGTCCGCCAGGCAATTTTCTTGGCCTGGGAGATAAACTGCCTTGAGAAGAATGCCGTGGATGACGGCCCAAGAGCAGAGCCTCTGCGCTTCTCGACAGAGAAGGAAGGAGCCCGTGCCCCCCTGTTTGTTCACGTAGAACATGGCAACTTGATTGTCCGTCTGGACAAGGACGGACCGGCGAGAAGTCAGGTGGGAGAAAGCCTTGAGAGCCAGACGGATTGCTCTGAGCTCCAGGAAGTTGATCTGCTGCGCAGACTCCCACGCGGTCCAAAGACCTTGAGTACATGCCCCTTGGCAATGCACTCCCCATCCCAGGAGAGAAGCATCGGTCGTCAGTACTTGAGCAGGCGGAGGAGACTGAAAAGGCATTCCGAGTACCAGGTTCGGCTGATGAAGCCACCACTGCAGAGAAGAGGCCAGTGGACCGGAGATCTGCACTAAGTCGGCGAGGCCGCCCGTGGCCTGTTGCCACTGCTTGCGAAGGCACCACTGAGCAGGCCGCATATTCAGGCGGGCGTTGGGGGTCACGTGGACAGTGGAAGCCATATGGCCAAGTAGTCTCAGAAATCGCCTGGCCGAGACCAGGGACTGGCTGCGAAAACGGCTGGCTAGGTCCATGAGCCGCTGAGCTCTGTCGAGAGGCAGGAAAGCTCGCGCCTGAAGAGTGTGCAATCTTGCGCCGATGAACTCGAGATCTTGCGAGGGGAGCAAAGTGGACTTTGCGAAGTTTACGACAAAGCCCAAGTACTGGAGAAGAGTCACAGTGCGGTGCGTGGCTTGTGTGACTTCTTGAGAGGACGATGCTCTGATGAGCCAGTCGTCTAGGTAAGGAAAGACATAGAGGCCCTAAAGTCGGAGATAAGCCGCCACCACCGCGAGACATTTTGTGAAGACTCGCGGTGCGGAGGATAGGCCAAAGGGCAGTACTCTGTACTGGTAATGATTTCCTGCCACCACAAACCTTAGGTATTGGCGGTGGCTTGGGTGAATGAGGATGTGCGTGTAGGCATCCTTTAGATCCAAGGAGCATAGCCAATCTCCCTGCTGGAGGTAGGGCAGAAGGATTCCAAGGGTAAGCATCTTGAACTTCTCTCGCACGAGGAACTTGTTGAGGTTGCGCAAGTCCAGGATGGGTCGGAGGCCTCCTGTTCTTTTTGGTATTAGGAAATACCTGGAATAAAAGCCTTGACCTCTCAGGTGGTGGGGCACCGGTTCCACAGCCTGTTCCTGAAGAAGACTTGCTAACTCCTGAAGGAGTAAGTCCCTGTGCAGAGGGAGTCGTGGAGGCTGTCCCGGAAAATAGGAGGGAGGGACCTGGTGGAAGTGGAGAAGATAGCCTTCTCGCACAACATGAAGCACCCAGGCATCTGATGTGATGTTGGACCACCTGTGGGCAAAGTGGACCAGCCGGCCTCCTGTGCTGGGAGAAACCAGCTGAGGGGGAGAGGCTATGTCGATGAAGTCAAAAACCCCCACCCTGTTGAGCAGGGGCCGGTGGTGCAGGCTTGGGGGCTTGCTGCCTACGGGACCCGTTACCCCGTCCCTTGGCCTGCTGACCCTGTTGGGGAGCTGAGGAGGCTTGATACTGAGGGTAGTGTTTATAGGCAGCCGCCTTCCTCGGGTAAAAGGACTTTTTTCCCGAGCCCTTCTTCTTTTGGGAAGGGGCAGAGGTCTTTCTAGAGAGCCTTGTTCTGGTGAGAGTCTCCGTCTCGATTTGCGCAGCTTTCTCAGCCATGGGCTTGCCAAATAGGTTCTCACCTCGGCAGGGGACATCGACCAACTTGTCCTGCACCCAGGGTTCAAGGTCAGACGACTGAAGCCAAGCCTGTTGGCGGGCACCGATGCCGGCTGCGGCCACTCGAGCCGACGCTTCAAAGCCATCATAGGCTGCTCGAGAAATGAATTTGGAGCATTCTCGAATTCCAGTGGACAAGGCTAGGAACCTCCGCAAAGGTTCCTCGGAAAGTCCAGCAGAGAATCCAGCTATCTCCTTAGCCAGGTCTCTAAGGTACATGCCCATGTAGAGCTGGTAGGTCTGGACCCGACAAGCAAGCATAGAGCCTTGGAAACACTTCTTACCGAGGCCATCCAGGTTGCGGGCCTCCCTGCCAGGAGGCACCGAGGAGTGCATCTTCTGGCTCTTGAGCCTATGCATGGCCGATTCCACCACCATGGAATGGTGCGGTAGCTGTGCTTTTTGGAAGCCCGGGCTCTTGCGGACTCGATAGATGGAATCGACCCGCTTGCTTAATACCGGCGACGATGCCGGACTCTCCCACATGCGGAAGAGTAGTCGTTCCAGCATGGGAGGAACCGGTACAGTAAAGTGCTCCTTCGCTGGAGAGTCATACTGGAGGGCGTCAAGCTCCTTGGCTCGAGGCTCCTCCTCGGGATCCGCAGGGAAGGCCAAAGCCTTGGCCATATCCCTGACGAAGTCCGAGAACCGGGCATCCTCCGGGGGGGACTGCTTCCGAGGTTCGGACTCAGGGGAGTCCGAGGGGACACACCGAGTCCGAAAGGAATCAGGTGACTCTTCCACTTCAGATTCCCAGGCCGACTCCGAGGAGGAATCGGTGGGGTCGGTTCGGGCGGGCGTAGGCGTCGGCCGCCCCGACGCCGAGGGAGTCGGCGTCGACGACCTCGGTCCCGAACGGGAGGCCGAGGGAGACCTCGACCGAAGATCGACTCGAGCCCGCATGGACTCGAGGATCGGCTCGGTCTCCGGGGTCGACTTAGACGTCGACGTCCCGGCGGCCAGGGCAGAAGCGCCAGCGAGGCTAGCGATCAGTGCCCGCTGCTGGTCCATGAAGGCAGCCAGGCTGCTCTCCAAGGCCGTCAACCTGAGTCCGACCTCAGGTGACCCAGCAGCCCCCGACTCGGGCCCCGACGGCGTCGGGCCCGACGTCGGACCCCTCGGAGGCGAGTCCAGGAGGACTACAGGACTTACCCGAGCAGGCAATTCCGATTCCAGACGAGGTCGCTTCGTGAGACGTTCCTGCTCCAAAGACCCGGGACGGCTATCGGGGCTATGCGACCTGGCCCTTGCGGAACCAGGAGCGTCCACCGACGCCGCCCTCGCGGGTTTCGCCTTCCGATGATGATCCCCGGAGGGAGAACCTCTGTCGGAGGAACTCCGGCGATGCTCAGAGCTGGAGCCTCTGGACGCCGAGGCCTCCGACGAGGTCCGGGTACGGGTGGGATCTGCGAAGATTCTTTCCCGCTGAGGCCGCCGACTCCGTAAAGCTTTGGAGGACATTTTGCTGCAGGCCCCACAGATCAGTTCCTCGTGATCTGGGCCGAGGCAGCGGAGGCAATGATCGTGTGTGTCAGTGAGAGACATATTTCTGTCACACTGAACACACCTTTTGAAGCCACTGGCAGCCATCGGGGGAAAAAGGGCCCCTGCAAGGTCAAAGGACCGGGCTGCCAGCGAAAAACCGAAAACGAAACTGACAAGAAAAATCAGAAAAACCGAAAAATAAGATAAGGACTCGCAACGGCGTTGCGAGTCCGGGCAGGAAAGAGACCGGCGTCGAACCGAAGAAAAAATAGAAAATAAAAGAAGAAAATCAACTTTTTCTGCGGGGACTGGAAGACCACGTCTGTAGGGCTCCGCGGAAAAAAGAAGACTGGCTAAGATGGCACCCTTGGGTGGGAAGGGGACCGCGCATGCGCGCTGCAATTCCCAAAGGCTTTCTTTGAAAGCTGGGGAAAATTGCTCCGCGAGGGCTCCGTCGGCGCCGACGTCACCCATATGTGAGGACTGACTTCCTGCTTGGTCCTGGAGAAATTCAAATTTCCTGCTTCAAACCCACCAGTTTGAGAACCACTGTATATAAGAGCAGACATTCATTGCATACAGTAACCACTTCACCCAGAAGAAAGCCACAGAAGGATAGCTGAAACATCAGTTCCACTTACCAAATCACGGCATGACCCAAAGATCTTATAATTCTGTTTATAAAGTTTTGAAAGTTGCTAGGAAAAGTGCCTACATGCTCCGGGATGCCACTTTTGTAGACATGTTCATTATGTACAGCCCCTTCCCCACCTAAAAAAGACAGAGGTTATAGTCAGTCTATAATGAATCACCTTGTAGGTCCAGGAGCAGGTGCCTTGAATACTTGTATTTGAAGACACGGATTATCCCTAGAGGTCTCAGAATGACCCGGGCACCGGAAATGTTTGTAACGGACACTGATTTTGTACTTAAATGGAATCAAATTTCTAATAAGTGCAGCTTTGATCTTATTGCACTTATATTGGAAAGAACTACAAGTGAGGAGGAGACTGTTGTTTAATAAATAAAATGGATGGTGCCCTCTGGTGTGGTTAGGGTTATGGTTCTAACCTCCCTTGGTTCCATCCGACAAAAAGAGGTGAATTTACTTTCATAATTTTGGGAAGGGTGCTGTGGTGATTTCATATATTTATTGAATACTTTAAGGCAGCAGTATTTCTCTGTTACTATCAATCAGTTTCTGCCATGTTAACACAGCTTTTTATGAAGCTCCTACAAATGTGTGTTAGAGATAAAATACACTCACCAGCACTTTGCGCATTTGCTGCAGTATCACTCCTAGCTGGATTAATGCTTTCTTCTGTCAGCTCCTGAATGATGCCTTTGTTTAAGCACACATCCACATGCTGGTTAAACAATGCAAGACTGGTAGTCTTTTGCTCCAAGTTACAAACTGGGCAGATCAGAGCAGTGTTTTCTACAGAGCCTGAGGAGGAACATAATTGCTGAGTTTCTACTTCTTCAACTAATGAAACTGGTAAAGCAGAGACAATCTGTTGATAGCAGATGCTGCTTGCTGTAGCATGGGGCCTGCCAGACTCTTTTAAATCTCTTTCTATGCCTTGCCTATACTCTACTGCTATGGTTGTCACTTTTTCAACATTACTGCTGCCAAAGTGTTCCTCACTAACATCCTCTGGTTTGTTCACTTGATTAATCTGTGATATTTCAAGACTTTTCTTATCATCATCTGAAGGAGGACAAGCATCATCATTAATATTTCTTTTTAACAAGGTTAATTCATCCTTTTTGTGCTGCATTCCCACATTAGGGTCCTTGCAACCCTCAGTTAGGCATTTGTCAATGTGTGTGTTAAACGTCTCCAAATTACTTGTTTCTTGTTTCTGAAAGCAAACAGGGCAAGTAAAGATCTGTCGTCTTTCACTAGATTTCTCATCTTCTTTGTTTACTTGCGTTTCTTGCTCAGTAGTTACTAAGTTCTGCAAGCTGAGCATTTTCTGCTGGCTTGCAGTATCTTCTCCAACAGGCTCCTTGCTATTTTGCTGCATTTCAGCTCGTTTCTTGTTGAAAAAACTTTCCCCATGGGATATCAGTGGAGGTTTACTGCAAGGCCTGGGTTCTATGTTCTCTGGTGGAAGTACAGACAAGGTGCCATTCTGTAGAAAACTGAGAATGCTCTTCTGGTGATGTTTTTTTTCTTCTTCGTTTAGAAAGCTGGACACCCGGACACCTAAAAATCCATCACAACAAAAGTATAATCAACTTTCATGGCCATATTTATAGTACTGAAATATTAAGGCTGAGGCTCATTAGCATCCAATCTAGGATTAATGCACTATTTGGTGATTATTTCCCATTTATGTTGCTTTGATTTTAGGGATTTAGATCACCACAAATTCAAAACACTAACAACTAATATTTGCAGAAATGGTAAATCACCCTCTTTTGAAGAAAAAGACTGTTTTACCTCAAAATATTGCCATTTTCCACTGCCTCCTTCTAAAATGTGTCTTCCTCTAGAATGGAGGATTAAGACAAATACTCAGGGCTGGTGCAAGGATTGGAGGTACCCTAGGCAGGCCCTCCATCCTGCCATCCCACTGTGACCCCCCCCCCCACCCCTATTTCCACTGCTGTTGCCCCTCTCTGGGGTCTGCAGCGGCAGCAATAGCCCTAAAAATGCAATGCAGTATTTAATAACACACTCAGATGCTGTGCCACAGTTTCCTCCTCTTCACAATATGCCATTTTCGCCCCCCTCCAATGTTGCTTCTGGCTTAAAGTGGCACCTGAGGGAGACTGAAACAACACATTATGAAGAGGAGGAAACCGTGACGCAGCGCCTGAGTGTTAGCAAGCACTGTGTTGTGGTTTGAGGCTATTGCTGCTGCTGCAGGCCCTGGGGAGGGGCGGCAGAGGTGGCAATAGGTGCCCTCAGAGGGCCGGTGCCCTAGGACATCACCTAGTAGTAGCACTGGCCCTGCAAATACTCTTTTTTTAAAAAACATCTTTCCATCCTAATGGAAGTTGTAAAGAATTATACAAAAGAGCTCGGGAATATCGGTCTATCCTTCTTGAGAAAAAATAAATCTCTGAAAATTTTGCATAATGAGATAAAACTTAGCATAGGGGAAAAACTGGTAAAGACACACTGACTTTGATAAAGGGCCCAATCAAAATGGGGCTTAGAGAGAAATAAGCCACTCAATGAACAGTCAAATGCATTTCTATGTTAAGGAATTGGAGCTTCTGCAGCATAAAGTCTTACATCCAGTGAAGCATAGCAATTAGGGAATTACTCCTTTTAAACTGACTCTCTCTTTTCTCTACTCTCTCAACCACACAAAATGACCTGCCCCCCCCCAAAAAAAATATACCCCTCTCTACAAACTGCTCATCACTCCTCAAACTGCTCCCACCACAATAACCAAACCATAAGCTGTCCCGTCCTCAAAAATTACCCCTGCAGCTTCCCTACCACCCTGCAAACTGCCTAAAACCCCAAAATCTAGCACCTCTGCAACTGCCCCAGCACCCCATAAACTACACCTGCCTCATAAAACTACTCCCTGCAGTTATTACAACATGCCCCAAACTGCCGCACCACTCCCCCCTACCCGTCTACATAAACACATGCACTACACACAACAGAGAATACACACACACAAAACATACATACACTACATGTTCAAACAGACACAAAAAACTTACACACAGCCAATGCTGATACAGGCATAGACTTGTGCCCACACATGTGCACACGTGCACAGGGGCTAGAAAAAATTCACAATTGTCCATTCATGAATAATTAAATATGACATAAAATGCATGCCCACTCGTTGGTGAATATACTTCCAACGATACATCAGCCATTCATAAATACTGAGATTAAACTTTGATACACTATCTCCAAACTCTAGCCATTTGGCTCCACTATGTTTATCATATATATCCAAAATTGTTTAACTGTACCATCTTGGAAGCCCGGATAAAATGCATTCCATGCATTAAAAAGGTTAAAAGAAGAACTTTCTTTGAAGATTACATAGATGGAGAGGGAGGGGGGAAGATGGGTGGGCGTATAGTTGGATGTTTTGGGAAGGAAACAAGTATGCAGCGTTTTGCTTCTTGTTATTGTGACAAACTGCCTTACATAAATTGGATGGAACTGCTTTCTTACAAGAGAAGACAGAATGTTAGGGCCTTTCAGCTTGGAGAAGAAAGGACTAAGGGGGTAAGGTAGAGATCTACAAAATCAGCAGTGGTATAGAACAAGATAACAGGAAATTATTTTACCCTATCAGACAATACTAGGACCACCTACATTCCATGCAACTTACAAATATTTTATTTATTTTATTTTAGCTGTATTTATATCCCGCTTTTCACCGGGTCAAAGCGGTCAATTGGGAGATACATTTAACACGAGGGGATATGACACACATACGCTAATACTTCCAGGGAACATGGGCAATGGAGGGTTAAGTGGCTTGCCCAAGACCACAAGGAGTACCTATAGGACTAGAAATCCCAGTCCCTCCGGCCTGAGATTGCTGTCCCCAGGTGGGACTTGAACCCCCGGCCCTCCGGCCTGAAGTACCTTGTCCTAACCACTAGGCCACTCCCCCCCCCCCCATTTTTTTAGTAAATGGACAGACTATGGAATTTGTTTCTGGACAACGTGGTCAAGGTTAGGAACATGGCTGAGTTTAACCAAGATCTGGATAAGTTTCTGAACAGTAAGTCCATAAATAATTGTTAGATAGACTTGCGTATCTCCATTTTGTACATATGGGAGTGAGCAATAGGGGATTTACTTTCCTATTAGGATCTGCTGGGTTCTTCCAACCAATCCAGTTTGGCCAATGTTGGAGAGAGAATGCTGAGCTTGATGGACCATTGATTTGTTTCAACACGGTGTTTCTTATGTTAAAATTCACTCTCACAGTACACATTTATTTTTTTTAAGCTACAAGATGATTAAATAAAATAAGTTGCTTCCTTTCATGGGAAGACATCCTAAACTTGTCCTGGTAACCCCACAGCCACTCACTTGCATTTGCATACACTGTCTCTCAGAAGTAAGCATATTTGACTTATGAATATTTATTGTGGATATCCTGAAAACCTGACTGACTGAAGGGCTGCTTACACGGGGATGGGAAGGTGAAATTAGACTTACCTGCTAATTGTTGTTCCTGGAGTAGACCCAGTCTGGTCCCGGACCTCTGAGTTGTCAACCTTAATCAGCAGCTTGGAGACTGAGGAACCACCTTCTTTTTCATGATGTCACTCCTATATAAATCTGGCATCCGCCTTCCTCCATCAGTACCCTAATGACAAAGCAGACTCACCAGAGCAACAAATAAGTTAAGACCTCACTTACCCCCCGCAAGGTCCAACCCCCCAGCACTGAAACATCAAAACTAATTAACTCACGAACTGTGAACACTGAGGGTGCCTAGACTAACCTCTCACCTGTCCGACCACCCCCATTAAAGATGACATCCAAACGTCTCCTCTTACCTGTCATCAGAGAAAAACAGAAGACCGTGCTGCAAGCCCCCCCTTCAACACCGGGTGGGATGCGGGACCAGACTGGGTCTACTCCAGGAACAACAATTAGCAGGTAAGTCTAATTTCACCTTCCTGTTCGTAGCCCCAGTCTGGTCCCGGACCTCTGAGCAAGTACCAGAGCAGTAATGTTAACGGGAGGGCCCAGCCGCAACCGCTTGCAGCACCGCCGCCCCGAAACCGGCATCCTGCGCGGACTGAACGTCCAACCGGTAATGTCTAATAAAGGGAGACAAAGAAGACCACGTGGCCGCTCTGCAAATCTCCGCTGGCGGCACCGCATGGAGCTCCACCCAGGATGTAGCCTGGGCCCTGGTGGAATGAGCCCGCAGCCCCTCCGGCACTGGCCTTCCCTTTAACAAGTAGGCCGACGCAATCGCCTCCCGGATCCACCGGGCGATGGAGGCCTTGGAGGCCGCCTCCCCTCGGCGAGGGCCCGCGAACAGGATAAACAACCTCTCCGAGCGGCGGAACCCCGCCGTACGCCGAAGATACCTCTTCAAGGCCCGACGGACGTCGAGCGTCCGCGATGCGGAACCCGTCGCGTCCGCCCGGAACACCGGCAAGGAAATCTCCTGATTCAAATGGAACGCCGACACGACCTTGGGTAAGAATGCCGGCACAGGCCGCAAGACCACTCTGGACTCGAAAAAAGACAAGAAGGGCTCCTTACAGGACAGCGCCTGCAACTCCGAAATGCGCCTGGCCGAACAAATAGCCACCAGAAACACGACCTTCAAAGTGAGATCCTTCAAGGAAGCCGAGCTCAAGGGCTCGAACGGCTCCCGCTCCAGCGCCGCCAGCACAAGTGGAAGATGCCACTGCGGTACCGGCTGTCGTCTGGGCGGGCGAATTAACGTCACCGCGCGCAAGAACCGCTTGACATCCCGATGTTCTCCAATGGCTCTACCGGCCACCCGTCCGCGGTAGCACGACAGGGCCGCGACCTGAACTCGAAGCGAAGCCGCCGCCAGACCCTTGTCGAAACCGCCCAGCAGAAAGTCCAAAATCTGAGAAAGGGACGCCTTGAGTGCCACCAAGCGCCGCTCGCTGCACCACGCCTCAAAAACTCTCCAGACCCGAACATACGCCAAAGACGTGGACCTCTTCCGAGCTTTCAACAGAGTGGAAACTACCGCCGGGGAATAGCCCCTAGTCCTCAACCGAGCCCTTTCAATAGCCAAGCCGTAAGCGAGAACCGATCCACATGAGGCATGAATAGAGGCCCCTGTGCCAGCAGATCCGGACGTACCGGGAGCCGCCACGGCCGGGCGACCAGAAGCCTCCGCAGGTCTGCATACCAGGGACGGCGAGGCCAGTCCGGAGCTATCAGGATCACCATCCCCCCGAAGCTCTCCACCCGCTGGAGCACCCTTCCAATGAGCACCCACGGCGGGAAGACATACAACAGCTGGCCCTCCGGCCAGGGCTGAATCAGCGCATCGAGGCCCTCGGACATCCGCTCCCTTCGCCTGCTGAAGAAGCGGCTGGCCTTCGCCGAGCTGAAAGTGGCCATCAGGTCCATCACCGGCGTGCCCCACCGCCTCGTGAGCATCGCGAACACCTCCGGATGGAGGACCCATTCTCCTGGATCCACCCGCACGCGGCTGAGAAAGTCCGCCTCCACGTTGTCCACTCCTGCCACGTGTGCCGCCGACACCGCCAGAAGATGGTGCTCGGCCCACGCGAATAGAGTCTCGGATTCCGCCTCGAGAGCCGCGCTGCTGGTCCCGCCTTGGCGATTGATATATGCCACTGCCGTGGCGTTGTCTGAGAACACTCTTACCGCCGACCCGTCGAGGATCGGCTGGAAACACTCCAACGCCAGCGACACCGCACGCAATTCCAGGCGATTGATCGACCACTAGCGCTCCTGAGGGTCCCACTGTCCCTGAGCGAACTGGCCCCGACAGTGGCCCCCCCAACCCTGGAGGCTGGCATCTGTCGTCAACGCTATCCACTCGGGCACTGCCAGGGGCCTCCCCCTCTGCAAGGAGCGGGGATCTAACCACCAGCGCAGCCCCGCCCGCGTCTCGTCCAGGCAGGCGAGCCTTTGAGACAGCGGATCCCGCTGGTGCGACCAGCGCCTGAGCAGCGCCCTCTGCAAGGGCCGCATGTGAGCCCTCGCCCACGGCACCAGCTCGAGGGTCGCTGCCATGGTGCCCAGCAGTTGCCACGCCGTGGACTCCCGTCTCTTCAAGAACTGCCGTACCAACATCCGCAACTTCTGCGCTCTCTGTCGAGGGAGGAACACCTGCCCGGTTCCTGTGTCGAAGCGCGCTCCTAAGTATTCCATGTCCTGGGAGGGGACTAACTGGCTCTTTGCCCTGTTGACCACCCAGCCGAGGCTTTCTAGGAAACCGACCACCCGGGACGTGGCCAGCACGCTCTCGTCCCTTGACTTTGCCCTGATCAACCAGTCGTCCAGGTACGGGTGCACCAGGACGCCTTCCTTGCGCAGAGCCGCCGCCACCACTACCATCACCTTCGTGAAGGTGCGCGGCGCCGTCGCTAGACCGAACGGCAGAGCTCGGAACTGAAAATGACCGAAGGGCACCGCAAAGCGGAGAAACCGGTGATGCTCCCACCGGATGGGAATGTGAAGATAGGCCTCGGACAGATCCAGAGCGGTGAGAAACTCGCCCGGCCTGACCGCTGCAATCACGGACCGGAGAGTTTCCATGCGGAAGTGGGTCACCCGGAGGCACCGATTCACCCCTTTGAGGTCCAGGACAGGCCGGAACCCTCCGTCCTTCTTGGGAACCACGAAATAGATGGAGTATCGACCGCAACCGTGTTGGTCTGTCGGTACCGGCTCGATCGCCCGGAGATCCAGCAGCCTTTGCACGGTCTCCCGCACCGCCGTGCACTTGCTGGGTGCCTTGCAGGGAGACCGCACGAAGGCATCGCGCACTGGTCGCTGCAGCTCCAGCGCGTATCCGTCTCTGATGACCTCCAGCACCCACTGATCCGAAGTCATGTGGACCCAGGCGCCATAGAACTCCCGCAGCCTGCCTCCTACGGGAACTAGTGGCCCCTGGGTCCGCCGTATCTCATTGCGTCTTGCGCAGGGCAGAGGCGGAGGAGGAGGAGGCTGAGGCCCCCCCCCCAAAACCTCTGCCGGCTCCCCTGAAACCCCGAAACCCCTGGTTTCGGACGGGAAACCTGCCCCGCTGACCGGTAGTGAACCGAGGGAAGCGAGAGCGGCGAAAGTCCCGCTGCTGAGATCTGCTGGACGCGGCACCACGGCTTTGCTTGGGTTTGTCCTCCGGTAGCTTACCACCCTTAGACTCACCCAAGTCCTTGACCAACTTCTCCAGGTCCTCTCCAAACAAGAGGCGTCCCTTGAACGGGAGTTTACTCAGCCTGGCCTTCGAAGAAGAATCCGCCGCCCAGGAACGGAGCCACAAGTACCGTCTGGCAGCTACGGCCGACGCCATACTGCTGGAAAGACCCCGCATGAGGTCATAGTGCAGGTCAGACAAATAGGCCGCCCCCGACTCCAGGCAGGCCGCCTCCACGGATTTGTCCTCCGCCTTCGCCGGTCGCACCTGTTGAGACCAGCGAAGACAGGCCCTGGCCACCCAGGCCCCACAAATGGCTGCCTGGAGGGACAGCGCATTAGTGTCAAACACCTGACGCAGAAGAGCATCCAGCTTTCTGTCCTGGGCATCCTTGAGGGCCGCGCCGCCTTCCACTGGGATGGTGGTCTTCTTTATCACCGCCGCCACCGCAGCATCCACCTTGGGGGGCGTGAAGATCTCCCGATCTCAATCGACCAGAGGATATAACCGTCCCAACACCCGCGACCCCCTCAGGGCCGCCCCCGGGACGTTCCACTCTTCCTGAATCAGCTCTTGGAAGACCCTATGAACCGGGAAGGCTTGCTGAGACTTCCGGAAGACTTGCAACAAAGGGTCCTCCAGAGGCTCGTCCTCCGACGGCCCCTGCGCTGGCATATTTAAGGCGCTCAGCGTCTCAGCGATCAGGGCCGGCAGTTCTTCCCTCCGGAAGACTCTGACCACCCTGGCCTGCTCCTCCTTGTCGTCGAGCTCACCCTCTTCCAAGTCTACCTCAGGGAGCCCAGCCTCGCCTTCCTCCTCCGACAGGGGCCCCTCTGAGGCCAGGGAGGGCTCAACCGACTCCGCATCTAACCTCGGCCTCTTGCCTCCGGGTTGATCCTCTACGGAGAGAGCCGGGTAGCGACGCTTTGCGCGGACCCCTTCCGAAGCCTCTGAAATTGGAAGAGGCAGGCCACCCGCTGTGCGCCGCAGGAGTGCCACAAACTCAGGGGAAAAAATGGACTCAAGTCCGCTCGCCCAGGGTACCTGGGGCGCTGGTCCCGTCGTGGGGGTCGATGGCCCCGCCACCGGCTCCGCACGGGATGAGCCTGGAGGAGAGCCATCCGAAGGCCCTACCTCCGACCCCGGTAGCTCCCCCACGCTCACCCCGGGGGGATCCAGAGTCGCCGCCTCCTTAGAGCATCTTTTACACACCCCGGAGTCTAACAGGGAGGATCTCTTAGCCCCACAAATCATGCAATGGGGCTTTGGCGACATAGCCCTAGAGTGCCTCTCTCACCCTTTCAGAGCTCTTCACCAGCAATGCCCCCCAATTCCCAAGGGAACCGGCTCCTCAGGGAGAAGATGGGCCCGCTGCGCCTAGCCGTGCCACGGGACCCAATGCAAAAGCAAACTTCTGCTGCCGCCGGCTAGATCTGGGAAGGCACTCTCACTGTCTTT
This sequence comes from Ichthyophis bannanicus, assembly GCA_033557465.1. NCBI lineage: Eukaryota > Metazoa > Chordata > Amphibia > Gymnophiona > Ichthyophiidae > Ichthyophis > Ichthyophis bannanicus. The sequence continues at coordinate 339,895,895 of CM066032.1, forward strand.
CTTCTTTTTTTTTTTTTTTTAAGCACCCCCAATAAAAGAAAAAAGCCTAGCTGGCTCCCCGGGGCCGCCCGCACTACCACCCGGAGGCTCAACCGCCGGGAAAGGGCCGAGAAAAAGCGCGGGAGCCGCAGTAGCACTCCCGCACGAGTGCCACGTGGCCGGGCCTGCACAGCCGCAAGGCGCGCCCGCGCCGCGGCGAAGAGAAGACGCGGCTGAGGAAATCGCGTTCCCCCCGCCCGCTTGCCTTACCTGAACTGCTGGCGCAGCGAGCGTCGCAATCTTCGAGGAGGATGGAAGGCCCCCAGGTCCGCCCAGCAAATCCCTCACGGCGGCCTGGTTCCAAATTCCCCCTTGCCGTCCAGCCAGAGGCGCGCTCACAGGCAGACCCTCTGTTTGGCGCGTGGCTGGACGCAACTCACTCACTGCCGGCTCAGCTCCCCTGCCGCAACCGGGGGCGAACCGGCCCCTCCGACCCCGCCGTGCTCCGCACAGGGGCAAGACTAAAGGAGGGAGAGGAGAGACTAAGGCACCGGCAGGCACAGGTACTATACCTTAAAGGTACAGCACCCTTTTCCTTCTTTTTTTTTTTTTTTTAGCAATAAGCTGTAAACCTTAATTAAACTAACAATCCTACACTCAAACTAAAACTTAGTTGTTCCTCCAGTGAGCCCGGACCCCCGGGCTCGACCTAGTCAGCTGCTTGGAGACTGAGGTAACTGATGGAGGAAGGCGGATGCCAGATTTATATAGGAGTGACATCATGAAAAAGAAGGTGGTTCCTCAGTCTCCAAGCTGCTGATTAAGGTTGACAACTCAGAGGTCCGGGACCAGACTGGGGCTACGAACAGGAAGCTCTGCTTTATAGAAGGGATTTTAAATCCTGAAAAACATACAGCAATACTACATTCTAAGGCAAAAGTGGATTAACGCCGGTCCTTGAGGGCCACCAGACAGAGTTTCCAGATATCTTATAATGAATAGATAGATCTGCATACACACTGCCTCAATAGTATACAAATCTATTTTATATACATCATTAAGGTTATTCTGAAAATCCAACTGGCTGGTTTTGAGAATCGGGGTTGCTAGGACATACCTCAGATACTGAAAAATAAAAAGCATGTAGATATCCACCCAAGTGAACACAGTCAAAATACTTTTACAATGGAATTAAAATGCTTTAAAACAGTATTGATAAAATTAGCTGTTTTATAAGGATGTAGTAACACATCCTACTTTTAATGGACATTATAAACACAAATAATATGGGCTTTGAGGGATTTTTGTAAAATTGGTAAATGTTGCTTAATTTCAGGCAATGTTATTTTTCACTTCAAACCAAAATCATACAATATGTTTATTTAAGGATGCCCTAATGCACAGGATTTTTTAAATGCCATAACAAATTTAAAGCTCACAGGTAAACAAACAATGCTGAAGGACTAGTTCTTTGAAAAATCATGGGGGTGGAGCAATACAGAGGAATGTAAAGATAGGAGATATTGGTTGGTGGTTAGAGCTCTGCAGCTTTAGATGTGTCTCAGCTTATAGCAACAGCAAGAAATTGTTCTTCCTCCGTTTCAATACCTTAGGCATTTTCATGCCGTCAATATGCCAAAAATAATCAGCCACCATACCAAAATCTAAATTAAAGGTTCTTTCTTTCAGAAGTCCTTCTTGCCCATCCCCTTTCTTTTAAGAGATAAAAAGAGCAGCTGATGATGCATAGAAAAACGTATTGATATTACTGATACAACAATAGAAAGGCAATAATTCATGGAATAGTGTTCACTGGGTAATATTCCCTTTAAAAATGAAGCTGAAAATTGCTCCAAAATACTACAATGTTGGTAAATGGGAGCATCTGCATTTCAAAAAATAAGTAGTGTTTATTAATGAATCATTCCAGGCTCTTCCTTAGTGAGCCTGATACTCAAAAGGTCTTATAAGTCTACCAGGGACCAGTAAAAATATAAGGAGTGGAAGAGTGGCCTAGTGGTTGGGGCAAGGTACTTCAGGCGGAAGGTCGGGGGACAGCAACCTTGGGCCGGAAGGACTGGGGTTTCTAGTCCCACAGGTGCTCCTTGTGGTCTTGGGCAAGCCACTTAACCCTCCATCGCCCATGTTCCCTGTAAAATAGTTATCTCCAAGTTATAATGCCCTGTTCAATGTAATTTCAGTTTGTTCAATGTAAACCGCACTGATGCAGAATAGCGCGGTATATAAGAGAATATAAATAAATAAATAAGGCTGTTTGATGCAAATTTTCAGTAGCATTATATTGACAGTGCTAGTGAAAATGGTTTTATCCACTTGGCACTCTCTGTATAGTACTGGTGTGAAGTCTGGGTTGAGCATGAGTGCTGACGAACAACTATTTTTATACCAGTAATATTTGGCCGCTATACATATAGATAAGTGTTGAAATTTAGGCTTGCTAAAAAGCAGTTCTAAAGTAAACTACTTAGCCTTATGTACAGCAACTGAATATCGCCAAAATATGTATTAACCAGCATTAACCAAGTCAGCACCATTTACTATACATCCAAAGGTGCTGAATATATGTACTTTTTAAAACATGGCCAAATGTTTAAAAAATACACTGGCTGCTAAGTCAAAATTAATCTGAGTGTCTTTTCTCTTATAAAGCAAAAGGGTCTTTGCAGAACAGGTGCTTTAAGGATCTTACCCATAAGCCTTAAACGTAAGGGGTGTGGCGAGATCATTTCAATCTCTGCTCTGAGCAAGTCTTTGGCAACTGCAAAGATTTCTTCTTCAGTAGAAACAGCAGAGACTACTGTTAAAGCCCTTGTTTTCACTTCAAAATTGACATTCTTCAGTTTCAGGGTAACAGTTTTGCCCTACAAATCAAAACACATTTTTAATTATGGCAATCAGTTGCAAAGCACCTACAGAAATACTCCTTAGATTTGAAATATCGTACGATATGCAGGATTTGTCTTCTGCCACATAGTAAAGTAAGTCTTGTCAATATAACTCTCCTAATACTAGTGGAATGAGGATCACTCTTGAAATACTATAAGTCCATTTTAGAGAGGTCATGGAGAGGGGAATTTATGTCCAAGTCAGGGCACATACAGTTCCCCCTGTAGTTTACAAAATACTCTACCAAACATGGAACCTTTTGCAAAATACTTACAAAGACAATGCACAACGGCATATGTATTATAGTGACACGTCCATCAGGAACACCAATTTTAAAAAGCTGCACCTGGGAGAAAAAGAGCATCCTGCTTTCCTCCAAACGTGTATGGGAGCAGCTTTTTTAAATCGCTGTTCTCGATATCTACACACACCCTTTCCCCTTGATCCCCCTTCTGTCCCAGTCCAGTCCGCACCAACATTCTCCCTGCCAGCATCCCAGTCCCTGACCCCCCCTCCCCCAACATTAGCATGGTGTCCTCAACATTGACAGATACAGTTGTGGTCAACATTATTGGCACCCTTGCAGTTCAACCCCTTAAAGTCCAATATCTCCTTTAAAAGGTGGCCAGTGAAATAGCTTTGAACTATATATGCACACATATTTGACACATAAAAGAATCAAATAAAATAAAACCAATTAAAAAGGAAATAAGAAATAGTATAAAAACTGAGACATTGCTTGGACATGATTATTGCCACCCTTATAAACAATTCAAATCAGTTTGAACAAAAGAACCACATTGCAACTGCACTAAAATCAATTGTACCCACATGACTTGAAACAACCAATGAATGATGGCTCTGATGTTTAAACTGGCCACAGTCACTCCCTGTTACATTTTCACAATGGTGAAGACAAGAGAACTGCCTGAAACTATCAGAAAAGCCATTATCACCAAACATCAAACTTCAAAGGAGTATAAGGCAATCACCAATGACCTTGGGATTCCTATGTCTACAATTTGCAATGTTATTAAGAAGTTTTCTCCTCATGGAACTGTCAAGAACCTCCCAGGACATGGTGGGAAGAGCAAAATTAATTCAAGAAGTCTTCAAAGAGCTTAAGGCTGACCTGGAGTAATCTAGAGTGGTGGCTTCAACCTGCACCATATGCTGCACACTAAACAAAGAAGGATTTCATGGGAGAAGGCCAAGGAGGACCTCACTGCTGTAAGACAAGCATAAAAAGGCACACCTGATCTTTGCCCAAACCCACCTTGAGAAACCAGGGAAAATGTTCTATGGACAGATGAAACAAAACTTGAGCTCTTTGGCAATGCAGACCAGTGATACATTTACAGGCAAAGAAATGAAGCTTATAAGGAAAAAAACACCTTTCCTATAGTTAAATATGGTGGAAATACCATAATGTTGTGGGCTCTTTTGCTGCCTCAGGAACTGGAAGCCTGGAACGTATTAAAGGAATCAAAGTCAGAGGACTACCAAGATATTTTGGTGCCAAACGTGTTACCTAGTGTCAGAAAGCTTGGTCTGGGTGAAAGTCATGCAGGACAATGACCCCAACAAACATCCAAAAGTACAAAAGATGGTTAAAAAGGAACAAATGGACCTTTTTAAACTGGCTAGCAATGAATCCTGATCTCAATCCAATCGAGAACCCTTGTAAAGAGCTGAAATCTGCCATTGGTAAAAGGAATCTTGGAAATATTCATGAGCTGGAACAAATCGCAGTTGATAAGTTTCTTAAAGAATATATACTTGGGCTATCCTCTTCTTTATCTGTTCTCAGGAATAAAGGACTGTTGGCACAAACACCCCCATTGGAGTTTGCAGTTCACGGTCTCAAACCAGGACAGTGGGTCTTGATAAAATCCTGGAAAGAATCCAAATTGCAACCAGACTGGGAAGGCCCTTTCCAGGTCTTACTGAGTACTGACTGCTGTAAAAACTGCGAAAAAAGTTTGGACTCATTATACACGAATTAAAGGTCCAGTCGAAGCTCCTTCAGACAAACAATGGAAGGTCCAGGGAACTAATGACCCTCTGCACCTGAAAATAAGAAGGAAAAACAGAAGAACAGGAGAGGAGTTGGTTAAAAAAGGACTAATATAAATTATAACGTGGACAAAGAAAAGTGGATGGTGTTGCTATGATGGGGAGGATCACGTTCTCTGTTAAGGTGAATGACATGGGATCTAGGACAGGGAAAGGGATGGACGGATGAACAAATACAAACACAGACACGATGGGGAAGGGTGTACCTAACATATTTACTGTAACCGTACCAGAGGGAGAGGGATCGGTGAGCCTAGAATTTGATGCCTGCCAAGTGATAAGTTGTGATGGGGGATACTACGAAAAGTTGTGGGGAAATAGTCATAAGTATATGTGTCCAGAGACTGCCCAGACACTTGTGTACGGGATGCCCTGTTACGGGTGGTCACAAGTTTGATGGACCACCGAGGATGGAGGCTGGGTCTCCACAGAGGGTAAGAGGCACCCAATTCAAAAGAAAATAACACTGATGAAGAAACACAGCATTCAGCAATGTAACCCAGGAAGTTGCAACCCCACTGTGGTCACCCTCTCTGGAAGAGACAACTCACTGGATGGGACCTATGGACTAGGAATAGACATTAGTGGGCAAGATCCTCTGGGAAGATTGAGGATAAAAATACCCCTCAAGAATCAGACTCAGGTCTCCACACCATTCCCTAGCATATCCTTTAAACCTAATAAGGACCTAAGGCAGTGAAGATAGTGGAGATTAGGACATCACTGGAGTCGATGGCGGCGTGAGGCAGCCGCTCCGGCACCGACCCAGCCAAAAGGCTTTAAAATTGAACCTCCGGAGGTATGAAACGGCAGCCCTGGGTGGGGGAAGACGTCGGGAGCCAGCTGAAGAGGTTTAAAACTTGGCAGTGCCGGAGGAAACTAAGGCGGGCTGCAACAGCGGGCACAGAGGGCAGCCACGTGGAGAGGCAAGATGGCGTCCGGAGCGGATGGCATGAGTGGAACGGGGGCTGCGGCAGAGCGCAGGAGGCTACAGAAACCCAGTGGCACTAGCAGGAGCGAAGTGGCTGGAGAGAGGGGGCTACCTGAAAGCGGATGAAGCAGGAGCTGGGAGTGCAGCAGCGGCGATAGTGGAAAGGAGAGCTGGGCAGGAGGAGAGTTTTACTGTGGCGGCAGCAAGCAGTGTCCCCCTACAGAAGCCAACGGCAGGAGGAGTAGGAGCTTAGGAGGAGCCGAGGTAGAGCACTGAACCCTGTCACAGGGGCAGAGAGACTGCAAGTAAGAATATAAGGGCAGCAGCTGTCTGAGAGGAAGGGACAACACGTGAAGTTGCGATGACTACGAGAAGAAAAGCAGCAGATCTCAGAGAGTATGCATACTCGGGGTCACAAGCAGGGAAGAGTGACAATGTGCCAAGTGAGAATAAACAACAGCAAGCAGATACTGAAGAGCAGGTGGAGGAGGTGGAGACGGGGAGTGAGATGGCACCAGGAAAAGACCCCCCCCAAAATGTTACTAGAGTGGAGCTCAGGGACTGGTTCCTCGAAATTTAAAAAAAAGGTGCAGTCAGTGAAAAGTGAGTTAAATGAGCTCTTGGGACCATTGAAGGAGGAAATTGGGGACCTGGTGTGCATGATGGGAGAACACGAAATCCGGCTGCAAGAGATTAAGCAGCTGCAGGAAGAAGGGATACAAAGAGATTTAAAGCTAAACTCTCAGCATGAGGCTCTACTTTATAAACTGGAAGATTTGAAAAATCGATCGTGTCGAAACAACTTGAGAATCCAAGGAATCTCAGAGGAGATAAAATTTCAGGATAGTGAAAAGGTGGCAGTGTCTGTGTGTCTAGAGGTGCTAAAGAAAGGGGGAGAGGAGGTGGCAGCTGTGGACATACAAATTGAGAAAGCACACAGAGCACTGGGACCACCAGTAGGGAACAGGCCTAGAGACATTGTAATATGCCTGGCACGCTATAAAACAAAGGAGAGTTGTCAACAAAATGAGGGGTTTTGGAGCTCTTACATGGCAGGGATACCCTGTGCGTATATATGAGGACTTGTCTGCTGGCACACTGCAGCGGAGGAGGGCAATGCAACCAGTGACACAACTATTGCGGAAAGCGGACGTTAAGTACAGATGGCTGCATCCGTTTGGAATATCCTTTACCCTCAAAGGGCGGACATGGTGGACGCAGTTGCCAGAGGAGGCGATGGGGGCCCTACGAGAAGCAGGACTAGGGTCCCAGGACGCTCCTAAGGCGGCAGGCTCAATGGAGCGGAGGCGGCAGCAGCAGCGAGGAGAGAGCCAGGAGAGGCGGATCAACAGGAAGATAAGGCAGGAGCAGCGAGAGGACCGGAATGTGGAAGGAACCTGAGGACTGCTAATATGATGGGTATACATTGTGGGGGAGGTGAAGGAGTGTTATAAGCACTGTAAGTTTGGGAGAGATGGGGTGGGTAGGAATGGAGGGCGAGGGATGGTGGGAGTGGGATTTGGTGCAAAGAGGTAGTCAAAGTTGCGAATGCATGATGTAGGAATAGGGAGGGGAAGAGGGCGGGAGAATGGTGGGGGAGGGGGAGCATCAGGGAAGAGGAGAAAGGGGTTAGGGTGTAGAGTGGGGTGGGGTGGGGAGGAGGAAGGGTAAGATTAAGGGGTGGACTAGGAAGTGGGGGGCGGGAGAGCACGGACAGGGAAGGAGAAGGGGGGGAGGTAGGGGCGCACTACCCCTGGTGTATCCTCTGGAGGGAGGGAGGGGGATGGGGAGGGAGGGAGGGGAAGAAGGAGGTCGGAAGGTAAAGGGGATGGGGAAGCAGGGGAGGGACCTGGAAGCAGGGACTAGTGGAAGGGGGGAGAGGGGGAAAACGGGGGAGACAGGCAGGGGCACAGGAGCGGAGGGGCGGTAGAAGGAAGGAAGGGGGGCCAGGGGAAGATAGATCAGAGGAGAAAAATGTTAACGATTGCGACATTGAATGTAAAGGGGTTGCGCACGTGGAGAAAATGGAAAATGGTAGAACAAGAGGGCAGAAGACTGGGGGCGGAAATTCTGTGCATACAGGAAACCCACCTGTGGGTGGGGCAGGAACACCTATTGGAGTCTAGACAATACCCTAAGGTGGTCCTGGCGGGACAGAGAAAGAACTCCCGAAAGGGGGGGTTGTGATCTTGGTGGGAGGTGAATATCAGCATATGGTGAAGAGTACCTGTAGGGGGAAAGGGAGTATATGGGTGGGGTGCAATTACAAATAGAGCAGGAAGAGGTGTGGGTGATTAGCCTATATGGACCGAAGGAGAGGCAGGAGGAGGCCTATGAGCAAATCCTGAAGGAGTTAGAGGAATTTGGAAGCACTTCCATAATCCTGGAAGGGGATTTCAATCTGACATGTAACACCGAATGGATACTAGTGGGGGTCAGAGGGGAGGGGGCCGAGGGGATAGGCGCCGTTTGCAAAAAATGAGGGAGAGATTGGGATTGGTTGACGTTTGGAGAAGCTGGCACCCAGGAGAGCGGAAGTATAATTACTCCCCAGTACGTGGAACCTATAGTAGGCTAGATATGATATGGGGGGGGGGGGGGTACAGGAAGTGGAACATGGCCTAATCACCTGGTCAGACCATGCACCAGTTAGTGTCAAGTTTGACTCGGGTACAGAAGATGATAGTTTAAAATTCTGGAAGCTAAATGATTCCCTGCTTGAGGAGGAATGGTATGTGGGGAAGCTTAAGGACAGTATAAAAGAATATGTCAGGTTGAATGACACAGGGGAGGTGTCTATGGGGATTCTGTGGGATGGACTAAAGGCGGTAATTCGGGGACAGCTGGTTAGTAGGGGGGCACAAGTAAAGAGGGAGAAAGGGGCAGCAGAAAAAGACTTATTGCAGAACCTGGGGAACCTCGAGAGAGCGCACCAAACAGTGCAGGATCCCATTACTATTGCAGAGTTCATTAAGGTGAGGGCAGAGTTGAGAAAACTGCGAGCTCAGGAGATGGCGTATCAACTGGCGGTGTTGAACCAGGCCCACTTCGAAGGGGGGAACAGGGCGGGGAGGCTTTTAGCCTGTCGCCTAAAGGCAAGGAGGCAGGCAACGTTCATAGATGGGATTAGGAATAATAAAGGAGAAATAGAACACCAAACCAAGGCTATCAGGAAGATATTTAAAGAATTTTATGAGACTTTGTATAAAAGTGAAACAACGGTGGGGGGGGGGGGGAGATTGAAGAGTTCTTGAATGAGTGTCACCTTCCACAGGTGAATGAGGAGGAGAGGGAATGCTTAGGGCAGCAGATTCAGGAGGAGGCGGTAAGGAGGGCTATAGCCACGTTAAAAATTGGGAAGGCACCAGGCTTGGGTGGGTACACCGTAAAGTTTTATAAAGTGATGTCTGAACCTATTACGCCCATCCTCACTCAGGTAGTAAATAGGGTTCTACAAGGTGACAATCTCCCAAAGTCTATGGCGGAAACCGGAATTACGGTGTTACCGAAGCCCGGTAAAGATAGGGGGGTATGTGGATCCTACAGACCAATATCCCTAATAAATTTGGATGCCAAAATCTTGGCGAAAGTGTTGGCAAACCAGATCCAAGATGTAGTGTCACAGTTGATCCATCCTGATCAGACCGGATTTGTCAAGGGGCGACAGGGAAGTGACAGTGTGAGAAAGGTCTTGAATATAGCCTGGCATCTTCAGAGATCTAAAGAATCGGCAGTGATGGTCACGGTTGACCGCGTGGAGTGGCCATATATGTTTCAAGTACTAGGGAAAATGGGGTTTGGAACGCAGTATATCAGCTGGATAAGAGCATTGTATCAGGGACCACGAGCTAGAGTCAGAATGAATGGCGGGTATTCAGATACTTTTGAGCTCCATAGAGACACCAGACAGGGATGCCCATTGTCTCCTTTGCTGTTCGCGATAGCTATTGAACCACTTGTCACATACATTAGGCGGGAGGCGGACATAAAAGGGGTAGGGATGCGGGGGCGAGAGGAAAAGATTGGGTTACTTGCGGATGATATTATCTTTACCTTGACACAACCACTTACAACGTTGCCAGTGTTAATGAAGGTCGTTCAGCGGTATAGCCGGATAGCAGGCTATCAAATGAATCAAGGTAAAACTGAAATGTTGGGGTTTAATTTGGCACCTAGAATGGAGGAGAGTTTGCGGCACAATTTTAGGTTCTGGTGGGTAGCGGGTAGTTTCCGTTATTTGGGGATCCAGTTGGGGACTCCTTTATCTAGGATTAAAAAATGGAATTATCAAGGACTAGTGGAAAGTATTAGACAGGATCTTTCTAGGTGGAGGGGACTGTATCTGTCATGGATGGGCCGCATAGCGGTGGTGAAAATGAATATACTGCCAAGGTTGCTGTTTGTGTATATGTCCTTACTGTGTAGAGTGGCAAAAAAGGAAATAGACAAGATGAAAAATCTGCTAATGCAGTTTATTTGGGATGGAAAGTGCCCGAAAGTGGTTAGGGCCACTATGTACAGGACTAGGGAAGGGGGGGGGGGGGTTGGGAGTCCCATCTTTGTTTAGATACTGTGAGGCAGCACAACTCCAGGCACTGTTTGTGTGGAAAGAGGGGCTGGAACATCCAGTGTGGGTATGAATGGAAGGAGAGGAGGACGCGCGTAGAGAGGCTTGGATATGGGATCCCGGGGCTAGGAGGCGGGGGAAGGGGGAGGAGAATCCATATATGGAACTCACTCAACAGGTCTGGGGGAAATGGAAAAGGTATTTGATGGGGGGGGAAGACGTACTCCAGGGAGACTTATATTCAGACGGTGGCAGAGGGTGGGATGGGGGAAGTGGTGGGGATCTTTAAGAGGTGGGGGAGGAAGGGGTTGTGGAAAATTGGCCAAATGGTAGGGGACGGGAGGGGGGGGGAGGAAATCCGGAGATTTGAGGAATTACAAGAGCAGTATCATCTGGAGGAGCGAGGCAGGTATGCATATATTAGTATGTGGTATTGGTTGCAGCAGCAGGAGGTGAAAAAGGACTGGTCTGCGCAGCCCACACCCTTTGAGGAGATGATGAGGAAAAGGGGGATGACTACTCGGATAATATCAAGGCTGTATAAGCTTCTGGGGGAACATAAGCCGGGGATAATTCGGAGCCAGAAGCAGTGGGAGGAGGAGCTGGGAGGCCAATGGGATTCCACGAGTTGGGACAGTATCTATATTAGAGCTCACAGGCTAGCCCCGGGGACAACAATGTTAGAAAATAGCTATAAGTTAAGGTTGAAAATGTACTGGACCCCGGTGTGGCTCCATACGCTGTATCCAGAGAATTCGGAGCATTGCTGGAAGGGATGTGGGGAAAGGGGGGACCTGCTCCATATGATCTGGAGCTGCCCTATTATACGAGACTATTGGGCAGCCGTGGAAAGTCTCACAGTGGATATTACTAAGGTGCGGGTACAGTTTACATCGGCTATGGTTAATACTGAATGAGGAGGTGGAGGAGGTGGAGGGAGGAGGAGGTGGAGATTTGGGGAGGTTACAGGGGTACTGCGTAATTGCGGCCAGGATGAGCTTTCCCTGTTGTGGAAAAATATGGGGGTACCCCCACTAAAAGAGGTGGTGGGGAGAATGGAGCAGCTATGGGGCTTCTGTGCGATAGAAACACACAGAAAGCACACTCTTACAAAGTACAACAAGGTGTGGTAGCTGTATGCACAGTGGAGGGGGGTGGAATATTGGTGTGAGAAACCGGAAGGAGGTGGAGCAACGATGTAAAGATGTAATTGGTTAGCTCTTTACCTGCTTAAAGATGTCACTATTGAACTGTTTAAAAAGTTTAAAATGCAAACTGTTTACAATGTATACTGTATAGTGTTAAATGTTTAAAAGGGCGTTACAGTGTTTGAGAATAGATAGAGGGGGTAGGGGAGGGTGGGTTGGGGGGAGTGGGAAGGGTAGGGAGGGTGAGTGGGAGGAGAGAGGGGGTGGGGGTAAAAGGGGGGGATGAAACAATGCTCATTATTATTATTATTGTTGGAGGAAGTTAGTTTGCTAATGTATAGGAAGGAAGATTTTGAGAGATCAGTGGGGTCTTTAGACGTGTAGATGCACGTTTGTGCTGGAAAATTGAATAAAGAACAAATTACAAAAGATAGTGGAGATTAAAGATTTGAGGGACACTCTACAGGTGGAAACATGAATGGGGATGTGAACACCTGGGTGGAATGGGTTAAATATACCGTAGGAAGTCTCAACCATAGCAATTGCTACGCATGTGCCTCCAGGAAGCCCATTGCACAGGTTGTGCCCTTACCCTTTAGGTGGGATACAGATCCTGATGGAGTAAGATGCCTCATATCTCTGTATCAGGAAATAACGGCTTGGGGAAATGAAAGTTGCAAGTTATTGAATTTGCTCTTTCCCCCTACAGACTTGAAGGAGGTAAAAGTCCCCCCCACACACATTTTCAGCAGTGTTTGGAAATCACTCCGCCTGCCTCATCAGGCGGGGGAAGAACTACACGAGGGAAGTGGCGGAACTGAACACCTGTGTTCTAAGCTTAAACCTGACAGGGATGGAAGGAGACGAGAAGAACTACTCCAACCTGGTAATCCCTAGGCCAGACCTATGGTGGTACTGTGGAGGGCGGATGTTGAAACCAGCATTGCCTACCTTATGGTCGGGAACATGTGCAATAGTTCAATTGGCTGTTCCTTTCACCTTGGCGTTCACAGAACAGGAGAAGGGGCAAATACAAAAGGAAAGGAGGAGTACCTTGGGAGCCTCATTTGATGACAGGATATATATAGACGCAATAGAAGTCCTTTGGGGAGTTCCGGATGAGTATAAAGCACGAAACCAGATTGCAGCTGGATTTGAATCCCTGTTATGGGTAATCACGATAAACAAAAATGTAGATTGGATAAATTATATATATTATAACCAACAGTGGTTTATCAATTATACCCGGGATGCAATAAAGGGGATCGCAGAACAATTTAACCCCACTAGCAGAATGACCTGGGAGAACCAAATGATTTTAAATATGATGGCAGCTGAAAAAGGAGGCGTGGGTGTAATGTTGGGGGGAAATGTTGTATGTTCATCCCCAATAACACGGCCCCTGATGGCACTATCACTAAAGCCCTGCGAGGTCTAACTACCTTGACAGAGAAACTGGCAGAAAATTCAGGTACGGATACCTCTCTCACTGGATGGTTGGAGTCATGGTTTGGGAAGTGGAAAGGGGTGGTAGTATCTATATTTACCGCTGTACTTGTTGCCATTGGAGTATTAATTATGGTGGGGTGTTGCATAATACCGTGTATAGGAGGGTTAACTCAAAGACTGATAGAAACGGCAAGCACTAAACAAATGATTGTATCATTTCCAGTGCACAAGGATGCAATGTTATTAATGGACAATAAAGGGGAAGAAATAGTCAGGAAGGATGTTATCTAAATTAGAAGCTTCCTATGGAACTATAGAGTAAATGTAAAAAGTAACAAGAAAACTCTAAAAAGAAAGAGGGAGGGGTTTGATATAAACAAATGTGATATGTTATTCTTGTAGTCCATTCATTCATCACTCTGTAATATAATTTTGTATGTAATGACTTTCTGACTCCCTTTGTTGTATGCCTGCATCCTAGAAGGAGAGACTATGTGGCTAGTAACATGTAGCCTGTCACAGGTGTGTAAGTGCAAAGAAGTGTAGTGAAACAGTATTAACCAATGAGTTACAGACATGCTGGAAGAGGAAGAGGACATAGCGTACTATAAAAGAACTGTGAAACAGAGGATAGGTGTATCTGCTCAGTCAAGCAGGCACCTTCTTGCAAGAATGTAATGTAATTAAAGTAACCCTTTGCTTCACTGAGGAATATGTTATTGTGTAAAAATGTTATGCTTATTACACAAGGATTACCTAAACACACACTACTCCCTCTGCAATGAGCACAAAATACAGGAGCAAGGATCATCTAAGGACCATCACTACAGGCACATGTCACCCCAGTCCTTAAGCAGCTGAATTGGCTGCCCATCACCTCTAGAATCAAATATAAAACCATTCTCAACACCTACAAAGTCTTAAATAACCAATCATCAGAACACTTACAGACTCTATTAAGAAAACCCAGGAGCGACAGGCTAAGAAGACACAATACACAAAATCTCTTTGAAATACCACCCCAGAAACATAAGAGCAAACAAAAGCACATGAAACGTGGCATTCTTACTCTATGCCCCATCTATCTGGAACTCTCTTACCTCCTAATCTAAGAGCCATCAAAACCTAGGAGACTTCCAAAAATAACTAAAAACCCATCTCTTTATAAAATACTATGGTGCAGATCCCCAACAGGATTAAGCTCAATACAAACTCACATACCGTGACCGTTGGACACACTGCTAATCATGTCCCCGCTTCCACAAGGCCCTTGATCAATGACCTAAAAGCAACACTGGCATTCACCCCTTATCTGCCAACATACTGCATATTTAAATCCCCTAACTAGGACCTCCTATTCCTACATAAACCAGATGAATTAAAATACCAGTATACATCTGCTTTATACAACCATAAATGTCATATTGTACATAAGTCAAGTTATCGTAGCCATTATCTGGCTCTGCTATCTATAGTTACTCTTTGTTACTGTGCTTGTTAACGTTACTTATAACTTTTTTACTGCACCTAATGTCTGCTTGCACCTAGTTCATTGTAAACTATTTTAACTGAAAGAAAAATGGCATAAAAATGTGTTAAATAAATAAACAAACACACATTACAGGTAGTAGAGTGTAAACGGAGGTTCAACTTAAAGTGTAAAAAATTAAAATATGATCTGCATGTGGGCATTCACTCCAAAACAATGCTCAAGTCTCCATGCCAGAAGTCCCAGGTTCCTCTGACTGTACTGAAATTTGTAATTCAGAAGACTGCCATTTCAATCTTTTATCCCCCACTGCAACCCACTGTCATTTTGGTTGCAGGGGAGCACTTCTGCAGCAGGCTTTCCAAGTTTCATCCAAAGTCTTACTTTGGTAAGCCACCTTGTTGACCATAAACTAAAGTCCAAAAGGACATAACCAGTGATATTGCACATTATTTTTCCTCAAAACCACTGTAGTTTCTTTAGGTTCTGATGCTTCTGCAGAATTACTGCTGAGACGTTCCTATACATCTCAATCCGATGCCCATCCCAATCCAAATTTTTAAGGGATCTGATGGTCAAAAGGATTTCTTCCTTTACTGGGTACCGCAGCAGACATACAACCACATCCCATGGCTGGCCTGCTTGAGGAAGGCCCAAATTCCTATGCACACATTCTATCTGCACATCATCCTAACCCGCTGAGCCATGTTATGCATGCTGATATACCGGTCTTACTCAGGGACACTGCAGTTTCTTAAATTATAATGGTGGACTAAATTCTCAAAAACGTCCAGTTACTCAGCGAGCCCTAGGCATATCCCATCCATTTTATCACACAGGCACTCACTGATGCCATTTCAGTCTCAGCGTTGTCCATCTTCTGCTCTACCATGCGGTTGCCTAAGTCTGCAATCTCCTGCTGCAGCTCCGCAAACATGCATTTGACCTCCTCAGGTACCACATTAATCTCATGTTTAAGTTCCTGCTTGAGATCAGCAAGCATCTGCTACATCATAGCATAGGTAAGCATATCAGCACATTTCTCAGACACTAGTCAGTATCGACCCCCTCTCCTCTCCCCCTTGAGTCTTCAATTGTCCTAAATGAACCTGCTCTCGGCTGATTTCTGAAATTAAGCAGGGTCGGGCCTGGCTAGTACTTGGATGGGTGACCACCTTGGAATGCCAGAGGCTGTATACTCATTGCCTAGAAAAAAGGTTTGACAATCTACTTCTGGTCATACCTTGCCCAAAACCCAGGGGTTTGGTCACCAGGAGTCAGCATGGACTTGATGGCACACAGTGCATTTTGCATCGATCCATGCTCAAATTTATACCTCTCTTGAGGCAGGTACTATTTATTTATTTATAAGCTTTTCTTTATCACCACTTCCAGAGATCAAGGGCGGTTTATAATCAACCAACAAAAATTATATTAAACCTTTATTTATAATTTACATAATGTTTGAAGCTAGCTTACACAAATTATAGTATACTTCTTTTACAATACAATAAACATATTATACAATCAACTGGTTTACAATGGGATATGAGCATTTGTGAAGTGCACCAGCAAGATACCTTGGATATGATTATGCTGGTAAAATATAAGGGATATATTAGGGAAGGTCAATGTGTATATCCAAGGATATTTTGAACTCTATGCATGTACACCAGTGCTTCGCAAGCCAGTCCTAGTGAATTTCCTAGCTCAGTCTGGCTTTCAGGATACCCACAATGAATATCCATGATATAGATTTGCAATCACAGTCTCCATTGTTTGCCAATTTTATAAAAAGCATTTTCATACCTTGCAACTCTGCCCTAGCTGTTCCCAAACCAAACTACACCACTGGGCATGCCTATGCATGGATCATGTAAAAGTGCATGTGCTCTTGTTTGTGAGCATGCTTCTACATGCATAGTCATCTACACAATTTTATAAGAGCCATTTTTTAAATGTGACTCATGTTTTATATTTGGAAAATGTTTTATAAAAATACCCCCTAAGATAGCAATTTCATAAAATGGCACATATGTCAATGTTCCAAAAAGGCACCTAATTTTATATCTATTCTATAAAGGCACACAACACCATGCAAATCAGAACACAGTATTTTTAAGAAAATGTTTTTAAGTTATAGTCAAACAAATTTTGAAGTTGAAGGATGCATCAAGAAACTTTCATAGCCACTATATTGGACTTTACATCTTCTATATCAATGGCATCATTTGCCTCCTTTTTGTTGTTCAGAAACATATAGGGGCTAATTATATATGAAGCCATGGGAAGTTATGCGCCATCTACATACATAAATCATACATTTTCAATGACTGACACACACTGATGGGCTTTTACACATGTATTTTAGCCCATCGTTATCTTATAAGAATGTGTGTTAAGCCAAAGGTGTGTACTTTCACTGTGGGCACTCACAGAGGTGGAGCTTGGGTGGCGCACACACTTGCATGCCGTCATTTACAGCAGTCACAGGGCTGGTGTAAGTGATCGCACTTAGATGTGACATGCAACTCACAACCTATACCCTTGTTTTATAAAGTACGCATATACTTGACATTATAAAATAGGCACTATTGATGCACATAAAAATGCTTGTTCATCTAGGCACATCTTATTTATTTATTTGTACATTTTTTTATACCGCTTCCTCCAGAGATCAGATGCGATTTACAGGTAACAGAACGACAATAATAATGAGATATTATTATTTTTACAAAGAACATTTTTTTTGAACAATGTAACTAATGCATAAACTAGTAAGACTGGGATGAGAATTCAAAACAGTCTTATAAACTATAACAAGCAGAAACTATTTACCTAGAGGGAATCGATGAAACTGTTTGCTATAGTGACTAAATTGTAGAGGAATTGTGCGGGTGTGTGTGTGTTTATGTTTGTTTAAGTAGGGTCGGTATATGGTTGTTGGTCAGGGTTGATCTGTGAATTCAGGACATCGATTTTATAAGGAGCCACCTAAAGTTACATGCACTCTAATCATAGGCATAGAAAAATGATCACAAGGATTCATCTTGCTATTCATAAATATCTTGGTGGCATTCGACTTGATCTCGCACCAGCTACTCCTAAACAGACTACAGTAAATCGGAATACAAGGCACCACCTTAAAATGGTTCTATTCCTACCTATCCATCCGCTCACAACAAATTAAAATAGGATCAACCACATCCCTCCCTTTCTCCCTCAGACAAGGCGTATCACAGGGATCAGCGCTTTCATCTATCCTCTTCAATATCTATTTACAACCAATCTGCAATGTGATCAAGAGCTTTGACATATGGAGCTTAGTTTATGCAGATGACATAATGCTCTTTACCCCTTTCACCACAACTGGTTGCCAATTTACTGCCGGATCATATACAAAGTTGCCCTCTTAACTTTCAAGGCCATTAACAAAAGAACTGCCAGCACCTTGACAAACCTTATCCTCCTCACACCACTATCTAGAACAAGAAGGTCCTCCGCCACCAACACTCTAGTAACCCCAAGTGAAGTAACAAAATGCACTAACGCCACAAGAAAGAGAGCGTTTAGGTTCTACGCACCTAGCTGCTGGAATGAGCTCCCAGTGACCATCCGCACAATCACTGACCTTGCCCAATTTAGAAAGGTACTAAAGCACCACCTCTTTCTCCTACACTATGCCCAAGCCAACAACACATCCTCACCTGGCCTTACCTTACAGTCAACCCAATAAATAATTCCACATCCTTATATATAGCCCTCTGGACAAGCCATGTTGCTACAGCCACATAGCGTCCTCCCTACCATTGTATATAATCCGTATATATCATGTATATAATCAGTATATATCATGTATATGCTTTCCCCTGTTATCAATCCAAGTTGTACTACCTGTTTATTGTAAGTGCAAAGTAGGCTCTTCCTACTCTGCACAAAATGTAATCGGTGAACCGCACTGATTTTAAAAAGCGTGGTATATAAAAGCATTAAATAAATAAAATAAATAAAAAAACTGCCCCGACTACAAAAACTCAACAATTGTTTCACAGCGATATCTAAGTGGCTCAAAGCGCACAACCTCAACATAAACCATACCAAAACTGAGCAACTACACATCACAAGAGACCCAAACTTCACACCACCACCAACAATCACATTCGACAACATTCAAATTAACGTCAAAAATGAAATCAAATACCTAAGCATAACACTGGACTGACAGCTCACTCTGCTTTCACACATAAACCATACAACATCTACAATATATTACAAGCTCCAAATAATAAAGAACCTATGCCCACTTTTCTCACCAGTCAACTTTCGATCCGTAGTTCAGTCAACAATAACACCATTGCTCAACTATGGCAACACAATATACCAAGGCATTCCAAAGAGCGCACTATACCCACTGCAGCTAGAACAGAACACTGCAGCAAGGATTATCTTGGGACAAGCTCGCCATTCCCACATCATGCCACTCCTCAAGCAACTTTACTGGCTGCCCATATCACAAAGAATCAAATATAAGCTCCTTATCAACACAATCATTCATAACGCCTCAGCGCTCACTCTACATACCTTAATATCAACCCGCAGCAGTAATAGACCTACAAGACAGGGCATGTCTAACATGCTGGATATCCTAGCAGAAAAATCAAAGCGCAGCCAAAGGACCAATAACAGGGCCTTCTCGGTATATGCCTCGGTACAATGCAACTCACTTCCGCCACAAATAAGAGACATTCAACTCCTAAAAGACTTCAGAAAAGCCCTGAAAACACTACTATTCATAGAATACTATGGCCTACCAACAAATTACAATTAACCAGAACAGCATCTCCATGCACAGAACACTCACCTTGAACTCTAAGCAATGACAGTGCTGTATCACATCATGTATATAGTTTGGCTACTTGTTTATTATAGTGTGAGTTACAATGTATTCATCATGTTCAATGTACCATGCACTTCTGTTTGAACTGTTCAGTGTTACTACACTGAGTTATTTGTAAATCATCTTGACTTGTAGAAAGACGGTATAAAAAAACCTGTTAAATAAACATGCTAGCAATGCACATATGTCATGGTATTTTAGTGTTTTACACATGTAAATGGGCATTTACATGCATGCTTTTGTAGGTCACTATTTTATAAGTACATGCATCAGCCCAATGGCATGTACTTTCATTGTGGGCATGCGAATGGGGAGGAGTTTGGATGAAGCACACAAGTAAACGCATAAATATTAAAATATTATAATTTATGCACGCCGTTTACAAATTTAGGTGTGGATATTTACGCCATTCCTAGCGCTGGTGTAAGTGATCGCACCTTAAATTAATACCTGTTTTCATTCATTTACGATAGCATTTTGCAAAGAAAAATATATGCCCACCTTTTTCTTTTTTTAAATAAAATAGTGCCGAAGTAGGCACCTTATTATAAAACTATTCTCAGTGCTCTCCCAAAAGCATGATACATTAATAAAAAAAATTTAATTGACAAAATTTTAAAGTGCTATCAGCGCAAACCTGCCCTGGGGAAGTTTTCTCTCTATGGGGCATGTTTACTAAAGGCTGTGCCGATGGCGCACAATTGTGGTGCAGTATCAGCATGGAGGCCTTCGGTAATGTTTGTGGGCATGTGCCTCCATCCTCCAAGCCAATAGCAAGTTGCAATCATGTAGCTCTGTGCTAACCAGCACACAAATACACTTAAATCACCAACTTAGGAGGCATTAAGTGCATCCATGCTAACAGAAACAGCCCCGGTTAGCTCACCTCCATAAGGCTCACAATAACTGCAATGCGCCAACCAAGCCCATGTTATGGCCCTAACCTACCCTGTCTCCACAACTAAAACACTAACCGGATAGCGTGGGATCACTAGAGCTGCGCCACGCACCAAATATCAGTATGGCCACTGATACAGCCCCTTGGAAAGTATTTTCAAGGATGCCTTCACCTCAGACCCATGCAACCATGAAGATGACAACTGTGTTTTAGGTCTGGAAACCTTCAAGGAAGTTTATGCCAATTTGAAGGATCCTTGGTGCGGCTCCTTTGCAGCTGGATTTTTAAAGTCATTGTGCAGGGAGATAGAGGTACCTTTTGCCAAAGAGTATCTACTAGAGTGGGCAGAGTCAGCTGATCTCTATGCAATGTCCTCCTTTTGTTTTTTCTGGGCAAGGAGGAGTCTCATTTCAAGCTCAGGAACTCAAGGGATGTCTGAGCCTCTGCCTGAGAGAACCTCCACCCTGCACAGGAGTCGGATCTTTTCTGGAGAGCCAGTGCACCAATGGGCTATGATGCCTCAGTGATCGATCTTCCCTCGATAGCAGTATCAGCCAGACATGAGTCAGTGCCAAAGGCCTTTGGAGTCTTGAAGCAGACTCATCTCCCAAAGGCATAGTCCCAAGTATCGGTTGGCTACTGTAATGTTGCTGCTTCAGAGTCATCAGGGCCACCAGGTCCTACAAAGAAAGTGTCAGTATGAGCTTTTGTTCAAGTTTTTTAGTCAAGCATTCCTTGAGCGCTGCTATGAACAAAGGCATGAGGTCCTCAGCAATTTCAGTCAATGTCTTTGAAGTCTGCCAAGAAATACTGGTCGACTGGTCATAAACCTTTGGAGCCTGGCACGGCCCCTCTGATGGCGAGGATAAGCAGTTCTCACGTTTTAGATGCTCTGAGGGTTGTGCATTGCTCGATTCCCTGGTGCTCCTGGCATCATGCTTCTCTGAACCCTGATGCTGATTCAGCGAAGTCTCCCCAATGCTCAACATCATAAGTTCTCTATGTCTTCAAAGTTAAGGACAAACCCTTCCTCTTCTTTGGGGCCAGTTTACAGTGTAGCTCCCAGGACCATGGTGACCAATGCCACCAAAATTGATGCCGATAGGACCATCTTCTCAGCACCAAAAAATTGACTGCATTTCTCTTCAGGACCCTTCAACCCTCGTTTGGTCACCTGAGATTGCAGACCTGCTATTAGTAATCTATGAAGTATCATTAAAATCATCTATAATTCCTAAAGATTGGAGGAAGGCCAATGTAACACCAATTTTTAAAAAGGGTTCCAGGGATGATCCGGGAAACTACAGACCAGTGAGTATGAAGTCAGTACCGGGAAAAATGGTAGAAACCATCATAAAGAACAAAGTTACTCAACATGTAGATAGTCATAGCTTAATGGGAGACAGCCAACATGGTTTTAGACAAGGAAGATCTTGTATTACTAATCTGTTATGTTTTTTTGAAGGTGTGAATAAACAGGTAGACAAAGGTGAGTCGGTTGATATAGCATATTTGGACTTTCAGAAAGCCTTTGACAAGGTCCCTCATCAGAGACTTTTGGCAAAACTAAAAAGTCATGGGATAGGAGGCAGTGTACTATTGTGGATCAGGAACTGGTTAAAAGATAGAAAGCAGAGGGTAGGGCTAAATGGCCAATTTTCCCAATGGAAAAAGGTGAATAGTGGAATACTGCAGGGATCTGTGCTGGGTCCGCTGCTTTTTGACATATTCATAAATGACCTGGAAAAGGGAATGAGTGAGGTTATCAAATTTGCAGATGACACAAAACAATTTAAAGTTGTTACAACCCAAGAGGATTGTGGAAAATTGCAAGAGGATCTTGATAAATTGGAAGACTGGGCATCCAAATGGCAGATGAAATTTAATGTGGACAAGTGCAAAGTTATGCACCTAGGAAAGAACAACCCAAACTATGGTTACACGATGGAAGGTTCCATATTAGGAACCACCACCCATGAAAAAAATTTAGGCGTCATCGTGGATAACATGTTAAAACCCTTCGCCCAGTGTGCAGTAGTGGCCAAGAGAGCAAATAGAATGCTAGGTATCATAAGGAAAGGAATGGAAAATAAAACAAAAGATACTATAATGCCTCTGTATCGTTCCATGGTGCGACTGCACCTTGAATATTTTGTGCAATTCTGGTTGCCGTAAGGATATAGTGTTATTAGAAAATTCTCTATCCAATTCCAGTATCTCCAAATTGGGGGAAAGGAGCTCTTCTTCCTCAATTCTGGCCCGCTTGGAAGGAAGACCTGTCTCCGAGAGAGGCTTATCAACCACCTGCCGCTTACGAGAGCCTCCCAGACCCTCTTGTTGATGCATGCAGAAAGCTTTGTACAACAAAAGCACAAACTCTGGAGAAAAAACGTAAAGGCCTCCCTCCACAGAGGAAGTGCTAGGAAGCGGCTGTGAGGGCACCTTCTGCCCCAAAGGCAATGGCGGTAGAGATCCCTCTCCCAGAGTCTCCTCCAACGCTTTCCCTGCCTCCATAGCCCCAGAAGCTGCTGGGAGTAAATTACCAGTTGCCTGAAAATCCTGCTCCACAGAGGCTGCCTCCAGTGCGCAGCCCCTGCACACTCCGGTCTCAGACACCGACCCCCTGCGTGCCCCACAGACTAGGCACCGCGGGCAAGCAGGCATATTCCTTTCACCGTATTCTTCCATTTTTTCCTTTTTTTTTTTTTTAAAACAACATAAAGAGAAAAATCTATCTATATCCCTATTCCTATATATCTACCTTTATATATATATAACTATATATACACATATCCATATATCTAAATATCTATCTATCTATCTATATATATATATACACACCTCAAGTACTTAAAAACTGTCCAAATTGTCCCCCCTCCTCTTTCCCTGCCAAAATGGCAGCAAAACAAAACGCCATTTCTCCTTCTCTCCCTCCCCCTGCACCAAAATTCGGCACACTGAAAAAAGGGCGCGCGAAGGCCTCCACGGGGAACAGCTCCTATTTACCAGCTGGTCTGTCCCTGCTGAGGCACGAGACCGCCGTGCACCACGCGGCTCAATCTAGCCTCCTTACCTGCTTCCCCCAGCAGATCTCTTCTACGCGCTTTCCCTTCTGGCGCGAGAAGAGCGTGCTTCACTGCCTTCCCGCCCTCGTGCTCAGCCGCCTCGGGGCTTCGGCAACGAGGCGGGGAACTGAAACGGAGGCCCTTCTTCAGTGAGACTACCAGCAGGCTAACCAACAAACCAGCCAGTCTCCACTGCTGCTCAACTCGCTTCTTCTTTCTTTTTCTTTTTTTTAAACAGGATGAGTCACTGCAAGCCTCCTCACAAGGGGGGGGGAGGGAGGAATAGGAGGGAGAAGGCAGAAAGGACCTAACTACTCTACAGGAATGAAATAAAACCAAAACAAAGGCTTAAATAAAACAAAAAAACCCCTTCTAAACCTAATGTCTCTCCAGCAGTCTAAATTCTGCTAGCCTGCTGCTCTCTCCAGCTGCGCTTGGAGACCGAGTATTGAGGCTGGTGGGTGGTGCCAGTGCTATATATATCCTGATGTCATTAAGAAATTGACAGACTCAGTCTCCAAGCTTCAGGAAGAGGAGCACAACCCAGAATACAGGGACTGGACTGGAGAGACGATTAGGAAGCAGCATTGAAAGCCTTGTCAAAGAACAAAGCACCAGGCATTGACGGCATTCCCATAGAAGTATTACAACAATCTGATGCAGTTGTTACCTTACTTACAAGGCTCTGCCAGGAAAATGGAAGAGAACATCATGGCCAATTGACTGGAAAAGATCTGTGTTTATACCAATACTAAAGAAAGGTGATCCAACTGACTGTGGAAATTATCGCACAATGATCCCACATGCCAGCAAGATTCTACCGAAGATTATTCAACAGAAACTACAACCATACATGGAATAAGAACTACCTGAAGTGCAAGCAGGGTTCAGGAAAGGGCGAGGAACGAGAGACATCATTGCGGATGTGAGATGGATCCTTGAAAAGGCTAAAGAAAACCAAAAGGATATCTATTTGTGCTTTATTGACTACAGCAAGACTTTTGACTGTGTAAACCATGAGAAACTCTGGGCCACATTAAGAAGCATGGATATACCAGAACACCTGATTGTTCTCTTGCACAATCTGTACATTGATCAAGAAGCAACAATTCGAACGGAACAAGGAGAAACAGAATGGTTAAAATCAGCAAAGGTGTACGACAAGGCTGCATCCTTTCCCCCTATCTGTTTAATTTATATGCAGAACAAATCATCAGAGAAGAAGAATTGTATGAAGACAACAGAGGTGTGAAGATTGGTAGAAAACTCATCAACAACCTTCACTATGCTGATGATACCACATTACTGGCTGAAAATGAAGATGATCTGAAACATTTGCTTCTCACGATCAAAGAACATAGCCTTAAAATGGGCCTGCACCTTAATGTAAAGAAGACAAAGATCATGACAACTGGCAAAATCAATAGGTTCATCGTTGATGGAGAATAAATTGAAATCATGGACAACTTTTATCTACTTGGATCAATTATAAATAAAGAAGCAACAAGCAGTCAAGAAATCCGATGACGCATTGCTCTTGGCAGAATAGCTATGAAGGACCTAGACAAAATTCTCAAGAGCAGAGATGTCTCTCTCCATACAAAGATTTGACTCATTCAAGCCATGGTATTTTCAATAACATCATATGGATGCAAAAGTTGGACAGTGAAAAAGATAGATAGGAAGAAAATTGATGCCTTTGAATTATGGTGCTGGCAGCGAATACTGCCTATACCATGGACTGCCGAAAGAACAAACCAGTCAGTACTAGAGGAGATCATACCTAAACTTTCTTTAGAAGCTCAGATGACAAGACTTTGTCTTTCATACTTTGGACACATCATGCAAAGAGAGAGATCATTAGAGAAAACATCATGCTTGGCAAGATAGGTCAATGCAAAAGAGGAAGGCCAGCAATGTGATGGATCGATACAATAACAGCAGCTACAGGTGCCAGTCTGTCAACAATGAGCCGCCTGACTGAAGACCAAACACAGTTTAGGACAACTATCCATAGGGTGGCCATGAGTCGACACTGACTCGATAGCACTTAACAGCAACAACCAAATGGCTAAGAGACAACAACCTGCAAATCAACTACAACAAGAAGGCGGCACTCTGCGTAACGAGGGACACCACTTTTGTCCATCCAGTACAATAACACTGAACCATACTACAATCAAAACCAAGACTGAAGTCAGATACCTTGTGGTCACCCTCGACCAATACCTAACATTCAAACCCCACATAAATAAAATCACCTGAACAATTTACCACAAAGAAATGACTTACCAGTGCCTCTGAACACTCCTCGAACCTGCAGACATCCGTACTATACTATGAGCCTCAATAACACCTCACCTGGATTACTGCAATGCCATCTACCAAGGACTATCGCATTCCACACTCCTACCACTCCAAACAACACTCCATTCAACAGCAGCAGCAAGGCAAGATCACATCGCCCCAATACTAAAACAGCTCCACTGGCTCCCACTACAGAGCCATATAACATACAAATCTATCATACTAACTCACAAAGGAATCCATTCAGTCCCCCCCCCCCACACACACACCTCCACTCATATCTTTAGCTCTCTCAACCACACAGATCTAGACAGACATCAACAATGAAAACCCTCGTCATCCCCCACTCAGAACCAAATCCAATCAGCAAGCAAGTAAACAAGCCTTCCAGCTATGCGCATCCTCCATATGGCACAAGCTACCTGACTAACTAGGAACATCATTGACCTAACAACTTTCTGAAAACCTCTAAAAACACATCTGTTCAAGGAACACTTCAACCCAAGCTCATGACCCCCCCCAAAAGAACATTACAAAATGACTATCATTAGAACTGTACATAGCCAGTAATGTATATATATATATAGCTAAGATCTATGGATCTGTTATATAGTTAAGAATCCAAGGGTTCATTGTTGCATGTTTGTATATAGTTTAAAGACACAGTTATAATGTATCTTACTTTCGTTCCATGTAAACCACCTTGACCCGGTGAAAGGCGGTATATAAATACAGCTAAATAAATAAATAACAGTACCTGTGAGCTATTTTAGCACACAGTAGTTTGTTAAACATAGCCATCCCTATGGGTGCATGTAGAGTAGAGGAGGAATCTAGCATGTTGATATTCCAGTGTACATGTGCTATTTTACCTCTATCCTGCTACCTGCACAAATCACAGTGCAAAGTAGGCGGGTATTTTTGGTGCATATGCTTTACACTAGCTAATTTTCAAAGGGATATTATTCAGGTAGTTTCTCTTGGAATATTAATCACAAAGTACACATGGTAAAAATGAGTACTCAATTTGCATCCACAAAGGCTACTGAAAAATAAGCTCTAAAATTTGCTTATTGAGAGCAATAACAATGAATTTTATTTTACATAAGGGGGCAATTTTTAAAAGGATTTTAATGGGGAAGCAAACGCTTACCCTTGGATAAACCCCTTTCAAAATGGACTGCCCCCCTCCATATGGAAAAATAGCAGAACCAATGCAGCAAAAGTATGTACTAGGATTTAATTTTGAAATCTTAATGTGTTCTTTTATCTACATACTTTTCACTTGCTAAGAATGCAGGGTAAGTAATCCCAATTGTACAAGCTTGCCATCAGATTTTGAAAGGGAAACTCAAAAATCTGCTTACTGACTACAGCTGTAAACAGTCCTTCCTTTTGAATTTCTTTGTTTTATTTAAGCTGCTTTCCTCAAACTATGAAATTATCTAGACTTTAAATATTTATTAAATATTTTACACAGATATTAAAAACATTAACAATGAATACATTTAGCATTCAGTCAGTAACCTGAAGTTAAAATACATTTGATTATATATTTTTGTAGCACAATTTTATAGTACTTTAAGGTAAATGTTTAGTTTCGGTTAATTAATTTGCAATTAAAAGGCAGTATCAGTGGCTTGTGGCCTTGAACTCCAGCCGCCACTATGAAACAGAACATTGTGTCTGTTATCACACAAGTCAGGATGTTTAATTAGCTAACAATGACTCATTGGACAGCATAAGTACATGTTGATTTTTTTCATTAGCATTGTAGGGAAATCTGACTTAAATCTGCCTTGGGTCTGCTTATATATATATTGGCTTCATATTAGCTTTATATGACTGCACCCTTGCCTGATGATATTATGGATGGCACAGAAGACAAGAAGACAGACAAGAAGACAATAGCTATATGAGAGTATATGCTTGCCATAAGAAAATGGATGCGGCCTGTTATGGAGAATTCTGGGTAACCATATTCTGCATAGGAGTATGCAAGAATAATGGGCCTAACATGAAATTACAGGTCAAGCAAAGAATTCAAACAAATGAGCACAAAATACTCTCTGCCTGCTCTCTGCCTGGTTTCAATTAGTGCCAGAAGAAGAAAATACAAAGGAAGGGTCAGAGGTCACAGGCCATACATAGATAAATAGACCTAAAAGCACAGAGGTCACAGGCCATGCATAGATAAATAGACCTAAAAGCATTTCCAGATGTATAGAGGTCATAGGCCATGTATAAATGAGCAGGGTCCAGATGTACAAATGTAAGGAGATTCTCCCCTGGGAAAAGTGTTGCAGGACCCTGCTGACACTTAAGAATGAATGATGGATTACTGAACAGACATTTGAGACGGAGAGAAATGTATATAAGGCAATTATTCTTCATGTAAGAGTGGGCGGTATTTTCTTCCTCTTCACAGAGAAAGAAAGTACTGTCTGCCATCTCTAGATAGGCATTTGCTGTTTGCTATTTTATAATCACTTTTGTTATTCTAAATAAAAGTCTTTTGAGCTAAAGCAACTGCCGTCTAAGTAATTCTCTGATTGGTGATATTTTGGGCAACCGTTGTGGGAACCAGAAGCTACAGCATCAACAGCAGGGGGCAGCAGCTAGCAATAGCAACAGGGTTTTCCAACATTTGTTAAAACCAGGGGCTAGTTGTTAAAAATGTTTACAAAGAGTACTAAGACTGAAAAAAAAGAAATTAAGGTATAAGACTCAGGAATAATATGGCCAAATCACTTATATCTAAACAGCATTATTTAAATAATAAAAGGTGGCATTTTACTTACCAGATAAGCGTAGTTACTCACCTGTAACAGGTGTTCTCCAGGAGCAGCAGGAATCAGTCCTCACATATGGGTGACGTCGGCGCCGACGGAGCCCTCGCGGAGCAATTTTCCCCAGCTTTCAAAGAAAGCCTTTGGGAATTGCAGCGCGCATGCGCGGTCGCCTTCCCGCCCAAGGGTGCCATCTTAGCCAGTCAGATGACATAGCTAAAAAAGACAGCAGAAAAATTTGCAAAAAACTTAAGCAGATGATTGCAACTCCAAGGGGAGGAGGGAGGGTTGTGAGGACTGATTCCTGCTGCTCCTGGAGAACACCTGTTACAGGTGAGTAACTATGCTTTCTCCAGGACCAAGCAGGAAGTCAGTCCTCACATATGGGACTCCCAAGCTTAAGGCTACCGGAGACCCTAAGCACAAAAATGAGCTCCCTCTAGCTCAGCAGCACAGAAGGAAGGAATCTTCGCTGAATTATTACCCACCGGTAGCCCACATCCGGGATGGAGGGTAGGAGTTGCTCAAACCTCAAAGAGATTACGAAGGACTGCCTGTCCGAAAGCACTGTCCCTGCGGGACTCCCTCTCGAGACAGTAATGGACCGCAAAAGTCTGGCTCGAAGACCAAGTAGCGGCCCGGCAGATGTCTGCCAGCGGAACAGAGCGGAGGTAAGCCACTGACGTAGCCTTTGCCCGAACACAATGAGCCGTGACTCGACCATCCAAGGAGAGTCCGGCTGCCCCATAAGCCCAAGTGATACAGTCCGCAACCCAGATGGACAGAGTACGCTTGGAGACCGGGAGCCCCAATTTATTGGGGTCAAAAGACACAAAAAGCTGAGCAGCCTTACGGTGCTCCCGCGTACGGTCAAGGTAGAAGTTCAATGCCCTTCTACAGTCCAGGGTATGGAGGACCATTTCAGCTCGGCTGGAGTGTGGTCTGGGAAAGAAGGTCGGAAGTACCACCTCCTGATTGATGTGAAAAGGGGAGACCACTTTTGGAAGAAATTTTGGGTGAGTCCGTAGGACTACCCTATTTTTGTAGAACCGAGTGTAAGGGGGATCAGACACGAGGGCCTGCAATTCACTTACGCGTCTAGCGGAAGTGAGGGCTATCAAGAACAATGTTTTCCAAGAGAGAAAACGGAGAGAACAGGTAGCCATAGGTTCAAAAGGCGGACAGGTGATCCGCTGTAAAACCACATTCAGATCCCAGTCAGGCGCTGGCGGGCGCAGAGGTGGTTTAAATAGAAGGAGACCTCGGAGAAACCTTGCCACGAGAGGGTCGCTGGAAAGAGGTCTGCCGTCCACCGGTACATGATGTGCTGAAAGAGCACTGAGGTGAACTTTGACGGAGTTGGACTTAAGTCCCAGATTAGAGAGGTAGAGCAAGTACTGTAAGATCACCGACACCGAGCAGGAGAAGGGATCCTGAGACTGCTGGGTACACCAAACGGAAAAGCGACGCCATTTAAGGGCGTAGCATTTGCGGGTAGAAGGTCGCCGAGAAGCTAGGACGACCTCTTCCACCTCTGCCGGCAGGAGAAGGGGAGCAAGGACTACCCTCTCAGCAGCCAGGCCATTAGATTGAGGGATCTGAGGTTGGGGTGTAGCAGAGACCCCTGATCCTGAGTGAGGAGATCCGGTTGAAACCCCAGAGGGAGTGGATCCTCTACCGCTAATTGCAGCAGGAGTGGAAACCACGGCTGTCTGGGCCAGCGAGGGGCCACCAGGATCATGGAAGCTTTGTCTCGGAGAACCTTGAAAAGAGTTCGAGAGACTAGCGGGATGGGAGGAAAAGCATACAGGAGGCTCTCCGACCATGAGAGTAGAAAAGCGTCCACCGCAACTCGAAGGGGATGTGGCTGACGAGAGCAGAAGCGAGGAAGTTGCCGGTTGTGGGGACTGGCAAAGAGATCCATCGTGGGGAGGCCCCACTTTAGAAAGAGCTTCTGAACTACTAAGGGATCCAGGCGCCGCTCGTGCGGCTGGAGGATCCTGCTGAGTTTGTCCGCCAGGCAATTTTCTTGGCCTGGGAGATAAACTACCCTGAGAAGAATGCCGTGGCTGACGGCCCAAGAACAGAGCTTCTGTGCTTCCCGACAGAGAAGGAAGGAGCCTGTGCCCCCCTGTTTGTTCACGTAGAACATGGCAACTTGATTGTCCGTCTGGACAAGGACGGACTGGTGAGAGGTCAGGTGGGAGAAAGCCTTGAGAGCCAGGCGGATCGCTCTGAGCTCTAGGAAGTTGATCTGCTGAGCAGACTCCCACGTGGTCCAGAGGCCCTGAGTACGTGCCCCTTGACAATGTGCTCCCCAACCCAGGAGGGACGCATCTGTCGTCAGTACCTGGGCCGGCTGAGGTGACTGAAAAGGCATGCCGAGTACCAGGTTCGGTCGATGACGCCACCACTGGAGAGACGAGGCCAGCGGCTCGGAGACGCGCACTAGGTCTGCTAGGCCGCCTGTGGCTTGTTGCCACTGCTTGCGAAGACACCATTGAGCAGGCCGCATATTCAGGCGGGCATTGGGGGTCACATGGACGGTGGAAGCCATATGGCCGAGCAGTCTCAGGAAGCGCCTGGCGGAGACCAGGGACTGGCTGCGAAAACGGTCGGCTAGGTCCATGAGCCGTTGAGCCCTGTCGAGAGGCAGGAAAGCTCGCGCCTGAGGAGTGTGCAGTCTTGCGCCGATGAACTTGAGATCCTGTGAGGGGAGCAAAGTGGACTTTGCGAAGTTTATGACAAAGCCCAAGTACTGCAGAAGAGTCACCGTGCGGCGTGTGGCGTTGGTGACCTCCGGAGCGGACGCTGCTCTGATGAGCCAGTCGTCGAGGTACGGGAAGACATAGAGGCCGTGAAGCCGGAGATGGGCCGCCACCACCGCGAGACATTTTGTGAAGACTCGCGGTGCGGAGGACAGGCCAAAGGGCAGTACCCTGTACTGGTAATGATTTCCTGCCACCACAAATCGTAGGTATTGGCGATGGCTTGGGTGGATGAGGATGTGCGTGTAGGCATCCTTTAGATCCAAGGAGCATAGCCAATCTCCCTGCTGGATGTAGGGCAGAAGGATTCCAAGGGTAAGCATTTTGAACTTTTCCCGCACGAGGAACCTGTTGAGGTTGCGCAAGTCCAGGATGGGTCTGAGGCCTCCTGTCCTTTTTGGTACTAGAAAATACCTGGAATAAAAGCCTTGACCTCTCAGGTGGTGGGGCACCGGTTCCACCGCCTGTTCCTGTAGAAGACCTGCTAACTCCTGAAGGAGTAAGTCCCTGTGCAGAGGGAGTCGTGGAGGTTCTCCCGGGAAATAGGGGGGAGGGACCTGGTGGAAGTGGAGAAGATAGCCTTCTCTTACGACTTGAAGCACCCAGGCATCTGAAGTGATGTTGGACCACCTGTGGGCGAAGTGAACCAGCCGGCCTCCGGTGCTGGGAGGAGCCAGCGGAGAAGGAGAGGCTATGCTTAAGGAGTCAAAAGCCCCCACCCTGCTGAGCAGGGGCTGGTGGTGCAGGCTTGGGGGCTTGCTGCCTACGGGACCCGTTACCCCGTCCCTTGGCCTGCTGGCCCTGATATTGGGGGTAGTGTTTATAGGCAGCCGCCTTTCTCGGGTAAAAGGACTTCTTTCCCGAGCCCTTCTTTTTCTGGGAAGGGGCGGAGGTCTTCCTAGAAAGCCTAGTCCTGGTGAGAGTCTCCGTCTCGATCTGTGCAGCCTTTTCTGCCATAGGTTTGCCAAAGAGGTTTTCACCTCGGCAGGGGACATCGACCAACTTGTCCTGCACCCAGGGCTCAAGGTTAGACGACTGAAGCCAAGCCTGTCGGCGGGCACCGATGCCGGCTGCGGCCACTCGAGCCGATGCTTCAAAGCCATCATAGGCTGCTCGGGATATGAATTTTGAGCATTCCCGAATGCCAGTGGACAAGGCTAGGAACCTCCGCAAGGGTTCCTCGGACAATCCAGCGGAGAATCCGGCTAGCTCTTTAGCCAGGTCTCGAAGATACATGCCCATGTATAGCTGGTAGGTCTGGACACGACACGCAAGCATAGAGCCCTGGAAACACTTCTTACCAAGGCCATCCAGGTTACGGGCCTCCCTGCCAGGAGGCACCGAGGAGTGCATCTTCTGGCTCTTAAGACGATGCATGGCCGATTCCACTACCATGGAATGGTGTGGTAGCTGTGCTTTTTGGAAGCCAGGGCTCTTGCGGACTCGATAGATAGAATCGACCCGCTTGCTCAGGACCGGCGAGGAGGCCGGACTCTCCCACATGCGGAAGAGTAGTCGTTCCAGCATGGGAGGAACCGGTACAGTAAAGTGTTCCCTGGCGGGAGAGTCATACTGGAGGGCATCGAGCTCTTCGGCTCGAGGCTCCTCCTCGGGGTCCGCAGGGAAGGCCAAAGCCTTGGCCATATCCCTGACGAAATCCGAGAACCGGGCATCCTCCGGAGGGGACTGCTTCCGAGGTTCGGACTCAGGCGAGTCCGAGGGGACACACCGAGTCCGAAAAGAATCAGGTGACTCTTCCTCTTCAGACTCCCAGACCGACTCCGAGGAGGAATCGGTGGGGTCGGCCCGGGCAGGCTGCGGCGCCCGCCGCCCCGACTCCGAGGGAGTCGGCGTCGGCGACCTCGGTCCCGAACGGGAGGCCGAGGGTGACCTCGACCGAGGATCGACTCGAGTTCGCATGGACTCGAGGATCGGCTCGGTCTCCGGGGTCGACTTAGACGTCGACGTCCCGGCGGTCGGGGCAGCGGCGCCAGCGAGGCTAGCGAGCAGTGCCCGCTGCTGGTCCATGAAGGCAGACAGTCTGCTCTCCAAGGCCGTCAACCTGAGTCCGACCTCAGGTGACCCAGCAGCCCCCGACTCGGGCCCCGACGGCGTCGGGCCCGACGTCGGCGGTCTCGGAGGCGAGTCCAGGAGGACCACAGGACTTACCCGAGCAGGCAGCTCCGACTCCATGCGAGGTCGCTTCGAGAGGTGCTCCTTCTCCAAGGACCCGGGACGGCTATCGGGGCTATGCGACCTGGCCCTCGCGGAGCCAGGAGCGTCCACCGACGCCGCCCTCGCGGGTTTCACCTTCCGTCGATGGTCCCCGGAGGGAGAACCCCTGTCGGAGGAACTCCGGCGACGGTCCGAGCTGGAACCTCTGGACGCCGAGGCCTCCGACGAGGTCCGGGTACGGCTGGGGTCAGCGAAGATCCTATCCCGCTGATGCCGCCGACTTCTCAACGCTTTGGAGGACATTTTGCCACAGGCCCCACAGATCATTTCTTCATGATCCGGGCCCAGGCAGCGGAGGCAATTATCGTGTGTGTCAGTTAGTGACATATTTCGGTCACACTGACCACACCGCTTGAAACCACTGGCAGCCATCGGGGGAAAAAGGGCCCCTGCGAGGTCAAAGGACCGGGCTGCCAGTGAAAAAACCGAAAACGAAACTGACTAAATCAGAAAAACCGAAAAGAAGAAGAGGACTCGTGACCGGCGTCGCGAGTCCGGGCGGGAAAAAGACCGGCGTCGAACCGAAGGAAAAAAGAGAATATTACGAATAAAATCAACTTTTTCGCGGGGACACGATGGGTACGTCTGTAGGGCTCCGCGGAAAAAAGAAGACTGGCTAAGATGGCACCCTTGGGCGGGAAGGCGACCGCGCATGCGCGCTGCAATTCCCAAAGGCTTTCTTTGAAAGCTGGGGAAAATTGCTCCGCGAGGGCTCCGTAGACGCCGACGTCACCCATATGTGAGGACTGACTTCCTGCTTGGTCCTGGAGAATGTCCTTTCCTTGAGTCCTGCAAGACTAGTCCAGAAAAGTGGGTTGTGCTCCCATACCAGTAGATTGGTGGAGAAAGAGTAGTTACTCACCTGTAACAGGTGTTCTCCAGGAGCAGCAGGAATCAGTCCTCACATATGGGTGTCATCGACGCCGATGAAGCCCCAGCGGAGCATTTCCCCAGCTTTCCATGAAAGCCTTTGGGAATGCAGGCACGCATCCGCGGTTCCCTTCCCGCCTAAAGGTGCCATCTTACCTCAGTCAAATGACATAGCTAAGAACAGCACACAAAAATGAAAAATAAACTATGTACAACTGCAGCTCCCAGGGGAGGAGGGAGGGTTGTGAGGACTGATTCCTGCTGCTCCTGGAGAACACCTGTTACAGGTGAGTAACTACTCTTTCTCCAGGACCAAGCAGGAAGTCAGTCCTCACATATGGGTGACTCCCTAGCTCTGGGCTACCGAGGAACCCAGGATGAACAAGAGAACTCCCTCTAGTCCCAGCAGCAAAGAAAGGCTTTTCACTGACACAACCTCCACCGGTAGCCCAACAGAGGGCAGGAGTTGCCTAAACCTCAAAGAGATTCCGGAGTACTGCCTGGCCAAAAGCACTGTCCCTACGGGACTCCCTCTCCAGACAGTAATGGGCCGCAAAGGTCTGGCTTGAAGACCAAGTTGCAGCCCTGCAGATGTCTACCAACAGTACAGAGCGGAGATGAGCCACTGAGGCAGCCACTGCCCTGACACGGTGGGCCGTGGCCCGTGACCCGACCCTGCAAAGGAAGGTCAGCTGCCTTGTAAGCCCAGGTGATACAGTCAGCCACCCAGATGGACAAGGTACGCTTGGACACAGCTAACCCTAAATTATTAGGGTCAAAAGATATGAAGAGCTGAGTAGCCCTTCTGTGCCCTTGCGTACGGTCAAGGAAGAAGGATAAGGCCCTCCTACAGTCCAGGGTATGCAGAACTGCTTCAGCCTGGCTTGCATGAGGCCTAGGGAAGAATGTTGGAAGAACCACCTCCTGGTTGAGGTGGAAGGAGGAGACAACCTTTGGGAGGAACTTTGGATGAGTCCTGAGGACTACCCTGTTCCTATAAATTCTGGTGTAAGGCCTATCACAGACCAGAGTCTGAAGCTCACTCACTCGCCTAGCCGAGGTAAGGGCTATCAGGAAGAGTGTCTTCCAGGACAGGAAGCGTAGTGGACAAGTAGCCATCGGCTCAAAAGGTGGGCGAGTCAGTTGTTGCAAGACCACATTCAACTCCCACTCAGGGGCAGGAGGACGGATTGGAGGCTTGAGCAAGAGCAAGCCCCTGAGAAACCGGGACACCAAAGGGTGAACCGATAGAGAGTGTCCTTCCACCAGAGAGTGGTGAGCTGCTAGAGCAGAGAGGTGGACCCAAACAGAATTGGACTTAAGACCTTGATTGGATAAGTGCAGTAAGTATTGAAGCACTACTGGTATTGTACAGGAGAAAGGATCCTCTGTACGTAACTGACACCACACTGAAAACCTTTTCCATTTAAGAGCATACGTTTTCCAAGTGGACTGTTTCCTAGAGGCTAGGAGAACCTCCTCTACCTCCTGAGGTAGGCCCCAGGGAGCCAAAACTACCCTTGCAGCCTCCAGGCCATCAAATTTAGAGCCTTGAGGTTGGGGTGCAGAAGGGTACCCTGATCCTGAGAGAGAAGGTCGGGTTGCAATCCCAGAGGCAGAGGGGGATCCACAGCCAATTGAAGTAGAAGTGGAAACCAGGGCTGTCTGGGCCACCTGGGAGCCACCAGCAGGACTGAGGCCTTGTCCTGAACAATCTTGAAAAGAGTTCGGGCCACCAAGAGCGTGGGAGGAAACGCATACAGGAGGCCCTGAGACCAGGGAATCAGAAAAGCATCTGCTGCTACCCGCAGAGGATGCGGTTGCCTGGAGCAGAAGTTTGGCAGCTGTTTGTTCAGAGGACTGGCAAAGAGGTCTATGGATGGAAGTCCCCATTTCAGGAAAATATTTTGAACTACCAAAGGATGGAAATTTTGAATTTATTAAACAAGCAACAAAAGACATACCAAAAAGCAAAAACAAAAACAATAACAAGCACCCCAGCCAAATCCCACACCCCCCCAAAACCCCCACCCCCCGACATAGCACAAAACACGTATCTCCACCCCCCCGTGACCCACCTCCCCACCACCAAACCCAACAACCAGCACACGTGCCCCTTCCCCCGACATCATCAACCCGCAATAGTTCAGCATGTCCAATGTCTGTCCCACCCCCCCAACAGCAACCCGCAGCAGTCCAACAGAAATGCAATGTCCATCCCAACCCCCCCCCCAACCACCCACAACAATCCCAGCACAGTCCAATGTCCCAAATGTCCATCAGGGCTGCCAAGCCCTCACTCACACCCACAAAAACAAAACGCATTCCCCCTTTCCCACCCCCGTCCCCACAAAGGAGCAACATCTCCTCCGCCCCCACCCCAATCCCTACCCCACCCCCACCCTCCCCATAAATAAAGAAAACCCACACCCCCCTAAACAGAAACATACAGGCATGTGCCGTCCCCAACGAAAACCCACCAGAAACAAAACCATAATACAAATCAATAAATGAACACAAAAACCCAACCCTATCGACCGAAACAGCGGAGCGGGATGCGCAGAAACACAAAAACAAAAACAAAAACAAAACAAACACACACCTGCTCCAGGGAGAAAACGAAAACAAACATCCCCCATGGAGAGAGAGGGAGAGCGGACAAGTGGCCAACAACCCCCCCAGCCCTAGTACAAACCCCCCTCCCCCCCACCGGAAGGAAAGCAACCCCAGATCCCTAAACCTAGGAAGAAACCCCAGGGACTAAACCCCCCCCCCTCCTGTCTCACCTCCCTCCTCCACCCGGGAGACAAAAACAAAACCCCTAACCTCTAACAGGGAGGAAAAACCCCAGGGAACCCCTCCCCCTCATGGGGGGCGGAGGGTGAGGTGACGCCACAGACGCTCCCAACGATGGACCTCCACCACCCGCCTTTCGCGTTGCGCCATGCTGGACACTTCCTCCAGAATGTCCCGCACCACCTCGTCAAGGGGCAGGACCAACCCCCGGGTCGAGACATGACAGCGCGCTTGCCACAGGTGGTAGCGCACTACAGCCGTGACTAGGTAGAGGGTCCCGGAGTCCTGCCTTAGAGGAAAGGACCAGGCCCCATACACCCACTCCGCATATGTGAGGAGGGAAAGGTCGCGCAGGTGAAGAGCAGCGGACACCAACCGGCAGGCCTCCACGTTGAAGGGGCACTGCCGGAGGAAATGGTCCATGGTCTCCGCCTGCCCCTCACACCCGGCCCTCGGACAGACCCGCTCGGCCTGTGACCTGTACTTGAGGTTGTCCCTCACATACAAACGCCCGTGGAAAGACAACCAGGCTACATCCCGAACCTTCTTCGGTAGCCGAGGGGAGTTCAACAGCCGAAGGCCCCGCTGCATCACATCCGCCGGACAGTCCCGCAGGGCCCACCGTGGTTGATAGTGAGAGGTGAGTACCATCCGGTATAATCCTTTCCGCCCCAAGGACTGGGCCAGCGGGTCGGTCACCCCCCACCGCCGAATGAGCCCCACCATCACAAATACGTACGATGGGGCCTGTTCCCCTCTCCGGCGCACACGTGGGACCGAGGACGCCCCCTCCCACTGCTCCCAGAAGCGGGAGAACCATTCCCGATAGGAGGCCACCCACCAAACCCCACCCCCTTCCCTCATCCTACCTAAGTGAAACGCCATAGACAAGACTGACAGGAAGACAAGGGGGTGCAACATACCCAAACCACCCTCTGCCCGATCCAGGCAGACGATGTTGCGCTGGACAGGGTTCAAGCGGTTACCCCACAGAAAACAGAAAAAGACGGCACAAACAGACGCCTGATGGGACAACGGAAGAACGAAGACCGTGGCCACGTGCAGAAAGAGAGGAAGCAGAAACGTCCCGAGGAGTTTGATCTTCTCCTCGTACGTACACCTCCACCCCCTCCACCGCAGCACCCGACACCGTGCAGTCTCGAGACAACGGTCCCAATTGGACTCCGCACAGTCCTCCGACCCGAAGACGAGGCCCAAAACGCGGACCTCCCCCACGGGAGGAGGAAAGGGGGCGCAGGAAGGCGGGGAGGCCTCCGAGGAGCCCAACCACAGCGTCTGGCACTTGCTGTGGTTTACAACAGAATGGGCTACCTCCGAGTACTCCTCCACGGCCTCTCGCAGGGCCTCTACCCCATCAGTGCCGTCCACGTAAACTGAGATGTCGTCAGCGTAAGCAACGACGGACACCGGGGGCGCACCGGGCGCCTCCAGGCCCCGCAACCCACCTGAGGACAATCTCCGGAGGAAGGGGTCGAGGGAGAAAACATACAGCAGGGGGCTCAAAGGGCACCCCTGCCGCACCCCCGAGGCGACACCAAATGGCCGTCCGAGCCACCCGTTAATAAACGGGAAGCTCACCCCCCCTCGGTACAGCGCCTGCACGACGAAGAGGAAACCTGCGGGGAGGCCGAAGTGCTGGAGCACCACCCACAGGTACCGGTGACTGACTCGATCAAAGGCTTTGGACTGATCCAAGGAGACCAACCAGTGGTCCCGTTGGAGCGACCGGCCTCTTTCCACCATCTCCCGGACTGTGGCGACAGCGTCCAGAACCCCTCTCCCCCGAACGGAACAATACTGGGAAGGGGACAGCAAATCGCCCGACACCTCCACCAGTCGGTTGGCCAAACACTTGGCCAGGATCTTCCGGTCTGCGTTCAGAAGAGAGAGCGGCCGCCAGAAGTCCAAGGAGCTATCGTCCTTCCCCTTGGAGAGCAGCAGCAGGACAGACTCGCGAAATGACCGCGGGAGATACCCCGTGTCCATGATCTCCTGATACAGGGAGGTCAGGAAGGGGGCCAGCTGGGCAATGAAAGTGCGATAGAACTCCACAGGGAGCCCATCGCGCCCAGGCACCTTCCCCAACGGCATGGCACAAATCGCCCTCTCCACCTCCACCTGCTGAATCGGAGCAGCGAGTGCATCAACCTGTGCCTGGACCACAGCCGAATACACCGGGGGAAGGCCCAGGTACGTTCGGATATGGGTGAGGTCCACGGGGCGATCCCCAAACAGGTCCGAGAAGTATTCCCCCACTATCCGCAAAAGGTCCTCCTGGGAGGTATGAATGGTACCGTCCTCGCCCCGCAGGGCCATGACCTCCCGACGCTGAACCCTCTCCCTGCAAGTCCGGAAAGGGTCTGGAGTGGCGCCCCCACCGGCCGCCCCCTCGAAGCATAGGGAGGCATGGCGATCGTAAAGCAGGCCACGGAGCTGGACACGCACCTCTTCAACCTCCTCCCGCGCTGCCCCTCGGGATACCAAACGATCCAGCGACCTCCGGAGGACAGTGTAGGTGAGGTAGCGGGATCGAGCCATGGAGGTACCCCGGGAACGGAAGAGTTGTCGGGCACGCGTCTTCACCTCATCCCACCAGGCGCCACGGGAAGGAAAAACACTCAGCAGGGTCTCCTGGTCTGCGAGAAAGGCCAAGAACTCCTGGACCACCTCTGATGTTGCCAACAACTGCACATTCAGTCGCCACAGGCCAGGACCCCTGCTAAGCTCCTCGTGGTTGGCCAGGAAGGACACAGAGAGGACGCGGTGGTCCGAAAAGTCAACCGCCTGCAACTGCGGAGGGGAACACTCCACCCGGGCACTCACATATATCCGATCGATACGACTCCTGCAGGTCCCATGGTAGTAGGTGAACCCCGGCGACCTAGGAAAGGCCCGGTGGAAAACATCCACGAGGTCAGCCGTCCGGGTCATCTCGGCCAAAAAGAGGCCCTCGTAACTGGGTGGGCAACGCTCCCCCCCTCGGTCCTACAAAAAGGTGGTGGTGTTAAAATCCCCGGCAAGGACCACCAAACGGGAGGTGTGTAAGTAGGGGCGGATAACCCCGAACAGGGTCTTCCGCGCCAACTTAGACTGGGGGCCGTAGACCACCACGAAACGAAACCGATGGGGCCCGCAGTAGCCATCTAAAAGCAGACACCGGCCCTGCTCCAGTTCCCACACGTACTGCACCTGAAATCGGTTAGACGTGAACAAAACCGCCACTCCTGCGTAGGGCTGTGCCGCAAGGGACCAGTACGAAGGGCCCCACCTCCACTCCCGCTTCGCCCGATGAAGGCTAGCGAGCGAGGTGAGCCTGGTCTCCTGCAAGAAGATGACATCCAGCCCACTCGTAGAAAGAAAGTCATAGGCCGTAGCCCGCGCCTGGTCTGAGAAAATGCTGGCCACGTTGATGGTGGCGCACGAGAACGCAGGAGTGCACGCCATGCCTATTTCGAGTGCAGTGACCCTTTCCTCCTCTTCTCACCAACCCCGGGATCCCCAGAATCCCGCTTGCAGGACAAGACCGCGAGCTGGAGCGACTCCTCCTGGTCCACGTCGACCACCTCGAGGATCTCCTCCTCCTCCCGCTCAACCCTATCACCCAGGAGGTGCTGGCGCCCCCGGGACCACCAGGCAAAGCTGTCGCGAGGGCAGACCCAGCCCCCACGGGATGAGGAGGCACAAACGGGTCAGGGGTCGGAGGAATGACCTCCTCCGTGGGGTCCACCACCTGTGCAGCCCCCCCTCCCCGGACAAAGACTGAGACAATACGACAGTGCCCACCCCCGCGGGGGAGGCCAGGGCGGCCGGGTCAGCAGGGGGCTCCTGCGAAGGCCCCGAACCCAACTGCGGGGGTACAAGGCCATCCTCCCTCACCCGTCGGGCGCCAGTATCCCCCTTAATTGGAGGACCCTGACTGCGGCGCGCCTTCTGCACCTTTGAAGGTCGCCGCTGAGGAAGAGGGGCCGCCCCCGCCGCTAACCGCTCCGAGCGCCGCACAGGAAGCCCTGCTTCCACAGGCAAGCCCTCATCCGCCTCCGCCGCATCAGCGGCCAAAAAGACGAAACGGTTGATGTCCAACACGGGCTCTGCATCCAGCAACGGGGATGTCTCCCGTTTCTTCCTTTTGGACTTGCCACCCTTGGAAGGGACCGTAGTCCATTCCTCAGGTGGTACCACGCTCAACCCACTATCCTGTCGTGCTACATTAACCTCCACCACATCAACCCTCTCCTCCTTCCTACCCGAATCCCCTCCCCCTGGTGGCTCCCTCGGCTCGATGGACTCCTCTGCACTAGGGCCCCCGGTCTCCTCCTGAGGGAGAGGGGCCTCCATAGCCTCCTCCCGCACAGGAGCCCGAGGTGGAGTGACGGCAACCCCCCCCCCCGGTCCATTGTGTGACGCGGAGGGGCAGCGGGCAAAGGGGTGGCCCAACTCCCCGCAAAGGTTACACCGAATTAGCAGACACCCGGCCGAAGCGTGACCCCGTCCACCACAACGGGTGCAGACCTGCTCGGGACAGTTCATGCTCAAATGGCGAAATGAGCCACAGCGGTGACACTCGCGGGGTTGCCCGGGGTAATAGCACAAGATGCGATCCCGACCGAGAAAACCGGCCGAGGGCACGTGCTGCACCACGTTTCCCACCTCACGCAAACGGATCCTGCCCTTCCACGATCCGTCCCACACCCCTAGGGGCCCAGCGCCCTTAACCAGGGGTGCGAGAAGCACCGCATGGCGCGACAACCAAAACTGGATGTCCTGCCCTGGGAGCGACTCATTCCTGGATAGGATGGTCACAGGTACCGTCCCCTGGCGAGAGATAGGCACAACACGAAAGTCAGCCCACCCTCCCTGCCCCCTCTGCTGCTGGTATCGGTCCCAGAAAATCTCCAGCCCCCGTCTCAGCATGAAACTAACATCATATTCAATGGTGTTGTTCATGTGGATAAAGGCGTAGAGATCTCCTGGGAGAAACCCCAGCCCAAGGACCATCCTCAAGACCTGTTCCCTGGCTGGAGGGGACCCCTCCCCAGCCCATCGGATCTGCGCCATGTTGCGCCGTCGGACCTCACCCCCTACTCCTCTTTGAAACCCTCCCCCTCCTCCTCCTCCTTCCCCTCCTGCGGGACCATTCCCCTGAAAACCTCCCCTCCCCCTACCCTCACCCGACGGCCCTGGAGTGGTGCCCGACCCCTTCAGAGCCTCCGCAAAGGTACGGAGGGGGGGAGCCGGCCCCCCAGCCCCCATCTCCTGCCCTCCTTGATCTGTTCCTGCATCCATCTGCGGGGGATCCTGCTGCTGGACCGCAGGATCCGTAACCTCCTCACTTAGATCAACCGGAGGACTGGGGAAGGTCAACTCCGCAAAGACAGAGTCCGGGATGCTACCTCCTCCGGATCCCTGAGTGCCACCGAGAACCCCTGGACCACCACTTATCTCTACCTCCGGCTGCCGAAAGGCAGTAAAAGCCCCGGGAGGGCCCAACGGGGCCTCCAAAGCCAATCGTAGGGCATCACAGACCTGGTTCTCGGTAACACCCAGGGAACCGGAAGGCTCCCCCAAACCTCCTTCCCGCATTCCCGACCCAGCGCAAGGCTCCTGGGTTTCGGCCACCACTACCGGGGACGGACCCCGCTCCCCTTCATTCCCGGGTTCCAAGGGGACCACCGCCCCCCCTGACCCTACGGAGAACAAGTCCTTCCCTCGTCCTGAAGCAGCCACTACCTCCTTCCCCACTATATAACCAGTCGTCCGCTCCCCCCCTTCCTCCATCAGCCCGTCCTGTAGCCCATCATCCGCCACCCCCTGTATGGCTATCGACAACAAGGCAGGACCCGCCCGAGACAACAGGGCAGATCCCCCACCCAGCACCAACCCCCCCACACCCCACCCCCCTGCCCCCTGTCCCTCCCAGGTCCTACCTGGTTGTCGGTGCCAGACGTGGCACAAGGATCCAGAAAAGTTTGGCCGGTAGTCAGGGCTCCAACAGAAAGGGCGGACACCCCCCTGCGAGCCAGGTCTCCGTCGGCCGCAATAACAGACAACAAAGGCAGCTGCGCATCCCGCTCCTCTACCCCCGGCCGCAGTGACAGCTGACTAGCACTTTTCTTCCCCCTCTCCCCCCGGGGACTGCAGAAAAGAAAGAGCAGCCCCCATCCTGCCCCTTTCTCCTCCTTCCAGCACCCCTCCGGCCCCAGTCAGCCACCTCAGAACATACTGGGCGAGTGCCCTGTAGCTTTCTAGGGGCCGGGAGGGCAGCCACAATAGGGGAGTCCTGCCCACCAGCCATCCCCCTACCAAACCCCTTCCCAGTAACCTGGACAGGCATCGTAGCTGAAGGAGCAGGATTCCTATTACAGGTGGAGAAATCCGCCACCCGTGGATCCTCAAGTGGCACAGCAGAATCAAACGGCTGAGGCCAACCAGTCTTCCGCCGCCGGGGATCCCGTGCAGAAAACCCCTCAGAGCCGGAA
This sequence comes from Ichthyophis bannanicus, assembly GCA_033557465.1. Classification (NCBI taxonomy): domain Eukaryota; kingdom Metazoa; phylum Chordata; class Amphibia; order Gymnophiona; family Ichthyophiidae; genus Ichthyophis; species Ichthyophis bannanicus. Next base: position 339,939,563 of record CM066032.1, read on the forward strand.
ACATCCAAAGACAGTGGATCAGCAGTATGCTGAAAAGGAACCGCCGAATACTGCTGCCTCTCTACAACACCCCCTCCAATCGAGGGGCATGGAAAAGAAGCTCCCTCTGTGCTGAAAGAGTGCCGTCGAAAATCCCGCAGCAAATCAGAAGATGGGGAAGGTCGTTCTGCAGACTTCCTGGGTTTCCCGGAAGCGTCAGTACCCATTACTCGGCGGCCATCTTGTGATTGTAATCTGGCTGGGGGAAGTCCTACAGGCAGCTCCTGCAACGACCTCACTTCCGTAAGGACGTCATCAGAAAGACCCCGGCGGCCATCTTGCGATTGTAAGCTGGCTGGGGGAAGTCCTCCAGGCAGCTCCTGCAACGACCTCACTTCCTTAGTGACGTCATCAGAAAGACCCCGGCGGCCATCTTGGATGGTCCCTTCAGTGTTACACGACTGTTGGTGAGCCACCAGGATCAACGGAGCACCCTGGGGACGTGCAGGAACAATCTGGGCAGACAGCATTTCGGAGGGAGGAACCAGCGCATTCACAACATCACAACCATCACCCTGCTGCAGGTAAGACACAGGACATCCAGGAAATGCTTTAGAAGAGGAAGGCAGGGAACGGGTGGTAGACTTCCCAGGAACTAGAATGGGAGAGGGCATACTTCTAGAGGAGGATGGACCCCCCTGCTGACCCACCCCGGGGGCCTCCCCTGGACTGCAGGTATCTTCTAACGATTATAATTCTGGTAAACTTCGGCAAGGGACCCACAACCCTGGTTCTGATAGTACGCAATCTCCAAGTACTTGGCCTTCAGGGCCCGCTTTACCCCCTTCCGATAGGTAGCATAGGCCACCCATTCCTCCCCGGGAATGGTGGCCTGCAGGCTCTCCAGGTGGGAGAGCTGGGCTTGCAGCTGGGCCGCCTCCTCCTGGAGACCCCGAAGCCGTCGCACTGCCGCCACAATGTCATCTGGGGCCCTAGCTGACTGCTGGTAGGACGGCAGGCCCGACCCCCCGTCCTCATCCTCACTGGAGGAGGTAGAGGCCTCCTCCAGGACCCAAAGTGGAGGGGGGAACCTGCCTCCTCCAGTTCTATACTCCACGGTCCTCCAGGGTCTCCCCAGGGCCTCTCCCTGCTGCCACCCAGCCTCCACACCCTGCCTGGGGAGGAGACAGGAGCCTCCTCCCTGGGGTAGCGGGCCCAAACCTCCATACCTGTGGGTCCCTCCTTCCTGACCAGGTGCAGTCCTACCTGGGGAGTCCCCCTCCTGGGGCTCCAGCTGTTCCAGGTTGCCAGTTTCTCCATCCACTGTCCGAGTAGGAGGCCCACCAGGCTTGGCAGGCCTCTGGGCCTGGGCCTCCCTTGCTGGAGGTGGCCCAGGGCCCGACATCCAGGCACAGGCAGAAAAAGGAACTGCTCCCTAGCAGGAGCTCTGCACAACTGATCCTCTCAGTACGACAGCCAAACAGGAAGTGGGTGGAGCTGCCACTCGTGGGGCTGCAGAATCCTGCTCAACCTGTCCGCCAGGTAGTTCTCCTGGCCGGGTAGATATACTGCTTTGAGGAGCACGTTGTGTCTGAGAACAAACAAGCAAAGGTCCTGTGCTTCCTGACAGAGGAGCCTGGACCCAGTTCCACCCTGCTTGTTCACATAGAACATGACTACCTGGTTGCCTGTTTGAACTAGGACAGACTGATGAGCCAGGGTTTGAGAAAAAGCCTTGAGGGCTAAGCGAATAGCTCTGAGTTCCAGGAGATTGATTTGCTGAGCAGATTCCCAGGGAGACCACAGGCCCTGGGTGCACTTGTCTAGACAATGAGCTCCTCAGCCTTCGAGGGAGGCATCCGTGGTCAAGACCACTGTGAATGCAGGTACTCCTTCCAACAGATTGGGTGGGTGTAGCCACCATCTGAGGGAGTGCAGCAAGTGTCTGGACACCCTTATCCTGTCTGTGAGGTTGCCTGAGGCTTGTGACCACTGAGTCCGCAGGCACCACTGTGCAGGTCTCATATGGAGCCTGGCATTGGGGGTCACATGTACTGTCGAAGCCATGTGGCCAAGAAGCCTCAGGCAGAGTCTGGCGGAGACCAGGGAAATGAGGAGGAACTGGTTTGCTAAGTCTATCAGTCTCTGGGCTCGGTCTTTTGGCAAGAACGCCTTTGCCAGCAGCGAGTCCAACCTTGCTCCTATGAACTCCAAGTTCTGGGAGGGGAGCAAAATGGACTTTGCAAAGTTTATTACAAACCCCAGACTTTGAAGAAGAGCAATAGTTCTGAGGGTGGCTTGCCTGGCCTCCTGGCATGTCTGACCCCTGATGAGCCAGTCGTCCAGATAGGGGAAGACAAAGATTCCCTGATTCCTCAGGTAGACCGTCACCATTGCCAGGCATTTGGTAAAGACTCTGGGGGTGGAGGTGAGGCCAAAAGGTAGTACTCTGTACTGATAATGGCTTCCTCCCACAATGAACCTGAGGTACTTTCTGTGGTCTGGATGAATGAGGATGTGGGTATACGCATCCTTTAGATCTAAGGAGCATAGCCAATCTCCCTGCTGGAGGTAGGGCAGAAGTGTTCCAAGAGTAAGCATCTTGAACTTTTCCTTCTCCAGGAACTTGTTGAGGTTTCTGAGATCCAGAATAGGTCGAAGACCACCAGTTCTTTTGGGTACCAGGAAATACCTGGAGTAGAACCCTTGACCTTGCAAGTGGGGAGGCACAGGCTCCACTGCCCTGTCTTGTAACAGACACTGGAGCTCCTGAAGGAGAAGGTCTGTGTGCAGGGGAAGCCTTGGAGGCTCCCCTGGAAAATATGGAGGAGGTAGTTGTTGGAAGTGTACTGCATAGCCCTTCTGGCCTTTGCTTAATACCCAACTGTCTCCAGTAATGAGTGGCCACTGGTGGGCAAACAGAGCGAGGCGACCTCCTGTGCAGGGTTGGGAGAGCAGGGATGGAGAGGCTATGCTGAAGGAGTCAAAAACCCCTACCCTGCTGAGTGGGAGCAGGGATCGGAGGCTTGGGGGTCCTCTGCCTACGGGGCCCATTACCCTGCCCCTTGGCTTGCTGACCCTGAGGGGCAGCTTGGGCAGCCTGATATTATGGGTACTGTTTGTAGGCAGTGCACTTCCTCGGGTAAAAGGGTTTTTTACCTGAGCCCTTCTTTTTGTGAAAAGGGGCAGAGGTCTTTCTGGACAGCCTTGTCCTTGTAAGGTGCTCGGTCTCGAGCTGTGCGGCCTTCTCGGCCATGGGTTTGCCAAAAAGGTTCTCTCCTCGGCAAGGGACATCGACCAACTTGTCCTGAACCCATGGCTCGAGGTCCGATGACTGCAGCCATGCCTGGCGTCGAGCCGCGATGCCGCCTGCCGCAACTCGGGCCGAAGCCTCGAAGCCATCGTAGGTGGCGCGGGACATAAACTTGGAGCAGTCCCGAATCCCTGAGGAGAAGGACTTGAATCTCTGCAAGGGCTCCCCAGAGAGACCAGCAGAGAACCCGGCCAACTCCTTGGCCAGGTCTCGCAAGTACATTCCCATGTACAGCTGGTAAGATTGGACACGGCAAGCAAGCATCAAGCCCTGGAAGCACTTCTTACCAAAACCATCGAGGTTCCGGGCCTCCCTGCCGGGGGGCACCACAGAGTGCATCTTCTGACTCTTCAGGCGATGCATGGCCGATTCAACAACCATGGAATGGTGTGGCAGCTGTGCCTTCTGAAAGCCAGGGCTCTTCCGGAGTCGATAGATCGAATCGACCCGCTTGCTTAAAACCGGCGCCGAGGCCGGTGCCTCCCACATCCGGAAGAGGAGCCGTTCCAGCATCGGAGGAACCGGGACAGTAAAGGCCTCCGGAGGAGAGTCGTACTGCAGAGCCTCGAGCTCCTCGGCTTGAGGCTCTTCCTCGGGGTCCGCCGGGATAGCCAACGCAGTGGCCATATCCCGGACAAACTCCGAGAACCGGGTATCCTCCGGAGGGGGATCTACTCCGGGGTTCAGACTGCGGTGAGTCTGACGGGACGCACAGAGTCTTGAAAGTGTCGGGGGACTCCTCATCCTCCGTCTCCCAGGCGGACTCGTCCAACGAGGAGTCAGGATCCGACCCCGCAGGGCCCGGGAGCACCCGCCCCGGTGCCGGAGGTGTTCCCGAACGGGAGGTCGAGGGAGACAGCGACCGAGGTCGACCTCGAGCCACCATGGACTCGAGTATCAGCTCGGTCTCCGGGGTCGACTTCGATGTCGATGTCCTGGTGGTCGGGGCAGATGCGCCAGACAGGCTGGCCATCAGTGCCCGCTGCTGCTCCATGAAGGCTGACAGTCTGCACTCCAAGGCTGTCATCCTGAGACTCAGCTCAGGAGACGCAGCAGCCACCGACTCGGGTCCCAGTGGCGCCGGGCCCGACGTCGGCTCTCTGGGAGGAGAGTCCTCGAGGACCACAGCACTTACGTGTCCAGCAGACTCCGGCTCCACGCGAGGAACTTTGGCAGGCTTCTCTTGTTCCACGGGCCCGGAGCGACGGTCGGGGGTCTTAGACCTGGCCCTCGAGGAGCCAGGGACCTCCTCCAACGACGCCCTCATGAGCCGCTTTTTCCTCTTGCGTTCCCGGTCGGGGGACCCCCTGTCCGAGGAGCTTCGACAGCGCTCGGGATCCGAATCCCGAGATGTCGAGGCCTCAGACGAGGTCCGGGCCCGGCCGGATGAGTCCTAGAAAAGCCTTTCTTTCTGCTGCTGGCGACTTCGGAGTGCCTTGGAAGACATCTTCCCACATGGTCCACAAGTCTTAGGGTCGTGATCAGGACCGAGGCACCGAAGGCAGCAGTCGTGTGTGTCGGTGAGAGACATCAACTTCTTACACCGATCACACTTCTTGAAACCGCTGGAAGCCATCGGGGAAAAAAAGAGTCCCCGCGAGGTCAAAGGACCGGCCTTCCAGGGAAAAATCAAAAAAGGGCACGAACGCCAGCCATGAAGGGCAAAAACCGAAAAAGAAGAATCGGGCTCAATACCGGTGTACCGAACACGGCGGGACTGGAACCAGCGTCAAACCGGGAAGAAAAAATTGCGAAAATCGCCGAAAAATCAAAATTTTATCCGGGATGACAGGACGCATGTCCGGTGGGCTTCTTGGAAAAAGAGAGACTGAGGTAAGATGGCACCTTTAGGCGGGAAGGGAACCGCGCATGCGTGCCTGCATTCCCAAAGGCTTTCTTAGAAAGCTGGGGAAATGCTCCGCTGGGGCTTCATCGGCGTTGATGACACCCATATGTGAGGACTGACTTCCTGCTTGGTCCTGGAGAATACATCTTCCCGATGTATCGATATTTCTTTCAATTCTTCTGCGGCATCACCTTTAAATACCATTTCAGTCATGGGTAACATCCTTACATCTTCCTCAGTAAAGACCGAAGCAAAGAGTTTATTTAGTCTCTCCGTTATGGCCTTGTCTCCTCTTAGAGCCCCTTTTATCCCTCTAATGGTCCAACTGACTCTCTCACAGGGGTTTTTTTTTTACTATGAATGTACTTGAAAAATTCTATTACATGTTTTTGCTTCCACAGCAAGCTTCTTCTCAAATTCTCTCTTTGCCTACCTTATCAATGCCTTGCATCTAACTTGCCAGTGCTTATATTGTTTCCAGTTTTCATTATTTAGCTCCTCTTTCCATTTCCTGAAAGATGCTTTTTTGGCAACAGCCTCTTTGACCTCACCTTTAAACCATGCTGGCAGTCTCTTGGACTTCCTTCCACTTTTCTTAAAGCATGGAATACAGCTGGTCTGGGCTTCCAATATAGTATTTTTAAACAACACCCAGGCTGGCCATCAGTGCCCGCTGCTGCTCCATGAAGGCATACAGTCTGCACTCCAAGGCTGTCATCCTGAGACTCAGCTCGGGAGACGCAGCAGCCACCGACTCGGGCCCCGGCAGCGGCTCTCTGGGAGGAGAGTCCTCGAGGACTACAGGGCTTATGTGTCCAGCAGACTCCGGCTCCACGCGAGGAACTTTGGCAAGCTTCTCTTGCTCCACAGGCCCAGGGTGACGGTCGGGGGTCTTAGACCTGGCCCTCGAGGAGCCAGGGACCTCTTCCGATGACGCCCTCACAAGCCGCTTCTTCCTCTTGCGTTCCCGGTCGGGGGACCCCCTGTCCGAGGAGCCCCGACGGTGCTCGGGATCTGATTCCCGAGAAGTCGCGGCCTCAGACGAGGTCCGGGCCCGGCCGGAGGCTGAGTCAGAGAAAAGCCTTTCTTTCTGCTGCTGGCGACTTCGCAGTGCCTTGGAAGACATCTTCTCACATGGTCCACACGTCTTAGGGTCATGATCAGGACCGAGGCACCGAAGGCAGCAGTCGTGTGTGTCGGTGAGAGACATCAACTTCTTACACCGATCACACTTTTTAAAACCGCTGGAAGCCATCGGGGAAAAAAAGAGTCCCTGCGAGGTCAAAGGACCGGCCTTCCAGGGAAAAAGCAAAAAAGGGCGTGAACGCCAGCCATGAAGGGCAAAAACCGAAAAAGAAGAAACGGGCTCGATACCGGTGTACTGAACCCGGCGGGAGGGGAACCGGCGTCGAACCGGAGAGAGAAAATAGCGAGAATCGCCGAAAAAATCAATCTTTTATCCGGGATGACAGGATACACGTCCGGTGGGCTTCTCGGAAAAAGAGAGACTGAGGTAAGATGGCACCTTTAGGTGGGAAGGGAACGGCGCATGCGTGCCTGCATTCCCAAAGGCTTTCATGGAAAGCTGGGGAAATGCTCCGCTGGGGCTTCATCGGCGTCAATGACACCCATATGTGAGGACTGACTTCCTGCTTGGTCCTGGAGAAAGATAGCCAATGAAAAGCCCAGGTTTCAATGACATCACTCCCATACCTTTTATATGCCTCAGCCACCAGAGGACCTTTTCAGTATCCATCCCAAAGCATTGAGAGAACAAGGTCAACCCCACACAACCTCAACATGGGCAACAATGGGTGAACAAACAGTAGAAAACTATGTACAGGAAAGAATAAATAGAAAGCAGTCAGTAAAACATGGACATGCAAGGTCAAGCACAGAAATTATAGCAGATCGAAAGGTACCGCTGCAGAATAACAGAGCCAAGGTCCAAGGTCAGGTCCTGGACTACTCTAGTGGGACTCAAGGAAAGGACATTAACCGTTAAGTAAAATGTTACCTTCCACATCATCCTGCTAGACTAGTCCAGCCAAGTGGGACGTACCACTGGATGGGAAGAAGACACAGCAGCTCGCAAAACCTTGGAACCAAAGGCCATGTCCACCCAACAAAGGCCATGTCCAAGCAGTAATGCTTGACAGAAGTGGAAAATGATGCCCACGCTTCCGCCTGACAAATGCCTGCAGGGGCCACTGAGCTTCCTTCTGTTCATGAGGGTATTTGTGCTTGGGTAGAAAGGGCATGCAAACCCTCCGGAACAAACTAGTTCCACAACAGTGTCCCAATGCAGACTCAGCCACCATGTCACCCTTGCATGGGCCAGCAAAAAGCACAGACAGATGATTGGACTTACGAAAGAAATTTGTAACCTCCAAGAACCGGAGAAGCACCTCCAGACAGCCACAAAGCGAAGATCCTTTATTTATTTATTTATTCATTCCTTTGCTATTTATCCTGTCCTTTCAAATTGTTCAGGGCAGATTACAAATTACATACATAATAATAAAAAACAACATAACACAGATTGACACATCATAACTCATCATAACACATAACATCTACTCTTCATAAAAATGACAGTAGAGGACATTACTTAATTTACAACATCTACAATGGCCATCATATCTCAGGACAAAGGTATGTTTTTATCGCCTTCCGAAAACATAACAGATTAAGAACATACATAAGAACATAAGATATGCCATACTAGGCCAGACCAAGGTCCATCAAGCCCAGTATCCTGTTTCCAGCAGTGGCCAATCTAGGTCATACGTACCTAGTAAGCTACCAAAAAGACAAGGTTCCACAATGCTTGTTTTGGGTCAAGCATTGATATCCTGGGTCCCTTTTTAATAATGGTTTACCAACTCCACTTATCCATGCACAGAGAAGCAATCACAATTAAAATGAAACAATATCACACCGACACCCTAAAGAGGTCTCTGAACAAACCACGGGATCTTTTCGCCTTGGTCAAATCTCTTTCGAAGGAACCTTCTCCTGAACAACATGATGAGATTCACCCACAAAAATTTGTGGACTACTTACAATCCAAGATCGTACAGACTGACAAGGTCTCAGCAGCCTCGTATCAAGATACAACCGGCCTAACCCCTCTAATTAAATTTTCCACACCATCTACTAAATGTATTGAGGATACAATAGCGTCTCTCAACACCTCCACTGCACAGACTGACCCTTGCCCAGCTTTTTGGATCAAGGAGCTACGCAATGAGTTCAGTCCTTTCATCGCAAAAATGATGAACCTTTCCTTCACAACTGGTTCCTTCCCCACAGCACTCAAGCAGACTTCCATTAGGCCACTATTGAAAAACTCCAAACTAGACCCCCAAAGGGTCGACTCTTATAGGCCAATAGCTAGTATTCCTCTCCTAGCTAAGATAATCGAGAAAGAGGTACAAAGGCAAATTCAAGACCATATAGACTCTGCAGCTCCCCTAGATCATTGCCAACATGGCTTCAGAGAATATCATGGAGTTGAGACCCTCCTCGCTACCCTATTCAACAGTATAATCACAGGCATTGATAACATCCGTCAAGGTTTTGTACTCATTTTCTTAGACATCGCCGCGGCGTTCGACTCGGTAAGTCACGATCTTCTCCTCGGGCGATTGAAAGAGAAGGGCATCCGCAACACAGCTCTCAAATGGTGCAAGTCTTATCTGGATGGAAGATGGCAATACGTAAAATCTGGATCAGAGGAATCAGAACGCTTCCATCAAACACAAGGTGTGCCTCAAGGTTCCTCTTTGTCATCTCTCCTGTTCAATATATACATGCAACCCATCTGCAATATCATTAGATCATTTAACGTGAACTGTCTGATATATGCAGACGACATACTTTTATACATGCCGTTCTCCATGGCTCAAATGGATCTTACACCACTGGTAGACTGCTTCAATGCGGTCTCAGAATGGCTCCAGTCTCAAAACCTCCGCATTCAGCACAAGAAAACGGAGGTGCTCTTCATCTCGAGAGACCCCAATTTTATTCCTCCGTCCCATGTAAGAGTCAAGGAAGCAGACTTGCAAACTAAAGAAACAATAAAATACCTTGGAGTCACCTTGGATCAACGCCTGGATATGAAATCTCACATAGGCAATATAGTCAAAGCTGTATATTTCAAGATCCGTATGCTCAGGCATCTGCGCTCCCTACTGGACCCAGACGATTTCCGGACTATATATCAGGCACTAATCCTACCCCATTTCGACTTTGCCAATGCCATCTTACAAGGTCTCCCTCAATCCACACTTAGCCCATTACAGCTGGCTATGAATGCTGCAGCAAGGGTCCTCCACAATGCTTCCAGAAGTGACCACGTGACTCCTATTCTGAAGCAGCTTCACTGGCTCCCTATCCACGGAAGGATTATCTTTAAAACCTTACTCCTCTCATTCAAGGCCATCAATGGCCTTTCATCTCTTTCACTCATGGAACTCATTCACACAGTGCCCCCCAACAGGTCCAGAAGAGCAACAGCAGTAAATTCCCTAATAACCCCGAAGGCATTGACAAAATGCAACAGTACAACGGCGAATAGGGCCTTCAGTCTCCACGTCCCCAAATGCTGGAATGCTCTACCACCCGACATTCGGGCCATCGTAGATCTATCACAGTTCAGGAAGGCACTCAAATATCACCTTTTCCTCCAGTACTACCCAGTCAGCAATAAAACCTAGGTAACCTCACCAAAGAAGTAACCATGGCTAGTTCTGAGATAGTGCCAACACCCAGATTCTGCGCATACTTCCCTTAGGTTTTAGTTGCCTTCAATCTTGTTCATTGTAATTATTTCATGTATATAGTTCACCCCTGTTATCCAAGTTTATACTCCAGTTATCCAAGTTTGTACTCCTGTATAGTTCACCCCTGTTATCCAAGTTTATACTCCAGTTATCCAAGTTTGTACTCCTGTTCTATGTAAAACCAAACAGCTTGTTGCATTGGTCATCTTGTTATAATGTAAACCGCGCTGATACCGAATAGTGCGGTATATAAGAAATTGTAATAAATAAATAAATAAAATAGACCTTTCCTCCAGGAACTTATACAAATCTTTTTTAAACCCAGCTACACTAACAGCCTTTACTACATCCTTTGGTAACAAATACCAGAGTTTGATTACACGCTGAGTGAAAAAATAGTTTCTCTTATTTGTCTTAAATAGTTTACCCTGCAGCTTCATTGCATGCCCCCTAGTCTTTCTATATTCTGATAATGTAAACTATCTATGTTTACCCGTTCCACTCCGTTCATTAATTTATAGACTTCTATCATATCTCCCCTCAGCCGTCTCTTTTCCAGGTTAAAGAACCCTAACCTTTTTAGCCTTTCTTCATAGGGGTATCCTTCCATCCCCTTTACCATTTTGGTGGCTCTTCTCTGAACCTTTTCTAATAACGCTATATCCTTTTTAAGATACGGCGATCAGAAATGCACACAATATTCAAGGTGTGGTCGCACCATGGAACGATACAGAGGCATTATAATATCCTTTGTTTTATTTTCCATTCCTTTCCTTATGATACCTAGCATTCTATTTGCTCTCTTGGCTGCTGCTGTGCACTGGGCGGAGGGTTTTAACATGTTATCCACAATGACGCCTAAATCTTTTTCCTGGGTGGTGGTTCCTAATGTGGAACCTTCCATCGTGTAACCATAGTTTGGGTTGTTCTTCCCTAGGTGCATAACTTTGCACTTGTCCACATTAAATTTCATCTGCCATTTTGATGCCCAGTCTTCCAATTTATCAAGATCCTCTTGCAATTTTCCACAATCCACATGGGTTTTAACAACTTTAAATAATTTTGTGTTAACTGCAAATTTGATAACCTCACTCGTTATTCCCTTTTCCGGGTTATTTATGAATATGTCAAAAAGCAGCAGACCCAGCACAGATCCCTGCGGTAATCCATTATTCACCTTTTTCCATTGGGAAAATTGGCCAGTTAGCCCTACCCTCTGCTTTCTATCTTTTAACCAGTTCCTGATCCACAATAGTACACTGCCTCCTATCCCATGACTTTTTAGTTTTGCCAAAAGTCTCTGATGAGGGAACTTGTCAAAGGCTTTATGAAAGTCCAAATACACTATATCAACTGACTCACCTTTGTCTACCTGTTTATTCACACCTTCAAAAAAAACATAACAGATTAGTAAGACAAGATCTTTCTTGTCTAAGGCCATGTTGGCTGTTTCCCATTAAGCCATGCCTATCTACATGTTCAGCAATTTTGTTCTTTATGATGGTTTCTACCATTTTTCCCGGTACTGACGTCAGGCTCACCGGTCTGTAGCTTCCCGGATCATCCCTGGAAACCTTTTTAAAAACTGGCGTTACATTGGCCATCCTCCAATCAGGTATTACAGATGATTTTAATGATAGTTCACAGATTACTAACAGCAGGTCTGCAATCTCATATTTCAGTTCTTTTAACACTCTTGGATGTATATCGTCCGGTCGAGGTGATCTGCTACTCTTCAGTTTATCAAATAGTTGTAATACATCTTCCCGATGTATCGATATTTCCTTCAATTCTTCCGCACCTTTAAATACCACTTCGGTCATGGGTAACATCCCTACATCTTTCTCAGTAAAGACTGAAGCAAAGAATTCATTCAGTCTCTCCGCTATCTCCTTGTCTGCTCTTAGCGCCCATTTAACCCCTCTATCATCTAATGGACCAACTGATTCTCACAGTTTTTTTGCTACGAATGTACTTGAAAAAGTCTTTATTATGCGTTTTTGCTTCGCAGAAAGTTTTTTCTCAAATTCTCCCTTTGCCTGCCTTATCAATGCCTTGCATTTAACTTGCCAGTGGTTGCGCTGTTTCCAGTTTTCATCATTTGACTCCTTTTTCCATTTCCTGAAAGATGCTTTTTTGGCAACAACAGCTTCTCTGACCTCACCTTTAAACCATGCTGGCAGTTTTTTGGACTTCCTTCCACTTTTCTTAAAGTGTGGAATACAGCTGGTCTGGGCTTCCAATATAGTATTTTTCAACAACACCCAAGGTTGATGTAAGTCTTTAACCTTTGTAACTGCTCCTTTTAGTTTTTTCTTAACTATTTTCCTCATTTTATCATAGTCTCCCTTTCGAAAGTTAAAAGGTGGTACTGTGGATTTCCTTACCATCCCTCCTCCACTAATTAAATCAAACGCGATCATGCTATGATCACTATTGCCAAGTGGCCCCCAACACCCTTATGTCTTGCACCAGATCGTGTGTTCCACTAAGGATTGTCCATAGAATGGTAAATATTTGGTATTCCATTCCAGAGTAGTGGCAAAGAACATGAATAAGCATTATCTTTATCCTTCCCCCGACACAACTCCTTAGAGGAAGAGGGCAGGCAAATTACCTGGTTCTCATGAAAGGGCGAAATCACCTTAGGTAAAGAAAAGGCATGGGCCGATGGAAACAGCCCTCTCTGAAATGATAGATAAGGATCCCAGCAAGACAAAGCCAGCAGCTGGGAATTCTGCCTTGCCGAACAAAGCGTAACCAAAAAACAGTCTTGAGTGTCAAAACCATCAGAGCAGCACACCTCAAACGCTCAAAGGGCTCAGACACCAGGGTCCTGAGCACCAGACACAGATCCCAGGAATGAACCACTGATCAGAGGGGAGGACGTAGATGCTGAACACCCTGAAGAAAGCATAGATCATCCAGGAGTAAGGCTAGAGATTTAGCAGCCACCGGACCTCGGAAACAGGCCAGAGTTGCCACCTGAACTTTCAGGGAGCTCAAAGGAATGGTCCATTTCCAGACCCTCTTACAGAAAGGCCAACCAAAATGGCACCATGGCCACCACAGGAATCAGCTTCCATGTACCACACCATCACTCAAAGAGGCACCAGACCCACATGTATGCCAGGTTGGCAGACCTCATTCAGGCTCTGAGCAAAGTGGAAACCACCTCAGGAGAATAGCCCTTATATGCTAGCTGTGTCCTTCCAAGAGCCAAGCCGTAAGCAAGAAGGGAGCCAGGTCTTAAAGGAGGATCAGCCCATGAAGCAATATGCCCTGACACAGAAGTAAACAAAGAGGTGGCACTTATACGAGCCGCATTATTTCTTCAAACCACACTCTCCTAGGCCAATCCACTGCCAATAGAAAAATCCATCCAGGTGGCACACTATACGCCGATTACACGCCCCATCATCAGCCAAGGAAGAAGCACATACAAAGCAGGAATTGCCTTGGCCAGGGCTGGACCGGAGCGGCTACACACTCGGACCCCTGCACCTTTGACACAGAGAAAAGCGGTATGTAAGCCCAGCTAAATAAATAAATAAAATCTGTACGGCGACTGAGGCAATGGCACAACTTGGCAATGGAACGGGTCGCCATCAGGTCCATCTCAGGGCAACCCCAACAGTGAGAATCAACTGAAATGCCTCCTGCCTCAATTCCACCTCTCCGAGAACGAGAGAGTGCCGGCTGAGATAGTCTGCCTCCTCAATGTCCACCCCGGCAATGTGCTGGGCCAACAGAGCTAGGAGGTTCTTCTCTGCCCTGGCAAACAAGATAAGCCATCTCCATGGCAACTCCAACATGCCTCATATCGCCTTGCCAACTGACATAAGCCACCACCATGGCATTGTCTGAAAGTACTCGAACCGCCCGTCCCTTGACCAGGGACCAGAAATGTAGAAAAGCCAACCTGATGGCCCTTGCCTCTAGGCAGTTGATGGACCACACCACCTCCCTACGGTTCCAATGGCCCAGGGCCGTTCGGCCTTGGCAATGGGCTCCCCAGCCTGAGAGACTAGCCTCCATCCTCAGAAGGATCCACAAATAATCATCCAGTGGCACGCCCTTCTTCAGATAAATGGGTAACTGCCACCACTGCAGGCTGGCCTCCACCATCAGCGGGAAGAGGAGCCTGAGTTTGAATCCCTGAAAACTCAGGACCACTAAGTCAACAAGAACCAGTGGGGTGGCTGCATATGAGCATGTGCCCATGGCACCAGCTTGATTATTTACAGTTCTTCAGATTGATGGCAGTAACAATCACAGACCCTGGGAGCCTGTGGGGAATAGAGCAGTGACAGGCAATTCAACAACCTTCTGACTTTCTCCTCTGGCAGGAAGATTCTGCCCACTAAAGTATCGAATCGTGCTTCCAGGAATCTCAGGGATGGGGAAGGCACCAACTGGGCTCTACCCCTGCTTGAACACCCAAAAAAGGCTTTCCAAGCAGGCCACCACTCAGGTCGACACCCGAGATGCCTCCAACAGAGGACAGGCTTGGATGAGCCAGTCATCCAGATATGAGTGCACACAAGTCCACTGGTGTTGCAGCGCCACAGCCACTACTTCCATGACCTTGGAGAACGTTCTTGAGACAGTGGAGAGTCCAAATGGAAGGGCAGTGAATTGAAAGTGAGGGCCAAGCATGGCAAAATGAAGATACTACTGCTGATCCTCCTGAATTGGGATATTAAAATACACTTTGGCCAATCTAGGTATGCAAGGAACCCCCCCCCCCCACCCCGCTGCACCACTTGAACCACAGATTCCAAAATTTCTACTGGAAGTGCAGGATGTGTAAGCATGCACTGACATCCTTGAGGTCAAGAAAGGGCCGGAATCAACCATCCTTTTTCGGCACCACCAAAATAGATGGAATATCTGCCCTTGCCCTGAATATCTGGGGAAACGGGCACCACTGCCTTCAGGAGCCGCAACTTGTCCAAGGTGATCGGTACCGCTGCCCTTTTGTTCACTGACCTACAGGGGGAGATGATGAACCCGTCCGGGATTGGCTCTTTGCATTCCAGGACATAGCTGTACTGAATGGTGTCTAACAATCCTTGGTGACCTGAGCCCATTCCTGAAAGAAAAGGAGAAGCCTGCCTCCAACTGGAGGTACCAGGGAATGGGCCTCCAAAACCTT
The DNA here is from genome assembly GCA_033557465.1 of Ichthyophis bannanicus. Classification (NCBI taxonomy): domain Eukaryota; kingdom Metazoa; phylum Chordata; class Amphibia; order Gymnophiona; family Ichthyophiidae; genus Ichthyophis; species Ichthyophis bannanicus. Next base: position 339,954,649 of record CM066032.1, read on the forward strand.
CATTGCGCACTCCGGGAGGGACCTCCTCTGGAGAGGGCCAAGTCCCTGGGCCCACAAACTCCTCGAAAAGAACGAGAATGAGCCTGAAATCTGGAGGAAGAAAGGCTTTCCAGGCTGAAAGCGATAGGAGTCCTGATACCTTTGGGAGTCTGACCAATATGTTTGCGAGGAGTGGGCAGAGGCTGAAGGAAAAGGAGGCTCCTTCCCACTTCCTAGGCCCCTCAGGCTTGTCCTCCGAAAGGCAGTAAGGCTGGTCTCACCTAGAACCTTCACCAGCTTCTCTAAATTGGCTCCAAAAGGAAGCTTCAGTTTAAAGACTATTTGGGCAGGGCTCATGTTATCAGGCCCATACATACCGCTAACTGAAGAACAGCAGCCGCCGTGGCAAACTGGTTCTTCAACCACTAATCCACTTATCAGACCAGAGTATCCTTGAAGGCTGACCCACCTTCCACAGGAATGGTGGTCCGTCTAGTAACCACCATGACCTGCGCATCCACCTTGGGAATATCAAACCACACAATGCACTCCTTCTCCGGGACAGCACACATCATCTTATGCACCCTTAGCCCCCTTAGGCGGGGAGTTGGGAAAAATCCCACTATGACCGGATCATGTCCTTGAACCCCTCTGGAAATGGGAAGAATATAGTGGATTTTCACACCCTTTGCGGTAGTGGATGAACTTTCAACCCCTGCTCCGTGCCTGGAGCATCCGCCAAGTCATAAGAACATAAGAAATGCAATACTGGCTCAGACCAAGGTCCATCAAGTCCAGTATCCTGTTTCCAATAGTTGCCAATCCAGGTCACAAGTACCTGGCAGGTTCCCAAAAAGGCACACATGTTCCACAATGCTTGTCCTGGGAAAGCAGTGGATTTCCTGGCCTCTTTAATAATGGTATATGGACCTATCCTCCAGGAACTTGTCCAAACCTTTTTTAAACACAGTTACACTAACAGCTTTTACTACATCCTCTGGTACCGAATTACAGAGTTTGATTATGCATTGAGTAAAAAGGTCCAAGGTGGATGACACCCTTGCAATCAATGCCGCCAGTTCCTCCTTCCAGAACAGGCAGATAAAACCAGCCTCTTCATACTCTTCTGAAAGCGAGAGCACTTTTTTGTCCACATTAGAGCCCAAAACTGAGACATCTGAACCCAAGCCACAGTCCAAATCTCGGACAGACCCCAGCTGCTCCACATCTCCAGGAGGCGACCTTCATGCCAAACAATGTTTCCTGGAAGAAAATAAAGAGTTAAGGCAAGATTAATAGCAGTGCACATTAAGACTACGGTGGCTCAAGAGGCGTATGTTAACAGCGCTTGCACAGCAACACCCAAAATGGGCGCTTAGGTAGGAATGTGTATAGGAGCAGCTTGGGCAGAATGCATGCTAGGACTAAGTGACCACCAGGCATGCAATGGTAAAAAGTGCTAATAATATATGTAGAAAAAGGTGGGAAACCCCTACACTATGCCAATGGTCACCAGTGGTCCACCCCAAATTGCACCTCAGATGGACGGAATAGAGAACCCCCAACAAGGACAATGACGATGTCAAGCCTTGGTACTCGCCCTCTGACAACCACAGACAGAAACTCATGCCAGACTCGGCTCTACTCCCCTGAAACTGCTTCTCTTGCTTTTCAGACACTGTGTAACGGTGGCTGGCAAGAAGATTCCTCCAAGAGCCTTCTGCGATCTTCAGGAGAGAGCAGGGGGAACAGAGGAAGGGGGAGAGAGCACTGAGGTTGTATGAGGTTGCTGAACTCTTCCAAATCCATTCAAATCTTTCCGTTTTCTGGCTGCTCAACAGGCTCTTATCATGATAAGAGCACAGAACTGAACCAATTTTCCCGCCTTCTATTGCTACCGAAAAGACTGCAGTCTAGTGGAGCCTCTCATGTCTCACTCAAGTGGGAGAGTCACCCTCAAGGTGATCGTTCCTGAGCAAAATTCATTTTTTACTACTACTACTGAACATTTGTATAGCACTATGATATGTAAGCAGCACTGCACAGACACATGTAAAAGATGGTCCCTGCTCATCAGAGCTTACAATCTAGTCAAGATAGGCAACACAGTAGCTGTAGACATGGGATACATCTAGGGTGAATGGTAAGGAAACACAAAGATCAGTTCAGATTTTCTCAGAGTAGAGAAAATCCATCCACCATCTGCTGAAGACAGAAGAATACTGAAGGTCCCCCTCTAGTGGCCGAAGTGTATAGAGGCCTGGGAGTGATGTCACTTACATGGACTTTTCATTGGCTATCTGTTTAATCTGCTGATATGGGAACACAAGCCACTTACTTGTCTGGGCTGGTCTAGCAGGATGATATGGAATATACCAGGCATGTCCAACTTCGAACAGGTCGTGATCTACTTTTTACGGCCAAAAGTGCCGGTGATCTACCACCATGAAAATTAAGTTTCAAATTAGTTTCAAATTAAATTTTAACCCAATAAAGTTGGAGGATTCCCCTCCCCCCATTTTTAATGAACCTTCTGTCATTTACTTGGATGTGATCAGCTGTTAAGCAAATTAAGCAAAAACAAAACAGAAAGACGAAGAACCAGTAAGAACTGCGACGGGAAATGGAAAGTAAATTTTTTCTTAAAGTTTTATTGAGTAATAATTTTCTTTAACTTTTATTGAGTAATTTGTGTTAAATTTAGGTCGAGTATTGATCCAGGCTGATCTTGCACAATCTTTAATATTTCGCTCTTGCTCATTAGTGAGACGTCTTAGCCTGCATTTCATCCACCAGCTTTTTGAAGTTAGGTGAATATTGCGTGAGGGCCAGTCTCAGGGAATCCTGGAGATGTTCTTCTGTCATGTTGGAACGTTGTGTACTCTTTGTCATTTTCAGATGGGAAAACGCAGATTCACACAAATAAGTTGAACCGAAACAGGAGTGTACAGCTTCACTGCATCTTCTCAAGTTGGGAAATTTGTCTCTAGACACTAGCTTCCAAAACGATTCTTACTCAGCACGGGTCTTGAGAAAAATGTCATTTTTAAGGGTTAATATTTTGTTTTCAAGAGATGGCTTGTTCAATGAGTAATTTTTACTGATAGCAGCTGCAGTTTCTTTAATGTCCACATCTACTTTGGCGTCTCTATGAGAAAGGATTCAGTTCGGAAGACTTTAACCGTTAAGCTGCATGCTGGTGGTAAGGTTTACACATCTTTATGATAAATGTGGCACTTTTAGCGGTATATCCTTGCATATGTTGGCAGCTAGCTCATTCTGTTACATTCTTAGAGAGTGTCCTCTTTTTTCAGAGATTGTGAACGTATGATTCAATACACCCCCTGAAGAAGAGCTGAAACGCAGATCTGGTACCTGTGTGATGGCGTTGGGGAAGTTTCTTTAACAAGTTATCAGATAAGCTCAATCTCTGTAAAATTATATTTTTGTCTGAGAAGTATGACAAGTGACCTTGAAAAGTAAAAACCTGCATGAGAAAAATCTGTTGAATTATAAACCAGTTTTGGTCATTGATGCAAATGGGCACATTACCTCTACAGAAAGACTACAGAGGAGAAGTGCCATAATTAGTCTGAGACCAATGGTTCTTTTCTCTATAGACTACATTGCAGTTGGTTTTCTGTAGGTTAATTTTTTTCTACGGTGTGAGGGTTTATTTTCCCTTATTGCGCTAGATAAAACCCTCAATAATTTGACCTGTTACGTTGTGCTGTTACTTTGTTGTGTCTGCCCGAAAACGTTTAATGAAAGCGAACTATAAAGCGACCAACGACCAGCACATGACACAACTAATACGGTAAGTGTATTCAGGGAAAGCCCGGGCGAATGGATATCGCCCAGTATATAACACACTTCTAAGGGGCGTTGGGGCGGCAGCAGGAATGGGTGATTCTAAGAGGCAGAAGACCAGGTATGATGATGGGCCTGTGGCATCTCGTCGCGGGGCACAGGCGGCAGCCTCCTGGAGTACCCACAAACTACTGGCACGAAAACAACAAGTGCCCCAATACACCCACAGGCAAGATTCCTGCAGGCAGGGAAAAAAGACAGGCAAAGGATCAGCAGCGGCGGCAAGCCTCGGCAGACGACCCTTCGGCACGAGCTCTCTCCTAGTGACGGGGCGAGCTGCTGGAGAGATGGAGCCAAGTGGGGCTGGCGATCTACCGGTAGATCGCGATCTACCTGTTGGACATGCCTGGAATAATACTGTACTATTTAACTTAGCCATGCCTAGGCAGTATCAAGAAGCTAAGTTTGTATGTATACCTGCCAGACCTTATTTTGTGGCTCCCTACAGTGCCAGTTCTTTATCTGCAGCATTCCTGTACATTTGTTGTTGACACCAATGGAATGTTGCTTTTTCATTCATTACTATACATATAGCTGCAGAAACACAGAACACAGATTTCTATTTGTTAAGCATTTTTCTCCACAAAGAGAGCAATTTTATAAAACGTTTTCCATATGTGAAGACAGTTTGCATAAAATTGCACGGCTAGCACCAAGATGGCATTTTCTTATATGTGCACTCTATGTAGGTGCTCCTAGGGAGGTAGATTGGATGGAGTTGGGTTAGACTTCTGATTTACATGCATATCTTATAGAATACCTGTTTCAGAACAGGCGTAAATTTGAAAAAGCGTAGTTACTCACCTGTAACAGGTGTTCTCCAGGAGCAGCAGGAATCAGTCCTCACTTATGGGTGACGTCGGCGCCGACGGAGCCCTCGCGGAGCAATTTTCCCCAGCTTTCAAAGAAAGCCTTTGGGAATTGCAGCGCGCATGCGCGGTAGTCTTCCCGCCCGAAGGTGCCATCTTAGCCAGTCAGATGACATAGCTAAAAAAGACAGCATAAAAATTTGCAAAAAGAACATAAGCAGACGATTGCAACTCCAAGGGGAGGAGGGAGGGTAGTGAGGACTGATTCCTGCTGCTCCTGGAGAACACCTGTTACAGGTGAGTAACTACGCTTTCTCCAGGACCAAGCAGGAAGTCAGTCCTCACTTATGGGACTCCCAAGCTCAAGGCTACCGGAGACCCTAAGCACAAAAATGAGCTCCCTCTAGCTCAGCAGCACAGAAGGAAAGAATCTTCGCTGAATTATCACCCACCGGTAGCCCACATCCGGGATGGAGGGTAGGAGTTGCTCAGACCTCAAAGAGATTACGGAGGACTGCCTGTCCGAAAGCACTGTCCCTACGGGACTCCCTCTCGAGACAGTAATGGACCGCAAAAGTCTGGCTCGAAGACCAAGTAGCGGCCCGGCAGATGTCTGCCAGCGGAACAGAGCGGAGGTAAGCCACTGACGTGGCCTTTGCCCGAACGCAATGAGCCGTGACTCGACTTTCTAAGGCGAGTCCGGCTGCCCCATAAGCCCAAGAGATACAGTCCGCAACCCAGATGGACAGAGTACGCTTGGAGACCGGGAGCCCCAATTTATTGGGGTCAAAGGACACAAAAAGCTGCGCAGCTTTACGGTGCTCCCGCGTACGGTCAAGGTAGAAGTTCAACGCCCTTCTACAGTCCAGGGTATGGAGGACCGTCTCAGCTCGGCTGGAGTGTGGTCTGGGAAAGAAGGTTGGAAGTACCACCTCCTGATTCAAGTGAAAAGGGGAGACCACTTTAGGCAGAAACTTTGGGTGAGTCCGTAGGACTACCCTATTCTTGTAGAACCGAGTGTAGGGGGGATCAGACACGAGGGCCTGTAATTCACTTACGCGCCTAGCGGAAGTGAGGGCTATCAAGAACAGCGTTTTCCAAGACAGAAAACGGAGAGAGCAGGTAGCCATAGGTTCAAAAGGCGGACAGGTGATCCGCTGTAAAACCACATTCAGGTCCCAGTCAGGCGCTGGCGGGCGCAGAGGTGGTTTAAGTAGTAGGAGACCTCGGAGAAACCTCGCTACGAGAGGGTCGTTGGAGAGAGGTCTGCCGTCCACCGGCACATGATGTGCGGAAAGAGCACTGAGGTGAACTTTGACGGAGTTGGACTTAAGTCCCAGATTAGAGAGGTGTAGCAAGTACTGTAAGATCACCGACACCGGGCAGGAGAAGGGATCCTGAGACTGTTGGGTACACCAGACTGCAAAGCGACGCCATTTAAGGGCGTAGCATTTGCGGGTAGAAGGCCGTCGCGAAGCCAAGACGACCTCCTCCACCTCTGCCGGCAAGAGGAGAGGAGCAAGGACTACCCTCTCAGCAGCCAGGCCATGAGGTTGAGAGACCTGAGGTTGGGGTGCAGTAGGGACCCCTGATCCTGGGTGAGGAGATCCGGTTGCACCCCCAGAGGGATTGGATCCTCCACCGCCAGTTGCAGCAAGAGCGGAAACCACGGCTGCCTGGGCCAGCGAGGGGCCACCAGGATCATGAAAGCTTTGTCTCGGAGAACCTTGAAAAGGGTCCGAGAGACTAACGGGATGGGAGGGAAAGCGTACAGAAGGCTCCCCGACCATGAGATCAGAAAGGCGTCCGCCGCCACCCGAAGGGGGTGAGGCTGACGAGAGCAGAAGCGAGGAAGCTGCCGGTTGTGAGGACTGGCAAAGAGATCCACTGTGGGGAGGCCCCACCTGAGGAAGAGCTTCTGAACAATCAAGGGGTCCAGACGCCACTCGTGCGGCTGGAGGACCCTGCTGAGTTTGTCCGCCAGGCAATTTTCTTGGCCCGGGAGATAAACTGCCTTGAGGAGAATGCCGTGACTGACGGCCCAAGAGCAGAGCTTCTGTGCCTCCCGGCAGAGGAGGAAGGAGCCCGTGCCCCCCTGCTTGTTCACGTAGAACATGGCAACTTGATTGTCCGTCTGGACAAGGACGGACTGTTGGGAGGTCAGGTGGGAGAAGGCCTTGAGAGCTAGGCGGATCGCCCTGAGCTCCAGGAAGTTGATCTGCTGAGCAGACTCCCACTTGGTCCAGAGGCCCTGAGTACGTGCCTCTTGGCAATGGGCTCCCCAGCCCAGGAGGGATGCATCGGTGGTCAGCACCCGGGTCGGCTGAGGTGACTGGAAAGGCATTCCCAATACCAGGTGCGGCTGCCGGAGCCACCACCGGATAGACGAGACCAGCGGCTCGGAGACGCGCACCAGGTCTGCTAGGCCGCCCGTGGCCTGTCGCCACTGCTGGCGGAGACACCACTGAGCAGGCCGCATATTCAGGCGGGCATTGGGGGTCACATGGACGGTGGAAGCCATATGGCCGAGCAGTCTCAGGAAGCGCCTGGCGGAGACCAGGGGCTGGCTGCGAAAGCGGTCGGCTAGGTCCATGAGCCGCTGAGCCCTGTCGAGCGGTAGGTACGCTCGCGCCTGAGGGGTGTGCAGCCTTGCGCCGATGAACTCGAGATCCTGTGAGGGGAGCAAAGTGGACTTTGCGAAGTTGATGACAAAGCCCAAGTGCTGCAGCAGAGTCACCGTGCGGCACGTGGCGGTGGTGACCTCCTGAGCGGACGCTGCTCTGATGAGCCAGTCGTCGAGGTACGGAAAAACATAGAGGCCGTGAAGCCGGAGATGGGCCGCCACGACCGCGAGACATTTTGTGAAGACTCGCGGTGCGGAGGACAGGCCGAAGGGCAGTACTCTGTACTGGTAATGATTTCCTGCCACCACAAACCTTAGGTATTGGCGGTGGCTTGGGTGGATGAGGATGTGCGTGTAAGCATCCTTTAGATCCAAGGAGCATAGCCAATCTCCCTGCTGGAGGTAGGGCAGAAGGATTCCAAGGGTAAGCATTTTGAACTTCTCCCGCACAAGGAACTTGTTGAGGTTGCGCAAGTCCAGGATGGGTCGGAGGCCTCCTGTTCTCTTTGGTATCAGAAAATACCTTGAATAGAAGCCCTGACCTCTCAGGTGGTGTGGCACCGGTTCCACCGCCTGATCCTGCAGAAGACCTGCTAACTCCTGAAGGAGCAACTCCCTGTGCAGAGGGGGGCGCGGAGGCTCTCCCGGAAAATAGGAGGGAGGGACCTGATGGAAGTGGAGAAGGTAGCCCTCTCGCACGACCTGAAGCACCCAGGCATCTGCGGTGATGCTGGACCACCTGTCGGCGAAGTGAACCAGCCGGCCTCCGGTGCTGGGGGGAACCAGCGGGGGGGGAGAGGCTATGCTGAGCGAGTCAAAAACCCCCACCCTGCTGAGCAGGGGCTGGTGGCGCAGGCTTGGGGGCTTGCTGCCTACGGGACCCGTTACCCGTCCCTTGGCCTGCTGGCCCTGTTGGGGAGCTGCAGGGGCCTGATAATGGGGGTTATTGTTTGTAGGCAGCCGCCTTCCTCGGGTAAAAGGTCTTTTTTCCCGAGCCCTTCTTTTTCTGGGAAGGGGCGGAGGTCTTCCTAGAAAGCCTGGTCCTGGTGAGAGTCTCAGTCTCAATTTGTGCAGCCTTTTCCGCCATGGGCTTGCCAAAGAGGTTTTCGCCTCGGCAGGGGACATCGACCAACTTGTCCTGTACCCAGGGCTCAAGGTCGGACGACTGAAGCCAAGCCTGTCGGCGGGCACCGATGCCGGCTGCGGCTACTCGAGCCGAGGCTTCAAAGCCATCATAGGCTGCCCGGGACATGAACTTTGAGCATTCCCGAATACCTGTGGACAAGGCTAGGAACCTCCGCAAGGGTTCCTCGGACAAACCAGCGGAGAAGCCGGCTAGCTCTTTAGCCAGATCCCTGAGATACATGCCCATGTAGAGCTGGTAAGTCTGGACACGACAGGCGAGCATAGAGCCCTGGAAGCACTTTTTGCCAAGGCCATCCAGGTTACGGGCCTCCCTTCCAGGAGGCACCGAGGAGTGCATCTTCTGGCTCTTAAGACGATGCATGGCCGATTCCACTACCATGGAATGGTGTGGCAACTGCGCCTTTTGAAAGCCAGGGCTCTTGCGGACTCGATAGATAGAATCGACCCGCTTGCTCAGGACCGGCGAGGAGGCCGGACTCTCCCACATGCGGAAGAGCAGTCGTTCCAGCATAGGAGGAACCGGCACAGTAAAGTGCTCCCTCGCGGGAGAGTCATACTGGAGGGCGTCGAGCTCTTCGGCTCGAGGCTCCTCCTCGGGGTCCGCAGGGAAGGCCAAAGCCTTGGCCATATCCCTAACGAAATCCGAGAACCGGGCATCCTCCGGGGGGGACTGCTTCCGAGGCTCGGACTCCGGAGAGTCCGATGGGACACACCGAGTCCGGAAAGAATCAGGTGACTCTTCCTCCTCCGACTCCCAGACCGACTCCGACGAGGACTCGGTGGGGTCGGCTCGGGCAGGGTGCGGCGCCAGCCGCCCCGACGCCGAGGGAGTCGGCGTCGGCGACCTCGGTCCCGAACGGGAGGCCGAGGGCGACCTCGACCGAGGATCGACTCGAGTTCTCATCGACTCGAGGATCGGCTCGGTCTCCGGGGTCGACTTGGACGTCGACGTCCCGGCGGTCGGGGCAGCGACGCCAGCGAAGCCAGCGAGCAGTGCCCGCTGCTGGTCCATGAAGGCAGACAATCTGCTCTCCAAGGCCGTCAACCTGAGTCCGAGCTCAGGCGACCCAGCAGCCCCCGACTCGGGCCCCGACGGCGTCGGGCCCGACGTCGGCTGACGCGGAGGCGAGTCCAGAAGGACAACAGGACTTACCCGGGCAGGCATCTCCGACTCCAGGCGAGGTCGCTTCGGGAGGTGATCCTTCTCCAAGGACCCGGGGCGGCTGTCGGGGCTATGCGACCTGGCCGTCGCGGAGCCAGGAGCGTCCACCGACGCCGCCCTCGCGGGTTTTTCCTTCCGTCGATGGTCCCCGGAGGGAGAACCCCGGTCGGAGGAGCTCCGTCGACGGTCCGAACTGGAGCCTTTCGACAGTGAGGCCTCCGACGAGGTCCGGGTACGGCTGGGGTCAGCGAAGATTCTTTCGCGCTGATGCCGCCGACTTCTCAACGCCTTCGAGGACAGTTTGCTGCAGGGCCCACAGATCAGTTCCTCGTGATCTGGGCCCAGGCAGCGGAGGCAAAGGTCGTGTGAGTCGGTGAGTGACATGTTTCGGTCACACCGACCACACCGCTTAAAGCCACTGGCAGCCATCGGGGGAAAAAGGGCCCCTGCGAGGTCAAAGGACCGGGCTGCCAGGGAAAAAACTTAAACGAAAACTGACTAAGTCAGAAAAACCGAAAAACCGTTAGATGACTCGAGACCGGCGTCGCGAGTCAGGGAGGGAAAACGACCTGCGTCGAAACGAAAGTATAAAGTATAAATACCGAGGAAAATCAACATTTTCGCGGGGACAAGAAGGGGACGTCTGTAGGGCTCCGCGGAAAAAAAAAAGAAGACTGGCTAAGATGGCACCTTCGGGCGGGAAGACTACCGCGCATGCGCGCTGCAATTCCCAAAGGCTTTCTTTGAAAGCTGGGGAAAATTGCTCCGCGAGGGCTCCGTCGGCGCCGACGTCACCCATAAGTGAGGACTGACTTCCTGCTTGGTCCTGGAGAATAGGTAGCTATTTTATAAAGGCACATATGTGTCTATGTTATCTTTATAAAAGAGGCTTAAACAGGTGGCTTTTTGGATTTCCCACATCAACATCCTGTTATAAAATTACCCTCTAAATGGGAGAAAGCTTTAGTTTGTTTTTTTTGTTTATGATGTATAATTTTAAATTTGTTCAGTAGATCGGTCTTGTGATATTTTTATTGTGCAAACTGTTTGTATGCCACCTAGGGGGTCCTGTTTGGGATGGAAAGGCTGTATAAAAGAACATAAGAAATGCCATACTTATTCAGATCAAAGGTCCATCAAGCTCAGTATTCTTTTTCAAAAAGTGGACAATCCAGGTTACGAGTACCTGGCAGGGTCCCAAAAAATACCTAGATTTCATGCTGTTTACCCCCAAATATATAGGCAGTGGCTTTCCCCAAGTCTACTTTAAAGGTTTATGGATTTTTCCCCAGGAACTTGTCTAAACCTAGCTACACTAAGAGGACTAATGACTAAAGTGTGCTAACATTAATTTGCCCAGTCTATCCTCTCAAACACCTCCTAAGTTTCAAGGCACAGCACAATTCTAAGTATATGCTTTCTGCCCACCCATGAAAGCTAATTAAAATACCAGCATGCATTAGTAACTGAATTCGTCCCCTTCTCAAACTCTGTCTGGTCAGCATTTAACAGTATGGGCCTTCCCCTTCTTCAACTTAAGCTGTAGGGTTTTCATGAATAATTTAATATCTAAGTTAATAAGCAAGATGGATCTGTATGACTCACAGCTAATCTTGACCCTGCCCTTCCTAAGATGAGAATAATTGTGGCATCTACAGTAGTAAGTACTTTGAGGACTCAAGAGGAACTCCAGGTGCAAAACACTTATAACCGTATGAGATCAAGGAGAAACAACAGAAGCCGAGGTAGACAATGGCCACTCAAGGATGATTATCCAAACACAAAAATGTTATTGGGGGACCCGACTCAACTGAGTTTTGGCAAAACACCTTTATCAGGAGTCAAGATGATTATTCACCAAAAACGTCTGTATGGAACCTGATTAAACGGTGTTCTCACTGAGTGGCCGTTGTCTATCTCCATTTCTGTTTCTCCCTGGTTCGTCTTTTGGAGGTCTCCTCCAGTTTCTGGTTTAGTATGAGATCATGGACAAGCACAATTTTTTTTTCTTTTTAAGAGACATCAATGTGATATCCATCAGGGCCTGGGCAGTTCCCCTGGGGCAAGAACATTAACAGTTGCTAAGATCTCAGCTGAAGAGATCGGAGCCACAAGAAAGTATTTCTGTTCTTGCAGCACCTGAAAAAAGCAACAAATTCTGTATTGTCAAGACCTTTTCCCTGGGTGTACAGAAACCAACCGAACTCAGCAAACATCAACATTCCAGCCTCATCTGGTCTTGCTCCTCCCTCCCCTTTTATCTTTTATCCTTTATTCCTTATCTTTAGTATGTAAGTCTGTATCTGACATTTCATTTTATTTATATATATATTTATAGCATTTACAATATACATTTCAAGAATTCTTGCAAAAGAAATAAGTATATTATCCCACAATGATCAAGAAAGGAAGAACAAAAAAAAGGAAACATTAGATAATGCACTTAAACTCATCCAATGAAAAGGGGGAAAGAAAAAAAAGAGGTGGGATGGGGAGAAAATCAGAGAGGTTGGATCATCCTTTGAAGGAAAAAATAGGCCAATAAAAAGATGTAATTCAACAAGATAGAAAATTCAAATTTTTAGGAGACCAAATATTTTAGGAAGGCAACGAGTCCTCTATCACTAAATGGTACAAAGTGCATACAACAGCTATTTTGTATTCAGAAACATCAATATATTATTCACCAATTTAACAAAACATTTACATTTTTTCACAGTGTGTAATTAAGCTGGGGAATCTGTTGCTAGAAGATGTGGTCAAGGTGACTAACACAGCAGAGTTTAAAAGAGATTTGGACAAATTCCAGGAGGAAAAGTCCATAAAAAATGATTAGCCCAGTAGACTTAGGATAGCCATTACTCATCCCTGGAAATGAGCTATAAAAATGGAACTACGTTTTTGTGATCTGCCACAGGTTGACTTATGAACCAAACTGGTCACTGTTGGAGACAGGATGCTAGGTTAGATGAACCATGGTCCGACTCAGCATGTTTTTTCTTATGTTCTTACGACTGCTTAATCTTTTCCTCTGCACACGCTACCTCCAAAACCTTCTTAATAGCTTGCAGGCCTTTCAGCTTGCAAGTCCCTTTCTAAGGATTATACTGTCTATCAACTATCCCTCCTTCTCCTAATCAAACTCGCATATGAGATAATATGCCCCCTAAACACGGTTCTTAGGACCTCCTACCATGAAGCCAGCATAGCATTAAAGCTAGGGCTGTCCACCAAGTACTCCATTATTTCACGTTCTACCAACTCTAAGAAAATCTCATCTGTCAGAAGGGATTCTATTGAGTCTCCATGAAGCAGGATCCAGAGGCCCTTGTGCAAATCTAGGACTATTGTAATATGATTATGACCCGATATATAAATGGGCAAAATATTACCTTCTCATAAGTGCTAAAGACCCCAGAAAAAAGTCCACCACCTGCCCTGACGATGATCAAGGATTATATTCTAGTCATCACCCACCAGCAAGCGTAGTTACTCACCTGTAACAGGTGTTCTCCAGGAGCAGCAGGAATCAGTCCTCACTTATGGGTGACGTCGGCGCCGACGGAGCCCTCGCGGAGCAATTTTCCCCAGCTTTCAAAGAAAGCCTTTGGGAATTGCAGCGCGCATGCGCGGTCCTCTTCCCGCCCAAGGGTGCCATCTTAGCCAGTCAGATGACATAGCTAAAAAAGACAGCATAAAAATTTGCAAAAGAACATAAGCAGACGATTGCAACTCCAAGGGGAGGAGGGAGGGTAGTGAGGACTGATTCCTGCTGCTCCTGGAGAACACCTGTTACAGGTGAGTAACTACGCTTTCTCCAGGACCAAGCAGGAAGTCAGTCCTCACTTATGGGACTCCCAAGCTCAAGGCTACCGGAGACCCTAAGCACAAAAATGAGCTCCCTCTAGCTCAGCAGCACAGAAGGAAAGAATCTTCGCTGAATTATCACCCACCGGTAGCCCACATCCGGGATGGAGGGTAGGAGTTGCTCAGACCTCAAAGAGATTACGGAGGACTGCCTGTCCGAAAGCACTGTCCCTACGGGACTCCCTCTCGAGACAGTAATGGACCGCAAAAGTCTGGCTCGAAGACCAAGTAGCGGCCCGGCAGATGTCTGCCAGCGGAACAGAGCGGAGGTAAGCCACTGACGTGGCCTTTGCCCGAACGCAATGAGCCGTGACTCTACTTTCTAAGGAGAGTCCGGCTGCCCCATAAGCCCAAGAGATACAGTCCGCCACCCAGATGGACAGAGTACGCTTGGAGACCGGGAGCCCCAATCTATTGGGGTCAAAAGACACAAAAAGCTGAGCAGCTTTACGGTGCTCCCGCGTACGGTCAAGGTAGAAGTTCAGAGCCCTTCTACAGTCCAGGGTATGGAGGACCGTCTCAGCTCGGCTGGAGTGTGGTCTGGGAAAGAAGGTTGGAAGTACCACCTCCTGATTGATGTGAAAAGGGGAGACCACTTTAGGCAGAAATTTTGGGTGAGTCCGTAGGACTACCCTATTCTTGTAGAACCTAGTGTAAGGGGGATCAGACACGAGGGCCTGCAATTCACTTACGCGTCTAGCGGAAGTGAGGGCTATCAAGAACAGAGTTTTCCAAGACAGAAAACGGAGAGAACAGGTAGCCATAGGTTCAAAAGGCGGACAGGTGATCCGCTGTAAAACCACATTCAGGTCCCAGTCAGGCGCTGGCGGGCGCAGAGGTGGTTTAAGTAGAAGGAGACCTCGGAGAAACCTCGCCACGAGAGGGTCATTGGAGAGAGGTCTGCCGTCCACCGGCACATGATGTGCTGAGAGAACACTGAGGTGAACTTTGACGGAGTTGGACTTAAGTCCCAGATTAGAGAGGTGCAGCAAGTACTGCAAGATCACCGACACCGGGCAGGAGAAGGGATCCTGAGACTGTTGGGTACACCAGACTGCAAAGCGACGCCATTTAAGGGCGTAGCATTTGCGGGTAGAGGGCCGTCGCGAAGCCAAGACGACCTCCTCCACCTCCGCCGGCAGGAGAAGGGGAGCAAGGACTACCCTCTCAGCAGCCAGGCCATGAGGTTGAGAGACCTGAGGTTGGGGTGTAGCAGGGACCCCTGATCCTGAGTGAGGAGATCCGGTTGTACCCCCAGAGGGATCGGATCCTCCACCGCCAGTTGCAGCAGGAGCGGAAACCACGGCTGCCTGGGCCAGCGAGGGGCCACCAGGATCATGAAGGCTTTGTCTCGGAGAACCTTGAAAAGAGTCCGAGAGACTAGCGGGATGGGAGGGAAAGCGTACCGAAGGCTCCCCGACCACGAGATCAGAAAGGCGTCCGCCGCAACCCGAAGGGGGTGTGGCTGACGAGAGCAGAAGCGAGGAAGCTGCCGGTTGTGAGGACTGGCAAAGAGATCCACCGTGGGGAGACCCCACTTGAGGAAAAGCTTCTGAACTACCAAGGGATCCAGACGCCACTCGTGCGGCTGGAGGACCCTGCTGAGTTTGTCCGCAAGGCAATTTTCTTGGCCCGGGAGATAAACTGCCTTGAGGAGAATGCCGTGACTGACGGCCCAAGAGCAGAGCTTCTGTGCCTCCCGACAGAGGAGGAAGGAGCCCGTGCCCCCCTGCTTGTTCACGTAGAACATGGCAACTTGATTGTCCGTCTGGACAAGGACGGACTGTTGGGAAGTCAGGTGGGAGAAGGCCTTGAGAGCTAGGCGGATCGCCCTGAGCTCCAGGAAGTTGATCTGCTGAGCCGACTCCCACGTGGTCCAGAGGCCCTGAGTACGTGCCTCTTGGCAATGTGCTCCCCAGCCCAGGAGGGATGCATCGGTGGTCAGCACCCGGGTCGGCTGAGGTGACTGGAAAGGCATTCCGAATATCAGGTTCGGCTGCCGGAGCCACCACCGGAGAGACGAGACCAGTGGCTCGGAAACGCGCACCAGGTCTGCTAGGCCGCCCGTGGCTTGTCGCCACTGCCGGCGGAGACACCATTGAGCAGACCGCATATTCAGGCGGGCATTGGGGGTCACATGGACGGTGGAAGCCATATGGCCGAGCAGTCTCAGGAAGCGCCTGGCGGAGACCAGGGGCTGGCTGCGAAAACGGTCGGCTAGGTCCATGAGCCGTTGAGCCCTGTCGAGCGGTAGGTATGCTCGCGCCTGCGGAGTGTGCAGCCTTGCGCCGATGAACTCGAGATCCTGTGAGGGGAGCAAAGTGGACTTTGCGAAGTTTATAACAAAGCCCAAGTGCTGCAGCAGAGTCACCGTGCGGCACGTGGCCCTGGTGACCTCCTGAGCGGACGCTGCTCTGATGAGCCAGTCGTCGAGGTACGGAAAGACATAGAGGCCGTGAAGCCGGAGATGGGCTGCCACCACCGCGAGACATTTTGTGAAGACTCGCGGTGCGGAGGACAGGCCAAAGGGCAGTACTCTGTACTGGTAATGATTTCCTGCCACCACAAACCTTAGGTATTGGCGGTGGCTTGGGTGGATGAGGATGTGCGTGTAGGCATCCTTTAGATCCAAGGAGCATAGCCAATCTCCCTGCTGGAGGTAGGGCAGAAGGATTCCAAGGGTAAGCATTTTGAACTTCTCCCGCACAAGGAACTTGTTGAGGTTGCGCAAGTCGAGGATGGGTCTGAGGCCCCCTGTTCTCTTTGGTATCAGGAAATACCTTGAATAAAAGCCTTGACCTCTCAGGTGGTGTGGCACCGGTTCCACCGCCTGTTCCTGCAAAAGACCTGCTAACTCCTGAAGGAGCAACTCCCTGTGCAGAGGGGGGCGCGGAGGTTCTCCCGGAAAATAGGAGGGAGGGACCTGATGGAAGTGGAGAAGGTAGCCTTCTCGCACGACCTGAAGCACCCAGGCATCTGCGGTGATGCTGGACCACCTGTGGGCGAAGTGAACCAGCCGGCCTCCGGTGCTGGGAGGAACCAGCGGGGGGGGAGAGGCTATGCTGAGCGAGTCAAAAGCCCCCACCCTGCTGAGCAGGGGCTGGTGGTGCAGGCTTGGGGGCTTGCTGCCTACGGGACCCGTTACCCCGTCCCTTGGCCTGCTGGCCCTGTTGGGGAGCTGCAGGGGCCTGATAATGGGGGTATTGTTTGTAGGCAGCCGCCTTCCTCGGGTAAAAGGACTTTTCCCCGAGCCCTTCTTTTTCTGGGAAGGGGCGGAGGTCTTCCTAGAAAGCCTGGTCCTGGTGAGAGTCTCAGTCTCAATTTGTGCAGCCTTTTCCGCCATGGGCTTGCCAAAGAGGTTTTCGCCTCGGCAGGGGACATCGACCAACTTGTCCTGTACCCAGGGCTCAAGGTCTGACGACTGAAGCCAAGCCTGTCGGCGGGCACCGATGCCGGCTGCGGCCACTCGAGCCGAGGCTTCAAAGCCATCATAGGCTGCTCGGGACATGAACTTTGAGCATTCCCGAATGCCCGTGGACAAGGCTAGGAACCTCCGCAAGGGCTCCTCGGAGAGACCAGCGGAGAATCCGGCTAGCTCTTTAGCCAGATCCCGGAGATACATGCCCATGTATAGCTGGTAAGTCTGGACACGACAGGCGAGCATAGAGCCCTGGAAGCACTTCTTGCCAAGGCCATCCAGGTTACGGGCCTCCCTTCCAGGGGGCACCGAGGAGTGCATCTTCTGGCTCTTAAGACGATGCATGGCCGATTCCACTACCATGGAATGGTGTGGCAGCTGTGCCTTTTGAAAGCCAGGGCTCTTGCGGACCCGATAGATAGAATCGACCCGCTTGCTCAGGACCGGCGAGGAGGCCGGACTCTCCCACATGCGGAAGAGTAGTCGTTCCAGCATAGGAGGAACCGGCACAGTAAAGTGTTCCCTCGCGGGAGAGTCATACTGGAGGGCGTCGAGCTCTTCGGCTCGAGGCTCCTCCTCGGGATCCACAGGGAAGGCCAAAGCCTTGGCCATATCCCTAACGAAGTCCGAGAACCGGGCATCCTCCGGGGGGGACTGCTTCCGAGGCTCGGACTCCGGTGAGTCCGATGGGACACACCGAGTCCGGAAAGAATCAGGTGACTCTTCCTCCTCAGACTCCCAGACCGACTCCGACGAGGACTCGGTGGGGTCGGCCCGGGCAGGGCGCGGCGCCAGCCGCCCCGACGCCGAGGGAGTCGGCGTCGGCGACCTCGGTCTCGAACGGGAGGCCGAGGGTGACCTCGACCGAGGATCGACTCGAGTTCTCATCGACTCGAGGATCGGCTCAGTCTCCGGGGTCAACTTGGACGTCGACGTCCCGGCGGTCGGGGCAGCGGCGCCAGCGAGGCCAGCGAGCAGTGCCCGCTGCTGGTCCATGAAGGCAGACAGTCTGCTCTCCAAGGCCGTCAACCTGAGTCCGAGCTCAGGTGACCCAGCAGCCCCCGACTCGGGCCCCGACGGCGTCGGGCCCGACGTCGGCTGTCGCGGAGGCGAGTCCAGAAGGACCACAGGACTTACCCGGGCAGGCATCTCCGACTCCAGGCGAGGTCGCTTCGGGATGTGTTCCTTCTCCAAGGACCCGGGGCGGCTGTCGGGGCTATGCGACCTGGCCCTCGCGGAACCAGGAGCGTCCACCGATGCCGCCCTCGCGGGTTTTTCCTTCCGACGATGGTCCCCGGAGGGAGAACCCCGGTCGGAGGAGCTCCGGCGACGGTCCGAGCTGGAGCCTTTCGACACGGAGGCCTCCGACGAGGTCCGGGTACGGCTGGGGTCAGCGAAGATTCTCTCACGCTGATGCCGCCGACTTCTCAACGCCTTTGAGGACAGTTTGCTGCAGGGCCCACAGATCAGTTCCTCATGATCCAGGCCCAGGCAGCGGAGGCAAAAGTCGTGTGTGTCGGTCAGTGACATATTTCGGTCACACCGACCACACCGCTTAAACCCACTGGCAGCCATCGGGGGAAAAAAGGGCCCCTGCGAGGTCAAAGGACCGGGCTGCCAGGGAAACCGAAAACGAAAGCTGACTAAGTCAGAAAAACCGAAAAAAGTAAGAGGACTCGAGACCGACGTCGCGAGTCCGGGCGGGAAAACGATCGGCGTCGAACCGAAAGAAAAAAGGATAAAATAAAGAAGAAAATCAACTTTTTCGCGGGGACAAGACGGGGACGTCTGTAGGGCTCCGCGGAAAAAAGAAGACTGGCTAAGATGGCACCCTTGGGCGGGAAGAGGACCGCGCATGCGCGCTGCAATTCCCAAAGGCTTTCTTTGAAAGCTGGGGAAAATTGCTCCGCGAGGGCTCCGTCGGCGCCGACGTCACCCATAAGTGAGGACTGACTTCCTGCTTGGTCCTGGAGAATCATATGTACCTGAACAACAGCAAGCTTGTAACTCAGCTCTGCCCAAAGGGATCCTGTGAGTGATTGGGGGCATACACATTAACCAGTGCAATCACATACCACCCACCCAAGTCAATGAGACACAAACTCATGTGGAAAGGAAAATGCTCAGTAATTTTATTGTTTATAATTTCCAGATCACTTCTAAAATCCTTTTTTAGAAATTGGCATTACACTGGCCACCCTCTGATTTTCAGGTAGCACAGAGAATTTTTGTGATAGGTTACAAATTACTAGTAGTAGGTCTGCAATTTCATTTTTGAGTTCTTTCAAAACTCTGGATTGTATACCATCCAGTCCAGGTAATTTGTTACTCTTTAGCTTGACAATTTGCCCTATTACATCTTCCAGGTTCACTATGATTTGTTTCAGTTCCTCCAAAACATCACCATTAAATAGAATTTCCGGCATATTTATCTCCTTTATATCCAGAGCTGGCCAAAGGGTTTCTGCCGTCCCAGGCAGAAACCTCAGCTTTACCGCACCCCTCCCCAGCTAATGCTGCCCACCCCCTCAGCTGCCGCTGATTCCGTCTCCGGGGGGGGGGGGGAGGCAGGGTGCAGCAATAGTATTTCCAAAAGTGGTGGCTTTTTGATGCCACTTTTAGAAATACTGCCACTGCCCCACTCCCCCCAAATGGATTTGATGGCAGCTAGAGGGGACGGTGTGGCTGCCTGTATGCCACTGCTACCCACCTGGGCCAGCCGCCTAATTCGCAGCCGACTAATTTGTCTAGTGGACAGGCTTGCCCTGCTTATATCATCCTCAGTAATGACTGAACAAAGAACTCATTTAATCTCTCTGCTACAGTCTTGTCCTAACCTTAGTTCCCCTTTTAGTCTAACCCACTAGAAGACAGAGGTGTAGAGGAGCTCTCTGGCAGCAGGGCCAGTGCTAGGATTTCTAGAGCCCCCCTGAAACCTATAAATCAGCGCCCCTTCCTCATTATTATTAATGTTGGCTGCACCCTACTCTCGTTTTCCCCAAAACCTCCAAATTGTGTTTTGTGAGAAAATTGCAGCGAAAGAGCAAATGCATAGCCAAAATAAAAATACTTAGCATAAATACTTAGCATCATACAAATAGGCTGTGATAGTCCAAAAAAATAAAATAAAATCTGATTCTGGTCATCTGACTAACAACATAAACATTCTCCAGTGCCAGACATATTGTGAGCTAATATAAAACATTGCAAGAGTCACTAAAGATCTACAAGGCCAAATCTACCATACCATATCAGCATACACTTCCAAAACTCAGACAATAAGGAGTCTACCCAAAAAAGCAGCATTATAAATACTGCAACGGGCCCCTAAATATCCATACACCTATTTGAAAAGCTGAACAAGTCAAATTACCACAGTATAGATTCCTAAGTACAAACTCCTTGGTCACACACTCAGAACACAGACCCTCACCAAGTACAGATTAAGTGATCACAATCTAAAGTAAAAAATAAAAATATGTAGACAAAAATTAAACTGAAACCCCAAGAAGCCAGGCTTCACATGCAGCCACACCAGATAAGAGATGCAGTTCCCCATACTGTGTGAAATATAAAGATAGCACAAAATCTAATCACTACATTGAAAATAAAATGATTTTTTCTACCTTTGTTGTCTGATGATTTTTGATCATGCTGGTCCCGATCTGAGGTTTCTTTTTCCTCTGTCTTCTCGTAACTCTCTTTCTATGGTCTATAGTCCATCTGCCATTTCTTGTCTCTCCTTGTGCTTTCTTCATTTTCTTCCATCAGCCTTTTTCCAGTTCCAGTAACCCTCCCCAGTATCAGTCCCTTTACAGTCTCCCCTCCCAGTACCTTCAAGTGTCAACCCCCTTGCATTCCCAGAACTTCCACTGGTGTCTCTTCCCTTCCAGTACCCTTCCTTCCTCACTGTCCAGCCCCTTCTAGTCCAAATACCATCCCAGGTATCAGCGAACTTCAAGTCCCAGTGCCCCCTCCCATGTCAACTCTCTTCCACTCACCCTCTCCTCTGTCCATCTGCTTTCCAGTGCCATCCCCAGTTGTCAGCTCTCTTCCAACTCCCCTCCTATTACCCAGCCACTTTCCAACGCCTTTCCCAAGTGTCAGCTCCCTTCCAGCCCCCTCCTTTCCACTGTGTCAACTCTCTTCCAACCCATTCCTATTACCCAGCCACCTTCCAAACCCCATCCCCAAGTGTCAGCTCCTTTCCAGCCCCCACCCCCATGTCTGCTCCCTTCCAGCCCCCTACTTCCCACTGTGTCAGCTCTCTTCCAACCCCCCTCCTATTACCCAGCCACCTTCCAGCCCCCCTCCTATGTCTGCTCCCTTCCAGTTCCCCAGTGTTAGCTCCCTTCTGGCCCCTTTCCTTCTCTCCTATATCAGCTGCCCTCCCTCCCCTCACTGATTTGTCCGTCAGAAAATAAAGCAGCTATGGGAACGTTTCTCTGTTCCTGCGGCTCTGCTATCTTTTAAACTGCTGGACCGTGGAGTTTCTAAAGGCAATAATAAGCATTTCCTATTTCTTACGAGAAACAGGAAATGCTTATTACTGCTGGAAGCGCTGTGATCCAGCAGTTTAAAAGATAGCAGAGCTGCAGGAACAGAGAAACGTTCCCACGGCTGCGTTCTTTTTTGAAGCGGTGAGTGGCAGGCGGCTAGCGACGGTGCTCCCTGCCGCCAGTGCCCTCCTGTCGCGCTTACCCAGCTTACCGGGTAGCGCTGGCCCTGTCTGAGAGGATAGGGCCATAGTAGAGGGGCTAAATGAATTCTTTGCTTTGGTCTTTACTGAGGAGGATATAAGGGAGATACCCATGCCAGAAATTATATTTAATTTAAATAAGCACACTGAAGGCTCCTCCTTATTTGTTAATCTATCGCCATTAAACAGATCAGTTTGATTCCATCTCCTATATTTGAAATGACTGCCACATTTAGTATTATTTTCCAGGAAATACAGCAATAATACAAAGATTAGAAGCAAGTGTTCTAAATCTCTTGATACCAGACTGATTAAACAGATTGCAACAAAACAGCAATAAATACCTTAAGTCCTTCTTTTAGCAGATCTTGAGCAAGATCACTGCAAAGTTCCTGACACAGATTATACTGATCACTGGCTAGGCTTATCTCGCTGAAAGTCCTGAATATGCAAAAGACAGGTCAGGTCAAATGTGCATTGCTGGTAAAGTCATTCAACCACATGTTATTTTGCTACAAAACTGATTAACTACATTTTCAATAAGTAGCAAGCTATGCTAGGCCCTTACATTTTCAATAACTAGCAAGCTATTCTAGGCTACATCCGACAAATTATATCATAGATTACAGGTCCACTATATTAATCGTATTCATTCTAGGGTGCTAACAATGCGTAACATATTCTCATTATACCACAATCCTATGCCATTAATAGCACTATATACATTTGTGAAATAATAGCAAGAGTTTCAAAACTGCATTTAGAAGTGAGTTTTTGGGCAATATAGTGAATGTTCTTAAAATGAGTATGCACTGTAATTTTTCTGTAGGTATAAATATTTCAAAAGGCTTTCTCTGTTTTAAGCTGAGCCTCAACAGAATAAATAATTAGAACAGAAATGTCAAATATATTGTTACATAGCAGAACATACAAAACCACAGAAAATCCCCTAGGCAAGTAGTGTATTCTTAGTACCAACAAAATACTGATAGAGGTAACAGGGTGAGGTCCATATCTAACACTTGGATACATTGCCTTAACACCACCTAAAATCAGAGGGCACTAAACAATCTGTATGTTCGTGTATAGCAGCAGTAAATGACTAGCATATCATTCCTAACTGTCAATGTGGTGACAAGATACCGACTTTACACTAACAATGTCAAAATGAAAGGAAAACATTTGCCAAGGGACTTTAGTGCAAAAAAGCTTTAGCTGTGTTAAACCCCTACAGTAAGCTCCAGTGTTTAGTACCTTGCTAAAATGCAGTTGCTTCCCTGTCACATACCTATTGCAGGCGATAATACGGAATATAGCTTAGGTTATTTAATGTCATCTTAAATGAAAACCAAGCAACAAGAGACACCAAGTTATATTTCATACCATCAGACAGGTTGAGTGATTTTCTCATACTGCAGTATATGCTAGCGTTATGGAGAGGCTGTTAGGGGTGATTTCAGCAAGAGTATATTTGAAGTGAACTGCTGAGAGATGCACAAGGCTTGTAAAATGTTAGTGTGAGCCGAATCCCCTCAGCTTCACATTGGCTCTTCTTGCTGAAGGATATTTTGAGGTGGTGCTTGAAACATAATGTTATTTTAAAATACTGTTCCTGCACTTATAATCAAACCAGTGTAATTTCAAATTTTATGGTTCAAGCTGTCAACTGGTTGGAGTTGCTGATTTCAGGTAAAATTAAATATGCTTTTCCCACTGCTATTTGAAATAAGACTATTTTTAACGAGCAGCTCACAGCACATTATTTTACAATGTAGGGCTGCAAGGATTTAAAACTTGTTGATTTGGGCAAACAGACTGACTTAAATTCTTAAAAATGCCCTGGGCCAAGCAAATGGCTGTACAGCTGGAAACAACCAATACCAAGATGAAGTGTACAGTACCTTTCAGTACTCATACTTTTCCTTTCCCCGTCCCTTAAAAAAACAAAAAACAAAGAAAACACATTTTAATCATTTCAATAATTGCACTTTTCAAAGATCCAGCAAACAAACTGCAATGTCTAATCTGCTATAACTCAACAATCATTGACAGATTATATAACGGTAAAAGATTAAAAGATCAACATGAAATATCTAAATGTGTTTTCATAGATATGCTTTCAGGTATTTCCATAGTTACTTCATAGTCAAAGACAAACAAAGTGCTCACATGCATTTTCTGTTCAAAAATACTTTATTTCTTATATTTCACACTTCAAAATAACTTTGATCTCAAGGTGACGCCTCATATTTAAAAAGCCTTTCTCCATGTCCATACTTCCATTATTTCTGATGTATTCATATCTTGCATGATAAATGTCAGTGGTGCAGCATGATGGTGAGAGTCAAACACTCGTAATTCAGCTCTCTCTTCAGGAATAAAACTTGCTGCATTTTTTCCTTTTACTGATTCTTTAAATCTAAGTTAAGGGCATTCTTCTATACTCACATCCAGTATATCTGCCAATAGATGCATTCTGCACTCTTATCTGACAGAGGTTTGCAAAAACACTTTGCATCCTACCCACTGATATAAGAAAGAATCTCTTATTATTAGTTGTTGCCTTTTTGAAGAAGTATTTTTTAATCTGAGCTCCAATACTTTGGCTTAAATATAACATGTTTATACTGTTCTAAGCAAACTGTTTGAAGATCTGCTTTAAACCTTTTGCTTTATTTTCGCTAAAAAGTCCATTAATTTTTACTTCTTTCAAGCCAGCTGCAGTGGTGCACATTCCTAAAAATCATTCATTACTATTAGTTTCTAACAACACAAGTGAGCCATTTCAGATACAGGTAAACTATCTTAATCTTTAAATTCAGCAAGCACGATTCATTGCATTTCTTGTGAAAGGGATTGTGGTAATAAACAACGGAGATGAGAGGTTGATGGATTTTGGAACTATTTACAAGAATTATATATTCTGTGTAAATATTAACTGTACCAAGAAGGTCAAGAATAATATTTAAAAAAGGAGTGAAGAGATGAAAAGCATGCTTACTTTTCTATGTGTGTTGAACCCAAGCCAAGTGAGATATTTAAGAAGTTATGCCAAGATGTTTCAGAAAAAAGAAAACGTAGCAGTGCCCTCTGCTGATAAAGTGCTGTACAGGTTGTAATCCCAAGAGCTTTTAACATTTTCTCTGTGACTTTTCCTATACCAGGAACCTAGAAGAAGAAAACATTTTACATATTATTTAAGATAAAAACCCCCCCACTCATTTAATTAGTTCTTATACTTTAACAAACCAAAAGAAACGTATCTTTTAATTGGGAATGGATTTGATGACCCTAAATGTTTTTATAAATATTTAATTCCTGTTGCGCAGCAAAGGAAATAATTGTTCTGTAAATAAAGCAGTACTATGATGTGATCATGACAAAAAACTTAATTACTTGTAATGTTTCGTCTCTGAAGTTAGTAAAAAAAACAACAAAAAAGCCCAACTCCCCCTCCCCCCACACACTTCAAAAATATTTTGAAACACTGATGTAGCCAGAAATGATTTTGGGAGGGATCCAAAGTTAACATGGGTAGGCACTAGGGATAGTGTCTCATGAGAGACTCCTTAGGAAATTAAAGAATCATGGGATAGCAGGCCATACTCTTTTACAGAATGCAAACCATCTGAAAGCAAGAAACCGAGAATAGGACTAAACAGCCAGTTACTACTACTACTACTATTTATCATTTGTATAGCGCTACAAGGCGTGCGCAGTTATCCACGTGAAAAAGGTCAGTAGTGGAGTTCCCCCCCAAGGACTGCACTGGGACTTGTGCTGCTTAACATATTCACAAAATCTGGAGACAGAAGTGATGAGTGAGGTGATCAAATTTGTGGATGACAGAAAATTATTCAAAGCCATTGAAACAAAAGAAGATTGTGAAGATTTGCAGAAAGATTTTGTGAGACGACAAACTGGGCATTTAAAAGGCAGATTAAATTTTATGTGGAGAAGCGCAAAGTTATGCACATAGGAAAAAGTAATCCCAACTATAGATACAGGTATTCTCCATGGACAGCAAGAATAGGTCTTCATGCATGGGTGATGTCCACCAGAGCCCCGTGTGGGAATGCTTCCCAGCTTCTATTGGAAGCTTTTGGGAGGCTCCACCATGCTTGTATACCTCTTTCCCACCTGCCACCATAGCACCATCATCTTCAGTCTGCTAACATAGCAGAAGATAACTCCTCTGGGAGGTGGAAGGGTTGTGAGGACTTATTCCTGCTGTCCACAGAGAACCCCTGTTACAGGTGAGCAACTATCCTTTCTCCATGGACAAGCATGAAGTAAATCCTCACGTATGGGACTCCTAAATTACAGGCTTCCGAAAACCGAGGAGGCCGCCGAGAAACCCCACAGGGGCAACATGAACTGGGGAACACATAAAATCAACTATGTACAGCAAAGGCAAATCTCACCACATCTGTTCTGCACTCTGCAGCATTTCTTTCTCTCATTAACTCATTATTATTCTTTTGTTTTGGTACCCTGGACGAACAAAAAGGCATTGGGGGGATAGAGTTGGATTCTAATTCCCAAACAGGTGCCCGAGAACAAATTGGCCGAAGTTACTGTCGCTATAGGAATCCCCTTCCAAGCAGTAGTAAGACATGAAAGTGTGGACAAAAACCCACATTGCAGCAATGCAGATTTCCTCCATGGACATCAAATGCATGTTGGCTATCAATGCAGTGGTAGCTCAGACACTGTGAGCTGTGACATGACCATCAAGGCTCAGGCCTGCCTGGGCATAAGCAAAGGAGAAGCAATCAGCTAGCCAAATTGAAAGAGCCGTTGGAAACGGCAGCTCCCAGCTTGATGTGGTCAAGAGAAACAAAACGCTGGATGGACAGCACAGTTACTTACCTGTAACAGGTGATCTCTGGGAACAGCAGGAATAAGTCTTCACATATGGGTACGTCGGTACCGACGGAGCCTGCGCGGGAACGCTCCCCAGCGTCCAATCAGAAAGCTTTTGGGAGCATCCCACAGCGCCTGCGTGCTGCCTTCCCACCTTTCCAACTGTCTCTCCTCAGCTGAGTTTTATAGCTGAGACAAAGGGGAGAGAGCGGGAAAGGAAGAGAGATAGAAAGAGAGAGACAACTCCTAGGGGAGGTGGGTGGGTTGTGAAGACTTATTCCTGTTGTTCACAGAGATCACCTGTTACAGGTAAGTAACTGTGCTATCTCCAGGAACAAGCAGGAATGAGTCTTCACATATGGGGACTCCCTAGCTTTTGATGCCAGGGAGAGAGCCCAGAAGATGTGTGTCCCTGGGACAGGGCTGCACTTCACCACCTGGATCTCTGGCATCCCATGAGGGATGGTGGGTAGGAGTTGATTAAGCATGAAACAGGTGTTTGAGAACAGCCTGACCAAACAAGGCATCCTGGCGGGAGTCCTTGTCCAAGCAGAATGGGCTGTGAAGATATGAACCGAGGCCCAAGTGGCTGCTCGACAGATGTCGTCGATAGACACAGAGTTCAGATGAGCTATTGAGGCTGCCATGGCTCTCACATTGTGAGCTGTGACATGGCCCTCCAGAGAAATGTTCTTGCTCTGATAGGCGAAAGAAATACATTGGGCAATCCAGTTGGAAAGAGTTCTCTTGGAGACTGGTTGTCCCAAATGAGAAGGATCAAAAGCAACAAAGAGTTGGGGAAGACTTTCTATGTTGCTGTGTCCTTTGTAAGTAAAAAGCCAGAGCTCTTTTACAGTCCAGGGTATGAAGATTCCTCTCTGCACTTGATGCATGAGGCCCTGGAAAAAAGACAGGTAGGTAGACCTCTTGGTTAAGATGAAAAGGCGAGACCACCTTAGGCATAAAATGTGGATTAGTCCCAAGGACCACCTTGTCATGATGGAACCTTGTATAAGGTGGATTAGCTACTAGTGCTTGCAATTCACTGATGCGGCATGCTGATGTGATGGCAATGAGAAAGATAACCTTCCAAGAAAGGTATTTCAAGGAGGTAGTAGCTAAAGGTTCAAAAGGCGGCTTCATAAGCTGACCAAGAACCAAATTTAAGTCCCATGCCACCGGTGGTGGTCTAATGGGAGGCTTTGCTAAAAGGAGGCCTCTCATGAACCTTGCTACAAGGGAATGAGAGGAAACAGGTTGTCCATTTAGAGGCTTGAGTGAAGATGCAATAGCACTCAGATGGACTCTTACTGAATTTGTCTTAAGGCCTGCATTAGACAGATGCAGGAGATACTCCAGCAACGATTCCAGAGGTATTGACCGGGGGTTAAGACCCCTTCCAGAACACCAGATGGTAAACCTTTTCCACTTGAAGGCGTAAGAACGTCTAGTGAAAGGTTTTCTGGAAGCATGAAGAACATCTTTCACTTGTTGAGAAAGAGGAAGATCCTGGAGATCTAGGCCTTCAGCAACCAAGCCCTGAGAAGCAGAGACTGGGGATTGGGATGCCACAATTTTCCGTCCTCCTGAGAGAGGAGGTTTGGAGCAGACCCTAACTCTAGGAAGGGAGCTTGAGAGAGATGTAGAAGCAGAGGGTACCACACTTGCCGTGGCCAATGTGGAGCTATGAGAATCATGTGGCCTCTGTCTCTCTGAAGCTTGAATAGGGTTTTGGGAATTAGGGGAATGGGTGGAAAGGCATACAGGAAGTCTTGACCCCAGTGAAGGAGGAAAGCATCCCTTGCCTGAGCCCCCTGAGCCGGAGTTCTGGAACAGAACCGGGGAAGTTTGGCATTCCACGGACTTGCAAAGAGGTCTATGTCCGGGGTTCCCCAAATTTGAAAAATATTTGACACCTGGTCCATATGTAGGGACCACTCGTGTGGAAGCAGAACTCGACTGAGTCTGTCTGCCCAAGAGTTTTGAACCCCTGGAAGATAGACTGCCAGAAGATGAATGTGATGCTCTCTGGCGAGGGCCCACAGTCGCAGAGCTTCGTTGCAAAGCGACAGAGAGCCAGTTCCCCCCTGCTTGTTTAGGTAGAACATGGCTACCTGATTGTCCGTGTAGACAAGGACTGTCTTGCGGCTGAGCAGGGTGTGGAAAACTCATAGAGCAAGGAAGATTGCTCTGAGTTCCAAGAGATTGATGTGGAGACAAGTTTCCTGTGGGGACCAGATGCCCTGGATGGAGAGGTTGTGAAGATGAGCTCCCCAGCCCATTGGAGAAGCATCTGTTGTAAGAGTTGCCTGGGGTAGAGGCTGTTGAAAAGGACATCCCAGCAAGAGGTTTTGAGGGGACTTCCACCATTGGAGGGACAAAATGAGGCAACTTGTGTTTGCTATTTTGTCTGACATGAAGCCTAATGCCTGGGTCCATTGGGTGGATAAAGTCCACTGAGCTGCTCTCATGTGAAGGCAAGCATATGGTACCACATGAACGGTGGAAGCCATGTGGCCTAGCAACTGTAACATCTTTCGAGCAGTTAGTAGGGGTTTCAACTCTGCTTGAGAAGCTAATTGCATCAAGCGAAGGCAACGGGCCTGGGGAAGAAAGGCCCTTGCCTTTGTGGTATCCAGCAATGCCCCTATAAACTCCAGGAACTGAGTAGGGATCAAATTGGATTTTGGGATGTTTATTACCAGCCCTAAGTATTGAAGGATACGTATTGTGCAGGTTAGAGCAGTCTTGGCCTCTGATTGAGTGGGAGCTTGAATGAGCCAGTCATCCAGACAGGGGAAGACAAATATTCCCAGGGTGCGCAGAAAAGCAGCAACCACTGCCATGCATTTCGTGAACACCCTTGGTGCAGAGGCCAGGCCAAAGGGGAGCACTCTGTATTGATAGTGCTTCTCCTGGAAAAGGAACCGAAGGAACCTTCTGTGAGTTGGATGGATGAGAACATGAGTGTACGCATCCTTGAGATCTAGAGAACAAAGCCAATCCTGACTTTGAAGGTATGGCAGCAGAGTTCCTAGAGAAACCATCTTGAATTTTTCTTTGACTAGGAATCTGTTCAATTCTCTGAGATCTAAAATGGGTCTGAAGCCCCCTGTTTTCTTTGGGATAAGAAAATAGGGGGAGTAGAACCCTGTGCCTTGTTGTTGAGAAGGCACTTCCTCTATTGCCCCTTGGGCTAGAAGAGTGGCAACCTCCTGCTCTAATAGGCTGAGGAGGGAGGTTGGAGAATTGAACTGGTGCACTCTTGTGAGAGGGGGCAAGCTGGAAAAATGAAGTTTGTACCCCTCTCTTATGATGGAGAGTGTCCAATGCTCTGCTGTGATTTGCCCCCATCTGGGAGCAAAGTGACATAGCCTTCCTGGAATGGTGGAGGGTTCTGGTCCTTCTAGAGCCAGGAAGGCTAAGTTCTCTAGCAGAAAGTCAAAGGCCCTGAGGGGGCTGAGACTGCTGGGCTGGAGCAGGCCTCACAGCCTTTGCCTTGGTCTGTTTGGAGGATTGCTGACGTTTGGAAGGGAACTGAGCTGTAGAAGATGCTCTCTGACTATAAGCAGGATAGGATCTTCCCTTTTTAGAAAAAGGTGTTTTCTTGAACAACCTTTTCTTAGCAGGAGCAGCTGTAGATTTGGATAGTCTATCCAAAGCAGAATTTTCAGCATCCATCTGATTGGCTTTGGCTTGCCAATCCTTACCAAACAGATTTTCACAAGGGATATTTCCCAATTCATCTTGGACCCAGGTCTCCAAATCAGATGCTTGAAGCCAAGCAATCCTACGTGCACCTATAGCTATAGCTGAGGCTCTGCTTACGCATTCAAAGGAATCAAAAGCTGCACGGTTGGAGAATTTGGAGATATCCTGGGCATGTTTGAGCCCAGAGAGAAATTCTTGCCTTTTATTGTCAGACATAAAAGGACTTAAGGTCTGCAAATGGTCAGTGACTTCTTTTAAGAACATTCCCATGTAGAGACTATAAGAATTAATTCTCGCAGCAAGCATGGAAGCTTGGAAGACTCTTCTACCAAAAGCATCCAGGGTTCTACATTCATGTCCTGGATGATTTAGAGGCATGGCTCTTGGCACTTCTAATCTTTCTCATTGCAGACTCAACCACAATAGAGTGGTGAGGAAGCTGAGTTTTATGGAAATCAGGACAAGGAGGGACACGATACATGGTGTCCAACCTGCGAGAATGAGGAGAGGTGGTTAGAGGTGCTTCCCACATCCTTAACATGAGATCATACAGAATCTCATGAATAGTCAAGATAGCTGCCTCTTTAGGAGTTTTAGGATATTGTAGAATATCTAACTCCTTAGCTCTAGGTTCTGACTTCTGGGGCTACTGTAATAGAGAGACCCCGAGCCACCTCTCTGATAAAGTCCTGAAAAGACAAGTCCTCTGGAGGAGACATCCTTCGTTTAGGAGAGGACTCCTCCTGTGGAAGAAGCATCGCTGCATCGACAGACTCTTCTGAATCCTCAGAGTCATCAGAGGAATCGAAGTATCGTCTGTCGGGATGCTCTTGCAAAGCCCGATACCCATACCGACCGGGGTCGGTATCGGGAATCGTTGGTACTGGGGTATCGGTACCGGAAGGCTGCAGAGGGCAGGGTACTGGCATGGCTGACACCGATGCCGATGCCACCGGTACCGGAATCAATACCGATGGCGATACCGGAGCCGGTACCTGCGGAGTAGTCTGTTGCGGTACCACGGGCGTCGATGCCACATGGAAAGCCGCCAGACTGCTTTCCATAGACAGAATCCTCTGATCCATCGACGCTGCCAATGCCTGGAAGTCAGTACCGGTGGAGGCCACCGGTACCCCAGAGCATGGCACCAGGAGATCTGTTGAGGCCATGCCATCTAGATCGTCCTGGAACCCCAATGATGATGCTTCAGAAGCCGAAGCCTCCTGCCGGGGTAATTTTGCCGGTGCAGAATCCTCGAGGGCAAGGCCAGAGGCATCTCGGTGCTTAGAAGGAGATTTGCCCTTTGAGGACCGGCTGGATTTATGTTTAGTTACCTGAGATCCATGTGAGGAAGAAGCAGCCCTGGAAGACGTCGATGCCACCGAAGCCGCATCAGAGGGAAACAGGGTACTGAGCTTGGCAGCTCGGTTCTGTCGATCTCTCTTAGACATCATGGAACAGGACACACAATCTTTAATGGAATGGTCAGGGCCTAAACATTTGAGACACCAGTCATGGGTGTCGGTGACGGATATAGTACCGCCACATTTTGTGCACTTCTTAAAACCTGAGGCAGGTTTTTCCATATTTAAGGAAAAAGGTTTTAGGCCTAAGGCCCAAAACTGAAGTACACCTGAAGAAAAAATAGAAGGTCTTTTTTTTTTTTTTAAGAAAAGAATAAGAACCGGCGGTACCGGTATAGCGTCGAGGAAGGCAGACGCGTACAGAAAAGAAATAAAGAAAATATAAGGAAATTCTTCTGCGGTGACAGGAACATGACCTGCTGGCTCTGCGGAAAAAGAACAACTGAGGAGAGACAGTTGGAAAGGCGGAAAGGCAGCACGCAGGCGCTGTGGGATGCTCCCTAAAGCTTTCTGATTGGACGCTGGGGAGCGTTCCCGCGCAGGCTCCGTCGGTACCGACGTACCCATATGTGAAGACTCATTCCTGCTTGTTCCTGGAGATTTCCGATGATCCTTCGTCTGCTCCAAGTACAAGGCTAAGGCTCACTTGCAGTCCAATAGGTGCAATCCTACTTCCCCTCGGTGGGCGTGAGACCTAGGAAAAAATATAGGCAGCACTATGGACTGGTTGAGATGGAAATGTGAAACCACTCTTGGAAGGAATTTAGGATGCATTCGAAGAATCACGCGATTATGGTGGAATCTAGTATACAGTGGATGAACTACCAGAGCCTGAAGCTCGCTCACTCAGCGTGCCGTGATGACATCCACCAGAAATAAGACCTTCCATGTCAAGAACTTCAGTGGACATGAGTCAAGCGGCTCAAAGGCAGCTTTCATGAGCTGTGCTAGTACCACATTGAGGTCCCAAGCGACCACAGGGGGCTTGTATGGAGGCTTTGAGAGAAGCAGTCCTTGCATGATGCGAGCAATCAAAGGCTTTGCCGAAATGAATTTCTCATTCAATCACGCTGAGGTGAATTCAGAGGGAATTGGACTTCAGACCCGAGTCAGAGAAGTGTAGAAGATACTTGAGTAGACTTCTCATGGGACAGACTAAAAGATCCAGAGCCTGGCCTTCACAGCAGACAGCAAACCTCTTCCACTTACAGGAGTAAAACCTCCTCATCGAGGCCTTCCTGGAGGCCACCAGAACATCAATTATGTTGCCAGACAGCTAGAGCTGTGACAGGACTAGTCTCTCAACATCCATGCCATGAGGGCCAAGGACCAGAAAATGGGATGTAGTATCCTCTCGTCGTCCTGTGAAGTGAAGTCTGGAGGATGGCCAAGCCAGAGGGGTTCCTGCGTGGAGAGCTGCAGTAGGAG
The DNA here is from genome assembly GCA_033557465.1 of Ichthyophis bannanicus. Classification (NCBI taxonomy): domain Eukaryota; kingdom Metazoa; phylum Chordata; class Amphibia; order Gymnophiona; family Ichthyophiidae; genus Ichthyophis; species Ichthyophis bannanicus. The sequence continues at coordinate 339,987,591 of CM066032.1, forward strand.
TGGGAATCAGGGCTGTCTGGGCCAGTACAGTGCAGTGAGTATCATTGTACCCCATCTGTCCTGAGCTTCATTAAGGTTTTCGCTATGAGTAGTATTGGAGGGTAAGCATACAGAAGACTCTCTGCCCTCTCAGTGCAGGAGGAAAGTGTCCGATGCCGATCCATTGTGGAATCACATCCTGGAGCAGAACCGATCTACCTGGGCATTCCATGGGGTGGCAAACAGGTCTATCGAGGGACTGCCCCACTCCCAAAAGATGCAGGCCACTACATCTCTGTTCAGCATTCATTCATATGACTGAAGGACCCGGCTCAGTCTGTCTGCCAGTGTTTTAGTGTCCTGGCAGATATGTGGCCCTCAGCTCCATTCCATGAGTGAAGGGGTCCTCCACAACCTGACACAGCACAGGAGATAGGAGCCAGTGCTCCCCTGCTTGTTGATATAGAACATAGCGACTTGATTGTAACTCTGAATGAAGACAATGTGGTTGGCCAGCCGATCCCAGAAAGCCTTCAGAGCATTTGCTATGGCTCTCAATTCCAGGAAGTTGATCTGGTGAAGGCTCTCTTGGACAGACCAGTTGCCCTAAGTGTGGAAGCCATTGAGATGAGCTCCCCATCCCAATTTGAATGCATCCATTGTCAAGATCTTCTGGGGTGATGCCTTTTGAAAGGAGAGGCAATTGAGCAAATTCTGAGGGATCGTCCACCAATACAGAGATTGGACCAAGAGACTGGTCCTGTTATCCACAATTTCTCCTTTTTCCCCAGTTATCCTCGATCCCCCATTATTTAAGTTTTCTCCAAGTTCATCACCCTATTACAATGTATTGAGTTCCGTTTTGATGTAAACCACTTTGACCATAGGATAAAGTGGTATAAAAAAGCTGTTAAATAAATAAAAACACCCGATTCCGGAGGTCCACAGAGTCCATTGAGTCCGCTGCATCTGAAGACTTTCCAGGGTATAACATGCATTGTATAGGCCCTGTGACCTAGGATGGCCAGCATCCAGTGAGCGTTACTTGGTGACTCAGTTGAGTATTTTTCCCCCTAAACCAACCTCCCCCTTTCCTCCTTTCTCTCTCTGGATAACACTCTTCTACTCCCTATTTCCTCAGCCTGCAACTTTGGGGTCATCTTTGACTCCTCCCTCTACTTCTCCACACACATCCAACTGATAGCTAAAACCTGTCATTTCTTTCTCTATATCATCAGCAAAATTCGCCCCTTCCTTTCTGAACACACTACTATGATACTTATCCACTCTTTAAACACCTCCCATCTAGACTATTGCAACCTTCTCCTTGCTGGTCTCCCTCTGAATCATCTCTCTTACGTTCAATCTATTCAATACAGCTGCATGGCTAAGGAGTGGAGTAGCCGCCTAATGATTTGAGCACTGGCTTGGGAGCCAAAAGACCAGGGTTTAATTCCCACTAGCACTCCTTGTGGCCTTGGGCAAGTCACTTAACCCCTTGCTTCAGAAAAATCCACGTTATCAATGTCATTGTTTAATGTACATTACCAAGTTTAAGTTACAATGTAAACCACTTTGACTGAAACATAGAAACACAGAAATATGACAGAAAAAGACCACATGGCCTATCTAGTCTGTCCTTCCATATCAACAAGCTGATATAATGATAAAGCAGTATAAAAAAAACTGTTAAATAATCTTCTGCCAGTTCCCGATATGCTCATATAACACTTCTTCGCAAGTCACTTCATTGGCTCCCCTTCCGTTTCCATATCCTGTTTAAACTTCTCCTTCTGACCATTCATTCTGCTGCTCCTAACTACCTTTCATAGAAACATAGAAACATGATGACAGAAAAAGACCACATGGCCTATCTAGTCTGTCCTTCCATAACAACAACTACAACAGTCCACTTTTTACCTTTAGAGATCCTCTGTGTTGGTCCCATGTTTTTTTGAATTCAGTTACTGTCCTCATCTCTACCACCTCCCACTGGGAGACTATTCCACGGATCCACTACTCTTTCTGTAAAGAAATATTTCCGCATATCACTCCTGAATCTATCTCCCTTCACCCTCATCCCATGTCCCCTCGTAGCAGAACTTGCTTTCAATTGAAAGAGGCTCTCTCCCTGAACATTTATGCCACGGAGGTATTTAAGCATCTCAATCATATCACCTCTATCTCGCCTTTCCTCTAAGGTGTACATATTAAGATCCTTAAGTCTGTCCTCATATGCTTTATAATGAAGCCCATTAATCATTTTAGTAGCATCCCTCTGCACCGACTCCATCCTGTTCACATCCTTTTGAAGGTGCGGTCTCCAGAATTGCACACCATACTCCAAATGAGGTCGCACCAAAGACTTATAGAGAGGCAGTATCACTTCCTTTTTTCTGCTAGCCATTCCTCTCCGTATGCACCCAAGCATCCTTCTAGCTTTTGCCGTCGCCTTTTCTACCTGTTTAGCTACTTTAAGATCATCAGACACAACCACGCCTAGGTCCCGCTCTTCTTTAGTGGACAAAAGTACTTCAGCTCCTATACTGTATTGCTCCCTTGGATTGCTGCAGCCCAAATGCATGACCTTACATTTTTTAACATTAAATCCCAGCTGCCAAATCCTAGACCATTCTTCAAGCTTAGCTAGATCCCTCCTCATGTTATCTACATCTTCCTGGGTGTCTACTCTATTGCAGATTTTGGTATCATCTGCAAAGAGGCAAACCTTACCCGACAGCCCTTCCGCTATATCACTAACAAAGATGTTAAAAAGAATCGGACCAAGGACAGATCCCTGGGGCACACCACTGGTAACATCCTTCTCCTCCGAGTGAGCTCCATTTACTTGTACTCTTTGTCGCCTCCCACCCAACCAATTTCTAACCCAAGCAGTAACTTTAGGGTCCATCCCTAGGGTGCTCAGTTGTTTATAAGTCGCCTGTGAGGAACAGTGTCAAAGGCTTTACTGAAATCTAAATACACCACATCTAGAGCTCTCCCTCGGTCCAACTCCCTGGTCACCCAGTCAAAGAAATCAATCAGATTTCTCTGACAAGACCTGCCTCTGGTGAATCCATGCTGCCTCGGATCCTGTAATCCGCTGGACTCCAGAAACCTCACTATTTTCTCTTTCAGCAGCGTTTCCAATAATTTACTCACCACTGAAGTTAAACTAACCGGCCTGTAGTTTTCAACCACATCCTTACTTCCGCTTTTGTGTAAAGGTACCACATGAGCCTCTCTCTAGTCCTTTGGCACCACTCCCGACTCCAACGAGGCATTGAAAAGGTCAGTCAGTGGAGTTGCTAGAACGTCCCCAAGTTCCCTCAGTATTCTAGGGTGTATCCCATCCGGTCCCATCGCTTTGTCTACTTTAAGTTGAGCTAGTTTCTCACGAACACAGTCTTCTGAAAATTGTTCAAGATGTCCCTCGCTTCTGTTCTTATTTGTGGGTGTTTTCTGAGGTCCTGCTCCTGGTTCTTCATCTGTGAACACAGAACAAAAATATTTGTTAAGCAATTCCGCTTTATCCTTATCAGCTTCTACATATTCCTCCCCTGCACCCTTGAGTCTGACAATACCACTTTTGCCCTTCCTCTTCTCACTAATATATCTGAAAAATGTCTTATCCCCCCATTTTATTGCAATGGCTATTTCCTCCTCCTTTTGAATCTTTGCCTTCGACTACTTTGCTAGCTTCTCTAAGTTTTTCCAAATACAGATGCCTGTCTTCCTCTCTCTGTGATCTCTTGTATTTCATGAAGGCCTCCCTCTTTTTCTTCACTTTTTCAGCTACTTCCTTCGAAAACCATAGCGGTCTCCTGTTCCTTTTGCCTTTATTTACCATTTTAACAAAAAGGTTGGTTGCCCTTAAAATACCCCCTTTCAGTTTTGCCCACTATTTTTCTACATCCCCCAGCTGTTCCCATCCCACTAACGACTCCCTGAGGTATTGGCCCATCTTTGCAAAGTTAGTCTTCCTAAAGTCTAAGATCCTGACCTTGGAATGGATTCTAACAGCCCTAGTCCTAATACTGAACCACACCATCTGGTGATCACTGGATGCAAAATGATCTCCCACTACAACATCAGAAACACTTTCACCATTGGTAAGCACCAAGTCCAGTATGGGCCCTTCACGTGTGGGGTCTGTTACCAATTGCCTGAATAGTTCTCCCTGTAGAGAATCCAGGATCTCCTTACTTCTAGATGATACTGCAGCAGGAATGTGCCAATCAACATCTGGCATATTGAAATCTCCTAGCAGTAGCACTTCCCCTTTCCTAGCAATGCTGCGTATGTCTTCAATTAACTCTCTGTCCACCTCTTCCTCTTGTGAGGGAGGTCTGTATATCACACCAATGCAAATAGATTTCTCTTTCCCTCTTTCTAGTTTAACCCACAATGCCTCCTCTCTCCCTTTTAAGCTCTGTAATTCCAAAGCTTTAATAGTAGTTTTTTACATATAGTGCCACTCCTCCTCCCCTTCTTCCTACCCTGTCCTTTCTGAATAAAGTATAGCCAGGTATAGTTACATCCCAGTCATGGTTTTCTGTGAACCATGTTTCTGTAACTGCCACTAAATCCAAGTCAGCCACTCCCACCAAAGCTTCAACTTCAGGGATCTTATTTCCCATGCTACGGGCATTAATACACACTGCTTTCCATATGTTACCCCTGTTACCCATTTCCATAAAGGTATTTAATGTATCACCTACCTGGGGGCTTTCACTTACCTGGGGGCTTTCTTCACCCATCCCCAACGAATCTAGTTTAAAGCCCTCTTCAGTAGATTAGCCAGTCTACTACCGAAGATGTGTTGACCTTTCTTGGACAGATGGATGCCATCTCTGCTCTGCAACCCTTGGAACAGCATCCCATGGTCTAGGAAACCAAAACGCTCTTGATGACACCATCCACGCAGCCATGTATTCATCTCCAGGATGCGAGCCTCTCTGCCTTGGCCTTTACCCTCAACAGGGAGGATTGAAGAGAACACCACCTGTGCACCTAACTGCTTCACCCTCAGTCCCAGAGCCATGAAGTCACTTTTGATATGTTCCGAGGTATACCTGGCAGTATCATTTGTTCGAACATGGATTAGCAACATTGGGTAATAGTCAGTGGACTTGATGAGTCCCGGCAAACTCTCCGTAACATCTTGGATTTTGGCACCAGGCAGACAGCATACCTCTCTGGACATCAAGTCTGGTCGGCAGATGGATGCCTCAGTACCCCTCAGAAGAGAGTCTCCAACCACCACTACCCTTCGTTTCCTTCTGGTCACTGATTCTGCAACTTTGGGGTACTTGAACTCTGGTTCTTCCCTTTCCAGGGATGCTTTCACATCCTCCACTTCCAGGGCTGCATAATGGTTCTTCAATTCAAGGGCTGGAGAAGTTGGATTGGTGATTTTGCAGGCCCTGGTGACTTGTGTCCAACCATCGACATTCTGTTGGCACCCATCTTCTCCTGTGCTGGAGAACTTGGTAGCTGCAAGAAGCATCTCATCAATGTACTTCTCACTGTCTTGAATGCTCCTCAGCCTCGCCACCTCCTCTCTGAGTTCCTCCACTTGTTTCCTCAGAGCTTCAGCATGCAGGCACCCTGCACATGGAACCGGTCCTTCAAATGGCATTAGGACCTCTGTCTGGACCGAGGCAGAAGCTGTAACGGGGGCAACAGCTTTAGCAATACGATTTTTTCCAGCCATTGTTCTGTTCGTGGAGCTTAGGTAACTGTTAAAGCAAAAGAGAGAGATCTACCAAGTACCAGCCGGTTTCGCAGCTGTCCTTTCAGAGAAAAACAGTTAAATCTCTTTAATTATATTCAAAATGTGCTGGTCCAATTCTCTGTGATTTGTTAAAGGGGGAGGTGCCCTATAAAGCAAGACTGCTCACTAGGGGTGGGTGGGAGTCGGGGTGGGTAGGGAGGGAACTAACACCTGATTAGGTGTTAGCAGTTTCTAAACCTGAGGAGGTTACAGGAGTTCAGCAACCTACTGTGCTCAAGGAAAGTTCCCCTAAAGCAGCAAAAAGAAAGTAACCTTGCTTTAAAAAATATACAAAAACCCTTTTAAGAGCTCCCAGTCAGAGAGCTAGCAATGCAATATAATAAAACAAACAAACAAACAAACCCTCAAATCCTTTCTGTTTGTTTGATCTGTGGAGCCCTGGTTAGGAAAGCCTCAAAAGGGCAGGGCACTGGAGCCTTTTATGCAGGCTTCAACTGCACTCAGGAAACAGGCCCACTAACTCCTGATTAGGTGTTAGCAGTTTCTAAACCTGAGGAGGTTACTGGAGTTCAGCAACCTACTGTGCTCCAGGAAAGTTCCCCTAAAGCAGCAAAAAGAAAGTAACCTTGCTTTTAAAAAATATACCTCCATCACCGCTCCTTGTGAACTCCGCTCTTCTGGTGAATTGTTTCTCTCTGTCCCCTTTTCATTCGCTGCCAACTCCAGACTTCGATCCTTTCACCTTGCTACTCCTTATGCTTGGAACAAACTACTTGAGTCTGTACGTCAGGCTTTATCTCTTCCGAACCCACCTTAAAACCTATCTCTTTACCGAACACTTCGGTGATAACATGTTTCCAACTGATTATAGCTCCATCCAATAATATCCCCCCCACACCAAATTCATTTCCGCCTCCATTCCCATTTCTTCCCACCCTCCAAACCTAATCTAAAAAACAAGCGCTGCCATTAAAATTGTCATAAAAAAATGTAAATATGTAAATAAGTTAACTCAGTTGAATTTGTAAGCTTGTTATATTATGTGACAACATTAGTTGTATTGTTAAACCGTTTTATGTACATGTTGTTCAATTGTAAACCGCTATGATTATCAGAAATAGCGGTATAAAAAACACACAAATAAATAAAATAAAATAAATCTCTGCCCCTTTTCAAATCCATGTTAAAAGCTCACCTCTTTGAGGCTGATTTTGGATTCTGATCTGCTTAGTCTCCTATGTGTCTCCTTACCTTTCCCTAGTTGTATCCTTGTCCTCAGATGTTGCATTGTCTGTCTTGAGGATTATAAGATCTGTTGAGCAGAGACTGTCTTTTATATGTATCTGTACCGCAATGCATACACCTTGTAGCACTATATAAATGTTCAGTAGTAGCAGTAGTATCCTGAAGCCGGTCCTGTGGGAGGAAAGCCCTCTCCTGATTTGTGTCGAGCAGGGTGCCTATGAACAGTTGCTGGGTGGGCTGAAGGTGGAACTTGGGGTAGTTGATCACAAACCCCAACAGCTCCACCTAAATGGTCCGGCGAGAGGAGTCCCAAACTCCCTCCAAAGTGGTACCTTTTCTGAGTCAATCATCCAGGTAAGGGAAGACAAACACCCCCAGTGTTCGGAGGAAGGCTGCCACTACCATGAGATATTCTGTGAAGTACTTGTAATAAAAGTCCTGCCCCACTTGCTCCTGCGGAATGAGCTCAATAGCTAGGTCAGCCAGAAGGGCAGAGATTTCAGACCGAAGCAGTTTCCGATGTGGGGGGGGGGGGGGGTCTTTGAGGTGATAAGCCCTTGGAAGCCAGCTTGAAGGTAGCTCAGAGAGGTGCTGCCTGTATGTGCTCTGAATTATTTGTAGCACCCATGAGTCCGAGGTTATGAAGGACCATTCTCTAGGGAAAAAGAGTGAGCCTTCTCCCTACTGGAAGGTTCAGCACGGCGACCCCTGGTAGATTGGATAGGCTCAGACGGAACCATTCAGAACCCCACCCGGCCTTAGGCTGTAAGACTGGTTGGGGCTTCCAAGGCTTTTCTCTGCGCTAGTGCTGGCAGGGGACCTCCTGTTTCTGCTAGGAAGTTTGGGGCCCAGGCAAGTTTTGACACCTATGGGAGTAATAGGTCTTCATCTGGCCTCCTCCTTGGTACCACCTACGATAAACCGGTTCAGATGTGCATCTGGAGAGTCTGAGTAAGCATGATATGCTGCTTTTTTATAATGCTAGCTTTCTCCTCCATCTGTTCACTGAACAGATTCTCACCGCGGCATGGTACATCTGCCAGCTTATTCTTAATAGAATGTTCCAAATCAGAGGACTGGAACCAGGAGAGCCTCCGGGCCTTAATGCCTACTGCAGTCACTCTCAACACCAGACCAGGAACTTTGAACAGTCCTTACCATGGCCATCAGGGTGCAAAACTGCTCCACATCTTCTTCCTCCTTTTTTCTTCTTCCTCTTCTCCTTCTAGGACTGCTTATTCAGCATGTCATCTATTCAGTGCAATAATTGCAGTACTTTCATTCCAAGACGAATCATTTGGAACTCCAGAGCTTGTCCTATGTGCCTCAGGTCAGCTGCCATGCATAAAGAACTGACTCTACTAAGGGAAGACCTAGCTGCCATGCATAAGTAGGTGACCCTACTGAGGGAGAAACTGGCTGCAATGAAGCGTACCTCTTCTAGGATACAAACTGAATATCCACCACCGCTCCCACAAAGCATCAAACATCCCAGGAACAAGTGGATCACAGTAGGTTCTGGTAGATTGAGACCTGTAATGCACAGACATCCTATGCATCAAAAGATATCCCTGCATAATGCCTTCTCTTCCTTGGCTAATGAGGATGAGGAACTGAGGGAGGAACTGGCTGCAATGAAGCGCACATCTTCTAAGATACAAACCGAACAAAGTCCACCACCGCTCCCACAAAGAATGAAACATCCCAGGAACAAATGGATCACAGTGGGTTCTGGTAGACTGCAACCTGTGACACAGAGGCATCCTATGCATCTTGAGATATCCCTGCATAATGCCTTCTCTGCCTTGGCGAATGAGGATGCCCAATCCAAAGAAACTGAAGGGCCCTTAAATGAGACAGACAATGCCGAATCTTCTGCTAAAGGACCAAATATGAAGATAACCTCACCAAACAGCAAACTACTACTACTTGGAGATTCCATCATCAGTGGCATCAACTTGGGAACACAGTTCAAAGGAGAGAAGATAGTCAGGTGCCTCCTAGGCTCTTCAGCCAGCAAGAACACAAACCACATTGTTGAAGTACTTAGCACAGACTGTGAACACTCCAAACTTGATGTTGTTCTCCACTTGGGCACAAATGACCTGGCTAGAAACAGTGCCTCTATAGTCCAAAAGGACTTCCAATCTTTGGGAGAGAAACTCAAGCCCATTGTTAACACTGTTGCATTCTCAGAGGTCCTACCTGTGCTTGGTAAGGGGGCAAAAAGGCTGTATATTGCATTAACAGCTTTAATACATGGCTCCAGACCTGGTGCAAACAAGAAGGATTCAGATTTATTGGCGACTGGGGTAACAGATGGAACAACAAGAGACTATACTGTGCTGATGGACTACATCTCTCTGTCGCAGGGAAAAGAATCCTAAGTGAAAAATTCAAGGGATATGTGGATATGCATTTAAACTAGAAAAAGGGAGTGACGGATGTAGAAGGTCAAGCTCTGGACGTCACCCCCTGCAAAAGCAGATTAAAATCAGAAACAGCCACACTTTTAAACCACACATCAAAAACAAGTGGGAAGATGTAGGCAGAACAAAATCAATGCTAAATACACAAGCCAGGTAAATGCTGGAAAGCAATGAGCACAAATGCTTGAAGCTTAGCCAACAAAGTTCTGGACCTAGAAGCCCTAATGGTGGAAACGGATTTGGACATTGTGGCCATTACAGAAACATGGCTAAACGAATTGCATGATTGGGATATAGTCATACCTGGCTATAATCTATTCAGAAGAGACAGAGAAAATGAAAGAGGAGGAGGAGTAGCCTTGTATGTCAAAAGCAATATTAAAGCTACTGAAATGCAGGGGACATGGGGAAAAGAAGAAGCACTCTGGATTGTGTTGGAAAGAGAAGATGGCACTGTCATCCATACTGCTGTAGTCTACAGACCTCCAACACAAATTAAAGAGATAGATAACGAATTGATTATAGATATTGCCAAGATAGCCACAAAAGGGGAAGCAATCATATTGGGAGACTTTAATCTACCTGATGTGGATTGGGTTACTCCTTTTGCAAATCTTGAAAGAAGCAAAAAATCGTGGATGCTCTCCAAGATGCGTTACTTAGACAAATGGTGATGGAACCAACCAGGGAAAGCTCAATGCTGGATTTAGTGCTCACCAACGGTGATAGCGTGTCGAATGTCTGCGTGAGTGCCCCTGTGAGCAGCAGCGATCATCACACGGTGTGGTTTGAGATAAAAGCCATGGTACAAGCCAATCATAGCAAGCTCAAAGTCCTAAACTTCAAAAACACCGACTCCAATAAAATGGCCGAGTACCTAGAGGAGGAGCTGACAGGGTGGAAGGAGATAAGGGAAGTGGAATTGCTATGGGCTAAACTAAAGGTGGCAATAAAAGGGGCAACAAATAATTATGTAACAAAAGTAAACAAAAACAAGAGGAGAAGAAAACCCATTTGGTTTTCCAAAGAAGTGGCTGCTTAAATAAAGGCAAAAAACACAGCTTTCGCAAGATTCAAACGCTCGCAAACAGAGGAACACAGAAATGAATACAGGATCAAACTCAGATGCAAAGAGAGAAATAATGATAGCAAAATCAAAGGCAGAGGAAAAGATGGCTAATGATGTTAAGTGTGCCAACAAAACCTTCTTCAGGTATATTCGGGAAAGGAAGAAGATCAGAGGTGGAATTGCAGGACTCAGAAGTGCTGCGAACGGACTGGTGGAAAGTGACACTGAAAAAGCGAAATTGCTAAACGAATACCGTATTTTAGCGCATGTAACGCGCACCCACATAAACACGCACCCACATATAAAGCGCAATATTTGGCCTGTTCTGCAGAGAATGACTCGCATTATGCGCACATGCGTATATCGCGCATGTGTCGAGTGCACTGTGAGGCATATAAAAGGCCCTCGGTTCTATTATACCTTACATTTAAACTTTGTGATCTCTTATATTATAATCCAGTCATCATGCCCGGAATTAAACGCAAGTCTTATACTGCGGACTTCAAGCTGAAAGTTGTGGCAAAAGCTGAAGAAACAAGAAACAGAGCAGGAGCAAGAGAATTTGATGTTGGTGAGTCATCTGTTCGCGACTGGAGAAAGGAGAAAACGGCGCTAGAGGAGATGAACCCGCGAAAACGTGCACGTTGGGGTCCCAAAGAAAAGTGGCCAGAGCTAGAGAGTGACTTAAAAAGTGGATTCTGTCTAGAAGGGAACAAAATCAAGCTGTCTCAATTATCGCAATTCAATTCAAAGCAAAACTGCTGGCCAATGAAAGAGGAATTTCACATTTCCAGGCTAGTTTCAACTGGATTTGCAAATTTATGAAGAGGAATGGTCTTTCCGTGCGAATAAGAACAACTGTAGGCCAGAGGATTCCGGATGACTGGGAACAAAAGATGGCGGATCTTGGCACATTTGTCAGCAATGATGAAAATTAATTAAATATATTTTGAAACCATTATATTCTTGTAAGGACTCTTTTATGGAATCGGTTCCCTGTAATAAAGTTTCGGTATAGTGCGCCTTCACAAATACCGCGCGAGAGGGTTGCGCGATAGGTAAAAAAGTGTATAGCGCGTGCGCTTTATGCGCGAAAATACGGTACTTCTGCTCTGTTTTTACTAAAGAAAGTCCTGGAGAAGGACCACCTGTAACTCCCAAATATTATAAAAATGGGAATGAAGTAGATACCACACCATTCACAGAAGATGATGTGTTAGAACAACTTGCAAAACTGAAAGTGGACAAGGCCATGGGACCAGATAGGATACATCCCAGGATTCTGAAAGAGCTCAGAAAGGTTCTTGCAGGGCCGTTAAAGGATGTTTTCAACAGATCCTTGGAAACAGGAGAGGTTCCTCAGGACTGGAGAACGGCTGATGTCATACCTCTACACAAAAGTGGTGACAGGGAAGAAGTGTCAAACTACAGGCCCGTGAGCCTTATCTCGGTGGTGGGAAAAGTGATGGAAGCGCTCCTGAAAGAGCGAATAGTGAACTTTCTCAAAACCAACAGGTTGCAAGACCCGAGGCAACATGCTTTTACTGAAGGATGATCTTGCCAAACAAATCTGATTGAGTTCTTTGACCGGGTGACCAGGGAGCTAGATCAGGGACATGCGATGGATGTCATCTACCTGGATTTCAGCAAAGCCTTTGATACTGTTCCTCATAAGAGGCTTATCAATAAACTCAGTAGCTTGGGGATGGATCCTAAGATGGTAAATTGGACCAGAAACTGGTTGACTGACAGACGACAGAGGGTGATGGTAAACGGAACTCACTAGGATGAAGGGAAGGTGATTAGCGGGGTGCCCCAGGGGTCGGTCCTGGGCCCGGCACTGTTCAATGTATTTGTGAGTGATATTGCTGAAGGACTGAATGGAAAAGTATGTCTTTTTGCAGATGACACGAAAATTTGCAACAGAGTTGACTCCCCGAGGGAATGGTTAACATGAGGAAAGATCTACAAAAGCTGGAAGAATGGTCTAATGCTTGGCAATTAAGATTTAATGCAAAGAAGTGCAGAGTCATGCACTTGGGTAGCAGAAATCCAAGGGAAATGTACGTGATAGGGGGCGAGAGGTTAGTATGCACGGATCAGGAGAAAGACCTTGGTGTGATTATTTCTGAAGATCTCAAGGTGGCAAAACAGTGTGACAAGGCGGTGGCAAAAGCCAGGAGGATGTTGGGCTGCATACAAAGAGGAATCACCAGCAGAAAGGAAGAGGTACTTATGCCACTGTACAAGTCACTGGTGAGGCCTCACTTGGAATACTGTGTTCAGTTTTGGAGACCGTATCTTGCAAAGGATGTAAAAAGACTAGAAACTGTTCAGAGGAAGGCGACCAAAATGATTTGGAGCCTGCGTCAGAAGCCATGTACACTTTGGAGGAGAGGAGGAACAGGGGAGATATGATTCAGACCTTTAAATACGTAAAGGGAAATAATGAGCAAACAAACCTCTTCCAAAGACGGGGAAGCTGTACAACTAGAGGGCACAACATGAAGCTGCGAGGTGGTAAATTGAAAGGCAATGTCAGGAAATACTTTTTCACAGAAAGTGTGGTGGATGCTTGGAATGCCCTCCCGATGGAAGTGGTGGGGGCAAACACGGTGATGGAATTCAAAATGGCATGAGACAGACACAGTGGATCCTTTTACAGCAACAGGATGAAATCAGGATAAACTGGACCGTGTGGTTTCTCGACGGATAGGGGTGTCCTGCATGGGGTGGTGGGTTCACCCCTGGGCGGGGACGTGGGGAGGGGTGGCGGAGCGGCAGGTGCACCTACTCTTGCCATCGTGCTGGGAGGACTAGATGGACCATGCTGGTCTTTATCTGCCGTCATTTACTATGTTACTATGTAATTTCTCAGGAGAAAGGAACTGAGACAGGTCAGCTAGGTACCGCATAATGTCTTTGAGGAAGCTGCTCATGTAGATCTGGTATGAGGCCACTTGAACAATGAGAATCAAGCCCTGAAAACACCTCCTCCTGAAAGAGTTCAAAGTCTGAGCCTCCATTCCCGGGGGCATTGAAGAATGAATCGTGGTACTATTTATTTATTTATTATTTATTTAACATGTTTTTATACCCCATCCCTTCCAGAGATCAGGGGCAGTTTACATAGAACATCAAAGCAAACGTTACATTGAACTTAATAACTATGTAAAGTTAACTTGGTAGAACTATCTTACAAACATCTATGTACAAAGTAGTAGTAATTATATATACAGGGAGAAAATCAGATGCTTCATTATTTATGTATCCACATTCTCAAGAGCAAGCAATGTTAAGTGTCTCAATTAGCTTGCGCTTGGGATGTATTATAGGAGTTGCCATAATGCTCGATGAACAGATGTGTCTTTTTGGAATTGTAGGTGGTCTTTTACTGCTCTTAGGTTTTCCGTAACAGAGTTCCATAGTACTGGAGCAATGTAAGAGAAAGCTCTGGAGCTGGTGGATTGGTTAATATTGCGGATCTGAGTGGGTATGGCATAGGTGTTTTGGGAGCAGTGTCTTCATAATCTAGAGGTAGTGGGGGACATGAGGAATGAGGCCAGCAGAGTTGAGGCTTTTTTGTTGTGGTATCTGAATATAATCATCAAGTATTTGATGTTCGGTGTGTTGTGCCTTACATATGATGCGTGCTGCCAGATTTGGGCTAGTTGGAGTTGGTGAATGGCTTTCTTTGGTAGGCCCTGTAGGATACTGTTGCAGTAATCAATGTGGGGGGTTATCAGTGCTTGGAGGACTGTTTTGAAATCATGATCTTCTAGCAAGGGTCTGAGATGTGTAATTTAAAGTAAATGTTTTTTTAAACTGATTTTATATGGGACATATTTAGTGATTGGTCCAGGATTATTCCAAGATATTTCACCTCGTCCTTGACTTAGAGTTCTGTTTCTTGTAGATGTATTTTGTTGGGTGGGGGGGGGGGTGAAACTCGGGTTTCTGGAAACATAGAGCACTTCTGTTTTCTTAAAGTTTATTTTTAGGTTATGTGCCTTGAGCCATTCTGTTATATCGCCTAGGCATGTGATTATCTGTGAGTGGTCTGGGTTAGAAGTATTTATGGGATGATACATCATTATATCATCGGCATAGAGATGATAGTTAATATTGTGCTTTTTAAAGATATTGAGGGATACCCTGTTTCTGTTTGAAGATTGTGGATGATGACTGGCCAATCTGGACCTGTTGTGTTCGGTTTGTAAGGTAGGACCTAAATCACTGTATGTTCCCTGAAAGCCAATTTGTTTTATTTAATTTATTTATTTATTAAGACAGATTTGTATACCACCTTATCCTACAATCAAAGTGGTCACATCACAATTGGAGGGTTACATTTAACATGAGGGTACTTAACAACATTATACATTGAACTTATACGTCTAGTTGGAATAGGTGGGTATCGAGTTGGTGGAGATAGTTGCATTACCATTCAGGTGGAGTCTATTGGTTGTCTGTTTGCTCATAGGTTTCTGTGAAGAGCAGGGTTTTGAGGGCCTTGCGAGAGTCTTTGAAATCATCGTGGTCCTCAGGCCCATCGGGAGGGCGTTCCAGAGTGTGGACGCCAGTAGCGAAGGAGCTCTTCTTGAGGTTGCTTGTTTAGTCTTGTGATATCCTACAGGTGTGCTGATCCTGTTGTCATTATTGGTTCTTCTTGGTCTACTGCTGATATCCCTTGTTATGATATCTTGGAGTGCATCTGCCGAGTGATGGTGAAAGATTTTAAAGATGATCAGGATTGTTTTGAATTTTGCCCTGGCAATCATTGGGCGCCAGTGCAGCTGCTGTAAGACGGGGGTGATTTGCTCATTTCTTGCAGTGTCCGTAATGATGCGTGCTGCAGTGTTTTGCACCATTTGGAGTGGGTGTAAGTTCTGCTGGGGGAGGCCCTGATACAGCGAGTTTCCATAATCAAGCAGAGGTGTGATGAGTGCTTGGCACACTGTGCGGAAGTGGTCTTGGTGGAGTATTGGCTTAAGCTTTCTGATGGTCCTCAAATGTAGATAGGCCCTGTTTGTGGTTTTGGCTATGTGAGATTGCAGGTTCAGAGCTCTGTCCATTGTGATGCCCAGGTACTTAACTTCATCTTTGACTGCTATTGGTTTGTCTAGAATGTTGATAGTTTGTGGCGGAATGAAAGTGGGATTCCTGGTGACGAACATTGCCTCTGTTTTATCATAGTTGACCGTCAGGTTGTTAGCTGCGAGCCAGGCACTCATGTCTTCAAGGCATCTGGTTATTGTTGTGGTGTCAGGTACTTGTAGATTGACTGGAGCATACACCATGATGTCATCAGCATAGAGGTGAGAGAGAGGTTTGTGGCGTTTGATGATGTTGCATATGGGTTGGATGTATATATTAAAGATTGATGACAGAGTTGAATCTTTATAGGCGATGTCTATAAAGATTAGGATAAATGCTTGTTTACTGGAGTCCAAACCACATATCAGTTTGTCTAGAAATGATAATATCGGGGTCTCGACACTGTGATGGGGTCTAAACCCGTGGTGTTGTTCATCTAGGGGTGCATTTAGATCAATGAAATCTTGCAGTTTTAACTGCACAACTTTTTCTATGACCTTCGCTAGGAATAGCATGCTCAAGATAGATCTATTTGAATTTGGGAAGCTTTTGTCGGAAGTTGCAGATTTTAATATTGGTTGGATTATTGCCTGTTTTAAGGCAGAAGGCATGTATCCTTGTTGCAATGAGCGGTTCACAATCTCTAGGATGATTGGGCTGAACTCATCTTTAGTTGATTTCAGCCAGCTAACAGGGCAGGGGTCACTAGGTGATGTTGTTGTGTTGTTGGCAGTTATTATATTCTTGAGATGATTTTTGTCAATAAGGTAAAATGTGGACCATGAAGTGTGGTCGGGGATGTTAGAGTTGATGGATTCAGGGATAGGAGAGTTCAGGGAGATATCATGGATCGGGTGGTTAAGTTTATCTATATAGTAATTTACTAGCAATTGTGGGTATATAATTACCTTATCTTCATCGGGCATGAGTGTCCTTGTTAAAGAATTCTTAATAGAAAATAGTTCCCTCAGCCCATTGAGGGATTTTGTGAGTAGGTTAGCGTGGTATTCTTTTTTCCTATTATTTATGGCCTCTTTGTAAGTTTTTAGTGTAAGCATGTATTGTTTGCTGTCATCTTCTGATCTTGTGCGTCTCCATTTGTGTTCTATTAAACGCAGTTTTTGTTTTAGTTTCCTTAATTCAGCTGTGTACCAATTTTTAGTGATTTTCGGTTTTGTGTTTTTGGGTGTGTGTGGAGCTAAGACAGCATTAGCTATAGTTGAGTTCCAGTTCTGTATGATGTCATCCAAGTCAGTGAGAGAACTATCTATATGTGGGAGAGAATTATTCAGGAGTTTCTTTGTCAAAGGATTTGTATTTACAAAGGAATGTCAGGGCTTCATTATGCATATTCAGTGAAGGTGAAGTAGGTAGTTTGCATTCTAAGAGGAAATGGTCTGTCCGTGGTAATGGCATGGCTATTGGGCTGAAATAGTGCATGTCTTGAGTGATATTGTTTGAAGGAAGATGAGGTCTAAAATATTACCCTCTCTGTGGGTAAGGATCTCTACCACTTGCTGGAAGCCAATGTCAGACATGGCATTCAGGAAATGAGAGGAGTGTGTGCTATGGAGTGCTGGTAGATTGAAATCTCCGAGGATATGTGATTTATTTATTGTTGTGTTGCATGCTGTTTCTAATATGGAAACAAGGTTGTCTGATGAGGTTGAAGGGAGTCTGTATATTAGACTAATCAATATTTGTTTATTTTTAGTGGCTAATATATACATATCTTCAATGTTTTTGTTTAAATGTAATGTTGTGTTTAGTTTTTCTTCAGCTAATATTAAGACACCTCCTCCACGTTTGCTTGGTCTTGGGCAGTGATATAGTTTGTAATCAGGGAGTGCTAGCTGGTTAATCAATACTGAATTTGCTTCTGTTAGCCAGGTTTCTGTTAGGCAAAGTATGTCAGGTGTTTTATCTCTAGTAAGATCCAAGATGGTTGGGATTTTGTTTCTGACCAATCTTGTATTCAGGAGGAAGCATTTTATAGGATATGATATAAATGATGGATGTTTAGAGTGACATGGGGTTAGTGGTTTTATGGATATAAGCCTTTATTGTGCTATTTATAGTAGTTATAGGTATAGGTATGATGGTAGTGATGACTGGAGGGCTAATTCGTGTGATGATGATGATGATGGATGATTGTAATATAAAAGTGTTGTAGTGGAACTGAGTGGAGCGATTTGGTACGGGGTGTAAGTAGAAGTAAGATGCACAGGTAGTGCTTCTCCATTGTATATGGAGGAAGCTCTATATGAGCTTAAGGAGCAAATTGTTAATAAAGTATAATTTTGTAATCAATTTGAGTTTTCTCAAGTTGATAGGAATATGGTAGCAATTATCTTGTCATTCACAGATAAAAGATATTAGTTATACAACCAGAATATCAGTTAATCAAACACAGAGATGAGACTGAACAAAGGCTGAGTAGCTATGGATGAATAATGAGATTATTATCACAATGTATATTATCATTGAAAGGTATTAATCAGAGAGGGTTTACTATATAGATCAAAGTTGAGCAATTCAGGACGGACTCAACCACCAAGGAGTGGTGCAGGAGCGGAGGTTACTCAAAACCAGGAGCTTTCTGCATCCTATATATCAAGTCAAGTTGTCTACTCACTGGAGGTACTGTGAGGAGCCTCTCCCACATCCTCATCTGTACCCTCTGCAGGATGCAATGTATGGGTACAGTCATCGCCTCCTTAGGCACTGAGGAGTACTGCAAGAATTCCAACTCTTCTGCCCTGGGTTGGTCCTAAGTCGCCAGAGAGAATGGTATGGCCTTGGGTATATCCCTCACAAAATCCAGGAAGGTCAGGCCCTCAGAGGGAGACTTCTGATACTCATAAGGAGGGGAAGGGTCCGAAAGGAGCTTCTCTCTGCGAAGTCCTCCGATTCCACATCGGTTACCCAGCCATCAGATTCAGACTGAGAGGAAGTCGAAATACCTCTGATCCTGTGCCTGGAGGTCCCTTCTGCATCAAAGGGAATGGGAGCTTCTCTGAGAACACTGATGCTTCGAAGCCTGTCTGGGCTTCAAGGGTACATCGGACCCCAAGACGCTGGAAAGGGAAATTGGCTGAGACGGAACCGGAGTCAGATCCATTTGATGTTCCCATGTCGATACCTCTGATGGGGGCAGGGCATGCATCTCCAGAGTCGGTTGTATGATGCTCAATGCCAATGCTGAGGCCTCAGTGTTCTGCATCGCAAACAGGGCTGCCATGCCTTTAACCCTTTCGCGTCCACATAATTGTTTTGTAACTGAAAAATCTTTTCTGTTTTTTTTTATTAAGATTTGAGCTAAATGATGCAGAATATAAAGTTTTTTTGAAAAATTTTTATTTCTAAGAAACAATATTTACTGTTGCCATATGGCAACTATGGTCCTGAATGGCTGAAAATTAAAAACAATCTTGGCATCAGTTTCATTTACTACTGGGTGTGATAGTTTAAATAACAGTTTTTTTCAGATGTCAAGCACAGATACACATCACATTTTGCACACAGTGTGCGGATTTTTTGGAAATACAGAATCTGGTGAAAAATCTGGGGGAGTATTTGAAGGTTGTCATATGGCAACAACAGCTATGAAAGGGTTAAGAGCCATTTCTCCATGATTGCTGATTCCGAAGGCTCAGAGACCTGAGTAACTTTGACCTATGTACACGGCACCTGTGTGGGAGTATTGGCTGCTTGGGCTTGGCTATCGGGAGGCTGTATACCTCCGAACCCTTGGAGGTTGAGCAGTCCTCCCTGCGTGGCACCTTTGAGGGGTGCTCACACAGCCTGCCATCACTCTCAACACCCCATAGAGAAGGGCTCTGATGCTGATGCACTTGGACCTTTTCCTGGTGCTCTGTCTAAGCACCCTGCGATGTCGATAGGGGCGATGTTGGTTCCCTCTTCACCGGGAGGCTAACCGATGACCGACAGTCTGTGGCAATGCAGGTGCTTGGCTCTGACTGAGCTCAAGAAGCTCTCCATGTCAACACCTCTCCAATGTCCGGAACCACCTTTGAAGGCATAGAGGCCAATAACGTCAATGCCAAAGACGATGAAAAATGCAGTGGAGTGCCAAACAGAGTTTTCCGCTGTTTTTCACGACCCTTGAGGACTCTCCTTGTCTTCTGCAGGCCCAAATTACAAGAACAGGGCTAATGATCGGCTTCCAGGCATTGGAGACACCAATAATGCTTGTCCATGACAGATATGGTTCAGGCACACTTCATACACTTTTTAAACCCACTGGTCGGTTTTTGGAACATGTTAGGAAAAATATCTGTGGCAAAAATCAAACGGCACAATGGTGGAAAGTCCGACTAGGGCACAGATAGTGCCGCTGGATTAGAAGTTGAAAAATACAAAGGAGAAAAAAGTAATCGAAAAGAACTGCAGTGGCAGGCAGGAAAATACAGTGCAAGCAAAAATCAAGCAATTAAGCACCCCCAAAGGGGAGAAAGTGATTACTGACGAAGACTGTACTGGAACACATTTGTGGGGCTCTGCGGAATATTAAAGACTGGAGATGATAGTGCCATGGCAGAAGGTGGGAAGGAGGCATGCAGGCATGGTGGAGCTTCTCAAAAGCTTCCTGCTTGTCCGTGGGGAATGCTGGGTTCTATGTTAAGAGTAATGCTATGTAGCCTTTATATAGTTCCCCCCAGTTAACCAAGTTGTAAACCCTGTTCCTTGTAAGTACAGTTCAGACGCTGTCTGCACTGCACAAAATTGTTATAATGTAAACCGAGCTGATGCTAAAGAGCGCGGTATAGAAAAAAACCTAAATAAATAAATAAATAAATAACCACCCAAGAAAAAGACCTTGGAGTCACTGTGAACAATATATTGCCATTTTCAAAACAGTAAACAACTGCTTTTAAGAAAGCAAATAGAATTTTAGGGCTTATTCAAAACAGGATGGAAAACAAAACTCAGAATATCATGCCTTTGTATAGGTCCCTGGTATGACCTCACCTTGAGTACTGTGTATAGTTCTGGTTGCCCATCTCAAAAAGGATATAATGGATCTAGAAAGGGTTCAGAGAAGGGCAACAAAAATAATTAAGGGGAAAGAACACATCTCTTATTAAAAAAAGGCTAAATAAGTTAAGTCTCTTCAACTTGGAGAAAATAAGATGACTGAGAGGCAATGTGTTAGAAGTATATTAAAGCACCCTGGTTTTGATGTTGCAGGTGCAGATAATATGGTTGTAACCAATTTATATTATTTACTTCTTAAGGGTTTGTCTCAGGTGGCTCAGATTGAGGAACAAACTAGATTTAACTAAGCCCTTGAATCATAAAATTATGAAATAACCTCCTGAGCCACCTTACAGTAATTGTCTCATTCTTGACTGATGTGGATAAAGTGAAAGTTTTGAAGGCCTACATGTTTTCGTAAGAAAGAATTTGTTTTGTGGTCAAACAATTACCATCTTTCCAGGTGTCTCTAGATTTACTCAAGCTGGGAGAAGATCCTTCCTCCAGCTCAAGCCCTGAATGGTGACTGGTGGGGCTTTCTTTCTCTGCTTTCCCTGCAAATGCTTAATTATTTATCAAGGGGTACGTTATATATTTGTTGAACCTATGCAATTGGAGAATTTCCTACAGAAGTTGGTGAGGGCTTTTTTTTTTAGCTCATGACACCTCTGTTAATTTTCTTATTATTCATTTCTTTTGGCTCTTTTCCCCTGGAGGGGGCAATCTAATTTTGATTAATATATTACTTCATGTACAGGTTAGTCTCTTCTTCTCATAATGGGGGCTAGGAAATACAATTATCTTTTTGTTTTGTTCAATTTCCTTAAATTTTATAATTATTTCCATTGTCATTTCCTTTTTTGTTTTGCTTTGGTTGTAAAGCATAAACTTCAATTAAAAATCATATTTGGAGTTGAATGGTTAAATAGGGAATGGTTGCTGAACTTTTCAAAAAGAAAAACAAGAGGACACTATGAAACTAATGACCAATAGATTGAAAAGAAATCCAAAAAAGCATAGTTACTCACCTGCAACAGGTGTTCTCCAGGGACAGCAGGAATCAGTCCTCATATGGGTGACATTGGCACTAATGGCACCTGTGCAGTAATCACTCCCCAGCTTTCAAAGACAGCTTTTGGGAGTTACACCACGCATGCATGGTCACCTTCCTGCACAGGGGTGCCATCTTATCTCAGTATGATGACATAGCTTAATCAAGCATAAAAAAAGAAAACAACTCCAAGGGGAGGAGGGAAGGTTGTGAAGACTGATTCCTGCTGTCCTCTGAGAACACCTGTTATAGGTGAATAACTACGCTTTCTCAGAGAACAAGCAGGAAGTCAGTCCTCACATATGGGACTCCCCAGATACAGACTTCTGAAAAAAACCTGTAAAAAGCCACAGGCAACCGAAAAATGACAATCCAGAGTCTGAAGAGTCGTGAAAAGCATGGAATCACTGCCCTTGGGGTCCTTGTCCAATGACTTGCACGACTGAAAAATGACGTGCCATCCACAGCAGCAGTCATTAAATGCAATCCCAGTATCAAGGATGGAATCACCTCCCTGGCATCCTGGACTTAAGGGCCAGAGGGAAGGAGTTGCACTAATTCCCAAAGAGATGATGGAGTACTGCCTGGCCAAAGTTGTTATCATGCCATGAGCTCTCCTCCAGGCAGTATTGAGCTGCAAAGGTATGGACAGTGGACCAGGTGGCAGCCTGGGATATGTCTTGCAGAGGAATAGAGGGCAGATGTGCCACTGAGGCTTCCATGGCGTGCACATTGTGGACAGTGACATGATGCTCCAGGAGAGTTCAGCCTGCTCGTAGGCAAAGGAGATGCAGTCCGCCACCCAGGTGGACAGGGTGTGCTTGGAGACAGTAACGCCGAGCCTGTTCAGGTCATAAGAAACAAACAGTTGCGACGAGTGGCAGTGGGCCTCCATCCGCTCAAGGCAGAAGACCAGTGCCATCTTACAGTTGAGGGTATGGAGGGAGGCCTCCACTCGAGATGCATGAGGTCTAGAGAAAATGGTGGGGAGAACCACCTCCTGGTTGAGATGAAATGTAGATACCACCTTTAGTAGAAACTTGGAATGGGTGTGTAGGACCAGCCAGTCCTGTGAAATCTGGTGTATGGGGCGTGAGCCAACAACACCTGAAGCTCACTGGCTCACCAAGCAGAAGTGAGTGCAACGAGAAAGACAACTTTCCAGGAAAGGAATTTGAGGTGAGCCGAAACAAGTGATTCAAAGGGAGGAGCCATGAGTTTCAAAAGAACCACTTCAGGTCAGATGCCACAAGAGGCGGCCAGACCAGAGGCTGCGAGAGATAGAGACCCCTCATGAAGTGGGCAACAAGAGGGTGGACAGAGATGGTTTACCCAATCATTGGATGGTGATGTGCAGCCAGGGCACTGAGGTGCACCCTGATGGAGGGACTTTAAGCTAGCATGAGAAAGGTGCAACAGGTACTGGAGTATCAACTACACCAGGCAGGAAAAGGGCTAAGGCCTTTGTCAGTGCATCATAGTGAAAACCAGGACCATTTGGAGGCATACATCTATCTGATGGAATCCTTGTGGGAGGCCAACAGAACATCCTCAAACTCCATGGAAACATGGAAAGGGGCCAAAGCTACCCTTTCAGTAGCCAGGCCATCAGTGCTAGGGACCGAAGGTTGGGGTGCAGGAGAGTCTCGTCCTCCTGCGATATCAAGTCTGCAGCATAGCACAGGGGAACCGGGCTGCTTGAGAAAGCTGCAACAGCAGCGGGAACCACGGTTGCTGGGGCCAGTGGGGAGCAATGAAGATCACCGTAGCTGATCTGACTGAATCTTGAGCATGGTTCGTGGAACCAGTAGAGTGGGAGGATATGCATATAGCAGACTTCCCATCCATGGGAAGAAGAATGCATCGGTTGCCGCTCGGTCCTGGGTCAGTATCCGAGAGCAAAAGTGAGGCAACTAAATATTGCTGGGGCTGGTGAAGAAACATAGAAACATAGAAATATGGTGACAGAAAAAGACCACATGGCCTATCTAGTTTGTCCTTCCATATCAACAACTACAACAGTCCCTTTTTTACCTTTAGAGATCCTCTGTGTTTGTCCCATGCTTTTTTGAAATCAGTTACTGTCCTCATCTCTACCACCTCCACTGGGAGACTATTCCATGGATCCACTACTCTTTCCGTAAAGAAATATTTCCGCATATCACTCCTGAATCTATCTCCCTTCACGCTCATCCCATGTCCCCCCTCATAGCAGAACTTGCTTTCAATTGAAAGAGGCTCTCTCCCTGAACATTTATGCCACGGAGGTATTTAAACATCTCAATCATATCACCTCTATCCCGCCTTTCCTCTAAGGTGTACATATTAAGATCCTTCAGTCTGTCCTCATATGCTTTATAATGAAGACCACTAATCATTTTAGTAGCCACCCTCTGGACCGACTCCATCCTGTTCACATCCTTTTGAAGGTGCGGTCTCCAGAATTGCACGCTATACTCCAAATGAGGTTGCACCAAAGACTTATACAGAGGCACTATCACCTCCTTTTTTCTGCTAGCCATTCCTCTCCCTATGCACCCAAGCATCCTTCTAGCTTTTGCCGTCGCCTTTTCTACCTGTTTAGCTACTTTAAGATCATCAGACACAACCACGCCTAGGTCCCGCTCTTCTTTAGTGGACAAAAGTACTTCACCCCCTATACTATATTGCTCCCTTGGATTGCTGCAGCCCAAATGCATGACCTTACATTTTTTAACATTAAATCCCAGCTGCCAAATTCTAGACCATTCTTCAAGCTTAGCTAGATCACTCCTCATGTTATCTACACCTTCCTGGGTGTCTACTCTATTGCAGATTTTGGTATCATCCACAAAGAGGCAAACCTTACCCGATAGCCCTTCCGCTATATCACTAACAAAGATGTTAAAAAGAATCGGACCAAGGACAGATCCCTGGGGCACACCACTGGTAACATCGTTCTCCTCAGAGTGAGCTCCATTTACTTGTACTCTTTGTCGCCTCCCACCCAACCAATTTCTAACTCAAGCAGTAACTTTAGGGTCCATCCCTAGGGTGCTCAGTTTGTTTATAAGTCGCCTATGAGGAACAGTGTCAAAGGCTTTACTGAAATCTAAACACACCACATCTAGAGCTCTCCCTCGGTACAACTCCCTGGTCACCCAGTCAAAGAAATCAATCAGATTTGTCTGACAAGACCTGCCTCTGGTGAATCCATGCTGCCTCGGATCCTGTAATCCGCTGGACTCCAGAAACCTCACTATTTTCTCTTTCAGCAGCATTTCCAATAATTTACTCACCACCGAAGTTAAACTAACCGGCCTGTAGTTTTCAACCACATCCTTACTTCCGCTTTTGTGTAAAGGCACCACATGAGCCTCTCTCCAGTCCTTTGGCACCACTCCCGACTCCAACGAGGCATTGAATAGGTCAGTCAGTGGAGTTGCTAGAACGTCCCCAAGTTCCCTCAGTATTCTAGGGTGTATCCCATCTGGTCCCATCGCTTTGTCTACTTTAAGTTCAGCTAGTCTCTCACGAACACAGTCTTCTGAAGAGGTCCATTGTCAGACACCCCTAGCGCCAGAAGAGAGAGCAGACCATGGCCAGGTTCAGATTCCACTCATGTGGCTGAAGAACCCTGCTGAGTCTGTCCGCCAGGATATTCTCATGTCCCGGGAGGTAGGCTGCTTGAAGGATCATGCCCTTCACCGTGGCAAAGGTCCAGATGTGGACCACCTCCCAGGACAGGAAGTATGAGCCCTTGCTGCACTGCTTGTTAAGGTAGAACATCGTGACCTGGTTGTCCGTTTGGTTCTGAAACACTAGAAGGGCATTCACCTCTGCCCAGAGCTTGAGGAAGTTGATCTGATGCAGGCTTTCCTCCTGTGCCTTGATGCCTTGGGATCGGAGACCATCACAGTGGGCTCCCCATCAGACCTTGGAGGCATCTGTGGTGAGGATGTACTGGACTGGCAGAGCCTGGAAAGGCAAGCCTGCCAAGAGGCTCAGTGGATGCTGCCACCAGGCAAGGAATTTGCAAGGGAAGAGTGGTTACTCACCTGTAACAGGTGTTCTCCAGGAGCAGCAGGAATCAGTCCTCACATATGGGTGACGTCGGCGCCAACGGAGCCCTCGCGGAGCAATTTCCCCAGCTTTCAAAGAAAGCCTTTGGAAATTGCAGCGCGCATGCGTGGTCCCCTTCCCGCCCAAGGGTGCCATCTTGCTCAGTCTGATGACATAGCTAAAAGACAGCAAAAAAATTAGCAAAAACGAAATGATAGGACTGCAACTCCAAGGGGAGGAGGGAGGGTTGTGAGGACTGATTCCTGCTGCTCCTGGAGAACACCTGTTACAGGTTAGTAACCACTCTTTCTCCAGGACCAAGCAGGAAGTCAGTCCTCACATATGGGACTCCCTAGCTTAAGGCTACCGGAGACCTCAAGCGGAAAAATGAGCTCCCTCTAGCTCAGTAGCACAGAAGGAAGGAATCTTGTCTGAAAACGCCCCCGACCGGTAGCCCAACACCAGGGCCAGAGGGTAGGAGTTGCCTAAACCTCAAAGAGATTATGGAGGACTGCCTGTCCGAAAGCACTGTCCCTGCGGGACTCCCTCTCCAGGCAGTAATGGGCCGCAAAAGTTTGGCTTGAAGACCAAGTAGCGGCCCGGCAGATGTCTGCTAACAGAACAGAGCGGAGATGAGCCACTGACGCAGCCTTCGCCCTAACACGATGAGCCGCAACTCGACCCTCCAACGAGAGGCCGGCCGCCCCATAAGCCCAAGCGATACAGTCAGCAATCCATATGGACAAAGTACGCTTGGAGACAGGGAGCCCCAACTTATTGGGGTCAAAAGAAACGAAGAGCTGAACAGCCCTCCGATGCTCCCGCGTACGGTCAAGGTAGAAGGACAAGGCCCTCCTACAGTCCAGGGTATGCAGGACCATTTCAGCCCGGCTGGTGTGCGGCCTGGGAAAGAAGGTCGGAAGAACCACCTCCTGGTTGAGATGAAAAGGAGAAACCACTTTTGGAAGAAACTTAGGGTGAGTCCGTAAGACTACCCTATTCCTGTAGAACCTAGTGTAAGGAGGATCAGACACTAGGGCCTGCAGTTCACTAACGCGCCTAGCAGAGGTAAGGGCTACCAAGAACAAGGTTTTCCAGGAAAGAAAACGAAGAGGGCAGGTAGCCATAGGTTCAAAGGGCGGACAGGTAATCCGCTGCAAGACCACATTCAGATCCCATTCAGGGGCTGGTGGGCGCAAAGGAGGCTTAAGGAGAAGGAGGCCTCATAGAAAACGAGCCACCAAAGGGTGGTTGGAAAGAGGCCTGCCATCCACCGGTGCATGATGCGCAGAGAGAGCACTGAGGTGGACCCTGACAGAGTTGGACTTAAGTCCCAGATTGGAGAGGTAAAGCAAATAATGCAAGACCATCGCCACCAAGCAGGAGAAGGGATTCTCAGACTGCTGAACACACCACACGGAGAAGCGACGCCACTTAAGAGCGTAGGACTTCCGGGTGGAGGGCCGCCTGGAGGCCAAGACGACCTCTTCCACCTCCCGAGGCAGCAGGAGGGGAGCAAGGACTACCCTTTCAGCAGCCAGGCCATCAGATGAAGGGACCGGAGGTTGGGGTGTAGGAGAGTCCCTTGATCCTGTGACAGGAGATCGGGTTGAAACCCCAGAGGAAGAGGAGTGTCCACCGCCAGCTGCATTAGAAGCGGGAACCAGGGTTGTCTCGGCCACCGGGGAGCCACTAGGATCATCGAGGCTCTGTCTCTGAGAACTTTGAAGAGCGTTCGAGACACTAGTGGCATGGGAGGAAAGGCATACAAGAGGCCTGTGGACCATGGAATCAGAAAAGCATCCGCCGCTACTCTGAGAGGATGCGGTTGTCGAGAGCAGAATCTGGGAAGCTGCCGGTTCAGGGGACTGGCAAATAGATCCATGGTGGGGAGGCCCCACTTGAGAAAGATCCGCTGAACCACCAACGGATCCAATCTCCACTCGTGTGGTTGGAGGATCCTGCTCAGCTTGTCCGCCAGGTAATTTTCTTGACCTGGGAGATAGACAGCTTTGAGGAGTATGCCGTGAAGGATGGCCCAAGAGCACAGTTTTTGTGCCTCCTGACAGAGAAGGGAGGAGCCTGTGTCTCCTTGTTTGTTCACGTAGAACATTGCAACTTGATTGTCCGTCTGGACCAGCACAGACTGGTGAGAAGTGAGGTGGGAGAAGGCTCGCAGAGCTAGGCAGATGGCTCTGAGCTCCAGGAAGTTTATCTGCTGAGCAGACTCCCAAGGAGTCCAGAGGCCTTGAGTACATGTCCCTTGGCAATGTGCTCCCCAACCCAGGAGAGAAGCATCGGTCGTCAGCACCTGAGAAGGCGGAGGAGATTGAAAATCCACTCCCAGCACCAGGTTTGGGAGATGAAGCCACCACCGCAGAGAAGAGACCAGCAGGTCGGATACCTGTACTGAGTCCGCCAGGCTCCCCGAGGCTTGATGCCATTGAGTGCGAAGGCACCACTGAGCAGGTCGCATGTTCAGGCGGGCATTGGGGGTCACATGAGCCGTGGAAGCCATATGGCCGAGCAGTCTCAGTAATTGCCTGGCAGAGACCAGGGAATTGCTGTGAAAGTGGCTGGCGAGATCCATGAGCCTGTGTGCCCTGTCTAGAGGCAGGAAGGCCCGCGCCTGAAGTGTGTTCAACCTTGCGCCTATGAATTTGAGATTTTGAGAGGGGAGCAAAGTGAACTTTGCGAAGTTTATGACAAATCCCAAGTGCTGGAGCAGAGTCACAGTGCGATGAGTGGCCTGAGTGGCCTCTTGGGAAGACTGGGCTCTGATGAGCCAGTCGTCCAGGTATGGAAATACAAAAAGGCCTTGAAGTCTGAGATAGGCCGCCACCACTGCTAGGCATTTGGTGAACACCCTGGGGGCAGAGGATAGGCCAAAGGGCAGTACTCTGTACTGGTAATGATTTCCTCCCACAACAAACCTGAGATATTGTCTGTGGTCTGGATGAATAAGGATGTGAGTATAGGCATCCTTTAGATCTAAGGAGCATAGCCAGTCTCCCTGCTGGAGGTAGGGCAGCAGGATTCCAAGGGTAAGCATCTTGAACTTTTCCCTTGCCAGGAACTTGTTGAGGTTTCGCAAGTCCAGGATGGGTCTGAGGCCTCCTGTTCTTTTTGGTATCAGAAAGTACCTGGAATAAAAGCCATGACCTCTCAGGTGGTGGGGCACCAGTTCCACAGCCTGTTCCTGAAGAAGACTTGCTAACTCCTGAAGGAGTAAGTCCCTGTGCAGAGGGAGTCTTGGAGGCTCCCCTGGAAAGTAGGAGGGAGGTACCTGGTGAAAGTGTAGAAGATAGCCTTTCTGAACTATATGAAGCACCCAGGTATCTGATGTGATGGCTGACCACCTGTGGGCAAAGTGGACCAGCCGGCCTCCTGTGCTGAGAGAAACCAGCGGAGGGGAAGAGGCTATGCTGACTGAGTCAAAACCCCCACCCTGCTGAGCAGGGGCCGGTTTTGTGGGCTTGGGGGCCTGCTGCCTACGGGACCCATTACCCCTTCCCTTGGCCTGCTGACCCTGTTGGGGAGCTGCTGAGGCCTGATAATGAGGGTAGTGTTTATAGGCAGCCGCCTTCCTTGGGTAAAAGGGCTTTTTCCCCGAGCCCTTCTTCTTCTGAGAAGGGGCAGAGGTCTTTATGGACAGCCGAGTCCTGGTCAGAGTCTCGGTCTCGATCTGTGCAGCCTTTTCAGCCATGGGCTTGCCAAAGAGGTTTTCACCTCTGCAGGGGACATCGACCAACTTGTCCTGTACCCATGGCTCGAGGTCGGATGACTGAAGCCAAGCCTGTCGGCGGGCACCGATGCCGGCTCCGGCTACTCGAGCCGATGCTTCGAAGCCATCGTAGGCTGCTTGAGAGATAAACTTCGAGCACTCCCGAATACCAGTGGACAAGGCCTGAAACCTCTGCAAAGGTTCCTCGGAGAGACCAGCAGAGAACCCGGCAATTTCCTTTGCCAGGTCTTGGAGATACATGCCCATGTAGAGCTGGTAGGTCTGGACGCGACAAGCAAGCATAGAGCCCTGGAAGCACTTCCTACCGAGGGCATCCAGGTTCCGGGCCTCCCGGCCGGGAGACACCGAGGAGTGCATCTTCTGACTCTTGAGTCGATGCATGGCCGATTCCACCACCATGGAATGGTGCGGTAGTTGTGCCTTTTGGAACCCGGGGCTCTTGCGGACTCGATAAATGGAATCGACCTGCTTGCTTAACACCCGCGCCGACGCCGGGCTCTCCCACATGCGGAAGAGAAGTCGCTCCAGCATCGGAGGAACCTTCGGGGGAGAGTCATACTGGAGGGCATCGAGCTCTTCGGCTCGAGGCTCCTCCTCGGGATCCGTGGGGAATGCCAAGGCCTTGGCCATATCCCGCACGAAGTCCGAGAACCGGGTGTCCGGGGGGGACCGTCTCCGAGGTTCAGACTCGGGCGAGTCCGATGGGACGCACCGAGTCCGAAAAGTACCTGGGGACTCTTCGTCCTCCGTCTCCCAGCCCGACTCCTCGGTGGAGGAATCGAGCGGCTCCGGTCGGGCGGGCACCGATGCCCTCCGCCCCGACGCCGAGGCCGGCGTCGACGACCTCGGTCCCAAACGGGAGGCCGAGGGAGACCATGACCGAGGATCGACTCGAGCTCGCATGGACTCGAGGATCGGCTCGGTCTCCGGGGTCGACTTAGACGTCGACGTCCCGGTGGTCGGGGCAGATGTACCGGCGAGGCCAGCGATCAATGCCTGCTGCTGGTCCATGAAGGCAGCGAAACTGCTCTCCAAGTCCATCTACCTGAGTCCGAGCTCAGGAGACCCAGCAGCCCCCGACTCGGGCCCCGATGGTGTCGGGCCCGACGTCGGCTCCTTCGGAGGCGAGTCCACGAGAACTACAGTACTCACGTGTCCAGGAGACTCCATCTCGAGACGAGGATGTTTCGAAGGCCTCTCCGACTCAGAGGACCCGGGACGGCTATCGGGGCTATGCGACCTGGCCCTCAAGGAACCAGGAGCGTCCACCGACGCCGCCCTCGCGGGTTTCTTCTTCCTATGATGTTCCCGGGCAGGAGACCCCCGCTCAGAGGAACTCCGACGATGCTCAGGACCGGAGTCCCGGGACATCGAAGCCTCTGACGAGGTCCAGGCCCGGCTGGACGCAGAGTCAGAGAAGATTCGTTCTCTTTGATGCTGCCGACTCCTCAACGCTTTTGAGGACATTTTGCCACACGGATCACAGATCATCGGGTCATGATCGGGTCCGAGGCAGCGGAGGCAGCAGTCGTGTGTGTCGGTAAGAGACATAAGTTTCTTACACCGATCACACTTCTTAAACCCGCTGGCAGCCATCGGGGGAAAAAGGGCCCTTGCGAGGTTAAAAGACAGGGCTGCCAGTGAAAAAAGAAAAAATGGCGGGAACGCCAGTCACGAAGGACAAAAAACGAAAAAATAAAGAACGGACTCGATACGGCGTATCGGGTCCGGGCGGGAAAAGGATCCGGCGTCGAACCGAGAAAAGAATAGTAATAAAAATCAACTTTTTCAGCGGCGATCACAAACAGCGTCTGTAGGGCTCCGCGGAAAAAAGAAGACTGAGCAAGATGGCACCCTTGGGCGGGAAGGGGACCGCGCATGCGCGCTGCAATTCCCAAAGGCTTTCTTTGAAAGCTGGGGAAATTGCTCCGTGAGGGCTCCGTCGGCGCCGACGTCACCCATATGTGAGGACTGACTTCCTGCTTGGTCCTGGAGAACCTGGTGACCCACGGCCTGTGACTACTGAGCGCTGAGGGACCACTTTGCCTGCTGCATCTGTAGGCAGGTGTCTGGGGTCACGTGAACTGTCATAGCCATGTGCCCCAAGAGGCGCAGCATGAGACGGGCTGACGCCGTCATGCGACCCTGCACTTCGATCCCCAGGGATGCTAGCTGCTGAGCCCTGTCTAAAGGAAGGAAGGCCCTGGCCTGAGTAGTGTTGAGGAGGGCCCCTATGAATTCCAGGCATTGTGTGGGCTGCAGATGGGACTTGGGGTTGTTGATGACAAACCTGAGACCTTGCAGCAGCGAGAGGGTGCAGCGGCCCACCTGTTGGACCTCCTCTGGCGAGTTTCCCCTTATGAGCCAATTGTTCAGACAGAGGAACATGAAGACACCTCGCAGTCGAAAATAGGCGCAACTACCCCTAGGCACTTGGTGAACACCCTTGGGGCGGCCCTGTACTGGTAGTGGCACCCGCCTACAACAAAGCAGAGGAAATGATGGTGCCTGGGGTTAATCAAGATGTGGGTATAGGCATCTTTCAGATTCAAGGAGCATAGCCAATCTCCCTGCTGGAGGTAGGGCAGCAATGTTCCAAAAGATACCATTTTGAACTTCTCTCTGACCAAAAAGTGGTTGAGGTCCCACAGATCTAGGATGGCACAAAACCCTCTTGTTTTTTTTGGGACAAGGAAGTAGCAAGAGTAGAACCCTTTGCCCCAGAGATGTTGGGGAATGGGCTCCACCTCCCTGTCCAAAAAGAAGGTCCCGAGCTCCCTCTGACGGAGGTTTTGGTGCAGAGAAGTCATGGGGGGGCTTCCCTGGAAAGAACGGAGGGGTGACTGCTTGAAGTGGAGGAGGTACCCCTCCTGTACTACCTGCAGAACCCAGGCATCAGTGGTGATGCCTGGCCAGAGATGGGTGAAGTGAACTAGACGACCCCCCCCATATGCCCTGGGTCCTGACCTTCAGGAGGGAGAGGGGCTATGCACACAGAGTCAAAAGCCCCCCCCCCCAAGGATACAATGGGGGCGCTGTCTGGGGCTTGGCAGCCTTAGACCTACGAGGGCTGTGACCCTGGCTCTTGGTCTGCTGACCCTGTTGGGGAGCCTGGTAGGCCGGAAACTGTGAAGCTTTCTGCAGGAAATGGTCAGCAGTCTTCCAAGAAAGCCTGGTCCTGGTCATATATACAGATTCCAACTCTGCAGCCTTGTTCATCATAGGGTTGCTGAAGAGGTTGTCCCCTTGGCATGGGACACTGACCAACTTGTCCTGAACCCATTGCTTTAGGTTCGAAGACTGTAGCCAGGCAGCAAGCACCAATGCCCACCGCAGCTACCCGAGCTACATACTCAAAGCCATCATAGACCGCCTGAGTCAAACTTGGAGCAGTCCTTGATTGAGGAGACCAGGGGCTGGAACTGCACCAGAGGTTCATCGGTCAGGCCAGCTGAGAACCCAGAAAGCTCCTTTGCCAGATCCCTCGGGTACATGCCCATCTACAACTGGTAAGCCTGGATGCGGTCACAAACATCAAGCCCTGGTAGTACTTCCTACCAAACCCATCCATGGTGTGGGCCTCCCTGCCCAGGGGCACCAAGGGGTGTGTCTTCTGGCATGGCTGACTCCAACACCATGGAGTGTGTAGCTGTGGCTTTTCAAACCTGGGGCCACTGTAGACTCGATACTGGGAATCGAGTCGCTTGCTCACAATAGAGATCATCATTGGAGCTTCCCACATCCTGAAGAGCAGGCACTTTAGTAAGGGCGGGACAGGCACCATCAGTGCCTCCCTCAGAGGGGCGTTGTACTGCAGAATTTCAAGGTCCTTGGCATGAGACTCATCCTCTGGCTCAGCTACAAAGGACAGGGCCTTGGACATCTCCTGCACAAAGTCGAGGAACACAAGGTCCTTGGGCAGAGACTGCCTCTGCTCTTGCGAAAGGGAGGGATCCAATGGGACATCCCTATGCAACTGGGTATCGGTCGACTCAGAATCAGAGTGCACACCAAGGGCTCTACTGGCATCGGCTCAATACCCCGCTGGAGGCATCGAGGGAGACAGAGGAGCCTGATGTCCTGATGCAGAGGTGAATGGGAGCAAGACCCAAGGCTTCATGGGTGAAGAGGAACACCGTGGCTCGGCTCGGAGCGCATGCTTTTTGAGCACCGGCTGGACATCCTCCATGGAAGCCATCGAGGAGGGGGTCCCAACATTGGCACAGATAACCCGGAGGCACCAGTCTGTGCTGCGATTCCATGAAGGCAGCCAAGCAGCGCTCCAGGGCCACCATCCTGGCCTCCAGATCAGGTGGCATCACAGCTACTGGCTCGGGCACTGAAGAAATTGGGCCCGGAATCAGTCCTCCCCCGATGGGGAATCACAATGGTGATGGGTTCATTCTCTCACTGGGGAAGCTTTGGGGGCCACTCCTGGCCATCACCCTCGGCATCGCGCTGAGGACTTTTGTGCCGGTGGCGGAGGTCTTACCCCCGGTTCCAGCATCAGACCTAGATGCCAACTCTGGTGGAGTCTGTACCTTACGGGGGCTGTCCTCTAAGGATGATCCCCGATCCAAGGCTCTATGACCCTGGGGCTTGGAACGAGCTCGGCCACATGACAAGTCATTGGACAAGGCCCCCAAGGGCAGTGATTCCATGCTTGATGCAGGGGCTGAAACCGAGGACTTTTGGCCGGTTCGATTCCTGCTGCTTTTCACAACTCTTCCGACTCTTGCTCGACATCTGCAGGCAGAGTGGGCAGGTGGCATCATCGTGATCAACACAGAGGCATCAAAGGTAGCAGCTATGGCAGTTCATGATAGACATGGTGTAGATGCACTTGCCACACTGCTTGAAGCCACTGACCGTAGACACAGTGGGGAAGATGGGCGCAAGGAAAAACCCACACATTGAAATAAGAAGGAAAAAAAAAGATGTGAAAATCGCAATGCTGACGTGAGGACAATCCCAGGTGAAGGGAGGGTGATTGGAATGCGAATTGGTAAAGAGGGCGAAAAAAGCACCAGAAAAAGATAGAAACAAATGAACTTTTGCCGAGTGAACAGACAGAACATCTGCTGGGCTGCACAGAAAAACCTAGGTAAGATGGCACCCTTAGGCGTGAAGGTGACCATACATGCATGGTATAACTTCCAAAGGCTTTTTTGAAAGTCAGGGAGTGATTTCTGCACCGGCTCCATTGGTACCGATGTCACCCATATGTGAGGACTGACTTCCTGTTTGTTCCCGAAGAAAGTATCTTTTTACACAGCACATAATTAAACTGTGGAAACTACTGCTGAAGGATATGGTCAAGCTTGGATAAATTCCTGAAGGAACAGTCCACAAAAATTAGCCAGGTACACTTGGGGGACCTCATCCCTGGAAATAAATTATGAGAAACAAATCTCTCTTGAGGGATTTGCCAGGTACTTGTGACCCCGACTAGCCACTGATCTGACTCAGCATGGACTTTTTATGTTCTTATGTCTCTCGCTCTCTCCTTTCCTTCCTCCCTCTTTCTCTGACTATGGCCTTTTCATCTTTTTTCTTTATTGCTCTAGTCTGCCTCTTTGCCAACCCATAGGAAAAACAAAACTACTCTCCCGTAGCAGGGTGTTCTCTGTGGACAGCGGGATAAGTCCTCACATATGGGGCGATGTCACCAATGGAGCCCCAAGTGGAAACCTCTCCTAGATCCTTCTACAAGCTTTTAGATAGGTCCCTCCTTGCATACATGCAAATTTCCACCTGCCGCTGCTATGCATCATCTCCTCAGTCTGATAACCAGCAAATGCCAGAACTCAACTCCAAGGTAAGGTGGGAGTGTTGTGAGGACTTAACCTGCTGTCCTCGGAGAATACCTTAGGCAGTACGCACTGGTATGAAGTACCAGCACTTTTTTCCAGTGTCTTCCCAACATTCCCTGCAACTTGCTTGAATATGTGCAGCTGCAGCCAAGCTGCAAAATGTGCTAGCTGTCTGAATGGCACCATTTGTGCTTAAAGCCAGCTTTTGGCATTTTTCAGACTGGCACCTGTACCTCCAAGGTGCAATGGAAAATGATCTCCAAGCCATGTCCCTAGCCAGAGCGACCCCAGCTTCCCATGTGTCAGTCTCCCAGTCACTAACCTCATGGCTGCCTCAGCTGCATGGCTGTGCCCACAACCTGGGCCCTCCCAATGTGGCACAAAGACTTTTCTTTCCCTCGTCAGTCCCCTGACCTGACCTGGCCTGGCATGTCAGCGGCTGTGGCTGCGGCTGAGTCTTCCTTTGCTATGCTGCTTTGCTATTTGGACTGTCTCCCTGCTGACTGGTCCTGCTCTGCCTAGTTGGAATTTTGCTGAACTGAACATCCTGGAGTAGACTGCACAGTGAGTGAGGCACTGGAGCCCCTGATTTGAGCAAGTAAGTGCCTGTGCCCTTTCTCAGGGGAGGGGGGGAGAGGAACAAATAATATCTGAACCTTGTGCAGGGGGGAGGGAGAATGCAAGAGATAGGAGCAGATGATAGACCATATGGGTGGAGCGAGAAAGAGAGGAGGATATGGACGGGAGAAAAGGGAAGAGATGTTGCATACCTGGGGGGGAAGGGGAAGGAGTAGAGATGTTGCATACTTGGGGGGATTGAGAAAGGAAAGGGAGATGCTGGACTGAGGGGGAGCTGAGGCAGCAAAGGGAGCACACTTAACTGCAGGGAAGCTGAGGCAGTTAAGTGGATATGCTGGACTGTGGATGGCAGGGGAAATGGGACATGCTGGATAGCAGGGAAATGGGGCAGTGAAGGGGAGAAAGCATAAGAGTGGGACTAGACATTTTAATTTTCCAGTAGTATTGGTTCCAGTCAAAGACAGAAAATGCATCTTATTTTAAATTTTTAACTGGAATATGTCAGCTTTAGAAAACGTGCATCTTTTATGTCTTTGTATTTTGCTCTTGATGAGAGAAACTGTATTTCTATTGCTCTTATTGGTGTTTTCCATTTAGTTTCTCTGAATTTCTACTTCTAATTTGTGGTCCCTTATTCTGTACTTAGTAGGATCTGACTGTTTTGCATGCATGACTGAAGCAAATGATTCTACTAGCATGTAACGTCTATGCAGGAATCTGTACTGTAGAAGTTCAGCTTGTTCTGTTTTTTTTTTAATGTACTGGTGTACTAGATCCTGATGTAGTATTTGCAAAGCTGCTTTTCAATAGGTAGGGTTGGTGCTGTTTTGAGTCCTGAAAGTGCTGCTATGATATGGCAAGTTTGCTATCCTATAGGCTCTCAATGTACTCTTTGCAGGGTTTTGTGTTACTTTATTATGACCTGACAGTTGGCACTGAAGAGAAGTTGCGTAGCTGTCACTGAGGTGATAGTAAAATTGAATATAAAACTTTAAATAAATATTTTAAGTGTATGATGTCCAATTATGTTTTTACAGAATCATTCTTGGAAGAGTTTAAAAAAGGTTTGGACAAGTTCCTGGAGGAAAGGTCCATAAAACATTATTAAAGAGGACCCGGGAAATCCACTGCTTGCCCCAATACAAGTAGTGTGGAATCTGTGTCTTTTCAGGAAAATGCTAGGTACTTGTTAGCTAGATTGGCCACTGTTGGAAACAGAATACTGGGCTTGGTGGACCTTGGGTCTGATCCATAGTAAAGGCTGTTAGTGTAGCTGGGTTTAAAAAAGGTTTGGACAAGTTCCTGGAGGAAAGGTCCATAAACCATTATTGAAAAGGGACCCAGGATATCAATGCTTGACCCAGTACAAGCACTGCGGAACCTGTGTCTTTTGGGGAAACTGCTAGGTACGTATGACCTAGAATGGCCACTGTTGGAAACAGGATACTGGGCTTGATGGACCTTGGTCTGACCCAGTATGGCATAGCTTATGTTCTTATGTTCAGTATGGCATATCTTATGTTTTTATGTTCTTAAGGGATGTTTTAATAATCACAATTTTGGTTGGGGTTCTATGAACCTAGGATCTAATACTTTGCTTGAAAAGTCTGACCCCCTTGATTATCTTTTTTAGCAAAGGTAATGGAAAAGATGGTTTTAGATCAATTACAATATTTTTTAGACATAAAATCGGGGCTCAATCCATTCCAGTTTGGATTCTGCCCACATCAATGGAAAAAAAAACTCTTGTTATTACCAAATCAACACTTTTCTGCAAGGATTTGAGCAGGGAGAATAATTTTTTTCTGGTACTGCTTGACATATCTGTGGCATTCAATTCCATAAATCATTCAATCCTACTAAAACACTTGCAGGTCATAGGCATTACAGAGTCAGTGTATGCTTGGTTTCAATAAATAGGGTGAAAAGTACATGTTCAGATTGAGGGTAAACATTCAACCTGGTTTTCATTGCCTACAAATGCAATGTGTGCCTTTGAGTCAGTTCTGACTCCTGCTCAAAGTTTTGTGCTCTCTTTGCTTTTATTCGTCATCTACATAGAACTCATATGTATGTTGTTTACCACTCTTGGGGTGAGTTTCAGAAAAATATGCAGACAACGACATTCAATTTTTCATTCCAGTTAAAGAATCACATGCACATATGTTTGAACATGTCCCCCCTTTGCCTTAAAAAGGTCAAGGCTTGGATGACTCACAATAGATTGGCACATGGTGGGTACATTTGTATACTCCTGCGCAGCCAACCGGTGTGGTACCACATACATAGTTTGGGCCTACTTTAAAAAATAAAGCATGTGCATGCTTTGCTTTATAAAATAGGGGCATATAGATGCAGTGGAACCTAGGCATCGCACTTATGTCTGCCCGAGAGCAGGTATAACTTGATGTGCTTACACTGGCAAACTGATACGTATAAGTCACATTATTTTATAACTTATGCATGTCAGTAGAGATCGTGCCTATGCTCAATCCAAGCACCGCCGCTGTGCACACTTCTAAGGCACTTACATACGGTGGCACATACGTGCGTGCTTATGGCAGTTGCTATTCTGTAAGCATGCACCAAAGTCCTTGAAAATAGCAACTTAGATGTGTTTCTTGAATGTACCATCCTGTGTGCTCTGTATATAATCTCCCCCTGAATGTGCATAAAACTGAGGCCATAGCGTTAAGCTTGACAAGCTCTTCATTGATCCCAAGTCATTTTACTATTGATGGTTGGATCACTAAGATATCACAAGCTAAGCACTCATCACACCACTGTTTGATTATGGAAACTCACTATATCAAGGCCTCCCTCAGCAGACCTTACACCCAACTCCAGATGGTGCAAAACACTACAGTACGCATCATTACTGACACTCCAAGAGCTGAGCACATCACCCCTGTCTTGCAACAACTGCACTGGCTCCCAATGGTGGCAAGAGCAAAATTTAAAACAATCATGATCATCTTTAAAATCATTCATCATCTCTCAGCAGACGTACTCCAAAAACATCATAACAAGAGATATCAGCAATAGACCAAGAAGGGCCAATAATGACAATATGATCGGCACACCTTCTGGATACCACAAAACTAAACAAATAACTTCAAGAAGAGCTCCATCACTACTGGCGTCCACTCTATGGAACTCAATACCAATGAGCCTGAGGGCATTAGATGACATCACAGACTTCCACAAAGCCCTTAAAACCCTGCTCTTTATAGAAACATTTGAGCACACAGACAACAGTTCCCACCCGAACAGTAACACAACTACCTCTGCCAACTAGACACCCACTCATCCAAACTAGACATACGAGGTCATTGTACAATGTTGTTAATTACCCTCATGTGAAATGTAACCCAATAGTACTGTCTAAATGTTAAGTACCCTAATGTTAAATGTAATCCTCCAATTGTGATGTCATGTGACCACTTTGATTGAAGGATAAGGTGGTATACAAATCTGTCTAAATAAATAAATAAGTTTTTAAAATCTTTATTGAAATTTCAAATTATATTCCAAGAATCCTCTTGTACAGAAAATGATACCATCCAGGAAAAACATAAGCAATAATTATAAAGAAAAATATAACACAAGGTCATGTCATATAGTACCCAATAAAGGAAAGCGAAGCAAGCTCAATTCCAGGTATAAATGGGAAACCCCCAAAAGCAAAAGAATAGACATATGCAAGCTACATAAAATACATGCAGATTACTCAGACACTGAGGCCAATTCTGTTCTGAGCATCCCCTGCTATCCAGGCATCTAGAATCAGGACGTGCCCGCAGGATCAGAATCCCATGCAACCAGCCTGGACATGTAGGCCGTGCCCAGATTCTGGGTGCTCGGATGTCCAACAAACTCCCTGGCTAGCCCAACCAGGCTCCTGCATGGAGCTGCAGGTCTGTGGCGTCCCACTGCCATGGCACCATGGCTCCATGCTTGAGCTACAATCCCCGGCAGCCATGGCAAATTTCTTTTCCCTGCAGCCCGACCCCCG
Source organism: Ichthyophis bannanicus (assembly GCA_033557465.1). Classification (NCBI taxonomy): domain Eukaryota; kingdom Metazoa; phylum Chordata; class Amphibia; order Gymnophiona; family Ichthyophiidae; genus Ichthyophis; species Ichthyophis bannanicus. The sequence continues at coordinate 340,027,389 of CM066032.1, forward strand.
ATCGGGCCTGCTGTGGCCAAGGTCGAGCTATGGGGAACCCCCTGCACTTTCTCACCTTCTTTTCCGGCTTTGGAATCTCCATTGTCCACCATTCAGAGGGACTTAGTCCACCTCCGAGGTAGAATAAGTCCCCTGCCAACATGGACGCGGAATCTGCCCTGTATGTCCGGAGTCAGGTCCTTGCACTCACTTCTCCTCCAGCCTGCCTCCTCCCACCCAGGCACAGAGCTCCCCACACAACTAGGATCTACGTGCAGGGGAGCTCTGTATTGTGAATCACAGACCTGGCATTTAGTGGGCCTGGACGTCTGGATTGGATGTCCAGCTTCGCTAAACAGGGGTCGAAATTGGCCCCATTATCTATGAGCTCCATATGAAAAGACAAGACCCCAGGAGGTTTCGGATTGGCAAGAAACTGTCAGCTGAGATGGGTCAGTAAATACATTTGTAATATTGAAGTATTTTATTACACATCTGCAGGAGAGAAAAAGAGCCCCAAACTGCAGTACCCCCGGACACAGCAAAAGGAACCTATGTCTCTTCTACTGAGTCAACTTGGAAACATCCTAACCTTTAAACTATAAAATAAAAAATTCTTTAGGCTTAAAGATGAGTTAACAGGAAATCATGGTCAGAGTCCAAAACCAATCAGACCACAAGAGTAGCTGGTGTAACTTGATCTTGTGTAGCGATGTCCAGAAACAAAGTTGGAACTGGGGGAACCATTGGAACCACATCCTTATTAGGTAAATCCTCAGCAGATGTTCTGGTTTAGAATATGGAAAATAATATACCTTCCATATGATAGGACATACAGAATCCAAAATCTTCAAAACTTCCAAGATATATTTTTAAACATGTTTGCAGGGAATATAAGTAGGGCTTTTGGAAAATGTTATTGTTAATTGCCATCAAGTCAGTGTTGACTCAAGGTGACCTTCTGTATAGCTGTCCTAAACTGTATTTGGTCTTCAGTCAGACAGCTCATTGTTGACAGAGTGGCATCTATAGCTGCTGTTACTGTATCGATCCATCTCATTGCTGGCCTTCCTCTTTTGTGTTAGCCTTCAACCTTGCCAAGCATAATGCCTTTCTCTAGTGATCTCGCTCTTCGCATGATATGTCCAAAGTATGAAAGTCTAAGTCTTGTCATCAGAGCTTCTAAAGAAAGCTTTGGTTTGATCTCCTCTAGTACTGACTGTTTTTTTCTTTGGGCAGTACTAGAGGAGTATTAGTACAGTATTCTTCATCAGCACCATAATTCAAAGGTATCGATTTTCTTCCTGTCTATTATTTTCACTATCTAACTTTCCCATCCATAAGATGTTATTGAAGATACCATGGTTTGAACAAGTCAAATCTTTGTATGGAGAGAGACCTCTGCTCTTGAGAATCTTGTCTAGGTCCTTCAAAGCCATTATGCCAAGAGCAATCCGTCATCAGATTTCTTGGCTGTTTTATTGATTGTAAGACACAAATTGTGACTCAATCAAATTTTCCAATGCCTCAGTCTTGCCTAAAATAATTGTATGCTGTTAATTAAAGATTCAACAGCTTCAAGATATTTAGCAACAGTCCCTTTAATCTTAGCAATTCTGTTCTCAAGCTTGGCAGTCTTGTCATGATGAGCCTTCATCAAGATACTGTATTTGAGTAAAATGGCAACCAAAACAATTTGAGCAAAAATAGTAGTAAGGGGCTCCCAAATAACTTCAAAGTTACTAACCATGGGCTTCTGCAGAACAGGGTATCAAATCCAAATTAAAGACAGTCTCCAAAGACTTACCAGGCTGAACATCTCAAGCAAACTGAGACTCTGCCTATGTGCCCTGAGTCTCCTGCTGAACTGCTAACCACTGTTCCATTGGTGAGTTTATTTTCTCCCCCCCCCCCCGATCAGGAATTCAGGGGGGGAAGTAACCCCTTGTTCCTGGTTACCATCAAATTCCTGGTTACCATCAAATCATACTGCATTCTTCCCAGGCTGCTTTCCACAGAAAGCCCCTCAGTCATTGGCATATTGGTAGTATCTCAACTAGGGCTTACCATTGAAGGCCTAGGAGGAGGGAGAGGAATCCACAGGACTGGGCTAAGAGAAGCTTCTGCCTCCTGGTGGAGTGCTGACATACCTTTCCCTGATGCATCTAACACCAACAAGGCACCTCAGTCCTGTCAAGACTCTGGCTTGGGGGCAAGGTGCTTATTCATTAGTCTAAGATGACAGACAGGAGTGGACTGAGCTGGTAAGTCTCGCACCTTGTCTTTCCATTAAGGTTTGCCCCAGAGAACCAAAAGCAATTCAAAATAGGAAAAAGGAAGAAGAGCAAACCACCAGGGGTTCAATTCCCACATGGGGACAAGTAACCTCAGGCCGGAGGGACTGAGGTCTCTAGTCCCATGGCTGCTCCTTGTGGCCTTGGGCAAGCCACTTAACCCTCCATTGCCTCAGGTACACTTAGATTGTGAGCCCTTCGGGGACAAGGGAATAAAAAGTACCTGTTAGTATATACATGTAAACTGCTCTGATGCGTAAGTAAAGGGCGGTATATCAAATGCCTAAACCATAAACCATCTTGCTTTGCCCCCGTGTGTTGGTATTCAAGCAGTTTTTCTGTAGGAAATGAGAAGGGATTTAGCCTAGTTGCTCACCTGTAACAGCTGTTCTCCGGGGACAGCAGAATCAGTCCTCACATATGGGTGACGTTGGCGCCAACGGAGCCAACATGGAAGCATCTCCCCCAAGCTTTCAATGAAAGCCTTTGGGAGATGCAGCACGCATGCATGGTCCCCTTCCCGCCCAAGGGTGCCATCTTACCTCAGTCTAATGGCATAGCTAAGAAAGAAAAAATTAAAACATGATAAAGAACCAACTTCAAGGGGAGGAGGGAGGGTTGTGAGGATTGATTCCTGCTGTCCCCAGAGAACACCTGTTACAGGTGAGTAGCTACACTTTCTTCAGGAACAAGCAGAAAGTCAGTCCTCACATATGGCGCTCCCCAGCTACAGGCTACCAAAAACCTGCAAAGGGTGAGCATGAGCTGCAGCTGTTGAGTCCCAAGTGAGAGACTCAAGTGTCCAGCAGGCAACTCACACTCCAATAGCCTGAACACAAAAGGGTCGAAGGGCAGGAGTGGCCTACACCCCAAAGAGATTACAGAGTACAGCCTGGCCGAAGGGACTCCCACTCCAGGCAGTAGTGAGCTGCGAAGATATGAACTGAACACCAGGTGGCGGCCCGGTAGATTTCCATCATGGGAATGGAACGCAGATTTGCCACAGAAGTAGCCTTGGCCTTGATGTGGTGCACTGTGACTTGCTGGTCTAGTGGGATCCCTGCTTGCTTGTAAGCAAAGGCAATGCAGACTGCCACCCAAGTGGACAGAGTTTGCTTAGTCACTGGAAGCCCCAGTTGACTAGGGTCATAGGAGACAAAAAGCTGAGGTGCTTTGCTGTGGCCCAGAGTCCGCTGCAACTAGGAGGACAGGGTCCTTTTACAATTCAAAGAATGGAGAACGGTCTCTGCCTTGCCGGCGTGAGACCTCAGAAGGAAGGTGGGGAGCACCACCTCCTGATTCAGGTGATATGGGGACACCACCTTTGGCAGAAACCTCATGTGGGGGGGGGGGGGTCTGCTATCAGAGCTTGTAGCTAGCTAATCCTGCGAGCTGATGTGAGTGCCATGAGAAAAACGACCTTCCAGGAGAGGTACTGCAAGTGGCAGGTAGCCAGGGGCTGAAATGGTGGCTTAGTAAGCTGCAAGAGCACCACGTTGAGATCCCATTCCGCCGCTGGTGGGCGGACGGGGGGTTTGGATAGCATGAGGCCCCACAGGAAACAAGATATCAGGGGCTGAGCCGAGAGGGGTTTTCCCTCAACAGAATGGTGGTGCGCTGCAATAGCGCTCAAGTGCACTCTGACTGAGTCGGACTTCAATCCCACCTGTGACAGGTGGAGTAGGTACTGCAGCACCGTCTGTACTGAGCAGGAGAACAGGATAAGTTGCCTCTCGGCACACCAGACAAAGAACCGGCACCTCTTGAAGGCATACGCCCTACTTGTGGAGAGCTTTTGGGAGACCAGAAGGACCTCTTCCACATTCTGTGAGAGGTTGAAGGGAGCTAGCGCTACCCTTTCAGCAGTGAAGCCATGAGTGACAGGGACCCCAGGTCGCGGTGCAGGAGAGAGCCCTCCTCCTGTGAGAGTAGGTCTGGGGCGCGAACCAGGGGAATCGGCGACTCTGTCACCAGTCTCCCAATGGGACTGGAAGTCTGAGGTCGATTCTAGGATTCACGGTCATGGTCTGAGCCCAGGGGCCCAGGGCCTCTGGAGGACCTATGGTCCAAGCCACTTGTGCTTCCCAGAGAGGACCGGTAACCCGTGGAATGGGACTGGGATCTTGTCTGGCGCTAGTGATGCTCGAGAATCGGCTCATTGTCCAGGGATGCCCTCGATGTTGAGGGTCCAGTCGTCGGGGTGGATGAACAGGATGAATCGGACATGAACGCCTGCTGCTGCGCCTGAGAGCAGAGATACTGCACTCTAAGGCCGCCATCCTGGTCTCCATGCCAGTTGGCTCTGAAGCCTTCAACGCGGACACCAAGGGTTTCAGTTCCGGTGTCTGTTCCGTCGAGGGGGAGTCCTCAACGATGATTGGCTCTGGTGTCCGAGGCTGGATGGCAGGTGCTGATGACTCCTTCTGGGGCAACTTGTGAGGCTGCTCCCGCTCTAATCCTTCTGACTCACACCAGGGGCTGTGTGGCCTGGAGTGGGATTTTCCCATCTTCCCGGACCCGCTTTCCGAGGACTTTGCATCTTGCGTTCCACCTCCGGGAATTTTCTCTCGGAGGAACCGCGGCTGTGGGACGCTGAGGCAGCCTAGGCTTCACAGGCACCGCGGTACCAGAGGGAATCCTGGTTTCACCAGAGACTCTGGTGCAGAGTCAAACTTGTGAAAAAAATGTTTCCTGCTGCTGCTGATGGCTTTGGTGTCATGGTCGTGCAAAGCTCGCAGTTCAAGTCGTCGTGTTCTGGGCCAAGGCACCGGAGGCAGCAGTCATGTAGATCAGTGAGGTACACTATCTTACTGCACCAATTGCACTTCTTGAAACTGCTATAGGCCATTGGAAAAAAGGGGGCCCTGCCGCCCGGCAAGGGTCCAAGGCCTTCGGTCAAAAAAGGGCATGAACACTGGTTGAGGGATACCTTGAAGAAAAATCAAAAAACAAGGGAATGAACTTGAGGAGCACCCTAAGGCGAGCTGGCTCAGGGGCGGGAAAGGATCCGATGCACAGACTGGATAAAACAGTATAAAAAACACACTTTTTCCGGAGGAAACTGGACAGATGTCCAGAGGGCTCCATGGAAAAAAGGAGACTTAGGCAAGATGGCACTCTTGGGCGGAAAGGGGACCACGCATGCATGGTGCATCTCCCAAAGGTTTTCATTGAAAGCTGGGGAGATGCTTCTGTGCAGTCTCCATCGGTGCCGACCGTCACCCTTATGTGAGGACTGACTTTCTGCTTGTTCTCGGAGAAAAGGCCTGTCCTGCACATCAGATGTCAAACCTCATCCACTTAAAGCCATCCTTCCTCCACATGGAAACTCTCCTGGAAGCCAACATAAGAAATGACATAATAGGTCAGACCAAGATCCATCAAGTCCGGTATCCTGCTTCCAACAGTGGCCAATCCAGGTCACTAGTACGTGGTAGGTTCCCAAAAGACACACATGTTCCACAATGCTTGTCCCGGAGCAAGCAGTGGATTTCCTGGGTCCTCTTTAATAATGGTGGATTTTCCTCCACAAACTTGTCCAAACCTTTTCTAAACTCGGCAACACTAACAACTTTTACTACATCCTCTGGCAACCAATTCCACAGTTTGATTACGCGTTGAGTGAAAAAAAAAATTCTCTTATTAGTCTTAATTGGGTTACATTGTAACTTCATTACATGTCCCCTAATCTTTCTACTTTTTGATGGTGTAAACTATCTACATCTGCAATCTCTTCTTTGCTTCAGTCTTTACTGAAGATTTAATGTATTTATTTATTTATTTAACAGATTTTTTTAATATCACTTTTTCATTTTAGTCAAAGCGGTTTACATTTTAGCTTAAACTTGGTAATGTACATTAAACAGAGACATTGATAACTTGGATTCTTCTATGGCAATGGAAGTTATCCATGCCTGAAATGGTATTTAAAGGTGATGTATCAGAAGAATTGAAAGAAATCTTGATAAACCGGGAAGATGTATTACAACTATTTGATAAACTAAAGCATAGCAAATCACCTGGACTGGATGGTATACATCCCAGAGTGCTGAAAGAACTGAAATATGATACTACAGACCTACTATTAGCAAACTGTGAACTATCATTAAAGTCATCTGTAGCACTCGAAGATTGAAGAAGGCCAATGTAACACCAATTTATAAAAACGAGTCCAAGGGTAATCTGCAAAACTACTGACCAGCGAGTCCGATATCAGTACAGGCAAAATAGTAGAAACCATTATAAACAATAAAATTACTTAACATGTACATACTCGTGGTTTAATGGGAGAAAGTCAACATGGATTTAGTCAAGAAAAGTCTTGTCTTACTTATCTGTTATATTTTTTGAAGGTGTGAATAAACAGGTAGATAAAGGTGACCTGGTTGATATAGTGCAGCTGGATTTTCAGAAAGCCTTCGACAAGGTATCTCATGAGAGACTCTTGGCAAAATTAAGAAGTCATGGGATAGAAGACAGTGTACTACTGTCAATCAGGAATGGTTAAAAGATAGAAAACAGAGTAGGGCTAAATGGTCAGTCTTCTCAATGGAGAAAGGTCAACAGTAGAGTACCTCAAGAATCTGTGCTGGGCAGGGCATTCCCGTCAATTGTGCAGGAATGTTTCCCACACGTGGTCCCGTGCCTGATCGGCTGCAGAGGGAGCTTGTGAGGCCCAAAGCCCTGGCTCACCTCTTAACAGCCACGGGACTAAAGAGTGGCATTTGCCTTCTCTCCTGCGGTTGTGATAAAAAGAAACCCGCTGGCATGCTGATTGCCGGGAGGTTAAATGGGGGCATGTTGGATGTGCCCCTGTTTGACCTCCCGGCACACAGCGTGTCAGCAGGCTCCTTTTTATTTATTTATTTATTTGTTTTCATTTTTATACCGCTACTTCCAGCGATCAGCAGCGGTTTACTTTACACAACAAAACTAGTTATAAATGATAGGAATCAGTAATATTTACATTTTGATTGCGGGATAGGTGTATATACATATATACAATTTTACATAGTATGAGACACGTACTCTAGCGCTTTATAGTTGGAAGTAAATACATCTATAGTTGGAACAATGGGGTTTTTAAGATTCCTGTTCATTGTTTATGTTAGGTTATAATGCTCCTGGAAGAGGTGGGTCTTTAGCTTTTTCTAAAGTCCTTTAGGTCGCTGTTTGATCGTAGATCGTATGGTAACTGATCACAGCCATGGGAGAGAAGGCAAACTAATCACACTGCTCTTTACTCCCATGGCTGTTTGGAGGTCAGCAGGGGCTTTAGGCCTTCCTGGCTTCCTCTGAAGCCGATCAGGCGCAGGGCCCCTTTCAGTGTGTGGAGGCAGAGGGGGAGGACCGGGGGCCAGAATGGAATGGGGGGGGGGGTGTCTAGGGGTTAAAACAGGAATGTGGGAGAGGAGGGGAGCGGATGCTGGGAGGGACTGGAAGAGAACTGATACTGGGGGGTTAGGACTGGAAATGGGCTTGAGATGGGAGACTGGGACTAGAAGGGAGTTGATGCTGGGAAAGACCAGAAGAGAACTGATACTGGGGGGTTAGGACTGGAAATGACCTGGGGATGGGGGACTGGAAGGAAACTGCTGCTGGGAGGGACTGGATGAAAACTGATACTGGAGGGGGGGGGGGGGGTTAGGACTGGAAATGGGCTGAGGGGGGGGGGCGAATGGGACTGGAAGGGAATGGATGCTGGGAGCGGCTGGAACTAGAAGGGAGCTGATGCTGGGGAAGGACCAGAAGGGAGGGGGGCTGGGATTGGCAGGATTAAAAAAGAAGCTGTGGAAGTGAGGATGGAGAGGGGAACAGATACTTTGTGAGGAAGGGAAGAAAAATCTATGACTGGCTGAGTACTGGGAGAGTAAGTGGGAATTGGGAGGGAGGGGTGAAATTTGAGTGGATGAAAAAAGAATAAAGAAAGAAATGGAGAAAAGAGCAAAAGGGGAAAGATAAGTATGTTAGAGATAGAGAGAATGGAAGAAACTAGAAAAAAGGACAAATGGGTAGCAGAGAATGGAGAGTTAGCAGAAGACACAAAGAAGGCAGAAGAAAGCGACTAGGGCAACTGCAACTGAAAAATAAAATGCCCAAACAACAACAAGTAGAAAAAAGCCTATTTTATTTTTAATTTATTAACTGGAATATGTCAGCTCTGGAAAATGTGCATTGCTAATGTTTTGTGTTTTGTTTAGTACAAAAGGAAACTAATTTATAGTTTTATTTCTCCAGTGTTGTTGTACATTCCAAGTTTGTTTTTTGGGGTTCCCAGTTTAATTACTGTCTTCATATTTATAAATTGTAATCCTTTGTTTTATGTTTGGTGACTGACTAAATTTTGCAAGTGTAACCAAGCTGCAGTATTCTGTTCAAGTAGTTTCTATATGATAGTCACACTTGTCTTCTTTCCCCAGTATGTTTATGTTTATTACATTTGATATACCGCTCAGGCCAAAGCATCAGAGCGGTTTACAATATTACATAAATGATACTGAAAATATGAAAAGAACGCCATTAATAAGATAGGACAGAGTAAGAGATAGTGATAGTCAAAGAAATAGAAAAGACAAGAGGAAAGGTTCATTATAACACCAGAGAGGCAGAATATCATACCACCACAGCTCAGTCCTTCCAAACAGACTTGACCATAATCGTTACTCATCACAAATTCAAGCCAGGCAGGAATACGCCGCAGAAATGGCTCCTTATAAACCTCTGCTGCCTGGATATACTTGACAGAAGCAGGTGATGAGGCAGAGCTCTCACTCACAGCCTGCGACGCCGGCATCAGTAGGAGATGTATTGGTATTCTCTAAGATGTACTGGTTTAATATTTGCAGAGTTGCCTTTTGATAGGTAAGGTATGGAGCTTTGTGGGTCCTGGTAGTGCTGTTATGATACGCCGGGTTTGCTATGGATTCTAAATAGAAGTAAGACTGTAACAACGGAGAGGTCCGGTTCAGGAGACGGAGAAGTTATGATTTGAACAGAGCTGAAAGAAACAGCTTGTTGAATGAAAGAGGATATTAATCCAGATGAGTATGAATAGCAGATATTTAAGCGTTGAGGCAGAGCCGAAGAAAAGAGTGCGGTTCTAAACGCAGTACTGTGTTCGTTGAGATCTGCGATAGTGAACTTTTAATTAAATTAATTAAGTCTGTGATGTAGCATCAGGTTTGAATGCAATTACTTCACAAGTTTTTATACGGTGGTTTGGTTACCATAAGAGTAATTAAAAGGGAAGTCACGCTTCAAGAGGGAGAGATCTCTCAAGGCAATAACTTCTGACAAAAAAATATTACACACAACTTTAATATTTAGTATTAGTCACTTTGGAATCACTCGGTTGGTGGGAAGAGATGGATTCTAAATGAGCAGGGTATATAGTACTTCCTAATGTGCCTTGCAGTTGACAATGGAATATACTATTGTATAAATCTGGTAGTCTCTTTATCCTCACTACCCATGCAAATGGTATTGAGACACTCATTAAGAAACATGTCTTCTAAAAGTTAATGCGCATTCACAAATGTTAATGTGCGCTAAGTGCAGTAACACTCATTTATTTCTATTGGCGCAATATTTAGTAAACATGCCCCTAAGTCATTGCCAGGACAAAAAAAAAAGAGGCTTGTGAAGGACTCCTTTGAAAGCTGCCTAAAATTTTAGATGGGCCTAGAATCCAAAAATCCCAACAGTGATCAATAAAGATGAGCACCAAAGTTATCACCGTATTAATTCCAAACAATAAATAATAACCTTTTTGTCGGGCAAAGCTGAGGGAGGATAATACCTCAATGTATCCCCACTAGTCAAACAATGTCCATTTTATTCATCCAAAGTGTCTAAGATATGTATCTAAAGTCCATCCATAAAAGTAGCACTTATCTGAATCCAAAATGATCACAATCCTAAGTGATCACTCACACGACGTGCACGTTTCGGGGTACTCCAACCCCTGTATCAAGTGCTCCAAGATTTTCTTATCAAGTGCTCCGTGGTTTCTCATAACTGCTAAAAAACACCAGTTTGGGATTAATATACGGTGATAACTTTGGTGCTCATCTTAAAATTTTAGATGAGCAACATACAGATTTTAAAATAAAATAAATTAAATGTATGCATATGAGGCCCCGCATCACCTTTGGGCCGTCCCTGGTGCTGGGCCCGCTGCTTTTAATAAATTCATAAATGATCTGAAAATAGGAATAATGAGCGAGGTGATGAAATTTGCAGGTAATACAAAATTATTCAAAGTTTTTAAAACACAACAGGATTGTGAAAAATTACAAGAAGACTGGATGTCCAAATGGCAGATGAAATTTACTGTGGACAAGTGTAAAGTTATGCACTTAGGGAAGAACAACCCGAACTATGGCTACATGATGCAAGGTTCCACATTAGGAACCACCACCCAGGAAACGGATTTAGGCGTCATTATGGATAATGCACTGAAACCCTCCGCCCAGCATGCAGTGATGGTAAAGAAAGCAAATAGAATTCTAGGAATCATAAGGAAAAGAATGGAGAATAAAAGATGAAATTAGACTTACCTGCTAATTGTGGTTCCTGGAGTGGAACCAGTCTAGTCCCGGAACCTCTGGGTTGCCCATCTCATCCTGCAGCTTGGAGACTGAGAAACTCCTCCTTTTATGACCTCATCAGTATATCACCCCGGTGTCTGGTCCCTGCCATCAGTATCCTATTGACAAAGCAGACTCACCGGAGAAACAAAGTACAAATTATATAAAAACATCGAAACCACAGCCCCCTCGAAAATCCAGGAAAGAACCCCAGCGGAGGGGAAACCTCCGTAAAAAGGAAAATAGAAAGGTGACTGGAGATTAGAGCAGACCATTTCCTTGACCAACGGGAAGGAAAGAAATAAACTCCTGCCCCCACTGATATGTAATAATTTGCGGTTTTTTTTTTTTTTTTACCTCTCAGAGCGAAATAACTAAAACAGCCCTTACCTGTAACACCTGAAGTAACGGTGGACAATGGTTGCCAACCAACCCTGGGGAGGGATACGGGACTAGACTGGTTCCACTCCAGGAACCACAATTAGCAGGTAAGTCTAATTTCATCTTCCTGATCGTGTCCCCAGTCTAGTCCCGGAACCTCTGGGATAGTGCCAGAGCAGTGAAGAAATCAACCACGGGAGGGACCAGGCAAACCAGCCTGCAGCACCGCCGATCCAAAGGCAGTCTCCTCCTCCCTTTGCACATCCAGACGATAGTGCCGAACAAAAGAATTTAAAGACGACCAAGTCGCCGCCTTACAGATATCCACCGGTGAAACCAGACGCAACTCCGCCCAGGATGTAGCCTGAGCTCTGGTGGAATGTGCCCTAAGCCCGTCTGGGACCACTCTACCTTTCAAAAGATAAGCTGATGCAACAGCTTCCTTGATCCAACGCGCAATAGAAGCTTTAGAGGCCGCTTCCCCTTTCCTTTGGCCCGCGAACAGCACAAAGAGCCTGTCTGACCTTCGGAAGGCTGCCGTACGGCTGATGTACTTCTTCAAAGCTCTACAGACATCCAGAAGACGTAACCTCTTTGAAGCCGAATCCTGCTTGTCTGCCGCAAAAACTGGAAGAGAGATTTCTTGATTCAGATGAAACGACGAAACCACCTTGGGCAGAAAGGCCAGAACCGTTCGCAAAATGACCTTCGACGAGAAAAAGGACAAATAAGGCTCCCTGCAGGAGAGCGCTTGGAGCTCCGACACACGTCTGGCCGAGCAGACCGCCACCAAGAAAACCACTTTAAGAGTGAGATCCTTGAGGGAAGCCCGAGACAGCGGTTCGAAGGGTGGATCTCCCAACGCGTCCAGAACCAAGGGCAGATGCCACGAGGGAAAGATTTTCCGAGCCGGCGGCCTAAGGAGGGCAGTAGCTCTTAAAAAGCGTTTGATATCTCTCTGTGCCCCTAGGGATTGACCCGCAACTCTGCCTCTATAACAGGCCAACGCCGCTACTTGAACCTGAAGAGACGCTGCCGCGAGTCCTTTTTCAAAACCATCCTGCAAGAACTCCAGAATTCGTGGAAGAGAAGCTCCCAAGGCCGTGATGCTTTTTTCCTCACACCACGCCTCAAAAACTCTCCAAACGCGTACATACGCAAGCGACGTCGAACATTTCCTGGACTTCAACAGGGTATTGACAACCGCCTTCGAGTACCCCCGGGCACTCAACCAAGCCCTCTCAAGAGCCAAGCCGTAAGAGAGAACCGAGCCACGTGTTGCATGAACAGAGGACCCTGCGCCAACAGATCGGGCCGACAGGGCAGACGCCAAGGGCGGTCTGCCAACAATCTCACCAGGTCCGCGTACCACGGGCGACGAGGCCAGTCCGGCACTACCAGGATCACATGCCCTTTGTACTTTTGAACTCTTTGAAGAACTCTTCCTATCAGAACCCACGGAGGGAACACGTACAGAAGCTGTACCTCTGGCCAAACCTGCATCAGAGCGTCCAGGCCTTCGGACATCCTTTCCCTGTGCCTGCTGAAGAAGCGACTGACTTTCGCCGAATCGAAGGTCGCCATGAGATCCATAACCGGCGGACCCCATTTGCGCACAATCCTTTCGAAAACCTTGGCGTTCAGAACCCATTCCCCCGGATCCACACGAACCCTGCTGAAGAAATCGGCCTCGACATTGTCCACTCCCGCTACATGAGCCGCGGACAGGTCTACGAGATGCACCTCCGCCCAGGCACAGAGGAATTCGGCCTCGGCCTCCAGGGCCATGCTGCTTGTGCCCCCTTGCTTGTTGACGTAAGCCACTGCCATCGCATTGTCGGACAATACTCGGACTGCTGCTCCCTCCAAGAGAGGCTGAAATTCCCGCAGTGCCCGATACACCGCCCTCAATTCCAGCCAGTTGATGGCCCAAGTCTTCTCCAGAGGACCCCAATGCCCCTGCGCAAACCTGCCCTGACAATGCGCTCCCCAGCCCGTCAAGCTGGCGTCCGTCATCACCGCTACCCAGACTGGGGACTCCAAGGCTTTCCCCCGCTCCAAAGAATCGGGGAGCAACCACCAGAGCAGGGCCTGCCGAGTCCCCTCTGGACACATCAACTTCCGGGACAGAGAATCTCGCTGATGGGACCACCGACAAAGCAGTGCTCTTTGAAGGGGCCTCATGTGAGCTCTGGCCCAGGGAACTGTCTCTATCGTTGCCGCCATGGTGCCCAACAACTGCAAGTAACGCCAGGCCGATGGAGCCTTGAGTTTCAGAAAGCGCTCCAGTAATCGGCGTAGCACCCGAGCCCGCTGAGCCGTTAGGAAGACTTTCCCGATCCACGTGTTGAAGCAGGCGCCAAGGTACTCCAGGCTCTGAGAGGGATGCAGGTGACTTTTCGCCACATTGATCACCCACCCGAGCCCTTCCAAGAACGAAATCACTCTGGCCGTGACTCTCTCGCTTTCGGCACACGACTTTGCCCGAATGAGCCAATCGTCCAGATAAGGATGCACCAGTATCCCCTCCTTGCGCAGCGCTGCCGCTACCACTATCATTACTTTGGTGAAAACTCTTGGGGCTGTGGCGAGACCGAACGGCAACGCTTGAAACTGATAATGCCCGAAAGGAACCGCGAACCTGAGAAACCTGCGATGTTCTGGTCTTATCGGGATATGCAGATACGCCTCCGAAAGGTCCAGAGACGTAAGGTACTCTCCCTGCTGAACCGCCACTATGACGGACCGCAGAGTTCCCATATGAAAATGTGACACTTTGAGACACCGATTGACTCGTTTGAGATCTAGAATCGGGCGAACCCCCCCGTCTTTCTTTGGGACGATGAAGTAAATGGAGTATCGACCGGAACCGCACTGGTCTAGAGGGACGGGGCTATAGCTCTGAGGTCTAGCAACCATTGCACGGACTCCCGCATAGCCGAAAGCTTCGCCCCCGACCTTGCGGAGGACCGCACAAAGGCCTCCCACACGGGACGCAAACGTTCCAGGGAGTAGCCTTCCCGTATGACCTCTAGCACCCACTGATCTGATATTATTTGGACCCAGGCAGAATAAAACTCCTGCAAATGACCCCCCACTGGAGGAAGGGACGACTGGGTCCCCCTTATCTCATTGTGTCTTCTTGTTGCTAAATGTAGAGGAGGGCGAGGGGCCGAAGCCCCTTCCGGCTCCCCGGAACCCCCGAAACCCTTGACTTCTATAGGGAAATCTGCCTCTTTGACTGGAAAAAAAACTTTTGGGAGCGAAAACGCCGAAAATCGCGCGGTGGACCCCTAGCGCCCGGGGCCCCCCCACGCCGGTTTGGGCTTATCCTCCGGCAATCTACCTCCTTTTGATTCCCCGAGGTCCTTCACGAGCTTTTCCAGGTCCTCACCAAACAGGAGCCGCCCCTTAAAAGGCAACTTACTCAATCTAGACTTTGATGAACTATCTGCCGCCCAGTTGCGCAGCCATAGGTACCGCCGAGCTGCCACCGCCGACGCCATGCTCTTCGAAAGACCCCTCATAAAGTCATACTGAAGATCCACCAGGTAGGCCGCCCTGGACTCTAACCGAGCAGCTTGCCCCGTTCGGGAATCCTCCTTGGCCTCCGGAAGCTGTTAGGTCCACCGCAGACAGGCCCTAGCTACCCACGCTCCGCAAATAGCTGCCTGCAGAGATATGGCATTGATATCGAACACCTGTCTCAGTAAGACCTCCAGCTTCCTATCCTGACCATCCTTGAGAGCCGCACTGCCCTCCACCGGGATGGTAGTCTTCTTGGTGACCGCCGAGACGGCCGCATCCACTTTGGGCGACTTGAAGACTTCTTTACCCTGATCTAACAATGGATACAAACGACCCATAACTCGGGATCCCTTCAGAGATGCCTCCGGTACGTTCCATTCTTCCTGAATCATTTCCTGAAATACCCTGTGAACCGGGAAAGCCCTTTGAGTTTTCCGGAATACCTGTAACAAGGGATCCTCTAGTGCTTCATTTGCCGCCGAACCTGGGACCGGCATATTAAGCACCTTAAGGGACTCTACAATGAGCGCAGGAAGTTCTTCCCTCCTGAAAACTCTCACTACTCTAGCCTGACCCTCTCCTTCCGAAATCTCACCTTCCTCCCTCTCGTCATCCAAAGCCAAATCGTGGCTCTCCTCATCCGACAGAGGAGCCTCCCCGGAATCAAAAGGATCCTCTAGGCCCCCCTCTGCACAGGATCTCTTACTAGGAACAGGGGAATCCGCTAAGGACAGGAGCCGGACGTTTCTGGGCTCCCTCTGAACGCCTTGAAACCTTTGGCAGCAGGGACTTACCCAAGCCTGCTTGCTGCAGTAACTCCACAAACTGTGGAGAAAAAATGGATTCAAACTCTCTCGGTAAACGCAATGGAGGGCCCCCCCTGTCCTGTTCAGAGGAAGGCCCTGCCACCGGTTCCTCTGGAAGCACTTCGGATTCAGGTGGGCCCGAGCCCTCCGGCGAGACCCCCGGGTCCCCACCCTGAGCATCAATGGGAAGAGTGAGGTCCGCAGAGCCCCCCACACAGGACTTACAAACCCCTGTGCTGGAAACCCTATGAGCCCCACAGACCACACAAACGGATTTGGAAGGCATTGCCACTCACCAACCGGCAGCCACTCACCAACCGGCATTGCCACTCACCAACCGGAGATCGGAAGATGCATGTCCTGTGCCTCTATGTATTTTATGGTATCGCATCCTTTAAATGCTCAACCCTCCAATCAGCGCTGAAACCCCGAGATTGGAGTGCAACAACAACAAAATGCCCTCCTAGGCCTAAGGCCTGAGGCACGCTGAGAGCACGCGGTAAAAACCGCCAGAGCAAAGACGCGCCAAAACACGCTGTGAAGGAAAAGTCTCCTGCGCGGCTAAAAAAGAGAAGGTGAAGGGAGAAAAGCTTGCGTTTACTAACCTCGTGCTGTCCGACAGTTCCGGAGGACGCAGACCGCCCCGGTGCTGACAGCCGATCTTCCCCCTCACCTCCGAAGAAGACGCTGGGACGAGGGAGGGGAGGGGAAGGAGGAGAGAGCCGCCAGGCGCGCTGACAGGAAAAAAACCCTCTGCACGGTGCCGGCAAGCTCGGCTGCCCGCCGACAGCGCGAAATCTCCCCGGTATGCACACCCGCACCGCTGTTGATCAGGCAGGACTTCTGAGTCAGCGGTTCCCCCCATGAGGCACCAAATTAAATCAAAAAAGACACGGAGGAGCTGGGGGGGAGGAGGGGTGAAAGAATGCAGAGACAAAGGAGCTGGTCTGCTACAATTCTTTTAAAGCCACAGGCATTCAATAACCAAAAAAATTAAATCAGCCCTCAAAAGGATAAACAAAGAAAGTAAATTTCACTAAAAAAAGGTCTAGTTGTTTCTCTAGTGAGCCCGGACCCCCGGGCTCCCATCTATCCAGCTGCTTGGAGACTGAGGTAACTGATGGCAGGGACCAGACACCGGGGTGATATACTGATGAGGTCATAAAAGGAGGAGTTTCTCAGTCTCCAAGCTGCAGGATGAGATGGGCAACCCAGAGGTTCCGGGACTAGACTGGGGACACGATCAGGAACAAAGGATATTTTAATGCCTCTGTACTGTTCCATGGTGCGACCACACCTTGAATATTGTGTGCAATTCTGGCTGCTATATCTGAAAAAGGATATATCAGAACTAGAAAAGATACAGAGAACCACCACCAAAAATGGTAAAGGGGATGGAAGGATATCCCTATTAGGAGAAGCTTAAAAGGTTAGGGCTCTTCAACTTGGCAAAAAGACGGCTGAGAAGACATATGATAGAGGTCTATAAAATAATGAATGGAATGGAACAGGTAAACATAGATCAAGCTGTTTACTGCTTCAAAAAGTAGAAAGACTAAGGGACATGCAATGAAGCTACAATATAGCCCATTTAAAACTAATAGAAGAAAATATTTTTTCACTCAACATATAATCAAACTCAAATTTGTTATCGGAGGATATAGTAAAAGATATTAGTATAGCAGGGTTAAAAAAAAATGTTTGGTTTTTTCTGGAGAGAAAGTCCATAAACGTTATTAAAGAGGACCAGGGAAATCTACTGCTCAACCCTGGGATAAACAGTATGGAATCTATGTATCTTTTTTGGGAACCTGACAGATACTTGTGACCTGGATTGGGCTTTATGGACCTTTGGTCTGACCCAGTATGGCATATCCTATGTTCTAAATAAAATTAATTAAATGGGTATTGCAGTGCCAGCCATTTAAAACTTAGGGCAATAACTGCAGCAAGCTGTAATGTCTGAAATTTTGCCAGCATCTACAAGATAACTTCATGTTGTCATCCTTTCTAAATGGCCAGCACCGCTATATCTGAAGCCTTTTCTACTGTGTTGGAGCTGTGACTTGCAGAGGATACTGTTTTAAAGTTCAAGTCAATAAGAACTTCACAGCTGAAGTGGCAGTTGATAATATTTGTATTATTGCTTTAATATTTGTAAGCAATTATATTTTCATTATAAACGTCTTCGCTACCTTTTTTAAAAAATGAAAGGCGGTCAAGCAAGTCTGAGAACAGAAATGAACATAGTAAATGACAGCAAGTCAAAAACCAACTGGTGTATCCAATTTGCTCAGTTATTTAAAAAAACAGGGAAAGTATGCATAGGTATAGCTTTGTAGGTGTCTGTTGGGTACACAAGAGTGTGAAGTAGGCTTTGATGCAAAGAATGGAGAGTGTGGATCTACTATATATGGGGAAGTGTAGGTAAGTTGGATTTGGTGTTTAAGTATGGCTGGTCAGACTATTGCTGTGATATGTGGTGTAGGGGTTTATGAGGTAGAAGTGGGTAGGTGGAGGGAGAGAAGGGAGGGGAGGGATCAAACACTGCTGCGGGCAAGTTTAATTTACAATGTGGATGTGGTAGTAAGAAGGTGGTGACATTTTACTTACCAGATAATGTCCTTTCCTTGAGTCCTGACCAGTCCAGACAAATGGGTTGTGTTCCCCTACCAGTAGATTGGTGGAGACAAAGAACCAATGAAAAGCCCAGGTTTCAATGACATCACTCCTGAGCCTCTATCTGCCTCAGCCACCAGAGGACCCTTCAGTATTCATCCCAAAGTATACGTGAGATACAGCGAGCCTCACACAATCTCAAATGTGCGCAACAATGAGTAATCAACAGTAGAGAACTATGTGAAGGAAAGTAGAAACAGAAGGCTATTTGTAGAAGATGAACCTGAAGAGTCAAGTATAAAAATCATAGCAGATCCAAGGGAACCGCAGCAGAAGAGCAGAGCAAATACAGTTTCTGTACCGGTCTAGAAGGACTCAAGGAAAGAACACTATCTGTTAAGTAAAATGTCACCTTCCATATCATCCTGTTAGACCAGTCCAAACAAGTGGGATGTTGCAAAGCTACAACACCATTGGGTGGGAAGAAGACACAGCAGTTCACAAAACATTTGAGCCAAAGGCAGTATCCGCCCACACATGGACATCCAAATGTAATGCTTGACAAAAGTGGAAAGGGATGGCCACGCTGTTGCCGGACAAATGTCTTCAGGGGCAACCGAGCTCTGTTCTGCCTACGAGAACGTTTGTGCTCGGGTAGAATGAGTGTGCAAACAATCCGACACCAGTCAGTTTTGCAACAAATATGCTGAGGCAATAGCCTCCTTAATCTAGCGCCCCAAAGTCAACTTGGCCACCGCTTCACCTTTATACAGGCCAGCAAACTGCACAAAAAGATGGTCAGACTTATGAAAGGAATTCGTAATCTCCGGGTACCGGAGATCCACAAGACAAAGATTCTTATCCTTCCCCCGACACCACTCCTTAGAGAAGGAGGACAGGCAACCACCTGGTTCATGTGAAAGGGAGACAGCACTTTATGCAAGAAGGAAGGCACAGGCCAAATGGAAAACGGCCTCAGTTGAAAAGGACAGATAAGGATCTTGGCAAGACAGAGCCTGCAGCTCGGAGATCCGCCTTACAGAACAAATCGCGACCAAGAAGACAGTCTTGAGCATCAAATCCTTCAAGGTAGCATGCTTCAGTGGCTCAAAGGGGGCCAACATTAGGGCCCTGAGCACCAGAGACAGGTCCCACAAATGGATCACAGACCAAAGGGAAGGACGCAGATGTCGAACCCCTTGGAGAAAATGGGAGATGTTTGGGTGCAAGACCAAGGATGCCCACCACCAGACCATGGAAACAAGCCAAGCTGCCATCTGAACCCTCAGGTAGCTAAGAGAGAAGTCATTCTCTAGGTCATCCTGCAGAAGGCCAACAGGGAGGACACCTTGGCCGTCTCAGGAGCCAAGTGCCCTATGCCACACCAGTGCACAAAAGGCACCATATTTATACATATGCTAGCTTAGTAGACCTCTTCCAGGCACCAAGTATAGTAGAGATTACAGCTGGAGAGTAACCCTTACATGCTAGCAGTCTCCTTTCAAGAACCATGCCATAAGCGAGAAGAGAGCCAGTCTTCCAGGATGATTGGTCCCTGCTGCAATAGCCCCTGAGATGGAGGCAGGTGAAGGGGCAGCGCTTTAAGGAGCCACATCAAGACTTCAAGCTGCACTCTCTGCAGCCAATCCAGCACCACCAGAACAATCCTGCCCAGGTGGCGCTCTATATGCTGAATCACATGCCCCACTAGGGGCCACGGAGGAAACAAGTACAGTAGCCATAGCCAGAGCCAAGGCTGGGTCAGGGCATTGATGTTCTCAGACCCTACCTCCATGCAGCAGCACACTTGGCAATGGAGTGGGTCGCCATCAGATCCACTTCAGAGTGACCCTAGCGGCACAGAATCAACTGAAACACTTTTTGATTCAACTCGCACTCGCCGGGATTCAGAGAGTGCTGGCTAAGGAAGTCTGCTTCCTCACTTTCCACTCCAGCAATGTGCTGAGTTGACAAGCTAGGAGGTTCTTCTCTGCCCAGGTAAATAGGAGATCCATTTCCAGGGCCACTCTGCCAATTGACATAAACCACTACTCTGGCATTGCCTGAAAACACTCGAACTGCCTAGCCCTCGACCAGAGGCTGGAAATGCATAAGAGCCCTCGCGTCGAGATGGTTGATGGACCAAACTGCTTTCCTGTGGTTCCCTGGGTCATATGATCTTGGCAGTGGGCTCCCTAGCTCGAGAGACTGGCATCCATTATCAGCAGGATCCAGGAGGAATCATTCAGCGGAACACCCTTCATCAGATGACAGGGCTGCCGCCACCATCTGCACTCGAATTCCTGAGAGCTCAGAGGCCAATGAGTCAACAAGGACTGCTGGAGCGGCCACATGTGAACACATGCCCACTGAACCATATCTATGATCACTGCCATTCGAAGAGCTGAAGAAAATCCCAGAACACCATCAGGCAATTCAACAGTCTTCTGATTTTCTCCTCTGGCAGGAAAAACTCTGCCCACTCGAGTGTTGAAACATGCTCCCAGGAACTCCAAGGACTGAGAAGGCAAAAGCCAGTTCTTTTCCTGATTGACTACCCAGTTAAGGCCGAGACAGACGGATCAGGAGCCGAAAGTACACCTGCTTCTTCAAGAGGTATGGAAATCCACTACTATGTTCCCATGGGTGATCACAGATATGATCTGGCGAGTGGGACTTGTCTGACTCCCTGCCTAATGGGTTAAGGGTCTACAAGAAGAGCTACGTTCTTCCGGAGGAGGAGCACGGTGAGTGGTTTGACATTCCTAAGGTGGATGCACTGGTAACGGCGGATACCAGATGGACCACCATTCCTGTGGAAGGAGGATCAGCCTTAAAAAATGTTCTGGACCACAAGACTGGCTAAAGAGTCAGTTTGCCGTGGCAGCAGCTATTCTGCAGCTGGGGGTATGCACCAGCTTGACTTCTCGAGGCCTTCTCCAGTGGATTTAGTCTCTTCCACCTGATGATACTATTTCGCTCTTTGAGTCAGCTACAGCCTTCCTTTCTGATGCCATATATGACCTGGTGTGCTTGGCAGCTAGGGATAGTGCCCTGACTACTGTATTGTGGCATTGGATTTGGCTCTGTCACTGGGTGGTGGACGCATCCTTCAAAGCCCAGTTGGATCAACTGGCCTTTAAGGGGAAGCTCCTGTTTGAAACAGATTTAGAGAAACTAGTGAAGAACATAGTGAGAGAAAATCTTACTGCTTCCTGGAAGATAGGTCCTCCTCCACATCAGAACCCAATATCAATTCATCTGGGTCCGAGGCATAGTCAACATATCGGAGAACTCCTAACTGTTTCTCATCTTTAAGGAGTGTTCCACACCAGGGACGCTTAGCCAAAGGCAATCAAACAGGGCTTCTGCTTCCAGCCTGCTCAGTACGAGACTGCATCTGGGGGCGCCTAGAGGCCGCAGGGTCTGAATTTCCAAGCCAGAAAGACCAACATTGTTGCAAAGAGGAAAAGAATTCTTGGGAGGACAATCCAGATTCCGGAAGCTCTCCTCTCGGAAAAGACTCTGTGACACCAGGGGGCATAGTTGCCACAGATGCCGTAGAGGATGAAGAGTGGCTCACAGCACAGCCACCAGCCAGCTGGCTGGTGAGTATCCTGCCAGGTACCTGTGACCTGGATTAGCCACTGTTGGAAGCAGGGTACTGGGCTTGATGGACCTTGATCTGATCCAGTATGGTATTTCTTTTGTTCTCCCACATCATGCTCAAGTGAGAGAGTCACCCCTTTAGGGCTTGAGGTGGTCATTCATGAGTGTTTAAGCAATCTTTTTTTCTCTCCATTTTTAGATTTCTAGAGAGGAGAAAATCCATCCACCATCTGTTAGTGACAAAGAAATACTAAAGGAACTTCTGGTGGCTGAGACAGATAAGGGAACACAACCCACTTGCTTGGACTGGTCTAGCAGGACAATATGGAAGTTATTATAGGGGGAGGTGCTACATGGTTTTAGACTATAAAAGCAGCATGAACATAAGAAATACCTTACTGGGTCAGACCAGTCTATCAAGCCCAATATCCTGTTTCCAACAGTAGCCAATCCAGGCCACAAGTATCTGGCAGGTCCCCAAAGAGGACCTCCCACTCAACCGTCTCTTTTCCAGCTTGAAAAGCCCTAATCTTTTTAATCTCTCTTCATAAGGGTATCCCTTCCATCCCCTTTACCATTTTGATGGCTCTTCTCTGTACCTTTTCCAATAACGCTATATCCTTTTTAAGATACGGTGACCAGAACTGCACACAATTTCAAGATGCGGTCGCACCATGGAATGATACAGAGGCATTATAATATCCTTTTGTTTTATTCTTCATTCCTTTCCTTATGATTCCTAGCATTCTATTTGCCTTCTTGTCTGCCGCTGCACACTGGGTGGAGGGTTTCAACATGTTCTGCACGATGACACCTAAATCTTTTTCCTGGGTGGTGGTTCCTAATGTGGAACACTGCATCATGTAACCATAGTTTGGGTTGTTCTTTCCTAGGTGCATAAAACTTTGCACTTCTCCATATTAAATTTCATCTGCCATTTGGATGCCCAGTCTTCCAATTTATCAAGGTCCTCTTGCAATTTTTCACAATCCTCTTAGGTTTTAACAACTTTGACTAATTTTGTGTCATCTGCAAATTTGATTACCTCACTCGTTATTCCCATATCCAGGTCAGTGCATCCAGCACAGATCTCTGGGGTACTCCACTATTCACCTTTCTCCCCTGGGAAAATTGCCCATTTAGCCCTACCCTCTGCTTTCTATCTTTTAACTAGTTCCTGATCCACAATAGTACACTGCCTCCTAGCCCATGACTTTTTAGTATGCCAAGAGTCTCTCAAGAGGGACCTTGTCAAAGGCTTTCTGAAAATTCAGATACACTATATCAACAGACACACCTTTGTCTACCTTTTTATTCACAACTTCAAAAAAACATAACAGATTAGTAAGCTAAGACCTTCCTTGGCTAAAGCCATGTTGGCCGTCTCGCATTAAGCCACGACTATCCACATATTCAGTAATTTTGTTCTTTATAATGGTTTCTACCATTTTTCCTGATATTGACGTCAGGCTCACTGGTCTGTAGTTTCCCGGATCACCCCGGAACCATTTTTAAAAATTGGTGTTACGTTACCCATCCTCCAATCTTCAGGTATTACAGATGATTTTAGTGATAGTTCACAGATGCAGCAGAATGGGACAGTGTTGGCGGCGGAGGATCAAATTTCTGTGACAACGGCAACAACACTAAACTTAAATCGCGTGGAGGAAAGGCCTGGCAATCTACTTCTGTAACTTGCCATGAAAACCCAGTGGATAGTCACAACAAAACAAACTGCACTATAGTGCTGGAAGATGAGACCCCCAAGTCAGAAGGTACTGAACTAGCTATTGGGGAGGAGCTGAAGACTTTTCAGAGTAAAGCCAGCATTTATGATGTGGATGGATCAAAGCCCTCGAGACATGTGACTGCTGATGCTGCATAGGAAATGAGAGTCAGAAGCTGCAAAGATGTCTTACATATTGGGACATGGAACATACAAAGCATGAACCAAGGGAAGTTGGAGGTAGTCAAGAATGAAATGGAATGTGTACAACTTGATCTGCTGGGTATCAGCAAACTGAAATGGACTGGCATCGGGCACAGCATCAGATGATCACATGGTCTACTATGCTTGAAATGAAAGACAAAGAAGAAATGGTGTTCCATTTATAATAAAGAAGAAACTTGTAAAAACTGTAATGAAATACAATGCAGTCAATGAATGCTTAATCTCTATTTGTCTACTAGGAATGCCTAGCAACACAAATATAATTCTAGTATTTGCCCCAACAACAGCTGCAGAAGAGGATGAAATTGATGAATTCTATGAACAAGTACAAGCTGAAATTGACAGAACATTCAAACAGGATATCCTGATAGTCATGGGTGACTGGAACGCAAAATTGGCCACAAAGGCGGCGGCAAAATGATAGTAAAATATTGACTTGGCAACAGAAATGAAGCTGGAGAAAGACTGATAAAATTCTGCAAGACCAACTGGCAACAGAAATGAAGCTGGAGAAAGACTGATAGAATTCTGCAAGACCAACAATCTATTATTCATCTCAAACTCCTTCTTCCAGGAACACAAGCAGCGACTGAACACATGGACTTCACCCAATGGCTTGCACAAAAATCAAATTGACTACATCTGTGGAAGTCAACAATGGAAAAGCTCCATAATGTCAACAAAGACAAAAACCTGAGCTGATTGTGGTACAGATCACCAGCTACTAGTATGCAAACTCAAGCTAAAGTTGAAAAAGAGCAAGCCACTCATGAATGTAGTAAAATATGACCTTGAGTATACATCACTGGAATTTAAAGACTGCCTGCAAAATCGATTTGCTGCTTTAGATACAAATGACAGAGCTCCAGAAGAGTTATGGAATGACATCAAGAAGGTTGTGTTGGAAGAAAGCGAGAAGTCTCTACAGAAGGTGAAAAAGCAAAAACGGCCAAAAATGGATGACGGAAGAAACTCTGAAAATTGCCCAGAAATGCAGAGAAGCTAAAGCCAAAGGAGAAAGAGAAGCAATCACAGAACTCAACAGAGATTTCCTACGTGCAGCAAGACAAGATAAGAAAAAGTACTACAATGACGCATGTAAGGAAATAGAAGCAGATACTATTAGAGGAAGAATAAGATTGGCTTTCCTAAAGCTACGAGAGTTAACGAAAAAATTTCAGCTTTGAATTAGAATGTTACAAGATGCTCAAGGTTCTATGTTGAATGATGCTGAGAAGATCAAGAAAAGGTGGAAAGAATATACAGAGTTTTTATATGATAAAGATCAAGTGGACCAACAGCCAATTCAACCTGTACCTTATGATCTGAAACCATTGGTGATGAAAGAAGAAGTCGAAGGAGCATTGAAAGCCTTATCAAAGAACAAAGCGCCAAGCATTGATGGCATTCCCATAGAAGTATTACAGCAATCTGATTCAGCTGTTACCATACTTACAAGGCTCTGCCAGGAAAATGGAAGAGAACATCATGGCCAACTGACTGGAAAAGATCTGTGTTTATACCAATACTAAAGAAAGGTGATCCAACTGACTGTGGAAATTATCGCACAATCACTCTGATCCCACATGCCAGCAAGATTCTACTGAAGATTATTCAACAGAAATTACAACCATACCTGGAACAAGCACTACCTGAAGTGCAAGCAGGGTTCAGGAAAGGGCGAGGAACGAGAGACATCATCGTGGATGTGAGATGGATCCTTGAAAAGACTAAAGAATACCAAAAGGATATCTATTTGTGCTTTATTGACTACAGCAAGGCTTTTGACAATGTAAACCATGAGACACTCTGGAACACATTAAGAAGCATGGGTATACCAGAACACCTGATCGTTCTCTTTCACAATCTGTACATTGATCAAGAAGCAACAGTTTGAATGGAACAAGGAGAAACAGAATGGTTTAAAATCAGCAAAGATGTATGACAAGGCTGCATACTTTCCCCTTACCTGTTTAATTTATATGCAGAACAAATCATCAGAGAAGCAGGAATGTATGAAGACAACAGGTGTGTGAAGATTGT
The DNA here is from genome assembly GCA_033557465.1 of Ichthyophis bannanicus. Lineage (NCBI taxonomy): Eukaryota > Metazoa > Chordata > Amphibia > Gymnophiona > Ichthyophiidae > Ichthyophis > Ichthyophis bannanicus. Next base: position 340,053,187 of record CM066032.1, read on the forward strand.
TGGAAGACTCATCAACAACCTTCGCTATGCTGATGATACATTACTGGCTAAAAGTGAAGATGATCTGAAACATTTGCTTCTCACGATCAAGGAACACAGTCTGAAAATGGGCTTGCACCTTAATGTAAAGACGACAAAGATCATGACAACTGGCAAAATCAGTAAGTTCATCGTTGATGGAGAAGAAATTAAAATTGTGGACAACTTTAACCTACTTGGATCAACTATCAATAAAGAAGCAACAAACAGTCAAGAAATCCGATGATGCATTACTCTTGGCAGAATGGCTATGAAGGACCTAGACAAGATTCTCAAGGGCAGAGATCCCTCTCTCCATACAAAGATGCGACTCGTTCAAGCCATAGTATTTTCAGTAACAACATATTAATGCGAAAGTGAAAAAGATAGACAGGAAGAAAATTGATGCCTTTGAATTATGGTGCTGGCGGCGAATACTGCATATACCATGGACAGCCTGACGAAGAAACCAGTCAGTACTAGAGGAGATCAAACCTAAACTTTCTTTAGAAGCTCAGATTAAAAGACTTCATCTTTCATACTTTGGACACATCATGCGAAGAGAGAGATCATTAGAGACAGACATCATGCTTGGCAAGATAGAAGACTGACAAGATCAATAAGATAAATCACTCCACTAGAGTAACAAAACCTCATATCATGTACTCAACAAAACATTTACACAAGATTTTAAAAGCAGGAAGGAAGAAACAAAAAGTCTCAGAACACAAGGTAATAAATCCAGCTTTAATACAGCTTCAAGCCAAAAAAGAATACCTTCCACACATCACAGGCTCTCTATACCTCCTTCCAACCCTTAAAAACTTTCCTCAATAATAACATTCCATTTTATAACAGTCAGTGCACAAAAGGAACAATGCTGTTAATGCTGTTAGAGAAACACCCCCCCACACAAATTGAGCAGTGCTAGCAGGGAAACATTGACGCTACATAAAGGCAGCCTTAAGCGTTTCGCTGTTCAAAAGCTTCGTCAGGGAAAAGTCCCTCCAAACTGTGCACAAGTCACTGCAAAAAAAGAGGAAAACTAAAGTAAAAAAACTTCTAAACAACATACCCTCATGAGAACAAAGAACTCCTCTTAACACCTCATAATCCAGAAAAAACACACATACTTATCTTAACCAGCAATATGTTCCATGGCGTCCATCACACCAACCAAACAGAACAGCAGAAAAAACGCGGCACATGTGCGATTAAAAAGGAAAGAAAACAATGACATCACCACAGGAAGCCTCCTCTACTGAAAGGTGACCACCCCTGCAGAAAAAAGGAGAAAGCTCCCCTTACATCAAGACAAAACCTCAACAGAGCACCATCACACAACAGCCTATCCTCCACAGCCCAAAAAGCATAGTGCTCAAAAAAACTCTCCTTATCCTCAAAAACACACACGCCAGTAAACCTGAACATTCAGGCCCCTGGCAAAACTGTCCCCAACCGCTGAATCCACCATTGTTCACAATAAAGGAGACACTCCTCCTTGCTCTTATTGCCTCTGCCCATAAGAACTTGATCAATACAGAACCCCCGTAGCTCAGAGAAAGAATGACCCAACTCCAAGCAGTGCTGCACAATAGGGGCTTCCAGTCGCCGACATTTTAACCTACTCTTGTGCTCCTGAAAACGTAACTTAAAAGAACTCACTGTTTTGCCCACATAAGCTAACCCACACGGGCACTGGAGGAGGTACACCACACAGCTAGAAGTGCAAGTGGTATTACAGCGAATCGCATATTGCATACCATTGTACACAAAAGAACCCACACTCTCACTGACCGCACATATGACACAACTGCCACAAACCACATGGCCACTAAACCTAACTGGAAGCTGAACACCAGTATGCAAACGAGCAGGACTCAAAATTTCTTTCAAATTCCGAGCCGGACTCAAAATTTCTTTCAAATTCCGATTCAGAGTCCAAACACAACGGGGTTTCTTGCCTTGGAAACCAGGAATCACCTGAGTCACTCCAAAGTGCTTCCGCACAATCCTTTACAAATAACTAAAAGGGGAAAATTGGGTCACAAAATGAATAAATTCACTGTCCTGACTAGAAAGATCTGCCCCACAGGGACGTAATAACCAAGCATGATCATTAAACCGTGCCCTTTTATAAGCCTTGTCAACAGCAGCTTTAAGATATCCCCGAGATAAAAAATCCTTCCTCAGGGACCGAGAATGAAAAACATAATCCCCAGTCATTGAACAGTTACGAAGGAATCTAAGGAATTGGGAAAAAGGCAAACCCTCAAGCAACTTAAGTGGATGGGCGCTGGAAAAATGAAGAAATATATTGCGGTCTGTGATATTCCTACAGACCGTGGTACCCCAACCCGTATGCAACTTCACTACCGATAGAAGGTCAATGCAAAAGAGAAGGCCAGCAATGAGATGGATCGATACAATAACAGCAGCTACGGGTGCTAGTTTGTCAACAATGAGCCACCTGACTGAGGACCGAACACAATTTAGGACAACTACCCAGAGGGTCGCCATAAGTCAATACCAACAGGTCTGCAATCTCATATTTCAGTTCTTTCAATAACCTTGGATGCATACCATCTGGTCCAGGTGATTTGCTACTCTTCAGTTTATCAAATAGTTGTAAAGAGTAGTTACTCACCTGTAACAGGTGTTCTCCAGGAACAGCAGGAATCAGTCCTCACATATGGGTGTCATCGACGCCGATGAAGCCCCAGCGGAGCATTTCCCCAGCTTTCTAAGAAAGTCATTGGGAATGCAGGCATGCATGCGCGGTTCCCTTCCCGCCTAAAGGTGCCATCTTACCTCAGTCAAATGACATAGCTAAAACAGCACACAAAAATGAAAAAATAAACTATGTACAACTGCAATGCCCAGGGGAGGAGGGAGGGTTGTGAGGACTGATTCCTGCTGCTCCTGGAGAACACCTGTTACAGGTGAGTAACTACTCTTTCTCCAGGACCAAGCAGGAAGTCAGTCCTCACGTATGGGTGACTCCCCAGCTCTGGGCTACCGAGGAACCCAGACTGAACAAGAGAACTCCCTCTAGTCTCAGCAGCAAAGAAAGGCTTTCCATTGACACAACCTCCACCGGTAGCCCAACAGAGGGCAGGAGTGCAGGAGTTGCCTAAACCTCAAAGAGATTCCGGAGTACTGCTTGGCCAAAAGCACTGTCCCTACGGGACTCCCTCTCCAGACAGTAATGGGCCACAAAAGTCTGGCTTGAAGACCAAGTTGCAGCCCTGCAGATGTCTACCAAGGGCACAGAGCGGAGATGAGCCACTGAGGCAGTCACTGCCCTGACACAGTGGGCCGTGACCCGACCCTGCAAAGGAAGGTCAGCCGCCTTGTAAGCCCAGGTGATACAGTCAGCCACCCAGATGGACAAGGTACGCTTGGACACAGCCAACCCCAACTTATTGGGGTCAAAGGAGACGAAGAGCTGAGTAGCCTTTCTATGCCCCTGCGTACGGTCAAGGTAGAAGGATAAGGCCCTCCTACAGTCCAGGGTATGCAGAACTGCTTCAGCCTGGCTGGCATGAGGCCTAGGGAAGAATGTTGGAAGAACCACCTCCTGGTTGAGGTGGAAAGAGGAGACAACCTTTGGGAGGAACTTTGGATGAGTCCTAAGGACTACCCTGTTCCCATAGAAGCGAGTGTAAGGCCTATCACAGACCAGGGCCTGTAGCTCACTCACTCGCCTGGCCGAGGTAAGGGCTACTAGGAAGAGTGTCTTCCAGGACAGGAAGCGTAGAGGGCAAGTAGCCATCGGCTCAAAAGGTGGGCGAGTCAACTGCAGCAAGACCACATTCAACTCCCACTCAGGAGCAGGAGGACGGATTGGAGGCTTGAGCAAGAGTAAGCCTCTGAGAAACCGGGACACCAAGGGGTGAACCGACAGAGAATGTCCTTCCACCAGTGAGTGGTGAGCTGCTAGAGCTGAGAGGTGGACCCGAACAGAATTGGACTTAAGTCCCTGATTGGACAAGTGCAGTAAGTACTGAAGCACTATTGGTACAGTACAGGAGAAAGGATCCTCTGTACGTAGCTGACACCACACAGAAAACCTTTTCCATTTGAGAGCATAGGTTTTCCTAGTGGACTGTATCCTAGAGGCTAGGACAACCTCCTCAACTTCCTGAGGTAGGCCCCAGGGAGCCAAAACTACCCTTGCAGCTTCCAGGCCATCAAATTGAGAGCTTTGAGATTGGGGTGAAGAAGGGAACCCTGATCCTGACAGAGAAGGTCGGGTTGCAACCCCAGAGTCAGTGGGGGATCCACCGCCAGCTGAAGTAGAAGTGGAAACCAAGGCTGTCTCGGCCACCTGGGGGCCACCAGCAGGACCGAGGCCTTGTCCTGAAGGATCTTGAAGAGAGTTCGGGCCACCAAGGGCGTGGGAGGAAACGCATACAGGAGGCCCTGAGACCAGGAGATCAGAAAAGCATCTGCTGCTATCCGCAGAGGATGCGGTTGCCTGGAGCAGAACTTTGGCAGTTGCTTGTTCAGTGGACTGGCAAACAGATCTATCCAAGGGAGACCCCATTTCAGGAAGATCTTCTGAACTACCAAGGGATGCAGCTGCCACTCGTGGGGCTGCAAATTCCTGCTCAACCTGTCGGCCAGGTAGTTCTCCTGGCCTGGAAGGTACACAGCCCTGAGGAGCATGTTGTGCTGTAGGGCAAATGAACAAAGGTCTTGAGCTTCCCGACAAAGGAGCCTGGACCCAGTCCCGCCCTGTTTGTTTACATAAAACATGGCTACCTGGTTGTCTGTTTGAACTAGGACAGACTGATGAGCCAGGGTAGGAGAGAAAGCTCTGAGTGCTAATCGAATAGCTCTGAGTTCTTGAAGATTGATCTGCTGTGCAGCCTCCCAAGGAGACTACAAGCCCTGGGTGCACTTGTTCAGACAATGAGCCCCCCAGCCCTGCAGGGAGGCATCTGTGGTCAGTACCACTGTGTACCCAGGAATTTGAAAGGGCACTCCTTGTAGTAGATTGGGTGGGTGCAGCCACCAGCTGAGGGAGGTAAGAAATTGTCTGGACACCCTTATCCTGTCTCTGAGGCTGCCTGTGGCCTGGGACCACTGAGTCCGAAGGCACCACTGTGCAGGCCTCATATGGAACCTGGCATTGGGGGTCACATGTACTGTCGAAGCCATGTGGCCAAGCAGCCTCAGGCAGAGTCTGGCGGAGACCACTGACCCTCTGAGAAAATGATTTGCTAAGTCCATCAGTCTTTGGGTCCTGTTTGCTGGCAAGAATGCCTTTGCCAGGACAGAGTCCAGCCTTGCCCCTATGAACTCCAAATTCTGGGAGGGGAACAAAGTGGACTTTGCGAAGTTTATTACAAATCCCAAGCTTTGAAGAAGAGAGATAGTTCTGAGGGTGGCCTGGCGGACCTCCTGGCACGTCTGACCCCTGATGAGCCAGTCGTCCAGATAGGGAAAGACAAAGATGCCTTGATTTCTCAGGTAGGCCGCCACCACTGCCAGGCATTTTGTAAAGACTCTGGGAGCGGAGGTTAGGCCAAAAGGCAGTACCCTGTACTGATAATGGTTTCCTCCCACAATGAACCTGAGGTACTTTCTGTGGTCTGGATGAATGAGGATGTGAGTGTACGCATCCTTTAGATCTAAGGAGCATAGCCAATCTCCCTGCTGGAGGTAGGGCAGAAATGTTCCAAGAGTAAGCATCTTGAACTTTTCTTTTTCTAGGAACTTGTTTAGGTTCCTGAGATCCAGAATAGGTCGAAGGCCACCGGTTCTTTTGGGTACCAGGAAATACCTGGAATAGAACCCTTGACCTTGCAAGTGGGGAGGCACAGGCTCCACCGCCCTGTCCACCAACAGACCTTGGAGCTCTTGGAGGAGAAGAGCTGTGTGCAGGGGAGGCCGTGGAGGCTCCCCTGGAAAGTATGGCGGAGGCAGTTGGTGAAAATGTAGTGCATAGCCCCTTTGGACTATGCTCAACACCCAACTGTCCCCAGTTATGAGGGGCCACTGGTGGGCAAAGAGGGTGAGGTGACCTCCTGTGCAGGGTTGGGAGAGCAGGGACTGAGAGGCTATGCTCAAGGAGTCAAAAACCCCCACCCTGCTGAGTGGGAGCAGGGACCGGAGGCTTGGGGGTCCTCTGCCTACGGGGCCCATTACCCTGCCCCTTGGCTTGCTGACCCTGGGGTGCAGCTTGGGCAGCCTGATACTGAGGGTACTGTTTGTAGGCAGTGCCCTTCCTCGGGTAAAAAAGGCTTCTTACCCGAGGCCTTCTTCTTGTGAGAAGGGGTAGAGGACTTCCTAGACAGCCTTGTCCTGGTAAGGTGCTCAGTCTCAAGCTGTGCGGCCTTCTCGGTCATGGGCTTGCCAAAAAGGTTTTCACCTCGGCAAGGGACATTGACCAACTTGTCCTGAACCCATGGCTCGAGGTCCGATGACTGCAGCCATGCCTGGCGTCGAGCCGCGCTGCCGGCTGCCGCAACCCGGGCCGAAGCCTTGAAGCCATCGTAGGCGGCGCGGAACATAAACTTCGAGCAGTCCCGAATCCCCGAGGACAAGGACTTGAATTTCTGCAAGGGCTCCCCGGAGAGACCAGCAGAGAACCCGGCCAACTCTTTGGCCAGGTCTCGCAAGTACATGCCCATGTACAGCTGGTAAGACTGGACACGGCAAGCAAGCATCGAGCCCTGGAAGCACTTTCTACCGACACCATCGAGGTTCCGGGCCTCCCTGCCGGGGGGCACCACAGAGTGCATCTTCTGACTCTTCAGGCGATGCATGGCCGATTCCACAACCATGGAATGGTTGTGGTAGCTACGCCTTCTGAAAGCCAGGGCTCCTCCGGAGTCGATAAATCGAATCGACTCGCTTGCTTAGAACCGGCGCCGAGGCCGGTGCCTCCCACATCCGGAAGAGGAGCTGTTCCAGCATCGGAGGAAACGGGACAGTAAAGGCCTCCTTCGGAGGAGAGTCGTACTGTAGGGCCTCGAGCTCGAGGCTCTTCCTCAGGGTCCGCCGGAATAGCCAACGCGGTGGCCATATCCCAGACAAACTCTGAGAACCGGGTATCCTCCGGAGGGGATCTACTCTCGGGCTCAGACTGCGGTGAGTCTGACGGGACGCACTGAGTCTTGAACGTGTCGGGGGACTCCTCATCCTCTGTCTCCCAGGCGGACCCGTCCGACGAGGAGTCAGGATCCGACCCCGCGGGGCCCTGGAGCACCCGCCCCGACGCCGGAGGCACTGGCGTCAATGCCCTCGGTCCCGAACGGGAGGTCGAGGGAGACCGCGTCCGAGGTCGACTTCGAGCCATGATAGACTCGAGTATCGGCTCAGTCTCCGGGGTCGACTTCGATGTCGATGTCCCGGTGGTCGGGGCAGATGCACCAGACAGGCTGGCCATCAGTGCCCGCTGCTGCTCCATGAAGGCAGACTGTCTGCACTCCAAGGCTGTCATCCTGAGACTCAGCTCAGGAGACGCAGCAGCCACCGACTCGGGTCCCAGCGGCGCCGGGCCCGACGTCAGCTCTCTGGGAGGAGAGTCCTCGAGGACCACAGGACTTATGTGTCCAGCAGACTCCGGCTCCACGCGAGGAACTTTGGCAGGCTTCTCTTGTTCCACGGGCCCGGAGCGACGGTCGGGGGTCTTAGACCTGGCCCTCGAGGAGCCAGGGACCTCCTCCAATGACGCCCTCACGAGCCGCTTTTTCCTCTTGCGTTCCCGGTCGGGGGACCCCCTGTCCGAGGAGCTTCGATGGCGCTCAGGATCCGAATCCCGAGATGTCGAGGCCTCAGACGAGGTCCGGGCCCGGCCGGAGTCTGAGTCCTAGAAAAGCCTTTCTTTCTGCTGCTGGCGACTTCAGAGCGCCTTGGAAGACATCTTCCCACATGGTCCACACGTCTTAGGGTCGTGACCAGGACCGAGGCACCGAAGGCAGCAGTCGTGTGTGTCGGTGAGAGACATCAACTTCTTACACCGATCACATTCTTGAAACCGCTGGAAGCCATCGGGGAAAAAAGAGTCCCCGCGAGGTCAAAGGACCGGCCTTCCAGGGAAAAATCAAAAAAGGGCGCGAACGCCAGCCACGAAGGGCAAAAACCGAAAAAGAAGAATCGGGCTCGATACTGGTGTACCGAACCCGGCGGGACTGGAACCGGTGTCAAACCGGGAAGAAAAAATTGCAAAAATCGCCGAAAAATCTAACTTTTATCCGGGATGACAGGACACACGTCCGGTGGGCTTCTCGGAAAAAGAGAGACTGAGGTAAGATGGCACCTTTAGGCGGGAAGGGAACCGTGCATGCGTGCCTGCATTCCCAAAGGCTTTCTTAGAAAGCTGGGGAAATGCTCCGCTGGGGCTTCATCGGCGTTGATGACACCCATATGTGAGGACTGACTTCCTGCTTGGTCCTGGAGAATACATCTTCCCGATGTATCGATATTTCTTTCAATTCTTCTGCGGCATCACCTTTAAATACCATTTCAGTCATGGGTAACATCCTTACATCTTCCTCAGTAAAGACCGAAGCAAAGAGTTTATTCAGTCTCTCCGTTATGGCCTTGTCTCCTCTTAGAGCCCCTTTTATCCCTCTAATGGTCCAACTGACTCTCTCACAGGGGTTTTTTTTTTACTTCCACAGCAAGCTTCTTCTCAAATTCTCTTTGCCTACCTTATCAATGCCTTGCATCTAACTTGCCAGTGCTTATATTGTTTCCAGTTTTCATTATTTAGCTCCTTTTTCCATTTCCTGAAAGATGCTTTTTTGGCAACAGCCTCTTTGACCTCACCTTTAAACCATGCTGGCAGTTTCTTGGACTTCCTTCCACTTTTCTTAAAGCATGGAATACAGCTGGTCTGGGCTTCCAATATAGTATTTTTAAACAACACCCAGGCTTGATGTAAATCTTTAACCTTTGCAGTTGCTCCTTTTAGTTTTTTCTTAACTATTTTCCTCTTTTTAACATAGTTTCCCTTTTCTAAGTTAAAAGGTAGTACTGTGGATTTCCTTGCCATCCTTCCTCCATTAAATCAAATGCGATCATGCTATGATCATTATTGCCAAGTGGCCCCAACACCCTTATCTCTTGCACTAGATCTTGTGTTCCACTAAGGACTAGGTCCAAAATGATTGCCCCTCTGGTCAGTTCATGAACCAGCTGCTCCAAGAAGCAATCATTTATTTCATCTAGAAACTTTATCTCCCTAGCTTGTCCTGCAGTGACACTGATCCAGTCGATACCAGGGTAATTGAAATCACCCATTATTATTATTGTGCTATTCTTTGAGCATTTCATCATCCATTTGATCATTCTGACCAGGCTGTCGATAGTACATCCCCATTGCCATCTCCTTCCCCTTCTCCTTTCTACATGGGATTTCAATCCATTGAGATTCTACAGTGAATTATGTTTCTTACAAAAGAAGTGTACAGAAGTGGTAGTTCATAAAAAAGAACTAATCTGATTCAGCTTCTTCACCATTTGTTTTCTTTTGTTTTTTCTTTTGGTAGCCTGGACGAACAGTGTGGCCTTGGGGGGATGGGGTTGGATTCTAATGGAGTGGAGGAGTGGCCTAGTGGTTAAGGCAGCAGCGTAGAACCAGAAAGACCAATCTTACCGGCACTCCTTGTGGCCTTGGGCAAGACTCTTAACCCGCCATCTCCTCAGGTACAAACTTAGATTTTGGGCCCTTTGTGAACAGAGAAATGCATACTGTTCCTGAATGTAACTCGCCTTGATCTTCTCCTGAAAGGTATGAGCTAAATATTAATAATAAATAAATTAAATAAATAATTTCCAAACAGATGCTGGAGTACTGATTGGCCGAAGTTGCTGTCATGTCAAGAATTCCCATCCAGACTGTAGTGAGATGTGAATATGTGGACAGAAGACCACATTTCAGCCCTGCTGATCTCTTTCACGGAGACCGAGCGCAAGTTGACCACTGATGCAGCTATGGCTCTAACACTGTGAGCTGTGACATGACCATCAAGGATCAGGCCAGCCTGGGCATAAGCGAAAGAGATGCAGTCTGCCGGCCAAATTGAAAGAGTGCGTTTGGAGTCAAAAGAGTGCTGAAAGAGTGCTTGCTGGAGTCAAAAGAAACAAACAAACAGCTAGATGGACTTTCGGTGAGCCTTTATCTACTCTAGGTAGAAGGCGACGGCTCATTTGCAATCCAACATATGCAGCGCCACCTCCCCTCTGTAGGCGTGAAGTCTCGGGAAGAAAGTCGGCAGCAAGACTGATTAAGATGGAAACGGGATATCACCTTTGGAAGGGATTGCAGATGAGTGCGCAGGACCACTCTATTATGATGGAACCTGGTGTACGGCGGATGAGCTACTAGGGCCTGGAGCTCACTTACCTAGCATGTTGATGTAACCGCCACCAGAAACAAGACTTTCCAGGTCAAGTACTTCAGAAAGCATGAATCAAGCAGCTCAAAGGGAATTAACATCAACTGCGCCAGAACCACATTGAGGTCCCCCACCACCGTGGGCTTGAAGGAAGGCTTTGAGAGAAGTAAGCCCCTCATGAAGCGAACCACTAAAGGCTGAGCCAAAATGGACCTCCCTTCTATTTTGCAATAGTATTCCTCAATCGTGCTGAGGTGACCCTTGACAGAGTTGGATTTGAAACCAGACTCTGAGAGGTGTAGGAGGTACTCGAGTAGTCTGTCAGTGGGGCAATTAAAACAATTTAGTTCTTGTTCCCTGCACCAAAAAGCAAATATTTTCCATTTGAATGCATAAGACCTTCTTGTCAAGACCCTCCTAGAGGCCAACAGAACATCCATGCAGCCTCTCAACATCCACGCAGTTAGGGTCAAGGACCAGACGTTGGGATGTAGCATCCTCCCGTCTTCCTGAGATATGAGGTTTGGAGCAGAGCCTAGCCGCAGGGGTTCCCACTGGGAGAGTTGAAGCAGAAGGGGAAACCATGGATGTCTGGGCCAATAGGGCACGATGAGTATCATTGTACCCTTGTCTGTCTGGAATTTCAGCAGGTTCTTTGCTATGAGAGGTATGGGAGGATACAGATACAGCAGGCCCTCACCCCAGTGTAGGAGGAAAGCATCCGGCGCCAGCCTGTTGTGCAAGACAACTCTGGAGCAGAACTGATCCACTTGGGCATTTTGTTGGGTGGTGAACAGGTCTAGATAGGGAGTACCCCACTTCTGAAAGATGTAACATTTATGGGTAATTTATCAAGGTGTGCTTGAAAATTCTTCTTAATCAAGCCTGTGGCACCCAACATGATGGGAAATAACTCGGTATCTCTCTGCCACATTGCTTGGTCTGTGACTGTATGTCTTGATACTTGAAGAACTTTCCCCTCTCAATGTGATTCACAGAATAATTGCTTGGAACTGACACCTCTCAATGCTGTTCTGGTGTTCTTTTCCCTTGCCCTATGTCCAGCTTCCTTGCAACCAGTTTTTTAATAATCAGAATGAGAGTATCCCAGGTGATCTTAACCTCTTCATTCTCTGTAATTCTCTTAGGGTCATGATCCCATTGCTTTTAAGGCACAGTGATGTTGTAGTATTTGCAGAGTTTTTAATGGATGAGGCATGCTACCTTGTTGTGCCTTTCTGTATAACAATTTTCTGCCATCAGAACTTTGCAGCCAGCTATGAGGCGAGTCACTATTTCCAGCTGTTTCTTACAGAATGTACATATTTCTGTTTTGCCAGTTTTCTTCAATGCTTGCTGTAAACCATCTCATCCATAATCCACTGTTCTGGGCTGCAACTATCAATCTCTCATCCTTTGGTTTCAGTTCACCTCTCCTTAACCATTCATGTGTTAGTTCTTGATCAACAAAGGATTCCTAGAGTAACACTTTGTATTTCTCACTGTATTTGCGCGTTTGCCACTTGCTTTTCCTTGTTTGCTGATCTAATTCTTTGAAGCGTTTTTCCTCTTGTTTTGTAAATTCTATTGCTTCTTTTCCTGTTTGTGCTTGTGGAATCTCACTCAATCCTTCTAATCAGAACGCTTGTCCAAGTTGATGATGGAGAAGATTCTGGATGTTAACATTCATATTTCAGCACTTTTTGCATATTTGGATCCGATGATGCTGTTAGGTAGGACTAAAGACACATGATAGCAACCCTATATGTGTAATCAATCTCTATGAGGCCTAGCCCTCCCTTCAGCTCTAGGGATGTAAATTCTTGGCATACACAGATTCTTGTAAATTACCTCATTAGTATGGAGGCATTTGCTTGTTCACACATACAGATTTTCAAGATCTTTAAGAGGCCAGTCTAGAATTCCAAAGCCGCATGGAAGTACAGGAATTGCCAGCTGATTAATGGCTTGTATCTTATTCCATGATGTTAAAGCACTTTTCAATAATGATTTTAATCTTTTATAGTATTTTTTACTGATCTTTTCTCTCAGTAATTTCTGCTTTGGTGTCATTCCTTCCTCTACTCTGAGATAGTTATATACGCCTTCCTGTTCAAGTCCTTGATGTCATAGTCCTCAGCCAGGGAGATGTTTTCTGTTTTGTTCAGTTTTCCTCTAAAAAAAAAAAAAGTTGTCTTAGCACATTTGTCAAGGCGAACATTTTCTTAAGTCTGGTATGTCCTCACCAAGTACTGCAGTTTTTGCACTAATGAGGAGATAAGTAGGGATGATTATGATATCTTTACTCTATGCAGCTCTGATTCACTTCTTTTTTTGTGGAAAAATTATGACTTTTTTATTTCCTTTCCCTTTTGTTGTCTAGATAAATGGATGCTGAACCTTGGGTTGGGTGAGGGTTGGAATAAAGTTCACATGTTTTGGGTTAACGTTAGCTGTTCTCAGCAGGCAATATATGGTGTGCTTTGCAGACCTTAAATTGAGTGTGGCATGGGAGAGAGTATCTTGCAGATATATGAGGTTTATTTTGATTTTGCACTATGCATGTTTTGTTCTTGTGATAGCAGTTGGTACCATTTGCAGTTTAATAAAAATTAACAATAATAAGAGAAAAAAAACATGATCCGATGTTTATCAATTTGAGGCAAGCTAGTCACATTTCAAATTTGGTAAATATCAAACTGTTTTTTGGACTTTGGACAGACAGATGAACTTCAATCCTTTTTTCATAAAGATAGAAAAGAACCAAAAGATAGACTTATGGAGCTAATTTTATAAAGGGATGCCTATTTAAATCACTATTTAAGGTGCTATGTTAAGCCTATGTTAGCCTACTTATCGTTCTAAAATACTAGGGGGTATGTTTACTAAACCACGCACACGTGCGCGGCGCACAAGAGCGGACGCTAATGATGCACTTAAGTGCTCTTAAGCGCCGCGCACGCGTGCGCATCACATTAACGGGCCGGCGCACGTGTGCGGGGCGCTGATGTGCGATAGAGGCGGGGAAACGCTTACGGAGGGCGGAGGAAGGCTCCCGCGGGGCGGGGGGACGGGGTCAATGGGTGGAGAGTGGGAGGGGAGAGGCTCCCCGCACAGGAGCGGGGTTGAATTTTGGCATAAAAAATACCGCGAGTGAAACCCTCGCGTTAGAGCCGATTTAAAGGGAAGAGAAACCATTTCCGTCAGCAATGTACAGCAAAACTGGGGAAACCTGAAAAACGTGAGCAGTGTGATACATGTGCACAGAACAAAATAGCAAATATAAATTGAAAATGACCACAGAAAATTCCAAATAAATTATAATCCAGCTGGGCAACAGTGATATTAATGGGCAACCAGAAAAAACACTCCCAGGAAAGCTCCAAAAAAAAGAAATGATTTTTGGAAGGGTCTACGCTCCGTAGACTCGTTCAAAAATCACTGCATTTTAATGGAGCTTTCCTGGGAGTGTTTTTCATGTTGCCCATTGATATCACTGTTGCCCAGCTTGGTTTTGTTTTTTTCCCCTCTTTTGGAGGTCATTTTTGAAGTTTAATTGCACCCCTGTCCCCATACAAGGTAAACGAGCCCACAGTAAAATTGTGCAGAGCAGGGTGTCTGACTCGTGCGGCCAGGTTTCCTATCTCCAGAGACTGCACTGTCTCTGTGGCCACAGTGTGGTGCAGCAGACACAGCCAGTGCCTGTAGAACTAGAGGGTCACAGGTTCAAACCCCAGCTGGGGCTCCTGCCAACCCAGTCCCCATAGTTTTACCCACCACTAAACAGTGATAGTACAGACACCCCTGTATGGCAGAGAACATAAGCATGGTTCCAACAGCTATATTTTACCCTATACCGCACACAAACCATAACAATGGCCATTACCGACAGCCGAGTCCCCCAAATTCAGTCCTGGAGTGCCACAACTCAATCAGGTCATATTTTTTTTCCAGATAGGGACATGTCTGCATGTTGGCGGAAGGGTACAGGTGGTGGAGGGGGCAGTGGCTGCAAACCACAGCAGACAGTGGCCTAGGCCTGTGCAGGCTGGCACCGTCCACAGTAACAGACAGGCTCTGTCGGATGTACAGTCATGGACTCCCCAGGGAACACAGCATATCTGTGGTAACACGGTGGCGCAGTGCACACAGACAGCGTGTGCAGGAACAGAAGGTCACAGGTTCAAAGCCCAGCTGGGGCTACTGCCAATCCAGTCCACATATTTTTCCTACAACTAAACCGTGATAGTAAGGAAAAACCTTTATTGCTGAGAACATACGCATGGTTCACACGCCTATATTTTACCACACCAAACACAGACACCATAAACAGCCGCATTACCCAGAGCAGAGTCTCCCAAATGCAGTCCAGGAGGGCCCCATACCATTCAGGATCCATGCTGCCTCTGCTAAAGATGCATGTGCTGCATATCTATGCACCACCCCCATGGTATGCTGATGTAGCTCATGCATATTTCTGAGGGACAGCATGAAAACCCGAACAGTGGTTGGAACACCAGGACTGGAGTTGGGACACTCTGCCGTAAAGCAGCAGCCAACAGGGCCAGACACCCCCCCCCCCCAGGCCCCATTGGCCAATGCCTCCTAGAGAGGCAGGACATTGGGCCCTGCCTGTATCCCCCAATACTAGCAGTTGCATACCTTAGCACTGCCACCCTACACCTGGGTATATGGTACACAGCTATCAAACGTTGCCCATGATAACTGGCAGATATCAATTCCTACGTTAAGCACATGTTGCTCATTGATCTCCACCATAACAATCATTGTGATGTCTGCGGTGTGCGCTGCAGGTCTGGTCTCTGACAGTGTTTACCACCCTGGGGAGTGACCCCCAACAGTAGTGCGTACCATATCCATGCCTGTACTGTGCCCAGGACTGGTGTGGTGGGTATGGCTGCTGGACTCCTCTATAGTAGCACAATGCTGGCATAGGTGTTGGGGTGGCTGTCTGCCTATCCAGTGTGTGTTGGCTGCAAACACCTTCCACAGCCCACACTGCCAGCAATGTTGCCAGTATTGGGCTGCCAATGTGCATAATGAGGAGCAAGGTACCATGGGTATAGGCCGGACAGGGTGGCCTGGCCAGGGTGCATCTGCACAGGGCATAGGGCACTGACTGGGACATATTAGTGCCCGGCCACCACCTACACAGACAGGATGACCTCAGTATGTCCTGCTGAGAGATCACTCTCACCCTGACTGTGCAGTGACCACAGCATGGCTAGGCACCCCCATAGTGCTATATAGTATTTCTCTCATGTGATAGATATGGGTTTCCTTTTGGGGCCCAGTCACTGATGTAACTGCTTGCTGTGTATGCTGACATCCTAGTTGTGGGTGCACGCATCTCCACCGGGAACATGCACTGTGGACTAACTAGCACACTGTTTGCAGCTGGTATGTGTCTTGATGGAGCAGCTTGCGGGGTACAGCGGCTGATGACTTGCTGCAGGAGAATATCAGATAGTGGTGGGGTGCAGCTCACCATATCCAGGCCTAATGTCTGTCTGCTATTGTGGTATGGATGTGTACAGAGCTGCATTGACTGCCCTGTGGGGTGTCTGTTCCTCAGCAGGACCCAGGTTGATGGTCCCCTCTACTGCCACCTTTGTAGGGAGGTAGAATGTGGATCTATTGATAGGAGACCCTGTTTGCCACCCTCAGCCCTGGAGGACGGGGGGTGGTGGTACATAGCCCACCTAGGGGTCCATAGGGGCTACACCTGACTGAAACAGACAGAGATATCCAAGGTGTTTGTGCAGAAACTACCTATATCTCACACATTAACACTGCTTTGGACCTCCGGCATGGCCTCTTTCAGCCATGGAAGGTGTTGTGGACCTGGTCCTGGGCGTCTCATTGTACCCTCAGGGTGAGCACAGTACCCGCACAATGTGACGGTGTGTAGCTACTCTGTGCCAGTAAAACACATGGTCAGTACCCCCTACCAGGCCGAGGTGGTGTGTGGGCGCACATGGTCACTTCCCTCTACCGGGCCGAGGTGCTGTGGGGGTGCATTGCCCATCTTGTGTTAATCTGTGGACAGCTGATTTGCATGTGCAGTGCATCATGGGTATGGGTAGGCTAACCCTATCCTGGTGACCACAGCAGACTGTCTGTGTGGTGACGTGCATGCTCTCTGCAGCCAGCCAGGGGCTTGCTAGCAGCTATAGAGCTGTAGCCCAATGGTTACTGCACTGCCTCTGAAGCCAGAGGTCATGGGTTCAAACCCACAGTGGGGTTATTTGATAGGGTTGTCCAACGCATTATCTTTTTTTAATGTACATATTTTGTTGCCAGCAAAAACACCCTCAGCGTACTGTACCCATAAGGTGCCTCTGAGGGTGCTTTATAGGGCACCTTATGGTGCCTGTCCATATAAGGTGCACTATACATTCTCCTGTGACGCAACCTATAGGGTGCCCTATAGGGGACATTTTAGGGTGCTGTGGCGGACAGTGCAATTTCTAATGTGCCCTATGGAGTGCCTTATAGGGTGCCTTATACGGCACCTTCAATTACGGCACGTGAGGCCGTGTTTGCTGGCAGCAAATAATAACATAAATATAAAGTGCTGCAGGACAAAATATGTACAATGCAAAGCTGATGCCACAGCCAGCCTTACGTATTAGGCACACTGGGGAGCAAACTCATGACCCCTGTATCAGCAGTCAGTGCCTTAACCATTGTGCTCCACTTCTGCTCCTCCTTGCCTGTCAGCACACCTACGTATGCTTTTCATTCCTTAAACTGCACAGTGCTGCCATAAAAAACAGTACACTGACCTTGCGGTACCTCAAACGGCACCCTCTAAAGCGCCCTATAAGCAACATTCTAGGGTGCCTTGGCTGACAGTGCACTTTAAAATGTGCCTTATAGGGCACCTGATGTTAACACGCTTTGGGAGTGCGTTTGCTAGTAGTGGTAATTAAAATATGACTAAAATGCCTCCTAAAGCAATCTTCCCCATAATATGTTATGCCTCAGCCAGCCTTGTTCATTGGGCACTTTGGGGGATTGAACCCCTGATCCCTGCACCATTGGTCAGTGTCTTAACCATTGTGCTGTGGTTCTGTTCCTGTGACTGCACATCAGCGCGCCGCCTTATGCCGCCCAGTATTAATATACCGCCAAAAACATCAGCGTGCCGCCTTATGACGCCCAGTATTAATATGCAGCCAAAAACATTAGCGCGCCGCCTTATGCCGCCCATTATTTCAATGCCTCCTAAATTAACGCCTCAGCCAGTTGTCTTTATTGGGCTCTGTGGGGATCGAACCCCTGATCCCTGCACCATTGGTAGGTGCCTTAACCATTGTGCTGTGGCTCTGCTATTCTGCTTGCCCATCAGCGTACCACATATGCCTCCCGCGCAGCTATCTGATGCGCTAAGGTGCGGGGCGCACAAGGGCGCCGCGCACCTTAGCGCATATTTAAATTCCGGCTTTTCTTTTTCAGGACGGAACGCCCACTCCTTATATGGCATCCGCACTCTACCGCGGCCCGCACTCTACCGGGGTTTTAGTAAACATACCCCTCGGGGTTAAGTTACAGAGACTGCACTTAAGCTGAAGAGTGGTGAAAATTCCTGCACCTAAATTTTTCAAGAACATGCATAAATTATAGTATTTTATAATCTACATGCATACTTGTGGACTTTACCCACACTTCATCCATTCTCCACCTGTGCTCATGCCCACCAGTAAAGTACCACCATCATGCAGCACACCTACTTTTAAGTGGCCACATCCATGCCTTAATGACTAAAATAACCCCCAATAAGGCACATATGCTGGCCCTAAAAGTACACACCTCCTTATAAAATTACCCACAAAGTGGTGCACTCTTTTAGAGAGGCTGGATAAAGATTTCTCCACAGGAAGTTAAATCATGATCACTGTACCATCATGCTAGGGGAAAGTCTCAGTGAAAACAGTTCCACAGTGGCTTTTTATAAGAAATTTGGTAGTTATTGCACATAAGCTTGCTGGGATCTGTATTGCTGTGTGAAAGTAAAGGAACTAATATGAGAAATAATTAATGTGCTTCATAAAGTTCGCAGAGATAACATTAAGGAATGCATTTACTAAAGTGCGTTAGGGTTTTGTAGTTATCATGCAAAAGCTATGCACAAGCTGTTGGGGGCATATGCAGCATGGCCCCAGCAATTACCACACTGATTTTGACATTAACACATGCTGACTGCAACACAGATACACTTAATGCCAGTCATTGAGGTGGCATTAAGTGCACCTGGACTAACTGTAACATTGATGGCAAATGCATGTTGTCAACCCCATGCTAACCGCGAATGGGCAAACATGCCTGCGCTCTGTCATTAACCTGCCCTTTTCCCTCCCTTTCACGGGCTAAGAAGGTAACATGTAATTACCTTCACGCTGTCTGTTTACTGCATACATTATTATCATGGCCATTAGCGCACAATTAAGCACACAGTAGCAGTTAGCACAGCTTAGTAAACATGCCCCCAAGTATGGCTCATATAGGCCAATTTTGCTGTTAAATTCCGATACAAAGATTTTAAAGTATTAGCAATTAGGCTGGATGGTATAATCCTGCCATAATATATAAAGATCAGACTGGTTTTATTCATGAGAGGTAAAGTTCTGATATTATTCAGAGAATTACTGACCTTCATAAACAGCCACAAAGCATGATTTAAAGTTATGTTTTCTGTTCTGCTTCCATGAAAATGTATTTTTCCAAAACAATCATACCCTTAATCACATGCCCTTCATGTTACTACATATACTCTCTTCCAACTGGAGAACATCCATCTAGGAATGTAGGCAGCTATTTAATACCTGGCAATCATTCAAATATATCTGCAAATTAGTGGTGGTAATAGGTACCAATTTTCTACATTCCTCTCACCTTCCTGATTGGTAAATTTTTGATGAAATCCATAACATCTTGTCTGTTGTGAGGGATTCTGAATTGGCCATTAGGTTTGTTCTTATCACTGCACACTTTTGCTAACATCATATTAGGAGCGATGCCTGAAAAAAAGAACAGTATTACAATATTTATTGTAAACTAAACTGAGTTATTCCATTATATAGTATGCGCACAAATACTACATCTGTGCGTGTCTGTGTGTTGTGTGCCAGCAACAAGTGCCCATATTACTAAATACATAGCCATAGTTATCAACAGTTGACATTAAAGCTAACATTCATAAAATACATTGGTAAGGAGGATCACAGATGACTGCCCATAGATGATTCACTTATTAAGATGCAGAATCATCTGAAAAACTGCAAAGATCACCTACAGATGTTATCTCCAAAACAGGCTTGAACTGGGCAAAGAGTTTGAGGAAACATGCATTTTTCACCATCTACATTATACTGATCTGGAATGAATAAAAATCCTTAGCCTCTAAAGCCCTCAATATTTCAACTTTTATAGTGAAAAACCTACAAATAAAAGTATTTAACAGGTATATTTTCAGAGACAAGTAACAGAAAAATTTCTCTCTATTCAGATCTGAAGACTTAATGCTATTTATTGTAAATATGAAGCTTGGGTGACACTATGGAGAAGAGGAACCCAGTATAACAAAGATAAAGAGTAGTTACTCACCTGTAACAGGTGTTCTCCAGGAGCAGCAGGAATCAGTCCTCACATATGGGTGACGTTGGCGCCGACGGAGCCCCCATGCGGAGCATTTCCCCAGCTTTCAAAGAAAGCCTTTGGGAATGCAGCGCGCATGCGCAGTCCCCTTCCCGCCCAAGGGTGCCATCTTGCTCAGTCTGATGACATAGCTAAAAGACAGCAAAAAATAAAATGAAATATATGACTGCAACTCCCGGGGAGGAGGGAGGGTTGTGAGGACTGATTCCTGCTGCTCCTGGAGAACACCTGTTACAGGTGAGTAACTACTCTTTCTCCAGGACCAAGCAGGAAGTCAGTCCTCACATATGAGACTCCCCAGCTTCAGGCTACCGCGGACCCAAAGCTGAACAATGAGCTCCCTCTAGAGCCCCAGCATGCATGATAGAATCTTCTCTGAGAACGCCCCCGTACGGTAGCCCAACACCAGGGTCGGAGGGTAGGAGTTGCCTATACCTCAAAGAGATTACGGAGTACCGTCTGTCTGAAAGCACTGTCCCTGCGGGACTCCCTCTTGAGGCAGTAGTGGGCCGCAAAAGTCTGGCTTGAAGACCAAGTAGCAGCCCGGCAGATGTCTGCCAGCGGAACAGAGCGGAGATGAGCTACTGACGCGGCTTTTGCTCTGACACAGTGGGCCGTGATGCGACCCTGCAAGGAGAGGCCGGCTGCCCTGTACGCCCAGGCGATACAGTCTGCCACCCAGATGGACAAGGTACGCTTGGAGACAGGTAACCCCAGTTTATTAGGGTCAAAAGATACGAAGAGCTGAACAGCCCTTCAGTGTCCCTGTGTACGGTCAAGGTAGAAGGACAACACCCTCCTACAGTCCAGGGTATGCAAGACCATTTCAGCCCGGCTGGCATGCGGCTTGGGAAAGAAAGTAGGAAGAACCACCTCCTGATTGAGATGGAAGGAGGAGACAATCTTTGGAAGGAACTTGGGATGAGTCCGTAAGACCACCCTGTTCCTATAGAACCTTGTGTATGGTGCCTCTGAGACCAGAGCTTGTAGCTCACTGACTCGCCTGGCTGAGGTAAGAGCTACCAAAAACAACGCCTTCCAGGAAAGAAAGCGTAAAGGACAAGTAGCCATAGGCTCAAATGGTGGACAAGTAAGTTGTTGCAAGACCACATTCAAATCCCATTCAGGTGCAGGTGGACGAATCGGAGGCTTGAGCAAAAGGAGGCCTCTGAGGAAGTGGGCCACTAAAGGGTGGCCTGACAGAGTGACCCTCCACTGGTGAGTGGTGCGCTGACAGAGCACTGAGGTGGACCCGAACAGAGTTGGATTTAAGGCCTAGGTTTGAGAGGTGAAGCAGATACTGCAGCACCACTGGTACCAGGCACGAAAAGGGATCCGCTTGGCACTGAGCACACCAGGTGGAGAACCTACGCCACTTAAGGGCATAAGATTTTCTAGTGGAGTGCCTCCTAGAGGCCAAGACCACCTCCTCCACCTCCCTAGGTAGCAGTAAGGGAGCTAGAATTACCCTTTCAGCATCCAGGCCATCAAATTGAGGGACTGGAGGTTGGGGTGCAAGAGAGATCCCTGAGATAGGAGATTGGGTTGCACCCCAGAGTGAGTGGAGTGAGTGAGTGGAGTGTCCACAGCCAACAGCAGAAGGAGTGGAAACCACGGTTGCCTCGGCCATCTGGGAGCTACCAGGATCACCGAGGCCTTGTCCCGAAGAACCTTGAAAAGGGTCCGGGCCACTAGAGGCGTGGGAGGAAACGCATACAGTAGGCCCGTAGACCAAGAGATTAGAAACGCATCTGCTGCTGTTCTCGGAGGATGCGGTTATCTGGAGCAGAACCTGGGTAGCTGACGGTTGAGCAGGCTCGCAAAGAGATCGATGGTTGGAAGACCCCATCTTAGGAAGACCCTCTGGAGCACCAGAGGATTCAACTGCCACTCGTGTGGCTGCAGAATCCTGCTCAACCTGTCTGCCAGGTAATTCTCTTGGCCAGGCAGATAAACCGCCTTGAGAAGCATGCCTTGTTGGACTGCCCATGAGCACAGGGCTTGAGCCTCCTGACACAGAAGTCGGGATCCTGTGCCTCCTTGTTTGTTCACATAGAACATGGCAACTTCTGTCTGAACTAGAACAGACTGGTGAGAGAGGGCATGAGAGAAAGTTTGGAGAGCCAAGCGGATAGCTCTGAGCTCCAAGAGGTTGATCTGCAGTGCGGCCTCCCAAGGAGACCAGAGGCCTTGGGTGCATGCCCCCTGGCAATGTGCACCCCAACACTGAAAAGAAGCATCTGTTGTCAGTACTTGTGTTTGTGGTGGTGACTGAAAAGGCACTCCGCGCACTAGATTCGGGAGATGCAACCACCATTGAAGGGAGGCCGCCAGCAGTTTGGACACCCTTACTTTGTCGCTCAAGTGTCCTGTGGCTTGTAGCCACTGAGTTCTGAGGCCCCACTGAGCAGGCCTCATGTGCAGACGGGCATTTGGAGTAATATGGACCGTGGATGCCATGTGGCCCAATAGTCTCAGGAATTGCCTGGCGGAAACCAGAGAATTGCTGTGGAACTGTCTGGCCAAGTCCATCAGTCTGTGGGCCCTGTCTACAGGCAGATAAGCCTTTGCCTAAAGGGTATCCAGTCTTGCTCCTATGAACTCTGTGTTCTGTGAGGGGTGCAAAGTGGACTTTGCGAAGTTTATGACAAAACCCAGATGCTGTAGAAGGCAGACAGTGCGGAGGGTGGCCTGTCTGGTTTCCTATGGAGACTGACCCTTGATGAGCCAGTCGTCCAGGTATGGAAAGAGAAATATGCCCTGGACTCTGAGATAGGCAGCTACCACCGCCAGGCATTTGGTGAAAACCCTGGGTGAGGAGGTTAGGCCAAAGGGAAGTACTCTGTACTGAAAATGATTTCCTCCCACTACAAATCTGAGATATTGTCTGTGGTCTGGATGAATGAGGATGTGAGTATAAGCATCCTTTAGGTCCAAGGAGCATAGCCAATATCCCTGCTGGAGGTAGGGCAGCAGTATTCCAAGGGTAAGCATCTTGAACTTTTCCCTCACCAGGAACTTGTTGAGATTTCGCAAGTCGAGGATGGGCCTGAGGCCTCCTGTCCTTTCTGGTACCAGAAAGCACCTGGAATAGAAGCCTTGCCCTCTCAGGTGGTGGGGCATCGGTTCCACCGCCTGCTCCTTTAGAAGACTTGTCAACTCCCGAAGGAGTAAGTCCCTGTGGAGAGGGAGTCTTGGAGGCTCTCCTGGAAAGTAGGAGGGGGGTAACTGGTCGAAGTGGAGCAAATAGCCCTTTTGGACTATGCTGAGCACCCAGGTATCCCCGGTTATGGCTGACCACCTGTGGGCATACAGGGTCAGCCAGCCTCATGTGCTGAGAGGGGCCAGCTGAGGAGGAGAGGCTATGCCACTGGAGTCAAAACCCCGCTCCCTGCTGTGCAGGAGCCGGAGCTGGTGGCTTGGGGGTTTTCTGCCTACGGGGCCCATGTCCCTGCCCCTTGGCCTGCTGACCCTGCTGGGGAGCTGTGGAGGCCTGGTACTGAGGGTAAGTTTTGTAGGCAGATGACTTCCTCGGGTAAAAGGACTTTTTCCCCAAGCCCTTCTTCTTTTCAGAAGGAGCAGAGGTCTTCCTGGACAGCCTTGTTCTGGTGAGAGTCTTGGACTTGAGTTCTGCAGCCTTTTCAGCCATGGGCTTGCCAAAGAGGTTTTCACCTCGGCAAGGGACATCGACCAACTTGTCCTGCACCCATGGCTCGAGGTCCGATGACTGTAGCCAGGCCTGACGGCGTGCACCAATGCCGGCCGCGACTACTTGGGCCGAAGCCTCGAAGCCATCATAAGCTGCTCGAGACAAACTTCAAGCACTCATGGATCCCAGCTAACAAGGCTGTGAACCTCTGCAAAAGTTCCTCGGAGAGACCCGCAGAGAATCCAGCAATCTCCTTTGCCAGGTCTCGTAGGTACATGCCCATGTACAGCTGGTAAGTCTGGACATGGCAAGCAAGCATAGAGCCCTGGAAGCACTTTCTACTGAGGGCATCCAGGTTCTGGGTTTCCCGGCCGGGGGGCACCGAGGAGTGCATCTTCTGACTCTTCAGACGATGCATGGCCGATTCCACAACCATGGAGTGGTGCGGCAGCTGTGCCTTCTGGAACCCAGGGCTCTTGCAGACTCGATAAATGGAATCGACCCGCTTGCTAAGAACCGGCGTCGAGGCCAGCGCCTCCCACATAAAGAAGAGCAACCGTTCCAGCATCGGAGGAACCGGTACAGTAAAGGCCTCCTTGGGGGGAGAGTCATACTAGCTCGAGGCTCCTCCTCAGGGTCCGCGGGGAAGGCCAAGGCCTTGGCCATGTCCCTCACGAAATCCGAGAACTAGGTATCCTCCGGGGGGGACCTTCTCAGAGATTCAGACTCCAGTGAGTCCGAAGGGACACACCGGGTCTGAAAAGTGTCCGGGGACTCCTCGTCCTCCGTTTCCCATCCCGACCCCTCCGAGGAGGAGTCGAGCGGCTCCAGTCGGGCGGGCACCGATGCCATCCGCCCCGACGCCAAGGGCACTAGCGTCGACAACCTCGGTCCCGCACGGGAAATCAAGGGTGATCTCGGCCAAGGATCGACTCGAAATCTCATGGACTCGAGGATCGGCTCGGCCTCCGGGGTCGACTTGGACGTCAAGGTCCCGGTGGTCGGGGCAGATGCACTGGTGAGACTGGTGATCAGTACCCGCTGCTGTTCCATGAAGGCAGCCAAACTGCTCTCCAAGGCTGTTAACCTGAGTCCAAGCTCAGGAGACCCATCAGCCTCTGACTCGGGCCCCAATGGCGGCTCCCCTGGAGGAGAGCCCACGAGGACTACAGTACTCATGTGACCCGGGGCCTCTGTTTAGCAGGCCTCTCCGACTCTGAAGACCCGGGACGGCGGTCAGGGCTATGCGACCTGGCCCTCGAGGAGCCAAGAGTGTCCACAGACGCCGCCCTCGCGGGTTTCTTTTTCCTGCGGTGCTCCCGTGAAGGAGACCCCCTCTCAGAGGAGCCCCAACTACGCTTGGGGTCGGACTCCCGAGACGTCGAGACCTTTGACGAAGTCCGGGCTCGGCTGGACACGGAATCAGAGAAGATCCTTTTGTGCTGATGCTGCCGGCTCCTGAATGCCTTGGAGGACATTTTGCCACATGGGACACAGACCAGCGGGTCATGGTCGGGCCCGAGGCAGCAGTCGAGTGTGTCGGTGAGAGACATCAGTTTCTTACACCGATCACACTTCTTAAACCCGCTGGCAGCCATCGGGGGAAAAAGAGCCCCTGTAAGGTCAAAAGACTGGGCTGCCAGGGAAAAATGAAAAAATGGCGTGAACGCTAGTCTCTAAGGACAAAAACCGAAAAATGAAATCCAGACTCGATACCGGTGTACCGGGCCCAGGCGGGAAAGGGAACCGGCGTCAAACCGAGAGAAAACACGGATCCACGCCGAAAAAAATCAACTTTTTCACGGGTGACCACGACACACATGCATTAGGCTCCGCGGAACAAAGAAGACTGAGCAAGATGGCACCCTTGGGTGGGAAGAGGACCGCGTGCATGCACGCTGCATTCCCAAAGGCTTTCTTTGAAAGCTGGCGAAATGCTCTGCATGGGGGCTCCGTCGGCGCCAACATCACCCATATGTGAGGACTGACTTCCTGCTTGGCCCTGGAGAAAGCATGCAACAGACCCATGAAAATTTTAAGGAAATAGGAAAAGAATGACTACCTGCTGCCAACCTCCCAGATGCCTGACAAAAACAGAAGGGGTAACATCTCAGAACAGCTATTCCACCTTGTATCTGAAGCAGGCTACTCAAGACATGCAGCCCAAGGCGGTGTATGCAATACAAATGTGTAACCGAGTACCACACATATCCATTCCAGATGGAATGGATGTTTTATTTCATAGTAGAGTGGTTTTATAAAACTTTTAATATTCATGCTTTCTAACAATGTGCACCTTCCTTTTTAATACTAGTCTGCACTACTGGAGACCTTTACTTCATAAAACACTATCTCCACACTGCTTGAAGAAAATATCCCTAGAAATCCCATTGGCCCACAGAAAAGAAATCATGAAACACATTTAGACAAAGGAGAGTTTTTAGCATCATCACAAGTGGAACAGGAATTTTGCGCTTCTGCCAATTACTGTTTTATGAACTCTCATAGTGTTTCATTAACTGTTACATTGTACATCAAGAGATCTGTACGGGTTACAAGTAACATAAGACTGTTTCCTCTTCTACTGAGACTTGAAATGCTTCCATTTGTAGACGTGCAGTTGGCCAGTGATATCAAGTTAATCAGGGATTCCCACCTCGTTAAGAGTACTTTGCCAGCATTGTGGTCTGAAAAAGATCAAACATATCTACCACAACAAAAATATAAATTCATGAAGTTGAATACCTTACAATATCCAAGAGCATTGGTTCAAACTGTGTATGACTTAATGAAACATAAAAACATAGAAACCTGACAGCAGAAAAAGACCATATGGCCTATCTAGTCAGCCTTTCCATATCAACTACTATAGTCCCCTTTTTCCCTTTAGAGATCTTCTGTGGTTGTCCCAAGCTTTCTTGAATTCAGATATTGTCCTCGTCTATACTATCTCCACTGAGAGACTATTCCATACAGCTACCTCTCTTTCTGTAGAAATATTTCCACATATTACTCCTGAGTCTATCGCCTTTCACCCTCACCCAATGTCCCCTCATTGCAGAGCTTGCTTTCAGTTGAAAGAAGCTCTCTTCTTGTGCATTTATTCAATGGAGGTATTTAAATGTCTTTATCATATCCCCTCTATCCCGCCTTTCCTCTAATGTATACATATTAAGATCTTTATGTCTGTCACCACCATATGCTTTATAACGAAGAACACTAACCATTTTAGTAGCCATCCTCTGCACAGGCTCCATCCTATTTATATCCTTTTGAAGGTGCGGTCTCCAGAACTGCACATAATACACCAAATGAGGTTGCACCAGAGTCTTATACAGAGGCACTATAACCTCCTTTTATCTACTGGCCATTCCTCTCCCTATGCACCCAAGCATCCTTCTGGCTTTTGCTGTCGCCTTTGCTACCTGTTTAGCCACTTTAAGATCATCAGAAGCCATCACAGCCAGGTCCCGCTGTTCTTTTGTGGACAGAAGTATTTTGTCCCCTTACACTGTACTGCTCCCTTGGATTTTTGCAGCACAAGTGCATGACCCTGCATTTTTCAGCATTAGATCTCACTGCCAAATTCTTGACCACTCTTCAAGCTTAGCTAGAGCCCTCCTCATATTCTCTACTCCTTCCTGGTTGTCTACTGTATTACAGATTTTTTTAAATCATCTGCAGAGAGGCAAACCTTACCCTACAGCCCTTCCGGAATATCACTAACAAAGATGAATCGAACCAACGACATTTGATCTCTGCGGCACACCACTGGTAACATCTTTCTCCTCAGAGGAACGATAAAATATATTCATTTCACACTTCACAAAAGCAATACCTTGAAGGCATGGGTTAGTCCAGAGGTTCCCAACTCCAGTCCTGGAGGGCCAAACACCATTCAGGTTTTCAGGCTGTCCCTAATAAATATGCATGAGATGTATTTGCATGCACTGCCCCCCATTGTATGCAAATGTATCTCTGCATATTCATTAGGGACAGCCTGAAAACCTGAATGGTGTTTGGCCCTCCGGGACTAGAGTTGGGGACCTCTGGGTTAGTCACTGCTTGAATAATCTTTCTTCTAAACTAGGGAAAGGGGATGACAGATGGGAAAAAACAAGTTTAGGACGTCACTCCCAGCTAAATCATAGCATTGGTAATAGTCATCATATTAACCCATACGTCAATGACAAGAGGGAAGAGGAGTCTGGAATAAAATCCATACAAAATACAAGCAAGCCAACCAGAATTTGCTGGAAGACAATGAACAGAAATTTTCAAAAATCTAGCCTACAAAGTTCCTGACCTGGAAACCCTGATGGTGGAAATGGACTTGGACATCGTGACCATTATAGAAACATGGCTTAAAGAGTCGCATAAATGGGATATAGCTATAGCTATAATTTATTTAGAAGAAACAGAGAAGGCAGAAAAGGAGGAGGAGGAGCCCTACATGCCAAAAGCAAAATGAAAGCCGCTGATAAAAAGCAGCGCTTTGGATTGTGTTGGAAAGAGGAGATGGCACTATCATCCACACTGGTGAGTTTACAGGCCTACAACTCAAACTGAGGAAATTGATAGAGACTTGATCATTGATATTGCAAAGGTAGCTATGAAGGGAGAAGTGATCATATTGGGTGACATTAATCTACCAGATGTGGACTGAAGTATTCCTTCTACAAATGGAAATAAGTCAAAAGACTGTGGATGCCTTCCAAGAAGCACTGCTCAAGACAACTGGTGATGGAACCAAGCAGGGAAGGTTTGATGCTGGATTTAGTACTCACCAATGGAGACAGTGTGTTGAATGTCTGGGTGGGTGCCCATTTGAGCAGCAGTGACCATTACACAGTGTGATTTGAGGTAAAAGCCAAGGCAGAGTCCAATCACAGCAAAAGCAAATTCCTAGACTTCAAAAATGCTGACTTCAGTAAAATGAGAAGGTACCAGAAGGAGAAGTTGTCATGATGGGAGGAGATAAAGGAAGTGGAATTACAGTGGGCTAAACTAAAAGAGGCAGTATAAAAGGGGCAATGAATATATATGTAAGCAGGGCCGGATTTACCTTGAGTGAGGCCCTACGCCAACAAAAATTGTGGGCCCCCAGAAAAAATAAAAACGAGATCAACTTACCAAAACAGAAATGGCAATAGATGTATAGAATTGCCTGACATAAAGAGGCAATAGGGACAAAATCAGCATCGGAATTCAAGAAATACATTAAAAAAGACATATTCCAGTTAATAAATTCAAAATAAAAAGTATTTTTCTACCTTCTGTTTGGGCATTTTTTCAGTTGCAATTGCTCCAGTCACTTTCTTCTGGTTTCTTCGTGGCTTCTGCTAGCTATCCATTTGTCCTTTCTTCTCTTTTAGATGTTTTCCATTCTCTCTCTATTTCTGCTTTAACATACTGATTGTTTCCCTTTTGCTCTTTCCCCCAATTCTTTCCTTATTCCTTTATCATCCATTTAAATTTCACCCTTCCATTTTCAAGCCCCTCTTACTCTCCCAATACCCAGCCCATCATAGACTTTTCTTCCACACAAAATATTTTTCCCCTCTCCATTCTCATTCCCCATCCATTCTAGTCCTCCCCCAAAATCAGTTCCCTTATAGTTCTAGACCCACCCAGCATCCACTCCCTTCTAGTCCCATTCTCCCATGCCCCACATCAGCCCATTTCCAGTCCTATTCTAGCTCTTCATCAGCCCATTTCCAGTGCTAGCCTTCACATCACAGGCCATTTCCAGTCCTAGCCCTCCCCCCCCATCACAGCCTATTTCCAGTCCTAGCCCCCACCATCACATCCCATTTGCAGTCCGAGTCCCCCTGCACCATCACAGCCCATTTGCAGTCCTAGTTCCCCCCCCCCACCATCACAGCCCATTTGCAGTCCAAGTTACCCCCCCCCCAATAGCTCTTTTCCGGTCCAGGTCCCCCCCCCATCACAACCCATTTCCAGTCCAAGTCCCCCCCCATAGCCCTTTTCCGGTCCAGGTCCCCCTCCCCATCACAACCCATTTCCAGTCCATGTCCCCCCCCATAGCCCTTTTACAGTTCAGGTCCCCCCCCCATCACAGCCCATTTCTTTCCAGTACGTCCCCCCCCCCATAGCCCTTTTCCGGTCCAGGTCCCCCCCCCTTCACAACCCATTTCCAGTCCAAGTCCCCCCCCATAGCCCTTTTACAGTTCAGGTCCCCCCCCATCACAGCCCATTTCTTTCCAGTCCAAGTACCCCCCCCCCCATAGCCCTTTTCCGGTCCAGGTCCCCCTCCCCATCACAACCCATTTCCAGTCCATGTCCAAGTCCCCCCCCCCCATAGCCCTTTTCCGGTCCAGGTCCCCCCCCCATCGCAACCCATTTCCAGTCCAAGTCGTCCCCCCCCCATAGCCCTTTTACTGGTCCGGTTCCGCCCCCCCCTACTATCACAGCCCTTTTCTTTCCCGTCCAAGTCCCCCCCCCCAGCCCTTTTCCGGTCCAGGTCCCCCCCCCCCAATCACAGCCCATGCAGTCCTTGGCCCCCCCGACCAGCACCGCGGCTGTCTGAGAGGCTTCAGAGGGAGCCGGGTAAGCTCGCGCGAGGCCCCGGCTCCCTCTGTACAGCCGCCAGCGTGAAGAGCCTTTTCCTTCACGCTGGCGGCTGTATCTGTGAAGCCGCGAATGCTGGGAAAGGTTAAAGGGCATTGCCTTTAACCTTTCCCAGCAATCGTGGCTTTACAGATACAGCCGCCAGCGTGAAGGAAAAGGCTCTTCACGCTGGCGGCTGTACAGAGGGAGCCGGGGCCTCGCGCGAGCTTACCCTGCTCCCTCTGAAGCCCTGCGGTGTGTGGGCCCTTGCCAGCTGTGGGCCCTACGCCATGGCGTACATGGCATATAGGTAAATCTGGCCCTGTATGTAAGAAAGGTAAATAAAAACAAGAGGAAAAGGAAATCTATATGGTTCACCAAAGAAGTGGTTGCACAAATGAAGGCAAAAAAACACAGCTTTTACAAAATTCAGAAGATCACAAAAAGAGGAACACAGAAAAGAATACAAGATAAAGCTAAAAGAGACAAAAAAGGATAGCAAACGCAAAGGCAGAAGAAAAGATGGCTAAAGATATGAAGCGTGGAGACAAAACATTTTTCAGGTATATTCGGAAGAAGAGGAAGATCAGAGAAGGAACTGCAAGACTCAAAAGTGCCAAGAACAGAATTCTGGAAAGTGACATTGTAAAAACGAAAATGCTAAACAAATACTTCTGTTCTATATTCATGAAAGAAAATTCTGGAGAAGGACCACGTATGATTGAGAAATAGACAAATGGGAATGAACTAGATACCACATCATTCACAGAAGACGACATTTTGGAATAGCTTGCAAAACAAAGTGGACAAGGCCATGGGACCGGATGGGATATATCCCAAGATACTGAAAGGGTACAGAGAGGTTCTGGCAGGGCCTTTAAAGAATGTTTTTAATAGATCCTTGGAGACAGGAGAAGTTCCACAGGACTGGAGAAGGGCTGATGTGGTACCTCTTCACAAAAGTGGTAAAAGAGGTGACAAACTATAGGCTGGTAAGCCATATTTCTGTGGTGGGAAAAGTAATGGAGGCGCTCTTGAAAGAAAGAATAGTGGACTTTCTGGAAACCAATGGATTACAAGATTCAAGGCAACATGGTTTTACCAGGGGAAGATCAAGCCAAACAAATTTGATTGAGTTCTTTGACTGGGTGACCAGAGAACTAGATCAAGGGCATTCGATAGAT
The DNA here is from genome assembly GCA_033557465.1 of Ichthyophis bannanicus. NCBI lineage: Eukaryota > Metazoa > Chordata > Amphibia > Gymnophiona > Ichthyophiidae > Ichthyophis > Ichthyophis bannanicus. Next base: position 340,084,644 of record CM066032.1, read on the forward strand.
TTCAGCAAAACCTTTGATACTATTCTTCATAGGAGGCTTATCAATAAGCTGAGCAGCCTGGAGATAGATCCCAAGGCAGTGAACTGGATCTGAAATTGCTTGACTGAAAGACGACAGAAGGTGGTAGTAAATGTAACTTACTCAGAAGAAAGTGAGGCAGCCATAAGGTTTAGCTGTGGGAAACCCCTCCCCCCCCCCCCCCCAGCCATGAGGTTCTTACATAAGTGATCAGCTTGCTAAGAGGAGACATAAAGATTTCAGCAGGCACCCTTCCCCCTCTCCAGGTCTGAGCACAATATCCCCTTGCCCAGAGATCAGCAGACCAGAGCACACCGGTTTGGACAGGTCACCCAGGTACTTTCCCAGTGGCTACTGATTGGTGGACAGAAAATACCTGAGGCGAATGAGATTGTAGAATGAGTTTTAAAATTGTACTGTATATAAGGCATTGTAGGACGTCCCTCGAGGCTCAGATTTTTTGTGGAGACTGCTGGTTCTCTGTCTGGGCCTGTGCGCACATTAAAGATCCTGTTTGCATACCAGCCTGTCTGTGTGTTTCCTTCTGTGGGTGAGTGAGAGAATTAGAGCTTTTTCAGCAGCTTTGCTGTAACATTCTGGCACCCCAGGTGGGACGGGACGAAATTAAATTAAATAAAATAAAAAGCCTCTCTCATCACACCCACGGTGGGAAGACTTCTGCTCTTGCAGTATCGGGCCTCCACAAGTCAGGGACCGGGCCCCTCCAGGTGATTAACGGTCCTTGGCGCCCCGGGCCCCCTTTTGTGCTCCGGAAGGACACCTTGACTCATCTGGTCGGTCGGTCCCTGCGGCTGACCCCCCCGATTGAAAACCGGCTGGATAGACTAGCATCCAAATTCTCTGTCTGATCAGAGTTCGGGTGAGTACTACTACTACCTTACTGTTTTATTGTTTTGGGTAGCTCTGTATTCTGTATCTGGAAATCCTGGTAAATCTGGTAGATTCTGTGAACCTGTAGCGGCATGATCACCCGCAACGAGCAGTCCGAGTAAGGGTCCCAGAGGCCCTGAAACCATTGCTCGTCCAGTCTGTGTTGGGTATCTGGTAAATCTGGTAGGAATAGGGGGGGGGGGCGCTTGCGAGTGCCGGTAAATAACTGCAGTATAAATTTAACTTTGCCATCTAGGGCCCCTTAAAGGTATTTAAAGTGCAGCGCTGCCAAAGCTATTGAAAAATTGCCAAAATATTAGCACTTAATCCCCTTAAGTGTGCCCTCCAAGCTGATTATTAAAAATTTGCACTGACCGCATTTTTTCATGGACGCCGGCTGGAGCCCCACTCGGGCTGCGGGCGGCACGAGACTGCCGTTTGTTGTCGGCGCGTGGCCCCCGCCGCAGCCCAGCTGGCTCTCCGTTTTTTAGTTTATTCTTCTTTTTGTGTTGTTGTCTGCCTCGTGCACTCAGTCGGCGAGTGGGGGTTCGGCGCGCTGGAGCGTCTGTTTTGGGCCTGATCGGGGTGCCCGTCTGGCTTTTGCTGTGGCTTCTGCACCGTGGAGCACAGGGAGTGATTTCCTTGCCGCCGCTCGTCTCTGCTAGTGGGGATTTTTGCCGGACCACTCCCTGTTCCCAGGGAGTCCCGATCTGTGTTCCCCTGCTTCATCTTGAGTCCGGTGCTGTTTGACCCGATGCTTCTTCTTCGAGTTCAGGAGCGAGGGAGTCGGTGTCTGGAGGTGTGCAGTGCCCTTGGTGGTGAGTGAGCCGGAGCCGGTGTGGAACGCACAAGGAGGCAGCCATCTTGTGAAGACCACGTGTAAGCTACACTGAGATACTAAAAGAAACAGCACTTGAAGTAATCCTGGAGCTCCATCTAGTGGACATTAGCTGTATTTCTCATACTACTATTATCCTCATGGTTAAAGTAATCCTGGAGCTCCATCTAGTGGACATTTTAAAAAAATAGCTAGCTATACTTTCTTATATCACTATTATCAAAATCAAATCTCATGCTGCAGCTAGAGTGTGTATTTTGTAATATTGCATTTTTCCTGAATTGAGATTAGATTAGATGATGTATATTGTAAATTGCTTTTTCCTGAATTGAGATTGGATTAGAAGATCTGTATTGTAAATTGCTTTTTCCTGAATTGAGATTGGATTAGAAGATTTGTATTGTAAAATTTCATTTTCCTGAATTGAGACTAGATTAGAAGATCCACATTGTATACTGCATTTAGTCATTGAACTAGAATTTGAGCATGGGGTCGTGAAAGTCAAAAGTGCAAACGACCCTACAGTGCATGCTTCGCAATTTTAAATCTGGGTTTGGGGAGGTTTACGGGGTTCCCCTCTCCCCCTCTCGATTATCTTTTCTATGTCAGAGGGAATGGCCAGCCTTAGTCAAGCTGTGGCCTCCCCAGGGGTCCACAGATCTACCCACTGCGTTTTTAGTCCATCAAATTGTAGCGAAAGAACACCCAGACCAGTTTCCATATATTGATTCATGGCTGGCCATATGCCAGCTCAGACCAAGATGGTTCCAGCGCTGCCACGAGGATCAGTGTAGAATAATGGTGGCAGCCATCAGTCGCCAAAAGGGACGGACGCTCGCCCCTATCTACCAGGGGCGGGACTCTCCAGATATTCCTCCATGCCCCCTCCCTCTGCTTCAACCCCATGTCCCATCCGCACCACTGCAGAATCTGCCCATAGCTGAAGGGTCAGGAAGACCTCCTCTTGGGGTGGGTGATGCCAGATTTAGGGAAGATTCTATGGATTCTGTCCCCTCATCTTCAGATTCCCCTCCCACATCCTCCACCCCTCCCACTTCTGGTACCACCTCCAGTGCCACCATCTCCTCCCGAGAGCAGAGAGGCTGAGCTTTGATCGCCAACCCCGGTAGCCTGCCGCCTGCGGTCGCATGATCTCCAAATGCCACTACAACAAGTACAGGGGCTCCCGTATCTTGATGCTGCTGGTAGTGTGGCAGTGGGACCATCCAGCCTGATTTATGTCCCTTTCTCTACCACGGACCTGTTGAACTGGAAAACCCACTATGCCTCCTATACTGAAAAGCCCCAAGAACTGACAGATCTTATGACCAGTATTATGCAAACACACCAGCCTACCTGGTCAGACACTAAACAATTGCTTTCCACTTTATTCAGTACAGAAGAACGGGCGCGCATTGTACGGGCCACCCTCAAGTGGCTGGAGACACATCCTGCCCATGAGGGAGTTATAAATCCATGGCAGCAGGCAGAGGCAGATTTCCCGAATGAAGACCCCCGCTGGGACCCGAACGACCCTGTTGGAGCAGTGGCTCTCACTCGTTTCCGGACTGCGCTCCTTGAGAGCCTTAAGAAGGGGAGGCAACGAGCTATGAACATCAGTAAAATCGCAGAGGTTCTCCAGCTTCCTGATGAGAGTCCGGTGGTATTTTATGAGCGTCTGACTGAAGCATACCGATTATACACCCCCTACGATCCAGCGGCCCCTGAGAATCTTCGTATAGTGAATACTGCCTTTGTGGCACAGGCTCAAGGTGATATACGGTGGAAGCTGCAGAAACTGGAAGGGTTTGCATGCATGAATACAACACAATTGATGGAAGTAGCACAAAAAATATATGTAAATCGTGACCAGGAGCAGAAGCGAGAGTCGGAGCGTCGGATGAAGAAAAAAGCAGACTTCCTAGCAGCTGCCCTAGCCGAGCGACCACCAGTTCCAGCCTGGGCCAGAGGAGAAAATAGGGGACGAGGACGAGGCCGCGGATACGGGGGGCCGAGGTTTCCCCTAGGCCTCAATCAATGCGCCTACTGCAAAGAGGAGGGACATTGGAAGAATGAATGTCCAAATCGTAACACAAGGCGAGAGAGATACCCATCCACAAGGGGTGTAAGAGCACCTGTACGAACTACACGGGAGCAAGACCAGCATGATGCTTTCCCGCCTCCACCGAGACCAGCTTTCGAAGGCCTTGCAGCTATGGAACATTATGACTCGGATGGCTACTAGGCCAGACCGGGCTCCAAGTTTCTGTTGGGTCCCCAGGAGCCTATGGTCAACATGAATTTAGGGGACCGGAAAAAGCAATTCATGGTCGATACCGGAGCAACACACTCAGTGGTCACCCAACAAGTGGCCCCGATCTCCTCCCAATCAGTAACTATTGTGGGAGCCACGGGGGAGAGGGCCCAGAGACCTTTCCTGCAAAACCGCACGTGCCAGTTGGGGGGACGGACCATCACTCACCAGTTCCTGTATATGCCTGAATGTCCCATACCCCTGCTGGGTCGGGATGTTCTGGCAAAACTCCAGGCTCAAATCTCATTCGGGCCTGACGGCCAGGCTGAGCTCGAAATACCCAGCCTGGGCCCAACAGTTTTGGTACTGTCCGTCCCCCGAGAAGAAGAATGGCGGTTATATGAGAACAGGCCCAAATCTGATGTGGCTACCCTGGATACGTGGGAATCAGTGCCCCCTGGAGTATGGGCTAAAGGAAACCCCCCGGAATGGCCGTCAACATCCCTCCCGTATGCACTGAAATGAAGCCGGGAGCTTCCCTGGTACATGTGCGACAATACCCACTGCCGTGGGCAGCTGTGGAAGGAATTCATCATCATCTGGTGCAGCTACTACAGCATGGTATCCTGCGGCCCTGCCAATCGGCATGGAACACTCCTTTGCTGCCAGACCGAAAACCTGGAACCACCGACTACCGACCTGTTCAGGATCTCCGTCGTGTCAATGAGGCCATTGTGACTCTGCATCCAGTAGTACCAAATCCTTATACACTGTTGGGCCTCATCCCGGCGACTGCTTCTCACTTCTCAGTACTGGACCTAAAAGATGCCTTCTTTTGTATACGCCTGGCTACAGCGAGCCAGCACCTGTTTGCTTTCGAGAAAGAGGATCCTGCTACTGGCAGAAAGTCCCAAGTTACCTGGACTCGCTTACCACAGGGATTCAAAAACTCCCCTACCATTTTCAGCACAGCATTGGCCCAAGATCTCACTAGTTTCCCCCCGGGGGAGCCCGGCAGACGAGTACTTTTGCAGTACGTTGATGACCTGCTAATCGCTGCTGACTCTGAGGCTGAATGTATACTGGCAACCACAGAGCTTCTCCAACTTCTGTATGATGCGGGTTACCGAGTTTCCAGAAAAAAGGCTCAGTTATGCCAGTCGGAAGTGAAGTATCTGGGATTCCATCTGTCGAAAGGAAGCCAACAGTTGGGGAGTGAGAGGAAGGAAGCAGTGTGCCGGATCCCAGCGCCAACAATCCGCAAACAAGTACGCGCCTTTCTCGGGGCCGCTGGGTACTGTCGTATCTGGATTCCCAACTTCGCAAAGATTGCAAAGCCCCTCTATGAGTCTACAAAGGGCCCAGAGAAGAGCCCCCTTGAATGGGGTCGTGACCAACAGGAGGCCTTCGAACATTTGAAAAGGGCATTACTGTCATCACCAGCCCTAGGCCTTCCAGATGTTACCAAACCTTTCACTCTCTACGTACACGAAGCAGCAGGAACAGCTTTGGGGGTCTTGACCCAACAACTAGGGTCTTGGCCGCGACCAGTCGCCTACCTGTCTAAACTGCTGGATCCAGTGGCCAAGGGATGGCCACCTTGCCTGAGAGCAATAGCAGCAAACAGCCTTGTTGGTGGAAGAGTCTGATAAACTGTCCATGGGCCAAGGCCTTCTAGTCACCGTCCCACACTCAGTCCAAACATTGCTAGAGCATAAAGGAAGTCACTGGTTCACCAGCTCCCGGATGTTGAAATACCAGAGCATGTTATGGGGAAATCCCAGAGTGCAGATAACTACCAGCCAAGCCTTAAACCCTGCTACATTCCTGCCTGTTGGCCCGGGACCACCTGATCACGACTGCCTGGAAGTGATGGATACAGTCTTCTTCAGTCGCCCTGATCTGACAGATGTGCCGTTAAGCAATCCGGATGAGACCTACTTCGTAGATGGAAGCAGTCTGGTGTTGGAGGGCCGCAGGTGTGCGGGGTACGCGGTGGTGACAATGGAAGAGATAGTTGAAGCTCAACCTTTGCCCCCTGGAACTTCCGCACAGAAGGCGGAACTCATTGCCCTTACCCGTGCCTTAACCCTTGGGACTAACCATCATGTGAATATATACACAGACTCCCGGTATGCCTTTGCCACTCTCCATGCCCATGGGGCCCTGTACAAGGAAAGAGGGTTAGTTACTGCAGCTGGCTCAGAAATAAAGAACGGCCCCCAGGTATTGGCCCTGTTAGAAGCAGTCTGGCATCCTAAAGCAGTAGCCGTTATGCACTGCAGAGGCCACCAGAAAGGGAACAGTGAAATAGCTAAGGGAAATAGACGGGCTGATGTAGAAGCCCGGCGGGTCGCAACCACATCCTTGTCCCAGTCCTTCCCAGAGGGCTCCCAGGATCTACAAGCCCCCCTGTTCCCAGTCCCACTAAGCCAATGGGCCAAGAGGTACACTACACGAGAACTAGATTTCTTCTGTCAGGAGGAGGGTGGGGTGTTACACACGGATGGTTGGATAAGGTTACCTAGAACAGGGACAGCTCCAGTGATAGTCATCCCAGACAGCCTTGCCCCAGCATTCCTATCATCCTTTCATCAGGCCACTCATATGGGCAAGACAACAATGGAAACTACCCTCTGCCCATATTTCTTCATTTCCTGTTTATCCTCGTTGGCAGCTGCAATTGTTAGACAATGCACCCCATGTGCTAAAAACAATGCCCGTCAAGGTCCAAGCCAACCCCCAGGGGTCCAGTCTTATGGGGTCACCCCTATGGGAAACATCCAGGTTGACTTTTCAGAAATGCCCCGAGCAAATGGGTACCGGTATCTGCTAGTATTAGTCTGTACTTTCACGGGGTGGGTGGAGGCTTTCCCAGTCCGCACAGAAAAAGCCAGAGAAGTGACAAAGGTGCTGCTACATCAAATCATTCCCCGTTTTGGGCTTCCAGTAGTAGTGGGATCGGATAATGGACCTGCATTTGTGGCCCAAGTGGTACAGCAGGTAGCCAAGGCCTTGCAGATCGACTGAAAGCTACACACAGCTTACCGTCCGCAGAGCTCAGGGAAAGTAGAACGCATGAATCGCACCATAAAGAGCCAGTTAGCAAAACTGTGTCAGGAAACCTCATTGAAGTGGCCCCAATTGCTCCCTATAGCTCTGCTCCGCATACGGTCAGCCCCACGAAAGGGTATCGGTGTTTCCCCCTTTGAAGCTGTGTATGGTCGCCCTGCACCCCTCATACAGGGCGTCCATGGAGATTTAACTCAGATAGGTTCAGAAATAACCCGGCAGGAACTGTCGGCTCTCAGTTCTGTATTGCAGAAATTGCACCTGTGGATCCAGGAGCGACTCCCCATCAACCTGACTGAAGCGCTCCATACGCACCAGCCTGGTTCCCAGGTGTGGGTCAAGGAGTGGAAGAAAGATCCATTGACCCCCCAGTGGCGAGGCCCGTATACCGTTCTGCTGACCACCCCCACGGCTGTCAAGGTGGCTGAAGTCGCTCTGTGGATCCATCACTCTCGTGTCAAGGCCGCTGCACCAGAAGTTGTTCCAGCCTGCACCGCAGTCCCGATTCCAGATCAACCCCTGCGTTTGAAACTGAAGAGGGACTTTTCTGCCCAGTAAGGGGCTCTAACAGACTGCCGACGAGCTCTGGACCACCGGAGAGACTGATCTACGAGACCCCCTTTCCAGAACCAGGAGCAGAATGAGAAGCGGTGCCTTAGCCTTACTCCTATTCCTGACATGGACCTGCTTTCAAACAAGTGCAGAGACTACTAACACAGCAGTATTACTTGCCCAAACTGCTCTGAACATGACAAACTTTTGTATACGTAACTCTCTACAAACCGGGGTGTTTCTGTCAACCTCTCTTATTGCTGTACCGTCTAGTTTATGTGAAATGCAGAACTTCACTATGCTTGCTAATCTGAACTGTAAACAACCTGGGATATATTTTTCTACATTTTTCTACCATATTGGGGTTACCCGACCAACTTCTACACATTTCAACCAAGTGCCTTTTTCCTTACAGGTAGTTCCACCCTAAATGCTACTGATTGTTTCTTTTTTGTCAATGCCAAGAGGGGAGGGTTCAATGTATCAAATACTGTGTTATCATGCAGCTCTGTTACAAAGGTATCCTATTCACATTCAGAAATGTATCTTCCCTTAGGCTGGTTTTTAGTATGTGGCAGAATGACGTATACTTACGTCCCCGCAAATGCCACTGGTGGTCCGTGCACTTTTGCTAGGCTTACAACTGCTGCCTTCGTCCGCCCCCCCAGTTATCCCCGCTCTGCCCCCATGCCCTCGACCTGTAACTCAAACGTAGAGCCTTACAGTGATGAGACAGCTCTTGGACTGTCACTGTCAATCCTTGGGACACCTGGGTTAGCCCTACACAACTCCATGGAGATAAGCCGACTCGCTTGATCTCTAGCCAAAACCCTTAACCTCACCTCAACCATACTAGCTTCCATAAATTACGAGCTGTCCGGCCTACGTACAGCGATTCTACAGAATAGAATGACCATTGATTTCCTGCTGTTACGCCTCAACCATGGGTGTGAGGAATTTGAAGGAATGTGTTGTTTTAACCTCACTGATGAAAGTGTGTCCATTGAACGCTCAATCCAAGACCTACGTGACTTAGTTAAGCAAATCTCAGACCCGTCCATGGGACTGGGGACGGGGTGGTTCGTCAAATTGTTTGGTTGGTTGGGGGGCCTTAAAACCCTAGCTATAGGAGTTTTCCTTCTCTTCCTAGTATGTGCCCTCATACCATGTTGTATCCCCATTCTTCACCGCTTCATTACCACCACCCTTGACACCCTGGTAGAACGTAAGGCTGCTACCACTGTCATGGCCCTGACCCAATACACCCCTCTGCGGCTTGCCTCCAGTAATACTGACCTCTACTGCCCCTAGCGGTTGAGGTCACACTTAAAAAGGGGGGAGTGAGGCAGCCATAAGGTTTAGCTGTGGGAAACCCCTCTCCCCCCAGCCATGAGGTTCTTACATAAGTGATCAGCTTGCTAAGAGGAGACATAAAGATTTCAGCAGGCACCCTTCCCCCTCTCCAGGTCTGAGCACAATATCCCCTTGCCCAGAGATCAGCAGACCAGAGCACACCGGTTTGGACAGGTCACCCAGGTACTTTCCCAGTGGCTACTGATTGGTGGACAGAAAATACCTGAGGCGAATGAGATTGTAGAATGAGTTTTAAAATTGTACTGTATATAAGGCATTGTAGGACGTCCCTCGAGGCTCAGATTTTTTGTGGAGACTGCTGGTTCTCTGTCTGGGCCTGTGCGCACATTAAAGATCCTGTTTGCATACCAGCCTGTCTGTGTGTTTCCTTCTGTGGGTGAGTGAGAGAATTAGAGCTTTTTCAGCAGCTTTGCTGCAACAAAAGGAAGATGCATAGTGGCATACTTCAGGGATCAGTCCTGGAACAGATATTGTTCAATGTATTTGTGAGTGATACTGCGGAAGGATTGAAAGGAAAAGTCTGCCTTTTTGCAAATGACATGAAAATTTGCAAGAGTGGACAATTCTGAGGGAGTGGATAACACGAGGAAAGATCTACAAACACTGGAAGAATGATCTAATGCTTGGCAGTTAAGATTTAATGCAAAGACGTGCAGAGTCATGCACTTGGGATGCAGAAATCCAAAATAATTGTATGCCATTCAGGGCAAGGGTTGGTGTGCATGGACCAGGAATGGGACTTGGCATGCTAGTGGCTGAGGATCTCAAGATGGCAAGAGAATGCAACAAGGCAGTAGCCAAAGTCAGAGGGATGCTGAACTGCAGACAGAGAGGAATAACCATTAATGCTCCTGTACAAGTCATTGGTGAGGCCTCACTTGGAGTATTGTGTTCAGTTTTTGAGACCATATCTCATAAAGAATATAAAAAGACTTGAAACACTTCAGAGGAATGCGACCAAAATGATTTTAAGCCTGCACCAGAAGATGTATGAGAAGAGACTTGAAGACCTAAATATGTATAGAAACATGATGGCAGAAAAAAGACCACATGGCCTATCTAGTCTGCCCTTCCATATCAACTACAATAGTCCCCTCTTTTCCTTTAGCGATCCTCTGTGTTTGTCCAATGTTTTTTTGAATTCAGATAGATACTGTCCTCGTGTCCACTATCTCCACTGGGAGACTATTCCACGCATCTACCACTCTTTCTGTAAAGAAATATTTTGCATATTACTCCCGAGTCTATCCCCTTTCAGTCTCGTGCCATGTTCCCTCATAAAAGAGATTGCTTTCAATTGCATTTATGCTGCAAAGGTATTTAAATGTCTCTATCATATCGCCCCTATCCCATCTTTCCTCTAAAGTATACATATTAAGATCTTTAAGTCTGTCCTCCTATGCTTTATAACGAAGACAATTAACCATTTTAGTAGCCACCCTCTGCACCGACTCCAACCTGCTTATATCTTTTTGAAAGTGTAGTCTCCAGAATGGCACACAATACTCCAAATGATGTTGCACCAGAGACTTATACAAAGGCATTATTTATTTATTTTTTTATTTATGTGAGTGATTTTTATACCACCATTTTGGGCAATCATAGCGGTTTACATACCGAACAACTGAAATACACAGAACAATTTTAAGAAATTTAAAAGTGAATGTATATATCACCTTTTTTCTGCTGGCCATTCCTCTTCCTATGCATCCCAGCATCCTTCTAGCTTTCGCAGTCATCTTTTCTACCTGTTTAGCTACTTTAAGACCATCAGACACAATTACGCCCAGGTCCCACTCTTATTTTATGGATAGACGTACCTCATTCCCCTACATTGTACCGCTCCTTTGGATTTTTGCAACCCAAATGCATGACCTTGCATTTTTTAGCATTAAATTTCAGCTGCCAAATTATAAACCATTCTTCAAGCTTAGCTAGATCCCTCCTCATGTTATCTACTCCTTTCTGGGTATCTACTCTATTGCAGATTTTGATATCATCTGCAAACAAGCAAACCTTATCAGGCAGCCCCTTCTGCAATATCACTAACAAAGATGTTAAAAAGAATTGGACCAAGGACAGATCACTGCGGCACACCACTGTAACCTTCTCCTCAGAGTGAGCTCCATTTACCTGTATCCTTTGTTGCCTCCCACTCAACCAATTTCTAAGTCAATCAGTAACTTTAGGGTCCATCCCGAGGGTGCTCAGTTTGTTTATAAGTCGTCTGTGAGGAACGGTGTCAAAGGCTTTATTGAAATCTAAATACACCACATCTAGGGCTCTCCAATGGAGGAGAACAGGGACAGGGGAGATATGACACAAACCTTTAAATACTTAAAGGGTATTAATGAACAAACAAGAAGGAGAAGCTGTAAAACTAGAGGGTATATGATGAAGCTGCAAGGAGGTAAACTTAAAAGCAACATCAGGAAATATTTTTTCATTGAAAGGGTGGTGGATGCTTGGAATGTCCTCCCGATGGAGTTGAAGGGGCAAATACAGTGACGGAATTCAAAATGGCATGGGACAGACACAGTGGATCCCTTTATAGTAAGAGGATGAAAACAAAGCAAACTTAAATATCTTTTATACTTAAATAAATAGAGGGGGCTGACCTGCAGGGTGTGGCAGGTAGAACCCTAAACACAGGCACAGAGAGTGGTGATCTGCACAGAGTTGCAGTTACAATCACTCTAGCCACTTTACTGGGCAGCCTAGACAGACCATACTGGTCTTTATCTGCCATCATATACTATGTTATTATGTAAACGTGGCATTTCAGATGACCAAGTTTACAGTCAATAATGTTTAGGCAAGTATGTAAAAACTCCAAGTAGTTACATAGCTTATTTCTGCAGATACTTGTGCCTGATGTTGAAGAATGAGACCTAACAAAAAATATTAGAGAGACATATTTGAGAGGGAATTCAAAATCTTGGCTGCCTTATATAAATGCGCAGATGCAGCTCAACTGAATGGTTGACAGGAATTCTTTACTTACTGCTTGTGGCTATTTATTATTTAACAGGCTTTTAATACTGCCTTATCCTTCAATCAAAACAGTTTACACTGTAACTGAACAGTTTACATAGCACCGATGCGACAGGGAAAGGGAAACGGCATGTGGGAACTGCAGAAGAACATAACCTATATATACTATGTACAATGTGGTGACTTAAGATCATATTGGGGCCAGGGGTGCCACTGGGAGGGAGGATACTACATGCTAGGTGATGCTACCAAGCTGCTCCATATATAGGAGAGTTTTCAATTTTTTTCTGAAGTCCTTAGTGTCTATAGTGGCCCTTAAATCATCTGGTAGGGAATTCCATAGAGCTGGAGCAGCGAGAGAAAATGCCATTCTGGATGTGGACTGTTTAGACTGTGTAGGCGCTGGGTGTGATAATAAGGTCCGACTTGTTATGCCTTCTAGGTCAGTTGTCGTGGTCTTTTTTGATTAGGTTCTTCAGGATGTCTGCCGATGTGTTCTGTAGGGCTTTGAGGGTCTTCTTAAACTTGGTGCGGGAGTGAACGGAGAGCCAGTATAGCTAGTTCAGAATGGGGATAATATGATCGTGCCTTGCTGACCTGATGACGCTCGCAGCAGTGTTCTGTGCCATCTTTTGCTTCGGGAGGCCATGGTGTAGGAAATTGCAGTAGTCCAAAATAGGTGTAATAACGGTTTGGCATTCTGTACAGAAATGATCCTGGCTGAGGAGAGGCTTCAGCCTCCTAATTATTTTCATCTTGTGGTAAGCATTCCTGGTAGTCTTGTTGATGTGGGATTGTAGGTTGAGGTTGCGGTGCAGCGTGACTCCTGATTTCTTCCTTTACTGATATGCTCTCATGGGGTAATTCAAATGAATGTGGGGGTTGTCAGACGGCTGCCTGGGTGAGAATGTTCACAGTCTTGGCAAGTGCATATATCAATATGATTTGCAAGGGATTGTGGGAAATGCAGTCCATTCACACCAGACACAGCTGCTCACAATAATTAGTTGTGCTTAAGTGTAAAGCCAATAAGATATTTATTTATGGGGTTATTTCTCCCAACACAGATATGCTTGGTAGCACATAAAACAGGATACTTGCTTTTAGTGTTAAACTTGGAAAAACAAAATCAGGAAAACAACAGTTGAACTTGTCAGGCAATCAAAGCAAAAGAATAAAGACCTGGTTGGTAACAAACTGGTCTTTTCTGTAGGCTTTAGCTAATATTCTCTTAGCAGTGCTTTAATCAACAACAAAACCCACAAAGTAGGGAAAAACTGTTCTTTTCAGGTTAACTTCTTATATCTTCACACATAGACTCAGAAGTGATTTCCTCAGAGCTCACAAGCAATTAGGTAAGGCTCAATTGCTAGCAGTTACCCAGCTGAAACCCCTTAGCTGGCTTGCTTTCTACTGCGTGGCTCAAATCCTACTTCAGGAGCTTTTCTGAGTAGATTAAAGAACAAGTTTGTATTTCTTTGTGATGGTTGTTGTACTTTGTAACAGAAAATTACCAAAGGAGTTTAGACAGAGAGCAATCCATATATTCACAGCCTGTATCTAAGACCGCTCCCCCTTCTTCAACAATCATGGGTTCAATATCATGGATTGGCACAGAGGAATTTCTCAATGTAGCACTCTCAGGAGAATACTTGTTTCCCTGCTGTCTTTCAAGGTTATAGCTAGGGCATAGATCAGTGTTCATACCTGAGCTTCCATTGCTGTTAGAGTTCCTCTCTAAATAGCCTGGCCAGTATGTAGTCCAGTTCTTATGTCCAGCCTTCCAATCCATATCCCTGGACACTGGATCTCTCTTCACATACCTTCTGGCACGGGTCCTAGGGTCCTTTCCAAGTGCAGCCGTCTCCCTCACAGGTACCCTCTGGAGATTCCTAGCTCTGCAGCACCACTCCTCTGGTTTTCCCCAGTCCAATGGTGTATGCTGGCCTTTTGAATGTCTCCCAGTATACGTACTGCTCTGGACTCCTTTAGACCTCCCAAATGCTTTTCTCTTCTTTCTTCCAAAGGGTTTCTTGCCCTCTCTGTCCGTCCGCTCTGGCTTCTGCTTCTGATGATCCTCCAGATGATGAAGCTGTCCAAGATGAGGATATCCAAGCTGATCAAGACACTGAGGATCTCCCAGATGAAACTGAGGATGAGGATGATTCTCTGTAGAATAAACTCTACCTTTATTCTGCTTTGATGAGTGCTCCACCCTAGCACAGCGCAGCTGTGCTGAATCAGGCCCTGCCCTTTGAGATGAGTGCTTGGGGATTACCTCATAGCCCTCTTGATTGAACACACGTTTCCCCACTTCAGCTCCTCTAATGGCTGTTGGAAACCTGGTGCATTCTGGGACTGGTAGTCTTTTATGGCAAAATTCTGTTTTCTTATTTCTACCAGAACTGACAGGTTGCTTGTTCAGAGTCACTTCACAGGGTGTAAATGATGTGTTCCTTGTGATAAACATCAACTACAATAAGAACTAAGCTCTATTTAAGTTGTTGGTGAGTCGATTGATCATATCCTCCAGGCATCCTATTATCATTGAGTAGTCCAGATTGTCTAGGTTGATTGGGATTTAAATCATGTTGCCATCAGCATATACTTGTATTGAATACTGTGCTTTGCGATGACTTTGCAGATAGGCTGTATGTACAGGTTGAAGAGCAGTGCTGATAAGGATAACCCTTGTAGTATGCCCTGGATAACGGGCATTTGACTAGCTGTCGTCTTTGCTTAGATATGAGCAAAACTATTTGATCATGATGTTGTGGAGGCCAATGTCCTGTAGACACTGAAGGATAATGCTGTGTCATACTGTATCGAAGGGTGATGAGATGTCTAGGAAGATGAGGAAACCTATTTTTATGTTGTCAATACCTCTAAATAGGCTGTCAAAGAGCAATATAAGTAAGGTTTCTACGCTGTGGTTTGGCTTGAAACCATATTGGTGGGGGTCCAATGGTGCCTGTGAGCCTACATGGTCTTGTAACTGTAGCTGTACTGTTTTTTATATGATTTTGGTAATGAATGGAAGAATCAAAATTGGTTGATACACTGACGGGTCATCTCTTTCCAGAAAGGCATTCTTGAGGGTTGGATGGATGGTTGCCTGTTTGAGGGTCATAGGCATGTAGCCTTGGGTGAGGGATGATTGTACCATTTCATGGATAAGTTGGCTGACCTCTTCCTTGGCTGATTTAATCCATGATACTGGGCATGGGTCAGATGGTGCAGTGCTAGTGTTCAGTGTGGAAAACTGTACTGACTATCTGTTCAATTGAAGGTATGCTGAATTCTCCCCAGGTATCCTTGAAGGTTGTGGCATCAGTGCGGCATGTCTTGTTGGGTGAGCTGTTCCAGTATGGAGTCTTATATTTCATCATTAGGAAGTTTGCTATGATTTGTGGATGTATTGAGCTGGCGCCTATGGGAACTGGTTCTTTTGTGAGGGTTCGGACTATAACAAATAGCTCCTTGGGTTTGTGGATTTCAGAATGAGGTTGTTGTGGTATTCTTGCTTGTGTCTGTTGATAGTTCATTGTATTCATGTTGTTTTGTTCTGTACTGCTATAAGGTGTCTTGAACATAAGAACATAAGATATGCCATACTGGGTCAGACCAAGGTCCATCAAGCCCAGTATCCTGTTTCCAACAGTGGCCAAACTAGATGACAAGTACCTAGGAGTTTCCCCAAAAGACACAGGTTATACAATGCTTGTACTGGGTCAAGCAGTGGATTTCCCAGGTCCCCTTTAATAATAGATTATGGACCTTTTCTCCAGGAACGTGTCCAAACCTTTTTTTAAACCCGGCTACACTAACAGCTTTTACAACATCCTCCGGTAATGAATTCCAGAGTTTGATTACACGTTGAGTGAAAAAATATTTTCTTTTATTAGTTTTAAATAGGTTACACTGTAGTTTCAATGCATGTCCCCTAGACTTTCTATATTTTGATGGGATAAACAATCGATCTACAGTTACCCGTTCCACTCCATTCATTAATTTATAGACCTCTATCATATCCCCCCTCAGCCATCTTTTTTCCAGGTTAAAGAGCCCTATCCTTTTTAGCCTCTCTTCATAGAGTATCCTTCACTCCCCTTTACCATTTTGGTGGCTCTTTTCTGTACCTTTTCTAATAACGATATATCCTTTTTAAGATGCGGCGACCAGAAATGCACACAATATTCAAGGTCACACCATGGAACGATACATAGGCATTATAATATCCTTTGTTTTATTCTCCATTTTTTTCCTTATGATTCCTAGCATTTTATTTGCTTTCTTGGCCGCTGCTGCACACTGGGCGGCGGTTTTCAACATGTTATCCACGATGATGCCTAAATCTTTTTCCTGAGTAGTGGTTCCTAATGTGGAATCTTACATCGTGTAACCATAGTTTGAGTTATTCTTTCCTAGGTGCATAACTTTTCACTTGTCTACATTAAATTTCATCTGCCATTTGGATGCCCAGTCTTCCAATTTATCAAGGTCCTCTTGCAATTTTTCACAATCCTCATGGGTTTTAACAACTCTGAATAATTTTGTGTCATCTGCAAATTTGACTACCTCACTCGTTATTTCCATTTCCAGGTCATTTAAAAATATGTTAAAAAGCAGTGGACCCAGAACAAATCTCTGGGGTACTCCACTATTCACCTTTCTCCATTGGGAAAATTGTGCATTTAGTCCTACCCTCTGCTTTCTATCTTTTAACCGGGTCATGATCCACAATAGTACACTGCCTCCTATCCCATAACTTTTTAATTTCGCCAAGATTCTTTCATGAATAATCTTGTCAAAGGCTTTCTGAAAATCCAGATGCACTATATCAACCGACTCACGTTTGTCTATCTGTTTATTCACACCTTCTAAAAAGCATAACAGATTAATAAGACAAGACCTTACTTGGCTAAAGCCATGTTGGCTGTCTCCCATTAAGCCATGACTATCTACATGTTCAGTAATTTTGCTCTTTATAATGGTTTCTACCATTTTTCCTGGTACTGACATCAGGCTCACCGGTCTGTAGTTTCCCCGATCATCCCTGGAACCCTTTATAAAAATTGGTTTTGCATTGGCCATCCTCCAATCTTCAGGTATTACAGATGATTTTAATGATAGTTCACAGATTACTAATAGTATGTCTGCAGTCTCAGACTTCAGTTCCTTCAACACCCTTGGATGTATATCATCCAGTTCAGGTGATTTGCTACTCTTCAATTTATCAAATAGTTGTAATACATCTTCCCGGTATATCAATATTTCTTTCAATTCTTCTGCGGCATCACCTTTAAATACCATTTCAGTCATGGGTAACATCCCTACATCTTCCTCAGTAAAGACCGAAGCAAAGAATTCATTCAGTCTCTCCACTATGGCCTTGTCCCCTCTAAGTGCCTCTTTTACCCCTCTATCATTTAATGGTCCATCTGACTGTCACGTTTTTTTTGCTACGAATGTACTTGAAAAAGTCTTTATTATGCGTGTTTGCTTCCACAGCAAGCTTCTTCTCAAATTCTCTCTTTGCCTGCCTTATCAGCACTTTGCATCTAACTTGCCAGTGCTTATGTTGTTTCCAATTTTCCTCATTTGGCTCTTTTTTCCATTTCCTGAAAGATGCTTTTTTGGCAATAACAGCCTCTCTGACCTCACCTTTAAACCATGCTGACAGTTTTTTGAACTTGCTTCCACTTCTTTTAAAGCGTGGAATACTGCTGGTCTTTGCTTCCATGATAGTATTTTTAAACTACTCACATGCTTGATGTAAATCTTTAACCTTTGCAACTGCTCCTTTTAGTTTTTTCTTAACTATTTTCCTCATTTTATCAGTTTCCCTTTTGAAAGTTAAAAGGTAGTACTGTGGATTTTCTTGCCGTCCTTCTTTCATTTATTAAATCAAATGCGATCATGCTATGATCACTATTGCCAAGTGGCCCCAACACCTTTATCTCTTGCAATAGATCTTGTGTTCTACTAAGAACTAGGTCCAAAATGGCTTCCCCTCTGGTCGGTTCATGAACCAGCTGCTCCAAGAAGCAATCATTTATTTCAACTAGAAGCTTTATCTCCTTAGCATGTTCTGCTGTGACACTGACCTGTCGAGACTGGGGAAATTGAAATCACCCATTAGTACTACTTTGTTGTAACTTTTGTTAGCTTCCCTGATTGAGCATTTCATCATCCATTTGTTCATTCTGGCTAGGCAGTCGATAGTACATCCCCACTGCCATCGGCTTCCCCTTCTTACATGGAATTTCAGTCCCTAGAGTTCTACAGTGAATTTTGTTTCCTGCAAAACTTTAATCCTTTGTGACTCAATGCCCTATCTAACAGAGTGCAACCCTTCCACCAATTTGATCTGCTCTATCATTACGATTTAGTTTGTACCCAGGTATCACAGTGTCCCACTGGTTGTCCTCCTTCCACCATGTCTCTGAGATACTAATCATATATAACCTCTCATTTAGTGCTATATATTCTAACTCTCACATCTCATTTTTTAAATTTCTAGAATTTGCATACAAGCATTTTAGAGGCTGTATTTTATTCATATTAATCTGGCAATTGGTAGGCAGGGATAATTTGCAATATTTAAGCTCTGTCTGCTCTGTACTCAAGGGCATTTGGGTTACTTTTGTCTTTATTGGAACCTCTCTGTTAATATGCCCTGACTTCAATCTTTTGCTAGTATCCTTCAAGGATACATCCTTCTGAACCATGAGCTCTTGGGAAACTGTCAGCTTTCCCCTATTATCTAGTTTAAAAGCTGCTCTGTCTCCTTTTTAAAGGTTAAAGCCAGCAGCCTGGTAACATCCTGGTTAAGGTGGAGCCCATCCCTTCGGGAAAGCCCTTCCTTTCCCCAGAATGTTCCAAAGTTCCTAACAAATCCCAAACCCTCTTCCTTGTATCATCGTCTCATCTACGCACTGAGACTCCGGAGCTCTGCCTGCCTTTTGGGTCCTACGCGTGGAACGGGAAGCATGTTTGAAATCCAGAACTTCCAGGGTAGCATTCTCCACTTCCTACCTAAAAGCCTAAATTTGGCCTCCAGAACCTCCCTACCACACTTTCCTATGTCATTGGTACTGACATGTACCAAGACAGCAGGCTCCTCCCCAGCACTATCTAAGACCTTGTCTAGGTGACGCGTGAGGTCTGCTACCTTTGCACCAGGCAGGCATGTTACCAGGCAATCCTCACGTCCATCAGCCACCCAGCTATCCACTTGTCTAATGATCAAATCACCAACTATAACGGCTGTCCTAACCCTTCCCTCATGGGCACATGGCCCTGGAGAAACCTCCTCGGCGCGAGAGGGTTTTACATCACCTGGAGGACAGGTCCTATAGTAACATAGTAAGTGATGGCAGATAAAGACCAGCACGGTCCATCTAGTCTGCCCAGCAAGATGGCAAGAGTAGGTGCACCTGTCGCTCTGTACAGGCCACCCCTCCCCATATTTTTGTTTCTGTTTAGGGGTGAACCCACCACTCCATGTAGGACACCCTTATTTGTTCAGACGCTAGATAGTTCAGAAGTTAGATGGTACCGTTTATTTTGCTTTTATCCTGTTGCTGTAAAGGGATCCACTGTGTTTGTCCCATGCCGTTTTGAATTCCATCACCGTGTTTGCCCCCACCACTTCCATCGGGAGGGCATTCCAAGCATCCACCACCCTTTCAGTGAAGAAATATTTCCTGACATTGCCTTTCAATTTACCACCTTGCAGCTTCATGTTATGCCCTCTAGTTTTACAGCTTCCCCGTCTTTGGAAGAGGTTTGTTTGTTCATCATTTCTCTTTAAGTATTTAAAGGTCTGAATCATATCTCCCCTGTCCCTCTTCTCCTCCAAAGTGTACATATTTAGGTCTTGTGGTGAGGAAACCACGGCTGATTACAGAAATGCACAGGAAAAAGACTCCTGTCGCTTTAAATCAGGTTGTATCATAGGTTTCCCTAGCAACCAGGAGTCTAGGACTCAGAAGCTGGTCATACCTAAGCCCCGCCCACAGCAGCACGTCAGAGTGAAGCTAGACTCTGGTCACATGTGTTGGGAGCAGGGTGTGCCTCAAAGAGAAGGAAAGTTTAAAAACCAGATTCACAGAACAGAAGTTAGATCGGGTAGCTCAGGCTGGAGCTCGGGAGGCTCGAGTTCGGGTAGCTCAGGAAATACAGAGGAGAACTCAATCTGGAGTTCAGGAGAGGGGCCAACACAGAGTCCAGGAGGCAGAGCAAGTAAGAGAGTGTTTGCAGAGCCTGAGAGACAGAGTGTGAGAGATACTATTTGCTGTGAAGAGAAGATTGATGAAAGCTTGCCAGATACAGCTGGGATTGAGAGGGTGCCGTCAGCAAAGGGAAAGTCTGCACTGGAAGAAAAGCATGACTGGTTTGCAGGACGGAAGGAATCCCTAAATACCACAGAACAAAGGCAAGTCTGTCCTTATCAATCCTCACAGAGGAAAGGCCCCAGAGAACTACCCATAGGAGAGAAAGCTAACTATAAGCATAGCCAGAGTCCCAGAGGAAAGGGAGACAGCTGGTCTAATCAGCACGTAGCTCAGCTAACGGATGAGTTATTGCAGAAGCAAACTTTATTAAGAAGGCTCAAAGATTTAATAAGGAAGGAAGATAGTCAGCTCTCTAGGCACCTACCTTATGATATAAATGAGGGTGATAGAGAAGAAGAAATGGATACAACGCATGTAGACAATAGCATACTGGATTGTCAGTGTACTATGTGTTTTACCTCTGACGGTGAAGAATCCTAGAAAGTCCTTATAGCTGTGCCATGCTCAGAAAGCACGTATTTTGTGAAGACGTCACAAACTGCAAGAAGCAGCTGATTGTGCTGACGTAGTGAGAAGCTGATTCATATGTCTAAGGAACATTTAAAAGTTTTTGTTTTGGCAACAAGAAGTTGTTCCTGTTTCAGAGGAAAGCATTGTTTGTTTAAAAGCTCTGAAAAAGCCAGTTTGATTTACTCAAGCAAAGTGATGCCATCTGTGTTGGAAGTTATATTGAAAGCCTAATTTTGTTCCTGTTAATTTGAAGCAGTAGCGTGGATTAAAAGTTCCTTTTTCCCTACTTTGTGCCTCACGCCTCCTGTGTATGAAGAAACCCCTGATTACACTAAAAATATAAATTTTCTCTGTCTCGTGCCTAAACCCTCGGATCACAACTCCTTTACCTTAGGATAAACTACGATTCCCATCAGCCCTTCTGGCAGCCATTACCGAGAATCTTATCCTAAGGTTAAAAAGGCGACCTCACCTGCCGCCAGTTATCTACCTGGCCAGGCGGGGGCGACAGTCTTCAAGTCTCTTCTCATAAGGCTTCTGACGCAGGCTCCAAATCATTTTGGTCGCCTTTCTCTGAACAGTTTCCAGCCTTTATCTGAACAGTTTCCAGTCTCCCTATCTACAGGATCACTTCCTGCCACATCAGGGTGATGCTCTTCTGTCACGTGACCTCTCTCCTCCATTGCAACAGGGATGCTGCCAGACTGGAATTGGGACTTCAGTACTACATCCCTGTAGGTCTCATCTATGTTACTGTCTTCTATATGTCCTCCAGTTCTGCTACTCTAGCCTCCAGAGATCTGACTCGTTCCCTGAGAGCAAAGAGCTCCTTGCACCTAGTGCACACGTAAGATCCCCTCACCAACTGGGAGAAAATCATACATGTGACACTCGATGAAAAAGACTGGAAAGTCCCCATCTTGCTGCTGGACTTCTGTCTGCATCTTAGTTTTAAGGTTGTATTTAGATATTTAAGTTGTTTACTTACTTAGATTTGCTGGGGAATCTTATACTAATAAAACTATACCTAATATGTTTAATGGATTTTGTTCACCTCAAGCTTAATTAATCTCAGGTCCTTAATGTATGCCTGATAAGGATAAACAGCTGCACCCAAGAGTGAATATGGCACCGCCTTACCTTTAAGAGGTTTAAGCACCTATAAAGCTATGATTATCCCAGGGGTGGGTGGAAGTCTGGGAGGGAGGGAAATAAGACTTATTAAAAGCTGGCTGCTATACAGTACCCTGTCCTGTGCTTCTAAGGTAATCTGTGACCAGTTTCCTGGGTGCTTCACACAGCCCTTGCATGGATAGAGGAAGTCTTTCAAAATGCCCCTTTGATCTGTCACTTGGCTTTAACACCTATTTAAACAATTCCTCGCTCTTACTTCCTCGTTCGACCATCAACTCTGCTCCACTGCCCCCACACACCTACACGGCCACTGCCTTGATCTAATACTCTTCTCCAATTCCTCTCCCGCAAATCAATCCTTCCCTCATCTGACCATCACCTACTAACATTTACTCTTCAACTCCCGCCATCCCCTCATCCTGTCTCCTCCGACCTATTTAGAAACCTTCATAATATTAATCCCCTGACTCTCTCCTCCACCATTTCTCCATCTCTTTCCTCCATTTTATACTCCAAGTCTGTCGACAAAGCATTATCATCATACAATGCTACACTATCCTCAGCCCTTGACACTCTTGCCCCTCCCACCTCACATCCGGTAAAACGATCTACTCCCCAACCCTGGCTTTCACCCACAACCCGTTACCTACGCATCTGTGCCTGCTCTGCCGAACGAGCCTGGTCCAAATCCCACTCCCTGGAAGACCTTCTACACTTCAAATTCATGCTTGGCTCCTTCCAGTCAGCCCTAGCACTTGCCAAACAAGACTACTACATCCATCTGACCAATTCCTTTACCTCTGATCCACGCCGTATCTTTAACACCCTCAATTCTCTCCTCAAAGTTCCCCAGCCCCCGATCCCGCCCTCCCTCTCTGCCCAAACCCTAGCCGACCACTTCCATGACAAAATTCTCAAAATTACCCTCCAATTCCCTACCCCCTCATCCACCTCCCCTCCCATTTCTCCTCCCCCACCCATACTCCCCCTGCTACCTTCTCCTCCTTCCCCCCGATCTCTGAAGAGGAAACCACACTTCTTCTTTCCTCCTCCAAACCCACCACCTGTTCATCAGACCCTATCCCCACCCAGCTCCTAAGTTCCATCTCCCTCACCATCGTCCCCTCCATCACTCATATCCTCAACCTCTCACTCTCCACTGCAACTGTCCCCACTGACTTCAAATATGCTGTTGTCACACCCCTCCTCAAGAAACCCTCACTTGATCCCACTTGCCCTTTTAACTATTGGCCCATCTCCCTCCTTCCCTTCTTATCCAAATTATTAGAACGAGCAGTCCACCGTCATTGCCTCGACTTCCTCATCTCCCAGGCCCTCCTGGACCCACTACAATCAGGCTTCCGTCCCCTACACTCCACTGAAACGGCACTTACAAAAGTCACCAATGACCTGTTCCTGGCTAAATCTAAGGGCCTCTATTCTATCCTCATCCTTCTTGACCTTTCCGCTGCCTTTGACACCGTTGGCCATGACCTTCTCCTCACCACCCTCTCCTCGCTTGGCTTCAGGGACTCTGTACTATCCTGGTTCTCCTCCTACCTCTCCCATCGCTCATTCTGTGTATGCTCTGGCGGCTTCTCCTCCTCCCCTACCCCGCTCCATGTAGGTGTACCCCAGGGATCCCTCCTTTTCTCTCTCTATACCCAAGGCCTTGGCATGCTTGTCTCTACCCATGGCTTTCAGTACCATCTCTATGCCGATGACTCCCAAATCTACCTCTCCACACCTAATATTTCTCCAGCAACCCAGTCCAAGATATCTGCTTGTCTTTCGGACATCGCTGCCTGGATGTCTCGTCGCCGACTGAAACTGAACATGGCCAAGACTGAACTCCTTGTCTTTCCACCCAACTCCTCCCCTCCACTTCCCCTTCTCTCAGTCCATGTGGATGGATCTACTATCCTTCCTGTTCCCTCGGCCCGCAATCTTGGGGTCATCTTTGACGCCTCTCTCTCCTTCTCTGCCCATATCCAGCTTGTAGCTAAGACCTGCCGCTTTTTCCTCTACAACATCAGCAAGATCCACCCCTTCCTCTCTGAACATACTACCAAAACGCTTATCCACTCCTTAATCTCCTCTCGCCTCGATTACTGCAACCTACTCCTCGCTGGTCTCCCCCTGAGCCACCTCCTTCCCCTCCAATCTATACAAAATCACGCTGATCGACTAATCTTCTACCAGCCTCGCCATGCCCACATTACTCCTCTCCTCAAGTCACTTCACTGGCTCCCTGTCCAATTCCGCATCCAATTCAAGCTTCTCTTGCTGACCTATTAAGTGCATTCACTCTATGGCCTCTCAATACCTCATATCTCTTATCTCTCCCTATGTCCCCTCACGAAACTTGCGCTCCACTAACAAATCGCTTCTTTCAATGCCTTTCACCCACACTGCGAACTCCCGATTGCGCTCCTTTCACCTTGCTGCGCCACACGCCTGGAATATCCTTCCTGCGTCTGTGCGCCAGGCGCCCTCCCTGGCCCGCTTCAAATCCAGGTTGAAGACCCTCCTCTTCACCGTTGCATTCAGATCCTGACCTCCATCCTCATCCTACCCTAACCCCCATTAACGTTTATGATCAAACTATAGACCAAGCTGTACCTAACTGTACCACACCGTACCTTCCGCTGAACTGACTAATGCTCTATACTATTCTAACTAGATTGTAAGCTCCGATGAGCATGACTCTGATGGGCAGGGACTGTCTCTTGCATGTTAGCCACGTCTTGTAGGCTAGCTGTGCAGCGCTGCGTGTGTGGCACTTTATAAGTGCTAAATAGTAGTAGTAGTAGTGTCTTGCCCCCTATCTAGAAGGCCTCTTTGTAAAGGTCTCTAGAAACAATTTATTGCTCAAAGAATACTGAGCTGGTTTTTCCTTTTATGCTGAGTTATACTCTAATTTGATTTAAATTAAAGCTCTTTGCTGATACTAGGCTTTGACTATTAAATATAAACTAGCAGTTTTCTGCTGGGTTTTAAATTTAACCAGAAAGCTCTCTGCTGGGTTTTAAATTTAAACTGAAAGCCCTCTGCTGGGTTTTGAATTTAAACTGAAAGCCCTCTGCAGGGTTCTGAATTTAAACTGAAAGCTCTCTGCTGGGTTTTAAACTTAAAATAAAAACTCAACAGGTAGCTTTCAGTTGAACTAAAAGCTCTTTGCTGATACTAGGCTCTGACTGATTTAACAAATACCCTGGATTCTTGGGTCTTGTTCTGTCTCCATCTTCTCTCGATTTTCCTTAGGGTTCTCTTTGCCTCTTTTAGTTCATTAGAGTAAAGAGGAAAGCATAAGAGGAGGGTGCATCTCTATCGTCCAAACTGCTCCTTCTTGTGTTGGCCCAATGAATCAGTATGTGGCCTCATCTTCCTAAGGAGTTCCTAAATAAATAACATCAAGCAGTTAAGCAATCTTGCTTCTTTGCTTAAATTAAAACATACAGCAGCATTTAGAAAATAGACATATCTCAGCTGTAGATGCCCCACCTGGATGTAGTGCTGAAGGACAATCTCTGTGCATTTCTTAGGCTCAAGTGTCTGTTTCTGAGCTATAAATTAAGCTCCAGGACCAGGCATACACTAAGATTTATTAATATCCCTAGGATGTCTAAGATTTCTCATTTAAACATTTTATGAAAACACCATCTAAAAAAAAACATTCTACCTAGCAATCAGGTGTATTATTTCCTTTCAACTTGATGTAAAGAGAAACATTAGGAATTAGTATCAGGTCAATTATCTATATACAGTTTGGCCTTGTCTCAGTTTCTCAAAACATCTCAAGAGGAAGAAGTCTCCAGAGATACTCAGGCATCATTTATATCTGAAACAGATGGAACTTGGATCCTCAAAATGTTCCAGTCCAAGAGGGATGATTAATTTATGGAACAAAAGAAAAGATTAGGGCTTTTTCAGATAGGAGTAGAATAACTTCAATTAAACAGAAGTTTTATCCATAGGAACAATCTTCAATCAATACTCAAAGTAGGGTTACTAAATAATGTTTTAACACATTCATACTTACGGTTTTATTTTATTTTACTTTATTTATAGTTTTATGGTGTTTTAGTTTGTTGTTATATAGATTTTATAGATGTATAACAATTTGCATGTTTCTCTTTCTTTTTAATGATTTATTTATTGATTTGCCTTTGATTGTACTTTTATTATTTGCAATTTTTTGTTTTTAACTATGTATTTGTTCTTTTGAGGTTTGCTCCCTCATTTAATATCCCCCTGAGGAAGGCCTTTGGCTGAAACGCTTTGGGGTCAATAAAAGGGGTTTGTTTAAACCTGAATACTCTGCCAGTCTGGGTATCTGTTCCACTTAGAGACATTTATGACATTTTGTAAAACGTTTTATCCCTATCAGGGACTTCATCAGAGTGATCAGCATTCCGACAGCCCTAATCACCTTGATGAAGCCACTGATAGGATAAAACTACTGGCCAAGCTAGCTTTGTGAATGAAGAGTTGCCAACAGAAACGAATAAGAATATGGACTTGTGGACTGTGAAGACAATGCATGCTGGCGCTTATACAAGGTAAGTTACAGGTTTGTCTCATACAGTATATGGAGTTCTAATTTTTGGTTTTGATACTATGAAATATTCAAAAGGGAATTTTTCAGCAACGATGAATGACTAAGTTCGTAATAAAGAAATAGTACCATGAAGAACTATGAGCTCTTTCTCCTATCCAATCTGAATATTACAGATATTAAATTAGGAGAGAAACTGTGTATAAATGACCCTTAAGAAGATTTGCTTGATGGTACCTAAGTCCCTCCCCTGGCCCACTTTGCTCTAACTGCTTGATTAGTGGCAGGAACCTGCTATTCTCCCTAATTGTTTCAATCATCTCCAGCCACTAAAAACTGCTGTACTAACCTGTGATGCCTCCCTTCCCACCTGCCATCACAGAGCCATCTTGGACAGGTCTGATAATATAGCTGTAGCCAAAGAGAACGGCTTGGAGAGGTAGGAGGGTTGTGATGACTTATTCTTGCTGTCCACAGAGAACACCTGATACAGGTGAATGATTACCTTTTCTCCGTGGACAAGCAGGATTGAGTCCTCACATATGGGACTCCCAAGCTACCGAAAACTGAGGAGACCACCAAGAAGCCCAACAGGGGTAAAACTCAACTGCGGTATGGCATCAGGCCAGACAATTATATAAAATAGCAGTAATTCTCTCTTTTTTTTGGTATCCTGGACAGAAAAGAATGGGCCTAGGGGGGATGGAGTTGGATTCTAATCCCCAAACAGATTCCTGAGTACAGATTGGCCGAAGTTGCATTGCGTCGGGAATTCCCATCTAGGCAGTAGTGAGATGTGAATGTGTGGACTGAAGACCACGTTGCAGCCCTGCAGATCTCTTCCATGGAGACTGAGCACAAGTTGGCCACCGATGCAGCCATAGCTCTCACTTATGAGTGGTGATGACCATCAAGGCTCAGACCTGCCTGGGTGTAAGCAAAAGAGATGCAGTCTGTTAGCCAAATTGAAAAAAAAAAACCATTTGGAAATGGCAGCTTGCTTGGGGTCAAAAGAAACAAAAATGTTGGATGGACTTTCTATGGGCTTGTGTCTGCTCCAAACAGAAGGCTAAGGCTTGCTTTAGTCTAGCATGCGCAATGCTGATTCCCCTTTGTGGGCATGAGGTCTCAGGAAAAATGCTGGAAGAACAACTGACAGATTAAGATGGAAATCCAATACCACTTTTGGAAGGAATTTAGGATGAGTACGCAGGACCATTCTATTATGGTGGAATCTGGTGTAAGGCGGATGAACTACTAGAGCCTGAAGCTCATTCATTGTATGCTGAAGTGACTGCCACCACAAAGGTGAAATTAGACTTACCTGCTAATTGTTGTTCCTTGAGGAACTCCAGTCTAGTCCCAACCTCTGAGTTTAAGCACCTCCTCCCGCAGCTTGGAGACTAATCATGTCACTCTTTTGGAGACACCCTCCTATATAGTCCAGGTACCACCTCCTTGGTCCAGTAACCTAATGACAAAGCAGACTCACCAGAGCAATAAGTAAGCAGATAACATTACATGAAACTTTTCAAACTGCATAACTGGAAAAATTAAAAACTAAACATCTTTCTTTTTTTTTTTTTAACTGACCAGTTACCCGGCAAACTACCAGGCAACCCATACAAACCATGCTGTTCAGGCGTGCTGCGCCCTCTCAGTCGGGCCCCCCCTAAGCGGCCCTTTGCTTTACTCTTCCATCCTGCCCTTACCATCCCCCTCCCCAACTGAACCACTGCACTGAAACCCATTGTTACAACCGTACAAATCATCCTTTCTGGCTTCAGGCTGCTGTTCAAAACATTAAACCAGAGAGGGATATGGGACTAGACTGGAGTTCCTTATCGTCCCTCCAGTCTAGTCCCAACCTCTGAAGATGTAACAGAGCAGAAATAAAACACTTTAACGGGAGGCCAAACCAGCCTGAAGCACCGCTGATCCAAACCTAGCATCCCCCTCCGTCTGGACATCAATTCTATAATGCTTAACAAAGGAATGTAAAGACGACCAAGTCGCTGCCTTACAGATTTCCACTGCCGGCACTAAACTACACTCCGCCCAGGAAGTCACCTGCGCCCTAGTCGAATGAGCTCTCAAGCCCTCCGGCACCGTCCTGCCCTTTAAAATGTAGGCAGAAGCTATAGCCTCCTTCAACCATCTCGCTATGGAAGACTTTGATGCCTGCTCCCCCTGTCTCGGTCCTCCAAAGAGGACAAACAACCTGTCCGTCTTACGGAACAACGCAGTTCTCCGCAAATAATTCTTCAACACTCGCCCGACATCCAACCTATGTAGGCGCCTAGCAGCCTCGTCCGAGTCGCCCTTCTCGAACAGTGGTAAGGACACCACCTGATTCAAATGAAATATTGACATCACCTTTGGCAAGAACGAAGGGACTGTTCTCAAAACTTCCTTCTTGTCATGAAAGGTCAAAAAAGGCTCTTTACACGACAAAGCTTGTAACTCCGAAATCCTCCTCGCCGAAGCAATAGCTACTAAAAACACTACCTTAAGTGTAAGATCTTTCACAAATGCCTCCGCCAACGGCTCAAAGGCTTCCGAATTAATGCTTCTAGCACCAAGTTAAGATCCCACACCGGTATCACGACTCTACATGGCGGCTTCAAGAGAGCTGCCGCCCGAAGGAACCTTCGCACATCTGAGTGTGCTCCAAGCACCATCCCTTGCACCTTCCCTCGATAACAGGAAAGAGCCGCCAGCTGCACCCGCAGAGACGATGCCGCCAGACCTTTGTCAAAGCCACCCTGCAAAAAGGCCAAAACCTCTGGAACGGAGGCCCTTAAAGCATGCACACTCCTATCACCGCACCATGACGCGAATATTCGCCAAACTCGAATATAAGCCATAGATGTGGACTTCAATAAGGTTGAAATTACTGCTGACGAATAACCCTTTGCCGTCAACCTTGCCCTCTCAAGAACCAAGCCATAAGCGAAAGCCAATCCACCTGAGGCATATTCAACGGACCCTGCACTAGGAGATCCTGTCTGATCGGCAGTCTCCACGGCAGCTCCACCAGGAGACGGATGAGGTCAGCATACCATGGCCTTCTTGGCCAATCCGGCGCAATCAGCACCACCTGACCTCTGTGCCGCTTGATCCGCTGCAGAACTCGACCTATTAATACCCACGGCGAAAACACATACAAGAGCTGTTCCTCCAGCCACCTTTGTATCAGTGCGTCCAATCCCTCGGACATCTGCTCCTTTCTTCTGCTGAAAAACCTTCCGGCTTTTCCCGAAATAAACGTCACCATGAGACCCATCACTGGCTGACCCCAGCGATGCACCAGCAAATTGAAAACGTCCTGATGAAGAACCTACTCTCCTGGGTCCACCTTGACTCGACTCAAAAAAATCGGCTGTCACATTGTCCACCCCTGCCACATGTGCCGCCGACAAGGCTTCGAGATGCAACTCGGCCCAATCTAGTAGCTCCTCTGCCTCTTCCTCCAGAGTTACGCTGCTGGTGCCCCCTTGTCGATTGATATAGGCTACCGCCATGACGTTGTCCGACAGCACCCGCACTGCCTTTCCCTGCAACTGCTGCTGAAATGCTCTTAGCGCTAGAGTGACTGCCCTCAACTCCAACCTCTTGATTGACCAAAACCTCTCGCGCTCGGACCACTGACCCTGAGCAAACTGTCTCTCGAAGTGTGCCCCCCAGCCGAACAGACTTGCATCTGTCATCAAGGGCGCCCACTCCGGCGCCTCCAGTGGCATACCTTTTTCTAGCACACCTGGAGTTAGCCATCACTGCAAGGCCCGCCTCGTCTTGGCCTGACTAGCCGTTGCGACAACTGATGGACTAATGCGACCATCTCCTTAGGAGGGCTCTTTGCAACGGCCTCATGTGCGCTCTGGCCCACGGCACCAACTCTAGTGTGGCCGCCATCGTCCCCAAAAGCTGCAAGTAGTGCCAAGCCGAGGGTGCCGATTTGCTCAAGAATTCCTGAACTTAGCCTCTGGGCCCGGAGACAAGGGAGAAACACTTTGCCGCTTCTGGTATCGAATCGGGCCCGCAAGTACTCCATCTCCTGTGATGACACCAACTTGCTCTTTGCTACATTTACTACCCACCTTAAGCTCTGCAAAAACTGCACCACCCAGCGGGTAGCTACTTCGCTTTCGCCCTGCGACTTTGCTCGAATCAACCAATTGTCCAGGTACGGGTGCACCAATACCCCTTTCTCTGCGTAACGCCGCCACCACCATCACCACCACCATCACCATCACCTTGATGAAGGTTCGTGGCGCTGTTGTCAAGCCGAACGGCAACACCCGGAACTGAAAATGCCCCATGGGGACTGCAAACCGCAGTAACCGCTGATGCTCCGATCGTATAGGAATGTGCAGATACGCCTCAGAGATCTAGAGCTGTAAGGAATTCTCCCTGCCGAACCGCCACTATGACTGATCTCAGCGTTTCCATGCAAAAGTGAAACACACGGAGACAGCTGTTCACTCTCTTGAGGTCTAGAATTGGTCTCCAAGTTCGCTCCTTTTTGGGCACCACAAAATATATCGAGTACCAACCATAACCACACTGGTCTGCCGGCACCGGCACGACTGTTCTGAGCGCCAGCAATCTTTCTAAAGTTTCTCTCACTGCTTGCCTCTTTGATTTTGTCCTGCAGGGCGATTGAACAAAGGCGTCGAGCACTGGGCGTTGGAACTTTAAAGCATACCCTTTTTTAATAACCTCCAACACCCACTGTTCTGACGTAATCTGGGTCCAGGCGTGATAGAACTCCCTCAACCGTCCGCCCACGGGAATCAATCCTACCTGGACCCCCCCTCGCTTCATTGGGACTTCTTGAGGTTTGAGGCAGAGGAGGCTCTGAAACCTCGACCTGCTCCTCTAAAACCTCGAAACCCCTGTGACCCTATACTGAAAACGGCCTCTTTGAAACTGACCAAACCTGGTTTGTCGAAACCTCCGAAATTCCCGTTGCTGGCTTTTAGAGGGTGGTACGGAATGACTCAACTTCTGCTTGTCTTCTGGCAACCTACCTCCTTTAGACTCCCCGAGGTCCTTTATTAACTTATCCAAATCTTCTCTAAAGAGGAGCTTCCCCGGAAAAGGAAGCCTACCAAACCTTGTTTTAGAGGCACTGTCCGCTGCCCAGTATGGCGCTGCACCCTGTCTAGGCGGTTGCCTATAAAAGAGCACTGCGTGCCAACTGTTCTTGTTAAACTGACTTATTACCAGAGCAAATGCTGCTGGGAATTTTTAGTTGTGGTTAATAAGCAGTCCGAGTAGTTTTAGGCAATTCACAGGAAATTTATTAATTTTCTTTTGTATCATCAGACTTTAGCAAAGTAAATCTTCTTTAGAACATGAACAAGGTATAACAGAAACAATAATGAACTCAAGTAGCTTTCTTCAGCATACAGGACTAATGCTTCAAACAGTGTTAAGCAAAACACATTTGTAATCCTTTCCTTTTGCTTTCAGCATTCAAAAACCTCAGAGCATTTATCACAGTTCTGAATTTTCTCTTTGGCTAGCAATTCAGCTTTTCCCCTTATGAAACATAAGCTGTTGAGCAATCCATTAGAGACTCTGTATCCTGCTCCAATCCAGTTAACTCTATCTCCATGTCTTCAGTTTCACCCTGAAACAGCTCTGGATCTTTATTTGCACAATCAGGTTTCAATCGTTGCATTAACTTAAACATTTCATCCCAGGGATTCCTTTTTCTCCCTTCAGGCTTCCTATATGAGCTGCACGGCTTTGTATTTCTGGGCAAGACACTCACAGGTTTCTGCTGTCTTCCCTGGCTTCTAGGAACAGACTTTCTCTCAGACTTTCTAGAAGGCTAAATCTCTCCTTCTGAATTCTCAGCAGCCTCACTGCTATCTGAGCTGTATTCTACAATTCTCCCAGAGTTTGGGTTCCTACCTTCACAAGGGCTTGCAAACTCTGTACAGCTGTCTCTGGTAGAAGAGCTGCTGTTAGAATCCCTTCTGTGCCGAAGCTCAGACTTTCTCTGCCATTCTCTAGAGCCTCTGGTCAGACTCCTCAGTCTTTCTCTCCTAGACTGTACAATCTGCCGGGACTCTCTTGGCTTTGGCTTCTTGCCTCTCTGCCGTGACTCCCGTGTCTGCCTTGTCCAAGACTCCCGTCTTGACTCTGCTCCTTCTGTTCCTTCCTCTGCTTCTCTCCCTGCTTCTCTCCCCCTCTGCCTTTGATCCTGAGAGCTTAAATGTTTTAGTGTGCGACCCGTTTCCTTGCCCCATCCCCCCAGGTGTTTCTCATTTGCACTCTGAGTTTCCATGGAGGCAGGGTGTGGTCTGTACTCAGCACTCTCAATCATGTGGCTTTGCTCTCTAGGTGCTGATTTAAATGAATGCCTGCCTGAGCCATGCTTTAGCTCAGAAGAAAAAGTTTTAAAACCAGCCCTTTTTCTATGCTTGTCAGAAGCCTCATTACCACACCAGTTATGCAGCTACAGATATCTGCGCACCACCATAACGGATGCCATACTCTTCGCCAAACCTCGAATAAGATCATACCGAATGTCCGCCAAATAAGCCACCCCAGACTCCATACGGGAGGCTTTGTCTACCGCCCCCTCATCCTGACTGTCTTTCAGCCTCTGAGACCATCTCAGGCAAGCTCTAGTCACCCAAGCCCCACATATGGAAGCCTGCATGGAGAGCGCATTGACCTCAAAGACCTGCTTCAACAATGAGTCTAACTTCCTATCCTGTGCATCCTTGAGAGCCGCACTGCCCTCCACCAGAATCATTGTTTTCTTAGTAACTGCCGCATCTACCTTAGGAGATCTAAACAGCTCCTTATCCGGCTCCTGCAACGGGTAAAGATGCGCCATCATCCTGGAGCCCTTCAGCCCTGTCTCTGGCGTGTCTCGTTCCTCCTGAATCATCTCTCTCTATGCACTGGAAAGGCTCTCTGGGACTTCCTGACTGCCTGCAGCAATGGATCTTCCAAGGAGGAGTCCTCTGCCTGATCCGCAGTAGACATGTTCAATGCCTTCAGCATCTCAGATATAAACGCTGTCAACTCTTCTCTCCTGAACACCCTGACCTCCCGTGCCTGGTCCTCTTGTTTTGCAATCTCGCCTTCCTCCAGACCCTGGTCCACTTCCGAGTCCTCAAAATCCTCTACCTGCTCCTCCATGGCCAGCTCCGGCTTATCTTCTAACCTAAGCTTTTTAAACAGGACACTACTTTCACCCCCCTCCATAAGGGCCCCAGGACGCTTCCGACTCTGCTGCCCCTCCGTTGCAGCAGCCTCCCGCTTCCCTCTAAGGGCCTGCTGCAGCAGCGTCACAAACTCTGTAGAGAAAATCGCAACCAACCCCCCTTGCAACAGAGGTTGAGCCGCGGGTGTGTCTGATGCTGTGGAAGGCCCCGGCGCTGGCTCTGGGGATGCGGCCGGAGACAGACGCTCTGGAGCATCCACCGCCTCCCCCTTCAGAACGCTCCCCCCAGCGCTTTCTGTCGCCTCTTTCAAAGCCGCCTCTTGAGTGCAGCCCTTGCATACACCTGCCTCCGAGACCGACCCCCGTTTGGCTCCACACAACATGCAGTGAGGCCTAGAAGGCATGCTGACCTGAGATCTACAATAAACTTCAAAAATATAAAACTACTTTTTTTTTTAAAACACGATCCTCAACAAGCGTTCTCTCAATCCTAACTAAGCTTACCCCAAAGGTAACTCAGCCTGGCGCTCCCCTCTAGTGCCAAAAAGAGCCCCGGGAAACTTTCCCACCCAGAACCGCGTGGTCTGGGCTTCACTATCCACTCACGTACTCCTCCGGCGCTCCAGGAACCGCCTTACCAGCCTTATCCCGCTGTGACAGCAGCTTCCGGATACGGGATCCCAGCCCCGCTTCAGTCGGGCTGTCCGTCGAACGTACGTCGCTGCCTGAGCTTGCCTGCCCTGCAGTGTTCACCGCCACGGCTCTCAACGAGTGTCTGCCGCCTGCTCTCCGACCGTCAGTGCCGCACCTCAACAGCTCCTCACCCAAACGCGGATTCGGGAGCTGGAGGCCCCAACACCAAGTCCCACACTCTTCCCCAGTAAAGTCGCAGTGCTCAGGGAGGGGGGAGAGGGGGGGCAGCTTCAGCCGCAACCTAAGCCTGAAATCGGCAAAGGGCAGACAGCTTGTAACTCCCTTAAAGGAGAATACCTCTCTTTTTTTTTTTTTAATTAGTACTAAACCCTAACTAACTAGCGCTGTCCTAATCATTGAGGCTAACAACTCCTCCAGCTGCTTGGAGACTAAAACTGGATCAAGGAGGCAGTACCTGGACTATATAGGAGGATGTCTCCAAAAGAGAGACATGATTAGTCTCCAAGCTGCGAGAGGAGGTGCTTAAACTCAGAGGTTGGGACTAGACTGGAGGGACGATAAGGAATAATACAGTTATAGTTCATTTGATATACCACCTATTGCTAAGGCATCTAGGGTGGTTAACAATATAAAAGTAGTAAAAGAGGATACAATAAAAGTCAATAAAAACAAACAGAAAGAGGGTGGGTTACAAAAAGACGGAGAGACAATGGGCAAGATGAGGGAAAGGAGGCCCAGGTTACAAGTCAAAAATGAGTGTCGTAAAATAAAGACACAGGAGGGGAGGGGGAAGGAATGGGAAGGACAAGGATGAGTCAATGACTGGTGCCACTCCTAAGCCAGTCAGCCGAGAAACTTTCCAGGTCATAAACTTCAGAGGAAAGGAATTGAGCGGCTCAAAGGCAGCTTTCATGAGCTGCACAAAAAAACACATTGATGTCCCAAGATACTGCAGGAGACTTGTAGGGAGGCTTCACGAAAAGCAAGCCAAGCATAAAGCAAACAACTAAAGGCTGTACCAAGATGGATTTTCCTTCCACAGCCCGATGATAAGCTCCAACAGTACTGAGGTGGACTCTGATGGACTTAAATCCACTCGGAGAGGTGTAGAAGATATTCAAGCAGTTTTTGTGTGGAAAAAAACAAAGGATTTAGGGCTGGCCTGCACACCAGAGAGCAAACTCTTCCATTTGCAGAAATAGGATTTTCTCGTACAGGCTCTCCTGGAGGCCCAAAGGAGTTTGGTTACCCTGTCTGGCAGGTTGAGTTCAGACAACATTAGCCTCTCAACATCCACACCGTGAGGGCCAAAGTCTGGATGTTGGGGTGCAACATTATCCCGTCTTCCTGCATTATGAGATCGGGCATGTGGCCAAGTCATAGCGGCTCCTAACTGGAGAGCTGTAGCAGGCAGGAGAGGGAACCACGGCTGTCTGTGCCAGTAGGAAGCAATGAAAATCATCATGCCGCCATCTGTTTGGAGCTTCAGGAAAGTCTTTGCAATGAGAGGTACTGGAGGATAAGCATACAGAACACCCTCCCCCAAGTGAAGGAAGAAAGCATCTGATGCTAGTCTGCTGTGTGATCTCTGGAGCAGACCTGATCCACTTGGGCATTCTTGAGGGTGGCGAACAGATCTATTCAGGGGGTGTCTCACTCTTGAAAGATGCGAGCCATGATCTCCCTTGTCCAGTGTCCACTCGTGTGACTAGAGGATTTGATTCAGCCTGCCTGCCAAAGTGTTTTGCTCGCCTGGTAGGTATGTGGCTCTCAAGTCCATTCTGTGCATGATGGTGAATTTCCACAACCTGAATGCTTCTCAACGCAGGAGGTACGAACCTGTTCCTCTCTGCTGTAGAGCATGGTGACCTGATTGTCAGGCTGAATCAAAACAATTTGGTTGGCCAGTCAATCTCAGAAAGCCCTTAGAGCAGGGGTTCTCAACCCTGTCCTCGGGACCCACCTAGCCAGTCGGGTTTTCAGGATAACCAGAATGAATATGTATGAGAGAGATTTGCATACACTGCCTCCATTATATGCAAATGTCTCCCATACATATTCATTGTGGTTATCCTGAAAACCCGACTGGCTAGGTGGGTCCCGAGGACAGGGTTGAGAACCCCTGCCTTAGAGCATTCGCCACTGCTCTTAGTTCCAAGAAGTTGATCTGATGGAGATGTTCTTGGCTGGACCAATCGCCTTGGGTGTGCAAACCCATCAAAATGAGCTCCCCACCCCTGTTTGGATGTGTCTGTCATCAGAACCTTTTGGGGTGGGGCAGCATGGAAAGGGAGACCCTTGAGCAAATTGTGATGGCCTGTCTACCATTGCAATGACTGAATGAGAAGGGCAGTGACACAGACGATCCCTGAGTCGATCCATGGACTGGTTCCACAGAGTCATCTGAGTCCACTGAGCTTGCCTCATCTGGAGGCATGCCAAGGGTGTGATATGCACTGTAGGGATGCCATGTGGCACAGCACAATCAACATCTTGTGAGCTGTCACCTGCTGACTCACTTGAGTTTCCTGCACCAGTACTGTCAATTTGTGAAGCTGGTCATGCAGAAGGAAGGCTCTCACATGAGTTGTGTTGAACAGGGCTCCAATGAATTCCAAATGTTGGGTGGGCTGAAGGTGGGATTTCAGGTAGTTTACTATGAACCCTAGTAGCTCCAACATCCGAGTGGTCAATTTTGTTGATTCTTGAACTCCCTCCGGAGTGGTACTCTTGATCAGCCAATTGTCCAGAAAGGGAAAGACAAACACTCTCAGCGTCCGAAGGCAAGCAGCTACTACCGCGAGGCACTTTGTGAAGACGCGAGGCCAAATGGCAACATCTGTACTGGAAGTGTTGTCTCCCCCCCAGAACAAATCTAAGATACTTCCTTTGAGCGGGATGTATCTGTAAGTAGGTGTAGGCATCCCTGAGACCCAGGAAAAATAGCCAATCTCCTTTTTGAAGGTAAAGAAGCAGAGTGCCTAGAGAAATCATTCAGAACTTTTCTCTCACCAAGTACAGGTTCAGATCTCTTAAGTCTAGGATGAGACAGTATCCTCCCATTTTCTTGAGGATCAGGAAGTACCTGGAATAAAACCCCTGGCCTCTTGGCTCTGGTGACACAAGTTTGATTGTGTTATCTGACAAGAGGGCAGTGATTTCT
This sequence comes from Ichthyophis bannanicus, assembly GCA_033557465.1. Taxonomy (NCBI): domain Eukaryota; kingdom Metazoa; phylum Chordata; class Amphibia; order Gymnophiona; family Ichthyophiidae; genus Ichthyophis; species Ichthyophis bannanicus. The sequence goes on from CM066032.1 coordinate 340,122,148, forward strand.
CTCTGAAGCAGTTTCTGATGCAGTGGGTTGAGATGATGCAACCTCGGGGGGGGGGGCAATTTGGTGGTAATTCAAATAAACGTAGCTGCTAACCGCTTTCGATGATTTGTAGAACCCATCTGAGGGTATTAGGGGCCACCGCTGTGCAAAGAGAGTGAGTCTTCCCCCGACGAGAGGGTTGCCTATGGCGGTTGCTGGAAGACTGGTTACTCTCAACAGGAACATGTCAAAACCCTGCCCAAGATTTTGGCTGAGGAGCCTGCTGGGCCTTCTGGGGATTCTCACACCATTGCTGCTGGCAAGGGGCAAGAGGCCTGGGAGGTCTGGGGCCCAGGAAAGTACCTATGCCTGCGACAGTAGTAGGCCTTCCTCTGGTTTCCCCCTCGATGCTTCCTACAAGAAGAGGCATGCTCAGACATGTGCCTGGAGAGCATAAGAGTAATATGCTGCTTTTTGATATGGCCAACTTTCTCTTCAACCTGCTCTCTGAAGAGATTCTCCCTGCAGCAAGGGACGTCTGCCAGTTTGTTTTGCACTGATTGCTCCAGGTCTGAGTCTCTGAGTGTCAATACCGATGGCAGCATTCCGGGATGCCATCTTGAAGATATCATAGGTTGCTCGGATCATTAACTTCGAGCAGTCCTTGCCATGGGCCACAAGGGAACGATACTGGTCCAATTTCTCTGGAGGGAGGAATTGGGCTAGATCAGTCAAGTTTATGTTTATGTTTTACACATGATGTCCTTCAGAAAGATCCCCATGTAGAGCTGGTATGCGGCCATGCAAGCAACAAGCATGGCACTTTGGAAACATCTTTTCCCTAAAGAATCCAATGCCCTAGGCCTCCTTCTAACTAGAGTGCTGAGGAATGAGTCTTGGTGCTCTAGATTCTCTTTAGGGCAGATTCAACTACCAAGGAATTGTGTGGAAACTGTGGCTTCTCGAATCCATCAGCCTTCTTAACTCTGTACATGGCGTAGAACCTTCTACTAACTGAAGGTACAATGAGGGGTTCTCCTACATTCTCATCTGTACCCTCTGCAGGATGCAGTGCATGGGCACTGTCATCGCCTCCTTCAGGGCTGATGAGTACTGTAGGATCTCCAACTCTTCTGCCTTGGACATCCTCAGTCTCCAAAGAAAATGGAATGGCCTTGGCCATATCCCTTACAAACTCTTGGAAGATCATGTCCTCAGGAGGGGACATGCGCCGCTCACAAGGTGGAGAATGGTCTGATGGGAGCTCTGGGGACCTATCCTCTGACAAGTCCTCCCAATCTTTTGAGTCAGATTCAGAGAGGAAGTTAAAGTACTTCTGAGCCTCTGCCTGGATCACTCTCCTGCTTTGAGGGGATCGGCAGCTCTTTAAGGAGCAATGATGCACCGATACCCTTCTAGATCTCAAGGGTGCGTCGGACTCCGAGACACTAGATAAGGATATTGGCCAGGCAGGCACCTATGTCGGGGTCCTTCGATGCCCCAATATCAATGTCTCCCCCACAAGCAGTGCATGTGTCTCGAGGATCGGCTGTACAGCAGCCGATGTCGATGCAGCAGACGTTGAGACCCCAGCATGCTGTGCCACCAGCAGCACCACAATGCATTCCTCAAATGCTTGCATAAGGTGCTTCTCCATGGCTGCCAATTCTGAAGGCTGCCTAAGCAACATTGACCAATGTATCCGGTAGGCGTATAGGGATATCAGCGGTAAGTCTTGGTTGTCAGTAGGCTGTCGGTGCCCTTCCGATATCTTGGAGAATGAGCTCTCCTCCCTTTGGGGCACCTTCGAGGGGCGCTCACGTGGACTCCCATTGCTCTTGACGCCATGCTTCAATGGGCTCCGACACCAATGTACCAGAGTCTTCACCCGATGTTTGGCATGGTTATCCCTCAACTTCAAAGAAAACGCAGTCAAATCCTTCCTTATCTTTGGGTGGAGACTGATCTATGGCCAATGCTCCAGGGCACTATGGGCTGAGCTCAAGAGCCCCTTGACATCGATGCACCTCCAGTGTTCGATGCAGCCTTGGAAGCCATAGAGACCAATGTCATTTATGCTGATGAATTGGACTTTTGAGCACCAAGAAGTGATTCGCGCTACCTCTCACAAACCTTGAGTCCTTTTTTGTCTCTGTGAACACAAATTACAAGAAGAGGGCTGATGATTGGGTCCCATGCACTGTAGACACCAGTTGTATCTGTGACTGATATTGTCCTAGAGCACTTGGAACACTTCTTGAACCCACTGGAGGTTTCTGGGACATGTTGTCCGAAAAAATAGCCACGGCAAAGGCAAATGGCTCAATGATGCAGCCAAGGCCCGCCAGAGCACTGGCACCGGGAGGGCCGGAGTGCTGTGGCAAGAATAAAACAGTGATCAAAGGATAAAAAAGCAAAAGAGAACCATGATGGCAAGGCATTTGGGCAAAAAACCACGGTAAGGGAAAAAATGGAAATTCAGCAACGGAGGTGTCTGGAACGTGTCCATAGTAGTATCCTGTCTTGGGCATTTCTGTAAGGGCAGGTAAAATATCTAATAAATGAAATGAAATGTACAGAAATGCATTGCTGCTGCCCTGGAGCCTTGAGATCTTTGCCCACCCTTTCTACAGCGATGAAGGTATCTTCTGTATTTCTGAAGTAAGAAACCTTTCGAGCTCTGGCATTTGCAGTGCTGCTTTTTTTGTATAAAAAGCTGTTTTCTTACACAAGTGGCTTAGAGAAGCCAGTTTCCATAGTACTAGACTTTATGGATTTTATATTGTGGAGGAGTAGCCTAGAGGTTAGAACAATAGCCTAACATCAAGGAGATTAGGATTTGATTCCAACTGGCACTCTTTGTGACCTTGGGCAAGTCACTTTACCCTCTCTTGCCTCGGAAGAAAAGGCCTGGCAATCTCCTGATGATACCTTGCCAAGAAAATCCAGGGACTGCTGGGCTGCCATGAGTCAGCACCAACCTGATGGCACCTAAAATAAAATAAAAAAATAAAAAAATATATATATATATAAACTGAAAATCACAGATTCCTTCCAGCAGTAGCTTGCTGGCTCCTTCTTACAGAGAAACTGAAGTCTTCATCTTGAGGTTTACAGGCTATTTTCTTTGCATTTGAAATTCTGTGAGGAAGCAAGGCATACATAGAAATTATAACACCTGATGAAAGTCCTGATTTTCCTGACATCACTGGCCAGCTGCGCTCAAGTCAACTGGTGGAAATGTTTCATTCTAATGGAGGAAGGTGAAATTAGACTTACCTGCTAATTGTAGTTCCTTGAGGAACTCCAGTCTAGTCCCAAACCTTTGGGTTATGATCCTCCTCCAGCAGCTTGGAGACTGAGAAACGTCACTCTTGTGATGTCACTTGTATATAACCACAGGAACCGCCTCTTCACTCCAGTAACCTATTGACAAAGCAGACTCACCGGAGCAACAATTAAGTAGTGAACCGTACCAACAAAATGTAACAACTAACTGAACTCTTAATGACTACACGCACAACTATGTACATCTCTTCTGAAGCGTTCCATAAGTGCTTAGGTCCACTCTCCCCCCTTATGGAGAATGTTGACCCGATGACCCCCTCAAATTGCATTCTGTTCTACGATGAACTATGCTCCTACACAGCTAAACGTGACGCCTACCTGTAAAATCTATCCTACTTCAGGCCATACTCCACCAAAGTACCAAGGGCGGGATATCGGACTAGACTGGAGTACCTCAAGGAACTAAAATTAGTCTAATTTCACCTTCCTTATCGTCCCTTCAGTCTAGTCCCGAACCTCTGGGGATGTAACAGAGCAGTGAAATGATTCAACGGGAGGGCCATGCTAGACCAGCCTGAAGCACAGCCGACCCAAAACAGGTGTCCCTTTCCGCCTGAACCATCCAGACAGTAATGCTTGACAAAGGAATGCAAAGAAGACCAGCTCGCTGCTTTACAAATTTCCACCGCTGGTACTAAACTGTACTCCGCCCAAGATGCCGCTTGCGCCCTAGTGGAATGAGCTGTCAGCCCTTCCGGAACCAACCTGCACTTCAACAGATATGCTGATGCAATTGCCTCCTTCAACCATTGGGCAATAAAAGCTTTAGAAGCTCCCTCTCCCTTTCTCGCTCCCACAAACAGCACAGTCTATCCGACCTACAGAAACTGGCCGCCCTGCTCGACGAATATCCAACAGATGTAATTGCCCTGTGGGATGGCCCTCGCTCTCTGCCATGAATACCGGTAAAGATACTACTTGATTCATATGAAAAGCCGATACAACTTTGGGCAAAAATGATGCCACTGGCCTTAGAATCAGAGAAAGACAGAAAAGGTTTCTTACAGGACAATGCTTGCAATTCTGAGATTCTCCTCGCCAAAGAAACAGCTACCAAGAACACCACCTTAAGAGTAAGATCGTTCAGAGATGCTCTCGACAATGGCTCAAAGGGCTCTCTCCCCAACGCCGCCAACACCAAAGAGAGATCCCACGTCGGAACCACCTGCCTACGTGGAGGCCTTAATAGAGCTACTGCTCTCAAAAAAGTTTAACATCTGCATGTCCTCCCAGCGCTTCTCCCTGCACCTTTACCCTATAACAGGACAGTGCCGCCAATTGAACTCTTAAAGATGCGGCTGCCAAGCCTTTCTGAAACCCATCTTGCAAGAAAGACAGAACCTGCGGCACCAATGCTCGTAATGGAACCAACTCTGTCTGCACACCATGCTTCAAAGATACGCCAAACTCTAATATAAGCTAACGAGGTAGATTTTCGATGAGCTTTCAGCAAGATGGAAATTAACGCCGCCGAATAACCCTTTGCTCTCATCCTAGCCCTCTCAATAGCCAAGCCGTAAGCGAGAACCGATCTACCTGAGGCATGAACAGAGGACCCTGAGATAGAAGGTCCCTCCGAAGGGGAAGCTGCCATGGCTTCCCGACCAAGAGTCATACCAGGTCTGCGTACCACGGTCTCCTTGGCCAATCCTGTGCTATCAATATGACCTGTCCTTTGTGGAGCTCTATGCGCTGCAACACCTGACCTATTAACACCCAAGGTGGAAACACGTAAAGGAGTTGCTCTTCCGGCCAGGCCTGTATAAGAGCATCCAGGCCTTCCGACATTCTCTCCTTCCTTCTGCTGAAGAAGCGATCGACCTTTGCCGACTGGAAAGTTGCCATGAGATCCATTACCGGAGTCCCCCAGCCGCACACCAGCATCGTGAACACTTCTGGGTGCAGGACCCACTCTCCTGGGTCCACTACTACACGACTCAAGAAGTCGGCCTCCACATTGTCCACCCCCGCTACATGCGCTGCTGACAAAGTCACCGGGTTCTCCTCGGCCCACTGGAACAAACATTCGGCCTCAGCTTCCAGTGCCACACTGCTGGTGCCCCCTTGACGGTTGATATAAGCCACCGCGGTCGCGTTGTCGGAAAATACCCGAATGGCCTTTCCTTGGAGATACGGCTGAAAAACTTGCAGTGCCAGCGCCACTGCCTTTACCTCCAATCTGTTGATTGAATAGGTCTTTTCCAGATCGGTCCACTGCCCCTGCGCAAATCTTCCTTGATAGTGAGCTCCCCAGCCTACGAGACTGGCATCCGTCGTCAGAGATATCCACGCAGGTGTTTCTAAGGTCATCCCTTTTTCCAGACACCCCGGACGCAACCACCACTGAAGTGCTTTGTACGTCTGTGGCGGACAAGGCAGTCTCTGAGACAGCTGATCCCTTTGATGTGACCACCTCCTTAGCAACGCTCTTTGCAACGGTCTCATGTGGGCTCGCGCCCATGGAACCAACTCGAGGGTCGCTGCCATGGTCCCGAGCAACTGAAGATAATGCCATGCCGTGGGATTCTGTTTGTTGAGAAACTGCCGGATTAACTTCCTCAGCCCTTGCGCCCGTTGCTGACGCAGAAAGATTCTTCCCACTCTCGTATCGAAGTGCGCACCCAGGTATTCCAGGCTCTGAGACGGACACAACTTGCTCTTTGACATGTTGACTACCCAACCGAGACTCTGTAGGAAAGCCACCACTTTGGTAGTAGCCGACATGCTTTCTGCTCGGGACTTCGCTCTGATTAACCAACCGTCCAGATAAGGGTGTACCAATACTCCATCCTTTCGCAAGGCTGCTGCCACCACCACCATCACCTTGGTGAATGTCCGTGGCGCTGTAGCTAGCCCAAAAGGAAGCGCCTGGAACTGGAAATGTCCCATAGGAACCGCAAACCTGAGGGATTTCTGATGCTCTTGCTGAATCGGAATGTGAAGATACGCTTCCGACAGGTCTAGTGATGTAAGAAATTCCCCCTTTCTTACTGCCACAATGACCGACCTTAGGGTCTCCATCCGAAAATGAGACACTCGGAGACAGCGATTTACTCTTTTGAGATCCAAAATTGGCCGATAAGCCTCTTCCTTCTTTGGAACAACGAAGTAAATGGAGTATCGACCGCATCCTAATTGGTCGGGAGGAACCGGTACTACCGCCTTGAGGGATAGTATTCTTTGTACCATCTCCCGCACTGCCTTGCACTTTGCGCTTGCCTTGCACGGAGACTGAACGAATGAATCAGTCACTGGTCGCTGAAACTCCAACGCATAACCTTCTCGAATGACCTCGAACACTCACTGTTCTGAAGTGATTTGGACCCAGGCAGGGTAAAACTCCCGCAAACGACCCCCTACAGGAACCAGCCCCATCTGAGTCCCCCTGGCTTCATTGTGATTTTCTAAGATTTGAGGAAGCGGAGGACGCAGCAAATCCCCTGCCTGCTCCTCGAAATCCTCAAAACCCCTGACTTCTAAAGGGAAAACATCCTCTCTGACTTTGGCCGAACCTCGGGGAACGGAAATGCCAAAATTCCTGTTGCGGGCCCCTAGGCAGGGGAGTTGACCGCCCCTGCTTCTGCTTGTCCTCTGGCAACCTACCACCCTTGGACTCTCCTAAATCCTTTACTAGTTTATATAGATCCTCTCCAAACAGTAGCTTTCCCCTGAAGGGAAGTTTACTTAGTCTAGCCTTGGAAGAGCCATCTGCTGCTCAATTGCGCAGCCAAAGACACTGCCTTGCTGCGATTACAGAAGCCATACTTTTCAATAAACCCCAGATAAGGTCATAATGAATATCGGCAAGATACGCTGCTCCAGATTACAGTCTGGACGCCTCCCCGGTAGTCTCTTCCGAGTGCTCTCCCTGAATTCATTGCGCCCAGCGTAGGCATGCTCTCGCCACCCAAGCTCCACAAATAGAAGCTTGTAAAGAGAGCGCATTAACTTCAAAGACTTGCTTCAACAAGGTCTCTAGATTACGGTCTTGGGCATCCTTGAGGGCCACACTTCCCTCTGCTGGAATTGTAGTCTTCTTGGTAATCGCCGAGAGGGCTGCATCTACTCGCGGAGACTTAAACAACTCTCGATCTTGGTCTATCAGTGGGTAAAGACGCGCCATAACTCTAGACCAGCGGTTCTCAACCTGTGGGTCACGACCCCCATGGGGGTCGCCTCAGGATTTACCAGGGGTCGCCTTCTTTAACGGCACCCATCAGCTCATTTGCACCCCCTCCCACTCGGCCCATTTCCATTCCTAGCCCCCCCCCAACTCAGCCCATTTCCATTCCTAGCTCCCCCTCAGCCCATTTCCAATCCTAGCCTCCCAGCCCATTTCCAATTCTAGCCTCCCCCCCATTCAGCCCATTTCCCATTATAGCTCCCCAGCCCAATTCCAATCCTAGCCTTCCCCCCCATTCAGCCCATTTCCAATTATAACCCCCCCAGCCCAATTCCAATTTTAGACCCCTCCACAGCCCATTTCAAACCCAAGCCCTCCTCCCCGAAGAGCCCTGCGGCAGGCTTCACTCAATAGGATGGATTTATAAGTCATTCCAGGCTCTCATCTGGTGTGGTGTCCAATAAATGCAAACAAACAAAAGATTTACCAGGGGTCGCCTTCTTTAACGGCACCCAGCAGGCTCAGCACAGCTCGTTACAGCCACCGAAGTGAAGAGCGTTGTTCCCTTCACTTCGACAGCTGAATTGTAATGAAGATTGCAGGCGCGCTGGAGGTCAAAGGACACTTCCTGTGTCCCGGCTCTCAGCATTCCTGCAATCTTCATTACAATACAGCTGCCGAAGTGAAGGGAAGGAGGAGGGCTTGGGTTTGAAATGGGCTGTGGAGGGGTCTAAAATTGAAATTGGGCTGGAGGAGCTATAATTGGAAATGGGCTGAATGGGGGGGAAGGCTAGGATTGGAATTGGGCTGGGGAGCTATAATTGGAAATGGGCTGAATGGGGGGGAGGCTAGAATTGGAAATGGGCTGGGAGGCTAGGATTGGAAATGGGCTGAGGGGGAGCTAGGAATGGAAATGGGCTGAGTTGGGGGGGGGGGGCTAGGAATGGAAATGGGCCGAGTGGGAGGGGGTGCAAATGAGCTGATGGGGAGGACTAGGACAGCAAATGGGCTTTTGGGAGGGGGTAGGATTGGAAATGGACTGATGTAGTTCTGGAATAGGATTGAAAATGTCCGATGGGGAGGGGGCTACTTTTAGAAATGGCTGATGGGGCAGCTTGGATTGGAAATGAGTTGATGGGGGGGGGGCACTTGGCAATAGTGATCATAGCATGATCGCCTTTGATTTAATTAGTGGAGGAGGGATAGTAAGGAAATCCACAGTACTACCCTTTAACTTTCGAAAGGGAGACTATGATAGAATGAGGAAAACAGTTAAGAAAAAACTAAAAGGAGCAGTTGCAAAGGTTAAAGACGTACATCAAGCTTGGGTGTTGTTGAAAAATACTATCTTGGAAGCCCAGACCAGCTGTATTCCACGCTTTAAGAAAAGTGGAAGGAAGTCCAAAAAATTGCCAGCATGGTTTAAAGCTGAGGTCAGAGAGGCTGTTGTTGCCAAAAAAGCATCTTTCAAGAAATGGAAAAAAGAGCCAAATGATGAAACCTGGAAACAGCACAAGCACTGGCAAGTCAAATGCAAGGCATTGATAAGGCAGGCAAAGAGAGAATTTGAGAAGAAGCTTGCTGCGGAAGCAAAAACGCGAAATAAAGACCTTTTCAAGTACATTCGTAGCAAAAAACCCGTGAGAGAGTCAGTTGGTCCATTAGATGATAAAGGGGTTAAAGGAGCACTAAGAGGCGACAAGGCGATAGCGGAGAGACTGAATGAATTCTTTGCTTCGGTCTTTACTGAGGAAGATGTAGGGATGTTACCCACGACTGAAGTGGTATTTAAAGGTGTGGAAGAATTGAAGGAAATATCGATACATCGGGAAGATGTCCTACAACTATTAGATAAACTGAAGAGTAGCAAATCACCTGGGCCGGATGGTATACATCCAAGGGTGTTGAAAGAACTGAAATTTGAGATTGCAGACCTGCTATCAGTAATCTGTGAACTATCATTAAAATCATCTCTAATACCTGAGGATTGGAGGATCGCCAATGTAACACCAATTTTTAAAAAGGGTTCGAGGGGTGATCCGGGAAACTACAGACCGGTGAGCCTGACATCAGTACCGGGAAAAATGGTAGAAACCATCATAAAGAATAAAATTACTCAGCATATAGATAGTCATGACCTAATGGGAGACAGCCAACATGGCTTTAGACAAGGAAGATCTTGTCTTACTAATCTGTTATGTTTTTTTTTGAAGGAGTGAATAAACAGGTGGACAAAGGTGAGTCGGTTGATATTGTGTATCTGGACTTTCAGAAAGCCTTTGACAAGGTCCCTCATGAGAGACTTTTGGCAAAACTAAAGAGTCATGGGATAGGAGGCAGTGTACTACTGTGGATCAGGAACTGGTTAAAAGATAGAAAGCAGAGGGTAGGGCTAAATGGCCAATTTTCCCAATGGAGAAAGGTGAATAGTGGTGTACCCCAGGGATCTGTGCTGGGTCCGCTGCTTTTTGACATATTCATAAATGACCTGGAAAGTGGAATAACGAGTGAGGTTATCAAATTTGCTGATGACACAAAACTATTTAAAGTTGTTAAAACCCAGGAGGATTGTGGAAAATTGCAAGAGGATCTTGATAAATTGGAAGACTGGGCATCAAAATGGCAGATGAAATTTAATGTGGAGAAGTGCAAGGTTATGCACCTAGGGAAGAACAACCCAAACTATGGTTACACGATGCAAGGTTCCACATTAGGAACCACCACCCAAGAAAAAGATTTAGGCGTCCTTGTGGATACCATGTTAAAACCCTCGGCCCAGTGTGCAGCGGCGGCCAAGAGAGCAAATAGAATGCTAGGTATGATAAGGAAAGGAATGGAAAATAAAACAAAAGATATTATAATGCCTCTATATCGTTCCATGGTGAGACCGCACCTTGAATATTGTGTGCAATTCTGGTCGCCATATCTTAAAAAGGATATAGCAATTTTAGAAAAGGTTCAGAGAAGAGCCACCAAAATGGTAAAGGGGATGGAAGGCTACTCCTATGAAGAAAGGCTAAAAAGGTTGGGGCTCTTTAACCTGGAAAAGAGACGGCTGAGGGGAGATATGATAGAAGTCTATAAATTAATGAACGGAGTGGAACGGGTAAACGTAGATCGATTGTTTACCTTATCAGAATATAGAAAGACTAGGGGACATGCAATGAAGCTACAGGGTAAACTATTTAAGACTAATAAAAGAAAATATTTTTTCACTCAACGTGTAATCAAACTCTGGAATTTGTTACCGGAGGATGTAGTAAAGGCTGTTAGTGTAGCTGGGTTTAAAAAAGGTTTGGACAAGTTCCTGGAGGAAAGGTCCATAAACCATTATTAAGAAGGGACCCAGGATATCAATGCTTGAACCAATACAAGCATTGTGGAACCTGTGTCCCTTGGGGAAACTGCTAGGTACGTATGACCTAGATTGGCCACTGTTGGAAACAGAATACTGGGCTTGATGGACCTTGGTCTGACCCAGTATGGCATATCTTATGTTCTTATGTTCTTATGGAAATGAGCTGATGGGGAGGCTCGGACTGGAAATGGACTGAGTGTTGGGGAGCTTGGACCGAAAATGGGCTAAAGCTCCTCCACACTCGGCCCAATTTCCAGTCCAAGCCACCCATCAGCTCACTGGAATAGGATTGGAATTGGTTTATGGGGGGGCTAGTATTGGAAATGGCTGATGGGGGGCCTAGGATTGCAAATGAGCTGATGGGGGGAGCTTGGACTGGAAATAGGCTGATGGGGGTGAAATAGGACTGGAAATGAGCTGATTGGGGGGGCTTGGACTGGAAATGGGCTGATGCGGGGGGGGGGGAGAATGCAATTAGAAGAGAGCGGATGCTGAGTGGGACTGGAACTAGAAGGGAACTGATTTTGGGGAGGACTAGAAGGGGATAGGACTGGGGTAATGAGGATGGAGGGGGAAAAGATATTTTTTGTAGGAGGGAAGAAAAATCTACAAATTGCTGGGTATTGGCAGAGTAAGTGGGGATTGAGAATGGAAGGGTGAAATTTGAGTGGATGATAAAGGAATAAAAAAGAAATTGGGGAAAGAGCAAAAGGGGAAAATCAGTATGTTAAAGCAGATGTAGAAGAAAGAATGGAAAAAATCTAGAAGAGAGAAGAAAGGACAAATGGACAGCAGACAATGGAGAATTAGCAGAAGACAGAAAAGACCAGAAGAAAGTGACTGGAGAAATTGCAAATGAAAATAAAATGCCCAAATAGCAAAAGGTAGAAAAATAAGTAAATTTTATAAATAAAAACATTTTGCAAAGGCCTATAATATATTAATAATTCAACAAATGATTAAAGCGACAATGCGTTAACGGTAAAGGAAGAGAGACGCATTTGATTTTATCATTGGGGCTCATCACAAGTTGACCAATGGTAAAAGGGGTCGCGGTACAAAAAAGGTTGAGAACCACTGCTCTAGACCCTTTAAGAGCAGACTCTGTGGCATGTCCCATTCTTCCTGAATCATCTCCCTAACCACTCTGTGTACTGGGAAAGCTCTCTGAGTTTTTCGAAAGGCCTGCAACAACGGGTCTTCCAGAGCAGAATCCTCCGCAGGCCCCCCGGACGGCATATTAAGAGTCTTGAGAGTCTCGGCAATGAGCGCCGGTAACTCCTCTCTACGAAACACGCGAACCACCCTCGCTTGATCCTCCTGTTCCGTAATGTCGCCTTCCTCCAGATCGTCGTCCAAGTCCAGGTCGGGATCCGGTTCCTCAGAGCATAGGCCCTCCGATATGACCGACTGCTCTGAGCGATCCTTATCGCCCCTGGACCTCTTTGCACTTATTCCTGTCACTCCCGCCGTCAAAGGTGTCCCCGGCCTCTTCTCTCCCAGCTCTGCATCTGTGAAACTGGCTGTAGGCCTACTCTGAGAGCTGCCAAAGGAATGCTGGAGCAAAGCAACAAAATCTGGCGAAAGGATTGCCGCCAGACCCCCAGGTAAAGGCGGCTACGAAGTTGGGAGATCCAGAGCAGAAGAAGTAGCTGGCACTGGCTCCAGAGAAGGCAAAGTGGGGAATACTGGCTCTAGAAGGGCCCTAGGCGTCCCTAACTGAGCCTCCGCTACTGTATATGAGGCTTGCTCCATAGCTGCAGACTCCTGACTGCAGCCCCTACACACACCGGCAATCCAACACTGAGCCCCTTCTAGCACTGCAAACCAAACAGTGCGGTCTAGAAGGCATCCTGTCTGATCAGTCGTGTCCTGCTACTCCCGATCACTACCGGAGCCCAGCTGTGTTTTTTAAAAAAAAATTTGTGTCTTTAAATAAAGACAAGTACACCACTGTTTATCTTCTTTTTTTTATTTTAAACCAAATGTGGAGCCTCTAGAGACGCCCCCTCAGCCAAGTTCTGAAGAAAGGCTGCGAGAACGAGGCTCCCTGGCTGATTTAAAGCATTTTATATCCAGCAGAATTAAAACGGCGATTCCCACGCGACTGACACGTGGTCTGGTCTGCACTGCTGACAGACGCGCCTCACCGGTCTTTCCCTGCTTCCAGTCACTCAGAAAAAAAACCCCTTACCTTGCAAGCCACCGAATCTGTGCCGTGTGCCTTCTCCCTCGTGCTCTACCGCTCAACGGGAGCTGCAGCCTTAGGCAAAGAAAGCCGGCGAAAACGCTGCAGAGAGCAGCAGAACTCTCCGTCGTCGGCTCAGTAGCGCTGGCAGGCAAACCCTTCTGCATATGCTGAGCTCCTCACTCTGCCGGTTCCTTACCCCATATTGTGGGTTCAGTAACCGGATCCTTTCTCCGTCCAAGGCCTCCTTTTGCAAATAAATAAGGACACTGTACTACCCTCAGGGGAGGGGGGAGGGAGGGGAAAGGAGAAGAGGACCCAAGAAAAATGGGAAGGAAGGAGCACCTGAGCACCAAAACAACCGATCAAGGGAGAAACTGAAGTTACTTTTTTTTTTTAAAGGTTCAATTAACCTTCTTCTGAAAAACTACTTTACCCTAACTCTATCCTAACTCTCCTTAATTGTTCCTCTAGTGAGTCCCGGGCTCACCAATCCTCCAGCTGCTTGCAGACTGAGATAACTGGAGTGAGGAGGCGGTTCCTGTGGTTATATACCAGTGACATCACAAGAGTGACGTTTCTCAGTCTCCAAGCTGCTGGAGGAGGACCACAACCCAGAGGTTCAGGACTAGACTGGAGGGATGATAAGGAAGCCTTGGTTTCATCTTACTACATTCAACCTGCACATATCATTCGTGCAGATTATGTGAAAAAAAATAGAATGTGTTGTACTGTTGTAGTATAAACCATCATTAACTTAGAAGTGGACTTCCCACACAGTTTTAACACTGTTTGCAGATACTAATCAAAAGGGTACCTGCACTTGCTGTTAGCGTAGTCTTTTGCTCAATTCTAAACCGAATTTCTTTCACAGCTTCTTCAGTTGATGTTCCAAAGACAATGGCATGCTGCAAACTTGGGGCTTGCTGCTTTCCAGAATTGAACTTTTGCATGGTAATGTTCTCCTCATGTACAGGCAAAGGACTGTCTTCAAACAGCACAGGAGAGATGGAATGTACACATAAACTGCTCTCTGCCATTTCCTCCATATGCTCTTCTTCTCTACCTGCATTATAAAAGGGATACAGCTGTTGAATATCACTTTCTTGATATGATTTATAGCTATGAGAATATTATTCTTAATAGTAATTTGGATTGGGTTGATTGCTGCTGTGCAAAGAGCCTGATTTTGATTTGTGAGTCGGGTCTTCCACTCCCTAGACCAGCTGGAGCTGGGAGTTTCAGTCAGTATAAACCAGTGATATCTGGTGGCTGGATTTAGGGCTCAAGCTTGTACAGTTGCATAAGAACAAAGGATGTGCTCATAACCATAGTCTGACTAATTTAGGAGAAAGGGTAGGGAAGTCAGACTGGTGGGTGAAGGGGTGCAAAATTCCCCCTACCCCTTCTACTGGCACTCCTCCATTCCCCAGTGCTTTTCCCTCATCCCCCTGCCTTTCAGTGACTGTTCCCTCTCTCCATTCCCCTATTCCCTGCCCTACAATATCTTCCTTCACTCTGCAATCCTCCCAACTCCTGCAACATCTCACCCTCTCTCCACCATCATAAAATGTCCTTGTCCTCTCTATCTTATATGTTTTGCAAAGATGCCCTCTCCTTCTGTAGCTCTATCTCGTCTTCATCCCTTACCCATCATTCTCCACCTTTATCTCTCCTCCTCACGCATCTGGCTAATAGTACCTCAGGACAGCGGTGCCTGCATTTTCAGATTGTGGAAGCAAAGGACAGAAATTAGCATGGGGCTTGTGAGCTGCACAGGCCCTATTAGGGGCAGTTCTATAATTAGGAAAGTGAGGCAGTCACCTTAGGTAGCCAATTTTTGGGGGCATCTGCAAGTGCCTCTCAAAACATCCCTGCAGCAGCCACCTCATTCTGTTGGCTTGGAGGCATCTGAGTAGCAGTACCATCAACAGCAGAATATGGTGCTGGGAGAAAGGCAGTCTGCCACCAGAGGCAGCCAAGGCTCTTAGACAGAGTCCGGGAGTATGTGAAAACCAGTGACCTGTGATCAGCGGCAAGCACATTATTCTGAACTGCAAAAACTTGGAGCAAAATGCAATGCTGCTGATCCCCATGATCTGCTTCTCCTCCTGTCACTCTTTCCATGTTAAAGCTGAAGCATGCTGGCAGGAGGAGGGGGCTGCTGGGATTGGCAGTAACAAGCATATGTTCAGCCATTGCCCCCACTGCTGGACATGGAGAAGGGTTTGGGCAGCTAAGTAAAGAGGGAGGGAAGAGAGACAGAACAGCAGAAGATAGGAAGAGAAAAAATAGGGAAGGGTGAAGAAGGAAGAAGAGGGGTGTGAAAAGCAAGGAGTGGGAAGGTGGAGAAAAGGCAAGAAGTGAGGGAAACTGGGTAAGAGGGAAAAAGAGCAGAGAAGTAAAGATATGGAGAGGAGAAAGGAACAAAATATGAGAAAAAGAGGAGGTGGCATGTAGCAGTGAGGTAGCGAGGGCAGCAACCATGCCTGATGGGGAGTGCTATTGGAGCAAACCCATCACTGTAGCTATAAATCAGAAAGAACATCATGCATGTGTGCACTCAAGGTCCTGCCGGATCCTCCTCTTCCTCCTTAACAGGAAGTCTGTGTGAAGCTGGACTCAAAGTCCTCATGTGCCTCCTATTTTATAGCTGCAACCCACAGGACCAGATGCTGAAGCAACAAGGAACACTGAGAGCAAAAAAAAAAAGTTGAGGAGGTTCAGAGTTAAAGGGAGACAGGCAAGAGAGGGACAGATGCTGAGGAGATGTGAGAGAATTAGTGGAAGACTGGAGAATTAGAAGCTGGGAAAGAAGAGAGACATGAGGATTGGGAGGGCAGGAAGGATGGGTTGAAAGGGAATGAAACAGATGGAAAACCGCAGGTAGATGCAATAGAAAGAGGGACGCTGAGGACTGGATAATGATGAGGAGCGAAAGCTGAGGGGACAGAGGCAAAACATAGATGGAATAATGCTGAAAGGAAAGCACAATGTCAGAGATGGATGCAAGGGGGGACGTCAACATGGGAGGAGAGAAAAGAAATGTAAAATGGCCAGGAGATCCTGAAAAGAGATTTAAAACAAAGACAGAAGAAAGCAGAAACTTGAGGATGGAACTAACAAGTAGAAAAATAAAATGACCTGTCAACAAAGGCAAAAAAAAGCATTTGAAAAATTTAAGGCCTGATATTCAGCACTGCTAACGCATCTAGCCAGTGAACATTAACTTGGATATTCAATGCCAGGCTCATATCTGGCCCCGGCATTGAATATCAGGGTTCGCTGCACAGGCCAATTGCTATCTGGGAAATGGCAATATTGAGCCGCTACTCGATTAGTGATACACAGTGAAAGTTTGACCAGGGTTTCCTGCACCTGGCTTTTGCTCGATATTGCTGTTGCCCAATTAGCAATTGGTGCCGCCTCTGCTCTGTCCTCAAAACATCCCAATGCTAAGTGGTTAGCATCGGGGCATATGGAGCCGGCAGTCACGGATATTCGGTGGCACTTTAACCATGTTAGTGCTGCTGAATATCCCGCAGAGTGGCATTTACACGGTTTGCATGTCTGCAACCGTGTAAATGCCACTGAATATCAGGCCCCAGGGCCAACCCTAGAGTTGGTCCAAACTGTTGTAGCCCTAGGCAAACACAGCCAAATCTATTATTTAGCTTTGAATGGCCTCCTTTGGCTGCTCTCCAGTGGTTGCCACCTTAGGCGACTGCCTAGTTTGCCAAGTGGTTAGGCCAGTCCTTTTGGCCCTTATTATTTGGAATATTTCATCTTTGGGAAATGTGCATCTTTAATGCCTTGGCATGTTGCTCAGTATAAAAGGAAATGCATTTCTGTTTCTCTTACTTCAGTGTTGCACTGCTTGCAGAGTCTGGCTTCTTGGGACTTCCGGTTCAGGTTTCATCCAAGTATTTCTATTTCTAACTTATGATCAATTATTCTGTATTTGGAGAAGGTTTGTCCATGCAGTCTGTGTGGGTGTGTATGGCCAAGGAGCAGTTTACAGCTAGTACTTTACTTTCTGCATAGGAATCTGTAACAGTCTGGCTTGTAAGTGTATTTGAGTTCTAGGTTTGGTGTAATAACTGCAGTGCTGCTGCCGTGTGAATCCTGGCAGTTATCCTGCTATGATATAGCAGGCTTATTAAAGGTTCTGAATGTGCTTTTTTGTAGGGTTTTGTATTATTTAATCATGTATTTGGCAGTGGAGAGAAGCAGTGCTGCTGTTAATGAGGTATTATGTGGTTTTACAGGATCGTTCTTGATGGTGGAAAAATTTGTGATCAATGCTTTAGCAATCAAAATCTTATGTGGGGGTTCTATGAGCTAAAGTCTTAGTTCTTTTAAGTACCTAGTAATTCCTCTGCCTCCTCCCCTTTCCTTAACCAATGTTTGGCAGGTAGTTACATACACTGAGAAATTCTTACTACAACCATTCTTCATTTATGTGAATTTTCTCAAACTAAAAAACACTCTTCAAGGCTGCTTTTGGATCCTGATCCGTGTAGTCTCCTGCTCTCCAACTATGGGTTTCCTTACCATAGTTCCCACCTGTTGTGTTGACAGTCTTGACTAGATTATAAGCTGCGATGAGCAGGGACAATCTCTTACATGTCTCTGTACAGCACTGCATACTCGTACAAATGATCAGTAGTAGTAGTAGTGGTATTTATTTATTTAGCTGTACTTATATACCACCTTTCATGGGGTCAAAGCGGTTTACAAAATCATGGAGAAATACAGTGAAAGACATTATAACATAGGTAAAAAAAAAAAGGGGGGCACCATCACCTGGGGGCATTCAAATGTATGTGCATCAACAAGGGGTTCAAAACAGTGCAGTCATACTATTTACAAATTCCAAGTTTGTTCAGAGTCTCGAGTTGACCAGGATGAGGGATGAACCTGCGGTCAATAGGGGCGTGCCCGTTCCTGTCCTAGGTAAATGGTGAATAGGTGAGTTTTTAGTTGCTTCCGGAAGGAGGTGAGATCCTTGTTACCACAGATGTTGGTCGGAAGGGAGTTCCACAATGAGGGGGCATATAAGTTAAAAGCACGTTTGTAGGACTGTTGGTTAGATTTCGTTCTTTCGTGAGGTACTGCCAGTAGGTCAGTTATGGGCTGTCATGTTGGTCTACTGGAGCGCAGTCTTGTTAGCAGGATGCTCTTATGTGTGGTTTGTTGTTGGTGGAATGCTTTGTGAATCAGTACCAGCGTTTTATATTTGATCCGTGCCTCAAGAGGGAGAAAGTGGAGGTCTCTTAATAGTGGGGTGATGTGATCACATCTTTTTCCTTTTTGTATGAGCCTTGCTTTGTTGGGTTGAGGGCTGTCCGTAGAAGGTTGAGGCTGTTGGTTAGAAGTCCATGGTATATCGCACTGCAATAGTCCATGTGGGGGAGAGTCATTGCTTACATGACCGATCTGAAGTCTGGTGGATCAAGGAGTAGTCTGAGGTGTTGAAGCATCCTGACGATGAAGAATATGGTCTTTGCTGTTGTTGCGATCTGTTGTTTGAAAGACAGTACTTGGTCCAATATGACCCCTAGATACATTATGTGAATCAAAGTAGAAGTAGTTTCAAAGATTAAGGATTTTGAGGTCCATATGGAGACTCTTGAGAAGGTGGTCTCTACCTTGGACTCTCAGGTATCCTTATTTCAGTCAGTGGGTGTGTCTGGTATTAAAGATAGTTTAATTTTGCAACACAAGTTAGAAGCCTTAGAAAATAATGCAATGCAATGTGCGTCTTCGAGTCAATGCTGACTCCTAGTGACCCAGCAGCTCCTGGGTTTTCTTGACAGTGTGACAAGAAGTAACATAGTAACATAGTAAATGACGGCAGATAAAGACCAGCATGGTCCATCTAGTCTGCCCAGTAAGATGGCAAGAGTAGGTGCACCTGACGCTCCGTGCAGGTCGCCCCTCCCTATGGCATTGGTTTGGGGTGAACCCACCGCTCCGTGTAGGACAGTCCTGTTTGTTGAGAAATTAGATAGTTAAGTTTATTTTGATTTTATCCTGTTGCTGTAAAGGGATCCACTGTGTCTGTCCCATGCCATTTTGAATTCTGTCACTGTATTTGCCCCCACCACTTCCATCGGGAAGGCATTCCAAGTATTCACCACCCTTTCAGTGAAAAAGTATTTCCTGACATTGCCTTTCAGTTTACCCCCTTGCAGCTTCATGCTATGCCCTCTAGTTTTACAGCTTCCCCATCTTTGGAAGAGGTTTGTCTGTTCATTATTTCTCTTTAAGTATTTAAAAGTCTGAATCATATCTCCCCTATCCCTCCTCTCTTCCAGAGTATAAATATTTAGGTCTTCAAGTCTCTTCTTGTAAGGCTTCTGACACAGGCGCCAAATCATTTTGGCCGCCGTCCTCTGAATAGTTTCCAGCCTTTTTACATCCTTTGCAAGATATGGTCTCCAAAATGGAACACAGTATTCTAAGTGAGGCCTCACCAGTGACTTATACAGTGGCATTAGTACCTTTTCCTTTCTGCTGGTAATTCCTCTTTGTATGCAACCCAACATCATCCTGGCTTTTGCCACCCCCTTGTCGCACTGTTTTGCCACCTTGAGATCCTCAGAAATAATCACACCAAGGTCCTTCTCCTGGTCTGTGCACACCAACTTCTTGCCCCCTATCGCGTATATTTCCCTTGGATTTCTGCTTCTCAAGTGCATGACACTGCACTTCTTCGCATTAAATCTTAACTGTTTATGTTTATGTTTATTGAATTTGATAATACAGCCTTTCTGCAGGAATCAAGGCGGTGTACAATTTTCCAAAAAACAAAGAAAAGTCAAGGCCGGGGGCCAGTGAAAATAAGAAAGGAAGTTACAATGCTTTGACAAGAAAGAAGAAGAGGGAGGAGAGATAAAACGAGACAGGAGAGAATACATATTCCAAGATAGAAACAAAAGGGTAGGGAAAGCAAGAGGGTCACACGAAAGGGGAGGGAAGGTCAAAGGCCAGGGAGAAAAGATGGGTCTTCAGATTTTGTTTGAAGGTGGTATGATGGGTCTCTAAACGTAAGGAGGAGGGGAGAGCATTCCAAAGAGCCGGGCCGGTGAAGAAGAAGGCAGAGGAGCGGGTGGATTGCCAAGCATTAGACCATTCTTCCAGCTTTTGTAGATCTTTCCTCATGTTATCCACTCCCTCAGCGGAGTCCACTCTGTTGCAAATTTTCGTGTCATCTGCAAAAAGACAGACTTTTCCATTCAGTCCTTCAGTAATATCACTCACAAATACATTGAACAGTGCCGGGCCCAGGACCGAACCCTGAGGCACCCCGCTAATCACCCTCCTTTCATCCGAGTGAGCTCCATTTACCATTACCTTCTGTCGTCTGTCAGTCAACCGATTTCTGATCCAGTTCACCACCTTGGGACTCTCATCCCCAAACTACTGAGTTTATTGATAAGCCTCCTATGAGGAACAGTATCAAAGGCTTTGCTGAAATCCAGATAGATGACATCCATTGCATGCCCCTGATCTAGTTCTCTGGTCACCCAGTCAAAGAACTCAATCAGATTTGTTTGGCAAGATTGTCCTTTGGTAAAACCATGTTGCCTCAGAATATGCAATCTGTTGGTTTTGAGAAAGTCCACTATTCGCTCTTTCAGGAGTGCCTCCATTACCTTTCCCGCCACAGAGGTAAGGCTCACGGGCCTATAGTTTGTCACTTCTTCCCTGTCACCACTTTTGTGAAGAGGTACCACACTGGCCCTTCTCCAGTCCTAAGAAACTTCTCCTGTTTCCAAGGATTGTTGGGGCTTTTCTGGGCTTCCCCTAATTAGGGATTTTCTATTTTTGTTTTTGGCTGTTTATGTTCGAGCCCAGAAAAGCCCCAACAGGATCTGTTGAAAACATCTTTTAACGGCCCTGCAAGAACCTCTCTGAGCTCTTTCAGTATCCTGGGATGTATCCCATCCGGTCCCAAGGCCATGTCCACTTTCAGCTTTGCAAGTTGTTCTAACACATCATCTTCTGTGAATGGTGTGGTATCTACTTCATTCCCATTTTTATATTTGGGAGTCACAGGTGGTCCTTCTCCAGGATTTTCTTTAGTAAAAACAGAGCAAAAGTATTTGTTTAGCAATTTTGCTTTTTCAATGTCACTTTCCATGAGTCCGTTCCCAGCACTTCTGAGTCCTGCAATTCCACCTCTGATTTTCCTCCTCTCCCGAATATACCTGAAGAAAGTTTTGTCGTCACACTTCACATCTTAGTCATCTTTTCCTCTGCCTTTGATTTTGCTTTCCTTATTTCTCTTTTTGTCTCTTTTAGTTTGATCCTGTATTCCTTTCGGTGTTCCTCTGTTTGCAAGCTTTTGAATGTTGTGAAAGCTGTGTTTTTTGCCTTTATTTGAGCAGCCACTTATTTGGAGAACCAAATAGGTTTCCTTCTCCTCTTGTTTTTATTTACTTTCCTTACATATTTATCTGTTGCCCCTTTTATTGCCACCTTTAGTTTAGCCCATTGAAATTTCACTTCCCTTATCAGCTCCCACACTGCCAACTCCTCCTTCAGGTACTTGGCCATTTTACTGAAGTCAGTGTTTTTGAAGTTTAAGACTTTGAGCTTGCTATGATTGGACTGCACCTTGGCTTTTATCTCAAACCACACCGTGTGATGATCGCTGCTGCTCACAGGGGCACCCACCCGGACACCGTTAGTGAGCACTAAATCCAGGATTGAGCTTTCCCTGGTTGGTTCCATCACCATTTCTCTAAGTAACGCATCTTGGAAAGCATCCATAATTTTTTTTGCTTCTTTCCAGATTCGCAGGAGTAATCCGATCCACATCGGGTAGATTAAAGTCACCCAATATGATCACTTCCCCCTTTGTGGCTATCTTGGCAATATCTATAATCAATTTGTTATCTACTTCTTCGATTTGAGTTGGAGGTCTGTAGACTACAGCAGTATGGATGACAGCGCCATCTCCTCTTTCCAACACAATCCAGAGCGCCTCTTCTTTTGCCCATGCCCCTTGATTTCAGTAGCTTTAATATTGCTTTTGACATACAAGGCTACTCCTCCTCCTTTTCTACTTTCTCTGTCTCTTCTGAATAGATTATAGCCAGCTATGGCTATATCCCATTCATGCGATTCATTAAACCATGTTTCTGTAATGGCCACAATGTCCAAGTCCATTTCCATCATTAGGGCTTCTAGGTCCGGAAATTTGTTTGGCTAAGCTTCGAGCATTTGTGCTCATTGCTTTCCAGCATATTTAACTGACTTGCATGTATTTTGCATTGATTTTGTTCTGCCCACTTCTTCCCACTTGTCGTTGATGTGTTGTTTAAAAGTGTGGCTGTTTCTGATGTTATTCTGCTTTTGCAGGGAGTGACGTCCTGAACTAGTCCTTCCCCATCCGTCACCCCCTTTTTATAGTTTAAATGCATATCCACATATTGCCTGAATTTTCACTTAGAATTCTTTTCCCTGCGACAGAGAGACGTAGTCCATCAGCACAATATAATCTCTTGTTGGTCCATCTGTTTCCCCAGTCGCTATAAATCTGAATCCTTCTTGTTTGCACCAGGTCTGGAGCCATGTATTAAAGCTGTTTATGCGATGCAGACTTTCTGCCCCTTTACCAAGAACAGGTAGAACTTCTGAGAATGCTACAGTGTTGTTTATGGTTTATGATTTATGGTTTTAGGCATTTGATATACCGCCCTTTACTTATGCATTGTTTACATGTATATATTAACAGGCACTTTTTTATTCCCTTGTCCCCGCAGGGCTCACAATCTAAGTCTACCTGAGGCAATGGAGGGTTAAGTGGCTTTGTACCCAAGTGGATGACAACATCAATTTTGGAGTGCTCACTTTCTGCCGAGGCAATGGAGGGTTAAATGACTTGCCCAAGGCCACAAAGAGTGCTAATGGGAATCAAACCCTGATCTCTTGATTAGTTCTCTAACCACTAGGCTACTCCTCCACGCCATTAGAAAATAATAGACAAAGTTAAAAAAAAAAAAAGGAAAATTCAAAAGTCTCAGATTTCTTTTTAACTAGAAAACAATACCCAAATTAAAAATTGGAGGTTTATATATTTTCCTATTACTCATTTGTTGCCCTCTGAGATTCTTAAGGAAATACTTTAAAAAAGTTTTGCTATTACCTAATTCGGATAATATTTTGATTTCTAAGTGCTAAAGTATTTCCTCTAGAGTCACTTTGGTGGTTTCCTTTGCAAATGAGAATGATAAGTCCTTGATTATAAAAATTATTTCAAATATCAGGACTCATTTTTTGTGGTTCAAAGTCACAGGTTTTTACTGATGTTTCAAAGGCAACCCAAAATTTTCTTTCCCTTAAACAAGAGAGTATTGGCCTTGGTGAACACCTTTAACTTAAGATTCCCCTGTAAGTGTTTAATCATGTTACAGGGTGTTAAATATTGGCTTTCAGAGCCTTCTTATTTGGAGAAACTTCTGATTGAAAAGGAGGCTGCTATTATTTTAGCCTAGGTGGGAATGAAGGGTTGTTAGTGTCATAGTCCTTCACTTGGTTTGCAGCTTGTGCTGTGGGGGCTTGTGTACATTAGTGATACTGAGAGCTAAGCAATCGGTAGGTTAACTACTGACAGGGTCTCCCAAAATGGACAGGTCTCTGCTGAGGTGCCAGATTAAGATAAACCACCCATCTGGGCAGCAGCAGCAGAATGGGACAGTGTTGGCAACGGAGGATCACATTTCTGTGCCAATGGCAACAACGCTAGCTGTACCTGCATGGAAGAAAGGCCTAGCAATCTACTTTTGTATCTTGGCACGAAAACCCAATGGATACCCACAACAAAACAAATTGTACTATAGTGCCGGAAGATGAGACCCCTAGGTCAGAAGACATTCAACTGGATACTGGGGATGAGCAGAAGACATTTAAGAGTAAAGCCAGCATTTATTATGTGGTTGGATCAAAACTGCGCATGAAATGAGTCAGAAGCTGAAAAGATGTCTTATATATTGAGATATGGAACATTCGAAGCATAAACCAAGAGAAGATGGAGGTAGTCAAGAATGAAATGGAACGTGTACAACTCGATATATTGGGTGTCAGCGAACTGAAATGGACTGACATCAGGCACTTTGCATCTGATGATCACATGTCTACTATGCTTGAAATGAAAGACAAAGAAGAAATGGTGTTGTATTTATAATCATGAAGAAACTTGCAAGAACTGTAATGAAATACAACGCAATCAGTGAATGCTTAATTTCTATTCATCTACGAGGATGCCCATCAACACTATTATTCGGGTAAATGCCCCAACAACAGCTGCAGAAGAGGAAGAAGTTGATCAGTTCTATGAACAAGTACAAGCTGAAATTAACAGGACAGGCAAACAGGATATCCTGATAGTTATGGGTGACTGGAATGTAAACGTTGGCAACAAAGAAGGCGACAAAGCAGTTGGAAAACATGGACTTCTCAACAGAAATGAAGATGGAGAAAGACTGATAGAGTTCTGCAGGACAATGATCTAGTCATCTCAAACATCATTTTCCAGCAACACAAGTGATGAAAAACATGGACTTCACACAATGGATTGTACAAAAATCGAATTGACTACATGCATGGAAGTCAACGATGGAAAAGCTCAATAACATCAACAAAGACAAAACCTGGGGCCGACTGTGGTATAGATCAACTACTAGTATGCAAACTCAAGCTAAAGCTGAAAAAGAGCAAGCCACTCATGAATGTAGCAAATTATGACATTGAGACTATACCCACTAAAATTTAAACACTGCCTGCAAAATCGATTTGCTGCTTTGGATATAAAGAAACAGCACCAGAAGAATTGTGGGATGACATCAAGAAAATTGTGCTCGAAGAAAGTGAGAAATCTCTACTAAAAGTGAGAAAACAAAATGGTCAAAATGGATGACCGAAGAAACTCTGAAAATTGTCCAGAAACATAGAGAAACTAAAGCCAGAGGAGAAAGAGAGGCAATTAAAGAACTCAGAGATTTTCAACGTGCAGAAAGATGAAACAAGGAGAAACACAACAATGATGCATGCAAAGAAACAGAATCAAACTATTAGAGGAAGAAAAAGATTGGCTTTCCTAAAGCTATGAGAGTTAAAAAGAAAATTCCAGCCTCAAATTGGAATGCTACAAGATGCTCAAGGATCCATGTTGAGTGATGCTGAGAAGATCAAGAAAAGGTGGAAAGAATATACAGAGTCATTATATCATAAAGATCGAGTGGACCAACAGCCATTTCAACCTGCACATGATGATCAGGAGCCATTGGTGATGGAAAAAAAAGTTGAAGCAGCACTGAAAGCATTATCAAAGTACAAAGCACCAGGCATCGATGGCATTCCCACTGAAGTATTACAGCAATCGGATGCAGCTGTTACCATACTTACAAGGCTCTGCCAGGAAATTTGGAAGACATCATCATGGTCAACTGACTGGAAAAGATCTGGGTTTATACCAATACTGAAGTAAGGTGATTAGACGGACTTTGGAAATTATCATACAATTGCTGCGATCCCATATGCCAGCAAGATTCTACTCAAGATCATTCAGCAGAGACTACAACCATACCTGGAATAAGACTGCCTGAAGTACAAACAGGGTTTAGGAAAGGGCGAGGAATGAGAGATATCGCGGATGTGAGATGGATCCTTAAAAAAACAAAAGAATACGAAAAGGATATCTATATGTGTTTTACTGACTACAGCAAGACGTTTGACTGTGTAAACCATTAGAAACTGGGCCACATTAAAAAGCATGGTTATAGGTGGTTAAGAAAGTGGTGAGAGGGAGATAATGAGAATAGTCAGAAATGGAATACATAATGAAGCGGTGTGGCGAGAGGGTACATATAGAGGGTATGGGCCCACAATTCTTTTATAATAAAGCACAGTTACTTAACTGTAACAGGTGATCTCTGGGAACAGCAGGAATAAGTCTTCACATATGGGTACGCCGGTACCGATGGAGCCTGCGCGGGAACGCTTCCCAGCGTCCAATCAGAAAGCTTTTGGGAGCATCCCTCAGCGCCTGCGTGCTGCCTTCCCGCCTTTCCAACTGTCTCTCCTCAGTTGAGTTTTATAGCTGAGACAAAGAGAGAGAGAGAGGAAAGGAAAGATAGATAGAGATACAACTCCCGGGGAGGTGGGTGGGTTGTGAAGACTTGTTCCTGCTGTTCCCAGAGATCACCTGTTACAGGTAAGTAACTGTGCTATCTCCAGGAACAAGCAGGAATGAGTCTTCACATATGGGGACTCCCAAGCTGAGATGCCTGGAGTCCGAGCATGGCATAGGTTGGAACATGCTATCCCCTAGCACAGGACTGCAGGAAAGGAGTCCATGTGTGGATAAAAGGGGTTCCCATACCCTCTCTCCCCACAAGGACTGTGCTTGTTTGTCCAAATCGGTTAGCCTTTCTCTTTTTGCTCCCAAGACTGAGATACTCTGTCGCCAAAAGAGTTTGGTTTTTACCATACAGCTTTTGCTGAAGGCCCACCGTTTTTGTACTACCCCAGTTTTTTCTACCAGGGGTGCCTGTTACCTTTCAGGATTCTGACCTCCTCTGTTTTTCCTAAAGGTTTATTACCTCCACTTTTCAGTGAGGTCTTCTTCACGGTTCCTCTACTGGCTTCCCAGTAGATCCATGAACCTCCATACTTCTATGAAATCCTGTTGGCGGAGGTCCATATTGCAATATTCTTTGCAATATCATTAATAACAATCAGTATCCCAGGGTGAAGACAAATGCCTGAGGCGTTAAGCCTGTGAGTAAGTGAAGATACACAATATCTCTCCTAACTGGGGTAAGCTAGGAGAGATATTAGGTACGGAGAGCTTCAGAGGTACCTAAACCTGTTAGGTTATGGTATAAGAATTGTTGACTACCACAGGAGTGGTTGTGTGTGTAGAATCCCAAACCTGCTGAATAGCAGAGGTATGGGCAAGATCCCTCTCAGAAACAGATAGCTATATGAGCATAGATAGTGAGATAGATAAGTATGTGGAGACAGATCTATCTATAATAAAATATCTCATCAGATACATATATATATATATATATATATATATATATATAGATAGATAGATAGATAGATATATGAATAACATATAAGAATATATCTATAGTGAGATATGGAAGGGCATAAAATACACACAAAGATAAATATGAATATGTAGGCCTAAATATGGGTGTCTGTATTTAAACAGACAGATATATGCCTACAGCATGGAATTCACATAGGACATGTGGAGAGGAAAGATTCATCTAATAACAAGGAGGTGCAACCTACTTGAGAAGATATATAGAGAATCTATTCCCCTTGGTTATGATCCGCAAGGATGCTAGCTAGTAAAATAACCAGGATGGTCATATGAAAACAGAGGATGATATCAATCTGTAGCCAGCAAGTCCTTAGTCGTCCAAGACTCTAGCATGGTAAGTAGACAGAAGACAGATAAGGATGAGGTATCATGTTGACCTGCTGAAGGGCAAAAAGTATCATACGTTCTTACCATGAGGACGAGCTGCAAGGAGAAAGAGCATATCCCTGATTGGGAATGCTATGGACCAAAGCAGGGAATTGGCAACTCCTTAAGCCCTTAGGTAAGAGAAGGCCTATGTCCTTTATGGCAAAAGAAGTAAACAAAGGGAGAACCTTCTAGTCATGGGAGACATGACTGAAAAGCCTTTTCTAACCATCTAAGATAGCTGTTGGAGAAAAAGCCCCCATGCTCTCTAGCAAGGGCCCATAGTGGAAAGCTTCTCTGTAGAATTGCAGAGAGCATGATGCAGGAGAATGAGGAGATAGAACTGGCTGCTAGAGAGCCAGTATCTCTGCCAACTATGCTGCCAAACCCAGGAGAATGGAGATGGCAGAAATAGAAGAACATCTAGAAAGCTTGTAGTGAGATAATCTCCAAGATAGATGGAAGCACTGACTTGGAGCCACTACTAAGACTAGACAGAATGTTAGTGGAGGACAAATCTGGTTGTTTGTGGACAAGAACCAGTGGTCGAAACATTAAGGCTCCTGCATAGGCAGCTGCTAGCAATATAGCAGTTGAAAAACAGAAAGAACAGACAACAGGAGTAGAAACTCTGGACATGTCTGATAAGCTGCCACAAAGTAAGATGGAAAAGCGTAGTTACTCACCTGTAACAGGTGTTCTCCAGGAGCAGCAGGAATCAGTCCTCACATATGGGTGACGTCGGCGCCGACAGAGCCCTTGCAGAGCAATTTTCCCCAGCTTTCAAAGAAAGCCTTTGGGAATTGCAGCGCGCATGCGCGGTCCCCTTCCCGCCCAAAGGTGCCATCTTGGCCAGTCAGATGACATAGCGAAAAGACAGCAAAATAAAATTGCAAAAACTAAATCAGAAGATTGCAACTCCAAGGGGAGGAGGGAGGGTTGTGAGGACTGATTCCTGCTGCTCCTGGAGAACACCTGTTACAGGTGAGTAACTACGCTTTCTCCAGGACCAAGCAGGAAGTCAGTCCTCACATATGGGACTCCCCAGCTTAAGGCTACCGGAGACCCTAAGCACAAAAATGAGCTCTCTCTAGCTCAGCAGCACAGAAGGAAGGAATCTTCTCTGAGTAATCTCCAACCGGTAGCCCAACATCCGGGATGGAGGGTAGGAGTTGCCTAAACCTCGAAGAGATTACGGAGGACTGCCTGTCCGAAAGCACTGTCCCTGCGGGACTCCCTCTCGAGGCAGTAATGGGCCGCGAAAGTCTGGCTCGAAGACCAAGTAGCGGCCCGGCAGATGTCTGCCAATGGAACAGAGCGGAGGTAAGCCACTGACGCAGCCTTCGCCCGAACCCGATGAGCGGTGACTCGACTCTCCAGCGAGAGACCTGCCGCCGCATAAGTCCAAGCGATACAGTCAGCTACCCAGATGGACAGAGTGCGCTTGGAGACAGGGAGCCCCAATTTATTAGGGTCGTAAGACAGGAAGAGCTGAACCGTCTTACGGTGCTCCCGCGTACGATCAAGGTAGAAGTTCAGCGCTCTTCTACAGTCCAGGGTATGCAAGACCCTCTCAGCTCGGCTGGAGTGAGGCCTGGGAAAGAAGGTCGGAAGCACCACCTCCTGATTGATGTGAAAAGGGGAGACCACTTTTGGAAGAAACTTAGGGTGAGTCCGCAGGACTACCCTATTCTTGTAGAACCGAGTGTAGGGAGGATCAGACACCAGGGCCTGCAGCACACCAACGCGTCTAGCGGAAGTGAGGGCTACCAGAAATAAGGTTTTCCAAGAGAGAAAACGGAGAGGACAGGTAGCCATGGGTTCAAAAGGCGGGCAGGTGATCCACTGTAAAACCACGTTCAGGTCCCAGTCAAGGGCTGGGGGGCGCAATGGTGGTTTGAGAAGAAGGAGGCCCCGGGAGAACCGAGCCACGAGGGGGTGGCCGGAAAGAGGCCTGCCTTCCACAAGCACATGATGTGCCGAAATAGCACTGAGGTGAACCTTGACCGAGTTGGACTTGAGCCCAAGATTGGAGAGGGAAAGCAAGTACTGCAAGACCACCGACACCGGGCAGGAGAAGGGATCTTGAGACCGTTGAGCACTCCAGTTGGAAAAGCGACGCCATTTAAGGGCGTAGGATTCCGGGTAGAGGGTCGCCTGGAAGCCAGCACGACTTCCTCCACCTCCGGAGGCAACAGGAGGGGAGCAAGGACTACCCTTTCAGCAGCCAGGCCATCAGATGGAGAGATCTGAGGTTGGGGTGTAGGAGGGACCCCTGATCCTGGGTCAGGAGGTCGGGTTGAAACCCCAGAGGCAACGGGGTATCCACCGCCAGCTGCATCAGAAGCGGGAACCACGGTTGCCGGGGCCACCGGGGAGCGATCAGGATCACGGAGGCCTTGTCCTGAAGAACCTTGAAAAGAGTTCGAGACACCAGCGGCATGGGAGGAAAGGCATACAGAAGGCCCGTGGACCATGACAGCAGAAAAGCATCCGCCGCCACTCGGAGGGGATGCGGTTCCCGAGAGCAGAATCGAGGAAGTTGCCTGTTCAGAGGACTGGCAAAGAGATCCAGAGTGGGAAGGCCCCACTGGAGAAAGATCCTCTGAACCACCAACGGGTCCAATCGCCACTCGTGCGGTTGGAGGATTCTGCTCAGTTTGTCTGCCAGGTGATTTTCTTGACCTGGGAGATAGACCGCTTTGAGGAGGATTCCCCGGCCGACGGCCCAAGCGCAGAGCTTTTGTGCTTCCCGACAGAGAAGGAAGGAGCCCGTGCCCCCCTGCTTGTTCACGTAGAACATAGCAACTTGATTGTCCGTCTGGACCAGCACTGACTGGCGAGACGTAAGGTGGGAGAAGGCCCTTAGAGCCAGGCGAATGGCCCTGAGCTCCAGGAAGTTGATCTGCTGGGCAGATTCCCACGGGGTCCAGAGACCCTGAGTACATGACCCCTGGCAATGTGCTCCCCAACCCAGGAGAGAAGCGTCGGTCGTCAGAACCTGAACCGGCGGAGGAGACTGGAAAAGCATTCCGAGCACTAGGTTGGGTAGGTGAAGCCACCATCGCAGAGAAGAGACTAGCGGACTGGAGATGCGTACCGAGTCCGCCAGTCTCCCCGAGGCCTGACGCCATTGAGAGCGAAGGCACCACTGAGCCGGCCGCATGTTCAGGCGGGCATTGGGGGTCACATGGACCGTGGACGCCATATGGCTGAGCAGCTTCAGGAAGAGCCGGGCCGAGACCCGGGAATGGCTGTGAAAACGGCTGGCGAGAGCCATGAGCCGTTGAGCCCTGTCGAGCGGCAGAAAAGCCCGCGCCTGAAGCGTGTCCAACCTGGCGCCGATGAACTCGAGGTCCTGAGAGGGGAGCAGAGTGGACTTTTCAAAGTTTATGACAAAGCCCAAGTACTGGAGCAGAGCCACAGTACGCTGCGTGGCGCGAGTGGCCTCCGTGGCGGACGGGGCCCTGATGAGCCAGTCGTCCAGGTACGGAAAGACGAAGAGGCCTTGAAGCCGGAGATAAGCCGCTACCACTGCGAGACATTTTGTGAAGACTCGTGGTGCAGAGGATAGGCCAAAGGGCAGTACTCTGTATTGGTAATGATTGCCCGCCACCACAAACTTGAGGTATTGTCGGTGGCTGGGGTGGATGAGGATGTGAGTATAGGCATCCTTTAGATCCAAGGAGCATAGCCAATCTCCCTGCTGGAGGTAGGGCAGCAGGATTCCAAGGGTAAGCATCTTGAACTTTTCCCTCTCCAGGAACTTGTTGAGGTTCCGCAAGTCTAGGATGGGTCTGAGGCCTCCAGTCCGCTTCGGTATCAGGAAGTACCGGGAATAGAAACCGTGACCCCGCAGGTGGTGGGGCACCGGCTCCACTGCCTGTTCCCGAATAAGACTTGCCAACTCCTGAAGGAGTAAGTCCCGGTGGAGAGGGGTTCGCAGAGGCTCCCCTGGAAAGTAGGGGGGGGGGGTACCTGGTGGAAGTGCAGCAGATAGCCCTCTCGGACTATGCGGAGCACCCAGGCGTCTGACGTGATGTTGGACCACCTGTGGGCAAAGTGGACCAGCCGGCCTCCCGTTCTGAGAGAAACCAGCGGAGGGGGAGAGGCTATGCTGAACGAGTCAAAAACCCCCACCCTGCGGAGCAGGGGCCGGTGGCGCAGGCTTGGGGGTTTGCTGCCTACGGGATCCGTTACCCCGTCCCTTGGCCTGCTGACCCTGATGGGGAGCTGCGGAGGCCTGATAATGGGGGTAGTGTTTATAGGCAGCCGCCTTCCTCGGGTAAAAGGGCTTCTTTCCCGAGCCCTTCTTCTTCTGGGAAGGGGCAGAGGTTTTCCTGGAGAGCCGAGTCCGGGTGAGAGTCTCCGTCTCGAGCTGGGCAGCCTTCTCGTCCATAGGTTTACCAAAGAGGTTATCACCTCTGCAGGGGACATCGACCAACTTGTCCTGCACCCAGGGCTCGAGGTCGGAAGACTGGAGCCAAGCCTGGCGGCGGGCTCCGATGCCGGCTGCGGCCACTCGAGCCGATGCCTCGAAGCCATCATAGGCTGCTCGAGAAATGAACTTGGAGCACTCTCGAACACCAGTGGACAGGGCCAGGAACCTCCGCAAAGGTTCCTCGGAGAGACCAGCAGAGAATCCGGCTAGTTCTTTAGCCAGGTCCCGGAGATACATGCCCATGTAGAGCTGGTAAGTCTGGACCCGACAAGCAAGCATAGAGCCCTGAAAACACTTCTTACCGATGCCATCCAGGCTGCGGGCTTCCCTGCCGGGAGGCACCGAGGAGTGCATCTTCTGGCTCTTGAGCCGATGCATGGCCGATTCCACCACCATGGAATGGTGCGGCAGCTGTGCTTTCTGGAAGCCAGGGCTCTTGCGGACTCGATATATGGCATCGACCCGCTTGCTTAATACCGGCGACGACGCCGGGCTCTCCCACATGCGGAAGAGAAGTCGTTCCAGCATCGGAGGAACTGGTACAGTAAAGTGCTCCTTCGCAGGAGAGTCATACTGGAAGGCATCGAGCTCTTCGGCTCGAGGCTCCTCCTCGGGATCCGCAGGGAAGGCCAAGGCCTTGGCCATATCCCTTACGAAGTCCGAGAACCGGGCATCCTCCGGGGGGGACTGCCTCCGAGGTTCGGACTCGGGGGAGTCAGAAGGGACACACACCGAGTCCGGAAAGAACCAGGTGACTCATCCACCTCGGATTCCCAGGCCGACTCCTCGGAGGAGGAGTCGAGCGGCTCCGGTCGGGCGGGCACAGACGCCGTCCGCCCCGACGCTGAGGGAGTCGGCGACGACGACCTCGGCCCCGAACGGGAGGCCGAAGGTGACCTCGACCAAGGATCGACTCGAGCCCGCATGGACTCGAGGATTGGCTCGGTCTCCGGGGTCGACTTAGACGTCGACGTCCCGGCGGTCAGGGCAGACGCGCCAGCGAGGCCAGCGATCAATGCCCGCTGCTGGTCCATGAAGGCAGTCAAGCTGCGCTCCAAGGCCGTCAACCTGAGTCCGAACTCAGGAGACCCAGCAGCCCCCGACTCAGGCCCCGACGGCGTCGGGCCCGACGTCGGACCAGTCGGAGGCGAGTCAACGAAGACAACAGCACTTACGTGAGCAGAGGAGTCCAGTTCCAGACGAGGCTGTGCGACCTGGCCCTCGAGGAGCCAGGAGCGTCCACCGACGCCGCCCTCGCGGGTTTCTTCTTCCGCTGATGTTCCCGGTTAGGGGACCCCCGCTCAGAAGAACTCCGGCGGTGCTCAGAGCCAGATTCTCTGGACACCGAAGCTTCTGACGAGGTCCGGGTACGGCTGGGGTCAGAGAAGATTCTCTCCCGCTGATGCTGCCGATTCCGCAAGGACTTCGCGGACATTTTGCTACAGGGCCCACAGATCATTTCTTCATGATCGGGGCCCAGGCAACGGAGGCAGCAATCATGTGTGTCGGTAAGAGACATAAGTTTCTTACACTTAACACACTTTTTAAAGCCACTAGCGGCCATCGGGGGAAAAAGGGCCCCTGCGAGGTCGAACGAACGGGCCGCCAGGGAAAAAGGAAAAAAGGCGCGAAGATGTCGCGAAGGACAGGAAAAAACCGAAAAAGAAGGGGAGGCCTCGCAACCGGCATCGCGAGGCCGGGCGGAAAAAGGACGGCGTCGAACCGAAGAATTACTGACAAAATTAAGGAGAAAATCAACTTTTCGGCGGTGACTATTAGACAACCTCTGTAGGGCTCCGCGGAAAAAAGAAGACTGGCCAAGATGGCACCTTTGGGCGGGAAGGGGACCGCGCATGCGCGCTGCAATTCCCAAAGGCTTTCTTTGAAAGCTGGGGAAAATTGCTCCGCGAGGGCTCCGTCGGCGCCGACGTCACCCATATGTGAGGACTGACTTCCTGCTTGGTCCTGGAGAACAGAGGAGGTAACTCAGAGAGGAAAACTCCACACTGGAAAGTGAGAAAACTAGAAAGGCTGAAGAAAAAAGCCCTCTGTAATTAATTCCGCTCTTACAGAGGAAAAAGCTTGGTAAGAGGGTGAAGAGAATAGAGCTGAAGAAGACTTACCAAGTAGTAAGTCTATAGAAAGGAAAAATACATGCTGGCACAGGAACTACCATTTAATAGTGGTCAGACCTCTTTCCTTAGCAGGAAAAGAGGAGAAACCTGTGACCTATAGGCATGAACATCCTGACAGCTCATAGAAATATAGAAAAAATGGATGTCTTTTGGAAAGAGATCCATGTGTAGGGGTTAGAATGAAGCAGTGGATTGCCTCTATTGAGAAGAAGCAACTGTAGATTCTAACCCCAAGAGTTACAAGCATTTGATGATGACTGATCAGAAACCCTGCAGAGGCTGGGTTTGCTGAGCCTGGTGAAAAGTTGGATTCTTCAGACCAGGACGATGGCTCCCATGTAGGGGAACATCTGTATGATGGGCAAGTGAGGAATAAAACCTTCTTCTCCTGTGGGAAGAAAGTTTGGTAGGACATTTCCTACTTACTGGGACAGAAGAAGGTGTAAAAGAACCCTTAGGAACAGGTAAATCAGTGGAGAACTGAGTAACCTGACGTAAAGACTCCTTGTTGAAAAGATTTTCTCCAGTGCAAGGAGTATGTCCCAGTCGTTGTTGTTCCCACTTGGCCAAAGCTGAAGCTTGGAGCCAGGCTCTACGTCGTGCCCCTATAGCTATAGCAGAAGTCCTGCTAACAGACTCAAAAGAGTCTAGGGAAGCACGAGAAAGAAACCAAGAGATATTCTGGATATGCTTAAGCAGTGAGGAATAGTCTGTACTCCTGGAAACTGGAAGGAAAGGAGTCAAAAGATGTAATTGCTTTGTGACCTCCTCAAGAGAAAGACTCATATAAGATATATATGAGAGAATTCTTGCAGAAAGCATAGATGTCTGGAAGGTTTGATGTCCAAAGTGTCTTAGACTCACGACCTGGTGGATAAGAAGAGTGCTTTTTCTTACTCTTTATCCGCCTCATTGCTGATTCCACTACTATGGAATGATGAGGAAGTTGAGTCTTTTGGAACCCTGGATAGGGGGGCACCTGATATAAGATCAGTTGCTCTGGGAGGTGGGGGTACCCTTAAAGGTGTTTCCCACATTTCTAGAAGGAGATCCTGCAAGGAATGATGCAAAGGAAGCATTATATTGTCCTTTGCTTTGGTGGAAACAGAGCCTGGTGCAGGATCATGTCCTGGAATAGAAATGGCAAGGGATCTTGCTATATCCTGGAGGAAACTCTGAAAAGAGGGATCCACAACAGGAATCTCCCTTGGACAGGTTAGATCCAAAGAACTAGCCTGAGCACCCACAGAGTTATCCAGAGATATAGAAATAGAAGATCCTGCAGGGTGCAGTGTGGAATGTTTAAGGGATGGTTGCTTGGACTGGTTGTCAGGAACAGCAACCGTCCTTACCACATTGTCCATGCCAGGTATCGACTCCAAGCTTGGTATAGAATGGAGCGATGCTGTTGTAAAAAGCATGGTAGGAGTTTGCCACGATGCTACTGTGGATACCGGTACTGAAGTCAATACCGGTACCGATGTCGGAGTCGGGCTCGACAAAGACATCGGAGTAGTCATCAGCGATACTTCAATCGGTACCGAGGGAACAGAAAACCTCTGGCTGCTATCCTTGGTACCGAGACACCGGTATCGATCGGTGTCGGTACCAAAATCTATTGGTACCCAGTCTTCCAGACTAGAAATGGATTCCAAACTCGGCATCGAGGGTAAGGAGCCTGAGAAGCGAAGCATGGAAGGCACCGACTGTGAGGGTAATGAAGACATCGGTACCGACTTCGGTACCGTGTCCGATACCGGTGAATGAAGGTCTACCAGTGGCAACTTAAGCGGCCTCAGGGGAACCGAGAGTTGCGGATCCGAGTCATCGGAACCGAGCCTTCGGTACCACCGCGAGACGGTACCAAGGCGAGTCGGTACCCAGTCCTCCAAACTGGAGATCGATTCCAGACTCGGCATCGAAGGAAGCGAGGCTGTCGATGCACATCTGGAGGGTACCGACGTCGGTGGCAGTATCGGTGTTGGAACCGATAAGGGAAAGACAATCTGGGACGTATCCATCGGTCCCGAAGGCACCGAGGAGGCCAGATGACGATCCCTGGTGAGGAGTGTTTCATCCAACACCAGTGCCGATGCAGGGGTATCAGTACCGCTCGAAGCGGATGCCACCACCGTGCACGGCTCAGGTATGTTCTGTGGGGGGTGAACCCCAGGAACAACCTGAAACCCCTTATCCGCTTTGGAGACCGAAGACTCCCGCCGGGGTTTTGAAGCCAGGAGGCCATCGAGGGCAAAGCCGGAGCTGTCTACATGCTGTGCATGAGACGTACCACTCGAGGACTGGCTAGTCTTAACAGACTGTTTGTGGGTTACCTGAATCAAAGTGGAAGAAGAAGGGGACGGTGCCACGAAGTTGGAGGGCAACCGTGTATCGAGGGATTCTCGATGTTGAAGATGTCTTCTCGCCAAACTGTTGTCAGGACCCAAACAGGTTAGACACCGACTTCGAGGGTCTAAACATAAAGTTGTACCGCCACAAACTGAACATTTCGTGGCCATGAAGGAAAAATAGGGCAGGCCTGAAAGGCCTAAGAGCCCGTGACACTATGAAGAAAAAATATTCTGTTGAAAAGAAAGAAAAGAAAAACACCGGCAGTACCGGTGACGTCGGGAAGACAGCCGCGACCACAAGAAAACTAAAAATAAAAAATAAGAATTTTCTGCGGTGACAGGAGGATGTCCTGCCGGCTCCGCAGAAAAACAAAAACTGAGGAGAGACAGTTGGAAAGGCGGGAAGGCAGCACGCAGGCACTGAGGGATGCTCCCAAAAGCTTTCTGATTGGACGCTGGGGAGCGTTCCCACGCAGGCTCCGTCGGTACCGACGTACCCATATGTGAAGACTCATTCCTGCTTGTTCCTGGAGATAAGGTATAATGCGGGAAGGAGGAGGAAAGGGCGGGAATGGAGGAAGGGAACAGTTACTAAGTTGTGTGTGTTGTATTTTGTTCATGCAATGTTAATGCATTACTGGAGTGTGAAGTTTGAAAACATTAATAAAACTGGAAAATGGAAACAAAAAAGAAGCATGGTTATACCAGAACACCTGATAATTCTCTTGCACAACCTTTACATTGATCAAGAAGCAACAGTTTGAACAGAACAAGGAGAAACAGAATGGTTTAAAAATCAGCAAAGGTGTAGAAAAGGCTGCATACTTTCCCCCTACCTGTTTAATTTATATGCAGAACAAATCATCATAGAAGCAGGATTGTATGACAACCAAGGTGTGAAGACTGGTGGAAGACTCATCAACACCTTCACTATGCTGATGACGCTACACTGCTGGCTGAAAGTGAAGATGATTGAAACATTTGCTTCTCAAGATTAAGAAGCACAGTCTTAAAATAGGCCTGCATCTTAACATAAAGAAGACAAAGATCCTGACAACTGGCAAAATCAAAATGTTCAACGCTGATGGAGAAGAAATTGAAATACTGGACAACTTTAACTTGCTTTGATCAATAATCAATAAAGAAACGAGAAGCAGTCAAGAAATCCAATGATGCATGGCTCTTTGCAGAATGGTATAAAGCAGTGCTCCCCAACTTTTTATCGCCGCGGACCGGTAAACGTTTGATAATTTTTCCGTGGCCCGCTTGTTTTAATTTAATAATTTTAATTTAATTGTATTTAAACATGCCTTCAAAATAAAATACAGCTACACCAAAAAATGAATATAAAGTGATTTATTTTATTTAACTCACTAGAATTCCAAATCAATGAGAACCCTGAGCTTGTTTCTTTGCAACGAGACGGTTCCATCTGGGGGTAATAGGAGACAATGACACCCGAAGTGTGTTGCTTATGTCCAGTTTATTCCGTTGTTTTGTTTTGGTTGCTGTCACTGCAGAAAACCCCGCTTCACACAGATAGGTTGTCGGAAATGGTAATAGGGATTTAAGTGCTGTGGTGGCAATCTCAGGATATTCCGCCATGACTTTAATCCAGAACACCGGTAGAGTTGTTGTCTCGAATGTAGTTTTAAGGCCACCGTCATTTGCAATCTCCAGCAGTTGTTCTTCTTCTTGCATAGACATGCTAGATTCGCCTGATTTGTCGGCAAATGGGTCGCGGATCCATTCCTTACCAGTTCGTGGGTCTTTTGTGGTTGGGAAGTAGCGCTCAAACTCTTTTAAAAGCAAAGACAGGTGATCGTGCACCAACTGGCAGAATGAATGTTCAAGCTCAGTCTCGCCTAAAATCCCCGCTAATATCTGAAACATGTCCAAAATGCCTCTGTTCACGCGCCGTCCCCACAACTCCAGTTTGGCTTTAAATGCAGCTACTTTGTCTGACAACTTGAAAACAGTTGTCATTTTCCCCTGAAGGCCCAGATTGAGTTCATTGAGCAGGCTGAATATGTCACACAGGTAAGCCAGTTTTGCGACCCATACCTTGTCACTGAAATGTGCTGCCAGCGGTGACTTCTTTTCTGAGAGAAATCTTTGCAATGGCTCTCGTAATTCAAATACTCTGGTTAGCGATTTTCCTCTGGATAACCATCTTATTTCAGTGTATAAGAGAAGGCATCTGTACTCTGCGTCGATCTCCTCACAAAGCTGCTCAAACAGGCGCGAGTTAAGTGCGTGTGCTTTAATGTGGTTAATAACTTTAACGACATCACTCAATACGCTGTTAAATTCCGGTGACATTTTTCCGCTTGCCAGCATTTCCCTGTGAATGATACAATGCGTAGATTCACTCTCAGGTGCAACCTCCTTAATCCGAGCAGTTAAACCAGACAGTCGTCCGGTCATGGCAGCAGCTCCGTCTGTGCATATGCTGACACAAAAGGACCATTTCAGTTTTCCTGATATATAACCATCCAGTGACTTGAACAGTTCTGCTCCTGTGGTGTTGGTTGGCAAAGATAGTGCACATAACAAATCCTCATGCACATCCTCCTGATATAGATATCGCACATAAACAAGTAGTAGTGCCTTGTTGTCGATATCTGTAGATTCATCAACCTGGAGTGCATACCACGGTGATGTATTAATCCTCTCCAACAATTGTGCCTCAATGTCTCCGGCTATTTCCTCAATGCGCCTAGTCACAGTGCTAGCTGACAAAGGCACATGTGCTACCTTTTCCACAGCAGCCTCTCCTAGAAGTTCACGGCAAATGTCTTTAGTGGAGGGCAAGATCAATTCTTCACCGATAGTAAATGGCTTTTTAGCCTTAGCAATGCGGTTAGCCACCAAATATGATGCTCTCAGTGCATTCTCCTTTATTGATGTGGTGGCCCTCATAAATTTCTTCTGTGCTTCGTGCTCCCGTTTTTTTCTTTCAAAATACTCCAGGGGCTTGTCTTTTATGACAGGGTGCTTGGCGGTCAAGTGGCGAAGCAGTTTTGAAGGTTTTATTGCCTCATTAGGGAGCTTCTCGCCGCAAACTATGCAGATCGGTTTTGGTGCGTGGGAATCACCTGTCCCGATAAATCCATATTTCAAATAGGACTCATGGTATTGTCTGTTAAAGGTTGCATATTTCTTTGATGTTGAAGGCTCTTCTTCTGTCTGTTCACTGGGCCTTTTTTTCTTCCCAAGAAAACTTTCTAACGATGTCTGTTTCATACTCATTTTTACTAATTTGTCCTCAGTCCTCCCGCGGCGCCTCCTCCTCGACCAATGGCATGGGGTTTGCCTTTCGGCCAATCAGGAGGCAGGAGGACCCACAGTGAAATTATTTAAAGTTCCTCGGGCGGCCCGGTACCGTTTGATCCACGGACCGGTACCGGTCCACGGCCCGGGGGTTGGGGAACACTGGTATAAAGGACCTAGACATTCTCAAGAGAAGAGCTGTCTCTTTCCACACAAAGATTTGACTTGTTCAAGCATTTTCAATAACATGATGTTATTGAAAATGCTTGAGCAAGTCAAATCTTTGTGTGGAAAGAGACAGAAAGAAAATCAATGCTTTTGAATTATAGTGCAGGTGAAGAATACTGTGTATACCATGGACTGCCTGAAGAACAAACCAATCATACTAGGGGAGATCAAATCTGAGCTTTTTTAAGAAGCTCAAATGACAAGACTTCGACTTTCATATTTTGGATACATCATGCAAAGAAAGGGATCATTAGAAAGACATCATGCTTTGTAAGGTTGAAGGTTAACGCAAAAGAGGAAGGCCAACGAGATGGATCAATACAATAACAGCAGCTATGGATGCTACTCTATCTACTATGAGCCGCCTGACTGAAGACCAAACACAGCTTAGAATGATTATCCAGAGGGTCACCATGAGTCAACACCGACTGGAAGGCACTTCACAGCATCATAGTTGTATGATGTTACATTGGGGTAATACATGTTGCAAGTATGGTAACAGTTTCATTCAATTGCTGTACACACATCTATTTTTTATAGTGCTATTTGCTTTATTGTTTCTGGATTTTTGCTTTTGCTCCCTGAAATGAGGGCTATATTTTGCTTGTATTAATGCATGTATTTTCCTTATTTTAAACTACAATGTATTCCTTAGTGCTTATTGAACTGAAATTAAATAAAACTAAATAAATAAATAAAAGAGTAATAGGAATAATTAGTAAAGAAATAAACCTAGTGATATGAACAGAATAAAGGAAATAGCAGAAAAAATTGAAGGATTAAAAAAGAGAAATAAAGAAAAAATGATCAACAAAGGCTTGAAAATATTTTATTAACCTCAATTGCTGCAATTCAACAGATTAGAAGTTGAAGCTGGTGGAGCTGGACCTAGGGAAAGCATGTATGTTTGTGAGAGACAAAGCAGTTTGGTTACCA
Organism: Ichthyophis bannanicus; assembly: GCA_033557465.1. NCBI lineage: Eukaryota > Metazoa > Chordata > Amphibia > Gymnophiona > Ichthyophiidae > Ichthyophis > Ichthyophis bannanicus. The sequence goes on from CM066032.1 coordinate 340,163,002, forward strand.
TGTTAGTCCACTTGAAAGTACCAAACTAATGTTTAATAAAAGAAAAGTAAAAAAAAAAAAAGAAGACACATAAGGTGATACCTTTTTATAGAACTAACTTAACACATTTCTTGACTAGCTTTCAGGAGCTGACACTCCCTTTCTGCAGATCAGAACAGAATGAGGAAAAGATGGCAAAACGAGAAAATTGAGCATGATTCACTTATATTTTCTAGCATTTCCATCTTTCATTCATTCTGTTCATGTCTGCAAAAGGGGGCTGTTAGCTCCCAAAAATCAGTCAAGAAATGTATTTCAGGGACAGCCAGTGGTTCAGTTGCTAAGTGTTATGCAATTCCATGCATAAGGTTTCCAGTTCGATTTCCAAGTTCCCCATGTTGGATGGGATTGGGGAGCTCATGCTGCCTGGTTTCAAAGGGAAGAGCTAAAAACCCAAACTCGGCACTGAACGAAAACAGTAAAAAGAAAAATGATAAATATAAACACCATATTTTGTTTTGTTTTTTTCTCTCACATGGTGTTTATATTTATCATTTTTCTTTTTACTGTTTTCGTTCAGTGCCAAGTTTGGAGTTTGGATTTTTAGCTCTTGTTTTTTTGGCTCCTTGGGGAATATTTTGTCGTATAGTGCTACTATGGTTTCAAATGGAGCCAGGCTATATGTCCTCTGGCCCAGGATGGTTGCTGTAGTGACCTAACTAAAATGAGCATGAGTTTGTGTGCAAGAGTGATAAAATAGGGGAAAAATTGCCAGGTAGTGTAAATGAAGGCTCATGGCACTACGTTTCAGCCTGGTTCCGACTAAGCTGGAAGAGACAAGGAGTTGGAGAGAACTGCTGGGTTTAAAAAAATATGAGGCAGATATCAAGTGGCAATGGCTAGCGCTTGTAAAGCGCCTTCCATTGCCACTGAATTCTAACCCCAGATATTCAATGCTGGGGCCATATCTTGCTACCAGCACTAAATATATTAAGCCGTTGCCCGGTTAGCTTCCAGGGGTAAAGTCAGGTCAACCTCTGCTGTGTCTGACTTTACCTGCTTGTTGCTAACCAGGCAACAGCTCAATATCGCTGCTGTTTGGTTAGCAACAGTCCTAATGCTAACTGCTTAACATCAGGATGTGTAGCGGCGGCACCCGTAGATATCCAATGGCACTAACCATGTGAGGGTCACTGAATATCCCATTTAGCGGCATTTACATGGCTTGCAGGTCTGCAAACATGTAAATGCTTTTTAATAATTTCCCACCCCCATGTAGTTAGTCCAATAAAAAGACATTACTGAAGTAAAGATAATGTGATATTGCCTGTCTTTTGATGAGTGTATCTCTTTTAGGAGCCTTGGGAGGGGTGGGGGGGAGTTGACATCTCATTCCTCGACTCAGGCTGCAAATTGTCTTGAGTCATCCATCAGCCTTATCCCTGTACCCTCTTCCCACACAGATATCATGTTACCTAAGAAATCCTGCAAGAGGGCAGGGCCTGTGCAGCATGTTGATCCCATGCTGTATTTTGTGCTTTGCTACTGCCATTATAGGAGCATAGCATCAAGGCAGATGCCCCATTTGAACCATACCCCAAGTCTCTGCACTATGTCTGTGGAGGGCATTGCCCCTCCCCCACTTCCTGTATTTCACCTATAGCTTTGCCTTACTGAGTGAGATCAAAGTTCCATCAAGCCCAGCATCCAAGCCACAAGTCACCAGCAAGATCCCAAAAAGCTGATCTGTTCTTTGTAGGCTCACATCTAGAGATAAGTTGGTGTTTTTCCAGGTCTACATGATTAATAATGGTTTATGGAATTTTCTTCCTTTCTGAATCTAGTTATGCTAACTACCTTGACTACATCTTTCAGCAATAAATCCCATAGTTTAGTTGCACACTGAGTAAAAAAAAACAAAACCTTTCTGTGATGGGTTGTTATGCACTTTCATAGAGTGCCCATGTGGTAGGCGACGGCCTATGATCCATGCTAATTGAACTAAGCAGACAGGCCTAAGCAGCATGACCTGTAACTGAAGCCTGTAGTTAGGCCCAGAGGAATGAAAACCCCCCTGAATGATGACACCATAGAATTGAAACTTAACTCAGTTTAACTGAACATAGCTAAGCAGAAACGAAACTTAGAAAATATAGAAAAACAAGTTTAATTGGTACTGATAAGGTGTGCTATGCTTCTATGGAATTAATTAACTCTGCAAAAAGCAAGGTTACAGTGCCCTGCTTCCCATATGTTTTAACAAGCTAAGCGACCTTGGAGGAGAGATGTAACAAGTTAGAGACACTGACCATTGTAATTGGGACTAGAAGGGGGGCAACCAGGTGCTGAGCCCAGACCAGGGTCCCGATTGGGTAACCATATCAGTACCGGGACCAATAGATGGGTGAGAGGGGTACTGGGACCAATGAAAAGTTTGCCTATGCTTAGAATGGACAAGAAAGCTATAAAAGCTGTTGTTTTGCTAGAAACCATTGCTCAGCCATTTTGAAATTGCTTATTGCTTGAGCCATGTGCACATTAAACTGGCTTGGATCCTTGAAACGACTCCTGGTTTTATTTATTGCATGCTTATCTGCTGCTACATTTCTTGGTGCGTTTGGCCTGGAAGTGCGAGTGGTGGATGGTGTTCAAGTGAATAAATCCACGTAATTCGCCTTGAGGTTTGGTCCAGTTGGAACCATGCCAATCCGACGCAGGGGAATTTCCCTGGGCCCACCGATCCTCTTGAATCGGAGGGGGTTTTGCCTGGCCTCGGCAGGCACTGAGTCCAGCTGGCCAACACTTCCGACCCGGGGGAGTCTAGGATCCAACTCAGAAGCTTGGGAACCAGATCTGGTAAGTATAGTTTTGAAAACCTGTCTAGACAGATGAGTTAGAACTGCAGTGTGACACTTTGGTAAGAATTTGAAACTTGTAACTTGTAATCTCGAGAACTTGGAACTTGGAATTTGGTAATGAGAGCACTGATCCCCTCTCAAGGACGGTCCTATTACCCTTGCATGAGTATGCGCAAGGCGTAGCTATCGTCCTTCTTGTTTGGTAAGACTTAAGTCTTTGTTTGAAAATCCTTGCATGAGTATTCGCAAGGTACAGCTGTTATAGAGAATCATGATTCAGCCTAGTCAGAACAGACAGGAACTTGGAATTTGTAATCTCGAGATATTGGGAATTGGTAAGAGAGCATGATCACCTCTCAAGGAAGGGCCGAGTAACCCCGCATGGGTATTCGCCGGGTGAAACCCCCATCCTTTTTGTAATTGGGAAATTGGATAAGACTAGTCAGAATAGATAGAAAGGAATGCATTCTGAGATACGTTGCTAGCATGATTGTGTGAATGAAGTGTGAATGAGAGGTCTGGCAGCACGGACCAAGCGAGAGTGGACTCTGGACTAGCACAGTTCCTAGTCGGGTGACTGCGTCTAGGTCGCGAAACGGATGAAGCGTTTGGTGTATTGTCCGTCCTGTGTATTTGATTTTTGTTATCTGTTGAAACTGCGAGTTTCCCTTCAGTTATAAATGTGAGATTATTCTGTTGAGTAATTTGTGACAGTTCACTGATTAAGAAATTGTATTAATAGAGCAGAATGAAGACCCAAAACACCTACAGTCATTTTTAGAAATCAAAAAGCTGGTCTGACCCAGTTCGTTTTTCTACTGCAGTGTGAAAAACTGACAGGGGGCGTGTCTGAAGGAAAGAATGTACAGTGTCGTCTTTCTAATCCTGTGCAGGCTTAAATCTCAATGCTGTTAGTTTGTGCTTATTTCAGGACAATTGTACCTGTGTTATTCAATATGTTTTTTAATAGTGATGTTCCTTCTGCTATGGTTAGGTATTATATACCATTCGATAGGAATATTTAGTCAGAATTTTAGTTTTGAAGGTCGAATTAACCTCATCGGAGCTCCGTAAACTGTTTTTAGTTATATTCTCTGCTTTGTCTGTATTTTTATTGTTACCTTTCAGAAATGATAAACTAAGCAAACTGTTTTTGGGTTTATTTCCTTTGACTTATAAACCTACAAAGTAATTATTAGATCACGACTTGACACTGATTTAAATTGTTTTTTCTGGCATCTCTCTGTGCGTGTGAATGAGAAGTCTCTTTTTATGAGCACAGTTCAGTTGTTTCCCAGCGAGCAGAGGGGTGTAGCTTGCAGAGAAGGAAAAAAAATGTGTTTTAAGAGACAGCAACTCTCGGTTGAGAGGTCTCCCGTTTATTTAAAATAAAGGATTCATTCAATCAAAGTTTTAAAAAAAAAAAGTTTATCTTGCGGAGTGTTTGCACTAACCTTTTTATGAACAAGTATAAGTCATTTGAATGCATGCTTCCCCAAACGGTAAGCTGTTTTTCTGTATTTGAAAAAAAGGGAAAGGTGTGCTGTACTTTATGAAAAATATCCGGAATGTCTTTTGAATATTTGCTTTCTGAACTAAAAAAAGTAATAATTTCTTTTGCAGAGACATGCTGATTACGGCTGGCAGATAGTTATTTTTATTCTAACTGTATCTAAATTGTTCCTGTTTGGAATAAGTTGCAATAAGCATAATGGATGTATGTGCTCAATCTAAGTGTTTCCTGCCTGCCCTATGTTTACAGAAATAATAAGTGTCTTTTCAAGTATGATCAAGAATTTCAGTAAGGGATTTACTGAAAACTATGAAATGTCTCTGTCCCAATCAGGAATGCTATGTGAAAGGGAGTGACTTCTGCTAGTTATATTTCCTTAGTTCACTATATTTTGCCCCAGAATCTCTAGATATCCTGTCTCTCTCTCTCTCTCTCTCTGTATGTAGCTCCGTTTAGAGTGCTTAAGGGGGGGATGGAGCCCATTCCACCGATGATGTCACCCCCCGGTAGGCGTGAACTAATGTGCCCACAGCAGAGAAGTAGATAATTTAAAAAAAACAAAAAAAAAAACAACCACCTCCTGGATAGAGCGTTGCTAGGAGAAACCCAGGAGAGGGGGGGGGGGGGAAATCCACCCTGTAGATTCCCTAGTTTGCCAGCCACCTCCGCAGGAGGGGGATGTGCACCCCCTCTGAACCAGAAGTGAAAGTCAGCTGACCAGACTTGTTTAGAACTGAAAAAAAACTGCATTATACACTGAGAAGCCTTAGGATTTGATTGAACTAATGAACAGTATAATGCAGACCAGTAGCCCAGGAGAAGTTGTGTTTTTGTCAGTCAGTCCCAGAGAGATACAAAACAGAAATGAAACTGGATGGATTTGCGGGCATGATAGTTACTGGAAGTTGATTTGAAAGTGTGTGGATTGTTGAAGAAGGACAGAGAATGTAAAAATTGTAAGATGGAAAAAAGAGAACAGATATTTTAGTCGAATGATGTGGAGGAGATTCTCCTAATCAAAGGACCAGAGAACGTGTAAGAGGCCGCAGAAGTAGCAGGCCTCCACTGGGTGCAAATCAGTGCACCCATTATAGAAAAAGAAGGACATTAGAGAAGTGAATGCCCGTATCTTGACTCCTCCCCAGGAGGGGAGGAGGGAGTACTTGATTGCAAAGTCATAAAACAATAAACCAAGCACAGTGTTTCAGCATGAGAGTGAAGTAGCTATAGCGTGAGTGGCAGCCGAAGAGGGCTACAGCATGGATGAAGACTAGGCCAGACCGGACTCTCCAGTTTCCCTGGGTCCCCAGGAGTCAGTCTGAAAAATAGGGGACCAATATATGGACTTTTATGGGGGATACAGGAGCAGAATACTAAAGCCAGTAGCCCCTGTGTTTTTCTAGATGCATCACCATTATCAGAGCTACTGGGGCTAAGTCCGCAAAGCCTTTTTTGCAGAACCGCATGTATGAACTAAAAGAAAAAAATAAATAATAATAATAATGTACCAGTTCCTGTATATGCCTGAATGCCCTATTCCATTTTTGGGCCGAGACCTGCTTGCAAAGTTTCAAGCACAGATATCCTTTGTTGAAGGGGGGAAAAATGAAACTCAAAATCTGCTGGCCTGATGGTGTTAACTGTCCCCCAAGAAGAAGAATGGCGGTTCTATTCACCTGCATCCAAAGCAACAAGCTGTACACTTACCAACCTCATAGCCCCACCTGGAGGATGGGCAGAAGATAATCCACCTGGCCTAGCGAAGAACATAGCCCCTGTCATTGTCACCCTCAAGCCAGTCAAGAAGCCTGGGACAGGTGATTACCGCCCAGTGCAGGATCTAAGAAAGAATGAATGATGCAGCTGAAACTATACAACCAGTGGTACCAAAATCCTTATATTCTCTTGGAACTGATCTCTGCTGAAGCTATACATTTCATCATTCTGGACTTAAAAAGATGCCTTTTTCTGTATACGCTTAGCCCAAGACCCCACTACAAGGAGGTAGGGCCAACTCACCTAGACAAGATTACCTCAAGAATTCAAGAACTCGCCTTACTCAGCAAAAAGATTTGACAAGTTATCCAGTAATTCCAGGAGAAAGAATTCTACTGCAATATGTGGACAACTTGCTTATAGCCACCAACTCAGAAAGTGAATGTCCACAAGCCACCAGTGAACTCTTGCACCTTTTTAATGAGGCTGGATACAAAGTCTCAAGAGCCAAAGCATAATTATGTCAAACAAGTTAAATACCTAGGATTCCAGTTGTCCAGCGGAATTCGACGCCTGGAACCCTTACCAGAACGCAAAGCAGCTGTATGCAGTATTCCTACTCCAACCACCAGGAGGCAAGTGAGAGCCTTCTTGGGTGCCACAGGGTACCGTTGTATATGGATCCCCAATTTTGCGCTGCTAGCAAAACCATTGTATCACATTGTATCAAGCTACCAAAGGAATGAAAAAGTCTCCATTGGAATGGGGACTTGAATAGGAATGCAGTCTTTTGATCTTTGAAAACCGCTCTGATGTTATCACCAGCTCTGGGTCTACCAGATGTCCAGAAAACCTTTCAGTCTCTATGTTCATGAGTCACAAGGAAATGTTCTAGGAGTGTTGACTCAATCTCTTGGACCTTATTTGAGAAACTGTTACAGCTACAGCCTTCCTAGTAAGCAAAAACTAAAAGAAAAATCCCTTTGAGACAGAATCTTCAAGTTACTGTACCACACTCTGTTCTAACCAATATGAAATACAAAGGAAATTACTAGCTAACAAATCTATGAATGTTGAAGTATTAGAGTATGTTGTGTGAAAACCCCAGATACAACTGAAGGGTCAGTCAAGTTTTGAATCCTGTTATGTTGTTACCAATTGGTCTTGACCCCCTGATCATAACTGTTTAGAAATTATGGACACTGTATTCTCAAGCCGCCTGGATTTGACTGATGTCCCTATGGAGAACCCTGAACAGACTTTCTTTGTGGCTGAAGGCAGTTTCATCATCAATGGACATTGTTGTGCTAGATATGCAGTGGTGACCCCTGATTTGGTAGTTGAGTCCTCAGCCCTGGCCCCAGAAACTTTACCACAGAAAGCTGAACTGATAGCCCTCACTAGAGCACCAACAATAGGAAAAGAGCCCTGTCTAAATGTGTACCCAGATTCCAAGTATGCCCTTACAACCTTGCATGTATATGGGGCCCTGTACAAAGAATGAGGGTGGATAACCTTAGGAAGCAAGTCCATTAAGTATAGCCCCAAGATATTGATATTAACAGATACATACTGCCTATAGATCTCAGAATTTAGGAAAAGTAGAATGTATGAATAGAACCCTGAAATCTCAGTTGTCCAAACTTTGCCAAGAGGTTTACCTGAAGTGGCCCCAGGTTCTTCCCATAGCCCTTCCTAGGATATACTTAGCCCCTGCTAAGTCTTTAGGAGTTTCCCTTTTTTTGAAATTTTGTATGGGCAACCCCTGCCTATTGTATAGGAAATAAAAGGAGATATGAGACAGATAGGATCTGAAATTATTAGACATGAACTATTGGTTTTAAGTTCTGTTTTGCAGAAGTCTTCATACCTGAGTACAAAATCGATTACTCATCAATTTGCCTGCACCCCTGCATCCTTTCAAGCCTGGAGTCTCGGTGTGGATCAAAGAGTGGAGAAAGATACTGTTAGCCCTGCTTTGGAGGGGACCCTATGTTGTCATCTTGTCAACTCCAACTGCAGTAAAAGTCGCAGAATTTGAACCTTGGATCCACCATAATCAAGTGAAGCCAGCAGCTGCTCTTGAACCTGATCACTGGACTACTGTACAGCATCCTGAGACTCCATTGCACCTCACCCTACGACAACAACCACGGACCTAAGACTTATTGGTCCCTCAGAAACTGCACTGTTTCAAGACTGTTTGTTTATCTGAAGGTAAGCCTCGCATCTGGAGAAAAAAACTGCAATCATCAGAAAGAGACTGTGTTGTGTTAAGAAATTGAATCTTCTAAGAGACTGTGTTTAAATACTCTGAAAAGACTGTTTTGATCTCCTAAAGAGTGAACTGCTCTAAGGAAGCAATAATAGCCTAAGAGACTATGCTATGATATTTTAAGAAATTGAGACATCCCAGAGGACAGTGATACTTTGGAATCTACAGCCCTACTCCTGCCAAAAAGTTGGTAGGTCTACGTACGGCAGAAGCTTGAGGATCTACAATCAACCCTACATCTGTTATCTGTTGTGGAAGTCGACAGTTCCACCAATTTTCCAGAGACTATGCCCATTATGAATTATTATTATTGCTTTATTCTGGCAACAGTTTTGGAGTGCTTTGAAATGACTTTTGCCTTATCTCCCTGGGCAGCCTGTATAAGTACAACATGAACTGGACCGAAGGTCACTCAGACCTTGTTTTATCATTCTTCCTATACTTGCATTGGTATACTCTCCAATCCAAAAGTTGTTCTAGATCTTGACTTTCTACAAGGCTATGCAAGCCACCGTTGCAATTCCTCATACCACCACCAGAACTTGTTTCTTGAACTTGCTGGAGCAATAGCATCTAGTCTCCACACTTCTGACTGTTTCTATTGTGGAGGAACTAAGATGGGAGATCAGTGGCCCTGGGAGACGCAAGAACTGAACTATTCTATCCTATACAATCAGACTGATTTACATAATACTACTAGTGAGTGGGTATTGGCCCACCCCATTGTTGACAGTTTGTGTTTTGTTTGGACTGGACCACAATCTACTACGAAGGATGGACAGCTGGTCTGTCTAAATCAGAAGCTTTACGACAGCACAACAAAGATGCAACTGAACCTTCTAATCCTTTAGTTCTTTTTCCCACTCTTGCCAAACTATGGACTTTGACTATCTGCCTGTTGCTCCCTTGTTTCTTGCCACTTTGCTTGCGAATGATAACTTCAGTTATTAATAACACTGTAGAGCATAAGGCAGCTACAAAGATATTAGCTATGTGAACTTACTACCCTATACCACAGAGCGATACCTTTACCTAGTATTATGTGATTTGATTCTCACACCTTATTAACATGCGGGTGAGAATAATCAAAGGGGGGAATGTGGTAGGCGACGGCCTATGATCCATGCTAATTGAACTAAGCAGACAGGCCTAAGCAGCATGACCTGTAACTGAAGCCTGTAGTTAGGCCCAGAGGAATGAAAACCCCCCTGAATGATGACACCATAGAATTGAAACTTAACTCAGTTTAACTGAACATAGCTAAGCAGAAACGAAACTTAGAAAATATAGAAAAACAAGTTTAATTGGTACTGATAAGGTGTGCTATGCTTCTATGGAATTAATTAACTCTGCAAAAAGCAAGGTTACAGTGCCCTGCTTCCCATATGTTTTAACAAGCTAAGCGACCTTGGAGGAGAGATGTAACAAGTTAGAGACACTGACCATTGTAATTGGGACTAGAAGGGGGGCAACCAGGTGCTGAGCCCAGACCAGGGTCCCGATTGGGTAGCCATATCAGTACCGGGACCAATAGATGGGTGAGAGGGGTACTGGGACCAATGAAAAGTATGCCTATGCTTAGAATGGACAAGAAAGCTATAAAAGCTGTTGTTTTGCTAGAAACCATTGCTCAGCCATTTTGAAATTGCTTATTGCTTGAGCCATGTGCACATTAAACTGGCTTGGATCCTTGAAACGACTCCTGGTTTTATTTATTGCATGCTTATCTGCTGCTACACCCACAGTCTTGGTATTACATGAATGGCTAAACAATCGTCTCCTTTTTACCTTTTCCACCCCCTCATGATTTTACAGACTTCTACCATGCCTCCTCTCAGCCATCTCTTCTCCAAGCTAAAGAGCCCTAATGTTTTTAGCATTTCTTCACAAGGAAGTTGCTCCATCCCCTTATCATTCTGGTTGCCATTCTCTGTAAGATGTGAGATGCGGCAATCTGAACTACACGCAATACTCAAGGTGCCCTTGCACCATGGATTGATGCAGAGGTATTATAATATTCTGTTTATTCACTACTCCATTCTGAATAATTCCTAACATTTCATCTGCTTTGCTAATTGCCATCACACACCAAGCTGATTTCAACCTACTGTTCACAATGATTAAAGACCCACTTTCAGAATGGGGGAGTAGCCTCATGGTTCAAGCAGCAGGCTTGGAACATGGGAAACCAGGGTTTAAATCTCACTGCTGCCCCTTGTAATCTTGGGCAAGTCACTTAATCCTCAGGTACAAACCTTGACTGTTTGCCCTCTGGAGACAGGGAAATACCCAGTGCACTTGCATGTAACTCAACTTGAGCAATTACTGAAAAAGGCGTGAGCTAAATTAATCCCCCTATAAATTATTTTTCACTATATACATCACTTTGCACTTATCTATATTCAAGTTCATCTGCCATTTTAGATGTCCCGTCTCCTAGTTTTGCCAGGCCCTCCAGCAGTTCTTCACAATTTGCTTGAGATTTAACAACTTTGAATAATTTTATCTCATCTGCAAATTTGATCACATCATTTGGTGATCCTTTTCCCAGAACATTTATAAATATATTAAAAAGCACTGGTACAACAGAGATTCCCGAGGCATCCACTATTTATCCTTCTCTACTGAGAAAAATGACCACTTTTTCCTACTCTCTGTTTTCTATCTTTTAACGAGCTCATAACAGGGCTATCCTATGATTTTTTAAAATTTACTCAGGAGTCTCTCATGAGGGTCTTGTCAAATACCTTCTGAAAATCCAAAGACATATCAATTGGTTCACTCTTATCCATGTTGAACACCTTTAAAAAATAATCTAACCAATTGGTAAAGGAAGTCTTCTCTTTGCTAAATCCATGTTGGCTCTATCCCATTAAGCCTTGTCAATCCATATGGCCAATAATTTCTTTTTCATAATAGTTTCTACAATTTTTCCCAGTACCAACATCAGGCTCACTGGTCTGTATTTCTCAGGTAATCCCAGAGTCCTTTATAAAAATTGTTGTTACATTGGCCACCCTCCAAGCCCCAGGTATTACAGCCGTTTTTAATGATTGCAGACCTATTACTAGTCATCTGTAACCAATTTAATTTTCGAGTTCTTTCACCCATTCAGTCCTGGTAATTTGCTACTCTTTAATTTGTCAATCTGCTCTAATAGACTTATTTTATTTATTTATTTAAACATTTTCGATACCATCATTTCGAATAATCAGAGCGGTTTACAATGGAACAGAAACATTACATTATATTATAAGTAGGCTAAACTAAAGGAGGCAATAAAGGGGGCAACAGATAGATATGTAAGGAAAGTAAATAAAAACAAGAGGAAAAGGAAACCTATTTGGTTCTCCAAAGAAGTGACTGCACAAATAAAGACAAAAAAACACAGCTTTCACAAAATTCAGAAGTTTGCAAACAGAGGAACACAGAAAAGACTACAAGATAAAGCTAAAAGAGACAAAAAGAGAAATAAGGATAGCAAAATCAAAGGCAGAAGAAAAGATGGCTAAAGATCTAAAGCATGATGACAAAACTTTTTTCAGGTATATTCGGGAAAGAGGAAGATCAGAGGTGTAATTGCAAGACTCAAAAGTACCAAGAATGGATTTGTGGAAAGTGACATTGAAAAAGAGAAAATGCTAAATATATACTTCTGTTTTTACTAAAGAAAATCCTGAAGAAGGAACACCTGTGAGTGGCAAATATATAAATGGGAATGGTGTAAATACCACACCATTCACAGAAGAAGATATGTTTGAACAGCTTGCAAAACTGAAAATGAACAAGGCCATGGGACCGGATGGAATATAACCCAGGATACTGAAAGAGCTCAGAGAGGCTCTGGCAGGGCCTTTAAAGGATGTTTTTAATAGATTCATGGAGACGGGAGAAGTTCCACAGGACTGGAGAAGAGCTGATGTGGTGCTTCTCCATAAAAGTGGCAATAGGAAAGAAGTGGCAAACTACAGGCCAGTAGGCCTTACCTCGGTGGTGGGAAAAGTAATAGAGGCGCTCCTGAAAGAGAGAATAGTGGGTTTTCTCGAAACCAATAGGTTGCATGATCTGAGGCAACATAGTTTTATCAAAGGATGATCTGCCAAACAAATCTGATCGAGTTCTTTGACTGGGTGACCAGAGAACTAGATCAAGGGCACGCGATGGATGTGATCTACCTAGATTTCAGCAAAGCCTTTGATACTGTTCCTCATGGGAAGCTTATCAATAAACTGAACAGTCTGAGGATGTGTCCCAAGGTGGTGAACTGGATCAGAAATTGGTTGACTGACAGACGACAGAAGGTGACGGTAAACTGAACTCACGCAGATGACAGGAAGGTGATTAGTGACGTGCCCCAGAGATCAGTCCTCGGACTGGTACTGTCCACTGTATTTGTGAGTGATATTACTGAAGGACTAAATGGAAACGTCTGTCTTTTTGCAGATCAGACAAAAATTTGCAACAGAGTGGACTCTCCTGAAGGAGTGGATAACATGAGGAAAGATCTACAAAAGCTTGAGGAATGGTCTATGCTTGGCAGTTAATATTTAATGTGAAGACGTGCAGTGTCATGCACTTGGAACACAGAAATCCAAGGAAATTGTATGCGATACAGGGTGAGAGGTTGGTGTGCACAGACCAGGAGAAGGACCTCGGAGTGATTATTTCTGAGGATCTCAAGGTGACGAAACAGTGTGACAAGGTGGTGGCCAAAGCCAGAAGGATGCTGGATTGCATACAGAGCATAGTTACTCACCTGTAACAGGTGTTCTCCGGGAAAAGCAGGAATTTAGTCTTCACATACGGGTATCGTCGGTACCGACGGAGCCTGCGCGGGAACGCTCCTCAGCATCCAATTAGAAAGCTTTTGGGAGCATCCCACAGCGCCTGCGTGCTGCCTTCCCGCCTTTCCCAACTGCCTCTCTCCAGTTGAGTTTAAAGCTGAGACAAAGAGAGAGAGAGGGAAAGAGAAAGAGATATACAACTCCTAGGGGAGGTGGGTGGGTTGTGAAGACTAAATTCCTGCTGTTCCTGGAGATCACCTGTTACAGGTGAGTAACTATGCTATCTCCAGGAACAAGCAAGAATGTAGTCTTCACATATGGGGACTCCCTAGCTGCAGATGCCAGGGAGAGACCCCAGAAGTTGTGTGTCCCTGTGAAAGGGCTCCACTTCCTCCATGGATCTCTGGCATCCAACCAGGGATGGCGGGTAGGAGTTGATTAGGTATGGAACAGGTGTTGGAGAACAGCCTGACCAAACTAGGCATCCCAGTGGGAGTCCTTGTCCAAGCAGTAATGGGCTGTGAAGGTATGAACCGAGGCCCAAGTGGCTGCTCGACAGATGTCGTCGATAGACACAGAGTGCAGATGAGCCATTGAAGCTGCCATGGCCCTCCAGAGGAAGGTTCTTATTCAGATAGGCAAAGGAAATACACTGTGCAATCCAGTTGGACAGTGTTCTCTTGGAGACTGGAAGTCCCAAATGAGAAGGATCAAAAGCAACAAAGAGTTGAGAGGACTTTCTATGTTGCTGTGTTCTTTGTAAGTAAAAAGCTAAAGCTCTTTTACAGTCCAAAGTATGAAGATTCCTTTCTGCATTTGATGCATGAGGCCTTGGAAAAAACACAGGCAGGTAGAATGCTTGGTTAAGATGAAAAGGCGAGACCACCTTTCTCATAAAGTATGGATGAGTCCTAAGGACTACCTTGTCATGATGGAACCTTGTATAAGGTGGATCAGCCACTAGTGCCTGCAACTCACTGATGCAACGTGCTGATGTGATTGCAAAGAGAAAGATAACTTTCCAAGAAAGGAATTCCAAGGAGGTAGTAGCTAAGGGTTCCAAAGGTGGCTTCATGAGCTGGCCAAGAACCAGATTTAAGTCCCATGCCACGGGTGGTGGCTTAATGGGAGGCTTAGTTAGAAGAAGGTCTCTCATAAATCTTGCTATGAGAGGATGGGAGGAAATAGGTTGTCCATTTAAGGCTTGAAAGAAGCCGCAACAGCACTTAAATGGACTCTTACTGAGTTAGTTTTAAGTCCTGCATTGGATAAATGAAGGAGATACTCTAGTAATGATTCCAGAGGTATCTGCGAACACCATATGGTAAACCTTTTCCACTTGAAAGCATAAGAGCGTCTTGTGGAAGGTTTTCTAGAAGCATAAAGGATATCCTTTACTTGCTGAGGAAGGTTAAGATCCTGAAGATCTAGGCCTTCAGCAACCAAGCCCTGAGATGCAGAGACTGGGGATTGGGATGCCATAACATTCCGTCCTCCTGAGACAGGAGATCTTTTGAGCAGAGCCTAACTCCAGAGAGGGAGCTTGAGAGAGATGTAGAAGCAGAGGGTACCACACTTGCTGTGGCCAATGTGGAGCTATGAGAATCATACGGCCTCTGTCTCTCTGAAGCTTGAACAGGGTTTTGGGAATCAGGGGAATGGGTGGAAAGGCATACAGGAAGTCTTGACCCCAATGAAGGAGGAAAGCATCCTTGGCCTGAGAGCACTGAGACGGAATTCTGGAACAGAACCAGGGAAGTCTGGCATTCAACAGACTTGCAAAGAGGTCTATGTCCGGGGTTCCCCAAATTTGAAAAATCTTGGCCATCTGGTCTGCATGTACAGACCATTCGTGTGGAAGCAGAACTCGACTGAGTCTGTCTGCCCAAAAGTTTTGTATGCCTGGAAGATACACTGCCAGGAGATGAATCTGATGCTCTCTGGCGAGGGCCCATAGTCACAAAGCTTCGTTACAAAGCGACAGAGAGCCTGTTCCTCCCTGCTTGTTCACGTAGAACATGGCTACTTGATTGTCCGTATGGATGAGGACTGTCTTGTAGCTGAGCAGGGTGTGGAACACTCGCAGAGCAAGGAAGATTGCTCTGAGCTCCAAGAGATTGATGTGTAGATGAGTCTCCTGTGGAGTCCAAGTACCTTGGGTGGAGAGGTCTTGCAGATGAGCTCCCCAACCCACTGGAGAAGCATCTGTTGTGAGAGTTGCCTGGGGTAAAGGTTGTTGAAATGGGGACCCCAGCAACAGGTTTTGAGTGGACTGCCACCATTGGAGGGACAAAATAAGGTGATTTGTGTTTGCTATTTTGTCTGACAGGCACCCTGTTGCCTGGGTCCATTGAGTGGACAAAGTCCACTGGGCTGCTCTCATATGGAGGCGAGCATAAGGAACCACATGCATGGTAGATGCCATGTGGCCTAGTAATTGTAACATTTCTTGAGCAATGAGATGAGGCTTTAGCACTGCTTGAGAAGCTAACTGCACCATGCAAAGGCAACGGGCCTGGGGGAGATAGGCCCTTGCTTTTCTGGTATCCAGCAAAGCTCCTATGAACTCTAGAGACTGAGTGGGAGTTAGACTGGATTTTGGGATGTTTATGAAGGATACACATTGTGCAAGATAGAGAAGTCCTGGCTTCTGACTCTGATGGGGCTCGAATGAGCCAGTCGTCTAAGTAGGGGAAGACGAATATTCCTAGAGTGCGAAGAAATGCTGCTACCACAGCCATGCATTTCGTGAACACCCTTGGTGCTGAGGCCAGGCCAAAAGGAAGCACCCTGTATTGGTAGTGCTTTCCTTGGACAAGGAACCGAAGGAATTTTCTGTGAGTTGGATGGATGAGAACATGAGTGTACGCATCCTTGAGATCTAGAGAACAAAGCCAATCCTGACTCTGAAGGTATGGCAGCAGAGTTCCCAGAGAAATCATGTTGAATTTCTCTTTGAACAGGAATTTGTTCAATTCTCTGAGGTCTAAAATAGGTCTATGTCCCCCTGTTTTCTTTGGGATAAGGAAATAGGGGGAGTAAAACCCTGTGCCCTGTTGAGGAATGGGTACCTCTTCTATTGCCCCTTGGACAAGAAGCATAGTGACCTTTTGCTCTAACAGGTTGATGAGAGAGGTCTGAGAACTGAACTGTCTTACCATTGTGGGAGGGGGAATGCAGATAAAATGAAGCTTGTACCCCTCTTTTATATTGGAGTGAGTCCAATGTTCTGCTGTTATCTGCCCCCATCTGGGGGCAAAATGACATAACCTTCCTGGAATGGTGGAAGGCTCTGGTCCATTGAGAGCCAGGAAGGCTACGTTCTCTAGATGAAAGTCAAAGGCCTTGTGGAGGCTGAGACTGCTGAGACGGTTGAGGCTTAGCAGTCTTTGCTTTCCTTTGTTTAGATGGTTGCTGACTCTTCCGGGCAGGCTGACCTGCGGAACGTCCCTGCTTGGAATAAGAGGGGTAGAACCTCTTCTTTTTTTAGAAGAATGGTTTCTTGAAAGATTTCTTCCTTGTAGGATCAGCTGTGTCTTTGGATAACCTATCCAAAGTGGAGTTGTCTGCATCCAACTTATTGGCTTTCTCTTGCCAATTTTTGCCGAATAGATTCTCATCTGTACAAGGGATATTCCCAGTTTGTCCTGCACCCAGAGCTCCAAATCGGATGCCTGGAGACAGGCAATTCTACGTGCACCTATGGCAATGGCAGAAGTTCTGCTTGTGCACTCAAAACAGTCAAAAGCTGCACGATTGACAAATTTAGAAACATCCTGGGCATGTTTAACCAGAGTGAGAAAATCCTGCCTCTTATATTCAGGAAGAAGAGGGCTTAGAACCTCTAAATCTCCTGTGACTTCTTTAGGGAACATTCCCATATATAAAATATAGGAACTGATCCTGGCAGAAAGCATGGAAGCCTGGAAAGTACGACGTCCAAAGGCATCCAAGGTTCTACACGCACGTCCTGGAGGATTAGAGGCATGCCTCTTTGCACTCCTGATCCTTCTCATAGCTGATTCCACTACAATAGAGTGGTGAGGAAGCTGAGTCTTCTGGAAACCAGGACAAGGAGGGACTCGATACATGGTATCCAGTCTACAAGAGTGAGGAGAGGTGGTAAGAGGTGTTTCCCACATTCTTAGCATGAGATCATGTAAGATCTCATGGATAGGCAAAATAGCTGTCTCCTTAGGAGCTTTGGGATATTGAAGAATCTCCAACTCCTTTGCTCTGGGCTCTGTTTCGGGAGCCACAGTAATGGAAAGACCTCGATCCACCTTCCTGATAAAATCCTGAAAGGAGATATCTTCTGGAGGAGACATCCTACGTTTAGGAGAGGAAGGCTCCTCCGGGAGAAGTATTCCGGTACCGACAGAATCGTCAGAATCCTCAGAGGATTCAAAGTACTGTGGCAAAGTCAGCTATCCTGAGAGTGGGGGAGGTGAGAAGCATAATGAATTCACCCTAGTTAAGGGTACATTTCTAGGAAGGCATGGAGAGAAAGCCACAGCCAGGTTTCAAAGACAGAAAAACCCCAGCTGGAACAGGTTTCAGCCAATGACTGATAAAGTAAGAAAGAGGGATTGCAAGCACGAGGACCAAAGCCCTTACTTTAACAAGTGCACTGATTATTCTAATATCAGAAGGCAGGGGGGATTACCAACACCTGGGAAAGAAAGAGGTGGGGTTAAGACTCTGGAGGTATATGCCTGGGTTAGATTATGCAGAGAGGGGGAGACGAGAAGGAGAACAGCCGGGAGAGCAGCTGAGACAGAAGCAGAGAGAAGGAGTGGATTCTTGGAGAAGAGCTGAGCTACCCAGAGCTGAGAGAGCTGAATTCCCTGCAACAGGTTGGCAACAGACGTGGGGACCAGGAAGTGGAGAAGCTTTCAGACCACCAGAGAGGTTGTCAGCTGAGCAGTCTGACCAGGTCGGTGAGTCAGAACCCATGCAGTTGGGAGAACCAGTGTCAGAGTCGGGGGAAGAAGATTGCTTTATGGATTGCTCTCTATGCCAAGCTCCAGACAGGAGGTCTTGAGGAAAAACTAGCCCTGAAAGAAGTAATTCTCCTTGGAAGTTAATCATATGGCAGAAGCAGTGTGGAGGTAAATGCCTGTCTGTTTTAAAAGGGAAATTTACTGCAATGTAAGCCTGATCAGGAAGCTCTGATTCATGCTTGTTTGTCACCTGTGTTTGAATTGTGCAATGGCAAGAAAAGCCAAGTTAGCTGCTATAAGAGTTTTTGCTTGCTCCTCTCCTATATGAAAAGCCTGCTAAGAGTTTTGATAACAGCTTGGAATGTTTGTTTTGTTCCAAGTTTGGTTTCACGTAGAAATGCAGCCTAGAGAGGTTTTTGAGGCTGGCAGAAACCAAACTGCTGTAGAAGAATTAAGCCTGAATAAATTTTTCTTTATGCTCTGATTAACAAGGACTAAAAAGGAAAGTGGCAGCCTAGTTTCTAAAGGCAATTGCTTCTGCAAGTAAGAGGACTTTAAAAAGCCATTTCTGAGTTCTTTTGGTGTGTTTGCCATTATTTGCTGTACCTTAAGCAAATCCTACAGTTATAATCCTGTAAATGATACCTTGAACCTGCTGTGTTTTGTGTTATGGAAATAAACTTTCTGTTACAAGCCTTACCCTCGGGTTACCTCAACTACAAACCTTCTACTTAAAGCACCAACATATTTTAGCAGTACTACACTTCCCAGAAGCCAACACGAAGAAATAGGCTGCTAGGAGCTGATAGAAGAAGGAATCCTCAACCACCATGCCCCTCGACCACTAGAGGCAAGTGGCTTCTGGCGTTGTGCTTGTGACAGTACATTCTGTCCGGATGCTCTTGTAGAGCACGATACCCGTACCGACCGAAGTCGGTACCAGGGGGAATCGGTACCGGTGTATCGGTACCGGAAGGCATAGCATGACTGGGTGCTGGCAAAGCAGACACCGATGTCGATGCCGATGCTGTCAGTACCAGTACTGATACCGGTGCCAGAGTCAATGCTGGTACCGGTTGAAGTGTCTGACGCGGTTCCGAGGGTGTCGATGCCGCAAGGAGAGCTGCCAGACTGCGTTCAATAGCCAGGAACCTCTGGTCTATCGACGCTGCTGATGCCTGGGTGTCGGTACCAGAGAAAACAGCCGGTAATGAAGCAGTACTGCATTTAGAATCTTGGGAATGTTATGGGGAATATCCAAATATTTTTGAGTCACATTTACACTCAGTTACGAAACATTTTAATCTATCAAATTGTGCAGTTTGCCTTCCAACTGTGACAGCCACTCAGCATGGGTTTCTACCACGAGCTAGGCCTAAAGCCTTTAAAGATGGCAGAGTAAACAAAGGCAGTAGCTTAGTTTGCTCTCCCAAAGCTTTGGTTGTTTTTTATAATACAAGTGTGTTGTGTATTATTTACTGATTTTTACAGATTCCCTTCTCATTGCTTTGTGTGTGGATTTCCGTTACCCAAGAGCCCTGGTGTGTTTCCGGTGAGGGGAGGGCCAGAGTACACTTTCACCCCAGAGCATGGCACCAGTAGTTCTGCCGAGGTTGAGGCCTCGAGAACATTCTGGAGTCCCAATAATGCTTTGGAAGCTGAAGCCTCCCGCCGGGGCAATTTTGCTGGTACAGAACCCTCAAGGGGAACGCCAGAGGCATCTCGATGCTTAGAAGGAGATCTACCCTTTGAGGACCGGCCAGACTTATGTTTAGTTACCTGACATCCATGGGAGGAAGACGAAGCCCTGGAAGACGTCGATGCAGAAGCTGCATCGGAGGAAAAAAGGGTGCTGAGCTTAGCAGCTCGGTTTTGTCGACCCCTCTTGGACATCATGGCACAAACCATACACTCCGAGATGGAGTGGTCAGGACCTAAACATTTAAGACACCACTCATGGGTGTCTGTGACGGAGATGGTACCGCCATACTTGGTGGACTTTTTGAAACCCGAAGCGGGTTTTTCCATGGTAGAGGAAATTTTGGGCCTAAGGTCCAAAATGGTGCGTGCACCTGGAAAAGAAAAGTTTGGAAAAAAATACTATATATTTTTTTTTTTTTAGAAAGAAAGAAAGAAAGAACCGGCGGTACCGGTATAGCGTCAAGGAAGGCAGACGCGACCACAAAAAAAGTGGAGAATAAGGAAAAATTTTCTGCGGTGACAGGAACAACCTGCTGGCTCCGCGGAAAACGAAGAACTGGAGAGAGGCAGTTAGGAAAGGCGGGAAGGCAGCACGCAGGCACTGTGGGATGCTCCCAAAAGCTTTTTAATTGGACGCTTGGGAGCGTTCCCGCGCAGGCTCCATCGGTACCGACGATACCCATATGTGAAGACTACATTCCTGCTTGTTCCTGGAGATAAAGGAGTTACCAGTAGAAAAGAGGAAGTACTAATGCCACTGTTCAAGTTACTGGTGAGGCCTCACTTGAAAAATTGTGTTCAGTTTTGGAGACCATATCTCGCAAAGGATATAAAAAGACTGGAAACGGTTCAGAGGAAGGCAACCAAAATGATTTGGTGCCTGCGCCAGAAGACATATGAGAAGATACTTGAAGACCTAAATATGTATACTCTAGAGGAGAAGAGGGACAGGGGAGATATGATACAGACCTTTAAATACTTAAAGAGTATTAATGAACAAACAAACCTTTTTCAAAGATAGGGAAGCTACAAAGTATAGGACATACCATGAAGCTGCAAGGGGGTAAACAAAGGCGACGTCAGGAAATACTTTTTCATTCATAGGGTGATAGATGCTTGGAATGCCCTCCCGATGAAAGTAGTAGGGCCAAATACAGTGACAGAATTCAAAATGGCAAGGGACAGACACAGTGGATCCCTTTATAGCAATAAGATAAAATTAAAATAACCGTAACTGTCTCTGCTACCTCAACAAACAGGGGTAACCTGCACTGAATGGTGGATACACCCCTAAACAAAAACATGGGGAGGGTTGACCTGCAGAGAGCGGCAGGTGCACCTACTCTTGCCACCTTGCTGGGCAGACTAGATAGACCATGATGGTCTTTATCTGCCATCATATACTATGTTATCATAACATGATTGGAGAATATAATAAAGTGAAGACAACAAAACATAAGCTGAGTACATGACTCAAAAACATTAATTTATGTACATTGTAGTAATTGAACTAGATGATTCACCTAGTATATGATTAAACCTTTTACAATAATGTTACAAGAGCTAGATATTGTTTCAAAGGGACTGGTTAAGAGGGTTAGGTTGGGTAAAGCTTTTTAGGTTCATAAGGATTACCAAAATGCTCAATAAACAGGTGTGTCTTGAAATCTTTTTGGAATATGGACATGTCAGTGGCAGACTGTAATAGAAAAAGCTCTATTTATGGTATGGTTCACTTTTCAATACTCTGGGGGAACAATTAGGATATTTTGTGTATATCCTCTTCTTAGACGGTCATTTGAGGTTATTTTTATAAGGCTGGATAGATATGATGGTGTTAAGTTCCTTAGTAGTTTGAAGATGGTTATCAGCAATTTATATTTAATTCTACTTTGAACTGGTAACCAGTGGAAGTTGTATAGTATTGGGGTTATGTGTTCAGATACGTGTGCTTTCTGAATTATGCATGCCGCCATATGTTGAGCCATCTGGAGACTATAGAAAGCTTGTTTGGGACGTCCCTGGAATATGCTATTACAATAATATATGTATGGGAATATCATTGCCTGGAGTACAGATACGAAGTCATAATTTGATAGTAAAGGTTGCAACTCATCCTCAATTTGTTGTAAATTGCTCTAGTAGTTGATTTTATGTGGGATGTTAAGCTAAGGGTTTGATCAATGGTAATATCCAGATATTTGATTTCACTTTTTACTTCTAGGATGGCCTCTTTAACACCAAGATTAGGGGTGGAGTGAAGCCTTGGTGTCTAGAAATAAATAGGACCTCAGGTTTTCTTTTTTTATATAGTTTATCCTTAGGTTTTGGGATTTTAACCATTGTGAAATATCACTGAAGCATGATATCATACATTTAAAGTTGGGTTTTGTTATGTCAAAGGGCAGGTATAACATTATATTATTAGCATAGATGGAATAACCGACTTTAAATTTTTGAATAATTTGACATAAGGGCTTAAGTAGATATTAAATAAGAAGGCGGAGAGTGCTGATCCTTGGGGTAATCCTTATTGTTGGTAATATACAGGAGATGTTTGTTGGTCAATTTTAACTTGCTGTGAGTGGTCAGATAGATAAGATCGGAACCAAAGAAGCGTGGTGCCATATATCCTAATTTGTTTGAGTCTATCCAGAAGAATATGATGATTGATGGAATCAAAGGCAGATGCAATATCTAAGAAAATAGAATGAATGCTTGTTTCAAATTATCTATTCCTTTTATCAGATTGTTAAGGAGGGCTAATAAAAGAGTCTCAACGCCATGTTGCAGTCTAAATACATATTGATGTCATCTAGAGGGGCATGCAACTCAATGTGATCTTGAAGTTGGTTATGGACAATTTTCTCAATTATTTTAGCAAGAAATGGAAGGCTGAATATTGGCCTGTATGAGGTAGGTAGTGCATGATTTATCCAGTAGCTTGTGTTTTAGAATGGGGCGGATTTTTGTTTTAGGTCTTCCAGACTCACAGTGCTTTATTTTCTCTGAATCATTACTGTTAAATAATATTTTTGGCACTGGTTTCTCCCAGACAACCTTCTCAGAATTCATTTAGTTTTCTCGCTATGATCTTTTCCCTCCTGAGTGTCCCCCTGGTTCTCTTACAGGCTTCTAGCTTTTATTATTAATTTTTGTCTATATTTAAGGTAGGCCAAAAAGACAATGTGGCATGGAGCTTACAATAAAGTTTTTTCTAACTTGCCAGTGGTTATGCTTTTTCCTGTTTTCTTCATTTGGATCCATTTTACACTCTTTTGAAAGATGCCTTCTTGGCTTTAATAGCCTCTTTCATCTTAACATTTACCATACTAGCACCTGTTTGGTAGTTTGTTTTTTCTAATGCATGAAATACACTCGGTCCAAAGCTTCCAAGATGGGCTTCCTGCATACAATTTCTAAACTTTACAACTGCTCCTTTTTAAATTTCTAATTACCTAATTTTATCAAAGTATGTCCTTTACAAGTCAAATGCTACTGCAGTAATGCCCTCCCTCCAGTGATTTTGCTAAAAAAAGATTGCATTATGATCATTATTGCCCAGTGGTCCCACCATTACATCAGAAGGAGCCTTGATGACCCCAATCGAGGACTGCCACTGTAATGACCTGCCTATTTTTAAGGCACAGTTTGCTAACCGGGCAGAATTCAATATCGCTGCTGCCGGGTTAGCAACATTGTCCACCTACGCTCCACCCTGGAATGTCCCCAACACGCCCCAATGCTAACTGGATAGCATCAGGGCATGTAGGGGACATAGACATGGATATTTAACTTCACTAACCATGTAGGTGCCATTGAATAAGTGTAGTTATTCACGTGTAATAGGTGTTCTTCGGGGACAGCAGGAATTAGTCCTCACATATGGATGACGTTGATGCCAATGGATCCCTGCGTGGAAGCTTCTCCCCAGCTTTCAAGAAAGCCTTTGGGAGATGCACCATGCATGTGTGGTCCCCTTCCTGCCCAAGAGTGTCATCTTGCCTCAGTAAAATGACAAATTAAAGATGGCAAAAATGATAAGAAGCAACTCCACTGGGAGGAGGGAGGGTTGTGAGGACTGATTCCTGCTGTCCCCAAAGAACACCTGTTACAGGTGAGTAACTATGCTGTCTCCAGGAACAAGCAGTAAGTCAGTCCTCACATGGCTACAGGCTACCAAAAAACCTGTAGAAATGTCAAGGGGGACCAGGAAAAGGTGAGCCGTGAACAGCAGCAACTAAGTCTTAAGAAAAGACTCCCAAGAGACCCAAGTGTCCAGTGAGAACCAGCACTTCGGTAGCCTAAACACAGAAGGGTCGGAGGGCAGGAATTGCCTACACCACGAACAGATGACAGAGTATGGCTTGGCCAAAGGCGCTGTCCCAACGGGACTCCCTCTCCATGCAGTAATGAGTTGCAAAAGTGTGGACCAAAGACCAGGTGGCAGCACGGCAGATGTGCAACAGAGGGACAGAACATACTTTGCCATAGACGCCGCCATGGCCTGGACACTGTGCACCATGACATGGTGATCCAGCGAGAGCCCAGACTGCTCATAGGCGAGGGCAATGCAGTCTGCCATCCAAGTGGACAGAGTTTGCTTGGTCACCGCCTCTCCCAACCAACTGGGATCATAGGAGACAAAAAGATGAGATGCTTTGCGGTGGCTCTGGGTACGTTTAAGGTAGAAGGACAGGGCCCTCTTACAGTCCATGGTATGCAGTATGGTCTCCGCCCAGCAGGCGTGAGACCGCGGAAAGAAGATAGGGAGCACCAACTCCTGATCGAGGAGGAAGGGGGATACCATCTTAGGAAGAAATTTGGGATGCATGCGGAGCACCACCCTGTTCTTATAGAACCTTGTATAAGGTGGATCTGCCACTAACACCTTAAGCTCGCTTACCCTTCTAGCGGACGTGAGTGCCACTAGGAAGATGACCTTCCATGAGAGTTACCGCAGGTGGCAGGTAGCCAGGGGCTCGAATGGTGGCCTGGTGAGCTTGGATAGCACAACATTGAGGTCCCACTCCACCACTGGAGGGCAGATGGTGGGCTTAGATAACAAGATGCCCTTCAAGTGGGTCACGAGGGGTTGAACAGAGAGACTTGCCCTCGATAAGGTGGTGGTGCACCACTAGAGCACTCAGGTCCACACTGACCATGTTGGACTTCAGTCCTGCTTGCGACAGGCAGAGCAAATACTTCAGTACAAGCTGCACAGAGCATGAGAAATACTACTACTACTACTGAACATTTGTATAGTGCTACAAGACATATGCAGCGCTGCACAGAAACATGTAAAAGACGGTCCCTACTCATCAGAGTTTACAATCTAGTCAAGACAAACACAGTAGCTGTAGACATGGGATACATCTAGGGGAAATGGTAAGGAGACATGGGGAGATCATGTGAATCAAGATCCAAAAGCAGCAACGAAGAGGTGAGTTTTAAGCATGGATTTGAAAAGGATCAGAGAAGGTGCCTGATGTACAGACTCAAGTAGTTTGTTCCCGGCGTAAGGAGCAGCAATGTGAAAGAAGCGAAGTCTTGAGTTAGCAACAGAAGAGAAGGGCACGGATAGAAGCGATATGCCAGAAGAGCAGAGTTCCCGAGGAGGAGTGTAGGGAGTGATAAGAGAGTAAAGGTAATGAGGAGCTGCAAAGTGAATGCACTTATAGGTTGGCATGAGAAGTCGGAAATGGATAGGGAGCCAATAAAATAACTTGAGAAGAGGGGTAATATGAGCATGATGAGGCTGGCAAAAGATTAGCCGTGCAACAGTGTTGAACATATTGAAGGGGGGAGAGATGATTCAGAGGGAGACCAGCAAGGAGTAGGTTATAATAGTCTAGACGGGAGATGACTAAGGAGTGGATAAGTGTCTTAGCAGTGTATTCAAAAAGGAATGGGAAAATTTTGTTGATGTTGTAGAGAAAGAAATGGCAGGTTTTAGCTATCAGTTGGATGTATGTGGAGAAGGAGAGAGAAGAGTCAAAGATGACCCAAGGTTGTGAGCTGATGAGACAGGGAGGATTAGAGAATTATCCGCAGAGACGGAGGAAGGGGAGAGAAGGGTTTAGGAGGAAAAATAATTAGCTCAGTTTTAGCCATGTTCAATTTCAAGTGGTGGTGAGACATCCAAGCAGCAATGTCAGAAAGGCAGGCAGAGATCCTGGCCTGGACTGCCAGAGAGATTTCAGGTGTGGAGAGGTAGATCTGGGAGTCATCAGCGTAAAGATGTTATTGAAAGCCATGGGAAGAGATGAGTGCACCAAGGAACTGTGTATAGAGAGAGAAAAGGAGTGGACCCAAGAAAGATCCTTGGGGTACACCAATTGAGAATGGGATAATAGTAGGGGAAGATCCACCAGAACAAACACTGAAAGAGCGATGTGAAAGATAAGAAGAGAATCAGGATAGCACAGAGCCCTTAAAACCAAGCATAAGATATAAGATATGCCATACTGGGTCAGACCAAGGTCCATCAAGCCCAGTATTCTGTTTCCAACAGTGGCCAATCTAGGTCATATGTACCTAGCAGGTTCCCCAAGAGACACAAGTTCCACAATGCTTGTACTGGGTCAAGCATTGATATCTTCGGTCACTTCTTAATAATGGTTTATGGATCTTTCCTCCAGGAACTTGTCCAAACCTTTTTTAAACCCAGCTACACTAACAGCCTTTACTACATCCTCCGGTAACAAATTCCAGAGTTTGATTACACGTTGAGTGAAAAAATATTTTCTTTTATTAGTCTTAAATAGTTTATCCTGTAGCTTCATTGCATGTCCCCTAGTCTTTCTATATTCTGATAAGGTAAACAATCGATCTACGTTTACCCGTTCCACTCCGTTCATTAATTTATAGACTTCTATCATATCTCCCCTCAGCCGTCTCTTTTCCAGGTTAAAGAGCCCTAACCTTTTTAGCCTTTCTTCATAGGAGTATCCTTCCATCCCCTTTACCATTTTGGTGGCTCTTCTCTGTACCTTTTCTAAAATCGCTATATCCTTTTTAAGATATGGCGACCAGAATTGCACACAATATTCAAGGTGCGGTCTCACCATGGAACGATACAGAGGCATTATAATATCTTTTGTTTTATTTTCCATTCCTTTCCTTATCATACCTAGCATTCAAGCGAGGACAAGGTATCAAGAAGGCTGTGGTCAACAATGTCAAAAGCAGCACAAAGGTCAAGAAGGATGAGGACTGAGTAAAGGCCCTTGCTGTTCCATGCACCGCAAGGACAATCTGTGCCATTTGAAGGCATAGGCTCGTCTCGTCGAGACCCTACGGGAGACCAGGAGGACCTCCTCTATCTCCCCTGAGAGACTGAAAGGGGCCAAGGTTACCCCTTTAGCAGCAAAGCTGTTAGCAACAGAGACCCCAGGTTGTGGTGTAAGAGGAAGCCCTCCTCCTGCAACAGTAACCCCGGGGCACTCCCCAGGTGTATTGGGGGCGCCAAGGACAAACAGAGGAGCAGCAGGAACCACGACTGCCTGGACGACCAGGGTGCAAAGAGTATCAGCGACACCCCATTGGGCTGAGCCTTGAAAAGGATCTTGGCAAATCAGCGGTGTGGGCGGGAAAGCATAGAAAAGGCCCTCCATCCACAGGATGAAGAATGCATCTACTGCCACCCGAGAGGAGTGTGGGTTGGCAGAAGAAGAAGCGGGGAAGCTGAGTGTTGGACAGACTCATGAAAAGGTCCATCAGTGGAACTCCCCAGAGCCAGAAGAAATGAAAGGCCAACCTGAGGTCAAGTTGCCACTCGTGCGGCTGAAGGACCCTGCTCAGCTTGTCTGCTACTGTGTTGAACTGGTAGGCAAATACATCTCCCGCAGGAGTATCCTATTGTGGAGCGCAAATGAGCAAACAGCCACTGCAACATGGCAGAGGGCATAGGATATGTTAGTGAGAAGAGGAAGGACAAAAGTGGTATTGTCAGACTCAAGGGTGCAGGGGAGAAATATGTTGAAGCTGATAAGGATAAAGCGGAATTGCTTAACAAGTATTTCTGTTCTGTGTTCACAGATGAAGAACCAGGAGCAGGACCTCAGAAAACACCCTCAAACAGGAACAGAAGCGAGGGACATCTTGAACAATTTTCAGAAGACTGTGTTCATGAGAAACTAGCTCAACTTAAAGCAGACAAAGCGATGGGACCGGATGGGATACACCCTAGAATACTGAGGGAACTTGGGGACATTCTAGCAGCTCCACTGACTGACCTTTTCAATGCCTTGATGGAGTCGGGAGTGGTGCCAAAGGACTGGAGAGAGGCTCATGTGGTTCCTTTACACAAAAGCAGAAGGATGTGGTTGAAAACTACACGCCAGTTAGTTTAACTTCGGTGGTGAGTAAATTATTGGAAACGCTGCTGAAAGAGAAAATAGTGAGGTTTCTGGAGTCCAGCGGATTACAGGATCCGAGGCAGCATGGATTCACCAGAGGCAGGTCTTGTCAAACAAATCTGATTGCTTTCTTTGACTGGGTGACCAGGGAGCTGGACCAACGGAGAGCTCTAGATGTGGTGTATTTAGATTTCAGTAAAGCCTTTGACACTGTTCCTCACAGGCGACTTATAAACAAACTGAGCACCCTAGGGATGGACCCTAAAGTTACTGCTTGGGTTAGAAATTGGTTGGGTGGGAGGCGACAAGGAGTACAGGTAAATGGAGCTCACTCTGAGGAGAAGGATGTTACCAGTGGTGTGCCCCAGGAATCTGACCTTGGTCCGATTCTTTTTAACATCTTTGTTAGTGATATAGCAGAAGGGCTGCCGGGTAAGGTTTGCCTCTTTGCGGATGATACCAAAATCTGCAATAGAATAGACACCCAGGAAGGTGTAGATAACATCAGGAGGGATCTAGCTAAGCTTGAAGAATGGTCTAGAATTTGGCAGCTGGGATTTAATGCTAAAAAATGTAAGGTCATGCATTTGGGCTGCAGCAATCCAAGGGAGCAATATAGTATAGGGGGTGAAGTACTTTTGTCCACTAAAGAAGAGCGGGACCTAGGCGTGGTTGTGTCTGATGACCTTAAAGTAGCTAAACAGGTAGAAAAGGCGACGGCAAAAGCTAGAAGGATGCTTGGGTGCATACGGAGAGGAATGGCTAGCAGAAAAAAAGGAGGTGATAATGCCTCTGTATAAGTCTTTGGTGCGACCTCATTTGGAGTATAGTGTGCAATTCTGGAGACTGCACCTTCAAAAAGATGTGAACAGGATGGAGTCGGTGCAGAGGGTGGCTACTAAAATGATTAGTGGTCTTCATTATAAAGCATATGAGGACAGACTGAAGGATTTTAATATGTACACCTTAGAGGAAAGGCGGGATAGAGGTGATATGATTGAGATGTTCAAATACCTCCGTGGCATAAATGTTCAGGGAGAGAGCCTCTTTCAATTGAAAGCAAGTTTTTCTGCAAGGGTACATGGGATGAGAGTGAAGGGAGATAGATTCAGGAGTGATATGCGGAAATATTTCTTTACGGAAAGAGTCTCCCAGTGGAGGTGATAGAGATGAGGACAGTAACTGAATTCAAAAAAAGCATGGGACAAACACAGAGGATCTCTAAAGGTAAAAAGGGGACTGTTGTAGTTGTTGATATGGAAGGACAGACTAGATAGGCCATGTGGTCTTTTTCTGTCGTCATGTTTCTATGCTTGTTCATGAGAACATCGCCAACTGATAGTCTGTTTAGATCAGCACTGACTGGTGCTGCAGGCGGAGGCGGAAGGCTCAGAGATCCAAGAATATGGCCCAAAGCTCCAGCAGGATGATCTGCAGTTGGCTCTCTGTATGCAACCAGCTGTCCTGGGTGCAGAGATCTTTGCAATGAGCACCCCAACCCAGCCAGGAGGCATCCATAGTGGGGATTGGGGGCCTGGAACCTGCCACCAGTTGAGGGAGTCCACAAGTTGGTGGGTCACCATCACCCTGTCCCATAGCCATCCGGTGGCCTGGGTCCATTGGGCACGTAGGCACCATTGGGCCACCCTCATGTGGAGGTGGGCACCCAGGGTGACGTGGACCATAAATGCCATATGGCACAGCAGACAAAGCAGGAGGCGAGCAGAAACAGTGCATCTACTCGGTAAGTCTGCAGCCAGTGCCCTGAGGCAGATGGCCCTGTCCTGGGGTAGGATAGCTCTAGCCTGAAGGGTTTCCAGCCAGGCTCCTATGAACCCCAGACACCATATTGGGAGGAGGTGGGACTTGGGATGGTTTATTACAAACCCTAGATGCTGTAGGAGGCAGATGCTGCAGGCTGTGGCCTGCTGCACCTCAGGGGTCGAACCTCCTCTGATGTCCAGATAGGGAAAGACGAAGGTCCCTTGGAGGCAGAGGTGGGCTGCTACCACCGCTAGGCATTTTGTGAAGACCCTTGGGTGGAGGCCAGACCAAAGGGTATGACCCTATATTGGTAGTGGCTACCCACCACCACGAACCCATGGCTGGGATGGATAAGGATGTGTGTACACATCCTTTAAGTCCAAGGAGCATAGCGAGTCTTCCTGCTGGAGGTATAGCAGAGAGCATCCCAAGGGAAAGCATCTTCAACTTTTCCCTTACCAGGAAACTGTTCAGGTCCTGCCGGTCTAGGATGGGCCTTAGGCCTCCTGTTCTTTTTGGTATGAGAAAGTACCAGGAGTAGAACCCCCTGCCCCAGAGGTGTGGTGGTACGGATTCCACAGCCTTGACCTTGAGAAGGTCTGTGAGCTCCTGCAGTAGCAAGGTCTGGTGGAAGGGAGTCCTGGTAGGCTCTCCCGGGAAGAATGGGAGTCTGCTCCAAGTGCCCAGGTGTCGGTGGTGATGGTTGGCCACTGATGGGCAAACAAAATAGAGTAGTTACTCACCTGTAACAGGTGTTCTCCAGGAGTAGCAGGAATCAGTCCTCACATATGGGTGACGTCGGCGCCGACGGAGCCCCCATGCGGAGCATATCCCCAGCTTTCAAAGAAAGCCTTTGGGAATGCAGCCACGCATGCGCGGTCCCCTTCCTGCCCAAAGGTGCCAACTTGCTCAGTCCAATGACATAACTAAAAGACAGCACGAAAAAAATAAAATGAACTATATACAACTGCAACTCCAAGGGGAGGAGGGAGGGTCGTGAGGACTGATTCCTGCTGCTCCTGGAGAACACCTGTTACAGGTGAGTAACTACTCTTTCTCCAGGACCAAGCAGGAAGTCAGTCCTCACATATGGTGACTCCCTAGCTCTGGGCTACCAGGGACCCATGCTGAAAAACAGAGCTCTCTCTAGAGCCTCAGCAACAGTGAGAGAATCTTCTCGGAGACCAAACCTGAATGGTAGCCCAACACCAGGGCCGGAGGGGTAGGAGTTGCCTAAACCTCAAAGAGATTACGGAGTACCGCTTGCCCGAAAGCACTGTCCCTACGGGACTCCCTCTCAAGGCAGTAGTGGTCCGCAAAAGTCTGGCTTGAAGACCAAGTAGTGGCCCGGCAGATGTCTGCCAACGGAACAGAACAGAAGTGAGCTACTGATGCGGCCTTCACTCTGACCCGGTGGGCCGTGACTCGATCCTCCAGGGAGAGGCTGGCTGCCCTGTACGCCCAGGCGATACAGTCTGCCACCCAGATGGACAACGTATGCTTAGTGACAGGCAACCCTAATTTATGAGGGTCAAAGGAAATGAAGAGCTGAGAAGCCCTTCTATGCCCCTGCGTACGTTCTAGGTAAAAGGACAGCGCCCTTCTACAATCCAGGGTATGCAAGACAGTTGCTGCTCTACTGGCGTGCAGCCTGGGAAAGAACGTCGGAAGTACCACCTCCTGGTTGAGGTGGAAGGACACTACCTTGGGAAGGAACTTAGGATGAGCCCTCAAGACTACCCTGTTCTTACAGAACCTGGTATACGGCCTATCCAAGACCAGGGCCTGAAGTTCACTCACACGCCTGGCCGAGGTGAGTGCCACAAGAAACAACACCTTCCAGGATAGGAAACATAAGTGGCAGGTAGCCATCGGCTCAAAAGGTGGGCAAGTCAGTTGCTGCAAGACCACACTGAGATCCCACTCAGTGGCCGGTGGACGACTAGGAGGCTTGAGCAGAAGCAGGCCTCTGAGGAAGTGAGACACCAGAGGGTGGCCCGAGAGGGATTGTCCATCCACCGGCACGTGGTGAGCCGAGAGGGCACTGAGGTGGACCCGGACAGAGTTGGACTGAAGTCCCAGGTTGGACAGGTGGAGCAGGTATTGCAATACTACCGGGACCGAGCAGGAGAAGGGATCCTCCTGCTGTTGAGAACACCAAGTGGAAAACCAACGCCACTTCAGAGCATAGGCTTTCCGAGTGGAATGCTTCCTGGAGGCCAACACCACCTCTTCAACCTCCCTTGGTAGGAGCAAGGGAGCAAGGACTAGCCTTACAGCAGCCAGGCCATCAAATTGAGGGATTTGAGGTTGGGATGCAAGAGAGACCCCTGATCCTGAGTCAGAAGGTCGGGTTGCAGCCCCAGAGGAAGTGGAGCATCCACCGCCAACTGCAGAAGAAGAGGGAACCACGGCTGCCTGGGCCACCTGGGGGCTATTAGGATCAGCGTGGCTCAGTCCTGCTGGATTTTGAATAGAGTCCAGGCCACCAGAGGCGTGGGAGGAAACGCATACAGCAGGCCTTCGGACCAGGGGATCAGGAATGCATCTGCCGCTGCCCTCAGAGGATGCGGTTGTCTGGAACAGAACTTGGGTAGTTGCCTGTTCAGCGGACTGGCAAAAAGATCCATGGTGGGAAGTCCCCACTTCAGGAAGATCTGTTGGACTACCCGAAGATCTAACTGCCACTTGTGAGGCTGCAGGAGTCTGCTTAGCCTGTCCGCCAGGTAGTTTTCCTGGCCTGGGAGGTAGACCGCCCTGAGGGTCATGCTCTGATTGATAGCCCAGGAGCAGGGAGCTTGTGCTTCCAGGCACAGGAGTCGGGATCCTGTGCCTCCCTGCTTGTTCACGTAGAACATAGCCACCTGGTTGTCCGTCTGAATTAGGACAGACTGATGAGAGAGAACCCGAGAGAAAGTCCGTAAGGCTAGCCGAATGGCTCTCAATTCCAACAGGTTGATCTGCTGGGCGGCCTCCCACGGAGACCACAGGCCTTGGGTGCAGGTCCCCTGGCAATGTGCCCCCCAGCCTTGCAGGGAAGCATTGGTTGTCAGCACCTGAGTGTGTGGGGAGGCTCAAAAAGGAACTCCCTCGACCAAGTTTGGAAGATGCCTCCACCAGCGTAGGGAGTCCACCAAGGGTTTGGACACCCTTATCCTGTCTGACAACTTTCCTGTGGCCTGTACCCACTGTGCCCTGAGGCACCACTGAGCCGGCCTCATGTGCAGACGGGCATTGGGGGTGACATACACTGTGGAAGCCATGTGACCTAAGAGCCGGAGGAAGTGTCTGGCAGAGACCAGAGAGTTTGCTGGAAATTGGCCGGCCAACTTCATCAGCCTGTGAGCTCTGTCCACAGGCAAATAGGCCTTTGCATGGATGGTATCCAACCTTGCCCCTATGAACTCCACGTCCTGTGAGGGGACTAAAGTGGACTTTGGGAAGTTTATAACGAACCCCAGGTGCTGAAGCTGGGATATGGTTCTGAAGGTGGCCTGCCTGGCCTCTTGTGGAGACTGGCCCCTGATAAACCAGTCGTCCAAGTAAGGGAACACAAAGATCCCCTGGTTCCTGAGGTAGGCCGCAACCACCGCCAGTCACTTTGTAAAGACCCTGGGGGCGGAGGTGAGGCCAAAGGGAAGCACCCTGTACTGGAAGTGGTTCCCTCCCACCACAAATCTGAGGTATTGCTTGTGACTTGGATGGATGAGGATGTGAGTATAAGCATCATTCAGGTCTAAGGAGCATAGCCAATCTCCCTGCTGGAGGTAGGGCAGTAAGATTCCAAGGGTAAGCATCTTGAACTTTTCCCTCTCCAGAAACTTGTTCAGATTTCTCAGGTCTAGGATGGGTCTGAGGCCTCCTGTTCTTTTTGGTACCAGGAAGTACCTCGAGTAGAAGCCTTGCCCTTCCAGGTGGTGAGGCACCGGTTCCACCGCCTGGTCCTGTAGCAGACCTGCCAACTCCTGAAGGAGTAAGTTTCTGTGCAGAGGGGGTCTTGGAGGCTCCCCTGGAAAGTAGGAGGGGGTATCTGGGTGAAGTGGAGGAGATAGCCCCTTTCAATGATGCTTAACACCCAAGTATCCCCTGTAATGGCTGGCCACCTGTCTGCGTACAGGGTCAGCCAACCTCCTGTGCCCTGGAGAGGAGGAGAGGCTATGCTGGCATAGTCAAAAACCCCCTCCCTGCTGAGCAGGAGCTGGAGTAGGAGGCTTGGGAGCCTTCTGCCTACGGGGCCCATGACCCTGCACCTTGGCCTGCTGGCCCTGTTGGGGAGCTGCAGAGGCCTGGTAGTGAGGGTAGGTTTTGTAAGCAGTGGTCCTCCTTGGGTAAAAGGCCTTTTTCCCTGAGCCCTTCTTCTTCTGAGAAGGGACAGAGGTTTTCCTGGACAGCCTAGTCCGGGTAAGAGTCTCGGTCTTGAGTTCTGCAGCCTTTTCAGCCATAGGCTTGCCAAAGAGGTTTTCACCTCAACAGGGGACATGGACCAACTTGTCCTGTACCCATGGCTCGAAGTCTGAGGATTGTAGCCAGGCCTAGCGGCGTGCACCGATGCCGGCCCCTGCTACTCGGGCCGAAGCCTCAAATCCACTGTAGGCTGCTCGAGAGATAAACTTCGACCACTCTCGAATACCAGAAGACAAGGCCTTGAACTTCTGCAAGGGTTCCTCAAACAGACCAGCAGAGAACCCGGCAATCTCCTTTGCCAGGTCTCAAAGGTACATGCCCATGTACAGCTGGTAGGTCTGGACGCGGCAAGCAAGCATAGAGCCCTGGAAGCACTTTCTACCGAGGGCATCCAGGTTCCGGGCTTCCCTGCCGGGAGGCACCGAGGAGTGCATCTTTTGACTCTTCAGGCGATGCATGGCCGATTTCACAACCATGGAGTGGTGCGGTAGCTGTGCCTTTTGGAACCCGGGGCTCTTGCGGACTCGATAGATGGAATCGACCCGCTTGCTTAGAACCGGCATCAAGGCCGGCGCCTCCCACATGCGGAAGAGCAACCGGCTCCAGCATCGGAGGAATCGGTACAGTAAAGGCCTCCTTGGGAGGAGAGTCATATTGTAGGGCCTCGAGCTCCTCGGCTCAAGGCTCCCCCTCGGGGTCCGCCAGGAAGGCCAAGGCTTTGGCCATGTCCCGTATGAAATCAGAGAACCGGGTATCCTCCGGGGGGGACCTGGTCCGAGGCTCGGATCCTGGTGAGTCCAACGGGATGCACCGAGTCCAGAAGGTGTCCGGTGACTCCTCTTCCTCAGTCTCCCATGCCGATTACTCCGAGGAGGAATCGAGCGGCTCCGAGTGGGTGGGCACCAACGCCATCCGCCCCCGACGCCGAGGGTACCGGCGTCAACGACCTCAATCCCGAACGTGAGGCCGAGGGAGACCTTGGCCGAGGATCGACTCGAG
This sequence comes from Ichthyophis bannanicus, assembly GCA_033557465.1. Classification (NCBI taxonomy): domain Eukaryota; kingdom Metazoa; phylum Chordata; class Amphibia; order Gymnophiona; family Ichthyophiidae; genus Ichthyophis; species Ichthyophis bannanicus. Next base: position 340,198,298 of record CM066032.1, read on the forward strand.
TTCGCATGGTCTCGAGGATCGGCTCAGCTTCTGGGGTCGACTTAGACGTCGAGGTCCCGGTGGTTGGGGCAGATGTGCCGGTGAGGCCGGCGATCAGCACCCACTGCTGCTCCATGAAGGAAGACAATCTGCTCTCCAAGGCCGTCAACCTGAGTCCAAGCTCAGGAGACCCAGCAGCCTCCGACTCGGGCCCTGACGGCGCCGGGCCCGACGTCGGCTTCCCCGGAGGAGAGTCCACGAGGACTACAGTACTCACGTGGCTCGGGGCCTCCAACTCTACACGAGGATGCTTTGCAGGCCTCTCGGACTCCGAAGACCCGGGACGGCGATTGGGGCTATGCGACCTGGCCCTCGAGGGGCCAAGAGCGTCCACCGATGCCGCCCTCGCGGGTTTCTTCTTCCTTCGGTGCTCCCCTCAAGGGGGACTTCCTCTCAGAGGAGCCCCGACAAATGATCGGGGTCAGATTCCCGAGACGTCGAGGCCTCTGATGAAGTCCGGACCCGTCCAGACGCAGAGTCGGAGAAGATCCTCTCACGCTGGTGCTGACGGCTCCTCAATGCCTTTGAGGACATTTTGCCACAGGGACTACAGACCTGAGGATCATGGTCAGGCCCCAGGCACCGGAGGCAGCAGTCATGTGTGTCGGTGAGAGACATCAGTTTCTTGCACCGATCACACTTCTTAAAGCCACTGGCAGCCATCGGGGGAAAAAGGGCCCCTGCAAGATCAAAAAATCTGGCTGCCAGGGAAAAGAAAAATTGGCGCGAACGCAGTCTCTAAGGACAAAAACCGAAAAAAGAGAGATCCGGGCTCGGCACCGGTGTACTGAGTCCAGGCGGGAAAGGGAACCGACGTCGAACCGAAGAAAAATACTTGTCTCAACGCAGGAAAATCCACTTTTTCCACGGGTGACAAGGACACACGTCCGTAGGGCTCCGAAGAAAAAAGAAGAGTGAGCAAGATGGCACCTTTGGGCGGGAAGGGGATCGCGCATGCGTGGCTGCATTCCCAAAGGCTTTCTTTGAAAGCTGGGGAAATGCTTCGCATGGGGGCTCTGTCGGCGCTGACGTCACCCATATGTGAGGACTGACTTCCTGCTTGGTCCTGGAGAACAGATGTCCCCCCCCCCCCCGTGGACTGCTGGGGTGGACCACCTGGGGGTGGAGAGGCTATGCCCAAGGAGTCAAAAGCTCCCATCAGGTTGTACTGGAGCTGGTGCCTTGGTTTTGGGAGCCTTCTGCTCATGCCCTTGTCCCTTGGCCTGCTGGGGAGCTCCGATACTGAGGGTAGCTTACGTAAGCCCTTCCCTTCCTTGAGTAAGGGGGCTTTTTAGTCGGGGCCCTCCTTTGGGAAAGGGTAGGTCTTCTTGGAGAGCCTAGTCCTCATCAGGAACTTGGACACCAACTCTGCAGCCTTATCAGTCATGGATTTGCCAAAGAGGTTCTCTCTTTGGCAGGGGACATCGACCAATTTGTCTTGAACCCATTGCTCCAGGTTGGAAGACTGTAGCCATGCCTGGCATCAGGCACAGATGCCTGCCGTGGCTACTCTAGCTGCTGACTCAAAGCCGTCATAGGCTGCTTGAGCCATGAATTTGGAGCACTCTCTGATGGCAGAGGACACGCTCTGCAACTGCTGGATGGGTTCCTTGGAGAGAACAGCTGAGAACCCCAGCTGGTATGCCTGTATCCGGCTGATAAGCTTCGAACCCTGGTAGCACTTTCTGCCCAGGGTGTCCAAGGTGTGGGTCTCCTTAGCCATAGGCACCGAGGAGTGCGTCTTCGGGTTCCTGAGCCAACACATGGCCGACTCCACCACCATGGAGTTATATGGCAGTTGTACTTTCTGGAAGTATGGGCTCTGGCGGACCCAATACATCAAGTCAAGCTGTCGACTCATGATGGGCACTGATGCTGGTGTTTCCCACATGTGGAGGAGCAGCTATTCCAGGATTGAGGGAATGGGCACTAAGTGCCTCCTTTGGAGAGGCCTCGTACTGTAGGATATCGAGCTCCTCTGTGCAAGGGTCCTCCTCCACCTCGGTGTCGAACGTCAATGCCTTTGACATGTCCTGCACCAAGTTGAGGAATACCATAGCTTTGGGTAGGGAACAGCGCTGGGTCTTGGAAGGAGATGGGGCCGAGGACACATCGCGGTGGTGAAGGGTGTCCAGAGATTCCTCATCCTCGGTCTCCCAGTCCATGAAGGAGCTGGGGAAGGGCCGGATTGCAAGGTTGGGATACGAGCCCGACGGTCTATGCCTCTCGGAGGCTCTGCAGGCAGAGCCGTGGCAACTCATTGGGGAAGACCTCTGACCCAAGGATCGGGACCAGCCAGCTTTATTCTACGCTTTAAGAAAAGTGGAAGGAAGTCCAAAAAACTGCCAGCATGGTTTAAAGGTGAGGTCAGAGAGGCTGTTGTTGCCAAAAACACGGTCCACACTGGTTCTCACTTACTGCTCTACCCTTGTAACATTATTGACACAGCAGTATGTAAATTCTACATAGTTTTCCCTGTTTTTTCTCCAAGTTGTTTTCCCTGTTCTATGTAAACTCGGGAGTGCCCTGCGGTCCTCGAGTCGTTCTGTTAACTGTAAACCGCACTGATGATAAAGAGCGCGGTATAAAAGAAATGTTAATTAAATAAATAAATTTTAAAAAATCATCTTTCAGGAAATGGAAAAAAGAGCCAAACAACGAAAACTGGAATCAGCACAAGCACTGGCAAGTTAAATGCAAGGCATTGATAAGGCAGGCAAAGGGAGAATTTGAGAAGAAGCTTGTTGCAGAAGCAAAAACATGTAATAAAGACTTTTTCAAGTACATTCGTAGCAAAAAGCCTATGAGAGAGTCAGTTGGTCCATTAGATGATAGACGGGTTAAAGGGGCACTAAGAGGCGACAAGGCAATAGCGGAAAGACTGAATGAATTCTTTGCTTTGGTCTTTACTGAGGAAGATGTAGGGATGTTACCCATGACTGAAGTGGTATTAGGTGCGGAAGAATTGAAAGAAATATCGATACATCGGGAAGATGTATTACAACTATTTGATAAAATGAAGAGTAGCAAATCACCTGGACCAGATGATATACATCCAAGGGTGTTGAAAGAACTGAAATATGAGATTGCAGACCTGCTATTAGTAATCTGTGAACTATCATTAAAATCATCTGTAATACCTGAAGATTGGAGGATGGCGAATGTAACGCCAATTTTTAAGAAGGGTTCCAGGGGTGATCCGGGAAACTACAGACTGGTTAGCCTGACATCAGTACTGGGGAAAATGGTAGAAACCATCATAAAGAACAAAATTTCTGAACATGTAGATAGTCATGGCTTAATGGGAGACAGCCAACATGGCTTTAGACAAGGAAGATCTTGTCTTACTAATCTGTTATGTTTTTTTGAAGGTGTGAATAAACAGGTAGACAAAGGTGAGTCGGTTGATATAGTATATTTGGACTTTCAGAAAGCCTTTGACAAGGTCCCTCATCAGAGACTTTTGGCAAAACTAAAGAGTCATGGGATAGGAGGCAGTGTACTATTGTGGATTAGGAACTGCTTAAAAGATAAAAAGCAGAGGGTAGGGCTAAATGGCCAATTTTCCCAATGGAAAAAGGTGAATAGTGGTGTACCCCAGGGATCTGTGCTGGGTCTGCTGCTTTTTGACATATTCATAAATGACCTGGAAAAGAGAATAACGAGTGAGGTTATCAAATTTGCAGATGACACAAAAATATTTAAAGCTGTTAAAACCCATGAGGGTGGTGGAAAATTGCAAGAGGGTCTTGATAAATTGGAAGACTTGCCATCAAAATGGCAGATGAAATTTAATGTGGACAAGTGCAAAGTTATGCACCTAGGGAAGAACAACCCAAACTATGGTTACACGATGCAAGGTTCCACGTTAGGAACCACCACCCAGGAAAAAGATTTAGGCGTCATTGTGGATAACATGTTAAAACCCTCCGCTCAGTGTGTAGCGGCAGTCAAGAGAGCAAATAGAATGCTAGGTATCATAAGGAAAGGAATGGAAAATAAAACAAAGGATATTATAATGCCTCTGTATCGTTCCATGGTGCGACTGCACCTTGAATATTGTGTGCAATTCTGGTTGCCGTATCTTAAAAAGGATATAGCGTTATTAGAAATGTTCAGAGAAGAGCCACCAAACTGGTAAAGGGGATGGAAGGATACCCCTATGAAGAAAGGCTAAAAAGGTTAGGGCTCTTTAACCTGGAAAAGAGATGGTGAGGGGGGATATGATGGAAGTCTATAAATTAATGAACGGAGTGGAACGGGTAAACGTAGATCGATTGTTTACGTTATCAGAATATAGAAAGACTAGGGGACGTGCAATGAATCTACAGGGTAAACTATTTAAGACTAATAAGAGAAAATATTTTTTTACTCAACATGTAATCAAACTCTGGAATTTGTTACCGGAGGATGTAGTAAAGGCTGTTAGTGTAGCTGGGTTTAAAAAAGGTTTGGACAAGTTCCTGGAAGAAAGGTCCATAAACCATTATTAAAAAGGGACACAGGATATCAATGCTTGACCCAATACAAGCATTGTGGAACCTGTGTCTTTTGGGGAAACTGCTAGATACGTATGACCTAGATTGGCCACTGTTGGAAACAGGATACTGGGCTTGATGGACCTTGGTCTGACCCAGTATGGCATATCTTATGTTCTTATGTTAACTCGAGGCTGATTATGCTTGAGGATCGGCTCGATGTCCTCGAGGTCGAGGCCCTGGTGGTCTGGGCAGATGACCTGGCAGAACCGGGCAAATCAAGGCCCGCTACTGGGCCATGAAGGCAGACAATCTGTACTCCAAGGTCGCCATTCTGGTCTCCAGTCCAGATGGCTCTGCAGCTTTCAGCGTGGGCACTGATAACATTCACACCCAGCGCCAGCTTCGATGAGGGCGAGTCTTTGACCAGGATGGCCTTGGGAGTCCGAGACCGATCACCGGAGGCCAATGATTCTTTTTGGATGACCTTGGTTGGCTGCTCCTGCTTTGATCCCCCAAACTCACAGCATGGACTGTGGGACAGAGTGCAGGACTTACTCGCCTTCCTCGACTTGTCCATGGACGCTGTCCTCAAGAATTTCTTCTTTTTGTGCTCCACCTCTGGAGTGTTCCACTCGGAGGACCCACCTCCTCAATCAGAGGCAGCAGGATCACCTTGGAGCTCTGGGGTCCCGGATGGGGCCTTGGAGCATGGCGTCGCTGGAGACCCCGGGGCAGAGTCTGACCTTTGGAAGATCTTCTCATGCTGCTGCTGACTCCTAATGGCCTTGGAGGACATCCTCTTACAGAGGTCACAATCCAAGGGTTCGTGGTCCAGCCCGAGGTAATGGAGGCAGGAGTCATGTGTGTCAGCGAGGGACATGGTCCATGAACACCGATCACACTTTTTGAAGCCGCTGGCAGAAGCCATGGGGGGAAAACGGGCCCCACGAAGTCGAAGACTTGGGGCTCTGCCAATGAAAATGGCACGAAACCATGCCAGTCAAAAACAAGAAAAGAAAAAGAAATACCCAAGACGCAATACTGAGGCAAGCGAGCTCAGAGGTGGGAAAGGGAACCAATACGCTACTGGGGAAAAGAAATTTTCCAAGAAAAAAAACTGTTTTTCCGGGGAAAAGAGACACTCGTCCGGTGGCCTCTACAGAAAAATGGAGACTAAAGCAAGATGGCACCCTTGGGTGTGAAGGAGATCATGAATACATGGTGCATTTCTCTAAGATTTCAAAAAACACCTAAAAACCCACCTCTTTGCTATGCATTACGTTACAGAAAACTCATATCCAAACACAACACGCACCACAAAGACAGCTCACACAACCAAGATAAAGGCCATATAAAACAAACATAAGCATGAAAATTCCTGTATATAGCCAAGTTGTACATAGTTCCTAAAAAAATTGTAACCCCAAACCACTGATCCTACCTGCAAATCAAGTTACCTGTAAAAAGGTTATTGTTCCATTTATTTGTTTCTTAAGTTCCTTGTAAACCGCCCCTGATCCCTGGAAGGGGTGGTATAGAAATGTAACAAATAAATAAATAAAGGTTTTCTTGAAAGCTGAGGAAACGTTTCCACACAGGGCTCCGTCAGCATCACCCATATGTGAGGGCCGACTTCCTGCTTGTTCCTGGAGAATCCCTGTTTAAGGCATCTACATGGTTTACTGTGCTGTAAACCGTGTAAATGCCTTTCGAATATCGGGCCCTAGAGGTTTAGTGGCAGTGACTAAGGAGGGGAGGTGCGTTTTAGAAGCCCTATTTGTATTTTAAATGTGGATGCGACACCAGAAAAACATGGAAGCCATGCCAATGTCTAAAACACAATTTAGGAAAGACCATGAGATGCATGTTTCCATGCTGGACACATCAATCTTTGCATGTTTTCAGGAGTGTTTTGGGGCATGGCCTAGGCAGCGCCGGCACCCGCATGTTTGACATAGTTTGAATGTGCCAATTTACACCTGCTCTAAACCATGAATAAGTATGGGACTTTGTTGTCTTTTGGTAGGTGTTGGTGTGAATGTTATCTGTGTCCATGTAGGTGTTGTTTGAGCTACCATTTGTTTCTCTGCAGTCTATTCTGTGCCTTTCTCAAACCTATCCTCTTCCCCCATTCCAAGATCCCCACATATTCACACTATTTGATCCCCCCTCTGTGCCAATCCCAAACTCTCAGTATCTCACTCCCTGGATCTTGATGTGTTAGTCTTCCTGCTGTCCAGCTGCTTGATGCCTATTGTCTGTGTGTGCCTCAATGTTCTCCATTAACAGTGTGCCTGTGAGTGGTTTCATGCTCTGTGTATATGTGTTTATGTGTGTGTATAATGCTGTGAGTGCTGGTGGTGGGAGGTGGGAGCCATGGATGATATGAACAAATGGTCTGTACTGGTAATGCTGCATGATGCCCACAGGCAGCACAGGACAACCACCAGGAGGCACCCATATCCGGCCTACAAGTCCAGGACCCAATTCCTGGACCTCACGGATGAGCAGTGCCTCACTAGATTCTGCTCTGATAAGGCAGCCATCAACCATCTCTGCAAAGGGCCAGAGCTGTCCCTCTGCTCCACAGAGGGACAGCCCATCCACCTCAAGGTCACCATGGACCTCGCCTTCCTAGCTACTGGCAGTTTCCAGTCTGTGTTGGCTGCCACTGTGAGTCTCAGCCGGTCAGTTGTATTACAGTGCATCTCTCAGTTACTCAGGGCCTTTCTAACTCACAGAGCACAATATGTAGTCTTCCCTCAGACCGCGAAGCAAAGGCAGCAAACCAAGACCCAACTCCATGAGGTGGCCAGATTTCTATTGGTACTAGGGGTTATCGATTGCATACATGTGGCCATCAGATCCCTAAGAGGGAAGGAGGCCACCTACTGCAACAAGAAAGAATTCCACATGCACAAAATGCAGGTGGTCTACAATGAATAGGGGGAGATAACTGATGACTTTATAAGATTTCCAGATTCCTGTGTCATGACTCATACATCCTGACCCACTCTGGCATCTATGAGAGGTTTGAGAGTGGACACGTTATAGGTAAATGGCTACTAAATAAGTCCTGCACCAGCCTACTCCATCACCTAGAAATATGCATACTAGGAGCAGGTCCCAGTGATTCAGTAATGCACTACTTGACAAACAAAGTCCATGGTGCAGTGCCCACCCAGCATATGAAATACCCTGGTAAATTATTCTAAAATAGTACATAGTATATGACAGCAGATAAAGACCAGTATGGGCTATCTAGTCTGTCCAGCAAGAGTAAGTGCACCTGCCGCTCCGTGCATGTCACCCCTCCCCATGCCTTTGTTTAGGGATGTACCCACTGCTCCGTGTAGGTCACCCCTATTTGCTGAGATATAAGAGATAGTTATATTTTATCCTATTGCTATAAAGGGATCCACAGTGTCTGTCCCATGCCATTTTGAATTCTATCACCGTATTTGCCCCCATCACTTCCATCAGGGGAGGGCATTCCAAGCATCCACCACCCTTTCAGTGAAAAAGTATTTCCTCACATTGCCTTTCAGTTTACCCCCTTGCAGCGTCATGTTATGCCCTCTTGTTTTACAGCTTCCACATCTTTGGAAGAGGTTTGTTTGTTCATTAATACTCTTAAGTATTTAAAGGTCTGAATCATATCTCCCCTGTCCCTCCTCTCCTCCAGAGTGTACATATTTAGGTCTTCAAGTCTCTTCTCATAAGTCTTCTGACGCAGGCTTCAAATCATTTTGGTCGCCTTCCTCTGAACTATTTCCAGCCTTTTTATGTCCTTTGCGAGATATGGTCTCCAAAACTGAACACAATATTCCAAGTGATGCTTCACCAATGACTTGTACAGTGGCATTAGTACCTCTTCCTTTATGCTGGTAATTCCTCTCTGTATGCAACCTAACATTCTTCTGACTTTTGCCACCACCTTGTCACACTGTTTCGCCACCTTGAGATCCTCAGAAACAATCACTCCGAGGTCCTTCTCCTGGACTGTGCACACCAACCTCTCGCTCCCTAATGCATACAATTCCCTTGGAGTTCTGCTTCCCAAGTGCATGACACTGCACTTCTTCACATTAAATCTTAACTGCCAAGCATTAGACCATTCTTTCAGCTTTTGTAGATCTTTCCTCATGTTATCCCTCCCTTAGGGGAGTCCACTCTGTTGCAAATTTTCATGTCATCTGCAAAAAGACAGAAATTTCCATTCAATCTTTCAGCAATATCACTCATAAATATATTGAACAGTACCAGTCCCAGGACTGAACTCTGTGGCACACCACTAATCACCTTCCTTTCATCTGAATGAGTTCTCTTTACCATCATCTTCTGTCGTCTGTCAGTCAACTAATTTCTGATCCAGTTCACCATCTTGGGACCCATCCCCAAGCTGTTGAGTTTATTGATAAGTCTCCTATGAGGAACAGTATCAAAGGCTTTGCTGAAATTGAGGTAGATCACGTCCATCGCATGCCCTTGATCTAGTTCTCTGGTCACCCAGTCAAAGAACTCAATCAGATTTGTTTGGCAAGATCGTCCTTTAGTAAAATCATGTTACCTCAGATCATGCAACCTGTTGTTTTGAGGAAGTCCACTATTCGCTCTTTCAGGAGCGCCTCCATTACTTTACCTGCCACTGAGATAAGGCTTACTGGCCTGTAATTTGTCACTTCTTCCACGTCCTCCCATTCTCTCCACCCTTGCAGGTGATAGAGATTACTTTCTGAGAAGGTGGCTGCTGGTCTTTACCATTGCACCACACACAAATGCAGAGAAGCAGTACAACAGGGACCAAAGGCACATGAGTGCCATCATTGAGAAGATATTTGGCTAGCTCAAGAGTTACTTCTGGTATCTTGACAGATCTGGGAGAGAGCTGCTGTTCAGTCTGGCAAGGACAGGCCAGATATTCATGGCCTGCTACAGGCTCCTCAATGTGGCATTAAGGCAGCAACAGCCTCTGCTTGAGGAAGAGGAAACAGCAGATGCAGACAGAGATGATACGGAAAGCCCAGGTAAGAGGATGCCAGCTATCTATACCAAATGGGCTTGGCTGCAAGAGACAATCTTGTACACAAGCAGTTCACATTAAGGTAGGGATTTATTTGTCTATACAGAAAGAATGTACATGGGAGTAACTCCATCCACCACTATACCCCCTTCCATGGCCATCCATGCCCCAACCACCACCCCCACTTCCCAGCATCCCTATCACCAGCCAGGTAGCATGACCACAAATCCCTCCCCCAGCATCTGTTGCACTCTCCAATCTGCCCCTCTGAGGCAGCTCTATTCCCTTTCCCATCACCTCACAACACTAGCCCCCTACTCCCCTTTAAGGGTGTACATATGAAGAGAGGGTCATTTCTTCTCATGTCCCCTCAGTCATCCACTGCCCCTCAGCCCCTTACTTCCCATCTCCTGTTCCTAACCCTGAGGGTCCTGGCACGATGGTGCCCTGGATGATGTCTTATTGCTTTCTGAGAAGCTTGTGGAGACATCATCCAGCTCACTAGAGTGATGGAAGGCCTCATGGAAGGGGAGAAATTGAAGGTATTTGCCCTTTTCACATGGCACAACTCCCAGTATGTTGGAAGAGGGTGGTATTCCTTGGACAGCTAGCTATACTGATGCACCTGAGCCTATGGTGGTGGAGGCAGAAAGTGGAGATGCCCCTTTCTTTGGTGCACGTGTGGCCTGTGACATCGGAGTGCTGATGGCACTGTAACAGTGTGTCGTGCTACAGGGAGGACCATGGCATGCTGCTTTATGCAGTGGCGCATGTCTCACTACAGCCCTCTGATTTCCTTAATGAGGGTCTATGTTGCCTTCAGCTATCTCCCTTCCAGATTGATATGATGCTCTATGAGGGCCAGGAATCCTCTCATCAGCTCAGATTTCTCCATTCACTGCCTCTTCCGCTTTACATTGGCCTGTAGCAAATGTTCACCACGGCACAGAAGCTGATGACTCTGCTGACTGGTTCTAGGAACAATTGAATCTGCAGTTGCTCTTGCCCCCTACCCAGCCAATGACTATCATTGAAGGGAGATGGAGGTGGGAAGCTGGACATCACCCCCATTGATGTCATCACTTGGACATAGCTATGGTCCTCATCCTCAGCATTCTGCTGTCCCTCCTCTCTGGACATCTGGTCCCCCACTTTGGCTTGGGTGCCACCCTCATCTCTTGATGCCATTGACTGTGGTGTGGGTCCCTCTCTAAGAGTCTGGCTGCTGAGGTCTGCGCTATTGCCCTCCAGTTGATCTCCAGTTTAATCCTCTCCTGCAGATAGTGAATGAGTGCATTTCATTTCCTATGCATAAGCCGTATATCCACCTGCTGCAAAATTAGCAATGCAAGCCCACTGTTATACAGATATCCCTTTTGGTACAGATATACCTTGTGTATGACTGAGCAGGGCATTCCCCATGACTACTGGCACCATACAAGTGATAAGGCCATGTTCCCCCCCACCCCCTTTCAAAAGCAAAATTTGAGCCTATTAGAAATTCAACCATCTTTTTATTGCCCCCTTTTGGTGGAATACTTTGCCCACTCATATCCTCCTTGGGCCAACCTATAAAAGATTCAAAACCTTTATCAAATCTTCTGTTTGAACAAGCATTTAGAATTGGGTCAGGGTCCAGGACTGACCAGACTCTGTCCTCCTAACCTTTGGTTATCTTTCCTAGTAGAAAATGGATTTCTTTTTCCTCTGTATTGTCTGTATATTTCTAAATTTAATTTTTCATTTAATTTTACGTGAACCACTCTGAATGCCCACAAGGATTGGTATATCAAGAAAATTAAAGCATAAATCATAGAAAGCATCTGAAAGTTGTGCCCTCAGTGCAACACACTCTGTATGTTCATAGCAAGCCACATGTTCCCTAGTGCACAATGGGAGTAGGTGATGGTGGGGCAATAGGCTAGGAAGTCTCCCATGCACACACTGCATCACCACACACACACTCCAATGCACATGTAACAAAAGCTGAACAGGTCATATATGCATGATGGCCCAAACCCTGGGCAGATGATACATTCTTTAGAGGGAAAATCAAATGGGAAAATACAGTTTGCCAAGAGGGTGGTGATGAGCCTGGCATAGGGCACAAAAATATAGTCCAAATCATATGACAAAGGTGAACAACATTCAGTCACCCCAATAGCAGAAGGCTAGGGAATGCCCCATCTGACTCTTGGAGTCGTCTTCTAAATTAGTTGTTAGACCATTAGAATCCTGTGAATTGCCTGATGACTGAAGCAAAGCAGTGTGGCTCATGACCTCTGCACATAAAGCGGAAACCTGCCTATTCCAGCATTCCAGCTGCAGGGAGGTGAGATAACATTATGGCATGCCAGTCAAACACAGCTGGGGACACAGGCCAAACTCTCTCCTGCTGCAGGAACCCCTGGAAAGACATGAGGCATACAATCTCACTATGGGTAATATGTTTGTGAGGAGAAATAGCAACAATAGGTGACAGAGCATGCAGTTGGAAGGGTGTGGGAATGTGTGCTAGAATGTGAGGCTCTTGAGAAGTCCAGATCTCCAACTCCTCTTAGTGTTTTTTCATCTATTATTTGTAGGATCTGTCATTCCAGGTCACGGAGGGGCTGTAGCCATCCAGTCAGACCTGTCTGAATGGCCTTTAACTTGGCTTTCCGCTTCACTTCCCTCCATCAGCATTTCAGGTCCACCATATTCCTATTTTTGTGATAAATGGCATTCACATGCTTTATGTGCAGCGAGTTTCTGTTTGTGAGAGGTGCTCATGCAGACACCAGTATAGTCCAGGAGAACTATCTAGTGATTGAGGACTATCTCACCCTGACAAAAGGTTTCTTTTTTGGTGAGCTCCTTTTCACAGTGTATAATTAAGATGTGGCATCTGCTGCCAAAAGATGTGTTAAAAGTGACCAACAAAGTGGGATTCAAAAGAGCATTGGGCAAGTTCCTTGATGAAAAGTCTATACAAAACTATTAGCCAGACAGTTTTGGGAGTCACTGTTTATCCCTAGAAATGAACTATTGGAAATAGATCAATTTTGTGAGATTTGCCAGGTACTTAATACCTGAACTGGCCACTGTCAGAGACAGGATTCTGGGATCTATGGATCTTAGTCAGACTCATATAGTTTTTCTTGTGTTCTTATATCAATGAATATCATAATGCCTCTGTTTCACTTCACAGCGCAAGTGCACCTTGAGTATTGTGTGCAATTCTGGTTGCCGCATCTCAAAATTATTTTTTCTACCTTTGTTGTCTGACCAATTTATTCTATGATCATGCTGGTCCCAATCCGAAGTTTCCGTTTCCCTGTCTTCTCTTAGCTTTCTTTCTATGGTCTCTAGTCCATCTGCCATTTCTTGTCTCCTCTTTTGTGTTCTTCACGTCATTTTACCTTGGATATTGATCTTTACCTTTCAGCTTTCTTCCATTTATTTTTCTCTCTTTCTATGCACTCTCTTACTATCCAGTCCTCAATCCCCCTCCTTTTTACTCCATCTACCTACCACTTTTCAACCCTCATCCCAGTCCTCCCATTCCCCACCTCTTTTTTTCCTGGTCCATTATTCTCCATTCTCTCATCTCAATCTTTCTCCCTCTCTCTGTCCTCCCTCCTTGGAAAAAATATCATGCGACATCATCCCCGGCGTCTTCTTTCTTTTTCCAAGTTAGCAGCAGAAAGATCTCATAGCACTATCTCCAGCTTTATCTTTATTTCTCTGAGTCAGCATGCAGCAGCCAGTGGAGCCTGTTGCATTCACTTCTGGTGAATGGCCCCATCCACTGGAAGTGAATGCTATGAGCAGCATTGGCTGATGTGGCTGAATCAGAGAAAGAAAGATGAAGCTGGGGATGGTGCTGCACTATGCTGGAGCTGCATGACAATGAGTTGTATCATCTCCGCCACAGCTGAGTTCCTGGAGGTTAAACAGGGGCACTTCCTGTCTACAGGAAGTGCCCCTATTTAACTTCCAGGAACTCAGTGGTGCCAGTATCTGCGACTTCTCACAGCTGCGGGAGTAAAGGAAAATGCTGCTGTTTACTCCTACAGCTGTGTAGAAGTCAATTGGGGCGCTGTGTTTCGGGACTCACCGGCTCCCTCTGAAGCTGGTCAGGTGTGCGTGGAGCCCCTCATGCTCGCACATGCCTAGGGCCAGCCCTGCTTGAAGGGTGGAGGAGTCTAGTGACAGTGTCCCCCTGCTGCACTTACCCCACTTATTGGGTAGTGCTGACCCCGATACATTATATGTATTTTTTTTAAATGCCACAGCCAGCGCTTAAAAAAAACACTCATTGGTGTCACTGAATATTGTCTCAACTGTTCATATTAGTGGATTTTTAAAATGCTATGCTAATTTGTCTTTTGGGTCAATGTAAATATCAAAGTTGTCATGAAACCTAAGTTTTATAAACCAAAAAAGATGGGACAACAAGGCTGAAGGAAATGGGAAATGTACCTTGAAAGGGTGTTTTCCTCTTTCAGCATATGGTCTAGTATAAAGGCAGCAGAGTCTGTAAAGAACTAATGTTTTTCCAGGATTAAAAATTCTGGTAACTGTATTATTACCTAATTAAAATTGGGTAAATGGAAATAAACATACCCTACCCAGTGTCACAGAGGGAGCAGCAGATGGTATTATTAAGCTCATATACAGGATCCTGACTCATATTTCAATACCTTAACCTCAGGATGCCTCCTACATAGCTTTGGTCTTTATTAAAGAATAACAAAGTCTGACAACGGATTAACAAATATTAATAGTGTTACCATCTTCTGCCTCCCTAAAAAAAAAAATCAACCTAGGAGAGGAAGAAAGGAATAAGAGATGGTAGGAAAGCTCTGGCATGTTCTGACCTTTACCTCTCCAAAAACAAAATAAATCTTTTTTTTAAAAAAGCAAAGTACATACTATTCCCTGTAGTGCTTTCTGTTCGCAGGAAATATGTTCTTTTGTCTTCAGGCCAATTGAGCCTCTCCTTCAAGTGCTTTGTTAGGTCCAGGTAGGCTTCGTCAAGACTCAGAGGTAAAAAATTAAGATCATACTCCACCAGTATTTCTCTAACCTAGTTAACCAAGAAATGAGTTTTTTTAATAAATTTGCAATAACAGTAGTTTTGAGCTTATCATTAATATTCTATGAAAGATGGACAACTGTCTTTATTTAGGACTCTACTTTTTAAAGTTTTGCTAAAGAGAAAATCATGTGAAAACATGGTCGAGTTTGACTAAATATTTGCATAAAAACATTTATAGTTTGAAACCATACAGAACAAGAAATGGTATAAAGAGGTTGGTTAAGTGATCCAGGAAAGAAGAGGCTTAACTAGTTCTAGCCTTTAAAGTATATTCAATTGCCTCCTATTTTAGAAAGAGCTGAAAGAAAAATTGCAGAATTCAATAGAATGAAAAGTTAGCACAATGCTGGAAACTGTATTTTCAGTATTTCAAAAGTACACATAAATACCACTACTCGCCGTCTACTAACTAAACATCATTTTGGATATTTTATAAGCAGCTCCTTGGCCATTCGCCGAACTTCTAGAAACATCCATATCACCAAGGGAGTATACTTACTAGATCTGATTTTTTAGTGACAGACATCACAACTATCATCATACTTACCAAATCTGATGTACTATTAAGCAGAAAGCTCCACAAATGGTTATTTGTACATTATTTACTAACTTTTTATTTCCACAAAATAAAAATTTCATAGATAGTTTTCCACATGCAAAATTTTATTCACATTAATAATTAATGCTTTATGATGCAAAATCATGCAAAGCAGCTCATTAACTATTAATGCATAGATAAACTATGTACAACATTTGCTTTGCGGTTGAAATTTTGGAAAAATAAAAAGTTGCATCTCGATGAACTGTAGTTTTGTTTGTTTTGTTTATTTTTTATAAAAATTATCCTTGCTCACCTGCAACGGGTGTTTCCATAGATAGCAGGATTGATCAGGCATGCACATGGGTGATGTTATCGCACGTCACTGAGATGGGAAAGTTCTCCCAGACCTCAGAATTTAGTCAAGTACTGATGAACCCTCTCTTGAAGGCACAGTTAGCCAGTCATTTATCAGGGCTACTACAATGAGTATAGTGTAGTTACTCACCTGTAATAGGTGTTCTCCAGGGACAGCAGGAATCAGTCCTCACATATGGGTGACGTCAGCGCCGACAGAGTCCGTGCGGAAGCATCTCCCCAGCTTTCAAAGAAAGCCTTTGGGAGATGCACCATGCATGAGTGGTCCACTTCCCACCCAAGGGTGCCATCTTGCCTCAGTCTAATGACATAACTAAGACAGAAAAAAGAAAATATGGTAAAGAAGCAACACCAAGGGTAGGAGGGAGGATTGTAAGGACTGACTCCCAGTGTGTCCGGAGAACACCTGATACAGGTAAGTAACTACGCTTTCTACAGGAACAAGCAGGAAGTCAGTCCTCACATATGGGACTCCCCAGCTACAGGCTCCAAGAACCTGTAAAAACGCCACGGTGACCTGCAAAGGGTGAGCCGTGATCAACAGCAGTTGAGTCCCTATCGAGAGACACTCGCAAGACCCAAGTGGCCAGCAGAGAACCAGCACTCCAGTAGCCTGACATAGAAGGGTCGGCGGGCAGGAGTTGCCTACACCCCGAAAAGATTATGGGAGTATGGCCTTGCTGAAGGTGCTCTCCCATCGGGACTCTCCCTCCAGGCAGTAGTGAGCTGCAAAGGTATGGACTAAAGACCAAGTGGTGGCCTGGCAGAATTCTGTCACGGGGACAGAGCGCAGATTTGCCACGGAGTTTAGCCATGGCCCTGATGTGGTGCACCATGACCCTCTGGGTCCAGTGAGATCTCTGCTTGCTCATAGGCAAGGGTAATGCAGTCCACCACCCAAGTGGACAGAGTTTGCTTAGTCACTGGGAGCCCCAGATGGCAGGGATGATAGGATACGAAAAGCTGTGGTGCTTTACGGTGGCTCTGAGTCTGTTGCAGGTAAAAGGACAGGGCCCTCTTACAATCCAGATTATGGAGAACGGTCTCCGCCCTTCCGGCAAGAGGCCTTGGAAAGAAGGTGGGGAGCACCACCTCCTGGTTGAGGTGGAATGGGGACATCACCTTTGGCAGAAATCTGGGGTGTGTGCAGAGCACCACCCTGTAATTGTAGAACCTTGTGTAGAGCAGTTCCGCCATCAGAGCCTGGAGCTCGCTGACACTGCATGCTGATGCACGTGCTACCAGGAAGGAGACCTTCCAGGACAGATACCGGAGGTGACAGGTAGCCAGAGGCTCAGAGACTTAGTGAGCTGCTAGAACACCACACTGAGATCCCACTCTGCTGCTGGAGGGTGGACAGGGGGATTGGATAACATGAAGCCCCTCAGGAATCGGAACACAAGGGGCTGAGCCGATTGGGGTTTTGCCTCGATGGAATGGTGATGACTGCGTTAGCGCTCAGGTGTACTCTGACTTAATTGGACTTCAGTCCGACCTGTGATAGGTGAAGCAGGTACTAGAGAACCACTTGTACAGAGCAGGAGAAAGGTTTTGCCCGCCTTTCTGCGCACCACACCGAGAATCGACGCCACTTGAAGGCATATGCCCTTCTTGTGGAGGCCTTACAAGAGGCCAGAATCTCTTCCACATCCTGTGGGAGGTTGAAGGGGGCTAATGCTACCCTTTCAGCAGCCAAGTCATCAGTGAGAGGGACTCCAGGTTGGGGTGTAAGAGAACCCTGGGGCTCGGCCCAGGGGAATTGGTGATGATGCCGCTAGGGAGAGGAGCAGTGTGAACCAGGAGGCTTGGGCCACTGAGTGGCTATCAGCATTAGCGATAATCTATCGCGCTGGACCTTGAATATTGTCTTCGCTACCAGCGGTGTCGGTAGGAAAGCATACAGGAGGCCTTCCGTCCACGGGATAAGGAATGCATTCTCTGCCACCCATGATGGGTGCAGCTGGTGGGAGCTGAATTGGGGCAACTGTGTGTTGTCCGGACTGGCGAACAGGTCCATCAAGGGGACATCCCAGAGACAAAACAGCAGTGAGGCTACCATTGGATCCAGGCGCCACTCGTGCAGCTGGTGGACCCTGTTCAGTTTGTCCGCCAGGGCACTGTCCTGGCCTGGCAGGTACACCGCCCATTGGAGCATCGGGCTACCACCTCCTGGTAGAGTGAGTACGACCCTGCTCCCCCCTGTTTGTTCACGTAGAACATTGTGACCTGATTATTGGTCTCGATCAGTACGGAGTGGTGCTGGAGGTGGTGACGGAAGGCTTGGAGAGCTAGGTATATTGGCGAAGCTCTAGCAGGTTGATTTGCATCTGGGATTTCCTGAGACCAGCAGCCTTGCATCTGGAGGCTCCTGCAATGCGCTTCCCAGCCCATTAGAGAGGTGTCCGTGGTAAGGACCTTCTGGGGGGTTGCTTGCCTGGAAGGGTATCCTGGCCTGAAGGTGACATGGAATATGTCACCATCCGAGGGAGACCGCCAGTTGATAGGTCACTTTCACTCTGTCCCTGAGTCTGCCTGTGGCTTCTGTCCACTGAGAGTGGAGGCACCACTGGGTTTTCTTCATGTGCAGGCGGGATATGGGGTCACGTGGACCAGGAAGGCCATGTGTCCCAACAGGCAGAGTAGGAGCCGGGTAAGTAGCGTATGGCGTCGGTGAACCTCTGCGGCTAACTCCCTGAGGTGTTCTGACCTTTCCTGAGGGAGGAAGGCTTTTGCCTGGAGGGTATCTAGTTGCGCCCCTATGACCTCTTGGCGCTGGGCCGGAGTGAGGTGGGATTTGGGGTAGTTTATGAAAACCCCCAGGTGCTGCAGGATGTTGATGGTGTGCCTGGTGACGCATCGTGCCTCTACAGCTGTGTTCCCCTATATGAGCCAGTCATCCAGATAAGGAAAGACGGAGGCCTCTTGGAGCTGGAGGTGGGCTGAGACCACTGCGAGGCACTTTGTGAAGACCCTTGGTGATGAGGCCAGACCCTGTATTGGTAGTGCTGTCCCCCCATCATGAACCAGAGGTATTTTCTGTGGCTGGGATGAATTAGGATGTGAGTGTTGGCATCCTTTAGGTCTAAGAAGCATAGCCAATCTCCCTGCTGGAGGAATGGTAGTAGTGTCGTAAGGGAGAGCATCTTGAACTTCTCTCTGACCAGAAACCTGTTGAGCTCTCGCAGGTCCAGGATGGGCCTGAGGCCCCCTGTCCTCTTGGAGACAAGGAAATACCTGGAATAGAAGCCTGTGCCCCAGAGATGTTTCAGCAATGACTCCACTGCTTTGTTGTTGATTAGGCCTGCTAGCTCTGTGAGGAGCAGGGTCTGGTGAAGGAGAGGCCTGCTGGGTTTTCCCAGGAAGTACGAGAGTGGCGCCCGCAGTAGGTGGAAGAGGTATTTATTTATTTATTTTTATTTAACGTCTTTTCTATACCGCGCTTTTTAAAGTCAGCTCGGTTTACAGTTAACAGCAGGTTTGTACAGTACAGGCGGCTCCCATACTGGATTTACAAGAAACAGGGTGTGGCAACGTGGACTAACTGGGGTAACTATGCACAAGATGTGCTGTAGCTTGGCTATTCATTTAGGTAGTTAGAATACAGGCTAGGCAATAGGGCCAATGGCAGTACAGTAGCGAACGTGCTGCCTAGCTACTATTACAGGTTAAGTGACTATATACATGTGCCTGGCCGGGAGTCCGGTGGTGCTACTGTGCCAGACTGCGGCTGTGCGTTGTAGGTGTTTTGGGGCGGTTGCTTTGGTGATTGAGGGTAGATGGCTGTTGTCCGTCCTCATTATGGGAGTAGTGCTGGAGGAAGAGGTGGTGTTTCAGCGCCTTTCTGAACTGGGTAAGGTCCGTAATGGCCCGGAGTCCAAGCGGGAGGGCATTCGAACAGGTGGGTGCATAGTACACGAAGGCTCTGTTTCTTGTTGCTTGGGAACACTTTGTGATCTTGGTAGGGATACTTAGTAAGTTGGCTGCGACTGACCTTCTAGCTCTGTTTGGGGGAGTGGGGCGAATGAGGTCTGTGATGGAGGAGGAAGTGATGCTGTTGATGGCTTTGAAGGTCAACAGTAGGGTTTTGAAGGTGAGCCCTCCTTGACCACTTGTAGCAGGTATCGGTGGTAATGGCTGTCCACCTGTGGGCAAATAGGGCTAGGCACCCACCTGTGAGCAGCAGGGAACCCCACTGGGGGTGAAGAGGTCACACCCCGGCTGTCAAAAGTTCCCCCCAGGCTGGGCTGGAGCCGGCACCTGGGACTTCGGGGCCTATTGTTTTTTGGGACCATGTCCCTAGTCTTTTTGTTACTGGCCCTGTTGAGGGGCCGGGAAGGCCTGGAAGTGCAGTGTACCACTAAAGACCCGTTTCTTCCTCAGGAAGAAGGGCTTTTCCCCCCAGGGGCTTTCTTCTGGGGGTTGCACCGAGGTCTTCTTTGAAAGCCCGGTTCTCGACATGAACTTGGTCTCTATCTCTGCTGCCTTACCTGCCATGGGCTTCACAAATAGGTTCTTCTCCTATGCATGGGACAACAATCAGTTTGCCCTGCACCTATTGTTCCAGTTTGGATGACTGCAGCCATGCTTGGCATCATACCCCGATGCCTGCAATGGCCACCCTGGCCGATGACTCAAAGCCAATGTAGGCTGCTCGGGACAAAAACTTTGAGCATTCTTTTACTGCCGAGGTCAGGGTCCTAAACCTCTGTAAGGATTCCCAATTGAGGTCTGTCTAGAATTCACCAAGCTCCTTTGACAGTTCCTTCAGGTATATGCCAATATGGAGCTGGTAGGACTGGATCAGGCACATTAACATCGAACCCTGAAAGGCCTTCTGGCCGAGGGTGTCGAGGGTTCGGGCCGCCATGCCGGGTGGCATCGATGAATAAGTTTTTTGGCTTTTAAGAAGGCAAATGGCTAATTTCACGACCATGGAGTTGTGGGGAAGCTGGGTACTTTTGGAACCTAGGGCTTCGGCATACCCCGTATACAACATCGAGGTGCCTACTGGCGACTGGTACCGACGCCAGTGTTTCTCACATCCAGAGGAGGAGATGGTCGAGGTTTGAGGGCATCAGGAACATTAGGGTGTCCTTTGGGGGTGCCTCGTATTGGAGTATTTCCAATTCCTCTGTGCGTGGGTCTCTCCTTGGCCTCGGTCTCGATAGCAAGAACCTTGGCCATATCTCACATGAAATCAAGGAACATGATGTCCTTGGGCAGGGAATGGCGTCGGGTCGTCGGGGGAGACGGGTCTGAGGGCACATCTCGGTGTTGCCTCGTGTCCGGGGACTCTTCGTCTTTGGTCTCCCTTTTCAGACTTGAAGTCAGAGCACAAGTCTGATGCTGCATGATGGTCGAGGACCGCTCCTGGCGATTCAAGCTGCAGGTGCTTGCTGGGGAGGACCGGTACTCCGAGAAACATGGCCGGGGGCTCTATCAAGACCAGTGGCACTTGAGGACCGGCTCGACGTCTGGGGAAGCCCTCTACATTAACGTAAAAAATTGTGGATACACCTGTAAAATTTGAGCTCTCCATGATAATATCTGTCTTACTTACGCTAATTAAGTATTCTATATATTAGATACTCTATGCAGATTGTTGCCATAACATTTAGGAACATATTACAAATGAATATCATCAATATTTATCAGAAAAAGCTTTTATTTGGAGTCAGACAAGGTTAATTGATGTCTTTTTCTCAGGAAAATGATATTTTTCATGAAACTGTCTATCCACTTTAAGCAGGTTTTATGCAGAATCTCATGTATAAGCTGACGCTTCAGATAAAGCATAATTACTCACCTGTAACAGGTGATCTCTGGGAACAGCAGGAATTTAGTCTTCACATACGGGTATCGTTAGTACCGATGGAGCCTGCGCGGGAACACTCCCCAGCGTCCAATTAGAAGGCTTTTGGGAGCATCACACAGCGCCAGCGTGCTGCCTTCCCGCCTTTCCCAACTGCCTCTCTCCAGTTGAGTTTAAAGCTGAGACAAAGAGAGAGAGGGAAAGGGAAAGAGATAGATAGAGAGATACAACTCCTAGGGGAAGTGGGTGGGTTGTGAAGACTAAATTCCTGCTGTTCCAGGAGATCACCTGTTACAGGTGAGTAACTATGCTATCTCCAGGAACAAGCAGGAATATACTCTTCACATATGGGGACTCCCTAGCTTTAGATGCCAGGGAGAGACCCCAGAAGTTGTGCGTCCCTGTGAAAGTGCTCCACTTCCCTCCATGGATCTCTGGCATCCAACCAGGTGTGGCGGGTAGGAGTTGATTAGGTATGGAACAGGTGTTGGAGAACAGCCTGACCAAACAAGGCATCCCGGCGGGAGTCCTTGTCCAAGCAATAATGGGCTGTGAAGGTATGAACCGAGGCCCAAGTGGCTGCTCGACAGATGTCGTCAATAGACACAGAGTGCAGATGAGCCAATGAAGCTGCCATGGCCCTCCAGAGGGAGGTTCTAACTCTGATAGGCAAAGGAAATACACTGTGCAATCCAGTTGGACAGTGTTCTCTTGGAGACTGGAAGTCCCAAATGAGAAGGATCAAAAGCAACAAAGAGTTGAGAGGACTTTCTATGTTGCTGTGTTCTTTGCAAGTAAAAGGCTAAAGCTCTTTTACAGTCCAAAGTATGAAGATTCCTTTCTGCATTTGATGCATGAGACCTTGGAAAAAACACAGGCAGGCAGACCGCCTGGTTAAGATGAAAAGGCGAGACCACCTTTGGAATCAAGTGTGGATGAGTCCTAAGGACTACCTTGTCATGATGGAACCTTGTATAAGGTGGATCAGCCACTAGTGCCTGCAACTCACTGATGCGACGTGCTGATGTGATTACAATGAGAAAGATAACTTTCCAAGAAAGGAATTTCAACGAGGTAGTAGCTAAGGGTTCCAAAGGTGGCTTCATGAGCTGGCCAAGAACCAGATTTAAGTCCCATGCCACCGGTGGTGGCCTAATGGGAGGCTTAGTTAGTAGAAGGCCTCTCATAAATCTTGCTATAAGAGGATGGGAGGAAATAGGTTGTCCATTTAAAGGCTTGAAAGAAGCCGCAATAGCACTTAAATAGACTCTTACTGAGTTAGATTTAAGTCCTGCATTGGATAAGTGAAGGAGATACTCCAGTAATGATTCCAGAGGTATCGCAAGGGGGTTAAGACCCTTCTGCGAGCACCATATGGTAAACCTTTTCCACTTGAAAGCATAAAAGTGCCTTGTGGAAGGTTTTCTAGAAGCATAAAGAATAACCTTTACCTGCTGAGGAAGGTTAAGTTCCTGAAGATCTAGGCCTTCAGCAACCAAGCCCTGAGATGCAGTGATTGGGATTGGGATGCCATAACATTCCCTCCTCCTGAGACAGATCTGGAGCAGACCCTAACTCCAGAGAGGGAGCTTGAGAGAGATGTAGAAGCAGAGGGTACCACACTTGCCGTGGCCAATGTGGAGCTATGAGAATGATACGGCCTCTGTCTCTTTGAAGCTTGAACAGGGTTTTGGGAATCAGGGGGATGGGTGGAAAGGCATAAAGGAAGTCTTGCCCCCAATGAAGGAGGAAAGCCGATGCCGGTTGAACCGTCTGACGTGGTCCGAGGGCGTCAATGCCGCAAGGAGAGCCGCCAGACTGCATTCAATAGCCAGGAACCTCTGGTCTATCGACGCTGCCGATGCCTGGGTATCAGTACCAGAGAAAATCGCCGGTACCCCAGAGCATGGCACCAGTAGTTCTGCCGAGGTTGAAGCCTCCAGAACATCCTGGAGCCCGATAATGCTTTGGAAGCCGAAGCCTCCCGCCGGGGCAATTTTGCCGGTGCAGAACTCTCAAGGGCAACGCCAGAGGCATCTCGATGCTTAGAAGGAAATCTACCCTTTGAGGACCGGCTGGACTTATGTTTAGTTACCTGAGATCCATGGGAGGAAGACGAAGCCCTGGAAGATGTCGATGCCACAGAGGCTGCATCGGAGGGAAAAAGGGTGCTAAGCTTAGCAGCCCGGTTTTGTCGACCCCTCTTGGACATCATGGCACAAGCCATACACTCCAAGATGGAGTGGTCAGGACCTAAACATTTAAGACACCACTCATGGGTGTCGGTGATGGATATGGTACCGCCACACTTGGTGCACTTCTTAAAACCCGAAGCGGGTTTTTCCATAATGGAGGAAATTTTGGGCCTAAGGCCCAAAATGGCGCGTGCACCTGAGGGAGAAAAAATTGGAAAAAAAGGAACTAAATATATATTTTTTTTTTCTAAAAGAAAGAAAGAAGAACCGGCGGTACCGTGTAGCGTCAAGGAAGGCAGACGCGACCACAAAAAAGAAGAAGGAAAAATTTTCTGCGGTGACAGGAACAACGACCTGCTGGCTCCGCGGAAAATGAAGAACTGGAGAGAAGCAGTTGGGAAAGGCAGGAAGGCAGCACGCAGGCGCTGTGGGATGCTCCCAAAAGCTTTCTAATTGGACGCTGGGGAGCGTTCCTGCGCAGGCTCCGTCGGTACCAACGATACCCATATGTGAAGACTACATTCCTGCTTGTTCCTGGAGATTGTGTGCTATACTGCCAGGTGTATACAAGCTGTATCGAAGTCGTATTTGTGCTTTTGTTATTTTTACAAATTAATTTTATTTATTAGCGAAAATATTTTAAAAAATGACAAATGCTTAATAAAAAGTTTCCAATTTGGAATATGTTTATTTATTTATTTATTTAACTGTATTTATATACCGCCTTATCATACATATATCATGTTGTTGTATTTTGTAGATTAATGATGGCAGCAACAAAGAGGGTTGACTGGTCTCCTAAAAAGAAAGCACAGCCATTACTTTGAGAAATAAGGGGTACAGCTTTCGTGAAATCGCTCAGAAGATGGGCCATGGAGTGACAGCATCTGGTGTTCTTTCTTGGAATTCTTGCCCTCAGATCGGCGTTGAGTAGCCTGTTTCGAACAGTTCGATCAGTAACGGACACACCAAGATCCATAAGTTCCTGATTGATGTCCTTTTGCAGATTTACGGTTTTTTAAAGCCAGCCTAACAATCATTCTGTCAGTTTTTGGAGTTGTAGACTTCCTCCTTCCTCTTCCCTTCTGAGTTGCAACACTTTCAGTGACTTTGAAGCGAGCACACAACTTTTGTACACCAGATGCTAATGCTCTTTGAGGGTTTCTTCTTCTTGTGCTCCTTCTCCAGGGATTTCCACTTGGAGGAACTGTGGTCGCGGGACTCTGAAGAGGCTCTAGTTTCATGGGGCACCAAGGTATCAGAGGGGGCCCTGCAGCATGATGTCTGGCATGGAGTCAGACTTCTGAACAAATTTTTCCTGCTGTTGATGGCGACTCTTTAAGGCCTTTGAGGTCATGGTTCTGCAGAATTCGCAGTCGGCGTCATTATGCTCTGGAGGCCATTGGAAAACTGGGGAACGTGCCATCCGGCAGGTGTCCGAGCCCTTCGGCTGTAAAAGGGCGTGAATACCGGTTGAGGAACACCTTAATGAAAAGGTGAAAAAAATGAATGGATGAACCCGAGGAGCAACACCGAGGTGAGCTGGTTTGGGGGGCAGGAAGGAACTAGTATAGCAAACCGTACAAAACCTAACAACAAAATTCAGACTTTTTCCAGGGAAAACTGGACATCATCTGATGGGCTCTGCAGAAAAAAGGAGACTGAGGCAAGATGGCACTCTTGGGTGGGAAGTGGACCACGCATGTGTGGTGCATCTCCCAAAGGCTTTCTTTGAAAGTTGGGGGAGATGCTTCTGCACAGGCTCTATCAGCGTCGCTGTCATCCATATGTGAGGACCAACTTGAGATATATTTGCATACATCGAAAGCCCACTGTATGCAAATTCATCTCATGCTTATTCATTGAGGTAATCCTGAAAATCTGAGTGGCCATATTTATTTATTTATTTATTAAATGTCCCTCCAGGAGAGGACTGAGAAGCACAAACTTAGTGTAAAGTTCTGTCCGCAATAATCTCCTTAGCTCCTCAGTTTCATAGCTCATGAATTAATACAATTCTTGGGAAGGTGGAAGGGACTGTGTGCCTTATCAGTCCTGATGTCTATGGAAAACATCTGTTACAAGTAAGCAACAATGCTTTTTCAGTGACAAGCAGGACTGAGTTGGGCACACAAGTGGGTAACTCCCAAGCTTAGGGCTGCTCATCTGTTTACTTACTGTCCATTATTCTGGAGCAGCCCACAAAAAAAAGGTGCTAAAGTTGCAAGCTCACACAGAATGGCCAGCAAAGGTTGACCAACTGCACTGTCTCTTATTTTGGACTGGTCCATGCAGTAGTGCAAAGAAAAGATATGAAGCAAGAACCACCCAGCTGCTTTCCAGACTGTATTCAGCAAAGCAGATTTCAGGAGAATCATAGTATTTATTTAGCAATGCTTATATACCGCTTTTCACCAGGTCAAAGCGGTGTACATTCAGGTACTGTATATATTTCCATTGTCCCTGAAGAGCTCACAATCTACATTTTGTACCTGAGGAAATGGAGGGTTAAGTGACTTTCCCAAGGCGCGCCTGTGGGACTAGTCCCTCTGGCCCGAGGTTGCTGTCCTCCAGTGGGATTTGAACCCCCAGCCCTCCGGCCTGAGGCAACTTGCCCCAACCACTAGGCCACTCCTCCCTCAGTGGCCTAGTGGCTCTGATCTGACAAGATTTCACTGTAGTGATTAGAGGAGCTCCAGTTTGTTTATAACGGAAGTCGATGCAAGATGCTAGTGAATTTGCTAAAGTTCCTTTGGCAACTAGAATGCCAGTTCTGTTGGGGTAAAGGAGACAAACAGATTTTCTGATGGATTTAGTTCTTTTGAGGTAGTGAGGGCCTGTTTTATAGTACAGAGTGTGGAGGGTTTTCTTGTGTGGATTCTTATGAGGCTATGGACAGAACACAGGAAGTACTCTCCTTGTTAACATGGAAAGATGTTATTACCTTAGGTAAAAACTTGGGATAGGTTTGAAGAATTACCTTGTTATGATGAAACCAAATATAAAGTTCACAGGTAACTAAAGCTGCTTTGGTTGTCTTCTGTCTTGCTGTGAGGATTTAATGAAGACAGGATGCTGTACTTATAGAGGTTGCCTCTCGAATGGCCAGAAAGTTCATCTATGATAGTAATACTTTCCATGATACCGAGATAAACTTATACCTCTGGAGAAAGAGGTAGTTTTGAGGAACAGTAGAGATGTTGCAAAGTGGAAAAACGGTCCTTAATAAAATCCATGGTCTCCTTTACTTTTTCTTCAAATAAGAAGTCTCCACTGCATGGTATGGATGCTCTCACATAGTTCAGAAACACATAATCAAGCCAGGTACCTGGTGGAAATGATAGAAACCAATATTCTGGAGAAATACCTTATAAGATGGGCTCCACGCTCATCAGCCTCTGCTAAGAAATTTGCCAATCTATGTTTGTGATGACAGGCTGGAGGAGAAAGGGTATTTTCTTTTGAAAAATGGCATGCATACACTGCACCACATAAAGTTAATGAGCTGCAATCTGAGCAGATAGCATCTCTCCCTGAAACACCTTTATTTTTATTGAAAATTTCAAATTTTGCATAAAGCAAAATTCAAGCAATCACATAAATCATATATGCAGTACCTGAATGTACGCCGCTTTGACTGGTAGAAAAGCGGTATATAAGCCTAGTTAAATAAATAAATAAATCACAAAAATGAAAATAGAAAAAAAAAAGAAATACTGTTTCATAATCCTCATCACGAGGAGGATAGAATTATTACTCTGAAATCGGAGTAGACTTACAACAAAATTACACTAGGACACACTCCATTCCATGCTAACTAATAACAATACAAAACTAAATTAAGTTAAAGAAAGTGAGGCTAAAGCAACTAAATATATCTCATTTCTTATCTTTGAGGAAATTCTCAATTGTATTTGTTTAAGAATTCCTATTCCCCTAGCAACTTTACATAAATTAAGAATTTTACATACCTAAAAGAAATATTTAAATCTAATATGCAGACAGCAGTCCAGCAGCAAGATAGGGGCTATCCAGTCTTTTGCACTGAGTATTACGTGTATGATTTTCTCACAGTTGGCGAGTGCAGAGAGCTCTTTGCTCTCAGGGAATGAGTCCGATCTCTGGAGGCTAGAGTAGCGTATTTGGAGGAGCTGAGGCAGACAGAGACGTATATAGACAAGACCTACAAGGATATAGTAGAGAAGTTCCACCTCTAGCCTGGCAGCCTCTCTGCCACCATGGAGGAAAGAGGTCACGTGAAAGGGGAGCATCACCTTGGTGTGGCATGAAGTGACTCTGTAGTTAGAACCTGTCTTTGAGGTGATGTAATACCCTCTCACACCAAGGATGTGTCTCCAGGGCATGTGCCCATGAGGGAAGGGTTAAGATGGCCGTTATAATTGAGATTCAATCATTAGGCATGTAGATAGCTGGGTGGCTGGTGGATGTGAGGATCACCTGATAACATTCCTGCCTGGTGTAAAGGTAACAGACATCACGCACCTCCTAGACAAGGTTTTAGATAGTGCTTGGGAAGAGTCTGCTCTTTTGGTACATGCTGGTACCAATTACATGGGAAAATGTGGGAGGGAGGATCTGGAGGCCAAATTTAGGCTTTTAGGTAGAAAGTTGAAATCCAGAACTTCCTGGGTAGCATTCTCAGAAATGCTTCCCATTTCATGTGCAGAATCCAAGAGGCAGGCAGGGCTCTGGAGTCTCAATGTGTGGATAAAATGATGGTGCAAGGAAGAGGGTTTTGGTTTTGTTAGAAACTGGGCAACATTTTGAGGAAGAAAAGGGAGGGCTTCACCTTAACTAGAGTGGAACCAGGCTGCTGGATTAACTTTTAAAAAGGAGATAGAGCAGGTTTTAAACTAGATAATGGGGAAAAGCCGACAGTCGCCCAAGAGCACATGGTTCATCATGATGTATCCTTAAAGGATACTAGCAAAACAGGGAAGTCAGGGCATCCTAATAGAGAGATTCCAGTAAGGGTAAAAGTAACCTAGGTGCCTTTAAGTAAAAATCACGCAGAGTTGAAAGATTCCAAATTAATCCTGTCATCAAACAGCCAGACTGTTGATATTAGCAAAAAAAACCCAAACTTTGAAATGCCTGTATGCAAATTCTAGAAGTCTAAAAAATAAGAGGGGAGAGTTAGAATATATAGCAATGAATGAAGGGTTAGATATAACTGGCATTTCAGAGACCTGGTGGAAAGAGGATAACCAATGGGACATTGTGATACCAGGCTATAAACTATATCATGATGATAGGCTAGATCACATTGGTAGAGGGGTGGCTCTACATGATAAAGAGGGAGACAAGTCAAACAGGATAAAGGTTTTGCAGGAAACAAAATACACCATAGAACTGGAAAAAGCAGTGGGGGTGTACTACTGTCCACCTGGACAGAATGGACAGATGATGAAGTGCTAACCAAAATTAGGAGAGCTGGCAAAGTTTACAACACAGTAATAATAAGAGATTTCAATTACCCCGGTATTGACTAGGTCAATGTCACATCAGGCTATGCTAGGGAGATAAAGTTTTTAGATGAAGTGAATGACTGCACACATTGCATTGCATTGCAAATGACTGCTTCATGGAGCAGCTGGTTCAGAAACAGAAACATGGGGACGCTATTTTATACCTAGTCCTCGGTAGAACACAGGATCTAGTGCGAAAGTTAACTGTTTTGGGGCTGCTTGGCAATAGTGATCATAACATGATCACATTTACATAGTAACATAGTATATGACAGCAGATAAAAACCAGTATGATTCATCTAGTCTGCCCAGCAAGGCGGCAAGAGCAGGTGCACCTACTACTCTGTACAGGTCACCCCTCCGCATGCCTTTGTTTAGGGGTGTACCAACCGCTCCATGTATTTGTTGAAATAGTTAGTTATGTTTATTTTGATTTTATCCTGTTGCTATGAAGGGATCCACAGTGTCTGTCCCATGTCATTTTGAATTCCGTCACTGTCTTTGCCCCCACCACTTCCATAGGGAGGGCATTCCAAGCATCCACCACCCTTTCAGTGAAAGTATTTCCTGACATTGCCTCTCAGTTTACCCCCTTGCAGCTTCATGTTATGCCCTCTGGTTTTACAACTTTCTTGTCTTTGGAAAAGGTTTGTTTGTTCATTAATACTCTTTATTTAAAGGTGTGACTCATATCTCCCCTGTCCCTCCTCTCCTCCAGAGTGTAATGTGATAAGGAAGCTTATCATAGTTCAGGAAGGAGCTATAATAGAGGTGAATTGGCTCTGAACAAGCAACCTGTCTTTGCTGGTAGAAATAATAAAACAGAATGTTTCCATAAAAGACTACCAGTCCCAGAATGCACCAGGTTTCCAACAGCCACTAGAAGAGCTGAAGTGGGGAAACGTGTGTTCAATCAGGAGAGCTATGAGGTAATCCCCAAGCACTCATCTCCAAGGGCAGGGCTTGATTCAGCACAGCTGCGCTGTGCTAGGGTGGAGCAGCCCTCTAAACAGGTTAAAAGTAAAGCCTATTCTATACAGCAGAATCATCATCAGAATCTTCATGATCATCATCGGCTGGATCATCAGCAGGAGCAGAGGCAGCAGAAGCCAGAGCTCACGGACAGAGAAAGCAAGAAGCAACTTGGAAGAAAGAAGAGAAAAGCATCTTGGAGGTCTAAAGGAGTCCATAGCAGTACGTGTGCTGGGAGACATTCCAGAGGCAAGCAAAATCCATTGGACTGGAGGAAACCAGAGGAGTGGGGTTACAGAGCCAGGAATCCCCGGACGGCACCTGTGAGGGAGACGGCTGCATTTGGAAGGGGCCCTAAGACCAGTGCAAGAAGGTATGTGAAGAGAGACCCAGTGTCCAGGGATCTTGATTGGAAGGCTGGACATAAAAACTGGACTACATACTGGCCAGGATATTTGGAAAGGAACCCTAACAGCAATGGAAGCTCAGGTATGAACACTGATCTATGCCCTAGCTTTTCACTTGGAAGACAGCAGGGAAACAAGTATTGTCCTGAGAGTGCTCCATTAAGAGATTCCTCTGTGCCAATCCATGATATTGATTCTATGATAGTTGAAGAAGGAGGAGATATTGTAAATGAACAGTGTGAATACATGGATTGCTCTCTGTCTAAACTTCTGTGGTAATATACTTTTACAAAATACAACAACCATCACAAAGAAATATAAACTTGTTCTTTGATCTACTCAGAAAAGCTTTTGAGCAGGATTTGAGCCACGTTTAGAAAGTAAACCAGCCAAGAGGTTTGCAGCTGGTTAATTGTTAGCAATTGAGCTTTGCCTAATTGCCTGTGAGCTCTGAAGAGACACTTCTGGGTGTGTGTGAAAATACCAGAAGTTAGCCTTGAAAAAGAACAGTTTTTCATTACTTTGTGGGTTTTGTTTGTTTTTGAAGCACTGCTAAAAAGATATTAGCAGGAGCCTACAGAAAAGACCTTTCTGTTCCCATCAAGGTCTTTATGATTTGATTTGATTGCTTAAGAAGTTCAGTTGTTGTTGTTCCTGATTTTGTTTTTCTAAGTATAATTCTGAAAGCAAGTATCCTTTCTGTGCTACCAAGCAAATTTGTGTTGGGAGAAATAACCCCATAAATAAAATATCTTTTCTTTGCTTAACACTCAAGCAAGCACAACTAATTTATTTGTGAATGGCTGATTCTGGTATGAATGGACTACATTTCCCACAATCCTTTGCAAGTCATATTGTTCTATACTGTTCTGTATTAACACTAGTTGTTTATCTTATTGTTATTTGGTCATATGATGTTTTATGTAAAACAAACTCCGATTTGTTAACTGTTGTTTATTGTGAACCGCAACTGAACTATGGAAGATGCGGTATATAAATCATTGTTAAATAAATAAATAAATAAATATTAATATTTGCCTGTGCCAAGACTGTGGACATTCTCACCCAGGGACCCCGTTTACAGTACATATTTAGGTCTTCTTCTCATACATCTCCTGACGCAGGCACCAAATCATTTTGGTCATCGTCCTCTGAACCTTTTCCAGTCTTTTTATATCCTTTGTGAGATACGGTCTCCAAAACTGAACACAGTATTCCAAGTGAGGCCTCACCAGCGACTTGTACAGTGGCATTAGTACCTCTTCCTTTCTGCTGGTAATTCCTCTTTGTATGTAGCCCAGCATCCTTCTGGCTTTTGCCACCGCCTTGTCACACTGTTTCGCCACTTGAGATCCTCAGAAACAATCTAAAGTCCTTCTCCTGGTCCTTGCACATCAATTTCTCGCCCCCTATCACATACAATTCCCTTGGATTTCTGCTTCCCAAGTGCATGACACTGCACTTCTTCACATTAAATCTTAACTGTCGAGCATTAGACCATTCTTCCAGCTTTTGTAGATCTTTCCTCATGTTATGCACTCCCTCAGGAGACTTTTCCATTCAGTCCTTCAGCAATATCACTCACAAATACAGTGAACAGTATCAGCCCCAAGACCGAACCCTGGGGCACACAACTAATCACCTTCCTTTCATCTGAGTGAGTTCTGTTTACCATCACCTTCTGTCGTCTGTCAGTCAACCAATTTCTGATCCATTTCACCACCTTGAGACCCATCCCCAAGCTGTTGAGTTTATTGATAAGTCTCCTATGAGGAACAGTATCAAAGGCTTTGCTGAAATTGAGGTAGATCACGTCTATCACATGCCCTTGATCTAGTTCTCGGGTTACCCAGTCAAAGAACTCAATCAGATTTGTTTGGCAAGATCATCCTTTGGTAAAACCATGTTGTCTTGAGTCATGCAACCAGTTTGTTTCAAGAAAGTCCATTATTCGCTCTTTCAGTAGTGCCTCCATTACTTTTCCACCACCAAGGTAAGGCTTACTGGCCTGTATGTAATAGGTATGTCACCTCATCCCTATTACCATGTTTGTGAAGAGGTACCACAACAGCCCCTTCTCCAGTCCTGTGGAACTTCTCCTGTCTCCAAGGATCTATTAAAAACATCCTTTAACAGCTCTGCAAGAACCTCTCTGAGCTCTTTCAGTGTCCTGAGATGTATCCCATTTGGTCCCATGGCCTTGTCCACCTTCAGTTTTGCAAGCTGTTCTAACATAACATCTTCTGTGAATGGTGTGGTATCTACTCCATTCCCATTTGTATATTTGTCAATCACCGGTGGCCCTTCTCCAGGATTTTCTTTAGTAAAAACAGAGCAGAAGTATTTGTTTAACATGTTCGCCTTTTCAATGTCACTTTCCTGTCACTTTTGAATCTACCTCTGATTTTCCTCCTCTCCCGAATATACCTGAAAAATGTTTTGTCATCATACTTCACATCTTTTGCCATCTTTTCTTCTGCCTTTGATTTTGCTATCCTTATTTCTCTTTTTGTCTCTTTTAGTTTGTTCCTGTATTCTTTTCTGTGTTCCTCTGTTTGCGAACTTCTGAATTTTGTGAAAGCTGTGTTTTTTGCCTTTAATTGTGCAGCCACTTCTTTGGAGAACCAAATAGGTTTCCTTTTCCTCTTGTTTTTATTTACTTTCTAACTTACATATGTTTCTGTTGCTCCTTTTATTGCCTCCTTTAGTTTAGCCCATTGCAATTCCACTTCCCTTATCACCTCCCACCCTGCCAACTCCTCCTTCAGGTACTTAACCATTTTACTGAAGTCAGTTTTTCTGAAGTCTAGGACTTTGAGCTTGCTGTGATTGGACTCTGCCTTGGCTTTAATCTCAAACCACGCCATGTGATGGTCATTGCTGCTTACATGGGCACCCACCTGGATATTCAACACGCAATCTCCGAGGGTGAGTACTAAATCCAACATCGAGCCTTCCCTGGTCGGTTCCATCACCATTTGTTTAAGTAATGCATCTTGGAAAGCATCCACAATTTTTTTTTACTTCTTTCCAGATTTGCAAAAGGAATCTTCCAGTTCATATCAGGTAAATTAAAGTCGTCCAATATGATTACTTCCCCCTT
The DNA here is from genome assembly GCA_033557465.1 of Ichthyophis bannanicus. Taxonomy (NCBI): domain Eukaryota; kingdom Metazoa; phylum Chordata; class Amphibia; order Gymnophiona; family Ichthyophiidae; genus Ichthyophis; species Ichthyophis bannanicus. Next base: position 340,231,818 of record CM066032.1, read on the forward strand.
CATGGCCATCTTTGCAATATCAATAACCAATTAGCTACCCATTTCTTTGGTTTGAGTTGGAGGCCTGTAGACTACACCAGTATGGATGACAGTGACATCTCCTCTTTCCAACACAATTGACAGCGCTTCTTTTCCCCACATTCCCTGCATTTCAGCAACTTTAATAACTGCTTTTGACATATAGGGCTACTCCTCCTCCTTTTCTACCCTCTCTCTCTCTTCTAAATAGATCATAGCTAGCTATGACTATATCCCATTCATGCAACTCGTTAAACCATGTTTCTGTAATGGCCACAGTATCCAAGTCCATTTCCACCATTAGGACTTCCAGGTCAGGAATTTTGTTGACTAGGCTTCAAGCATTTGTGCTCATTGCTTTCCAGCATTTGTTGACTGGCTTGCCTGTATTTTGCATGGATTTCGTTCCCACTTGCCACTGATGTGTGGTTTAAAAGTTTGGCTGTTTCCAATGTTATTATATTTTTGCTGGGAGTGACGTCCTGAACTTATTGTTCTCCGTCTGTCACCTCCTTTCCCTAGTTTAAATGCCTGTCCACATACTGACTGAATTTTTCACTTAGGATCCTTTTCTCCGTGACAGAGAGATGTAGTCCATCAGCACAATATAGTCTCTTGTTGGTCTATCTGTCTCCCCATTTGCCTATATATCCAAATCCTTCTTGTTTGCACCAGGTTTGTAGACATGTATTAAAGTTGTTTATGCAATACAGCCTTTCTGCCCCCTTAACAAGAACAGGCAGAACTTCTGAGAACGCTACAGTGTTAACAATGGGCTTGAGTTTCTCTCCCAGAGTCTGGAAGTCCCTTTTTACTGCCGAGGCACTGTTTCTAACCAGGTCATTTGTACCTAAGAGGATAGCAACGCCAATTTTGGAATGCTCACTTTCTGCACTAACTATACCAACAATTTGGTTTGTATTCCTGCTGGCTGAAGGGCCTGGGAGACATCTGACCATCTTCTCTCCTTTGAGCTGTGTTCTCAAGTTAGTGCCTCTGATGATGGAATCTCCAAGTAGTAGTAGTAGTTTCCTATTTTGTGATTTTTTCTTCGTATTTCGTGCATTATCAGTAGGTTGGGCATTGACTCTCTCATTTAAGGGCACTGCAGTTTCCAGGGATTGGGCACCCTCATTATCCAAGGCAGAGAAAGCATAGCTACTCACCTGTAACAGGTGATCTCTGGGAACAGCAGGAATTTAGTCCTCACATATGGGGTATCGTCGGTACCGATGGAGCCTGCACGGGAACGCTCCCCAGCGTCCAATTAGAAAGTTTTTGGGAGCATCCCACAGCGCCTGTGTGCTGCCTTCCCGCCTTTCCCAACTGCCTCTCTCCAGTTGAGTTTTAAAGCTGAGACAAAGAGAGAGAGAGGGAAAGGAAAGAGATAGATAAAGAGATACAACTCCTAGGGGGAGGTGGGTAGGTTGTGAGGACTAAATTCCTGCTGTTCCCGGAGATCACCTGTTACAGGTGAGTAACTATGCTATCTCCAGGAACAAGCAGGAATGTAGTCATCACATATGGGGACTCCCTAGCTTTAGGTGCCAGGGAGAGACCTCAGAAGTTGTGTGTCCCTGAACAGGGCTCCACTTCCCCCCATGGATCTCTGGCATCCTACCAGGGATGGTGGGTAGGAGTTGATTAGGTATGGAACAAGTGTTGGAGAACAGCCTGACCAAACAAAGCATCCCGGCGGGAGTCCTTGTCCAAGCAGTAATGGGCTGCGAAGGTATGAACCGAGGCCCAAGTGGCTGCTCGACAGATGTCGTCGATAGACATAGAGTGCAGATGAGCCATTGAGGCTGCCATGGCTCTCACATTGTGAGATGTGACATGGCCCTCCAGAGAAAGGTTCTTACTCTGATAGGCGAAGGAAATACACTGAGCAATCCAGTTAGACAGTGTTCTCTTGGAGACTGGAAGTCCCAAATGAGAAGGATCAAAAGCAACAAAGAGTTGAGAGGATTTTCTATGTTGCTGTGTTCTTTGTAAGTAAAAGGCTAAAGCTCTTTTACAGTCCAAGGCATGAAGATTCCTCTCTGCATTTGATGCATGAGGCCTTGGAAAAAACACAGGTAGATAGACCGCTTTGGTTTAGATGAAAAGGCGAGACAACCTTTGGCATAAAGTGTGGATGAGTCCTAAGGACTACCTTGTCATGATGGAACCTTGTATAAGGTGGATCAGCTACTAGCGCTTGCAACTCGCTAATGTGGCGTGCTGATGTGATTGCAATGAGAAAGATAACCTTCCAAGAAAGGAATTTCAAGGAGGTAGTAGCTAAAGGTTCAAAGGGTGGCTTCATGAGCTGCCCAAGAACCAGGTTTAAGTCCCATGCCACTGGAGGTGGCCTAATGGGAGGCTTAGTTAGAAGAAGGCCTCTCATAAATCTTGTTACAAGAGGATGAGAGGAAATAGGTTGTCCATTTAGAGGCTTAAAGGAAGCTGCAATAGCACTCAAATGGACTCTTACTGAGTTAGTCTTAAGTCCTGCATTGGATAAATGAAGGAGATACTCCAGCAATGATTCCAGAGGTATCGCAAGGGGGTTAAGACCCTTCTGCGAACACCATATGGTAAAACCTTTCCACTTAAAAGCATAAGAGCATCTTGTGGAAGGTTTCCTGGAAGCAAAAAGAATATCTTTTACTTGCTGAGGAAGATTAAGATCTTGGAGATCTAGGCCTTCAGTAACCAAGCCCTGAGATGCAGAGACTGGGGATTGGGATGCCATAAGATTCCGTCCTCCTGAGATAGGAGATCTGGAGCAGACCCTAACTCCAGGGAGGGAGCTTGAGAGAGATGCAGAAGCAGAGGGTACCACACTTGCCGTGGCCAATGTGGAGCTATGAGAATCATATGGCCTCTGTCTCTCTGAAGCTTGAACAGTGTTTTGGGAATTAGGGGAATGGGTGGAAAGGCATACAGGAAGTCTTGACCCCAATGAAGGAGGAAAGCATCCCTGGCCTGAGCCTTCTGAGCCGGAATTCTGGAACAGAACCAGGGAAGTTTGGCATTCCACGGACTTGCAAAGAGGTCTATGTCCGGGGTTCCCCAAATTTGAAAAATCTTGGTAACCTGGTCTGCATGCAGAGACCATTCGTGTGGAAGCAGAACTCGAATGAGTCTGTCTGCCCAAGAGTTTTGTATGCCTGGAAGATACACTGAAAGGAGATGAATCTGATGCTCTCTGGCAAGGGCCCATAGTCTCAAAGCTTCATTGCAAAGCGACAGAGAGCCTGTTCCCCCCTGCTTGTTCACATAGAACATGGCTACTTGATTGTCCGTATGAATGAGGACTGTCTTACAGCTGAGCAGGGTGTGGAACACTTGCAGAGCAAGGAAAATTGCTCTGAGCTCCAAGATACTGATATGTAGATGACTCTCCTGTGGAGACCAGGTGCCTTGGGTGGAGAGGTCTTGCAGATGAGCTCCCCAACCCATCGGAGAAGCATCTGTTGTGAGAGTTGCTTGGGGTAAGGGTTGTTGAAAAGGGGACCCCAGCAACAGGTTTTGAGTGGACTTCCACCACTGGAGGGACAAAATAAGGCGACTTGTGTTTGCTATTTTGTCTGACAGGCATCCTGATGCCTGGGTCCATTGGGTGGATAAAGTCCACTGAGCTGCCCTCATATGGAGGCAAGCATAGGGAACCACATGCACAGTAGATGCCATGTGGCCTAGTAGTTGTAACATTTCTCGAGCAGTTAGATGAGGCTTTAGCACTGCTTGAGAAGCTAACTGCACCATGCGAAGGCAACGGGCCTGGGGGAGATAGGCCCTTGTCTTTCTGGTATCCAGCAAAGCTCCTATGAACTCTAAAGACTGAGTGGGAGTTAGACTGGATTTTGGGATGTTTATTACCAGCCCTAAATACTGAAGGATATGCATTGTGCAGGATAGAGAAGTCCTGGCCTCTGACTCTGTTGGGGCTCGAATGAGCCAGTTGTCTAAGTAGGGGAAGACGAATATCCCTGGAGTGCGGAGAAATGCTGCTACTATAGCCATGCATTTCGTGAACACCCTTGGTGCTGAGGCCAAAAGGAAGCACCCTGTATTGGTAGTGCTTTCCTTGAAAAAGGAACCGAAGGAACCTTCTGTGGGTTGGATGGCTGAGGACATGGGTGTACGCATCCTTGAGATCTAGAGAACAAAGCCAATCCTGACTCTGAAGGTATGGCAGCAGAGATCTGAGAGAAATCATCTTGAATTTCTCCTTGACAAGGAATTTGTTCAATTCTCTGAGGTCTAAGATAGGTCTGTAACCCCCTGTTTTCTTTGGGATAAGGAAATAAGGGGAATAGAACCCTGTACCCTGCTGATGAATGGGTACTTCTTCTATTGCCCCTTGGGCAAGAAGGATAGCGACCTCCTGACCTAACAGGTTGATGAGAGAGGTCGGAGAATTGAACTGCTTTACTATTGTGTGAGGGGGCATGCTTGAAAAATGAAGCTTGCACCCCTCTTTTATGATGGAGAGTGTCCAATGCTCTGCTGTTATCTGCCCTCATCTGGGGGCAAAATGACATAACCTTCCTGGAATGGTGAAAGGCTCTGGTCCCACGAGAGCCAGGAAGGCTAAGTTCTCTAGCTGAAAGTCAAAGGCCCTGTGGAGGCTGAGACTGCTGGCCTGGTTGAGGCTTAGCAGTCATTGCTTTCTTCTGTTTGGGTGGTTGCTGACCTTTCCTGGCAAGCTGACCCGCCGAACATCCCTGCTGAACATAAGCAGGATAATATTTTCTCTTTTTAGAAAAGAATGGTTTCTTGAACAATTTCTTTCTAGCAGGATCAGCTGTGGACTTGGATAACCTATCCAAAGTGGAGTTGTCAGCATCCATCTCATTGGCCTTTTCCTGCCAATCTTTACCAAATAGGTTCTCACCAGTACAAGGGATATTTCCCAATTTGTCTTGTACCCAGAGCTCTAGATCAGATGCCTGGAGCCAAGCAATTCTATGTGCACCTATGGCAATAGCCGAGGTTCTGCTTATGCACTCAAAGCAGTCAAAGGCTGCATGGTTGGCAAATTTAGAAACATCTTGGGCATTCTCAGGAAGAATAGGACTTAAAGCTTCTAAATCATCTGTGACCTCCTTTAGGAACATTCCCATGTAGAGACTATAGGAAATGATCCTGGCAGAAAGCATGAAAGCTTGGAAGACCCAACATCCAAAAGCATCCAGGGTTCTGCACTCACGTCCTGGAGGATTAGAGGCATGTCTCTTTGCACTCTTGATCCTTCTCATAGCTGATTCCACTATAATAGAGTGGTGAGGAAGCTGAGTCTTTTGGAAACCAGGACAAGGAGGGACTCGATACATAGTATCCAGTCTGCGAGAATGAGGAGAGGTGGTAAGAGGTGTCTCCCACATCATTAACATGAGATCATATAAAATCTCATGAATGGGCAAGGTAGCTGCCTCCTTAAGAGTTTTGGGATATTGTAGAATTTCCAACTCCTTGGCCCTGTTTCAGGGGCCACAGTAATGGACAGGCCCCGAGCCACCTCCCTGATAAAATCCTGGAAGGAAACATCCTCTGGAGGAGACATCCTACGCTTAAGGGAGGAGGGCTCCTCTGGGAGAAGCATTCCTGCATCGACAGATCTGTCAGAATCCTCAGATTCTTCTGAGGACTCGAAGTACCGTTTGTCTGGATGCTCTTGAAGAGCCCGATACCCATACCAACCGAAGTCGGTACCAGGAGTAACCGGTACTGGGGTATCGGTACCGGAGGGCATCGGATGACTGGGTACCGGCAAAGCAGACACTGATGCCGATGTCTATGCTATCGGTACCGGTACGGATGCCGGGGCCGGTGTTGGTACCGGTCGAATTGTCTGCCGCGGTTCCGAGGGTGTCGATGCCGCAAGGAGAGCCGCCAGACTGCGCTCAATAGCCAGGACTCTCTGGTCTATCGACACTGCCAATGCCTGGATGTCAGTACCGGAGGAGACCGCCGGTACCCCAGAGCATGGCACCAGTAATTCTGCCGAGGTCGAGGCCTCGAGAACATCCTGGAACCCCGATAATGCTTTGGAAGCCGAAGCCTCCCGCTGGGGCAATTTTGCCGGTGCAGAATCCTCAAGAGCAACGCCAGAGGCATCTCGATGCTTAGAAAGCACAGTTACTTACCTGTAACAGGTGATCTCCAGAACAGCAGGAATTAGTCTTCACATGTGGGAGACGTCGCCGACGGAGCCCGCATGGGAATGCTCCCCAGCATCCAATCAGAAAGCCTTTGGGAGCACCCCCCGTGCCTGCGCGGTGGCTTCCCGCCCTTCCTACTGCCTCTCCCCAGTTGAGTTTCATAGCTGAGCTGGAAGGAGAGGAGAGGAAGGAATAGAGAAAAAGAGATACAACTCCTAGGGGAGGTGGGCGGGTTGTGAAGACTAATTCCTGCTGTTCCGGAGATCACCTGTTACAGGTAAGTAACTGTGCTATCTCCAGGAACAAGCAGGAATGAGTCTTCACATGTGGGGACTCCCTAGCTAAGGATGCCCGGGGAGATCCCATAAGCGCAGCCCAGGACGGGATGGCATTTGCCCAACCTGAATCCCCGGCATCCCCTGAGGGATGGAGGGCAGGAGTTGAACAGAGGAACAGCGAATCTAAAGACTACGGAGGAAAGTCTTTAGAGTGCAGAACAGGCACCATTAAGACACAGCAAAAAAAAAACCCAGCCTACGGGAGTAGTCAGAGGGGTGCATGAAGAGAAAAACATTAAGCATTTAATGAGTAAATGACCTAGTACCATATAGAGCTTACCGGCCATTAAGTGTCAATGAATTAATGGATTAGAACCCTGTACAGCGTACCCACCGGGTGGTCGGAAGTAGTCCTGTGATGAAGGCACTGTAGACGCAGTAGCGAGGTCATCAAGGAAACTTCGCCGCAGCGAGGAGGAAGTTCCAAATCCGGAAGGCCATGAGATCCAGGCGTCAGCTGGGTCAGAAGAAGGACGGCAGGTCTTCCAGGGGCTTACGGCAAGCTGAGCACTCCCCTAGGAGTAGAGTCCATAACTCAGAGGACTAACAGTGGAAGACAGGCCGAACTAGAGATCCTATCCCGGAGAAGAGTAGAGGTGTACCCCGGAGCAGAAGGGGTACACAATCTGCCCTAGCGAGAGATAGGGAGACAAGGGTCCGGACCTCCGGGAGGAGGACCTAACTGAAAAAGGGAGCTGTTGACTTCACAGCAGTAGGGTACCACCAGTCCGCGGGCTGATCGGGAAATAGGCAGGTGGACTGGCCGGACCCCCGGGGGGGGGGGGGGGTGAGTACCGGCCATAGGGGGAAAAGGCGGTAGAACACAGGTACTGTGGGCATCCCCCAATAGGCGCCTGCCAAGCAGGTGATATCTAGTATATCTAAGCCGGTGGACATGGGGACGCCCCCTCTGGTACTAACGCAGGTACGCCGGAGGGCCTAACCCCATGAGCAGCACCCTGGCAAGGCGGATCTGCCATTGATCCCCAGAACGTCCACCTGGAGAGGTGGCCTCAAGATCCGTCAGAGGAGGGATCTTTTCCAGAGGGCAAGGGCAGATCGGCGAGCTAAGAGCGCGGTAGCGTGGGGGACGGGGGATAGCATCAGTCCGGTAGAACGCCGCAGGGGTTGGAGGCCCTATATGTGTCCCCAGGACCTGCACGCAAAACTTGTCCCCCGCACAATCGGGGGACATGAGGGTATAGTCCCCGGTGAGTATAGGGGGACTATAGCGGTTGGAAGGGGAATTCCGGTACGGAAGCAATCAGCAAGAGAATACTGGCTGAGAGGGGTTCGGGGACGTACCGAAGAGTAAGGAGGGTGACCGTGGGCCATAGCTATCACGGCGTAAGGCGGTCTCCCTTTCCCACGGAGGAGAATACCTGAACCCCTAGATAAGTCCCCGAGCCATTTTCCAACTGAACGAGCCCCAGAGTAGAGCTCAGTTCTAAACTTATGGTAAGGAGGTTGAGTGCAGGCAGCCGCCCACCTGAGCCTAAAAACGCTTAGTATGAGAGTCCTGGCGCGGGCCCGGGGACATCAACCTGGGGTGAGAGGTCCCTTGCTTGGGCGCGCCTGGAGGGTGGGCGGAGGGCTGACATTTCCTCTTCCTAGGGAAGGGGGGTCTGGAGAGGCGTTTACCACCGCCGGGGGGAAGCCGGGCCCTAGGCTGGCTGCTAACTCTGGGAAGGTTAGCGAAGCACTGGGCGACCTGACGTAAGGCTTCGCTATTGAAGAGGTGATCTCTGTCGCAGGGAGAATTACCCAGGTGGTGCTGTGCCCGTCTACACAGCTCGGACACCTGCAACCATGCTGTACGGCGTGCTCTAATGGCAACAGCAGAGGCTCTGCTGACCGACCGGAAGGAGTCCAGCGAAGCACGAGAAAGGAACCCGGAGATATTCCTGCAGTGATAAAGAAGCAGGGAATATTCAAAGGCCTTGGTTGCAGATACGAAGGTGGATAACCGAGATAATCTCTCGGTGACCTCCCGAAGCGACAGACTCATGTAAAATATATATGAAATAATTCTGGCTGCCAGCATAGACGTTTGGAAGGCTTGACGTCCTAGAGTATCTAGCGTCTTCGAGGCGCGGCCTGGAGGGCGAGAAGCATGCTTCTCCTTGCCTCCGGCCTTCCTCAGCGCCAATTCCACCACAATGGACCGATGTGGAAGTTGGTGCTGCCAAAACCCCGGGGACGGAGGCACCCGGTACAGAGCCTGCATCGCAGTCGACGGCGCCGGAACCCTCAAAGGCGACCGCCAAGCCCCCAGCAGGAGATCCTGCAGGGAAGGATGCGGAGGAAGCATCACGGCTGCCTGTTCCGCAGGGCCTGGGCTCGGGTCCGGGATAGGGATGGCCAGCAAGTCCGCCATGTCAAGGAGGAAATCCTGTCAAGGAGGAAATCCAGGGCAATAAGAGGCCGCTCGGGCCGATGCCCGCTGGGCAGAGGAGGGGACCAACCGACCCGGATCGGGGCAGTCAACATGGCGTCATCGGCTCCTGGAATTGATTCCAAGCTAGGCATCGAAGAGGCCGATGGCACCGACGGCGCCGCAGGAATCGGCCTCGGCCCCGAACCCGGGGGCGGCGCTTCCCCCCGTGACTGGAGCGAATCCGCGGCCGCCGGAGGGCAGGGGCCAGCGGTCTCTGCTCTGCGCTGCGGGAGGGGACAGGGGCCGATCCCGAGTCGTGCCATGGCCAGGCTTTCAAGGCTGGACAACGACTCCAGGCTGGGCATCGAGCCGAGCGAGGAGTTCGACTCCTTCCTCGAGGACCCTGGCGGGGGCGACCGCACCGGTGGTGGAGATCCCGAAGCGCGGATCGGAACCGCGCCGACCAGTGCCGCGAGAATCAAGGGCCCCCGAGGACGGTGCTCGTGGAGAGGGGGCCATCTGACGCCGGCGCCGATGTCGATCGGCGGGCGCTGCCCGATGCCGTGCCCCCTCTCGAACCCGTCCTACCCAGAGGGAAAACCTGCCGGGGCATACGGCTCGTCCCCGAGGGGAACCAGGTCACCCGAAGACGAGTCCCTGCAGGGGGGGAAGTGCAAGGCCCCTGCGGTGGGATCGAGGCGATCGAAGACCCCGAGGCCCCTTTTCTAGGAGAGGGCGGGGCCCTCGACGGCTGCGTCGATGCCGGGGGGTCGCCCGTGTGCTGGTCGACACACCCCGAGGTCCCCGGGGAAGGTTGATGGCGGTTCCTTGAGCTCGACGCCCCTGCCGTCGCCGGCGGAGTGGCGCCACTCAAAACCAGTCCCACCCTTGCGCAGGGCTGGGGTCCCGGCGACCCAGCTTGGGTCGAAGCGAGCGGCTCCGAGGGGAGTGAGGCCAGGAGATCATCCCCGGCGAGGGGTGGAACCATCGACGCCGGCGCGCTCAAAGCGGGTACCGCCTCCGCGCATGGCTGGAACGCAGGGCCAGGCTGTGCCAGGCCAATCGGCCCCAGAGGCGCCGAGGGCAGCGGCTGGCAATCCCCGGTGGGGAGCAGGTTACTCGACGCCCATGGGTCGGCACCGCCCGAAGTGGATACTACCCCCATAGGGATGCCATACCGGCGCGAGTCGGTCGGCCCCAGAGGCGCCGAGGACCGCAGCCGCCAATCCCCGGTGAGGAGCGGAACGCTCGACACCGGCGCCGACGTCGAGGGGCCGGTACCGCTCGTAGCGGGTGCCACCCCCTCGCATGGCGGTGATGGAGGAACGCCCGGCTGGACCGAGTCGATCGGCCCCAGAGGCGCCGAGGACAGCAGCCGACGATCCTTGGTGAGGAGCGGAGCACTCAACACGGATGCCGATGCCGGGGTCTCAGTACCGCCCGAAGCGGGTACCACACCCGAGCATGGCTGGGATGTAGGGAGGTCAGACCCGGTCGAGTCAATCGGCCCCGAAGGCGCCAAGGACACCAGCTGACGATCCCTGGCGAAAAGTGGAACACTCGACGCCGACGCCGATGCTGGGGAATCGGCACTGCTCGAAGCGGGTACCTCCCTCGGGCATGGCTCGGGAATGTTCTGTGAGGAGCGAACCTCAGGAACATCCCGAAACCCCGTAAATGCTTTGGAGCCCGAGGACTCCCGCCGGGGTATAGTAGCCAAGGGGGACTTGAGGGGTCGGCTGGAGCTGTCGCCATGCCGCACATGACTCGGCTAGTCTTAACAGACTGTTGTGTGGATACCTGATCCTGGAGAGAAGAATAACCCGACGACCGCGCGTTGGGCGCGAAGACGTCGTCGAGGGATATCCGAAAAAGGGAGGGTCTTCTCCCGACACTGTAGCCCGGGGCATCCGGGAAAGAAGGGTCAGGCCCCAAACAGGAGAGGCACCAGGCATTGGAGTCCAATTGGAAAATTAGGTCCCCACAGTGAGGGCACTGCTGGGGAGAAGAAGGCTCCATGCTGTAAGCCCGGTAGGCCTCGGCGCCCAGAGGGGGGCGACCAAAAGAAATGAAATTTAAATGAAAATTAATTGAAAAGAAAGAAAGAAAGGGGCACGGAGGTGCCACCGTCGGCGGGAAAAAGCCGCGACTACAGAAACAAGAACAAAGGAAAAAAATTTCTGCGGTGGCAGGAGGGACGTCCTGCCTGCTCCGCAGAAAACGAAAAACTGGGGAGAGGCAGTAGGAAGGGCGGGAAGCCACCGCGCAGGCGCGGGGGGTGCTCCCAAAGGCTTTCTGATTGGATGCTGGGGAGCATTCCCGTGCGGGCTCCGTCGGCGACGTCTCCCACATGTGAAGACTCATTCCTGCTTGTTCCTGGAGATGGAGATCTACCCTTTGAGGACCGGCTAGACTTATGTTTAGTTACCTGAGATCCACGGGAGGAAGAAGCAGCCCTGGAAGACGTTGATGCCACCGAAGCTGCATCAGAGGGAAACAGGGTACTGAGCTTAGCAGCTCGGTTCTGCCGACCTCTTTTAGACATCATGGCGCAGGACATACAATCCGTGATGGAGTGGTCAGGACCTAAACATTTTAGACACCATTCATGGGTGTCGGTGACAGAAATGGTACCGCCACACTTGGTGCACTTTTTGAAACCTGAGGCAGGTTTCTCCATTGTAAGGAAAATGTTTTGGGCCTAAGGCCCAAAAAGGCGCATGCACCTGAAGAAAAAAGAAAAAAAGTAGAATATATATATATTTTTTAAAGACAGAAATAAGAAGAAAAAAAACGGCGGTACCGGTAAGCGTCGAGGAAGGCAGACGCGACCACAAAAAAGAAAGAAATAAAAAAGAATTCTTCTGCGGTGACAGGAACAATGACCTGCTGGCTCCGCGGAAAAAGAAGAACTGGAGAGAGGCAGTTGGGAAAGGCGGGAAGGCAACACGCAGGTGCTGTGGGATGCTCCCAAAAGCTTTCTAATTGGACGCTGGGGAGCGTTTCCGCGCAGGCTCCGTCGGTACCGACGATACCCCATATGTGATGACTACATTCCTGCTTGTTCCTGGAGATAACATTATGCAAGGTTATCTCTTGATGTAGTGGGTGTCTCCGTGTTACAGGTCGCAACCTACCAGAGCCCACTCTGATCCATTTGTTCCTGGGTTGTTTGATTCTTTGTGGAAGCGGTGGTGGATTTTGTTCAGTTTGTACCCTAGAAAAGGTGTGTTTAATTGCAGCTAATTCTTCCCTCAGTAGAGTCAATTCTTTAGGCATAGCAGCTAACTTGAGGCATATAGGGCAAGCTCTTAGGTTCCAAAAGATTCTTCTGAGAATGAAAGCACCACATTTATTGCATGAATACACGACATGCTGAATAAGACTGTTATAAAAGTGGTCCTAGGAGAAAGAGAAAAGGAAATAAAGGTGGGTGTAATACCTAACTGAAGGACAGATGTCAATGTATATGACGACTATATAGACAATGCAAACCTGGAGTGGGTGGGGTGAGGCGTAGGGTGGGTGAGAACTTAAGTGTCCCTGGCCTGTAGACCTTATATGAACTGAGGACACACTCAGATACCTTATTTAAAGGCTATGCAAGGAATGTAGGCAGTCTGAATAATCCTAAACTTATAGCCCAAGCTGAAATTTATATTAAAATAAAAACAGACCATTGTAAAACCTGAAAGCTTAGCTTTGTGTAGTCCTCCGTGCTGTGATGAGCAGAACTGGATAAATGGGGGGAGGATAGCAGGGAAATAGACTGCGCTAGCATTCAACTTTCAAAAAGGAGACTACAATAAAATGAAAATAGTTAAGAAAAAACTTAAAGGAGCAACTACAAAGGTTAAGAGTTTACATCAGGCCTGGGCGTTATTTAAAAATACTATCTTGGAAGCCCAGACCAGATGTATGACATGCTTTAAAAAAGGTGGAAGGAAGGCCAAATGACAAGCAGCATGGCTTAAAGGTGAGGTCATAGAGGCTGCTATAGCCAAGAGAATCATTCAGAAAATGGAAACAAGAGCCAAACGACAAAAACAGGAAAAAGCATAAATACTGACAAATTAAATGCAAGGCATTGATAAGGCAGGCAAACAGAACATTTGAAAAGAAGCTTGCCATGTACAACAGCACATAACTTTTTCAAATATATTCACAGCAAAACACCTGTGTGGGTATCAGTTAGACATGAGATGATGGAGGGGTAAAAGATGCACAGAGACGACAGGGCGATAGAGGAGAGACTGAATGAATTTTTTGCTTCAGTCTTTACTGAAGAAGATGTAGGAAACTTACCCATGCCAGAAATGATATTTAAAAGTGATGTATCAGAGGAAATGAAATAAATCTTGATAAACCGTGAAGATATAATACAGCTAACTGATAAAATAAAGAGCAGCAAATCACCTGGACAAAATGTCATACATCCCTGGCTGCTGAAAGAACTGAAATATGAGATTGTAGAACTAGTATTAGTAATCTGTGATCTATTATTAAGATCATCTGTAGTACCTGAAGACTGGAGAGCGGCCAATGTAACGCTAATGTTTAAAACGAGTTCCAGGGGTGATTCGGGAAACTACTGACCAGTGAGCCTTACATCAGTACAGGTAAAATGGTAGAAACCATTATAAAAAAATGTAGATAGTTATGTTTAATGGCAGAAAGTCAGCATGGATTTAGCAAAGGAAAGTCTTGAGTCACCAATCTCTTTTTTGAGGGTGTGAATAAACAGGTACATAAAGGTGGACTGATTGATATAGTTATCTCTTTTCTCAGAAAGCATTTGACAAAGTCTCTCAAGAAAGACCCCTGGCGAAATTAAAAAGCCAAGGGATGGGAGGCAATGTACTATTTTGAATTAGGAACTGGTTGAAAGATAGAAAACAGAATAGGGCTAAATGGCCAATTTTCTCAATGGAAAAAGGTGAACAGTGGCGTACCCCAGGGATCTGTGCTGGGCCCACTGCTTTTTAACATATTTATAAATGACCTGGAGATGGGAATAACTAGTGAGGTGATCAAATTTGCAGATGACACAAAATTATTCAAAGTTGTTAAAACGCAAGATGATTGTAAAAAATTGCGAGAGGACCTTGATAAATTGGGAGACTGTGTGCCCAAATAGCAGATGACATTTAATGTGGACAAGTGCAAAGTTATGCACTTAGGGAAGAACAACCCAAACTACAGTTACACAATGCAAAGTTCCACATTAAAAACCACCACCCAGAAAAAGTGTTTAGGCGTCATCGAGGATAATATGTTGAAACCCTCTGCCCAGTGTGCAGCAGTGTCCAAGAAAGCAAATAGAATGCTGGGAATCGGAAAGGAATGGCGAATAAAATAATGCCTCTATCACTCCACAGTCTGACTGCATCTTGAATATTGTGTGCAATTCTGGTCACCATATCTTAAAAAGGATATAGAAGAATTAGAAAAGGTACAGAGAAGAGTGACAAAAATGATGAAGGAATGGAAGGAAATCCCTAAAAGGAAAGGCTTAAAAGATTAGGGGGCTTGTTTACAAAGCCGCGGTAGCGGTTTGCGATCGTAATCGGAGCCGCGGCCCCATTGATTTCAATGGGGCCGCGGCTGCGATCGCGATCGCGAACCACTACCGCGGCTTTGTAAACAAGCCCCTAGGGCTCTTCAACTTGGAAAAGAAACGGCTGAGGGGAGATATGATAGACTATAAAATAATGAATGGAGTAGAAGAGGTAGATATAGATTGATTGTTTACTCCTTCAAAAAGTATGAAGACTAGAGGACATGCAATGAAGCTACAAAGTTAAAACTAAATGGAAAAAATATTTTTTCACTCAATGGGTAATCAAACTCTGGAATTTGTTACCAGAGTATGTAGTAAAAGCGGTTAGTGTAGCTGGATTTAAAAGAGGTTTGGACAGGTTTCTGGAGGAAAAGTCTATAGACCCTTATTAAGAGGACCGGGGAAATATACTGCTTATCCATTGAACTAGCAGCATGGAATCTGCTTATCTTTTGGCAACTTGACAGGTACTTGTGACCTAGATTGGCCACTGTTGGAAACAGGATACTGGACTTGATAGACCCTTGGTCTGACCCAGTATGGCTTATCTTATGTACTTACGTGCATACCTAACTCCTTGAAACATTAATAAATATGCAAAGTTATGCACTTTGATTAAAGGAAAAGATGGTATATAAAACTTGATAAATAAATAAAATAAATACATATTTACAGGGGAAACACAAAATGAAAGTGGCCCCAATGCCTGAAACACCTTCTTGTTTCAATAGCCCAGGAGATGTGGATCTTTTGCAGGAGAAGTATTGGAGAACTCTGTACTTTTTGCTTTCTTCATAGCTGCCTCAACTATAAGGAAGTGTGAGAACTGAACTTTACTGAAACCATGTATTAGCTGGACATTATATTTCACATCTATTTTCTTGGACGCAGACTGTTCAGTAAGTAGTTTGCTACAAGTTGCTGACCTTGTAGAAGTCCAACAATTGGTGTGCAATAGTGGACTTTGGGGCCTCTATGAACTTCAAGAGTCTAAAGATATCTGCCCATTGTTCCACTTCTTGTTAAAGTTGGAAGACTACCTCTTTTTCCATGCACTGAACAAATCTCATTCTTTTCTGGAGGGACAGATCAGACCAAATTCCCACAGATAATTCCTCTGCCTCCAGGGAGGATTCAGGAGGAATGAAATGGAGAAATTAGGCCTTACCTGCTAATTGTCTTTCCTTGAGTTCTCTCCGGGCCAGTCCAGGAACTGCAGGGTAGTCAACCTCCTTCAGCAGCTGAGGACTGAACTCTCAAAGTCTTGCTGACAGCCATCCAGCTCCCCCTGGAGTCAGAGACTCAGTCCACTATTGTCAAAGCAGACCGTCCCCCATATTTGTTCCTAACCTAAGTCATCATAAACTAAACCAAAGATGAACTAAGAAAAGCAGGAAAAACAACGCTCATAACTCTACCAGAAACAGAAACATTCTCCCTCTCTCTGCCTCCTCTTTTTTTTTTTTTTTTTTTAATATATATTCCAAATCGGAGTCTGATTGCTCCTCCCCCCAAGCATCTAGGGAGCCCCAAACTCAGCACTGCTCCGAAAACGTCCAGACCAAGCTCGAGGGCATAATTACTCCTTGTGGTAATCAATAGCATTGAATAGTTTCTTCCGCTGAACACGATTACCTGACCGAACTACGAAGCCCCCTGCTCCAAGCGAAATCCGCCAAAAACCTGGTGGGTCCTGGACTGGCCCGAAGAGAACTCAAGGAAAGACAATTAGCAGGTAAGGCCTAATTTCTCCTTCCTCTTCGTCTCTCCGGGCCAGTCCAGGAACTGTAGGAAAGTACCAAAGCAGTACCTACTTTCGGGAGGGCCCCGCTAATCCCGCTACTATGGCTGAATTTCCTACCTTCATGTCCCCCTGAGCTTGAACATCCAACCGATAATGCTTCGTAAATGTATGCAGAGATGACCAAGTAGCCGCTCTACAAATGTTCACTGGTGGAACCAAGGTGAACTCGGCCAAAGAAGTCGCCTGGCCTCGAGTAGAATGAGCTCGGATACCTGCGGGAGGCGACTTACCGCTCGCCTGATACGCCGTCTCTACCGCCTGCTTCACCCAGCGAGCAATCGAGGACTTGGATGCTGCCTCCCCTTTATGTACTCGACCGAACAGGACAAACAAACTGTCTGACTTCCGAAATGATTCCGTCCTCCTCAGATACCTCTGGAGGACTCTACCGAGATCCAGCTTCCTAAGCGCACTGTCCATCATCCCATTCTCTTGACTCTGAAAAGTAGGCAGAGAAATTGGCTGGTTCAAATGAAAAGCAGAAACTACCTTCAGGAGAAACGAAGGCACTGGCCTCAACACTACCTTCTCTGCAGAAAACTGAATGTACGGTTCTCGACAGGATAGCGCCTGAAGATCTGAGATCCTTCTCGCTGAGCATAGCACCACCAAAAAGGCCGTCTTCCAAGAAAACTCTCTCAGATCAACCGCCCTGCCGGCTCAAAAGGGGATCACGTCAAAGCTTCAAGAACCAAATTCAAATCCCAAGCCGGCACTACCGGTCTTATTGGCGGCCTTACATTCTTTACCGCTCTAAAGAATCTCAGGACATCCGGATGCAGAGATAAGACACCTCCCTGAATCTTGCCCCTATAACAAGCCAGGGCCTTTAGCGTACTGAGAGCCAAGCCCCCCTGCAAAATGCCTGTCACCTTCGCGCACAATGGCCTGACCCCACGCTTCGCACACCAATTTTCAAATATCCGCCAAACGCGGACATAGGCAAGAGTCGTAGACCTCCTCTTGGCCTGCAACATGGTATGCACTACCGCCATGGAATATCCTCTACGTCTCAGGCACTCCCTTTCAAGAGCCAAGCCGTAAGCAAGAAGCGATCCACCTGCGGCATTAGAATCGGCCCTTGAAATAACAGATTGACTCGACTGGGAAGCCTCCAAGGCCGATCCACCAACAGCCGTATCAGGTCCGCATACCATGCTCTCCTTGGCCAGTCTGGAGCAGCGAGAATCACCTGTCCGTCGCGAGTCGCTATCCTTCGAACGACCCGACCGATCATCGGCCACGTTGGAAAAACAGAGTAGCCCCGCCGAGGGCCAGGGTTGAGCCAGTCCGTCGAGGCCTTCCGACATGTGTTCCCTGCACCTGCTGAAGAACCTTGATGCTTTCGTATTCCCGTAAGTGGCCATCAGATCCATAATCGGCCATCCCCACCGCACCATAATGTTGTGGAAGACCGCCTCCCATTCTCCTGGATCTAGGAAATGCCTGCTGAGAAAATCGGCCTGTACACTGTCCTTCCCTGCTACATGAGCCACCGAGAAGGCTACCAAATGGCTTTCCGCCCATTGCATCAAGAGCTGGCTCTCCAGCAGCAAGACTGCACTGCCTGTGCCCCCTTGCTGATTGATATAGGACACCGTCACTGCATTGTCGGAGAAAATGCGCACTGCTTTCCCCGTCACTAGACTGTCGAACTCCTGAAGCGCCAGCCGCACCACTCTCATCTCCAGCTGATTGATCGAGCAACCGCACATGTCTGCCGACCTGCAGCCTTGCGCTACCTGGGACATGCAATGTGCCCCCCAGCCTGAGAGACTGGCATCCGTGGTGACCAACACCCAATCCGGAGACTCCAGAGGCATTCCCGCCTGCAGATGCCAGGGGTCCAACCACCACTGTAGACTGTCGCTGACCGCCTCCAAGCACACCTACTTCCTTCCCAGCGAATGCTCTTGTGGAGACCATCTGGAGAGCAACGCCCGTTGTAGGGGCCGCATATGCGCCCTGGCCCACGGCACCAAGTCCAATGCTGCCGTCAGAGCCTTGATGGGCAAAAACGCTGAGACCTGCTGTATGATCTTTTGTACTCTGTCTTCTGGCAGAAAGACGGCTCCCATCCTGGTATCGAACACCGCCCCTAGATAAACTAGACACTGCACTGGAAGCAACTGACTCTTGGCTTGATTCACCACCCAACCTAGGCTGTTCAGAAACTCCACTACCCGTGCTGTCGCTGACACCGACTTCGCCACTGACCCTGCTCGAATCAGCCAGTCGTCCAGGTAGGGATGAACTTGGATACCTTCCTTTCTCAACGCCGCTGCCACCACTACCATCACCTTTGTGAATGTACGCGGGGCAGTAGCCAGGCCGAATGGTAACGCTCAGAACTGAAAATGCCCCATGGGCACAGCAAACCGCAAATATCTCTGATGCTCTGGTCTGATTGGAATATGCAGATATGCTTCTGTCAGATCTATTGACAAAAGAACCTCCACCGGCCTCACCGACCGGATTGCAGACCATAGAGTCTCCATTCGAAAGTGCGGTACCTTCAAACAGCGGTTCACAAGCTTGAGATCTAGAATGGGTCGAAAAGACCCTTCCTTTTTGGGAACCACAAAATAAATCGAGTATCGACCTAACCCGCACTGGTCTCGCGGCACTGGAACCACCGCTTGAAGGAGCAGTAAACGTTGCAGGGTGTCGTTTACCGCCTTCACCTTTGCCAAAGAGCTGCATGGCGACAGCATGAAGGCCTCCGCTATCGGGTGTGCGAACTCCAGCGCATACCCCTTGCGGATGATTTCCAACACCCACTGGTCGGTAGTAATAGTGGTCCAGACAGAGTGAAAACCCTGCAACCGTCCTCCTATCTGAACCTCTGCCGGGACCACCCTCCTTTCATTGTGGCTTCTTTGGAGGGTTCTGCTGAGATCCGAAATATCCCCGACCGAACCCCCTAGCTCCTCGAAAGGACTGACCTCTTGGCACAAAACAACCTCTTTGATATGGAGTAAACCGAGACCCTCGGAACCTCCGAAACTCTCTGCCCTGTCCTCTCTGCAGAGTCCCAGGTCTAGGACCCCTCGGACGATCTTCCGGAAGGCGCCCACCATTGGAATCTCCCAAATCCTTCACAATCTTCTCCAAAGCTTCCCCAAAGAGCAGCTTGCCCTTATAGGGGAGCTTACTAAGGCGCGTCTTGGAAGATGTGTCCGCCGCCCAATTTCTCAGCCAGAGAAATCTTCTACTGGCAATCACAGATGCCATAGCCTTCACCGAAATCCTGACCAGGTCATAGAACGCATCTGCGAGGTATGCCGCCGCCGACTCTAACTTTGCTCCCTCTGCCCCCGAAGCCTCCTCCCCTTTAGGAGCAGAGTCCCCTTGGAGCCATCGAATGGAAGCTCGAGATACATACGCTCCACAAACAGAAGCCTGAAGAGACAGCACACTAGCATCAAAAGCCTGCTTCAAAAGTGACTCCAACTTCCTATCCTGCAAATCCTTCAGAGCTGCTCCGCCCTCTACCGGAATCGTTGTCTTCTTCGTCACTGCAGAGACTAACGCATCCACTTTCGGCATCCGTAGTAACTCTTTCTCCTCCTGTGGCACCGGGTACAAGCGGCCTATTGCTCGACCCCCCGCAGCGTAGCTTCAGGACACTTCCATTCCGATTCTATCATCTGTTCAATTACTGTATGTACTGGAAAACACTTTTGTTCTGCCTTGAAACCTTGGAGCAACGGATCTTCCAGCGGTTCTTCCTGAATTACTGGCTGGGTAATATTCAGGGCCGCCAGCGAATGTGCAATAAGCGCCCCTAGCTCCTCCCTCCTAAATACCCTGAAAATATTGGGGTCCTCTCCTGGTGCAGTTTCACCTTCCTCTAGCTCACCCGGCCACTGATCCATACCAGATTCTGAGAGACTTTCTCCTTCTTCCGTCACTGGAGGAACAGGTTCCTGCTGTCCGAAGCCATCGGCAGCCATCTCCCCTGACCAGCTCCTCTTTGAGGAACCCTCTCCTGGGTCCAATGGGCTGCCAGCCCTCCCAGGCAAAACTAACAGATTGGAAGGAGAGCCTTTTCCCTGTGCCTGCTCCAATTTCATACAATATACCTTATGTAAAGAAAAAATAAAATCTGCCAAAAATAAGGGCTGCAAACCCCCCTGCACTTCTGCTAATGGAGCCTGAGCCCCAAACCCCGCTAAAGTAGGCTTTATTTTTTACTTAGATTTCTTTTTAACTGATTTCTTCTGAAGCGCAGGAGAAATGGCTGCCTGCTCTAAAATGGCCGCCGTTCCCGCCTTCTCCTCCGTGCCTTGCTGCATGCTCAAGTGCCCTAACAATGTTGCTGTATCTTCCATTCTTCCGAACCAACGCCGGTACTCCCACAACTCAACTCAAACTCCTCAAAACACCGGACGCGAGAACCCCGGCGGTCCCTGTACTCCACGCCCACTGCCGAACCCGGCAGCATGCACTACATCTTAAAACCACCCGCCGAAGTTGCCCGAGAGCCGCAATCTCCTGATGCTGCAGTGAGGCCTCCCCCCTCCCCCGAAACAGATCTCCACTCAAAGGGCAAGCTCTGCCAATGTACCTGCACTCCATGGGCTCACTCCTGTGACTCTCGCCTCAGCTGCTAGCGGGAGAGTTAGTTGGGGCTTCGGCGGAAGAGGGACTGAATCTGAGGCTCCCAGATGCTCTCTCACTGCCGCCTACGGAGTCGATTCTTGAGGCAGGCTCTGCCTCTGCTCCGGCCTTTGGCAGATTCCTTTTTTTTTTCTTTTTCAACAACTTACTTTCAAATCACAATTGCCCCTCTCCTGGCCATAATACCCTGCTAGGGTCACCCAGGGATTTTCTTATCTCCTTTCCCTTTTTTTTTTTTTAATACTAATCCTACTTCTTTCCTCTTCGTCTGACCGGGAGCCTGTCAGCATACGTCCTACCCAGCTGCTGAGGACTGAATGACTGAGTCTCTGACTCCAGGGGGAGCTGGATGGCTTTCAGCAAGACTTTGAGAGTTCAGTCCTCAGCTGCTGGAGGAGGTTGACTACCCTACAGTTCCTGGACTGGCCCGGAAAGACAAAGAGGAAACCAATCTAAGAATTCCTCCAGCCCTCTTTGTAAGTGTTCAAGCTTGGGAAGGAAGGTGGCAACGAGAATGCAAGCTCAAGCTTTGAATCTGAAATGGACAATTAGGAAAGTATGGCATTTTGGGAAGAACAGAGAGAACCCTGACTTCAGTGACATGGTGAAAAGTGAAAATAAAAATGGTTGTGATTGTGCTTTTTTTTAAACAGAAAGAAAGAAAAGAATGATGAAAAACAACATTACCAAGTTATGCCAGTGGATTGAGAAGGAGCTGCGCTGGATTTTCAATAGTGGACATTTGGAATGTCCTTGCAATACTCCTTAACAACCTCAAACATCTTTTGCAGGAATGAATTAGATTTTTGTAGAGGAAGTAGTAGGACAGACCAACAGAATTCACCTGCTACTGTCACCAGAACTGGAGTTGATAACATCAAAGGTTGGGCAGCTGAGCACTGTGCAGAGGAAGCCCCAAGAACAAGCGAGCTAGAAAAATTTCTGCACTGAAACTGCACTAACAGCGCAGAACAGATCTTGCACTAAATCGATCTGTACTGTGCTTGTGCTATGCTTCTGCTGTTAAGGACTATGGTGACTCAGGATCCTGGTGCTGGGGTGACATCAAGCAATAAATATAGAACTTGGATAGCAAATCACTGTCGTGAGTTGTTTAGTTTTTTCTGGTCACCTTGCTTTGTGTTTTGACTCTTTGGATTTGTGAGTGTGTGCTGCTGTTCTTTAGGCCAGGCATATCCATACCAAAAATCATTTTCCGCTGTTCTTCACAACTCCCAAAGAAACAAGAGGGTTCATGGTCAGGTCCCAAACACTGCAACATCAACTGTGATTGTCTATTACAGACATGGTTCTGTTACACTGGGAACACCTTTTAAACCTGCTGGAGAGTTTCTGGGACATGCCATTTGGAAAAATAGCCACAGCAAAATCAAATGTCTCGATTGTGAAAAAGTAAGCTGGCCAGTGTGCATAACACCTAAATGAGGCCTACACTGATGTCACACTATAAAGAAAGGAAGCTGGAAATGTCCATAAATCCTGACTAGGACCAAACTAAAGGGGAGAAACCATATGGTAGTGGGCAGTGGTAGGGGGAAGACAAAGAAAAAGATGAAAATGTCACACTGAATAAGTCAAAGTAGAAAAATGACGTGGACCACAGGACAGACAACCTTGGTGGGTTCCATGGAAAAGAGAAGACTGAGGAGATGAGACACTGAAGCAACGGGAGGAGAGCTTCTAGAAGAAGCTGGGAGAAGTTTCCCATGTGGGGCTCCATCGGTAGTCTTACCCATATGTGCACACTTATGCTGCTTGTCTATGGAGAAAGAGTGAGAAAAAACTGAAAAATTAAAATCATAAAAAGAGAGAGACTGGTGGGAAAATTTTGAAAAGCCAAGAAAAAAAAGAAATAGCACAAGGCAAATAAAAAACAAACATACAAGGGAAGTAAGCCCTACCCCCTTTTGGAACATGCTTGCTGTGGGAATGGGGGAGGGACTAAGAAAGATGAGACTGTAGGACACTACTGAGGAGGAGGACAGAGATGATTAGAGGAATGGAGGACTGAGAAGGGAAAGTGAGAGGAGCAGGAAGAGGAGACTGAGGGAGGACAGAATGAGAGGGGTAAGAAATAAAAGGAGAATTAGGAAGGACAAAGGGGAGGGGGATAGGAAAGAGCGGAAGGTGGCCAAGGAAAGACAGCATGGCAGGAGTGATGAGAGGGAGGGAAAGACTAGTAGAGATCCTGTGCCACAGCTGATAATGAACCAGAGAGGTAAATCACCTCTGACAGAGCTATTAGGTGAATACTGGCATGCTGCTGAGAGCGCACTTTAGGAAGAGAGAGTTGCTGGCTCCTGCCAGTGCTATGCAGTGGTGCATTAGGGACCCGATTTACTATGTTTTTTTCCCCCCATGGAAAAAGAATGGAAAAACACAGTCTTAGTAAATTAGGCCGCCAAGGAGCTGTAGCAGACCTCAGAGAGAATGCCTCGCCATCCCCTTCTATTGAACTTTGGATGGGACAACTGGGGGCTTGGGGAAGGGTGATAGTTCTCACCTGCTGGCTTCTACGATTTTGGGCTAACTACTAGACTGAAAGAAAATTTGTCAAGGCCTGCCCTAAATGGAAGTGAAATAGAATCTCAAAAAAACTTTAAAGAAAAATGGACCACCTCAGACTGCTAAATATGGAAATCCTGAGAAAAAAAAAACCAATTCAATTCCAACATCTCAAATCCTTATCTAAGGATTTGACTGGGATCCTACCTTGCCAAGAAAACCAATGGGCTGGGAGGGCCAGGAGTCAGCATTGACACAACGACACACACACACTTGACTGGAGTCAAAGAAAATAGAAGAAGCCAACTGGGAAAGACTGATCACAAAAAGAGAGAGAGAAATTATTCTTCCTTTTCTGCTGCGCCTCCAAGACCCGATTGGCAGCATCGAGGGACAGCAGGAAGGTAAAGTCCTCCCCGCTCCCCTCCGACACGGTCAATCGGGCCCTGCTCCAGCTGACCATTGCACTCTTCAAAAGGACTCCCGCTGAAGAATCCAGTCTTTCTGCTGTACCTCCAAGTCCCAATCAGCAGCATCAAGAGAGAGCGGGAAGGTAAGCTCCTCCCCGCTCCCCTCTGACAAGGCCAATCAGGCTTCCACTAGGCCATATATCCACCGAGATTCCAGGGTCTCGCCAGAGGGCACTTTGGCATAGCCCTTAGGCGTGGAACTACATAACCCAAGAATCTAGCCACAACTATGACAAGGTACGCTTTTCCAATCTGTAATATGTCAATTACTACTTATAAAACCCTTTCAATACTGTAAGAAGGCTAGATACGAAAGTGTACTCATTATAGCAACATACCACACCTAGCTAGAATCAAAGGATAAATACCATTGTACTTAGTACTGGAACCATTACAACAATACCAACTATGCTTTTACCAATGTAAAGAACTGCAACAATACTGCTACAATACTATTACAAAGAAATTACAACATTGCTAAATTTTGAAAATTGTACATTGCTACATTGTACCCATATCCGTATTTATCTTGTCTCACAGTATTAGATACCTGAGGAAATCGCTAAGCCCCTCTCTGATAAGCCATTTCCCTCAACTCCTACTCCGGTTGCCCACCCATCCCTCCCAATATGGAGACCCACACCTTAAAACACACAACGCTATGGATCCACATACTAACCCTCTACATAGTCTCAGCTCTCCTATCAAATGCTCTCAAAGTGAAACAGAACATAGCAAACCACATACCAATAATCACCTCCCACAGACTACTTCTCAGTTCCAACTCTTTGCACTACCCCCACCCACATCAAGCTCACCATAAATGTAGACTCACATATATCAGCCCTGAAACTGCCACCCTCACGCAACACACAGATCCGATCCTCCCCTCACTAATGTGCACCCTGATTAATGCATGCTCAGCCAGGAATAAAATCCCACTGATTACAGACCTCGTATCTGATCACAATCTTGACATACTCTGTAGCACAGAGACCTGGTTTCATGATACAGACTCTGTCCTCATAAACCAGCTCTGTCCCTCCGCCCACTCAATCTGCAATAGTACAAGAACAACCAGCAGAGGTGGTGGAGTCTCAATACTAGCAAAGAAAGAACTAAACTTCACCACCATTGAATCCTCCTCAACTCAAGGCATTGATCTGCTCAAACTATCTAACAACTCACTCACCATATGCCTAATTTATAGAGCACTTTGATCAGACAGCCTAGACCTCTCCTCAATACTCGAATCAGCTTGCACTCCACAAACCATTGCACACCCCGCCATCATTCTAGGTGATTTCAACCTCTCTTCAACTTCACAAAAACACGCCACTTCTTTCTTGAAGCCTTGGAAACCTTACGCTTTACTCAGATCCTCAGTTCACCTACTCAAAATAAAGGTAACACTTTAGACCTGATATTTGTTCCACACAATATGATGGCCAAATCTCACATACCGCATACCATCCATCCCGTTCCATGGTCAGACCATTCTTTAATACTATTCTCCCTTCCACCTAATCACAGGAAAAATACTATGCCTCCCCCATCCTCACAAATCTGTAAATTTAGACCATTTGATATCAACCTAATTCTAAAACAAGTAATACCCCAACTAGAATTGACCCCTAACAATGAGGTCAACCTAGATGCTCAAATCACCAGATGGAACACCATCCTGACTACAGTGGCACAAGTAACCCCAAAAACGCATACTCAAACACCGTAAAAGAGCACCTTGGTAGTCTACATCCCTGCATAATCTAAAAATAGAACTCCGAAGGCTTGAATGCCACTGGCATCGCCAACGTGGCCCATCCAACCTCACCTCCTACACTGAAAAGCTCCACACCTACTGCAACAAAACTCTAAAACAGAAAAGAGAATACGAGAACATAATCCTATGTTCCATAAATAAACCTAGGGAACTATTTTCCACTGCCAAAATGCTTCTAAAAGATACACCAAACCAAGAATAAGGGAGAAAAAATCTCCTAGCAAACCATAGCAGACCATCTCTGCTCTAAATACACTTCACCCTCTTCCAAAATCAGCACATATACTTATGCCCAAATGTCTAAGTTAACCCCCACAACAACATGGAACCAGTTTGATCCTCCATCCCTTAAAAACATAATAGATATCATGAAAAACCTTAATACTACCACCTCTGCTCTAGATCCATGCCCAGTCAGATGGATTAAAAATACAAAAGAAACACTAAGCCCCTTCATTAAATCCATGGTTACAACCTCCCTTAAAACTGGTATCCTGTCTGCCCCGCTGAAAAACAGCTTCATCCGCCCAATACTGAAAGGGAACAAACTCGACCCCACATCACCAGCATCCTACAGGCCTATTTCAAGTATCCCCCTATTAGCAAAAATAACCTAAAAATCTGTACAAAACCAGCTTCAAAACTACATTGATGAAAACTCCTCCCTCGATCCCTTCCAACATGGTTTCAAAAGGAATCATGGTGTGGAAACCCTGATCACTTCCCTCCTCGACCTGATAACATACACCCAATCCCCTGACCAAGGATGTACGCTAATCTTCCTCGACGTATCCTAAGCTTCTGACTATCTCCCAAACAGACAGCTCCTTGACAGACTCTATGACAAAAGCCTTGGAGACACAACACTAAACTTGTTCGCTTCATACCTTGAAAACAGAACACAAGAAGTACAAATTGGCAATAAAGCAGAGTTACTTACCTGTAACAGGTGATCTCTGGGAACAGCAGGAATAAGTCTTCACATATGGGTACGTCAGTACCGACGGAGTCTGTGCGGGAACGCTTCCCAGCGTCCAATCAAAGAGCTTTTGGAAGCATCCCACCACGCCTGCGTGCTGCCTTCCTGCCTTTCCCAACTGCCTCTCCTCAGTTAAGTTTTAAAGCTGAGACAAAGAGAGAAAGAGAGGAAAGGAAAGATAGAGATACAACTCCTGGGGAGGTGGGTGGGTTGTGAAGACTTATTCCTGCTGTTCCCAGAGATCACCTGTTACAGGTAAGTAACTGTGCTATCTCCAGGAACAAGCAGGAATGAGTCTTCACATATGGGGACTCCCAAGCTGAGATGCCTGGAGTCCCAGCATGTTATAGGTTGGAACATGCTATCCTGCACAACACCAGGCATCCTGAGGATAGAGGGTAGGAGTTGAAGAAAGAAAGGTGCTGTGGAACAGCTAACCTAGCATAGGACTGCAGAAAGGAGTCCATGTGTGGATGATAAATGTCATCAATGATATTGCAAAGAAATAAAATGCAATAGGGACCTCCCCTAACAGGACTTTAGAGAAGTATGGAGGTTCATGGGATCTACTGGGGAACCCAGTAGAGGAACCTCAAGAAGGACCTCACTATAGTGGAGGTAGGGAACCTGTAGGAAAAATAATGGAGGTCAGAATCCTGCAAGGGAACAGGGAACCCCAGTAGGAAAACCTGGGGTAGTAGAAAAAAATGGTGGGCCTTCAGCAGAAGGCTTTATGATAAAAACTGAACACTTTTGGCAAAAGAGTGGCTGTCTCTTAGGAACAAAAGAGAAAAGCTAACCGATTTGGACAAACAGGCTCAGTCCTTGTGGGGGGGGAAAGGTATGGGAACCCCCCGTATCCCAAAGGGAAGGACAACGCCGGAGGTGCTAGCCTGTGAGTAGCTGAAGATCCACAATATCTCTCCTAACTGAAGTCAGCTGGGAGAGATATTGGACATGGAGAGCTTCAGAGGTACCTAAACCTTAGGGTTATGGTAGGTGTTAACTATCACCAGTGGTTGTGAGTGTAGGATCCCAAAACATGCTGGATAGCATAGTATAGGTGAAAACCCTTCTGTCAGAATCATATGGCTATATGAGCCTCGACAGTCAGGTAGATAAGCAGAATACATATCTACCGATAGTAGAATATCTCGATATATACATATAGATATAGATATAGATATATATAGATATACATATATATATATACACACATATAACATATAGATATATGGAAATATATCTATAGTGAGATATGAAGGGTATAAATACTCACACATGATAGACATAGACATCTGTAAGATGTGTGCTATAGGTATGAATATATATAATATATATATACCTGTATATGGAAGTCTGCAGGAAGCAGACAGAATATGTCCACAAGGCATTCACATAGGAAAAATGTGGAGAGGAAAGATTCATCTAAGAACAAGAAGGTGGAACCTACTTGAGAAGACATGTAGAGAATCAATTCCAACTGGTTATGGCTACAAGGATGCTAGGTAGTAGGATAACCAGGATGGTTACGTGAAAAGCAGAGGATGATATCAGTCAGTAGTCTGCAAGTCCTGAGTAGTTTAGAACTCTAGCATGGTAAGTGAACATATTCCCTATTGGAAAAACTATGGACCAAAGAAGGGAATTATCAACCCCTTAAGTTTTCACGTAAGAGTAGGGCTATGTGCGTTATAGTAAAAAAGGAAAACTTTTCTAGTCATGGCAGATATGACTGAAAAAAGCCTTTTTCAACCATCTAGTATAGCTGTTGGAGGAAAAACCTCCCATGCTCTCTAGCAAGGGCCCATAGTGGAGAGCTCCTCTGTAAATTGCAGAGAGCATTATGCAGGAGAATGAGGAGATAGAACTGGCTACAGAGAAACCAGTAGCTATGTCAACTATGCTGCCAAACCAATGGGAATGGAGATGGTAGAAGAGAAGACAATCCAACAAGTTTGTAGTGAAACGTTTCCAAGACAGATGACAGTACTGACTTGGAGTCACTACTAATACTAGATAGAATATTATTGGAGGACAAATCTGGTTACTGGTGGACAAGAACCAGTGGTCGAAACATAAAGGCTCCTGCATTGGTAGCTGCTTGCCAGACAGCAGAAGAATGGTACTGTTGAAAAACAGAAAGGACAGACAAAACAAGAGTAGAAACTCTGGAGGTGTCTGATGAACTGCTGCAAAGCAAGACTGAAAAAGAGGAGTGACTCAGAAAAGAGAACTCCGCACTAGAAAAGAAAGAAATTAGAGAGGCTGAAGAAAAGCCCTCCAGTGAGCAATACCACTCTTACAGAGGAAAAACCCCGGTAAGAGGGTAAAGAAAATGGAGCTGAAGAAAACTTACAATATAGTAAGTTAATAGAAAGGAAAGGAGACATGCTGGCACAGGAAACTATCATTTGATAGTGGATGGACCTCTTTCCCTAGAAGGAAAAGAGGAGAACCCTGTGACCTAGGAGCATGAATATCCTGACAGCTCATAGAGAAAAGATGGATGTCTTTCAGGAAGAGATCCATGTTTAAGATTTAGAATGACAGCAGTGGATTGTCTCTATGGAGAAGAAACAACTGTAGATTGTAAATCCCCAGAGTCACAAGCATCTGATGGGTTGATTAGAAACCCTGTGGTTGCTGGGTTTGCTTAGTCTGGTGAGGGGTTGAACCCTGCAGACCAGGACGATGTTTCCCCTGTTTGGGAACATCTGTAGGATGGGCAGAGGATGCATAAAACCTTCTTCTGTTATGGGAAGAAGGTTTGGCAGGACATTTCTTACCTACTGGGACAGAAGAAGGTGCAGAAGAGCCCCTAGGAACAGGTAAGTCAGTGGAAAACTGAGTAACCTGACGTAAAGACTCCTTGTTGAAAAGATTATCTCCAGTGCAAGGAGTATGTCCCAGTCTGTGTTGTGCCCATTTGTCCAAGCCTGAAGCTTGGAGCCAGGCTCTACGTCGTGCCCCTATAGATATAGCAGACGTCCTGCTAACAGACTCAAAAGAGTCTAGGGAAGCACGAGTAAGAAACCAAGAAATATTCTGGAGATGCTTGAGCAGTGAAGAGTAGTCTGCACTCCTGGACTCTGGAAGGGAAGGAGTCAAAAGATGTAATTGCTTTGTGACCTCCTCAAGAGATAGACTCATATAGAAAATATATGAGAGAATTCTTGCAGAAAGCATAGATGTCTGGAAGGCTTGACGTCCAAAGTCATCAAGCATTCTAGATTCACGACCTGGCGGATAAGAAGAGTGCTTTTTCTTGCTCTTTACCCGCCTCAATGCTGATTCCACAACTATGGAATGATGAGGAAGTTGAGTCTTTTGAAACCCTGGAGAGGGGGGCACCTGATATAAAAGATCAGTTGCTCTGGAAGGTGGGGGTACCCTTAAAGGTGTTTCCCACATTCCTAGAAGGAGATCCTGTAAGGAATGATGCAAAGGAAGCATTATGTTGTCCTTTGCTTTGGTAGAAAGAGAGGCCTGTGCAGGATCATGTCCTGGGATAGGAATGGCAAGAGATCTTGCTATATCTCGGAGAAAACTCTGAAAAGAGGGTTCCCAAATAGGAATGTCCTTTGGACAGGGTAGATCCGAAGAACTAGCCTGAGCACCTACAGAGCTATCCAGATATATAGGAATAGAAGATCCTGCACAGTGCAATATGGAATGCTTAAAGGATGGACGCCGGTACTGACTGTCAGGAGCAGCGACCGATATTACCACATTGTCCATGCCAGGTATCGACTACAAGCTTGGCCTAGAAGGGAGCGATCCTGTTGAAAAAAGCATGGCAGGAGTTGGCCACGATGGTACTGTGGATACCGGTACCGATGTCGATACCGGTACCGATGTCAGAGTCGAGCCCGACAAAGACATCGGAGTAGTCATCGGAGACCGTTCAATCGGTACCGAGGCAACCAAAAACATTCCGGTGCTATCCTCGGTACCGAGTCACCGGTATCGGTCGGTGTCGGTACCAAATGATATTGGTACCGAGTCTTCCAGACTAGAGAGCGATTCTAAACTGGGCATCGAAGACACCGACCGTAAGGGTAATGAGGACATCGTCACCGACTTCGGTACCGTGCCTGATACCGGTGAATGAAGGTCAACCAGTGGCAACTCAGTGGGCCTCGAGGGAACCGAGAGTTGTGGATCCGAATCATCGGAACTGAGCCTTCGGTACCAAGAGGCGGTACCAAGGCGAGTCGGTACCCAGTCCTCCAGACTGGAGATCGATTCCAGACTAGGCATCGAGGGAAGCGAGGCTATCGATGCACATCTGGAGGGTACCGACATCGGTGGTACCCATAATGGAAGGTCAGTCTGGAGTGTATCCACCGGTCCCGAAGGCACCGAGGACGCCAGATGACATCCCTGGTGAGGAGTGTTTCATCCAACACCAGTGCTGATGTCAGGGTATCGGTACCGCTCGAAGCGGATGCCACCACCAGACACGGCTCAGGTATGTTCTGTGAGGGGAGAACCCCAGGAACAACCTGAAACCCCTCAAATGCTTTGGAGACCGAAGACTCCCACTGGGGTTTTGAAGCCAGAGGGCCCTCGAGGGCAAGGCCGGAGCCGTCTACATGCTGTGCATGAGACCTACCACTCGAGGGCTGGCTAGTCTTAACAGACTGTTTGTGGGTTACCTGATGCTTTGTAGAAGAAGACAGGGACGGTGCCCCGAAGCTGGAGGGAAACCGTGTATCGAGGGAACCTCGATATTGAAAACTTCTTCTCAGCAAACTGTTGTCAAGACTCAAACAGGTTAGACACCGATTTTGAGGGTCTAAAAATAAAGTTGTACCGCCACAGTGTGAACATTTCTTGGAGAAAGTGGCTGGCGGTTCCATGAAGGAAAAGAAGAGGCCTAAAAGGCCTAAGATACCGTGAGACACTATGAAGAAAAAATATATTCCTTGAAGAAGGAAGATTTTACAAGAAAAGAAAAGAAAAGAAAACACCGGCGGTACCGGTGGCGTCGGGAAGACAGCCGCGACCACACGAAAAATAAGAAATAAAAGAAGAATTTTCTGCGGTGACAAGAGGACGTCCTGCCAGCTCCGCGGAAAAATGAAAACTGAGGAGAGGCAGTTGGGAAAGGCGGGAAGGCAGCACGCAGGCGTGGTGGGATGCTTCCAAAAGCTCTTTGATTGGATGCTGGGAAGCGTTCCCGCGCAGACTCCGTCGGTACCGACGTACCCATATGTGAAGACTCATTCCTGCTTGTTCCTGGAGATAACCTCCCACCCATTCACCATTCCTCAAGGAGTCCCGCAAGGCTCCAGCCTCTCAGCACTCCTCTTTAACATCTTCCTCCAACCTATATGCAAAATATCCCAAGAACACCACATACAATATCAACTATATGCCGACGATATAATGTTCTTTGCACCCTTTAACATATCCAAGCCAAACCTCTCCAACATCAGCAATTGCTTTTCTAAAATATGACAGTGGCTCCATCATCACAACCTTCTAATTAACCAAGCCAAAACAGAAGCCATCCAAATCTCCTCCAACTCATCCTTTATCCCCCCCCCCCCCCCGCCCTCCTTTCTCTTTGGAAACTTCACAATCACAGTAAAGACGCAAGTCAAATACCCAGGCTTAATAATAGACCAAAACCTTAATTTTCATCAGCAGATAAAAAGAACAACCAATTCCATTTACTTCAAGATACGAACGCTAAGGAACCTCCGTCCATTACTAAACCCTGACTCCTTTCGAACCATATGCCAGGCCCTTACAACCTCGACCCTTGACTACTGCAACCTTATACACCATCGTCTCCCAAAACACCCCCTCCAGATGGCGCAAAATACTCTCGCACGTCTAATAACAAGCTCATCACAACACATCACCCCCATACTAAGGGACTTCCACTGGCTCCCTATACAAGCTAGAATAAAATTCAAAATCATTACCTTAATACACAAAGTTCTACATAATGAATCTGCTTCATGCTTACTCTCGCTCCTTTCAAAACTAAACTCTACCAAACCACGTAGATCCAACACAGTAAACACCCTAAGCATCCCAGCACAAAAGAAAAATGCAATCAATCCACATGCAATCGTGTCTTCTCCCTCTATGCCTCCTCTATACGGAACGCCCTCCCCAACGGTCTAAGAGGCTGTAATGACCATTCAGAATTCCGCAAAAAGCTAAAAACCTTCCTCTTTTCTGACTACTACTCGCTGCCCCCTTAAACCCCAGAACCCCTTCTTACTCCTAATTAACTCTTATTAAACAAGCAAAACCCCCCTACTTCCTCCCTATCCCCCTCCTACATACCCATATCCTAACCCCCCTAATTAATGTAAATAGTTGTTCAAATGTACAACCATTGTTAAAAATGTTTTTTATGTTCCATGTAAAAGAGCTGTAAACCCACTGTTACTTTTGTTCATTGTAAACCATATTGAATTGCAGAAAAACGGTATATTAAAAATGTTAAATAAATAAATAAATACATACATACTGCATAGGAAAAATATGTCCAACTAAAAGGCTCCATAAAATTACAGTATGTGTGCGCAAAAAATCACATTCATACCTAAAAAATCTTTTCCAAGCATTTCCAGATTCTCTGGGAGACTATTTTGTGTTGGCACCATTCAATGATGTTGTTTTGTGTGGCTCATCTGCTTGCCCTCAGAAAGCATATATTACCTAAAGATTTCTCTCAAACAGTTTTTGGCTAAAACCATTAGAATATTTTTTTATTTTTATACAAGTTTCCTAAAATAAGTCCAAAGTGGCTTACAATATTGTCTCTGAACCAAAAAACATATTAACAATGTTGTAGACAAATTCTTCTCTGCAAATCAAATACTACCCATGATTGATACATGGTGTGATTCATTATTTCAGTGATCATTTTTTGTATGTGGTGGTTTAAGTTTAACCATCAGTCAAAGCAAAGCATCCATTTAAAAAAAAAGTGCATATGAGGTGTGATTGAAAAGTATCAAGACTTACGTAGCTATATAGCAATACATTGCATCATGATGCTAAGCATGCAGTGAACTAGTTATGTGCTCTGCATGTGCAGAGTGTAGCGTAGCTGCAGCATACTTGTACTTTTTTATAATCATGTGATGTTTGGAATCATGTAAAAGCAATTCGTCAGATTTATGAGTGAAAAAAATTGAACAGCGAATTTGCCTTAAATTCTGCCAGAAAATTGGAGATTCATGCAAAGAGACTTACAGCAA
Organism: Ichthyophis bannanicus; assembly: GCA_033557465.1. Classification (NCBI taxonomy): domain Eukaryota; kingdom Metazoa; phylum Chordata; class Amphibia; order Gymnophiona; family Ichthyophiidae; genus Ichthyophis; species Ichthyophis bannanicus. Next base: position 340,265,680 of record CM066032.1, read on the forward strand.
GTATATGGCGATGAATGCATGAGTCGTGCTCAAGTTTATGACTGATACAAACATTTCCAAGAGGGCCGCCAAAGTGGTGACTGTGATGAACAGTGTGGAAGGCCATCCACGAGTAGGAATGAAGACAAAGTTGAAACAGTACGTGCCACAATACGCCCAAATCATTGATTGACTATCAGGGACCTTGCTGAGGACATGGACATCAGTTGCGAGTTGGTACGGTCCATTCTTACTGTTGATATGGGGATGAGATATGTGTCTACAAAATTCATGCCGAAATCCCTGTCCCCTGACCAATAAAATCAATTGTCTGCAGACAGGGAGTTGTTGGAATGCATTGGAAATGACTCAGATTTCATCAAAAGGATTATTACTAGTGATGAATTATGGGTTTATGTTTATGACTCGGAACCTAAGGCTCAATCCTCACAATGGAAGACTCCAGAGGGTGGCTATTAAAATGGTTAGTGGTCTTCATTATAAAGCATATGAGGACAGACTTAAGGATCTTAATATGTACACCTTAGAGAAAAGGCAGAATAGAGGTGATATGATTATTTATTTATTTATTTAGCTGCATTTATATCCCGCTTTTCACCGGGTCAAAGCGGTTGGGGGATACATTTAACACGAGGGAATATGAGACACATACACTAATACTTACAGGGAACATGGGCAATGGAGGGTTAAGTGGCTTGCCCAAGACCACAAGGAGCACCTGCGGGACTAGAAACCCCAGTCCTTCCGGCCCAAGGTTGCTGTCCTCTAGTGGGATTTGAACCACCGACCTTCCGGCTTGTAGTACCTTGCCCCAACCACTAGGCCACTCCTCCCATTAAGATGTTTAAATACCTCCGTGGCTAAATGCACAGGAGGAGAGCCTCTTTCAATTGAAAGCAAGCTCTGCTACGAGGGGACATGGGATGAGGGTGAAAGGGGATAAATTCAAGAGTAATATGTGGAAATATTTCTTTACGGAAAGAGTGGTGTATCCATGAAATAGTCTCTCAATGGATGTGGTAGAGATGAGGTCCACCAAAGGAGCACTACACCACATTACTGAAAAGATACCCAGTCTATGCTACGTGGTTTAAAGTTGGAAGGATACTTTTATTAATTTGTGTATTATACAATAGCCTGATAGCCTATCAGGCTATTGTATAATACATAAATTAATAAAAGTAGGGCTATCAGGCTATTGTATAATGCGGTGGTAGAGATGAGGACAGTATCTGAATTCAAAGAAGCATGGGACAAACACAGAAGATCTCTAAAGGAAAAAAAGGGACTGTTGTAGTGGTTGATATGGAAGGACAGACTAGATAGGCCATGTGGTATTTTCTGTCGTCATGTTTCTATGTTTCCAAAACTCTCCCAGATCCAAGAAAGCCCGTCAGGTGAGGAACAATTTCAAGGTCATGCTCACAGTTTTCTTTGATTACCAGGGTAATCATCATGAGAATGCTCCAGAAGGCCAAATCATCAATAAGGAGTTCTACGTCCAAGTTCTGACTCATTTGAGAGATGCAGTTTGTCATAAAAGGCCAGAGTTGCACAGGAATGGTGAATGATTGCTTCATCATAATGATGCCCCAGCTCATGCATTACATCTTGTCCAGCAGTTCTTGGCCAAACACCAAATCGAGCAAGTCCATCAGCCTCTGTACTCACCTGACCTCACATCCAGTGTCCTTTCTAATTGAACTGCAAGGCTTTTCAATGTATTTTGATAACATGATTGATGAATCCTGAAGCAAAACAAAGGCTTCCATCGGGTGGAAATATTAAAGATAAGTTCACATATTTTGGATTTGTATTTTTGATCACTTTGAAGGGTCTACAAGGTGCGATCAAAAAGTATTGAGACTTGTACAATTTATTTATTTATTTATTGAACGGTTTTATATACCGCCTTTCAGAAAAATCAAAGCGGTTTACATAGAACAAAACTTGAATATTATATTGAAACTTATTCAAACAATTGAAATTACAGTGAACATTAAATTGTATATAATAAAAATGGTAATTTGAGGGTTACAATGCTGAGTAAATGCTGATTAGGTATATAGATAGTATACAAGAAGTATAACACTGATAGTTATTGCACTCAGTCTCCTTCATAGTAGCCTCCTTTCGATAAAACACACTTTCTCCAGCACTCCTGCCACTGCTGGAAACAATTTTGAAATGCCTCTTTCGTTATGCTGTGAAGCTGCTGTGTTGAATTTTGTTTAATGGTCTCAAGTTGTCAAATCTTCTTCCTTTCAGTGGTAATTTCAGTTTTGGAAACAAGAAAAAGCCAAAGAGTGTATGTTCACTGGTTTTGGTGAAATCTGATACTAAAAGTATTACATGTATTTTGATAATGCCCCTTTTGAAGCCTGAAGCTAAAAGAAGACCTCCATCAGGTGTTCAGGGTATCATCTTTCAGAGAAGGAGATTATTTCCAAGTCCTGTCTGCCTTGTGAACATCAACTATCCCATGGCACATTTTTCATAAACTGTGGATATTAATCCTGGCATCAGAATAATCTATAGTGCAGTTTTATTACACCCAACTTGATGAAATTCTCTTTATAGAAAGAGCATGGATTCAGAAAAGCCATCATCTTTCATATGATATATTTTTTTCTCAGAAATCAACCAATGTTTACACATAGCAAATGAATGCATATCAGGTTTAAATCTAAGAAAACAGTGGTTCTCAACCTAGTCCTCTCGGACCCCCAGGCCAGTCAGGTTTTCAGGATATCTACAATGAATAAAACCACCTGGCTAGAGCGAAGTGTGATACAAAATGGTGAAATTAGACTTACCTGCTAATTGTTGTTCCTTAAGGAACTCCAGTCTAGTCCCGAACCTTAGATGTTTGTACATCCTTCCGCAGCTTGGAGACTGAGCATGTCACAATCTTGCTGACACCAGTATAAGTAATACAGGGACCGCCTCCTTGCTCCAGTACCCTAATGACAAAGCAGACTCACCAGAGTAATAATTAAGTAACTATAAACATTCAAAACTGTAAATAAGTGGCAACCCGAGCCATGAACTAAAGGAGAAAAATTCTCCCTATTTTTTATTTTTTTTTACTTGTACTCTAATCTTAACACAGAGGAAAGTACCCCCTCCGTTCCGCATTTTCCCTCCTGAACTATCGACTCACTCCGCACAGTCGCAGACCGGCAATACTATTTCCTTTGCTTCAGGGTGTCGTCAGCAGCCAAGATCAGGGAGGGATGCGGGACTAGACTGGAGTTCCTTAAGGAACAACAATTAGCAGGTAAGTCTAATTTCACCTTCCTTAGCATCCCTCTAGTCTAGTCCCGAACCTTAGAAGATGTAACAGAGCAGTAACACCTTAACGGGAGGGCCCTGCTAGACCAGCCTGAAGCACCGCCGCTCCAAAACTAGAGTCCCTCTCCACTTGAACATCAATCCTGTAATGCTTCACAAACATATGCAATGACGACCATGTCGCTGCCTTACAGATTTCCAATGCCGGCACCAAACTAAACTCTGCCCATGGAGCAGCTTGTGCCCTTGTCGAATGCGCTATCAAACCCTTTGGGACCACCCTACCTCTCAACAGATAGGCTGAAGCTATCATTTCCTTAATCCACCTAGCAATAGACAACTTAGATGCCTGCTCACCTCGCTTCAAACCACCAAATAACACAATCTGTTGGTCCTACGAAACGACGCTGTCCTCTGCAAATACTTTCTTAAGGCTCTGCCAACATCTAACTTATGTAGCTGAACCCCATCCTTGCCTTTCCTTGCCTTCTGAAACACTGGCAACGACACCACTTGATTCACGTGAAAAGACGACACTACCTTCGGTAAAAACGAGGGCACCGTCCTCAACACCACTTTGTTGACCTCAAAAAAACAAAAAAGGCTCTCTACACGACAATGCTTGCAACTCTGAAATCCTCCTAGCCGAAGAGATAGCAACCAAAAACATCAGTTTAGGGTAAGGTCCTTCATTGTCGCCTTCGCTAAGGGCTCAAATGTAACCGAGCCAGCGCCTCCAGGACTACGTTCAAATCCCAGACGGGAACCGATACCCTGCGCGGCGGCCTCAAAAGCGACGCCGCTCTCAAAAATCTCTTCAACTCTGGATGCGTTCCCAGTGACCTCCCCTTTACCTTTCCTCGATAACAAGAGAGCACTGCCAACTGCACTTTAAGAGAAGCTGCCGCCAGCCCTTTATCGAAACCATCCTGCAAAAACGACAACACTTGCGGTACCGACGCCCCTAACGCCCTAATCCGCCTGTCATCACACCAGGCTTCGAAAATCCGCCAGATCCGGATATACGCCAATGAAGTGGACCTCCTCCTAGATCTTAACAGCATTGCAATCACCTCAGCCGAGTACCCCTTGGCTCTTAACCTTGCCCTTTCAAGAGCCAAGCCGTAAGCGAGAACCGATCCACCTGCGGCATTGTTAACGGACCCTGCAACAGCAGGTCCTTCCTTATCGGTAGCCTCCACGGGGACTCCACTAGCAGCCGCATTAAGTCTGCATACAAAAGCCTCCTTGGCCAGTCTGGCGCCACCAGAACTATGAGCTCCCTGTGTCTCTCTATCCGCTGCAACACTTGCCCTATCAGTACCCACGGTGGGTATGTATAGAAGCTGCTCCTCCGGCCACCTTTGTATCAGGGCATCCAGCCCTTCTGACATCCTTTCTCATCGCCTGCTGAAGAATCTTTCCACTTTTGCTGATGTGCACGTCGCCATGAGGTCCATCACCGGAACTCCCCAGCGTTGCACCAGCAAATCGAACACCTCCTGATTGAGTACCCACTCTCCTGGGTCCAACTTTACTCGACTCAAAAAATCAGCAGTCACATTGTCCACTCCCACTACATGTGCTGCCGATAAAGCTTCCAGATGCGACTCAGCCCACCGGAGTAACTCGCCTGCTTCCTCCTCGAGGGCCACGCTGCTTGTGCCACCTTGCCGATTGATGTAAGCTACCACCGTGGCATTGTCAGACAACACCCGGACAGCATTCCCTCCCAGCCACCGCTGAAGGGCCCTCAGAGCTAAAGAGACCGCTCTCAACTCTAACCTGTTGATTGACCACGTCCTCTCCTGTTCTGTCCACTAGCCCTGTGCAAAATGCCCTTCGAAGTGCGCCCCCCAGCCGAACAGGCTTGCATTGGTCATTAATGCCTTCCTGACTGGAGACTCTAGAGCAGCGGTTCTCAACCTGTGGGTTGCGACCCCCACAGGGTTTGCCACAGGATTTAGCGGGAGTTGCCTCATCTCTGCCAAGTTAAAAAAACATTTAAACGCGCACAAGTTGCTGCCGCTGCCGAGTCTGCTTCTCGGCAGCGGCAAACTCACCCCCTTCCTTCTAATGCAGCCGCAGCTCCCTGCCTCTTAGGGAACCGCAGCTGTGCCTGTAAAACTGTTGTGGAGCCTTCCTGTCTCTCGATGGACTCCTTGCAGCATTGTCCCGCCTCCAAAGGAAGTGGTAAAAAACTTCCTTTGGAGGCGGGACAATGCTGCACGGAGCCCATTGAGAGACAGGGAGGCTCCGCAAAGATTTTACAGGCACAGCCGCGGTTCCCTAAGAGGCAGGGAGCCGCGGCTGCATTAGAAGGGAGGCAGATATGGGGAAAGGGGATGAGGGGGCAGGGAACCTGCAACACGGCTGACATGGACAGAGGGGGGCTGACATCGACAGGGGGGGGGGGCTAACATGGACAGGGGGGAGGGGGCTGACATGGATGGATGGATGGATGGAGGGAGGGGGCTGATATGGACAGAGGGGGGCTGACATGGAGGGATGGAGGGAGGAGGGGCTGACATGGAGAGAGGAAGCTGATATGGATGGATGGATGGATGGAGAGAGTGGGGCTGATATGGACAGAGGAAGGGAGGGGGCTGATATGGATGAATGGAGGGAGCGGGGCTGACATGGAGGGAGGGATGGAGGGAGAGGGACAACATGGATGGAGGGAGGGATGGAGGGATGGGGGCTGACATGGAGAGATAGAGGGAGGTGGCTGATATGGATGGATGGAGGGAGGGGGCTAACATGGACAGAGTGTGGATGACATGGAGGGATGGGGGGCTGACATGGAGGGAGGGAGCTGATATGGATGGATGGAAGGAGGGGGTCTGACATGGACAGAGGGAGGAGGCTGATATGGATGGATGGAGGGAGGGAGCTGATATGGAGGGGTGGAGGGGGCTGACATGGAGGGAGGGATGGAGGGAGGGGGCTGATATGAATGGAGGGAGGGGACTGACATGGAGGGATGAGGGGCTGACAGGGAGGGAGGGAGCTGATATGGATGGAGGGAGCTGATATGGATGGATGGAAAGAGGGGGGCTGACATGGACAGAGGGAGGAGGCTGATATGGATGGATGGAGGGAGGGATCTGATATGGAGGGAGGAGGCTGATATGGATGGATGGAGGGAGGGGGGCTGACATGGAGGGAGGGATGGAGGGAGGGGGAGGGAGGGATGGAGGGAGGGGGCTGACATGGATGGAGGGAGGGACGGAGGGATGGGGGCTGACATGGAGGGAGGGGGCTGATATGGATGGATGGAAGGAGGGGGCTGACATGGACAGAGGGAGGAAGCTGATATGGATGGATGGAGGGAGGGGGCTGACATGGAGGGAGGGGGCTGACATGGATGGAGGGAGGGACGGAGGGATGGGGGCTGACATGGAGAGATGGAGGGAGGGGGCTGATATGGATGGATGGAGGGAGGGGGCTAACATGGACAGAGGGGGGCTGACATGGAGGGATGAGGGGCTGACATGGAGGGAGGGAGCTGATATGGAAGGAGGGGGGCTGACATGGACAGAGGGAGGAGGCTGATATGGATGGATGGAGGGAGGGGGCTGATATGGATGGATGGAGGGAGGGGGCTGACATGGAGGGAGGGGGCTGACATGGAGGGAGGGAAGGAGGGGGCTGATATGGATGGATGGAGGGAGGGGGCTGACATGGACAGAGGGGGCTGGCATGGACAAAGGGGAGAGACAGGGGGGACATACTGGACAGACGGGATAAATGCTGGACAGAGGCGAGAGACAGTGCAGGTTAGGATTATAATGGGCTGATGGAGGAGCTAGCACTGATAATGGGCAGATAGGGGGGGCTAGGACTGGTAATGGGTTGATTAGGGAAGGCTAGGACTTGGAATGGACTGATCAAGGGGGGGTTGGGACTGGTAATGGACTGATGGGGGGCTAGCATTGGAAATGAGCTGATCGGTGAGGTTAGGACTGGAAATGGGCTGATGGGGGGATAGGACTGGTAATGGGCTGATGGGGGGGGGGTAGGACTGGTAATGGGCTGATTAGGGGAGCCTAGCACTGGTAATGGGGTTGAGCGGGGGACTAGCACTGGAAATGAGCTGATTAGGGGAGGCTAGGACTGGTAATGGGCTGATGGGGTGGGGTAGGACTGGTAATGGACTGATGGGAGGCTAGCATTGGAAATGAGCTGATCGGGGGGGGGGGGCTATGACTGGAAATGAGCTGATGGGGGGTAGGACTGGTATTGGGCTGATTAGGGGAGGCTAGCACTGGTAATGGGGTTGAGGGGGGATTAGCAATAGAAGTGAGCTGATTGGGGGGCTTTGACTGGGAATGGGCTGATTGTGGGGAGGGGAGGGGAGGGGAGGATAGAGCTGCTGGCCCTGGAAGAAAACTGGGGGCTAAGGCTACAAATTTATTTATTTTATTTATTTATTTACATTCTCTTATATACCGCGATATTCTGCATCAGTGCGGTTTACATTGAACAAACTGAAATTACATTGAACAGGCCATTATAACTTGGAGATAACTATTTTACAGGGAACATGGGCTATGGAGGGTTAAGTGGCTTTCCCAAGACCACAAGGAGCACCTGTGGGACTAGAAACCCCAGTCCTTCCGGCCCAAGGTTGCTGTCCTCTAGTGGGGTTTGAACCCCCGACCTTTTGGCCTGAAGTACATTGCCCCAACCACTAGGCCACTCCTCCACTCCAAATGGGCTGATACGAGGGGATGGGAGAATGGAACTGGAAGGGAGTGGATCTGAGAGGGGCTGCCATGGTATTTGTACTAGAAGGGACTGGTCAGTGGGGAAGGAGGGGGACTGGAAGGGAATGAACACCAGTGGCAGTCATGGGAATGCAAGTTGACATTGGAAGGTACTGGGAGTGAGGACTGGAAAGGGGCTGATACTGGGGAGGGTTACTGGGACTGGAAATAGGCTGATGGAAAGAAGTGAAGAAAATGAAAGAAAAGATAAGAAATGGCAGATGGACCATAGACCACAGAAAGAGAGCTAAGAGAAGACAGGAAAGCAGAAGCCTCAGATCAGGACCAGCATGATCCGGGAATAAATTGGTCAGACAACAAAGGTAGAAAAAATAATTTTATTTCATATTAGTGATTTGACTACAAAATCATAATAATTTTGAAATCAAATATTGTTACTTGTTATTGTGATTAATGTGGTTTAAATAAGTAAATTTTATAAATAAAAACATATTGCAAAGGCCTATAATATATTAATAATTCAACAAATGATTACAGCGACAATGCATTAACGGTAAAGGAAGAGAGACGCATTTGATTTTATCATTGGGGGTCACCACAAGTTGACTAATGGTAAAAGGGGTCATGGTACAAAAAAGGTTGAGAACCACTGCTCTAGAGGCATCCCCTTTTCCAGACACCGCGGAGTCAACCACCACTGCAGAGACTGCCTTGCCTCCAGCGTACAGACCAGTCTCTTGGACAACTGATCGGACTGATGTGACCATCTCCTGAGCAAAGACCTCTGCAATGGTCTCATGTGAGCTCTGGCCCACGGCACCACCTCTAGCGTGGCTGCCATCATCCCCAATATCTGCAAGTACTGCCACGCCGAGGGATCCCGCTTGCTCAGGAAGGTGCGAACTAGGCGTCTTAATTTGTCGATTTTTAGCTATGGCAAGTACACCCTGCCGCCCTTGTTCGTGTCAAACCGAGCCCCCAGAAATCCCAAGTTCTGCGACGACTGCAACTTACTCTTCGCTAGGTTCACCACCCAACCCCGCGATTGCAAAAACTGAACCACTCGTCTGGTCGCCACTACGCTCTCCAGTTGTCCAGATACGGATGCACCAATACTCCTTCCTTTTGCAACGCTGCCGCCACCACTACCATGACCTTGGTGAATGTCCTTGGAGCGGTCGCTAATTCAAATGGTATTGCCTGGAACTGAAAATGTCCCATGGGCACCACGAAATGAAGAAACCTTTGATGTTCTGCTCTGATCGGAATGTGTAGATACGCCTCTGAAAGATCTAGCGCCATGAGATACTCTCCTTGCCGAACCTCCATTATCACTGACCGCAATGTTTCCATGCGAAAATGCGACACCCTGAGGCATCTTTTGAGGTCCAGAATAGGCCTCAAGGTCCAGAATAGGTCTCAAGGTGCCCTCCTTCTTTGGCACTACGAAATATATGGAGTATCGACCACAGCTGTAGTGATCTTCCGGTACTGCCACCACCGCCCTTAGCGCTAGTAGCCTCCCCAAGGTCTCCCGCACATCTGCCTGCTTTGCTTGAGTCCTGCAGGGAGACTATACAAATGCATCTCCCACTGGACGTTGAAAGTCGAGTGCATAACCTCTTTGCACGATTTCCAACACCCACTGGTCTGAGGTAATTTGGGCCCACGCTGGAAAGAACTCCCTTAAACAAACTCCCACAGGAACGATTCCAGCCTGGACCCCCCCTCGCATCATTGCAGTTTCTTAAGGCTTGGGGAGGAGGAAGAGGTGGTCCCAAAACCTCTGCCTGCTCCCCTAAAACCCCGAGGCTCTGTACTGAAAATGTCCTCTCTGAAACTGACCAAACCTTGATTGTCGAAAACGCCGAAACTCTCACTGCTGACTTCTCAAAGGTGTCCCCGGACGCCCTAGCTTCTGCTTATCTTTCGGCAACCTGCCCCCCTTGGACTCTCCTAAATCCTTCACCAACTTCTCCAGATCTTCCCCAAAGAGAAGTTTACCTCTAAAGGGGAGCTTTCCTAGCCGGGCTTTAGACGCTGCATCTGCCGCCCAATTAAGCAGCCATAAGGACCTCCTTGCGGCCACAACCGACGCCATACTCTTTGCTAATCCTCTTATAAGATCGTATTGACTATCCGCCAAATACGTGGCTCCTGATTCCAACCGAGCCGCTTCCTCAGCTGCCTCTTCTGCCTGCAAATCCTTCAGCCTTTGGGCCCATCTTAGGCATGCCCTTGCCACCCAAGCCCCACAAATCGAAGCTTGCATGGAAAGAGCATTAACCTCAAATACCTGCCTCAACAGCGAGTCTAACTTCCTATCCTGGGTATCCTTAAGAGCTGCACTATCCTCTACCGGAATAGTAGTCTTCTTAGTCACTGATGAAATGGCTGCATCCACTCTCGGAGCTCTAAATAGATCCTTATCCGCCTCTTGCAACGGGTACAGCCGGTTCAACACCCTGGAACCCTTGAGGCTAGCCTCAGGCATGTCCCATTCTTCCTGAATCATTTCCTTAAAAACTCTATGAATCGGAAACGCCCTCTGAGACTTCCGTACCGCCTGTAATAATGGATCCTCCAACAAAGTATCCATCCCCTGCTCTGCGGTCGGCATATTCAATGCCTTCATAGTTTCCACAATGAGCGCAGCCAGCTCCTCTCTCCTGAATACCCTGACAATCCTTGACTGGTCTTCAGGTTCGGCCAACTCTCCTTCCTCCAACTCCGGGTCCCCATCCGAGTCCTCCAAGACCTCTGACTGCTCCTCTAGGACCCCGTCCAGGTCTGCTCTGTCCTCCGACAACTTGGCCTTTTTAACTGGGACGCCACCTGACACCTTGTCCAGCAGCACCCCTTTCTTTTGACCCCCATGGAATTCTCCTCCACTCCACCAGCCATATCACTGCCAGCCCTGCCAAGGGTCTGCTGTAGCAGCTCTAAAAACTGCTGTGAAAAAATGGCCCCTAGACCTCCCTGCATGAAAGCCTGGGCCAGCGGGACCTCTGGTGCCGATGACGGACCTGGCATCGGCTCTTGCGGTAACGCCGGAGGGTCTAGGGAGTCCTCTGCCCCAACACATCCTTAGCCCCTTCCGCCTCACACCGCACCTCCATACCTGATAGCGCCGCCTCATGTGCACACCCTGCCTCCGAAATGGTCCCTCTCCGGACCCCACACAAGAGGCAGCGAGGCCTAGAAGGCATCAAGAGCTATGTTCCCGTTTCAGATCCCTTTCTTTTTTCTTTTTTTTCCAATAACTCACAGTGCCATCAGATACACTCAAGCCCCAGTTCTTCCCCGCGTGCTAACCTGCCCAGGCACTGAAACCTGAAAACGGCACAGCTCCCTGCTCCCGCGCCCAAAACCACATGGTCCTAAAATGGCCGTCTGACTACTCGAGCTCCTGGCCCTTAAACCAGCTGCCTTCGGTGCAGAATTTATCGATAGGCCATTTGACTCAAGAGAGTGACAACAGAGGAAGTCTGCCTTCACATTATCTACTCTAGCGATGTGTTGCTCCAATACAGCTAGCAGAATCCTTTTGGCCCAAGAGAACAGAAGGGTCATTTCCAGGGCCATTCTGGCTCTCTTTGTGTTCCCTTGCTGTTTGATGTATGCCGCTGCTGTGGCATTGTTCGAATAGACCCGGACTGCTTTGCACTTGACCGAGGTCTGGAAGTGCAAAAGGGCTAACTAAATGGCCCTTGTCTTGAGGAGGTTGATGAGCCATGCCAACTTGAGACTGTTCCAACGGTCCTGAGCTGTTTGGGTCTTGCAGTGAGCTCCCCAGCTAAACAGGCCAGCATCTGCTGACAGGAAAAGCCACAAGTGATAATAACCACAAGTGGCATAAGCTTCCATAGGTGCTGCAGCTGCTGCCACCACCACCACAGGCTGGACACCACCTCTGGGATGACCTTGAATTCCTGAAAGTGAGGGAGACCACCAAGAAAGCAAGGACCTCCGAAACGGCCTCATATAAGCTCACACCGGAGGCACCATGTTGACCACTGCCACCATCAAGCTTAGAAGCTGAAGATAATCCCAAACTCTGGGAGCCCGCTAAGATCGGAAGGCTGCCAGCTAGGCAAACAACTTTTTAACTTTCTCCTCAGGAAGGAAGACTCTGCCTACCTGAATGTCAAAACGTGCTCCCAGGTATTCCAGTGAATGGGAAGGCACCCAGTGGCTCTTTCTTCGATTAATCACCCAACAGTACTCTAGGAACTGTACCACCCGGGCTGAAACCCGAGATGCTTCGCACAGTGAACTGGCCCGAATGAGCCAGTCATCCAGATATGGATGTATACAGATACCCTGGTGCCTCAGCGCAGTGACCGTACCATCATCAATTTTGAGAATATCCCTGGGGAAACGGAAAGGCCAAAGGGGAGAGCGGCGAACTGAAAATGAGAGCCAAGAAAGGTGAAACAAAGAAAGCACTGTTGATCATCTCAGACAGGGATGTGGAAGTAAGTCTCTGCTAAGTCCAGAGACCCGAAGAACAGTCTTTTTTTGGCATCACAAAGTATTGGACTTGGCCCTGATCAGCCAGGGGAAGTGTGACCACAGTTCGTAAACGGAGAAGTCCGTCCAAGGTATGAATTCTTGGCTGCGGAGCCACAAGGAGAGACTATGAAAATGTCTGTAATAGGTTCTATGCATTCCAGAACATAGCTCTGCTAAAAGATGTCTAGCACACAGTGATTCTCGGTGATCCAGGCCCACTCCTGGAAGAAGGCGGAGCCTGCCGCCCACTGAAGGCATCCCAGAATGGGCCAAGCAGTCATTGCCCCCGACGGGAGGAGGCACCTCTGGAGGTGTTGGAGTTTTGGGACCACTGCAGTCCACAAAAGGGCAGAGTCCGAAACCAGAAACCAGAACCCAGAAGAGGAGAAAAATGAGGACTTCTGGAGGTAGTATCTACAGATGCCCCGGGAGCCACAGGAGTCTGAATAGCATGTGCACGGAACACGGATGTATGCAGAAAAGGAAGTTGCGCCTGTATGCCTCCTAGGCCTTTTTGGTCTATCCCCCAGGAGGTGATAAGGTTAAAAACATAAGAACATAGGAAATGCCATACTGGGTCAGACCAAGGTCCATCAAGCCCAGTATCCTGATTCCAACAGTGGCCAATCCTGGTCACAAGTACCTGGCAGTTTGCCAAAAAGACACACAGGTTATTCAGTGCTTCTGCTGGGGCAAACAGTGTATTTCCTGAGTCCTCTTTTATAATGGTGTATGGACCTTTCTTCCAGGAACTTCTCCAAACCTTTTTTAAACCCAGTTACACCAACAGCTTTTACTACAGCCTCCGGTAATGAATTCCAGAGTATGATTATGCGTTGAGTGAAAAAATGTTTTCTGATTAGTCTTAAATGGGTTACACTGCAGCTTCATTGTATGTCCCTTAGTCTTCCTACTTTTTCATGGCGTAAACAATCAATCTACGTTCAGCCACTCCACTCCATTTATTAATTTATAGATTTCTATCATATCTCCCCTCAGCGTCTCTTTTCCAGGTTGAAGAGCTCTAACTTTTTAAGACTCTCCTCATAGGGGTATCCTTCCATCCCCTTTACTATTTTGGTGGCTTTTCTCTGTACCGTTTCCAATTCTGCTATATCCTTTTCAAGATATGGCAACCAGAACTGCATGCAATGTTTAAGGTGCAGTCGTACAAAGGAACGATACAGAGTCATTATATCATCCTTTGTTTTATTCTCCGTTCCTTTCCTTATTATTCCTAGCAATCTTTTTGCCTTCTTGGCCAGCACTGCACAGTAGGCGAAGGGTTTCAACATGTTATCCACAATGATACCTAAATCTCTTTCCTGGGTGGTGGTCCCAAATGTGGAACCTTGCATCATGTAACCATAGTTTGGGTTGTTCTTTCCTAGGTGCATAACTTTGTACTTGTCCACATTAAATTTAATCTGCCATTTGAATGTCCAGTCTTCCAAATTATCAAGGGACTCTTGCAATTTTTTCAGAATCTCCTTGGGTTTTAACAACTCTGAATAACTATGCATCTGCAAATTTGTTTACCTCACTTGTTATTCCCATTTCCAGATCATTTATGAATATGTTAAAAAGCTGCGGAGCCAGCACAGAACTTAAGAACATAAGAAATGCCATACTGGGTCAGACCAAGGTCCATCAAGCCCAGTATCCTGTTTCAAACAGTGGCCAATCCTGGTCACAAGTACCTAGCAGTTTCCCAAAAAAAGACACACAGGTTATACAATGCTTCTTTTGGGGCAACCAGTGGATTTCTCAAGTCCTATTTAATAATGATTTATGGACCTTTCCTTCAGGAACTTGTCCAAAACTTTTTTAAACCCAGCTACATTAACAGCTTTTACCACATTGTCTGGTAATGAATTCCAAAGTTTGATTACGCATTGAGTGAAAAATATTTTCTCTTATTAGTCTTAAATGGATTACATTGTGGCTTCATCATGTGTCCTCTAGTCTTTCTACTTTTTGATGGCATAAACAATCGATTTACATTAACTCGTCCACTCCATTCATTAATTTATCGACTTCTATCATATCTCCCCTCAGCCTTTCCCTTTCCAAGTTGAAGAGCCCTAACCTTTTAAGCCTTTCCTCACAGAGGTATTCTTCCATCCCTTTTACCATTTTGGTGGCTCTTCTCTGTACCTTTTCTAATTTTGCTATATCCTTTTTAAGATATGGCGACCAGAACTGCACACAATATTCAAGGTGCGGTCGAACCATGGAACGATACATAGGCATTATAATATCCTTGGTTTTATACTCCATTCCTTTCCTTATGATTCCTAGAATTCTATTAGCTTTCGTAGCCACCGCTGCACACTGGGCGGAGAGTTTCAATGTATTATCCATGATGACGCCTAAATCTTTTTCCTGGGTGGTGGTTTTTAAGGTAGTACCTTGCTTCGTGTAACCAAAATTTGGGTTGTTCTTTCCTAGGTGCATAACTTTGCACTTGTCCACATTAAAATTCATCTGCCATTTGGACACCCAGCCTTCCAATTTATCAAGGTCCTCTTGCAATTTTTCTCAATCCTCTTGGGCTTTAACAACTTTGGATAATTTTGTGCCATCTGCAAATTTGATCACCTCACTTGTTATTCCCATTTCTAGGTCACTTATGAATATGTTAAAAAGCAGCGGGCCCAGCACAGATCCCTGGGGTACTTCACTATTTACTTTTCTCAATTGAGAAAACTGGCCATTTAGCCTTACTATCTGCCTTCTATCTTTTTTTTTTTTTTTTATTATTTAAAGGCAACACAAAATTACAGATAACAATAATGTCATGAGTTGTAAGCAATACACGGTAACAAGCAAAACAGGAGCAAACTCACAAGCAAGACTCTCAAGGTCTTTCCCCCCCCCCCAACTCCCCTACTCCCCGATTATCGTCCTATAGCGTCCCCAAATTACGGTACCTACCTACCCCTTCTACTCCCCATCCCCACCCTCCCTTTCCCACCCCCCGCCCTCCTCTAAGACTCTCCATGCCAGTTAAGAGTGACGAGAGAATATCAGCTTACCAGACCACACAGGGAGGAGAAGGAGCCCGGAGACACCACCTCCCCCAAGTGTACGAGGACAGTACTACCAAGGATTATGGATGACCCCTACACAATCATGCACCATACTTTAAAACAAAAGCTTCCCACACTTGCTCAAACTGGGGCAGGCATAGCTTTCCAGCCGCCACCCCGCGCTCCATAGTATACGTATCCCACATCCGTTCCAGCCAATTAGAAAAGGACGGTGCCAAGGCCTGCTTCCAGGCAGCCGCCAGTGCCAGCCGAGCAGCATTCAAACCGTGTCGAATCAGGGCCAGTTGAAGGGTTTTGGCGCCCGGGACATTCACACCGAAAAGAAAGATGCCTGGATCCCAGGGAATGTGCAGACCAACCAATTGCTTTAAGCGATACTGGATCCCCCTCCAGAAGATTCTAATACGAGGGCAGAGCCACCAGACATGCGCCAAAGTGCCCTTCTGTCCGCAGCTCCGCCAGCACAGATCCAAAGCTTGTGATAAGGAAGCTTATCATAGTTCAGGAGGGAACTATAAAAGAGGTGAATTGGCTTTGAACAAGCAACCTGTCTTTGCTGGTAGAAATACTAAAACAGAATGTTTTCATAAAAGACTACCAGTCCCAGAATGCACCAGGTTTCAAACAGCCTCTAGAAGAGCTGAAGTGGGGAAACATGTGTTCAATCAGGAGAGCTATGAGGTAATCCCCAATCACTCATCTCCAAGGGCAGGGCTTGATTCAGCACACCTGGGCTGTGCTAGGGTGGAGTGTCCCTCTAAGCAAGTTAAAAGTAAAAGATATTCTCCACACAGGCAGAACAGAAAGAACAGAGAGAACCAGGAGAGCAGACAGAAAGAGGAGAGAGGACTACAACAGCAGAAGCAATGTGGAAGGAAGAAGAGAAAGACATCTTGGAGGTCTAAAGAAGGAGCCCACAGCAGTATGTGTGTTAGGAGTGATTCCAGAGGCAAGCATACTCCATTGGACTGGAGGAAGCCAGAGGAGTGGGGTTATAGAGCCAGGAACTCCCAAACGGCACCTTTGAAGGAGACGGCTGCATTTGGAAGGGGCCCTAAGACCGGTGCAAGAAGGTATGTGAAGAGAGACCCAGTGTCCAGGGATCTTGATTGGAAGGCTGGACATAAAAGCTGGACTACTTACTGGCCAGGATACCAGGAGAGGAAACCTAACAGCAAAGGAAGCTCAGGTATGAACTTTGATCTATGCCCTAGCTCTTCTCCAGGAAGACAGCAGGGAAACAAATATTATCCTGAGAATGATTAATTAAAGAATTCCTCTGAGCCAGACCCTGATATTGATTCCATGATATTTGAGGAAGAAGGAGATATATCAAATGATCAGAATGAATACATGGGTTGCTCTCTGTCTAGGCTGTTGTTTTAAAGTACTTTCTCACTAATACAACAACCACCAAAAGAAACTGTAACTTGTTCTTTTATCTACCCAGAAAAGTCTCTGCAAGAAAGCTTTAGGGTAGGATTGAGCCACGTAGAGAGAGTGAACCAGCAAAGGGGTTTGCAGCTGGCTAAGGTGATTGAGCCAGGCACAAGTGCACGTGAGCTCTGGAAGGAAACTTTTTCTTTTTTTTTGTGTGGGTGAATAGAAGAAAGTTATCCTTGATAAAGAACAGTTTTTTTGTTACTTTTGGGTTTTGTTTTTGCCTTTTGAAGCACTGCTAAGAATGTCATTAGCAAGAGCCATCAAAAAGACCTTTTCTGTTTCCCATCAAGGTCTTTATTGATTTATTGCTTAAGAAGTTCAGTTACCTTATAACATGCTTTGTTTTTCCTGAGTACAATACTGGAAGCAAATGTCCTTTTGTGTTACCAAGTAAATCTATGTGGGAGAATAAACCCCATGAATAAAATCTGTTTTTCTTTGCTTACACTCGAGCATCACAACTCATTATTTTGTGAACGGCTGATTCTGGTATAAGTAAACTACATTCCCCACAATCCTTTGCAAGCCATAATATATTTTGCCTTTGCCAAGACTGTGGACATTCACGACCAGCGCCCCCGTTTACAAGCTCCGGGATATGCACGCGCGATCCGCTCAGGCGTCATGTACCATCTATAAAGTATTTTATAATTAGTTTCGCGGGCGTTAATTGCCACCAAACTTTTCCACAGCCTACCTTCCAGCTGTTCCCATCGTTGCTCCGTATAGTGAAGAGTCAGATCGTGATTCCACTGCTCTCTATGCTTGCCGAGTCCCGGCTGCTGCTCTTGCAAATGAGCGTACAAGGTAGCAACAAGGCCTTTCGTAGTGGTACACTCCGCACAGAGGTGCTCAACATCTGTCAAATCACGGGCGACTTGAGACCGAACCGCCCGAGCCCGAACCCAATGAGCCACCTGTGTGTACTGGAAGACATGAGAGTCGGGAAGATCAAAGTCCTCTTGAAGTGCTCGGAAAGAGCGTAACCTTTCCTCATCAAAGAGCTGGCCGGCACGACTAAGCCCCTTATGCCCCACATCCGAAAAACCGGACCAATCATCCCAGGGGGAAACAAAGTGTTATCCACAAGAGGTGCTAAAGGGGTTAGGTCCGCCCCCTGAGGCCGAAAGAACTTGTCCCAGCATTGAAGAGTATGTAGGATATAGGGGTTACTTGATCGCGTACCCCCTCGCAACCTAGAACCAAGTAACAGCCTATCTCCCAATCCCGCCCCTCCCGAGATATACTGCTCCAGTTGAACCCAGCGTTTGGTGCTATCAGTGGTCATCCACTCTACCCCGGCACGACATTGTGCCGCCACGTAATACCATTGGAGGTTGGGCGCCCCCATTCCTCCACGGCGGGTATGCATATAAAGAGTCTGTCGTGCTATACGGGGCCAACGGGATCGCCATATAAACTTTATAAGCATTGTTTGCCAAGCAGCCAAGACTCCCCGCGGTAGCGGTATAGGAAGTACCTGAAAGAGGTATAAAAACTTTGGAACAACCACCATCTTGACCACCGCAATACGCCCGAACCAGGACAGCATCAGGCTAGCCCAAGACGCCAAGTCATGCTTAACCTGTTGAAGTAGTGGGATGTAATTTGCCTTATACAGTGCCGCACGGTCAACCGTCAGATTCACTCCTAAATAGAGTAAGGCACCTGATACCCGCGGAATGGATACTTGGTCTTCAATTGTGAGCAGACAGCTTCTGGGACCCCAACATTTAGAATCTCAGATTTAGTGTAATTGATCTGGAACCCCGAAACGTGAGAGAAGGCGTCAAAGAGTTGCATAGCAGTTGGAAGGGACACACCCAGATCCACCAAGGATAATATGATATCGTCCACAAAAAGCGCAATTCTGTAATCAGCAGGGCCCACTCGGACACCCATTATGTCTGGGTGATCACGGAAACTCTGCGCCAGGAGCTCCATCACCAGAGCAAACAATAACGGTGACAAGGGGCACCCCTGCCGAGTACCCCTTTCCAATGCAAAGCTTGCGGACTGACCCCCGTTAACCCGGACACATGCCCTAGGCTCTTGATAAAGGCTATGAACCCAACGCTTAAAATTGGGGCCAAACCCCATCGCATCCAACACACACCACAGAAAGCCCCAGCTGACGCGATCGAAGGCTTTCTCAGCGTCAACTCCCACCAAAAGTGCCAGCTGAGGGTCTTGCCGGGCAACATGCATTACCTGTAGCATTCGCCGGATATTGTCCGCCGCTTGGCGGCCCGGCACAAACCCAACTTGATCTGAATGTACCAAGGCTGGCAGAATCCGGTTCAGTCGAGCAGCCAACGCGGATGCCAGGATTTTCACATCCGAATTTAGTAAGGAGATTGGGCGGTACGAAGCTGCCTCTTGTAGGGGCTTGCCCGGCTTAGGGATCATTGCAATAAGGGCTTCGCGTTGGGAAGGGGGCAACGCCACCCCCCGCAATACCTCATTAAAGAGCACTACCAGAGTCGGCGCTAGTTGAGCACTAAATGTTTTATAATACTCCGCAGGAAAGCCATCCGAGCCCGGGGCCCCCCCGGTTTTCAACCGTCGGATTGCTATATCCACCTCCTCCACTGCAAGTTCAGCATCTAATTGCGCGGCGTCCGACTCGGTCATTCGCGGTAGCGTGACTGATCGCAAATAATCCTGCACACGAAGCAAGTCAATAGCCTCTGCTTTGTACAACCGTTCCAAAAATTTGGCAAATACCTCACGTATCTCTCTGGAGATCACCCGCTGATGTCCCCGGGAATCGCGAATTTCACGAATTACCCTTGAGGTGTACTGCTGACGAAGCCGTAGGGCTAGATACCGACCAGCCTTGTTCCCCCGCTCATAAAAGGTTTGGCGCATTTTCTGGCGCATGTTATCCAAGTTGCGTTGCCGACATGCATCCAACTTAGCCTGCACTGCCTGCCATTGGCGCAAGACACGAGCATGCTCTAACTGAAATCGTCAAGACTCTTCCTCTAATTGACAAGATTCCTGTTTCCAGGCCCGACGTGTATGGGTCGCCTCTGCTATCAGACGGCCCCGAGCGGTGGCCTTGAAAGCTTCCCAAACCATTGGCAAGTGGACCTCCCCAGAGTCGTTTAATTCAAAAAAGTCATTTATAAAACGGCCATGGTCTTGAACAGCACGCTGCCGCCGCAAAAATCATACATCCAAACGCCAAAGCCGGTGCTGCTCACCATAAAGATCCTCAGATAGGGTAATCCAGCACGGAGCATGATCCGACCACGTCAGCGTCCCATGCCCCGCCTCGACTTTCCCGTCCATAAAACGCTGATCCAACAGAAAATAATCAATACGGGTATGTACCCGATGAACAGGTGAGAAATATGTATAGCTTTTTTCCCCCTCATGTGTATCTCTCCAGACGTCACGCAAGCCCAGGTCGTGCATTAAGTTCCGCAGCGCCTTGCTAGGCCCACGGGTCTCCCTCCCAACCTTACCTGTCGAATCCAAATGAGGGATCAAGTGAGCATTACAATCCCCTCCCAGTATGATAGGGCCGGTTGCAAATTCGGCCAGCTGAGCTTTCATCTGCGCAAAAAAAGTCACTTGGCCTGTATTGGGGGCGTACACGTTAGCCAATGTCAAAAGACGGCCTTCCAGGCGAACATTCAAGAAGAGCCACCTCCCCAGGTTATCCCTCTTAGCTTCTTCCACCTTGAGAGATAAGCACTGATGGAATAGCAAGGCCACCCCACACTTCTTTCGACCGTTTGCATCCGAAGCAACCCATACCTCATAATAAGGTTTGCGTCTTAACCACCCTTGTTTGCTAGCACGGAGGTGTGTCTCCTGCAAAAACACTATGTCCGCTCTCAAGGATCTCAATTCCGCAAACAGCAAGGAACGTTTTCCAGGGGAATTGAGACCCTTTACATTCAGAGAAATCACTTTCAACATGATTAATCAACTTTCCTCACTGCCATAGCCCCCCCTCCCCGTATAGTCACAAATCTGACACAATATGAACATCCTCTCACCTACCCATCTCTTTACAGTATTCGGAGGTCCTCCCCACCACCACACCCAAGTCCCAACCCCTATAGTTATCCAAAAAGCCTTTCCCCCCGCACCCTCCTCCCAAATCAATCCTATCTGTACTCTACCCCCCTCCCATCCATCCACCCCTCCCAGCAGTACCACCTGCCTGCCAGAAGGACAGGACACGGCAAAGCTAACCCCTTACCCAGCTCCATCCGGTTCCCCGTGCACAAAAGAAACTAGAATGTAATATGCTGTTGCGTCCCCCCTATGCAACACAGCTCGCCCCCTATTCCATATCATAACCACATTGTCCTCCTCCCCCCTTATAACATAAAACAAGCTCCCGAAGCCCCACATTAACGTGATACCTTAAGTACATAAATACTAGCTAGATATATAGCTAACTCATGCAAACATATGATAGTAATCGCTTTTCAATAACAAAGGAGTCACTGAGAACTCTCCCATGCCTGTGAGGCTTTGCAGGCGGTCCAGGGAGTCTTAAGTTGATCTGCCCACTCGAGTCCACTTTGAGCGCTGAGGCCTGGAGGCCAGAGGCACCGGCAGTTCATTATCTTTCACCAGGCCCGCCTGCCGCAACACTCTCCATGCCTCCGTATGGTCTTTGGCTGAAACTTTTTTATTTCCCAGGAGGAAGTTCATCCGAAAGGGAAAAGACCAGTAGTAGCAAATCCCTTTGTTGTTCAGCACCGCCGTAATTGGCTTCATCTCTCTCCGGCGGGCCAGCGTGAAGGCAGAAAGATCCTGGTACACGGAGACCGTTGCTTCCTGGAAATGGATCACTTTTTTCTCTCGACCCCGTCGTAAAAGTAGCTCTGCGTCCATGTACCTCAGAAATCTAGCAATTACATCCCGTGGTTGGTTGTTCGGGGGTTTTCCCAGGGCACGGTGCGCCCTCTCAATCTCCATCCGAGAGCCCTGGGCAGCCAATTCCTCAGGTGTAAGTAATTCCCCTATCAGGGTTCTGAGCACCACCATTAGGTCCTCAGCGCCCCCCCCCCCCCACCTCCGGAATGCCTCGGAAGCGTACATTGTTGCGACGAGATCTGTTTTCAATGTCATCAATTTTATAAGTCAGCTCCATCGCCTGCGAGCGCTGTTTGTCTACTGCACATTGTAAGTCCACCAGTGTACCAACGTGATCCTCCATATTCGTCACGACCTCTTCCACTCGAGTGCCGAGGTCTTTTATGTCAGCTCTGAGTTCCGCCATTGAGCTCATCACCTCCTCGCGCATGGAGCGAAATTCATTTGCCAACTCTTCAAAGCCCCTTCGAAGCTCCCTCTGTAAAAGGGCGTGCGATGCTGAGGCTGCAGGGTCCTGATCAAGCTCACTCATTGTCTCGTCCCCGGAGCCGTCTGATAGCGTCTTTCGGGGTGGGGTGGACTGCGCTCCATTCCTGCCCTGCAGGCACTGGGAAGCCCGCACACCATCCCGGGGCTCCAGCCCCTTGGCTTTGGTAGCCATAAGATCTACCAGACGTGGCCTTAGAGCAGTGAAGGGTTAGTGTTGGGGACAGTTGAAAGTAGAGAGAAACTAAGTTCCACTCTTGAACAGCAGATGGCACTCCACTCAGGAAACACAAGTAGCAATGTCCAGCAGACACAAGAAAGGACCGCAAGCAATTCAGATGTTATAATTTCGGCAGCACGAGAGGAAACAATCAACAAACCTGGACCAAAGCCCAGGAAGCAGAAATGGGATTCCAGCCAATGTGTCTACGACCTCCAAGAGACATGAAGATTTCAGGCTCAGGATTCAGAACCACTCATGGTCCCAGATGTGATCTGTTCCTGCCAAAAGTGTCTGGAACGCAAAGATGCTCATGCGTTCCAGAACCACGTGGCTATGGCCGCCAGCCTTCTTAAGCCAAGCAACAGCATCCAAGTCACTTCATCTCGAGGGGTGTTGCAGAGCTCTCACCTCTTCAGACGTTACTCGCAGCAGCTCTCCCAAGTAGGCTTCAGTGAAAAGAGCCACGATGCAGTTTTCTCCGAGGTGGGCCCAAGCACTCCCGGCACTCCGCTCTCCGGGCACCGCTCCAGCAGGCACTGACGTCCTGCAGGTCTCTGCTCTCCCTCCTGCTCGCAAGCACCAGGCACCGCTCCTCCAAGATCGCTGTAGAGGGACGTCCCGGGTCGCGCTGTAACAGCAGCCGGCAGCTGAGAAGCGGCTCCAGCTGCGGGGATCCGCGCCTCCCCCACCAGTGCACACAGGAGCAGGTCACAGCTAAAGGAAGCGATTCAAGCTTCGGAGGCGCACAACACCTCTCCCAGCACAGCGAAAGTGCCTCCGATCTCCCCCTCAGTCATAGGGAAGGGTCCGCTGGCTGCTCCCAACTCGGATCAGGTAGGCACCGGGGTAAACACTATAAATTTGCAAGTGGTTGCTATATTCGGGGGAATACCGGATCGGAGCTGCACTAGAATGCGGCCATTCTTTCTCGGGGTCGCTAGCGCCCCCCCCCTATCTGCCTTCTATCTTTTAACCAATTTCTGATCCACAATACTAAACTGCCTCCAATCCCATGACTTTTTAATTTCGCAAAGAGTCTCTCATGAGGGACCTTGTCAAAGGCTTTGTGAAAATTCAGATACACTATATTCGACCAGCTCACCTTTGTCTACCTGTTTATTCACACCTTCAAAAAAATATAACAGATTAATAAGACAAGACCTTCCTTGGCTAAGCCATGTTGGCTTTCTCCCATTAAACCATGACTATCTCTACATGTTAAGTAATTTTGTACTTTAATGGTTTCTACCATGTTGCCTGGTACTGACGTCAGGCTCATTGGTCTGTACTTTCCCGGATCACTCCTGGAACTCTTTTTAAAAATTTGCATTACATTGGCCATTTGTCAATCTTCAGGTATTACAGATGATTTTAATGATACTTCACAGATTACTAATAGTAGGTCTATAATCTCATAATTCAGTTCCTTGAACACCCTCCGGTATTGAAAGAACCATCCAGTCCAGGTGATTTGCTACCCTAGTTTATCAAAAAGTTGTAATACATCTTCCCGGTTTATCAATATTTCTTTCAATTCTTCCAATGCATCACCTGTAAATACCATTTCAATCATGGGTATCTTCCCTACATCTTCTTCAATAAAGACTGAAGCAAAGAAATCATTCGTTCTCACCCGCTATGGCCTTGTCCCCTCTTAGTACCTCTTTTACTCCTCTATCATCTAATGGCCCAGCTGACTTTCTCACAGGTTTTTGCTACTAATGTACTTAAAAAAAATTATGCATTTTTGATTCCACAGCAAGCTTTTTTTCAAATTCTCCCTTTGCCTGCCTTATCAATGCCTTTCATCTAACTTGTCAATGCTTATGTTGTTTCCAGTTTTCATCATTTGGCTCCTTTTTCCATTTTCTGAAAGATGCTTTTTTGGCAACCACAGCCTCTCTGACCTTACCTTTAAACTATGCTGACAGTTTTTTGGACTTCCTTCCACTTTTCTTAAAGCGTGGAATACTTCTGGTCTGGATTTCCAAGATAGTATTTTTAAACACCACCTATTGCTTGATGTAAATCTTAAACCTTTGCAGTTGCTCCTTTTAGTTTTTTCTTAACTATTTTAATCATTTTATCATAGTCTCCCTTTTGAAAGTTAAAAGGTAATACTGTGATTTCCTTGCCATCCTTCCTCCATTTATTAATCAAATGCAATCATGCTATGATCACCATTGCCAAGTGGCCCCAATACTCTTATCTCTTATACCAGATCTTGTGCTCCACTAGTTCTAAAATTGCTTCCCCTCTTGTTGGTTCATGAATCAGCTGCTCCAAGAAGCAGTCATTTATTTCATCTAGAAACTTTATCACCTTAGCATGTCCTGCCATGACACTGACTCAGATCAGTGTAATTGAAATCACCCATTATTAGTACTGTGCTGTAACTTTTGTTAGCTTCCCCGATTTCTTTAAGCATTTCATCATCCATTTGTTCATTCTGGCCAGGAGGTCGGTAGTACAATCCACTGCCATTGCCTTTCCCTTTTTACATGGAAGTTCAATCCATAGAGATTCTACAATGTATTTTGTTTCCTGCAAAACTTTAATCCTGTGTGACTCAATGCCCTCTCTAACAGAGTGTAACCTCTCCAACAATTTGATCTACTCTATCATTGCAATATAATTTCTACTCAGGTATCACAGTGTCCCACTGGTTGTCCTCCTTCCAACAGATCTCTGAGGTACCAATCATATCTAACCTCACATTTAGTGCTATATATTATAACTCTCTCATCTTATTTTTTAGACTTCTAGCATTTGCATACAAGCATTTAAGAAGTTAAATTTTATTCATATTAATCTGGTTATCGGTAGCCAGGGGTAATTTGGAATATTTAAGCTCTGTCAGCGCTGTACTTAAGGGTATTTGGGTTACTTTTGTCTCTATCGGAACCTCTCTATCGATATGTCTTAGCTTCAATTTTTTGCTAGTATCCTTAAGGATACAATGTTCTGAACCATGCTCTTGGGTGACTGTCAGCTTTCCCCTATTATCTAGTTTAAAAGCTGCTCTATCTTCTTTTTAAAGGTTGATACCTGCAACCTGCTTCCATCCTGGTTAAGGTGAAGCCCCATCCCTTCAGAAAAGCCCCTCCTTTCCCCAGAATGTTGCCAAGTTTCTAAGAAATTGAAATCCCACTTGCACCACTGTCTCATCATACATTGAGATTCCGGAGCTCTGCCTGCCTTTTGGGTCCTGCGTGTGGAATGGGAAGCATTTCAAAGAATGCTACCCTGGAAGTTCTGGATTTCAACTTCCTACCTAAAAGACTAAAGTTGGTCTCCAGAACCTCCCTACCACACTTTCCTATGTCATTGGTACCAACAAGTACAAAGACAGCAGACTTCACCCCTTGCCTAGGTTGCGCGTGAGGTCCGCTACCTTCACACCAGGCAGGCATGTTATGTTTATTATATTTGATATACCGCCCTTCATTAAATCAAACAGAGCGGTGTACAATTACCAGGCGATCCTCACATCCACCAGATGAAATCACCAACTATAATGGCTGTCCTAACCCTTCCCCTCATGAGCACATGGCCCTGGAGAAACCTCCTCAGTGTGAGAGGGTTTTATATCACCTGGAGGACAGGTCCTAGCTACAGGATTCATTTCCTGCCACACCAGGGTGATACTCTCCTGTCATGTGACCTCTCTCCTCTATGGCAACAGGAAGGCTGCCAGACTGGAGGTTGGACTTCAGTACTACGCCCCGGTAGGTCTCGTCTATATATCTCTCTGTCTTCCTTATGTCTTCCAAGTCAGTTACTCTAGCTTCCAGAGATCGGACTTGTTCTCTGAGAGAAGAGCTCCTTGCACCTAGTGCACACATAAAACCCCTCACCAAATGGGAGAAAAACATAAATGAGACACTCAATGCAAAAGACTGGAAAGCTCCCATCTTGCTGCTGGACTGCTGTCTGCATCTTAGTTTTAAGGTTTTGTATAGGTATTTGTTTACTTAGGTTTGCTGGAGATATCTATACTAATACAACTATAACTAATATGTTTAATGGACTTTCTTCACCTCAAGATTAATTAATCTCAGGTCCTTAAATAATGTATTCCTGAGGAAGGATAACCATCCGCACCTGAAACTGAACACGGGTACCTTCTTCCCATTAATAAGTTTAAGAGCCTATAAAGCTAAGATTATTCCTGGGGTGGGAGGGAAAGAAAATGTAATAAAAGTTGGCTTCTAACACAGTGCCCTGACCTGTGCTTCTAAGGTAAAGTCTTACCAATTTCATGGGTGATTCACACAATTTGATAGAGGGGAGCCTTTCAAATCGCCTATTAATTAATTAATTAATCAATTACTTTAATCGTCTTTTTATAGACTGCCCCTTCCATCGATCAGGGGAAGTTTACATTGAACAAAACTCCTATAATCGATTACAGAGAACATATCAAAACTATCATACAAAGAATTTTGATCTGTCACTTGCCTTTAACACCTATTTAAAATAAATTCACAGATATTTTGCCTCCTACCTGGAAGGCCTCTTTATAAAGGTCTCTAGAAACTAGTTAATTTCTTTCTACTCAGAGACTATTTATTCTACTTGTATGCAAAGCTATACTCTGATTTGATTTAAACGATAAGCTCTCTAGAAACAAATTTATTTCATAGACTATTTATTTTACTTTCTATGCTAAGTTACACTCTGATTTGATTTAAATGAAAAGGTCTCTGGTTGTAGTAAAACCTGACTGACTCAGCAAAGACACTTTATTCTAACATACACAGACTTAGCTTTAACCCAGGGGTCTCAAACTCAAATTGCTTTGAGGGCCAAATGAGGACTTGTAGAGTAACCCGGGGGCCGCACAAGACGCAGGCCTCATTTGCATAAGGGCATCATTTGCATAAATATTTGCATAATGTTACCACACACTAACGTTTAGTAAACATGCCTCTTAATGAGTGTATGGATAAAGAAAGACTAAAAGATTTCTACATTACTATAATCCAGTGCCAACCGCCAGGCACATTAGGAACTACTAGAAACACTGCCCATTTAGAACCCATAGCAAACCTGCCATGTCCTAACAGCACTACCAGGACTCACAAAGCACCATACCCTAACTGTCAAAAGGCAACACTGCAAATATTAAATCAACACATTTCAGAGAATAACAATACATGACCTATTCGGGAAAGAGAACAAGTGGCAATGTCACACATACAATCTGTGGGTGCATAAGTTTGCCTGAACTGCATGGAGGTTTTCCCAGTTGGTGGAGTTGAGGAAATGCTAGTGTTTACATGCAGACTTAGAAAATAGGCACCTATATGCATAAATCAACCTTGGAAATTTGTATGTGGTCAAGAGCAAGTGCATATATAAATGCATAAATTCCCTGTAGAAATTTTCAAAGAAGAAATACATGCATATTTATGTAATAAATACAAAATTAAAAAACAGAAGGAACAAGAATGAGAACTGAATCCTTGGCCTGGATTATTACTTTGAATAGCCTGCATATAATATCACAGAGTGAGATGGTTGATTACTGCCATAGTATGTGCAAACCTAACCCACATAACCCTACATTGGCTTCTTTGAAAATCTACTTGCACTGTGAATGCCTACATTTTTAATTAAATCTGGAAACATTGTCCCCAGAAAGAAAGTCATCTCTAGCAAGGAAGGGTACCTCAAAAGACCAATTCACTGCTAAAGATCTCCAAAGCCTGCTTTGGTGAAAGGAGGTATTACCCACACTTGGTTACTATGGTGTTAAATAGTTATCAAGTAACACGTTATAAATAAAATTGAATCAATACATAACATAACTATTTTTTTTTGCTCCCAAGTAGAACCTACAAACGTTCTTCCCTTTCCAAAAAAGCGCTATATGCTCAAAAACTGCAGTCCCTGAGTAATCCAGACAAGAAAAATGTGTGCGTATCCATACGCAGATCCGACCCACGGCCATACCACTACTACTGCTTCGCGCTCCTCCCCGGGCGAGGACTTGTTGGCGAAGAGGCAGCAGAGGCTCCAGCAGCAATTGTTGCTCGTCTCGCCTGTGGCTCCGCCTCGCTACCTGTCAGCGCGCTTCTGCCGCCGCCGGTGCTTCTTCCGTTCATCCGATGTGACTGCGGCGGCACAGGAGGGACGAGCGCCGGGGATTAGCCAGTCGGCAGCGGAGAGGAGCTGAGAAAAATGCTTTGCCGGGCAGATGGGAAGCCGGGGGGAGGTTTTTGTTTCTTCGGCATCGCGGACCGCACAAAGGTCTCTCGCGGGCCGCATGCGGCCCACGGGCCGCGTGTTTGAGACCCCTGCTTTAACCCAAAGAATTCCCTTTTTCCCCAATATTAAGAGTATATTCCAGAAGATAAATACTAACAAATGTAGATCCTTTTCCAGCTGTAGTAGCCTTTGGTAGTCCTTCAAGACTAAATGGAAGGCCTCTTTGTAAAGGTATCTAGGACAAATTATTTTTTTTCAACTCAAAGAATATTTTACCCTTTTCTTCCTTTTATGCTAAGCTATATTCTAATCTGATTTAAACTAAAAGCTCTTAGCTGATTCTAGGCCCTGACTGAGTTTTAAATTTGAACTAAAAGCTCTCTGCTGGTTTCAAATTTAAACTAAAAGCTCTGATGATTTTAAAAGTAAACTAAAAGCTTAATCTAAAAGCTATCTGCTAGGTTTTAAATTTAAACTAAAAGTTATCTGCTGATACTAGGCCCTGACAATTTTACATATAAACTAAGAGTTCTCTGCTGATTTTAAATTAAACTAAAAACTCTCTGCTGGTTTTAAATTTAAAATAAAAGCTATCTGCCCTGAGTTAGCAAATAAATCTGTGTATTTCAGAATCCAGTATATCAGTTTAACCTAAAGAATTCCCTTTTCCCCAAGATTTAAAGAATTTCTCAGAAGCAAATACTTACAAGTGCAGATTTCTTTCCAGCAGCAGTAGTCCTTTTGGAGTCCTTCAAGACTGAGAATTACAGAGCTCTGGTTGAACTATTTATGCCTGTGCTTCTAAGGTAACCTGTTAACAATTTCCTTGGTGATTCCTTGGTTTAATAGAGAAAGCCTTTCAAACTGCCCCTTTTTCCTTTCACTTGGTTTTAACACCTATTTAACACAAATTCCCAGATCTCTTGCCTCATAAGTGGACGGCCTCTTTGTAAAAGGTATCTAGAAACAATTTATTTTTTTCAACTCAAAAGAATATTTTACCCTAGTTTCCTTCTATGCTAAGCTATACTCTGATTTGATTTAAATTAAAAGCTCTTTGCTGATACTAGGCCCTAACAGTTTTAAATTTAAACTAAAAGCTCTCTTCTGTTTTTAAAAGTAATCTAAAAGCTCTATGCTGGGTTTTAAATTTAAGCTAAAGCTCTCTGCTGGTTTTAAAAGTAAACTAAAAGCTCTCTGCTAGGTTTTAAATTTAAACTAAAAGCTATCTGCTGATACTAGGCCCTAACTGAGTTAACAAATACACTGGATTCTAAAATACACATTTTTATCAGTTTTAATCCCCCTTTTCCCCACGACTTAGAGAATTTCCCAGAAGTAAATACTTACAAGTGCAGATTTCTTTCCAGCAGAAGCAGCCCTTTTGGTAGCCCTTCAAGACTCTGGTAGTCCTTCAAGACAAGGTTTGGATTCACCCAAGTCCTTAACCCGCTTCTCCAAGTCAACACCAAACAAGAGCCTCCTTTAAAGGCAAGACGAGTAAATCTGGATTTGGAGGACAAATCCACCGCCCAATGGCAAAGCCAAATCCAATATAGCACAACAATTGACAGAGCAATGTCTTTAGCCTACAAGAGGACAAGATCACAGATAGCATCTGACAAAAGGTCTGTAGCCAATTCTAAGAGGATCATAATATCCTCTGGTGCAAAGGACTAAATCCACTAGAGCAGAAATCTAGTCATTAGACCCACACACACCACCAACTGAAGGATAACAGTGGAGGCTGCAAATGGATTCTTCAAGATAGTGTTCACCTTACAATCCAGGGGGTCCTTCAGGGCCGTTCCACCCTCCACCGAAATGGTGGTCTGCTTCGTAACCACTGTAACCTGTACATCCACCCTTGGCATATTAAACTACTCAGCCTGATCATCCTGTGGCAGGGCATAAAGCCTCCTGGAAATTTTCACTGCCTTCACTTGAGAATCAGGCAACGCCCACTCAAAGTGTATCATGCTCTTGATAACCTCTGGAAAAGAAAAGGCTGTCTTGGACTTCTGAAGCCCCTGCAAGAGAGGATGAATCTGCAGCCCTTGTTCAGCCACTAGAGGGGTCAGTCAAACATAGGGCGGATGAGACCAGACTAATCAGGGCTACAAATTCGTCCTTCCTGAACAGGCAATTAATACTGGGCTCGTTGTGATCTTTAGAGTGAGAAGACAATTCGCCCTCCAAGTCGGAATCAGTGCCCAAAGCATCGGGACGGGACGGGACCTGGTCTTGCCCAGAGGATAGTTGATCCAAATCTCCAGACTCCAACCGTCACTGAGACCACTTAGAAGACAAAGACCGTGCCAAGCTCTGATGTCCACTGTCCCTCCTCCAAGTGGGCAGAAAGATTGACAGGACCCAGAGACTCCAGGGTCTGCTTTTCCAGGCCAGAAAGACCAAGCTTGATGCAGAAAGGAGATCAGGAAGGACAATCCAGAACTTCCTCAATGGCCAAATGGCCCCCATCACTGAGGGAACATCAGATGGCGACACCTTCTGCAAAAGGAAGCATCCAGAGGAGACAGCACCGAGAAGGCTAACTTGACAATTATTTTTCTTTGGGGCAATGTCCGCAGCACAGAAGATAAAGCTGGAACAACAATCATGTCTCTCAGTTGTGAAGGGAAAGAATGCCTTCTAATGGTGCATCTGAAGCCTCCATGCAAGCTGAGCATATACCAGAATCCAGCGAAAATACTTTACGCTCTCCATAGACCAGGCAGCGTTTCTTTGAAGGCGGCATAACCCCCTCCACGACCAGCAATATTTAGGTGATGCAAAATAAAAGTGCACTAAGTAGGTGCAGACCAGAGTCACACGCACAGAAACTGCACAGAGCCACGCATACAAGGGCCGTGCAGTCACCATGCGCCACCAGTGTGGAAAAGCATGGGAAGCACAAACAATGCACATAGGCAGTTAAGCAAGGTGGAAAAACACCGGCACTGAAACAACAAATGCCCTGAGCAACCCAAACACAACTTAGCACCCTGGCAATGGACGAAGTCGAGAGTGTCCACAAACAAAATAGACAGACAGGTTTAGTCTTTGGTACTCATCCCTGGGGAACTCGAGTCAAGTAAAACCATGCTGGGCTCAGTGCTAATCCTCTGTTGCCAAAACTGCAGTCACATACGTCAGAAGAGCCCTCTTCAAATTTTCCAGGGAGAGCAGGGGGAAGGAGGAAAGAATGCACTGAGGCTGTGTGAGGCTTGAAGAATCCTTCCAAAATGCCTTTTCCAATCTTTGGGCTGCTCAGCGTGTCTTTAACAAGATAAGGGCAGGGAGCTTAACCAATTTCCCTCCTCCTATGGCATCCGAAAATCACCTGTTTTAAGGGTGACCCTACTGGAGCTTCCTGTGTCATGCTCCAGTGAGAAATCCACCAGTAAGGATGGTTGCTCATAAGCAAAATCAATCTTTCCCTCTCAAATAGTGTAGTTACTCACCTGTAACAGGTGTTCTCCAGGGACAGCAGGAATCAGTCCTCACTTATAAGTGACGTCAGCACCGATGGAGCCCGCGCAGAGAAATTCCCTAGCTTTCAAAGAAAGCCTTTGGGATTGCTGCCATGCATATGTGGTCCTCTTCCCGCCCAAAGGTACCATCTTGCTTAGTCAGGTCTCTTAGCTGGAGCCCTACCAAGCAGATGGCAAGGGAAAGACAAAAATCCAGCAAATCATCAGGGTAGGCGGGAGGGTAGTGAGGACTGATTCCTGCTGTCCTTGGAGAACACCTGTTACAGGTGAGTAAGTCCGCTTTCTCCAGGAACAAGCAGGAAGTCAGTCCTCACTTATGGGAATCCCCAGCTACAGGCTACCGAACCTTTAACCAAAAAACGCTTCCGCGAGGTCATGAGCAGAAGCCAATACCCGAAGGAGCCAGAGTCCTCGGGGCAAAGCCCTTGGTAGCCGTGAAGAAGGGTCGGAGGGCAGGAGTTGTTTATACCCTGAACAGGTTACGGAGTACAGCCTGGCCGAAGGCGCAGTCCCGACAGGACTCCCACTCCAGACAGTAGTGTGCAGCGAAGGTGTTCGCTGAAGACCAGTTTGCTGCCCGGCAGATGTCCATCGGGGCACAGAACGCAGCGAGGCCACCGAAGCCCCTTTGGCCTGGACCCCATGTGCGGTGACTCGATGATCTAGCGGGGCACCCACCTTCGTGTGGGCAAAGGAGAGAGGACGTTTAGTGACTGCCTGCCCCATTTGATTGGGATTGTAGATCACAAAGAGTTGGCTAGACTTGCGATGAGCCTAGGTGCGCTGCAGATAGAAGGCAAAAGCCCTTTTGCAGTCGAGTGTATGGAGAGTTGCCGACTTCCGGTTGGCATGGGGTCTTGGAAAGAAAGTCGACAAGACTAACTCCTGGTTGAGATGGAAGTCCAAAACAATATTTGGCAGGAATTTGGGGTGGGTACCGAGGACCACCCTATTCCTACAGAATCTAGTGTAAGGGGCATCAGCCATGAGAGTCTGGAGCTCACTGACTCGGCGGGCCGAAATCAGAACCACCAGGAAAGCCACCTTCCAGGATAGGTGCTGAAGTGCGCACGTCGCCATTGGCTCGAAGGGTGAACGCGTAAGCTGCATGAGCACTACGTTCAGGTCCCATTCCTTCAGGGGAGGCCAGATAGGCGGCTTAGACAGCAAACGACCCCACATAAAGCGGGAGACCAAGGGCAGCCCTGACAGGGGTTTTCCCTCGATGGGAAGGTGATTCGCCGAGATGGCACTCAAATGCACCCTGACGGAGTTCGACTTCAGGCTTTTCTTTGAGAGATGGAGGAGGTACTGAAGGACACACCGAGTGGGGCAAGAAAAAGGATCAATCTGGAGCTCGGAACACCAGACCGACAAGCATTGCCACTTGAAGGTGTAAGCTCGCCTAGTCGAGGTCTTCCGGGGCTAGGGAGACCCTTCAGCCACCAGGCTGTGAGGGACAATGAGGCCAGGTTCGGGTGCAGTACCCATCCCTCCTCCTGCGTTAGTAGGTCTGGGGCACAGTCCAGCGAGACCAGAGGCTCCATTGATAGCTGAAGCAGGAGTGGGAACCAGGTCTGTCAAGGCCACGAGGGAGCTACGAGTATCATTGATGCCTGGTCCTGCTGAACTTTGTGGAGGGTCCTGGCAATGAGAGGAGTGGGGGAAATGCATAGAGCAGGCTGGAGGACAAGCTCAGGAGGAACGCATCTGGGCCTTCACTGCTTGGGTGCCGCAATGGGCCGCAGAAGAGGGGGAACTGTGCATTCAATGGGCTGGCAAATAGATCCATGGGTGGAGTGCCCCACCGATGAAACAGGCAGCCGGTCGTCCCCGGATCCAGCCGCCATTCATGAGGGCGGAGGATTTTGCTGAGTTCGTCCACCAGGACGTTCTCCTGGCCCGGGAAGTAGACCGCCCTGAGGGTCATCCCCCGATGGAAGGCGAAGGAGCAGAGGACTGCTTCCCGACAGAGGGAGTGCGATCTGGTACCCCCCTCCTTATTGATGAAGAACATCGCCACGAGGCTGTCGGCTTGGATGAGCACCGACCTCCTGCTGAGCTGATCCTCGAAGGCCCTCAGGGCCCATTGAACCGCCCGGAGCTCAAGCAAGTTTATTTGCTGCTGAGACTCCTCAGGCAACCATTGCCCCTGTGTGCACAACGCACCGCAGTGGGCTCCCCACCCCAGCAAGGAGGTATCCGTTGTCAGTATTATCTCGTACTGTGGAGTCTGGAAAGACAACCCCCAGAGGAGATTGCAGAGGTTTTGCCACCAGCCCAGAGACAGGCGTAGGCCGTGGGAAACTCTTACGGAGTCCCTGAGATGGCCGATGGATGAGCTCCACTGGGCGCTGAGGCATCACTGAGCTGTCCACATGTGCAGGTGGGCATGAGGAACCACATGGACAGTCGAGGCCATGTGGCCTAGGAGGCGCAGCATAGTTTGGGCCGTGACCCGAAGAGTGCTTTGGACCCAAGCTGCCAGGGCTCGAAGGTCGGCACAAGCTGCTGGCAGAAAAGCTGTCGCCCGCTGAGTATCAAGGTGTGCGCCGATGAATTCTAAGGCCTGCACCAGTTCGAGGTGGGACTTGGGATAGATGACCAAGAAACCCAGGCACCTGAGCAGGAGGATCATGTGCGACATCACCAGGTAGGTTTCCTCGACTGAGGATCCCATGACGAGCCAGTCGTCGAGGTAGGGGAAGACCGGTACGCCCCGATGCCCACTGTTCCCTCTAAGCTGTGCGCTTGTGCGTGCGCACACACCTTGCCGAGCGAGCGCACATGCTTTACAACAGAGTGCACAAATATTACGGCTATGATTCTGATAGAAAACACCACAGACGTCTTAAAATTTAAAAGTTATGATTGTAATTACTAGAAATTTCCCCGCTTCATTTAGTAATTGTCTATTTTCATTTAATTTGATTAAAATCAATGTGGTGTACATACTGTATTCTGACGTGTAGTCAAACTTTAAAGTATATAACTCCGAGTGTCGTTTTGTGGCGCACAAAAATTTAACCTTCCTTCAAAAGCTGCACAGCTGATATTTTATGCGCACACAGCCTACAGAAAATTAGAGGGAACATTGCCGATGCCTGAGGGAGGCTGCGACCGTAGAGAGGCATTTCATGAAGACCTGTGGGGCGGATGCGAGGCCGAAGGGGAGCATCCTGTATTGGAAGTGCTCTCCCCGCACCTTGAAGCACAGGTACTGCCTGTGCTGGGGGTGGATCAAAATGTGGGCGTAAGCATCTTTTAGATTAAAGGAGCATAGTCAGTCGCCCTGCCGGAGGAAGGGCAGCAGAACGCCAAGGGATAACATCTTGAACTTCTCCCACACTAAGAACTTGTTTATCTTTCGGAGGTCGAGAATGGGCTGCAGACCCCCCCCCCCCTGTCTTCTTCGGGATGAGGAAGTACCGGGAATAGAAGCCCTAACCTTGGAAGTGCGATGACACTCTCTCAACCGCCCGCTGAGAGAGGAGGTTAACTAATTCCCGCTGCAGGAAGACCTGATGTGCAGGGAGTCGAGAGGGCTCCGCCGGGGAGAACGGAGGGAGAGGCCTGTCGAGGCAGAGGCGATAGCTATCCCGGATAACCCAGAGGACCCAGGTGTCCGAGATGATGGAAGCCTACTGAAGGGTGAAAGAGGACAGGCTGGGGGTGAGAGGCTATGCAGATGGCATCAAAACCCCTGCAAGTGTTGAGGTGGTGCTGGGGTTTGTGCTGGGGTTTGTGCCTTGGGCCCTTTCAGCTTGTGATGACTTTGGCCAGATTTCTCTTGTGCCGGAGTGGTCAGCATAGGAGCGGGTGAGTACGGTGGGTAGCCATGGTAAGTCAGGCCCTTCCTCGGAAAGAAAGGCTTTTTGATTTGTTGTTTCTTTCGAAGGAGGGTGGAAGTCTTGTGTGAGAGACAGGTTTGGGTGATAAACTCCATCTCTATTTCTGCAACCTTGTCCTCCATCAGCTTGCCAAAGAGCTGCTCACCAAGGCAGGGTACATCCAGGAGCTTCTCCTGTACCCACTGCTCCAAATCTGAGGATTGGAGCCACGCCTGGTGACGGGCCCTGATGCCGGCAGCCACCACTCGAGCCGAGGACTCAAAACCATCGTAGGCGACACGGGAGAGGTACTTTGAGCAGTCCGCAAAAGACTTTAGCAGGGTACTGAACCTATTGAGAGGTTCGCCGTCAAGGTCCGCGGAGAAACCTCCGAGCTCCTTGGCCAAGTCGCACAAGAACATGCCCGTGTATAACTGGTATGCCTGAATACGGCAGGAGAGCATGGAACCCTGGTAGGCCTTGCAGCCCAGGGTGTCGAGGGCCAGGTTTCCGGGGAAGTATCCCCATCAGACTCCCAGTCCGAGAAGTCAGAAGAGGAATCCGAACCGGCCTGGTCGCTCCAACCAGTGGCCAAGGCCCGCTTGGAGCCAGAGGCACCGGAGGATCTGGCCCCCGAGGAACGGGAAGATGAGCGAGACCGACGTCAAGGACCCTCACAAGGCCCATAGCTCTCGGGGGCTTCCTGGACGGATTTTGGCATCTCATGCAAGGAAGCCGCAGTCTCTGGGCACGAGTCAGCAAAGCTGGCTATGAGCCCCTGCTGGGAAACGATGAATGCAGAAACGCTGCGTTCTAGCGCCAGCATGCGGGACTCCCACACGGGTGTGAGGCCCTGCGATGCCGACCCTGGGGTCACCGGGTCCGGCATCGAGGTGGAGAAGGGGGTCATCACCGGGACGGCCCTCAGGAGACCGGGTGCCATAGCCGGAGGCCTCTGTATCTGCACAGGGTACCTTGTGGGGCCGCTCCTTGTCCAACTCTCGGGAATGCCGAAGGGGGCTAAGCAACTGAGCGCGGGAGCGCTCACGCTTGTCGGGAGCCCCCAACAGTGACTTCGAAGACTTCTTCTTCTTGCGCTGCTCCACTTCAGGGGACCCCTGCTCAGAGTGTCGCCGAGAACGCAGGGCTGAAGTGGGGGATCCCACCAGAGGAGAAACGACCGAGGGCGCCACCGGGGATTCCGAGGTGACCTTTCTGAAAATGTGTTTGGACTTCTGCTTATGACTGAGCAGGGCTTTGTAGGAGATTTTCTTACAAAGCGAACAGAGCTCTGGATCATGGTCAGCCCCGAGACACCGCAGCCAACAGTCATGGGTGTCCGTAAGCAACATGCTCTTAGAGCATCTATTGCATTTTTTGAATCTGGTGTCCATGGGGCAAAAATGGCCCCTGCGAGGTCGAAGATCCACGCAGCCAGCTGTTGGAGGAAAAAAGGGCACAAAGCCCGTTAAGGCAAAAAAGGTGAAAAAAAGTCCCCTAACGGCTCTAAAAAGATAGAGCAGGGGAAGGACGAGTAGAGGACCGATGCAACCGGAAAAGAAGTTGGCTTGTAGGCCGAAAACAAAATACTTTTTCTGAGGGACGAGGACGTGCATCCGAAGGGCTCTGCAGAAAAAGGGAGACTGAGCAAGATGGCACCCTTGGGCAGGAAGAGGACCACGCATGCTTGGCAGCAATCCTAAAGGCTTTCTTTGAAAGCTGGGGAATTTCTCCGCGTGGGCTCCATCGGTGCCGATGTCACCCATAAGTGAGGACTGACTTTCTTCCTGTTCCTGGAGAACTTCCTTGTATTCTCTCAGATTTTCAGAGAGCTGAAAACTAGCACCCACCATTTGCCAGAGACAGAGAATTACCGAAGGTTCTCTCTA
Source organism: Ichthyophis bannanicus (assembly GCA_033557465.1). NCBI lineage: Eukaryota > Metazoa > Chordata > Amphibia > Gymnophiona > Ichthyophiidae > Ichthyophis > Ichthyophis bannanicus. The sequence continues at coordinate 340,303,695 of CM066032.1, forward strand.
GGAATTCTGGCTAATATGGCATGATGATGTCATAAGAAGCATCTGTAAGCTTTCTCTATCTCCACATCTGATGGCAAGGGGGACACAACCTACATGTCTGGAATAGTCTAGCAGGACGATATGGAAGCATATTTAGCTCATGCACTGAGGTGAGCACACCGAGACCACCAAACAAAACTCCAGCCATCTAGACAAGTGAACCCTCGTGAGTTGAACTTTGGAAGCAAGAAAACCCCAGCAGCCGAAGGACAGCAACCAAAAAGACCCCAAAAGGTAACTCCAACATGGCGGCCGCCCTCTACCTCCCAATAATCCTTCTACTCACACAACTCCTCCAACACCACGCAACTACCCACTACATACCCACAAACATCCTGTTGTCCCCTCCACCGCCACACAATCTATACCCTACCTTCCACAACATCACACAATGCCCACACAAGAACCACAAACAGAGTGGATGCACAAAGGCCAAACCTAAAACTCACACCCACTCACACAAAGCACCAAGAGCACCCGAAGAGCCTCCGCCAATCTCCATTGAACTCATCGCCAGATCGATAAGAAACAAAATCAATACCCTAGCAGACCACATAGAAGCTCAGCAACCAGACATTCTCTGCATCACCAAAACATGGCTCACCCCCACCGACAATGTGCTCCTCAATCAGCTAGTGCCCCCTACTCACACTGCCTTCAACTGCACTCGACAACACAGGAAAGGAGGAGGAGTACTGATCATCGCAAGGAACAACCAACTCTTCAACAAGGAGGAGATCATAGACAAAGTCCTACCAAACCTCAGCTTGCCTTCCCCCAACCTTGACTTGATGGTATCCACCTGGAATGACAGCCTCAACTCCTTCGCACGTCTACCTGCCTCAAATAAGCAACCGAGAAGAAGAAAATCAGCAAGATGGTACTCCTCAGAGATATAGACATCTCTACTTCTCCTCAGGAAGCTCGAAAGGTGATGGCAACGCTCACAGTCCTCAGACGATCAGGCAGCCTACACCTTCCACTTAAAAGTACACCGCGAAGCAGTCTCCAAGAAAATGAAAGAACATCACTCCGAACTCCTACTACGCTCCCTAAACAAACCTCATGACCTCTTCAAAATTGTAAAGACCCTTACGAAAGAACCTTCTCCCACCCAACCAAGCCTGCTACACCTTCAGGAATTCGCTGACTACCTACAGACCAAAGCTAACCAACCCAACACCGTCACTAACTCCACACCAGGTCACAAACCACGCCATCCATCGCCTCTAACCTCCTTCACGCCCCCTCCGAAAGATGCATCGAGGACACCATCATATCCATCAACACCACCACAGCTCCCAACAACCCTTGCCCAGCATTCTGGATAAGATCACTGCGGGCAGGACTCAGCCCAATCCTAGCTAAGATCATGGAGCTGTCCTTTTCAACAGGGGATTTCCGACTGACGTTAAAAAGAACATCCATCCGGACCCTCCTAAAGAGCAACAAGCTGAACCCCCAGAAAGTGGAATCCTATCGACCAATCTCCAGCATTCCCCTGCTGGCCAAAATAATTGAGAAGGTTGTGCAATGTCAAATCCAGCACCACATCGAAACCACAGTTCCCCTCGACTCATGTCAACACGGCTTTAGAGAACTACATGGCGTCGAAACACTCCTTACCACCTTACTCAGTACCTTAATCACAGGGATTAACAACATCAGACAAGGATATGCCCTAATCTTCATGGACATTGCCTCTGCGTTCAACTCAGTCAACCACAAACTGCTCCTTGCATATCTTCAAGAGAAGGCAAACAAAAAGAAGCACCAAAGTATCTGTAGGATGTATGGAAACAAAGGAACAGATACCCAGACTGGCAGAGTATTCAGGTTTAAACAAACCCCTTTTATTGACCGCAACACGTTTTGGCCAAAGGCCTTCCTCAATGGGATATTAAGTGAGGGAGCAAACCTCGAAAGAATAAATACATAGTTAAAAACAAAAAATTTCAAATAATAAAAGTACAATCAAAGGCAAATCAATAAATAAATCATTAAAAAGAAAGAAAAACATGCAAATTGTTATACATCTATAAAATCTATATAACAACAAAACTAGAGCATATCATAAAACTATAAATAAAGTAAAATAAAATAAAACCGTAAGTATGAATGTGTTAAAACATTATTTACTAATCCTATTTTGAGTATGAGATGAGGAGGATACAATAGAACAGGCAAAACATGTATATCAAGAAGACATATAAATAAAAAAACGTCTCCCTCCCCTCCCTTTTCCCCCTCCCCCTCTTCTTCTTCCTCCCCTCCTTCCCTCTTCCCCCTCCCCTCCCCTCTTCCCCATCCCCTGCCCCTTCCCCCTTTTCCCCCTCCCTCTCTTTCCCCTCCTTTCCCTCAACCCCACCCCCTCTCTCTCTCCCCTTTTCCTCTCCCCTGCCTTCCCTCACCCCTCTTCCCCCTTCCCGATTCCCTGTCTCCCTACAGCCCTACAACCCCCCTCTTCTCTCTCTTTCCCTTCCCCCTTCCTTCCCTTTCCTTCCCCCCTCCCCTCTCCCCCTCCCTCCCCCCTTCCCCTTCCTCCTTCCTCCTTCCCCTTTTCCCTCTCCCCCTCCCCCCTTCCCCTTCCCCTCTCTCCTTCCTCCTCCCCCTTCCCCTTTTCCCTCTCCCCCTCCCCCTTCTCTCTCTCCCCCTCCCCCCTTTCCATCATTTATTTATACACTTCAATACGTTCTCTATTTAAACATTTAAAACATTTTATTATTTTCAATGCTCTTTTATTTTGCACTCATATAGAGGTTTTCCATAAATTTAGTGAATAATGTTTTAGTGATGTACACATTTTAGACCACATAAAAAGCGTCGATAATAAGCAGCCTTGACTGTCACCTCTTGGATACGGTAGACTGTAGACATTAGAGTTCGGACACATATTTATTTATACTTTTTATAATATGAATTTTGTTATTCTCTTTTTGAAATAAGTTCTATATTATGTTTTTAGTTAATTTTTATTCTTTAGTCTCAGGTTTTTTAGGTTCCTCTTGATTAATTGTTTTTAATATTTTCAGACATTTCAAACAAATTTTTTTTACTTTCTTTTTCCACATAATTTTATGGATATTTTTATGTTTACTGTTTATGATACAATACAATTGTGTCTTTTATATGTTTTATTAATGATTTGACTATTGTATTTTAATTATTTATTTCAGTGACTTTTATGCCTTTTATTTGCAAGAAAGTTTTCACAATGAGGTACTGGTGATATAATTTAGTATTTATGGATTTTTTTCAAAATGTTTTTTTATTTATATGTCTTCTTGATATACATGTTTTGCCTGTTCTATTGTATCCTCCTCATACTCAAAATAGGATTAGTAAATAATGTTTTAACACATTCATACTTACGGTTTTAGTTTATTTTACTTTATTTATAGTTTTATGGTATGCTCTAGTTTTGTTGTTATATAGATTTTATAGATGTATAACAATTTGCATGTTTTTCTTTCTTTTTAATGATTTATTTATTGATTTGCCTTTGATTATACTTTTATTATTTGCAATTTTTTCTTTTTAACTATGTATTTATTCTTTCGAGGTTTGCTCCCTCACTTAATATCCCCCTGAGGAAGGCCTTTGGCCGAAACGCGCTGGGGTCAATAAAAGGGGTTTGTTTAAACCTGAATACTCTGCCAGTCAGGGTATCTGTTCCTTTGTTTCAAGAGAAGGGAATCCATGGTTCAGCCTTGAGCTGGTGCAAGTCTTACTTATCGGACAGATGGCAACAGGTACAATCCGACTCTATCACCTCTGAGCCTTTTTCAACAAAAGCAGTGTCCCCCAAGGCTCGTCACTCTCAGCCCTCCTTTTCAACATATACATGCAATCCAACTGCTCAATCATCCGTTCCTTCAACATTTTCCTGCCTGGTGTATGCCAATGATGTACTGCTCTTCACACCTTTCTCGAATGACCAGACTGACTTCTCGCCTCTAACAAAATGCTTCGACACCGTCACTGACTGGCTCCACATGCAAAGCCTCCGAATCAATTTCAACAAGACAGATGTCCTATTCATCTCCAGAAATCAGTCCTTTATCCCTCCTGCTTCGATAAAGGTGAGAGACGCGGAGCTCCCGAGCAGGCCCATCATCTGCAATTTGGGTATCACCCTAGACCAGCAGCTCGACATGAAAGCACATATGAGCAATACCGTCAAAGCAATCTACCACAAGATACGCACAATTCGGCACCTACGACCCCTCCTGGAACCCGACGATTTCCAGACGATCTTCCAAGCACTCGTAACCCCCCCCCCCCACTTCAACTACGCCAATGTCATCCTGCAGGGTCTCCCAAAGAGCACACTGAATCCACTACAGCTAGCAATGAACATTGCAGCCCGCATCCTTCATGGAGCCTCCAGAAGAGACCACATAACGCCAATCCTACAACACCTCCACTGGCTTCCGATCCACTGCAGACCCACTTTCAAAGTACTACTGTTGACATTCAAAGCTTCAACAAACTGTCCTCCACCTCCCTCATGGAATTTGTCCACCCCACTCCTCCGAACAGATCCAGAAGGTCATTCGCTGCTAACACACTCACAATCCCCAATACTATAACAAAATGCTCCCTTGCAACTAAGACCAGAGCATTTGTTTTCTACGCTCCTACACTCTGGAATGCCCTCCCAACCACTATCAGAGCAATTACTGACCTTGCGCAATTTAGAAAGGGACTAAAGCACCATCTTTTCCTCCAACACTACTCCCATACCGGTGACATAACACAACCCAGCATGCCCCCCACTCATCATGATGACACCACCACCTCACACACATCATGTCGACTTACCATACCCAACAATATGACAGCTAGACCTGTAAATAGTTACAAGAACGTGTCATGTTGACACAGATCCGCGACTTTAGTTGCTCAGTTTGTATATAGTTACACCTGTTGAAACCCACGTTGTAATACCTGTTCATTGTAAAGCTTCAATGTATGTTCAGTCCGCATTGTACGCAAAAATGTTACTAGTAAACTGCACTGATGCAAAATAGCGCAGTATAGAAAAGATTTAAATAAATAAGCTCAAATGCCGAGCCACCACAAATACAAGTCAATGCAATACAATCGTCAACAAGAACAGGCAGCTAGCCCTGTGCCTCACCTACAGGGCTCCACATGCTCTCCCAGACAAACTATCATCTATACTGGAATCGGTTTGTGCAGTCAACAACCTCCACAAACCCCTGCTGGTGCTTGGGAACTTTAACCTCAAATCTGCCACGACCAAGGATGCAGAAGCCTTTCTGACAGCCATGGACTCCCTTCAATATTCCCAAATCCTTACCGCCCCCACACACAAGCACGGATCATCCCCCCACCTCATCTTCGCCCCCAACAACCTCATTGAAAAAGACATCATCACAAGACCATTGATCACACCAGTGCCCTGGTCGGACCACCAAATAATAAAAATCAATTTACAGTCGACAGACCACAACGGTCACCAAGACAAGCCAGCCACATAGAGGAGATTTAAAAACTTTGACAAAGACACTTTTCTTCAAGACACCATACCCTACCTGCTCACTAATACAGAGGACATAAATGAAGAAATCGAAAACTGGAACAGTACCATCATGTCTGCTGCCAGAGCCACTGATTCCCGTACTCACAAAGCACACAACACTAAAACCAGGTCCACCCCCTGGTACTCAAAGGAAATCTGATATGCAAAAAGAGCCCTAAGACAGATAGAACGTCACTGGAGATGCACCAAATCCCCCACAACACAGGACTTATACCAGTCAAAGCAAAGAGAATACAACAACCTAATCAATCAAAAGAAAAGGGAATACCACACCAACCTAATTATCAAATCCGCCAACAATCCCAGAGAACTATTTGATATTGTAAAACCCCTCACCTACGAGCCTAATCCCAAGGAGGCTGATCAAATAGATCCATAGACATTCGCAGACTACCTACAGGCCAAGTTCACCGCCTCCCCCCGGATGACCACCGACGTTACCTACAAACCTCCACTACCCAACCATATCTGGGAAAAGTTCAGCATCCCTTCAACTGATCAGATATCACACATCATCGCATCGCTCAAAACCAGCACCGCCCTGACAGACTCGTGCCCCGTGGTCTGGATAAAAGCAGCAAAAGAGGAGCTCATCCAATTCATCTGCAACATGTTACACAACTCCCTAACCCGAGGTATCATGCCTAGCACTCTAAAGTTAGCAACAATACGCCCAATCCCCAAGAAATCCACACTAAGTAAAACCAATCCAGCTGCCTACAGACCCATCTCAAGCCTTCCCCTCCTGTCGAAGATCATAGACAGCCATGCCTCTCTGGACCCCAATCAACATGGCTTCCACTCAAACCAAGGCGTTGAAACCCTACTTATTTACCTCTTCGACAACCTGATCCAGGTTATCGACAATATCAAGAAGGGCGTCATCATGATCTTTATAGACATCTCCTCAGCCTTGACACCGTCAACCACAGAACTCTGCAGTCAAGACTTCAGGGAATTGGTCTACACGGCACCACTTTGAATTGGTTCACATCTTACCTCACAGACAGACACCTCCAAGTCAAATGCGGCTCAGCCACCTCCCAACCTCTGAGAGCCACCCAGGGTGTTCCACAAGGCTCCTCCCTCTCAGCCTTGTTATTCAACCTCTACATACAACGGATCTGCTCCATCATCAAAAACAACGGAATCCAATACACCATTTACGCAGACGACATTATGATATACACCCCTATCAGCCTTGACAGCCCAGACTACTCCAGCATAGCCAACTGTCTGCAACAGATGACAAGCTGGCTTCTGGAAAACAACTTAACCATAAATTACAACAAGACAGAAGCGCTACTCATCATCAGAAACTCTGCCTTCACCCCTCCTCCTGTCATCAAGCTGAATACCACAATACCAATAAAGCCCGAAGTTAAGTATCTCGGTGTGATTCTTAACAAAGAATTGAACCTTCAATCTCACATCACCAAAACCACCAGGAACGCATACCTCAAAATGAGAACCATAAGACGCCTCAAGCCAATCCTCTCACAGGATCACTTTCGCACCATCTGTCAAGCTCTCACCACTCCCATCTTAGATTACTGCAACCCCATTTACCTCGGACTCTCAAAACAAGCAACCCCGCCATTACAGATGGTGCAGAACACTGCCAGCTGAATAACTGGATCTTCAAGGCACAATCACATCACCCCCATTCTCAACCACCTCTACTGTCTCCCAATCACCTCCCGCATCCGTTATAAGGTTCTACTAAACACTTTCAAAATCAAACAGAACCTCTCCACAGACAGTCTGAAACCCCTCATCAGACCTGACCCATGCACCAGACCCAGGAGGAGAGGCACCTCAGGCAACATCAACACACCCAAAGCCTTTGCTAAAACAAGACAGGATACCTCAAGAAGAGCATTATCCCTGGCCGCGCCCGCACTCTGGAACTCACTCCCCAACAAACTGAGATCAACAACAGACCTCAAAGAATTCAGGAAGATGCTCATAACCACGCTCTTCACAGAACACTATAAGGACATCACATGACCTGACCAACAGCCCTCTCTTCGCCCACCTCACCTATTCCCCCCTCAGCCTCCCCCCTCCTGCAATATGTATATAGTTCCTGCACATTGTATATAGCTCACCCCACAATCATCTTTACTCCACTCATGCATACACTGTCAATTTTTCACTGCATGCACACACCCACGCGCCTTTTGATTTGTTTGATGTGTAAACCGCTTTGATTTCAGGATAAAGCAGTCTATAAATCCTTTTAAATAAATAAATAAATAAAATAATTGTGAATATCCTGAAAACTCAATAAACTGGATGTGTACCGAGGAATGGGTTGAAAACCACTGGGCTACAGTAATTCCAGGTCTATTTTGATCAAAAGAATTGAAAAGCCAAGTGGACTTTCTAAGGCCTTCAATCTGCTCCAAATAGAAACCTAAAGCTCTTATGGCATCCAAACTGTGAAAGGTTTGTTCACCCTGTGGGCATAGAAACATGACGACAGAAAAAGACCACATGGCCTATCTAGTCTATCCTTCCATATCAACCACTACAAATGTCCCCTTTTTTCCCTTAGAGATCCTCTGTGTTTTGTCCCATGTTTCTTTGAATTCAGATACTGTCCTCATCTCTACCACCTCTACTGGGAGACTATTCCATGGATCCACCACTCTTTCCGTAAAGAAATATTTCCGCATATCACTCCTGAATCTATCCCCTTTAACCCTCATCCCATGTCCCCTCATAGCAGAGCTTGCTTTCCATTGAAAGAGGCTCTCCTCCTGTGCTTTTATGCCATCAAGGTATTTAAACATCTCAATCATATCACCTCTATCCCGTTTTTCCTCTAAGATGTACATATTAAGATTCTTAAGTCTGTCCTCATATGCTTTATAATGAAGACCACTAACCATTGCAGAAGCCACTCTCTGTACTGACTCCAGCCTGTTTATATCCTTTTGAAGGTGCGATCTCCAGAATTGCACACAATACTCCAAATGAGGTTGCACCAAAGACTTATACAGAGGCACTATCACCTCCTTTCTTCTGCTGGCCATTTCTCTACCTATGTACCCAAGCATCCTTCTAGTTTTCGCTGTCGTCTTTTCTACCTGTTTAGCTACTTTAAGATCATCAGACACAAAGACATCTAGATCCCGCTCTTCTTTAGTGGACTAAAGTAGTTCACTCCCTATACTATATTGCTCCCTTGGATTGCTGCAGCCCAAATGCATGACCTTGCATTTTTTAACATTAAATCTTTTAACATTAAATCTCATTTGCCAAATTCTAGACCATTCTTTAAGCTTAGCTAGATCCCTCCTCATGTTATCTACACCTTCCTGGGTGTCTACTCTATTGCAGATTTTGGAATCATCCGTAAAGAGGCAAACTTTACCGGACAGCCCTTCAGCTATATGTTAAAAAGAATCGGACCAATGACAGATCCCTGGGGCACACCACTGGTAACCTCCTTCTCAGAGTGAGCTCCATTTACCTGTACCCTTTATCGCCTTCCACTCAACCAGTTTCTAATCCAAGCAGTAACTTTAGGGTCCATTCCTAGGGTGCTCTGTTTATAAGTCGCCTATGAGGAACGGTGTCAAAGGCTTTACTGAAATCTAAATATACCACATTTAGGGCTCTCCCTCAGTCCAACTCCCTGGTCACCCAGTCAAAGAAATCAATCAAATTTGTCTGAAAAGACCTGCCTCTGGTGAATCCATGCTGCCTCGGATCCTGTAATCCGCTGGACTCCAGAAACCTCATTATTTTCTCTTTCAGCAGCACTTCCAATATTTTACTCACCACCAAAGTTAAACTAACTGGCCTGTAGTTGTCAACCACATCCGTTTTTGTGTAAAGGGACCACAAGAACCTCTCTCCAGTCCTTTGGCACCACTCCCGACTCCAATAAGACATTGAAAAGGTCAGTCAGTGGAGCTGCTAGAACGTCCCCCTCAGTATTCTAGGGTGTATCCCATCTGGTCCCATCGCTTTGTCTACTTCAAGTTTAGCTAGTTTCTCACGAACATAGTCTTCTGAAAATTGTTCAAGATGCCCCTCACTTCTGTTCCTGTTTGTGGGTGTTTTTTGAGGTCCTGCTCCTGGTTCTTCATCTGTGAACACAGAACAAAAATATTTGTTAAGCAATTCCGCTTTATCCTTATCAGCTTCTACATATTCCTCCCCTGCACCCTTGAGTTTGACAATACCACCTTTGCCCTTCCTCTTCTCACTAATATATCTGAAAAATGTCTTATCTCCCCATTTTATTGCATTTTATTTCCTCCTCTTTTTGAATCTTGGCTTTCCTGACTACTTTGCTAGCTTCTCTAAGTTTTTCCAAATATAGAAGCCTGTCTTCTTTTCTCTGTGATCTCTTGTACTTCATGAAGGCCTCCCTCTTTTTCTTCAACTTTTCGGCTACTTCTTTCGAAGATCATAACGGTTTCCTTTTCCTTTTACCTTTATTTACCATTTTAACAAAAAGGTTGGTTACCCTTAAAATATCCCTTTTCAGTTTTGCCCACTGTTTTTCTACATCCCCAGCTGTTCCCATCCTGCTAATGACTCCCTGAGGTATTGGCCCATCTTGGCGAAGTTAGTTTTCCTAAAGTCTAAGACCCTCATTTTTGAATGGATTTTAACAGCCCTAGTTCCAATTTATGGGACCTGTGGAAGAACAATTGATTGTTTAAGGAGGGAATCTGACACTACTTTAGGTAGTAACTTTGAAAGAACTTTGTGTAGTATGGATAAGTAACTAAGATCTGGAGCTAGTGACTGTCACCAAAAATATAATCTGCCAGGCCAAGTACTGTAGCTCACAGGACTTTAAAGGCTCAAAAGGAGCTAATATCAGCTCAATTAGTACAACCTTGAGGTCCCAACTGAAGCATGTCATGGAAGAACTTGACAACTAGAAGATGTACTGAGATGGGTTTACTTTCTACATGAATCCAGATGAATTGAGATGAACCTGAATCCTCGAGCCAGTAATGCGCACGTGGGCTGCATTTCCAGCTTGGGGCTTTGGCCTAACTGCAGGGAGCATGTACATTTATCCCCATGCAGTAACTGTGCCCTAACACTGTGAACCTGCCATGGCAGCAACTAACGCCACCCACTGAAGTGGCGTTAATTCCACCAACGCTAGCTATGCCACACTGAGAACACCATACTGATGCTCCTTGTGGCCTTGGGCAAACCACTTAACCTTCCACTGCCTCAGGTACAAACTTAGATTAAAAGCCCTCCGGGGACAGGGAAATAACTACTGTACCTGAAAGTAACTCACTTTGAGCTGCTACTGGGAAGGCATGAGCTAAATACTAATAAACGGTAGTGTTCCCAGCCCCCCCCCCCCCCCGTCACTCAGGGCAGGTATTCTCAGCCCCTGCACTTCCCTGTGTGGCATGGCACACCATGATACATCCCCACCCAGGCCCACGTAGGCAACATGGTAAACTTACAATTAAACTGGTTTGCCACGATGCCTTGCACTCCAGGGGCCAGGCACTCTTCTCTCCTGACCAAAGTCTCACAATTCACAAGACTCTAGCCAGGAAAGAAGAGTGCTCGGCCCCTAGAGCACAAGGCACCATGGCAAACCAGCTTAATCTTAACTTTTCTGTGCTGTTTATGTGTACCCAGCGGGGGTGCACCCCCCTCCTAGCCGGCACATGGGGCAGGCTGCACCCTCCACCCCACCTTTTGTATGCAACTGCTAATAAATAAATAAATGAATCCTGCCCCCTCATCATCCTGACACGTGCTACTAGGACAGCACGGGGTTTTAAGTGTGGGGTCCGCAATACCTTTTAGCATGGTGCAGAAATCATATGCTAACCCTGAGCTACCCTGGTAGTGCACATTGACAAACATGCCTCTTAGGGGTATGTTTACTAAACCGTCCTAATGTTCCCGGCGTTAGCTTCCACGATAATGTGAAGAATGCCATATAAGGAGTGGGCGTTCCGGTCCTAATGTAGCAAGAATCAGTATCGCGCGATAGTGAGCGCCGTGGCACGTTAACGCGCGTTAACCCTAAGTTAATGCCAGCACAGTGTCAGAAGGAATAAAGATGTAGCCCACTGGTTAAGGCAATGACTGCGGAGGCAGAGGTCATGGGTTTGATTCTGCAGTGGGGTTATGTAAGAAGGCTGCCTGAGGCATTACTCTTCAATTTAAACCAGTGCCGTCTGAGGCATTTTCTTTTTAAATTTAAATTAGTGCTGCCAGCAAAAACACCCTCACAGTGCCGTAACCTAAGGTGCCGCATAAGGCACTCCAGAGGGCACATTATAAAGTGCACTGTCCGCCAAGGCACCTTATAATGTTCCCTATAGGGCGCCTAATTTATTTATTTATTTACATTCTCTTATATACCGCGCTATTCTTCATCAGTGCGGTTTACATTGAACAAACTGAAATTACATTGAACAGGGCATTATAACTTGGAGATAACTATTTTACAGGGAACATGGGATATGGAGGGTTAAGTGGCTTGCCCAAGACCACAAGGAGCACCTGTGGGACTAGAAACCCCAGTCCTTCCGGCCCAAGGTTGCTGTCCTCTAGTGGGATTTGAACCCCCGACCTTCTGGCCTGAAGTACCTGCCCCAACCACTAGGCCACTCCTCCACTTATACAATGCTTTATAGGGTGCCTTATAGGGCGCCCTATAGGACGCCTTATAGGGCGCCCTATAGGACGCCTTATAGGGCGCCCTATAGGACGCCTTATAGGGCGCTTTATAGGGCGCCTTATGAGGCACCTTAAGGTTACAGCACTGTGAGGGTGTTTTTGCTGGCAGCACTAATTTAAATTAAAAAAGAAAATACCTCAGACAGCCTTCTTACATAACTCCACTGGAGAATCGAACCCATGACCTCTGCTTCCACAGTCAGTGAAGTAACCAGTGGGCTACATCTCTATAGCTACTAACAAACCCCTTGCTGGCTACAGAAAGATTGCAGGCCACCACACAAACTGTCTGCTGTGGTTACCAGGATAGGGTAAACCCACCCGTACCCATGATGCACTGCACATGCAGATCAGCAGTCTACAGCTGATCACAAGATGGGGTATGCACCCCCACAGCACCTCGGCCTGGTAGGGGGAACTGACCGTGTGTGTTACTGGCACAGAGTAGCTACAGACCGTCACATTGTGCGGGTACTCTGCTCACCCTGAGGGAGAGGTGGGGCGCCCAGCACCAGGTCCGCAGCACCTGGCTTAGCTGAGATAAGCTATGCTGTAGGTCGCCATCAGTGCCAGTGTGTGATAGGTGGTCCTTGCAGACACACCTAGGATACACCTGTGTCCATCCATATTTCCCAGTCACGTCTAGCCCTTGTGGACTATGATGCACCCAGAATAGTGCATATCATGTGTGGGTGCCATGGTCACATGATCTAAGTAAAGGGGGGTGTTTGGACACCTAGGCGGATTATGTAGCACCACCCAACCCGCCCTCTGGGGCTCAGGGTGGGGTACAGGATCTCCCACCAACAGATCCACATTCTACATCCCTGCAATGGTGGTAGAGAGTAGAGGGGACCATCAACCCCAGTCCTGCTGGGGAACAGGCACCCTACAGGGTAGTCAATGCAGATCTGTACGCATCCATAAGGCAATGGCAGACAGACAGTAGGCCTGGAAATGCTCAGCTGCCCCCTACCACTATCTGACATTCTCCAGCAGCGAGCACAATGAGTCTCCAGCCGCTGCACCCTGCAAGGTGTTCCAGCCATACACATACTAACTGCAGACAGTTGCTAGCTAGTCCATAGTGCATGTTCCTGGAGGAGATGTGTGCACCCAAAACTGGGATGTGAGCACACACGCTAAGCAGGTAAGTCAGTGATTGGGCCCCCAAAAAAGAGAACCCATAAATATCACTTGAGAGAAATACTATATAGCACTATGGGGGAACCTAGCCATGCCGTGGTCACTGCTCAGTCAGGGTGAGAGTGACATCCCAGCAGCACATGCTGTGGTCACCCTGTCCGTGCAGGTGGTGGCCGGGCACTACAATGTCCCAGCCATTACCCTATGCCCTGTGCAGATGCATCCTGCCCAGGCCACCCTGTCCGGGCCATACCCACAGTACCTTGCTCCTCATTATGCACATTGGCAGGCTAACACTGGAAACAGTGCAAGCTGTGTGGGCTGAATAAGGTGTAGGCAGCCACAACACACTGGATAGACATACACACACTCCCACACCTATGCCAGCATTGTGCAAATATAGAGGCTTTTGGCAGCCCTGGCCACCACACCAGTCCTGGGCACAGTGCAGGCATGGCTATGGTACGCAATACTGTTGGGGTCACTCCCCGGGGTGGTAAACACTGTCAGAAACCAAAACTGAAACACACTCCACAGGTATCAGAAAGGTTGCTATGATGCAGCTCTATCAGCAAATTGTGATTAACTTAGGAATTGTTATCTGCCATTAATCATAGCAACCTTTTGTGTAACGTATCCCCAAGGTTAGGGCGGCATTGCTAAGGTATGCAAGTGCTAGTATTGGGAGATGCTGCTGCGCGCAGGGTCCAACAGCCTGACTCTCCATGAAGCTTTGGATAGTGGAGCCTGTGGGTGTGGGTGTTTATGCCCCTGTTGGCCGCTGCTCTAGGGCAGAGGTTCCCAACTCCCGTCCTGGTGGGCCAAACACTGTTCAGGTTTTCATGCTGTCCCTAATGAATATGCATGAGATACATTAGCATACCATGGGGGCGGCGCATACAAATGCAGCACAGGCATATTTATTAGGGACAGCATGAAACCTGAATGGTGTTTGGCCCTCCAGGACTGCAGTTGGGAAACTCTGCTCTAGGGATTGCACATGTTTATGGTGTCTGTGCTCTCTAGGGTAAAATATAGGCGTTTCAGGCATGTTTATTTTATCTGCAATAAAGGTTCCGTCTTTATTACCATGGTTTAGTACTGAGTAAAATATGAGGACAGGGTTGGCAGGAGCCACAGCTGGGACTTGAACTTGTGACCTTCTGCTCATGAACACACTGGCTGTGTGTACTACACCACACTGTTGCTACAGGGACAGTTCATTCCCTGGGGATACCATGACTGTTCGTCAGACAGACCCTGTCTGTTGCAGTGCACGGCACCCATCTAAACGGGGCCAGGCCATGGTCTGCTGTGGGCAGATGCCACTGCCCCCTCCGCCACCAGAACCCCTCTGCCACCATGCTGCCATGCCATTATGCCGGTGGTGCTGGTGGTGCGCAGTCCCAAGCCATCCATAGGCAGCTGCCTATGGTGTGGGTTCTCGGGTAGGGATGCCTACATGGACATGCATGCTTCAACCCCCCCCCCCCCCCGCACTGCCTGCCAATGTTATGTGCCCTTGGGGGTACCTGCTGGGTAATCTCCCCTGTGACACTGTGGGACACACACTGGCGCCCATGTTGGACCTTCGTCAGTTGCTGTCTTGCTGCTTTACAGTTTTGGCATTCCTATGTGCCACCTAGGCATCTGCCTAGCCTGCACTGTGCCCCAGCTGGACCACAGCATGTGCTGCCTGCAGCCCCCTGTATCCCATTTACAGTATCAGTACAGTTGCCCTTTCCTACGTGCCCACTCTGCTGTTGCTGCACATGTGCATGCCATAACAAACCTGCCCAATCTAAATGACAGAAACTCTGATCAGTGCTATTTCAATGTGGGATCATTCATTTTGTAGGGGGACAGAGCATAGACCCTTCCAAACATGATATCTTAATTTATATGCTTTGTCAGTAGTGTTGCTTTATGTTTATCATTAATATCACTATTGGCCAGCTTGGTTATTGGGATTTTAGATGTGGTTCTGGTCCTTTTATATGTTTATTTGCCTTTTGGGTCCCTGCACATGTATCACAACTATCACTTTTCTGGGTCTCCCTGCCTTTGCTGCATGAATGGTTTCTCTCTCTTGCAAATGTGCCTCTAGCGTGAGGTTTTCACTGGCGCTAATTTTCAGACTCTGATTTCACGGCGTTAGTGTGCATGGAGCCTCTCCCTGCCCATTCTCCGCCCATTGACCCCCTTCTCTCCACTCTCTGGGAAGTCTTACTCCACCCTTCAGGCCCGGATTTCACAGCGTTAGTATGCCTTAACGCCGCCGCCGCTGCATTATCGCGCGATAAGTGACATTAAGATGGTTTAGTAAACATATCCCTTAGTCTTCAGATCAAACTCTGAAAGATATAGAAATTATTCAAGCAATTTTTGTGTAGGACAGGAGAAAGACTCTGAGGGATTTTCTTCATATCATAAGCCAAACCTCTTCCATTTAAAATCAGAAGACCTTTAAGAATGAGATGCATGATTAGACAGAATCAGAGATGCAATAACTACCCTCTCAGCATCCAGGCTGTCAAGTCAGGGACCTGATGCTGAAATGGAGCAAATTTCTCCGATTCTGTGTTATGTATATACTCAGTAAGGCATGCCTTAAAGCCCTAGAAGCTATTAAGTAAAATCTTTGCCTAGACTCTGCCTTAGGAATCTCCCATGATGTTGAATGCTATCCTGCGCAAACCTGGGGAAGTGTTGTTTCTCTGCCTATATACATAATGGAAAGCAAAATGTTTTTAAGATCTTTAAACTGCTGAATAGCCAGAATGAACATTTTTTTTTAGTTTGCAAGTGCAAGAACAAAAAGGCATAATTATATAAAAAAGTTTAACTTAGGGCTCGACAAACCTTATGCGCCAGGTTGCTATGGCGACTAAAAAAAATAAAAAAAAATCGGACCTGGCGCATGGGACACAAAGCACATGAGCAGAAGTGCACGACCAAGAGCTTCCCATCTGTCCGCAAAGATTCCTTCTCCCATAGGCAGAAGTACTGTACTGGGCCACAATCGTGGCCAGGACTGGTACTGTCTGCCCACAGATATCTCATCCCTCGCGGGCAGAAGTGCTGTGATGGGCTGTAATCGCTGCGAGGACCAGTGCTATCTGCCGGTGGGGATTCCATTCTTTGGTGGCATTAGTGCTCGAAAAGGCTCCAATTGCGGCCAAGACCATCTTGTATGCCCATGGGAGATAGGATCGCCATTGGCAGACAGGATGATCCTGGCTGCAATCGCTGCCTTCTGAAACACTTCTACCCACAGGGAATGGGATCCCATTGCAAGACCAATTTATTTATTTATTTATGTAACTTGTCAGACGGCTGCCTGGGTGAGAATCTTCACAGTCTTGGCAAGTGCATATATCTATATGATTTGCAAGGGATTGTGGGCAATGCAGTTCATTCACACCAGACACAGCTGCTGACAATAATTTAGTTGTGCTCAAGTGTTAAAGCCAATAAGATATTTATTTATGGGGTTATTTCTCCCAACACAGATATGCTTGGTAGCTCATAAATCAGGTTACTTGCTTCCAGTGTTTAACTTGGAAAAACAAAATCAAAATCAGGAAAACAACATTCAAACTTGTCAGGCATTAGCTAATGTTTTCTTAGCATATATCAAACAACCAACAAGATCCACAAAGAAGGGAAAAACTGTTCTTTTCAGGTTAACTTCTGATAACTTCCCACATAGATTCAGAAGTGATTCTCTCCTAGCTCACAAGCAATTAGGTAAGGCTCAATTGCTAGCAGTTATCCAGCTGAAACCCCTTAGCTGGCTTGCTTTCTACTGTGTGGGTCAAATCCTGCTTCAGGAGCTTTTCTGAGTAGATTAAAGAACAAGTTTGTATTTCTTTGGGATGGTTGCTGTACTTTATAACAGAAAATCACCAAAGGAGTTTGGACAGAGAGCAGTCCATATAAACACATTCTTCATCTGCAATCATTCCCCCTTCTTCAACAAGCATGGGTTCAATATCATGGATTGGCACAGATGAATCTCTCAATGGAGCACTTTCAGGAGAATACTTGTTTCCCTGCTGTCTTTCAAGGTTATAGCTAGGGCACAGATCACTGTTCATACCTGAGCTTCCATTGCTGTTAGAGTTCCTCTCTATATAGCCTGGCCAGTATGTAGTCCAGTTCTTATGTCCAGCCTTCCAATCCAGATCCCTGGACACTGGATCTCTCTTCACATACCTTCTGGCACGGGTCTTAGGGTCCCTTCCACGTGCAGCCCTCTTTCTCACAGGTAGCGTCTGGAGATTCCTAGCTCTGCAGCACCATTCCTCTGGCTTTCCCCAGTCCAATGGTGTATGCTGGCCCTTGGAATACCTCCCAGTATACGTACTGCTCCGGACTCTTCTAGACCTCTCAAAGGCTTTTCTCCTCTTTCTTCCAGAGGGTTTCTTTCCCTCTCTGTCCGTCCGGTTTGGCTTCTGCTTCTGATGATCCTTCAGATGAAACTGATGATCAAGCTCAAGCTGATTCTCAGGATAATGAGGATAATTCTCTGTAGAATAAACTCTACCTTTATTCTGCCTAGATGAGTGCTCCCCCCTAATACAGCGCAGCTGTGCTGAATCAGGCCCTGCCCTTTGAGATGAGTGCTTAGGGATTACCTCATAGCCCTCCTGATTGAACACACGTTTCCCCACTTCAGCTCCTCTAATGGCTGTTGGAAACCTGGTGCATTCTGGGACTGGTAGTCTTTTATGGGAAAATTCTGTTTTCTTATTTCTACCAGAACTGACAGGTTGCTTGTTCAGAGTCACTTCACCTTTTCTATAGCACCTTCCTGAGCTATGATAAGCTTCCTTATCACAAACTGCATTTATATCCTGCTTTTCACCGGGTCAATGAGTTCTGGTGTCTGTTTAAAGGGGCAGTAGATTTTACTAAATAATTAATGACGATGGGATTGAAGGGCAGGGGATGTATGCAAGGGGTGAAAGGAGAAGGGGAGAGAGTCTGGGAATGGAAACCGAGTTGGGGTTGTGGGGGAAGGACACAGCAGGAGAGAGATTGAGTGGGAGAGGAGGTAAGAATGTAAAAGGTTGGAGGGTGAAGAGATGAACATATGGGAAGTAAAGGTCACAATGTGTATGTGCAAAACGCATGCCCTTTTCCACCACACACATGCAGGCAACCCACCTCTGCACCAAACACATCCACGTGTGCAAACACACACACAGGCACCCCACCTCTGCACCACAGATAGACAGGCACCCCATCCTCCACACATACACACAGAGGTGTAGCTTAAAGGGTCCGTGGGGGTAGTGAGAGGGGGAGGGGAGGAAGAGTAGAGCCACTGCTTTTTTTTTATACTGTGCAGTGGCCTATTAAGAGCCTGATTTATTAAGCTTTTTTCCAATAAAAAATGGGAAAACAAACAGACTTAGTAAATCAGGCCCTAACATCTAAAAAAGAAGCTGCGATAGACCTTTTTGGAGGGTGGGGGCATGCATCTGTCCTAGGTTTCGGCAGCTTGCTTCTAGATTACGAGAAAATTTGTCAAGGCCTGGTTTAACTCGCATTAAATCTTGAAAATCAATTAATATGAGGAAAGCTGCTCTTAGGAGATTTTTTTCTAACAAAACAATCTTAGGCTGAAAAAAGGTCTTGGATCAACATTGAGCTGTGATTGTTAGCCTTTTCTAAACACTGGCCAAAAACAACCCAAAAAACCCTGGATATTCAGTGCCGGCACTCAGATTGTTCCCAGGAAAAATTATTCAGATACTGCAGTCAACGTCACTGCTATCCCTGTAGTGACAATATTCAGCATAAAATCACTGTTAGATGGACAATCTCTGGCTACACCCACAGACTGCTCTGTCATTATCAGAACTATCCAGTGCTACTTAATATTCCAGTCAGTGGCACTTATCTGGATAGCAGCTACTACTAGCTGGCTGAGTGTCGCTGAATACTGGGTACTCTTTTTTTTTTTTTGGCTTGGCAGTTGCCTTCCACTCCTTTGGGCTCCCTGTTCAATCACAGCCAACCTTTATAGGGATTCAGATCCATGATTCTTCATTGATAGTTACCTAAGGCCTTCCCCAACTTTTATCAAACACCCCTTCCCTCAACTTAGTCCACCAATTGCACTGACTGTGCTCAGCCAGGGACCACAGCTTATGGCTCCC
Source organism: Ichthyophis bannanicus (assembly GCA_033557465.1). Taxonomy (NCBI): domain Eukaryota; kingdom Metazoa; phylum Chordata; class Amphibia; order Gymnophiona; family Ichthyophiidae; genus Ichthyophis; species Ichthyophis bannanicus. The sequence goes on from CM066032.1 coordinate 340,323,312, forward strand.
TTGAGAATGCAGTAAATCTGGACTTTCTGTTTGTCCACCAGATGTCACTACTGTGCAAAGGCCAAGACTTCTCCACCTTAGGGGTTTTGAACACTACCTCCAAAGTATTCACAAAACATGGCTCAGGGAAGAGAAACTCGATATTGATATAAAAAATAGGTTTTCCATATATTAATGTGCAGCACTGCCACATGTCATTAATATGAATCCAGCTTCATCTCTGATTTTACTAACTCTGACTCTTTTTACCCTGCATAAGTATAATGATATCTAGTCATGAAAGTTAATAAAAATTAGCAATAGAAAAAGGAGACATTTTGTAGGGTACTTACGTCTTTACTCACAGCTCGATACTTGTCAAAATTTAAAGGAACAATAACAAGATTTGGGCAGAGTTTCTTCGCAATGAATCCAGGCATAGCAGCACGAACACCAAACTGACGAGCAAGGTAATTTGAAGTGGACTTGCGAAAAAAGATAAATATTTGAATAATTAATACATACCACAAAGAGACATTTTATAAATTTCCATATAATTATGAGCATATTTCATGCTTATTTTATAAAGTACGCATGTCCTTGATTTTATAAAATACTAGCATAAATGGCCAAAAACATGAGTTAATTTAAGGTGTGACCGCTCTAGTGCGGTAGTAAATGCCTGTGCCTAAATTTGTAAGGAACACGTGTAAATTATAGCGTTTTATAATTTACACACACAACTCTGTGCTCTTCCCATGCTCACCCAAAATCTATCCTTGTGCACACCCACAGTGAAAGTACACACAATCACATATACATGCATACTTACAGAATTGCAACCATGACTTATACGTGTATATGACTAAATACATAGATTTATATGTGTCCGCACATAAATCTAGGCAGCTTTCTATAAAATGAACCCCAAAGAGGGTAATCTTATAAGAAGATTTCTTGATATCAAGGTACATAGGGCACATATGTTGTGCTTGTTTTGTAAAAGCCTAACAAGAAATGTTGGTAGAGAGGCAAGTTTAAATCTTAGTGGACAAAAAATTGCTTTATTTTATAAAGACAACATACGTACGTACCTATGTGCCTTTATAAAACTACTCCAAGGAAACCGGGCAAAGCACAGTTACTTACCTGTAACAGGTGATCTCTGGGAACAGCAGGAATAAGTCTTCACATATGGGGTACGTCGGTACCGACAGAGCCTGCGTGGGAACGCTCCCCAGCGTCCAAAAAGAAAGCTTTAGGGAGCATCCCACACGCATGCGCGCTGCCTTCCCGCCTAAACACTTCCCTCTCATCAGTTGGGTTTGTAGCTGAGACCGAAGGAGGGAAGTAGACAAATTAGAAAGAGAGAGAGAGAGAGAGAGCAACTCCTAGGGGAGGTGGGTGGGTTGTGAAGACTTATTCCTGCTGTTCCCAGAGATCACCTGTTACAGGTAAGTAACTGTGCTATCTCCAGGAACAAGCAGGAATGAGTCTTCACATATGTGGACTCCCAAGCTAAGATGCCTGGAGGAGGTCCCAGCATGTTGTAAATCTAATGGATGGGCCATGCTTATTCCTCAGAACCTCAGGCATCGAAGGGATGGAGGGTAGGAGTTGAACTAGAAAAGAAAAAAGGGGACTGTGGAACAGCTTGACTAAACAAGGTATCCAGAGGGGAGTCCTTGTGTAGATTATAATTGTTAGAAAATATTGAATCCCAATCTTCTAATGTGGATCTTATTCAAAAGTACTGCGAAACTATTTGGTGAGGCTAATATGGGTCTGTAGTTGAGAGCCAGTACATTATCCTCAAAGAAATTTCCTCACTGTGAAGTAGAGGAAAATACATTTTGCAATACAGGAAGAGATAAGAAGCCTTAATGGCTAGAACTAACCCCAGAAGAAAAAGTGGGGGAGTTTAATGAGATTGGACTTTGGAGAAAATAGCTAAAGCTTCTGTAAAGTCCAAAGTTTGAACTCCTTGTCCTTGGAGCAGAATAAGGCCCTAGGAAAGAGTGGAGATAAATCTGACTGGTTTGGATGAAAAGGTAGAAATACCCTTTGCAGAAAAAAGGATAGGTCTTTAAGACCCCCTTTATCCAAATGAAAGACAAAGACATTTGTAATAGGCGTTGGGCCCCCAATTTCTTGAAGATCAGTAAAGTCTTTTGTAAGTGATGTCACTTATGATAATGACTTTACATGGAGAGCTTCAGATGTGAGGTAACCGAAAAGGTAACGGTAAAGAAGGTATTTCCTAATTTACCATAGAAATTGGTTGTCCATTAAGTTTTATGATATGCTGGGACAGCAAACAAATCTTTCAAAGTCAGATGTTGTATAGAGATTGACCCAATAACAAGAAGGATTAAGAATACTGATGGAGAATCTCTGTCTGGTTAAAAATGGAAGAACTATAGAGAAAGTTTCATGGAAAACTGGTACTATGTTTTCCACTTACAAGGAGAGGACTAGATTTCTTTAAAAAAGATCTAGCCCCTGAATAACCAGGTCTTGAGACGTACGTGAAGGAGTGCAGAGGAGATCCTTAGTCTTAAGACAGCAAGTCTGGATCCTTCTATAACTTCAAGTAGCAGCTTGAGAAAAAGATGCAATATAAGGGGAAACCATGTTTGCCTCTCTATGAGGGCAATATGAGTATCATGCGCTCTTTTGTTCATCATAAGCTACAATGAAGTATAGGGAAATAGAAGGAAAATAGTGAATAAGGACCGACTGCAGTGAAAAGAATGCATCCCTGTTGTAGAAGTTCCAGTGAGATTTGGAACAACCCAGGGAATTGTGCAATTCTGTACACTTTCACGTGGTCTAAGCCCAGGTTACTTTTCCTTAATAGGAAATTTTTAAGGAAGATGGTAAGATTAGGAAAAAAAAACCCCAGTCATGTAGGAGCATGACTGGGCAGAGTACCAGCTGAAGCCCTTTTTAACCATCTGGAAGCTACCTACTAGGAGTAGCTCTGAGGCTCTCTGGCAAAGGCCCATAGTTGCAGAGCTTTCTTGTATAATTGCAGAGAGCATGTTGTAGGTTGCTTAGATCTGGTTGTTTAATTGCCAGTGTGCAACCTAATCTATTCTGTTGGAGCCAAAAAGAATTGAAGATGGCTAAGAATAGTAGACAGGCTTGATGTCTGCAACAATAAACTGTCCAAATGGGTTCTGGAACCTCTCTTGGAGTTGTCTGTTATTAAGGCAGCAGAAAAAAAGTTAGGTCCTATAGGTTGGAGAGGACCGACAGACATAATTTGGAGTGGTAATACTCAATTTCTGTCTGATAAGCTGCCTTAAATAAGTATCTCAGAAGGTTAGCTCAAAGATACACAGAGAAAGCACAGTTACTTACCTATAACAGGTGATCTCTGGGAACAGCAGGAATAAGTCTTCACATATGGGTACGTCGGTACCGACGGAGCCTGCGCGGGAACGCTCCCCAGCGTCCAATCAGAAAGCTTTTGGGAGCATCCCTCAGCGCCTGCGTGTTGTCTTCCCGCCTTTCCAACTGTCTCTCCTCAGTTGAGTTTTATAGCTGAGACAAAAAGAGAGAAAGAGGAAAGGAAGATAGATAGAGAGATACAACTCCTAGGGGAGGTGGGTGGGTTGTGAAGACTTATTCCTGCTGTTCCCAGAGATCACCTGTTACAGGTAAGTAACTGTGCTATCTCCAGGAACAAGCAGGAATGAGTCTTCACATATGGGGACTCCCAAGCTAAAATGCCTGGAGCCCTAGCATGGTGAGGATTAAAACATGCTACACCTCATATGGCCAGGCATTCTGAGGATGGAGGTTAGGAGTTGAAAAGAAAGGAGCTGTAGGAAAAACAGCTAAGCTAAGGACTACAGGCAAGGAGTCCTTGTATGTATGATAATCACCATGAAAAATATTGACATGAACAAACACAATATGGTCCTCACCTACTGGATTGCAGGAAGTAGAGAGGCTGATGGAGTCTACTGGAGATCCAGTAGAGGAATCTTCAAGGTGACTTCACTGAAGTGAAGGCGAAGGTGCAAATCTGGAATTGACAGGTGACCCAGGTGTCAACTGGGGTAGCACAAAAACGTCAGGTCCTTAGTGGAAGCTTTATGGAAAAAGCTGGGAACTCTTTGGGATACAGAGTTAGTAACATTTATGAGCAAAAGAGGAAGACTGACTGATTTGGACAACTAGCCCAGTCCTGGAGGGAAGAAGGGGTATGGAAAAAAGCCCATATTCCCAAGGAGGACAGATGTCTGAAGGATTGAAACTTCAAATCTACTGAAGATCCACCCTGTCTTTCCTATCTGTTGAGAGATAGGAAAGATAGTAAAGCATGGAGCTTCAGGGATACCTAGACGTAGGGTTAAAGTAGAAGCTTTCAGTACCACAGTAGTGGTTGTGTGCATAATACCCCAGATATACTGAGGAACAGTATGAAGATATGCAAGCCCACTGTCTGGAACCTATAGGAAGGTAAAACCTTTTATAAGCATAGACAGAGAGATAAGTATGTAGATACATATCTACCTACAAGGAGGCATCTCGACAGATACACATATATATAGGGATATATATATATATGTGTGCATATATATATATATATATATATACATACATATACATACAGGAGTATATATATATGTCTATAGTGAGATCTGGAGGGGCATAAGATATGCACACGCAGCTGACAGACATATGTATCTATAGAGAAGTATAGAAATATATACATACATGTATATAGATGTCTAAATATAAATGTCTGCAACTAAGCAGATAGAGATATGCCTATAAGAACATTCCACATGGGAGATGTGAAGGAGAAAGATTCATCTAAGAACAAGAAGGTGGAACCTACTTGAGTAGATGTATAGAGAATCTAATCCCCCTGGTTACGATGGTGCAGGAATGCCATCCAGTGGAATAACCAAGATGGCTGCGTGAAAAACAGAGGATATCAGTCTGTAAATAGCAAGTCCTGAGTCCTATAGAACTCTCGCATGGTAAATGGACATGAAACGCATAGGATGAGATACCAGGTTGACCCACTTGAGGAACAAGGGGGGGGGGGGGTGGTATCATGCGTTGTTTAATTAAATATGTGCTGTCCATGAAGGATTAGGATACCATGAGGACAAGCTGCAAGGAAAAAGAGCATATTTCCTGTAGAAACTGGGTAACTCTTTAGACTGTCACATAGAGAAGGCTTATGTCCTTTATGAAAAGGACATCAAAATTATAAACCCCCCCAAAAAAGTGAAACACACTGAAAGACCAATACAAAGGAATCACTTAAAAAAAGCCTCTGTAGTCAACAGAAACGAATAATTGTATATAAAAAAAATTTTTGTCGGAGCTAAGCCGTAGGAAGGAGGTGAGTGACCACTTCCCCCACCAGACTGCCAGCTTCTTTTATTATATTATAAGTCCTACTCAACATAACCAAACAGTTTTTTCTTAAAAACGAAAGCTGTCACTTATCTGAGTTCCCGCTATGAAACTTCAAAGATATGTTACTCTTCCAGAAATAAAGTAGCACGATGTGCACGTTTCGGGAAATGGTTCCCTGTATCAAATGCTTTCTGAACTTCATGAATATAGGCAACTTTGGATGGCCTTAGTGGATCATGGTTGGCTCCTAGACACCGGAGACAGCAATAGTGTGCATGGGTGAAGGATATTTTTTTCGCGAACCGATCACACTTCTTGAACCCGCTGCCCATTGGAGGATAAAGTACCCCACAGCGAGATTAAAGACCCTTGAGGTGGCCAGTGGATGAAAAAGACAAATACCCCCCCCCCCCAAAAAAAAAAAAGAACCAGAAAGGCCCAGATAATAATCCAAATGCAATAAGCCCTCCAGTAATAAGGCAACTTAAAATCATATAAAGAATGTCGGAGCACTGAAACAGAGAGGGAACTTATCCACTCACTAACTATCTAGCTCCATTTTAATCATTTTTATTAAGTCAGAAGAAAAACGCTTTTTTATATATTTTCTCAATTTTCAATACACAAACTGATGCACTTATCTCAAGCGTTGCTCTTTAGATAAGTGCATCAGTTTTTGTATTGAAAATTGAGAAAATATATAAAAAAGCATTTTTCTTCTGACTTAATAAAAATGATTAAAATGGAGCTAGATAGTTAGTGAGTGGATAAGTTCCCTCTCTGTTTCAGTGCTCCGACATTCTTTATATGATTTTAGGCTGCCTTATTACTGGAGGGCTTATTGCATTTGAAGTGGATGAAAAAGGGGCATGAATTGCTCTAGGGGGAGAAAACCTACAAAACATTATGAGCCACGATGCAAAGGCAAGCGAGTTCGGTGGCGGGAAAGGGACCAGTGAAACCCGGGCAAGAAAAAAGGGCTTTTCAGCACGAAATTGATCAACTTTTTCCAAGGAAAAAAACAGACGTCTGTTGAGCTCCCTGGAAAAAAGGAGACTGAGTAAGATGGCACCCTTGGGCGGCAAGGGGACCACACATACGTGGTTGCATCTCCCAAAGGCTTTCTTTGAAAGCTGGGGAGATGCTTCTGCGAGGGCTCTGTCGGCGCAGACATCACCCATATGTGAGGGCTGACTTCCTGCTTATTCCTGGAGAAATCCAAGTTATCAATCCCTGTTTAATATACATTACCAAATTTAAGTTACAAAGTCAAAATGAGATAGACACAGTGGTTCCCTTTATAGCAACAGGATAAAATAAAAATAAACATAACTCTCTCTTATAGCTTAACAAATAGGGGTGACCTACATGGAGCGGTGGGTATACCCCTAAACAAAGGCGTATGGAGGGGTGACCTACACAGAGTGGCAGGTACACCTACTCTTACTGCCTTGCTGGGCAGACTAGATGGACCATCCTGGTCTTTATCTGCCATCATATACTACATTACTATGTTATGTAATTTGACTGAAATGATAAAGTGGTATAAAAAAACGGTTAAATAAATAAATATTTATAGACATTTATACCACTTTTCTGACCTTAGTCAATCAAAAGGGTGTACAAAACAGAAAAAATAAAAATACATCAACAGAAGACACATCCAAACCAATAAAAACCCAATCCCTCAATACCCTTCAAATAGGCTTCAATAATTTTCAAAAGCTCAGCAAACCAGACTGCGCCCAGAGCTCTAGGAGGTAGCTCATTCTATTTTTCAATTGCCACCACCCGGAACGCCCCAGCCACCAATGCATCTTATGAACTGCCTCCAAACTAGTGACCGCCAATAACCACCCTGCGAGGAGCAAAGTGGTCTGGATGAGAATCATGAGAATCAATCAAAACCCGAAAAATAAGCACCAACAGTTTAAACCAGCAATACTGTGATGAAGAAGCCCCAATTTCCACTGTTAAAATACAAAACATGCAGCATGTCAGTGCAAAAGCTGACAGGAGAACAGACCAGGTGGATAGCTGTTGTCAGTGGCAACGACAACAAAGGCAGCCACGAGGTCTGGAGAAACGTGTAGTAAGAAGAAACGCCCTAATTCCCAATAGCACACACCTGGTAGGGAAGAGTATGCACAGCCCTTATAAGGATAGTGCAGGGAACACAAGGGGGAAGCATTACAAGGACGACACCTCCAAAGAGTTGCCAGGAGGAGAGGAATTGTCAGAGAGCTCAGATTTGGAACAAACCCTGAGAGGGAGAAACCTGGGACAAGGTGAGCACTGTAGGAAGAGAAGACAGCCTGTCTTACCTACAGCAGCTACCAGAGAGGAACCAGGAAGAGTCTCTCACTTCAGTATAGGAAGTGACTCAGAGTCTGAACCAGGAAGCGTTTCAACCTCAGAGATACCCAGAATCCACTAGGAGGAAGCAGCTTGCTAGAGCCGAGGCCAGCTGGGCAGCTCCTGCTGATTGCAGAGACACGGCAGCATGGAACCTACGTCCTAACCAGAGGAACTGCAAGCCAGTAGCTAAAAAGTATGTAACAAGAAGCTGGGACTTGGGGAATGAATGTGAGCCATTGAAAGTTAAAAGGAATAAAAGTGTTTGTAGAGTGAATGCAGAGCAACCTTACACAGGAAGCCAGAGGTGGGGGCAGGGCAGCTACTCCCAACCTAACTACCTGAATAGAGAGCATTCACAGCCGTCAGAAAAGCTTAGAGACTGGCCAGAAGACGTGTATATGTCAGAAGAGGAGCTGGCAGTAAGCTTTAAACCCCAAAAGAAGCCTTACAAGCTAAAGTCTGTTAGCAAGAGGGGACAAAGAGTTCCTCTATCCCAAACAGAAGATAGCAACAGAGAAACTTACCGTGAGGGCTTGCCAAAGGGAAATGTCCAAGCATATTTCAACCAAGAGGGTTTGGAACGTGAGGAGGAACCCATGTTAGTGGACTCTCTCAGTGAATCCTCATCTGTATCTGACCTAATGGACTGTACATTAGTCTCATCTGAAAGAATATCTCTGCGCTAGACAGAGCAAAAGCCTGTGGGCTACAGTTTAAGTTCCTACCTTGAAGCAAGAAGTTATTGCTGTATGTCCTTTGTGTTTTTGCCAAAAGATTGGAATACTTTTGTTTCTGCTTGTGTTCTGTTCACTTGTTTATTAATCCACCCCGGGAGGGGAATAAATCCACATTTTGCTTTACCATTCGAGTCTGCACAACTATTTCTTCACCATCAGCAGCACACTGCCCCCTGGTGGTGACATAAAGTGGCGTAGTTCTTCGGATTTTTCAAGTGGATGAAAAACACAGCACCGAAGACACACATAGGATTTACCTTGCTGAAGGAGGAAAAGTTTGCCGCCGGAGAAAAAGAAAGAAAAAGCCGGAGCAGATTTTTTTTTCAAAATTCCTGACCTGGAGTGCAGCAAGCCTACAGCTTTCTCAACGCACGATCCTTCACCGTGCTGAGGTAAAGGTAGGAGGGCACGGGTGATTTGGATCTGAGAAAGGGGGAGCTGTGGTGTTAGGAGCAGCAAGAGGAATAGCAGAAAAAAAAAAAAAAAAAGTTACCTATAGTGGAAACACTTTGTTTGGTGCCGCACTTGGTGGGCTTGTCTTTTGTTTCTTCACAGGTGCGTAAAGATGGATCCCCAGCAAATGAAAGACTGGATGGAGGTCCAGTGGAAAGCACAAGGAGAACTGGCCCGGCAAAGCCAAGAGAGAATGATCCATGCAATGACTGAGCAGCAGCAGCCGCTACTAGAGTTGCTGGAGACTCTGATAAAGAAAACTGCTACCGCAGCCGAGGTTGAGTCTGCAGGACCGAGGGCGGTAGGACTACATGAATACAATGCTCTGTCATTGGGACAATTAAAGTCATACGATAGTTTTGATGACTTTGCTGACGCGTTCGAGCGAATAGCAGCAGCGGCTAAATGGCCGACTGATCAGTGAGCAGTAAGATTCGCCATGACTTTGTCTGGTGAGGCGCTCGCCGCATACAAAACAATGCCCGTTGATCTGTCTTCCAGTTATCCCGACATAAAAATAGCTATTAGAGATAGGCTGGGTTTAACGCCCATGCACTACAGAAGGCTCTTTAGAGAGGCCAAACTCCTGGATAAGGAAACGCCTAAAGCCTTGTTACAACGACTAAAAGGTCTAGCGACCAAATGGCTCGTTCCAGAAAGGGCGACGGTCGAGTCTTTATTTGATACCGTCCTCCTGGAACAGTATTTGGAAGCCATTCCACAAGAAATAAAGGCATTTATATTGCTACAAAAATGCAATTCTACGAATGACGCAGCCATCCTTACGGAGAACTATTTTGAGGCTGAATTAGCCAGTACCTCCGGAGGCGGTATTTTAAAAATGGCTGGCATTGATAGAATGCATGGTGTGAGAAAGTCTTTTAAAAGCAATGCATATGGTGATACTGCATGTAATGTTAAGGTGTCTGGTAACACTAGGGTGAAAATGATTCAAAGGAAATGTTTTAACTGTGGTCAGCCTGGACATGGGTACAAAAAGTGTACTGAACGTAGTGCTCTAGTAGTGGGAGGACAGAACCCCCTAGAGAAGGGCATTCAGGTCGAAGTCCAGATAGAAGGGGTAAAAGCTTTGGCGCTCCTGGATTCCGGAGCTGACCAAAGCATGGTCTCCCAGGAGGTATGGCAGACCATCATGGCCCATAAACCTTCTGCAGAAGGACAAATTGACGGAAGAGTGAGTGTGAGATGCGTGCATGGCACCTCGTCCCATTATCCCTTATATAGCGTGTGTGTGGAAGGAGCAGGTACTCGGGAAAAAGTACAAGTAGCCATAGTCCCACATCTCCCGTATGAGGTAGTATTAGGGCGTGATTGGCCCCCATTTTCCAGACAAATGAAGGAAGGCCTTATTGAAGAACCTGAGATACCGAGGACAGAGGCCATAGCTCAAAAGGTCCCAAAACCTTTATTTGAGAAGGTAAAAAGGCCCAAGGGTCCTACAAAACTCCAGGTAGTGGAGGGAGCCTCTTTGAAAAAAAGGTTCATTTTGAGGTTCGCCAAACTATCTCCCTTGGCGCAGAGTCCAAAGAGGGCCTCTGAAGCTGCAGCAGGTTACGACCTGTGTAGCGTAGAGGATGTGGTGGTCCCGAGGGAGGGAAAAGCCCTTATTAATACAGGCTTGCAGATCCAGATACCCGAAGGCTGCTACGGCAGAATAGCCCCGCGATCTGGATTAGCTGAAAAACATTTTCTAGATGTTGGAGCGGGGGTAGTGGACCCCGATTACCGGGGCGAAATAAAAGTCCTGCTGTTCAATTTCAGTAAAGAGAGCTATGCAGTAAAGAAAGGGGACAGAATCGCCCAATTTATATGTGAGCGAGTAGGTTTTCCCCTTAGTGGAAGAAGTCTCTGCTTTAACAAGTACAGCACGAGGTACAGGCGGATTTGGCTCCACGGGGGTGGGGGAAGTAAAAAGTCTAACGGCCATGACAGACAGGAAAAAGGAGGAAGACTTAGGCCCCCAACCTGCCGATTGGAGGGAACACCCAGAGCCACGCATAGGCGCGGACTTATCAGTACCCCAGCAGAAGGAATTGATACAGGTGCTGGATAGGTTCAAAGATGTTCTCACGATGACACCGGGGGAAACCCGTATCGTCGCGCATGAGATCATTACCACACCAGGGAAAATAGTCAGACAGCGCCCCTACAGGTTACCTGAGGCGAAAAAAATGGAAGTAATAGCCCAGGTAAAGGAAATGGCAAAAATGGGCATCATTGAGGAGTCCAAAAGCCCATGGTCAAGTCCAATCGTGCTGGTCCCAAAACCAGACGGGACACTGCGATTTTGTATCGATTTTAGACAGGTAAACAACATATCGCAGTTTGATGCCTATCCGATGCCACGGATAGACGATTTACTGGACAAGTTAGGCCAAGCCAGGTTTCTGACTACCCTCGACTTAACGAAGGGATACTGGCAGATCCCGCTAACCAGGGACTCCAAGGCAAAGACCGCCTTTAGCACACCGGTGGGCCTCTATCAATTTAGGCGTATGCCATTTGGCCTTCATGGTGCAGCGGCCACATGCCAGAGACTCATCGACCAGGTCTTGAGGCCTCACCACTCGTACGCCCTTGCGTATATGGATGACGTTGTTATCCACAGCAAAACTTGGGCCGAGCATTTGGTTAGGGTGGAGGCAGTGTTACAAGCCATTAGAAAAGCCGGCTTAACGTTAAATCCGGCGAAGTGCCTATTTGCCACTAGGGAGGCAAAGTATTTAGGGCACATAGTGGGGAATGGGTTGGTTAAGCCACTCACAGGAAAAATCGACAGTGTTCGAGATTTTCCTAGGCCCCTGGACAAGAAACACATCCGCAGCTTTTTAGGCCTTGTGGGTTATTACAGGCGATTTATCCCTAGATTTGCGGAGCTTAGTATGGTGTTTACAGAGATGCTCAAAAAGAACGCACCAAACGTTGTACGGTGGACTCCAGAGGCTGAGGAGGCTTTTGTTTCTCTAAAGGAGAAACTATGTAAGGCCCCAGTTCTCAGAGGGGTTAATTTTCGGCTGCCGTTTATCGTGCAGACCGATGCCTCTGAGACAGGTTTAGGTGCTGTTATGTCACAGACTTTTGAGGGGATTGAGCATCCCGTTCTGTATCTCAGCCGGAAACTCTCTGATGCTGAGAGGAGATATTCAACGGTGGAACGCGAATGCCTCGCGATCAAGTGGGCTGTGGAGGCATTGCGCTTCTACCTGTCAGGGCGCAAGTTTGTCCTAGTCACGGATCATGCACCACTGAAGTGGCTCAACCACATGAGAAACGATAATGCCCGTTTAACGAGATGGTACCTAGCCTTACAGGCCTTTGATTTTAATGTCCAACACAGGGCGGGCAAGTTGCACGGCAACGCAGATGCGTTATCTCGGCTTACGTGCTGTCAGACGGAAACGTCAGCAACACGTAAGGTTTTAAGGGGGGGGATATGTGATGAAGAAGCCCCAATTTCCACTGTTAAAATACAAAACATGCAGCATGTCAGTGCAAAAGCTGACAGGAGAACAGACCAGGTGGATAGCTGTTGTCAGTGGCAACGACAACAAAGGCAGCCACGAGGTCTGGAGAAACGTGTAGTAAGAAGAAACGCCCTAATTCCCAATAGCACACACCTGGTAGGGAAGAGTATGCACAGCCCTTATAAGGATAGTGCAGGGAACACAAGGGGGAAGCATTACAAGGACGACACCTCCAAAGAGTTGCCAGGAGGAGAGGAATTGTCAGAGAGCTCAGATTTGGAACAAACCCTGAGAGGGAGAAACCTGGGACAAGGTGAGCACTGTAGGAAGAGAAGACAGCCTGTCTTACCTACAGCAGCTACCAGAGAGGAACCAGGAAGAGTCTCTCACTTCAGTATAGGAAGTGACTCAGAGTCTGAACCAGGAAGCGTTCAACCTCAGAGATACCCAGAATCCACTAGGAGGAAGCAGCTTGCTAGAGCCGAGGCCAGCTGGGCAGCTCCTGCTGATTGCAGAGACACGGCAGCATGGAACCTACGTCCTAACCAGAGGAACTGCAAGCCAGTAGCTAAAAAGTATGTAACAAGAAGCTGGGACTTGGGGAATGAATGTGAGCCATTGAAAGTTAAAAGGAATAAAAGTGTTTGTAGAGTGAATGCAGAGCAACCTTACACAGGAAGCCAGAGGTGGGGGCAGGGCAGCTACTCCCAACCTAACTACCTGAATAGAGAGCATTCACAGCCGTCAGAAAAGCTTAGAGACTGGCCAGAAGACGTGTATATGTCAGAAGAGGAGCTGGCAGTAAGCTTTAAACCCCAAAAGAAGCCTTACAAGCTAAAGTCTGTTAGCAAGAGGGGACAGAGAGTTCCTCTATCCCAAACAGAAGATAGCAACAGAGAAACTTACCGTGAGGGCTTGCCAAAGGGAAATGTCCAAGCATATTTCAACCAAGAGGGTTTGGAACGTGAGGAGGAACCCATGTTAGTGGACTCTCTCAGTGAATCCTCATCTGTATCTGACCTAATGGACTGTACATTAGTCTCATCTGAAAGAATATCTCTGCGCTAGACAGAGCAAAAGCCTGTGGGCTACAGTTTAAGTTCCTACCTTGAAGCAAGAAGTTATTGCTGTATGTCCTTTGTGTTTTTGCCAAAAGATTGGAATACTTTTGTTTCTGCTTGTGTTCTGTTCACTTGTTTATTAATCCACCCCGGGAGGGGAATAAATCCACATTTTGCTTTACCATTCGAGTCTGCACAACTATTTCTTCACCATCAGCAGCACACTGCCCCCTGGTGGTGACAATACGTAATGAACAGGCAGCCAGTGCAAACACACCAGCAAGGGGCGTATACTATCCTGTTGCCGTGCTCCTGTTAAAAAGATGTGCCGCTGCATTCTGTACTATCTGTAACCTATCTGTATATAAGAGAATGTAAATTTGCATAAACTTCTTCGACAACCCAACATAGAGCACATTGCAGTAGTCTAAGGACCGCTGCACCAGTGCCTGAACCACCAACCTCAAAATTTTATCATCCAAATAAGGACACAGCTGGTGAATCAGCCACAGTTTCATACACACAATTCAGACTACCTGACTGATCTGCCTGTCCCCCACTCCCTCTCGCTCCAAAATCACCCCTAAAGATTTCAGCGCCTCAGGATAACAAAACTAGACACACTTGGCAATAAATGAAGATCAGCACGCTCTACAGTCTCAAAGTGCAGACACATCATCCTATCCACATTCAGTACTAACCCACTACTAGCTAGCCAAGCAACCACATGTTCTAAACAATCATTAAGTTGTTCTATCACTCTCTCTGGGTCATCCTGTAATGGAGCCAAGATCTGAAAATCATCTGTGTACATGTAAAATTGAAAACCAAAAGATCTCACTAAGGCATCAGGAGGCTGCAAATAGATATTAAATAACAAGGGGGAGAGGGGAGAACCCTATGGCACAACCCACTTCCAACAATATGTCCGAGAACATCTGGTGGGTCTCTGCACTCGAAATCGCCTACTGCTCAGGAACGAGTATATCCATTTAAGAACCTTACCTCTTATTGCCAGCCCTTTACAATGGTCCCAAAGCAACTAAGCCAAACGCTGCTGACAAATCCAAGGAGACCAAAAGCACAGAAATCCCTTTGTCCAACCATACATATACATGATCTAATAACACAACCAGTAGAGTTTCCATACTATTCCCAGGATGAAAATCATCCTGTCCCTTGTCTAAGAGGGAGAAATCCTCTATATAGCAACCCACCTACGACACCACTTCTTTTTCCACTAACCTGGCCACCAATGTACTACAATCCCGCAGATCTCCCCCAGCCTTCTTTGGGACCAGAGTCACTACCACCTCCTTCATTCATATATGGACAAAGCCCTGTGTTAAAGACATATTGACCAAATACCTTAGCTAGTCCAACATAGATTGGAGTGCCACCTTGAATCGCCCAATCGGTGCAGGATCCAACCCCGAGAAAGTCTCCCATACCACAGATAAAAGAATATGCAAACACTCACTGGTAACAGGATAGAAAGTAATTAAACTATGATGCTCAAACCATTCTACAGGAACCCTCAACTCCAAGGAGGAAACGCCTATCCCCTCTTTCAGCCTCCATACCTTATCTAGGACATACTGTGCCAACTCCTCCAGATCCACCTCCAATCTACCCACACTTCCCCCAAGAGAATCTGTCCCACCCACTAAAGAAGAACCCACCTGAAAAACGGCTTTGGTCTGGTTACCAGCCCACCCTATTTAGGCTAAGAAAAAGTCCTTCTTTGCTACAACAACATATTGTCTATACCTGTTAGCTACCTGCTGCCATCTCTCCCGATCTCCTACCAACTGTGTACGCCGCCACTGATGTTCCAAACATTACAGCTCCCACTTCTTTTCCCATAGCTCCTTCGAGAACTAAGAGTGCCGCTTAGTATCACACCGCAATACTCGGCTAACAGGTGCACCTCATCTAATGCCCCTGACATGCCCAATGCCAATCCTCCACAGTATCCTCCAACTCACCTTGCTGATGGGCCAAAGCAATGGTCCCCCATCGGTCCACATTAACACCACCCTGCACTTCCCTCCATCCCTACCCACACCCTTTCCCCTATTCACCATCGTTGTCCATCGACATTGAAAACAGACCAAACAATGATCTGACCAAGGAAGAGGCTGAACCACCAACCCCTGTATCCCTTCCCCTGCCAATAAACGACTATTGCCAAACACCAAATCTAAGTTATGTTCCCCATAATGTGTCGCCTGCGCAACCAACTGTGTCAAACCACCCAAAGCCAAAGAGGACAGCAAAAAGGAGGCCTTCCCATCCCCACCCACATCAAAATGCGTGGTAAAATCCCCTATTACTAACAATTTTTGACCCCCCCCCCCAGAGTCTTTGCCAAAATCCCCTCAATCAGAGACTCCCACATCCCCAACTCACACCTGGCGGACAATACATTAACAAAATCCCCCCTTCCCAACCAAAGAACACCCCCCCTCTGGAAGGGCACACAGATTTGTGTTGCACCCACAGCTGCTTTCAAATCATCACCATCACACACACCACCCCCTCCCCACAACCCTGCCTACCCATCTGTATCCCCACATACCCCAACTAGGATAACAGTCCTTCCCCACCAAACTCCGTCCCCCCTCACCAAACTCCGTCCCTCCTCACCCAAGTTTCAATCAAAAACAAACAATCCAGCCTTTCCTCCTCCAACAAATCCTGCACAAATTGCAACTTTGATATCAATGGCCGCACATTCAATAAGGCACAATCCCACCATACCTCATTAACCTCCCAACCCCTATCCAACTCTACCATATGAACATTGCAAAACTCTTCCCTACTCCTCCCCCTCCCTCCCCAGCCTCTCTCCACACACATCAATTTTTCCTCTCTCCCAGAATTTATATATGTATGCCTGGTTTGATCATCCAATAGTTATTTTTTAAAGTAATCAAGATGGAGGGTACAAGTATCAATTTAGTCACATGATTCAGCTCTTATTGCAACATTTAGTTGCTAGCCAAAACAACTGTAGGCACAGATCATTTGAGGGCACACAAAAGAAAAGTTGGAAAGTAGAAGAGGCACTGAATGATGAAATCTAAACAAAGTAAAATGGCAAAGAAATACAGAATAAGGCTTTACAGGGACTGAAATAGAGTTTATTTTTATCATTTCCTTTTCTGAAGGAAACTGGCAACCTTAAATATTGGGATACACTTCATGAGACCATTATCAAAATTATCCAAAACTCTCTGCAGGAACTTTCAAAATCATTTAGGCGTCAGCTGAAAGATGGGCCCGTATTCCATCTAGAAAATGATACTGTACAACTGTACTTGAAATTACAGTACTACTTCTTAGGTGAAACAAAGAAAAACATACACAAGTATTTAAAGAAAAGATTTGTAAGCAAAAAAAGGTGGCTTGTTCTTTTTTAGAAACATAAGGGGGTATATGATAACTGAAGTCCGTGCTGTTAACATGCATTTGTTGTGTGAAATTAGCACAAAGGCCTACGCTAATTTTTGCATACATGTGCATGTGTGCCCCTGCCATTAGCATGTTGCTAACGCATGGCATTATGTTAACCGGCATGCAGATATACTTAATGCCACCTACTGAGGTGACATTAAGTGCACCCATGCTAATGGCAATAAGCATGGCTAGCATGCGCCCCAAACACCCACGTTATGCCCCTAACACACCCAGTCTTCGCCCAATCATGCACTAACTGGTTAGTGCAGGATTTTTAGCATGATGTGCTTAACATGCAGCAAACCCTGTGTTAATAACATACATTAGTAAACATGCACCAAGGCCTTTTATCTTAAAATCATAGCTTTTTTGGGGCCCTTTTACTATAGAGCGTTTTTTGCACTTATCACGTTTTGCATAAAAATCAACACGTGGTAAGTGCAAAGGTCATCTGCTGTCAGAGGTCTAGCCAGCATGTTCCCTTCAATTACTGCACAAAAAAGCACCCTGTGTGGCAGCAGCATTTGCAATTAATGTGGGTGCACTTAACACTACCTATTGGGCGATGCTAAATACACCCTGGCTAATTGCAACATTGACAGCACACAAAATGCACTCCCATGCTAATCACAATCTATTCTCCATACCTACTCTTTGCTCCTAATCCAACCATTCCCCATCGCGCACTAGAATGTGCGTTAATTTCTTAGTGCACTTTAATAAAAGGGCCCCCCTTTATTATTTACATTTTATGGAGGTTTAAAAAATAACGGTAAACAGTGTAGCTACTCAGCTGTAACAGGTGTACTCCAGGGACAGCAGGAATTAGTCCTCACATATGGGTGACATTGGCACCCATGAAGCCTGCGCGGAGCATTTCCCCAGCTTTCAAAGAAAGTCTTTGGGAATGTTACCACATATGCGTGGTCCACTTCCCGCCCATGGGTTCACATCTTGCTCAGTCAGATGACATAGCTTAGGCAAAAGACAAAAAGGTAAAGGAGGCTATTCCAAGGGAAGGAGGGAGGATTGTGAGGACTGATTCCTGCTGTCCCTGGAGAACACCTGTTACAGGTGAGTAACTATGCTTTCTCCAGGAACAAGCAGGAAGTCAGTCCTCACATATGGAACTCCCCAGCTCCAGGCTGCCGGGGCCCGAACCACGACAGCAGCAGTGGCAATCCGAGGGAGGTCATGAGTTGCAGAAGGCTGAGTCCCTACCAAGAGACTCTACAGACCCAAGCATCCAGCATCACCATAACTCCGGTAGCCTGAACACGGGTTAGAGGGCAGGAGTAGCCTATACACCGAGAATGCTTCTGATCACTGCATAGCCAGGGGCACTGTCCCTGCGGGACTCACTCTCAAAGCAGTAGTGGACTGCGAACATATGGACTGAAGACCACATGGCGACCTTACAGATTTCTTGCACAGGCACTGCGCGTAGGTTGGCCACTCATGTGGCCATAGCCCTCACGTGATGAGCAGTGATCCGTCGCTCCAGAGGTCAGCTCGCTCATAAGCGAGGGCAATACAATTCGCCACCCAGGTGGACAGCGTTTGCTTGGTCACTGGTAGTCCAGGTCTGCTAGGGTCATAGGAGATGAAAAGCTGAGGAGCTTTATCATGGGCCTTGGTTCTCTGTAAATAAAAGGACAGGGCCCTCTTGCAATCCAGGGTATGCAAGATGATCTCCTCCCTGTCGGCATGTGGCTTTGGGAAGAAGGTGGGGAGAACTACCTCCTGAATGAGGTGAAAAGTGGACACCACCTTTGGGAGGAATTTGGGGCGCGTGTGAAGCACCACCCTGTTCGTATAGAACCTGGTATAGGGCAGGCCCGCCACCAGGGCCTGCAGCTCGCTTACTCTGCAAGCGGACGTCAACACCACCAAGAAGGCCACCTTCCAGGATAGGTGTCTCAGGTGGCAGATGCCAAAGGCTTGAACGGAGGCCTAATGAGCTGGGAAAGCACCACATTGAGGTCCCATTCTGCTGCCAGAGGGCAGAGAGGGGGCTTGGATAGCAGGAGGCCCCTGAGGAATCTGGAGACCAAAGGCTGGCCTGAAAGGGGCTTCCCCTCTATAGGGTGATGGTTAGCTGCTATGATGCTAAGTTGTACCCTAACCGAGTTAGATTTCAAGCCTGAGTTTGAGAGGTGCAGCAAGTACTGCAGCACGAGCTTTACCTAAGAGGAGAACAGGTTTTCATTTCTTTCTGCATACAAGATGGACAACCTCCTCCAATTGAAGGTGTAAGCCCTTCTGGTGGATGGCTTCTGGAAGGCCAGGAGGATTTCTTCGACCTCACTTGGGAGGTTGAAAGAGGCCAGTGCTACCCTTTCAGCAGCCATGCTGCCAGTGTTAGGGACCCCAGGCTGGAGTGTAGCAGGAAGCCCCCCTCCTGCACAGGAGGTCCGGGTCCCCGGCCCAGTGGTACTGGGGTTAACACCAACAAGGAGAGCAGCAGGGGGAACAAGGGCTGCCTGGGCACAATCAGGATTACTGAGGCGTGCTCGCTCTGGATCTTGAAAAGGCACCTAGCTATCAGAGGTGTCAGTCGGAATGCATAAAGCAGGCCCTGTGACCAGGAGATCAGGAAGGTGTCTGCCGCCACCCTCCTGCGGTTTGGCTGAGGACAGCAAAATTTGGGCAGCTATGAGTTGTCCGAGGAGGCAAACAGGTCCAGCCAGGGTCTTCCCCAGAGGCAGAAAAGCCTCTAGGTCACTTTTGGGTCCAAGCACCACTCGTGAGCCGAAGGATCCGGCTGAAGTTGTCCACCAGGCAGTTGTCCTGGCCCGGTATACACACCACCCTCAGAAGGATATGGTTGCACACTGCAAAGGAGGGCCACTGCCTCTGATAGAGGGAGGAGGTGCCCGTACCTCCCTGCTTGTTCACACAGAACATGGCAACCTGATTGTCTGTCTATATGAGAAAAGGAGGTTGCACAGGAGGTGGCAGAAGGCCTGAAGGGCCAGGAAGGTGGCCCTGAGTTCAAGGAGATAGATTTGCAGGAGGGATTCCTCTGGGGACCAGGTGCCCTGGGTGCACTGCCCTCGCAATATGCGTCCCAGCCTACCAGGGAGATGTCTGTCGTCAGGACCCTCTGAGGGGTCAGTGCCTGAAAGGGCATCCCTGTCCTGAGGTGATATAGGGACTTCCACCAGGTGAGGGAGGCTGCCAGCTGGTGGGTGACCTTCACTCTGTCCCTCAGCCTTTCCGTTGCTTGCGTCCACTGAGAACGGAAGCACCACTGGGCTGCCCACATATGCAGGCGGGCCAGAACCATAATGTGAACTGTTGAGGCCATATGGCCTAGCAGGCGAAGAAGTAGGTGAGCTGGCACCGAACTGGAGCTCTGCATGTCCCTTGCCAGCTGCATCAGGCGGTGGGCTCTCTCCAGAGAGAGGAAGGTCCTGACCCGCATAGAGTCCAGTTGGGCCCCTATGAATTCCAAGTCTTGGGCTGGGGAGAGGCTGGACTTGGGGTAGCTGATGATGAACCCCAACTGCTACAGGGTGTGGATAGTGAACCTTTTGGCCCGCCTGGCCTCAAGTGGTGTGCTGCATCTGATGAGCCAGTTGTCCAGGTAAGGGAAGACGTGGGCCCCTTGGAGGCGCACATGGGTGGCTACAACTGTCAGACATTTTGTAAAAACACTTTGAGAGGAGGCAAGGCCGAACGGCAGCACCCTGTACTGGTAGTGCTGTCTCCCCACCACCACAAATCTCAGGTAATGTCTGTGGGAGGGGTGGATCAGGATGTGGGTGTAAGAATCCTTGAGATCCAAGGAGCAGAGCCAGTCTCCCTGGCAGAAGTAGGGCAGCAGTGTCCCAAGGGAGAGCATCTTGAACTTTTCCCTCACCAGGAACTTGTTCAAGTTGTGCAGGTCCAGGATGGGCAAGAGACCCCCTTTTCTTTTTGGGACAAGGAAATACCTTTAGTAGAACCCCTTCGCCCAGAGGTGACGGGGTACCGGTTCCAACGCCCTGTTCCTGAGCAAGCCTGCAAGTTCTGTGGCGAGCAAAGCTTGGAGGCGGAGAGGCTGTGGTGGCTTTCCTAGGAAGAGGTCTGGCGGGTTCTGCTGCAGATGGAGGAAATACCCCTCCTGCACCATCTACAGAACCCACTGGTCTGTGGTGATGCTGGCCCATCTTGGGTGAAAGAGGCCAGTCGACCCCCTGTGGGCAGAGGTGGGCCTTCCAGGGGAGGGGAGGCCCAGTCCAGGGAGTCAAAAGCTTCCCCTCAGTTGGGTGGGAGCTGGTGTCTGGGGCTTGGGGAGCCTTGGGCTTCTTAGGCCTGTGTCTCTGGTATTTTGGCTGTGAGGCCTGCTGAGGCTGCCCCAAGTAAGGCTGGCAGTGGCCAGCTTGGGAGTAGCCCTTTTTCCTCAGGAAAAAGGGCTTTTTCCCCGAGGATATTTTCCTTGGGAGAGCCGAGGTCTTTTTGGACAGCCTCTGCCGGGTCACTATCTCAGCCTCAATCCCCGCAGCCTTATCAGACGTTGGTTTCCTGAATTAGGTTCTCTCCATTGCAGGGGACATCCAGGAGCTTTTCCTGTACCCACTACTCCAGGTCAGAGGTCTGAAGCCATGCCTGGTGCCAGGCACCAATGCCGATGGCTGCAACTCTGGTCGCAGACTCAACCCCGTTTTAGGTGGCCCGGGAGAGGAATTTGGAACAGTCCTGGATGCCTGCTACTAGGGACTGGAACTTTTGCAGAGGTTCCTCGGAGAGACCTGCCAAGAACCCCGAGAGTTCCTGTATCAGGCACTTAAAGTATATTCCAATGTACAATTGGTATGCCTGTATTCGGCACCCGAGCATGGCGCACTAGTAGCAGTTGCGCCCCATGGTGTCAAGTGTCTGGGCTTCCCTGCTGGGGGGAACTGAAGAGTAGGCCTTTCAACTCTTCAGTTTTTGCATGGAGGACTCAACCACCATCGAATTGTGGGGGAGTTGTGGCTTATGGAACCCGGAGCCCTTCCGGATGCGATAGATGGCGTCCAGGCGGCGCGTGACCACCGGCACCGAGGCTGGGGACTCCCACATCCAGAGGAGCAATCTCTCAAGGATAGGTAGAACCGGCACCTTGGGAGGAGACTCATATTGTAGGATCTCGAGCTCCTCGGTGCGCAGGTCCTCCTCCGTCTCCATCTGGATCAAACAGCCTGGGTCATGTCACAAAAAGAATTATGAAAGGCCACGTCCTCAGGCGGGGAGTGGTGCTGAGGCTCCAGGGGAGACAGCTGGGAGGTCTCCGGAGAGGTCTTGTCCTCGGTCTTCCAGTTGGAGCCCGAGGAGGTAGAGGAGTCAGCCCCAAGGGTGGCGTCGAGGAATCGGGCCTCCCCGGAGGACCTGTGGTCAGACTCCCGGAAACTTGCCAGAGAAGACCGTAACCCCAAAGAGCGTGACTGAGACCTTGATAGATGCCAAGGACTTGCCCGAGGCCGGTAGCGCTCGGTGCCAAGTTTGACAACCGGAGGCTCCCCCGAAGGCTAGTAAGGCCAGTATCGGGACCAATGATGCCGGAGAGCCCGACATCAACGCCTGCTGCAAGGCCAAGATGGAGGACAGGCTCTGATCCATGGCTGCCATGTGGATCTTGAGGCCCGATGGCTGTGTAGCACTCAGCATGGACACCAAAGCCCTCAGCATGGATGCCGGCACTCCGGAAAGAGCGCCCTCAAGAAGAACTATAGGTTCACAGGTCCTGGTGCATTCTCTGCTGGCTGAGGACTCGTCTCGAGACTTTCTGAGGGCGCTGCTTAGAGTCGCCTGAGTCACATCGAGGGACCTTGCCAGGTTTGATCGGAGGCACCTCCTTCGGGACTTTCTTCTTCTTTTGGGAGGGTCCGGGACCACACTGGAGGAGCCGTTGCCACAGGACTCCGAAGATGCCTGGACCTCTCACGAAGGGCCGGCTCGGTGATGGGAAGCCGGGGCAGAGTCAGACCTTGGGAAAAGCTTCCCCTGCAACTCTGACCGCCTCCTATTGATTTTAGGTGTCATGGCCTGGCACCGGTCTCAGATGGAACTGTCGTGGTCCAGGCCCAGGCAGCAGTCGTGAGTATAAGTGACTGAGATAGTCTGACTGCAGCAGTCGCATTTCTTGAACCCACTGGGAGTCATGGTAGGAGTACACCCGGTTGGTGTCGAGGACTCCTGGGTGAAAAAAGGCATGAAAGCTGGTTGAGATGGAACCTTGAGGAAACACAGATAAAAAAAAATGGAGCCGAGATCGATACTGGTGGTGCCGCTTCGAGGCTGGAAGGGAACTGGCATGCAAACCGGACAAAAGAAAGGAATTAAAAAACTTTTTCCAGGAGAGTAGAGGACCATGTCCATTGGGCTCTGCGGAAAAAAGGAGACTGAGCAAGATGGCACCCTTGGGTGGGAAGGGGACCACATATGCGTGGTAGCATTCCCAAAGGCTTTCTTTGAAAGCTGGGGAAATGCTCCGTGCAGGCTCATCGGTGCTGACGTCATCCATATGTGAGGACTGACTTCCTGCTTGTTCCTGGAGAATAATACATAACTCTTTAAATAAAGATCATTCTTTTGTAAGCAAAATGATGTAGAATAGATGAAGAATGCTGTAAGACTGGACTACAGTTTATTTATTACTTTAATGAGACAATACTTTATTACTTTATTATTTTATTATATATGTTTATATAATTTCTTTTACTTTATTTTGGAAACTTACTGTGGTCAATGTTTGTGTGCATTATCTATAATTTATGTAGCTATTTTTTAAACCCCATCCAAAGAAAACACACACACATGCAGTTATCTGGAGATCATATAAGGAGCAAGGTGGCAAAATATGTAAAGTAGAAGTAAAATAATAAGTCTTTATTGAAATGTCAATGGTCCCACCCTACATGACCGTGTAGGGTGGGACCACTGATGCTTCAATAAAGACTTATTACTGGGCATTGTATAGAATACAGCAAATACTGAGCTATTGAGGATTTTTCTTTAATTATTAGAAATTATGTGCAAAATTTATATATTTAAGAAAACAATTACAGTAGCACATATCTGTCTGAGAAGCATCAGCCCTTGGGACATATCATTGCTCAGAAAGGAATGCTATCCTACGCATTATTAGTTACATGACAAAGATTCTGGGCATAGCATTCACAGCATCTGTAATAATGTCTAACCATGAGACTACAGCGCATCAAAAGCTTTTCTGACTTTGCTATTAGATAACCTTTTGATAAGAACAGTGGCACTAACTTTCTCTGCCAATTTCTAAATTCGATGGAATAAATTATACTGTAATTTTTACATGCTTCATATCTTTTGAAAATAAAAATACCTTGGAACTAGCAGGAGGTTTTGCATCAGTAAATCATAAAGAGAACCAAAGCTGTTCAAAGGCACATTTATAATGGGCAAAAAAAGCTTTGTGCTAAAAACAGAACTATTATTGCTATTGAAAAATGTAGAAACAAGTAGAAACTCACATATTCTAAAGAGTCTTGATTCTCTGTCTCTCCACAGTGTCCCATGCAGTCTCACCCACACACATTTCTTTCCCACACACCATCCTCACTAATTATTTCTCAAACACAGAACACACATGCTTGTTCAAACTTCCCTGTATCCCCAACATTTCAGACCTGTATTTCAGGTCATTTCAGAGTTATTAAAGGAACATTGACACAGCAAAACAGTACAATTTTATATCTTATAATGTGATAGGAGAGGTCATGCGATACAGTTAATCCAAGCAGGACGTGCAACATCGGGCTCCAGGGCCACCCTCCATCAATCCCCCGAATTTGAGAGGTATCTTTGACCTGGGATCACCTGTCTTACCAAGTACATGGGTCTCGTGGGCGAGCTCTGCTTCAGCGCTCACTTATCGAATGGCGATGAAACAGCTGAGATAAGACAGAGACAAGACCTGGCTAGTGGAATCTAAGATGACAACGACACACAGCCTGGCAGAATTGGAGTGCCATAATGAACGCCATAAAGCCCAGGCTGCGTAAGTAACTCCGGCAGTTGTCTAAGCCCTTGAAAATAAGTTTGAACTAGTTTGCAGCAAACTGGAGACAGTTTCAATGGCGGAGGAGTTGTGGAACAGATGGACTGGCACAGAACAAAGGATTGCAGAGGTGGAGACACAGCAAGTGCCACAGCAGCAGACATGTGAGACCTGAGGCAAATGCTACAGCATTGTGAAACTAAAGTCGACAACCTGGAAAACAGGTCATGTTGGAACAATTTAGGAATAAAAGCCCTATCCGAGACTCTAAAAGATATGGAGTTGCGTGGCTTTGTGGAGGCATTGCTACTGCAAGAGCTGGTAGCAACCAGGGTAACTGACGCAATGGTGATAGACAGAGGGCCCATAGAATGGGGCAGCCACATGGTGATGGTGGCCGGTAGTGAGTGGTAGTGGTATGCTTCATCAATTTTGTGTAAAACGAAGTGTGGAAGCAATGTTAGTCCACTATAATGGAAGTTAAATAAAAAAAGGAAACAAAAAGGAAAATAAGGTGACATCTTTTTATTGGACTAACTTAATACATTTGTAGACTAGCTTTTAAACGTAAAACATTCTTCCTCAAGCCAGGACAGTATAAGCAACAGATGTTGATACCAAAATATATACAGGAATCTACACAGCATTACACAGACAGCATCTGCTATTGGATTGCACATTACAGAACCAGAGCACAGCATTAATGATTTTATGGTGAGGGACATGAGAGGAAGTGTAGTTATTCACCTGTAACAGATGTTCTCCGGTGACAGCAATCAGTCGTCACATATGGGTGATGTCGGCACCCACGGAGCCCTCGCAGAAGCATCCCCCCAGCTTTCAATGAAAGCCTTTGGGAGATGCTATCACGCATGTAAGGTCCCCTTCCCGCCCAAGGGTGCCATCTTGCTCAGTCAGATGACATAGCTAAAAGACGGCAAAAAGAAAAGATGGTAAAGGAGCAACTCCAAGGGGAGGAGGAAGGTTTGTGAGGACTGATTCCTGCTGTCCCCAGAGAACACCTGAAACAGGTGAGTAACTATGCTTTCTCCGGGAACAAGCAGGAAGTCAGTCCTCAGATATGGGACTCCCCAGGTACAGGCTATCGAAAGCCCATAGCGAAAAATGCAGTCGTCCTCAAGGGGAGCCGTGAGCAGCAGCAATTGAGTCTGTGGCTACAGACTATAGTAGGACCCCTGAGTCTGATGGAAACCAGAACTCAGAAGGGTCGGAGGGGAGGAGCTGACTAAACCCTGAAAAGATTACGGAGAACAGCCTGACCAGAGGCACTGTCCTGTCTGGACTCCCTTTCCAGGAAGTGATGAGCTGCGAAGATATGGATTGAAGACCAGGTGGCAGCCCAGCAGTTGTCCACCATGGGGACGGAGCGCAGGTTTGCCATAGAGGCCGCCATGGCCCTGACACGGTGTGTCGTGACACGGCCTTCCAGTGGGAGCCACGCCTGCTCATAGGCGAGAGCGATACAGTCCGCCCCCCAGGTAGACAGTGTACTTTGGTCACTGCCTCCCCTAGACGACTGGGATCATAGGAGATGAAAAGCTAAAAGGCTTGGCGGTGCCCTGAGTACTTTGAATGTAGAAGGACAAGGCCCTCTTAAAGTCCAGAGTGTGAGGTCTTGGGAAGAAGGTGGGAAGTACCACTTCCTGGTTGAGGTGGAGGCACGAAGCCACCTTCGGAAGTAATTTAGGGTTTGTGCTGAGCACCTCCTTGTTCTTGCAGAACCTGGTATATGGTGCCTCTGCCACTAAGACCTGAAGCTCACTGACTCTGTGAGCGGAGGTGAGCGCGATCAGGAACGCTACCTTCCACGAGAGCTATCAGAGGTGGCAGCTAGCCAGAGGCTCAAAAGGCAGGCGAGTGAGCTGCCCCAACACCGCATTGAGGTCTCACTCAGTCGCCGGAGGGCGAACCAGGGGCTTCGATAAGAGCAGACCCCTTAGGAAGCGGGTCACCAGCGGCTGGACCGTGAGGGGTTTGCCATCCACCTAGTGGTGGTGCGCCGTCAGGGCACTGAGGTGCACCCTGATGGATTTCGATTTAAGCCTGGATTGCGATAGGTAGAGAAGGTACTGTAGCATTAGTCCCACCGGGCAGGAGAATGGGACTATCCCATGCTCTGCACACCAAGTTGAAAACTGCGCCATTTGAGAGCATAAGCTTTTCTAGTGGAAGCCTTACGAGAGGCCAATAGGATCTCCTCTACCTCACCCGGGAGGTTGAAAGGAGCAAGAGTCAGCCTTTCAGCAGCCACACAGTCAGTGACAGGGACCCCAAGCTGGGGTGCATAAGACAGCCTCCCTCCTAAGAAAGGAGCCCTGGAGAGTTCTCCAATGGGATGGGAGTTTCCTCCGACAGCTGGAGGAGTAGCAGGAACCATGGCTGCTTGGACCACTGAGGGGCTATCAGGATGAGCGAGGCCTTGTCATGGAGGGTCCTGAACAATGTCTTGGCAATTAGCGACGTGGGAGGGAAGGCGTACAGGAGGCCCTCCAACCACGAGACGAGGAACGCTGCCACCCTGGAGAGATGGGCCTGTTGGGAGCAGAAGCGGCGCAATTGGTAGTTGTCTGGGCTGGTAAACAGGTCCAGCACAGGTTCCCCCCAGAGTTGGAAGAGCCGGTTGGCCACACTGGGGTCCAGCTACCACTCGTGTGGCTGGAGGACCCTGCTCAATTTGTCAGCCAATAATTTGTTCTGGCCTGGCAGGTATACTGCCCGTAGGAGGATACCCTGATGGACTGCGTAGGAGCAGAGGGCTTGAGACCCTGTGCCCTCCTGCTTGTTCACATAGAACATCGCCACCTGGTTGTCCGTCTAGACCAACACCAGCTGGTGATGTAGGTGCAGAAACAGAAAAAGGAAAGGCCCCAAGACTCTGATAAAATGTAGAAGATATTCAAGCAGTTTTTGTGTGGGACAAGCAAACTTCTTCCATTTGAAAATGTTATGACCTGGTGGAATCTGTCCTAGAAACCAAAAGGACATTAGCTATGCAAACTAGCAGATCCAGAAAAGACAGAGTCAACCTCTCAATATCTAAGCTGTGAGGGCAGGGTCTTGGTGTTGCCATGCAATAATGTTCCCCAATTCTGTGGGATTAGCGCTGGCGAACTGTCCAAGCATATTAGATCCCTGACCAACAGCTCTAAGAGAAATGGAAACCATTGCTATCTCGGCCAGTAAAGTGCTATGATAATAACAGAGTTTCCATCCTCTGAGTTTTAGAAGATTTCTTACTAGGAGAGGTACTGGAGGATATTCCACTGGTGAGGCCTCACTTGGCATACTGTGTTCAGTTTTGGAGATCGTATCTTGCAAAGGATGTAAAAAGAATGGAATCTGTTCAGAGGAAGGCGACCAAAATGATTTGGAGCCTGCATCAGAAGCCTTATGAGAAGAGACTTGAAGACCTAAATATGTACACTTTGGAGGAGAGGAGGGATGGGGAGATATGATTCAGACCCTTAAATACTTAAGGAGAAATAATGAACAAACAAACCTCTTCTAAAGACGGGGAAGCTGTAAAACGAGAGGGCATAACATGAAGCTGCAAGGTGGAAAATTGAAAGGCAATATCAGGAAATACTTTTTCACTGAGAGAGTGGTGGATGCTTGGAATGCCCTCCCAATGGAGGTGGTAGGGGCAAATATGGTGACAGAATTCAAAATGGCACGGGACAGACCCAATGGATCCATTTATAGCAACAGAATAACATAAAAATAAACTGAACCATCTAACTTCTCAACAAATAGGGGTGTCCTGCATGGAGCGGTGGGTTCACCCCTAAACAAAGACATAGGGAGGCGTGACCTGAGGGGCAGCCTGCACAGAGTGGCACCTACTCCTGCCATCTTACTCTGGCCTTCTTACTGGGCAGACTAAATGGACCATACTGGTCTTTATCTGCTGTCATTTACTATGTTACTATATTCATACAGAAGGCCCTCCCCTTAATTGAAGAGGAATGCATCCAAGGCTATTGTGTCCTTATCTTGTAAGAAAAGTGAGGTGTCTGCCTGTTCTTGGGAGGGGCAAATAGGTTTAGCGAAGGGTTGCCCTACTCTCAGAAGAGCTGGAGAGCCACTTTTCTGTCCAGAGTACGCTTGTGAGGCTGGCGCACACAGTTTAGTACGTCTGCCAGGATACTCATTCTACTCCTAGGTAAGTGTCCCTGAGAATCATCCCATGAGAGATGGGCCAGGTTCACATCCTAACTGCTTCCCAACACAGATGGTATGATCTTGATAATCCCTGTTATTGCTGTAGTACATAGCTACTTGATTGTCTGTGTGTATCAGTACAATTTGATTGGTCAACTGATCTCTGAAGGTCTTTAGAGCATTAGAGATTGTTCTCAGTGCCAAGAAATTGATCTGATGGACTCTGCTGCATGGCTAATCTTCCATCAGCCTCCTCATGCTCATATTACTCCTCAAGTCACTTCATTGGCTCCCTGTCCATTTCCGCATCCAGTTCAAACTTTTCCTGCTGACCTATAAGTGCATTCACTCTGCAGCTCCTCACTACCTTTCATCTCTCCCTACACCCCTCCTCGAGAACTCCGCTCTTCTGGAAAATTGTTTCTATCTGTTCCCTTCTCTTCTATTGCTAACTCCGTTCCTTTCACCTTGCTGCTCCTTATACCTGGAACAAACTATCTGAGCCTGTACGTCAAGTGCCTTCTCTGGTCCTTTTCAAATCCAGGCTGAAAACTCACCTCTTCACTGCTGCTTTCGGATCTTGACTCACCTGGTCTCCTCTGTGTTTCCATACTATTCCACCTAGATGTATCCTGCGTCTACAGCTACCGTGTTGTCTTGACTAGACTGTAAGCTCTGATAATCAGGAACCATCTTTTACATGTGTCTGTGCAGCGCTGCATACGTCTTGTAGCGCTATTCAGTAGTAGTAGTACTTTCCTGGGACGACCAAGAACTCAGAGTGTGAAACCCATCTATATGAGCTCCCCAGCTTAATTTGGATTCATCTGTCGGGTACTTTTGGTCAGGAGGAATTTGGAAGGGAATTCCTTTGGGCAGATTGGCATGAACCATCCATCCTGGAGCAGAATCCTGGAGCAGAACAGTGATAGAGACAACATCCTAGAGCCTTTGAGTGGTTGGGGACCACTGCATGCTCAAGGTCCACTGAGAAATGTCTCATTCTGAGACATGCCAAGGGTGTTACATGTGCTGTTGAGGCCATGTGGACCAAAATCCTCAACATGGTTCTTGCTGATATCTGCTGACTCTTTTGTGCATCTTTCATAATGGCAACTAGCTTGGTGAATCATTCTTTTGGAATGAAAGCTTTCACCTGAGTTTATAGTTTACTATATTTGATATACTGCTCTTTGTTTTCAGACAAGCAGAGCAGTTTACAATTAAAATGTACTGAGAGCAAGAAAGGAACTCCAAAAATTACAGGAAAGTTAGTTAAACAATATAATGAAGAGCACTAGAGGAAGACAGAAACATAGTAACATCTAGTGCAATCTAGTCACAGCAAGGTTGAAAGTTCTCTACAACTGAGTCATGTTTAGCAGAGCTCCTATGAAGTCTAATTGACAAATGGGCTCAATTTGGTTTTGGGGTAATTTATTACAAACACCAGAAAATCCAGCACCTGAATAGTAGTGCGCATGGATTTCTGAGCTCCTTCCTGAGATGTGCTCTTTAGCAGTCAATCGTCCAAATCAGGAAACATGTGCATGCCCAAACTGCATAGCCACGCTGAGACAATGGCAAGACATTTGATGAAAACCAGAGGAGCAGATGTGAGGCCAAAGGGCAGTACACAGTACTGATAGTGATCTTTCGCCATGATGAACTGCAGATATCTCCTGTAAGTGGGATGTATCTGAATGTGGATATATGTATCCTTTAAGTCCAGGAACATAGCCGATCTTCCTTTTGGAGACAGGGAATCAGGGTGCCAAGGGAAATCATTTGGAACTTTTCTCGAAAGAGATATTTGCTCAGATTCCTCATATCTAGGATGAGATGGAATGCCCCATCTTTTTTATTATCAGGGGTAATCTGGAGTAAAATCCCTGCCCTTCTTTCCTGGTGGAATGAGTTTGACTGCATTGGTCTCTGGAAGGGCTAAGAGCTCCAGTTTGAGTATTTTCTTGTACTGATAGTATTTTGTAGTTACTCTGTGTGAGTGACTCCAATTGGTGCCATCTGTACCTAAATTGGACAATTTTTAGCACCCCTGTTGGAAGTGATTAGAGGCTGCCTGTACATCAAGAACCAGAACCTCCTCCTGACTGGAAGGTTGTCCAGGACTGATATTGGAATTCTGGCTATGTTCTCTAAAAGTCAGTCAAAACGCCACCTCAGGTTTTGGCTGGGGAGCCGGATGGGACTTCTGAGCTCTCTGCTGATGGATTCAAGAGAGACAATCCTGTTTGGGTAGGGCTGAGCAAGAAGCTGGAAGATACCTATGCCTATGAGAGTAATAGGCTCTCCTATGTCCTCTGCTGTGTAACCTCTGAGTAGAAGAGATGGCCAGGTCAGAATTTGACCTGGAGAGGGTCTTAAGGGTGTCACTGTGCTGCTCAATGAAAGCAACAGACTCTTGAATCTTACAGCCATAGAGATTCTCTCCCATGGCATGGCATGGCACAGCAGTGAGTTTCTGCTGAAGATCATATTGTAGTAGAAGGTTCTTGATGCCATATCAAAAATATCATAAGTCAACCTGACAATGTATTTTCCACACTCCTTACCTTGGCTCTCTAAGGACAGGAGTTGCTTGACTTTCTCTGGAAGGAGAGAGCTAGCAAACTCCTGGATACTGCACATGATGTTCAGGAAGTGCATGCCCATGAAGAGCTGGTAGAATGCTATTCAGGAAATGAACATAATATTGTGACAAAACTTCCTCTGAAAAGAATCCAACACCCGCTTCTCTTCTCAGGGGTATCAAAGAGTGAGTCTTGGAGCTCTTGAGCCTTTTGAGAGCAGATTCAATTACCATGGAATGGTGCAGCAATTGAAATTTTCTGAATACAGGAACCTTCTGGACTCACTACAGTGAGTCAACCTTCTTGTTTACAGGTTACATGGGGGGAGGGGGACTGTCCATTCTCATCTGTACATACCTCATGATTCTGTGTGAAACAGGCACTATCACAGCTTCCTTTGGGGGATCATGGTATTGAAGGCTTTCCAATGTTTCAGCCTTTTGTTCTGCCTCTGTCTCCAATTTAAATGGAAGGGGCTTTGGCATTTCCTGAACAAAATCAATGAAGGACAGCTCCTCTGGAGATTTTCTTCTCTTGTGAGGAGGTAAGGGATCTGAAGGTATGCCTGGAGACTTCTCTTCTGAGAAATACTCCGTCAGACTCCAAGTCCCATGAGTGCTCTGTCTTGGAACAAGAACCAATGTCCAACAATGTCTGGGTCTCTACCTGGGCTAACCTCTGCTCCTTTTGGAGTGTGGGTGTAGATCTACACATAGAGAGTGTCAGCACATTGATGATCTTTGATGCCTTGGTGAGTGATGGTCTTCCAATGCATTCAAGATGGACACCAGCAGCGCAATCACCAGTTTGATAAATGAGATCAATGCCTTGATGCTCCAACTCAATGCAATTGAAGCAGCTGCCTCAAGTAAAGCATAGTTACTCACATGTAACAGGTGTTCTCCAGGGACAGCAGGAATCAGTCCTCACATATGGGTGATGTCGGCGCCGATGGAGCTCTCGTGAGGAGCAATTCCCCAGCTTTCAAAGAAAGCCTTTGGGATTGCATCGCACATGCGCAGTCCCCTTCCCGCCCAAGGGTGCCATCTTGCTCAGTCAGATGACATAGCTAAAAAGACGGCAAAATGAGAAAAAATTAATCAAAGGACTGCAACTCCAGGGAAGGAGGGCGGGTCGTGAGGACTGATTTCTGCTGTCCCTCGAGAACACCTGTTCCAGGTGAGTTACTACGCTTTCTCCACAAACAAGCAGGAAGTCAGTCCTCACATATGGGACTCCTTAGCTATAGGCTATCGAGAACCCATAGCTGAAAAATGGCTCCCTCTAGAAGAGACGCAGCAGCAGTGATAGAATTTTTCTCCGAGAACACAACCCCCACGGTAGCCTGACACCAAAGGGTCGGAGGGTAGGAGTTGCCTAAACCTTGAACAGGTTATGGAGTACCGCCTGACCGAAAACACTCTCCAGCCAGGACTCTCTCTCCAGGCAGTAGTGGGCTGCAAAAGTCTGGCTTGAAGACCAAGTTGCGGCCCGGCAGATGTCTGCCAACGGAACAAAGCGGTGGGTAGCCACTGATGTGGCCTTAGCCCTGACAGAGTGGGCCATGATTCGGCCCTGCAGCTGGAGGTCAGCTGCCCTGTACGCCCAGGCAATGCAGTCTGCCACCCAGGTGGATAACGTGAGCTTGGAGACAGGTAGACCCAGTTTATTAGGGTCATAAGAGACGAAGAGCTTGGAAGCCCTCCGATGTCCTCGCGTACGCTCCAGGTAGAAGGTGAGCGCCCTCTTACAGTCCAGGGTATGCAGAACCGCTTCTGCCCTGCTGGCATGTGGCCTGGGGAACAAGGTTGGAAGAACCACCTCTTGGTTGAGGTGAAACGAGGAAACCACTTTTGGAAGGAACTTCGGGTGAGTACATAGGACCACCCTGTTTTTATAAAACCGTGTAAACGGCCTATCCGATACTAAAGCCTGCAGCTCGCTCACCCGTCGAGCAGACGCGAGCACCACCAGAAAGAGTGCTTTCCAGGAAAGGACTCGTAGGTGACAGGTGGCCATTGGTTCAAAAGGTGGGCAAGTAAGCCACTGCAAGACCACATTTAAGTCCCACTCTGTAGCCGGTGGGTGAATTGGAGGCTTCAAGAGGAGGAGGCCTCTGAGGAATCGGGATACCAAAGGGTGAGCTGAAAGAGGTTGCCCTCCGCTGGAGAGTGGTGAGCCGATACCGCACTCAGGTGGACCCTGACAGAGTTAGACTTGAGGCCTAACTCCGAGAGGTGGAGCAAGTACTGCAATACCTGAGGTACTTTACAAGTGAATGGGTCCTCCTTATTCTGGGTACACCACCCTTCAAACCTACGCCACTTGGACGCGTAGGATTTTCTAGTGGATTGCCTCCTAGAGGCCAGCAACACCTCCTCAACCTCTTTGGGAAGGAGTAGAGGAGCAAGTACTACCCTCGCAGCAGCCAGGCCATTAAGTTGAGGGATCTGAGAAGGCCCTGTGCCCACGAGATGAGGAAAGCATCCACTGCCATGCTCAGCGGATGCAGCTGCCTCAAGCAGAACCGGGGCAACTGATGGTTTTCCGGGCTGGCAAAGAGATCCATGGATGGGAGACCCCAATGGTTGAAGATCCGCTGGGCTACATCTATTTATTTATTTATTTAACAATTATTTCTATACCGCTCTTTCCCAAGTATCAAGTGCGGTTTACAAGGAACAGTAAGGTATATGGTATGTGAAAGAGCATACCTAGTCGTTTTACATAGAACAGGTAGAACTATTTACAAGTAACAATATAACATTTGAACAGTAAAATGTTAGAACGTATTTACATTATAGGTACTTACAAATTATATCATGGATCAAAATTGTGATGCATAAGATATTTTAAATGTGGCAAATCGCATAATTATAAATTGGGAGAATTGTCAACTGTATATAAGTGTGGTATGGTTAAGTATTGTGTGGTTATGTTATTATCTGTTGTGTGTTATGTAGTGTTGTAGTTTAGTTGTTAACCTGTGTCTCTTTGTGTATTCTGATTAGGTAGTGTATTGTAGTGCAGAGAGAATAAATGGGTTTTTAGTTTTTTTCTAAATTCTTTTATGTCTGATAGTTGGCGAATGTTGTCAGGCAGATTATTCCATAGGATAGGTGCCGAATGGGAGAAGGCCCTCTTGTTGGTTTGTTTTCTAGCTTTTGTGTAATCTTTTGGAACTGCTATAGTGTTTGTGTTTCTGCTCCTTTGTGATCGTTTATCTATTTCTACGTTAATGAGTGTATTGAGTACAGATGGTGCTAAGTTATTTATTAGTTTAAATGTGGTTAAAATAATTTTGTATTTTATTCTGCTGTAAATGGGTAGCCAATGAAGTTCAGCCAGGATCGGTGTGATATGCTCTATTGAGTTTATATTCATTATCATCCTTGCTGCTATGTTCTGAGTTAGTTGTATCTTTTTAATATTTTGCTTTGTGATGCCATTAAGGATTATATTTGCAAAATCAAAGTGTGGGGTTATAGTGGCTTGAATTATAGTTATGAAGTCTTGTAAGTGAATCAATGGTCTTAATTGTCTCAATGTCTTGAGTTTGTAATGTATGTTTTTTGTTAGATATTTTATGTGTGAATCCATGTTAAGTTTATTGTCAAGTATCACACCTAGGTATTTTATTTCTTTTTTTATGTTGAGCTCATGGTTATCTAGGGTAATGGTGCTTGGGGGTGTGTATGTTTGATTTTTAGTGATATATAGTACATCAGTTTTTGAGAAATTGATGTGTAGGTTCTGATCCTTAAGCCATATTGTTAGTTCTTTAAAACATTCTGTTATTTGTTGTAGTGGAGGGTGCGGGATTTTAAATGGGAGGTAGAACATTATATCATCGGCGTAAATATGGTAATAGACGCCATGACATTTAAAAATGCTACAGACTGGCTGTAGGTAAATGTTAAATAGTAGTGCTGATAGCGCGGATCCCTGTGGAAGGCCTTGTGTTTGATTGAAAGTGGTAGATGTTTGGTTGAGGATTCTCACTGTTTGGGTTCTGTTTGATAGGTAGGATTTGAACCAGTTATAAACAGTAGATGTTATTCCAATTTGTTGAAGTCTGTTTAACATTGTTAAGTGATTAACGCTGTCAAATGCTGCAGAGATGTCGAGGAATACTAGGATGAATGCTTGTTTAGTGTCATCAATTCCCCTTAATAAAGTGTCATAAAGGACTGTTAGTAGTGTTTCTACCCCATGGAATGGCCGGAAGCCATATTGGTGTTCGTCAAGGAGGTTCAATGTATCAATGAATTCTTGTAGTTGAGTTTGGACTATTTTTTCAATAAGTTTGGCCATGAAAGGAATACTCGATATGGGTCTGTAAGATTTTGGTGATAATTTGTCTAATGTGTTATTTTTAAGTATTGGTCGTATTTGAACATGTTTGAGAGATGGTGGTAAATATCCTTTTTCTAGTGATAGGTTGACCATAGGGAGGATGAAAGAGGAGAGTATTGAGAATGTCTTTTTTATCCAATCCACTGGGCATGGATCAAGATATGATGTAGTTGTGTTGATGTTAGATATAGTAGTTTTGAGAGTGGTCTTTGAAGTCAGAATGAAGTTGGACCAGTTATCCAGTGTAGTGTGCGTCATTTCAGTGTGTGTTATCGGGGGGGTCATTTGTAGTTTTGTTTTATTAATATAGTATTGTGCTAATTCTTTTGGAGAAATATCTATGTAAATTTTGTCTGAGTTGTATGTTTTGTTTGTTAGATTCTTTATTATACAGAACAATTCCCTTGGTCGGTTAATGGGATTATTGAGTATGTTAGAGTAATAGTTTCCTTATATATATGTAGGGTATTTATGTATTTCTCATAATTTGTTAGTGATTTGGTTTGTCTCCATTTCCTTTCTTCCATTCTTAATTGTCTTTTTAGTTTGAGTGTCATATTAAACCATGGGGCATTCCTTTTTTCAGTTTTATTGTCATTGCTATTATGGGGTGACGGGTTTGGTTTTCTTTCTGCAGCCATCTGCTAGTTTTCACCCCCTCAGCTTCTACAGTCTGCTCAGCCCACATTTCGTCTCTCACTTTACCCTGGTCTGATCACTCTTGTCTTCTCTTCTCATTATCTCTCCCACCCCCTCAATGTCCCACACGTCATTCCCTTCCACCTCCCCCCAGGCTCAGGCGTCATATCACCCCACTGACTCTTCAGCAATTCCCCCCCGGCAGATTCCCTCTTCCCTTTATCTTTTTCTTCTCTCCCTGTGGATGAACAAACAGACCTCTGCACATCTACCCTCACTACTATACTGAATCGACTTGCTCCCCTCCGTCCTCTTCCTACATCTCGTCCTTTATCACACCATTCCTGGTTCCATCCTGGCCTCTACCTTCAGCGAACCCATATTCGTTGCGCAGAACGAACATGGCACAAGCATCCTACTCCAAACTCACTAACTACCTTTCGCAGCTCACAGATGACTGTATCTCCTCCTCTTCCAGTTCATCACAACTATTCCGAATCCTCCATTCTGTTACTAATCTGTCCACTCCCTCTACAACCCCTGCCTCTCCACTTAATGCGCCTGACTCCGATTGTCTGGCCTCTTTTTTTCTCTAGTAAAATTGAGTCTCTTCGTCCTACCTTCCCAACCTGTCCCCCACCCCTGTCCCCCCCTCCCCAATCACACTCCATTCATTTATCCCCCTTTCTCTTTCCTCCCCCTTCCAACAGGATCTTCCCCCACATCTGGCGTACATTTCGTCCAATTACCACGGCTGAGCTCTCCAAGTGCATTGCTACCTCTCACAAAACCACCTGTCCACTTGACCCTTTACCTTCCCCTCCTGGCTGTCAGACCCCTCCCTCACCCTGCTTCCCTATATACTTCACATTTTCAATAATAGCCTTTCCACTGGTGTCTTCCCCTTAACTTGGAAACACGCCCTCATTTGCCCACTCCTTAAAAATCCATCCCTCGATTCCTCCATACTGGCTAATTGGCGTCCTGTGTCTAATCTTCCCTTCCTGTCTAAGATTCTGGAAAAGCTTGTGTTTGTCCAACTCTCTGCTCATCTTGATGCTACCCTTTCCATTCATCCATGCCAATCTGGCTTTCGCACAGGCCACAGCACTGAGATCGTTCTCACCTCCCTCCTGAACGAAGTGCACCAATCCCACGACCGGAGTGATCTTTCCCTTGTGGTGGCGTTGGATCTATCTTCTGCTTTTGACATTGTGGATCACCTGTAATGGGGAAGAGATAGCCTGTGATGGAAAAACAGAGGAACCTAAATGCAATAGGCCTGTTTCTAGCAGGAAGGAAGAGATCAGGACTCCCAGTTGCCAAGGGCAACACAAACAATCCCAGCCACGAGGGCAGGAACCCCGCCCAGCTGACAAACAATCCCGAGCTCCTAGGTCTAATAGCTTTCACCTGGGAGGGGGAAGGGCCAGATTAGATCCTCAGCAAACATATAAGAGATGTTCACTAGAGTTTGAGAGGAAGGAAGGGGAGGAGAAGGAAGCAGCTGCAAAGAGAGAAAGAACCAAGAGTGACAGAGTTCTAAGGAGCAACGTAAGAAGCAGGAAAGACGCTGTAGATCAGAACCAGCTGAAAGGTGTGTGTAAGCTGACGTCTGGATCTGCCCTGGTGTGAAAGAGAACCTTACGTGAGTGATTCAGTAGATTCTGATACTGATTGGGAGAGAGGAAGGCAGAAAGCAGCTGACAGTGATAATTGGAGGAGAAAGGCACAGAAACCTTTTAACCAAGCCTCCAAGCATTTACCTTATGGTGGAAGTAGCATAAGAGAGAAAATACCAGTGAGGATAACTGGGAAGCATTTACAAGTACAAGGGAGTGAAGGACCTACAGTGCAAGACATTTGTATGTCTGAAGAGGAGGGTGAACAGCCTCTGAGGTTTAAACCCCGTCCTAAAGGAGCAGTGCACAGACCTCCCTTTGCCTCAAAGCCAGAAGGTAGGCTAATTAACCCTTGTAAAGGTGCTCATAAGACTTTCTCTCGTAGAAGCTATAAAGGATATAATTCTCCTGTGAACTATGGACAGAGGTATGGTGAGACTGATCCTTACCTGTTAGAGGAGATATTAAGGAAGTCTCAGGAACTAGCAGAGGAGAATAATCTGCCCACATTACAATCACAGCCATATTCATAAATGACCTGGAAAGTGGAATAACGAGTGAGGTTATCAAATTTGCTGATGACACAAAACTATTTAAAGTTGTTAAAACCCAGGAGGATTGTGGAAAATTGCAAGAGGATCTTGATAAATTGGAAGACTGGGCATCAAAATGGCAGATGAAATTTAATGTGGAGAAGTGCAAGGTTATGCACCTAGGGAAGAACAACCCAAACTATGGTTACACGATGCAAGGTTCCACATTAGGAACCACCACCCAAGAAAAAGATTTAGGCGTCCTTGTGGATACCATGTTAAAACCCTCGGCCCAGTGTGCAGCGGCGGCCAAGAGAGCAAATAGAATGCTAGGTATGATAAGGAAAGGAATGGAAAATAAAACAAAAGATATTATAATGCCTCTATATCGTTCCATGGTGAGACCGCACCTTGAATATTGTGTGCAATTCTGGTCGCCATATCTTAAAAAGGATATAGCAATTTTAGAAAAGGTTCAGAGAAGAGCCACCAAAATGGTAAAGGGGATGGAAGGCTACTCCTATGAAGAAAGGCTAAAAAGGTTGGGGCTCTTTAACCTGGAAAAGAGACGGCTGAGGGGAGATATGATAGAAGTCTATAAATTAATGAACGGAGTGGAACGGGTAAACGTAGATCGATTGTTTACCTTATCAGAATATAGAAAGACTAGGGGACATGCAATGAAGCTACAGGGTAAACTATTTAAGACTAATAAAAGAAAATATTTTTTCACTCAACGTGTAATCAAACTCTGGAATTTGTTACCGGAGGATGTAGTAAAGGCTGTTAGTGTAGCTGGGTTTAAAAAAGGTTTGGACAAGTTCCTGGAGGAAAGGTCCATAAACCATTATTAAGAAGGGACCCAGGATATCAATGCTTGAACCAATACAAGCATTGTGGAACCTGTGTCCCTTGGGGAAACTGCTAGGTACGTATGACCTAGATTGGCCACTGTTGGAAACAGAATACTGGGCTTGATGGACCTTGGTCTGACCCAGTATGGCATATCTTATGTTCTTATGTTCTTATGGTTTATTCAGATGATTGTCAGAGTGAGTCTATGATAATTGATCCTCCAGAAGCTGAATTATCTGACAATCAGATGGACTGTACATTAGCTGTATTAAATGATGTGATTTCTCTGTGCTTAAGCCAAACAGTTTGTGGAAGTTTTCTAACTGCCTGTTAAGAAGCACAAGACTTTACTTTTTCTTACTTTATGCCAGAGTGCCTGGCTTATGTTCTTTTGTTATCCTGTGTTTGAATCCAACCCCGGGAGGGGAATTAAAAGCCTGTTTTGACCTTAACCACTCGACCCACGACTATCACTTATTGTAAGGCCCACAACTACACTCCTAAACCTTTCAATAAAATGTCTCCAAGCAGCCTACCCTGTATGCTAAGGCTACAGGTGGACCAATTGGTGACACACCGCACCCTCCTAGCCCGCCTGGGTGATTTCGGGATTCATGGGTCGGTTCTCTCCTGGTTTCGTTCTTTTCTATCTTCTCGCACTTTCTCTGTAAACACCAGTTCAGCCATCTCCCCTCCATGGGCTCTTCTCTATGGGGTCCCTCAGGGTTCAGTTCTTGCTCCCCTCCTTTTTAACATCTTTCTCACCCCTCTGGCACTCATTGTTCAGCAGTCTGGCATTTCGGGCTATTTCTATGCTGATGACATTCTTCTTGTGCACCACACCAGCTCTCTCTTGCTAGATCTTTCCGCTCTCAACCTCTGTCTCGCTCGTGTTGCCATATGGATAAACGATAACTTCCTTCACGTTAACCCATCAAAATCAGCTGCACTCTGGCTTTCCTTTAGTACACCACCTCCTACTTGTTCACCTCTTTTCCTTTCTACTCCCATTCCTCTGGTCTCCTCCCTCCGCTATCTCGGAGTCACCCTCGACTCCTCTCTTTCCTTTCACTACCATATCTCCTTGCTCGCCCGTCGTTCCTTCTTCCTATGCCAGATCCGAGCTGTTTTCCCCTTTCTCCCCTCCTTCTCTCTCACCTCACTAGTTGTCTCACTTGTTCTCTCAAGACTGGACTACTGAAGCACTATTTTAGCAGGTCTCCCACAACATCAACTCCGGCGCCTCCAACTGGTTCAAAATACAGATGCACATCTGCTCACTCATTCCTCCACCCGGGACCACATCACCCCCCTCCTTTTCCGTTTGCACTGGCTCCCACTCAAATTTTGTTTCCTCTATAAGTTTCTCATTCTTGCCTATAAAGCGTTACATACCGGTTCTCCCCAATATCTAGCAGACTCCATCTGCCTGCAGCCTTCTCCCTGTCTCCTTCGTTGAACACACGGGAATCGCCTCTTTCTTCCCTCCCCTTCTTCCACTCAGCTGGAATCCACATGTTACTCTGCTTTCTTTTTCCTTGCCCCTGCCCTCTGGAACTCCCTCCCCCTTGCTCTCCGCACCGAACTGTCTCATCTACGCTTCAAGAGCTCACTCAAAACCCACCTCTTTCAGCAGGCATTTGACCTCCCGATCCTTAAGGCTTCCACGCTTCACCAGTCCCCCCACCAAGCTTTTCCTTCCTGTACCCTGCCTAACTGTTCTCTTCTGTTTCTTCCTGTCCCTCTCTGTCCTGTCTAATTAATGGCGTTCTTTTCTTTTTCTACTTTCTAATTGATTTTATTGTACACCGCCCTGACATATACGCTTGGGCGGTATATCAAGCGATAAATAAAGATAAAGATCCCGGTTCAGTTGCCACTCGTGAGGCTGAAGAATCCTGCTCAACTTGTCGGCCAGGAGGTTCTCCTGACTGGGCAGATAAACTGCCCTTAGGGACATGTGATGTGCCACTGCAAAAGAGCAGAGATCCAGGGCTTCCTGGCATAGGATGCGAGATCCTGTGCCCCCCTGTTTGTTGATGTAGAACATCACTACATGATTGTCTGTCTGTATCAGCACCGACTGATGTGCAAGAAGATTACAGAAGGCTTGAAGAGCTAGGCGGATGGCTCAAAGCTCTAGAAGATTGATTTGAAGTGCGGCCTCTCGCGAGGATCACAGACCCTGAGTGCATGAACCCTGGCAATGGGCACCCCAGTCCAGCAAGGAGGCATCTGTCGTCAGCACTCTGGTGTGAAAGGGAGGTTGGAATGGTACTCCCTAAAGCAAGTTGGGAGGGTGAAGCCACCATTGCAAGGCTATCACCAGTAGCTTGGAAATCGCTACTCTGTCTCTGAGGCAGCCAGTGGCTTGCATCCACTGGTCTCTGAGGCTCCATTCAGCTGTGCGCATGTGGAATCAAGCATATGGAGTCACATGCACCGTGCAGGCCATGTGGCCCAGGAGGCGGAGGAAGACCCTGGCGGAGACTTAAGGTTTGTGGTGGACCTGCTGTACCAAGTCCAGCAACCACCTCGCCCTGTCCAGCGGGAGGTACACCCGTGCCTGAAGTGTGTCCAGTCTTGCCCCTATGAACTCCAAATTCTGAGTGGGGAGTAAAGTGGACTTTTTGTGATTTATAACAAACTCTAGGTGCTGGAGCAGGGTGACTGTGCGAGCAGTGGCCTGCTGTGCATCCTGTGCCAAATGGCCTCTGATGAGCCAGTCATCCAGGTATGGAAAGACGAAGACTCCCTGACTTCTGAGGAAGGCCGTCACCATTGCTAGACATTTGGTAAATACTCTGGGAGCGGAAGCTAGGCCAAAGGGAAGCACCTTGTACTGGAAGTGGTTTCCTCCGAACACAAAACTGAGGTATTGTCTGTGGTCTGGGTGTATGAGGATGTGAGTATAAGCATCCTTTAAATCTAAGGAGCATAGCGAGTCTCCCTGGTGGAGGTAAGGCAGTAGGATCCCAAGGGAAAGCATCTTGAACTTTTCCCTCACCAGGAACTTGTTTAGATTTCACAAGTCCAGGCTAGGGCGAAGGCCTCCTTTTCTTTTTGGTATGAGGAAATACCTGGAGTAGAAGCCTTGCCCCTGCAGGTGGTGGAGCACCGGTTCTACCTCCTGATCCTTTAGCAGACCTGCCAACTCCTGCAGGAGGAGGTTCCTGTGAAGAGGGGGCCTGAGAGGCTCTCCTGGGAAAAAGGAGGTGGGCAACTAGTGAAAGTGAAGTAAGTAGCCCTGCTGGACTACTTGCCGAACCCAGGCATCGGTAGTAATGGCTAGCCACCTGCGAGCGTACAGGGCCAGCCTTCCACCTGTGCAGGGCCAAACCACTGGTGGGAGAGGAGCTATGCACCGGGAGTCAAAACCCCCCTCCCGGCTGGGTAGGAGCCAGAGCTGGAGGCTTGGGAGTCTTCGGCTTACGTGGGCCATGCCCCTATCCTGCTGCCCATGTTGGGGAGCTGGGGTGGCCTGGTAAGTGGGGTAGTTTCTGTAAGCCGCACTCTTGCTCAGGAAAAAGGGCTTTTTTCCCTGAGGCCTTCTTCTTGTGAGAAGGTGCAGATGTTTTCTTCGACAACCTTGTCCGGGTCAAGTACTCGGACTCGAGTTCTGCAGCTTTCACAGTCATGGATTTGCCAAAGAGATTGTCTCCTCGGCACGGGACATCGACCAACTTGTCCTGAACCCATGGCTCAAGGACCGACGACATTAGCCAGGACTGACGGCATGCACCGATGCCGGCCACGGCTACTCGGGCTGAAGCCTCGAAGCCGTCATAAGCTGCTCGAGACATGAACTTTGAGCACTCTCTGATCCCCGTGGACAAGGCCTTGAAGCGCTGCAAGGGTTCCTCGGACAGGCCAGCCGAGAACCTGGTAATCTCCTTTGCCAGGTCCCGCAAGTAAATGCCCATGTACAGCTGGTAAGTTTGGACATGGTATGAAAGCATCGAGCCCTGGTAGCACTTTCTGCCAAGGGCATCCAGGGTCCGGGTCTCCCGACCGGGAGACACACCAAGGAGTGCGTTTTTTGGCTTTGCAGCCGGTGCATGGCCGATTCCACAACGATGGAGTTGTGCAGCAGCTGCGCTTTCTGGAACCCAGGACTCTTGCAGACTCGATAGATGGAATCAACCCGCTTGCTGAGTACCGGCATCGAGGCCGGGGACTCCCACATTCGGAGTATCAGCCGTTCCAACATCAGAGGCACTGTTACAGTAAGGGCCTCCTTTGGGGGAGAGTCATACTGGAGAGCATCCCTGGCCATGTCCCTGACGAAGTCCGAGAACAGAGTGTCCTCAGGGGGGGACGATCTAGTCCGAGGTTCCGAACCCGGCGAGTCCGATGGGATACACCACGTCCGGAAGGTGTCTGGGGAGTCTTCCTCCTCCGTCTCCCACGCCGAGTCCTCCGAGGAGGACTCGATGGGCTCTGGCACAGGCGTCGACGACCTCGGTCCCGAAAACCTTGGCCGAGGATCGACTTGAGACCTGATTGACTCCGGCATCAACTTAGATGTCGATGTCCTGGTGGTTGGGGCGGATGGACCGGCAAGACCGGCCATCAGTGCCAGCTGCTGCTCCATGAAGGCAGCCATGCTGCTCTTCAGGGTTGCCAACCTGAGACCGAGCTCAGAAGGCTCCGCAGCTCCCAGCTCGGGCCTCGACGCTGGCTCTCCCGGAAGAGAGTCCACGAGGACAACAGAGGTTACCTTGTCCAACGCCTCCGGCTCCCTGCGAGGTTGTTTAGCCAGCCGCTTTGTCTCAGAGGACCCGTGGCGGCGGTCCGGGCTCCGCGGCCTGGAACCCGAGGCCCCAAGCCGATCAGAGGCATCCAGCGATGCCGCCTTCACAAGTTTCTTTTTCCTCCGGTGTTCCCTGGAGGGAGACCCCCACTCAGAAGACCCACGACGCTGCTCGGGCTCCGATTCCTGAGATGTCGAGGCTTCTGACGAGGTCCGGGCCCGGCCGGAGGTGGACTCAGAAAAAATCCTGTCATGCTGCCTGCTCCTCAAAGACATCTTACCACACAGCCCACAGACCACCGGGTCATGGTCGG
Organism: Ichthyophis bannanicus; assembly: GCA_033557465.1. NCBI lineage: Eukaryota > Metazoa > Chordata > Amphibia > Gymnophiona > Ichthyophiidae > Ichthyophis > Ichthyophis bannanicus. The sequence continues at coordinate 340,368,082 of CM066032.1, forward strand.
GGCCAAGGCAACGGAGGCAGCAGTTGTGTGTGTCGGTGAGAGACATCAACTTCTTACACCGATCACATTTCTTAAACCCGTTGGCAGCCATCGTGGGAAAAAGGGCCCCTGCGAGGTCAAATAACTGGGCTGCCAGTGAAAACTAAAAAGAGCGTGGACGCTAGTCACGAAGGACAAAAACAAAAAATAGGACTGGACTCGATACCAGTATACCGAGCCGAGGGCGGGAAGGGGAACTGGTGTCAAACCGGGAAGCAGAAAAATATAATCAACTTTTCTAGTTTTTCCACGGTGAAAACAGGACCACATCTGTTGGGCTCCGCGGAAAAAAGAAGACTGAGCAAGATGGCACCCTTACGCGGGAAGGGGACTGCGCATGTGCAATGCAATCCCAAAGGCTTTCTTTGAAAGCTGGGGAATTGCTCCACACGAGGGCTCCATCGGCGCTGACATCACCCATACGTGAGGACTGACTTCTTGCTTGTTCCTGGAGAAAGAAGACCTCCATTCATTCTTCAAAAAACTTGAGGCCACATTCCTCGAGGGCTGCTATTGACAAATATGAAGGGGATGCAGTAGACTTAGTCAACGTTTATGGCTTTTGATATACTGTCTCTCATTTCCACAACAAGGTGGTCTGCAGAATTAGTTGGAGAGTATTGGTAGGTTTGTACTAGCCTGTGAGACTGGCATGTCCCTTCCAGTACCAAGGGGGACAAGCAATCCTCACTTCAGGATTGCTTCACGTTATCAGCTCCGCCAATTCCTTAATGCTCATTCTAAAGTGCCTCAATTTATTGCCTGGCTTTCTGTGTCTCTGGCCCTCAATGTTGATGAATGGGATGAATCTTTCCCCTTCTTCGGATGGGAATTGGAGGATGTCATTTCCCAATGGACTCTAGCAATGCTCAACTTAAGGTGAGCTTGATGACCCCTTGACATCAATGCACCCCCAGTGTCCAGTGCAGCAACTTCGGTCATGGGGACCAATGCAGCCAATGCCAATGAACCCGACTTATCTGCGCCAAAATTCTTTTTTCGCTGCTCTCGACCTCTGAGACCTCTCACTGTCATCTGTGAACACAAAACACAACAAGAGAGTTCATGGTCGGACTCTTGACTTTGCAGGCACCACCTAACCACCTATGGGTATCTGAGGCTGACACTGTCTTGTTGCACTGGGTGCACTTTTTAAACCTGCTGAGGAGTTTCTGAGACATATTGTCTAGAAAGATAGCTGTAACAAAATAAAAAAATTTTGAGGTTGACAAAAGATTACCTGATCGGGGCACTTCAGACTTAAATGCAGTGGCTATAGTGGCTGTTATGCAAAAAGAAAGAAAACTTAGAAACAGCTTAAAAAACTACACAAGGAAAGAATTACTGGGCAGAAAAGGACTCACGGCAGTGACAGGAGAAAAGAAGAACACAGACCAAGAAAGGTCAACGCATCTTCAGTAGTAGACTGGCTAATCTACTGAAGAGGGCTTTAAACTAGATTCGTTGGGGATGGGTGAAGAAAGCCCCCAGGTAAGTGAAAGCCCCCAGGTAGGTGATACATTAAATACCTTAATGGAAATGGGTAACAGGGGTAACATATGGAAAGCAGTGTGTATAAATGCCCATAGCATAGGAAATAAGATCCCTGATGTTGAAGCTTTGGTGAAAGTGACTGACTTGGATTTAGTGGAAGTTACAGAAACATGGTTCACAGAAAACCATGATTGGGATGTAACTATACCTGGCTATACTTTATTCAGAAAGGACAGGGTAGGAAGAAGGGGAGGAGGAGTGGCACTATATGTACAAACTACTATTAAAGCTTTGGAATTACAGAGCTTAAAAGGGAGAGAGGAGGCATTGTGGGTTAAACTAGAAAGAGGGAAAGAGAAATCTATTTGCATTGGTGTGATATACAGACCTCCCTCAGAAGAGGAAGAGTTGGACAGAGAGTTAATTGAAGACATACGCAGCATTGCTAGTAAAGGGGAAGTGCTACTGATAGGAGATTTCAATATGCCAGATGTTGATTGGCACATTCCTGCTGCAGTATCATCTAGAAGGAGATCCTGGATTCTCTACAGGGAGAACTATTCAGGCAATTGGTAACAGATCCCACACGTGAAGGGGCCATACTGGACTTGGTGCTTACCAATGGTAAAAGTGTTTCTGATGTTGTAGTGGGAGATCATTTTGCATCCAGTGATCACCAGATGGTGTGGTTCAGTATTAGGACTAGGGCTGTTAGAATCCATTCAAAGGTGAGGATCTTAGACTTTAGGAAGACTAACTTTGCGAAGATGGGCCAATACCTCAGGGAGTCGTTAGTGTGATGGGAACAGCTGTGGGATGTAGAAAAACAGTGGGCAAAACTGAAAGGGGATATTTTAAGGGCAACCAACCTTTTTGTTAAAATGTTAAAGGAAAAGGAAAAGGAGACCGCTATGGTTTTCAAAAGACGAAGCTGATAAAGTGAAGAAAAAGAGGGAGGCCTTCATGAAATACAAGAGATCACAGAGAGAGGAAGACAGGCATCTATATTTGGAAAAACTTAGAGAAGCTAGCAAAGTAGTCAAGAAGGCAAAGATTCAAAAGGAGGAGGAAATAGCCAATGCAATAAAATGGGGGGAATAAGACATTTTTCAGATATATTAGTGAGAAGAGGAAGGGCAAAAGTGTTATTGTCAGACTCAAGGGTGCAGGGGAGGAATATGTAGAAGCTGATAAGGATAAAGCGGAATTGCTTAACAAATATTTTTGTTCTGTGTTCACAGATGAAGAACCAGGAGCAGGACCTCAGAAAACACCCACAAATAGGAACAGAAGCGAGGGACGTCTTGAACAATTTTCAGAAGACTGTGTTTGTGAGAAGCTAGCTCAACTTAAAGTAGACAAAGCGATGGGACCGGATGGGATACACCCTAGAATACTGAGGGAACTTGGGGATGTTCTAGCAACTCCACTGACTGACCTTTTCAATGCCTCGTTGGAGTCGGGAGTGGTGCCAAAGGACTGGAGAGAGGCTCATGTGGTGCCTTTACACAAAAGCGGAAGTAAGGATGTGTTGAAAACTACAGGCCGGTTAGTTTAACTTCGGTGGTGAGTAAATTATTGAAAACGCTACTGAAAGAGAAAATAGTGAAGTTTCTGGAGTCCAGCGGATTACAGGATCCGAGGCAGCATGGATTCACCAGAGGCAGGTCTTGTCAGACAAATCTGATTGATTTCTTTGACTGGGTAACCAGGGAGTTGGACCAAGGGAGAGCTCTAGATGTGGTGTATTTAGATTTCAGTAAAGCCTTTGACAGTGTTCCTCACAGGCGACTTATAAACAAACTGAGCACCCTAGGAATGGACCCTAAAGTTACTGCTTGGGTTAGAAATTGGTTGGGTGGAAGGCAACAAGAGTACAAGTAAATGGAGCTCATTCTGAGGAGAAGGATGTTACCAGTGGTGTGCCCCAGGGATCTGTCTTTGGTCCGATTCTTTTTAACATCTTTGTTAGTGATATAGCAGAAGGGCTGTCGGGTAAGGTTTGCCTCTTTGCAAATGATACCAAAATCTGCAATAGAGTAGACACCCAGGAAGGTGTAGATAACATGAGGAGGGATCTAGCTAAACTTGAAGAATGGTCTAGAATTTGGCAGCTGGGATTTAATGTAAGGTCATGCATTTGGGCTGCAGAAATCCAAGGGAGCAATATAGTATAGGGGGTGAAGTACTTTTGTCCACTAAAGAAGAGTGGGACCTAAGCGTGGTTGTGTCTGATGATCTTAAAGTAGCTAAACAGGTAGAAAAGGTGACGGCAAAAGCTAGAAGGATGCTTGGGTGCATACAGAGAGGAATGGCTAGCAGAAAAAAGGAGTTGATAATGCCTCTGTATAAGTCTTTGGTGCGTCCTCATTTGGAGTATAGTGTGCAATTCTGGAGACCGCACCTTCACAAGGATGTGAACAGGATGGAGTCGGTGCAGAGGGTGGCTACTAAAATGATTAGTGGTCTTCATTATAAAGCATATGAGGACAGACTGAAGGATCTTAATATGTACACCTTAGAGGAAAGGCGGGATAGAGGTGATATGATTGAGATGTTTAAATACCTCCGTGGCATAAATGTTCAGGGAGAGAGCCTCTTTCAATTGAAAGCAAGTTCTGCTATGAGGGGACATGGGATGAGGGTGAAGGGAGATAGATTCAGGAGTGATATGCGGAAATATTTCTTTATGGAAAGAGTAGTGGATCCATGGAATAGTCTCCCAGTGGAGGTGGTAGAGATGAGAACAGTAACTGAATTCAAAAAAGCATGGGACAAACACAGAGGATCTCTAAAGGTAAAAAGGGGGCTGTTGTAGTTGTTGATATGGAAGGACAGACTAGATAGGCCATGTGGTCTTTTTCTGTCATCATATTTCTATGTTTCTATGTAAATTATGTTGACGATATCAAAAGGTCCCTTTCATTCTTTTGTTTGTATTATGATTGTAAACCACTGTGACAATAATTGGAAATTGTATAGCAAATATCCATAAATAAATAGATAAAATAAAATAAAACCATGAAGACTTTTGTTGGGCTCTGCGGAAACAAGAAGACTAAGGAGATCTTGTGTGGCGGCAGCAGCAGCAGGTGGGAATAGGTATACAGGCGCAGTGCAACAGTCCCTAAAGCTTCCAGAAGTTGCTTGGAAATAATTAATATACAGGGCTCTGATTGTGATGTCATCCATATGCGAGAATATTATCCTGCTTGTCCAAGGAGAATTTATTCTACCACAGCCATTCACATATCCCTGGCCAGATCCGCTCCCTGAGGGACAACTTCTTATTTATTTCCAAGGCTTCTATACCACGGATTCAATACAATCTCCGTGGTTTACAATCTAACATAAAAAGTAATATTACAGTAGATACAAGAGACACAATAAAAACAACTTAAAAATTTGTGTAACAAAATACATAGGAACTGGATCTGTCTCAAATAAAGGCCTATAAGGATCATAGTCTCATAAAGTCAATCTAATCAAATCTATTTTGAACTTTAACAGAAGTCCTCAGTACTAGAGGACTCCTGGATATTGCAGATGATGTTCTTGAAGAACAAACATACAGAAATCCTTCTCTCTCATCTAGGAGGAAGGCATCTGAGGTTAGTTTACTCTAAAGTCCTGTCCTCTAAAAGAATTGAGGGGATCTTCCTGCTTAGGAATCTAGGAACTACAGCTACAGTCTCTTTTCACTGATCTGTGCTGCCTGAACCAAAGCAAGTCTGCGAGCTGAGGATTCTGGGATGTGCTTTCAGCAAGACACATTTGCACCAAAATGAGAGAAACAACATACCTTGCTAATTGGCTCAGTGGTACTGGAAAATATCTCATACAAAGCCACAACAGATGCAGTAATACTCATTAATGAGCTCTCTGGCCTTAAGAAATATCTCACACCATAACGAGATAGACCCAGCCACCTGGCATGAACTTATGTTGGCACACTTTGAATGGAACATAAAGCATGACTTCTGATTTGTCTGTGTGTGTCACAGATACATAGAAAAATGATGACAAAGACCACATGGCCATCCAATCTACCCATCCACACAGAAAACGATAAAGCATAAAGGACCTACTACTCAAAGATCATAAACACATCAATAAACAAACCACGTGAGCTCTTCGAGATTGTCAAGAAGCTAACAAAAGCACCCAACCACTCTAACCAGCTACCGAACATCCCACTAGAACTACTAGCACGCCAATACAAACAGCTTCAACAACCACACAACCCATAACTAAATGCAGAGACAACAACTTACCCTACTACCATAGACACAGACTGGAGCACATTCGAAACAGTCACCAAAGAAAAAATTGAATCCACCATCTCCTGCCTAAACACTATCACCTCTCCACTAGATCCCTGCCCTGCAGAATGGATAAAGAAATCCAAAGAGGACATAAGCACATCCCTAACCCACATTGTTATGCCAGACCTCCTCAAAACCTCCATCATCCGCCCAACTCTAAAAAAAAAAAAAAAACACAACTTGGACCCCCCCTGACCCCGCCTCTTTGGGGCCTATAGCAAGTCTTCCATTCACCGCCAAAATCATTGAGAAGATAGTTCAACAACAACTTCAAGACCACCTAGATACCAACAACATACTGGACCCGCAAAAACATGGTTTCCATCCATTCCACGGAGTCGAGACCCTCATGACATCACTAATGAACACCCTCATCAAGGGCACACAGACTAAGCACTCTGGATAAGCTATGCTCTTCCTGGACATATCCGCAGCCTTTGACACCATCTCCCACAACATTCTCCTACACAGACTCCAAGAAATTGGCATCAAAAACGTCGCACTTCAGTGGTTCTACCTGACCAATAGACAACAACTGATCCGCACAAGCATAGCAACCTCCCCCCCCTTTCAACACCAAGGAGTACCCCAAGGATCCACACTATCCGCCATGCTCTTCAACATCTACCTGCAACCAGTCTGCTCGATCATACGTGCTCATAACATCAACTACCACATCTACGCAGACAGCATAATGCTCTATGGACCAATCACAACCACCAACCCAACAAACCACCTATCAGACTGCTTCATAGAAGTCTCCAGCTGGCTACAAAAGAACAACCTATCCATCAACATAAAAAAAAATAGAAGCCCTCATAGTAACCAAGGACCCACACTTCACACCACCACCACACCTCAACTTAGGAACCACACAAATACAAATCCAACCACACATAAAATACTTGGGAATCATCATAGATCAAGTGCTCACACTCAAGCAACAAATCAAAAAGACTACTGGAATAATATTCCACAAGGCAAAAACAGTACAACGCCTCAGACCTCTCATCGATCCATAGGACTTCAGGACAGTTATGCAAGCTATGACGCTCCCTCACCTGGACTACTGCAACATAATCTATCACGGACTACCCACCACCCACACCAACCCACTACGAACTGCCTTAAATACCACCGTAAGAATTATCCATAAAGCAAAAAAAACAAGATCACATCACCCCAGTCCTGAGAGAACTGCACATACTCCCTTTCGAAGCAAGAATCAAATACAAATCTTCCCTACTTATCCACAAAGCCCTCTATCAAACGCAGACTTCCCAGCTCCGCACTCTACTGCCCCAACCCGCCCACAACAGAACAACCAGACAAACCACCAGCAACACCCTCACCATCCCCCACGAACGAACTAAATACAATCAACAGACCTGCAACAGAGCCTTCAAACTATACGCACCATCCCTCTGGAACTCCCTACCAAGTCAAATCAGAAACAACGGAGATCCTTCAACATTCAGGAAACAACTAAACACCACCCTATTCCAGGAATACCGCGGACCAGAAACAAACATCCATCACCGACTACCCCTCCAGACCTTCTAACATACCCACAGGTCTACCTACTAAGAGACCTTATGTCCATTGTCTAAGTCCTTACTATCTGTTCAGATCATTAATGTTGGCCTCCCCGGTGACAGCCCCCCCCCCCTTTGTTGTTAAACCGCTTTGACCCGGTGAAAAGCGGGATATAAATACAGTTAAATAAATAAATTAAAATAAATCCATAAGAACTATTAAGCTCTACAATCCCTTCCTCTCTCTCAGAGACTTTCTGTACTTGTTCCATGCTTTCTTGAATTCAGATACAGTTCTTGTCTCCACCGCCTCCACTGGGAGACTGTTCTACAGATCTACCACCCATTCTGTAAAGAAATATTTTCTCAGATTACTCCGGAGTCTATCTTCTTTTACCTTCATCCTTTGATTCCTCGTTCTAGAGGTTCCTTTCTACTGGAAGATGGCCACCTCCTGTGCATCTACATCATGGATGTATTTAAATCTTTATCATATCTCCCTTTTCCTATTTTTCTCTCCAGAGTAAACATGCTGAGATTTTTAAGTTTATCTTCATATGCCTTATGATGATGACAACTGACCATCTTAGTAGTTGCCCTCTGGCCTGACTCCATCCTGTTTAAATCTTTTTGAAGGTGCCGTCTCCAGAATTGTACACAGTACTCCAAATGAGGTCTCACTAGAGACTTATACAAAAGGCATTCTCACTTCCTTTTACCTGCTGGTGATTCCTCTCATATGCAACCACCAAGCATTCTTCTAGCTTTTGCCATTGCCTTTTCCACCTGTTTGACCACTTTAAGATCATCTAATACAATCACCCCCCAGGTCCTACTCTTCTTTCGTTCACCCCCTATTATACTGCTCCCATGGGTTTTTGCAGTCCAAATGCATGACCTTGCATTTTTTAGCATTAAATTTTAGCTGCCAAATTCTCAGTCTTCTTCAGTCTGCGAGATCCACCCCCACCCCCACTCATATTATCCACATTTTCCATAGTGTTTACCCTGCTGCAGATTTTGGTATACTTTGCAACGAGGCATACCTTTCCTGACAGACCCTCTGCCATATTGCTTACAAAAATGTTAAACACAGGATCTGTGGCATCAATTGATGCATAGCATAGTTACTCACCTGTAACAGGTATTCTCCAGGGACAGCAGGAATCAGTCCTCACACAGGTGACGACGGAGCCCGCGTGAAGCAATTCCCCAGCTTTCAAAGAAAGCCTTTGGGATTGCTACCACACATGTGTGATCCTCTTCCCACCCAAGGGTGCCATCTTGCTCAGTCAGGTCCCTCAGCTCGAGCCCTACCAAGCAGATGGCAAGGGAAGGAGAAAAATTCAGCAACATCAGGGGAGGCGGGAGGGTAGTGAGGACTGATTCCTGCTGTCCTGGAGAACACCTGTTACAGGTGAGTAACTACGCATTCTCCAGGAACAAGCAGGAAGTCAGTCCTCATTTATGGGATTCACTAGCTACAGGCTACCAAACCTGTAACCAAAAGAAAAAATGCTTCTGCGAGGCTGTAAGCAGAAGCCGAAACCTGAAGGAGTCGAAGCCCTTGGTAGCTGTGAAGAAGAGCCGGAGGGCAGGAGTTGAAATCGGCAGTCCTCAACGAACCCATTGTGTTTTAAAGCTATAAAAAAGATAAAATACTAATTCTAAACGGTCCATAAGTATTACTACCCTTTTATGTGAGAACTTCATGAGTATACACGAACAGATGAATGAATACATATAAAATTAAATACCGTTCAAATGCTCAACTACGGGAATGTTTGTTATATATATCTCTCTCTCGTTCTTGTTGTTCGAGTAGGTAAGTTGGAACAAACACGTTTGTTCTACAGCTATTTACAACAATAAAAAAACAATACATGTGTAAAGATAATCGCTAGAAAAAAGAATATTCTATAGAATGAATAGAAAACTTCGTGGTACACTCACAAACCGGTCTCTCAAAGTAACGTGAAGTGCAAGTAACAGGAACTCTTCATGCGCATCGCAAAGCATTGAAAGGAAAGCATTCAACCGGGCCGACTTAAGAACGCCACTTTTGGCGCCAAATTAAGCTTAATTTTGGCGCCAAAAGTGGCGTTCTTAAGTCGGCCCGGTTGAATGCTTTCCTTTCAATGCTTTGCGATGCGCATGAAGAGTTCCTGTTACTTGCACTTCACGTTACTTTGAGAGACCGGTTTGTGAGTGTACCACGAAGTTTTCTATTCATTCTATAGAATATTCTTTTTTCTAGCGATTATCTTTACACATGTATTGTTTTTTTATTGTTGTAAATAGCTGTAGAACAAACGTGTTTGTTTGTTAGTATTTTATCTTTTTTATAGCTTTAGAACACAACGGGTTCGTTGAGGACTGCCGATTTCATTCAACAGATAAATACGATGAACGTTGCTTTAGTCTAGTGCCCAAACGTTAGATACACAATATCATGCTTCTGATTTGTTCTATATTATTTCCAAAAGGTTTTGCTCACTTTTGATTTATATCTGGTTCTTCAAACAATAATTTTTTAACTCCTTTTTTAACTTTATTTATATGTGGCCAAATATGTGGCAAATTCCACCAGTGGGTATTTTAGCGTATTTAATTATACAATAGTATACCATTATGTTTTATCCACTTCAAACATTAATATTCCTCTATTTGTCACACATTCATCTCTTTTTCTTTCATCTGTCACGATGTAAATGAGTCTATATGGTGTATAATCACTATTTATCTGCTATATTATAGACATGGTAGTATATATATTTATTTATTATTATATTTATATAAAATATTTTTTGTCTCATACTTGTTCTTTCCGCTTTTAAGCTATATTTGTTCAATTATAGTGATGATTAGTATATTTTAATTTATCTATATTTTAATTATCTGTGTTGTGTTCTCCAGCCCTACGTTTGTCCGTGTTACTTTAACTGTTTTTTTATATAGAGCATTTATGTGGTTGTTAATTTTGAAGTTTTGTATATACATTTAACATCATGCCTATTGTTTTTATTTGTTTTTAATTGTTCTCATTTTTGTTTTAATGTTTGTTCAAGTTGTAATCCCCCTGAGGAAGGCGTTGCCGAAACGCGTTGGGGTCCCTATCAAATAAAGACTCAACTGTTCATCCAACGTCTCCTGCTTCTTGTGTCGTCATCAACAATGACGCCTAAATCTTTTTCCTGGGTGGTAGTTCCTAATGTGGAACCGTGCATCGTGTAACCATAGTTTGGGTTGTTCTTCCCTAGGTGCATAACCTTGCACTTGTCCACATTAAAGTTCATCTGCATCAAAATGGCAATATTACTTCGCGTTTTTGCTTCCGCAGCAAGCTTCTTCTCAAATTCTCCCTTTGCTTGCCTTATCAATGCTTTGCATTTGACTTGCCAGTGCTTGTGCTGTTTCCAGGTTTCGTCGTTTGGCTCTTTTTTCCATTTCCTGAAAGATGCTTTTTTGGCAACAACAGCCTCTCTGACCTCACCTTTAAACCATGCTGGTAGTTTTTTGGACTTCCTTCCACTTTTCTTAAAGCGTGGAATACAGCTGGTCTGGGCTTCCAAGATAGTATTTTTCAACAACAGCCAAGCCTGATGTACGTCTTTAACCTTTGCAACTGCTCCTTTTAGTTTTTTCTTAACTGTTTTCCTCATTTTATCATAGTCTTCCTTTCGAAAGTTAAAAGGTAGTACTGTTGATTTCCTTACTATCCCCTCCTCCACTAATTAAATCAAAGGCGATCATGCTATGATCACTATTGCCAAGTGGCCCCAACAACCTTATCTCTTGCACTAGATCTGGTGTTCCACTAAGGACTAGGTCTAATATGGCTTCCCCTCTCGTCGGTTCATGAACCAGCTGCTCCAAGAAGCAGTCATTTATTTCATCTAGGAACTTTATCTCCCTAGCATGTCCTGACGTGACACTGACCCAGTCGATACCGGGGTAGTTGAAATCACCCATTATTATTACTGCGCTGTAACTTTTGTTAGCTTCCTTGATTTCTTTGAGCATTTCATCATCCATTTGGTCATTCTGGCCAGGCGCTCGATAGTACACCCCCACTGCCATTGCCTTCCCCCTTTTACATGGAATTTCAATCCATATAGATTCTACAGCAGATTTTGTTTCCTGCAAAACTTTAATCCTTTCTGACTCAATGCCCATAGAACATAAGAACATAAGATGCCATACTGGGTCAGACCAAGGTCCATCAAGCCCAGTATCCTGTTTCCAACAGTGGCCAATCTAGGTCATATGTACCTAGCAGTTTCCCCAAGAGACAGGTTCCACAATGCTTGTATTGGGTCAAGCATTGATATCCTGGGTCCCTTCTTAATAATGGTTTATAGACCTTTCCTCCAGGAACTTGTCCAAACCTTTTTTTAAACCCAGCTACACTAACAGCCTTTACTACATCCTCCGGTAACAAATTCCAGAGTTTGATTATAAGTTGAGTGAAAAAATATTTTTTCTTTTATTAATTAGTCTTAAATAGTTTACCCTGTAGCTTCATTGCATGTCCCCTAGTCTTTCTATATTCTGATAACGTAAACAATCGATCTATGTTTACCCGTGTTCCACTCTGTTCATTACTTTATAGACTTCTATCATATCTCCCCTCAGCCGTCTCTTTTCCAGGTTAAAGAGCCATAACCTTTTTAGCCTTTCATAGGAGTATCCTTCCATCCCCTTTACCATTTTGGTGGCTCTTCTCTGAACCTTTTCTAATAACGCTATATCCTTTTTAAGATACGGCGACCAGAATTGCACACAATATTCAAGGTGCGGTCTCACCATGGAACGATATAGAGGCATTATAATCTTTTGTTTTATTTTCCATTCCTTTCCTTATGATACCTAGCATTCTATTTGCTCTCTTGGCTGCCGCTGCACACTGGGCTGAGGGTTTTAACATGTTATCCACAATGATGCCTAAATCTTTTTCCTGGGTGGGGGTTCTTAATGTGGAACCTTGCATTGTGTAACCATAGTTTGGGCTGTTCTTCCCTAGGTGCATAACTTTGCACTTGTCCACATTAAAGTTCATCTCTAACATAGAGAGCAACCCCTCCACCAATTTGATCAGCTCTATTGTTACGATATAGTTTGTGCCCAGGTATCACAGTGTCCCACTGGTTGTCCTCCTTCCACCGTGTCTCTGATATTCCAATCATATCTAACCTTTCATTTAGTGCTATATATTCTAACTCTCCCATCTTATTTTTTAGACTTCTAGCATTTGCATACAAGCATTTTAGAGAATGTATTTTATTCATATTAATTTGGCTATTGTTAGACATGGGTAATTTGGGATCTTTAAGCTCTGTCTGCTCCATACTTGAGGGCATTTGGGCTACTTTACTCTTTTGTGGAACCTCTCTGCTTTTGGTAGTATCCTTCAAAGATACATTCTTCCGAACCATCCGCTCTTGGGCGATTGTCGGCTTTCCCCTAATATCTAGTTTAAAAGCTGCTCTATCTCCTTTTTAAAGGTTAATGCCATCAGCCTGGTTCCATCCCGGTTAAGGTGAAGCCCATCCCTTCGGAAGAGCCCCTCCTTTCCCCAGAATGTTCCCCAGTTCCTAACAAATCCAAAACCCTCATCTCTGCACCATTGTCTCATCCACGCATTGAGACTCCGGAGCTCTGCCTGCCTTTTGGGTCCTGCACGTGGAACAGGAAGCATTTCGGAGAATGCTACCCTGGAAGTTCTGGATTTCAACTTCCTACCTAAAAGCCTAAATTTTGCCTCTCTACCACATTTTCCTATGTCATTGGTACCGACATGTACCAAGACAGCAGACTACTCGCCAGCACTATCTAAGACCTTATCTAGGTGGCGCGTGAGGTCCGCTACCTTCGCACCAGGCAGGCATGTTACCAGGTGATCCTCACGTCCACCAGCCACCCAGCTATCTACATGCCTAATGATCGAATCACCAACTATAACGGCTGTCCTAACCCTTCCCTCATGGGCACATGGTCCTGGAGAAACTTCCTCGGTGCGAGAGGGTTTTACATCACCTGGAGGACAGGTCCTAGTTACAGGATCACTTCCTGCCACACCAGGGTGATGCTCTCCTGTCACGTGACCTCTCTCCTCCATGGCAACAGGGATGCTGCCAGACTGGATTTGGGACTTCAGGACTATATCCCTGTAGGTCTCGTCTATGTACCTCTCTGTCTGTCTTATGCTTTCCAAGTCTGCTACTTTAGCCTCTAGAGAACGTACTCGTCCCTGAGAGCAAAGAGCTCCTTGCAGCTAGTGCACACATAAGACCTCTCACCAACTGGGAGAAAATCGTACATGTGACACTCAATGCAAAAGACTGGAAAGCCCCCATCCCGCTGCTGGACTGCTGTCTGCATCTTAGTTTTAAGTTTGTGTTTAGATCTAAGTTTCTTTACTTACTAAGGGTTGCTATGGATATTTATACTAATAAAACTGTACCTAATACGTGTAATATACCTTGTTCACCTGAAGCTTAACTAATCTCAGGTCCTTAGTGTATGACTGATTTGGGTAATGAGCTTCACCTGAGAGCACCTCCTGACTTTTAAGATGTGTAAGTATCTATAAAGCTACAATTATCCCAGGGGTGGGTGGGTGTGGGGAGGGAGGGAGGGAAATAACATTTATTAAAAGAGGGCTGTTACACAGTACCCTGTCTTGTGCTGCTGAGGTAAGCTATATTCTGATTTGATTTAAATTATAGCTCTTAGCTGCTGCTAGGCTCTAACTTCTTATGAAATTTAAGCTACAAGCTCTCTGCTGGGTTCCAAATGTAACCAGAAAGCTCTCTTCTGTGTTTTAAATTTAAACGAAAAGTACTTTGCTGTTACTAGGCGCTGAGTGACTATTAAATTTAAACTACAAGCTCTCTGCTGCGTATGAAATGTAACCAGAAAGTTCTCCTCTGTGTTTTAAATTTAAACTTAAATTGCCGCTACTAGGCCCTGACTGATTTAACAAAAATAGTGGGTTCACAGATTAATTAGCTTTAATACAAAGAATTCCTTTTAGAAAATTACCAGAAGTATATACTCACAGTTGCAGATCTCTCTCCAGAAGTAACAGTCCCTTTTTCTAGTCCTTCAAGACAGAGGATCACAGAGCTCTGGTTGAGTTATTTATGCCTGTGCTGCTGAAGTAAGCTGTGACCAACTTCCTGGGTAATTAACAGTCCTTTCTTGGATAGGAGGAGTCTTTCAAAATGGCCTTTTGATCTGCCACCTGGTGTTAACACCTATTGAAAAGGTTTCACAGGTCTCTTGCCCCCTAGGTAGAAGGCCTCTTTGTAAAGGTCTCTAGAAGACTTTATTTGTTGCTCAAAGAGTACAGACCCTGTTTTGCCTTTTGTGCTAAGCTAAATTCTGATTTGATTTAAATTATAGCTCTTAGCTACTGCTAGGCTCTAACCTCTTTTGAAATTTAAACTACAAGCTCTCTGCTGGGTTCTAAATTTAACCAGAAAGCTCTCTTCTGTGTTTTAAATTTAAACTAAAAATACTTTGCTGATGCTAGGCCCTGAGTGACTATTAAATTTAGACTACAAGCTCTCTGCTGGGTTCCAAATGTAACCAGAAAGCTCTCTTCTGTGTTTTAAATTTAAACTAAAAGTACTTTGCTGTTACTAGGCCCTGAGTGACTATTAAATTTAAACTACAAGCTCTCTGCTGGGTATGAAATGTAACCAGAAAGTTCTCCTCTGTTTTTTAAATTTAAACTTAAACTGCTGCTACTAAGCCCTGACTGATTTAACAAAAATAGTGGGTTCACAGATTAATTAGCTTTAATACAAATAATTCCTTTTAGAAAATTACCAGAAGTATATACTCACAGTTGCAGATCTCTCTCCAGAAGTAACAGTCCCTTTTTCTAGTCTAGCTGAGCCTCCGTGAGTGACCATTGCCCCTGTATGCAGAAAGACCCGCTATGGGCTCCCCACCCTAACAGGGAAGCGTCTGTAGTCATCACCACATTGTGCTGTGGGGTCTGAAAGGACGATCCCCGCAGGAGGTTGCGCGGGTTCTGCCACCAGTTCAAGGACAAGCAGAGGTCAGGAAGATCCCTGACGGGGTCCCTGAGGTGTCAGAGGGACTGGCTCCATTGGACACTGAGACACCATTGAGCCGTCCGCATGTGAAGGCGAGAGTAGGGAACCACATGCAGAGTCGAAGCTATGTGGCCCAGGAGACGTAGCATGGACTGAGCAGTGACCTGGTGGACACTTTGGACATGAGCCGACAGAGCTTGGAGGCGGGTGGAATGATCCACCGGCAAGAAGGCCATGGCCTACCGAGTATCGAGGCATGCCCCGATGAACTCGAGAGCCTGCACTGGCTCAAGATGAGACTTTGGGAAGTTGACCAAGAACCCCAAGTTCTCCAAGAAGAGGAAAGTGCGTGACATCGCTTGCCGGGCCTTCTCGTAGGAGCCCATAACGAGCCAGTCATCGAGGTAGGGAAACACCGGCACGCCCCTGCGCCGCAAATGAGCAGTGGCCACAACGAGGCACTTTGTGAAGACCCGTGGTGCAGACACGAGGCCGAAGGGGAGAACCCTGTACTGGAAGTGCTCTCCCTGCACCCTGAAACGCAGGTACTGCCTGTGTTGGGGGTGGGTGGATCAAGATATGGGTGTACCCATCCTTTAGATCCAAGGAGCATAGCCAGTCGCCCTGCCGGAGGAAGGGCAGCAGCACGCAAAGAGATAACATCTTGAACTTCTCCCGCACCAGGAACTTGCTTAGTCTGCGGAGGTCGAGGATGGGCCGCAGAGCCCCCCATCTTCTTTGAGACGAGGAAGTACCGGGAGTAAAAGCCCCGACCTCGAAGATGGGGAGGGACCTTCTCGACTGCCTGTTGTGCAAGGAGGGAATGTAATTCCCGCTGCAGCAGAAGCTGATGCGTGGGGAGTCGAGGAGGCTCCGCCAGGGAGAAGGATGGAGGGAGCCTGTCGAACTGAAGGCGATAGCCCTCCTGGACAACCTGGAGGACACAAGTGCCTGAGGTGATGAGTGCCCACGATGGGGCGAAACAGGACAGATGTCCCCCCGCTGGCTGCAGCATCGCCGGAAGGCGAGGGGCCATGCTGCTGGCATCAAAACCCCTGAGTGGGTTGTGGAGCAGCAGGCATTTGGGTCTTCGGGCCCTTTGGTTTGTGGTGTCCCTGTCCAGGCTTTCCCTGAGCCGGGGTAGCTGGCGTGGGGGTGGCTGGGTATGGCGGATAACCACGATACTGGAGGCCTTTCCTGGGAAAGAAGGGTTTCTTGGCTGGCTGCTTCTTCTGAGGCAGCATCGAGGTCTTGCAGGAGAGACGGGTCCTGGTAATGAACTCCGTCTCGATCTCCGCAGCCTTCTCCTCCATCGGTTTCCCAAACAGTTGTTCACCGAGACAGGGCACGTCCAGAAGCTTTTCCTGCACCCACTGCTCCACATCCGAATATTGAAGCCATGCCTGGCGGAGAGCCCCAATGCCTGCGTCTGCCACCCGAGCCAATGTCTCGAAGCCATCATAGGAGACTCGAGATATGTACTTAGAACAGTCGGCCATGGATTTTAGCAGAGTGCAGAACCTGTCCAGGGGCTCTCCTGCGAGGCCCACATAAACCCCCCCTCAAGTTCCTTCGCCAAATCGCGTAGGAACATACCAATATACAATTGGTAAGGCTGGATGCGACTGGAAAGCATGGAATCTTGATAGGCCTTGCGACCCAGGGCATCAAGGGCTCTTGACTCCCGGCCAGGTGGCACCGATGAGTGTGATTTCGGGCTCTTCTGCTTCCGTGTGCCTGATTCCACCACCATCGAGGTGTGTGAGAGCTGGGTTTTTCGGAAGCCTGGCCCATGCTGCACCTTGTACATTGTGTCAAGGCGCTAGCTCACAGTGGAAACAGAGGCTGGGGCCTCCCACATGCGGAGCAGTAGCTGAGATAGAATCGGCGGCACCGGCATGGTGAGGGATTCCCCGGGCGTGGCCTTGTACTGAAGAATATTGAGTTCTTCAGCACGAGGGTCCTCCTCGGCCTGGGCGATCAGGTTGAGGACCCGAGCCATGTCCTGGATAAACACCAATAAGGAGATGTCCTTGGGTGGTGAACGCCGCTGGAGACCAGGCGGCGAAGGGTCCGACGGGAGATCCCGGTGGGTATGGGTCTCTGGGGAGGTGTCCCCCATCAGATTCCCAGTCCCAAAAGTCGGTCGAGGGATCCGAGCTGGGCAGTTCTCCCTGTCTGATGGCCAGTGGCCTGGAGCCAAGGCCCTGGACGATCTCGCCTCCGATGAACAGGAGGGCGAGCGAGACAAATGTTCGAGGACCCTCATGAGGCCCGTGGCTCTCGGGGGTTTCCTGGACAGATATGGGTGTCCCATGTGAAGGACCCGCGGTCTCTGGGTGCAAGTCAGCGAAGTTGGCTGTGAGTGCGTGCTGGGAAGCAATGAATACAGAAACGCTGCGTTTGAGCACCAGCATACGGGACTCCCATGCGGGTGTGGGGCCCTGGAATGCTGATACCGGTGTCACCGGATCAGGCATCGAGGAGGGGTCCTCACCGGGACGACCCTCAGGAGACTGGGCGCCTTTGCCGGAAGCCTCCATTTCTCTGTGAGCTACCTTATGGGGCTGCTCCTTGTCCGACTCTCGGAAACGCCAAAGGGGGCTAAGCGACCGGGCGTGTGAGTGCTCACACTTGTCGGAGGTCCCAGACAGCGACTTTGAGGCCTTCTTCTTTTTGCGCTGTTCCACCTCGGGGGACCCCTGGTCAGAATGCCGCCTGGAACGCAGCGCCGCAGGGGGAGAACCCACTGGAGGGGAGATGACGGAGGGTGCCACCGGGGACTCCGAGGCGGCCTTTTGAAAAATGTCTTCGGACTTCTGCTTATGGCTGAGCAGGGCCTTAGAGGACATTTTCTTACAGAGCGAACAGAGCTCTGGGTCATAGTTGGCTCCCAGACACCATAGACAATAGTTATAAGTCATAAGCGACATGTTAATAGAGCATCTATTACATTTTTTAAACCCAGTGGCTATGGGGGCAAAAACAGTCCCTGCAAGGTTGAAGACCCACGCGGCCAGTGGTTAGGAAGAAAAAAAGAGTGAAAACCCCGAAAAGAAAAAATTAGGAAAGGTATCCCCGTAAGATCCAAAAGAGAGCAAGGGGAGGACAGGTAGAGGACCGGTGCAACCGGAAAAAAAAATGAGAGCCTGTTAAGGTGAGGAAACAAAAACTTTTTCTGAGGGACGAGGACATGCATCCAAAGGGCTCTGCGGAAAAAGGGAGACTGAGCAAGATGGCAACCTTGGGCGGGAAGAGGACCACGCATGCGTGGTAGCAATCCCAAAGGCTTTCTTTGAAAGCTGGTGAATTGTTCCGCGCAGGCTCCATCGGTGCCGATGTCACCCATAAGTGAGGACTGACTTCCTGCTGATCTTCAACAATCTGCAACATCATGAAAGAACACAAAATACAATACACAATCTATGCCGACGACATCATGATATACACACCAGTCGACAACCCAGACTACACCAAAATAACAGACTGTCTCAGGCATATGAACAACTGGTTTCAAGACAACAACCTGACCATAAACTAGAGCACTAATAATCTCCAGAAACACCAACTTCGTCCCTCCACCCAACATCAAGGTCAACAACACAATACCCATAAAACAGGAAGTGAAATACCTCGGAGTGACCCTCGACGAAGAACTGAACCTACAATCACACATCAGCAGAACCACCAAAAATGCATACCACAAGATGTGATTAATCTGACGCCTCAAGCCCCTCCTCTCTCAGGAACACTTCCGCACAGTCTGTCAGGCACTAATAAAACCAATCCTAGACTTCTACAACCCTATCTATCTCGGCCTAACAAAACAGACACTCAGGCCACTGCAAATGGCTCAAAACACAGCAGCACGCATAATATCTGGCTCATCAAGACAAGAGCACATCACACCCATTCTAAAAAACCTCCACTGGCTACCAATCAGCTCCCGCATCAGATATAAGACAGTCATAAACATATTCAAAATCAAACAACAGACCTCAGCTCTCAGCCTACAACCACTCATACAATCCGATAGCAGCACAAGACCGAGGAGGCGAGTCACCTCCAACCTCATCAATACCCCAAAAGACTTCACCAAGGTACGCAAGGATACTGCAAAACTAGCTCTATCGCTGGCCGCACCTGCTATTTGTAACACCCTCCCTGATGACCTACGATCAACAACAGACATCAAGGACTTTCAGAAACAGCTCAAAATGACCCTCTTCATCGAACACTATGGTGACGTCACATAACCTGCCCGCCAGCCAGAACTACAGACCAACCCCCCCTTCTCATTCATGTACATAGTATTGTATAATAGTGCACTCTGTAAATAGCCCACTACGAATCAAAACTACCCTACACACACATGCATTCACTGTTTTTCACTGCATGCACACACAAAAGTCAGTATTTCTTTGATTGTTTGCTGTGTAGACCGCCTTGATTACAAGAGAAGGCGGTATAGAAATCCTTTTAAATAAATAAATAAACTAATCAGTTTAGAACATTTACTATAATTAATTTATATGTCCATCTGATAACAAATTAAGAACTTACAAAGTACTCTCAGACAAAGGACTTGGCCACCACTCTGAAGATCCTGAATTGCATGCTGTCTACCTTTCACCTCTAATTATTCTTTTTCTGAACTTAATTGTTACTAAAGTTTTCTGTCTGTCTATGAGCCTCATAGATAAAGCAAGACTCAAACTATTCCCAGCTGATGCTGATAGAGATGCTGTGGCATCAGGAAGAAGCCTGTTCTACCTCCAGTGTCTGTGCTCAAAGAATACATGAGACTATGGTCTCTTTCTCACTGAAAGACAGCTAGAATAAGCAGTTTTGTTCTTTTCTAATGAGTGGGAACTAGAGTGAAGGATCTATGGTTTTACAGAGAACCTTTCTTGTAACTAAGTAACTGTTTTGCTAAAGACAAGATTTATTAGTCTTATCTTTCATGCTGTCAGCATGACCTACAAGTATACATAATAAAACAAATGTAGAACTGAGAGCTTTGTCCTAAGTGTTGCTTTATTGCTAGATACAGATCTAAGAACTTGGATTAGGAAATAGTGGATTCTACTAAGTGTTACATGATCTCTGTTGTTCCTACAGGGGACCCAAAAAACATCTATTGCAGAGGTTCTGCACTGGCGAAAAATGTTGACTGCTACTTCTATGTGAAGGAATCACTTGTGGTTGCAGAAAGTGATTCAAACTGATCATTGTTTTCCTTTCTAGGTATGGGGCTCTTAGAGTCATCTCATAAGATGAGTGGCAATTTCCTGACAAAAAAGATAGAAATCTGTCTGTTCTGTTCTACTTTTTAATGTGGAACATTGCTACTTGATTGTGTACATGGATGAGGATATTTTTGTTAGTCAATGATCTCTGAAAGCCTTTAGCGTATTCCATATCGACCATAGCTCTAGGAGGTTTATCTCCTGAAGTTTATCTAAAGGCGCTGGTGTATGCAGCTCATCTACATAAGCTCCCCAGCCCAGTCTGAACACATGCATTGTTAGGACAATTTGACTCAAGAGGAATTTGGAAGTGAACACCTTTGGTCAGACAAGAATGGCTCAGTCACTGGGACAGGAAGTCCCTGATATTTTGGATAATTTTGATAGCATCTTGCAAACTCCGAGTAGCTCAATCCTCCTGAGAAAATATAGTTACTCACCTGTAACAGGTGTTCTCCAGGGACAGCAGGAATCGGTCCTCACATATGGGTGACATCGACGCCGATGTTGATGGAGCCCTCGCGGAAGCATCTCCCCAGCTTTCAAAGAAAGCCTTTGGGAGATGCCACCACGCATGTGTGGTCCCCTTCCCACCCAAGGGTGCCATCTTGCTCGGTCAGATGACATAGCTAGAACCAACAAAAGAAGATGGCCAAAATGAAAGCAACTCCAAGGGGAGGATCCGCGCTATCAGAGGTGTGGGAGGGAAAGCATATAACAAGCCCTCCAACCACAAGATGAGGAAGGGCATCTGATGCCACCCGGGCTGGGTACGGTTGTGGGCTGCAGAAACGTGACAGCCAAACGTTGGTCAGGCTGGCAAAGAGGTCAAAGCTTGGGGTGCCCCATAATCTGAAGAGCTGCTGTGCCACCCCGGGGTCCAGGCGCCACTCATGTGGCTGGAGGACCCTGCTCAGCCTGTCCGCCAGCACGATGTCCTGGCCCGGGAGGTACACCGCCCAGAGGAGCATACCCTGTTTGATCGCATACGAACAGTGGGCTACTGCCTCCTGGCAAAGGCGGTAGCAGCCAGTGCCCCCCTGCTTGTTCAGGTAGAACATCGTGACCTGGTTGCTGTCTGAACAAGCACTGACTGATGTTGCAGGTGGTGCTGAAAAGCCTTGAGTGCAAGGAAAATGGCCCTGAGCTCCAGCAGGTTGATTTGCTGCTGGCTCTCCTCGAAGGGCCAGACGCCCTGGGTGCGCAATTCCTCGCAACGAGCACCCCAGCCCAGCAGGAAAGCATTTGTTGTGAGAACCCTCTCTGGAGGCTCGGGAGTTGGAAGAGCATGCCCTTCCGCAGGTTTTGTGGAACCTGCCACCAACTGAGGGACTCCACCAACTGACGGGACACCGAAATCCTGTCCCAGAGCCTGCCCATGGCTTGGGTCCACTGTGAACGGAGACACCACTGAGCTGTTTGCATGTGGAGGCGGGCATCGGGGATAACATGGACCATAGAGGCCATGTGGCCGAGGAGGCAAAGCATTGACTGTGCTGATACGGTGCGATGGGGCTGCACCTCAGTCGCCAGGGCCACAAGGCAATCCGTCCTGTCTTGGGGGAGGAAAGCTGTGGCCTGGAGGGTGTCCAGCCGGGCCCCAGTGAACTCCAAGTCTTGAGTTGGGGTGGGATGGGATTTTGGGTGATTTATCACGAATCCCAGGTATTGCAGGATCCTGATGGTGCGGCCTGTGGCCTGCAGCGTCTCTGAGGCCGTGTCCCTTTTTCACAAGCCAGTCATCCAAGTAAGGGAAGATGAAAGCCCCTTGGAGATGGAGAAAGGCCACCACTACTGCCTGGCATTTGGTGACGACCCGTGGGGCAGAGGCCAGGCCGAAGGGCAGAACGCTTTACTGGTAATGGTTGCCTCTGACCACAAATCTGAGGTATTGTCTGTGACTGGGATGAATAAGGATGTGGGTATAAGCATCCTTTAGGACCAATGAGCATAGCCAATCTCCATGTTGGAGGTAGGGCAGCAATATTCCAAGGGAGAGCATCTTGAACTTCTCCTGCACCAGGAATTTGTTCAGGTTTCTCAGGTCCAGGATGGACCTTAGGCCTCCTGTTCTTTTTGGGACCAGAAAGTACCTGGAGTAAAACCCATTTCCTTTCAGGTGGTGTGGTACAGACTCTACAGCCCTGTCCCTGAGAAGGCCTGCGAGTTCTTGCATGAGCAGAGCCTGGTGCAGGAGAGACTGAGGGGGCTCCCCGGAAAGAAGGGTGGAGGCAGCTAGTCAAAGTGGAGGAGGTAACCCTCCCTGATCACCTGAAGTGCCCATGAGTCGGTGGTGATGGAAGGCCACCTGTGGGTGAAATGGACCAGGGGTCCCCCCCCCCCCATTGGTAGCTGATTCTCCAGAGGGAGAGAGGCTATGCTTGGGACATCAAAATCCCGACTCAGGTAGGGCTTGGGGCCCTTGGGCTTGCATGGGCCTTGGCCCACTCCCTTGCCCTGATGATCCCACTGAGGGGCCTGGGTATGGAGGATAGCTGTGATAGGGTTGGTCCTTTCTATAGAAAGGAGGATTCTTCCTCGGAAGAGTGGAAGACTTCCTCGAGAGACGAGTATGAGTCACGTACTCTGTCTCAATTTCGGCGGCCTTGTCCTCTATGGGCTTGTTGAAAAGCTGCTCCCCAAGGCATGGGACATCCAGGAGCTTCTCCTGCACCCATTGCTCAGGATCTGATGTTTGGAGCCAAGCCTGCTGGACTCAAAGCCATCGTAGGCGGCTCGGGAAAGGTACTTGGAACACTCCCCAACTGACTTCATAAGTGTCTGGAAATGCTGGAGGTGATCCTAATCAAGGTCAACCACGAAGCTTCTGAGTTCCTTTGACATGTCTCAGAGGAACATACCGATATAAAGTTGGTACATCAGTATGCGGAAGGCCAGCATCGAGCCCTGAAAGCATTTCCACCCGAGGGCATCGAGGGCATGGGACTACCTGCCCGGGGGCACCGAAGAGTGCGTCTTTGGGCTGTTCTGTTGAAGCATGGCCAACTCCACTACCATGGAGGTGTGGGGTCTTCCAGAAACCTGGCCTGCGCTGGACCCGGTACATGGCATCCAAGCGGTTGACAATTGGCACCGAGGCCGGGGTCTCCCACATTCAGAGAAGGAGCCTGTTTAGGATGGAGGGAACCGGAACCATCAGGGTCTCTTTTAGGTGGCACCTCATACTGGAGGATGTCGAGTTCCTCCATACAAGGGTCCTTCTCTGACTCTGTAGAGAAGAAGCGGGCTCGCACCATGTCCTGGAAAAACTCAAGGAAAGGTGTGTCCTCAGATGGGGACCGGTGCCTGGCTGCTGGTGGATGGATCCGAAAGGAGGTCTTGGTGGGCCCGGGACTCCGGAGACGTCTCAACGTTGGACTCCCAAGCCGAGTAGTCCGAGGAAGACTCGAGGCCCAACGGCTCTAAGGGCGTTGTTGGCTCCTGTGCTTCAAGGCCAGGGCATGGCTGGAGCCAGAGGCCTGCGAAGACCTCGCCCCCGAGGAGCAGGATCGGGAGCGAGATTGAAACTCTCGCTGAGGATCTACCTGAAGTGTCTGGCTCATGGGGATCACTTTGGCGGCTCGGGGGGGGGGGGGGGGTCCTTAGTATCGAGGTCTCTGAGGTCTCAGCGTGAGCACCGGCACAGCTAGGCTTCAACACCTGTTGGGATACGAGGAAAGTAGAAATGCTACACTCAAGCGCCAGCATACGGGTTTCCCACTTCGGGTGGTCGTCAAAGACTCCGACGCCAGGGTTACCAGGTCTGGTGTTGAGGAGGAGAGTGGGTCCTCGGTGGTACGGACTTTGGGAGGCCGTGGCCAGTCACCAGAAGCCTCGGGTTCTGTCCTGGGTACCTTCCGGGGCCACTCCCACTCCGACTCCTCAGAGGCCCGTCAGGGGCTGAGGGACCGTGCACAGTATTTCCCCTGCTTGTCCATCTCGCAGGACGAGGTCCTCAAGGCCTTCTTGTTCTTCTTACGCTCTTGCTGTGGGGACCCTTGCTCACAATGTCTGCGAGCCCACTCGGGAACCATGGGGGCCTTACGTGACTCTGAGTATCCTTTGAGCTCAAGGGTACCGGTGAAACCAGGATCAAGTTCGCCCTGTGGTAAATGTCTTCTTGCTTTTGCCAGCAGCTCTGAATGGCCTTGGTGGACATTTTTTTGCACAGGGGGCATTCCTCTGGGTCACAGTCGGCGTCCAGACACTGGAGGCAACAATCATGAGTGTCAGTGAGTGACATTTTTTTGGAGCACCGATCACATTTCTTGAAACCAGTGGCGATTGGGGCAAAAAGGACCCCCGTGAGGTCAGAGACCTTCGGCATGGCCAAAAGTTGAAAAAAGGCATGAAAATGCTAACAAAAATTAAAACTAAGTTGCGAGATCTGATGCCGGGGCAGTGGGCCTCGAAGGCGGGAAAGGGACCAGCGAAAGCCAGAAAGATGTACAAGTGTACAAAAGCAAAATCAACCTTTTCCGGGGGGGGGGGGGGGGGAGGGAACAAGACGTACAAATGCAGGGCTCCACGGAAAAAGGGAGAGTGAGCAAATGGCACCCTTGGGCGGGAAGGGGACCACGCATGCTTAGTGGCATCTCCCAAAGGCTTTCTTTGAAAGCTGGGGAGATGCTTCTGCGAGGGCTCCATCAGCTTCTGCGTCACCCATATGTGAGGACTGACTTCCTGCTTGTTCCTGGAGAACATAAGATCCATTGGGCTCTGCTGATATAGAAGCATGCCATAAGGGTTACATGCACTCTTTAGCTTGCTTTATAATTTTTTTTATCATTTTATTGTACAATGCTTTGAAATTTTATATAGGCATATAATAAAACCTTTTCTAAGTACTTCCTTGATGCCCTACTCAAGTATCTCCCAAATGAGGAGGTTGGGTTGGAGGTGACTACAGAAAGAGTCTGAAGCATTGACCAGTGATCCCTTGAAATGGCATAAGTTATCCTCTAGAGTGACTGTGAACAGAAAAGGGTTGCAGCTATGTACACCATTATAAAAAGTTTAGGATCAAGTCAAGGAGGACTCGTTTCTTTGGATGGTCAAATTACTGTTGCTGTAAGAAGAGCTTTTTAGGCCCCATGTACAAATTTGTCCTTCTTTAATGGACAATGACTTAAGAAGAATAGTGCATGTCACTGTGCTAATCCTGATTGATTACTATATTCTACTGTATTTAGGACTCCCAGAAAGGAATTTGAGCGATTTGTAATTATTACAAACTGCAGCAGCAAAGATAATGTTACAATGTCAGAGATGGGACCCTGTCTTGTTATGTTACATTAACTGACAGTAGACCTAAGAATATTAGTCAAGTTATTGGCATTTATTTTCAAGATGTTACATAATGTTGGCCTATCATATCTACAGGTACATATTGAGCAGTATGTGTCCTATTCCAGAGATGCAACATTATTGCTCAAGTGGAGTTATGATTAGAATTGCCTCTGTAACCCCCTCTAAGCAAGCATGGACTGCGTTGAACCGTGGCTGTGTTAGGTAGCAAGATGTATGTATTATAAAACTGAAAACTCACAATTAGTGAAAAGATATTATTTTATTGGAGGGGACATCATAACTAGCTATAATATAACAAGCATGGTCTACATCTCAACGCATAAGTAACCTTGGAACACCAAACTAATCAATATTTTTTATAGAAATATCATAATGAAAATAGATTTTACATGTATAAGAAAAAATTAAAAATCTTTACAAATGGACAGATGGGTTATGATTAGAAAAAGCCAGCAAATATAGAGCATTCAAAAAGGTTACTCCAATTATAGTCCTACAAGCTTCCTATATTTTATAATTTGTTCCTTAATTAAGGTAATTCTACTTCAGTCCATTGGTGATAATTCTCATAATAGAAAGTAACCACCGGGTATTCTAGACTAGACAAATGCAAGAAAATAAATTACTAAGAAAAAAAATGAAGAGATCTAGAAATAAAATCCAAACAGAAGGAAATATTATGCAGAAACAGGAAGGCAAGTTATGCTTATGGAGAATTGTGCAAGACTGATCTTACCAGCATACTCATAGACCCCACAGCCATGGGATTATCCTTCAGTTCTGGGTTATCCCTCATTTCCACAGCAGCATAAAATGCATCCATATCAATATGTACTATTATACGACTGAGATCACGACTCTCTTCCAATTCCATGACAAGTTTGTCAACCTGAAGGAAAGAAAATACTTATAAAGAAATTCAACAAATAAATATATGCTACTACAAAAATAATATAAATCCATCCATTTATTTATGAAGGTTATAAGACATGACACAAAGAAATAAACAGCCAAAACTATCTAGAAAACCTGTGAGAAGCTGGAAAAGTTGGCAGGAGAGCAAAATTACACATGGAAGAAGAACTGCTAATTTGATAAAACGGGCACAATTTTTGTTTGGTGTTCAAGGAAGAAGGGCCTGAATAGAACCACAAAAAACTGCCACACATAGAAACGACATGAGATAGATCAGAAACGATTTTCAGAAGACTGTATTTCTAAGAAGCGAACTAAACTACGTTCAGCTAAAGTGATGGGCTCAGATGGGATACATCCAAGGTTATTATGGGAATTCAGGGAAGTTCTGATAGCTTCACTGTCTGACCTTTTTGACTCTTCTTCAGAGTTAGAAGTGGTTCCAGAGGACTGAAGGGCAAATGTGTTTTTTCTTCACAGAAGTTTAAATAAAGAGGAAGCTGTGAACTGCAGGGTGGTAAATAAATTAATGGAGTTGCTAAAACAGAGAAAAGTCCAGTTTCCGGAATCCAATGGATTAAAGGGCCTGAGATGGCATGGTTTTACCAGATGTAGTTCCAATCAGGTAATCCAGACCTTGACAATTTTTTTGGGAATTTAGGAGCCAGTTTAAACATTTAGGATCTGCTCTAACTTTCAACCCATATCCTCCCTATCTTTTTTGTCAAAGATCACAAAACAAGCAGCACACACTCAGACAAGTTTGTAGTGAGACAGCAGGTCCTAGATGCTCGGCAACATGGTTTCTGAAGCACTCACAGCTTAGAAATGCTACGTCTCCTTAATTGTGTTCTTCAGAGTTTAGAAGTAGGAAGACAGCATCTTTGTTTTTGTTTATTGACATGCACTACAGAATCAAATGCTGACTGCACAAGATCCTCCTACTGCGCCTTGCCAATTTAGGCTTGTCCGCAGCTGTGTTACAATGGTTTGCATATTTTTTAGCTAATAGAGAGCAACAGGTATGACTCCCTAATGAAGTCTCATGGTATAAGATGGAGCATGGAGTGCCTCAAGGCTCTGTGCTTTCTTCTACATTATTCAATCAAGCTATAATTGATTATGAAGATGTCACTTACACTCCTGCATCTACTGTGATGTCAAGTGGATTTGTAATTTCCGTAAGAGAGAGATTCTAATTTTTGGGAGTTATAATGGACTTATAGTTCTCTTTCAAGCCACAAGTAGCCAATGTGGTATGCAATATATTTTTCAAATTGCAACTAGTACACAGTCTTATAAATCTATCACGAATGTACCTTTGTACCACCACTCAGCAGCTTTTGATAGGCAGATAAAATTGCAAAAACTAAAAGAAAAATCAAAGATAATAAACATGTGCATGTCATAAGGGGGTATCACAGGGAGTGTGTGTGATGGAGGTGTCAAGGGGGTGCGTGTGTCTCTGCATGTGTGCATTATGGGAGGGCACTGGGAAACGTGTGTGTGTGTCATGGGGGCAATGGGGGATGCAGATCTACGTCATGAGGAGCTTTAGGGGATGCAGGTTTGTGCCATGGGGGCATTGGGGGGATGTGCGTGTCTCATGGAGGATTTTGGGGATGCGTGTATCAGGGGGGTATCAGTGTGCATGTGATGTGGATATCAGGGGATGCGTGCGTGTGTGTGTCATGGAGGTGTTGGGGTTTGCATGGACATGTTTGTGTGCATCATGAGAGGTGTTGCGGTGTGCATTTGTGTGAGAGTTATGGGGGTGTCAAGGGTTGCATGGGTGTATCTGTCATGCGGAATGTTGGGAGTGCATGTGTGTGACATAGAGGGTGGTGGGAGGGGTGAGTATGTGCACACCTTGGGGGGTGCTGGGGCGTGTGGGCATGTGTGTCGTGGAGGGCTCTTGAGGGGGGGGGTTGTACGGGGGGAGGTGTCAAGGGAGTGTATGTGTGCCTGCGTGCTATGAGGGTGCTCAGTAGCCACTGTGGTCTGGTGTGCTACTGAGCCACCCTGATTACAGTGCCAGCATTGCCCAGTGACAATTTTACACACTGTCCCAGCAGGTTTGAGCAACCCCTAGACATGAGCTACAGCTCTTGTGCTCTCCCTGAAAGCTCCAGGCCCTAGATGGTTTTTTTTTTTTTTTTTAGTTGTCATGGTGACCGGGCGCTTGGGGTTTCTGAAGCCCTGAAAAGCATAGTTACTCACCTGTAACAGATGTTCTCCGGGGACAGTAGGAATCAGTCACATGGGTGACATTGGTGCCAACGAAGCATCTTCCCAGCTTTCAAAGAAAGACTTTGGGAGATGCCATCATGCATACGTGGTCCCCTTCCTGCCCAAGGGTGCCATCTTGCTCAGTCAGATGATTGGAAGGCATAAAAATAAAATACGGTAAAGGGGGCAACTACAAAGGGAGGAGGAAAAGTTGTGAAGACTGATTCCTGCTGTCCCTGGAGAACACCTGTTACAGGTGAGTAACTATGCTTTCTCCAGGAACAAGCAGGAAGTCAGTCCTCACATATGGGACTCCCTAGCTCCAGGCTGATGGGAACTGAATCATGACAGCACCAGCTGTGACCGTGACATGGTAGCCACAAGTTACAGAAGAGAAGTCCTCGATTGAGAGACTCTGCAAGACCCTAGTGACCAGAGGGGCCATCATTCTGGTAGCTTGAACATAGAAGGGTTAGAGGGCCGAAGTTACCTACACCCCGACTAGATTGTGAAGTAACACCTGGCTGAAGGCACTGTCCCGACAGGACTTGTTCTCCAAGCAGTAGTGAGCCACAAACATGTGAACTGAAGACCATGTGGCGGCCTTGCAGATCTCCGTCACTGGCACTGAGCACAGGTTTGCCACCTAAGTGGCCACTGCTCTCATGCAATGTGCTGTGATCTGGTGCTCCTGGGAGAGTCCAGCCCGCTCATGGATGAGGGCAATACAGTCCACCATCCAAGTGGACAGATTTCACTTAGTCACTGGGAGCCCCAGCCTACTGGGGTTGTATGAAACAAAAAGCTGAGAAACTTTGTGGGGCTCTCAGTCTGTTGAAGGTAGAAGGAAAGGGCTCTTTTACAATTCAAAGTATGCAGTATGGTCTCTTCCTGCCCTGCATGGGGCCTGAGGAAGAAGGTGGAGGAGGACCACCTCCTTGATTGAGATGGAAAGGGGATACCACCTTCGGGAGGAATTTGGGGTGCGTGCAGAGCACCATTCTGTTCTTGCAGAACCTTGTATAAGGTGGCTCTGCCACCAGAGCTTAGAGCTTGCTTACTCTGCGAGTGGATGTAAGTGCCAACAGGAAGGCAACCTTCCAGGAAAGATACCACAGGTAGCTAGAGGCTCAAATAGCAGTCTCGTGAGCTGCAAGAGCACCATGATGAGGTCCCACTTTGCCGCTGGAGGGCGGATGGGGGGGGGGGGGTTAGAAAGCAAGAGGCCCCAGAGGAATTGAGAGATGAGGGGCTGAACTGAGAGGGATTTTCCCTCGGTGGGGTGGTGGTGCGCTGAATTGCGCTTAGGTGCACTCTTACTGAGTTGGACTTCAGTCTGGCCTGCGACAAATGCATGGGGCAGGAGAAGGGTTTCTCCTGCCTCTCTGCATATCACACTGAGAAGCGGCACCACTTAAAAGCATATGCTTGTCTTGTGGAGGGCTTACAGGAGGCCAAGACCTCCTCTACCTCTTGTGGGAGGTTAAAGGGAGCCAGAGCTATCCTTTCAGCAGCCATGCTGTTAATGTCAAGGACTCCAGGTTGGGGTATAGGAGGGAACCCTCCTCTTGAGACAGAAAGCCCGGTGCACAGCCCAGCAGGACTGGGAGTGCCTCCAACAATGCAAGCAGGAACCAGGGCTGCCTGGACCACCTGGGGGCAATTAATATCAGTGATGTCCTCTTGCTGGACCTTGACGAAGGTCCTGATGACCAGCAGGGTCAGTGGGAAGGCTAGAGGAGACCTTCCATCCACAGGATTAGGAATGCATCTGCTGCTACTCTCGACAGGTGTGGTTGCCATGAGCAAAAGTGGGCAGCTGCGTGTTGCCCGGACTGGCAAAGAGGTCCATCAGGGAGCAGCCCCCAGAGACAGAAGAACCAAGAGGCTACTCTGGGATTCAGCTGGGGTGGGGTGGTTGATGATGAACCTCAGGTGCTGCGGTAAGAGGATGGTGCACCCTGTGGTCTGGTGTGCCTCTATGACAGTGCTGCCTCTTATGAGCCAGTCATCCAGGTAGGGAAAGATGAAGGTCCCTTGTAGAAAGAGGTAGGCTGCAACCTCTGCTAGGCATTTTTGAATACCCTTTGTGACGAAGCCAGTACAAAGGGCAGAATCCTGTATTGATAGTGCCCTCTTCCCACCACAAACTCTAGGTACTGCCTGTGGGAGGATTGGATTAGGATGTGTGTGTAAGCATCATTTAGGTCCCAGGAGCAAAGCTAGTATACCTGGTGGAGGTAAGGCAGCAGTGTTCCCAAGGAAAGCATCTTGAACTTCTCCCTCACCAGAAATTTGTTCAAGTTTCACAGGTCTAGGATGGGGCTGAGGCCTCCAGTCCTTTTTAGAACAAGAAAGTACCTGGAATAGAAGCCCTTGCCCCAAAGATGCCTGAGCACCGGCTCTACTGCCTTGTCCTTGAGAGCTCTATGAGGAGCAAGATCTGGTGAAGGAGAGTCCTCAGTGGCTCTTCTAGGAAGAAATCTGGAGGTGGCTGCTGTAGATGGAGGAGGTAACTCTCCCTGAACACCTGCAGTACCCAGAGGTCTGTGGTGATTATGGTCCACCTGTGGGCAGAGTGCCAGGCACCGCCCTGTGGGCTGAAGGCAGCCTCCTGAGGGAGAGGAGGCCATGCCCTGGGAGTCAAAAGCTCTTCCTCGACTGAGCTGGAGCCAGAGTCTGGGGTTTAGGGGTTTTGGCCTTCTGTCATGACATTGCACTAAATGATAATTACACTTACCTGGCAATTGTAGTTCCTTGAGTGACGACAGTTCAGTCCCTCCACCTCTGGGTTGTACACCTCCTCCTGCAGCCTGGAGACTGGACATGTCAAAATCCTGACGTCACTGGATGTAGTCTGCTGCACTCTCCCATACTCCCCAGTGAACTACTGACAAAGCATACTCAAAGGAGCAACAAATAAGTAGCCAATAAAGAAATTGTAACCTTAACAACTGCAACTAACTGAATATTTACCCTATTGTACGACAGGACGAAACTTTGCCCAGTACCGTTCCCTCCTGACCTCTTCAGAACCGGAGACCAGACAAGAAAAAAACAGTCAGAACTAGACAGAATGGAGACAAGTAGAACCTCTGACATGCACACCTACCTGTCACTGAATCGGCATATCTAATGAGATTGCACCGTATCCTCTCACCACTGGGCGGGATTGAGGACTGAACTGTCGTCACTCAAGGAACTACAATTACCAGGTAAGTGTAATTATCATTTCCTTATCGTTCCTATAGTTCAGTCCTCCACCTCTGGGATGTAACAGAGTAGTGTTCAATGGGAGGAGCCTTCCAATCCAGCTCGCAGAACCGCTGAACCGAAAGAGGCGTCCCTCGCCGCCAGCACGTCCAGACGATAATACCTACTGAACGTGTGAAGTGACAACCACGTTGCTGCCTTGCAGATGTCCCCTGGTGGGACCAACCTGTGCTCCGTCGAAGAGGATGCCTTGGATTAGCGGACCTTGGATTAGTATTTCCTCCGACACCAGCAGCCTCCAAGGCTCCCCGTCTAGCAGGCGAACCAGGTCCGCATAACCACGGACGTCTTGGCCAGTCCGGAGCCACCAACAACACTCTTCCTCGATGAGCCTTGATCCTCTGCACCACGCGACCTATCAATGCCCATGGCGGAAAAACATAGAGGAGACCGAGCAGTGGCCATGGTTGCATCAAGGCATCGAGGCCTTCCGACATCCTCTCTCGCCTTCTGCTGAAGAAGCGACTTGTCTTTGCGGACTGGAAGGTCGCCATGAGATCCATAATCGGTGGCCCCCATCTGTGGACTATCTGAGCATACACTTGTGGATTCAGCTCCCATTCCCCAGCATCCACTTGCACCCTGCTGAGAAAATCCGCAGTCACATTGTCCTTCCCTGCAATGTGCGCCGCCGAGATCGCTGGTAAACGCTTTTCCACCCAAGCGAACAGTAGCTCCGCCTCCTCTTCCATGGCCATGCTGCCAGTGCCTCCCTTCCGATTGATGTAGACTACCGCCACGGAGTTGTCCGACAGCACTCTGACCGCCCGACCGGACACTGCTGTCTCGAAGGACTGAAGCGCTAGCCATACTGCCCTCAGCTCTAGCTGGTGATGGACCAACCGCTCTGCTGGGCGGACCACATGCCCTGCGCATACAGATCTCCACAGTGTGCTCCCCATCCCGCGAGACTCACATCCGTCATCAGCGGAATCTACATAGGCTGCTCTAGGGGCATCCCTGCTTGCAGAGATCCGGGCAGCAGCCACCACCGCAACGCCTTTCTGACCCGCGGAAGACAGGAAAGACACTTGCTCAACGAGTCGTTCTGGTGAGACCAGCGGCGGAGAAGCGCACACTGCAATGACCGCATGTGAAACCTGGCCCAGGGCACCACTTCCAGGGTTGCTGCCATCGTGCCGAGTACGTGCAGATACTCCCACGCCGAAGGCGCCGGAGCAGCTCTGAACCTGCCGAGAAGGCGACGCAGGCCCAGTGCCCGATGATGCAGCAGAAACACCACCCCTGACCGGGTGTCGAACTGTACACCCAGATACTCGAGCTCCTGGGCTGGCACCAGTCGGCTTTTGGCTGGATTGACCACCCAGCCGAGATGTTGCAAGAATTTTACCACTCTGTCTCATGCTCTCGGCCTCGGACTTCGCCCGAATCAACCAGTCGTCGAGA
This sequence comes from Ichthyophis bannanicus, assembly GCA_033557465.1. Taxonomy (NCBI): domain Eukaryota; kingdom Metazoa; phylum Chordata; class Amphibia; order Gymnophiona; family Ichthyophiidae; genus Ichthyophis; species Ichthyophis bannanicus. Next base: position 340,401,927 of record CM066032.1, read on the forward strand.
TAGGGGTGAACCAGTATGCCTTCCTTTCACAACGCCGCCGCCGCCACCACCATAATCTTGGTGAAGGTACGCGGTGCCGTGGTCAGCCCAAAGGGTAAGGCTTGAAACTGAAAGTGCCCCCAGGGGAGGGAGAACCGAAGGAACCTTTGGTGGACCTCTCTGATTGGAATATGAAGATACGCCTCCGTGAGGTCCAGGGAGGTCAAGTACTCTCCTTTGCGCACCGCTACGATAACGGAGTGCAAAGTTTCCATCCTGAAGTGTGGTACTCGCAGACACCGATTTACGCCCTTTAGATCCAAAATGGGGCGAAGAGATCTGTCCTTCTTGGGCACCATGAAATAAATTGAGTACCGACCCAACCCGTAAACTTCCAACGGCACTGGACGGATGGCCCTCAAAAGCAATAGCCGATCGACAGTCTTGCGGACTTTCACGGACTTCTGCAGGGAGACATCACAAAGGAATCCTGGACTGGTCTCACGAACTCCAGGGCGTACCCTTCACGAATGATTTCTAACACCCACTGATCCGTAGTGATCTGGGTCCAAACAGAAAGAAACTCCCGCAGCCTTCCTCCTACTGGAGCACTTTCTACTGGGACCCGCAAACCTTCATTGCGGCTTTCGACCGGACGAAGAGGGGGCTCCTGTGAAACTTTTATTTGCTTCCTTAAAGTTCCGAAACCCCTGGCCTTTTGAAGGAAATCTACCTCTCTGGGAACCACCCAACCGAGACGTTCGGAATCTTCTAAAATCCTGGGACTGGCCCCGAAAGGCCGGTGTGGACCTCCCTGGCTTGGGTTTGTCCTCCGGAACCCTGCCGCCCTTAGACTCCCCCAAATCCTTAACTAACTTATCTAGATCCTCGCCAAACAATAGCCTACCTTTAAAGGGCAGTTTACTGAGGCGCGATTTAGAAGATCCATCCACCACCCAACTCTGCAACCACAAGGAGTGGCGCGCCACCACTAAAGAAGCCATGCTGTTAGCTAGAGCTCTGATCAAATCATAATGAACATCCGCCAAATACACGGTACCTGACTCCAACCGATCCAGCTCAGCAGTCCCCTCCTGATCTAGCTGCGAGGACTGCCGAAGCCGCTGAGACCACCAGAGACACGCTCTTGCCACCCAAGCTCCACAAATAGAAGCCTGCAACGACAAGGCATCCGCCTCAAAGGACTGCTTCAAAAGTCCATCCACCTTTCTATCATGCGCATCTTTTAATGCGGCGCTACCTTCCACCGGGATTGTGGTCTTCTTGGTAACCGCTGAAACTGCCGCATCAATTTGAGGGGATTTAAAACGCTCCTTGTCCTTATCCGCCAGAGGATAGAGCCTGTTCATTGTTCTGACACCTCTGGGCCCAGCCTCGGCTGGTCCCACTCATCCTGAATCATCCTATCCACCACCCGGTGGACTGGAAACACCACTTGCGCTTGCTTCACCGCCTGGATGATGGGGTCCTCCATCCCCTCTTCTTCAGCTGGAGAGGCAGCTGCCAAGTTCAACATCTGGAGGGATTCCGTAATAAGAGCTGTGAGCTCCTCTTTCCGGAACACCTGGATGATCTTTGCCTGATCCTCTGGTTCCTGAATCTCACCCTCCTCTAAATCTTTCATATCTGCCTCCAAATCTAGGTCAGCCTCATCTGAGTCAATCCCTTCTCTGTCAGAAGGAGATTGCTCGCGAGGCCGCGATCTCTTCGAAGGCCTGGGAGAAATACTGCTGTTGCCAACTACCCTTGGCTGCTGAGCGGCCGTAGGCCTAGCAAAGGCCTCCGGTAATAGCTCTTGGCGTTGCCTGCAGAACGCCTGATGTATAAGCAACACAAAGTCGGGGCAGAAATCCCCAAACTGGGAACTGGACTCCAGGGCCAGCGATGCCAACGGCAGACCACCTATAGACTCCTGAGATCCCCCCGGAGTGGAAACCAATGCCACTTCCTCTTCCAGGCCTGCTGCCGCCAGCTGGAGGTCCTGGCCGGGCTTTGCTTCCATCTGCCGTTCCATGCTGGCAGACCCTGAAGCACAAGCTCTGCAGACCCCTGAATCTGCTACCGTGCCTCTGCGGGAGCTGCAGAAAACGCACTGGGGCCGGGACGCCACCTTGGAGATCCCACCCCTAAAGGAAGACTCTTGTGCCCTTTCACTTCTCCTCCAAGAATTTACTTATTTGCTTCTGCATATCTTAATTGTAATTCTTTTTTTTTTAACAAAACCTAGGAAGAACCCCGGGGCTATAACCAGAGAGAGGGCCTCTTTTCCGTGATCAAATAAAGTGCAGAGCCTCCCTGCCCTCAAATTTCTGCTTTTAAAACACTGCCTGGAGCTGTGCTTTGTGATGCTCCTGCATCTAAAATGGCCACCGGCACTGGTGTGAAACTGAAAAGGGCGCCAAAAACTACTGCGTGAGCCTAGAAGTAGTGTAGGCTCCCTGTTTGGCCATCGGGGTAAGGCTGAAGCCCAAAAAGTACTCTAAAGGGAACTTTCGGCCCCCAGATTCCCCGCTCAGACTCACGCGTCTTCAACGGGGCTCCAGCCCGTGGTTCTGCTTTTAAGCTGAGCAGCTAACCGCTGGCAAGCCTCCCGTCAGTGTGCTCTGGCTCCCGAGGGCAACGCGGCTCCCCACTGAAGCAGGGGATGCCGCCACGGTCCTGCTCTAGGGCTCTCCCCCGTCCTGTCCAGGGGGAGAGACCTGAATATGAGCCCACAGCCCCACAGATCAGAGGCAGGCAGGTACCGGCACGAGGGCACTGTTTGTACGTCACTGCTCTCCCTCTAGACTTTTTTTTTTTTTTTAAAGGGATAGCACCCCCTAAATAAATCAAATGAAATTTGAAAATAAATGTGAAATTTGAAGGTCAATTTGAGATCTAAACCTATACTAAACATGCTAATGCTCCTTATGTGTTCCTCAAGTGAACCCAGCACCTAGCCTCACTACGTCCTCCTGCTGCATGGAGACTGGACACACTGGGAAGTATGGGAGAGTGCAGCAGACTACATCCAGTGAGTCAGGATTTTGACATGTCCAGTCTCCAGGCTGCAGGAGGAGGTGCACAACCCAGAGGTGGAGGACTGAACTGTAGGAACGATAAGGAACAAGGATCTGCTCCTCTTAGATCTTCTACTTGACCATTTATCTCCGTTATCCAAACGTCTGCTGCCAAGTTTATCTTCCTTCAATATCATTATGAATAGGTAGACCCTCTTCTCAAGTAACATTGGATCCCATCTCTTTCTGCATGCAATTCAAGTTCCTCCTACTTGCCCACAAATGTCTTTACTTGGCAGCTCTTTATTACTTCTCCTTTCTTCTCTTCCTTTGCATCCTTCCTTGTGATTTCCACTCAGTAGGCAAACTATGCTTATCTGTACTCTTGGTTCAGACAACAGTCCAGATCAACTTTAACAGAGCTGTGCACTGTCTGAACCAAGAAATATGGAGTCAGAGCAAAGCATTAATGATACTCCAGAAGACACATCAAGACTACAACTTCTTTTGCTCAATAAGCAAGACATTATTTTGAGTAACTGAAATTAGCTGATGCAGCTGGATACAAAGTTGTTTGTAGATTCTAAGGCCTTAACTGAGACATTGGAAGCTATTTTAGAAGCATTTACATGTGTGTTGCATACACATGTAAAAAGTGATGTTAGAAAGCTGCCATTTATATGTGGAGACCCTTACCACACCCACACAGAGAATTCAAGGGGATATGATTGGGCCATAACCAAAAAATAGATTTGTACTTATAAACGTTTATTACAGAAAATTTCCCCGTTGGCCTTTGCATCTGCCCTGAGGCACACACAGGTATCAGCAACGTCTTTATACTTGGGGTCTAAAAGCAGAGGCGACCCAAGGGAGATACGGGGCCATGTGCAGAGACTCACTCCGGGATCTCATTTACATAAGTATTTGCATATCCACAGGACCTCATCTGCATTAATATTTGCATAAAAACAACAATGCACAGACTTATTTGGCCAGTGTTATGACAGAAAAAAATGAGAAAAAATCCTGGTAGCTATGAATTCAAATCATTGTGCGCAGGCCAGATTAGATCGTGTCTGAAATGGAAAAGCCAGAAAACAGCAAAAGAGAAGCTATCAGGCCACAAGGCAAAATTAAACAGAGATGTTCCTTTAAAGTTTGGGATATCCTTGAATGTGAATCTACCAAATATTTCAAATCAAAGACTAGTCCAGCAGAGTCAAGAACATCAAATTTAATGGGGGGGGGGGGGGGGTTATTTTAAAAGCACTATTCGTACTTTGGATGTTTGCAAATGGACATGCGGCTAGCCAAATCACAGAAACATCTCCAGAGGCATTTTAGAAGCCAGCTCCAGAGACATTCCGGACACAAGAACATCCAAGTAATGAAGTGGGTGTGGCAGAGGCGTATCCAGAGCATTTCCAGAACTTGGATGTTCTCATCTGATTTCAGAAACACTGTGCATATCCTGAGCTACGTCAAAGATTATACCTGCTTCAGGCACAAATAGGCATCAGAAAGTGCTTGTTTTGCCAGCCAAACATACGGAGGGTGTGGAGAAGGAGGTACGCTCATATCCCCTAAATTTTTCATGTTGACAATGAACACAGATGGGCATGAGGGCTGTTTTTGTTTTGCCACGCCAATGGACGTCACCATAAGCAAAGTAGCATGTGATAGAAAGTAGCATATGTTATCCTGGTATATAAAGTAGCATATGGTATCCTGGTATATACTTTTGTAAATAGTTGTTTATGGTTAATGTAATTTAGTTCACTTTGTTACCTATTCACCTTTGTTACTTTATTCCATGTAAACAGTTGAAACATACTGCCATAAATGTTTTATGTAAACCGTCTTGATTTGTAGAAAGACGGTATATAAAATCTGTTAAATAAATAAATAGATGTCCTTGCCCAAAGATTTTGCATTAGGAATGTCTATTTATTTATCTGCATTTATATCCCACTTTTCACCGGGTCAAAAGGGGTTTGACAGAAAGGGGAGGGGGTACAATATCAACTCGACAGAGAGAAGGGGGGGACAGCACCTGGGGGGCCAACACTGATGATCTGAACAGAAAGTAACAGTACTAGACAATTGACAAGTGGAGGCATCCATGTCAGGGACATCTATACTTCTATAATCAGGTGAAAACAGACATCCCTAGCATTTTTCTGCACATTTTCCCTCGACATTCCAGACTGCACTTAGATGCCTTTTCTAAAATGCCACTTCACAACTTAAAGACTATCCCACAGTCCAATATCCCCACCAACACTCTACTGTTGACTCCATACAGGACAGAAAAAGAAAAAAAAGGGAGAACCACAGCATAGGACTTACAGTATAGAGCAAATCTATCTTTCCATAACAGCATTTACTTCCAAAACTACTACAACAAGGAGCCTACCTAGAAAAGGACTGCACCACAAATATTGCTGTAAGCCCTAGAAAATCTATACATCTACCAGGAAAGCTGAACAAGCCAGATTAAAAAATTAAAACAAAGGGGAAAATGTCAATTTTCTCTACTTGGCCCTGGATTTTGGCTGTCCCAAAGTATCCTCCCTCAACTCAGGACTCTGAATTCCAGGGGCACCATTTCCACCACCCATGAACCTCTACAGCAGCCAAAAGCTGCTCTGTGGCACTTCAGAGGTATAATAAAATAAAATAAAATAAGAGAGAGAAAATAGTAATTTTTTTAATCTATGCAGATGTTTATTGGGCCCTGGATCGGGGGGCGGAGGGGGGGGGGGGGAAGGCTGTAAAGATCTTAACTTTAGAAGAAACAAAAAAAAGACAGTGTTGCAGCATTGCATTTCAGAAGATACGGTTCCCACAGTCTCTTTCAGTGCTGGTGCTGGTGGTTGGCTCAGGCTCACAGCTGTAGAGGAGCTAGGCGGGGATAGTGGGCTGTCAACCGCAAAAGGTAGCCTGCCATGACTTGCATCAGGAAGGTGCTGGGTGTGGAGCAGCACTGCAGCTGGCAGATGTCTTCAGAGGCATGTCACTGGATACAGACTGAGGCTGCATCAGGAGGCGCAGAAAAGGTCTTAGAAGAGCATCAGGTCCCTTAAGGTGGTAGAGTCAAGACACGGAATGCTGCATCCTAACTGAAATGCCATGGATCAGGCTTTGGCTGCTGGAGAACGTTCATGGCTAATAGAGATGGTGACCTCAGAGTTCGGAGTCTCATGTGGGAGGGGGTTCTGGACATCTGAAAACCAGAACCATGTAGATATTATTAACAAAATTAAAAAAGGGGAAAAGATGGCCACAGCTGGTGAGGTGATTTTGAGAAGGCTCCGAAACAGTTGGCATTCAGCATAGGCACAGATACTACTTTGTGCGCTGCATGAGGCTGACATGGGGTCTCCTATTTAGCGGGGCCCTGTGCCAACAACATGTTCGCAGATGCATAGGACCGGCCCCATCTAAAACAGGCAGGTGCAAAAACAAAAACCATTCCCCAACCCTGACATGTACTATAAAATCCTCCATACCCTGACTTCCCTCTGATATTCAGAATTCACCCTCCACTGCCCTGGCTTTTACTGGGGATTCCCTAGTGGCTAATAGAGGGCAGGAGCTTTTCCTGGATGCTCCTGTCCCATTGATGTGTGAGTTCAAAATAGAAGTCTGACCCCCTAGTGGTATTTTCATAGTACTACTACTAGGGGTCAAGTTGCCAAATAAAGACATAAAACACCACAAAGGCAATATACCATAAAATCAGAACCCTACGTCACCTCCGACACCTACTAGACTTCACAGACTACCGAACAACCTTCCAGGCATTAGTCCTTCCATATTTTGATTTCGCAAACATCATCCTCCATGGCCTCCCACAATCATCCTTAAACCCGCTCCGCTTAGCTTTGAATGCAGCCGCAAGAGTCCTCTCCGGATCGTCAAGATCCGATCACATAACGCCCATCATGAAGGATTTGCATTGGCTACCTTTACATGCCAGGCTCCAATATAAGTCATTGGTCCTCACCTTCAAAGCCCTAAATAACTACCCCCCTACGCCAATCAGCAAGCTAGTCCATAGTACCCTGGAAAATAGAAACAGAAGGTCTACTGCATTGAACACATTAGTAGTCCCCAAGCTAATGACCACATGCACAAAGGCTACCTCTAACAGAGCCTTCTCCATATTCGCCCCTTTAAACTGGAATGCACACCCCCACGAAATCCGTGGAATTAAAAGCCTCATCCTATTCAGAAAAGCCTTAAAACGCCACCTGTTCACAAAATGCTACCCAGAAACCTCTGGTGACAGAAGCACAACCAGCAAGCTTCCCTCATACCCCAGTCGCCCCTGCACATCAACACCACAGACAATAGGTAGTCCCCACTCAAGCCCAACCAACCACTAATCTTCATCTCCACAAATTCAATGCAACACCCACTTACATTAGAGTATTGTATGATAATTACACTTACCTGGTAATTGTAGTTCCTTTAGTGACGACAGTTCAGTCCTCTACCTCTGGGTTGTCAATCTCCTCCTGCAGCTAGGAGACTGGTATGTCAGAATGATGACATCACTGGATATAGCCTGCTTCACTCCCACTTGCATCCCAGTGTAAACTATAACAAAGCAGACTCAAAGGAGCAACAAATAAGTAGCTAAAGAGAAAAACACTCTCAGCAAAATACAGTCTACCCCTTTCGACAGGCTTTCTTACCACCTGCCCCGCCCGTGAGGACGGAACAAACAAGAGAAAGGAAAGAAAGTAAACCCGACTCACCTGTAACACTCATCGGCACGGCTCCAAGCTGGAAACCTCCTACAAAACTCCGGGCGGGAAGGAGGACTGAACTGTCATCACTAAAGGAACTACAATTACCAGGTAAGTGTAATTATCATTTCCTTAGCGTTCCTCCAGTTCAGTCCTCTACCTCTGGGATGTACCAGAGCAGTAATCAATGGGAGGGACCCTTCCAGCCAGCGGCCAAAACCGCTGAACCGAAACGAGCATCTGAAGCCGCAGCAACATCCAGACGGTAATGCTTGCTGAACGAATGCAGAGACGACCAAGTCGCCGCTCTACAAATGTCTCCCGGGGGAACCAAGCTAAGCTCCGCCCAGGAGGACGCTTGCGCCCTGGTAGAATGCGCCCTGAGTCCGAGAGGCACAACACGCCCCTTAAGCAAATACGTGGACGCAATCGCTTCCTTGAGCCAGCGGGCAATGGATGCCTTAGCCGCCGCCTCGCCCTTACGAACACCACCGAACAGCACAAATAACCGCTCCGACCGGCGGTAGGGCGCCGTAGCCCGCAAATAGTGACGCAAGACCCTTTTCACATCGAGATGCCGAAGGCCGCGATCCGATTCTCCGCCCCCCAACGATCCCAGCACGGGCAAACACACGGTCTGGTTCACATGAAAGGGAGACACCACTTTAGGCAGAAAGGACGGAACCGTACGCAAGACCACCTTTTCCTTAGAAAAAGACAGAAAGGGCTCCCGACACGACAACGCCTGAAGTTCGGACACACGCCTCGCGGAACAAATTGCCACCAGAAAAACCGTCTTGAGCGTCAAGTCCTTAAGAGACGCCCGACGCAAAGGCTCAAAGGGAGTCTCTGTCAAGGCCGGGAGAACGAGATTCAGATCCCACGGGGGTACAGATATCCGGCGCGCCGGGCATACCCGGGAGACCGCCTTTAGAAAACGACTGACGTCCGGATGAGCCCCCAACGACGCCCCCTGAACCTTGCCCCGATAACAGGACAGGGCCACCAACTGAACGCGCAAGGAACTGGCAGCAAGACCTTTATCAAAACCCTCTTGTAGAAATTCCAAGATCAACGGGATGGGAGCCGAGGTAGGCCGAACCTGCCATCGCGAGCACCAATCCTCAAAGACCCGCCAGATCCGTACATATGCCAAGGAGGTGGAAGGCTTACGCATCCGAAGCAAGGTGGCCACCACAGCCGACGAATAACCCTTCTTCATGAACCTAGCCCTCTCAAGGGCCATACCGTAAGCGAGAATCGTTCCACCTGAGGCATGAGGAGCGGGCCCTGGAGTAAGAGATCCGACCTCACCAGGAGACGCCAAGGCTCTCCGTCCAAGAGTCGTATCAGGTCCGCGTACCAGGGACGCCTCGGCCAATCGGGCGCCACCAACAGCACCCAACCCGCATGCGCCCCGATCCTCTGAACCACTCTGCCGATCAACGCCCAGGGCGGAAATACATAGAGAAGGCCGTCCACCGGCCACCGATGAAGTAAGGCGTCGATACCTTCCGACATCTGCTCCCGTCGCCTGCTGAAGAAGCGGTCGACCTTGGCTGACTGAAAGGTCGCCATGAGATCCATGACCGGAATCCCCCAGCGCCGAACTATTTGACGAAATACCGCGGGATGCAGTTCCCACTCCCCTGCATCCACGCGCACTCTGCTGAGGAAGTCCGCGGTGACATTGTCCTTGCCGGCAATGTGTGCCGCTGATATCGCGGACAAGTGAAGCTCTACCCACGTGAACAAGTCGTCGGCCTCTGCTTCCATTGCGGCACTGCCTGTGCCGCCCTGTCGATTGATGTACGCTACCGTCGCCGAGTTGTCGGAGAGGACTCGTACTGGGCGACCGTGCACCAAGTTCTGGAAGGCCTGAAGGGCCCGGAACACCGCGCGAAGCTCTAGGCGATTGATCGCCCAAGACGCCTCCTGGGTCGACCAAAGCCCTTGCGCAAACTGACCCACGCAGTGGGCTCCCCAGCCCCCCAGACTGGCATCCGTCAGCAGCGGAAGCCATTCCGGCTGTTCTAGCGGCAAGCCGGCCGCCAGCAACGAGGGAAGAAGCCACCAGCGAAGGGACATCCGAACTTTGCTTGGACACGGCAGACGCGTGCCCAACGAATCGTTCTGATGGGACCAACGACGGAGTAGCGCCCTCTGGAGAGGCCGCATATGAAACCTGGCCCAAGGCACCACTTCCAACGTTGCCGCCATTGTGCCCAGCACTCGGAGATAATCCCACGCCGAAGGTGCTGGCTTCGACCGAAACTGTCGTACCAGGGTCCGCAACCCCTCGGCCCGCTTGCATGGTAGGAACACTTGCCCCTTGGATGTATCGAACCTGACCCCCAGGTATTCGAGCTCTTGGGTGGGCTGAAGACGACTCTTGGTCGGGTTGACTACCCACCCCAGCTCCTGCAAGAACTGAACCACCCTGCCGGTGACCCGGAGACTCTCCTCCGTGGACTTGGCTCGAATCAACCAATCGTCCAGGTAAGGGTGGACCAGAATACCTTCCTTGCGCAATGCCGCCGCTACCACCACCATAATCTTGGTGAAAGTTCGCGGTGCTGTTGCCAGGCCGAAGGGCAACGACCAAAACTGGAAGTGACCCCAGGGAAGAGCGAACCGCAGGAAACGCTGATGTGCCTCCCGAATAGGGATGTGCAAGTACGCCTCCGACAAGTCTAGGGACGTCAAGAATTCTCCGCGCCGTACCGCAACAATGACTGACCTCAACGTCTCCATTCGAAAGTGTGGCACTCGCAAACAGCGGTTCACCCCTTTCAGGTCGAGAATGGGCCGCAATTGCCCTCCTTTTTTGGGCACCACGAAATAAATGGAGTAGCGACCCATGCCGTAATCGGCCTTTGGAACCTCCATGACGGCCCCCAATTGAAGGAGCCGTTGCAAGGTGTCACGGACTGCCGCCGACTTCGCGGGACCCCGGCAGGGAGACATGACAAACGAGTCCCGCACGGGGCGTGCCAGCTCTAACGCATAGCCGTGTTGAATGATATCCAACACCCACCGGTCTGAGGTGATGTGGGCCCAGGCGGGAAGAAACCCCCGAAGCCGACCGCCAATGGGGGGCTCTCCCGCCGGGACCCGCCTCGCCTCATTGAGACTTACAGGCAGTGGAAGCTGGGGCGGAAGAGAAGCCTCTATTCGCTCCCCGAAACCCCCGGAAGCCCTGGCCCCTGGAGGGGAAGCGCCCCCTCTGGAAGGCACCGGGTCGTGGCGAACGAAATTTCTGGAAGTCCCGAAACTGACCCCGACCACCCTGAGCAGTCTTGGCCTGCTTCGGTTTGTCCTCGGGCAAACGGCCCGCCTTAGACTCTCCCAAGTCCTTCACCAACTTATCCAAATCGTCTCCAAACAACAAACCGCCCTTAAAGGGAAGCTTGCTTAGGCGGGACTTAGAAGGGCCGTCCGCGGCCCAGTTGCGCAGCCACAAAGAGCGACGGGCAGCCACCAGCGAGCCGGTGCTGTTGGCCAGCGCTCGAATTAAGTCATAATGCACATCCGCCAAGTAGGCCGCACCCAACTCCAAACGATCCAACTCTTTCATCTCTTCCAATTCAACGCGCAAGGATTGTCGCAACCGTTGTGCCCAACGCAAACACGCCCGGGCCACCCAGGCCCCGCAAATGGAGGCCTGCAACGAAAGAGTCCGCTTCAAAGGCCTGCTTGAGGAGACCATCAACCCTACGGTCCTGAGCATCCTTCAGGGCCGCACTGCCCTCAACGGGAATGGTGGTCTTCTTGGTCACAGCGGACACCACCGCATCTATTCGCGGAGTCCGGAACCTGTCCTTAGCGGTATCCGCCAATGGATACAACCTATTTAAAGTACGAATGCCTCAAAGACCGGCCTCCGGTTTATCCCACTCGTCTTGAATCATCTTCTCAACCACCCGGTGCACAGGAAACACCACCTGTGTCTGCCGAACCGCCTGGATGACAGGATCCTCCACCGCCGCTGGTGGAGTAAGGTTCAACATCTGCAAGGTCTCGGAAATCAAGGCGGCCAACTCTTCACGGCGGAAGACCCGAATGATCTTCGCTTGATCCTCGGGCTCCGGGATCTCACCTTCCTCTAGAGCCTGCGAGCCCTCCTCGAGATCCCAGTCCAGATCCGAAGGCTCTAACCAGGAACCCTCCAGCAGATCCGAAAGCCAGGCTTGCTTTGACGCGGACAACTCCGCAGCCGCTCCACCTTCCACCACCACCTGCATTGGCCGAGAAGTCGGAGATGCGGAGCGCGGTCTCTTCCCCTGCTGCCGGAGACAGAATGCCTGATGCATCAGAAGAACAAACTCCGGACTGAATCCGCTAAGACCCGATGCCTGAGGAGTGCAGGACTCGCCTGAGGGACCGGGCATCTCCTCCAAATCTGGCTCTGGTGCCGGGGCTTGTGGGGAACCTGCGCTCAGCCCGACTGGCACTCCCTGCGCCTCGGGAGAGACATGCGCCTCCATTTGGGTCTCCACTGCGGAGGACAGGTCCGCACAGCTCCTGCACACCCCGGTGTCAGCGAGTTTGCCCCTCCTGGCCCCACAAACGAGGCACTGGGGCTGAGTAGCCATGGAGAAGAACCAAACCTCCCAAGTTCGAGGTGGCTCCTGCGAATACTGTACTGCACCTGCTTTCTTTAAGGTTTTTTCTTTTTTTTTTTTGAAAATAGCAGCTATCCTCGATAAAAACAAAAACAAAAGCCCCCCCTCCAAAAAAAATGAAGGGCTGACTGAACCGAGAGAAACCGCAGGAAAATGAAAATTAAAAACCCAAACCAAAATGCAAAGAAAGCAAAATAAATAACAAGAAAGAACCAGAAAGGCTCACAACAGTGCCCGGGCCCGAAGCAGCACGTTCGGGTTTCAATCAGCAGCCACGCGGTTGCATCGCGGTTCACAAAATGGCCGCCGCGATGCAAACCGCTGCGGGGAGAAAAAAGGCGCCAAAATCCGCGGCAGACGCCGATCGCACAAATGAATGCTGCCTGAAGAACAGGGCCCTACCGAGCACCAGAAGACTTACCGGCGCTGTCTAATCCACTGCAAAGCGACTCATGCACCGTCGGTACCCCCAGGCCTTTAAAAACAGCGTGCTCCTCAAACGAGACCTACCGGAGCAGCCCCTGCAGGGAAGGACTGAAGCGCCGGTGTGCACAGCTGAACAGAACGGCTCACCTCCGTAGCTTCAGGGAGGTGAGACTTCTGGGCCCCACGGGGGAGGGGGTGTAACTCGACTGCCTGAGTCAAACTCCCCTCAGGAAGAAAGAGCACATTACCGGCCAGACAGGTATAAGAAAGCCTTTCTTCCTATAAAGCAACCAGTGCTTTGCCTTTTTTTTTTTTTTTTTAATATTTAAAGGGCACTGCTCAGATTAAACCTAACTTAACTATCCCCAAAAACAACACCTGCTCCTTATCCATTCCTCCAAAAGAGCCTCTCCTAAGGCTCGTCAAACCTCCTGCTGCAAGGAGACTGGTTACACTGGGATGCAAGTGGGAGTGAAGCAGGCTATATCCAGTGATGTCATCATTCTGACATACCAGTCCCCTAGCTGCAGGAGGAGATTGACAACCCAGAGGTAGAGGACTGAACTGGAGGAACGCTAAGGAAACATAGTTTCGAGTTGATATGTATTTAGTTTCCCCGGTTTCTATCCCATGTTCAATTCCCTGTTCTTTGTAAACTCAATGTTGCTTGTATGCATTGCAGTACTTTTGTTCGATGTACACCGCACTGATTTTAATAGCGCGGTATAGAAGAAATGTTAAATAAAATAAATATATACTAATTTGGTAGCATAATCCTAACAGTAGTACTACAAGACTATAGGGTCACAGGCACCATTTTGAATCTAGATGCCAAAGGGATGGGAGTACTCAAGGATCACTCCTATACCCTACTAGTCACTAGGAAAACCTTCAGTAACAGCCTTTGAGGTGTTTGGGGGTCAGGAGTGATCGTATACTGTAGACTGACAGAAGTCAGGATGGGGTGGATTACTTTATCCCACTATCTGCCCTTTTATGAGACACTGGGCCAAATCTGGGTCACATCTGTGTTATCGCAACTAGAAGCCCACAATGCTCTTGGCTGCAGCAATGCAAATTTGTTTGATATGGATGCTCTTTTTTCAATATTTGCACTTTTAAAATAACTGCTTCGCTTGTCATGGTGGCAAATACTCATGTATTTGCCAGCATCCTTCTACATATTTTGCAAAAGGCTCCATTTTTGACAGAGCTCTTTGTAAAATACAGGGGGGAATTAAATACTTCTCGACTTGGATGTCCCAATTCCCATTTCAATAGCCTATCTAAACTGGGTCTTATCGTATCCGACCAAGAAACAAAATTTGCTCAACAGGATGTCTCTGCCAGCACTCTTTTCTCACTACATTAGTTTTGTTATGAATAAACTTAGTAAGAAGAAAATAAGCTATTTTACCAATTTCATACCCATGCACTGTGGAATATCTGATCATATTGCCTTCTTCTGGATCCTTTGCATTTACATGAAGAAACCCAAGGCCAATGGAAGCCTTAAAAAGAGATTAAGAAAAGACCCAGGGAGAGGAGTACTGTTTGCTAATTCCTCCAGACATGCTACCTCTGGACTGTTGGGAAGACTTAGATTCATGATGCCCATAAACTCCAGCTATCTATTATCTGTGTTGTTGGTGCTGTCAAACTGCCTTCCTTTTAACTTGCCAAGGATCAGGTCTTGGAACAGTTTCAACAAAAGACTACTTTCACAGAAAGACAGGCTCCCAAATGATAAAATTTAAGACTAGGCCAATTTAATCTTTTATGCTGGGCATTTAATTTTGAAATGTAATTGTCAAATGCAAGCTGGAATTAAATTGACATAATGATGTTTAAGACATTTTGAGAAAGAATTATAATTTCATGTAGAGAACAGTCTCTAACAGAAACTGAAAGTAACTTCTAAAGTAATTTGTACCTGTTGTGAGCCATTATTTGCTACAATAAATCTCTAATGTAAATCAAGATGAGCTGAAGAGAGAGTCTTGTATCTGATCAACTGGATTTGTAATTCTAAGTATTTCAGTAACTGTAGCCAATTTGCTATATATCCTCCATTAGCTTCCAACACTACTTTTTACACTGTTGTACCATGGTTCTAGAACAACTTTACGGAATTGTTGCATCATGCCCTCTTCTCTTGCCATACTTAAGTCTTATTGAAAGGCCTACCTAAAAATCTTTTAATTTTAACTCGTAACTCTTCCCAGCTACTGCTTTGCAATGCTTTAACCATAGTTACTATAAAAAATAAATAAATACATTCAATAAAACCTACTTGCCTGTGTCATGATTAGACTGTAAACACCACAAAGCAGGGATTATCCCATGTGTATATGGGCTGCACACATGTAGTAATACCATAGTACTCTGGTTGTACTAGTATACAGCAACAATTTTCTCTGAGCCCAGTTAGTTACATTTTAATCGTTTTTTTTAAATGTTCCTAAAAATGCTTTTGGAAAAAGCCCATGTGGTCCATCATTCTTACTGCTGTTAAGGCTATCTTGCTGTGCCACTCAAATTTTGAGATGTCCTTTTCCTCTGTTCCTGTCACATTAGTTTTCAAAAGTAAAGGCAATAAAAAGGTCCGGGAATGGCCAAAAAGGGTAGTTTGAGATGTAAAGTTGTACTTCTATTAGAACTTCCCATTCTCAATGTCTTCAATAAGCTTTGCTGGAAAAATGAAAAAGGGACTATAAATAACCTCCCAGGTCCATGAGAGTTTGCCTGTAAACGAATGAGTAGCAGAGAATAGGAAATGTTCAAAGAATTTAATAAATACCTGTTTTATGAATTGCCTTACTGATGGATCAGGATTCCTTTTCTCTCTACCTCTGAAAGCACAAGGGTCATATACAAGTGAGTAGCATTTTAACCCTTTCTACTTGGCAATCCCACCATGTGGGACATTTAAATTTTCCCATTTCAATCATTTGTCCCACCCTGTGGGACATATGACTAACATGCTAGTTTATGGCCCAAAGTACAACATGACTGGTTACTGTAAAATGTGTATATGTCATATTGGTTGTAATTTGAGCAGTTTCTTGTTAAAATCTCCCACTGCCAACTGACATACAATGGCATGCACTCGACTAAGAATCCAGCCAAGCACATGCAAATACCCATCAGATGCACTAACCTACAACAGTACAACAGAAACCCAATCCTAGACACACTGGTCAGATGCACATTAATCAACGTTAGGGTGTTTATTCTGTGTGTGACAGATCTATCAGACTAAATTCAGGACCAAAACGCCAACATAATGTGACTAACAGAAACAGATCATGTCTTACTAAATCAACTCGCACCTCACACTGCTTTTAACTGACCAGGAACGCACAAGCGAGGAGAGGGGGTGCTGATTCTGGCCAGGAGTCATTTTAAATTCAAACTGATCTCAAAAGCCGCACAAAGGAGTGTAACACCATAATAATCGCTAATAAATACATCATGCTGTGCCTCACTTATAGAGTCCTGAACACCATAATTGAAGAGCCCTTATCAATTCTGGAATCTGCATGCACATTCACTTTAACAAATAAGCCCATGCTGACCCTTGGGGACTTTAACCTCAATTCAGCACCACAAAAGGAAGCAACATCATTCCTCAGAGCCATGGAGGCCATGAACTACACACAAATAATACAGGCACCCCCACACAGACAGGGATCCACCCCAGACATGGTCTTTGCCCCCTTAACGCTATTAGAGCACAAAACACATCACCACTCCAGTTATAATGCCAACCCCCTGTCAGATCACTATATAACAACATTCCAGGTAACACTGCCCACCACAGATACACAGACTCAAGTACAACACAATGGAAGGAGATTCAAGGGCTTTAACAAAGAATAATTCCTAAAGGAATTCTTACTTAAATTGGACCATTCTCATACTGACCTCGAAAATATAATACAGAACTGGAACCAATCCATAAAAGAGGTCACTGAAGCACTCCAAAACAAAACCACCACAGCACAAAAGAGACAGCAAATCCTCTGGTACTCTACAGAAAAGAGAAAAGCCAAAAGGAACCTTAGAAGAACGGAGAGGAAATGGAGACATACAAAGGACCAAGGTATACTACAGGAATACAGAACTATGCAAAGTGAATACAACAAACAACAGATGTAAACAAGAATATAACACAAACCTGATCATGAAGGCTGCAAAACTAGAGAACTCTTTGGAATAGTCCACACACTAACAAAGGAATCCTCACAGGAGGACTGCTCAGACATACATCCGCAACGGATCGCAGACTACCTAATGAAGAAGCAGGACAGCAACAGCTAGACACAGGCCTATTAACAAACAACCTTGGAACCCAATGAAGACCCACAAGGACATGGAGTAAATTCATGATACCAACAACCAGAATAGTAACTCACACAATACAAAATCATCACCATGCGATCTCTGTCCAATTGCATGGATAAAAGCAGCCAGGGAAAAGCTCACACCATTCATACACAAAATAATACACACATACCTCACATACAGACAAATGCCTGCAATCCTTATAATGGCATGTATCAGACCAATCCTAAAACCCCAAAATAGACAAATCAGACCCCAAAGCATACAGACCGGTTTCAAGCTTACCTTTCATGACCAAAATCATTGAAAAGATAGTACAGATACAACTGGAGGATCACATCAACACACATGCGCCCCTAGATCCACATCAACACGGATTCATGCCGAACTACGGTGTGGAGACATTACTAACAGCACTCTTTGACCACATCATCAGAGGAATAGACAGATTAAAGAAAGGCTTTACACTAATCTTCCTCGTCACATCAGCTGCCTTTGACTCTGTATCACACAGCATACTTCTGAGACGCCTACATGAGATAGGCCTACATGATAACACATTGAAATGGTTCCAATCAAACTTAGAGAACAGACAACAGTACGTCAGATGCGGGGGAGACACATCCACTCCTTTCACAATAAAGCAGGGAGTCCCAAAGGGGTCAGCAATATCATCTATAC
The DNA here is from genome assembly GCA_033557465.1 of Ichthyophis bannanicus. Taxonomy (NCBI): domain Eukaryota; kingdom Metazoa; phylum Chordata; class Amphibia; order Gymnophiona; family Ichthyophiidae; genus Ichthyophis; species Ichthyophis bannanicus. The sequence continues at coordinate 340,419,765 of CM066032.1, forward strand.
TCTTCAACCTCTACATTCAGCCAATCTGCATCATCAAGAAAATATATGGTGACGACATCATGTACACATCATTCAATGTTGAATCTCTGGACTATGTAAACATAACAGGATATCTCACAGACGTTTCCACATGGCTCAATACAAATAACCTCAGCATAAATTATGACAAAACCGAAGCTCTAATAGTAATAAGAAACAAGGCCTTCACTCCTCCTAGCACGATAACCCTAAAAAACAATATAGCAGTCAAAAAAGAAATCAGATACCTAGGGGTCATACTGAATCAGCACCTACAATCCCAGATAAACAGAACACAGCATGCATACCACAAACTGAAAATCATCTGGAAACTGAAGTCTCACTTAAGCCAGAATGATTTCCGAACGGTGCTACAAGGCATAGTCACACCAATTTTAGACTACTGCAACTCACTCTACCAAGGCCTGCCAGCACATACTATGCACCCACTACAGATGGTCCAAAACATGGCTTCTCGCATCATCACCAGATCAGCAAAAAACTAACACATAACACCAATACTGGCCGAATTACACTGGCTACCAATGAGGAGTCGCGTCAGGTTCAAGGCCACACTTAATATATTTAAAATAATACATAATACCACAGCTGAGTTTCTCCAGGATCTGATGACAAAATATCCTGAAAACCGGCCAATTAGAACAAACTAAGAACACAGTTACTCCCAAAGATGAATCCAAAACCAAACAGATCACCTCCAACAGGACACTTATATGCATTAAACTTATGGGACTCCCTCCCAGAGTATATTAGAAACACGAGAGACACCAAGGACTTCAGAAACCAGTTGAAGACACTCCTGTATATAGAACACTTTGGCGGCATCACATAGAGCAATACCAACTGTCCACCCGCACACTAACGTACCCCGAGAAATGAACACCACCAAATGAACATTATACAAAACCCCAATTATAAATAAGTTAAGCTAATTATACTGCGTTTGACCTTCCTACTCCCCCTATGTGATTGCATTTCTTTTGTCCTTCAGTGTTGTCCATTCCTCCTGTCTGGTATGCTTGGTTTACTATCCACCATCCTCTCTTGCATTGTAATTTCTTTTCATTTTTCTCGGCCATTGGCCATTCTTGCAATTTTGGTACTGTACACTGCTCTGTTTTTAATTTAATGAAGGGCGGTATATCAAATATAACAAACATAAACATAAGTCTTGATCTTATTAAGCCTCCTGCATGCTGGGCAACCCCACCCTGTACATAATGTTAATTGTAAAGTTAAATGTAAACTGTTTGAGTTAAGTGCAAACCACCTTGTTATAATGTAAAAACTGTTGGAGTTGTAATGCAAACCACCTTGATTTAAGGAAAAAGCGGTGTATAAATCTTGTTAAATAAATAAATTCCAATCTGGCATGAGCAACATAGAAAATTTATCAAAGTGCACAGGGTTAATTCTATGAAACAGGGTGTATCACTGCTTTAAAAATTGACTATACTTTATTTACAAAATGCTTAGAAAAATCAAATATTGGATTTTAGCCAATAGTATCATGTTTTCATACATCTGAGAGAAGATATGATTGAAGTTCATAACAGAGAAAGCACAGTTACTTACCTGTAACAGGTGATCTCTGGGAACAGCAGGAATAAGTCTTCACATATGGGTACGTCGGTACCGACGGAGCCTACGCTGGAACGCTCCCCAGCTTCCCAAAAAGGAAAGCTTTTGGGAGCATCCCACAGCGCCTGCGCGCTGCCTTCCCGCCTTTCCTAACCGCCTCTCTCCAATTCGAGTTTTAAAGCTGAGAGAAAGAGAGAGAGGAAAGGAAAGATAGATAGAGAGATAGAACTCCTAGGGGAGGTAGATGGGTTGTGAAGACTTATTCCTGCTGTTCCCAGAGATCACCTGTTACAGGTAAGTAACTGTGCTATCTCCAGGAACAAGCAGGAATGAGTCTTCACATATGGGGACTCCCCAGCTAGAGATGCCAGGGAGATCCCCAAGGTTGTGAGACCCTGAGAAGGGCTCTACCTCCTCCCATGGATCTCAGGCATCCAACCAGGGATGGAGGGTAGGAGTTGATTAAGCATGGAACAGGTGTTTGAGAACAGCCTGACCAAACAAGGCATCCCGGCGGGAGTCCCTGTCCAAACAGTAATGGGCTGTGAAGGTATAAACTGAGGCCCAGGTGGCTGCTCGACAGATCTGGTCGATAGACACAGAATTTAGATGAGCCATAGAGGTGGCCATGGCCCTCACATTATGAGCTGTGACATGGCCCTCCAGAGAAAGGTTCTTACTCTGGTAGGCGAAAGAAATACACTGAGCAATCCAATTGGACAGTGTCCTCTTAGAGACTGGAAGTCCCAATGAGAGGGATCAAAAGCAACAAAGAGTTGAGAAGACTTTCTATGTTGCTGTGTCCTTTGTAAGTAAAAAGCAAGAGCTCTCTTACAATCCAGGGTATGAAGATTCCTCTCTGCACTCGATGCATGAGGACCAGGAAAAAAGACAGGTAAATACACCTCTTGATTAAGATGAAAAGGTGAGACCACTTTAGGCATAAAGTGTGGATTGGTCCTAAGGACTACCTTATCATGATGGAACCTTGTATAAGATGGATTAGCCACTAAGGCCTGCAGTTCACTGATGCGGCGAGCTGAGGTGACTGCAATAAGAAAGATAACCTTCCAGGAAAGAAATTTCAAGGAGGTAGTGGCTAAGGGTTCAAAGGGTGGCTTCATGAGCTGACCAAGAACCAGATTCAAGTCCCATGCCACTGGAGGTGGTCTAATGGGAGGTTTAGTTAAAAGAAGGCCTCTCATGAATCTTGCAATAAGCGGATGAGAGGAGACAGGTTGTCCATTGAGAGGCTTGAGGGATGCTGCAATAGCACTCAAATGGACCCTTACTGAATTCCTCTTGAGGCCGGCATGGGAAAGATGCAGGAGATACTCTAGTAAAGAATTCAAAGGTATTGCTAGAGGGTTAATACCCTTCTCAGCACACCAAATGGTAAACCTTTTCCATTTAAAAGCATAGGAACGTCTAGTAGAAGGCTTTCTGGAAGCATGAAGGATATCCCTTACTTGCTGAGAAAGATGCCAATCTTGAAGGTCTAAGCCTTCAGCAACCAAGCCCTGAGATGGAGAGATTGGGGGTTTGGGTGCCACAACGTTCCCCCCTCCTGAGACAGGAGATCCGGAGCAGACCCCAAGTCCAGGGAGGGAGCTTGAGAGAGATGCAGAAGTAGAGAATCATAGTCCCTTGATCTCTCTGAAGCTTGAACAGGGTCTTGGGAATTAGGGGAATGGGTGGAAAGGCATACAGGAAGTCTTGACCCCAATGAAGGAGGAAGGCATCCCTGGCCTGAACTCCCTGACACGGAATTCTGGAACAGAATCGGGGAAGTTTGGCATTCCACGGACTTGCAAAGAGGTCTATGTCCGGGGTTCCCCAAATTTGAAAGATTCTGACTATCTGGTCCATATGAAGGGACCATTCGTGTGGAAGCAGAACTCGACTGAGTCCGTCTGCCCAAGAGTTTTGAACTCCTGGAAGGTATACTGCCAGAAGATGAATTTAATGCTCTCTGGCGAAGGCCCACAATCTCAGAGCTTCGTTGCAAAGTGACAGAGAGCCAGTTCCTCCCTGCTTGTTCACATAGAACATGGCTACTTGGTTGTCCGTGTGAATGAGGACTGTCTTGTAGCTGAGCATGGTATGGAAGACTCTGAGAGCCAAGAAGATTGCTCTGAGTTCTAAGAAGTTGATATGTAGGGAGGTCTCCTGTGGAGACCAAATGCCCTGGGTGGAGAGGTCTTGAAGATGAGCTCCCCAACCCTTTGGAGAGGCATCTGTTGTAAGGATTGCTTGGGGTAACAATTGTTGGAAGAGGGTCCCCAGCAACAGATTTTGAGTGGACTTCCACCACTGGAGAGACCAAAAGAGGCACCTGGAGGTTGCTATTTTGTCTGACAGACTTCCAGATGCCTGGGTCCACTGGGTGGACAAAGTCCATTGAGCTGCCCTCATGTGAAGGCGAGCATAAGGGACCACATGCACCGTGGATGCCATGTGGCCTAGCAGTTGTAACATCTCTCGAGAAGTTAGGTGGGTTTTTAACTGAATCTGAGAGGCTAACTGCACTAAGCGTAGGCAACGGGCCTGGGGGAGATAGGCCCTTGCAGTTGTGGTATCCAGCAAGGCCCCTATGAACTCTAGAGACTGAGTAGGGGTGAGTTGGGACTTTGGAATGTTTATAACCAGTCCCAGATACTGCAGGACACGCATTGTGCAGGCTAGGGAAATCTGTGCCTCTGACTGGGATGGAGCTCGGATGAGCCAGTCGTCCAGATATGGGAATACGAATATTCCCAGAGTGCGTTGAAATGCAGCTATTACTGCCATGCATTTTGTGAACACTCTTGGAGCAGAGGCCAGACCAAAGGGAAGCACCCTGTATTGATAGTGCTTTCCCTGATAAAGGAACCGAAGGAACCTTCTGTGTGCTGGATGGATGAGTATATGGGTATACGCATCCTTGAGATCTAGAGAACAAAGCCAATCCTGACTCTGAAGGAATGGAAGGAGAGTACCCAGAGAAATCATCTTGAATTTCTCCTTGCATAGGAATTTGTTCAATTCTCTGAGATCTAATATGGGTCTGTAACCCCCTGTTTTCTTTGGAATTAGAAAGTAGGGGGAGTAGAACCCTGAGCCCTGTTGAAGAAGAGGTACTTCTTCTATTGCCCCTTGGGCAAGAAAGGTGGAAATCTCTTGACCCAGAAGGTCGAGGAGAGATGTTGGAGAATTGAACTGTCTCATCATGGTGTGGGGAGGAAGGTTTAAGAAATGAAGTTTGTACCCTTCCCTTATGATGGAAAGGGTCCACTGCTCTGTTGTGATTTGCTCCCATCTGGGAGCAAAGTGAGCTAACCTTCCTGGAATGGTGAGAGGCTCTGGTTCTTTTAGAGCCAGAAAGGCTAAGTTCTCTAGGTGCAAGTCAAAGGCCCTGAGGAGGCTGAGGCTGTTGGGCTACAGCCTTAGACTTGGCATGTTTAGGTTGTTGATGCTTTGCAGCAAAACGACCTGCAGAAGATGTCTGCTGACCATAAGCAGGATAATATCTTCCCTTCTTGGGAAAATATGTCTTTTTGAACAACCTCTTCTGGACAGGATTAGAGGTAGACTTTGAAAGGCTATCCAAAGCAGAATTTTCTGCATCCATCTGAGTGGCCTTTGCTTGCCAATCTTTGCCGAACAGGTTTTCACCTGTACAAGGAAGATTTCCTAATCCATCTTGGACCCAGGGTTCCAAATCAGAAGCTTGTAACCAAGCAATTCTGCGTGCACCTATGGCAATGGCCGAGGCTCTGCTGGCCCCCTCAAAAGAGTCAAAGGCTGCACGGTTAGAAAATTTGGAAACATCCTGGGCATGCTTAAGCCATGTAAGAAAGTCTTCCCTTTTATCTTCTGGAAGAAAAGGGAGGAAAGTTTGCAGATGATCTGTAACTTCCTTCAGAAACATCCCCATATAGAGACTATAGGAGTTGATTCTGGCAACAAGCATACTGGCTTGAAAAAGTTTCCTGCCAAAAGCATCTAAGGTTCTACATTCTCTTCCTGGAGGAGCAGATGAGTGCCTCTTTGCACTCTAACTTTTTCATAGCAGACTCCACCACAATAGAATGGTGAGGAAGCTGAGTTTTATGAAATCCAGGACAAGGAGGGACACAATACATGGTATCCAACCTACGAGAATGAGAAGAGATGGTGAGAGGAGTCTCCCATATGCCTATCATGTGGTCATAAAGGATCTCATGAACTGGCAAAGTGGCTGCTTCTTTAGGAGCCTTGGGATATTGCAAAATATCCAATTTTTTGGCTCTAGGCTCTGTCTCAGGGGCTACTGAGATAGAAAGCCCCTTGGCCACTTCCCTTATGAAGTCTTGAAAAGACAAGTCTTCTGGAGGGGACATTCTTCTTTTTGGAGAAGAAGGCTCCTGAGGTAGAAGTACCGATGATTCGACAGAGGCCTCCGATGCATCAGAGTCTTCGGAGGAATCGAAGTATCGCCTGTCTGGATGCTCTTGTAAAGCCCGATACGCATACCGGGTGGTATCGACATCGGGAGTCATCGGTACCAGATCGGTACCGATAGGCATCATCGGACAGGGTACCGCTGCAGTCGACACCGAAGCCGATGTCGATGTCAATGCAACCGGTATTGGAGCCGGTGTCGGAGCCGGTACCGACAACGAAGCTTGTTGCGGTACCAGCGGCGTCGCAGCTTGTATGAATGCCGTAATGGCACGCTGCATGGTCAGAACATTCTGATCCATCGACGCCATGAATGTCTGGAGGTCGGTACCGGTGGATTCCACCAGTACCCCAGAACATTGCAACAGGTGATCGGTCGAGGCCGTGCCATCGATGTCAACCTGTGACCCCATAGGAGGAGCTTTGGAAGCCAGAGCTTCCCGCCGGGGTACTTTTGCCGGTGCAGGATCCTCGAGGGCAAGCCCGGAGGCATCTCGATGCTTAGAGGGAGATCTACCCTTCGAGGACCGGCTGGACTTATGTTTGGTTACCTGAGATCCATAGGAGGAAGAAGCAGCCCTGGAAGACATCGATGCCACCGAAGCTGCATCAGAGGGAAACAGTGTACTGAGCTTGGCTGCTCGGTTCTGTAAACCTCTTTTAGACATCATGGAGCAGGACGGACAATCTGTGATGGAATGGTCAGGACCGAAACACTTAAGACACCAGTCATGGGTGTCGGTAACAGAGATGGTACCGCTGCACTTAGTGCATTTTTTAAACCCGGAGGCGGGCTTTTCCATGAGGAATTTTCTGTTAGGCCTAAGGCCCAACGAAGAAAAAAAAACACTGAAGTGGAACGGAACTGGAGAGAGGCGGTTAGGAAAGGCGGGAAGGCAGCGCGCAGGCGCTGTGGAATGCTCCCAAAAGCTTTCCTTTTTGGGAAGCTGGGGAGCGTTCCCGCGTAGGCTCCGTCGGTACCAATGTACCCATATGTGAAGACTCATTCCTGCTTGTTCCTGGAGATTTATTTCAACATTTCAAATAACACACCTGGGGAAATTTCACAGAACTAACTTAAGCAGATTTAAAATAATTGTAATAAAGTATTATTTTGGTCCACATACAATTAAATGTGGAACTGGTTACTGAAAAATTTGATGAAGTCTGGTAACATAGATGGGTTTTAGAGAAAGATGTAATATTTCTGGAGGACAGGTCTACTATTAGCTAGGTTGGCTTGGGGAACCTTTCTTCTTACTGCTAAGAGTAAACAGGAAATTATTCACTCCTTTAGGCATGGAAATAGCTGGGGCAGCAACCTGAAGGCTTCTTCCCTCTTTCCTCAGCGTCAGTCCTAGTGCCTACCTGTTATTCAGCCTACAAGAGAAAAGTGCAAGCTATGCATATAAGTAAAGATGAATTTTGTCATTTGGAGAACTGAGGTATGTACAGCCCTGTGTCTGTTCTGACTGGTGCTCGCTCTGGCTCTTAATTAAGCCATAATGACAGATTGAAGAACACCTGAAAGGCCCTTAAACATCTGGATCCTAGGCACATACCTAATTTGCCTATGGCTGGATCTGGCCATGGTCGATCTTTGCTTCTTGGCCAAGAACCATAGCAGCAATGGCTGTGAAGACGAATGAAAGTTCATGATTTTTGAGATGGAAGCCGAGTAAATGAGTAGTTTAAGTTGCTTGGTTGAAATGCATTTTTTTAAACTAGTGTAATACAAATATTGAATGGAAAGAAATATAAAAAAAGCAAAGGAACTCAGAAGGTTTTATCGGTATCAGTGCTCAGCATGAATAGCATGCAGCTTTATACCCATTTTAAATAAAATTCTCTTTATTTCAGCTCAGCAGATCATTCCAGTCCACTAATCCATCATTGCAACAGACTCCAGCAACAGTCCATATCCTTCAGTGTCTGTAAACCTAGAAAGCTAGCTATTGCATAGTGGCAAAGTATACTATTATTTCAAAAACATAACTTAGGTTATATGGAAAACAAATGAAATCCTAACTTTTCTGCTTCTGCTTGTGGTCACCCAATGTGAGCTGAAGTCTACTGCAGTTGTCAGCTTCAATGCTCTAGCTTTTCTAATACTATTAGCTATTAGTCACAGAAGCAGCTTGAAAGTCACAATCCCCACTGCTGACAGATCAGTTATTTATAAAGAGCAAGGAAAGCATTCAGTTAAGATTAAAAATGAATTATAAAAAAATGCAATTCTAATTTCTACTCTTTTAGTTTTGAGAATTATGCTAGTGGTCTAAAGAGAGCCAGCACAGTGACTGAATACAAACGACATTCTCAGAGTTGGTTTTTTTATATCAGACCACTCATCTCAGGCTGCTCAAGCAAGAGTGCAGTAAAATTACATTTTAAAAAAAGGACTGTAGAGGCATTAATAACAAATTTATTATGGTGGGTAATACATGCTTAAAACAAAGCTAACTCGTATGAATTTTGTTCTCCTATGCAGTATTTATTTATTTATTTTTATTTCTTATATACTGCGCTCTTTTAATCAGTGCGGTTTACATACGAACAAATTTAAAACACAATGACACGGTCAGCATTGGTTTTTTACAATGAACAGGGTACAAAAACTTGGCAGTAAACAGGGTTAACTATATACAAAAATGTGGCAGTAAGCAAGGTTAACTATATACATGGTATATTTTTGGTTAATTACATGGTAGTAGTAAATACATAAATCGCAAGTAAATGGTGATTATTAATTACATGGTAGTGGTAAATAAATAAATCACAAGTACAGTATAAATACGGTATGGGTAGAGTGTGCAGGTATGAACCGGCATGATTAACCATTTTCTACTGGGGTAAAGTGGGAAAGACCAGCATGAGGGCTATGTTCATTCAGAGTAGCTTCAGGGTAATATATTAGGAACAAATGATAATTTAAGGCCTTTCTGAACGTCATTAGGCTTGTGATGGCTCTGATTTCGGGTGGAAGGGCATTCCAGGCTCTGGGCGCAAACAATGAGAAGGCTCTAGAGGCTGTTGATTTAGAGCATTTCGTAAGGAGTTTCGGAAGGTCAATGGAGTTCAATGTCACAGATCTTCTGGATCTGTTAGCTTGAGTGACATGTATGATATTGCTGATAGGTGATAGAGATGGGCTCTTTGAGGCTTTAAAGGTCATGACCAGGGTTTTATATAGGGTTCTGGCCTGGATGGGTAACCAGTGTAAACTCTTCAGTATTGGAGTTGTGTGCTCTGAGCGTGGAGCACCTACGAGAATTCTCGCAGCTGCATTCATGGCCAGGCGGAGGGGGTTTAGAGTAGATTGAGGGAGACAATGTAGAATGATATTGGCAAAATCCAGGTGTGGTAATACCAAGGCTTGGAAGATAGTGCGGAAGTCGGAGTAGTCAAGTAGAGGTCGGAGGTTACGTAGGGATCGAATCTTGTGGTAAATTGCGTTCGTTACTTTCTTGATGTGTGCTGACATATCAAGCTGCTGATCTAATGTAATCCCTAAGTATCAGATTGTGGGTTGTGCCTTCAGCTCAATGTTGTTTACCTGTAATGAGGCAGGGGGTAGTTCTCACAACTCACACTGTTAACATTCACATCAAATTGATTTAAAAGTAGAAATGTGATGCAAAGACATGTTTTTTTTATTACAAAATATGATTTTCATGTACATCTGTAGATCTCACCAGTATTGAGCAAGCTGGAACAGTACCGAGCATATCTGCTACCTGTTTGGCTGTGTCTCAGATGTGCAGAATTATCTGTTCTCTGCCAGTTTATTCCTCCCCCACTTCCATTTGTGTGAAGTTGAATTATAGAGGAACCAACTGGAAATTAGCTGGGATACAAGAACCCAATTAGAAAGCAGGTCAAACAAGAGCTGCTCCCCAGTTGGTTATTACTTTTTAGCAATGAACACTGCAGAGAAAGAAATAAAGCATAGTCCACTGACAAGCAAGATTGAGTCAGGCACATAAGTGGGTGATATCATCTGAGGATACCAGGATGGAACTGCTCTCTCAAAACTCAGAGCTTTAGTTTAGTTTAAAGTTCTGAGCATGCAACCCTTCCCACATGCACAAGCTATATATGGTCAAGTATATACACACCATTTTTCAGGTAGTTCAGGTCTTTTCACCTATTCTTTCATCTCATGCTCAAACGCAGTTAATGACCATAGTTAACAGAAGCTGATGAGTGCATTCAACTCATTCATACTGCATATGATATTTCTCTGTATATGTATTGTTAAATTTGTTTCTTTTTCACAATAGATATTCCTTCTGGATGCATATTTGATTATTTAGCTCTGTTTGTGACTTTATTTCACTATTTTTTGCTCTGGTGAAGCCCCTGGTGGGGTGAAACCTACCGGCCAGGTTGGGGTTTATTTAAAAGGCACAGTTCATTGGAGCACTTGTCCCTAAGTAAAAAAAAATCTTTATCTAAAAAATATGAATATTGAATGATGAAAGCCATATAGTGGAGCAGTGATGAATTATAAAGTCGGGGTCTGGTTGTTGCTTTCCCGTGAAGAAATTTGAGCTCCCAACTACTTCATTTTCATGTGGTTGGTTTTGGGTCTCTATTTTTCATCTCTCTCTCATTTGCTTTTATTGTTATTTGTTACAGACAGCAGGGGGTGAATATATTTTTATATATTATTTGTGATTTCTGAAACCTCGGCCAGAATCTCCACTTATGTGATTGCACCAGACAACTGGCTTGGTTAAGGACATCTGGCTTGTGAAAAGATATTCCAAGATGGCTGATGTCTCGTGTACTGACAGGCTCTCTCTTTGGACAGGTGGTTAATGGAGACAGTAGACACGATTTAAGATTGTCACTCTACAATTCAGCGTTGTTCAGCCATTGTCTCTTCTTCCTCTGGTTCTTTGGCCAGATATACTTCTTTCAACCAATAATATAGACATTTTATTACCATAAGAGATATTACTATCAAAACAGTCTCAATAGCTACACTAACCATAGAAGAGCACAAGAGCTCAGCCCAAACTAGTAGCTCATTTTCAGCTAAAACAACCATCATCACCTTTTTCACTAGCCTCCCATTCTCCAGATTCAGTATTCAACCAACCCTTCTTGTGGAAGGTCAGCATCAGTATTTATCATCATCTTGGCAGAACGTTACCACAGATTCTTGAGTCCTCAGTATAATGAAACAAGACTATGATCTTTGATTCACCAGTTGACCCCTAGGACCATCTACCCTCCTCATTTCTCTCTTACAGGAGGAAGTGTGTCTCTTACAACTATCCAGTGCTTTAGAACCCATGCTGCCCTATGAGAAGAATCTAAGATTTTATTCCTGGTAGTTTATCACTCCAAAAGAACAGAGGGCTCATGCCCCCTTCCTGGATCTCAGACATCTCGATAAGTTCAGCTCAAGGAGAAATTTAAAATGACCATTTTCCCCTCCAACCTTCTTGCAGAGGTGACCGGATGAATTTCAAAGATACATATACTCACAGTCCAATCCATCCTCCTTACAGGAAAGTTCAGACTCATGTTGTATTCAATCATTACTAGTACAAAATACTGCCTTTTGAACTGGCCTCAGCCTCCAGGGTTGTTCACAAAGTGCCTTGTTCTATTTGCTGTATACTTCCACCAATAAGGTCATCTGCTTTTTCCCTACCTACAGTTTTTGACTCTTGTTCAGATAACCATTACTCAGTTCCAGTTTCTAGGATTATTTCTCATCAGTTTCCAGAAATCAATACTACACCTGACAAACATTTCATTCATAGATATAATACTGGACACTTCAAGCCACAGCTTTTCTATCAGAGGACAGGATGCAAGCACTCATTTCCCATGTTCGTCTTGTACAGCCTTAGACAAAGGTAACAGCTAGACAATACTTACAAATGTTAGGACATATTTATTTATTTCTTTACATTCTCTTATATACCGCGCTATTCTGCATCAGTGCGGTTTACATTGAGCAAACTGAAATTACATTGAACAGGGCATTATAACTTGGAGATAACTATTTTACAGGGAACATGGGCTATGGAGGGCTAAGTGGCTTGCCCAAGACCACAAGGAGCACCTGTGGGACTAGAAACCCCAGTCCTTCCGGCCCAAGGTTGCTGTCCTCTAGTGGGATTTGAACCTTGCCCCAACCACTATGGTGAAGCAATTCATGTAGCTCCTTTCGCCCATCTGAAAATGAGACACCTCCTGTAGAATCTCAAAATCCAGTGGGATCAATGATCAGCCTCCTTTCATCAATTCTTTATCCACCTCCTCATCTGTGAACAATGCTGCACTGATGGATAACACCATAATGCCCCGACCACAGACGCTTCCAAGATAGCCTAGGAAGGCTCATCTTGATGCTCATCATTCCCAAGGTTGAGATACAAAAGTCATTACATCAATTACCTGGAGCTCAAAGTGATTTTCTATGCCGTTTGAGTTTTCCTTCATCTTCTTCAAGATTCTCTAGTCTTGATTCAGACAGACACCCAAGTAGCGATGTTTTATGTCAACAAACTAACCGTATAGGTTCCCTTTACCTTTGTTGAGGAGTAGCCAAGATTTGAGACACTGTCATAACCAATTCAGAATCAGCCACTCTCTCTCTCAGCCAGTGTCTTCCTCACTGTCTTCCTCTCCCCCCCAATCAGCCAGGGTGTCTCTCTCTCAAACCCCTCCCCCCAATCATCCAGTGCCTCTATACCCTGCTACCTATACCCTGGGACTCAACAAGCAATTAACCAACAGGCTCAGTAGAGTCCTTCTGCCTTTCCCTCTTTCAGGAATAGGAAATACCTCAGAAAGACCTTTTCACCAGTAGTGAAAATATAAAACTTCCACCGGCTAACCCAGAAGCTCTGACTCTTTCACAGACCTGGCCTCTCTTGAAAGCATATTTTCACATTCCTCTCATACCTAAGAGTTCTGTACAAGCTTCAACAAAACTGAACTACCATGGATCCTTATAATACCATACTGGCCTTCAAATAACCGATTCTTCTCCTTCAAAGGCTGGCAATTCATCTTCTAAGATGACTGCCATTCTTTGCAATGCTAATAACCCAACACCAAAGACGACACTTTCATCCAGATTTGAAATCTAGCTCTCATGACATGGAAAATGAACAACACTCAAAGGATCATTTTAAAAAGGTTTAGTCGTGATTTGGAATCTGAAGACGTGCATGTGAACATAAAAATCAGAAGGGTGAAATCACAGAAGGGTGTTGAAAGAACTGAAATATGAGATTGCAGATCTGCTATTAGTAATCTGTGAACTATCATTAAAATCATCTGTAATACCTGAAGATTGGAGGATAGCCAATGTAACGCCAATTTTTAAAAAGGGTTCCAGGGGTGATCCAGGAAACTACAAACTGGTGAGCCTGACATCAGTACCGGGGAAAATGGTAGAAACCATCATAAAGAGCAAAACTGCTGAACATGTAGATAGTCATGGCTTAATGGGAGACAGCCAACATGGTTTTAGACAAGGAAGATCTTGTCTTACTAATCTGTTATGTTTTTTGAAGGTGTGAATAAACAGGTAGACAAAGGTGAGTCGGTTGATATAGTGTATTTTGATTTTCAGAAAGCCTTTGACAAGGTCCCTCATCAGAGACTTTTGGCAAACTAAAGAGTTATGGGATAGGAGGCAGTATACTATTGTGGATCAGGAACTGGTTAAAAGATAGAAAGCAGAGGGTAGGGCTAAAAGGCCAATTTTCCCAACGAAGAAAGGTAAATAGTGGTATACCCCAGGGATCTGTGCTGGGTCCGCTGCTTTTTAACATTCATAAATGACCTGGAAAAGGGAATAATGAGTGAGGTTATCAAATTTGCAGATGACACAAAATTATTTAAAGTTGTTAAAACCCATGAGGATTGTGGAAAATTGCAAGAGGATCTTGATAAATTGGAAGACTGGGCATCAAAATGGCAGATGAAATTTAATGTGGACAAGTGCAAAGTTATGCACCTAGAGAAGAACAACCCAAACTATGGTTACACAATGCAAGGTTCCACATTAGGAACCACCACCCAGGAAAAAGATTTAGGCGCCATTGTGGATAACATGTTAAAACCCTCCACCCAGTGTGCAGCGGCAAACAACAAAGCAAATAGAATGCTAGGTATCATAAGGAAAGGAATGGAAAATAAAACAAAGGATATTATGATGCCTCTGTATCGTTCCATGGTGCAACCGCACCTTGAATATTTTGTGCAATTCTGGTCGCCGTATCTTAAAAAGGATATAGCGTTATTAGAAAAGGTTCAGAGAAGAGCCACCAAAATGGTAAAGGGGATGGAAGGATACCCCTATGAAGAAAGTCTAAAAAGGTTAGGGCTCGTTAACCTGGAAAAGAGATGGCTGAGGGGAGATATGATAGAAGTCTATAAATTAATGAATGGAGTGGAACGGGCAAATGTAAATCGATTGTTTACGTCATCAGAATATAGAAAGACTAGGGGACATGCAATGAAGCTACAGGGAGATCCAGCAGCATATACCCTGAGGTATTGAAGATTCTGATTGGTCCAGTCTCCATGCTGCAGGAAGAGGTGCACTACCCGGATGTGGAGGACTAAACTGGAGGACCGCTCAGGAACACTTCTTCTTACGCTCTCTTACCAATCTCAATGAGTATGTTTGTCAACACCTGAGACAACTTCCTTTTTGCTTCACATATTACCATGCATAGCAATATGTGAAGAAAATAAAAATCTCTCATCCTCCCCATCAGCCAGTGTCTCTCTCCCTCATTCCCCCACACCAAATCAGCAAGGGTCTCTCTCTCTCATTCTCCCCAAACAGCCAGTGTCTCTCTCTCTCTTTTTATCTTTGTTCATCACTTTATATTACACCCACACACAAGCACCAGAGCGGTTCACAATACAAAAATTAAAGGCTGCAGAAGAAGGAAACGGAACTCCATTGTTTAGACAGGAAAGGGATAGAATCGAAGAAAGAAACAGACAGGCAGTCCTGGGACAGGGAAGGACACACTATACGTGAAGCTAGGAGGGGGGCGGGGAGGATGGAGTCAGATCATTCCCCCCCCAAGTCAGTGTCTCTCTCTCTCATCCCCTCCCCAATCAGCCAGTGTCTGTCTCTCTCTCTCTCATTCCCCCCCATCAGCCAGTCTGTGTGTGTGTGTCTCTCTCTCATTCCCCCCCTTCAGCCAGTGTCTCTCTCTCTCATATATCTCCCCCCCATCAGCCAGGGTCTATCAATCTCATTCCCCCCCCAAACAGCCAGTGTCTCTCTCTCTCATTCCCCCCAGTCAGTGTCTCTCTTTCTCTCTCACTCCCCCCAATTAGCCAGTGTGTGTCTCTCATTCCGCTCCATCAGCCTGTGTGTGTGTCTCTCTCCCATTCCCTCCCCTATCAACTAGTGTGTGCCTCTCCCCCTCATTCTCCCCATCAGCAAGTGTCTCTCTCTCATTCCCCCATCAGCAAATGTGCGTCTCTCTCTCGCTCTCTCTCATTCCCCCCCATCAGCCAGTGTCTCTCTCACTCATTGCCCTCCTCAGCCATTCTCTCGCTCTCTGCTATTCTCATCGTTTCAAGTCTTGTGGGCTGCTCTTAAGACTAAGATTATATATAAATTGAAGGAAAGCAGCCCTAAACTCAGGAGTCACCCACTTGTGCGCCCGACACAATCCTGCATGTTGATGGAAAAAGCAGTGCTGCTCACTTGTAACAGGTATTTTCCGTAGATGGCAAGATTGATAGGCACACAATCCTTCCCACCCCTCCAAGAGTTCCTTCCACTGAAGGAACTGAAGACCCGAGAGGATTACAGTGCATGACATGCTGAGAACATTACACTAAAGTTCTGAGCTGTGGACAACAATCCCATCACAGTATAGCTGGAAAACCTCACTCACTTCTGTGCCTTATTAATTTTGCTTGTCTACAGAAAACACCTTTTACGGGGGAGAAACATTGCTTTTTCTTATTCTTTTACATTACTGATCCCATATTTCTCATTTAATTTTAGCTTTCCATAAAACTCTCACAACAATCATGAAACAGGTTAAGTGAATGCTAGAAGAGTCTTTGCTAATGGAGTCCATCAATCTGATAGGGGAAGACTTATTAATCAAAGCAAAACAATGCAAAATTGAAGTGTATTCTATTCTAGACTCATTCTTTTTACAGGAATATAGAACATACAAAAAAGCTTTGATTTAGTCAAGGCTTAAAACAATGACTAATTTTAAATATGGCAAATACAACACACAAAGGAAAGAGTTATACTACAGCATACGTTTTGAAACTACTTTGATAACTCATAATTCAGAACTATTTCCCGATAAAGATATTGTGAATAACCTAAGATTCTTTACCAGAATGAAGTCTTTTACAGTATGGCTTACCATCTAAGAAGGACAATGTATTTGTGGGTTCTTTTTGATAATTTAATGTTTATGTTTAATGGAGGTGGAAAATATAATAAGTTGTGTGGGTGTCTAAAGCAATGTATGGTTAAAGGGATACTAATATTAGCAGTTCTTGCACATTTTTTGTCTTAGGTAATAATGCAACTTGCTTCCTAAGGAAAATGACTATAACTTCAAGATGTAAGTGGGTTTATAATGATTCTTTCATGCATAGCTCTGTATGATGCTATATTTTTAATGTATTATTGATCTTTCTGGTCGACCTTGCTAATAAAAAGTTTTAAAAATGGCAATGCAAATAGCAATATTTCACAGAGTTCTATATATTGTCTCGGAAGAGAGGATTGACAATCAACTTCTGGTCACACCTTGCCAAGAAAACAGAGGGACTTCTGGGTCACCAGGAGTCAGCAGTGGCTCAACAGCATAAATTGCATACATTTATAAACACAAAAATGTATTGCTCAATTTTTATAAAGGCTGATCCAGATAAATCTTCAATAGCATAAAACATTTTCTTTGAAATGACCTAACCAATTTGCCAATTCATGGTTCACATACACACCACCAAACGAGTCCAAACATACACGAGACCAATTTACCAAATGCAGTAGTATGCATTAATGTAAATTGGCCCAATTAATCTTAATAGGATCTAGTTACAAAAACCACAACAATATGCATCATCACATTTTGTTACGTAGGTCCCTATATCTGGTAAAATCAAGTTGTCAGATAATGGATATGATTAAAAATATGATTTTCTCTACTAAAGGACCTACTAGTCATGAAAAAGAATAATAAAAGATGATCCTCAGGGACCCCTCTTAGCAATTCTCAGCCGTCTCATCCCCCTCTAACAACCCTGTCACAAACATCAGACAGCATTCCCACACTGTACAACATCTTAGAAGCTGGAGAGATGAGTCCTTGGAGATAAAGGGGCTCTCCTACTATATCCCATTGAGGATGTGCACGTAACGTGCTTTTTTAACACATGGCAAGTGCACAGCCTCTAAAGTAACTGTCGGAAGCATGATAAGCATGTTCCTGGCAGTTAATGAGTGAATGCATATGCTAACATACGGCACAATTAATGTGAGTGCACCTAACGATACCCATAGAGGTATTGTTAGGTGCACCCAAGCTAATTGCTACATTGATGAGTGCTTGCTAATAACGCCCATACTAACTGCAATGTGTTCTCCATGCCTGTACTCCACCCCTAACCCAACCACTCACTGCGATAGTGCATTTTGATTGCCAGTTAAGCATTTTATCAGACAGTAGCTGGCATGCTCATGTGTTAGCATTCACCGTGGCCAGTTACTACACACTAAAACATGTGTTAACCAATTAGTAGCATTTAGTAAAAGGGCCCCTACGTCTCTGTACTGCTTTATGGCCAGCCGAAACTGCAAAAGTATTGATGGCCATTTTGTCTCCCTTCCCAGACTTGAGGATGAAATTCTAACCCATTTTAAAATATTGTTTTCATTTTATGTGACGGGCTTACCATAGTCGTAGCAGTAATTTTTGTTTTTTTGGTTTTTTTTCTTTTTTTTAATAGCATGTAAGTGGGAAAGTGACAAGCTAAAATGCCCTGACCCGAGGAACTTATTAAATTAATCTAATAAAAAGATATCATCTTTTTTCTTGAAAACGGCAAGATCAGTCAAACTTCTTCCACCGTGCAACTCAACCTCCGTGTAAAGAACCATCATGCTGGAGTAAGGCAGCACCAGGCCCAGGGTATAAAAGAAACTTTCAAGGCCTTCAAATCCTGGATGCCAGTGTGCAATGTATAGGCTCCATGGCGACCTAGCGCCCGGGATTTATTGAGCTCTGGAACAGGAAATATTATTTTGATCCTTTTTTTGTTCATCTTTCTCCCAATTTTCTTCTTTTTTTTGCGAGTTAATGAGTGCATGCATGTGTCATTGGGTGTGTGTGTATATGAGAGAGAGACAAAGAAGCATCAGGGGCTTTGTGCATGTGCATTTCTCATAGGGAGCATCACAGTCAATGTCGCTGCCTTCGTGTGTCTGTCTGTCTAATGAGGAGAGTTGGGGGGTACGGGAGTGTGTCTGTCTCTCATATAATCCTCCATGCCAAGCTTCCTCCAGCCTCTCTCTCATATCCCTACCATCACCTATCCCCAATATTTCTTTTCATGTCATGACTTCATCCCCCATCAGGCTTTACACAGTCTCCCTCTCTCATACCCTACATCATCCAATCCTTCTTGCATTCACCCTTTGCCCCTGGTTACAGTTTCTCAGTAAAATGGCACTTCCCACTTCCCCTATTTGACTGGCTCTCTGCATGGTAGAGCCCCACGGTGGAGGAAGTTCAGGCTGATCTCCTGGTTTGAAGTATCGTGAGACAAGCCAAACTTCCTTCACCGTGGGGCTACATCATTCAAGAAAGTTGACTGCAGTAAGGGGGAAGCCTGAACTGTGGTGTTTCAGTAGCTTCGCATGCAGAAAAGAACATGCATAAGGACAGACAATTTCTCTGCCACTGAACCCTTGACAATAGGTGTTTATGTCTAAGTGAAACATGTCTAACAATTGACAGTAAACGATGGATATACATAGAAGAAAGAACTGACAACATCGTAATTCATAAGCAAGTTTAGTATACAAATACCAAAAGAACCCCTTTATCAGTTTACCGTCCACAACGAGCAAGAGACTCATGCAAAAATTTGCAAAAACATTCATAGTCCACTCAAGAACATCTGTTCAAGAAAAGCTGCATATGCAAAGCAGCATTATTGCCATTACAGGGAGTGATATGGTCCCAAAAACAGAGGTGTGAAATTTTACACAGAGACCATCAAGACTCATTTTGAAGAGCATGGTACTGTGCAATATGCCCAAGATAGTGTGTATCAGACAAGAGTCTGCACAAGCCTTCTGAAGGAAATTAATGAGATGCTCAAAGCACAAGATGGCATGGTCTCTCCTCTCTCAAGGATTATGCATGTTGTACTGTTCCAAGTCTTTGCGCAGGACAGCCAAACACAGCTGCTTGCGCATCCCCAACAGCGTGATGCACGTGCAACCTAGATACTTCTAGGGAGTGTAACAGATTGGAAACTTCATCTGTGTCCTGCTTATGAATGCCTGGACCTCTCGGGCCACTGTGCAGTAAGGAGGTATCAGAGCCAAATTGCAAAGGGACCGTATGCGCTTCATTCAATCATCTCAGTGCAAGTTGGGTTGTCAGCTGAACTACTGCATTATCAAGAAAGCTTAGTTACTCACCTGTAACAGGTGATCTCTGGAAACAGCAGGAATCAATCTTCACATATGGGTGTTGTCGGCACAGATGGAGCCCGGTGCAAGAACACTCCCCAGCATCCAATAGGAATGCTTTTGGGAGAGTTCCTCCATGCATGCGTGGCTGCCTTCCCGCCTTCTCCACAGGTCTCCTTAGTCAGGTGAATAGCGGAGAAGAGTACACTGCAGGAAAGAAGATGCATAACAACTTGAGGGGAGGTGGGTGGGTTGTGAAGACTGATTCCTGCTGTTCTTGGTGAGTAACTACGCTATTTCCAGGAACAAGCAGGAAGTCAGTCTTCACATATACAGTAGGATTCACTAGCACATGACTGCTTTAGGAGGGGAAAGGATTCCAGTGCCCCAGAGGTTGCAGCAGGGATCCAATAGGCTCAGCTCGTTCAGAGCACTCCTCGTAAAGTAGTCGAATGGGCGGTGGGCAAGTTGTTCAAATTTGAAACAAGTTACGTAGTACAGATTGACCAAATTGAGCATCATTCTTGGAGTCCTTGTCGAGGCAGTAGTGAGTTGCAAAAGTGTGCAGTGACGACTATGTGGCTGCTTGGCAGATTTCTGAAATAGACCCAGAACAGTGGTTGGCTACTGTAGCAACCATGGCACAGACATTATGTGCTGTGTGCGATGCCCTAGCTTGGGCCCGAGAGCTTACAAGCATAGAACAGCCTTATAATGTCCTTTTTAAATAAAGCTTCCCTTGTTTGTCCCTCAGGGATTCTGGGACTTGTAGTTGGCTTACTTATATAAGGACAAATGTAGTTGTGAGTCCGGTGGTTTAAGGCAGCAAGAAATTTATTTTTATAGGATTCCCAAGGCATTAAAGCTCAAAACACAAATGCAAAAAGGATGCTTCTCCAACATAAGAGTAAATCAGGATAACAGGAAAAAAAATGCAACAAAAAGGCTTCTTTCACTGAGCAGCAGCTTTCCTTCAAATAAACCTGTACAGAGCACAGCTCCTGGTGGTCATTCAACATAACAAGGTAAACGTTTCACAGCTGCTGTTTTCTTTTCCAAAGCAAAGTTTTACTAACGACAGCTCCTAGGCTTCAGAAGCTCATATACTTAGTAAAACACATTCTTGGCTTTTCTCAACTCTTTGCAGTCATAAGAATTAATTGCTATATTGTTTCACAGTCTTTCAACCCTGTTCCACAATGCTTAATTCTCCTTGAGAAAAAAAAGAGCAATCCATTGGTGATATTTCTGAGTCAGAGTCTGGCATACAAGAATCCACCTGCATATCTTCTATGGATACAGAGTACTTTTCTCTTTCACCAGTTTTATAAACTTTCCCAGACTTCCTGTCTTCTAAAAACTCTTGGGGAGGTCACGTGATGCGGGCAGGGTAGTGGTCGCGTCCTGAGTGCGCTCTGTCCCCCCTAGCCCAAACCGGCGAAATTGGACCGTTCTAAACCGGTGTAACCCAGCTACCCTCCGGATTTTTGTGTGTCTGAGAGCCGGAGGAGTTTAAAGCTCTGTGGTTGACGGAGATTGACATGGCGACGGCTGTAAAAGCAGCTCGGAGGGACAAGGAGCGCATGGCGGGCACAAGCAAGATGGCGGAAACGATCGGGGCGCCAGCCTCGCCAAAATCACCCGCGTTCCTAGACGAAGTGTTGGCGGCGGTAGCGGCGGCTTTGTCCTCCCAGTTTGCGGCTTTGCACGAAAAAATGGATGGGCTGCAAACCTCCGTAGATTCCCTGGGCAGCCGACTGCGGGAGGTCGAGGACCGTCTTGGACAGGCCGAAGAGGGCGTCGAGGCGCTGGTGCAAGAGGTGGCAGGCCTAAAATCGAAAGTAGGACTACAAGCCACCAAAATCGACGATTTGGAAAATCGTTCTTGCCGGAATAACTTGCGGATAATGGGGATACCTGAAGCTGTGGCAGATAAAGACCTTCGAGGATACCTGGAAGCACTACTACACCAATTGCTGGAAGATACGGAGATGGGGGAGCCGATGTGTATCGAGAGGGTCCATCGTGTGGGAAACACTCAAGCCCGAGACTGTAGGCCTTGGATCGTGCTTGCCAAATTTTTGAGGTACCCCCTGAAAGATAAGATCCTGCGTGCAGCCCGGCAGCAGGGCGATTTTACCTATAATAATGTGAAGATCCGTATAGCGCAGGATTACTCTGTTGCGTTGAGCCGGCAGCGACGGGACTACGCTCCCCTGTGTGAAAAACTTATCTGCGCAAAAATCCGCTTTTCGGTACAATACCCCGCCAGACTGCATATACTCTATAACGGTGCGCACCGAGTGTTTGAAACTGCTGTGGCGGCTGGGGCCTATGTGGATCAGGTCGTGAACCAGGCGAGAGCGGCATCGCCATCCCCTTGATGAGCGGAGAATTGCGGGGTTCTGCTTTGAGAAGGACTTAAGTCTTCTATGGACTCTCAATACTGGACTGCCCCATCCCACTATTGTGGAAGGTTGGCACGGAGAGTTGGCCGAGGAGGGCCGCAGAAATTTGCTGGTTGGGGAGAAAAGGGGGGGGGGTCCCCGGAAGCCCTGCTAGGTTAGTTTGGGGGAGCTTGGCCATGCCGCTCTTCTAGCGAGGTTTAGTTGAGGGGCCCGTGGCCCACAGTTGTGGACAATATGCTACTCCCGCCGTTGGCGGAAGGTCTGCTGTGGTGCATGACGGGGCAGCCATCGCGACCTGTGCCTCGGTGGCTTCCCCCTTTTATTTTAATTATTTTAACAGTTTCAATTGTTTTTATTGTTTTAACTGTTTTAATTGTGTTAACTGGTTCAGATGCCGGATTGGAGGTTGAGTGTGTGGGGTGGGTGGGCTTGGTTTGCATGTGGGGTGTGTAGGGGTTTGTTGAGTGTGGGCTTACTCCTAGGGGCTCGGTTGGAGATGGGCTGCTACTTTTGAGGGGGGGGGAAGGGGGGATTGGTTTGGGCTATAATGTTTTTGGGGCGGCAAGGGGGAGTAGGTTGGACTCAGTGGGACCTCAGTTGGCTCTCTCGAGGGTAGGGGGAGGGGAGAGAGCTTAAGATTAGAGGATTAGGGGTGTGGGGGTGGGGTCGTAGTAGGGTATGGTGGTAAAGGGGTTTGGGGAGGGCAGGGTGGGAACTGGGGATTAGAGATTGGGGTTCGAGAGGCGGCGGCCATCCTTAGTGTTTGTAGTACCCTAGATTGGGGTGTCAGGAGGAATAGGGGGGAGACCCCAGGCTGGGGGCGGGGGGTTTCCCTTGCGAATAGCAAACAATACAGGCAGAATGGTCAAGAACTATTGTTAGTGCGGTGAAGATCATTTCGTGGAATGTCTGTGGACTCGGAAATCCCATTGCCAGACAGCAGTGTGATATTGCGCTATTGCAGGAAACTCATCAAACAGCGGAGGAGCATGCTAAGCTTGCTCGAGATTGGGTGGTCAAGTTTGGGGGGCCCCCGCAGTAGGGAAAAAGGGAGGAGTTGCCATCTTGGTGCATAAGAAAGTGCGGTTTACGCTGCTACGTCAGGTGATGGACCCGCAGGGGCGATTTCTGTTTCTACATGGTACGTTGGAGGACCGGGAGGTCATTTTGGGTGATTTGTATGGTCCTAACACACCAGACCCGGACTTCTTTAACCGTATAGTGGCGCAAGTAGAACAGTTGCCGGAAGTACCATTGGTGTTGGGTGGTGATTTTAATGGGGTCTTTGAGGTGGGTCTTGATACCTCGAGGGACATGGGAACCTGCGAGAGACAGAGTCTATCCCGGACGTTGCAAGGGTTTCGGCATAGATTAGGCCTGGTAGATCCATGGCGCTTATTACACCTTTCTGAAAAGGATTTTACTCATGTGTCGCGGGCACATGGCTCCAGTGCCCGTTTGGATTACTTGTTGATCTCGGCAAGTCAATTCGCGGGCATTGAGGATGCACAGATTGGCCCTTTGGAGATTTCCGACCATGCCATGGTTTGGATAGACTGGTCTTGTGGTGTGGGACAGGGATTTACCTGCTTATGGCGGTTTCCCATGGAGATGTATAAAGACATCCATTTTCGGCAATTTTTAGTGCAACGCTGGCGGGAATTTGAGGTGAATCACCAAGGTCATAAAGACGACCCAGAGTTGATGTGGGAGACTGCTAAAGTGGTCCTAAGGGGGGACATAATTGGCTATGTAGCACGGAAGCGTAGATTGGTGGCTGCGCAGATTGTTCAGCTCGAGCAGTGGGTGGCTCACGTGCGGCGTCTTAATGGGCGAGCCCCTACGACCCAAAACAGACAGAGATTGTGGGAACTTCAGGTAGCGTTAAATGAATTGCTCCATCAAAGAGCTAAGAAATCTGTATTGTATTATAAATATAAATTATATTGTTTTGGAGATAAGCCTGGTAAACTACTGGGGAGATGTCTGAGGGGTCCGAGGGGCTCACGGCTGGTGGCGGCTGTTCGGGATAATCAAGGGAAGCTACATAATAGTAAAGCAGCGATTAGTGCCATATTTAAAGGTTTCTTTCAAAATCTCTACACCGTGGAGGAGGATGCCCCCGCTTGTATGGAACATTATCTACAAAACCTAGATTTGCCGCAGGCGACGGAGGATCAACGGGCTCTGTTAGGGCAACCTATAACTTTACAGGAGGTGCAGCAGGTGATATCCTCCACGAGTTGTTGTAAAGCTCCGGGGCCTGATGGCTATGGGGCCGAATTTTATAAGATACTCTCGGCTGGGGTGGGCCCCCTCCTGGTGGAGACCTATCAGAGACGGACGGAGCGGGGGGCATGCGGTGGGGGGATAATCAGGCATATATTACTCTGATTCCTAAACCGGGGAAAGACCCCCTACAGGCATCTTCTTATCGGCTGATCTCTTTATTAAACTTTGATATGAAGTTGTTGGCAAACGTTTTGGCGGATCGGTTGGCAGTCATTTTAGGTGACCTGGTGCATGAATCACAGGTTGGGTTCGTTCGGGGGCGATTCGCAGTGTGTAATCTACGTAAGATCTTAACGTCTCTGGAGTGGGTGCATCTGCACAAAGTTCCATCTCTCTTGGTGAATTTCAACGCTGAAAAAGCGTTCAATATTATTAGTTGGCATTACCTCCAATATTTGTTGCCTCATTATGGTTTGGGGACCTCCTTTTGTGAGATGGTAAGGAGCCTTTATGTGCAGCCTACGGCTCGGGTGCTTTGTAATGGGGTCTTGTCAGATTCATTTTCATTACATCGAGGAACCCGACAGGGGTGCCCGTTGTCTCCCTTACTGTTTGTCTTAGCCTTGGACCCTTTCATTTGTAGTATCGAAGCTGATAGGGAGATAAGGGGGGTGGTGGTAGGGTCCCACGAGTTTAAGATCTCGGCTTTTGCGGACGATTTGCTGGTACATTTGCTTACGCCCCGGGAGTCCCTGGTGAGATTAATGAGGGAGTTCGCGATCTATGGTAGCTTTGCAGGCCTTCGCATAAATGTGGATAAATCGGAGGCTATCGATGTGTCGGGTCGGATGCGTGGAAGTTGGCCCGGGGACTTCCCGTTGAAATGGGCGGACCAGAAATTTGTGTACCTAGGTATCGTTTTGACAAGGTTGCCTCAAGATTTATACTGTGTTAATTTTGAGAAAATTCTGACGGGCATGAGAACTCAGCTGCGAGCGTGGAGTCCCCTACCACTGTCTCTGTTGGGGAGAGTGGCTGCGGTTAAGATGGCAATTTTACCCCGAATTTTGTACTGGCTGCAGACCCTGCCAGTTTGGCTATGGCGTCGCGATTTACGCCGCTTGGAGTCAGATTCAGCACTTCTTGTGGAGGGGGGCTAGGGCTCGTATCCCGTTGCATCGTATGATTGGCCCCTGGCGGAGTGGTGGTATTGGTTTGCCAGACTTGTGGTCATATGCTCTGGCGTGCCAGGCGCATCATGTGGGCGACTGGCTGGGCGAGACTGACGTTTACACACCTAGACACCTGGAGATGGCGGCGGCGGCCCCCTTTTCCCTGTTGGGTGTTCTACACGCGGAGAGTGCCCAGTTGCCTAATAATATTAAACGTAGTACGATTATGTCTTCAGCACGACGCACTTGGCAACAACTGAATGCTTATTGGAACCGAAACTGGAGGATTTCGAGCTGGCTGCCCATATGGGGTAATGTGAATTTTCTACCTGGCTCTGAATCCCATGGGTTTCGGTCTTGGAGGGGAAAGGGAGTACGCACTTTAGGCCATGTCGTAGGATTGACTGGTGCGTGTAAGTCGTTTCAGGAATTATGCGCAGAGTATGAATTACAGCCTCATCAGTATTTTGCCTATTTACAACTCTCTCATTACGTGGCTTCCTTGTCTAGGACAGATCTTGCAGCAGATCGATCGGCGCAGATTATTGAGTTCTTTGGCCTTGGGGGAGATTCTCCCCCGTCGATTGCAGGATTGAAGGCCCGGCTCAATTGCGTTCGGGTGTTGCCGGATTATGACAGTGTTGAGCGGGCATGGGCAAGGGAATTGGGCCTGGAGGTCCCAGCTGGGACGATTATGCAGGCTCTAGGGCGGATTGCCCTACTGACAGATGGGGCCCGTTGGAAGGAAATTCAGTATAAAGCATTAACCCGTGTGCATTTTTCGCCTAGGCGGGCCTTGCGGAGCCATATTACTCAAGACGGGTCTTGCCCCAGATGTTCAGAGCCTTTGGCGGACCTAGCTCACATGTGGTGGACTTGTAGGCGTATTCGCCCTTACTGGGTCCGTATTAGTAATTGTATAACTGGATTGCTTCAGCAGCGCTTCCCTTGGTCGGGATCCTTGGTAGTGTTGGATCAGCTCAACCCGTCTTGTCCGAGTGGGAGGGTGGCGCGGCTCTTGGTGCGGAAGGCGTGTTTGGTGGGGAAAGGCCCCATCTTGCACAGATGGCGCCAACAGCTCCCACCGACTTTCCTGGAATGGCGCAATAGTTTCCATCAATTGATGTTGGCAAAGCGTTGGAAAGTGAAGTGTCATGTAAAACGTTGGGCCCGTTTTATGCTTATTTGGGAACCATATATTCAGAGCTTGGGGCCTCATTGTCGCAGCAAAATACTTAATTTGGGTCCATAGAGTGTTAGGATGGGGGTGAGGGTGTACATAGGGATGGAGTGGGTGTACTTTCCTCCTGCGGACATTATATAGGTAGGCTGAGGATGGAGTCTGTGGTAGGGTGGGGGGGAGGGCTCCCTTTATGGAGCACAGTGGGATAAAATTCAAAACTGGTTCACGTTTACGGCAATGTTTGTCTGATATGTATGATGCTTACATGTATGATTTGCCCCACGGCAGGGATAAGAGTACACCCAGCCGGGGGCTTGTTACCTGCTATTGTATTGTTTATTATCTGGTGTTGAACCATAAATAAAGTTTTCAAAAAAAAAACCTCTTGGAACTGTTTCCACAGCAAATCACCCTGAGAAGGCACACTGGTATTGGGAGGGTAAAGCTTCTTTTCTGCGAACAGTTTTCTTAATGCTTCTAGTGTTAAAAGCTCAGTCTCTCTGCTCTTATCTGGGTTTCTGTTTTCTTCATGCATAAAACTATCCACCCACCTCTTAGCAGATGACGACGTTAGGTCAGGCTCCTGGACACTAGCTGTAGCAAACTGTTTTCCTGCAAGCTGTTTAGCTCTGCACGTGCTGGCTTTACCTTGGGGCGGGTCTCTCAGATAACTACTGATTCCTTTCCTCCTGATATCTTTCAGGCTATGGAACTCAGCCTTCTGGTGTCTTTCTCCACTGCTTCCCAGATAGTCACCCTCTTGAAAGTTTCCTTGGAACTTTTCTCCCTTTCCAGGATCTCTCAGAGTTTCTCCTTCTGGCTCTCTCTGCTGCATCTCCTGCGTGTGTGTCTCCCTTCTCTCGTATCCATGTGCTTCCCTGTCAAATGCCTCCCTTCCAAGTGCCTCTCTCTCTCTGCTCTGAATGTGCTTTTAAAAGCAGTTTGCTGCCGGGCACTCCCTTGCCTTTGCACAGGTGTGACCAATCACTGAGCAAGCTTGGCTCCCTGTCTGAACTAGGGCGTGGCCTGGCCTTAGCAGAGAGCTGAGTTTTTTTTCTTGCAAGCACTGTGCACAAGTGAACTGTCTCTTGTTTTAAAGGGAAAAACAGGATTTTCCTCCACTTCCATCTCTTCCTGGGAGCTCTCCTCACCACATGTGACATGGTCTTGAAGAGAGAAACCAGCTTACGAGTAAGTAAAAGATATGCAGTCTGCAATCCAGTTAGAAAGAGTTCTCTTAGAAATTGGCAAACCCAAATGGCTCTGGTTGAGAGAGTCAAACAGCTGAGAGGATTGATGATGATCCTTGGTGCGGTCAATATAGAAGGTAAGTGCTCTCTTGCAATCAAGAGTATGTAGTTACGCCTCAACAGCAGAGCTGTGGGGTTTGAGGAAGAAAGTCAGTAGTGAAATGGACTGATTCAGGTGGAAAGGAGTGACATCTTTTGGTAAAAATTTTGGATGTGTTTGTAGGACAACTTTGTCCTGGTGAAACCTGGTATATGGAGCATAATCCACTAATGCCTGGAGTTCACTTACTCTTCAAGCTGAAGTCAAGGCTACTAGAAAAAGGACTTTCCATGTTAAAAACCTTTAAGAGGTTGAGCCTAAAGGCTTAAAGAGAGGTCACATTAGCTGCGCCAAGACTACATTTAGATCCCACGCCATGGCCAGTGGATGAAGGGGCAGTTTAGTTAAGAGAAGACCTCTCATAAATCTTGAGACCAATGGGTGTAAGAACACCTGACGGTTGTCCAAAGTTCAGTGAGATGCCGATATGGCAGATAGATGTACTCGAACTGAGTTCGTTTTTAGGCCTGATGAAGACAAGCGGAGGAGGTACTATAGAAGTTCTGGAACTGGACATGTAAAGAGATTGAGGGCTCTTTGTGAGCACCACAGAATAAGAATCTCTGCCACTTAAAGGCATAACACCCAAAAGATGCAGTCTGATTCTTCTTAAACGGTAAACTCCAGGTTATTTATAATACACGCCGTTTAATAACTCACATAACATGAAGCTTTCTTGTTTTCACTGTAACACTGGTCTCAGAAAAACTGTCGGCACTCAACCATGGGCTCCTAGCCCTTTAACGGTGCCAGTTTTAACATCAATGACTCAGTGTTGTAGGTTTTTTTTTAATATCGATAAACTTATCTATTATCTTGAAAGCATTATCTTGAAACCTTCAATCAAAGACACTTAATAGTAAACTTTTCAATGGCTCAAAGGAAAAAAGTAAACTTAGCTTTTAAGAGTCAGCCAGATGGTCAAAGCAGGGCAATCCCAACGCCTTCAGTTAGGCACCCCAAGTGTTTCACTTAAGAAGTTTCCTCAGGGAATTGTCCGTTCTTGGCTGAATAAACATAAAGACGTGAAAATTATTCATAAAGCCAGTTGTGTTGTAGCATATCAAAACTTCTTATATATATCAAAAAACCTTAAAATTGGATGCTGCCCACGTATTAATTGCACCTCCAAACACTCAGTAGGAAAAATCTCTGTGCAAAAAAACTCCGCGCATGCGGGATCCAGGTTAGACCTCCATTTTTAAAGGGTAAAACTGATCACGTGTTCTCATTGTACTCACTATCAGGTAATGAACTATGTTGCAGATGAAGCAAAATTATATATCATGAAAAGAAAAAATAGAAAAAACTCCAATGGTCAAAGACAGAGTGCCAATTCCAACCGGACATTCAATCCACTTGGATTTACCGTTTGAAGAGTAAAAATCCATTTTTGTTCTTTCCAAAGAAGCGTGTCAGCAATAGTCCTACCGCGCATACCAGAATTTACTTATCTATGCAGAAGCACCGTAATTGTTCAAAAATGTAATGTTTACTTAGACAATGTTGTACTAGAGGTGCTTCGAGTACTTTACATTTCAGGCGGCTGCAGTGTTCCCGCATCCGTGTTCTAAATGGCCGAACTGTCTTGCCCACGTATAGTAAGCCACACGGGCAGACTATCATGTAGACCACGTTTATGGACCCACAAGTCGTTCGATGTCGAAAAGTATGAGAGGTTCCACGATGTTTAAATTGAGTAATATCCATAGTAATGTCACACACGTTACAGTTTCCACATTTGTAATGGCCCATTGGTGTTAGAACAGGGGAAATGCCCATAGAATCCAAAGGCAAAATGGCCGGACATAACTGCTCTTTAAGATTTCTGTTTCGCCGCCATACACAGCGGATTTTCCGTCCCTGCAATCCTGGAACTACCTGTAATATGTTGCTATGTTTCTTAATAATTTTATTAATGTCTTTACTAAACGGAGAAAAAGTGGTGACAAAATTAATAAAAGGCTCATCCACTTCAGAAACGATATTCGAGCTTGGTTGACGGCACTTTAACAATGTGCTCCGATCCCTATAAAGGGCTCTCTTATAGGCACTTTTGACCACTTTCAAAGGGTAACCGCGCTCTAAAACATCCTTTATCAGGGCTCGAGATTTTATTTTGAAGTCTTCCTTAGTAGAACAATTTCTCCGATAACGCAGAAACTGCGAAAGTGGGAGACTGTCTTTCAAATTCCTGGGGTGGGCACTCATGTAATGTAGGAATGTATTACAGTCCGTGGTTTTCTTATATACTGATGTTTCCCAAGTGTGAATACCTCTAGTGATAAGAATATCAAGATAAGTAATCTGATAATGATGACACACATAAGTAAACTTAATACACGGATCGCGGGTGTTCAACCATTGAAAAAAACTCTGTAGCTCCGATTCAGAGCCCTGCCATAGGAGAAAAATGTCGTCGATATATCTATTCCACGTTTTAATCTGTTGCTGGAATGGGGACCCACGAAGCCATTGGTCTTCAAAATTACCCATGTATAGATTCGCGATGGATGGGGCACAAGTAGCACCTATGGCGACTCCTGAAGTCTGCTGATAAATGGTTCCTTCAAATATGAAAAAATTATGAAAAATGGCTAACTTGGCCAATTGTAATAGAAACAATAATTGAGAATCTCCCACATCTCCTCGTTGTTTCAACGAACGTTCCACAAGAGAATAAGCTGCTGGTTGTGGTATGCTAGTGTACAATGACACTACATCAAAGGTAGCTAATAATGTATCAGACTGACTTGCCCACTGAGACAAACCTTGTAAGAGGGTTAAAAAATGAGTAGAATCCTGTAAAAAGGACGGAATTAGCCTAATTAAGGGTCGCAAATAGGAATCCAGGAACGTTGAGACTGGTTCCAAAACTCATCCTTGTGTTGACACAATAGGGCGGCCTGGCGGATGTAACAAATCCTTATGTATTTTTGGCACTAAATAAAAAGTAGCTATACTAGGTGCCGGAGGATTCAGAAAATGATATTCCTGTTTACTCAAAAAATGTTCATTAAGGGCTGCAGAAGTTATCATTTTAATTTCTGCTTGCAAAGCCTTAGTAGGATCTTGATCCAACTCCTTGTATGTTATTAGATCTTGTAATTGTAGTTTAGCCTCTCGAACATAATCATATCGATTCATCACCACCACAGCGCCTCCTTTATCAGCACGACGGACGACAATATTAGTCCGTCTCTTCAAAGTTTTTAACGCCTGACGTTCAAAAAATGATAACCTAGCATGTTGTGAACGTTTGGTGCTTTCAAGAGATTGAATATCTTGTGTAACTAATTTTTTGAACAATGATAGCGCCACATGAGGAGGACTGGGAGGAGTCCACTTAGAGCGTAATGGCAATTTGATTCGACCTATCGATTGTGAAGTTGGCACTTGCAGGTTGAATTGCTGAGACGATGCATTTTCAGAAAAAAACTGTAATGAAGAGGAAGACGAATCCAGCGAAGCAAAGAAATCTTTTAAAGCCAGTTTTCTCATAAGGCCCTCAAGGTCTATATTGAATTGAAAAGAATCATGTTTCAAAAAAGGAACAAAGGATAATCCTTTGCTCAATAAGGAGACCTCAGTCAAAGATAACTGTATACGCGAAATGTTAATCACTGAAGTTTGCTCAGATTGTGAATGGGTCAACGCTGCTCCTTGCGTCGTTGATTCCGTCGCTCTTGGTAACCTTCCTTTTCTTCTCCTTTCTTTTTCTTTCTTTCTCGTCGGCATCCCCTGATAAAAAATCATCGCTGGCTGACTTCAGTGACTCTGTGCTTCCTTCTGAGGTGTCTTCAAACATAACTCGTTTTTTACTCTGTTGCTTACGTTTAGGGTTCTGCCAAGGGTAGATGCATCCAATCGTATAGTCTAAATTATCCCGCTTTAATTTGTTGACCTTTTTGGTCATCACTTCGCGTCGAACAATTTCAACCTGTTTCGACGTGTCCTCTATTTGTTTGGAAAACTTATCTTCAGTGTTACATATTTTCAATTTTTTCAACATTTCTTCTATTTCTGCGGTCAATTTGTCCATTTCTGCTTTTGTGTGTTGAACAATCAGCACCATTAGATCAAGTGAACACTTGTTTAATACTTTATTCCATTGGGTGATGAACTCAACTTCTAAATTAGGCATACGGGGTTCCTTATAGATACGAAGTCCTCGGGGAATCTGCTGCCGATTGATGTACTCTATCATAGAAAAACGATGGAGCTCAATTCGTACTCGTTTCTGTTGCAATTTTAACAATGCTTCCCAAGTGTGTGAGACGTCTTCAAAACCAGGATCAGTTTCAAATGTAGAAAACGGGGTCTTTTCCTTAGTCAGATCCTTAATGAACTCTTGAGAAAAACTTGTTCTACTAAGGAAGACTTCAAAATTAAATCTCGAGCCCTGATAAAGGATTTTTTAGAGCGCGGTTACCCTTTGAAAGTGGTCAAAAGTGCCTATAAGAGAGCCCTTTATAGGGATCGGAGCACATTGTTAAAGTGCCATCAACCAAGCTTGAATATCGTTTCTGAAGTGGATGAGCCTTTTATTAATTTTGTCACCACTTTTTCTCCATTTAGTAAAGACATTAATAAAATTATTAAGAAACATAGCAACATATTACAGGTAGTTCCAGGATTGCAGGGACGGAAAATCCACTGTGTATGGCGGCGAAACAGAAATCTTAAAGAGCAGTTATGTCCGGCCATTTTGCCTTTGGATTCTATGGGCATTTCCCCTGTTCTAACACCAATGGGCCATTACAAATGTGGAAACTGTAACGTGTGTGACATTACTATGGATATTACTCAATTTAAACATCGTGGAACCTCTCATACTTTTCGACATCGAACGACTTCTGGGTCCATAAACGTGGTCTACGTGATAGTCTGCCCGTGTGGCTTACTATACGTGGGCAAGACAGTTCGGCCATTTAGAACACGGATGCGGGAACACTGCAGCCGCCTGAAATGTAAAGTACTCGAAGCACCTCTAGTACAACATTGTCTAAGTAAACATCACATTTTTGAACAATTACGGTGCTTCTGCATAGATCAAGTAAATTCTGGTATGCGCGGTAGGACTATTGCTGACACGCTTCTTTGGAAAGAACAAAAATGGATTTTTACTCTTCAAACGGTAAATCCAAGTGGATTGAATGTCCGGTTGGAATTAGCACTCTGTCTTTGACCATTGGAGTTTTTTCTATTTTTTCTTTTCATGATATATAATTTTGCTTCATCTGCAACATAGTTCATTACCTGATAGTGAGTACAATGAGAACACGTGATCAGTTTTACCCTTTAAAAATGGAGGTCTAACCTGGATCCCGCATGCGCGGCGTTTTTTTGCAAAGAGATTTTTCCTACTGAGTGTTTGGAGGTGCAATTAATACGTGGGCAGCATCCAATTTTAAGGTTTTTTGATATATATAATAAGTTTTGATATGCTACAACACAACTGGCTTTATGAATAATTTTCACGTCTTTATGTTTATTCAGCCAAGAACAGACAATTCCCTGAGGAAACTTCTTAAGTGAAACGCTTGGGGTGCCTAACTGAAGGCGTTGGGATTGCCCTGCTTTGACCATCTGGCTGACTCTTAAAAGCTAAGTTTACTTTTTTCCTTTGAGCCATTGAAAAGTTTACTATTAAGTGTCTTTGATTGAAGGTTTCAAGATAATGCTTTCAAGATAATAGATAAGTTTATCGATATTAAAAAAAACCTACAACACTGAGTCATTGATGTTAAAACTGGCACCGTTAAAGGGCTAGGAGCCCATGGTTGAGTGCCGACAGTTTTTCTGAGACCAGTGTTACAGTGAAAACAAGAAAGCTTCATGTTATGTGAGTTATTAAACGGCATGTATTATAAATAACCTGGACTTAAAGGCATAAGACTATTTAGTGGAATCTTTCCTGGAAGATAATAGCACCTGTAATGCCTCATCTTGAAGGTCTAGGTGTGAAAGGACAATGCGTTCAGCGGCCAAGCTGTCAGATGGAGTGAGTGTAGGTTGGGGTGTAGAAGGGGTCCCTGTTCCTGAAACAGGAGATCGGGAGAATACCCGAGATGGTGAGGAGGAGACTGAGCTAGCTGAAGTAGAAGAGGAAACCATTGGCCAGTGAGACACAATCAGAATAATTTTGCCCTAGTCATTCCGCAACTTGAAGAGTCTTTGCAATGAGAGGAAAAAGGGGAAAGGCATAGAAAAGGACCTGTCCCCAATGTAGGAGAAAAGCATCAGAGGTCTCCCTGTGGGGAGATGGAATTCTGAAGCAATAATGGGGTAACTGTGTGTTGTCTGGAGAAGCAAAGAGGTTAAATAGTGGGAATCCCCAGTGAAGAAATAACTGCTGTACTACTACTGGGTTCAACCTCCACTCGTGTGGGTGGAGAACTTGGCTCAGTCTGTCTGCTAGTTTGTTCTCCTCTCCTGGCAGATATACTGCATGTAAATGTATGTTGTGGACTGTTGCCCAGATTCATAGTGCAGCGGCCTCACTGCATAATAGACGAGAGCCTGTTCCCCCCTATTTTTTTATGTAGAACATGGTCACCTGATTGTCTGTCCTTATGAGGACTGACTTGTCCAGTAGGTGGTGAGAGAACACCCGAATGGCACTGGATATAGCTCAGAGTTCGAGTAGATTGATATGCAGGTGGGTGTCTGGATGAGACCAGAGGCCTTGAGTTGTCGGGCCGAGGAGGTGAGCCCCCCAGCCTTGCTTTGATGCATCTGTTGTCAGAGTACAATGTGGTACAGATTTTTGAAAAGGTAACCCTACGTCAAGCTTCTGTGGTATGGTCCACCAGAGAAGAGAGGCCTTCATCCGGAGAGATAGTGATGAGATCAGAGAGGTGATCTCTGGATTGTGTCCACTGCTATGAGAGGTTCCATTGAGTCTCTCGCATGTGTAGCTGAGCATGAGGGATTGCATGCGCTGTTGAGGCCGTATGGCCTGACAATCGCAGGCATGTCCTGGCTGTCACTGTTGACTGCTGCTGGATCTGAGAAACTAGGGTAAGCAGTTTGATACATCTGTCTTCTGGGAGAAAAACTCAAGCTTGAACAGTATCCAACCAAGTTCCTATGAACTCTAAGGTTTGAGGAGAAACTAGGTGTGACTTTGGATAAGTTGATAACAAATTCTACTTCCTGTAGTATGTGGATGGTTTATTGAAGAGCAACTGTAATCGAGTGGGCGGTATCTGCCTTTATCAGCCAGTCGTCTAAGTAAGGGAAGAGAAATATTCCAAGGTCCTGAGAAAGGCTGCTAGACGCTTTGTGAAGACCTGAGGTGCTGACGAGAGTCCGAAGGGGAAAATTCGATATTGATAATGTCAGTTATGAAAAACAAACCTGAGGTATCTTCATTAGTCTGGATGTATGAAGATGTAAGTATATGCATCCTTTAGATCCAAAGAGGAAGAAGAGTTCCTAGAGAAGTCATCTTGAACTTTTCTACGATAAGGAATTTGTTGAGATTCCTGAGAACCAATATGGGTCCGTAGCACCCTGTTTTCTTTAGAATTAAGTAGTAATGGGAGTAGGACCCTAGATCTTGCTGGGATAGTGAAGGGGAAAAATGAATCCCCCTTCAGGTACCTTTGTTACAGGTTGAATCCATCTTGTGCTAACGTCTATAGCTCAGGTCTAAGAAAGAAACAGCCTGCTCTGACTTTTTCACACTGAAACTGCAAAATCAGCAAGATTGAGCAATAAAATGAGCTAATATCCTGTCCCAGAGAGCTGACACAATGAGAGGCTCTGAAAACTACACAGCTAGTGAAAAGCTGTCACCTGGGCCCCTTGAATGAACAAAGGGGAAAAGAACGAAGAACTTAATCTGCAGGAAACAGAGCCAGCACACAGCGACAAGGACTGCCGTGAGAATGGGAAGACAGGATGCTACAAGGGAAAAAAATAAAGGGTAGAGATTGGGAAGCAGATTTGCTTGAAATGAGTGGAGTGGAGGAGTGGCCTAGTGGTTGGGGCAAGGCTCGCCGGAAGGTCGGGGGATCAAATCCCACTAGAGGACAGCAACCTTGGGCCGGAAGGACTGGGGTTTCTAGTCCCACAGGTGCTCCTTGTGGTCTTGGGCAAGCCACTTAACCCTCCATAGCCCATGTTCCCTGTAAAATAGTTATCTCCAAGTTACAATGCCCTGTTCAATGTAATTTCAGTTTGTTCAATGTAAACCGCACTGATGCAGAATAGCACGGTATATAAGAGAATGTAATAAATAAATAAATAAATAATGGAGAATGAGAAAGGGGGCAATATGATAATTACACTTACCTGGTAATTGTAGTTCCTTGAGTGACGACAGTTCAGTCCTCTACCTCTGGGTTGTCAATCTCCTCCTGCAGCATGGAGACTGGTATGTCAAATTTATGACATCACTGGATATAGCCTGCTGCTGTCTCTGCCTCCTCCCAGTGTGATCTATTAACAAAGCAGACTCAAAGGAGCAAACAATAAGTAGCCATGAAAGAACAAAACTTGCAATGTTAACCTCAACCAAACTAGGAACTTCTTCTCCCCTTCCCACAAGGCTTTCTTACCCCTTGCCCTGACAGAAGGGAAATTAAAAACACACACCCGAAGATTGTTTTTTTTTTTTTTTTTTTGATATGAACCTACCTGTAATCCGCCTCTCACAATACCCAACGCGACGTTTGCTTCAGAACCTGGATGGGATGGAGGACTGAACTGTCGTCACTCAAGGAACTACAATTACCAGGTAAGTATAATTATCATTTCCTTATCGTTCCTCCAGTTCAGTCCTCTACCTCTGGGAAGTACCAGAGCAGTAATTAACGGGTGGATCCCGCAAGCCGGCAGACAGAACCACCGACCCGAAACGGGCATCAGCTGAGGCCGCGATGTCAAGGTGATAATGCTTACTGAATGAATGTAACGACGACCATGTCGCCGCTCTACAAATGTCCCCCAGCGGAACCAGACTATGCTCCGCCCAGGAACACGCCTGCGCTCTAGTGGAATGTGCCCGCAATCCAGCGGGCACCACTCTCCCCTTAAGCAAATAGGCAGAAGCAATCGCCTCCCGAATCCACCGAGCAATGGAAGCTTTAGCTGCTGCCTCGCCTTTGCGCACTCCACCAAACAAAACAAACAACCGATCTGACTTCCGAACCGACTCAGTCACCTTCAAGTATTGACGTAATGCCCTTTTCACATCTAGACAATGAAGCCTACGATCCGACTCATCGCCCTCCCGAGACCGGGCAGACAAACCGTTTGATTCAAATGAAAGGGAGACACCACTTTAGGCAAAAAGGACGGAACAGGACGTAACATCACTTTTTCCTTCGAAAAAGATAAGAAGGGTTCCCTACACGAAAGTGCCTGCAACTCTGAGATACGCCTCGCTGAACAAATAGCCACCAAAAACACCGTCTTTAACGTCAAATCCTTCATGGATGCTCGACGCAAGGGCTCAAATGGCGGCCGGGATAACACTGTCAAAACAAGATTGAGATCCCAAGGCGGAACGCACACCCTACGTCTGGGCCTCAAATTAGAGAGTGCCTTAAGAAAACGACACACGTCCGGGTGCGCCCCCAAGGACACTCCATGAACCTTGTCGCGGTAGCAGGAAAGAGCCGCCAACTGAACGCGCAAGGAACTTGCCGCTAGTCCCTTCTCAAAGCCATCCTGCAAAAAGTCCAACACGAACGGCACCGCTACCGTGGCCGCCCGGACCTGGCGACGAGAACACCAATCCTCAAAGATACGCCAGACCCGCACATATGCCAAGGACGTCGACTGTTTACGCGCCCTCAGCAAAGTCAACACCACCGCCAACGAATAACCCTTCTTTCTCAACTTAGCCCTTTCAATGGCCAGACCATAAGCGAGAACCGATCCACCTGGGGCATGAACAACGGACCCTGCACCAAGAGATCCGCCCTCGACGGGAGCCGCCACGGTGCCCCATCCAGGAGACGCACGAGGTCCGCGTACCATGGCCGGTGGGGCCAGTCGGGCGCTACCAACAGTACCCTTCCCGGGTGGGCCCCAATCTTTTGAACCACCCGGCCTATAAATGCCGACGGTGGAAAGACATACAACAGACCTTCCTGCGGCCACCGAAGCATTAACGCGTCGATACCTTCCGCCATCCTCTTGCGCCTTCTGCTGAAAAACCGGCTCACTTTTGCCGAGCGGAACGTCGCCATGAGATCCATTATCGGAGGGCCCCACCGATCCGCTATCTGCACGAACACCTCGGGATGCAACTCCCACTCTCCGGCATCTACTTGCACTCTGCTGAGAAAGTCCACTGCGACATTGTCCTTTCCCGCAATGTGCGCCGCTGAAATTGCCAGTAAACGGGGCTCTACCCATGCGAACAGCTGGTCCGCTTCTGCTGCCATTGCGGCACTGCCCGTGCCGCCCTGCCGAATGATGTAGGCTACTGTCGCCGAGTTGTCCGACAGCACCCGAACCGGGCGACCCAATACCAGACTCTCGAAGGCTTGAAATGCCCGGACCACCGCTCGAAGTTCTAGGCGATTGATCGACCAGGAGGCCTCCGCTGAGGACCACTGCCCCTGCGCAAACCGGTCCCCGCAGTGCGCGCCCCAGCCCCCCAGGCTGGCATCTGTCAACAACGGGAGCCACTCTGGCTTTTCCAGCGGCATCCCCGCCGCCAACACTGACCTGCGTAACCACCAACGAAGCGATCTGCGGACCTCGACCGGACACGGAAGCCGCCTGCTCAGCGGATCTGCCTGATGCGACCACCGGCGCAAAAGAGCTCTCTGCAAGGGCCTCATATGCACTTTGGCCCACGGCACTGCTTCCAATGTCGCCGCCATCGTTCCCAGCACCCGGAGATAGTGCCACGCTGTCGGTGCCGGAACTAAGAGAAACTGCCGAATTAGGTGCCTCAACGCTTCTGCTCTCCTGTCTGGCAGAAACACCAGCCCCTTTTTCGTATCGAAACGTACCCCCAGGTATTCGAGTTTCTGAGAAGGGACTAACTGACTCTTTGCCGGGTTGACTACCCAACCCAGACCCTGCAAAAACTGCACCACTCTGTCACTCGCACACTTTCCTCCTTGGATCTTGCTCAAATCAACCAATCGTCGAGATAAGGATGAACTAGAATGCTCTCTCTGCGCAACGCTGCCGCCACCACCACCACCATAATTTTGGTGAAGGTGCACAGCGCCGTGGCTAAGCCAAAGGGCAGCGCCTGAAACTGATAATGACCCCAGGGCAGGGCGAACCGTAGAAACTTTTGATGCGCTGCTCGAATCGTAATGTGCAAGTACGCCTCCGTCAGATCCAGAGATGTCAAGTACTCTCCCTGCCGCACTGCCACGATGACAGACCTTAGCGTCTCCATCCGAAAGTGCGGCACCCGAAGGCATCGATTTACGGACTTTAGGTCTAAAATAGGTCGCAGCAAGCCGCCCTTCTTGGGCACCACGAAATAAATTGAGTACCGACCCTCGCCGAATTCGGCTTTCGGAACCTTGACCACCGCCCCTAGCTGGAGCAGCCTTTCCAAGGCCCTGCGAACCGCCGCGGTTTTCCGGGGCCCTCTGCACGGCGAACGAACGAAGGAATCCCGTACGGGGCGCGCCAACTCTAACGCATAACCCTGTTGGATGATCTCTAACACCCACTGATCAGACGTGATGTGGGTCGAAGCGGAGAACTCCCGAAGCCGCCCGCCTATGGGA
Source organism: Ichthyophis bannanicus (assembly GCA_033557465.1). Taxonomy (NCBI): domain Eukaryota; kingdom Metazoa; phylum Chordata; class Amphibia; order Gymnophiona; family Ichthyophiidae; genus Ichthyophis; species Ichthyophis bannanicus. The sequence continues at coordinate 340,459,556 of CM066032.1, forward strand.
GGTCCCTCCACTTGGACCCGCCTCGCTTCATTGTGACTTACATGGGGCCGGGGCAGTGGACGATGAGAAACCTCTATTGGCCCCCCGAAATCCACGAAACCCCTGATCGCGGGCCTGAAAGCGGCCCCTTTGGAAACTCCCAAACCGTGCTGAACGGAACCGACGAAAATCCCGAAACTGGCCTCTAAAACCTTGCACCGACTTTGCCTGTTTGGGCTTATCCTCTGGGAGTCTGCCAGCCTTGGACTCCCCGAGATCTTTCACCAATTTCTCCAAATCTTCTCCAAAGAGCAAACCACCCTTAAAGGGGAGCTTGCTGAGACGAGACTTAGATGGCCCATCCGCCGCCCAATCCGCCGCCGTACTATTGGCCAGCGCCCTTATCAGATCGTAATGCATGTCTGCCAAATACGCCAAACCTGACTCCAGTCGATCCAACTCCTTAATCTCTTCGACATCCATATGCGACGACTGGCGCAGCCGCTGGACCCACAGCAAACATGCGCGGGCCACCCACGCCCCACAGATGGAGGCCTGTAGAGAAAGCGAATCTGCCTCAAACGCCTGCTTCAGTAGACCATCCACCTTACGGTCATGAGTATCCTTTAAAGCCGCACTACCTTCCACCGGAATAGTGGTTTTCTTTGTCACCGCAGACACCACCGCATCTACCCGTGGCGCCTGGAACCTGTCCATATCCTTGTCGGCCAGCGGATAAAGCCTTTTCATCGTGCGAATACCACGAAGTCCCGCTTCTGGCTTATCCCACTCTTCCTGAATCATTTTCTCCACCACCCGGTGGACTGGAAACACCACCTGCGTCTGTCGCACCGCTTGAATGACGGGATCCTCCACCTCGTCGTCCACTGCCGCAGGAGCAGCCAGGTTCAACATCTGCAATGTCTCTGCGATCAAAGCGGCTAGCTCCTCTCTGCGGAAGATCCTGATAATCTTAGCCTGATCTTCGGGCTCCGGGATCTCACCTTCCTCCAGATCCTGTGAGACCCTCCTCTGGGTTCCATTCCGGCTCCTGGGTCTCAGGCCACTCGCCTGCTGCCAAAGGCGATTCAGTCCGCCTTGCCCGCTTAGGCGCTGGTGGCTCCTCGCTAAGCTCGAGAGCCGCCTCCAGTTTCGGTGCCGCACCGAGTATCCCCGTACCTGGCCTTTTCCCCTGACGCCGTAAACAAAACGCCTGATGCAACAGTAAAACAAAATCATGGCTAAACTCCAACACCTGTGTTGATAGGGAAGCTCCCGAAGGACCCGCAAGCTCCTCAACCTCCGGCTCCTGCGCCGGCGAACACGGGGAATCTGTCCGCTCCCCCACGGACGGTCCCTGCGCCTCTGAGCTGTCCTTGCCCTCCATCTGCTGCTCTACTGTGGACGACAGGGTCGCACAAGTCCGGCAAACCCCTATATCGGCCACTGCGCCCCTCCTAGTACCACACACCAGACAGAGAGGCCTTGCCGCCATCCAGCCAAGCAGCAGCCGCCTCTGGGGCTTCCGATCACTGTGCTGTTTTTTTTTTTTTAAACTAGCAGATGTACTGGTAGATATGATGCCCTAAGGGCATTCCCTAAGGACGCCACTGCCCCGCAGCCCCCTATTTCCCGATGAGACTGAAGTGGACTTTAAAACCAAAAGAAATCCAAAAGAAACCCCCAAAAAAAGAAAGTTAACCAAAACAAAACCAAACCAAAAGCTAGAAACGTACAGGGACACGTAGGAGGGACATGAGGCCAGTCCCTAGGCTCACTGGCACTCTGAATCGCGGGCACCGCAGCTACACATGGGCCACACGCGGCAGCTAAAATGGCCGCCGCAAACACCAAGCAGCCCCGAAAAAGGCGCCAAACTGCACTGCTGCACACCGGCGACCGTACCGAGAGGCTCCCGACTGAAAAAGGCACCCGCCCCGGCGAAATCACCTACCGGGAGGACTGCCGCCGCTCCGGAGAAGAAAACCAGAGACACTTTTGCAGAGAGTCGGCTCCGGATCGCTGTCTACCCCGACAGACTCGTTATGCCGGGAAGACAAGCAGCACGATCCCACAGAAATAATTATAGATTTATGTGCCTCTGCTCACCTCAAGAAGAGCTCTTCCCCGAATGTCCTGGGAAAGAGAACTTCTGGGCCTTAACGAGGAGAATGAACTCGACTTCCTGAGGCAGTCCCTCCCCCTGAACATGCGAAATGCAGGGCAAAGGAGCAAGAATGTCTATAGCCTGCTACTCTTTTATTCTTTTAAAGGCACAGCTCCCAAAATAAAATAAGGGCAATTCACCATAACCAATTAACTAATTAAATTTCAAACCCCCTGGGTCCTATCCTATTAGCTCCTTATTAATTCCTCCAGAGCCCTTCCACAGGGCTCGTCAAGTCTTTCTGCTGCATGGAGACTGGTCACACTGGGAGGAGGCAGAGACTACAGCAGGCTATATCCAGTGATGTCATAAATTTGACCTACCAGTCTCCATGCTGCAGGAGGAGATTGACAACCCAGAGGTAGAGGACTGAACTGGAGGAACGATAAGGAACTATTTATCAGCAATTTGAGCCTGAAAATGAATATAAATACAAAGGAGAAATTCTAATAGGCAGACAGACATTAGTTGATCTCACTGGAGTTAGGCTGTCTCTGTCTCCAGGACCTTTTACACTTAAGTCAGGTGCTTTGCTTGTTATAGGATGTATTGATGCTATGTATTGATATTGAAATTTGTACCTCATATGTCAAAAGTAAAGCTTGTGGGGAGAGCCGGAGAAGCAGCGTTTGTGCCCGGAGGCGGCAGGCACTTGGTCCCGCGGCCCCGACGTCATCGGGGGCCTCCCTGTAAAAGGCGTGCAGCTGAAAACAGCATTGGGAGAGCCGGAGAAGCAGCGTTTGTGCCCGGAGGCGGCAGGCACTTGGTCCCGCGGCCCCGACGTCATCGGGGGCCTCCCTGTAAAAGGCGTGCAGCTGAGAACAGCATTGGGAGAGCCGGAGAAGCAGCGTTTGTGCCCGGAGGCGGCAGGCACTTGGTTCCGCGGCCCCGACGTCATCGGGGGCCTCCCTGTAAAAGGCGTGCAGCTGAGAACAGCATTGGGAGAGCCGGAGAAGCAGCGTTTGTGCCCGGAGGCGGCAGGCACTTGGTCCCGCGGCCCCGACGTCATCGGGGGCCTCCCTGTAAAAGGCGTGCAGCTGAGAACAGCATTGGGAGAGCCGGAGAAGCAGCGTTTGTGCCCGGAGGCGGCAGGCACTTGGTCCCGCGGCCCCGACGTCATCGGGGGCCTCCCTGTAAATACTCTGCAGTTAGGCGCAGCCGGAGGCGCTGCCGGGGGCAGCGATCAAAGGGGCACGATACAAAGGGCGTTTTAGGCCCCTTGGGAGCCCCTTGGAGCCTCGCAGGAGTTTTGCAGGAGCAGTATATAGTAAGTTCTGCCAGCCGCAGAGACAGTGATGGGGAAAAGGAAGAAGAAAGTGATACCAGAGGCGAAAGCTGATCCGGTGGTGGGTCCTATGGACAAACATCTGCAGGCAAAGGTAGGAGTGGATGCGTCTCTGGATCCGGATTTTCTGGCCTTTCGCTCATCAGTGGCGTCTCTAAGTTCTCCAGACAGATCTCCACCTTCTCCTCCAGTTTATATCTCTCCACCCTCTTCGGCAATTGTGGGCGAGCATGCTAAGCAAAGTACCCCAGTGGTTTCACGGGGGAACTTAACACCTGTAGCTTGGGTTTCTACTCCAGGTGTCAGTGCGGAGGTTCCTGAGAACCAGGTTACTCTGCTCGACATATGGAGGAGTATTACCCGTATAGAGAGTATTCTAACCCCCACCGTCTCACAGCTCTGTAACTTCTCTTCGGAGGTTAGTGACCAGCTGTCAGCCGTAGAAGAGCGTCTAGGGAATATGTCCTCTCAGCTTAATAAATGTGAGACTCAGTGTGCAACTCTTAAAGCTACTAGTGTTTCAAGTATTAAGGAGAGTTTGTATGTTCATCATAGGATGGAAATGTATGACAATTTGTTTAGAGCTAAAAATATTCGGTTGTTAAATTTTCCTATATGTCATTTGCTATCTCCAGATATATTATTTCGGAAGTATCTTAAAGAGTCTTTGGGTCTGGCGTCTGCCGACTCTATTATGGTTTCTAAGTTATACTATTTGACTGGGTGGAAGGTATCTGCTGGCACACCTGGTGAGTATGATACTCTCCAAGGTGGTGCTGACATTGACCTTACCAAATTTCTAGAAGACTCTCAGGATACTATCCTTACTCGGGCTACTTTGGTAGTCACTTTTGTTTCTGAGTATGATAAATCAGTTGTGTTTAAATTGTACTTTAAAAAGCCAGCCGTGCCGTTCTGTGGTGCTAAGGTGCAGATGTTTCCTGACGTCTGTAAGGCCACTCAACTTAGGAGACAGGCCTTTTTAGCTTTGAAACCTAAGGTAGTGGCACTTTCAGCTAGTTTTTTCCTTCGTTACCCCTGTAAGTGTTTAATTACGTTTCAAGGGTCTAAATATACCTTTGTTGATCCTTCTCAACTGCAGTTATTTTTGGATAATAAATGAGTGTGCATACTTTGTTAGGAGAAGTGGGGATAATGGGTTTGAGCTGCCTTAGTAGTAGGATTTGGTATCCTGAATGTTTGGTTATATAGTTGCTTTTATTTCTCCCCTTTATAGTGGGCTAAGTGATATGCTGATGTGTTATTATTTTCCTATTATTCGGAGGGTTTCTCCTTTGTTATGTTTTTGGAATGACATTTGGCATTTTGATTGCTTGTGTACTTTCTTTGTAAGTATGTTTAAAATTTCATAAATAAAAAAAAAAAAAAAAAAAAAAAAAAAAGTAAAGCTTGTGATGTTACAGACCTGGCAAAATAAATAAAAAATTTCCATGCTCTTACGGTGGCATGAGCAATTTGTTTAAGGTCCTGTATGTATGTTGGGGTTGAACACAAGCTGTGAATGCTGGATGTACTAAGATCCACAAAGTATGGATGCACCCTTCGGGGAAGATGTGCGTTTCCTCTGCTGCTTTGATAAATTTGTCAACTATGCTGCACTATGCAGATCATTGCAGTGTGACAGCCATTGTCTCATCTTGGGGATACATTGTGGTGTCCTGATATGCGTAAGTTGGTTCAGGCAGTAGTTAGTGGCTGCCACACCTGTATCACTAGCACCCCCCATGCACATCTTAAACCAAGTGGGGGTGCAATACCAAGACCACAAGGACCTTTTCTGCATTGGCACATTGATTTCGCTGATATGCAGGTGAAATGTCAGGGCAGACGTATGATACCTATTGGTTCTGGTTTGTCCTTACTCACAATTTTATTTATTTATTTATTATTTATTACAGTTTCTTATATACCGCGCTATTTAGAATCAGCGCGGTTTACATCATAACAAAACGACCATAACGACAAACTGTCAGGTTTTACATTGAACAGGAGTACAAACTTGGATAACTGGGTTAACTATATACATAAACTATCTACACTGCAGTGTGAGGGCATTTCTAGATTGGGTCATTTCTTGGAGGGGATATCTAGTTCAGTTGCTGTCTGGGAAATATTGGCAGAAAAGGTATGTTTTGAGAGCCTTTCTGAACTGATATAGATTGGTAATGGCTCTAATGTCAGGGGGTAGGGTGTTCCAGCATTTTGGTACATAAAAACTGAATGCCCTGTTTGTGGTGTTCGTGTTGGACTTTGTTGAAGCCTTTGGTATTGCTAGCAAGTTTACAGCTGATGTTCTTCTTGCTCTGTTAGGGGGGACCATGTGGATTAGATTCGTGAGTGAGAGGGATGAGGTGCCTTTGATTGCCTTAAATGCTAATACAAGGGATTTGAAGGTGATTCTCCCGTGAATTGGTAGCCAGTGTAGCTGTTTGAGAATAGGAATCACGTGGTCGTTTCTGGATGCACCGTAGAGGACCCTAGCTGCGGCATTCATGGCCAACTGTAAGGGGGTTAGTGTGGATTGGGGGAGACCTTGTAGGATGGCATTTGCAAAGTCAAAATGCGGCAGGATCAGCGCTTGATATATGGTACGGAAATCGTCTGGGTCCAGCAGGGAGAGTAGGTGTTTGAGAGAACGGATTTTGAAGTAGATGGCTTTGACTACGCTGCTTATGTGGCGTCTCATGTCTAGATGTTGGTCCAGTGTAACTCCCAAATATTTTATTGCATCTTTAGTTTGCAAATCAGCTTCCTTGACACTGACGTGGGATGGGGGCGTAAAGTTGGAGTCTCTGGAGATGAAAAGGACCTCTGTTTTTTTATGCTGGATACGTAGGTTCTGTGTCTGGAGCCATGTTGAAACTGCATTGAAACAATCTGTGAGTGGGGTCAGGTCCATGTGGGTTGTGGAGAAAGGCATGTATAAAAGAATGTCATCTGCATATATCATGCAGTTTACGTTGAATGATCTTATGATATTGCATATGGGCTGCATGTAGATATTGAAGAGTAAGGAGGATAATGAGGATCCTTGAGGTACCCCTTGTTTTTGATGGAAGTGGCTAGACTCTTCTGATCCAGACTTCACATATTGCCATCTATCGTCCAGATAGATGGCAACAATGGGTTGAAGCATTTCCCTGTAAGAAAGAGACCGCTGCTGAAGTCCTAAAAGTATTAATGGAACATTTAATTCCCCGGTATGGGATCCCTGCCCCTAATCTTATCAGATAATGGGTCCCATTTTAAAAATCAATTAGTCAAAGAATTTTCTGAAAAATTGCCCATTAGATGACGTAATGTTGCTGTCTATTCTCCAACCTCAAATGGCCTTGTAGAAAGGTGCAATGGTCTTATTAAAACACAGTTAAGAAATCTAATGATTAGGAGTGGCCAGACCTGGCTGCAAGCATTACCTCTTTGTCTGTATCTACTGAGAAATAATCCTATCAAGCGGTTAGGTCTAACTCCTCATGAAATCATAACTGGAAGAAGGAGCATGTGCCCAGTTATGAAGTCAGGTACCCAAAATTTGCCCGACTTGTTTTCTGCTTATCTTACAGGACTTCAGACCAGTGTATCATTGATTCAACAGAAGTTGGCTTCCCGCATACCACCAACACCATTAGTCCCATATGTTTTTGAATTGTGTGATCTTGTCTACCGCCGGATCCAAGTGAGGGACAAGTGGTACCATCCTATCTACTCTGGATCACATACTGTTACAGCTGTAACTCCAACCACTGTTCAGCTTGATAATGGCACTTCGTGGATACACAGCAAAGATATTTTTCCAGCCCCTACCATCAGTAGTGTTCAACAAACTGTGGATACAGAACAGTGATCTCATTCGTGATGGACACTTCTCCGAGAGAAATGGAAAAAGAGAAGCTCCACTTGGACCCACTATAAAGACACTTACCTAAGGCCTGTTTAAGATATTAGTATAACTGATTAAATGTGTATACTATCTGAAGCCTATTTATCTCCTGTCAGTCCTTCTGTGTTAGATCCGCCTCCTGTAATTTTCATTCTGTTAGTAATCATATTTGTTGTACTTTGCTTAGTATTGCTGCTTTTTAGATTGCTTTTATAATGCATAAGGCCCACCAGTCCCCATTGAATCCCTCCCCTTTCATGGTATGGGCAATTCTTTGTGGAACACTGGTAGGATCACTTATTTATTTATTTAACTGTATTTATATCCCGCTTTTCACCGGGTCAAAGCGGTGGAACACATAACAAGGGGGGGGGATCAAGTGGGGGGGGGGGCCATCACCAGGGGCTCAACATTGATGATTTTGGGTGAACATAGAGACTGACAAGATAGCATAGTTCTTGGTCCGGAGTTCTTGGAAAAGATGGAGGATTCTTATTCAGAGATGTTCTCAGAATAGGATGGTTTTTAGCTGCTTTTTGAATGATGGTAGATCACCGTTGTTCCTGATGTGGTTTGGTAGAGAGTTCCAGAGGGATGGAGAATAGAGTTCAAAGGCTCTGTTGCAGGTCCTTTGTGTTGTCTTGGTTCTTTTGTGGGAGATGGCAATGGAGCTGTTGGAGGATTGTCTGGTTGTTTTGTTGTGGGTCGGACGAGGCAGTAGGGCGCGGAGTGGGGTGGCTTGTGGTTGGTGGATGGTTTTGTGGGTGAGTAGAAGAGTTTTGTACTTAATTCTTGCTTCGATGGGGAGAATATGAAGGTCTCTCAGAATTGGGGTGATGTGATCCCGTTTCTTTGCATTGTGAATTATTCTCGCCGTGGTGTTTAGAGCAGTTCGGAGGGGATTGGTTTGTGTGGCAGGTAGGCCATGGTAGATTATGTTGCAGTAGTCCAGATGAGGGAGTGTCAGAGCCTGCATTACTGTCCTGAAGTCCTGCGGCTCAAGGAGGGGTCGGAGACGTTGTACCGTTTTTGCTTTGTGTAATACAGTTCTTGTGGTCTTGTTGATGTGTTGCTTAAGGGTTAGGGCTTGGTCGATAATAATGCCGAGATATCTTATGTGGGGTTGTATTTGGATTTGCGTGGTTCCCATGGTGAGGTGAGTGGGTGGTTTGAAGTCTGGGTCTTTCGTCACTATAAGAGCTTCGGTCTTCTTTATGTTAATGGATAAGTTGTTCTCTTGTAACCAGTTGGACACGTCGGCAAAGCAGGCTGATAGTTGGCCGCTTGTTGGGTCCGTGGTTGTAATTGGGGCGTAGAGCATTATGTCATCGGCGTATATGTGGAAGTTGACATTGTGGGTGCGTATGACTGAGCAGAGTGGACGAAGGTAGATGTTGAAAAGCATGGCTGACAATGTGGATCCTTGGGGTACCCCTTGATGTTGCTGGAAGGGGGGGAGGTTGAAGTTTTGGTGCGGATCAGTTGCTGTCGGTTGGTTAGATAGGATCTGAACCATTGGAGTACAGTGTCTTTGATTCCGATTGTTTGGAGTCTGTGGATGAGGGTGTTATGGGAGATGGTGTCGAAGACCGCTGATATATCCAGGAAAATTAGGATGTATCCGGAATGTTTCTCTTGGGTTCCTATGATGAGAGTGTTCATCAGTGTGGCCATGAGGGTCTCGACCCCATGTAGTGGTCGGAATCCGTGTTGCTGCGGGTCTAGTATGTTGTTGCTGTCCAGGTGTTCTTGAAGCTGACGCTGGACTATCTTCTCAATTATTTTTGCTGTGAGCGGGAGGCTCGCTACTGGTCTGTATGAGGTGGGGTCTAGGGGGTCTAGGTTGTGCTTTTTTAGGGTTCCTTCCATACTTATATATTCCTCAACCTGCTCCTCTGAATCTCTCCACACAGAAACTGAATAGTTCTTTCAGTAGTTCCTTTAATATTTCCCAAGGTAGTCTCTTACGATCCCGAAGGTCCACACCAGGACCTAAGCTATGGAAATCCACCGTTCTTGAGGTTGTCCAATTAATGAATATCTCGGACTCTATCATATGCACCCCATTGCCAAAGGGAGTTGGGTATGCACCAGTCAATATAGTACCAGTACAACCAGTGGAGTACTCGGGGAACTTGGCTTGCCAGGATCCTACCGAATACTACACTACTCCATGCTGGACCCCTCTAACTGCTCCCAAACTTGGGAACATTTCAATTTATCTGACCCGGTCCCAGTCCAAGCCTATGCCCCTTCTCATTTGATATATCCATATTGTATTGGTAATGGGGGGGCTAGTCCATTCTGACTCACACCCTTCACTGAAGAGTAATATCACCTACCATCCTGCACAACAGCGATTTACTGTTTCCCCCAGGTCCATAATTCCTTATAGCGTTTTGGCTCCTTATAGCTTGGACAACTGGTTTGTTATCACTAATGCATCTTTGAATGTTACCCCTGCTTATTGGCACAACACATACACAGTGGGTCTATTTATAAAAATGGTTCAGCAGTCCAGACACCTGGACGCAGAACTGGTACCCCTTATTCCTCCTGTTATTTTTCACGTAATGAACAATCAATCATAAGGCATACTTCAATTGCATGGGGACACAAAATGAACTGGACCTTGACCAAAAAGAGTAGTTACTCACCTGTAACAGGTGTTCTCCAGGAGCACCAGGAATCAGTCCTCACTTATGGGTGACGTCGGCGCCGACGAAGCCCTCGCGGAGCAATTTCCCCAGCTTTCAAAGAAAGCCTTTGGGATTGCAGCGTGCATGCGCGGTCCTCTTCCCGCCCAAGGATGCCATCTTGCTCAGTCGAATGACATAGCGGAAGACAGCAACCATAAGAATGACTGCAACTCCAGGGGAGGAGGGAGGGTAGTGAGGACTGATTCCTGCTGCTCCTGGAGAACACCTGTTACAGGTGAGTAATTACTCTTTCTCCAGGACCAAGCAGGAAGTCAGTCCTCACTTATGGGACTCCCTAGCTTAAGGCTACCGGAGACCTCAAGTTGGAAAAGAGAGCTCCCTCCAGCTCAACCGCACAGAAGGAAGGAATCTTCTCTGAATACGAATCCGGCCGGTAGCCAACATCGGGGCCGGCGGGTAGGAGTTGCCTAAACCTCAAAGAGATTGTGGAGGACTGCCTGTCCGAAAGCACTATCCCTGCGGGACTCCCTCTCCAGGCAGTAATGAGCCGCAAAAGTCTGGCTAGAAGACCAAGTAGCGGCCCGGCAGATGTCTGCCAACGGAACAGAGCGGAGGTGTGCGACAGACGCCGCCTTCGCCCTGACACGGTGCGCCCTGACTCGACTCTCCAAAGAGAGGCCAGCTGCCCCATACGCCCAGGCGATGCAGTCAGCTACCCAGATGGACAGAGTACGCTTCGATACAGATAACCCCAACCGATTGGGGTCAAAGGAGACGAAAAGCTGGGCAGCTTTCCTATGCTCACGCATACGGTCAAGGTAGAAGGACAAGGCTCTTCGACAGTCCAGGGTATGCAGAACAGTCTCAGCTCTGCTGGTATGTGGCCTGGGAAAGAAGGTCGGAAGAACCACCTCTTGATTGATGTGGAAAGAGGAAACCACCTTAGGAAGAAACTTAGGGTGAGTCCGTAAGACAACCCTATTCCTGTAGAACCTAGTGTAAGGGGGTTCCGACACTAGGGCCTGTAGTTCACTAACGCGCCTAGCGGAGGAGAGGGCTACCAAGAAGAGAGCTTTCCATGAGAGGAAGCGGAGGGGGCAGGTAGCCATGGGTTCGAAAGGCAGGCAAGTAAGCCTTTGTAAAACCACATTGAGGTCCCAGTCAGGAGCTGGAGGGCGCAACGGGGGCTTAAGCAGAAGCAGACCCCTGAGGAAACGCGCCACCAAGGGATGCGAGGAAAGGGGCTGGCCCTCCACCGGCGAATGATGTGCAGAGAGAGCACTGAGGTGGACTCTGACAGAGTTGGACTTGAGGTCTAGATCGGAGAGGTGCAGCAAGTATTGCAGTACCACTGACACTAGGCAGGCAAATGGGTCCTCAGAACGCTGAGAACACCAGACGGAGAAGCGACGCCATTTGAGTGTGTAAGACTTCCGGGTAGAAGGTCGCTGAGACGCCAGAACGACAGCTCCTCCGGGGGGAGCGAGAGCGGGGCCAGGACTACCCTCTCAGCAGCCAGGCCATCAGGTGAAGGGCCCGGAGGTTCGGGTGCAGAAGAGTACCCTGATCTTGGGTCAGAAGATCGGGCTGAAACCCCAGAGGGAGAGGGGTGTCCACCGCTAACTGCAGGAGCAGAGGAAACCAGGGTTGCCTCGGCCATCGGGGCGCTATCAGGATCACGTAGGCCCCGTCCCGGGCAACCTTGAAGAGCGTCCGGGACACCAGCGGCGTGGGAGGAAAGGCATACAGTAGGCCTGTGGACCACGAAATGAGGAAAGCATCCGGGGCCACTCTGAGGGGATGCGGATGCCGAGAGCAGAACCGGGGAAGCTGCTGGTTCAGGGGACTGGCAAAGAAGTCCACGGTGGGGGAGCCCCACCGGCGGAAGATTTGCTGGGCAACGCCGGGGTTCAACCTCCACTCGTGGGGCTGCAAGACCCGGCTCAGCCTGTCGGCCAGGCAATTCTCCTGCCCGGGCAGGTTAACAGCCTTGAGGAGGATGTTGTGGTCGACTGCCCAGGAGCACAGTCGCCGGGCCTCCTGACAGAGCAGGAGAGAGCCCGTGCCCCCCTGTTTGTTCACATAGAACATGGCCACCTGATTGTCCATCTGCACCAGTACGGACTGGCGAAAGGTGAGGTGAGAGAAGGTCCGCAGAGCTAGGCGGATAGCCTGCAGCTCCAGGAAGTTGATTTGTTGAGCCGCCTCCCAAGGAGTCCAAGGGCCTTGAGTGCGCGCTCCCTGGCAATGCGCTCCTCATCCCAAGAGAGAGGCATCGGTCGTCAGCACCTGGGGAGGTGCGGGAGACTGAAAGGGCATACCCCGTACCAGGTTGGGCAGGTGGAGCCACCACTGCAGAGAGGAGACCAGGCGGTCGGAGATCTGTAGAAGGTCCACCAGACCTCCTGTGGCCTGATGCCATTGAGTGCGGAGACACCACTGGACAGGCCTCATATGCAGTCGGGCGTTCGGCGTGACATGGACCGTGGAGGCCATATGACCGAGCAGCTGCAGGAACCTCCGGGCCGGAACCAGAGACAGACTGTGGAACCTGCCGGCCAAAGCCATGAGCCTGTCGGCTCGCTCTCGAGGCAAGAAGGCACGAGCTCGCAGAGTGTCGAACCGAGCTCCTATGAACTCGAGATCCTGAGAGGGGCGCAACGTGGACTTCCCGACGTTTATGACGAAGCCCAAGTGCTGAAGCAGAGCCACCGTACGCTGCGTGGCCTGAGCGACCTCTGGGGCCGACTGCGCCCGTATGAGCCAGTCGTCCAGGTAAGGAAAAACGAACAGGCCCTGAAGCCTCAGGAAGGCCGTGACGACCGCCAGGCATTTTGTGAACACCCTGGTGGCGGAGGACAAGCCGAAGGGCAGCACGCGGTACTGATAGTGTTTCCCGGCCACTACAAATCTGAGATATTGTCGGTGGTCCGGATGAATCAGGATGTGAGTATAGGCATCCTTTAGATCCAAGGAGCATAGCCAATCTCCCTGCTGGAGGTAGGGCAGCAAGATTCCAAGGGTAAGCATCCTGAACTTTTCCCGCTGCAGGAACATGTTGAGGTTGCGCAAGTCCAGAATGGGTCTGAGGCCTCCCGTCCTCTTTGGGACCAGGAAGTATCTGGAGTAGAACCCCTGACCCCACTGAGTTTGGGGCACTGGTTCCACAGCCTGCTCCTCCAGTAGACCCTGCAGCTCCTGAAGGAGTAAGTCTCTGTGCAGAGGGGGCCTCGGAGGCTCCCCCGGGAAGTAGGGGGGAGGCACCTGGTGAAAATGTAAGAGGTAGCCCCTTTGAACCACCTGCAGCACCCAGGAATCGGATGTTATGGCTGACCACCTGTGAGCAAAGTGGATCAGCCTGCCCCCCGTGCTGAGCGACGGGTGCGGAGGGGGGAGAGGCTATGCTGGCATAGTCAAAAACCCCCACCCTGCGTGGCAGGGGGCTGTGTAGCGGGCTTGGGTGCCCGCGGCCTACGGGGGCCATTCCCCTGACCCTTAGTCTGTGGGCCCTGAGTGGAAGCCGCCGGTACTTGGTATTGAAGGTGGGATTGCTTAAAGGCAAGCACCTTCCTCGGGTAAAAAGGCTTCTTCCCCGGACCCTTCCTCTTCTGCGGGGGAGCGGAGGTCTTTCGGGACAGTCGAGTCCGAGTGAGAGTCTCGGACTCGAGTTCCGCAGCCTTATCGGACATGGGCTTGCCGAAAAGGTTGTCACCTCGGCAGGGGACATCGACTAACTTGTCCTGTACCCATGGCTCGAGGTCAGATGACTGGAGCCAGGCCTGTCGGCGGGCACCGATGCCGGCTCCGGCTACTCGGGCCGATGCCTCGAAGCCGTCGTAGGCCGCCCGAGAAAGGAACTTCGAGCACTCTCGAATACTATCGGACAAGGCCAGGAACCTCTGCAAAGGTTCGTCGGAGAGACCAGCCGAGAACCCGGCGAGCTCTTTCGCCAGGTCTCGGAGGAACATGCCCATATACAGCTGGTATGTCTGGACTCTGCAGGCAAGCATGGAACCCTGGAAGCACTTCCTACCGAGGGCATCCAGGTTACGGGCCTCCTTACCCGGGGGCACCGAGGAATGCATCTTTTGACTCTTAAGCCGATGCATTGCTGATTCCACAACCATGGAGTGGTGTGGCAGTTGCGCCTTCTGGAACCCGGGGCTCTTGCGGACTCGATAAATCGAATTGATCCGCTTGCTTAACACCGGTGTCGAGGCCGGGCTTTCCCACATGCGGAAGAGCAGCCGCTCCAGCATCGGAGGGACCGGCACAGTAAAGGCCTCCTTCGGGGGAGAGTCGTACTGGAGTGCCTCGAGCTCTTCCGCGCGAGGCTCCTCCTCGGGATCCGCGTGGAAAGCCAAAGCCTTGGCCATATCCCGCACAAAATCAGAGAAGCGCGTATCCTCCGGAGGGGATCGCCTTCGAGGCTCCGACTCGGGCGAGTCGGAGGGGACGCACCGGGTCTGAAAAGAGCCGGGCGACTCGTCCCCTTCCATGTCCCAGTCCGACGCCTCCGTGGAGGAATCGAGGGGCTCCATGCGGGCGAGGGTTCGTCCCGACGCCGACGACCTCGGTCCCGAACGGGAGGCCGAGGGAGACCTCGACCGAGGATCGACTCGAGCATGCATCAACTCGAGGATTGACTCGGCCGCCGGGGTCGACTTGGGCATTGACTCGGCCGCCGGGGTCGACTTGGGCGTCGACGTCCCGGTGGTCTGGGCAGATGCACTGGCGAAGCCGGTCATCCAAACCCGCTGCTGGTCCAAGAAGGCAGAGATGCTGCGCTCCAAGGATGTCAATCTGAGGTCAAGCCCAGAAGACCCGGCAGCCACCGACTCGGGCCCCGATGGCGTCGGGCCCGACAACGGTTCCGTAGGGGAGTCCAGGAGGACAATAGTACTCACGTGCGGCTTCACCTCGAGTCGAGGAAGTTTAGAAGGTCTCTCCGCCTCCGAGGACTTGGGGCGGCTGGCGGGGCTATGCGATGCGACCCGGCCCGCGAGGGACCAGGTGCGTCCTCCGATGCCGCCCGCGCGAGTTTCCTCTGCCGACGATGCTCCCGGCCAGGGGACCCCCGCTCAGAGGAACTCCGACGGAGCTCGTGGCCGGAGTCACGAGACGTCGAAGCCTCCGACGAGGTCCGGGCCAGACCGGACTCGGGGTCAGAGAAGATTCGGTCCTTTTGCGATTGCCGACTCCTCAGCGACTTGGAGGACATCTTGCCACACGGACCACAGCTCCCAGAGTCATGGTTGGGTCCGAGGCAACGGAGGCAGAAATTATGCGTGTCTGTAAGAGACATTAATTTAGAACAATGATCACATTTTTTGAACCCGCTGGCAGCCATGGGGGGAAAAAGGGCCCCCGCGAGGTCGAAAGACCGAGCCGCCAGGGGTGGAAAATAAGTGGCGGGAACGCCAGTTAAAAATTGAAAACAAACAAAAAAAAAGAATGTGAACGGACTCGATAAGGAAAAATCGAGGCCGGGCAGGAAAAGGACACGCAAACCGAGAAAACAACAAAGAATTAATCAACTTTTTCAGCGGTGGTAACAAACTACGTCTGTAGGGCTCCACGGAAAAAGAAGACTGAGCAAGATGGCATCCTTGGGCAGGAAGAGGACCGCGCATGCGTGCTGCAATCCCAAAGGCTTTCTTCGAAAGCTGGGGAAATTGCTCCGCGAGGGCTCCGTCGGCGCCGACGTCACCCATAAGTGAGGACTGACTTCCTGCTTGGTCCTGGAGAAATACCCAATTCTCGACCCTTGCAGGTCACTATTGGTATTGTCAGGGTTTCCTGTATCAGGCTATAGGCCTGAATCATCTTCCTTGTGCTCTGGTTAGGGCTGAGGCCTATTCAGTGTTAATCCTTCTCAATGTCAGTCATTATCACACAAGCGCCCACAGACACAAAAGAGACACCTCCCCCTGGTATGATAAATCCGAAGATGCTGCTCTCATGGCCTCTTATGAATATATTAATTCCACATATCCGCTGACAAAAACACGGCTTGATGCCCTGAGCTATACCTCTTGGATTCTTATATTTCAGACCCCTGCAATTACTGCTGAACTAGGTATGGCTGTACGTAGGTTGCAATGTTTGCTTCATGTCCAAATGTGTTCTGCCACTGAATCCATTACTCTCCTAGCCAAATCCCTTGAGCAAAACAATCAAATGACTCTGCAAAATAGACGAGTTTTAGATTTATTGTTAGCAGCTGAGGGAGGGGCATGTAAATTCATTAATGAAACAAATTGTTGCACAGTTATAGCAAACCATACAACTTTTCTACTTAATGCAATGGACAGAATTAAACACTTATCAGAATTACATCTAGATGATTTCAAGAGTGGGATTCAGGTTGGAGCATGGTGGAATGTTGCTGCTTCTTGGTTTACAGGCCTAAGCTCTGGCCTACGTGGCTTACTCGTAGCCTTGTTTGGTCTGCTCAATGCTATTTATCAGCAATTTGAGCCTGAAAATGAATATAAATACAAAGGAGAAATTCTAATAAGCAGACAGACATTAGCTGATCTCACTGGAGTTAGGCTGTCTCTGTCTCCAGGATCTTTTACACTTAAGTCAGGTGCTTTGCTTGTTATAGATGTATTGATGCTATGTATTGATATTGAAATTTGTACCTCATAAGTCAAAAGTAAAGCTTGTGATGTTACAGACCTGGCAAAATAAATAAAAAATTTCCATGCTCTTATGGTGGCACGAGCAATTTGTTTAAGGTCCTGTATATATGTTGGGGTTGAACAAACAAGCAGCCAAACAAAAAATAGAAAATTCCCCAAATAATCGCAGGGGAAGCCCAGAAAAACCCCAACAATATTGGGACCCTCTCTATTGCTCTTTGAGTTAAGAGTGAGTGGATCTCCTGATGAAGCAGGGTGGCATGATGGAGGTCGAGGTTTAGAGACCCCACAAAATGAGTATGTGGTGGGTTTTTGAAATGAAACTGAAGGCCCTTGCTGACTAATTGCAGGATCCAGGGTTCTGAGGTGAGGAAAGCCATCTCTAGGTAATATGGGCTAGTCTGCCTGGGATTAGTGGAAGGGCAGGAGAGCTTACTGGACATCTGGCTATGCTCTCTTGGAAAGAGTCAAAAATTTTGAGTGGCCTGAGATGTAGTGGCAGGCGGTGGTTTGCCATCTTTGATTTTCTGGGCTGTTTGGGAGGTTGTTGCCTCTGCTGTGTTTGATGAGAAGAATAGGAGTATGAAGGGGGGCAGGTAAAAACCTCTTCTTTTTTGGATAGAAGGGTTTTTTAAGTGCAGATTTATTTCTTGAGGATCTGCTGTCTTCTTTGAGAGTTGCTTCATTGTGAGATCATCTGTCTCTCCTGCTTTCTCTCTCCAGTGATGTCCAAACAGGTTTTCTCCATTACAAGGGATGTTGATGAGTTTGTCCTGAACCCACTGTTCCAGGTCAGAAGCCTGGAGCCAAGCTATTCTTCTGGCTCCAATGCAGGCAGCAGCTGCCCTGCTGTTAGCTTCAAAAGAATTAAATGCAGCTCTTGTTAGCAACTTGAAAGTATTTTGTATATGAGCCACTAATACTTGATAAGCTGGTTGCTTATCAGTGGGCAGTAGGGATGTGAACTCTGCCAGATCTCTAGAGATGTCTCTTAGAAACATGCTCATATAGAGCATGTATGAATCTATTCTAGAGGCCAGCATAGTTGCCTGAAATGCTTTTCTCCCAAAGACATCAAGGGTTCTGACCTCTTTGCCTGGGGAACAGAGGAGTGATTCTTCCGACTCTTAATGCACTTCATGGCAGACTCCACCACCATGGAATGGTGAAGAAATTATGGCTTCTGGAATCCAGGAGAATGTGGAACCCTATATAGGGTATCTAGACATTTGCTAACTGCTGGTGAGATGGACGCTTCCCACATTCTAGTTATCAAGTTTTTTTTAGGATATTGTGCACCGGGAGAGTTGCAGCTTCCTTGGGCGCCAAGGGGTACTAAAGGATATCAAGTTCCTCCACCCTCGGTTCTGTCTCGGTGGTTACAGATACATCAAGTGCTGCTGCCATGTCTTTAATAAAATCCTGAAAAGACATGTCTTCTGGTGGTGACAGTCTATGTTTGTATGGAGGCAATGGATGCAACGGCACATCTCGATGTGCACTGGAATTGGTCGACTGCAGTTCAGAGACCTCAGACTCTGTATCGCAGTCCAGTAAAAAATCAAAGTAAAGTAATCTCTGTCCCAGCCTCGATAAAGCGTAGTTACTCACCTGTAACAGGTGTTCTCCAGGAGCAGCAGGAATCAGTCCTCACTTATGGGTGACGTCGGCGCCGATGGAGCCCTCGCGGAGCAATTTTCCCCAGCTTTCAAAGAAAGCCTTTGGGAATTGCAGCGCGCATGCGCGGTCCCCTTCCCGCCCAAGGGTGCCATCTTAGCCAGTCAGATGACATAGCTAAAAAAGACAGCATAAAAATTTGCAAAAAAACTAAAGCAGATGATTGCAACTCCACGGGGAGGAGGAAGGGTTGTGAGGACTGATTCCTGCTGCTCCTGGAGAACACCTGTTACAGGTGAGTAACTACGCTTTCTCCAGGACCAAGCAGGAAGTCAGTCCTCACTTATGGGACTCCCAAGCTCAAGGCTACCGGAGACCCTAAGCACAAAAATGAGCTCCCTCTAGCTCAGCAGCACAGAAGGAAGAATCTTCGCTGAATTATTACCCACCGGTAGCCCACATCCGGGATGGAGGGTAGGAGTTGCTCAGACCTCGAAGAGATTACGGAGGACTGCCTGTCCGAAAGCACTGTCCCTGCGGGACTCCCTCTCGAGACAGTAATGGACCGCAAAAGTCTGGCTCGAAGACCAAGTAGCGGCCCGGCAGATGTCTGCCAGCGGAACAGAGCGGAGGATCAGACACGAGGGCCTGCAATTCACTTACGCGTCTAGCGGAAGTGAGGGCTATCAAGAACAATGTTTTCCAAGAAAGAAAACGGAGAGAACAGGTAGCCATAGGTTCAAAAGGCGGACAGGTGATCCGCTGTAAAACCACATTCAGGTCCCAGTCAGGCGCTGGCGGGCGCAGAGGTGGTTTAAGTAGAAGGAGACCTCGGAGAAACCTCGCTACGAGAGGGTCGTTGGAGAGAGGTCTGCCGTCCACCGGCACATGATATGCTGAAAGAGCACTGAGGTGAACTTTGACGGAGTTGGACTTAAGTCCCAGATTAGAGAGGTAAAGCAAGTACTGCAAGACCACCGACACCGGGCAGGAGAAGGGATCCTGAGACTGTCGGGTACACCAAACGGAAAAGCGACGCCATTTAAGGGCGTAGCATTTTCGAGTAGAAGGTCGCCGAGAAGCTAGGACGACCTCTTCCACCTCTGCCGGCAGGAGGAGGGGAGCAAGGACTACCCTCTCAGCAGCCAGGCCATTAGATTGAGAGACCTGAGGTTGGGGTGTAGCAGAGACCCCTGATCCTGAGTGAGGAGATCCGGTTGAAACCCCAGAGGGAACGGATCCTCCACCGCTAATTGCAGCAGGAGTGGAAACCACGGCTGTCTGGGCCAGCGAGGAGCCACCAGGATCATGAAGGCTTTGTCTCGGAGAACCTTGAAGAGAGTCCGAGAGACTAGCGGGATGGGAGGGAAAGCATACAGAAGGCTCCCCGACCATGAGAGTAGAAAAGCGTCCGCCGCAACCCGAAGGGGGTGTGGCTGACGAGAGCAGAAGCGAGGAAGTTGCCGGTTGTGAGGACTGGCAAAGAGATCCACCGTGGGGAGGCCCCACTTTAGAAAGAGCTTCTGAACTACCAAGGGATCCAGACGCCACTCGTGCGGCTGGAGGATCCTGCTGAGTTTGTCCGCCAGGCAATTCTCTTGGCCTGGGAGATAAACTGCCTTGAGGAGAACGCCGTGACTGACGGCCCAAGAGCAGAGCTTCTGTGCCTACCGACAGAGGAGGAAGGAGCCCGTGCCCCCCTGCTTGTTCACGTAGAACATGGCAACTTGATTGTCCGTCTGGACAAGGACGGACTGGTGAGAAGTTAGATGGGAGAAGGCCTTGAGAGCCAGGCGGATTGCCCTGAGCTCCAGGAAGTTGATCTGCTGAGCAGACTCCCACGTGGTCCAGAGGCCCTGAGTACGTGCCCCTTGGCAATGCGCTCCCCAGCCCAGGAGGGATGCATCTGTGGTCAGCACCCGGGCCGGCTGAGGTGACTGGAAAGGCATGCCGAATATCAGGTTCGGCTGCTGAAGCCACCACTGGAGAGACGAGATCAGCGGCTCGGAGACGCGCACTAGGTCTGCTAGGCCGCCTGTGGCTTGTCGCTACTGCCGGCGGAGACACCATTGAGCAGGCCGCATATGCAGGCGGGCATTGGGGGTCACATGGACGTGGAAGCCATATGGCCGAGTAGTCTCAGGAAGCGCCTGGCGGAGACCAGGGGCTGGCTGCGAAAACGGTCGGCTAGGTCCATGAGCCGTTGAGCCCTGTCGAGCGGTAGGTACGCTCGTGCCTGAGGAGTGTGCAGCCTTGCGCCGATGAACTCGAGATCCTGTGAGGGGAGCAAAGTGGACTTTGCGAAGTTTATAACAAAGCCCAAGTACTGCAGAAGAGTCACCGTGCGGCGCGTGGCGTTGGTGACCTCCAGAGCGGACGCTGCTCTGATGAGCCAGTCGTCGAGGTACGGAAAGACAGAGGCCGTGAAGCCGGAGAGATGGGCCGCCACCACCGCGAGACATTTTGTGAAGACTCGCGGTGCGGAGGACAGGCCAAAGGGCAGTACTCTGTACTGGTAATGGTTTCCTGCCACCACAAACCTTAGGTATTGGCGGTGGCTTGGGTGGATGAGGATGTGCGTGTAGGCATCCTTTAGATCCAAGGAGCATAGCCAATCTCCCTGCTGGAGGTAGGGCAGAAGGATTCCAAGGGTAAGCATCTTGAACTTCTCCCGCACGAGGAACTTGTTGAGGTTGCGCAAGTCCAGGATGGGTCTGAGGCCTCCTGTTCTTTTTGGTATTAGAAAATACCGGGAATAAAAGCCTTGACCCTTCAGGTGGTGGGGCACCGGTTCCACCGCCTGATCCTGTAGAAGACCTGCTAACTCCTGAAGGAGTAATTCCCTGTGCAGAGGGGGTCGTGGAGGTTCTCCCGGAAAATAGGAGGGAGGGACCTGGTGGAAGTGGAGAAAATAGCCTTCTCGCACGACTTGAAGCACCCAGGCATCTGAGGTGATGCTGGACCACCTGTGGGCGAAGTGAACCAGGCGGCCTCCGGTGCTGGGAGGAGCCAGCGGGGGGGGGAGAGGCTATGCTTAAGGAGTCAAAAAACCCCACCCTGCGGAGCAGGGGCTGGTGGTGCAGGCTTGGGGGCTTGCTGCCTACGGGACCCGTTACCCCGTCCCTTGGCCTGCTGGCCCTGTTGGGGAGCTGCAGGGGCCTGATAGTGGGGGTATTGTTTGTAGGCAGTCGCCTTCCTCGGGTAAAAGGACTTCTTTCCCGAGCCCTTCTTTTTCTGGGAAGGGGCGGAGGTCTTCCTAGAAAGCCTAGTCCTGGTGAGAGTCTCTGTCTCAATTTGTGCAGCCTTATCAGCCATGGGCTTGCCAAAGAGGTTTTCGCCTCGGCAAGGGACATCGACCAACTTGTCCTGCACCCAGGGCTCAAGGTCAGACGACTGAAGCCAAGCCTGTCGGCGGGCACCGATGCCGGCTGCGGCCACTCGAGCCGATGCTTCAAAGCCATCATAGGCTGCCCGGGACATGAATTTTGAGCATTCCCGAATGCCAGTGGACAAGGCCAGGAACCTCCGCAAGGGTTCCTCGGACAAACCAGCGGAGAAGCCGGCTAGTTCTTTAGCCAGGTCTCGGAGATACATGCCCATGTATAGCTGGTAGGTCTGGACACGACAGGCGAGCATAGAGCCCTGGAAACACTTCTTACCAAGGCCATCCAGGTTACGGGCCTCCCTGCCAGGAGGCACCGAGGAGTGCATCTTCTGGCTCTTAAGACGATGCATGGCCGATTCCACTACCATGGAATGGTGAGGTAGCTGTGCTTTCTGGAAGCCAGGGCTCTTGCGGACTCGATAGATAGAATCGACCCGCTTGCTCAGGACCGGCGAGGTGGCCGGACTCTCCCACATGCGGAAGAGTAGTCGTTCCAGCATGGGAGGAACCGGTACAGTAAAGTGTTCCCTGGCGGGAGAGTCATACTGGAGGGCGTCGAGCTCTTCGGCTCGAGGCTCCTCCTCGGGATCCGCAGGGAAGGCCAAAGCCTTGGCCATATCCCTGACGAAGTCCGAGAACCGGGCATCCTCCGGGGGGGACTGCTTCCGAGGTTCGGACTCAGGTGAGTCCGAGGGGACACACAGAGTCCGAAAAGAATCAGGCGACTCTTCCTCTTCAGACTCCCAGACCGACTCCGACGAGGACTCGGTGGGGTCGGCCCGGGCAGGGCGCGGCGCCTGCCGCCCCGACGCCGAGGGAGTCGGCGTCGGCGACCTCGGTCCCGAACGGGAGGCCGAGGGCGACTTCGACCGAGGATCGACTCGAGTTCGCATCGACTCGAGGATCGGCTCGGTCTCCGGGGTCGACTTCGACGTCGACGTCCCGGCGGTCGGGGCAGCGGCGCCAGCGAAGCCAGCGAGCAGTGCCCGCTGCTGGTCCATGAAGGCAGACAGTCTGCTCTCCAAGGCCGTCAACCTGAGTCCGAGCTCAGGTGACCCAGCAGCCCCCGACTCGGGCCCCGACGGCGTCGGGCCCGACGTCGGCTGTCGTGGAGGCGAGTCCAGAAGGACCACAGGACTTACCCGAGCAGGCAGCTCCGACTCCAGGCGAGGTCGCTTTACGAGGTGCTCCTTCTCCAAGGACCCGGGGCGGCTATCGGGGCTATGCGACCTGGCCCTCGCGGAGCCAGGAGCGTCCACCGACGCCGCCCTCGCGGGTTTCACCTTCCGTCGATGGTCCCCGGAGGGAGAACCCCTGTCGGAAGAATTCCGGCGACGGTCCGAGCTGGAACCCCTGGACGCGGAGGCCTCCGACGAGGTCCGGGTACGGCTGGGGTCAGCGAAGATTCTATCCCGCTGATGCCGCCGACTTCTCAACGCTTTGGAGGATAGTTTGCCACAAGGCCCACAGATCATTTCGTCATGATCCGGGCCCAGGCAGCGGAGGCAATTGTCGTGTGTGTCAGTTAGTGATATATTTCTGTCACACTGACCACACCGCTTGAAACCACTGGCAGCCATCGGGGGAAAAAGGGCCCCGGCGAGGTCAAAGGACCGGGCTGCCAGGGAAAAACCGAAACGAAAACTGACTAAGTCAGAAAAAACCGAAAAATAAGAAGAGGACTCGTGACCGGCGTCGCGAGTCCGGCGGGAAAAAGACCGGCGTCGAACCGAATGGAAAAACAGAGTAATTCTAAAGAAAATCAACTTTTTCGCGGGGACACGACGGGTACGTCTGTAGGGCTCCGCGGAAAAAAGAAGACTGGCTAAGATGGCACCCTTGGGCGGGAAGGGGACCGCGCATGCGCGCTGCAATTCCCAAAGGCTTTCTTTGAAAGCTGGGGAAAATTGCTCCGCGAGGGCTCCGTCGGCGCCGACGTCACCCATAAGCGAGGACTGACTTCCTGCTTGGTCCTGGAGAACTTTGGTGTGCAGATTGCACCCACTGCAAGGATTGCGATGGAGCCAATTGCACTGGAGCCTGATGTATCGGCAGTTCAGACGAGCAATGCAAAGTTGCCGGTGTCTAAGGAAACGGAAGTGCATCGAGCTGCATCGGAAAGGTCATGGGTGTCATTGAGGTCAATGCTTGGCAGGGTGAAGTGGCAGCTGCCAGCGCCACTGTCGCCAAGATAACTGCGATGCTCCATTCAACAGTGATGACTGTCATCGAGCGAGTAGCTCCAGACACTATGAAATGGGCTACAACTCCTGACGATGGTTATCGGGGGTTCTGCTGAGGATTGAACCTCGGGGACATTCCTGAACCCCTTTGAGACTTTGGTGCACTCTCCGCCAGGGTTGCTTTGCTGGCCAGTCTGCATCAGAGCCAATCAGAGTCCAATGCTGACCTCAAGGAATGGGATGCCCTTGACGTCGATGCTGATGTCCTTTTGGTATCATGCTCAGAGGACTCCAGTCAATGCTTTTTAGTCTTCAGCGAAATTGATGATTTGGAAGTATGGGATGACTTGGAAGGAGTCGACACCCCGGAGGAGTGCACCGAAGGAGCTGAATCTGTTGGAAACATGTTAGCTTTCTGTATGTCATGGTTCTTCTTACCTCTGGCTGTCATGGGAGAGCAGGAAGCACAGGACTTGACACTGTGGTCTTGGCTCAAATATTTTAGGCAACAGCCATGTTCATCTGTTATGGAGATTGTACTGGAACAGTTATAGCATTTTTTAAACCCGCTCTTGGGCTTATCCATTTGGTGGAAAAGTAGGGAAGCAATATCGAATTGGGCAATGATGCTCACTTAGGCCTTAAAAAAAACAAAACAAAACAAAACCCTGAGAATTTACTAAAAACTAATGAAGGAAAAATAAAGAAATTTATCAAAAAACATTAAACGAAATCGACGGGGAATAGAGTCGGTCGACAAGGCAAAAAAAGGGGTACAGGCAGGTACCTCAAAACAGATAGAAGTCTCTTAACGCAGTGAAACAGGGATGAGATTCCCAATGGCTCCACGGAAAAAGATGATGACTGAGGAGACCCGTGGGGAAGGTCGCAAGGCAGCCACGCATGTGTGGAGGAACACTCCCAAAAGCATTATTATTTATTTATTTATTTAACATTTCTTATATACCGCCTTTCATGATATCAAGGCGGTTTACATTGAAAGCATTACAATTGGATGCTGCGGAGTGTTCCCATGCCGGGCTCTGTCAGTGCTGACGTCACCCATATGTGAAGACTGACTTCCTGCTTGTTCCTGGAGATAAAGCCTCTTACACTGTGTCTCGATGACAACAGATTTTGGCAACTTGTTCATCGTTTCTCTTAATGAACATGTACAGAAAACACAAGATTTTGGGTTATGGCCAGATTCCAGAAAATGGAGCAAAGCAGATGAAGGTCTTCTCTGGAAGTTTCGAGAACATTGCAGACAAGGGAGAGAATCCAAAACTATCAACAAAATAATGGTTGGAAGCAGAAGATCCAAAGAAAAATATTAAGACAATAAAAACCTCATTGGAAAACTAAATGAAAAACTTAAAAGAAAAAAATAATTTGGGAAGTTTGTTGCACATCTGTTCAGCAGAGCAGAAGAAAGAAAACAGAGGAGCTGGAAGGACTAGCAGTGTGCAGGAAGGGATGTCCATGCTCAGAAAGTGTAGTTACTCACCTGTAACAGGTGATCTCCAGGAACAGCAGGAATAAGTCTTCACATATAGGTATCGTCGGTACTGACGGAGCCCGCGCAGGAACGCTCCCCAGCGTCCAATAGGAATGCTTTTGGGAGCGTGCATCCACGCATGCGCGCTGCCTTCCCGCCTATCTATCTCCTTCTCTTCAGTTGAGTTTAAAGCTGAGACCGAAGGAGAGAAGTAGATAAAAACAGAGAAAGAGAGAGAGAAAGACAACTCCTAGGGGAGGCGGGTGGGTTGTGAAGACTTATTCCTGCTGTTCCCGGAGATCACCTGTTACAGGTGAGTAACTACGCTATCTCCAGGAACAAGCAGGAATGAGTCTTCCCATATGGGGACTCCCCAGCTGAAAGATGCCTAGGGAAGACCCAGCATGTAGCAAATCTATGTAGATGGGCCATGCTTCCCCCAGGGACCTCAGGCATCCAAGTGGATGGAGGGTAGGAGTTGAACTATGAGTGGAAAAGGTGCTGCAGAACAGCTTGACCAAACAAGGCATCCCGGCGGGAGTCCTTGTCCAGACAATAATGGGCAGTGAAAGTATGTACTGAGGCCCAGTTGCTGCTTTGCAGATTTCATCAATAGCCACTGAACGAAGGTTAGCTGTTGAGGCTGCCATGGCTCTGACATTATGAGCTGTGACATGGCCTTCAAGAGGTATTCCTTTACTTTGATATGTATAGGAAAGACAATCTGCAATCCATTTAGAGAGGGTTCTTTTAGTGACAGGAAGCCCTAAATGGCTAGAGTCAAAAGCTACAAAAAGCTGAGAAGACTTTCTGTGAAGACTTCCTTTGGAGATAAAAAGCTAGAGCTCTTTTACAGTCCAAAGTATGAAGTTTCCTTTCCGCAGAGGAGGAATGAGGCCTAGGAAAGAAAACGGGAAGAGAAATTGATTGGTTTAGATGAAAAGGTGAAACCACCTTTGGAAGAAAATGAGGATGGGTCCTAAGAACCATCTTATCATGATGAAACCTTGTATAAGGCGGATCAGCCACTAAAGCCTGAAGTTCACTAATGCGTCTAGCAGAAGTGATGGCAATCAGGAAAACAACTTTCCATGAAAGAAACTTTAGATCCGAAGTAGCCAAAGGCTCAAAAGGTGGCTCCATGAGTACACCTAGAACAAGGTTAAGATCTCATGCCACTGGAGGTGGTTTAATGGGAGGTTTTGTTAGAAGTCCTCTCATAAATCTAGAAATAAGTGGATGAGAGGAAATTGGTTGTCCATCTAAGAGCTTATGAGATGCAGCAATAGCACTAAGATGGACTCTAACAGAATTGGTCTGAAGACCAGAAGCCAACAAATGAAGGAGATTCTCTAGAAGAGAGTCTACTGGCACCAAAGAGGGATTAAGTCCTCTCTGATAACACCAGGAAAAGAACCTTTTCCACTTAAAAGCATAAGAGCGTCTTGTGGAAGGCTTCCTGGAGGCCAGAAGAATGTCCTTCACTTGTTGAGACAGGTCTAGATCTTGAAAGTCTAGGCCTTGAGTAACCAGGCCTTGAGATATAGGGACTGGGGTGCAGTAGAGATCCGTTGTCCTGGGACAGAAGATCTGGAGCACTCCCTAACTCCAGAGGGGTGGCTTGAGAGAGATGCAAGAGAAGAGGATACCATGTTTGCCTCGGCCAGGAAGGCGCTATGAGTATCATGCGTCCTTTGTCCCTCTGGAGCTTGAATAAGGTTTTGGGGATTAAAGGAATTGGTGGAAATGCATATAGGTAATCCTGACCCCAGTGAAGCAGGAATGCATCCCTGGTTTGACAGTTCTGTGCTGGAAGTTTGGAACAAAACCGGGGAAGTTTGGCATTCTGTGGACTTGCAAAGAGGTCTATGTCTGGTGTTCCCCAGACATGAAAAACTCGAGCAAGATGATAGGAGTGGAGTGACCACTCCTGTGGAAGGAGTAATCGACTGAGTCTGTCTGCCCAAACATTCTGAACACCTAGAAGATAGTCTGCCAGCAGATGAATCTGATGCTCTCTGGCAAAGGCCCATAGTTTCAGAGCTTCGTTGCATAGTTGCAGAGAGCCTGTTCCGCCTTGTTTGTTGAGGTAAAACATGGCTACTTGATTGTCTGTTTGCACCAGAACTGTTTTGTTTATGAGCTGGATGCAAAAGTCTCGAATAGCATTGGAGATGGCTCTGACTTCTAGGAGGTTTATATGAAGAAGAACCTCTTGTGAGGACCAAAGGCCCTGCGTTGATAGACTGCCCAAGTGGGCTCCCCAACCAATCTTGGAGGCATCTGTTGTTAGGATAGCCTGAGGTTGTGGTTGCTGGAAAGGATAGCCTGAGGTTGTGGTTGCTGGAAAGGAGAGCCTATTAAAAGGTTTTCCAGAGATTGCCACCAACGGAGAGACAGAATCAGGCGTGTGGTAACTCTGATTTTGTCTGACAGGCTTCCTGAGGCCTGGGACCATTGGGAAGCTAAGATCCACTGGGCCGCTCTCATGTGAAGACGAGCGTAAGGTATTACATGGACCGTAGATGCCATGTGACCTAGTAGGTGAAGCATCTGTCGAGCAGTGAGGAAGGTCTGCAGTGCTGCTTGGGATGCTAGCTCAATGATTCGCAGACAGCGTGGTTGGGGCAGGAAAGCCCTTGCAAGCTGTGTGTCCAAGCGAGCCCCTATAAACTCGAGGGATTGAGATGGTGTGAGCTGGGACTTTGGAAGATTTATGACCCATCCCAAATACTGGAGTATTTGTTTTGCTCGCAATAGGGCCTGATGAGCTTCTTGAGCTGACTGCGCTCGGATGAGCCAATCGTCCAAGTAAGGGAAGACAAAAATCCCCAGGGTCCTCATGAATGCTGCTATTACTGCCATGCATTTTGTGAAGACCCTTGGAGCAGAGGCCAGCCCAAAGGGAAGGACTCTGTACTGGAAATGTCTTCCCTGGACTAGGAACCGAAGGAATTTCCTGTGATATACATGAATAAGGATATGCATGTAGGCGTCTTTTAAATCTAGAGAACATAGCCAATCTTGCCTGTGAAGGTATGGCAGAAGAGAGCCGAGGGAAAGCATTTTTAACTTCTCTCGGACTAGATATTCGTTCAGCTCTCAGATCTAGGCTTGGCCTTAAACCCCCTGTCTTTTTTGGAATAAGAAAATAGGGGGAGTAAAACCCTGTACCTTGTTGGCATAGAGGAACCTCTTCTATAGCTCCTTGAGCTAGAAGAGTAGAGACCTCTTGTAGCAAGAGGTCTATGCCTAGAGGTTGAGAGTTGAACTGTTTTATTAGTGTGGGTGGTGGCAAGCTGAGGAAACGAAGCTTGTACCCCAGACTCACTATGGACAAAGTCCAGGCTTCTGATGTGATTTGTTGTCATCTTTTGGCAAAATGGCAGATACAGCCTGGAATATTTATAGGTTCTGGGCCTAACACAGGAAGAATGAGTAAGTTCTCTAGACAAAAGTCAAAAATCCTGAGGAGGCTGAGTCTGTTGAGCCTGCTGAGGTTTGGGTTTTCTTTGTCTCGTCTGTTGTTGCCCTTTTTGGGGAACATATGCCTGTTGGGTGGAAGATGGATAGAACTTCTTCTTAGAGAAAAAGGGTTTCCTTAAAGGACTTTTTCTTAGCTGGGTTAGCAGAAATTTTTGACAATCTATTTAAAGTAGCATTATCAGTGTCAAGCTGATTAGCCTTAGATTGCCAATCCTTGCAAAAAAGATTTTCTCCAGTGCAAGGAATATTTCCCAGCTTTTCCTGCACCCATTCTTCCAAGTCTGAAGCCTGGAGCCAGGCAATACGTCATGCTCCTATAGCTATAGCAGAAGTTCTGCTAATACATTCAAAACAGTCAAAAGGTAGCACGATTCATGAACTTAGAGACATTCTGAGCATGTTTGACTAGAGATGAATAGTCTGCTCTTTTATCATCTTGAAGGAAAGGGTTCAAAAGCTCTAAGTTTTTTGTAACCTCCTCAAGAAACATTCCCATGTATAAAATATAGGAACTAATCCTTGCTGAAAGCATGGAGGCCTGAAAACATCTACGCCCAAAGGCATCCAGGGTTCTAGATTCACGACCTGGTGGATTAGAAGAGTGTCTCTTTGTACTCTTAATCCGTCTCATGGCAGACTCCACCACCATAGAATGGTGGGGTAGCTGAGTCTTTTGAAAACCTGGACAAGGTGGCACTCTATACATAGTGTCAAGGCGTTTAGAATGTGGGGATATTGTTAAAGGAGTTTCCCACATCCTTAGCATTAGATCATGCAAGATCTGATGTATAGGGAGCATAGCTGCTTCCTTTGGAGCCAAGGGGTATTGCAGAATTCTTAATTCTTCTGCCCTAGGCTCCTTTTCAGGTACCACTGTAATGGCAAGTGCCTTTGCCATATCACGCATAAAATCGTGAAATGACATGTCCTCAGGAGGGGACATTCTGCGTTGAGGAGAAGGAGTTGAATCTTGTAAAAGTTCAGCTCTGGTACCGGTGGAGTCATCTGAGTCATCGGAATCGGAAGACTCAAAGGGATGAAGCACCGGATTCTCCTTCAAAAGATGTCTTCGGTACCATTCGAGGTCGGTACCGAAGCGAGTCAGTACCTGATCCCCCATGCTTGAGAGTGATTCTAAACTCGGCATCGGGGGAAGTAAGCCTGCCAAAGCAGGTACCGAGGGTACCGACAGCGATACCAGTGCCTGTGGAACGGTCTGCAGCGACTTTAGCAGTACCGAAGTAGCCAAAAGATTTGCTAGAATGCGTTCAATGGCAAGGAGTCTTTTATCCATCACTATTTCCGATGCCGGGGTGTCGATACCGATCGAAGCGGCCACAACCCCCGAGCATGGAACAGGAATGTCCATCGAGGCCGAAGCCTCGTGAACATCCTGGAGCCCCGATAATGCTTTAGAGCTTGAAGACTCCCGCCGGGGCTGTTTTGCCGGTGAAGGATCCTCGAGGGCAACGCCAGAGGCATCTCAATACTTAGAGGGAGATCTACCTCTCGAGGACTGGCTAGACTTAGATTTATGTTTAGTTACCTGAGATCCCTGGGAAGAAGTAGAGGCCCTGGAGGACACTGATGCTACTGACATCGTGTCCGATGCAAACAGGGCACCGAGTTGATTTGCTCAATTCTGAAGACTTCTTTTAGTCAGCTTCCTGCAGGAGAGACACTCTGCTGGGCAATGGTCAGGACCTAAACATTTAAGACACCAGTCGTGGGTGTCTGACAGAAATTGTGCTGCCACACTTTGAACATTTTTTGAAACTAGTAGCTGGTTTCTCCATGTTGAAAGTAAAGAGGCCTAGTGGCCAAAATGGCGCCAAGCATCAAGCAGGGGAAAACCCCTGACTGAAAAACACAAGTTCTGTGGTTTGTTTGTTTTTTTGAAGAAAGAAAGAAAGAAAAAAAAAAACCTCTGGTGGTACCGGTGGGCGTCGAACTAAGGCAGGCGCGACCACAAAAAATAAGAAATAAAAGTAGAATTTTCTGCGGTGACAGGGTTCACGTTCTGTTGGCTCCACGGAAAACGAAGAACTGAAGAGAGGGAGGTAGATAGGCGGGAAGGCAGCGCGCATGCGTGGATGCACGCTCCCAAAAGCGTGACGCGTGAAGACTCATTCCTGCTTGTTCCTGGAGATCTTTACTTTGGGAGAGCAGTTACGTCCTTGCACCATCAAATGTTGTCACTTACTTGTGTATCTGATACAATACTTTTTGTTCACAGAATAAAACAGATTTCCAGGAAGCAGACAACAAAACTACTTTTGTTAACAGGCCTTTTCAGCTTTTCTTCCTTTGTCTTATGAAAGCAATCTGTAAATCATAAAATTGGGGGGATAAAGCTGAATCTAAACCTCAGAGAGGTTACTGAAGACAGATTGACCAAACCTACCACCTTGTCAGGAATCCCTTGCACAGTCTTACAAATCTTCTCCATAAAGGCTGACTTTATAAGGACTACCGATGCAGTCATTGTTCTGATGCTGCAAATCTTGATATGACCCTTTAAGGTCAGAGCTGCTCAGACATAAGTGAAAGAGATGCAGTCCGCAAGCCAATCAGGTAAGAGTTTCCTTGGCTACAGCAATCTCAGGTTTACTAGTTTCAAAAGAAACAAAAAGCTGGGTGGACTCTTCTGAAGGTAGGAGGAGTGGTCTAGTGGTTAGGACAAGGTACTTCAGGCCGGAGGGCCGGGGGTTCAAGTCCCACCTGGGGACAGCAATCTCAGGCCGGAGGGACTGGGATTTCTAGTCCTATAGGCACTCCTTGTTGTCTTGGGCAAGCCACTTAACCCTCCATTGCCCATGTTCCCCGTAAGTATTAGTGTATGTGTCTCATATCCCGGTGAAAAGCGGGATATAAATACAGTTAAATAAATAAATAAATATCCCCTCGTGTTAAATGTATCCCCCAATTGACCGCTCTGACCCGGTGAAAAGCGGGATATAAATACAGCTAAATAAAATAAATAAATAAATTTAGTCCACTCAAGTAGAAGGCCAAAACTCTTCTACAATTCATAAGTGTGTAAGGCATGCCCACTATTGTGAGCATGTGTTTAGGGAAGAATGTTTGCAGGACCACTGACTGGTTAAACGGGATATCAGAAACCACCTCAGTGCATGTATAAAAATACCATATTGCTAAACTTAGTATAGGGTGGATCAGCTTCTAAGGCCTGGAATTCACAGACTGTATGTGATGAAGTGACCAGTACCAAACACAACTACCAGGTCAAGTACTTCAGCTCACAGGAGTCTAATAGCTCAAAGGAGTTTACATCAGCTAGGTTAGACCTACATGTACCAAAGAACTAACGGCTGTACAGAGATGGGTTTATCTTCTACAAGCTGATGGCATGTGAAAACACAACACAGTTGAACCCTTTCTGAGTTGGTTTTCAAGCCTGACTTGGACAAATGCATTCAAGCATTTTTTGTTTGGGGAAAGAAAATGGATCAAGGGCCTTTTCATCACACCAAATCTCTTCTATTCAAATTATACATGTCCTAGTCGAATCTTTCATAGAAGCTAGGAGGATCAGAGACAAAGAATCAGGAAGGTTCTAGACAGCTATCGCTATCATTTCAACATCCAGACTGTGAGGGCCAAGGACCTAAATTTGGGATGCAATCGAGTTCCTGCATCTGCATAACCTGCCCTGGGGAATCGCCCCATCTGAATGGCTGAAGGAAGGAAACCAAAGTGTCTTGGCTAATAAGAATCCCTCTGATCTTTCCTTAGCCAGAAGCAGTATTGGAGATGGGCATATAGAAGGCCCTCCCCTAAATCTAAAACGGAGGTATCAGAGGATAATCTGCCTCGAGTCCCTCTCCTGGAACAGAATGGAGGAACCTTCCTGTTTCTGTGAAGACAATTAGGTCTATCGCAAATGTCACCCACTCGCAAAATCGATCTTTTGTTACTCCAGGACTATCAATGTTGTTGCATAAGTTGACTCAGTTTATCCATCAGGATGTTGCCTTTTCCTACTAGATAACTGGCTCTGTGGGTCATGCTGTGAGAGAGGTGGCCCAGTTCTACCACCTGACATTTCTATATTTCTATGTTTATTGTGCACTCTCACTAAACCCACCTCTCCCCTTCCTCCCTTCTCTAATTCTGTGGATAACACTGTACTCCTCCCTGTGTCCTCAGCTCACAACCTTGCGGTCATCTCTGACACTATTCTCTTTCTCTGCACATATCCAACAGATAGCTAAAACCTGTTGCTTCTTTCTATATAGCATTAGCAAAATTCATCCCTTCGTTTCTGAATACATTACCAAGACCTTTATCCACTCACTAGTCACCTCCCGTCTTGAATATTATAACCTGATCCTCACTGGTCTCCCTCTGAATCATCTCCCTCCCCCTTCAGACTATTCCAAACTCAGCTGCACAGCTTACCTTTCACCAGTGTCGCTATGCTAATGTAACCTCTATCCTCAAGTCACTTCACTGGCTCCCTATTCATTTCCACATCCAGTTCAAACTTCTCCTACTGACCTATAAGTGCATTCATTCTACATCTCCTCACTACCTTTCCTCTCTTATCTCTCTACACCCCTCCTTGGGAATTCTGCTCCTCTGTAAGATCCCTTTTGTTTGTGTCCTTCTCTTCCACTGCCAACTCCAGAGTTCATTCATTCCACCCTGCTGTTCCATATGCCTGGAACAAACTACCCGAGTCAGTATGTCAGGGCCCTTCTCTAGCTCTATTCAAATCCAGGCTAAAAAAAACACCTCTTTGAGGCTGCTTTTGGATTCTAATGCTCATCACTCTTTTGTTCACTACTTATGTGTATCTTACCATACTCTAGTCCCCAGTTTTCTGATGTTCCTTGTCTTGATTAGATTGATGAGCAAGAACCTCGTCTTACATCTATATGTACAGCACTGCATATGCTTTATGGTGCTATACAAATGATAAGTATTAGAAATAGTAGTATACATTGAGGTGGTTTACACTGAATAGGAAAGAGATAGCATAGAGAGAAAGGTAGGAGACACCAGCCAAGTTATGGCTGAGGCCAGAACTACGGATGCCACCTGGTGGGAAATGCAGAACTGTGATAATTGCTAGGAGCTCAGTTAAGGTAATCTGCATATGAAAGTTCAAAAATGTGCATTTTGAGAGTGATTTTGAACTTGCTATAGGTGGTTTTGGAGCAGAGGGCATTCCAAAGGGAAGGTGATAGAAAGAAAATAGCAGGGCGGCAAGTAGATTTATACTTTGACTGGGAGACTGGGGTAATTGTTAAGAGATGATTCATAGTCAGGATTTTGCTGTTATTATAGTACAAAGACCTTCTTAGTTGGATGAGGTGCATAGGTTATTGGATAGGGGCCAGTCAGGAGAGTTGATACTTTTAGATCTATCTGCAGGTTTTGATATGGTGTTATCATGATCTTTTACTGGAGAGTTTAGTGAGGGTAGGTAAAGGGGGAGCAACCTTTGGAATGGTTTACCTCCTCTTTGTGGGATCATAGCTTTGTAACGTACATGGGTCTCTGGATGTTGGGTACGGAAATTCTGCAGGAGTTATGGCCATTCCATTTGTTTAATTTGTATATGCTTCCTTTGTGCCTGCTTGTGTGTGCTATGGAGCAGTAATTTTATTTGATGTGAAGGATTTGGTCCCTGTGGCAAGTGTTGTGGATGAGGTAGGAGGAGTTGTCCACTAGAGATCGTCTCCACTTACTTATGGTTTAGACAGTAGAAACTGAAATTAAACAGGAAGACGATTGAATTGATGTGGCTTTCTGAGAGCAGTGTCCCCAGACCTATAATACACAAAGGGCTTTGTGATGGGAAAGAATTCTGAGGCTTGTTGTGGAGTTTTGGAGTCTAGCTGGACTCATCTGTCCAGCTGCACCAGCATATTAAGGTGGTACAAGCTACTTTGAGAATGATTCAGTATGCGCAGGCTTTTTTGTCTCCGAGTCATTTGGTTGCAGTTACATGAGCCTCGATACTGCCAAAATCAGACTACTGTGATGAGCTGCTGTTGGGAATGGTGGATAGGAATATGCAGTGCTTACAGCTGATTCAAAATATGATGGCAAATTTAATGGTGGGGCTTCATAAATATAGAAACATGATGACAGAAAAAGACCACATGGCCTATCTAGTCTGTCCTTCCATATCAACAACTACAACAGTCCACTTTTTACTTTTAGAGATCCTCTGTGTTGGTCCCATGCTTTTTTGAATTCAGTTACTGTTCTCATCTCTACCACCTCCACTGGGAGACTATTCCATGGATCCACTACTCTTTCCGTAAATAAATATTTCCGCATATCACTCCTGAATCTATCTCCCTTCACCCTCATCCCATGTCCCCTCGTAGCAGAACTTGCTTTCAATTGAAAGAGGCTCTCTCCCTGAACATTTATGCCACGGAGGTATTTAAACATCTCAATCATATCACCTCTATCCCGCCTTTCCTCTAAGGTGTACATATTAAGATCCTTAAGTCTGTCCTCATATGCTTTATAATGAAGCCCACTAATCATTTTAGTAGCCACCCTCTGCACCGACTCCATCCTGTTCACATCCTTTTGAAGGTGCGGTCTCCAGAATTGCACACTATACTCCAGATGAGGTTGCATGTTTACTAAAGAATTTTAAATGTCTTAATGAAATAAAAATGCAAGTGCCCAAAGCCCTTTTATTTCTATGGGCATAGTGGCACTTAACTAATGCACATTAACTTTTAGTAAACATGCACCTTATACTGGTCCTTGCAGGCCAGGGCTCTGGATACCTTTCTTTTCTTCAGTTGTCTGTTCTATGTATGTCAATGATTTATTCTGAGGCAATGACCTGATAGTTATGACTTTGTGGAGGTTTTGATTTTCCCCTTTGGGATTAGGACCTGGGCTAGTTCAAAATCACTGGGCTAGTTCAAAATCACTCTCAAAATGCACATTTTTGAACTTTCATATGCAGATTACCTTAACTGAGCTCCTAGCAATTATCACAGTTCTGCATTTCCCACCAGGTGGCATCCGTAGTTCTGGCCTCAGCCATAACTTGGCTGGTGTCTCCTACCTTTCTCTCTATGCTATCTCTTTCCTATTCAGTGTAAACCACCTCAATGTATACTACTATTTCTAATACTTATCATTTGTATAGCACCATAAAGCATATGCAGTGCTGTGCATTTGTAAAATATATCTTTTTCCTATTCCCTTAAGAATGTTAGCTTTGTCTCAAGAAGTGGGTAGTGTTGGCCTCCCCAGCTTTCAGTTTGGTGCTCCTATTTACAAGCTATCAATTGCTGGTTTGCCCTATAGGAGTCATCTAGATGCTTTGCTGTGGGGCACAAATGGATAGACCTCTTCTGCTCTCTGTCCTATTAATGGTAATGGGGAAGCTTTAAATTTGTCAGGAATTGGGCAGCATTCTGGGAAAGAGGGAACCTTTTCCAGAAGAATGGGATCCACCTTAACATGGGTAGAACCAGATTACTGGCACTAATCTTTAAAAAGGAGACAGATCGGCTTTTAAAAAAAATACTGGGAGAAAAGGACAGTCACCCAGGAGTGCATTGTTCGGAATAACATATCTTTGAAGGATGCTATCAAAACAGTTGGAGTGGAGGAGTAGCCTAATGGTTAGAGCACTGGCTTGATAACCAAGAGATTAGGGTTCAAGTCTCACTGGCACTCCGTGGCCTTGGACAAGCCACTTAACCCTCCATTGCCTCAGAAAAAAGGCCTGGCAAACTACTTCTGGTCACAGTGCCAAGAAAACTCAGGAGCTGCTGGGTTGAATGAGCACTGATTCAAAGGCACAAATTGCATTGCATTTGCACACTCAGATGAGGGGGACTTTATGTACTTCTCAGCTGCCCACAGACTACATGACCAGATTGACTATATTTTGATTTCTGAGACTCTTTAGGGTGCAGAGACATTCTGATATAATAGAACTGGGGATCTCCGACCATGCTTGTGTGGGCATGAGTCTTGGAGTGGCTGACGGTGTGCCAATGGGCTCTAGTGAATGAATCCCACCCTATATCTGACATGCTTATTTAAGAAAGGCATGGCAAGAATATGAGGTTGCCAGTGATAATGGGAAAGTAGGGGATGGAGTATATGGGAGGCAGCCAAAATGGTCATGAGGGGGCAAATCATAACCTACACGGAGAGGGGAAAAAAACAGCAATTAGACACAGAGATGATACACTATGCCAATGACTTGCAGAACTGTCATAAGCAATTCATACTGTGGTCCTCTGGAAGAGCATTGCCAGAGCTTTTTAGTGGCACAGCAGCAAGTACATAAAACATTCAGAATATGGCATTACCATGTACAGGTATGGCCTGCATAAATGGGGGAACATGACCGAGACATTGTTAGGATGATAGTGCCACAGAGAAGGCAAAGGTGATTATTGCTGTTCAGAATGAGTATGAACAACTGAAGATAGGAGCACAGGAAATTGCCCAAGAATTTGAGGAGTATTATAAAAAGCTCTATGGTGAGGAGGGTTGTATGAGAACTTTCAGGAGTTCTTTAGGGATTTGTCTTTTCCTGTGGTGCCAGCAAACCACGTGGAAAGGTTAAATCAGCCTACCTTACATTTAAGGTCATTAGGAAAATAGCTCCCCCAACTCTCTCCCATCTGATCAAAGTTGTATTTAATGACGGGCAAAGAAGAAACCAAATGATCAACTCCTTCATTATTCCTTCAGAATTCCATAATATTAAACAATGCACTAGCAATAGAGCATTTGAATACATATCTCCAACACTCTGGAACTCATTGCCAACTAGTCTTTGGAACATTACAGACCTATTCTTGTTCCATTCCAATCTCAAAACTTACCTCTTCATAGAACATTTTGGCACAACGTAACCTCAACTGTTACCAATCCTATTCAATAACCACTTCTCTTATTCACTAAGCTAACCAACCTTTTAACAGAGTTTCCGCCCCCCCCTCCCATACCCCTAAACCTACCCATAGGTCTAATGACGTTATTTGTCATTAAAACTGTAAATAAGTTATTTTGGTAGAATTATATAAACTTGTAATTGCCTGTTTCAGCACCAGTTATATTGTTAATATGTTTAATGTATCTGTTGCTCATTTGTAAACTGCTATGATTACCTGAAATAGTGGTATGAAAACCACACAAATAAATAAATACCCTGGGGGAAGAGATATGGGGGCCATTAAAAAAATGAAGCTGGCAAAGGCGCCCAAGCTGGATGGCCTGCCAGCGGAGTTCTATAAAGTACTGGATGATAAAGTGGCGCCAGCCTGAAACGATTGGTGACGGGAGTCTTTAGAGGATCTGAGGGGGGAGCACATTCCAAACCTGGTAGATGTTAGCCTTATCCCCAAACCAGGGCGAGATCCATAGTGTTTGGGTTTGCACAGGCTCATCTCCCTGTTGAACCAGGATATTAAAATACTGACCGCAATATGGCAGCGAGACTCTGAAGAATCTTGCCGACCCTTGCTCAGCCAAATCAGAGGGGTTTTGTAAAAGGATCTTATGCATCAGCTAATTTAGTAAGGGCTTTGATTGCTATCCAGGTGGGGGAGGGGGTACGACAAGATCGACTCTGGTGAGCCTAGATGCCAAGAAGGCCTTTGATGGGGTCTCCTGTGAGTAGATACTGAGGGTGCTGGGGAAGTTTGGGCTACAGGGGGATTTTTTGCAATGGGTTCACTTTTTGTATTCATGATCGCAAGTCCAGTTACTGATCAATTGTAAGAGAATGGAGGTCTTCCCATTATCAAGGGGAAGTTGGCAGGGGTGCCCCTTTTACCCATGCTGTTTATTTTGCCCTTGGAATCACTAGTTATCAAAATACTGGAGTCCAGTAGAGTGAGAGAAACAGTGTGGGCAGGAACCTACCATATAAACCTCCTCGCAGATGATATGCTCCTTTTGCAGAATGCTGGGCAGGATCTTCTGGCAGCCATGGACATAATAGATTGTTCTGCCTTGTTCTCAGGCCTTCAAATTAATTACAGTATGTCGGACGCATTGGCACTGCGGAGTGGAATGCAGGGGCAGGGATGGCAGGGTTTTCCAATGACTTGGGTGAAGGGTAATTTAAAGTACTTAGGGTGTGCCTCAATGTAAATTACAAAGTGATGTATAAAAAAAAATCCATATTAAGTGGCTTTGTGAAGGATGGAGGGGACCTACCCCTTTCCATGCTGGCAGGGTTGCCTTAATAAAGATGGTGACCTTTCCTAAGATTCTTTATATTCTACAGATCCTGCCAGTTTGGATCAAGCAGAAGAAGATGGCCATATATAAAAGCATAGCTCAGAGGTACGTGTGGAAGGCAAAAAAACACCCGAATAGCGTACTCTAAATTCATTCTTGATAGAGACCAGGGTGGGTTCAACTACTATATCTTGATTATACAGTGTGGCAGCCCTGACAAGATGGATGCATGAAGTGTATACTGGTCAATACCACTATGCGCCGGTCAGGTTGCTGGAACATCAATGGGCACTATTTACCTTTATAAACTTACTGCACTCCAGTCATGAGTACAGAATGTCGGGGCTGGGGGGGAAGGGGGGGGGGCGCAGGAGGATAGTAGCTGTTAATGCTGTTTAAAAAGACCTGGCACTGTTGGAGGCTTCCGGGAGGCAGGGCACCCGGGTGTGTCCCCACTACTACAACTGACAAGGAACCCGGCATTCTTATGCAAATTATGTCGGTTTCTGTTTCAGGACTGTAGGACCAGTTGCTGTAGGTAAATGGGACACTTCAGGCAGGAGCCTGTCCTTCCTTTGATCAAGTCAAGAAGAAGTGGGGAATACCCAATGCTCACTTTCTGCAGTATTTACAAGTTAGGCACTATTATGGGGAATTACAGGCACAAGACCTCAAGGGATTAGTTTCATCAAATTCAATAAGACCTTTCAGAGGGTGCCAACTCCTTTGAATAATCTGGCATACTAATATCAGATTGGGAAGCATGATGAAGGTGTGGTTCATGAGCTCCTTGCAGGAGGGTTGGGAGAAGGATGGGATGAAGGGGGTTGAACTCGAGGACCTAAATCAGCTATTTTCGGATTTATAGAAGCTCATGCTGAATGCAGCCTTACAGGAGATGCATAGGCTCATATAATGCGTATAGTTTATTGTAGTTATATAGTTGATATAGTTTACCTCTACTCCCAAGTTTCTACATCCCTGTTACTTGTAAAATGCACTACAGTTACTCTGTATGTATATGTTTAGTTTCATGTAAACCGCGCTGATGACAATAGTGTGGTATAGAAGAGATGTTAAATAAATAAATAAATAATAAAATAACAAGAAAGCAGGTCAAAGGCTTGGACTTTAGTGGGAGACACAGTACTTGTGATGTAAAACCAGTTTCTTAAATACAGCAAGTTGCAGGGTTTATGGAGTATGGTGTTAAGCACTGTTGAAGGCATCTTTGGGAAGCAGGATGAGTGGACTTATAGCCTCCTATTGTTGGGAAAATACTTGCCACTGGGACAAGGGAATTCAAAAGTGGCCAGGAAGTTTGTCTATGTAGTCCTACTCTTAGTCAAAAATGATATACTGTAACAATGGATCTCAGAAGATCAGCCTCCTATTCGGCAGCACTGGTAGCTCGCCAATGAAATGGCTTATTGGGAGCTTAGAAACCACTGGTATAAGACCTCCACAGACTGGGTGTGGTATCACAAGACGTGGCACAGCCTCTGAAGTAAAAGGA
This sequence comes from Ichthyophis bannanicus, assembly GCA_033557465.1. Lineage (NCBI taxonomy): Eukaryota > Metazoa > Chordata > Amphibia > Gymnophiona > Ichthyophiidae > Ichthyophis > Ichthyophis bannanicus. The sequence goes on from CM066032.1 coordinate 340,500,098, forward strand.
AAGGATGGCAGTCAGAGATAGTGTGATGAATGAATGAGTGAGGGATGGTTGGGACTGAATTAGGTAGGGGGTGGAGGAGGGGAGTCGATTTTTGCGATATGATTGGGTGGTGCTTGTTGGGATGAAAGGGAAGAGAATGTGTATGGGTTGAATGGAAAAGAGGGAGGGGTAAATGGAATGCTAGTAACAGAGGAACATGTAGCCCCTGAATCAAAACTTCACCAGGGGCCATGCAAGTTGCCTGCACTTTTTTTTCCAAAGGATGTACAGAGTGGTCTTGCAATGGTCTGTGTGTAAATATGGAACCTGAATATGAAAATTATACTGCCTATGCAAAGAAATTCCTAATCTTTGGGCTGTGAAAGTTGTTTTCCCCTATGCTCGTACTCTGGCTGTTGCCAAAAATAAAGCAATAAAAAACAAAACCTCCAGTTTGGAGATATCCATGGTTAGGAAAAATTGAATAGGAAAAATTTGGAATTGAATTTATTTTTGCCAGATTTGATTGGCTTAACCAGCAGGACTGGGAGTCCTCGAGAGCTTTGATGACAAGAAGTGCATCTTGTAAATGTTGAGTGTCCTATGTGCACTGACGTCCATTGGGCCTGTCTCATTTTGAAACATGCCAAGGTAGTTATGGGTACTGTAGGGGCTATAAGGCCCAACATTTTTAACATTTATGTCTTACACTGATATCTGCTGACTCTATTATCTCCTGCACAATGCTTTCCAACATGAAAATCTTTTCTAGTGGGAGAAAGGCTTTTGCCCAAGCCTTATCTATCATAACTCCTATGAATTCCAAATGAGATGATGGATTTAAGTGATATTTTGGATAAAGCATAGTTACTCACCTGTAACAGGTGATCTCCAGGAACAGCAGGAATTTAGTCTTCACATATGGGTATTGTGGGTACCGACGGAACCTGCGCAGGAACGCTCTGCAGCGTCCAATAGGAAAGCTTTCGGGAGCATCTCACAGCACCTGCGTGCTGCCTTCCCGCCTTTCCCAACTGTCCCTTTCCAGTTGAGTTTAAAGCTGAGATAAAGAGAGAGGGAAAGAGAGAAAGAGAGAGAGATAGAGAGATACAACTCCTAGGGGAGGTGGGTGGGTTGTGAAGACTAAATTCCTGCTGTTCCCGGAGATCACCTGTTACAGGTGAGTAACTATGCTATCTCCAGGAACAAGCAGGAATGTAGTCTTCACATATGGGGACTCCCTAGCTGCAGATGCCAGGGAGAAGGCCCCAGAAGTTGTGCGCCCTTGTGAAAAGGGCTCCACTTCCCCCCATGGATCTCTGGCATCCTATCAGAGATGGTGGGTAGGAGTTGATTAAGTATGCAACAGGTGTTGAAGAACAGCCTGACCAAACAAGGCATTCCAGCGGGAGTCCTTGTCTAAGCAGTAATGTAGCTGCTCGACAGATGTCGTCGATAGACACAGAGTGAAGATGAGCCATAGAGGTTGCCACGGCTCTCACATTGTGAGCTGTGACATGGACTTCAAGAGGAAGGTTTTTACTCTCATAGGCAAAAGATATACACTGTGCAATCCAGATGGACAGTGTTCTTTTGGAGACTGGCAGTCCCAAACGACTAGGATCAAAAGCAACAAAGAGTTGAGAGGACTTTCTATGTTGTTGTGTCCTTTGCAAGTAAAAGGCCAAAGCCCTTTTGCAGTCCAAAGTATGAAGATTCCTTTCTGCATTTGAGGCGTGAGGCCTTGGGAAAAATACAGGAAGGTAAACCGCTTGGTTTAAATGAAAAGGTGACAGACACCACCTTTGGCATGATGGAACCTTGTATAAGGAGGATCAGCCACCAACGCTTGCAATTCACTGATGCGACGTGCTGATATGATTGCAATAAGAAAGATGACCTTCCAGGAAAGGAATTTCAAAGAGGTAGTGGCTAATGGTTCAAAAGGCGGTTTCATGAGCTGCCGAAGATCCAGAGTTAAGTCCCATGCCACCGGTGGGGGCTTAATGGGAGGATTAGTTAAAAGAAGGCCTCTCATAAATCTCGCTATGAGAGGATGAGAGGAAATAGGTTGTCCATTTAGAGGCTTGAAAGCTGCTGCAATAGTACTCAAATGAACTCTCACTGAATTGGTCTTAAGCCCTGCATTTGATAAATGAAGGAGATACTCCAGTAACAATTCCAGAGGTATTGCAAGAGGGTTAAGACCCTTCTGCGAGCACCATATGGTAAACCTTTTCTACTTAAATGCATAAGAGCGTCTTGTGGAAGGCTTCCTGGAAGCATAAAGGATATCCTTTACCTGCTGGGAAAGGTTAAGACCATGAAGTTCTAGGCTTTCAGCAACCAGGCCCTGAGATGCATAGACTGGGGATTGGGATGCCACTGCATCCCGTCCTCTTGAGAAAGGAAATTTGGAGCAGATCCTAACTCCAGAGGCGGAGCTTGAGAGAGATGTAGGAGCAGAGGGTACCACATTTGCCGTGGCTAACGTGGAGCTATGAGGATCATATGACCTCTGTCTCTCTGAAGCTTGAACAGGGTTTTGGGAATTAGGGGAATGGGTGGAAAGGCATACAGGAAGTCCTGACCCCAATGGAGGAGGAAAGCATCCCTGGCCTGACAACCCTGAGCCGGAATTCTGGAACAGAACCGGGGAAGTTTGGCATTCAGCGGACTTGCAAAGATGTCTATGTCCGAGGTTCCCCAAATTTGAAAGATTTTGGCCACCTGTTCCTCATGGAGAGATCATTCGTGTGGAAGCAGAACTTGACTGAGTCTGTCTGCCCAAGAGTTTTGAATGCCTGGAAGATACACCGCAAGCAGATGAATCTGATGCTCTCTGGCGAGGGCCCATAGTCGCAAAGCTTCGTTGCAAAGCAACAGAGAGCCTGTTCCGCCCTGCTTGTTCACGTAGAACATGGCTACTTGATTGTCCATTTGAACAAGGACTGTCTTGTAGCTGAGCTGGGTGTGGAATACTCGAAGAGCAAGGAAAATTGCTCTGAGTTCTAGGAGATTGATGTGTAAATAGGCCTCCTGTGGAGTCCAGGTACCCTGGGTAGAGAAGCCTTGAAGGTGGGCTCCCCAACCCACCTGTGAAGCATCTGTTGTTAGAGTGACCTGGGGTGGGGGTTGACCCAGCAGTCTGTAAAATGCACTAATCTCCCTGGGATCAGCTGAGGAATGGGAAATCTTATGGGACAATTGACCATGCTCTTTAGGAAGGAGTCAAACATTCTGTGTTGGTTGAGTTGCAGATGCAGGTTGACGTTTGGTAACCTTGGGTTTCCGAGGCTGCCTCAGGCCTTGCTGTTTGCTGTTGTGGAGCAGAGTAGGCAGAGTATGAATGGTAGGGTGGCTAGAAACGTCTCTTGTAAGAGTAGAATGGTTTCTTAGTTGCAGTCTTCTTTTTGTAGGAATCTGCTGTCTTCCTTAAGAGCCTCTTCAATGGTAAGGTCATCTGTTTCTATCTCCCCTCCCTTCTCTCTCCACCTCTGGCCAAACAGATGTTCTCCATGCAGGGGATATTGACCAACTTATCCTGGACCCATTGTTCCAGATCAAATGCTTGAAGCCAGGCTGTCCTCCTAGCCCTGCTGTTGGCTTCAGAAGCACCAAAAATTGCCCTTGTCAAGGATTTTGATGTATTTTGGGCATATGTGACCAGGACCTGAGAAGGTGTCTGTTTGTCAGAAGGCAGCAGGGTGGTGAACTCAACCAGGTCTCTCAAAACATCCCTAAGGAACATACCCATATAGAGCATGTAAGAGTCAATTCTGGAGGCCAACACTGTTGCTTGGAAAGCTTTCCTTCCAAAGGCATTGAGGCTTCTTGCCGCCCTTCCAGGAGGCACAGAGGAGTGGTTCTTTTGGCTCTTAATTCTCTTCATGGCGGACCCTACCACCATAAAATGGCAAGGGAGTTCTGACTTTTGGAAGCCAGGAGAGGGAGGAACCCTGTAAAGGGTGTCAAGTCTCTTACTGACCGCAGTAGTTGATATGGGAGATTCCCACATTAGAGTCATTAAATTTTTAAGGATGCTATGCACCGGGAGGGTTGCAGCCTCCTTTGGTGCTGATGGATACTGAAGGATATCCAACTCTTCAGCCCTTGGTTCCGTCTCGGTAGCCACCGAAACCTCCAGAGCAGCTGCCATATCCTTAATAAAGTCCTGGTAGGACATGTCTTTGGGCGGTGACTGCTGTCGCACTTAGGGAGGTGATGGATCTGACGGCACATCACGTTGTGGATCAGAATTAATAGATTTCTGATTGGAGACCCTGGAGCCAGAATTGGAGTCCGGCAGAAAAGAAAATAGATATGGCAACCGGAACTGATGGGGAGTCGAGTTGGTTGACAGGAAGGCAAAAAAATAAAATATTTGATGATATTACAGAACTTTGAAATCTCTTCACAAGGTGAACAAGGAACGAGATCCCGATGTCTCCGCGGAAAAAAAAAAGATGACTGAGGAGAGTGGGAGGGAAGGCAGGCATGTATGCGCAGAGCAACGTTTGCAAAAGCATTCGCAATGGATGCTGGGGAGTGCTCTCGCGCCAGGCTCCGTCGATACCGACCTCACCCAGATGTGAAGACTGACTTCCTACTTGTTCCTGGAGATACTTTTATTACTGCTTTTATTTTCTGTGGTTTGAAGAGGAAATTGAACCCAACTCATACCTCTAAATCACTGAATTTAAAAAGCTAGAGGCTTTCTGGTCCATCCCAGGACCCACACTACTCTTCAGTTTACTTATTTACCTTCCATCCACTCACAATACGGCATAGATGAGTTTCCAGACAGAAATAAAAGTACATTGGGGCTTAAGGCACACAGTGGGATGTGTAGAGTTGGGGTACTGTACTCTCGACAGATTCAGGTAACCCAGTCTTTACTGTTGCTTTTTTAATTCAACTTTAATCCACCTCTTACCCAGAAGTTAATTCATGTTTCTAGGGATAATGTTAGTCTGTGGTATTGTGCCAGCAGAGCCTTGGAGCTGGTATCCCTGGATGGAGAGTTCCACCCTGGACCCAGGATGCCCGAATCCACAACCATCACATTTGGAAACTCCAGGTCTAACGTTACAGTGGCACAGCATCACAGACTAACATTATCCCCCAAAAAATGAACTAACTTTACTCCACCTTTGACATAGGATTACATTCCCAGTTTCAATTAAGTAAGTATTAAGCACCTCAGGCTTTAACGTACCTCCCTGCATAAGGAAGTAATAGCTAATCCCCTTTATTTACATGGATTTAGCATGCAGATGTGCTAATTTAAGAACACCTTTTCATTCCTGTTTTATCACACGCTTTTAGAGTGCTAAAAATGTATTAATTCATGAATAAAGTTCAGCACACTAAAGGAGATTTCAAATAAAACTGTGGGTTAAGAATAGTGAGAAGAGCACAGAAAGTAGTGAGAGATGACAGCAAGTACCTGTAGCTGCGCCTTCTTTAGCTGCTGACTTGTAATTTGAGCTTTTTGCTGCATCATTTTCTCAATTCGCTGATTTACCTGCTGATCTTTCTTCAGTTCATTTTCGTAAAATCGAGAGCCCTGTATAAATAAAATCTTTATATATAAATACACAAACTACTGTCTTTTCCTATCTTCTCAGGATCCTTGTAAGAAATAAATTAGGAAAAGAATATCTACCTTCCTTTGTCAAACATCACTTACTTACAAAAACAGAACTGAACTGAAATGAAAATGCTATTTCATTAAAGGCAAATCATTTAACTGATGAATTTTTTATTGTCCTCATAATATAATCAATACTGCCCTTGGTATTGTTCCTGTTAAGAAAAAATTTTTTTTTTTTTCAAATCCATTTTTTGTTTTACACTACTGTGTAACATTTACACAATGATGCCGGACTGTTAAGCACATGTTATGTTCTGGGACAGGGAAGATACTATAAAATCAAAAACTCATGAACTTTAGTACAGTATGCTTCCTGGAAGCATTTTACAAGCCATGCTGTTTATTAAATACTGTCAAAAGATGTAAAAGAAGAACAGAGAGAGAACCTTATGACAGTATTTCACAAGGCACTACAATAAACAAATTATAAGCAGTAAATAAAATACATTAGCATTTGCACCATCTTTTTGACATTAGTACATGTCCCCTCTGATGATTCTGGTCTTCACTATAGGTTGAAATATGATAGACTAGGTTGTTTTATGTACATCATTAAGTCTAATATACACACAAACAACAAGTCTAACTGATCCATTATCCAAAATAATTTCCTAATGAATCATCAAAAGAGTTTATCCCCTAAGATAGCATAGTTACTCACCTGTAACAGGTGATCTCCGGGAACAGCAGGACTTTAGTCTTCACATATGGGTATCATCGGTACCGACGGAGCCTGCGCGGGAACGCTCCCCAGCGTCCAATAGGAAAGCTTTTGGGAGCATCCCACAGCACCTGCGTGCTGCCTTCCCACCTTTCCCAACTGTCCCTCTCCAGCTGAGTTTAAAGCTGAGACAAAGAGAGAGGGAAAGAGGGAAAGAGGGAAAGAGAGAGAGAGAGAGAGATAGAGAGAGATACAACTCCTAGGGGAGGTGGGTGGGTTGTGAAGACTAAATTCCTGCTATTCCTGGGAAATCACCTGTTACAGGTGAGTAACTATGCTATTTCCAGGAACAAGCAGGAATGTAGTCTTCACATATGGGGACTCCCTAGCTGCAGATGCCAGGGAGAAGGCCCCAGAAGTTGTGCGCCCTTGTGAAAGGGCTCCACTTCCCCCCATGGATCTCTGGCATCCTACCAGGGATGGTGGGTAGGAGTTGATTAAGTATGGAACAGGTGTTAAAGAACAGTCTGACCAAAACAGGCATCCCGGCGGAAGTCCTGGTCTAAGCAGTAATGAGCTGTGAAGATATGAACTGAAGTCCAAGTAGCTGCTCGACAGATGTCGTCGATAGACACAGAGTGAAGATGAGGCATAGAGGCTGCCATGGCTCTCACATTGTGAGCTGTGACATGGCCTTCAAGAGGAAGGTTTTCACTCTCATAGGCAAAAGATATACACTGTGCAATCCAGCTGGACAGTGTTCTTTTGGAGACTGGAAGACCCAAATGACAAGGATCAAAAGCAACAAAGAGTTGAGAGGACTTTCTATGTTGCTGTGTCCTTTGCAGGTAAAAGGCCAAAGCCCTTTTGCAGTCCAAAGTATGAAGATTCTTTTCTGCATTAGAGGCGTGAGGCCTTGGGAAGAATACAGTAAGGTAAACTGCTTGGTTTAAATGAAGAGGTGACACCACCATTGGCATAAAGTGTGGATGAGACCTAAGGACTACCTTATGATGGAACCTTGTATAAGGAGGATCAGCCACCAACGCTTGCAATTCACTGATGCGACGTGCTGATGTGATTGCAATAAGAAAGATGACCTTCCAGGAAAGGAATTTCAAAGAGGTAGTGGCTAATGGTTCAAAAGGCGGTTTCATGAGCTGCCGAAGAACCAGATTTAAGTCCCATGCCACCGGTGGTGGCTTAATGGGAGGAGGCTTAGTTAAAAGAAGGCCTCTCATAAATCTCGCTATGAGAGGATGAGAGGAAATAGGTTGTCCGTTTAGAGGCTTGAAAGAAGCTGCAATAGCACTCAAATGAACTCTCACTGAATTGGTCTTAAGCCCTGTATTTGATAAATGAAGGAGATACCTCTGGAATCATTACTGGAGTATCGCAAGAGGGTTAAAACCCGTCTGCGAGCACCATATGGTAAACCTTTTCCACTTAAATGCATAAGAGCGTCTTGTGGAAGGCTTCCTGGAAGCATAAAGGATATCCTTTACCTGCTGGGAAAGGTTAAGACTGTGAAGTTCTAGGCTTTCAGCAACCAGGCCCTGAGATGAATAGACTGGGGATTGGGATGCCACAGCATCCTGTCCTCTTGAGAAAGGAGATTTGGAGCAGATCCTAACTCCAGAGGCGGAGCTTGAGAGAGATGTAGGAGCAGAGGGTACCACATTTTCCGTGGCTAACGTGGAGCTATGAGGATCATATGACCTCTGTCTCTCTGAAGCTTGAACAAGGTTTGGGAATTAGGGGAATGGGTGGAAAGGCATACAGGAAGTCCTGACCCCAATGGAGGAGGAAAGCATCCCTGGCCTGACAACCCTGAGCCGGAATTCTGGAACAGAACCGGGGAAGTTTGGCATTCAGCGGACTTGCAAAGAGGTCTATGTCGGGGGTTCCCCAAATTTGAAAAGTTTTGGCCACCTGGTCCTCATGGAGAGACCATTCGTGTGGAAACAGAACTCGACTGAGTCTGTCTGCCCAAGAGTTTTGAATGCCTGGAAGATACACCGCAAGGAGATGAATCTGATGCTCTCTGGTGAGGGCCCATAGTCGCAAAGCTTCGTTGCAAAGTGACAGAAAGCCTGTTCGGCCCTGCTTGTTCACGTAGAACATGGCTACTTGATTGTCCATTTGAACTAGGACTGTCTTATAGCTGAGCTAGGTGTGGAATACTCGAAGAGCAAGGAAAATTGCTCTGAGTTCTAGGAGATTGATGTGTAAATAAGCCTCCTGTGGAGTCCAGGTACCCTGGCTAGAGAGGCCTTGCAGGTGGGCTCCCCAACCCACCTGTGAAGCATCTGTTGTTAGAGTGGCCTGGGGTGGGGATTGCTGAAAAGGAGACCCCACCAAAAGGTTTTGGGGTGACTGCCACCATTGGAGGGACAAAATAAGGCGATCTGAGTTTGCTATTTTGTCTGACAGGCAACCTGACGCCTGAGTGCACTGGGCTGCCCTTATATGAAGGAGAGCATAAGGAACCACATGCACGGTGGATGCCATGTGGCCTAGCAACTGTAACATTTCCCAAGCAGTGAGGTGAGGTTTTAGCACTGCTTGGGAAGCTAACTGCACAATGTGAAGGCAGCAGGGCTGTGGAAGGTAGACCCTTGTCTGTCTGGTATCCAGCAGAGCTCCTATAAACTTTAAGGACTGAGTGGGAGCAAGTTTGGATTTTGGGAAGTTTATGACAAGTCCCAAATACTGAAGGATGCGCATTGTGTGAGAGAGGGCAACCCTGGCCTCTGGCTCTGAAGGGGCTCGAATGAGCCAGTTGTCTAAGTAAGGGAAGACGAATATTCCTATGGTGCGGAGAAATGCTGCCACCATAGCAGCATTTCTTGGAGCAGAGGCCAGGCCAAAAGGAAGAACCCTGTATTGGTAGTGCTTCCCTTGAAACAGAAAGCGAAGGAACTATCGGTGAGTTGGATGGATGAGAAAATGAGTGTACGCATCCTTGAGAACTAGAGAACAAAGCCAATCCTGACTCTGAAGGTATGGTAGCAGAGTTCCTAGAGAAATAATTTTGAACTTCTCTTTGAACGGGAAATTTGTTCATTTCTCTGAGGTCTAAAATGGGTCTGTGTCCCCCTGTTTTCTTTGGAATAAGGAAATAGGGGGAGTAAAACCCTGTACCCCGTTGGGGAATGGGTACCTCTTCTAGAACCAGAGCTCAAGTACCCCAAAGTTGCAGAATCAGTAGCCACAAGGAAACGAAGGGTAGTGGTGGTTGGAGACTCTCTTCTGAGGGGTACTGAGGCGTCCATCTGCCGACCAGACCTGATGTCCAGAGAGGTATGCTGTCTGCCTGGTGCCAAAATCCAAGATGTTACGGAGAGTTTGCCGAGACTCATCAAGCCCACTGACTATTACCCAATCTTGCTAATCCATGTTGGAACAAATGATACTGCTGGGTATACCTCTGAATGTATCAAAAGTGACTTCATGGCTCTGGGACAGAGGGTGAAGCAGCAGGGTGCACAGGTGGTGTTCTCTTCAATCCTCCCTGTTGAGGGTAAAGGCCAAGGCAGAGAGGCTCGCATACTGGAGATGAATGCATGGCTGCGTGGATGGTGTCATCGAGAGCGTTTTGGTTTCCTAGACCATGGGATGCTGTTCCAAGGGTTGCAGAGCAGAGATCTGTCCAAGAAAGGTCAATGCGTCTTCAGTAGTAGACTGGCTAATCTACTGAAGAGGGCTTTAAACTAGATTCGTTGGGGATGGGTGAAGAAAGCCCCCAGGTAAGTGAAAGCCCCCAGGTAGGTGATACATCAAATAACTTTATGGAAATGGGTAACAGGGGTAGCATATGGAAAGCAGTGTGTATAAATGCCCGTAGCATGGGAAATAAGATCCCTGATGTTGAAGCTTTGGTGGGAGTGGCTGACTTGGATTTAGTGGCAGTTACAGAAACATGGTTCACAGAAAACCATGATTGGGATGTAACTATACCTGGCTATACTTTATTCAGAAAGGACAGGGTAGGAAGTAGGGGAGGAGGAGTGGCACTATATGTAAAAACTACTATTAAAGCTTTGGAATTACAGAGCTTAAAAGGGAGAGGGGAGGCATTGTGGGTTAAACTAGAAAGAGGGAAAGAGAAATCTATTTACATTGGTGTGATATACAGACCTCCCTCACAAGAGGAAGAGATGGACAGAGAGTTAATTGAAGACATGTGCAGCATTGCTAGGAAAGGGGAAGTGCTACTGATAGGAGATTTCAATATGCCAGATGTTGATTGGCACATTCCTGCTGCAGTATCATCTAGACGTAAGTAGATCCTGGATTCTCTACAGGGAGAACTATTCAGGCAATTGGTAACAGACCCCACACATGAAGGGGTCATACTGGACTTGGTGCTTACCAATGGTGAAAGTGTTTCTGATTTTGTAGTGGGAGATCATTTTGCATTCAGTGATCACCAGATGGTGTGGTTCGGTATTAGGACTAGGGCTGTTAGAATCCATTCAAAGGCGAGGATCTTAGACTTTAGGAAGACTAACTTTGCGAAGATGGGCCAATACCTCAGGGAGTCGTTAGTTGGATGGGAACAGCTGAGGGATGTAGAAAAACAGTGGGAAAAACTGAAAGGGGATATTTTAAGGGCAACCAATCTTTTTGTTAAAATGGTAAATAAAAGGTAAAAGGAAAAGGAGACCGCTATAGTTTTCGAAAGAAGTAGCTGAAAAAGTGAAGAAAAAGAGGGAGGCCTTCATGAAATACAAGAGATCACAGAGAGAGGAAGACAGGCATCTGTATTTGGAAAAACTTAGAGAAGCTAGCAAAGTAGTCAAGAAGGCAAAGATTCAAAAGGAGGAGGAAATAGCCAATGCAATAAAATGGGGGGATAAGACATTTTTCAGATATATTAGTGAGAAGAGGAAGGGCAAAAGTGGTATTGTCAGACTCAAGGGTGCAGGGGAGGAATATGTAGAAGCTGATAAGGATAAAGCGGAATTGCTTAACAAATATTTTTGTTCTGTGTTCACAGATGAAGAACCAGGAGCAGGACCTCAGAAAACACCCACAAATAGGAACAGAAGCAAAGGACATCTTGAACAATTTTCAAAAGACTGTGTTCGTGAGAAACTCTCTCAACTTAAAGTAGACAAAGCGATGGGACCGGATGGGATACACCTGAGAATACTGAGGGAACCTGGGGACGTTATAGCAGCTCCACTGACTGACCTTTCCAATGCCTCGTTGGAGTCGGGAGTGGTGCCAAAGGACTGGAGAGAGGCTCATGTGGTGCCTTTACACAAAAGCGGAAGTAAGGATGTGGTTGAAAACGACAGGCCGGTTAGTTTAACTTCGGTGGTGAGTAAATTATTGGAAACGTTGCTGAAAGAGAAAATAGTGAGGTTTCTGGAGTGCAGCGGATTACAGGATCCGAGGCAGCATGGATTCACCAGAGGCAGGTCTTGTCAGACAAATCTGATTGATTTCTTTGACTGGGTGACCAGGGAGTTGGATCGAGGGAGAGCCCTACATGTGGTGTATTTAGATTTCAGTAAAGCCTTTGACACTGTTCCTCACAGGCGACTTATAAACAAACTGAGCACCCTAGGGATGGATCCTAAAGTTACTGCTTGGGTTAGAAATTGGTTGGGTGGGAGGCAACAAAGAGTACAAGTAAATGGAGCTCACTCTGAGGAGAAGGATGTTACCAGTGGTGTGCCCCAGGGATCTGTCCTTGGTCCGATTCTTTTTAACATCTTTGTTAGTGATATAGCGGAAGGGCTTTCATGTAAGGTTTGCCTCTGCAATAGAGTAGACACCCAGGAAGGGGTAGATAACATGAGGAGGGATCTAGCTAAGCTTGAAGAATGGTCTAGAATTTGGCAGCTGGGATTTAATGTTAAAAAATGTAAGGTCATCCATTTGGGCTGCAGCAATCCAAGGGAGCAATATAGTATAGGGGGTGAAGTACTTTTGTCCACTAAAGAAGAGCGGGACCTAGGCGTGGTTGTGTCTGATGATCTTAAAGTGGCTAAACAGGTAGAAAAGGCGACGGCAAAAGCTAGAACGATGCTTGGGTACATACGGAGAGGAATGGCTAGCAGAAAAAAGGAGGTGATAATGCCTCTCTCTAAGTCTTTGGTGCGACCTCATTTGGAGTATAGTGTGCAATTCTGGAGACCGCACCTTCAAAAGGATGTGAACAGGATGGAGTCGGTGCAGAGGGTGGCTACTAAAATGATTAGTGGTCTTCATTATAAAGCATATGACAGACTGAATGATCTTAATATGTACACCTTAGAGGAAAGGCGGGATAGAGGTGATATGATTGATATGTTTAAATACCTCCGTAGCATAAATGTTCAGGGAGAGAGCCTCTTTCAATTGAAAGCAAGTTCTGCTACGAGGGGACATGGGATGAGGGTGAAGGGAGATAGATTCAGGAGTGATTTGCGGAAATATTTCTTTGCGGAAAGAGTAGTGGATCCATGGAATAGTCTTCCAGTGGAGGTGGTAGAGATGGGGACAGTAACTGAATTCAAAAAAGCATGGGCAAACAGAGGATCTCTAAAGGTAAAAAGGGGACTGTTGTAGTTGTTATGGAAGGACAGACTAGATAGGCCATGTGGTCTTTTTCTGTCGTCATATTTCTATGTTTCTATTGCCCCTTGAGCAAGAAGCACAGCGACCTCTTGCCCTAAGTGGTCGCTGAGAGAGGTCTGAGAAATGAACTGTCTTACGACTGTAGGAGGGGGCATGCTGAGGAAATGAAGCTTGTACCCCTCTCTTACAATAGACAGAGTCCAATTTTCTGCTGTTATCTGATGACCCCATCTAGGGACAAAATGACATAACCTTCCTGGGATGGTGGAGGGTTCTGGGCCGTTCAGGGCCAGGAAGGCAAAGTTCTCTAGATAGGAGTCAAGGCCCCTATGGAGGCTGAGTCTGCTGAGCCGGTTGAGGCTTAGCTGCTTTTGTCTTTCTTTGTCTAGGTAGTTGCTGCTGTCCCTTTTGGGCAGACTGACCTAAACGATGCCCCTGCTGGGTATAGGAGGGATAAAACTTCTTCTTCTTCTTACTGAAGAATGGTTTCTTAGAGGATTTTTTCCTCGCAGGATCAGTTGTAGATTTAGACAATCTATCCAAAGTGATATTGTCAGCATCTATCTCATTTACCTTTTCCTGCCAATTCTTGCCAAAGAGATTCTCGCCTGTGCAAGGAATATTCCCTAGTTTATCCTGTACCCAAATTTCCAAGTAAGATGCCTGGAGCCAGGCAATCCTACGTGCACCTATAGCTATGGCAGAGGTCCTGCTTATGCACTCAAAGCAGTCAAAGGCTGCACGATTCACAAACTTGGAAACATCCTGGGCATGTTTGACAAGGGCGAGGTAATCTTGCCTCTTATCAGGAAGGAGAGGGCTCATAAGCTCTAAATCTCCTGTGACCTCCTTAAGGAGCATTCCCATATATAAGATATAGGAACTGATCCTAGCAGAAATCATGGAAGCCTGGAAAGTTCGACATCCAAAGGCGTCAAGAGTCCTACACTCACGTCCTGGAGGATTAGATGCATGCCTTTTTGCACTCTTTATCTTTCTCATAGCTGATTCCACCACCATGGAATGGTGTGGTAATTGAGTCTTCTGAAACCCAGGACAAGGAGGAACTCAATACATGGTGTCGAGTCTTCGAGAGTGAGGAGAGGTGGTTAGAGGTGTTTCCCACATCCTTAACATGAGATCATGCAAGATCTCATGAATAGGTAAGGTAGCTGCCTCCTTGGGAGCTTTAGGGTATTGCAAGATTTCTAATTCCTTTGCCCTAGGCTCTTTTTCAGGAGCCACTATGATGGAAAGACCTCGGGCCACATCTCAGATAAAATCCTGAAAGGATATATCCTCTGGTGGAGACATCCTACGCTGACGAGAAGAGGAATCCTCAGGAAGAAGTACTCTGGTATCGGCAGAGCTTTCAGAGTCTTCAGACTCATCCGAGGATTTGAAGTATCTCCGATCTGGGTGATCGTGCAAGGCACGGTACTGGTACTGATCGAAGTCGGCATTGGAGTGGTCCAGTACCGACTTGTCGATGCCGGATAGACACGCATGACTTGGTCCCAGTAGAATACCTGCCGATGTCGATGCAGTCGATGCCGGTACCGGTTGAATTGTCTGAAGCGGTTTCAGGGGGATCGAGGCCATGAGAAGAGCCACCAGACTGCTTTCAATAGCCAAAAATCTCTAATCTATAGACGCTGCCGATGCTTGGGTATCGGTACCGGATGAAGCGGCCGGTACCCCAGAGAATGGCACCAGTAGTTCTGCCGAGGTTGAAGCCTCGAGAACATCCTGGAGCCCCATTAGTGCTTTGGAAGCCAGGGCAATTTTGCCGCTGAAAGTACCTCAAGGGCAACGCCAGAGGCATCTCGATGTCTAGAAGGAGATCTACCCTTTGAGGACTGGCTAGATGTACGTTTAGTTACCTGAGACCCATGGGAGGAAGATGAAGCCCTGGAAGACGTCAATGCCATGGAAGCTGCATCGGAGGGAAAAAGGGTGCTAAGTTTAGCAGCTCAGTTTTGCCGGCCCCTTTTCAACATCATCCCACAGGCAACACACTCAGAAATAGAGTGGTCAGGACTGAAACATTTGAGGCACTAGTCATGGGTGTCGGTGAGGGAGATGGTACTGCCACAATTAGAACACTTTTTTAAACCTGAAGCGGGTTTTTCCATTTTGAAGGAAAAAGTTGGGCCTAGTGCCCAAAATGGCACGTGGCACCTGAGGAGAGAAATTACTGGAAAGACTCCAGAAGAAAGGTTTTTTTTTTTTTTTTTTTTTTTTTAGAAGAAAAGAAAGAAGAACCGGCGGTACCAGTGTAGCGTCGAGGGAAGGCAGACGCGACCACAAAAAAGGAGAAAAGAATGGATTTTTTTCTGCGGTGACAGGATATGCGACCTGTTGCCTCCGCGGAAAACGAAGAACTGGAGAGGGACAGTTGTGAAAGGCGGGAAGGCAGCACGCAGGTGCTGTGGGATGCTCCCAAAAGCTTTCCTATTGGACGCTGGGGAGCGTTCCCGCGCAGGCTCCGCCGGTTCCGACGATAGCCATATGTGAAGACTACATTCCTGCATGTTCCTGGAGATAACAAGATAGCACTTGCCAAACAAGACTAACAGAACAATCATCTCAAATGGAGGGTTAAGTGGCTTGCCCAAGACCACAAGGAACACCTGTGGGACTAGAAACCCCCAGTCCTTCTGGCCCACGGTTGCTGTCCTCTAGTGGGATTTGAACCCCTGACCTTCCAGCCTGAGGTACCTTGCCCCCAGCACTAGGCCACTCCTTCCTATTGAGGTCCACGTGACAGATGAGTAGGAAATTACATGCATGCACAGTACTGCTTCTTAAAAGCTTCTAGAGTAATCTAATCTGTGGAAGCTTTTCTGTGCAGGCTTCATCAGATGTCATCCATTTGTGAGGACTTGTATTTTGCTGTCTATGGAAAACACCTGCTACAGATAAGTAATTCTGTTTTATAGTTAGGTATTTGATTTATTAAAAGGTTAAACTGTAAATGCTCCAAAACATTTTTAACTGTTATTGCCCATGTTCCCTGTAAAATAGTTATCTCCAAGTTATAATGCCCTGTTCAATGTAATTTCAGTTTGTTAAATGTAAACCGCCTTGATATCATGAAAGGCGGTATATAAGAAATGTTAAATAAATAAAAATAAATAAAATAATAAAGTTTAAAGTAGAAGACAATCCCTGGGAAGGTGGGTGAATGTATGAGGACTTGTATTCTGCTGTCCACAGAGAACATTTGCTACAGTTAAGTAACTTTTTTTTTTTTTACAAGCGCAAGCAGGATATCAGCAAGTCTCCATAGATGGGACTGATCGTCTTCATAAAAAGGAGAAAAGACAACATAAAAGGTGTAGCAACGGGCAAGTACTAAGAAATGTTTTTGGTGGTGGCAACAAGCCTTTTCAATTTTACTGGCCTCTTTTCTAGGGTTGAGTGGTAGAGGAGAGCAGCCTAAAAATAAAGAAAAATTGGGCCTTGGGGGATAGAGCTGGATTCTAATCTCTTAAAATATTCTGGAAGACTGAATAGTCAAACCTACTGTTGCATCAGGAGTCCCTATCCAAGCAGTCATGACATAAGGAATGTATAGACTGAAGTCCATGTCACAGCCCTGCAAATCCCCTCAATAGACACTAATCTCAAAAGAGCATAATATAAACTTTCTCAAGTACATTCATAGCAAAAATCCTGTGAGAGTGTCAGCTGGACCATTAGATGATAGAGGGGTAAAAGGGGCACTAAGAGGGGACAAGACCATAGTAGAGAGACAGAATGAATTCTCTTCTTAGGTCTTTACTGAAGAAGTAGTAGAAAAGTTACTCATAACTGAAATGCTATTTAAAGGTGATGCATTGGAAGAATTGAAAGAAATATCGATAAACTGGGAAGACTTATTACAACTATTTGATATAATCTAAAGAGTAGCAAATCACCTGGACTGGATGATATACATCAGAGGGTATTGAAAGAACTGAAATATGAGATGGCAGACCTACTATTAGTAATCTGTGAACTATCATTAAAATCATCTGTAATACCTGAAGACTAGCGAATGGCCAATGTAACACCAATTTTAAAAAAGGAATCCAGGGGTGATCCGGGAAACTACAGACCAATGAGTCTGACGACAGTACCGGCAAAATGTTAGAAACCATTATAAAGAACAAAATTACTGAACATGTAGATAGTCATAGTTTAATGGGAGAAAGTCAACATGGCTTTAGCAAGGAAGGTCTTGTCTTACTAATCTGTTATCTTTTTGAAGGTAAGAATAAACAGGAAGAGAAAAGTGAGTCAATTGATATAGTGTATCTGGATTTTCAGAAAACCTTTGACAAGGTCCCTCTTGAGAGACTCTTGGCGAAATTAAAAATCCATGGGATAGGAGACGGTATACTATTGTGGATGAGGAACTGGCTAAGAGATAGAAAGCAGAGGGTAGGGCTAAATGGCATATTTTCCCAGTGGAGGTGAATAATGGAGTACCTCAGGGATCTGTGCTGGGTCCGCTGCTTTTTAACATACGTATCCCTAAATGACCTGGAAATAAGAATATCAAGTGAGGTAATCAAATTTGCAGATGACATAAAATTAATTCAAAGTTGTTAAAACCCAAGAGGATTGTAAAAAATTACAAGAGGACCTTGATAAACTGGAAGACTGAACGTTCAAATGGCAGATGAAATTTAATGTTGAAAAGTGCAAGGTTATGTACCTAGGAAAGAACAACCCAAACTATGGTTACACTATGCAAGGTTCCACATTAGGAATCACTACCCAGGAAAAAAGATTTAGGCACATCGTGGATAAGGTTAAATTAGACTTACCTGCTAATTGTAGTTCCTGGAGTAGATCCAGTCTAGTCCCGAATCATAGAGTTGTGTACCTCCTCCCGCAGCTAGGAGACTGAGCATGTCACTCTTTTAGTGACTCCAGTATAAGTAGTCCCGGGTCCGCCCCCTGAACTCAGTATGCTATTGTCAAAGCCGACTCACCAGAGCAAAAAACATGAACCTCTGTAACCAACAACTAAACCTTAATTCCCTAACAGTATAGTGTACCAAAATTAGTACAGTAAAAACCATGCTGGAACAGAAGGAGCCGCCCGTTCTCCCCAGCCCCCCCTTCGGAGAAGCTGGACCCTCGCCAGAGAAGCGGGCCAACCCCCCCCCCCATACAGACACTGAAACTGCTAGGCCAATTCTGCACCACCACTGTTTACACCGCTCACCACGTGCTCAGGCTATCCCCTGGCAGCAGTCCATAGGGTGGGCAGCGGGACTAGACTGGATCTACTCCAGGAACTACAATTAGCAGGTAAGTCTAATTTAACCTTCCTGATTGTAGCTCCAGTCTAGTCCCGAATCATAGAGATGTAGCAGAGCAGTGAATGTACTCAACGGGAGGGACCTGCCAGACCAGCCTGAAGCACTGCCCAATCCAAACCGCGCATCCCTCTCCGCTTGCACATCAATCCGATAATGCTTGACAAAGGAATGCAACAACGACCAGGTAGCCGCCCTGCAAATCTCTGCCACAGGAACCAAGCCACACTCCGCCCAGGAAGCCGCCTGGGATCTCGTGGAATGTGCCCGCAGGCCCTGCAGCACCGGCCTGCCCTTCAACAGATAAGCCGACGCAATGGCCTCCTTAATCCATCGAGCAATTGAAGCCTTCGAGGCCAGCTCTCCTTGACACGAGCGCCCAAACAGGACAAACAATCTATCGGACTTGCGCAAAGACTCCGTCCGCTGCAAATACACCTTGAAGACCCTACCTACGTCCAACTTATGCAAACTAACTGCCGCTCCCTGGTCCGCTAACCTGGAAAAGACCGGCAAAGCCACCACCTGATTCACAAGGAAGGCGGAGACTACCTTAGGCAGAAAGGACGGAACTGTCCGCAGCACCACTTTCTCCTTAGAAAAGGACAAGAACGGCTCTCTACACGACAAAGCCTGCAACTCCGATATTCTCCTCGCCGAAGTAATAGCCACCAAAAACACTGCCTTTAGTGTGAGATCCTTCAAGGTAGCCCTTGCCAACGGCTCAAAGGGCTCCCTCACCAGCGCCTCCAAAACTACATTGAGATCCCAACCGGGCACTGTTCGCCTGCACAGAGGCCTCAACAAGGAAGCCGCCTTCAAAAATCTCTTCACATCCCGATGAATACCTACCGGCTTCCCTTGCACGTTTCCCCGATAACAGGAAGGCGCCGCCAACTGTACCCGGAGAGAAGACGCTGCTAAGCCCTTTTCCAACCCATCCTGCAAAAAGGACAATACATGCACTACCGTGGCCCTCAAAGCTCGCAACTGCCGGTCCGCACACCAAGCCTCAAACAACCTCCACACTCTGACATATGCCAAAGAGGTGGACCGACGCCTCGATCTCAATAAGGTAGCAATCACCGCAGATGAGTAACCTCTAGCCATCAGCCTCACCCTTTCAATAGCCAGGCCGTAAGCGAAAATCAATGTACCTGAGGCATGTTTAGCGGTCCCTGCACCAGCAGATCCAGTCTGTCCGGGAGCCTCCATGGCGGTTCCGCCAGTAGACGCATCAGATACGCATACCACGATCTTCTTGGCCAGTCCGGCGCTACCAGCAGAACCAGCCCCCTGTGCCGCTCTATGCGTTGGAGAACCCTGCCGATAAGTACCCACGGCGGAAACACGTACAGCAGGCCGCTTTCCGGCCAACTCTGAATCAGAGCATCTAGCCCCTCTGACATTCGTTCCCTTCTTCTGCTGAAAAACCTGGCGACCTTCGCCGACTCGAACGTCGCCATGAGATACATCACTGGCTGACCCCAACGCCGTACCAGTGCCTCGAAAACGTCCTGGTTCAAGCACCATTCTCCCGGATCCACTCGCACGCGGCTCAGGAAGTCCGCCGTCACATTGTCCACTCCTGCCACATGAGCCGCCGACAATGCCTCGAGATTCTGCTTGGCCCATTCCAGCAAGCCAACCGCTTCTACCTCCAACTGCACACTGCTGGTTCCTCCCTGCTGGTTTATGTAAGCCACTGCCATGGCATTGTCAGAGAATACTCTGACCGCCTTTCCCTGCAGCAGCCCCTGCAATGCCCGAAGTGCCAAAAATACTGCTCTCAATTCCAACCGGTTGATGGACCATCCCCTCTCGAGATCGGCCCACTGCCCTTGAGCAAAATGGCCCTTGAAGTGCGCCCCCCGACCGAACAGACTCACATCTGTCGTCAAGGGCTTCCACTCTGGTGTCTCCAAAGACATGCCCTTCTCCAGACCCCCCCGGCCGCGACCACCACCGCAGCGACCTGCGAGCCTCCCTGGGGCACACCAACGTCTTGGACAAGGGATCGGACTGATGCGACCACCTCCTGAACAACGCCCTCTGCAGGGGTCGCATATGCGCTCTGGCCCACGGCACTACCTCTATCGTGGCCGCCATCGTCCCCAGCAGCTGCAAGTACTTCCAGGCCGATGGCGCTCGGAGCCCTAGGAAGGCCCGAATCAAACCTCTCAACGTTTGCACCCGCTGCAACGGTAGGAACACTCTCCCTTTGCACGTGTCGAAACGGGCCCCGAGATACTCCAACTCCTGGACAGGTGTCAACTTGCTCTTTGCCACATTGACCACCCACCCCAGATTCTGCAAGAAGTCCACCACCCGAGCCGTCGCCTGCTGACTCTCCTCCTGCAACTTCACCCGAATCAACCAGTCGTCCAGATACGGGTGCACCAACACTCCCTCCCTTCGCAACGCCACTGCTGCCACCACCATAATCTTGGTGAATGTTCGTGGCGCCGTCGCGAGGCCAAACGGCATCGCCTGGAATTGAAAATGCCCCATCGGGACTGCAAAGCGAAGGAATCGTTGGTGCTCCCATTTGATTGGAATGTGCAGATAAGCCTCTGACAAGTCCAACGACGTTAGATATTCTCCCTGCCGCACTGCCCCGATAACCGACCGCAAGGTCTCCATGCGGAAATGCGACACCCGGAGACAACGGTTCACCCTCTTTAGATCCAGAATAGGATGCATGGTACCCTCCTTTTTTGGTACCACGAAATAAATCGAGTATTGACCGCTGCCTTGTTCTTCCAGCGGAACCGGTACCACTGCGTCCAGCTCTATCAATCTTTCCAAAGTCTGACGAACCGCCTCGTGCTTGGCCTTTGTTCTGCACGGAGACCGCACAAACGTGTCTCTCACCGGATGTTGGAACTCGAGAGCATACCCCCGCTGCACGATCTCCAACACCCACTGATCCGACGTAATTTGGGCCCAGGCAGGAAGGAAACCTCGTAACCGCCCTCCTACTGGCACCGTTCCCACCTGGGCCCCCCCTCACTTCATTGCGGCTTTTTGGATCCCGGGGACGCGGAAGCAGCAAATCCTCTGCCTGCTCCTCTGAACCCCCGAAAACCTTGCGCCCGATAGGAAAAACTTCCTCTTTGCGCCGGGGCAAACCTGGAGGGTCAAAAACGCCTGAACTCTCTACGCTGACTCCTGGACGGACCCCCTGTCCGACTCTGCTTCAGCTTGTCCTCCGGCAACCGACCTCCTTTCGACTCCCCGAAATCCTTGACCAACTTCTCCAACTCCTCCCCAAACAGGAGCTTACCCCTGAACGGGAGCTTGGCTAGCCGTGCCTTGGAGGCCCCATCCGCATCCCAATTCCGCAGCTACAGGTACCTCCTGGCTGCCACCATTGAAGCCATACTCTTAACTATGGGGGAGGAATGGCCTAGTGGTTGGGGCAAGGTACTTCAGGCCGGAAGGTCAGTGGTTCAAATCCCACTAGAAGACAGCAACCTTGGGCCGGAAGGACTGGGGTTTCTAGTCCCACAGATGCTCCTTGTGGTCTTGGGCAAACCACTTAACCCTCCCATTGCCCATGTTCCCTGTAAGTATTAGTGTATGTGTCTCGTATCCCCGTGTGTTAAATGTACCCCCAATTGTGTTGTGACCGCTTTGATTGAAGGATAAGGCGGTATACAAAACTGTCTAAATAAATAAATAAATAAACTAGCCTTCTAATCAAATCATATTGACTATCCGCCAGGTACGCTGCCCCTGACTCAATGCGTGCAGCTTCCTCCGAAACGTCGTCCGATAGAGTCCCTTTCCATTTCTGGGACCACCGTAGACACGCTCGGGCCACCCAGGCCCCACAAATCGAGGCCTGCAAGGACAAGGCATTCACCTCAAACACCTGTTTCAACAAAGAATCCAGTCTCCTATCCTGTACATCCTTAAGCGCTGCACTCCCTTCTACTGGAATAGTCGTCTTCTTAGTCACCGCAGCTACCGCTGCGTCCACCTTAGGCGGCTTAAACATATCTTTATCCGGTTCCACCAGAGGATAAAGCCTAGCCATAACCCTAGCCCCCCTCTGACACCGGCTTCGGGAGTATCCCATTCCTCATGAATCATCTCCTTAAAAATCCTATGAATGGGGAAGGATCTCTGGGACTTCCTGACGGCCTGCAAAAGAGGATCTTCGAGCCCTGTCTCCTCTGCAGGCCGACAGCTACTCTCTACGGAACACCCGTACAATTCTAGCTTGCTCCTCAGTTTCCGGAAGCTCACCTTCCTCCAAATCCTGTTCTCCATCCGAATACTCCCAGAGCGCTGACTCTCCCAAATCCTGCTCTTCCCCCTCCAAGCGCAGTTTGGGTCTCTTTCCGGCTTCCTCTTCCAAACAATCCCCCGGCCTTAGACCCCCGAGGTTCAACTGCCGAGGTCCCCGGTACCACAGCAGCAGACCCTCCAACTGCCTGCTGCAGGAGAGTCAAAAACTGCGGCGAAAAAAATCGCCCCCAGACCTCCCTGTAAAGGTACCTGGGGTAGGGGCCCCTCCAACGCCGAGGAAGGCCCCGGCTTGGGGTCCTGCCGCGGTTCCTGGGACAGAGAAATATCCTTCAGCACCCCCTCTCCAGGAGCCTCAGGCCCCTCTGGTTCCCTATCTGCCATGGAGGCTTCAAAACTACAGCCTCTGCACAAACCAGCCTCGGAGACTGAACTCTTCCGTGCCCCACACAAGAGGCACCTAGGCCTACCCGGCATGAATCACACTGTTCAGTTCTGGGATCCCCAAAAGGCCAGAGATCAAATAAACCACGTTCAACTTTTCTCTTTCTTTTTTTTTTTGTCAAACGGGCGAACACCGACCCCAAAGAAAAAAACAACCTGAACCCATTAAGGTTCCCTGAAGCGCTTCCCGCTCAATTTGCGGCTCCCGTGCTTTGCCACGCGGTCCAGGCCTGTGCCGCACGAACTGAGCCGCCGACACCTGGCCCTGCTCTGAAAGCACGCCACTGAAACTGCCGGCGCTACTCTCGTACCCCCGCAGTCTCTCTTACCCCATGCCGTCTTCGTCTTGCAGTTCGGCGCTTTCTCCCGCTGCCGGATCACTGCCACAGGACCGCGGCCGGGGTGCGCGCACGCAGCACCGTCCTCAACGCCCGCTTTCCTGCCTCGGGGGAAAGCAGGACGGAGGGCCCCTGCTCAATCCCCCGCACACTCTCCTGGACGGTCTGCACCCCAGAGAGAGGGGGGAGAAGGGGGGAAGCTCACAAGCTATTTCCAGCCACAATTAGAAAGGCCAATGCAAACACCAATTTAAAGGGGCAGAACCTCTAGTCTGTAGAGATTCCAGTTATCTGACGGTTTCTTCTTTTTTTTTTTTTTAAACGGCTAATGCTAAATTCCCTATGCTTTGCTCTAGTGAGTCCCGAATCACTGGTATCAGAACCTCCTTCCGCTGCAAGAAGACTGAGCAAAACTGAGTTCAGGGGCGGACCCGGGACTACTTATACTGGAGTCACTAAAAGAGTGACATGCTCAGTCTCCTAGCTGCGGGAGGAGGTACACAACTCTATGATTCGGGACTAGACTGGAGCTACGATCAGGAACACATTAAAACCCTTCACCTAGTGTGCAGCAGTGGCCAAGAAAGCAAATAGAGTGCTAGGAATCATAAGGAAAGGAAGGGAGAATATTATAATGCCTCTGTATCGTTTCATGGTGCGACTGCACCATGAATATTGTTTGCAATTCTGGTCGCCTTATCTTAAAAAGAATATAGCAGAATTAGAAAAGGTACAGAGAAGAGCCACCAAAATGGTAAAGGGGATGGAAGGGTAAAGGAGAGACTTTAAAGGTTAGGGCTCTTCAACCTGGAAAAGAGATGGCTGAGGGGAGATACGATGGAGGTCTATAAATTAACAAATAGAGTGGAACAGGTAAACACAGACAGATTGTTTATGCCATCAAAAAATAGAAAGACTGGGGGACATGCAATGAAGCTACAGTGTGACCTGTTTAAGATTAATAAGATAAAATATTTTTTCACTCAATGCGTAATCAAACTCTGAAATTCATTACCGGAGGATGTAGTAAAAGCTGTTAGTGTAGCTGGGTTTAAAAAAGGTTTTGACAAGTTCCTGGAGGAAAGGTCCATAAACCATTATTAAACAGGAACTGGGAAATCCATTGCTTGTCCCAATACAAGCAGTGTGGAACTTGTATGTCTTTTTGGGAAACTGCTAGGTACTTGTGACCTGGATTGGCCACTGCTGGAAACAGGATACTGGGCTTGATGGACTTTGGTCTGGCCCAGTATGGTATATCTTATGTTCTTATGAGCTACTGATGCTGCCATGTCAGATATTATGAGCCCAGACATGACCCTCAAAGAGTTAAGCCTGCTTAGGCATAAGTGCTATGGCCCATTTCGATATTATTTGAATTTTGTAAACCGCCTTGCTGTTATTGAAAGGCGGTATATCAAGTATAATAAAACATAAAACATAAAGTGATGGTGCAGCAGTCTGTCAACCAACTGGATAGAGTGCATGTGGCAACAGCAGTTCCAGGTTTATGGCGTGCAAAGAAACAAAAAGCTGGGTGGACTTCCTAAGACCTTTAGTCCACTCCAAATATAAAGCTAAGACTCATTTGCAAACCATAATCTGAAAGACATGTTGTCCTTTTTCTTACTCTGACAGAAGGAAAAATGTCAAATGCAAATATACCCCGTACCCTTTAATATCAAATAATGACCAATCAAATAAGACATAGAGGAAGACAAATCATATACAAAATAAATATTTTTGTCGGATGTATTGTCACAGGAGGGGTGATGGATTTCATTCTCCCCGCTGCAGTAGACCCTTTTCATAAATGAATGAAACAAATTCACTTATCTGAGGTTGCAAGCAATAATTCTTTAAAGGGAACATCATAAGAGGAAATCCTTCAGTTTTATTTAATGGCCATGAGGTACATGTCTTCTCTGATCTCTCATTTTACACTACAAAACAAAGTACTTCTGGAACACATGGGGATTTCCATTTATTTTCATCTTTGAACTAGATGAGAAAGATTTTCAAATTATAAAATTGGAAGGCTGTTCTGGTGGAGGAACTGTTCGATAGGAAGGTCAGCAACGATACACAAAATTCCTCATTGCAGAGAAAGTGGGTAATAGCCAGCAAGAAAATAACTTTGCTTCACTAGACTGTCAGTGGAGTCTCCAGAAATGGATCTTGATGCTCCTCCATGGCATCTCTGGAAAGGGTAACCTTCCTGGATTTTGCACCTTAATTGCATTTTGAAGTGCCTTATCCTGGGTGCACTTGTTATATTGTCTTATCTTTGTTTCTAATTCTCTTTGCTCTTCTATTCTTCTAATTTGACTATAAATTATGATTTGTCAATAGTTAGTTGTTGGGGGTTGGAAATTTGCATTAAATAATGGCTGACTCAGGAGTTGAGAACTGTCACCATCAGCTCCCTTGTATGACAATGGGGTTTTGGTATTAATTTTGGGCAATGTGAGAGGTTTTTGCTGACCCTTTGATTTATTTTTTTATTTCATTCTTAGGGTTAGGGAGGGCTTCTTTTAGGTTGCTTGTTTCAGTGATTTTTATGGTAATGCACCAAATTTTCTCCAAGGATGAGCAATATTTATTTAGTTAATTATTTAGTAAAATTTAGCTCACGCCTTTCCAATAGTAGTTTTTAAGGCTAGTTACATTCAGGTACAGTAGGCATTTTTCCATGTCCCCACCTGAGGCAGTATAATGTTTGGATTTAAGCTATTGCTTGGCTTCCATTTTGAATTATGGCTAGATTGTTTTCCTGGAATGTTCTGGGTCTTTACAGTCCAATTACATGTAAGAGGGTGCTTGCAATGATATGGAAAGCTAGGGTAGATATAACCTATCTGCCTCATCTAATTCATGTGGAACATCTGAAGTTAGAGGGGGTAAAACAAATATCTAAATATTTTTTGCCTCCTATGGAGCAAATAAAAGAAGAGCAGCCATCTTGTTTGCTAAGACGTACCTGAACACAGTTTTTTACCATGTTTGGCAAATTAAGGATGCCCCATTGATCTTGGTTAATATTTATGTCCCTAATCACTAATGTTGCTGCCTTCTAGCAACATCTATTTCATCTAATTAAGCATCATGCTGAAGGCCCTATCTGTTTAGCAGGGGATTTCAACTGTGCACGTTTCCCACTGGCTAAGTCTGATACTGCCCTGCCGTGATGAGGAGTCAAATCACTTTTTTTTGGATTCCATGATCAAAAAGCAGTCCCAGGCCAAATTTTACATTGTCCACACTGAATAAATTTGGCTTGAATATGTATACAAGCATACCAAAGACAGGGTTGTCTTCGTGAAACTGATTACACTTGAGGGTGAATTTAATTCTCTAGATATCTCTTACACAGCTACTGTTTGTGAAAGACCAAGAGACATTTCTATGAGCATGCCAATAGGGTTTCTAAACTTCTGCTTTAGCTGCTGGAAAAAAAAACAGTCAGGAGCTAAGTCGCAAGCCTTAGAAATGCTCGGGGCAAGAATGCGTATAATCCTAGGTAAATTGCAGACACTTTTTTGAAATTTTAAAGAGAGCCTTTATTCATAAGAACATAAGAAATGCCATACTGGGACAGACCAAGGTCCATAAAGCCCAGTATCATGTTTCCAACAGTGGCCAATCCAGGTCACAAGTACCTGGCAGGTTCCAAAGAGGAACACAGGTTATACAATGCTTGTCCCAGGGTAAGTAGTGGATTTTACGGGTCCTCTTTAATAATGATTTACAGAACTCTTCTCCAGGAACCTGCCCAAACATTTTTTAAACCCAGCTACACTAACAGCTTTTACTACATCCTCTGGTAACGAATTCCAGAGTTTGATTACATAATGAGTAAAAAAATATTTTCTTTTATTAGTCTTAAATCAGTTACATTGTATCTTCATAGAGTATCCTCTATTTTTTGTATTTTTTGATGGTGTAAAGAACCGATCTATGTTTACCCGTTCCACTCCATTCAATTTATAAACCTCTATCATATTTCTCCTCGGCCATCTCTTTTCCAAGTTGAAGAGCCCTAATCTTTTAAGCCTTTCCTCATAGGGGTATCCTTCCATCCCTTTTACATTTTTGTTGCTCGTCTCTGTACCTTTAATAATTCTGCTATATCCTTTTAAAGGCATGGCGACCAGAACTGCACACAATATTCAAGTTGCGGTTACACCATGGAATGACAGAGGCATTGTAATATCCTTGGCTTTATTTTCCATTCCTTTCCTCATGATTCCTAGTATTCTATTTGCTTTCTTGCACACTAGGTGGAGGGTTTCAATATATTATCCACAATGACACCTGAATCTTTTTCTTAGGTGGTGGTATCTAAGGTGGGTACCTTGCATTGTATAACCAAAGTTTGGGTTGTTCTTTCCCAGGTGCATAACTTTGCACTTGTCCACATTAAATCTCATCTGTCATTTGGACGTCCAGTTTTCCAATTTATCAAGGTCCCCTTGTAACTTTTCACAATCCTCTTGTGTTTTAACAACTTTGAATAATTTTCCATCATCTGAAAATTTGATCACCTCATTCTTTATTACCATTTTCAGGTCACTTATGAATATGTTAAAAAGCAGCGGGTCCAGCACAGAGCCTTAAGGTACTCCACTATTCATCTTTCTCCACTGAAAAAAAATTGGCCATTTATTCCTACTCTCTGCTTTCTATATTTTAATGATTTCCTGATCTACAAGACTACACTACCTCCAATCCCATGACTTTTTAATTTTCGCCAAGAGTCTCTCATGAGGGACCTTGTCAAAGGTTTTCTGAAAATCCGGATACACTATATTGACAGGCTCACCTTTATGTACTGTCACCACGCCCTTTACTCTAGGCGGTTGCCTAGGTGCTGGGAGTGATGATAGTCTTCATTTATTTTAACACATGCCTATAGTTGTAGTTGTGTAGTTGAAATAACTTAAGCCAAGAGGGAAAATAGACACGCAGGATTATTATTCCTTTAGGCCAGAGGAACTTCTTAAACAGTTCCAAATATCAACATAAGGTATAGAAACTTCCAGAGAAAAACAACAAGGTAAGAGGCTTGGTATTCAGCTTATCAGCAAACTTAAACAAAGTATTTCTTCATACCAAAATCATAGCAAAAGAACTTTGGTGCAAAAACCTTCTTCTCCAAAATGTGACTTTTAAAACATGTACAGCTTCAAGTAATCCCACAAAGTAAAACTTCACTGCACACTGTTTTCTCTCTTCTCACATACAATGGTTTCTTCACCTGCTATCTGCCAGGCTCTATACTTTGTACAAGCAGTCTTTCAGCTTAGAGAATCACAGCTCTCCTAATTAGCATATTCCTCTCAGCTCTGCGTCTTTGAAACGGCTGCTAGCTTTGGCTTCGTGACACACCCTAGTTTTTAGCTACTTTCTAAAAACTAAAGAACATTCCATTTCTTCAACAGGGTCAGGTTCCTGTGTCATAGAAGATTCAAATTCCATGCTCTCAACATCTGAGTTTGCTAGAGAAGCATTATTCATGAATTCAGCATTGTCTTGCTTTAAACCTTTTAAGATTTGTAAAACCTTATTTAAAGCAGATTCTCCTCTCCTCTGAGAGATGTCTTTACTTTTAGGTAATTCTTTAACTTTCACAAGTTTGTTAGAGGGTTTAACACTGCTCACTTTAGTCTGACGAAATAAGGATTTAGCCGGCTCTACGGCTAACTGCTCTGGTTCCATATAAACTTTTGAAGCATGTTTCAGGTTACTCACATGGCTTGGAAATTCCCCTGGATAAGCTTTAAAACCTCTGGCTGGTTTTGTCTTTCTCCACGGAGCTTTGGGTGAAGCTTCCTTCACTCTCTGCAAGCCTCTCTTGGGTAATTCTTCTGAGCTCCTAGAGCCTCTTTCCCTTCTAGGACTCTCAGACCCATTCATCTCAGCATTGGACTCAGAACTGGAACTCCTCCTTCTCTCTCTCTCAGAAGAAGATTCTCCTTCACTGGAAGTCTGGCTCCCAAAGCACCTTCCTCTAAGGCTGCTTTCTCTTGCAGTGTACCTCACACCTGCACTCTGAGCACGTCCTGCACTTCCCGGACTCCTCGAGTTCTCTGCTGCTCTTTGTCCATTTCCTCTCTCTCTCCTGCCTCTCTCTCCAGATTCCTAGCGTTTATATCTGTATTTCCCCTTCCTACTTGCTAGCTCCTCCTCTAGCTGTCCCTCGTGAGCAGGGCTGGTAACTAGGGAGCTAGGGCGTGTCCCTTGACAACAAGTATTCTGTGAGGAGATTTTTCTAAACCAGGAGTTTTAACCCCTGAACTTCTGGTTTTGTTTCTCTTCTCTGAGAAAAATGTCTGATTTCTCCCTTCTTTCTCAGGCTCTCTCTCCTCTGCGCCACCACAGTACCTGTTTATTCACACCTTCAAAAAAATATAACAGATTAGTAAGATAAGACTGTTCTGGCTAAATCAATGTTGGCTTTCTCCCATTAAATCATGACTGACTATTTACATGTTCAGTAATTGTATTCTTTATAATGGTTTCTCTACCATTTTGCCCGGTACCGACGTCAGACTCACCGGTCTGTAGTTTCCCAGATCACCCCTTGAATCCCTTTTCAAAAATTGGAATTACATTGGCTATTCTCCAATGTTCCGGTATTACAGATGATTTTAAAGATAGTTCATGGATTACTAATAGTAGGTCTGCAATCTCATATTTCAGTTCTTTCTTTTTTTTTTTTTTTTTTTTTTTTTTTTGAGTGAAAAAAATATTTTCTTTTATTAGTCTTAAATAGTTTACCCTGTAGCTTCATTGCATGTCCCCTAGTCTTTCTTTTTTTTTTTTTTTTTTTAAAGTTATGTTTATTCCAGTTTTGCAAAAATACAAACAAATTCAACAATTAACAAATACAAAATTGAAAGAAAGAAAAACAGAAAAGAAAACCAAAACCCCCCCAGCACCTCATTGGCCTTACGGGACATGACATGTTAGCCTATGGAAGCATCAGAAACAGACATCTTATAAAAGAGCGAGATCTGAAACAGCAGAAATCTCTAAAACAGAAGTGAAGCGATCCAGGGCAGCCCACCTAGTCTGAGGCTTACCCCCCCCCCCTTCAGAAAATAGGAATGATCATAAGCTTTTTCGTATCTACTGTAGAGGCAGACTTGGTTCCACCATCTGCCCCAATGAAGGTTCGAAGGGTCCTTCCAGGAGTATAAAATTTCCTTTACAGCGACTGCTAAAATAAAATTCAATACGAAAAAGTGCTCTCTGTCCAATCCTGGGATTACTGCAGAAGAACGTAGCGCGATAATACGCCAAGACAGGGGGTAGGAGAAGCCCAGCACTCGCTGAATTCTTTTCCAGACATGAGACCAAAAGCCCTGAACGCAGGGGCATTCCAGGAACATGTGGCTCATTGTGCCAACCGCACTCTGGCAGGACCAGCAAGCTGAGGATTGATCAGAAGACCATTTGGAGAGCTTTAAGGGAGTAATAAATGCTCGGTGAGTAAAACAAAACATAGCTTGCGTAAGGGAGGCCGAACGTGAGGCTCGAATAACAGGGCCCCACACTTTGCTCCAATCAGGGGAGGTTAATGTTAGGTTCACCTCGGCCTCCCAAATCTTACGGAGGCCCAGGGTCTGATCGGAATAGGAGTCTCTGAAAAGAGCATAGAAGCGAGACGTGCCTCCCCTCTGCAGGCAAAAATCCATCACAAGCTTGTGCAAGCCCCAGGACTCCTGAAGCTCACGAGGGATAATCGTCAAGTGAGCCAAACAATGTCGGAGCTGAAGATACTGGAAGAAACAGGACGCAGGAAGCTTAAACTCCTCTTGCAGCATACGGAAGGATTTCCATTCGCCAGTCGCAATCAAATGTCCCACGGTCCAAACGCCACAGCGCTGCCAAGACTGCCAATAAAAGGGTAGTTTGTTGATCTTAAAAGCCGGATTGCGCCAAATAGGAACCTGCAGCGAGAGGGGATTATCTTGAGCAATAAGAGGGAGTAGCGCTTGGAACGCTTGTTGCGTAGCAACAATTACCTTGGTCATCCCAGGTGCCACCGAGTGCCGCATGTTCATACACAGGTGAGCCGGGCAGGGAAGGAGCAGACGTTCTTCCAGGGAGAGCTAGGTTGGTTTCATGTAAGGGGCAATGTCTGCTCCCCACAGACCCCCCTGCTTTAGCAGTGCAGCAAAGTGGTACCAGTGGAAATCGGGGAATTGCACCCCTCCCTGCAGTTTGTGAGCCTTCAACTTCTTGAGCGCAATTCTGGGGGTCTTCCCACCCCACAAAAAGGAACTTAAGGCCCGCTCAACCTGCTTATAGACCTCAGCAGCAAAAAGGACCGGGACCATGCCAAGGATGTAGTTGATTTTGGGTACAAGAACCATCTTAATCGACTCGAGCCGGCCCCACCAGGTAAGGTGTAGAGGTGACCATTTCGTGGTAAAGGCTCGGGCAATTTCTACAATCTTTGCGGCATTTAACTTTATAGTCTGCTCCATCGGGGCTGCAAATTGCGTTCCGAGATATTGTATGGCAGACCCTGCCCTCTGTAACGAAAAGTCCTGGATCAAGCTGCTGTGTGTCCGCTGGTTCAGCGGAAAAGCCACTGACTTAGACCAGTTTACCTTGTAACCGGAAAAACTGGCGTACTGCTCAATCACTTGAAGAAGGGGAGCTACCGAAGAAGGCTGTAAGAAAAAAAGGAGATCGTCGGCGTAGGCTGAGAGCTTAAGTTGTAGGTCGGCTACCTCAAACCCCCTGATGGACTGTTGTTGGCGAATGCACAAGACTAAAGGTTCCAGGGCCAAGTTGAAAAGCAGGGGGGACATAGGACACCCCTGCCTTGTGCCTCTGTGCAATGAGAAAGGCCGGGACAACGCTTGGTTGGCAAAAATCCTAGCCCTGGGCCGGGCATACATAGGGCGAATCATGTTGACAAAATTCGCAGGAATGTCAAACCACTCCAAGACCAGGAAAAGAAAGGGCCACTCAAGCCTGTCGAAGGCCTTTTCTGCGTCCAAGGATAACCCGATGAAAGGCTCTTCGGCCTGTGCAGCCAAATCCAGGAGGTTACATAGCAGACGGGCGTTGTCAGTCGTTGATCTTCCGGACACAAAACCACATTGGTCCGGATGAATGAGATGGTGGAGGATTTTGTTAAGTCGGTTGGCCAGGACCGCCGCATATAGCTTGTAATCTGCGTTTAAAAGAGAAATGGGTCTGTAGCTGCCCACTAACTTCAGGTCTTTTCCTGGCTTTTCCAGGACGACCACAGTGGCCTCAGCGAAGGCGCCGGGATCCGAGCATGTTTCTTGTAGAAGCTGAAAATATTGCAACAGAAAAGGAGATAGTTCCTTAGCGAACGCCTGGTAGAATTCAGACGGTATACCATCCGGCCCCGCCGCTTTACACCCTTGTAGACTCGCCAAAACCTCTTCAATTTCTCTCAAATCTAGAGGGAGCTCAAGATCCGCGACCTGATCCGAATCCAGAGTCGGATGCTCAATTGATTGTAGCCAGGCTCTCATACTGCACTGGTCACTCTCCACTTCAGAGGTATATAAGGAGCCGTAGAAGTTTCTAAAAATGTCAAGAATCTCCAAATTACCGGTCTTAAGGACCTTCTTCTCATCTAACAGAGCTACAACATAAGCCTTTTCATGCCGGGGCTTCAGGCTGGCCGCCAGCAGTTTGCCCGATTTGTTCATCTCCGTATAGTAGCGCGCTTTCTGGGCAAAAGAATACTGCTCAACTTCCTTACTAAGTACTGCATTGTATTGGAAATGAAGATTCTGCAGTCTGGAGAGCACCAAGGGGCTAAACTGCCGATGCAATAAGCGTTCCCCGGCCCGAATCTGTTGGTCAAGAGACCGTAGTTCCACCCTCGCTTTTCTCTTGAGGGCGATATTAAAGCTGGTGACCTTAGCCCTGATGGTAGCCTTGAAGGCTTCCCACCAAGCCCAGGCAGATGTATCCTCCAGCCGGTTGAAGTCAAAATAGTCCTTTATTTCTTGCCGAATATATTGACTGAAGGAGTCATCCGCAAGAAGATGACGTGGGAAGAACCATCCTCCGGGGGATGACGGAGACGCAGAAACATCCAGCGTGAGCCCAATAGCGGCGTGATCGGAGACGTGAGAGCTGAGGATCTCCGCATTAGGAATAGCTGAAGCCAGGGAACGAGATACCAGAAAGAAATCAATTCTAGAGTGGGACTTGTGCGGGAAGGAGTAGAACGTAAAATCTTTTTCAGCAGGATGCAGAACCCTCCAGATGTCAACAAGGCCCTTTTCTTCCATAATAG
Organism: Ichthyophis bannanicus; assembly: GCA_033557465.1. Lineage (NCBI taxonomy): Eukaryota > Metazoa > Chordata > Amphibia > Gymnophiona > Ichthyophiidae > Ichthyophis > Ichthyophis bannanicus. Next base: position 340,533,618 of record CM066032.1, read on the forward strand.
ACTCCAAGGTCCCAAGAGCTCTGCTTCTCCGAGATCTCCTACATGGCAGGCGGTCAACCAACGGATCTAAGACCAGGTTGAAGTCGCCACCGATCACGATAGGAGACGAGGCGTACTCTACTAGCACCTCTGCCAGTCTATGAAAAAAGGCAGGGTTATCGCAGTTAGGCGCATACACATTCAGGAACACAACTTGCTGTTGGCCCACGGTAATCTGGACACTGGCCCATCTCCCTTCGGGATCAGCACGAAGCAGTTGGGCTTGAGCTTTAACAGCCTTATTGATTAGGATGGCCACCCCATTTTTTTTTCCGATTGCCGGGGCCTGAGCCACTAAATTGTATTTGCCAGAGCCCAATTTCGCCGAATCTGCAGCAGATAGGTGCGTTTCCTGTAACATGACCAAGTCAGCTCCTTGTTTGTGACAATAAGCAAGAATCTTTTTACGTTTGGCAGGGAGTTTAATGCCCTTGACATTCAAGGACAGGACTTTAAGGAAAAGCATTTGAGTAATCATACTGGAGAGCCCGCAAGCCCTGGAACGCTTCATGTAGATAGATCTGACTCAAAAAGAAATCTATCGGAGGCCACAGAGGTGCTGTACAAAACATTACCCACCAAAGACTGTCAACAAGGTGAGCCATCATAGGAGTACAAGGGGCCCAACCAGCATCCCTCAAACTTAAACCAATACTAGAGTAAGAGCAAAATATTCAGAGGGGGTAGGTAGAGCAAAGAGAATGACCAAGGCAGTAATATCACAAAGGCTACTACCCCTCCCCTGAGCCCCCCAGACAAACCCACCTAGTCTACCCCTACACACATATGGTAGCATATCGGAAATTTGGGGGAGACTAAGTAATACAGAGAGAGTGCCCATGCCTCAAACTACATCCCAAAAAGAAACAATACATGGGGAACAATTAACTGGTAAGGGGAAAATATACCACCTTACAGCTCCAGAGAGAAGGAGACTCCATGTAGTACGTGGAGCGGAGAAAGGCACCACCTACACAGGGAATCACCAAAACAAAAAGAAGAGTCCCAGAGTCACTGCATTTGTAAAGCTTCCTGCTCTTCAAGGAAGAGAAGAGCATCAGCCGGATCATCAAACGCTCTCGAGCTGTTATTAAGAGTGACCCTCAGGCGTGCAGGATAGAAGAGGCCGAACTTCGCTTGAAGACGCTGAAGTCGGGGACGGAGAGACAGGAACTGCCGACGCTTGTCCGCTGTGGCTTTGCAGACATCCGGGTAGAAGGAGAGCTTATGGCCTTCAAACTCCCATGCGGCCTGTTTTTTGGCTGCGGACAGGATTTGTAGAGCATGCTGGTGGTGAAGCAGGCAGAAGATAATCGGGCGTGGAAATTTACCATTCACAGGCCGCAGTGTCGGTACTCGGTGTGCACGCTCGATGTCGAGTAGGCCCGCAAGTTTTAAATTAAGCAGAGAGGGTAGGAGCTTTGCTAGGAATGCGAAGAGATCCGGGCCTTCAGCACCTTCAGGCAAGCCCACCATCCGAACGTTGTTTCTCCGGTTGCGATTGCTTAAATCCTCAATCTGCAATTCCAGGCGCTCCACTCGCTTACAGAGCTTAGGTAGTGGCGCCAGCGATTCCCTGTGCACCGCAATAGAATTCTCGGCCTTCTCCAGACGCTCCGATAGAATTTGGTAGCGCGCTTTCATTTCTCCAAGCTCTGTCTGCACCCGACCTAGTGCATCGCCGTTCGCTAACACCAGGTCTTTAACCGCCCGAATTTCTATTAGCAGCTCCTTCATACTGTCTCCCGCTTCACGCGGGGTCGCCATCTTGTGCGGGGAGAGGGGGTCGGATTTCGCCCTCTTCGACCCTACATTTACCGCCGCGGCAAAGTCCAATTTAGTCGGCTTTCCCCCTGCCATGAAGTCCGAGGTACAAGGCACCGGAGCAGGAGATTTGGGTAACTGAAAGGGTAAAAGCAACACTCTATTGTCAGGATTCACGATGAGGGAAACCGGAGCTCATGAGTTAAGCAGCCACCTTGTTTTCCCGCAGGCTCTGCCTCCCATATTTCAGTTCTTTCAACACCCTTGGATGTATACCATTTGGTCCAGGTGATTGCTACTTTTAGTTTATCTGATAGTTGTAATACATCTTCCCGGTTTATCAGTATTTCATTCAATTCTTCCCTTTATATACTATTTCAGGCATGGGTAACTTCCCTACACCTTCAGTAGAGACCAAAGCAAAGAATCCATTTAGTCTCTCCGCTATGGCCTTGTCCTCACTTAGTGCCCCTTTTACCATTCTATCATTCAATGGTCCAACTGACTCTCACAGGTTTTATTTTTTTTTTTGCTAGGAATGTACTTGAAAAAATTTTTATTATGCATTTTTGCTTCCAAGGCAAGCACTTTTTCAAATTCTCTTTGCTTGCCTTGCATCTAACTTGCCAGTGCTCATGTTTCCCATTTTCGTCATTTGGCTCCTTTTCCCATTCCATCTCCCTCACCATTGTCCCCTCCATCACCCATATCCTCAACCTTTCACTCTCCACTGCAACTGTTCCCGTTGACTTCAAACATGCTGTTGTCACACCTCTCCTCAAGAAACCCTCACTTGATCCCACATGCCCTTCTAACTATCGACCCATCTCCCGCCTTCCCTTCATATCCAAACTATTAGAACGAGCAGTCCACCATCGCTGCCTCAACTTCCTCACATCCCAGGCCCTCCTGGACCCACTACAATCCGGCTTCCGTCCCCTACACTCCACTGAAACGGCACTCACAAAAGTCACCAAAGATCTGTTCCTGGCTAAATCTAAGGGCCTCTATTCTATTCTCATCCTTCTTGACCTTTCTGCTGCCTTTGACACTGTTGACCACAACCTTCTCCTCACCACCCTCTCCTCACTTGGCTTCAAGGACTCTGTACTATCCTGGCTCTCCTACCTCTCCCATCGCTCATTCAGTGTATGTTCTGGTGGCTTCTCCTCCTCCCCTACCCCGCTTCACGTAGGTGTACCCCAGGGATCTGTCTTGGGCCCCCTCCTCTTCTCTCTCTACACCCAAGGCCTTGGCGCGCTTATCTCCTCCCACGGCTTTCAGTACCATCTCTATGCCGATGACTCCCAAATCTACCTCTCTACACCTAATATTTCTCCAGCAACCCAGTCCAAGATCTCTGCTTGTCTTTCGGCATCGCTGCCTGGATGTCTCATCGCCGATTGAAACTGAACATGGCCAAGACTGAACTCCTTGTCTTTCTACCCAACTCCTCCCCCCCCCCCCCACTTCCCCCTCTCTCATTCCATGTGGATGGATCTACTATCCTTCCTATTCCCTCGGCCCGCAACCTAGGGGTTATCTTTGACACCTCAATCTCCTTCTCCGATCATATCCAGCTTGTAGCTCTGTCGCTTCTTTCTCTACAACATCAGCAAAATCCACCCCTTCCTCTCTGAACACACTACTAAAACGCTTATCCACTCCTGAATCTCCTCTCAATTACTGCAACCTACTCCTCACTGGTCTCCCCGTGAGCCACCTCCTTCCCCTCCAATCTATACAAAATCACGCAGCTCGACTAATCTTCTGCCAGCCTCGCCATGCCCACATTACTCCTCTTTTCAGGTCACTTCACTGGCTCCCTGTCCAATTCCACATCCAATTCAAGCTTCTCCTGCTAACCTATAAATGCATTCACTCTATGGCCCCTCAATACCTCTTATCTCTCCCTACATGGGAGGGAGAGATAAGAGGGAGAGATAAATGTATTTACAGTACATTTCAAGGACCTCACATAAATTTTCTACCTCAAGACATTACAGGATCATGATCCTACCTCCAAGACATTACAGAATCTCAATCCTAGCACTCCTCTCAAACAGCCCCATTTTGTATATATGTATATAGCTCATTATGTAAATAGTTCACCGATATAATCTAACGCACTGCCCCACACACTACACTTCTCAGTTCTCACACTGCATGCTACAAACCACACTTTATTATTGATTTTGATTGATGTGCCACGCCGCCTTGATTTAATAATAAGGCGGTATACTAAATCCTTCTAAATAAATAAAATAAAATAATAAAATACGTCCCCTCTCGAAATTTGCGCTCCGCTAACAAATTACTATCAATGCTGTTCACCCGCACCGCGAACTCCAGACTGCGCTCCTTTCACCTTGCTGCACCATACGCCTGGAACAGCCTACCTGCGTCTGTGCGCCAGGCATCCTCCTTAGCCCTCTTCAAATCCAGGTTGAAGACCCACCTCTTCACTGTTGCATTCAGATCCCGACTTCCATCCTCATCTTACCCTAACCCCCATCAATGTTTATGACCAAACTATAAACCTAACTGTACCACACCGTACCTTGCATTGAACCGACTAATGCTCTGTACTCTTCTACTTAGATTGTAAGCTCCGATGAGCATGACTCTGACGGGCAGGGACTGTCTCTTATATATTGGCTACCTCTTGTAGGTTAGCTGTGCAGCGCTGCATGCGTGGCGCTTTATAAGTGCTGAATAGTAGTAGTAGTAGTAGATCTATAATGCAGAGAAACCCTATACATCAAGAGATATCCTTGCATAAGGAGGCGAAACAAGATATTGCGAACCAAGTCTCACATATTGTGAATCAATCGCTACAGCAAGGAATCATGCCCGCACAATTCAAGAAATCAATAATAAGGTCAATTCTAAAGAACAACTCACTCAACAAGGACGACCCGGCATCCTACCGCCCCATTTCCAGCATATCTTTCCTAGCAAAGATCATTGAAAAGGCAGCCCTACTTCAACTTCAAGATCATCTAGACGAACATAAAACCCTAGATGAGCACCAATACGGATTCAGACAACATCTCACTCTACTAGGCACAACAAAACAAAACATTAAGAGACTCCAACTTGCCCAAAATGCAGCAGCAAGAATTGTAATGAAGGTTCCACCATTTGAACACATTACACCTATACTCGCAAACCTACACTGGCTCCCAATACAATCCAGAATAAAGCACAAATTGACTATCACCACATTTAAGACATTAAATAACATGGCCCCGGTCTCTTTAACAAAACTTATCACTAAAGACACATCCCAAACTGCGCTACGGAGAGGCCACACGAATAAAAATTAGGATCCCAAAAGATTTCACAACTACCAAAAAAACAACTAATAAAAAAGCGTTTTCGCATGCAGCTCCCACCCTATGGAACTCCCTCCCTGAAGAAATAAAAGCATTAAATGATGCAAAGGAGCTCCGCAAGAAATTAAAAACATATTTGTTCATCTCCCATTTCGGCACACTAGAAAATACCTTACCACTAACAGGAAATGGCTAATAGATATCTCAGCGAATACCAATTCCAATTTTTTCTTTAACTACAATTTAAAGTTGATTTAATAACTATTTGTAAATCCTGTAAATAGAAATATGTAAATAGTTCGAAATATGTAATAGTTCGATTGTTATAGAACAAATGATTTACCATACATAGTTCAATCATGTTCAATGTATTTAGCAAATTTGTACCTAGTTAACTAATGTTTCATGTAAAACAGACCTATTACTCTGTTCATTTTTCGTTCATTGTAAACCGCACCTGATCTGTGGAAGGTAGCGGTATATAAGCAACTGTTAAATAAAAATAAAAAAACTGCCGATGCAATAAGCGTTCCCCGGCCCGAATCTGTTGGTCCCCATTGCCGCCCGGGTGAAATATAAAACCCTAATAACCACATACAAACTCATACATCACATAGCACCATCCTTTCTCGCCACTCTCATCAGCACTCAACCCCCCAACAGAAGCAGAAGAACAATCAGCTCAAACAGACTCCAAGTGCCACTTGATATCAGGTCCATAAAAACCAGTACGAGCCACCGAGTATACTCTTACTCTGCTCCGACCCTCTGGAATCAACTACCGACTGAGCTACGCGACATCAAAGACCTTATGGAGTTCAGAAAAAAACTCAAGACACATCTATTCCAGTGCCACTACAATCTGATGTAAACCATAGGGGTCTACAAGATGCCTCTAAAGGAACCATAGATGCAGTTATGTATATATGTAAATATGTAAATTTCTGACCCCTCTCCTTTAGACCCACTCACTGTGTGCTGTGCTGTACTTTTCCTTTCAAATCAATGTGTATATTCCTCGAAATTTCTGTCATGATTTGTCAAGCTACCATCTGTAATCAAACCGCTACTAATCGCTGGAAGTAGCGGTATACAAATGTATGCTAAATAAATAAAATAAATAAATAATGCCTTTTCTGCCTTGAATAATGAGGGTGCCCAATCCGTGGAAACTAAAGTGCCCTTAAATGAGAGAGTCAATGCCCAATCTACTGAAAATGCACCAAATATGAAGAAAATAAAATCACAAAAAAACAGAAAACTGCTACTACTTGAAGATTCCATCATCAGAGGCACCAACTTGGGAACACAGTTCAAAGCAGAGAAGATGATCATATGCCTCCCAGGCTCTTCAGCCAGCAGGAATAAAAACCAAATTGTTGGTATAGTTAGTGCAGAAAGTGAACACTCCAAAATTGAGATTGTCATCCACTTGGGTACAAATGACCTGGCTAGAACCAGTGCCTCTGCGGTTGAAAGGGACTTCCAGACTCTGGAAGAAAAACTCAAGCCCACTGTTAACACTATAGCATTCTCAGAAGTTCTACCTGTTCTTGGTAAGAGGCAGAAAGGTTGCATACCATAAACAACTTTAATACAAGGCTCCAAACCTGGTGCAAACAAGAAGGATTTAGATATACAGGAGACTGGGAGGGGAAACAGATGAATCAACAAGAGACTATACATCTCTCTGTTGCAGGGAAAAGGATCCTAAGTGAAAAATTCAGGCAGCATGTGGCAGGCATTTAAAGTAGGAAAAGGGGGTAACGGACAGAAGAGGACAAGTTCAGAATGCCACTCCCAGAAAAAGCATAACATTGGAAAACGCCATACTTTTAAACCACACATCAATGGCAAGTGGGAAGAGGCATGTAGAACAAAATCCATGCAAAATACAGGCAAGCCTGTCAACAAATACTGGAAAGCAATGAGCACAAATGCTCGAAGCCTAGCCAACAAAGTTCCTGACCTGGAAGCCCTAATAGTGGAAAAGGACTTGGACAGTGTGGTCATTACAGTAATCTGGCTTAAATGTCACATGAATGGGATATAGCTATAGCTGGCTATAATCTAATCTATTCAGAAGAGATAGAGAGGGTAGAAAAGGAGGAGGAGTAGCCCTATATGTCAAAAGCAATATTAAAGTTGCTGAAATGCAGGGGACATGGGGAAAAGAAGAAGTGCTGTGGATTGTGTTGGAAAGAGGAGATGGCACTGTCATCCATATTGGTGTAGTCTACAGGCCTCCAACTTAAACCAAAGAAATGGATAGTGAATTCATTATTGATATTGCAAAGATGGACACGAAGGGGGAAATGATCATATTGGGTGACTTTAATCTACCCAATGTGGATTGGAGTATTCCATCTGCAGATCTGGAAAGAAGTAAAAAAAAATTGTGGATGCCTTCCAAGATGCATTACTTAGACAAATGGTGATGGAACCAACCAGGGAAAGCTTAATGCTGGACTTAGTGCTCACCAACAGAGACAGCGTGTTGAATATCCAGGTGGGTGCCCATGTGAGCAGCAGCGATCATCACAGTGTGGTTTGAGATAAAAGCCAAGGTGGAGTACAATCACAGCAATCTCAAAGTCCTAGACTTCAAAAACATTGACATTAGTAAAATGGCCAAGTACCTGAAGGAGGAGTTGGCTAGGTGGGAGGGGATATGGGAGGTGGAACTGAAATGGGTTAAACTAAAGGAGGCAATAAAAGGGGCAACAGATACATATGTAAGGAAAGTAAATAAAAACAAGAGGAAAAGGAAGCCTATTTGGTTCTCCAAAGAAATGGCTGCACAAATAAAGGCAAAAAACACAGCTTTCACAAAATTCAGAAGTTCGCAAACAGAGGAACACAGAATAGAATACAGGATCAAATTTAAAGAGCCAAAAGGAGAAATAAAGATAGCAAAATCAAAGGCAAAAGAAAAGATGGCAAAAGATATAAAGTGTGGCGACAAAACCTTTTTTCAGGTATATTCGGTAAAGGAGGAAAATCAGAGGTGGAATTGCAGGACTCAAAAGGTGCTGGGAACGGATTTGTGGAAAGTGACACTGAAAAAGCAAAAATGTTAAACAAATACTTCTGCTCTGTTTTTATTAAAGAGAATCCTGGAGAAGGACCACCTGTGATTGACAAATATACAAATGAGAATGGAGTAGATACCACACCATTCACAGATGTGTTGGAACAGCTTGCAAAACTGAAAGTTACCAAAGCCATGGGACCGGATGTGATACATCCTAGGATCCTGAAAGAGCTCAGAGAGATTCTTGCAAGGCCGTTAAAGGATGTTTTTAATAGATCCCTGGAGACAAGAGATGTTTCACAGGACTGGAGAGGGTCTGATGTGGTACCTCTTTACAAATGTGGCAGAAAGAACGAATAGTTGACTCTCTCGAAACCAATAGGTTGCATGATCCGAGGCAACATGGTTTTACCAAAAGGCAATCTTACCAAACAAATCTGAGTTCTTTGAATGGGTGAACAGAGAACTAGATCAAGGGCATGCGATGGATGTTATCTACTTAGATTTCGGCAAAGCCTTTGATACTGTTCCTCATAGGAGGCTTATCAATAAACTCAACAGCTTGGGGATGGGTCCTAAGGTGGTGAACTGGATCAGAAATTGGTTGACTGATATACGACAGAAGGTGATGGTAAACGGAACTCACTTGGATGAAAGGAAGGTGATTAGCAGTGAGCCCCAGGGTTCGGTAGCAGGAATGAATAGTCCGTTGGATACTGCAACACAATGCTGTGTTTCAAGCTCTTCGTGCTCCTGGATCTTTCTCAAGCAATGTGTCCCAAACAAACTTCCTGCTCCGGTTTATATGTCACTTCAATCAATCAAACAGCACTTAGGTTGAAATGAAACAATAAGGCATCCTCAATAAAAGCAGAGGTCTGTAAAAATGAGGGAGAAACAAGTGAGAATTAATTCATTTGAAACACAGCGTTATGTTGCAGTACCCAACGGACAACTCATTCCAGCTACAACATGCACCGTATCAGCTAAGTAAAATATTGTAATGGATTTTAATTTTAAGCTGGCAGCTGTTTTGTGGCAGTGTTTAAGGACTATTCATTTTTAGTTACATAGTAACATAGTAAATGACGGCAGATAAAGACCAGTATGGTCCATCTAGTCTGCCCAGTAAGATGGCAAGAGTAGGTGCACCTGCTGCTCTGTGCAAGGCCACCCTCCCCATGGCTTTGTTTAGGGGTGAATCCACTGCTCCGTGTAGGACACCCCTGCTTGTTGAGAAATTAGATAGTTACATTTATTTTGATTTTATCCTGTTGCTGTAAAGGGATCCACTGTGTCTGTCCCATGCCATTTTGAATTCTGTCACTGTATTTGCCCCCACCACTTCCAATGGGGAGGGCATTCCAAGCATCCACCACCCTTTCAGTGAAAAAGTATTTTCTTGACATTGCCTTTCAATTTACACCCTTGCAGCTTCATGTTATGCCCTTTAGTTTTACAGCTTGCCCGTCTTTGGAAGAGGTTTGTTTGTTCATTATTTCTCTTTAAGTATTTAAAGGTCTGAATCATATCTCCCCATATCCCTTCTCTCCTCCAGAGTGTACATATTTAGGTCTTCAAGTCTCTTCTCATAAGACTTCTGACGCAGGCTCCAAAACATTTTGGTCGCCTTCCTCTGAACAGTTTCCAGTCTTTTTACAACCTTTGAAAGATAGTTGACGCTTGTTGCCTTGACCAACCAGCAATAATGAAGTTTATGATACCGCGTCTGTATGAAGCAAGATAGTTGATCAGCTGTTTTTAAAGTATTGCAGTATTTGATGGACTATTCCTCCTGTTACAATATGCATCGTATCAGCTAAGAAAAACTTTGAAATGGTTTTCATTTTGAGTTGACAGTTGTGATTTGTGGCAGTGTTTTTTGGACGTATACTTTGAGGTGCACTCTGGTGGGTGCTTATCTCTTGTCATTTCAAGCTGTTTTATCAGCTGTTTTAAATTTTACTTGATTAAAAAGGAGTACCTACTTCAGGAGAGGGAGTCCCTCTCATGGTAGGTGATCAGACAAAAATATAATACTAATTCTGATAGATAGGTACAAAGGGTAGGATACTATTTTGTATGTTCACCTTAGTTTTTGGAATAATCATGCCCTGGCAATGTCCCAGTTTTGTACTATATCATATTTCCTTTTTAAATTGGTCTTCTTTTATTTGATTCTTTTGTGTGTCACATGTGTGTGCATATATAGTCCAAAGTTATTTCACTGGGCACTTTTTTTTTTAGGAGATATTGTTCATTAAGGGTTTGAACTGAAAGGGTGCCAAATAATGTCGACCACAACTGCAGAACTGATCTGGAAAGGGGAACGAGTGAGGTGATCAAATCTGCAAAGAACACAAAATTATTCAAAGTTGTTAAATAAGAAGAGGACTGAAAAATTGCAAGAGGATCCTGAGAAACTGGTAGATTGGAAATCCAAATGGCAGATGAAATTTAAAGTAGATAAGTGCAAAGTTATGCACTTAGGGAAGAACAACCCAAACTATAGCTACACAATGCAAGGTTCCACGTTAGGAGCCACCACCTAGGAAAATGATCTACGGAGTCCTCGTGGATTATAAACTGAAATCCTTTACTCAAAGAGTAAAAATAAAAGCTGATAGAATGCTAGGAATTATAAGGAAAAGAATGGAGAATAAAATGAAGGATATCATAATGCCTCTGTATCGCTCCTTGGTGCAAATGTACCTTGAGGGTTGTGTGCAGTTCAGATCGCCAGACCTTAAAAAAAAAAAAAAAAAAAAAAGATATAGCGGATTTGGAAAAGGTACAGAGAAGGGTGGGAAGATACCCCTATGAGGGGAAGCTTAAAACATTAGATCTCTTCAGCTTGGAGATCAGAGATGGTTGAGGGGAAATAGAGGTGGTGTATAAAATATTGAATGACTAGAAAAAGTAAACATGAATTGGTTGTTTACACCTTCAAAAAGTATAAAGACTAGGGGACACACGGTAAAGTTACAAAGTAGTACATTTAAGACTTATGGGAGAAAACTTATTTTCACTCAGTGCATAATTAACCTCTGAAATTCGTTGCCAGAGGATATAGTAAATATGGTAATTACACTTACCTGGTAATTGTTCTTCCTTGAGGGATGACAGTTTAGTCCTCCACCTCTGGGTTGTGCACCTCCTCCTGCAGCTTGGAGACTGGGCATGTCACAAAAAAGTGACATCACTGGATGTAGCCTGCTGCTCTGTCCCATCATCCCCAGTGAACTATTGACAAAGCACACTTAAAGGAGCAACAAATAAGTAGCTAATAAAAACAACATTCTCAGCGAACGTATAACAATCACTATATACAAGAAACATTCTCGTTCTGGAAGGTAGGCTTTTCTTCTTGTGCCCTCGCCTTCCGCTGGCACCAACAGATAGATCAGAAAGAACCAGATGAAACAAGGAATTTTAGACACAAAACCAGATACCTACCGGTAATCGCATCCTTCGGCCAGCTGAACCTCCACTGCTTAGCTCCATATTACCCCGGGTGGGAGTGAGGACTAAACTGTCGTCCCTCAAGGAAGAACAATTACCAGGTAAGTGTAATTACCATTTCCTTATCGGTCCTCCAGTTTAGTCCTCCACCTCTGGGATGTAACAGAGCAGTACTCATCAGGAGGGACCCTTCCAGCTGGCCTGCAACACCGCCACCCCAAATACCGCATCCTTAGCTGCCAAGACATCCAGGTGGTAGTGTTTACTGAAAATGTGAAGAGAGGCCCAAGTAGCCGTCCTACAAATTTCCACAGGCGATACCAAACTAAGTTCTGCCCATGAGGCCGCTTGCGCTCTAGTAGAATGAGCTCGCAACCCAGATGGCACCTGTCGCCCCGACAACAGATAAGCCAAAGCAATCGCCTCTCTAATCCATCGAGAAATGGAGGCTTTCACCGCCGCCTCCCCCTTACGGACTCCACCGAACAAAACAAACAAGCGGTCGGATTTGCGAAACTCCTCTGAGACCTTCAAATACCAATGCAACACTCCCTTTACGTCCAAACGACGCAATCCCCGGTCCGTCGCGACGTCTCCTAATGAACTCAGCACCGGAAGGGTAACTGTCTGGTTTATATGAAACGGAGAAACTACTTTGGGCAAAAAGGAAGGAACCGGACGGAGCACCACCTTCTCCTTAGAAAAGGACAGAAACGGTTCTCTACACGACAACGCCTGTAAATCAGAAATCCACCTCGCTGAGCAAATGGCCACCAAAAATACCATCTTCAAGGTTAAATCCTTCACGGATGCTTGCTGTAAGGGCTTAAAAGGCTCCCAAACCAGGGCTGCCAAAACCAAGTTGAGATCCCAAGGAGGAACCACAATCCTACGAGAAGGACATAACCTCGTCACTGCCCTGAAAAATCACAACACATCAGCATGTGCCCTTAAGGCTATACCATGCACCTTGCCTCTACAGCAAGCCAGCATGGCTAACTGAACCTTCAAAGAGCCGGCCGCCAGGCCTTTTTCGAAACCGTCCTGCAGGAAACTCAAAATCACTGGAACGGATGCGGTCGCCGCGCGCACTTGCCTCTTGGAACACCAATCCTCAAATATGTGCCAAATGCGGACATATGTCAGAGACGTAGACGACTTCTGAGCCTTAAGTAAAGTCACAATGACTGCTCCTAAATAACCTCTTTTCTTTAAACGCGCCCTTTCAATGGCCAGACCGTAAGCGAGAACCGATCCACCTGAGGCATCTGCAGCGGCCCTTAAAGTAGCAGACTGTCTGACGTCAGCAATCTCCATGGATCCCTGTCGAGAAGACGCATGAGGTCGGCATACCACGGGTGCCGTGGCCAGTCCAGAACCACCAACAACACTCTTCCTGGGTGGGCTTCGATCTGCTGTACCACCTGACCTATGAGGGCCCACGGAGTGAATACATAGAGAAGACCCAACACCGGCCAGCGTTGCAGCAGGGCGTCGATCCCTTCCAACATCCTTTCTCAATGTCTGCTGAAGAACAGACTGGCCTTTGATGAGTGGAAGGTCGCCATGAGATCCATGATTGGCGGCCCCCACCTGTGCATCACTTGCACAAAGACCTCCCGATGCAATTCCCATTCGCCGGCATCCACCTGGACTCTGCTGAGAAAATCTGCCGTCATATTGTCCTTCCTGGCAATGTGTGCCTTCGAAATTGCTAGCAGCCGAAGCTCGACCCACGCAAAGAGATCCTCTGCCTCTTTTTCCAAGGCCGTACTTCATGTACCACCTTGTCGATTGATGTAGGCCACCGTTGCGGAGTTGTCCGATAGCACCCTTACCGCCTGACCCCACACCGTCCCCTCGAATGTTTGCAGTGCTAACACTACTGCTCTGAGTTCCAATCTATTGACTGACCATGTGCTCTCCCGAGCTGACCACAGCACCTGCGCGAAGAGCTCCCCGCAATGTGCTCCCCATCCCGCAAGGCTTGCATCAGTCAACAATGGAATCCACTCTGGCTGTTCCAGGGGCATCCCGGCCTTCAACGACTCTGGAAGTAGCCAGCACTTCAACGCTCGTCGAACCCCGAGAGGGCAGGGCAGACATCTGCTCAGCGAGTCGGCCTGATGAGACCAGCGGTAAAGCAACGACCGCTGCAACGGCCTCATATGAGCTCTGGCCCAAGGCACCACCTCCAAGGATGCCGCCATCATACCTAACACCCGGAGATAATTCCATGCCGAAGGAACCCGAGTAGTCCTGAACTGGCGAACTACTTGCTGTAGGGCGTGGACTCGCCGATCGGGCAGAAACACCGTTCCCCTCTGAGTGTCGAACAGTACCCCGAGGTACTCGAGTCTCTGGGATGGAGTAAGATGACTTTTGCTCGCATTGACTACCCAACCGAACTTCTCCAAGAATTTCACCACTTTGTCTGTAACTTGCACACTCTCGGCTCTGGATTTTGCCCGAATTAACCAATCGTCGAGGTAGGGATGAACCAAAATACCTTCCTTTCGCAACGCCGCCGCTACCACCACCATGATCTTGGTGAACGTTTGCGGCGCCATTGCGAGACCGAAGGGTAACGCCTGAAACTGATAGTGGCCCCACGGCAGAGCAAAGCAGAGAAACCTTTGATGACCCGCTCTGATTGGAACGTGTAAATACGCCTCCATGAGATCGAGGGATGTCAAGTACTCTCCTTGGCGCACCGCCACAATGACGGACCGCAACGTTTCCATTCTGAGGTTCACCCCTTTTAAATCTAAAATCGGATGAAGTGACCCGCCCTTCTTTGGCATCACGAAATAAACTGAGTATCGACCCCTGCCGTAATCTTCCTTGGGCACCGGGATGACCGCAACCAAACGCAACAGCCGATCCAGCGTGCACCGGACTGCTTGCGTTTTCTGCTGTCCCCTGCAGGGCGACTGTACAAATGAATCCAGCACGGGCCGCACGAACTCTAGCATATAGCCCTCCTGGATGATTTCTAATACCCACTGGTCAGTCGTTATTTGGACCCAGGCAGGAAGAAAGTTCCGAGGTCGCCCGCCGATTGGCAAACTTCCTGCTGGGGTCCCCCTCACTTCATTGTGACTTTCGATTGGCTGTTGAGGCTGCCATTGCAAAACCTCTACCTGCTCCCCGAAACCCCTGGGTCCGAGGGGAAAATCTTCCTCTTTGGAATCCGCCCAAGCGAGAAGTCCGAAATCTCCAAAAAATTCCAAAAGGTCGACGTAGACTTTCCCTGTTTGGGCTTATCCTCCGGCAACCGACCACCTTTAGACTCCCCTAAATCTTTTACTAACTTATCGAGATCCTCTCTGAACAACAACTTTCCTTTGAAAGGGAGCTTACCGAGACATTCCTTGGAAGAAACGTCTGCCAAAAACTTGGAGACCTGCACGGTGCGTCTGCGCCGACCCCCCTTCACCAAAAATCAGCGCTTTCTCCCCTACTCACAGGGAGATGCGAAATAAGTGCTCCCGGCACCGCAGCGCTTCAAACCACGCGACTCCGCTCCGCTTGCGAGCGGGAAGCCGGCGGGCAGACTTCCGTTAAGCCACTGAAGCATGGCAGCCGAATCGCAGCAGCTCCATGGTGCCGGAAATCAAGCTGGCTCTTAGTGCTGCTGAGCTCTCCCCCGTACTGATCAGGGGGGAGAGATCGACGCCGGCAGAGAAACTGAAGAGAAGAAAAATAAAGGCAGAGGGAAGCAGGACCCTCACAAGAGGCAGCACTCTTCTTTAGGCATTTTATTTTTTTTTAAAGGTACAGCCCCCCCCCCCCCCAAAAAGAGACGAAATACAAAACAATCAAAAAATAAAAGAAACCTAATCTAACTGCTCCTTATCAGCTCTCAAGTGAGTCCAGCACCTAGGCTCACTACGTCCTCCTGCTGCATGCAGACTGAATACACTGGGGATGATGGGACAGAGCAGCAGCCTACATCCAGTGATGTCACTTTTTTGTGACATGCCCAGTCTCCAAGCTGCAGGAGGAGGTGCACAACCCAGAGGTTGAGGACTGAACTGGAGGACCGATAAGGAAGATGTTAGTTTAGTTGGGTTTAAGAAGGGATTAGACAAGTTCATAGAGTCCATAAACCATTATTAAAAACAACTGGGGGAAACCCACTGTTTATTCCTGCGATAGAGTGCATGGAATCTGTCTACCTTTTATGATTCTGTCAGGTACTTGTGATCTTTGTTGGCCACTGTTGGAAACAGGATACTAGACTTGATAGACTATTGGTCTGACTCCGTAGGCAAATCTTAAGCTCTTATGTTCTTAATGTTTGGGATACAAATTCTCTTTGAATTGCATATTTTTTAAAATTTTGCTTCATATTATTAGAGCAGTTTATCAGCCCTGATTGTTTGTTAGGTTGTCTATTTCATGATCTTTATGCAATAACAAAAATGTCTGAACTTCCAAAGATGTTGCCTCCTTCATTTTATCTCCAAAGAGACTCTCTGGGATAGTAGACTCTTCAATGAGTTGTCCTTGGAAAAATGACCTTTCCTAATCTGCACTCAAAAGAGTTTACAAAAGAGCATGCACCATTTCTCTCAATATACAGAGGTGACATACAAGCGCATGGACACACCTTGGTGGCTTCCATTATAATTTTGTTAATTTTCTCTTTATCCAAGCCTTCCATTCCAGCTTTGTTGTCATTGAGCTCCATTCTGAACTGGAACCTGTCGTCATTTTTCTTTGTGCTGTCCATTGTGTGACTGAGCGAATTAATCATGCATTCATAGCCTGAAACAGATCATACAATCCCATTTAGGAAAAAAGTCAATTAAAATAATTTTGTCCATATATATCATCTGCAGTTATGAGAGCTTTTAGCAAAATTATTCCACAGAGATTTAGAGTTTTATAGTTTCATTAATATATATATACTAATTTGGAACTCAAACTATTGTATGAACATGCCCCATTAAAGGGTCAATGGAAAATACTAAAGCCATAGTTCTGTCAAATAGGTATTTTATTTAAAAGAAAGCAACATGGTTTAAAAGAAAAGATTTTAATCATATCTGATAATCTCCTCCCCTTGAACCTACTACTATTAATCATTTGTATAACACTACAAGGCATACAAAGCGCTGTGCATATACATGAGGGACATCCTCTTCTCAACAGAGCTTACAATCTAAGCAAGACAAAACACAACAAACAGAGGATAAGAGAAAGTTTTAACATACGTGTGATAAACAGGAGAATAAGGGGTCAGGATCCAAAAGCAGCATCAAAGAGATGGACTTTTAGCCTGGATTTGAAAAGGACCAAATATGGAGCCTGATGCAGCAAGGTGGAAAGAACTTAGAGTTGGCAAGGTAAGAGAAGGGCACAGTGAGAAGGGATTTGCCCGATGAGTGGTGTAAGGAGATAGAGGAAAGGTAATGAGGTGCAGCAGAGTGAATGGACTTATAGGTCAGTAGAATAAGTTTGAACTCGACCCAGAAACTGATAGGAAACCAATGAAGTGACTTGAGAAGAGGGGTTATGTGAGCAAAGCGACTTGAGGAGATGAGTTAACAGAGTAACACTAGTGGAAGAGCCTTGCGGCTAAGTTCTGAATGAACTGAAGAGGAGAGAAATTACCTCAGGGGAGACCACGGTGGAGCAGGTTGCAATAATCTAAATGGGAGTTGACTAGGGGGAATGGATTAGAGTCTTGGTAGTGAATTCAAAAAGGAAGGGATGAATTTTGCTGATATAGAGAAAGAAACAACAGGTTTTAGCTATATGTTGGATATGTGCAGTGAAAAAAAAGAAGAGTCAATGGATAACCCTATATTGAGAGCTGTGGAAAGAGGGAGGGATGATAGTGTTAGCCACAGAAATAGAGAAAGGAGGAAGGGTGAGGTGGGTTTAGGGGGACAGATAATGAGCTCTATCTTGGCCATATTCAGCTTCAGATGGTTAGTGGGACATCCAGGCAGCAACAGTCAAGCAGGCAGAGATCCTGCCAGACTAGTCTAGATGACAAAGTTATGCTCCCCAGTCAGCAGGTTAAGGCAGACTTTAGCAACTTTCAGTGTTGTCATCACCTGATAAATCCTCTGGTACAGCACTGACAGAAGCCAGTATGGCACTTCCCAAGCAGTAAGAATTTGAAAAACCTCGGAAAAAATCCCCTTAGATAACATTAATAAACACAAGTTTCACCATGAAGAGCATGAGCAAGTAAGTACTTGGATCTCTTACTATGAGGAAATTGGAGCCAGCCCACAATGCTGACTAGATCTTCCATGGCAGTCAGAACCCCCCAAACCTGCAGAAAAGTCTCCTAAGCAGAGATATTGCTAATGTGATTAAAAGTCAGAAGGTTTTCCGATCTGCAAAAGGAGTCCTCTGGGATGGGTCCTGGACTGGTTTACCAAGATTCAAGGAGAGGAGATTATCAGGTACAATTAAAATCTCTCCTTCCTTATCATCCTGCTAGACCAGCTCAGATGAGTGGCATGTACCCAAGTAGTCAGGACACAGTATGGAGAAAGATGACATTCAAGACAGAGGATTTTGTCAAAGGAGTAATCTGAATAACCTCCACAAACATTCTATAGGGCTTCACAAGGCCAGGAAGCTTCAGAACTGCCCTCTAGGGACACCCAAGCAAACTCCATCCAAGAAGGTTGTGCTCCATGAAGTGAACTGCGACTCTCTACTGAATACGTTTAAACAGGCAGAATGCATCCTGTCCCTAGTGGTCTCTAGGGGTGAATGGACAATAGAGGACTTGACCTCCACCATCACCTCCCTCGAACTGCTGAGAATGGAGTAGGTCTGATTGGTGGGAGGAATGTGGAATGCGATTAACTCTAGCAACACCTTCTGCTTGTACACTAAACATGGTGAGAAGTCTGTTTGAAGATCTCTCTCTTTGAAGGAAGTCAGGACTATAATTCAGTGAGAATGAGAAAAGAAGTGGGGGTAGCCTCTGTGAAGGATGGACAACAAAAGGCTTCACAGCAAAAGGAGCTGTCCATAGAACCAGAAAGGTGTACTCAAAGCCAAGGGCTGCAGCACAGACATCATACGGCGGACACTAGAGTCCTTGGAATGGATTGCAAGGAACCAACTCACTAGGGAGGCCTTACACATAGGCCCAAGGAAAGTCCTCCCAAGGCTCTCTACCACCCCACTAAAACTCAATAGGACACTCAGGCGGACAGAATGGCTTCACTCTTACTGAAGAAGGCTGCACCAAGATGCCTCCAAAATGTTTCCTTGAGAGATAATTCCTGAAGCAGAATAGACCACTCGAATCCTGATAGTTCAGGGCCAAGTTGCAGTCCAGGATGAACTCCTAAAAGGCTCCAACATCTGCTAAGGATATAGAGACTCACCAGACCCAAAGCAGGGAGGTTACCAAGCAGCTCAAACTGATCAGTTTGCGCCCGCATGAAGGCACTGGTAAATTGCTTTACTCATAGCCTCTGTGTTTCTCATTGTAGGCCGGTGACCAGAGAACTAGATCAGGGGCATGCAATGGATGTCATCTACCTGGATTTCAGCAAAGCCTTTGATACTGTTCCTTATAGGAGGCTTATCAATAAACTCAGTAGTTTGGGGATGGGCCCCAAGGTGGTGAACTGGATCAGAAATTGGTTGACTGAAAGATGACAGAAGGTGATGGTAAATGGAGCTCACTTGGATGAAAGGAGGGTGATTAGCGAGGTGCCCCAGGGTTCAGTCCTGGGCCCAGCACTGTTCAATGTATTTGTGAGTGATATTGCTGAAAGACTGAATGGAAAAGTCTGTCTTTTTGCAGATGACACGAAAATTTGCAAAAGAGTGGACTCCCCTGAGGGAGTGGATAACATGAGGAAAGATCTACAAAAGCTGGAAGAATGGTCTAATCTTGGCAGTTAAGATTTAATGCGAAGAAGTGCAGTGTCATGCACTTGGAAAGCAGAAATCCAAGGGAAATGTACGTGATAGGGGGCTAGAGGTTAGTGTGCACAGACCAGAAGGACCTTGGTGTGATTATTTCTGAGGATTTCAAGGTGGCAAAACAGTGCGGCAAGGCGGTGGCAAAAGCCAGGAGGATATTGGGTTGCATACAAAGAGGAATTAGCAGCAGAAAGGAAGAGGTACTAATGCCACTGTATAAGCCACTGGTGAGGCCTCACTTGGAATACTGTGTTCAGTTTTGGAGACCATATCTTGCAAAGGATGTAAAAAGACTGGAAACTGTTCAGAGGAAGGCGACCAAAATGATTTGGAGCCCGCGTCAGAAGTCTTATGAGAAGAGACTTGAAGACCTAAATATGTATACTCTGCAGGAGAGGAGGGATAGGGGAGATATGATTCAAACCTTTAAATACTTAAAGAGAAATAATGAACAAACAAACCTCTTCCAAAGACGGGGAAGCTGTAAAACTAGAGGGCATAACATGAAGCTGCAAGGGGGTAAAATGAAAGGCAATGTCAGGAAATACTTTTTCACTGAAAGGGTGGTGGATGCTTGGAATGCCCTCCCGATGGAAGTGGTGGGGGCAAACACAATGACAGAATTCAAAAAGGCATGGGACGGATCCCTTTACAGCAACAGGATAAAATCAAAATAATTTATTTATTTGGCTTTATATACCATGCTATTTTAATTCAGTGTGGTTCACAGAAAACAACTTAATACTGTACATTGAACAGGTTTACAATGAACAGGATTACATTGAACAAGTAACAATTAACAGTTTAAAATTAGAATGGAACAACAGAATTACAGTATTACTTACAACAGTATAACATGGTATTAGAGATTAATAAATACATTAACTATTTACTAAATAAAATAAAAAATAAAATAAAATAAACTATTTACTAAAATAAACTTAACTATCTAATTTCTCAACAAACAGGGGTGTCCTACATGGAGCGATGGGTTCACCCCTAAACAAAGACATTGGGAGGGGTGGCCTGCACGGAGCGGCAGGTGCACCTACTCTTGCCATCTTACTGGGCAGACTAGATGGACCATACTGGTCTTTATCTGCAGTCATTTACTATGTTTATAAATTAATGAATGGAGTGGAACAATTATACATAGACTGATTGTTTACGCCATCAAAAGTAGAAAGACAAGGGGACACACAATGAAGCTACAATGTAACCCATTTAATACTAATAAAGAGAAAATATTTTTTCACTCAATGTATAATCAAACTCTGAAATTTGTTAATGGAGGATGTAGTAAAAGCGGTTAATGTAGCTGGGTTTAAAAAAAGGTTTGGACTAGTTTCTGGAGGTAATGTCCATAAACCATTATTAAAGAGGACCCAGGAAATCCACTGCTTGTCCCAGGACAAGCACTGTGGAACCTGTGTGTCTTTATGGGAACCTGGTAGGTACTTTATGTGACCTGGATTGGCCACTGTTGGAAATAGGATACTGTGCTTGATGGACCTTGGTCTGACCCAATATGGCATAACTTATGCTCAACTTTGCATCATCAAATGACAACCCAAAATATGCACTTCTGCTTTCATCATATTTTGTTGTTTTGCCTTTTTGGCCTCTATTGTGTCATTGTATTGTGGACAGTACATTGAAATTTTCAGCTCATTGTGCCATGGCTGCTAAAAAGCAAATAGAATATTAAGGACTATTCAAAGAGGAATGAAGAATAAAACTGAGAATATCATTTATACTTCTGTCTAAAGCCCTGGTGCAAGAGCCACTGAGTACTGTGTGCGGTTCTGGTCATCCCATCTCAAGAAAGTTATGGTAAAACTAGAAAAGGAAAGGCGACAAAAATGCTAAAGGAATGAAAAATGGAACACTTCCCTTATGAAGAGAGGTTAAACAGGTTAAACAGGATAGGACTCTTCAATTTACAGACAAGACAACTGAGAAGGGATGACATTCAAACAACACAAAAACAAGAGGCTCCCATCACCTGATGCACAGCCCGAAGGAGCAGACAGCATGTACCGGTGTGAGGCAGAAAAACCAAAAAAGAGCTTTGCGAAGGAACCCACAGGGAAAAAAATCGGTTTAGCAAAACACTGTTGGCCTCTAAAAACAGTTGCAAACAAGCAATACTCACAGGAGACTGAAGAGTACAGTCAAACAATACCGCCACACTGAAAATCTACCCTGCAGATAGGAAAGTGCCTCTTTACTTTGCTTTCTAGATTCGCAGTCTCTTTAAAGGGCCGGCTTCCCAATGACAGATAATCATGAACTGCCCAGAAAGCCTCCACTCTCTGATCCTGGCGTATGGGCTGTCCAGCTGGAGGGGAAAGGGACCTGGACCACCAGGTAATTTTACTCCAAAGGCCACCTAACCTACTCAAGGGTCCCGGTGATCAAGCAATAATGTCTCTGTAAACTTGTCAACTCTATTAATTTTATTTAGCAGAGCTTATATACCGCTTTTCACGGGGTCAAAGCGGTTTACATTGAACAGAAAGATTCAAGTTACATATAACAGCCAACTATGTACAAGGAAAATTGTAACTATATACAAGTAATAGGTAGCTCTATATTATCAACAGTTTCGGTAGGTACATTTACAGAGAGGGTTCAGTATGTTCCTGATTCGGAGTCAGGGTTGAAGTGCTTGGAGAATAAGAAGGTTTTGAGGTGTTTGCGGAAGGAATGGTGGTCAGAGATATTTATTATAGAGTTTGGAAGTGTGTTCCAGGGTGTACATAGTTCGAAGGCTCTGTGGCAGGTTTGCTGTGAATGCTTGGTTCTGGAGTATGGTATAGTGAGTTTTGGGTCATGTAGAGTCTTTGGAGCCTGTTGGGGTTGAGGGGCTGAAGAAGGGTTTGCAGATGGGTGGCAAGGGTGCAGTGGAGAACTTCATGGATTTGTAGTAGGGTTTTGTATGTGATTCTACTGGGGAGCGGTATCCAGTGGAGTTGTTTGAGTATAGGGGTGATTCTGTCAAACTCGGATGCTCCTTGTATGATGCATGCAGCAATGTGGAGGGCAGTTTGTAATGGAAGGAAGGTAGATTGTGGGAGACCATGATAGATTGTGTTACAGTAGTCAGCATGAGGAAGGATTAGGGCTTGGAGGGCTGAGCAGAAATCCAATGAATCAAGGTTGGGCAGGAGGTGTTAAGTCTTGGATTTATAAAATATTGCTTTAGCTGTAGCTGCTATTTGTGTCTCTAAGGAGAGGTTTTAGTCAATGATGATGCCTAAGTATTTAAGTTCTCTATGTACGTTTATTTGGATGTTGTTCATTAATATGGTGGGTGGGGGGGGGGGGAGGTGAATGTGTTGTCTCTCGTGATGAATAAGGCTTGGGGATGGGTACCATGTTAAACCCTCGGCCCAGTGTGCAGCGGCGGCCAAGAGAGCAAATAGAATGCTAGGTATGATAAGGAAAGGAATGGAAAATAAAAGATATTATAATGCCTCTATATCGTTCCATGGTGAGACCGCACCTTGAATATTGTGTGCAATTCTGGTCGCCGTATCTTAAAAAGGATATAGCAATTTTAGAAAAGGTTCAGAGAAGAGCCACCAAAATGGTAAAGGGGATGGAAGGATACTCCTATGAAGAAAGGCTAAAAAGGTTAGGGCTCTTTAACCTGGAAAAGAGACGGCTGAGGTGAGATATGATAGTAGTCTATAAATTAATGAATGGAGTGGAACGGGTAAACGTAGATCGATTGTTTACCTTATCAGAATATAGAAAGACTAGGGGACATGCAATGAAGCTACAGGGTAAACTATTTAAGACTAATAAAAGAAAATATTTTTTCATTCAATGTGCAATCAAACTCAGGAATTTGTTACCAGAGGATGTAGTAAAGGCTGTTAATGTAGCTGGGTTTAAAAAAGGTTTCGACAAGTTCCTGGAGGAAAGGTCCATAAACCATTATTAAGAAGGGACCCAGGATATCAATGCTTGAACCAATACAAGCATTGTGGAACCTATGTCCCTTGGGGAAACTGCTAGGTACATATGACCTAGATTGGCCACTGTTGGAAACAGAATACTGGGCTTGATGGACCTTGATCTGACCCAGTATGGCATATCTTATGTTCTTATGTTCTGTTTTTTTATAATTGACTGTGAGGTTGTTGGCCGTCAACCAGCAGGAGACGTCAACGAAGCATTCTTATATCAGTGTGTATGATGGTTGCTTGGTATGGAGTGGATTGTACAACATGATATCGTCGGCATAGATGTGGAAATCAATGCTGTGTGTTCTGATGATCTTGCAGAGGGGTGGAGATAAAGATCGAAGAGAAGTACAGATAGAGCGGATCCTTGGGGGGACTCCCTGTGTTTGTTGGTAAGTGCTAGAGGAGTCTGTTCCTTGTTTTATCTATTGCTGTCTGTTAGAGAGGTAAAAGTTGAACCATCTGTATACTATTACTTGGATTCCCATGATTTCAAGCGCTGGAGGAGAGTTTTGTGGTCAACCATGTCAAACACTGCTGAGATGTCGAGAAAGATCAATAGGAAGCCTTGGGTTGGGTCTTATATGCCTTTGATTAGGTTGTTGACTAGGGTAGTCATCAGGTTTCCACTCCATGTAGTGGGTGGAATCCATGCTTTTGAAGGTCCAGGAGGGACTTACCGTCAATATGGTCCTGTAGTTGCAGCTGGATGGTCTTCTCAATGACCTCTGCTAGGAAGGGGAGGCTGACAATGGGTCTGTAGGAAGCAGAGCCTGATGGGTCAAGGATGGGTTTCTTCAGGGTGGGCTGGATGAAGGAGAGTTTTAGGGGCTCAGGCATTTATCCTTGTTGCAATACTGATTGGGTTATTCTGGTGAATAGAGGGCAGAGTTCCATTTTTGTTGCTTTGATCCAGTTGGAAGGTCAAACATTGAAGATGGTGGTGATTGTAGTTAAGATGGACTCAATGTTATCTCTGGAGATGGGGTGGAAGGTGGTCCAGCAAATAAGTGAAGTTGTCTCTGGTGATAGAGTTGAGGGTGATCCAGCAGGTGGGATGGTGGGTGGGGGTGGGATTGAGATGAAGATGGAGCTGCTTGTAGTGTGCTGCCAGCTTTTGGTGGTTGAGAACATGGACAGAGTGGTGGATGGCGAGTGGGTTTGTGAGCCATTTGACAAGGTCAAAGAGTTCTCTGGGGTGGTTGATCAATGAGTTGATAAAGTTTAGCAGAAATATGATACAAACCTTGTCTGTGGCTGTATGGTAGTCCTGTAGTATATTTAGGAAGTTGTTGTGGTCTTCCTAATGGGTTGTTCTCCGCTACCTTCTCTCAAGCTTTCAAAGTTGGGTTTTCAGCTGTCATAGGTTTCGGGTATACCATGGGGTTTTCTGGAGTTTTTTGGTTGTTCTGGGTGGGTTTGTTGTTATCTCAGCTGCCATTCTTATGATGCGATTCCAATTGTTTCTGAGCATAATTGGGTCATCTGAGTTGATCTCTAGGAAGGAGTCTTTGTTGAATTGTTTGACTCTGCAATGAGGCTGTTGGGGGGTGGCATGTGAAATTTGGTGGTTGAAGGGAAGGGAGAAGGTGACTAGCCTGGGGTCTGAGCAGGGCACTTTGTCTGGGGGAGATGCGAGTAGGTTGAGTGGGTGGGGGAGAATATCACATCAAGGATATTACCTTTATCATGAATGGGAGCTGTTATTTTCTGTGTGAAGCCCATATAGGCCATTTACGCTCAGAAACAATTGGAATCGCATCATAAGAACGGCAGCTGAGACTCTCCATGACCCACAAACTCACTATTTTCTGTGTGAAGCCCATGTAGGCCATGACTGTGAGGAATAATTCTGCTTGTTTCAATTTCACTGAGGAAAGGTCGAAGTCCCCCTAGGACAAGGAGGTCTTTGTTGGTTTCTGTATTGTTCAGAATCTTTTCTAGTAAGCAGGAGAGATCAGATGGTGTGTTAGCAGGGGTCCTGTAGATGAGGAGAATGGTTAGTTTATTATTTCTTATGGTGAGGGTATCTTTTTCCTCTGTGCTCTCAGTTGCGAGGAGTCAGAAGTAACATAGTATAAGACGGCAGATAAAGACCAGTATGGTCCATCTAGTCTGCCCAGCAAGGCGGCAAGAGTAGGTGCACTTGCCGTTCCGTGCAGGTCACCTCTCCCCATTGCCTTTGTTTAGGGATGTACCCATAGCTCTGTGTAGGTCACCTATATTTGTTCAGATACAAGAGATAGTTATGCTTATTTTTATTTTATCCTGTTGCTATAAAGGGATCCACTATGTCTGTCCCATGCTATTTTGAATTCTGTCACTGTGTTTGCCCTCACGACTTCCATCGGGAGGGCATTCCAAGCATCCACCAAGCATCCAAGTGAAGGTGGGTTCTGGTTATGAAAAGGACTCCTCAGCCTTTATGATGACTTTGTGGGCAGTTGAAGAGGGAGTAGCCCTCTGGTCTGAGCAGGTTGAGGAGTATGTTGTCTGTGTCAGCAATCCAGGTTTACGTTATACAGGGGATGTCTAGTTGGTAGTCAGTAAGTAGGTCTCCGATGGTGAGGATTTTATTCCTGATGGACCTGGCGTTTATGAGTGCACATGTGAATGTTTGTGTGGGGGATTTGATGGCTGTGATGAGAGGGCGGTGGTGGTTGGTTGTTTGATCGGTATCATGTGTTTGTAGAAGCATTGATTAGTGTGGTTGGTTCTGGCGAGCACTGGGTAGTGTGGAGGGGGGTGATTGGGAGAAGGTGGGGATGAGGATAGTGTGTGCAGTGGTCAGAAGGATAAGGATACACAGGGTGTATATGGCTACATATAAAATGTAAGCATGGTTGGCATTCCGGTAGTTGGTATGTTCTTGGAGGCTGGCCTCTTCTTGTGGACTGTGGCGTTTCTGTGGTTGTGTCTTAGGGCAGTCTCGGGCCTCAGGCACAGGCTTTATGGCCGAGTGAGATTGTTGCAGGGAGAAGAGCATTGGAGCAGTGGGTGGAGCTTACTACCAGTTGGTTCTGCTGCTCCCCTTCAGTTCAGGATAGCTGTCAGATGTCCAGGGATGTGCGTTGGAGGTGCAGACCGTGAACATTCTAGGGCCACAAGCTCTTGTTCTTTGATGGTACCGGTGTTAGTAGGTTCTTAGTAAAGGCACTTATTTGCGCTGTGGTACTGGCTCCCTTTATATGCTGTGTGCTTATATGGCTGGTGAGGATGCTTGGTAGGCCCGCTGATGTTCTTTGATGCTGATAAAGGTCCCCGCCTGAGCATACTTGTATTTTAAAGCTGGGTGCTAATGGTGATCCTGGGCCCTGACTGGCCTCTGTGGTGGGGGGCGGGAGTCTCTTTTGTTCCTGCTCCCGGCTGCCAATGCCGATCGAGGGCTTGCTTTGTCCGGTAGTGCCTGAGTGCACTTGTATTTTAAAGCTGGTGCTGGTGGTGATCCTGGCACTGAATGGTCTCTGCGGTGGGGGTGAGAGTCTTTGTTCCTGCTCCCAGCTGCTGAGGCTGATCGGGGCTTGCTTTGTCCAGTAACGCCCGAACACACTTGTATTTTAAAGCTGAGTGCTGATGGTGATCCTGGTCCGACTGGCCTCTGCAGTGGGGGGCAGGAGTCTTCTTTGTTCTCGCTCCCGGCTGCGGACATGTAGCCTCACACAGAGTGATACCGTCTGGACTGGTAGAAAGACTATATATATTTAAAAAAAAAAATGCTAAATAAATAAATATCCAGCTCTAGAGAAAAGCCGCCCAGGATTTGCCAGCGCTCTGGCAACCTGTCAGGCCACTAGTCGAGACCTCCAGGCACTCTTCACTTTCCTGCAACCTCCAATTTTTCTTCTTTTTTTTCAGTTTAGGCCTAATTCCTAAGCTCTTTCACTGGAGTCCACCACGAAAGCTCCTGCTCCAGCTGCTGGGGACTGAGATATTGGCTGCTGGAATGGAAGAGGAAGCTCTTCCTCTGTGACAACCCCCAAGGTCCAAGTGGTTGGTTGGTAGTAGAAGGCTCGCCATTAACAGTAACATTCTGTTAACAGGAGGGAGAGTTTGACTAAAAACTGTCTGTCTGCACATTATATAAAACTGTGTTAAGTTGAACTCCAAGGATAAAAGAATGGAGACAAATCACAAAACCTTCATATTAGGCACAAGAAACCAATCAATCAATCAGAGGGTGCCTTCTCTTCCTCCTCCTCCTTCTGATCATTTGTATAGCGCTACAAAGGGCCGAATCAGTCCAAGGGATAGTCAGAATGACCAATTGGGTAGCACCACATTATAGGGATAAGACAAATAACAGCATAAAAGACAGGAAAAGGCCTCAGCTCACTTTCTATGAAGGGCCTGGCTCTTAGGAAATAAGTGCAACACGTTTTGGAAACTGGTTGACTAGACACTGGTGGCCTTGGGAATCTCTATACATTTTAAGAAGCTAAACAAGTCAGATTGAAGTTCTACTTTCTGTTGTAGAGAAAAGGCCAAATCTCATAAAAAGTTTTGAATAAATCTAAGATATGAAACAGTCTCAAAAAGGAGATTGATGTTTAGGTGGAGGAGTGAAGCATCAGAATAAACTTCCTGTTAAACATTCCTCCCCTTCAGAAGAAGAATAGTTTGGAATGAAACCCAGATAAGAGTCTGGAAATTTCTGTAAAGCACTTTGGGAAGCCTTCAACCCAGAGGAAGGAGGAGATAAAAAAATGGCCTCTTTATAGCTCAGAAATGGAAGAGAGCAGGGAGTATCGAAACCTTTAAGATGTACATCTCTTTCCACACAGGCATAACCTCTGTATACCGAGAGGCCTGAAATGCATCTAGTTCTTTGTAATGCCACAAATTCTCTTTTCTGAGGCACCTCCTGAGGTTCTTCTTGGGTTCTATCAGGATTGAGAGCTATCACACTTAGTCCCTCTCCATTGACAGCACAGCACAGCTATCACAGCACAGCTATCACAGCACAGCTATCACAGCTATCACAGCACAGCTATCACAGCACAGCTATCACACTTAGTCCCTCTCCATTGACTACACAGCAACAAAGCACACAAAATGGCCCTACCCTGCATCATCTCGATTGCCCTCTACCTCCTTGCTACAGGCTTAAGCAATGTCACTTGCCTATACACTAACAACAACCACATACCAACTATCCACAGTTATAGAAAGAGATGGCCAGATACCCCATTCTATCAATCACAGGAAACCTCCCAAATTCACCACCACCACCTCCTGCAGGTATCATTACAGCACAACAAGAAGAAGAAACAAGAAGAGAACCCCCTCCCTCGAATCATGAAATGTGCCCTTGTAAATGCAAGATCTGTACGTAAAAAATGGCCGGTAATCTCAGATATGATATCACTACATAACCTTGACCTACTACTGATCACCGAGACATGGCTTTCCTGTGATGACAACGTGATACTCAATCAGCTCCTGCCTGCTAACTTCTCTATCCATACATGTCATAGAGCAGCCAAAAGAGGAGGCGGCGTCCTCGCCATCACCAGATCTGATCTTCAATTCAACATAAAAGATGCAACCAGCTCACCGCTCCTAGATACAATCTCGATAGAGAACAAGTGTTCCTCCATCTATCTACTCTACAGAGCACCATCATCTGATGCAGATGCACTAACAACAATAATAGATGCAGCCGCAAACTCCCAGAGCCCACATACAACAAGCTGGGTACTAGGAGACTTCAACCTCCCCTCCCTGCAAGACTCTCACTCAAAGGCGTTCCTCGAAGCCATGAAAGATCTAGGATATAGCCAATTAATCAAGGAACCTACCCATATAAAAGGAGGCATGCTAGATCTAATATTCTCAACAGACCCAACCTCCAGAGAAACAACCATCCCTGATATATCAATCACCGCTGTCCCATGGTCAGATCACTCATTAATCCTATTCCAAATTCCTCAGCCAAGCCATGTCCAAAAAGATGAAAGCACAGCAATCGGTCAGTCCAACAATCCGCCGAGAAGATTCCAACCATTCAACAAAGACCTAATCCTGAAATCAGCATTCCCACTAATGAACTCACCAGCACACAACCCTGATGAACTAGTCTCCAACTGGAACGAAATATTCAGTTCAATAGCTGTTCGCCCAGCAAAAAACAAACCTCAAGCGAAACGACACACAGCAGCATGGTACTCTACTGAGTTGAAAGCCTCACTTGCGACACTAAGAAAACTTGAGAGACGCTGGCGCCGCTCACGCTCAGAAGCAGACCAAAAGGCATACAATTTACAACTCACAGCGCACCGTACCGCAGTGACTGAAACCATGAGACGTTACCACGCCGACACTTTAAAAAGATCCCTCAACAAACCTCGTGACCTGTTTGCCCTCGTTAAGCAACTTACAACAGAACCTGCATCAGAACAAACAAATGGAATCCATCCTCAAACATATGCGGATTATCTACAAACGAAACTTTGTCAGATAAACAACAACCCAGCGTCCAGCATCATCCTTCAGCCCTACAATCAAACACCACTCACTACCTTCTCAACTCCATCCAAACGATGCATCGAAGACACCATAGCAGCCATCAATACGTCCACAGCGCAATCTGATCCATGCCCAGCTTTCTGGGTCAAGGAACTCCGGACTGACCTCAGTCCAATCATATCCAGACTTATTCAACAATCGTTCACAGCAGGTGATTTCCCACGCACCCTCAAACAAACTTCAATAAGACCTCTACTAAAAAACAACAAACTCGACCAACAGAAACCAGAATCCTACAGACCCATAGCAAGCATACCATTGCTTGCAAAAATAATGGAAAAGATAGTTCAGAGACAAATACAAGATCACATTGATTCCAATGCACCACTGGATCCATGCCAGCATGGATTTAGAGAATCTCACGGGGTCGAGACCCTTCTCACCACACTCTTCAGCAACATAATATCAGGCATCGACAATACCCGCCAAGGCTTTATCCTTGTCTTCCTTGACATCGCGGCAGCATTTGATTCCGTTAGCCATGAACGCCTCCTAGAACGCCTCAAAGAAAAGGAATCTCCGGTAAAGCACTCGAGTGGTGCAGGTCCTACCTCTCGGACAGATGGCAGCAGGTGAGATCCAGAAACACATCATCAGAACCATTCCACCAAAACCAAGGTGTCCCACAAGGATCCTCCCTCTCCCGCCTTACTATTCAATATATACATGCAACCTCTCTGCAACCTGATCCGGTCTTTCAACATTAACTGCATGATATACGCAGATGATGTGCTATTATACACGCCTTTTGCAACAGATAACCCAGACCTCGAACCAATAACATGCTGCATAAACGAAATATCCAATTGGCTACAATCCCAAAACCTCCGGATTCAACACAAGAAGACGGAGGTGATGTTCATTACAAGAAACCGTAACTTCACTGCCCCAACAGTACTGAAAGTGAAGGAAGCAGACCTCCAGACCAAATCCGCGATCAGATACCTCGGCATCACACTAGACCAGAACCTAAATATGCAAGCTCATATAAGTAACACTGTAAGGGCAGTATATCATAAAATTAGATCCCTTAGATACCTAAGATCTCTGCTGGAGCCAGATGATTTCAGGACTATCTATCAAGCACTAATTATCCCGCATTTCGATTATGCAAATGCAATACTTCAAGGTCTCCCCAAACCACCCTAAACCCACTGCAAATGGCAATGAACACCGCAGCAAGAGTACTGCACGGAGCATCCAGGAAAGACCATGTCACACCTATAATGAAACAACTCCACTGGCTCCCGATTCAAGGTAGAATTACATTCAAGACCTTGCTGCTCACCTTTAAAGCCACCAAAGGTCTCTCGTCAACTTCACTAACTGAGCTAATCCAGATGACACCCCACAACAGAGACAGAAGGTCAGTAGCTCAAAACACCTTGATAGTCCCAAGATCTATAACTAAATGCTCCAAGTCAACATCCAGCAGGACTTTCAATCTTTATGCACCAGTGATCTGGAATAACCTCCCTCACAACATTAGATCAATCCCAGACATATTCCAATTCAGGAAGGCCGTGAAACACTACCTCTTCCTCATACATTACCCTGAACCTAATAGAAACTCAGCACCATTTGCCGAATCCACCCAAATCACTACTGTCTAAAACCACACAAACACATGATCAGCCTACAAATTGTATATATTGTATATTTTATGGTTGTACATAGTTACCCTGTTAGCCAAGTTGATTATCCTGTTCATATGTAAACACAAAGTACTATTGGAAATGTGTATGTTCACTGTTTATTGTAAACCGCGCTGATGCTGAATAGCGCGGCATAAAAGAGACTTTAAATAAATAAATAAATAAATAAATAAAATTGACAACCATCTGGACAGCAAGGCCTTAAGCAGCAGATTACTACCATGGAGCTACAATCCCTTGCCCTTGGGAGTATGACAATTAGTACTTCCATATAGCCTCTGGGAGAAAGAACCCTGTGAGAGGTCTTGTTAACTATTCATCCTATTTACACATTGAGCAGTTTGATCTCCCAGGGTGTAGAATCCTTGCTCGGAGGGATACCTAGCAGTATCAAGAGCAAATTTGTGACTCTGGGACAGAGGGTGAACAGATAAGTGCACAGGTGGTGTTCTCTTCAATCTTCCCTGTTAAGGGTTAAGGCCGAGGCAGAGAAACTCAAATATTGGAGATGAATGCATGGCTGTGGATAGTGTCATTGAGAGTGTTTTGGTTTCTTGTACATGGGATGATTTTCCAAGGGCTGCAGAGCAGAAATGGTGTCCACCTACCCAAGAAGGGTCAAAGTGTCTTCTGCAACAGACTGGCAAACCTACTGAAGAAGGCTTTAATCTAGATTCATTGGTGAAGTGTGAAGAAAGTCCCCAGATAGGTGAAAGTCCTCAGGTAAGTAAAACATTAAATACCTCTTTAGAACTGGGGAAAAAGGGGCAACAACTTGAAAGTGGTGTGCATAAATACCCATAGTATGGGAATTAAGATCCCAGATATTGAGGTTTTAATGGAAGAGGCTGACTTGCATTTAGTGATGGTTACGGAGACATGGTTCACGGACAACCATGACTGCAATATAATTATACCAGGCTATACTTTATTCAGGAAGGACAGGATAGGAAGAAGGGGAGAAGTGGCATAATATGTAAAAAACAACATCAAAACTATAGAATCACAGGGCTTAAAAGGGAGAGAGGAGGCACTGTGGGTTAAACTAGAAAAGGGGAAAAGGAAATCCATTTGCATTGGTGCAATATATATATCTTCTTCACAGGAAGAAGAGGAAGATGGAGATTTAATAGAAGACATTCGCATTATTGCCATGAAGAAGTGCTACTGATAGGCGATTTCAATATGCAGAATATTGATTAGCACATAAGACAGACAGAGAGGTACATAGACGAGACCTACAGGGATATAGTCCTGAAGTCCCACCTCCAGTCTGGAAGCACCCCTGTTGCCATGGAGGAGAGAGGTCACGTGACAGGAGAGCATCACCCTGGTGTGGCAGGAAGTGATCCTGTAACTAGGACCTGTCCTCCAGGTGATGTAAAACCCTCTCGCACCAAGGAAGTTTCTCCAGGGCCATGTGCCCATGAGGGAAGGGTTAGGACAGCCGTTATAGTTGGTGATTCGATCATTAGGCATGTAGATAGCTGGGTGGCTGGTGGACGTGAGGATCGCCTGGTAACATGCCTGCCTGGTGCGAAGGTAGCGGACCTCACGCGCCACCTAGATAAGGTCTTAGATAGTGCTGGGGAGGAGTCTGCTGTCTTGGTACATGTCGGTACCAATGACATAGGAAAATGTGGTAGGGAGGTTCTGGAGGCAAAATTTAGGCTTTTAGGTAGGAAGTTGAAATCCAGAACTTCCATGGTAGCATTCTCCGAAATGCTTCCTGTTCCACGCGCAGGACCCAAAAGGCAGGCAGAGCTCCGGAGTCTCAATGCGTGGATGAGACAATGGTGCAGAGATAAGGGTTTTGGATTTGTTAGGAACTGGGGAACATTCTGGGGAAAGGAGGGGCTCTTCCGAAGGGATGGGCTTCACCTTAACCGGGATGGAACCAGGCTGCTGGCATTAACCTTTAAAAAGGATATAGAGCAGCTTTTAAACTAGATATTAGGGGAAAGCCGACAGTCGCCCAAGAGCAGATGGTTCGGAAGAATGTATCCTTGAAGGATACTACCAAAAGCAGAGAGGTTCCACAAAAGAGTAAAGTAGCCCAAATGCCCTCAAGTATGGAGCAGACAGAGCTTAAAGATCCCAATTTACCCATGTCTAACAATAGCCAAATTAACATGAATAAAATACATTCTCTAAAATGCTTGTATGCAAATGCTAGAAGTCTAAAGAATAAGATGGGAGAGTCAGAATATATAGCACTAAATGAAAGGTTAGATATGATTGGAATATCAGAGACATGGTGGAAGGAGGACAACCAGTGAGATACTGTGATACCTAGGTACAAACTATATCCTAATGATAGAGCTGATCAAATTGGTGGAGGGGTTGCGCTCTATGTTAGAGAGGGCATTGACTCAGAAAGGATTAAAGTTTTGCAGGAAACAAAATCTGCTGTAGAATCTATATGGATTGAAATTCCATATAAAAGGGGGAAGGCAATGGCAGTGGGGGTGTACTATCGAGCACCTGGCCAGAATGACCAAATGGATGATGAAATCCTCAAAGAAATCAAGGAAGCTAACAAACGTTACAGCGCAGTAATAATAATGGGTGATTTCAATAACCCCGGTATCGACTGGGTCAGTGTCACGTCAGGACATGCTAGGGAGATAAAGTTCCTAGATAAAATAAATGACTGCTTCTTGGAGCAGCTGGTTCATGAACCGACCAGAGGGGAAGCCATATTAGACCTAGTCCTTAGTGGAACACCGGATCTAGTGCAAGAGATAAGGGTGTTGGGGCCACTTGGCAATAGTGATCATAGCATGATCACCTTTGATTTAATTAGTGGAGGAGGGATAGTAAGGAAATCCACAGTACTACCTTTTAACTTTCGAAAGGGAGACTATGATAAAA
The DNA here is from genome assembly GCA_033557465.1 of Ichthyophis bannanicus. NCBI lineage: Eukaryota > Metazoa > Chordata > Amphibia > Gymnophiona > Ichthyophiidae > Ichthyophis > Ichthyophis bannanicus. Next base: position 340,568,200 of record CM066032.1, read on the forward strand.
TGAGGAAAACAGTTAAGAAAAAACTAAAAGGAGCAGTTGCAAAGGTTAAAGACGTAAATCAAGCTTGGGTGGTGTTGAAAAATACTATCTTGGAAGCCCAGACCAGCTGTATTCCACGCTTTAAGAAAAGTGGAAGGAAGTCCAAAAAACTGCCAGCATGGTTTAAAGCTGAGGTCAGAGAGGCTGTTGTTGCCAAAAAAGCATCTTTCAGGAAATGGAAAAAAGAGCCAAACGACGAAACCTGGAAAAAGCACAAGCACTGGCAAGTCAAATGCAAGGCTTTGATAAGGCAGGCAAAGAGAGAATTTGAGAAGAAGCTTGCTGCGGAAGCAAAAACGCGAAATAAAGACCTTTTCAAGTACATTCGTAGCAAAAAACCTGTGAGAGAGAGTCAGTTGGTCCATTAGATGATAGAGGGGTTAAAGGGGCACTAAGAGGTAACAAAGCGATAGCGGAGAGACTGAATGAATTCTTTGCTTCGGTCTTTACTGAGGAAGATGTAGGGATGTTACCCATGACTGAAGTGGTATTTAAAGGTGCAGAAGAATTGAAGGAAATATCGATACATCGGGAAGATGTCTTACAACTATTAGATAAACTGAAGAGTAGCAAATCACCTGGGCCGGATGGTATACATCCAAGGGTGTTGAAAGAACTGAAATATGAGATTGCAGACCTGCTATCAGTAATCTGTGAACTATCATTAAAATCATCTCTAATACCTGAAGACTGGAGGATCGCCAATGTAACACCAATTTTTAAAAAGGGTTCCAGGGGTGATCCAGGAAACTACAGACCAGTGAGCCTGATGTCAGTACCAGGAAAAATGGTAGAAACCATCGTAAAGAATAAAATTACTCAGCATGTAGATAGTCACAACCTAATGGGAGACAGCCAACATGGCTTTAGACAAGGAAGATCTTGTCTTACTAATCTGTTATGTTTTTTTGAAGGAGTGAATAAACAGGTGGACAAAGGTGAGTCGGTTGATATTGTGTATCTGGACTTTCAGAAAGCCTTTGACAAGGTCCCTCATCAGAGACTTTTGGCAAAACTAAAGAGTCATGGGATAGGAGGCAGTGTACTATTGTGGATCAGGAACTGGTTAAAAGATAGAAAGCAGAGGGTAGGGCTAAATGGCCAATTTTCCCAATGGAGAAAGGTGAATAGTGGTGTACCCCAGGGATCTGTGCTGGGTCCGCTGCTTTTTGACATATTCATAAATGACCTGGAAAGTGGAATAACGAGTGAGGTTATCAAATTTGCAGATGACACAAAACTATTTAAAGTTGTTAAAACCCAAGAGGATTGTGAAAAATTGCAAGAGAATCTTGATAAATTGGAAGATTGGGCATCAAAATGGCAGATGAAATTTAATGTGGACAAGTGCAAGGTTATGCACCTAGGGAAGAACAACCCAAACTATGGTTACACGATGCAAGGTTCCACATTAGGAACCACCACCCAGGAAAAAGATTTAGGCGTCATTGTTAAAACCCTCGGCCCAGTGTGCAGCGGTGGCCAAGAGAGCAAATAGAATGCTAGGTATGATAAGGAAAGGAATGGAAAATAAAACAAAAGATATTATAATGCCTCTATATTGTTCCATGGTGAGACCGCAACTTGAATATTTTGTGCAATTCTGGTCGCCGTATCTTAAAAAGGATATAGCGATTTTAGAAAAGGTTCAGAGAAGAGCCACCAAAATGGTAAAGGGGATGGAAGGATACTCCTATGAAGAAAGGCTAAAATGTTTAGGGCTCTTTAACCTGGAAAAGAGACGGCTGAGGGGAGATATGATAGAAGTCTATAAATTAATGAACGGAGTGGAACGGGTAAACGTAGATCAATTGTTTACGTTATCAGAATATAGAAAGACTAGGGGACATGCAATGAAGTTACAGGGTAAACTATTTAAGACTAATAAAAGAAAATATTTTTTCACTCAACGTGTAATCAAACTCTGGAATTTGTTACTGGAGGATGTAGTAAAGGCTGTTAGTGTAGCTGGGTTTAAAAAAGGTTTGGACAAGTTCCTGGAGGAAAGGTCCATAAACCATTATTAAGAAGTGACCGAAGATATCAATGCTTGACCCAGTACAAGCATTGTGGAACTTGTGTCTCTTGGGGAAACTGCTAGGTATATATGACCTAGATTGGCCACTGTTGGAAACAGAATACTGGGCTTGATGGACCTTGGTCTGACCCAGTATGGCATATCTTATGTTCTTATGTTCGGCAATGTCGTCTAGAAGTAAGGAGATCCTAGATTCTCTACAGGGAGAACTAATCCAGCAACTGGTAAATGAACCCACACATGAAGGGGTCATACTGGACCTGGTACTTACCAATGGGGAAAGTGTTTCTGATATTATAGTGGGAGATCATCTTGCATTCAATAATAACTAGATAGTGTGGTTCAGTATTAGGACTAGGGCTGATAAAATCCATTCAAAAGCAGACTTTAGGAAACCTAACTTTGCCAAAATAGGACAATACTTTGTTAGCAAGATGGGAACAGCTGGGGGATGTAGAAAAGCAATGGGAAAAACTGAAAGGTAATATTAAACATAGAAATATGATGACAGAAAAAGACTACATGGCCTATATAGTCTGTCCTTCCATATCAACAACTACAACAGTCCCCTTTTTACCTTTAGAGATCCTCTGTGTTTGTCCCATGCATTTTTGAATTCAGTTACTATCCTCATCTCTACCACCTCCACTGGGAGACTATTCCACGGATCCACTACTCGTTCCGTAAAGAAATATTTCCGCATGTCACTCCTGAATCTATCTCCCTTCACCCTCATCCCATGTCCCCTCGTAGCAGAACTTGCTTTCAATTGAACATTTATGCCATGGAGGTATTTAAACATCTCAATCATATCACTTCTATCCCGCCTTTCCTCTAAGGTGTACATATTAAGATCCTTCAGTCTGTCCTCATACGCTTTATAATGAAGATCACTAATCATTTTAGTAGCCACCCTCTGCACCAACTCCATCCTGTTCACATCCTTTTGAAGGTGCGGTCTCCAGAATTGCACACCATACTCTAAATGAGTTCGCACCAAAGACTTATACAGAGGCATTATCACCTCCTTCTTTCTGCTAGCCATTCCTCTCCATATGCACTGTGATGAGGAAGCCCCTCAAGAAGAGATGGAAATAGGAGAAAATCTTGATGAGGTAAACAATACTGCACTGACAAACAGGATTTTCACCTCAGGAATAAAAACACAGCCAGTTGATGATCTAAAGCCACACCTCACCTCAGGGGAGGAGACAGGTCTGTTCATTGATTGGGCACACCCAAGGGAGAGTCAGGGAGTGCAAGGAAGTGAAGGCTTGTTAAATACTCAAGCAATGAGGAGAGAGAGAGAGAGAGAGGAGGAGGACCGAGTGCAAGCACGAGGTCAGGAGCAGCAGAAGGGAAAACGTTGGAACAGCTGAGAGAACTGCTTGGAGGAGAAGTCAGCTAGAATCTGAGACCCGAGCAGAACCTGGGAGCACTGAACAGTGGTGCAAGGATTCACCCTGGAGGAAGTCTCACTGCAAGGTAGAGCTTTGGTTAAGGGAGCCAGCAGGCCAGATACCTGGAATAAGGGCAGCCGGACTCACAGCTGTAAAAGCCAAGACAGTTTCAGAGAAAACTACGAGGAAACTGTTCAGCCTGACATTTACCTGCAAGGCACTGGAAGTAAGGATAAGAAAGCTGAAGTACAAAGCCTGAGAATTAACAGGAGAAAAGGTACCAATGCTTATCTAAAAGACCTTGGAAAAGGTAAAGCTGACATTTCTTGTTATAACCCCTTGTTTAAGAAGTCTCCTGCATGTGTTAACCTCCTGAGAACAAACCCAGCATATTCAGCTAATGATAAGTGGGGGAAGGGATTTACCCTTACTGAGAACTGTTCCTTTGACAAAGGCAGGATAGCTGATTACCCTGAGCTGGGAGTCCTAAGTAAACGTTGGTTAGAGAAGAAGGAAGGCTATCAGCCTGAAAACGTGCACAAGCAAGCTGAATTACTTCTAAGTCAGCTTAAGGAATTTCTGGAGAAAAAGGCAGAGCAGAATAATAACCCTGACCAGAATTCCAGTAACTCAGAGGAAGCTATGCAACTGGGCTTTTGTCTGCCTTCAGTAGAGTTTGACTCACCTATGGATTGTTCTACTTGTGTAATTGAGAATAACCAGGTTAATGAGCACTGAAAGCTATATGAAGTAATATAGTATAAAGCTTGCCATACCTGCGGTCATTGTGAGAAAACCTTATGAGTTGTTTAATAAGCTTAATCACATGGTAAAACTGAGAAGCCGTGCCCTAAGCAAGAGCACCTGTTTCAGTTTGCTGAAGGATCACATGATTGCCTAGCCTGTGGCTAAAGGAACTGTAAAACAGCCAAGTAGAGCTGAGCCGTTTTGTTGCATCTTTTGTGCGTGTTTATTTTCAACCCTTATGTTGGAATTGGCATTCTTTTGCGTCTGAGATACTGAATCTTGATGCGCTGGAATAAACCCTCTTAAAAATAAATATTCCTGCATGCCTTTTTCTACTCGAGCTACAACTACAACTCAGTCCCACAGGAGGTCAAGCAACTACATATCCCAGAACTCCTGGGGCCAAGTGTTAGAGCTTCACTCCTAAAGGACACTTAATAGGCCGTCCCTATCTGTAAGCTCGTGGGCCCAGGTAGCAAGGACGTCGCAGCACCCAAGCATCCTTTTAGCTTTTGCCGTCACCTTTTCTACCTGTTTAGCTACTTTAAGATCATCAGACACAACCATGCCAAGGTCCCGCTCTTCTTTAGTGGACAAAACGTACTTCACCCCCTATACTATATTGCTCCCTTGGATTGCTGCAGCCCAAATGCATGACCTTACATTTTTTAACATTAAATCCCAGCTGCCAGATTCTAGACCATTTTTCAAACTTAGCTAGATCCCTCCTCATGTTATCTACACCTTCCTGAGTGTCTACTCTATTGCAGATTTTGGTATCATCCGCGAAGAGGCAAACCTTACCCGACAGCCCTTCCGCTATATCACTAACAAAGATGTTAAAAAGAATCGGACCAAGGACACCACTGGTAACATCCTTCTCCTCAGAGTGAGCTCCATTTATTTGTACTCTTTGGCACCTCCCACCCAACCAATTTCTAACCCAAGCAATAACTTTAGGGTCCATCCCTAAGGGGGTGCTCAGTTTGTTTATAAGTCGCCTGTGAGGAACAGTGTCAAAGGTTTACTGAAATCTAAATACACCACATCTAGGGCTCTCCCTCAGTCCAACTCCCTGGTCACCCAGTCAAAGAACTCAGTCAGATTTGTCTGACAAGACCTGCCTCTGGTGTATCCATGCTGGCTCAAATCCTGCAATCCATTGGACTCCAGAAACCTCACTATTTTCTCTTTCAGCAGCGTTTCCAATAATTTACTCACCACCGAAGTTAAACTAACTGGCGTGTAGTTTTCAACCACATCCTTCTGCTTTTGTGTAAAGGAACCACATGAGCCTCTCTCCAGTCTTTTGGCACCACTCCCGACTCCATCAAGGCATTGAAAAGGTCAGTCAGTGGAGCTGCTAGAACGTCCCCAAGTTCCCTCAGTATTCTAGGGTGTATCCCATCCGGTCCCATCGCTTTGTCTACTTTAAGTTGAGCTAGTTTCTCACGAACACAGTCTTCTGAAAATTGTTCAAGATGTCCCTCGCTTCTGTTCCTATTTGTGGGTGTTTTCTGAGGTCCTGCTCCTGGTTCTTCATCTGTGAACATAAAACAAAAATATTTGTTAAGCAATTCCGCTTTATCCTTATCAACTTCTACATATTCCTCCCCTGCACCCTTGAGTCTGACAATACCACTTTTGCCCTTCCTCTTCTCACTAATATATCTGAAAAATGTCTTATCCCCCCATTTTATTGCATTGGTTATTTCCTCCTCCTTTTGAATCTTTGCCTTCTTGACTACTTTGCTAGCTTCTCTAAGTTTTTCCAAATACAGATGCCTGTCTTCCTCTCTCTGTGATCTCTTGTATTTCATGAAGGCCTCCCTCTTTTTCTTCAATTTTTCAGCTACTTCTTTCGAAAACCAGGGCAACAAACCTTTTTGTTAGAAAGATAAATAAATGGAAGAGGAAAAGGAGGCCACTATAGTTCTCAAAAGAAGTAGCTGAAAATGTGGAAAAAAAAAGAAAAAAAAAAAAAAGAGGGTGGCCTTCATAAAATACAAGAGATCACAGAAAGAGGAAGACAAGCATCAATATTTGGAAAACTTAGAGATGCTAGGAAAGTAAAGATACAAAAAGAAGAACATCCAATGCAATAAATTGTGGTGGGGGGGACCCGGCGAGACATTATTCAGATATACTAGTGAGAGAGGGAAGTGCAAAAGTGGTATTGTCAGACTCAAGGTGAAGAGGAGAAATACATAGAGGCTGATGAAGATAAAGCAGAATTGCTTAACAAATATTTTTTGTTCTGTCTTCACAGATGAAGGGCCAGGAGCAGGACCTCAGAAAACACCCATAAATAGGAACAGAAGTGAAGGGGATCTCAAACTATTTTCAGAAGATTCTATTTGTGAGAAACTACTTAGGTAAACTAAAAATAGACAAAGCAATGGGGCCGGATGGGATACATCTAAGAGAGTGTTGAAGGAACTTAGGGAAACTGCTTCATTGTCTGACCTTTTCAATGCTTCTTTAGAGTCCGGAGTGGTTCCAGAGGACTCGAGAAAGGCACATGTGGTCCCTTTACACCAAAGTGGAAGCAAGGATGAGGTTGAGACCTACAGGCCAGTTAGTCTGACCTCTGTGGTGACTAAATGAAAGGAAACACTGCTAAAACAGAGGACAGTGAGATTTCCAGAGTCCAATGGCTTGCAGGATCCGAAGCAGCATGGGTTTACTAGAGGCAGATCTTGTCAGACAAATCCAATTTATTTTTTTTAAATGGGTGACCAGAGAGTTGGACCAAGGGACAGCCCTAGATGTGGTGTACTTAGATTTCAGTAAAGCTTTTGACACTGTTCTGCATAGGCAGCTTATAAATAAATTGAGCACCCTAGAGATGGGCTCTAAAGTGACTGGCTGGCTGGGATAGAAATTGGTTGAGTGGGAGGTGGCAAAGGATACAGGTAAATGAAGCTCAATCTGAGGAGAAGGATGTTACCAATAGTGTGCCACAGAGTTCTGTCGTTTGATTCGTAACATTTTTGCTAGTGATATTGTGGAAAGACAGTCAGGTAAGCTTTGTCTCTTTGTGGATAATCCCAAAATCTGCAATAGAGTCGACTCCCAGGAAGGAACAGATTACATGAAGAGGGATCTAGCTAAGCTTGAAGAATGGTTGAGAATTTGGCAGCTGAAATTTAAAGCTAAAAAATACAGGGTCATGCATTTGGGCTGCAAAAATCTAAGGGAGCGGTACAGTATAAAGGGGTGAAGTACTTCTGTCCACAAAAGAAGAGTAGGACCCTGGGCATGATTGTTTCTGATGATCTTAAAATGGCGACAGCGAATATCAAAAAGATGCTTGGGTGCATAGGTACAGGAATGGCCATCAGAAAAAAAAAAAAAAAAAAAAAAGGAGGCGATAGTGCTCCTGTGGAAGTTTTTGGTGAGACCTCATTAGGAGAATTGTGTGCAATCCTGGAGACCACACCTCCAAAAGGACATAAACAGGATGGAGTCGGTGTGGAGGGTGGTCAGTGGTCTTCGTTATAAACCATATGGGGACAGGCTTAAAGACCTCAATATGCATATGTTAGAGGAAAGGCAGGATAGAGGAGATAAGGCAGACTACTAACTACTAAGAACATAAGATATGCCACACTGGGTCAGACCAAGGTCCATCAAGCCCAGTATCCTGTTTCCAACAGTGGCCAATCCAGGTCATATGCACCTAGCAGTTTCCCCAAAAGACACAGGTTCCACAATGCTTGTACTGGGTCAAGCATTGATATCCTGGGTCCCCTCTTAATAATGGTCTATGGACCTTTTCTCCAGGAACATGTCCAAACCTTTTTTAAACCCAGCTACACTAACAGCCTTTACTACATCCTCCGGTAACAAATTCCAGAGTTTGATTACATGTTGAGTGAAAAAATATTTTCTTTTATTAGTCTTAAATAGTTTACCCTGTAGCTTCATTGCACGTCCCCTAGTCTTTCTATATTCTGATAACAAACAATCGATCTACGTTTACTCGTTCCACTTCGTTCATTAATTTAGACTTCTATCATATATCCCCTCAGCCATCTCTTTTCCAGGTTAAAGAGCCCTAACCTTTTTAGTCTTTCTTCATAGGAGTATCCTTCCATCCCCTTTACCATTTTGGTGGCTCTTCTCTGAACCTTTTCTAATAACGCTATATCCTTTTTAAGATACGGCGACCAGAATTGCACACAATATTCAAGGTGCGGTCTCACCATGGAATGATATGGAGGCATTATATCTTTTGTTTTATTTTCCATTCCTTTCCTTATGATACCTAGCATTCTATTTGCTCTCTTGGCCGCCGCTGCACACTGGGCCGAGGGTTTTAACAAGTTATCCACAATGACGCCTAAATCTTTTTCCTGGGTGGTGGTTCCTAACGTGGAACCTTGCACTGTGTAACCATAGTTTGGGTTGTTCTTTCCTAAGTGCATAACTTTGCACTTGTCCACATTATTTATTTTATTTATTTATTTAGTTTAAACTTATATACCGCTACTTCCAGCGATCAGTAGCGGTTTGATTACAAATTTGGGAGCTGTCAAATCAGGACAGAAAAATTAGAATAATATACATAGATTTGGGGTCTGGCACACCACGCAGGGTTAGGCACTTCTAGGTTAGGTTTACATATTTACAGTTTATACAATAATTACGATTATACAGATCGGCTTCATGATTTCACATTGGTTAACATCTTGGATCCATTTTGGTTTACAACTGGCTATAGTGACATGCGAAGAGATGGGTTTTTAGTTTCTTTCTGAAGGCATTTAAGTCTTTTATAGCTCGCAGTTCGTGTGGTAGATGATTCCAGATTATTGGGGCAGAGAATGAGAAAGCTTTATTGCTAGTACTGGCTTTCACTGATTTGATGTTATTGGGGACTTGTAGTGTGTCAGAGTTGATAGTTCTTCTGTCTCTGTTGGTTGGTTGCTTGCTGACCAGGGTTGAGAGGAATGATGGCGCTAGGTCATGTATGAGCTTGAAAGTGGTGACCAAAGTTTTATATTGTATCCTGGCAGCAACGGGTAGCCAATGTAGCTCGATCAATACAGGTGTGATGTGTTGAGCAATTCTTGATCGTGTGATGACCCTTGCCGCCACGTTTTGGGCCATTTGCAAAATATTTAGCGTTTTCTTTGGCAGACCCTGTAGTATGGCGTTACAGTAGTCTAAGTGGGGCATAATGAGTGCTTGTGCCACCGTCCGAAAATCACAGGGTTCGATTAGGCTCCTCAGCAGTTGTAGGACTCTGAGTTTGTGGAAGATAGCCTTGTTGGTTTTTCGCAGGTGTTGTTCCATTTTCAGTTTGCTGTCGAGTGTGACTCCCAGATATTTGATCTCGTTTTTTGAGTTGTATGTGTTGTTGCAGAGGGTGACTGTCGGAGGTGGTTCAAAGTTTGGTTTACTTGATATAAACATCACTTCGGTTTTCTTATGGTTGATTGACATGTTGTTTTGCTGAATCCATGCTAACATCTCGTACAGGCATGTTTCAAGTTGGGTATACTTCGGGTCAATTGCGTCCAGTTGCGTGTATAGCATAATATCATCTGCATAGATATGGTAGTTGATATTATGTTTTTTGAAGATGTCACAGAGGGGCTGCATGTAGATGTTGAAGAGTAGCGCCGAAAGAGCTGATCCCTGGGGTATGCCTTGAGTTTGAGTGAACCCTTCTGCTTTTTCTCCGTTGAATTGGACCTGTGGCCTTCTGTTCGTTATATAGGAGGAGAACCATTTAAGGGTGGTTCCCGAAATTCCTATTGATTCCAGTTTTTTTAGTAGGATGCCATGATGAACAGTATCAAAGGCGGCGGAGATGTCAATGAAAATGAGTATGAACGTTTTCGTCCTGTCTTCCAAGCCTTTGTGGAGGTTATTTAGCAGTGCTATTAAAATTTCATCTGCCATTTTGATGCCCGGTCTTCCAATTTATCAATATCCTCTTGCAATTTTCCACAATCCTCTTGGGTTTTAACAACTTTAAATAGTTTTGTGTCATCTGCAAATTTGATAACCTCACTCGTTATTCCCTTTAACAAGTCATTTATGAATATGGCAAAAAGCAGCGGATCCAGCACAGATCCCTGGGGTACACCACTATTCACCTTTCTCCAGTGGGAAAATTGGCCATTTAGCCCTACCCTCTGCTTTCTATCTTTTAACCAGTTCCCGATCCACAATAGTACACTGCCTCCTATCCCATGCCTCTTTAGTTTTGCCAAAAGTCTCTGATGAGGGACCTTATCAAAGGCTTTCTGAAAGTCCAGATATACTATATCAACCGACTCACCTTTGTCTACCTGTTTATTCACACCTTCAAAAAAACATAACAGATTAGTAAGACAAGATCTTCCTTGTCTAAAGCCATGTTGGCTGTCTCCCATTAGGCCATGACTATCTACATGCTGAGTAATTTTGTTCTTTATGATGGTTTCTACCATTTTTCCCGGTACTGACGTCAGGCTCACCGGTCTGTAGTTTCCCGGATCACACCTGGAACCCTTTTTAAAAATTGGCGTTACATTGGTGATCCTCCAATCTTCAGGTATTACAGATGATTTTAATGAAAGTTCACAGATTACTAATAGCAGGTCTGCAATCTCATATTTCAGTTCTTTCAACACCCTTGGATGTATACCCAGGTGATTTGCTACTCTTCAGTTTATCTAATAGTTGTAATACATCTTCCCGATGTATCGATATTTCCTTCAATTCTTCCTCACCTTTAAATACCACTTCAGTCATGGGTAACATCCCTACATCTTCCTCAGTAAAGACCGAAGCAAAGAATTCATTCAGTCTCTCCGCTATCGCTTTGTCACCTCTTAGTGCCCCCTTTAACCCCTCTATCATCTAATGGACCAACTGACTCTCTCACAGGTTTTTTGCTACAAATGTACTTGAAGAAGTCTTTATTTCACGTTTTTGCTTCCGCAGCAAGCTTCTTCTCAAATTCTCCCTTTGCCTGCCTTATCAATGCCTTGCATTTGACTTGCCAGTGCTTGTGCTGTTTCCAGGTTTCGTCGTTTGGCTCTTTTTTCTATTTCCTGAAAGATGCTTTTTTAGCAACAACAGCCTCTCTGACCTCAGCTTTAAACCATGCTGGCAGTTTTTTGGAGTTCCTTCTACTTTTCTTAAGGCGTGGAATACAGCTGGTCTGGGCTTCCAAGATAGTATTTTTCAACAACACCCAAGCTTGATGTAAGTCTTTAACCTTTGCAACTGCTCCTTTTAGTTTTTTCTTAACTATTTTCTTCATTTTATCATAGTCTCCCTTTCGAAAGTTAAAAGGTAGTACTGTGGATTTCCTTACTATCCGTCCTCCACTAATTAAATCAAATGCGATCATGCTATGATCACTATTGCCAAGTGGGCCTCAACACCCTTATCTCTTGCACTAGATCTGGTGTTCCACTAAGGACCAGGTCTAATATGTCTTCCCCTCTGGTCGGTTCATGAACCAGCTGCTCCAAGAAGCAGTCATTTATTTCATCTAGGAACTTTATCTCCCTAGCATGTCCTGCTGTGACACTGACCCAGTCGATACCGGGTTAACTGAAATCACCCATATTATTACTGCGCTGTAACTTTTGTTAGCTTCCTTGATTTCTTTGAGCATTTCATCATCCATTTGTTCATTCTGACCAGGCGGTCGATAGTACAACCCCACTGCCATTGCCTTCCCCTTTTTACATGGAATTTCAATCCATAGAGATTCTACAGCAAATTTTGTTTCCTGCAAAACTTTAATCCTTTCTGACTCAATGCCCTCTCTAACATAGAGCGCAACCCCTCCACCAATTTGATCAGCTCTATCATTACGATATAGTTTGTACCCAGGTATCAAAGTGACCCACTAGTTGTCCTCCTTCCATCATGTCTGATGTTCCAATCATATCTTACCTCTCATTTAGTGCTATATATTCTAACTCTCCCATCTTATTTTTTAGACTTCTAGCATTTGCATACAATCATTTTAGAGACTGTATTTTATTCATATTAATCTGGCTATTGGTAGGCATGGGTAATTTGGGATCTTTAAGCTCTGTCTGCTCCATACTCGAGGGCATTTGGGCTACTTTACTCTGTTTTGGAACCTCTCTGCTTTTGCTAGTATCCTTCAAAGATACATTGTTCCGAACCATGCGCTCTTGGGCGAATGTCGGCTTTCCCCTATTATCTAGTTTAAAAGCTGCTCAATCTCCTACTACTTAACATTTGTGTAGCGCTACAAGGCATATGCAGCACTGCACAAGTACATGTAAAAAACGGTCCCTGCTCAATGGAGCTTACAATCTAATAGAGACAACACAGTAGCTGCAAACATGGGATACAGCTAGGGGAATGGTAAGGAAACACAAAAGGACATCAGGTGAGTCAAGATCCGAAAGCAGCAGCAAAGAGGTGAGTTTTCAGCCTGGATTTGAAAAGGTCAGAGAAGGCGCATGTCATACAGACTCAGGTAGTTTTTCAGGCATAAGGAGCAGCAAGGTGAAAGGAGTGTTAGCAATAGAAGAGAAGGGCACAGATAGATGCGATTTGCCAGGAGAGCAGAGTTTCTGAGGAGAGGTGTAGGGAGAGATAAGTGAGGAAAGGTAGTGAGGAGCTGCAGAGTGGGCACTTATAGGTCAGCAGGAGAAGTCTGAACTGGATGCGGAAACAGATAGGAAGCCAATGAAGAGACTTGAGAAAGGGTAATATGAACATGATGAAGCTGGCGGAAGATTAGCTGCGCAGCAGAGTGCTGAACAGATTGAAGGGGAGAGAGATGACTCCGAGGGAGACCAGCAAGGAGCAGGTTACAATAGTCTAGACAGGAGGTGACTAAAGAGTGGATAAGTGTCTTAGTAGTGTGTTCAGAATGGAATGGGCAAATTTTGTTGATGTCATAGAGAAAGAAGGTTTTAGCTATCAATTGGATGTATGTGAAGGAGAGAGAGGAGTCAAAGACAACCCCAAGGTTGCAAGCTGAGCTGACAGGGAGGAGTAGAGAGCTATCTACAGAAAGGAGGGTTTAGGAGGAAAAAAAGGAAGCTCAGTTTTGGCCATGTTCAGTTTCAAGTGGCGACGAGACATCCAAACAGCAATGTCAGAATGGCAGGCAGAGATCTGGGCCTGGATTGCTGGAGAAATTTCAGGTTTAGAGAGGTAGATCTGGGAGTCATGAATGTAAAGATGGTACTGAAAGGCAAAGGAAGAGATGAGTGCACCAAGGGACTACGTACAGAGAGAGAAAAGGAGTGGACACAAGACCGATCCTTAAGGTACACCAACAGAGTGGAATAGCAGTAGAGAAGGATCCACCAGAATAAAACACTGAAAGAGCGATGGGAGAGATAAGAGAACCAGGATAGCACAGAGCCCTTAAGACCAAGTGGGGACAAAGTATCAAGAGAAGGTTGTGGCCAACACTATCAAAAGTAGCAGAAAGGTCAAGAAGGATGAGGATGGAGTAAAGGCCCTTGGATTTTGCCAGGAACAGGTCAGTGGAAACTTTGGCAAGAACTGTTTCGGTAGAATGTAAAGGACAAAAGCCAGATTGTAGAGGATCCAGAAGGGCTTGAGAGGAGAGAAAGTCAAGACAACGGCAGTGAACCGCACATTCAAGTAGTTTAGAAATGAAGGGGAGGAGGGAGATGGGTCGATAGTGAGGAGGACAGTAGGGTTTAGTGAGGGTTTCTTAAGGAGAGGAGTGACCACAGCATGCTTGAAGGCTGAAGGGAAAGTTGCAGTGGAGAGCAATAGGTTGAGAATATGAGAGATGGAAGGGACTACAGTGGAGGAGATGGAGCTAAGGAGATGGGTGGGAATAGGATTAGAGGAGCAGGTAGTGAGTTTGGATGAGGAAATAAGGTGAATGGTTTCCTCCTCGGAGATCGTAGAAAAGGAAGAAAGGGTAGCCAAGGTAGGGGGGAAGGTTGGGAATGAAGAGGGGGAGTAGCTGACCTCATGGGGAATTGGAGAGTGATCTTGTGGATTTTGTCATGGAAGTAGTCAACCAGGGTTTGAGCAGAAAGGGAGGGAGGGGTCAGAGGCGGAGGCACTTTGAGGAGAGAGTAAAGCGAGGGTCAGAGGCAAGAGAATTAGTCAGATGGCAAGTGCTATGGCTGACTGCAAAGAGACAAGCATGAATTTGAAGTGTAGAAAGTCCACAAGGGTGCGGGATTTGAGCCAGGCATGCTCAGCTGAGCAGGCACAGGAACATAGACAGTGGGTAATGGAAGACAGCCAGGGTTGAGGTACAGTACATGCCTCACAGAACATGGCATGGGCGGAGCAAGAGCATCCAGAGCAGAGGAGAGTGCAGCATTATAGGAAACTACTGCCTCATCAACAGATTCAGATGACATACTGAAAGAAAGAGGTGATGCGACAGTAGAGGAGAGAGCCAACAGGTCAATAGCAGGAAGATTTCTAAAGAGGTTGGAGGAAACAGGGCGAGGTTGAGGCGGTGAGTAATGAAGAGTGAAGTTTAACAGGTGATGGTCCAATAAGGGGAGAAGTGAGGTACAGATGTTTGAGGGTAGAAAATTAGAGAAGAATACAAGGTCAAAGCAGTGGCCTTGCTGGTGAGTGGGGGGCAGTAGAGCAAAGCTGGATGTTGAATGATGAGGTAAGGGAGAGGAGCTTTAAAGCATAAGGGTCAGAGATTTTTAAATACCTTTGTGGCATATATGCACAGGGGGAGAGTCTCTTCCAATTGAAAGAAAACTGCAACGAGAGAGCATAGGAATAATATGTGGAAAAAGCAGTTACTCACCTGAAGCAGGTGTTCTCCGTGGACAGCAGGAATAAGTCCTCACATATGGGTGACATCCCCTGACAGAGCCCCACATGGGAACGTTTCCCAGCTCCTACTGGAAGCTTTGAGAGGCTCCACCGTGACTGTGCACCTCCTTCCCGCCTGTTTTCCTAGGGCAATTTTAGATTGGTTTGATAACATAACTGTAGCAGTAGACAACTCCTCAGGGAGGTGGAGGGGTTGGTAGGATTTATTCCTGCTGTCCATGGAGAACACCTGCTACAGGTGAGTAATGACCTTTTCTCCGTGGACAAGCAGGAATGAGTCTCACGTATGGGATTTCCAAGGTACAGGCTACTGAAAACAAAGGTGGCCATTGAGGAGCCTAACAGGACAAACCTGAACTACAAAATGGCGAGAACCCACAGCAACTCAAAAAGCCAACTATGTACTGTAGCAGTGATTCTCTCTTCCCTTTATTTTTGGTAGCCTGAACAGAATGAGCCTGGGGGGATGGAGTTGGAGTCTAATCCCCAAACAGATTCTGGAGTATGGATTTGCCGAAGTTGCTGTCTCATTGGGAATCCCCATCTAGGCAGTAGTGAGATGTCAATGTGTGGACAGAAGACCATGTTGCAGCCCTGCAGATCTCTTCCATGGAGACCGAGTGCAAGTTGGCCACAGACGCTGTGACAGCTCAGACAATGTGAGCTTGACATGACCATCAAGGCTCAATCCTACCTGAGCATAAGTGAAAGAATGCAATCTGCTAGCCAAACTGAAAGAGAGCATTTGGAAACGGCAGCCCCTGCTTGCTGGGAACAAAAGAAACAAAAAGCTGGATGGACTTTCCATGAGCTTTTGTCCCCTCCATGTAGAAAGCTAAGCTCGCTTGCAGTCTAACATGTACAACGCAGCTTCCCCTTTGTGGACATGAGGCCTTGGAAAAAATGTTGGCAGTACAATAAAGATGTAAATCAAATACCACTTTTAGAAGGAATCTAGGATGAGTGCAGAGGACTACTCTATTATGGTGGAATTTGGTATATGGTGGATGAACTACTAGAGCCTGAAGCTCGCTCCCTCTGCATGCTGAAGTGACCGCCATAAGAAACAAGACTTTCCAGATCAAACATTTATGCGGGCAGGACTTGAGCGGCTCAAATAGAGCTTTTATGAGCTAAGCAAGAGCCACATTGAGGTCCCAAGACACCACGGGAGGTGTGTAGGGAGGCTTCATGAAAAGCATCCCCCACATAAAACAAACAACTAAAGGCTATACCAAGATGGACTTTCCTTCTATACTTTGATGGTAGGCTCCAATTGCAGAGAGGTGGACTATGAGGGAGTTAGACTTATGCTAGACTCCGAGAGGTGCAGAAAATACTCAAGCAGTTTGTGTGTGTGACGGATTAAAGACTCTAGGGCCTGGCCGTCACACCAGACAGCAAACCTCCTCAACTTACAGGCATAAGATTTTCTCATTGAGGCCCTCCTGGAGGCCCATAGGACCTCTGTTACATGTCTGGCTAGCTGAACTCTGACAACACTAGCTTCTCAACATCCACGCCATGAGGGCCAAGGACCAGACATCGGGTGCAGCATTGTTCCATCATCCTACGAAATGAGATTTGGAGCATGACCCAGCCAGAGTGGTTCCTGACTGAAGAGCTGGAGGAGGAGAGGACAACACAGCTGTCTGGGCCAGTTGGGTGAGATGAGAATCATTGAGCCCTTGTACAATTTGAACGTCAGGAGGGTCTTTGCAATGAGAGGTATTGGAGGATATGCATACAGAAGGCACTCCCCTCAATGAAGAAGGAAAGCATCAAAGGCTAGCCTACTGTGTGATCTTACTCTGGAACAGAACTGATCCACCCGGGCATTCTGCAGAGTGGCAAAAAGGTCTATTGAGGGAGTGTTCCACTCCCAAAATACAGCCTGCTACTTCCCTGTCCAGTGCCCATTTGTGTGGCTGGAGGACACAACTCAGTCTGTCTGCCAGAGTGTTCTGCTCACTTGGCAGCTATGGCGAACTTCAACAGCCTGACCGCTTCCCAACACAGAAGGTTTGAGATGGTTCCTCCCTGCTTGCTGATGTAAAACGTAGCAACCTGATTGTTTAAAAAAAAAAAAAAAAAAGCACCCAAGTTGCTGCCGCGTCCGCTTCTCGGCAGCAGCAAACTCACCGCTTCATAGTCCCTTCTAATGCAGCCGCGGCTCCCTGCCTCTTAGGGAACTGCGGCTATGCCAGTAAAACTGTTGCGGAGCCTTCCTGTCTCTTGACGGGCTTCTTGCAGCATTGTCCCACCTCCAAAGGAAGTTGTTTACCACTTCCTTTGGAGGCGGGACAATGCTGCACGGAGCCCGTCAAGAGATGGGAAGGCTCTGCAATGGTTTTACAGGTATAGCCGCAGTTCCCTAAGAGACAGCGAGCCGCGGCTGTAGAAGAACAGCAGGGCAGTAGCAGGCAGACAGGGAGAGGGGAGGAGGGGGCTGGGAACCTGCAACAAGGCTGACATGGAGGGGTGGATGGAGGGAGGGAGGGGTCTGACATGGACAGGGGAGCTGACATGAATGGAGGGAGGGCTGACATGGAGGGAGGGGAGGGCTGACATGGAGAAAGGGAGGGAGAGGTGGCTGACATTGATGGATGGAGGGAGGGGCTGACATGGACAGAGGGGGGCAGACATGGATGGATGGATGGAGGGGGGCTGACATGGACAAAGGGATGAGATAAGGGGACATACTGTACAGATGGGCAATAAATGCTAGACAGAGGGGAGAGACAGTGCGGGTTAGGATTATAATGGGCAGATGGGGGGGCTAGGACTGGTAATGGGTTGATTAGGGAAGGCTAGGACTGAGAATAATGTGCTGATAGGGGGGTAAGACTGGTAATGGACTGATGGGGGCTAACAATGGAAATGAGCTGATCGGGGAGGTTAGAACTGGAAATGAGCTGATGGGGGGGGGGTAGGACTGGTAATGGGCTGATTAGGGGAGGCTAGCACTGGTAATGGGGTTGAGGAGGGACTAGCACTGGAAATGAGCTGATTAGGGGAGGCTAGCACTGGTAATGGGGTTGAGGAGGGACTAGCACTGGAAATGAACTGATTAGGGGAGGCTAGCACTGGTAATGGGGTTGAAGAGGGACTAGCACTGGAAATGAGCAGATTAGGGGAGGCTAGCACTGGTAATGGGGTTGAAGAGGGACTAGCACTGGAAATGAGCAGATTAGGGGAGGCTAGCACTGGTAATGAGCTGATGGGGGGGGGTAGGACTGCTATTGGGCTGATTAGGGGAGGCTAGCACTGGTAATGGGGTTGAGGGGGGACTAGCAATGGAAGTGAGCTGATTGGGGGGCTTCAACTGGGAATGGGCTGATTGTGGGGAGGGGAGGATAGAGCTGCTGGCCCTGGAAGAAAACTGGGGGCTAAGGCTACAAATGGGCTGATACGAGGGGATGGGAGAATGGAACTGGAAGAGAGTGGATCTGAGAGGGGCTGCCATGGTATTTGTACTAGAAGGGACTGGACACCAGTGGCAGTCATGGGAATGCAAGTTGACATTGGAAGGTACTGAGAGTGAGGACTGGAAAGGGGCTGATACTGGGGATGGTTACTGGGACTGGAAATAGGCTGATGGAAAGAAATGAAGAAAACAAAAGAAGAGATAAGAAATGGCAGACCACAGAAAGAGAGCTAAGAGAAGACAGGAAAGCAGAAGCCTCAGATCGGGACCAGCATGATCAGAGAATAAATTGGTCAGACAACAAAGGTAGAAAAAATAATTTTATTTCATATTAGTGATTTGACTACAAAATCATCATAATTTTGAAATCAAATATTGTTACTTGTTATTGTGATTAATTATTGTGGTTTGCATAAGTCAATTTTATAAATAAAAACATATTGCAAAGGCCTATAATATATTAATAATTCAACAAATGATTACAGCGACAATGTGTTAACGGTAAAGGAAGAGAGACGCATTTGATTTTATCATTGGGGGTCACTAGAAGTTGACCAATGGTAAAAGGGGT
The DNA here is from genome assembly GCA_033557465.1 of Ichthyophis bannanicus. Lineage (NCBI taxonomy): Eukaryota > Metazoa > Chordata > Amphibia > Gymnophiona > Ichthyophiidae > Ichthyophis > Ichthyophis bannanicus. The sequence continues at coordinate 340,587,216 of CM066032.1, forward strand.
CACGGTACAAAAAAGGTTGAGAACCACTGCCTTAGAACATTTGCTACGGCTCTCAATTCCAAGAGGTTGACTTGGTGGAGACTTTCTTGGACAGACCAATTGCCATGAGTGCAAAACACAATTGAGATGAGCTTCCCAACCCAATTTGGATGTGTCTGTCATCAGAATCTTTTTTTTTTTTTTTTTAGGCAAAGCCATCTGAAAGGGGAGATCCTTGAGCAAATTTTGATGGACTGTCCACCAATGCAGTGAGGAGCTATGACATACAGACTATCCCGGAGTCGACCCATGGCCTAGGTTCACTGAGCCTGCCTCATCTTGAGACGTAACAAGTGTGTGACATGCACTGTAGAGGTCATGTGGCCTAGTACGGTCGACATCTTGCATGCTCAGTTGAGTTTACCGCACCAGTGCTGTCAGCCTGTGCAGCCAGTCATGCGGGAGAAAAGCCCTCACCTGAGTCATGTTGAGCAGGGCTCCTATGAATTCCAATTGTTGGGTGGGCTGAAGGTGGGACTTGGGGTAATTTATCACAAATCCTAGTGGTTCCAACACCTGAATGGTCAACTGCATTGATTTTTGAACTCCCTCCGGAATGGTACTCTTGATAAGCCAATTGTCCAGATAAGGGAAGACAAACACCCCCTGCGTCCGGGGGTAAACTGCTACCACTGCAAGGCGCTGAAGCTAGGCCAAAAGGTAACACTTGGTACTAGAAGTGCTGTCCCCCCAGGACGAATCTGAGATACATCCCCATTCACAGGAAGTATCTGTATATGGGTATACACATCTTTCAGATCCAGGGAGCATAGCCAATCTCCTTTTTGAAAGTACGAAATCAGGGTGCCTAGAGAAATCACCATGAACCTCTCTTACCAAGTATGTGTTCAGGTCTCTTAGGTCTAGAATGGGATGGTATCCCCCCCGTTTTCTTGGTGATCAGGAAGTATTTGCTCTTTGCTCTGGTGGCACTAGCTTGGTTGCAAGATTGTGGTGATTTCTCTCTGAAGCAGTTCCTGATGCAGAGGGTTGAGGTGATGGACCCTTGGGGGGCAATTTGGAGAGATACCGAATAGATGCAATCTGTAGCTGCTTTGGCTTATCTGTAGAACCCAAGAGTCAGAGGTTATGAGAGGCCACCTTTGGGCAAAAATAGTGACCCTTCCCCTGGCCGGGGGGTTTCCTACTGTGGTTACTGGTGGAGTGGCTAAGCTCCAGAGGAACCAGTCAAAACCCTGTCCCAGGCTTTGGCTGAGCAGCAGGCTGGGCCTTCTGAGGCTTCTCTCAATGTGGTTGTGGGCAAGGAGCCTGCTTGGGTTGGGAGGTCTGGAATCCAGGAAAGTACCTTTGCCTGTGAGAGTAATAGGTAATTTTCTGGCCCCCATTTTGGGATCTCCTATGATAAGAGGCCAGTTCAGATGTGCGCCTTGAGAATCTAGAAAGAGTGACATGCTACTTTTAAATAAAGCCAGCCTTCTCTTTGACCTGTTCTCTGAAGAAATTCTCTTCACGGCACTGAATGTCTGCCAGGTTCTTCTGTACTGACTGTTCCAGGTCTGACGACTGGAGCCAGGCGAGTCTCTGAGCACCAATACCTATGGCAACATTTTTTGATGTTGTTTCGAAGATGCCATAGGTCACTCGGACCATGAACTTTGACTAGTCCGTGCCGTGAACCACCAGATAATGATACTGCTCCAATTTTTCTGGAGGAATAAACTAGGCCAGATCTGCAAGATAGCACTTGATGTCCTTCTATAACTTGCCCATGTAGAGCTGGTAAGAGGATATGCGAGCTGCAAGCATGGAACTCTGGAAACATCTTCTCCCTAAAGAGTCCAATATATGAGTCTCCCTCCCTAGGGGTGCTGAGGAATGAACGCTGGTTCTCTTGATTCTCTTTAGGGCAGATTTGGCCCCCAAAAGGAATGATGCAGAAGCTGGGGCTTCTCGAATCCAGGAGTCTTCTGAACTCTGTAACATGGAGTCAAGCCTTCTACTAACCAGAGGTACAGTGAGGGGGGTTCTCCCACATTCTCATCTGTACTCTCTGCAGGATGTGGTGCACGGGCACTGTCACAGTCTCCTTAGGGACTGAGGAGTACTGCAGGATCTTCCACTCTTCTGCCGTGGGCTCATCCTCGGTCTCCAGAGAAAATGGTATGACCTTGGCCATTTCTCTTACAAACGTCTGGAAGGTCATGTCCTTAGGAGGGAGATTTACGCCACTCATGAGATGGAGAAGGGTCCGAGGGACGCTCAGGAGACCTGCCCTCCAACGCATGTGACCCAGCTTTTTCAGTCAGACTCTGGAGAGTAAGTTGAAGTACGTCCAAGTTTCTGCCTGGATCTCTCTCCTTCCCCGAAGGGATCAGGAGCTCCTTCAGGAGTGATGGTACACCGATACCCATCTGGACTTTGAGAGTGCATCAGATCCTGAAATGCTAGAGGAGGATATTGGCCAGGCAGACTCCGATGTCAGGGCCTTCGATGCCCCGATGCTGATGCCTCTCCCGCAGGCAAGGTGTGCGTCTAAAGGATCAGCTGTATGGTGGCTGATATTGAAGCAGTTGATGTCGCGTCCCCGGCATGCTGTGCCACCAATTTGCAGAAGGTGCTTCTCCATGGCTGCCAATTGCAAAGGCTGCAGGGCCTGAGAAACTTCATCCGATGTACTCAAGGGATCTGGACAGGTATCGGTGGCTTAGTCTCAGCTGTCTGTAGGCTGTCAGTGCCTCTCCAATATCCTGGAGGATGCGCTTTTCTCCCTTTGGGGCAGCTTCGAGGGATACTCATGTGGACCCTCAATTGCTCTCGACGCCATGCCTCGATGGGCTCAGATGCTGATGCACCAGAGCCTTCACACAGTACTTGATGCGATTACTCCTCGACATCGAAAACGTTGGGACCGAATCCTTCCTAATCTTCGGGTGGAGATCGATCAAAGAATGATGCTTGGCTCAGACAGCTCCTCAATGTCTATGCACTGCCATCATCTGATGCAGCCCTGTTGCAGTCAATGCTTAAACTGATGGATCAGACTTGTGAGCACCAAAAAGTGAATTGCGCTGCTTCTCACGACCTTTGAATCCTCTTTTTGCCATCTGCAAACCCAAATTACAAGAAGAGTGCTGATGATCGGGTCCCAGGCACTGGAGGCACCAACTATGCATATCTGTAGCAGATATGGCACTAGCACACTGGGAACACTTCTTGAACTTGCTGGCAGGTTTCTGGGATATGTTGTCTAGGAAAATAGCATAGCAAAATCAAATGGTTCACTTATGGAGAGTAAGGCCTGGTGCCAAGAAGGGCAGAAGTGCCATGGAAAAGAAATAAAACAAACGATTGACGGAGAAAAAAACCAAAGAGAAAAGAGAACCATGACTGCAGGCGATTAGGCAAAAAAAACCAAAGAGCAAAAAACCCCCACAGGGGAGAGAGTTTACTAAGCAGAGGATGACTGGAACATGTCTATGGGGATTCATGGAAAATGAAAGACTGACCTAAGATTGCACCACGGCAGCAGACAGGAAGGAGGTGCACACACATGGTGCAGCCTCCCAAAAGCTTCCAGTAGGAGCTGGGGAGCGTTCCCACACGGGGCTCTGTCGAGGACATGACCCACACATGAGAACTCATTCCTGCTTGTCCATGGAGAAATATTTCTTTACGGAAAAAGTGGTAGATACACGGATGTCTCCCAGTAGAGGTAGTAGAGTTGAAGACAGTATCTGAATTAAAGAAAGCATGGGACAAACACAGAAGATCTCTAAAGGAAAAAAAGGGCCTATGGTAGAAGGGCAGACTAGATAGGCCATATGGTCTTTTCTGCAGTCATGTTTCTAGGTTTCTTCTAATTAGCTTTCAAACTTAGGGATCTCTCAAGAATGCACTCTCTTCCACCAGGTTTGTAGATGCTGGGTGACTGCAGACACTAGAGCATCTATCTTGGGACTTCTCCTATTCTTCCCTGGGCAAGAGATATAGCTTGTTAACTGCCCTGGCTACCTTCAGCTTAACCAGGGTACCTCCTCCATTCTCTCTCCACCATTTCTCCAATAGTCTGAAGAAAGGGACATGTCTGAAGATTTGCATATGTCTTGTAGCACTACAAATGATACCTAGTAGTAGTTGTCTTTATGCAACCAAAGAGTCTCCAAAACAACATCCAGGAGCTCCACCAATTAAATCCTTTTTTGCTGCAAGAATTGCATCTAAAAGGAATGCCATCTGAACCTTGAGCATCCAAGGCCAAGGCCTGGGCCAGGTCAAACTGTCAAAAGGGCTCTAACACAAGATAAGAACATACTGTGCCCCAAACAGGGAGATTACTACCATCCAGATCAACCCTTCTTGAGGAGTACAAGCAGGCCCATCTCTTAAGATGGGCCGAGAGAGAGGCCCATGCTCCCTAAAGTAAGAAAATCCTTGCACCAAGAGTTCCATAGTCGGTCCAGGGCCACAAGAATCACAGGTCCAGATGGACCCGAAACCGGTGCAAATATGGCTTACCAGAGGCCAGGGAGGGAGAGATACAGCATTTATTTTATTTTTTATTTATTTAACAATTCTTATATACCGCGCTATTTGTTATCAGTGCGGTTTACATTCAACAACGAGAGCTCAGTGCAGTCAAGACTGTTTGAGTTTACATTATAACAGGGGTTAGAACTTGGACCATATAGGGTAATTATTTACATGTTGCGATATTTTTAAACGATACAAATACAGAGTAACTATATACACGCTGAGTTTGGTCAGGATAGATATAGAATACATGGTAAGTATATACAGATTGACATGGAGTAATAAATATTACATGTTGTGAATAGACGTGAAGTGTTTACGGGCATGAGTGTGATTGCTTAAAGCATGAGTGTTATGTTGTGAGTGAGGTGTTTGTGGGGGATGGGGGAAGATTTCTCTGGGGCGGGGTAGCTGATTGAGCAAAATGTAGCAGAAAGAGATGGTGCTTTATTGCCTTCCGAAACTGTAGGAGGTCTTTGATTGTTCTTATTTCTGGTGGGAGGTCATTCCAGCATTTTGGTGTGTAGTGTGCAAAAGCTCTTCTCCTGGTTGTTTGGGTGCACTTTATGGAGTCTTTAGGGAAGGTCAATGTGTTGGCTGTTGCTGTCCTTCTAGATCTGATTTGTGGAGTTGGTGCAATAAGGTTCTTGAGAGAATTGGGGGCTATGTTGTTGTTAATCTTAAATGTAATCAGCAGGATCTTGTATGTTAGCCTGCAGTATATCGGTAACCAGTGGAGATCTTTAAGTATTGGCGTGATATGGTCTGATCTGGATAGACCACAGAGGACGCGGGCAGCCGCGTTCATAGCTAGTTGAAGGGGGTTGAGGGTGTTCTTTGGTAGACCATATAGAATTACGTTTGCATAGTCGAAATGTGGTAGTATGAGGGCCTGGAAGATGGTGCGGAAGTCCTTAGGGGGTAGCATGGGTTTGAGGTGTCGCAGTGTTCTGATTTTGTTGTAGATGGATCTGGTTGTAATTTTTGTGTGTTCCTTAAAGTCAAGGTGCTGGTCCAGTGTGATTCCGAGATATCGTATGATACTTCGAATTGGAAGCTCTGCATCTCTTACTCTTAGGATGGGTGGAGGGGAGAAATTCTTTAATATCTTTCTAAGGCCATTCCTGAAGTAGGGTCTCGCCATCCGTGGACCCTACCCCAGCTGAAGTAGCTCCTCACATTGGCCTTCTTCTGAGTGGCTATCAAGTGGATCACTAAAAGGTCCCGACTTTGCACTATGAGGTCACAATCAGGAGAGTTAAGCTCTCATTCACCTGGACCCACAGAGCTGGCCTGCATATTGTTAAAGATTGCATGTGTACTGCAGACATGTTCCTTCTCCGATCACAGCTCTGTGATAGAGATCCAGCCATGCAAAGTGAGTTCTACTACGTATGTGGAGACACGCACTGACAGGGCATAGTCCAAGCACACTGAGTTGGCTTTGCCCACTATTCTAAAAGTACATGCCACAGAACACTAGTGTGTACTTCCACTGTGGGGATGCACATTGGCAGAGTGCAAATTTACAAGTTTACTTTATAGAAGATGACCCAACATGCATAACACACACAGTCATTTACACATGCGTGGTCATCTTCCCAACCAAGGGTGGGTTCTTATCTCAGTATGATGACACAGCTTAATCAAGCATAAAAAAGAAAAAATAACTCCATGGGGAGGAGGACTGATTCCTGCTGTTCCTGGAGAACACCTGTTACAGATGAGTAACTACACTTTCTCCAGGAGCAAGCAGAGGTCAGTCCTCACGTATGGGACTCCCTAGCTACAGGCTACTGAAAAAACCTGTAGGAGTCCCAATGACTCCAAATTGTGAAGCAAGTGGGGGAAATAAGGAGGGCGAATGGTTCGAAGGCCAGGAACATGGCTGCAGCACCAAGCATGGAATCACCTCATCTGTAGCTGAAAAACAACAGGCTGGTGGGAAGGAGTTGCACTGTTCCTCAAAGAAATGACCGAGAACTGCCTGACCGAAAGTGCTGTCACGCCGTGAGCTTTCTTCCAAGCAGTAATGCGTAACAAAGGTATGGACCAAAGACAAGGTGGCAGTCTGGCAGATGTCCAACAGAGGGACCAACTGTAGGTTGGCCACTGAGGCTGCCATGGTGCGCACATTGTATGCGGTAATGTGATGCTCCAGGGAGAGTCCAGTCTGCTCAAAGGTGAAGGAGATGCAGCCACAGTGCGCTTGGAGACCACATCCCCAAACCTATTGACATTACAAGAGATAAACAACTGCAACGAGCAGCTGTGGGGCTATGTCCTCTTAAGGCAGAAGGACAGGGCCCTCTTACAGTCTATGGCGTGCAAGGAAGCCGCTGCCCGCGAGGCCTGGGAAAAAAAGGTGGGAAAGAACATCTCCTGGTTCATGTGAAAAGCGGACAACACCTTAGGCAGGAATTTGGGGTATGTCCAGAGAACTACCCTGTTTTTGTGGAACCTGGTGTAGGGGGCTTGCGCCACCAATGCTTGTATCTCACTGACCTGCCTGGCCAAATTGAGTGCCACTACGAATACCACTTTCCATGACAATTACTTCAAATGGCACGTAGCCAGAGGCTCAAAAGGGGAAACAGTTAGCTTTCCCAAAATGACATTCAGATCCCACGCTACAGGCAGCAGGTGAACAGAGGGCCATGAGAGGAGAAAACCTCTCATGAAGCAGCCCACCAGCAAGTGTACTGAGATGGACTGACCATCGAAAGCATGGTGATATGCTGCTATGACACTAAGATGCGCCCAAACCAAATTGGACTTTAACCCTGATTGGGAGAGATGCAGGAGATACTGCAGAACGTTCTGCACAGAGCAAGGGAAAGGGTTGCAATGCTTGTCTGCACACCATACAGAGAAGCGGTGCCACTTGAAGACAAATGCCTGCCACGTAGAGTCCTTTTGGTATGCAAGCAGGACATCTTCCATTTCCTTAGAGAGGTGGAGGTGCATGATGGCTAGCCTCTAAGCAGCCACGCTGTCAGAGCAAGGGACTGGAGACAGGAATGGAGAAGTCTCCCATCCTCCTGTGAAAGCAAGTCTGGGTCCTGGCCCAGAGAAATCTAATCTGCCCAGGACAGCTGTAGGAGCAGGGGAAATCACTGCTGCCGGGGCTACCGAGGTGGGGGGGGGGGGGGGAATGAGAATCACGAGGTCCCATCTGATTGGACCTTGAGCAAGGTCTGGGGAACCAGTGGCATAGGCGGGAACACATACAGGAGGCTCCCGGACCAGTGCAGGAGAAAGGCATCCACCGCCATTTGGTTTGGAGCCAGCCTCCATGAGCAAAACCAGGGCAGTTGCGCATTATTGATGCTGGCGAAAAGATCCAGTGTCGGGGTTCCCCATCACTGGGGGATGGAATCAGCTACTGATGGATTGAGGCGCCACTTGTGAGGTTGCAAAACTCTGCTGAGCCGATCTGCCAGCAGGTTCTCCTCTCCTGGCAGGTAGATTGCCCAGACATGCCACTGTCTGTGGTAAAATTCCAGAGGTTCACCACCTCTATGCAGAGGAGGTACGAGTCTGTTCCCCCCCTGCTTGTTGATGTAGAACATAGCCACCTTGTTGTCCATTTGGACTAGCACCACTTGCCCCATCAGGTGGGTCTGGAACACTTGTAGGGAGTTGGTCACCATTGAGCAGGACTGCACTTCCCTCACTAGGGACGCCAGGCACTGTTGCCCTGTTGACTGGGAGGAAGGCTCTGGCCTGCGTAGAGTCCAGGAGTGCCCCGATAAACTCCAGCCATTGAATTGGGAGCAAGTTTGACTTTGGGAAGTTGATGAAGAACCCCCAGAGATTGCACGATTCTGATGGTGCGGCGAGTCACCTGGCAGGCCTCCTTTGATGAGCTGGCCTTTATAAACCAGTCATCCAGGTAAGAGAAGACAAATACACCGAGCAAACGGAGGTGAGTGGCGATGACCGCCAGATACTTAGTGAACACCCTGGGGGCCAAGGAGAGGCCGAAGGGGAGTACCCTGTAATGGTAGTGGCAACTCTTCACGATGAAGTGAGGTACTAACAGTGCCAGGGGTAGATCAGGATGCGAGTAGGCATACTTGAAATCCAAGGAGCCTAGCCAGTCTTCCTGGAGGAGGTACGGCAACAATGTTCCAAGGGAGAACATCTTGAACCTCTCCTTAACCAGAAAGCGGTTTAAGTCCACAGATCCAAGATGGACTGATAGTCACCTGTCTGATTTGGAATGAGGAAGTACCGGGAGTAGAATCCCTAGCCCTGGAGGGGCTGAAGCACCAGTTCCAGAGCCCTGTCCTCAAGCAGGGACTCGGGTTTCTTCTGCAGAAGCTCCCCTGGAAAGTATGGAGGAGGTGTCTGATGGATGTGCAGGAGGTAACCATCCTGAACCACTCCAAGCATCCAGGCATCATTGGTGATGCTGGGCCAAAGCTGGGCAAAATGGATCAGATGACCTCCGGAGTGACTTGGGCCTACTGAGGGAAGAGGGGTTTTGCCCAAGGAGTCAAAAACTCCCCTCAGGTTGTGGATGAGTGCTGTCTGGAGCTTGGGAGTCTTCTGCTTACGGGAGCCATGCCCCTGGCCCTTGGCCTGCTGACCATGTTGGGGAGCCTAGTAGGCCTGAAACTGGGCGTATTTCCCATAAGCCTTTTTCCCCTTTTGGTGGAAGGAATTTTTACCCGAAGCCTTCCTAAAGGAAAGGTCAGAGGTCTTCCTGGACAATCTAGTCTTGGTAAGGAATTCGGGTGCCAACTCAACCGCCTTATCCGTCATGGGTTTGCCGAAGAGATTCTCACCCCGGCATGGGACATTGACCAGTTTGTCTTATACCCACTGCTCCATGTCCAAGGACTGTAGCCAGGCCAGGAGTCAGGCATTAATGCCTGTGGCAGCTACCCGAGCCATGGACTCAAATATGTTGAAGGCTACCCGAGTGTGAAACTTTAAGCCCTCCTTGACTGTAGACACCAGAGTCCAGAAACACTCAAGGGGTTCCCCTGGCAAGCTCCTTTGCCAGGTCCCAGAGGTACATGCCCATGTACAGCTGGCAAATGTGGATGCGGGCAGTGATCATCGAGCCCTGGTAGCACCACAGAACAAAGGCGTCCATGTTACGGACCTCCCTGCCAAGGGGCACCGAGGAGCGACTCTTCTGGCTCGGGATTCGACACATGGCTGACATCCCACCACCATGGAGTTGTGAGACAGCTGTGCTTTCTGGAACCCAGGGCTCTTGCTGACTCAATACTGGGAACAGAGTTGGCAGCTCTCGATGGGCACCATGACCAGGTTCTTCCACATCCTGAACAATACGCATTCGAGGATGGGGGGGGGGGGGGGAGGGAAACAGCATCATTAGTGCCTCCTTGGGAGGAGCCTTGTACTGGAGGGAGAATCTCCAGATTCTCCACACACGGCTCATCCTCCGGCTCCGCCATGAAGGACAGGACCTTTGCCATCCTGCAGACAAAGTCCAGGAACACCAAGTCCTCTGGCAGGGGCACGCTGGGGGACCAAGTCTGAGCCGCCGACGTAGTGGGAGTCTCTTCCTGCTGGGGCAGCTTTGAAGGCTGCTCCGGACATCACCCCTTGTGTCGAGTCGAGGGCTCCAAGCCTGGGTACCTGAGGACTTCTCCGGTGCCGCAATCAGACACAATCTTGGACTTCGGCTGGGGTGATGACTTGAGCCAGTGGGGGTGATCCTTGGAGGACAATCTCCGGTCCGAAGCTCTACGACCTCTGAGCTCAGAATGAACTTGCCCGTGTCATGTTGAGGTGTATTGATTCTCTGAACGTATACATTTTATACATATTGCATGTTGAGGTGTCTGACACAGACCCTGAGGGCAGCAACTCCACGCTCGAGGAGGCCCCTTAGCTGAACCCTTTGAGGCAAAAGTGTCCGTATGCTGCCGATTCCTCTTCTGTCTGAAAATGTCAGCCAAAAACTGGAAGAGCAGGCACAAGGAGTCATTGTGGTCAGGGCCTAAGCAACAAAGGCAGCAGCTGTGGTGGTCCATGATGGACTTGGTGCGGGAGCATTTGCCACAGTGCTTAAAACCACTGATCATAGACATAACAGGAAACATGCCGCTCGCAAGGTCAAACTCACACATTTTTGGTCAGGGAGGAAACGAGGGAACTCCTGTGCCCAAAAAAAAAGAAGGAACCTGAAAAAACGAGACATCGAGGCAAGGATGCAATCAAGTGACGGGAAGGTGATTGAAGAACCGAACCAGCAAAACAGCACGAAAAAACGCACGAGATGGAAAGGCTCTGCAGAAAGATTGAGGTAAGATGGCACCTTTGGGTGGGAAGGTGACCATGCATGTGCGGTCTAACTCCCAAAGGCTTTTTTTGAAATCTGGGGAGTAAATCCATATGTGAGGACTAACTTCTTGCTTGTTCCCAGAGACTGCCCTCTTCTCTAAGTAGGAGACTATGTCACGCATCTACCACTCTTGCCATAAAGAAATATTGCCGCATATTACTTCTAAGTCTACCTCTTTTCACCCTCATCCTATGCCCCCTTGTAGAGGGCCTTGCTTTCAATCAAAAGAGGCTCTCTACTTGTGCATTTATGCCACAGAGGTATTTAAATGTCTCTATCATATCTCCTCTATCCCGCCTTTCCTCTAACATATACATATTAACATCTTTAAGTCTGTCCTCTCATGCTTTCTAGTGAAGACCACTAACCATTTTAGTAGCCACCCTCTGCACAGACTCCATCCCATTTCTATCCTTTTCAAGGTGAGGTCTCCAGAATTGCACACGATACATCAAATGAGGTTGCATCAGACACTTACACAGAGGCACTATCATTTCCTTTTTTTTTTGCTGACCATTCCCCTATGCACCAAGTATCTTTCTGGCTTTCGCCGGCAACTTTTCTACCTGTTTAGCTATTTTAAGATCATCAGAAACAATCACACCCAGGTCCTGCTCTTCTTTCATGGACAGAAGTACTTCGCCCCCTACACTGTACCATTCCCCTGGATTTTTGCAGCCCAAATGCATGACCCTGCATTTTTTTAGCATTAAATCTCAGCTGCCAAAATTCTCAACCATACTTCAAGCTTAGCTAGATCCTCCCTCATGTTATCTACTCTTTCCTGGATGTCTACTGCAGATTTTGGCATCATCAGCAAAGAGACAAACCTTATTTGACAGCCCTTCGACAATATCACTAACAAAGTTATTAAAAAGAATCGGACCTAGGACAGATCCCTGCAGTACACCACTGGTAACATCCTTCTCCTCAGAGTGAGCGCAATCTAACTATACCCTTTATCGCCTCTCACTCAACCAATTTCCAACACGGTCAGTCACTTTAGGGTCCATCCCTAGGTTGCTCAGTTTGTTTATAAAAGTCACCTGTGTGGAATGGTGTCAAAGGCTTTAATTAAATCTAAGTATACCACATCTAGGGCTCTCCCCCAGTCCACTCCTTGGTGACTTTGCCTCTGATACACTCATGCTGCCTCAGCTCCTGCAATCTATTGGACTCCAGAAACCTCACCATTTTCTCTTTTAGCAGCGTTTCCAATAATGTACTCTCCACAGAGGTTAGACTAACTGGCCTGTAGTTTTCAACCCCATCCTTACTTCCGCTTTTGTATAAAGGGACCACATGTGCCTTTCTCTGGTCCTTTGGCACCACTCTTGACTCTAAAGAAGCTTGAAAAGTTCAGTCAGTGGAGCAGCTAGAAAATCCCCAAGTACCTTCAATATTCTCGGATGTATCCCATCCGGCCCCGTCGCTTTGTCTACTTTTAGTTTAGCAAGTTCTCCACGAACACAGTCTTCTAAAAATTGTTCAAGATCCCAGTTACTTCTATTCCTATTTGTGGTGTTCTCCGAGGTCCTATTCTTGGCCCTTCATCTGGGAACACAGAACAGAAATCCACTTTATCCTCATTAGCTTCTACATAGTCCTCCCCTTCACCCTTGGTCTGACAATACCACTCTTACCCTTCCTCCTCTCACAATGCAATGTGTGCCTTTGAGTCAGCCCTGACTCCTGGCGACCCAGAAGCTCCCGGGTTTTCTTGGCAGTGTCACTGGAAGTAGATTGCCAGGCCTTTCTTCCGAGGCAATGGAGGGTTAAGTGACTTGCCCAAGGCCACAAGGAGTGCTAGTGGGAATCGAAGCCTGGTTGCTTGGTTACTAAGCCAGTGTTCTAACCACTAGGCTACTCCTCCACTCCCCTCCTCTCACAAACATATCTAAAAAAAATCTCTTATATCCAGGGGTGGCTCTACAATGAGGTGGAGTGAGACAGCGCCTCAGGTGGCAAACAATGCCCCCAACACAGCCCCTCACTCTGCCTTCAAAATTAAAAAAAAAAAGAGGGGTGGACAAGCTGCCGCTTCTCTACAGCAGAGAAATCAATCCCCTTCCAGCCCCTACCTCCCTCCCCCCGTGTCAGCTCCTTTCCTTCCCCCTTCTTTCCCTGATAGCCGCAGCTCCTGCATTTACAGAGCCACGGCAGCGATAGCGCTAGTAAATTAAAATAAAAGCAAAACCGGGATGGAGCCTTCCGGCCTCTGCTATGTAACCCCCGCTGCTGCTGTCCCACTACCTCTAATATAACTTCCTTTTGGGGGCAGGATGCAGCAACAGGGGTTGCATAGGAGAGGCCAGAAGGTTCTGCATCAATTTTGCTTTTATTTTAAATTGTTAGCACTATTGCAGCCACAGCTCTGTAAGAAACAGGAGCCGTGGCTGCTAGGAGAAGGAGGGGGCAGGAAAGGAGCTGACACTTGGGGAGGGGAAGGTGGTGATTGGAAGGGAGTTGACATGGAGGGAGGGGGAAGGAGGGGGTTGGAAGGGAGCTGATACACAAGGATGGTACTGGAGGGGGACTGGAAGGGAGCTGTCACTTGGGGAGGGACTGGTAGGTGGCTGGGTAAAGGGGAGAATGCAGGAAGGGAGGGGGCATTGGGATTGGAATCAAGCTGACATGTGGGGTTAGCACTGGGAGGGGGTGGACAGAAGGTAGGGTAACTGGAAGGGAGGCCATTGGGAGTGGAAGTGAGCTGATACCTACGATGGTATTTGGACTAGAAGGGGCTGGATACCAGTGGCGGGGCTGGATACCAGTGGCAGTCCTGGGAATGCAAGGGGGTTGACAATGGAAATTACTGGGGGGGGGGGGGAGGACTGGAAAGGTGGCTGATAATGGGGAGGGTTACTGGGACTGGAAATAGGCTGATGGAAGGAAGTGAAGAAAATAATAGAAGAGACAAGAAATGGCAGATGGACTATAGACCACAGAAAGAGAGCTAAGGCAGGAAAGCAGAAACCTCAGATCGCAGACCAGCATGCTCAGAGAATAAAATGGTCAGACAACAAAGGTAGAAAAAATAATTTTATTTTCAATTTAGTGACTGGACTTTGCACTATCCTTATATTTTACACAGTATGGGGAACTGCATCTCTTATTTATTTATCAGATATTGCACTGCACGCGGAGTCTGGCTTCTTGGGGTTTCAGTTTAAATTTTGTCTACATATTTTTATTTTTACTTTAGATTGTAGTCACTTATTCTGTACTTGGTGAGTGTCTGTGTTCCGAGTGAGTGACTGAGGCAGGTGTTCTATTAAAATGGAGTTTGTACATAGGGATCTATACTGTACTGTAGTAACTTGACTTGTTCAACTTTTCAAATAGGTGTATGGTTGCTCGAGGGCCTGTTGCAATATTTTTAGTTCTGCTTTTTTCTGGGTGAGCCCCTTGTATGAGTTTTGGAAGTTTATGCTGGTATGGTATGGTAGATATGGCCTCGTAAATCTTAGGTGACTTTTGTAGGACTTTATATTAGTTCCCAATATGCCTGGTACTGGAGAATGTTTATTAGCGAGATGACCAGAATCAGATTTTTTAAAAATATATTGACTTCTGTGGGCGAACGTCCTACTTGTGATCTGTACCCATTGTCGAGAGAGAGGTTTCTGTAGATGCAGAATATATATTCAAAAAGAAAAAGTGAGAACCATAACAAAGTTTATAACAGAATAAAATGAGTTATAATTTGGTCTGTGGTTCTCACGTTTTCTTTTAGTTCCTTCGTGTGTGAGCATCTTGAATTTCCTTTGTTTTTTTACGGAACATATATTTATATTAACACCATGCTGGCCCAGTGTGTAGCTTCAGGCGTAATGTTGGGTTTGTCAAGACCTTCTTGGTGTTTATGGTAGAGTAGGAGGTGTTGTGTTGGGGTCAAAGTCCCTCTTGGTTTTCAGAGGGTGGGAAATGCTGTACTGGGGTGCCAAGTCACTCTTGTTTTTGTGGAAGTAGGAGATGCTGCATGGGTGCTGTTGAGCCCCTTTTGTTTGTCATATTTAGCAACATGTTTCCTAGGCTCTGCACTAGTAACATATAAACATAAGAAATGCCATACTTGGTCTGACTAAGGTCCATCAAGCCCAGTATCCTGTTTTCAACAGTGGCCAATCCAGGTCACAAGTACCTGGTAGGTTCCCAAAAAGAGACAGGTTCCAGAATGCTTGTCCCAGGGCAAGCAGTGGATTTCCCAGGTCCTCTTTAATAAAGGTTTATGGACCTTTCCTCCAGGAACTTGTCCAAACTTTTTTTTAAACCTATCTACTGTGGTGACGAGGCTGCAGCAGGACCTGGGAAAATAGCCAGAAATGAAAATTTCTCATCTGAGTGGAGGAATAGCTCAGCCAGGCCTACGTATAAAACTGCAGGCAGAGAAAAAAAACACACTTGCAGAACTACTGAGTTCAGACCACATCCAGGCTCCATGGCAACACAGGGTGGAGATAGGAAGCACCGGTGGGTGGAGCCAGAAGGGGGAGGACGCTTACACACATTTAAGCTCTCAGAAACAGAGAGGGATAGAGCAAGGCACAGAGCAAGTGCGAGAACAGCAGCAGAAAAGCACGGTCCAGGTGCAAGGCACGGGAACAGAGCCAGCCACAGCAGCAGTCACGAGACGTCCAAGAGAGAGGGACTAAGGAAGCTGACTACAGGCCAGCTGAAAAGAAAGCTCACAAACCAGGCTGAAGAGAACAGAATCTTCAGGAGTGAAAGGCAGAGAGTGTCCAGGGACAGACACAGGAGAAACTCTCAAAGCAGCCGGTATACAGGAGACTGCTCTTCAGAGTGGAGCCCCTGCTGTGAAGACACTGCAGCACGGTTCGAAGGTAGGAGGGATAGCCTTGGGAGAGCGGTGGATTTTAGCTCAGACACAGAGGCAGCCCTAGAAGACTCTGAAGGAGAAATTACCCTGTTTAAAAGGCCTGTGAGAAAGACTGTTCCCAGAAGCAAGGTGAGACAGATAGAACCTTTGAAAGTTTTACTCAGAGGTAAAAAGCCTTGCAGCCATTTTAGAAACTCAAAGGAGAGAAAGAAATCTCATTGGGAAAAGCTGTTCACACTGTTAAAGGAAGTTAAGCCACAATTCTCAGAAGCAGATATAAACCCAGAACCTCATGAGCCTGATTATGAAGATATGGAAACGGAGCCCAGTATAGTGGAGCAGGACTCTGCTGATTCTTTAATGGATTGCTCTTTGTGTCTAAAGTCAGAGTGAAAGGGGGCCAACGTTTTTTAAGCCAGGAAAAACCCAGGAGCCAAAGCAATTAATGGTCCTGATCAATGTTCCCTCTAATTTTCTGCAGGCTGTGTGCGCATAAAATATCAGCTGTGCAGCTTTTGAAGGAAGGTTAAATTTTTGTGCGCCACATGACGACACTTGGAGTTATATACTTTAAAATTTGACTACACGTCAGAATACAGTATGTACACCACATTGATTTTAATCAAATTAAATGAAAATAGACAATTACTAAATGAAGCGGAAAATTTCTAGTAATTACAATCACAACTTTTAAATTTTAAGATGTCTGTTATCTTCTATCAGAATCAGAACCGTAATTTTTGTGCGCTCTGTTGTAAAGTACGTGCGCTCGCTCGGCGAGGTGTGTGCGCGCGCACACGCGCACAGCTTAGAGGGAACAGTGGTCCTGATACTCTGAGGGTTGGAAACCCGGAAGGTAAAGAGAATTGCTAATGAGAAAGCTAAGAGGAATGTGAAGTGAATGTGTTGAAGACATAGCTGTGCTGTTTGTAATACAGACAAGCAGGAAAAAGGCTGTTTTAAAACCCTGAACAGTTGAAGGGAACTGAAGTGTGCTAGACGGTAATAGGAAGCAATAAGCACTGGTTTCAACTGTGACAGGTGAAGAAAGAAAATACTTTTCTGTTCTATGTAAGCTGATTGAAGCAAGTTTATTTTGTCACTGCAATGTTTGTATGATACCTTTTTGGGTGAAGAAATACCTTTCCTTTGTGTTGTCCTGTTCAAACTTCCCAAGAAGAATTGTTTGCAAAGTTTAAACCACAAAAAGAATAAATTTCCTGTGTTCGCCTCTAAAACCACTCAGACTGCTTTATTTGCCCACAACTACAATTCCAGAAGCCTTAGCTCTGGGGCTAGAGCATAAAAAGAGACATTAGATGGCACTCTGCCTCCTATAGGCAACTGCCTAGACGGGGTGCAGCGCCACACTACACTATAACAGCTTTTACTGCATCCTCTGGTAACTAATTCCAGAGTTTGATTACACAGGGCCATAGGCTAACTGCAGGGAGGCAATTACATCCCCCTGCAGTTACCACATTTCAGCTGGTAAAACAGCTGCCGATAGAACTAAGGCCACCCACCCATTAGTTGCTCACATGTTACTTGTGCTGAATCATTATGTTAGTTTCTGCCAACAATGCAGATGCCTGTGTGTGAGAGTTCTTTCTCTCGCCTCACTCTGCATTAAAGTATAATTTTTGGAAAGAAATCCTGTAAACCTAATAGTGATGGGAAAAAGCATTTTGTTTTATTATATATGTCTGGTTTTAGTTTATACTAATATATTCCCTACTTGGTGAAGATCTATCTCTGTTCTACGTATGTGTGACTGAGGCTACATGTTCTGTTAACATGGAGTTTCTCTGTAGGCAGCAGTAGTAATTTGGCTTGTTCGGTTTTCTGAATAGGAATATGGATATTCTAGAGCCCACTGCAATATTTATGGTACTGCCCTTTTCTGGGTACACTCCATGATGTGTGAGTTTTCGAACTTAGTGCTGTTACAGAATAATAGATTTGTTCCATGGGTCCTGTACTCTGGGTTCTTGGTGAGGTCAGCTGTTGGTTGGGGGTACTGGATTATGTATTGTTTTTGAGATTTGCAGTTTTGCGTTCTTTATGTTGCCAGACTGAAATTTAAAATATTTTGTCAGTTCAGATTCAAGGAGATTTAAAATTTTAAGGGAACGTCTCAGTTTGCTCTGTTGAGGCATTCCTAACAGGGCAATACATTTCAAGCAATGGTAAGAGGTTGTGGCTTTTTAAATTACTAGCTCTCTGCCTGGGAGCTCTTAAAAGGGTTTTGGTACATTTTTTTTTTAAAGTTACATTCCTTTTGGTGCTTTAGTTTAAAAGGGTAAATATTTTCTTTAGTGGGGTAGGTTTAAAACTCTATTTAATATCTTTCTCAGCTATTTGAAGCTACTGACACCTCATCAGGTGTTAGTTCCCTCCCTACCCCCCCCCCCCACCAACTCCCACCCACCTCTAGTGAGCAGTCTTGATTTATAGGGCACCTCCCCAATTAACTACACACAGGGTCTTGGAACAGCACATTTTGAATACACTTAAAAGATATTTAACTGCTTTTTCTCTGAAAGGACAGCTGGGAAACCGGCTAGTACTTTGGTAGATCTCTCTCTCTCTCTTTTGCTTTAACACAGATACCTAAGCTCCATCAACTGAACAACGGCTGGGAAAAATCTTATCGCCAAAGCTGTACCCCCGTTACAGCTTCTGCATCTGTCCAGACTGAGGTCTCAATGCCAGTTGAAGGACCGGATCCATGTGCAGGATGCCTGCATGCTGAAGCTCTCAGTAAACAAGTGGAGGAACTCAGAGGTGGCGAGGCTGAGGAGCATTCAAGACAGTGAGAAGTACATTGATGAGATGCTTCTTGCAACATCCAAGCTCTCCAGCAGAAGTGAAGATAGGAGCTTACAGAATGACGAAGGTTGGACACAAGTCACCAGGACCTGCAGAATCACCAATTCAACTTTTACAGTCCTTGAACTGAAGAACCATTATGCAGCCCTGGAAGTGAAGGAGGTGAAAGCAACCCTGGCAAGAGAAGAACCAGAGCTTGAGCAACCCAAAGTTGCAGAATCAGTGACCACAACTTCTGAGGGGTACTGAGGCATCCATCTGCCGACCAGACTGCCAGGTGCCAAAATCCGAGATGTTACGAAGAGTTTGCAGAGATTCATCAAGCCCACTGACTATTACCCAATGTTGCTAATCCATGTCGGCACAAATGATACTGCCAGATATCCCTTTGAGCGTATCAAAAGTGATTTCATGGCTCTGGGACAGAGGGTGAAGCAAATAGGGACAGAGATGGTGTTCTCTTCAATCCTCCCTGTTGAGGGTAAAGGCCAAGGCAGAGAAGCTCGCGTCCTGGAGATGAATGCATGGCTGTGTGGATGGTGTCATCGAGAGCATTTTGCTTTTCTGAACCATGGGATGTTGATCAAAGAGTTGCAGAGCAGAGATGGCGCCCATCTGTCCAAAAAAGCTTGACGTGTCTTCAGTAGCAGACTGGTTAATCTACTGAAGAGGGCTTTAAACTAGATTCGTTGGGGATGGGTGAAGAAAGCCCCCCAGGTAAGTGAAAGCCTCCAGGTAAGTGAAACATTAAATACCTTTATGGAAATGGGTAAAAGGGGCACCATATGGAAAGTGGTGTGTATAAATGCTCGTAGCATGGGAAAAAGATCCCAGATGTTGAAGCTTTAATAGGAGAGGCTGACTTGTATTTAGTGGCAGTTACAGAAACATGGTTCACAGAAAAACATGACTGGGCTATATCTATATCAAGCTATACTTTATTCAGAAAGGACAGGATAGGAAGAAGGGGAGGAGGAGTGGCACTATATGTAAAAAATAATATTAAAGCTTTGGAACTACAGAGCATAAAAGGAAGAGAGGAGGCACTGTGGGTTAAACTAGAAAGAGGGAAAGAGAAATCTATTTGCATTGGCGTGATATACAGACCTCCCTCACAGGAGAAAGAGATGGACAGAAAGTTAATTGAAGACATACGCAGCATTGCTAGGAAAGGGGAAGTGCTACTGATAAGGGATTTCAATATGCCAGATGTTGACTGGCACATTCCTGCTGCAGTATCATCTAAAAGTAAGGAGATCCTGGACTCTCTACAGGGGGAACTATTCAGGCAACTGGCAACAGAACCCACACGAGAAGGGGCCATACTGGACTTGGTGATTACCAATGGTGAAAGTGTTTCTGATGTTATAGTGGGAGATAATTTTGCATCCAGTGATCACCACATGGTGTGGTTCAGTATTAGGACAAGGGCTGTTAAAATCCATTCAAAAGCGAGAGTCTTAGACTTTAGGAAAATTAACTTTGCCAAGATGGGCCAATACTTCAGAAAGTCAACAGCAGGGTGGGAACAGCTGGAGGATGTAGAAAAACAGTGGGCAAAACTGAAAGGGCATATTTTACAGGCAACCAACCTTTTTGTTAAAATGGTAAATAAAGGTAAAAGGAAACTGAGACCGCTATATTTTTTGAAAGAAGTAGCTGAAAAGGTGAAGAAAAAGAGGGAGGCCTTCATGAAATAAGAGATCACAGAGAGAGGAAGACAGACATCTATATTTGGAAAAACTTAGAGAAGCTAGCAAAATAGTCAGGAAAGCCAAGATTCAAAAACAGGAGGAAATAACCAATGCAATAAAAGGGGGGGGGAATAAGACATTTTTCAGATATGTTATTGAGAAAAGGAAGGGCAAAAGTGGTATTGTCAGAAATGAGGGTGAAGGGGAGGAACATGCAGAAACTGAGGAGGATAAAGCAGAATTGCTTAACAAATATTTCTGTTCTGTGTTCACAAATGAAGAACCAGGAGCAGGATTTCAGAAAACACCCACAAACAGGAAGAGAAGCGAGGGGCATCTTGAACAATTTTCAGAAGACTTTGTCTGTGAGAAATTAGCTAAAGTAGACAAAGTAGATGAGATACACCCTAGAATACTGAGAGAATTTGGGGACATTCTAACAGCTCCACTGACTGACCTTTTCAATGACTCTGAGTTGGCAGTGGTGCCAAAGGACTGGAGAGAAGCATATATGGTCCCTTTACACAAAAGTGGAAGTAAGGATGTGGTTGAAAACTACAGGCCGGTTAGTTTAAATTTGGTGGTGAGTAAATTATTGGAAGAGATGATGAAAGAGAAAAAATTTATTTTATTTTATTTATTTATTTAGCTGCATTTATATCCCGCTTTTCACGGGGTCAAAGCGGTTTGATAGAAAAGGGGGGGGGGGGTACAATAATCAGCTCACAGAGAAGGGGGGCCAAAATTGATGATCTAAACAGAAAGTAACATTACTAGACGTTTGACGCGAGTCTCTCAGTTGGTAGGGGGGGGGGTTAGATCAGATTGAGTCTGGATGGGGGATTGACAAGAGATGGCAATCAGTGAGAGATGTCCATCTCAGATCCAAGATATTCGTGAAACAGGAGGGATTTTAGCTGTTTCCTGAATGTGGAGAGGTCTCTGTTGTTTCGGAAGGGAGTTCCAGAGGGAGGGCACGTACAGTTCGAATGCCCTGTTGCAGGTTTGTTGATTGAACTTAGTTCGTTCGTGTGGGATAGTGAGAGTGTGTTGCTGGTGGTCTGGCGGGTTTGGTCTATTGAGGGTAGACCGTGGGAGTAGAGTTCGGAGTTGGGAAATCTGTGTTTGATGGAGGGTTTTGTGGATACGTAGGAGAGATTTGTATTTAATCCTTGCTTCGAGAGGCAGAATGTGAAGCTCTCTCAGGACTGGGGTGATGTGATCATGTTTCTTAACCCTCTGGATGATTCTTGCGGTGGTGTTTAATGCAGTCCATAGGGGGCTGGTGTGGGTGGCTGGTAGTCCATGATAGATTGCATTACAATAGTCCAGGCGGGGAAGCGTCATAGCCTGCATGACTGTTCTGAAATCCTGTGGGTCAATGAGTGGTCTGAATCGTTGTACCATCTTTGCTTTGAGGAATAGAAAATAGTGAGGTTTCTGGAGTCCAGAAGATTAAAGGATCGGAGGCAGGATGGATTCACCAGAGGCAGGTCTTGTCAGACAAATCTGATTGATTTCTTTGACTGGGTGACCAGGGAGTTGGTGCATTTCAATTTCAGTAAAGCCTTTGATACTCAGGCGACTTATGAACAAACTGAGCACCCTAGGAAATGGAAATTACACTAACCTGGTAATTGTAGTTCCTGTAGGATCCAGTTTAGTCCTCCACAATCGGGTACTGCCCCTCTCACTGCAGCCTGTAGACTGGACCAATCAAATCTTCTGTAGTCCATATCCAGCAGGAGCTCCCAGAAGCCCCCCAGTGTACTAGTAACAAAGCATACTGAACGAAGCAACACATCAGATTATTATCAGATTAACATTAAACCTTGTACTTCCCCCCCTGGAATAACCAACTCCCTCCCCAAACGAGGAAGTCAGAACACTGCACGGCGCCGGAATCGACGCCCCTAAATTGACACAGAGCTCCCCCCAGGTACTAAGGAGCTTACGGAACCCCAAAAGAAAGGGAAGAGCCATAGCTACAAGCACGACTGCCGCTAAGGTCCGAACGGGACGCAAAACTATCTTAGAATCTCCCGCTCGGGATAGCGCGCCGCAAGATCATGCAGATATTCGGGAGGGAAGGAGGACTAAACTGGATCCTACAGGAACTACAATTACCAGGTTAGTGTAATTTCCATTTCCTGTGCGGATATCCAGTTTAGTCCTCCACAATCGGGATGTAACAGAGCAGTTAAGACCGGGCGGGACCTTGTAGGCCGGCGCGCAAAACCGCCGAACCAAAACAGGAATCCCGAGCCGCTGACACATCCAAGCGATAGTGCCTGCTGAAAGCATGCAGAGACGACCAAGTGGCCGCCCTACAGATCTCCGCTGGTGGAACCAGACCATGCTCCGCCCAAGAGGCCGCCTGAGCCCTAGTAGAATGAGCCCGGAGCCCCTCCGGAACCGGCCGCCGCTGCAACAGATACGCGGAGGCGATCGCTTCTTTAAGCCATCGAGCAATGGAGGCCTTAGCCGCCGCCTCCCCTTTCCGTGCACCCCCAAAGAGCACAAAAAGCCGATCAGTCTTCCGAAATGACTCGGTAGACTGTAAATACCGACGCAGCGTGCGGCCCACATCAAGCCGGTGAAGCCCCTTGTCCACCGACTCGACCGAGGCCGCCGAAATCACTGGTAGAAATACTGCCTGATTCAGGTGAAAAGGAGACACCACCTTTGGCAGGAAGGAGGGAACCGGACGGAGCACAACCCGCTCGGCAGAAAAAGACAAGAAAGGTTCTCGGCATGACAAGGCCTGTAGATCCGAGATGCGCCGTGCCGAGCAAATGGCTACCAGAAAAACCGTCTTCAACGTGAGATCCTTCAAGGATGCCCTCCGCAAGGGCTCAAAGGGTTCCCGAGCCAGGGCCCGCAGAACTAAATTCAAATCCCACGGAGGAATCACCGCTCTGCGGGAAGGCCGCAAATGAAACACGGCGGTCAAGAAACGCCGCACATCCGCATGAGCGCCAAGAAGGCGGCCCAAGACCTTGCCTCTATAGCAAGAGAGCGCGGCCAACTGGACCTTCAGGGAACTGGCCGCGAGACCCTTCTCGAAGCCATCCTGCAGAAAGCTGAGCACGACGGGCACCGAGACCGTCGCCGCCCGAACTCCACGCCGGGAGCACCAGTCCTCAAAAATTCTCCAAATTCGAACATAAGTAAGAGAAGTGGACGACTTTCTTGCCCGCAGTAAGGTGGAAATCACCGCGGGCGAATAAACCTTCTTTTTCAGCCGAGCCCTCTCAATGGCCAAACCGTAAGCGAGAACCGAGCCACCTGGGGCATCCGCAAGGGGCCCTGAAGAAGAAGATCTGGTAGCGCCGGAAGGTGCCACGGCACGCCGTCTCGAAGCCGAACGAGGTCGGCATACCAGGGCCTCCGGGGCCAATCCGGAGCCACCAGCAGCACCCGGCCCTGATGGCCCTCGATGCGCTGGACGACCCGACCGATCAGGGCCCACGGGGGGAAAACGTACAGCATCCCGGACGTCGGCCACGGCTGAATGAGAGCGTCGAGTCCTTCGGACATCCGCTCCCGCCGTCTGCTGAAGAAGCGACTTGTCTTGGCCGACTGGAAGGTCGCCATGAGATCCATGATGGGCGGACCCCACCGCCGAACTATCTGCGCATATACCTGAGGATTTAACTCCCACTCTCCGGGGTCCACCCGCACTCTGCTGAGAAAGTCGGCCTGGACATTGTCGGCGCCTGCAATGTGCGCCGCCGAGATCGCCGGCAGCCGAGTCTGCACCCAGCTGAACAAGGCCGTCGCTTCTGTTTCCAGGGCCACACTCCCTGTGCCCCCTTGGCGATTGATGTACGCCACCGTGGTCGCATTGTCCGACCAGACTCGGACCGCCCGGCCCAGGAGCAGAGGTTCCAGGGCCATCAGGGCTAGTCGGACCGCCCGAAGCTCGAGGCGGTTGATCGACCAAGACGCTTCCTGCGAGGACCACACCCCCTGCGTGAAGCGGGTCTCGCAGTGTGCTCCCCAGCCGACTAGGCTCGCATCCGTAGTGAGGGGGACCCACAGAGGAGGCTCCAAGGGAATCCCCCGCGTCAGGTTCTCGGAGGAGAGCCACCACCGAAGCGACCGCCGCACTGCCTTCGGGCAGGGCAGTCTCTTGTGCAAGGAATCGCACTGGTTGGACCAGCGACGAAGGAGCGCCCTCTGTAGCGGGCGCATGTGGAACCGCGCCCACGGAACCACCTCTAAGGTCGCCGCCATCGTTCCGAGAAGCCGTAGGTACCACCACGCCGACGGAGCGGGCATCCCCCGAAATAGTCGGACAAGAGCCCGCAACGTCAGGACGCGGCGCTCGGGAAGGCACACCAGCCCCAGAGCAGTGTCGAAGCGCACCCCCAGATACTCCAGGTCCTGCGAGGGCCGCAGACAACTCTTTCTTTCGATCACCACCCAGCCGAGGGATCGCAGCAGAGCTACCACCCTGCTCGTGACCCGCAGGCACTCTCGACCGGATTTTGCTCGTATCAACCAGTCGTCCAGGTAAGGATGGACCAAAATGCCCTCCTTGCGCAAGGCCGCCGCAACCACCACCATCACCTTTGTGAAAGTGCGCGGGGCCGTAGCCAAGCCGAACGGCATGGCCCGGAACTGAAAGTGGCCCCACGGGAACGCGAAGCGGAGAAACCGCTGATGGGCTGGGTGTATCGGAATGTGCAGATAGGCCTCGGTAGGATCGAGGGACGTCAAAAACTCCCCCTTTCGCACCGCTACAATGACTGACCGCAGGGTTTCCATGCGGAAATGCGGCACTCTGAGCGCGCGATTCACGCCTTTGAGATCCAAAATCGGACGCAGAGAGTCGCCCTTTTTGGGTACCACAAAATAGATGGAGTAGCGACCAGCGCCTCTTTCCAAGGGAGGCACTGGAACCACCGCTCCCAGCGCTAACAATCGAGCCAGGGTCACGCGGATGTCCCTCGTCTTTTGCTCGCCCCTGCTGGGAGACAGAACAAAGGAATCTGGAAGTGGGAACGCAAATTCCAGAGCGTAACCCTCCTCTATAATTTGTAGCACCCAGCGATCCGACGTTATTTGGGCCCAAGAGGAAAGAAAGTCGCGCAAGCGACCGCCGACAAGCGGTCCTCCCTCCAGAGCCTGCCTGGCGTCATTGTGGCTTGCGTCCAAAGGAAGAACCCGAAGAAGAGCCGGCTGCGGAGAAGCCTCTGCCGGCTCCCCTGAAAGCCCGAAATCCTTGGCTACGGGCTCCAAACCGGCCCCGCTGCGAGGACCACTGGCGGGAGGGCCGAAACCTGCGCTGATCCCGAAAGGATCCCCGCGCCGACAAGGTGGACCGGTTGGACCTTGGTTTATCCTCCAGAAGCCGGCCCCCTTTGGACTCACCGAGATCCTTTACCAATTTCTCGAGAGCCTCCCCAAATAATAATCTGCCCTTAAACGGCAGCTTACTGAGGCGGGCCTTAGAAGAGCTGTCCGCCGCCCAGCTGCGCAACCAGAGGGACCGGCGCGCTGCTACCGCGGATGCCATACTGTTAGCCAACGCGCGGATCAAATCATAAAACAGATCCGCCAGGTAAGCCGAGCCGGACTCCAGCCGGGTCACCTCCACCAGACCCTGCTGGTCTAGTCCGGGCTCGAGCGCAGTTGCTGTGACCACCGCAGACACGACCGAGCCACCCAAGCCCCACAGATAGAGGCCTGCAATGACACGGCATCCGTATCGAAGGTTTGCTTGAGCAAGTTATCAACCTTCTTATCCTGCCCGTCCTTGAGGGCCGCCGCCCCCTCAACCGGGATGGTGGTTTTCTTGGGCACTGCGGAGACCGCAGCATCCACCCGGGGGAACCTGAACAAGTCCCTGTCCTTGTCAGCAAGAGGATAAAGCCGATTCATGGTCCGAATCCCCTTCAAACCGGATTCCGGGTGCTCCCACTCCGCCTGGATCATCTGATCCACCACGCGGTGGACGGGAAAAACCACCTGGGCATCTCTGACTGCTTGAATCAGAGGATCCTCAAGACCCTCCTCCTCCAGGGGCCGCACCGCCGAAAGGTTTAGCGCCTGAAGGGACTCCGTGACCAGAGGAACCAGCTCGTCCCTACGGAACACTCGAATGACCCGAGCCTGATCTTCCGGCCCAGGGATCTCCCCATCCTCCAAATCCTCCGCTTCAGTCTCAGGATCGCCCTCTGCCTCGGAATCCAGGAGACCCAGGGCGTCCTGCTCTTGTCCCCCCAACCGAAGCCGCTTGCCCCCGGGCGATGAGGGACACTGAGCCGCCCCCAAGGACCCCGAGGGGAGGGAGGGGGGCCAGACAGCCGGCAACTGTCCGGACCTGCTCAGGCGAAATGCCTGATGCATGAGGAGTACAAAATCAGGGGAGAAGTCCATAGTTGAGGCAGCAACAGACGCCTGCTGGAGCGCAGCCACTGAACCGCTGGCCGGAGGAACCGAGCCAGACTGAGGGATGCTTGGAGAAAGAACGCTGTCCCCGGAAGTAGAAGCATCCCCAGGGGTAGCCTGTTCCTGAACATTCACAGATTGCTCTAACTCAGAGGGCACTGCAGCACAGCCCCTGCAGATGCCAGAGTCAGTCCCTGCCGTCCTGCGGGACCCACAAATCACACACTGGGGCTTGGAAGCCATTCCAAGGCCACCTCTGCCCAGGGGAATAGAATAAGACAGCCACAGGAAAACCCACACCACCTGGGCAATCCTATGCAAATCAGCCCCGATTTAAAAGTAACTTAACTTTTTTTTTTTTTTTTTTTACAAGAAACAAAATATATCCCAGGGTCCCTGGGGTGCCCTGAGCAAAATCGCCAGAAAGAGGAACCCCAAAAACGCTAGGGGAACCTGTGCACAGCGATCAAAAATGCCTGGAAAAGCACTTTTAAAATCCAAAATGGCCGCCGCACTTTTTCACCCGCGGTAAAAAACGGCACGAAAATATAAAAACCACCAAATAATATGGAAAACAAATAAAACGACCCTCTAACACAGGGCACACGAGCAGTTTGAATAAAAACTGCCAAATGGGCTCAGGAGAGCCTACAGAAACGCTGGCATCCCAGACAGAGCATTGCACACAAGAAAGAAAAAAATGAAATGCAAACTCCTACCAGCTCAGGAACAGAAGATTCAGCCACAATCTCCCAGTACCAGGCACTGCCTTATAGGTATGGCAATTCCCCGTCCTGTCTAGGGGAAGCTCACCCAGGGCTGATAAAATGTGCTAGGCAGGCAACAGCAGCCAGCAGGTCTGACTTTCTCCTAGTCTCCTGTGGCACAGCTCCAGGGAGACAGGCTTCTTTTGTCTTTCTTTTTTAAAGGCACAGCTAGCTACCAAAACAAACCCTAAAAACAACTAACTAGTGTTGCTCCTGCAAAGGTCACTAAGTGTGCCCAGAGGACACACTTTTACGTCTACACACTGCAACGAGACTGGACACACTGGGGGGCTTCTGGGAGCTCCTGCTGGATATGTACTACAGAAGATTTGATTGGTCCAGTCTACAGGCTGCACTGAGAGGGGCAGTACCCGATTGTGGAGGACTAAACTGGATATCCGCACAGGAATGGACCTTAAAGTTACTGCTTGGGTTAAAAATTGGTTGAGTGGGAGGCAACAAAGGGTACAGGTAAATGGAGCTCACTCTGAGGAGAAGGAGGTTACCAGTGGTGTGCCCCAGGGATCTGTCCTTGGTCCAATTCTTTTAACATCTTTGTTAGTGATATAGTGGAAGGGCTGTCAGATAAGGGTTGCCTCTTTGCGAATGATACCAAAATCTGCAATAGAGCAGACACCCAGGAAGGTGTAGATAACATGAGGAGAGATCTAGCTAAGCTTGAAGAATGGTTTAGAATTTGGCAGTTGAGATTTAATATAAAAAAATGCAAAGTCACGCATTTGGGCTGTAGCAATCCAAGGGAGCAATATAGTATAGGGGGTGAAGTACTTTTGCCCACTAAAGAAGAGCAGGACCTAAGCATGATTAGCTACTTTAAGATCATCAGACACAAACAGGTA
Organism: Ichthyophis bannanicus; assembly: GCA_033557465.1. NCBI lineage: Eukaryota > Metazoa > Chordata > Amphibia > Gymnophiona > Ichthyophiidae > Ichthyophis > Ichthyophis bannanicus. The sequence continues at coordinate 340,615,466 of CM066032.1, forward strand.
GAAAAGGTGACAGCAAAAGGTACCTGAACCTTCAAAAGGATATAAACAGGCTGGAGTCAGTACAGAGGGTGGCTACTAAAATGGTTAGTGGTCTTCATTAAAAAGCATATGAGGACAAGGATTTTAATATGTACACCGTAGAGGAAAGGCGGGATAGAGGTGATATGATTGAGACATTTAAATACCTCCGTGGCATAAATGCACAGGAGGAGAGCCTCTTCGATTGAAAGCAAGCTCTGCTATGAGGGGACATGAGATAAGGGTGAAAGGGGATAGATTCAGGAGTGATATGCAGAAATATTTCTTAACGGAAAGAGTGGTGGATCCGTGGAATAGTCTCCCAGTGGAGGCGGTAGAGATGTGGACAGTATCTGAATTCAAAGAAGCATGGGACAAACACAGAGGATCTCTTAAGGAAAAAAAGGGGACTGTTGTAGTGGTTGATATGGAAGGACAGACTAGACAGCCCATGTGGTCTTTTTCTGTCATCATGTTTCTATGTTTCTAAAGTCAGAAGATAATTTTATTTTCAATTTAATGATTGGACTTGGTGCTATCTTCATATTTTATAGAGTGCATGGAAATGCATCTCTCTCTATTTCTCTGGTATTGCACTGTAAGCAGAATTGGCTTCTTGGGGTTGCAGTTTATTTTTTATCTACATATGTTTATTTTTACGTTATGGTTACTTATTCTGTACTTGGTGAGGGTCTGTGTTTTGAGTATATGACCAAGACCAGGTGTTCTGTTAACATGGATTTTGTATATAGGGCTCTATACTGTAGTAATCTGAATTGATCAGCTTTTCAATTCGGTGTTAGATGTTCCAGGGACCACAGTAGTATTTACAGTGATGCTTTTTTTTGTATAGGTTCCTAACCTGAGTTTTGGAAGTTGGTGCTGATATGGTATGGTGGATTTGCGTTATAGATACTCAGTGACTTTGTTGTAGGGTTTTGTATTAGTTCATAATATACCTGGTACTGGAGAATGTTTGTGTTGTTCTTAGTGAGATGATCAGAATCAGATTTTTTTTTTGTTTTTAAGATATTGAGTTCTGTGGGTGAATATCCTGGTTCTGAGCAAGGGGGTTCTGTGGATGCAAAATATATGTTCAAAAAGAAAAAGAACCATAACGCAGTTTATAATAAAATAAAAATGAGCTATAATTTAGTTTTATAAACTGTAGTGTGGTTCTCGCTCTCTTTTAGCTCCTTGGTGTGCAACCATCTTGCATTTCCTCCATATAATCTAATCGACCTTTTAGTTTGGTTCAGTCCACAACTGGAGTTTTGAGAACCCACACACACACACTGCGGGGGGGGGGGGGCGCAATCTCATCCCTTGCCTCAGGCAGCAGATTGCCTTGAGCTACACCCCACTTATCACCCCCCCTCCATTTTATTGCATTGGCTATTTCGTTTTTTTGTATCTTTGCTTTCCTGGCTACAGTACTTTGCTAGCTTCTTTAAGTTTTTCCAAATATAGATGCTTGTCTTCCTCTATCTGTAATCTCTTGTACTTTATGAAGGCCTCCCTCTCTTTCTTCACCTTTTCAACTACTTCTATAGAGAACGATAGTGACCTCCTTTTCCTTTTACATTATTTACCTTTCTAACAAAAAGGTTTGCTGCCCTTTAAATAGCCTCTTTCAGTTTTGTCCATTGCCTGTCTACATCTCCCAGCTGTTCCCATCCCACTAACGACTTCTTGAGGTACTGTCCCACCTTGGCAAAGTTAGGTTTCCTAAAGTCTAAGACCTTCGTTTCTGAATGGATTTTATCAGCCCTAGTGTAATAGCGAAGTGTCCGCAACCAATAAAACCCGGAGTCTATTGACTAGAATTCAAGCCAATTTAATGTGCACAGACTCAGACAATGATTACATACAAAATGGCTGAGCCTAGAGCTCAGAAAAATGACAGTTTATATACCTTTCTTCCCCAATCTAATACAGGTCAACCTCCTCATTGGTCTTGGTGGCCCAGCTACTTTCATCCAATAGCCATCTGTGACTGGGCTTACCCCCTTGTTCCCCCCATGCACATCTCTCTCGCCATGGCTCAAAACTTTAGACATAACATATTCTGCTGAATTTCAATCTGCTTCTCTCTACAAGGTCAGTGTATTAGCAAGGATACAGTGTGCAAGCAATAATATTGACACAGACATCTGTGCTTAAAAACATAACAAAAACAGTGGAAGAGTTTTACGTTCTTATCAGAAGACATTCTTATCAAGGCAAAGCAAAGCTGAGAAGTGTTTCTAACAGCTACTGGTAATTTCTGTAATATTCCAGAGTCAGTTATAATACTCTGAGGTGGAGGGGGGAGGACTCACGCAGAGCTGACAGGCAGGCAGAGACAGGCCTCTGCCACATTCTTACATTTACAAGATGAAGTAGGCCATCGCCTATCACACTAGTCCTAATACTGAACCACAACATCTGGTAATCACTTGATGCAAGGATCTCCCACTAGGACATCAGAAACACTTTCCCCATTGGTGAGCACCAATTCCAGTATGCTTCACGTGTGGGTTCTGTTACCAGTTGCCGGAATAGTTCTCCCTGAAGAAAATCTAGGATCTCCTTACTTCTAGATGACATTGCAGCAGGGATGTGCCAATCAACATATGGCATATTGAAATCACCTGTAAGTAGCACGCCTCCTTTCATAGAAATACTGCATATGTCTTCTATTAGAAACATAGAAACATAACAACAGAAAAAGATCACATGGCCCAATCTAGTCTGTCCTTCCATATCAACCACTACAACAGTTGCCTTTTTTCCTTTAGAGATCCTCTGTGTTTGTCCCATGCTTCTTTGAATTCAGATACTGTCCTCATCTCCACCACCTCCAATGGGAGACTATTCCACGGATCCACCACTCTTTCCGTAAAGGAATATTTCTGCATATCACTCCTGAATCTATCCCCTTTCACCCTCATCTCATGTCTCCTCATAGCAGAGCTTGCTTTCAATTGAAAGAGGCTCTCCTGTGCATTTATGCCATGGAGGTATTTAAACGTCTCAATCATATCACCTCTATACAGCCTTTCCTCTAAGGTGTACATATTAAGATCCTTAAGTCTGTCCTCATATACTTTATAATTAAGACCACTAACCCTTTTAGTTGCCACCCTCTGTACCGACTCCAGCCTGTTTATATTCTTTTGAAGGTGCGGTCTCCAGAATTGCCAACTATACTCCAAATGAGGTCGCACCAAAGACATACAGAGGCATTATCACCTCCTTTTTTCTGCTAGCCATTCCTCTCCCTATGCACCCAAGCATCCTTCTAGCTTTTGCTGTTGCCTTTTCTACCTTTTTAGCTACTTTAAGATCATCAGACACAACCACGCCTAGGTCCCGCTCTTCTTTAGTGGACAAAAGTACTTCACCCCCTATACTATATTGTTCCCTTGAATTGCTGCAACCCAAATGCTTGACCTTGCATTTTTTTAACATTAAATCTCAGCTGCCAAATTCTAGACCATTCAAGCTTAGCAAGAACTCTCCTCATGTTATCTACACCTTCCTGGGTGTCTACTCTATTGAAGATTTTGGTATCATCTGCAAAGAGGCAAACCTTACCCGACAGCCCTTCTGCTATATCACTAACAAAGATGCTAAAAAGAATCGAATCAAGGACAGATCCCTGGGGCACACCACTGGTAACCTCTTTCTCTTCGGAGTGAGCTCCATTTACCTGTACCCTTTGTCACCTCCCACTCAACCAATTTCTAACCCAAGCAGTAACTTTAGGGTCCATCCCTAGGGTGCTCAGTTTGCTTATAAGTCGCCTGTGAGGATAGGTGTCAAAGGCTTTACTGAAATCTAGGGCTGTCCATTTTCTCCCTGTGAGCGAGATTTGTATCCCTCTTTCTAGTTTAAATCACAGTGCCTCTTTTCTCCCTTTTAAGCCCTGTAATTCTATAGCTTTTGTATTATTTTTTACATAAAGTGCAACTCCTCCCCCCCTCTTCCTGCCCTGTCCTTCCTGAATAAAGTATAGCGCAGTATAATTACATCTCTGTCATGGTTGTCCGTGAACCATGTCTCCGTAACCGCAACTAAATCCAAGATAGCCGCTTCCATTAAAGCCTCAACATCTGGGATCTTATTTCCCATGTTATGGGCATTTATACACACTGCTTTCCAGATGCTGCCCCTTATACCAATATCTACACAGAGGTATTTAATCTTTCACTTACCTGGGGGCTTTCTTCACCCACCCCCAATATATCTAGTTGAAAGCTCTATTCAGTAGGTTAGCCAGTCTGCTGTGAAGACGTCATCTCTGCTCTGCAGCCCTTGAAAAATCATCCCATATTATACGAAACCGAAACATTCTCAATGACATCATCCATGCAGCCATGCATTCATCTCCAGAATGCGAGCTTCTCTGCCCCGGCCTTATCCTTCAACAGGGAACTTTAAAGAGAACACCACCTGTGCACTTATTTGCTTTACCCTCTGTTCCAGAGCCATGAAGTCACTTTTGATACGCTCAGAGGGATACCTGGCAGTATCATTTGTACTGATAAAGATGAACAACTTCGGATAACAGTCAATATGCTTGATGAATCTCGGCAAGCACTCCGTAACATCTTAGATTTTGGCACCTGGCAGACAGCACATCTCTCTGGTCATAAAGTATGGTCGGCAGATGGATGCCCCAGTATTCCATTGTTTCCTTGTGGTCACCGATTCTGCAACTTTGGGGTGCTTGAACTTTGTTTTTTTTCTATCTTGGGATGTTTTTACAACTTCCAATTTCAGGGCTGCACACTGGTTCTTCAGTTCAGGGGTTGGAGAAGTTGGATTGTGGATTCTGCATGCTCTAGTGTCTCGTATCCAACTCTTCATTCTATAGCATCCGATCTTTATCTCCTTTGGAGAGCTTAGATGTTTCAAGAACCCATTTCAAGTATACCGTTCCTCGCAAAGTTAATCGAAAAAGAGGTGCAAAGGCAGTTACAAGACCACATCGATGCTGCTGCTCCACTGGACCCATGCCAACATGGATTCAGGGAGTCACATGGAGTGGAACCTCTCCTTACCACCCTCTTCAATAATATAATTACTGTTGTAGACAACATCCGTCAGGGGTGCGCACTCATTTTCTTAGACACTGCCGCAGCCTTCGACTCGGTAAGTCATGAGCTTCTCCTAGTGCGACTAAAAGAGAAAGGTATCAGTGGAACAGCACTTGAATGGTGCAGATCATGGCAGCACGTTTGATCTGGTGGAGCAACATCTGAACCATTTCATCAAGGCCAGGGAGTTCCACAGGGATCCTCCCTCTCTGACTTGATGTTCAACATATACATGCAACCCATTTGTAATATCGTCCGGTCTTTCAATGTCAGCTGCATGATATACGCTGACGATGTTCTGCTCTATATGCCGTTCTCCATTGAGAAATTGGACCTCTCCCCTCTGACCAATTGCTTCAATGCCATATCGGAATGGCTCCTGTCACAAAACCTAAGAATTCAACATAAGAAGACCGAGGTGCTCTTCATTACGAGGAACCCGAATTTCAGCCCTCCACAATACTTGAAGATGAACGATGCCGATCTACAAGCAAAACCCACAATACGGTACTTGGGTGCTATACTAGATCAAAACCTTGACATGAAGGCACATATAGCTAACACTGTAAGAGCTATATATTACAAGATCCGCTCACTCAGACATCGACGCCCCTTGCTTGAACCAGGGGACTTCCGTACAATTTACCAGGCTCTGATCATACCTCATTTTGATTACGCCAATGCCATTTTACAAGGTCTCCCCCAATCCACCTTAAATCCTCTACAGCTCGCAATGAATAGCGCAGCGAGGGTTCTTCATGGTGCATCTCGGAGAGACCATGTGACACTGGCTTCCTATACACGCCAGGACTGTCTTCAAGACAATGTTACTGACTTTCAAAGCGATCAATAGTCTCTCCTCCTCCTCACTAACCGACCTCATCCAAACCATAACCCCGAATAGATCAAGAAGATCCACAGCAATAAATATGCTAACGATTCCGAAAGAATTAACCAGATGCACAGCAACGACAGCAAATAGAGCTTTCAGACTCTGTGCCCCAAGACTCTGGAATGCATTACCAACAAAAATCAGAGCAATCACTAACCTAGCCCAGTTTAGAAAGGCCCTCAAACACTACCTTTTCCTCAAATACTTCCCTGAGAACAATGAATCACATCCCCACTCAAATTTTCAGCTACTAACACACCTAGGGAGCCAGGAGAACACAGTTAGGTGTCCTGCACCATTTAATTACATGTTACTTTTATACTGTGACTCTAATGTGCAAATAGTTTCTCCTATTTCTCCAAGTTTGCTGTCCTGTTATTTGTAAACTCTCCCTTGTTATCCAAGTTTGCTGTCTGGTTAATTGTAAACTCAGACACATGTTATCCCGTCTGATTTTTCTGTTCCATGTAAACCGCGCTGATGCAGAATAGTGCGGTATATAAGAAATTGTAAATAGATAAATAAAGCAGCATCTCATCAATGTATTTCTCACTGTCTCAAATACTTCTCAGCCTTACCAACTCTTCTCCGAGTTCCTCCACTTGTTTGAGGGCTTCAGCCTGCAGGCATCCTGCACATGGAACCGGTGCTTCAACTGGCATCAGGCTCTCTGTCTGGGCAGACGTAGATGCTGTAACGGGGGCAACAACTTTGGAAATACGATTTTTCCCAGCCAGCGTTCAGTTGGTGGAGTATGGTACCTATTGAAGTAAATGAGAGAGACCTACCAAAATCCCTAACATTTCCTCAGATGTCCTTTAAGAGAAAAAGCAGCTAACCTCTTATGTGTGTTCGAACAGCACTGTTCTATGTCCCTGTGTGTAGCCCTACTTCCTTTCAAGACCGTTATTACTTTATATTGTAAATTTTGTAAAATAGTAAATCAACACTGATTCAACTTAATAGAATAGTGCTATTAATGCACATAAATTTAGCTATTATTTATATAATTACTTCCAAAATACAAAAAATAATGTAAACATGCAAAAATACAGGTATGAAGTTCACTTTTGCAAAGTCACTTCACCCTTTGGTGCAGTACTATCAGAGTTAAATCTAAACTTGACTACTTCACTCACTAACATGATTAATTAACCTCATTAACAAGTTTTAATAAATCCCAGGCATGTGTGCACAAAAGTTTTCAGGTGTGTTTTTAATCTGGAGAATAAATCTGTTCAGTTAGTCTTCTGGAACTGAGACATTTATTCACTCGTCCCATTTAAAATTTATGAAAGAAGGTATTTTGCAATTCAATAGTCAGGTTTGCTATCTATTTTCAATCACAGCTGTTGGACACTTGATGGCAGGCATCTCCAACAGCATTACAAGCTATCAAGAGTGTCACAGACCACCCATCCCCCCCTCGGGGGACTAGGCGAGGGGCAAGGAGTAAAGAGAGCGGAAGGATGAGTATGAGAAATCACCATCAGAAGGGTAAAGTTACTCCTAGTATCTCCACAAAATGGACACAAACTACTAACAGAGCCTTTGTGTCCTATGCTCCCAAGTGCTGGAACAATCTACCTCCAAACATCAGATCAATCAGGGATATCACCCAATTAAGAAAGTCCATCAAGCACTATTTATTCACTTTGCACTTCAGGCTACCATACACACAATAGAACCGGCTATCGCCCACTCAGATAACTCCTACACATAACAGCAATCCAGAACAAAGGATCAAAATGTGAAAACACTGTATTCTTGTATTCTGTATTTTTGTCAAATTCGAATCTTGATGTAACATATTCAATGTATATATAATTATGCATAATTATGTAGATAGTTATCCCCAGTTCACACCTAGTTTATCTTCCCTGTTATCTGTAAACCTAGATCAGTCATGTATTGGCAGGTATATTGCTGTTTCAATGTAAACCGCACTGATGATGAATAGTGCGGTATATAAAAAATGTTAAACAAATAAATAAAATAAAATAAATAAAGTGGTACAAAATGCACAATGAGCATCTCAAGATAGGAGAAAAGGGCAAAGCAGTAAAGTTGGTGGAAACACGCCAAGACACTTTATTTTATTTATTACATTCTCTTATATACCGCGCTATTCTGCATACTTTAAGAGGAGTTGAATGGCAAGGAGACAACCACAGCACCCAGATCAGCTGCAACGCTCTAAATTATGCCAAAAGGACCAACACAGCACCCAGCTTGGATTGAAGGCCCTAAATTATTTGTAAAAACATAAGAATATAAGATATGCCATAGTGGGTCAGACCTCCGATTGCAACCTTCTTATGCTTTCAAATCCCAACTCAAAACTTTTCTGTTTCACACCACCTATGACATCCCCATTATATGATATGCTGGGTACCCTGCCAATAACACCTGCTCCTCCTCTCTCCCTCCCCCACTCCTAGCACAACTGTCTCTGTCCTAACATTTTATGAAGCACTTTTCCTACTTTGTACAATATTTTTATTGTAAACTGTTCTGCTATTCTTTTGAAAGGCGGTGTATCAAATTTTAACAAACATAAACCTCTCCAGGGTCTAATTGATCGCTTTGGTTACTGGGCAGAGGATCTCCCAAGAGGCCTCCTGATGGGGCCAGAGTCCCTGTTAAATTACGCTCCCAGCCCTTCATCCTGGCATCTGACATAAGCACTCTATCTGGTGCTTTCAAGGGCACCCTGGCCATCAGGTGGCAGACCCACAACCACCACCTCAATTACTCCTTAATCTCCCAGGGGAAAGGAAGAACTTAGCCAAACAACTAGGAACATAAAAACCAGCAAGCACATATGTACCCTGGTGCAAAGAACTGGCTCCAAAATCCATGTCACAGAGCTGAGGAAGTTCCAAGCCCGTGGAGATGGCAGAGCACCACATGCCCTGAAATGGCTGAAGCTTGAGTGATCTCTCCATCATGAGTAAACTTGGCTCAGGAGAGTATAGAAATGACCTTCAGGTATTCAAAATCCTGGGAGAGAATCGGGCTGTAGTATGGACAGGCAAACACCAACCCCATCCTTCCAAAAACCAGAACTCACTAGGTCTGTCTCATCTCTTGCCATCTCCAGTGAGAATGGCTGGACAAGGCCAAAGTCCAGGTATGAGCCATCCAGGCTCCCTGTGTGCAAAGAAACGCCACTACCTGAGAAAAATGGTATGGAGAGCTGCATCTAGTCCAAAGGGCAGGGTCCGGAACAGGAAAGGCCTAGAATATAGAAGCAAAGAAACAGCTAATGCTGCTCCCAACAGCAAAGCAATACTCACCTCCCTAAACCTCACCATGGTGTACTAACACCCTCTTCCTGACTAATGCAGTGACAAATCTGAAGGACCTCATATGAAAATGAGAAACTCCGAAAACATAGGGGATAAGGTTAGGCTCTCAGAGGAATGGAAGAGCAAAGCAGGAGCCATGACCTCTTTAACTGCCCATGAGAAAAGCATTTGTATGCCTTGGGACCCAACAAAGGGGTTTCCCAAACAGCTAGCCAAGATGTACTGTACTACTGCTACTACACACTAAAGATCTTAAGAAAGAGGCACAATGGGGTAGATAATATAACCTGAAAACGTGATGATATTTTATTAAATTCATTCTTGACCACCTTATGATTTATCTTCCCAGTACCCTCTTCATCCTAGATTTTATTTTGTAATAGGACCCAGAGCATTTACAAGTTGAGATGGTAGGGGTAAGTCCTTATAATGACAGTTACATGCAAATGCAATGTGTGCCTTCGAATCAATGCTGACCCAGCAACTCCTGGGTTTTTTTGGCAGCGTGACCGTAAGTAGATTGCCAGGTCTTTCTTCTAAGGCAATGGAGGATTAAGTGACTTGCCCAAGGTCACAAGAAGCACAAGTGGGAATCGAACCTTGGTCTCTTGGTTACCAAGCCAGTTTAGCCACTAAGCTGCTCCTCCACACCAACAGTTACATAGTTTATGTTTAATCATTCACAATTCATGCAAAAAAAACATTGTTTTCTCTAAAGAAAATATATGAACAAATTCTAGAAGGTACAGTAGATGAGGTAACTTGCAAAGTAGCAAGAGAGCCATTGGCAATTTGTTTATAGTATGATTTCTGGCTGAGACTGGATGAAAGGTAAAGTAAGCAAAGCAGGAGTCAGCAAGGTGCACTGGAGCATGCAGGAGTGAAAAGAAATGTATTTAAGCAAGCTCAATTCTAAGATGAAGGTCTGGATGACTTTCAGACTTAGCTATGGGTAATTCATTTTACAGGAATGCTAACTGCAAGTGAAAGGACTTTTGTATAGCAAGTTATCTGATCTTATCTCTTTTATGAAAATAATAGTCAAACCACACAATACTAAAAATAATCCATACTATACTGGATTTTAAAGTCCATGAAAGCACTTAATCATTTACTAAAGTGTTAATGAATTAACCACATTAAGGAGCCAATGTAGTAACATAGTAAATGAAGGCAAATAAAGATTGGCATGGCCTATCTAACCTACCCAGTAAAGGTGCTTTTACTTTTGTTTGTAATTGCCACTCCATGCTGGTTACCACCGCTCTGTGCCGTTTCTGAAGTAAAAAGGTTATTTAAGTTTTGCTTTTTTCAGCAGGAATACTTTTTTTCCTATATATGGATCCTCTGTGTTTATCTCATGACCTTTTGAATTCATTCACTGTTTTTACCCCCACCATCTCCACTACCCTTTCTGAGAAAAAAATCCTTCCCAAAGTTGTTTTTAAGTTACCTCCTTGTAGCTTCATTTCATATTCTCTAGTTTTATAGCTTCTGCATCTTTGAAAAATGTTTGTTCATTAATATCTAAATATTTAAAATGTCTGTATCATATCTTTCCCGTCCCTCCTTTCCTCTAGGATATACATATTCATGTCTTTGTCTCTTCTCATATGGTTTCTGGCGCAAATAATACCATTTTGGTTGCTTTCCTCTGTACTGCTTCAAGTCTTAAACATTCTTATTGAAATACAGTCTCAAAACCATGCACAGTACTACCAAGACAGACCTGACCAATGACCTGCACAGGGGCATTATCACCCTCCTCCTTTTTGCTGTTTATGCCCCTCTCTATACACCCTAGCATCTGGCTTTGGCCACCATCTCTACACATTGTTTTACCACTCTGAGATCCTCAGATATTATCACCCCAAATTCTCTTCTGGTCCATGCAAGCAGCCCTTCACCCCCTATTGTATACTGTTGTTGTTGTTAAGTGCCGTCGAGTCGGAGTCGACTCATGGCGACCCTCTGGATAGCTATCCTTCTATTGCATACTACTCCTTTGCATTTCTGCATTCCAAGTGCATCACTTTGCAATTCTTTGCATTAAATCTTAATCGCCACATATTAGGTCATTCTTTTAATATTTGTAGATGATTTATCAAATTCTCTACTCCTTCTGAGGTGCCAAACATATTGCTTATCTATCTCATCTGCAAAATGGCAACATTTTTCCTTCCAGCCCTTCGGCAATCTGCCCAGGATCAATTGTTGAGGCACTCCACTACTCATTTTTCTTTCTTATGAGTGCATTCTATTTACCACCACCCTCTGTCATTTGCCTGTCAATCTATTCCCAAATCCAGTTCAGCATTTTCGGTCTTATCTTCAGGCTGCTCAGTTTGTTCACGAGCCTCCTGGGAGAAATAGTAACAAAGGTATTGCTGAATGAGGCAAGGCTTACTGGTCTGCAGTTTCCCACCTCTTCTCCATTACTACCTTTGTGAAGAGGGACCACATAAGTCCTTCTCCAATCCCATGAAGTTGTCTGTATGATACAAACTTTCCTCCCCCTTTGAAAGGTAGGCAGTACTTCTTAAAAAAATAAAATAAAATAAAGCTTTAGTCCTTACCATGGACTTCAGAACCTCTCCAAGCTTTAGGAAATAACTATGTGCTACAATATTGCTGTTTCTGGCCAAACCATTTGCTCTCAAGATTATATCATCAATTTTAGAAATCTTACTTGCACTCACTATTTGCTATGTATTCCTGCTACTTGATGATCCTCAAAAGCATTTCACCTTGATGGGACCCTTGGATTGTGCTCCCAAGTAAATGCCCCTGATAGTGGAGTCAGTGTAGTTACTCACCTTTAAAAGGTGCTCTTCAGGGACAGCAGGAATCAGTCTTCACATATAGGTGAAGTTGGCGCTGACGGAGCCCACACGGATCCAATCCCCAGCTTTCAAAGAAAGCCTTTGGGAGCTACACCGCACATGCATGGTCACCTTCCCACCCAAAGGTGCCATCTTACCTCAGTGTGATGACATAGCTCAAACAAGCTTAAAAAGAAAAACAACTTCATGGGGAGAAGGGAGGGTTATGAGGACTGATTCTTGCCGTCCCTAGATAACACCTGTTACAGGTGAGTAACTACGCTTTCTCCAGGAACAAGCAGTTAGTCAATCCTCACATATGGGACTCCCAAACTACAGGTTACCAAAACAACCTGTAAAAGCCAAGGGCGACCCAAAAAAATCAGACCATAAAGGGCATCAGGGGGCGTTGATTGGCTAGAAGTCTGACACTGCAGCAGCAGCATCGAAGATGCAAGCTCCACTCCTGTAGCCTGGAATCACAGGTTGGAGGGAAGGAGTGACATTATTCCCCGAACAGGTGATGGAGTACGACCTGGCCAAAGGCACTATTCCTCCGGAAAGTCTCTTCTAAACAGTAGTGGGCAGCGAAGATGTGCACAAAGGACCAAGTAGCAGCTCGGCAGATGTCCAGTAACAGCACAGAGTGCAGTCTTGCTACTGAGACCGCCATGGCACGCACATTGTGAGCCGTCACATGATGCTCCAGAGAGCCCATTTGGTGATAGGCGGAGGAAATGCAGTAGGCCACCCAGTGTGAGAGGATACACTTGGAGACTGCGAGCCTTTCGACTGGGGTCAAGAGAGATAAAGAGCTGTGCTGAGCGGTGATGGGGCTGCATCCTCTGGATGTAAAAGGACAATGCTCGCTTGCAGTCCAACGTGTGTAGAAAGGCCTCCGCCCTGGAAGAGTGAGGCTAGGAAAGAAGGTGGGCAATACTATCTTTTGATTCAAGTGGAAGGCAGAGACAACCTTTTGCAAGAACTTAAGGTGTAAGCGAAGGATGGCCTGTTCTTGTGGAACCTGGTGTAGGGCACATGTGCTACCAGCGCCTGCAGCTCGTTCACATGCCTGGCTGAGGTGAGCACCACCAGGAACAGAACCTTCCAAGAAAGGTACTTGAGATGGCAGGTAGCCAGTGGTTAGATGGTGGAGCCATGAGCTTCCCCAACACCACACCAAGGTCCCGCGCCACTGGTGGCAGACGGATCAGGGGCTGGGAAAGGAGGAGGCCTCGCATAAACTGGCGCACCAGAGAGTGCACCAACACAGTTTGACCATCCACTACGTGGTGGTGAGCTGAGATGGCACATAGGTACACTCTGACGGACTTTAGGTCAGCTTCCGACAGGTGCAATGGCCAATACCTTCCTCCACACACCAGTGGGAAGACTTGTGCCACTTGAAGGCATAAGTCCTCCACATGGAGTCCTTACGCAAGGCAAGCAGAACATCTTTAGCTGACCTGGAGAGGCTATGATGCGCTATAGCTAGCCTCTCAGATCCAAGCCATCAGGGCAAGGGATTGGAGGTTGGGGTGCAGCAGCATCCCGCCTTCTTGTGACAGCATATCTGTGGCAATAGGTCCTGCTGGGACAGCTGCAGAAGCAAGGGGAACCAGGGCTGCCTGGGCCAACTGAGTGCAATGAAGATGACCGAAGCCGCTTCTGCTTGGATCTTGAGGAGGGCCTGTGGCACTAGGGGTGTGGGCGGAAAAGCATATAGGAAGCCCCGGGACCAGAGGAGGAGGAAGGCATCCGATGTCTCCCAGCCTCGGGCCGGCCACTGAGAGCAGAAGTGTGGCAGCTGGATGTTCTCTGGACTCGCAATGGGGTTCATCTGCGGGGTCCTCCAGCAACGGAAGACCTCCCCCAGCATGGCTGAGTTCAGCCACCACTTGTGGGGCTGGAGGACTCCGCTCACGCGATCGGCCAATATGTTGTCCTGGCCTGGCAAGTACACTGCTTTGAGGGAGATGTTTTTCCCTGTCAAAGTTTCAGAGGCGTACTGCCTCCCAGCAGAGGTGGTATGAACCCGTGCCCCCCTGTATGATGATGTAGTACACTGCCACCTGGCTGTCCGTCTGGACCTGAACCACCTGTCCTTCCAGATGATCCTGGAAGACTCATAGTAAAGTAGCCCAAATGCCCTCAAGTATGGAGCAGACAGAGCTTAAAGATCCCAAATTACCCATGTCTACCAATAGCCAAATTAATATGAATAAAATACAGTCTCTAAAATGCTTGTATGCAAATGCTAGAAGTCTAAAAAATAAGATGGGAGAGTTAGAATATATAGCACTAAATGAGAGATTAGATATGATTGGAATATCAGAGACATGGTGGAAGGAGGACAACCAGTGCGACACTGTGATACCTGGGTACAAACTATATTGTAAATGATAGAGCAGATCAAATTGGTGGAGGGGTTGCGCTCTATGTTAGAGAGGGCATTGAGTCAGAAAGGATTAAAGATTTGCAGGGAACAAAATTTGCTGTAGAATCTCTATGGATTGAAATTCCATGTAAAAAGGGGAAGGCGATGGCAGTGGGGGTGTACTATCGACACCGGGCCAGAATGAACAAATGGATGATGAAATGCTCAAAGAAATCAAGGAAGCTAACAAAAGTTACAGTGCAGTAATAATAATGGGTGATTTCAATTACCCGGTATCGACTGGGTCAGTGTCACGGCAGGACATGCTAGGGAGATAAAGTTCCTAGATGACATAAATGTCTGCTTCTTGGAGCAGCTGGTTCATGAACCGACCAGAGGGGAAGCCATATTAGACCTGGTCCTTAGTGGAACACCAGATCTAGTGCAAGAGATAAGGGTGTTGGGGCCACTTGGCAATAGTGATCACAGCATGATCGCCTTTGATTTAATTAGTGGAGGAGGGATAGTACGGAAATCTACCGTACTACCTTTTAACTTTCAAAAGGGAGACTATGATAAAATGAGGAAAATAGTTAAGAAAAAACTAAAAGGAGCAGTTGCAAAGGTTAAAGACTTACATCAAGCTTGGGTGTTGCTGAAAAATACTATCTTGGCAGCCCAGACCAGCTGTATTCCACGCTTTAAGAAAAGTGGAAGGAAGTCCAAAAAACTGCCAGCATGGTTTAAAGGTGAGGTCAGAGAGGCTGTTGTTGCCAAAAAAGCATCTTTCAGGAAATGGAAAAAAGAGCCAAACGATGAAACCTGAAACAGCACAAGCACTGGCAAATCAAATGCAAGGCATTGATAAAGCAGGCAAAGGGAGAATTTGAGAAGAATCTTGCTGTGGAAGCAAAAACGCGAAATAAAGATTTTTTTCAAGTACATTCGCAGCAAAAAACCTGTGAGAGAGTCAGCTGGTCCATTAGATGATAGAGGAATTAAAGGGGCACTAAGAGGTGACAAGGCGATAGCGGAGAGACTGAATGAATTCTTTGCTTCAGTCTTTACTGAGGAAGATGTAGGGATGTTACCCATGACTGAAGTGGTATTTAAAGGTGCGGAAGAATTGAAGGAAATATCGATACATCGGGAAGATGTATTACAACTATTAGATAAACTGAAGAGTAGCAAATCACCTGGGCCGGATGGTATACATCCAAGGGTGTTGAAAGAACTGAAATATGAGATTGCAGACCTGCTATTAGTAATCTGTGAACTATCATTAAATTAATCTCTAATACCTGAAGATTGGAGGATCGCCAATGTAACACCAATTTTTAAAAAGGGTTCCATGGGTGATCCGGGAAACTACAGACCGGTGAGCCTCACGTCAGTACCGGGAAAAATGGTAGAAACCATCATAAAGAATAAAATTACTCAGCATGTAGATAGTCATGGCCTAATGGGAGACAGCCAACATGGCTTTAGACAAGGAAAATCTTGTCTTACTAATCTGTTGTGTTTTTTTGAAAGTGTGAATAAACAGGTGGACAAAGGTGAGTCGGTTGATATAGTGCATCTGGACTTTCAGAAAGCCTTTGACAAGGTCCCTCATCAGAGACTTTTGGCAAAACTAAAGAGTCATGGGATAGGAAGCAGTGTACTACTGTGGATCAAGAACTGGTTAAAAGATAGAAAGCAGAGGGTAGGGCTAAATGGCCAATTTTCCCAATCGAGAAAGGTGAATAGTGGTTTACCTCAGAGATCTGTGCTGGGTCTGCTGCTTTTTGACATATTCATAAATGACCTGGAAAGTGGAATAACGAGTGAGGTTATCAAATTTGTAGATGACACAAAATTATTTCAAGTTGTTAAAACCCAAGAGGATTGTGGAAATTTGCAAGAGGATCTTGATAAATTAGAAGACTGGGCATCGAAATGGCAGATGAAATTTAATGTGGACAAGTGCAAGGTTATGCACCTAGGGAAGAACAACCCAAACTATGGTTACACAATGCAAGGTTCTACATTAGGAATCACCACCCAGGAAAAAGATTTAGGAGTCATTGTGGATAACATGTTAAAACCCTCGGCCCAGTGTGCAGCGGCAGCCAAGAGAGCAAGTAGAATGCTGGGTATCATAAGGAAAGGAATGGAAAATAAAACAAAAGATATTATAATGTCTTTATATCGTTCCATGGTGAGACAGCACCTTGAATATTGTGTGCAATTCTGGTCGCCGTATCTTAAAAAGGATATAGTGTTATTAGAAAAGGCTCAGAGAAGAGCCACCAAAATGGTAAAGGGGATGGAAGGATACTTCTATGAAGAAAGGCTAAAAAAGGTTAGGGCTCTTTAAACTGGAAAAGAGACGGCTGAGGGGAGATATGATAGAAGTCTATAAAGTAATGAACAGAGTGGAACGCGGGTAAACATAGATCGATTGTTTACGTTATCAGAATATAGAAAGACTAGGGGACATGCAATGAAGCTACAGGGTAAACTATTTAAGACTAATAAAAGAAAATATTTTTTCACTCAACGTGTAATCAAACTCTGGAATTTGTTACCGGAGGATGTAGTAAAGGCTGTTAGTGTAGCTGGGTTTAAAAAAGGTTTGGACAAGTTCCTGGAGGAAAGGTCCATAACCATTCTTAAGAAGGGACCCAGGATATCAATGCTTGACCCAGTACAAGCATTGCGGAACCTGTGTCTTTTGGGGAAACTGCTAGGTACGTATGACCTAGATTGGCCACTGTTGGAAACAGGATACTGGGCTTGATGGACCTTGGTCTGACCCAGTATGGCATATCTTATGTTCTTATGTTCATAGGTAGTGATAGAATGCTCCAAGTTCCAGCAGGGTGATTGGAGTGCCATTGTCCTCTGGCAACCAAGGGTCTTGAGACTGCAGGTGGTTATAGTGGGGCACCCAGCCCAACCTGGATGCATCTGTTGTAAGGATGCGCTGCACTGGCGGAGCCTGGAAGGGCAGGCCAGTTCTGAGGTTGAGGGGATCCTGCTACCAGGACAGAGATGTTGCTAAGCCTGGCATGACTTGGATGCCGTCCTCCAGGAAGCTTGAAGCTTGCATCCACTGAGCCTGCTGCATGCGAAGGCAGGCAAAAGGGGTGATGTGGATGCCATGTGCCCCAAGAGGCGGAGCATCTGCTAGACTGTCACTGGCAAGCTGCCCGTCACCAGCAAGCTGCCCTGCACCTCTTGTGCTAGTGCAGAGGCACATTGCGCCTGGTCCAGTGGCAGAAAGGCTCTCGCCTGAGTGGAATCCAGTAGGGTGCCGATGAACTTCAGGGGTGGGCAGTAGGTGAGAATTCGGAAAGTTCACCACAAAGTCCAGGCTCTGGAGCAGCCCTATGGCACACTGTGTTGCGTTGCACACCTCCTCCAATCAGCCAGCTCATATGAGCTTGTCGTCCAGGTAGGGAAAGTCGAAGACCTCCAGGAGCCTAAGGCAAGCAGCCATGACTGCCAGGCATTTCGTGAATACCCGAGGAGCCAAAGCTAGGTCGAAGGGGAGTACCCTGTACTGAAAATGCCACCCATTGCAGACAAATTGGAGGTACCGATGGTGCCTTGGATGGATCAGGATATGGGTGTAGGTATCTTTGAGATACAAGGAGCATAGCCAATCTCCCTGCAGGAGGTAAGGGCAGCAAGGTTCCAAGGGATACCATTTTGAACTTTTTCTTGACTAGGAAGCGGTTGAGGTCCCGCAGATCCAGGCTGGGCTGGAAGCCCCCTGTCTTCTTGGGAACCAGGAAATGGTGGGAGTAGAATCCCCAGCCCTAAGGAGGCTTGGGGACAGGCTCCACTGCTTGATCCTTGAGCAAGAACTCTAGTTCCCTTTGCAGAGGCTTCCTGTGCAGGGGGTCCATGGGCTATTCACCTAGGAAAAAGGGAGGAGGCGGCTAGGCAAAGTGGAGGAGATAGCCTTCCCCCACCACCTGCAGCACCCAGACATCTGTGATGATGCTTGTCCACTGATGTGTGAAGTGGACCAGCCATCCTCCCGTGAACCTTGGGCCTTGTACATCCTGGGGGGGGAAGAAGGCTATGCCCAAGGAGTCAAAAACTCCCCCCAGGCTGCGGGATTGGGGTGCTGTTTGGGGGCCTTTGGCTTAAAGAGGCCATGTCCCTGGTCCTTGGCCTGCTGCCCCTGAGGGGGGGCGTGATAGGCCTGAAACTTGGGGGACGTTCCCGTAAGCCTTCTTGGTCTTCAGGTGGAAGGGTTTTTCCCCCCCTAAGTCTTCCTGCAGGAAAGTTCAGACACTTTCTTGGCCAGCCTAGTTCTGGTCATGAATTCCTTCTCCAGCTCATCCGCCTTCTCCATCATGGGCTTACCAAATAGATTCTCCCCCCAGCAAAGGACATCAGCTAACTTGTCCAGAACCTACTGCTCCAAGTCAGTGGACTGTAGTCAGGCAAGGTGGCAGGCACTAATGCCCACCGCAGCTACCCAAGCCACCTACTCAAAGTAGAAGACTGTCCGAATTTGAAACTTGGAGCACTCCTTGACCGATGAAACCAGGGTCCTGAAGTGCTCAAAGGGTTCTCATTATAAATCAGCCGAGAACCTGGTGGGTTCCCTATTGCCAGGTCCCGCAGGTACATGCCCATGAACAGCTGGTATGCCTGGATCTGGGCTGTGAGCACGGAGCCTTGGAAACAATTCCTGCCAAAAAGCATCCATGGTGCCTGCCTGCCAGAGGGTACCGAGGAATGTGTCTTTTGGTTTTTAATGCGACGCATAGCCAACTCCACCACCATGGAGTTATGTGGCAGCTGTGTTTTATGGAAGCTGAGGCTCCGGTCGACCAGATACTGCAAATAGAGTTGATGGTTCACAAATCAGCACAGTCACCGGGAACTCCCACATCCTGAACAGCAACCATTCGAGGATGGAGGACATCGGCACAGTCAGTGCCTCCCAAAGAGGAGCCTCACATTGGAGAATCTCGAGATCCTCAGTATACTACTCGTCCTCAGGCACCGCCACAAAGTCAAGTGCCTGGAACATCCCCTGCACAAAACACCAGGAATGCAAGATCCTCTGGAGGTGACCGCCGCCGATGGTGTGGCAGGGATGGGTCAGAGGGGATATCCCAGTTGAGGATGGTGTCAAGAGATTCCTCATCCGTCTCCCATGCCGACACAGATCCTGAGAAGTCGGCAAGCATGCTACGGTCATCAGACCAGCTCAGCATTGACGATACCCAGCGACAGAGCTCCGGCTTGGATGTACTCAACACTGTATTGGGCCTTAAGTCGGTTGCCAATGGAGTCGATGCCAATCGAGCCAGCCTCTCGAGGATGGGTGGAGCATCCTCTGGGGGAGGTCCTCGCTGAGGACAGCCCCATAGTAGGTGCCAACAAACCACAGTGACTAGAAGTCAGGCCCCGCTGTGCTTCAATGAATGCCACAAAGCTGCGCTCAAGGGCCATCATCCGAGCCTCAATGCCAGACAGCAACTCAGAGGCATGCGCTGGTCTCGAGGATGTTGAGGCCGGTGTCAGGTCCCTGGTAGGGGAATCCCTGATGGTGATGGCAGAGGGACCTGACTCGATCCCCCGACTCCACGGACGATACCTTCCATCTGTGCTGCTTCATGGGGCGCTCCCGGCCATCGTCATCGATGTTGGGTTGTGGACTCTGTGCCCACGTCCCAGAGGTCTTACTCCCTGGGCCCGCGTTAGACCTAGACTTTGATGAAGCCTTCAACGCTCAGGGAAAGTCCTCCGAGGATGACTCAGAAGCCCAATGATCTCGGGCTCCAACGCAGAGCTGCCTGATACCAGTGTTAAAGGCAGGGATTCCACCCCCGATGCCGATCCTGAGGCAGACTTACCAAACAGTTCCTCTTGCTGCATTTTGTGTTCCTTCCGGATCTTAGCAGAGATCAAAAGGCAGAGTGGGCAGGAAGACATGTTGCGGTCCTCTCCAAGGCATTTAATGCAGATGGTGTGGTGGTCCGTGTGGGACAAAGTGCAGTTGCACTTGTCACACTGCATAAATCCGCTGGTTGAAGACATAGCGGGAAAAACCAAGCCCTGCAAGATTAAAATTACAATATCTCGACCAGCTAGGCCGCAAGCAAAAAATCTGCAGGCCAAAAACTAAAAGAAAAAAAAAAGAGTACTCAAGCGAAACACACGACACTGAGGCAGTGGATGCGGTGTCAAAGGTGATCAAACAGAAACAAAGAAACGAATGGTGGAAACAAACAAACAAACAATCAACTTAATCCAGGGTGCACAGACAGCACGTCTGCAGGACTCCATGGAAAAAAGAAGACCGGAGGTAAAATTGCACCTTTGGGCGGGAAGGTGACCACGCATGCGCAGTGTAGCTCCCAAAGGCTTTCTTTGAAAGCTGGGGATTGGATCTGCATGAGCTCTGTTGGCGCCGACTTCACCCATATATGAGGACCAACTTCCTGCTTGTTCCTGGAGAATCTCCATTACCTCCCATCTCTTATCTCTCCTTACACCCCTTCTCAGCAGCAATGCTCATCAAGCAAATCACTTATCTGTGCCCATTTCTTCTACAGCCAACTCCAGACTTCATTCATTCCACCTTGCTGTGCCATGTGGCTGGAATAAACTATCTGAGTTGGTACTGTATGTCAAGTTCCATCTCTGGTCCAATTCAAATCCAGGCTAAAAAGACATCTTTTTGAAGCTGCTTTGGGATCCTGACCATTTTATTCTCCTGTCCACACCCATATGCCTTTTAATCATTTCCCTTAAGAATTACCCTAGCCGCATCCCAAACCCCCCCATCCCAGCTCTTCCCCCCCCCCATTTCCCTTGCCAACTCAATTCCCCCTCTTGCTTTGCATTTAACAGCCGGTATAATCTCGACAGCACCCCCTTGAGGTCTTCATGTTTATCCATTAGCTCCTCAAAGGGGGTAACTTTAGCTCGCACCCCCTCTCGTACCCCTCTCTGCTGCAGATAGTACCAAAGTTGCACATACCCTTATCGGTCTCCCTCCATCAATCCATAAGCCTCCTTCAGTTCAGCAAACTAACTAACTTCCCCCCTTCCCGAGGATATTAGTTGCCCCACCTTATACAACCCCTTGCTCACCCACTCCCTAAAAACTCCCCCTCCCTCCCAGGTATAAACCCCCCCCCCCCCCATACGCCTTATGTGAGTCATTCTCGACACTGTTTTAACACCTAAGAGGAAAAATTTCCATTTTTGCCAAATGCTCGCCGTCAACGCACTCATAGGGTTCTCTCCCCCTGCCAAACTCCCCTAACCCCCTCTTCCCAAATTACTGCCTCCAAAATTATCCTCCTGCCCCTTATCCATACCCACCCACTGAGGAGTCTCACCTCTTTCCCGCCACGCAAATAAAGCCCTCAGTTGTGCTGCATCATAATAGTGTGCTATACACAGCACCCCAAGGCTCCCCTTCTCTCTGATCCTACACATAGTCCTCCTCGCCACCCTAGGGGTTTTCTCATCCCATATAAAATTCATAAATCATCCCCTGAATTTTCCTCAACACACCTCTCGGCACCCTACATAGTAGTGCCGTAAACAAAAACAGAAACTGTGGTAAGACATTCATCTTAATAGTTGCTATTCTGCCCAGCCAGGTCAAATGCAAGCCCCCCTCCCCACCCCCCCCCCCATCTAGAAATATCCTTCCTCACATTCTAACAGCGGTGCATAATTCCACTCTTTTAAATTCTCCAAGGTGCTGCTTAACTGTATTCCCAAATACCTAAAAGTCGTCTTTACCCACTTAAACGTGAACCCTGCCTGCAACCTCCCCTCTAAATCCGCAGAAAGGTTAAAGCCTAGTATTACTGTCTTGCCCATGTTCATCTTATAGTCCGCCACCTCACTATACCATCTGATTGCCTGCAGCAAATTTGTTAGGCTTGTTAATGGCCTCCCCAAGGTAAAGATCACATCATCCGCAAACAAGGCTATTTTTGACTGTTATCCCCCCTCTCCAATCCCCCTTATATCCAGCTGCCTGCGCACGTACTCTGCCAGCGGCTCTATTACCAAAGCAAAAAGTAATGGTGACAATGGGCACCCTTGTCTCGTCCCCCTCCCCAGTACAAAGCTCTCCGAATATCCTCCATTCATCTTTATCCTTGCCGTCGACCTTGCATATAGGGCTCGAATCCAGCTTACGAATCGTTCTCCCAACCCCATTCTTCCCAGTACCTGGACCATAAACTGCCACGCCACTCTATCAAAAGCCTTCTCAGCATCCACCGTCACAAACACTGCTTCCTGCCCCCCTCTCTGCAATCTCCAAATTATATTCAGAATTTTTCTTATATTATCTCCCCCCTGCCTGCCCCTTATAAAACCAGTTTGGTCCTGATGTACCAATTATGGGTTATTTTCTGTAGTCTCATGGCCAATATCTTTGCTAATACCTTCGCATCCAAATTAATCAGGGAGATTGGCCTATACCAGTGATGGCTAACCTTTTTGAGCCCGAGTGCCCAAACTGCCGCACAAAACCAAAGAATTTCCTCAAAGTGCCAGCACGTCATTTGCATAAGTGGTCTTATTTGCATAAATATTTGCATAATGTTACCATACACTAACTTTTAGTAAACATGTCTCTTAATGAGTGTATGGATAAAGAAAGACTAAAAGATTTCTACATTACTATAATCCAGTGCCAACCGCCAGGCACATTAGGAACTACTACAAACGCTGCCCATTTAGAACCCATAGCAAACCCGCCGTATCCTGACAGCATTACCAGGACTCACAAAGCACCATACCCTACCTATCAAAAGGCAACACTGCAAATATTAAACCAATACATTTCAGAGAATACTGGGGAAAGAGAACAAGTGGCAACGTCAAATAGGAATTTCCTCTTGTACCAAACAAAGCGCAGATGTTAATGATGCACATTTCCCAGAGCTGACATATTCCAGTTAATAAATTCAAAATAAAGAGATATCTTTCTACCTTTTGTGCATTTTTTTTCAGTTGCAATTGGTCCAGCCATTTTCTTCTGGTTTCTTCATGTTTTCTGCTAACTCTCCATCGTCTGCTGTCCATTTGTCCTTTCTTCTCTCTTCTAGTTTTTTTTTCCCATTCTCTCTCTCTCTACATCTGCTTTAACATACTAATCTTTCTCCTTTTGCTCTTTCCTCATTCCTATTTCATCCACACAAATTTTACCCCTCCATCCTCAATCCCCAATTACTCTCCCAATACCTGGCCAATTGTAGATTTTTCATCCCTCCTACACAAAATATTTTTCCCCTCTCCATTTTACTCTCCCAGCCCCATCCCATTCTAATCCTCCCCCAACATCAGCTCCCTTCTAGTTCCAGTCTCACCCAGCATCCATTCCCTTCTTCAAGCCCCCACTTCCCCTCAGCCCATTTCCATTCCAAGCCCCGTCCCCATCAGCTATTTGCAGTTCAAGCCCCCCACTTCCCCTCAGCCCATTTCCATTCCAAGCCCCATCCCCAACAGCTATTTGCAGTTCAAGCCCCCTTCCACTCAGCCCATTTCCAGTCCTAGCAACCCCCCCAACCCATTACCAGTCCTAGCCCCCCATAGCCCACTCCCAGTCCTAATCCCACCAGCCCATTTCCAGTCCTAACCTCCCCATCAGCCCACTCCCAGTCCTAATCCCCCATCACTCAATTTTTAGTTTAAGCCCCCCCAGCGCCTATCACCACTCCTAACCCCCCCCCAGCGCCCATCACCACTCCTAACCCCCCAGCCCAGCGCCCATCACCACTCCTACCCCCCCAGCCAGCCCAGTGCCCATCACCACTCCTAACCCCCCCAGCCAGCCCAGTGTCCATCACCACTCCTAACCCCCCCAGCCCAGTGCCCATCACCACTCCTAAACCCCCCACCCCAGCCCCTCACTACTCCTAACACCCCCCCAGCCAAGAACTGCCCTTTCCTTGACTACTCCTTACCCCTCCCAGCCCATCCCATCACCACTCCTAACCCCCCCAGCCCATCACCAGTCCTAACCCCCCCAGCGCACCCCAGCCCAGCCCATCACCACTCCTAACCCCCCCTCCAGCCCATCACCACTCCTAACCCCCCAGCCCAGCCCAGCCCAGCCCATCACCACTCCTAACCCCCCCACCCCAGCCCATCACTACTCCTAACACCCCCCCAGCCAAGCCCAGCCCAGGGAAAATTAAAAAAAAAAAGAAAGCCTGTCTGCTGCCGTTGTCGGGGCCGCCGCGGCAGAATCGAGCGTGCCGCGGGGCCCCCTGTACCCACCCGGCAGAGCCTGCCCTCCCGTAGCAGCTCTCTCTTTGGAGCTACAGTCAGACGCGCCGGCTTGCAGAGCGCGAAGGGAAGAGTTCCCTCGCTGCTCTGTTAAGCCCGCGGGGGCTGATGGGAAGTTCCCATCAGCCCCCGCGGGCTTAACAGAGTCGCGAAAGGGAAACTCTTCCCTTTGCGCTCTGCAAGCCGGCGCGTCTGACTGTAGCTCCAAAGAGAGAGCTGCTACGGGGAGGGCAGGCTCTGCCGGGTGGGTACAGGGGGGCCCCGCGGCACGCTCGATTCTGCCGCGGCGGCCCCGACAACGGCAGCAGACAGGTTTTCTTTTTTTCAATTGCGGACCTTCCCGCGTGCCAGCTGCAAGGCCTTCGCGTGCCACAGCTGGCACGCGTGCCATAGGTTCGCCATCGCTGGCCTATAAGATGCACAAACAGTATTATCCTTTCCCGGTTATGGCACTATCGTAATCCCCGCTTCCTCCACTGTTCTTGGCAGTGCTTCTCCATACAAACACGCATTAAATACCTTCGCCAAGATACCTTTGACCTGTTGGAACAGCAATCTGTAAAACTTAGCAGAGAATCCATCTAGCCCTTGTGCCTTTCCTCCCGTCCCAACTCCTCCTGCTCCTCCGCCGTTACCTTCGAAAGCTGGCACTCATTGAGAAATAGCTCCCCCTCCTGCTCCCCCCCTTCCTTACCTCACTAGTATACAATTTCTCATAATATTCCTTAAACACTCTTCTTATCTCTGACGACTTATGGACCAGCCGTCCTTCTTGATTTCTTATCCCCCCTACCCAGGCCCACTGCTGTTTAGCCTTCAGCCTACTAGCTAATACCTTCCCCATTCGGTTCCCCCCTTCGAAGTAGACCTGCTTCAACAAGGCCAGTTCATGCGCCATTTCCGCTGCTCTTAACTGACTAAGCTCCCCCCTCAACTTCACCAATTCTGCTATCACCCGCGAGTCATGATCACTCTAATGCTGTCTTTCCAAGCCCTCTATCCTGTGCAACAACTGCCCCTCCGCCCATCCCTTTCTCTTTTTCTCCTGCGCTGCCATGCTTATCAGATACCCCCTGGATACCACTTTCAAACCCTCCCAGACTGTTCCCACTGCTACTTCCCCATTCATATTAATCTCCAGGTAATCCGCCATTACCTCTTTTATTCATGCCACATGCTTTGTTGGAGGAACCAGAGTATCATTTAACCTCCAAAACCTAACCCCTTCATCTCCCTCGCCCACCTCAAAGCTAGCACTAACTGGTGCGTGATCTGACCAGGTTATATTTCCCTGCTCCACCTCACTGACACTACTCGCCCATTTCCCATATCATGTCCAACCTACTATACGTACAGTACACCTGTGAGTAAAAAGTATATCTCCTTTCTCCTGGGTGTCTGTACCTCCACACATCCACCAGTCCTAGGCGTTCCTTGAGCCTTAAAAGACACGCTCTTTCCTCCCCCTCCTCCCTTCGCAATCCCACTGCTATCTAACCTTGGATTTAAGGTCAGGTTGAAATCCCCCCCTAGAACAATTGGAGTTGCTCCCCAGCCTTCCAGCTCTGCTGTCAGACCTGTGAAAAAAACTCTTCTCTCTGTGCATTTGGCCCATACACACTTATTATCTACACACCCTTCCTCTTTAATTTTCAGCCTTACCGCCACCCACCTTCCCTTTTATCTCTGCGCTCCTCCACCACTGCATCCTGAAATTTTCCACTAACAAGTATTCCTACTGCTCCTTTTCGAGGGCTCACACTTTTTCCCGCCAATACCACCCTAGGATATCTCTTGGAGCACACCAATCTCTCCTGACCTATCCTCAAATGTGTCTCCTGTATACACATCACATCAGCTTTCATTCTCATCCCCTCCCATTCCATACACCTCCTCTTCCACCACGTTCTCAGCCATTTTGCATTCACTGTGGTTATTACCAATTGCTGTTTCTTCCCCTTTTCCCCCCTACCCAGCCCCTCTCCTTGATACCCCCCTTGCTGCTGAATCCCAGGGCTATACATGAAGTAGTGTCGCCCCCACCATTCCCTCTCATCTCCCCTCTTCCCTCCTCTATTCCCCACCTTCCATCCTAACCCCACAGCCGATGCTCCCCCTCCCTCTCCACCCACCCTCCGTTACTACCAATCTCCCATAACACAGAACAACAAAACAACCCCACAGCCCCTCAGTCTCCCCCCCTTTAGCTCAACCACCCCCTCCCATACCTCTATAGAGACCCTTATTCATATCCCATTATATTTCCCCTAATCCCACATCCAACATCCCACCTCCCCCTTTATCCTTCTTCTCATAAGAGTCATAAATGCATGTAGTAGGTTCCGCTCCTCCTTCTCCCATCTAAAGAGAGTTAATTGAAGACATACACAGCATTGCTAGGAAAGGGGAAGTGCTACTGATTGGAGATTTCAATATGCCAGATGTTGACTGGCACATTCCTGCTGCAGTATCATCTAGAAGTAAGGAGATCAAGGATTCTCTACAGGGAGAACTATACAGGCAATTGGTAACAGACCCCACACGTGAAGGGGCCATACTGGACTTGGTGCTTACCAATGGTGAAAGTGTTTCTGCTGTTGTAGCGGGAGATCATTTTGTATCCAGTGATCACCAGATGCTATGGTTCAGTATTAGGACTAGGGCTGTTACAATCCATTCAAAGGTGAGGATCTTAGACTTTATGAAGACTAACTTTGCCAAGATGGGCCAATACCTCAGGGAGTCGTTAGTGGGATGGGAACAGCTGGGGGATGTAGAAAAACAGTGGGCAAAACTGAAAGGGGATATTTTAAAGGGCAACCAACCTTTTTGTTAAAATGGTAAATAAAGGTAAAAGGAAAAAGGAGACCACTGTGGTTTTCGAAAGAAGTAGCTGAAAAAGTGAAGAAAAAGAGGAAGGCCTTCATGAAATACAAGAGATCACAGACAGAGGAAGACAGGCATCTGTATTAGGAAAAACTTAGAGAAGCTAGCAAAGTAGTCAGGAAGGCAAAGATTCAAAGGGAGGAGGAAATAGCCAATGCAATAAAATGGGGGGATAAGACATTTTTCAGATATATTAGTGAGAAGAGGAAGGGTAAAAGTGGTATTGTCAGACTCAAGGCTGCAGGGGAGGAATATGTAGAAGCCGATAAGGATAAAGCGGAATTGCTTAACAAATATTTCTGTTCTGTGTTCACAGATGAAGAACCAGGAGCAGGACCTCAGAAAACACCCACAAAGAGGAACAGAAGCGAGGGACATCTTGAACAATTTTCAGAAGACTAAGTTGAGCTAGTTTCTCACGAACACAAAGTAGACAAAGCGATGGTACCGGATGGGATACACCCTAGATTACTGGGGGAACTTGGGGACGTTCTAGCAGCTCCAATGACTGACCTTTTCAATACCTCGGAGTCGGGGGTGGTGCAAAGGACTAGAGAGAGGCTCATGTGGTGCCTTTACACAAAAGCGGAAGTAAGGATGTGGTTGAAAATTATAGGCCGGTTAGTTTAACTTCGGTGGTGAGTGAATTATTGGAAACGCTGCTGAAAGAGAAAATGGTGAGGTTTCTGGAGTCCAGCGGATTACAGGGTACGAGGCAGCATGGATTCACCAGAGGCAAGTCTTGTCAGACAAATCTGATTGATTTCTTTGACTGGGTGACCAGGGAGTTGGACCGAGGGAGAGCCCTAGATGTGGTGTATTTAGATTTCAGTAAAGCCTTTGACACTGTTCCTCACAGGCGACTTATAAACAAACTGAGCACCCTAGGGATGGACCCTAAAGTTACTGCTTGGGTTTGAAATTGGTCGGGTGGGAGGCGACAAAGAGTACAAGTAAATGGAGCTCACTCTGAGGAGAAGGATGTTACCAGTGGTGTGCCCCAGGGATCTGTCCTTGGTCCAATTCTTTTTAATATCTTTGTTAGTGATATAGTGGAAGGGCTGTCGGGTAAGGTTTGCCTCTTTGCGGATGATACCAAAGTCTGCAATAGAGTAGATACCCAGGAAGGTGTAGATAACATGAGGAGGGATCTAGCTAAGCTTGAAGAATGGTCTAGAATCTGGCAGCTGGGATTTAATGTTAAAAAATGGGGTGAAGTACTTTTGTCCACTAAAGAAGAGCGGGACCTAGGCATGGTTGTGTCTGATGATCTTAAAGTAGCTAAATAGGTAGAAAAGGCATTGGCAAAAGCTAGAAGGATGCTGGGTGCATACAGAGAGGAATGGCTAGCAGAAAAAAGGAGGTGATAGTGCCTCTGTGTAAGTCTTTGGTGCCACCTCATTTGGAGTATAGTGTGCAATTCTGGAGACCGCACCTTCAAAAGGATGTGAACAGGATGGAGTCGATGCAGAGGGTGGCTACTAAAATGATTAGTGGTCTTCATTATAAAGCATATGAGGACAGACTGAAGGATCTTAATATGTACACCTTAGAGGAAAGGCAGGATAGAGGTGATATGATTGAGATGTTTAAATACCTCCGTGGCATAAATGTTCAGGGAGAGAGCCTCTTTCAATTGAAAGCAAGTTCTGCTACGAGGGGACATGGGATGAGGGTGAAGGAGATAGATTCAGGAGTGATATGTGGAAATATTTCTTTACGGAAAGAGGGGTGGATCCATGGAATAGTCTCCCAGTGGAGGTGGTAGAGATGAGGACAGTAACTGAATTCAAAAAAGCATGGGACAAACACAGAGGATCTCTAAAGGTAAAAAGGGGACTGTTTTAGTTGTTGATATGGAAGGACAGACTAGATAGGCCATGTGGTCTTTTTCTGTCGTCATATTTCTATGTTTCTACACTTCCCACTTGGTTTGCAGCTTGTCGTGCTGTGAGGGCTTGTGTGCATCAGTGATGCTGAGAGCTAAACTATCGGTAGTTTAACTACTGGCAGGGTCTCCCAAGATGGACAGGTCTCAGCTGAGGTGCCAGACGAAGACAAACCACCCATCTGGGCAGCAGCAGAATGGGATAGTGTTGACGGCGGAGGATCACATTTCTGTGACAACGGCAACAACACCAAACTTAAACTGCGCGGAAGGAAGGCCCGGCAATCTACTTCTGTATCTTGCCATGAAAACCCAATGGATAGTTACAACAAAACAAATTGTGCTATGGTGCTGGAAGATGAGACTCCCAGGTCGGAAGGCACTCAACTAGCTACTGGGGAAGAGCTGAAGACTTTTCAGAGTAAAGCCAGCATTTATGATGTGGTTGGATCAAAGCCTTCGGGAAGTCTGACTGCTGATGTAGCTGCGCATGAAATGAGAGTCAGAAGCTGTAAAGATGTCTTACACATTGGAACATGGAACGTACGAAGCATGAACCAAGGGAAGTTGGAAGTGGTCAAGAATGAAATGGAACGTGTACAACTTGATCTGTTGGGTGTCAGCGAACTGAAATGGACTGGCATCGGGCACTTTGCATCAGATGATCACATGGTCTACTATGCTGGAAATGAAAGACAAAGAAGAAATGGTGTTGCATTTATAATAAAGAAGAAACTTGCAAGAACTGTAATGAAATACAATGCAGTCAGCGAACGCTTAATCTCTATTCGTCTACGAGGATTGCCTATCAACACAACTATAATTCAAGTATATGCCCCAACAACAGCTGCAGAAGAGAATGAAATTGAAGAGTTCTATGAACAAGTACAAGCTGAAATTGACAGAACATGCAAACAGGATATCCTGATAGTCATGGGTGACTGGAACGCAAAAGTTGGCAACAAAGAAGAAGGCAAAGTAGTTGGAAAATATGGACTTGGCAACAGAAATGAAGCTGGAGAAAGATTGATAGAATTCTGCAAGACCAATGATCTATTCATCTCAAACACCTTCTTTCAGCAACACAAGCGACGACTGTACACATGGACTTCACCCAATGGATTGTATAAAAATCAAATTGACTACATCTGTGGAAGTCAACGATGGAAAAGCTCTGTAACATCAACAAAGACAAAACCTGGAGCTGACTGTGGTACAGATCATCAACTACTAGTATGCAAACTCAAGCTAAAGTTGAAAAAGAGCAAACCACTCATGAATGCACCAAAATATGACCTTGAGAATATACCACTGGAATTTAAAGACTGCCTGCAAAATCGATTTGCTGCCTTAGATACAAATGACAGAGCTCCGGAAGAGTTATGGAATGACATCAAGAAGGTTGTGCTGGAAGAAAGCGAGAAGTCTCTACAAAAGGTGAAAAAGCAAAAACGGCCAAAATGGATGACGGAAGAAACTCTGAAAATTGCCCAGAAACGCAGAGAAGCTAAAGCCAAAGGAGAAAGAAAGACAATCGCAGAACTCAACAGAGATTTCCAACGTGCAGCAAGACAGGACAAGGAAAAGTACTACAATGACACTTGCAAGGAAATAGAAGCAGAAACTATTAGAGGAAGAACAAGATCGGCTTTCCTAAAGCTGCGAGAGTTAAAGAAAAAGTTCCAGCCTCGAATTGGAATGTTACAAGATGCTCAAGGTTCTATGTTGAATGATGCTGAGAAGATCAAGAAAATGTGGAAGGAATATACAGAGTTTTTATATGATAAAGATCAAGTGGACCAACAGCCGTTTCAACCTATACCTTATGATCAGGAACCATTGGTGATGAAAGAAGAAGTTGAAGCAGCATTGAAAGCCTTATCAAAGAACAAAGCACCAGGCATTGATAGCATTCCCATAGAAGTATTGCAGCAATCTGATGCAGCTGTTACCGTACTTACAAGGCTCTGCCAAGAAATATGGAAGACAACATCATGGCCAACTGACTGGAAAAGATCTGTATTTATACCAATACTAAAGAAAGGTGATCCAACTGACTGTGGAAATTATCGCACAATCGCTCTGATCCCACATGCCAGCAAGATTCTACTGAAGATTATTCAAAAGAGACTACAGCCATACCTAGAACAAGAACTATCTGAAGTGCAAGCAGGGTTCAGGAAAGGGCGAGGAACGAGAGACATCATTGCGGATGTGAGATGGATCCTTGAAAAGACTAAAGAATACCAAAAGGATATCTATTTGTGCTTTATCGACTATAGCAAGGCTTTTGACTGTGTAAACCATGAGAAACTCTGGGCCACATTAAGAAGCATGGGTATACCAGAACACCTGATCGTACTCTTGCGTAATCTGTACATTGATCAAGAAGCAACAGTTCGAACGGAACAAGGAGAAACAGAATGGTTTAAAATAAGCAAAGGTGTAAGACAAGGCTGCATACTTTCCCCCTACCTGTTTAATTTATATGCAGAACAAATCATCAGAGAAGCAGGACTGTATGAAGACAACAGAGGTGTGAAGATTGGTGGAAGACTCATCAACAACCTTCGCTATGCTGATGATACCACATTACTGGCTGAAAGTGAAGATGATCTGAAACATTTGCTTCTCACAATCAAAGAACATAGTCTCAAAATGGGCCTGCACCTTAATGTAAAGAAGACAAAGATCATGACAACTGGCATAATCAACAGGTTCATCGTTGAAGGAGAAGAAATTGAAATCGTGAACAACTTTAACCTACTTGGATCAACTATCAATAAAGAAGCAACAAGCAGTCAAGAAATCAGACGACGCATTGCTCTTGGCAGAATGGCTATGAAAGACCTAGATAAGATTCTCAAGAGCAGAGATGTCTCTCTCCATACAAAGATTCGACTTGTTCAAGCCATGGTATTTTCAATAACATCATATGGATGTGAAAGCTGGACAGTGAAAAAGACAGACAGGAAGAAAATTGATGCCTTTGAATTATGGTGCTGGCGGCGAATACTGTGTATACCATGGACTGCCCGAAGAACAAACCAGTCGGTACTAGAAGAGATCAAACCTAAGCTTTCTTTAGAAGCTCAGATGACAAGACTTCGACTTTCATACTTCGGACACATCATGCGAAGAGAGAGATCATTAGAGAAAGACATCATGCTTGGCAAGATAGAAGGTCAACGCAAAAGAGGAAGGCCAGCAATGAGATGGATTGCTACAATAACAGCAGCTACGGGTACCAGTCTGTCAACAATGAGCCGCCTGACTGAAGACCGAACACAATTTAGGATAGCTATCCAGAGGGTCGCCATGAGTCGACTCCGACTCGACGGCACTTAACAACAACATCTCTTTGCACTTTTCTGCTTTATCTTCCTTGTATCTCTCTCCTTCTCTGAATGAGGCTGCTGTTGACCCTGCTTTCACTTGCTGTCCTTCTTGCACTCTCCTCTCGCATTCCTGCCGAACCTCCAACTCCTGCAACTCCAGGCCCGCCTCCTTCAACGCTGCCAGCACTGCCTGCACTAGCCAGGTCCTCTCTCCTTTTGAAAAGGCTAATCCAAAAGGATACAGCCAGCTGTGGCACAACCCCTCCTCTTGCAGGGCTTTAGTTACAGGCCCCAACTCTCTCCTTCTTTGTAAGGTTCCCAGTGATAAGTCCGCATATATAGCCACTGGGTAGCCTTGCCATTGAAAAGTACTCAGTCCTCTCACTTTAGCTGCAAGCCGTTCCTTTATTTTGTACTCCTTTAGGCAGATGATAATGTCCCGGGTTCTGTTAGCCCTGACCGGGCCCAATGCACGGTGTGCCTGCTCCATCTCTATAGACCTAACAAAGTCCTCTTCAACCCCCTGGCGCAAGGCCTCCAAACATACTGACACAGCTACTTTTTCAGTCTTTGAACTCCGCCTCCTCTGGGACCCCTATAATACGGAGGTTATTTCTTTTTGACCTGTTCTCTAAGTCCTCCAATTTTAGCTGCACTTGATCTCTCCATTGTCTCTCCCTGCTTGCCTTCTGATCCATTTCTTCTTGCCAGACTTCCAGCGACTGCAACCTGTTTTCATGGTCCCCCATCCGATAGGTCAACTCCTCCACCTCCTCCTTCATGCCAGCCAGCATCTCCCCCAATTCGGTTTTAGCCATTTGAACCTCGGATTTCAGCTCCTCAAACCACTCCCGGAGCTCCTCTCGGGTCACCACAGTGCTCACTCCTGCGTTTCTCTCTTCCTCCGCTACCCCGCATATTTTGCTGGACTTCTCCACGTGGTCAGCCTGTCCCCTTCCGTCGGAACCGTCCTCCTATCCCCCGCACTTGTATTCGGGCCAGCACAGGCATAATTGCGGATATCCATGTCTGTTTTTTTCTCGTTGCCATGCTCTGCTGTCATTCCTCACTCTCTCTTGCCGTCGGAGGAGCAGCGATCCGCCACAAAGGGGTATTTAACCCTCGGATACATTTGGTAAATCGACTGACACGTATACACTATCCCCCGGGTCACCCCTGACCCATATGTAGAAATATGGTAAAACATCTACTTTTGTTTGTAAAACATGGTTATATTGTGAAGAAAAAGACATACTTTTATTTATTTTTTATAATACTTGTTATTAATTCACCCTTTCAAGTGAATAATGTGTAATGCTAGCCAAGATCAGGCAGGACAAGTTGTACAAGGTCAGATATATGCTGCATAATGTCAATACCTGTTAACTATTCAGTTGCAAGCTTAAAAATGGTGTGCAGCACTGCACGCTTTGCAAACTACAATAGTTCTATATTTATTCGCTAGGTGGACAGCAACAGTCAAAGTATGGTGCCATTATGTCAAGTAATGGCATGATGCAAATTGTGACAAAAAATTACCGTGTTATAACAAATTGACAACGGTGCATTGTAAACAACAGAAAACTAGTAAGCAATACATGAAATACATTGACTGTTTTTTTCAACAACAGTTTATGCACAATGTGCTAGTAGTTGTTCTTGAATGTTCAGGACACACTCGCTTCAGACAGATTTCACATTCGGTAAATACTTTTCGATCTCTGTCACTTGGACAAAAGGAGCATCTTTTTCTTTTCTTTTCTGATGCCCGTGTGGTCAACGGTCTTGGTGGCTTAGGCATTTCAAGGCAAGGATAGCCAACATTGGCCATGGATTGACGTGTATGGCTTGTCAGACCTTCTGGATGGCTTTGACGATTTTGTAGCTGAGGCTTCATGAGATTCAAAGCGAGTTCCTCCAGAAAAAACCTTCTCTTGCAGTTTTCCTTGTGATGAAACATAGGATTGTTGTACATAAATATTATGAATTAATTTACAGCCGCGATATCAAGCTGTCCATAAAACACGCAAAGTGGCCATCGACGAGTTGATCTTTTCACACTGTATGTGTGGCACAACTGATCTACTGTGTCAACACCCCCTTTCGTTCTGTTGTAGTCAAGTATTATTTCTGGCTTCTTTGATGTTTCATCAATTTTATTATCATGGTGAAGTGTTGACAGCAGCATAACTGATTTGTTTCGTTTTGGGACGAATGACACCAAAGTCTTGTCTCCACTGAAGCCAAATATTGAGGAGCCCACAATTCTTGAGCGATTTGCCTGGAATTCTGAAGGTATGTCACGGTTTGCAACGTCTTACAGTGCCCAGTAGTGTCAAATTCTTGCTAAGAAGAACATCAGCCAGTTGTACGTTAGTAAAGAAATTGTCACAAGTAATGTTCCTGCCAGACCGTTCCAGAGGTTCAATAAGCTTCAAAACAACATCAGCTCCTAGAGATACTGTTTTGTCACGAGTAACTGACTCTTCACGCCCTAGGTATGGCTTCATGTTGAATACATAATACGTTTCGGCATCTGCACACACCCATAACTTTATACCGTATCGGTCTGGTTTAGACTTGATGTATTGACGAAACGGACACTTGCCTCTGAACCCCAACAATTGTTCATCAACAGTCAAGTATGCAGATGGTGTGTACATTTTCATGCACTGAGAAATGAATAAATTCCAAACAAATCGAAGTAAACTCAATATTTCTGCAAACCTTTTACCTGACATAACAGCTGGAAATATAGGATTCTGGATAGGACTTTTAGCCCAAGTTCTGCGTACAGATACTTTGTTCAACCTGAAAACACCACTCATGTACAGAAGACCCAATGTTGCTTGGAGCTCTTCCATTGTTACCTGCTTCCAGTCAGTACATGGTGGCTGCATTGCTTCAGCTCTACGTATGCCTTCAGAATTTGTGAAATCTAACACTGCTGACAATATATCTGGAGTTACAAACATGTCAAAAATATCCTTAGCATTAGTTATACCTCTGATCAGAGCAATTGGTCCAGAAGATTCTCTGACTATATTTGCTTCCCTTGTTCTTGATGTTGGCGGTACAGTTTTATTCCAATGCATGCCAGAACGAGCTGTGTAATGACTGTCAGTAACTTCCTCATTTTCAGAATGTGATTCAGAAGTTTCAGAATTGCTGTATGAACTGCTATCATCATCACTTGTTTTATTTTCTTCGACAGCATCTTCCGCTTCACTGCCGCTATCATCAAGATCAAGCTGATCGGACTGGGCGGGAACGACTGCACTATCCGTATCAGCACCTTCAGTATCATTACTCAAATTATCATTACTGTCACTTTCTTCATTCAACCAACGTCTAATTTTTTCAGTTGCTGCACAGCTGCTGAAGCGTTTCGGGAGTGGCATTGTTTACCTTTGTCGTAAAAAAGTTTAATCCACAGAAACAAACAAGGAACTGACGTCAGGTGATGTCATAAATGTAAGCAAGACGTTAGAAAACACAGGATTGTAATGTGGACTTGGAGTGGTGACTTTCTTTGCTGCTATAAAACAAAGGAGAGTGTTATTGTGCGAGTGTCGAAAATCACCCCTTGTTTGTTCAGCAGCATGCAGTACTGTATAAAAACGTTATTTTTGCAAACCATATGTATGAAAATACTTAAAAATGGTTCGTTGAGGAATACCTAGAGTACCAAAATACAATTCCTTACCATTTTGAAGAAAAAACACAAAAACAGACACCCGGGTCACCCCTGACCCGGGGGTAGTGTATCAGAGGGTTAAAAGCTTTTCTCTGTGGGATTTCCCTGGAGCTCTCCGCTCAAGCAGCCATCGTGGTGGGTGATGTCACTTCCTTCTGCTTTCTACCTTTCAACCAGTTCCTGATCCACAATAGTACACTGCCTCCTATCACATGACTTTTTAGTTTTGCCAAAAGTCTCTGATGAGGGACCTTGTCAAAGGCTTTCTGAAAGTCCAGATACACTATATCACCTTTGTCTGTTTATTCACGCCTTCAAAAAAATATAACAGATTAGTAAGACAAGATCTTCCTTGTCTAAAGCCATGTTGGCTGTCTCCCATTAAGCCATGACTATCTACATGTTCAGCAATTTTGTTCTTTATGATGGTTTTTACCATGTTTCCCGGTACCGACGTCAGGCTCACCAGTCTGTAGTTTCCCGGATCATCCCTGGAACCCTTTTTAAAAATTGGCATTACCTGAAGATTGGAGGATGGCCAATGTATTACAGATGACTTTAATGATAGCAATCTGTGAACTAATAGCAGGTCTGCAATCTCATATTTCAGTTCTTTCAACACCCTTGGATGTATACCATCCGGTCCAGGTGATTTGCTACTCTTCAGTTTATCAAATAGTTGTAATACATCTTCCCAATGTATTGATATTTCTTTCAATTCTTCCGCAGTATCACCTTTAAATACCACTTCAGTCATGGGTAACATCCTTACATCTTCCTCAGTAAAGACTGAAGCAATAAATTCATTCAGTTTCTCCATTATAGCCTTGTCCCCTCTTAGTGCCCCTTTTACCCCTCTATCATCTAATAGTTCAACTGACTCTCCCACAGGTTTTTTGCTATGAATGTACTTGAAAAGTCATTACATGTTTTTTGGTTCCACAGCAAGTTTCTTCTCAAATTCTCTCTTTGCCTGCCTTATCAATGCCTTGCATTTAACTTGCCAGTGATTGTGCTGTTTCCAGTTTTCGTCATTTAGCTCTTTTTTCCCCATTTCATGAAAGATGCTTTTTTGGCAACAGCCTCTCTGACCTCACCTTTAAACCATGCTGGCAGTTTTTTGGACTTCCTTCCACTTTTCTTGAAGTGTGGAATACAACTGGTCTGGGCTTCCAGGATAGTATTTTTAAACACCACCCAAGCTTGATGTAAGTCTTTAACCTTTGCAATGGCTCCTATTAGTTTTACCTAACTCTTTTCCTCATTTTATCATAGTCTCCCTTTCGAAAGTTAAAAGGTAGTACCAGGGTGCACTGCACTCAGCACATACAGGCTCTAGTGACATAGGAAACCGCTGGAAGGAGAGAGAGAGAGAGAGAATTGATCTCAAGGATCATCGTCTGGAGGCACTTCTAAAACAGGTATTTACGAGCAGCATCCCCCTCCACAGGAATGGTGGTATTCTCAACATGAAGGAGGTCTTCTTCCGCCATCAGTACTGGGTATAGACGGGCCATTGAGTGTGCTGGAGTAAATCCTGGGGTTTTTGTGACCAGGAGGGCTTCAGTCTTGGTGTAGTTGATGTTTAGGTTATTTTGGGTTAGTCAACTTATTTCTTCCAGGCAATCTGTCAACTTTGAGTAATCCGGGTTGTCAAGGTTGATTGGAGAGTAAATCATTGTATCATTAGCATATAGGGTGTAGCAGATCTTGTGCCTTTAATGATTGCGCAGATGGGCTGAATGTATAGGTTAAATAAAAGTGCAGACAGGGAGGATCCTTGTGGTACACCCTGTATTGACTGGAACGGGGTGGAGGTGTTTGTTCCACATTTCACTTGTATTTGTCAGTTGTTGAGGTAGGAAGAGAACCAGTTTATAGTGGTGTTGTACTGACCAATGTCTTTCAGTCTGTCTAGTAGGATACAGTGGGACACTGTGTCAAAGGCTGAGGAAATATCGATGAATATTAGGAGAAAGCCCTTCTTGATATTGTCCATTCCTCTGATCAAGTTGTCGAATAGGTATATGAGAAGAGTTTTGACACTATGATTAGGTCGAAAGCCGTGTTGGTCCAGTGGTGCATGTGAGTCGATGTGATCCTTTAGCTGATGTTGGACAATTTTCTCTATGATCTTTGTGAGGAAGGGGAGGCTAGAGATGGGACGGTATGCTGCAGGGTCACTTTTACTTAAGGCTGAGTTTTTGCATATTGGTTGGACAGTCGCAAGCTTGAGGATACTTGGCATGTAGCCTAGAGATGAGGATTGATGTACAACATTGTGGATTAGTTGGCTGAGTTCTTCTTTGGTCGATTTAATCCAAGTTACTGGGCAAGGATCCAATGGTGCGGTGCTGGTGTTTAGCTCTGAGATGATTTGTGTTATCTGGTCAGAAGATGGGATGCTGAACTCCACCCAGATCTGCTTGATTCGTGTTGAGCTGGTAGTAACGTTAGCAGTGCAGTCAGGGGGAGAGGTGTATTTGGACTGGAGGAAGTCGGCGAATGTTTGTGGATGTATGATTTCATTGTCTTTGTGAGTGAGTTCTTTCGTGAGAGTTCTATTTCAAATAGTTATCTGGGTTTATTGACAGATTTGAGTATAAGGTTGGTATTGTATTCCTTTTTATGTTGATAGATGAGGTTGTTGTATTCTTGTTGCTTGGTGTGACAGAGCTGCAGGGTAAACTGAGACTTGTTTTTTCTCCATTGTCTTTCGATTTTTCATAGGGCTCTCTTTGCTTTTCTTATTTCACCTTTGTATCATGGTGCCGATCTGGGGTTTTTTCTTATGGGTTTGGGGTATAGAGCGTCTGGCACTTTTGCTGCTGCAGAAATAGTTGTGTCCCAGTTGTCGATTAGTTTGTCCAGTTCATTGAAGTTTTGGTTCAGGTTTGGGAGGACGTCATGGAGGAAGTAGTCTTAAATCGTCTACCTGGGTGGGGCTGTTCAGCCTGTTGGGTTGTGTTAGGGATCTGTATATACAGCTGTATCATGTAGTGCTCTGACCAAGGTACTGGGTTATTATTGGAGTTGATACGTTTCTGCGTCGAGGAGTCTATTAGGTACAAAGATGAGGTCTGGAGAGCAGTCATGACGGTGTGTGGGCGTGGTAATTAACTGGGTGTATTTTAGTGATTTCATAGCATCAAGGAAGGATTCTGCATCTTTGAGGGTTGTTGACTTGAGATTGAAATCACCAAGGGCCACCAGAGGTTTGTGGGGGGTGTTGGCTGCACAAATTGATTTGAGGGTTGCAGAGAGTTCATTGGAGGTAGTGTTTGGAGCTATGTAGGTGAGGCATATGGTCATATACTTGTTTTCTATGATAGTGGTATTGCTGTGTGTTGTGCTACAAGTCAACAAGAGTTTAAATCTTGAGATTACTTTGTGCTAGGATTAGCATACCTCCTCCCCACCGTTTATTTTGCATGTGGGCAGTTGAATGCTGTATGAGTGGGTGGAGTAAGCTGATTGAGGATAACCTGATCTGTGGGGGAGAGCCAGGTTTCGGTTATGCATAAGATATCGGTTTGGTGTGACTTGAGATGGTCTGACAGGGTGTGTATTTTGTTTCTTAGAGATCTTGCATTGATTAGATCAATGTTGATAGGGGTGTGTGTGAGGGAATGATTGCAGTGCATGTGTGGATGTAGG
This sequence comes from Ichthyophis bannanicus, assembly GCA_033557465.1. Taxonomy (NCBI): domain Eukaryota; kingdom Metazoa; phylum Chordata; class Amphibia; order Gymnophiona; family Ichthyophiidae; genus Ichthyophis; species Ichthyophis bannanicus. Next base: position 340,655,714 of record CM066032.1, read on the forward strand.
GATGTATTGGGGCGTATGACTGAGGTTTTTTTTGCTGGAGCATTTTTGTGCAGACTGCCAGTATGGGGTATTAATGGTGATGATGGCTTGGTAATGAGGTGGTATTAGGATTGAGTATGGGGATATGGGAAGGTATTGTGTGTGGCAGAGGAGAAGGTTTATGAGAGTGATTGAAGCAAGAAGGTAGTTTGGAGCTGCCATGATTTGTGGTCTTATTGTGAGATTTATCTGGTGAGTGGGGTGACAGCTAATTAGGCAAGGTAAATAAACTGGAGGAAGGGGGGGGGGGCACTGGGATAGAGATGTTTACCTTGTTCAGGATGTTGGAGAGTCCTTTATTTGTCCTGGTGGTGAGCTGGCTGCAGGAATCGCTGAGTTGTATAGTAGAACTGTATTGCTGTGTGGTAGACTTGGGGTTTGGTAGTTAGGTAGTTATCCCTGCCTCTGTACCCTGCCTAAGGGCCACGCAAAAGGGCCCTCTGGCACTGCCCTCAGGCACGGGCCCATCGGGCACGCCCGATGGCGCTTCCCTTAAGGCACAGTCCCTGGTTCCTGATTGGGCTGCAGCGTTTGAGCGGCGAGCGGATGAACTTCCCGTTCTTTCGCTGCAACCGCGATCAGGGGAGCTTTAGATTGTCGGCGGTGCTCCTGGCTCAATGCGCCTGATGGCGCTTCCCTTAAGGCACAGTCCCTGGTTCCTGATTATATCTGTTCCACTCTTTGACCCACCAGTGTACTGATATAGGTCTGGATCTGACGCCAGTATCGCTACATACTTCCACCACATGAGGCTCAATGTCGCCAGCGGGGTTAAGCACCAAGGGCAACTGCCATCTTGTGTTAAGCAACATCTCACTGCCCGCCTAGGAGAAATATGGGCACAGTTCACTGTCTTAAAATTGAATTTCACACAAACTCACTGACCGAGACAGATCCGAGATGCGACCATTGTTTCCAGGACCATGTTTGGGCCTACTAAGTTCCCCAGCTCCTCTGCCCATTTCAGTTCTACCCATAAAAAGTCAGGGGAGGTTTGCCATTTTGCCACTTACCTGAGTAATGTGAGATTGATAGACCGGTTGACTCTCAGAGTTCAAAAAATTGTAAAATTTGTGCAGCAGTCTCTACCTCCAGTGACTGCTTTGGTAATGATCCCACATAGTGGTGACGTTGATAATACACTAAGATATGCTCATTACGAATGTCATATTCTTCTTTAAGGGCCTTGAAGGTTTTATAGGCCCCTGACTTCTCCAGTATGTGTCCTAGATTTCATCTCTCTCTCCTTGCCTAATCATGGGATGCCCGCGTTTCTGTCCCCGGAAGAAATTGTAGAATTCCACATAGTGGCAGCCAGCTTGAGGCTGACGGGGTAATCCGCCAGTATGAGCACAGCAAGTGCCATGCTGTCTGTAAGGCTGTATCAATGGATTTTTCCCTAAGCGTTATGGTAGAGTCTTAGTGTGCATGTGCAATATAGCCAGTACCGAGTGTGGGGAGACAAAGGCCTCCTCCATCACATGGGGAGTAAATGTCTCAGTGTACCCCAACCAATCCTCCACGTGCCGCATTCAACAAGCCTGTGCATATCGCATGAGATCTGGAAGCCCCAGTCCTCCCTTCTCCCATGGATCTTTCATCCGCTGTAATGGAATTCGTGCTCTCTTCCTTTGCCACAGAAACTTCTACAGAGCCCCCTCAACCTTAGTGACATCTTTACATAGCAGCTGGCATGGGAGGGTCTGCAACATATATAGCAATTTGGGGACAAGCATCATATGAAAGGCTGCTATTGCCCCGAGAACGACAAAGGCAAGAAAGTCCAATCTTCCACCCGAGTCCTCATCCGCTGCAATACTTTAGAATGGTTGAGTTTATATAGAAGGTGGGGGTCTCCTGGTTGGATACCCAAGTATGTAAAAGCGGTATCCGCCCATTTCAAGGGAATGGGGAACCCCATGACTCCTGCAACTGTCCTAACATATCCAGCGTTTCAGACTTTTCGTGATTTATCCGGAGACCCGCTACCTTCCAAAATTTATCTAATTCCACTAACACACGAGGTAGGGACTTTCTCAGAGAGGTTAAAAATGTGAGCATGTCACCTGCAAAGGCCGATATCTTAAACTCCTGTTGTCCTATCTGTACTCTCGGAACTTCCCCACAGGCTATCAGCTTATGCACCAGTGGGTCCCTGCCTTGTCCCGCACCCCAAATGAAATGCCTCCAATAATGTCCCATTTGTCATAACTGCTGCTGTTGGCTCCTTGTAAAGAACTCGCACCATGCAGAGAAAATAATCTCCAAGGCCAAATAAAGATAGTAGCTGGACTAGGTATGACCAACCCACCCAATTAAAAGCCTTTTCGGCAACAAAGCTAACCAACAAGAATAGGATCGGGTGTTCGTGGACCCATTCCAAGGATGTAACAATTTTCCGTAGGTTACGACATGCATGTCGTCCTTGAATAAAAACCTACTTGAGATTCCTATATCAGGATAGGGAGCAGTGGTGCCAGCCGGTCCGTCAAAATTTTTGCCTTTGGCTTGATATCAAAATTAAGAAGGGAGATCGGTCAATATGATAGCATCTGTAAGGGATCTTTCCCAGGCTTTGGGATCAAAGTAATATAGGTCCGATTACCTCCCCTTGTGAGGTGGCCCCATTCCACTCTCTCCTGATACATGTCCACCAGCAGCAGAGTCACCACATCTGTCAGCAATTTGTAAAATTCAGCTTTTAGGCTATCTGGGCCTGGGGCCTTACAGCATTGAGATTCCTTAATACCTCGCTGTCTGCTGTGATAGGTGCTCCTAGTTCTGCCTGGTGGGCAGTAAACCGGGGAAGTGACAAGTCTTGTAGATACGTGGAAATTCTGGTAGGGGACACCTCACCCCTGTACAAATCTTGGTAAAAAGCTTGCAGAGTTTTTATGTAATCTTCTATTCCCATCCCATAGGGCTGGTACTGTTTGTTATCTTTAAGGCATCTGGCTAGGAATTGACCTGTATTGTCGCCATAGCGATAGAGCTGGTATTTGTAGTACATCATAGATTTCTTTGCCCGCTGGTGCAATTTTTCATTCAAGGCCACCTGTGCTTCTAACAGCCTTGCTTCGGATGCTATAGTGGGGTGTCTCGCATGTCTCCTACGATCCTGTTTCTCTAGCCGAATCACTTGAGGGTTTAGTAGGTGCTGGCAACTAGCCATATACGTCATGATATCCCCTATGAGAACCGTTTTCGCCGCTTCCCAGAAGAGATCTGGTGTTTCAATGTGCTCAGCATTGTGAAGGGCATATGACCGCCACTGTTCCCGTATATATATTTGAAATTGTTCATCTCTGTACAAATAAAGTGGGAAGCGCCATGACCACCGACCAGAGGTTGACACCTGCCATTCAAGAGCAACCTAGATAGGGGAATGATCAGATCAGGTCCAATCTGGGAGAAAAACTGTTCAGAAATTAATGCATAGTCAGTATTGGCACTAGAACTGTGTACCCTGGACTGGTATGAATAGTCCCTTTCTGTGGGGCGTAGTAGTTGCCAAGGATTAACCAATCACAGTTAGTCTTTTAAGACCACCCAGGATATAGATTACTGTTCCCCTTCACCCCTAATCCTCCTCCTCCTCCACCTGAAATATCCATCTCTGGATCCAGGACTTCGTTGAAGTCTCCACCTACCACCAATGGGTCTTCTGGTAGTTGCTCTATTTCGGACGCTTGACGTGCATACAGTGCTGCATCTGGGTTATTTGGACCATATATATGTTACAAAGAATGCTTGGTTTACCCTCCATATCACCTCTCAAGATATGATATCGGCCCATCACATCTAAGCGTTCTGCTCCCAAGGCAAACCGTTTTGATGGATTAGTATGGCCACTCCCCCCAACTTCCCCTGGGCTAAAAGTCCCCCCTAAACAACATCTTCCCTTCAAAGGCAAGCTGAGACAACCTGGACTCTGAGGCTACTACTCAGTGGCTTTGCCACAACCAGCATTGTGGCACCATTGAGAAGGCAATATTTTTAGCCACCAAGCAGACTAAATCATACACCACATCCAAAAGAAAGGCTGCTACCGATTCCAGGAAGACAGAGGTATCACCCGGAGAGAGAGACTAAATCCACTAATGGAGAGGTCGAGTTGTCAGACCTCCACACACCGTTAACTGGAGAACAGAAAAACTGACACTTCAGGAAAGCTATTTCATTACTTAGTCACCTCAGACCTCAAGCTGAAACGCCATGAGACTGAAGCCAGCTGAGCAGAGAAGAACCTGAATCCCTTGGTCGATCTCACAATTTGCTGCAGACAAAACTGCCTTTGATAGCTTCTTGGAATCAAAACAGTCCTGCTGATGACCCATGAGGACAACTGAGACTATACACTTATTAGCCCCGCACTGACAGCCAAGAACAAACAGCCTTCACTCCAACCTGGACTGGTTAAAATGTGCTAAGAAAATTCTAAATGAAATGAAACACTGCTGAGCTTTTACCTCTTCAGGAGGCAGCATATCCTGCATGGCTGGACACCCACTGCAATAATGCGCCAAGATATTGTAGAACCAGAAAACAGTTAGGAGAGTGCACCGTCTCCTCTTAATGTATATCCTCCTGACATCAGTTGTCATACCAACCTGCTGACAGAGAACACTTAGGACCATGAGCTTGATATCACAAAGGTTTGCCCTCCCCCCACAGTTGAGGGAACATCACTCCAGATGAGAACAGCCCCAACTATGGAGACAAATGGCACCAATCTGGGTGACAGACCTCAGGAGCTTTCGCCATTATCCCTTGGGAATATGAAGACTTCATAAGGCCACTGCATCTAATATTCCCTGGCAGCCTTAATGAAACACTAACCAAGCCCGACCCTGCTTGGCTTTTGAGAGCAGATGAGATCTTGCGCATCCCAGATGATGTTGTCAAAGTCTACTCAAAGCCCTTTGTTCAAACTTCTAGGGCCAGGAATATGGTCCTAAAGAGACCTCTTGTCAAATGCCTAACATCCAGATGCCAGCAGCGCAATCCCAGAACAAAAATGCTAGGCCCTGCACCGCTGGCCTCAGGCATCTGCGAGTACTGCCAAAACTATAGTTCTCCTCTCTAAATTTGCTTTTTTTTTAACCACATTTGAGACCCATCACGTTGGGCAACCACCAGTGTAATATGTCCTGCAACAGCCTGGTCCTCTAATCAAACTTACCTAACCAAATTCTTAAGAAGAAGTTACCCCATGCAGGACTCATTCAATTGGTGAAACATTGGGAGCTGCAGCACTCTTAAGTTCTCTTGGACTTGGCCTGTCTCATCCCAGAGCGAGCAAACCAGAGGTACCACTGCACTCACTCCAAGCCTCAGATACAGACGTTTTACCATGCACCCACTTCACTGGAAAGGTAAACTTATTAATGTTTACACCTGTATCGAACTGCTGAGGACACCAACCTAAACCACTTGGCATGTCATAAGGCCTTCTGATTGACCTAAGCTCCCATAGAACTTTTGCCATCTGATGCTTCTTGCCACAGAGGTCCCTTGGTAGTGTTTGTGTTGAAATCATTAGTGGAAAGCACAGTTACTTACCTGTAACAGGTGATCTCTGGGAACAGCAGGAATTAGTCCTCACATATGGGTATGTCGGTACCGACGGAGCCTGCGCGGGAAAGCTCCCCAGAAGGAAGCTTTTGGGGCCTCCCACTGCACATGCGCGCTGCCTTCCCGCCTTCCTGACCAGCTCTCCTCAGTTCAAGTTTATAGCTGAGACAATAGAGAGAGGAAAGGAAGATAGAGGATACAACTCCTAGGGAAGGTGGGTGGGTTGTGAGGACTAATTCCTGCTGTTCCCAGAGATCACCTGTTACAGGTAAGTAACTGTGCTATCTCCAGGAACAAGCAGGAATAAGTCCTCACATATGGGGACTCCCTAGCTAAGATGCCTGGGAGATCCCATTCCAAGGGTTCGCCATCTTCGTATGGATCTCAGGCATCCATTCTGGGAAGGTGGGCAGGAGTTGTTCAAGTATGGAACAGGTGTTTGAGGACAGCCTGACCAAACAAGGCATCCCGGCGGGAGTCCTTGTCCAAACAGTAATGGGCTGTGAAGGTATGAACCGAGGCCCAGGTGGCGGCTCGACAGATCTGATCAATGGATACAGAGTGAAGATGAGCCATAGAAGTGGCCATGGCTCTCACATTGTGAGCTGTGACATGGCCTTCCAGAGGAATATTTTGCTGGTAAGCAAAGGAAATACACTGAGCAATCCAATTGGAAAGTGTACGTTTGGAGACTGGAAGTCCCAAATGAGAAGGATCAAAAGCCACGAAAAGCTGGGAAGACTTTCGATGTGGCTGAGTCCTGTTGAGGTAAAAGGCAAGAGCTCTTTTACAATCTAAAGTATGAAGGTTCCTCTCTGCACTGGATGCATGAGGAGCTGGAAAAAAGACAGGTAGATATACCTCCTGATTAAGATGAAAAGGCGAGACCACTTTGGGCATAAAGTGGGGATTCGTCCTAAGGACCACCTTATCATGATGAAACCTGGTATAAGGTGGATGAGCCACCAAGGCTTGTAGTTCACTGATGCGGCGAGCCAAAGTGACTGCAATAAGGAAAAGGACCTTCCAGGAAAGAAATTTCAAGGAGGTAGAAACCAACGGTTCAAAAGGTGGCTTCATAAGCTGACCCAGAACTAGGTTCAAGTCCCATGCTACCGGAGGAGGTCGGATGGGAGGCTTAGTTAGAGTCAGGCCTCTCATGAACCTTGCAATAAGAGGATGAGAGGAGACAGGTTGTCCATTTATAGGTTTTAAAGATGCTGCAATAGCACTCAAATGGACTCTTACTGAATTCGTCAAGGCCTGCATTAGAAAGATGCAGGAGATAGTCTAGTAGAGAATTCAAAGGAAGTGCTAGAGGGTCAAGACCCTGTTGAGCACACCAAATGGAAAAGCGTTTCCATTTGAAAGCATAGGAACGCCTCGTGGAGGATTTCCTAGAGGCATGAAGGATATCTTTCACTGGTTGAGAAAGATTGAAGTCATGAAGGCTTAGGCCTTCAGTAACCAAGCTCTGAGGTGTAGGGACTTGGGGTTTGGGTGCCACAAAGTCCCCCCCTCCTGAGACAGAAGGTCTGGCGCAGCTCCCAGGTCCAGAGGGGGTCCCTGGGAGAGATGCAGAAGTAGAGGGAACCACACTTGGCGTGGCCAGCGTGGAGCTATGAGGATCATCGATCCGTGATACCTCTGGAGTTTGAACAGAGTCTTGGGAATCAAAGGAATGGGTGGAAAGGCATATAGGAATTCCTGACCCCAATGCAGGAGAAAGGCGTCGTTGGCCTGAGCTCCCTGACACGGAGTCCTGGAACAGAACCGGGGAAGTTTGGCATTCCACGGACTTGCAAAGAGGTCTATGTCCGGGGTTCCCCATTCCTGAAAGATTCTGCCTATCTGGTCCATATGTAGGGACCATTCGTGTGGAAACAGAACTCGACTGAGTCTGTCTGCCCGAGAGTTTTGAACCCCTGGAAGATAGACTGCCAGAAGATGAATTTGATGCTCTCTGGCGAAGGCCCATAATCTGAGAGCTTCGTTGCAAAGCGACAGAGAGCCTGTCCCTCCTTGTTTGTTTACGTAGAACATGGCCACCTGATTGTCTGTCTGAACTAGGACGGACAGGTTGACAAGGAGGGTATGGAAGACTTTGAGGGCAAAGAAGATTGCTCGCAGTTCCAGGAGGTTGATGTGAAGGGTGGTCTCCTGTGGAGACCAAGTACCCTGAGTGGAGAGGTGTTGAAGATGGGCTCCCCACCCTGTTTGGGAGGCATCTGTTGTGAGGGTTGCTTGGGGCAACAAAAGTTGGAAGGGGGCCCCCAACAACAGATTCTTGGTGGACATCCACCATTGGAGGGACCAAAACAGACGCTTTGAGGTGAGTATTTGGTCGGAGAGCGCTCCTGATGCTTGAGTCCACTGGGTGGCCAAGGTCCATTGAGCTGCTCTCATATGAAGACGAGCGTAGGGCACCACGTGTACCGTGGAGGCCATGTGGCCCAGAAGTCGCAGCATTTCTCTGGCTGTCAAGTGACTGCTGGACTGAGCTTGGGAGGCCAAGCACACCAGACGTTGGCCCCGGACTTGAGGTAGGTAGGCCCTTGCAGTGGTGGTGTCCAACTGGGCCCCTATGAATTCCAGAGACTGAGTAGGGGTAAGTTGAGACTTGGGAAGGTTTACCACCAGTCCCAGATACTGCAGAAGGTGCCTTGTGCGGTCCAGGGAAATCTGGGCCTCTGACTGAGATGGAGCTCGGATGAGCCAGTCGTCCAGATATGGGAATACAAAAATTCCCAGACCTCTTAGAAATGCGGCAACAACTGCCATGCATTTGGTGAACACTCTTAGAGCAGAGGCTAGACCGAAGGGAAGTACTCTGTACTGGAAATGTTTTCCCTGAAACAGAAATCTTAGATATTTTCTGTGGGATGGGTGGATGAGTATATGTGTGTACGCATCCTTGAGATCTAGAGAACAAAGCCAATCCTGACTCTGAAGGTATGGAAGGAGAATGCCTAGAGAAAGCATTTTGAATTTCTCCTTGTACAGAAATTTGTTCAATTCTCTCAGATCTAGGATAGGTCTGATTCCCCCTGTCTTCTTTGTTATGAGAAAATAAGGGGAGTAGAATCCTGTCCCTTGTTGAATAAGAGGAACCTCTTCTATTGCCCCTTGGGCAAGGAGAGAAGAGATTTCCTGACCCAACAGGTCCAGGAGAGATGGGGGAGAATTGAAGTGCCTCACCATGGTATGTGGAGGAAGGTTGGAAAAATGAAGTTTGTAGCCCTCTCTGATGATAGAGAGGGTCCAGTGCTCTGATGTAATTTGCCCCCATCTGGGAGCAAAGTGAGCTAACCTTCCGGGAATGGTGAGGGGCTCTGGTTGTTCTAGAGCCAGAAATGTTAAGTTCTCTAGGGGCAAGTCAAAACCCCTGAGGGGGTTGAGCCTGCTGAGGAGTGGCAGACGCTGCAGGCTTTGACCTTGCCTGTTTAGGTTGCTGACGTTTAGCAGCAAAGCGAGGCTGAGAAGATTGTTGGCCAGTATTTGTGGAAAATCTGGCCTTCTTGTAGTAAGGCCTCTTGAAAGACTTTTTCTTGGCAGGAGTAGAGGTAGACTTAGAAAGTCTATCCAATGTAGCATTTTCTGCGTCCATTTGAGTGGCTTTAATTTGCCAGTCTTTACCAAATAAGTTCTCACCTGTACAGGGCAGATTCCGTAAGACATCCAGGACCCAGGGTTCTAGGTCAGAGGCCTGGAGCCAAGCAAGTCGTCGGGCTGCAATGGCAATGCCCGAAGCTCTACCGGCACCTTCAAAGGAAGCTCTGTTGGAGAACTTAGAAACATCTAGAAGCTGTTTCACCAGAGAAATGAACTCCTCCTTTCTATCCTCAGGGATAAAGGAGGCAAAATGCCGTATCTTTAGGGCAAGTTCCCTGAGAAACATGCCCATATACAGACTGTAAGAATTAATCCTGGCTATAAGCATACTAGCCTGGAAAATTTTCCTGCCAAAAGAGTCTAGGGTCTTACATTCTCGCCCTGGAGGGGTAGAAGAGTGCCTTTTGGTGCTCTTAATCTTTTTCAGCGCAGACTTCACCACAATGGAATGGTGAGGCAGCTGAGTCTTTTGAAATCCAGGAGAAGGAGGGACACGGTACATGGTGTCCAACCTACGAGAGTAAGGAGACAACGTTAGAGGAGCCTCCCATAAGTCCATCAAGTGTTCTTGAAGGATTTCATGGATAGGCAGGGTGACTGCCTCTTTAGGAACCTTAGGGTATCCTAAAATATCCAATTTCTTTGACCTAGGTTCTTTTTCAGAGGATGTGGTAATAGAAAGTCCTTTAGCTAGCTCTATAATGAAGTCTTGAAAGGACAAATCCTCTGGTGGAGACATTCTCCTCTTTGGGGAAGAGGGGTCTTCCTGAAGAACTAGAGACAGCTCATCAGAGTCCTCAGAGGAGTCAAAATCCTCAGAAGAATCAGAGTATTCTCTATTTGCTTCCAACGCACGATACGCATACCGATCGGCATCGACATCGGGCGTACCGGGTATGGGATCGGTATCGGGTGAAAACCCGGATCCGGCATGCGGAACCGATCTGCGTTTGGAAGTGGATGGTCTCGGTTCCGGTATGGGAGACGATACCGGAACAGGACCCGGTACCGCTGAACGCGGTACCGAGGGCGTCGCAGCATTAATAAAAGCCAGCATGGCTTGCTGCATAGTCTGAACAGTATTGCTCATAGACGCCACTGCTGCCTGGATGTCGGTACCGGTATGGGCCAGTACCCCAGAGCAGTCCAACAGGTGATCAGTCGAGGCCGTGCCATCGATGTCAACCTGTAACCCTATAGATGGTGCTTTGGAAGTCAGAGCTTCCCGCCGGGGTTGTTTGGCTGGGGCATGGTCCTCAGATTCAAAATTGAGAGCCTCTCGATGCTTTGAAGGAGATTTGCTCTTTGAGGACCTGCCCGAAGAAGGTTTGGTTACCTGAGATCCATCCGGAGAGGAAGACCTGAATGACTGTGATGCTGGATTATCTGAAGCAAACAGCACATGGAATTTGTTGGCCCAGTTCTGCAACCCACGTTTAGACATCTGGGAGCAGGATGGGCAGTCCGGAATGGAGTGGTCAGGTCCCAAACATTTAAGACACCATTCATGGGTGTCTGTGACAGAAATAACAGCACTACACTTGGTACACTTCTTAAAACCAGGGGCTGGTTTCTCCATGAGGAGAATTTGTGTAGGCCTGAGGCCTAACCGAAGTCACCAAGTTGTGCAAGATAAAGATTTTTTTTTTTTTAAAAAGAAAAGAAAAGAGAGACCGGCGGTACCGGTTTCGGTATGGGGAAGGCAGGTACGCGGTCTAAAGAAACAAACTAAAACAATAATTTCTTCAGCGGTGACAGGAACACGACCTGCTGGCTCCGCGGAAAAAGAGAAACTGAGGAGAGCTGGTCAGGAAGGCGGGAAGGCAGCGCGCATGTGCAGTGGGAGGCCCCAAAAGCTTCCTTCTGGGAAGCTGGGGAGCTTTCCCGCGCAGGCTCCGTCGGTACCGACGTACCCATATGTGAGGACTTATTCCTGCTTGTTCCTGGAGATACTAGCTGTACCAAAGCCCCAGAGCAAACCTGGCAGCACCACCAGTTTAGATAGCTGCAAACCCCTGGCCATTGCCAGGCATGGAGATACAATGCACAGTCTTACTCAGTTACCAATATCAACAAGCAAGATGCCAGATTGTTCAGAGCCTCCAACTCTTAGAAATTAGTCAGTCCACGAATTCTGACAAACTGACCAGACGCTTGCCAAGACATAGCTAATGCAGGACCTGTATGAAACACACAGTGAAACAACCTGTGACCAAACTCTCCACGTTTCGCTCTACCTGATCAAGAGAGCTGTCTGGGCCTCTGAAGACTCTGAAAGTCCTAGTTATGACACCCAATGGCTAATCCCAAAGTTGGCCCCACGGGGAGAGCAACCTGAGAGCGATGAACTTGACCACCCAAGACCACGGTCTCGCAACAAGACAAGAGAAACTGAGCCACAAAGCCCCGCTCCTCCTTGTCCCCCAATGTGGACACCATGCCTTGAGCAACATGAAACAAGTCAGGTGTCACCAACCATACATATGGAACCACTGCAGCCTGAAGGCACAGAGCCAGTACTTTCAACTAGCATAGAAAAGACCTTTTGGAAACCCCAAAAGTGTTTTTTTTTTTAAATAAAACTAGAGGCTGGTCTCAACTTGGGAGTCCTTTGGGCTGGAAGGCAGCCATCTTGTAGATGAGCCATTGTGTCTCTGCCAGTGTACACCATTAGGATCTCTACTGTAGTTGGTGGCTACATTATGGTTATGCATTCCTGGCCTTCAGGAAAAAAGTACATGCTTGCTAAGGAGGTCCTCGAAGGCCTCACAGGCCCCCAACTGAGGGCCACAGAGCTCCCCCAGAGCCACTGGACAGAACACCTCTCTGCACCAGAGTTGCACAACCTAGACAGACTTGGGCATTGGACTCTTTTCAGCAGGGAACCCGAGGAAAGACCAATATAGGACCGTGTCCTCTCTTGCTGAATAGGGGAGAACTATTCTCTTTCTCTTTTTTCCCTGTTCATGCAATCATTCTGTCATTTAGATATATTAATTTATTCATTCAGCTCCACTGCCACAGAGACCTGGTGGAAGGAGGACAACCAGAAGAACACTGTGATACCTGGGTACAAATTATACTGCAAGGATAGAGTAGATCAAATTGGTGTAGAGGCTGCACTCTATGTTAAAAAGGGCATGGAGTCAGACAGGATTAAAGTTTTGCAGGAAACAAAATACATTGTAGAATATGGATAGAAATGCCATGTAAAAATGGGAAGACGATGGCAGTGGGGGTATACTACCGACCGCCTTGCCAGAGTGAACAAATGGATGATGAAATGCTCAAAGAAATCAGGGAAATTAACAAAAGTAATAATGGGTGATTTCAATTACCCTGGTATTGACTGGGTTAGTTTCATGGCAAGACATGCTAGGGGGATAATGTTTCTAGATGAAATAAATGACCACTTCTTGAAACGGCTAGTTGATGAACCGACAAGAGGGGAAGCCATTTTGGACCTAGTCCTTAGTGGTACACAAGATCTAGTGCAAGAGATAAGGGTGTTAGGACCACTTTGCAGCACTGCGTTTAAGGTAGCTGGCAGGGGAGACAGAGTAGGAGGGAGGGGCCACCGAGGTTGTGTGAGGCTGTTGTACTCTTCCAGATCCTTCCAATTTTGTGGCTGCTCAACAGGCTCATGATAAGAGCATGGAGCTGAACCAATTTTCCCTCCTATGGCGACCACAGTCTAATAGAGCCTTCCACGTCACGCTCAAGTGAAAGTCACCCGCGTTTTTATTAATCTTTTCCTCTCGATACTTCAGATTTTCTTCAGAGAGGAGAAAATCGTTCTACAAACTCCTGGAGACAAAGAAATACTGAAGGGACCTCTGGTGGCTGAGACAAATAGAGGCATAAAAGTGATGCCATTGAAACCTAGGCTTTTCATTAGTTCTTTGTCTCCATCAGAGGAACACAACCCACTTGCCTGGACTGGTCTAGCTGGACAATATGGAAATGGCATTAGCTGTCATCATGGCACTAATGTGGGAAAGACAGGCTACGGTGCTGCATTTTGTCCACATTAGCTGTCTACTGCAGGCACTTTTCCATGATAGCTGCATATTGCATGGCACATAAGAATATTAGATATGGCATACTGGGTCAGACCAAGGTCCATCAAGTACAGTATCCTGTTTCCAACAGTGGCCAATCTAGGTCACAAGTACCTAGCAGTTTCCCCAAAAGACACCTGGGTAAGCAGTGGATATCCCGGGTCCCCTTTAATAATGGTTTATGGATCTTTCCTCCAGGAACATGTCCAAACCATTTTTAAATCTGGCTACACTAACAGCTTTTACTACATCCTCCGGTAACAAATTCCAGAATTTGACTACACGTTGAGTGAAAAAATATTTTCTCTTATTAGTCTTAAATAGGTTGCACTGTAGCTTCATTTCATGTCCTCTAGTCTTCCTATATTTTGATGGCGTAAACAATTGATCTACATTTACTCGTTCCACTCCACTCATTAATTTATAGACCTCTATCATATCTCACCTCAGCCGTCTCTTTTCCAGGCTGAAGAGCCCTAACCTTTTCAGCCTCTCTTCATAGGGGTAGATGAAGGGAGATGCAGAATTGAGGAAGGGAAAAGGCATGGTGATAAGAGGCAACCAGCTCATGCGAATAGTTGTGCATTGGCTGTCCAAATCACCACTATCACTTCATGGCTGCTGCCAAATAGCAGCAGCAGCAGCATTCCAATCCTCCATCCCTTGCAAAAGTGTGCCAATGCCCCTGATCTGCTGATCCGGGGCACCAGCAGCATGGAAAGCCAACCTCCCCCTCTTTCAGCACCATCCTCTATGGGATGTGGGTATCTTCAGGGCATTCCCCTTTTCGGCCCTCCCGAAAACACAAACAAATATTCTGGCTAAGCAGTAGGCTCCCTCTTCACCAAACAAATCCTGGCTAGGCAGTCAGGCCCCACCCCCTCTCCCAGCTCTTACTTCAAAGTTTTTATGATGGTCCACTGGGAAGGGGGCAGCAGGAGTCCCTTTCTGCTCCTGTCTCCGGCACTATAGAAAATAGTGTTGGTCTTGTGATTCTGCCCCCTAGCAAGAATATGTTTATGCTTCTGCCCCCTTCCTACTGGGCCACCATGGAACTTTGAGGTAAGGGCTGGGGGAGGGTGTGGGATTCTGATTGCCTAGCTGGGATTTGTGTTTTTTGGGAGGGGGGATACTCCAAAGATCCCCTGAAAAGCATCCCATAGAGATTGGGTGCTGAAATGGGGGGGGGGGGGGGGGAAGAGGTTTTGCATCTGCATGGCATTTTAACATATGCTGCATGGCAAGTGCAAAAATGATTACTGCACATTAGTAAAGATGTCTCTTATATGCAACATTCCTTCATTATACATCTGAACAGTACTGCACACGCCCACTAGTTTGGCCTCTCTTTAAACTGCTGGATTTCAATAAAAGGACAGGGCCAAGAATGTAATTTTTTTTCTATTCTGGCATTCACTTTCTTATTTCAGTTATAAAATGGTTATCAATGTCCCTGTTTAATGTACATTATAAACCACTTTGATTGAAATGATATAGCTGTATTAAAAAAAAGCCTGTTAAAAATTTGTAAAAAAAAAAAATAATAATAATTCAGGATTAGATATACAACAAAACTTGGATTTGTTTTGAGGCAATGGAAGGTTAAGTGACTTGCCCAAGGCCGCAAAGAGTGCTCTGGTAATCGAACCCTGGTCCCCAAGCCAGTGCTCTAACCATTAGGCTATTCCTCCACAACCACGGATATTGGGAAAAGCTAAAATGATTAGACATAATACTAAGTAAAAGTTCTTAATGCTGTAAAAACCTTCGTCCAAAATTCTCCACTAAATATTGCCTTTGTAAGAATGCTTCATGAATACATAACGCATCATTACTCTTTTAGAACTAGCAGAAATGGTCCAGACGAGGACGGTACTAGCCCCATCCGGTACGATGTCATTTCTTTCTTTGGGACTTTCTACAAGGGCAGTCATTATTTAGCACGATATGAAAACCTGCTTTTGGAAATCAACTGCCCCTTATCAGGCTACGTGTTTCAAAGGACCAAACCTTACACTCATATCAACCTCCCTACTATTAGTTAAAACAAGGTTATAACAAAATATTACAATATTAGAGTTTCAGATTAAAGATACGAATTCATATTGGAGTGCCGCACCGTACTTTTGATTCAAAAAACAGCAACGCAATTTATCCAACACTTTTCAATTGCTTTAAAAAAAGCAGCGAAAAAGCCCCTAGCTCCGTCCTTACTTATGAACTGTACAAAAACAAAACCCTACCTTACAGATCCAGGCAGAAGCAAAATCCGCCCCCTTCCTGCTATTGGTACTGTAGCTCACCTCTTCTTCCGCAACCTAAGACTCATTCGGAACACCTCCGTTCCGAACAATGCCACCCTAGAACAACTGTGTTCCAGTCAAAGTGTCACAAGGAAAAGGCAAAACAAAAGAATACAAAGAGAAACGTTTGAAATGAACTGCTTCACGCTACAGTCATAACATAATTTGACAGACATCAGTACCAAAGACTGCATATCCATCACCAACTCCGCTCACTTCCAGCCCTTTCCGCCGGTACTTGACATCACTTCCGCATTCAGGTTACCTTGGTAACTCGGTTTAATGAACTTCCTGTAGCCGTGTCAAGGGCCGGAAGTGTTGCGCGAGGACAGTAGAGATAATCAAGGGAAAGGGTACAAGCCAATGAAAGCACTCGGGATGGTGACCAGTTGATGTAACTGGCTGCTGCCACTGACGTCATGAGGAAACCTGCATCCCTACGACTGGAGTTCGCCACGCGCCGGGAGGGGCAGTAGAGTGGTAGGTGTGACGTTGTGGAGGAAGATGGCGATAGCGTGAGTAGAGATTGGTGAGAGGGCTTGTCTTTCCCATTTACTCTGTGGAGCTCAAGAGTGTATGAGGATCTCTGGCGCTGAGACCTGGCTAGGCTGCGGCAAGGAACGGGAGACGGTGTACGTGGACAGGCTGTGGTGTAAGGACGGTAATTGCTGGGTAGAGCCACAGGGGGCGCGAACGGCGGTTCCTACTCTTCCTCGCAGAACTGTGCCCAACGTCGGTAGAACAGCGCATACTGGTCATCCTTCTCTTCCTCCTGCTGCTGTTCCTTGTTCCGGCTATCTGCCGCCCCTATCCGGTGTTTCATGTCGGATAACCAGAGTTGGAATTCTTCGGGCTCTGAAGACGATGTGGAGACAGAGTCCGGACCGCCTGTGGAGCTCTGTGAGGTCCTCAGCAAGGTGAGACCTACATTCTTCTGTTCTTTACCGTGGCCAATGCTGTCTGCTTAGTTCACTATCCCTTTCACCGCTTCAGCTGCTCCTCGACCTAAGCCTTTTCCCCTCCGTTGACAATGATTGCAGGGAGGTTAGCTCCGCTGGTTGTTCTTGTGGAAGGTTTATGGGGTGGATCGGGTTGGCTGGAGTAGTTTTCGGCTTTGGTCTATAGGGAGAGAGTGGGGGTAGTATCGTTTCATAAATCATTGCTGTTGGTAGCTTATTTATTTGGTGAATAGCTAATTGAACTCGAGGAAACTTGAGATTTGTCCACTGGAACGTTTCCCCATAGACCTGGACGCAGGACATGTGAGACAGGAACAGAACCTTTAATCCCGCAGTCTGCCCAACTATTTTACTTTTAACTTCCTAGTGTTTATATTCTGTCACATTTTATTATTTAGGACTTACTTTTACATTTTCAGTCCAGATTCCAATAAGCTCTACTAGCTGTCATTTGGTCCTATTCTTTCCTTGAATTCATGAAATCTATTACAGAGTCCTATTTTAGAAGAAACACGAACTGTCGATATCAGTATTCAGCCCTAGCTTTTAAGAGCTTATTAAGGTACTATGCAAAAATAACGTGCAAGTCAAATGCAGTAAGTGCTGGCAATCATCATAACGAAATATAATAAATTACTCAGGGAAAACCTGTTTTGGAGAGTGATACAGTCTAAGAAGACAGAGCAGTAGTGGGCCCTCACTACTGCTCTGTCTTCTTAGACTGTACCACTCTCCAAAACAGGTTTTCCCTGAGTAATTTATTATATTTCGTTATGATGATTGCCAGCACTTACTGCATTTGACTTGCACGTTATTTTTGCATAGTACCTTAATAAGCTCTTAAAAGCTAGGGCTGAATATTGATATCGACAGTTCGTGTTTCTTCTAAAATAGGACTCTGTAATAGATTTCATGAATTCAAGGAAAGAATAGGACCAAATGACAGCTAGTAGAGCTTATTGGAATCTGGACTGAAAATGTAAAAGTAAGTCCTAAATAATAAAATGTGACGGAATATAAACACTAGGAAGTTAAAAGTAAAATAGTTGGGCAGACTGGTTGGAGGAGAGAGATGCTACAGCAGTGGTTCACAAATTTGCGATTGTGACCTCCTAATGAGTTCATGAAATCAGTGAACAGGGTCACAGAAACATGAACCCCCCCCCCCCCCCGGACTTTCATTGTGACTTATGCTAAGTAGTGGCAATCACCAGTTAGCATGTTTGCCTGGGAACCGGTGAACATAGGCCCTTTCCCCCTCCTGGGTAAACTTCCTGTTAGACTGGAAACCTATGCTGAGTACTGGGGTCTATAAGCACCCACTGATACAAAGGACACTGTGCTGACTTGCTGCTGCTTTCTCATTATGACGAGTGAAGGGAGGGGAAGGAGGCTGGAGATTTGCAATTTTGATTTCATCATCTAGGGGCACATGAATTTTCAGTTGATAAATGGGGTCATACAGAATAAAAGTTTGAAAAGCACTGTGCTAAAGACAATAAAAACAAAGGTAGCAGATCAAATCAAGATTCTTTCCCCCTGAGGTAGTCTCTTAAAAAAGCTAAATTCTTTCTTTGCTTTGATCTTCACTGTGGAGAATATTGGAGAGTGATTCATGTTAGGACCACTGTACTTTATGGAACAGATGCTAAAATAAATTGATAAACTAAATAATGGCCAATCACTAGGACTAGATTGTATTAATCTCTCAAGTTCTGTAAAAGTTCAAGTATGAAACAGTAGATTTACTGGTAAATACAATTATCTTAAATTCTTCCACCATAACTGAACACTGGAGGGTAGCCATGTTAGACTAGCTTTTAAAAAGAGCTCCAGCGTGGCCCAAGTAATTGCAGACCACTTAAGCTGAAACTGGTATAGGGTTGCCAACTGGTTTCAGGGTCGCCCAGTCCTGTCTGCTGCCCATTGCATTCAGGGACTTAACAGTTCTGATTCTCCAAATTGCATTCCCTTTTCATATATATTTTGGAATTCAAGTGAATAGCATGCCCTCAGTCAAAAGCGTCTGAAACAGAGCTCGTAAATCTTAGGAGGAGCGAGAAGCACAGTGCTGTGTCCACATCTTGGTTTGCAGGACTTTCTTTTGAAAAGCTCACATCTGATTTGCAGTGATAAAAGCTAAATTACAAGCTAAGTCGTAAGCTTTTAAGCTATTTAAGTTTCGATTTTATTATATTGATACAAGTTTTTGTGTTTTATCATGTAAGTTGTTCAAGCACACATTTGATGATGGTTTTCACCCTTTAAAAAGATGAAAAGGAATGGTTTGTTTTTCAGACGGGTGATTACTTGCATAACAAACATTCCGACATTAAAAAGAATTTTGGTTTTGACAGCTCTTAATGTAGGTCTGACCTTTTGTAAGTGGATCAGTTGAATTCTCGGTATCACCTAACAAGATCAATTGCATTGCCTATGAAGAGCAAGACTACACGTCCATACTGCCATGGGTAAACCCAAAATTGGATCAGCTCTGTCAGGTGAATGTGGATTGTGTCAGTGTTGAATGGAAACAATTGTTGAGAACAGAAGTAATGGGCATATCAACACAATTTAATCGATGAGTGCCAGCATAGGTTAAGTAAAATAAAGTAATGCCTTATTAATCTTTTAGAGTTATTTGAAGAAGACCTTTGATAAGAGTCCCTTAGGCAGGGCCTTCCCAACCATCAGGCAACACTAGGCGGTCACTTAGGACAGAAGCTTCTGAGGGGTAGAAATGTAAAGTAATCAAATCAAACCATTAGATCCTGATAGTCACATTAACCTCAAAGAACCATCGGCACATTCTTTAACTTGCAGAGAGAGTAAGGAGACGTATATATAGAAAGTACTTCTTTTTTTTTTTTTTTAAACTGAAATAGAATATAAGATTCCTATTCGTCTCTCCGGGCCAGTCCAGGTATGTTAGGGGGTAGTCAACCTCCTTCAGAGCTGAGGACTGAATACTGAAAGTTTTTTGCTGACAGCCAATCCAACTCCCCCTGGTGTCAGAGCCTCAGTCTTTCAGTCCTCAGCAGCTGAATAGTAGGTGTGTCTGACAGGCTCCCAGGAGAAACAAATAGGAATAGGCAGTAGGGCCTTAGAAGTGGAGATCAGAGCTAAAAAGGGAATTGATGAATTGAAGACATATCTTCTCTGTTGTCCTAGCAGGGTAGTATAACAGAGGAGGTCTACTTAAAGTAAAAAAACAAACAAACGATTCCCTAGCTGCCTAACAGTGGTTTCTAGCAGCACAAGAGGCAGAGCCTGCCTCAGTTAGGGGTTTCTTTGCTCCGGAGACTGGGGAAGGACCTGGGAGCCCCAGAATTCACTTCCCCACCTGTGATTGGCTTCGGCTCCGAGTTCCGCTAGCAGCAGGAAACCGTAGGTCAGAAGCTTTGATACCTTCTGGGCGCACAGCCAAAAGGGACAGGTATGTGTGCAGGCAGAGAGTTTTAGTGCGCCGTAGGCCTTAGATCAGTGTGGGGGTTTGTGTCAGCAGGTTACTCGGCAATCGGGTAACGGTGTCGGTTTTCAGGTGCTTAAGCCGCCGCGCTGATCAGGAGCGGCTCCGGCTGTTTTCGTGAGTTTTGGGTGTGAGAGATTGGCACACCTAATGGACAGCAGGCTAGCTTCGGAGGTTGTAAAGGGGGGGTCCTCAGGACTCAGTTGAAAAGGCGGGAAAGGCAGCCATTTTGACGGAGCCTGCCATTTCTCTCGCGCGGCCGGCCAAATCAGGAAAAAAGAAAGCAAAATCAGTCAGGGCTCCTTCTTCGGACATACGTGGCCAGCAGCAGTTGCCTGAAGTGCAGGGAAGCTTAGTCTTTGTTCCCTCTGGACTTTATTTTAGCGATGCATAGGGCTTATGCTTGAAGATGTCTCAGGCTTCAGGCGGGATGTCTGCTCCCGGTGTGGTGGATACACAGAAAGGGGCATTACAGGAGTCAGACCCAGGAGAAGGGGTCTCTCAGAAGGACAAGACTGCGGAGACAGGCTTCGATAGCTTCAGAGCGCAAGTTTCCGCAGGGAGCGAAAGAGGGAGAGATCCTGTCAGAAGCAGGGTTGGATTCTTGGCCAGTGGAGTTAGAGGAAGGTGAGCTTGTGCCAGGCGAAGACCCAAATGTGTTCAGGGTGTTTCGCAAGGAGGAGCTAGGTGCCCTTATCTCGCAGTCCCTCACAGCATTGAACATAGTTATTCCTGCGGTGCAGCAGGAGCCCCTGGAGGACCCTTGTTACAGGGCTTTAAGGCAGAACAGTGCTGTTGCCCAGTTCACAGGGTGATTAAGCAAATGATAGATTCTGAATGGGAAAGCCTGGCGGCTACCCTAAGAGGGAGCCACACCATTGGGCATCTTTACCCGGTGCCACAGGAGGAGAAGGAGTTGTTGCGAATGCCGAAAGTGGATGCTCTGGTTTCGGTGGTCACCAAAAAGACGACGATCCCGGTGGAAGGGGGTACACCGCTCAGATCTTCAGGATCGCAGGCTTTGGACTCCAGTGTGCCAGCTCTGCAAGCCTCTGTTTGTGGTGCATATGTTTCCAGAGCCTCTATCCATTGGCTACAGGGGGAACCAGGTCCGGATAGGGTGGAGGAATCCTCCTCGGAAGGGGCAAAGCTGAAGTCTGCGGCAGCTTATTTGGCGGACACCTTTTATGATTTGGTGAGGATATCGGCAAAGGCTATGGTGTCAGTGATTGCCGCTAGAAGGTTTCTCTGACTAAGGAATTGGGCAGCGGACGCCTCCTCTAAGTCACGTCTCAGTAAGCTTCCCTATAGGGCAAATTGCTCTTTGGGGAGGCTTTGGAGAAAATTGTGAAGGACCTGGGAGATTCAAAAGGGGTTCGGCTTTCAGAGGACTGACCTAGAGCTGCGAAACTGGGGCCGATGCTGCGAGGGCAAGGTAGAGATTTTTGCAGATTCCGAGGGTCTCGGTTTACGCCTTATCAAAGAGGTCATTTTGTGGCCAGGGGGCAGTCCTTTCGAGGAGCCAGGGGGTTCAGCAGAGGCTATTTGCCCGCCCAGCAGAACTCATCTAGGAAACCACAATAAAGGTTCACGGGTCCAGGCTGAGATTCCCGTAGGAGGACGTTTACGGGAGTTTCTCTCCGTCTGGGCCACCATAACTATGTACCAGTGGGTTCTGGAGATTATCCGAGACGGATATGCATTGGAGTTCGCCCAACCGGTGCTGGAGGCCTTTGTGATGTCTCTGTGTGGTCCTCAAGAAAAGAAGGCAGCGGTAAACGACATGCTGCAGCGTTTGTTGCAGCTTCAGGCGGTAGTGCCGGTGCCCCAAGACCAGTACGGCTTAGGTCGATACTCTATTTATTTTGTAGTGCCTAAGAAAGAAGGTTCTTTTTGGCCAATTCTGGACCTCAAGCATGTCAACTGCTGTTTGAGGGTGCCTCATTTTCGAATGTAAACCCTGCGGTCGGTTATTTGGGCGGTAAAGCCTGGAGAGGTTCTCTCTTCCATAGACCTAACAGAGGCTTATCTGCACATTCCGATCAGAGGGGATCATCAAAGGTTTTTGCATTTTGCGGTGCCCATGGGCCATTTTCAGTTTTGGGCGTTGCTGTTCGGTCTGACCACGGCACCGCAGACCTTCACAAAGGTGATGGTAGTAGTGGCGGCAGCCCTGTGAAAAGAGGGTATTCAGGTACATCCCTACCTGGACGATTGATTGATACGGGCAGGGTTTTGAGTGGATTCGGTAGCAGCAACAGCACGAGTGGTAGAGTTCTTGGAACAGCTCGGTTGGGTCATCAACCAAGCAAAGAATCACTTGGATCCCGTGCAGAGAATGACGTATCTCGGGGCCTTATTTGACACAGAATTAGGGTCAGTGTTCCTACCCAAAGTCAGGGTTCAGAAGATTTTAGCTCAAGTGAAGGAGTTCTTGCACATGAAAGCGCCAACAGTGTGGAGGTACTTGTAGTTGTTGGGTTCCATGGCGGCGGCATTGGACCTGGTTCAGTGGGCCAGGACTCATATGCGTCCTCTACAACAAGCATTGCTTTCCAGATGGCTGTCGCGGAGGCTGGTGTGCCTGCCAGAAGTGCACAACAGTCTGCAGTGGTGGTTGGTTCCAGGACATCTGCAGAAGGGAATGCCACTAGAACACCCAGAATTGGTATTGGTCACAATGGACGCCAGTCTTTCCGGCTGGGGGGCTCATTGTCTAGCTCAGGGGACCTGGTCGGAGCAAGAAAGCTCTTGGTCGATCAGTCTGTTGGAACTGAGTGCGGTGTGCTTCGTGCTGCGAGATTTCGTTTCTCTCCTCAAAGGGAGAGCGGTTCGAGTGTTCTCCGACAATTTGGTAACAGTTTCCTACATCAACAGGCAAGGAGGCACAGGCAGTGTGTCTCTGCTGGAGGAAAGTCAGCAATTGTTTCAGTGGGCGGAGGTTCATCTCGAGGCGCTCTCAGCGGCACATGTAGCGGGGAAGGACAACGTCCAAGCCGACTACCTCAGTCGGAACGTTCTGGATCCCGGAGAGTGGGAACTGAACATGGCAGTGTTTCATGACATCACGGTGCACTGGGGTCAGCCAGTCATGGATCTCATGGCTACCCTTCTCAATACCAAGACGGCCTGGTTTTACAGCAGGCGCAGAGAGCACATGTCGGAGGGTCTCGACAGCCTGGTGCAGCCTTGGCCGGCGGGTAAGCTACTTTACATATTTCCTCCGTGGCCACTGATAGGGTGGGTCATTCGGAGAGTAGCGGGATACAATGGGAAGGTGATTCTCATTGCTCCGGTTTGGCCCAGGCGTCCTTGGTACGTGGATCTGGTGTGGCTTCTAGTGGAACCTCCATGGAGGCTGCCCACTCGAAGCAACCTTTTAAGCCAGGGTCCAGTTCTGATGCCGCAGGTGGATTTGGTTCTTGCTTATGGCCTGGCTCTTGAAAGGAACCGGTTACGACAACGGGGGTACTCGGGATCGGTTATAGCCACCATGTTAAGTAGTCCATGAAAAGATTGACATCCCTAGCATATGTGCGGGTTTGGCGCATATTTGAAGTGTGGTGTGAGGAACGGACCATTAAACCTTGTTCTGCAGGTTTGCCAGATATCCTGTCATTCCTACAAGAGGGGCTGGAGAAGGGGTTAGCCCTCAGCACTCTCAAAATTCACCTGGCTGCTCTAGCGCGTTATAGAGGACGAGTGCAGTGAAGCGCGCTCTCATCGCACCCAGATGTTCTACGGTTTCTTACAGCAGCTAGGTACATTAGACCTCTGGTTAGGCAGGTGGTACCCACTTGGGATTTGAACTTTAGTTTTGGAGGTGTTGACGAGACCTCCATTTGAGTTGACAGTGGCAGTAAATCTCAGAGAACTATCATGGAAAACCGCCTTCCTGGTGGCATTTTGTTCCGCGAGGTGGGTTTCTGATTTGCAAGCTCTCTCATGTAGGGAGCCATACCTCCCAATTTACGGCGGAAAAGGTGGTGTTGCGGCCGGTGCCATCCTTTTTTGCCTAAGGTGGTATCTGGGTTTCACATGACTCAATCATTCTCACTTCCGACCTTTCCTAGACAGGAAAGGAGTAAGATGGATCGAGCGCTTAGAAAGTTGGATCTCGGTCGAGTGTTGCGAAGGTACCTCCGGGAAACAGGCGTTTCGTAAATCGGATAGGTTGTTCGTACTTTTTGGTGGAGCTCGTAAAGGCGAAGCGGCTTCCAAGGCGTCAATTGCCCTTTGGGTAAAGCGAGCTGTAGGAGTGGTTTATGAGGCGCAGGGAAGGTCGCCTCCGGAAGGACTCAGAGCGCATTCAACTAGAGGCCAGGCAACGTCTTGGGTGGAGTTTGCATTGGTACCGCCGGTGGATATCTGTCGAGTGGCAACGTGGTCCTCGATTCATACGTTCGCAAGGCATTATAGGTTGGATATTCAGGCGAGGGGGGATGCTAAGGTGGGGTCCTCGGCCATTGTGGTGGGGCTCGCAGGACCCTCCTGAATTTAGGTACTGCTTTGGTACTGCCCTAACGTACCTGGACTGGCCCGGAGAGATGAATAGGAAGAAGAAATTAGACCTTACCTGCTAATTGTCTTTCCTTGAGTTCTCTCCGGGCCAGTCCGGGTCCCACCCAGTTCGTCTGCATGTGTGAGGCAGGTCTAGCGGCTCGGCCATTGCTTCAGAATTTAGAGTAGGGTTTCGTGCCCTAATGGCCTGAGCTGAAGGCGGTTTGTAGATGGAGTCAAAGTGAATTTTGGGGGTTCCTCTAGAGTTAAGAGGGTTTCCTCCGAGTAAAAAAAAAAAAAAAGAAGTTCTTAAGGAAAGAATGATTTTAACCATTTAGGACTAGTTTTTAGATGTCTAGAGTTAGAAGTTTGGTTTGTACTATGTCAGTTATAGTAGAGTTTAGCTGCTTTGACAATAGAAGACTGAGGCTCTGACACCAGGGGGAGTTGGATTGGCTGTCAGCAAAACTTTCAGTATTCAGTCCTCTGCTGCTGAAGGAGGTTGATTACCCACTAATGTACCTGGACTGGCCCGGAGAGAACTCAAGGAAAAACAATTAGCAGGTAAGGTCTAATTTCTTCTTTGCTATACTGAGTTAAACGAAAGTTCCACAAAGCCCCATATTTTTCCAACAGAGGCCAATAGAGGACGCAAGCACCTGACAGGATCCTAAAAGGAAGACCGATTAGGGGATCTATGCTGTTTATCTCCGGGATAAACAGTGGATATCTCCTAATCCAATTTAATGGTTTATGAACTTTTCCTCCAGGAACTTGTGTAAACTTTTTTTAAAACTAGACAACTTTTACTGCATCCTCTGCAATGAATTCTAGGGTTTAATTATGTATATTGAATTAGAAACTAAGAGAAAATATTATTTAATATACTGCATTGTAGCTTCATTATGTGTCCCCTAGTCTTTTTGTATTTTCTGAAGAAGTAAACTTTCACTTTTATTTACGCATTATTTTATAGACCTTTGTCATATTTCCTCTCAGCTGAAGCCAGTCTGAAGAACTATAACCTCTTAAGCCTCTCCTCAGAGAATATCATTCCATCCCCTTTATCATTTTAGTCACCCTTTTCTGTTTCTGCTAAATTTCTTTTTAGATGCAGCAATCAGAACTGCACGTGGTACTTAAGGTGCAGTTACACCATGGAGTGATATAGAGGAATTAAAACAAAGGATATTATATTTTACATTCCTTTCCTTATCATTTCTAACATTCTATTAGCTTTCTTGAGTGACACTGAACAGTGAGTTTCAATGTATTATCCACGATGACACTTAGATCCTTTTCCTCGGTGGTTACTCATAATATAGAACCTTGCATCTTGTTGATATAATTTGGGTTGTTCTTCCTCCAGTGCATAACGTTGCACTTGTCCATGTTAAATTTGATCTGCCATTTGGATGCCCATTCTCCCAGTTTCACAAGGTCCTTTTGTAGTTTAACAACTGTAAATATGTTTGTGGTGTCTGAAGATTCTTTCATCTCACTTTTTCCCATTTCCAAGTCATTTATAAATATGTTAAAAAGCAATGGGTCCAGTATAGAGCCATGGACTACTCGGCTATTCACCTTCCTCCATTGAGAAAATTGACCATTTAGCCCTACTCTTTGCTTTATATCCTTTAAGTTCCCAACCCACAATAGTACATTGACTCCTATTCTATAACTTTCTTTTTATTAAGCATTTCAATTACATTACAGTTGAAAATAAAATAGGAACATGCATAAGAACCCCCTAAGACAGGGCTTGGCAAGTCTTACACACCAAGTCACAAAAGTGGTTAAACTTCTATTGGGTGCTTGAGATGTTCTGCCCCATCCCTGTTTTTTTGTGGGTTTTTTTCTTCTTGTCTGCAACCACTGTTTGATTAGAAACTGTTTCCTTCCTGAGAAATGGAGATCAGCAGGAAAGTTATTGCATGCCACAGCTCAGACAAGAACAGAGCTGATCTGTGCAAGGAGGCAGTAGTTCCTGCTTGAACACTAGGGGGCATGTTTACTAAATCGCGATAGCAGACTCTGTGCGATATCGGAGCCGCAGCCCCATTGAAATCAATGGGGCCGCGGCTCCGGTATCGCACGGAGTCTGCTACCACTGTTTAGTAAACATGCCCTTAGGTTTGAAACAAGGTACTTGCGTTTTCTGCAGGATGTAGGAAGTACTTCATTTTATATTTCAAAACTGTCTGCTGTTGAGGAAGAGGAGCAGCATAACAGGGCAGGTAGGAGTTGGAATTAGGGGGCTGTAAGTCCTACTACTACTGAGCATTTGTATAATGCTACAAGACGTACACAGCGCTGTAAGCTGCTGCTGGCACTGGAGGGGCTGGGACTGGGGGATGGATAACTGGCTTTCTGGGTGGTGACGGCTAGCTGAGGGAGAGTAGAAGCTGGGGTGCGGCTGACTGACTAATTAGAACTGGGGTAAGGATGAGGCGGCTGACTGGCTAGCTGGGGGTCTATAGGTGACTGACCGTTGTCACGCCCTTAGCCCCTTACAGACAGTATGGAGGGGCGTGCTTGTCATAGGAGAGATTCACCATTTAGTCTTTACCTGACTGGCTGCCTTGTAATACCTCATGGGAAAGGTAGTTCAGTCAGGAGGTACTTGGCTTCAGGTAAAAAAAAACACATTTGTAGTTGGCTTGAGTGGTAAGGCTTTGACAGAAATTTTATTTATGGGGTAACGCAAAGTTCACAAAATAACACCTTTGGATTGCTTCTCCAGGATTTTTTCAGAAATACATCAGGATATAACTGAACTCAAAACAAAACAGCTTATAATGTTCAGCATAAAGAAAAGTCCTTTCAACAGCCGATGCTATCAGATATGGCTAGCAGTGCTGTTTTAAAACAAGCAGAAACAGCTTTTCCTAAAGCAGGTTTCTTTTCTCACAGTCCAGAACACTTCCCGGCTGTTGGTCTCCTTAAGCCCAGGAAAACTTTCAACAAGAAGTTAAACTCTTCATAGGCAAACAATTCTCTATGCAAGGTTTTTAGGAATAGTGAAAAACAAAATCAAAGCTTTTCTTACTTTCACCGTCAGAACGGCTTCAGGCTGTGCACTGCACTGGCTAGCAGCTGTTTAACAAGTTGTAATTAGACAGCTGCAGTCTGCTCAGCAAAGGTATTTCTCCTTTAATACAGGACTTTCACAAGTTATCTACAGGCTCTCAGGGTTGCCAGACTCTGGAGGTTTTCCTTACAGTTGACTCCCTTCCAAACCCTCTGTATTTGAAGATTGGCATAAAGAGGAATCCATGTATGAGTCGTCTTCTTCTACAGCCAGGTCTTGTTCACCCATTTGCATTGGCTCTACCTTGTTTCTGGCTCAGAGGGCTTAGCTGACTGCCTTCCCTTAGGGCAAAAGCTGTCTCTTGCAACTCTGTAGTGCTCCAAATTAGACAAGCTTCCAATGCTCCTACCTGGGTCAAGGCTTGTACCAGCTTCTCCTCGCTCATGCTCTGGCCACCATTCACCTGAGCTTTCTCGTCCTGTCCTCCAACTTGTGTTCCTTGTTCCTGCTGTTCTTACTATTCCAGCTGCATTCCTACTCCTCTCTCTCTCAGGATAATCAGACCTAGTCTTAAACCTCTCAGGCTCCAGCCCCACCCCTTCTCCTCTCAGGTGTTGGAGATCAGACTGCCTTGTGGCAGCCGAGTAATTGGGGAATTCAGTGACGTAAGGGTTCCTTACCCTGGGCCTGCATTCCCTCTCTTTTTCTCCACTAGGGGCATTCTGCAACCTATTGCAGCTAGGAATTACCTGCTTTCTAGGTGTAAATGGAGTTTTGTGTCTCTGACCTTGTAAAATAGGTCCTTTTGATAAGGGTGAATTCCTTCTCTTTATTCCTGGGTCCTGATAAGCTTCCTTATCACACCGTACTGATGGGAATGGGGAGGCAGTGGCTCTGGGTCTGGCCATGTTTTAAGAGAAGAGGTAAATGGAATAGGGAAGGAGACTGGTGGGGGGAATGGGATACAAGAGGGAAACTGGGTGGGAAGGGGAATTGCTGGCTGTGGGTTTCTGCCAGTGGCCTTCAGGGGTGACTGATTTACTAAGCTTTCTTTTCCCTTCGATATGGAATGGGAAAACTGCCTCAGTAAATCAGATCCTAAGGGAGTTGTGATAGCTCTCTTCCTCCCCCCCTCCTGCTCTTTGACTTAAGTGAAGACAGTTGTAGGGGGAGTTCTCAATCATTGACTCTTACGTTTTTGGACTAGCTCCTAAAATCAAAGGAAATAGGGCGGGCTTCATAAGGGATAACTTACTTAAACAAAGAAGAAAGCATTACACAAGTCCACATCACGGAGAGTGTGAGAGCCAAATAAAACATCAATTATATCCATAAACATGAGTTGCCATTTCCCATAGCAGAGAATCAAATATAGTTGAGATTCACTTAACCAACCCACTTGCTAAAATTAAGAGAAATAAAATCCCTTAAACAGTTATTTCCATTTAAGAAAATCCTCTTTTCAATCTCAGAATGTAAGGCAACGAATAAAAGTGGCTGGAGTTGGAATCTTATCCAGAGACAACTCTATGAAAGCTGGCAAATCCAGCTTGTTGATAGATGTAATTCAGTCTAACTCTTCTCCTTGTGGTTCTTCAACTTTAACTCATCTATGTAAATAATATATTTTAGCCACCCTCAAGGAATTGGCATTAGAATATAACAACCTCTTTCAAGTATTTCTGAAAAAGGATTCCAGATCAGTCCTGACAAGTGGGTTGTGTTCCCCTACCAGCAGATTGGTGGAGAGAAAGAACTAATGAAATGCCCAGGTTTCTATGGCATTGCTCTTATGCCTCTATTCGCCTCAGCCACCAGAGGTCCTTTTAGTATGTCTCCAACAGATGGTGGATGGATTTTCCTCCTCTCTGTAGAAAGTCCTTATGTTTGAGGAGAAATGAGCTAGGTTAAATGCTCATGAATGACCACCTTGAGTAAAGAAAAGTGACTCTCTCACTTGAGCGTGGTGTGGGAGGCTTCACTAGACTGCGGTCTTTTGGATAGCCATAGGAGGAGGGAAAATTGGTTCATCTTCATGCTATTATCATAAAGGCCTGTTGAGCAGCCACAAATTGGAAGGATTTGGAAAGATAGGGAAGCGTGCAGCAGCCTCACACAACCTCAAGGCCACCTCCCTTCCTTCTTCTCTGTCCACCCTGCTTTCTCCCTAAGATTGCAGATGGATCTGCCTGCTAGCCACCTTAAATGCAGTGCTGCAAAGCCAGCCATTTAAACAGTTTCAGGGGCGTAGAGCTGAGCCTGGCACGGATTCTCTGCCTGGGGCTCCCAGGGGGTGAGTACCAAGGCTTGACCTCATCATGCTCCTGATTCCGTCTTGGAATGTAATGCGGGGTGGACCGCTGGTGACCATTGGCACAATGTGGGGGTTTTCTGCCATTTTCTGCACGCGTTAGTAGCATTTTTACTTATTGTACACCTGGTGGTCAGGTGATCCTAACACATGTTCTGCCCAAGAGGCTCCAACATATGCTCTTTCCTTTGTGCCCATAAAGCATGTAACGTAAAAGCACAGTTAATGCACGCTTGCAAGCTGATGTAGCTTTAGTACACACTGTTGTGATACTTGCCCTAACTCTGTGTCATCTTCCAGGAAACAATGCTTCATTCCCGTCCCTCCAGTCCAGATAGTTGGGTTAAGTCCATCCACCAACAGCTGGAGATTGAATATTCAAATCCTTGACAATGTTACTGGATAAGAGCCCATCAGAGCCCCTGGCGCCTCAGTATTTGTCTCCAGCAGCTGGTAGACAGATGTCCGGATGGACTCTAGATAGATCACTTTTCTGTTTAAAAGGCATAGGGTACTGTGGTATGAAACAAAGAACTGACTGCAGAGGCTAAGCTGCAAGAGGGGAAAAAAAAACAGAGCCTAAGGTAAAGAGTGAAATCTTCTTACTTAATTGGGCAGCTAGATCTTTCCTTAGCTGCCACAGGCTTGGCGAGAGCCCTTCAGTGGGTGTAGCCAACCTCTGCAGGAGCACCACAATCTGTTACATTGGCGATTGGTGACTCCGTACGGGGAAAGCATCACCCAGGGCTCCAAAGCATCTGTCCCTGTCAGCACTTCATCTCCCAGCAGTGGTGAGGACAGGTTTTTTTTTGTTTTTCATTGGGCAGCCACGTGGTTGATTGGTGGAGTGCATTGGGGAATCGAGCATGTGTGTCTGAGGTGATCAGGGAGAAGCACTTCTTCTCGTCAGGCATGCCCTCCGCTAAGCAAGGGTGCGCCGCAAGTGGTGCACGTCACAGCTCTATTTTCGCAGCGGAGTGCTGTAAGGGCTGGCCTTGGAAGAGCTGCAGGCAGGCAAACTGAACTGCTAGTGAGCTTGACTCGTTGGGGGGCCAGCGTCAGCAGATGGCAACATCTCCATAGAGGCAGGAGTTTTTCTGTGCTTTGGGAGCGGCGGCCATTTTAGAGGGCAGTCTTGGCAATGCTGCGGCCATCTTGGGCTGCTCAGGGCAGCAGATAGAATCAGAGGTGAGTGGAGAGGCTACAGAGAGCCTCTTGGCTTAGGAATTTCAACTCTTCTCACCAAAATGTATTCTGATCCTGCACCAGGCCTACTAGATGGAGAACGACAGGGAGCAGGGAAGAAGCCAGCCATCGCCCAGGCTGTGGGGTCAGTGCTCAAGTGGGTTAATCTGCAAAGCCACACAGGAGATGCTCGGTAAATGTGGCAGACGTATGGAGGAGCTCAGTAGATTAATGTGCAGCTCTTGGACGTTTCAGGGGGTTCAGAGGACCCCTTGGAGGTCCTTTCGGCTCCTTATGAGGATCTGGAGGAGGGAGAGCTCCTTCAAGGGGAGGACCCCTCTGTTGTCCGTGTCTTCTGGAAGGAAGAGCTGTTGCCATTGATTGCAGAGTACCTGGGAGGCTTTGA
Source organism: Ichthyophis bannanicus (assembly GCA_033557465.1). Lineage (NCBI taxonomy): Eukaryota > Metazoa > Chordata > Amphibia > Gymnophiona > Ichthyophiidae > Ichthyophis > Ichthyophis bannanicus. The sequence goes on from CM066032.1 coordinate 340,687,164, forward strand.
ACATTTCCTTCAGGGCAGCAGAGGAGGACTCTTCTCTGGAGAATCTGCTCTTGCAGGGCATGCACTCACCTTTAGAACTCTTTCCCAGTGCACAAGGCCATTATGTAGATGATTGAGGCTAAATGGGATCTGCTGGAGGCGGGTTTATGGGGGGGGGAGGAGGGGGCAATGTCTCAGCTGTACCCAATTCCTCCAGTGAAAAAGGAATTGTTCAAGGCTCCTAAGGTGGACGCCTTGGTTATAGCAGTCATGAAGACTATGATCCCTATGGAGGGTGGAATCGCCTTGAAGGATCCACAGGCTTTGCGGCTGGTCTCTCCTTCTGCAAAATTTCGAGGTCAATGTGTTGTCATTGCAAGCCTCGGTTTGCGTAGTGTATGTTGCATGGGTGTGTATGTGCTGGCTGCAAGCCCTACCAGAACTTCTACAGCTCTGGAGCAGAACCAGCAGAGATTCCTAAGTTAGAAACAGTCTCGGCTTACATAGCAGATGCCTGTTATGACATACTGCAGGCTTTGGCAAGAGCTTGGCCTTGGTGGTAGCATTGCAGTGCTTTGTGTGGCCACACAATTGGGCCACTAATGTATCTTCAAAGATTTGACTCTGCAAAATTCCCTTTAAAGGGAAGCTGCTGTTCAGCAACGTGTTAAAGGAGTTGGGCGATTCCAAGGGGGCTCGGCTGCCAGGAGGCAAGAACCAGTAATCTGGCAAAGGTGGTACATGGGGCTTCTGGCAGTTTTGGGCTATGTGTTTTGCTCTACCAAAGCAGGAATATTTTCCTTACCAGGGTCAGTCCTTTCGTGACAGGGGAGCATCCTGTGGCTATTACATGGGAAATGCCACCACCTCCAAGAAGCCACAATGAAGCAAAGTGGGCCCAGGAGGTGGGAGAGCTGATAGGCTGATGTCAGCAATTTTTACCATTCCTGGGTCCATATTAGACCAGTAGGTATAGGAGGTCATTAGAGAAGGATATGCCCTAGAGTTTGCTTGGCCACTCACAGATGCATTCATATTCTAACTGTGCAAGTCATCGCAGAAGGTGCTGTCTGTGGAACAGACTCTCAGGTGCTTACTGGCTTGGGGGGCACGGGCCTCAAAACACATAAATATGGAGCCTTGCGGATACCACAGTTTCACATGGAAACATTGCATTCTGTTATAGTGGCTGTTCAGCAATGCAAATATTTGACGGCTTTGGATTGAGGCATATCTGCACATTCCCATTTGACCCAAGCATCAGCAATTCTTTCATTTCGCAACTCAGATGGAGCATTTTCACTTTTGGACGATGCTCTTTGGTTTGGCAATGGTGCCCAGGACATTCATCAAAGTGATTGTGGTGGATGCCGTGGCCCTCAGACAGTAGGATGTTCTGATATATCCCTACTTGGACAACTGGCTCATAGGAGGTGAGAGGAGTGTCAGGTAGTGATGGAAAAGATGATCGCCTTCCTGCAGGATCTCGGCTAGGTCATCAATGTGACCAAGAGCAAATTAGTCCCGTCTTGGTGGATTGTATATCTGCGAGTGGGGTTCAACACAGAGAAAGGCGTGGTGGCACTCCCGCAGGAGAGAACAGACAAGATACAATAAAGGTGTGACAGTTCCTGTGGATGTGGAACCCATTGGTGTGGCACTATCTCTGCAGGTGCTCGGATTGATGGTTCAAGTGTTTTCAGACACCATGTCAGTAGCTTATGTCAATCGGCAAGGCAACACAAGGAGTGCCGGGGTAGCTCTGGAGATGGCTCTCCTGTTTGCTTGGGCGGAGAAGAACCTCCTAGCCTTGTTGGCCCAGCACATTGCCAGAGTGGACAGTGTGGAAGCAGACTTCCTCAGCCAGCACTATCTGTATCCTGGAGAGTGGGAGTTGTCAGGAGATATTTCAGTTGATTCTGCAATGCTGGGGTTGTCCTGAAATGGATCTGATGGTGCCAAAGTTTGCTGCTCATTCAGTTGCCACACGGAGATGGGGTTCGAAGGTGTCGACGCCCTGGCTCAGCCTTTGCCAAGTCAGCGACTGCTGTATATGTTTCCTCCGTGGATCCTGATGAGGCATGTGATTCAATGTATACACCACCACCCAGGCAGGATTGTTCTGGCAGTGCAGGATTGGCTGAGGTGACAGTGGTTTGGAGGCCTGATTTGTTCCTGCAGGTCTATTCTTTGGGGTCTCTTGTGGCAGGGACTGATTGGCTCGCTTACAGCATGGCTCTTGAAAGGAGATGGCTAGTGCATAAGGGCTACTCTTCAGCAGTGGTCTCTATTGTGCTTGGTGCCTCTGGAGTTGACCACCGGATGGTAGAGGAGTAGTAAAAGCTGTCAGTGTAGCTGGTTTTAAGAAGTTTGAACAAGTTTCTGGGGGAAAAGTCCATAAATCATTATTAAACTGAGGAAATCCCCTGTTTACTCATTGGACAAGCAGCATGGATTCTGTGTGCCTTTTTAGGAACCTGACAGGTTGGATTGGCCCTTGTTGGAAACAGGATATTGGGCTTGATGGACTCTTGGTCTGAACCAGTATGGCATATCTTATATTCTTATCAACTGTGTCAAAAGAAACAGATAAATCAAGATGGATGAAGACTGAATAAAGGCCCTTGGATTTTGGCTAAAAAGGTTACTGGACACTTTGGCAAGGGCAGATTCAGTAGAGTATGAATGAATGGCTTGAGAGGAAAGAAAATGAAGATAGCAGCAATGAAACGTATGTTTGAGTAGCTTGGCTTGATAAGGGAGGAGGGAGATGATCCGACAATTTGAAGTCTGTCACATAAAAAGACCTTCCTCTTATGTAAGATCTCTCGAACAAATAAATTAATCATCAAATCAGAAAAAAATAGAGGAAAAAGAGCTCTGTAAACTCTTGAAGCAAACGTAGAACTAATAACTTCGGTGAGAGCAGCTATCCAGAATGTCAAATAACCAGAAATAGCTACTAAGAAGTAATAAAAAAAAAAACCTCTTATGCCATTAATTAGAAGCATTCTTATTGGCAAATATATGCATATATGTAGGTAAAATCTTGAATCTTGGAACTGGGCTTTGAACAGTAATACATAAAAACACCTTCTGCCACTGCTTAATTGTATACTCCAATCAATAAATTCATTCATTCATTCATTCATTCATACCATGCGGTTTTACTGTACCCAATCAAAAATCCCATTTCTCCTCTAAACATATAAAAAATTTTATCCAGATCACTTCCTTATTGAGAAGCTGCCATAGAATGCCTAGTTAGTACTGAGGTCTGACAGATTTCCTTGTGGTAAGAAAGCCAAATGCTAGTTTGAGATATTTATTGCAAAGAGAATTTGTCTGTCTTACTGCTTGCAAGGTATCATACTGGCTTCTCAGTGCTACATCAGTGGATATACAAGGGAAAGAAGAAATGTCGTCAGCCCAAGGGAAGCCTACATAGTAGAGGCAGGGGTCAAGAAGGTTTCAGAAGTTCATGAGTTAAGAACCTTAAATTTCAGTTAGGATGATTCGGCACAAATAAAAGGGGGCAGGGAATTTCAAGGGGTTGGCATGAGATAGCAAAATGCAGAATTTTTTTTTTTTATGGGTCTGCTCATGATGGGAATGGGCAACGTAAGGAAGAGTCAGTAAGTCAGCTCTGTGAATAGATCAGTATGGAGAATAAGTATGCAGGTGAACCTGTATAAAAAGCTTTATTAGCGAGAATCAAGATTTTGAAATCATAGCAGTAGGATAACGGGAGCCATTGGCTATGGTAAAAAAAAAAAGTGCTGTGACATAACAGTACGAGTATCTGAATGCATTATTCCACAGTTCGATAGCAGTGTTTTGAACGATTGGAGCCTACTTGAGCTCAAAGGAGGGGATGTTGCAATAGTTTAAACGGGGAAGGACTAACAAATGGATTATTATAGTCGGGGCCTGAATACTTAGGAATGATTATACCATACAAATATGCCGAAGAGCAAGGAAGGAAGCTTTTAACTACAGCAGAGATGTGATCATGAAAAATAGGTCAGAATCCAAGGTAACCAACACTCAGATAAAGAAGAGATTTAGTGAGTGTGGTTGATTGGAGATCCAGCAGTGGAAGGGCTTCAGAACGACCAGTGATCCAGAGTGCTTGAGATTGAGGGATTCAACTTAATATGATGGGAGTCCAACCAAGAGGCCATAGCATTGTCGGGTATTAATTGAATGTAAATTGGGGGGGGGGGGGGGGATGGTTCCAGTATGTCAAAATATTGTCAGCACAGTGGAATGTACTAATGCTGTGATACTGGATAATTTTAGCTAAGGGAACTAAGAATATATTGAACAGTAGGAGAGACAGGATGAAGTCCTAAGGAATTCCAGAAGGAAACTGAAACCAAGAAGAATGAGAGGAGGGGCCTAGTAAAACACGAGCATGACGATTGTGGAGGAAAGAGAAACCAGCATGTAGATCCAGACCAGCTCGTAGGTCTTGTTCTCTGCACTTGATAGAGAGACACCAGTGATTAATTCTTGACTATGTAGTAGTTGACTGCATACAGTATACATATAGTTGGATTCTGCTTTGTGTAGTGCATACTCTACACAGCTCCACCCAGCTCTTACTGCTCCTGAACTGCCTCCTTTGAGTTCTTCCAGCCTGGTCTGAGTGAAGTGGGGAGAACATGCACTAGATGTGAATCACTTAATATTAGGAACAGCAGCAGAGGTGGAGCTCTGGCAGCCATATGCAGCAGTCAAGATAAGTAACTGAGCCAGTTGGTCACATCACACAGATTTTTCCCTTCTTTTATTTAACTAGGCTTATATACCGCTTTTCTATAAGTCAAAGCAGTGTACATTCGGATACTGTATATATATTTTTTCCCTTGTCCCTGAAGGGCTCACAATCTGTTTTTGTACCTGAGGCAACAGAGGGTTAAGTGGCTTGCCCAAGGCCACAAGGAGCACCTGTGGGACTAGAAACCCCAGTCCTTCCAGCCCAAGGTGACTGTCCTCTAGCAGGATTCGAACCCTGGTTCTCCAGTCCAAGGTAACTTGCCCCAACCACTAGGCCACTCCTCCCTGTTTTTTACTTATATATAGCTAGAGCTGGTCTTTTATGATGGGTTCATCTGTTTTCTGCTGTCTCTTTCCTTTGAAAATTGAGAGACACACTAATAGGACTTTAAGTGCTTCCTTGGCTCTTGTTTTGGCTATATGAATCTTCTCCATGTCCACATTGCCTTGCGCTTGAAAAGGTTGGGAAACGCTGTTATGGTGACTCTTGCACTCTATATATTTAAACTTGCTTAGCTGTTTGATGGAATGCTTTCATGAATTTGTGTTAATTTAAGAATGTCACATTCAGTATGTCATCCAATACTGTTGTACCTTAAGTGTAACTTGACTTCAGCTACTACTGAAAAGCATGAGCTAATTTCAGATCCAGATTGCGTGGGTTCAAACATATGCATATGACAGTAAATTGTATTTCCATGCAGAAGTGTAAATTACTAAGTTTGAAAACTAAGGAATAAGGAACTCTGTCATTTTTGAGAGCCACTGCTGGTATCGTGGTGGTGGTGGTCTTTTGAAATACTGAGAGCAGAGTTTAGATTCTTGTCTGAATCTCAACATCAGGTAATAGTTACTTCCATTGCACACCTGCTCAGATATGATAGCATACCAGTGTGCCACAACATACTGTTCAGGGGAAAACTGCACCAAGTATTTTCCTTGCCTGAAATAATACATGGAAAATTTGCAACAGAAATCTTTTCACAAATAGCATTCTGAATAGTTTCAGCCCTTTTTATCTTTACTCATTGCAGATGTCCCCAAACTCTGTTCTTGAGGGCCTCAATCCACTGTTTTTCAGGATTTCCACAGTGAATATGTGCGAGATCTATTTGCATGCACTGTCTTCATTGTATACAAATCGATTTCATACATATTGTGAAGATTCTGAAAACCTAACTAGGTTTTGGCCCTTTAGCGAGGTTAGGAATCCTTGCACTATAACCTTTTCAAGATTCCACCTCTTTGAACTACGTTTTGGGTTCCAAATCTGTCACAAAAAAAGATCAATGGCCTCTAGTGCCTCAGAAGAAATGCCTGGCAATCTACTTCCAGGCAAACTGCCAAGAAAACCCAGGAGCTGCTGGGTTGCCAGGAGTCGGCATTGACTCGAAGGCACACATTTGTATTTTGCAATTGCCTTTCCAACCCCTTGCTTTAAGATATTTTAAAATACAAGTATGATAAGTAGCTCCCTGCCACAGTGACGATTTATAATCTAAGGGCCACTTCTTACTAATACCATCTGCCACAAAGACATAGGAATAAAATGGGCTATGCAGCATGTAGCTCAAGGTCCTAAGTTGGTATTAGGGGTAATGGAGGGCAAAGTGACTTGCCAAAAGTTAGAAGTATCGTTTGGATGAATGAGATTGGAGCTCTGGCTTCTGTGGTTCTCAGTCCACTGCTTTAACCACTAGGCCATTCCTGTACTCAGGAAGTAGATATTTTTTAAGATCAAAAAATAACCTGCTGAAGTGTCTATATTCACAAGAATTTTGTAAACCTTTTGGTTACTTGATCCTTCAAAGATTTATCTGAAACTGGACTCATTCCAGGTCCTGTGCCCTACAAAAACTTAAAAGCAGGAACATCACTAGCAGCCTCAGTGGTTCTAGGCCCAGACAAAGGGGGGGAGTCTTCATACAGTGGAGCTTTGAGAGGAGAAATAAGTCTGATTCTTGGACTCCCCAAAGCAAGGGTGTCAACTCCAGTCCTGGAGGGCCACAAACCAGCCTGAATTCAGGATGTCTGTAGTGAATATGCATGAGAGAGATTTGCATGCACGGACCTCTTTGCATGCAGATATATTTTATGCATATTTGTTAGGGGTATCCTGAAAACCTGATTGGTTTGCGGCCTTCCAGGGCTGGAGTTTCACAAATGTGTCTGGGGCAGGAATGTCAGTCTGTGCTTGTGGTTTTCCTGATGTCCAGAGAAGTTGTCATGTGTCATCCATCTACTACATCTATCAGTACCTGCTACAACCACTATAATCCTGACAGGGAATTCCTTCCCAGCAAATACAATTTTGCTGTGTTTTCCCACTGATTCCATAGTTGCAGCAAATTTGGCCATCAGACTTCTGATCTAGTAGCCTCAGTCACTGTTCCCTCTAAGCTGTGCGCGTGTGTGCGCGCGCACATACTTTACAACAGAGCGTACAAAAATTGCGGTTCTGATAGAAAACAACACAGACGTCTTAAAATTTAAAAGTTGTGATTGTAATTACTAGAAATTTTCTGCTTCATTTAGTAATCGTCTATTTTCATTTAATTTGATTAAAATCAATGTGATGTACATATTGTATTTTGACGTGTAGTCAAATTTTAAAGTATATAACTCCGAGTGTCGTTATGTGGCGCACAAAAATTTAACCTTCCTTCAAAAGCTGCACAGCTGATATTTTATGCGCACACAGCTCACAGAAAATTAGAGGGAACATTGGCCTTAGTAGAAAAGTTCTCGGACTCTCCAACTTGGGCATGCTGCTTAGCTACTCTAGATCCAATAAGCAAAAGCACAAATTAAAAAATTAAGCCCATTCCTTGGGGAAACCGAGCCTTTTAAAAATAGCGATCTCATTTACTTAGTTGTTCAAGTAGTAAAAATATGACATTAGTTTTCAGAATTTGGCAGTGGTGCATATATTGAAGTTTAGGAGTATTTCCTTGCCCTTGTCAAAATTTTGCTTGACCCAAACATCAAGCAGAGCACATTGCAATGATAGTGGAAAAAATCAACTGATGAAATTCGTCAACACGACCTTGCAGCATGCCATCTACGCACATGGGCAGGATCACCAGATATGTAAATAAAAGCTAGGCAGACTGTAAGCTCTCTAATAGAAATAGTACTGGGGAAAAATATAAAGAAAAGCAAAGTTTATCTATAATGCAGTGTTCCTTATCGTCACTCCAGTCCAGTCCCTTCACTTCTGGGGTTACGCAACCCTTCCAGCAGCTTGGAGGCTGAGCCCAACCTTTTTGGGGGATGGAGCGGTATAAATACCACTGGGACCACCCACCCACTCCAGTATTCTCAGCCTCCAAGCAGATGGAGGGTTCCGTAAGCCTGGGGCTTACTGGAGTCCTACCTTGATTTTCTTAATTTCCTTAATTTTTCCTAATTTTTGCTTAATTTTACTTAATTCAGTTATTTAATTTTGCTTTTATTTCTTTAGCGTTTTTGGGGGCTCTGCTCCTTTAAGAATTGCCTCTCTCTCCCTCCCCCCGGCTCCGACGCGGCTCGCAGAGCAAAGCCTCGGGTCTGCAGCAGCGAGGAGGTGCTCTGCTCTACCCAGCTTCCTGCACTTCTAGCTCTGCCGTCTTCGGGGGAAACAGCCTCGCACCAAAGCCCTGAAGGTGGCTGAGCGCTAGAGGCTGCAGCGACAACCGGAGGGAAGCCAACCATCCCGGTCCGACGCTGCTGACCGCGGAGAAGAACCGCGCGGTGCCAAGGTTATCTCACGGTGCGATCAGACAGCGATCGCACTCGTGCTTCAGAGGGGGCTCAGCGCCGGTCTCAGCGTTGGAGAGCAGGCAGGCGCCAGAGTCCTTTTTCCCCGAGCAGGCTCCACGTGGTGAGGCCTACCACGTGTAGAGCCCTCGGGTGGTATTCGCAGCATCGGGCCCAGGATCTTCAAGCTACAAACAGCAAGTACCTCCCTTAGGGGACAAAGGAGTGTTAGCCACTAATTTTAATTAATTTCGATTTAATTTTAATTAATTTTGAGTTAATGTTTTTGATTTATGCTCGATTTCGATTTTAATTTATTTAACGTTAATTTTAATCGCTATTAACTTATTGCAGCCCAATTGGGTTTAGTTTAAGGTAATCCGTTTAAATCTCCTAGGGGTATTTAAAGGAATTGTTTCCTAAGGGAAATTGGGCTTTGGTTGCAAGGGCCTCAAAGATAAGCCCCAACCTTTCCCCATGGCTTCTAAGCCACGCTGTCCTTCATGTGGTACGCGCAGGGGCACCTCCGCAGAGGCAGGAATCTGCAGGAGCTGCGCTGCAGTGGCTGCATCAGTAGAACAGGAGATACTGCAGCCTTCCCAGGGATCATCAGACCCTCTAGTAGGGGATGGGGGGTCCCAGGGTTCAATCTCTACCCCCTCGGAGCTACCCACGCCTCCCCTACTCCCTCCGCCCCCACCCTCGAGTGCAGGAGGGGACGGAGAATTTTTCTCCCCTGACTTTATCCTTTTACTCCATAAGGCCTACTGCCTGCGCAAGCAGGGCCTAGGAGCAGAGGAGGTTACCACACCAGTGGAAGAAAGATCAGCCAGGCTCCTCGGGGCTATCAACCCGGAATCTAGCATCCCTTCTAAGCGTCAGCGTCTGGAGGGGGAAGACCTCCTACCGTCCTTTTCCCAGGGGGCTCCGGAGGAGGATGGCTCGGTGAAGGATTTGGACGAGGATGAGGAGGAGCTGGAAGAAGGAGAGATCCCGGAAGAAGATCAATCTCGGATAGTTAGGGTCTTTAGGCGAGAGGAGCTTCCGGCGTTAATTAATGAATCCTTAAAAGTACTCAATGTGGCCTCAGATATACCATCGCAGGAAGAGGCATTGGAGGACCCCTTAATACAGGCCATTAGGAGATCCCAGAAGGTCTTCCCGGTCCACAGGGTAGTGCGCCAGATGATCCAGGAAGAATGGGACCAACCCGAATCCAGTTTAAGGGGAGTCAGAACCATGTCTCGCCTATACCCTCTCCCAGAGACAGATAAGGAACTGCTAAAATCGCCCAGGGTGGATGCAGCGGTATCTGCAGTCACTAAGAAGACGACTATCCCAGTTGAGGGCAGTTCAGCCTTAAAAGACGCACAAGACAGGAAGCTGGATACACTCCTGAAACAAGCCTTTGATGTAAGCGCCCTCGCATTGCAGGCCTCCGTGTCAGGAGCTTGGGTAGCTCGAGCCTGCTTAAGATGGGCTCAGCAGCTTCAGTCAGAGGACTCTTCGGCCAAGATCCAGGCGAACTCAGCCAGAGTGGAATCCGGCGCAGCCTACTTGGCGGATAGTCAGTATGACCTCATCAGAAGCCTAGCCAAAAACATGGCCTCGGTGGTGGCGGCTAGACGTTACCTGTGGCTACGTAATTGGGCAGCTGATGCTTCCTCGAAGGCACGCCTAAGTCGGCTCCCTTTTAAAGGGAAACTCTTATTTGGGGAGGATCTGGAGAAGCTGGTCAAAGATCTGGGCGAGTCTAAGGGAGGTAGACTCCCAGAAGATAGACCAAGACAAGGCCGTCCCCAAGCCCCAGTGCGCACACAGCCTAGGGAGGCGCGGAGATTTCGAACAGCCAGATCAAATCCCTTTTCCAGGGGCCGGTTTCCCTCTAAGGGACAAGGTTTCAGAGGTTTTCGAGGGGCAGGTCGGGGATTTGGGGCTTCCTCCTTCTCGGGCCCTAGGAAACAACAATGAGGTGTCGGGGGTCCAGGGGGAAGGACGGCCGGTAGGCGGCTGCCTGAGGCTGTTTCTCCCCGCCTGGACCCGTGTCACGTCCGATCAATGTGTCCTAGAGGTGATCAGAGAAGGTTATGCACTAGAATTCGCAAAGCAAATCCCACCAGCATTTGTTCAGTCGCCCTGTGGCGCTCCAACAAAAAGGGCAGCAATCGAGTCTACTCTTGCCCGTCTAATAGCCTTAGGGGCGGTAATTCCAGTTCCTCCAGACCAGTGCGGATCCGGTCGGTACTCGATTTACTTTGTGGTACCAAAAAAGGAGGGTTCCTTTCGGCCAATCCTAGATCTAAAACAAGTCAACCGCTGCCTCAGGGTACCTCACTTTCGGATGGAGACCCTACATTCAGTCATAGCGGCCGTGAGGGGAGGGGAGTTCCTCACTTCCCTCGACTTGACGGAAGCCTACTTGCACATCCCGGTCAGGAAGTCCCATCAACAATTCTTGAGATTCGCAGTACCAAGAGGCCACTTTCAGTTCCAGGCCCTGCCCTTTGGCCTAGCCACGGCTCCCAGAACGTTCACCAAGGTAATGATCATAGTGGCGGCCTTCCTAAGGAAGGAGGGAATATTAGTACACCCCTACTTGGACGACTGGCTGATCCGCGCAAAGTCGGCACAGGAAAGCCATTTGGCAACGTCCAGAGTGATTCAGGTCCTAGAGGAGTTGGGGTGGGTCATCAACCGGACAAAGAGCAGGTTGACTCCCTCTCAGGAACTCGAGTACCCCGGAGCAAGATTCGACACCTTCAGGGGCAGGGTATTCCTGTCACGGTCAAGATCAAGGGATCTAAGAGTTCTAATCACGCAGTTTCTGGGCAGACGAAATCCCTCAGCGTGGCATTATCTCCAAGTTCTGGGAACTATGGCGGCATCAATAGAGGTGGTGCCATGGGCCAGGGCCCACATGCGGCCGCTGCAGCGGGCGCTATTGCGTTGTTGGTCTCCCCAGCATCAGCCCCTCTCAATGCAGTTACCTTGCGCTCCGCGGACCAAACAGTCCCTCCAATGGTGGAGGTGTCCGAAGAACCTGGACCGCGGAATGCCCCTCGATCCCCATCAGTGGTTGCTGTTGACGACGGATGCCAGCCTGTCAGGCTGGGGAGCGCATTGCGAGGACCAGTTCGTCCAGGGTCGCTGGTCACAGTTGGAATCACAGTGGCCCATCAACAGACTGGAATTGCGGGCCGTCACTCTGGCTCTCAAGGCATTCAGGATATTAGTGCAGGGAAAGGCAATTCGCGTTCTCTCTGACAATGTCACCGCGGTGGCCTACATCAACCACCAGGGAGGCACCAGCAGTCACGCCTTAGAGAAGGAGGCGGACTCTCTTTTCCAGTGGGCGGAATCCCGACTACTGGCTCTCTCAGCGCAGCATGTGGCGGGCGAGGACAACGTCACTGCCGACTTCCTCAGCAGGTGCAAGATAGACCACGGAGAGTGGGAACTAGAACAAGAGACCTTCAACCAGATAGTAGCCCTTTGGGGTCGCCCAGTCATGGACCTCATGGCACGGTTCTCTACAGCCAAGGTGGACAGATTCTTCAGCCGAAGGAAGGAAAGGATGTCCGTAGGGTTAGATGCCCTGTCTCAAAAGTGGCCTTCGGAGGGCCTTCTCTATGTATTTCCCCCTTGGGCTATGATCGGGAAAGTTCTCCAACGGGTGGAGTCTCACCAGGGCTTGGTAATCCTCATAGCTCCGGATTGGCCTCGCCGCCCATGGTATGCCGATCTGATCAGACTGCTCGCCGACCGTCCTTGGCGGCTTCCTTACAAAAGGGACCTGCTAAGGCAGGGTCCGGTCCGGATGCCTAACGTGGATCAGTTCTCGCTTACGGCCTGGCTATTGAGAGGGCGCGGCTTCTAAAACGAGGCTACTCAGGAGCAGTAATCTCGACTCTGTTGAAGGCCAAAAAGCGCTCGACCTGTCTTTCTTATGTAAGGGTTTGGCGCATCTTTGAAGCTTGGTGCGCGGAGCATCGTCGGAAGCCACTTTCGGCCTCAGTCCCGGAGATTCTGGACTTCTTACAAGCAGGTTTCGAAAAAGGTCTGGCGCATAGCTCCTTGTGGGTTCAGTTGGCGGCTATCTCTTGCTATAGAGGAAAGGTCCGGGGTAAACCCTTAGGGGCACACCCGGACGTCTCCAGGTTCCTAAGAGCGGTTAGTCGGCTACGTCCGCAACGGAGATCGGTCATCCCTCCTTGGGATCTTAACTTAGTGCTAAATGCCTTGATCGGGGAACCCTTCGAGCCAGTGAAGAGAGCCTCCTTAAAGGATTTAACTCTAAAGACAGTCTTCCTGGTCGCCATCTGCTCGGCCAGAAGGGTCTCGGAATTGCAGGCGCTTTCTTCCCAGCCCCCCTTCCTGTCCTTCCTCAAGGACAAAGTGGTTCTGCGTACAGTGCCGTCCTTTTTACCCAAGGTTATCTCTCCTTTTCATGTGAACCAGACAGTTACCCTACCAGTCTTAGCGTCCAAGGGGCAGGAAGGTAGAGACGACAGGCTGCGTCTACTAGACGTCCAGAGGACCTTGAAACGTTACCTCTCTCGCACAGCGCCATTCCGAAAGTCCGACTGACTATTCATCCAGTTTGGAGGGCCGCACAAAGGTGAGGCGGCGGCCAAGGCTTCCATCTCCAGGTGGATCAGAGAGGCGATTGCCTCCGCTTACATCCTGAAGGGGAAGCAGGTTCCGGTGGGGCTGCGGGCCCACTCCACTAGGGCTCAGGCGGCCTCTTGGGCGGAATTTTCCCTGGTACCTCCGCTGGACATCTGTAGGGCAGCGACTTGGTCATCGCTGCATACCTTCTCCAAGCACTATAGACTGGACGTGCAGAGTGCAGCGGACGCCCGGTTCGGGCTAGCGGTTCTTCAGTCCGGTATGCCGGAACCCACCCAGGGGTGAACTGCTCTGGTACTTCCCAGAAGTGAAGGGACTGGACTGGAGTGACGATAAGGAAATAGTAATTAGATCTTACCTGCTAATTGCTGTTCCTGAAGGAACGACAGTCCAGTCCCTGATCCCACCCGCTTCCGGCAACCGTTTCAGACCTCGGGTTCAGGGCAAGGCAATGTTTCGGACGTAGGACCGGTACGGCAGGAAGAAGACCGGGAGGAAGCCGGCTCGGGTAGAAGCAGACATCTCCTCAGGCTGTTCCCAGGCCTCCTCTCCTTTTTTTCCCTTTACATAAAAAAAAAAAAAGATTTCAATATATATGCCTGTTGCATAGGTTTGAGTTTTTATTTTAGGTTACGTTATGGAGTTTTCAGTAGAAGTTAGTTAGATCTGCTTTTTCAATCGAATACTGGAGTGGGTGGGTGGTCCCAGTGGTATTTATACCGCTCCATCCCCCAAAAAGGTTGGGCTCAGCCTCCAAGCTGCTGGAAGGGTTGCGTAACCCAGAAGTGAAGGGACTGGACTGTCGTTCCTTCAGGAACAGCAATTAGCAGGTAAGATCTAATTACTATTTCTTTTTTTTGTTGCAAATAGGACTCTTCTGAGTTGAAAACCTAGATATTGGTCATGTTACAGGGTGTATTTAAAGGATTCCACTGTATACAAATAGTAATTACACTTACCTGGTAATTGTAGTTCCTTGAGAGACGACAGCTTAGTCCTTGACGTATGGGTAGTGTACCTCCTCCTGCAGCATGAAGACTGGACCAATCAGATTTCAACTCCCCTGGAACCATCACCCCAGGCAACTCTGGAACTCCAGTGAACTACTGTCAAAGCAAACTCAAACACGTAGCTAACCTTTAATAAGGTCCCTCTTACAGGAAATGTATTCTTTTATTTTTATATTGTAGCCAAAAGCCACAACTAACAGGGACGGAAAGTCCCGCCCCTGCCACATCAGAAACAGAGAGGGAGAATAAAAGGAAAAAACATTGGAGCGAAAGGAAAGAAAACAAGGAAACGCACTCACCTGGGAATACGGACCTCTGAACCCAAGGCGTGCCGCGCTAAAAGAAATGAGACAGGGAGAGGCAGGAGGACTAAGCTGTCGTCTCTCAAGGAACTACAATTACCAGGTAAGTGTAATTACTATTTCCTTATCGTTCCTCCAGCTTAGTCCTCGACGTATGGGATGTATCAAAGCAGCCTAACGGGCGGGATTTTGCCAGCCGGCACGCAGAACCGCGGAACCAAAACCGGCATCGCTCGCCGCCAAGACATCAAGTCTATAATGTTTACTGAAAGTGTGCAAAGAAGACCACGTGGCCGCCTTACAGATATCCACCGGCGAAACTAAGCCGAACTCCGCCCAGGACGCTGCTTGCGCTCGCGTAGAATGAGCACGTAACCCAATAGGCAGAACCCGACCGTGTAAGAGATAAGCCAAGCCAATTGCCTCTTTAATCCACCGAGCAATAGAGGCCTTCGCCGCCGCGTCTCCTTTGCGGGAGCCGCCAAACAGCACAAACAAGCGGTCCGATTTACGAAAATCACTGGTAACCTTCAAATAGCGTTGCAAGACCCTCTTGAGGTCCAACCGACTTAGACCGCGATCAGAAGCCCGCCCCTCCGACTCCGAAAATACCGGAAGGGAGACGACTTGATTCAAGTGGAAAGGAGAAGCCACCTTAGGTAAAAAGGAAGGCACAGGTCGTAGAACCACTTTTTGAGCCGAGAAGGACAGGAAAGGCTCTCTGCAAGAAAGAGCCTGGAGCTCGGAAATACGGCGTGCCGAACAAATCGCCACGAGAAAAACCGTTTTGAGCGTTAAATCATTTACCGAGCTGCGAGACAGAGGCTCAAAAGGGGCTGCAGTGAGAGCCCGCAACACCAAATTAAGATCCCATGAGGGCACGGAGACTCTGCGAGCCGGACGCAACCGAGAGACAGCTCGCAAGAAACGAATTACATCAGCATGAGCCCCTAAAGACACGCCCTGAACCTTTCCGCGATAACAGGACAGTGCCGCCAATTGTACACGCAAAGAACTGGCGGCCAGACCCTTAGCAAAACCGTCTTGTAAGAAATCCAGGATCACCGGAAGAGAGGCTGTAGCCGCTCGTATCTGATGCCGAGAGCACCAGTCCTCAAATATACGCCAAATCCGAACATAGGCCAGCGACGTGGATCGTTTGCGTGCTTGCAACAGGGTCGCCACGACAGACCGGGAATAACCCCGTTTCCTTAGCCGAGCCCTTTCAATAGCCAGGCCGTAAGAGAGAATCTCTCCACCTGAGGCATGCGAAGAGGACCCTGACACAACAGATCCGGAACCAAGGGGAGCCTCCACGGAGAACCGTCCACCAACAGCATCAGGTCGGCATACCAAGGACGACGAGGCCAATCCGGCGCTATCAGCAGCACTTGACCCCGGTGAGCCTCGATACGCTGAATCACTCGTCCCAGCAGGGGCCACGGAGGAAACACGGAGAGAAGACCCGCGGAGGGCCAAATCTGTAAAAGAGCATCCAGACCCTCGGACATCGGCTCCCGCCGTCGACTGTAGAATCGAGCCGCCTTCGCAGAGCGGAACGTGGCCATCAAGTCCATGACCGGTTGTCCCCAACGCTGAACCAGCTGCGCGAACACTCTGGGATGGAGTTCCCATTCGCTGGGATCCACCTGAACCCTGCTGAGAAAGTCCGCTGTCACGTTGTCTTTTCCGGCGATGTGCGCCGCGGAGAGGGCTGTCAGTCGGGGCTCTACCCACTCGAACAATGTCCGAGTCTCCGCCTCCAGACCGACGCTTCCGGTTCCACCCTGCCGGTTGATGTAGGCCACAGTCGCCGCATTGTCGGAGAGAACCCGAACCGCCCGAGACGATATCCGGGTCTCGAAGTGTTGTAATGCCAATCGAACGGCCCGAAGCTCCAAGCGATTGATCGACCAAGCCCTCTCCTCCGGAGACCAGAGCCCCTGAGCGAACTGACCCTCGTAGTGAGCGCCCCAGCCCGTCAGGCAGGCATCCGTTTAAGAGCGGAACCCACACTGGCTGCTCCAACGGCATCCCCATGCGAAGCGTGACTGGACTCAACCACCAGCGGAGATCCTTCCGAACTGCCATCGGGCAAGGTAGACGTTTGCTCAGGGAGTCGGACTGGTTGGACCAGCGACGGAGCAAGGCCCGCTGGAGCGAACGCATGTGAAAACGCGCCCAAGGCACTACCTCCAGGGAAGCTGCCATAGTCCCCAGCAACTGCAGATAATGCCATGCCGACGGAGCTGGAGACTGACGGAACTTCCGCACCAGGGCCTGAAGAGCCAAGGTCCTGCGGTCGGGAAGAGAAACCAATCCCCCACATGTTTCGAACTGCACCCCCAAATATTCGAGAAGCTGTGTCGGAACCAACTGGCTCTTGTGGGGGTTGACCACCCAGCCGAGCGACTGCAAGAGCGCCACTACCTTCGCCGTCGCCGCCAAGCTTTCTGCGTGAGACTTCCCGCGAATCAACCAATCGTCCAGATAGGGATGTACTAGTACGCCGGCTTTGCGCAAGGCTGCTGCAACCACCACCATGATTTTGGTGAAAACTCACGGTGCGGTCGCCAGTCCGAATGGCAAAGCCTGAAACTGGAAATGACCCCAGGGCAGCGCGAAGCGGAGATACTTCTGTTGGTCCTCTCGAATAGGGATATGGAGATAAGCCTCCGTGAGGTCGAGAGACGTGAGAAACTCGCCCCGGCGGACAGCGACTATCACTGACCGAAGGGTTTCCATGCGAAAGTGGGGAATCCGCAGACAACGATTCACTCCTTTGAGATCCAAAATGGGACGAAGATCGCCACCCTTCTTTGGCACCACGAAATAGATGGAGTACCTTCCCCGACCATATTCCGCTTGCGGCACGGGAATAACCGCCCCCAGCTGAAGAAGACGATCGAGCGTTTGCCGGACCTGAAGGGTCTTTCGGACACCGCGGCAGGGGGACGCTACAAATGAATCGAGCACGGGACTGGCCAAATCGAGAACATACCCGTCTCGTATGATGTCCAAAACCCACTGATCGGAAGTAATTTGGGTCCAAGCGGAGAGAAAACGTCGAAGACGTCCTCCGATCAATGGCAACTCCACTTGGACCCGCTGCCCTTCATTGGGGCTTGCGAGCGGCCGGAGAACCAGACGCCGAGAATCCACGGCTGGCTCCTCGAAAGCCGCGAAAACCCGACACCCGGGAGCTAAATCTGCCACGCTGGAAGCCCCCATAACGGGGCGAACGGAACCTACAAAAGTCCCGAAACTGCCCCCGAGCCACCGGAAGCGACCTACCCCGCTTGGGTCTATCTTCCGGCAGGCGACCGCCTTTGGACTCTCCTAAATCTTTGACCAACTTATCCAAATCCTCACCAAAGAGGAGCCTACCCTTAAACGGTAATTTGCCCAACCGCGACTTGGAAGAGCCATCGGCCGCCCAATTTTTTAACCAAAGGGCTCTGCGGGACGCCACTACGGATGCCATGCTATTGGAAAGAGCTCGGATGAGATCATACTGGACATCCGCCAAATACGCCGTACCAGATTCCAAGCGGTGAATTTCCGTCAACATGTCGGCCTCCAAGGAAGGAATCTGCTGAAACCACTGAACCCAGCGTAAGCAGGCACGGGCAACCCAAGCTCCACAAACGGAAGCCTGTAAGGCAATCGCGTCCGCCTCAAAGGCTTGCTTTAACAGTCCGTCCATTTTCCGATCCTGCGGCTCACGTAAAGCCGCACTCCCTTCCACCGGAATGGTGGTTTTCTTAGTCACCGCCGACACGGCCGCGTCGACTTTAGGAGACCGAAAGCGTTCTAGATCTGCGTCCGATAAAGGATAAAGGCGACGCATGATCTTAACCCCCTTGAGCCCCGATTCAGGGGAGTCCCACTCGGCCTGAATCATCTGGTCAATAACCTTGTGAATGGGGAACACCACATTAGTTTGTCGTACCGCTTGAATGATGGGATCTGCTCCGTCGGCCTCCTCCACCGTAGCCGTAGGAGCCAACCCCAAAGTCTGAAGCGCCTCCGAAACCAGAGCCGGTAGCTCCTCACGGCGGAAAACGCGAATAATCTTTGCCTGATCCTCCGGCTCGGGAAGCTCGCCCTCTTCCAAGCCATCGGCATCCACCTCCTGGTCGAACTCAGGCTCATCACCTTCAGGCCAATCAGTCTCTGAAGGAAAGGTTTCGTGCATCCGCGGCCTCTTAGGAGCCCTGCTGCCGGACGACGGGGACTCCCCTGAAGAGGACTGAGCAGACACCCCCTGCGTTGGGGATGGTGCAGCTCCCATAACCTGGCGTCTACGGCAGAACGCCTGGTGCAGGAGCAAAACAAAATCGGGAGAAAAGTCCTCCAAGGGCAAAGCTCCCCCAAGGCCCGACTGCCCCACAGACGGTAAGCAACCGGTAGAAGGAAGCCCCGAGGGTCCCTCCAGAGGAGACTCCAAGTCTCCTGCTGAGGCAGCAGTCTGTGCCGTCGCAGGCAAAGAACTTTCCAAGTGCTGCTCCATGCTGCGGGACAGCGAGGGCACACTCCGGTCTCCGCGTCAGCGCCCCGCCGAGATCCACAAATGAGACAAAGAGATCCCCCTGGCATGGAAGCCCTTGTGCTGGTGAAGCTAGCAGCGCACTACTGGAAGGGAAAGAACCGGCTAATTGCCCCAGAAGAACCCTGCGGTAACTGGGCAGTAGCCAGCAAAAGAAAACCTGTGCAGTGAGGAGGGGGAAACGTCACCCCTTTGCTCAGCTAGCAACAGTTGAGACTCTTGTAGAGCAGGCTCGTTTCTGTCACCCTGTGAAATGTTTTTTTTTTTTTTTTTTTTTTTAAATAAGCCACCCAAGGACACCCGAGGGCTGACAAACCACGGATACCACAACCGCCCCGCAAAGGTGAGGAAAAGTACACGCTGAAGCACCTCCCCCCCCCCCCAGGAACCGCGAGACCGTTGCAGACCGAGGACCAAGGGCCGAAACGAAAACTGGCCAGAAAGAAACAAGAACTGAAAGAAATCAAGAGAAATTAAAGAAACAAGCTAAAATAAGGAAAGGAAATTAAAGAAATAAAAAAAAAATCTACCGCGGCAAACACTGAAGAAAAAAACCACGATTCAGAAAAAAATGGCCGCGTCAGTCAGGCAAATTTGGCGCGCTTTTTCTCCCGCCGAGAAAAACAGCCCGAGGGAAATGTAACCTTGCATGCAGAGACCGCGCACCCCCCGAATACCGCGACCCCGGGAGACCCCCGAACGAAGAGGCTTAGCACACAGAGATTGCAGAACAGCTGGGTAGATTACAGAACGCGGCTCAGAAGCAGTTCCGATCTCACCCAGCCGACAGTACTCACCGGCACCAGATACTCAAACCCAGCAACCCTCCGGAGAGGGGCTGGTGGGCAGCCGCCGCCGGAGCTCTGCCCCGAAGATCCCTGGGGCAGAGATCCGCTTACCCAAAGGGAACTGACTCACAAAACAGAAGCGGCAAAGGCTGTGCAGGAGAGGGACTTTCTTCAGGCCCCCCCCTCCCGGAGTGCCGTGATAGTAAGAACAAAATTTAAAGGGACAGGAACCTTACAATAATAAAAGGAAAATAAGCCCTAATAGGACTCAAAATAAATACCCAAAAGGTTAGCTAGGGAAAAAAAAAAAGCAAATAACTACTTAAGTAGTGAGCCCAGCTAGGCTCACTCACGTCTTCCTGCTGAATGAAGACTGGACACACTGGAGTTCCAGAGTTGCCTGGGGTGATGGTTCCAGGGGAGTTGAAATCTGATTGGTCCAGTCTTCATGCTGCAGGAGGAGGTACACTACCCATACGTCGAGGACTAAGCTGGAGGAACGATAAGGAATATTGCTTTTTTCATCTGGAATGGTCAAGACCAGCACCATTCTGGATAATGTATTTTTCTGGATAATGGAAGTTATGGCTCAGTCATCTATAGCATGACCCAGGTCAGCACTTGTCCACACCTCTTGTCACCAGTGCTTCTCCCTCCAGTTCACAGCTCACATCAGTTGTCTGAACCCCCAAGGTGCTCAATAGATTAATTTACACTCTGCAATATTAATCTGTGCTGGGCTTTGCTTTTCAAACAAGTGATCTGAGCTTAGGGGCAGAAGTTAAGAGAGCCTGCCTGAGATCCATTTTTTGGATCACAGAAGTTTCAGGATGATGGAATTTGAGAGCACCTGTTCAGCAGAGCAGTTTTTCATTTTAACTTTTGCAATGAAGTTTGGTGCACCAAATGGATAAAAGGCTCTGTGACTTATCTTTACAGGTTAAAAACAAAAGCCAATCCTTAAATATTTCTGATGAACCATTAATTCACCCTGTTATGGCAAAGCTGCTGTATGTGGTAGAGGCTCCAGACTGTTCCCTTCTGTCTGCCAAACCACTGATTCATATAGTCATGCTGTTAAGTTTTTTTTAATGGCATCTGGATAACTACTTGTCAGTATTTCTTTGTAATACTTCATGATTTCCAAAGTCAGTTGTATAACTGCAGTAGACTCCTAAAGGTGTGTTTTTTTTTCTTTTAGCATCATGGAATTTGAGAAGGCCTGTTAGTGAGGGCTGGGATTTTTAAAACAGTTCTTACTATCTCTTTAAAACTTGTGTGTTACTATTTCTGCCTTTTTAGTACAAAGGATTTTTTGCCCACTTTTATTTGTTCATGGGAGAAAACCTTTCACAAGAGGAATTTATCTTTAAAATGTAATGCTTATTACCGATTAATATAATTGCTTAAGTAGGTACTTGTAGGAAATTATCTCATGTAATGCTTTTGTTTGTTGTCCTCCGAATTATTTTTCCTTATCTACTAGACTAGTCCAGTCAAGTGGGTTATATTCCCTAGCCAGCAGGTAGAGACAGACCAAAGCTGTTTTCAGTGATGTCATCACTAGTATATTTGATGCAACACTGAGAGAAGCCAATATGAGGGAGGCGTGGTCTAGTGGTTAGGACAAGGTACTTCAGGCCGGAGGGTCGGGGGTTCAAGTCCCACCTGGGGGACAGCAATCTCAGGCCGGAGGGATTGGGATTTCTAGTCCTATAGGCACTCCTTGTGGTCTTGGGCAAGCCACTTAACTCTCCAATGCCCATGTTTCCTGTATGTATTAGTGTGTGTGTCTCATATCCCCTCGTGTTAAATGTATCCCCCAATTGACCGCTTTGACCCGGTGAAAAGCGGGATATAAATACAGCTAAATATAAATATATATAATATATGACACTTGCCAATGTAGTCTGGTTTGTAGACTGGTGCAGACAGTGAAAAGGAGGACCCCCACAAGGCCCTTGGGGGGGGGGGGGGTTGGTCAGTCTGGGCGCAAGCCCCTCCGTCCGTCTCCCTGGCCTATATCTGCATGCTCTGTCTTTTGCTGAATTTTTTTTCTTTAATTTGGTATCATTTCTTTAATTTTGGTTGTCTTTTGTGCTGCTTGAATAAAACAGCTTCAATTGCAGAGGAAAAAAGGCCTTAGGTGGCCGGTAAGCCCTTTTTGGATCTCTCTGGCTGACCTGACAGGTGCAGGGATTCCCTTTTTTATTGAGGGTTCTTTTTTCACTGCAGTCTTGTTTTTCCATCAGTTGCACAGAGGTGTGCTGCTTGTTGCTCTTGTCAGGTAAACTCCCTGGCTGGCTCCATTTGCCCTGAATGCAATGGAGAAACATTGGGGCACATTTTTTTGGAACCTATGCTGGTTTTGCTGCTCCACCATGATTTTTCCCCAGGGAGGAACTGAGGCAGCCAGAAAGGCAGCTGTGAGAGAAAGCCCCCCGCCTGGGCTGCAGCGAAACAGCACTTACACATACCCTTTCGCCCAGAAATCCAGTAGACCAGAGCATACCAGTCTAAACAGGTCACTCGGGAATGCTTTATGAGAGCCCACTGTCCCCCCCCTTCAGGGGCTACCGATTGGTGAAGAAAGAGATACCTGGGGCGAATGGGAAGGTAGCAAGGGGGTTTGAGAACGTACTGTATATAAGACTGTGTGGGACGTCATTTAGGGGCTCAGATCTTTTGTCCAGGGTGCCGGCTCTGTCTATCTGAGTCCTGTGTACACAATAAAAGATTCTGTTTGCATTCTAGTCTGTCTGTGTGTTCCTTCCGAGGGTGTGGGAGACAGGGTTCCTGCTTCAGAACTACGGCCATATTAAATGGATGCATGGCCCAGGCTAAGGGGAACATAGTGAAGTAGCTACAGGCTCTTGCCAACATTTCCCTGATGGTCTCCTGGAATCCCAGAGCCCCTTTTCAGTCAATTTTTAGCTGTTTTTGAAACAGCTTATGGGCTGTTTTCAGTTAGTGTTAGCTGCATGGCAGCCCCCTGTGTGTGTGAGAGAGGAGTGTCTGGGGTCCTGATCTCTTTTACGGTAGACTGAGCTGGCCCTCTGGAGTCTCCCCCTCCCCCTCCCCTTCTGGTGGGTAGGAGAGTCAAGAACACCCAGTCCTGGTTTTTGTGTCTCTATTCCTCCAACAGTTCAGCCTTGTCCCCTATGGGGAGGGTGTTTGGGGAGAAGAATAGGATTCACTCTCTCTAGTGGGTGAGTCAGCAGAGGGAGAGGATCAAGGGTGCCATCTTGCTACAGTATCCTATTTTCGCAGAGCCCTTTGGACGTCTGTCCAGTTTCCCCTTGAAAAAGTGCTGCTTTTTTTTTTTTTTTTTTGTCTTGTTTTAACTGATACACGTACCGGTTCCTTTCCCGCCCCCAAGCCAACTCGCCTCTGCATTGCTCCTCGGGTTTTTTTCTTTTTGTTTTCTTGAGGTGTTCCTTGACGGGTGTTTCGTGCCCTTTCTTGGCCGCAGACCTTGGACCCATCCTTTTTCCCTATTGGCCTCCAGCGGTTTCAAAAAATGTGATCGGTGCAGTAAGATGTCCCTCACTGATCCACATGACTGCTGCCTTTGCTGTCTTGGGCCAGATCCCGACGACTCGGACTGCAAACATTGCAAGGCGATGACCATAAAGGTCATCGAGAGCTGTTAGCTGCAGCAGAAAAACTTTTTTTCACAAGTCTGACTCTGCACCAGAGTCTCTGGCTACACCGCACTCCAGGGCCCCCTCCAGTAACTCGGTGCCTCGTGATGCCATGGCCGCCTTGGAGTCCCATGACCGTGTGTCCTCTGAGGAAAAATTCCCAATTTGGGAAAATCCCATTCCAGGCCCCGCAGCCCCAGCTGTGAGTCTGAAGGGTCAGAGCGGGAGCGGCCTCACAAGTTGCCCTGGAAGGAGTCGTCAGCAGCTAATGATTAGTCTTGGACACCTAAGGCCATCTTTGTC
The DNA here is from genome assembly GCA_033557465.1 of Ichthyophis bannanicus. Taxonomy (NCBI): domain Eukaryota; kingdom Metazoa; phylum Chordata; class Amphibia; order Gymnophiona; family Ichthyophiidae; genus Ichthyophis; species Ichthyophis bannanicus. The sequence goes on from CM066032.1 coordinate 340,710,888, forward strand.
GAGGACGACTCCTTGACAGAACCGATACCAGGCCCAAAGCCCTCTGTGTCAAAGGCTGCAGAACCAACTGGCATGGAGACCAGGATGGTGGCCTTGGAGCGCAGTATCTCTGCCCTCATGACCCAGCAATGGATGTTCATGTCCTGTTCCTCCAGTTCATCCGCCCCGATGACTGGACCTTTGACATTGAGGGCTTCCCTGGAAGTCGAGCCGATCCTGAAGTGCCACCGGCCTCAAGAAGCACATCGGCAGAGGATGAGCTCCCGATGCCATTTCTCAGGGCACTGGTCCTCCCCAGCCAGTACCCGTGGCTCAGACCGCAGTTCCTCTGGAGGCAGCAAGCCTCAGTGCCTGGGCCTTGGCCATGAGAACTGTCAGTTCGGACTTCGAGTCTGATTGATTGGGAGAACGAGGACGAGCAGTTCCCGAACACTCGGCAACACAGAGACCTGCCCCCGGAGCCGTCTCCCCCAGTGTCCCAGCGCCATTCCCCGCCAAAGGACGTTGCATTTCTGGACTTTTTGTGGGACATAGCTAAAGGCACTCACCGTCGAGACCGAAGCAGAGGAGGACCCCTGCACAGAGGAGCTGGAGATTCTGCAGTACAAGGCCCCTCTGAAGGAGGCCCTCACAGTGCCTGTGCCTCCGATCCTTGAACACCTTCTCCTCCTACATATGTGGGAAACTCCTGCATCTGTGCCCATAGTAAGCAAATGGCTCGACTCCATGTACAGAGTCCGTCAAGTCCACCATGCGTAGACTGAAAAGCCAAAAAGCCCATTTCTTAGTGCCCCCTCAGTAGGGAGGCCCAGATCCTCGACACCCTCAGCCGAAAGGCCTTTCAGGGCTCGATGCTTGCATGCCGGGTCCAATTCTACCAATTATACATCGGCATGTATCTCAAGGAGCTGGCAAGGGAGTTTGCCGGTTTCTCGGCAGGCCTTGATGGGGAACCTCTCCAGCAGTTCAAGTCACTGACCTTGGCAATCAAGGAGTGCTCAACATTCTTATCTCGAGCAGCATATGACGGCTTTGAGTCCTCAGCCAGAGTAGACGCCGTGGGCATCGAGGCAAGATGCCAGGCTGGCTGCAGTCATCTGACCTCGAACAATCGGTTCAGGACAATCTCATCAATGTCCCTTGAATCAGAGTGAATCTCTTTGGGAAACCCATGGCAGACAAGGTGACTGAAATAGAGCCTGAGTTCCTGACAAGGACCAGACTGTCTAAAAAGATCTCGGTGCATCCCCGTAAGAAAGACCTGGGGAAGAAGCCCTACTTCCCAAGGAAAAAGGGGGACTTTTGTCAATGCCCCACAGTTGCAAGGCCAGTAGCACAAGAGGCAAGGACATGGCCCCTGCAAGCAGAAGAGCCCCAAGACCCAGACCTAGTCCCGGCCCAGCCTGGAGGGAGTTTTTGACTCCTTGGGCATGACCTCCCTTCCACCCAGTAGGTCCCTGTCCAACCCCTCATGCCTTTTCTCTCTTATTACCCCTAGTGACCCCATTAGATCCAGAAGAACGTGCACCCAGAATACCCTCTCAATTCCAGCCCATTTTCATAATGCAATCAAAACTACAAGTTCAAGAGCGTTCTTGTTCGTAGCCCCTACTTTCTGTAACGCTCTCCCAGACAACCTAAGACTAATAAAAGATCTACAGACTTCTAGAAAATAGCTTAAAATGTTCCTCTTCATTCTACACTTTAACGTCAACACCTCTATTACTCCCCCTCGAACACCATGACCCCCCCCCCTACTTCACTCCGCTATATACTGGAGAAATACAAATACAATAAATGCATACCCTCCTGAACCTCTTTCTCACTTGGTATAGCTTATTTAAGTAATTACTCTTCTCCCCCCCTCTAAACTTCTTTCTTTATGAAACTCCATTTAATATATTTCTCCCGTTCCCTTCCGCACCCTACACTGTAAATAGCTCTGCCTCAGCATCCGTATATGTGAACAGCTGATTTGTAAATGGTACCTTGTAATATAGTTTGATACGTTCTATGTTTTTTGTAAACGGGTTCTGCTCATTGTAAACCACCCTTGATCACTGGAAGGGGCGGTATATAAAAATGTTTAAATAAAATAAATAAATAACCCACAGGAGGCATCTGGCTCTGTTTTGCCCACAGGTGGTCCTCCATCACCACCGATTCCTGGGTACAGCAAGTTAACAGAGAGGGTTACCTCTTCCACCTGCAATAGATTCCACTTTCCAGGAGAATCTGTCAGGGGTCTCCTTCACCAGGCTCTGCTCCTTACAAAGCTCGCAGGCCTCCTCAAGGAGAAGGCAGTAGAGCCATTGTGTCCAAACACCTTTTGGGCAAAGGCTTCTACTCCAGATATTTCCTCCTTTCCAAACTTAGACCTGTGTGACCTGAACAGATTCCTGGTGAGGGATTAGTTCAAGATGCTCTCCCTTGGAAATCTGCTGCCATACCTCCAGCAGGGAGACTGGCTATGCTCCTTAGACCTGATGGATGCTTGTACATACATCGTGATCCATTCCAGAAACTGAAAATACCTCTGTTTGTGGTTGGAAGGAGTCACTACCAATACAGATTGCTGCCCTTCGGGCTGGCTTCATCACCAAGGGTCTTCACCAAGTACCTAGTGGTGGTCGCAGCCCACCTTTATCTCTAAGGGGCCTTCGTCTTCCCTACCTAGATGGCTGGCTCATAAGGGGAGACACAGTTGCAGAGGTGCACCACACCATTGAGCACACCCTACAGCACCTGAGATTTGTCATCAACTTCCCCAAGTCCCACCTCCCCCCAGCTCAGTGCCTGGAGTTCATAGGGGCTCAGCTAGACACCCTCCAGGCCAAGGCCTTCCTCTCTCTGGAGAGGTCAGAATGCCTCAGGGTGCTAGCTGCAGAGGTGCCGCACCGCTGGTCAGTGCTCGCTCGCTGCCTTCTCCACCTGCTGGGCCACATGGCCTCCATGGTCCATGTGATCTTGTACGCCCGCCTGCACATGAGGGTAGCTCAGTAGTGCCTCTGCTTCCAGTGGACACAAGCCATGGGCAGGCTCCGAGACAGAATAACAGTGACTGGCTACCTAGTGGACTCCCTCAACATGGCAGCTTCCCCGTCACCTTCAGGCCAGGATGCCCTTCCAGGCACTCCCCCTCCCCCTCCCAGTGGGTCCTAACCACAGATGCCCCCCCTACTGGGTTGGGGAGCTCATTGCAAGGACCTCCGCACACAAGGCAGTTGGTTCCAGGCAGAGTGCCAGTTGCAAATCAGCCTTCTCAAGCTCTGGGCAATATTCCTGGCCCTCTGAGCCTTCTGCCACTGAAGCACCAGTTGGTGCTGGTCCAGACGGACAACCAAGTTGCAGTGTTCTACATGAACAAGCAGGAGGGCACGGGGTCATACTCCCTATGCCGGGAGGCAGTGGCCCTCTGCTCATATGCGATATGCAGCGGGATGCTTCTGCAGGTTATCTAGCTCCTGGGCCAGCAAAATGCTCTGACGGACAAGCTGAGCAGAGTCCTCCAGCTGCACGAGTGGCACCTGGACCCCAGAGTGGCCTCCTGGCATTTCCGGCTCTGGGGTGTCCCCCTAGTGGACCTGTTCACCAGCCCAGACAACATGCAGTTGCCCTGCTTTTGCTCCCACCAGTTGTACCTGTCCATTCTTTATGCCTTCCTGCCATCACTGCTGGTCGCCAAGAACCCTCTTCAAGGTCCAGAGTGGCAAAGCATCACTGATACTGATATCCCCCAGGTGGCACAGGCATCCTTGGTTCCTGCTACTTCTCCACCTGTCAGTGGCATTTCTGATTCCCCTGGGCCCCAGGATGCAGTCACAGGAGGGAGGGCGCTCTCCTGCACCTGAATGTGGGGTCTCTGTCACTCATGGCCTGGCTGCTGAAAGGGTAGCTCTCTCTCTCTCTTTGACCTCCCACGAGACGTAGAGGAGGTCCTTCTGGCCTCCCACAAGGCCTCCACAAGAAGGGCATGCACCGTTAAGTGGTGCTGCATTTTTGGTGTGCTGCGCCAAGAGACAGGCTAACCCATTCTCCTGCTCGGTGCAGATAGTAATCCAGTACCTACTCCACCTGTCCCAGTTGGGACTGAGGTCCAACTCAGCCAATCAAGTGCACCCTGACTATCACAGCACTTCACCACTCAGTTGAGGGAAAGCCCCTCTTGGCTCAGCCCCTTGTTTCTTGTTTTCTGTGGGGCCTCATGTTGTCTAAGCTCCTCATCTGCCCACCAACATTTGGAGTATAGTGTGCAATTCTGGAGACCGCACCTTCAAAAGGATGTGAACAGGATGGAGTCGGTGCAGAGGGTGGCTACTAAAATGATTAGTGGTCTTCATTATAAAGCATATGAGGACAGACTGAAGGATCTTAATATATACACCTTAGAGGAAAGGTGGGATAGAGGTGATACGATTGAGATGTTTAAATACCTCTGTGGCATAAATGTTCAGGGAGAGAGCCTCTTTCAATTGAAAGCAAGTTCTGCTACGAGGGGACATGGGATGAGGGTGAAGGGAGATAGATTCAGGAGTGATATGCGGAAATATTTCTTTACAGAAAGAGTGGTGGATCCTTGGAATAGTCTCCCAGTGGAGGTGGTAGAGATGAGGACAGTAACTGAATTCAAAAAAGCATGGGACAAACACAGAGGATCTCTAAAGGTAAAAAGGGGACTGTTGTAGTTGTTGATATGGAAGGACAGACTAGATAGGCCATGTGGTCTTTTTCTGTCATCATATTTTTATGTTAGAGCAGAGTGGGATCTCATCGTGGTGTTCTTACAGCTCACTAAGCCGCCATTTGAGCCCTTAGCTACCTGCCACTTACGGTACTTCTCCTGAAAGATTGTCTTTCTTGTGGCACTCACGTTGGCTCACAGGGTCAGCAAGCTCCAAGATTCTCCTAAAGGTGGTGTCCCCTTTCCAACTCAATCCAGGAGGTGGTACTCCCCAAATTCTTCCCAAGGCTCACACTGGCAAGGCAGAGACTCTTCTCCATATTCTGGATTGTTAGAGGGCCCTGTCCTTCTATTTGCAGTGGACTCAGGGCCACCGAAAAGCACCCCAGCTCTTCATCTCCTATGACCCCAGTCGACTGGGACTTCCAGTGACCAAGCAAACTCTGTTCACTTGGGTGGCAGACTGCATTGCCCTCGCCTTTGAGCAGGCTAGGATCTCATTAGAATACCGGGACATGGCACAGCAGGTCAGAGCTATGGCTACCTCTGTAGTGAATCTGCATTCCGTACCTATTACGGAAATCTGATGGGCTGCCACCTGGTCTCCAGTGCATACCTTCACAGCTTACTACTGCCTGGAGAGAAAGTCCAAACAGGACAGCGCCTTCGGCCAGGCCATACTCTGTAATCTCTTTTGGGGTGTAGGCACCTCCTGCCCTCTGACCTTTCTGTGTTCAGGCTACCGGAGTGCTGGTTCTCTGCCGGACGCTTTGGTCTTGCAAGAGTCTCTCATTTGGGACTTAACTGCTGCAACTCACAGTTCACTTTTTCTGACTGCCGTGGCATTTTGTACAGATTCTTGGTAGTCTTTAGCTGGGGAATACCATATGTGAGGATTGACTTCTTGCTTGTTCCCGGAGAAAGCATAGTTACTCACCTGTAACAGGTGTTCTCTTGGGACAGCAGGAATCAGTCCTCACAATCCTCCTTCCTCCCCTTGGAGTTGCTTCTTAGCTAAGACGGCAAAAATTAAAATATAGTAATGTCATTAGACTGAGGCAAGATGGCACTCTTGGGTGGGGAGGGGACTATTCATGCATGGTGAGTCTCCCAAAGGCTTTCTTTGAAAGTTGGGGAGATGCTTTCACGAGAGCTCCATTGGTGCTGACATCACCCGTATGTGAGGACTGATTCCCACTGACCCCAGAAAACACTTGTTACAGGTGAGTAACTATGCTATCTGGCTTTTCCATGGGGAGGATCTTTCCACCTTCAATCAGGATGACATGGTGGCCCTGCATATTACAGAGTCCACTCCACTGTTTCTCAGATGGCCCCTATCTTTGAGGGGTTATGGCATTCCTCTGATTTCTTTCCCCTGCAATAGCTAGTGTCCTCTCAGTGGAGGGCAGTGGAACTGGGGCTGAGGGGTACGAAAGTCCCGCTGAACTGTATCTTTTACCCCCAAGGAGAGTTGGATCAATTGCTTCTGGTGTCTAGGGTTGATTCTGCAGTCACAATGGTGTTAAAATGCATGACCATTCTGATGGAAGGTGTCACTGCGTTGAAGGAAGATAGAGTTGAAGCCGCCCTCAAGAATGCCTTCACAGCTTCCACCATAGGTACCCAGACAGTCACTTGTGTGGGCTTGGTGGCCTGTGTGCCCTTACACTGGATCCAGAAATTGCCCACAAACCCAGAAGTGGCAAGATTGGAGTCTGGAGCATTGTTTGTGGCAGAAGCTCTTTTATTTATTTATTTAGACATACTTGTATACCACCTTATCCTACAATCAAAGTGGTTACATCACATCACAATTGGGTTACATTCAACATGAGGGTATTTAACAACATTAGGACAACACAGGTTGAGGGTTAAATTTATCATGATGGTGTCGTGAGTTTAGCTGGGTTAGTTAAGTATTGAGCTTGCAGTGGAGTTTACGTTGCAATCCCGCTCGGGTGGGGGGATGTTGTGTATCTGGTGAGGACTGTTGTCTATCTGCTCGTAAGTTTCTGTGTATATATGATTTGATCAGAACCTCCTCTTAGTCTATAGCTGTCGGTGTGAGGCCCAGAGGTGGTTGTGGCCCTGGAATTGGTCAGCTGATGTCATGTCCAATCGGTGGCTGAGCAAGCTGTCCTTCAAGGGCCAGATGCTATTTGGAGAAGATCTGAAGAAGCTGGTAGAAGACCTTGGAGAGTTTCATCCACAAAGACTCCTTGAAGATTTAAGATGGTCCCAGAGGTTCCAGGGGCTCCTCTCATAAGGCTCATTGGGTTTTGTGGGGATGTTTCAGGGCCACAAAGGGTTTGGTCCTGGCCTATTCCTTCTGTAGTTCTAAGCCCAAGAAGGATCGGTCCTTTCAAGCATTCCAATGGTTCTATGATTCAGCAGAAGCTCTTTCGGAGCAGTTAACCTTTTCTGATGGTAGGTCTGCTGAGTCCCTTCTGAAGGACAGGTAATTAGGGGCAGCTCCAAATGTTTCTCTCTGAATGGGACCATATCACATCAGACCTTTGGGATCTCAAGGTCATATACACACGAGTTTGTAGAGCCCCTTCAAGATTCCTTTGAGTCTCCTTGTGGTTCTTTGGCAAAGAGAGTGGCGGTTGAGGAAACAACTTTTTTTTTTCTGGGCCTCTTTTAGTTGCAAGCTATTGTGCATATGATTTCTGCAGAACAAGGCCAGTGATGGTATTCCATTTACTTCATGGTGCCCAAGAAAGACGAGCTCTTCTGCCCCATCTTGGACCTGAAGGCAGTCAATTCAAAGTTCAAAGCATCACATTTCTACATGAAGACTATTTGGCTTGTCATCACTTGTTCGTACAAGAACAGTTTCTCAACTTTTTGAACTTTTCCAAGGCACACTTCCATACTCCAGTTGGAGAGCAGCATCAGCTGTTCCTCCACTTCTGCATCCTAGCCCACCATTTCTAGTTACAAGTCCTGTGCTTTACTCTAGTCATAGAACCCTGTACCTTCTCGAAAGTCATTGTGACAGTGGCAGCCTTTCTACGCAGGCTGGGAATCCTGGGGCATCCCTACTTGGACGACTTGCTGATTTGGTCAGACTCCATGGAGGAGTTCAGGGATGCATAAAACCCAGATAATCTGGTGTCTGGAAAGGCTGTGTTGGGTGATCCGTTATCCCTAGAGCAGCTTAGTGCTCTCTCGGCTTATGTGGGGGCTCGCTTTGAGAAATGCTTAGGCAGGATGTTACCCACCCCAATGAGGCTGGTTAAGCTGTGGCTTCAGCTCAGGATTTTCTCAAGTGGCTCCAGGATCTGAAACTACTTGCAATTCCTAGAGTTGATGGCCATGAGACTGGTACCTTGGGCCAGGGCACATATGTGCCCTCTGCTGGGCCCCCTTCTCTCTCACTGATGTCCCAGTGGTTCAGTCAGCACCTGCTTCTCACCTTAAGGATCAACAGGCAATTTGCCTGGTGGCAGTAGCTTCACCTATTGATGGACAGGATCCCTCTGGAGGTGTTAGTCGCTGCAGATGCCATCCTTCTGGGCTTGGGAGAACATTGTTGGGGTCGGTTTGTGCAGGGCCACTGGTTCTCTCATCCTCCTGGGTAATGAATAGGCTAGAGGCCTGAATGATTTGCTCTTAGAGGGCAAAGCGGTCTGAATATTATCATACAATGCCAGGAAAATTGGTTAAGAAACAAACTAAAGGAGCAGCTGTGCCTACATCAAGCATGGACATTGTTTAACAATCTTGGAAGTCCAGACCAGATGTATTCCACACTCTAAGAAAGCTGGAAGGGAGGCCAAATGACTGCCAGCATGGTTTAAAGGTGTGAGTTCAGAGAGGTGGTTGTAGCCAAAAAAGCATCTGTCAGGAAATCGAAAAAGGAGCCAAATGACAAAAAAGGGAAACATAAGTGCTGATAAGTTAGGTACAAGGTATTGATAAGGCAGGCAAAGAGAGTTTAAAAAGAAGCTTGTCGTGGAAGCAAAAATGCATAATAACTTTTTATAGGAAAAAAACTTGAGTCAGTTGGACCATTAAATGATGGAGTGGTAAAAGACGCTAAGGGAGGACAAGTCCATAGCAGAGAGACTGAATTCTTTGCTTCTGTCTTTACTGAAGAAGATGTAGGGAAGTTACCCATGCCTGAAATGGTATTTAAGGGTGATGTATCATAGCAATGAAACAAATCTCAAAAAACTGGGAAGATGTGATACAGCTATTTGATAAACTGAAGATGTAGCAAATCACCTGGACTGGATGGTATACATCTCAGTATGTTAAAAGAACTGAAATATGAGATTTCAGACATACTATTAGTTATCTGTGAACTATTATTAAAATCATCTGTAGTACCTGAAGATTGGAGCGTGATCAATGTAACACCAATTTTTAAAAAGGTTCCAGGGGTGATCCAGGAAACTGCAGACCCATGAGCCTGACATCAGTACTAGGCAAAATAGTAGAAACCATTATAAAGAATAAAATAATTGAATGTGTAGATAGTCGTCAAGAATTTAGCGAAGGAAAGTCTCTAATCTGTTATTTTTTGAAGCTGTAAATTAATGGAATAGGAGGCGGTGGCCTCTTGTGGATTGGGAATTGGTAATGATAAGCAGCACAGGATTAAATGACAAATTTTCTCAATGGAGAAAGGTGAATAGTAGAGTGCCCAGGGATCTGTGCTGAACCTGCTGCTTTTTACCATATTTATAGATGACCTGGAAATGGGAATAAAAAAATGAGGTGATCACATTTGCAGATGAGACAATTATTCAAAGTTGTTAAAACACAAGAGGTTTGTGAACAATTGTAAGAGGACTTTGATAAATTGGGTGTCCAAATGGCAGATGACATTTTAACGCGGACAAGTGCAAAATTATGCACTTAAGGAAAAACAACCCAAACTATGGTTACACGATGCAAGGTTCTACATTAGGAACCACTATGCCAAGAAATTAATTTAGGCATCGTCGTGGATAATGCGTTGAAACCTTTTGCCCAGTGTTGCAGCAATGGTCAAGAAAGCAAATAGAATTTTTTTTTTTTTTATTTATTTATTTAATTTATATTCTCTTATATACTGTGCTATTCTGCATCAGTGTGGTTTACATTGAACAAACTGAAATTACATTGAACAGGGCATTATAACTTGGAGATAACTATTTTACAGGGAACATGGGCTATGGAGGGTTAAGTGGCTTGCCCAAGACCACAAGGAGCACCTGTGGGACTAGAAACCCCAGTCCTTCCGGCCCAAGGTTGCTCTAGTGGGATTTGAACCCCTCTAGTGGGATTTGAACCCCCGACCTTCTGGCCTGAAGTACCTTGCCCCAACCACTAGGCCACTCCTCCACTCCTATGTTAGGAATCATAAGGAAAAGGAATTGAGAATAAAATCAATAATATTATAATGCAAGCTATTGTGCATTGTATCATTCCATAGAGTGACAGCACCTTGAATATTGTATGGCATATCTTAGGCTCTTATGGTAGTGGTATAGATAAACAGGTAAAGTGGCACTTTCCATCACAGCTCTGCAGAAGTGGTGGAGCTCTGCCATTGGGAGGAGGTTCATCTGATGGTTCTGTCAGCAGCCACATAGTAGGAGTCGACCTGTGCAGGCCATCCTTTTTAAGTTGAAATACCACGGATACAGGTGAGGAGGCGTTCAGCCCACATATATTCAGCCTTATTGTTCAGAAATTCAGCCTGCAACTGTTTGACCGGATGACCACCCAGCGGAATGTCAAAGTGGGGAGCATCTTCATTCACATGAAGGATCTGCAAGCGACAGGCCTTTCTGCAGATTTGGCCACAGGATGGGCATCCATATGTCTTTCCCCCGTGGCCTTTGCTGAGCTATCTTCTGCACATAATTTGGTCTCGCCTGGGCTTGATCATTCTGGTAGCACTAGATTGGCTTCTCAGGCTTTGGTACACTGCTCTATTGAGCCTTTTGGCGGGTCATTACCTACTACTGCTACAAGAAAGGGGTCTTCTGGTCATGGAGAGTTACTTTCTTGTTTACGATCTGGTCCTTGAATGACATAAGCTCTCTAAGAAAAGATATTCCAGGATTGGTACTGACACTTCTTGGGGCCAGGATATTCCTGGCCTTTGTCAAAGTTTGGAGGGTCTTCGAAAGGTGGTATCCCTTTTAGGCCGTGGATGCCACAAAGGAGGACATAGTCACTATGTTGCCATTCTAACAGGCGAAGAACAGAGAAAAAACTCTTCTTTCCATGCGTTCTTACTTTTCATGTTGAATCCTTATCTCTGTGCATGCACCCTCTGATGATTGGTTGACTTGATTCCTCTAAGTGTCTGGGTGGATCAGGAAACTGCAATTGCCACATGGTCTCATGCACAGTAGGCTCCATGATGAAAGAGAAAATGCAGTAGAAGCTGGTATGTAATACCACACAATGCAGCAAGTTTCAAGGCTAGCATGAGCAGTTCTGTGGATATGAGAGGCATAAAAAACAAGTTCTTTGCACATAGACAAGTCAGAGAGAACAATAGTGTTCTTTATTCATACAGGCAGGCAGTTTGCAAGTGGCAGCTTCAGAGGCATCAGCCAGTCTGAGATGTAAGTAGCAGGAGTCCATGTTTGATTTAGGAGCTTACAGGCAGACCATAGGTATCCTCCTTACAAGCTCTCTACTTGATAATGCTATGTCGGGCAAAATATTGGTAGGGCCATGGCCCCACTAGCCCACCCCATTCCATTATTTATGAATCAAAGATCTTCCAGTAGAGGAAGAGCCAACTCAGCCACTAGATCACAAAAAAATTAGACTGATGATAAGGCTCCAATATTTGTGCTAAATATTGAGGACAGCCCCGCTGATGGCACTTTAAAAAATAACACCATAATCTTAGATGGTATATATTACTGCTATGTGCCCATTTGTACCACAGTGGAGTCTATCTCTGCTAATTAAGATACTGAAAGGTCCCCTCTTGGAGCCTCTTTGGCAAGCCTCATTTGAGGATTGGACCCTGAACATGGTATTTCTGCCTCTCAGGAGAGTGTTTTGCCTATCAGGAGTGTTTGAACTACAGGCTCTGTCTTGGGGCAAACCTTTTCTGGTCATTTTGACAGCATCTGTGTCTCTCTGAAGATGGTTTTGTCTGTTTCTCTGGAAAGTGCTGTCATTTTTTTCATTTCAGTCAGATTGATTCTTTCCCCTTTCTTAGAGGACGATCTCCAAACAGATCCCGTTGCATCTGTTAGATGTTAGGAGGGCACTGGTGAAGTATCTGTAGATTACTAATTCCTTCTCTAGGTTGGACTGTCTTTTTGTTCCATTCAGTGGTGCAAGGAAAGGACAGGCTGTGGCTAACTCCTTGATTTCTTGCTTGATTAGCTCCTTAACTGGGCAAAAAGCAAACCACCTAGCCAGCCACTACCTGGGAAATTAACTAACTATCCAACTGCAGAGTTCATTCCCCACAGTGATTGCCTGTCAAGCGCTACTCCTGCTGATTACCGGTCAAGGTAACTGACAGACTGTGCAGAGAGAAGCAGGGAGATCGGTGATCAGCGGCGATAACTCGTTCCACACAGTGAACCCGGCTTCCCCATTGGCTGAATGGCTAGCGTAAGATGAGCTCTCTGCTTCCCCATTAAGAGGCTAAGAAGGCTATTAGTTCAGCTTATCTCCTGTGTGGGAAGTGGGTGCCAGAAGTCTGAGCTTGTTCCACCAGAGTACAAGGCCTCTCCAGGTCTGTCCCTCCTTGTCCTCACTGAGAACCTTTGTGAGGTATTGCAGGTTGCATGTGGAAGCCGGAGCAGATGACACTTTTGGTAGAATAGATCTCCAGGAACAAGCAGGAATGAGTCTTCACATATGGGTACGTCTGTACCGACAAAGCCTGCGCGGCAACGCTCCGCAGCGTCCAAAAAGAAAGCCTTTGGGAGCATCCCACACGCATGCGTGCTGCCTTCCCGCCTAAACACTTCCCTCTCATCAGTTTTCCGTTTTCCGCAGAACCGGCAGGACGTACTCCTGTCACCGCAGAAAATTCTTCTTTTTATTCTTACTTTTTTGTGGTCGCGTCTGCCTTCCCTCGACGCCACCGGTACCACCGGTGCTTTTCTTTTGTTTTTCTAAATAATTTCTTCTTTCCGACAGAAATTTTTTCCTGTTAGTGTCTGTCAGTTTCTAGGCCACTAGGCCTCCATTTTTTCCGCCATGGAAAAGCCAGCCACTACCCTTAAGAAATGCTCTAAGTGTGGCGATACAAATATTCTTTTAGACACCCATACTTGGTGTCTAAAATGTTTGGGTCCTGACCATTGCTCACTGGAGTGTCTTTCCTGCTGGACTTCAAATAGAAGAAATCTTCAGAATCGAGCACAGCTCGATACCTGGTTCACATCGCAATCGATGTCACCAGGTAGAATATCTCCACAGAATCAGGTAACCAAACAAAAGTCTGTAAAGACTAGCCAGTCCTCGAGTGGTAGATCTCCTTTCCAGTATCGAGATTGCTCCTCCTTTGCCCTCGAGGACATTTTGGCAATAAAGCCCCGGCGGGAGTCTTCGGGCTCCAAAGCATTGACGGGGCTTCAGGTCGTTCCCGGGGTTCTCACCTTGGTGAGCATACCTGGGCCATGCTCGGTGGTTGTGGCCGCTTCAAGCGATACGGACACCCCAGCATCGGCTGCGGTGATGGATGAAACACTCCTCACCGATGAACGTAGTCTAGCGCTCTCGGTTACTTCAGTACTGTCAGAGTGGCTGCAGACCATTCCTCCAGTATTGGTATTGCCTTCGGTACCGGTATCGGCATCAGTGTCGGTACCGTCCATGCTTGCTTCGACAGACTCGATGCCGAGCCTGGAATCGATCCCTAGCATGGATGATTCGGTACTGACTCGTCTCGGTACCAACTTCGGGTGGTACCGAAGACATCGATTTAGGGAGAATCCGATGCTTCATCCTTTCAAGTCTTCCGATACCGATGACTGGGATGAGCCCATCGGTACCAGGGCTGAATCTTTAACAAGTCTAGCCTTTACCCCTCATTTTAGAGGGTCCTCCTCAGGGGAGATTTCTTTTCAAGCTTTTCTGCTTGATATGGTGAAGTTACTTGCCATTTCTATACCTGGTGAAGAGTCCTTAACAGGGGATTCAGAGAACCTGCAATCCCCCTGGTTGCCAAAGGAGCTAATTATGCTTCCTTTGCATCAGATCTTACAAGATCTACTTTTAAAGATGTGGGAAACTCCTTTAACGGTATCACAACATTCTCAGACACTTGAAACTAGGTACAAAGTGCCACCTTCTCCAGGTTTTCAAAAGACTCACCTTCCTCATCATTGTATTGTTGTAGAATCAGCAATGAGGCGTATTAAGAGTGCAAAGAAGCACTCCTCTTATCCGCCAGGTCGTGAGTCTAGGACTTTAGATGCCTTTGGACGTCGATGCTTCCAGGCATCTATGCTTTCAGCAAGGAGTATCTCATATTTTCTATATGGGATTGTCTCTTGAAGAGGTCACAAAGAGCTTAAAACTTTTGAACCCTTTCATTCAAGAGCATAAGGGAGCAAACTATTTCTTACTAGTCAATCATGCTCAAAATATCTCTAAGTTCCTTAATCGTGCTTCCCTAGACTGTTTTGAGTCTATTAGCAGAACGTCTGCTATAGCCATAGGAGCACGACGCCTGGCCTGGCTCCAAGCTTCAGACTTGGACAGATAGGTACAAGAAAGGCTGGGAAATACTCCTTGTACTGGTGAAAATCTCTTTAACAAGGATGCTTTATTTCAAGCTACTCAGTTAAACACTGATGCTTTTACTGTCAGAGGTTTGTCAAAAATTTCCTCTATCCCAGCCAATAAAAAGCTTTATCCCCCTAGGGGAAAAAAGTTTTATCCATGTCCTACCCATCATACAGATGTTTCCAAAGACAGGCAACATCAAACCAGGCTAAGAAAATCAAGACCTCAACAGCCTCTAAGCCTACCTCTTTTTAACAGAAGTATCTAAGGTTCATCTCATCCATGCTAAGATACCAGTCATACATTGATTCAATCCTTGACTCTGGGCATGAATCTCTTACCACAAGAGAAATCCATCTTTTTAGCTCCAAGAGCTATTAAGGACCATCATACCCTAGAGATAACAGGTTTCTCCTTTTAAAGGAAAGGGAGACCTAACAACTCACAACAAGGTGAGCTATATCCTTCACCTTGACAGTTTTCTATACGAGGATATCTTATACTTTTAACCGCAAGGGGACCCTACCTCTTCAAAGACTTACCAAATTGTAAGTCCTCCCAACTCTGTATTACTTTCTGTCCCTCTTAGTCCAGACTTTCAGTCTCTGAGTACTACTAATCAACTGGAGGGCTTATCCTCTAAGTCCATAGGTTTTTCTTCAATACCTACTCCAGTGAGTAGTTTCCATACAGAGTTTTCTTCCCCTTTGTGGTCCATCTTCTTCTCTGTGTATCTTTGAGCTAACCTTCTCAGATACTACTTTAAGGCAGCTTATCAGACAGAAATTGAGTATTACCACTCCAAATTATGTCTGTCGGTCCTCTCCAACCTATAGGACCTAACTTTTTTAATAACAGATAACTCAAGAGAGGTTCCAGAACCCATTTGGACAATTTTTTGTTGCAGGCATCAGGCCTGTCTACTATTCTTAGCCACCTTCAATTGTTTTTGGCTCCAACAGAATAGATTAGGTTGCACACTGGCAATTAAACAGCCAGATCTAAGCAACCTACAACATGCTCTCTGCAATTATACAAGAAAGCTCTGCAACTATGGGCCTTTGCCAGAGAGCCTCAGAGCTACTCCTAGTAGGTAGCTTCCAGATGGTTAAAAAGGGCTTCAGCTGGTAGACTCTGCCCAGTCATGCTCCTACATGACTGTTTTTTTCCTAATCTTACCATCTTCCTTAAAAATTTCCTTTTAAGGAAAAGTAACCAGGGCTTAGACCACGTGAAAGAGTAGAGAATTGCACAATTCCCTGGGTTGTTCCACATCTCACTGGAACTTCTACAACAGGGATGCATTCCTTTCTCTGCAGTCTGTCCTTATTCACTACTTTCCTTCTAATTCCCTTTACTTCATTGTAGCTTATGATGAACAAAAGAGCTCATGATACTCATATTGCCCTCAGAGAGAGGCAAACATGGTATCCCCTATATTGCGTCTTTCTCTCCAGCTACTACTTGAAGTTATAGAAGGATCCAGACTTGCTGTCTTAAGACTAAGGATCTTCTCTGCACTCCTTCACGTACGTCTCGAGTTGTTCAGGGGCTAGATCTTTTTTTAAAGTAATCTAGTCCTCTCCTTGTAAGTGAAGAACATAATACCGGTTTCCATGAAACTTTTCTCTATAGTTCTTCCATTTTTCACCAGACAGAGATTCTCCATCAATATTCTCAAGTAGGTCTTAATCCTTCTTGTTATTGGGTCAATCTTTATACAACATCTGACTTTGAAAGATTTGTTTACTGTCCATATTAATGCTGTCCCAGCATATCATAAAACTTAATGGACAACCAATTTCTATGGTAAATTAGGAAATACCTTCTTTACTGTTACCTTTTCGGTTCAGTCACATCTGAAGCTCTCCATGTAAAGTCATTATCATAAGTGACATCACTTACGAAAGACTTTACTGATTTTCAAGAAATTGGAGGCCCAACGCCTAGTACAAATGTCTTTGTTCTTCATTTGGATAAAGGGGGTCTTAAAGACCTATCCTTTTTTTCTGCAAAGGGTATTTCTACCTTTTCATCCAAACCAGTCAGATTTATCTCAACTCCTTCCTAGGGCCTTATTCTGCTCCAAGGACAAGGAATTCAAACTTTCGACTTTACAGAAGCTTTAGCTATTTCTCCAAAGTCCAACCTTATTAAACTCCCCCACTTTTTTCTTCTGGGGTTCGTTCTAGCCATTAAGGCTTCTTATCTCTTCCTGTATTGCAAAATTTATTTTTCCTCTACTTCACAGTGAGGGAATTTCTTTGAGGATAATGTACTGGCTCTCAACTACAGACCCATATTAGCCTCAGCAGATACTTTCGCAATACTTTTGAGTAAGATCCACATTAGAAAATTGGGATTCAAACAATTATGATCTACACAAGGACTCCCCTCTGGATACCTTGTTTAGTCAAGCTGTTCCACAGCACCCTTTTTTTCTTTCTAATTCAACTCCTACCCTCCATCCCTTAGATGCCTAAGGTTCTGAGGAATAAGCATGGCCCATCCATTAGATTTGCAACATGCTGGGGCCTCCTCCAGGCATCTTAGCTTAGGAGTCCCCATATGTGACGACTCATTCCTGCTTGTTCCTGGAGATAGCACAGTTACTTACCTGTAACAGGTGATCTCTGGGAACAGCAGGAATAAGTCTTCACAACCCACCCACCTCCTTTAGGAGTTGCATTCTCTCTATCTCTCTCTCTCTCTTTCTAATTTGTCTACTTCCCTCCTTCGGTCTCAGCTACAAACCCAACTGATGAGAGGGAAGTGTTTAGGTGGGAAGGCAGCACGCATGCGTGTGGGATGCTCCCAAAGGCTTTCTTTTTGGACGCTGGGGAGCGTTCCCGCGCAGGCTCCGTCGGTACCGACATACCCATATGTGAAGACTTATTTCTGCTGTTCCCAGAGATCACCTGTTACAGGTAAGTAACTGTGCTTTCTCTGGTGTCATCTTCCTCCCACTCTATTTGACTACTTGGACTGGTCTAGCAGGGTGATAACAAAGAACACATTTTCCATTACTGTTAATTTTATTTTCTTGAATAGCAGGCAGACCATAGGCATCCTCCTTACAAGCCTTCGCCTATAGATTTTGGAGCACTGTTGCCTTGTGGCTGCATTTGCAGTATTAGTGCCTAATGCAGTTAAGAATGGTAAGAGAGCTAATAGTTTGTATAAAGTTATTTTTGTTGCGTAACACTTTGTTTTTCAGTCTTGCTTACCGCTAGGGAAATTTCATACTGGTTTCTCTGTTGCACTAGCAGATATACTAACGGAGACATCACTGAAAGTTGCTCTATTCTGCCTCCACCTGCTGGCAAGGGAGCATATTTCGCCCATCTGGACTGATCTAGTAGGATTCAAGGAAAAAATATTAGCAGATAAGGAAAATGTTCTCCTTTTTCTTTTTTTTTAGTGGACCAATTATATTCATGGGTGGCAAGATCGATGGGTAGTCTTAAAGAAGAACACTCTGAGTTACTACAAGTCTGAGGATGAGACTGAATATGGTTGCAGGGGATCTATCTGCCTTAGCAAAGCTCTTATCACGGTAAGTACTCTTTCTGGAAATTTATCAAAAATTTTCCTTGTATTTAAAAATAAAATGTAAGTGGACTAATTGTATGATAAGGTTCAAGTATCTCCTTTCTGAAATGAGAATTGTTAGACTCAAGCAGCTTATATGAGTTGCTTTGTCTTGAGAAAGCCTTGCAGTTACAGTTGTTTGTTCATTTTGTGCCAGTAATCACATAGCAGTAGGTGATGTCATAGAATCCCACTGTTGCCCATAGTAAGAAAAATATTTTGACATTAGCTGCTGATATAAAATGGATGTTCTTGGTGAAGAACCATGTTGTGGTGTTGCTCACTTTTATCTTTTGTCAATTATAAATGCAAGAAATGAAATTTGTATAGTTACATAATTGGCTTAAGTTCAAAGCTTACTGTTCAGCCAGGGGCCTTGCTTTTTCTTGACTGGACACTCGGACCACCTCAGTTACTTCATGCCATAGAAGCACGGATAAAATATAAAACGCTGGTTCTAATACACAAAGCTCTTCAACAGCCTTCATCCTATCTATGGACAATACTAACTCGAACGAACTCTGGAAGATCAACACATCAGTCCATGAACAATACACTCATTGTGCCACATGACAGAACAAAATTTAACCATCAGACATGTAACCATGCATTCGACCTCTATGCACCCTCACTTTGGAACTCCCTTCCAACCCAAATCCGCTGCAACAATGACCTATCTGCATTTAGAAAGCAGATAAAAACCCTCCTCTTCCACGAGCACCTAGGGTCAACACAGAACAGCACCCAATGAAGTTCTCCAAGGAGGGCTAAGACAAAAGAGAAAGCCAGAACTGTAAATAAATACGACCTAAGAACATGACTGTAGAGAGAACCAGAACCCACCCCCCCTCCCCCATGTATCTGCAAATAATCCTGTATCCCCCTTGTTTATTGTAAACCGCTTTGACCCGGTGAAAAGCGATATGTAAACACAGCTAAATAAATAAATAAATAGTGTATGCCTAGTAGCGCTTTATAAGTGTTAAATAACATTAATAATGACACTTTACAGTTGGTAGAAAAGTACAGCTAGAATTGTTGAAACCTTATTTGAATTGACATTACATAAGAAATGCCATAATGGGTCAGACCAAGGTCCATCAAGCAGGGTATCCTGTTTCCAACAGTGGCCAATCCAGGTCACAAATACCTAGCAGTTTCCCAAAAAGACACACTGCTTGCCCCAATACAAGCATTATGGAACCAGTGTGTCTTTTTGCACCAGAGCCCTAATCCAGCGCCGATCAGTCTACGGGCGAGAAAATTGTCCGGCAGCGCGAGCAGAGATGCTGACCGCCGGGTAGTGCTCCACGTGGCTGCGGCCTTCCACGCGCAAGCCCCCGGAGTGCGGCTGCCTTACTCGGAGCATCGCGCTGTTTGGAAGCAACAAACCGCAAGTACTGGGGAGCGATTTAGTAGCTGGAGGGGGAAAGAAGTGTATTCTTGATGTTAATTTAATTATTTTAATTTTACTTTTAATTCCCTGCGGGGTTAGTTAGCGGTCTGGGGGAGGGGAGGGAGCAATTCTGCTATTTGGCCTTCCCGACTGCAATTGCTGCAAACTTTTAAATTGTATTAATGTAAAGTTTCCTATTTGATTAGCCAAGCAGTATTTTCTAGCTTGCCTTTGAAGAGGACATGACTGGCAAACCATGGTGCCCATCCTGTGGCACTCGTAGGGGTACGGCCTCCGGATCAGGGATCTGCAGGGGTTGTGCTGCAGAGGCTGCTTCTCTGGAGCAGGGTATCCAATTGTCCATGTCTCAAATCGCTCAAGGGTCAGGGGACCCTCTGGAGGGGGAAAGGGAACTCCATTCCCCTCCTCCTTCTACCTCGGATTTGCCTGTCTCCTCTCTTTCCCTTCCCTCCACTGCAGTTGGGGAGGAGAGTGCCTGCGACCTCTTCTCTCCTGATTTCGTCCTTTTTTGCTGCACAAGGCCTATTGTATGCGCAAGAAGGGGCTTGGGGCAGGTGAGTCGAGCGCGGCGAAGGAAAGTGTGGGGGCCAGGCCATTGATGGTAAGCTCCCAGGATTCCGGGGTCCCACTCAAGCGTGCAAGGCTGGTGAGCGAGGAGCCTCTCACGTCCTTCTCACATGACACTCCGGAAGAGGAGGTCTCGGACAAGGATCTAGGGGAAGATGAGGAGGAGCTTGAAGAGGGAGAGATTCCAGAGGAGGACCGATCCCGCATAGTGTGGGTTTTCGTCGAGAGGAGCTTCCGGTGTTGATTAACGAGTCCCTCAAGGTGCTCAATGTGGCCTCGGACTCTCCAACGGAGGAGGAAACGTTGGAGGACCCTTTAATCCAAGCTGTGAGGAGGTCTCAAAGGGTCTTTCCTGTCCACAGAGTGGTGCGTCAAATGATCCAGAAGGAATGGGATCAACCAGAATCAAGCTTGAGGGGGGTGCGTTCCATGACGTGATTATACCCATTACCGGAGCCAGACAAAGAACTGCTGAGGTCGCCCAGGGTGGATGCAGCGGTATCTGCAGTGACAAAGAAGATGACTGTCCCGGTCGAAGGTAGCGCAGCTTTGAGGGACTCTCAGGATAGAAAATTGGATACGCTGCTGAAGCAAGCCTTTGATGTTAGTGCTCTCGCCTTACAGGCCTCTGTTTCGGGGGCTTGGGTGGCTCGGGCCTATTTGAGGTGGTCCCAGCAACTTCAGCTAGCAGAGGGTTCCTCGGGGGACGCACAGACTATTATGGCTAGGTTGGAGTCCGGGGCTGCCTACCTGGCGGATAGCCAGTACGACCTCATCAGGAGCCTAGCCAAGAACATGGCCTCTGTGGTAGCAGCTAGGCGATATTTATGGCTATGTAATTGGGCAGCCGATGCCTCTTCAAAGGCGCGCCTGAGTCGTCTTCCCTTTAAGGGGAAGCTATTGTTTGGGGAAGACTTAGATAAGTTGGTGAAAGACCTTGGCGAATCTAAAGGAGGCAGGCTTCCGGAGGACAGACCAAAACAAGGTCTTCGCTAGCTCCTGTGCAGAGCAAGCCTAGGGATCCCTGGAGGTTTCGCCCAGCCAGGTCGAACCCCTTTCCTAGGGGCCGTTTCCCTTCTAGGGGTCAAAGCTTCAGAGGGATTCGGGGGGCAGGGAGAGGTTTTGAGGCCTCCTCCTCCTCCTCCGCGGGACCTAGAAAACCACAATGAAAAGACGGGGGTCCAGGTGGGCGGCCTGTTGGTGGGGGGCCGTTTAAGGCAGTTTCTTCCCACCTGGTCCCGGGTCACGTCCGATCAATTTATTTATTTTATTTATTTATTTAGTAAACATTTGTATACCGCTGCTTCCTACGATCAGCAGCGGTTTACTCTACAGAATCATAATGCTTTGTACAGCACATTGAGATCTTTCAGATTTACATTTTTGATTAGTCAATGATTTACATAACACGGGAGAATCAGTTGGGTGCAACATACATTTGATTTGAGCACACAGATCTGGGTATACATTTGATTACAATAGCGTGGGGGGGGCCCCATATATACAATTTATACAGAATTACTTGCCAAAAAGTACAATCTATACATGATTAGCAGTTAGCTCAAGTTGTAGTGGGTTTGAAACAAGTGTGTTTTAAGCTTTCGTCTAAATTCACTCAGGTTGTTTATGAGTCTCAACTCATGTGGGAGTTGGTTCCAATGGATTGGTGCTGTGTATGTGAACGCCCTATTGCTTGTTTCGGCCTTGACAGATCTTATGCTAGTCGGTGAACATAGGGTGTTGAGATTCATGGTTCTCCTGCTCCTGTTGCATGGTTGAATAGTGATTAGGTTATTGAGGTAGGATGGTGCGATGTTATGGATGAGTTTAAATGTTGTGATGAGCAGTTTGTAGATGATACGGGCGGCTACTGGGAGCCAGTGCAGTTCCATTAGTACTGGGGTTATGTGGTCTGTGACTTTCTTTTCCATGATGACTCTAGCAGCAACGTTTTGGGCCATTTGCAGGATGCTTAGGGTGTTCTTCGGAAGCCCTTGTAGAATGGCATTGCTGTAGTCCAGGTGGGGAATGATTAGTGCTTGAGCAACAGACCTGAAGTCAGATTTCTCGAGGATATTGCGAAGTGGTTGTAAAATTTTCAGTTTGTAGAAGATGGCTCGGTTAACTGTTCGGAGGTGTTTGTCCATTCTAAGGTTGCAGTCCAGTAGGACACCTAGATACTTTATTACAGGTTTCGTATGATATATGTTTTTGTTAAGGGTGACTGTGGTGGGCGGGATAAAATTGGGTTTCCTGGAGATAAACATGACCTCCGTTTTCTTGTGATTTATTGACATGTTATTTTATTGAAGCCATGACTGGAGCATGTCAAGGCATTCTTCTAGCGGACTGAAGTTTGGCTGCGTTATGTCAAGCTGCGTGTACAGCATCACATCGTCTGCATATATGTGATATTTGATATTACATTTCTGAAAGATCTCGCAGACCGGTTTTATATACAAATTGAACAATAGAGATGATAAGGCGGACCCTTGAGGGATCCCTTGGGTTTGAGGGAAGGCATCAGCTTTATCATTGTTGAACTGCACTTGTTGCATCCTATTGGATATATATGATTTGAACCATTTTAAGTGGGTCCCTGCTATACCCAATGAGGCCAGACGGTTTAGGAGGGTGTTGTGATGAACTGTATCGAATGCCGCTGAGATGTCAATAAATATGAGTATGAACATAGTATTTCTGTTTTCGAAGCCCCTGAGGAGATTGTCAAGGAGTGCCAGCAGTAGTGTTTCAACTCCGTGATTCTGACGAAACCCATATTGATGCTTATCCAGGGCGTTTCTCTCGTCCATGTGGTCTTGTAGTTGTTGCTGAACCGCTTTTTCTGTTGTTTTTGCTAAGAAGGATATGCTTGAGATTGGGCGATATGATGCAGGGTCACTTTTGTTGAGAGACTTGTTCTTTAAGATGGGTCTTATAAGTGACTTCTTGAGATGAGTCGGCATGATACCTTGTTGCAGAGACTGGTTAACAATGTAAGCGATGGGTCCTAGAAGTGATCCGAGAGGGTTATGCTCTCGAATTTGCAAAGCAAATACTTCCAGCCTTTATTCAGTCTCCCTGCGGATCTCCGGTAAAGAGGGCGGCAATAGAAGTCACACTTTCAAGACTCATAGCGCTCGGAGCAGTGGTTCCTGTTCCGCTAGATCAATGCGGTACCGGTCGATACTCAATTTATTTTGTGGTACCAAAGAAGGAAGTTTCTTTTCGCCCCATCCTGGATCTAAAGCAAGTCAATCGCTGTCTCAAGGTGCCTCATTTCTGGATGGAAACCCTAAAGTCGGTCATCGTGGCCGTAAGGAGCGGAGAGTTCCTGACTTCCTTGGATCTGACGGAAGCCTATTTACATATCCTGGTTCGAAGGTCCCATCAACAGTTCCTGAGATTCGCGGTACCAAGAGGTCATTTTCAATTCCAGGCACTGCCCTTCGGGCTAGCTACGGCTCCTCGGACTTTCACCAAGATAATGGTGGTGGTGGCTGCGGCCCTGCGAAAAGAGGGAATCCTGGTACATCCCTACCTGGACGATTGGCTGATCCGGGCGAAGTCAGAAGAGGAGAGTCGCTCAGCTACTGCCAGAGTGGTGGAAGTCCTGGAGGAGTTAGGGTGGGTCATCAATCGGGCAAAGAGCAGGTTGATACCCTCTCAAGAGATCGAGTAACTCGGAGCAAGGTTCGACACCAGAAGAGGAAGAGTGTTCCTGTCCAAGAAGAGGTCAATGGAACTAAGGATCCTGGTTTCGCAATTTCTGAGCAGGCGAAACCCTACGGCATGGCATTACCTTCAATTGCTGGGAACCATAGCTGCAGCAATAGAGGTAGTTCCGTGGGCCAGGGCTCACATGCGGCCTCTGCAGCGGGCCCTGTTACGTCGGTGGTCCCACCAACATCATCCTTTGTCCATGCGGCTGCCCTGCGCTCCTCGAACCAAGAAAGCCCTCCAGTGGTGGTGGTGCTCAAGGAACCTGGATTGTGGGATGCCTCTTGAACCCCCACAGTGGTTACTGCTGATGACGGATGCCAGTCTGGCAGGCTGGGGAGCTCATTGCGAGGACCAGTTCGTCCAGGGATGTTGGACTTTGATGGAATCTCATTGGTCCTTCAACAGACTGGAATTGCGAGCGCTAGCCTTAGCGCTCAGGGCACTCGAGCCCTTAGTTCGACAAAGAGCAATTCGCGTCCTCTCTGACAATGTCACCGCGGTCGCTTAGATCAACCGCCAGGGAGGTACAAGCAGTTCCTCCTTGGAGAAAGAAGCGGACAGCCTGTTCCAGTGGGCCGAAGTCTGGCTGGAGGCTCTTTCAGCCCAGCACGTGGCCGGAACGGACAGCGTAACGGCCGATTACCTCAGCAGATTCAAGATCGACCACGGGGAGTGGGAGCTGGAGCAGGAGGTCTTCGACCAGATAGTAGCCCGTTGGGGTCCACCGGTCATGGATCTCATGGCACGGTATGCTTCAGCCAAGGCAAGCCGATTTTTCAGTCGAAGGAAGGAAAGGATGTTCGAAGGCTTAGATGCTCTGGCCCAGAGGTGGCCTTCAGAGGGGCTTCTGTATGTGTTCCCTCCATGGGCTGTCATCGGAAGGGTTCTGCAGCGGGTGGAAGCCCACCGAGGTTTGGTAATCCTCATAGCTCCGGATTGGCCTCGCCGTCCCTGGTATGCGGACCTAGTGAGGTTAACGGCCGACCAGCCTTGGTGACTCCCCTGCAGAAAAGATCTGTTGAGACAGGGGCCGGTTTGGATGCCTCACATGGATCGATTCTCGCTTACGGCCTGGCTATTGAAAGGGCGCGGTTCCGGAAGCGGGGTTATTCGGGATCGGTAATCTCAACTTCATTGAGTGCACGAAAGTGCTCGACCTGTCTTTCCTATGTAAGGGTTTGGCGCATCTTCGAAGCATGGTGTGTGGCGCACCGGAAGAAACCCCTTTCAGCCTCTGTTCCGGAGGTCCTGGAATTTTTGCAAGCAGGTTTTGAGAAGGGCCTAGCGCCCAGCTCCTTACGAGTCCAGTTGGCGGCGATCTCTTGTTATAGAGGTAAGGTCCGTGGGAAGTCCTTAGGGGCTCACGCGGATGTAGCCAGGTTCCTAAGAGCGGTTAGGCGTCTGCGTCCTCAGCAAAGATCGGTGATTTCTCCTTGGGATCTCAACCTGGTGTTAGGCTCCCTGGTCAGGGCATTTATCGAGCCGGCTAAGAAAGCCTCCCTAAAGGATCTGACACTGAAGACGGTCTTTCTGGTCGCCATTTGCTCGGCCAGACGTGTCTCCGAACTTCAAGCGCTGTCCTCTCGGCCCCCCTTTCTTTCCTTCTTCAGGGATAAGGTGGTCTTGTGGACAGTGCCCTCCATCTTGCCCAAGGTCATCTCTCTCCTTTCCATGTGAACCAGACGGTTTCGCTTCCGTCTTTCTCGGCAGAAGGGCAAGAGGGTAATGACGAGAAGCTGCATCTTCTGGACGTCCAGAGAGCGTTGAAGCGTTACCTCTCCCGCATGGTGCCCTTTCGAAAGTCCGAACGTTTATTCATTCAGTTCAGAGGGCTGCATAAGGGGGAGGCGGCGGCCAAGGCTTCCATCTCTAGGTGGATCAGGGAAGCTATTGCTTCAGCCTATATCCTGAAGGGAAAGCAGGTTCCAGGAGGTCTGTGTGCGCACTCAACTCGGGCGCAGGCTACTTCTTGGGCGGAGTATAGCTTAGTTCCGTCGCTGGACATTTGCAGACCGGCTACTTGGTTGTCGCTGCATACCTTTACCAAATACTACAGGCTGGATGTTCAGAGATCAGCTGATGCTCGATTTGGGGATGCGGTCCTTCGGTCCGGGATAGCAAACACCACCCAGGCCTGAACTGCTCTGTTACATCACAGAAGTAAAGGGACTGGACTGGAGTGACGATAAGGAAGAAGTAATTAGTCCTTACCTGCTAATTATTGTTCCTGAAGGAACGACAGTCCAGTCCCTGTTCCCACCCAGTTTCTTCTATTGGCGTAGGGTTCCAGTGGGTATGTGAAGAACAGCGGACCGAAGTCAGGGCCGAAGCAAAGCGGACGGGCCCTTGGAGCAGGTCCTGCGGGCCGGGGTGAAGGAAGGTCATGGCAGGCTCGGGTAAACCTCCTCCTTCCCTCTACCTCTGTTTTCCTTCTTTCCTACTACAGTTTAAAAAAAAAAAAAAGGGGGGGAGAGAGTTTGTTGTGATTTCGTGATATTAAAGTTATAGGATATTAATTGGGGTTTTTTGGTTAAGTCTGCTTTTTCATTAGATTACTGGGATCTGTGGATGGTGCCAGTGGTATTTATACCGCACCATCCTCAAAAAGGATGGGCTCAGCCTCCAAGCTGCTGGAAGGGTTACGCAACCCAGAAGTAAAGGGACTGGACTGTCGTTCCTTCAGGAACACTAATTAGCAGGTAAGGACTAATTACTTCTTTATGGACCTTTTCTCCAGGAACTTGTCCATGCCTTTTTTAAACTCAGCTACACTAACAGCTTTTACTACATCCTCTGGAAACGAATTCCAGAGTTTGATTACACGTTGAGTGAAAAAATATTTTCTCTTATTAGTCTTAAATGATTTACGCTGTAGTTTCATTGCATGTTCCCTAGTCTTTCTGCTTTTTGATACCGTAAACATTTTGTGTATGCATTTGAAAATGTGACACCTTGCCCCTCCATACATACAGTCTAAACACTACAGTTCTTGATTTGCCTGCTCTTATGGTGGGTGCAGATATTTGTTCATGGAGTCCTATGAATGGAATATGAACATAGTGGGTTATCTGTTCAGGAAGAGCAGGCATGGTAGAAAAGGGGGAGAAGGAGAGAAGGTCTTTGTTTAAAAAAAAAATAAATAAATAAATCAAAGCTTCTAAAATGCAAGAGGTATGGGAAAGAAGAGGTACTGTGGGCTATCGTAGATTGGGAGTAATGGTACACCAGTCTACATTTAGTGTGGTCTACAGACCTCAAACACAGGTGGAAGAACTAGACGGAAGTCTGGTTGAAATCTGAAAGGTAAAGTAAAAATGAATGGTGGTTGGGATAGGGGTAGTGGTAGACTTTTAACCTATTAAAGATGGATTTGCACTATCCCTTCTGTAGAACTGTGGAAACGGATATCCTGAACTCCCTTCAAAGTTTGCACTTTAAATTGTAATGGCACCCACAGGGGAATGGGCAATACTGGGCCTGATTCCTGTAACTAGAGAAACATTTCTAATGTCCGCCTTCTAGCCCATACAGTTATTGGAGCTCTGTCCCTCCTTTTCTGGCTACAAGTGGTTTGATACTGATTTTGTGATTCTGGGTCCCCGGGTACATACAGATTGGATTACACCCTACTTTAGGTGTTCTCTGTCATGGTCTTGCTGTTTTACAACGCTGAGCCTCTTACGGGCCAATGCAGAAAACTAGTACAATCTTTAAGCGCAGATAATGCAGCTTTCCTAATTGTCCCTCCAGGCCAGTCCAGGTATGTATGGGTGTCTCCATCCTCCAGCAGCTGAGAACAGAGCATGTCTGATTTCTGGCAGCCCAGCATAAGAGCTCCCCCTTCAGAGCTCTTGCGTGTACTCCTGGATAGGCATTAGGTGTTGGATAAAAAAAGTAAGGAAAAGAATTGAATAAAACTAAAATGAGAAAATTAAAGAATCTGTAAGGAGGAAGAAGCCCTCTCTGGAGTGCTGAGGCAGTGTATTGGCATGTCGGAGACAAAAGAGAAGTCTCCCATCTGCTGGGGCAGAGGAGTTGGGGGGGGGGGGGAAACGGGTAGAGCCTGCTCAGCTCCCAAGACCCTTCAGAGTAAATACCTGGGAGCCCCAGGTCACTTTCTCATCTCAGAGGGGGGAGGGCTCCCATGACCCTGTTAGCAAAAGTACCAGAGTTCCCTTCGGTGTCGGGCAGCTGTGCTTCTCCTCCGGTCACTTTCCTCTATGGCAGGCTTCAGAGTTTTTTGTTCAAAGCAATTGAAGGCAGTGGCCCACGGCCCACATTGGGTGCAAATCGGGAGCTGCATGCGGTCGGGCCTAGTGCAGTGCGTTTGTGCAGGCAGCCGGGGAGTCGCATTTTGGGGTTCTGCCACACATGTTTGAGGCAGAGTAGTTTTTGTTGGGTGGATCGGACTCTGGCGTGCATGGAGCAAGAGGCAGGCTATTACTCTTAGACCCTCCCTGTGAGTCGGCGGTTCCCGCCAATTCAGACAGTTTCAGTTCTGGTGGCCATGTTCCCAGGGGAGACAGCCAGGTGTGGGAAAAGCAGTGGTAAGAGCAAAAGTAGGAAGAAGCAGGCAGCTGCTGGTTCTCCTGTTGAGCCCTAAGAGAGTAGCAGGTTTGCAGGAGCCCCCTTTCTCTCCGGAGTTCATACTTTCCCTCAATAAGGCTTTTTGCCTCAAGCCATCAGCAGGCCAGGGAGAGGGCCTCTGAGAATAAAGGGTCTGCTCGGGGGAAGGGAGATTCCCTGCAGGAGGAGGCTTTTGAGGGGGGCCCTCCGGAGAAAAGAAGTAGAAGGGGAGTCGGACACCTGGCTGGTTCAGGACACCCCACCAGTCATGGACCTCAGAGGAACTGGGGGAAGGGCCCTCAGACCTCTGGGGGGGGGGGGCATTGGCCCTGGAGCTGGAAGAGGGAGAGATTACGGCTGGGGAAGACACCAATGTTTTCTGGGTTTCCATAAGGAAGAGCTAGCGACTCTACTTGCCCATTCACTGGCAGCATTGAACATGGTGCTTCCTCCGGTGCTGGTGGAGGATCCCTTGGAGGGATCCCCTCTTGCAGGGGTTCAAAGGAGAGAAGGCTTGTTTTCCGGTGCACCAAGTCATCCTAAAGGTGATTGAAGTGGAATGGGTGTTCCCAGAGGCTACATTGTGGGGCAGTAGGGCGATGCGTCATATATCCCCTCCTTCGTGAAGAACGGGAACTGTTGCGAATGCCAAAGGTGGATGCCTTGGTATCAGCAGTGACCAAGAAGGCCACCATCTCCGTGGAAGACAAGGCAGCACTGAAGGACCTTCAAGATCGCAAGCTGGAGTCCCTGCTCAAGGAGGCTTTTGACTCGAGTGCCCTGGCCTTGCAGGCCTCAGTTTGTGGGGCTTGTGTCATGAGCATCGATTCGATGGCTGCAGATTTGGAGTCCTATGGACCCCGGGGGTCAACCTACTTCAGAAAGCTGTTGGCCGCGTATTATATGGCGGACACCTTTTACAGTCTGGTCCGGGTAGTATCAAAGACCATGGTCTCTATATTAGTGGCAGCCCAGTGGTTCCTCTGGTTGCAAAATTGGTCGGCAGACTCATCCCCCAAATCAGTAAGCTTTCCTTCAAAGGGAAGCTCCTATTTGGGGAAGCTTTGGAAAAGATTGTGAAGGATTTAGGAGATTCTATGGGAGGCCGCTTGCCAGAGGATAGGCCTAGGGGTGCTAAGCATGGCGTGGCTCCAAGGACATCTGCAGATTACGTGGCCCTTGTTTCGCTCCATATCAGCGGGGGTGTTTTGGGGTGAGAGGGCAGCGCTTCTGAGGTTCCCAGGGGGCCAGTAGGGGCTATTTCTCACCCTATCTCATCATAGCATGATCGTGTTTGATTTAATTAGTGGAGGAGGGATGGTAAGGAAATCCACAGTACTATCTTTTAACTTTCAAAAGGGAGACTATGATAAAATGAGGAAAACAATTAAGAAAAAACTAAAAGGAGCAGTTTCAAAGATTAAAGACTTACATCAAGCTTGGGTGTTGGAAGCCCAAACCAGCTGTATTCCACGCTTTAAGAAAAGTGGAAGGAAGTCCAAAAACCTGCCAGTATGGTTTAAAGGTGAGGTCAGAGAGGCTGCTGTTGGCAAAAAAGCATCTTTCAGGAAATGGAAAAAAGAGCCAAATGATGAAAACTGGAAACGGCACAAGCACTGGCAAGTTAAATGCAAGGCATTGATAAGGAAGCCAAAGAGAATTTGAGAAGAAACTTGCTTCGGAAGCAAAAACGCATAATAAAGACTTTTTTCAAGTACATTCATAGTTAAAAAAAATGAAATAAAATACCTGTGTGAGAGTCAGTTGGACCATTAGATGATAGAGGGGTAAAAGGGGCAGTAAGAGGGGACAGGGCTATAGTGGAGAGACTGAATTCTTTGCTTTAGTCTTTACTGAAGAAGATGTAGGGATGTTACCCATGACTGAAGTGGTATTTAAAGGTGATACTGCGGAAGAATTGAAATAAATATCGCTACACCGGGAAGATGTATTACAACTATTTGATAAACTGAAAAGTAGCAAATCACCTGGACCGGATGGTATACATCCAAGGGTGTTGAAAGAACTGAAATATGAGATTGCAGACCTGCTATTAGTAATCTGTGAACTATCATTAAAATCATCTGTAATACCTGAAGATTGGAGGATCACCAATTTTTAAAAAGGGTTTCTAGGGGTGATCCGGGAAGCTACAGACCGGTGAGCCTGACATCAGTACCAGGAAAAATGGTAGAAACCATCATAAAGAACAAAATTTCTAGTGTGTAGCTAGTCATGGCCTAATGGGAGACAGCCAACATTGCTTTAGACAAGGAAGATCTTGTCTTACTAATCTGTTATGTTTTTTTGAAGGTGTGAATAAACAGGTAGAAAAAGGTGAGTCAGTTGACATAGTGTATCTGGACTTTCAGAAAGCCTTTGACAAGGTCCCTCATCAGAGACTTTTGGTAAAACTAAAACGTCATGGGATAGGAGGCAGTGTACTATTGTGGATCAGGAACTGTTTAAAAGATAGAAAGTAGAAGGTAGGGCTAAATGGCCAATTTTCCCAATGGAAAAAGGTGAATAGTGGTGTACCCCTGGGATCTGTGCTGGGTCCGCTGCTTTTTGACATTCAGAAATGGCCTGGAAAAGGGAATAACGAGTGAGATTATCAAATTTTGCAGATGACACAAAACTATTTAAAGTTGTTAAAACCCATGTGGATTGTGGAAAATTGCAAGAGGATCTTGATAAATTGGAAGACTGGGCATCCAAATGGCAGATAATTTAATGTGGACAAGTGCAAAGTTATGCACCTAGGGAAGGGACAAGTTCCTGGAGGAAAGGTTCATAAACCATTATTAAGAAGGGACGCAGGATATCAATGCTTGACCCAGTACAAGCATTGCAGAACCTGTGTCTTTTGGGGAAACTGCTAGGTACGTATGACCTAGATTGGCCACTGTTGGAAACAGGATACTGGGCTTGATGGACCTTGGTCTGACCCATTATGGCATATCTTATGAAGAACAATCCAAACTATGGTTACACGATGCAAAGGTTCCACATTGGAAACCACCACCCAGGAAAAAGATTTAGGCGTCATCGTGGATAACATGTTAAAACCCTCCACCCAGTGTGCAGCGGCGGCCAAGAGAGCAAATAGAATGCTAGGTATCATAAGGAAAGGAATGGAAAATAAAACAAAGGATATTATAATGCCTCTGTATCGTTCCATGGTGCGACCGCTTCTTGAATATTATGTGCAATTCTGGTCGCCGTATCTTTAAAAGGATATAGAAAAGGTACAGAGAAGAGCCACCAAAATGGTAAGGGGATGGAAGGCTACTCCTATGAAGAGAGGCTAAAAAGGTTAGGGCTCTTTAATCTGGAAAAGAGACGGCTGAGGGGAGATATGATAGAGGTCTATAAATAAATGAATGGAGTGGAACGGGTAAACGTAGATCAATTGTTTACGTTATCAGAATATAGAAAGATTATGGGACATGCAATGAAACTACAGGGTAAACTATTTAAGACAAATAAGAGAAAATATTTTTTCACTCAACGTGTAATCAAACTCTGGAATTTGTCACCGGAGGATGTAGTAAAGGCTGTTAGTGTAGCTGGGTTTATGAAAGGTTTGGACAAGTTCCTGGAGGAAAGGTCCATAAACCATTATTAAAAAGGGATCCGGGATATCAATGCTTGACCCAATACAAGCATTGTGGAACCTGTGTCTTTTGGGGCAACTGCTAAGTACGTATGACCTAGATTGGCCACTGTTGGAAACAGGATACTGGGCTTGATGGACCTTGGTCTGACCCAGTATGGCATATCTTATGTTCTTATCCCCTATCCGCTATGAGATAGTGCTGCTGTCTGTTATACGCTGTTTTCACGGCTTTTAAATATCAAGTGGCTGAATATCTATCAAAGGTGGTAATATTTCAGTACGACCGTATTGGCATGTTCTAATACGGGCAATTCAGTATAAGGTGAGCCAGCCCCTGAAGAAGATTTTATCGAAACACGGCCTGTGTCGGGTCAGGTCTCCCTTTATATGGTTGGATTAATAAAAGTTTTGGTGAGAACCTACACCTGCTACGTTTTTGTACTGTGTTGTGTTCCTTCCATGGCCACTTATTGGTCTGCTGCTGCGATGGATAAAAATGCATGGCGGTCCGGTAGTAGTCATAGTGTTGAATTGGCCTTGGAGGCCTTGATATGCGAATCTTAAGAGGCTACCGCTGGTGCCTCCCTCCCTGGAGGTTTCCAGACAGAATCGGTCTTCTCTCCCAAGGGCCTATTTTCGTGCCTCAGATGGATCGGTTCTTGCTTACGGCTTGGCTCTTGAAAGGACACGCCTAAGGCAACGGGGATATGCCTCGTCTGGAATCACTGCGATGCTACAGTCACGAAAGTGTTCCACCACTTTGGCTTATGTCAGGGTATGGCGAGTGTCTGAGCAATGGGGTGCGGGGAGGAATGTCATCCCTTTGGGTTGCTCTCTGCCTGAAGTTTTGTTTTTTCTGCAGCTTGGCCTAGAGAAGGGTTTGGCACTGGGTTCGCTGAAGATGCAGGTCGCAGCTCTTTTGTGTTACAGGATGGGTGCAAGGTCATTCAGTGGGGAGACACCCGGATGTGGTGTGTTTCCTGAGGGTGGTACGACTTGTTCGGCTGCCTTGGAGACCTATGGTGCCTCCCTGGGACCTCAGGCTGGTGCTTTCAGGGTTGAAGGGTGTGCCATTTGAGCCTCTTGCTAGGGCATCCTTTAAAGATCTGACCTTGAAGACGTTATTCTTAGTGGTTCTGTGCTTGGCTTGGCAAATTTCAGCTTCAGGCTCTATCCTGCAGCGAGCTCTTTTTGCTCATGTCTAAGGAGAAGGTGGTGGTTAGACAGGTCCCCACATTTCTCCCTAAGGTGGTCTCTTGTTTTTCATTTGACCTGGACAGTTTCCTTGCCGGCCTTTCTGGCATTGGGGGACTCGGAGGAGGACAGACAATTGCATCTGTTGGATTTATGGATGGTACTTCGGAGATACCTTAAGGTGACTGAATCCCTGCGTCATTCATATTGGTTGTTCGTATTGTTTGGTGGGCCCTGTAAACGACACGTGGTGTCTAAGGCCTTGATTGCCTGCTGGTTTAGAGCAAATTTGTTTTATTAAAGGAACATTACCAGCCCCCAGAGGGGTTATGAACAATGTACAAAGAAGAGACACAGGTAAAACAAGCTAAAACAAACAGCATGGTTACATTTTTTCCTCCCCCCTGAACACGGTCCCCATCCTCAACAGTGTTCAGAAGCGCAGAACCAAAAACTGGGTTATCCCCCCCCCTTCCAAACTCCCCCCGGTGGCCCAGAGGGAAAGAGAAAGGGAAGAAAGGAAAGGAAACCATACCAGCGACCATAAGGGTCCCATCCCCCACCCCCTCAAGCATGAGTAGAGGTGCGCACTAGCGCTAACACATCCCCTCAGGGAGACTCGGGGTGTACTCTTCTCCCGGGTCCCACCGTCGGCTCCAAGAAGGTAGGGGAGACAAGCAGGCAGAACGAAAACTAACCCCCCCTCTTCCTCCACCTTCTATCCCCTACCACATCCCCCCTACCCCCCCCCCCTAGAGCCCCCTCCCTCCCCTCCCCCCCCTGCCCCATCCCCTCCCAAGGACTAAGACAGGCGCACTTAATCAGAGACCCAACTGCCCGCCCAAGAGGGACTGTCAATTGCCACCAAGAATTCGGCTGCGGGTGTGACGGGGTAAAGAATGCAGATGGGGCCCCCACGCAGACAAAAACCGCTGCCAACGTACTGGATGCCCCTGAGCCCGGTGCCGCTCCATCAACAGCACCTCATGCAGTCGCCCCCTCCAGAGGCCGTATGTAGGTCCCCTTGCATCCATCCACCGAAGCAAAATGGTCATCCTTGCTACCACCAGGACCAAACGCAACCATAACCATACCACTCGCCCCAGCCGCTCTTCACAGTCACTCTCCCACACATCCAGCACACCATTGAGGGCCGTAAGAGAGATCGGGCTGCCCACACACCCAGTTAGATATGTCTGCACTTTCCGCCAAAACACTTGCACTCGGGTACAGACCCACATCATATGCCCCAGGGTCGCCCTCTCCGCACCACACCGGGGGCAGCTATGAGTCCCAGCAATCCCTGCTCTCCACGCCCGCAATGGGGCGTAGTAGAGCCGACGCATCAACTTGTACTGCATGTCCCGAAAGGACACCATCACAGAAAGCTTGGGAATAGCAGACAAACCTTGCAACAGCTCGTCGCTCGTCACCGGACCCTCCAGCTCCTGAGTCCAGGCCACGGCCAGTTCGTCCAGGGCCATGGGCATGGCGGATTCCCACAATGTCTTATGCAACCAGGCCACCCGTGTGCCCTGCTCCCCTCCCAATAACGCCACCTCGATCTGAGAACTTACCCCCCCCCCAAGCGCCTCCGGGGGCATCGTGCGAACATAACTCCGAAGCTGCACGTACCGAAACGCATCCCGCCCATCTAGAGGGTAATGTCGACACAACTCCGGGAACGGCAGCAGGAGCCCCTCCGGCGAAAACACATGTTCTAAATTAATGATTCCCAACTTCGCCCAACGCGTGAACGAGCCGCCCTCCTGTCCGGGCAAAAAATCACCATTCCCCTGAATGGGGAGATAAGGCGAGTGGCTGGCGGAGAGCTTACGGCCACTACAGAAATAGCGCCACCCCGTCCGAATCGGATCCACAATAGAAACTCGAAGCACGCGGGCCAGTCCAAGGGACTTCCTGGTATGTAAAAGAGAGCGCGGGTGGAAAGGCTTCACCACCGCCCGCAGCATACCCAAGGGGGTATACTCCTCCAGATCCCATAGCCAATCTCGGGCGTATCGCAATAGGCAGGCCATATTGTATTTACGTATGTCAGGTAACCCCATGCCCCCCAGAGACCAAGGCTGGCACAGAATTTCCGCCCTTACTCGAGGCCGTCGTCCCCGCCACAACAAGCGGTTCACCAATCTCTCCAATTTCTCCCGATCTGAGCGCTGCAACTGCAGCGGCAGGGTTTGCAACAGATATACAATTTTTGGAAACAGTCATCTTATAGAGAGCGATACGGCCACCCAAAGACAATGGGAGATCCCGCCATTTATCAACACTAGCGGCCACAACATCCAGTACTTTGTCGACATTCAAGTGGTAGAGATCCTCTAAAACGGCCGGGATCAGCACTCCCAAATATTTAAAATGGCCAGTTTCCCACTTCAAAGGGAAATCCCCCTGCCAAACCGTCGGACCACCCGGGCTTAAGTACATCGCCACCGATTTATCCAAGTTTAGGCGAAACCCGGAGAGCACCCCATATTCGTCAAAAAGTCGTAAAAGGTGTGGGAGGCCTATCTGAGGATCCGCCAGATGCACCAGAAGGTCGTCGGCGAAGGCAGCAACGCGAAATTCAAAATCCCCCATTTGCATCCCCTGAACATGAGGATGAGCCCGAATCCGCTGTAAGAGAGGTTCCAAAGTCAAGATGAATAGAAGGGGCGATAGGGGGCAGCCCTGTCGAGTCCCTTTCTGGATGGGAAATGCAGTGGACATGGTGCCGTTAACCAAAATGGCTCCAATCGGGTCCGCGTAAAGGAGCCTCACCACCTGGACATAGAAGCCCGTGAACCCCATAGAATCCAACACGTGGTACATGAAATCCCAATTAACCCTGTCAAATGCTTTCTCAGCATCGAAGCTGATGAGCATAGACCGCAACTTAGCCACCCGTCCCATACACATAGAGAGTAAAAGCCGTTGCAGACTATAAGCGGCATGGCGGCCCCGCACAAAACCCACCTGGTCTTTATGGATCAAGGCCGGCAAGATGGGTGCCAACCGGTCAGCCATAATTTTCGCTAAGATCTTAATGTCCACATTGAGAAGAGAGATAGGCCTGTATGAGCCCGGTAGCAACGGGTCCATACCCGGCTTCGGGAGAACGGTCACCAGCGCCTTGTTCGCCTCATAGGGAAAGGCACCCCGGCCAACCAAGTCCTCAAAGTAGCCGGCGAGAGGGGCTGCCACCACCTCCCCCAGGGACTTGTAGAACTCTCCCCTCAGACCGTCCATTCCGGGAGCCCGGCCGTTTTTCAAATTCCGAATCCCATCCATGACTTCATTCAAGGAGATAGGCTTGTTCAACGTCTGTGCCTGGTCAGCCGTCAGCCTAGGTAGAGAACACCCCGCCAAGAAAGCCCGACCCTCCTCCGCACCCCCACCATCCTGAGCATAAAGTTGCCGATAGTAGTCAGAAAAGACCCGTTGAATCGCTGTGGTTTCTTTACAGAGAGACCCGTCCGGGCGACGAATCGCCCCGATGTGGCGGGCCTCACCCACCAGCCGCACCAAGGCGGAAAGCAGCTTCCCCGCCCGATTGCCATACTGGTATAATTGATAGCGGTAGTACAACATGGATTTTCGAGCCCTTTGGTGTAAAAGCGTTTCCAACTCGCGCTGCAGCTCTCGTATTTGGCGCCCGTGGGCCGCCGTTCTATCCGCCGCTAGCCGCCGCCGCGCCCTACCTAGCTCGCGTTCCAACAAAAGAATCTTATGATTACGGCGTTTCCTCAGGGAACTATAATAGCTAATAATCTCTCCCCGCATGACCGCCTTACCCGCCTCCCAGAGGAGAGCCGGGGGTGTCTCTGGAGTATCGTTGATGGCCTCGTAATCCCGCCACCGATCCTTGAGGTAACCCCCAAACGCAGCATCCCCGCAGAGTTCCAAAGGATAGCGCCAGAAACGATGTCCCAAGGGGGCGCGGCCACCGAGCTCGAGAGTAACCATGGCATGATCGGAGATGATAGGAAGGCCAACCGCTGCCGCCAGCACTCGATTAAACAGAGATTCCGAGATCAAAAAATAATCTATGCGGGACCAAGTATTGTGGCCTCGGGACAGATGGGTATACTCCCTATCTCCAGGATGTAACACTCTCCAAATATCCAAGAGGTGGTGTGCCTCGGTTATCCCCAGCAATCGCCGCTGACTCCGACGGTCCCTGCTCCCAACCGGCTGAGACCGGTCCACACTGTCATTCAGGGCAGTATTGAAGTCCCCACCCAATATTACCTGATAACCAACCGCCCCTGCCACCAAGCTTTCCAAAGTTTGGTAAAAGCCAATCTCATACACATTAGGGGCATAGACAGAGCCCAGAACGACCTTGGTGCCCTCAAGCATACCGCGTGCCAGGACGTATCGGCCACCCGGGTCAATATCAACCGATTCCTCGACCCACCCCACGGACTGGGCTATTAGAATGGCTACCCCCCGTTTTTTTCCGACGGCTGGGGCACCGTACACCCGAGCCTTATAGTGAGAACCCAATTTCGTGTGCTCAGCCACCGTCTGGTGGGTCTCCTGCAGCAAAGCGACTCCGATCTTCCGTTTTTTAAGTTGCTGCACTAATTTATATCTCTTTATTGGGGAGCCGATACCACAAACGTTCCAAGAGGCAATCTTCAAGCCACTAGCCATTATGCCCTTCGATAGAACAGCTCCCAACATAAGCCATCCGCCTCTGACGGTGGTGAGAATCCCCCCAGCCTAGGATTCCCCCCCTCCGGGTCCGTCCCCCGTCCGGTCCCACACGCCTGGCCACAGGCATAGTATCTGCACGCGCCATGCCACTTGGTAATGTCCATCAAGCATCCTGTCACAGACATCCCCTCCTCCCCCTGAATCAGACAGCCCCTTGCGCCCCTAAAAACTACCCCCCCTCCTCCCCCATCCCCCCTCCTCCCCCACCCCCCACCCCTCTAACCTGCCCCGTTTCCCCCAAGCATACAAACCCTTATCCCCTTCTACTACCCCCCCTTGACCCTTACCCCCCGTCTCTCCTCCCAGCCATCCTCCCCAACCTCTCCCGGCCAGTCTAACCCTGGTCGGACACCTCCCGTTGGCATCGGATCCCCACCCCCCAACAGACTCAACACATTCAGACAACATGCCCAGCTCTGGCCCCTGATCGATTACAATATTTCCTCCCGCCCACCCATAAGGAGCAGAGAGGCGAAAGCCCCCTACCCTCCACCCCCCACATTCGGTATGCCTGCTGGTTTAAACAGGCTGTTTTTCGGTCTATATACTCGGGGGGGAAAAGTGATTCCGGAAGGATTATGGGCCCATTCGTCCCGGGCAGAGGAGACGTCCTGGGCAGAAAGTAGCTTGGTGCTGCCGGTGGAGATTGTAGAGCGGTGACTTGGGCTTCACTTCATACATTCATTTAGCATTATCAGCTCAATGTACAGGCATTAGGGAATGTGACCTTTGGAGCTGCTGTCTTGCAGGCTGGGCTCACAGGTCCCTCCCGTTTGGGTACTGCCTTAATACATCCCATGCGTACCTGGATTAGCCTGGAGGGACGATTCCATTGCTAACTCCAGACTTCGCTCCTTTCACCTGGCTGCTCCTTATGCCTGGAACAAATTACCTGAGTCTGTACGTCGGGCACCTGCTCTGGCCCTTTTCAAATCCAGGCTAAAAACTCACCTCTTCGCTGCTGCTTTCAGATCTTGCCTCACTTGATCTCCTTTGTGTTTCCTTATCATTCCCCCTAGATGTATCCCATGTCTACACCTACTGTGTTGCATGTCTTGACTAGATAGTCCTTGCTCATCAGAGCTTACAATCTCTTACATGTCTCTGCAGCGCTGCGTATGTCTTGTATTTATTTATTTACATTCTCTTATATACCGCGCTATTTTGCATCAGTGCGGTTTACATTGAACAAACTGAAATTACATTGAACAGGGTATTATAACTTGGAGATAACCCTCCATAGCCCATGTTCCCTGTAAAATAGTTAAGTGGCTTGCCCAAGACCACAAGGAGCACCTGTGGGACTAGAAACCCCAGTCCTTCCAGCCCAAGGTTGCTGTCCTCTAGTGGGATTTGAACCCCCGACCTTCTGGCCTGAAGTACCTTGCCCCAACCACTAGGCTACTCCTCCCCTCTATAGTGCTATAAGAATGCTCAGTAGTAGTAGTAGTAGTAGTAGTAGAAATTAGACTTTGTCTGCTAATTGTCTTTCCATGAGTTCCCTCCAAGCCTGTCTAGGGCCCTCCCCTGGGATCTCGTGGCAGAGTGGCTAGGTTGCTGAGGTGAGCCTTGAGAAATTGTGGTTAATCAGAGGGAATAGAGCTCTGCAGTGAAGTACAGCATTTGGACATTGGAGTGTTCCCGTGGGACAGGGGTTTTTCCCTGAAAATAATTTGCTTCCATGTTTGGTTTGGGCTGGGCAGGTGTATATAGTTCACTGATGTATTGGGGGGGGGGGGGGGGGGTTTTGTTTTTTTTTTCCACTGTTTTTTGTTTGTGTACCAAGTTGCTTTTGGGCCCTGGGTTCCAAGGACAGTGCCATACGCGAATAGGGTGGGGTTTTTATCCTAGGAATTTGTGTTGGTTTCAGAGACTGCTTTGTCAGTAGGAGACTGGAGTCTAGAGCTGAAAGGGGAGCCTTATTCTGAGCTGCCAGAAATCTGACCTGCTCAGTTCTCAGCTGCTGGAAGACTGAGACAACCCATGCGTACCTGGACTGGTCAGGAGGGAACTCAAGGAAAGACAATTAGCAGGTAAGGTCTAATTTCTCCTTTAGGCACAGTTACCATCACAGCCAAATGCAGAAAATAAATGGATGCACGCATAGCAAAGGAAAAGCTAGCACACACATAATGTCAAGAGTTTTTAAATTATAAGCAAATGAGTTTCTCGTATTAGAATGTCATGCTAATATTGTCTGCCCGATGCAGAAAAATGCATAGAGAATTTCGTAACCATTCTCAGCGCCAGTATAATTACACCTACTCTTGAGGTGACTTAAACATCTAGTGTATGTCAAACTTTCCCTCGGATGATCCAGGCATCGAGGAAAGCCTCCGATGCCTACAAAATACTGTCAGGGGGCTGGTACTCCCGCAGAAAGCAAATCTCTGGTGTCCAGTGGCCTCAAATTCCTCCCCTCCACCTGCCCAACCAAAAATTCCTGCTCATTTGTAAAGGTACCAAGAGGGGGGTGGGGGTTCAGTGCCGCTGGGTCACCAGTGTTTTGGTTGGGCGGGTGGGGGGATCGGGGCCACTGGGCCACCAGGGATTTTCTTTCAGTCGGGGGCACGAGCCCCCCAACATTATTTTGATGGCATTAGGGGCTTTTTCTGATGCAGCAATCATCTGAGGGAAAGTTTGACATTAACCTCTCAGATGATGCAGACATTTGGGAAAGCACCTGATGCCATCAAAATACTGTTGGTGAGCATGTGCATATTAACCATGCAGTGCCCCTGTTTCTCTGGGAGAGCTTGTCAAACTTGCGCCGATTTTGTGTGCATGTGTTTGGCTTGCTCTTCGAGTTTAATGCATGGCTAATTTGTATATGCGCCCCTTTTTGCATGCCAACGCTGAAGTCATGCGCTATTGGTGCGTTGCAAAGAGGCATACAGAGTTGATAGCATGCTGCTACAGCACCAACTTTCTGCATTGGCCTGTTAAATTGTAAGCTCCAATGCAGAGGGACTTTCTCTTATGCATCACTTTTGCAGAAATCATAGCTATACAATGATGATGATTATAGCAATAGTGTTGTTCCACCAATAGTTTGCTTGTACATTGTTATCGTATGTGTTTTCAGGTTTCACTGCCCTGATGAAGGGAATATAATGGTTTATTAAATCTATTAAGAAGGTATCACCTGTGAACTTGTTTGACCTTTCTTGTTCTTTGTAGTGTAGTAATATGTGCATTTGGTCAGATTGCAGATTTCTGGCAAATAAGACATTGAAGCAGCTAATTACAAAGACATAGCATAGATAGTTTCCTTTCCTGTACTGTTTTTTGCCCACAAGCAGCCACAAAAGGGAGGCAAAAAGAACTTCCGTTTGTCGTCTTCCACAGGTATGGGAGGAGGCAGGAACAGTAGCAATTGAGAGAAGCATTCCCTGTCTCTCTCTCCCCTCCCCCCCCCCCCCCCAAATCCGCTTTACTGAAACACACTAGCATGTAGTCACTGGCTAATTTCATTGTTTTCCCTTGCTCTGGGTGTGTAGTAGCAAAACCTGATCTCTTTAAAATGCGAGTATATAAATTAAGTATGATAACACAAATTGACAAAAACATGTTTATGGGATTTACAAAATTGTTCTGATGTGCTAAAATTGAGATTCCTTATCGTCCCTCCAGTCTAGTCCCGTACCTCTGGGTATTGTACCTCTTCCAGCAGCTTGGAGACTAAGCATGTTATCTTTTGATGACACTAGTGTACTTATACAGCTGTCACCACTTACCAGCCCCAGTATGCTCGGTCTCCAAGCCACTGTTCCCTCTAAGCTGTGCGCGTGTGTGCACGCACACACCTCGCCGAGCAAACGCACATACTTTACAACAGAGCGCACAAAAATTACACTCTGATTCTGATAGAAAACAACACAGATGTCTTAAAATTTAAAAGTTATGATTGTAATTACTAGAAATTTCTTACTTCATTTAGTAATCGTCTATTTTCATTTAATTTGATTAAAATCAATGTGGTGTACATACTGTATTCTGACGTGTAGTCACATTTTAAAGTATATAACTCCGAGTGTCGTTATGTGGCGCACAAAAATTTAACCTTCCTTCAAAAACTGCACACAGCTGATATTTTATGCGCACACAACCTACAGAAAATTAGAGGGAACATTGCTCCAAGCAGCTGGAGGGGTTAGTGAAGCAGGGTGCTGGGCTCACTGAAGAGACTATTAGGAGACTAGGCTAGATTTCCTTTCTTTTCATTTTCTTTATTTCTATTGCACAAGGTTCTGTTTTAATTTTTTCCCTGGTAAAGTTTAAAAAAAAAAAAAAAAAAAGGGAAGAGAAAGATAAGAGAAAAGAGGACCGCATCCGGGTAGCCTGCATCTGAGGAGGATCCTACTCCCTTCCCCCCTGCCCCTCAAGGTGGTTTGAGGAGCTTTCGGGGAAACTCTTGGCCAGACTGGGGCTTGGTGGCTCCTGAACCCAGTATCGGGTGAGGAGCCATCACATGTGCAGTACTGTGGGTGACGTTCTGAACAGCAATGGTCACCGACAGCCCCCGGTCAGCTCTATGCCGAAGCCCATTATAGCAGCTGAGCGCAAGGTGGCTGAGTGGATATTCAGAGTGCATGGCCTGAATAGCGCGTCACTAAAACAGCATTATAATTTGTTTATAATATGTACATAGTCTCTTCCTCGTTTTTACTCCATGTTTACATTCCCTGTTCAATGTAAAAACTTGATGTAACTGCTTACATTCTTGTATGTTCTGTTTCAAATGTAAACCGCACTGATTATAATAGCGCGGTATATAAGAAATAAAAATAAATAAATAACCGGTGAATGGGGTTTTCAGTGAGAGAAGGCAGGCATGTGGTATGTGTTTCCAGCCTGTTTTAGTGGCAGCCCTGCACCAAGTGAAAGAGGCCTAGGAAAGTGCAGAGTAGCTTCTTTCTGCCCTGGTTCCCCGGCGTTCATTAAGTAGGTCTGCAGCTTCGTGGCACCAGTGTGTCCAGAGAGACTCGCTTGCAGCTGGTTCCTGACCCGCTTGCTACACCAGAATATAGTAGATGTAGAAAGGTTTCTTTCAGTTTTCTTTACTTTCTGGGAGTTTCATATAGTTGAGAGACAAAAAAAACCAAACACTTCTAGCTTCAACTTCACCCACCCATTCTCTATTTTCTTTTCTCTGACATTGGAATTTTGAAGGCAGGTATTCCTATAGCCGGGCTACAGATGCCCACACCATGCCATCCCGACCCATTGCCTGGTTTGTGGGACCAGGAGGGGAGCAGTCTTGGAAGCAGGCGTATATCAGGGCTGCATACAGGAGGCCACCTCTAGGGAACAGGGCCTACAAGATAGGGCAAGACAGGACACGTCTCCTTCTACGTCTCCTTCTACATCTTAAGAAGCCTAGGCCTCAGTGAGCCCTCCACTACTGCACTCAGAACCAGCTCCATGCCCCCTGGCCATTCTCGAACCCGCCACGTCTCAGACACTGGGGGAGGTAGGTGGTTCTGGTGTTTTTTGCCGGAGTTTGTCCTGCTTCTGCATCAGGTGTTCTGCAGGCGCCAGCAGGGCTTGGCCGGCAGCTCTGCAGCGCCAGAGCATGGAACAAAGAAGACAGGCAGATGAGGGCGAGCTGGGTCCTACAAAGTGGGCTAGGCCCTTGGAAGAGTGCCAAGAGCATTCTCCAATATTGGAAGGACCGGATGGGGACGATCTAGACACGGGGTTGGATTTGGAAAGTGAAGAGCTGGAGGAAGGCGAGATTCTGAAACAGGAGGAGCAGTCCCAAATTGTTCAGGTGTTCTGCTGAGACGGATTGCCGGCACTCAACATGTAATCTTTGAAGGATCATAGCAGGCCTACAACCGGGCCTGTGGAGGATGATGCGTTAGAAGATCTGCTGCTCCCAGGTAGTGTGGAAGACACAGGAGGTGTTCCCGGTGCATAGAGTGGTTAGGGAAATGATTCAGGATGAGTGGGACATGCCAGAGGCTGGTCTCAAAGGGGTACAAACCATGACATGCCTGTACCCACTGCCTGATCAGGATCGCGAGCTGTAGCAGTCTCCTCAGGTGGATGTGGACGCGGCAGTTTCAGCAGTTTCCCAGAAGACTACGATATTGGTTGAAGGTAGGAGGGGTGCTCAAGGATGCTCAGGATAGGAAGTTGGACATGCTGTTGAAACAGGCTTTTGAGGTCAATGCCCTGTCGCTGCAGGTGTCCATTTGCAGGGCCTGGGTTGCGAGGGCCTGCCTCCATTGGTCTCAATAGGTGCAACAGATGGGCGAGCCAGCTCTGGATTCGTCAGCTGAGACAGACAAATTAGAGTCTGGGGATACTCGCTATGATCTCATTAGAGGGCTTTCCAAATGTATGGCCTCTTTGGTAGCAGCTCGTCGCTACTTTTTGCTCCAGAACTGGGCGGTGGACAGTTCTTCTAATTCCTGTCTCAGCAAGCTCCCTGTTAAGGGGAAGTTTATCTTTGGAGAGGTCCTAGACAAGTTGGTCAAAGCCTTGGGAGACTCCAAGGGTGGACATCTGCCTGTGGATAAGCAGAGGCAGTCGCAATCCTTCTACGGTTTGGAGACAAACGTGGAACTCCCGGTGGTTTCGTACAGCACGCTTTAATCCCTTCCAGAGGGGAAGACATCCCTCGAGGGGACAAGGGTTTTGTGGTTTTGGAGAAGCGGGCAGGGGGTTCTCCAAAAACAAGCAGGAAGTTGGTCCTCACTTATGGGTGACATCGGCACCGACGGAATCCGCACAGAGCAATTCCCCATCTTTCAAAGAAAGCCTTTCGGATTGCTGCCACGCATGCGTGGTCCTCTTCCTGCACAAAGGTGCTATCTTGCTCAGTCTCCCTTTTTCCGTGGAGCCCTTCAGACGCACGTCCTCATCCCTCGGAAAAGGTTTTCGTGACTTCGGCCTTTTTGCCTTTTTTCCGGTAGCACTGGTCCTCTCCCGTCCTCCCCTCCGCCCCTGCTCTGGCTATGGGCTAGGGCAGCGATGGCGAACCTATGGCACGCGTGCTAGCTGTGGCACGCGAAGGCCTTGCAGCTGGCACGCGGGAAGGTCCGCAATTGGTTTTTTTTTTTTTTTTTCAATTTTACTTGTCTGCTGCCGCTGTTGGGGCCGCCGCAG
Source organism: Ichthyophis bannanicus (assembly GCA_033557465.1). Classification (NCBI taxonomy): domain Eukaryota; kingdom Metazoa; phylum Chordata; class Amphibia; order Gymnophiona; family Ichthyophiidae; genus Ichthyophis; species Ichthyophis bannanicus. The sequence goes on from CM066032.1 coordinate 340,755,804, forward strand.
CAAAATCAAGCGTGCCGCGGGGCCCCCCTGTACCCGGCAGAGCCTGCCCTCCCCGTAGCAGCTCTCTCTTTGGCAGCTCTCTCTTTGGAGTTGCAGTCAGACGCGCCAGCTTGCAGAGCGCGAAGGGAAGAGTTTCCCTTTTGCGACTCTGTTAAGCCCGCGGGGGCTGATGGGAACTTCCCATCAGCCCCCGCGGGTTTAACAGAGCAGCGAGGGAGAAACTCTTCCCTCGTGCTCTGCAAGCCGGCGCGTCTGACTGCAGCTCCAAAGAGAGAGCTGCTACGGGGAGGGCACGCTCTGCCGGATACAGGGGGGCCCCCGCGGCACGCTCGATTCTGCCGCGGCGGCCCCGACAGCGGCAACAGACAGGTTTTCTTTTTTTTAATTTTCCCTGGGCTGGGGGGGGGGTTAGGAGTGGTGATGGGCTGGGCTGGGCTGGGGGGGGTTAGGAGTGGTGATGTGATGGGCTGGGCTGGGCTGGGGGGGGGTTAGGAGTGGTGATGGGCTGGGCTGGGCTGGGCTGGGCTGGGGGGGGTTAGGAGTGGTGATGGGCTGGGCTGGGGGGGGTTAGGAGTGGTGATGGGCTGGGCTGGGGGGATTTAGGAGTGGTGATGGGCACTGGGCTGGGGGGGTAGGAGTGGTGATGGACACTGGGCTGGCTGGGGGGGTTAGGAGTGGTGATGGGCGCTGGGCTGGGGGGGTTAGGAGTGGTGATGGGCACTGGGCTGGGGGGGTAGGAGTGGTGATGGACACTGGGCTGGCTGGGGGGGGTTAGGAGTGGTGATGGGCGCTGGGCTGGGGGGTTAGGAGTGGTGATGGGCGCTGGGGGGGCTTAAACTAAAAATTGGGTGATGGGGGACTAGGACTGGAAATGGGCTGGTGGGATTAGGACTGGAAGTGGGTTGATGGGGCGTTAGGACTGGTAATGGGCAATGGTGGGGCTTAAACTGAAAATTGGGTGCTGGGGGATTAGGACTGGAAATGGGCTGGTGGGATTAGGACTGGAAGTGGGTTGATGGGGGGCTAGGACTGGTAATGGGCTATGGGGGGGCTTAAACTGAAAATTGGGTGATGGGGGATTAGGACTGGGAGTGGGCTGATGGGGAGGTTAGGACTGGTAATAGGCTATGGGGGGGCTTAAACTGAAAATTGGGTGATGGGGGATTAGGACTGGAAATGGGCTGGTGGGATTAGGACTGGGAGTGGGCTATGGGGGGCTAGGACTGGTAATGGGTGGGGGTTGCTAGGACTGGAACTGGGCTGAGTGGAAGGGGGCTTGAACTGCAACTAGCTGTTGGGGATGGGGCTTGGCATGGAAATGGGCTGCGGGGACGTGGGGGGCTTGAACTGCAAATAGCTGATGGGGACGGGGCTTGGAATGGAAATGGGCTGAGGGGAAGTGGGGGGCTTGAACTGCAAATAGCTAATGGGGAGGGGGACTTGGAATGGAAATGGGCTGAGTGGAAGGGGGCATGAACTGCAAATAACTGATGGGAAGGGGGGCTTGGAATGGGCTCTTAGGGGAGGGAGCTAGGACAGGAACTGGGCTGATGGATGGGCTAGGATAGAACTGAGAATTGGGTGTTGGGGGAGCTAAGATTGGAAATGGGCTGTGGTGGGGGCTTGGATTGAAATGGACTCATGGAGGGGCTAGAACTGGAGGTAGGCTCATGGGGGGCTTGGATTAGAAATGGGCTGAGTGGAGGGGAGCTAGGATTTAACATGGGCTGATGGTGGGGCTAGGAAAGGACTAGAAATGGGCTGATGGGAGGCTGGTATTGGAAATGAGCTGATGAAGGGACTCGGATAGGACTGGAAATGGATGGGGGAGCTAGGACTGGAAATGGACTGATGAGGGGACTAGAAGGGAGCGGATACTGGGTGGGGCTGGAACTAAAAGGGAGCTGATGTTGGGGGAGATTAGAAGGGGATGGGGCTGGGAGAATGAAATGGAGAGGGGAAAATATTTTGTGTGTGAGGGAAGAAAAATGTACAATTGGCCGGGTATTGGGAGAGTAAGTGGGGATTGAGGATGGAGGGGTAAAATTTGAGTGGATGAAATAGGAATGAGGAAAGAGCAAAAGGAGAAAGATTAGTATGTTAAAGCGGATGTAGAGAGAGAGAATGGAAAAAAAACTAGAAGAGAGAAGAAAGGACAAATGGACAGCAGATGATGGAGAGTTAGCAGAAAACATGAAGAAACCAGAAGAAGTGGCTGGAGCAATTGCAACTGTGTAACTGAGCTGAGGTATTCTGTTTATGTAATTCCTTTTTGACATTGCCACTTGTTCTCTTTCCCCAGTAGGTCATGTATTGTTCTCTGAAATGTATTGGTTTAATATTTGCAGTGTTGCCTTTTGATAGGTATGGTATGGTGCTTTGTGACTCCTGGTAGTGCTGTTAGGATACGGCGGGTTTGCTATTGGTTCTAAATGGGCAGTGTTTGTAGTAGTTCCTAATGTGCCTGGCGGTTGGCACTGGATTATAGTAATGTAGAAATCTTTTAGTCTGTCTTTATCCATACACTCATTAAGAGACATGTTTACTAAAAGTTAGTGTATGTTAGCATTATGCAAATATTTATGCAAATTGACGTGCTGGCACTTTGAGGAAATTCTTTGGTTTTGTGCGGCAGTTTGGGCACTCGGGCTCAAAAAGGTTAGCCATCACTGGGCTAGGGGATCCCTTTTTTTCACTCTTTTTTTTAGTTTTTTCTTTCGGGCCCTTTTCACACCCTTTTTTTTTTCTCCAACCGCTGGCCTCAAGGGTTTTCGACCTCGCAGGGGCCCTTTTTGCCCCCATGGTCACCGGCTTTAAGAAATGTGACAGATTCTCCAAAAATATGTCGTTCATGGACACCCACGACTGCTGTCTATGATGTCTCGGGGCTGACCACAACCTGTAGCTCTGCTCGCTTTGTAAGAAAATGTCCGCTAAGGCCTTGCTAAGCCGCAAGCAGAAGTCAACATTTTCTGCAAGGCACCCCCGAGGTCCCCAGTGGCACCTCGCCCTGCCGATCCACAACTTGCGGGGTCCCCCATAGTGACCCCACGCCCCAGGTATCACACCTATCAGGGTTTGCCCGAAGTGGAACAGCGAAAGAAGACGACTTCCGAAGTCGCTGTTGGGGGCTCCGGACAAGTGCGAGCAGTCTCGTGCTCATTCCCTTAGCCCTCCCCAGTGAGAGTCGGACAAGAAGCGGCCTCGAAAGGTACCTCGTACGAACATGGAGGCCTGCAGCGATGGTGCCCGGTCTCCTGAGAGTCGTCCTGGCGAAGACCCCTCTCTCCTCCTCCATGCCAGACCCGGTACCTCCGGCGTTGTCGTCTCAGGGACCCACTCCCATGTGGGAGTCCCATATGCTGGCACTGGAGCGCAGCGTTTCTGCTTTCCTCGCTGCCTAGCTGGTGCTTTTGCCCAACATGGCTAACTCGCACCCCGATGGTCACCCGACTGGGGTCCCAAAAAACTGCCTTGGGAAACCCCTGAGAGCCGCATGCCTCGTGAGGGTCCTCGGCACTGGTCTCGCTCGCTGTCCCGTTCCTTGGGGGCGAGGACTTCCAGGGCCAGGGCCTCCAGTTTGAAGTGGGCCTCGGCCACAGGGTGTGTGGGATCAGCCTGACTCAGTCCTTCTTGGACCTCTCTTCCAAAGGGATCTGCCCCTCTGACCCATCCCAGCCTGCCTCACAGTCAGTTGCCTCCCGAGGGCACACCTTTCCTGGTGTTTGTGCGGGATATTGCTCAGGCCCTCAACCTGCCGATGCAGACCGAGGAGGAGCCGAGGGCAGAGGAACTTGACATCTTGCAGTACGAGCCTTCACCCAGGGAGTCTTACGGTTCCAGTACCGTCTATCCTATCCCGGCTGCTTCTCTGCATGTGGGAAGCACCTGCCTCTGTCCCTATTGTCAGTAAAAAGACTCGATGTGATATAGGGTCCAGCGTGGCCCAAGGTTTAGGAAGACGCTACTTCCTCATACCTCCCATGGTAGTCGAATCCGCGATGCAAAAACAGAAGAGCCCAAAGTCACTCTTTGATCCCACCTGGTAGGAAATCCCATGCCCTCGACGCCCTCAGGCGCAAGGCTTACCAAGGATCCATGCTGGCATGCTGCATCCAGGCGTACCAAATGTATATGAGTATGTTTCTTTGCAACCTTGCCAAAGAGCTCGGCAGGTTTTCCGCGGGCCTTGGTGGGGAGCACCTTCTCAGGTTCCAGACCCCCTGAGGTCGGTCACAGACTGCTCGAAATAGCTTTCCAGTGCCGCATATGATGGTTCGAGTCTTCCGCCCGTGTAGCAGTGGCTGGCATCGGAGCCTGATGCCAGGAGTGGCTCCAGCCTTCAGACCTGGAACAGTGGGTCTAGGAGAAGCTCCTGGATGTCCCCTCCCTTGGCGAACAACTGTTTGGCAAGCCCATGGAGGACAAGGCAACTGAGATCGAGACTGAGTTTGTGACTCGCACCCGCTCTCTCGCAAAACCTCCTCTCTTCCACGGAAGAAGCAGCACAGCAAAAAACCTTCTTCCAGAAGAAAGGGCTCCCCTACCGGGAATACCCACCTACCCCTGTGCCGATGACCAGTGCTCAGGGCAAAGAGAGGGCAAAGGGGGAGCTCAGGGTCACCGGAAACCCAAGGAGCCCAAGACCCAACCACCGGCACCACCCCAGCTAGCCCCGGGGTTTTGACACCGAAAGCATAGCCTCTTGCCCTCCAGGGACACTTCCACCTGTGGGAGGACGCCTATCTCTTTTCGCCCCCCGAAAGGGCGGCTATTACATCAGACGCCTGGGTCTTGCAGGTGATCTAGGACTGGTATCGTCTTCATCTAGGCGGACTCCCTCCTCCCTTCTCCCCAGCGGAGCCTACTCGGCTTCCCTCACATCAGGCTTGCTTGCAGCGAGAACTGAACAACCTCCTCAGTCAATAGGTGGTCACGAGAGTTCTGCCGCACCTCTGGGGTCAGGGATTTTATTCCCAGTACTTCCTCATTCCGAAGAGGATGGGGGGCCTGCGCCCCATCCTGTATCTCAGGAATCTGAACAAGTTTCTGGTGAGGGAAGAAGTTCAAAATCCTATCCCTTGGCATCCTGCTGCCCTACCTCCAGTAGGGCGATTAGCTATGCTCCTTAGATCTCAGACACGCCCACTTTCCTGTCCACCCCAAGCACAGGAAGTACCTGTGTTTCAGGGTGCAGGGAGAGCACTTCCAGTACAGAGTGCTCCCCTTCGGGCTCGTGTCTGCCCCGCGTGTCTTCACCTAGTGCCTGTCAGCGGCTGCGGCCCACCTCCAGCTGCAGGGCATATCCGTCTACTCCTACCTAGACGAATGGCTTGTCTCGGGCACCTCGGCAGAGGAGGCTCGCTTCTCGGTGTCGCACACGGTCGTCCTCTTTGAGCGCCTCTGTTTTCTGATCAACTACTCCAAATTCCACCTTAAACTGGTGCAGACCCTGAGCCCCCATTGCTGTGATTCCTGGTTGGATCTTGGGCTCCTGTAGATTCTTATATGCTGTACCCCTAATGTCATGGTTCTGGCCAGTCATTCTGAGAACAGCTAAGAACATGGGTACCACGTGATTCCAAGTGTCTAAGAACAGTGGAGTGGAGGAGTACCCTAGTGGTTAGAGCAACTGCCTAGTTACCCAGAAGATCAAGGGTTCAATTCCCACTGGCACTCCTTGTGACTTTGGGCAAGTCACTATCTCCAGGAACAAGCAGGAATGTAGTCATCACATATGGGTATCGTCGGAGCCCACGTGGGAACGCTTCCCAGCGTCCAATCAGAAAGCTTTTGGGAGCATCCCACAGCACCTGCGTGCTGCTTTCCCACCTTTCCCAACTGCCTCTCTCCAGTTCTTCTTTTTCCGCGCAGCCAGCAGGTCGTGTTCCTGTCACCGCAGAAGAATTTCTTTTTTCTTTCTTGCTTTCTTTTTGTGGTCGCGTCTGCCTTCTTCGACGCTCTACCAGTACCGCCGGTCGTTCTTTTCTTATTTCTTTAAAAAAAAAACAAAAAAAACCCTTTTTTCCTTTCTTCAGGTGCACGCGCTTTTTTTTGGGCCTTAGGCCCAAAAACCTTTTCCTTAACATGGAAAAACCTGCTTCAGGTTTTAAAAAGTGCACCAAGTGTAGCGGTACCATTTCCGTCACCAACACCCATGAATGGTGTTTAAAATGTTTAGGTCCTGACCACTCCATCACGGATTGTGTGTCCTGTGCCATGATGTCTAAAAGAGGTCGGTAGAACCGAGCTGCCAAGCCCAGTACCCTGTTTCCCTCTGATGCAGCTTCGGTGGCATCGATGTCTTCCAGGGCTGATTCTTCCTCCCGTGGCTCTCAGGTAACTAAACATAAATCCAGCCGGTCCTCGAAGGGTAGATCTCCTTCTAAGCATCAAGATGCCTCTGGCGTTGCCCTCGAGGATTCTGCACCGGCAAAATTACCCCGGCGGGAGGCTTCGGCTTCCAAAGCATTATCGGGTTTCCAGGATGTTCTCGATGGCTCGGCCTCGACAAATCTCCTGGTGCCATGCTCTGGGGTACCGGTGGTCTCCACCGGTACCGACATCCAGGCATTGGCAGCGTCCATGGACCAGAGAATTCTGGCTATGGAACGCAGTCTGGCAGCTTTCCTTGTGGCATCGACGCCCTTGGTACCGCGACAGACAACTGTATCGGTATCGGTGTCTGCTCTGCCGGTACCCTGTCCTACGATGCCCTCCCTTACCAGTTATTCCCGGTACCGACCTCTGCAGGAGCATCCAGACAGACGATACTTCGAGTCCTCAGAAGAATCTGAGGATTCTGAAAGTTCTGTCGATGTAGCGATGCTTCTTCCAGAGGAGTCGTCCTCCCCTAAACGCAGGATGTCTCCTTCAGAGGACATGTCCTTCCAAGATTTCATCAGGGAGGTGGCTCGGGGCCTGTCCATTACTGTGGCCCCTGAAACAGAGCCAAGGGCCAAGGAGTTGGAAATTTTACAATATCCCAAAACTCCTAAGGAGGCAGCTACCTTACCCATTCATGAGATTCTATATGATCTCATGTTGAGGATGTGGGAAACATCTCTTACCACCTCTCCTCATTCTCGTAGATTGGATACTATGTATCAAGTCCCTCCTTGTCCTGGGTTCCATAAGACTCAGCTTCCTCACCACTCTATTGTGGTGGAGTCAGCTATGAGAAGGATCAGAAGTGCAAAAAGACATGCCTCTAATCCTCCAGGACATGAGTGCAGAACCCTGGATGCTTTTGGACGTAGAGTCTTCCAAGCTTCCATGCATGCTGCAAGAATCAGTTCCTATAGTCTCTACATGGGAATGTTCCTAAAGGAGGTCACAGATAATTTACAGACTTTAAGTCCTTTCATTTCTGAGGATAAAAGACAGGACTTTCTCACTTGGGTCAAACATGCCCAAGATGTTTCTAAATTCTCCAACCGTGCAGCCTTTGACTGCTTTGAGTGTATAAGCAGAACCTCGGCTATCGCCATAGGTGCACATAGAATTGCTTGGCTCCAGGCATCTGATTTAGAGCTCTGGGTACAAGATAAATTGGGAAATATCCTTTGTACTGGTGAGAACCTGTTTGGTAAAGATTGGCAGGAAAAAGCCAATGAAATGGATGCTGAAAATTCCACCTTGGATAGAGTATCCAAGTCCACTGCTGATCCTGTTAGAAAGAAATTGTTCAAGAAAACATCTTTTTCTAAAAAGAAAAGATTTTATCCTGCTTATGGGTCCGCAGGCATCTTCTGCAGGTCAGTTTTCAAGCAAACGTCAGCAACCACCTAAACAGAAGAAAGCAAAGGCTGCTAGGCCTCCACCGGCCCAGCAGCCTCAACCTCCTCAGGGCCTTTGACTTTCAGCTAGAGAACTTAGCCTTTCTGGTTCTGGAGTGACCAGAATCGTCCACCATTCCAGGAAGGTTATGTCATTTTGCCCCCAGATGGGGGCAAATAACAGCACAGCATTGGACACTCTCCATCATAAAGGAGGGGTACAAACTTCATTTTTCAAGCATGCCCCCTCACACAATAGTCAAGCAGTTCAATTCTCTGACCTCTCTCATCAGCCTGTTAGGTCAGGAGGTTGCCATCCTTCTTGCCCAAGGGGCAATATAAGAAGTACCTCTTCATCAACAGGGCACAGGGTTCTATTCCCCTTATTTTCTTATTCCAAAGAAAACAGGGGGTTACAGACCTATCTTAGATCTCAGAGAATTGAACAAATTCCTTGTCAAGGAGAAATTCAAGATGATTTCTCTCGGAGCTCTGCTACCATACCTTCAGAGTCAGGATTGGCTTTGTTCTCTAGATCTCAAGGATGCGTACACCCATGTCCTCATCCATCCAACCCACAGAAGGTTCCTTTGGTTCCTTTTTCAAGGAAAGCACTACCAATACAGGGTACTTCCTTTTGGTCTGGCCTCAGCACCAAGGATGTTCACGAAATGCATAGCTGTGGTAGCAGCATTTCTCCGCACTCTAGGAATATTCGTCTTCCCTTACTTGGACGACTGGCTCATTCGAGCTCCAACACAGTCAGAGACCAAGACTTCTCTATCCTGCACAATGCGTATACTTCAGTATTTAGGGCTGGTAATAAACATCCCAAAATCCAGTCTAACTCCCACTCCCACTCAGTCTTTAGAGTTCATAGGAGCTTTCCTGGATACCGCAAGGGCAAGGGCCTATCTTCCCCAGGCTTGTTGCCTTTGCTTGGTGCAGTTAGCTTCTCAAGCAGTGCTAAAGCCTCATCTAACTGCTCGAGAAATGTTGCAATTGCTAGGCCACATGGCATCCACGGTGCATGTGGTTCCATGTGCTCGCCTCCACATGAGGGCAGCTCAGTGGACTTTATCCACTCAATGGACCCAGGCATCAGGGTGCCTGTCAGACAAAATAGCAAACACAAGTCGCCTCATTTTGTCCCTCCAATGGTGTAGGTCCACTCAAAACCTGTTGCTGGGGTCCCCCTTTCAACAACCCTTACCCCAAGCAACTCTCACAACAGATGCTTCTCCAAAGGGTTGGGGAGCTCATCTGCAAGACTTCTCCACCCAGGGCACCTGGTCTCCGCAAGAGAGTTGTCTACATATCACTCTCTTGGAACTCAAAGCAATTTTCCTGGCTCTGCGAGTGTTCCACTCCCTGCTCAGCTACAAGATAGTCCTCATTCATACGGACAATCAAGTAGCCATGTTTTATGTGAACAAGCAGGGGGGAACGGGCTCTCTGTAGCTTTGCAATGAAGCTTTGTGACTATGGGCCCTCGCCAGAGAGCATCAGATTCATCTGCTGGCAGTCTATCTTCCAGGCATTCAAAATTCTTGGGCGGACAGACTCAGTCGCGTTCTGCTTCCACGCGAGTGGTCTGTGCATGCAGACCAGGTGACCAGGATATTTCAACTTTGGGGAACCCCGGACATAGACCTCTTTGCAAGCCCATGGAATGCCAAACTTCCCCGGTTCTGTTCCAGAATTCCGGCTCGGAGGGCTCAGGCCAGGGATGCTTTCCTCCTTTACTGGGGTCAAGACTTCCTGTATGCCTTTCCACCCATTCCCCTAATTCCCAAAACCCTCTTCAAGCTTCAGAGAGACAGAGGCCACATGATTCTCATAGCACCACATTGGCCACGGCAAGTGTGGTACCCTCTGCTTCTACATCTCTCTCAAGCTCCCTCCCTAGAGTTAGGGTCTGCTGCAGATCTCCTATCTCAGGAGAATGGAATGTCATGGCATCCCAATCCCCAGTCTCTGCATCTCAGGGCTTGGTTGCTGAAGGCCTAGATCTCCAAGATCTTAATCTTTCTCAACAAGTGAAAGATGTTCTTTTTGCTTCCAGAGAAAACCTTCCACTAGACGCTCTTATGCTTTCAAGTGGAAAAGGTTTACTATGTGGTGTTTGGCAAAGGGTCTTAACCCCCTTGCGATACCTCTGGAATCTTTGCTGGAATATCTCCTCCATTTATCTAATGCAGGCCTTAAGACAAATTCGGTAAGAGTCCATTTGAGTGCTATTGCAGCTTCTCTTAAACATCTAAATGGACAGCCTATCTCCTCTCATCCTCTTATAGCAAGATTTATGAGAGGCCTCCTTCTACCTAAGCCTCCCATTAGACTACCTCTGGTGGCATGGGACTTAAACCTGGTTCTTGGGCAGTTCATGAAGCCACCTTTCGAACCTTTAGCTACCACCTCCTTAAAATTCCTTTCTTGGAAGGTTATCTTTCTCATTGCAATCACATCACCATGCCGCATTAGTGAGTTGCAAGCGCTAGTAGCTAATCCACCTTATACAAGGTTCCATCATGACAAGGTAGTCCTTAGGACTCATCCACACTTTATGCCAAAGGTGGTCTCGCCTTTTCATCTGAACCAAGAGGTCTACCTACCTGTCTTTTTCCAGGACCTCGTGCATTAAATGCAGAAAGGAATCTTCATACCTTGGACTATAAAAGAGCTCTAGCTTTTTACTTACAAAGAACACAGCAACATAGAAAGTCTTCTCAACTTTTTGTTGCTTTTGATCCTTCTCATTTGGGACTTCCAGTCTCCAAGAGAACACTATCTAACTGGATTGCTCAGTGTATTTCCTTCGCCTATCAGAGTAAGAACCTTTCTCTGGAGAGCCATGTCACAGCTCACAATGTGAGAGCCACGGCAGCCTCCATGGCTCATCTGCACTCTGTGTCTATTGACGACATCTGTCGAGCAGCCACTTGGGCCTCAGTTCATACCTTCACAGCCCATTACTGCTTGGACAAGGACTCCCGCCGGGATGCCTTGTTTGGTCAGGCTGTTCTCAAACACCTGTTCCATACCTAATCAACTCCTGCCCACCATCCCTGGTAGGATGCCAGAGATCCATGGGGGGAAGTGGAGCCCTTTTCTGGGACACACAACTTCTGGGGTCTCTCCCTGGCACCGAAAGCTAGGGAGTCCCCATATGTGAAGACTACATTCCTGCTTGTTCCTGGAGATAGCATAGTTACTCACCTGTAACAGGTGGTCTCCGGGAACAGCAGGAATTTAGTCCTCACAACCCACCCACCTCCCCTAGGAGTTGTATCTCTCTATCTCTTTCCTTTCCCTCTCTCTCTCTCTCTTTGTTTCAGCTTTAAAACTCAACTGGAGAGAGGCAGTTGGGAAAGGCGGGAAGGCAGCACGCAGGCGCTTGTGGGATGCTCCCAAAAGCTTTCTGATTGGACGCTGGGGAGCGTTCCCGCGCGGACTCCGTCGGTACCGACGATACCCATATGTGAGGACTACATTCCTGCTGTTCTCGGAGATCACCTGTTACAGGTAAGTAGCTATGCTTTATTCTCCATTGCCTCGGAAGAAAAGGCTGGCAATCTACTTCCGGTGATACATTGCCAAGAAAACCAGAGGTAGCTGGGTCGCTATGAGTCGACACTGACTTGATGGCACTAAAAAAAAAAAAAAAAAAATTCAGGCAGAGAATCAATAGTCTCTGCCCCATCTAAAATGCTTTATTATCTCTGGAGTGATAGGAAGCTGTGCTGAAGCTAGGACTGCAATTGTCCTGCATTTTCTAAAAGACAGTTACTACAGGTGATCAGTGGTGTTTTTGTTGTTTTTGTTTGAAATTATGGTGAAATTCAAAGTTCCTAGGTATACGATGTGTGATCAGAAAGTATCGATTTGTTGTGTAGCTGTATAACAATATATGCTATTAAGCATGCAGTGACCTAGTTATTTGCTCTGCATGTGATGAGTGTAGCATGGCTGCAGCACACTTTTACTTTTTTAATCACGTGATGTTTGGTATTGTGTAAAAGCAATCAGATGTACGATGAGTGAAAAAATTTGAACAGCGAGTTTGCATTAAATTCTGCCATAAACTTGGAGATTCATGCTAAGAGACTTAGGACAAGTTACAGCAAGTATATGGCAATGAATGTATGAGTCATGTTCGTTTGACTGGTACAAATATTTCGGCCTCCAAAATGTTGACAGTGACTAATGCTCTGGAAGGCCATCCACGAGTAGGAATGAAGACAAAGTTGAAGCAGTGCATGCCGTAATACGCTCAAATAATCAATTGAGTATCAGGGAGCTTGCTGAGAACATGGACATCAGTTTTGGATCAGTACAGTCCTTTCTTACTGTCGATTCGGGGATAAGACGCGTGTCTGCAAAATTCGTGCTGAAACTCCTGTCCCCTGACCCAAAGGAAAATAGACAGTCTGCAGCCAGGGAGGAGTTGGATTGCATTGAAAATGACTCAGATTTCATCCAAAAGATTATTGATGGTGATGAATCTTGGTTTTATGGTTATGACCCAGAAACTAAGGATCAGTCCTCACAGTGAAAGACTCCAGACTCTCCCAGACCCAAGAAAGCCCATCAGGTGAGGAGCAATGTCAAGGTCATGCTCAATTTTCTTTGATTACCAAGGTATTCTTCATCACGAGTCTGCTTCAAAAGGCCAAACCATCAATAAAGGAGTACTATGTCCGACTCGTTTGAAAGATGCATTTCGTCGTAAGAGGCCAGAGTTGCACAGGATTGTTGAACGCCCCAACTCATGCATAATATCCTGAACAGCAGTTCTTGGCCAAAAACCAAAATGAGCAAGTGCATCAGCTTCCATACTTGCCTGACCTTGCACCCTGTGACTTTTCTTGCTACCAGAATTGAAATTACCACTGAAAGGAAGGAGATTCGATGACTTGGAGACCTTTAAGCAAAATTTGACACAGCAGCTTCACAGCATAATGAAAGAGGCATTTCAAAATTGTTTCCAGCAGTGGTAGGAATGCTGGAGGTGGTGTGTATTATCGGAAGGGGATTGCTTAGTGCAATAACTGTCAGTGTTTTACTTCTTTTGTTATTGTACAAGTTTTGATACTTTTTGATTGCACCTCATGTATTGATAGATAAAAATCTCATCTGTTCACGAGGACAGTCCACTGGGCTTCACTCTCCGCCCCTCACTAAAACAAATTGCTTTCTTGCTGCTAATACTGTAGGAAACAAGTGTCCAAGAAAGCTGCTAACCTTCCTTCCTCAAAAGGAGAGTAGCACTACTGAAGTATACATGCTGCCTCTACCGGCTTGAAACTGACATTTGAGTAATCTTGTAGGAGTTGCTGGCCTTGCATGCTGAGACATCAAACTGAAACAGGCAGAATAAGGTGCACACAAATAAAAAGTGCTGCTCTGTTGCTGGAGATTGGGAATTTTTGCACGATATTCTTCTTCCCATCTCAAACGTGTCATGAAATGTAAATACTTTACTAATCAGTAGTTCTTCTTTTAAGTATTTTTTTCCTAATTTCTTTATTTTATCATGATGATGATAAGTGCTGTTGAGTTGTCTTTCAACTCCTGCTGATGGTTGACTCCCTTTTTAAAATTAAATGCTCCTACCTAATTGATATGGTACACTAAAATTCATATAGTGAAATTCATCATAACCATATGCAAATTACAGTTCTAACTTTTGAAGAATTATGAGGTGTGTCATGAGTGCTATTTTCTTGGTGTAACCATATTTATTTTGTTTGCTTTAACAAATTGCACTTGAAAATGTGCATTTAAGGTCCTAATGATTTCTACTGAAATTCAGCCACTATAGATTTCCTGATTTTTGCAATATTTGATTTGGTGGAAATTACAAGTTATACTTCATAATGAAGGTGGAAGCATGCTGATCTTGAAGGTGAAATAATGTTTGTTTCCCTTTTTTATGTCATTTGTGTTGTATGAGTCATTGTGTGACAGTTGGAGCTTACTGGGAGCTGATAAGCAAATCTGAAAAAGGAAGCGTGAACAAGGTTGAATTGTGAAACATTGTAAAGGGAATGTTTCCTGTGGGTGGCAAGTTCTTTGCACAGAATCCTCCTTAGCTGTAACAATTTTTATACAGTTTTAACTCCAGAACCATTTTAACACTGTTAAACACTGGAAGCAATGACTGCTATTGTCCAGAAATCATTTTTTTGTTTTATGCTTCAAAACATTTTCAGTTACTTTTGTGATGTATTTTTAGTATATAGAGTAGTATCCTAGTTTGCCTTGCTATTTTGCCTGTTTAGAAGATAAGAGGGAATGGGACCCAATGTGTTCTACAGTACACAGTGTTTAATAAAGTCAGAGCTATTATCGACCCATCTCCCATCTTCCATTCATTTGCAAACTTCTTGAACATGCGGTTCTTCGCCGCTGTCTCAATTTCTCTTCTCTCATGCCGCCCTCGATCCAGAGGCGTAGCGTGGGGGGTGTATGGGGGGCCGGGCGCAACATGGGGGGGGGGGGGGTGGGGGCGCTCGCACTCGCAGCTCTCTGTTGCCGATGAGGGGGAAAGGCAGGTCCCTATGATACATGTTGGCGCGTACGCCATCTGGTGGTGGCACTGCAAAGAGGTTTGCGCTATAGCCCTCGAGCCCGCAGTCCTGGGAGTCGCATTGTTCTTGGCAAACCCTCGGCAACAAAGCGCAGGCGATGCGATTGACCCCCTCTAGGTAGCTATTTCACACAAGCTGCCGGGGCGGGGTGGGAGGGGGACTGTTTATCGCGTCGTCACCCCTCGATCTCAATGTAAAGCTGGGGTTGGGGTCGGATCGCCCTGTGCGCTCGAGAAGGCGGAGCTGCAGGGCGGCATCGCGAGTTTCTGGTTCCGGATCTCCTCCTCTTCCCTGCTGTTGGGCGTTTAACCATGCTTGTCGGGCTCTTGCTGCTGTGCTGTTCGTTTCCCTGGACTCCGGCTCAGCGAGGTCAGTGCTGACGATCGCTCCCTCCCGGGGTAGGATCACGGTCGGCTCCCCCGCGCAAAGAAGCTCCCCGGCAGCTAAAATCCACGGGTTAGGGGGCGCAAATTACTTGCCTTGCCCCGGGTGCTGACAACTCACGCTACGCCACTGCCTCGATCCACTTCAATCTGTTTTTTGTCCCTTTCATTCTACTGAAACAGCTCTTGCTGAAGTCTCCAGTGACTTATTTCTTGCCAAGTCCAAAGGCCTTTATTCAGTTCTCATTCTTCTGGACTTTTTGGCTGCTTTTGGTACTGTTGACCACCTCTTCCTCGACATCCTCTCCTCTCTTGGTTTTAGGGACTCTGTGCTGTCTTGGTTCTCTTCATATCTCTCCAATCGCTCTTTCAGTGTCCTGGTGGTTCCTCCTCTATTGCCATCCCTCTCTGTTGGTGTACCCCAAGGGTCAGTTCTGGGCCCTCTCCTTTTTTTTCTCTATACCCAGTCCATTTGTGCTCTAATTTCTTCCCATGGTTTTCAGTATCACTTTTATGCTGATGACTCTCCAGTCCATTTATCTACTCCTGACATGTCTCCTTCTCTCTAAGATCATATCTCTGCCTGCTTATCTAACATCGCTGCCTGGATATCTAACCGCTGATTAAAATTAAACATATCTAAAACTGAACTCCTTATTTTTCTCCCTAAACCTTTGTCCCCCTTTCTCCATTCTCTATCACTGTTGACAACACTCATCTTCTTCCTGTTTCCTCAAGCTGTAACCTCAGAATCATCTTCGACTTCTCTCCTTCTCCATTCATATGCAACAGATAGCCAACACAGTGTTGCTTCTTCCTCTACAACATTAACAAAATCCACCCCTTTCTCTCTGAACATACAGTACTAGTAAAACTCTTGTCCATTCTTTGGTCACCTCCCATCTGGAATATTCTAACCACCACCTTGCTGGTCTCCCTTTGTGTTATCTTTCTGCTCTTCTATTCATTCAGTACTCTGCTGCATGGCTAATTTTCTGCTTGCTCCGATGCACTCATATTACTCCTCTTCTAAAATCTCTTCACTGGCTCCCCTTCCGTATCCAATTCAAATTTCTTCTAATTCATAAATGCATTCACTCCACCGCCCCTCATTACCTTTCCTCTCTTCTTTTTTCCTCCCCCCACCTCTCCCCCTTGGGAACTCCATTCCTTGGCTGCCCTTTTCTTCTGTTGCCAACTCCAGACTTCGATCTTTTCATCTTGCTTCTCCTTATGCCTGGAACAAACTTCCTGTTTCTTTACGTCAAGTCTCTTCTGTCCCCCTCTTCAAATCCATGCTAAAGGTTTACCTCTTCAAATTTTGCTTTTGATTCCTAATCTCTTATTCTGCTTGTGTCTCCTTCCCTTTTCCCACTTGTTTCTTCTGTTTTGTACTGTCCTTCTTAACTAGATTGTGAGCTGTTTGGGCAGGGACAGTCTTCTTTGTGTTTGTGCAGTGCTGTATATGCCTTACAGCGCTATATAAATAATCAATAATATCAATGGTAATGCGAAAATCAAATAAATGTGACACCACTCGATTATTTTGTGATTAGGTCAGGGATGGCAGATTCGGGTCTTTAAGTGCCAGACGTCTGGCTTTCAGAATTTCCAGAATAGATATTTACAAGTTGAGTTGAGTTTTGCACACTTAGCATGAACTAAATACTAGTAAAAGGGACTCTATCTACCACACAGTCCATAGGAATAAAATGGGCCATGCAGCAGATAGCTTGAGCTAAGTGTTTGTTAGTAAAAGGGGCTCTTATAGTGTGACACTAAGGGTGCGTTTCCCTGTCCCCACACGCAGACATACCAGAATGTGTGAGTGGAGAATACTAGTTGAAACAGTCATGGTCTCAACAGAGTAGCAGGGGATGTGTAAGTGGATGTCTTGGTGGGTGGACGAATATAGCGTGTGTAGAGACAAATGGAGTATATGAGATGTGTATATATCTATGAATCAGTGGTATGATATGCATATCTATTGTCACAAGAATAATTTAGTTATTCATCTGTGGAGACAGAGTGGAATGTCAGGTGTGTTTTGTATTGGCAGTGTTTATCATGCATGTGTATTGGCAGTGTGCTTGGGGGCAGGGTGTTTGTATGTTCAAAGCAATTGAGATTCCATGTATGCATGTGTCCAGGGCTCTGTGTGCGCGCATATGTGTTGGGTGCTTTCTGTGTACGTATCTGTGTGTGCATGAATGTAGGTGGGCTAGATGTGTGTGTATGTGTGATTTTCCCCCCCCCCCCTTATCCTTCACACACTCCTTGTCCTTCCCACCCTACCCTGCTACCCAACCTTGCATACTCTTCTTCCCTGCCACCAGTCTTTTAACATTTTCCCTCCTTTCTTTTCTCCCTACTTGCATTCGACGGCACACGTTGGATTTACACTTACTGTCTCTTCTCTTTCCTCCTCTACCACTACCCCTTCCCTTGTGTTCTGTCCCCCATTTCTGTAACCCTGCCCCCTTCCCTTTTTCATGCCTATCTTTCTACCTATTCCCACACCTTCCATTAGGTTCTGCCCTCTTACCTGTCCCCTTTCTTTGCTGTGCTGCAGCTCTTTTCCTACCAGCAGGACTCCTTCCTTCTCCTTGTTGGTGGGACCCAAGGGTTTCTGCTGACTCTTTAGTATCACTACTCTTATCTTCTTGCCAGTGGGACTTGGGAATTCCTGCCGACTCCTGGCACCTCTGCTTTGTGCAAGCCATACATATCTGTGCATTCATAA
This sequence comes from Ichthyophis bannanicus, assembly GCA_033557465.1. Classification (NCBI taxonomy): domain Eukaryota; kingdom Metazoa; phylum Chordata; class Amphibia; order Gymnophiona; family Ichthyophiidae; genus Ichthyophis; species Ichthyophis bannanicus. The sequence goes on from CM066032.1 coordinate 340,773,301, forward strand.
AAAAAATAGATGTATACAGATGGACCCTCTAATAGCGACTATCACTTAAGTGAAATGGGTCTAATAATAAATATTAATGATTTTACTTCCATTTGATTGAAGGACAAGGTTAATTGGCATAACTTGGCTAACCTAAACAAATTTGTGCTACTGGAGGACCAGAACTGACCATCACTGATCTGAACTTTAAAATTGTGTTGTTAAGTGCCGTTGAGTCGGAGTCGACTCATGGCGACCCTCTGGATAGCTATCCTAAATTGTCTTTGGTCTTCAGTCAGGCGGCTCATTGTTGACAGACTGGTACCCGTAGCTGCTGTTGTATAGATCCATCTCATTGCTGGCCTTCCTCTTTTGCATTGACCTTCTATCTTGCCAAGCATGATGTCTTTCTCTAATGATCTCTCTCTTCACATGTGTCCAAAGTATGAAAGTCGAAGTCTTGTCATCTGAGCTTCTAAAGAAAGCTTAGGTTTGATCTCCTCTAGTACCGACTGGTTTGTTCTTCGGGCAGTCCATGGTATACACAGTATTCGCCGCCAGCACCATAATTCAAAGGAATCAATTTTCTTCCTGTCTGTCTTTTTCACTGTCCAGCTTTCACATCCATATGATGTTATTGAAAATACCATGGCTTGAACAAGTCGAATCTTTGTATGGAGATAGACATCTCTGCTTTTGAGAATCTTATCTAGGTCTTTCATAGCCATTCTGCCAAGAGCAATGCGTCATCTGATTTCTTGACTGCTTGTTGCTTCTTTATTGATAGTTGAACCAAGTAGGTTAAAGTTGTTCACAATTTCAATTTCTTCTCCTTCAACGATGAACCTGTTGATTATGCCAGTTGCCATTGTCTTCTTTACATTAAGGTGCAGGCCCATTTTGAGACTATGTTCTTTGATTGTGAGAAGTAAATGTTTCAGATCATCTTCACTTTCAGCCAGTAATGTGGTATCATCAGCATAGCGAAGGTTGTTGAGTCTTCCACCAATCTTCACACCTCTGTTGTCTTCATACAATCCTGCTTCTCTGATGATTTGTTCTGCATATAAATTAAACAGGTAGGGGGAAAGTATGCAGCCTTGTCTTACACCTTTGCTTATTTTAAACCATTCTGTTTCTCCTTGTTCCGTTCAAACTGTTGCTTCTTGATCAATGTACAGATTGCGCAAGAGAACGATCAGGTGTTCTGGTATACCCATGCTTCTTAATGTGGCCCAGAGTTTCTCATGGTTTACACAGTCAAAAGCCTTGCTATAGTCGATAAAGCACAAATAGATATCCTTTTGGTATTCTTTAGTCTTTTCAAGGATCCATCTCACATCCGCAATGATGTCTCTCGTTCCTCGCCCTTTCCTGAACCCTGCTTGCACTTCAGGTAGTTCTTGTTCCAGGTATGGTTGTAGTCTCTTTTGAATAATCTTCAGTAGAATCTAGCTGGCATGTGGGATCAGAGCGATTTGGTCGATAATTTCCACAGTCAGTTGAATCACCTTTCTTTAGTATTGGTATAAACACAGATCTTTTCCAGTCAGTTGGCCATGATGTTGTCTTCCATATTTCTTGGCAGAGCCTTGTAAGTATGGTAACAGCTGCATCAGATTGCTGCAATACTTCTATAGGAATGCTTTCAATGCCTGGTGCTTTGTTCTTTGATAAGGCTTTCAATGCCATTTCAACTTCTTCTTTCATCACCAATAGTTCCCGATCATAAGGTACAGGTTGAAACAGCTGTTGATCCACTTGATCTTTATCATATAAAAACTCTGTATATTCCTTCCACCTTTTCTTGATCTTCTCAGCATCATTCAACATAGAACCTTGAGCATCTTGTAACATTCCAATTCGAGGCTGGAACTTTTTCTTTAACTCTCGTAGCTTCAGGAAAGCCGATCTTGTTCTTCCTCTAATAGTTTCTGCTTCTATTTCCTTGTAAGTGTCATTGTAGTACTTTTCCTTATCCCATCTTGCTGCACGTTGGAAATCTCTGTTGAGTTCTGAGATTGTCTTTCTTTCTCCTCTGGCTTTAGCTTCTCTGCGTTTCTGGGCAATTTTCAGAGTTTTTTCCGTCGTCCATTTTGGCCGTTTTTGCTTTTTCACCTTTTGTAGAGACTTCTCGCTTTCTTCCAACACAACCTTCTTGATGTCATTCCATAACTCTTCTGGAGCTCTGTCATTTGTATCTAAAGCAGCAAATCGATTTTGCAGGCAGTCTTTAAATTCCAGTGGTATTCTCAAGGTCATATTTTGCTGCATTCATGAGTGGTTTGCTCTTTTTCAACTTTAGCTTGAGTTTACATACTAGTAGTTGATGATCTGTACCACAGTCAGCTCCAGGTTTTGTCTTTGTTGATGTTATAGAGCTTTTCCATCGTTGACTTCCACAGATGTAGTCAATTTGATTTTTATACAATCCATTGGGTGAAGTTCATGTGTACAGTCGCCGCTTGTGTTGCTGGAAGAAGGTGTTTGAGATGAATAGATCATTGGTCTTGCAGAATTCTATCAGTCTTTCTCCAGCTTCATTTCTGTTGCCAAGTCCATATTTTCCAACTACTTTGCCTTCTTCTTTGTTGCCAACCTTTGCGTTCTAGTCACCCATGACTATCAGGATATCCTGTTTGCATGTTTCAGCTTGTACTTGTTCATAGAACTCTTCAATTTCATTCTCTTCTGCAGCTGTTGTTGGGGCATATACTTGAATTATAGTTATGTTGATAGGCAATCCTCGTAGACGAATAGAGATTAAGCGTTCGCTGACTGCATTGTATTTCATTACAGTTCTTGCAAGTTTCTTCTTTATTATAAATGCAACACCATTTCTTCTTTGTCTTTCATTTCCAGACCATGTGATCACCTGATGCAAAGTGCCCGATGCCAGTCCATTTCAGTTCGCTGACACCCAACAGATCAAGTTGTACACGTTCCATTTCATTCTTGACCACCTCCAACTTCCCTTGGTTCATGCTTCGTACTGTTCCAATGTGTAAGACATCTTTACAGCTTCTGACTCTCGTTTCATGCGCAGCTACATCAGCAGTCATACTTCCCTAGGGCTTTGATCCAACCACATCATAAATGCTGGCTTTCCTCTGAAAAGTCTTCAGCTCTTCCCCAGTAGCTAGTTGAGTGCCTTCCGACCTGGGGGTCTCATCTTCCAGCACCATAGCACAATTTGTTTTGTTGTAACTATCCATTGGGTTTTCATGGCAAGATACAGAAGTAGATTGCCGGGCCTTTCTTCCACGCAGTTTGTTTGGTGGTGTTGCCGTTGTCACAAAAATGTGATCCTCTGCCGTCAACACTATCCCATTCTGCTGCTGCCCAGATGGGTGGTTTGTCTTGGTCTGGCACCTCAGCTGAGACCTGTCCATCTTGGGAGACCCTGCCAGTAGTTAAACTAGCTCTTAGCATCACTGATGCACGCAAGCCCTCACAGCACGACAAGCTGCAAACCAAGTGAGAGAACTTTAAAATTACAAGTTATAAATATGGAATACTCAGAATTTGAAAGGGCACAGGTAAAAACAAACAAGACTTCAGCCATAGCTTTCATCTTCCAGGAATTATGTTGTATAAGTGTGGGGAGCAAGAACAATGCAAGGAAAACAAAAAGTCAATGAACTGCTTGTTTATTTATATTTAAGCAAGTGGACTTATATAGTGGCATCTTCAGGGAAGCACTTTAGCATAGTTTCCTCATACGTTCTAAAATGAAATAGTTTGACTGAGGATCTCCAGCATTAAAATAAAATACTAAGCATGCTTGAGGAGGCTGGCCTATGCCAAAAGAACTGTTGTTCCATCACACCTTCTTTGGCAACTCGCCACTCCCCTTAGTCTATTGAGCTGTACCCTCCCACTGCAGCTTGCTTTTTTTTTTTAATTTTAAAAATCTTATCTACTGCTGATCAAACTTGTTTGTGTGATGTACATTGACCTACATATATGAAACAATTTTCAACATACAACAGGAAACGGACATATTTAAACCAAAACATAAAACTCATTGGAATCTTCCTTATCGTCACTTCAGTCCAGTCCCTTAACTTCTGGGTTGCGCAACCCTTCCAGCAGCTTGGAGGCTGAGCCCATCATCCTTTTGATGATGGTTGGTATAAATACCCCTGGCACCACCCACTGGCACCAGTAATCTCAGCCTCCAAGCAGCTGGAGGGTTCCTGTAAGCCAGAGTGCTTACGGGTTCTTTCCTAAGATTTAATTTATTTTAATTTAATTTGATTTAATTTTTAGGCTATCTTTTGCTTTCTTTTACTTTCTTTTCCGTTAGTACAGTACCTTTGTGAGGGCTTGTGCCTTTAAGGCTCCTGTTCTTCTCCTACTCCCACCCCCTCCCTCCCTGCCTGCCGTCTTCAACCTCTGCTCTCTTGAGGCTCCGGAGGAGGGGGTTTTCCCGTGCTGCGGAGAGGTCCGGAGAACTCTCCTCCCGCGCACGCCGCGGCCGCGATCTTCTGGCCCAGCCGCTACTGCCTCGCGCTGAAGCCCCCTAGGCGGCTCAGCGCTAGAGGCAGCACCGACTTTCTGCAGCGGCGTTTCCTTGCCTCGCGCTGCAGCCCCGAGGCGGCTAGGCGCTTGAGGCTGCTGCAGAGGATAAACGCGGGTGTGGAGTGTCTTCCTCTACCGCGTCCCGGTAGGAAGGCCCTTAGCTCGGCAGCGTTCTTCCTCCACCCGCAGGCCCGGCCTCCACATGGCTGCGGCCTACCGCGTGGGAGCCGGCAGAGGACGGCTGGTTCCCTCGTGGCAACTGCTACGCGCCAAAACATCAAACTGCAAGTATCAGGATACAAACCTCTTTCCACCTGTACTTAATTTGATTTATTTTCAGCGTAAATTTGAAGTTTTTGAAACTTTTCGGTGCCGTGTTTTTTCTTTCACGGCTGGAGGGGAGGGGAGTGCTGGGAGCCTTAGGCATCACTTTAATTAATTTAATTAATTTAATTTAATTTCAATTTGTTTTATTTGATTTACATTTTAAGTTTGAATTTCTTTGAAGTTGGGGGGGCTCTCTTCAAAGAGGAATGACGGGCAAGCTACGGTGTCCTTCCTGCGGCACTCGTAGAGGGACGGCCTCAGAAGCAGGGGTCTGCAGGGGTTGTGCAGCAGAGGCCGCTTCCGTGGAGCAGGAGATCCACCTGAGCATGTCTCTAGCTCCTCAGGGGTCAGGGGACCTTCCAGAAGGGGGAAGGGATTCCCATTCTCCCCCGCCTTCGTCCTCAGAGGGTCCAGGCCCTTCCCAGTCTCTTCCCTCCCTCTCCTTGGGGGCGGAGGGAGACTGGGGTCAATTTTCACCCGAATTTGTCCTGCTTTTGCACAAAGCCTACTGCTTACGCAAGCAGGGCTCGGCGGAACCAGCAGCAGCGAGGGACAGCATGGACGCTGGTGCAGGGAACACTAGATCCCTTGAGCCGGGGCGCCCCCCCCCCCCCAAGCGAACTAGACTGTCGGGCAAGGAACCTGTTGACTCCTCCGCCTCGGGATCTCCCTGAAGAGGATCTTTCGGACAAGGAAGAGATAGAGGAAGGGGAGGAGCTTGAAGAGGGAGAGATCCCTGAGGAGGAGCAATCCCGCATAGTCAGAGTTTTTAGGCGGGCGGAGCCCCCGGCTTTAATAAGTGAGTCTTTAAAAGTACTCAATATGGCGTCGGAGGCTCCAACAGATGAAGAAGCTCTGGAGGATCCGCTGATCCAAGCTGTAAGGAAATCTCAGAAAGTGTTTCCAGTCCACAGAGTGGTCCGACAGATGATTCAGGAGGAATGGAATCAGCCGGAGTCTACCCTGAGAGGAGTACGTGCGATGTCTCGTCTATACCCATTGCCGGAAATGGACAAGGACCTCCTGAAATTGCCTAGGGTGGACGCGGCGGTCTCGGCGGTAACGAAGAAGACTATACCGGTCGAGGGCGGCGCGGCCCTGAGAGACAGTCAAGATAGAAGACTGGACACCCTGTTAAAACAGGCATTTGATGTTAGTGCCCTTGCCTTGCAGGCCTCCGTTTCGGGGGCTTGGGTGGCTGGAGCCTGTTTGAGATGGTCTCAACAGCTGCATCTGGCTGACAGTCCTTCAGGCATCTCCCAAGAAGTGGTGGCCAAGTTAGAGTCCGGTTCGGCCTTCTTAGCAGATAGCCAGTATGATCTTATTAGAAGTCTGGCGAAGAATATGGCCTCGGTTGTAGCAGCCAGAAGGTATTTGTGGTTACATAACTGGGCGGCGGATGCTTCTTCTAAGGCGCGCCTGAGTCGACTTCCCTTCAAGGGGAAGCTGTTTGGGGAAGACCTAGATAAGTTGGTAAAGGAGCTGGGAGAGTCGAAAGGGGGTAGGCTTCCCGAGGATAGACCAAGGCTGGGTCGTTCTTCGGCGCCGGTGCGGAGTCAGCCAAAGGACTTCCGTAGATTCCGGCAGCCCAGACTGAACCCTTTCCCCAGGGGCCGTTTTCCTTCCAGAGGTCAGAACTTCCGTGGGTTTCGCGGGGCAGGTAGAGGTTTTGGAGCCGCCTCCTCCTCCTCGACACCTAGAAAAGCAGAATGAGAAAACGGGGGTCCAGGAGGGAGTGCTGCCGGTGGGAGGTCGCTTAAGGCAGTTCCTTCCCGCCTGGTCCTGAGTCACATCCGATCAGTGGGTGTTAGAGGTGATCCAAGAGGGTTACGCTCTCGAGTTCACAAAGAGAGTATTCCCTGCATTTATTCTGTCCCCCTGCGGTCCACCAGAAAAGAAGGCGGCGGTGGAAATCACTCTTTCGAGGCTCTTAGCGCTGGGAGCGGTGCTGCCGGTCCCACAAGACCAAAGAGGGTACGGTCGATACTCTATTTATTTACTTTTTAGTTCCAAAGAAGGAAGGCTCCTTCCGTCCCATTCTGGATCTAAAGCAAATCAACCGCTGCCTCAGAGTTCCTCACTTCCGCATGGAAACTCTGAGGTCCGTGATTGCGGCCGTTCGGCAGGGAGAGTGCCTTACATCCCTAGACTTGACGGAAGCATATTTACACATCCCGGTCAGAGAGTCTCATCAGCAGTTCCTAAGATTTGCCGGGACAAGCGGCCATTTCCAGTTCCAGGCCCTCCCGTTCGGGCTAGCGACAGCTACCAGGACGTTCACCAAGGTAATGTTGGTAGTGGCCGCGGCTCTTCGAAAAGAAGGAATCCTAGTCCATCCTTACCTGGACGATTGGCTGATTCGAGCAAAGTCAGAAGAGGAGAGTCACGTGGCGACAGCCAGGGTCGTGGATTTTCTCGAGAAATTGGGATGGGTCATCAATTGGGCGAAGAGCAGTCTAATACCCAACCAGGAGATCGAGTACCTCGGAGCTCGGTTCGACACCAGAAGAGGAAGGGTGTTCCTTTCGAAGCAGAGGTCAATCGACTTGAGAAATCTCGTTTCCCGTTTTCTGTTAACAAGATGCCCCTCAGCCTGGCATTACCTTCAACTGCTGGGCACCATGGAAGCGGCAATAGAAGTAGTCCCTTGGGCCCGGGCTCATATGCGTCCTCTCCAGCGTACCCTCTTGCGGCAGTGGTCACATCAACATCACCCCTTATCCAGACGGATTCACTGTCCTCCCCGGATCAGGAGGTCTCTGCGGTGGTGGACAAGCCCAAGGAATCTGGGCTGCGGGATGCCACTCGAGACCCCTCAGTGGACGCAGCTGACGATGGATGCGAGTCTAGCAGGCTGGGGTGCTCACTGCGAGGGACAATTCGCCCAGGGCCGCTGGACTCCGAGAGAGTCGCAGTGGTCTATCAACAGGCTGGAATTGAGGGCGGTAACCTTAGCTCTCTGGGCTCTCGGTTCGTCAGAGGGCAATCCGCGTCCTATCCGACAACGCTACCGCGGTGGCGTACATCAACCGTCAGGGAGGAACGAGCAGCCCGTCCTTGGAGAAGGAGGCAGATGTCCTCCTGCAGTGGGCAGAGAGCCATTTGCTAGCGCTGTCGGCGCAGCACGTGGCCGGAACAGACAACGTGACTGCCGATTACCTCAGCAGGTTCAAGATAGACCACGGAGAGTGGGAACTGGCGCAGGAGGTGTTCAATCAAGTGGTTGCCCGGTGGGGGATTCCAGTCATGGATCTCATGGCTCGGTACACGTCGGTAAAGGCAAACCGGTTTTTCAGTCGCAGGAAGGAAAGGATGTCCGAGGGCTTGGACGCCCTGGCCCAAAGCTGGCCTTCAGAGGGCCTTCTCTATGTGTTCCCTCCTTGGGCGCTCATAGGGAGGGTTCTGCGGTGGATAGAAGCCCACCAGGGACTGGTTATTCTCATAGCCCCGGACTGGCCTCGGCGTCCGTGGTACGCAGACCTCGTGAGGTTGACGGCCGACCGGCCGTGGCGGCTCCCCTGCAAGGAGGACCTCTTGTGCCAGGGTCCGGTACGCATGCCCCACGTGCATCGGTTCTCGCTTATGGGCCTGGCTATTGAAAGGGCGAGGTTCTTGAAGCAGGGGTACTCGGGCTCAGTAATCTCAACCTTGTTGAGCGCTCGTAAGCGCTCCACCTGCCTTTCTTACGTGAGAGTGTGGCGTATCTTTGAAGCCTGGTGTTTAGAACATCGAATCAGGCCCCTCTCAGCATCAGTCCCCGAGGTCCTGGAGTTCCTTCAGGCAGGTTTCGAGAAGGGTCTAGCGCCTAGCTCCTTGCGAGTCCAGCTGGCAGCTATCTCTTGCTATAGGGGGAAGGTCAGAGGCAAATGTCTGGGAGGACACTCAGATGTGGGCAGGCTTTTGAGAGCGGTTAGACGGTTACGTCCCCAGCGAAGATCTGTTATCCCCCCTTGGGACCTCAACCTAGTTTTGAATGCCTTAGCTGGAGAACCTTTCGAACTGCTGAGGAAGTCCTCCCTAAAGGACTTGATGCTAAAAACAGTGTTTTTAGTGGCAATTTGCTCGGCCAGACGCGTTTAAGAGCTTCAAGCCTTGTTGTCCCGACCTCCCTTTCTCTCCTCCTTTAGGGATAAGGTGGTCTTGCGTACAGTTCCGTCTTTCTTACCTAAGGTCATCTCTCCCTTTCATGTAAACCAGTCGGTTTCTCTGCCCTCTTTCGCGGTAAGGGATCAATCGGGGGACGGAGAGAAGCTTAGGTGTCTGGATGTGCATAGAGTGCTGAAAGAGGTACCTCGCCCGCACGGCACCTTTCCGGAAGTCAGAACGCTTATTTGTTCAGTTTGGAGGGCCGCATAAGGGAGAAGCAGCGGCCAAGGCTTCCATTTCTAGGTGGATCAGAAAGGCGATTGCTTCGGCTTATCTCCTCAGCGGGAAGCAGGTTCCAGGAGGACTTAGGGCGCACTCAACTAGAGCACAGGCAACGTCCTGGGCGTAAAATAGTTTGGTGCCGCCACTAGACATTTGCAGAGCGGCTACCTGGTCATCTCTCCACACCTTTACCAAGCATTATAGGCTAGATGTCCAAGGGGCGTTGGATGCCAGATTTGGCAGCGCGGTGCTTCGGTCCGGCATAGCGAACCCCTCCCAGATTTAAACTGCTCTGTTACATCCCAGAAGTTAAGGGACTGGACTGAAGTGACGATAAGGAAGAAGTAATTAGTCCTTACCTGCTAATTAGTGTTCCTGAAGGAACTTCAGTCCAGTCCCTGATCCCGCCCGGGTTACATTGCAGGTGGCGGACCGAAGACAGGCTACGGAACAGTTTCGGGGGGTCTCTGGCTTAGGCCCCACTCCAAGTAGCAGTCCGTGATAAGAGGTTCAGCTGGAAAGGGGGGAGGGCCTTCGCGGCCTCAGGAAAACCTCCTCCTCCTTTCTCCTTTTTCCTTTACCTCCTAATAAAAAAAAAAAAAAAAAAAGTTTACTTGTTTACGAGGTGTGTTAGTTATTGCAGTTGTTCAAATGGTTATAAGTTATTTATTATCTTTCCTTTAAGTCTGCTTTTACAATAGATTACTGGTGCCAGTGGGTGGTGCCAGGGGTATTTATACCCCACCATCATCAAAAGGATGATGGGCTCAGCCTCCAAGCTGCTGGAAGGGTTGCGCAACCCAGAAGTTAAGGGACTGGACTGAAGTTCCTTCAGGAATACTAATTAGCAGGTAAGGACTAATAACTTCTTCCAATTATATCCCTCCCACAGCCTTTCCTTAATGCAGTCTAATTCATATGACATGACTTCTTCGTCTTTCCAGTCCAGACCAGACTCATGGGTTATTTCCCCTTGCCAGCAGCTGGAGACTGAACATGCCAAGTTTTGATGATGTCATGGTATGAGGGCTTTGTGCACCACTCCCAAGACCAGTACTCTCAATCTCCAGCAGCTGTTGAGGAGCATTCTGGACTCCACTGAATGGACTTAAAAAAAAAAAAAAAATCAGGAGGTAGATAGAAGCTTCAAAGCTGCCCTCTGATGCAGCCAACAGGATTGGCTCTGTGCTGCCTCTAACATGGTAATCAGTTTACTTTCGTTTTCCAGTCTTGTTTCCGTCAGGGTTTGTTTTTGTGGGGTTTCTTTCGCCTTTCATTGCCCATGGTAAAAGCTGTCTGCGCTGCGTGTGGGAGCTAGTGGGGGACTTTGTCAGCCGCGGCTATGAGAATGATGTCCAGGCAGCTGAGGAAGTGCTTTCGAGAGCAAAATCTCTATCAGGGGAAGCTACTCTTGCATTGTAGGGCTCAGGCCAGCAATCTTTACAGCTTTCTTCTCCACAGAGGGTTCTCGCGATTTTGGCAGGAACCATCGCCATTTTGGCTCAGCCCAGCACTTCACTGCTCGCTATAAGGGGAAGCCGGGATTTGGTTCCCATTCCTTCTAGCAGTTTGGCTCTCCCAAATTTGAACCTGGCAGGCTCTCCGGCAGTTCCCTTTGTTTCAGATTTTGTCCTGCTTCTCTATCAGGCCTTCTGCTTAAAGCAGGGCCTGGGGGACAACGCAGGTGCTAAGAGTGGTCCCACTAAGAGGTAAGAACTTTTGGCTGTAGCTCAACATGGGGCTTTGCCAGATCTGGGGGAACCTATGCCCAAATAGTGGCGATTGGACATTGAGCTCTGGGAGGATCAAGCGTCTGTACACTCTGGAGCATCTGAAAACCCTCTGGCAGGTCCCTCAGGCCTCTGGGGCAGTGCCTCAGTGGCAGAGCTTGAGGAAGGAGAAATTCTTCCGGGGAGGACCACATCATCAGGGTGTTTTGACAGGAGGAGTTGGCGACTCAGATTGTGCAGTCTTTGGCGGTGCTGAATATACCACAGGATTTCCAGCCCAGTGAGGACCCTCTGGAAGTTCCTCTTCTGCAGGGCATAAGGACTTCTCAGACTGTGTTTCCGGTTCATAGGGCCATCAAGCAGATGACTGAGGCAGAATAGGAAGTACCGGAGGCTGGGTTGTGAGAAGGCCGGGCGATGTCTCATCTGTGTCTGATACCGCCTGTGGAAAAGAAACTACTGAAGTTACCAAGAGTGGATGCCTTCATTTCGGCAGTTACTAAGAAGACAAACATCCCCGTTGAGGGCAGGGGCGACTCTGAAAGATGCACAAGATAGGACACTTGAGACTCTTTTAAAGCAGTCATTTGAGATCAATGTCTTGGCACTGAAGGCTTCTATTTGCGGGGTCTAAGTGGCATAGGAGTGTTTACCCTGGGCCCAGGGCTTGCTGGACTCAAAGTTGGAGTCTCAGCAGATGTTAAGAGGCTGCAAAGTTGGAATCCAGTTCCTTGTATCTGGCTGATACTTTTTGTGATTTGGTGAGAGCGTCCGCCAAGAGCATGGCTTCGATGATAGTGGCACAGCATTTTCTTTGGCTATACAATTGGTTAGCAGATGTCTTATCTAAAACACTTCTCGTCTATAACACCTCAGCAAGTTCCTCTTTAAGGGTAAACTCCTCTTTGGAGAGGTGTTAGACAAGTTGATCAAAGACTTGAGTGAAACCAAAGGGGCCAGATTTCCAGAGGACAAGCCAAAGAGTGGAAAGTCTGCGTCTCTGGTGAGGGGCAGTTCTGGGACTTCAGTCGGTTTTGTGCTATCCACTTTGCTCCCTTCCAGCAGGCTTGCTATCCTGCTAGGGCTCAGTCCTTTTGGGCAATAGAGGAGCAAGTAGCTGCTATTTGGGATCTGCAGAGGGTTCCATAAAGCTACAAAAGTGAGGGGGGTCCAGTGAGAGTTGCTTCTGGTAGGCAGTCGGCTACAACATTTTCACTCTGCCTGGGTCCAGATTACCTCTGACCCCAGTGGGTTTTAGAGGTCATACGCAAGGACTACACTCTCAAATTAGTGCAGCTTTTCTCCGATTTCTCTCTGAGTGCTCTCCTGCAAAGCTCTCTCCAAAGTGCAGGCCGTAAAGGATACCCTCCAGCGACCATTTCAGCTTGAGGCAATGTGGAGGTTTCCTCAGACCAGTTAGGTCAAGGTCTATTTATTTTGTGATGCCCAAAAAGGACTCCTTTTGGCCAGTTGTGGATCTCAAGCACATCAACAGAGGCTTTCCGAGTGCCTAATTTTCACATGGAAACCCTGCACTTGGTAACAGTGGTAGTGTGAAAAGGTGAGTTCCTAACAGCTCTCGATCTTATGGGGCATATCTGCATATCTCTGTTTGCCCAGACATCAGAGATTCTTGTGATTTGCAGTCCCGATGGGTCACTTCCAGTTTTGGGCATTGCTGTTCAGTCTGGCTAAAGCTTAAACTGTTACAAAGGTCATGATGGTAGTAGTGGCTGCTCTGCAGCACGACAGAATTCTGGTGCACTCCTATCCAGACAACTGGATGATCAGAGCAAAATCATTGAAGGAACGTTATGAGGTCACTCAGTGTGTAGTAGATTTCCTCCAGCAGCTCGGCTGGATGGTCAACATTGCCAAAAGCCAGTTGGTGCCGTTTCAGTATCTTGCTTATCTGGGGGCGCAGTTTGAAATGGGAAGAGGGCTCATATCCCTTCCCTCCAACAGAGCAAAGAAAGTGCAGGCCCAAATGCAGCAGTTCTTATGGATGGGAATGCCCTCAGCATGTAGCTCTTGGCTCCATGGCAGCCACGCTGGAGCTGGTTCCATGGACCAGGGCCCATATGTGGCCTTTGCAAAGGGACCTACTATCTTATTGGTCCTCTCAGAAGCATGCGCTCTCGAGATGGTTGCTTTTTTTTCTCTGGACACGAGAATGACACTATGCTGGTGTCTGATCTCAGCAAATCTGTTGGCAGGGATGCCATTGGAACCTCCCAACTGAGTAATCTTGACCACTGATAACAGGTTCACTGGGTGGGGAGTGCATTGTGAATCACAGGTTGTACAAGGTCTTTCATCTCCAACCTGTTGATGGACCAAATGCTCTCCTCCTGAAATCAGAATGGTGTTTCTAGTTCTACGCTTCTTTTGGTCCCTCATTCAGAACAGGGCGATGAGAATTTTCTCAGACAGTGCCACTATGGTAGCTTACATCAGTCACCAAGGAGATACAGGAAGCATGGCTCTAACAGAAAAAGTAGGGCTGCTTCTGCTTTGGGCAGAGATGAATCTCCTGGCATGCTCAGCAGCACAAGTGGCTAGAAAGGAGAACAACGTACAGGTTGACTTTCTCAATTGCTATCAGTTGGATCTGAGGGAGTGATCGCAGACCAGTCAATGTTTCACAGCATAGCCCTTCGCTGGGGCGAACCAATCATGGATCTGATGCCCTCCACCAACAATGCCAAGGTGAACCCCTTCTTCGGCCATCAAAGAGAGAGAGTGGATGTCTGAGGGTCTAGACGCACTGGCGCAGTCCTGGCCTGTGGGTAGTCGTCTTTGTTTCCTCCCTGGCTGCTGATCGGGTATCTACTCCAGAGGATAGAGATACACTATGGTCTAGTGATCCTGATTGTGCCATTTTGGCCTCAGAGGCCATGTTATGCAGAGCTTGTTTGGTTGACAGTAGCTGAGCTATGGTGCCTTCCGGCATAGGCCAATCTCCTGTCTCAGGGTCCCATTCTTATGCCTCAAGTGGATTGAGTCTCACTTATGGCTTGGCTCTTGAAAGGGTTGGATTAAGAAAGAAGGGCTGTTCAACCCCTTTCATTGCTACCTTGCTGCAGGCTCACAAGCATTCCACATCTTTGTTGTATGTTCGGGTTTGGTGGATTTTTGAGTACTGTTGTTTGGACAATGGGCATCATGCACTTTCAGCCTCTGTGTTGGATGTGCTCGCTTTTCTGCAAGCAGGTTTGGAGGAAGATCTCTCCTTAAATTTGATGTGGGTTCAGGTAGCTGCCCTAGTTTGTTATCGTGGTTGAGCGCAGGGGGTTTCTCTTGCTACCCAAGCTCTGTAAAGCTGAATATAGTTTTCTGCTCTATTAGAAAGAAATTGGAAACAAAAAAAAGGAGAATGAAATGTTGATCTTGTTCTCTTTGGAGTCTGTTTTGTCATTAGGATGCTGGTCTTGGGGGTGGTGCATACAGCCCTTGTACTGTGACGACTTCAAAGCCTGGCATGCTCAGTCTCTAGCTGCTGGTGAGAGGAAATAACCCACGTGTCTGGACTGGTGGGATTCAAGGAAAGCAAATTAGCAGGTAAGGACTAATTTCACCTTCCATACCACTGAATTCTTCTTCAAAGAGATATGCAGCCTTGTTTTCACCACTCGGAAAAGTATGCCCTAGCTTATGATAAAAATAAGGTATAAATTTTACTTCAGGCCATTTATTACTGTATGTAAACAGTATTCAGCCTTTAGGAATGTTTTCTACTGTACTTCCCTTAGTTCACTAGGCTGATGCGTTTCTTTGTAAGCAACATGAGCAGACATGTTTATCCCATAATTATTAATACCTCTGTAAAAATATCATCAAAACAATTGTTAACATTATTGGCACCCTTGCAGTTTTGGTTTGTCATGTACAATATCTTGAGAAATAATTGGAAATATTCCAACTGTATGTCATAATATTTTAAAAGTATGTTCAAAGATATACAACAAAAAGATGATGTCTATGCATCTTAGTCATAATAATTTCTCAGAAAAAAACAAAATATGACCTGGATAGGATTAATGGCACCCTTCACTAATATTTGGTTGCACAGCCCTTGGCAGTGATGACGGCCTCCAAATGTTTCTTGTAGCCATCTGTAAGTTTCATACATCTGTCTGCTGGTAATTTCTCCCACTCTGAATCTGTGATTTGTTACAGCTCATGAATGTTTCCAGGATTCCTTTTTACCAGTGGCAGATTTCAACTTTTTGCAAAGGTTCTCGATTGGATTGAGATCAGGACTCCTTGCTGGCCAGTTTAAAACAGTCCATTTACTCCTTTTTAACCATTCTTTTGTACTTTTGGATGTATGTTTTGGGTCATTGTCCTGCTGGAGGACCCATGACCTTCAACACAGGCCTAGTTATCTCCAGGAACAAGCAGGAATGAGTCTTCACATATGGGTACGTCGGTACCGACGGAGTCTGCGCGGGAACGCTTTCCAGCATCCAATCAAAGAGCTTTTGGAAGCATCCCACCACGCCTGCGTGCTGCCTTCCCGCCTTTCCCAACTGCCTCTCCTCAGTTTTCGTTTTCCGTGGAGCCGGCAGGACGTCCTCCTGTCACCGCAGAAAATTCTTGTTTTATTTCTTTAGTTTTCTTGTGGTCGCGGCTGTCTTCCCCGACGCCACTGGTACCGCCGGTGTTTTCTTTTCTTTTCTTGTAAAATCTTCCTTTTCAAGGGATATTTTTTCTTCATAGTGTCTCACGGTTTCTTAGGCCTTATAGGCCTCGTTTTTTTCCTCATGGAACCGCCAGCCATTTTCCCCAAGAAATGTTTAAACTGTGGCGGTACAACTTTATTTTTAGACCCTCGAAGTCGGTGTCTAACCTGCTTGGGTCCTGACGACAGTTTGGTAAGAAGAGGTTTTCAACATCGAGGTTCCCTCGATACACGGTTTCCCTCCAACTAAGGGGCACCGTCCCTTTCTTCTTCTACAGAGGATCAGGTAACCCACAAACAGTCTGTTAAGACTAGCCAGCCCTCGAGTGGTAGGTCTCATGCACAGCATGTAGACGGCTCCGGCCTTGCCCTCGAGGGCCCACTGGCTTCAAAACCCCGGCGGGAGTCTTCGGTCTCCAAAGCGTTTGAGGGGTTTCAGGTTGTTCCTGGGGTTCACCCCTCACAGAACATACCTGAGCTGTGTCCGGTGGTGGCATCCACTTCAAACGGTACCGATAACCCGACATTGGCACTGGTGTTGGATGAAACACTCCTCACCAGGGATTGTCATCTGGCGTCCTTGGTGCCTTCGGGACCGGTGGATACCCTCCAGACTGACTTTCCATTATCGGTACCAGCACCGATACTACCACCGACGTCGGTACCCTCCAGACGTGCATCGATAGCCTCGCTTCCTTCGATGCCGAGTCTGGAATCGATCTCCAGTCTGGAGGACTGGGTACCGACTCGCCTTGGTACCGGCTCTCAGTGGTACCGAAGGCTCGGTTCCGATGATTCGGATCCGCAACTCTCGGTTCCCCTGAGGCCGTTTGAGTTGCCACTGGTTGACCTTCATCCACTGGTATCAGACACGGTACCGAAGTCGGTACCGATGCCCTCATTATCCTTGCGGTCGGTGCCTTCCATGCTTCGCTCATCAGGTTCTTTGCCCTCGATGCCGAGTTTGGAATCTATCTCTAGTCTGGAAGACTGGGTACCAGTACGCTTTGGTACCAACACCGATCGATACCGGAGGCTCGGTACCGAGGATAGCGGCCGGAGGTTTTCGGTTACCTCGGTACCGATTGAACTGTCACCGATGGCTGTGTCGAGCTCGGCTCCGACATCGGTACCGGTATCCACAGTAGCATCGTGGCCAACTCCTGCCATGCTTTTTTCAACAGGATCGCTCCCTTCTATACCAAGCTTGGAGTCGATACCTGGCATGGACGATGTGGTACTGACGGTCGCTGCTCCTGACAGCCAGTACCGGCGACCATCCCTTAAGGATTCCACACTGCACCGTGCAGGATCTTCTATTCCTATATATTTGGATAGCTCTTTTGATGCTCAGGCTAGTTCTTCAGATCTAACCTGTCCAAAGGAAATTCCCGTTGAAGATCCCTCTTTTCAGAGTTTCCTCCTGGATATAGCAAGATCTCTTGCCATTCCTATCCCGGGACATGATCCTGCACAAGGCTCTGTTTCTACCAAAGCAAAGGAGAACATAATGCTTCCTTTGCATCATTCCTTGCAGGATCTCCTTCTAGGAATTTGGGAAACACCTTTAAGGGTACCACCACCTTCCAGAGCAACTGATCTCTTATATCAGGTGCCCCCCTCTCCAGGATTTCAAAAGACTCAACTTCCTCATCATTCCATAGTAGTGGAATCAGCAGTGAGGCGGGTAAAGAGTAAGAAAAAGCACTCTTCTTATCCGCCAGGTCATGAGTCTAAGACACTAGATGCCTTTGGACGTCAAACCTTCCAGACATCTATGCTTTCTGTAAGAATTCTCTCATATATTTTTTAAATGAGTCTATCTCTTGAGGATGTCACAAAGCAATTACATCTTTTGACTCCTTCCCTTCCAGAGTCCAAGAGTGCAGGCTATTCTTCACTGCTTAAGCATCTTCAGAATATCTCTTGGTTTCTTACTCGTGCTTCCCTAGACTCTTTTGAGTCTGTTAGCAGGACTTCTGCTATAACTATAGGGGCACGACTTAGAGCATGCCTCCAAGCTTCAGACTTGGACAAATGGGCACAGCAAAGACTGGGACATACTCCTTGCACTGGAGACAGTCTTTTCAACAAGGAGTCTTTACGTCAGGTTACTCAGTTATCCACTGACTTACCTGTTCCTAGGGGCTGTTCTGCACCTTCTTCTCTCCCAGTAGGCAGGAACTGTCCTGCCAAACTTTCTTCCCATAGGAGAAGAAGGTTTTATGCATCATCTGCCCATCATACAGATGTTCCCAAACAAGGGAAGCATCGTCCTGGTCTGCAGAATTCAACCTCTCACCAGGCTCAGCAAACCCAGCAACCACAGGGTTTCTGATCAATCTCCATCAGATGCTTGTGACTCTTAGGGTTAAAATCTGCAGTTGCTTCTTTTCAGTAGAGGCAACCCACTGCTGCTGTTCTAAATCCTAGACATGGATCTCTTCCCAAAAGACATCCATTTTTTTCTATGTTCTATGAGCTGTCAGGATGTTCATACTTATAGGTTACAGGGTTCCCTCTTCTTCCTGCTAGGGAAAGAGGTCTAACCACTATCAAACAATAGTTTTCCTGTGCCAGCATGTCTTTTTTCCTTTCTATAGACTTACTACTTTGTAAGTCTTCTTCAGCTCCATTCTCTTTACCCTCTTACTAAGCTTTTCCTCTGTAAGAGCGGTATTGCTTCACTGGAGGGCTTTTCTTCATCCTCTCTAGTTTTGTTACTTTTCCAGTGCGGAGTTCTCCTCTCTGAGTTGACTCCTCTTTTTCAATCTTGCTTTGAAGCACTTCCTCAGACATGTCCAGAGTTTTCTATTCCTGTTCTGTTCTTTCTGTTTTTAAACAGTAAGATTCTTTCTGCTGTCTAGCAAGCAGCTGCCTATGCAGGAGCCTTAATGTTTGGACCACTGGTTCTTGTCCACCAGCAACCAGATTTGTCCTCCACTAACTTTCTGTCTAGTTTAGTAGTGATTCCAAGTCAGTGCTGTTATCTGTCTTGGAAATTATTTCACTACAGCCTTGTTGGATTGTCTTCTCTTTCTGCCATCTCCATTCCCCTGGGTTTGGCAGCATAATTGACATAGAACTGGCTGCTGGAGAGCCAGTACCTATCTCCTCATTCTCCTGCATCATGCTCTCTGCAATTCTACAGAGAAGCTCTCCACTATGGGCCCTTGCTAGAGAGCATTTATTTAGCTGCATTTATATTTATTTAGCTGCATTTATATCCCGCTTTTCACCGGGTCAAAGCGGTTGGGGGATACATTTAACACGAGGGGATATGACACACATACACTAATACTTACAGGGAACATGGGCAATGGAGGGTTAAGTGGCTTGCCCAAGACCACAAGGAGCACCTGTGGGACTAGAAAGCCCAGTCCTTCCGGCCCAAGGTTTCTGTCCTCTAGTGGGATTTGAACCACCTACCTTCCGGCCTGTGGTACCTTGCCCCAACCACTAGGCTACGCCTCCCCCTCAGGGTTTTTTCTCCAGCAGCTATCCTAGATGGTTGGAAAAGGCTTTTTCAGTCATGTCTCCCATGACTAGAAAGGTTCTCCCTTTGTTCACTATCTCCTTTTTATTATAAAGGACATAGGCCTTCTCTTACCTGAAAGCTTAAGGAGTTGCCAATTCCCTGCTTTGGTCCATAGTATTTCCAATCGGGAATATGCTTTCTCCTTGCAGCTCGTCCTCATGGTAAGAACGCATGATACCTTTTTTGTCCTTAAGCAGGTCAGCATGGTATCTCATTTTTATGCGTCTTCTGTTCACTTACCATGCTAGAGTTCTAGAATACTCGGGACTTGCTGGCTGCAGACTGATATTATCCGCTGCTTTTCACGTAACCGTCCTGGTTATTTCACTAGCTAGCATCCCTGTAGCTCATAACCAGTGGGAGTAGATTCTCTATATATCTTCTCAAGTAGGTTCTACCTTCTTGTTCGATGAATCTTTCCTCTCCACTTTTCCTATGTGAATACCATTCTGTCTGCTTCATTGCAGACACCCATATAGAGGCCTATATGTTCATTCTATAGCATACATCTTACAGATGTCTATGTCTATCATTTGTTTGTGTTTTATGCCCTTCATATCTCACTATAGATATATATTTCTATATATCTATATCTATCTATATATATATATATATATATATATATAAATATAAATGTTTTACTATCGGTAGATATGTATTCTGCATTTATCTATCTGACTGTCCAGACTCATAGCTATATGATTCTGACAGATGGGCTTTACCCATACCTATGCTATCCAGCATGTTTGGGGTTCTACATTCACAACCACTCTGTGGTAGTTAACAACTTCCTACCATAACCTTAAGGTTTAGGTACCTCTGAAGCTCTCCATAAGAGCATAAGAACATAAGATATGCCATACTGGGTCAGACCAAGGTCCATCAAGCCCAGTATTCTGTTTCCAACTGTGGCCAATCTAGGTCATATGTACCTAGCAGTTTCCCCAAGAGACACAAGTTCCACAATGCTTGTACTGGGTCAAGCATTGATATCTTCGGTCACTTCTTAATAATGGTTTATGGACCTTTCCTCCAGGAACTTGTCCAAACCTTTTTTAAACCCAGCTACACTAACAGCCTTTACTACATCCTCCGGTAACAAATTCCAGAGTTTGATTACACGTTGAGTGAAAAAATATTTTCTTTTATTAGTCTTAAATAGTTTACCCTGTAGCTTCATTGCATGTCCCCTAGTCTTTCTATATTCTGATAAGGTAAACAATCGATCTACGTTTACCCGTTCCACTCTGTTCATTAATTTATAGACTTCTATCATATCTCCCCTCAGCCGTCTCTTTTCCAGGTTAAAGAGCCCTAACCTTTTTAGCCTTTCTTCATAGGAGTATCCTTCCATCCCCTTTATCATTTTGGTGGCTCTTCTCTGTACCTTTTCTAAAATCGCTATATCCTTTTTAAGATACGGTGACCAGAATTGCACACAATATTCAAGGTGCGGTCTCACCATGGAACGATATAGAGGCATTATAATATCTCTTGTTTTATTTTCCATTCCTTTCCTTATCATACCTAGCATTCTATTTGCTCTCTTGGCCGCCGCTGCACACTGGGCCGAGGGTTTTAACATGGTATCCACAATGACGCCTAAATCTTTTTCCTGGGTGGTGGTTCCTAATGTGGAACCTTGCATCGTGTAACCATAGTTTGGGTTGTTCTTCCCTAGGTGCATAACCTTGCACTTGTCCACATTCAATTTCATCTGCCATTTTGATGCCCAGTCTTCCAATTTATGAAGATCCTCTTGCAATTTTACACAATCCTCTTGGGTTTAACAACTTTAAATAGTTTTGTGTCATCTGCAAATTTGATAACCTCACTCGTTATTCCACTTTCCAGGTCATTTATGAATGTCAAAAAGCAGCGGACCCAGCACAGATCCCTGGGGTACACCACTATTCACCTTTCTCCATTGTTCCAGAATCTCTCCTAGCTGACTCCAGTTAGGAGAGACATTGCCGATCTTCAGCTAATCACAGGCTCTAACGCCTCAGCCGTTTGTCCTTTCTTTTGGGATACAAGGGCTTTCCATACCTTTTCCTCCCACAAGGACTGTGCCTGTTTATCCAATTCGGTCGGCCTTCTCTTTTTGCTCCCAAGGGTGAGCCACTCTGTCGCCAAAAGAGTTCGGCTTTTATCATAAAGCCCTTCCGCTGAAGGCCCACTGTTTTTGGTACTACCCCAGTTATTACCGGGGTCCCCTCATACCTTTCAGGAATCTGACCTCCTCTGTTTTTTCCTACAGGTTTATTACCTCCACTTCACAGTGAGGTTCTCCTGGAGGTTCCTCTACTGGGTCCCCAGTAGATCCCATGAACCTCCTTACTGCTGTGTAATCCTGTCAGGGGAGGTCCATATTGCAATATTTCTTCCAATATCATTGATGATAATTATCATCCACACATGGACTCCTTCTCTGCAGTCCTATGCTAGGTTAGCAGTTCCACAGCACCTTTCTTTCTCCAACTCCTACCCTCCATCCTCAGGATGCCTGGCGTTGTGGGAGATAGGTTGGAACATGCTATGACATGCTGGGACTCCAGGCATCTTAGCTTGGGAGTCCCCATATGTGAAGACTCATTCCTGCTTGTTCCTGGAGATAGCACAGTTACTTACCTGTAACAGGTGATCTCTGGGAACAGCAGGAATAGGTCTTCACAACCCACCCACCTCCCCAGGAGTTGTATCTCTATCTATCTTTCCTTTCCTCTCTCTCTCTCTTTGTCTCAGCTTTAAAACTTAACTGAGGAGAGGCAGTTGGGAAAGGCGGGAAGGCAGCACGCAGGCGTGGTGGGATGTTTCCAAAAGCTCTTTGATTGGACGCTGGGAAGCGTTCCTGCGCAGACTCCGTCGGTATCGACGTACCCATATGTGAAGACTTATTCCTGCTGTTCCCAGAGATCACCTGTTACAGGTTAAGTAACTGTGCTTTCTGGCACTAGGTAGCACAGTTTGTTACAAAATACCCTGGTAGTCCTCTGACTAAATGATCCCTTTAATCTATTCCATGCCTCTAGTTCATGAGGCAGCAAGACAGACCCACAACATTATGGAACTGTAGGAAGGGTGTGTTTTTCCTCTTAAAACTTAATTTTTTGCTTATAAATGTATCGTTGGTCGCATTGCCAGAGCGCTCAAATTTGGTTTCATCTGCCCCAGAAGGAATGTGGTTTCTCAAGGTGGGTTTAGGCAAAGATCAGGCATACCTGTTTGTCTGTCTTTGAACAATGGGGTCCTCCTCTGGCGTGGTGGTTATAACCTGCACCATACACCATGCACTAAAAAGATTGCTCTAGGGCAGCCTTAAGCTCTTTGTATGTTGTACATGGTGTTTTTCCAACAGTTCGCACTAACCTTTGTTGACGACTTGGATTAGTTTTCCTATTCCCACCATGTCCTAGGAGATCCTTGGCAGTTCCATGAGCAGAAAATTTCTTAACACTGCAAACTGTAGACATAGAAATAACAAGGTCTTTGGAGATGGCCTTGTACCCTTTGAAGTTTGGTGGTGATGTGCACTGATCAAAGATGATTCCTGTTCTTCAAAATTCTGTTTCAGGAGTGCTTAAACAAGCTACCGAAAAAAGGTGGAGCTTTTGTAATGGCATAAAGATGATATCTTTGAGGAACCATAGGGATTTCCCTAGTGAAATAATCAATCGAACAGAAGGTGGATGTCATGACGATTGGAGAAGACTCCACCAATCAAGTTCCAGGTTTAAACCAGAAGGACCAACAGATCTAAGTCTGTAGTTCCATGACTGCTCAAGCAGTTGTAAACGGGATTCATGATCTCCCTCAGGGATCAGATGGAACAAAATCAATCACCTTCCATCTCAAATCTTCAAAGGAATGATCTTTTTGTATGCAATATGACACAACCGGATCTGGCATAGTTTTCCTATTAAGTCTCGGTCAATGTTCGTTGAGACTGGATCTATGTAAACCGCGCTGATCGCAAATAGTGCGGTATATAAGAAATGTAAATAAATAAATAAATCTAATTGGTCTAATTGCTCTGCCAACATACTTAGAAGGATAAGGGCAGATAAGTATAAAGACAACATAGGATGATAGACAAGTGGTATGCCAGTGTATGGAATAAATGAATCCAGTGGCGTGGTCAGTCCATTTTTCTCTACTGAGTGGTAGCACAGAAAGAGCAATGCATACAGGGGTAGTGGCCCAGGGTGAGGTGTCTTGCTTGTAATTAACATGGTCAGATTCAGCTGCTGCATGCACAACAAAATCTCAAATGTTTCGGCCCCTGTTATAAGCCATAACAAAATCAGTCTGAAAACAATGATGCAGGGTTAAGACATGCCAATGTTTTCTCAATAAAGTAGTGACTTGAGAGGAGTTAGTCATGAATGGAAATATTCCTACATTACGATTGGTCGAGCAGGATGGAGTGGCTTTAGCCAGGGAAGTGTCAGATGGAATCAGCCATTCACGATGAGAATATCTTGCCCGCTTATACGCTTGATGGATGACGTTGATTTTAGCAAATCTGGAGAAATTTGAACACTCTGCCCTTAATCATTTTTCCAATTTAACAAAAGCTGTGTTTCAGACTTTACTTGAATTGGGTGCTTGGACTGATATCACTATACGGTAATGCTGATAAGGGTGGAGCAATAGTTGTCCAAAACATTTCTGATTATCATCAAAGCCTTTGACCTGTACAGCTTAGTGGTGATAAATATTATCAGCTTTTGACCTCTGACCCAATACCGGCTTTATGTAATGAAATACAGTATTTGATTTTGGGGGCGTTGTCGGCTGGTTGGATCACTAAGAGAAAAGGTGCTTTTCTCATCAAAAAACATCCTCTCATTCCGGTCATCTACACAGTTCCAAAACTACATAAATCCTTACTATCACCTCCTGGCTGTCCCATTGTTTCTTGTAGAGACTCAGTTTTGTAACCTTTATCCAAATTTTGGGACTGTTTTCTACAAAAATCAACTAATCAGGTCCAATCTTATTTGCGTGATTCCATTCACTTTATTTAATTATTGGATTTGATCACTGTTACTTCTGAGTCACCAATATTGGTTACCATGGACGTGGTATCATTGTATACCAATATTGACCAGTCTGAGGCTTTGGAGTTCGTCAATCATCCAATGATTTCTCCCTTCCAGGATACCCAAATTGTTATTTTTGGCACTACTGAATTTAGTACTGACTAGGAATTTTTTTGTATGACATCAAATTTTATTTACAGGTTTTTGGGATTGGGGATCACTGTGGCCCCCTTGGGTGCCATCTTATACATGGCTGAGTTTGAAGTTTCTTACATTTATGGTGGTTCTTAATTTTCATTTATCCCTTTTTGTGTTCGTTTCCTTGATTACATATTTTTTTATGGGACAGCCCTTTTATTGATTTAAAAACATTTTTACAGTGAGTAAACACCATAAAACCTAATATCAAGATTACAGCTAAACATCATGAGACTCAAATTGAGTTCTTAGGTTTACTCATTTATAAACAAGATCGGAGATTCTGCACCACTCTTTATTCCAAACCCATTCAACGCAATAGTCTCCTACATTATCATAGTCATCATCCTGGCCCTTTAAGACATGGTTTGCCGTTGGGTCAGTTTCTCCTTATCGTTTGCAACTGCACCACCATCTCTGTGTTTAAATGAGATGCCTCTGACTTATCTCGTCAATTGCTTGACAGAGATTATCCACCAGATGTCATCCGTCAAGTGTATAAGCGGGCAAGATAGTCTCATTGTAAGATGGAATCAGCCATTATCTCCCTGGCTAATGCCAGTCCATCCTGCTCGACCAATCATATTGTAGGAATATTACCGTTCATGATGAACTCCTCTCAAGTCCACTACTTTACTGAGAAAACATTAGCATGTCTTAACCCTGCATCATTGTTTTCAGACTGATTGTTGTGTTTTATAACAGGGGCTGAAACATTTGAGATTTTGTCATGCATGTAGCGGCTGAATCTGACCGTGTTAATTACATGCAAGATACCTCAACCCTGGGCCACTACCTTTGTATGCATTGCTCTTTCTGTGCTACCATTCTCAGTGGTGAAAAATGGACTGTCCTCTCCACTGGATTCATTTACTCCACACACTGGCATACCACTTGTCTGTCATCCTATGTTGTCTTTATACTTATCTACCCTTGTCCTTCTAGGTCCTTCTCGTATGTTGACAGGATGGTTAGACCATTTAGATCCCGTCTCAAAGAACATCGATCGAGGCTTAATAGGAAAACTGTCTGCTCCTGTTGTCACATTGCTTACAAAAAGGTCATTCCTTTGAAGATTTGAGATTGAGTGTGATTTGATTTTGTTCGTCTGATCCCTGAGGGGGGGGGATCGTAAATCCCATTTACAACTGCTTGAGCAGTCATGGATCTATAGACTTCGATTTGTTAGTCCTTCTGGTTTAAACCTGGAATTTAATTGGTAGAGTCTTCTCTAATTGTCATGACATCCACCTTCTGTTCGATTGATCACAGTCAAACCTCGGTTTTCGTTTGCCCCGGTTTTCTTATGCTTCGTTTTCAACGTCTTTTTTGATTGAGATTTTGTCCCGG
The DNA here is from genome assembly GCA_033557465.1 of Ichthyophis bannanicus. NCBI lineage: Eukaryota > Metazoa > Chordata > Amphibia > Gymnophiona > Ichthyophiidae > Ichthyophis > Ichthyophis bannanicus. Next base: position 340,799,044 of record CM066032.1, read on the forward strand.
ATCTCATACATCGCCTCAGTTTTCGTAAAGTACAGTACTGTAAATACATACACCCTCGTGCTGCACACTGGTCTTTATACACTGCCGGAACGCCCGCCCGGTCCTGGCAGCACTGTCCCCCGGACTCACGGATCGCCAGCGTGATGAGAAGCGAAAGCCAGCTGAGCATGTAAATGAACCACATTCTCGAGCCCGGTCAGAGTCAGAGAGGCAAGGATTGCACAGAGGAAGGCCCCGATCTCGTCCACCGCCTGCCCGTTCTCTGGAGCTCCCCCTCAGACTCGGAGGTAGCAGGGAAGAAAAGCCGTCAGCGTAAGCAGGAGATTTCTTCCGAAGGCGCTTGCATTTATTTCTTCCAGCTTGCAAATTGCTTTTGAGACGGAGTCTGCGATCAGATTACAGTGCTGTACAGTACAGTATCTGTGTGTGTGTGTGTCCTGTCCTGTGGACGATCGGGCAGGTGAGAGAAGTGACAGGAGCTGTTCTACTGCCTTGTTGAGACTTCGGGAGCCCGTGCTGCTGCAGCCATTGTCACATGGCTCTGGAACGCATGCTGAGCTCTGCGTTCCAGGTTTCCTGAGCGGGAGAGTAGTGTTTCCGGTGGCTGTGGCTGGTGCCTTTTTTTTGTGGATCCTTCTTGTTTTTTTCTGTTTTTTAAAAAAATTCCTGTGCCCGATCTCCTTTCTGGGTGTTTTTTTGCTGAAGATTTGCATCTTCTCAGCAGTTTAAACAATCTGCCAAAAATACCTCTGGATCACCATCTTGTGGCCAGAAGTGGGATTGATTATCTTCCTGATTGCAAATTGCTAAAAGTTCTCATTGTGCCTTGACACAGACTTTGAGGGGAGCAGTGATCTGAAAATGGTCCTTATCAAACTCGTCCGCCTGCTCGCGTGACTCGGCCACTCATTTCCCGGAATCGAGCGCCCATACAAAGTGCATTCGTGATTCAGACTGCCTTTGTTTCTTGTTGAGTGAGCATCACCCCGCATTCATTGAGTGCGGCTGCTAAATAAGCCACCATGGGGCCAAAGAAAGTTCCGAGTGCCAGCCCTTTGATGATAAAGAAGGTGAGAAACATGATAAAATTCAAGAAAGAACCCGTAGCAAAGTATGAAAGTGGCATACGTGTGGCCGATCTCACCAGGATGTACAGGAAGTCCACATCAACGACCAGTTCCATCCTGGTGAAGAAAAATAAAATCAAGGAAGCTGATGTTGCGAAAGGAGTAAATGCGCTAACGAAACAGAGATCGCAAACAATCGAAGATGTTGAGAAGTTGTTGTTGGTGTGGATCAACGAAAAACAGTTAGTGGGAGATAGTGTTTCGGAGGCGATAATTTGTGAAAAGGCAAGGCTGTTGCATGCATATCTTGCAAAGAAAATGCCTGGAATGAGTGCTGATGTTACTGAATTTAAGGCCAGAAGACAAATTTGACAAATTTAAGAAGCGAACTGGCATACACAGTGTGGTAAGGCATGGCGAGGCTGCAAGTTCGGACAAACTTGAGGCCGCAGAATTCGTTGATGAATTCAAGGAGTACGTAGAGGCTGAAGGATTCCTCCCCCAACAAGTCTTCAATTGTGATGAAACGGGCCTCTTTTGTAAAAAAATGCCAAAGAGGACCTACATCATGCAGGAGGAAAAGGCACTGCCAGGACACAAGCCTATGAAGGATAGGCTAACTCTTTTGTTGTGTGGTAACGCTAGTGGGGATTTCAAAGTGAAGCCTTTACTGGTGTATCACTCTGAAAATCCCCGAGTGTTCAAGAAAAACAATGTCATCAAGAGTAAATTATGTGTGATGTGGAAGGCTAACAATAAGGCATGGATCACGAGGCAAATTTTCATTGAGTGGGTCAATGAAGTGTTTGGCCCGAGTGTGAAGAAATACCTCCTGGAAAATCAATTGCCACTCAAGTGCCTCCTGATAATGGACAATGCTCCTGCTCATCCTCCAGGCTTGGAAGACCAATTGTTGGAGGAGTTTAGTTTCATCACAGTGAAGTTCTTGGCCCCTAATACCACTCCTCTCATCCAGCCCATGGATCAGCAGGTCATTTCAAACTTCAAAAAACTCTACACCAAAGCACTGTTTCAAAGGTGCTTTGAAGTGACCTCGGACACTGAATTGACCCTAAGAGAGTTCTGGAGGGATCACTTCAATATCCTCAATTGCATAAGCCTTATAGATAAGGCTTGGCAGGGAATAACTTCCAGGACGTTGAACTCTGCTTGGAGAAAATTGTGGCCAGAATGTGTCCTCGAGAAGAATTTTGAAGGGTTTGAGACTCACCCTGACGACCCTATGCCTGTTGTGCAATCTATTGTGTCTTTGGTGCAGTCCATGGGGTTGGATGTGAGTGGCCAGGATGTGGAAGAGTTGGTGGAGGACCACAGGGAAGAGCTAACCACTGAAGAGCTGCAAGACCTTCAACTGGAACAGCAACAGACGGTAGCTGAGAAAATTGCTTCACAGGAGGAGGAAGAAGAGAGAGAAGAGAAGGTGCCTTCTTCAGTGATTAAGGACATGTGTGCAAAGTGGAGTGAATTGCAAAGTTTTGTGGAGAAATTTCACCCTAACAAAGCTGTTGCAAGCCGTGTCTGCAACATGTTCAATGACAATGCCTTGTTCCATTTTAGGCAAATCTTAGAGACGCCAGAAACAGACCTCTCTGGACAGATTTTTTGTGCGACAGGGGTCCAGTGACTCTCATGCTGGTCCTAGTGCCAGTAAAAGACAAAGAAGGGAAGTAACCCCGGATAGGGCCTTGATACCTGAGGTCCTTATGGAGGGAGATTCCCCTTCCAAACAATAACCTCTCCTCCTCCCTCTCCCTCTCCCTCTCCCCTCCTCGCCGTCTTCCATATGCCAACAAGAGTCTTCAATAAAGGTAAGTGTGATGTTAAATGTTCATTTATCCATTTCATTAGTCATTTATATTTATTTGTCATTGTTTTCTGTATGTAAAAATATAGTTATTCTCTATAAAATGTATTTTTTGTGAATATTTTTGGGTGTCTGGAACGGATTAATTGGATTTACATTATTTCTTATGGGAAATATTGCTTCAGTTTTCATACGTTTCGGTTTTAGTCAGACTTTTTCGAACGGATTAATCATGAAAACAGAGGTTTGACTGTATTTCACTAGGGGAATCCCTATCGTTCCGCACTGATGTCATCTTTATGCCATTACAAAAGCTCCACCTTTTTTGGTAGCTTGTTTAAGCACTCCTGAAACAGAATTTTGAAGAACAGGAATCCTCTTTGACAACTGCGCTTGAGGCAGAGCTCAAAACACAGTTCTGTGTCACTTTCCTTCAGTGGAACTTTCTGTCTGTCTCCAGGACTTTTAATGCCTTCCAGCTCAGCTTTTGGAAAATACACCTTACATGTACCCCCTGTTCTCTGTAAATGCATTCTGGATATCCCAGATGCATAAATGTTACCTGTAAACCGCGCTGATTTTAAAGAGCGCGGTATATAAAAGCAATAAATAAATAAAATAAAATGCATTTGGATTTCTGGGCCATTGGTGTTAGCTTTGAAATAGCAAAGTTTAGCATTTTATTCTCTTTTAGTGTTAAACTTATAAGTTGGTTTAACACACACTTGGTGACTTGTTCACTTGTAAAAAGAATAAAAAGGAACATTTGTTCACCAGAGAGGTGTTAGTCCTTTCATGACAAACATTCCAACAAAATTTAAAAATTTCAAGCACTGCTTTGTTGTTTTTTGGGGCGGGTGTCTCTTGTTTTAATGAGGTCAGACTATAAAATCATAGTAGAGTTCAGCAGCAGTTATGACTTATTTTTTCTAATTTAATAATGTCCTGGCAATGTCCCAGTTTTTATACCATTTCCTACTATTTCCTTTTTCAACTGCTTTTGTTTTAATTGATTATTTTATGTGTCAAATATGTATGCATATATAGTCCAAACTTGTTTCACTGGCCATATTTTTTACATAAGAACATAAGAACATAAGATATACCATACTGGGTCAGACCAAGGTCCATCAAGCCCAGTATTCTGTTTCCAACAGTGGCCAAACTAGGTCATATGTACCTAGCAGTTTCCCCAAGAGACACAAGTTCCACAATGCTTGTACTGGGTCAAGCATTGATATCTTCGGTCACTTCTTAATAATGGTTTATGGACCTTTCCTCCAGGAACTTGTCCAAACCTTTTTTAAACCCAGCTACACTAACAGCCTTTACTACATCCTCCGGTAACAAATTCCAGAGTTTGATTACACGTTGAGTGAAAAAATATTTTCTTTTATTAGTCTTAAATAGTTTACCCTGTAGCTTCATTGCATGTCCCCTAGTCTTTCTATATTCTGATAACGTAAACAATCGATCTACGTTTACCCGTTCCATTCCGTTCATTAATTTATAGACTTCTATCATATCTCCCCTCAGCCGTCTCTTTTCCAGGTTAAAGAGCCCTAACCTTTTTAGCCTTTCTTCATAGGAGTATCCTTCCATCCCCTTTACCATTTTGGTGGCTCTTCTCTGAACCTTTTCTAAAATCGCTATATCCTTTTTAAGATACGGCGACCAGAATTACACACAATATTCAAGGTGCGGTCTCACCATGGAACGATATAGAGGCATTATAATATCTTTTGTTTTATTTTCCATTCCTTTCCTTATCATACCTAGCATTCTATTTGCTCTCTTGGCCGCCGCTGCACACTGGGCCGAGGGTTTTAACATGGTATCCACAATGACGCCTAAATCTTTTTCCTGGGTGGTGGTTCCTAATGTGGAACCTTGCATCGTGTAACCATAGTTTGGGTTGTTCTTCCCTAGGTGCATAACCTTGCACTTGTCCACATTAAATTTCATCTGCCATTTTGATGCCCAGTCTTCCAATTTATCAAGATCCTCTTGCAATTTTTCACAATCCTCTTCGGTTTTAACAACTTTAAATAGTTTTGTGTCATCTGCAAATTTGATAACCTCACTCGTTATTCCACTTTCCAGGTTATTTATGAATATGTCAAAAAGCAGCGGACCCAGCACAGATCCCTGGGGTACACCACTATTCACCTTTCTCCATTGGGAAAATTGGCCATTTAGCCCTACCCTCTGCTTTCTATCTTTTAACCAGTTCCTGATCCACAATAGTACACTGCCTCCTATCCCATGACTCTTTAGTTTTGCCAAAAGTCTCTGATGAGGGACCTTGTCAAAGGCTTTCTGAAAGTCCAGATACACAATATCAACTGACTCACCTTTGTCCACCTGTTTATTCACTCCTTCAAAAAAACATAACAGATTAGTAAGACAAGATCTTCCTTGTCTAAAGCCATGTTGGCTGTCTCCCATTAGGTCATGACTATCTACATGCCGAGTAATTTTATTCTTTATGATGGTTTCTACCATTTTTCCCGGTACTGACGTCAGGCTCACCGGTCTGTAGTTTCCCGGATCACCCCTGGAACCCTTTTTAAAAATTGGTGTTAAATTGGCGATCCTCCAGTCTTCAGGTATTAGAGATGATTTTAATGATAGTTCACAGATTACTGATAGCAGGTCTGCAATCTCATATTTCAGTTCTTTCAACACCCTTGGATGTATACCATCCGGCCCAGGTGATTTGCTACTCTTCAGTTTATCTAATAGTTGTAAGACATCTTCCCGATGTATCGATATTTCCTTCAATTCTTCCACACCTTTAAATACCACTTCCGTCATGGGTAACATCCCTACATCTTCCTCAGTAAAGACCGAAGCAAAGAATTCATTCAGTCTCTCCGCTATCGCCTTATCGCCTCTTAGTGCTCCTTTAACCCCTTTATCATCAAATGGACCAACTGACTCTCTCACAGGTTTTTTGCTACGAATGTACTTGAAAAGGTCTTTATTTCGCGCTTTTGCTTCCGCAGCAAGCTGCTTCTCAAATTCTCTCTTTGCCTGTTTTATCAATGCCTTGCATTTTTCTTGCCAGTGCTTGTGCTGTTTCCAGGTTTCGTCGTTTGGCTCTTTTTTCCATTTTCTGAAAGTTGCTTTTTTGGCAACAACAGCCTCTCTGACCTCACCTTTAAACCATGCTGGCAGTTTTTTGGACTTCCTTCCACTTTTCTTAAAGCGTGGAATACAGCTGGTCTGGGCTTCCAAGATAGTATTTTTCAACAACACCCAAGCTTGATGTACGTCTTTAACCTTTGCAACTGCTCCTTTTAGTTTTTTCTTAACTGTTTTCCTCATTTTATCATAGTCTCCCTTTCGAAAGTTAAAAGGTAGTACTGTGGATTTCCTTACTATCCCTCCTCCACTAATTAAATCAAAGGTGATCATGCTATGATCACTATTGCCAAGTGGCCCCAACACCCTTATCTCTTGCACTAGATCTGGTGTTCCACTAAGGACTAGGTCTAATATGGCTTCCCCTCTGGTCGGTTCATGAACCAGCTGCTCCAAGAAGCAGTCATTTATTTCATCCAGGAACTTTATCTCCCTAGCATGCCCTGACGTGACACTGACCCAGTCGATACCAGGGTAATTGAAATCACCCATTATTATTACTGCACTGTAATGTTTGTTAGCTTCCTTGATTTCTTTGAGCATTTCATCATCCATTTGGTCATTCTGGCCAGGCGCTCAATAGTACACCCCCACTGCCATTGCCTTCCCCCTTTTATATGGAATTTCAATCCATACAGATTCTACAGCAGATTTTGTTTCCTGCAAAACTTTAATCCTTTCTGAGTCAATGCCCTCTCTAACATAGAGCGCAACCCCTCCACCAATTTGATCAGCTCTATCATTACGATATAGTTTGTACCCAGGTATCACAGTGTCCCACTGATTGTCCTCCTTCCACCATGTCTCTGATATTCCAATCATATCTAACATTTCATTTAGTGCTATATATTCTAACTCTCCCATCTTATTGTTTAGACTTCTAGCATTTGCATACAAGCATTTTAGAGAATGTATTTTGTTCATGTTAATTTGGCTATTGTTAGACATGGGTAAATTGGGATCTTTAAGCTCTGTCTGCTCCATACTTGAGGGCATTTGGGCTACTTTACTCTTTTGTGGAACCTCTCTGCTTTTGGTAGTATCCTTCAAGGATACATTCTTCCGAACCATCTGCTCTTGGGCGACTGTCGGTTTTCCCCTAATATCTAGTTTAAAAGCTGCTCTATCTCCTTTTTAAAGGTTAATGCCAGCAGCCTGGTTCCATCCCGGTTAAGGTGAAGCCCATCCCTTCGGAAGAGCCCCTCCTTTTCCTTTTTTGAGAGATATTGGACATTAAGTGGTTGAGCTGCAAGAGTGCTAATAATGTTGACCATAACTATATATCAACACCGTTTAGCACTGTGACATGAAGTTCTGCATTTTCAGATTTTATTACTTATTAGTTGTCCTATCATCTGAAATTTGAGGTGATGTATGTCATGAGACAATATATATTAAAACCCACCCAGAAACAAATACAATACCGTATTAACATAGTCCAAGTTTTAGGTCCCTCTTTCATTAGGAGCATTCACAGAGTTTCCTTCAACAAGCAGCCTTACCTGAAAAAAAACTCTTTATTCAAACTGTCATCTTTTATATAACCTTTAGACCATCCAACCAGTGAGGCCTCACAAGCATTTAAAAGTAAACCGCCAGAGGCGTGAGAAGAACAGTGGGCTGCTGAACACCCAGGAATGAGTTGATGAACCCCTCTCTACTCCAGCCAGCCATCCAATCTATAAGGCCACCCAGGCAATTTAAAAGTAAGCTGCTGGAGGTGTGTCCGCACCTGAGGGCCTCACCAGAGGGCCCTTAGGCATGGACCAACATAACACAGCACAAAAAGGCACCACCCGGCCCCCACCAAAGACCTCTGCAGCAGACACTACATGCCATGGGGATCACGCCCAGCACACAGCCACAGAGGATAAAGCATCCAAAGATTCTTATTCCCTCCGATCATCAGAACAGTTCTACAACAGGCACAGCAGAGGACACTAACACTGGTAAGCTCCGCCTCCATAAGAGGCATCATAACCAGCCACCTCTACATATGTTAGCTGTCCTTAAGGTGGGCCCTTGACTAAGGGCCACACCAAAGGACCCTTAGGAGTGGCCCTTAAAGTGGACCTAGAGTGACTGCAATCCACCAACACAACCCGAACCAAAAAGCTCACAACAACCACAATACATATAGCCTCTCCACAACAGCACAGTTTAGGAATCTTCCTGTCGTCCTGATCAAATAGGTAAGGTATTGCAAGCTCGACCAATAACCACCTCCACTTACAATTGATTGCACTAGACTTGCTGCTAACACACGCACCACAGGAACTCCCACAACAACCTAACATCCATCTCAAGCAACTCTTCAACAGACCACTTTCCCTAGCAACCCAATGGCCACCACAAACATCCTGCTCGCGCTGTATTGCCTGGCCTCTCTTCTCACACCCACCATCTCACTAACCCCTCCCCCCTATACTCACATACTCATTATATACTCATACCTTCTCACCTCAAAACCTCACTTCACAAACAAGCCTAGAATTAACACGTAACCAGCACCTCATCTGAATCAAACCCCACCCACATACAGCAACACCACACCTGCAACAGCCCCAACTACCCTCTCATACCTCAAATGCACTCTTAACACCTGCTCAGCATGTAACAAATTTCAGCTGATCTCCGACTTTCTCATGGACAGTCAACTTTATCTTTATCTTTTATCTTTCTTGAATATTTGATATACTGCTCAAGCAGTGCATCAGAGCAGTTTACACAATACAAAATTGGCTACAAAAAAAGGAAACGGAAAGGAACACCATTATTAACAGGATAGCAGAGAGAGACTATGAGTATTTAAGAGGAGGCAGATAGAGAGGTAGATGCTGAGGGGGAAAACAGGGCAGACTGGGGGAGCAGAGGGTCAGAAGGGGGGCTGGGTGGGGGGGGGGGCAACGGGAGATAGAAAGCTGCGTGAAAGAGATGAGTCTGGAGCATATTCTTAAATCTTGAAAAGGAGGGTTCTGAATGGAGGGAGGCAGGCAGAGAGTTCCAGAGGGCAGGGTCCAGAAAGAAGAAGAGCTGAGTTTCGGGCAAGATCAAGGTAGGCCCGTGAGGGGGAAGGAAGAACCAGGTGATGGGAGTGGATAAATCTGGGGAGGCGATGTGGGGTGTGATACTACAGGAGATCCGAGAGATATTGGGGAGTACCGGTGTGAAGTGCTTTATGAACCAGGATGCATCACTGAATCTTGGTTCACAGATTCTGACAATGTCCTCATGAACCAGCTCATATCACCCTATTACAACCTGTTCGCCTGTCTTAGAACTGAAAGTAGAGATGGTGGGGTTATCATCATGATGAAGAACCACCTCAACTGCTTTCTCACCAACAGCACAAGCAGAGGCCAAATACTTTAACCATTACAAATAGCACTATACCTCTCTTCCTTGTTTACAGATCCCCTAATACCAGCCCAGATGACCTGGACATCATACTAGGAACAGCCTATAAACACAAATCTAGCGCCAACCACCTACTGATCTAGGCTATTTTAACCTCACTTCCACCACTCCTAAAACATCAAAGACCTTCCTGGACGCAATGGGTGACCTTGGATACACGCAAATCAAGGGAAATACACTAGACCTGATATTCCTACCTCAACTCATACTCTGAGATTACAACCTCCCACCACCCACTCTAGCCACCGTCCCCTGGTCAGACCACAGGACACTTACAATCTTCCTCCCGCATAGATCACTCCCTCAGGAAAAATTAAACACTCAATTCACTACTCGCAGATGTCACCACCTGGAGACCAAAGAATTTCTAATGAAAATACTGCAAACTTTCAAGACTCCTGAGAACCTGGACTCGTTCCAAACTGGAACAAAGCAATAAGCAGTATAGCAATAAAGCAGCACACACTAGCAAACCAACGGAGCCCCAACACAACACCATGGTACTCCACTTATCTGAAAAGCATGAAGTGTAACCTAAGAGCTCTAGAAAGGAAATGGAGATGCTCCAAGTCAGCTATCAATCTTGACACCTACCTATCCAAATTAAATGAAGTTCCTGGAGGAAAGGTCCATAAACCATTATTAAGAAGGGACCCAGGATATCAATGCTTGACCCAGTACAAGCATTGCGGAACCTGTGTCTTGGGGAAACTGCTAGGTACGTATGACCTAGATTGGCCACTGTTGGAAACGGGATACTGGGCTTGATGGACCTTGGTCTGACCCAGTATGGCATATCTTATGTTCTTATGTAAACAGTCACAAACAAGGCAAAGAGAGGCGACTACACCAGCATGATTCAAAGTTCACTAAACTGTCCAAGAGAGCTCTTTGAATTAGTTACAGACCTACAGTAGTAAAAGACCCCACAGAAAAGCAAGAAGTTACAGATCTAACCCCGCAAGTCATGGCAGATTATTTCCAAGCATTGACACATCCCTAGGCAACCAGACACACACAAAAGCAGCTCAACTAAGTCATAACACAACAGACCAATCCCCATAATACAAAAATCTATTCGCAATGATGCCACCCCAGCAGCATACACCATAGGACAAAACCAGAAAACAAAACCCCCTAGACTAATTAACATACATCTAACACCAGACCCTCGTATGTTCCCACAACCCCTCACAGTGCAAAATAACACCCTCTCATGCTACCTCACCAATGCAAGGTCAGTGAGAAATAAACTCCTTATCTTCACGGACCTCCTGAAAGACCAAAAACCGGACATAGTCTGTGTAACTGAAGCATGGCTGTCGAACACGGACCTGGTCTTTATTAACCAATTAAAGATGGAAGAATACGATATCTTCCACGCACATAGAACCAACAAAAGTGGGGAGGTGTACTCATCATAACAAAGGAATCCCTCGATGCTAGACTTCTATGCTTTGATAACATCAACAACATGGACACACCTTCACCCTAAAAATTAGACACGTTAGATTATGTCTAGTTTACAGACCACCTGAACACAGATCGGAAAACACTGACACCTTAATCGAATTACTAGTATCATCCATGGACTCAAACCCAGTGATACTAATGGGTGATATTAATATCCACTCACTAACCAACACACAATCAACACCTTTACTGGAATCTATAGCAGACATGGACTTCCATCAAGTCATAGACAGACAAACCCATATCAAACCAATACCGAAATACCCAGCCAGGTCAAAAACCTATACCATAGCTAAAAGAACATGGTCTATCTAAAGGAGAACCACCAGTCAAGTTACCAAGTTTTTTTTGTCAGAAAAGCCGTCACAGTATAGAGGACTCCACCTCACACCACTGCGGCCCATCCATTTTATTAGAAAAACTATAAATGTTAGTGTATTGTTTACTTAACTGAATAAGGCTGCTGTGAAGTTTCCACAAACGACCATTGGAATGACGTGTCACTTTTCGGGGATCACACTGTTTTCCCCTGCCTCAGGTCCAGTCGTCAAAAAACATATTATCCAGCCTACTTGAAAGATGCCGTTAAGAGCGGTTTTTATAAAGGCATTAACAGCTACTGCTCTGATTCGCACAAAGTCACCAATCACAGGATTTTGTTGAAACAAAAGAAGCCAATCAAATCCATTGAAGGGGGAGCCACCAATCAGACCACACCTACTGATTTGACAGCGACAAACTGTAGGAAACCCCTGCCCTTCACCTAATCGTATGCCAGTCTAACTGAGAATTCAGTCCATACGGATGGATCGAATTTAGCATAAATATCCATTTCTGCTCAAGATTCTGTAGATGCTGAATCCTATCACCACCCCGCGGGTTGGGCGGTATTAGATCCAGTACCCGCCAATGGAGATCTTCAAAGCTATGAAAGTTGGTAAGACAGTGATCTATGAGGGGAGCCATCACAGACCTGGTTCGGAGTCTAGAGGCATGTTCACCTCTCCTTAGCTCTTTTAAACTGTCGCTCGCTTCACTCCAAAGCCAACCTTATTCTGAACCTAACAGCTCAACATTCCTTAGATGCCTTGTTCCTCACAGAAACCTTTCACTGGAAGGGAGAAGAAGCCTTCCTGCATCGCTGTTTTTTCCCCCTGGGTATTCCGCTTTCCATACATCTCACCCAGGTTGGAGTGGAAGGGGCGTGGCAGTCCTCCACCGCTCCTCCCTTTCCCTTATGGAGGTTAACTCCCCTTTATGCTACTCTGAATTCCTACTGCTTCGCCTGGGCACTTCCCCACCTATCCATTTTCTTCTCTATGCTCTGCCCTCTCTTCACCTGGATCTCTGGGATGCACTCTTACACTCGCTCTCTGAAGTCTCTCTTATATCCCCCATTTGGCGATCTTAGATGATTTTAATGCACATCTAATTCACCTTCTAGGCCCAGGGATAAAATTCTCCTAACTCTCTTAGAGGGTTTGTCTCTTCATCAGCATGTCTCTTGTCCCATTCACGCTGCAGGTCATACATTGGATCTCATTCTTAGACCGGCCAGCTCTCCATTTACACCATCTCGTCTCGACCCTCCCACTTCCCTGATCAGATCACTTTTGCCTATTCTTCACTTTTATTTTCTCCTCTGCAGCACTCTTAACTAGTGCATCCCCCTCCTCACTCTCCAGATTTAAGCGTCATATCACACCATATATACTCCAGCAGTTTCTCTCTGCTGACACCCTTCTCCCTTCCAACTTCCCCTCCCTCTCGGTGAACGACCAGGTGGATACCTGGACTTCTACACTGTCTGCTACTTTAGATCAAATAGCCCCTTTGTTCCATTTCCTCCTCCTGCCCATCTACCCATCATCCCTGGTTTCACTCCGAACTATACCTTCAGCACACCTATCTCCGCTGCGCCAAGCGGATCTGGCATAAGCACCCCTCTCCAGACACTTGCTTCATTCCATCTTCGTCAACATCAATACCGCTCCATGATTCATGAGGCTAAACAATCATACTACTCTGAGTTAATCACTACTTCATCCAATGCTAAGTTGGATATTGGCCAGTAGTATCAAACAAAAGGGGGATCTAACACAGCTTTTGTGGATATTTTCCACAGTGTGGCGCATTCACTTAAGCGTAGGCTTTTTGTTACCATAGATAGCCTATGAGCTGGCTACTTTTGTTACTTTTTTACAAATCTAGATAAGAGTGGATCTACCATGAAGGTTGAGAGTTTCATAGAACTTTTTTTAGCCCTATGGGAGAAGGAACATTAAAGTCCATTGATAATGATCTGAAGCAGGTAGAGCATTTCAAGAGGCTGGAGGCAGGATACTGGCCTAGGGGTGGAGCAACTAGAAGGCAGAAAGAGCAGCTGGCAAAAAGGGAAAAGCTGGGGTAGGGATTAGAGAGGCTGGAGAGGAGGAAAGGAAAATAAGCTGGAGGAAGGGAACAAGCAAGAGTCAAGGAGAGTGTTAAAATAAGCATGGATAGTAACAAGCAAAAAATGAGTGGAAAAATTTTGCTTGGTTCCTAAATGTTTGACGAGTTCAAAATATTTTTCAACCCCTAATGTGTGATGTTGAACAACTAACCTAGAGAACAGTGTAAATATTTGTAAATCTAGTTCAATCATAGATTTTGACTTTTGCTTTCACTTTGCATAGGTTGGTGTCATACTATCCCCATTCTCCTGAGCTTCTGACACCTGCTCCTTATAGGCTTCCAAGCTCCCCCTTTCCCCACCATCTTTCCTCCTGTTTTTCTTGACCCTTTATCCTGGACTAGTGTAAACTCCAAATTGGACTTCTTGATTTCTTTTTACTAACTTTTAAACATATCTGTAATTGTTCTTTCATGTTGAACATATACAATATGCTGTGTAGATCAGTGAAAAATCTCCTATTTTAATGCCTTTTAAATTAATAGATTTCAAACAGAATGTGAAAATTGTAGAAGGGTGTGAAGACATCTGCAAGGCACTGCAGGAGAATGTTGCTTTAGAAGAGCTGAATGTTCTATGGACAGATGAAACCAAATTTGATCTTTTTGGCAATGTAGACCAGTGATACATTTATAGGTGAAGAAACGAAGTTTATAAGGAAAAATCATCCTTCCTACAGTTAAATATGTTAGAGGTTCTATAATGTTATGGGACTATTTTGCTGCCTCAGGAACTGGAGGCCTGGAACATATTAAAGGAATCATGAAGTCAAAGGGACTACCAAGGTATTTTGGAGCAAAATGTGCTACCTAGTGTCAGAAAGCTAGGTCTGGGTTGAAAGTCATGGGTCCTCCAGCAGGAAATGACCCAAAACAAACATCTAAAAGTGCAAAAGAATGGTTAAAAAAGAACAAATGTACTGTTTTTTAAACTGGCCAGCAATTGAATCCTGATCTTGGTCCAGTCGAGAACCTTTGGAAAGAGCTGATATCTGCCTCTGGTAAAAAGAATCCTGAAAACATTGATGAGTGGAGGAGTAACCTAGAGGTTAGAGCACTGGCCTGGGAATCAAAAGACCAGGGTTTGATTCCCACTAGCACTTCTTGTGGCCTTGGGCAAATCATTTAACCCTCCATTGTTCAGAAAAATCCAAGTTATCAATGTCACTGTTTAATGTACATTTACCAAGTTTAAGTTACAATGTAAACCGCTTTGATTGAAATGATAAAGCGGTATAAAAAACTGTTACATAAATGAGCTGGAACAAATTGCAGTTGAAAAGTGAGAGAAACTACCAGATGTACAAAACTTATAGATGGCTACAAGAAACGTTTGGAGGCTGTCATCTCTGTCAAGGGTTGTGCAACTCAATATTAGTGAAGGGTGCCATTAATCCTGTCCAGATTTTTTTTTTTTCTCAGAAATTATTGTGTACGAGCATGGACTTTTTTTGTTGTTGTTGTATACCTTTTAAACATACTATTAAAATATGATGGCATGCAGTTGAAATATTTCCAACTATTTCTCAAGATATTGTACACAACATAACTAAAATGCAAGGGTGCCAATAATGTTGACCACAACTATACATACTGAAATATGTGGTAGAGATAACTGTCAAACTCTTGAAAGGATATGACATAATTCCTTAGTTCCTGTACTGTGCTCGTCAAAAACGGCATTGTAGTTTTCTGTAGCAAGTTATGCAGCCTAATTTGTTTTGTATTTACACTTTGTTTTTATCATCCTCTCAGCCCCATGAGTTTGATGAATGCCGTTTTGATATCAGCGTCAATGACAGTGTTTGGTACCTACGAGCTCAAGACTTGGATCATAGACAACACTGGATCGATGCCATTGAACAACACAAGGTATGAATTTTGATGGAGAGGGTCTGTATTTGAATTATTTGAAAAATGATTTGGGGGGGGGGGGCGGTATTCAGCGGCTAGCCACTGTTGCCAAAATCTAACCCTGGATATCCAGGGCGGCTGGATAGCATAGAAGCTAGCCATGCAGTAGCGGTGTTCAGCCACTGCCCAGTTAGCTTCTGCAGCAGATGTTAGACCAGCCTTTATCATGCCTAGCTTTTGTCTTTTATCATAACTGGGCAGTGACTCAATATCGCCGCTGCCTAGTTATCATCGGTGCCACCCTCAGAGCATCCTGAGGCTAGCCGGCTAGCATCAGGACATGCAGCAGTGGAAACCATGGATATCCTCAATATCCTGGTCAAAGCAATTAACGCGGTTAGGATGTTTGCTAACTGCATTAATCGCTTTGAATATCCTACTTAAATTTTCATTTATGAATTTCAATGCTTGTGAAAGTCTGAGACTAGTTGGACTGGCCACAATTAGACATGGTGTACTCAGCCATTGCCCCAACATTTCCACACAGCTCTGCCGACACTCATGGGTTCTAACCTGCTATTCAAGTCCTTATATTCTCAGTGAAGATTGATATTTGTGCCAAACAACCTTTAAGAGTTTATATTAACTCTAAAAATAATTTATTTTGTTTACTTATTGTTTGCAGCGTACAGACTTCTTAAATTGCTAAGAGCATAATTTAGCACTCTTACTGTAGAAGAGTTTTAACTAAATCACTATGATAAGATGCAGATACAGTACGTCAATTTATAATAGAGGTTCTCAGAATTTGCTGTTCGTACTTTCTTAACATTTAATACATTTTCTCACTCTCATCCTTGCCGTTGCTCTTGTTGATGTCCCTAGTAGAATTTGATTCATTTCCTGTAAGCTCTTCTGGATTCCCCCTTTTTGGAGGCTGCTTCCTCTCATCCCTTGTAAATTTTCTCTTACCACATCTTGCATGCCTCTGCATGTCTGGTTGAGTGTGTTAGACAAATTTATTTAACATGATATCTTCCGTAGTCTGTGCTCTGGTTAAGAAAACTTTGATAATAAGGCTATTGAATTTGGAAATTGTTAGCATTCCCACTGAATCAGTCTAGTTTTAACCATCAGAGCCTGACGTTAAAGTTTAGTGCTGCTATACTGTAATGCTACGTAAGGTGTGCTGGTTCACAATGTAGAGGAGGAAAATGACAAAAAAGACCTAGAGTGCATACACAGAACCATCATTCAGAATTTGTGGATTAAATAATACAAAAGTTGTATTCCTGTTCGGGATTCCAGTTTAGTCCTCCACAATCAGGGTAGTGCTCCTCCTCCTGCAGCCTGGAGACTGGACCAATCAAATCTTCTGTAGTATATATGCAGACGGAGCTCCCAGAAGCCCCCAGTGTGTCCAGTCTCCTTGCAGCTTGAGGACGTGTGTGCCCTTTCTGGGCACACTTAGTGACACTTGAAGGAGCAACACTAGTTAGTTCTTTGGGTTTTGTTTTGGCTTTTTCATTACCATTTATTTGCTAGATAGCTGTCTCTTTAAAAAAAAAAAAAAAAAAAAAAAAAAGGCATTACCACAGGGGACCTCCCGGGGGAAGCCAGTTCTGCATTGGGCTTCTGCCTTCCTTCCTGGGGATTTCTATAGCCTGGGTTGAGCTCTCCCCTAGGCTGTACGGGGAAGAGCCATACCTGGTCCAGCATTGTCTGTCACTCTGAGAAGTTGGCTGAGATCCTTTGCTGTTTCCTGAGCTGGTAGGATTTGTCATTTATTTACCTTTCTCGGGTACTGCAGTTCCCTCCCGTTTGTATTTTCAGCAGTTCTGTCAGCTCCCCTGCCTCCCAATTTGCTGTTTTTCTTGATTTTTTTCACTTTGCCCTTCATTTGGGGTCGTTTTCTTTATTTTCATTTTTCTTTGGTTGCCTTTGTATTTTCGCGCCTTTTTTTACCGTGGGTGAATGAGTGCGGCGGCCATTTTGGATTTCTAAAGGGAACTTTTCAAAAAGGGGCACTTTTTAACACTTGTGCACGGGTTCCCCTGGCATTTTTGGGGTTTCTTATGCTGGCGATTTTGCTCAGGGCACCCCAGAGATTCTGGGGAGTGGTTTATTTTCTGTAAAAAAAAAAACAAAAAAAACGTTTTAAGTTAAAGACAGTACTGTTTTGCATAGGGTTGGTCCCTTTGGTGTGGGCTTCCCTGTTTCTGATCCCCTTTATCCCGCTTAGCAGAGGTTGCGCTTACATGGCTGCCAAGCCACAGTGCGTGATTTGCGGGTCCCGCAGAGGTTTAGTGACTGACTCTGGCATCTGCAGGGGCTGCGCTTCAGTTTCTTCAGACCTAGACCCTCCTATTGATCTTAAGGAACTGCC
The DNA here is from genome assembly GCA_033557465.1 of Ichthyophis bannanicus. NCBI lineage: Eukaryota > Metazoa > Chordata > Amphibia > Gymnophiona > Ichthyophiidae > Ichthyophis > Ichthyophis bannanicus. Next base: position 340,816,664 of record CM066032.1, read on the forward strand.
TGTCCCCGGTGACACCTCTCTATCGGGGGAGAGTGTCCCTTCGGCGGGCGTCCACCCGTCTGGGTCGGTACCGCCGTCCAATGGGTCTGCCCCTGAGCTGCAACATGCAGCTCTAGTTGCGCCGCCGGTGGATTTTTCCCCAGATTTCGTTCTCCTCATGCATCAGGCTTTCCGCTTGAGCCGGTCCGGTCAGTTGCCGGAGGCTTGGCCCGCCTCCCTCCCCTCTTGCTCCTCAGGGGAGGTTCAGCGGTCTTCTCAGCCCGCCGTCAAGAGGCTCAGGTTGGTGGAACAGGATCAGGGCACCCTCTGTTTTTTCGGATGCTGAAGCGGAGGGTGATCCTGACACGGAGGCTGAGGAGTTGGAGGACGGGGAAATCCCTGAGCCGGAAGATCAGGCTCGGATTATTCGCGTGTTTCGTAGGGACGAGCTGGTCCCTTTGATCACGGAGTCTCTTCAAACTCTAAACCTAGCTGTGGTTCGGCCTCTGGAGGAGGAGGGTCTCGAAGATCCTCTCATTCAGGCGGTCAGGGACGCCCAGGTGGTTTTCCCCGTGCACCGGGTGGTTGAGCAAATGATCCATGCGGAGTGGGATCAGCCAGAATCCGGTTTGAAAGGGATTCGGACCATGAATCGTCTTTACCCCCTGGCGGACAAGGACAGGGACTTGTTTAAGTCTCCGTGGGTGGATGCTGCAGTATCGGCAGTAACCAAGAAAACCACCATCCCGGTTGAGGGTGCTGCGGCCTTAAAGGATGCCCAGGATAAGAAGGTTGATAATTTGTTGAAGCAAGCCTTCGATACAAACGCCCTGGCTCTGCAAGCCTCTATTTGTGGGGCGTGGGTTGCTCGGGCTTGTTTACGTTGGTCACAGCATCTGCGCTCGGGTTCCGGTCTGGACCAGCAGGGGTTGCTGGAAGTTACCCGCATGGAGTCCGGATCGGCTTACTTGGCGGATCTTCTTTATGATTTGATTCGCTCCTTAGCTAACAGTATGGCCTCCGTGGTGGCGGCGCGCCAGTCCATCTGGTTACGCAACTGGGCGGCCGACGGTTCTTCCAAGTCTCGCCTCAGTAAGCTGCCCTTTAAAGGCAGATTGTTATTTGGTGAGGCTCTCGACAAGTTGGTGAAGGATCTCGGCGAGTCTAAGGGGGGACGGCTGCCGGAGGATAAGCCTAAGCTCAACAGGTCGTCGACCTCGGTGCGCGGTCAGTTTCGGGATTTTCGCAGGTTTCGTTCCTCCCGACTTTGGACATCGCAGCGCGGTCGCTTCGCGACCCGTCATCAAGGATTTCGTGGTTTCAGAGGAGCAGGAAGAGGCTTCTCCGGAGCCGCCTCTTCCTCGGCCTCTTCCTTTAGTCGCAAGCCACAATGAAGCGAGGCGGGCTCTAGAGGGAGGCCCGGTTATCGGGGGTCGTTTGCGCGACTTTCTTCCTTCTTGGGCCCAAATTACGTCAGATCAGTGGGTGCTGCAGATTATCAAAGAGGGTTATGCGCTGGAGTTTGCCTACCCACTTCGAGATTCTTTTGTTATGTCACCCAGCAAGGGAGAACAAAAGACGCGGGACATCCGCGTGACTCTCGATCGGCTACTCTCCTTGGGTGCAGTAGTTCCGGTCCCTCCTTTGGAAAGAGGCGCCGGTCGCTACTCCATCTATTTTGTGGTTCCCAAAAAGGGCGGTTCTCTTCGTCCGATCTTAGACCTCAAAGGCGTGAATCGTGCTCTCAGGGTGCCGCACTTCCGTATGGAGACCCTGCGGTCTGTCATTGTCGCGGTACGTCAAAGGGAGTTTTTAACGTCACTCGATCTCTCCGAGGCCTATCTGCACATTCCCATCCGGCCGTCTCATCAAAGGTTCCTCCGCTTCGCTCTTCTGTGGGGCCACTTCCAATTTCGGGCCATGCCGTTCGGTCTCGCCACGGCTCCCCGCACCTTCACAAAGGTGATGGTAGTGGTCGCAGCGGCCTTGCGCAAGGAGGGCATCCTCGTCCATCCGTATCTCGACGACTGGTTGATTCGAGCAAAGTCCAGTCAGGAGTGTGTGCACGTCACGAGCAGGGTGGTAGCTCTGCTGCGGTCCCTCGGCTGGGTGGTGAACGAATGCAAGAGTTGTCTGTGCCCGACTCAGGATCTCGAGTATCTGGGAGTGCGCTTCGACACAGCACGGGGCTTGGTGTGCCTACCGGAGCGCCGCATTCTGGCGTTGCGGTCTCTTGTCCGCCTCTTCGGGGGGATGCCCGCTCCGTCCGCGTGGTGGTACCTGCGGCTCCTCGGTACGATGGCGGCGACCTTGGAGGTGGTGCCTTGGGCGCGTTTCCACATGCGTCCGCTACAGAGTGCTCTGCTGCGCCGTTGGTCCAACCAGTTCGACTCGTTGAACAAGAGATTGCCTTGCCCAAAGGCGGTTCGCCGATCGCTCCGGTGGTGGCTGTCCTCCGAGAACCTGACGCGGGGGATTCCCTTGGAGCCTCCACTTTGGGTTCCGTTCACAACGGATGCCAGCTTGACCGGCTGGGGTGCTCACTGCGAGACCCGCTTCGCTCAGGGGGAATGGTCTCCCCTGGAGGCTTCTTGGTCGATCAACCGTCTCGAATTACGGGCGGTGCGACTAGCCCTATTGGCCCTCGAAGCCCTAGTTCTCGGCCGGCCGGTGCAAGTCCTCTCGGACAATGCGACCACCGTAGCTTACATCAATCGACAAGGGGGCACCGGCAGCGTAGCCCTGGCATCGGAAGCGACGGTCTTGTTCCATTGGGTGCAGACTCGTCTTCCGGCCATCTCGGCAGCGCATATTGCAGGCGCAGACAATGTTCAGGCAGATTTTCTCAGCAGAGTGCGGGTGGACCCCGGAGAGTGGGAGCTAAACCCACAAGTTTACGCGCAAATAGTTCATCGGTGGGGTCCGCCCATCATGGATCTCATGGCAACATTTCAGTCGGCCAAGACGGGCCGCTTCTTCAGCAGGCGGAGGGAGCGCATGTCCGAGGGGCTCAACGCTCTCATTCAGCCGTGGCCAACGTCCGGTCTTCTTTATGTCTTTCCTCCGTGGGCTCTGATCGGCCGGGTCGTTCAGCGCATCGAGGGCCATCGGGGTCGAGTGTTACTGGTGGCCCCGGTTTGGCCCCGGAGGCCCTGGTATGCCGACCTGGTCCGGCTGCGCGACGGCGTTCCTTGGCTCTTGCCCGCGCTGCCGGATCTTCTTCTTCAGGGGCCCTTGTGGATGCCCCAAGTGGATCGATTCTCGCTTACGGTTTGGCCATTGAGAGGGCTCGGCTGAAAAGGAAGGGTTACTCCCCCGCGGTGATTTCTACCCTACTGCGGGCGAGGAAAACATCCACCTCTCTTACTTACGTTCGGATTTGGAGAATCTTTGAAGACTGGTGCTCACGGCGTGGAGTCCGTGCAGCGACGGTTTCCGTGTCCGTCGTTTTAAGTTTTCTTCAGGATGGTTTTGATAAGGGCCTTGCGGCTAGTTCCCTGAAAGTCCAGTTGGCGGCTATCTCTTGTTATCGAGGCAAAGTTTTAGGCCGTCTCCTCGGTTCTCATCCGGACGTACGTCGTTTTCTTACGGCTGTTTTTCATTTGCGACCCTCCCGCAGGATTTTCGTTCCTCCGTGGGACTTGAATCTAGTGCTGCGGGCCCTGGTTCGTGAACCTTTTGAGCCTCTGAGTAGGGCGTCCCTGAAAGATCTCACGCTGAAGACGGTTTTTCTTGTAGCCATCTGTTCGGCGCGGCGTATTTCGGATCTACATGCGTTGTCCTGCCGAGAACCTTTTTTGTCTTTTTCTCCGGATCGGGTGGTTCTCCGTCTGGTTCCCTCCTTTTTGCCAAAGGTGGTTTCTCCTTTTCACGTGAATCAAGCAGTGTTTCTTCCAGTTCTTCCTTCGCACTCTGTCGCGACGGCGGACAAGGGTCTTCATCGTCTCGATGTGGGTCGTGCGCTTCGTCGTTATTTGAAGGTTACCGAATCTTTTCGGAAGATTAACCGCCTATTTGTGCTTTTTGGTGGTGCACGTAAAGGGGAAGCGGCGGCTAAGGCCTCCATTGCAAGATGGCTCAAAGACGTGATCACGTCCGCGTATCTGTTGCAGCAGCGGCCTATTCCGGAGGGGATCCGAGCACATTCCACTAGGGCGCAGGCGACCTCTTGGGCGGAGTATAGCCTAGTTCCGCCAGCAGACATCTGTAAGGCGGCCACTTGGTCGTCTTTGCATGCTTTCAGTAAACACTATCGGCTGGATGTGTCAGCAGCTCGGGATTCCTGTTTTGGTTCGGCGGTTCTGCGCGCCGGATGGCAAGGCCCCGCCCGGTCTTGACTGCTCTTACATCCCGATTGTGGAGGACTAAACTGGAATACCGAACAGGAAATGGAAATTACACTAACCTGGTAATTGTAGTTCCTGGAGGGTCCAGTTTAGTCCTCCTTCCCTCCCGACTATCTGCTAATGTAGTGCGGCGCGCTTTTCCGAACGGTTGATAATAAGACGGTTCCTCCTTTCCGTTCGACCCTTTTTTGCGGCCGCGCTTTTTGCCATGGCTCTTCCTTTTCTTCGATTTTCAGTCAGCTCGTATAAGATTTCTCACTGTGGGCTGTATTTTTGCTGCCGGAGCGTTGTTGGTAGCGCAATGCAGTGTTCTGACTTCCTCGTTTGGGGAGGGGGTTGGATATTTTCTTGGGGGGAGCGAGTTTGTTCTTTAAATATGCATTTTTTTATGTTAATCTAATGTGTTGCTTCGTTAAGTATGCTTTGTTACTAGTACACTGGGGGCTTCTGGGAGCTCCGTCTGCATATATACTACAGAAGATTTGATTGGTCCAGTCTCCAGGCTGCAGGAGGAGGAGCACTACCCTGATTGTGGAGGACTAAACTGGACCCTCCAGGAACTACAATTACCAGGTTAGTGTAATTTCCATTTAGTTCAGCAATGTTAAACTTTTTTATACTACTTGTTTAACATCTTATTGAGTAATAGAAACATGATGGCAGAAAAAGATCTTATGGCCTAGAAAGCATACGATGAAGCTGCAAAGCGGTAAACTTTAAAAGCAACATCACAAAATACTTTTTCACTGAAAGGGTGGAGGATGCTTGGAATGCCTTTCTGATGAAAGTGGTGGAGACAAATACAGTGATGGAATTCAAAATGGCATGGCGCAGACAAAATGGATCCCCTTATAGCAAGAAGATGAAATCAAAGCAAACGTAAATATTTTTTATACCTCAACAAATAGAGGGGAGCTGACCTACACAGAGCAGCAGGTACAACCCTAAACACACAGACGTGGGGGGGGGGGGGTGACCTGCACGGAGCTGCAGTTGCAACCACTCTAGCCACCTTACTGGGTAGACTAGATAGACCATATTGGTCTTTATCTGACATCATATACTATGTTACTATGGCATATATAGTCTGCCCTTTCATACCAATTACTATAGTTCCTTTTTTTCCTTTTGAGATCTTTTTTATTTGTCCTAAGCTTTCTTGAATTTAGATACTGTCCTCATCTCTACTACCTCCATTGGGAAGACTATTCCTTGCATCTACCACTCTTTCCATAAATAAATATTTCCCCCATATTAATTGTGAGTCTATCCCCTTTCATCTTCATCCTATGCCCCTTCATTGCAGAGCTTTCTTTCAATTGAAATAGGTTCTCCTCCTCTGCATTTATGCTACAGAGGTATTTAAATATCTGTTATGACTGACTGACTTATTTATTTATTTATTTAACTGATTTTATATACTGCTCTATTTTGCAGTCAGAGTTGTTTAAAACAGTAAGATACTGCACAGTCTATCCGCAGATTGTCATTTATCAACACTGGACACCTGACAATAGAATGAGAAGGCAAAGCATGTGTAACATACTCATGACCCCTGCAGCAAGAATAAAAAGCAGCCAAACATCCCGTAACCAGGCATTTTCATTGTATACGCCAACCCTCTGGAACACTCTCCCAGATCCAATCAGAGCCAACTCTGACCTGTCAAGCTTTTGCAGGACTCTAAAAACCCATTTATTCTGGCAGTACTATGAACACATACCATAGGGTGATAAAGAACTGTACTGAAAGAGTGGAGTGGAGGAGTGGCCTAGTGGTTGGGGCAAGGTACTTCAGGCCGGAAGGTCGGGGGTTCAAATCCCACTAGAGGACAGCAACCTTGGGCCAGAAGGACTGGGGTTTCTAGTCCCACAGGTGCTCCTTGTGGTCTTGGGCAAGCCACTTAACCCTCCATAGCCCATGTTCCCTGTAAAATAGTTATCTCCAAGTTATAATGCCCTGTTCAATGTAATTTCAATTTGTTCAATGTAAACCGCACTGATGCAGAATAGCGCGGTATATAAGAGAATGTAAATAAATAAATAAATAAATAAGAACTGTTAATTGGCCAGCGGCCTAACTTTACTGTTAACTCCTTCGCTCCATGTCTCCACAAGAATCTAATTTTAGTTCAATCTTGTTATTCAAGTTGGTATTCCTTTTATATGTACATTCTAAATATTGTGAGTAGACCTTTATATTTTATGCGGATTGCAATTTGTAACCAATGTATGTGCTTTAAAATTGGTATGATATGTTCCGACCTGGAGTCTCCAAATAGGGCACGGGCAGCAATATTCTGGCCCATTTAAAGTGGTTGTAAAATGTATTTTGGTAGCCCTTGGTAGATGATATTACAGTAATCAAAATGTGGGAAGATAAGAGCTTGGAACACTGTGCAGTAATCATGGGCATCAGAGTGGGTATAGATGGTGAAGTGTTCTTATCTTGTGATATATTGCTTTTTCCAGGAACAAGCAGGAAGTCATTCCTCACATATGGGTGACCTTGGCACTAATGGAGCCTGCCTAGAGCATTTCCTCAGCTTTCCCAGAAAGCCTTTGGGAATGCTACCATGCATGTGTGATCCCTGTCCCGCCCAAGGGTGCCATCTTGCTCAGTCTCCTTTTTTCCGCAGAACCCAATGGACGTATGTCCTGTTTCCCTGGAAAAATCCTTAAACAACTTTTGAGGAGAATTTTTATTTTTCCCGGTTTGCGTACTGGTTCCTCTTTCCATCTCAAGCTGGCGCAGTCCCTGATGCTGTCCTTGGCTCTTCCCTTCTTTATTGACAATGCTTGCCTCAACAGGCATCCGTGCTCTTTTTTGCCTTGGGTTTGTTGACCCCAACTGGGTGTCTCCCACTATCAAGAAGTGCGACCACTGCAGTCAGACCATGTCTGTCACAGACATCCATGACTGCTGCTTGCACTGCCTTGGCCCGGACCACGACAGTACCACCTGTGCCAGGCCATGACTGTGAGAACCAACAGGAAACTGTTGGAGTTACAGGAGAAGCTGTTCTCATGGTCCAACTCAGCACCGACTTCCCCAATTGTGAGCCCTAAGCCGAGTACTTCCCATGAGGCCTGTGCGTCTTTGGAATCCCGCATTGGCGGCGGCTCCTCCGTAAAGATGCTAGACCCTTCAAAGAAAAAGAAAAAATTCTCGAAGCCAGTCGAGGTGCCACCGGTGAAACTGGTAAGGTCCCATGGAGAGACTCAAGCGACTCAGAGAAGTGCTCCCTTAAGGTCTCTAAGAGGGAGTCCTCGGCCGGCAGAGACCATGTGAGGCTCCCCGAGGCCATGGTCCTTGTCGAGGACATACTTGCAAGAGTAATGGCATCGGGCCCAAGACCCTCTGTGCCATGCCAAAATCTGCAGAGCCCGCCTCATATAGCATCCAGGATGGCAGCCCTAGAGCAGAATACCTCTGCCATCCTGACCTTTCAGCAGGCAATGATGTTGGGTTCACCCACATCATCTGCCCAGACAACCAGGCCCCTGACTACAGGGGAATCCCTGGGCATTGAGCCAGGCCCAAGCACCACCAGCCTCAGACAAGTCCGAGGTCCCCATCCTGATCTTCGAGTGTCCAGTCCTCCCCAGCCAGTTTCCAGGAGTGCAACCCAAGACCCACTGGGGGACCCTGGTTCCTCGGAGCTGGCCTCAAGGCATGAGAGTCCTGAGCCTCAGAATCCTCGATGCTCTTAGACTTCGTCTAGGAGACTGACGTCAAGGCCTCCCCCGAGACATCTAGACACGGGGACGTCCCCTTGGAGCTTCCCCTCTGGAACCCCCAGCCCCAGTTCCCACCCGAGGATATGGCGTTCTACAACTTTGTATGGGACATGGCCCGGGCCCTCTCGGTCCTGACAGTCAGAGGAGGACCTACGCACCGAACAACTGGAGATCCTCCAGTATGAATCCCCGCCGAAGAAGACTGACTGACTGACTGGGCCGGTGCAGCCCATCCTCGAGCTCCTGCGGATGTAGGAGACCCCGACCTCTGTGCCAATTGTCAGCCGGTACCTCGATGCCATCCACAGTACTACGTCAAGAAAGGCCTGGACTTCCAGAAGTCCCAACTCCCACATAACTCCATGGTCATGGAGTCCTCTATGCAAAAACTCAAAAGTCCAGAACAACTACTCTTTTGTCCCCTTGAGCAGGGAAGCCAGAGCCCTCGAAGCCCCCGGGCGCAAATGTTCCAGGGATCCATGCTGGGCTGCTTGGTACAGGTCTGTGAGTTGTATATAGGTATGTACCTTAAGGGCCTTTTCCAAGAGCTTTCAGGCTTTTCTGCGGGCCTTGCTGGGGAACTCCTTTAGAGGTTCCAAGCCCTGACTGCCAGGATCTGGGTCTGCTCAAAGTTCCTCTCCCATGCCACCTACAACGGCTTTGAATCTGCAGCAAGAGTAGCAGCAGCGGGCATTGGGGCCCAGCACCAGGCCTGGTTATGAACTTCCGACCTCGAGCAATGGGTGCAAGAAAAATTGCTGGACGTCCCCTGCACGGGGGAAAACTTGTTTGGCAAATCCATGGCTGACAAAACAGCCGAGATAGAGGCCAAGGTCGTAAACAAACAAAGGTTCTCGAGGGAAAACCTCGACCCTTTCCTGGAAGAAGCCATCGGGAAAGAGACCACCCTTCCCCAGGAAGAAGGGTTCTTTTCACCAGGGCCATTACCAGCCCTTCTCAGGGCAACAGCAACAGGACCCCCAGCCCAAGAACCAGTCCAAGAAAGTCAAAGGCCCAGAAGCCTTAGACACCAGCTTCCACCCAGACTGGGGGGAGCTTTTGACTTTCCAGGTGCCCAGCTGGACAAGTTACAGGTCAAGGCCTCCATTCCAAAGGAGAGAGCACTTTGCCTCATGTAGCTAGCGAAAGAGGTACAGACTCGCTGGTCAGTACCGGCTCGCTGCCGCTCCCAGTTGCTGGGCCACATGGCCTCAACAGTTCATGTCACACCCCTAGCCTGCTTGGACATGTGGGCAGTCCAGTGGTGCCTCCGCTTCCAGTGGACCCAAGCCACGGGCAGGCAACGCGACAGGACCAGTCACCTGCCAAGTGGCAGACTCCCTCAACTGGTGGCATTCCCTAACCCACCTCCAGAAGGAGATGCCATTTCAGACACTGACACTGCAGATGGTTCTAACCACTGACCCCTTCCTCCTGGGTTGGGGAGCACATTGTGGAAACCTCCACACTCAAGGCAGCTGGTCGCAAAAGGAGTCACTCCTGCAGATCAACCTCCTGGAACTCGGGGCCATTTTCCTAGCCCTGCAAGCATTCTGCCACATCCTGTGCAACCGTTCTGTGTTTTTCCAGATGGACAACCAGGTTGCCATGTTCTATGTGGACAAGCAAAGGGGTATGGGTTTGTACTCCCTCTGCCAGGAAGTGGTGGCTCTCCTCTCCTTTGTGGTATGTCACGGAATGCTCCTGTAAGCAGTGTACCTTCCAGACCAGAACAATTACTTGGCGGACAAGCTCAGCAGTCCTTTGTCCACACAAATGGCGTTTGCACCCCAACGTGGCGCAGCGACGACTCTGCCTCTGGGGCAGGCCTAAGATGGACCTGTTCGCCTCCCCGGACAACACACAGCTGCCCTGCTTTTGCTCACGCCAGCTGTACCTGGAGAGAGGAGCAACTGATGTCATCCTAATAATATGGTCATAACCTGGTCCGAGGGCCTCCTCTGTGCCTTCCCACCAATCCCACTGGTGGCCAAGACCCTCTTCCAAATCCAGAGTAAGCGGCATCAGTGATCCTGATTGCCCACAGATGGGCCCGGCAGCCATGGCTCTCTCTGCTGCTCTCCCTGTTGGCAGCACCTCCTGTCCCAGGAGGAGGGCGCCCTCCTGCACCCCAACCTGGGGTTGTTAGCGTTGATGGCGTGGCTGTTGAAAGAGTAGCCTCAGCCCCCTTCCATCTCCCAGAAGAAGTTGAGGAGATCCTGTTGGCCTCGCGAAAACAATCCACCAGATTGGTGTACACATTCAAATGGAGGAGATTCTCTGTCTGGTGCATAGAGAGAAGGAAGAATCCTTTCTCATGCCGTGTGCAACTAGTGCTACAATACTTACTGCATCTCTCACGCGCCAGTCTAAAGTCTAACTCTGTGAAGGTATGCCTGAGCGCCATAGCCGCTTACCATCACTCTGTAGAGGAGAAATCCCTCTCAAACCAGGCCCTGGTCTCCAGGTTCCTCTGGGGTCTCTATCTATCGAAGCCCCCTTTCCGCCCAATGGAATGGGACCTTTAATGTTGTGCTCTCCCAACTCACTAAGTTGCTGTTTGAGTCCCTGGTCACCTAGATACCTTTCCTGGAAAGTGATTTTTCTGGTGGCTATCACATCCGCTCAGAGAGTGAGTGACCTCCAGGCCTTGGTAGTGGATCCGCCATTCACAAGGTTCAATAAGAACAGGTTGTTGCTCTGCACACATCCCAAATTCCTCCTCAAGATGGTATCCTCCCTTCCACCTCAACTAGGAGGTGGTCCTTCCCACCTTTTTCCCACAGCCCCACGCCGGCAGGGAAGAACTCATCTTGCATACCCTAGACTGCAAGCAGGCCCTGTTCTTCTACCTGCAGAGGACCCAGGCATATCGCATTGCTCCTCAGCTCCTTGTATCATACGACCCCAATAGACTGGGACTTTTGGAAACGAAGTGGACTCTGTCCACGTGGATGGCGGATTGCATCGTCCTCTCCTATGAGTGCACGGGCCTCTCCCTTGAGCACCGGATCACTGCACATCACGTGCGGGCGATGGCTGTGTTGGTGGCCAACCTCCGCTCAGTGCCAGTGCCGGAAATATGCAGAGCTGCCACATGGGCTTCAGTTCACATGTTTGTAACTCATTACTGCCTGGAGAGTGAGCCCCACGGAGACAGTGCCTTCGGACAGGCAGTACTCCATAATATATTTTGGGTGTAGACAACTCCTGCCCACCGACTTTTGTGTTCAGGTTACTGGAGTAATAGTGTAGCTGCATCCTAGGGTCCTGCAGAGCCCTTCAGTGGGGACTTATCTTCTGCAACTCACAGCCACCTGAAGAATCGCCAGTGGTACTGTCGTGGTTCGGTCTTCAGCAGCCTGGAGCTAGGGAGTCTGATATGTGAGGACTGGCTTCCTGCTTGTTCCTGGAGAAAGCATAGTTCTTCCCCTTAACAGGTGTTATCCAGGGACAGCAGGAATCAGTCCTCGCAACCCTTCCTCTTCCCCTTGGAGTTGCTTCCCTACATTGTTTTAAATCCTCATTTGCTATGTCATCTGACTGAACAAGATGGCAACCTTGGACAGGAAGAGGACCACGCATGCATAGTAGCATTCCCAAAGGCATTCTGTGAAAGCTGGGGAAATGCTCTGCGTGGGCTCCATCGGCACCGACGTCGTCCATATGTGAGGACTGATGCCTTCTATCCCTGGAGAACACCTGTTACAGGTGCGTAACTACGCTTTATTGGTATTGTTGATGTGAGATTGCATGCTCAGTTGCTAATCAAGGGTGATTCCAAGAAAGTGAATCTCCGGTTTTACCTCGAGTTCTGCGTTCCTTACATTTAAAGTTGGAGTGGGGGAGGTGGAAGCTTGGTTTTTGGTTATGAACAGTACTTCGGTCTTTTTACAGTTAACTGTAAGGTTGTGCTTGGAGAGCCATTGTGAGACTATATTGAAGCAATCTATCAATTCAGTGTAGTCAGGTTTGTCAGTGGAGAAGGATGTATATAGCATAATATCATTTGCATAAACATGGTAACATATATGTCAAAGGATTGTATTAGAAAGCATATAGGTTGAACGTAGAGATTAAATAGTAGAGAGGATAATGCTGATCCCTATGGGACATTTTGTGTTTGATTATATGTGGTTGATGAGTGCAACCCTCTTTTTACCTGTTGCAGGCGTTCTTTTATGTAGGATTGAAACCAATCCAATGCTGTATTTTGTATTGCTAGGCTCCTGTAAACAGCATAGCAAGATATTGTGACATACTGAGTCGAATGTTGGGGCAGTGTCCATGGATATTAATATAAGTCCTTGCTTTGATTTCTCAAAGTCTTTTATGAGCCTTTCTAGGAGGGAGGTTATGAGGTTTTAAACTCCATGATGCTGTCTGAACCCATGCTGTTGCCGTTCCAGGGATGCATGGGAGTCTGGTATTCGAGTTGCTGCTAGATTATTTTTTCCATAATTTTTGCAGAAAGGAAGGCTGTAGGAGTTTGCTGCATGGGTCAAGTTTGTTATTTTTTAGTAGCGGACGTATGGATGCAGTTTTGAGAGATTCAAGTATGATGCCCAGATTGAAGGATAGATGTATGAGGCTGGCAATGATTGCACTTAATTCAGATCATGCTATTTTGATCCAGTTGGTACTTTCTATGTGGTCTATGGTGACTGGAATGAAGGATAACTTGTTTTTCAGCTTGTCGTGCTGTGCTGGAACCCATGCTGTTGGTCATTGATGGGGGCATTTAACTCTACAAAGTACTGGAGCTGCAGATGAACAGTCTTCTCTATTATTTTGGCAAGAGAGATATACTAGAAATGGTTCTGTTTGATGGTAAGTCGGGGTCTGCTGAGGAGTTCTTTAGAGTAGGTCTGACTGAGGAGGTCTTCAGGTTAGATGGCATCAGTCCTCCCGTGAGAGAGGAGTTTATTATTCTGAGCAGTGGTGGTGGTAGCTCTTTTCTGGCCGCTTTGATCCATGCTGTGGGACCTGGGTCCAATGGGGATGTGGCCTGGTGTTTATCATCGATAGGATTTGGTCTAGTTGATTGTTTGATAAAGGGGTAAATGAGCTCCATTTCTGCATGCTTCTTGCCTCATTTGATATTATCTGGTCTAGTGGAATTGTATCTTTAACAGAGGGAGTTTGCTCTGTAGGTAGGAGGCATATTCTTTGAGGCTTTCAGGGTAGATGAGGCTCGTATGAGTGATTTGGTAATTTCAAACAGCTCCCTCCATCGGTTTAGTGCTTTAGAGATGAGATTACTGTGGTACTCTCTTCCTCTGATTTATCAGATTATTGTAGTCCTCTTTCTTGGTGATGTATTCTCGGGGGTGTTCAGGGTATTGTGTTCTGTACCATCTTCGTTCTAGTTGTCTTAGTTTAAGTTTTGCTTCCTTTACGTCTCTTGAATACCAAGGTGCTGTAGTAATTTGTCTCATTGTTCGCTTTGGTGGTAGCACGGCGTAGGCTGTTATAGTATTCCAATCATCTACTAGTTTTGAAAGATCCATTGGAGGTGAGTCTATTAAGGGGGCGAGGTATTCACTCCGAGCATCCTTCTTGAACTCTCTGTATCTACAGATTCCCTGCTGTTGAGGTTCCTTTTTGTGGTTAGTTGGGATCAGCAGTAGCTCAAATGTTATCATGTGGTGGTTGGACCATGGTAACAGTGTGGTCTTGATGTTCCGTACGGTCAATTTTTAAGGTATGAATACCATGCCTAGAGTGTTTCCTTCTTTGTGTGTGGGAGAGCTTATGATTTGTTAGGTTGAATACATCTACAGCTTCAAGGAAGGAAGTGACTTGGCTTGTAGGTGCTGAATTTAGCTTGAGGTCTCCTAGTAGGATGAATGGTTTATTAGATGATTGGGAGCACGCTAGCTCTATGAGTGATGACAGTTTATTGGCTGTAGAGGCTGGGGATCTATATGCTAAGCATATAGAGAGGTGGTTATTTTGGATTAGTAATCCATTTGGTGTGTGTGTGTGTTAGGGTTGTGGAGACCTGGAATTTCTGATCTTTGCTAGTGAGGATGAATATCCCTCCTCCTCTCATTTAGCCGTGGGCAGTTATGTAGGTCCATCTTTGATGTGATGAGCTGGTTTGTTAGTACCTGATCTGTTTCAGTGAACCATGACTCTGTTACGACGAGAATGTCCAGGTTGTTGTCCTTCATATAATCATTGTTAACGTGGATCTTGCATGCAGAGCATGCATTTGCTAATGCACATTTCATGTATTTATTTATTTTATTTATTTAAACGGACTTGGTATACCGCTTTATCATGAAATCAAAGCGGTTGGCACAGCAAACAATCAATGAAAGGTGAGTTGTCATTAGCATGCAGTGGAAGAATTGACACAGTGTGCTGAGTGAGTGTGGTCGATTTTGATGTGAGCTATATACATTGTGCGCTTAAGATACATATTTACAGATACATATTTACAGGGATGGCTTCGTTATCTTAATGTTTGGTTAAGAGTCATTCTGTGAGGTCCTTGAAATGGTCTATGAATAGTTCAGTTTTAAGCAGCTTTCTGAATTCTTTGATGTTTGTTGCTCTGAGGTGGTCAGGGAGAGAGTTCCATATGGCGGGGGCTGCTAGGGTGAAAGCTCGTTTTGATGTGGTTTGGTTTGTTCTGGTGAAGTCCTTTGGGGTTCTGATGTTGTTCGATGTTCCCTTTCTCCTTGGTCTTCTGCTGTTGTCAGTTGTTATGAGTTGTTGTAGGCTGTCTGCAGATAGGTTGTTTATTATTTTGAATGTGGTTAGGAGAACTTTGTAGCGGACTCGTGAACTGATTGGGAGCCAGTGAAGGTGGTATAGTATGGGGGTGATGTGTTCGTGGGTTGTACTGCCTGTTATGAGTCTTGCGGCTGTGTTTTGTGCTAGTTGAAGTGGTTGGGTTGATTTTTTTGGGAGTCCTAGGTAGATGTGGTTGCAATAGTCTAGTGTGGGTGTGATGATGGCTTGGCATACTGTTCGAAAATGCTCGGGAGCAAGGATGGGTTTGAGTCGTCTGATTGTTCTCATCTTGATGTAGGCGCTCCTGGTGGTCTTCGCAATGTGAGATTGTAGGTTGAGCTCCCTGTCAAGTGTTATTCCCAGGTATTTTATTTCTTGTCTTATTGGTATGGTGGCATTGTTCAGATTGATGGAGGGCGTGGGTGTGAAAGTTTGGTCTCTTGTTATGATCAGTGCTTCGGTTTTGTTATAGTTTATTGCTAGGTTGTTTTCTTGCAGCCAGGTTGACATTTCTTTGAAGCAGTTGGCTATGTTGGCGTAGTCCGGTTTGGTTAGGTTGATTGGTGTGAATATCATTATATCGTCCGCGTATATGGTGTATTGTATATTGAAGTTCCTGATGATTGTGCTGATGGGTTGTATGTAAAGGTTGAAAAGCAGGGCGGAGAGTGATGATCCTTGTGGGACTCCCTGTGTGACGCTGATGGGTTGAGAGGTCTTTGATCCGCATCTAACCTGGAGCTTTCTGTTCTCCAGGTAGGATGTAAACCATCTCAGGGTGGTGTTGTGTAGGCCGGCCTCTTCAAGTCTTGTTAGTAGCGTTGAGTGGCATACGGTGTCGAATGCTGAGGAGATGTCCAGAAATATCATGAGTACGCCCATTCTGGTGTTGTCGATCGTTCTTAACAGACTGTCGAATAGTTGTGTCAGTAGGGTTTCAACCCCGTGATTGGGTCTGAATCCGTGTTGGTTTAAGTCGAGGGGGTGGTGTATGTCGAGATGTTGTTGTAGTTGGTGCTGGACTACTTTCTCTATGATTTTAGCCAGGAAAGGGATGCTTGAGATGGGTCTGTAGGCTGCAGGGTCTGTTTTCGGTAGGGTAGTTTTCTTTGGGATCAGACGTACTGTAGCTAGTTTTAGTGCATTTGGCATTATTCCTTCTGTGAGGGAGTTTTGTATGATCTTCCTTATTGTTTGGGTCAGTTCTTCCTTTGATGCTTTGATCCATGATACTGTGCAGGGGTCGGTGGGGGCGGTGCTAGTGTTGAGGTCAGTGATGATCTTCGATAGCTGCTCCTTAGAAGGGATGTTGAAGGAGCCCCAGCTCTGTTCTATTGAGGAGGCCCCGTTTATAATGGTCTTGTTGCTGTTTTTGGGTGGTGCGGTGAATTTGTTGGTAAGGTGGTCTGCGTAGGTCTGTGGATCTATTTGTTGTTCATTTCTGTTAAGGGGTTCGTTGATGAGTTTTTTCACTACCTCGTAGAGTTCACGGGGTTTGTTGGTGGATTGTAGGATGAGGTTTGTGTGGTATTGTTTTTTCTGGTTGTTGATGAGGTTGTTGTAGTCATTTTGTTTTGCCTGGAATTGCTTTTGAAGGGGGGTTGATTTGTTGCGTCTCCATCGTCGTTCCAGTCATCTCAGTTCTCTTTTTGCTGTGCGTATTTCGTTGGAGTACCATGGTGTGTAGCTGGGTTTTGTGGCTCCTGCCTGATGTATTTTGTGTTGGGGAGGTTTGGCAGCTGATGATATGACGTCATTCCATTCGAAGATTTGCTCTTCTATGTCTGTCGTCTTGGAGGTGAGGAGGGGTAGTGTGTCTTTTGTGAATTGGTCCTTGTTGAAGGATTTGAATCTTCTGGTTGGTGGTGGGTTCTCGTTGGGTTCCCTTGTGGTTTTTACTTGTAGTTGAATCCGTATTAGGTAGTGGTCTGACCAGGGTACTGGTGTGATGTGGGGTCCTGTGATGATGTTTTTGTTCTTTAGGTTGTTTGGGGTGAAGATGAGGTCGGGGGAGTGCCCGAGCCTGTGTGTTGGTGCGTTGATCATTTGGGTGAATTGGAGGGAGTCCATGGCATTCAGGAAGGCTTCCGCTTCACCTCTGCTGGTAGATCTTAGGTTGAAGTCTCTGAGTACTAAGAGCTGTTTGTGAAGGTTGTTGACTGAACATATTGCCTCTAGGATTGCTGATGTTTCTTCTGCAGGGGAGTTTGGTGCTCTGTAGGAGAGGCATATGGCTAGGTCTGCATTTTCAATGATGATTGTATTGCAATGGGTTGTGCTCTTTGTGAGTTTGGTTTTCAGCTTTAGGCTGGTCTTTGCGATGATCAGGGCTTAGGAGGATGGAAGTAGTTTTGTTTTGTTTTTTTTAAACTTTGCATTTTTATACCGCAGTTTCCTAAAGATCAAATGCGGTTTACAGGTAACAACAAGGAATTGTACAGAGAATACAAGTTTGGTTTACATAGAACAATATCAATTATGTACAGTTATAACAGTAAAACAACATGTTTTAACTATATACAAAGTGTGGTTTGCCTTGTGGTATTGGTGTGGTCAATTTGGATGAGCGACTAAGTAAATTGAATGGGGTGGCTGTGAGGAGGTAGTATATTATGTAATAGTGCCAAAGTGTTGTATAAAAAGGTAGGTTTTAAGTTGTTGTTTTTTTCGGAAGGTGGATAGATATATCTCCAGGAACAAGCAGGAATAAGTCCTCACATATGGGTACGTCGGTACCGACGGAGCCCGTGCGGGAAAGCTCCCCAGCTTCTTAGAATAGAAGCTTTTGGGACCTCCCACTGCACATGCGCACTGCCTTCCCGCCTTCCTGAACAGCTCTCCTCAGTTTCTCTTTTTCCGCGGAGCCAGCAGGTCGTGTTCCTGTCACCGCTGAAGAAATTGTTATTTTATTTGTTTCTTTAGACCGCGTACCTGCCTTCCCCATACCGATACCGGTATCGCCGGTCTTTTCTTTCTTTCTTTAAAAAATTATAATTCTTTTTTCTTATTTTTTAGCTTTTTGGTCACTTCAGAGAGGCCTCTCGGCCTACTCAATTTCTCCTCATGGAGAAGCCAGCCCCTGGATTTAAGAAGTGTACCAAATGTAATGCTGTTATTTCAGTCACAGACACCCATGAATGGTGTCTGAAATGTTTGGGGCCTGACCATTCCATACCGGACTGCCCATCTTGCTCCCACATGTCTAAACGTGGGCTGCAGAACCGGGCCAACAAATTCCATGTGCTGTTTGCTTCAGAGAATACAGCATCACAGTCATCCAGGTCTTCTTCTCCGGATGGATCTCAGGTAACCAAACCTTCTGTGGGCAAGTCCTCAAAGAGCAAATCTCCTTCAAAGCATCGAGAGGCTCTTAGCTTAGAACTTGAGGACCCTGCCCCAGCCAAACAACCCCGGCGGGAAGTCCAACTTCCAAAAACGCCAATTCAGGGGTCTCAGGTTGATATCGATGCTACGGCCTCGACAGATCACCTGTTAGCCTGCTCTGGGGTACCGGGTCACTCCGGTACCGACATCCAGGCAGCTATGGCGTCCATGGGCGATACTGTACAGTCCATGCAGCAGGCCGTCATGGCTTTCATTAAAGCTGCAACGCCATCGGTTCCGCTTTCAGCGGTTCCGGGCCCGATACCGGTATCGTCCGCCATGCCGGTATCGAGGCCGTCCACCTCTAAACGCAAGTCGGTACCGTATGGGCTTTCGCTCCATACCGGTTCCATACCCGATACGCCCGATATCGATACCGATCGGTACGCGTATCGTGCGTTAGAGGAAAGCACCGATTCCTCTGAGGATTTTCACTCCTCTGATGATTCTGCTGAGTTTTCACTCAACTTACCTGAGGAGCCCTCTTCTCCTAAAAGGAGAATGTCCCCTCCAGAGGATTTGTCCTTCCAGGACTTTGTTTTAGATATGGCTACAGCCCTTTCTATTACCACATCCTCTGAAAAGGAACCCAGATCCAAAAAACTGGATATTTTGGGATACTCAAAGGCCCCTAAGGAGGCAGTTACCCTGCCTATCCATGAAATCCTTCAAGAACAACTGATGGATTTCTGGGAAAATCCTTTGACTTTGTCTCCTTATTCCCGTAGGTTGGACACCATGTATAGGGTCCCTCCTTCTCCTGGTTTCCAAAAGACTCAATTGCCCCACCACTCTATTGTGGTGAAGTCTGCAATGAAGAAGATTAGGAGTACCAAAAGGCACTCTTCCACCCCTCCAGGACGGGAATGTAAGACTTTGGACTCTTTTGGTAGGAAAATTTTCCAGGCTAGTATGCTTATAGCCAGGATTAATTCCTACAGTCTCTATATGGGCATGTTCCTGGAGGAACTTGCCAAAAAGGTGCGGCATTTTGCCCCCTTTATCCCTGAGGATAAAAAGCAGGGATTCCTTTCCCTAGTGAAACAACTCTTAGAGGTTTCTAAGTTCTCTAATAGGGCAGCATATGATTCCTTTGAGGGAGCCAGTAGGGCTTCGGGCATTGCTATTGCAGCCCGACGTCTTGCTTGGCTCCAGGCCTCTGATCTGGAACCTTGGGTTCTAGATGGCTTACGGAATCTGCCCTGTACAGGTGAGAACTTATTTGGGGAAGAGTGGCAAATCAAAGCCACCCAGATGGATGCTGAAAATGCCACCTTGGAAAGACTTTCAAAGTCCACTTCAATTCCTACTAAGAAAAAGTCTTTTAAAAGGCCTTACTATAAGAAGGCCAGAGTTGCTTCAAATACTGGCCAGCAGTCTTCTCAACCTCGCTATACTGCTAAGCGTCAGCAATCCAAACAAGCACGAGCTAAGCCTGCAGCAGCTACTGTAGCTCAGCAGGCTCCAACCCCTCAGGGGTTTTGACTTGCTCCTAGGGAACTTGCCACTTCTGGTTCTAACACAACCAGAACCTCTCACCATACCCGGAAGGTTGGTTCACTTTGCTCCCAGATGGGAACAAATCACAACAGAACAATGGACCCTCTCTATCATTCGAGAGGGTTACAAACTTCATTTCTCCAGCCTTCCTCCCCATCATATGGTGAGACCATTCAATTCTCCCCCATCTCTCCTAACCCTGTTGGGTCAAGAGGTTTCCTCTCTTCTTGCCCAAGGGGCCATAGAAGAGGTTCCTCTTCCTCAACAAGGGTCCGGTTTCTACTCCCCTTATTTTCTCATTCCAAAGAAGACAGGGGGATTCAGACCAATCCTAGATCTGAGAGAATTGAACAAATTTCTCTTCAAGGAGAAATTCAAAATGCTGTCTCTCGGCATTCTCCTTCCTTACCTCCAGGGTCAGGACTGGCTTTGTTCTCTAGACCTACAGGATGCGTATACACATATACTCATCCATCCATCCCACAGAAAGTATCTTCGCTTTCTGTTTCAGGGAAAACATTTCCAATACAGAGTACTCCCCTTCGGTCTAGCCTCTGCTCCAAGAGTATTCACAAAATGCATGGCAGTCGTAGCCGCATTTCTAAGAGGCATGGGAATCTTTGTCTTCCCATATCTGGACGACTGGCTCATCCGAGCTCCAACTCAGTCACAGGCCCAGATTTCCCTGGACCACACAAGGAGCCTTTTGCAGTATCTGGGACTGGTAGTAAACCTTCCCAAGTCCCAACTCATCCCTACTCAATCTCTAGAATTCATAGGGGCCCAGTTGGACACCATCACTGCAAGGGCCTACCTTCCACATGTTCGAGGCCAGCGCCTCCTGAGTTTGGCCTCCCAAGCTCAGTCCAGCACTCACTTGACAGCCAGGGAAATGCTACGCCTACTGGGTCATATGGCCTCCACAGTGCATGTGGTGCCCTATGCTCGTCTTCATATGAGAGCAGCTCAATGGACCCTGGCCACTCAGTGGACTCAGGCGTCAGGAGCGCTCTCAGACCAAATACAAACCTCCGATCGTCTGTTTTGGTCCCTCCACTGGTGGACTTCCACCAAGAATCTGTTGTTGGGGGCTCCATTTCAACCATTGCTACCCCAAGCAACCCTCACAACAGATGCCTCCCAAACAGGGTGGGGAGCCCATCTGCAAACTCTCTCCACTCAGGGCACTTGGTCTCTACAGGAGACCACCCTTCATATCAATCTTCTGGAACTGCGAGCAATTTACCTTGCCCTCAAGGTCTTCCACTCCCTCCTAGCCAACCTCACTGTCCTAGTTCAGACGGACAATCAGGTGGCCATGTTTTACATAAACAAACAAGGAGGGACGGGCTCTCTGTCGCTTTGCAACGAAGCTCTAAGACTATGGGCCTTCGCCAGAGAGCATCAGATTCACCTGCTAGCAGTGTATCTCCCAGGAGTTCAAAACTCTCGGGCAGACAGGCTCAGTCGAGTTCTGCTGCCACACGAATGGTCCCTACATTTGGACCAAATAAACCGAATCTTTCAGGAATGGGGGACCCCGGACATAGACCTCTTTGCAAGTCCGTGGAATGCCAAACTTCCCCGGTTCTGTTCCAGAACTCCGTGTCAGGGAGCTCAGGCTACGGACGCCTTTCTCCTGAATTGGAGTCAGGCATTCCTATATGCCTTTCCACCCATTCCTTTGATTCCCAAGACTCTGTTCAAACTCCAGAGGGATCATGGAACTATGATCCTCATAGCTCCACGCTGGCCACGCCAAGTGTGGTTCCCTCTACTTCTACAGCTCTCCCAGGGATCCTACTTGGATCTGGGAGCTGCGCCAGACCTCCTGTCTCAGGAGGAGGGGACTTTGTGGCACCCAAACCCCAAATCCCTTCACCTCAGTGCTTGGTTACTGAAGGCTTAAGCCTTCAAGACTTTCATCTTTCCCAACCAGTGAAAGATATCCTTTCTGCCTCTAGGAAACCCTCTACCAGGCGTTCCTATGCTTTCAAATGGAAACGTTTTTCCATTTGGTGTGCTCAGCAGGGTCTTGACCCTCTGGCACTTCCTTTGAATTCTCTTCTTGATTATCTCCTGCATCTATCCAATGCAGGCCTCAAGACGAATTCGGTAAGAGTCCATTTAAGTGCTATTGCAGCATCCTTGCAACATATAAATGGACAACCTATCTCCTCTCATCCTCTTGTTGCAAGATTCATGAGAGGCCTGACTCTCACTAAACCTCCCATCAGACCACCCCCGGTCGCATGGGATTTGAATCTAGTGCTCGGTCAACTTATGAAGCCACCTTTTGAGCCAATGTTTTCCACCTCCTTGAAATTTCTTTCCTGGAAGGTCATCTTCCTCATTGCAGTCACTTCGGCTCGCCGCATCAGTGAGCTGCAGGCTTTAGTGGCTAATCCACCTTACACAAGATTTCATCATGATAAGGTGGTCCTTAGGACGAATCCCCACTTTATGCCTAAAGTGGTCTCGCCTTTTCATCTTAATCAAGAGGTATATCTACCTGTCTTTTTTCCAGCTCCTCATGCATCCAATGCAGAGAGGAACCTTCATACTCTGGATTGTAAAAGAGCTCTCGCTTTTTACCTTAATAGGACTCAGCCACATCGAAAGTCTTCTCAACTTTTTGTGGCCTTTGATCCTTCCCATTTGGGACTTCCAGTCTCCAAGCGTACACTTTCCAATTGGATTGCTCAGTGTATTTCTTTTGCTTACCAGAGCAAAAACATTTCTCTGGAAGGCCATGTCACTGCTCACAATGTGAGGGCCATGGCAACTTCTATGGCTCATCTGCACTCTGTTTCCATAGATCAGATCTGTCGAGCCGCTACCTGGGCCTCGGTTTCATACCGTCACAGCCCATTACTGTTTGGACAAGGACTCCCGCCGGGATGCCTTGTTTGGCCAGGCTGTCCTCAAGCACCTGTTCCATTCCTAAACAACTCCTGCCCACCTTCCCAGAATGGATGCCTGAGATCCATACGAAGATGGCGAACCTTTACAGGGGATCCCATGCATCTAAGCTAGGGAGTCCCCATATGTGAGGACTTATTCCTGCTTGTTCCTGGAGATAGCACAGTTACTTACCTGTAACAGGTGATCTCTGGGAACAGCAGGAATTAGTCCTCACAACCCACCCACCTCCCCTAGGAGTTGTATCTTTTATCTATCTATCTTCCTGTCCTCTCTCTGTTGACTCAGCTATAAACTCGAAACTGAGGAGAGCTGTTCAGGAAGGCGGGAAGGCAGTGCGCATGTGCAGTGGGAGGTCCCAAAAGCTTCTATTCTAAGAAGCTGGGGAGCTTTCCCGCACGGGCTCCGTCGGTACCGACGTACCCATATGTGAGGACTAATTCCTGCTGTTCCCAGAGATCACCTGTTACAGGTAAGTAACTGTGCTTTTGTGGCTCTCAGGCTGTCTGGGAGTTTGTTCCAGAGTGTAGGGGCACAGTGGGTGAAAGCTCTGTTTGTGATTTTTTTTTAGACTTTCTGAAGTCAGGTGCAGTTGTGAGTTTGTTTTTATTACAGTCTCGTTGCGTACGAGGGGTCTGTTCACAAGTGATGAGGGAGGATAGATGTGAAAGGGAAATGCTGGTTAGTTGAGCAGGATGAAATATTGATTTTTATTAACTTGATTGGTGTCTAGAAATATTTGTGAATTGATGGCAAATAGTAATTACACTTACCTGGTAATTGTAGTTCCTTGAGAGACAACAGTTTAGTCCTCCACTTCTGGGTAGTGCACCTCCTCCTGCAGCTGGAGACTGGACCAATCAAAACTTGACATCACCGGTAGTAGCATGCTGACACTCCATTTCAGCCCCAGTGAACTACTGACAAAGCAGACTCAACAGAGCAACAAATAAGTAGCTTATAGTCTATCATAAACTTAACTCAGCAACTAAACTTTTTTTTTTCTTTCTAAATGGAAACGATGAGATGTCCCTGAAGAAAGATTCACTCCTCCTGCCGAGCCACAGACAGCGAGCGAGAGAGGAACCCACCTCCAGAGAGTAGGTCAAAGGATAGAGTGGCAAGGAAAACAAAAATACTCACCTGTAATATCTCCCCACAGTACTGAATGCGTGCCGATCTAGCGACGAACTCGAAGGGCGGGAATGAGGACTAAACTGTCGTCTCTCAAGGAACTACAATTACCAGGTAAGTGTAATTACTATTTCCTTATCGTTCCTCCAGTTTAGTCCTCCACTTCTGGGATGTAACAGAGCAGTATTAACGGGAGGGAGCCTGCCAGCCGGCACGCAACACCGCTGAACCAAAACGAGCATCCTTTGATGCCAACACGTCCAGCCGATAGTGCTTACTGAACATATGCAACGAAGACCACGTCGCTGCTTTACAAATGTCTATCGGCGGAACGAGACTGTGCTCCGCCCAGGAAGCCGCCTGCGCCCTAGTAGAATGCGCTCGCAGCCCTAAGGGAGCTGGGCGTCCCTGCAAGAGATAAGCAGAGACAATCGCCTCTCTAATCCACCTGGAAATAGAGGCTTTCGCCGCCGCTTCGCCTTTCCTGGCACTCCATAAGTGATCCGACTTGCGGAAGGACTCGGTGACCGTTAAATAACGACGCAAAACTCTCCGAAGGTCTAGTCGGCTAAGACCGTGGTCAGAAGACTGCTCCCCTCCTGTCCGAAAAACGGGCAGCTCCACTGACTGATACGAAAAGGGGAAGCTACCTTGGGAAGAAAGGAGGGCACCGGCCGGAGCACCACTTTCTGGGAAGAAAAAGATAAAAAGGGTTCTCTACACGACAGCGCCTGGAGCTCAGAAATACACCTAGCCGAACAAATAGCTACCAAAAACACCGTCTTAAGAGTGAGATCTTTCACGGAAGCCTGAGTCAAAAGTTCAAATGGAGACCTAACAAGCGCTCTCAACACTAAGTTGAAATCCCACTGCGGAACCGAAACCCGCCGTGCCGGGCGAAGCTTAGAAACGACCGTAAGAAAGCGTAGGACATCGACATGAGCTCCTAGGGCCACCCCTTGTACTTTACCTCTGTAGCAGGCTAAGGCCGCCAACTGCATCCGTAAGGAACTAGCGGCGAGTCCTTTATCGAAACCATCCTGAAAAAAATCCCAAACCACCGGGACAGAAGCCGTGGCTGCGCGGATTTGATGTCTCGAACACCAGTCCTCGAAAATCCACCAGACGCGCACATAAACGAGCGAAGTTGAACATGGACGTGGAATAACCCCTTTTTCTTAGCCGAGCCCTTTCAATGGCCAAGCCGTAAGCGAGAATCTCTCCACTCGAGGCATCAGAAGTGGCCCCTGGAAGAGCAGATCTTGGGACAACGGGCGTCGCCACGGCATGCCGTTCAACAACCTTATGAGATCGGCATACCACGAGCGTCTGGGCCAATCCGGTGCAATCAACAACACTCGTCCCCTGTGCGCTTCAATGCGTTGAATCACTCGCCCGATGAAAGCCCACGGGGGAAAGACATAGAGAAGCCCCGCCGACGGCCAGGGTCGGAGAAGGGCGTTGATCCCCTCTGACATGGGTTCCCGCCTTCTTCTGAAGAACCGAGGTACCTTCGCCGAGTGAAAGGTGGCCATTAGATCCATGACTGGGGTTTCCCAACGAAGAACTAGCTGCTCGAAGACTGATGGATGCAGCTCCCATTCCCCTGCATCCACTCGAACTCTGCTGAGGAAGTCCGCCTTTACATTGTCTTTTCCGGCGATGTGTGCCGCCGATATCGCCTGCAACCACGGTTCTATCCAGGAGAATAGCATTCGGGCTTCTTCCTCCAAGGCCGTGCTCCCTGTGCCGCCTTGCCGATTTATGTATGCCACAGCTGCCGCATTGTCGGATAGCACTCGCACCGCACGGTGCTTTACTCGGGTTTCGAAGCTGCGAAGAGCGAGAAACACCGCTCTCAGTTCCAACCGGTTGATCGACCAGCCGCTCTCCTCCGGAGACCAAAGCCCCTGAGCAAAGCTGTCCTCGCAATGCGCTCCCCAGCCCGCTAGACTTGCGTCCGTTAAGAGAGGAATCTACTGAGGTTGCTCCAACGGCATTCCCGCTCGTAAGCAGGATGGGCGCAACCACCAACTGAGATCCCTCCGGACGAGCAGCGGACAAGGAAGCCGTTTGCACAAAGCATCGGACTGATTGGACCAGCGGCGTAGCAAAGCTCGCTGCAGAGACCTCATATGAAACCTGGCCCAAGGAACAACTTCCAGCGTCGCTGCCATGGTGCCCAGGACCTGAAGGTATTTCCACGCCGAAGGAGCTGAGAGGCTGCGGAAGGCGCGTACGAGACTGTGAAGGGCCAAGGCTCTTCGTTCCGTTAGGAAAACTGCGCCCCTCTGAGTATCGAACTGAACTCCCAGGTATTCGAGAAGTTGCGTCGGGCAAAGAGAACTCTTGGACGGGTTGACCACCCAGCCTAAAGACTGGAGCAAAGCTACCACCTTTTCCGTGGCTTCCACACTCTCTTCCCAGGACTTCGCCCGAATCAACCAATCGTCGAGATACGGATGGACTAAGACCCCCTCTTTCCACAACGCCGCTGCTACCACCACCATTATTTTGGTGAACACTCGCGGCGCTGTCGCCAAACCGAAGGGGAGGGCCTGAAACTGGAAATGCCACCAAGGCAGCGCAAACCTCAAACTTCTGATGGCATTTTCTGATGGGAATATGGAGATAGGCCTCGGTGAGGTCGAGAGATGTCAAGAACTCTCCTTGTCGCACCGCTACAATAACTGACCGGAGCGTCTCCATTCGAAAATGTGGCACATTGAGACAGCGATTTATGCCTTTGAGGTCCAGAATGGGCCGCAGGGAACCATCCTTCTTTGGCACCACGAAATAAATGGAATATCGTCCTATGCCATATTCCGCTGCGGGGACGGGAACAACCGCTCCCAACCGCAGAAGGCGATCTAGGGTCTGTCGTACCTGGCGCATCTTTCGAAGACCTCTGCAGGGGGAAAGAACAAACGAGTCCAAGACCGGTCTCGCAAAATCTAGGGTGTAGCCATCGCGGATTATCTCCAAAACCCATTGATCGGACGTGATTTGGGTCCAGGCAGAAAGAAAACCTTGCAGCCGACCTCCAATCGGTTGAATTCCTGCCTGGGCCCGCCACCCTTCATTGCGACTTTCAAGCCGCTGCGGAAGTTGCCCCTGTAAAACCTCTATTTGCACCCCGGAAGCCGCGAAACCCCTGGGTTCTAGACAGAAACCTTCCCCTTTGGGATCCGGCAAAGCGGGGAGAGCGAAATCTCCGAAAGTCTCTAAACTGTCCCCGAAAGGCCGCTGAAGGCCTTTTGCGCTTTGGTTTATCCTCCAGCAGACGGCCACCTTTAGATTCTCCCAAATCCTTCACCAACTTATCTAGATCCTCTCCAAACAACAGCTTTCCCTTAAAAGGAAGCTTGCCGAGCCGAGACTTAGAAGACCCGTCCGCAGCCCAATTCTTCAGCCAGAGGGATCTGCGCGCCGCCACTAAGGAAGCCATACTATTCGACAAGGCTCTAATAAGGTCGTAGTGCACATCGGCCAGATACGCCATCCCGGATTCCAAACGCTGCAGCTCGCGCACCTCGTCCAGGTCCACCGACACCGACTGCCTTAGGTGTTGGACCCAGCGAAGACAAGCTCTTGCTACCCAAGCTCCACAAATCGAAACTTGTAAGGCAACTGCATCCGCCTCAAAAGACTGCTTCAACAGGCCATCCATTTTCCTATCAGACGCCTCTTTTAAAGCCGCACTGCCTTCTACAGGAATTGTGTTCTTTTTAGTAACGGCGGAAACTGCCGCATCTACCTTCGGGGAACGGAATCTCTCCTTGTCCTTGTCCGCCAGGGGATACAGCTTATGCATAATCTTCATACCCTTCAGACCCGATTCCGGGGAATTCCACTCAGTCTGAATCATCTGGTCTATGACCTTGTGGATAGGAAAAACCACCTGCGTCTGACGCACGACTTGAATAATGGGGTCCGCACCATCCTCCTCCACGACCGGCTGTTCCGCTGTAAGTCTTAGCGTTTGGAGAGCCTCCGAAACTAGGGCCGAGAGCTCTTCTCTTCGAAACACTCAGATGATCCTCGCTTGATCCTCTGGTTCCAAAATTTCTCCTTCCTCTAAATCATCCATCTCGGTGTCGAAATCCAAATCCTGCTCATCCCCCTCCTGCCAGTTTGCCTCAGCCAGGTAGGGATCAGAATTCCGCGGTCTCTTGATCATCCTAGAAGTTAAGCGGTCGTGGTCCATTACTGCAGTGCGTGCCGCAGAAGAAGGGACAGGCTGGGACCCCAAACTTAACCCCTGCCATCTGCGGCAAAAGGCCTGATGCATCAATAAAACAAAATCCCGTGAGAAATCCTCTAAAAGTAACTCTCCACTCAGGTCTGCCGGCGCCCCAGCCATTGCATCTGGCGGAGCAACTGCACCGCCTACTTCCGTTGTGTCACCCTCGGCCCCTACTGGAGTCCCGTGCGAAGTGGAAGCCAGGACATTATCCAACTGCTGTTCCATCTGTGCAGAAACTGATGTACAGCGTTTGCAGACTCCTGTTTCCACACTAGATCCTTTCCGAGTGCCACAGATGACACACTGGGCACTGGAAGACATGGAATCCCCAGCCTGAGGGAAACCCCCAATTCACCGGCCTTGCAAAAAACAAGATCAAGGTTTAATTTTTTTTTTTTTTTTTTTTGTTCTTCTCCTCTTTAGTTAGCTTTTTTTTTTAAACTGCAATGGAGTAGAGTCTGTAAGGAAATGAAAGACTCTAAGAGGCTGTCAGAGATCAGGAAGCCCGGCAGGACGGTAAAAATAAAAAGCAAAGTGACGGAAAGAAAATGGAAACCAAAGAAATAAAACAAAGGCAAAACCAACAAAAAAACACGAAAGCAGGACCGCAGGCCGCAGCCCGCCGAAAACCGCCGCTCTAGAGACCGGCAGCAGCACAGCGTGCCTCAAACTGTCAGCCGCGCGAGCTCAAAATGGCCGCGGCGCTTCACAGGAGATTGTTTTATGGCGCGAAAATTCAGGGGCCGGACTGAC
This sequence comes from Ichthyophis bannanicus, assembly GCA_033557465.1. Classification (NCBI taxonomy): domain Eukaryota; kingdom Metazoa; phylum Chordata; class Amphibia; order Gymnophiona; family Ichthyophiidae; genus Ichthyophis; species Ichthyophis bannanicus. Next base: position 340,845,412 of record CM066032.1, read on the forward strand.
CGCACATACGGCGATCTGCGATGTCTGAGGTCCCCCCTCCCGAATCCACCCCTACGGAGCTTAGGGTACCGAGGGGAAAGAAACGGAGCCGGTCTTTAAAAACGAAGGCAATCACTGCGCCTGTGACTGAGGAGACCGGAGCAGGCAGCGCACTTCAACAACGCTGAGGAGCCTAAAGATTACTTTGGCAGCGTTGTGCGGCTCGAGGAGCTCTGCCCCGAAGAGTCCTGGGACAGAGATCCTGCAATAAAGAAGGGAGAAACTTGACCGGGCTGTGGCTGGACAGGTGAGGGAAGCCCCAACGGATCTCACCCTGCTCCTAGCCAAACAATCTCTCCAGTTTAAACTATGTAGTGCTGTCTTCAGAAGTGAAGAGTTAAACCCCTTAAATTTAGCCATTCAGAGTAACTAGGAGTCATCAGAAAGAAAGAAATCAAAGCAAGTATGCCAATTAAGAAATTTGATTAGCTAGCTATGTTGCTCCTTATCTGTTTTCCAGTGAGCCCAGCACCTAGGCTCACTACGTCCTCCTGCTGCATGAAGACTGGACACACTGGGGCTGAGATGGAGTGTCAGCATGCTACTACCGGTGATGTCAAGTTTTGATTGGTCCAGTCTCCAGCTGCAGGAGGAGGTGCACTACCCAGAAGTGGAGGACTAAACTGGAGGAACGATAAGGAACAGGTGATGTTCCTTTGGTTATATACTATCAGTATGATACCTGTTGGAATGGTTGCCATATTGATTATTCCTTCAACATGAGCGCAAGTGCAAGTAGGATAAGCACGCAAGAAGTTCTCTGTGCCATGATGTTTAGTCTTTCCTTGTTCGTAGCACTTGCGGTTCTATTTGCAGTACAGCAGTTGTGCTTATGAGTAAGTTTGGTGGTATGGTAGGTTTGAATCTTGCCTGGCAGTACCCAGCAGTCTCCCAGTCAAGACTAAATAGGGGAACTGCAAACATAGTTTTTATTAGGTCCGAGATGGGCGTATTTTAGTGGCAATTGTAATGAATGATGGAGTGTGCGGTTACAAGCACTTACCTTGTTGAAAGTCTGTTAGGTAGTTGGTTTCGTTTACAGGCAGGACTCGCATCTTTCTTTATTGCAACTAATGTTTTGGTCTCCAGTGCTCTATTGCATGGTGGGGATTATGTTGGTGGCCAGCAGAGTTAAGTAGTCTGCAGTGTGTCCTGGATTTCATGTGGGCTTCCTCTGCCATGGGCCCGCGCCTAAGGGCCATGCCAAAGAGCCCTCTGGCGAGGCCCTCAGGCACAGGGCACCTAGCCCGCTGCCTTTTAAATTGCGGTATCTGCTAACATGATTGGGTATCCTGGGGGGAGCAGGGAGGAGCTCGCCTTCTTGCTCCTGGCTTGTTCCCCCAATCGGGTTGGCAGTGAAGAGTATCCTGCAGTGTAGCAGATGTAGTAAAAATACTTAATGTCTTTTAATGTGTAAATACTTTGAGTTGGGGGTATCAAAATAAAATAATTTATATAATTGTTCTTTTTTTTTTTTTTGAAAAAGCAAATTTTAAAAGTATTGGTTCCATCATCTGACTTTTGGATAATTTGCAAGTGCTAGCACTACTTTGAAATTCTATTCCTCTGTATATCCTGGCTAGATTAAAGCTAGGCATAAAGCTTTCTTTTTCATACAGGCCTTGGGAGTGTAACTGGCTTAGTATTGATAGTAAAAGGGGCAGTAATGGTATCTAATTTGCTCTCCTCTGTATTTCTTCTACTTTAGTTCTCAATCTCTGTCTTTAAGCGCTGTTCTAAAATACTCTCTGGATATAATGTAATTTGTAAACTGCTCTTTGGGAAGGACAGTATAGCATGTAATGGCCACAAACTCTCACAAGTTTTTGAAAGTCATAGTAGTAGTAGCTGCAGCTGTTGAAAAGGAAGAGATTCTGGTGCATCCCTGTTTGGATGACTGGCTTGTAAGGTTGAAGTTGCAATCAGAGAGCCAAGTTGTGATAACTTGCATTGTGCAGAAGCTGTGGTCTTTTGGCTGGGCTATCCATTTTGAGAAGAGCAAACTGCAGCCCTTGTAGTGTCTGCAGTATTTGGGAGCGAGTTTCAATACTCGTGGGAGGAGGAGGGGGAGTTTCTCCCCAAGCAAAGATTGATCAAATTGCTATCTTGTTTCAGGTTTTAGAGATGGCAAGGGCATAGAGAGCATGGGATTACATGCAAGTCCTAGGCCTCATGTTGACAACTATCAACTTGGTACCTTGGGCTTAAGTCCATATGCATCCCCCCAGACAGCATATTTGTGATGTTGGATGGCACAACATCAGTGTTATGAGAGACATCGTCCTTAGAGGCTGGAGTCTAGGTTAATTTCCCTTGATGAATCAATCCATGAAATTTGTTGAAGGGATCTGATCTGGAACTTCCAAAATGGATTGCGGTAATTACCATTGCCAGTCTATCTGGTTAGAGAGTTTGTGTGTATCAGGTAGATCAGGAGCTCTGGTCAGAGACAGTCTCCCAAGTTCTTGTCTCCTTTTTTACATGATTCGAGAAGACTGAGTCCTTTCCAGCAGTGTGACAATAGTGGCTTATGTCAACCGCCAGGGCAGTATGTAGAATGAAGCAATCGAAAGGGATGTCTCTCTATTACTTGGATGGGCTAAGAACCATCTACAGGCCTTAACAGCTTACATTATGGGTTCTGACAATGTGCAAGCAGATTACTTCAATGGACATGCCTTAGGAACTGTCCAAATCTGCCTTTAGTCAGAGGCAAGGGTGAACTCCCATAATGGATTTGCTGGCAACCAGACCAAATGCCAAGGTTCTGTGCATTCACTCATTTCAAAGAATTGGGGACGGTGGCCTGAATGCCATACTACAGCACTGACCTCTGGCAGGGATGCTGTATGTCTTTCCACAGTGGTCGGTATTAGATAGGATTCTGTAGAAAATAGCATCTCATCCAGGCCCGATTATGGTGACCCCAGCTTGGCTACTTCACCCATGGTGTTCGAATCAAGTTTGTCTCCAAGTGGAGGACATCCTGAGGCTTCTGCAAGAGGTAGATCTTTTCTTATAATGGCCATTCCTTAGTGTCCCTCCAGGCTAGTCCTGAACCTTTAGGGTCTTGCTCCTCCTCCAGCAGCTTTGGAGACTGAGAAACGTCACTTCTTTTGATGTCACCGGTATAAGTACCCCGGATCCGCCTCCTGACATCAGTATTCTCAGTCTCCAAGCAGCTGGAGGTCTGGTGAACCCGGGGTTAGGGCTCAATTACAGGAGCAATTAGCAGGTAAGGCCCAATTACCATATGTTGAAGTTATTTAAGTTCGCAGTGCTGAGCTTCTTATTGCTGCCTTTGTTTCTCCCTTTAGGTCTGCTTTCATCTCTGTTTCACCTCCCCCCTCCCCCCCTTCCTGTCGCACTGCTTTGTTGCTTTTTCGGGGAGCCTACCTAAGGAGCCGTGCTGGGAAGGTGTGCTGTCCTCCAGTTCCCGATCCCACTAATTTGGATGAGGAACCGTCAGGAGGCCGTCTCAGAAGAGGCGGGAGCTAGCCTGCCGGCGGGACTTGACAGGCTCTGCTGAAGACGGAAGGCTGTGTTTAGCCCCGGGCGCTGAAGCCGCGATCACGGCTGAGCGCGTGGGGGGCTGCATTCTGCAGATTGGAGTACCTGCGAGCAAGGCAAGGTAAGGGGCCGGGGTCGTCGAGATTCTGCTTTCTTCGTTGTGGAGATCTCGGGCAGTGTGTGGAGGCCGCGGTAGACCACGCTGCAGAGAAATTGCGCGCGCGCGGGAAAACCTGCTTAGGCAAACGGCAGAATTGTTTCTCAGCCCGTTCTCAGTGAGGGGAGCCTTGATTTTCATTTTAGTTTCTGGAATGAAGGTGTAGGCACTGAGGGGAGGTCTGCATTGTGTGTAAAAAAAAAAAAAAAAAAAGCTTTTTGCTTGTTGTTTTTTTTTGAGTGTCACTCCTCAACTGGGGTGGAAGGTTTTTTCCCTATTTCCGGTCCAAGAGGCATGCCATCTAAGTTACTCTGTTTGCTGTGTGGCTCCAAAAGGGGGGCTGTTTCCGAGACAGGAGTCTGCAGAAGCTGTTTTAGGGAAGCGGTTTCCATGGAGCAGGGGCTTACAGAGAGTGTTGAGAGCCCAAAGGAAACATAGAAACATGATGACAGAAAAAGACCACAAGGCCCATCTAGTCTGTCCTTCCATAACAACAACTACAACAGTCCACTTTTTACCTTTAGAGATCCTCTGTGTTGGTCCCATGCTTTTTTGAATTCAGTTACTGTCCTCATCTCTACCACCTCCACTGGGAGACTATTCCACGGATCCACTACTCTTTCCGTAAAGAAATATTTCCGCATATCACTCCTGAATCTATCTCCCTTCACCCTCATCCCATGTCCCCTCGTCGCAGAACTTACTTTCAATTGAAAGAGGCTCTCTCCCTGAACATTTATGCCACGGAGGTATTTAAACATCTCAATCATATCACCTCTATCCCGCCTTTCCTCTAAGGTGTACATATTAAGATTCTTAAGTCTGTCCTCATATACTTTATAATGAAGACCACTAATCATCTTAGTAGCAATCCTCTGCACCGACTCCATCCTGTTCACATCCTTTTGAAGGTGCGGTCTCCAGAATTGCACACCATACTCCAAATGAGGTCGCACCAAAGACTTATACAGAGGCATTATCACCTCCTTTTTTCTGCTAGCCATTCCTCTCCGTATGCACCCAAGCATCCTTCTAGCTTTTGCCGTCGCCTTTTCTACCTGTTTAGCTACTTTAAGATCATCGGACACAACTACGCCTAGGTCCCGCTCTTCTTTAGTGGACAAAAGTACTTCACCTCCTATACTGTATTGCTCCCTTGGATTGCTGCAGCCCAAATGCATGACCTTACATTTTTTAACATTAAATCCCAGTTGCCAAATTCTAGACCATTCTTCAAGCTTAGCTAGATCCCTCCTCATGTTATCTACACCTTCCTGGGTGTTTACTCTATTGCAGATTTTGGTATCATCCGCAAAGAGGCAAACCTTACCCGACAGCCCTTCCGCTATATCACTAACAAAGATGTTAAAAAGAATCGGACCAAGGACAGATCCCTGGAGCACACCACTGGTAACATCCTTCTCCTCAGAGTGAGCTCCATTTACTTGTACTCTTTGTCGCCTCCCACCCAAACAATTTCTAACCCAAGCAGTAACTTTAGGGTCCATCCCTAGGGTGCTCAGTTTGTTTATAAGTCGCCTGTGAGGAACAGTGTCAAAGGCTTTACTGAAATCTAAATACACCACATCTAGAGCTCTCCCGCTGTCCAACTCCCTGGTCACCCAGTCAAAGAAATCAATCAGATTTGTCTGACAAGACCTGCCTCTGGTGAATCCATGCTGCCTCGGATCCTGTAATCCGCTGGACTCCAGAAACATCGCTATTTTCTCTTTCAACAGCGTTTCCATTAATTTACTCACCACTGAAGTTAAACTAACCGGCCTGTAGTTTTCAACCACATCCTTACTACCGCTTTTGTGTAAAGGCACCACATGAGCCTCTCTCCAGTCCTTTGGCACCACTCGCGACTCCGAGGCATTGAAAAGGTCAGTCAGTGGAGTTGCTAGAACGTCCCCAAGTTCCCTCAGTATTCTAGGGTGTATCCCATCCGGTCCCATCGCTTTGTCTATTTTAAGTTGAGCTAGTTTCTCACGAACACAGTCTTCTGAAAATTGTTCAAGATGTCCCTCGCTTCTGTTCTTATTTGTGGGTGTTTTCTGAGGTCCTGCTCCTGGTTCTTCATCTGTGAACACAGAACAAAAATATTTGTTAAGCAATTCCGCTTTATCCTTATCAGCTTCTACATATTCCTCCCCTGCACCCTTGTGTCTGACAATACCACTTTTGCCCTTCCTCTTCTTACTAATATATCTGAAAAATGTCTTATCCCCCCATTATATTGCATTGGCTATTTCCTCCTCCTTTTGAATCTTTGCCTTCTTGACTACTTTGCTAGCTTCTCTAAGTTTTTCCAAATACAGATGCCTGTCTTCCTCTCTCTGTGATCTCTTGTATTTCATGAAGGCCTCCCTCTTTTTCTTCACTTTTTCAGCTACTTCCTTCGAAACCCATAGCGGTCTCCTGTTCCTTTTGCCTTTATTTACCTTTTTAACAAAAAGGTTGGTTGCCTTTAAAATACCCCCTTTCAGTTTTGCCCACTGTTTTTCTACATCCCCCAGCTGTTCCCATCCCACTAACGACTCCCTGAGGTATTGGCCCATCTTTGCAAAGTTAGTCTTCCTAAAGTCTAAGATCTTCACCTTGGAATGGATTCTAACAGCCCTAGTCCTAATACTGAACCACACCATCTGGTGATCACTGGATGCAAAATGATCTCCCACTACAACATCAGAAACACTTTCTCCATTGGTAAGCACCAAGTCCAGTATGGCCCCTTCACGTGTCGGGTCTGTTACCAATTGCCTGAATAGTTCTCCCTGTAGAGAATCCAGGATCTCCTTACTCCTAGATGATACTGCAGCAGGAACGTGCCAATCAACATCTGGCATATTGAAATCACCTAGCAGTAGCACTTCCCCTTTCCTAGCAATGCTGCGTATGTCTTCAATTAACTCTCTGTCCACCTCTTCCTCTTGTGAGGGAGGTCTGTATAGCACACCAATGCAAATAGATTTCTCTTTCCCTCTTTCTAGTTTAACCCACAATGCCTCCTCTCTCCCTTTTAAGCTCTGTAATTCCAAAGCTTTAATAGTAGTTTTTTACATATAGTGCCACTCCTCCTCCCCTTCTTCCTACCCTGTCCTTTCTGAATAAAGTATAGCCAGGTATAGTTACATCCCAGTCATGGTTTTCTGTGAACCATGTTTCTGTAACTGCCACTAAATCCAAGTCAGCCACTCCCACCAAAGCTTCAACTTCAGAGATCTTATTTCCCATGCTACGGGCATTAATACACACTGCTTTCCATATGTTACCCCTGTTACCTATTTCCATAAAGGTATTTAATGTATCACTTACCTGGGGGCTTTCTTCACCCATCCCCAACGAATCTAGTTTAAAGCCCTCTTCAGTAGATTAGCCAGTCTACTACCAAAGATGCGTTGACCTTTCTTGGACAGATGGATGCCATCTCTGCTCTGCAACCCTTGGAACAGCATCCCATGCTCTAGGAAACCAAAACGCTCTCGAAGACACCATCCACGCAGCCATGCATTAATCTCCTGGATGCGAGCCTCTCTGCCTTGGCCTTTACCCTCAACAGGGAGGATTGAAGAGAACACCACCTGTGCACCTACCTGCTTCACCCTCTGTCCCAGAGCCATGAAGTCACTTTTGATATGTTCCGAGGTATACCTGGCAGTATCATTTGTTCCAACATGGATTAGCAACATTGGGTAATAGTCAGTGGGCTTGATGAGTCTCTGCAAACTCTCCGTAACATTTTGGATCTTGGCACCAGGCAGACAGCATACCTCTCTGGACATCAAGTCTGGTCGGCAAATGGACGCCTCAGTACCCCTCAGAAGAGAGTCTCCAACCACCACTACCCTTCGTTTCCTTCTGGTCACTGATTCCGCAACTATGGGGTACTTGAACTCTGGTTCTTCCCTTTCCAGGGATGCTTTCACCTCCTCCACTTCCAGGGCTGCATAGTGGTTCTTCAATTCAAGGGCTGGAGAAGTTGGATTGGTGATTTTGCAGGCTCTGGTGACTTTTGACCAACCATCGACATTCTGTTGGCCCCCATCTTCTCCTGTGTTGGAGAGCCTGGTTGCTGCAAAAAGCATCTCATCAATGTACTTCTCACTGTCTTGAATGCTCCTCAGCCTCGCCACCTCCTCTCTGAGTTCCTCCACTTGTTTCCTCAGAGCTTCAGCATGCAGGCACCCTGCACATGGAACCGGTTCTTCAACTGGCAATAGGACCTCTGTCTGGACCGAGGCAGAAGCTGTAACGGGGGCAACAGCTTTAGCAATATAATTTTTCCCAGCCATTGTTCTGTTTGTGGAGCTTAGGTATCTGTTAAAGCAAAAGAGAGAGATCTACCAAGTACCAGCTGGTTTCGCAGCTGTCCTTTCAGAGAAAAAGCAGTTAAATCTCTTTAATTATATTCAAAATGTGCTGGTCCAATTCACTGTGATTTGTTAAAGGGGGAGGTGCCCTATAAAGCAAGACTGCTCACTAGGGGTGGGTGGGAGTCGGGGTGGGTAGGGAGGGAACTAACACCTGAATAGGTGTTAGCAGTTCCTGAACCTGAGGAGGTTACAGAGTTCAGCACCTACTGTGCTCAAGTAATGTTTCCCTAAAACAGCAAAAATGAAATTAACCTTGCTTTAAAAAATTTACACAAAACCCTTTTAAGAGCTCCCAGTCAGAGAGCTAGCAATGTAACAAAAGAAAAACCAAACAAAGAAACCCTCAAATCCTTACTTACTGTTTGATGTGTGGAGCCCTGGTTAAGAAAGCCTCAAAAGGGCTGGGCAAAGGAGCCTTTTTATGCAGGCTTCAACTGCACTCAGGAAACAGGCCCACTAACTCCTGATTAGGTGTTAGCAGTTCCTGAACCTGAGGAGGTTACAGAGTTCAGCACCTACTGTGCTCAAGTAATGTTCCCCTAAAACAGCAAAAATGAAATTAACCTTGCTTTAAAAAATATACACAAAACCCTTTTAAGAGCTCCCAGTCAGAGAGCTAGCAATGTAACAAAAGAAAAACCAAACAAAGAAACCCTCAAATCCTTACTTACTGTTTGATGTGTGCTGCGGATCTCTCTGAGCCAAAGGTTTTGGGTGAGCCCTTCCTTGAGCCAGTGGCGGGACCGTCATCCCTTCAGGGGAGCCAGGTGTCGCAGGGGCAGGTACCAGGGGGCTTCAAAGCTATTTTTTCTCCCCAGTTTGTATCTTTCATTCAGCAAGCATTTGCAGGGGCACAGAGTAAACCCTCCCCTACCTCCGCAGAGAGTGGTTTGGGGGATAAACGCCCAGGAACTCCTCTAGGCTTAGGGGGGTCAGGAATTCCGACAGAGGCTTCGGTCTGGGAAGGAGCTGTCGGGTCAGTCCGTGTCTTCAGAGGGCATTGATTTAGAAGACCTAGGGCAGGACTTAGAGTTAGAGGAGGACTTGGAAGAAGGTGAAATCCCCGAGCAGGAGGATCAGGCCCGTGTGGTTCGCATTTTTAGAAGGGATGAGTTACCGGCGCTCATATCCGAGATGCTTAAAGCGCTTAATATGCCAACAGGGGGTCCGGCAGAGGAGGCGGAGTTGGAAGACCCCTTGTTGCAGGCCTTTCATAAGTCCCAAAAAGTTTTCCCTGTGCACAGAGTATTCCTCTTCGTCTCTCCGGGCCAGTCCAGGGATGGTAGGATTGTCAATCTCTTCCAGCAGCTGAGGACTGAATTCCAAAGACTTGATGAGACGCTATCTGGCTCCCTCTAGTGACCAAACCTCAGTCTTCAGTCCTCAGCAGCTGGAACGGACGTGGATATCTCTGGCTCCTGCAGAGAGACAGGGAAATTAGTAGGATAGAGTGTTTGTGCAATTATTTTCTTGATTTCTTCTGGGGGAGCGCAGGGAACTCCTCCGCAGACTCAAAATTTTTTTCTAAATAACACAGCCGCGGCTGGCAGAAGTGTGCGGTAGAGGCAGAGCCTGTCTCACTTACTGTCCTGCACCCCCGAACTATACAGCGGATAGTGGTTCTGGGAGCCCCAGAGTCCAACCTACCGCCTCTGTTGTACGGAACACTCTCCCGCTAGCAGCGGGGGCTGAGTAGCTCGAGGGGAGCAGTTTGGCGGTGCTCCAAGTACGTCGGCCTTGTCGGTATTGAGGTCAGTCTCGCTCGGCTCTGCCTTAGCTCCTTTGTCGTCGGGGGGATTCACGGAGCAGCCGCGCATGCTGCGGTGCTTGGCGGGCTGCGTGTTTTGTGCTTGTCGGCGTGGGCTCTCTGACGCGGGTCTGTGTCGGCGGTGTAGTAGATTCGGCATTTCTCTTTACCGGCATTGTGGGGACCTCATGGAGAGCAAGGCAGAGGCCTCTCCTTCATCCGCAGTGTCTTTAGGCGGCCCAGAAAAGACGGGAACGGCCGCCATTTTAGTCAAGGCTCCCGTTGCTGCAGCGAGTGAGGGGAAGCCAGGGAAGAGAGAGGCTAAATAAAAAAAAAAAGCCAGCAGAAGTGGAGGATGCTCCTTCACAGCCCCCCCCCCCCCCTCAGTGCAGGGGGGTTTGGAGTCTTTTTTTCTCAGTGGAGTTTATTCTATCACTCCATAAGGCTTATTGCCTTAAAATGCAGCAAAATAACAGCGCTGCTTCTCTTCCTTTTCAGCCCCTTGAACAGAAAAAGGAGATTTCTCCCCTAGATCCAGCAGAGAGTTCTTCCACCGTGGTATGGGGGGCTGGAACAGCGACTGAAAGCTTCAGTCAGCAGGCTCCACCGGTTCAAACTGCTGAGGAAGGAAGGGGAGATCCTCTCTGACTCAGGTTTAGATCACTGGACAGAGGAGTTGGACGATAGTGAGCTGGGTCTCGGCGAAGATCCAAATTTGTTTAGGGTTTTTCGGAAGGAAGAGTTAGGGGCCCTTATTGCTCATTCGCTCACAGCTTTAAATATTGTTCTCCCAAAGTCTCAAGAGACGCATTTGGAAGACCCTCTGCTCCAGGGCTTTAAGGCGGAGCAGCGGTGTTTCCCGGTACACCGAGTGATCAAACAGATGGTATAGTCCGAGTGGGAATGTCCAGAGGCCACCTTGCGGTGCGCGCGGGCCATTGGTCGGCTTTATCCGTTGCCGCAAGAGGAGCAGGACTTGCTTAAGATGCCCAAGGTGGATGCCTTAGTGTCTGCAGTAACTAAGAAGACAACGATCTCAGTTGAGGGCGGAGCGGCCCTTAAAGATTTGCAAGATAGAAAGTTAGAGACACTGCTAAAGCAGGCGTTTGACTCTAGCGCTCTAGCGTTACGAGCGGCAATTTGTGGAGCTTATGTCTCCAGAGCCTCCATTCGTTGGATCCAAGGGGAGGCTCGAGTGGAAGGTGACGATAGCGCCTCCTTGGAGGGCACAAAGCTGGAATCGGCGGCGGCTTACTTGGCAGATACGTTTTATGATCTAGTGCGGATTTCAGCAAAGTCTATGGCTTCCGTGATTGCTGCTAGAAGATTCCTCTGGCTGAGGAATTGGGCGGCGGATGCGTCTAAGGCCCGCCTCAGTAAGCTGCCATACAAGGGGTCCCTGCTGTTTGGCGCAGCGCTAGAGAAGATTGTGAAGGATCTTGGAGACTCCAAGGGCGGAAGGCTTCAGGAGGACCGCCCGAAAGGCCAGAAGCCTAACTTGATGCCCAGCCGGCAGTCACGAGAGTTTCGTAGGTTTCGGGGTTCTCGTTTTGCCCCTTACCAAAGAGGTTGCTTCGTTTCCAGAGGGCAGTCCTTTCGGGGAGCGTGGGGGTTCGGTAGGGGCTATTTCGGAGCCCAGCAGAACCCCAGTAAGAAGCAGCAATGAAACGAGGCCGGTCCAGGCGGATCTTCCGGTGTGAGGACGCTTGCATGGCTTCCTTGCCGCCTGGGCCACCATAACGACAGACCAGTGGGTGCTGGAAATTATTTGTGACGGTTATGCTCTCGAGTTTGCTCGCCCGTTGGCGGATGCTTTCGTGGTGTCTCCATGTGGTTCTGCGGAAAAGAGGGAAGCAGTTGCTGCAACTCTCCAGCGGTTGCTTCATCTTCAAGCGGTGGTGCCAGTTCCTCGAGACCAATTAGGATTAGATCGGTACTCGATTTATTTCGTGGTGCCCAAAAAAGAAGGGTCTTTTCGTCCTATTTTAGATCTCAAGCATGTGAACTGCTGTTTAAGAGTTCCGCATTTTCGGATGGAGACCCTGCGGTCAGTCATTCGCTTGGTGCACCCGGGGGAGGTGCTCTCGTCCATAGATTTGACGGAGGCTTACCTTCACATCCCTATTCGGCCAGAGTATCAAACGTTTTTGCGCTTTGCAGTGCCTCAAGGGCATTTTCAGTTCCGTGCGTTGCCGTTTGGGCTGGGGACGGCGCCCAGAACGTTCACGAAAGACATGGTAGTAGTGGCGGCTGCCCTGCAGAAGGAGGGCATTCTCATGCATCCTTACCTGGACGATTGGTTGATTCGAGCGCCGTCCGTGGCGGAGTCCATTGCGGCTACAGAGCGAGTAGTGAGTTTTCTGGAGCAGCTCAGTTGGGTGGTGAACCAAGCCAAAAGTCACTTGCAGCCCGTGCAGAGGCTCCTTTATCTTGGTGCGGTGTTTCTTCCAGAGGACAGAGTGCAGAAGCTTTTGTCTCAGGTGTCTGCGTTTCTCCGGTTACGAGCGCCAACGGCGTGGCGTTACTTGCAGCTTCTAGGGTCCATGGCGGCGGCCTTGGATTTGGTGCCCTGGGCACGAGCGCATATGCGTCCGCTCCAGCAGGCATTGTTAACGAGGTGGTTACCTCAAGACCATCCGCTGAATCGAGCATTGCCTTACTCGCAGTCGGTCAGCGACAGCTTGCAGTGGTGGCTGGAGCCCAGCCATCTGCGAGCGGGAGTACCGTTGACAAAGCCAGATTGGATCCTTGTCACCACAGATGCCAGCCTAGCGGGCTGGGGGGCGCATTGTCTCTCCCACATGGTACAGGGGTGCTGGCTGCTGCACATGCGGGACGCGTCCATCAATCTCTTGGAACTCAGGGCGGTGTTTCTCGCTCTATAGCAGTTTCTCCATCTGGTTCGGGGCAAGGCGGTCCGGGTTTTCTCGGACAATGCGGTGACGGTGTCTTATATCAATCGGCAAGGGGGAACAGGCAGTGCTGTCCTTCTGGAGGAGAGTCAGAAGTTAATGCCCTGGGCGGAATGTCACTTGGCAGCCTTGTCCGCAGCTCTTGTCGCGGGGCGAGACCATGTTCAAGCCGATTATCAGTCAGCACCGGTTAGACCCCGGAGAGTGGGAGCTGAATGCGGCGGTCTTTCACAAACTCACGCTGCGCTGGGGGCAGCCGGTTATGGACCTGATGGCCACCTTCAACAATGCCAAAGCCTCTCAGTTTTTCAACAGGCGCAGGGAGCGCATGTCGGAGGGTCTCGACGGCTTAGCTCAGCCATGGCCGTTGGGGGTGCTACTCTGTGTTTCCTCCGTGGCCAATGATCGGGAGAGTTATTCGGAGGATAGAGAGACACAAAGGTCGGGTGATTCTCATCGCTCCGGACTGGCCCAGGAGGGCGTGGTATGCAGACCTCGTACGTCTTCTGGTGGACAGACCCTGGAGGCTTCCGGACCGGATGAACCTCTTGTGCTAGGGTCCTCTTCTGATGCCGAACGTGGATCGCTTCTTGCTTATGGCTTGGCTCTTGAAAGGGAAAGGTTAAGTCGTAGTGGTTATTCAGCGACGGTTGTGGCCACTATGTTAAGGGCCCGGCGGCGCTCCACGTCACTGGCATACATTCAAGTGTGGCGTATTTTTGAGCGCCTTGGTGGCTGAGGTGTTGTCGTTTCTACAGGACAGCTTAGAGAAGGGCTTAGCCTTAAGTACCCTAAAGGTTCAGTTAGCGGCACTAACGTGTTTTAGAAGCAAGGTTCAGGGGATTTGCTTGTCCGGGCATCCGGATGTTCTGAGGTTCTTCAGAGCAGTTCGGAATCTGCAGCCTCCGCGCCGGCCTGTGGTCCCTCCTTGGGATTTGAACTTTGTTCTAGAGGCCTTAGCGAGGCCTCCATTTGAGCCGGCGGGGGCAGTGACGCTGAGAGATTGTACATGGAAAACCGCCTTCCTGGTGGCTTTATGTTCGGCTTGGAGAATCTCCTGCAGGGAACCTTTTCTCCATTTTACACATGAGAAAGTCATAATACGGCCGGTCCCCTCTTTTCTTCCGAAGGTGGTTTCCCGATTTCATGTGAATCAGCCTATTTCCTTGCCAACTTTTCCCGGCCCATAGATTCCATTCTCAGACGGTTAGATCTCGGGAGAGTGCTCAGGAGATACCTGCGGAGGACGAAGTCTTTTCGGCGGATGGACAGATTGTTCGTGCTGTTTGGAGGGCTGAGAAAGGGAGAAGCGGCCTCCAAAGCTTCGATTGCCCGCTGGGTAAAGCACGCTATCTCGGCAGCGTATCAGGCGAGCGGTCAGGCTCCTCCGTCGGGGCTGTGGGCTCATTCCACGTGGGGCCAGGCGGCCTCGTGGGCGGAGTTGGCATTGGTGCCTCCAGTGGACATCTGCAGGGCAGCTACTTGGTCGTCGCTTCACACGTTTTCCCAGCATTACAGGCTAGATGTTCAGGCCAGAGGGGACGCAAATGTGGGGGCCTCTGCCATTGTGGCGGGCCTAGCGGGTCCCTCCCTCAGTTAGGTACTGCTTTGGTACTTCCCTACCATCCCTGGACTGGCCCGGAGAGACGAAGAGGAAGAAGAAATTAGGCCTTACCTGCTAATTGTCTTTCCTTGAGTTCTCTCCGGGCCAGTCCAGGGCCCACCCTCATCATTTGCGGACTTACCGTGTGTTCTTCATCAGGGACGTCTGGGCCACAACGGGCAGAGGCGTTGGCCGGTGCATGTGTAAGCACAGCGGCGTTAGTAATTTCTTTTCGGAGGTTTTCGTTTCCAAGGGGGCAAATACGTTTGAACTATGGGGCTCCCAATGAGTTTTGAACGTTTTTCTATTTAGGGAAGAAAAAAAAAGAAAAAAGATAAAAAGTCAAAACCGCCCAAACTTGAAAACATTACATACTGGGCAGGAGTTTCCATTTTTTTTGCAGTAGGCTCTCATGCTACAGGAGTGGCGGTGACGGTTCTGGAGTGGGGCAATTTGTTCATCACCAGCTTTGTCAGGAGTAGACTGAAGTTTGGTCACTAAAGGGAGCCAGATAGCTTCTCATCAAGTCTTTGGAATTCAGTCCTCAGCTGCTGGAAGGGATTGACAACCCTACCATCCCTGGACTGGCCCGGAGAGAACTCAAGGAAAGACAATTAGCAGGTAAGGCCTAATTTCTTCTTTAAAGAAATGATACAAGGTGAGTGGGATATGCCGGAGGCTGGACTAAAGGGGTCCAGGGTTATGTCTCGGCTGTATCCTTTGGCGGATCAGGATCAGGAGTTGTTGAAATCTCCTAAGGTAGATGTCACGGTTTCAGCAGTTACAAAGAAAACTACTATTCCGGTTGAGGGGAGTGCTGCATTGAAGGATGCGCAGGACAGAAAATTAGACACCTTGTTGAAGCAGGTTTTTGATGTGAATGCACTGTCCCTCCAAGCATCCATTTGTGGGGCTTGGGTAGCCAGGGCTTGCCTGTGTTGGGCTCAGGGTCTGCAGTCGGGGCAAGCGGTAGATTCGGCGGCCGAGGCAGCCAAGATAGGGATGGGGGCAGCTTATCTGGCAGATATTCATTATGATCTCGTGCGAGGGTTATCCAATAGCATGGCTTCGGCGGTAGCGGCTAGGAGGTGTCTGTGGTTACGGAATTGGGCGGTAGATACTTCTTCGAAATCTTGGCTTAGTAAACTTCCGTTTCGAGGGAAGCTTCTGTTTGGAGAAGACCTGGAGAAGTTAGTGAAGGATTTGGGGGAATCCAAAGGGGGTAGGCTCCCGGAGGATAAGCAGAAACAAGGTTGCTCAGGGCCGCCAGCTAAAGGACAGCAAAGGGACTTTCGGCGTTTTCGTTCCCCTAGGTTTGGCCAGGTGCAGAGGGGGCGATTCCCCTATCATAGCCAAGGGTTTCGCGGCTTCAGAGGGGTGAGCAGAGGGTTTGCAACCTCTTCTGCCGTCAGTTCCCGAAAATCGCAATGAAGCCAGGGGGGCCCAGGTGGGGCAGGAGCCGATAGGGGGTCGCCTGCGGAGGTTTTATCCTGCCTGGGCCCAGATCACGTCGGATCAGTGGGTGCTGGAGGTTATCCGAGAAGGTTATGCCTTGGAACTGGTCTTTCGTGCAGTCCCCGTGCAAAGCGCGGTCCAAGTATGTGGCGGTGGAGGAGACCCTCCGCCGTCTGTTTTCCCTCGAGGCAGTGGTCCCAGTGCCCCCAGACCAATGCGGCTCCGGTCGATACTCCATTTATTTTGTGGTGCCCAAGAAAGAAGGAGCTTTTCGGCCAATTTTGAATTTCAAACGCATAAATCGCTGTCTAAGGGTGTCGCATTTTCGCATGGAGACATTGCGGTCAGTCATAGTAGCGGCGCACAAGGGCGAGTTCTTTGTTGCTCGATTTGTCGGAGGCATATCTGCACATTCCCATTCAGCAGGATCATCAGAAGTTTCTAAGGTTCGCAGTCCCGATGGGGCATTTCCAGTTTCAAGCATTGCCGTTTGGTCTGGTGACAGCGCCACGCGCCTTCACCAAAGTGATGGTGGTGGCCACGGCGTTGAGAAGGCAGGGAATCCTGGTTCATCCTTATCTGGACGATTGGTTGATTCGGGCGAAGTCCAAGGAGGAGAGCGAGACGGCCACATGCAGAGTGGTGGCGTTCTTGGAGAGCCTCGGTTGGGTAGTCAACCGGGTCAAAAGCAAGTTGAGGCCTTCTCAGACCCTGGAGTATCTAGGAGCACGGTTCAATACGAGGGTTAGAAAGGTGTTTCTTACGCAGAGTCGAGCGCAAGGTTTGAGGCATCTGGTCCGCAGGTTTCTCAGCAACAGGTGCCTGACGGCCTGGCACTACTTGCAGGTATTAGGCACCATGGCGGCGGCGACGATCGAGGTGGTGCCCTGGGCGAGGGCCCACATGAGACCTCTACAGAGAGCATTACTCAGACGATGGTTCCATCAGAACGACAGTTTTTCTCAGCAGTTGCCCTGCCGTCCGGTGACGCGCCTCTCTTCTATGGTGGTTACGGGCAGAGATGTTGGAGAAGGAGATGCCGTTGGAAGTGCCGGATTGGATACCCCTGATGACAGATGCCAGCCTTTCAGGTTGGGGGGCACATGTCCAAGGAAGGTTCGCACAGGGTGTGTGGTCCGTGCAGGAAAAGGCGTGGTTGATCAATCTGTTGGAGTTGCGAGCAGTGGTTCTAGCGCTAAGAGCGTTCGGGGAGTGCCTACACGGGAAGGCCGTACGGGTATTCTCCGACAATGTGACGGCAGTAGCCTATATCAACCGTCAAGGGTGCACCAGCAGTTGAGCGCTGGAGGCCGAAGCCAATCAGTTGTTCGTGTGGGCTGAGAGGCATCTGTTGGCATTGTCGGCGGCGCATGTAGCAGGGGTGGAGAATGTGGAGGCCGACTTTCTCAGTTGGCTAAGAGTAGATCCAGGGGAGTGGACCCTTCACCCACAAGTGTTCAAGATGCTGGTTCGTAGGTGGGGTCCCCCAGTCATGGATCTCATGGCGACTTTTCACAATGCAAAGGCCAGTCGATTCTTCAGCAGAAGGCGGGAAAGGATGTCGGAGGGCCTGGATGCCTTAATTCAACTGTGGCCGGAAGACCGGCTGCTTTACGTGTTCCCGCCGTGGGTATTGATCGGCTGGGTTCTGCAGCGCATCGACCTTCACAGGGGTCCAGTAATTTTAATCGCGCCGGATTGGCCGAGGAGGCCTGGTATGCCGATCTGGTCAGACTTCTGGGGGACAAGCCTTGGGAGCTGCCGGTCCGGAAGGACCTGTTGCTACAGGGACCCCTGTTGATGCCTCAGGTGGCTCGGTTCTCGCTTACGGCTTGGTTATTGAAAGGGCTAGGTTAACAGCGAGAGATTATTCGACAGCAGTGGTGTCCACGTTGTTGAAGGCTCGGAAGAGATCATCTTCTTTGGCGTATGTTCGTGTTTGGCGAGTGTTTGAGGCTTGGTGTGCGGTCCACAACGTTGCAGCCTTACAGGCTTCGATTCCTCAGGTACTGGCGTTTCTGCAGGACGGATATGAGAAGGGACTAGCGGCTGCTTCTCTGAAGGTGCAGTTGGCTGCTTTATCTTGCTACCGGGGTAAGATACGAGGTCAAGCGCTTGGGGGACACCCGGATGTCAAGCAATTTTTGAGAGCGGTGGTGCTACTGCGCCCGCCGTGTAGACAGCTAGTTCCGAAGTGGGACTTGCATTTGGTGCTGAACGTGTTAGTGCGGGCACCTTTTGAGCCGTTGGCACGAGCGTCGTTAAAAGATCTGACCTTGAAAGTAGTGTTTCTGGTAGCGATTGTGTCCGCAAAGAGAATTTCGGAGTTACAGGCCTTATCCTGTAGGGAACCCTTTCTGGTTTTTAGTGATTTCAAAGTAGTATTGTGGACGGTACCATCTTTTTTGCCTAAGGTGGTTTCGCCGTTTCATGTGAATCAGGTGGTGTCCCTGCCTGTGTTTGCAGAGGGCGGGGAAGCTACCGTGGATAAGCAGTTGCATAGGTTGGACATTCGCAGAGCTCTGAAGACATTTGAAGGTTACCGCTTCGTTCTGTCAGTCGGATAGGCTGTTTGTTGTTTGGGGGTCCTACCAAAGGTCAGGCTGCATCGAAAGTTTCCATTGCTAAGTGGCTTAAGGAAGCGATTGCGTCCGCATACCTTTTGAAGGGTAGACCGGTTTCGGCAGGATTGCGGGTGCATTCGACTAGGGCGCAGGCTACTTCTTGGGCAGAGCGTAGTTTAGTTCCGACGGTAGAGATTTGTAGGGCGGCTACTTGGTCTTCCTTGCATTCCTTTATCAGGCATTACCGGCTGGATTTGCAAGCAGAGAGGGATGCCTGTTTCGGATCGATAGTGCTTCAAGCGGGGTTGGCCGGTCCCTCCTGTTGATTCTTTACACTGCTCTGTTAGATCCCCAAAGGTTCAGAACTATCCTGGAGGGACGCTAAGGAAGGTGAAACTAGTCTTACCTGCTAATTGTTGTTCCTTTAGAAACTCCAGGCTAGTCCTGTATCCCTCCCAGATTTACGTGGGCCAGTGCCTGAAGCAGCAAATGTATGACAGGTAAGCATCTCGGATGCTGTTCCCGAGTGGAGTCCATAGTGGGAGGTGTTTGGCTGGTGGTTATAAATACAGACACACTGTTTGTTTTTTCTGTCAGCAAATGGGGATCTCAGCACATGAGAGGTTAAGTATGGGGGACGCAGTGTTTTTTCTGCATAGTGTCGTCCCTTTTTAGTGTTTTTATCGGTTAAGTTGGGAATAGATATTTAATAAAAATTTAATAGATGTTTACTAGATTTACTGCTTAATTGTTGCTCTGGTGAGTTTGCTTTGTCAATAGGTTACTGATGTCATTAGGCGGATCCAGGGTACTTATACCGGTGACATCAAAAGAAGTGACATTTCTCAGTCTCCAAAGCTGCTGGAGGAGGAACAAGACCCCAAAAGTTCAGGACTAGCCTGGAGAGTTCCTAAAGGAACAACAATTAGCAGGTAAGACTAATTTCACCATCCTCGTAGAAGACCTATCTTCTGTTTTATGGCTTAGAGCTAGAAAGATCCACAACAAAAAGAGGTCATACAGCATTAAATTCACTAGCTGTGGTTGGTGAATGGCTGTGCTTCTCTTAGGGGTGAGATTATATACTTATCTCCCCAAATCTTGCTGAGTTACCTTCACGTGGTGACCCCCGTTGTACAAAATCTATACTGCAAGGCAACATGACAATTGAAGTATGGTAGGAACGAAAAAGAAAAACACATACTGGCCGCACGTCGTTCAGTATAAAAAGGTACCCACCCATAGCTTGCGTACTGGGGTTAACGATGGTGGTTGCGTTAGTGCAAGAAGTAGATAACATCCCTGCCACAGAAAAAGGCCAGGGTGAGCATATTCATGGACCCACTGTGTGCAGGAGATAAACCACAGAAATTTAATGAAAAAGTTGAGGACCTCTGCAGATAAGGAGATAATATACTGCTACTTTTATGTTTTTTTGTTTTTTTTTTTAGTGTCATCAAGTTGGTGCTGACTCCTGGCGACCCTGCTGCCTCCAGGTTTTCTTGGCAATGTATCACCGGAAGTAGATTGCCAGGCTCTTTCTTTAGAGGTAGTGGAGGGTAAAGTGACGTGCCCAAGGTCACAAGGAGCGGCATTAGGCAGTTGCTCTAACCACTGGGCTACTCTTCCACACTTTTATGTTATAAACCCTGTATTTAAATCAAGACGGTATACAAGGAGAATCCGCCAAAAACTGGAAGAAAGAGGAAAATTGCCACAAGAAAACTTCAAAAAGCAGCCGATGCAAATTTAAGATCTTTAATTGCTCAGATCAAAGCAAAGCAGTATGCGAATGATAACATCTTGATGCAACTAAGGGCTTCTATGGAAAAAGAAATACAAGGAGGAGGAGAAGACCTGGATGAGAGTACCAGAAGAAAGGAATACACAAACAGAAAGAGCTTGGAGATCTGGAACTCTAGGTCAGTAAGGTAACTTCAGGACAGGTCAACCAATCAACTGAAGAAGAGGAAGAAAGGGAGGAGAAATACCCAGAGGTGGAGTTACTCAAGATCAAACTCCGCATCCACATTGAAAAAGATGAATATGCTGGGTTTCAGGCAAGGGAAAGATTACTCAAGTTAAATTTAGCACCTAAGGTTAAAAATATAATTATAAAGATGGACAAGGCCATATCCAGTATAAAGGGACCATTTATTGACATCACCAAAATAAATCAAATACAATATTGTGCAGCTAAAATTATTACTGGAAGAATACTACCAGCTGAAGCATAGGGCCAGAAGAAAAAAAAACCAATAACAGTTCCTCCTTGGAAAAAGCACATTGAGAGAAAAATATCATCATTGTGTGAGGAGGTATTTCTGATAGACTGGTATCTAAAAGGATTAAGTTCATCAAATATATTAAGGAAGATCCAAGACATCAAGTTGAAGCATGCTGCATTAACAGAAGAAGACCTGAAATTTATATGTTCCAACAATAAATTGAAAGTATCAGCAGAAGGGCAAAAACTGTGTAGATGTGAAGAAAACCGAAAAAGATGTCAAAATAAGCTAATTAGAGAGAACTCATAACAATTGTATGGGGAATTAGGGAAGAGCATTAAGAAAGTAAAAGCACCACCAACCAAAGCCGAAACAGCTTCTGGAAAAAACTGAGGACCCTATAAAGCACGATCAAGAAGCAAAATGGTTACCCTGCATACAGAAGCTTTTAGCAAAAGCAAACATCAAACCTATGGAATGGCCTGCAGTAGCAACAAAAGAGCTGGAAAGCAGGTTAAAGTGATCCCCAAACTGGAAGAGCCCTGGCCCAGATGGAATAACCACCTTTTGACTCAAACAGTGGAGGAGTAGCCTAATGGTTAGAGCACTTGCTTGGAAACCAATAAACCAGGGTTCAATTCCCACTAGCATGCCTTGTGGCCTTGGGCAAGTCACTTAACCTTCCATTGCCTCAGAAAAATCCAAATTATCAATGTCCCTGTTTAATGTACATTACTAAGTTTAAATTACAATGTAAACTGCTTTGACTGAAATGATTAAAGCAGTGTAAAAAAACTGTTAAATAAAAATAAAAACAGCTAACATCACTTCACCCAGATCTGGTGATTTGCAAAAATCAATTGTTTAAGCAGCCAAACTTAACACCACAATGGCTTGCTACCGGAAGAACATTTCTCCTTCCAAAAGGGAGACAAATAACACTGCCAAACATTATAGACCAATAACCTGTCTACCTACAATCTATAAGCTGTTCACTGCAATAGATGCAGACTGAATATATGATCATATTGAGTCCAATAGCATCATGGCAATAGAGCAACAGGATAGCAAGAGGACCATATGGCACCAAAGAGCAGTTAATGTTGAATAGGCCATCATGGCCAGTGCCAAGAAAAGCAGAAATCTCAGTATAGCATGGATAAAAGAGCTTTTGATAGTGTCCCACACTCTTGGATAATAAATTGCCTTGAAATATATAAAATAAATCCTGACTTGATAGAGTACATTAAATTCAGCATGACAATGTGGCAAACCACACTGTTTTTGAAATATGAAGATGGTCAGTACATCATTCTTCACAGCAGGACCCAGCAAGGAATATTTCAGGGGGATTCCCTGTTGCCTCTTCTGTTTTATGTGGCACTTAATCCAATGAGTACTCTTATCAACTCTTTGGGATAGAACTTGAGCCTGAATCCTAAAGAAGGTAACAACTCAAACAACATCTCATTTATTATTTGTTGATGACCAGAAGCTCTATAGTTCCAACGACCAACAATTAGAGCATCTCGGTGTAGTGAAAAGCTTTTCTGATGACATCAGGATGACCTTTGGCCTTGACAAATGTGCTAAGGCAACTTTTTTAGAGGAAAATTGAGCAAAACAGAAAACATCTCCCTGGCTGAAGGCCGTGACATCAAGGACCTCAAACAGAAAGGCCATATATAAGTATCTCAGCATAGACGAAGGGACGATATTCAAGCAGAAATTACTAAGAGAAAAGATCAGTAAAGGATACTACAGGAGATTTAAAATCATTATTGAAAAATGCTTTAACATCACTGAATAAGATACAGGCCATTAATCAGCTGGCAATTCCTTTACTTTCATACAGCTTTAGGATTGTGGACTGGCCTCTTAAAGATCTTGAAAAACTGGATGTGCAAACACGAAAACTCCTCCATGCGCATAAAGTAATTTACAAGAATCGGTGTATGCCAAGACTGTACATCCCTAGACATGAAGGAGGGCCTGGCTTCATAGAGATCGATTACCAATGCAGAGCTATTATCATAGGCCTCCAGGCCTACTTAACTGCATCATCGCATCTAAATAAGCAAAAAGTGCTGAAATATGAAAGTAAACCTCCAGAATCTTTTTCCATCATCAAACTTTGACAAGCTTTCTGACAACTAGAAGGAGTGAGACCCCATAAACATACACAGGGAAGGAAGTAACAATTTGCAAAACAAGAGAAAAAAACTCTTCAAAGAATTAGTTCAATAAACAAGGTAAAACAAGTGGAAAATGCACAAATGCATGGGAAATACTGTTACTCCAGGAACCCTTTATCGAGCAAGAATGGACACATGAATGGTTTAAAGAGGGGTGAACCGAAACCAAAGGATGAGTGGTTGGTAGTTGCAGCCCAGGACAACGGATTACGGACAAGATGGTTTACATCATGCATTGAAAAAACTGGCAAAGCAGACATATTTCGATTTTGTGGGAAAGAGCTGGAAGCGGTGACTCACCTCATAGCTGTATGTGAAGTTCTGATGGCAGGAAATTTCTGTGCATTAAGGCACAATAAAGTAGCACGCCTCATCCATTTGAAACTCTGTAAGCACTACAACATTACTGTGCCTGAAAAGCACTGGGATCATGACCCTAAAAGAATTACCGAGAATGAAGAGGTTCTGATCACCTGGGATCTCCCATGCCAACCGATAAAAAGCTGGATGTGAGGAAGCTGAATATAGTGGTAAATGATTATAGAGGTGTCAGTTCCTAGTGACTACTCTGTGAATCACGTTGAGAGGGAGAAAATCTTCACCTATCAAGAAATGCAGTCTGAGACCAAGCAAATGTGGCAGAAAGATAGTTATTTCTCAACATGTTGGGTGCCACAGGCGTAATTAAGAGGAACTTCTAAGCCTAACTTGATAAATTACTCATACACATAACATCTTACGAACTCCAGAGGGATGCTCTCTTTGGCCTGTTGCAAATACTATGCAGAGCATTACCAGTAAAGTTTGAGAAACTGAGATCATTGTCCACATATCCTGGCTTAGAAGTGAGATTCATGACTCATGGTATGTGAAAAACTCACCCATTTGGAGAAACTGCCCCAAAAGGAAAGAGGTGGAGGATTAATGAAAATGCCACAGAATAAATTATCACAGTAGATTTATTCAGCCCGACATGGCCATGTTAATGTGCATTATGCCTGCATCAGGGACAATTATCGCGATCCAAAAAAAAATCCTAAATACTTCTGGTCTGTTGGATAGGTTTTTTTTTTTTCTTTTTTTCATTCAAGAGGCATTTGTGCATCTTTTATGTGTTTGTAACTCGTGGGTGAATGATTACAGGTTTTGGGGGGGGAGGTTTTGTTTTGTTTTGTTTTTTTAAGGAATACTGTGTTGTCACCATGAATTTCATACAGGTGACTGCATGGAGTCTCTTATAGGTAAACGTGCTCCACTCTAAAGTCTTAATCTTTCTCCCTCTCCCTCTGCTGGTTAGTGGGCACCAGCATGCATTTAGATTGGTATGGTTGGACTCGAGAAAAGAAAATTAGCAGGTAAGACCAAATTTCTTCATTTATATGTCCCCATTTATTATTTTATAACCTCAGCCATCATCTGCAAATTTGAAGAGCCCTTATTTGCTTAATCTTTCCTCATAAAGGAGTTGTTCTATTCCCTTACAGTATTATTTTTTCCCCCTTTTATGTTTGCTAGGTTTTTAACAAAATTATAGAAGTATCCACTTGTTATAAGAAACATGAGACAAATAAATATAAACAAAAATAGTAACTAAAAGAGCAAGAAATTCAATTCATTCATCTTTCTCTTAGACCACAAAAGGAAGAAGGGGGGGAAGAAAAGATACAAGGAATGGAGCAATTTAAAAAAAAATGGGCAAAAGAAGAAAGGCTTAATGCACAATCTTTTGAGATCAATTAAAAGTTACTCTTGGTCCATCACCTCTGGTTAAAACTGGTTAAAAGATAGAAAGCAGAGGGTAGGGCTAAATGGCTAATTTTCCCAATGGAGAAAGGTGAATAGTGGTGTACCCCAGGGATCTGTGCTGGATTTGCTGCTTTTTTACATATTCATAAATGACCTGGAAAAGGGAATAACGAGTGAGGCTATCAAATTTGCAGATGACACCAAACTAAAGTTGTTAAAACCCATGAGGTATCATAAGGAAAGAAATGGAAAATAAAACAAAGGATATTATAATGCCTCTGTATCGTTCCATGGTGCGACCGCACCTTGAATATTGTGTGCAGTTCTAGTCGCCGTATCTTAAAAAGGATATAGCGTTATCAGAAAAGGATCAGAGAAGAGCCACCAAAATGGTAAAGGGGATGGAAGGGATACCCCTGTGAAGAAAGGCTAAAAAGGTTAGGGCTCTTTAACCTGGAAAAGAGACAGCTGAGGGGAGATATGATAGAAGTCTATAAATTAATGGACGGAGTGGAATGGGTAAACGTACGAGTAGATCGATTGTTTACGTCATCAGAATATAGAAAGACTAGGGGACATGCAATGAAAGCTACAGGGTAAACTATTCAAGACAAATAAGAGAAAATATTTTTTCACTCAACATGTAATCAAACTCTGGAATTTGTTACCGGAGGATGTAGTAAAAGCTGTTAGTGTAGCTGAGTTTAAACAAGGTTTGGACAAGTTTCTGGAGGAAAGGTCCATAAACCATTATTAAAAAGGGACCCAGGATATCATTGCTTGACCCAATACAAGCATTGTGGAACCTGTGTCTTTTAGGGAAACTGCTAGGTACGTATGGCCCAGATTGGCCACTGTTGGAAACAGGATACTGGGCTCGATGGACCTTGGTCTGACCCAGTATGGCATATCTTATGATGTTATGTTATGCTCTTGTCAGTGGAGAAGCTAAAACAGCAAAATTTTTTTTTAAAACCAGATAAGATCATTATTGATCGAGGGGTAAGGAAGATACATTTGGCATTTAAATATTTCACTATACGTTTACACAGGCATCTCAAAAGGAAGGTAGAACCCATAGCCTTTTCTGTACTTCTAGTTATGTTGTATTTTTTTTTTTTTTTAGATGTATTGACCACAGTTACACACAGTACTCAAGGTATGGTCACACTATGGAATGGTAGAGGTGTTATGATACTCTGTTTTTATTCACCCCCTTCCTGATAATGCCTAATGTTTGCTTTTATAACCATTACCACACACTGAACCAAGAATTCCATATCATCCCTCCAGTCCGGTCCAAATGCATGGGTTATACCCTTCAACCAGCAGGTGGAGACTGAGCATGACCAGCTTTTGCTGATGTCACTGTACTAAGGGCACTGTGCATCAGAAAACTGGTCAATGTTGCTCAGTCTCCAGCAGGTGGGTGACCTCTCCTTGTGCGTCCGAGCTATACTGTTAGGGATCCCTTTTTGAGGTGTTTTGTTCTTTGGAGTGCTTCTCAGAATTGAGCCGTTAAAAAAAAATATATATATTTTTTAAATCAGGAAGTACAGGCTAGTAAAGCAAAGGGCCTGAGGGGAAACAGAGTGGTGTGGGAACTTTGCACCACACGACCTTACTTAAAAAAAAAAAAAAAAAAAAAAAGGCCAAAGGAGACGATTACAACCAATAAGACTTTAGTCTGAGTTAAGGGTTAAGTTCTTCTGCACAGGGAAAGCTGCCTCCTAGCAGAGAGTGCCGCGACCCATCCCAAACCAGTGACTGCCTCATTTGGAGTGGAGTGCACACCCAGGAACCTCAGGTTCCTTCTGACTTCCCCAGGCCTTCCTTCTGGGCCTCGTTGGCCTGTATGTGTGTGACTTGTGTTCGTGTGCTGGTATTACCGCCACTCCGGGGGCAGGCTTTCTTTGCTGCTTCGGGGCTTCCACGTGATCTTCCTGTGGGCATCAGGCAGTTCAAAACCCATCTATGCAGCTGGTCTGTTGTCGTTTCTCTAAGGAGAACAGGACGGCAGAACATGTTTTGCAGGTGGTGCAACAGTCGGGAATGCTGCAGGGAACTACACATGGGCTTAATTTGACTGAGTCCCCCCTCCCACATGGCCCTGTTTTTGCAGCAAAGGCAGCCATTTTGAGCAGGGTGGAGGCGGGAAGAGCATCAGAGGAGACAGTAAAGAGCTCCAGCACCAAGGCCAAAGCAATGAAGAAGCACAGAGCTGCAAGGTGAAGAAACAGAACTTGAGGATGCCTTTTCCCCTTGATTTGTGCTCCTGCTCCATAAGACTTTTTGTCTAAAGCAGGGCAGAAGCACAGAGCACAGTTCAGGATCTGCATCCGCTGGAGAGCTTCAGGCACTGTTGGAGGTGAGTGGAGTCCTGTACCTGAAGTGGAGGCAGGAGTTCGGAGATGGAACTCCTCGAGGTTCCGGGTTCCTTGGGGTCCTTGTCATCAGGGAAGGGGGCTCCGGGAGATTGGGAGGAGCAGGAAGGGCCCGAGGCTGATGCAGCTGAGCGACCCTCAGGTGACGAGCCTGTTGTCATGTGGGTTTTTCACAGAGGGGAGCTGCCTGGTCTCATCTCTTAACTCCCTAGGGGCTTTAAACATGTCAGGGGGGTTGACCTTGGAAGAGTTGGTTCTGGAGGACCCTTTGCTGCAGGGGCTTCGAGTTGTGCAGAATTTTTTTTTTCCCCTGTGCACAAGGTGATAAAGCAGATGATGGATGCCAAATGGGAGTTGCCTGAGGACGCGGGGGATGTGGACAATGGCACACCAGTACCCACTGGCTCCGGAGGAGAGGGAGTTCATCCAGCTGCCTAGATTGGACACCTTGGTATCTGTGTTGACTAAAAAGACTACCATCCTAGTTGAAGGGGGTGCAGCCCTTTGGGACGTGCAGGACCATAAGCTATAAACCATGCTCAAGCAGGCCTTTGAGGCCACTGGCCTCACCCTACAGACTTCCATATTTGGTGAGCAGGTGGCCAGGCCATGCTTCCATTTAATGCAGGCATTGCAGGACCCAGGGGAGGTTTCCGAGACTGTCAAGCTGGAGTCGGGTGCCGCGTACCTGGCAGATGTCTTCATCTGGTCCAGGTGTCATCCAAGAGCATGACTTCCGTGATGGTCCTCGCCACCTTCTCTTGATGTGTAACTGGTCAATGGATGTCTTCCAAGGTCCAGCTCAACATGCTGCCTTTCAAGTGCAAGCTCTTGTTTGGGGAAGTCCTGGAGAGAGGCAGTTCAAGAATCTAGGGGACTCCTAGGGAGCTGGTCTCCTGGAGAACAAGCCCGGGGGGGGGGGGGAGTGAAGGTCAGCAGGGGGTCTCTGGGTGACCCGTTTTGTGTCCTACCAGCGGAGATGGTACTCCTCCTGGGGGAACTCTTCCTTTCGGGGCAGGGAATTCGGGCAGAGTCTTCTATCCCTCATCCTCTGGCACCACTAAGAAGCCCCAGTAAAGCAAGGGGGGGACCCAAAGGGAGGAGAGCATCGGGAGCAGACTCTGACTGTTCTAGTCTGCTCCGAATCGCGCAGGACCAGTTGGTGTTGAGATCATTTGGGAGGACTGCGTGCTGGATCTTGCACGGCCCATCCTCGACACCTTTCTGGTCTCTCCCTGCAGGTCGCCGGCCAAGCAATGGGCCATGTGGACAATGCTAGACTGGCTGGTCCAGTTGAGGACAGTATGCCCGGTGCCGCCAGCCCAGTGCAGGTCCAGTGGATACTCCATCTATTTTATCGTCCACAAAAAGGAGGGTTCCTTTCTCCCTATCCTGGATCTCAAATCAGTCAACAGGGTGCTGCAGGTTCCGAGTTTTCATATTGAAACACTCTCAATCATCATAGTGGTTCAAAAGGGAGAGTTTCTGACCTCACTAGACCTGATTGAGGCATACCTCCACATTCATATATGCGGCGAACACCAGCAAAGCCTTCACTTGCGGTGCCTATGAGATGCTTCCAGTTCTGCGTTCTGCCTTTCAGCCTGGCTACCACCCTGCATACATTCACAAAGTCATGGTTGTGGTGGTGGCAACATTGCGGCAGGAGGGCATTTTGGTTCACCTATACATGGACGACTGGTTCATCAGGGCAAAGGCTCTCGAGGACAGTCGAAGAGCCACTTAGCGAGTGGTGGAACTCCTTCAGTGTCTGAGTTGGCTGGTGAACCTTGACAAGAGCCATATACAGCCTTCTCAGCTGCTGACCTACTTGGGGGGGGGGGGTGCTATTTGATACTGAGTTAGGCTGGGTGTCCTTACCGCCGGAGTGTGCCATTTTCTATGGATGATGCGGCCCTCGATAAGGCATTACCTGTAGTTGTTGGACGCCATGGCAGCCACCATCAATCTGGTGCCATGGACGAGGACCCACATGTGGTCCCCGCAGAGCGATGTGGTCTTGAAGAAACTGCCCTCTTCGGGGGAGGTATGGCTCAGCCTCCACTGTGGCTCTCCAGCTCTGATGGCTGTTCTCTCTCGGAAGATTCCCGCCTGTCATGACCAATGCCATTCTGAGTGGTTGGGGAGCTCACTGTCTGTCACAGTTCACCCAGGGGCAGTGATTGGAGGAGGAATCGATATGGTCTATTAACCGGTTGAAGTAGAGCAGTGTTCCTTATGCTGCTACACTTCCACCATCTTCTCTGTGGCCAGGCTGTGCATGTCTTCTCAGACAATGTTCACAGCCAGGGAGGCGCGGTCAGTGTGGCGTTGATGGAGGAGGTGACACCTCTCCTTCAGTGGGCAGAGTGTCATCTTGTGATTTCAGTGGCGTACATGGTAGGCAAGGAGAAGTCCAAGCGGACTAACTGAGCCAATATCATGGTGTCTACTGGACTTGGTGTTTCAGTCAATAGTGGATCGCTGGTGTCAACGTCTGATGGATCTGATGGCCTCGGGTCAATGCCAAGGTGAACAGTTTCTTCAGCAGGTGGCGTGAGCACATGTTAGAAGGGCTCGATGTGCTGGTTCAGCCATGGCCACAGAACATTTTTCTGTATGTCTTTCTGCCCTGGCCTCTGATTGGCAGGGTCCTTCACAGGGTGGAGCGGCATAGGGGCTGGGCATTTTGATAGCGCCAAACTGGCCTCTGTGGCTATGGTACGCAGATCTCATGCACCTGCAGGCAGCAGCTCTGTGGTGGCTTCCAGTGATGCCAAACCTGTTGGTCCATGGACCAGTACGAATGCCTCAGGTGGATTGTTTTTCGCTTATGGCCTACCTCTTGAAAGGGCACGTTTTGAGCGGGCAGGGCTATTCGCCGGCAGTGGTGGTGACACTCTTTAAAGTTCACAAGGATTCCATCTTTCTATCCTCCGTAAGAGTGTGGAGAGTCTTCGAAGAGTGGTGTGAGGTCCCGGGAGTCTCTGCTCTCTCTGCCTCTGTTCTGCATGCCCTGGCCGCCTTGCAGGCGGGGCTGGAAAAGGGCCTTGGCTTACTATCACAGTAAGATCTGGGGAGCCTCTCTGGTGGTGCATGTGGATGTGGTGCATTTTCTGTTGGCCATGAAGCAGGTGCATCCCCCTGGAAGGCCAGTGGTCCCATCGTGGGTCCTGAATTTGGTGCTATATGCGCTGATGAGCACGTCATTTGAGCCCTTGAAGGAGGCTTCCTTGAAGGATCTCACCCTGAAGACTATCTTTGTGGTGGCTGTCTGCTCAGTGAGATGCATTGCAGAGCTGCAGGCCTTGTCCTACAGGGAGCCCTTCCTGATGTTCCATCCAGTGGTGTTGCGGATGGTGCCTGCCTTTTTACCCAAAGTGGTCTCAGCTTTTCAAGTGAACCAGTTGGTCTCCCTTCCCATGTTGCAGGGGTAGGAGGGTGTGCAGGCTGGACAGCTGCGGTTAGTGGATGCCAGGCACATGCTCCATCTGTATTTGAAGCAGATGGCAGCTTTTTGGCATTCCGACCATCTATTTGTTCTGTTTGGTGAGGCGTGGCATGGGGCCGTGGCCTCCATGGCCATCCACAGCACGTTGATTGAAGGAGACTATTGCAACAACGTATATCTTGAAGGGTTGGCCGGTGCTGTCTGGACTGTGTGCCCATTATACCAGGGTGCAGGTGGCTTCCTGGGTGGAAGCAAGTCTAATCTCTCCTGGGGAGATCTGCAGCGTGGTCACCTGAGCCTCTTTGCATTCCTTCGTGAGGCAATATCAGCTGGATATGGGGGCTAAAGAGGAGGCCCAGTTTGGAGCTCAGGTTTTGAGGATCCGCCTCGTGACTCCCTCCCGATGAATCATACTACTGTGGTACATCTATGCGTCTGGACTCTATTGGAGAGATGATAAGGGAAGGTGTAATTAGGCCTTACCTGCTAATTGCCTTTCCTTGAATCCCTCCAGTCCAGTCCAGAACCCTCCGTTTGGTGGTTCTTTGTGCTGCTTGCTCGGCTGGGCTGGATGTGTGTTTCTTCTTGCTGTCTGCTTGTGTGAGAATACAAGAAAAAAAATAAAACAAACAAAGAACACAATATGTTCTTTGCATATGAAAAGGAAGATGGAGGTGTTTGACGTGGCCTTTATGTGGTGGTAATGGGGATGGCTATGGAGCATGAGAGGTGACATTTAGGGTGTGGCCTGAGAGGCATCAGGTTGCACATTCCTCAAATTTTCAAATTGGTGTTGGATGATGGTTATCTGTTTTTGTTGGCTTAAATAATGCTTTCCTTTCATGGTCCTTGAAATTCAGTGGGGAAGGTTTGGCCTGATGCAGGGTATTTTGAATAGATACAGACCCGAAACGCATTGTTGTGTTGCAACCCTTGTTTTTCTTTCCTCAGATGTGTGCGATTGCCTTTAATGCAGGATTCATCTATTTAGAACGTGGACAAAGCATAAGTTAAGTGCTTGCTTTTTTGTTTTTATTGCATTACTGATTAAAATGGACATGGTCT
Source organism: Ichthyophis bannanicus (assembly GCA_033557465.1). NCBI lineage: Eukaryota > Metazoa > Chordata > Amphibia > Gymnophiona > Ichthyophiidae > Ichthyophis > Ichthyophis bannanicus. The sequence goes on from CM066032.1 coordinate 340,876,844, forward strand.
GAAATGGGGGCTTAGTTCTCACCCAGATGCCAGTCTGACAATAATTACCATTTTTAATTGTGCCAGTGTGACCGTTTATGGGAATAGGGTTCTTTATTGTTGCTGTTTTATGGGCGCCCCTTTCCTTTAGCCCGTTTGGGATTTTTTGTATTCTAGTTAAATAATGCTTTGGCATTCCAATACTAACCAGTCTCCCGATGCACAATGTCCTTAGTATAGTGAAATCAGCAAAAGCTGGTCATGCTCAGTCTTCACCTGCTGGTTGGGGGGCATAACCCATGCATCTGGACTAGATTGGAGGAACTAAAGGAAAGGCAATTGGTGGGTAAGGCCTAATTACACCTTTCAACTATCCACAATGACATCAAATTATTTTCTTGGGTGGTGACCCTTAATGTGGACTCTAGCATTCTGTAGCTGTAGATGGGATTATTTTTCCCTACATGCATCACTTTGCTCTTGTTCACATTAAATTTCATCTGCCATCTAGATGCCCAGTCTTCCAATCTCACCAGGTCCTTAAGTAGTTTTTCAGAGTCCACTTATGGTTTAACAACTTTGAATAGTTTTGTGCCTACAAATTTGATCACCTCATGTAATGTTCACTTTCCAGATCATTTATAAATGTTTAAAAGCACTGGTCTCAGTACAGGCCCTGGGACACTCCAACATAAGAAATGCCATACTGGTTCAGACCAAGGTCTATCAAGTCCAGTGTCCTGTTTCCAACAGTGGCCAATCTAGGTCACAAGTACCTGTCAGGTTCCCAGAAAGGTACACAGTTTGTGTGTTGCTTATCCTGGAGTAAGCAATGCATTTCCCTGTTCCTCTTTAATGATTTATGGACTTTTCTTCCAGGACCTTGTCGAAATCTTTTTTATAACTGGCTACACTGACAGCTTTTACTGCACCATTTACTTTTCTCATCAAAAAATAATTGTATAGACTTGATCTCCAGAAACAAGCAGGAATGTAGTCTTCACATATGGGTATCGGTACTGACGGAGCCTGCGCGGGAATGCTCCCCAGCGTCAAAAAGGAGAGCTTTTGGGAGCATCCCACAACGCATGCGTGCTGCCTTCCCGCCTCACTGCCTCTCTCACTTCAGTTCTTCGTTTTCTGCGGAACCGACAGGACGCCTCTCCTGTCACCGCAGAAAACGTTATCTTCTTTCTTGTTTTTTGTGGTCGCATCTGTCTTCGTTCTACGCCTACCGGTACCGCCGGTTCTCTTTTCTTATTTTCTAACACAAAAAAAAAAAAAAAGAAACTTTTCTTCTTTTCTTCGGTGCCTCACCCCTCCTGGGATTAGGCACCATTTTGGGCACTAGGTCCAAAAATCTCCAGACATGGAGAAGCCAATTAGTGGTTTTAAAAAATGTTCAAACTGTGGCGGTACTATTTCCGTCACAGACACCCATGAATGGTGTCTCAAATGTTTAGGTCCTGAACATTGTCCAGCGGAGTGTCTCTCCTGTATAAAGACGACCAAAAGGGGCCTGCAGAACAGAGCTGCAAAGGCCGGTTCTCTTTTCACGGTTGATACAATGTCAGTTGCATCAACGTCCTCCAGGGCTTCATCTTCCTTTCATGGATCTCAGGTAACTAAACAAAAGTCTGTAAAGACTAGCCAGTCCTTGAAGGGTATATCTCCTGCAAAGCATTGAGATGCCACTGGCACTACCCTCGAGGAAAGTACACCGGCAAAATTGCCCCGGCGTGAGTCTTCGGTCTCCAAAGCACAAACGGGATCTCAAAATGTTCCAGAGGCCTCCACCTCTGCAGAACTTCTGTTGCCATGTTCTGGGGTCGTAGTCGCTTCCACCGGTACCGACCAGGCATCGGCATTAGCAATGGATAAGAGAATCCTTGCTATTGAATGCAGTCTAGCATCCCTCTTAGCTGCCTCGGTACCGCTATGACCGCTACAGACTGTTCAAATGTGCTCGGTACCGACACCAGTACCGTCTCCAGTGGCACCCACTCAGGTGGGACGGCTTCCTCCCATGCTGAGCCTCGAGTTTCTCCGGCATCGAGGGGTTGGAACCGAAGCACCACGGTACCGATATTCATTGGTACCAGCATCGATCAATACAAAGCTCCAACGAGTCTTCCGATTCCAATGACTCTACCGATACAAGAGCAGTTCTGTTGAAGGATCCATCTCCTTCTCCTGAGCACAGAATGTCTCCTCCGGAAGACATGTCTTTTCAGGATTTCATACGTGATGTAGCTAAGGGGCTTTCAATCACAGTTGCTCCTGAGAAGGAACCTAGGGCAGAAGAACTAAGAATTCTGCAATACCCTATGGCTCCCAAAGAGGCAGCGATGCTGCTCATTCATCAGATCCTTCAAGATCTTATGTTCAGAATGTGGGAAACTCCCTTAACGGTGTCACCGCATTCTCGATGCCTCGATACCATGTACCGAGTCCCACCTTCTCCAAGGTTTCAGAAGACTCAGTTACCACACCATTCCATGCTAGTGGAATCAGCCAGCGGAGAATAAAGAGTGCTAAAACGCATTCTTCCAACCAATGTTCCCTCTAATTTTCTGTAGGCTGTGTGCGCATAAAATATCAGCTGTGCAGCTTTTGAAGGAAGGTTAAATTTTTGTGCACCACATAACGACACTCGGAGTTATATACTTTAAAATTTGACTAAACGTCAGAATACAGTATGTACACCACATTGATTGCACTAGAAAATATTGTAGAACTTGTGAAAACCATAAATACACAACAACTTTTCAATTTTAAGAACGTCTGTGGTGTTTTCTATCAGAATCAGAACCATAATTTTTGTGTGCTCTGTTGTAAAGTATGTGCGCTCACTCGGCAAGGTGTGTGCGCGCGCACACGCGCACAGCTTAGAGGGAACAGTGCTTCCAACCCGCCAGGCCGTGAATCGAGGACACTCGATGCCTTTGGGCGTCGATGCTTTCAATCCTCCATGCTAGCAGTTAGGATTAGCTCATATTCCCTTTACATTGGAATGTTTCTTGAGGAGGTTACAGCGGATCTGGAACGCATGAGCTCTCTTCTTCTGAAGATAAACGGGGTCAGTACCTCACTCTGCTCAAGCACACTCAAAATGTCTCCAAATTTGTGAACGATGCAGCTTTTGACTGCTTTGAAGCCATTAGCAAAACCTCTGCTATTGCTATTGGAGCACGGTGCATTGCCTGGCTCCAAGCATCAGATTTAGAGGAGTGGGTGCAAGAGAAGTTAAGAAACATTCCTTGCACAGGTGAAAACTTATTTGGGAAGGATTGGCAGACCAAGGCTAATCAGATTGAATCTGACAATACCACCTTGACTAGACTATCAAAGTTTACAGCCAACCCATCAAAGAAAAAAAACAGGCAAGACTTTTATCTTTAACAAAAAGAAAAAATCTTACCACTCTTATTCCCATCCAATTCACTGTCCAGTTCATGCTCCCCAGAAAGGGCAGCAACCTAGACAACAAAGAAAGCTGCAAGCTCAAAGAGCTCAACCGGCTCAGCAAGTACAGCCTCCTCAGGGGCTTTGACTTCTGCCTAGAGAACTTAACCATTTTGCCTCTGAAGGGTCCAGAGCCCTTGACCATTCCGGGCATATTATGCCATTTTGCCAAAAGATGGCAGCAAATAACATCAGAAAACTGGACTCTGTCCATTGTAGGACAGGGGTACAAACTTCACTTTCTCAGCATGCCCCCCCCCCCCCCCCCGCCTACAGTCATAAAACAATTCAATTCTTAAGAACCTGTCACTGACATCCTGTGTCAGGAGGTCTCTTCACTTCTTGCTCAGGGAGCAATAGAAGAGGTACCCATATCCCAATGGGGGAGGGGGTTCTACTCCTCCTATTTTCTTATCCCAAAGAAGACAGGGGGATACAGACCTATCCTGGACCTCAGAATTGAACAAATTTCTGTTCCGAGAAAAGTTCAAGATGATCTCCCTTGGAACACTTTTACCATACCTTCAGAATCAGGATTGGTTATGTTCTCTAGATCTAAGAGATACGTACACGCATATCCTCATCCATGTAAATCACAGGAAGTACCTTCGATTTCTCTTTCAAGGAAACCACTTCCAGTACAGAGTCCTTCCATTCGGGCTGGCCTCTGCCCCAAGAGTCTTCACAAAATGCATGGCTGTAGTAGCAGCATTTCTGAGAACTCTGGTAATATTAGTCTTCCCCTACTTAGACGATTGGCTCATCAGAGCACCAACATCTCCAGAAACAGAACGAGCTGTTTCTCGTGCTATGAGAATTCTCCAATATTTGGGTCTGGTAGTCAGCCACCCAAAGTCTCACCTCACCCCTTCTCAATCCCTAGAGTTCATAGGGGCTCGCTTAGACACGCAGCAATCAAAGGCATTCCTGCCAAAGCCGCGCTGTCTATGAATAATAGAATTGGCTTCCCAAGCAGTAAAAAATAAACCCCTCTTAACTGCCCGGGAAATGCTTCAACTGCTGGGGCATATGGCATCCACTGTACATGTGGCCCCTTATGCCCGCCTACACATGCGAGCAGCTCAGTGGACCCTCTCTTCGCAGTGGACACAAGCCACAGGTCGCTTAACGAACAAAATCAAGAATTTGACACGTCTCGTTTTGTCCCTACAGTGGTGGCAGTCCCTCAAATCTCCTGGTAGGTTCCCTCTTCCAGCAACCACTGCCCCAGATCACCCTGACAACAGATGCGTCCAAGCTGGGTTGGGGAGCCCACTTGCACGATCTTTCCACTCAGGGTCTCTGGACCTCACAAGAGGCCTCTCTTCAAATAAACCTCTTAGAGCTAAGAGCCATTTATAATGCTATGATAGCATTTCAGGCCCAGCTCAGTCAAAAGACAGTTCTGCTCCAAACCGACAATCAGGTTTGCCATGTTTTACATAAACGAACAAGGCGGAATGGGCTCTCTGTCGCTATGCAATGAAGCTTTGCGTCTATGGGACCTCAGAGAGCTCCAAATTCACCTTCTAGTGGTATACCTTCCAGGCATTCAAAACCTGTGGGCAGACGAGCTCAGTCGAATACAGCTGCTACACGAGTGGTCTCTTCAGTCAGACCAACTGGCTTGAGTGTTCCAAACCTGGGGAACACCAGATATAGACCTCTTTGCAAGTCCACAGATTGCCAAACTTCCCCGGTTCTGTTCCAGAATTCCGTCTCAATACTGTCTAGCAAACAATGCTTTCCAGCTCCATTGGGGTCAGGATTTCCTCTATGCCTTCCCACCCTTTCCCCTAATTCCCAAAACTCTTTTCAAGCTTCAGAGAGACAGGAGTTATATGATTCTCTTAGCTCCACATTGGCCAAGGCAGTCGTGGTACCCTCTGCTTCTGCGTTTCTCTCAAGCAACTCCTCTAAAGTTGGGATATGCTCCAGATCTCCTTTCCCAGGAGAACGCGAAGCTTCTGCATCCCAATCCTCAGTCCCTGCACCTCTGGGCCTGGCTGCTGAAGGCATAGAACCTTTAGATATCCATCTCTATCAGCAAGTGAAGGATATCCTTCAAGCTTCGAGAGAACCTTCCACAAGGCGTTCCTACGCTTTCAAATGGAAAAGGTTTTCTATATGGTGTTCAAAAAAGGGGCTTAACCCCCTTTCCATGCCCATGGAGTCGCTTCTGGAATATCTCCTCCATCTTTCAAATTCCGGTCTTAAGACAAATTCAGTGTGAGCCCATCTCAGTGCTATTGCGGCTTTTCACAAGCCCCAAGATGGACAACCAATCTCTTCTCATTCACTTGTGTCAAGATTCATGAGAGGTCTACTATTGACAAAGCCCCCCCATAAAGCTACCACCGGTGGCATGGGACCTGAATCTTGTTCTTGGGCAGCTTATGAAGCTGCCTTTTGAACCTTTAGCCACTACAACTTTGAAATTCCTTTCCTGGAAGGTCATTTTCCTAATTGCAATAACTTCTGCTAGACGCATTAGTGAGCTGCAAGCTTTAGTGGCTGACTCTCCTTATACAAGGTTCCACCATGATAAAGTAGTCCTCAGAACTCATCCACACTTTATGCCTGAGGTGGTTTCGTCTTTTCATTTAAACCAGTCGGTTTACCTTCCCTAGGCTTCATGCCTCCAGTGCAGAAAGGAACCTTCATACCTTAGATTGTAAAAGAGCTTTAGCCTTTTACCTTCAAAGAACTGAACAACATAGGAAGTCTTCTCAACTCTTTGTTGCTTTTGATTGTAGTCATTTGGGACTTCCAGTTTATTTTATTTTATTTATTTATTTATTTAACATTTCTTATATACCGCCTTTCATGATATCAAGTTTCCAAACAAACCCTATCTAAGTGGATTGCAAACTGCATATCCTTCACTTACGATAGTAAAGGTCTTTCCCTGGAGAGCCATGTTACAGCTCATAATGTCAGAGCAATGGCAGCCTCGGTTGCTAACCTCTGCTCTGTGTCTATAGATAATATCTGTAGAGTGGCTACTTGGGCTTCAGTACATACCTTCACAGCCCACTACTGTCTGGACAGGGACTCCCTTCGGGATGCCTCGTTTGGCCAGGCTGTCCTACAGCATCTCTTTCAGACTTAATGCAACTCCTACCCTCCATCCCTGTAGGATGCCAGGGATCCATGGGAGGAAGTATGATCTTGTTCACACGGGTTCACAGCTCGCTGGGGTCATTCCTCTGGCATCTTTCAGCTGGGTAGTCCCCATATGTGAAGACTACATTCCTGCTTGTTCCTAGAGATATCATAGTTGCTCTCCTGTAACAGGTGATCTCCGGGAACAGCAGGAATTAAGTCTTCACAACCCACCTACCTCCCCTAGGAGTTCTATCTCTCTCTCTCTCTCTCTGTCTCTCTCCTTGGCTCAGCTTTAAACTCAACTGAAGTGAGAGAGGCAGTGAGGCGGGAAGGCAGCACACGTGCACTGTGGGATGCTCCCAAAAGCTTTCCTTTTGGACGCTGGGGAGCGTTCCCACGCAGGCTCCGTCGGTACTGCCGATACCCATATGTGAAGACTTAATAACTGCTGTTCCCGGAGATCACCTGTTACAGGTGAGTAACTACGCCTTTTTGTTTCTTGTCACTTAGTTCCCAGTCTACTACAGAATATTGCCTTCTAGCTCATGATTTCAAATTTGTCAGGAGTCTTATGAAGAGCTTCTGTTAAACACCTGAACATCCCAGATACACTTACAACAGGTTTGCCAAAATGTGTCCTGTATATCAACAAACAGAAGGAGTCCTTGCTGCAATCACGGCGGCCTTCCACTTCTGCCTGTGAGGATCCTGCAATCATGGCCATTCCCTTCTCTTCTGCCTGTGAGAGATGGGAAGACCATAGGGGGTGCTAGGGACGGAGTTAGGGTGGAGCTTGGGGTGGAGTCAAGACAGAGCTCCCCCCCCCCCCAAATCAGAGAGATGTTCTGTGGCCCCTGGAATCTGGTGTTTTAATTGTCCATAGCATAATACGAAGTGCGATCAAAAAGTATCAAGACTTGTACAATAACACTGACAGTTATTGCACTCAGTCTCATTCAATGTAGTCCCTTTCTGATAAAACACACTTCCTCCAGCGTTTCTACCACAGCTGGAAATAATTTTCAAATGCCTCTTTCATTATGCCGTGAAGCTGCTGTGTTGAATTTTGCTAAATGGTTTCCCAAGTCATCAAATCTCCTTCCTTACAGTGGTAATTTTAGTTTTGGTAACAAGAAAAAAATCTGTGTGTGATGTCAGGTGAGAACGGAGGCTGACTGACTTGCTCAATTTGGTGTTTGGCCAAGAACTGCTGGACAAGATGTGATGCGTGAGCTGAGGCATTATCTTGATGAAGCAACCATTCACTATTCCTATGCAACTCTGGCCTCTTATGACGAACTGCATCTCTCAAAAAAATCAGAACTTGGATGTAGTACTCCTTTTTGATGGTTTGGCCTTTTGGAGCAATCCTCATGATGAAAAATACCCTGGTAATAAAAGAAAACTGTGAACATGACCTTGACATTGCGCCTCACCTGACAGGCTTTCTTGAGTCTGGGAGTCTTCCTTTGTGAGGATGAACCTTAGTTTCCACCATAACCATAAACCCATGATTTATCACCTGAATCATTTTCAGTGCATTCCAACAACTTCTTGGCTGCAGACAGTCTATCTTCTTTTTTGTCAGGGGACAGGAGTTTCAGCATGATAAGCATGATAATTGATAGTAAGAATGGACTGTACCAACCCGAAATTGATGTCCATGTCCTCAGCAAGCTCCCTAATAGTCAATCGACGATTTGAGCATATTGCGGCATGCACTGTTTCAACTTTGTCTTTGATCCTGCTCGTGGATGGCCTTCCAGAACATTAGTCACAGTCAACACTTTGGCGAGGCTCTTGGAAACATTTGTAATGGTCATAAACTCGAGCACAACTCATACATTCATTGCCGTACACTTGCTGTAACTTGTCATAAGTCTCTTTGCACGAATCTCCACGTTTTTGGAAGAATTTATTTATTTTTTTGTTTGTAAATCCAATGCTTTTTTCATGTTATGTGACTTACAATAAAATGTGTTAATAAAAACTAAATTACAGTGTTATCTCAGACTTTACATTTCGTGCTTCCCCTAATAAGTTTGGGGTGGCAGCCAGTATCTATAATATACAATGTAAGATAGGCCATGTGGTCTTTTTCTGCAGTCATGTTTCTGTGTTGCTATCTAGTCTGCTCTTCCATCAACCACTACAACAGTCCCCTCTTTTCCTTTAGAGATCCTCTGTTTGTCCCATGCTTTTTTGAATTCAGATACTGTCATCTTCTCTACCACCTCCACTGGGAGACTATTCCATGCATTCACCACCCTTTCCTTAAAGAAATATTTCTGCATATTACTCCTGAGTCTATCCCCTTTCACCCTCATCCTATGTCCCCTAGTAGCAGAGCTTGCTTTCAATCAAAAGCTTTGAGTTTTGTCTTTCCTACTGACCATGAACTTTACTTTGTTGCTGCACTAGTGGTTTGATTTTCCATTTTTCTCCCTACTTAAAGCATCAGTCACCTTGTATAATTTATTTTAGATAGGACCTCCTGGGATCATCGTTCTCCTCTGGTGAGAGGCTGACTGTAGACTATATCAAGGATTAGTTGTTTTGGGTCCTTGTAGAAGCTATGGTATATTAAGCAGACTTGGAGATACAGTAGGGACAATGGAAAAATGAATAGTTGCTGAATAAGAGTGGCTGTTGAAGGCAGGGTTCTGCGAGTTAAGCACTGGCAGAGCAATCCCTCCTTTCTCTGAGGACTGCCAGCTGCTTTTATGGGAATGGTCAGAAGCTTTTGAAAGGACTTCAAACGTTTTCTTTAAAGGTGCTGTGGGAAGCTAGCTGTGTCTGGTCAGATTTTCAACTTGATCAACCAACTGGAAGTGTTTGGTCTTGGATCCTTTTAGATTGAGGATGCAAGCTTCAACATTGAAGGTTAAAACTGAAACACAAGAGAAGATATTGGAAAAATGAGAATTTAATGATGTTGAAGGGCAGTTTAATCTTACAGAAAAAATGATGGCAGATAAGACCATGTGGTCTATCCAATCTGCCCCTTCTATACCAACTAGTAAGCTTTACAGTTGTTTTACCCCTTAGAGATCCTTTCTGTTTGTCCCATGCTTACTTGAATTTAGATACAGTCCTCGCCTCTATCACCTCCGATGGGAAGCTATTCCACGCATTTGTTACTCTCCATAAATATTTTGTTTTTCCAGATTACTCCTGAGTCTGTCCCATTCCACCTTCACCCTATGCCCCCTCACTGCAGAGCTTTCTTTCAGTTGAAAGAGGATGATCTCCTATGCATTTTGCCACAGAGGCAAGGCCAGGCCAGCCTATGTACTCGGCAGATCTCTGTGGGCAGCAGGCCATGTGCTTTGGCACACATGACCTGTGTCTCTTCCCCCCCCCCCACATGCTGGCCTTCTCTCCCCCATGTTGAGCTATGCCGCTCTGCTGTCTTCTGCTGCGACTGATTCCAGCAGCAGGGGGCAGACAGCTAGGTTCGGTGGCAGGCCATGTGTGTTGAAGCACTTGGCTTGCTGCTGAGCCGTACCCCCCCCCCCCCTTGACCCCTGCCGCTGGAATCTGTGGTAGCGTGGCTTTGCACATGGGGGGAGGGGGTGCTATGGCTCGAAGAGGGGTGTCATGGCTTGGGCATCTGCCTAGGGCGGCAAAAACCCTTGCGCCTGCCCTGCACATAAGTATTTAATCTATCATATCTCCTCTCTCCTGCCTTTCTTCCAAAGTATACATATTGAGATATTTGTCTGTCACAATATTCTTTATGACGAAGACCACTGACCATTTTAGTAGCCATCTTCTGCACAGACTACATCCTGTTTGTCCTTTTGAAGATGTGGTCTCTAGAATTGCACACAATACTCCAAATGAGGACTCACCAAAGACATACAGAGGTACTATCTCCTCCTTTGTCCTGCCCAGCCATTGCTCTCCCTATGCACACAAGCATCCTTCTGGCTTTCGCTGTTGCCTTTTCTACCTGTTTAGCCACCTTAACATCAGAAATTTGCATGTGAGAACTGATAATTTGGAAAAAGTGGCTAGACAAAGGGATTTGTATCTTATTAATCTCTTTATATTTAGCTTACGTCTTTTCAGTGGTAGCTCAGGACACATTACATTCAGGTTAAATGATTTGCCCAAGGTCACAGGGAGCATCAGTGGCATTTGAATTTTGGCTTTCCTAGTTCTTAGCCCGATGCTATAGCTACTAAGTGGCTACTCCATGACTTTTTTTCTTTGTGATATGTTTAAAAGAGAGATTCTTTAGGCACTGAAGATGCCTGAAGCTTCAGTCCCCCCTCTGGAGAAAAGTAAGTTACAGAGACGCAGCAATCCATGCTGTCTGTGGATGATCTGGATCTAATTATTTCTTGTAGGGAATGGATACTGAAGTTATGACATCTTCTAAATCAATTGTTCATTTGGCACATAATGAAAATGAGAAATGATTTCTTTGTTTTTTTAAATACCAAGATCTTCCCTTTTTGCATTGTATGGCACATGTTTCCTGTCATATGTGCACAAAGAAGAAAGAAATTTTATTAATGAATCCTAGACTGCAGCAGTTGGGTGTTTCTTTGGTATTTGAGGTAACAGAGTAAGTGTGGTGGTAAATTTGGGAAGAGTGGGCACATCTTTTTGATGATACTCGGTTAACAACCTTTTTGGTAAATTAAGTATCTGCTTGATCTCCACCTACCAGAGAACAGGACCTTGGCATAAAAGTGAACAACTTCCGTTTCAATAACTCATCTTGTTTTTTGATTTTTCTTTTTGTTGGAATAACCATACAAAAGGGGGAGGAACAAAGACCTGCCCCTTGCCGTGATTATTCCTTTTTAATCATTTTAATTTTGTAATTAAACAAAAAATACACTTAGCTTCAAAACTTCTTCTCGAGCCAGAACAACTGCAGAATTCATGATACGCACAACGTGGCACGTTTCGGGCTAGACAAACTCCAATAGCCCTGCATCAGGTGGATAATATGAATTCCCTAGTAATAGCTTCAATATCAGAAAAAACTGAACGGTTAGGTTTATATAGTTGGCGTGTGACGTAAGTTGCAAAAGGAAAAAGATCACCAGCCAATCGGTGCACAGGTCACAACAGCCAATAACTAGTGGGGAAACCCTACTATCAAGGGAACCCCCTGCCGTCATTGATCTCCAACTACTCCATTTGTAGAAAACCCCTTACAAGAAGCCATGCATAAACCAAGAAAGGTGGGATTTCACCCTTTCAGCCTTATATTTCCTTGTTAGTGATTTGGTTTATTTTTTCTTGCCCCTATATATTTGTTTATAAAATTAATACATTTATGGTTTAAAAAAGTGGCAGGCTGTATGCTAGTATGTGAGAGGTCTTGCCAGATTTCTGAGCCCTATTCGTGGAGATGCTGTGAAGGCAGTGTTCTCATCCATCTAGAGTAGTGCTTCTCAATTCTGAACACACTTTATCACTCAAGTTTTCAGAATTACCACAGTGAATATGCATGAGAAATTTGCATATAATGGGCCTCTGCTATGTACAAGTTAAACTCGTGTATATTTGTGGTAATCCTGAAAACCCAGCTGTCTTGGTATGCTTTCAGGAGAAGTTTGAGAAACATTGATCTAAAAGCGAGACAGTCCAAACTTGCAGAACATTGACATTATCGGCCAAACTATGGGTGCATAGATATTTCATTCCAGGTGGAGCCGCAGTCCATGGCTTTTGGTTGAGGATTGTTACTGCAGTAATTGGGTTAGGTAACCAATGAAAAACAAGTAAAAGATGTGCTGCTTTTATCCAGTGTACAGTTCACCTGACCTCAGGATCAGTCCACTTGAGATTTTTAGCAAAAAGTACATTTTATCTAATTAGCTAGATTTTAAAGAATAAGTTATTTGATGGATATGAAGGCACAGTTTCAGAAGAAGTGAACAGATGTTGATGAGTATAAATCATGCTATAACAGTCTAAAATATTCATGAGGCCCGCATGAAGCCTCTATTCCCCACTTTGTCCCCCCAAACCTTTTATGTTTTCCCCTGCTCTGCCCTAACATGGTGCTCTGGTGCCACAGATTTCTGAGCAGGGGAGGTGTTCATAGTTATGAGTTGAGTTGAGTAGTGTGCCGTCAAGTCTGTGCTGATTCCTGGTGACAGTCTCTGGGTTTACTTGGTAAAGTGCAACTGGAAATAGATTGCCAGGCCTTTCTTCTGAGCAGTGGTTTACAGCACCAAACTGGTCTCCCATCCAAGTACTAGCCAGGCCCACCATGCTTAGCTTCTGAGATCAGCCAAGTTCAGGCTCATCTCCAGGAACAAGCAGGAATGTAGTCTTCACATATGGGTAGCGTCGGTACCGACGGAGCCTGCGCGGGAACGCTCCCCAGCGTCCAATAGGAATGCTTTTGGGAGCATCCCTTAGCACATGCGCGCTGCCTTCCCGCCTTTCCAACTGTCCCTCTTCAGTTCTTTGTTTTCCATGGAGCCGACAGGATCTATTCCCTGTCACTGCAGAAAATTCCGTCTTTAAATTTCTTTTCTTGTGGTCGCGCTTGCCTACGACGCCGGTTCTTTAATTTTTTTTCTTTTCATACAAAAAAAAAAAAAAAAATTAGACTTACACTGTTTCTTTTCAGAAACTTTTCTCTTGGTGCTAGGTGCCATTTTGGGCACTAGGCCCCATATTTCTAAATCATGGAAAAGCCAACTAGTGTTTTAAGAAATGTACTAAGTGTGGCGGTACCATTTCCGTCACGGACACCCATGATTGGTGTCTGAAATGTTTAGGACCTGAACATTCTCCATCTGAATGTCTCTCCTGCATGGGGATGGCTAAAAGAGGAAGACAGAACCGGGCTGCAAAGCTCGGTACCCTCTTTTCTTAAGATACCAGATCCATTGCATAGACATCGTAAAGGGCCTCTTCTTCCTCCCATGGATCTCAGGTAACTAAACATAAAAGCCGGTCCTCAAAGGGTAGCTCTCCTGCTAAGCATCGCGAGGCCATTGGCATTGCCTTTTAGGGAACCACACCGGCAAAACAGCCCCGGCGGGAGGCTTTGGCTTCCAAAGCATCGATAGGGCTTCAGGATGTTCTCGAGGCCTCAACCTCGCAAGAACTACCTGTGCCATGCTCAGGGGTTCCGGCCGTCCTTACTGGTACCGACACCCAGGCATCGGCAGCGTTGATAGACCAGAGATTCCTCGCTATTGAGCGCAGCATCGCAGCTCTCCTTTCAGCTGCGATACCGGTGGTCCAACGGGCACCGGTACCGACACCGACGATTCTGGTTCCAACGGTACCGGCCCCGGTGGGAACTCTTCCCATGCCATCTCTGACTGGAATTGACAAAGCGGTATTGGCTCAATTCAGTACCAACTTCGATAGGTACCGGGATCGTGCTTTGCAAGAGCATCGGGTTCAAGGAATACTTAGATTCCTCTGATTCCAAAGACTCTGACAATTCTGCTGGCACTAGAGGGTTTCTCCTAGAAGACCCCTCTTCTCCCCAACGCAGAATGTCACCTCCAGAGGACATGTCATTTCAGGATTTCATCTGTGATATGGCCAAAGGTCTCTCAATCACAGTAGCTCCTGAAGACGAATACAGAGCAAAGGAATTGGAAATTCTCCAATATCCTAAAGCTCCTAAGGAGGCAGCCACTCTGCCTATCCATGAAATTCTGCATAGCTTGATGCTCAGAATGTGGGAGACATCTCTGACTACTTTTCCTCACTCTAGAAGACTTGATACTATGTATCGAGTTCTGCAATGTCCTGGATTTCAGAAAACTCAGTTGCCACACCATTCAATGGTAGTGGAATCAGCCATGCATAGGATGAAGAGTGCAAAAAGGCATCCAATCCTCCAGGTCGTGAATGCAGGACTCTGGATGCTTTTGGGCACAAGACTTTTCAAGCTTCTATGCTTTCAGCTAGGATCAGTTCATATATCCTAGGCTACTCCTGAAGTGCCTTGCCCCAACCACTAGGCTACTCCTCCCTCATATATCATAGGAGTAGCCTAGTGGTTGGGGCAAGGCACTTCAGGCCGGAAGGTCGGGGGTTCAAGTCCCACTAGAGGACAGCATCCTTGGGCTGGAAGGACTGGGGTTTCTAGTCCCACAGATGCTCCTTGTGGTCTTGGGCAAGCCACTTAACCCTCCATTGCCCATGTTCCCTGTAAGTATTAGTGTATGTGTCTCATATCCCCGCATGTTAAATGTATCCCCCAATTGTGTTGTGACCGCTTTGATTGAAGGATAAGGCGGTATACAAAACTGTCCAAATAAATAAAATAAATAAATCCTATATATGGGAATGTTCCTCAAGGATGTCACAGGAGACTTGGAACTTATGAGCCCTTTTCTCCCAGATAAGAGACAAGATTTTCTTGCTCTAGTTAAGCATGCTCAAGATGACTCCAAGTTTGTCAATCGTGCAGCCTTTGACTGCTTCGAATGCATCAGCAGAACCTCTGCTATTGCCATTGGTGTACGATGGATTGCCTGGCTACAGGCATCAGACTTGGAGACTTGGGTACAGGACAAGTTAGGCAACATTCCTTGCACGGGAGATAATCTCTTCGGCAAGAACTGGCAGGAAAAGGCTAACGAGTTAGATGCTGACAATTCTACCTTAGATAGATTGTCAAAGTCTGCAGACACTCCAGCCAAAAGGAAGCCTTATAAAAAACCCTCTTTTAGCAAAAAGAGGAAGTTTTATCCTTCCTATGCCCAGCAGAGTCAAACTCCAGGTCAGGTTGCCCAAAAGGGACAACCTAGACAGCAAAAGAAGCCGAAAGGCCCGAGAGCCCAACCAGCTCTCCAGGTTCAGCCCCCTCAAGGGCTTTGACTCCTTCCTAGAGAGCTTTGCCTCCCTGCCTCTGAGGGGTCCCCAACCCCCCAATATTCCGGGCAGGTTATGCCACTTTGTCAACAGATGGCATCAGATACCAGCAGAAGATTTGACTTTGTCTATTGTGGGAGAGGGGTACAAGCTTCATTTTCACAGCATGCCCCCTCCTACAATTCTAAAGCAATTCAATTAACTAACCTCTGCAGACAATCTGCTAGAGCACGAGGTCTCCACACTGCTTGCCCAAGGGGCAATAGAGGAAGTGCCCATTCTTCAACAGGGTGCAGGGTTCTACTCCCCCTATTTTCTTATTCCAAAGAAAACAGGAGGACACAGACCCATTCTAGACCTCAGCGAATTGAACAAATATCTCTTTTGAGAGAAATTCAAAATGATTTCTCTAGGAATTCTTCTGCCATACCTTCAAAGACAGGATTGGCTTTGCTCTCTAGATTTAAAGGATGCATACACTCGCATTCTCATCCAGTCAGATCACAGAAATTTTTTACATTTCCTTTTCAGGGGAAAGCATTTCCAGTACAGGGTTCTTCCTTTTGGTCTGGCTTCAGCACCTAGGGTATTCACGAAATGCATGGCAGTAGTAGCTGCATTTCTACGAACCTTGGGTATTTTTGTCTTCCCCTACTTAGACGACTGGCTCATTCGAGCCCCTACAGTTGCAGAGGCCAGCACTGCACTGTCCCATACAATGTGAATCCGCCAATACTTGGGATTGGTAATAAACTTCCCAAAATCTCAACTAGTTCCTTCCCAATGCCTAGAATTCATAGGAGCCTGTCTGGATACCAGACAGGCAAGGGCTTTCCTTCCACAGGCCCGGTGTCTTCGCATAATGCAGTTAGCTTCTCAAGCAGCAGGCAAATCCTCCCTCACTACTCGAGAGTTGCTGCAGTTACTGGGACATATGGCATCCACAGTTCATGTAGTCCCATATGCTCGCCTCCACATGTGAGCAGCTCAGTGGACCCTCTCCACACAGTGGACACAGGCCACGGGTCATTTGTCGGACAAAATAACAGTCTCTCAGCGACTAGTTTTGTCCCTCCAATGGTGGCAATCGCTAAAAAATCTGACAGTGGGGTCTCCTTTCCATCAACCCCTTTTTCAGGCCACCCTAACAGATGCATCACAGGTGGGTTGGTGAGCACACCTGAATCATCTCTCTACCCAGGGCACCTGGACTCCACAGGAGGTTGGTTTACACATAAACCTCCTGGAATTAAGAGCAATCTATTTAGCTCTTCGAGTGTTCCACGCCCAGCTCAGCTACAAGACAGTCCTAGTCCAGACGGACAATCAAGTAGCTATGTTCTATGTGAACAAGCAGGGCGGATCAGGCTCTCTGTCGTTATGCAATAAAGCTTTTCGACTGTGGGCCCTCGCCAGAGAGCATTAAATTCACCGTCTAGTGGTATATCTTCCAGGCATTCAAAACCTTTGGGCAGACAAACTCAGTCGAGTACTGCTGCCTCACGAGTGGTCCCTCCACCTAGACCAGGTGGCAAAGATATTTCATCTCTGGGGCACTCCAGACATAGACCTCTTTGCAAGTCCACTGAATGCCAAACTTCCCCGGTTCTGTTCCAGGATTCCGGCTCACAACTGTCAGGCAAGGGATGCTTTCCTCCTTCACTGGGGTCAGGACTTCCTATATGCCTTCCCACCCATTCCCCTCATCCCCAAAACACTCTTCAAGCTTCAGAGAGACAGGGGTCGCATGATTTCTCATAGCGCCACGATGACCACGCCAAACGTGGTATTCCCTGCTTCTACATCTCTCTCAAGCGGCACCTCGGGAGTTAGGGCATGCTCCAGATCTCCTTTCCCAGGAGAACGGGACACTATGGCACCCAAATCCCCAGTCCCTGCACCTCATGGTCTGGTTGCTGAAGGCTTAGACCTCCAAGATTTCTACCTGTCCCAGCAGGTAAAGGATATCCTTCAGGCTTCTAGGAAACTTTCCACAAGAAGATCGTATGCCTTCAAGTGGAAACGTTTTACTATATGGTGCTCCAAGAAGGGATTAAACCCCCTGGTCATACTACCCTTAGAATCGATACTAGAGTATCTCCTTCACTTATCGAATTCTGGTTTAAAGACCAATTCGGTAAGAGTCCATCTTAGTGCAATTGCAGCTTCTTATAAGCCTCTAAATGGACAACCAATTTCCTCTCATCCACTCCTATCAAGATTTATGAGAGGCCTTTTATTAACTAAACCTCCCATCAAGCCACCACCGGTGGCATGGGATCTAAATCTAGTTCTCGGGCAGCTCATGATGCTGCCTTTTGAACCTTTGGCCACTACAGCCCTTAAGTTTCTGACCTGGAAGGTCATCTTCCTAATTGCAATCACTTCTGCCGTCGCATTAGTGAATTGCAAGCTTTAGTGGCTGATGCTCCTTATACTAGGTTTTATCATGATAAGGTTGTTCTTTGGACTCACCCACACTTTATGCCAAAGGTGGTTTCGCCTTTTCATTTAAACCAATCGATTTATCTTCATGTATTTTTTCCGAGGCCTCATGCCTCTAATGCAGAAAGAAACCTTCATACTTTGGATTGTAAAAGGGCCTTAGCCTTTTACATACAAAGAATACAACAACATAGAAAGTCCTCACAACTTTTTATAGCTTTTGACCCTAGTCATTTGGGACTTCCAGTCTCCAAAAGAACTTTATCTAAATGGATTGCCCAATGCATTTCCTTTGCTTATGAGAGTAAGGGTCTTCCTCTTCAGGACCATGTCACAGCTCATAATGTGAGAGCCATGGCAGCTTCTATGGCTAATCTCCACTCTGTCTCTATCGATGACATTTGTCGAGCAGCCACCTGGGCTTCGGTGCACACCTTTACAGCCCACTACTGCCTAGATAAAGCCTCCCGTCGGGATGCCTTCTTTGGCCAAGCTGTTCTTCAAAATCTCTTTCAGACCTAAATCAACTCCTACCCACGAACTCTGGTGGAATGCCAGAGATCCATGGGAGGAAGGATTCCCACCTTCTAGGGTGGCACCTTCCTGGGGCTATCTCCCTGGCATCTTTAGCTAGGGAGTTCCCCATATGTGAAGACTACATTCCTGCTTGTTCCTGGAGATAGTGTAGTTACTCGCCTGTAACAGGTGATCTCCGGGAACAGCAGGAATTTAGTCTTCACAACCCACCCACCTCCTCTAGGAGATGTCTCTCTATCTCTTTGTCTCTTTCCTCTCTTTCCTCTCTCCCTCTATCCTTTCACTCAGCTACAAGCTTAACTGAAGAGGGACAGTTGGAAAGGCAGGAAGGCAGCGCGCATGTGCTGAGGGATGCTCCCAAAAGCGTTCCTATTGGACGCTGGGGAGAGTTCCCGCGCAGGCTCCGTCGGTACTGACGATACCCATATGTGAAAACTAAATTCCTGCTGTTCCCGGAGATCACCTGTTACAGGTGAGTAACTAGGCTTTATTGTGAGTTTGTAATCAGATACTGAGAGATGTTCAGTCTTTTAAGTAATTGTGTTTTGTTTTTTTAAATTTGGCTTATACATTTGCCTGATGCAGAATGCTAAATATTAATTTTGAAAGCTGTTAGTGTAGCATAATGCACACTGCTTCTCATTTCACAAAGTCCTTTGCTTTTTTTTAGGTTAGGTAAATAGTTTAAGAAGGTTGCAGGAGTTCGTTATTAAGAAGGGTACATTTGTATCATAGTTTATAGCATCATATCAGAGGTTGGATAGAGTAAGAAAATGGAGGTTATTCAGTGTTTGCAAACATATTTCATTGAACTTTGCACAGTGAGTTGTCACCATTGAGTTTTATGTTATCAGATAACTTTGTATATCTAGGAGTTCTTTTTCTTTCCTTGCTGGCACTGATAGGTCTTGAGAATTATTGAGCAAACTAAATTGATCTTATAGTCTGTCTACCTGCATAATAATAATTAGTAAATTAACACAAATGCCACTTGATTAAAAAAACCTGTACTAGTACAGAAATGGCACAATAATCCCAATTTATTTTGTAATATGTATCTAAGTATTTTACCAGAGCATGACGTTGATACAGTTGTACAAGATAAAACACTGCAATTCAAAAAATTTATTACCATGCTACTTTTTCTAAGTAAAAAGCAATTATTGGAATTTAGTTATTGACTAATTCTGAAAAACATGTTAATAGCATGGAATAAACTAAATTTTATTTCTATGGCCCTTAATAAGATAAGAACCTAAGAAATGCCTAACTGTGTCAGACCAAGGTCCATCAAACTCATATCTTGTTTCCAAGAGTGGTCAATCCAAGCCACAAGTACCTGGCAGGTTCCCAAAGGCACACAGGGTCCACAATGTGCTCAATGCGTTTTAACTTTTACTAACACATGTTAATATTTAGTAAAGGTGCATCTAAATGAGAAATGTAGTAACTCAAGGCATGTGTTGCTTCACATTAACTATAATAACTTCTTCAAGATTTCTTATCCAAGTTAATATTGGAGAAAAGAAAGCTTTAACATTGAAATCGTCTGGGTTGCCATTTGATGAAGCTACTTAGTGTAGCAGCAGCTCTGCTTACTCACTGTCAAAAAAGCCACCTCCATTTCATCCCTCCAATCTAGTTCCGTTACTTGTGGGTTGTCATCTCTTATCACTAGCTTGGAGACTGAGCATGTCCGTTTTCTGACATCACCATAGATAGGCGACATCTCCTTACAGCCCCTAAGTATCTCAATCTCCAAGCAACTGGAAAGATGTGAATCCATTAAGGGAACTCACTAAAGGGGCAAATAATCAGAGTGCAGCAAGTAGGGATTTAAGGGGAGCTGCTCAGATCAGACCATTTAGGAGGGTTTTGTTTAGCTTGGCTCAATAAAGGCAATTGCAAAAAAGAAAAGAAAAAAGATTAAAATCAGAAGGATCAGCCAGCTGGCGGGGAGAAAGAGTGAGGGTTTTTTCCCTCTGGGAAGCCAGGCTGCAGAACCCCCCCTCTAGGTAAGTGTTGGAGCCAGTGGGAAAAAAAGAAAAAAGGGCAGTCTCTGGTGATGGACTTGAGCACCCACGAGGCAGAAAGCCAGAAAAAGGATCTGGGCACTCCAGAGTTCCACATCACTTCAGCTTGGGGTCATCAGAACAGCAGCATAAGGGGCTGTCCGTACAGGCTGGGAATGTGGTAGAGGTGTTTCCTGCCAGATGAGGCCAGAACAGGTGCAGAAAGCAGTGAAACATGGTGGGCTGCGGCAGACAGGCCTGCGCAGCTGTGTGTATGGCACAGTTTCTGTTTTGACAGGAACACTGCTATTCTCTTTTGCTGTGAACTCATGGGGGGGGGGCCCTGGGAACGGGCCGGATGCTGGGGGGGGGGTCCTTCTCCTCACTCCTTGTTTTTCTGTGTGTGTGTGTATATTCAGGTTACAACTGAGCACTGGCATCAGGGAGCCCGGGGAGGTTCTGTGGCTGGAAAAGGGGACAGGAAGAGGTCAGAAGAGGAATGCCCTCAAGATGTGCCTACCTAGCCTGTGGTAAATGGAGGGGATCAGTATTGCCTGCAGGGTTTTGCCGTGGGTGGGAGACCGAAGCCCGATCAGTAGAGGAGAGCAGGATGGAGGAAAGTGTAGATAACGCCTCAGAAGTCACAGAGGTCTCTCACCCTATGGGGGGGGGTCAGGCACAGGCCAATGCAGCAGTGCAGCGGTGGGGTCTCAGGAGGAAAGAGATCCCGCGGGGTCTGCCACAATGCCTTCCAGGGACAGCCTTTTTCCCCCAAGGCTTTCTACTTCTAGGGACAACCCCATGGATACCCTTTTGAGGAGTTTTACCCCAGAGCCTCATGCCAAGAGTCAAGTCAAGAAAAGGAGCTCACCTGGAGCAGAGCAGACGGTGAGCCCAGGTCTTCCAAAAGGCATCTCAAGAGTGATCCCTGGGAAAAGACCATATCAGTTTGGTCAGAGGAGTTAGAGGATCCAGCCGCAGAAATGGAGCTGGATGCAGAAACAATAGAACTAGAGGAAGGGGAGATCCCACAAGGGGAAGAATCATGCATTGTGTGGGCATTCCGTCAAGAGGAATTGCCGACACTGATCACTCAGTCCTCAAAGACCCTGAATATGGGGTTGGAGTTACCAGCAGTAGAAGAGCCACTGGAGGATCCGTTGTTTCAGGCAGTTCGGAAGACTAAGATGGTCTTCCCTCTACACAGAGTGGTCAAACAAATGATCCAGGACAAATGGGATTTCCCAGAGGTGGGTTTGAAGAGTATGCGCTTAATGGTTCATCTGTACCTGCTACCAGATAAGGAGAAAGATCTTCCGTTCCCCAAGAGTAGAAGCAGCAGTATCCATGGTCACGAAAAAGACCACTATCCTGGTGGAGAGCAGTGCGGCCCTCAAAGATGTGCAGGATAGGAAGTTGGAGAGCCTGCTGAAACAGGTTTTTGAGATCAACACGTTATTTTTTATTTATTTAACATTTATTTTATTTAACATTTCTTATATACCGCCTTTAATGATATCAAGGTGGTTTACATTGAACAAACTGAAATTACATTGAACAGGGCATTATAACTTGGAGATAACTATTTTACAGGGAACATGGGCAATGGATGGTTAAGTGGCTTGCCCAAGACCACAAGGAGCACCTGTGGGACTAGAAACCCCAGTTCTTCCGGTCCAAGGTTGCTGTCCTCTAATGGGATTTGAACCCCTGACCTTACAGGCCTCAGTTTGTGGAGCCTTTGTGGCCCAAGCTTGTTTGCGGTGGGTACAGACGGTATTTAGCGGAGTTGAGGGGTTGGATTCTCTCCCCCAGAGCCTCTATGCTAGAGACTGGGGCAACATGCTTGTCGGACGCCTTCTATGACTTGATAAGAGGGCCTGTCCAAGGGTATGGTCTTGGCAGTAGCCACTTGGCGCTATTTGTGGTTGTGAAATTGGGCAGTAGACTTGCCCTCCAAGACTTGATTGAGTAAACTTCCCTTCAGGAGGAAACTTCTTTTTGGAGAAGACCTGGATAAGTTGGTGACTGACCTTTGGGGGAGTCCAAGGGGGAAAGATTCCCAGAGGACAAGCAGAAGCCTTGGTGCGTAGCAACTCTGGTGCAGGGTCAGCTGCAGGATTACCAGTGCTTCAGGGCAATTCATTTTGCCCCTTTCCAGAGAGGGAGATTACCGTCCAGAGGGCAATCCTTTTGAGGGTTCCAAGGAACTGCGAGAGGTTTCTATTTCTCTACCCCCTCAGTCACCAAGAAGCCACATTGATGCCAAGCAGGCCCAGGGGGCAATAGTCCCGGTAGGGGATCGGCTACAGGATTTTTACGCTGTCTGGGTCACACTTACATCAGATCAGTGAGTGTTGGAGTTCGCAGGGCTGCTGGCGGACACCTTTGTCAGCTCTCCTTGCAGGAATTCTTGCAAGCAAGAGACAGTGAGGACCACACTGTGGTGCCTTCTCGAGCTATACGCAATGGTGAGGATCCCCACAGACCAATGCGGCTGTGGTCGATACTCCTTATGTTTCGTAGTTCCCAAGAAAGATGGGATGTTTCAACCCATTCTGGACCTCAAGCATGTAAATTGTTGCTTGAGAGTTCCCAGATTTCACATGGAGACTAGATAGGCCATGTGGTCTTTTTCTGTCATCATGTTTCTAGTATACTGATTTTTCAAAAAGTCTTTGACAAAGTCCCTCATGAGTGACTCTTGGCAAAATTAAAGAGTTATTGGATAGAAGGCAGTGTACTCTTCTGGATCAGGAAATAGTTAAAGATAGAAAGCAGGGAGTAGGGCTAAATGGCCAGTTTTCCCAATGGAGAAAGGTGAATAATGGAGTACCCCCACGGATCTGTGCTGGGTCCCCTGCTTTTTAACATATTCATAAATGACCTGGAAATGGGAATAACGAGTGAGGTAATCAAATTTGCAGATGACACAAAATTATTCAAAGCTGTTAAAAGCTGTTAAAACTCAAGAAGATTGTGAAAAATTGCAAGAGGACCTTAACAAATTGGAAGGTTGGAAGTTCAAATGGCAGATGAAATTTAATGTGGACTAGTATAAAATTATGCACCTAGGAAACTATGGTTACATGATGCAAGAATCCACCATGGGACCTTAACCTGGTGGTGTCAGTATTGATAGAGAAGCCTTTCGAGCTGCTGAAGGGGTCTACCTTGAAAGATCTGACCCTAAAGACTGTTTACATGGTGGTTATCTGCTCGGCCAGGAGGATTTCCAAGCAGCAGCTGCTCTCGTGTCGCACTTCTTTTCTGTCTTTTTCCCAGGAGAAGGTCATGCTGAGATCTGTACCACTTTTTCTTCTGAAGGTGTGGTTGACTTTTCTTCTTAATTAGCCGATAACTCTCCCTATTCCCACAGAAGCAGAAAGATCATCTTCTCCATCGTCTGGATGACCGCAGGGCTCTCCGGCAGTATCTGAGGAGGATGAAGCCATTTCGGAAGTCAGAGCATCTGTTCATGTTTGGGGGGCCACATAAGGGAGAGGCAGCCTCTAAAACATGCATTACCCATTGGGTGAAAGAGACTATCTCCACAGCCTACTTGCTCCGTTGCAAATAATTACCATAGGGAATGAAGGCGCATTCGACCCAGTCTCAGGCATCATCCTGGGTAAAATATAGTTTTGTGTTGCTAGGAGAGATCTGTAAGGTGGCAACTTGCATACTCTGGACCAAAAGGTGGATTCGTGTTTATTTTATTTATCTAAAGGTTTTCTATACCTCCTTTTCAATAATCAAAACACAGTTGGCAATATGTGCAGGCCTGACTTCTCGAGCCCTGCTCCAGTGGATTTGATCTCTTCTGCTTAATGATTCTACCCCTGTTTTAGAATCTGGTACAGCTCTCCTTTCTGATGCCATGTATGGCCTGGTACATCTAGCGGCCAGGGATTGTGTCCTGTTGATGGTGATATGTTGTTGGCTTGGCTCAGTCATAGGGCAGCGGCCACAACTTCCAAAATCTGGTTGACCATCAGACCTTAGAGGAATGCTTCTGTTGGGTCCGATTTGGAGAAGATGGTGAAGAACCTGGGTGAGATGAAATCTTGACACCACCTGGAGGGACAGGTCCAGAGGGCCTGTGAAGCGGGCAGAAGCTGCTTTTATTTATTTATTTAACTTTTCTTCTATACCGCGCTAATCATATCAGTGCAGTGTACATCAAACAAAATCCTATACCATGCAGTTGGACAGCATAGTATTTACAGTGAACAGGGATTAAAACTTGGATATAACTTGGGTAACTTTCTACAGTTTATTTACATTGATGCCTATACTTTCCTGCTGTAGTCTATTCAGGGCTGGACAGGTTGGGCTGGCTAACAGTTATCTTGCTCTGGTTTCTACCTCTGGTTTCTGGGTAGTGTCTTATGAACAGGTGATGCTTCAGTGCCTTCCTGAATTGGGTCAGGTTAGTGATGGCACGCATGTCTGTGGGGAGGGCATTCCAGGCTCTAGGTGCGTAGATCGTGAAGGTCCTGTTGGATGTTGCCTTTGTGCATTTTGTCATTTCTTTTGGGATCATCAGGGTGTTCTCCGTTGTGGATCTTCTGTTTCTGTTAGGGGGTGTGGTGTGGATCATCTTGTTGATGGAAGTGGGGGGCTGATTGTTTAAGGCTTTGATGGTCAGGACTAAGATCTTGTAATGAAGTCTGGCCTGTATGGGTAACCAGTGGAGTTTCTTCAAAATTGGTGTGATGTGGTCCTTCCTTGATACCCCGACTAGGACTCTTGCGGCTTTGTTCATTGCAAGCTGGAGTGGGGTTAGCGTTGCCTGCGGGAGTCCAAATAGGATTACATTAGCGTAATCAAAGTGTGGGATTACTAGGGCTTGGTAGATTGTTCGGAAATCGAACCGCGCTGATGGTAAATAGTGCGGTATAGAAAAAACATAAATAAATAAATAAAAATAAATAAATCGCTGGGGTCCAGTAGTAATCGTAGATGCCGAAGTGTCCTTATTTTGTGGTATATTGTTTTTACTGTGTTTGTGTGTTTTCATGTCCAGCCGTTGGTCCAAGGTGATACCGAGGTATCAGATTGTGGGTTTTGTTATCAGCTCTGCATTCTTGACTTTTAGTGAGGGTTGGGGAATGAATTCTTGGCTCCTCGTAATGAAGAGGACGTCTGTCTTGTTGTTGTTAATCCGGAGGTTTTGCGTATGGAGCCAGTCCGCGACTGCGTCAAAACATCTTATTAGTGGGGAGAAATCTGGCTGGTCAGTCGAAAATGGCATGTATAGAAGGATATCGTCTGCGTATGCCAGACAGTGGACATTGAATGATCGGATTAGAGCACAAATGGGCTGCATGTAAATATTAAACATTAATGCCGATAGTGATGATCCCTGCGGCACACCCTGTTTTTGTAGAAACGGTTCTGAGGTTGCAGTGCTGGTCTTCACGTGTTGCCATCTGTTGGACAGGTAGGATTTGCACCAGTTTAGTGCAGTGCCTTGTATTCCTTTTTCCTTGAAACGCTCTGAGTATCTCATGGCTCACAGAGTCAAAGGCCGCTGCGATATCCATGAATATGAGGGCAAAACCCTGTTGAACGTTATCAATTCCTGAGACTATGGTATTGAAGAGGGTGGTGAGGAGGGTTTCAACGCCGTGTGCTTCTCTGAAGCCATGTTGGGATGAGTTCAGTGGTGCTTCGGTATCAATATGATGTTGGATTTGGTGTTGGACTACCTTTTCGATTGTTTTGGCAAGCAGTGGGATGCTCAAAATTGGTCTGTAGGATTCAACTTTAGTTGGGTCCAGCTTGTTGTTTTTCAGTAACGGTCTGATGGATGTGTGTTTTAATCTTTGTGGAAAAGATCCCGTTGAGAGCGATTGATTTAAGATTTTGCTCAGGAACTGGCTGAGGTCACAACGCAGTTCTCTTATCCAGGGTGCTGGACAGGGGTCGTTGGGTGCAGTGGTGGCGTTGATGGAAGCGATGGTGTCTTCAATCTCTTTGTTTGATATGGTGTTGAATTTGGACATTATAGTTGGATGTGGCAGTTTGTGCCATGGGGTGTAACTTGTGAGGTTTGTGCTCTTGTCAGTCAAGATCATCTTTGATTGTAGGTAGTCAGAGTATGCCTGTGGCAGTGGCATGTATGGTTGGTCTGGTGTTGGTTCTCTTGCTAATGTCTTTACGATATTGATTAGGTCGTGTGGCTTATTTATTGAGCGCTTCAGGAGTTCAGTATGGAACTGCTTCCTTCTCTCCATTATTTCTTCACGATGTTTCATTAGGTGTGAGTTATACGCACTGTGCGCTTCGATGGAACATGATTTGCGCCATCGTCTCTTGCGCAGGTGGAGGATGATGCTTGCAGTTCTTTGGAGTACCAAACTGCGTGCTCTCGTTTTCTTGGCTTTTTGTTAGTGGTTGGGAGGTGGGAGATGGAGTTGAGACTGTTGTCCCAATTATCTATCATTTTGTCTAGTCCATGGGCTGTGTTGTCGAGGAGTGGCAGGACTTTCTCAAGTATTTCTTCTTTGACAAAGGGTCGAAATCTTCTCGCTGGTGTCTTGAGAGAGGTAGTATCTCTGTTGGTGTTCTGGTTGTGATGGTGGGTGGGTATTTGGAATCTAAGCAGGCTGTGATCAGACCAGGGTACTGGTGTGTTATAGATAATACAAGATCATGAGTTGCTTCCAATGCTGATCGTGGGGCGAAGATCAGATCCAGTTTGTTTCCTTTCACGTGTGTGGGTGCGTTGACTAGTTGTTTGTATCCCAGCTCGTTGAGAGCTTCGAGGAAGGCTGTGTTTTGGGTATCTTGTAGGGTAGGTAAGTTGAAGTCACCTAGTAGCCAGTTTGGGGAACGTGGCTTATTTATGCTACAAGCGAGGTTGATTATTGTTGAGAGATCCTCTGATGATGATGTTGGTGCTCTGTAGAGTAGGTTGATTGTGCAGTGGTCGTTCACTATGGTGATTGTGTCTAGGTGGGTTGTGCTAGTGGCGTTGTTCAATTTGAATTGTAGTTCCGTTTTTGCGAGGATGAGAGCTCCTCCCCCTCTCTGTTTGGCTCTGTGGCAGGTGTAGAGTGAGAACTTGGGGGGTAACATCTGGTTAAGGAGGGTGTTGTCGCAGTCAGATAGCCATGTATCCGTGATCATTAGGATGTCCAGATCATGGAGGGTTATCAAGTCAGTGACCACCGGCCATTTTGAATGTATTGATCTTGCATTAATGAGAGCACACTTCAGCAGACGACGGTGCTGGTGTTTCTCGATGTGGGTCTTTTTGATATGTTGTAGTAAGATGTGCAGTAGGTGGGGGTGAAGTGTGCAATTGGCTTCTGTTGAGGAGTGGTGAAGGTTTTCTGCCCATCTCTTCCCGTCGCTCCGAAGTATCGGGATAAAATTAGGGCCTGGGTTAAAGGCGTGTGATCCACTGGGAAGCCCAGTGATGAGGTAGATACTGGCTATTGCTATAATTGGGTGCATTTTCTTGGTTGCTTCTGCGGTGTCTTGGTTGAGGAGGGATGCTATCTGTTCGTGGGTGAGTAGGTGATCTACTGGACAAATTGCAGCAGGACCTATAACAGCAGGCAGACCATGCACACTATCTAGTGATGAGTATGGTCAGCAGGTAGGCAGTCACGCTATCTGTTATGGATATATGTAATTAGAACAAGCTCATTCTCTCTCTAGTATGGAGACATGCAGTTAGGCAGACTCGCCGTTTTGTAGCAGACAGGCACCTATCTGGTCTTAATATAGGTAAATTATCTGGTAACAATACAGGCAGGCAGCTAGACAGGCATGCTATCCGGAATAGGCAAACTATCTGGCATCCTATATGTAGATAGACCGGCATGCACATATTGTATGTTCCCTCTAGAGTCCAGTCAATGGTGGTGTATTAATGGTTTATACTTTTTGGTTAAAGTGGTGTGTGAGGCAGTACTTGCATTTTAGTCTCGGTGGCTGAAGTTTCCGTATCTAGTTGCTCCTTTATCTGCGTTGGTAGTATGTGGCCTCCGCCTAAGGGCCATGCCAAAGGGCCCTCTGGCGAGGCCCTCAGGCGCGGGCCCGCAAGGCACAGGTGAGCCTCCTGGCGCTTCCTTTTGTATGTCAGGGGCTGCCCCGCTTCGGCAGCACAAGGCAGCTGATGCGGCTGGAGGAGAGTGGATGGCGGTCGGCAGCTTCTAAACCTGGGAGAGCTGCAGGGGTGCAGCTCTCCCAGGAGGGATAGAAGCTGCCGACCGCCATCCGCTCTCCTCCAGCCATTCTGTCAGCTTCCGCCTACTTCTCACGCTGGTCGGACTCCCAGGGGTCTTGTGACTCCCATCGCTGCTGACCTGGAAAGTTTTTCTTCCCCTCTGCTTATGGACTTCGGAGTTGTGTTCAGACCTTTTGTAGAGCGCTTGGGCCCAGGGACCCCGTCCCATCCTGAGAAGGACCCTCCCAGGCTGTGCAGTGAAGGTTTGGGTACCCATTCCCTGGTTCCTCAGGTTGGGGGCAGGCTTTGCCTCCACTTCAGGAATGGGCCTGGGTCACCAAGGATCGCCGAGTGCTAGTCCCCCATTCAGTATGGCTATGGCCTGCAATACAAAGAGCTGCTTCCAGCTGCTTGCGTTTTCTTTATCTTTATCTGCTTATTTGATATACCACACAGGCCTAACATCAAGGCGGTTTACAATAATAAAACAATGCTACAAAATCAGAAAGTAGAAAGGAGCACCATTTATCTATAGGACAGAGGAAGTGACAGTTAATGCACTAAACAGAAGAGTAGCAGGAAGGGAAGAGGTGAGTGGCTATCGGGGGGTTAGTGTGGATTGGTGTATGAAATGTTGAAGGCCAGATGAAACAAGTGAGTCTTTAGGTGGGTTTTGAACTTCTGGTAGGATGATTCTAGGCAGAGTGCGGCAGGCAAAGAGTTCCAGACTGCAGGGCCAAGAAAAAAGAAAGCAGAGTGGCGGGTGAGTTCTAAGTGAGCTTGTGAAGGGGAAGGTAGAGTTTGCGTGAAGGGACCAGAGCTGACGGTGAGGGGTGTGTAAATGGATAAGGTCGGCCAGCTATAGAGGGATAGAAGTATGGGAGGACCTTGTGAGTCGCAATCAGGAACTTGTAATGAATTCTATAATGGAGAGGGAGTCAGTGGAGATGGATGAGAAGGGGAATGATGTGGTTTGAATGAGTTGCATGTGTGACGACATGAGCGGCAGTATTCTGTAGTAATTGTAAGCGTTGCAACTGGTACTGTGTGAAACCTGCCAACGCGACATTGCAGTAATCCAATCTGCTGATCACTAAGGACTGAAGAAAAGTAGTTCTAGAGGAGGGAGATAAAGGGCGAACGGCTTGAATTTGATGCAGTGAAAAGGAGCGGCGGATAAGGGATGAAAGGTGGTCCTGAAATGAGAGCATGGAGTCAGGGGTAACACCTAGATAATGGAGAGAGGACACCATAGGGATAGGACTGGAATTGAGCAAAGGGATGATGGAGGGACAGGAGGCAGCAAATGAGAACCATAGAGCTGCGTATTTGGAGGAATTAAGGTGCAAATAGCCAAGAAACAAGTAGAAAGATGTGAAAGGCAGGCATTGAGCAGTGCCAAAACAGGAGCAGAAGGACTAGTATGATAGAGAAGAATAATTTTGTCGGCATAGTAATATGCTCACACTGTATATTGCTGCATAATGAGAGAAAGGGGAGCCAAAAAGATATTGAAAAGGAGAGGGGAAAGAACGGAGCCCTGAGAGACACCACACAAAAGGGGGATGTTGGCTGAGGAGTTAGAGTTATGGTGAACAGAGAAGGAGCGAGCGGTGAGAAAGGAACGAAACCAGTATAAGACAGTACTTCGAATCCCAGAATCATAGAGGTGTGAGAGGAGGGTAGAGTGATCCAACAAAACAAAGGCTGAGGAAAGATCTAGTGAAATGGCAAGAGAAATATCACTGCGGTTGTCAGAAACATGAGGTTCATTTAGAAAAGACAGAAGAACGGTTTCAGTGCTATGTCCCAATCTAGACCCGGATTGGTGAGGGTGAAGGGTATGAATGGACTTAACATGTGAAGACAGCTGGGCAAAGATAAATTTTTCCAGGACTTTGGAAAGGAAAGGAAGATTTGAGACGGGGCGCCAGTGTGCAGGTACTGTGGGATCCAGTGTTTTCTTGAGAATTGGGCGGATAACCGCACACTTCCAGGGGAAGGGGAAGATACTTGAGGATATGCTAGAGCTGAATATAGTCAGGATGAGTGGGAGAAGGGCAAGAGAAGGTGCAGATAGCCAAGGAGAGGGGATAGGATCCAGTGAGCAGGTGGTCTTGTGAGAAGTAGAAAGAGCTTTCTGTAATTCTGTCACGAAGATTGGATGAAAAGAGGACTAAGTATGGGGTAGGACAGAGTTAGAGGAAGGTGGTGGAGAAGAGTGGGCAGAGGAGGGTGGCAGAAAGGGGAGTGGGGGAGGGACATGTAGGGAATGTGGAGTGCAATTGGTTAACCTTGTCAGCAAAAAAGGAGGCCAATTGTGCTGGGCTTGACAAGTCACCCAAGGATGTCTGGGAGGCGGAAGTCCTAGGAGCTGAAAGGATATGGAGGACAGAGTAGAGCTGTCTAGATGAATTGGAGGATGAAGTGATAAGGTTAGAGTTTAGCTGTATGCACAGAGGAGCAATAGTGATGGTGGCAGTGGCGGAAATGAGACAATGGTAGATGATGGGTGTCTGTGCCAATGATGTTCAGCATGGCAGAGTTGGGAGCAGAGGAGGCGAAGACCTAACTGATACCAGGGTGAACGAAGGCGCTGAGATGATGTTAGAGTAGGACAAAGAGGGGCCAACTGATCAAGTGCAGATGTGGGTCTGTGAACAACAGGGCCACTGTGCGGGTCACCTTGGACAAGTTGCCTCTTCTGAAGGCTGTGGTGCCCTTTCCCCCAGATGATTGGGGCAGGGGCAGGTATTCAATCTGTTTCATGGTGGCTGGCAGGGTAGAAACATTCTGGCCCATTCTGGGCTTTAAGTATGTCAACGAGTGCATGCGGGTCATGTGTTTCAAGATGGCAATTTTGCAATCCAGGTTTCAGGTGGTGCGCAGAAAGAGTTCTCGGCATCTCTGGTTTTGGCAAGGCGTATTTTCATATTCCAGTTAAGGGGGATCAGCAAGTATCTGTTTTGCTATGTTTGGCTCTCACCTTCAGTTCACCACCCTTCCATTCAGACTATCCACTGCCCAAAGCACATTCTCAAAGGTCATGGTGGTGGTGTCGGTGGTGCTTTGTTGCCGAGGGATTTGTGTGCACCTATATCTGGGCTACTGGCTCATCTGAGCCCATTCTCCTTTAGCGGCGTCTCGGGTAGCTCCCCGTGTCCTTTCTGATGAGCCTCAGCTGGATGATCATTTGGGGAAGAGCCAGTTGTTGAATTCCAGGACTCAGGAGTTCCTGGGAGCACGTTTTTGATACTCGAGTATGCAGAGTCTTTCGGCCAGTGGAAAAAGTCAAGGATGTTTGATTGCCCAGGACTATTCTGTTCACAGCAGGCTCCCAGAGTCTGGGTTGATCTTTATCAGCAGTTCGAGCTCAGGCTCCCGCTCCCAATAATGGTGAAGACCAGGCTATTGCGGTGGCAGCAGCCCCATCTTCTGAGGAAGGGTGTGCCGCTGGATAATTGCTCATGGATCATTCTGGCATTGAATGCCAGTCTCTTGGGCTGGGGAACCCATTGCTAAAGCCAAACGGTCTAGGACCATTGGAACCACAGGGAGGCGATGTGGTCCATCAATGTCCTGAAGTGAGGGCCATTAGGTTTGGCTCTTCTACATCTCCATCCTCTGGTTGAGGGCCAGGTGGTTCACATGTTCTCAGGCAACGCCATGGTAGTGGCTTATATCGATCGGCAAGGCGGCACAAGTACTGCCGGGGTATCTCTGGAGATGGCTCTCCTCTTTGGGCAGCAAAGAGCCTCCTACTTTGTTGGCTCTGCACATTGCCAGTGTGGCTATGGATTTTCTCAGCGGGCACACTCTGGTTCCAGGAGAGGAAGTTGAATGAGGAGGTGTTTTCAGTTGTTTCTGTGCCACTGGGGTTGCCCCAAGAAGGATCTGATGGTGACCCGCTCCAATGTTAAAGTATGCCTCTTCTTCATTCACCACATTGTGACGGGGTCCAAAGGCCTTGGCACCCTGGCTCAACCTTGACCAGGTCAGTACTTGCTGTAGGTGTTTTCTCCATGGCCCCTGGTGGGGCATGTGATTTGGCATATGGAGTGCCATCCGAGAAGCAATATTCTGGCAGCGCCAGGTTGGCTGAGAAGAGCAGATCTGTTGCGGCTCCTGTGAGTGCCACCTCTTTGCTTGCTTCCGTTTTGGAGCTTATTGTGCCGGGAGCCGCTTTTCCTGGAGGGCCCAGCTCCCTTCTCGTTTACAGCTTGGCTCCTGTAAGGAGATGGTTAGCGCTTACGGGCTACTCTTTGGCTGTGATGTTCCATTCTGCTCAGAGCCCGGAGGAGGTCTACCAACCTTGCATAAGTGTGGGTCTGGTGTCTTGAGTGCTGGTGCGGTGCATAGCAGCTGACTCCTGGGGCAGCCAAAATGCTGCCTCTGTGGCCTTTTCTGCAGGACAGTCTGGAGAAGAGCCTTGTTTCTCTTAGCTGCCTGAAGGTTCAGGTGGCAGCTTTGGCCTGTTTCAGAGGGCTGTTGGCTGATAAGTCTCTAGTCTTATACTCAGATGTTTTGCGCCTTCTTCAGGGGGTTCAGCATCTGCTGCATCCTCTATAGTCTGTGGTCACTGCCTGAGATCTGTGTCTAGTGCTCGGGGCCCTGATTTCAGAGCCCTTTGAGCCATTGAAGCATGCTGCTCTGCAGGACTCACACTTAAGACAGTCTTCTTGGTTGCGATTGTTCTGCAAGGTGGTTTTCCAAGCTGCAGACTGTCTTGCTGAGATCCTTACCTATATTTTTCTGAGGAGGCCATTTCCATTCGACCTCTGCCTTCCTTCTTTCCTGAAGTGGTTTCTCCCTTAATGTGAACCAGGTGGTTTGCCTGCCCCCCTCCTCTAAGGAGCAGTGTCAGAGGAATGATAGGAGCTTCATCTTGTGGATGTCCGGAGGGTGATTCTCTGGTTCTTAGAGGTTACGAATTCTTGTCATAAGTCAGACCATCCTTTTGTGCTGTTTGCTGGCCCACACAAGGTGATGCGGTCACTAGCTCTACATTGGGGTGTTGGGTTAAGAAGACTATTGCTTGGTGGATCTGTTGTGGAGCCAGCTGCTTCTGAGGGTCTGCATGCCCATTATACCAGAGCACAAGTGTGTCTGTGGGTGGAGCAGAGCTCAGTAGCCTCTGCAGACATTTGTCAGGCAGTAATGTGGGCATGCTTGAGCGGACACAGCCTTTGGTTCTAAGGTTTTACGAGCTGCTGTGTCGTCTTCCCACCCAGTGAAGGCATAGCTTTGGTATGTCCCATTTGTCTGGACTAGTCTAGCAGGACGATATGGAAGGTGACATTTTGCTTACTAGATAATATCCTTTCCTTGAGTCCTGCGAGACCAGTCCAGGGCCTGCACCTGGAACTGTTTGCTCTGTTCTTCTGAGACCGTATCCTTGGCTCCGCTATGATTCCTTTTTTGGCTCTGCAGGTGCATCTACGAACAGCCTTCTCTTTATGCTTTTCTGTACACAGTTCTCTACTATTTGATTGCTTATTTTTGCCCACGTTGAGGTTGTGTGAGGCCTACCATGTTCTCCCATATGCTTTGAGATGGATACTGAAGAGACCTGGCAGAGGTGTATAGAGGCATGGGAGTGATGTCCATTGAAACCTGGGCTTTTCATTGGATCTTTGTCTCCACCAATCTGCTGATAGGGGAACACAACCCACTTGTCAATACTAATCTTGCAGGACTCAAGGAAAGAAACTTATCTGGTAAGTAAAATGTCACCTTAGAAACTAGTTGTGATGTGCAGTAAAAGACAATTAATGGTATTAAGAATGATCCACTGGATGCCACAATGATCAGGCTTGTGAATGATTATGTCCAGCTGCTAAAATTATCACACAACCCTATACGTTGTCTGGGCAGTAATTAAAGGAACTTAAAATGTAATTTAGAATAACCCCTTGACTCAGTGGCAACTGCTGTTCCCTGCTGTGTGGAAGACTTGGGCTTGACTCTCAGTCGTGGCTTGAGATGCCTGGGCTAACTGGAATGCATTGGAAGCAGCCACTGAAGGGCAGAGATGTAAACCCAGGACTGGGAGTAAAGCCCAGGTATTCACACAGCAGGGCACAGCAAAGAGTCAACCTAAATGCAATTTTAAGCAGTTACTGCCCAGTATAAAATTTGACTATACCAAGCTTCTAAGTTTGTTTACATTAATAAAACTTTATTTAGGATGAGATTTAATCCAATAAGCAAGTCTTCTCTGATAGTTTTACTTCATTGTCTGAAGACTTAGCATTGCAGAAAAAGAATGACAGTAGAAAAGAAACATTAAGCATATGTAGCATATTCAGTTTCATTAATGTAGAAATGTAGAACCTGGTAAATCTCTGGCTTTCCCCTTCACTTTGCAACCATGTGCTTTTCCCATGACCTTTCAAACTGTTGCCCTTTTAAAAATATGGGTTGCTTCATAGCCCTCCACTTGATATATTGCTGAGAGTTGTACCTTCTTCAAGTTGTTTCCTTCAGATAAGTTATTTTAACTCTCAAGTGCGGGTGTTTGCTGTGAGTGCACGTGTTGATGAATTCTGTGTATTAAAATGAACCTTAGAAAAGGAGAAAGAGAAGCACTGGAATCTGCAGATGAGTTGTCATTCTATTTTCTTTCAGAAAAAAAATGGGAAGGGGCATATACTGTGTGTATGAATTCTAAAATTAATATCCATACCACTTTAAGCTGAAGAGGGAAAACTATCAATTGGCAGCAAGGCTTGAGCATACAGTAGAATCCTAGTGAAAGGTTACTGTTGGTCTTTGACAGACAGTTAACTTAGATCTGGCTACCAAAGAGAGATTTATTGTGGGCTGGCTCCCTCTGGTGGCTAAAGAAGCCATTATTTTGAATACTCCATCACCCTGTTTTGAAATTGGACCTGCCTCCATTGAGGCAAATCTGTATCTCCAGGAACAAGCAGGAATGAGTCTTCACATATGGGTACGTCGGTACCGACGGAGCCTGCGCGGGAACGCTCCCCAGCTTCCCAAATAGGAAAGCTTTTGGGAGCATCCCCCAGCGCCTGCGCGCTGCCTTCCCACCTTTCCTAACCGCCTCTCCCCAGTTCTTCTTTTCCGCGGAGCCAGCAGGTCATGTTCCTGTCACTGCTGAAGAAGTTCTTTGTTTTATTTTATTTCTTTAGTCACGCGTCTGCCTTCTCCGATGTCTGACCGATACCGCCGGTCTTTCTTTCTTTTCTTAAAAAAAAAAAAAAAGAAAGAACATATTTTTCCCTCACTTAGTATGTTTTTCCTCTTTTGGGCCTTAGGCCTCACGAAAAATTTTCTTCATGGAAAAACCAGCCTCCGGGTTTAAAAAATGCACTAAGTGCAGCGGTACTATTTCTGTTACCGACACCCATGAATGGTGTCTCAAATATTTGGGTCCTGACCACTCCATTTTGGATTGTTCGTCCTGCTCCTTGATGTCCAAACGAGGATTACAGAACCGAGCAGCCAAGCTCCATGTTCTGTTTCCCTCTGATGCAGCCTCAGTGGCATCGACGTCTTCCAGGGCTGCTTCTTCCTCCCATGGATCTCAGGTAACCAAACATAAATCCAGCCGGTCCTCGAAGGGTAGATCTCCTTCCAAGCATCGAGATGCCTCCGGGCTTGCCCTCGAGGATCCTGCACCGGCAAAACTACCCCGGTGGGAAGCTCCAGCTTCCAAAGCTCCACCTATGGGGTTACAGGTTGACATCGATGGCACGGCCTCGACCGATCACCTGTTAGAATGCTCTGGGGTACCGGCACAACCTTCCGGTACCGAATTCCAGGCATTCATGGCGTCGATGGATCAGAATGTTCTATCCATGCAGCAGGCTATCACGGCCTTCATTCAAGCTGCGACGCCGCTGATACCACAACAAACTCCGTTGTCGGTATCGGCCCAGGTACCGGCACCAATGCCGGTACCGGTACCGACTGCATCGACATCGGCCATGGTGTCGTCTGCAGCGGTTCCCTGCCTAGGGATGCCCATCGGTACCGAACCAGTACCGATAACGCCCGATGTCGATACGGCTCGGTACGCGTATTGAGCTTTGAAAGAGCACCCTGACAGTCGATACTTTGATTCCTCCGAAGATTCTGATGCATCGGAGGCATCTGCTGAAGTATCCATAGCCCTTCCTGAAGAGCCTTCTCCAAAAAGAAGAATGTCTCCTCCAGAAGACTTGTCCTTTCAAGACTTCATAAGAGAAGTGGCTAAAGGGCTCTCTATTTCAGTAACCTCTGAATCAGAGCCTAGAGCTAAAAAATTGGACATTTTAGGTTATTCTAAGGCTCCTAAGGAGGCAGTCACCTTGCCAATTCATGAGATTCTTTATGATCACATGATTGACTTATGGGAGACTCCTCTCACTATCTCTCCTCATTCTCGTAGGTTGGACACTATGTACCGTGTCCCTCCTTGTCCTGGTTTTCATAAAACACAGCTTCCTCACCATTCTATTGTGGTGGAGTCAGCTATGAAAAAGATAGAGTGCAAAAAGACACTCCTCTGCTCCTCCAGGAAGAGAATGCAGGACCTTGGATGCTTTTGGTAGGAAAATCTTCCAAGCCAGTATGCTCATTGCCAGAATCAACTCCTATAGTCTTTATAGGGGAATGTTTCTGAAAGAAGTTGCAGATAAGCTGCACACTTTCCTCCCTTTTCTTCCAGAGGATAAAAGGGAAGAATTTCTTATTGGCTTAAGCATACTCAAGATATTTCAAAGTTTTCCAACCGTGCAGCTTTTGACTCCTTTGAAGGTGCCAGCAGAGCTTCGGCCATTGCCATAGCTGCACGCAGAATTGCTTGGCTCCAAGCTTCTGATCTAGAATCTTGGGTCCAGGATGGCTTGGGAAATCTTCCCTGTACAGGAGAAAACCTGTTTGGCAAAGATTGGCAAATAAAAGCCACTCAAATGGATGCAGAAAATTCTGCTTTGGATAGACTTTCAAAGTCAACTTCCATTCCTGCCAAGAAAAAACCTTTCAAGAAGTCTTTTTTCAAGAAGTCTTTTTTCAAGAAAGGCAGATTCCATCCTGCTTCTGGCCAACAATCATCTACAGGTCGTTTTGCTGTTAAGCGTCAGCAACTTAAACAGGCCAGGCCTAAGCCTACAGGGGCTGCTGCAACTCAGCAGACCCAGCCTCCTCAGGGCTTTTGACTTGATGCTAGAGAACTTAGCCTTTCTGGCTCTGAAACAGCCAGAGCCTCTCACCATTCCAGGAAGGTTAGCTCATTTTGCTCCCAGATGGGAGCAAATTACAACAGAGCAGTGGACCCTCTCCATCATAAGGGAGGGCTACAAACTTCATTTCTCAAACCTTTCTCCTCACACCATGGTGAGACATTTCAATTCTTCAACATCTCTCCTCGACCTTCTAGGTCAGGAGGTGGCTGCCCTTCTTGCCCAAGGGGCAATAGAAGAAGTACCTCTTCTTCAGCAAGGGTCAGGGTTTTACTCCCCCTACTTTCTCTCCCCCTACTTTCTGATCCCAAAGAAAACAGGGGGCTACAGACCCATATTAGATCTCAGAGAATTGAACAAATTTCTATGCAAGGAGAAATTCAAGATACTTTCTCTGGGTACTCTCCTTCCATACCTTCAGAGTCAGGATTGGCTTTGTTCTCTAGATCTCAAGGA
The DNA here is from genome assembly GCA_033557465.1 of Ichthyophis bannanicus. Taxonomy (NCBI): domain Eukaryota; kingdom Metazoa; phylum Chordata; class Amphibia; order Gymnophiona; family Ichthyophiidae; genus Ichthyophis; species Ichthyophis bannanicus. The sequence goes on from CM066032.1 coordinate 340,915,039, forward strand.
TGCGTACACACATGTCCTCATCCATCCATCTCACAGAAGGTTCCTCCGTTTTCTTTTCCAAGGAAAGCATTACCAATACAGGGTGCTTCCTTTCGGTCTGGCCTCTGTTCCAAGAGTGTTCACCAAATGCATAGCAGTAGTAGCTGCATTTCTACGCACTCTGGGAATATTTGTATTCCCATACCTGGACGACTGGCTCATCCGAGCTCCATCTCAGTCAGAGGCCCAGACTTCCCTGGACTGCACAAGGCGCATTCTGCAGTATCTGGGACTTGTGGTAAACCTCCCAAAGTCCCAGCTCACCCCTACTCAGTCCCTAGAGTTCATAGGGGCCTGGCTAGATACTACCACTGCAAGGGCTAAGGCCCGTTGCCTACGCCTAGTGCAGTTAGCCTCCCAGATTCAGTCAAAGAGCCATTTAACTGCCCGGGAGATGCTACAACTGCTAGGCCACATGGCATCCACAGTGCATGTGGTCCCCTATGCTCACCTTCACATGAGAGCAGCTCAATGGACTTTGTCCACCCAGTGGACTCAAGCATCAGCTGCTCTGTCAGACAAAATAGCAACCTCCAGGCGCCTCTTTTGGTCTCTCCAGTGGTGGAAGTCCATCCAAAATCTGTTGCTGGGGTCCCCCTTTCAACAGTTGTTGCCCCAGGCAACCCTCACAACAGATGCCTCCCAAACAGGTTGGGGAGCTCATCTAGAAGACCTCTCCACTCAGGGCACTTGGTCTCCACAGGAGACCTCTCTACATATCAACCACTTGGAGCTCCGAGCAGTTTTTCTAGCTCTCAAGGTCTTCCATACCCTGCTCAGCTACAAGACAGTCCTCATTCATACGGACAATCAGGTAGCCATGTTTTACATAAACAAGCAAGGAGGAACTGGCTCTCTGTCGCTTTGCAACGAAGCTTTAAGATTGTGGGCCTTCGCCAGAGAGCATCAAATCCATCTCCTGGCCGTATACCTTCCAGGAATCCAAAACTCTTGGGCAGACAGACTCAGTCGAGTTCTGCTTCCACACGAATGGTCCCTGCACATGGACCAGGTACTCAGAATCTTTCAAGAGTGGGGAACCCCGGACATAGACCTTTTTGCAAGTCCGTGGAATGCCAAACTTCCCCTGTTCTGTTCCAGAATTCCATGTCAGGGAGTTCAGGCCAAGGATGCCTTCCTCCTTCACTGGGGTCAAGACTTCCTGTATGCCTTTCCACCCATTCCCTTAATTCCCAAGACTCTGTTCAAGCTCCAGAGGGATCAAGGATCTATGATCCTCATAGCTCCACGCTGGCCACGCCAAGTGTGGTACCCTCTACTTCTGCATCTCTCTCAAGCTCCCTCCCTAGACTTGGGAGCTGCTCTAGACCTTCTGTCCCAGGAGGAGAGGACTTTGTGGCACCCAAACCCCAAGTCCCTTCACCTCAGGGCTTGGTTGCTGAAGGCTTAGACCTTCAAGGTTGGAATCTTTCTCAGCAGGTGAAGGATATCCTCCATGCTTCCAGAAAACCTTCTACTAGACGTTCCTTTGCTTTTAAATGGAAAAGGTTTTCCATTTGGTGTACTGAGAAGGGTCTTGACCATCTAGCACTACCTTTGAATTCACTATTGGAATATCTCCTGCATCTCTCCAATGCAGGCCTTAAGACAAATTCAGTAAGGGTTGTCAGACGGCTGCCTGGGTGAGAATCTTCACAGTCTTGTCAAGTGCATATATCTATATGATTTGCAAGGTATTGTGGGCAATGTAGTTCATTCACACCAGACACAGCTGCTGACAATAATTTAGTTGTGCTCTTGGGTAAAGCCAATAAGATATTTATTTATGGGGTTATTTCTCCCAACACAGATATGCTTGGTAGCACATAAATTAGGTTACTTGCTTTCAGTGTTAACTTGGAAAAACAAAGTTAAAATCAGGAAAACAACAAATGAAAAGCCACAAAGCAAGAAACAAACTGTTCTTTTCAGGTTAACTTCTGATTACTTCCCACATAGATACAGAAGTGATTCTCTCCTAGCTCACAAGCAATTAGGTAAGGCTTAATTGCTAGCAGTTACCAGCTGAAACCCCTTAGCTGGCTTGCCTTCCACTGTGTGGGTCAAATCCTGCTTCAGGAGCTTTTCTGAGTAGATTAAAGAACAAATTTGTATTTCTTTGTGATGGTTGCTGTACTTTATAACAGAAAGTTACCAACGGAGTTTAGATAGAGAGCAGTCCATATAAACAGGATCCTCATCTGCTATTGTTCCCCCTTGTTCAACAAGCATGGGTTCAATATCATGGATTGGCACAGATGAATCTCTCAATGGAACATTTTCAGGAGAATACTTGTTTCCCTGCTGTCTTTCAAGGTTATAGCTAGGGCATAGATCAGTGTTCATATCTGAGCTTCCATTGCTGCTAGAGTTCCTCTCTATATAGCCTGGCCAGTATGTAGTCCAGTTCTTATGTCCAGCCTTCCAATCCAGAACCCTGGACACTGGATCTCTCTTCACATACCTTCTGGCACAGGTCTTAGGGTCCCTTCCACGTGCAGCCGTCTCCCTCACAGGTAGCCTCTGGTGATTCCTAGCTCTGCAGCACCATTCCTCTGGCTTTCCCCAGTCCAATGGTGTATGCTGGCCCTTGGAATACCTCCCAGTATACGTACTGCTTTGGACTCTTCTAGACCTCTCAAAGGCTTTTCTCTTCCTTCTTCCAAAGGGTCTCTTTCCCTCTTTGTCCGTCCGGTTTGGCTTCTGCTTCTGATGATCCTTCAGATGAAACTGATGATCAAACTCAAGCTGATTCTCAGGATACTGAGGACAATTCTCTTGATATCCAAGGTGATCATGAAGATGGTCATCTGTAGAATAAACTCTACTCTTATTCTGCTTAGATGAGTGATCCTCCCTAACACAGCGCAGCTGTGCTGAATCAGGCCTTGCCCTTTGAGATGAGTGTTCCATCCTAGCACAGCGCAGCTGTGCTGAATCAAGCCCTGCCCTTTGCAATGAGTGCTTGGGGATTACCTCATAGCCCTTTTGATTGAACACACGTTTTCTCACTTCAGCTCCTCTCATGGCTGTTGGAAACCTGGTGCATTCTGGGTCTGGTAGTCTTTTATGGCAAAATTCTGTTTTCTCATTTCTACCAGCACTGACAGGTTGCTTGTTCAGAGACACTTCACCTTTTCTATAGCCCCTTCCTGAGCTATGATAAGCTTCCTTATCACAGGGTCCATTTGAGTGCTATTGCAGCATCCCTTAAGCCTCTCAATGGACAGCCTATTTCCTCTCATCCTCTTATTGCAAGATTCATGAGAGGCCTAACTTTAACTAAACCTCCCATTAGGCCTCCTCTGGAGGCATGGGACTTAAATCTGGTTCTTGGTCAGCTTATGAAGCCACCTTTTGAACCCTTAGCCACCACCTCCTTGAAATTTCTTTCCTGGAAGGTTATTTTCCTCATTGCAGTCACCTCACCTCGCCGCATCAGTGAACTGCAAGCCTTAGTGGCTAATCCACCTTATACAAGGTTCCATCATGATAAGGTAGTCCTTAGGACCAATCCACACTTTATGCCTAAAGTGGTCTCACCTTTTCATCTTAATCAAGAGGTGTATTTACCTGTCTTTTTTCCAGGTCCTCATGCATCAAGTGCAGAGAGGAATCTTCATACCCTGGATTGTAAGAGAGCTCTTGCCTTTTACTTACAAAGGACACAGCAACATAGAAAGTCTTCTCAACTCTTTGTTGCTTTTGATCCCTCTCATTTGGGACTTCCAGTCTCTAAGAGGACACTGTCCAATTGGATTGCTCAGTGTATTTCTTTCGCCTACCAGAGTAAGAACCTTTCTCTGGAGGGCCATGTCACAGCTCATAATGTGAGGGCGATGGCCACCTCTATGGCTCATCTAAATTCTGTGTCCATCGACCAGATCTGTCGAGCGGCCACCTGGGCCTCGGTTCATACCTTCACAGCCCATTACTGTTTGGAGAAGGACTCCCGCCGGGATGCCTTGTTTGGTCAGGCTGTTCTCAAACACCTGTTCCATGCTTAATCAACTCCTGCCCTCCTTCCCTGGATGGATGCCTGAGATCCATAGGAGGAGGTAGAGCCCTTCTCAGGGTTTCATAACCTTGGGGATCTCCCAGGCATCTCTAGCTAGGGAGTCCCCATATGTGAAGACTCATTCCTGCTTGTTCCTGGAGATAGCACAGTTACTTACCTGTAACAGGTGATCTCTGGGAACAGCAGGAATAAGTCTTCACAACCCACCCACCTCCCCTAGGAGTTGTATCTCTCTATCTATCTTTCCTTTCCTCTCTCTCTTTGTCTCAGCTTTAAAACTCGAACTGGGGAGAGGCGGTTAGGAAAGGCGGGAAGGCAGCGCGCAGGCGCTGTGGGATGCTCCCAAAAGCTTTCCTTTTTGGGAAGCTGGGGAGCGTTCCCGCGCAGGCTCCGTCTGTACCAACGTACCCATATGTGAAGACTTATTCCTGCTGTTCCCAGAGATCACCTGTTACAGGTAAAGTAGCTGTGCTTTCTTGGTAAAGGCTAATTTTATAAAAGCCTCAGAATTCATGAATTATTAATCACTTGGATCTTATTGGAGGAGTAACCTAGTGGTTAGAGCACTGACTTGGTAACCAAGAAACCAGGGTTCGATTCCCACTGGTACTCCTTGTGACCTTGATCAAGCCACTTAATCCTCCATTGCCTCGGAAGAAAGGCCTGGCAATCTATTTCTGATCACACTGCCAAGAAAGCCCAGGAGCTGCTGGGTTGTCAGGAGTCAGCATTGACTTGAAGACACACATGGCATCTTGCATTTTTGTTGAATCTTTTTGGTTGATGTGGGCATAATGTTAATTCATACTTTAGTAAGAGAAGCATTATAGTATTGAATCAAATACATTTTAACTAATGTGATAGCACTGTCAAATGATGACAGGTAGGGAAAGATCCATAGAGTTAGGAAAAACAATGCTGAAATGGTTTCTTTTGAATCAGAAATTGTTGCCAGCGTTCACTAGTCTTTTCCATGTTTTAAAAAAAAATTGTATAGTTTACTTAAACATGGAGTGGAGGAGTAGCCTAGTGGTTAGAACACTGACTTGGTAACCAAGCAACCAGGGTTCAATTCCCTCTAGCACTCCTTGTGACCTTGGGCAAGTCACTTAACCCTCCGTTGCCTTGGAAGAAAGGCCTGGCAATCTACTTCCGTTGACACTGCCAAGAAAACCCAGGAGCTTCTGGGTCGCCATGAGTCAGGACTGACTCGGAGGCACACATTGCATTGTACTTAAACATAGCAAGTAATTACAAAATGACGTTGGCTGGAATTTTAAAGGTGAAGAAAATGATGTAATCCCATTATTATTGCTATAACATACTAATTATGTTTGTTATGATTATGTGCAATTGTATAAGAGGATCAGAGTGGAGGAGTAGCCCAGTGGTTAGAGCATTGGACAGAGAACCAGGGAAGCCCATTTGAAATCCCACTGCCACGTCCTGTGATCTTGGGCAAGTCACTCCACTCTCGATTGCTTCAGCTGCAAACAGATTGTAAACCTTCCAAGGGGGAGAGAAAAAGCATACCTACTGTACCAATTGTAATTGACCTTGAATTACTCCTGAAAAAGGTGTAGTGTAATCCAAAGTTTCACTTGACATGACAGGAATGTTGGGGTCTCAGCATTTAGCCCTTCTTGGTGCAAAGTCTGAGTCAAATGAATTCAGAGCAGAAAGACTTCTCTGCCCCCTAATCTCTCGAACCTGAAGCCTAGGGAAAGTGGCATACCAAGGGCACAGAGGCAGCGTGGCAAATCATCAAAGGCATTTAGTAAGTTTGCTGCATGCACGGCCCAGAAGTTTGGCGGCATCTGGAGTGGGGGGTTGATTGCAGGGAGGGGAGTCTGCTCCAGGTGACAATTAGGCTTGGTGTGCTACTATCTAGGGAGCCGGGTTTTAGGCAACAGAAGTCTGAACTTCAGGATTATGATTTCAGATTTACATTCAAGTGGTGGTCTTTGAGTTGGAGTCTAATGAATCTTTAAGGCCTTGGACAACTGTCTCGGGCCTGCCTTTCTGAAGAACATTCTTCTGACCACCTAACGCAAGCCCATCATGATGAGGGCAGATTTTCCTAGCTACCTCATACTCTGCCAGAGAATTCTGTATATTATGTATAAAGAGAGAAGCTCCTCAAATACCAAGAAATGCAGAGATTAAGAAAATGTGGCAGAAAGATGCAGAATATTTCCAGTCATGTTGACTATTAAAGGCTTGATCAGAAGCCATGTACGAGCACACCTTTATATATTATCTATAAATAAAACATCTTATGAACTCTTGAAGGAAGCACACTTTGACACAGTGCAAGTGAGCATTAGCAGTAAATTTGAGAGACTAATATTTTCCATATACCTTGGCTTAGGTGTGGCGTTTGTTGGTCATAGTATGATGGTACGCAGAAAGATAACCCATTTGAAGAGCTTGCCCCCCAGAGACCACCCCCATACGGTAGTTCTACTTAAGAATATGGATACAAGGCATGTATGTTCAGACAACTGAAAGAGTTGACAAGGTCTTGTTGACATACCAAAATGTTAGTCAAATTTACCTTCTGAAGGATGTGATTTTCAGACTCTGGACGACTTTGGAAGATGTGTCAAGAAGGCAGACATTTTCCATCACCCAATCGACATAGACAAGAAGCAAGAAAGGTATTTATAGTGTCTTGTAAAATTTCACACCGTTGTATATTTTTCACATTAATGCATTTTGAACTGGAATTTTTTTAGACAACATAAAATGGGAGTTTGTTACACTGACCTGCACAACATAATCTACACTTAGAGCAGAAAGAGCAATTGTGAAAGTCTTCAAAAAATAATTAAGAATAAGCAACCAAAAAAATCTTGATTGCTTAAGTCTTCATACCTATTAACTTAGTGATGGACAGGAGCCCTTTTTGCAACAATAACAGCCATGAGTCATTGAGGAGTCAGCTTTGTACAATGGGATGGTTCGGTTTTTGCCCATTCTTTTTGGCAGCATAACTCGAGCTCTTTCAAGTTGACTAGAGAGTGTTTATTTATTTATTTACATTCTCTTATATACCGCGCTATTCTGCATCAGTGCGGTTTTACATTGAACAAACTGAAATTACATTGAACAGGGCATTATAACTTGGAGATAACTATTTTACAGGGAACATGGGCTATGGAGGGTTAAGTGGCTTGCCCAAGACCACAAGGAGCACCTGTGGGACTAGAAACCCCAGTCCTTCCGGCCCATGGTTGCTGTCCTCTAGTGGGATTTGAACCCCCGACCTTCCGGCCTGAAGTACCTTGCCCCAACCACTGGGCCACTCCTCCACTCCATTGCATTCTTTTCTACTGGATTTAGGTCTGGGCTTTAACTGGGCAACTAAGGCATTTATTTTCTCCTGGCTGAGCCACTCCATATTGCTTTTTGCTTCGTGTTTAGGGTTATTGTCCTGCTCAAAGGTTAATCTTCTCCATATTTCCCAGGAATATGGTAGACTAGTACAGGTTTTTCTCCAGGATCTACTTGTATTTTGCACCATCCATTTTTCCCCTTAACCTTCCCAAATATCCATATCCGTGCTGCTGCAAATCTGCACAACCTGCCACCATTACCATGCTTTAGGCTAAAGCAGTGTTTCTCAAACCGATACTTGCGTACCCCCTAGCCAGTCCAATTTCCAGAATATCCATAGTGAATGTGCATGAAACAGATATGGAGGTCAGCGCATGTACAGTTGTGGTTAACATTATTGCCACTCTTGCAGTTCAACCCCTTAATGTCCAATATCTTAAAAAAAAAAAAAAGTGGCCAGCGAAATGGCTTTGGACTATATATGCACATATATTTGACACACAAAATAATCAAACAAAACAAGATCAATTAAAGGAAATAGTATAAAAACTGGGACATTGGATTATTGGCACCTTTATAAACAAGCAAACAAAAGTCACAACAGAGTAGTAATGGGTGATTTCAATTACTCCGGTATCGACTGGGTCAGTGTCACAGCAGGACAAGCTAAAGAGATAAAGTTTCTAGATGGAATAAATGACTGCTTCTTGGAGCAGCTGGTTCATGAACCGACCAGAGGGGAAGCCATACTGGACCTAATCCTTAGTGGAACGCCAGATCTGGTGCAAGAAATAAGGGTGTTGGGACCACTTGGCAATAGTGATCATAGTATGATCATGTTTGATTTAATTAGTGGAGGACAGATAGTAAAGGCATCCACAGTACTACCTTTTAACTTTCAAAAGGGAGACTATGATAGAATGAGGAATATAGTTAGGAAAAAACTGAAAGGAGCGGTTCCAAAGGTTAAAGACTTACTGCAAGCTTGGGTGTTATTTAAAAATACTATCCTCGAAGCCCAGACCAGCTGTATTCCACGCATTAGGAAAAGTGGAAGAAAGTCCAAAAAACTGCCAGCATGGTTTAAAGGTGAGGTCAGAGAGGCTGTTGCTGCCAAAAAAGCAACCTTCAGGAAATGGAAAAAAGAGCCAAACGATGAAAACTGGAAACAGCACAAGCACTGGCAAGTTAAATGCAAAGCATTGATAAGGCAGGCAATGCGGGAATTTGAGAAGAAACTTGCTACGGAAGCAAAAACACGAAATAAAGACTTTCAAGTACATTAGTAGCAAAAGGCCTGTGAGAGAGTCAATTGGACCATTAGATGATAGAGGGGTAAAAGGGGCAGTAAGAGGAAACAAGGCTATAGCAGAGAGACTGAATGAATTCTTTGCTTCGGTCTTTACTGAGGAAGATGTAGGGATGTTACCCAAGACTGAAGTGGTATTTAAAGGTGATACTGCAGAGGAACTGAGAGAAATATCGCTACACTGGGAAGATATATTACAACTATTTGATAAACTGAATAGTAGCAAATCACCTGGACCGGATGGTATACATCCCAGAGTGTTGAAAGAACTGAAATATGAGATTGCAGACCTGCTATTGGTAATCTGTGAACTTTCATTAAAATCATCTGTAATACCTGAAGATTGGAGGGTCGCCAGCGTAACACCAATTTTTAAAAAGGGTTCCAGGGGTGACCCAGGAAATTACAGACCGGTGAGCCTGACGTCAGTACCAGGGAAAATGGTAGAAACCATCATAAAGAACAAAATTACACAGCATGTAGATAGTCATGGCCTAATGGGAGACAGCCAACATGGCTTTAGACAAGGAAGATCTTGTCTTACTAATCTGATATGTTTTTTTGAAGGTGTGCATAAACAGGTAGACAAAGGTGAGTCGGTTGATATAGTGTATCTGGAATTTCAGAAAGCTTTTGACAAAGTCCCCCATCAGAGACTTTTGGCGAAGCTAAAAAGTCATGGGATAGGAGACAGTGTACTATTGTGGATCGGGAACTGGTTAAAAGATACAAAGCAGAGAGTAGGGCTAAATGGCCAATATTCCAAATGGAAAAAGGTGAATAGTGGAGTACCCCAGGGATCTGTACTGGGTCCGCTGCTTTTTGACATATTCATAAATGACCTGGAAAAGGGAATAACTAGTGAGGTTATCATATTTGCAGATGACACAAAACTGTTTAAAGTTGTTAAAACCCAAGAGGATTGTGGAAAACTGCAGGAGGATCTGGATAATTTGGAAGACTGGGCATCCAAATGGCAGATGAAATTTAATGTGGACAAGTGCAAAGTTATGCACCTAGGAAAGAACAACCCACACTATAGTCACACGATGCAAGGCTCCGCATTAGAAACCACCACCCAGGAAAAAGATTTAGGAGTCATCGTGGATAACATGTTAAAACCCTCCGCCCAGTGTGCAGCGGCGGCCAAGAAAGCAAATAGAATGCTAGGTATCATAAGGAAAGGGATGGAGAATAAAACAAAGGATGTTATAATGCCTCTGTATCGCTCCATGGTACGACCGCACCTTGAATATTGTGTGCAATTCTGGTCACCGTATCTTAAAAAGGACATAGCGTTATTAGAAAAAGTACAGAGAAGAGCCACCAAATTGGTGAAGGGGATGGAAGGCTACTCCTATGAAGAGAGGCTAAGAAGGTTAGGGCTCTTTAGCCTGGAGAAGAGACTGCTGAGGGGAGATATGATAGAGGTCTATAAATTAATGAATGGAGTGGAACGGATAAACGTGGATCAATTGTTTACGCTATCAGAGTATAGAAAGACTAGGGGACATGTAATGAAGCTACAGGGTAAACTATTTAAGACAAATAAGAGAAAATATTTTTTCACTCAACTTGTAATCAAACTCTGGAATCTGTTACCGGAGGATGTAGTAAGGGCTGTTAGTATAGCTGGGTTTAAAAAAGGTTTGGACAAGTTCCTGGAGGAAAGGTCCATAAACCACTATTAAAAAGGGACCCAGGATATCAATGCTTGACCCAGTACAAGCATTGTGGAACCTGTGTCTTTTGGGGATATTGCTAGGTACGTATGACCTAGATTGGCCACTGTTGGAAACAGGATACTGGGCTTGATGGACCTCGGTCTGACCCAGTATGGCATGTCTTATGTTCTTAATTCAGATAAGTTTGAACTGAAGAACCACATTCCCACTGCGGTAAAATTAGATGCACCTGTGATCAATTTTCAGTACTCTCATGACTTAGATCAACCAATGAATGATGGCCCTAATATTTAAAATGGCCACATTCACTCCCTGTTCCATTTTCACAATGGTGAAGACAACAGAGCTACCTGAGAGGTCAGAAAAGCCATTATCAAACTTCAAAGGGGTACAAGTCTTTGAAGACTGGGATTCCTTTGTCTACAGTTTGCAGTGTTAACAGTCCCCTTTTTTCCTTTAGAGATCCTCTGTTTGTCCCATGCCATTTTGAATTCAGACACTGTCTTCATCTCTACCACCTCCTCTGGGAGACTATTCCACGGATCTATCAAGCTTTCAGTTAAAAAAAAAAAAATATATATATATTTCCGCATATTACTCATGAGTCTATCCCCTTTCACCCTCATCCTATGTCCCCTTGTAGCAGAGCTTGCTTTCAATCGAAACAGGCTCTCCTCCTGTGCATTTATGCCACGGAGCTATTTAAACGCCTCAATCATATCACCTCTATCCTGCCTTTCCTCTAAAGTATACATATTAAGATCCTTAAGTCTGTTATCATATGCTTTTTAAGGACTAGAAAGGGGGACTGTTACTTCTGGAGAGAAATCTGCAACTGTGAGTATATACTTCTGGTAATTTTCTAAAAATAATTCTTTGTATTAAAGCTACTTAATCTGTGAACCCACTGTTTTTTGTTGGATCAGTTAGGGCCTAGTAGCAGCAATTAAAGTTTGAATTTAAAACACAGAGTAGAGCTTTCTGGTTACATTTCATACCCAGCAGAGAGCTTGTAGTTTAAATTTCATAAGAAGTTAGAGCCTAGTAGCAGCTAAGAGCTATAATTTAAATCAATTCAGAATTTAGCTTACCTCAGCAGCACAAGACACAGGGTACTGTGTAGCAGCCCTCTTTTAATAAGTGTTATTTCCCTCCCTCCCCTGGGATAATCGTAGCTTTATAGGTACTTACACATCTTAAAAGACAGGAGGTGCTTTCAGGTGAAGCTCATTACCCAAATCAGTCATACACTAAGGACCTGAGATTAATTAAGCTTCAGGTGAACAAGGTATATTAAACGTATTAGGTACAGTTTTATTGGTATAAATACCCATAGCAACCCCTAGTAAGTAAGAACTTAAAGATCTAGACACAAACTTAAAACTAAGATGCAGACAGCAGTCCAGCAGCGGTATGGGGGCTTTCCTTTTTTTTGCATTGAGTGTCCACATGTATGATTTTCTCCCAGTTGGTGAGAGGTCTTACGTGTGCACTAGGTTCAAGGAGCTCTTTGCTCTCAGGGAACAAGTCCGTTCTCTAGAGGCTAAAGTAGCAGACTTGGAAAACATAAGATAGACAGAGAGGTACATAGACGAGACCTACAGGGATATAGTCCTGAAGTCCCACCTCCAGTCTGGCAGCACCCCTGTTGCCATGGAGGAGAGAGGTCACGTGACAGGAGAGCATCACCCTGGTGTGGCAGGAAGTGATCCTGTAACTAGGATCTGTCCTCCAGGTGATGTAAAACCCTCTCGCACCGAGGAGGTTTCTCCAGGGCCATGTGCCCATGAGGGAAGGGTTAGGACAGCCGTTATAGTTGGTGATTCGATCATTAGGCATGTAGATAGCTTGGTGGATGTGAGGATCGCCTGGTAACATGCCTGCCTGGTGCGAAGGTAGCGGACCTCACGCGCCACCTAGATAAGGTCTTAGATAGTGCTGGGGAGGAGTCTGCTGTCTTGGTACATGTCGGTACCAATGACATAGGAAAATGTGGTAGGGAGGTTCTGGAGGCAAAATTTAGGCTTTTAGGTAGGAAGTTGAAATCCAGAACTTCCATGGTAGCATTCTCAGAAATGCTTCCTGTTCCACGCGCAGGACCCAAAAGGCAGGCAGAGCTCCGGAGTCTCAATGCGTGGATGAGACAATGGTGCAGAGATAAGGGTTTTGGATTTGTTAAGAACTGGGGAACATTCTGGGGAAAGGAGGGGCTCTTCCGAAGGGATGGGCTTCACCTTAACCGGGATGGAACCAGGCTGCTGGCATTAACCTTTAAAAAGGAGATAGAGCAGCTTTTAAACTAGATATTAGGAGAAAGCCGACAGTCGCCCAAGAGCAGATGGTTCAGAAGAATGTATCCTTGAAGGATACTACCAAAAGCATAGAGGTTCCACAAAAGAGTAAAGTAGCCCAAATGCCCTCAAGTATGGAGCAGACTGAGCTTAAAGATCCCAATTTACCCATATCTAACAATAGCCAAATTAACATGAATAACATACATTCTCTAAAATGCTTGTATGCAAATGCTAGAAGTCTAAAAAATAAGATGGGAGAGTTAGAATATATAGCACTAAATGAAAGGTTAGATATGATTGGAATATCAGAGACATGGTGGAAGGAGGACAACCAGTGGGACACTGTGATACCTGGGTACAAACTATATCGTAATGATAGAGCTGATCAAATTGGTGGAGGGGTTGCGCTCTATGTTAGAGAGGGCATTGACTCAGAAAGGATTAAAGTTTTCCAGGAAACAAAATCTGCTGTAGAATCTATATGGATTGAAATTCCATATAAAAGGGGGAAGGTAATGGCAGTGGGGGTGTACTATCGAGCACCTGGCCAGAATGACCAAATGGATGATGAAATGCTCAAAGAAATCAAGGAAGCTAACAAACGTTACAGCGCAGTAATAATAATGGGTGATTTCAACTACCCCGGTATCGACTGGGTCAGTGTCACGTCAGGACATGCTAGGGAGATAAAGTTCCTAGATGAAATAAATGATTGCTTCTTGGAGCAGCTGGTTCATGAACCGACCAGAGGGGAAGCCATATTAGACCTAGTCCTTAGTGGAACACCAGATCTAGTGCAAGAGATAAGGGTGTTGGGGCCACTTGGCAATAGTGATCATAGCATGATCGCCTTTGATTTAATTAGTGGAGGAGGGGATAGTAAGGAAATCCACAGTACTACCTTTTAACTTTCGAAAGGGAGACTATGATAAAATGAGGAAAACAGTTAAGAAAAAACTAAAAGAAGCAGTTGCAAAGGTTAGACGTACATCAGGCTTGGCTGTTGTTGAAAAATACTATCTTGGAAGCCCAGACCAGCTGTATTCCACGCTTTAAGAAAAGTGGAAGGAAGTCCAAAAAACTGCCAGCATGGTTTAAAGGTGAGGTCAGAGAGGCTGTTGCCAAAAAAGCATCTTTCAGGAAATGGAAAAAAGAGCCAAACGACGAAACCTGGAAACAGCACAAGCACTGGCAAGTCAAATGCAAGGCATTGATAAGGCAGGCAAAGGGAGAATTTGAGAAGAAGCTTGCTGCGGAAGCAAAAACGCGAAGTAAAGACCTTTTCAAGTACATTCGTAGCAAAAAACCTGTGAGAGAGTCAGTTGGTCCATTAGATGATAAAGGGTTAAAGGAGCACTAAGAGGCGACAAGGCGATAGCGGAGAGATTGAATGAATTCTTTGCTTCAGTCTTTACTGAGGAAGATGTAGGGATGTTACCCATGACTGAAGTGGTATTTAAAGGTGCGGAAGAATTGAAGGAAATATCGATACATCGGGAAGATGTATTACAACTATTAGATAAACTGAAGAGTAGCAAATCACCTGGGCCGGATGGTATACATCAAGGGTGTTGAAAGAACTGAAATACGAGATTGCAGACCTGCTATTAGTAATCTGTGAACTATCATTAAAATCATCTCTAATACCTGAAGATTGGAGGATCGCCAATGTAACACCAATTTTTAAAAAGGGTTCCAGGGGTGATCTGGGAAACTACAGACCGGTGAGCCTGACATCAGTACCGGGAAAAATGGTAGAAACCATCATAAAGAATAAAATTACTCGGCATGTAGATAGTCATGACCTAATGGGAGACAGCCAACATGGCTTTAGACAAGGAAGATCTTGTCATACGAATCTGTTATGTTTCTTTGAAGGAGTGAATAATCAGGTGGACAAAGGTGAGTCGGTTGATATTGTGTATCTGGACTTTCAGAAAGCCTTTGACAAGGTCCCTCATCAGAGACTTTTGGCAAAACTAAAGAGTCCTGGGATAGGAGGCAGTGTACTATTGTGGATCAGGAACTGGTTAAAAGATAGAAAGCAGAGGGTAGGCCTAAATGGCCAATTTTCCCAATGGAGAAAGGTGAATAGTGGTGTACCCCAGGGATCTGTGCTGGGTCCGCTGCTTTTTAACATATTCATAAATGACCTGGAAAGTGGAATAACGAGTGAGGTTATCAAATTTGCAGATGACACAAAACTATTTAAAGTTGTTAAAACCCAAGAGGATTGTGGAAAATTGCAAGAGGATCTTGATAAATTGGAAGGCTGGGCATCAAAATGGCAGATGAAATTTAATGTGGACAAGTGCAAGGTTATGCACCTAGGGAAGAACAACCCAAACTATGGTTACACGATGCAAGGTTCCACATTAGGAACCACCACCCAGGAAAAAGATTTAGGTGTCATTGTGGATACCATGTTAAAACCCTCGGCCCAGTGTGCAGCGGCGGCCAAGAGAGCAAATAGAATGCTAGGTATGATAAGGAAAGGAATGGAAAATAAAACAAAGGATATTATAATGCCTCTATATCGTTCCATGGTGAGACCGCACCTTGAATATTGTGTGCAATTCTGGTCGCCGTATCTTAAAAAGGATATATAGCGATTTTAGAAAAGGTTCAGAGAAGAGCCACCAAAACGGTAAAGGGGATGGAAGGATACTCCTATGAAGAAAGGCTAAAAAGGTTGGGGCTCTTTAACCTGGAAAAGAGACGGCTGAGGGGAGATATGATAGAAGTCTATAAATTAATGAACGGAGTGGAACGGGTTAACGTAGATCGATTGTTTACCTTATCAGAATATAGAAAGACTAGGAGACATGCAATGAAGCTACAGGGTAAACTATTTAAGACTAATAAAAGAAAATATTTTTTCACTCAACGTGTAATCAAACTCTGGAATTTGTTATCGGAGGATGTAGTAAAGGCTGTTAGTGTAGCTGGGTTTAAAAAAGGTTTGGACAAGTTCCTGGAGGAAAGGTCCATAAACCATTATTAAGAAGGGACCCAGGATATCAATGCTTGAACCAATACAAGCATTGTGGAACTTGTGTCCCTTGGGGAAACTGCTAGGTACGTATGACCTAGATTGGCCACTGTTGGAAACAGAATACTGGGCTTGATGGACCTTGGTCTGACCCATTATGGCATATCTTATGTTCTTATGTTAATGAAGACCACTAACCATTTTAGTAGCCACCCTCTACCGACTCCAACCTGTTTATATCCTTTTGACGGTGCGGTCTCCAGAATTGCACACAATACTCCAAATGAGGTCGCACCAGAGACTTATACAGAGGCACTATTACCTCTTTTCTTCTGCTGGCCATTCCTCTCCCTAAGCACCCAAGCATCCTAGCTTTTGCCGTCGTCTTTTCTACCTGTTTAGCTACTTTAAGATCATCAGACACAACCACGCCTAGGTCCCGCTCTTCTTTAGTGGACAAAAGTACTTCACCCCCTATTCTATATTGCTCCCTTGGATTGCTGCAGCCCAAATGCATGACCTTGCATTTTTTAACATTAAATCTCAGCTGCCAAATTCTAGACCATTCTTCAAGCTTAGCTAGATCCCTCCTCATGTTATCTACACCTTCTTGGATATCTACTCTATTGCAGATTTTGGTATCATCCGTAAAGAGGCAAACCTTACCTGACAGCCCTTCCGCTATATCACTAACAAAGATGTTAAAAAGAATCGGACCAAGGACAGATCCCTGGGGCACATCACTGGTAACCACCTCCTCAGAGTGAGCTCCATTTACCTGTACCCTTTGTCGCTTCCCACTCAACCAATTTCTAACCTAAGCAGTAACTTTGGGTCCATCCCTAGGGTGCTCAGTTTGTTTATAAGTCGCCTGTGCAGAATGGTGTCAAAGGCTCTACTGAAATCTAAATACACCACATCTAGGGCTCTCCCTCTGTCCAACTCCCTGGTCATCCAGTCAAAGAAATCAATCTGATTTGTCTGACAAGACCTGCCTCTAGTGAATCCATGCTGCCTCGGATCCAGTAACTCGTTAGACTCCAGAAAACTCACTATTATCTCTTTCAGCGCATTTCCAATTATTTACTCACCACCGAGGTTAAACTAACAGGCCTGTAGTTTTCAACCACATCCTTACTTCCGCTGTTGTGTAAAGGGACCACATGTGCCTCTGTCCCAGTCCTCTGGCACCATTCCAGACTCCATCAAGGCATTGAAAAGTTCAGTCAATGGAGCTGCTAGAACATCCCCAAGTTCCCTCCATGTTCTTTGGTTTATCCCTTCCGGTCCCCATCACTTTGGCTACTTTGTTTAGCTAGTTTCTCACGAACGCAGTCTTCTGAAAATTGTTCAAAATGCCCCACACTTTTGTTCTTGTTTGTGGGCGTTTTCTTTAGTCCTGCTCCTGGTTCTTCATCTGTGAATACAGAACAGAAATATTTGTTAAGCAATTCCACTTTATCCTCTTCAGCTTCTATATATTCCTCCCCTTCACCCTTGAGTCTGACAATACCACTTTTGCTCTTTCTCCTCGCACTAATATATCTGAAAAATGTCTTAACCCCCCATTTTATTGTATTGGCAATTTCCTCCTCTTTTTGAATCTTTGCTTTCCTGACTACTTTGCTAGCTTCTGTAAGTTTTTCCAAATATAGATGCCTGTCTTCCTTTCTGTGATTTCCTGTATTTCATGAAGGCCTCCCTCTTTTTCTTCACCTTTTCAGCTGCTACTTTCGAAAATCATAAAGGTTTCCTTTCACTTTTACCTTTTATTTACCATTTTAACAAAAAGATTGGTTACCCTTAAAATATCCCCTTTCAGTTTTGCTCACTGTTTTTTCTACATCCCTCAGCTGTTCCCATCCTGCTAACAACTCCCTGAGGTATTGGACCATCTTTGCAAAGTTAGTTTTCCTAAAGTCTAAGACCCTCGCTTCTGAATGGATTTTAGCAGCTCTAGTCCTAATACTGAACCACACCATCTGGTGATCACTGGATGTGAAATGATCTCCCACTATAACATCAGAAACACTTTCACCATTGGTAAGCACCAAGTCCAGTTTGGCCCCTTCACGTGTGGGTTCTGTTACTAGTTGCCTGAATAGTTCTCCCTGTAGAGAATCCAGGTCTCCTTACTTCTAAATAATACTGCAGCAGGGATGTGTGCAAATCAATATATCTGGCATATTGAAATCCCCTATCAGTAGCATTTCCCCTTTTCTGGCAATGCTGCATATATCTCTATCCACCTCTTCTCCCGGTGAGGGAGGTCTGTATATCATGCCAATGCAAATAGATTTCTCTTTTCCACTTTCTAGTTTAACCCACAGTGCCCCCTCTCTCCCTTTTCAGCCCTGTCTACTGTAGCATGTGTAGACCTTTGCTTCAAATTCACTTCATATAACAAAAATATTTTTATTCTTCATCCAGAGGTATTTGTATGAGCTGCTGTAATTGCACATAAATAGGCTTTGTTAAGCAAATTTTTGCAAACGAATCTAATTTGGGTTTGCTGTAACAAAGAATGTGAAGGCTTTATTGCTTCGTTCTTTCTTTGTTGACTATTTCTATCATTCATTTTTTTCTTCTTGAGTGGGTACTATAGAGTATAGTGAATTGTGTAGATCAGTGAAACAAACTCCTACTTTAATTTTGATTTATATATTTTAAATAACAGAATGTGAAAAATTTACAAGGGTGTGAAGACATTTACAATAAAGTGTAGTTTGTATAACTTATGATGCTTTGAATCTGCATTGCCAACCCCCTTCATAACTACTGGGAAATAGTCACTTAGCAGAAAATAAGGGCTCCAATATTCAGCGGTGGCATCTGGTTCTGAAAGTTAAAGGTGGATATTCAATGCCAGGGTCATAGCTGACTCCAGCATTGAATATCCAGGTTTGCCGCATCCGATATGGAGTTGCTGCCTGGTTAATGATTTGCTGCGAAAGTTAGGTCAGGGTTTCCTGCACCTGGCCTTCGCTGCATATCGCTAACTGGGCAGTGGCTCAATAATGCTGCTGCCCGGTTAGCGAGTGGTGCCGCCTCCGCTCTGCTCTGCTCCGCTCCGCTCCGCTCCACTCCAGAATGCCTCAATGCTAACCAGTTAGCATTAGGGCGTGTAGAGGTGGCAGCCACAGATATTCATTGGCACTAGCCATGTAAACGCCACTGAGTATCAGGCCCTAATCTTATGCATGCATTAAGAAACTGCACTGAACTAAAGCACACAGCTTTAATGCATGACTTATTACATAGTCCCCAGCGAGCATGCACTTCTAGCAGTAGTAGCTGGTAAGATGGGGAAGCAAAGTAAACTTTTTTTTCTTGATTCTAAAGGAGACAATCCTTTCTGCTAGCTAGGAGCTTTATTCCCACCTATCCCTTGCAGTCTCTGATTGTGGGAAGAGGTTAGTAGATTCTAACAAGCAGCCCTTAACCTTCCTTTACAGCCAAACCAGCCTGTAGAGAGGAAATATTGATACATTACAAGGGTTTTGGCCCTAGATTCTTCCTGCGGTGGCTGCCATATCATGAATCTGCACATTCCTTACCCTGCTAGACCAGTCCAGATGAATGGGTCATTCTGATTGAGTCCAGTAGGACTGGTAGGCTGAAGAAGAGCAGGAAGGACCTCATATGACCCCTAAGGGACTGGTAAGTTGAGCCCAGGTCTTCCCCTCCCTTCTCTCTTGCTGATATTTTATCTGTTTGCTGGGTTCATTTTTTTCTTTTATTTAAATTCTGGCTCCTTTTTTCTGCCTGTTTAGTATAGGGCAAGCAAAATAGAAAAGGTGGCTAGAACACATAGGCGGAGAAACCACCAAAACTGCTCCCACATAGGGATATGAAAAAACGTCTTGGCAAAGGCCTAAGGAGGTGAACAACTTCCCCTGGAAAGCATTTCTGGGAGCAGGGCAGCTGTCAGCTGCAGGAGACAAGGGCTGATCTGTGCTCAGAGCAACGTTAGGCCTTACTGGACTCTGTCACAATGACCCTCATCTCCAGGAACAAGCAGGAATGTAGTCTTCACATATGGGTATCGTCGGTACCGACGGAGCCTGTGCGGGAACGCTCCCCAGCGTCCAATTAGAAAGCTTTTGGGAGCATCCCACAGCACCTGCGTGCTACCTTCCCGCCTTTCCCAACTGCCTCTCTCCAGTTCTTCGTTTTCCGCGGAGCCAGCAGGTCGTTATTCCTGTCACCACAGAAAATGTTTTCCTTATTCTCCTTTTTTCTGGTCGCGTCTGCCTTCCTCGACGCTATACCGGTACTGCCGGTTCTTCTTTCTTTCTTTCTTTCTTTTTTTTTTTTTTTTTAAATATTTTTTTTCCATACTTTTCTTCTCCAGGTGCACGCGCCATTTTGGGCCTTAGGCTCAAAATTTCCTCTACCATGGAAAAACCCGCTTTGGGTTTCAAAAAGTGCACCAAGTGTGGTGGTACCATCTCCGTCACCGACACCCATGAATGGTGTCTTAAATGTTTAGGTCCTGACCACTCCATCTCGGAGTGTATGTCTTGTGCCATGATGTCCAAGAGGGGTCGACAAAACCGAGCTGCTAAGCTCAGCACCCTTTCCCTCCGATGCAACTTCTGTGCCATTGATGTCTTCCAGGGCTTTGTCTTCCTCCCATGGATCTCAGGTAACTAAACATAAGTCTAGCCGGTCCTGAAAGGGTAGATCTCCTTCTAAGCATCGAGATGCCTCTGGCGTTGCCCTTGAGGGTTCTGTACCGGCAAAATTGCCCCGGCGGGAGGCTTTGGCTTCCAAAGCATTATCGGGGCTCCAGGATGTTCTCGAGGCCTCAACCTCTGCAGAACTACTGGTGCCATGCTCTGGGGTACCGGCTGCTTTCTCCGGTACCGACACCCAGGCATTGGCAGCGTCGATAGACCAGAGGTTCCTGACTATTGAACGCAGTCTGGTGGCTCTCCTTGCGGCATCGACACCCTTGGAACCGCGTCAGACAGTTCAACCGGTACCAGCATCAACTCCGGTACCGGTATGGGTACCAGTACCGACAGCATCGACATCGGTGTCTGCTTTGCCGGCACCCAGTCATGCTATGCCATCCGGTACCGATACACCGGTACCGACTTCGGTGGGTACGGGTATTGGGCTGTACAAGAGCATCCGGACAGAAGGTACTTTGAATCCTCGTAGGAGTCTGAGGATTCTGACTATTCTGTCGGTACCGGAATACTTCTCGCGGAGGAGCCTTCCTCTCCTAAACGTAGGATGTCTCCTCCAGAAGATATTTCCTTTCAGGATTTTATCAGGGAGGTGGCTCGAGGTCTTACCATTACTGTGGCTCCATAAAAAGAGCCCAGAGCAAAGGAGTTGGAGATTCTTCAGTATCCCAAAGCTCCTAAGGAGGCAGCTACTTTGCCTATCCATGAGATCTTACATGATCTCATGCTAAGAATGTGGGAAACACCTCTTACCACCTCCCCTCACTCTCATAGCCTGGATACTATGTATCAAGTCCCTCCTTGTCCTGGTTTCCAGAAGACTCAGCTTCCTCACCACTCTATTGTAGTGGAATCAGCCATGAGAAGTATCAGGAGTGCAAAGAGGCATGCCTCTAATCCTCCAGGACGTGAGTGTAGAACCTTGGATGCCTTTGGACGTCATACTTTCCAGGCTTCCATGCTTTCTGCCAGGATCAGTTCCTATATTTTATATATGGGAATGTTCCTTAAAGAAGTCACAGGAGATTTAGAGGTTCTGAGCCCTCTTCTTCCTGAAGATAAGAGGCAGGATTTTCTCACTCTGGTTAAACATACCCAGGATGTTTCCAAATTTGTCAGTCGTGCAGCTTTTGACTGTTTTGAGTGCATAAGCAGAACCTCTGCTATTGCCATAGGTGCACGTAGAATTGCCTGGCTCCAGGAATCCGATTTGGAGCTCTGGGTGCAGGACAAACTGAGCAATATCCCTTGTACAGGTGAGAATCTATTTGGCAAAAATTGGCAAGAGAAAGCCAATGAGTTGGATGCTGACAACTCCACTTTGGATAGGTTATCCAAAGCCACAGCTGATCCTGCAAGGAAGAAATCTTTCAAGAAACCATTCTTCTCAAAAAAGAAGAGGTTTTACCCTTCTTATTCCCAGCAGGGACGTTCCGCAGCTCAGCCTGCTTGGAAGAGTCAGCAACCATCTAAACAAAGGAAGGCAAAGACTGCTAAGCCTCAACCGTCTCAGCAGGTCTCAGCCTCCACAAGGCCTTTGACTTTCATCTAGAGAACTTAGCCTTCCTGACTCTCAATGGACCAGAGCCTTCCACCATTCCAGGAAGGTTGTGTCACTTTGCCCCCAGATGGGGGCAGATAACAGCAGAACATTGGACTCTTTCCATTATAAAAGAGGGGTACAAGCTTCATTTTATTTGCATTCTCCCTCCCACAATGGTAAGACAGTGCAATTCTCAAACTTCTCTCATCAATCTGTTAGATCAAGAGGTCACTATGCTTCTTGCCCAAGGGGCAATAAAAAAGGTACCCATTCCTCAACAGGGGACAGGGTTTTACTCCCCCTATTTCCTTATCCTAAAAAAAACAGGGGGACACAGACCTATTTTAGACCTCAGAGAATTGAACAAATTCCTGTTCAAAGAGAAATTCAAGATGATTTCTCTGGGAACTTTGCCTCCATACCTTCAGAGTCAGGATTGGCTTTGTTCTCTAGATCTCAAGGATACGTACACTCATGTTCTCATCCATCCAACTCACAGAAAGTTCCTTCGGTTCCTTGTCCAAGGAAAGCACTACCAATACAGGGTGCTTCCTTTTGGCCTGGACTCAGCACCAAGGGTGTTCACGAAATGCATGGTTGTGGTAGCAGCATTTCTTCGCACTCTAGGAATATTCGTCTTCCCCTACTTAGACAACTGGCTCATTAGAGCTCCATCAGAGTCGGAGGCCAGGATTTCTCTATCTTGCACAATGCGTATCCTTCAGTATTTGGGTCTGGTCATAAACATCCCAAAATCCAGTCTAACTCCCACTCAGTCTCTAGAGTTCATAGGAGCTTTACTGGATACCAGAAAAGCAAGGACCTATCTTCCCCAGGCCCGTTGCCTTCGCATGGTGCAGTTAGCTTCTCAAGGAGTGCTAAAGCCTCATCTCACTGCTCGAGAAATGTTACAACTACTAGGCCACATGGCATCTATTGTGCATGTGGTTCCTTATGCTCGCTTCCATATGAGAGCAGCCCAGTGGACTTTATCCACTCAATGGACCCAGGCATCAGGGTGCTTGTCGGACAAAATAGCAAACACAAATCGCCTTATTTTGTCCCTCCAATGGTGGCAGTCCACTCAAAACCTGTTGCTGGGGTCCCCATTTCAGCAACTTTTACCCCAGGCAACTCTCACAACAGATGCTTCTCCAGAGGGTTGGGGCGCTCATCTGCAAGACCTCTCCACCCAAGGCACTTGGACTTCACAGGAGACTCATCTACACATCAATCTCTTGGAGCTCAGAGCAATCTTCTACACTCTGTCTATTGACGACATCTGTCGAGCAGCTACTTAGGCCTCGGTTCATACCTTCGCAGCCCATTACTGCTTGGACAAGGATTCCCGCCGGGATGCCTTGTTTTGGCAGGCTGTTCTACGACACCTGTTCCATACTTAATCAACTCCTACCCACCATTCCCGGTAGGATGCCAGAGATCCATGGGGGGGAAGTGGAGCCCTTTCACAGGGGCACACAAGTTCTGGGGTCTCTCCCTGGCATCTATAGCTAGGGAGTCCCCCATATGTGAAGACTACATTCCTGCTTGTTCCTGGAGATAGCATGGTTACTCACCTGTAACAGGTGATCTCCGGAAACAGCAGGAATTTAGTCCTCACAACCCACCCACCTCCCCTAGGAGTTGTATCTCTTTTCTTTTCTTTCCCTTGCTCTCTCTCTTTTTGTCTCGGCTTTAAAACTCAACTGGAGAGAGACAGTTGGGAAAGGCGGGAAGGCAGCACACAGGCGCTGTGGGATGCTCCCAAAAGCCTTCTAATTGGACGCTGGGGAGCGTTCCCGCACAGGCTCTGTCGGTAACGACAATACCCATATGTGAAGACTAAATTCCTGCTGTTCCCAGAGATCACCTGTTACAGGTGAGTAGCTATGCTATCCTGCAAGTGGCCATAGCTAACTTTTATATATAGATATTGATTTTTTTTTTTGGACAGCACATCGGTAGTATTGCTTCTGTGTTAATGATACTTAAACTGACATTTCCAGGAAGCTGAGGTTATAACCATTGGTGCAGCACTGAGAGAAGCCTGTAATTATCTGCCTCCCGCCAATGGCAAGGTGTGTCTTCAGCCAAAGTAGCTCAGGAGAGCAGCTATTGAAACAGCTTCTGGGCTGTCTTCAGTCATGCTTAGATACTTGGTGTCCATCAGGGTCGTTACTACCAGACGCCTTAGAGAATATCCTAGTCCCATAGTGGGAGCATCCAAAATTATCTCTCTAGGGACCAAAGGCTCTAACTTATTTGTATCTCCTGCCTCGGGGTAAGTTTGGAGGGGTCCAAAGAAAGCAGGCAGAGCTGAAACACCTCTTAAAATCTAAAGCAGCTTTTATTAACCCCTACATTTGCAGTGTTTTGGCAAGATTGCCCTCTTCAGGGGGTAGAGAGACCTCCAATAGAAAAAAAAACAATAAAACTATATTGAAATCGATATTAGAATATTAAAAACAAATATTAATCATAAACCATATAATAAATAATATTATGACAATAACTATGAAGCCCAAGGAATGATAAACACACTGTCATAGAGATTAGCCCTAAGTGAATTACAGTCAAACCTCGGTTTTCATGATTAATCCGTTCAAAAAAGTCTGACTAAAACCGAAACGTATGAAAACCGAAGCAATATTTCCCATAAGAAATAATGTAAATCCAATTAATCCGTTCCAGACACCCAAAAATATTCACAAAAAATACATTTTATACAGAATAGGTTAGGTTGTATTCCTTTGGGTAGTGGCTGCTTTAAGGCTGGATCCCACAGGGCTTTGAGCTGGCTAACTGGTACCAGATGTTTTTATATTTCTTCTGTTTTTTTAATTATTTTTGCTTAACCTACAGTACCTTATTCTGTGCC
Organism: Ichthyophis bannanicus; assembly: GCA_033557465.1. Classification (NCBI taxonomy): domain Eukaryota; kingdom Metazoa; phylum Chordata; class Amphibia; order Gymnophiona; family Ichthyophiidae; genus Ichthyophis; species Ichthyophis bannanicus. Next base: position 340,939,833 of record CM066032.1, read on the forward strand.
GAGGGTGGTTTCCTGCTACTTCCTGGTATGAGCTTTCTCTTTCTTCCCCTTCGCTGCTGGATGCCACTCGGGTTTCACTGCTTCTTTTACCCCTCCGATCTTCCTGCCTTGTTCTTGCTCTCGCTACTCCCCGCAGCAGTCCCCCGACTCACTTCGCCTATTCACAAGGCTGTCTGCTAGGCAGTCCCGCTCCCCGCCGGTTCTCTTAAGTGGCTCCTGGTGCACGTTTGTTCTCCGACGCTCTCCCCAGCACTCCGTTGCCTTGTCATCTGCACTATCACGCGGTTCCCCTCTCCGCTGCCACAATCTTCAATTTATGAATCCTCCGTTGGTTTCTGCGGCCCCTTCATTGCTCCGCTGCCCGATCGCTGCTAGGGAAGCACAAGGCTTTGTAATGGAGCTCTTCTACAGCCCCGCCGTGGAGCCCGATGACGTCACCGGACCATTTCAAATTCTACGAAAACCGAGCGGACGTACGAGAACCGAGACAACATAGCAATTTAAAAAATCATCGAAAACCGAAGCTAACGAAAACTGGGGCATACGAAAACCGAGGTTTGACTGTATTTTATATTATTTAGATAAATACATTACTACATCTTTAGAGATTAAACCTAAGTGAATCATTTTATATTGTATATATGTAGAGACGAGGAGGAAAAAAAACAAAATTCCTTGTTAAATTGTAAAGAACTAAAAGCAACCTACTTTGCTGTGCCTGGAAACTAGATCAATCAACCATTTTGGTCTGGAAAGACAAGAAACAGTGGGATGACAGGACATCTGTATCTTTTTAGTCTTAGACACATACAGCCTCAAACATCAACACCCTCACCACCACCACCACCTCCCCCCCCCCCCCATTTTTTTTAAAATTTACATTATAATAATATTTCTCCAGGAACAAGCAGGAAGTCAGTCCTGGGCCCGGCACTGTTCAATGTATTTGTGAGTGATATTGCTGATGGACTGCATGGAAAAGTCTGTCTTTTTGCAGATGACATGAAAATTTGCAACAGAGTGGACTCCCCCAAGGGAGTGATTAACATGATGAATCATCTACAAAAGCTGGAAGAATGGTCTAATGCTTGGCAATTAAGATTTAATGTGAAGAAGTGCAGAGTCATGCACTTGGGAAGCAGAAATCCAAGGGAAATATATGCGATAGGGGGCGAGAGATTGGTATGTACGGATCAGGAGAAAGACCTTGGAGTGATTATTTCTGAAGATCTCAAGGTGGCAAAACAGTGCGAAAAGGCGGTGGCAAAAGCCAGGAGGATGTTGGGATGCATACGAAGAGGAATTACCGACAGAAAGGAAGAGGTACTTATGCCACTGTACAAGTTGCTGGTGAGGCCTCATTTGAAATACTGTGTTCAGTTTTGGAGACCGTATCTTGCAAAGGATGTAAAAAGACTGGAAACTGTTCAGAGGAAGGCGACCAAAATGATTTGGAGCCCGCGTCAGAAGCCTTATGAGAAGAGACTTGAAGACCTAAACATGTACACTTTGGAGGAGAGGAGGGACAGGGGAGATATGATTCAGACCTTTAAATACTTAAAGAGAAATAATGAACAAACAAACCTCTTCCAAAGACTGAGAAGCTTCAAAACTAGAGGTCATAACATGAAGCTGCAAGGTGGTAAATTGAAAAGCAATGTCAGGAAATACTTTTTCACTGAAAGGGTGCTTGGAATGTGCTCCCGATGGAAGTGGTGGGGGCAAATACGGTGACGGAGTTCAAAAGGGCATGGGACAGACACAGTGGATCCCTTTACAGCAACAAGAAAATATCAAAATAATCTGAACCATCTAATTCCTTAACAAATAGGGGTGTCCTACATGGAGTGGTAGGATCACCCCTAAACAAAGACATGGGAAAGATGGCCTGCACAGAGCGGCAGGTATACCTACTCTTGACACGCAGGTGTACCTACTCTTGACACCGTACTGGGCAGACTAGATGGACCATACTGGTCTTTATCTGCATCATTTACTATGTTACTATATGGGTGACATCAGCACAGATGGAGCCCTGGCGGAAGCATCCCCCCCCCCCCCCCAGCTTTCAAAGAAAGCCTTTGGGAGATGCCACTACGCATGCGTGGTCCCCTTCCCGCCCAAGGGTGCCATCTTGCTCAGTCTCCTTTTTTTCCCCAGAGCCCTTCAGACTTTTGGCTTGTCCCTGGAAAAAGTTGATTTTTCTCTCTGAGTTTTATACTCACCTCCGGTATCGCATGGGTACTCTAACTGCCTACCGACCTCGTTGCCTCGGCATCGAGTTTGGTCCATTTATATAGTTTTCATTCTTTTCTTTTTCTGGCATCTTTGTGCCTTTTTTCTCCCACTGGCAGCCCGGAGAGTCTTCAACCTCGCAGGGGTACGTTTTTCTCCCATGGCTACCAGTGGCTTTAAAAAGTGTGATTGGTGCTCTAAAATTGTCTTTGACCGACACACATGACTGCTGTCTCCGCTGCCTTGGGTCAGACCACAACCCGGCAGCCTCTGCGTTCTCTGCAAGAGGATGTCCAGTAAGGCCCTCAAGAGCCGCCAGTAGCATCACGATAAGATTTTCCTCAAGTCCTGGTGCCTCCGAAGGCGGCACCTTCCAAACCAGAGCCTCGTCATGGGTCCTCATAAAGGGGGTCTCCCTTGAGGGAGCCCAAAAAGAAGAAGAAACCCTCGAAGGCATCATCCTTGGGCAGTCCCAACCGGCCAGGTGCTCCCCGTGCCTGGTCCCGCAGTGCGAGACATTCGTCTGAGACATCTGAGAAGGAGCAGCCTGTGAAGGTCCCCCGAAAGGATCCAACCGTGGACCGGCCTCTGTCCCCAGACACCATGCTCATCGAGGATTCCCCTTCAGAGGAGCAGGCGTCAGGCGCAAGTCCCTCTGTGCCCATACCAAAGGCTGTAAAGCTTTCTGGTCTGGAGTCCAGAATGGCGGCCCTGGAGCGCAGTTTGTATTCCTTCATGGACCAGCAGCAGGCACTTTTGTCCAGCATGACCGGTTCATCCGCCCTGATCACTGGGCCCTTGACGTCCAAGACGTCCCCGGGGGCTGAGCCGATCCTCGAGGTCCTTTGGCCTCGAGTCAATCCTCGACTGATGTCGCAATCTGAGTCCCACTCGAAAGGACCGCAGTCATCCCCGGCAAGTATGCCGACCACAGGGCATTGGGGGCCCCGAGGCCTGCGGAGCAGCCCTCCTATGAGTCCAACGGACTACTCCGAGTGAGAGATGGAGGATGAGGAGTCCCTCGATACCCATCGCCACTGCGACGTCTCATCCTACTCTCCCATTTTGGAGCCTCGACAGCAGGCCCCGCCAAGGATATGGGCTTCCTTGATTGTTTCAAGGATATGTCCAAGGCCCAAGGTCATTGGTGAAAAATGTTTGGTAAGCACTGCCTTATACCTTGGCCCAGTAGCATATATTTTATCCAAGAGGGGGCCCACCTGCAGCTTTTGGGTCTTTTGAGGTGGACTACCCCCTTCTCCCTTACTCTTGGAGCCTTTACAAAATTGTTTTCAGTGAGGTCTATAATTTGAATTTCTGCTACTTCCTTGCTCCCCTCACTTTTCTACTTGTCTCATTCTACATGACTACAGGATGGGAAATATTAGATACTGGTTTTCTTTCGTTTCCATCAGGCATCTTGTGATCTGTAGAACTGCAGGTTGTAGGCATGCCATTCAAGATGTTATCAGCCATAGCATGTCACACCTTAGTATTTAAACTATATTATATTGGGCGGTTTAAACATCTATTTAGAGGATATGGATCCAATAGTTCTTTTTTTCTGATTTTAGTGACCAGCTTGAATCCTACTTTGATTACTGCTTCTATTACTCATCAAAGTGGTCGTCAGCATAATTTTATTATAATCTTACAGGGAGATTTGGGAGGTCCTGTGGTTGAGAGATGTAATATCTTAATAGTTTTGTGGCCTAATCACTGTGTATTACATCAGTGTTTCCAGCCTATGGTCCTTGGGCCTCGGGGGGGGGGGGTTTGTGAGACCTTATAGGGGGTTCGCAGGACAAAGAAAATAGAAAAAGAGAGGGGCTGGTGGGGATTGGCTGGGCATTAAGAGCAGAGTGGAAGGAGCAGGCTGAGGGGAGGGAGGGAGACTGAGACTGATGGGGACTAACTGTTGGAGACAGGAAGGGAGTTGAATAGCTAGTGGGGACAGCTGAGGGGAGCAGATCGGAGAAGAAAATTTATTTAAAAATATTTATTTCCTGCTGACCAGATGTCCTCAGTGGATAATGAGCAAAATACATAACATTTTACAATATAGACAAGCACACAAAATCGCTCTGTAATTTAATAATGAGTGGACTAGTTATTAAAATCCTTCTTTAAAAAACAGAGCTTTAAACAATTTCCTAAAATCAAACATGTTCATTGACTCCTGAACTGAATTTGGTATATTGTTCCTACTTAGGACTAGCACAAAGCTCACAACACCAGCTGCAATGATGGGCTGTCTAATAAATTCTGGCTCTGGGACTACAGTGTACATATAGGCTGATAAGTAGATAATGGCTTGCTCAAACACAAAGGATATTCCAATTGCAAAAGCTTAATATATATCCACAGAGTTCAAATTGAATCCTTGGTAACCAGTGCAGCTATTGCAGCACTGGAGAGAGATGATCAAAACTCCTCACACCAGAAACCTGATGTGTAGCCATATTTGGCACTAACTGAAGAGCTCATAAATAAAACACAGCAATACTCCATCAGAGATTAAAACAAGAACTACAACACAGTCATAAAATTGTCCATACTAAGAATAGTGGGGATGAAATTTATGAAGGTTAATAAAGGGTCCACGCAACCAGCCAGGTTAGGAACCTCTGTTAGATTTTACTTTATTGTTTAAAAGATTCTGATTTAGACCTTCCTATATGGAGTGGAGGTGTACCAGCAGAATGCAGACAATCCAATGATACCAGGAGTCTGTTCAGAAGGTCCAAATCATTTATTTGTGCACAAGACTCAAGCAGAATCACATTCAAAATGGCTGAGCAATGGTTTCTAGCAAAACAACAACTTTTATACCGTTCTTCTCCATTCTAGACATAGGCAAACTTTTCATTGGTCCCAGTAACCCCTCTCACCCATCTATTGGTCCCGGTACCACTACGTAATTGTCCAATGAGGACCTTGATCTGGGCTCAGCACCTGGTTGCCCCCCTTTCAGTCCTCATTACAATGGACAGTTCTTAGACTTTTGATACATCTTTCTCCAAGGTCACTGGCTTGCTAAAACATGTGGGAAAGCAGGGCACTGTAACCTTGCTTTCTGCAGAGTTAATTAATTCTATAGGAGCTTTTCACATTCTTATCAGTTACCAATTAAAGTTGTTTTCTCTATTTCTCTTAAGTTTCGATTCTCCTTAGCTGGGCTCTCTTATGCCTTAGCTAAGTTTTGTTTCTCTAATAGCAGCATTGAAGGGGGGGGGGGGGATTTTCATTTCACTGGGCCTAACCACAAGCTTCATTTACAGGTCAAGCTGCTTAGACCTGCCTGCTTAGTTCAAGCAGCATGGATCATAGGCCTTCGCCTACCACAGAGGAGTAGCCTGGTGGTTAGAACACTGGCTTGGTAACCAAGCAACCAGGGTTCGATTCCCACTAACACTCCTTGTGGCCTGGGGCAAGTCACTTAACCCTCCATTGCCTCAGAAGAAAGGCCTGGCAATCTACTTCCAGTGACACTGCCAAGAAAACCAGGGAGCTTCTGGGTCGCCAGGAGTCAGGACTGACTTGAAGGCACACATTGCATATTTCTAAACAACTAAAGCAAGACAGGATAAATTGAGAGTAGCTTTGGTCTTTAGTGGATCCTGTCCTTAAGAAAAAGGATCTACCTCAGCCTCAAATGCTTACATTTTGAGATAAAACCATTACAAGTTCCCTACGAATAGCTACCGCATACAAATTAAGAAATGTTTCTAAAAAGCAGTATAACCTGTGGTATTCTTTAATCCTTCTTTGTAAAAAGACAAAAGGTAGGTGATAGAAGCATTAGTGGAGGGCATCATGTGATAATGTGGCAGGCTATGGCCTATAATAGTCTGCAAATGTGAAAGGCCTGTAAGTTAGGCCCTGATTCCAACCCCCATCTCAGTAAAGAACCAAAGTCTGTAAAAGTTAGAGAGAAACTGTTTTAAACTGCTTAATAAGAAGTTTTCATGAATGCATAAATCTTTCATTATTCTCTTGTGCTGTGAAGATAGAAATGTTTCAATACATGCATTCCTAGAGCCAGAAACAACCTTGCAGTAGAGAATTATCCAAACCTAGAAACTACACCATTGTTAGAACAGTCCTAGAGGAGGGAGCTGGGTGCTAGGCCCAGGAGGAATCTCTGATTGGACAGGTGCAAGGGGCGTTGGGACCAATAGAAAGTTTGCATGTATCAAACTGAAAAGAAATGTATAAATGAATATGTCTCTGTAAGAACTTTGCTCAGTCCTTTTTGAAGCTCTGACTAACTGGGCCTTGTGCACAATAAATTGGCTTGGACCCTGTAAATTGACTCCTGGATTTATTCATTGTCTGCACTTCGCTGCCACAATTCTACATTCAGAAATTTACAACAATCTCAAATTAAGCATTATAAACTGGCAATCGCAGACACTAGGAAAAATTACTATTCTAATCTTATTACCACCAGTAAAAATAACTCTTAAGAAATTATTTTGCTTAGCTAATCTGCTGACACCCAAATCTGCTAATTTGGCCAATCAAGCTTCAAATGCTACCAGCTGGAGGGTTAGCTGCCGCCTTTAAAGAAAAGATAGTGATACTTTGCATTTCATTTCAAAGTATTATTAGGAATGATTTAGATGCTGTCTTGGGTGGTGATGTGTCTGGAACCAATTGGCACCACTCCCGGATTTGATCTTTAACAATATCAAGTCAGATTCTTTATGGTTGAATTTTTTTCCTGTTTTCTATTTATGATGTAAAGAAGCTACTTAGAAAATTTGCTGAGAGCAATTGTATTTTCGATTTTCGTCTTTCTTATTTGTTTAATAATCCTCCTATTGAAATTTTGCTTTGTCAGAGATTGTTGTCCTGGTGCCACTGGCATTAAAGTACTGACAATTGTAAAAACCTAATCATCCAATTGCTAGCCTTCCTATTCTAGCTAAATTAAAGACAATGGCAGCTTCTCAACTTAAGCAGTATCTGGACCAGCATGATTTTCTGCATGTATTGCTATCGGGTTTCTGAAGTTGCCATTGTACACACACACAGTATTGGTTTCCTTGATTGTATGAATTATCTATGATTTTAGATAAAGGGGGCCTAACCATTCTTATGTATTTCTACTGTGCTTAGTTTAATAGATCACAATTGATTGGCCAAATTAAGCAACTTGAGTATTGCTGGAACATAGAAACGTAGAAAATGACAGAAGTACATACAGCCTATCCAGTCTGTCCATACCAACTGCTAAGTTCTACAATCCCTTCTTCTCCTTTGGAGATCCATGCTTTCCTGAATCTCTCTCCTTTCACTTTCATCCTGTGCTCCCTCATTCTAAAGCTGGCTAAAAATCCTGTGCAGTCAGTTTGCTCAGACCATCCTAAGGATAGTACACATCTCCCTCATGCAAGGATACCTTCCTCCTGCACTCAAGCCAGCCTCAATACGCCCCATTCTAAAAAAAAAAAGGCCTCATCTGACTTAACAAGCCCCAGCTCATATCGACTGATTGCCAGCATCCCATTTCTTGCCAAAATAATAGAAAAAGTCTTACAGAGGCAACTTCAAGATCACATTGATCTACATGCCCCACTAGATCCACAACAGCATGGCTTCCGCCCTCCACATGGCATTGAAACACTATTAACTGTGTGTGAAACACTGACTCCATAACACATGACTTTCTAACACACCGATTACAACAAATTGGCCTTCCTTATCGTTCCTCCAGTTTAGTCCTCTACCTCTGGGTTGTGCACCTCTTCCTGCAGCTAGGAGACTGGGCATGTCAAAGTCGTGACATCACTGGATATAGCCTGCTGGTATCTCCCATCAGCCTCCAGTGTGTCCAGTCTCCTTGCAGCAGGAGGACATAGTGAGCCTAGCTTCTGGACTCACTTGGGGGGAACAGATAAGGAGCATTTAGTGTGACAAATTCTATTCTGATTTTACTTTTGATTTTTACCTTTAATTTACTTTTAATTTTACTTTTAATTCAGTTACCTTTGGTTAATTGGCAATCAGGGATTAGTTCCCTTTAGTTAGGAGCAAATTTCCTTATTTATAGTAATTTTAAATTTGAGTCTGGCTCTTTAAATTAGTAGCAGCTCTCGCCTTCCCTCCTTCTCAGTTATTTTCACTTGCTACAGGCATTTGCCGGTGCGGATCTCTCTCCCTTGACTGTACAGGAGAGAGCTCCGGGACCCGTACAGCCACACTAAAGCTGTGTGAGACGGAGCCTCTCCGTTGCTGCGGGATTTTAATTTTACTCTGTGGAACCGGCTGAGCGATCCTTGCCACGGCTGCCAGGCGCATCAGTGCGGCTTGAGGATCGGAGGAATTCAAGGTGGTAGGAGCAGGCTGTGTGGCTTTCTGCCCTGCAGGTAAGGCCTTCGGGCTCGGTCGGTCTGCTGAGGCCTCATTTTTGCAGCGGCTGTTGTTCTTGGCGCCAAAATTCATTGGCGAAGGGGCGGCCATTTCCTCTCTAGGTATTTGGACCGCATGGCAAGAGTTGCAGTGAGCTGCCTGTGTGAGGAAAACAACAGGCAGAATAGCTAGATTTTTGGGCCTAGTGTTTGTTTCTTTCTTTTGTTTGTAGGTTGGGTTTTTTTTGAGGCTCAGGGGGTTCCTCAGCCTTAAGGGGGACTGTTGTCAATCCTCTTTATAAAATAAATAAGAATAAACTTAAATAGGACAGCAGTTTTGGCATTGATCCCTGATACCACATGTTCTTTCCCTCCTAATCATGTCTCTGAGGAGCATCTGTTAAGTCCCAGGATATTAGGCAAATTGCCAGCTTTTAGGTTCAAGGGCAGAGCCCTAACTTGTAGTTGGAAGGAGGGACAGCCTGGAAGTGTGCTTTTATGTATTCTATAGTGAAAGTTGCCCAAAATTCACAGGGACAGGTTTAGGAAACCTTAACATATTAAAAAAAAAAAAATAGACTGACAGTTAAACTGTCAACCAAGAAGTGCCTGTGCTACGGTCTATGGCCACCAGAGGGCAGCTGGTACACTCAATAGTGCCTTTCTATGACTGTGTGTATGCAGCCATTATCTGCAAGTCAGGAAAGAAATGCCACAGGGCAGCTGTAATGTTCTCAAAATCAGGATTATATGGCCGAGATTTAAAGCTCTTAACTTCTGTATAGTTTGCCGGGCTCTGGTGCCCTAAAGGCCGCCGAATGGCAGCGCTGCTCATGAATTACATATAGTATTCAATGCCCCCATCCCTGGGGGGGGGGGTAAAATACAAAATCATATTACTCATCAGGTTCACACAGGCAGCAACCTCTAAGACCTCCATTTGCAAGGTGGTCGGTGTATTCCACTGCTATTTCTCTGACTGCAGGAAGGCCGGGGGAGGTGCCTGTGTGTTTCATAGCAACACTTAGCATGCCCTTCCCAGGAAATTCTCATCTATTACTAGAGCAGGGTTTCATTTCATTTAATTTCTCTGGTTGTGGTGAATGCACAGCGTTAGGGGCTGTGTTCGAAAGCTTGGGTCCCACGGACCGGTGGGATTTCAAAAAGAAAAAGAAACTCGCTTTAGTGAGAGATAGCCTTGTTCATTTTTAGCTAACACTGTTGATTTTACTTTTGATTTTTACCTTTTGTGTCCTGAGTCCCAAGGACGGGACACTGTTTGCTTCCAGGGGTTCTACTTTCTATTTTGCTCTTCAGCTCCCTGGCAGACGCAGCAGGCTGGCAGGGGATGTGCAACGCCTCCTGCAATGCAGAATCCCCCAGGATAAGGGGGGAAGGACAACTGGGTGCAGCGGGGGCTGGTAGCTTCTTGCAAAGCTATAGGAGCAGTTTGGGTAATTTTAGCTGATCTGCTTTGATTTCATTGGAGTTGGCGGAAACTTGGTTTTTGGAGTCCTATACTTAAAAAAAAAAAAAAAAAAAAAAAAAAAAAAAAGGGGGCATAGCTGTTGATTTACAAGAATCTCCTTCCGCTATCCATAGAAGGTCCTATAAAGCGTTAGTCAGTTTATATGGCAAGGTAATATTTTGGCTTAGCTGCTGTGATATAGCGCTATGATCCGCTGTAAACATATTCAATCAAAAGGAATTATGGTGATAACTCTCTTGGACGGGTGTAACAGGTGCTTGGGTGAGCGCCATGGCCAGTCCACAGATGTGGAATGCTCTGCCATAAGCATTATGTCATGAGAGGGGTTTTTATAGTTGTGTGGTTTCTCAATGGAAAATTGTTCCTGTTTAGTTTGGCTTTGCCCAAATTATAAGATTTTACGGTAGATTTGTAATGTCTTAATTTTGGCTATATGTGGTTTAATTTTACACATGGAAAAGGCAGCTCAGCGGAGAGACGTTGCAAAATAGAACTCTGGCCTTTGAAGCTATCTATGCTCCCATTCCATTTATCAGAGGTTCTCCAGTACGGAGAGTCTCTGCTAGTGTTCAGCGAATGCCTTAATGGGGGGCCAGAAGCACGCAGCCAGGCTAGTTCTCTAGCAGCAATGGCAGCGGCTCAGACTCTAGTAGGCATACTTCATATGCTGGGCTTACAAGATGGCTTCCGCGCTGATCGGCATCAGCCAAGGTGACTGCCGGTTTAGACTGTGAATGTGGAGTCAGCCTGGAGGAGGGGCCTTGCGTTCTCTGGACAATGCCCTGCATACACGGAATCACTTCAATTCGATCAACTACTGGCAGGACACAAGGCATTCTCGCATGCTTTTTTGCTTCAGTGGTCTAAAAGTGGAGTCTTTACCAGGTGATATAATGGGAACTGGTCTGCAGTTTCTCGGCTTCTTCATTGCTGACTCAATTGCCACTGCGGAATGAGAACTGTATTTCATATCACCATCTTTGTACAGTCAGACGGAATGGGGCGTTACTCTAGCAGGAAGGCCGTGGATTAGTATTCCTGTGTTTGGGAGTTCTTTCTTCTTCATATTGTTGGCACGGAAAGAGCATCTCTTAACATATGCTGAAGGAATTTTTGGTTAAGAGGTGTCTTTGTAAAAAAAAAAAAAAAAAAAAAATATTCAGCTGTCCTGAATTCTCCTGTTCTTGATTGACATTTTGAGGCTAAGCAGGGCAGGCCTGGGTACTACGTGGGTGGGTGCACACCTTGCACTACTAGGGGGTGTGGACTCACTGTATGGAAGAGAGCCCTAGCAATCTTCTTTATCGCAAGATAGGAAAGTAGATGGTTCACTGAAGCGATCGTTGGGGGCAATGCTCTGGCCTTACAAGCTCCCATTTGTGGAGCCTGGGGAGGCGAGAGCATGCTTCAGGTGGTCGCAGTGTTTACAGTAGTCTACTCGCCTGGAACAGGAAAGGATCAGGGAGTTGAATCGACTAGAGCCTGATTTGCTTTATGGGGCAAATGTGCATTATGGCTTAATTCAAGCGCTAGCTAATATTATTGGCTTCCTTGGGGTTCACCCGGAGGTCTCTCTGGTGGAGGAATGGGGCAGCTGATGGTTCGTCCAAGTTGGGGTTCAGTAAGCTCCCAATTAAGTCTTTGTCTTGTCTTTTCCCCTTGGGCTCTCATAGGGCAACTAGTTGGCGTATCGAGGCTTTCGGAGAAAGGTACTCTTGGTAGCGCCCGGTTGGACGAGACGGCCGTACTAGGCTTTTCTCATTCGCCTACTCAACAGGCTTTTCCTAGAAGTTGTTGGTAGCGGACATTCTGCTGCGGCTAGGTTCGCGACGAATGTCTCAGGTGGATCGGTGCCCGCCTACGGTTTGGCCTTTGAATGGGCGGGGCTGAAGAAGAAGGGTTATTCTGCGGCAGTCTTCGTCACCTTGTTGAGAGCAAGGAGGCAGGCTGCTTCTGCTACATAGGTCCGTGCTTATCGCCTTTTGGAAGGCTGCTGTTCACGGTGGCAAGTCCGGGCGACAAAGGTGTCTGTATCCTTGGTCTGAGTTCTCTGCAGGAAAGTGTCTGAAGGAACTAGTGGCCAGTTCCTTAGAGGATCCAGCAGGCGACTGTTTCCGGCTGTAGAGGTTCTGTGAAGGGAATAGCGCTAGGTGGTCGGATCGATGTGTAGCATTTCCTTAAGTTGGGATCCGACTGCGCTCCTCAAGGAGAGTTCGGGTGCCGCCGGGGGATCCCAATTGGGCCTTGGAGGCGTTAGCTAAAGAGCCCTTTGATTCTTTACTCCAGGCGTCGGTAAAGGATTTGCTGTTATAGACAGTGGCTTTGATAGCTCGTTGTTCGGTGCGACGAGTTTCGGAGTTTTAGGCGTTGTCATGTCATGAGCCGTTTTCACCCTTTCTGGATAGAGGGTAGTGTTTGCGAGCAGTCCTGTCGTCCTTCCAAAAGGTGGTATCTGATTTTTCTCCTGAGCCTATTGGTTTCTCTTCCAGTTCTCGGTTTTTCTGGAAGGGGAGGTTTTTATTTGTAGCTTACACCGATAGGAAACATTAAATGCAGGGTGCGGCGTTCGTTTCTTTGTTTTTGTGTGCTGGTTGGAGGTCCCCACAAAGGGGAAGCAGCAGCGAAGGCGGCCATTTCGCATTGGGTTAAGGCGGTGGTTGCCTCAGCTTTCTGGTGGCGAGGTTGTATGATTCTGGGGGGCTTTCTGACTCTTGCTACCAGGGCACAAGCAGCTTCATGGGTGAATCACTGTGTCATTCCACCAGGGGGGATTGGTAGAGCAGCTTCCAGGTCGTCTCTTCATTTCCTCAGTAACCACTACTGCCTAAATGTTTTGGCAGTAAAGGATGCCTGTTCCGGGTCGACAGTGTGGTGAGTTGGCTGGATAAGTCCCTCCCAATGATTACTGCTCTGTTACATCCTAGAGGTAGAGGACTAAACTGGAGGAACGATAAGGAAATAGAAATTACACTTTCCTGGTAATTGTCGTTCCTTGAGTGACGACAGTTTAGTCCTCATTCCCGCCCAGGGGTGTGATTTCTTCAGAGTTTATTTTCAGGCGGAGTGGAGCATCAATCTCAAGGAGTAGACAGATCCTTTCAGTTTCTAGATCTCAGTGAGTATCCCTCTCTGTTCTTTCTTCCTTTTCTCTTATTTAAACGAGGTGATGGTATAGGAAACATGTTTGCATAGGGGGGACATGATTGTAAAGTTTAAAAAAAAAAAAAAAAAAAAAAGAGAAAAGAAAAGAAAATATAAGACGGATACGGTTAAAAAGGCTCCTCCGGTTGAGGAATGGGGAGTTATTTAAAGTTATGGTATAGTTATTTGTTGTTCCTTTGAGTTTGCTTTGTCAATAGTACACTTGGAGGCTGATGGGAGATACCAGCAGGCTATATCCAGTGATGTCACGACTTTGACATGCCCAGTCTCCTAGCTGCAGGAAGAGGTGCACAACCCAGAGGTAGAGGACTAAACTGTCGTCACTCAAGCTCAAAAAAGTGACTACACATGTCATTGTTAGAGTCACTCAAGGAACGACAATTACCAGGTAAGTGTAATTTCTATTTAATGACAAAGTGTTATGAACTTGTAATGGTTTTATCTCAAAATGTAAGCATTTGAGGCTGAAGTAGATCCTTTTTCTTAAGGACAGGATCCACTAAAGCCAGTTAAATGCTGAAAAGCAATGAGCACAAATGCTCGAAGCTTAGCCAACAAAGTTCCGGACCTGGAAGCTCTAATGGTGGAAATGGATTTGGACATTGTGGCCATTACAGAAACATGACAATGAATCGCATGATTGGGATATAGCCATAGCTGGCTATAATCTATTCAGAAGAGACAGAGAAAATGGAAGAGATGGAGAAGCCTTGTATGTCAAAAGCAATATTAGAGCTACTGAAATGCAGGGGGCATGGGGAAAAGAAGCGCTCTGGATTGTGTTGGAAAGAGGAGATGGCACTGTCATCCATACTGCTGTAGTCTACAGACCTCTGATACAAATTGAAGAGATAGATAACGAACTGATTATAGATATTGCCAAGATAGCCACAAAGGGGGAAGTGATAATATTGGGTGACTTTAATCTACCGGATGTGGATTGCATTACTCCTTCTGCAAATCTGGAAAGAAGCAAAAAAATTGTGGATGCTCTCCAAGATGCGTTACTTAGACAAATGGTGATGGAACCAACCAGGGAAAGCTCAACACTGGATTTAGTGCTCACCAACGATGATAGCGTGTCGAATGTCTGCGTGAGTGCCCCTGTGAGCAGCAGCGATCATCACATGGTGTGATTTGAGATAAAAGCCATGGTACAGGCCAATCATAGCAAGCTCAAAGTCCTAAACTTCAAAAACACCGACTTCAATAAAATGGCCGAGTACCTAAAGGAGGAGCTGACAGGGTGGAAGGAGATAAGGGAAGTGGAATTGCAATGGGCTAAACTAAAAGGGGCAATAAACGGGGCAACAGATAAATATGTAAGAAAAGTAAACAGAAACAAGAGGAGAAGAAAACCTGTTTGGTTTTCCAAAGAAGTGGCTGCTCAAATAAAGGCAAAAAACACAGCTTTCACAAAATTCAAAAGCTCACAAACAGAGGAATACAGAAATGAATACAGGATCAAACTCAGAGACAATACGAGAAATAAGGATAGCAAAATCAAGGGCAGAGGAAAAGATGGCTAAAGATGTTAAGTGTGGCGACAAAACTTTCTTCAGGTATATTAGGGAAAGGAAGAAGATCAGAGGTGGAACTGCAGGACTCGAAGTGCTGCGAACGGACTGGTGGAAAGTGACATTGAAAAAGCGAAATTGCTAAACGAATACTTCTTCTCTGTTTTTAAAAAAAGAAATTCCTGGAGAAGGACCTCCTGTGACTCACAAATATAAAAATGGGAATGAAGTAGATACCACACCATTCAAAGAAGATGAAGTGTTAGAACAACTTGCAAAACTGAAAGTGGACAAGGCTATGGGACCAGATGGGATACATCCAAGGATACTGAAAGAGCTCAGGGAGGTTCTTGCAGGGCTGTTAAAGGATGTTTTCAACAGATCCTTGGAAACAGGGGAGGTTCCTCAGGACTGGAGAATGGCTGATGTCGTACCTCTACACAAAACTGGTGACAGGGAAGACATGTCAAGCTACAGGCCTGTGAGCCTTATCTTGATGGCGGGAAAAGTAATGGAGGCGCTCCTGAAAGAGCGAATAGTGAACTTTCTCAAAACCAACAGGATGCAAGACCCGTGGCAACATGGTTTTACCGAAGGACGATCCTGCCAAACAAATCTGATTCAGTTCTTCGTCTGGGTGACCAGGGAACTGGATCAGGGGCATGCGATGGATGTCATCTACCTGGATTTCAGCAAAGCCTTTGATACTGTTCCTCATAGGAGGCTTATCAATAAACTCAGTAGCTTGGGGACGGATCCGAAGATAGTAAATTGGATCAAAAATTGGTTAACTGACAGACGACAGAAGGTGATGGTAAATGGAGCTCACTCAGATGAAGGAAAGGTGATTAGCGGGGTTGCCTCAGGGATCGGTCCTGGGCCCGGCACTGTTCAATGTATTTGTGAGCGATATTACTGAAGGACTGAACGGAAAAGTCTGTCTTTTTGCAGATGACACAAAAATTTGCAACAGAGTGGACTCCCCCGAGGGAGTGGTTAATATGAGGAAAGATCTACAAAAGCTGGAAGAATGGTCTAATGCTTGGCAATTATGTTTTAATGCAAAGAAGTGTAAAGTCATGCACTTGGGTAGCAGAAATCTGAGGGAAATGTACGCGATAGGGGGCGAGAGGTTGGTGTGCACGGATCAGGAG
Organism: Ichthyophis bannanicus; assembly: GCA_033557465.1. Lineage (NCBI taxonomy): Eukaryota > Metazoa > Chordata > Amphibia > Gymnophiona > Ichthyophiidae > Ichthyophis > Ichthyophis bannanicus. The sequence goes on from CM066032.1 coordinate 340,955,746, forward strand.
AAAGACCTTGGTGTGATTATTTCTGAAGATCTCAAGGTGGCAAAACAGTGCGACAAGGCGGTGGAAAAAGCCAGGAGGATGTTGGGCTGCATACAAAGAGGAATTACCAGCAGAAAGGAAGAGGTACTTATGCCACTGTACAAGTCACTGGTGAGGCCTCACTTGGAATACTGTGTTCAGTTTTGGAGACCATATCTTGCAAAGGATGTAAAAAGACTGGAAATTGTTCAGAGGAAGGCAACCAAAATGATTTGGAGCCTGTCAGAAGCCTTATGAGAAGAGACTTGAAGACCTAAACATGTACACTTTGGAGGAGAGGAGGGACAGGGGAGATATGATTCAGACCTTTAAATACTTAAAGGGAAATAATGAACAAATAAACCTCTTCCAAAGACGGGGAAGCTATAAAACTAGAGGGCACAACAGGAAGCTGCAAGGTGGTAAATTGAAAGGCAATGTCAGGAAATACTTTTTCACGGAAAGGGTGGTGGATACTTGGAATGCCCTCCCGATGGAAGTGGTGGGGGCAAACACGGTGATGGAATTCAAAATGGCATGGGACAAACACAGTGGATCCCTTTACAGCAACAGGATAAAATCAAAATAAATTGAATCATCTAAATTCTCAACAAATAGGGGTGTCCTACATGGAGTGGTGGGTTCACCCCTAAACAAAGACGTGAGGAGGGGTGGCCTGCACGGAGTAGCAGGTGCAACTACTCTTGCCATCATACTGGGCACACTATATGGACCATACTGGTCTTTATCTGCTGTCATTTACTATGTTACTATATTTAACAAACCGTAGCATTCAAGTAAAAATGGGCGGCGATATATCAAAACCATTTTCTCAAAGAACAGGCATACCACAAGGATCAGCATTATCATCGCTCCTTTTCAACTTATATATCCAAACAATCTGCAGTTTAATTAAGGACCACGACATATATTATCTATACGCTGATGCCACCCAATTCAACGCTAAACAACCATGCTTTCAAAAAATCAAGGGATGTCTCAATGCCTGGTTGGCAGACCATAACCTCCAAATAAACTTAAAACCCCCCAGAGATTCTAATAATAACAAAAGACTGCTCCTACCCACCACCAGATTCAATAATGTTTAAAGAAACAAGTATAAAAGTAAAAAAAAAGAGGTGAGATTATCTGGGAGTTACTTTTGACCACCAGCTCAACTTTACTACTAGAAGCCCCAAAAGGAATTTTACCTAGAAACCCCAGTGCGTCAATTAGCGCATTATCATGACGACTACGTTGAGCATGAAATGCAGATGTGAATTAAAGTGAAGTTACTTATTTGTTAAATACGTGCATTATGTGACGTCATTACATGACGTCATCGTATGTTTGTAATGTCGGAGTAAAACTGTAAACAGTGATTGAGATGCACCACCTAGTGGGAACATGAATTTATACCTATCTGCAACCTGATCCGGTCCTTCAGTGTTAACTGCCTGATATGCGCTGATGACGTGCTCTTATACATGCCATTTTCAACAGAGAACCTCGACCTCACACCATTAACAAACTGCATAAATGAAGTATCCAACTGGCTGCAATCCCAAAACCTCAGGATCCAACACAAGAAAACGGAGGTGGTGTTCATTACAAGGAACCGAAACTTCACCGCTCCGTCCTTCTTAAAAGTGAAGGAAGCAGACCTCCAGACAAAGCCCACTATCAGATACCTCGGTGTCACCTTAGACCAGCACTTGGATATGAAAGCTGTCAGACGGCTGCCTGGGTGAGAATCTTCACACTCTTGGCAAGTGCATATTTCTATATGATTTGCAAGGTATTGTGGGCAATGTAGTTCATTCACACCAGACACAGCTGCTGACAATAATTTAGTTGTGCTCTTGGGTAAAGCCAATAAGATATTTATTTATGGGGTTATTTCTCCCAACACAGATATGCTTGGTAGCACATAAATTAGGTTACTTGCTTTCAGTGTTAACTTGGAAAAACAAAGTCAAAATCAGGAAAACAACAAATGAAAAGCCACAAAGCAAGAAACAAACTGTTCTTTTCAGGTTAACTTCTGATTACTTCCCACATAGATACAGAAGTGATTCTCTCCTAGCTCACAAGCAATTAGGTAAGGCTTAATTGCTAGCAGTTATCCAGCTGAAACCCCTTAGCTGGCTTGCTTTGTACTGTGTGGGTCAAATCCTGCTTCAGGAGCTTTTCTGAGTAGATTAAAGAGCAAATTTTTATTTCTTTGTGATGGTTGCTGTACTTTATAACAGAAAGTTACCAATGGAGTTTGGATGAGAACAGTCCATATAAACAGGATCCTCATCTGCTATTATTCCCCCTTGTTCAACAAGCATGGGTTCAATATCATGGATTGGCACAGATGAATCTCTCAATGGAACATTTTCAGGAGAATACTTGTTTCCCTGCTGTCTTTCAAGGTTATAGCTAGGGCATAGATCAGTGTTCATACCTGAGCTTCCATTGCTGCTAGAGTTCCTCTCTATATAGCCTGGCCAGTATGTAGTCCAGTTCTTATATCCAGCCTTCCAATCCAGATCCCTGGACACTGGATCTCTCTTCACATACCTTCTGGCATAGGTCTTAGGGTCCCTTCCACGTGCAGCCGTCTCCCTCACAGGTAGCGTCTAGTGATTCCTAGCTCTGCAACACCATTCCTCTGGCTTTCTCCAGTCCAATGGTGTATGCTGGCCCTTGAAATGCCTCCCAGTATACGTACTGCTTTGGACTCTTCTAGACCTCTCAAAGGCTTTTCTCCTCTTTCTTCCAGAGGGTCTCTTTCCCTCTCTGTCCGTCCGGTTTGGCTTCTGCTTCTGATAATCCTTCAGATGAAACTGAGGATAATTCTCTGGATATCCAAGGTGATCATGAAGAAGATCAAGATGATGGTCATCTGTAGAATAAACTCTATTCTTATTCTGCCTTGATGAGTGCTCCTCCCTAATACAGCGCAGCTGTGCTGAATCAGGCCCTGCCCTTTGAGATGAGTGCTTAGGGATTACCTCATAGCCCTCCTGATTGAACACACGTTTCCCCACTTCAGCTCCTCTAATGGCTGTTGGAAACCTGGTGCATTCTGGGACTGGTAGTCTTTTATGGGAAAATTCGGTTTTCTTATTTCTACCAGAACTGACAGGTTGCTTGTTCAGAGTCACATCATCTTTTCTATAGCCCCTTCCTGAGCTATGATAAGCTTCCTTATCACAAAGCGCACATAGGAAACATTGTAAGAGCGGTATACCACAAAATACGATCTCTCAGACACCTACGATCCCTGCTGGAGCCGGACGATTTCAGGACCATCTATCAGGCACTAATCATACCACATTTTGATTATGCAAACTCAATCCTGCAAGGTCTCCCTCAAGCCACCTTGACTCCACTGCAACTGGCAATGAACGCCGCAGCAAGAGTCCTACACGGAGCATCCAGGAAAGACCATGTCTCACCAATCCTAAAACAACTCCACTGGCTCCCGTTACAAAGTAGATTCACATACAAGACCCTACTACTTACATTCAAGGCCATCAAAGGACTCTCGTCTGCATCACTAACAGAACTAATCCAGACGACACCACACAATAGGGACAGACGGTCAGTGACTCTCAACACCCTGATAGTCCCAAAATCAATAACACAATGCACTAAGGCAACAGCAGGCAGGGCCTACCAATTCTGTGCCCCAAGGTGCTGGAACAGCCTCCCTCATGGCATCCGAGCGATCCCAGACTTATTTCAGTTCAGAAAGGCCTTGAAGCACCACCTCTTCCTCCTGTATTACCCAGTAACCAATGCAGACATAGCACCAACCGCACAAGCCACCCAAAGCCCCCATGACTGAAACCAAAAAGGAGGTCACGATAATGTTGTAAGTTGTAAATAGTTACCCCTGTTATCCAAGTTGTATTACCTGTTCAACTGTAAACACAAAGTACCATCGGAAATGTGTAAATTATTGTTCGTTGTAAACCGCACTGATGCTGAATAGCGCGGTATAGAAGAGACTATAAATAAATAAATAAAATAAATAATAAATAATCGAAGCCCCAAAGTACGTCAATTGACGCATTCAAGACAATTGAGTGCGTCAATTGATGTACTTTGGGGCTTCTAGGTATAAATTCATTTTCCCACTAGGTGGTTCATCTATCATTAATTTTCGATGCACATATTTGAACATCTTGACCTTGCTAACAAAGTCATGGAACATGACTGACATGGTTCTGGTATACTACTTCGAAGATGCATTTGCATCAATTGACGCACTTTGGGGCTTCTAGTGTTAACAAACATGTCAGCAATACAATAAGGAAAAAACCAAATAGAAACAACAAAAGTATCTGTAGAATACATAAGATCAAAGGAACAGATACCAAGACTGACAGGATTTTCAGGTTTGTAAAACCCCTTTTATTGTCCCCTACGCGTTTCAGCCTCTCGGCCTTCTTCAGGGGGATATAGAATGAGGGAGCAAATCTTTTTGTAAAAACTTTCTTTCAAATAAAAGGCATATGCCACACAGCAGCAGGAACCTCTATACATGTGCGTGGCATATACCTTTTATTTGAAAATGTTTTTACAAAAAGGTTTGCTCCCTCATTCTATATCCCCCTGAAGAAGGCCAAGAGGCCGATACGCGTAGGGGACAATAAATGGGGTTTTACAAACCTGAAAATCCTGCCAGTCTTGGTATCTGTTCCTTTGATCTTCAGCAATACAATAAGGGCCATATTCAATAAGCTAAAGATGTTGCAGCATCTAAGACCTCTCCTCTCCACTAGTGACTTCAGAACACTACAGGCTATGATCTTCCTGCACCTCGATTTTTGTCATATTAATGGGTCTCCCAAAGAAAACAATCCGCAGATTACAACTAGCTCAAAATGCAGCAGCCAGAGTAATCTCTCAAACACCTATCAAAGAGCATATATCACCAGTATTAATGAATCTTCACTGGCTCCCAATCAAGAGCAGAATAAAATATAAGGCCATCCACACTATATTTAAATCCATCCAAGATGATTCATCCACATATCTGAAAACGCTAATATCATTCACACCGGATAACAGACCAAGGAGAAGCATCAATAAAGACCTCCTTGTTGTTCCAACCAAATTCAGGAGCTGCAAATCTTCAACTTCAAAGAGAGCATTCTCTTTATACACACCACAACTATGGAATTCACTTCCAGAGGGCTTAAGAGCCACCAAGGACCCAGTAGCATTCCGTAAACAGTTAAAAACTCATTTGTTCAATGAACACTTTCGTGAACTAATTACTTAAAGAAAATTCCACAGAGCAGCCAATGATTACAAACCAGTCTATCAAATCATTTTTAAGTCCTCCTACAAGACGATAAATAGAAATAAATTCCGCTATACTGTAGAGCTAGCCGCTCACTTATAAACAAATACAAAAACAAACCAACATTTATCCTAAGTTATTTTTCCTATCCCCTTCCCATTACATGCTAACTATAATTCACGCTAAGGTGTTGACATTTTTAACAAGATAAACAGGCTAATATAGTTAACAATGTTACTTTTCCAGTTCAATAATGTTATTGTTACCAGTTTATCCTGTTAATTATGTCAACTCTGTTAAATGTAACTGTTCCAGTTTTGAGGTCCTTGTAAAACTGTTCCATGTAAAAAATGTTCCCGTTTTATAGTTCCTTGTAAACCGCTTTGATTCACGAAAGGCGGTAAATAAGCACAAATAAATCAATAAATAAACTGAACTCTTCAACAGACTCATCCTTGGCTTAGACACACCCCGACATGGATTTGTGCTTATCTTCTTCAATATTAGTGCTGCATTTGATTCAGTAGCTCATCACATCATGACTCTCCCACATTGGATTAACAGATGACACGTTAAAATGGTTTACATCTTACCTCCAGGACAGAACAATACAAGTAAAGGTTGGTACCACAGTGTCAAAACCCTTTAATCTAACACAAGGCCTCCCTCAAGGTTCAGCCCTCTCTGGATTATTATTTAATTTATACACTCAGCCAATTTGTAACCTACTAAGAAGATGGAACATGTATTTTCATCTCTACGCAGATGATATCAAGTTTTACATGACCATACCACCAAACCAGTCTTTACGATCATATCGGACGCCTTCACCGCCGTAACAAAATTCCTTGCCGACAAAAATCTAACAGTCAATAAAAACAAAACGGAAGCCTTACTCATATTCAGAGACCAAGAATTCAAGCCATCAAAAAAGATTATAACACAAGCATCGGAAATAGCTATAAAGAAAGAAAACAAATACCTAGGCATAACCATTGACAGCAACCTCAACATGTGCGCACACATCAAAAACACAGCAAGAGTAGCCTTCTGGAAATTGAAGCTCCTCAGGCCACTTTGTCACCTGTTACAATACAATAATTTCAGATCCGTAGTGCAAGCCATTATCACGCCACACGTGGACTATGGAAAAATCATCTACCAAGGTTTACCTAAACATGCACTATATCCACTTCAACTAGTGCAAAATACTGCTGCCAGAATACTAACATTCAGTTCTACCTGACAGCACATAACACCAATACTAAAAAGTCTGCACTGGCTTCCAGTCTTGCAAAGAGCAAAACACAAAGTCATCACCACTACATTCAAAATCCTCCAAAACCTCTCAGCACCCTGTCTCTCTGATCTGCTCACGATATCATCCTCAACGAGACTAAGAAGAGCTGCCAACCAAAATCTCCTGATCATCCCACCACTCAAGATTAAGACCACACAACAGACCAGCAACAGGACATTCGCGTTGTATGCCCCCACAATTTGGAACTCCATGCCTGAAGCAATCAGAACTGCACAATCAAAGACCTAAAAAAAACCCTATTAAAAACACACCTCTTCAAAGAATACTATGGACCAGAAGACAATACCTAGCTATTGCCACTACACACTATCATGAATGGACAGCCTTAGCCCCACACCCCCTTATTCAACCTCACTCACCCAAATTGCTCTTCCCCTAAATATTCCGCTATCCAACAAGAACCCCCCCCCCCCCCCCCGTTTTTGTTGTTGTTAAACCCTTTGTTCTCCAAGTTACTTTTCCCCTGTTCATTGTAAAACAATTCTACCAAGATTGTTATAGTGTTTGATGTAAACTGCTTATGACACAGGTGGTATAGAAAAACTGTTAAATAAAATGAATAAATTGAAAGAGGCTTGCTTCCTGTGCATTGATACCACAGAGGTATTTAAGTATGTGTCTCATATCTTCCCGCCCAAAGGTGCCATCTTGCTCAGTCTGCTTTTTTCCACGGAGCCCTACGGACGCCTGTCCTTGTCACCCGTGAAAAAAGTTGATTTTTCTTGCGTTGGGTCGAGTTTTTCATCGGTTCGACGTCAGTTCCTTCCTCGCCTGGACTTGGTACACCGGTGCCGAGCCCGGATCTCTCTCTTTTGGTTTTTGTCCTTAGAGACTGCGTTCGCGCCTTTTTCCTTTTCCCTGGCAGCCCAATTTTTTGATCTTGCAGGGGCCCTTTTTCCCCCCGATGGCTGCCAGTGGCTTTAAGAAGTGTGATCGGTGCAAGAAACTGATGTCTCACCGACACACACGACGGCTGTCTCCGGTGCCTGGGGCCAGACCACGATTCTATGGTCTGCAGTCCCTGTGGCAAAATGTCTTCCAAGGCATTGCAGAGCCGTCAGCACCAGCGTGAGAGGATCTTCTCCGAGTCTGCTTCTGGATGGGTCTGGACTTCGTCAGAGGCCTCGACGTCTCGAGAGTCTGACTCCGAGCATCGTCGGGGCTCCTCTGAAAGGGAGTCCCCCTCGAGGGAGCATCGAAGGAAGAAGAAACCCTCGAGGGCGGCATCGGTGGACGCTCTTGGCTCCTTGAGGGCCAGGTCGCATAGCCCCAATCGTCGTCCCGGGTCTTCGGAGTCGGAGAGGCCTGCAAAGCATCCTCATGTAGAGTTGGAGGTCCCGAGTCACGTGAGTACTGTAGTCCTCGTGGACTCTCCTCCGGGGGAGCCGACGTCAGGCCCGATGCCGTCGGGGCCTGAGTCGGAGGCTGCTGGGTCTCCTGAGCTCGGACTCAGGTTGACGGCCTTGGAGAGCAGATTGTCTGCCTTCATGGAGCAGCAGCGGGTGCTGATCGCCGGTCTCACCGGCGCATCTGCCCTGACCACCGGGACATCGATGTCCAAGTCGACCCCGGAGGCCGAGCCGATCCTCGAGACCATGCGAACTCGAGTCGATCCTTGGCCACGGTCACCCTCTGCCTCCCGTTTGGGACCGAGGTCGTCGACGCCGGTTCCCTGGGCGGATGGCGTCGGTGCCCGCCTGCTCGGAGCCGCTCGATTCCTCCTCGGAGGAATCAGCGTGGGAGACGGAGGAGGAGGAGTCCCCTGACACCTTCCGGACTCGGTGCATCCCTTCGGACTCACCAGGCTCCGAGCTTCGGACTAGGTCCCCCTCCGGAGGATACTAGGTTCTCGGATTTCGTATGGTACATGGCCAAGTCACTGGCATTCCCGGCGGACCCCGAGGAAGAGCCTCGAGCTGAGGAGCTCGAGGCTCTGCAGTATGACTCTCCTCCCAAGGAGGCCTTTACTATCCCGGTTCCTCCGATGCTGGAGCGGTTGCTCTTCCGCATGTGGGAGGCGCCGGCCTCGATGCTGGTTCTAAGCAAGCGGGTCGATTCCATCTATCGAGTCCGCAAGAGCCCCAGGTTTCAGAAGGCACAGCTACCGCACCATTCCATGGTGGTGGAATCGGCCATGCATCGCCTGAAGAGTCAGAAGATGCACTCCTCAGTGCCTCCTGACAGGGGAGCCCGGAACCTGGATGCCCTCGGTAGAAAGTGCTTCCAGGGCTCTATGCTCGCTTGCTGCATCCAGACCTACCAGCTGTACATGGGCATGTACCTTCGAGACCTGGCAAATGAGATTGCCGGGTTCTCTGCTGGTCTGTCCGAGGAACCTTTGCAGAGGTTCAAGGCCTTGTCTTCTGGCATTCGAGAGTGCTCCAAGTTTATTTCTCGAGCAGCCTACGATGGATTTGAGGCTTCGGTCCCTGTAGCAGGGGCCGGCATTGGTGCACGCCATCAGGCCTGGCTACAATCCTCGGACCTTGAGCCGTGGGTACAGGACAAGTTGGTCGATGTCCCTTGCCGAGTTGAAAACCTCTTTGGCAAGCCCATGGCCGAAAAGGCTGCAGAGCCCGAAACCGAGACTCTTACCCGGACTAGGCTGTCCAGGAAGACCTCTGCCCCTTCTCAGAAAAAGAAGGGCTCGGGGAAGAAGACCTTTTACCCGAGGAAGACCACTGCCTATAAAACCTACCCTCACTACCAGGCCTCTGCAGCTCCCCAACAGGGCCAGCAGGCCAAGGGGCAGGGTCATGGGCCCCGTAGGCAGAAGGCCCCCAAGCCTCCTACTCCGGCTCCTGCTCAGCAGGGAGGGGTTTTTTGACTATGCCAGCATAGCCTCTCTTCCTCTCCAGGGCACAGGAGGTCAGCTGACCCTGTACGCAGACAGGTGGCCAGCCATCACAGGGGATACTTGGGTGTTAAGTATCATCAAAAGGGGCTATCTGCTCCACTTCACCCAGATACTCCTCTCCTACTTTCCAGGGGAGCTTCCAAGACCCCCTCTGCACAGAAACTTACTCCTTCAGGAGTTGGAAGGTCTACTTAGGGACCAGGCGGTGGAACCGGTGCCTCACCACCTGGAAGGGCAAGGCTTCTATTCCAGGTACTTCCTGGTACCAAAAGGAACAGGAGGCCTCAGACCCATCCTCGACATGCGAAATCTGAACAAGTTTCTGGAGAGGGAAAAGTTCAAGATGCTTACCGTTGGAATCTTACTGCCCTACCTCCAGCAGGGAGATTGGCTATGCTCCTTAGACCTGAAGGATGCTTATACTCACATCCTCATCCATCCAAACCACAGACAATTCCTCAGATTTGTGGTGGGAGGAAAGCACTTCCAGTACAGAGTGCTTCCTTTTGGCCTCACCTCCGCCCCCAGGGTTTTTACAAAATGCCTGGCGGCGGTTGCGGCCTACCTCAGGAACCAGGGAATCTTTGTGTTCCCTTACCTGAACGACTGGCTAATCAGAGGCCAGTCTCCACAAGAGGCCAGGCAGGCCACCTGCAGAACCATATCCCTGCTTCAGCACCTGGTGTTCGTTATAAACTTCCCAAAGTCCACTTTGGTCCCCTCACAAGACGTGGAATTCATAGTGGCCAGGTTGGATACCCTCCAAGCAAAGGCCTTTTTGCCTGTGGACAGAGCTCACAGGCTGATAAAGTTGGCTGGTCAGTTTCGGGCGGACTCTCTGGTCTCGGCCAGAAACTTCCTCCGGCTCTTAGGTCACATGGCTTCCACAGTGCATGTCACCCCACATGCCCGGCTGCACATGAGGCCGGCTCAGTGGTACCTCAGGATGACGTGGCTGCAGGCCACAGGGAAGTTGTCAGACAGAATAAAGGTGTCCAAACCCTTAGTGGACTCCTTACGCTGGTGGCGGCATCTCCCAAATCTGGTCAAGAGTGTGCCTTTTCAGGCCTCCCCACACACTCAGGTACTGACAACCAGTGCTTCCCTGCAGGGCTGGGGGGCTCACTGCCAGGGAGCCTGCACCCAAGGCCTGTGGTCACCATCAGAAGCTGCCCAGCAGATCAACCTGTTGGAATTGAGGGCCATTCGGCTGGCCTTGCGGACTTTCTCTCCGATCCTCTCTCACCAGTCTGTCCTAGTTGAGACGGACAACCAGGTGGCTGTGTTCTATGTCAACAAGCAGGGAGGCACGGGATCCAGACTTCTCTGCCTGGAAGCCCAGGCTCTCTGCTCCTGGGCTGTCACCCAGGGCATGACCCTCAAGGCAGTCTACCTCCCAGGCCAGGAAAACTACCTGGCGGACAGACTCAGCAGACTCCTGCAGCCTCACGAGTGGCAGTTGGATCCTCTGGTAGTGCAAAAGATCTTTCTGAAGTGGGGTCTTCCCACCATGGATCTTTTTGCCAGTCCGCTCAACAGGCAACTACCCCGGTTCTGTTCCAGGCAACCGCATCCCTTGAGAACAGCGCCAGATGCATTCCTGATCCCTTGGTCAGGGGGCCTGCTGTATACCTTTCCTCCCACTCTTCTGGTGGCCCAGACTCTATTCAAAATACAGCAGGACCGAGCCACGGTGATCCTGATAGCCCCCAGGTGGCCCAGGCAGCCGTGGTTCCCCTCTTCTTCTGCAGTTGGCGGTGGATACTCCACTTCCTCTGGGGTTGCCACCCAACCTTCTGACTCAGGACCAGGGGTCCCTCTTGCATCCCAACCTCAAATCTCTCAATTTGATGGCGTGGCTGCTGAAAGGCTAGTCCTTGCTCCCTTGCTCCTATCTAGGGAGGTTGAAGAGGTGGTGTTAGCCTCCAGGAAACATTCCACCAGTAAGGCCTATGCTCTAAAGTGGCGTAGGTTCTCTATTTGGTGTTCTCAACAACAAGAGGACCCTTTCTCCTGCTCTGTCCAGGTGGTGCTTCAATACCTGCTCCACCTTTCCAACCTAGGACTTCAGTCCAACTCTGTCCGGGTTCACCTCAGTGCCCTCTCAGCTCACCACTTGCAGGTGGATGGACACTCTCTCTCATGCCACCCTCTGGTGTCCCGCTTTCTCAGAGGTCTGCTGCTTAAGCCTCCTATTCGTCCACCTGCTCCTGAATGGGAACTCAATGTGGTCTTGCAGCAACTGACTTGCCTACCTTTTGAGCCGATGGCAACCTGCCATTTACGTTTCCTCTCCTGGAAGGTATTGTTCCTTATGGCACTCACCTCAGCTAGGCGGGTGAGTGAGCTTCAGGCCCTGGTCTCGGATAGGCCGTATACCAGGTTCTGTAGGAACAGGGTAGTCTTGCAGACTCATCCTAAGTTCCTTCCAAAGGTGGTGTCCTCCTTCCACCTCAACCAGGAGGTGGTTCTTCCAACGTTCTTTCCCAGGCCGCACGCCAGTAGAGCAGAGACTGTCTTGCATACCCTGGATTGTAGAAGGGCGCTGTCCTTTTACCTTGAACATATGCAGGGGCACAGAAGGGCTTCTCAGCTCTTCATTTTCTTTGACCCTAATAAATTGGGGTTGCCTGTCACTAAGCGTACATTGTTGATCTGGGTGGCAGACTGTATCGCCTGGGCGTACAGGTCAGCCGGCCTCTCCCTGGAGGGTCGAGTCACGGCCCACCGAGTTCGGACGAAGGCCGCATCAATAGCTCACTTCCGCTGTGTTCCGTTGGCAAACATCTGCCGGGCCGCTACTTGGTCTTCAAGCCAGACTTTTGCGGACCACTACTGCCTTGAGAGGGAGTCCCGTAGGGACAGTGCTTTCGGGCAAGCGGTACTCCGTAATCTCTTTGAGGTTTAGGCAACTCCTACCCTCCGGCCCTGGTGTTGGGCTACCATTCAGGTGTGGTCTCAGAGAAGATTCTCTCACTGTTGCTGGGGCTCTAGAGGGAGCTCTATTTTTCAGCCTGGGTTCCTGGTAGCCCAGAGCTAGGGAGTCACCCATATGTGAGGACTGACTTCCTGCTTGGTCCTGGAGAAAGAGTAGTTACTCACCTGTAACAGGTGTTCTCCAGGAGCAGCAGGAATCAGTCCTAACGACCCTCCCTCCTCCCCTTGGAATTGCAGTTGTATATAGTTCATTTGCTTTTTGTGCTGTCTTTTAGCTATGTCATTTGACTGAGCAAGATGGCACCTTTGGGCGGGAAGGGGACCGTGCATGCATGCCTGCATTCCCAAAGGCTTTCTTTGAAAGCTGGGGAAATGCTCCGCATGGGGGCTTCGTCGACGCCGACGTCACCCATATGTGAGGACTGATTCCTGCTGCTCCTGGAGAACACCTGTTACAGGTGAGTAACTACTCTTTCTGCACAGTAGTCCAAATGAGATCTCCCCAGGGGACCTACACAGAAGCACAGTCTCCTCCCTTTTCCTGTTGGCCATTCGTCATTCAGTGCACATAAGCATTTTTCTGGCTTTTGCTATTCGCTTTTCTATTTATTTGGTTGCCCTTAAGATAATTAGATATGATTCCCCTTAGGTCCCTTTCTTCTTTTGTGCATAGAAGTACTTTATCCTCTATATTGTACTGCTCCCTGGGGTTTTGTGACCCATCTTAGCTGTCAAACTGTAAACCATTCTTCAAGCTTCACTGAATCTCTTTGTTATCCACATCTTCCAGAGTGTCTAACATGTTGTAGATTTTGATATTGTCCGAAAACAGCCAAACCTTACCTGTCTGCCCTTCTGCAATATCATTTGCAAAATGTTAAAAAGAACTGGACCAAGGACCAATCTCTACAGCACATCATTGGTAAAGTCCTTATTCTCAGAATAAATTCTATTCACCAATGCCCTTTGTCACCTTCCATTTAACCAGTTTATAACCCAGTCAGTCACTTTAGGGCTTTGCTGAAATTTTAATGCATCACATCTAGTGCTCTCCCTGAGTCCAACTCTTTGGTCTCCCAATCAAACAAATTGATTAGATTTGTCTGGAAAGACCTGCTTCTGGTGAAACCATGCTGCCTTGGATCCTGCAGTCTTGTTTTAGCAACATTTTCATTAATCTACTCACCACAAAGTTCTATGCTTGTTCATTGGTTTTCTGACCAATAGAACTTGTAGAGTGAAATGGATAAAGTATACCACCTTGTCTTGGAAGGTCCTCATTTGGGGTCTCTTAGAGATCAGCATTGTCCCCTGTTCTGTTTAATATCTGTCTTATTTAGAATAGCCTGCAAGAGCTGGGAGTCTTTTAATTATGCTAATATACTGCTGCTGGTTCCTTTTCAGGATATGTCGAAAGAGGTTTCTGGCTTATTGGAGATCTGTTTTTACATGGTTTAAATTTGGATAACGTCTCACTGTTTTAAGATTAATACAGATAAAAACAACTTGTTATGGCAAGGTGGCTTGGATTTAGAGTGCCCCCAGAGACACTGTAACATGGGCAATAAGCTAAGTGACTTGGATTTAGAGTGCCCCCAGAGGCACTGTATCATGGGCAATAACATTTCTTTAGTTAAGACTTTGACAGTATTAGGAGTCATATTGGACCTGGCTTGGGAGTCCAAATGAGAAACATGGTAAGGAAGGCTTTTTATAAGCTTTGGCTTACTAGGCAAGTTATATCATGACTACCCACTGACTGTGTGGGTAGTCATGATATAACTAGTTCAGGCATTTGTTCTACCACAGATTACTGTAATGTTTTTTAGGCATCTGTGGTAGGCTGGTGAAGAGATTGCAGGTCTTAAAAAAAAATAAACCTCAACTTTGAAGATGCAACAGAGACCATGAAAGTTCATTTTTGAGGCAGTTACAATTGACTACCTATGGAGGCTCCGATATTTCTTAAAACAAAAAAAAGTTTAAGTGCCATCAAGTCAGTGCTGACTCCTGGCGAATCTGAGTTCAGGCTTATCCAGCGCTCCCCAATTTAATCTGAAGCCTTGGAGTGTGAAATGTCACTTGCAAACAAAGTGAGCCCAAATGCAGATGTGACATTAGTTCTTGTGCCTTCTTAAGAGTGCTAAGAGACACTGAATTAGCATCCTTATAGTACAGGTTTGCACAATCCACTAATGCCCAGTCATGTCTAACATGAAGATTGCATGACATTGCCCAGATTTTCTGACCTGACTGACTACTGCTTTCAGACCTAGGCAGTGAGCATTGATCTCAAATCAAAGCAACTTGGTGCTGGGCAGCTAGGATGCAAGGTGTGCAGTGTTATGTCTAATGACATCTTTTAGTTGCTTACCAGACAGCTTGCTGAGATCTTTACCACCGCATTTTATAATTAATACATCGAAGTAGGCTGATCCATCTATCAGTTGGCATCCAGCCCAGCTCACAAAACCTCCTGGGCTGCTAGGCTCTACTGGATACTGACCTGCCCAGACCTTGCATAGTTTGGGCCAGGATATGAAGGAATGACCAGTGATCCACACAGCTGTCATTGCCAAGTATTGCAACAGAAAAAAAAAAAACAGGGAGTGCAGAATGATACTAGGCGTGTGCCATCTGTCCATCCAACATAACATTCTGGAACCTATGCATCCTATCTGCAAAAGTATTTTAGACGGGCTTTCTGATCTGTCTTTCAAATTTATTGATTCCATATAATCTCCAGGAACAAGCAGGAATGAGTCTTCACATATGGGTACGTCGGTACCGGCGGAGCCTACGCGGGAACGCTCCCCAGCTTCCCAAAAAGGAAAACTTTTGGGAGCATCCCACAACGCCTGCGCGCTGCCTTCCCGCCTTTCCTAACCGCCTCTCCCCAGTTCTTCTTTTCCGCGGAGCCAGCAGGTCGTGTTCCTGTCACCGCTGAAGAACTTCTTTGTTTTATTTTATTTCTTTGGTCGCGCGTCTGCCTTCTCCGACGTCGGACCGGTACCGCCGGTCTTTCTTTCTTTTCTTAAAAAAAAAACAAAGCAAAACATACTTTTCCCTCACTTAGTGTGTTTTTCCTCTTTTGGGCCTTAGGCCTCACGAAAAATTTTCTTCATGGAAAAACCAGCCTCCGGGTTTAAAAAATGCACTAAGTGCAGCGGTACTATTTCTGTTACCGACACCCATGAATGGTGTCTCAAATGTTTGGGTCCTGACCACTCCATTTTGGATTGTTCGTCCTGCTCCTTGATGTCCAAACGAGGTTTACAGAACCGAGAAGCCAAGCTCCATCTTCTGTTTCCCTCTGATGCAGCTTCAGTGGCATCGACGTCTTCCAGGGCTTCTTCTTCCTCCCATGGATCTCAGGTAACCAAACATAAATCCAGCCGGTCCTCGAAGGGTAGATCTCCTTCCAAGCATCGAGATGCCTCCGGGCTTGCCCTCAAGGATCCTGCACCGGCAGAACTACCCCGGCGGGAAGCTCCGGCTTCCAAAGCTCCACCTATGGGGTTACAGGTTGACATCGATGGCACGGCCTCGACCGATCACCTGTTAGAATGCTCTGGGGTACCGGCACAACCTTCCGGTACCGAATTCCAGGCATTCATGGCGTCGATGGATCAGAATGTTCTATCCATGCAGCAGGCTATCACGGCCTTCATTCAAGCTGCGACGCCGCTGATACCACAACAAACTCAGTTGTCGGTATCGGCCCAGGTACCGGCACCAATGCCGGTACCGGTACCGACTGCATCGACATCGGCCATGGTGTTGTCTGCAGCGGTTCCCTGCCTAGGGATGCCCATCGGTACCGAACCGGTACCGATAACGCCCGATGTCGATACGGCTCGGTACGCGTATCGAGCTTTGAAAGAGCACCCTGACAGTCGATACTTTGATTCCTCCGAAGATTCTGATGCATCGGAGGCATCTGCTGAAGTATCCATAGCCCTTCCTGAAGAGCCGCCTTCTCCAAAAAGAAGAATGTCTCCTCCAGAAGACTTGTCCTTTCAAGACTTCATAAGAGAAGTGGCTAAAGGGCTCTCTATTTCAGTAACCTCTGAATCAGAGCCTAGAGCTAAAAAATTGGACATTTTAGGTTATTCTAAGGCTCCTAAGGAGGCAGTCACCTTGCCAATTCATGAGATTCTTTATGATCACATGATTGACTTATGGGAGACTCCTCTCACTATCTCTCCTCATTCTCGTAGGTTGGACACTATGTACCGTGTCCCTCCTTGTCCTGGTTTTCATAAAACACAGCTTCCTCACCATTCTATTGTGGTGGAGTCCGCTATGAAAAAGATAAAGAGTGCAAAAAGACACTCCTCTGCTCCTCCAGGAAGAGAATGCAGGACCTTGGATGCTTTTGGTAGGAAAATCTTCCAAGCCAGTATGCTCATTGCCAGAATCAACTCCTATAGTCTTCATATGGGAATGTTTCTGAAAGAAGTTGCAGATAAGCTGCACACTTTCCTCCCTTTTCTTCCAGAGGATAAAAGGGAAGAATTTCTTATTTGGCTTAAGCATACTCAAGATATTTCAAAGTTTTCCAACTGTGCAGCTTTTGACTCCTTTGAAGGTGCCAGCAGAGCTTCGGCCATTGCCATACCTGCACGCAGAATTGCTTGGCTCCAAGCTTCTGATCTAGAATCTTGGGTCCAGGATGGCTTGGGAAATCTTCCCTGTACAGGAGAAAACCAGTTTGGCAAAGATTGGCAAATAAAAGCCACTCAAATGGATGCAGAAAATTCTGCTTTGGATAGACTCTCAAAGTCAACCTCCATTCCTGCCAAGAAAAAAACCTTTCAAGAAGTCTTTTTTCAAGAAACGCAGATTCCATCCTGCTTCTGGCCAACAATCATCTACAGGTCGTTTTGCTGCTAAGCGTCAGCAACCTAAACAGGCCAGGCCTAAGCCTACAGGGGCTGCTGCAACTCAGCAGACCCAGCCTCCTCAGGGCTTTTGACTTGATGCTAGAGAATTTAGCCTTTCTGGCTCTGAAACAGCCAGAGCCTCTCACCATTCCAGGAAGGTTAGCTCATTTTGCTCCCAGATGGGAGCAAATTACAACAGAGCAGTGGACCCTCTCCATCATAAGGGAGGGGTACAAACTTCATTTCTCAAACCTTCCTCCTCACACCATGGTGAGACATTTCAATTCTCCAACATCTCTCCTCGACCTTCTAGGTCAGGAGGTGGCTGCCCTTCTTGCCCAAGGGGCAATAGAAGAAGTACCTCTTCTTCAACAAGGGTCAGGGTTTTACTCCTCCTACTTTCTGATCCCAAAGAAAACAGGGTGCTACAGACCCATATTAGATCTCAGAGAATTGAACAAATTTCTATGCAAGGAGAAATTCAAGATGTTTTCTCTGGGCACTCTCCTTCCATACCTTCAGAGTCAGGATTGGCTTTGTTCTCTAGATCTCAAGGATGCGTACACACATGTCCTCATCCATCCATCTCACAGAAGGTTCCTCCGTTTTCTTTTCCAAGGAAAGCATTACCAATACAGGGTGCTTCCTTTCGGTCTGGCCTCTGTTCCAAGAGTGTTCACCAAATGCATAGCAGTAGTAGCTGCATTTCTACGCACTCTGGGAATATTTGTATTCCCATACCTGGACGACTGGCTCATCCGAGCTCCATCTCAGTCAGAGGCCCAGACTTCCCTGGACTGCACAAGGCGCATTCTGCAGTATCTGGGACTTGTGGTAAACCTCCCAAAGTCCCAGCTCACCCCTACTCAGTCCCTAGAGTTCATAGGGGCCTGGCTAGATACTACCACTGCAAGGGCCTATCTTCCTCAGGCCCGTTGCCTACGCCTAGTGCAGTTAGCCTCCCAGATTCAGTCAAAGAGCCATTTAACTACCCGGGAGATGCTACAACTGCTAGGCCACATGGCATCCACAGTGCATGTGGTCCCCTATGCTCGCCTTCACATGAGAGCAGCTCAATGGACTTTGTCCACCCAGTGGACTCAACCATCAGGGGCTCTGTCAGACAAAATAGCAACCTCCAGGCGCCTCTTTTGGTCTCCCCAGTGGTGGAAGTCCACCCAAAATCTGTTGCTGGGGTCCCCCTTTCAACAGTTGTTGCCCCAGGCAACCCTCACAACAGATGCCTCCCAAACAGGTTGGGGAGCTCATCTAGAAGACCTCTCCACTCAGGGCACTTGGTCTCCACAGGAGACCTCTCTACATATCAACCACTTGGAGCTTCCTGTATGCCTTTCCACCCATTCCCTTAATTCCCAAGACTCTGTTCAAGCTCCAGAGGGATCAAGGATCTATGATCCTCATAGCTCCACGCTGGCCACGCCAAGTATGGTACCCTCTACTTCTGCATCTCTCTCAAGCTCCCTCCCTAGACTTGGGAGCTGCTCCAGACCTTCTGTCCCAGGAGGAGGGGACTTTGTGGCACCCAAACCCCAAGTCCCTTCACCTTAGGGCTTGGTTGCTGAAGGCTTAGACCTTCAAGGTTGGAATCTTTCTCAGCTGGTGAAGGATATCCTCCATGCTTCCAGAAAACCTTCTACTAGACGTTCCTATGCTTTTAAATGGAAAAGGTTTTCCATTTGGTGTACTGAGAAGGGTCTTGACCCTCTAGCACTACCTTTGAATTCTCTATTGGAATATCTCCTGCATCTGTCCAATGCAGGCCTTAAGACGAATTCAGTAAGGGTCCATTTGAGTGCTATTGCAGCATCCCTTAAGCCTCTCAATGGACAGCCTATTTCCTCTCATCCTCTTATTGCAAGATTCATGAGAGGCCTAACTTTAACTAAACCTCCCATTAGGCCTCCTCCGGTGGCATGGGACTTAAATCTGGTTCTTGGTCAGCTTATGAAGCCACCTTTTGAACCCTTAGCCACCACCTCCTTGAAATTTCTTTCCTGGAAGGTTATTTTCCTCATTGCAGTCACTTCACCTCGCCGCATCAGTGAACTGCAGGCCTTAGTGGCTAATCCACTTTATACAAGGTTCCATCATGATAAGGTAGTCCTTAGGACCAATCCACACTTTATGCCTAAAGTGGTTTCACCTTTTCATCTTAATCAAGAGGTGTATTTATCTGTCTTTTTTCCAGATCCTCATGCATCAAGTGCAGAGAGGAATCTTCATACCCTGGATTGTAAGAGAGCTCTTGCCTTTTACTTACAAAGGACACAGCAACATAGAAAGTCTTCTCAACTCTTTGTTGCTTTTGATCCCTCTCATTTGGGACTTCCAGTCTCTAAGAGGACACTGTCCAATTGGATTGCTCAGTGTATTTCTTTCGCCTACCAGAGTAAGAACCTTTCTCTGGAGGGCCATGTCACAGCTCATAATGTGAGGGCCATGGCCACCTCTATGGCTCATCTAAATTCTGTGTCCATCGACCAGATCTGTCGAGCGGCCACCTGGGCCTCGGTTCATACATTCACAGCCCATTACTGTTTGGACAAGGACTCCCGCTGGGATGCCTTGTTTGGTCAGGCTGTTCTCAAATACCTGTTCCATGCTTAATCAACTCCTGCCCTCCTTCCCTGGATGGATGCCTGAGATCCATAGGAGGAGGTAGAGCCCTTCTCAGGGTCTCATAACCTTGGGGATCTCCCAGGTATCTCTAGCTAGGGAGTCCCCATATGTGAAGACTCATTCCTGCTTGTTCCTGGAGATAGCACAGTTACTTACCTGTAACAGGTGATCTCTGGGAACAGCAGGAATAAGTCTTCACAACCCACCCACCTCCCCTAGGAGTTGTATCTCTCTATCTATCTTTCCTTTCCTCTCTCTCTTTGTCTCAGCTTTAAAACTCGAACTGGGGAGAGGCGGTTAGGAAAGGCGGGAAGGCAGCGCGCAGGCGCTGTGGGATGCTCCCAAAAGCTTTCCTTTTTGGGAAGCTGGGGAGCGTTCCCGCGCAGGCTCCGTCGGTACCGACGTACCCATATGTGAAGACTTATTCCTGCTGTTCCCAGAGATCACCTGTTACAGGTAAGTAACTGTGCTTTACAGGTAGAATCCTTTGATCCCTCCCACAAAATTGATTACTTATTCCAGCAGCTTCTAGAGCACGTCTTGAAGATACTCGACACTAGGCACTTTTTTACCTAGCATTTCAAAGTGCCAGGGCTATTACTCAAGAAATTTGATTGAAAATCTCTTCACAAATTAAAATGTTGTTAATACTTTTTTTTTTATTTTGAATTAGCATTTCAAAATGGGGAGGTCTATTTTATAGTATCTGAGTTGGCAGTGGAAAAAACAATTATAGACAAACTTTTATTTATTTATTGTTTAACGGCATTCTGAGGTTTTTTTAATGTTCATTTGTAATTTGTTTATTTTGTATTTTTAAGTGTAGTTTTTATTGTGTTTTTTATTGTACATGGCCTTGACATGTAACCAAAGGGCTGTATAGCAAATTTAAAATGAATATAAAAATATGCTATGTGGTGCTAGCATTAAAGTCGGGAGCTACTGGTAGCACCCTTAATCTGGAATGAGTGAGTGCCGAATCAGTTTGACCACAATCCTACAACCATTAAGGTTCATAAGAATGTGAGCATAAGAATTGCCATACTGGGTTAGCCCAAAGTTCCATTAAGCTCTATATCCTGTTTCTAGCAATGGCCAATTCATGTCACATGTACCTAACAAATCCCAAAAGTAGCCAGTTCCATGTGACTTATCCCAGGGATAAAAACTCAAATACCCAACCAGGTCTAGAAACCTATATCACAACAAAAAAGCCCCGGTTTATCCAGAGAAAACCACCATTGAAATTACACAAAAATATTTTCGAGCGAATCAGTGCAGTAGCAGTTGATGCTTTCATATATAAAAACCGCTTTCTTTAGCGTCTCTCGTGAAGGCTGGAGCTGGACAATCTGATTTTTGGCAACTGTACCTGAGGCAGGGGAAGACGTAATGATCCCCGAAACGTGACACGTCGTCTTTGATGGTCGTTTGATGAAAATCTATCGCAGCCTTATCCAGCTAAGTAATTTTGTATAATAGATTTCCAGCCAATTTTTATTGGTTTTCGAATAAAATGGATGGACCGCAGTGGTGTGAGGTGAAGTCCTTTGCACTTTGACGGCCTTTCCGACAAAACATTTTTGTGTAATTTCAATGGTGGTTTTCTCTGGATAAACCGGGGCTTTTTTTGTTGTGTTATCCCAGGGATAAGCAGTGGTTTTCTCTTGGACTACATTAATAGCTGTTTGTTTATTTTATTTATTTAACCTTTTTTATATACCGTCTTTCTACAAATCAAGACTGTTTAGATAAAACATTTTGTGGCAGTATGTTTCAACTGTTTACATAGAACAAGTTAACAGGGCTATATAGGTAAACAATATAATCTAATTAAATGAACAATGAACAACTATTTACAAAGGTATATACAGAGATATCACATGGCTGCATAATAGATTTTTGAGAGGGCAGGGGCGGGAAGAGGATGTAAAAGGTTAGGTACTAAGGTGGTAGGGAAAAATGTTCGAGGAAAAGATGAGTTTTTAACTGCTTTTGGAACTCAGAGTTTCGCAGTTCGTGAGGAAGGGTATTCCATAAAGACTGAGCATAGAGGGAGAAAGCCCTGTTACAAATAGATTGTTTGGAATGTCTTTTAGTTGATGGGATGGTCAGTTGGTTTTTGGTAATGGAGCGGCGTGTTCTTGTGTTATTGGGGAAGGGAAGGAGTGGGGAGAGGCATGGAGCTGACTCACTGGAGATGATTTTATGTGTAAGGGTAAGCACTTTGAATTTAACTCTGTATTGAATGGGGAGCCAGTGGAGATCATATAGAACTGGTGTGATGTGTGATCGTCTGGGGTTGTTCGTTATGAGCCGCGCTATCATGTTCTGGGCTAGTTGGAGCGGTTGAATAGTGTTCTTGGGAAGGCCATGATAGATGAGGTTACAATAATCAAGAGAAGGGATTGTGAGGGCCTGACAGACAGAACGAAAAGAGTCAGGGCTTAAAGAGGTTTGAGGTTCCGGAGGGTACGTAGCTTTGCGTATATTGTATTGGTGGTTCTCTTTATTTGCTCAGTGAGGAAGCGGTTCTGATCAAGGATAATACCAAGATATTTCACTTGGTTTTTTATAGTTAGTGTGAGATTGCCAATAGTAATGGTTGGAGGTGGGGTGTATGAGGTATTGGAAAATATCTGAAGAACCTCAGTTTTGGATTGATTAATTAGGAGGTTGTGCTGGGAGAGCCAAGATTTTAGGCTGGTTAGGCATTCACTTAGTTTAGTAAAGTTAGGGTTAGTAAGGTTAAATGGGGTGAAGCACATCATGTCATCCGCATATAATTGGTACTGAATGCCATAGCTTTGAAAGATCTTGCGGACAGGTTGAAGGAAAATATTGAATAGAAGAGCAGATAGACTAGATCCTTGGGGGACACCTTGTTTTAGGGTAAATGGAAGGGAGGTATCATTTCCAATACGGACCTGTTGAGTTCTGTCATCTAAGTAGGATTGGAACCAGTTTAGGGTTGTGCCTCTCAGTCCTATTTCGTGGAGTCTGCTTAGGAGTTGATGGTGAGGAAGGGAGTCAAAAGCAGCGGATAAGTCAAGGAAAATGAGTAGGCATCCTTGGGTAGGATTCTGGGTGTGCAGGTATAAGGAATCTAGTAGAGAGGTAAGAAGGGTTTCAACTCCATGGTTCATTCTGAAACTATGTTGGAATAAATCTAGAGGAGAGTGATCATCAATATAGTTCTGAAGATGGATTTGAACTAGCTTCTCGGTTATCTTTGCTAAGAAAGGGATGCTAGAAATGGGTCTGTAGGAGGTGGGGGAAGTGGGGTCAAGTTTTGTTCCTTTTAGGATTGGACGGATAGTGGCACACTTAAGTGGGGGTGGTACAGATCCAGTCTGGAGGGAGGTTTGTTCAATATACAGGATGTAGGGGCTGAGAGAACTTCTGGTGGATTTGATCCAAGGGACAGGGGCAAGGGTCAAGGGCAGAGGTTGAGGCATTTAAATCTTTATGGACTTTCCACCCCTATGCAAAAGAGGGGGCAGAAGCACAAACATCCTTGCAGTGCCAAAGGTTTAGGTAAGTGCTTGCAAGTCTGTTTAAAGTCATTGCCTCTTCTGCAGGTCCTGGAGAATGGCAGCAGCAGTGGCAATTGGGGATGGGAGCAGGAGGGGCATGAGGAATGAGGTTTGCCTAGGGCACCTCATATCCTGACACTGGCCCTGGACCCAGGAGTACCTGGAGTGCCTTTCAGAGGACTCCTCGTGGTTATGGAAAACACCCTGGGGCAGGTAAGAGTCCAGGCCGCCTATTCCTCTTATGGATCTAAACCTAAAAAGGGTCAGCCCTTTCATGGCTCCCAATGTCCTTGTAACTCAACAGTGGTTCTTTCAGGCTCCAGTAAGTCCCTGCAATGATATCCAGCGAGTCTCTTCTGAAGTCAGCCAGTCGAGGCAGTGACTACAATTGATTTTTTCAGAATAGACCCATATCATATAAGACCAATGGGTTCTAGAGTTCCTCAGTCAGGGTTATGTGCTGGAGTTCGCAGAGCCTCTTTGGGATGTCTTTCTGGGTTCTCAAACTCCTCACTTGAGCAGGCAGAGATAGAGAAAACTGCAGCACCTCTTGCAATTCCAGTCTATTGTACCTGTAAATTTCATAGAGTTAGGGACAGTACAGTTATTCCATATATTTTGTGGTATCCAAGAAGAGTGGTTCTTTCCAGCTCATTCTGAACCTAAAGGCGGTCAATGCATAATTTCCAAATGAAGGCCATCAAGTCAGTCATTGCATTGATCTGGCAAGGAGCATTTTTATCCTCACTGGACCTTGCTGAAGCATACTTGCACATCCTTTAATGGGGACTCCATGAGCAGTACCTCTGCTTCTGTGTCCTGGGCTGCCATTTCCATTTTCGGGCTCTGCCCTTTGTCCTAGCCACAGCACCTCACAGCTTCTCACAGATGATGGTTGTGGTGGCATCCAGGTTCAACTGTACATGGGTGACTGTCTGACTTGGTCCAACTCCTTGGAAAAGTTCAGGGCAGACATGATTGTGTTGATTCAGTGGCTGGGGTAGGTGATCATATGGTTTCCTGCACCATGGGATGATGATCCAAGGGCTGCAGAGCAGATATGGCATACATCTATCCAAGAAGAGTCAACATGCCTTCAGTAGCAGACTGGTTAACCTACTAAAGAGGGCTTTCAACTAGATTTGTTGGGGATGGGTGAAGAAAGCTCTCAGGTAAGTGAAACATTAAATACCTTTTATAGAAATGGGTAAAGGGGGCAACATCTGTATGTATAAATGCCCGTAGCATGGGAAATAAGATCCCAGATGTTGAAGCTTTAATGGGAGAGGCTGTCTTGGATTTAGTGGCGGTTACAGAGACATGGTTCACAGACAACCCCGAATGGGATGTAATTATACCAGGCTATTCAGAAAGGACAAGGTAGGAAGAAGGGGAGGAGGAGTGGCACTATATGTAAAAAATAATATTAAAGCTATGGAAATAAAAGGCTTAAAAGTGAGAGAGGGAGGCACTGTGGGTTAAACTAGAAAGAGGGAAAGAGAAATCTATTTGCATTGGTGTGATATACAGACCTCCCTCTCGGGGAGAAGTGGTGGATGGAGATTTAATAAAAAAAAAACATATGCAGCATTACCAGGAAAGGGGAAGTGCTACTGATAGGAGATTTCAATATGCTGGATGTTGATTGGCACATCCATGCTGCAGTGTCATCTAGAAGTAAGGAGATCTGGATTCTTTACAGGAAGAGCCAGGACTGTACCTAGCCCTGTGCAAGCAGTGCGGCCGCACAGTGTGCAAAGGCTTAAGGGGCACATTTCAGCTGTCTGCCGCCACCACATTTTCTTCTCTCAGCGGTGGCAGGCAACGGCAGATAGCTGAAATGCTCCCCTTAAGTCGTCTTGCGGCATGCTAAGCAGGTCTGGTTCCTCCCTGCTCTGACGTGGTGTAAGAGCAGGGAGGGACAGATCTGCTTAGCGTGCCGGCAACTTGAACATCGGGCGTGCCTCTTCTCTCCCGCCACCCTCCAGAAAGTGGCTGGATGGAGGGGTGGGGAGGGGGTCTGTGATGTGTAAGTCACACAGGGTGCGATTCACACTCGGTACGGCCCTGGGAAGAACTATTCAGGCACCTGGTAACAGAACCCACACGTGAAGGGGCCATACTGGACTTGGTGCTTACCAGTGGTGAAAGTGTTTCAGATGTTACAGTAGGAGATCATCTCGCATCCAGTGATCACCAGATGGTGTGGTTCAGTATTAGGACTAGGACTGATAAAAATCCATTCAAAAGCGAGGGTCTTAGACGTTAGGGAAACTAACTTTGCCAAGATGGGCCAATATCTCAAGGAGTCATTAGCGAGATGGGAATAGCTGGAGTATGAAGAAAAACAGTGGGCATTTTAAGGGCAGTCTTTTTGTTAGAATGGTAAATAAAGGTAAAAGGAAAAGGAGGCTGCTGTGGTCCTCAAAAGAAGTAGCTGAAAAAATGAAGAAAAAGACGGAGGCCTTCATGAAATACAAGAGATCACAGAGAGAGGAAGACAGGCATCAATATATGGAAAGAATCGGAGAGGCTGGCAAAGTAGTCAAGAAAGCAAATATCTCCAGGAACAAGCAGGAATGAGTCCTCACATATGGGTATGTCGGTACCGACGGAGCCTGCGCGGGAAAGCTCCCCAGCTTCCCAAAAGGAAAGCTTTTGGGGCTTCCCACAGCGCATGCGCGCTGCCTTCCCGCCTTCCTGACCAACTCTCCTCAGTTCTTCTTTTTCCGCGGAGCCAGCAGGTCGTGTTCCTGTCACCGCTGAAGAATTTCTTGTTTTTAAAAGTTGTTCTGACCGCGTATCTGCCTTCCCCGATTCCGAACCGGTACCGCCGGTCTTTACTTCTTTATTTCTTTAAAAAAAATATATATATATATTTTCTTTTTCCACACTTGGTGTATTTCTTTTTGTAAGGCGTACCGGCCTTTACAAATTCTCCCTCATGGAGAAACCATCTTCTGGTTTTAAAAAATGCACCAAGTGCTCTGGTACTATTTCAGTCACAGACACCCATGAGTGGTGTCTTAAATGTTTGGGCCCTGACCATTCGGTTCCGGATTGTCCATCCTGCTCTCTGATGTCCAAACGGGGCTTACAGAACCGAGCAGCTAAATTTCATGTGCTGTTTTCTGCAGATAATCCAGCATCAGCATCATCCAGATCTTCATCTCCGGATGGATCTCAGGTAACCAAACATTCCTCGGGCAAGTCTTCAAGGGGCAAATCTCCCTCAAAGCAGAGAGAGGCCCTTGGGTTCGACCCTGAAGACCCTGCCCCAGCCAAACATCCCCGGCGGGAAGCTCCGGCTTCCAAAGCTCCTCCTATGGGGTTACAGGTTGACATCGATGGCACGGCCTTGATCGATCACCTGTTAGACTGCTCTGGGGTACCGGCTCAAACCAGTACCGACATCCAGGCAGTTGTGGCGTCAATGGGTACTACGGTACAATCCATGCAGCAGGCCATAATGGCTTTTATTAATGCTGCGACGCCCTCGGTACCGCAATTCCGACCCCGGTTCTGGTACCACTACCGGTACCCAGAGCATCTACTTCCAGTAGAAGGCCGGTACCGGTTTTTGCTTCCCGCGATATTCTCGGTACCGACCCAGCACCCGGTACGCCCGAGGTCGATACCGGTCGGTACCCGTATCAATCTCTGGAAGCAAGTAGGCGATACTTCGAGTCTTCTGAGGATGCCGATACCTCAGATGATTCTGATGAAGCATCCCTTATTCTTCCTGAGGAGCCTTCTTCCCCAAAGAGAAGAATGTCTCCTCCAGAGGACTTGTCCTTTCAGGACTTCATCTTGGAAGTTGCCAAAGGACTTTCCATTACAGTATCCTCTGAAAAGGAACCTAGAGCTCAAAATTAGACATTTTAGGATACTCTAAGGTTCCCAAAGAGGGAGTCACCTTACCCATTCATAATATTCTCCAAGAACATATGATGGATTTATGGGAGGCTCCTCTTACACTATCTCCACATTCTCGTCGGTTGGATACCATGTATCGGGTCCCTCCTTCTCCTGGTTTTCAAAAAACCCAGCTTCCTCACCATTCTATTGTGGTGAAGTCTGCTATGAAAAAGATTAAGAGTACCAAAAGGCACTCTTCTACCCCTCCAGGAAGAGAATGTAGAACTTTGGATGCTTTTGGCAGGAAAATCTTTCAAGCTACTATGCTTCTTGCCAGAATCAACTCCTACAGCCTCTATATGGGCATGTTTCTAAAGGAGCTTGCTCTTAAAGTACAAGATATTCTCCCCTTTATTCCAGAGGATAGAAAAGAGGAGTTCCTGCTTCTGTTAAAGCATATCCAAAATGTGTCAAAGTTCTCCAATAGGGCTGCCTTTGACTCTTTTGAGGGTGCTAGTAGAGCATCTGGCATAGCCATAGCTGCTCGTCGAATTGCTTGGCTCCAGGCCTCTGACCTGGAATCCTGGGTTCAAGATGGCCTAGGCAATTTACCTTGTACAGGTGAGAATCTCTTTGGCAAAGATTGGCAAGTCAAAGCCATTCAAATGGATGCAGAGAATGCTGCTTTGGATAGACTCTCTAAGTCTACTTCACTCCCTGCCAAAAAGAAGTCTTTTAAGAAGTCTTTCTACAAAAAGCCTAGATTTGGTTCCAATGCTGGCCAGTCATCTGCTCAAGCTCGCTTTGTTCCTAAGCGACAGCAGACTAAACAGGCCAGAACAAAGCCTGCAGCAGCTGCTACGCTTCAACAGTCCCAACCCCCTCAGGGTTTTTGACTTACTTCTAGAGAACATACCCTTTCTGGCTCTGCAGCAACCAGAGCCTCTCACCATTCCAGGAAGGCTAACTCATTTTGCTCCCAGATGGGAACAGATTACATCAGAGCAGTGGACCCTCTCTTATCATCAGAGAGGGATACAAACTGCATTTTTCCAGCCTTCCTATCTATCCCAGGGTGAGACATTTCGTCTCTCCCCCATCTCTCCTACACCTGTTGGATCAGGAGGTGAATACCCTGCTTGCCCAAGGGGCCATAGAACAGGTTCCCCTCCTCCAGCAGGGCTCAGGGTTCTACTCCCCCTATTTTCTGATACCAAAGAAAACAGGAGGACACAGACCCATCCTAGATCTGAGAGAATTAAACAAATTCCTGTACAAGGAAAAATTCAAAATGCTCTCTCTGGGTATTCTCCTTCCTTACCTTCAGAGTCAGGACTGGCTTTGTTCTCTAGACCTAAAGGATGCGTACACACATATACTCATCCATCCCTCCCACAGAAAATTCCTTCGATTTCTGTTCCAGGGAAAACATTTCCAGTACAGAGTACTCCCCTTCGGTCTAGCCTCTGCTCCAAGAGTGTTCACAAAATGCATGTCAGTAGTGGCTGCATTTCTACGCTCTCGGGGAATCTTTGTCTTCCCATACCTGGACGACTGGCTCATCCGAGCTCCATCTCAGTCTCGGGCTCAGACTTCCCTGGACCACACCATCTGCATTCTGCAGTATCTGGGACTTGTCATCAATCTGCCAAAGTCTCAACTCACCCCTACTCAATCCCTAGAATTCATAGGGGCCTGGTTAGATACCACCACAGCAAAGGCCTATCTTCCCCAGGCACGTTGCCACCGGCTAGTGCACCTGGCCTCTCAGATTCAGTCTAGAGCTCACTTGACTGCCCGAGAGATGTTACAATTGCTAGGCCACATGGCCTCCACAGTTCATGTGGTGCCTTATGCTCGCCTGCATATGAGAGCAGCTCAATGGACTCTGTCCACTCAGTGGACCCAAGCATCAGGAGCTCTCTCCGACCAAATAGAAACCTCCAAACGTCTCTTTGGGTCTCTCCAGTGGTGGATATCCATTCAAAACCTGTTGCTGGGGTCCCCCTTCCAACCACTACCACCCCAGGCAACCCTCACTACAGATGCCTCCCAGACAGGCTGGGGAGCTCATCTTCAAGACCTCTCCACTCAAGGCCTTTGGTCTCCACAGGAGACTGCCCTTCATATCAACCTTCTGGAGCTTCGAGCAATTTTTCTTGCTCTCAAGGTCTTTCATACCCTCCTTTACAACATGACAGTGCTTGTTCATACCGACAATCAAATAGCCATGTTCTACATAAACAAACAAGGAGGGACTGGCTCTCTGTTGCTTTGCAACGAAGCTCTCAGACTGTGGGCCTTCGCCAGAGAGCATCAAATCCATCTCCTGGCAGTATATCTCCCAGGAATTCAAAACTCTTGGGCAGACAGACTCAGCTGAGTTCTGCTTCCACACGAGTGGTCCCTGCACATGGATCAGGTACTCAGAATCTTTCAGAAATGGGGAACCCCGGACATAGACCTCTTTGCAAGTCCGTGGAATGCCAAACTTCCCCGGTTCTGTTCCAGAACTCCATGTCAGGGGGTTCAGGCCAGGGATGCCTTCCTCCTTCATTGGGGTCAGGGCCTCCTATATGCCTTTCCACCCATTCCTTTGATTCCCAAGACTCTGTTCAAACTGCAGAAGGATCACGGATCTATGATCCTCATAGCTCCACGCTGGCCACGCCAAGTGTGGTTCCCTCTACTTCTGCATCTCTCCCAGGGTCCCTCCCTAGACCTGGGAGCTGCTCCAGACCTTCTGTCTCAGGAAGAGGGGACTTTGTGGCTCCCAAACCCCAAGTCCCTCCACCTCAGAGCATGGTTACTGAAGGCCTAGACCTTCAAGACTTAAATGTCTCTCAACCAGTGAAAGATATCCTCCATGCTTCCAGAAAACCTTCCACAAGGCGTTCTTATGCTTTTAAATGGAAGAGATTTTCCATTTGGTGTGCTCAACAGGATCTTGATCCTTTTGCTCTTCCTATCAATTCTCTATTGGAATATCTCCTGCATCTCTCCAATGCAGGCCTTAAAACAAATTCAGTAAGAGTCCATTTGAGTGCTATTGCAGCATCCCTCAAGCCTTTCAATGGACAACCTATTTCCTCTCATCCTCTTATTGCAAGATTCATGAGAGGCCTAACTTTAGCTAAACCTCCCATTAGGCCTCCTCCGGTGGCATGGGACTTAAACTTGGTTCTTGGTCAGCTTATGAAGCCACCTTTTGAACCCTTAGCCACTACCTCCTTGAAATTTCTTTCCTGGAAGGTTATTTTCCTCATTGCAGTCACTTCAGCTCGTCGCATCAGTGAGCTGCAAGCCTTAGTGGCGAATCCACCCTATACCAGGTTCCATCATGATAAGGTAGTCCTTCGGACAAATCCACACTTTATGCCTAAAGTGGTTTCACCTTTTCATCTTAATCAAGAGGTATACCTACCTGTCTTCTTTCCAGCTCCTCATGCATCCAGTGCAGAGCGGAACCTTCATACTCTAGATCAGGGGTCTCAAACTCAAATTGCTTTGAGGGCCAAATGAGGACTTGTAAAGTAACCCGGGGGCCGCATAAGACGCGGGGCCTCATTTGCATAAATATTTGCATAATGTTACCATACACTAACTTTTAGTAAACATGCCTCTTTAATGAGTATGGATAAAGAAAGACTAAAAGATTTAGAAACAAGAAGACAATAATTAAACTGGGAACCCCAAAAGCCAAACTTGGAATGTACAACAACACTGTAGAAATAAAACTATAAATTAATTTCCTCTTGTACTAAACAAAGCGCAAACATTAATGATGCACATTTCCCAGAGCTGACATATTCCAGTTAATAAATTCAAAATAAAGAGATATTTTTCTACCTTTTGTGCATTTTTTTCAGTTGCAATTGTTCCAGCCACTTTCTTCTGGTTTCTTCATGTCTTCTGCTAACTCTCCATCGTCTGCTGTCCATTTGCCCTTTCTTCTCTCCTAGTTTTTTTTCCATTCTCTCTCTACATCTGCTTTAACATACTAATCTTTCTCCTTTTTCTCTTTCCTCATTCCTATTTCATCCACTCAAATTTTACCCCTCCATCCTCAATCCCCACTTACTCTCCCAATACCTGGCCAATTGTAGATTTGTCTTCTCTCCCAGACAAAATATTTTTCCCCTCTCCATTTCACTTTCCCAGCTCCATCCCATTCTAATCCTCCCCCAACATCAGCTCCCTTCTAGTTCCAGCTCCACCCAGCATCCACTCCCTTCTAGTCCCCCCATTAGTCCATTTCCAGTCCTATCCTAGCCTCACCATCAGCCCATTTCCAATCCTAGCCCCCCATCAGCCCATTTCCAATCCTAGCTCCCTCCCCTCACAGCCCATTTCCATTCCAAGCCCCCCTCCCCATCAGCCATTTGCAGTTCAAGCCCCCCTTCCACTCAGCCCATTTCCAGTCCTAGCAACCCCCCCCCAGCCCATTACCAGTCCTAGACCCCCCATAGCCCATTACCAGTCCTAACCTCCCCATAGCGCACTTCCAGTTTTACCCCCCATCACCCCATTTTCAGTCTTACCCCCCATAGCCCATTACCAGTCATAACCCCCCCCCTGCCAATAGCCCACTTCCAGCCCTAACCCCCATTACCCCATTTCAGTCAGCCCCTCCATAGCTCATTACCAGTCCTAACTCCCCCCATCAGCCCACCTCCAGTCCTTCCTAACCCCCACCTGCCCATTTCCAGTCCTAGCCCCCACCATAGCCCATTACCAGTCATAACCCCCCCCCCTGCCAATAGCCCATTTCCAGTCATAACCCCCCTGCCAATAGCCCATTTCCAGTCATAACCCCCCTGCCAATAGCCCATGTCCAGTCATAACCCCCCCTGCCAATAGCCCATCTCCAGTCATAACCCCCCCTGCCAATAGCCCATTTCCCTTCATAACCCCCCCCTGCCAATAGCCCATTTCCAGTCATAACCCCCCGCCAATAGCCCATTTCACGTCATACCCCCCCCCCGCCAATAGCCCATTTCCAGTCCTACACCCCCCCCCCCGGTAAATTAAAAAAAAACCTGGCTTCTTCTGCTGCAGCAGAAAATCAGCTGTCCCGCGGCCCCTTCCCCTCTGCGCGGAGAGCCCTGAGTGTGCTTCATCTGCGGCGTGCTTTTTAAGCCGCGAAGAGAGTATTTCCCTCTCGCGTGGCTTAAACCTAGTCACTTTTCAAGCCTCACGAGAGGGAAATACTCTCTTCGCGGCTTGAAAAGCACCCGCTGATGGAGCACTCTCGGGGATCTCCGGGCAGAGAGGAAGGGGCCGCAGGACAGCTGATTTTGCTGCTTGAGCAGCAGAAGCCAGTTTTTTTTTTTTTAAATTGACCGTCGATTCTGCCGTTGCCACGGCGGCAACGGCAGCAGCAGCAGAAGCCGTCGCGGGCCGCACAACGTTCTCATGCGGCCCGCGGGCCGCGTGTTTGAGACCCCTGCTCTAGATTGTAAAAGAGCTCTTGCCTTTTACCTCCATAGGACTCAGCCACATCGAAAGTCTTCCCAACTTTTTGTTGCTTTCGATCCTTCTCATTTGGGACTTCCAGTCTCAAAACGAACACTTTCCAATTGGATTGCTCAGTGTATTTCGTTTGCTTACCAGAGTAAAAACATTTCTCTGGAGGGCCATGTCACAGCTCACAATGTGAGAGCCATGGCCACCTCTATGGCTCATCTTCACTCTGTATCCATAGATCAGATCTGTTGAGCAGCCACCTGGGCCTCGGTTCATACCTTCACTGCCCATTACTGCTTGGATAAGGACTCCCGCCGGGATGCCTTATTTGGTCAGGCTGTCCTCAAACACCTGTTCCATTCTTAAACAACTCCTGCCCACCTTCCTTCAATGGATGCCTGAGATCCATCGGAAGATGACATTCCTACGTAGGGGATCTCCCAGGCATCTCAGCTAGGGAGTCCCCATATGTGAGGACTCATTCCTGCTTGTTCCTGGAGATAGCACAGTTACTTACCTGTAACAGGTGATCTCTGGGAACAGCAGGAATAGTCCTCACAACCCACCCACCTCCCCTAGGAGTTGTATCTCTTTCTCTTCCTTTCCTCTCTCTATTGTCTCAGCTTTAAACTCGAACTGAGGAGAGTTGGTCAGGAAGGCGGGAAGGCAGTGCGCATGCGCTGTGGGAAGCCCCAAAAGCTTTCCTTTTGGGAAGCTGGGGAGCTTTCCCGCGCAGGCTCCGTCGGTACCGACGTACCCATATGTGAGGACTATTCCTGCTGTTCCCAGAGATCACCTGTTACAGGTAAGTAACTGTGCTATACTAAAAGAAAAAGAAATAGCCAGTGCAATAAAATGGGGGGGATAAGACATTTTTCAGATATGTTAGAGGAGAAAGGGCAAAAGTGGTGTTGTCAGGCTCAGGGTTGAAGGAGAGGAATATGTAGAAGCTGATGAGGATAAAGCGGAATTGCTTAACAAATATTTGTTCTGTGTTCATAGATAAAGGGCTGTTTGCAGGACCTCAGAAAACACCCACAAACAGGAACAGAAGCAAGGGGCATCTCGAACAATTTTCATAAGACTGTGTTTGTGAGGAAATAGCTAAACTAAAAGTAGACAAAGCCATGGGACCGGATAGAATACATACGAGATTACTGAAGGAACTTGGGTACGTCTAACAGCTCCACTGACTGACCCTTTCAATGCCTCTTTGAAGTCAGGGGTGGTACCAGGGGACTAGAGAGAGGCACATGTGGTCCCTTTATACAAAAGTGGAAGTAAGGATGTGGTTGAAAACTACAGGCTGGTTAGTTTAACCTCGGTGATGAGTAATTATTGGAAATGCTGCTGAAAGAGAAAATAGTGAAGTTTCTAGAGTCCAACGGATTACCGGATCCACGGTGCATGGATTCACCAGAGGCAGGTCATGTCAGACAACTCTGATTTCTTTGATTGGGTGACCAGGGAGTTGGACAGAGGGAGGCCTCAATAAAGTCTTTGACACCGTTCTGCACAAGCGACTTATAAACAAACTGAGCACCGTAGAAATGGATGCTAAAAGTTTCTGCTTGAGTTAGAAATTGGTTTAGTGGGAGGCGACAAAGGGTACAGGTAAATGGAGCTCATTCTGAAGAGAAGGAGGTTACCAGTGGAGTTATCTGTCCTTGGTCCAATTCTTTTTAACATCTTTGTTAGTGATACTACGGAAGGGCTTGTCGAGTAAGGTTTGCCTCTTTACGGATGATACCAAAATCTGCAATAGACACCCAGGAAGGTGTAGATAACATAATGAGGGATTTAACTAAGCTTGAAGAATGGTAAAGAATTTGGCAGCTGAGATTTAATGCTAAAAAATTCAGGGTCATGCATTTGGGCTGCAACAATCTAAAGGAGTGGTACAGTGTAGGGGGGTGAAGTACTTCTGTCCACAAAAGAAGAGTTGGACCTTGGAGTGATTGTGTCTGACGATCTTAAAGTAGCTTAACAGGTAGAAAAGGTGACTATGAAAGCTAGAAGGATGCTTGGGTACATAGGAAGAGGAATGGCCAGCAGAAGAAAGGAGGTGATAGTGCCTCTGTTAAGTCTTTGGTGCATCCTCATTTATATTATTGTATGCAGTTCTGGAGACTGTACCTTCAAAAGGATATAAACAGGTTGGAGTCAGTGCAGAGGATGCTATTAAAATGGTTAGTGGTTTTCAGTATAAAGCATACAAGTTATGAGGACAGACTTAAGTTTCTTAATATGTATGCTTTAGAGGAAAGGCAGGATAGAGGAGATATGATTGAGACATTTAAATACCTCTGTGGCATAAATGCACAGGAGGAGAGCCTCTTTCAATTGAAAGCAAGCTGTGCTACATGGGGACGTAGGGTGAGAGTGAAAGGGGATAGACTCAGGAGTAATACTCTGAAATATTTCTTTACGGAAAGAGTGATAGATGCATGGAATAGTCTCCCAGTGGTAGAGATGAGGGCAGTATTTCAATTCAAAAAAGCATGGGACAGACACAGAGGATCTCTAAAGGTAAAAAAGGGGTCTGTTGTAGTTGATATGGAAAGGCAGACTAGATGTTTTTTTTTCTGCTGTCATGTTTCTACGTTTCTCTTTACCCCAATAGAAACATGGTTACCTTCCAGGACCTGGAATATCTGGGTGCTCTGTTTAAGACTCGCTTGAGAATAGTATTTGTTATGCAAGAGAGGTTGCTCAAGTTGCAGCAGCAACTTGAGGAATTTTGTGCTTGGCTAGCTCCCAAGACCTGGCACTACCTAGAGGTCCTAGGAGCTGTTCTCATAGGCCAGGGCATACATCTGCCTCCTACATATTCATTTGTTATCTCACTGGTCTCCCAGGTCCAAGTTATTCGATCAGCACCTTCCTCTCCCCTAGTAGATAAAGGAGCAATTGGATTGGTGGTTGTACTCGCCATCTGTTAAAAGGGATGCCTCTGGAAGCGCTGGCATGGGTGATAGTCACCACGTATGCCAGCCTGAAGGGCTGGGGTGCTCACTGTCTGGATCAGTTTGCCAAGAGCCTCTGGTCCCCTCAGGAAGCCTGCTCAATCAATCAGCTGGTGGCCAGAGTGATCCACCTGGCACTGGAGAGGTTTCGGCCTTTTCTAGTAGGCAAAGCAGTTCTCATGTTCTTGGGAAAACACCACAGGTGTGGCTTATGTCAACAAGCAGGCAGGACTTGCAGTGCCAGAGTAGCAGAGCTGTGTCATTGGGCAGAGGAACATCTTGCCCTGTCGGCGGCCCACAAGCAGGCAGAGCCAGCCCCAGAGTTGAACATAAGATATGCCATACTGGTTCAGATGAAGCTCAGTATCCTGTTTTCAGCAGCGGCCAATCCAGATCACAAGTACCTATCAGGTTCCCAAAAATGTATTTGTGCTATAGGCAAACTTTAAGCCTTATGCTCCCCCAGGCTGTCAGAATCTATTGTTTAGCATTGAATGCTCTGCTCTTTGCTGCACATCTTCATTCACAGTAAGGATCCATGGATGGTGGGCTTGGATACTCTGCCTTAGGAATGGCCCTAAGAGGTGCTCCTGTATGTCTTCCCGCCTGGCCCTTGGTGAGCTGTGTTCTTTACAGAGTTTGATCTCACCCAGGCCTAGTCATTCTAGTGACGCTGGATTGCCACACAGTCCTTGGTACATGGATCTCTTGAGCATGTTGGCCAGATCCCATCCCTTGCTTCCTCAAGATACTGTTTATTTTATTTATTTATTTTATTACAATTTCTTATATACCGCACTATTTATCAGCGTGGTTTACATACAACAAAATGACCATAACAGACTGTTTGGCTTCACATAGAACATGAGTAACAACTTGGATAACAAGGGGGATACAAACTGAACTAATAACTTCTTTGATAAGGAGACTCCCATTCTTTTCTTGCTTACGGTCTGACTAGGAAGGGCTACTGTGGAGCAGTAGTGAATACTGTGCTCAGGTCCTCTACTACTTTGACATATGTGAGAATCTGGTGGGTCTTTGAGAGGCAGGTATTTCTCTGAGACCCTACAGGCCAGGAAGACAGACATCCTCAGTTCTGTCTTTCTTGCAGTCAGTTTAGATCAAGAATTGGCACTAAACTCAAGATTCAGGTTGTAGCCCTAGCAGGGCTGAATTCAGGGAATGTCTTTGGCAATGCTCCTTGTCTCCCACTTCATCAGAGAGATAAAGCAGATCCATCCTGCAGTACGTCCAGTGGAGTCTTTTTCTGATCTTGAAGGCTCTGATTGGGCCGTGTTTGAACCCATTTAAAAGGGACGTCTCAAGAATTTGAACCTCAAGATGGTTTTCCTGGTCACTATTGCCTCTGCCTGGTGGGTGTCAGAGTTGCGGGCCTTGTCTTGCGGGGAGCCTTTTCTGGTCATCTCAACGATATCAGTCTCCTTGCAGATTGTTCTATCCTTCCCTTTAAAGGTGCGGTTTTCCTTTCATCTTTACCTGATTGCTGTACTACCCTCTTTTTCCAAGGAGGATCTCAGAGTGGATCCCTTTCTGCATCTGGTGGGCATGCAGAGGGCTTTGATGGAGAGATTTGGAGATTAATTCCTTCCATCAGTCGGACCATCTCTTATTTTTCAGTGGTCCAAGGAAAGGACAGGCAGTGGCTTAGTTCTCAGTTGTCACTGGATTAAGGAGACTGTCAGCTCAACCTATCTTCTGAGCGGAAAGCGCATTCCCGAGGGAGTCTAGGCTCGCTTCACGTGGGCACGGGCCTCCTCTTAGGTGGAATCGACCTTGGTGTCCCCACAGGACATCTCTAAGGCAGCTGCCTGATCATTTTTAAGCATCTTCATGAAGTACTACAATTAGTATGTGGGTGCTGAAGCAGATGGTGCATTTAGCAGGGCAGTTCTACCCAGAGCATCATCTTCCTCCCACCCTGGGTCTTAACTATTTGGATACATCCCACCCATCTAGCTTGGTCTACTAGGATAATAAGGAAAGAGAAATTTACATACCTGATAATTAACATTCCTAGAATCCTGCCAGACCTATCCAGGGATCCGCCGTGGAAGACTATTCTTATATGTTTCGGAGCCCTGCTACCCAGGGCTTAATTTGCAGACAAGAAGGAAGACCTGGGAAGCCAGGGGAGGAGAGAGGCAGGCCAGAAGCAGGAGCAACAGGAGAAAAGCAGTTGTATTAGGGAGAAGAGTGACTGTTCTCTGTTCTGCTTCAGGTGCACCCCATCCTCTCCTTGTCCCCTGTAGGCTGCCGGTTCTCCCAGAAATTAAGTCCTGCTGCTACCTCTTCATGGAGCAGTCAGTTTCTGATGCAAAATTTGATTTGTTAAAGAGTCAAATGGTTTGTACATACTTAAATATTATTAACTTGTGTAGTTTCTGAGTTTTTCAGTTTTCTTACTGCTTGGAAAGTTTCATACTGAGAATTGCTCTGGTCTGCCTCCCACTTGCTGGCTGGGGAGCATAACCCACTTACCTGGACTAGTCTAGCAAAATTCAAGGAAAGAAAATTGTTTCAACAGTTGCAAAAATCAAAGCAGAAGTCATACCAAGAGCGAAACTCAGGAAAAAATAGCAGTATACCTTATTTGTCTCCTCACAAATGTAGAACAAAAACCTGTTTAGAACTGAATCTTAAAATTTTAAAACACCATGGATTTGTCAGCATAATTCACTCGTATTTTTGTTAATTTTTAGACACCTCTATCACATATTAGAAGAACATGTTTGTTTTTTCAGATTTTAAGAATGGGAGGTATACTTTCTAAAAAATTTAAACAAGTGATTACCATTGTTTTCCCTTTTTTTTTTTTTAAAGAAAAAATACAAACATTTGCTGTTTTGTAGTGCCATTGTCTAGTCTTATAGTTAGTATATGTTAGGGCTGTTTTTTAGGCTACCTTATGCAGTTTCAATGCATGATTGAGGGTTGGGGGAAGGGGGGGTTCTTTAAAAAGACCAATTAAAGCTTTCTTTTTGATTACCTCCAGAACCGAGCAATAGCATATGATTTCACCTATTTCTAACTGCATGTATTTTTGAGGTAACCAGAATCCAATATGATGATGGTAATGATTTGTTGACTTTGCCATACCTTATCTGATTCAAAGCTTTGCCGCATGATGAAGTCTTAATAAGTCACCCTGTTTTTGCAGTGCTTTCAGAATTTGCATATAAAACATGGTGAAAGTATTGATTTTTGTGTCTTTGATTGTGAATGGAGTTTTTGAAATCATTTATTTCAAAGGGTCATTTGCAAATCGCAAGTTGTATTTTCAGTTAGAAAAGACTGTTGTGAGTGGTTGATTAGTCTATTGATAGTTATAAGTAAACTTTAAAAAAATGATAATTCAAAGCAATGTCTTTGGTGTATTACTTGCTTGTTGTTGTTAAGTGCCGTCGAGTCTGAGTCGACACCTGGCGACCCTCTGGATAGCTATCCTAAATTGTGTTCGGTCTTCGGTCAGGTGGCTCATTGTTGACAGACTGGTACCCGTAGCTGCTGCTGTTGTATCGATCCATCTCATTGCTGGCCTTCCTCTTTTGCATTGAAAATCTTGCCAAGCATGATGTCTTTCTCTAATGATCTCTCTCTTCGCATGATGTGTCCAAAGTATGAAAGTCGAAGTCTTGTCATTTGAGCTTCTAAAGAAAGCTTAGGTTTGATCTCCTCTAGTACCGACTGGTTTGTTCTTCGTGCAGTCCATGGTATACACAGTATTCGCCACCAGCATCAATTTTCTTCCTGTCTATCTTTTTCACTGTCCAGCTTTCACATCCATATGATATTGAAAGTACCATGGCTTGAACAAGTCAAATCTGTGTATAGAAAGAGACATCTCTGCTCTTGAGAATCTTATCTAGGTCTTTCATAGCCATTCTGCCAAGAGCAATGCGTCGTCTGATTGCTTGACTGCTTGTTGCTTCTTTATTGATAGTTGATTCAAGTAGGTTAACGTTCACAATTTCAATTTCTTCTCCTTAAACAATGAACCTGTTGATTATGCCAGTTGTCATGATCTTTGTCTTCTTTACATTAAGATGCAGGCCCATTTTGAGACTATGTTCTTTGATTGTGTGAAGCAAATGTTTCAGATCATCTTCACTTTCAGCCAGTAATGTGGTATCATCAGCATAGCGAAGATTGTTGATGAGTCTTCCACCAATCTTCACACCTCTGTTGTCTTCATACAATCCTGCTTCTCTGATGATTTGTTCTGCATATAAATTAAACAGGTAGGGGGAAAGTATGCAGCCTTGTCTTACACCTTTGCTTATTTTAAACCATTCTGTTTCTCCTTGTTCCGTTCGAACTGTTGCTTCTTGATCAATGTACAGATTGTGCAAAAGAACGATCAGGTGTTCTGGTATACCCATGCTTCTTAATGTGGCCCAGAGTTTCTCATGGTTTACACAGTCAAAAGCCTTGCTATAGTTGATAAAGCACAAATGGAGTGGAGGAGTAGCCTAGTGGTTGGGGCAAGGTACTTCAGGCCGGAAGGTCGGGGGTTCAAATCCCACTAGAGGACAGCAACCTTGGGCCGGAATGACTGGGGTGTTCTAGTCCCACAGGTGCTCCTTGTGGTCTTGGGCAAGCCACTTAACCCTCCATAGCCCATGTTCCCTGTAAAATAGTTATTTCCAAGTTATAATGCCCTGTTCAATGTAATTTGTTTGTTCAATGTAAACCGCACTGATGCAGAATAGCGCGGTATATAAGAGAATGTGAATAAATAAAATAAAAATAAAAATAGATATCCTTTTGATATTCTTTAGTCTTTTCAAGGATCCATCTCACATCCGCAATGATGTCTCTCGTTCTTCACCCTTTCCTGAACCCTGCTTGTACTTCAGGTAGTTCTTGTTCCAGGTATGGTTGTAGTCTTTTGAATAATCTTCAGTAGAATCTTGCTGGCATGTGGCATCAAAGCGATTGTGCGATAATTTCCACAGTTAGTTGGATCACCTTTCTTTAGTATTGGTATAAACACAAATCTTTTCCAGTCAGTTGGCCATGA
This sequence comes from Ichthyophis bannanicus, assembly GCA_033557465.1. Taxonomy (NCBI): domain Eukaryota; kingdom Metazoa; phylum Chordata; class Amphibia; order Gymnophiona; family Ichthyophiidae; genus Ichthyophis; species Ichthyophis bannanicus. The sequence goes on from CM066032.1 coordinate 340,996,580, forward strand.
TGTTGTCTTCCATATTTCTTGGCAGAGCCTTGTAAGTACGGTAACAGCTGCATGAGATTGCTGTAATACTTCTATGGGAATGCTATCAATGCCTGGTGCTTTCTTCTTTGATAAGGCTTTCAATGCTGCTTCAACTTCTTCTTTCTTCACCAATGGTTCCCGATCATAAGGAACAGTGTTGGTGCACTTGATCTTTATTATATAAAAACTCTGTATATTCCTTCCACCTTTTCTTGACCTTCTCACATCATTCAACATAGAACCTTGAGCATCTTGTAGCATTCCAATTCAAGGCTGGAACTTTTTCTTTAACTCTCATAGCTTTAGGAGAGCCGATCTTGTTCTTCCTCTAATAGTTTCTGCTTCTATTTCCTTGAATGCATCATTGTAGTACTTTTCCTTGTCGTTTCTTGCTGCACGTTGGAAATCTCTGTTGAGTTCTGCAATTGTCTTTCTTTCTCCTCTGGCTTTAGCTTCTCTGCGTTTCTGGGCAAGTTTCAGAGTTTCTTCCATCATCCATTTTGGCCGTTTTTGCTTTTTCACCTTTTGTAGAGACTTCTCGCTTTCTTCCAACACAACCTTCTTGATGTCATTCCATAACTCTTCTGGAGCTCTGTCATTTGTATCTAAAGCAGCAAATCGATTTTGCAGGCAGTCTTTAAATTCCAGTGGTATATTCTCAAGGTCATATTTTGCTGCATTCATAAGTGGTGCTCTTTTTCAACTTTAGCTTGAGTTTGCAAGCTAGTAGTTGATGATCTGTACCACAGTCAGCTCCAGGTTTTGTCTTTGATGTTATAGAGCTTTTCCATCGTTGACTTCCACAGATGTAGTCAATTTGATTTTCATACAATCCATTGGGTGATGTCCATGTGTACAGTCGCCGCTTGTGTTGCTGGAAGAAGGTGTTTGAGATGAATAGATCATTGGTCTTGCAGAATTCTATCAGTCTTTCTCCAGTTTCATTTCTGTTGCCAAGTCCATATTTTCCAGTTACTTTGCCGCCTTCTTTGTTGCCAACTTTTGCATTCCAGTCACCCATGACTATCAGGATATCCTGTTTGCATGTTCTGTCAATTTCAGCTTGTACTTGTTCATAGAACTCTTCAATTTCATTCTCTTCTGCAGCTGTTGTTGGGGCATATACTTGAATTATAGTTGTGTTGATAGGCATTCCTCGTAGATGAATAGAGATTAAGCGTTCGCTGACTGCATTGTATTTCATTACAGTTCTTGCAAGTTTCTTCATTATAATAAATGCAACACCATTTCTTCTTTGTCTTTCATTTCCAGCATAGTAGACCATGTGATCATCTGATGCAAAGTGCCCGATGGCCGTCCATTTCAGTTCGCTGACACCCAACAGATCAAGTTGTACACGTTCCATTTCATTTTTGACCACCTCCAACTTCCCTTGGTTCATGCTTCATACGTTCCATGTTCCAATGTGTGAGACGTCTTTACAGCTTCTGACTCTCATTTCATGCGCAGCTACATCAGCAGTCAGACGTCCCGAGGGCTTTGATCCAACCACATCATAAATGCTGGCTTTACTCTGAAAAGTCTTCAACTCTTCCCCAGTAGCTAGTTGAGTGCCTTCCGACCTGGGGGTTTCATCTTCCAGCACTATAGCACAATTTGTTTTGTTGTAACTATCCATTGGGTTTTCATGGCAAGATACAGAAGTAGATTTCTGGGCCTTTCTTCCGCGCAGTTTAAGTTTGGCGTTGCCGTTGTCACAGAAATGTGATCCTCCGCTGTCAACACTATCCCATTCTGCTGCTGCCCAGATGGGTGGTTTGTCTTTGTCTGGCACCTCAGCTGAGACATGTCCATCTTGGGAAACCCTGCCAGTAGTTAAACTACCAATAGTTTAGCTCTCAGTATCACTGATGCAGACAAGCCCTCACAGCACGACAAGCTGCAAACCAAGTGGCGTTTATATACTGACGTGCATGTAGTGAGGTGAATGTTTACTAATATGCTCTGTAGAGTTAGGGTTGCCAACTTTTTGAAAGAGAAAAACCCACCACCTGTGACTTGTCACGCTCTGTCCAAGCCCACCCCACCCCGCCCTTTCCCCGTCCCTGCTCTGCCCCCACCCCACCCTTGTTCCACCCCCTGTCTTCAAAAAAGAATTGCAGAGAGGGCAAACTGAACAAGCAAGACTTCTACACATTCTTAAACAGAAATTCTATACTGACAGAATATGCAGCGTTGGTTGTACAGACATGCACACGCACACACACACACACACACACACAACACAGAGAGGCCTTCATCAATAAATGAGCACAAAATAAAAAGAGAAACTGAAACCCCAAGAAGACAGACTCTGCATGCAGTGCAATATCAGATAAATAGAGATGCAGTTCCTCTTACTGTGTAAAATATAAAGGTAGTACAAAGTCCAATCATTAAATTGAAAATAATATTATTTTTTCTACCTTTGTTGTCTGACCATTTTATTCTCTGATCATGCTGGTTCCGATCTGAGGATTCCGTTTTCCCGTCTTCACTTAGCTCGTTTTCTATGTTCTATAGTCCATCTACCATTTCTTGTCTCTTCTTTTCTTTTCTTCACTTCCTTCCATCAGCCTATTTCCAGTCCCAGTAACTGTCCCCAATATCAGCTCCCTTTCCAGTCCTCCCCTCCCATTACATTCCATTGTCAATCCCCTTGTGTTCCCAGGATTGCCAGTGGTGTCCATTCCCTTCTAGTCCCCTTCCTTCCTCACTGTCCAGCCCCTTCTAGTCCAAATACCATCCCAGATATCGGCTCACTTTCACTCCCAGTGCCTTCCCCATGTCAGCTCCTTTCCAGTCACCCTACCCTCTGTCCATCCCCCTTCCAGTCCCATCCCCACGATTCTGCTCCCTTCCAGTCCCAGTGCCCCCTCCCTTCCAGCCTTCTCCCCATTGCCCAGTGACTTACCAGTACCATCCACAGGTGTCAGCTCACTTTGAGCCCCCTTCTTACCCAATCTGTCAGCTCCCTTCCAGCCACCTCCTTCACCCCTTTCAGCTCTCTTCCAGCCCTCACCTTACACCTGTCAGTCCCTTCTGCTACCTCTTTCCCCTTGCAGCCGCTGCTCCTGCTTCTTACAGAGCAGTGGCTTCAATAAAACTATTTTAAAAACAAAATTAAACCTGTGTGGAGCCTTCCGTCCCCCCCCCCCAATTGTGCAGCTTCAGCTCCCCCCCCCGTGCAGCTTCCCCCCCCCCCCCCATGCAGCCGCTGCTCCTGCTTCTTACAGAGCAGTGGCTGCAATAAAGCTAATTTAAACAGAAAAGAAAACCTTTGCGGAGCCTTCCGTCCCTATGAAACTCCTGCTGCAGTGCCTGGACTGAAAAGGAAGTGATTTTAGAGGGAGTGGGTGCTGCAACAGGAGTTTCATAGGGCCGGAGGGTTCCGCACAGGTTTTCTTTTCTTTTTAAATTAACTTTATTGCAGCCGCTGCTCTGTAAGAAGCAGAAGCAGCGGCTGCAAGGGGGGACCGCTGACTGCCAACGAAAAGCCGTTTTTCTGCTCTGGCCGCTCCTGATCTTGCGGCCAGAGCAAAAAAACGGCTTTTTAAGGGCCAGTTTTGCATCTCTGCCTGCAGCCAGCCTGGCCACGGAAATACTGGCCAGGCCGGCTGAAAACCGGTCTGTTGGCAACCTTATGTAGAGTAGATGTGCTGGCATATGTGAAGCAGCATTATCTCTTACCATATCACTGGGCTGGTTTCATTTCATAGACTTGGCATCTTCAGGCTCTTCTCTTCAGTGTTCCAAGCCCCCCCCCCCCCCCAACAAGAGTGGGTGAGATTCAGGTTTTGTACATATTGGGGTCTGTATGTTAATCCATTAAGAGCTCAAGACAAGTGAGGAGAGAGGATTGGTTGCTGCATGTACTCGGTCCCTCCCCACCCTCACCCCACTACCATTAACAGGCACATGTTACTTTCTTTTTGGGTCACTTTCTTTCCGGCTTGTGTTGTATTGCTGCTGTGTCCTGGAATAGAGGTGGAAGGAAATCAATTTATATTAATCAGAGAAGGCAGAGACTGCACAGGTAGTCAAATAGCCCTGGGAGAGTGACTGAGAATCAAGAACACAGAAACAGCTGGGATGAGGAGAGAGAAAGTTGGGGCGTTGAGAGTCTGAGGGAGAGAGGGGGAGGGAAGAGCTGGGGAGGCTTATGCTTGGGGTAAAGTGAGAATGATGGGGGGAAGAAAGATGGTAGGGAGATGGCTAGGATTTAAGATGAGGGAGTTATGCGTACATTTTTTTCAGTTCTGCATCTTTGAGTAATTCTTTTTTCCTGTTTTGTATCTTTATTACTCAGTGATTATATCACTGATACCTTTAAAATGCAGTTATAAATTATATCAGCCCAAGAGAGCAAGCATCAGTTATCAAAGATCTGGTGAGATTTAAATAGCCAAGAAGAGAATGCTTGAAAAGAGAAGTTCTCTTGAACAGAGATTCCTAACATATCTGTTCAGCAGCAGTTTCCCATGATCCTCTGCTTTACACTTAGCTTTATTGACCCACTCTACAAAACCTTTTGCTGAGAGATGAAGCTGAACCATGATGCGCTGCACTTATGATTGCATGTGTCCATTCTGCAGCTCCTTTTTTTGAGAGCTGTCTTCCCTTGCCTTGTCTTTCTACTGATACCAGCTACTAGACCAGTAGCAAAGAAAAAGATAATGTGGATCATGTGGAGTTTCCTCCTACTTATCATCGCAAAATTCTGCTGAGATCAGTAATGGATTCCACGCACAGATGTAAGAAGCTGGAGAAGGTGATGCAGTTCATTAACATTCAGTTCCTGAGCATGGTTTTGGTGCTACAATCTGTACATAAACTTGAATGAAACAGTACCTGGATATTCAGCATGCTAATTTTGGTTTTACTTCACTGAAGCTGTACATTTTTTGATCATTGGAAACAAAATATTTTTATTTGAATGGATGGTTATGTCCAATGTTCATCTAAGCTTCTTTATGAAAATGGATTTCTGCTGTGAATTGCTAATGATCTGCTTTGCAAACCATTAACTGCAGCAGGGACCTGCTCTGCCTTGAATGTTGCTGTAGTATAATGGCGGGGCTTTGCACGATGCTTGTTTTTCTGATTGCGTTTGATTATTTTGCTATGTTGCACATGAAGGTGTTTGTACCTGCTGGAAAACTAGAAACAATTTAAATTGTTTTGTTTTTTTCTCACTAGTGTTTAAAAAAAAAACCCTGTGTATCTTAAATTTGAATTAAAGTGTAAAAACAAACAAGAAAAAGATCTAACTACTTTATTTACAAAGTTTGCAGGCTTCCAGAGACTTCATGGGAAATACAAGCGGCATGTGGTATAGCAACTTTCATATAACTATTGGCCAGCCCATGTTTTGACTATAAATGTAATAATCTACTTGATTAATAACCATGGCTTTATTTAACAGGAGAGGACTTTAAATGAATGATGTGGTATGGGTTTTATATGAGAGCATATTCTGCATTATAGTGGTTATATAAAAGTATAGGTATGAATCTTGAAAAATAGAACAAGAGAAGATAGCGTTGAATAAGAACTGTTTTTATAGCACTATTGGACTATGCAGTATTATATAGTGGCAAGGATTCAGGTACAATATGTCCCTGCCCCAAAGAGCTTACAGTCTGATTAGGTACTTGAGGCAGTGGGAGAAAAAATGACTTGCCCAAGGTCAAAGGGGAGTACCAGTGGGAGAAGTGGGACTCGATCCCTAGTTTCTTAGGCATTGAATTGGTTCTCGGTCCATTGCACTAACCACTAGTCAACTTTGATCTACAAGTTTAATCTGCGACATTTGTGTGGCAAACCAGAAAATATCTGCAACATTAAGAGATTCAATTTAATGTAGTTAAGTTAGTGAAATGGGCCAAACTGCTAGAATTTGAGATAAGGCTAACTTTTTAATTGTGGTTTGCAATGGTGTCGTATGCATTTGCTCTGGAAATGTTAAAGATTGATTCAAGTAAGTAGATTAAAAATGATGCACATATGCCAGTATGCTAGTTAAAATGAATGAGATTAAATGGATTTTTACAAGAGAGGGAAAAAAGTGAAGAAATAGCTGAAATAATGACATGGTGAAAGTGGAAATTGAAGTCAAAGATCAAAGGAAGTGATTAGATTTTTTTCTCTGCGAGCAAGCAGGAAATCAGTCCTCACATATGGGTGACGTCTTCGCCAAATGAGCCTGTGTGGAAGCATCTCCCCAGCTTTCAAAGAAGGCCTTTGGGAGATGCACCATGCATGCATGGTCCACTTCCCTCCCTAGGGTGCCATCTTGCCTCAGTCTCCTTTTTTTCGCAGAGCCCATAGGATGATGTCCATTTTTCCCCAGAAAGTCTGATTTTTAATGTTGTATTTTCCGATGCGTACCGGTTCCTTCCCACCCCTGAACCAGCTTACTTTGGCGCTGCTCCTCGGGTTTGTCCATTAATTTTTTCATATTTTTTAATCAAGATGCTCCTTGACCGGCATTCATGTCCTTTCTCAGCCAAAGGCCTTGGACCCTGCCGGGAGGCGGGGACCCCTTTTTTCCAATGGTCTCCAGTGGCTTCAAAAAGTGTGACCGATGTGGCAAAATGTCACTCACCAACCCACATGACTGCTGCCTCCAATGTCTTGGGCCAGAGCACGACGACTCCCAACAGCGAGCTCTGCAGAACCATGACCTCAAAGACCTTGAAGAGCCACCATCAGCAGCAGGTAAGTTCCTTTGAGAAGTCTGACTCTGCAGTAGAGTCTCTGACACCACACTCCAGGGCCCCCTCAGGGCCACCTCGGAGCCCCGCAGCCACGGTTCCTCCAAGTGGAAATCTTCGAAAGTGGAGCACAAGAAGAAATAATCCTTGAAGACCACCTCAGAGGACGGATCCAGGAAGAAGGGGAAATCCCACCCCAGGACTCATAGTCCCAGGCGTGAGTCCGATGAGTTGGAGCAGGAGAGACCCACCAAACTGCCGCATAAGGAGTCGGCACCTCCCGATCAGCCTCGGACCTCCAAGGCCATCCTCATCGAGGACTCCCCCTCGACAGTACCGATGCCAGACCCAAAGCCCTCAGTGCCTACGTTGAAGGCTGCAGAGCCAGAATGGCAGCCCTAGAGGGGAATATATCTACCCTAGTGGCCATGCAGCAGGCATTCATGTCCGGCTCATCTGCCCTGATGATGGGACCCTAGAGATATCAAGGGCTTCCCTGGACATCGAGCCGGCCCTCAAATGCCATCGGCCTTGAGAGAGGCCCGGACAAGGTCCCGCTCCCATTCAATGGGACACTGATTCTCCCCACCGAGCACTCGCGGTTTGGACCGACAATCCCCTGGAGGTCATGGACTGCTGAGAGCAGTCCTCAGCTGAGGTGATCACATGGCGTCACTTGTACTCAGACACAGAGTTCGAATGGGAGACAGATGCGAAGAGTACCCGGACACGAGGCGGCATCGTGATGCACCCTCTGACCAGTCTCCCCGACAACCCGACGCTGCTTCGCACCCGGAATTTGTACGGGACATGGCCAAGGCCCTCGCCATCCAGACCGAGGCCGAGGAGGACCCTCGCACTGAGGAATGGGAGATACTCCAATACAAGGCACCCTCCTGAGTGAAACCCTTACGGTCTCGGTGCCCTCGATCCTCGATCTCTGCTTCCTCCAAATGTGGGAAACACTGGCATCTGTACCAATTTGTGAGCAGGTGTCTCAACACCATGTACCGGGTATGCCGAAGCCCTGGGATCTAAAAGAACCAGCTTCCCCACAAATCCATGGTCATGGAGTCGACAATGTGCCAGTTTAAGAGCCAAAAAAAACATTCATTGGTGCCACCCGGCATCTTCCCCTATCTGGATGACTGCTGCAAAGGCACAATGTGCCACCAGGTGCACCATCAGCGCACTGCAGCACCTGGGGTTCATCATAAACTACTCCAAATCCCACCTTACTCTGGCCCAACACCTAGAGTTCATAGGGGCACAGCTAGATACCTTCCAGGCAAAAGCCTTCCTTCCCCAGGAGAGGTCAGAATTCCTCAGTGAGTTAGCCGCAGAAGTACACAGACACCGGACACTACCTGCCCAACTCCTACTCCACCTGTTGGGACACATAGCTCCCATGGTCCATGTGACACCATATGCCCGCCTGCACATGAGGGCAGTCCAATGGTGCCTCGGCTCTCAATAGACTCAAGCCATAGTCAGATTCAGGGACAGAGTGAAGGTGACCATCAGCTGGCGGACTCCCTCGGATGGTGACAGAATCCACGCCACCTTCAGGCCGGGATGCCCTTCCCAGGCACCCATCCCCCAGGAGATCCTCACCATGGACGCCTTGCTAATGGGCTGGGGATCACATTGTGGAAGCCTCCAGATGCAAGACTGCTGGTCCCAGGAGGAATTGCAGTTGCAAATCAACCTGCTAGAACTCAAAGCAATATACCTAGCCCTCCAAGCCTTCCGCCACCAACTCCAACACCATGTAATGCTGATCCAGACCGACAATCAGTTTTCAATGTCTTACATGAACAAACGGGGGTGGGGGGGGGTACAGGGTTGTACCCCCTCTACCAGGAGATTGTATCCCTCTGCTTCTATGCTGCAGGCAGAGAGATGCTCCTAAGAGCAGTGTACCTCCTGGAACAGGACATGGCCTGGCGGACAAATTGAGGAGTGTCCTCCAGCTACACGAGTAGTGCCTGAATCCAGAGGTTTCCTCATAGCTGTTCCATCTCTGGGGCATCCTCTCACTGGACTTGTTCGCCAGCCCAGACAACATGCAGTTGCCCAATTCTGCTTGCGCCAGCTGCACCCATCCCAGGTGGCAGCAGATGCATTCCTCATCCCGTGGACGGAAGGCCTCATGTATGCCTTCCCACCGACACTGCCGGTAGCCAAGAAACTATTCAAGGTCTAGTGGGACAGAGCATCGTTAGTGCTGATAACCCCTCAGTGACCTAGGCAGCCCTATCGGCAGTGTTGCCAATGCCCCTGGGCCAAGCTTCAAGGCTATTCTCACAGGAGCAAGGTTCTCTCCTGCACCCCAATCTGGGATCCCTCTCTCATCTTGGCTGCTGAAAGGGTAGCATTAGCTCCCTTCAGCCTCCCATGGGACATGGAAGAGATTCTTCTGGCCTCTTGTAAGGCCTCCACTAGAAGGGCATATGCCTTCAAGTGGCGCCAATTGTCAATGTGGTGTGCGGAAAGACGGGCGAGCATGTTTTCCTGCTCAGTGCAAATGGTTCTCCAGTACCTGCTTCACTTATAGCAGGTGGGGCTGAAGTCTAATTCGGTAGAGTACACCTGAGCGCCATCGCAGTGCATCACCATTCCATTGAGGGAAAACCCCTCTCGACTCATCCCCTTGTGTCCAGATTCTTGTGGGGCCTCATGTTATCCAAACCACCTATTTGTCCCCCAGCAGTGGAGTGGGATATCAGTGGAGTGCTCTTGCAGCTCACTAAGCCTCCATATGAGCCTCTGGCTACCTGCCACCTCTGGTACCTATCCTGGAAGGTCGCCTTCCTGGTAGCGCTCACATCAGCTCGCAGTGTCAGCGAAATCCAGGCTCTGATGGTAGATCCCCCCCCATACGAGGTTCTACAAGAACAGGATGGTGCTCCGCACGCACCCCAGGTTTCTGCCGAAGGTGGTGTCTCCATTCTACCTCAACCAGGAGATGGTACTTCCCAACTTCTTTCCAAGGCCTCACGCCGGTAAGGCAGAGACCATTCTCCACAATCTGGCTTGTAAGAGAGCCCTGTCCTTTTTTCTGCAGTGGACCCGGGACCACCGCAAAGCACCTCAGCTTTTTGTATCCTATGCCCCAGTCATCTGGGGCTCCCAGCAACTAAGCAAACTTTGTCCACTTGGGTGGCAGACTGCATTACCCTTGCCTACGAGCAAGCAGGAATCTCACTGGACCAGAAGTTCATGGTACACCACATCAAGGTCATGGCTACTAACGTGGCAAATCTATTCTCTCTATCCGTGATGGAAATCTGCTGGGCTGCCATAAGAACATAAGATATGCCATACTGGGTCAGACCAAGGTCCATCAAGCCCAGTATCCTGTTTCCAACAGTGGCCAATCTAGGTCATATGTACCTAGCAGTTTCCTCAAAAGACACAGGTTCCGCAATGCTTGTACTGGGTCAAGCATTGATATCCTGGGTCCCTTCTTAATAATGGTTTATGGACCTTTCCTCCAGGAATTTGTCCAAACCTTTTTTAAACCCAGCTACACTAACAGCCTTTACTACATCCTCCGGTAACAAATTCCAGAGTTTGATTACACATTGAGTGAAAAAATATTTTTTTATTAGTCTTAAATAGTTTACCCTGTAGCTTCATTGCATGTCCCCTAGTCTTTCTATATTCTGATAACGTAAACAATCGATCTACGTTTACCCGTTCCACTCCGTTCATTAATTTATAGACTTCTATCATATCTCCCCTCAGTCGTCTCTTTTCCAGGTTAAAGAGCCCTAACCTTTTTAGCTTTTCTTCATAGGAGTATCCTTCCATCCCCTTTACCATTTTGGTGGCTCTTCTCTGAACCTTTTCTAATAACTCTATATCCTTTTTAAGATACGGCAACCAGAATTGCACACAATATTCAAGGTGCGGTCTCACCATGGAACGATATAGAGGCATTATAATATCTTTTGTTTTATTTTCCATTCCTTTCTTTATGATACCTAGCATTCTATTTGCTCTCTTGGCTGCCGCTGCACACTGGGCCGAGGGTTTTAACATGTTATCCACAATGATGTCTAAATCTTTTTCCTGGGTGGTGGTTCCCAATGTGGAACCTTGCATTGTGTAACCATAGTTTGGGTTGTTCTTCCCTAGGTGCATAACTTTGCACTTGTCCACATTAAATTTCATCTGCCATTTTGATGCCCAGTCTTCTAATTTATCAAGATCCTCTTGCAATTTTCCACAATCCTCTTGGGTTTTAACAACTTTAAATAGTTTTGTGTCATCTGCAAATTTGATAACCTCACTCATTATTCCACTTTCCAGGTCATTTATGAATATGTCAAAAAACAGCAGACCCAGCACAGATCCCTGGGGTACACCACTATTCACCTTTCTCCATTGGGAAAATGGACCATTTAGCCCAAACCTCTGCTTTCTATCTTTTAACCAGTTCTTGATCCACAGTAGTACACTGCCTCCTATCCCATGACTTTAGTTTTGCCAAAAGTCTCTGATGAGGGACCTTGTCAAAGGCTTTCTGAAAGTCCAGATACACTTGGCCTTCGATCCACACCTTCGCAGCTCACTACTGCTTGGAGAGGGAGTCCCGATGGGACAGCACCTTCGGCCAAGCTGTACTCCATAATCTCTTCGGAGTGTAGGCAACTCCTGCCCTCCAACCCTTCTGTGTTCAGGCTACTGTAGAGTTGGTTTTCCACTGGACACTTGGGTCTTGCACACTGTTCCCTCTAAGCTGTGCGCATGTGCGCGCGCACACACCTCGCCGAGCGAGCGCACATACTTTACAACAGAGCGCACAAAAATTACAGTTCTGATTCTGATAGAAAACAACACAGATGTCTTAAAATTTAAAAGTTATGTATTTACGGTTTTCACAAATTCTACAATGTTTTCTAGTGCAATCAATGTGGTGTACATACTGTATTCTGATGTGTAATCAAATTTTAAAGTATATAACTCCAAGTTGTCGTTATGTGGCGCACAAAAATTTAACCTTCCTTCAAAAGTTGCACAGCTGATATTTTGTCCGCACACAGCCTACAGAAAATTTGAGGGAACATTGGTCTTGCAACAGTCTCTCAGTAGGGTCAACTGCTGCTGATCACGGCTTACCCTTTGCAAGTCTCAGTGGTATTTTTCATTACAGGTTCTCCCCAGCTACAGGCTACCGAGTCTCATATGTGAGGACTGACTTCCTGCTTGTTCCCGGAGAAAGTGTAGTTACTCACCTGTAACAAGTGTTCTTCGGGGACAACAGGAATCCGTTTTCACAACACGCCCTCCTCCCCTTGGATTGTCTTCTTTACCATATTTTATTTTTGCCATCTTAGCTATGTCATTAAACTGTGGCAAGATGGCACCCTTGGGTGGGAAGTAGACCCCGCTTGCGTGGTGCATTTCCCAAAAGCTTTCTTTGAAAGCTGAGGAGATGCTTCCACGTGGGCTCTCTCACCACCGTCACCCATATGTGAGGACTGATTTCCTGTTGATCCCGGAGAACACCTGTTACAGGTGAGTAACTACGCTTTAAGGATGCTTGTAAGGTGTAGTGCCTTGTACACCAAATTATTTTTCTGTGGAGATAAAATGGGAAAAGAGCTTTGGTGAATTATGTCCATACTATTATATCACTGTTTAAGACAGATTCTGAGGAAGAAAAGAGTCTTGTAGAATATGCAGGATGTGGGAAGAAAAAGTTCCTCTTAAAGGTTTTCTGATCGCAATTTGTGGGACCAAATGTTTTTTCTAGGGTAAGAAGCTAAAGTGCAGAGGTCACAAAAGTGGTGAAGGCACATTTTAGAAAGGCCATTTCGGTAGTGGCTGGGATGTACAAGGGAAAATGTGTAAACTCCAGTGGTGATTTTAGAAACATTGTGCACATGCATTAAAAATTTTAAAATGGACATAGAAACATGATGGCAGAAAAGACCACATGGCCTATCTAGTCTGCCCTTCCATATGAACCACTACAACAGTCCCCTTTTTTTCCTTTAAAGATCCTCTGTGTTTGTCCCATGCATTTTTGAATTCTGATACTGTTCTCATCTCTACCACCTCCACTGGAGACTGTTTCACACATCTACCACTCTTTCCATAAAGAAATTTCTGCATATTACTCCTGAGTCTTTCCCCTTTTACCCTCATCCTATGTCCCCTTGTAGCAGAGCTTGCTTTCAATCGAAAGAGGCTCTTCTCCTGTGCATTTATGCCATGAGGTATTTAAAGGTCTCAATCATATCACCTCTATACCGCCTTTAAAGCCTGCATATTAAGATCCTTAAGTCTGTCCTCATATGCTTTATAATGAAGACCGCTAACCAATTTAGTAGCCACCCTCTGCACAGACTCCAACCTGTTTATATCCTTTTGAAGGAGTGGTCTCCAGAATTGCACACAATACGCCAAATGAGGTCGCACCAAAGACTTCTACAGAAGAACTATCACCTCCTTTCTTCTGTTGGCCATTCTTCTCCCTATGCATCCAAGCATCCTTCTAGCTTTTGCCGTTGGTTTTTCTACCTGTTTAGCTACTTTAAGATCATCAGTCACGCCTAGGTTCTGCTCTTCTTTTGTGAACAGAAGTAATTCACCCCATACTGTATCGCTCCTTTGGATTGCTGCAGCCCAAATGCATGACCAGCATTTTTTAACATTAAATCTCAGCTTCCAAATTCTAGACCATTCTTCAAGCTTAGCTAGATCCCGCCTCATGTTATCCACACCTTTCCTCTATTGCAGATTTTGGTATTATCAGCAAAGAGGAAAATCTTACCCGACAGTCCTTCTGCAATATCACTAACAAAGATGTTAAAAAGAATCGGACCAAGGACAGATCCCTGGGGCACACTACTGGCAACCTCTTCTCCTCAGAACGAGCTCCATTTACCTGTACCCTTTGTCACCTCCCACTCAACCAATTTCTAACCCAAGCAGTAACTTTAGTGTGCTCAGTTCCTTATCGTCCCTCCAGTCTAGTCCCAGAAACTCTAGGGTTGTGCTCCTCTTCCAGAAGCTTGGAGACTGAGAAATGTCATTCTTTGATGACACTGGTATAAGGACATAGGCACCGCCTCCTCACTCCAATTATCTGTCTCCAAGCAGCTGGAGGATGTGAGCCTGGAGGTCCGGCTCACTAGAGGAACAATTAAGGATATTTAGTTAGAGTTTAGCTTGTTTTAATTTAATTCAGTTTAATTGAAGGTAGTTTACTTTAATTTCTACTAGTTTTGATTTTTTTGAGGAGACAGCGATACTATGCCTTTAAATTTTAAGACTCATAGAGACCTTTCTCCCCTTACCCCTCCCGATCCTCCGTAGCTTTGGGGGAAACGAGAGTAGAAAGGCTCCGATTGCAGCCCGGTTTGCTAGTGGGGTAGGCAGCCAGAAGTGCAGGCACCCTGAGCGCATCAGAGGGTTTGCCTGTTAGCGCTCGGGTGCGGGGGGCAGAGAGGAGATGCGGCCGCATCGCAGCATGGCGATTAAGAGCCCTCAGCGTCGGCCCCGGGGGGCTGCAGGCCCTTGGAAAGCAGCAGGTAATTTTTTCTACTGGAGCAACGAAGCGGTAAGGTAAGGCGCCGGAGCTTTATTCAAAAGGGATTGCTGTTTCTACTGCCAGAACCGGCAGCAGGCCCACGCCACGTGCGTTTTGCACGGGAAGGGGCAAGGGTTGTTGCAGGGATTCAATCGCACGGCCTGGAGCAGCAGAGCTTCGTTTTAGTTTTATTTCTTCAGTGTTTAGCTCTGGAGATCTCCTGCTCTTATAGAGGATAGTTTTTTGGAAAAAAAAGAGAAAAAGACCTTCTCAGGGCCCTCGAGCCGGGGGCATCAGGGAAGTGGTTAAGGCTGGGGCCGTTGATTAAGGGGTCACCATGCCTTCTAAAACATTGTGTTTATTGTGTGGAGTGAAGAGGTCTACGATCACAGACACAGGGGTCTGTAAAAACTGTAGCCAAGCTTCTGCCACAGAACAGCAACACTTGGATGCGAAGAAGGAGGATCACGGGGAGGGCTTGCAGGGGTCCCTACCCTCTGTGATAGATCCGGCGGAGCCAGTGCTGGGGCCTTCAACAGCTCTGGATGTACCTTTTGCGCAAGCATCCTTGTCTTCCATTTTTTCCCCCGACTTTGTAGCGCTGATTCAAAGGGCGTTTGGGGGCATTCCAGGAGAAGTGCCTCCTTCGACATATGGTGGAGGGGATCTAGGTCAGAAGAGACCAGGGACGACTCTGTCAGTGGGTACTTTGGGGGTTTTGCCGAAGAAAGCCAGAATAGAGAAAGAGAAGCAGGAGCAGTCTGTGATTTCGGAAGATCTGTGCACGGAAGATGGGGAGCAGGATCTTGAGATGGACGAGGAGTTGGAAGAAGGAGAGATCACAGAACAGGAAGATCAGGCCAGAGTAGTGCGCATTTTTCGGAGAGAGGAGTTGCCCGTACTGATTTGTGAGACACTTAAAGTGCTGAATGTGCTGGTGGCAGGGCTGTTGGAGGAAGCTACATTGGAAGATCCATTGTTACAGGCATTTTGGAAGACTTAACCTTTCCCATGCACTGAGTGATAAAAGAAATGATTCAAGGTGAGTGGGAAATGCCTGAGGCATCCCTCAAGGGGTCTAGAGTCATGTCGCGTCTTTATCCCCTAATGGACCAAGATAAGAAGCTCTTTAAGTCACCGAGAATAGATGCAGCGATGTTGGCGGTGACCAAGAAGACGACCATTCTGGTAGAAGGGAGTGCGGCTCTCAAAGATACGCAGGACAGGAAGCTAGATGCTTTGTTAAAGCAGGTGTTTGAGGTGAATGCTCTTTCTATTCAAGCATCCATTTGTGGGGCGTGGGTAGCAAGGGGCCTGTCTGCGCTGGTCTCAGCGAGTCCAGGGAGAGCGGATCGAGGAGTCGATAGGTGAGGCAGCTAGGCTGGAATCAGGAACGGCGTATCTCGCTGATATTCATTATGACCTTATTAGGGGACTATCTAACAGTATGGCTTCAATGGTGGCAGCGCAAAGGTACCTTTGGCTGCGCAATTGGGCAGCTGATGCGTCTAATAAGGCCAGGTTGAGTAAGCTGCCCTTTAAAGGGAAGCTGCTTTCGGAGATGATTTGGACAAAATTGTTAAGGATCTAGGAGACTAAGGGCAGAAGGCTTCTGGAAGATAAGCAGAGTAAGTTGCCGCTGATGGCAAGAATGCCTCAGAAGGATTTTTGTCGTTTTCGTTCTCCATGGTTCACTCAGAGTCAGAGGGGATGTTCTCCCTATAGAAACCAAGGTTTTCGGGGGTTTCGAGGAGCGAGCAGAGGTTTTGCGGCCGCCTCTTCGGGCCTCAGAAAGCTGCAGTGAAGTCAGGGGGACCCAGGTGGAGCTACCGGTGGGAGGTCGTTTACAGGAGTTTTATGCTGCCTGGGTCCAGATTACATCAGACCAGTGGGTGTTAGAGGTGATTCGAGAAGGATATGCTTTGGAATTTCAATGACCGGTGAGCGACTCGTTCATTCAGTCCCCCCGCACGGCGCATCGCAAGTGCGAGGCGCTCAAAAAGACTTTGAAAAGATTGCTGGCTCTCAGGGCGGTAGTGCCGGTTCCTCGAGACCAATGCGGTTTCGGTCGATACTCCATCTATTTTGTGGTTCCGAAAAAAGAAGGGACTTATCGGCCGATTCTGGATCTAAAGAAAGTGAACCGGTGTCTCCAGATGTCTCATTTTCATATGGAGACGCTAAGGTCGGTCATCATAGCAGTCAGAAAAGGGGAGTTTCTTACATGTCTCAACTTGTCAGAAGTGTACTTACACATTCTGATTCGTCAGGAGCATGAAAGGTTTCTCAGGTTTGCAGTGCCAATGGGACATTTTCAGTTTCGAGCCTTACCGTTCGGGCTGGCGACGGCCCCGCGGACGTTTACGAAGGTCATGGTAGTAGTAGCAGCGGCGTTGCAGAAGGAAGGTGTTCCGGTCCATCCCTATTTGAACGACTGGTTAATTCGAGCAAAGTCGAGAAGAGAAAGCGAGGAGGCTACGTCCAGGGTAGTCAACTGCCTGCAGAGTTTAGGCTGGGTGGTCAATATGGCCAAAAGCAGTTTAGTCTATCTCACAACAAAAACCGCCAGAAGGGTAACGGTCAACCAATCACAAAGACAAAACCCCTTCAAAATCAACTCTACTCCTAACTTTATCAACAAAATACACAACTTTTATCCACAACCTATAAAACAGGTATTAAAAGGCCTCAGTTACCGCTCATACCTACCATCGATGCACAGTGTCACCGTTGGTTTGAGCTGAAAATTGCTACATCATAGGCCAAGCCCTACCTACCCATACCTTATCTTTAATCATAAATAGAATTATTACAAATTGAAAATCTTAAAAAATTCTCCTAAAAAAGTACTTTTAAAGGATTCCTTCATTCAATCTCATATAAACATTAAATAAATTTACCACGAAATTTTAATTAATAATCTACACTAAATAAAGTGTCTCTATCTCATAGAGGCACCACTTCACTAGACAAATTGCAGCCAATTTTAAAGATCAAACACCGATAGTCTCTCACACGGGGACTGACACCATCTGAAAAAGGAAAATAGAGGAGTACGCTGTATAAAATATAGTCAGTACTTGATGCAAAACAACCGTTCTACTTATCTTAATGCTCTCCTCTTGACGCTTCACGGTTTTTGGCTGACGGTTTCACAACTCATAATCACACAAAACCATGAGCACACACGGGCAACGACTACGTTATGGATCCAACAAAAGCTTCTGTTTCACCCTGCCGGGCTTCCTCAGGGATCAAACGTTTGCCCAAAATCAATCTAACGCCATTCTACGCGGGCGATCAAAGCGCCTCAACAGCTTTGATCGCCCGCGTAGAATGGCGTTAGATTGATTTTGGGCAAACGTTTGATCCCTGAGGAAGCCCGGCAGGGTGAAACAGAAGCTTTTGTTGGATCCATAACGTAGTCGTTGCCCGTGTGTGCTCATGGTTTTGTGTGATTATGAGTTGTGAAACCGTCAGCCAAAAACCGTGAAGCGTCAAGAGGAGAGCATTAAGATAAGTAGAACGGTTGTTTTGCATCAAGTACTGACTATATTTTATACAGCGTACTCCTCTATTTTCCTTTTTCAGATGGTGTCAGTCCCCGTGTGAGAGACTATCGGTGTTTGATCTTTAAAATTGGCTGCAATTTGTCTAGTGAAGTGGTGCCTCTATGAGATAGAGACACTTTATTTAGTGTAGATTATTAATTAAAATTTCGTGGTAAATTTATTTAATGTTTATATGAGATTGAATGAAGGAATCCTTTAAAAGTACTTTTTTAGGAGAATTGTTTAAGATTTTCAATTTGTAATAATTCTATTTATGATTAAAGATAAGGTATGGGTAGGTAGGGCTTGGCCTATGATGTAGCAATTTTCAGCTCAAACCAACGGTGACACTGTGCATCGATGGTAGGTATGAGCGGTAACTGAGGCCTTTTAATACCTGTTTTATAGGTTGTGGATAAAAGTTGTGTATTTTGTTGATAAGGTTAGGAGTAGAGTTGATTTTGAAGGGGTTTTGTCTTTGCAAAAGCAGTTTAGTGCCATCTCAGAGTCTAGTACCTAGGGGCGCGTTTCGATATGGCGGCGGGCAAGGTTTTTCTGCCTCCACATCGAGCTTCCGGGTTGAGAAAGTTGGTCCGCCGATTTCTCAGCAGGCCACATCCGACGGTGTGGCATTATCTTCAGCTCCTGTGTATGATGGCGTCGACGCTTGAATTGGTGCCCTGGGCAAGAGCCCATATGAGGCCATTGCAGAGAGTGTTACTCAGAAGGTGGTCTCACCAGAACAACCCATTGTCTCGGAGGCTTCTCTGCCTGGAAGTAGCGCAGAGAGCGTTGCAGTGGTGGTTGCTTCCGGAGGCTCTGGAACAGGGCATGCCCTTAGAAACGCCAGGCTGGCTACCGCTGACTACAGATGCAAGCCTGCTAGGTTGGGGGGCGCACTTTCAAGGAAGGTTTGCCCAAGGACAGTGGACAGAACAGGAGAAAGCATGGTCAATCAACAGGTTGGAACTGCGAGCTATAGCGAGGGCTTTACTAAAGTTTCAGCTGTATCTGCAGGGGAAAGCGATCAGAGTGTTTTCCGACAATGCCACGGCAGTGGCCTACATCAACAGACAAAGGGGCACCAGCAGTGCGCCCTTGGAGGCCGAGGCAGATCAGCTGTTTGTATGGGTCGAGCAAAACCTGCAGGCGCTGTCGGCAGCGCATGTGGCAGGAATGGACAATGTGACGGCTGATTATTTGAGTCGAGTAAGGGTGGACCCAGGAGAGGGGATGCTTCATCCAGAGATTTACGAGATGGTGGTGAGGCGCTGGGGAGAGCCGATAATGGATCTCATGGTAACGTTCAATTCGGCAAAGGTCAGACGGTTCTTCAGCAGAAGAAAAGAGAGAATGTCGGAGGGTCTAGATGCTCTCATACAGGACTGGCCAGTAGAGCAACTTTTCTATGTGTTCCCTCCGTGGGTGTTAATAGGTCGCGTGGTGCGATGGATAGAGCTTCACAGAGGATTAGTGATTTTGATCACGCCAGATTGGCCAAGGAGGCCTTGGTATGCGGACCTCAGGAGACTGCTAGTGGGGAAGCCTTGGCGGCTACCAGTCAGGAAGGATCTGTTGTCGCAAGGTCCACTGTTTATGCCTCAGGTGGATAGGTTTTCGCTTACGGCATAGATCTTGAGAGGGCAAGGTTAAGATCTAAAGGGTACTTGGAGGCGGTGATTGCTACCTTGTTGGGAGCTCGTAGGAGATCTACTTCGTTAGCATATGTTCGCGGGTGGCGCATCTTTGAGGCGTGGTGTGTGGACAGGAATTGTGAGGCCTTACGTGCGTCAGTGCTGCAGGTCTTGGCGTTCTTGCAGGATGGTTTTCAGAAAGGGTTGGCAGCGTCCTCCTTAAGAGTTCAGTTGGCAGCGCTCTCTTGTTATAGGGGAAAGATCAAGGGGCACGCGTTGGGTGCGCTTCCAGATGTTAAGAGATTCTTAAGAGCGGTGGGACTTTTGCATCCGCTGTGCAGACATCTCGTTCCTCAATGGGATCTACAGTTAGTTTTGGGAGCGTTAGGAAGTCGGCCGTTTGAGCCTTTGGGTAAGGCGTCGTTGAAAGACCTTACCCTGAAAGTGGTTTTTCTAGTGGCAATTGCATCGGCAAGGAGAATTTCGGAGTTGCAGGCCTTATCGTGTAAGGACCTGTTCCTAGCCTTTAATGATTCGAAGGTGGTATTGCGGCCAGTTCCATCCTTTTTGCCGAAGGTACTATCTCCTTTCCATGTGAATCAGGAAGTATCATTACCGGTGTTCCGTAGGGTTGCAGAGAACTCTTCCACGGATCTGTTGCATCGGTTGGATGTTCGTAGGGCCTTGAAGAAGTATATCCAAAAGACAGCAGAGTTCTGGAAATCGTATAGGCTTTTTGTTTTGTTTGGAGGTCCTCGGAAAGGTGAAGCAGCGTCAAAGGTGACTATTGCCAGATGGATTAAAGGAGCGATAGCATCGGCATAACTGTTAAAGGGTAGGCTGGCGCCAGAAGGGTTGCAAGTGCATTCAACGAGAGCGCAAGCGGCTTCTTGGGCTGAGTACAAATTTGTTCAGACAGTGGAAATTTGTAAGGCAGTGACGTGGTCGTCGTTAAATTCGTTTGTCAAGCATTACCGTCTGGATGTACAGGCGAGTAGGGATACCTATTTTGGGGCAGCGGTGCTTCAGGCTGGTTTAGCAGGTCCTGCCCATTGAATTCTTCTACTGCTCTGTTACATCCCTAGAGTTTCCGGGACTAGACTGGAGGGACGATAAGGAAGATTAAATTAGACTTACCTGCTAATTGTAGTTCCTGAAGGAACTCCAGTCTAGTCCTGGACCCCGTCCTGGTTTTTGGTTAGGATGGGAGCCTGAAGCAGTGAATCTCACAGGTAAGAGAAGTAAGCTGTGGGGCTTCGGGTCCAGATGGGGAGTTTTGGGGAAGGGGATGATACGAAGGTCGGGTCTCTTCCGGAGGGGGGAGCGAGGGCCTCCACAGTTTTTTCCAAGGCCTAAGAGGAAAGTTTTTAAAGTTTTATTATATTTTACTGTTGGAATAGTTACTGTTTTGCTATTTAATTGTTGCTCTGGTGAGTCTACTTTGTCAATAGGTTACTGGACTGAGGAGACGGTGCCTATGTCCTTATACCAGTGTCATCAAAGAATGACGTTTCTCAGTCTCCAAGCTGCTGGAAGAGGAGCACAACCCTAGAGTTTCCAGGACTAGACTGGTGTTCCTTCAGGAACTACAATTAGCAGGTAAGTCTAATTTAATCTTTGTTTATAAGTCACCTGTGCGGAACGGTGTCAAAGGCTTTACTGAAATCTAAATACACCACATCTAAGGCTCTCCCTCGGTCCAGTTCCCTGGTCACCCAGTCAAAGAAATCGATCAAATTTGTCTGACAAGACCTGCCTCTGGTGAATCCATGCTGGCTCGGATCCGGTAATCCATTGGACTCCAGAAACCTCACTATTTTCTCTTTCAGCAGCGTTTTCAATAATTTATTCACCACCGAGGTTAAACTAACTGGCCTATAATTATCAACCACATCCTTACTTCCGCATTTGGGTAATGGGACCACATGTACCTCTCTCCAGTCCTCTGGCATCACTCCCAACTCCGAGGCATTGAAAAGGTCAGTCAGTGGAGCTGCAAGAATGTCCCCAAGTTCCCGCAGTATACTTGGGGGGGGTATCACATCTGGTCCCGTCGCTTTGTCTACTTTAAGTTTAGCTAGTTTCTCACGAACACAGTCTTCTGAAAATTGTTCAAGATGCCCCTTACTTCTGTTCCTGTTTGTGGGCATTTTCTGAGATCCTGCTCCTTGTACTTCATCTGTGAACACAGAACAAATATATTTGTTAAGCAATTCCGCTTTATCTTCATCAGTTTCTACATATTTCTCCCCTTCACCCTTGTCTCTGACAATACCACTTTTTCTCCAGGACCAAGCAGGAAGTCAGTCCTCACTTATGGGATGACATCGACGTCGATGGAGCCCCCGTGCGGAGCATTTCCCCAGCTTTCTAAGAAAGCCTTTGGGAATACTGCACGCATACGCGGTCCCCTTCCTGCCTAAAGGTGCCATCTTGCTCAGTCTTTCTTTTTCCGTGGAGCCCACCGGACGTCTGTCCATGTCACCCGGAAAAGTTGACTTTTTTTCTTGCAATTTCATTGTGCTTTTTTCTCCGGTTTGACGCCGGTTCACCTTCCTGCTGGGTTCGGTACACCGGTATCGAGCCCGTCTTCTATTTTTTTGTTTTTGCCCTTCGAGGCTGGCGTTTGCGCCCTTTTTTGTCTTTTTCCCTGGACAGCCGGTCCTTTGACCTCGCGGGGGTCCTTTTTTCCCCGATGGCTTCCAGTGGTTTCAAAAAATGTGATCGGTGCAAGAAACTGATGTCTCTCACCGACACACACGACTGCTGCCTTCGATGCCTGGGACCGGATCATGATCCTAAGGTCTGTGTCCCGTGTGGCAAAACGTCTACCAAGGCACTACGAAGCCGACAGCATCAAAATGAACAGATTTTTTTCTGACTCTGCCTCCAGCCTGGCCCGGACCTCGTCCGAGGTCTCAACGTCTCGGGAGTCTGACCCCGAGCATCGCCGGGGTTCCTCGGACAGGGGGTCCCCCGATTGGGAACGTAAGAGGAAGAAACGGCTCATGAGGGCGGCGTCGGAGGAGGTCCCTGGTTCCTCGAGGGCCAGGTCTCTGACCCCCGACCGCCGTCCCGGGCCTTTGGAGCAGGAGAAGCCGTCCAAGGTACCTCGTGTGGAGACGGAGCCCGCCAGACACGTACGTCCTGTTGTCCTTGTGGACTCTCCTCCTAGGGAGCCGACATCGGGCCCGGCACTGCTGGGACCCGAGTCGGTGGCTGCTGAGTCTCCTGAGCTTGGACTCAGGCTGACAGCCTTGGAGTGCAGATTGTCTGCCTTCATGGATCAGCAGCGGGTACTGATGGCCATCCTCACTGGTGCATCTGCCCTGACCACCGGGACATCGACATCTAAGTCGACCCTGGAGACAGAGCCGATACTCGAGACCATGAAGGTTCGAGGTCGTCCTCGGTCACGGTCACCCTCGACCTCCCGCTCGGAACCGAGGGCGTCGACGCCAGTGCCTTTGGCGTCGGGGCGGGTGCCACCGAGGCCTGCGTGGTCGGAGCCCCCCGACTCCTCTTCGGATGAGTCCGCGTGGGAGACAGAGGATGAGGAGTCCCCTGATACTTTTTGGACTCTGTGCGTCCCTTCGGACTCACCGCAGTCCGAGCCCCGGAGTAGGTCCCCTCCGGAGGACACCAAATTCTCGGAGTTCGTCAGGGACATGGCCAAGGTTTTGGCGATTCCCGTGGACCCCGAGGAGGAGCCTCGAGCCGAAGAGCTCGAGGCCCTCCAGTATGACTCTCCTCCGAAGGAGTCCTTTACTGTGCCTGTTCCTCTTCCGGATGTGGGAGGCACCGGCCTCGGCGCTGGTTTTGAGTAAGCGGGTCAATTCCATTTATTGACTCCGTAAGAGCCCTGGTTTCCAGAAGGCGCAGCTGCCGCACCGTTCCATGGTGGTGGAATCGGCCATGTATCATCTGAAAAGCCTGAAGATGTACTCTGTGGTGCCTCCCGGCAGGGAGGCCCGGAACCTGGATGCTTTCGGCAGAAAGTGCTTCCAGGGCTCAATGCTTGCTTGCCGTGTCCAGTCTTACCAGCTGTACATGGGCATGTACCTATGGGACCTGGCGAAGGAACTTGCCGGGTTCTCTGCTGGCCTCTCCGGGGAACCTTTGCAGAGGTTCAAGACCTTGTCCTCGGGAATCCGGGAATGCTCAAAGTTCATGTCCCGAGCGGCCTACGATGGCTTCGATGCTTCGGCCCGTGTAGCGGCAGCCGGCATCGGGGCCCGACTCCAGGCATGGTTGCAGTCATCGGACCTCGAGCCCTGGGTGCAGGACAAGTTGGTCGATGTCCCTTGCCGAGGTGAAAACCTTTTTGGCAAGCTCACGGCCGAGAAGGCGGCTGAGCTCGAAACCGAGCACCAGACTAGGACAAGGCTGTCCAGAAAAACTTCTGCCCCTTCTCAGAGGAAGAAGGGCTCATGTAAGAAGTCCTTTTACCCGAGGAAGGCAGCTGCCTACAAACCTTTCCCTCAGTACCAGGCCTCCCCAGCAGGGTCAGCAGGCCAAGGGGCAGGGACATGGGCCCTTTAGGCAGAAGACCCCCAAGCCTCCGGCTCCTGCTCCCACTCAGCAGGGAGGGGGGGTTTGACTCCCACAGCATAGCCTTTCCACCTCTGCTGTCCCATCTCTGCACAGGAGGTCGCCTAGTCCTATTTGCCCACAGGTAGTCACCCATTACAGGAGATGCTTGGGTATTAAGCATAGTCTGCAAGGGCTATATGCTCCATTTCCAGCAGTTGCCTCCAACCTACTTCCCAGGAGAGCCTCCAAGACCACCTCTGCACACAGACCTCCTCCTTCAATAACTTCAAGGTCTGCTTCTAGACCAGACGGTGGAACCGGTACCTCCCCACCTGCAAGGTCACGGGTTCTACTCCAGGTACTTCCTCATACCAAAGAGAACCATGGGCCTCAGGCCTATTCTTGACCTCAGGAATCTCAACAAGTTCTTGGAGAAAGAAAGGTTCAAGATGCTTACTCTTGGAACACTTCTGCCCTACCTCCAGCAGGGAGATTGGCTATGCTCCTTAGATCTAAAGGATGCGTACACTCACATCCTCATTCATCCAGACCACAGAAAGTACCTCAGGTTCATTGTGGGAGGAAACCATTACCAGTTCAGAGTACTGCCCTTTGACCTGACCTCCACCCCAAGGGTCTTTACAAAGTGCCTGGCGGTGGTGGCGGCCTTCTTAAGGAATCAGGGTGTTTTTGTCTTCCCCTACCTGGACGACTGGCTCATCAGGGGTCAGACTTCCCAAGAGGCCCAGCAAGCCACCCTCAGAACTGTCTCCCTCCTTCAACACCTAGGGTTTGTCATAAACTTCGCAAAGTCCACTTTGCTCCCCTCCCAGAACCTAGAGTTCATAGGGGCAAGGTTGGACTCCCTGCAAGCAAAGGCTTACTTGCCAAGGGACAGGGCTCAAAGACTCATAGACTTGGCAAACCAGTTTCTGAGCAGGCCACAGTTCTCCGCCAGACTCTGTCTAAAGCTCCTGGGCCACATGGCATTGACAGTGCATGTGACCCCCAATGCCCGCCTCCACATGAGACCTGCACAATGGTGTCTGCGAACTCAGTGGAAACAAGCCACCGGAAGCCTCACAGACAAAGTGCGGGTGTCCAAACCATTCCTGGACTCCCTGCAGTGGTGGCTACACCGCCCCAACTTATTACAGGGGGTGCCTGTTTCCACAGTGGTGTTGACCACCGATGCCTCCTTGCAGGGCTGGGGTGCACATTGCTTGGACAGGTGCACCCAGGGCCTGTGGTCTCCATGGGAGGCCACACAGCAAATCAACCTTCTGGAACTCCGGGCCATTTGCTTAGCCCTCAAAACCTTCTCACACACCTTGGCTCACCAGTCTGTTCTGGTGCAGATGGACAACCAAGTGGCCATGTTCTTTGTGAACAAGCAGGGTGGCACGGAGTCCAGGCTCCTGCGTCAAGAGGTAAAGGCCCTTTGCTCTTTTGCTCTCAAACACAACATGTTTCTCAAGGCTGTTTATCTCCCTGGCCAGGAAAACTTCCTGGCAGATAGGTTGAGCAGGATTCTGCAACCCCACGAGTGGCAACTACACCCCTTGGTGGTTCAGAAAATTTTCCTGAGATGGGGACTTCCATACATAGATCTCTTTGCCAGTCCCCTGAACCGTTAGCTGCCCAGGTTCTGTTCCAGGCAGCCGCATCCCCTGAGGTTAGCGGTGGATGCCTTCCTGATCTCTTGGTCCCAGGGCCTCCTGTATGCGTTTCCTCCCACACCTCTGGTGGCCCGAACCTTGTTCAAGATCCTAAGGGACAAGGCCTCGGTACTGCTGATAGCTCCCAGGTGGCTGAGGCAGCCCTGGTTCCACTTCTCCTTCAGCTAGCCATGGAAACACCACTACCTCTGGGTTTGCAACCTGATCTTCTCTCTCAGGATCAGGGTTCCCTTCTGCACCCCAATCTCAAATCTCTCAATTTGATGGCCTGGAGGCTGCAACGGTAGTGTTGGCTCCCTGGGGCCTACCCCGGGAAGTGGAGGAGGTGGTCTGGGCCTCTAGAAAGCAATCCACCAGGAAAACCTATGCCCTGAAGTGGAGAAGGTTCTCCATGTGGTGTCAGCAGCGCAAGGAGGATCCTTTCGCCTGCACTGTACCAGTAGTGCTTCAGTATCTACTGTACTTGTCCAATCAAGGCCTTAAGTCCAATTCGGTTCGGGTTCACCTCTCTGCTCTAGCAGCTCACCACTCACTGGTGGAAGGACACACTCTGTCAGTTCACCCCTTAGTGGCCAGGTTTCTCAGAGACTTGCTCTTGCTCAAGCCTACTCTCTGTCCACCGGCCCCTGAGTGGGAGTTGAATGTGGTCTTGCAGCAACTGACTCGCCCACCTTTTGAGCCGATGGCTACCTGTCCTCTCCGCTTCCTTTCTTGGAAGGCTCTATTCCTTGTGGCCCTAACCTCGGCCAGGCGAGTGAGTGAGCTTCAAGCCCTGGTCTGTGACAGGCCTTACACTCACTTCTATAGGAACAGAGTAGTCCTTAGGACTCATCCTAAGTTCCTCCCAAAGGTTGTCTCCTCTTTCTATCTCACCCAGGAAGTGGTTCTTCCAACTTTCTTCCCTAGGCCCCATGCCAGCCAGACTGAGACAGTCCTGCATACCCTGGACTGTAGGAGGGCCTTATCCTTCTACATTCAACGTACGCAGGGGCATAGGAGGGCTACTCAGCTCTTCGTATCTTTTGACCCTAATAACTTGAGGTTACCTGTCTCCAAATGCACCTTGTCCATCTGGGTGGCTGACTGTATCACCTGGGTTTACAGGGCAGCTGACCTTCCCTTGCAGGTTCGGGTCACGGCCCACCGTGTCAGGGCTATGGCTGCCTCAGTAGCTCATCTCTGCTCTGTACCGTTGGCAGACATCTGCAGGGCTGCAACTTGGTCCTCAAGCCAGACTTTTGCGGCCCATTACTGCCTGGAGAGGGAGTCCGGTAGGGACAGTGCTTTCGGTCAGGCAGTGCTCTGGAATCTCTTTGAGGTTTAAGCAACTCCTATCCTCCAGCCCTCTGGTTGGGCTACCGGTGGGGGTATGTTTTCAGTGAAATCTTTTCTCTGATGCGGCTAGAGGGAGCTCATTTTTCAGCTCTGGGTCCCCGGTAGCCTGAAGCTGGGGAGTTCCATAAGTGAGGACTGATTTCCTGCTTGGTCCTGGAGAAAGAGTAGTTACTCACCTGTAACAGGTGTTCTCCAGGAGCAGCAGGAATCAGTCCTCACAACCCTCCCTCCTCCCCTGGGAGTTGCAGTTGTACATAGTTCATTTTTACATTTTTGTGTGCTGTTTTTAGCTATGTCATTGGACTGAGCAAGATGGCACCTTTAGGTGGGAAGGGGACCGTGCATGCGTGCAGTATTCCCAAAGGCTTTCTTAGAAAGCTGTGGAAATGCTCCGCACGGGGGCTCCATCGACGTCGATGTCACCCCTTAAGTGAGGACTGATTTCTGCTGCTCCTGGAGAACACCTGTTACAGGTGAGTAACTACTCTTGCCCTTCCTCTTCTCACTTATATATCTGAAAAATGTCTTATCCCCCCATTTGATTGCATTGGCTATTTGCTCCTCTTTTTGAATCTTTGGCAGCTGAGATTTAATGCTAAAAAATGTAGGGTCATGCACTTGGACTGCTAAAAAAAACAAGGGAACCCTATAGTATAGGGGGCAAAGTACTTTTGTCCACGAAAGAAGAGCAGGATTTGGGCGTGATTGTTTCTGATGATCTTAAAGTGGCTAAACAGATAGAAAAAGGCTACGGCGAAAGCCAGAAGGATGCTTGAGTGCATAGGGAGAGGAAAATGGCCAGCAGAAAAAAAGGAGATGATAGTTCCACTGTATAGGTTTTTGGTGCAACCTCATTTGGAGTATTGTGTGCAATTCTGGAGACCGCACCTGTAAAAGGATATAAACAGGATTGAGTCAGTGCAGAGGTTGGCTACTAAAAAGCTTAATGGTCTTTGCTATAAAGCACATGACTTAAAGATCTTAATATGTATACAACAGAGACAAGGCGTGTTTGAGGAGATGTGATAGAAATGGTTAAAAACCTCCGTAGCATAAATGCATAGGATGGAAGCCTTTTTAAATTGAAGAAAAGCTCTACAATGAGGCGGCTTATTATAAAGTTGAAAGGGACAGATTCAGGAGTAATATGCTTAAATATTTATTTAGGAAAAGAGTGGTGCATGCGTGGAATAGTCTCCCAGCGGAGGTAGTAGAGACGAGGACAGTATCTGAATTCAAAAAAGAATGGGACAACACAGAAGATCTTTAAAGGGAAAAAGGGGGCTATTGTAGTTGATATGGAAGGGCAGACTAGATAGGCCATGTGGTCTTTTTCTGCCATCATTTTTCTATGTAAACTAATGTCTGTTCCCACAGGCAGGTTTGAATTAAAGCACTTGCAAGCTAGGAACATATCTTGGGTCAGAGGTTTAGAGAGAGCACTGTCAAATATGCTCAGGACTCTGCAGGCTAGGATCAACAACTATCTGTCTTTTTTCACAAAAACAGATAAACATGTAAAATAGAGATGGACATGCACAGACAAGATAATAGTAGACGCATGCAGACACAGAGGTGTTAGAATTCCATCAGGCATGCTGTGGGTGCATTGCTGACTTGTAAAATATAACTATAAAACATCTGTCCAAACTAAATACTGAAACAGGTTACAGTTTGAACATAAATAATACAAGTGTTACATTGGTTCATAATTTTCATGTAGCAATATTCTGCCTATTTTCAGTGCTTAATAAGTAATATGGTTGCCTTCTCTGTAATTCAGATGTACACATGCAACAGGCAGTAATACTCACTTTGTATTAAGTGAAAATGGTTGCATTTGATTTAAAAAAATCTGTGGTAGCTGCACTATAATTTCCCTACCCCCTTTGTAGCAAGCATAGTCATGAGACAGATATTACTTCTCACTAATTTAGTCAGGTTGTCTCACATTGTTTGATGTCACAAATTACTTGACACATACTGTGATACTTGGATACTACTACTACTTATTTCTATAGCACTTCAAGGCATACGCAGCGCTGTACAGGCACATGTAAAAGACTGTCCCTGCTCATAAGAGCTTACAATCTAGTTAAGACAGACAGCACAACAGTTGAGAGCAAGGATATATCTAGGGAATGGTAAGGAGGTAGAAAGGAGACAAGGCAGCCTCGAGGAGGTGAGCCTTCAGCATGGATTTGAAGAGGGTCAGAGGTGAAGATCAGTATTGCCGTTTCTGTGGTTTTCCCATCAAAATGGACATTCTTATTACCCTGGCTACAGGAGAAATTCACAGGTTGCAGGTTTTTGGGCTATTTTCCTGCACCACTTTGTGTGAGAAAATTGTGGAAGGAAAGAGCAAAGAAATCCCCCCACCTTGAAAAAAATGGATGTACTCTAATATTGTTACAAGCGTGGCTGCCTCCATTGGAGTCTGAGGTATTCCAGAGGAGCAGATGAACATGTAAAAAAGGTTGATTTAACATTAGAAATTTTACTTCTGACTAGGTGTGTTTCATATTCTGTGAACTGCATACAACTTTATTCAGAAATTGCAATTTGAATGAATTGGATGTTTCTCTGGTATTTACTTTTGATAATTTCATTACAGTTGATACCTTCTGCCATTAGCATTAATTTAGCAGCTGCCATTAAGAGGAATGCTTCAAGCAGATGAAATACAGATAGCACAGATGTTGTCACTAAATTGACCCAAACAATTTACTGGCAGATACATGCTTGTAATAGTTAGGATGTTATGTAATTTTGTATTTTATTTAAAAGTTTGCATAGACATGCATCATGATGCCTACTGATGATTCTTATTTTAGACTGAATCGGGTTATGGATCAGAGTCTAGCCTGCGTCGCCATGGCTCTATGGTTTCTCTGGTATCAGGAGCAAGTGGGTACTCTGCCACATCCACCTCATCATTCAAGGTTAGTGATTGGCATAACTGATTTTGTAAAAAAAAGGTTTTCGTTAGTACGTAATTCCATTATAGAGGTGTGGTGTTGATTTAAAAGTATTTTATTTCTTATATTTTATCACCAGCTTGTAGAAAATGAATGGGGCATATACAGTTGTGATCAACATTATTGACACCCTTGCAGTTCAACCCCTTAATGTCCCGTATCTCCTTAAAAAAAAAAAGTGGCCAGTGACATGGCTTTGGACTGTATATGCATATACATTTCATACATACAAGAATCAAATAAAACAAGACCAAATAACAATTGAAATAGTAAGAATTCATATAAAAACTGGGACATTGCCAGGACATGATTATTTCCCTAAATAAAGGTTAGACTGGAAAAATGCCCACTGAAGCAAATCTTTAGTAATTTTTGTTGGCATGTTTGTCATGAGAGAAAAGAAATACTCTTGTAACAAACGTTCCTATTTAATCATTTTTTTAAAAGTGAAAAAATCACTTGTGTTCAACCACTATATAAGTGTAACCCTAGAGTAAAATAATAGAATAATAAACTTAGTTCTAAAGAGGCAAATGCAAATCACCCAGACTTCAAGCCGCACATGATGTGTTCTTCTCAAAGACTCGAGCTGGGGAAGTCCGCCATGAGAACAATAATAATGTGCACAAGCTTAGTCCAGCAAATCCCACAAAAGTCAAGCGGACACAGAACTGTGTTTTGAGCTCATTAGACTAACTGCGCTTGAGGCAGAGCTCATTTAATCTTCAGAAAGGGTTCCTATGGAAGGTGCTGTAGAGCAAAAAGTTGAATGGTGCTTAAAAAAAAGGTACCGAAAGAGTAGGGCCCTTATAGCAGCTGTTCATGGACATTAATTGGGATTTAAAAAAAAATTCCCCATAATGATTTAATCAAATGGTTAGTTACAGGAGATTCCACCAGTCCAATTCCAAATTCAAACCAAAAGGTTTGACAGTTCGTAGTCTAAAGACCCAAGATTGTTTAAGTAGTTGTAGCCAGTGCGTCAGATTGTACAAAATCAATGACCCACCACTTCAGATCTTCAAAAACATGACCTTCTTTTACACAATGTGACCCAATCAGAGCCAGCAATATCTTTGTTTTGAGTCTCAACTGAGACTATAAAATCTCACCTAAACTAACATCTGTCAAGATTCAATATAAAGACACTGTCGGCTCCGATTGTATTACATTGTGTAAAAGAAGGTCATGTTTTTATAGATCTGAAGTTAGTGACTGACATCAGTGAACAGCTGCCATAAGAGCCCTACCTCTTCTGATATCTTTTTTTTAAGCACCATTCAATTTTTTGCTTTGCACTTGATAGGTGAATTTTTTTTTCACTTTAAAAAAAAAAACGATTAAATAGGAAAGTTTGTTAGAGGGGAGGATTTCTTTTCTCTTATGACAAACATTCCAACAAAAATTACTATAGGTTTGTTTCAGTGGGCGCTTTTCCTGCTACTCTTTATTTAGGGGAGTCATATAGTGGTCCCTCACTTGGTCTGCAGCTTGTCGTGCTGTGAGGGAACATCAATGATGCTGAGGGCTAAGCTGTCGGTAGTTTAACTACTGGCAGGGTCTCCCAAGATGGACAGGTTTCAGCTGAGGTGCCAGACGAAGACAAATCACCCATCTGGGCAGTGGCAGAATGGGTCATTGTTGGCGGTGGAGGATCACATTTCTGTGACAACAGCAGCAACACTAAACTTAAACTGCGGGGAAGAAAGGTCTGGCAATCTACTTCTGTATCTTGCCATGAAAACCCATTGGATAGTCACAACAAAACAAATTGCACAATAGTGGTGGAAGATGAGACCCCCAGGTCAGAAGGCACTCAACTGGCTACTGGGGAGGAGCTGGAGACTTTTCAGAGTAAAGCCAGCATTTATGATGTGGTTGGATCAAAGTCTTGGGACATCTGACTGCTAATGTAGCTGCGCATGAAATGAGGGTCTGAAGCTGCGAAGATGTTTGGGACATGGAACATACGAAGCATGAGCCAAGGGAAGTTGGAGGTGGTCAAGAATGACATGGAACTTGTACAGCTTGATCTGTTAGTTGTCAGCGAACTGAAATGGACTGGCATCGGGCACTTTGCATCTGATGAACACATGGTCTATTATGCAGGAAATGAAAGGCAAAGAAGAAATGGTGTTGCATTTATAATTAAGAAACTTGCAAAAACTGTAATGAAATAAATACAGTCAGTGAATGCTTAATTTCTATTTGTCTTCAAGGAATGCTTTTCAACACAACTATAATTCAAGTATGTGCCCCAACAACATCTGCAGAAGAGGATGAAGTTGTTGAGTTCTATGAAGAAGTACAAGCTGAAATTGACAGAACATGCAAACAGGATATCCTGATAGTCATGAGTGACTGGAACGCAAACGTTGGCAACACAGAAGGCAAAATGGTTGGAAAATATGGACAGCAACAGAAATGAAGCTGGAGAAAGACTGATAGAATTCTGAAAGACCAACTATCTATTCATCTCAAACGCCTTCTTCCAGCAACACAAGTGGCGACTGTACACATGGACTTCACCCAATGGATTGCACAAAAATCAAATTGACATCTATGGAAGTCAACGATAGAAAAGCTCTATAACATCAACAAAGACAAGACTTGGAGCTGACTGTGGTACAGATCACCAACTACTAGTATGCAAACTCAAGCTAAAGTTGAAAAAGAGCAAGCCACTCATGAATGTAGCAAAATATGACCTTGAGAATTTAAATACTGCCTGCAAAATTGATTTGCTGCTTTAGATACAAATAATAGAACCCCATTAGAGTTATGGGATGACATCAAGAAGGTTGTGTTGGAAGAAAGTGAGAAGTCTCTACAAAAGTTGAAAAAGCAAAAATGGCCAAAATGGATGACTGAAGAAACTCTGAAAATTGCTCAGAAATGCAGAGAAGCTAAAGCCAGAGGAGAAAAAGAGAGAATCACAGAACTCAACAGATATTTCCAACGTGCAGCAAGACAAGACAGGGAGAAGTACTACAATGATGCATGCAAGGAAATAGAAGCAGAAACTATTAGAGGAAGAACAAGATTTGCTTTCCTAAAGCTATGAGAGTTAAAGAAAAAATTCCATACTCGAATTGGAATGTTACAAGATGCTCAAGAATCTATGTTGAGTGATGCTGAATATGCTGATCGATCTTTTGCACAACCTGTACATTGATCAAGAAGCAACAGTTGGAATGGAACAAGGAGAAACAGAGTGGTTTAAAATCAGCAAAGGTGTATGACAAGGCTGCATACTTCCCCCTACCTGTTCAATTTATATGAACAAATCATCAGAGAAGCAGGGATTGTATGAAGACAACAGAGGTGTGAAGATTGGTTGAAGACTCATCAACAACCTTCGCTGTGCTGTTGATACCACATTACTGGCTGAAAGTGAAGACGATCTGAAACATTTGCTTCTCAAGATCAAGGAACATAGTCTTGCACCTTAATGTAAAGAAGACAAAGATCATGACAACTGGCAAAATCAATAAGTTCATCGTTGATGAAGAAGAAATTGAAATAGTGGACAACTTTAACCTACTTGGATCAACTATCAATAAAGGATCAGGAAGCAGTCAAGAAATCAGATGACTCTTTACTCTTGGCAGAATGGCTATGAAGGGCTTAGACAAGATTCTCAAGAGCAGAGATGTGTCTCTCCATACAAAGATTAGACTTGTTCAAGTCATGGTATTTTCAATAACGTCATATGGATGCGAAAGTTGGTGAAAAAGATAGGAAGAAAACTGATGCCTTTGAATTATGGTGCTGGCAACAAATACTGTGTATATCATGGCCTGCCCGAAGAACAAACCAGTCAGTACTAGAGGAAATCAAATCTATGCTTTCTTTAGAAGCTCAGATGACAAGACTTCTACTTTCATACTTTGGACACATTATGTGAAGAGAGAGATCATTAGAGAAAGACATCATGCTTGGCAAGATAGGTCAACGCCAAAGAGGAAGGCCAGCAATGAGATGGATCAATACAGTAACAGCTATGGGTGCCAGTCTGTCAACAATGAGCAGCATGACTGAAGACCGAACACAATTTAGGACAACTATCCAGAGGGTCACAATGAGTCGAGACAGACTCGACAGCATTTAATAACAACAACAATATATAGTGATTATGACTTGTAGTTTTTCTTGATTTGAGGACATTATTGGCACCCTTATAAACAATTTGAATCAGAAGAACCATATTCCTATTACAGTAAAATTTACATATCTGTGATCAATTGTCAGTATTCACATGAATCAACCAATGAACAATGGCTCTAATGTTTAAAATGGGCACACTCACTCCCTGTTCCATTTTCACAGTGGTGGAGGTGAGAGTTGCCTGAGACTGTCAGAAAAATCATTGTCACCAAACAGACTTCAAAGGGGGTAGAAGGCCATCTCCAAAGACCTTGGGATTCCTGTGTTTACAGTTTGTAATGTTAAGA
The DNA here is from genome assembly GCA_033557465.1 of Ichthyophis bannanicus. Taxonomy (NCBI): domain Eukaryota; kingdom Metazoa; phylum Chordata; class Amphibia; order Gymnophiona; family Ichthyophiidae; genus Ichthyophis; species Ichthyophis bannanicus. The sequence goes on from CM066032.1 coordinate 341,031,027, forward strand.
CATTTTCTGCTTATGGAACTGTCAAGACCTCCCAGGACGTGGTGAAAAGAAGAAAATTAATATAAGAAGTCTTTGAAGGTTAGTATGAACTATTGGAAAAACATCACTTACAACATCCAAAGAGCTTAAGACTGGCCTGGAACATTCTGGAGTGGTGGTTTCAACCTGCACTATCTGCAGCGCACTAAACAAAGGACTTCATGGGCGAAGGCCAAGGACCACCCCACAGCTCAAAAACAGACATAAAGGCACCCCTGATCTTTGCCCAAAACCACCTTGAGAAACCACAATCCTGGGAAAATGTTTTATGGACATATGAAACCAAACGAGCTCTTTGACAATGCACACCAGCAATATATTTAAAGGCGAAGAAATGAAGCTTATAAAAGAATGGTTAAAAAGGAACAAATGGACTGTTTTAAACTGGCTAGCAATGACTCCTGATTTCAATCCGGTCGAGAACCTTGTATGACAGCATCCATAGAATCATGCCTTTTAGCATTGCCGTCCTTTTCAATGAGCATAGTAGTGCATATTGTAGGTTAGCTATGAAAATGTTTATTATACTTGGGCTTTTAAAATGTACAGACTAATGTTTTTTTCAGATTTTTTTTCTTCTTTTCATTGTAGAAAGGTCACAGTTTGCGTGAGAAGCTCGCTGAAATGGAAACTTTCAGAGACATCCTGTGTAGACAAGTTGATACCTTACAAAAATACTTTGATGCCTGTGCAGATGCAGTTTCAATGGATGAACTTGAGAGGGATAAAGGTAAATTATGGTTTACAGTAATTCAGGTTCTACTGAATGGTGGGTACTGTATTGATTTCTGTGTCCTGTTCTAAAGTAACAAGGACGAGTGTCTTCTTATTGAACATCCCATCAGTTTTATAAAACTCTGAGGTTCTAGGCCAAGATCTTTCATACCCTGGTTTCATGATTTTTGCTATTATAATGCTATCAGTACTATGCTGTACGTTTATGAAATAGGTAGGTATCTTTATTAAAAATGAAAGGACAATATCTGTAGGTTACCAAATTTTTAAAATAGTTCATAAAATGGAACTGATACTTTTGCCCTAATACTTAAGTTTCATTAGGATATGATTGCCTGAGGCTTTGATTCACAGCCTAATTCGGTCAGCCAATGACAGAAGTTGAGATGACCTATTTATATACTTGTTTCCTTAATTACAAGTTATGAAAACATGTTTGGAATGTTTGATAGCCAGCCACAGAACTGTCTAATACCTAACACAAACAAGGTACATGGAGTTAATTCCTGTTCTCCATAAATGAGTGGGATGTAATCAGTCACACAGGTGGTTTGATGTCATCTGATAGTGTTGAAATAGAATAGCTCTCCCAGAGCTCTGATCATGCATTGCCCTGATCATGCATGGCCCTTCCCACACATAGTAATCTGTTTTTCTTCAGGACCAAGCAGGAAGTCAGTCCTCACATATGGGTGACGTCGGCGCCGACGGAGCCCTCGCGGAGCAATTTCCCCAGCTTTCAAAGAAAGCCTTTGGGAATTGCAGCGCGCATGCGCAGTCCCCTTCCCGCCCAAGGGTGCCATCTTGCTCAGTCTTCTTTTTTCCACGGAGCCCTACAGACGCTGTTTGTGATAGCCGCTGAAAAAGTTGATTTTATTTACTATTCTTTTCTCGGTTCGACGCCAGATCCTTTTCCCGCCCGGACCCGATACGCCGGTATCGAGTCCGTTCATTATTTTTTCGGTTTTTGTCCTTCGTGACTAGCGTTCGCGCCATTTTTCTTTTTCACTGGCAGCCCTGTCTTTTGACCTCGCAGGGGCCCTTTTTCCCCCGATGGCTGCCAGCGGATTTAAAAAGTGTGATCGGTGTAAGAAACTTATGTCTCTTACCGACACACACGACTGCTGCCTCCGCTGCCTCGGACCCGATCATGACCCGATGATCTGTGGTTCGTGTGGCAAAATGTCCTCCAAAGCGTTGAGTCGGCAGCATCAAAAAGAACGAATCTTCTCTGACTCCGCGTCCGGCTGGGTCCGGACCTCGTCAGAGGCTTCGACGTCCCGGGACTCTGGTCCTGAGCATCGTCGGAGTTCCTCTGAGCGGGGGTCTCCTGCCCGGGAACATCATAGGAAGAAGAAACCCGCGAGGGCGGCGTCGGTGGACGCTCCTGGTTCCTCGAGGGCCAGGTCGCATAGCCCCGATAGCCGTCCCGGGTCCTCGGAGTGGGAGAGGCCTTCAAAACATCCTCGTCTCGAGATGGAGTCTCCTGGACACATGAGTACTGTAGTCCTCGTGGACTCGCCTCCGAAGGAGCCGACGTCAGGCCCGACGCCGTCAGGGCCCGAGTCGGGGGCTGCTGGGTCTCCTGAGCTCGGACTCAGGTTGACGGCCTTGGAGAGCAGTTTCGCTGCCTTCATGGACCAGCAGCGGGCATTGATCGCTGGCCTCGCTGGTGCATCTGCCCCGACCACCGGGACGTCGACGTCCAAGTCGACTCCGGAGACCAAGCCGATCCTCGAGTCCATGCGAGCTCGAGTCGATCCTTGGTCACGGTCTCCCTCGGCCTCCCGTTCGGGACCGAGGTCGTCGACGCCGGCATCGGTGCCCTCCCGACCGGAACCGCTCGATTCCTCCACCGAGGAGTCGGGCTGGGAGACGGAGGACGAAGAGTCCCCGGGTACTTTTCGGACTCGGTGCGTCCCATCGGACTTGCCCGAGTCCGAACCTCGGAGACGTTCCCCCCCCCCCCCCCGGAGGATACCCGGTTCTCGGACTTCGTGCGGGATATGGCAAAGACCTTGGCATTCCCCACGGATCCCGAGGAGGAGCCTCGAGCCAAAGAGCTCGATGCCCTCCAGTATGACTCTCCCCCGAAGGAGGCCTTTATTGTACCGGTTCCTCCGATGCTGGAGCGACTTCTCTTCCGCATGTGGGAGAGCCCGGCGTCGGTGCCGGTGTTAAGCAAGCGGGTCGATTCCATCTATCGAGTCCGCAAGAGCCCCGGGTTCCAAAAGACACAACTACCGCACCATTCCATGGTGGTGGAATCGGCCATGCATCGACTCAAGAGTCAGAAGATGCACTCCTCGGTGCCTCCCGGCCAGGAGGCCCAGAACCTGGATGCCCTCGGTAGGAAATGCTTCCAGGGCTCTATGCTTGTCGAGTCCAGAGTAGACCTACCAGCTCTATATGGACATGTATCTCCGAGACCTGGCAAAGGAAATTGCCAGGTTCTCTGCTGGTCTCTCCGAGGAACCTTTGCAGAGGTTCCAGGCCTTGTCCACTGGTATTCGGGAGTGCTCAAAGTTTATCTCTCAAGCAGCCTATGATGGCTTCGAAGCATCGGCTCGAGTAGCCGGAGCCGGCATCGGTGCCCGCCGACAGGCTTGGCTTCAGTCATCCGACCTCGAGCCATGGGTACAGGACAAGTTGGTCGATGTTCCCTGCAGAGGTGAAAACCTCTTTGGCAAGCCCATGGCTGAAAAGGCTGCGCAAATGGAGACCGAGACTCTCACCAGGACTCGGCTGTCCAGAAAAACCTCTGCCCCTTCTCAGAAGAAGAAGGGCTCGGGAAAAAAGCCCTTTTACCCAAGGAAGGCGGCTGCCTATAAACACTACCCTCATTATCAGGCCTCAGCAGCTCCCCAACAGAGTCAGCAGGCCAAGGGACGGGGTAATGGGTCCCGTAGGCAGCAGGCCCCCAAGCCCACAACACCGGCCCCTGCTCAGTAGGGTGGGGGTTTTTGACTCCGTCAGCATAGCCTCTACCCCTCCGCTGGTTTCTCTCAGCACAGGAGGCCGGCTGGTCCACTTTGCCCACAGGTGGTCAGCCATCACCTCAGATACCTGGGTGTTTCATATAGTTCAGAAAGGCTGTCTTCTACACTTTCACCAGGTACCTCCCTCCTACTTTCCAGGGGAGCCTCCAAGACTCCCTCTGCACAGGGACTTACTCCTTCAGGAGTTGGCAAGTCTTCTTCAGGAACAGGCTGTGGAACCGGTGCCCCACCACCTGAGAGGTCACGTCTTTTATTCCAGGTACTTTCTGATACCAAAAAGAACCGGAGGCCTCAGACCCATCCTGGACTTGCGGAACCTCAACAAGTTCCTGGAGAGGGAAAAGTTCAAGATGCTTACCCTTGGAATTCTGCTGCCCTACCTCCAGCAGGAAGACTGGCTATGCTCCTTAGATCTAAAGGATGCGTATACTCACATCCTTATCCATCCAGACCACAGACAATATCTCAGGTTTGTTGTGGGAGGAAATCATTACCAGTACCGGGTACTGCCCTTTGGCCTATCCTCCGCCCCCAGGGTGTTCACCAAATGCCTAGCAGTGGTGGCGGCCTATCTACGACTTCAAGGCCTTTTTGTGTTTCCATACCTGGACGACTGGCTCATCAGAGCCCAGTCTTCCCAAGAGGCCACTCAGGCCACTCATCGCACTGTGACTCTACTCCAGCACTTGGGATTTGTCATAAACTTCGCAAAGTCCACTTTGCTCCCCTCTCAAAATCTCGAATTCATAGGCGCCAGGTTGAACACACTTCAGGCGCGGGCCTTCCTGCCTCTAGGCAGGGCCCACAGGCTCATGGATCTCGCCAGCCACTTTCACAGCAATTCCCTGGTCTCTGCCAGGCAATTTCTGAGACTGCTCGGCCATATGGCTTCCATGGTCCATGTGACCCCCAATGCCCGCCTGAACATGCGTCCTGCTCAGTGGTGCCTTCACACTCAATGGCATCAGGCCACGGGGAGCCTGTCTGACTCAGTACAGGTATCCGACCTGCTGGTCTCTTCTCTGCGGTGGTGGCTTCATCTGCCAAACCTAGTGCTGGGAGTGGATTTTCAATCTCCTCCGCCTTCTCAGGTGCTGACAACTGATGCTTCTCTCCTGGGTTGGGGAGCACATTGCCAAGGGACATGTACTCAAGGCCTCTGGACTCCTTGGGAGTCTGCTCAGCAGATAAACTTCCTAGAGCTCAGGGCCGTCCGCCTAGCTCTAAGAGCCTTCTCCCACCTCACTTCTCACCAGTCTGTGCTGGTCCAGACGGACAATCAAGTTGCAATGTTCTACGTGAACAAACAAGGAGGCACGGGCTCCTTTCTTCTCTGTCAGGAGGCACAAAAACTGTGCTCTTGGGCCGTCCTTCACGGCATCCTCCTCAAAGCTGTCTATCTCCCAGGTCAAGAAAACTACCTGGCAGACAAGCTGAGCAGGATTCTCCAACCACACGAGTGGAGATTGGATCCGTTGGTGGTTCAGCGGATCTTTCTCAAGTGGGGCCTCCCCACCATGGATCTATTTGCCAGTCCTCTGAACCGGCAGCTTCCCAGATTCTGCTCTCGACAACCGCATCCTCTCAGAGTAGCGGCGGATGCTTTTCTGATTCCATGGTCCACAGGCCTCTTGTATGCCTTTCCTCCCATGCCACTGGTGTCTCGGACGCTCTTCAAGGTTCTCAGAGACAGAGCCTCCATGATCCTAGTGGCTCCCCGGTGGCCGAGACAGCCCTGGTTCCCGCTTCTGATGCAGCTGGCGGTGGACACTCCTCTTCCCCTGGGGTTTCAACCAGATCTCCTGTCACAAGATCAGGGGACTCTCCTACACCCCATCCTCCGGTCACTTCATCTGATGGCCTGGCTGCTGAAAGGGTAGTCCTTGCTCCCCTCCTGCTGCCTCGGGAGGTGGAAGAGGTCATCTTGGCCTCCAGGCAGCCCTCCACCCGGAAGTCCTACGCTCTTAAATGACGTCGGTTCTCCGTGTGGTGTGCTCAGCAGTCTGAGAATCCTTTCTCCTGCTTGGTGGCAGTGGTCTTGCAATATTTGCTTTACCTCTCCAACCTTGGCCTTAAGTCCAACTCTGTCAGGGTCCACCTCAGTGCTCTCTCTGTGCATCACGCACCGGTGGACGGCAGGCCTCTTTCCAACCACCCTTTGGTGGCTCGTTTTCTCCGAGGCCTCCTTCTCCTTAAACCTCCTTTGCGCCCACCAGCCCCAGAGTGGGATCTGAATGTGGTCTTACAGCGGATTACCTGTCCGCCCTTTGAACCTATGGCTACCTGCCCTCTTCGTTTTCTCTCCTGGAAAACCTTGTTTTTGGTAGCCCTTACCTCTGCTAGGCGTGTTAGTGAACTGCAGGCCCTAGTGTCTGCTCCTCCTTACACTAGGTTCTACAGGAATCGGGTAGTCTTACGGACTACCCTAAGTTTCTTCCAAAAGTGGTTTCTCCTTTTCATCTCAACCAGGAGGTGGTTCTTCTGACCTTCTTTCCCAGGCCGCACGCCAGCCGGGCTGAGATGGTCCTGCATACCCTGGACTGTAGGAGGGCCTTGTCCTTCTACCTTGACCATACGCGAGAGCATCGGAAGGCTGTTCAGCTCTTCGTTTCTTTTGACCCCAATAAGTTGGGGCTCCCTGTCTCCAAGCGTACTTTGTCCATATGGGTTGCTGACTGTATCGCTTGGGCTTATGGGGCGGCCGGCCTCTCGTTGGAGGGTCGAGTCACGGCTCATCGTGTTGGGGCGAAGGCTGCGTCAGTGGCTCATCTCCACTCTGTTCCGTTGGCAGACATCTGCCGGGCCGCTACTTGGTCTTCAACCAGACTTTTGCGGCCCATTACTGCCTGGAGAGGGAGTCCCGCAGGGATAGTGCTTTCGGACAGGCAGTCCTCCATAATCTCTTTGAGGTTTAGGCAACTCCTACCCTCCGGCCCTGGTGTTGGGCTACCGGTCAGGGGCGTTTTCAGAGAAGATTCCTTCCTTCTGTGCTACTGAGCTTGAGGGAGCTCATTTTTCCGCTTTAGGTCTCCGGTAGCCTTAAGCTAGGGAGTCCCATATGTGAGGACTGACTTCCTGTTTGATCCTGGAGAAAGAGTAGTTACTCACCTGTAACAGGTGTTCTCCAGGAGCAGCAGGAATCAGTCCTCACAACCCTCCCTCCCTCCCCTTGGAGTTGCAGTCCTATCATTTCGTTTTTGCTAATTTTTTTTTTGCTGTCTTTTAGCTATGTCATCAGACTGAGCAAGATGGCACCCTTGGGCGGGAAGGGGACCGCGCATGCGCGCTGCAATTCCCAAAGGCTTTCTTTGAAAGCTGGGGAAATTGCTCCGCGAGGGCTCCGTCGGCGCCGACGTCACCCATATGTGAGGACTGATTCCTGCTGCTCCTGGAGAACACCTGTTACAGTTGAGTAACTACTCTTTTTGTGCTCTTTCATGGATGCAGAATCAAAGCTGTTATGCTCAGACATTTTGAAGAAAAATGTTCTAACTGATACTATTTTGTCATTTTTTTTCTTCTATTTCATTAATGTTAATTTCTTTTTACCTATAAAAAATTATTATTCCTTAAATGTTTTCTTTTTTCTCATCGCAGAGAGCCAAAGCACAGGCTAAACTAGGATTCTTCCCCACTTCTTCTAAGAGCTTGGCAAGCACCTGAGGACTATATTTTAAAAATAGAGGTTTTTTAGAAAAGGATAGTAAAGAACAATTTATTTAACAGGTTTTTATACTGCTTTATCATTTCAGTTGAAGCGGTTTACATTATAACTTAAACTTGGCAATGTACAGTACATTAAACAAGGAATTGATAACTTGGATTTTTCTGAGGCAGTGGAGGGTTATGTGACTTGCTCAAGGCCACAAGGAGTGCTAGTGGAAAAAAACCCTGGTCTCTTGGTTCCCAAGCTCCACGAGACTTTTGTTTTCTTTCTGCTTTTACTCATCGCAAAATCAGTGCTCTGAGTGGGAAGGATGTCCCTCAGGACCAGGAAAAGAGCATCTCTTCTGGTTTTGCGAACACAGTGAGGCTGTAGAATGCATCATTCTGATGGAGAGAGCCTTCACACACGGGTCGGTCTGCTCCAGCGCCGTACCTAGTCCTGTGCAAGTGGTGCAGCCGCAGAGGGTGCAAAAGATTAGAGGCGCATTTTGGGCTTCTAACCTCTGCTCCCCCCATGCTGCCTGCTGTTGCCCTGCCGCCGCCACCACTTTTTGTTTTCTCAGCGGTGGTAGCACCAGCAGTAGCAGAGCAAACCTGATTTCAAATTAAAAAATATACATAAAGTTATGTTCACTGTAAACCGCCTTGAGAATCTCAAAGGTGGTATATAAAAAAATGTTAAATAAATAAATATATGCTTGTACGAAGATCTGATCCCTCCCTCCCTTCTCTGATGTAGGTTGCATCAGTGGGAGGGAGGGACTAGGCCAGCCATTCAAGCATGAAGTTGCAAAGACCCATGTTTGAATGGCTGGTCTGGTCCGTCCCTCCTCTGACGCGAACCTCTCCACCACCTTTCAACATCTGTCTCCTCTAATTTCAGAGCCCACTTCGTTCTCTAGACAGGGATTTTCATTCCAGTCCTTAGGACACACCTAGCCAGTCATCACAATGAATATGAGAGATTTGCATACAAAGAGGGCAGTGCATGCAAATCTCTCTTGTGCATATTCATTGTACCTGCCAGGTACTTGTGATCTAGATTGGCCACTGTTGAAAACAGGATACTAGACTTGATGGACTCTGGTCTGACCCAGTATGGCATTTCTTATGTTCTTAAGTGTGTCCTGAGGACTAGGTTGAGAATCCCTGCTCTAGACAAAGATAACCTAATGTAGAAGAGGTTTTTCCTTTAGTAAAAGAAGCTTACTTGCCTTTGTAAGGCAAACTCAGCAGACCCAGCACCAGGCTTATTCTAGGCCCATCGGAAATAATAAATATAGCCTAAGCAAACTGCTCCAGCTCAATCAAAACAAATTTCATCTTTTTGACTGCAACATCCAAACAGTTGCCTTCAGAGTCTTACCTCTGCCTTGCCTTTGAGGGTTTGGGTTCAATTTTTTCAAAATGAGTAGGAAAAATAATAATCTTGGATACTTACTGGTTGGTAAACTTCTATTCTTCGCCCCCTTGTCCTTGGCAGAATAGTTAAGTTACCCACTGGCTTTAAACAGCCAGTTTTTTCTTCTAACCAACCTGCAGCATGCTCTCTGCAACTCTACAGAGTAGCTTTGCACTATGGGCTCTTGCTAGAGAGCATTAGTATATTGCCTAGCAGATAACCCCAGATGGTTAGGAGGGGTTCACCCAGTCATGTTCTCATGACTGGTAGGTGTTCCCTACCCTTACCATCTCATCTAAAATCTCTTTTGAGACATAAGACATCACGTGAAAACCTAAAGAAGGGCCAATTCCCTGGCTTGGCCCATATCTCCTTTGGACTTCTCGCCAGAGATAGTTTTCTTTCAGTGGCAGCTCAAGGACGCCTGAAACCCATCTTGCCCTTATAGGCGGGTCACTATGGTATCTTATTCCAGTGGCGTCCTCTATCCATTCGCCATACTGCAGTTCTGGAGAGATCTGGACTTGCTGCCTGCAGACTGAAGTTATCCTCTGCCTTTTTCACGTAGGCCTTCCTGGTTATTCAAGAGCTTGAATTCTTAAAGGGATCTAGACTCCTTCTTGTCAGGGAGACCATTCCTCTGACTCTGTTAGTCATAACCAGGGAAAGAAGATTCTCTATGCATGCATTCAAGCAGGTATCACCCTTCTTGCTATTAGATGAATCTTTCTCTCTCCCCATATTCCTAGGGGGATCTAGTTATATAGGCATCTCTCCATCCACATACCTGGAAACATGTGTCTATATGCCTACATATTTATATATATATATATCTATAAGTAAAGAGCGGTATATCAAATGCCTAAACCATAAACCATAAACCATATATATATATATATCTGTGTATCTTCTGCCCATGTATATCTCTCTCTATATATATGCACATATACCCTATATGTGTATATATTTATGAATATATATATATCTACATATATAGATATATATAGATATATATAGATATAGATATAGATATATCTCTTGAGATATATCTTTTAGGTAGATATGTATCCACATACTTATCTGTCTGTTTAGGTTCAGATATTCATATATTCCTATATGACCCTGACAGATGGGCACTACCCCTATCAATGCTGTGCCAGCATGCTTAGGGTTCTACACATACAACCACTCCCTGTGGTAATTAGCAGACTTTTTTCTTACCGTAACCTTTCAGGGTTAGGTACCTCTGAAGCTCTCCATGTACCTTTTTTCTTTCCTAATTGATCCCATTTAGGAAAGACATTGCGGATCTTCAGTTAATCTAAAGCTGTAACGCTTCTTAAGTCTGTCCTTACTTTCTTATCAGATACAGGGGTCTTCCATACCCCTTCTCTCCTACATGGACTAACTCCACTGTCAGTCCAGATGGGTCAGACTCATTTTCCTTTTGGTCCTAGGATTGTACTGTTGGGCTAAAACAGCTTAAGCTTTATCTAATAGTACCTTCTGCATTTTCCGCTGAAGCCCTACCTCATTATACTACCCCAGTTTCCCCTGGGGCTATTTCGCACCCTGAAGGGTTCTGACCTCCACTTGTTTTTTCTACAGTTATTGCCTCTACTTCACAGTGAGGTATTCCTTGAGGATCTTCTACTGGCTCTTCTAACAGATCCATATGAACCTCAATAGACTTTTTACAATGCCACCAAGGGAGGTCCATATTAGAATATTGCACTCAATATTTTACTGCTAAATGTCCTCTATACAGGGTCTTCCTCTATAGAAGTCCTGCTCTAGTCCAGCTGTTCCACAGCACCTTTCTGTAATTCAACTCCTACCCTCCATCCCCAGGATGCCTGAGGTTCTGAGGAGTAGCATGGCTCATTCTAGATTAGCAACATGCTAGGACTCCCTCGGGGCATCTTAGCTTGGGAGTCCCCATATGTGAAGACTCATTCCTGCTTGTTCCTGGAGATAGCACAGTTACTTACCTGTAACAGGTGATCTCTGGGAACAGCAGAAATAAGTCTTCACAACCCACCCACCTCCCCTAGGAGTTGCATTTCTCTATCTCTATCTTTTCCTTTCTTGCTCTCTCTCTCTCTTTGCCTTGCTCTCTCTCTCTCTTTGCCTCAGCTTTAAAACTTAACTGAGGAGAGGCAGTTGGGAAAGGCGGGAAGGCAGCACGCAGGCTTGTTGGGATGCTTCCAAAAGCGTTCGGATTGGATGCTGGGGAGCGTTCCCGCGCAGATTCCGTCGGTACCGACGTACCCATATGTGAAGACTTATTCCTGCTGTTCCCAGAGATCACCTGTTACAGGTAAGTAACTGTGCTTTCATGCAGGGGCGGCCCAAGGGGGGTGCGGAGACTCGGTGCGGGGTCTCATTTGCATAATGGGCATCATTTGAATAAATATTTGCATAATGTTACCATACACTGACTTTTAGTAAACATGCTTCTTCATGAGTGTATGGATAAAGAAAGACTAAAAGATTTCTACATTACTATAATACAGTGCCAACCGCCAGGCACTTTAGGAACTACTACAAACACTGCCCATTTCAACCCATAGCAAACCTGCCGTATCGTAACAGCACTACAAGGACTCATAAAACACCATACCATACCTATCAAAAGGCAACACTGCAAATATTAAACCAATACATTTCAGAGAATAACAATACATGACCTACTGGGGAAAGAGAACAAGTGGCAATGTCAAATAGGAATTACATAAACAGAATACCTCAGCTCAGTTACACATGCAGAACATAGACCATCACCAAACAAGGAATTACAATTTAGAAACAGGAAGACAATAATTAAACTGGGAATCCCAAAAGCCAAACTTGGAATGTACAACACTGTAGAAATAAAACTATAAATTAATTTCCTTTTGTACTAAACAAAGCACTGACGTTAATGATGCATATTTCCCAGAGCTGACATATTCCAGTTAATAAATTCAAAATAAAGAGATATCTTTGTACCTTTTGTGCATTTTTTTTCAGTTGCAATTGTTCCAGCCACTTTTTTTCTGGTTTATTTGTGTCTTCTGCTATCTCTCCATCGTCTGCTGTCCATTTGTCCTTTCTTCACTCTTCTAGTTTTTTTCTATTCTACCTCTACATCTGTTTTAACATACTAATCTATCTCCAGGAACAAGCAGGAATGAGTCTTCACACGTGGGAGACGTCGCCGACGGAGCCCGCACGGGAAATGCTCCCCAGCATCCAATAGAAAGCCTTTGGGAGCATCCCCCGCGCCTGCGCGGTGGCTTCTCGCCCTTCCTACTGCCTCTCCCCAGTTTTTCATTTTCCGCGGAGCAGGCAGGACGTCCCTCCTGCCACCGCAGAAATTTTTCCTTTTTTCTGTAGTCGCGGCTTTCCCGCCGACAGTGGCACCTCCGTGCCCCCCCCCCTTTTTTTTTTTTCCTTTCTTTCTTTCTTTCAATTATTTTTCATTTAATTTTCGTCGCCACCTCCAGGCGCTGAGGACCGGGGCATGGAGCCTTCTTCCCCCCAGCCTCACGGCAGGGACTTAATTTTCCACGTGGACTCCAATGCCTGGTGCCTCTCCTGTTTGGGGCCTGACCCTTTTTCCCCGGATTCCCCGGGCTACATTGTCGGGAGAAGACCCTCTCTCTTTCGGGTATCCCTCGACGACGTCTTCGCGACCAAGGCGCGGTCGTCGGGTTGTTCTTCTCTCCAGGATCAGGTAACCACACAACAATCTGTTAAGACTAGCCGAGTCTTGAGGGGCGAGTCTCATGCGCGGCATGGCGACGGCTCCGGCCAACCCCTCAAGTCCTCCTTGGCTGCTATACCCCGGCGGAGTCCTCGGGCTCCAAAGCATTTACGGGGTTTCGGGATGTTCCTGAGGTTCGCTCCTCACAGAACATTCCCGAGCCATGCCCGAGGGAGGTACCCGCTTCGAGCGGTGCCGATTCCCTGGCATCGGCATCGAGTGTTTCACTCTTCGCCAGGGATCGTCAGCCGGTGTCCTCGGCGCCTTCGGGGCCGATCGACTCGACCGGGTCTGACCTCCCTACATCCAAGTCATGCTCGGGCGTGGTAGCCGCTCCGGGCGGTACTGAACCCCAGGCATCGGCGTCGGTGTTGAGCGCTCCGCTCCTCACCGAGGATCGTCGGCTGCTGTCCTCAGTGCCTCCGGGGCCGATCGACTCAGTCCAGCCTGGCGTTCCTTCAGCCCTGCCATGCGTGTAGGCGGTACCCGCTTCGGGCGGTACCAACCCCTCGGCGTCGGTGTCAAGCGTTCCGCTCCTCACCGGGGATTGGCGGCTGCAGTCCTCGGCGCCTCCGTGGCCGACCGACTCGCGCCGGTATGGCGTTCCTACGGGGGTGGTATCCGCTTTGGGCGGTGCCGACCCATCGGCGTCGATGTCGAGTGACCCGCTCCCCACCGGGGATCGCCGGCCGCTGCCCTCGGCACCTCGGGGGCCGATCGATTCGACACTGTCTGACGGCCCTACGTTCAGGTCATGCGCGGGGGTAGTACCCGCTTCGAGGGCGCGGGCGTCGGTGGTTCCGCCCCGCACCGGGGATGGTCATCTGGCCTCCCTCCCCTTGGGGCCGCTCGCTTCGACCCACGCCGGGTCACCGGTATCCCAGCCCTGCGCAAGGGTGGTACCGGGTTCGAGCGGCGCCGCTCCGCCGGCGGCGGCAGGGGCGTCGAGCACAAGGGACCGCCATCGACCTTCCTCGGGGACCTCGGGGTATGTCGGCCAGCGCATGGGCGACTCCCCGGCATCAACGCAGCCGTCGAGGTCCCCGCCCTTCCCTAGAGAAGGGGCCTCGGGATCTTCGACCGCTTCGACCCAATCTGGGTCTGTGCCGCCCCGCAACGGTACCCCGACGTCTGCGCAGGGGCTTTGCACTCCCCCCCCCCCACAGGGACTCGTCGTCGGGTGACCGGGGTCCCCTCGGGGACGGACCGTATGCCCCGGAAGGATTTCTCTCCGGGTCGGACGGGTTCGAGAGGGAGCCCGGCACCAGGCAGTGCCCGCCGATCGGCGCCGGCGTCAGATGACCCCCCTCTCCTCCGAGCACCGTCCTCGGGGGCCCTTGATGTTCGCGACACCGGTCGGCGCGGTTCCGATCCGCGCTCCGGGATCTCCACCACCGGCGCGGTCACTCCCGCCGGAGGCCTCGAGGAAGGAGTCAATCTCCTCGCTCGGTTCGATGCCCAGACTGGAGTCGTTGTCCAGCCTTGAAAGCCTGGCCACGGCACGTCTCGGGATCGGCCCCTGTCTTCTCCCGCAGCGCAGAGCAGAGACCGTTGGCCCCTGCCCTCCGGCGGCCGCGGATTCGCTCAAGTCACGGGGGGAAGCGCCGCCCCTGGGTTCGGGGCCGAGGCCGGTTCCTGCGGCGCCATAGGTGCCATCGACTTCTTCGATGCCTAGCTTGGAATCAATTCCAGGAGCCGATGACGCCATGTTGACTGCCCCGATACGGGTCGGTTGGTCCCCTCCTCTGCCCAGCGGGCATCGGCCTGAGCGGCCTCTTAGTGCCCTGGCGGCCTCTCCCGCCATAACTGCTCCGGCAGAGCCGCCTTTTCAGGATTTCCTCCTTGACATGGCGGACTTGCTGGCCATCCCTATCCCGGACCCGAGCCCAGGCCCTGCGGAACAGGCAGCCGCGATGCTTCCTCTGCATCCCGCCCTGCAGGATCTCCTGCTGGGGGCTTGGCGGTCGCCTTTGAGGGTTCCGGCGCCGCCGACTGCGATGCAGGCTCTGTACCGGGTGCCTCCGTCCCCGGGGTTTCGGCAGCACCAGCTTCCACATTGGTCCATTGTGGTGGAATCGGCACTGAGGAAGGCCGGAAGCAAGGAGAGGCATGCTTCTCGCCCTCCAGGCCGCGCCTCGAAGACGCTAGATACTCTAGGACGTCAAGCCTTCCAAATGTCTATGCTGGCGGCCAGAATTATTTCATATATATTTTATATGAGTCTGTCGCTTCGGGAGGTCACCGAGAGGTTATCTCTGTTATCCACCTTCGTATCTGCAACCAAGGCCTTTGAATATTCCCTGCTTCTTTATCATTGCAGGAATATCTCCGGGTTCCTTTCTCGTGCTTTGCTGGACTCCTTCCGGTCGGTCAGCAGAGCCTCTGCTGTTGCCATTAGAGCACGCCGCACGGCATGGTTGCAGGCGTCCGAGTTGTGTAGACGGGCACAGCACATCCTGGGTAATTCTCCCTGCGACGGAGATCACCTCTTCAATAGCGAAGCCTTACGTCAGGTCGCACAGTGCTTCACTAACCTTCCCAGAGTTAGCAGCCAGCCTAGGGCCCGGCTTCCCCCCGGTGATGGTAAACGCCCCTCCAGACCCCCCTTCCCTAGGAAGAGGAAATGTCAGCCCTCTGCCCACCCTCCAGGCGCGCCCAAGCAAGGGACCTCTCACCCCGGGTTGATGTCCCCGGGCCCGCGCCAGGACTCTCATACTAAGCATTTTTAGGCTCAGGTGGGCGGCTGCCTGCTCTTAACCTCCTTACCAGAAGTTTAGACTAGAGCTCTACTCTGGGGCTCGTCCAGTTGGAAAATGGTTCGGGGACTTATCTAGGGGTTCAGGTCTTCTCCTCCGTGGGAAAGGGAGACCACCTTACGCCGTGATCGTTCTGGCCCACGGTCGCCCTACTTACTCTTTGGTATGTCCCCGAACCCCTCTCAGCCAGTATCCTCTTGCTGATTGCTTCCGTACTGGAATTCCCCTCCAGCCGCTATAGTCCCCCTATACTCACCAGGGACTATACCCTCATGTCCCCCGATTGTGCGGGGGACAATTTCTACGCACAGGTCCTGGGGACAAATTAGGGCCTCCAACCCCTGCGGCATTCTACCGGACTGATGCTATCCTCCGTCCCCCGCGCTACCGCGCTCTTAGCTCGCCGATCTGCCCTTACCCTCCGGGAAAGATCCCTCCCCTGACGGATCTTGCGGCCACCTCTCCAGGTGGACGTTCTGGGGATCGATGGCAGATCCGCCTTACCTGAGTGCTGCTCATGGAGGCAGGCCCCCCGGCGTGCCTGCGTTAGTACCGGAGGGGGCGTCCCCATGTCCACCGGCTTAGATATACTAGATATCACCTGCTTGGCAGGCGCCTTTGGGGGATCCCCACAGTACCTGTGTTTACCGCCTTTTTCCCCCTATGGCCGGTATTCCCCCCCCCGGGGGTCCGGCCAGTCTGCCTGCCTATTCCCCGATCGGCCCGCGGACTGGTGGTACCCTACTGCTGTGAAGTCAACAGTCCCCTTTTTCAGTTAGGTCCTCCTCCCGGAGGTCCGGACCCTTGTCTCCCTATCTCTCGCTAGGGCAGACTGTGTACCCCTTCTGCTCCGGGGTACACCTCTACTCTTCTCCGGGATAGGCTCTCTAGTTCGGCCTGTCTTCCACTGTTGGTCCTCTGAGTTATGGACTCTACTCCTAAGGGAGTGCTCAGCTTGCCGTGAGCCCCCTGGAAGACCTGCCGTCCTTCTCCTGACCCAGCTGACGCCTGGATCCCATGGCCTTCCGGATTTGGAACTTCCTCCTCGCTGCGGTGAAGTTTCCTTGATGACCTCGCTACTGCGTCTACAGTGCCTTCATCACAGGACTACTTCCGACCACCCGGTGGGTAAGCAGTACAGGGTTCTAAACCATTAATTCATTAAAACTTAATGGCCAGTAAGCTCTGTATGGTACTAGGTCATTTACTCATTACATGCTTAATGATTCTCTTCATGCACCCCTCTGACTACTCCCATAGCCTGGGTTTTTTTTTGCTGTATCCTAATGGTACCTGTTCTGCACTCTAAAGACTTGCCTCCGTAGTCTTTGGATTCTCTGTTCCTCTATTCAACTCCTGCCCTCCATCCCTCAGGGGATGCCGTAGATTCAGGCTGGGCAAATGCCATCCCATCTGGGCTGCGCTTATGGGATCTCCCCGGGCATCCTAAGCTAGGGAGTCCCCACGTGTGAAGACTCATTCCTGCTTGTTCCTGGAGATAGCACAGTTACTTACCTGTAACAGGTGATCTCCGGAACAGCAGGAATTAGTCTTCACAACCCGCCCACCTCCCCTGGGAGTTGTATCTCTCTTTTTCTCTATTCCTTCCTCTCCTCTCCTGCCGGCTCAGCTATGAAACTCAACTGGGGAGAGGCAGTAGGAAGGGCGGGAAGCCACCGCGCAGGCGCGGGGGATGCTCCCAAAGGCTTTCTATTGGATGCTGGGGAGCATTTCCCGTGCGGGCTCCGTCGGCGACGTCTCCCACGTGTAAAGACTAATTCCTGCTGTTCCGGAGATCACCTGTTACAGGTAAGTAACTGTGCTTTCTCCTTTTGCTCTTTCCTCATTCCTATTTCATCCACTCAAATTTTACCTCTCCATCCTCAATCCCCACTTACTCTCCCAACACCCGGCCAATTGTAGATTTTTCTTCCCTCCCACACAAAATATTTTTCCCCTCTCCATTTCACTCTCCCAGCCCCATCCCCTTATAATCTCCCCCAACATCAGCTCCCTTCTAGTTCCAGCCCCACCCAGTATCCGCTCCCTTCTAGTCCCCCCATCAGCCCATTTCCAGTCCTAGCTCCCCCATCCATTTCCAGTCCTATACAAGTCCCTTCATCAGCTCATTTCCATTACCAGCCTCCCATCAGCCCATTTCTAGTCCTTTCCTAGCCCCACCATCAGCCCATGTCAAATCCTAGCTCCCCTCCACTCAGCCCATTTCCAATCCAAGCCCCCCATGAGCCTACTTCCAGTTCTAGCCCCTCCATGAGTCCATTTCAATCCAAGCCCCCACCACATCCCATTTCCAATCTTAGCTCCCCCCAACACCCAATTCCCAGTCCTATCCTAGCCCCTCCATCAGCCCATTTCCTGTCCTAGCTCCCTCCCATAAGAGCCCATTCCAAGCCCCCCTTCCCATCGGCTATTTGCAGTTCAAGCCCCCTTCCACTCAGCCCATTTCCATTCCAAGCCCCCCTCCCCCCATCAGCTATTTTCAGTTCAAGCCCCCCACTTCCCCTCAGCCCATTTCCATTCCAAGCCCCGTCCCCATCAGCTATTTACAGTTCAAGCCCCCTTCCACTCAGCCCATTTCCATTCCAAGCCCCCTCCCCATCATCTATTTGCAGTTCAAGCCTTCCCTTCCACTCAGCCCATTTCCAGTCCTAGCAACCCCCCCAACCCATTACCAGTCCTAGCCCCCCATAGCCTATTAACAGTCCTAAGCCCCCATCAGCCCACTCCCAGTCCTAATCCCACCAGCCCATTTCCAGTCCTAACCCCCCATCACCCAATTTTCAGTTTAAGCCCCCCTTAGCCCATTACCAGTCCTAATCCCATCAGCCCATATCCAGACTTAGCTCCCCCATAGCCCATCACCACTCCTAACCCCCCACCCCCCCAGCCCAGGGAAAATTTTAAATAAAAAAAAACTGTCTGCTGCCGGGGCCGGGGCCGTGGCCACCGCGGCAGAATCGAGTGTGCTGCGGGGTCCCCCCTGCCCGGCAGAGCCTGCCCTCCCCTGCATCAGCTCCCTCTTTGCAGCTGCAGTCACACACGCCGGCTTTCAGAGCGTGAGGGGAGAGTTTCTCCCTCGTGGCTATGTTAAGCCCGCGGGGGCTGATGGGAAGTTCCCATCAGCCCCCGCGGGCTTAACAGAGCCGTGAAAGGGAAACTCTCCCTTCGCGCTCTGAAAGCCGGCGTGTGTGACTGCAGCTGCAAAGAGGGAGCTGATGCAGGGGAGGACAGGCTCTGCCGGGCAGGGAGGACCCCGCGGCACACTCGATTCTGCCGCGGCAGCGGCAGCAGACAGTTTTTTTTTTTTTATTTAAAATTTTACTTTTAGATCAGAATGTTTTTTGCGCGGGGCCCCCTGAAACGCGCGGCCCTGTGCAAAAAACATTGTCGCTCAATGGACGGGCCGGCCCTGCTTTCATGTACGATCATATCTTTACTTGTTCTTGTTCCCTGTAAACTGCTTTGATTCATAGATAAAGCAGTATTAAAAGAGAAAATAAATACTTGGGTCACAGCCAGAACCTACTTAGAAATGTTGGCCATATGACATCCACGGTGCATGACGCCCCTCTTGCTCCTCTCAAGAAGAACTATAATAGGACCTGAGGTTTAACAGAATCAGACTTCCAAGGACTTCTCTTCAGGAAACAAAATAAGCATTGCAAGTTAGATGAAGAACATTGATAAGGCAGGTCAAGAGAGAAATTGAAAAGAAGCTTGCCTTGGGAAGCAAAAATGCATAATAAAATCTTTTCAAGTACATTGGTAACAAAATCCTGTAAGAGAGCCTGTTGGACCATTATTTATTTAATTGACTGGTTTATATACTGCCTAATCTTACAACCAAGGCAGTTTACAAATTAACTAAAGCAAAACCAACTAATTATACATGGAGCATAATCAAGGTGTGATATAACTTAACTCATCTTAATTTATACATGGGACAGGAGGGAGGAGTGGCCTAGTGGTTGGGGCAAGTTACCTCAGGCTGGAAGGTTGGGGGTTCATATCCCACTAGAGGACAGCAACTTTGGGCCTGAAGGACTGGGGTTTCTAGTCCCACAGGTGCTCCTTGTGGTCTTGGGCAAGCCACTTAACCCTCCATAGCCCATGTTCCCTGTAAAATAGTTATCTCCAAGTTATAATGCCCTGTTCAATGTAATTTCAGTTTGTTCAATATAAACTGCCTTGATATCATGAAAGGCGGTATATAAGAAATGTTAAATAAATAAATAAACAGGATTGGGTACAAGTATAAAAGAGATATTGTCAGCATCGAAGACAGATGAAATCCCAAGCGATGCAGTAGATTGAGAGTGTATGTGCATAGAGATGATATTAGATGATAGGGATGCTAAGGGAGGATAAGGCCACAGCAGAGAGATTTTGCTTTGGTCTTTATCTTTAGATGATGTAAGGAAGTTACCCATGCTTGAAATGATATTTAGTGGTGATGTATCAAAGGAACTGAAACAAACCTTGATAAGCAGCAAAGATGTAAAACAGCAATTTGATAAACTTAAGAGAAGGAAATCACCTAGACCAGATAGTATACATCTTAGGGTGCTAAAAACTGAAATATGAGATTACAGACTATCGTTAAAATCATCTGTGGTACCTGAAGATTGGAGAGTGGCCAATGTACAACAATTTTTAAAAAGGAGACTACAGCCTGACATCGGTACTGGGTAAAATGATGGAAACAATTGTAAAGAATAAAATTACTGAACATGTAGATAGTCATGGTTTAATGGGAGAAAGCCAACTTGGATTTAACCTAAGAAAGTCTCCTCTCACTAATCTATTATATTTTTTGAAAGTGTGAATAAACAGGTAGATAAAGGCATGCCAGTTGATTATAGTGTGTCTAGATTTTCAGAAATCTTTTGACAAGGGCCCTCACAAGACGCATTTGGAGAAATTGGTTAAAATATAGAAAACGGAGTCTGGCTAAATAGTCAGTTTTCTCAATGGAGAAAGGTGAATTGTGGAGTATCCCAAGGATCTGTGCTGGTCGCGCTGCTTTTTAACATATTCATAAGTGACCTGAAAATGGGAATAGTGGATGAGGTGATCAATTTGCAGATGATACAAAATTATTCAAAGTAGTTTAAAAAAACAAAAAAACAAGGGGATTGTGAAAAATTGCAAGAGGACCTTGATAAATTGGGAGACTGGGCGTCCAAATGGCAGATTTAAATTTAGTGTGAACAACTGCAAAGTTGTGCTCTTAGAGAAGAACCACCCAAACTACGGTTACACAGAACAAGGTTCCACATTAGGAACTACCATCTAGGAAAAGGATCTGGGTGTCATTGTGGATAATACATTGAAACCCTCTGACCAGTGTGCAGCAGTGGCCAAGAAAGCAAATAGAATGCTAGGAATCATAAGGAAAGGAATGTAGAATAAAATCAAGGATATTATAATGTCTCTTTCACTTCATGGTGTGACCACACCTTGAATATTGTGTGCAATTCTTGTCGTCCTATCTTAAAAAGGATCTCCAGGAACAAGCAGGAATGAGTCTTCACATATGGGTACGTCGGTACCGACGGAGTCTGCGCGGGAACGCTTCCCAGCGTCCAATCAAAGAGCTTTTGGAAGCATCCCACCACGCCTGCGTGCTGCCTTCCCGCCTTTCCCAACTGCCTCTCCTCAGTTTTCGTTTTCCGCGGAGCCGGCAGGACGTCGCCCTGTCACCTCAGAAAATTCTTGTTTTATTTCTTTAGTTTTCTTGTGGTCGCGGCTGTCTTCCCCGACGCCACCGGTACCGCCGGTGTTTTCTTTTCTTTTCTTTTCTTGTAAAATCTTCCTTTTCAAGGGATATTTTTTCTTCATAGTGTCTCGGTTTCTTAGGCCTTCTAGGCCTCGTTTTTTTCCTCATGGAACCGCCAGCCATTTTCCCCAAGAAATGTTTAAACTGTGGCGGTACAACTTTATTTTTAGACCCTCGAAGTCGGTGTCTAACCTGCTTGGGTCCTGACGACAGTTTGGTGAGAAGAGGTTTTCAACATCGAGGTTCCCTCGATACACGGTTTCCCTCCAACTTCGGGGCACCGTCCCTTTCTTCTTCTACACAGGATCAGGTAACCCACAAACAGTCTGTTAAGACTAGCCAGCCCTCGAGTGGTAGGTCTCATGCACAGCATGTAGACTGCTCCGGCCTTGTCCTCGAGGGCCCACTGGCTTCAAAACCCCGGCGGGAGTCTTCGGTCTCCAAAGCGTTTGAGGGGTTTCAGGTTGTTCCTGGGGTTCACCCCTCACAGAACATACCTGAGCCGTGTCCAGTGGTGGCATCCGCTTCGAGCGGTGCCAATATCCCGGCATCGGCACTGGTGTTGGATGAAACACTCCTCACCAGGGATTGTCATCTGGCATCCTCGGTGCCTTTGGGACCGGTGGATACCCTCCAGACTGACTTTCCATTATCGGTACCAGCACCGGATACTACCACCGACGTCGGTACCCTCCAGACGTGCATCGATAGCCTCGCTTCCTTCGATGCCGAGTCTGGAATCGATCTCCAGTCTGGAGGACTGGGTACCGACTCGCCTTGGTACCGGCTCTCAGCGGTACCGAAGGCTCGGTTCCGATGATTCGGATCCACAACTCTCGGTTCCCCCGAGGCCGTTTGAGTTGCCACTGGTTGACCTTCATCCACCGGTATCAGACACGGTACCGAAGTCGGTACCGATGTCCTCATTATCCTTGCGGTCGGTGCCTTCCATGCTTCGCTCATCAGGCTCTTTGCCCTCGATGCCGAGTTTGAAATCGATCTCTAGTCTGGAAGACTGGGTACCAGTACGCTTTGGTACCGACACCGATCGATACCGGAGGCTCGGTACCGAGGATAGCGGCCGGAGGTTTTCGGTTACCTCGGTACCGATTGAACTGTCACCGATGGCTGCTTCGATGGCTGTGTCGAGCTCGGCTCCGACATCGGTACCAGTATTGGTATCGGTACCGGTATCCACAGTAGCATCGTGGCCAACTCCTGCCATTCTTTTTTCAACAGGATCGCTCCCTTCTATACCAAGCTTGGAGTCGATACCTGGCATGGACGATGTGGTACTGATGGTCGCTGCTCCTGACAGCCAGTACCGGCGACCATCCCTTAAGGATTCCACACTGCACCGTGCAGGATCTTCTATTCCTATATATTTGGATAGCTCTTTCGATGCTCAGGCTAGTTCTTCAGATCTAACCTGTCCAAAGGAAATTCCCGTTGAAGATCCCTCTTTTCAGAGTTTCCTCCTGGATATAGCAAGATCTCTTCCCATTCCTATCCCGGGACATGATCCTGCACAAGGCTCTGTTTCTACCAAAGCAAAGGAGAACATAATGCTTCCTTTGCATCATTCCTTGCAGGATCTCCTTCTAGGAATGTGGGAAACACCTTTAAGGGTACCACCACCTTCCAGAGCAACTGATCTCTTATATCAGGTGCCTCCCTCTCCAGGGTTTCAAAAGACTCAACTTCCTCATCATTCCATAGTAGTGGAATCAGCAATGAGGTGGGTAAAGAGTAAGAAAAAACACTCTTCTTATCCGCCAGGTCGTGAGTCTAAGACACTAGATGACTTTGGACGTCAAACCTTCCAGACATCTATGCTTTCTGCAAGAATTCTCTCATATATTTTCTATATGAGTCTATCTCTTGAGGAGGTCACAAAGCAATTACATCTTTTGACTCCTTCCCTTCCAGAGTCCAAGAGTGCAGGCTATTCTTCACTGCTTAAGCATCTTCAGAATATCTCTTGGTTTCTTACTCGTGCTTCCCTAGACTCTTTTGAGTCTGTTAGCAGGACTTCTGCTATAACTATAGGGGCACGACGTAGAGCCTGGCTCCAAGCTTCAGACTTGGACAAATGGGCACAGCAAAGACTGGGACATACTCCTTGCACTGGAGACAATCTTTTCAACAAGGAGTCTTTACGTCAGGTTACTCAGTTATCCACTGACTTACCTGTTCCTAGGGGCTGTTCTGCACCTTCTTCTGTCCCAGTAGGCAGGAAATGTCCTGCCAAACTTTCTTCCCATAGGAGAAGAAGGTTTTATGCATCATCTGCCCATCATACAGATGTTCCCAAACAAGGGAAGCATCGTCCTGGTCTGCAGAATTCAACCTCTCACCAGGCTCAGCAAATCCAGCAACCACAGGGTTTCTGATCAATCTCCATCAGATGCTTGTGACTCTTAGGGTTAGAATCTGCAGTTGCTTCTTCTCAATAGAGGCAGCCCACTGCTGTTGTTCTAAATCCTAGACATGGATCCCTTCCCAAAAGACATCCATTTTTTCTATGTTCTATGAGCTGTCAGGATGTTCATGCTTATAGGTCACAGGGTTCCCTCTTCTTCCTGCTAGGGAAAGAGGTCTAACCACTATCAAACGATAGTTTTCCTGTGCCAGCATGTCTTTTTTCCTTTCTATAGGCTTACTACTTTGTAAGTCTTCTTCAGCTCCATTCTCTTTACCCTCTTACTAAGCTTTTCCTCTGTAAGAGCGGTATTGCTTCACTGGAGGGCTTTTGTTCAGCCTCTCTAGTTTTGTTTTCCAGTGCGGAGTTCTCCTCTCTGAGTTGACTCCTCTTTTTCAATCTTGCTTTGAAGCACTTCATCAGACATGTCCAGAGTTTTCTATCCTGTTCTGTCTGTTCTTTCTGTTTTTAAACAGTAAGATTCTTTCTGCTGTCTAGCAAGCAGCTGCCTAAGCAGGAGCCTTAATGTTTGGACCACTGGTTCTTGTCCACCAGCAACCAGATTTGTCCTCCACTAACTTTCTGTCTAGTTTAGTAGTGATTCCAAGTCAGTGCTGTTATCTGTCTTGGAAATTATTTCAGTACAGCCTTGTTGGATTGTCTTCTCTTTCTGCCATCTCCATTCCCCTGGGTTTGGCAGCATAGTTGACATAGGTACTGGCTCTCCAGCAGCCAGTTCTGTCTCCTCATTCTCCTGCATCATTCTCTCTGCAATTCTACAGAGAAGCTCTCCACTATGGGCCCTTGCTAGAGAGCATGGGGTTTTTTTCTCCAACAGCTATCCTAGATGGTTGGAAAAGGCTTTTTCAGTCATGTCTCCCATGACTAGAAAGGTTCTCCCTTTGTTCACTATCTCCTTTTTATTATAAAGGACATAGGCCTTCTCTTACGTGAAAGCTTAAGGAGTTGCCAATTCCCTTCTTTGGTCCATAGTATTTCCAATCGGGAATATGCTTTCTCCTTGCAGCTAGTCCTCATGGTAAGAATGCATGATACCTTTTTTGTCCTTAAGCAGGTCAGCAAGGTATCTCATTTTTATGCGTCTTCTGTTCACTTACCATGCTAGAGTTCTAGAATACTCGGGACTTGCTGGCTGTAGACTGATATTATCCTCTGCTTTTCACGTAACCGTCCTGGTTATTTCACTAGCTAGCATCCCTGTAGCTCATAACCAGTGGGAATAGATTCTCTGTATATCTTCTCAAGTAGGTTCCACCTTCTTGTTGTTCGATGAATCTTTCCTCTCCACTTTTCCTATGTGAATACCGTTCTGTAGGCATATCTCTGTCTGCTTCATTGCAGACACCCATATAGAGGCCTATATGTTCATTCTATAGCATACATCTTACAGATGTCTATGTCTATCATTTGTGTGTTTTATGCCCTTCATATCTCTATAGATATATATTTCTATCTATATATATGATATATGTATGTATATGTTTCTGCCAAAATTTTTTACTATCGGTAGATACGTATTCTGCATTTATCTGACTGTCCAGACTCATATAGCTATATGATTCTGACAGATGGGCTTTACCCATACCTATGCTATCCAGCATGTTTGGGGTTCTACATTCACAACCACTCTGTGGTAGTTGACATCTTCCACCATAACCTTAAGGTTTAGGTACCTCTGAAGCTCTCCATGTTCTAGTATCTCTCCTAGCTGACTCCAGTTAGGAGAGACATTGCCGATCTTCAGCTAATCACAGGCTCTAACGCCTCAGCCGTTTGTCCTTTCTTTTGGGATTCAAGGGCTTTCCATACCTTTTCCTCCCACAAGGACTGTGCCTGTTTATCCAATTCGGTCGGCCTTCTCTTTTTGCTCCTAAGGGTGAGCCACTCTGTCGCCAAAAGAGTTCGGCTTTTATCATAAAGCCTTCCGCTGAAGGCCCACCGTTTTTGGTACTACCCCAGTTATTACCGGGGTCCCCTCTTACCTTTCAGGAATCTGACCTCCTCTGTTTTTTCCTACAAGTTTATTACCTCCACTTCGCAGTGAAGTCTTCCTGGAGGTTCCTCTACTGGGTCCCCAGTAGATCCCATGAACCTCCTTACTGCTGTGTAATCCTGTTAGGGGAGGTCCATATTGCATTATTTCTTCCAATATCATTGATGATAATTATCATCCACAGATGGACTCCTTCTCTGCAGTCCTATGCTTGGTTAGCTGTTCCACAGCACCTTTCTTTCTTCAACTCCTACCCTCCATCCTCAGGATGCCTGGCGTTGTGGGAGATAGCATGTTCCAACCTATGACATGCTGGGACTCCAGGCATCTTAGCTTGGGAGTCCCCATATGTGAAGACTCATTCCTGCTTGTTCCTGGAGATAGCACAGTTACTTACCTGTAACAGGTGATCTCTAGGAACAGCAGGAATAAGTCTTCACAACCCACCCACCTCCCCAGGAGTTGTATCTCTATCTATCTTTCCTTTCCTCTCTCTCTCAATTTGTCTCAGCTTTAAAACTTAACTGAGGAGAGGCAGTTGGGAAAGGCGGGAAGGCAGCACGCAGGCGTGGTGGGATGCTTCCAAAAGCTCTTTGATTGGACGCTGGGAAGCGTTCCCGCGCAGACTCCGTCGGTACCGACGTACCCATATGTGAAGACTTATTCCTGCTGTTCCCAGAGATCACCTGTTAAAGGTAAGTAACTGTGCTTTATAGCGGAATTAAAAAAGGTATAGAGAAGAGCCACCAAAATGATAAAGGGGATGGAAGGATACCCCTACACGGAAAGGCTTAAAAGGTAGGATTCTTCAACTTGGAAAAATGACAGCTGAAGGGAGATATTATAGAGGTCTTTAAAATATAGAAACATAGAAAAATGACGACAGAAAAAGACCACATGGCCTCTCTAGTCTGTCCTTCCATATCAACAACTACAACAGTCTCCTTTTTTCCTTTAGAGATCCTCTGTTTGTTAAGCCACAGGCAGGACCTGAACCCGTGACCTTTGGCTTATTTTTTTTTTTTATATACAAGAACTGTATGTGGTGCACAATGAATGGAGTGGAACAGGTTCATGTAGATCAGTTGTTTACGGCTTCAAAAAGTAGAAAGACTAGGAACACACAATGAAGCTACAATGTAGCACATTTAAGATTAATCAGAGAAAATATTTTTTCACTTGACACATCAGTCTCTGGAATTCATTACCGGAGGATATAGTAAAAGCTGTTAGTGTAGCTGGGTTTAAAAGAGGTTTGGGCAAGTTTCTGGAGGTAAGTTAATAAACCATTATTAAAGAGGACTGGGAAAATCTACTGCTTACTCATTAGACAAGCAGCATGGAATCTGTATACCTTTTTGGGAATCTGACAGGTACTTGTGACTTGGATTAGCTGCTGTTGAAAACAGGATACTGGGCTTGATGGACCTTAAGGCATCTTGCACAGGAGATACTAGCTATAGACTGGATGTGGTCCCTCCTATATTTGTATCCTTAGTCTGACCCAGTATGGCATGTCTTATATTCTTATGAAAAGTCTTCTGAAACCATGCTGCACTGGTGGACTACAGAATCCAATCTACTGAAGAGGCTCCCCTTTACTTATAGCAGCATCATTGTGTACTCATCACAGATACGTCATACCATTGGGTGGGGAGCTCATTTTAGTCGGGCACAGGATTTTACTCTGCATTTTGTACATCTCCCTCACAGTTAGTCTCTGCTGATCCAAAGGGACAAACAGCTGGCAATGTTTTATATTGACAAATGAGGAGGAACATGATGTCTTTAACTGTGCTGAGAAATCACCAAGGGTATGGCATTTCATGGTCCTCGATCCCATATCTATCAGATTCAGTTGCATACTTGGAAAGGACATCCAACTAATGGACAGACAAAGCAGAATCTCATACTCATGAGTCCTTGCTGGATTTCCTGGAATAATACATTTTCCATCAGTGGGAAATTTTGTATATAGACTTCTTTGCCTACATCAAAAAGGGCAAGCTTCCCATCTGCTTTTGAAAACAGATATCCTTAAGGCATCTTGCACAGGAGATACTACAGTAGCTATAGACTGGATGTGGTCCCTCCTATATTTGTATCCTCCCATACCCATTCGAGAAATTCCAAAGATGCTCAAGTGCAACATACTAGGAAGGTAAGGTTTCTAAATGAAATAACTACATTTGGCAGCTGATTCAGGAACCAACATTAGGGGAAGTTATGACAAACTCCAGTCTCAGAATTTAATCCATGAGGTATCATACTAACACTAATCAGGTATAATGATAAGAACAAAATTTATATAGAGCTGGGTTTTCAGTGCTTAATTTGTTTCTATGATACGCATCTGATATAAAGCACCTGACATCATAGGAACCTATAGCTTAATCTATGGATAATCATTATCTAGAGGACTATTTAAGGCAGGCAATGATCAAAGGTGGTCAGTTCACTTGAGGAAGAGCCGGGAAGATCCAGAGGCTTGAAACACGGCGTTGTGTTGCATTATCCCTGAGTGAATCAACATTTAATTGTGTGGAACAGATGCAAGGACAAATGATAGAGCGCCTAGTCGTAGTTATGCCATGATATCATTTCCACGAGCTGTGAGAACTACAGTAGAGGTGCCATTTGGAAAGGCATTTTCATTAACTGACTAAAGTTCAGCGTTGTCCAAGAAGTAGGCAGTACTCACGTTAGTAGCACAAACACAGTCCAAGACGTGAGGAGTGTGGAAGACAAATTTATTAGCTCACAGACCTAGGCAACCCGACACAGGCCGTGTTTCGTAACCTTCGTCAGGGGTTGTAAGGCAAAATTACTATAAACATAGAAACATAACATATTAAAAGTGAAGGAACAAACCAATTCATCTAACAAATACATAAAAGACATAATAAAAACATAATAAAAATAAATAAAACAAATCATGTAATAAATATATAATATAATAATAAATACATAATGTAATAGTGTTGGAACGCTATAAATCTAATGATATCATAATTAAATAATAAAAATTAATATTAAATTAAAAACTAGGTACATATAACCAACATCATATAAGTGTGACAAGCAAAAACACATCCATAAAGTTAAGAGTGGACCTCTGTATATACTAATTATAGTACGATAATACCAATATTAACATATATATATATACATAGAAAAAGATAATAATAATAATAAATAATAAATGTAATAAAAATAATATTACCCTAAAACCATAATACCAGGGAATATCTGAATATCTAATTATAAAATGATAACTACAAAGAGATAATTAAAAGAGAGCAGCAGGAGCGAACAAATCTTAATTAAGGAAATCCATTCAAGGCAAAGAGTCCAACAAAAAAAATCACTAGATAGATACAAGTGTATTTAGTCAGGTCTGCCTTAATTTATGGATACTTTTGCAGTAAACCTGTGAGGCCTTTTGGCATAGGGCATGATTATTGGCACACTTATAAATATTTCAAATCACATTTTAACAGAAGAACCACATTCCCATTGCAGTAAAATTAGACGCACCTGTGATCAATTGTCAATACTCACATGACTTGATTTAACCAATGAATGATGGCACTAATGTTTTAAATGGCTACATTCACTCCCTGTTCCATTTTCACAATGGTGAAGACAAGAGCTGTCTGAGACCGTCAGAAAAGCCATTATCACAGAACACTACAAGGATTTCACTTGAACCAGATTCCAGCCTTCTCCAACATAAGAAGACACTACTAACTGGATTTAGTCCTCACCAACGGTGATAGCGTGTCTAATGTCTGGGTGGGTGCACCTGTGAGCAGCAGCGATCATCACACGGTGTGGTTTGAGATAAAAACCAAGGTGCAGGCCAACTATAGCAAGCTCAAAGTCCTAAACTTCAAAAACACTGACTTCAATAAAATGGCCATGTACCTAAAGGAAGAGTTGACAGGGTGGAAGGAGATAAGGGAAGTGGAATTGCAATGGGCTAAACTACAGGTGGCAATAAAAGGGGCAACAAATAAATATGTAAGAAAAGTAAATAAAAACAAAAGGAGAAGGAAACCTATTTGGTTTTCCAAAGAAATAGCTACTCAAAGGCAAAAAACACAGCTTTTGCAAAATTCAAAAGCTTGCAAACAGAGGAACACAGAAATGAATACAGGATCAAACTCAAAGACAAAAAGAGAAATAAGGATAGTAAAATCAAAGGCAGAGGAAAAGATGGCTAAAGTTGTGAAGTGTGACAACAAAACTTTCTTCAGGTATATTCGGGAAAGGAAGAAGATCAGAGGTGGAATCGCAGGACTCAGAAGTGCTGGGAATGGACTCGTGGAAAGGGACATTGAAAAAGCGGAATTGCTAAACAAATACTTCTGCTC
Organism: Ichthyophis bannanicus; assembly: GCA_033557465.1. Lineage (NCBI taxonomy): Eukaryota > Metazoa > Chordata > Amphibia > Gymnophiona > Ichthyophiidae > Ichthyophis > Ichthyophis bannanicus. Next base: position 341,060,984 of record CM066032.1, read on the forward strand.
TGTTTTTACTAAAGAAAATCCTGGAGAAGGGACCAACTGTGACTCCCAAATATAAAGATGGGCATGAAGTAGATACCACACCATTCACAGAAGATGATGTGTTAGAACAACTTGTGAAACTGAAAGTGGACAAGGCCATGGGACCGGATGGGATACATCCCAGGATGCTGAAAGAGCTCAGAGAGGTTCTTGCAGGGCCATTAAAGGATGTTTTCAACAGTTCCTTGGAAACAGTAGTTCCTCAGGACTGGAGAATGGCTGATGTCGTACCTCTACACAAAAGTGAAAGATTACTCTGCACCTCCCCTCACCTACAACGATGCAGGTTCTTGGGTCACAGAAATCCGCACACAAAACAAGGAGAAGGTTAATTGATCATAATCTTTAAATAATACACAAATCTGTGAATAATACACAACACACTTGTATTATAAACACAGGACCAAAGCGCTTTGGGAGAGCAAGCCAGGCACTTTGCCTGTTTACTCTGCCATCCTAGCTTTAGGCCACTTTATTTATAGGAAAAGATTCCATTACACAGCATAATTTCACTTTATTATTCTACGTCTCACATCACGTATATTCATAATATACATATTCTATTCTACGTCTAGTGTTACGTATATTCATAACATACTTTTCTATAGGCATGCACGTCATAGACAATCATGAAAAGACATACATATATTCTCAGGCATGACTATGTAGGCCTTAATTCTAATTAATCCTAACACTGACAGTTTGATATCTCTGACCAGAGACAGCGAGACTGTGAAGCTAGGTAAACAACTTGCCTTTTACTTATCTTTCTAATAACAAGACTAATGTTTGTTATCTAAACCTTTAACCCAATTTCTTCTACAGGGTTCTCAAGGATAGTATTAAATAAGGAGCTACAAATGATATTAACTCTTTCTTAGGGATTATAGCAATATAATATTATACACAGGGCCTGACTGTGTATCCTACCCGGTACAATCAAGCTTTCTTTCAAAAAGTGGTGACAGGGAAGAAACTACAGGCCCGTGAGCCTTACCTCGGTGGCGGGAAAAGTAATGGAGGCGCTTCTGAAGGAGCGAATAGTGAACTTTCTCAGAACCAACAGGTTGCAAGATCCGAGGCAACATGGTTTTACCGAAGGACGATCTTGCCAAACAAATCTGATTGAGTTCTTTGACTGGGTGACCAGAGAACTAGATCAGGGGCATGCGATGGATGTCATCTACCTGGATTTCAGCAAAGCCTTTGATACTGTTCCTCATAGGAGGCTTATCAATAAACTCAGTAGTTTGGGGATGCGTCCCAAGGTGGTAAACTGGATCAGAAAATTGGTTGACTGATAGACGACAGAAGGTGATGGTAAATGGAGCTCACTCGGATGAAAGGAAGGTGATTAGCAGGGTGCCCCAGTCCTGGGCCTGGCACTGTTCAATGTATTTGTGAGTGATATTGCTGAAAGACTGAATGGAAAAGGGTCTGTCTCTTTGCAGATGACACGAAAATTTGCAACAGAGTAGACTCCCCCGAGGGAGTCCTTAACATGAGAAAAGATTTACAAAAGCTGGAAGAATGGTCAAATGCTTGGCAATTAAGATTTAATGCAAAGAAGTGCAGAGTCATGCACTTGGCTAGCAGAAACCCAAGAGAAATGTATGTGATAGGGGGTGAGAGGTTGGTGTGCACGGATCAGGAGAAAGACCTTGGTGTGATTATTTCTGTAGATCTCAAGGTGGCAAAACAGTGCGACAAGGCGGTGGCAAAAGGCAGGAGGATGTTGGGCTGCATACGAAGAGGAATTACCAGCAGAAAGGAGGTTCTAATACCACTGTATAAGTCACTGGTGAGGCCTCACTTGGAATACTGTGTTCAGTTTTGGAGACCGTATCTTGCAAAGGATGTAAAAAGAATGGAAACTGTTCAGAGGAAGGCGACCAAAATGATTTGGAGCCTGCGTCAGAAGCCTTATGAGAAGAGTCTTGAAGACCTAAATATGTACCCTTTGGAGGAGAGGAGGGACAGGGGAGATATGATTCAGACCTTGAAATACTTAAGGAGAAATAATGAGCAAACAAACCTCTTCCAAAGACGGGGAAGCTGTAAAACGAGAGGGCATAACATGAAGCTGCAAGGTGGAAAATTGAAAGGCAATATCAGGAAGTACTTTTTCACTGAGAAAGGATAGTGGATGCTTGGAATGCCCTCCCGATGGAGGTGGTGGGGGCAAATGCAGTGACGGAATTCAAAATGGCATGGGACAGACACAATGGATCCATTTATAGCAACAGAATAATATCAAAATAAACTGAACTATCTAACTTCTCAACAAATAGGGCTGTCCTGCATGGAGCGGTGGGTTCACCCCTAAACAAAGACATGGGGAGGGGTGGCCTGCACAGAGTGGCACCTACTCCGGCCATCTTACTGGGCAGACTAGATGGACCATACTAGTCTTTATCTGCCGTCATTTACTATGTTACCATGTTCATAGCTCACTATGTATATATCTCACCAACCGCATATGTACAGTATATAGCTCACTATGTATATAGCTCACCAGCAAATCATTCACACTGCATCCCACACCACTAATGTTGATGTATCCACTGCTTGTTTTCTCACTCTACACTTCCTCTTGATTGTTTGATGTGCTAACCGCTTTGATTTTAATGATAAAGCGGTATATTAAATCCGTCTGAATAAATTAATAAATTATTACTAAACATCAAACTGCAAAGGGGTACAAGGCCATCTCCAAAGACCTTGGGATTCCTGTGTCTACATTTTGCAGTGTTGCTGCATTGTTTGAGCTGTTTGTACCTGTGCTGTGTTTATGCTATTGCTGCCTGCTGCTTGTTGACTCTGTGCCTCTTTCGTAGGCTTTTTGCACCCTGCTGCTCTCCTATTGGCTGTCTGCTACTGTCCCTTCCACTGGAAGCCATTTTCAAGGTACCCTGCAGTCTTTAAATTCCACTGAGGTGCCACTCCGTGCCGCGGAGGTGCGTGCCGAAGGAGCAGGTCCTGCTCCTTGGGCGAGCTCCTTGGGGCGACGATTGGGGCATGCCATCTTTCTCGTTCCTTAGTCGTTCGACCTCTTGTGCTTGGCCTTTTCTGGCTCTCCTGCTATTTCCCCTTCTCGTTTCTCCAGCTTTTCCCCCGCCCCCGCCCCACGGTCTCCCAACCGGTCGTTCACGTTTCCCTCTTTCCTCTCCCTCTACTCATCAGTGTGTCATGGCCTCCATCCCCGTTCTCTGGGGACATCGTCCCTTGTCTGGCCTCCCGCCCCCCTCAGGCTCCACCTCTCGGGTCCTGAGTAACCTTCACGTCTGTACCTCTGGCTCCTCCTCTCTTGCCCCACCACTCCCTTCTGCTGTCTCCCTCTTGACTCTCTCTCTTGCTCTTCTAAATTGCAAATCACTTCGTGCGAAGACCCCTTTGATCCATGATCTTTTGTTGCACCACTCTCTTGATGCCCTGTTTCTTACTGAGACCTGGCTTCGAGAGGGTGAGGACAGTCTCCTCCACCGGTGCCTTCCTCCCAGCTATTCCTCTTTTCACGTCCCCCGTCTCCGCCGGTCTGGCGGAGGCGTGGCGCTTCTATACAAGTCCTCCCTTCCCTTCTCTCTCGTTTCCCCTCAACCCTGCTATCCTGAAGCCCTCTTGCTTCGCTTAGGACTCCACAACCCGGTATATTTCCTCCTCCTTTATGCTCCTCCCTCCCTTCATTCTGACCTCTGGGACTCACTTCTTCTTACCCTCTCGGAATCATCTCTCCTTCCTTCTCATTTGGTTATCCTCGGGGACTTCAATGTCCATCTGTCCTCTCAGGCTCGCCCCCGTGACCGGACCCTTGGTTCCCTTTTCTCTGAACTTGGCTTAACCCAACAAGTCGATTGCCCAACTCACTCCTCTGGCTCTACCCTTGATCTTCTTCTTACTTCCCACTCCTCTCCTTTTATCCCCTCCAACATCTCTTCTCTCCCCCTTCCCTGGTCCGATCATCTATGTCTGTTGTTTTCCTTCCCCTCCATCCATACTCCTGTCCCGTCCTCTCTCACTGTCCCTTCTACATCTCTCAGGCGACGTATTACTCCCCTTACCCTCCAAGCCTTCCCCTCGGCCGACTCTCTCCTCCCTCCCGACTTTTCTTCCCTCCCCACTAATCAACAGGTGGATTCCTGGTCCTCCAGTCTCACTGCTGCTCTGGATTCTTTGGCCCCCCTTCGTCCCGTTCCTGATCGCCCTGTGTCTCACCATCCCTGGTTCCACTCAGGTCTTCACTTACACCGCGCCTTCCTTCGGCGTGCTGAACGTCGCTGGCGCAAAGCTCCCTCCGTTTCTTCTTTGGCCTCCTTCCGTTCTGAACTTCGTTGTTACCGAACCATGATTACAGAAGCTAAAAAGTCCTACTACTCCGTTCTCATCGCATCCTCCTCCAATTCCTCTCGATCCTTATACCGTGTGCTCCACTCTCTATCCTCCTCCTCGGCTTACCCCTGCTCCACTGCTCTCCCTCCAACCGCCCCCAGCCCCACCCGTCTTGCCTCCTTTTTTGTTGATAAAATCCAGACCATCCGCTCCTCCTTTCCATCCTGCCCCCCCTCTTTCTCCCCTCCCTTCCCCCCTTATCTCCCCCCTCTCTCCTTCCTCCCCTTCTTCAGGTGTCCCCACTCATGCTTGGCACTCTTTCCACCCCATCACCTCCACTGAGCTTTTTCATGCCCTCGCCACGTCTCATAAAACAACCTGCCCTCTCGACCCTATCCCCTCTTCCTGGCTTCTCGACCCCTCCCTTCATTTCTCCCCTTTCATCCTATCTATGATAAATTCAAGTCTATCCACTGGTTGTTTTCCCTCCCGATGGAAGCATGCCCTGGTTCGTCCCCTTCTGAAGAAACCCACCCTGGATCCCGCTCTCCCTGCCAACTGGCGCCCCATTTCTAATCTCCCCTTTCTTTCTAAGGTTCTTGAAAAACTAGTCTTTTCACAGCTCTCTGCACATTTGGATTCCACGCTTTTCCTTCATCCTCGGCAATCTGGTTTTAGGCCCGGGCACAGTACCGAAACTATCATGCTTGCACTTCTTAGTGATCTTCACCGCTCACATGATCAGGGTAATCTCTCTATCGCTGTTTCTCTCGACCTCTCCGCTGCTTTCGATGTTATTGACCATCATACCCTTCTCACCGTTTATCTGATGCTGGTATCTGTGGCACAGTACTTTGCTGGTTTCGCTCCTTTCTCTCCTCTCGTACTTTTTCCGTCCGCTCTGGTACCACTGACTCTGCTCCCTCTCCTCTTCTCTGTGGTGGTCCGCAGGGTTCTATTCTTGCCCCCATTCTCTTCAACATCTTCCTTGCCCCACTTGCCCTTCTTATCCAACAGTCTGGTCTCTCCTGTTACTTTTATGCTGATGATATTCTTCTTGTCCACCACACTAGCTCCGTTTCTCCAGATCTTTCCCCTCTCAATTCTTGTCTCGACCTGACTGCCTCATGGTTCTCCACTAATTTTCTCAGTGTCAGCCCCTCCAAATCATCGGCTATTTGGTTTTCCTTCTCAACTTCCCTTCCCACCTTGGCTCCTCTAATGTCATCCCTGCCCATTCCTCTTGTATCCTGCCTTCGTTATCTTGGTGTAACACTCGACACCTCCTTGTCTTTCCACTCCCACATCTCCTCCTTGGTCCGCAGCTGCTTCTTCCACCTTCGTCGTATCAGGTCCCTTCGTCCTTATCTTTCCTCTAGTTCTCTCACTACTTTAGTCCTCTCCCTTGTAATTTCTCGCCTTGATTACTGTAATTCCATCTTTGCTGGTCTCCCCTCTTCTCAGATACGCCATCTCCAACTTATTCAAAATACCACCGCCCGCCTAGTTACTTTCTCCTCTCCCCGTGAGCACATCACCCCTTGTCTCCTTTCCCTCCATTGGCTCCCTATTCGATACCGCTTTATTTTCAAATACCTCATTACCATTCATAAAACCCTCCACTCCGGTATCCCTCAGTATCTCTCCGATCTCATTTTTCACCAGCCTGTTCCTCGCCTTCTTCGTTCCTCCCATGGTAACCGTCTCTTTCTCCCTTCCCCTTCTCAAGCGCACCTCAAACTTACTCGCCACTCCGCTTTCTTCTTCCTTGCTCCTGCCCTGTGGAATTCCCTCCCCCTCCCCCTCCGTACTGAGCCCTCTTTTCCACAATTCAAGTCCCTCCTTAAAACACACCTCTTTGCACAAGCTTTTGATCTTCCAGTTTCTCTTTGATACTATTGGCTCCCTCATTCATACTTACTGCTCCCAGTACCCTCTAATATTTCATCACCATTCATAGAACCCTTCACTTCAGTACCCTTTACCCTCGTTTACCCCCCTCAGTCCCCTCTCTCTTGTTGTAAGTTTCTATTTGTGACCCTCTGCCCTTTTTACTCTCTCTCCTCTTCTCCTTTTTCTTTTCTTTCCTGTCATACCATGGCGTTCTTTTCTATCTTTCTTCCCTGCAGCCCATTTATTGTACACCGCTTTGATGCCTTATGGTTTAGGCGGTTTATCAAGAAACCAAATAAAGATAAAGATAAAAGGTTTTCTGCTCATGGAACTGTCAAGAACCTCTCAGGACTTGGTGGGAAGAGGAAAATTAATCCAAGAAGTCTTTGAAGATTAGTGTGAACTGTTGGAAAATCGCCACTTACAATATCCAAAGAGCTTAAGACTGATCTGTAGTAATCTGGAGTGGTGGTTTCAAGCCACACCATACGCTGTATAGTAAACAAAGAAGGATACATAGGTGAAGGCCAAGTAGGACCCCACTGCTCAAAGACAGACGTAAAAAGGCCCAACCCCACTTTGAGAAGAGACAATCCTTCTGGGAAAATTTTCTGTGGACACATGAAACCAAACTTGAACTTTTTGGCAATGCAGACCAGTGATACATTTACAGGCAAGGAAATTAAGTTTATAAGGGAAAAAACACCCTTCCTAGAGTTAAATATGGTGGAGGTTCCATAATATTGTAGGGCTGTTTTGCTGCCTCAGCAACTGGAGGCCTGGAACGTATTAAAGGAATCAGGAAGTCAGAGGACAACTAAGATATTTTGGAGTGAAATGTGCTACCTAGTGTCAGATAGCTAGCTAGGTCTGGATCGAAGGTCATCGGTCCTCCAGTAGGACAGTGACCCAGAACATACATCCAAAAGTACAAAAGAATGGTTGAAAAGGAACAAATAGACTGTTTTAAACTGGCCAGCAATGAGTCCTGATCTCAATCCAATTGAGAATCTTTGGGAAGAGCTGAAATCTGCCATTGGTAAAATGAATCCTGGAAACATGCATGAGCTGGAACAAATCGCAGTTTAAGAGTGAGAGAAACTACCAGCAGACAGATGTACGAAACTTATAGATGGCTACAAGAAACGTTTGGAGGCTGTCATCACTACCAAGGGTTGTGCAACCAAATATTAGTTAAGCATGCCATTAATCCTGTCCAGGTTATATTTTGTTTTTTTACTCAGAAATTACTACGTCTAAGTTGCACAGACATCTTTTTGGGGTTTTTTTTGTGTTTTACATTTGAATATACTATTAAAATATGATATGAGACAGTTGGAATATTTCCAATTATTTCTCAAGATATTGTACACAACATACCTAAAATGCAAGGGTGCCAGTAATGTTTACTACAAACAGGGCCGGATTTACCTTGAGTGAGGCCCTACGCCAACAAAAATTGTGGGCCCCCAGCAGGGGCGGCCCAAGGGGGGTGCGGGGCCTCATTTGCATAAATATTTGCATAATGTTACCATATACTAACTTTTAGTAAACGTGCCTCTTAATGAGTGTATGGATAAAGAAAGACTAAAAGATTTCTACATTACTATAATCCAGTGCCAACTGCCAGACACATTAGGAACTACTACAAACACTGCCCATTTAGAACCCATAGCAAACCCGCCGTATCCTAACAGCACTACCAGGACTCACAAAGCACCATACTCTACCAATCAAAAGGCAACACTGCAAATATTAAACCAATACATTTCAGAGAACAATACATGACCTACTGGGGAAAGAGAACAAGTGGCAATGTCAAATAGGAATTATATAAACAGAACACCTCAGCTCAGTTACACATGCAGAACATAGACCATCACCAAACAAGTAATCACAATTTAGAAACAGGAAGACAATAATTAAACTGGGAATCCCAAAAGCCAAACTTGGAATGTACAACCCTGTAGAAATAAAACTATACATTAATTTGCTCTTGTACTAAACAAAGCGCAGAGTTAATGATGCACATTTACCAGAGCTGACATATTCCAATTAATAAATTCAAAATAAAGAGAGATTTTTCTACCTTTTGTGCATTTTTTTCAGCTGCAATTGCTCCAGCCACTTTCTTCTGGTTTCTTCGTGTCTTCTGCTAACTCTCCATCGTCTGCTGTCCATTTGTCCTTTCTTCTCTCTTCTAGTTTTTTTCCATTCTCTCTCTATATCTGCTTTAACATACTAATCTTTCTCCTTTTGCTCTTTCCTCATTCCTATTTCATCCACTCAAATTTTACCCCTCCATCCTCAATCCCCACTTACTCTCCCAATACCCGGCCAATTGTAGATTTTTTATCCCTCCCACACAAAATATTTTTCCCTTCTCCATTTTACTCTTCCAGCCCCATCCCATTCTAATCCTCCCCCAACATCAGCTCCCTTCTAGTTCCAGCCTCGCCCAGCATCCATTCCCTTCTAGTCCCTGCATCAGCCCATTTCCAGTCCTAGCCACCCATCAGCCCATTTCCAGTCCTAGCAACCCCCAACCCAATACCAGTCCTAGCCCCCCATCAGCCCACAGCCCATTACCAGTCTTAACACCCCCCATAGCCCATTACCAGTTCTAAACCCCCCAACAGCCCACAGCCCATTACCAGTCCTAACCCCATCAGCCCACCTCCAGCCTTAACGCCCACAGCCCATTTCCAGTACTATCCCCCCAATAGACCATTACCAGTGAGCCCCCATCAGCCCACAGCCCATTACCAGTCTTAACCCCCCCCATAGCCCATTACCATTTCTAAACCCCCCCAACAGCCCACAGCTCATTACCAGTCCTAACCCCATCAGCCCACCTCCAGCCTTAACCCCCCCAGCCCATTTCCAGTCCTAGCCCCCCCATAGCCCATTACCAGACAGCCCCCATCAGCCCACAGCCCATTACCAGTCTTAACCCCCCCATAGCCCATTACCAGTTCTAAACCCCCCCAACAGCCCACAGCCCATTACCAGTCCTAACCCCATCAGCCCACCTCCCGTCTTAACCCCCCCAGCCCATTCCCCGCCCCAGCCCCCCCCAATAGCCCATTACCCGTCCTACCCCCCCCCCCCATCGGCCTAAAGTAAAATTTAATTTAAAAAAAAAAACTGCTGGCTGCCGCCGCGGGGCCCCCTCTGCTGCCGCGGCAGCATGGACTGACCCGCGGGGCCCCCTCTGCAAGCTGAATCAATCGGTCCGTCCGTCCTTCCCTCCCTCCGTGCAGGCTTTGAGAGGCGCGAAGGGAGAGTGTCTCCCTCGTGTCTCTGTTAAGCCCGCAGGGGCTGATGGGAAATCAGCCCCTGCGGGCTTAACAGAGACGCGAGGGAGACACTCTCCCTTCGCGCCTCTCAAAGCCTGCACGGAGGGAGGGAGGGACGGACGGACCGACCGATTGATTCAGCTTGCAGAGGGGGCCCCGCGGGTCAGTCCATGCTGCCGCTGCAGCAGAGGGGGCCCTGCGGCGGCAGCCAGCAGTTTTTTTTTTTACATTTTATTTTTTAAAAAAGCAAATTTGTTCGATTTTTGTGGGCCCTTGCCAGCTGTGGGCCCTACGCCACGGCGTAATGGGCGTATAGGTAAATCCGGCCATGACTACAAACATAAATTTCCAAAACTAATGTAGTCCAGTCACTAAATTAAAAATTATGTTCTTTTTTTCATCTTTGTTGTTTGGCCATTTAATTTTTGTACTCATATTGGCCCCAATCTTTGGTGTCTGTCTTTCTGATTTCTCTTAGCGCTCTTTACAGGGGCTTTTGTCCATTTGTCATTTTCCTTTCTTTTTGTGTCATTTTTGCTTCCTCCACTAAATCCATCTCTGACACTAAACTTACTTTTGGCTTTCTTCTCGCACGTACCTAGGGCTGGCCCTTCTGCCACTGTTGGAAAACAAGATAATGGGCTTTGATGAACCTTTGGTCTGACCCAGTATGGCATATCTTATATTCTTATAATAATTCTCAGGATGTTAGATTGGTCTCAGCAAAACTGGTTTCCTGTTTTTCAGAATCTACCTGCACTTAGACTATGAATGTTTCCAGTCTTAATGTAGCATTGTAATAGCGAAGTGTCCGCAACCAATAAAACCAGGAGTCTATTGACTAGAATTCAAACCAGTTTAATGTGCACAGACTCAGGCCAATGTCACATAAGTTACTCAGACCTTGCTTACCACAATGAGGGGACAAACAACAAACGCTTCCTCCTGTTCGTGACCTGAACGCAGTCGCCCGGTCAGGAACTGCGCTACTTAGGAGTCCGCTCTCGCTTGGCCTGTATTGCAAGACCTCTCAATCACACTTCACACAACCAAACATGCTAGCATTTCCCAAATTCCAAATTCCCGGGCTAACTGACTGAACCTAAATTACCAAACCAAAAGGGTCGATGGCTTCGCCCCGCGCATACTCCTGCAGGGGTACTAGGATCGCCCTGGAAGTTGATCAGACTTCCTTTACCTGTTACTGTGGAATGGAAATGACTATAAACTCAAAACCTGCCGGCCTGATGGTGTTAGCTGTCCCCCGAGAAGAAGAATGGCGGTTCTATTCATCTGCATCCAAAGCAGTAAGCCTCTGTACACCTCTCAGCATTGCAGCCCCGCCTGGAGTATGGGCAGAGAATAATCCACCTGGCCTAGCGAAAAATATAGCTCCTGTACTTGTTACCCTTAAGCCAGGAGCAGAATCAGTGCATGTGCGTCAGTATCCCCTCCCACGACCAGCAATTGAAGGTATTCATCGCCACCTGAAGAAATTACTGCAGTATGGACTTCTTAGAGAATGCCAATCACCCTGGAACACCCCCCTTCTCCCAATCAAGAAGCCTGGGACAGGTGACTACCGCCCAGTGCAGGATCTACGTCAAGTAAACAGTGCAGTTGAAACTATACATCCAGTAGTACCAAATCCTTACACTCTCCTGGGACTGATTCCAGCAGAAGCCACTCATTTCACTGTTTTGGACTTGAAAGATGCCTTTTTCTGTATATGTCTGGCAGAGGCCAGTCAGCTTTTGTTTGCATTTGAATGGGAAAACCCTACCACAGGAAGACGAGGACAACTCACTTGGACTCGCTTGCCACAAGGATTCAAGAATTCACCCACCATCTTCAGTGCAGCCCTCAGTCAAGATCTGTCAAGTTACCCTGTAACTCCGGGAAAGAGAATCCTACTCCAATATGTGGATGATTTGCTTATAGCCACCAACAATGAAACTGATTGTGTGCAAGTTACCCCAAGAACTTCAAGCTGCTAGCCCTTAACAGGGCATTATTCATAGGACAATGACTTTTTTTTGCTGCTAGCCCTCTCTGGGGCATTACCAGTAGGAATATGACTTTGCACCTCTACCTCATTTGTCTACCTCATTACACCCCATTTCTCTACCTCATTGCAATGGGCCCTCTTTTAGTTCAGGGAAAGTAGAGAGAATGAACCGAACCCTAAAATCTCAGTTATCCAAACTTTGTCAGGAAGCCCACTTGAAGTGGCCCCAAGCTCTCCCCATTGCCCTTCTCCGAATACGTTCAGCCCCCACCACGCCATTAGGGGTATCCGCATTTGAGATTTTGTATGGGAGGCCCCCGCCCATAGTACAGGGGATAAGAGGGGATATGAATCAAATTGGATCCGTAATCACACGGCAAGAATTGTTGGCTCTAAGTTCTGTTTTGCAGAGCCTTCATACCTGGGTGCAGGACCAGTTGCCTATCAATCTAACAGAGCCATTGCATCCTTTCAAGCCTGGAGCCTCAGTGTGGGTAAAGGAGTGGAAGAAGACACCGTTGGCTCCTCATTGGAAGGGACCGTATATCGTTTTGCTATCAACCCCAACAGCAGTTAAAGTGGCCGAGATAGACTCCTGGATCCATCACAGTCGAGTGAAGCCAGCAGCAGTTCCTGAGAGTCGCCCCTGGACTTCGATCGCTAATCCTGCATCACCGTTGCGACTCACGCTGCGAAGACAAGATCCATCATCATAAAGACTTTGCCAGCTTGCTCCTGAACATCTACATTTCAGACTCTATCCTCTATCTATCTACCTCAATCAACCATTAACTACCTCATTAATCATCAAAGACTATAATCATGATGATTACTAATTGCTGCTATTTCCTTCTTGCGGTAGCCCTGGGACACTTGAGAACCACTCTTGCTTTGCCCCCTTGTGCAGCCTGTATAACCACCACCCGAACTGGTATGCAAGTTACTCAGACTTTGCTTTATCACTCTTACTACACTTGTACCGGTGTAGTCAGCCGGTGTATCTATAATGGTACAGAACTGAATGTCTACACAAAGGGAAAGACTCGTACTTGCTTTAGACCTTGCCAGAATCCATCTTACTATGTCCTGGAACTGAGATGGAATGATGAAGATGGAGCCCTCATCAACTCCACAAGTCAACTCTCTTGATCCTAACCAACCTGTTTACCTGTATTTTGATGCTTGTGACTTGATTAATAGAAATAATTACTACAGGTGTGGATCATGGGAACAAGCTTACTATTATGATGAGAAGTATATGTGTCCTGAAGGTGCGTACAACTGGGGAATATGCACTGGGATACATTCCCCAACAACATATAGCAAATCAGCAGAAGCAGACTATTTCTGTCCGAAATGGGATTGTGTGTACTATGCTACCTGGTCTGGTAGCCCTACAGGACAGACTGGAGATAATCGCAAGGCGCTGCTGGAAAGATTACCCTTACTGAAACCTGAACAGTGCACGAAAAGCGCCTGCAATCCCCTACGACTTCAGATCTTTGACCCCAGCAAGTGGAAGCAAGGATTTTGATTCGGCCTGCGCATAGCAGGAGGTGGAACTGATCCTGGAACCATCGTATTCATCCAGCTGAATGTAAAGACTCATGTTTCTTCACCTTATCGCATACATCATACCTTCCACGAGGCCATGAAGGCAGAATTCGTTGTTCCCCATGCTTCACAGAATTTGTTCATCGAACTAGCTGGAGCTGTGGCATCCAGCCTCCATGTCTCGGACTGTCTCTTTTGTGGAGGAACTCAGATGGGAGACCAATGGCCTTGGGAAGCACAAGAACTAAACTATTCCGTACCATATAACCAAACTGATGTGCATAACACTACCAGTGAATGGGTCCTCGCCCACTCCATAGTGGGTAAACTATGTTTTGCACGAGCAGGACCACAATTGAATGCACCTGTGGGACAGTTGGTCTGTTTGAACCAGAAATATTACAATGCCACTACTGGGAAGACTTCTTGGTGGTCAGGTGCCAATACTCCGGAACCGTCTAACCCTCTGATCATCTTTCCTTATTTGGCCGGGATATGGACAAATCTGGCTACACACAGCACTTGGCAAGCCCCACCTGGACTATATTGGATTTGTGGCACCAGAGCATATGCTAAACTCCCTGCCAATTGGGGAGGAGCGTGTGTTCTAGGAACTATACGACCATCTTCCTTTCTTTTGCCCCTTTCCCACGGAGAAAATTGGGGTTTCCTGTATATAAAAGTCGACAGAAACGAGAAGCTCTGAAAATCGGCCAGTGGGACAAATGGGATGCAACCTCTGAAGAATGGCCGCCAGAGAGAATTGTTTCTTACTATGGACCTGCTACCTGGGCACAAGATGGTTCTTGGGGCTACTGCACCCCTGTATATATGTTAGACCGTATTATACGTTTGCAAGCTACTGTTGAAATTATAACCAATGAAACTGGTAGAGCACTAACCTTGTTAGCTAAACAAGCCACACAGATGCGTACAGCCATTTACCAGAACCGCTTAGCTTTAGATTATCTGCTTGCAGCTGAAGGAGGAGTATGTGGAAAGCTGAATTTAACTAACTGCTGCTTGCAAATAGATAATGTAGGACAGATATAGCCAATCACATGAGAAAGCAAACTTATGTCCCAGTCCAAATGTGGCATGGCTTGCAACTAGATGGCTGGTTTGGTTCTTGGTTTTCAGGCCTAGGCGGCCTGAAGACACTTATAGTGCTTGTATTTTTGATTGTGACTGTTTGTTTATGTATTCCATGTTTCCTTCCCCTATGCTTGCGTATGCTACGCTCCATTATTGATAATATTTTATTTATTTATTTAGACAGTTTTGTATACCGCCTTATCCTTCAATCAAAGCGGTCACAACACAATTGGGGGATACATTTAACACGCGGGGATATGAGACACATACACTAATACTTACAGGGAACATGGGCAATGGAGGGTTAAGTGGCTTGCCCAAGACCACAAGGAGCATCTGTGGGACTAGAAACCCCAGTCCTTCCGGCCCAAGGTTGCTGTCCTCTAGTGGGATTTGAACCCCTGACCTTCCGGCCTGAAGTACCTTGCCCCAACCACTAGGCTACTCCTCCCTTTCCTTGACCGCAAGGCAGCAGCACAAATATTAGCAATGTGGGACTACTACCCTATACCACGGAGTGATCCCTCTACCATAGTCTAAAGTACTTTACTATATGTGTGATTTGATTCTCACCCTTTCTCACTTGCGGGTGTGAATAATCAAAAGGGGGGGAATGTGATAGGCGATGGCCTAGTTCATCCTGTAGGTAGTAGAGGCCTGTATATTAGGCTTGAGCCCCCCTCCCCTACTTTAGAATATTATAAATGCCGCTTTGGAAAATTAAGCTGAACAGGACAGAAATGCCAGTAGTTAAACAGCCTTGCTCTGCTTTTGATAAGCAATGTTCTGATAAGAAAGTAAAACTTTTCCACTGTTTTTTGTTATGGTTTAACCACAGATGTCTTTTCAGTATTATGCTTTCACGCTGTAGCCCTGTTAGCACACACTGACCTTGTAGAGAATAGCAGCATGTATTCTTGAAGAATATATTTTGTCTAAGCATTTGAGCCATGGCTAGAAAGATTTGCACGGGGGGAACAGGTGTAAGCCCGGTCAAAGATGGCTATTGGAGGAAGGTAGCTGGGCCACCGAGACCAATGAGGAGTATGGCCTGTATTAGATTGGAGAAGAAAGGTATAAATGCTGTTGTCTCACTCAGCTCAGGGCTCAGACATTTTGTATGTGACATTGGCCTGAGTCTGTGCACATTAAACTGGTTTGAATTCTAGTCAATAGACTCCTGGTTTTATTGGTTGCGGACACTTCGCTATTACAGCATGAAGGCTTACTTTTGCATCTCAGTCTCAAATCACTAACTGAAGGCATAGAAATTGAGCAGTTTTTGCTTTCTTCCTTGGATTGTCACCTCCATTTCAAACCATTTTGCTGGCAGTAAGAAAATCTATTACTATTAATACTACTACTATTAATCATTTATAATAGATATCCACTACAAGAAGATCCTATGCATTCAAATGGAAAAGGTGACTTTTCTAGAGTTCCACACAAGGTCACAGCCTGATCTTTTGTTTTTCACCAAATACCATGTTCATACCTACACCATCTCTATCAGTTGGGTCATCAGATATCCTCTGTCAGAGTGCACCTTAGTGCGTTTTCCACATAATTTCCTTATAGACCAAGTTTTTGCTTTTCAGTATCCAGTTGTTTCCCAATGCATGAGGGGTCTTCATAGTAAACCTCCAATTCAAAAGTGAACACTCTCATGGGACCTCAGCTTTGTCCTTTCTTCACTTATGCACACTCTTTTAGAGATGATGGACTCGTCTTCTCTAAAGTACCTGACATGGAAGATACATTCTCTGGGAACAAGCAGGAAGTCAGCCCTCATATATGGGTGATGGCGGCGCTGACCAAGCCCATGCGGAAGTATCTCCCCAGCTTTCAAAGAAAGCCTTTGGGAGATGCATCACACGTGTGGTCCCCTTCCTGCCCAAGGGTGCCATCTTACCTCAAACTCCTTTTTTCTGCTGAGCCCTCCGGACATCCGTTCAGTTTTCCCCGGAAAAAGTATGGATTTATTTTTTTGTCAGGTTTTTGTCCGGTATGCGTACCGGTTCATTTCCTGCCCCCAAGCCAGCTCGCCTCGGCGTCGCTCCTTGGGGTTGTTTTTATGTTTGTTTTTTTATCCCTCAACTGGTGCTTCACACCCTTTTTTGCCACAGGCCTGGGACCCTTGCCAGGCGGCAGGGCCCCCTTTTTCCCGATGCCTCCAGCGGCTTCAAGAAATGTGATTGGTATGGTAAGATGATGTCCCGCGCCAGCCCACATGACTGCTGCTTTTGCTGTCTTGGGCCGGAACATGACGACTTGGACTGCGAACTCTGCAGGACCATGATCACAAAGGCCATCAAGAGCCATCAGCTGCAGCAAGAACAGTTCTTTCACAAATCTGATTCTGCACTGAAGTCTCTGGCGACAGCACACTCCGGGGCGCCCTCCGGTACAGCAGTGCCCCGTGAGACCCAGGCTGCCTCAGAGTCCCATGGCTGTGGGTCCTCCAAGAGGAAATCACCAGAGGTAGAACGCAAAGTCGAAACCCTCGAAGACTGCCTCGGAGGACGGATCCGGGAAGAAGGGAAAATCCTATTCCAGGCCCCGCAGTCCCTGGCGTGAGTCAGAGGGGTCAAAGCGGGAACGGCCCTACAAGCTGCCTCGGAAGGAGTCATCGGTATCCGGTGACTGACCTCGGACATGTGAGGCCATCCTCGTCGAGGACTCCCCCTCGACAGAACAGATACTGGACCCTAAGTCCTTGGTACCCGCATTGAAGGCTGTGAAGCCAACTGGCATGGAGACCAGGATGGCAGCTTTAGAGAGCAGCAGTATATTTGCCCTTGTGGCCATGCAGCGGGCGTTTGTCCAATTCTCCAGTTTATCTCCCCCCCCCCCCCCGGTGATGATGGGACCCTTGACATTGAGAGCTTCCCCGGACATCGAGCCGATCCTCGAGTGCCACCAGCCTCATCAGCATCGGATGAGGTCCCAGAACTGTTCCTCGGGGCACTGGTCCTCTCTGGTGAGTGCACATGGTTCGGACAGCAGGTCCCCTGGAGGTTGCAGGCCTCGACCACGGGGCCTCAGACTTATCCTCTGATTTCAAGTTGGAATGGGAGGACGTGGAGTCCCTGGACACTTGGAAACACCAAGACGTGCCCTCGGACCCATCTCCCCTGGTGTCCTAGTGCCGTTCCCCACCTGAGGACGTTGCTTTCATCGTCTTTGTGCGAGACATAGCTAAAGCACTCGCCATTGAAACAGAGGCCGAGGAGAATCCCCGTATGGAGGAACTGGAGATTCTCCAGTACAAGGCCCCCCTAAGGGAAACCCTTATGATGCTTGTTTCTCTGATCCTCTAGCGTCTCCTTCACCATATGTGGGAGACACTGGCATCTGTGCTCATTCTCAGCAGGTGACTCGATTCTATGTACCAAGTCCACCGAAGCCATGGGTTCCAGAAGACTCAATTTCCCCACAACTTGATGGTCATTGAGTCTCCAATGTGCAGACTCAAGAGTCAAAAGACCCATTCCTCGGTGCCTCTCAGCAGGGAGGCCCAGATCCTTGATACCCTCGGCTGAAAGGCCTTTCAGGACTTGATGTGTGCTAAGACCAATCTTACCAACTATACATCAGCATGTACCTCAGAGAACTTCAGCGGTTCAAGTCTCTGGCCTCGGCGGTCAAGGAGTGCTCAAAGTTTTTAATCCTGATTAGCTTACAATGGCTTTGAGTCCTCAACCAGAATAGCTGCCGCGGGCATTAGGGCCCGATACTAGGCATGGCTGCAGTCATCTGACCTCAAACAATGGGTTCAGGACAAATTTATCTATGTCCCCTGTATTGGAGAGAATCTCTAGGGGAAACCCATGGTAGACAAGGCAGCTGAAATAGAGACTGAGTTCCTGACAAAGACCAGACTCTAAAAAGACCTCATTGCAGCCCCGTAATAAGGTCTCGGGGAAGAAGCCCTTCATCCAGAGGAAAAAGGGAGGTTTTGGCAATGCCTCACAGTTCCAAACCTTGTCAGCCCTGCAGCAGGTCAACACCACAAAGGGCAAGAGCATGGCCCCCGCAAACAAAAGACCCACAAGTCCCAGGTGCTGGCTCCGGCTCAACCTGGAGGAGCTTTTGACGTCTTGGGCACGATTTCCTCTTCCCCAGGAGGTACCCAACAGCCTACAGGGGAGCATCTGGCCCTGTTTGCCCACAGGTAGTCCACCATCAGCACAGATTCCTGGGTACTGCAAGTGATCAAGGAGGACTACCTCCTCCACCTGCCTAGGCACCACCCTTATTCTTTCAGGGAGAGCACGTGAGACCTCTTCTCCACCAGTCTCTGCTCCTCACCGAGCTTGCAGGTCTCCTCGAAGACAAGACAGTGGAACCAGTGCCCAAGCATTTCTAGGGCACTGGCTTCTACTCCAGGTATTTCCTCGTTCCCAGGCGAATAGGAGGCCTCAGGCCCAACTTGGACCTGCGGCACCTGAACAGATTTCTGGTAAGGGAGAAATTCAAGATGCTTTCCCTTGGAACACTGCTACCATATCTCCAGCAGGGAGAATGGCTATCTTTAGCTTTATCTTTATTTTGGTGCTTGATATACTGCCCAGGCACAAGCATCAGGGCAGTGTACAAACAATAAATAAGGCTGCAGGTGAAAATAAAGGAGGAACAGGAACGCCATTGTATGGGTAGGAAAGTGACAGGAATAAAACAGATAGAAAAAGGAAGGATGGAGACGCCAATCATACAAGGGAGGGAGGGTATGCTGAGGGGAAGGGGGGGGAAGCTTAAGGGTCGAGGGGGGGAAGGTCGTATGCGAGATGGAAGAGATGAGTTTTTAGCATGCTCTTGAATCGTGGGAAAGCCACTTCAGTACGGAGGATATGCGGGAGTGAATTCAAGAGGGCAGGGCCAAGGGAAAAAAAAAGCGGAGTAGCGGGTAAGTTTATTTAGTCGGATTTAATATACCGCTTTATCATTAAATCAAAACGGTTAGCACATCAAACAATCAGGAGGGGGCTATAGTGTGAAAACATGCAGTGGAAACATCTGTATTAGTATGGTGAGAGGGGTGCGAGCAATTTGTTTGCGTTATATTCAAGTTATCTATGTACAGGTATGCATACAAGTGAGCTATATACACGTGAGCTAAGTACAGGTCTATATACAGTTCGTATGGTTGCAGGTTTGGCTAGGGCAGAATCCGGTTCAGGTGAAGTCCTTGTAGTGATCCATGAAAAGCTTTGTTTTGAGCATCTTTCTGAAATCTTTGAGGTCCGTGGCTGATCTCAGATCGTTGGGGAGAGAGTTCCACAGGGTGGGTGCCGCCAGGGACAGAGCTCTTCTTGACGTGTCCTGTCTGGATTTGGTGAATTCTCTTGGGGTGGTGATTGTGTCTGTGGTTCTCCTTCTTCTGGGTCTGGTGCCTAGGTCCGCTTTGAGAGGTTGCAGGCTGTCAGCTGAGATGTTCTGTCTTATTTTGAATATGTTTAGGATAACTTTGTATTGTATACGAGCGCTGATTGGGAGCCAGTGGAGGTGGTACAGGATGGGTGTAATGTGGTCGTGACCTGAGCAGCCTGTTATTATGCGTGCGGCAGTGTTCTGTGCCAGCTGCAGTGCTCGTAGGGCCTGTTTTGATAGCCCGAGGTAGATGTGGTTGCAGTAGTCTAGTGTGGGCGTGATGAGCACTTGACAGACTGTACGGAAGTGGTTCTGTGCGAGAATGGGTTTGAAGCGCCTGATGGTTCTCATTTTGAGGTAGGTGTTTTTTGTGGTTCTGGCAATGTGGGCTTGTAGGTTTAAGTCCTTGTCGAGAGTCACTCCGAGGTATCTCACTTTGGGCTCTACTGATATTGTGATGTCGTTTAGTTTGATGGTAGGTGTAATTGAGTAGGTGGGGTTTCTTGAGATGAATAGTGCTTCTGTTTTGTTGTGGTTTATGGATAGATTGTTTTCTAAGAGCCAGGTTGTCATTTGCTGGAGACAATTGGCTAGGTTGGAGTAGTCTGGGGTGTCCAAGTTGATTGGGGTGAATATCATGATGTCGTCGGCGTAGATGGTGTATTGAATCTTGTGGTTCTTGATGATGGAGCAGATTGGTTGTAGGTATATATTGAATAGGGCGGAGAGGGATGAGCCTTGTGGGACGCCCTGGGTGGCTTTCAGAGGCTGGGAGGTGTCTGAGCCGCATTTGACTTGTAGCTGTCTGTCAGTTAGATATGATGTGAACCAGTTCAAGGTGGTGCCGTGTAGTCCAATTTCTTGTAGTCTAGCTAGCAAGGTTGTGT
Source organism: Ichthyophis bannanicus (assembly GCA_033557465.1). Classification (NCBI taxonomy): domain Eukaryota; kingdom Metazoa; phylum Chordata; class Amphibia; order Gymnophiona; family Ichthyophiidae; genus Ichthyophis; species Ichthyophis bannanicus. The sequence continues at coordinate 341,081,455 of CM066032.1, forward strand.
GGCTCACTGTGTCAAATGCTGTGGAGATGTCTATGAATATCAGGAGGACTCCCATTTTGATGTTGTTGATAGTCCGGATCAGCTTGTCGAGGAGTTGGATTAGAAGGGTTTCTACCCCATGGTTTGGTCGGAAGCCGTGTTGGTTTGGGTCCAGGGGGGCATGGATGACTATGTGACTCTGTGATTCTGTAGTTGGTATTGGACTGCTTTTTCGATGATCTTGGCTAGGAGGGGGAGGCTTGAGATGGGTCTGTAGGCAGCAGGGTCAGTTTTAGCTAGTGTGGATTTCTTTGGGAATGGTCGTATTGTAGCTAGTTTGAGTGCGCTTGGCATTATTCCTGTAGTGAGAGAGTTTTTAATTATTTTGCGAATGTCTGGGATCAGATCTTTTTTTTTTTTTGCAGCTTTGATCCATGTTACGGGGCATGGATCGGTGGGGGCGGTGCTGGTGGTGATGTTTGAGATCTGTTCCTTGGATGGGATGCTGAATTTGTACCATCTTTGGTTGGGATGAGGGGGCTTGTTGCTGCTGATCTCTCTGTTGTCCTTGGCGGGGGCTGTGAATTTGGTCTTAAGGTGGTCTGCGAAGGTCTGTGGATCAATTTGCTGTTCGTTTCTGTTGTGAGGTTCGTTGGTGAGAGTTTTTACTAATTCAAATAGTTCGCGGGGTTTGTTGGTAGACTTCAGGATGAGGTTTGTGTGATAATCCTTCTTCTGTTGGTTGATTTGACAAGTTTGAGGTGGGCATGCCCCTTAGACCTGAAGGATGCCTATATGCACATCCTGATCATCCCAACCACTGAAAATACCTCCGCTTTGTGGTGGGAGCAGTTCACTACCAATACAGGGTGCTGCCCTTCGGGCTGGCCTCATCGTCAAGGGTGTTCACCAAGTGCCTGGCGGTGGTCGCAGCCCACCTTCGTCTCCAAATGGCTTTCGCCTTTCCCTACCTCGACAACTGGCTCATAAAGGGAGGCACAGCTGAAGAGGTGCAGCACGCCATTGAGTGCACCATCCACACCCTGCAGCACTTGGGGTTCATCATCAACTTCCCCAAGTTGCACTTCCCCCCCGGCTCAGTGCTTGGAGTTCATAGGGACTCAGCTAAACACCCTCCAGGTGAAGGCCTTCCTCCTTCAGGAGAGGTCAGAACACCTCAAGGGGCTAGCCGCCTGGCTTCTCCTCCGCCTGCTGGGCCACATGGCCTCTACGATCCACCTGACCCCATACACCCACCTACACATGAGGGGTGGCCCAGTGGTGCCTTCATTCTTAGTGGACACAAGCCACGAGCAGGCTCCGGGATAGGGTAAGAGTGATCCGCCAGCTAGCTGACTCCCTTGACTGGTGGCGGATCCCCCACCACCTGCAGGCCTGGATGCCATTCCAGGCACTCACCCCCCCAGAGGGTCCTTACAGTGAATGCCTCCCTGCTGGGCTGGGAAGCTCATTACGAGGACCTCCGCACACAACGCAGCTGGTCCCAGATAGAATGCCTTCTGGAGCTCCAGGCAATATTCCTGGCTCTCCGAGCCTTCCGCCACAGGCCGCAGCACCAATTGATGCTTATCCAGACCGACAACCAGGTTGCAGTGTTCTCTGTGAACAAGCAAGGTGGCACAAGGTCGTATTCTCTCTGCCAAGAGGTGGTAGGCCTCTGCTCATATGCGACATGCAATGGGATACTCCTAAGGGCGATCTACCTCCCAGGCCAGAACAATACCCTGGCAGACAAGCTGATCAGAAACCTCCAGCTGCACAAGTGGTGCCTGGATCCCAGGGTGGCCTCCCGGCTGTTTTGATTCTGGGGCATCCCTCTAATGGATCTGTTCGCCAGCCCGGACAATGCACAGTTGCCCAGCTTCTGCTCCCGCCAGCCGCCCCTGTCTCAGATGGTAGCGGATGCGTTCCTGTGTGATAGGCGATGGCCTAGTATGTAGCAGAGCTAGGCCTGAAGCCCCTTTCCCCTGCTTTAGAATGTTATTGCTGACTTTGGAAAATTACAGAATGCTGTTAGCTAGCTGTTAGAAAGAAATACCGTTCTATTCTAGTTTGATAACATGTTCTGCTCTCCTGGAGATAAGGGAATTAAAACTTTCTTACTGTTTATTGTTTAGATTAGCCAGATGTCTGTTTCAGTAGAATGCCGCGCCACTGTATCTTTGCTAGATGTACACTGACCTTGTAATTAGGATGAAAATATAGCAGAGAAGCTGAACAGTGTAAGAATATTTTGTCTAGCGTCATGATTGTTTAGTGTTTTGAGCCAGGGCTAGAGATATGTGCCTGGAATATTACAGAAATCACCAGTAGCTATTAGAAACATGTCTTAGCCTTGCTTTGTTTTGCTTTTGTTAAGAATGCTTCTGATATGCCTTCCACTATCTTTGTAGCTAACTGACCTTGCAAGAGTAGCGAAATATACTGTATACTTTAGCAGAAGTATTATGTTTAGTGTTATGTCTAGTTGCTGACCCGTGGCTAGTAAGACCCAAGCAGGGGGAGCGAGTCCTGGGCCCGGTCAGAGATGTCTATTGGATGAGAGTAAGTGGGCCACCACGACCAATGAAGTTTTGCCTGTATTAGACTGGAGAAGAAAAGTATATAAACTGTCATTTTTCTGAGCTCTGTGCTCAGACCATTTTGAATGCTACTGCAATCTGAGCCTGTGCACAAATAAATTGGCTTGGATCTTTGCCTGACTCCGGGTATTATTTATTGCATTCTTATCAGCTACTACACCTGATTCCATGGATGGAAGGCCTCCTTTACGCCTTCCCGCTGACTCCACTGGTTGTGAAGATCCTCTTCAAGGTCCAACGTGACAGGTTATCACTGATACTGATAGCCCCATGGTGGCCCAGGCAACCTTGGTTCCTGCTGCTTCTCCACCTGTCGGCAGCGTCTCAGATTTCCCTTGGCCGTGCCCCAGGACTTCTTCCTCAGGAGAAGGGCTCTCTTCTGCACCTCACCTTGGGGTCCCTGTCTCTTACAGCTTGGCTGCTGAAAGGGCTTACACCTTCAAGTGGTGTCACTTCTTGGTCTGGTGCACCAAGAAGCAGGCAAACCCGTTCTGCTCAATTCAGATGGTACTCCAGTACCCACTCCACCTATCAAAGGTGGAACTAAAGTCCAGCTTAGTGCACATATGCACTTTGACTAGCGCAGCGCATCGTCATGCCATTCAGGGAAGACCGCTCTCGGCCCAGCCCCTTATATCAGAGTTCCTATGGGACCTCATGCTATCCAAACCCCCTGTCTGCCCACCAGCGGCGGAATGGGATCTCAACGCGATGCTCCTGTTTGAGTCCCTAGCTATCTGCCACTTGTGGCACCTCTCCTGGAAGGTCATCTTCCTTGTGACATTCACATCAGCTTGCAGGGTTAGTGAGCTCTAGGCTCTGATGGCAGAGCCCCCCTACACGAGGTTCTATAAGAACAGGGTGGTGCTCCGCATACACCCCAAGTTTCTGCCAAAGATGGTGTCCCCATTCCACCTCTATCAGGAGGTAGTGCTTCCCACCTTCTTTCTGAGGCCTCACGCCGACTGTCCTCCATAGTTTTGATTGTAAAAGGGCCCTGTCCTTCTATCTGCAATAGACTCGGGGGCCACCGCAAAGCACCTCATCTTTGTCTCATCTGACCCCAGTCGACTGGGGGCTCCCAGTAACTAAGCAGACTTTGTCCATTTAGGTAGTGGACTGCATTGCCCTTGCCTATGAACAGGCTGGGATCTCACTAGACCATTGGGTCATGACTACTTCTATGGCAAATCTGCATTCCATACCTGTAACAGAAATCTGCCAAGCCGCCACCTGGTCTTCAGTTCATACCTTCGCAGCTCATTACTGCCTGGAGAGGGAGTCCCAATGGGACAGTGCCTTCAGCCAGGCTGTACTCCGTAATCTCTTCAGGGTGTAGATAACTCCTGCCCTCCAACCCTTCTGTGTTCAGGCTACTGGAGTGCTGGGTGCTCCACTGGGATCTTGCGAGAGTCTCTCAGTTGGGACTTAACTGCTGCAGTTCACAGCTCACTTCTCTGGCCGCCGTGGCATTTTGTACAGTTTTTCGGTAGTCTGTAGCTGGGGAGTCCGATATGTAAGGGCTGACATCCTGCTTGTTTTCAGAGAAAGTGTAGTTACTCAGCTGTAACAAGTGTTCTCTGGGGACAGCAGGAATCAGTTCTCACAACCCTCCCTCTTCCCCTTGGAGTTGCATCTGTACTGTATTTTAATTTTTGCCGCCTTAGCTATATCATTAGACTGAGGCAAGATGGCATCCTTGTGCAGAAAGGGGAACACACATGTGTGGTACATCTCCCAAAGGCTTTCTTTGAAAGCTGGGGAGATGCTTCCGTGCGGGCTCTGTCTGCGCCGACGTCATCCATATGTGAGGACTGATTTCTGCTGTCCCTGGAGAACACTGTTACAGGTGAGTAACTATGCTTTTTGTAGTAGCAGTCACCTTGGTCAAAAGGATCAAGCCATAGTCACATATGAACCATACATACAATTTCATCATAGAAAGGTAGCGTTAAGGACCTATCCTAAGTTCCTACAAAGGTGGTCAAACCTTTTCACCTTGAGGAGACAGTTTTGCCTGCCCTGTATCATATGCTATTTAAACATCAATGCATGAGAACTCTCAGCACTTTGCACTGCAAACAAGCTCTCTCTACCTGAAAAGGACAGAGTCCATTAGAAAGTCTGTGCATCTTTTAGTCTGCTTTGACTTCAAGTGCCTGGTACTGCTATGAGAAAACATGTACTAGCAAATTGTCTAGTATCATGTAATCAGTTCTGTTACAATCGAGGTGGTATTCCTCTGCCCAAAAGAGTTAATCCTTATCAATTGGAACCACTGCTGCCATGATAGACTTTATGAAGTCTGCATCACTGGAGATCATCTGTTCCTCATTCACCATTTTGATTGCACATTGAGTGGACGAATCTTAGTCAGAGCCAGCACCATTGGTCAAACAGTATTGAACAATCTGTTCATACAAACTATTTAGCTGTTGGATAAATGTACCAGTGGGTTAGTCCTCAGCAGTTGGTCAATTCTGCCAAACACTGAAACAGCTCTGAGCTTGGGAGTTGCCCACTTATGGTGTAGCAGCTGATAAGCATGCAATAAATTAAAACCAGGAGTCTGTTCAAAGATCCAAGCCGATTTATTGTGCACAGGCCCAGTCAGTCAAAGCTTCAAAAGGAACTGAGCAAAGTTTTTACAGAGACATACTCATAAGAACATAAGAAATGCCATACTGGGTCAGACCGAGGTCCATCAAGCCCAGTATCCTGTTTCCAACAGTGGCCAATCTAGGTCATACGTACCTAGCAGTTTCCCCAAAAGACACAGGTTCTGCAGTGCTTGTACTAGGCCAAGCATTGATATCCTGGGTCCCTTTTTAATAGTGGTTTATGGACCTTTCCTCCAGGAACTTGTCCAAACCTTTTTTAAACCCAGCTATACTAACAGCCCTTACTACATCCTCCGGTAACAGATTCCAGAGTTTGATTACACGTTGAGAGAAGAAATATTTTCTCCTATTTGTCTTAAATAGTTTTACCCTGTAGCTTCATTACATGCCCCCTAGTCCTTCTATATTCTGATAGCGTAAACAATTTATCCACGTTTATCCGTTCCACTCCATTCATTAATTTATACACCTCTATCATATCTCCCCTCAGCCGCCTCTTTTCTAGGTTAAAGAGCCCTAACCTTTTTAGCCTCTCTTCATAGGAGTAGCCTTCCATCCCCTTCACCAATTTGGTGGCTCTTCTCTGTACTTTTTCTAATAACTCTATGTCCTTTTTAAGATACGGTGACCAGAATTGCACACAATATTCAAGGTGCGGTCGTACCATGGAGCGATACAGAGGCATTATAATATCCTTTGTTTTATTCTCCATCCCTTTCCTTAGGATACCTAGCATTCTATTTGCTTTCTTGGCCGCCGCTGCACACTGGGCGGAGGGTTTTAACATGTTATCCACGATGACTCCTAAATCTTTTTCCTGGGTGGTGGTTTCTAATGTGGAGCCTTGCATCTTGTAACTATAGTGTGGGTTGTTCTTTCCTAGGTGCATAACTTTGCACTTGTCCACATTAAATTTCATCTGCCATTTGGATGCCCAGTCTTCCAATTTATCCAGATCCTCCTGCAGTTTTCCACAATCCTCTTGGGTTTTAACAACTTTAAACAGTTTTGTGTCATCTGCAAATTTGATTACCTCACTAGTTATTCCCTTTTCCAGGTCATTTATGAATATGTCAAAAAGTAGCGGACCCAGTACAGATCCCTGGGGTACTCCACTATTCACCTTTTTCCATTGGGAATATTGGCCATTTAGCCCTACCCTCTGCTTTCTATCTTTTAACCAGTTCCCGATCCACAATAGTACACTGCCTCCTATCCCATGACTTTTTAGCTTCGCCAAAAGTCTCTGATGGGGGACCTTGTCAAAAGCTTTCTGAAAGTCCAGATACACTATATCAACCGACTCACCTTTGTCTACCTGTTTATGCACACCTTCAAAAAAACAGATCAGATTAGTAAGACAAGATCTGCCTTGTCTAAAGCCATGTTGGCTGTCTCCCATTAGGCCATGACTATCTACATGCTGTGTAATTTTGTTCTTTATGATGGCTTCTACCATTTTCCCTGGTACTGACGTCAGGCTCACCGGTCTGTAATTTCCCGGGTCACCCCTGGAACCCTTTTTAAAAATTGGTGTTACGTTGGCGACCCTCCAATCTTCAGGTATTACAGATGATTTTAATGAAAGTTCACAGATTACCAATAACAGGTCTGCAATCTCATATTTCAGTTCTTTCAACACTCTGGGATGTATACCATCCGGTCCAGGTGATTTGCTACTATTCAGTTTATCAAATAGTTGTAATATATCTTCCCGGTGTAGCGATATGTCTCTCAATTCCTCTGCAGTATCACCTTTAAATACCACTTCAGTCTTGGGTAACACCCCTACATCTTCCTCAGTAAAGACCGAAGCAAAGAATTCATTCAGTCTCTCTGCTATAGCCTTGTCTCCTCTTACTGCCCCTTTTACCCCTCTATCATCTAATGGTCCAATTGACTCTCTCACAGGCCTTTTGCTACGAATGTACTTGAAAAAGTCTTTATTTCGTGTTTTTGCTTCCGTAGCAAGTTTCTTCTCAAATTCCCGCTTTGCCTGCCTTATCAATGCTTTGCATTTAACTTGCCAGTGCTTGTGCTGTTTCCAGTTTTCATCATTTGGCTCTTTTTTCCATTTTCTGAAGGTTGCTCTTTTGGCAGCAACAGCCTCTCTGACCTCACCTTTAAACCATGCTGGCAGTTTTTTGGACTTTCTTCCACTTTTCTTAATGCGTGGAATACAGCTGGTCTGGGCTTCGAGGATAGTATTTTTAAATAACACCCAAGCTTGCTGTAAGTCTTTAACCTTTGGAACCGCTCCTTTTAGTTTTTTCCGAACTATATTCCTCATTCTATCATAGTCACCCTTTTGAAAGTTAAAAGGTAGTACTGTGGATTCCTTTACTATCTGTCCTCCACTGATTAAATCAAACATGATCATACTATGATCACTATTGCCAAGTGGTCCCAACACCCTTATTTCTTGCACCAGATCTGGCGTTCCACTAAGGACTAGGTCCAGTATGGCTTCCCCTCTGGTCGGTTCATGAACCAGCTGCTCCAAGAAGCAGTCATTTATTTCATCTAGAAACTTTATCTCTTTAGCTTGTCCTGCTGTGACACTGTCCCAGTCGATACCGGGGTAATTGAAATCACCCATTATTACTACTCTGTTGTGGCTTTTGTTAGCTTCCTTGATTTCTTTGAGCATTTCATCATCCATTTGTTCATTCTGGCCAGGTGGTCGATAGTATACTCCCACTGCCATCACCTTCCCCTTCATAAATGGAATTTCAATCCATAGAGATTCTACAGCATATTTTGTTCCCTGCAAAACTTTAATCCTTTCTGACTCAATGCCCTCTCTAACATAGAGCGCAACCCCTCCACCAATTTGTTCAGCTCTATCATTACGATATAGTTTGTATCCAGGTATCACAGTGTCCCACTGGTTATCCTCCTTCCACCATGTCTCTGAGAGTGCAATCATATCTAACCTCTCATTTAATGCTATATATTCTAATTCTCCCATCTTATTGTTTAGACTTCTAGCATTGGCATACAAGCATTTTAGAGACTGCATTTTATTAATATTAATCTGGCTATTGGTAGGCATGGGTAATTGGGAATCTTTATGCTCTGTCTGCTCCTTACTCAAGGGCATTTGGGCTACTATACTCCCTTTTGGAACCTCACTGCTTTTGGTAGTATCCTTCAAGGATACCTTTGTCCGAACCGTGCGCTCCTGGGTGACTGTCGGCTTTCCCCTATTTTCTAGTTTATACCCTTTTCCCCTATTTTCTAGTTTATACCCTTTTCTTCTGTTTGATACATGAGAACTTTCTATTGGTTCCAGCTTGATACATGCAAACTTCCTATTGGCTCCAACGCCCCCTGCACCTGTCCAATTAGAAATCCCTCCGGGGCCTAGCAACCAGCCCCCTCCTTTAGGACTGTTCTAACAATGGTGCAGTTTCTAGGTTTGATACTTCTCTACTGCAAGGTTATCCCTAGCTCCAGGAATGCATGTATTGAAACATTTCTTTCTTTTGTACACAAGATAATAATGAAAGACATGAATTCATGCAAAACTTCTTATTAAGCAGTTTAAAACAATTTTCTCATTTTTCACAGATTTTTGGTTCTTTTCTAGCTAAATGGGGGTTGGGATCCAGGCCTAACTTACAGGCCTTTCATATTTGCAGACTACTCTAGGCCATAGCCTGCAACATTCCCCCGTTTGATTATTCTCACCCGCAAGTGAGAAGGGGTGAGAATTAAATCACTCATTAGTCAATTAACACATTATACAGGTGTAATAGCATCATCGTGGGGTATAGGGTAATATTGCCACATAGCTAATATCTTTGTAGCTGCCTTCCTTTCTACATTGCTATCAATGGCTGCTGACTTTATTCAACTGTGATAAATCCAGGGTTCGAGTTCTGCAACTTTAACTGCTGTTGGGGTTAACAAGATGACAACATAAGGTCCCTTCCAATGCGGTGTCAACGGTGTCTTTCTCCACTCTTTGATCCACACCGAGACTCCAGGCTTGAGAGGATGCAGGGGTTCTGTTAGATGGATGAGCAGCTGGTCTTGTACCCACGTATGAAGACTCTGCAAAACAGAACTTAAAACCAATAGTTCTTGTCTAGTAATTTCAAATCTAATCTGTTCCATATCTCCCTTTATATCCTATACAATAGGCGGGGGTCGCCCATACAGAATCTCAAAAGGGGAAACTCCTAAAGACTTAGCAGGGGCTAAGTATATCCTAAGAAGGGCTATAGGAAGAACCTGGGGCCACTTCAGGTGAACCTCTTGGCAAAGTTTGGACAACTGAGATTTCAGGGTTCTATTCATACATTCTACTTTTCCTAAATTCTGAAATCTGTAGGCAGTATGCATCTGATAATGTCAATATCTCGGGGCCTTACTTAATGGACTTGCTTCCTGAGGTTATCCACCCTCATTCTTTGTACAGGGCCCCATGTGCATGCAAGGTTGTAAGGGCATACTTGGAATCTGGGTACACGTTTAGACAGAGCCCCTTTTCCTATTGTCAGTGCTCTAGTAAGAGCTATCAGTTCAGCTTTCTGTGCTGAAGTTCCTGGGGCCAGGGCTGAGAACTCAACTACCAGATCAAGGGTCACCACTGCATATCTGGCACAACAATGTCCATTAATGATGACAAGACTGCTTCCATCTACAAAGAAAGTCCGTCCAGGGTTCTCCAAAGGAACATCAGTCAAATCAGGGTGACCTGAGAATATAGTGTCCATAGTTTCTAAACAGTCATGATCAGGGGGGTCAAGACCAACTGGTAACAACGTAGCAGGATTCAGAGCTTGACTGACCTTCAATTGTATCTGGGGGTTTTCACACAGCATACTCTGATACCTCAACATTCATGCATTAGCTGGAAGTTTCCTTTGTGTTTCATAATTAAAGCAGCACCTGTTCACTACATACTACCCCGAATCCAGCCTTAGTAATCCTACATGTGAACCCTCAGACAATCACTCACTACACCTAAACAATCAGATTCAGTATGAAAAAGGATAATCAACTGATCCCTCAGAAGTACTCCCAGAAATAGAATTTAGACTCCCAGTGTAAATAAGATGTAGATAGGATCTGCCTGAAAACAGATAACAGTGTAAATACAATGTATATAGTTCCCCCAGTTACTTCCAAGTTGATCTCCCTGTTTATTGTAAATACAACTCAGAGTGCCTGGGTTGTATAGTTGATGTTAAATGTAAACCGCTCTGATCTAAAATAGAGCGGTATAGAAGAACTGTTAAATAAATAAATAAAAATAAATAAATAATGGTTAGAACAGAGTGTGGTACAGTAACTTGAAGATTCTGTCTCAAAGTGAGCTTGTCTGCATTGCTCACTAGGAGGGCTGTAGCTGCAACAGCTCTCAAACAAGGGGGCCAGCCTTTTGCAATTACATCCGATTGTTTTGACAAATAGGCTACTGGTCGTTGCCAAGATCCAATGAGATTGAGTCAACACTCCTAGAACGTTTCCTTGTGACTCATGAACATAAAGACTGAAAGGTTTTCTGGACATCTGGTAGACCCAGAGCTGGTGATAACATCAGAGCGGTTTTCAAAGATCAAAAGGCTGCATCCTGTTCAAGTCCCCATTCCAATGGAGACTTTTCCATTTCTTTGGTAGCTTGATAAAATGATTTTGCTAGCAGCGCAAAATTGGGGATCCATATACGACAGTACTCTGCGGCACCCAAGAAGGCTCTCACTTGCCTCCTGGTGGTTGGAGTAGGAATACTGCATACAGCTTCTTTGCGTTCTGGTCCCAGGCGTCTAATTCTGCTGGACAACTGGAATCCTAGGTATTTAACTTGTTTGACATAATTATGCTTTGGCTCTTGAGACTTTGTATCCAGCCTCATTAAAAAGGTGCAAGAGTTCACTGGTGGCTTATAGACATTCACTTTCTGAGTTGGTGGCTATGAGCAAGTTGTCCACATACTGGAGAAGAACCCTTTCTCCTGGGTTCACATAGTAGCTTGAAAAATCTTGATTTAAAATAGCACTGAAGAGAGTAGGTGAATTCTTGAATCCTTGAAGTAATCTAGTCCAGGTGAGTTGGCCCCGCCTTCCTGTTGTGGGGTCTTGCCATTCAAAAGCAAACAAAAGTTGACTGGTGGGGGCTAGGCGTACACAGAAAAAGGCATCTTTCAGGTCCAGGACGGTAAAATGAGTAGCCTCAGCGGGGATTAGTCCCAAGAGAATATAACGATTTGGTACCACTGGGTGTATAGTTTCAGCTGCATCATTCACTCGCCTCAGATCTTGTACTGGGCGGTAATCCCCTGTCCCAGGTTTCTTAACTGGGAGAAGGGGGGTATTCCAAGGTGACTGGCACTCCTTGAGAAGTTCATACTTCAATAGTTTCATTAGCTGGTCGGGGAAAAGGATACTGCTTCACATGCACTGGTTCCGCTCCTGGCTTGAGGGTGACAATGACAGGGGCTATGTTCTTCGCTAGGCCAGGTGGATTATCTTCTGCCCATACTCCAGGTGGGGCTATAAGGTTGGTGGGTATACAGGAACTAGCTGGCTTGATTGGAGATGCACTATAGAACCGCTACTCTTCTTCTCGGGGAACAGTCAGCACCATCAATCCAGCAGGCTTTGGGTTCACAGTCATTTGCATTTCTCCCCCTTCAGCAAAGGATATTTGTGCCTGGAGCTTTGCAAGCAGATCTCGGCCCAGAAGTGGAATAGGGCACTCAGGCATATACAGGAACTGGTGCATTATTTTCTGTCCCCCTAGTTCACACATGCGGTTCTGCAGGAGAGGCTTTGTGGCCTTAGCCCCAGTAGCTCTGACAATGGTGATGCATCGAGAAAACAAAGGGGCTACTGGCTTTAGTATTCTGCTCCTGTATCCCCCATAAAGTCCATATATTGGTCCCCTATTTTCAGACTGACCATAGGCTCCTGGGGACCCAGGGAAACTTGGAGTCCGGTCTGGCCTAGTCTTCATCCATGCTGTAACCCTCTTCGACTGCCACTCACTCTATAGCTGCTTCCCTCTCTTGCTGGAACACTGTGCTCGGTTTATTCTTTCTAAAATCAAGTACTCCCTCCGCCCCTCCTGGGGGTGGAGTCAAGATACGGGCATTCACTTCTCTAATATCCTTCTCTGCAATGGGCGCACTGATTCGCACCCAGTGGGGGCCTATCATTTTCACGACCCCTTTCACTTCCTCTGCTCCTTCGATTAGGAAAACCTCCTCCACATCATTCAACTAAAGTATCAGCAAGAAGATCTGTTTTCTTCTTTATCTTACATTCACTTTCTCTGTCACATTTATTTCCACAATTCACAAACTTTCTGAACAACTTCCATTAACTGTGCTGTATTCATGCCCGCAAATCCATCCAGTTTCTGCAATTTCTGTTTTATATCTCTCTGGGACTGACTGACAAAAACGCAAATTCTTCTGGGCTGCTGGATCGCATGGGGTATATAGTGAGGGCTGCCTGCGCTATTTGGATCCCATTTGGGGCCATCAAGGCTGATGGGTCTGCATAATACTGTTCATTAGTTCAATCAAATCCTAAGGTTCCTCAGTGTAGGAGGCATAATGCAGCTTTCAGTTCAGTAAATCAGTGGCAGAAACAAAGCTGGTCAGCTGGCTAGTGCAAAGCTGGCCCTGGACCTAGTGCAATGGGATAACGTGACCCTCCCTTTTACTGGTAGTTGTACTTCTGAAGGCATACGGCAATCGGGACTGTCTGGGTTCCACTTCATGTTCTCGGGCGCTGGCTGTGAGTGACCCTGAACTGGCAAATGAATCCCTGCTTGTAGTGTCATCGGTGGACTGTGGCCTACTCTGAGTACTTTAAACTGTGCCGGGGCTTTCGGTCAAGAGGGGGTGCACGTCCTTCTGCTGCGGAGGTGACTGGTGAACTACTTGGGGTACATTTGCAGGGAGGTGTTCCCCCCCCCTGCCCCAGGCTCTGCCCGGGGTGGTAGCAGAGCTGAGGGAACTGGCCTATAAAGATAATAAACGGGCAGGTTTTTGTTTTTTTTTTCCCTCACAAACATTCAACTAGGAGTCTATGTAGGGGAACTGATCAGGGAACATTCTCTGTACAATCTGATGAAAACGGGAAATTACGGGGCCATGAAGTAGCTAACACTGGCCACTCCCCTTTCATAGAGCATTTCTAATAGGGACGGAGACATTTTAAGTCTGTAGTCTTCAGCAAAGTCCTTGCTAAAATTCCTAGTCATACATTTCAACAAAATCTGCGTGGACTCTGACCCCCCCCCCCCCCACCCCACACCAGTCAGGCTGCATTTTCCTGTGGACTAAGCATAATGGATGTGTGCTCATTCTAAATAAGTACAATTTAGATAAAGTCCTTAAAATATAAAACTATTATTTTGCAACATGTTATAACAATCCCAGCAGAAAGAACTATAGCTCCTAACATGACGGCCACATATCTGTTACGTATGACTGGAATAAAATTACTTGGCATGAAAACTAACTGCCAGCCGTAATCGGCATGTCTCTGCAAAAGAAATTACTTTAAATCTTACAGTTTTAGGAAGCAGATATTCAAAAGACATTCCGAATACTTTTTTCATAAAGTGGGTGGATATCTAGAATACATATACACCTTTTTTCTTCCTATTTTATTTTTATTAACAGTAAGTATGTCTTCTATGAGGTGCTTGCCGCAGTATATCAGGAACTAGAATTCAAGCACGATGAACTCCTTATTCACTCAGGATTTAAATCACTTTCAAGTCGCGATCTGGTACTACTGGCTCGGGATGCTTCATAGTCCTGTCAGGGTTCTTAACCTCTACTTCGTAGGACAAAGGGAAAACAACAGCAGTTTCCTGAATTTTTCTATCATTCCCTATTTAAACCATTACAGTGCTTACTGAAGATTTGAACATAAATAACACAAAACAAGGCTAAGCCCACAAATGCATTATAGCCCTACAGAAATTCTTCTCACTTGGTCCGTTACAAGAACAGCTAAGGAACTCGAACGGGGTTAATAAGAACTTAACCCTTTCCAGGCTAAGCCCAAAACTGTCGGGATCCACAATCCTGACTAAACATTCTTATTAAATGATATATAATACATGACCATAGCAGAAGGAACATCACTATTAAAACATATTGAATAAAACAGGTACAATTTTCCTGAAATAAGCACAAATTAACCCAGTTGCAAAGTGTTGAGATTAAGCCTACACAGAGTTAATAAGACACTGCACATTCCTTTCTCCAGACACGCCCCTTCTCTAGCCAGCCAGTTTCATGCTGTGCGAAAGGAAAAAAACTGGAATGCATAAGACAGCTTCTTTACTGAAAAAGTGACAACTGAGTTTGTTTCCTTCTGTCTTCTTTTCTGCTTAATACTATTTCTTAATCGGTAAACTGTTCCACAAATTACCCAACCGAATAATCTCACATTTATGCCAGAAGGGAAACTCGTGGTTTCAACAGATAACAAAAATCAGATACACAGTAAGGACAGACAAACACCAAACGCTTCCTCCTTTTTGCGACCTGGGCGCAATCGCCTGGCCAGGAACTGCGCTACTCAGGAGTCTGCTCTCGCTCGGCCTGTATTTCAAGACCTCTCAATCACACAAGCAATCATATTTTAACAAGAAATCATTTTTCAAGTGCCCAGGTTTTTCTGACTGACTATTTCAAACAAGAAGGGTCGATGGCTTCGGCTTCTGCTTTCACTTATGCGGAGCGTACTAGGACCGCCCTTATGAGAGGTGATCGGGCTCTCTTGTCTCGCGCATACTCATGCGAGATTTTCCCAGTTAGTCTCGCGCATACTCATGCGAGATTTTCCCAGTTAGTCTTTACCAAATCAGTCTTGCGCATACTCATGCAAGACTTTTTCCCCAGGCTGGACTGACTTTTAAACAAGAAAATATCTACTCACCGGATCCAGTTCCTGATACCAAACCAGTTCTTGGGTTGGACCCTGGACTCCCCTCGGGTTCTGAGGTGTTGGCCAGCTGGACCCAGTGGCCTGCCGAGGCAAGGCGGAACCCTCTCCGATACAAAGGGATCAGCGGCGCCTGAGACGTTCCCCTTGCGGTCGGACAGACATGGTTCCAACCGGACCAAACCTTTGAGGCGAGAAGTCGTGGTATATTCACTGGCATACCATCCCCTGCTCGCACATTCCCGGCCAACGCACCAAGAATATGTAGCAGCTGATAAGCATGCAATAAATAAAACCAGGAGTCTGTTCAAAGATCCAAGCCGATTTATTGTGCACAGGCCCAGTCAGTCAAAGCTTCAAAAGGAACTGAGCAAAGTTTTTACAGAGACATACTCATTTATACCCTTTTCTTCTGTTTGATACATGAGAACTTTCTATTGGTTCCAGCTTGATACATGCAAACTTCCTATTGGCTCCAACGCCCCCTGCACTTGTCCAATTAGAAATCCCTCCGGGGCCTAGCAACCAGCCCCCTGCTTTAGGACTGTTCTAACAATGGTGCAGTTTCTAGGTTTGATACTTCTCTACTGCAAGGTTATCCCTAACTCCAGGAATGCATGTATTGAAACATTTCTTTCTTTTGCACACAAGAGAATAATGAAAGACTTATGAATTCATGTAAAACTTCTTATTAAGCAGTTTAAGACAATTTTCTCATTTTTCACAGATTTTTGGTTCTTTTCTAGCTATAATGGGGGTTGGGATCCAGGCCTAACTTACAGGCCTTTCATATTTGCAGACTACTCTAGGCCATAGCCTGCCACATTGGGACTGATTGCATCTTGCTTATTGTCGGAGAAAGCAAACGTGTTCACCTGTAGCACACATTCTACATAAACAGCAGTATTAAGCAACTTTGCTTTCCTTAGGTTGGTTAAAAGTTGGAAATGCTCATGTGTGTTCACGGTTTCTTGGAGTAAAATAACAAATGCCCTGCCCTTTTAGCAATACCTGCTGGACAGTCTATTGATGGCTTTGCTAAAGCCTTTTAAATTTTTGATCACACATTGCTTTGGCCTTAAGTTGCTGTTGATTATGGACATGGGCTTAAAGATAGAAAAGTGCAGCACAAAAGTTCATGTCCTTTAGTCTCGGCAAAAGATGGCAGTGCAGGACTTGACAGATCGTGTTGGCTTGATGAAGCCAGCCCCTGACATAGCTGCCAATCACAGAGGGTTAGGGCTAGGGTGTAGAATCCTATTGTGAAGAATGCATAAACATAACTATAATATCTGCAAAAACAGCATGCAAAACACAAAATAATATCTTGCTTTTGATAAGTCTGCACTTCTCATCAAAGTACCCTATTTCATTCCTCATAACAAAAAAGAACTCTTGACCTGTTGATTCTAGAGCATCAGGAAGCGCAAGTTAAGTAATTAAGCTGCTAGTTTGATGGGTAATAGGCCAGTATATCCAGTTCATGTTTATTCAAGCAATGTAAGTTTAAATTATTGTCATTAGCAGGTATCCAAGCCTAATTATTACCAGTGCTACAATTTTTTTGTAAGTAGAATAAACTACGGAATCTTTTTAAAAGTAATTATGATCAAAACACATTCTGGACTGTTGTGTTCCTGGTAGTGATTAGCACAACCATTAGTAGTGCTTGTCAAGGAATTGCTCAAACACTGCTATTGTAATCTCACTTAGCTATCTTAAAAGAATTGGTCATATGTCTGTAAACAGGAGTAGAAAGGAATGCTTGTTTTCTTCACCCTCCCTGTGAGACTAATAATTGTATGCTGTATTGTACCCCAAGACAGACTGAATTAGGAAGATTTGAACTATTGAAGTCGAACTGTCCTTGGGCATAAGAAATGCATCCATAACTTTAGTTTTTCTTTTAGTGGTAGAAGATGACGACGATGATTTCCTTACAAATCATCCTGATGGCGATTTCTTGCACAACAGCAATGGCAGTAAAGAAAAATGTAAGTACCACCGTCCTAATGCGAGTATCTGTACAGAAGACTGTTTAAAGCAGGAGAGCTAGCTAGATTCTCAAATGGTCCACTTGCATGGTTTTCAAGTCTGTCATTTCCACAGTAGAGATTTTATGAACTCTTTGATTTTGTGTTAATATGTTTTTTCTTAGTTTTTCATTAAAACCGTTGCACCTTTTATTATTGTCCTATCTTTCTCTAGGTGCACTTTATTGACTTTATTATATTGTACTTTGAGGGCAGTATTCAAATTTACTCATATTTGGACAGAGACCATGCATACTTTGTCTGCTGGCATTGCATAAATTCCTAAATCCAAAGTCTGTATTTTTAATTTGAATCTTGTTGCAGGTACAAAATGTACATTGTCCATTACATCTCATTTTCTGTAGGTAGGGTTTTACTGGAAAAGTACACATAATAGGGCATCTATATAAAATGTCCAAAAAGAGACCTGCTTTTTAAAGATGACATCTGTGTGCCTTTATAAAATAGACTCAGAACTAGGCCTAATGTGCACAAATTCATGTCTGCTCTGAAGGTGTAAATAATGCATGTGTGAATATTTTCTACAATACACACATTACAATATTGCTCCTCCCCCTCCCAAACTACATATCCCAAGGATTCCTAAAACTTGGTGTGCTTGTGTTGGCATGTGTTCTTTATAAAATTACCTCAACAGAGTCAAGATCCCATCTGTACATGTACTTTTCCTACCCTGATCCAATCATGCCTCCAGAAACGCCTGCTCTTAGTGTAGCTAAAGGAATGTAAGGCAAGTTGTAGAAGGATGCACAGGATTTTAGCTGCATTGAGAGAGAGCTTTTTTAGACAGGTGATTAACACAGGGAAAACTCTGGGCCAGATATTAAAATAAAAAAAAGCTGAGCTCCTAAATTTGTGCCCTTTTTTTCAGCCACACTTAGGAGCCTAAGGGGGTATGTTTTTTTTCTAAACCGGGCTAATGGTTAACCCAGGCTATCCACAACTAGGTCCCATTGAATAACATGGGACCTTGTTTCAGATAACTCAGATTAACTGCTAGCCCAGTTTAGTAAATATACGCCTATGTTTTCAACTGAAAATGCATTCTAATTTAAGAACTTAAAATGTATGCTCCTAAATTTAGGCCCGCTATTCATTTGCCTAGATTTATGAGCCTAATTTAAGTGCTGAAAATCATTGCTAAGCTCACTGCTTTTCCCTGCCCTAAAATCACCCCTGTTGCAGCCCACTTTTTCTGCTCCCAAATTTAGGAATTTAGTGAAATTTTAAAAAAATATTTAAACCCTCAGCCCTAGTAAATTTTTAAAGAAGCCAGTTTAGGCACATAGCTCTCAGGAGCATAAATCCTTTGAATATCCTTTCTATCCATATAAATCACTTTGAAATGACTCATTTAGCAATGTGACACATACATAGACTTCTGATGAAGGTTTGCAGTTGATCATTACATTCCTTATAAGGCATAAATAGAAGGTGGTTTCTTAATTGTATAGCAGGAAAAACTGTATTATGTGTGAAATTTCAGATTTATCTCTTAGCAGTCAGAGATAATGAGACAAGGCAAGCAAGGGGAGACAGAACTAGAACTCATATTCCAAACTGAGTTAGAATAAAAGCTAAAAGTATCATGTGAAAAATATTTTCTGCACAAAAATTGTTGCGACTTTGGTGGAAAAAAAGGCATAGCATTAACATGATTGCTTATATCATTGTAATAAATGTAGTTATCTAAATTTTATTTTGGTACTGCTGCTTTGATACTACATTTTTCAGTAAAATGTCTTTTCCAAAAGTTTCCTTTGATATTAAGAAATAATAATATGATGTTTGTGTACTCTGTTCAGCCACATTGGAAAGTACTTGCCTCAAACCTAAGTGTGATATGTCTTGAAATCTTGTGAAAAATCACATGAACGAGCACAGTGCATGTTTTGCATAGAAAGCAAAATTCTTATCAAGTTTCCACATATATATGCAGTACTCTAATATTCATTTCTTTTATAATCGCTTGACATGTTCTAGAAGGGTTTAAGAAATTACTTTCCTATCCTTATAATGGAATATTTGAAATCTGCTTATTGGCATTCAAATTATTAATTCTGCATATTTTGTATTTAATTTACGCATTTTGAGTCTGTCCACTCCTTATATATCCAGCTATACATTTGATCTTTCCTAACCTAACCTATACAGATTTCCAAATTGCTATATGCTGTGCTGAAGCTATCTAACTGTCAAGGCTGATTCACCAGAAAGTAGTCATTTTTATCTCTCTGCTTATATGCATCTTCGAGGAAGGCAAGCCAGGAAGGTTGGTAGTTGAGCTGAAACTTCTCTAAGAACCAGAACACAGAACCAGTTTAATTAGAGAGGAAAAACACAATTTTAGAAACAAAATAGAAGTTAACTTTTTCTGACACTGTCCTTGTTTTGTTTAGTTGCTGTTTATTCCCTCCTTTCTTCGTCTTTTCCATTTCAGGTTTGTCGCTATCTCCTCCTTTTTTCTCTTTTCTAATATTACTCATCTTCTCCAAGCACAAGCAGAATAGCAGGTCCTCACAGGTGAAATAGGTGACATCATTCAACAGAACCTTGGTGGGGAAAAAGGTCTCTCCAGCAAGAAACATTCTGGAAGCCTTCAAGAGACTGGACCACTTATGTATACCAGTTCCCACCTTCCATCATCAAATGGGACCTCATTCTTCATTTTTCCACAGAGCCGGTAAGATGTGCTATTTTGCCTTCGTCTCACTTCGTGGTTCCTTTTCAATTTTTAAAACTTTCGCATTTTGTCACGCGTGGATCTCCTCTTTTGTTCCTCTAGTGTCCCAAGTTCAGTTTTTAAATGTTTTCAAGTTTACTGTTTTGTGCATTCACACTCCCCCTTCTCAGAGTTTGGCAATCCAGCAGAGGCCTATTTATTCAGAAATCGAGGAGTTTGATTTCTGAATAGATAGCTTTACAGCAGTATCTCCCAGAAGAAAGCCCCCAGTGGTTATAAAAAGTGGAAGCAAGGCCATTTCTGGTGTGGGTACCCAAAACTGGTGCTTGCAGTGTGTCTAGCTTGATAACAAACTCACTTAATGTTGTTAGAGTTGTAGCTGTGAAGAGTAGTGCAAAAGAAAATCTGTTTCTCTTGTTTGCTCCATCGATGGCTATATTGGAGGAGTCTGTCTTGAGGGGTCCAGGAGATGCCTCGGGTGCTGCAGTTGTCAGTGTCAAGTGTTGATAGAGGCTTTTGGGAACAAACATCAAGCGATTCCCATCTGAAGAAAAAGGATGTGTCCTCTTCATTAATACCTAGGTCTTTCACTGTAAAAAAAAAAAAAAAAAAAAAATAGGACCTTAGCTGGGTTGTCAAGCTCCCAGAAGAGGAAGGGGGAAAAGTGAATGTAAAAAATAAAAAGTAAACTTGAAAATATTTGAGAAACATAACTCTGAGGCATTGACATCAGATCCCATTGGAGCATGGCTTTAAGAACACTGAGGTACTGCTGGCTGTCATATTTGTGAAGCATCTCCAGACGGAGGTCCACTCAAGCCGTCGAAGGGAATGACACCATGGACTCAAGACCAGACCACTAATATACCTCAAGTGGGGTCATCTGACTCTTCTCTTTCTCTTCACATATCCAAGAGATAACCAAAACATGTCGTTTCTTTCTGTATAACATCAGCAAAATTTGTTCATTGTTCTCAGAACATACTACCAAGATCCTTATCCACTCTGTCATCACCTCCCTTCTAGACTACTGCAACCTTGCTGGCCTTCCATTGAATCATCTATCATCCCTTCGATCTGTTCAAAACTCAGTTGCACGGCTAATTTCTGCTAGTGTCTTTATGCTCATGTAATCCCTCTTTTCATTTCACTTCATTGGCTCCCTGTTTGCCTTGAAACACTCCAAACCTGGTCTTTCTCTGAGCAATATATAACACAATTAATGAAAAATGCTCAATTGCAACAATATCTTCTATTTAGTCCTTGTGGTTATATCAAACCAATGAATCTTATTTTTAAAATTTCTTTAAATCATATTTTTATCTTCGTTGAAGGTCTCAAACTTATTTGGCACACTTCCGGACTGATGACTCGTCCAAACTCAAGTGCCTATTTGCATCAACGACCTTCTACGTACTTTAAGTGATTTAAGAAAATGAAAGGAGCACTCTTCTTATTTCTTAAGCCAATTACATGAATTTCTATCAAAATATAAACTCCTCTTTACAGATGTTATATTCAGGCTTCAAGAAAACACTTAACTTGTGTTTGAAACTTTGAAACTTCTTCAGAATGTTCCCTTCTCATTCTTCCGATCCCTGGGGAGTTTATATTTTGATAGAAATTCATGTAATTGGCTTAAAAGTGTGCTCCTTTCATTTTCTTAAATCACTTAAAGTCCATAGAAGATCATTGATGCAAATAGGCACTTGAGTTTGGACGAGTCATCAGTCTGTAAGTGTGCCAAATAAGTCTGAGACCTTCAACGAAGATAAAAATATGATTTAAAGAAGTTTAAAAAATAAGATTCATTGGTTTGATATAACCACAAGGACTAAATAGAAGATATTGTTGCAATTGAGCATTTTTCATTAATTGTGTCTGTCTGCCTTAGCATACAGTTGAAATTTCTCCTACTTACCTGCAAATGCATTCATTCTGCAACTCCTCATTACCTCTCCTCTCTTCTCTCCCTACACCCCTCCATGCATTTCTGATCATCAAGCAAATCACTTTTATCTATACCTTTCTCTAATACTACCAACTCTAAACAATGTTCTTTCCTCCTTATTGCACTATATACCTGGAATAGATTTACTGAGTCAGTACATTAGGCTGCATCTCTAGACCTATTAATATCCATGCTAAAAATTCAAATCTTTTAGATCCTGCCCCCATTTTTTGTCTTGTCTACACCCATGTGTGTGTTAATCATTTCTTGCAGAGATTTACCCTGGTCCCCTGTCTTTTCTGTTTGTCTTAATAGATTGTAAGCCCTGTGGAGAACAGACTCTCTCTTATGTGTGTATGTACAGCGCTACGTATGCTTAAATAACGCTGTATAAATAAGTGGTAGTAGTAACAGTAAATGACTTTAGAGGACGTGGCCTCAACTTCTGTTCCCCTTTTCACCTTGACATTGGCAGCCTTCAAGGAGTTAGTTGGAAGATCAATGAGGGGCTATTATGAGTCTCTAGTCAATTTAAAATAGCCCTGTTTTGGTGTCATTGACACAGTGTGTCACACAACCAATTCTTGAGACAAATGCTTTTCCTGGAGGTGGCTTATCGATGCTCAGGCCTCTAGTGACCTTGGAGTTAGTGTCAGCCGTGCCAAAGTCTGTCTCCTGCTCATCAGGGCTCACCAAGGTGCAGGTGTACAAACAACCTCTCTTGGAGTACTACATTGAGCCTGAATCAGAGCACTCGTGGGATTCAACTTACGAACTTGAAGAATTTCCTGGAGAGCAGCTTCCCATTGGTTTACTGTTAGATCCCACTACTCCCATGAAAGTAAAACATCTGTCAGAAGACATTTCCTTCACCAACTTTATTATGAAAATAGCAGATGCTATTCAATTTAAAGGAAGAACTCAGGGAAGAACAATTGTGCATCTTCCAATTCCTCATCAATCCCCCCCCCCCCCCCCACCAAGGAGGCTGACGCAATGCCCGTTCACAGAATCCTGAAAGATGCTCAGATGAGAATGCAGGAGATCCTCTTCCTCTGTGCCACAATTAAATAAGAAGGCTGACTCCTTGTGTAAATTCCATAGGGCTCTCAAATTAAAGAAGCAGCAATTTATGCACTGTTCCATGGTGACTGAATCAATTCTCAAGAGAATTAAGAGTTCCAAGTCAGTCATCAGTGCTAAAAGGGACCAAGGGAGAGATGCTAGGTCATTGGATTCCTTGGGAGGGAGGTGTTCTAAAATACTATACCTCACACCTAGCTATCAGCTCTTTATGGACCACTACATGCAAATCATTTTGCATAAGTTCAAGGAGTTCACAGCCTTTTGTCTTAATAGCGAGTCTGCTAAATTCTAGTCACTAGTGGGCAAAGGTAAGAAGTTGGAAAAGCACATGGTCAAGTCAGCCTTTGATGTTGAAAAGGTGGCATTGAAAGCCTCTTCCCATGGATATTGATGCTTGTAGATTTTCATGACTGCAAGTCATGAGACCTTAGCTATGATGTATAAGAGAGGTTCGTTGGTGTGCCTTGCCACTGAAAGAATCTTTTTGGAGGCAGCTTATATGTGAAACATTCAGATATCTCTCCCAGTACAGTTATCAGACTGACTTATTTATTTACAGTTTAAACCCCTTTCTGACTGAGGTCAATCAATGGAGGTGTACATAAACAGAAGAAAAATACAGTGCACATTGCCCAGTATCAGTGCCCACCTGCACCACCCCCCCAATACCCCACAACAACCCCTACAAGAGAACAAGCGCGAAGCATAAAGATGGAAGCAGAATGTCCACCCCTAGCACTATTGCGCATCCCTCCTGCCCACTATCAGGCACCCGTAAACAGGACCATTTTTAACAACTTACAGAAGGTGAATAAACTGCCGACCATTTTGCATTTCCAGTGGCAGCGTATTCCACAAGTCGGACCCTACCACTCTGGAAATCTGGGTCCTCCCACATACTGATTGCACCTCCTCCAGGCCGGGAACAACCAGTAAGTGGTCCTGTGATGACCTATGTGCCCTCCTGGTCTCGTACCAGCCTCATAATCCCTGCAGATAACCCGGGTGACCATCATGAAGCACACGAAAAACAGCAACTGTCAGCTTTAACACGTACTGCTCACAAATAGGAAGCCAGTGCAGCTGCCACAGAAGTTGGGGCCATACTGACCTTCTGCCTGGCACCAAGCAGAACCCACGCAGCCATGTTCTGCATGACCTGCAGTCTGCAAACGGACTGCTTGGGCAGCCCAATATAAAGAATGCTGTAGTAATCCAGAGTGCCTTGAACAAACGCCTGCATCACTAGCTGCAATGCAGAGGCCTCCAGATCAGCATCTAGGGGGGTGTGGGCGACAAAGGAGATCCTACTACTCAAAGGTGTAGGTATCCTTTCCCTTCTCATTTCAGATAAGCTCAACAGGGATCTTGCTATTATCCAAGAAAGCAGAGAGCTCCAAAGCTACAATCTGCTCCCCAACCAAAGTGCAGGACAGAGTTTTGATGGTCTCCAAGAGAACATATGCAATGTTCCAGTATCCATTTCGGACAAGGGAGAAGCTAAGAATGTATGTAAAAACCATTGACCCCTTCTAACCTTCGATCATTGGGTCCTAAACATTAGCTTGCAAGTATTTAATCCAGATCTTCATCTTTTGGGGGCAGGAGTTGCACTCCCTATGTTGTTGTTGTTGTCTGATGTATGCTATTGATATGCAGCTTTTTCTCCCAGTAAAATCTGATATCCTTTGTGTTCATGAGAAGGTTTTACAGCAGTGGTTCCCAACCTTTTCAATGCCCCATACCCCTAGGAAATGTTTGATTAATGTTCGCACCCCCTACAAAAGTAATACCACAGGGAGTGTGAGCAGAGGCTATGGGTGAGCTGAGAGGCCCTGAGGGGCAAAATACTTAATGAACTCTCGCGATCGTGAATTTGAGTGAAACAATATACAATGATTATGTCAGATGTTGCATTATGATTTTAAAAGCAATACTCTGATGATAATCAGTTACTTACTTATATGTTAATTCTGTTATTCTCTCCTTTGTATTAAACAACAACTGGCAGCTGGCTGAGTGGTGACTCGTCACTAAGGGACACAAGCCACTCTTTGTTGCATCTCCTGAAAGTCCATCTCTCACCCCCTGGGGGTGCGTGCACCCCTGTTTTAGAGCATGTAAGGGTAGTGCAGCACTGGTTTGCTGATTATAGATGTGCCCGCAACTATGGGGAAACAGTTTTCAATGGATAAAGTATCCCATTTATTGAAGTGAGATTATAGGATGATATTTCTACTTTACCTTACTGATCCAAAATCAAAACTGTAAGAATTGTGCTGGATAGCAAATTGACTGTTCGCAGTCAGGTGCAATGGTAAAATCTTCTTTCTTTTGATTCAGCACCCAAAGTATTTCTTCCCTTTTGGATGACTTCGAGACTGTGTTGCAGGCATTCTCATACTGGTAAATCTCTACTATTGTTAGTCATTGTATCTTGAAGCTCTTGGTTATATTTTGTGGATATTGCAGTTAATTCAGAAATGCTGCTGTATAGCAGTGACCAGTTGTGCATACCATAAGTGCACAACCTGACAGAGAGCACTGTACTGGCTGCCTGTAGTTTGGCTAGTATACTTTAAGGTTTTATTTATTTATTTTATTTATTTACATTCTCTTATATACCGCGCTATTCTGCATCAGTGCGGTTAACATTGAACAAACTGAAATTACATTGAACAGGGCATTATAACTTGGAGATAACTATTTTACAGGGAACATGGGCTATGGAGGGTTAAGTGGCTTGCCCAAGACCACAAGGAGCACCTGTGGGACTAGAAACCCCAGTCCTTCCGACCCAAGGTTGCTGTCCTCTAGTGGGATTTGAACCCCGACCTTCCGGCCTGAAGTACCTTGCCCCAACCACTAGGCCACTCCTCCACTCCACTCCAAGGTTGTCATCTTTGTTCTGTGCAATAAATAAGGAAGCTTCTAGTTGCATTCAGTTCTTAGTAGCTCCTCAGATGACATCTAGATCTTTGCATGCTCATTTGTTTGCTATAGGAGATGGCTCATTGTCTATTGCTGGTCATTGTTTATGGAATTCATTATCCTTGTCCCTTCAGATGGAGAGAGTGAGACACTCTCTCTTCATAAAAATGTTAAGGCATACTTTTATGGTCTTGTTTTCCCTGATTAAATATTTGTTAGGTGCGTTTTACATAAGCAATAATGCCTGTTGTCGAGGCTCCAGCAGGGTGCGTATTTGTCTCTGCATAGGGTTCTTTGCATTTGGATTAAGGCAGACAAGAAAGGCAAAACTGCTGCTTTCTGCCTATGGGGATGCCATCTCCCATGGGCAGAAGAGAAGATGAAGACTGCAATTGCAGCAGATTGTGCTGCTGTGCATCCGCAGGGATCCTATCTCCCACGGTCAGAGGAAGAAAGTAGACAGATGGGCTACCTACAGTCTGGAAAAATGTTAGAGGCAGAGAGAGAGTGATCTAGAGAAGGCCAGAAAAATGTAAAGGGTCAGTGAACTTGTGAAAACCAAAATTGTTGGGGGAATGGAGGGCAGAGGGGGAGAGAGTGCTAGGTGGGAGGGAGAAGGGGAGAGAGTTTGGAATATGGAATAGAGTCAGCACGGACAGCAGAAAATGGGCTAGAGGGGAGGTTGAAGGGTAAAGAGATGAATGCATGGGGACAAAAGGGTACAATGAGTGCATGTCAAAAAGCTCACCCTACCTCCTGTAGAACACATACCAGCAACCCTCCCCTACTCCATACGTGTGCACATATACCCATGCCACATGCATACACACACAGGAGCCCCAGTTCCATAACATACAGAACACACACACATGCCACACCTCTGCAACACCATGTTCTCCAGGACCAAGCAGGAAGTCAGTCCTCACATATGGGTGATGTCAGCGCTGACGGAGCCCTCGTGCGGAGCATTTCCCCAGCTTTCAAGAAAAGCCTTTGGGGAATGCAGTACGCATGCGCGGTCCCCTTCCCGCCCAAGTGTGCCATCTTGCTCAGTCTTTCTTTTTCCGCGGAGCCCAACGGACGTGAGTTTGTGTCACCCGGGAAAAGTAGATTTTTTCAGCTATTTTGGCTTTTTATGATCCGGTTTGACACTGGTTCCCCTTCCCACCTGGGCTCGGTACACCGGTATCGAGTCCGGAATTTTGTTTTTTGTCCTTCGTGACTAGCGTTCGCGCCTTTTTTGTGTTTTCACTGGCAGCCCGGTCTTTTGACCTTGCATGGGTCCTTTTTCCCCCCATGGCTGCCAGCGGGTTCACAAAGTGTGATCAGTGCAAGAAACGTATGTCTCTCACCGACACACATGACTGCTACCTCGGGCCCGACCATAACCCGCTGGTCTGTGGCCTGTGCGGCAAAATGTCGT
Source organism: Ichthyophis bannanicus (assembly GCA_033557465.1). Taxonomy (NCBI): domain Eukaryota; kingdom Metazoa; phylum Chordata; class Amphibia; order Gymnophiona; family Ichthyophiidae; genus Ichthyophis; species Ichthyophis bannanicus. Next base: position 341,108,709 of record CM066032.1, read on the forward strand.
TGAAGGCACTTCGGAGCCGTCAGCATCAACGTGAGAGAATTTTCTCAGAGTCCGTGTCTGGCCGGGCCCGGACTTCGTCAGAGGCCTCGACATCTCAGGAGTCTGACCCCGAGCGCTGTCGGGGTTCCTTTGAGAGGGAGTCTCCCGCCTGGGAGCACAAAAGGAAGAAGAAGCTCGCGAGGGCAGCATCGGTGGAGGCTCCTGGGTCCTCGAGGGCCAGGTCACATAGCCCTGACCGCCGCCCCGGGCTCTCTGAGTCGGAGAGGCCGTCCAAGTTACCTCACGTGGAGCCGGAGTAACTGAGTCACGTAAGTGCTGTTGTCCTCATGGACTGTGCTCCGGGAGAACTGACGGAGTCGGGGTTGCTGAGTCTCCTGAGCTTAGACTCAGGCTGACGGCCTTGGAAAGCAGCTTGGCTGCCTTCATGGAACAGCAGCGGGTGCTGATTGCCAGTCTGACCAGTGCAACTGCTCTTGCCACCGGGACCTCGACGTCTAAGTCGACCCCAGAGACCGAGTCGATCCTCGGTCAAGGTCCCCCTCGATCTCTCGTGCGGGGCCAAGGTTGTTGACGCTGATACCCTCTGCGTCGGGGCGGGTGGCACCAAGGCCCACACGGCCGGAGCCGCTCAATTCCTCCTCGGAGGAGTCGGCATGGGAGACGGAGGATGAGGAGTCCCCGGACACCTTCCGGACCCGGTTGTCCCTTCGGCCATACCGGAGTCCCAGCCTTGGAGAAGGTCCCCGCCGGAGGATACACAGTTCTCGGACTTTGTGAGGGACATGAGCCAAGCTTTGGCTTTCCCTGCGGACGCCAAGGAGGAGCCTCGAGCTGAGGAGCTCAATGCCCTCCAGTATGACTTTCCTCCGAAGGAAGGCTTTACTGTACTGGTTCCTCCGATGCTGGAACGGCTGCTCTTCCATATGTGGGAGGCACCGGTCTTGGCGCCGGTTCTTAGCAAACGTGTCGATTCCATTTATCGAGTCTGTAAGAGCCCTGGGTTCCAAAAGGCACAGCTACCGCACAATTCCATGGTTGTGGAATCGGCTATGCACTGCCTGAAGAGTCAGAAGATGCACTCCTCGGTGCCCCCCGGCCAGGAGGCCTGGAACCTGGATGCCCTCGGTAGAAAGTGCTTCCAGGGCTCTATGCTATCTTGCCGTGTCCAGACCTACCAGCTGTACATGGGCATGTACCTACGAGGCCTGGCAAAGGAGATTGCCAGGTTCTCAGCTGGCCTCTCCGAGGAACCTTTGCAGAGGTTCAAGGCTTTGTCAACAGGGCTCCGAGAGTGCTCAAAGTTTATCTCTCGAGCAGCCTATGATGGCTTAAAGGCTTCGGCCTGGGTAGCCGCGGCCGGCATCGGAGCATGCCGTCAGGCCTGGCTACAGTCATCAGACCTGGAGTCATGGGTGCAGGACAAGTTGGTCGATGTCCCCTACCGAGATAAGCCCATGACTGAAAAGGCTGCAGAAATTGAGACTGAGACTCTCACCAGGACAAGGCTGTCCAGGAAGACTTCTGCCCCTTCTCAAAAAAAGAAGGGCTCGGGAAAGAAGCCCTTTTTCCCGAGGAAGGGTGCTGCCTACAAATCCTACCCTCAATATCAGGCTTCTCCAGCTCCCCAACAGGGTTAGCAGGCAAAGGGGCAGGGGCCCCGTAGGCAGAAGACCCCCAAGCCGCCAGCTCCAGCTCCTGCACAGCAGGGAGCGGGATTTTGACTCCTACAGCATAGCCTCTCCTCCACTCAGCACAGGGGGTCGGCTGACCCTGTATGCCTACAGGTGGCCGGCCATCACAGGGGATACCTGGGTATTGAGCATAGTCCAGGAGGGCTACATGCTCCACTTCCACCAGCTACCTCCCTCCTATTTTCTAGGGGAGCCTCCCAGACTCCCTCTATACAGGAACCTCCTCCTTCAGGAGTTGGCAAGTCTTCTAAAGGAACAGGCGGTGGAACCGGTGCCTCACCACCTGGAAGGGCAAGGCCTCTACTCCAGGTACTTCCTGGTACCAAAAAGGACAGGGGGCCTCCGGCCTATCCTAGACGTGCAAAACCTAAACAAATTTCAGGAGAGGGAAAAGTTCAAGATGCTTACCCTTGGGATACTGCTGCCTTACCTCCAGCAGGGAGACTGGCTATGCTCCTTAGACCTAGAGGATGCTTATACTCACATCCTCATTCATCCAGATCTGTCACGCCACCACCACTCGCCTCTAGGTTAGAGGGGCGTGGATTATTGAAGGAATTTTCTGCTGTATGCTTTTTCAGGTTTTTTTAAAACTATTTCCCTGCAATGCTCTCTGGGAAATGTAGTCCTTATTCAGCTGTATGAGTGCACCATGCAGAAAGCTGTAGTCAGGCTCAAGTAGGTAAGGCAAATGACAGAAATTTATTTTTATATACACAATGGTTCGATCATACCACACATAGGATTGTTGGTTCAGGACTCTTGGAAGCAAAAATTGTCCAAAACATATCCAACCACAAAATGTAGTTTTAAAGATTCTCTCTATTGCAGGATACACATTCTTTACCAGCAAGCCTAATTGTATTCCCTTCTTAGCTTTACTGGCTAAAGCACCAAACAAAAAGCACATTTAAAGTCTGTGGTAAACTTCCCCTTTATAAACACCAGGGAAACACAGCCACCCTGCTTGTGGAATAAGGGTACCTTTTTCCTGGATAACCTTCTTTCAGGACTGGCTTGCCTTCTCTACGTTCCCAGGTTTATTGCTTGGCACAGAGAACAGTCCGTGGGAGTGTCCTCCTCAATCAGCTTCACCTCAGGCTCTCCAAGATGCATAGGCTCTGACTCCCGTCGTGCTCAGCATGCTCAGCTAACAGCCTCCCGGGGGATTTTGGAGTCTCTCTTGTTCCTGGCTCCAAACTCTCCTGCAGCCGTGCTACATGCCAAATAGCACTCTCTCCAGCTGGAAGCTCCGTTACTCTGCTCTGCTCAGCCTGGCTTCCTGCTTCTCCTCTCCTCCTCTTCTTTTCCACTAAATCATACTCTGCGCTGGGTTTATACTTCCAGGGCTCTAGCTCCAACCCCACTCTACTCAGGTGACGGCAATCAGCCTGACTCCGGGCACCTGAGTGCTTGAAGCATTCACTGCCTAAAGGGTTCTGAACCTTGTATCCTCTCCCCTTCATTCCACTAGGGGGAGCCTGAAATGTTTTCTACGTGGAAGTTTTCTGATCCCTGGAGGTGTTTATGGCTTTCCTACCCTGTCTTGGTAAAAGAGGGCCCTTTACTAGAGTGAATTCCCTGTCTCTTTGTCCTCCCCTGGACTCTGGATAGGCCTCCTTGCCACAGACCACAGACAATATCTCAGATTTGTGGTGTGAGGAAACCATTTTCAGTACAGGGTACTTCCCTTTGGCCTAACCTCTGCCCCCAGGGTTTTCACCAAATGCCTGGCGGTGGTGGCGGCTTATCTCAGGAATCAGGAAATTTTCGTCTTCCCATACCTGGACGACTGGCTCATTAGGGGCCAGTCTTCCCAGGAGGCCCGACAATCCACTCTTCGCACCGTCTCTCTTCTTCAGCATCTGGGCTTTGTCATAAACTACGCAAAGTCCACTTTGCTCCCCTCTCAGAATCTAGAGTTTATAGGGGCAAGACTAGACACCCTTCAGGCAAGAGCCTACTTGCCCGAGGGCAGGGCTCACAGACTGATGGACTTGGGCAACCAGTTCCACAGCAGTTCTCATGTGTCCGCCAGGCACTACCTGTGGCTCCTGAGCCACATGGCATCCACGGTGCATGTGACTCCCAACTCCCGCCTGCACATGCGGCCTGCTCAATGATGCTTCAGAGCTCAGTGGACGCAGGCCACAGGCGATCTCCGAGACAGAGTAGAGGTGTCCAAACCACTTTTGGACTTCTTACAGTGGTGGCTACTTCTCCCAAACCTTCTCGGGGGGGGGGGGGGGGGTTACCTTTTCAAGTTCCAGCACACACAAGGGTGCTGACGACCGATGCATCCTTAATGGGTTGGGGTGCACATTGCCAGGGCATGTGCACTCAAGGCCGGTGGTCTCCTCAGGAGGCCATGCAGCAAATCAATCTTTTGGAGCTGCGAGCAATCCACTTAGCTCTACAAACATTTTCTCATGCCCTATCTCACCAGTCTGTCCTAGTTCAGACGGACAATCATGTGGCAATGTTCTACGTGAACAAACAAGGGGGCACCGGGGTCCAGGCTCGTATGTCGGGAGGCAGTGGCCCTGTGTTCCTTTGCAGTCAAGGCATGTTTCTCAAAGCAGTTTATCTACCTGGTCAGGAGAATTTCCTAGCAGACAAGCTAAGCAGGATTCTCCACCCTCACGAATGGCAGTTGAATCCATTGGTGGTCCAGCAGATCTTCCTCTGCTGGGGACTTCCATCCATCAATCTCTTTGCAGGTCTACAGAATCGTCAGCTGCCCAGGTTCTGCTCCAGACAGCCACATCCCCTGCGGATAGCAGCGGATGCTTTTCTGATCTCTTGGTCTATGGGCCTCCTTTATGCGTTTCTTCCCATGCCCCTGGTGACCCGAACTCTGTTCAAGATTTTCCGGGACAAGGCCTTGGTGATTCTGGTAGCCCCCAGATGGCCGAGGCAGTCGTGGTTTCCACTTCTGCTGCAATTGGCGGTGGAAACTTCATTCCCTCTGGGGTTGCAACACGATCTCCTCTCTCAAGATCAGGGTTCCCTTCTGCACCCCAATCTCAGGTCCCTCAGTCTGATGGCCTGGCTGCTGAAAGGATAGTGCTAGCTCCCTTATGTCCACCTTAGGAGATTGAGGAGGTGGTCTTGGCCTCTAGGAGGCAGTCCACCAGAAAATCCTATGCCCTCAAGTGGCATAGGTTTACGGTGTGGTGTGCTCAGCGCAATGAAGATCCTTTCTCTTGCCTTGTGCCAGTAGTACTGCAGTATCTACTTCAGCTATCAGACGTAGGCCTTAAGTCTAACTCTGTTCGGGTCCACCTCAGTGCCCTATCAGCGCACCACTCACCGGTGGAAGGACAGTCTCTGTCGACTCACCCTTTGGTGTCCAGATTTCTCAGAGGCCTGCTTCTACTCAAGCCTCCGGTTCGTCCACCAGCAGCTGAGTGGGATTTGAACGTGGTCTTGCAACAACTTACTCGCCCACCGTTTGAGCCGATGGCTACTTGCCATGTGCGCTTCCTCTCTTGGAAAGCGTTCTTCCTGGTTGCTCTTACCTCGGCCAGACGTGTGAGTGAACTACAAGTTCTGGTTTCTGATAGGCCATACACACGGTTCTATAGGAACAAGGTGGTCCTATGGACCCATCCCAAGTTCCTTCCAAAAGTGGTCTCCTCTTTCCACCTCAACTAGGAGGTGGTTCTTCTGACCTTCTTTCCCAGGCCGCATACTAGCCGGGCTGAAACAGTCTTGCATACCCTGGACTGTAAGAGGGCCTTGTCTTTTTACATAGAACGTACGCGGGGGCATCGAAGGGTTACTGAGCTCTTTGTCTCCTTTCACCGTAATAAGATGGGGTTACCTGTCTCCAAGCGTACGTTATCCACTTGGGTAGCAGATTATCTCCAGGAACAAGCAGGAATGTAGTCTTCACATATGGGTATCTTCGGTACCAACGGAGCCTGTGCAGGAACGCTCCCCAGCGTCCAATAGGAACGCTTTTGGGAGCATCCCTCAGCACGCGCGCTGCCTTCCCGCCTTTCCAACTGTCCCTCTTCAGTTCTTCATTTTCCGCGGAGCCAGCAGGATCTATTCCCTGTCACCGCAGAAAATTCAGTCTTTAAATTTCTTTTCTTGTGGTCGCGTTTGCCTACCGCACGATACCTACCGGTACCGCCGGTTCTTTTCTTTTCATTAAAAAAAAAAAAAAAAACCTTTAGGCTTTAGCCTGTTTCTTTTCAGAAACTTTTCTTTTTGGTGCTAGGCGCCATTTTGGGCACTAGGCCCCATATTCCTAAAACATAGAAAAGCCAACTAGTGGTTTTAAAAAATGTACTAAGTGTGGCGGTGGCATTTCCATCACTGACACCCATGATTGGTGTCTGAAATGTTTAGGACCTGAACATTCTCCAACTGAATGTCTCTCTCCTGTATGGGGATGACTAAAAGAGGAAGACGGAACCGGGCTGCAAAGCTCGGTACCCTCTTTTCTTCAGATGCCAGATCCATTGCATTGACATCGTCAAGGGCCTCTTCTTCCTCCCATGAATCTCAGGTAACTAAACATAAAAGCCAGTCCTCAAAGGGTAGCTCTCCTGCTAAGCATCGAGAGGCCATTGGCATTGCCCTTGAGGGAACCATACCGGCAAAACAGCCCCAGCGGGAGGCTTCGGCTTCCAAAGCATCGATGGGGCTTCAGGATGTTCTCGAGGCCTCAACCTCGCAAGAACTACCTGCGCCATGCTCAGGGGTTCCGGCCGTCCTTACCGGTACCAACACCCAAGCATCGGCAGCGTCGATAGACCAGAGGTTCCTCGCTATCGAGTGCAGCATCGCAGCTCTTCTTTCAGCTGCGGTACCGGTGGTCCCACCGGCACCGATGCCAGTGCCGATGGTACCGGCCCCGGTGGGAACTCTTCCCATGCCATCTCTGGCTGGAATTGACAAAGCGGTACCGGGTCAGCTCGGTACCGACTTCAATCGATACCGGGATCGTGCTTTGCAGGAGCATCGGGGTCAGGAGTACTTTGATTCCTCCGATTCCGAAGACTCTGACAATTCTGCTGGCACTAGAGGGTTTCTCCTAGAAGATCCCTCTTCTCCCCAATGCAGAATGTCACCTCCAGAGGACATGTCATTTTAGGATTTCATCCGTGATATGGCCAAAGGTCTTTCAATCACAGTAGCTCCTGAGGAGCAACCCACAGCAAAGGAATTGGAAATTCTCCAATATCCTAAAGCTCCTAAGGAGGCAGCCACTCTGCCTATCCATGAAATTCTGCATAGTTTGATGCTCAGAATGTGGGAGACACCTCTGACTACTTCTCCTCACTCTAGGAGACTTGATACTATGTATCGAGTTCCGCCATGTCCTGGATTTCAGAAAACTCAGCTGCCACACCATTCAGTGGTAGTGGAATCAGCTATGCGTAGAATGAAAAGTGCAAAGAGGCTTGCATCCAATCCTCCAGGTCGTGAATGCAGGACTCTGGATGCTTTCGGACACAGAAATTTTCAAGCTTCCATGCTTTCAGCTAGGATCAGTTCATATATCCTATATATGGGAATGTTCCTCAAGGAATTCACAGGAGACTTGGAACTTATGAGCCCATTTCTCCCAGATGACAAGAGACAAGATTTTCTTGCTCTAGTTTAGCATGCTCAAGATGTCTCCAAGTTTGTTAATCGTGCAGCCTTTGACTGCTTCGAATGTATCAGCAGAACCTCTGCTATTGCCATTGGCGCATGACGGATTGCTTGGCTACAGGCATCAGACTTGGAGACTTGGGTACAGGACAAGTTAGGCAACATTCCTTGCACGGGAGAGAATCTCTTCGGCAAGAACTGGCAGGAAAAGGCTAACTAGTTAGATGCTGACAATTCTACCTTAGATAGATTGTCAAAGTCTACAGCCACTCCAGCCAAAAGGAAGCCTTACAAAAAACCCTCTTTTAGCAAAAAGAGGAAGTTTTATCCTTCCTATACCCAGCAGAGTCAAACTCCAGTTCAGGTTGCCCAAAAGGGACAAACCTAGACAGCAAAAGAAGCCAAAAGGCCTGAGAGCCCAACCAGCTCTCCAGGTTCAGCCCCCTCAAGGGCTTTGACTCCTTCCTAGAGAGCTTTGCCTCCCTGCCTCTGAGGGGTCCCCAACCCCCCCAATAATTCCAGGCAGGTTATGCCACTTTGTCAACAGATGGCATCAGATAACAGTAGAAGATTGGACTTTGTCCATTGTAGGAGAGGGGTACAAGCTTCATTTTCACAGCATGCCCCCTCCTACAATTCTAAAGCAATTCAATTCACAAACCTCTGCAGACAATCTGCTAGATCACAAGGTCTCCACACTTCTTGCCCAAGGGGCAATAGAAGAAGTACCCATTCTTCACCTGGTGCAGGGTTCTACTCCCCCTATTTTCTTATTCCAAAGAAAACAGGAGGACACAGACCCATTCTAGACCTCAGAGAATTGAACAAATATCGGTTTCGAGAGAAATTCAAAATGATTTCTCAAAGAACTCTTCTGCCATACCTTCAAAGCCAGGATTGGCTTTGCTCTCTAGACTTAAAGGATGTATACACTCACATTCTCATCTATCCAGATCACAGGAAATTCTTATGTTTCCTTTTCAGGGGAAAACATTTATTTAACTTTTATTTATTTAACTTTTCTTCTATACCGCGCTATTCAGATCAGTGCGGTGTACATTCAAACATAACTTATTATAATGCAGCAAGCTCCAGTACAGGGTTCTTCCCTTTGGTCTGGCTTCAGCACCAAGGGTATTCACGAAATGTATGGCAGTAGTAGCTGCATTTCTACGAACCCTGGGGATTTTCGTCTTCCCTTACTTAGACGACTGGCTCATTCGAGCCCCTACAGTTGCAGAGGCCAGCACTGCACTGTCCCGTACAATGAGAATCCTCCAATACTTGGGATTGGTAGTAAACGTCCCAAAATCTCAACTAGTTCCTTCCCAATGCCTAGAATTCATAGGAGCCTGTCTAGATACCAGACAGGCAAGGGCTTTCCTTCCACAAGCCCGGTGTCTTCGCATAATGCAACTAGCTTCTCAAGCAGCAGGCAAATCCTCCCTCACTGCTAGAGAGCTACTGCAGTTACTAGGACATATGGCATCCACAGTTCATGTAGTCCCATATGCTCGCCTCCACATGCGAGCAGCTCAGTGGACCCTCTCCACACAGTAGACACAGGCCACTGGTCATTTGTCGGACAAAATAATCTCTCAATGACTAATTTTGTCCCTCCAGTGGTGGCAATCACTAGAAATTCTGACAGTGGGGTCTCCTTTCCATCAACCCCTCTTTCAGGCCACCCTAACAACAGATGCATCACAGGTGGGTTGGGGAGCATACCTGAATCATCTCTCTACCCAGGGCACCTGGACTCCACAGGAGGTTGGTTTACACATAAACCTCCTGGAATTAAGAACAATCTATTTAGCTCTTCGAGTATTCCACACCCAGCTCAGCTACAAGACAGTCCTAGTCCAGGTCCAGACAGACAATCAAGTAGCCATGTTCTATGTGAACAAGCAGGGCGGAACAGACTCTCTGTTGTTATGCAACGAAGCTTTATGACTGTGGGCCCTCGCCAGAGAACATCAAATTCACTTTCTAGTGGTATATCTTCCAGGCATTCAAAACCTTTGGGCAAACAAACTCAGTCGAGTACTGCTGTCTCACGAGTGGTCTCTCCACCTAGACCAGGTGGCAAAGATATTTCATCTCTGGGGCACTCCAGACATAGACCTCTTTGTAAGTCCACTGAATGCCATACTTCCCCGGTTCTGTTCCAGGATTCCGGATCACAACTTTCAGGCAAGAGATGCCTTCCTCCTTCACTGGGGGCAGGACTTCCTTTATGCCTTCCCACCCATTCCCCTCATCCCCAAAACACTCTTCAAGCTTCAGAGAGACAGGGGTCGCATGATTCTCATAAGACCACGATGGCCACGCCAAACGTGGTATTCCCTGCTTCTACATCTCTCTCAAGCAGCACCTCTGGAGTTAGGGCATGCTCCAGATCTCCTTTCCCAGGAGAACAGGACGCTATGGCACCCGAATCCCCAGTCCCTGCACCTCACGGCCTGGTTGCTGAAGGCTTAGACCTCCAGGATTTCAACCTGTCCCAACAGGTAAAAGATATCCTTCAGGCTTCTAGGAAACTTTCCACAAGAAGATCTTATGCCTTCAAGTGGAAACGTTTTACTATATGGTGCTCCAAGAAGGGATTAAACCCCCTGGTCATACCCTTAGAATCAATACTAGAGTATCTCCTTCACTTATCGAATTCTGGTCTAAAGACCAATTTGGTAAGAGTCCATCTTAGTGCAATTGCAGCTTCTTATAAGCCTCTGAATGGACAACCAATTTCCTCTCATCCACTCCTGTCAAGATTTATGAGAGGCCTTTTATTAACTAAACCTTCCCATCAAGCCACCACCGGTGGCATAGGATCTAAATCTAGTTCTCGGGCAGCTCTTGAAACCGCCTTTTGAACCTTTGGCCACTACAGCCCTCAGGTTTTTGACCTGGAAGGTCATCTTCCTAATTGCAATCACCTCTGCACGTCGCATTAGTGAACTGTAAGCTTTAGTGGCTGATCCTCCGTATACTAGGTTTCATCATGATAAGGTTGTTCTTCGAACTCACCCACACTTTATGCCAAAGGTGATTTCGCCTTTTCATTTAAATCAATCAATTTATCTTCCTGTATTTTTTCCGAGGCCTCACGCCTCTTATGCAGAAAGAAACCTTCATACTTTGGATTGTAAAAGGGCTTTAGCCTTTTACATACAAAGAACACAGCAACATAGAAAATACTCATAACTTTTTATGGTTTTTGACCCTAGTCATTTGGGACTTCCAGTCTCCAAAAGAACTTTATCTAAATGGATTGTCCAATAGATATCCTTTGCTTATGAGAGTAAGAGTCTTCCTCTTCATGTCACAGCTCATAATGTGAGAGCCATGGCAGCTTCTATGGCTAATCTCCACTCTGTGTCTATCAATGACATTTGTCGAGCAGCCACCTGGGCTTTGGTACACACCTTCACAGCCCACTACTGCCTGGATAAAGCCTCCCATCGGGATGCCTTCTTTGGCCAAGCTGTTCTTCAAAATCTTTCACACCTAAATCAACTCCTACCCACCAACCCATTTGGGATGCCAGAGATCCATGGGAAGAAGCATGGCCTACCTTACTATAGGTGGCAGCTTCCTGGGGCAATCTCCCTGGCATCTTCAGCTAGGGAGTCCCCATATGTGAAGACTACATTCCTTCTTGTTCCTGGAGATAGTGTAGTTACTCACCTGTAACAGATGATCTCCGGGAACAGCAGGAAATTAGTCTTCACAACCCACCCACCTCCCCTAGGAGTTGTCTCTATATCTCTGTCTCTTTCCTCTATCCTTTTCACTCAGCTACAAACTTAACTGAAGAGGGACAGTTGGAAAGGCGGGAAGGTAGCGCGCATGTGCTGAGGGATTCTCCCAAAAGCGTTCCTATTGGACGCTGGGGAGCGTTCCCGCGCAGGCTCAGTCAGTACCGACGATATCCATATGTGAAGACTAAATTCCTGCTGTTCCCGGAGATCACCTGTTACAGGTGAGTAACTACGCTGTATCGCCTGGGCGTACAAGGCAGCCGACCTCCTCTTGCATGATCGAGTCACGGCCCACCTTGTCAGGGCGAAAGCCGCATCAGTAGCTCATCTCCGCTCTGTTCTGTTGGCAGACATCTGCCGTGCCACAAGTTGGTCTTCAAGCCAGACTTTTGCAGCCCATTACTGCCTGGAGAGAGAGAGTCCCGAAGGGACAGTGCTTTCGGACAGGCGGTACTCTGTAATCTCTTTGATGTTTGGGCAACTCCTACCCTCCGGCCCTTGTGTTGGGCTACCGTAGGGGCGTTCTCAGAGGATATTCTTATCACGAATACTGAGGCTCTTTAGAGGGAGCCATTTTTCAACTTAGGGTTCCCGGTACCCTACCACTGGGGTGTCCCATAGGTGAGGAGTGACTTCCTGCTTCGTCCTGGAGAAAGAGTAGTTACTCACCTGTAACAGGTGTTCGCCAGGAGCAGCAAGACTCAGTCCTCATGACCCTCCCTCCTCCCCTGGAGTTGCAGTCATATACTTCATTTTGGTTTTTTGCTGTCCTTTAGCTATGTCATCAGACTGAGCAAGATGGCACCCTTGGGCGGGAAGGGGACCGCGCATGCGTGCTGCATTCCCTAAGGCTTTCCTTGAAAGCTGGGGAAATGCTCCGCACGAGGGCTCCGTCGGGGCTGACATCACCCATATGTGAGGACTGATTCCTGCTGCTCCTGGAGAACACCTGTTACAGGTGAGTAACTACTCTTACAGACACACTCTCACTATCTGAAGATAGATACAAAATATAGATTACACCTTATATAAATATGCCTCATTCAGCCCCTGCTACCATAAGTAGACATTCTTTATCATCTCTCTTCAAAATCTACTCCCCCCCCCGACATGTATGAATTTGCAAATAGAAGGGAAACGCGTCATTTTGTCACACTATAAGTGCTATTTTCAGCTTGTTTTGATTTATGTGTATGTATTGTAAACGCCTTGAATTAATTATATTCTTGGATTAGCGAATTGTAAATATTGTAAATGAAATGGAGACTTTACTTATTCAGTATGCCTCCATATTTCCCATCAAGAACATCTTGTTCAAACTCTCAGCATCAGGAGCTTGCTTTCTTCTTAGAGATCAATGCAGTCAAATCTTTTCTACCAGGATAAAGAGGGCAGAGGTTTTGCTTAAAGTACTTCATGGTTGCAAAGAAAACAGGGATTCCATCCCATCTTAAATCTAAGGGCCTTGAAGAAATTTCTGATTTGTTGAAAGTTCAAGATAGTTTCATTGGGCATCTTGATAACTTCCCTTCAAAAAGATGATTGGTAATGTTTTCTGGATCTAAAGGAAGCATGTGCCTTCAGAGATGCATCCCAGTCACTTGAAATATTTCAGATTTGCAATAGGCAAACACAGCTACCAGTATCACATTACTGCCTGTCAGCTTAGCATCGGCTCCATGCATATTTATCAAATACTTAGCATTGATAGCCACATACATTTACAAACCAGGACTGCACATGCTCTCCATCTACACAATTTGCCATTTAAGAGCTGATCTCAGGAAAGAGCATATAGATCCACAAGCATAATCATCTGGGTGCTGGAGTCATTAGGGTTCATCGTGAACTACCCAAAGACATATTTGAACTCTTCAATTGGAATTCATAGATGCTGTGCCAGGCACGACTTGGATGAAGGCCTTTCTCCTATCAGACAGGGTTACCAACTTGGGTCTGTAAACCAGCAAGTCTTTGCGAGTCAGCAGAAATCAATTTGGTGCTTGTTGAGATTGGTCAGATGATCTCATTAATATTACTCTCCTGACACATCTAAAAATAAGACGGGCCCAGTAAACCTTATGCATTTAGGGAACCCAGATTACTGAGAGTTTATGTGATACAGTCTACATCATGAAACCTCTGTTACTCTGTCCTGGTGGATGGGTCATTACAACTTGGAAAAAGGAATCTCCTTTCAAATTCCTTCCATACAAATTTTACTCACCACAGATAGATCTAGATTGGGCTTGGGAGTCCAAGTAGATGGACCTCACACACAGGGTCTCATACCACTTCAGCAAAGCCTTTTTAATGGCGTTATGAATTGCATCGTACACTCTAAAAGCTTTCAAAAATTGAATGGGCAACTAAATAATCCTCATCCAACAACCAAGCAACCACTTACTATATAAACAAGCAAGGAAGGAGTAGGGTCCTGTGTTAGGAAACTACCGGAATGTGGAACTGGGCAACCTCCAACAGGATGATTCTCAGAGAGACATATTTATCAGGAAAGGTCAATGTTCTGACAGAAAAACTGAGCTGAACACTTCAATTATGTGAGTGGCATCTGGGCTTAGGGATGGCAAAAGTGGCCTTTCACATGTGGAGAACACCTGAAGTGGATCAGTTTGTTTTTCTTAAACTGAGGAACTTGTTCTTTCTGGATTGAGTAAAGTCCCTTCTGTATGCATATTTCTTACACTTTGGTCGTAGTGATTACTCTCCTATACTTGAGCAGAACTGAGGGGCTATGATTCTCATAGCCCCCTAATTGGTCAAGACTAGACTGGACCTTTCTCCTATCAGACTTGGAAATTCTTCAGTCTCCAGGAACAAGCAGGAATGAGTCTTCACATATGGGTATCGTCGGTACCGACGGAGCCTGCGCGGGAATGCTCCCCAGTGAACATAAGAACATAAGATATGCCATACTGGGTCAGACCAAGGTCCATCAAGCCCAGTATTCTGTTTCCAACAGTGGCCAATCTAGGTCATATGTACCTAGCAGTTTCCCCAAGAGACACAAGTTCCACAATGCTTGTACTGGGTCAAGCATTGATATCTTCGGTCACTTCTTAATAATGGTTTATGGACCTTTCCTCCAGGAACTTGTCCAAACCTTTTTTAAACCCAGCTACACTAACAGCCTTTACTACATCCTCCGGTAACAAATTCCAGAGTTTGATTACACGTTGAGTGAAAAAATATTTTCTTTTATTAGTCTTAAATAGTTTACCCTGTAGCTTCATTGCATGTCCCCTAGTCTTTATATATTCTGATAACGTAAACAATCGATCTACGTTTACCCGTTCCACTCCGTTCATTCATTTATAGACTTCTATCATATCTCCCCTCAGCCGTCTCTTTTCCAGGTTAAAGAGCCCTAACCTTTTTAGCCTTTCCTCATAGGAGTATCCTTCCATCCCCTTTACCATTTTGGTGGCTCTTCTCTGAACCTTTTCTAAAATCACTATATCCTTTTTAAGATACGGCGACCAGAATTGCACACAATATTCAAGGTGCGGTCTCACCATGGAACGATATAGAGGCATTATAATATCTTTTGTTTTATTTTCCATTCCTTTCCTTATCATACCTAGCATTCTATTTGCTCTCTTGGCCGCCGCTGCACACTGGGCCGAGGGTTTTAACATGGTATCCACAATGATGCCTAAATCTTTTTCCTGGGTGCTGGTTCCTAATGTGGAACCTTGCATCGTGTAACCATAGTTTGGGTTGTTCTTCCCTAGGTGCATAACCTTGCACTTGTCCACATTAAATTTCATCTGCCATTTTGATGCCCAGTCTTCCAATTTATCCAGATCCTCTTGCAATTTTTCACAATCCTCTTGGGTTTTAACAACTTTAAATAGTTTTGTGTCATCTGCAAATTTGATAACCTCACTCGTTATTCCACTTTCCAGGTCATTTATGAATATGTCAAAAAGCAGCGGACCCAGCACAGATCCCTGGGGTACACCACTATTCACCTTTCTCCATTGGGAAAATTGGCCATTTAGCCCTACCCTCTGCTTTCTATCTTTTAACCAGTTCCTGATCCACAATAGTACACTGCCTCCTGTCCCATGACTCTTTAGTTTTTCCAAAAGTCTCTGATGAGGGACCTTGTCAAAGGCTTTCTGAAAGTCCAGATACACAATATCAACCGACTCACCTTTGTCCACCTGTTTATTCACTCCTTCAAAAAAACATAACAGATTAGTAAGACAAGATCTTCCTTGTCTAAAGCCATGTTGGCAGTCTCCCATTAGGTCGTGACTATCTACATGCTGAGTAATTTTATTCTTTATGATGGTTTCTACCATTTTTCCCGGTACTGAGGTCAGGCTCACCGGTCTGTAGTTTCCCGGATCACCCCTGGAACCCTTTTTAAAAATTGGTGTTATATTGGCGATCCTCCAATCTTCAGGTATTAGAGATGATTTTAATGATAGTTCACAGATTACTAATAGCAGGTCTGCAATCTCATATTTCAGTTCTTTCAACACCCTTGGATGTATACCATCCGGCCCAGGTGATTTGGTACTCTTCAGTTTATCTAATAGTTGTAAGATATCTTCCCGATGTATCGATATTTCCTTCAATTCTTCCGCACCTTTAAATACCACTTCAGTCATGGGTAACATCCCTACATCTTCCTCAGTAAAGACCGAAGCAAAGAATTCATTCAGTCTCTCCGCTATCGCCTTGTCGCCTCTTAGTGCTCCTTTAACCCCTTTATCATCTAATGGACCAACTGACTCTCTCACAGGTTTTTTGCTACGAATGTACTTGAAAAGGTCTTTATTTCGTGTTTTTGCCTCCGCAGCAAGCTTCTTCTCAAATTCTCTCTTTGCCTGCCTTATCAATGCCTTGCATTTGACTTGCCAGTGCTTGTGCTGTTTCCAGGTTTCGTCATTTGGCTCTTTCTTCCATTTCCTGAAAGATGCTTTTTTGGCAACAACAGCCTCTCTGACCTCACCTTTAAACCATGCTGGCAGTTTTTTGGACTTCCTTCCACTTTTCTTAAAGCGTGGAATACAGCTGGTCTGGGCTTCCAAGATAGTATTTTTCAACAACATCCAAGCTTGATGTACGTCTTTAACCTTTGCAACTGCTCCTTTTAGTTTTTTCTTAACTGTTTTCCTCATTTTATCATAGTCTCCCTTTTGAAAGTTAAAGGGTAGTACTGTGGATTTCCTTACTATCCCTCCTCCACTAATTAAATCAAAGGCGATCATGCTATGATCACTATTGCCAAGTGGCCCCAACACCCTTATCTCTTGCACTAGATCTGGTGTTCCACTAAGGACTAGGTCTAATATGGCTTCCCCTCTGGTCGGTTCATGAACCAGCTGCTCCAAGAAGCAGTCATTTATTTCATCTAGGAACTTTATCTCCCTAGCATGTCCTGCTGTGACACTGACCCAGTCGATGCCGGGGTAATTGAAATCACCCATTATTATTACTGCACTGTAACTTTTGCTAGCTTCCTTGATTTCTTTGAGCATTTCATCATCCATTTGTTCATTCTGGCCAGGCGGACGATAGTACACCCCCACTGCCATCGCCTTCCCCTTTTTACATGGAATTTCAATCCTTAGAGATTCTACAGCAAATTTTGTTTCTTGCAAAACTTTAATCCTTTCTGACTCAATGCCCTCTCTAACATAGAGCGCAACCCCTCCACCAATTTGATCAGCTCTATCATTACGATATAGTTTGTACCCAGGTATCAGTGTCCCACTGGTTGTCCTCCTTCCACCATGTCTCTGATATTCCAATCATATCTAACCTCTCGTTTAGTGCTATATATTCTAACTCTCCCATCTTGTTTTTTAGACTTCTAGCATTTGCATACAAGCATTTTAGAGACTGTATTTTATTCATATTAATTTGGCTATTGGTAGACATGGGTAATTTGGGATCTTTAAGCTCTGTCTGCTCCATACTCGAGGGCATTTGGGCTACTTTACTCTTTTTTGGAACCTCTCTGCTTTTTGTAGTATCCTTCAAGGATACATTCTTCCGAACCATGCGCTCTTGGGCGACTGTCGGCTTTCCCCTATTATCTAGTTTAAAAACTGCTCTATCTCCTTTTTAAAGGTTAATGCCAGCAGCCTGGTTCCATCCCGGTTAAGGTGAAGCCCATCCCTTCGGAAGAGCCCCTCCTTTCCTCAGAATGTTCCCCAGTTCCTAACAAATCCAAACCCCTCATCTCTGCACCGTTGTCTCATCCACGCATTGAGACTCCGGAGCTCTGCCTGCCTTTTGGGTCCTGCGCGTGGAACGGGAAGCATTTCGGAGAATGCTACCCTGGAAGTTCTGGATTTCAACTTCCTACCTAAAAGCCTAAATTTAGCTTCCAGAACCTCCCTACCACATTTTCCTATGTCATTGGTACAGACATGTACCAAGACAGCAGACAAGACAGTGTCCAATAAGAAAGCTTTTGGGAGCATCCCACAGCGCCTGCGTGCTGCCTTCCCGCCTTTCCCAACCGCCTCTCTCCAGTTCTTCTTTTCCGCGGAGCCAGCAGGTCGTGTTCCTGTCACCGCAGAAGAAGTTCTTTATTTTTTCTTAATTCTTTTGTGTCGCGTCTGCCTTCTTCGACGTTGGACCGGTACCACCGGTCTTTTCTTTTCTTTCTTTCTTTCAAAAAAAAACAAAACTATTTATCTTTTCTTCACTGTGCATTTTCAGTTTTTTGGCATTAAGCCTAAAATTTTTTTTCTCATGGAGAAGCCCGCCTCCGGGTTCAAAAAGTGCACAAAATGTGGCGGTACTATTTCTGTCACCGACACCCATGACTGGTGTCTAAAATGTTTGGGGCCTGACCATTCCATCACGGATTGTATGTCCTGTACCGTGATGTCTAAAAGAGGTCGGCAGAACTGAGCAGCCTAGCTCAGTACCCTGTTTCCCTCTGATGCAGCTTCGGTGGCATCGACGTCTTCCAGGGCTGCTTCTTCCTCCCATGGATCTCAGGTAACCAAGCATAAATCTAGCCGGTCCTCGAAGGGTAGATCTCCCTCCAAGCATCAAGATGCCTCCGGGCTTGCCCTCAAGGATTCCGCACCGGCAAAATTACCCCGGCGGGAAGCTCCGGCTTCCAAAGCGTTATCTATGGGGTCACAGGTTGACATCGATGGCTCAGCCTCGACAGATCACCTGTTTCCGTGTTCTGGGGTACCGGTGGCTCCCACTGGAACCGACATCCAGACATTGGTGGCGTTGATGGATCAGAAGATTCTGGCCATGCAGCGCACCCTGTAGGCATTCATACAGGCTGCGACGTCTCTGGTACCGCAACAATCCCCGTTGTCGTTACCGGCTCCGACACCAGAATCACTCCCGGTGCCGGTACCGATGGCATCGGCTTCGGTGTCGACTGCAACGGTACCCTGTCCTATGATGCCCATCGGTACGGAACCGGTACCGGTTACTCCCGATACCAATCCTACTCGGTATGGCTATCGGGCTCTACAGGAGCATCCAGACAGGCAATACTTCGATTCCTCTGAAGACTCAGATGACTCTGAGGGTTCTGTCGAGGCATCGATACTTCTTCCTCAGGAGCCGCCTTCTCCCTCAGGAGCCGCCTTCTCCTAAACGAAGAATGTCTCCTCCAGAAGACTTGTCTTTTCAAGACTTCATTAGGGAAGTGGCTAGGGGCCTCTCCATCACAGTGGCCCCTGAGTCAGAACCCAGAGCCAAGGAGTTAGATATTTTACAATATCCTAAAACTCCTAAAGAGGCAGCTACTTTACCTATCCATGAGATTCTGTATGATCTCATGTTGAGGATGTGGGAGACACCTCTTACCACCTCTCCTCATTCTCGCAGGCTAGACACCATGTATCATGTCCCTCCTTCTCCTGGCTTCCACAAAACTCAGCTTCCTCACCACTCTATTGTGGTAGAGTCTGCCATGAGAAAAATAAAGAGTGCAAAGAGACACTCATCTAATCCTTCAGGGCGTGAATGCAGGACCCTAGATGCTCTTGGCTGAAGGGTTTTCCAAGCTTCTATGCTAGCTGCCAGGATCAACTCCTATAGTCTCTATATAGGGATGTTTCTAAAAGAAGTCACAGATCATCTGCAGACTTTGACCCCTTTTATTTCAGAAGATAAAAGGCAGGAGTTTCTCACTTGGCTCAAACATGCCCAAGATGCCTCCAAATTTTCCAACCGTGCAGCCTTTGAGTCTTTTGAGTGTGTAAGCAGAGCTTCGGCTATTGCCATAGGGGCACGCAGAATTGCTTGGTTACAAGCTTCTGATTTGGAGCTCCTGGTACAAGATGAATTAGGGAATATCCCTTGTACAGGTGAAAACCTATTTGGTAAGGATTGGCAAGCAAAGGCCAATCAGATGGATGCTGAAAACTCTGCTTTGGATCGACTTTCAAAGTCTACCTCTGCTCCTGTTAAGAAAAGATTGTTCAAAAAGACATCTTTTTCTAAAAAGGGAAGATACTATCCTGCTTATAGTCAGCAGGCATCTTCTGCAGGTCGTTTTGCTGCAAAGCATCAGCAACCACCTAAACAGGCCAAATCAAAGGCTGCTAGGCCTGCCATGACCCAGCAGCCTCAGCCTCCTCAGGGCCTTTGACTTGCAGCTAGAGAACTTAGCCTTTCTGGCTCTGGAAGAACCAGAGCCCCTTACCATTCCAGGAAGGTTGACTTACTTTGCTCCCAGATGGGAACAAATCACAGCAGAGCAATGGACACTCTCTATCATAAGGGAAGGGTACAAGCTTCATTTCTTAAGCCTTCCCCCTCACACCATAGTGAAACAGTTCAATTCTCCAACATCTCTCCTCGACCTTCTGGGTCAGGAGATTGCCACCCTTCTTGCCCAAGGAGCAATAGAAGAAGTACCTCTAATTCAGCAAAAACAAAACGAGGAGCGCTGCTCTTGCAGCTGACTGAGGGGAACACAGGAAGCAAGAGTCGAAAATCGTCAGACTAAATTCAAAAGTTCTTTATGAGGGTCGTCCCCGACTCGTTTCGGCATACAATGCCTTCCTCAGGGGGTGACAACTAAAACACCAAGCATAAAAAACTTATAACAATAATGAATAAAGAACAAGATCAGTGTAAACATAAATATAAATATAGATAAAAATAGATGAAAACTTAAAACAATACAAATAAATGAATGAGCAAGATATGAGACTAATAAATCTAAAATATCATATGGGACAAGGCACATCAAATACGTGTAAAAAGACTTAGACGTACTTAATAAATAGCACTTAAAAATTATCAGAAAATGTGTCTAAAAGATAAATTAACAACAACTTAATAAATGGAAGACAGACAACCAAAGCCATAAAATGACAGACAAGATAATGAGTTTACAGAAATACTCAAAGTAGATCAAAGTAAAACTGTCTAATATATCATGGGTATAGATGATATCAGGCTACAAAATAAAGCAGAACCCACAAATTTAAACTATAGATTATAATACAAACATTAATATTGTGGCATAATCAATTATACAAACTGGTTCATAAGAACAGGTATGCCATCAAGAACTACCGATTAGCCTTAAAAACCACACTAAACACTGTTATAAATAATCTCATGTAGTGAAAAAAAGTGTAATAACTCTTTCTAGCAAACCTTATATTCATACTATGTAAAAACCAGGTAATGTTATTGTTCTAAATGTGCTATGGAAATAACTTTCTGAAGCCAAACCTGTATTCAACACTAAGGGTGTATGTAGAGATTCGATGTCACTTGAGGATAAAAGAGAACGGTAGACTAATGTATACATTTTGTAATCTTATTAGAATGACGTCTCGCAGGATGTTAGGGAATCTTGCCCACTTCGGAAACGAAAACTGCTGGAATGTTGTAATCCCATTGGGAATCAATAATGCTCAAATTGTAGGTTCAAACTTGGGGCCAAAACTTGTGCAGTTATAATTCTAAATGGAAATCCCTCAATTCTAATGTGAACTTGGGGCCAAAACTTGTGCAATTATAATTCTAAATGGAAATACCTCAATTCCAATGTGAACACTAAACTGCTGGAATATTGTAATACCATTGGGAATCTATACTGTTCAAATTGTAGGTTCAAACTTGGGGCCAAAACCTATGCAATTATAATTCTAAATGGAAATCCCTCAATTCCAATGTGAACACTAAACTGGTGTGCTACGACGTTAAGGAATTGGTGTAATGTAATGAACACAAACAAAGGGAATTATTTATATAAAAGATTTATCTTTGGTACGGACCAAGTCAAAGATACAGAGATAATGCAGGTAGAGAACTAATACTACGATAACCCACCGTGTATAGAACTGGTAACGCACAACTGTTACTATATGTAAAAACTTGGGACCCGATAACATTTGAAAATCTAAGTTATCGGTCTACTCATGTTGTTTAAAAATACTGCCTGCTAAGTGAGGTGCGCGCCATATAAAATGCAAATTGAACTACATCCTATAACAGTAAAATGTTTAAACTATATGTACGATGGCAGCAGTGGTGTATTTTGCAAGATTGTCAGTCAAAATGAATTTGTGCAACATAATGTTTGCCTAAAAATGTGATCTAATGCTGGATCGAGGGCGGATGGCCATTTAGCATTGTGCTGGACTCGTATATTTACACTTTGCTGTTAAAAATAACCAAGACATTGTGGTTGAGACGCTCATTGTGCAGCTATAGAAAATCTACCAACGGGGGTGAACCTAAAGTATTGCAGGATGGAACTCATGCTACGCTGCTACATCAGCTAGTAAGATGGTAACGCATAAATGGTTAATATGTATTTACTGTATGGAAACTTAGAACCCGGAATGCACTAGAGAATCTAAGTAATTGGTCTTCTCACATTACCTATTAACATTAAAGACTGGGTGGAGTGCGTGCCAAATTAATGTGCACCTGGGCTGTGTACTCCTACTTTCAAAACTCATAGACTATGGTAGTTTATTAGCGAAAATGACAAATAAAACATGAAACTATATTACCAGTAATTTGTGGATCGTACTACCTAATGAAAAATGTATGTTGATGCTAGATTAGGAGCGGATGAATCTTGAGCATCGTACTGGACTCAGATGTTAGCGCTAAAGGTGAAAACCACCGTAAAACATGGTTAGACCGTTTAATATAGACCTATACTTCGTCTAGAAAAAGAAAGTTACCTTAAAATTGCAGGAAAAGCTTTCACTCGTGCCGCTTTCTACAATGTAAAACCGGACTGATTTTGAAGTGAGGCTCACCGGTCTGTAGTTTCCCGGATCACCCCTGGACCCCTTTTTAAAAATTGGCGTTACATTGACGATCCTCCAATCTTCAGGTATTTCAGATGGTTTTAATGAAAATTCACAGATTACTAATAGCAGGTCTGCAATCTCATATTTCAGTTCTTTCAACACCCTTGGATGTATACCATCCGGCCCAGGTGATTTGCTACTCTTCAGTTTATCTAATAGTTGTAATACATCTTCCCGATGTATCGATATTTCCTTCAGTTCTTCCGCACCTTGAAATACCACTTCAGTCATGGATAACCTCCCTACATCTTCCTCAGTAAAGACCGAAGCAACGAATTCATTCAGTCTCTTCGCTATCGCCTTGTCGCCTCTTAGTGCCCCTTTAAACCCCTCTATCATCTACTGGACCAACTGACTCTCTCACAGGTTTTTTGCTACGAATGTACTTGAAAAAGTCTTTATTTTGCGTTTTTGCTTCCTCAGCAAGCTTCTTCTCAAATTCTCCCTTTGCTTGCCTTATCATTGCCTTGCATTTAACTTGCCAGTGCCTGTGCTGCTTCCAGGTTTCGTCGTTTGGCTCTTTTTTCCATTTCCTGAAAGATGCTTTTTTGGTAACAGCAGCCTCTCTGAGCTCACCTTTAAGCCATGCTGGCAGTTTTTTGGACTTCCTTCCACTTTTCTTAAAGCGTGGAATACAGCTGGTCTGGGCTTCCAAGATAGTATTTTTCAACAACACCTAAGCTTGATGTAAGTCTTTAACCTTTGCAGCTACTCCTTTTAGTTTTTTCTTAACTATTTTCCTCATTTTATCATAGTCTCCCTTTCGAAAGTTAAAAGGTAATACTGTGGATTTCTTTACTATCCCTCCTCCACTAATTAAATCAGATGTGATCATGCTATGATCACTATTGCCAAGTGGCCCCAACACCCTTATCTCTTGCACTAGATCTGGTGTTCCACTAAGGACTAGGTCTAATATGGCTTCCCCTCTGGTCGGTTCATGAACTAGCTGCTCCAAGAAGCAGTCATTTATTTCATCTAGGAACTTTATCTCCCTAGCATGTCCTGCTGTGACACTGACCCAGTCGATACCGGGGTATTTGAAATCACCCATAATTACTACTATTCTGTAACTTTTGTTAGCTTCCTTGATTTCTTTGAGCATTTCATCATCCATTTGTTCATTCTGGCCAGGCGGTCGATAGTACACCCCCACTGCCATCGCCTTCCCCTTTTTACATGGAATTTCAATCCATGGAGATTCTACAGCAAATTGTGTTTCCTGCAAAACTTTAATCCTTTCTGACTCAATGCCCTCTCTAACATAGAGCGCAACCCCTCCATCAATTTGATCAGCTCTATCATTAAGATATAGTTTGTACCCAGGTATCAGTGTCCCACTGGTTGTCCTCCTTCCACCATGTCTCTGATATTCCAATCATATCTAACCTCTCATTTAGTGCTATATTCTAGCTCTCCCATCTTATTTTTTAGACTTCTAGCATTTGCATACATGCATTTTAGAGACTGTATTTTATTCATATTAATTTGGCTATTGGTAGACATGGGTAATTTGGGATCTTTAAGCTCTGTCTGCTCCATACTCAAGGGCATTGGGCTACTTTACTCTTTTTTGGAACCTCTCTGCTTTTGGTAGTATCCTTCAAGGATACATTTTTCCGAACCATCCGCTCTTGGGCGACTGTTGGCTTTCCTCTATTATCTAGTTTAAAAGCTGCTCTATCTCCTTTTTAAAGGTTAATGCCAGCAGCCTGGTTCCATCCCGGTTAAGGTGAAGCCCATCCCTTCGGAAGAGCCCCTCCTTTCCCCAGAATGTTCCCCAGTTCCTAACAAATCCAAAACCCTCACCTCTGCACCATTGTCTCATCCATGCATTGAGATTCCGGAGCTCTGCCTGCCTTTTGGGTCCTGCGCGTGGAACGGGAAGCATTTCGGAGAACACTACCCTGGAAGTTCTGGATTTCAACTTCCTACCTAAAAGCCTAAATTTAGCCTCCAGAAACTCCCTACCACATTTTCCTATGTCATTGGTACTGATATGTACCAAGACAGCAGACTCCTCCCCAGCACTATCTAAGACCTTATCTAGGTGGCGCGTGAGGTCCTCTACCTTCGCACCAGGCAGGCATGTTACCAGGCGATCCTCAAGTCCACTAGCCACCCAGATATCTACATGCCTAATGATCGAATCACCAACTATAATGGCTGTCCTAACCCTTCCCTCATGGGCACATGGCCCTGGAGAAACGTCCTCTGTGCGAGAGGGTGTTACATCACCTGGAGGACAGGTCCTAGTTACAGGATCACTTCCTGCCACACCAGGGTGATGCTCTCCTGTCACGTTACCACTCTCTCCTCCATGGCAACAGGGATGCTGCCAGACTGGAGGTGAGACTTCAGGACTATATCCCTGTAGGTCTTGTCTATGTACCTCTCTGTCTGTCTTATGTTTTCCAAGTCTGCTACTCTAGCCTCTAGAGAACGGACTCATTCGCAGAAAGCTCCTTGCACCTAGTGCACACGTAAGACCTCTCACCAACTGGGAGAAAATTATACATGTGACACTCAATGCAAAAGACTGGAAAGCCCCCATCTCGCTGCTGGACTGCTGTCTGCATCTTAGTTTTAAGCTTGTGTTTAGATCTTTAAGTTCTTTACTTACTAAGGGTTGCTATTGATATTTATACTAATAAAACTGTACCTAATATGTTTAATATACCTTGTTCACCTGAAGTTTAATTAATCTCAGGTCCTTAGTGTATGACTGATTTGGATAACAAGCTTCACCTGAGAGCACCTCCTTTAAGATGTGTTAGTACCTATAAAGCTATGATTATCACAGGGGTGGGTGGGTGTTGGGGAGGAAGGGAGGGAAATAACACTTCTTAAAGGAGGGCTGCTACACAGTACCCTGTCTTGTGCTGCTGAGGTAGGCCATGACCAACTTCCTGGGTGATTAACAGTCCTTGCTTGGATGGAAGGAGTCTTTCAAAATGGCTTTTTGACCTGCCACCTGGTGTTAACACCTATTGAAAAAGTTTCACAAGTCTCTTGCCCCCTATGTAGAAGGCCTCTTTGTAAAGGTCTCTAGAAGACTTTATTTGTTGCTCAAAGTGTACTGACCCTGTTTTGCCTTTTATGCTAAGCTATATTCTGATTTGATTTAAATTACAGCTCTTTGCTGCTGCTAGGCTCTGACTTATTATGAAATTTAAACTACAAGCTCTATGCTGGGTTCTAAATTTAACCAGAAAGCTCTCTTCTGTGTTTTAAATTTAAACTAAAAGTACTTTGCTGATACTAGGCCCCGAGTGACTATTAAATTTAAACTACTACTACTACTACGGCCAGCTCAGTTGATCATTTTGGGAATGAGACAGCTATTACCCACTCACTTCCCTGTTTCCCCCTCTCCCAATCACTGTAATTTTTGCCTGTAATATTCCTTTTGACCTTTTTAATTTTCTTCATATTTCTTTGCTTTTAAGCTCTTTATTGTATACCATCCTGATACACTGTAAAATGATAGCATACCAAAACTGCAATAAACTATAAACTACTTGGAGTGGACTACAGCACTTAAAAACTCCACTTAACTCTGTTTCTTTTGGTACCAGCAAACTTACATTACTGAGTTTGCTAGCAGACTACATTTCTTTTGCTTATACCCCAGCAGGCCTGATCCTAGAGAATTGTGTCAAGGCTCATAATGTCCGAGCTGTGGCTGCATTGGTAGCCCAATTGAGGTCATCCTCTATGGAGGAGGTTCACAGAGATGTAACATGGACTTCAGTCCATGCATTCACAAGTCGTCATTACTTGGAGAGGGATTTCTGACATGAGATTAGGTTTGGTCAGTCTGTCTTCCAGAATCTGTGGTTTAAAATCCAGTCATGGGGCTCGTTTTAGTTCCGGACTGTATTCCAACAAATAAAAAACCTGTTGACACCAAAAGGTATTTTACAGTGCTTGCTCGTTTGCGACTTTTTCCATATTTATTTTAATTTTCCTTTCTTTATTGAGAGCAGCCTGTAGCTAGGCAGGCTCATCTGTGAGGACTTGGAATTCTGCATGTCCTTGGAGAAAACCAAGTTACTTACTGTAGTGGGTGTTTTCCTCCATGGTCAGCAGACTACAAGACCTCACATACTCATTCACCTTCCCTTGGATTTATCTTCTAAGCCAGCTCTAATAAAGAGGCGTTCTAGCATTATGATGCAAGGTGGGAACTGACACACATTTATTTATTTACATTCTCTTATATTCCGCGCTATTCTGCATCAGTGCGGTTTACATTGAACAAACTGAAATTACATCGAACAGGGCATTATAACTTGGAGATAACTATTTTACAGGGAACATGGGCTATGGAGGGTTAAGTGGCTTTCCCAAGACCACAAGGAGCACCTGTGGGACTAGAAACCCCAGTCCTTCCGACCCAAGGTTGCTGTCCTCTAGTGGGATTTGAACCCCCGACCTTCCGGCCTGAAGTACCTTGCCCCAACCACTAGGCCACTCCTCCACTCCACACATGCATGGTCAAGTCTCTCAAAGGCTTCTAGAACTTTTCTTGCTGGAGAGACCTTTTACCCTTGCAGACTCCGTCAGATGATATCGCTTATCTCAACTGTGAGGACTTGTATCCTGCTGTCCATAGAAAACACCTGCTACTGGTAAGTAACTTGGTTATTCTGTCTCCTTTTTTAAAAATTTCTTCAATCACTGTTTCGTTCCCCATTCTTTTTTCCATATTAATCTCTGTATCTCTGTCCCCTGCCTCTCCAGTTTCTCTAGCTTCTCTCTCTCTCTCTCTCCCCCCAAGTGCAACTTGCCTATAATTCTTGAGGTACTGAGTCCGTAATATAAACCACTTTTCCATCTCCTTCCTTCCTTTCTCCCAAGTCCATCCTTTTCTCATAAGAACATAAGATATGTCATACTGGGTCAGACCAAGGTCCATCAAGCCCAGTACCCTGTTTCCAACAGTGGCCAATCTAGGTCATATATACCTAGCAGTTTCCCCAAAAGACACAGGTTCCACAATGCTTGTACTGGGTCTTTGTCTTTCATTTCCAGCATTGTAGACCTTGTGATCATCAGACGCAAAGTGCCCGATGCCAGTCCATTTCACTTTGTTGACACCCAATTGATCGGGTTGAACACATTCCATTTCATTCTTGACCACCTCCAACTTCCCTTGGTTGATGCTTCGTACATTCCATGTCCCAATATGCAAGACATCTTTGAGGCTTCTGACTCATTTCACATGCAGCTACATCAGCAGTCAGACGTCCCGAGGTCTTTGATCCAACCACATCATAAATGCTGTCTTTATTCTGAAAAGTCTTCAGTTCCTCCCCAGTAGCCAGTTGTGTGCCTTCCGATCTGGGGGGTCTCATCTTCCAGCATTATAGTGCAATTTGTTTTGTTGTGACTATCCATGGGGTTTTCGTTGCAAGATACAGAAGTAGATTGCCAAGCC
This sequence comes from Ichthyophis bannanicus, assembly GCA_033557465.1. Taxonomy (NCBI): domain Eukaryota; kingdom Metazoa; phylum Chordata; class Amphibia; order Gymnophiona; family Ichthyophiidae; genus Ichthyophis; species Ichthyophis bannanicus. The sequence goes on from CM066032.1 coordinate 341,136,529, forward strand.
TTTCTTCCCAGCCTTTTAATTCTAGTGTTGTTGCAGTTGTCACAGAAATGTGATCCTCTGCAGCCAACACCATCCCATTCTGCTGCTGCCCAGATGGGTGGTTTGTCCTGGTCTGGCACCACAGCTGAACCCTGTCCATCTTGAGAAACCCTGCCAGTAGTTAAGCTACGAATAGCTTAGCATCACTGATGCACACAAGCCCTCACAGCACAACAACCTGCAAACCAAGTGAGGGCCTTTTTCTGTACCCATGAGGAAAAAAGGAATAATCAATAAACAACAATATTTAACTTTTAACTTTTACCCTGCAGGAAAACGTCAAGTTGGTCTGGCTCAAAGAAAATATATCTCTTACCCTGATAGACACATACACATTTTTACAGCAGTGAGTCTTGATCTCAATCCAATCGAGAACCTTTGGAAGGAGCTGAAATCTGCTACTTGTAAAAGGAATCCTGGAAACATTCATGAGCTGGAACAAATCAGTTGATGAGTGGGAGAAACCACCAGCAACAGATGTAGGAAGCTTATAGATAGCTACAAGAAACGTTAGGAGGCTGTCATGACTGCCAAGGGTTGTGCAACCAAATATTAGTGAAGGGTGCCATTCTTTAATGTAATTTAATTTTCAAGATGCAGATTCCATAACTGGGGAAAATCAAAGCAGGGTGAAAAATTTGCTATGTACAGGCAAGCTGTAATAGTCAATAAAACATCATGTAAAAATAAGTGAGGAAAGCATGCAGAGTATGTCATGGAATTCTTTGCAACCACTCTGCTTGTGTTGCCTGTGTGTGTGTTTTGTTTGTGTCTTGAGTATGTCTGTTTCCATTTATGTGTGTGTTTATATCTAAAGTATATCCGTGTTGGCTTTTGCTGTGTCTGTGATCAGGAGAGAGGAAGGTAGTTTGAAAGTTGCAATTCCTTAATTATTCTGTTAGAGTGAATCAGTGTATGTATCTTGTAGATGTCTGAACTGCTTCTTCCATTGTATTCAGGCGGGGGGGGGGTCCTTCATTTCTCTTCCACCCCCCACCACATGCAATAATTTCATGTAGTATAGCAGATTCACTATTTCTCTTCCTGTGAGTAGATCTACCTTAGTGATTCCCATTGGCTGGATCCTACCCATAATCTCTGATTAGAGCTGCCTTCCAGTGCTCCTACCCACAATGCCTTCCTATTGGCTGTATCCTACCTATTATCTCCAGGAACAAGCAGGAATGAGTCTTCACATATGGGTATCGTCGGTACCGACGGAGCCTGCGCGGGAACGCTCCCCAGCATCCAGTAAGAAAGCTTTTGGGAGCATCCCACAGCGCCTGCGCGCTGCCTTCCCGCCTTTCCCATCCGCCTCTCTCCAGTTCTTCTTTTCCGCGGAGCCAGCAGGTCGTGTTCCTGTCACCGCAGAAGAAGTTCTTTATTTTTTTCTTTATTTTTATGTGTCGCGTCTGCCTTCTTACTGGACGCTGGGGAGCGTTCCCGCGCAGGCTCCGTCGGTACCGACGATACCCATATATGAAGACTTATTCCTGCTGTTCCCAGAGATCACCTTTTACAGGTAAGTAACTGTGCTATCTCTGCTATTAGATACACTGAAAGCAGACAGGGCAAGCTTACTCACCCAGAGAAGATTTGAATATGGCAGATAGAGGTTTTGAACTCTGAAATATGTCCAAACACATTAGCCATCCTTTTAGCTGTAGACACTAATGTAAAAATAGGTTGAATCCTGAAAAAAGACATACAGTTTTTAAATCCTAGCTTCCCATGTCTTGAGCACATCTCATAGCCCATTCCCCCAAACAGTTGGACCCACGGCCAGCCCCAGAGTTTGTTCAAGGTGTTGGCATCCTAGGCAAATCTTAAGCTTTACATCCACCCCTCTCCCCCGGCATCAAAATCTTTTGTTTAGCTTTGAATGCCCTGCTTTTTTCTGCCTGTTGGGTCGTTGATCCCTGCTGTTTGGCACCTCTGCCAACCCTGACTAACTTCCCCGTACATTGTACAGGGAGGTTAGACGGGGGCAGGAAAGGTGTTGTGGGGGCCCTGTACGTCTGGGGCCAGCAGAATGAATGGGAGAACTTATTCCAACTCTGAGTGGGCAGGGGACGGCAAGCCCAGATGGTGGAGGAGGTAGGAGGGGGTGGAGATTCCTTGCAGCCTGACCCTGGCCTTGGGAGACCAGATCTGGGGTCAGGCTGCGGGGAATGAAAAATCTGGTTGGCAACCTGGGATCGTGGCTCCTGAATGGTGCCGTGGCTCCATTCAGGAGCCTTGATTGAGTTAGCTGGGCTAGGCCTCTACGTGCAGGCTGACCGGGATCGGAATCCCATCCTGCATGTACAAGCCTGGACGTGATTCTGATCCCGTTGGGCTAGACGTGCCCCGTGAGATTAGAATCCCATCTAACTCTGCGTCCGGTTCCGGCCGGGTGCATAGAGGGCCATGACATCCAGGATAGAATTGGGCCCATAGCAACCAATAAGAAAACTGTATGATTACTGTTAAAACTATTCACATAGAATTAACAACAAAGAAGAAGAAATATACATCGGAATGACTAAAAATGCAGCTTATCATGGAAAGGGAATTTATTATCTATGTGTTTATATCTGTTTGTGTGTATGTTTGTGGTGTGCATGTACATGTGTTTCATGTGCATGTGTTGAGTCTGGGGAGGTGTTTGGGGGGGAAGAGTAGAGAACAGGGGAGAAAATTTGAAAGAAGGATTCACTAATTGCTCTATTTATGTATGCGAGTTTCTATGCTGCAGGAACTTGATCTGCTTCTCCCATAGAAATGCAGTAGGCTACTTTTTTTGGGAGGGGAGGGGCTTATTTGACTGGAACTCCTGGCCTGATGTAGGCCATTTTCAAACCCCGTGTCTTTTAACCAGTTCCACTCCCTCTATATCAAATTTCATCACATTCCATTACATTTTCAGAGTTTTGTCCCCAAACTGATGCTTTCTCAGACCCTTTTGTCTCATTTTTTTTCAAACTTCCATGGTATAAAACTTCCATATCGTCTGATAGACCAGTCTAGACAACTGGGTTGTGTTCCCCTACCAGCAGATTAGTGGAGACAAAAGGACCACTGAAAAGCCCAGCTTTCAATGACATCACTGCTATGCCTGTATTTGCCTCAGCCACCAGAAGTCCCTTCAGTATTTCTTTGTCTCCAGGAGATGGTAGATGGGTTTTCTCCTCTCTTTAGAAAATCTGAGGATTTAGAGGAAAAGAGATTGATTAAATACTTGTGAATGACCACCTTGACTACAGAAAAGTGACTCTCTCAATTGAGCGTGACATGAGAGGCTCTACTAGACTGTGGTCTTTTTGGTAGCCATAAGAGGAAGGAAAATTGGTTCAGCTCCACACTCTTATCATGATAAGAGCCTGTTGAGTAGCCAGAAATTGGAAGGATCTGAAAGAGTGCAGAAGCTTCAAACAACCTCTGCACCCCCTCCCTTCTCTGTCCCCCCCTGCTCTTTCTCGAAGATCGCAGAAGGATCTCTGAGGGATCTGCCTGCCAGCCACCTTAAATGCAGTGTTGCAAAGTCCAGCCAGTGAAACAATTTCAGGGGGGGTAGAGCCGAGCGCAGCCTGGATTCTCTGCCTGCTGCTCTCAGATGGTGGGTATAAGGCTTGACCTCGTCATTGTCCTTGTTTGGGGGTTCCTGATTCCATTTTCTTTGGATGCAATTCGGAGTGGACAGCTGGTGACGGTTGGCACAGTGTGGGGTTTTCCCTTCATTTTCTGCACGCATTAGTAATGTTTTTACCTATTGTACTCCTTGTGTTCGCACGGCCCTAATGTGCCTTCTGCCCAAGTGGCTCCAATGCACATTCCTTCGCTAGTGCCTGCATCATGCGCAATGTAAAAGCACAGTTAATGCATGCTTGAGGGCCAATGCAACCTTAGCACATGCTGTTGTGATACTTGCCCTAACTCTGTGTCGTCTTCCAGGAAACGCTATTTGATCTGTGGCAAGCAAGATGCTGCATCCTCTGATTCTGGACTTTGCTTTTCCTGCATGGCAGCTTCTGAGTCATCCCTGGAGGACTTGCTTTCTCCCTCTCAGCCGGTGGATACAGTTAGTCTGACCTTCCTTGCCTCAAGATGGGAGGTGACAGATGGCACTGTGGGTAAGGATATTCAGCCAGCCAGAAGATCTGGCGACTGCTGGGTTTGTGGCAGCTGTGCCCCTGGTGTTGGGGAGTTATGTCCGAGTGGAGAGCTTCCACACTCTGGATTATCCTCCCCGGACGACTTTTCCTTTTTGCAGGCTTGATCATTCTGGTGTGCAGATTCAGACCCTGTGGCTTCGGGTTGCCAATGGGTGCGGTCTTTTGTAGGATAGGCTGAAAGTGGAAGCTCTGTTCAATTACCTTTGGCTAAGCATCCCCGGTGAGGGATGCCCCTGGAAAAGGGGAACAGCTGTGAGCTATCCAAGATGTTGATTATGACTGATTCAAATGTCTTGGTACTGTGCTCTGATGTGGATGAGGAAGTGCTCTCACTTTCAGAAGATTATGCAGAGGCTGGCGTGATCTGCCTATTCCGGAAAGAGGAACTGGCATCATGGATTGCTAGGGTCTCATTCATCTTGAACTGATGGATACTTTCGGCACAGAGCAGGAGCCAAAGGTATATCTGCTCCTTCAAGGGATGCAGAAATCCACTAGTTTCTAACCATTCCCAGATGTGATCAAGGATATGATCTGGTTGGAGTGGCACTCTCATAACTCCCTACCTAAAGGGTTAAGGGTGTGTTAACATCATCTATGTCTTCCTGGAGAAGGAGTGTGTCGAGTGGATGCACAGGTTGTTAGGGGTTATCTCTGTTAATAGCCTCCAGGCCTAGGGAATCCCCTCCGTCTGCTTCCTTTGTTCCTGCTCGGCTGCCTGGAATTCCAGGGGAATAAAACTCACAACCACACAGAAGGAAAGTGTGTAAGCTTATTCCATAGGGTGGAGGGATTGTCTATCCTTTATACATTTACAAAAACATATTCATACGTCATTCACCCATCCTCTGAGGCCCACCACAGCTTATCAGTAACCATGCAAATGCGAGGAGTCTCTGAGTAGAACAATCAATTTAGCTTAGCACACCACATTCTCCAGGACCAAGCAGGAAGTCAGTCCTCACATATGGGTGATGTCGGCGCCGACGGAGCCCTCGTGCGGAGCATTTCCCCAGCTTTCAAAGAAAGCCTTTGGGAATTGCAGCGCGCATGCGTGGTCCCCTTCCCGCCCAAGGGTGCCATCTTGCTCAGTCGTCTTTTTTCCGCGGAGCCCGACGGACGTAGTTCGTTTTTCCCCGAGGAAAAAGTTGATTTCCCTATATTTTCTTTTTCTCTTTCGGTTCGACGCTGGATCCTTTTCCCGCCTTGGCCCGATACGCCGGTATCGAGTCCACTCTCTCTTTTTCGTTTTTTGTCCTTTGTGACTAGCGTTCGCGCCATTTTTCTTTTTTCACTGGCAGCCCGGTCTTTTGACCTCGCAGGGGCCCTTTTTTCCCCGATGGCTACCAGCGGGTTTAAAAAGTGTGATCGGTGTAAGAAACTTATGTCTCTTACCGACACACATGACTGCTGCCTCCGCTGCCTCCGCTGCCTCGGACCCGATCATGACCCGATGATCTGTGGTCCGTGTGGCAAAATGTCCTTGAAGGCGTTGAGTCGGCAGCACCAGAAGGATAGGATCTTCTCTGACTCCGCGTCCGGACGGGCCCGGACCTCGTCAGAGGCCTCGATGTCTCGGGACTCCGGCCCCGAGCAGCGTCGGGGTTCCTCTGAGCGGGGGTCTCCTTCGCGGGTACATCGCAGGAAGAAGAAACCCGCGAGGGCGGCATCGGTGGACGCTCCTGGTTCCTCGAGGGCGGCGTCGGTGGACGCTCCTGGTTCCTTGAGGGCCAGGTCGCATAGCCCCGTAGCCGTCCCAGGTCTTCGGAGTTGGAGAGGCCTGCCAAGCATCCTCGTATCGAGATGGAGTCTCCTGGACACGTGAGTGCTGTAGTCCTCGTGGACTCCCCTCCAGGGGAGCCGACGTCGGGCCCGACGCCATTGGGGCCCGAGTCGGGGGGTGCTGGGTCTCCTGAGCTCGGACTCAGGTTGATGGCCTTGGAGAGCAGCCTCGCTGCCTTCATGGAACAGCAGCGGGCATTGATCGCCGGTCTCACCAGTGCATCTGCCCCGATCACCGGGACCTCGACGTCCAAGTCGACCCCGGAGGCCGAGCCGATCCTCGAGTCCATGCGGGCTCGAGTCGAACAGGAGGCCTCCGACCCATCCTAGACTTGCGCAACCTCAACAAGTTTCTGGAGCGGGAAAAGTTCAAGATGCTTACCCTTGGAATCCTGCTGCCCTACCTCCAGCAGGGAGATTGGCTGTGCTCCTTAGATCTAAAGGATGCTTATACTCACATCCTTATTCATCCACACCACAGACAATATCTCAGATTTGTTGTGGGGGGAAACTACTACCAGTACAGAGTACTTCCCTTTGGCCTAACCTCCGCTCCCAGGGTGTTCACCAAGTGCCTGGCGGTGGTGGCGGCCTACCTGAGGCTTCAAGGTCCTTTTGTGTTTCTATACCTGGACGACTGGCTCATAAGGGGCCAGTCTTCCCAGGAGGCCAGTCAAGCCACCCTTCGCACTGTGGCTCTGCTTCAGCACTTAGGGTTTGTCATAAACTTTGCAAAGTCCACTTTGCTCCCGTCCCAGAACTTGGAATTCATAGGAGCAAGGCTAAACACTCTTCAGGCGAGGGATTTTCTGCCAGTGGACAGGGCCCTCCGGTTGATGGATGTAGCCAGGCAGTTTCACAGCAATTCCCTGGTCTCCGCCAGGCAATTCCTGAGACTTCTCGGCCATATGGCTTCCACGGTTCATGTAACCCCCAATGCCCGCCTTCACATGCGGCCTGCTCAGTGGAGCCTTCAAACTCAGTGGCATCAGGCCACAGGGAGCCTTGCAGACTTGGTGAGAGTATCCACCCTGCTCATCTCCTCTCTACAATAGTGGCTTCATCTTCCGAATCTTGTACTCGGAGTGGATTTTCAATCCCCTCCGCATTCTCGAATGCTGACGACAGATGCCTCTCTTCTAGGTTGGGGAGCACATTGCCAAGGGGCATGTACTCAGGGTCTCTGGACTCCTTGGGAGACTGCTCAGCAGATAAAATTCCTGGAGCTACGGGCAATACGCCTAGCTCTGAGAGCCTTCTCCCACCTCACGTCTCACCAGTCTCTACTGGTCCAGACGGACAATCAAGTTGCCATGTTCTACGTGAGCAAACAAGGAGGCACAGGCTCCTTCCTTCTCTGTCAGGAGGCACAACGGCTGTGCTCTTGGGCCGTCAGTCACGGAATCCTCCTCAAGGCTGTCTACCTCCCTGGTCAAGAAAATTACCTGGCGGACAGACTGAGCAGGATCCTGCAACCACACGAATAGAGATTGAATCCATTGGTGGTTCAGTAGATCTTTCTCAGGTGGGGCCTCCCCACCAGGGATCTCTTCGCCAGCCCTCTGAACCGGCAACTCCCGAGATTCTGTTCCAGACGACCGCATCCTCTCAGAGTAGCAGCGGATGCCTTTCTGATTCCGTGGTCCCAAGGCCTACTATATGCGTTTCCTCCCACGCCACTAGTGTCTCGAACACTGTTCAAGGTCCTCAAGGACAGGTCCTCAATGATTCTGATAGCCCCCATGTGGCCGAGGCAGCCGTGGTTCCCACTCCTGTTGCAACTGGCGGTGGACACTCCCCTGTCTCTGGGAATTCAACACGATCTCCTGTCTCAGGACCAGGGGTCTCTCTTGCACCCCAACCTCCAGTCCCTTCATCTGATGGCCTGGCTGCTGAAAGGGTAATCCTGTCTCCCCTACTCCTGCCTAGAGAGGTGGAAGACGTAGTCTTAGCCTCCAGACGGCAATCCACCAGGAAATCTTACGCTCTTAAGTGGCATAGATTCTCCGCATGGTGTGCTCAGCGCAGCGAGAATCCCTTCTCGTGCTTGGTAGCGGTAGTATTGCAGTATTTGCTTTACCTCTCCAATCTAGGCCTTAAGTCCAACTCTGTCAGGGTTCACCTCAGTGCTCTCTCAGCGCACCACTCGCCGGTGGACGGGAGGCCTCTTTCCAACCACCCTTTGGTGGCTCGTTTTCTCAGAGGCCTCCTCCTGCTTAAGCCTCCTTTGCGTCCACCAGCCCCTGAGTGGGATCTGAATGTGGTCTTACAGCGGATTACTTGTCCGCCATTTGAACCTATGGCTACCTGTCCTCTCCGTTTTCTCTCCTGGAAAACCTTGTTTCTGGTAGCTCTTACCTCTGCTAGGTGAGTGAGTGAACTTCAGGCACTAGTGTCTGATCCCCCTTACACTAGGTTCTACAGGAATAGGGTAGTCTTACGGACTCACCCGAAGTTTCTTCCTAAGGTTGTCTCCCCTTTTCACCTCATTCAGGAGGTGGTTCTTCCGACCTTCTTTCCCAGGCCGCATGCCAGCCGGGCTGAGATGGTCCTGCATACCCTGGACTGTAGGAGGGCGTTATCCTTCTACCTCGACCGTACGCGGGAGCACCGGAGGGCTGTTCAGCTCTTCGTTTCTTTTGACCCCAATAAGTTGGGGCTACCTGTCTCCAAGCGTACTTTGTCCATATGGGTCGCTGACTGTATCGCCTGGGCTTATGGGGCAGCCGGCCTCTCGTTGGAGGGTCGAGTCACGGCTCATCGTGTCAGGGCGAAGGCTGCGTCAGTGGCTCATCTCCGCTCTGTTCCATTGGCAGACATCTGGCGGGCCGCTACTTGGTCTTCAAGCCAGACTTTTGCGGCCCATTACTGCCTTGAGAGGGAGTCCCGCAGGGACAGTGCTTTCGGTCAGGCAGTACTCCATAATCTCTTTGGGGTTTAGGCAACTCCTACCCTCCGGCCCTGGTGTTGTGCTACCGGTCGGGGGCGTTCTCAGAGAAGATTCCTTCCTGACGTACTGACGAGCTAGAGGGAGCTCTTTTTTCCGCTTGAAGTCTCCGGTAGCCTTAAGCTGGGGAGTCCCATATGTGAGGACTGACTTCCTTGCTGGTCCTGGAGAAAGAGTAGTTACTCACCTGTAACAGGTGTTCTCCAGGAGCAGCAGGAATCAGTCCTCACAACCCTCCCTCCTCCCCTTGGAGTTGCAGTCATATGATTTATTTTGCTATTTTTTTGCTGTCTTTTAGCTATGTCATCAGACTGAGCAAGATGGCACCCTTGGGCGGGAAGGGGACCGCGCATGCGCGCTTTAATTCCCAAAGGCTTTCTTTGAAAGCTGGGGAAATGCTCCGCACGAGGGCTCCATCGGTGCCAACGTCACCCATATGTGAGGACTGATTCCTGCTGCTCCTGGAGAACACCTGTTACAGGTGAGTAACTACTCTTTCCTTTCCATATATAGGCATATACAGGATTCTGATTTCCCTTGTGCAGGCCTCCTGTATGTGCACCTAAACTAAACCTTACTATCCCCTATCAATCCCTCCTTTGGGCCTGTATAGGCCCACTATAAGAACAGCCAAACAGTCTTCTGGGCCGTTAAGCAGACATTAACGGGAGGTCAGTGGTGGCATACTCAGGTACATCAGCCACCATGGAAACAGGTGTATAAGAGTACATAAAAGTGGTGGAGCTCTGTAAGGCCTTTCGACAACAGCCAAGAACAAATGAAAATATACAACAGAAAAGAACAAGGATTACAAAACCGCTTAATAGGGCAATAAGCAGCCCTTTGAGACCACCCCCAACCTGCCAAACCATTTTACAACATCACCCTATATATTACCGAAATCAATACCACCCTTGAAATCGGCCATATTCAAATCAGATAAGGTCTTAATCTTTTTCATGGCATCTAAGACAAAGACCGTATGGTTCGCTATAACAGTACAGCAATTAGTTTCATTTAAAAAAGTACAAGCCCTGCCCTCAGCTGCTAGTAAAAGGTCTAAAGCTCTACGGTTTTGTAAAGTCATTTGAGTATTCTGTTCCAGGGATTCTGCAAGCTTAGAAATGGATTCTGTCACTGACCTCATTTGTATATGTAATAAGCATTGTAATCTTCTAATTGCCATCCCTAACTCAGCAGTGATAGCAAGGGTCTGAAGAACTGGGATCCAGGAGGTCCAGCTAAGGGCATCCAAGCGAACTTTGGTCAAAGGATAAGTAGCATTAATATATTGATATGAAGCCTGAATAGCCTCATCTTCAGGATTGTCAGGTGGCCAAGGATTTGCATTCCTTTTCTTTCTTTTACCATGAGTCACATTAAAGGGTATTAGAGCAGAATAAGAAGTTATTTTAACTAATGCACAGGGTAGCAAAGATGTGTTAATGTGTTGATAAATCATTTCTCCACACAACCAATAATGACCCACCACAGCAGAGAGGGCCATGCCAGTGGTCCGTATATGACTCATGTTATGGCCATCAAACCAATTAACAGAAGGATTTCCTGTGGTAGATAAAGTAAGATCCCTCCTTAAACGGGACATTGGGAGGTAGCATGAAGTATATGGAGATTCATTCTGAGATCCCGTTGTCAGTACAGCTGAACCATATGGGACCAACCCCCACATACCAGCGGAGGTCAGATCCATTGAGCACTAGCGAGCTCTCTGTAATATTTCTCCAATCATTTTTCATCTCAGAAAAATCCATGTTACCGGTTTGATTATGCCACCTTATCATGACTGAATTACTAACAAAATGAAAGGACCCATTAAACACATTATATGACAGTTTACACCTATGTGAAAAAGCAATGGATGCATTCGTTATCAAACATAAATCAAATATCATATTTGGGTCAGCATATACGCGCAAGGGATCATGTATCATATTCATCATATACCACGTCTGGGAGCAATTGAAAGATTCATAGCAACTGGCAGAAAAATTATTATCTTCTACACAAGCAAGTTGTCCTGCATACTCATTTAAGGGAACCTTTAAAACGTGTACCGGAGCATAGGATGCACCCTTTGGTACAGGAGTACAAATAATGCAGTTTGAAATGTTCATCAGAGAAACAATGTCTAATAGTGCCTGCTTCCACAAGTTCGGAGAACCTTCTGGTAAAGCCCGGGGTTCTCGAGATACCATCTGGTTAGTCTGTTTCTGTTCCCTGAGGAGTGAGGCCAGCTGTCCATCCGGGTGCAAACACTCGATAAGAAACACAATTACAATAGAGGTTCCCAGAAAGAGAGACAAAGATGTCCACGGAGTACGCTTGATAGCGATCATCTTGACCAGCTTGGCTCAATCCCCGTCTACTGCACTGCTTCCTCCAGGCACCTTCTTCACACGGGATGCATGGACCCAGGTAGGGTGTTGATCTGTCAATACGGCAGTTCTGATTACGGCCAGCACCACCTCTGGTTCACCGAAGGGAGGATCCCACTGTCCTTTCTTATGGTACAGCTTTACTAGCACCCGATATCCCGGTCGGTAAGGATGCGTTGGTTCTGTGGAGGGACAAGGCAGCATTTGATAGACTTGTTCAGACACCTCACATAAATACTTTGCTAACTGAACAGCATACTCTTCCTGTGCAATAAGCAAATCGTCAGCCGTAATCACCGCCCCCTCTGGCCATTTCCACGGTAAAGGGAAGGGGCGGCCCATTAAAATTTCAAAGGGAGAGAATCCAGAGGGGCCCTGAGTCAACCTAATTTCAGCCAGCACAGCTGGTAAATACACTGGCCATTTTCCCGGGGCAAGCTGAGTTGCCTTTTTTAATTTCTCCTTGATAGTCCTATTCATTCGCTCAACTACCCCTGATGACTGCGGGTGGTAGGGAACATGAAACTTCCAATCAATAGCAAACATCTGGGTGACATATTGTAATACTTTAGAAGTGAATGCAGGCCCCTGATCCGAGTCTATCGATAAGGGGCACCCGAAACGAGGGATAATTTCTTTGCACAATATTTTTGCAGCTGTCCTAGCATCTTCCTTGGTAGTAGGGAAGGCCTCTGGCCATTTGGAGAACCGGTCCACGATAACTAATAAATATTTAAACCCACCCATGGACTGAGGCATGCATGTAAAGTCCACCTGCAGGGCCTGAAACGGTCCCTGAGGTGGAGGCAGATGTTGCAACTGTCCAATAGCTTTCCCCTGTTGCACATTATTCCTGGCACACGCTAAACAATGACTTAATTGTACTTCTACTAGCTGGGGCAAATCTCTACACACAAACACTTCCTGTAATTCCTTTAGCACTGTTTTTCTATTTTTATGGCCAACCCCATGGACCTGGCCAATTAAAAGTGGGACAGCGGCCTTTGGTAATCCCCAACGACCACCCCCTTCTTTTCCTGCCAGATATGTGCTGAGTTTAAACACATGTCATGTTGTTCCCAATAGGCTAAGTCCTCGGGATCAGCTGCTGCCTGTAAATGATGAAAAGGGAAAGAATGTTCAAGAGGAGAAACATAGAATTCAGACAACAAAGGGTCTGCAGCGATGGGTGGGGCTGGTGTCCTATTCCTAGAATCAGTGGACAAATGCAACCGGCCACTCTCAGCCTGGGTACACTGTTTTGCTGCTAGATCTGCTAGAGCATTACCTTGTGAAATAAAAGATGTATCGTATCTATGTGCAGCACATTTAATGACAGCCACTTCCTTCGGTTTACACAGGGCCTGCAACAACTCGTTCACCAACTGCGCATGTGAAATGGGCTTACCGTCCGCAGCTTTCCATCCCCGTCTCCCCCATAAAAGGCCAAAATTGTGCACTACTCCAAAAGCATATCTGGAATCTGTATCGTTATTGACACGTTTATCAGCAAATAATTCACAGGCCCTAGTAAGCGCCACCAATTCAGCAGCTTGTGCAGAACCATAAGGTAATAACTGAGCTTCATGCAAAATATTCGGGAGTTCTACAATAGCATAAGAAGCAATATAAGCATTGTCTGCAGAACGGACACAGCTCCCGTCTACAAATATGTGTGGGGCATCCGGGAGCGGGGAGGAGGACAGATCAGGGCGTACTGATGTCTCAAAGTTAATCAATTTAAAACAATCATGCTCTTCTGGGGGCTGCTCAGAATCATCTACTGGGCGCATTAGAGCCTGAAACGCCAGCATAGGGGTGAAGGCAGGAGATTGCTGCTTAACAGTTAACCCTTCAGTGGTAGTCAAAATAACCTCGTAACCACTTAAACGCTGAGCGGTCATGTGCTGGGTGATGAGATTTTTCAAGACATTCAATACAGAGTGGGCAGATAACAAAATAGTCTCATGTGACAGGGTAATGGGAGTTACCAGCTGCATGGCAATTGCGGAAGCTGCCAATGCTCGCAGGCATACCCTGTACCTGAAGGGGCAATTTTTTAGAGAGGTAAGCGACCGGGCGCATTCCTTCCCCATGATCTTGAGCCAAAATGGCTGCCATTGTTCCTACCTCCTCCCGTACATACAGATAAAACATTTTTCCATAGTCCGGCAGTCCCAGAGTGGGAGCTGATATAAGCAACTTCTTTAAAGTGGCAAAGGCAGAGAACATTTCCTCAGTCAATTCAGTAGATGCAGAACCAGGCAATTGCAGTGTAGCCCTTCTCAAAATAGAATCCCAATAAGCACAGTCCGGGATCCAGGCACGACAGAAGGAGACCAGTCCCAAAAATGCCAGCATTTGGGTAACCATTGAGGGAGGAGTCAGATTAATAATTGCTTGTACGTGGGCGGGAGAGAGCGCCCGATTCCCAGGGGAAGCACAAACCCCAAATAAGTGACTCAATCACAGCACCACTGCAGCTTTTTCAGAGAGGCTTTATGTCCATGAGAGGCAAGGTGGCAGAGCAGAGATACAGAGTCTGTAGCACATTCATGACATGTCTTAGAGCACACTAGCAAATCATCCATATACTGGAGAAGAGTGGAGGAACAAGGCGGATGCCACATTTCAGTTGATGCTTTAAGAACTAAGGAATAGGCTGCTGGGGAATCAGTATTTCTCCAGGACCAAGCAGGAAGTCAGTCCTCACATATGGGTGACATTGACGTCGATGGAGCCCCCATGCAGAGCAATTCCCCAGCTTTCTAAGAAAGCCTTTGGGAATACACCCACGCATGCGCGGTCCCCTTCCCGCCCAAAGGTGCCATCTTGCTCAGTCTTGCTTTTCCTGTGGAGCCCAACGGACGTGAGTCCGTGTCACCCAGAAAAGTTTGATTTTCTTCTGCGATTTTCGCTCTCTTTTTGTCCAGTTCAATGCTGGTTCCCCTTCCCGCCTGGGTTTGGTACGCCGGTATCGACCCGATCTTTATTTTTCGTTTTTTTGCCCTTCGTGGCACGCGTTCGCACTCTTTTTTCTTTTTCCCTGGAGGGCCGATCTTTTGACCTTGCGGGGGCCCTTTTTTCCCCGATGGCCTCCAGTGGTTTCAAAAAGTGTCATCGTTGTAAGAAGCTCATGTCTCTTATGACACACACGACTGCTGCCTGCATTGCCTCGGGCCGGACCATGATCCCAAGGTCTGTGTCCCGTGTGGAAAGATGTCCACTAAGGCACTCAGAAGCCGGCAGCATCAGAAGGAGAGAATTTTTTCTGACTCTGCCTCCAGTTGAGCCCGGACCTCATCAGAGGCCTCGACGTCTTGGGAGTCGGACCCCGAGCTTCGTCAGGGTTCCTCTGAAAGGGGGTCCCCCAGTCGGGAGCATAAGAGGAAGAGAAAGCTTGTGAGGGCGGCATCGGAGGATGCCCCTGGTTCCTCGAGGGCCAGGTCTCGGACCCCTGACCGCCGCTCCGGGGCTTTGGAGCTGGAGAAGCCAACTAAGGTATCCCGTGTAGAGCCGGAGTCTGTCAAGCAAGTAAGTCCTGTTGTCCTCGAGGACTCTCCTCCCAGGGAGCCGACGTCGGGCCTGGTGCTGCCGGGGCCCGAGTCGGTGGCTGCTGAGTCTCCTGAGCTTGGACTCAGGCTGATAGCCTTGGCGTGCAGACTGTCCGCCTTCATGGATCAGCAGCGGGTGCTTATGGCCAGCCTGACTGGTGCATCTGCCCCGACCACCGGGACGTCGACGTCTAAGTCGACCCCGGAGACCGAGCCGGTTCTCGAAGCCATGAAGGCCCGAGTCCGGACTCGGTCGCGGTCTCCCTCGACCTCCCGTTTGGGACTGAGGGTGTCGACACCGATGGCCCCGGCGTCGGGGCGGGTATTGCCAGAGCCCGTGCGGTCGGAGCCCCTCGACTCTTCCTCGGATGAGTCTGCGTGGGAGACGGAGGACGAGGAGTCCCCAATACCTTTCGGACTCGCCGCAGTCCGAGCCCCGGAGTAGGTCCCCACCGGAGGACACCCGGTTCTCGGACTTTGTCAGGGACATAGCCAAGGTTTTGAATGTTCCTGCGGATCCCGAGGAGGAGCCTCGAGCCGAAGAGCTCGATGCCCTACAGTACGACTGTAGGGCATGCATCGGCCATGCATCGTCTGAAGAGCCAGAAGATGCACTCTGCGGTGCCCCCCGGCAGGGAGGCCCGAAGCCTAGATGCCATCGGCAGAAAGTGCTTCCAGGGCTCGATGCTTGCTTGCTATGTCCAGTTCTACCAGCTGTACATGGGCATGTACTTGCGGGACCTGGCTAAGGAGATAGCCGGGTTCTTGGCTGGCCTCTCTGGGAAACCTTTGCATTGGTTCAAGTCCTTGTCCTCGGGGATCCAGGAATGCTCCAAATTCATCTCCCGGGCGGCCTACGATGGCTTCGAGGCTTCGGCCCACGTAGCGGCGGCTGGCATCGGTGTTCGACGCCAGGCATGGCTACAGTCATCGGACCTCGAGCCATGAGTACAGGACATGTTGGTCGATGTCCCATGCCAGGGTGTAAACCTCTTCGGCAAGCCCATGGCCGAAAAGGCCACTGAGCTCGAGACTGACAAGGACAAGGTTGTCCAGAAAAACATCTGCCCCTTCTCATAAGAAGAAGGGCTCGGGGAAAAAGACCTTTTATCCGAGGAAGGCATCTGCCTACAAACCTTTCTCTCATTATCAGGCCTCCCCAGCAGGATCAGCAGGCCAAGGGGCAAGGACAAGGGCCCCGTAGGCAGAAAGCCCCCAAGCCTCCAGCTCCTGCTCCTACTCAGCAGGGAGGGGTTTTTTGACTCCCGCTGCATAGCCTCTCCACCTCTGCTGTCCCACCTCAGCACGGGAGGTCGGTTGGCCCTGTTTGCCCACCAGTGGCCGCCCATCACAAAAGATGCTTGGGTACTGAGCATAGTCCAGAAGGACTATCTGCTCCATTTCAATCAAGTACCCCCCTCCTACTTCCCAGGGGAGCCTCCAAGGCCTACTCTGCATCAGGAACTCCTCCAGGAACTGCAAGGTCTTCAAGACAGGGCGGTGGAGCCTGTTACCTCCCCACCAGCTGGGGCAGGGCTTCTACTCCAGGTGCTTTCTTGTGCCAAAGAGCACTGGAGGTCTCCGGCCCATTTTAGACTTGAGAAATCTCAACAAGTTCTTGGAAAAGGAGAAGTTCAAGATGCTTACTCTTGGAACACTGCTGCCCTACCTCCAGCAGGGAGATTGGCTATGCTCCTTATATCTGAAGGATGCATACACTCACATCCTCATTCATCCAGACCACAGAAAATACCTAAGGTTCGTGGTAGGAGGAAACCATTTTCAGTACCGAGTACTGCCCTTTGGCCTAACCTCTGCCCCACGGGTCTTCACAAAGTGCCTGGCGGTGGTGGCGGCCTACTTGAGAAACCAGGGTATCTGTCTTCCCCTATCTGGACGACTGGCTCATCAGGGGTCAGACTCTCCAGGAGGCCAGGCAAGCCACCCTCCGTACTGTCTCTCTCCTGCAACAACTAGGCTTTGTCATAAACTTCGCAAAGTCCACTTTGCTCCCCTCCCAGAACCTGGAGTTCATAGGGGCACAGTTAAACTCTCTGCACGCAAAAGCTTACTTGCCAGAAGACAGAGCGGGAAGGCTGATGGACCTGGCCAGCCGGTTTCTAGGCAACCCACTGGTATCCGCCAGACTTTGTCTAAGGCTCCTGGGCCACATGGCTTCAACAGTGCATGTGACCCCCAATGCCCGCCTGCATATGAGGCCTGCACAGTGGTGTCTCAGGACTCAGTGGAAGCAGGCTACAGGAAGCCTAAGAGACAAAGTAAGGGTGTCCAAACCCTTCCTGAACTCCCTGCAGTGGTGGCTGCGCTCCCCCAACCTTCTACAGGGAATTCCTTTTCCAGGTACCTGTTTCCACTGTGGTACTCACAACCGATGCCTCCTTGAAGGGCTGGGGTGCACATTGTCTGGACAAGTGCACACAGGGCCTGTGGTCTCCATGGGAGGCCACACTACAAATCAATCTCTTGGAACTCAGGGCGATACGCTTAGCCCTCAAGGTCTTCTCTCACACCCTGGCCCACCAATCTGTCTTGGTGCAGACAGACAACCAGGTGGCGATGTTCTATGTGAACAAACAAGGGGGCACGGGGTCCAGGTTCCTGTGTCAGGAGGCATAGACCCTATGCTCTTTTGCACTTCAACACAATATGCTGCTCAGGGCAGTCTATCTTCCTGGCCAGGAAAATTTCCTGGCAGACAGATTGAGCAGGGTTCTACAGCCTGACGAATGGCAACTGCACCCTTTGGTGGTTCAGAACATTTTACTGAAGTGGGGACTTCCATCCATAGACCTCTTTGCCAGTCCCCTGAACCGGCAGCTGCCTCAGTTCTGCTCCAGACAACCGCATCCCAAGAGATTCGCAGCGGATGCCTTCCTGATATCATGGTCCAAGGGCCTCCTGTATGCATTTCCTCCCACGCCCCTGGTGGCCCGAACCTTGTTCAAGATTCTAAGGGACAGGGCCTCGGTCATATTGGTAGCCCCCAGATGTCCTAGACAGCCCTGGTTCTCGCTTCTGGCAGTGGACACCCCATTCCCTCTAGGGTTGCAACCCAATCTTCTTTCTCAGGATAAGGGTTCCCTTCTGCATCCCAATCTCAAAACTCTCAATTTGATGGCCTGGAGGCTGCAAGAGTAGTGCTGGCTCCCTGGGGCCTCAGGAAGTTGAAGAGGTGGTCTTGGCCTCTAGGAAGAAATCTACCAGAAAGACGTATGTCCTGAAGTGGAAACGGTTCTCCTTGTGGTGTGACCAACGCCAGGAGAACCCTTTCGCCTGTCCTGTGCCAGTGGTGCTTCAGTACCTGCTGCACTTGTCTAATCAGGGTCTTAAGTCCAATTCTGTTCGTATACACCTTTCTGCTCTGGCAGCCCACCACTCACTGGTGGAAGAGCACTCTTTATCGGTTCACCCCTTGGTGTGTCCCGCTTTCTCAGAGGCTTGCTCTTGCTAAAGCCTCCTCTCCGTCCACCAGCCCCTGAGTGGGAGTTGAATGTGGTCTTGCAGCAGCTTACTCGCCCTCCCTTTGAGCCGATGGCTACGTGTCCTCTCCGCTTCCTTTCTTGGAAGGCTCTTTTCCTAGTGGCACTGATCTCGGCCAGACGAGTGAGTGAACTTCAAGCCCTGGTCTGTGACAGGCCATACACTCATTTCTATAGGAACAGGGTAGTCCTTAGGACTCATCCTAAGTTCCTCCCGAAGATAGTCTTCTCTTTCCACCTCAATCAGGAGGTGGTTCTTCCAACATTCTTCCCTAGGCCCCATGCCTGCCGGGCTGAGGAAGTCCTGCATACCCTGGACTGTAGAAGGGCCTTGTCTTTCAACATTGAGCGTACTAAGGGTCATAGAAGGGCTACTCAGCTCTTCGTCTCCTTTGACCCAAACAACTTGCGGTTGCCTGTCTCCAAGCGTACCTTGTCCATTTGGGCGGCGGACTGTATCACCTGGGCTTACAGGACAGCAGACCTTCCCTTGCAGGGTCGAGTCACAGCTCACTGTGTCCGGGCAATGGCTGCATCAGTAGCTCATCTCCGTTCTGTACTGTTGGCAGACATCTATAGGGCTGCAACTTGGTCCTCAAGCCAGACTTTTGCAGCCCACTACTGCCTGGAGAGGGAGTACTCCGGAATCTCTTTGATTTTTAGGCAACTCCTGCTTCCAGCCCTCTTGTTGGGCTACCGGTGGGTTCTCTTCTCAGTAAAATTCTTTCCCTGATGCTGAGGCTTCACAGAGGGAGCTCTATGTTTCAGCCTGGGTTCCTGGTAGCCCAGAGCTAAGGAGTCACCCATATGTGAGGACTGTCTTCCTGCTTGGTCCTGGAGAAAGAGTAGTTACTCACCTGTAACAGGTGTTCTCCAGGAGCAGCAGGAATCAGTTCTCACAACCCTCCCTCCTCCCCTGGGAGTTGCAGTTGTACATAGTTCATTTGTTTTTTGTGCTGTCTTTTAGCTATGTCATCTGACTGAGCAAGATGGCACCTTTGGGCGGGAAGGGGACTGCGCATGCGTGGGTGTATTCCCAAAGGCTTTCTTAGAAAGCTGGGGAATTGCTCCGTAAGGGGGCTCCATCGACGTCAATGTCACCCATATGTGAGGACTGATTCCTGCTGCTCCTGGAGAACACCTGTTACAGGTGAGTAACTACTCTATCCCTGCGGCAGCCGGGTCCAGGTATATTGTCTGCCAGCATGTGTAAAAGCCATCAAGGGCTGGGTTTGGGGGTCCACGGGCATGCTAAAAAAGGCGTTGGCCAAATCTATTACAGTGAAACATTTAGCATCTACTGGGATAAAGGTTAACAATCCAGCAATATCCGGCATCACCGGGGCTAATGGAACAACCAATTGATTTACCGCCCGAAGGTCCTGGGTAAAACGGAAACCCTCCCCTTTGGGGACAGGATTCACGGGCGTATTGAAGGGAGATACAGTGGGAACAACTATTCCTGTGGCCACAAACTCAGCAATCATAAAGCTTTATCCTTCGCACTAGACAAAGGATACTGCCTAACACAAACAACTACTGTGGGATTTTTTAATTTGGCAACATAAGGGGTACATGGAACCAACCCAGCATCGGTAGGAGAGGAAGCCCATAATGAAGTAGGGACCTGCTCCAGTACCGACGCTGTATCAACATTCTCCTGCAACAAGTTCAAGAGATAAGGGGAAAGTAGAGAAAAAGTGCCGTCAGCAGCACTGACTGTAGTAGCCTCTAACTTACATAATAGGTTTCTCCCTAGCAGACTAACCGGGCAGGAAGGAATTATTGTAAAACAATGCGTAAACAACGGGGACTTTTGCCCTAAGGGTGCAATGGGTAACGGGGGGGGGGGGGCGTAATTCAAGTGGGGGTTGAGGTTCCATTAATCCCTATCGAGGCAGAACCTGGTGTCAGAGACTCTTTCCAAATAGAAGCATGCAACGTAGAACAAGTAGCTCCTGTGTCTATAACAAAGGACACAGGGCGCGTCATTCTTCCAATGTCCCTGCTGCTTACAGTTAAAACATATCTGATTATGGGGTATACCACCACTCCATCGACCCCCCCCCCCCCCCCCCACACACACACGGCCTCTCCCTCGCCCCCGAAATCCCCCACCCCTTCCTGGAAAGGGTCCCTGACTCCCCCATCCCCCATAACCGGCCCCCCCACTCCACTCACCTGGAGGGCAGGGCTGCTGCCATGCATGCGACACATTCACCTTCCCTCTCTCTCTCTGGCCCTCGACTCCAGCAAAACATCCCACCGCTTCTTTGGACAAAATCACTTTCTCTAACTTTACTGGCGACATATCAAACCATTCATCAACCATCTGCTTTATTGCAACCTGAACCTCGGGCCGCATGGCCCCTAACAACGTCTGTATATACATAGAAGCCATCAAACCATCTGCAGGAATAGCTAACCCTGCCTCCTCCTTCCAACACTTTCTGAATCATCGCACAAACTGTGAAACCCCCTCTCCTTGTTCCTGCTGACAGGCAATAGAAGCTGCCAAGTTCTGCTTAGCTCCAAACAATCGCTCAAACTCTTTCTGCACTTCCCCCCACATATCCTTAACAGCCTGAGGCTTTTGCAAGGCACGGGCAGAAACATCGGGGAAGTAAAGGGATCCTCTAATATTTTTACTTTAGAAAAATCAAATGGGGTTTCCTCCTCATATCCCAACACCCCCTCAATAATCAACCGATAATCCTGTGCCGTACACTGCAAACCCTGTGTCATACGCTGTAAGTACTGAACAGTAGCTGCTGGAGCCTTCATAGGATTTGGGGCATCTTGCAAAATAGAGGATAAAACATTAGGGTCTAGGGGCTTAATAACCACCTGCTCACCAATGGTTAGGAAGGGGAGCTGCAAATTCCCCTCCCCACACGGAGGGGTCTCCTGCTTCCCCTCCAGCTCCTGCTTCACTCCAGCGGGGGAGTAGAAGCTGTAGCCGGGACAGGGAAGAAAACAGAAGGATTCCCAGGACTGTGAGGAGTCAGAACGGGGGATGGAAGAGAAGAAGTACTAGGAGAGGAAGTACAAGAACCCTGACTACCTACCCCCATACCAACAATAATTTCTTTAAGTTGAGAAAGGGACTCCTGCAACTGACGGGCTTCCTGCGACAGACACAGGCGAGAATCGCCCTCACTTCCGTCCTCAGACGGAGGGGTCCTTAACAACCCACTATCTCACAGGCGTGCACTGTCGGCCAACACAGGCGAACCTGACCCTTCCTGACAGGCTCACCGGCGTTCCCTGCGCTCCTTCTTTATTTCTACCTGGTTAAGGGTAATGGGAAAATGCTTAAGCATGGGGTCCTGATCGTTAGGGAGAAGGACAGGTGGTGTACCCTTCCCTGGCATCACAGGTCCGGAAGCTGTAACCCTCCCCCCCAGCTGCCAGAACCAAATCCTCCAAGGACTCATCGCCCTTCAGGGAGGGAAGAACAGGATATAAACCAGACGCAGGCAGTCATATACGGAGGAGGAGACTGGACAGACTCAGGGGAAAGGGGGGCGGATGGAAGAGGGGCAGATGGTGCTGCAGAAACAGAAGTTACAGAAGGAGTAACCTGAGACATGGCTGTAGAGGCAGAAGAGGGGCCAGATGGCTCAACAGAGCCAGGCGGTCCATTATAGTAAGGAGCTAACTGCAGCCACACAGTTCCACACTCCTTCATATAAGATTTAGGCCATTTGGGATCACCTGAATAAAAAGGAAAAGCTTTCCTATTCCCTAAACACAGTCCCCTTATGTTCAAATGCCAGGCAGAAAAACTGCCCTCCCGGGGAAAGGGGTTAGAACTGTGGAGACTCTCCGTCCACCCAGCCATATTGTCCACCCATGGATTAGTATAATAGCCCCCTGCCACCCGATTAACATATTTTTTAGGAGATTCTGAACCTGTGGGAGGGGCCCCTGGGGGTACAGGAGTACGGCTGGAGTACAAATTATTTTTAACAGTAGATTTAAATCTGATAAAAACCGTTGGTTTGGGCTGCTCAAGCACTCCCGCTGAGTTAGGGACTGTCCCCTTACCTTGGGACTGTCCCATCCTCTAATAATCACACCAATCGCACGTCAGGCCACTTGCGTTCTGCACAGATCCGTCACAAGCACTCTCGCTTCAGGACCATACAGGGGCGTCTTGCCTGACTCACACACACACAAGCAATAGCAGCCGGGAAGGAACGTGAAGCAGACACCACCTCGTGTCCCACCTAGGGACGACAGAGGAATTTGTACCGTGCCACCCAGGCACCGTCCCACCCAGGGACGACAGAGAAATTTTAACCATGCCACCCAGGAGTCCCCCCGGCCCACGGGAGGATCCCACTTCCTGACACCAAATTGTTAGGGGTCATCTCTGTTCATAGCCTCCAGGCCTAGGGAATCTCCTCCGTCTGCTTCCTTTGTTCCTGCTCGGCTGCCTGGAATTCTAGGGGAATAAAACTCACAAACACACAGAAGGAAAGTGTGTAAGTTTATTCCATAGGGTGGAGGGATTGTCTATCCTTTATACATTTACAAAAACACATTCATACGTCATTCACCCATCCTCTGAGGCCCACCACAGCTTATCAGTAACCATGTGGAGTGGAGGAGTGGCCTAGTGGTTGGGGCAAGGTACTTCAGGCCGGAAGGTTGGGGGTTCAAATCCCACTAGAGGACAGCAACCTTGGGCCGGAAGGACTGGGGTTTCTAGTCCCACAGGTGCTCCTTGTGGTCTTGGGCAAGCCACTTAACCCTCCATAGCCCATGTTCCCTGTAAAATAGTTATCTCCAAGTTATAATGCCCTGTTCAATGTAATTTCAGTTTGTTCAATGTAAACCGCACTGATGCAGAATAGCGCGGTATATAAGAGCATGTAAATAAATAAATAAAATAAATAAAATGCAAATGCGAGTCATCTCTGACTAGAACAATCAATTTAGCTTAGCACAGCACATTCCTTTCCATATATAGACATATACAGGATTCTGATTTCCCTTGTGCAGGACTCCTGTATGTGCACCTAAACTAAACCTTACTAGCCCCTATCACAGGTCATGGTGGTTATCAGACTGACCACCATTCCTGTGGAAGGCAGGTTGTCCTTAAAAGATTTTTTGGACCATAAGGTGGATTCCTTGCTGAGGAGCCAGTTCACTGTGGCAGCCTGATGTCTTGAGCTCTGCCCCAGTGGATTCAGTCTCTTCCACTGGATGATACTGCCCTGATGACTGTGTCATGATGTTGGACTTGGCTCCGGCACTGGGCAGTGGACACATTCTCCAAATCCCGGTTGGCCCAACCGGCTTTTAAGAAGAAGCTTCTGTTTGGAGTGAATTTGAAGAGGTTTGAAGGACTTGAGCAAGAAAAATCTTACCACCTTCCAGAAGACAGATCCAAGGTGCCTGTGAAGTGGACTGGTGCCCCTTTTTTGTCAGCCTTGCCTATCCACCAAGGGTACGCTGGCCGGATTCCCAGGGGTCTTGGGGCTCTTATCATTACTGACCTGGAAAATGTTTCTTCCTGTCTGCCTCTGAGTCTTGGGCTCATTTTCAGTCCTTTTGTGGAGTGCGTGGCTCCAGGGACTCTGTCTCCTCCAGAGGAGGACCTTTCCAGGCTGTGCAATAAAGGTTTGGGGGCCCATTCCCTGGTTCCTCTAGTTGGATGCAGGTTTCACCTTTTCTTTCAGGAATGGGCCTGGTTTACCAAGGATTGCTGGGTGCTAGACACCATTCAGTTTGGCTTTGTCCTGGAATGTAAAGAGCTTATTCCAGATGCCTTTGTCATTTCTGCTAGTGGGTCTACAATAAAAAAAAAAAAATGCCACTGTGTGGACCATCTTGGACTACTTGCTGCTCTTAAAGGCAGTGGTGCCCATCCCCCCCAGATGAGTGGAGCAAGGGAAAATATGCCATCTATTTCATGGTGCCAAAAAAGGACGGTTATTTCCGGCCCATTCTGGACCTCAAGGGGGTCAAAGAACACTTGTGCGTCCTGCGCTTACAGATGGAAACCTTGCACTCTGTGATTCAAGCAGGTTGCCGAGGGGAGTTCTGGGCTTCTCTGGATCTGGCCAAGGCATATTTTCATATCCTGATCCAGGCAGATCAGCAGAGGTATCTGCATTTTGCTATGCTTGCTGTCACTATCAGTTCGCCACCCTCCCTTTTGGGCTATTTACTGCCCCAAGGATGTTCCCCAAGGTCATGGTGGTGTGGTGGCTGCAGCACATAGGGGTGACGTCGGCTTCAATGGAGCCCGCGTGGTAATTACTTCCTAGCTTTCAAAGAAAGCCTTTGGGAGTTAGGCCGCATATGCATGGTCACCTTCCCACCCAAAGATGCCATCTCACCTCAGTCTTCTTTTTTCTGTGGAGCCCTGCAAGCGTTCTTTCACTCTTTTTGCCGGTCAGTTCCTGATCACCTTCTCGCCGCCTGAGTCCGCCCTCGCCTCGACGTCATGTTTTTCTTGGGTCCTTCTTCTTTTCCTTTTTCAGCGTGCAAGTATTTTCTCATGCCATCCCTGACAGAGCCGTTTGATTTTGACCTCATGGGTGCCATTTTCCCCGTTACGTCTTCGGACAGTGGATTTAAGTAATGTTGCAAATGCTGTCTATACTATGTCCGTCATGGACCGCTGTATCAAGTGTTTCTCTGTGGATCATGATGACTCTACTTGCCTGCTCTGCCTGCAGATGGTCGAGCATGAGCCAGAGGAATCGTGTAAAGCAGTGAGGGGAAGTTTTTGGCTTGAAGGCCTCGGCTGCAGTTATGGCATAGAGTCTGGAATCGCTTCCTTTGAAACTACGTTTAACTCGGTGTTGCACGCTGTGACTCCTCTGCCGGTCCCTATTAGGCATCCGCCTAGGGCCCTGAGGATCAAGTTGCCTTCTAGCACAATAACAGTCTGCAGTCGAGTAATTAAGGCAAAATAAGAATTGGGCTTTATTTCCCCTTCCCTACGGATTTCCTTTTATATAACAAAACCAGGAACAAAAATAGCTTCTTCAAAGAAAAATAGCTTCTTCAAAGAAAAATATGTTCTTTTCCTTTGGTACTTTTTTACCGAGCTTCTGCCCACTTTTTCAGCACAATGATTCTATATCATCAGAGAAACATAACGTACAGTCCATTGGTGTGGGTTCAAGGCTACAGCTATTATTTTCCCATTGCATTAGTTCACAATCCTCCGGGGTTGCAGGTGGGTTAAAATCCTCATAGCTGTTTACATTGTAAAACCCTCTCTGTGAGGCACTGGTTAGCTTATCAGGAAACTGTTCTATGCAAGCAGGGTTTTGAATACCTGGTACTGTGACAGTTTCACTCTGGCTTTCCTTTTCTCTCCAGTAATGAGGAATTATGTCATAACTCCCATCATTTACTTCTTATGCCATGCCCTGGCCCTCCAGACAAAACAGAGCTTTTTCTCTCTTAAAGCTAGGTTCCCACCTTCTCTCTGTTGTCCTGGCTCCTCTCTCTGGGCTACAGACAGCTCCTTCCCGGGACCTCCAGCTACCAGCAGTCTGAGCAGTGTTATGGCCACGTTCCTGAGAAGTTTTTCGCCGGTTGCTTCCTGCTACCGTGCCACACCTACTGCTTCCCTGATTCAGCAGGCTTCCTTCTGTGTGACGTCTGCTCTCAGGCTGGTTGCTCACTCCTCCCAGGTCGCTGCCCCCACTGGCCTCTCCTGGATTTACCCAGCAGCTTTTATCCTCATGTCCTTTGCACACTGCCTGTGCTTTCCTGGACAGGCGATCCTGATTAGCTTTTAACCTTCCTGCTACGTCAGGACTAGTGTGTGGTAAACTTATTCTATTGCTCTTTTGCCTCCTGTGAGCTGAGTGTGTTTGCTGCCTATCAGACTCCAAGGTAAATTCTTCTTTTTCACCTATTATCATGGGCTCTACACCGGTTACTGTATCACAACGCACATGCACGATCCGAGCCCCAAAGTTGCAGAGCTTCTTACCAGGGGTCATCCTCGGAAGACCTCCCCATGGGTCCAAGACATCATCCAAGCAGAAATTGAAGTCCAATCCTGGAGCCGGAGGTAAGACCTCTGGTCCCTGACCTTGGAGCCCTCAACCTGCCATGAGGGTGATGGCTGGGATCAGCCATCAAAGCTGCTCCAGCTGGAGGAGACTCTCATTGCATTGGGGGATCAGACTCTGTCCTCTGACGTGATCACCATTGGTGATTCCCCATCGAGGGAGCCGGTTTTGGATTCAATACCATCAAGGCCCAAACCACTCACTGCAGAGCCTACTGGCATCGAAGCCAGGATGGTGACCTTGCAAAGCAGCCTGGCTGCCTTCCTCGAGGTGCAGCAGGGCCCGGAGTCTCCAGGTTGTCGGTGCTGACATCGGGATCCTTCACTGTGAGGACTTCCCCTCATGTCGGCCTCTTGCTCGAGGTGCAACTTGCCCCCGAGTGCCTCAGGGTTGACTTGTCGGGCACCTTGTTCCCCTTGGCATTGGCTGCTCATTGCCCTGATGACTGTAAGGGGCTCGAGGTCTCATCTAGCTCCAAATCAGATTGAGAGTCTGAAGACTAGTCACCCAACACCAGATTACACAGGGATGTCCCCTTCTGACCCGTCTCCCCCTCAGGCGCGCTGGAGGTCCATGCCCAAGGACCTCGCATTCCTCTAGTTTGTCCAGGGAATGTCGAAGGCCCTGACCTTTGTGGCAGAACCGGAGGATGAGCCCCGTGCTGAGGACTTCGAGATTCTCTATTACGAGGCCCCTCCGAGGGAGGCACTGACAATGCCAATACCTCCCATCCTGGAGTGCTTGCTGTTCAGGATGTGGGAGAGCCCTGTGACAGTTGCAGTAGTGAGCCAGTGACTCAATTCCCAATATCGAGCTGGCAAGAGCACGGACTTTATGAAGACACAGCTGCCTCACAACTCCATGATGATGGAGTCCGCCATGCATCACAATGAGAGTCAGAAGAGACGCTCTTCGCTGCCTCCTGGTAGGGGAGGCCTGCACCAAGGATGGGTTTGACAGAAAGTGCTACCAGGGCTTGATGCTTATGGCCCGCATCCAGGCTTACACCAGCTGTACATAGACATGTATCTGAGGGACCTGATGAAGTAGCTCACCAGGTTCTCAGCTGGGCTGGCAGGTGAATCGAGCACTTCTGGACCCTTGTCTCCACGGTCAAGGAATGTGCCAAATTCCAGACTCGAGCAACCTGTGACGGCTTCAAGTCCATGGCTCGTGTGACTGCCCGCCGCCTGGTTTGGCTACAGTCCTTGGACTTGGAGCAATGGATACTGGACAAGCTGGCTGATGTCTCCTGCTGGGGAGAGAACCTCTTTGACAAACCCATGACCGACAAGACCGCCAAGTTGGAGTCAGAGTTTATAACCAGGACTAACTATCCCAGAAGACCACTGACCCTTCCTGCCAGAACGCTTCAGGGTAAAAACTCTTCCACCTAAAGGTGAAAAAAAGCTTACGGAAAATGCCCCTAATTTCCAGCCTATCAGACTCCCTAACAGGGTCAGCAGGCCAAGGACCAGGGGCACAGCCCCCATAAGCAGATAGCCCTCAAGCCCCAAACAGCACCCCAGTCACAGCCTCAGGGGGCTTTTGACTCCTTGGGCATAGCCCTAGCCCTTCTTCCTCCCCCAAGGACCAGGGCCCAAGGCACACAGGAGGACGTCTGGTTTACTTCACTCACCTCTGGCCAGACATCACCACCAATGCCTGGGTGCTGCAGGTGGTGCGGGAAGGTTGCCTTCTTCACTTTGACTAGACTCCTCCTCCCTTCTTCCCAGAGGCACTTCCCATGACCTTCCTACACAGAGAGTGCCTGCTGTAGGAACTTGAGTCCCTGCTCGTGGATTGGGTGGTAGAGCCAGTCCCTTGGCCCCTCTGGGGTATGGGATTCTATTCCTGGTACTTCCTCATTCCAAAAAAGACAGGGGGCTTTTGGCCCATCCTGGATCTGCAGGACCTAAACTGCTTTCTGGTCAAGGAGAAGTTCAAGATGTTATCCCTTGGAACATTGCTGCCCTACCTCCAGCGGGGAGATTGGCTATGCTCCTTGGATCTCAGATGCCTATACCCACATCCTGATCCATCCCCAACATAATCAGTACCTCCACTTTGTCATCGGAGGCTGCCATTACCAGTACAGGATGCTCCCCTTTGGTGCCTCGGCCCCCCCAGGTGTTCACTAAGTGCCTGGCAGTAGTTGCCACTTACCTCTGCTTGCTGGGAGTCTTTGACTTCTCCTATCCGGACAACTGGCTGTAGAAGGGTGGCTCACCAGAGGAGGTCTGCCACACGGCTCGTCGCAGTATCAGGGTGCTACAGCATCTGGGATTCGTGATCAACTTCCCAAAGTCGAATCTGCAGCCGTCTTGGCGCCTGGAGTTCATAGGAGCCCTTCTGGACTTGATCCAGGCCAGGGCCTTCCTCTCTCTGGACCGGGCTCAGCATTTGGCAATCCTAGCAAAAGAAGTACAGTCACTCATTGGCGTCCGCCCATCTCCTGCTGCTCCTATTGGGGCATATGGCCTCGATGGTTCACATTACTCTGGACTGCCCGTCTGTGCATGCGACAGGCTCAGTGGATCCTCAGCTCTCAATGGACCTGGGCCAATGGCCAACTGGAGGATTGGGTCTGGATCACCCAGCCTCTCGCAGCCTCCCTTGCTTGGTGACAGAGCCTGCAGACTCTTATGACCGGCCTACCCTTCCAGCCCTGCTGGCCCAACACATTCTTACCTTGGAAGCTCCAAGTTTGGCTGGGGAGCCCACTGTGACGGTCCTGAATCACAAGGTGCCTGGACTCAGGAAGAAAGTGACTTCCAGATCAACCTCCTGGAACTCCAGGCTGTGATGAATACTCTTCAGGTGTTTCAGGCTCACTTGACAAACCAGGTAGTCCTCGTTCAAACAGACAACCAAGTAGTGATGTTTTACATCAACAAGTGAGGGGGGAGAACTAGTTCATCCCACCTTTGTTGGAAGACAGTCCTTCTCTGTACATTCACCACAGAAAAGGGCATAATCCTCTGTGCGGTCTACCTGCAGGGCGAGTATAATCTGCTCACAGGTCAGCAGAGTCCTTCATCCCCATGAGTGGTGCCTCAACCCAGAAGTAGCCATCTCCATCTTTCGACATTGGGGAACTCCATTGGATCTTTTCGCCAGCCTTGAGAGCATACAGCTGCAGCACTTCTGCTCCCAGAGGCCGACTCCAGACCATGTGGCGGCAGATGTCTTCCTTCTGTTTTGGTCTGGGAGACTACTGTATGTGTTCCTGCTTCCTCCCCTTGTTTCCAAGACCTTACTCAAGGTACATTCGGACCTGGCCTCAGTAATTCTCATTGCTCCTCAGTGGGCTTGGAAATCTTGGTTCCCCCTACTCTAGCTATCATGGGTGGCCCCGATACTTCTGGGCCATGCTCCAGACTTGCTCCTGCAGGAGGATGGGTCCCTTCTCCTTCCTAACCTCCAGTCCCTCGCCCTGACAGCGTTGCTACTGAATGGTTAGCACTAGCAACCTCACCTCTCCCAGGACACCGAGGATGTCCTACTGGCATTGCACAAGGACTCAACATGGCATGCGTGTGCCTTCAAATGATGTAGATGCTGGTCTGGTGCGCAGACAGGCATCTAAACCCTTTCTCTTGCCCAGTGCAAGACATACTTCAGTATCTGCTGCACCTCTCCCGGGCTGGTCTAAAATCTAATTCAGTAAGGGTGCACCTCAGCACCTTGGCTATGCATCACCACCTTGTCGACGGCCAGTTCATCTCTGTGCACCCCCTTTTGGTCTGTTTTATGAGAGGACTTCTCTCACGGCTCCCGCCTACCCACCGCTGGTGGCATGGTACCTGAATGTCGTCCTCGGGAAGCTGATGGCTCCCATCTCATGTTCCTGTCATGAAAAGTAGTGTTCCTAGTAGAACTCACTTCGGTCGGACGGGTCAGTGAGCTGCAGGCATTGGTGGCCCACACCCCTTACACCAGGTTCTACAAAAACAAGGTCATCTTCTGGACTCACACGAAATTCCTGCCTAAGGTGGTATCTGCTTTTTGTATTAACCAATAGGTGGTCCTTCCCACCTTCTTCCCAGGCCTCGCTTCACACCTTGGATTGCAAAAGGGCACTGGCCTTCTACCTGGAGATGAGAGGCTCATCGCCATTTGTCAGAGCTGTTCGTCTGCTATGACATCAGCAGGTTCAGGGTTGCGGTCTCTAAGCATATCCTGTCTACCTGGGTGGCAGACTGAATCTCTTTCCCCTAAGAGCAGGCTGGACTCTCTCTGGAGCGTCATGTCACCGTGCATAATGTGTGCACCATGGCGGCCTTAGTGGCTCACCTGCACTTAGTCTCCCTGCAGGATATCTGCTGGACTGCCACCTGGCCTTTGGTCCATACCTTCTCAGTGCACTACTGCTTGAAAAAGAGCTCATGGCGTGATAGCACCTTCGGCCAGGCAGTACTTCATCTCCTTTGGAAAATAGTGCAACTCCTGCCCTCCATCCCTTTGTGTCCAGGCTACCAGAGAAATGATTCCATCATCAGTGTTTGGGCTGCATCATTGGACTTCAGGCCATTCAGCGCTCCTTGCTGCCCTTCACAGTTCGCCTTTTCAGTCGCCCGTAGCACCTAAAGGTTTTTTTCGGTAGCTTGTAGCTTGGGAGTCCCAAATGTGAGGACAGACTTCCTGCTTGTTCCTGGAGAAAGCGTAGTTAATTACCTGTAACAGGTGATCTCCAGGGACAACAGGAATCAGTCCTCATAACCCACCCTTCTTCTGGTGGAGGAGGGTTTTCTTTTCTTTTTTTATGCTTGATTAAGCTACATCATACTAAGGTAAGATGGCCCTTTAGGCAGGAAGGTGACTGCGCATGCGTGGCCTAACTCCTAAAGGCTTTCTTTGAAAGCTGGGGAATGATTATTGCACAGGTTCTGTTGATGCCGACATTACCCATATGTGACAACTAATTCCTGCTGTCCCCGGAGAATACCTGTTGCAGGTGAATAACTACATTTTATCTTCAGCTCCTCAGATTGAGGGTAGTGTCCATAGAGATGATGTTGTAGGCGTGTGCTCACATGCAACTGTTCCAGTGGTCCTTGTTGACTCAGTGGTCCCAGAGTTCTCAGGAGTTCAAGCACAGGCTTCTGCTGTCTTTGGTGAAGGCCAGTCTGCAGTGATGGCATTAGCCCTATCATCTGAGGAAGGGTACACCGCTGGATGATTTCTCTTGGATCTTGCTGACAATGGATGCCAGTCTCTTGGGCTGGGGAGCCTATTGTCAAGACCATACGGCCCAGGGCCGTTGGACCTGCAGGGAAGCGGTGAGGCCATCAGGTTGGCTCTTCTGTGTTTCCGGTGCCTGGTCAAGGATCGGGCAGTTCAAGTGTTTTCAGACAACACCACAGTAGTGGCTTATGTCCATTGGCAAGACAGCACAAGGAGCGCCGGGGTAGCTCTGGAGATGGCTTCCCTGTTTGGGTAAAGAAGAACCTCCTAGCCTTGTCAGCCCAGCCCATTGCCTGAGTGGGCAGTGTGGAAACGGACCTCCTCAGCCAGCACTCTTTGAATCCTGGGGAGTTGAGTCAGGAGGTGTTTCAGTTGATTCTGCACTGCTGAGGTTGCCCCAAAATGGATCCAAATGGTGACCCGCTCCAGTACCAAGGTTTACTGCTTTTTCAGTCACCACATGGAGATGGGGTGCGAGAGTGTCAACACCCTGATCTAGCCTTGGCCAGCACAGGGACTGCTGTATGTGTTTCCTCTGTGACCCCTTGTGGTGCGAGTGATTTGGTGTATAAAATGCCACCTGGGCAGGATTGTTCTGGTGCCACTTGATTGGCTGAGGAGAGAATGGTTCAGAGACCTGATGCGGTCCCTGCAGGTGCCTCCTCTTCGGTTGCCTCCATCTCAGGGTCGATTGCGGCAGGAACTGATAGTCCTTGAGGACCCAGCTCTCTTCTTGCTTATCGCATGGCTCTTGAAAGGGGACAGCTAGCATGTTCTGGCTACTCCGCAGAAATGGTCTCTACTCTGTGTGGTGCCCGTAGGAGGTCTACAAAGCTGGCATACGTACAGATAAGTGCCTCTGAGCGTTGGTGCAGCACTAGGCAGTTGGCCCCTGATGCAGCCAAGTTGTCATCCTCATTGGCCTTTCTACAGGATGGCCTAGAAAAGGCATTTGTGTTAGCTCCCTGAAAATTCAGGTAGCAACTCTGGCCTGTTGCTGGGGTCCAGTGGCAGGCAAGTCTCTGGCCTTGCACAAAGACATCTTGCATCTTCTCTAGGGGGTTTGGCATCTGCGTCCTCACCTCCGGTCTGTGATTCCTTCCTGCAATCTGTCTCTGATGCTCAGGCCCCTGATGTCTGTACCCTTTGAGCCGTTGAAGCGTACTACCTTAAAGGATTTGACACTCAAGACTGTCGTCTTGGTCACAATTTATTCTGCATGGTGGATTTCCCAGCTGCAGGCTCTCTTACCAGGATCCTTATGTGTCCTTTTCGAAGGAGGCTGTTTCCATTCAGCCTGTGACGTCCTCCTTGCCTAAGGTGCTTTTTCCCTTTCATGTGACCCAGATGATCTGCCTGCCCTCCTTCCCAAAGGATCAGTTTTGGGGAAGGATAAAGATCTTTCCCTGGTGGATGACCTGTTTGCTGGCCCGCGCAAGGGTGAAGCGGCAGCCAAGTTGTCTTTGGAATACTGGATTAAGGCGAAGGCAAATGTATAATAGGGATTTCATAAGTTGAAAAGTACATGAGGAAGTGCAAGGTTGCGTATGTGAGTAAGTAGATGGAGTACTTAAGACTTGCAAGAGTATTAATGAACTTAATGTGACAGAATGGGGCATTTGCCCTTTCTCCCTTTGCAAACCTATACATGCCTGAGGGGGAACAGATATAATAAGGTGTATGCCCTTAGGGGTTGCAGGGGCTATGGGGCTGTATGAGGCATCTATATATTTGTGTCTATCTTCATAGAGTGTGGGTGTGTAGGTAGTATGGGGGTGGGGTGAGTCGGTGTGGTGCTGGGTGGGGGAGGTGTGTGGTGTGGATATATTTGTGTGGCCTGCTGAATTCTGTCTTGATAGGCATAGCTTTGAAGGCACATGTGCAAATAAAACTCAACCAACCTATGCATGCAGATAAGAGAGGTGAGTGACACTCAATAATAGGCAATTTCACCTGATACAAAGCATCTAAAAAAACATAGAAGTAACATATTTAAGGCTTAATTCTATAACAGTACACTTATATACAGTTCCATAAATGTACCCATTTTATGCCTATTTCATAAGGCAGTGTCTTTATGAAAGTTTTTCAAAGCTACTACTCCTAGTTGTGTACAAATTCTCTTGTTCAAATTTATACATTTTCACAGCAGGTATAAATATGTGCATGTATTCTGTGCTTGTACATGTGATTTATAAAATACATATGCGCATCGCAACTCTGCCCCTGCTTTGTCCAAATTTAACCTCTAGGAATGCCTATGTGCAGTCTATATCAAAGTATGCACTTATACCTGTGCACAATTTTGAGACCCTTTACACATGTAAAACAGGCTTTACATGAAGAAAAATCTTATAAAATTGCCTCTATATTGTGTTTGAGATAGCATCATCTCTTATCAAAATCTTACAGGCAGGAGAAAAAATGTACAGTAATTGGGATTTGAACTTTGTAAATGCCAAAGCTGTTAATTTACAATGAAACAAAACATAAAACTAAAGGAAGCTGGACCCTACAACCAAGAAACCTTTGAGTTCTGATCTTTGTGTAAATATAATGAAAAGGAGAACCATATAATCTTACTGCTTGACTTGACTGCAAATGTCTAACAATTTGAGTTATGAGATGTTCAGAATGTGCATATTTAAAAGCACAGAAAGCTAAATGCAACATCTTTAATTTGGTACATTGTGTGATAGAAAGCTTAATGTAAGAAGTGCAGTAAGGCTGTTTTACACAAACTGTAATCTGGCAGTATTTTCTTAGAGAGGGATGCATCGGCACTGTGGCTCCCATGAAGGAGCCCAAGCTTGGCTAGCCGGGTAGAATCCGGGACGTCCAGCAGGCTGGAATTGGGGCACGTCCTGCCCATCCAGGCCAGTTGCACCCAATTTTGATCCCGCGGGGACATATAGCCGCTGCGGGATCAGAATTGGGTGCATATCCAGCTCGTCCAGATTCTGGACGTCCGGATGGGCCGAATGTGCCCCGAACAGAATTGGCCTCCACAGCAACAAGAGGCTTTAACAAAAGAATACAGTCTAGAATGGTTGTCAAACTCTTTACCTCTAACTGAAGACATAGAGACAACATAAAACTGAGCTTCAAAATGTTTTCTTCTCTGGGAACAAGCAGGAAGTCAGCCCTCACATATGGGTGACGCCAGCACCAGTGGAACCCTCATGGAAGCATCCCCCCTGCTTTCAAAGAAAGACTTTGGGAGATGCCACCACGCATGCATGGTCCCCTCCCCGCCCAAGGGTGCCACCTTACTCAGTCTCCTTTTTTCCACGGAGCCCTTCAGACGTTCGTCTGGTTTGTCCCTGGAAAAAGTTGATTTTTCTTTCCAAGTTTCATACTCATCTCCAGTATCGCACTGGTACTCTTCCCACCTACCGACCTCGATTCGGCATCAAGTTCGATCTATTTTTGTAGTTTTCGTTCTTTTCTTTTCCAGGCATCTTCGCACCTTTTTTCTCCCACTGGTAGCCCAGAGAGTCTTCGACCTCACAGGGGTACTTTTTTTCCCCCATGGCTACCAGTGGCTTTAAGAAGTGTGATCGGGTGGGGATCATGTGAGCACATGAGCAGGTGAGGAGGTTCCTCGTCTTGCTCCCTGGCCGCCCCCGCTGTTTATTTACAAATCCTACGGAATAATTCAGTAATTGGGGGGTGTCAAGCGGTCATAAGTGCAACGAAGTGAGTACTGGTGGTGGGGGGACTGAGGCCGATGGAGTGGCTATGCGTTCAGCGGCGAAAAAAGAGAGAAAAAACAGCCCGTGAGGCCAAGATGGCAACTACACCACGCACTTGCAGTGCACCAGACTCTCTGGGGAAAGAGTTTGGATTCTAGTCCTGAGGAGGTGGCGCATGAAGTAGTTAAGCTTCTGGAGCCTAAATTTGATACTGTGATAAAGAAACTAGATGATATGGGGGAGACCTTTGCTGAGATGACTCGCAGGGTGGAGGAAGTGGAGCAGCGGGTAACTGCGTAGGAGGATAATGAAGTGCAACATCAACAGGAGGCACAGAAAGAGCAAAAGCAGATTGAGGCACTAATTACAAAGGTGGGTGATCTGGAAAATAGATCTCGCAGGAACAATCTGCGCCTTGTGGGGGTTCAAGAGGCCTGGACGGACCAGCAGCTTCTGAAGTTATTTGAAGAGTGGCTGCCTGGAGAGCTCGGCCTGACGGACATTCAAGGGAAAATTAAAGTTAAGAGTGCATAGTCTGGGTCCGAGAGTAGAGGCAGGGAGCGCCCACGGCTGGTGCTGGCTCGTATCCTCAATTTTCAGCAAAGGGCTCTACTATTGCAGGCCTACCGGAAACACCGTGACCTGCGCTTGGAGAATACATGTATTTTAATGTTCTAGGATTACTCTGCAGCTCTCATGGCAAAAAGGAAAGAGTTCTCGCCTGTCTACAGCGATGTAGTAAAGAGTGGAATACGATTTGCACTGAGCTACCCTGCCACCTTAAGGACGCACATCTTTGAGCAGGCACCTGCGGCGAGGAAGTTTTTAGCCACATTGCAGCATGAGAAGGGACAGGCTAAGGATCAGAATTGAGCAGCATGAGTTGGCAAGTAATGGTACTGCAGAGGACATAACGACTTGTCAGCGTTTTTCTCGCTCATGGGACTTAGTGCGAGAACACAGTATATGGAGGGCAGCCGACGTTTGAGTGACTGAATAATCTCTGTATGGACATGCTTAGACCGTACCCCTCAGTTGGGGGGGGTAGCCCAGAAGTGTGGACTAGTAATCTATCCTGGTACTGAGGTTTTAGCTGTGGTGGAGTGGATTACTGGAGGGAGGGAGGGAGCGGGGATGGGGGATAGGATTGTATTTATGGTTACTTGATTCTAGGATTGTGTGGGTTTTAACGGGTTGTTTTGGGGAGGCTAGGGGGAGGACTGTAGGAGGGATCTGACTGGAGAAGGGGGAGAGGGGGACAGGGCAAGGGGATGGGTGGGGGGAGGAAAGGAGTCAGCAGGGGGGGCCCCACAGCACAAAGATAGATGTGCCTCTACTGAAAAGAGTGAGGATGGCTCCGGGGCTGAGGCTGGGCGGCTCCTGGAGGACTTTGTGATGAGCTGTGAATCTAGAGATGGCTCTTTAGTGCAACATGCTACCTAATATTAGAATAGTATCTTGGAATGTAGGGGGAATTAGCTTACCTGTTAAGTACACCAAAGTATTGCAGGCATTGAATCGTAAGGGTGCGCACATTGGTTTGCTGAAGGAAACACTTGAGCCTCGTAGAGCATGATAAATTGACGCGGGATTGGGTGGTGAAAACTTATGGGGCATCATCGGGGACCAGAAAGGCAGGGGTGGCGATACTTATTAAAAAGGGCATGCCTCTGGATGTGATCAAATGTGAAGCTGACCCACGGGGGAGTTTTATCTTCCTGCAGGCTAAACTATATACGGAGGAACTCTGGATAGGGAATGTATACGCCTCAAATGAGTATGACCATAAGTTCTTTCAGGACTTGTTACAACACATCTTGAGAGCCAGCCCAAAAAAATGATCCTAGCAGGGGACTAATTGCCCGCATGACCCTATGCAAGACAGAATGGGGAAAGGGGATGCTAGGGTATGGTCAAAAAAGGGCATAGGCTATCTGTGCAGGATGGGGGGGGGGGGGTCTGGTGGACGTATGGCGGACGTGAGCACACCCATCAGTCTAGGGCACATTTGACGTGGTCTCACATTGTTTATATCCTGGTGAATGAGGGAGAGTTTGCGCAGGTCACCCAAGCAGAGATTGAACCTGTGATGGTCTCGGATCATGGTATGGTCTGGGTGGCCTGGGAGGCTCAAGGCACGGCCAAAGTGGGTTGGAGGTTCCCTGCATATTTATGGGAGGACTAGGACTTTAGAACGTACCTAGAGAAACTGGGGGATGAGTATACATTGTTTAATGAAAACCCTCAGTGTACCCCACTCCTATATTGGCAAGCGAGCAAGGCGGTGGTGCGGGGCTCTATCATTGCTTATACGATTCAGAGACATGAGCATTTAGACCATAGTCTCTTGCTGTTAGAACGTACCTTGCAATCATTGCAGAAGAGATACGGTAGATCTCCAGGGGAGGGTATCCATCAGGAGTACCTAAGGGTACAAGCAGCCCTAAATGATTTGCTTCAAAGGAGAGCCATTATGTCGTTACAATACTGTAAACACCAATTTTATAAATTTGGGAATAGGTCAGGGAGGTTGTTGGCTCAAGTGGTGAGGGATGGGGGGGTGCGTGCTTTGTATCGGTTCTTAGAGGCGAGGGGGGTCTGCTGCCTAATCAACCGCGCCAGATTGCATCAATATTTCGGTCTTTTTATGCCAAATTGTACACAGAGGAGGTTATTGACCAAAGTGCAGGCCAGGACTTTTTGGAGGCTCTGAATCTCCTGAGGCTGACAGAGGAGGCCTTGGAAATACTCAATGCTCCCATCTCTAGTGCAGAGATCCAGAAGG
The DNA here is from genome assembly GCA_033557465.1 of Ichthyophis bannanicus. NCBI lineage: Eukaryota > Metazoa > Chordata > Amphibia > Gymnophiona > Ichthyophiidae > Ichthyophis > Ichthyophis bannanicus. Next base: position 341,174,622 of record CM066032.1, read on the forward strand.
TGATCAGACAAAGCAAACTCCATAAGCCACCAGGCCCTGATGGCTTCGGGTTGGAGTACTATAGGATTCTTGATGCCAGACTTACCTTCACATTGGTGGAGATGTATGGAATGGTACTCTGGGTGGGATGTTTCCCTAGAGACATGAGGTGTGCAGATATCACTGTGATACCAAAGGAAGGGAAGGACCCCAAGACCCTGCCTCCTATAGGCCTATATCTCTGAATAATTTTGATATAAAACTCCTGGCCTCCATCTTGGCAAATAGATTGAATCCAATCCTACCCTCCTTAATTTGTCTGAGGCAGGTGGGCTTTGTGCAGGGGTGGGATGCCACTTGTAATATTTTGCAGCTGATCTTAGGGATGGAGTACTGCATGGAGGAAGGTGTCCCACTCCTTCTGGTAAGTTTGGATGCAGAGAAAGGTGTTCCACAAATATGGCCAAGCCATTCTGTCTAACGCCCTGCTGGGCTTTGGTTTCTTGGCTACCTTTTTAGATTGGGTCCGGATACTCTACACTGCCCTGCAGGCAAGGGTGGGGGTGAACGGTGTGTTTTCTGAACCATTCTCACTGAAGCGGGGAATGAGGCAAGAATGCCCCCTCTTGCCTTTGTTCTTTGTACTTTCTTTGGAGCCCCTTCTGAGAGCGCTCCAGGGGGAGGCTCAGGTAGTGGGCGTGAGGATGATGACAGAGGAGCTGAAGCTTAGTGCATTTGCAGACCATATGCTCCTCTGTATGAGAGAACCGCAGACATCCCTGCCACAAGCACTCCATACAATCACTCATTTGGAGGGTTCTCAAGGCTGAAGATAAACCAAACTAAGTAGCTGGCGCTGGATGTGGGGGAGAAGGTGTGGAAGATGTCGGCTGGACCCTTTCCACTGACCTGGGCGACGGGCTGTATCCAATACTTGGGGATCCAACTCCCAGATGACCCCAAGAGGCTATATGAGTGTAACATTCTGGGTATGCTGGAGAGATCTCGGACGAATTTTCAGAAATGGACCACCTTTCTCTGCGAGGGCGCTTAGCCTTATTTAAGATGGCGGAGTTGCCGAGGTGGCTCTATGTGCTCCGCCTGTTGCCTATTTGGGTGTTATCTAAGGATTGGAAATGTTTTGCCTATTTGGGTGTTGTCTAAGGATTGGAAATGTTTTGACAGATGTCTTAGTCGCTTTCTTTGGAGAGGCAGGCATGCCTGCATTCCCTTGCGGGCTTTGATACGGCGCAGGGAGGAGGCAGACTTGGAGCTTCCCTCACTATGTAATAAGTATAATCTCGGGTGTATGATACGACATCTGCTTGAGCTGGTGGAAGTTGAGTGAGGGTGTACTCCGGTGAGGCAACTTGATTGACTACTTTTCCCCTGTCACCACCTGCATGTCTTGCACTCCACCAGGCAGAGTTTGCCCATGGTGCTTCATGGAAAGGTTACCTGGGGGCCCTTCAGGCGGCATGGCATGCCTTCTGCCAATTCCTCTCTTGGAATTGGAGGTGCTCCCAGTTGCTCCCCCTGGTGGACAACCCAAAGTTCACCCCCGGGATTTCATCGCCGGTCCTTCAGGGTTGGGCCCAGAAAGGTATAGTTTGTATTGGGGACCTTTGTATGGAAAGGGGGGAGAGGGGCTGGACAGCTTTCAAACTTTGCGTGCGAAATATCAGCTAGACAAGCATGATTTTTTTCTGTTACTTGCAGGTAAGACATTATATTAATAGCTTGACATGTCGGGCCCCTGAACTCGTCAGCTCCCGGGGATCGAAGGCCCTGCTTTTGTAGGGTTAGCTGTGGGGGGGCGCCTCAGCAAAAGAGCTTTGGGATTTGGTTCGGCCTATTTGTGACCATAGTTATTTGGAATTGTTGGCAAAGAGATGGGTGGCAGAAGGCAAGGACAAGGTAACTCCGGAGTTATTGCAAGCTGCTCTCCTCAGAATCACCTCCAGTTTGAAGTGTGTTTACTTGCAGGAACTTCAGTATAAATTCTTATGGAGAGCTGATACGCATGACATGTGGGCTTATAAAGCAGGTTTAAGGAAGGATGATAAGTGTCGGTGGTGTGGGACAGTTACAGGGATACTAGCTCACAAATTTTGGTATTGCCAAGATGTGCAGAGCCTATGGCAACAGGTATGTGCCAGATTGGGTGGGATACTGCAGGTCACTGTGATCCCCCTCTGTGGAAATGTCTCTTTAGTAGCTGGGGGTCGGTGGGACATCTTGCAGCTTTTAAACGATTACTCTTTGAAAGAGGCTTCCTAATGGTAAAAAGAATATTACTATGTCATTGGGTTGAAGGAGGTCCTCCAGGAGTGGAGCAATGGAAGTAGACACTTATGGACTTGATGCGCATGGAGAGGCTGGCAGTAAAACAACCTGAAGTGGAGCACTGGGAAAATTTCTTAGGGCTATGGATGCCTCTCATAGATATGCTGTCCCCGAGGGTAAGGAGCGCACTACTAAATATATGAAAGATGATCCCCACCTATGAAGCAAGCTAACAGAGCCATGCTAGAAATTGAACCAACTCACACACAGTAGAGGCTGGTGGAGAAAGAGAGGGATTAGTGCTGCTGGGAGGTAAGAAGGGGTAGGGAGTTCAGCATCACGGCTGATTGGAGACTCAGGAATTCGGGGATTGGGAGAATTGTTGGGGTTATTGTTATGGCTTTTTGCTATATTTATGTGTGCTCCTATGTGGGGATATGTTCTGAGAGATTGTGTAGACACCACTTGAGTTGGTCTGTTGTCTGTTTTAGTTTGAAAACCCAATCAAGAAGAATTTAAATTAAGAAGTGTGATCAGTGCTCCAAAATTGTCTTTGACTGACACACACGACTGCTGTCTCTGCTGCCACGGGCCAGACCTTGACCCGGCAGCCTGCAGTCTCTGCGAGTGGATGTCCAGTAAGGCCCTCAAGAGCCGCCAGCAGTAGCACGATAAGTTTTCCCCCGAGTCCTCGGTGCCTCCGAAGGCCAGGACCTCATCTGAGGCCCCAACATCTCGGGCGGAGCCTTCCAAATCCGAGCCTCATCATGGGTCCTCAGAAGGGGGTCTCCCTCGAGGGAATCCAGGATGAAGAAGAAACCCTCGAAGGCAACGTCCTTGGACGGTTCCGACCGGCTAGGTGCTCCCCGGGTCCGGTCCCGCAGTCAGAGACATTCATCTGAGATATCGGAGAAGGAGCGGTCTGCGAAGGTCCCCTGGAAATATCCAACTGCTGACCGGCCTCTGTCTCCAGACACTATCCTCATCAAGGATTCCTCTTCGGGGGAGCCGGCATCATGCCAGAGTCCCTCGGTGCCCACGCCGAAGGCTGCGGAGCCTTTTGGTCTAGAGTCCAGAATGGCGGCCCTGGAGTGCAGTTTGTCTGCCTTCATGGAACAGCAGCAGGCGCTGTTGTCCAGCATGACTGGTTCATCTGCCCCGACCACCAGGCCCTCTATGTCCAAGACGTCCTCAGAGGCCGAGCCGATCCTCAGCTGAGGTCGCGATCTGAGTCCCACTCGATGGGACCGCGGTCATCCCCAGCAAGTCTACCGGGCACCAGCCGCAGGGCATTGGGGGCCCTGAGGCCCACAGAGCATCCCTTCTACGAGTCCTCGATGGACTACTCCTAGTGGGAGATGGAGGACAAGGAGTCCCCCGATACCCATCACCACCGTGACATCCCATCTGACTCTCTTGTCTCTGCGCCTTGATGGCTGTCCCTGCCCAAGGATATGGGTTTCCTTGATACTACGAATGTGGGAGAGACGGGCTTTGGTGCAGGTGGTGGTGAACAAATGGCTCAACTCGATGTATCGAGTTTGCCGGAGCCCAGGCTTCCAAAACTCACAGCTGCCACATAACTCCATCTTGGTAGAGTCGGCCATGTGTCGGCTGAAAAGCCAGAAGACGCACCCTCTGGGCCCCCCAGCAGGGAGGCTCGCACCCTAGACGCCTTCGGCAGAAAGTGCTACCAGTGCTCAATACTCATCAGCCTCATCTAGGCCTACAAGCTGTACATGGGCATGTACCTGAGAGATCTGGTGAAGGAACTTGCCAAATTCTCATCTACTCTCTCCAAGGAACCTTTGCAGTGGTTCAAGAACCTGGCCAAAGCAGTCTGTGAATACTCCAAATTCATGTCTCTGGCAACCTATGACGGGTTCGAGTTGGCGGCTCGAGTAGCAGTTACTGGCATCGGTGCATGCCGCCAAACTTGGCTACAGTTGTCTGACCTTGAACAGTGGGTTCAGGACAAATTGGTCGATGTCCCCTGCCAAGGAGAGAATCTTTAAACTAAATCAACAATACCCTATTTATGATGGTGAATCTCTAAGAGACAAAATTAAACCAACATAAAAAAACCCCTTAATTATTCAATTCTTTTGTCGAAGCCCACCGGGGGAGGGCCAGCACTGTTAGCCTAGCCCTCACCAGACTGTGGACTGCTTTTGTTCGTTTTTTGTTTCACCCTCGTGAATTTAAAAACCAATTACTTATCTTCATCCACTAGCCGCAGTTAGTGTCCTTCATGTTGCAGATTCCAAGATATACAATACCCGACGTGCACGTTTCGGGTGTGCGCCCAGTATCAAGTGTAATCTCCATATAAAGTATTACAACAAACTGCTGTCATTCTCTTCCAACTCTAAACACCGCCTCCTTCATCGTGGCTTGCTTGGGTGTTATGTAATGAATGGCTTTTACCTCGTCATTTTTAAACAGGGGAAACACCAATGGGAAGAGGAAAGTCCTCACTGTCAGAGGAGTTCTCCTCTCCATAGGTAGACAGACGTCCAATCAGAATTCGCTACATCATAGAATGGTGATCCAGTCGATGTCTCGATTTAACCCGTCAGGGTGTATAGTATGTAATATAAAAATCCAACGCTGTTCTAATTGTTGCAGTCGTTGCTCGCGATCTCCCCCTCGGGGATCAAAAGGAACATGATCTATCACAGTCCAGCATAACTCCGCAAAAGAGTGAGACAATGCTATACAATGTTCAACTAGTGGAGCTGTCAACACCTTGTTTTTTATACGCGATGCATGTTCTGCCAAGCGTTGTTTGAGCGACCTGGTAGTGCGTCCCACATACAATAAATCACATGGACATTTCAACAAATGCACTATATGAGAGGTAAGACACGTAGTCCTCCACTGCCGTGTATATTCATGTCCTGTAGTGGGGTGTTGCCATTTTTGTCCCGAAAATGTCTGTTCACAATATTTGCAAGTGGAACAGGGGTCATGTCCCCCATCATATCCCGGAGAGATAGGTCTGTCTAAAGACAGTGTTGTCTTAACCAAATGGTTACTCAGATTGGAACCCCGGGTAAAAGCTACTCGCAAGGGCTGCTGAAAACATTCATGTAACGATAAAATCCGCCAATGAGAACGCAAAATTTTTGCTACTTCTGAACTGTTTTCTGAATAAGGTAAAATGCCCACCAACATACTAGAGTCACTTGATCTATGGATTGAATATTGGGGGTCCAATAACCATTCTCTGTGTGTATATCGCGCCCGGCGAAAAGCTTGGGTAACCACTTTCAATGGATAACCCCTAACCAACAACCGATTGGTCAATTCAGAGGCATGTACCTTGAAATCATCTAAAGAGTGGCAGAGACGCCTCAATCGCAAAAACTGCCCAAACGGAAGTCCACGCTTGAGGGAACCAGGGTGATTGCTTCGATAGTGCAATAAACTATTCCTCTGAACTGGTTTCCGGTATAACGAAGATATTAATTTACCATCTTCTACAATAATAGTGATATCCAAAAATTCAATTCGATCTTGAGCTGTGTGTTCAGTAAACGTAATGTTAGGCTTCAATTGATTTAACCAGATGATAAAATTAGTAAGTGTAGGACGATCTGAAGTTCAAACAAAAAATATATCATCTAAAAACCTTCTCCATATTTTTACATGTTGGTACAACAGAGATTGTTGGATCAAAGTGTCTTCCATTTTCCCCAAATAAAGAGTAGCTAAAGACGGGGCTAAAGTGGCCCCCATCGCCACTCCGGAGATTTGTTTGTAATAATTGCCAATAACCAAAAAATAATTTTGAGTTAACACAAGGCGTGCCAAATCCAACAAAAAACTCTGTGGGAGACGGGCTGGAGCTGAATAAAAAGAATGCTCCAACAATTCTAAAGCCTCCACCTGATCAATGTTGGTGTAAAGCGCAGTTACATCAAGAGTTACTAAATAGGCTCCCAAAGGGACCACTATATCTGATAGTAATTGCAGAAGATGGGTTGAATCTCGTAAATAGGACCGTACCTCTCTTGCCTCAGATTTTAAAAATATGTCACAAAAGATGGAAAGCCTATTTAGTAACTCTTGATGTAACTGCGCTTTACACCAACATTGATCAGGTGGAGGCTTTAGAATTGTTGGAGCATTCTTTTTATTCAGCTCCAGCCCGTCTCCCACAGAGTTTTTTGTTGGATTTGGCACGCCTTGTGTTAACTCAAAATTATTTTTTGGTTAATGGCAATTATTACAAACAAATCTCCGGAGTGGCGATGGGGGCCACTTTAGCCCCGTCTTTAGCTACTCTTTATTTGGGGAAAATGGAAGACACTTTGATCCAACAATCTCTGTTGTACCAACATGTAAAAATATGGAGAAGGTTTTTAGATGATATATTTTTTGTTTGGACTTCAGATCGTCCTACACTTACTAATTTTATCATCTGGTTAAATCAATTGAAGCCTAACATTACGTTTACTGAACACACAGCTCAAGATCGAATTGAATTTTTGAATATCACTATTATTGTAGAAGATGGTAAATTAATATCTTCGTTATACCGGAAACCAGTTCAGAGGAATAGTTTATTGCACTATCGAAGCAATCACCCTGGTTCCCTCAAGCGTGGACTTCCGTTTGGGCAGTTTTTGCGATTGAGGCGTCTCTGCCACTCTTTAGATGATTTCAAGGTACATGCCTCTGAATTGACCAATCGGTTGTTGGTTAGGGGTTATCCATTGAAAGTGGTTACCCAAGCTTTTCGCCGGGCGCGATATACACACAGAGAATGGTTATTGGACCCCCAATATTCAATCCATAGATCAAGTGACTCTAGTATGTTGGTGGGCATTTTACCTTATTCAGAAAACAGTTCAGAAGTAGCAAAATTTTGCGTTCTCATTGGCGGATTTTATCGTTACATGAATGTTTTCAGCAGCCCTTGCGAGTAGCTTTTACCCGGGGTTCCAATCTGAGTAACCATTTGGTTAAGACAACACTGTCTTTAGACAGACCTATCTCTCCGGGATATGATGGGGGACATGACCCCTGTTCCACTTGCAAATATTGTGAACAGACATTTTCGGGACAAAAATGGCAACACCCCACTACAGGACGTGAATATACACGGCAGTGGAGGACTACGTGTCTTACCTCTCATATAGTGTATTTGTTGAAATGTCCATGTGATTTATTGTATGTGGGACGCACTACCAGGTCGCTCAAACAACGCTTGGCAGAACATGCATCGCGTATAAAAAACAAGGTGTTGACAGCTCCACTAGTTGAACATTGTATAGCATTGTCTCACTCTTTTGCGGAGTTATGCTGGACTGTGATAGATCATGTTCCTTTTGATCCCCGAGGGGGAGATCGCGAGCAACGACTGCAACAATTAGAACAGCGTTGGATTTTTATATTACATACTATACACCCTGACGGGTTAAATCGAGACATCGATTGGATCACCATTCTATGATGTAGCGAATTCTGATTGGACGTCTGTCTACCTATGGAGAGGAGGACTCCTCTGACAGTGAGGACTTTCCTCTTCCCATTGGTGTTTCCCCTGTTTAAAAATGACGAGGTAAAGCCATTCATTACATAACACCCAAGCAAGCCACGATGAAGGAGGCGGTGTTTAGAGTTGGAAGAGAATGACGGCAGTTTGTTGTAATACTTTATATGGAGATTACACTTGATACAGGGCGCACACCCGAAACGTGCACGTCGTGTATTGTATATCTTGGAATCTGCAACATGAAGGACACTAACTGCGGCTAGTGGATGAAGATAAGTAATTGGTTTTTAAATTCACGAGGGTGAAACAAAAAACGAACAAAAGCAGTCCACAGTCTGGTGAGGGCTAGGCTAACAGTGCTGGCCCTCCCCCGGTGGCCTTCGACAAAAGAATTGAATAATTAAGGGTTTTTTTTATGTTGGTTTAATTTTGTCTCAAGGAGAGAATCTTTGGCAAACCCATGACCGACAAGGCTGCTGAGCTGGAGACCGAGTTCATGATGAGGACCAGGCTCTCTAAAAAGACCGCTGCCCCTCCCCGACGGAAGGCCTCAGGTAAAATGTCCTTTACCTGAGGAAGGGAGCTGCTTACTGAAACTACCCACCTTATCAGGCCTCCCCAGCTCCCCAACAGGGTCAGTAGGCTATGGGACATGGGCATGGCCCACGTAAGCAGAAGGCTCCAAAACCCCAGGCACCAGCTCCCCAGGGTGGAGTTTTTGACTCCTTGAGCATAGTCTCTGTACCTCAAGGAGATCAGCAGCACAAAGGGGGACATCTGGCCCTCAATGTCCAGAGGTGTGTGACCATCACCACCGATTCCTGGGCACTAAGGGTAGTCAGGGAGGGTTACCTCCTCCACCTGACTCAGACACCTCCCCTTTATTTCCCGGGAGAGCCCTTAAGGTCTCCCCTCCACCGGGACCTTCTTCTGAAGGAGTTGGCAGGTCTTCTCAAGGACAAAGCGGTGGAACCGGTGCCCCACCACCTCAAGGGCAAGAGATTCTACTCCAGGTACTTCCTCATGCCAAAAAGGGCAGGGGGCCTAAGGCCCATCCTCGACCTGTGCAGTCTGAACAAATTCCTGGTGAGGGAGAAGTTCAAGATGCTCTCCCTTGGAACATTGCTGTCCTACCTCCAGCAGGGAGACTGGCTATGCTCCTTAGACCTCAAGGCTGCTTATACACACATCCTCATTGACCCCAACCACAAGCAGTACCTGCAGTTCGTAGTGGGGGGCAAGCACTTTCAGTACAGGGTGCTCCCCTTCGGCCTAGCCTCTGCCCCAAGAGTTTTCACAAAATGCCTGGCAGTCGTGGCTGCCTTCCTCCAGCTCCAGGGTGTCTTCATCTTTCCTTATCTGGATGACTGACTCATAAAGGGAGGCACAGCCTCAGAGGTGCAGCAGGCCCCACCGCACGCACCATCCAAGTTCTGCAACACTTGGGCTTTGTCATAAACTACCCCAAGTCTCACATTCTCCCAACACAGTGTCTGGAGTTCATTGGGGCAAGGATCAACACTCTCCAGTCGAAGGCTTTCTTGCCCAGGGACTGAGCCAATCGTCTCAGGACTCTAGCTCGGGACATACAGTACCGTCCCTTGGTGCCCTCTCGGCTTCAAATGAGCCTCCTCGGGCACATAGCCTCCGCGGTCCATGTCACCCAAGACGCCTCCACAAGAGGGTGGCGCAGTGGTATCTCCGGGCCAGTGGTCTCAGGCCACGGGCTGCATCTGAGACAGCGTTTCTGTCACCTGCCAATTGGCAGACTCCCTGTTCTGGTGGCAATCTCCCCAGCATCTCGAGGCGGACATGCCTTTTCAGGCCCCAACCCCCTCAAGGGTCCTCCACCATGGACGCCTCCCTGCTCGGCTGGGGAACCCACTGCGGAGATCTCTGCACCCAGGGCAGCTGGTCATCAGATGAGAGCACCCAGCAGATCAACCTCCTGGAGCCCTGAGCCATACACCTAGCCCTGAGGGTGTTCTGTCGCCACTTGTGTCACCAGCCGGTGCTAGTCCAGACGGACAACCAGGTGGTGAAGTTCTATGTGAACAAACAGGGGGACACAGGGTCGCGTACCCTTTGTTGGGAGGCACTGGTCCTCTGCTTGTATGCAGTCCAATAGGGTATCCTCCTGCGGGCAGTGTACCTGCCAGGTCAGGACAACCTGCTGGCCGACATACTCAGCAGAGTTCCCTAGCTGCACGAGTGGCAGCTGGACCTCAGGGTAGCCAGTCGGCTTTTCTGGCTCTGGGGGGAGCCCATGATCACCTGTTCACCAGCCCGTACAAATATCAGTTATCCTGCTTCTGCTCCCGACAGATCCATCCCTCCAGGGTGGCAGCGGACACATTCCTGGTCTCATAGTTGGAAGGCCTCATGTACACCTTCCCTCCTACGCCACTGATCACCAAGAATTTATTCAGAACCTTCCGTGACAGGGCCTTGCTCATCCTGATAGCTTCTCGGTGGCCCAGGCAACCGTGGTTCCCGCTACTTCTACAGTTGATGGTGGAGACCCCCATCCCCTTGAGGACCTCCTCAGGACTCCTATCTCAGGAGGGGGGGGGCTCTCTCCTGCACCTCAACCTGGGGTCCCTGTCACTGACAGCCTGGCTGCTTTCCACCTCCCAGTTGAGGTGAAAGACATTCTGCTGGCCTCTCGTAATGCCTCTACTAGGAAGGCTTATGCCCTCAAATGGCACAGGTTCTCTGCTTGGGGTGCCAAACACGGGGCTGACCCTTTCTCCTGCCCGGTGGCTATGGTGTTGCAGTACCTATTCCGCCTCTCCCAGTCTGGGCTCAAGTCTAACTCCATCAGAGTGCACTTTAGTGCCCTGGTGGCGCACAACCATCCGGTGGATGGTAAGCCCCTCGGCCCAACCGTTGGTGACCTGTTTATGGGCCTGCTCTTATCGAAGCTCCCAGTTGGCCCTCCGGCAATTGAATGGGACCTCAATATGGTGTTGGGGCAGCTCACTCGCCTGCCCTTCGAGCCTCTGGCTACCTGCCACCTCCGCTACCTCTCTTGGAAGGTTGCTTTCCTGGTCACGCTTACCTCCGCTTGCAGAGTCAGCGAGCTTCAGGCCCTTGTGGCAGAGGCGTCCTATACCAGGTTCTACAAGAACAGAGTGGTGCTCTGCATGCACCCCAAATTCCTGCCCTTCCATCTCAACCAAGAAGTGGTGTTCCCTACCTTCTTTCCAAGACCTCACTCCAGTTGGGCAGAGAAGGTCCTTCACACCTTGGATTGTAAGAGGGTTTTGTCCTTCCATATCCAATGCACTCAGGGCCACCGCAAAGCTGCTCAGCTTTTCATCTCCTACAACCCCAGTAGGCTGGGGGAGGCAGTGACCCAAGCATATACTGTCCACATGGGTGGCGGATTGTATCATCCTCGCTTACAGGCAGTCGAGGAGGCTCTTGCTGGAAGGCCACATCACAGCGCACTGTGTCAAAGCCATGGCGGCTTTAGTGGTAAACTTGCACTCCATCCCAATGGTCTTCAATCCATACCTTTACAGTCTATTACTGCCTGGAAAGAGAGTCCCAATGGGACAGTGCCTTCGGACTGGCTGTGCTCTGTAACATTTTCGGAGTTTAGGCAACTCCTACCCTCCAACCTACTGTGGTCTATGTACACGGACTAAATTGCTGCTGCTTGCGGTGCCCAGTGAGGGAGCCCCTATTTTGCTATGGGCTTTTGGTAGCCTGTAGCTGGGGATTCCCATATGAAAGGTTTGACTTCCTGCTTGTTCCCGGAGAAAGTGTAGTTACTTACCTGTAACAGGTATTCTCCGGGGACAGCAGGAATCAGTCCTCACAACCCTCCCTTCCTCTCCTTGGAGTTGCTCCTTTACTATCTTTTATATTTGCTTGTTACTATGAAAGAAAGCCTTTGGGAGATGCACTACGCATGTGTGGTCCCCCCCCCCCCCCCTCAAGGATGCCATCTTGTCTGTCTCCTTTTTTCTGCAGATCCCTTCGGACAAAGTGTCATTTTTGTTAAGTTTCATTTGGTTTGTGTACCGGTTCCTCCCCGAGCCAGCTCACCTCTGTGTCACTCCTCGGTTCGTTCATTCATTTGTTTTTCTCTTTTTTTTTCATTGAGGTGTCCTTGGACAAGCATTTGCGTCTTTTTGCAGCCGAAGGCCTCGGACCCCTGCCAGGTGGTGTGGACTCCCTTTTTCTGATGGCCTCCAGTGACTTCAAGATGTGCAACCGATGTGGCAAAATGATGTCTCTCACCGACCGCGGCCCGCGACTTTTTTCAAGTGGGTTTTGTTAAGACCACGCAGCGCCAGCGATCAGTGCGTCATCTCATTTCCGGTTACGTCCCCAACTGCAGCCTCCTCCTTTCCCATTCGGCGCCTGTGTTTGTCAGTCACGCTGTTGCGGAACTTCCGGCTGTCGCAGAGCCAGTGAGGAGTCAGGGACATGCTGTTTGCAAGCGACCATTTCTTCATTTTCCGGCGTGTTAAGCAGCAATGGAGAGGAATGGGGTCTGTCTGCTAGCCTGATGCATTCTGCAGTTAGGACCTATCATCAGGTGAGAGAGGTCGCTCTTCTGAGTCCCTTACAGCTGTAACGTGATTCTTCCCGTCGGTGTTCCCACGAAGCTGTGTTGAAGTCCGCCGGCTGCCGGTGGGGGAGGGGCGAGTGCTGCTATATCATGCATTGAGGAGCAGGTGCGGTGCCTGTTCCTCGTGACTGAAAACACAATATTGCAGCATCTTCCTCCACCAGCGGCAGCGCTGCCAGAGGACATCCGCCGCAGCTTTGTGGGCACATTGCTTCTAATATTGTTCTAACACACACCTCTTTTTTCCAGACCACTGTACAACATGTCAAGACTCACAATACAAATTATGTGCTTTATTGTTTGCAGCCCCAGACTGAAAGGAGACACTTTAACCTGAACTTTCCAGCCACTGAATATATTGAATTAAACCTAGCCATCCAATCTAATCTAGTGTAGTTGTCCCTGTTATATGTCTGGAGATTGAAAAATTGTCCAAAAAAGTATCATGGACTTTCAATAAAGTGATTCAAGCAAGCCTGAAAAGATAGGCCCAAATCATTCAGACCAGCAAGGGAGAGAGTTTCATCAGAAGGGCAGAAACTCAAATATTTAAAGATAAATATTCACCAGTAGAAACAAGACAGTCTCAGCCTATCCAAGAACAGCAATTGAGTGTACTGCAAAGTCCTGTAGGCAGGATAAATTTGGCAAAGTTTCAAATCTAAGAGGGCTCACGATGACCAAGGCTAAAGGAGGCATTCTGTAAGAGCTGATTTACTCATAGCTGGCTGCGAAGTTCTGATTGCAGACTAATTTTATTTGTGCCTCTCTGTATAGAAAAGGCATGTTTTATCCATTGGAAACTTTGTAAACATGTGAGAACATTACTGTACCAGAAAAGCATTGTGATTGCAATCCTAATCATTTATAATGAAGAGATTACGATCACAAAAGTCTGGATGCAAGGACAATGGACATAGCAGTAAAAAGAGAAAAATCGCGAACGAAAATAGAATTTTTCAAGAAAAATGGGAGTTTTATTTTTTCACTGAGATAAACCATAAAATTCAATGTCTCATTTGTCAACAAACGTTAGCTGTTCCGAAGGAGTATAACATGCGTAGGCACTACAAAAAAAAGCACTGTGAGAAGTATGAAGCGTACGTGGGCAAAGTTAGAGAGGACAAAGTTACGAAACTTAAATCAGCATTATGCAAACAAAGACATTTCTTTACCAATATTAATCAGTCCAACGAAGATTCAGTAAGAGCAAGTTTTGTTATAAGTGAACTTATTGCAAAGTCATAACGGCCCTTTACAGAAGGTTTGTTCATAAAAGAATGTCTTTTATCTTTATTAACTTTAATCATATACACCAAGAATAAACTAAGCATACAGCGAATATGGCAATACATCCAAAGGCAGATAAACATCAAAGAAATCATAAAACTTGGTATAGACCACAACAAATACCCTCTATAAGGTTCCAAGAAAAAAGAAATAAATTATATAAAGTAATATCCAAAGGATATCCTAAAATGGACATCCAGAGCTTAGTTGTTAAGTGTGGCAGCCAGTGCAGGATCCATCCCAACCCTCTCTTTACCCTCAAGAAACAATCTTAATTGCATGGGTTCAAAGAAAAGAAACTACTTAAAATTGTAAACTATTAAACATTTACACGGATATTTCAATTTAAACTGTGCCCCCAAGGCAAGAGAGTGCTGGCGCAAGGCCAGAAACTCCCTTCTCCTCTTCTGGGTATCCCTTGCCAAATCTGGAAATATCAATATCTTAGATCCCATAAATTGGGAAACATTCATTTTAAGAAAATACAACCGCAAAACAGAATTCCGATCTGATTCGAAAGCAAAGGACACAAGTAAGGTAGCCCTACTGGTTACCACATCTAATGAACTCTCCAGAAAACCTGTGAGGTCCATCTGAAGCGGCTCCCCAGTCTCCACTGGGACTCCCCCACCAAGCACTTCTGAAGAAGAAATAGAGACATACTGAGCACGGACAATAGGAGGCAAATTTTCAGAAGGCATAAAAAGAATCTCAGTAAGATACTTGCGAACCAACTCCTTAGAGTCCAACAAAGGAGATCTAGGAAAATTCAGCAGGCGCAGATTATTCCTCCTCGCTTGATTATCCAGGGATTCCAGATGTCGTGCTATAATCAAACTGCTTTTGGCCTGGGAAGCCCCCAGGTCACGCAACTCCTCAACCTGGGTTTCCAATTGCGAGAGTCTCACATCGTGTCCATTCACCCTCGAACTTTCAGTCGCACTCTGCAGCTTCAACTGAGACAATTCCTTTGAAAGAACAGCCACAACAGGAAGAAGGGTCTGTTGAAGGGAGGATATGGCATCCCACAAGCTCTCCATTGTCACCCTTGCCGGTCTTTCTAAAGCCTGGAACACGGAGGAAGCCAGAGGCAAGGAGGAGCCCAAATCTACGAGCTCTGACTCACCGCTGATTACTGCCTGCTCTAACAACCCTCCTTCAACAGGTAGAACAGCGGGAGAACTCTCCGTCTGGATCGAGGCGGCACCCCCCACTGCGGGCAAGCTCCCGGCTTCCGGGGCCAAACCGACAGGCAAACCAGCCTCCAAATCTCTTCCGGGTTGCGGCGGCAAGTCCTGTTGGGGGCTCAAATCAACCCCACTGCTCAGATCAGTTGAATTCCTCTACTGATCCGCCGAAGCCACAACTGCTACCGTCGGGGGGAAAAAGCCTGGAATCACCGATTGAGACAAAGCAATGGTAGGAGTAGAGGTTACAGGGGGTTTCTCCGCACGTTGCTTTCTCTTTCTCCCCATTTGCACATCCAAAATCGGAGCAAGCTAAATCATATCCGACAGAGCGTTCAGCTCATCCGCCATCTTGGAACCAGAGCGAATCAAAAGAATGTCTTTTAAAGGCAAGTGACATTTGATGTACTGATAAAAAGAAACAGTTTGAAGGCTTAAGCTTGTCGGAAGGCTTAAGCTTGTCACCCAATACAGTTGCCACCAGGATTACAGAATTAGCAGATAATGTGGAGAAACAATTAATTGAAGTGGCTAAGGACTTTGAAGCAATTTCAATTGCTCTCGATGAAAGTACAGGTGTCTGATACCGCACAATGTGCTGTGTTCATCAGAGGTGTAGACTGCACTGCAGTTTAAATCTGACAGAATTCCTGAATTAATACCATTGAAGGATACTACAGCTGGACGTGATTTGTTTCAAGTCCTGGAAAAATGCATTGAAAAATATGGCTTACCATGGGTTAAATTTCTATCTTTGGCCAGAGATGGTGCACCGTCAATGTGCTCTCAAAATGTAGGGTGTAGTTGGATTGGTGAAAAACAAATTAAACAGCCTTGAAACAGTAGGAATCAACTTCACTAGGATACACTGCATTTTGCATCAAGAAGCTCTTTGTTGTAAAAGTCTACAAATGAAAGAAGTGATGGATGTAGTAGTTAAAACAATCAATTTTATACATTCTCGGGGGCTGAATCACAGGCATTTCATATCATTTCTTGCAGATATGGACTCTGAGTTTGGTGGCTAAGTTAGATGGCTAAGTCGTGGAAATGTTTTGACGCGTTTCTTTGCACTTAGAGATGAAATCGCTTCATTCATGATAATGAAAAATAGGGCAGTTCCTTTGCTAACTGATTCTATTTTTCAATGCAACCTTGCTTTTCTAACAGATATTACGAATCACTTGAATGGATTGAACTTGAAGCTTCAAGGTAAAAAACAGATTATCACACAGATGTATGACAATGTGAAATCGTTCAAAGTTAAACTACGTTTATGGATGAAGCAGCGGGTGAGGGCAATTTGGTCCATTTCCCAACCCTGAATTCTTTACAAAACGTTGAACCCAAATGCTTGAAAGAATATACAGATTTGTTGTCTAACTTATTTCAACAGTTTGATGTGCGCTTTGAAGACTTTAATATACTGGAGCCACAATTTCAACTTTTTTCAACACCGTTTGCTGTAGAAGTTGATAATGTTGCAGAGGAATTGCAAATGTAGTTGGTGGAACTTCAGTGTGATACTATCTTGCAGCAAAAATATGTAGAATTAGGGATTCCCAAATTCTACACGTTTCTTCCACGAGACAGGTTTCCGAGGTTACACTCCGCTAACTGCAAGGATTATTGCAATGTTTGGAAGTACATATGTATGTGAACAATTTTTCTCATCTATGAAGATTAACAAGTCTGTGCTAAGGTCACGGCTCACTGATGAACATTTGCAAGCAACACTGAGATTGTTTTTTTTCCTAATAAAGTAAAGCCTAATATTGAGGTCCTTGTTGATGCAAAACGCTGCCAGCTAAGTAGCCAGAACAAAAACTGACTGAAACGTAAAACTTACGCGATAATTACATTCACGTTACATATTACAGTTTTAATAAATGGATTTAAATAATTTAATAAAGTTTGTAAAGCACTATGGTCTTATTATGTTGACTTTTTTATTGACTTTTTTCCATTGTAAAAAAAAATTCCGACAATGCGGCCCGCGGGTTACTTTACAAGTCCTCATTTGGCCCTCAAAGCAATTTGAGTTTGAGACCCTGGTCTGGAGCATTCCGACTGCGAGCTCTGCAGAGCCATGACCTCAAAGCCCCTAAAGATCCATCAGCGGCAAGAAAAAACATTTTCAGAAGTTGATTCTGCGTCTGAGTCTCCGGCGACACCACTCTCCAGGGCCCGCTGCCACAGTTTCTCTGAGCGGAAATTCCCAGAAGTGAAGCACAAGAAGAAGAAACCCTCAAAGACCGCCTCGGAGGACGGCTCCGGGAATAAGGGAAAATCCCACCCCAGCCCTGCAATCCCAGGCATGGGTCCGAGGAGTCAGAGCGGGCGTGGCTTTCTAAGCTGCCCTGCAAGGAGTTGTCAGCACCTGCTCGACCGGTCTCTGGCCTCCAAAGCCAACCTCATCGAGGACTCTCCCTCAACAGTACCGACACCAGGCCTGAAGTCTTCAGTGCTCTCATCAAAGGCTGTGGAGCCAACTGGTGTGGAGACCAGGATAGTGGCCTTGGAGAGCAGTATATCTGCCCTCATGGCCATGCAGCGGGCATTTATGTCCAGCTTGTCCTGTTCTTCCACCCCAATGACTGGACTCTTGAGATAGAGGGCTTCCCGGATGTCGAGATGGTTCTCGAATGCCACCAGCCTCAAGAGAGCCTCCCGGAATCAGACGAGGACCTGGTCCCGTTCCCCAGGGCATTGATCCTCTCTGGCAAGCGTCCATGGCTTGGATCGCAGATCCTCCAGAGGTCACGGACCACCCGGAGCAGAGCTCGACCAAGGCAACCATGTGGCATCAGACTCATATTCGGACTTCGAATGGGAGATAGAAGACTTCCTGGATACGGGGCGACACAGAGAAATGCCCTCAGATCTGTCTCCCCCAATGCCCTGATGCAGTTTCCTGCACACGGACGTCGCATTCTTTGATTTTGTGCAAGACATGGCCAAGGCTCTCACTATCGAGACTGAGGCAGAGGAGGACCCGTGCACCGAGGAATTGGAGATACTACAATATGAGGCACCCCCTAAGGAGACTCTTATGGTACCAATGCCCTCGATCCTTGACCACCTACTCCTCCAGATGTAGGAAACACCGGTGTCTGTACCAGTTGTCAGTAAGTGCCTCAATGCCATGTACCGAGTACGCCGAAGCCCTGGGTTCCAAAAGACCCTACTCCCCACAAGTTGATGGTCGGGAGTCAGCCATGCACTGGCTCCAAAAGCCAAAAAACTCATTCATCGATGCCACCCAGCAGGGAGTCCCAAACCCTCGAAGTTTTTATCTTGAGCAGCCTATGATGGCTTTGAGTCTTTGGCCAGGGTGACCAAGCATGGCTGCAATCGTCTGACCTAGAGCAATGGGTGCAGGACAGACTGATTGATGTCCCTGCATAGGAGAGAACCTATTCAAGAAGCCCATGACAGACTAGGCTGCCGAGATAGAAACAGACTTCCTGATGAGAACCAGGCTCTTGAAGATCTTGGTACAGCCCCAGAAGAAAGCCCCAGGGAAGAAGCCCCCCTTCCAAAGGAAGAAGGGGGGCTTTGGTGGGACACTGTATTTCCAGCCTTCTCGGATCCTCAACAGGGCCAGCGAAAGGCCAGGAACATGGTCCCTGAAAGCAAAAGACCCCAAAGTCCCAGGTGCCTGCCCCCGCCCAGCCTGGGGGGAGCTTTTGACTGCCCTAGCATGACCTCCTCCCCCCAAGGGGGTCCTCTGCAGCCCACAAGGGAGCGCTGTTTGCCCATAGGTGGACAGTCATCACCACCAATGCCTGGGTGTGTTGCAAGTGGTCAGGGAGGGTTACCTCCTCCTCCTCCTCCAGCGGGTGCCACCCTCGTACTTCCCAGGAGAGCCCACCAGACCTCTCCTTCACCAGACCCTGCTTCTCACCGAGCTAGCAGGCCTAATCCAGGAGAAGGCAGTGGAGCCAGTGCTGAAACATCTCTGGGGCACAGGCTTCTACTCCAGCTATTTTCTCATTCTCAAGAGGATAGGGGGCCTCAGGCTCATCCTGGACCTGCGAAAGCTCAACACTCTAGCCACCTTACTGGACAGACTAGATGAACCATGCTGGTTTTTATCTGCGATCATTCACTATGTTACTCTGTTTCATAATGTGCACACTCCATGCACACTGAAAACAACCAAATCAAAAATACAGAAATAAAATACCAGAACATAGTCAACTCGCACTTCCATTCATGCTCTGTTCACATCTAGAAGCAAGTAACTGATGCTTCTCTGTCACTCCTTCCAACTAGCCAGTACTTTCTACCTTCCTCACAGCACTGACAGTCATGCAGAGGACTCTTCTCTTATATAGCAGGCTGGAAGGCAAAGGCAGAAAATGCTAACTCACAGTATATCAAGTGTACCTCTTAACATGCTGCATGGTAACTGTTAACAGAGGGAACAGGAATTCATACCTTTAATATTTTTGTGCCACCACATGACGGTCATTTTATCATTTGGAGCTGTTATTTTGTCAATGAAAATGGGCTTATAAAACCTTTGCACCCTCTTTTTTGCATTTTTACACATTAATTAGGTGCTTTGCAGGATTTTGCATTGCACAACTCATTAATGCTAAATTTCCATAAACTTTCATACGAAGCAGACTTTTGCATACATATTAACTATTGTGAAGTGTACCTTTTCAAAAGGACTTTGCAGAAGTACCCTTTTGCATGAGAAATTGCACAAAATGCCTGAACTTTGTCAGTTTTTGTGTTTATGGGCTTTTTGTGCTATTTTTTGCACAAAGTGCACTTTGTAAAGTCACTTTGCACTTTAGCACATAGGGCTCTTTATATTGCTTAGATATCATCTTTACCTATTTCAGTTTATTTCCAAGGGTTCACAATTGTTACTTTGGTAATAACCATTGGTCAGATCATATCCCAGAACAGGTGTATATAGGCCTCAGTTTATAAGACAATTAAATCCTAGAGCTTCAATAACTCCCTTTTTGTAGGATAAAATGTTTTGTAATGCTCTAAGAAAAGCCCTGTTTGACCTGATAATGGGGAAGTATCTTTTCAAATGATTTCAGATGATCTTCCAAGCTGTAGTGAGGCAGAATTATCTCATGTTCCTCACAGATTAATGGAGAGCAGGCCCAAGAAGAGCCACTCTGCAAGCTGAATTCACCAAGTGAGAGAGGAAACACAAGAGGACCCCCTTAAAAAACTCTGCCTATTCTTACCCCCCCCCCCCCCCACCCCAAGAGGGAAAATTTAAGTACTCTTGGTTAGTGAGGCTGAGCAAGATCATTCTGAAACATCTGGGTCAGTCATACTATGAAAAGAAGAGGAAGGTTAGTGAGATCCTATCTCAGCAGTGTAGATCATTATATAAGTACTGAAATAAATAATCTTAAGGACACAGCTTCCTTATAAACATCATGATAATAGCTTGTAACATTTGTTTCAGTGTTTATTAAGCTTTACTTGCCATTCAAAAACAGTGTGTCTCAGCTGTCTCTTGGTAGATGTTTATCAAGAGTCAGTAAATCTTGATGCTGTCTACAAGAAAATTAATTTTCAGTTTGTTTCAGCCAAATTTTCAGAGCAAATTTTGCAGGTAAATGTTTACCTGGGTAAATGTCCTTTTTTGGAAACTACTTTCGTAATTCAGTCAAAAAATCATGCAGGTTTTTGGAATATGCTTATTCTTTCGGCACATGGGGCATGATTTTATAACAAGTCAAAAAGGTACAGATTTTAAATGATTTTATAGGGCAACATAGGAGTCCATGCACAGTCTTGAAGGACTAGAAAAGCGGACTGTTACTATTGGAGAGAGATCTGCAATTGTGAGTATATACTTCTGGGAATTTTCTGAAAGGAATTCTTTGTATTAAAGCTAATTAATCTGTGAACCCACTGTTTTTTGTTAAATCAGTCAGGGCCTAGTAGCAGCAGTTTAAGTTTAAATTTAAAACACAAAAGAGAACTTTCTGGTTACATTTCATACCCAGCAGAGAGCTTGTAGTTTAAATTTAATAGTCACTCAGGGCCTAGTATCAGCAAAGTACTTTTAGTTTAAATTTAAAACACAGAAGAGAGCTTTCTTGTTAAATTTAGAACCCAGCAGAGAGCTTGTAGTTTAAATTTCATAATAAGTTACAGCCTAGCAGCAGCAAAGAGCTATAATTTAAATCAAATCAGAATATAGCATCTCCAGGAACAAGCAGGAATGTAGTCTTCACATATATGGGTATCATCGGTACCGACGGAGCCTGCGCGGGAACGCTCCCCAGCGTCCAATTAGAAAGCTTTTGGGAGCATCCCACAGCGCCTGCGTGCTGCCTTCCCGCCTTTCCCAACTGCCTCTCTCCAGTTCTTCGTTTTGAGCCAGCAGGTCATCGCTCCTGTCACCGCAGAAAATCTTTTCTTATTGCCCTTCTTTTTTGTGGTCGTGTCTGCCTTCCTCGATGCTTTACCGGTACCGCCGGTTTTGCTTTCTTTCTTTCTTTTCTTAAAAAAAAAAAAAAAAAAAATATATATATATATATATATATATATATACTTTTTTTCCACGTGCATGCGCCTTTTTGGGCCTTAGGCCCAAAAATTCCTCCACAATGGAAAAACCCTCTTCGGGTTTCAAAAAGTGCACCAAGTGTGGCGGTACCATCTCCATCACCGACACCCATGAGTGGTCTCTCAAATGGTTAGGTCCTGACCACTCCATCACGGAATGTATGTCCTGTGCCATGATGTCTAAAAGAGGTCGGCAGAACCGAGCTGCTAAGCTCAGTACCCTGTTTCCCTCTGATGCAGCCTCGGTGGCATCGACGTCTTCCAGGGCATCCTCTTCCTCCCGTGGATCTCAGGTAACTAAACATAAGTCTAGCCAGTCCTTAAGGGGTAGATCTCCTTCTAAGCATCGAGATGCCTCTGGCGTTACCCTTGAGGATTCTGCACCAGCAAAATTGCCCCAGCGGGAGGCTTCGGCTTCCAAAGCATTATCGGGGCTCCAGGATGTTCTCGTGGCTTCGACCTCGGCAGAACTACTGGTGCCATGCTCTGGGGTACCGGCTGTCTTCTCCGGTACCGACATCCAGGCATCGGCAGCGTCAATAGACCAGAGATTCCTGGCTATTGAACGCAGTCTGGCGGCTCTCTTTGCGGCATCGACACCCTCGGAACCGCGCCAGACAGTTCAACCGGTACCGACTCAGGCACCGGTATTGGTACCGGTACCGACAGCATCGACATCGGTGTCCGCATTGCCGGCACCCAGTCATGCGATGCCCTCCGGTACCGGTACCGATTACTCCCGGTACCGACTTCGGTCAGTACGGATATCGGGCTCTTCAAGAGCATCCGGACAGACGGTACTTCGAGTCCTCAGAAGAATCTGAGGATTCTGACAGTTCTGTCGATGCAGGAATACTTCTCCCAAAGGAGCCTTCCTCCCCTAAGCGCAGGATGTCTCCTCCAGAGGATATTTCCTTTCAGGACTTCACCAGAGAGGTGGCTCGAGGTCTGTCCATTACTGTGGCTCCTGAATCAGAGCCCAGAGCAAAGGAGTTGGAAATTTTACAATATCCCAAAGCTCCTAAAGAGGCAGCTACTCTACCCATCCATGAGATCTTGCATGATCTCATTCTAAGAATGTGGGAGACGCCTCTTACCACCTCTCCTCACTCTCGTAGACTGGATACTATGTACCGAGTTCCTCCTTGTCCTGGTTTCCAGAAGACTCAGCTTCCTCACCACTCTATTGTAGTGGAATCAGCCATGAGAAGGATCAGGAGTGCAAAGAGACATGCCTCTAATCCTCCAGGACGCGTGTGCAGAAATTTGGATGCTTTTGGACGTGGTACTTCCTAAGCTTCCATGCTTTCTGCCAGGATCAGTTCCTATATTTTATATATGGGAATATTCCTGAAGGAAGTTACAGGGGATTTAGAGGTTTTGAGCCCTCTTCTTCCTGAGGATAAGACAGGATTTTCTCACATTGGTCAAACATGCCCAGGATGTTTCTAAATTTTTCAGCGGTGCAGCTTTTGACTGTTTTGAGTGCATAAGCAGAACCTCTGCCATTGCCATAGGTGCACGTATAATTGCCTGGCTCCAGGCATCTTATTTGGAGCTCTGGGTACAATACTAACTGGGCAATATTCCTTGTACTGGTGAGAACCTGTTTGGTAAAGATTGGCAAGAAAAGGCCAATGAGTTGGATGCTGACAACTCCACTTTGGATAGGCTATCCAAAGCCACAGCTGATCCTGCGAGAAAGAAGTCTTTCAAGAAGCCTTTCTTCTTAAAAAAGAAGAGGTTTTATCCCTCTTATTCCTAGCAGGGATGTTCTACAGGTCAGCCTACCCGGAAGGGTCAGCAACCACCTAAACAAAGGAAAGCAAAGACTGCTAAACCTCAACTGTCTCAGCAGTCTCAGCCTCCACAAGGCCTTTGACTTTCATCTAGAGAACTTAGCCTTCCTGGCTCTGAATGGACCAGAGCCTTCAACTATTCCAGGAAGGTTATGTCACTTTGCACCCAGGTGGGAGCAGATAACAGCAGAGCAGTGGACACTCTCCATTATAAGAGAGGGGTACAAACTGCACTTCCTGTGCATGCCCCCTTCCACCATGGTAAGACAGTTCAATTCTCAGACCTCTCTCATCAACCTGTTAGATCAAGAGGTCACTATGCTTCTTGCCCAAGGGGCAATAGAAGTACCTATTTGTCAACAGGGTACAGGGTTTTACTCCCCCTATTTCCTTATTCCAAAGAAAACAGGGGGATACAGACCTATTTTAGACCTCAGAGAATTGAACAAATTCCTGTTCAAGGAGAAATTCAAAATGGTTTCTCTAGGAACTCTGCTGCCATAACTTTAGAGTCAGGATTGGCTATGTTCTCTAGATCTCAAGGATGCATACACTCATGTTCTCATTCATCCATCTCACAGAAAGTTCCTTTGGTTCCTTTTTCAAGGGAAGCACTACCAATACAGGGTGCTTCCTTTTGGCCTGCCTCAGCACCAAGAGTGTTCATGAAATGCATGACTGTCGTAGCAGCATTTCTCTGCACTCTAGGGATAATCGCCTTCCCCTACATAGACGACTGGCTCATTCGAGCCCCATAAGAGTAAGAGGCCAGGACCTCCCTGTCTTGCACAGTGCGTATCCTTCAGTATGTGGGTCTGGTCATAAACATCCCAAAATCCAGTCTAACTCCCACTCATAGGAGCTTTGCTGGATACCAAAAGGGCAAGGGCCTATCTTCCCCAGGCCCGTTGCCTTCGCATGTGCACTTAGCTTCTCAAGCAGTGCTAAAACCTCATCTCACTGCCCGAGAAATGCTGCAACTACTAGGCCACATGGCATCGACCGTGCATGTGGTTCCTTATGCTCGCCTCCATATGAGGTCCCAAATGAAAACCTCAAAAAAATCAATGACCATACCAGGTACTTTGAATGCAAAAAGTCATTGATTATAGAACGTTGAGTTCTATGCTTATAATCACAGCGTCTACTTAATCCATATTATACGTGAAGTACAAAACCTTAAATATCTTATATATATTTTTTGTATTTTTTTGTCGGGCATCCCCGGCAAGAGAGAGAAGGGGGGAAGCCTTTTCTCTCCGCTCCGGGAAGTCCCTTTTTTTGTATTAAAAAGATCACAAAAACCAAAATATTAGGTAGTGAAAAATCACTTATCTCAATGATGGCGAGACATGATTCTCCGTGAGGGGAAAGCTGCTTACACGACATGCATGTTTCGGACCTATGGAGGTCCTCTGTCAAGTGAAAAACCCCATCTTGGATCAATCGCCCAAAAAAACGCCGAACCCAACGGCTGCTTTTATATAACCACAGCGGCAACTGATTGGACAGCAAAACAGAAACAGGAGGAGTCAGTCCAAAACAGAATCTGTCAAACATCCATTGATGAAAGTTTAAAGGGAAACAGGTAAATGTCAGACGGACCCATAAAGTGGAATAAAAACATGTGTTGTTGAATCTTGTCTGAAGATTACAAATTGGGAAGATGTTAAATTACACCAGGCTCCACCAGTCACATTCTAAATTTAAACCCCGAGGGGAAACAGACTGCAGGCGATATATCCATCGTTGTTCCCGCTTCTGCAAAAAACTTTCTCGAGGACCCCCTCTGGGGGAAAATGGAATTAAATCAATGACACGCCACTTCAAATCTGAAAAAACATGGTTAAACTGGATACAGTGTTCCACAATTGGAGCTGAAAGGGTCCGTGATCTCAAACGGGAGGCATGCTCTCCCAAACGGACCCGGATGGGTCGGATGGTCCGGCCTATATAAGATAAACCACAAGGGCATATCAGAATATAGACCACAAAAGAGGTCTGGCAAGAGGAGGAGCCTCTAAAAACAAACCATTGATTAGTTGCAGGGTAAAGCCACTGTACCCCTTCCAAAGTAGTGGAACAGTATTTACATTTACCGCAAGCCCAATGACCTTGGCGCAACCCCACACCAGAAGGGTCTAAAGGACCCGGAGAACCAGATGTATGCACCAAGAAATCTTTCAGGTTTTTACCCCTAGTATAGGCTACCCGCAGAGATTTTTGGAAGCAAGGATGTAACTGTAAAACTTGCCAGTGTTTCTTCAGAAGCTTAGTCACCTGCGCTGAATAGGACATAAACGGTAATATGCCAGTAACAGTATCCTCCACATATGCCTGAGAGGAAGAAACACTCCCAACATCCTGGTTGCCTGAGGTCAACAGCCATTCCCTAACGCGGGAGTAAGGAATTGAGGTATTGCCAATCTACCCTGTCGAAGGCTTTCTCAGCGTCGAAGCTTACTAACAACGAGGGGATCCGTCGATGGTTCACCCATTCCAACGAGGAGAGGATTTTGCGGAGGTTACGGACTGCATGACGCTGCTTGACAAAGCCGACCTGCGATTCATGAACTAGCTTACCTAGCACCCCCGCCAGGCGATCCGCCAAAATCTTGGCCAAAAGCTTAACATCAAAGTTGAGCAGTGAAATGGGACGGTAAGACGCTGCCTGTAAGGGGTCCTTCCCAGGCTTAGGGAAGAGCGTAATATGGGCCTGATTCCCCCCCCATCGAAAGCCACCCTGCTCCGTCCTTTTAGTGTGGAGGGCCACCAGCGCTGGGGAAATATAGTCATTAAGAATCTTATACATCTCCGCCCCCAGCCCATCAGGTCCCGGAGCCTTATAGCAGCTCGCCCTAACTATAGCCTGTTGTACCTCTTGGAGGGTCAGCGGCTGGTCAAGCAGCGCCCTCTCCGTCCCACTCAGGCGCGGCAACTCCAGTCCCCGGAGATAAGACTCCATCCGTTCCGGTGAGCCCGCGTCTGCCGTATAGAGTGTCTGAAAATAAGAACGAAAAACCTGAGCAATCTGCAAATTGTCCCTATGAAAGGGTCCCCTGATCGTCCTTAACGGCCGCTATCATGCGCGATCCCCGGGGGCCCCGCAGACAGCGTGCCAACAATTTGCGTGGTTTGTCCCCTTGGCAGTACAATTGATAACGATAATACATAGCCGACTTCTTTGCCCGCTGATGCAGGAGCTCGTTCAAGGCCGTTTGCGTTTCCCACAGCTGCGTTTTAAGAGTCGGACTGGGGGCGCTGGCATGCCGTCGGCCAAGCTTCGTAACAGCTTTCTCGAGGCGGATAATTTGTTCCGCCCGGAGTCTCCGCTTCCGAGCCATATATCCAATGATATCTCCCCTCAAGACCACCTTGGCCGTCTCCCACACGAGCTCGGGTTCAGCCTGATGTCCTGCATGATCGGACTCGAACTCCTGCCATCGACGGACCAGAAACTGACGGAATTGGGCATCTTTGTACAGCTCAAGCGGGAACCGCCAGACGCGCGCTCCCGGACTGTCACCCACCCCCTGCAGTGTGAGCCAGATCAGGGCATGGTCAGAAATCTCCGTGGGGCCAATCCGCGCCTCAGTCACTTTGGCAAACAGACTTTTAGTAATCAACAAATAATCAAGTCTCGCGCTTGTCCCATGTGCACGGGACTGGTGAGTGAAATCCCTTTCATCCGGGTGCAAAAGCCGCCAAGGATCCACCAACCCCAAGCGGGTGCAGAGACGCAGGAGCGCACGAGCCGAGTGAAGGCGTTCCCTAGGACCCCCTCCCCGTGAGGTGTCCATTGCGACGTCCATGACTCCATTAAAATCGCCTCCCATAAGCAAAGGCAGGTCCGGCAACTGTTCGATTTGTGATGCCAAACGAGAGTACAAGGCAGCGTCTAACACATTAGGGCAATACAGGTTACCTAGAAGGACCGGATGCCCCCCCAATAGACCATGCAGCACGATGAAACGTCCCGTAGGATCAATGACCTGTTGGTGAACCTCAAAGCGGGTATTTTTATGTATAAGCACTACCACGCCCCCCTTCCGGCCCACAGCGGGGGCTCCCCTGACCTGCCCCACCCAGCCTCGTTGAAGTTTACGATGCTCTTCCTCTGTCTGGTGGGTTTCTTGGAGCAAAGCGATATCAGCTCGCTGTCGAGCCAGAGCTTGCAAGATTTTGGATCTCTTAATGGGACTCCCCAACCCGCATACATTCCAGGAAATAATTTTCAGATTTGCAAAGTATCAGATAGTTTTTTTACCCATACCAGCATCAATGTCTGGGAGAGAGTCCCCCCAGCCTGGGACTCCCCCCATTTCCAATGTGTGGTTCCCCCCCCCCCTTTTCCCTACCTCCCCTCCTCCCCCCAACCCCCCACCCACCCCCCTTCCCCCTAGCCACCCTCCCCTCCCACGCTCTCATCCTCCCAGTCAACCTCCCCCTACCTCCACACATCCTACCCCCCTGAATAACACACATCCTACCTCAGTCTAAGACTGAGTAAAGTCACCTCTGAACCCCGCGGGACCACCGCGGGATCTATCACCCAACACCAGTGCTCGAAACGAGTCCCAAGGCCCCCTCCCCCCAGGGGCCCCCCGGTTGCCCCCCTAGCTGCACAATGCCCTGTATAGCCAGTGGGGACAGAAATGTGCCCGAAGGGCACCACAGTAAATCCTCCTCCACTCCCCCCACCTCGCCCCGGTCAAGAAAGAGGGGGGGACAAGGGGGGGGCCGTGAGGAAGAGGGGGAACAGAGAAATAGCCCATTATTGCTGAAAAGTAAACCACTGTATCAGAGTGCAAGCTGTACATACAGTACCCCCGAAAGAGTTTGAAAAATTCGAAGACATTACACAGTTAGCAGGAGAGGCAAAGAGATCAGCATGGCAACACTTCAAAAAGCTTTTATAGTCCAACTAGGCACCAAAAAGTCCGGATCTAGCAGGAAAGTCACTCCGGGTCCCAGTAGTCACCATCCCAGGGCATTCCCTTCACTCCAGGAGACTTGCCACCTCCACGCAACGGGAACAGGTTGTTTAACAGCATAGGCCCAATCGCGCTCAATGCACACTCAATTCACAGCGTCCGCGGCACTTGCCTCGGTCTGTGCCGGCTGCTCCTTGTGCAGTTGCGCTAAGAAGGTCTTGGCCTCTTCCGCGGACGTAAAAGTGAGACTGCGGCCCTGATGGTGGACCCTCAGCGTTGCCGGAAAGCCTAGGGAGAAGCGGATCTTTCGCTCAAAGAGAGCTGAACATACTGGTGAGAACTCTTTGCGTTTCGCTGAGACCACAGTGGAATAGTCCTGGAACAGGAGAATTTTTGTATTGTGCAGCTGGAGACCCTCGTGCTGTCGGTAAGCTCTTAGGAGGCGTTCCTTATGGGCAAAATTCAATATTTTGGCAATGACCACTCGAGGCCTGGCTCTGTTCTCCGACCAAGGCCCGATCCGATGAGCACGTTCCACTTTCAAGTCTCCCACTAAAGTAGGTAGACCCAGCTCCTCCGGGAGCTATTTTTCAATAAGCGGCAAAAGCTGAAGGTCGGTCGTTGTTTCGGGGATGCCGACCAGCCGGAGGTTGTTCCTGCGAGAACGATTCTCTAAGTCGTCCACCTTATTTTGCAGCGCCGCAAGTTGCGCACGTGTGTCGGCGTGCAGTCTCTCCTGCCGACCTTCGTCATCTTCTATAGCCGACACGCGGTGCTCGAGGACCTCGATTCTCTGGCCCTGAGCTGCCATTGTCTCCCCCATCGCCTCCAATTTGGTAAGAATTTGGTCCAGCTTAGGGTTCAGATGCCGGGCCACCTCCCTCGCCAAATCATCCGACGCCGAGTCTCCACTCTCTGTGCCCGGCGAGGAGGGATGCGCCTCCATTGGTGTTGCGGCCCGGGATTTTGGCGCCTTCTCCTTCTCCCTCTCCTTTCGCACCGGGGGCGGCATCCCAAAGCACCAAAAAGCAGCAAGGTGTAGCGGCTATATGAGGGCTGATATCCTCACAGTCAGCACCGGTCACCGGGAATTTAAAACGCCGTTTTCATACCAAGTTTACCGCGGTGGTCCCGGAGCAAGTGAGAGACGTCCTCACTTGCTCATGTGTCACGTGACCTCTCCGAGTCTGGTGTAATTTAACATCTTCCCAATTTGTAATCTTCAGACAAGATTCAACAACACATGTTTTTATTCCACTTTATGGGTCCGTCTGACATTTACCTGTTTCCCTTTAAACTTTCATCAATGGATGTTTGACAGATTCTGTTTTGGACTGACTCCTCCTGTTTCTGTTTTGCTGTCCAATCAGTTGCCGCTGTAGTTATATAAAAGCAGCCGTTGGGTTCGGCGTTTTTTTGGGCGATTGATCCAAGATGGGGTTTTTCATTTGACACAGGACCTCCATAGGTCCGAAACATGCATGTCGTGTAAGCAGCTTTCCCCTCACGGAGAGTCATGTCTCGCCATCATTGAGATAAGTGATTTTTCACTACCTAATATTTTGTTTTTTGTGATCTTTTTAATACAAAAAAAGGGACTTCCCGGAGCGGAGAGAAAAGGCTTCCCCCCTTCTCTCTCTTGCCGGGGATGCCCGACAAAAAAATACAAAAAATATATATAAGATATTTAAGGTTTTGTACTTCACGTATAATATGGATTAAGTAGACGCTGTGATTATAAGCATATAACTCAACGTTCTATAATCAATGACTTTTTGCATTCAAAGCGCCTCCATATGAGAGCAGCCCAGTGGACTTTATCCACTCAGTGGACCCAGGCATCAGGGTGCCTGTCAGGCAAAATAGCAAACACAAGTCGCCTTATTTTGTCCCTCCAGTGGTGGCAGTCCACTCAGAACCTGTTGCTGGGGTCCCCATTTCAACAACCTTTACCCCAGGCAACTCTCACAACAGATGCTTCACCAATGAGTTGGGGAGCTCATTTGCAAGACCTCTCCACCCAAGGCACTTGGACTCCACAGGAGACTCATCTGCTCTCAGCTCCAAGAGATTGATATGTAATCTAACTTGCTCGTCGAGTATTCCACACCCTGCTCAGCTACAAGACAGTCCTCATTTATACAGACTATCCAGGTAGCCATGTTCTACGTGAAAAAACAGGGGGGAACGGGCTCTCTGTCGCTTTGCAACAAAGCTTTGCGACTATGGGCCCTTGCCAGAGAGCATCAGATTCATCTCCTGGCAGTATATCTTCACAGGCATACAAAACTCTTGGGCAGACAGACTCAGTCGAGTTCTCCTTCCACACGAATGGTCTCTACATGTAGACCAGGTGACCAAGAGTTTCCATGTTTGGGGAACCCCAGACATAGACCTCTTTGCAAGTCCGTTGAATGCCAAACTTCCCCGGTTCTGTTCCAGAATCCCAGCTCATGGCTCTCAGGCCAAGGATGCTTTCCTCCTTCACTGGGGCCAAGACTTCCTTTATGCCTTTCCACCCATTCCCCTAATTCCCAAGACCCTATTCAAGCTTCAGAGAGACAGAGGACGTATGATTCTCATAGCTCCACATAGGCCTCGGCAAGTGTGGTACCCTCTGCTTCTACATCTCTCTCAAGCTCCCTCCCTGGAGTTAGGGTCTGCTCCAGATCTCCTATCTCAGGAGAACGGGATGTTACTGCATCCCATTCCCCAGTCTATGCATCTCAGGGCTTGGTTGCTGAAGGCCTAGATCTCCATGATCTTAACCTCCCTCAGCAAGTAAAGGATATCCTTTATGCTTCCAGGAAGCCTTCCACAAGACGCTCTTATGCTTTCAAGTGGATAAAGTTTACCATATGGTCTTCGCAGAAGGGTCTTAACCCCCTTGCTGTGCCTCTGGAATCATTACTGGAGTATCTCCTTCATTTATCCAATGCAGGACTTAAGACTCAGTGAGAGTCTATTTGAGTGCTATTGCAGCTTCTTTCAAGCCTCTAAATGGGCAACCTATTTCCTCCCATCCTCTTATAGCAAGATTTATTAGAGGCCTTCTGCTAACTAAGCCTCCCATTAGGCCACCACCTGTGGCATGGGACTTAAACTTGGTTCTTGGTCAGCTCATGAAGCCACCTTTCGAACCTTTAGCTACTACCTCCTTGAAATTCCTTTCTTGGAAGGTTATCTTTCTCAAAGCAATCACATCAGCACGTCGCATCAGTGAGTTGCAAGCACTAGTGGCTGATCCACCTTATACAAGGTTCCATCATGACAAGGTAGTCCTTAGGACTCATCCACACTTTATGCCAAAGGTGGTCTCACCTTTTCATTTAAACCAAGCAGTTTACCTGCCTGTATTTTTTCCAAGGCCTCATGCTTCAAATGCAGAAAGGAATCTTCATACTTTGGACTGTAAAAGAGCACTTGCCTTTTACTTGCAGAGGACACAGCAACATAGAAAGTCCTCTCAACTCTTTGTTGCTTTTGATCCTTCTCATTTGGGACTTCCAGTCTCCAAGAGAACACTGTCTAACTGGATTGCTCAGTGTATTTCCTTTGCCTATCAGAGTAAGAATCTTCCTCTGGAGGGCCATGTCACAGCTCACGATGTGAGAGCCATGGCAGCTTCAATGGCTCATCTGCACTCTGTGTCTACCGACGACATCTGTCGAGCAGCCACTTGGGCCTCGGTTCATACCTTCACAGCCCATTACTGCTTGGACAAGGACTCCCGCAGGGATGCCTTGTTTGGTCAGGCTGTGCTCCAACACCTGTTACATACCTAATCAACTCCTACCCACCATCCCTGGTTGGATGCCAGAGATCCATGGGGGGAAGTGGAGCCCTTTCACAAGGACACACTACTTCTGGGGTTCTCTCCCTGGCATCTAAAGCTAGGGAGTCCCCATATGTGAAGATTACATTCCTGCTTGTTCCTGGAGATAGCATAGTGTCAAACACCTTGCTTGCCTCCAAGGCGGGAGCCTGGGGCTTCAGTGCTGCTCCTCTTCTAACAGCAAGGACTTGATGTTGCCCTCAGGGATTTTGGGTCCCAATAGCTAATCGAAATAAGGAGGTAGTTGTGGTCGAGTAGCTATGCTTAAAGAGGTTTTATTTCCCGTCCCGGGAGAATTCTTGCAACAAAGATCAAAAAGCAAATAAACCATACAACTGGTATAACACAAGTGAGGGACTACAAATGGGAACAAAAATGCTTATTGTCAGCTTTAACTGAACAAAAAGAGGGAAAAACAGGTTTTCAAGCACACACTTCGAACTGTGAAATCTGTGCTCTCCCACAGATTTCACTCCAGCAGGCTTTCTTAGGCCCCTAACAAAAAGAGGTTATGCTATCAGAGAAAACAAGCGTACAGTCCATTTTGCACATATCAGAATTATCATCACCAAAGTCACAATCCATATCTTCAGGTGCTTCTTGATAATTATAACTTGCAGGGCTGTATTGTGGATTAGTGCTTGTTTCTCTCCTCTCGGCTGGGTCAGAGCAGCACTCCCCCCTATCACTGCAGAAAGGTTCTTTACCACACACTATGGAATCATTCCTTAGTGGGCTACACACTTCCTGACCACTGGGGGTAAAACTCAGTGCTCCTCTAGTCCAGGTACTTTGGCTTTCAGGCTGAGCTCTGCCTGGCTGGTGTGTAAACGGGAAGTGGAAACTTTTCTTCCCCTCTCTTCCTTTCACAGGACGTCTTTCTAAAGCATGGGAATTATCTCTTGGACAAGTATTCTGGCTCCCCAGGTTCCTGCTGTTGTGGTTATCTCTTCTCCCTGCTCCTCGTGGTTTATATCCTGGAGTCTCCCTCTGGCCCCACACGGACCTTGGCTTAGTGCAGCCTAACTTCCCAGCACTAACCTTCGTGAACTCCTCTTGGATAAACCCCTCTGAGGTGCAGATTGATTCCACGTCTGAACCTCCCAGGTATGGCTCCTGGCTTTGCTGAGCGCTGTACTTTCCTTTCCCTCGAGTCCTCTCAATGTCTCCTTCTCTCTCCGCCTCAGAGACTGAGACTGACTCCTGGCTGGCGTCTCTGTGTTTCCTTCCTTCTCCACGTGTGCCTGTACGTGAATCTGCTCGTATCCCTGTGCCTGAATCTGCACGTGTCCCTGTACCTGTCTCTGCTCTGCTCAAGGCTGACCTTTTTTTATCTGCGTCATTCCTTGAGACTTAAGTTAGCTCAACTCTCTGCAGCTGTCTCTGCTTCCCTGATGAGCTATGACGTAATGGCAACTCTGGGCGTTTCTCTACAGCCTGTGCTTTTGTTTTGCTTGGTTGCCCCTGACAACCCCTAGCCATGTGCTCTGCACTGCTGATTTTAAAACTGCCCTGTGTGTTTTTCTCCATTTTTACAGGCGCTATCTGCCTGGCGCCATGACAATAATTAGTCACCTGTAACAGGTGATCTCTGGGAACAGCAGGAATAAGTCTTCACAACCCACCCACCTCCCCTAGGAGTTGTATATCTCTATCTCTTTCTCTTTCCCTCTCTCTCTCTTTGTCTCAGCTTTAAAACTTAACTGGAGAGAGGCAGTTGGGAAAGGTGGGAAGGCAGCACGCAGGCGCTGTGGGATGCTCCCAAAAGCTTCCTAATTGGACGCTGGGGAGCATTCCCGCGCAGGCTCCGTCGGTACCGACGATACCCATATGTGAAGACTAAATTCCTGCTGTTCCTGGAGATCACCTGTTACAGGTGAGTAACTATGCTTTACCTCAGCAGCACAAGACAGGGTACTGTGTAGCAGCCCTCTTTTAATAAAATGGTAAAGGGGATGGAAGGATACTCCTATGAAGAAAGGCTAAAAAGGTTAGGGCTCTTTAACCTGGAAAAGAGACGGCTGAGGGGAGATATGATAGAAGTCTATAAATTAATGAACGGAGTGGAACGGGTAAACGTAGATCGATTGTTTACGTTATCAGAATATAGAAAGACTAGGGGACATGCAATGAAGCTACAGGGTAAACTATTAAGTGAAATATTGTTTCACTCAATCAAACTCTGGAATTTGTTACCGGAGGATGTAGTAAAGACTGTTAGTGTAGCTGGGTTTAAAAAAGGTTTGGACAAGTTCCTGGAGGAAAGGTCCATAAACCATTATTAAGAAGGGACCCAGTATATCAATGCTTGACCCAGTAGAAGCATTGTGGAACGTGTGTCTTTTGGGGAAACTGCTAGGTACATATGACCTAGATTGGCCACTGATGGAAACAGAATACTGGGCTTAATGGACCTTGGTCTGACCCCGTATGGCATATCTTATGTTCTTAGGTTTCTGAGGGAGAAGTCCAAGATGCTCTCCCTTGCTACACTGCTGCCATTCCTCCAGCAGGGAGACTGGCTATGCCCCTTAGACCTAAAGGATGCCTACATGCACATCCTAATCCAACCCAACCACAGAAAATACCTCTGGTTCATGGTGGGGGGGACAGCACTACCAATACAGGGCACTGCCCTTTGGTCTTGCCTCGTCACCAAGGATCTTAACAAAGTGCCTCGTAGTGGTGGCAGCCCAACTCTGGATTCAAGGGGCCTTCGTCTTCCCTTATCTGGACGACTGGTTCATAAAGGGGGACACAGCTACAGAGGCACACTGTGTCATTGGGCGCACCATAAACATACTGCAGCACCTGGGGTTTGTCATAAACTATCCCAAGTCCCACCTCATTCTGGCCCAGCACCTAGAGTTCATAGGGGTGCAACTAGATACACTTGAGGTGAAAGCCTTCATTCCTCAGGAGAGATCAGAATGCCTGAGAGCTAGCTGCAGAGGTGTACTGATGCTGGATGTTACCTGCCCAACTCCTGCATCACTTGTTGGGACACATGGCCTCCACAGTCCATGTGACCTCATATGCCCACTTGCACATGAGGGCAGCCAAGTGGTGCTTCTGCTCTCAGTGGACACAAGCCACAGGCAAGCTCTGGAGGAGGGACACCTCAGACAACATCAACACACCCAAAGCGTTTACTAAAACAAGACAGGATACCTCAAGAATAGCATTATCCTTGGCCATGCCGGCACTCTGGAACTCACTCCCCAACAACCTGAGATCAACTACACAGCTCAAGGATTTCAGGAAAATGCTCAAAACGACACTCTTCACAGAACACTATAAGGACATCACCTGACCGGCCCTCCCTTCGCCCACCTTGCCTCCTATCCACGCAGCCTCCCCTCTCCCCCTCCCTGCAATATGTATATAGTTCCTGTACATAGACCTCATTATATATAGCTCACCCCGCAATCATCTTTACTCCACCCACACTTACACTATCGATTCTCATTGCATGCCCGCACCCACGCGCATTTTGATTTGTTTGATGTGTAAACTGCTTTGATTTCAGGATAAAATGGTATTTAAATCCTTTTAAATAAATAAAATAAAGTGAAGGTGACCCATCAGCTGCCTGACTTCCTTGGATGATGGCAGAGTCCGCGTCACCTTCAGGCCAAGTTGTCCTTCCAGGCACCCACCCCCCAGAAGGTCCTCGCCACAGATATCGCTCTTCTGGGCTGGGGAGCGCTTTGCCAGGTCTATGCCGATGATGTCTTGATGTACATGCCAATCTTGACTGAACATCTTGACCTCTCCCCTCTAATCAAATGCTTTGATGCAGTCACCGACTGGATAGACGCACAAAGGCTTAAGTTAAACTTCAAAAAGACTGAAGCCCTCTTCGTCACCAGGAATCCGGCTTTTATTCCTCCATATCCATCAAAGTTCGTGACGCAGAGCTCACATGCAAGACTACAGTAAGATACCTCGGAGTTACACTTGATCAGCAGCTTAATATGAAGGCTCACATCAATAACATAACAAAAGCTGTCTATCATAAAATCCGGACCCTTCGCCATCTTCGTCAGCTGTTAGAACCTGAAGACTTCCGAACTGTTTTTCAGGCCCTAATAATGCCTCACCTTGACTATGCTAATGTGATATTACATGGCCTACCAAAGAGTACGACTAACCCCTTACAACTTGCTATGAATTCTGCTGCAAGAATCCTTCATGGAGCTTCCAGAAGATCCCACATCACTCCAATACTAAAACAGTTGCACTGGCTGCCCATACAAGCCAGGATCTCCTTCAAGGTTCTAACAATGACCCATAAAGCCATCAAGAAATTCCCGGCTACTGCTATTACCGACCTAGTATCTATCACACCTCCTAACCGGCTAAGGAGATCGAATGCTGCAAACACCCTCATTCTACCTAAGGCAAGCACTAAGTGCTCCCAAGCTACCAGAGCTAGAGCCTTTGCCTTTTTGCACCATCTTGCTGGAACGCTCTACCGGCGGCTATCAGAACCATCAGCGATCTCTCCCAATTCAAGAAGGAACTGAAGCATCACCTTTTTCTCCTTCACTACGATGTTGCGGGGGGGGCGCCCCCCCCCCCCCGCCCCCCAGTCACCTACGTCCACACCTCATGGTAGCTCCTCACGCCCACGCATCTTACACTCCTAGTCTGAATACCCGCAACCACACCTTAACCGCCTCCATACTTAACCCACCTTGAGAAGCTCGTGCTGTGCACTTAACCATGTATATAGTTACATTAACTGGCTTGTATATAGTTATCATGTTCTCCCTGTTAAGAAACTTGTTTATTGTATACCCAAGTTATTTTTACCTGTTTATTGTAAGCACAAATCACTAAACTGAGATGTGTAGATTTAATGTTTATTGTAAACCGCACTGATCTTAAATAGCGCGGTATAAAAGAAAATGTAATAAATAAAATAAATAAAAATAAGGCGGCTGGTCCCAGGAGGAATCCCGGTTGCAAATCAATCTGCTAGAGTTCCAAGCGATATTCCTGGCTCTCTGAGCCTTCCGCCTCCAGCTGCAGCACCCACCCAGTGCTTATCTAGACCAGGTCGCAATGTCC
Source organism: Ichthyophis bannanicus (assembly GCA_033557465.1). Classification (NCBI taxonomy): domain Eukaryota; kingdom Metazoa; phylum Chordata; class Amphibia; order Gymnophiona; family Ichthyophiidae; genus Ichthyophis; species Ichthyophis bannanicus. The sequence goes on from CM066032.1 coordinate 341,211,657, forward strand.
TACATGAACAAACAAGGGGGAATAGGCTTGTTCCCTCCTTTGCCAGGAAACGGTAGCCCTCTGCACCTATGCGGCAAGCAGGGGATGCTCCTAAGAGACGTTTACCTCCAGAGCCAGGACATTTCCCTGGCGGACAAACTGAGCAGAGTCCTCCAGCCGCACGAGTAGTGCCTGGATCCAGTAGTGGCCTCCCAGCTGTTTTGTCTCTGGGGAGTCCCCTTGGTGGACCTGTTCGCCAGTCCGGACAGCATGCAGTTGCTCCAATTCTGCTCTCGCCAGCCGCCCCCGTCCCAGGTGGTAGCAGATGCATTCCTCATCTAGTGGATGGAAGGCTGCCTGTACGCCTTCCCACAGACATCGCTGGTTGCCAAGACCCTATTCAAGGCCCAGTACAACAGAGCATCAAAAATGCTTATAGCCCCTCGGTGGTTTCCACTGCTCCTCTCCCTATTGGCGGCGACATCACCGATTCCCTTGTGCTGAGCCCTAGAACTACTCTCACAGGAGCAGGGCTCTCTCCTACACCCCATCCTGGGGTCCCTGTCACTCATGGCTTGGCTGCTGAAAGGGTAGCATTAGCTTCCTTCAACCTCCCATGGGACATGGAAGAGGTTCTACTGGCTTTTCGTAAGGCCTCAACAAGAAGGGTGTACACCTTCAAGTGGTACCGATTCTTAGTGTGGTGTGTAGAAAGATGGACAAAGCAGTTCTCTTGCTTGGTACAAGTAGTACTCCAGTACCTGCTCTACCTGTTGCAGGTGGGACTAAAGTCCAATATGGTCAGAGTACATATGAGCGCCATCGTATTGCATCCCCATCCTGTTGAGGGAAAGTCCCTCTTGGCTCAGCCTCTCGTGTCTCAATTCCTGTGGGACCTCTTGTTATCCAAAACCCCGTCCGCCTTCCAGCGGCAGAGTGGGATCTCAATGTAGTGCTCTCGCAGCTCGCTAAACCTCTGTTTGAGCCTCGGGCTACCTGCCACATGCGGTACCTCTCCTGGAAGGTTACCTTCCTTGTAGAACTCGCATCAGCTCGCAGAGTCAGCGAGCTCCAGGCTCTGATGGTAGAGCCTCCCTACGCGAGGTTCTACAGGAACAGAGTGGTGCTCCGCACAGACCCCAGGTTTCTGCCGAATGTGGTGTTCCCATTCCACCTCAGCCTGGAGGTGGTGCTTCCCACCTTCTTTCTGAGGTCTTTCTGAGGCCTCATGCCAGTAGAGCAGAATACCGTTCTCCATACGCTGGATTATAAGAGAGCTCTCTCCTTCTACCTTCAACAGATTCAGGGCCATCACAAAACACTTCAGCTTTTTGTATCCTATGACCTCTGTTCACTTGGGTGGCGGACTGCATTACCCTCACCTGTGAGCAGGCAGGGATTTCACTGGACCAGAAGGTCACAGCGGCGCACTGCGTCAGGGCCATGGCTACTTCCATGGAAAATCTACTTTCCATACCTGTGACAGAAATCTGCTGGGCTGCCATCTGGTCTTCGGTCCATACCTTCGCAGCTCACTACTGCCTGGAGAGGGAGTCCCAATGGGACAGCGCCTTTGGCCAGGTTGTACTCTGTAATCTCTTCGGAGTGTAGGCAACTCCTGCCCGCCGACCCTTCTGTGTTCAGGCTACCAGAGTGCAATATAGTATAGGGGGTGAAGTACTTTTGTCCACTAAAGAAGAGCGGGACCTAGGCGTGGTTGTGTCTGATGATCTTAAAGTAGCTAAACAGGTAGAAAAGGCGACGGCAAAAGCTAGAAGGGGACTGTTGTAGTTGTTATGGAAGGACAGACTAGATAGGCCATGTGGTCTTTTTCTGTCGTCATATTTCTATGTTTCTCTGTTTCTCTGCTGGATACTTGGGTCTTGCGAGAGTCTCTCAGTAGAGACTCAACTGATTTCTTGGTAGCCTGTAGCTAGGGAGTCACATATGTGAGGACTGGCTTCCTGCTTGTTCCTGGAGAAAGCATAGTTACCCACTTGTAACAGGTGTTCTCTGGGGACAGCAGGATTCAGTCCTCCCTCCCCCCCTTGGAGTTTCTTCTTTATCTTATTTTATTTTTTCCTTAGCCGTCTTAGCTATGTCATTTGACTGAAGCAACATGGCACCCTTGGGTGGGAAGGGGACTATGCATGCATGTTGCTTCTCCCAAAGGCTTTCTTTGGAAGTTGGGTAATGCTTCCACATGGACTCCGTTGGCGCTGATATCACCCATATTTGAGGCCTGATTCCTGCTGTCCTACTACTACTAAGCATTTGTATAGCGCTACAAGACGTACGTAGCTGCACAGACATGTAAGAGACAGTCCCTGCTAATCAGAGTTTACAATCTAGTCAAGAGAGACAACACAAGGGAAACACAAGGAGATCAGGTGAGTCAAGATCTGAAAGCGGCAGTGAAGAGGTGAGTTTTCAGCCTAGATTTGAAAATGGTCAGAGAAGGCGCCTGATGTACAGACTCAGGTAGTTTGTCCCAGGCGTAAGTGCAGCAAGGTGAAAGGAGTGAAGTCTGTAGTTAGCAGTAGAAGAGAAGGGCTCTTCTGGCAATTTTCCAGAAGAGGCGTGTTCCCAAGAGGGGGGGGGGGGTGTAGGGAGAGATAAGAGAGGAAAGGTAGTGAGGAGCTGCAGAGTGAATGCACTTATAGGTTAGCAGGAGAAGTTTGAACTAGATGCGGAAATGGACAGGGAGCCAATGAAGTGACTTGAGAAGAGGGGTAATATGAGCATGACGAGGCTGGTGGAAGATTAGCCACGCATAAGAGTATTGAACAGATTGAAGGGGAGGGAGATGATTCAAAGGGGAGACCAGCAAGGAGTAGATTACAATAGTCAAGACGGGAGGTGATTAAGGAGTGTATAAGTGTCTTCGTAGTGTGTTCAGAAAGGAATGGATGGATTTTCTTTTTGTTATAGAGAAAGAAACGACAGGTCTTAGCTATCAGATGGATTTGTGTGGAGAAGGAGAGAGAGGAGTCAGACGACCCCAAGGTTGCGAGCTGAGGAAACGGGGAAGGAGTAGAGAGTTATCCACAGAGACTGAGAAAGGAGGAAGAGGAGAGAAGGAGGTCTTAGGGTGGGGGGAATAAGAAGCTTGGTTTTGGCCATGTTCAATTTCAAGTGGCAGTGAGACATCCAAGCAGCAATGTCAGAAAGGCAAGCAGAGATCCGGATCTGGATTGTCAGAGAGATTTCAGGTGTAGAGAGGTAGATCTGGGAGTCATCAGCATAAAGATGGTACTGAAAGCAATGGGAAGAGATGAACACACCAAGGGACTGGGTATATAGAGAGGATAGCAGCAGAGGAGGATCCACCAGAACAAACACTGAAAGAGCGATGGGAGAAATAAGAGGAGAACCAGGATAGTACAGCACCCTTAAAATCAAGGAGAACACCTGTTACAGGTGAGTATCTTTATCTTTATTTAAAACTTATTATACCGCCTAAACCAAGAGGCATGCAGCGGTTTACAATAAAAACAAAGGAGACTACTGAAGGAAACAGAAAGGAACGCCAATTGTTTACAAAAAGGGACAGCAGAAAGAAAGAACAGTACAGTGATGAACGCAAAACAGGGGGAAGGGATAAGCGAAAAACAGAGGGAAGCAATAAGCGCAACAGAGGGAAGCAATAAGCGCAAAACAGAGGGAAGGGAAACAATCAGTTGTCGGCAGGAGGAGGAATGTCGAAAGCTGTGCAAAAGAGGTGGGTCTTGAGAGAGGCTTTAAAGGTGCGGAGGGAAGATTCCAGACGTAAAGCAAGTGGCAATGAGTTGCAGAGACGGGGACCAAGGAAAAAGAAAGCAGAGGAACGAGTGGATTCAAGACGAGCCCTGGAAGGAGGTGGAAGAAAAAGGCGATTAGCATGAATCGATCGAAGAGCTCTAGAGGGGCAATGGAAGTGAACCAAATCAGAAAGGTAGAGTGGGACACCAGTGTGCAAAGCCCTGTGAATAAAAATCAGAATCTTATATTGGATACGAATATATTCTATTGTACCATAGTCAGATTTAGTCTGGTAAAAATGTTTACATTCTCCTGTGATAGTGCATTCCAGTATGATCTAGTTTCAGTGGTTTTAGCTAAATCAAGGATAAGAAACATTTTAATGTAAGTAATCCAACAGCCAGAGAGAGGCTATCCAGTCTTTCGCATTGAGTGCCATATATATCATTACAGTATATACCAGTTGTTGAGAGGTTTCATGTGTATGCTCTGTGCAAAGAGCTCTTAGCTCTCAGATCATAGATGCCAGTTCTGTGGATGTCTGAGTTACTCTACTATTCTTTTGTACCCTTTCCTAGATCAAGCCTGGATACTGTAGGTTTCGGAGATTAGCCAAACCCGATTGCAGCGATGGCGCAAGCGCTTATTTTCTGTAGCTGCTCCAGTGTTTTGGAACTCTCTTCTTGTGGCACTAAGTTCTGAGTTAAACCTTTTGCCTTTTCGTAAAGGCTTAAAAACCTTTCTCTTTCCTTAGTGCCTGTTTTTTCAGGTAGGGGTAAGGCCATAGTAGCAGTGAGGCCATAGTAGCAGTGAGGCAGTAATGAGGGACGGATTAAAGGAGTTAGATGGGATTATTTTAATTTGTAATTGACTAATTCTGTTTTTAATTGATACTTGTACACTGCTTAGAATACTTTGCACTTGGCGGTTTATAAATGTTTTTAAGTAAAATATTTCAGAACTCCACTATGTATGTCTGCAGGAGAGGGCAAGAATAAGCGGCGTTTGTCTCCCAGCTATTAGTGTAGCCTGTTGGCAGGCTGTCTCTGCCCAGTAGGCTGCAGGAGAGGAAGGAGCTGCACCAACCTATCATTGCCACCCTGCTTCTGGAGGATCCCCAACCCCTCCGCATAGCAGGCAGACTGTCACTAAACCCACAGATGACACCTCATCACCTCAGAGCAGTCCACCATAGTCCAGGAAGAGTACAGACTTCAGATAAAAACCCTGCCCCCCTACACTTTCACGGGGAAATATCAAACGCAATCCCCACTCACTGCTGTCCTACAGGACGAGGTGTCCTCTTCTGCTTCATGCACCTTCACAAAGAAGAAAAAAAGGCCTCAGAGACAATGGGGTTCAGAGCATGGGCAGACTACGCCTTCACTCACTGAGGCCGCTGATGTGAGTGAGGGCGTACATCTGCCCACACTCTGAACCCCATTGACTCTGAGGCCTTTTTCTCCTATTTAATAAGGTGCATGAAGCAGTATGCCTCCGATGAAAAGCTTGTGTGCATAGTGGAGTGATTTTTTTCTTGAATTTGAACATTTCAGTTTACTCTGGAAGTGATATTTATTTAATTTGCGACTACATATGCGGACAGCCCAGTGGACTCTTATTTTTCAGTGGAAGAAGGCCTCAGGCAGTCTCCGGGACAGGATCCAAATCACTGCTCATCTAACCATATCACTTTAGCAGAGGTGTTCTTGGTCTTCCGTCCATACCTGTGGGGCCCATTATTGTCTGGACAAGGACTCCCATCAGGGTGCCATGTTAGGTCAGGCTGTTCTCCAGCACCTCTTTCAGACTTAGCTGAAACTCCTACCCTCCATCCCGGACTTTGACGATACCAGAAATCCATGAAGGATCCACGACATCTTCATGTCTACTCCGAGGTGAACCTCTACCGGTTCTGTGGTCACTTTATCTGGGAGCTAGGGAGTCCCATATGTAAAGACTAAATTCCTGCTTGTTCCTGGAGTTAGCATGGTTGCTCACCTGTAAAAGGTGATCTCCGGGAACAGCAGGAGTTTAGTCTTCGCAATATGCCTTCCTTCCCTAGAAGTTATAGGGTTTCATTTGATCTCCTGTTCTCAGCTACAAACTCAACTGAAGAGAGGGAATTGAAGGTGGGAAGGCAGTCATGCAGGTGCAGTGGAGTGCTCCCAAAAGCTTTCCAATTGGACGCTGGGAAGCGTTCCTGTACAGGCTCCTGCTCTCTTCAGTGGTGGCTGTGTTTGGACATGTTGTTGGTCGGGATGCTGCTGGAGTCACTGGAGTGGATCCCGCTGACCACGGATGCCATCCTGATGGGCTGGGAGGCACACTGTCAAATGCAGGTGATGCAGGACCGCTGGGCACAGGAGGAGAGCCAGTGGTCGATCAACCAGTTGGAAATGAGAGCAGTGTTACTAGTGTTACAAATATTCCGGCCATTCTTACACAGGAAGACGGTCCGTTTGTTTTCCGACATTGCAACCATGGTAGCTTAGTCATCGGGGTGGGGGGAAGACACCAGCAGTGTGCTCCTCGTGGGTGGTGGGACTGCTCCTGCTGTGGGCAAAGGCAAATCTGCAAGTCATCTCTGCGGTGCACGTGGCCATCAGGGACAATGTGCAGGCCGATTATCTAAGTTGATATTGGCTGGATCCTACCAAGCAGTCCCTCAAAAACACAGTGTTTGCCTGGATATTTCGGCTGTGGGGTCAGCCAGTCATGGACCTCATGGCGACCTTCAAGAACACGAAAGTGACCTGTTTTTCAAGCAGACAGCAAGAGAGGATGTCGGAAGGCCTGGATGCGCACAGAAGTGGCTGGCGGGTGGCCGCCTGTATGCGTTGCAGCCTTGGGCGCTGAAAGGTCAGCCAGTGCAGAGGATCAAGGCCTGTTAGTAGCCCTGGATTGGCCACGGCGGCCTGCTCTGCCTGAAGGTTGACTGTCTGGCGCGCCTTCCAGTTCGAGCTGATCTTCTATCACAGAATCCCATTCTGATGCTGTAGGTGGAGCGATTCTCGCTTATGACTTGGCTCTTGAAAGGGCGAGGCTGAAGAAGAGAGAGGGTACTTGGCTTGGTCCCTGTGATTACGATTCTGTTGAAGGTGCAGAAGCCCTCCACATCCTTGTCTTACATCTGGGTGTGGAGAGGGTTTGAAGACTAGTGTTCGGAACGAGGATGCTGGCCCCTGGCAGCATCCTTGCCAGAGATTCTGGCATTCCTACAGGCGGGTTTGGAGAAATGTTTTTCCTGTAGTTCCTTATGGGTGCAGGTGGCAGCCCTCACCTGCTATTCAAGATCAGTCTCTGGGAGCCCATCCAGGTGTGGTACGTTTCCTCAGAGCGGTAAAGCATGTGTGACCCTCGGTTCTGCCCTTGGACATGAATCTGGTGGTGTTGGCATTAGCTGAAGCCACCACTTTGAAGGATTTGGCACTGGACAGTGTTTCTGGTAGCCATTTGTTCGGCACAGAGAATCCAGGCATTGTCATGCTAGGAACCGTTCCTTATAATGTTAGAAGAGAAAGTTCTGTTGCATCCAGTACCCTCCTTCCTACCCAAGATCGTTTCGGCTTTTCTTCTCATTTAGCTGGTGACTCTGCCTGCATTCTCGAGTGGTAGTTCCAGGGCGGTGGACCATCAACTGCACTTGCTGGACGTGTGCAAAGTGCTGAGAAAGTAACTTACCCGGACAGAGTCATTTCATAAGTCCAACCATTAGTCCTTTTTGGGGGGCCATGGAAAGGGAAAGCCACGTCCAAGGCCTCCATTGCAAAATGGGTTAAGGAGGTGATAGCGGCTTATCTTTTGAAGTGTAGGGAGTTGCCCATGGGGTTGCAGGTGCACTCAAATAGGGCGCAGGGCCACATCATGGGCGGAGGCAGGTTTGGTCCCACCAGTTGATATCTGCCGGGTGGCGACATGGTCGTCGTTGCATATCTTTGTCCAGCATTATCGTGTGAATGTTCAGGAGGCGGGGGATGTGCATTTTGGATCAGCGGTGTTTCAAGCTGGGTTCACGGATCCTTTCCGGAGTTAGTACTGCTCTATTACCTCTCAAGAGTCTGGACTGGAGGGGACGATAAGGAAGGGAAAAAAATTAACTTACCTGATAATTTGCTTTCCTTGAGTCCCTCCAGTCCAGAACCCTCCCCTGGTGTGTCTGTTTAAGATGGCAATCCTGGCTCTGAAGAATACATCAGATTAGGTTGGGCCGGGGGTAGCTTTGGAGCAGTCTTACGGCGTGGGATTTCCAGTTGGGTCCCATGGACTGCTAATAAAAAAAAAAAAAAAGGGATTGTAGAATTCTTATAGGGTTTGCAAAATGATGCATACATCAGCCAAAGGTGGCGAATAAGGAGCGGGAGCTGCTCATCTGCGAAAGGTGGTTCTCAAGAGGATGTTGGTTTTCATTTTGAAAGTTGTTTTTTTTGCTAGTTATTTGTTCGTGGAGTTTGCTTTGTTTATAGAATAATGAGCTTAAAGGGAGGTTCCTGCTGCCTATATTTATTTCATTTATTTATTTCACAGTCTTATATACAACTTATCTGGCAATCAAGGCGGTTTACAATGAACAGAACTTGAAGATTACATCTAACATAGAAACATAGAAATATAACGACAGAAAAAGACCACATGGCCTATCTAGTTTATCCTTCCATATCAACAACTACAACAGTCCCCTTTTTACCTTTAGAGATCCTCTGTGTTTGTCCCATGCTTTTTTGAATTCAGTTACTGTCCTCATCTCTACCACCTCCACTGGGAGACTATTCCACGGATCCACTACTCTTTCCGTAAAGAAATATTTACGCATATCGCTCCTGAATCTATCCCCTTTCATCCTCATCCCATGTCCCCTTGTAGCAGAACTTGCTTTCAATTGAAAGAGGCTCTCTCCCTGAACATTTATGCCACGGAGGTATTTAAACATCTCAATCATATCACCTCTATCCCGCCTTTCCTCTAAGGTGTGCATATTAAGATCCTTAAGTCTGTCCTCATATGCTTTATAATGAAGACCACTAATCATTTTAGTAGCCACCCTCTACACCGACTCCATCCTGTTCACATCCTTTTGAAGGTGCGGTCTCCAGAATTGTATACTATACTCCAAATGAGGTCGCACCAAAGACTTATACAGAGGCATTATCACCTCCTTTTTTCTGCTAGCCATTCCTCTCCGTATGCACCCAAGTATCCTCCTAGCTTTTGCTGTCGCCTTTTCTACCTGTTTAGCTACTTTAACATCATCAGACACAACCACGCCTAGGTCCCGCTCTTCTTTAGTGGACAAAAGTACTTCACCCCCTATACTATATTGCTTCCTTGGATTGCTGCAGCCCAAATGCGTGACCTTACATTTTTTAACATTAAATCCCAGCTGCCAAATTCTAGACCTTTCTTCAAGCTTAGCTAGATAAGATTGATATTTCGCGTTGGTAGATGGGTTGCCTAGCAACGTATGGCGTCAATTTTCCCGCGGTTGGAAGCTTTTAGAAGCGCGCATGAGCCGGCGTCCAAAAGACTTGTACATTTTACAAGCGATGTGAACTTGTGCTTGAGGCAGCGCGATACGGCGGTTAGAAGAATAGAAAAGGTAATAGTATTGATTTATATATGGAGCCCATTGTCTAATATGAGTATTTTACTTAGTACAAGCCAAAGGTTATATGATTGTTACATGTTGCTGAAATATTTGAGTTAAGAGCATGATAGGATAGTCATTAACACAGCATATATAAAACCACATTGGTCCCTTTAAAAATAGAAATTATAAATTCTAAACGAAAGTGCTGGGTAATTCAATATGAGATAAGAACAATCGCAATTAGGATAAATCGGGATGCATGACTTTTGTACTGCAATACAGTATAATTTATACAGTAGGTCGAATGGTATAAAGGGTTTATTCATGTCATGAATGTATACTGTGATGAGTGGCAGCACAGCTCTCAAAAGAGCTCTGGTGGCAAAGCAGATACACTGGGGGTGACCAAATATTTATAAGTACAGCATACATTCAGACAATATCCCGTGTGAATCATAAATGTCATAGCCTTTGTATATGCATTTTAATATCAAGTAAGCACATACATATATGTAGTTTAGCCCCCCTTTTTTCATTTGTTTTACTATTCAAAGGAGAAATAAATATGTCATCATTTCATATGGGTAATACTATTCAAGGGATGCCTAAGGGTTCATTTAGCCTTTTTAAATAGTTTTTTCACTCCTGCTTCGTGTTATCTTTTTATCTTTTTAATCATTTATTTTTTATTGTCTCATTTTACCTTTGCAATGTTTTATGGTTCAGTCCTTTTTGTTTTTATATTTCTTATGGTTTGCTTTTTTTATTGTATTTATAACTTGTATGTTTTAGTATATACTAAAACATACAAGTTGCATATCATAAAACGGAGTGGAGGAGTGGCCTAGTGGTTGGGGCAAGGTACTTCAGGCCGGAAGGTCGGGGGTTCAAATCCCACTAGAGGACAGCAACCTTGGGCTGGAAGGACTGGGGTTTCTAGTCCCACAGGAGCTCCTTGTGGTCTTGGGCAAGCCACTTAACCCTCCATAGCCCATGTTCCCTGTAAAATAGTTATCTCCAAGTTATAATGCCCTGTTCAATGTAATTTCAGTTTGTTCAATGTAAACCGCACTGATGCAGAATAGCGCGGTATATAAGAGAATATAAATAAAATAAATAAATAAAATATACGTTTGTGCACAATCAGTACGAATGTTGCAGCCAAGCTGCTGAAAAAGTTCTAATTCTCTCACTCACCCACAGAAGGAAGCACACAGACAGGCTGGTATGCAAACAGGATCTTTAATGTGCGCACAGGCCCAGACAGAGAACCAGCAGTCTCCACAAAAAAATCTGAGCCCCGAGGGACGTCCTACATTGACTTATATACTGTACATTTTCAAACTCATTCTACAATCCCATTTGTCTCAGGTATTTCCTGTCCACCAATAAGCAGTCCCTGGGGAAGGTACCTGGGTGACCTGTCCAAACCGGTGTGCTCTGGTCTGCTGATTTCTGGGCAAGGGGGTATTGTGCTCAGGCCTGGGGGAAGGGTGCCTACTGAAATCTTTATGTCTTCTCTTAACAGGCTGATCACTTATGTAAGAGCCTCATGGCTGCCTCACTCCCCCCTTTTTAAGTGAGACCTCAACCGCTAGGGGCGGTAGAGGGCAGTATTATTGGAGGCAAGCCGCAGAGGAGTGTATTGGGTCAGGGCCATGACAGTGGTAGCAGCCTTGCGTTCTACCAGGGTGTCAAGGGTGGTGGTAATGAAGCGGTGAAGAATGGGGATACAACATGGTATGAGGGCACATACTAGGAAGAGAAGGAAAACTCCTATAGCTAGGGTTTTAAGGCCCCCCAACCAACCAACCAAACAATTTGACGAACCACCGCGTCCCCAGTCCCATGGACGGGTCCGAGATTTGCTTCGCTAAGTCACGTAGGTCTTGGATTGAGCGTTCAATGGACACACTTTCATCAGTGAGGTTAAAACAACACATTCCTTTGAATTCCTCACACCCATGGTTGAGGCGTAACAGCAGGAAATCAATGGTCATTCTATTCTGTAGAATTGTTGTACGTAGGCCGGACAGCTCGTAATTTATGGAAGCTAGTATGGTTGAGGTGAGGTTAAGGGTTTTGGCTAGAGAACAAGCGAGTCGGCTTATCTCCATGGAGTTGTGTAGGGCTAACCCAGGTGTCCCAACGATTGACAGTGACAGCCCAAGGGCTGTCTCATCACTGTAAGGCTCTACGTTTGAGTTACAGGTCGAGGGCATGGGGGCAGAGCGGGGATAACTGGGGGGGGCGGACGAAGGCAGCAGTTGTAAGCCTAGCAAAAGTGCACGGACCACCAGTGGCATTTGCGGGGACGTAAGTATACGTCATTCTGCCACATACTAAAAACCAGCCTAAGGGAAGATACATTTCTGAATGTGAATAGGATACCTTTGTAACAGAGCTGCATGATAACACAGTATTTGATGCATTGAACCCTCCCCTCTTGGCATTGACAAAAAAGAAACAATCAGTAGCATTTAGGGTGGAAACTACCTGTAAGGAAAAAGGCACTTGGTTGAAATGTGTAGAAGTTGGTCGGGTAACCCCAATATGGTAGAAAAATGTAGAAAAATATATCCCAGGTTGTTTACAGTTCAGATTAGCAAGCATAGTGAAGTTCTGCATTTCACATAAACTAGACTGTACAGCAATAAGAGAGGTTGACAGAAACACCCCGGTTTGTAGAGTTACGTATACAAAGGTCTGTCATGTTCAGAGCAGTTTGGGCAAGTAGTACTGCTGTGTTGGTAGTCTCTGCACTTGTTTGAAAGCAGGTCCATGTCAGGGATAGGAGTAAGGCTAAGGCACCGTTCCTCATTCTGATCCCGGTTCTGGGAAAGGTGTCTCGTAGATCAGTCTCTCCGGTGGTCCAGAGTTCGTCGGCAGTCTGTTAGAACCCCTTACTGGGCAGAAGGGTCCCTCTTCAGTTTCAAACGCAGGGGTTGATCTGGAATCGGGACTGAAGTCCAGGCTGGAACAACTTCTGGTGCAGCGGCCTTGACACGAGAGTGATGGATCCACGGAGCAACTTCAGCCACCTTGACAGCCGTGGGGGTGGTCAGCAGAACGGTATACGGGCCTCGCCACTGGGGGGTCAATGGATCTTTCTTCCACTCCTTGACCCACACTTGGGAACCAGGCTGGTGCGTATGGAGCGCTTCAGTCAGGTTGATGGGGAGTCGCTCCTGGATCCACTGGTGCAGTTTCTGCAATACAGAACTGAGAGCCGACAGTTCCTGCCGGGTTATTTCTGAACCTATCTGTATTAAATCTCCATGGACGCCCTGTATGAGGGGTGAAGGGCGACCATACACAGCTTCAAAGGGGGAAACACCAATACCCTTGCGTGGGGCTGACCGTATGCGGAGCAGAGCTATAGGGAGCAATTGGGGCCACTTCAATGAGGTTTCCTGACACAGTTTTGCTAACTGGCTCTTTATGGTGCGATTCATGCGTTCTACTTTCCCTGAGCTCTGCGGACGGTAAGCTGTGTGTAGCTTCCAGTCGATCTGCAAGGCGTTGGCTACCTGCTGTACCACTTGGGCCACAAACGCAGGTCCATTATCCGATCCCACTACTACTGGAAGCCCAAAACGGGGAATGATTTGATGCAGCAGCACCTTTGTCACTTCTCTGGCTTTTTCTGTGCGGACTGGGAAAGCCTCCACCCACCCCGAGAAAGTACAGACTAATACTAGCAGATACCGGTACCCATTTGTTCGGGGCATTTCTGAAAAGTCAACCTGGATGTTTCCCATAGGGGTGACCCCATAAGACTGGACCCCTGGGGGTTGGCTTGGACCTTGACGGGCATTGTTTTTAACACATGTGGTGCATTGTCTAACAATTGCAGCTGCCAACGAGGATAAGCAGGAAATGAAGAAATATGGGCGGAGGGTAGTTTCCATTGCTGTCTTGCCCATATGAGTGGCCTGATGAAAGGATGATAGGAATGCTGGGGCAAGGCTGTCTGGGATGACTATCACTGGAGCAGTCCCTGTTCTAGGTAACCTTATCCAACCATCTGTGTGTAACACCCCACCCTCCTCCTGACAGAAGAAATCTAGTTCTCGTGTAGTGTACCTCTTGGCCCATTGGCTTAGTAGGACCGGAAACACGGGGGCTTGTAGATCCTGGAAGCCCTCTGGGAAGGACTGGGACAAGGATGTGGTTGCGACCCGCCGGGCTTCTACATCAGCCCGTCTGTTTCCCTTGGCTATCTCACTGTTTCCTTTCTGGTGGCCTCTGCAGTGCATAACGGCTACTGCTTTTGGACACCAGACTGCTTCTAACAGGGCCAATATCTGGGGTCTGTTTTTTATCTCAGAGCCAGCTGCAGTGACTAACCCTCTTTCCTTGTACAGGGCCCCGTGGGCATGGAGAGTGGCAAAGGCATACCGGGAGTCTGTGTATATATTCACATGACAGTTAGTCCCAAGGGATAAGGCACGGGTAAGGGCAATGAGTTCCGCCTTCTGTGCGGAAGTTCCAGGGGGCAAAGGCTGAGTTTCGACTATCTCTTCCATCGTCACCACCGTGTACCCCGCACACCTGCGGCCCTCCAACACCAGACTGCTTCCAACTACGAAGTAGGTCTCATCCGGATTGCTTAACGGCACATCTGTCAGATCAGGGCGACTGGAGAAGACTGTATCCATCACTTCCAGGCAGTCGTGATCAGGTGGTCCCGGGCCAACAGGCAAGAATGTAGCAGGGTTTCTCCAGGACCAAGCAGGAAGTCAGTCCTCACATATGGGTGACGTCGGCGCCGATGGAGCCCTCGCGGAGCAATTTTCCCCAGCTTTCAAGGAAAGCCTTTGGGAATTGCAGCGCGCATGCGCGGTCGCCTTCCCGCCCAAGGGTGCCATGTTAGCCAGTCTTCTTTTTTCCGCGGAGCCCTACAGACGTACCCGTCGTGTCCCCGCTAAAAAAGTTGATTTTCGTGAGTTTTTCTCTTTTTTTCACTTTGGTTCAACGCCGGTCGTTTTCCTGCCCGGACTCGCGACGCCGTTGCGACTCCTTCTCTTATTTTCGGTTTTTCTGATTTTTGGTCAGTTTCGTTTTCGATTTTTCGCTGGCAGCCCGGTCCTTTGACCTTGCAGGGGCCCTTTTTCCCCCGATGGCTGCCAGTGGTTTCAAGCGGTGTGGTCAGTGTGACAGAAACATGTCACTCACTGACACACACGATAATTGCCTCCGCTGCCTAGGCCCGGATCATGAGGAAATGATCTGTGGAGCCTGTGGCAAAATGTCCTCCAAAGCGTTGAGAAGTCGGCGGCACCAGCGGGATAGAATCTTCGCTGACCCCAGCCGTACCCGGACCTCGTCGGAGGCCTCGGCATCCAGAGGCTCCAGCTCTGACCATCGCCGAAGCTCCTCCGACAGGGGTTCTCCCTCCGGAGACCATCGACGGAAGGAAAAACCCGCGAGGGCGGCGTCGGTGGACGCTCCTGGCTCCGCGAGGGCCAGGTCGCATAGCCCCGATAGCCGTCCCGGGTCTTTGGAGAAGGAGCACCTCCCGAAGCGACCTCACCTGGAGTCGGAGTTGCCTGCTCGGGTAAGTCCTGTAGTCCTTCTGGACTCGCCTCCGAGAGGTCCGACGTCGGGCCCGACACCGTCGGGGCCCGAGTCGGGGGCTTCTGGGTCACCTGAGGTCGGACTCAGGTTGACGGCCTTGGAGAGCAGACTATCTGCCTTCATGGACCAGCAGCGGGCACTGATCGCTAGCCTCGCTGGCGCCGCTGCCCCGACCGCCGGGACGTCGACGTCTAAGTCGACCCCGGAGACCGAGCCGATCCTCGAGTCCATGCGAACTCGAGTCGATCCTTGGTCGAGGTCACCCTCGGCCTCCCGTTCGGGACCGAGGTCGTCGCCGCCGACTCCCTCGACGTCGGGGCGGCCGACGCCTCCGCCTGCCCGAGCCGACCCCACCGATTCCTCCTCGGAGTCGGCCTGGGAGTCTGAAGAGGAGGAGTCACCTGATTCCTTTCGGACTCTGTGTGTCCCCTCGGACTCACCTGAGTCCGAACCTCGGAAACAGTCCCCTCCGGAGGATGCCCGGTTCTCGGACTTCGTCAGGGATATGGCCAAGGCTTTGGCCTTCCCTGCGGATCCCGAGGAGGAGCCTCGAGCCGAAGAGCTCGACGCCCTTCAGTACGACTCTCCCGCCCGGGAGCACTTTACTGTACCGGTTCCTCCCATGCTGGAACGACTACTCTTCCGCATGTGGGAGAGTCCGGCCTCGTCGCCGGTATTAAGCAAGCGGGTCGATTCCATCTATCGAGTCCGCAAGAGTCCTGGCTTCCAAAAAGCACAGCTGCCTCACCATTCCATGGTAGTGGAATCGGCCATGCATAGGCTTAAGAGCCAAAAGATGCACTCCTCGGTGCCTCCTGGCAGGGAGGCCCGTAACCTGGATGGCCTTGGTAAGAAGTGTTTCCAGGGCTCTATGCTGGCTTGTCGTGTCCAGACCTACCAGCTATACATGGGCATGTATCTCCGAGACCTGGCTAAAGAGATAGCCGGATTCTCCGCTGGACTGTCCGAGGAACCTTTGCGGAGGTTCCTGGCCTTGACAACTGGTATTCGGGAATGCTCCAAATTCATGTCCCGAGCAGCCTATGATGGCTTTGAAGCATCGGCTCGAGTAGCCGCAGCTGGCATCGGTGCCCGCCGACAGGCTTGGCTTCAGTCGTCTGACCTTGAACCTTGGGTGCAGGACAAGTTGGTCGATGTCCCCTGCAGAGGTGAGAACCACTTTGGCAAGCCCATGGCTGAAAAGGCTGCACAAATCGAGACGGAGACTCTCACCAGGACTAGGCTTTCTAGGAAGACCTCCGCCCCTTCCCAGAAAAAGAAGGGCTCGGGAAAGAAGTCCTTTTACCCGAGAAAGGCGGCTGCCTATAAACACTACCCTCAATTTCAGGCCTCCGCAGCTCCCCAACAGGGCCAGCAGGCCAAGGGACGGGGTAACGGGTCCCGTAGGCAGCAAGCCCCCAAGCCTGCACCACCAGCCCCTGCTCAGCAGGGTGGGGGTTTTTGACTTCCTCAGCATAGCCTCTCCCCCTCAACTGGCTCCTCCCAGCACCGGAGGCCGGCTGGTTCACTTCGCCCACAGGTGGTCCAACATCACTTCGGATGCCTGGGTGCTTCAGGTCGTGCGAGAAGGATATCTTCTCCACTTCCATCAGGTCCCTCCCTCTTATTTTCCGGGAGAACCTCCTCGACTACCTCTGCACAGGGACTTACTCCTTCAGGAGTTAGCAAGTCTTCTTCAGGAACAGGCTGTGGAACCGGTGCCCCACCACCTGAGAGGTCAAGGCTTTTATTCCAGGTATTTCCTGATACCAAAAAGGACAGGAGGCCTCAGACCCATCCTGGACTTGCGCAACCTCAACAAGTTCCTCGTGCGGGAAAAGTTCAAGATGCTTACCCTTGGAATCCTTCTGCCCTACCTCCAGCAGGGAGATTGGCTATGCTCCTTAGATCTAAAGGATGCCTACACGCACATCCTCATCCACCCAAGCCACCGCCAATACCTAAGGTTTGTGGTGGCAGGAAATCACTACCAGTACAGAGTACTGCCCTTTGGCCTATCCTCCGCACCGCGAGTCTTCACAAAATGTCTCGCGGTGGTGGCGGCCTATCTCCGGCTTCACGGCCTCTATGTCTTTCCGTACCTCGACGACTGGCTCATCAGAGCGTCGTCCTCTCCGGCAGTCGCCAATGCCACACACTGCACGGTGACTCTTCTGCAGTACTTGGGCTTTGTCATAAATTTCGCAAAGTCCACTTTGCTCCCCTCACAGGATCTCGAGTTCATCGGCGCAAGACTGCACACTCCTCAGGCACGAGCTTTCCTGCCTCTCGACAGGGCTCAACGGCTCATGGATCTAGCCGGCCGTTTTCGCAGCCAGTCCCTGGTCTCTGCCAGGCGCTTCCTGAAACTACTCGGCCATATGGCTTCCACCGTCCACGTGACCCCCAATGCCCGCCTGAATATGCGGCCTGCTCAATGGTGCCTTCGCAAGCAGTGGCAACAAGCCACGGGCGGCCTAGCCGACTTAGTGCACGTCTCCGGGCCGCTGGCCTCTTCTCTACAGTGGTGGCTTCATCGGCCGAACCTGGTGCTCGGAATGCCTTTTCAGTCACCTCAGCCGGCTCAAGTGCTGACGACCGATGCTTCTCTCCTAGGATGGGGAGCGCATTGCCAAGGGGCTTGTACTCAAGGTCTCTGGACCACGTGGGAGTCTGCTCAGCAGATCAACTTCCTGGAGCTCAGAGCAATCCGTCTGGCTCTCAAGGCTTTCTCCCACCTGCCCTCTCACCAGTCTGTCCTCGTCCAGACGGACAATCAAGTTGCCATGTTCTACGTGAACAAGCAGGGGGGCACGGGCTCCTTCCTTCTCTGCCGAGAAGCTCAGAAGCTCTGCTCTTGGGCCGTCAGTCACGGCATTCTTCTCAAGGCCGTTTATCTCCCAGGCCAAGAAAATTGCCTGGCGGACAAACTCAGCAGGATACTCCAGCCGCACGAGTGGCGTCTGGATCCCTTGGTAGTTCAGAAACTCTTTCTGAAGTGGGGCCTCCCCACGATGGATCTCTTTGCCAGTCCTCTCAACCGGCAACTTCCTCGCTTCTGCTCCCGTCAGCCACATCCCCTTCGGGTAGCGGCAGATGCTTTTCTACTCTCATGGTCGGAAAGCCTTCTCTATGCTTTTCCTCCCATCCCGCTAGTCTCTCGAACTCTATTCAAGGTTCTCCGGGACAAAGCTTCCATGATCCTGGTGGCTCCTCGCTGGCCCAGACAGCCGTGGTTTCCACTCCTGTTGCAATTAGCGGTAGAGGATCCGTTCCCTCTGGGGTTTCAGCCGGATCTCCTAACACAGGATCAGGGGTCTCTGCTACACCCCAACCTCAGGTCTCTCAACCTAATGGCCTGGCGGCTGAAAGGGTAGTCCTCGCTCCCCTTCTCCTGCCGGCAGAGGTGGAAGAGGTCGTCCTAGCTTCTCGGCGACCTTCTACCCGCAAATGCTACGCCCTTAAATGGCGTCCCTTTTCCGTTTGGTGTGTACAGCAGTCTCAGGATCCCTTCTCCTGCTCGGTGTCGGTGATCTTGCAGTACCTGCTCTACCTCTCTAATCTGGGACTTAAGTCCAACTCCGTCAAAGTCCACCTCAGTGCTCTTTCAGCACACCATGTGCCGGTGGACGGCAGACCTCTTTCCAGCGACCCTCTCGTAGCACAGTTTCTCCGAGGTCTCCTTCTACTTAAACCACCTCTGCGCCCGCCAGCACCTGACTGGGATCTGAATGTGGTTTTACAGCGGATCACCTGTCCGCCTTTTGAACCGATGGCTACCTGTTCTCTGCGTTTTCTTTCGTGGAAAACCTTATTCCTGATAGCCCTCACTTCCGCTAGACGCGTAAGTGAATTGCAGGCCCTCGTGTCTGATCCTCCCTTCACTCGGATCTACAAAAATAGGGTAGTCCTACGGACTCACCCAAAATTTCTTCCAAAAGTTGTCTCCCCTTTTCACATCAATCAGGAGGTGGTACTTCCAACCTTCTTTCCCAGGCCTCACTCCAGCCGAGCTGAACGGGTCCTGCATACCCTGGACTGTAGAAGGGCATTGAACTTCTACCTTGACCGTACGCGGGAGCACCGTAAAGCGGCTCAGCTTTTTGTGTCTTTTGACCCCAATAAATTGGGGCTCCCGGTCTCCAAGCGTACTCTGTCCATCTGGGTTGCTGACTGTATCGCTTGGGCTTATGGGGCAGCCGGACTCTCCTTAGAAAGTCGAGTCACGGCTCATTGTGTTCGGGCGAAGGCTACGTCAGTGGCTTACCTCCGCTCTGTTCCGCTGGCAGACATCTGCCGGGCCGCTACTTGGTCTTCGAGCCAGACTTTTGCGGTCCATTACTGTCTCGAGAGGGAGTCCCGCAGGGACAGTGCTTTCGGACAGGCAGTCCTCCGAAATCTCTTCGAGGTTTGAGCAGCTCCTACCCTCCATCCCGGATGGGGGCTACCGGTGGGTGATACTTCAGTGAAGATTCCTTCCTTCTGTGCTGCTGAGCTAGAGGGAGCTCATTTTTGTGCTTAGGGTCTCCGGTAGCCTTAAGCTTGGGAGTCCCATATGTGAGGACTGACTTCCTGCTTGGTCCTGGAGAAAGCGTAGTTACTCACCTGTAACAGGTGTTCTCCAGGAGCAGCAAGAATCAGTCCTCACAACCCTCCCTCCTCCCCGTGGAGTTGCAATCATCTGCTTAAGTTTTTTTGCAAATTTTTATGCTGTCTTTTAGCTATGTCATCAGACTGGCTAACATGGCACCCTTGGGCGGGAAGGCGACCGCGCATGCGCGCTGCAATTCCCAAAGGCTTTCCTTGAAAGCTGGGGAAAATTGCTCCGCGAGGGCTCCGTCGGCGCCGACGTCACCCATATGTGAGGACTGATTCCTGCTGCTCCTGGAGAACACCTGTTACAGGTGAGTAACTACGCTTTAAGGCTTGGCTGGTAGTTATCTGCACTCTGGGATTTCCCCATAACATGCTCTGGTATTTCAACATCCGGGAGCTGGTGAACCAGTGACTTCCTTTATGCTCTAGCAATGTTTGGACTGAGTGTGGGACGGTGACTAGAAGGCCTTGGCCCATGGACAGTTTATCAGACTGTTCCACCAACAAGGCTGTTGCTGCTATTGCTCTCAGGCAAGGTGGCTATCCCTTGGCCACTGGATGCAGCAGTTTAGACAGGTAGGCTACTGGTCGCGGCCAAGACCCCAGTTGTTGGGTCAAGACCCCCAAAGCTGTTCCTGCTGCTTCGTGTACATAGAGGGTGAAAGGCTTGGTGACATCCGGAAGGCCTAGGGCTGGTGATGACAGTAATGCCCTTTTCAAATGTTCGAAGGCCCCCTGTTGGTCACGACCCCATTCAAGGGGGCTCTTCTCTGGGCCCTTTGTAGACTCATAGAGGATCTTTGCGAAGTTGGGAATCCAGATACGACAGTACCCAGCGGCCCCGAGAAAGGCGCGTACTTGCTTGCGGGTTGTTGGCACTGGGATCCGGCACACTGTTTCCTTCCTCTCGCTCCCCAACCGTCGGCTTCCTTTCGATAGATGGAATCCCAGATACTTCACTTCCAACTGGCATAACTGAGCCTTTTTCCTGGAAACTCGGTAACCCGCATCGTACAAAAGTTGGAGAAACTCTGTGGTTGCCAGTATACATTCAGCCTCAGAGTCAGCAGCGATTAGCAGGTCATCAACGTACTGCAGAAGTACTCATCTGCCGGGCTCCCCCGGGGGGAAACTTGCGAGATCTGCTGCCAATGGTAGGGGAGTTCTTGAATCCCTGTGGTAAGCGAGTCCAGGTAACTTGGGACTTTCTGCCAGTAGCAGGGTCCTCTTTCTCGAAGGCAAACAGGTGCTGGTTTGCAGTAGCCAGGCGTATACAAAAGACGGCATTTTTTAGGTCCAGTACTGAGAAATGAGAAGCAGTCGCCGGGATGAGGCCCAACAGTGTATAAGGGTTTGGTACTACTGGATGCAGAGTCACAGTGGCCTCATTGACACGACGGATATCCTGAACAGGTCGGTAGTCGGTGGCACGTGTGGTTTTGCAGAAAAGGTCTCTGGGCCCTCTCCCCCGTGGCTCCCACAATAGTTACTGAATGGGAGGAGATCGGGGCCACTTGTTGGGTGACCACTGAGTGTGTTGCTCCGGTATCGACCATAAATTGCATTTTCCGGTCCCCTAAATTCATGTTGACCATAGGCTCCTGGGGACCCAACAGAAACTTGGAGCCCGGTCTGGCCTAGTAGTCATCCGAGTCATAATGTTCCATAGTTGCAAGGCCTTCGAGAGCTGGTCCCGGTGGAGGCGGGAAAGCATCATGCTGGTCTTGCTCCCGTGTAGTTCGTACGGGTGCTCTTAGACCCCTTGTGGATGGATATCTCTCTCCCCTTGTTTTACGATTTGGACACTCATTCTTCCAATGTCCCTCCTCTTTGCAGTAGGCGCATTGATTGAGGCCTAGGGGAAACCTCGGCCCCCCGTATCCACGGCCTCGTCCTCGTCCCCTATTTTCTCCTCTGGCCCAGGCTGGAACTGGTGGTCCCTCGGCTAGGGCGGCTGCTAGGAAGTCTGCTTTTTTCTTCATCCGACGCTCCGACTCTCGCTTCTGCTCCTGGTCACGATTTACATATATTTTTTGTGCTACTTCCATCAATTGTGTTGTATTCATGCCCGCAAACCCTTCCAGTTTCTGCAGCTTCCGCCGTATATCACCTTGTGCCTGTGCCACAAGGGCAGTATTCACCATACGAAGATTCTCAGGGGCTGCTGGATCATAGGGGTTGTATAATTGGTATGCTTCAGTCAGGCGCTCATAAAATGCCGCCTGACTCTTATCAGGAAACTGGAGAACTTCTGCGATTTTACTGATGATCATAGCTCGTTGACCCCCCTTCTTAAGGCCCTCAAGGAGCGCAGTCCGGAAACGAGTGAGAGCCACTGCTCCAACAGGGTCGTTCGGGTCCCAGCGGGGGTCTTCATTCGGGAAATCTGCCTCTGCCTGCTGCCGTGGATTTATAACTCCCTCACGGGCAGGATGTGTCTCCAGCCACTCAAGGGTGGCCCGTACAATGCGCGCCCGTTCTTCTGTACTGAATAAAGTGGAAAGCAATTGTTTAGTGTCCGACCAGGTAGGCTGGTGTGTTTGCATAATTCTGGTCATAAGATCTGTCAGTTCTTGGGGCTTTTCAGTATAGGAGGCATAGTGGGTTTTCCAGTTCAACAGGTCCATAGTGGAGAAAGGGACATAAATCAAGCTGGATGGTCCCACTGCCACACGCCCAGTAGCATCAAGATATGGGAGCCCCTGTACTTGTCGTAGTGGCATTTGGAGATCATGCGACCGCAGGCGGCAGACTACCGGGGTGGACGATCCAAGCTCAGTCTCTGTGTTCTCAGGGGAGGAGATGGTGGCACTGGAGGTGGTACCAGAAGTGGGAGGGATGGAGGATGTGGGAGGGGAATCTGAAGATGAGGGGCCGGAATCCGCAGAATCTTCCCTAAATCTGGCAGCACCCACCCCAAGAGGAGGTCTTCATGACCCTTCAGCTATGGGCGGATCCTGCAGTGGTGCGGATGGGACATGGGGTTGAAGCAGAGGGAGGGGGCGTGGAGGAATATCTGGAGAGTCCCGCCCCTGGTAGATAGGGGCGGGCGTCCGTCCCTTTTGGCGACCGATGGCTGCCACCATTATTCTACACTGATCCTCGTGGCAGCACTGGAGCCATCTTGGTCTGAGCTGCCCGCAGCCCGCTCAGGGCACCAGCCGGCGTCCACGGACAAAATGCGGTCAGTGCAAAATTTTTTTATAATCAGCTTGGAGGGCACACTTAAGGGGGTTAAGTGCTAATATAATATTTTGGCAGCGCTTTTTAGTACTTTAAGGGACCCGAGGTGGCAGAACTGAATTTATACTGCAGTTATTTACCGGCGCTCGCA
The DNA here is from genome assembly GCA_033557465.1 of Ichthyophis bannanicus. Taxonomy (NCBI): domain Eukaryota; kingdom Metazoa; phylum Chordata; class Amphibia; order Gymnophiona; family Ichthyophiidae; genus Ichthyophis; species Ichthyophis bannanicus. The sequence continues at coordinate 341,234,474 of CM066032.1, forward strand.
AGTGCGCCCCCCCCCCTATTCCTACCCCCCCTTCGCCTACCAGAGTTAACAGATACCCAACACAGACTGGACGAGCAATGGTTTCAGGGCCTCTAGGACCCTTACTCGGACTGCTCGTTGCGGGTGATCAGGCCGCTACAGGTTCACAGAAATTACCAGAATTACCAGATTTACCAGATACAGAAATACAGAACTACCTAAACAGTATAACAGTAAGGCAGTAGTACTCACCAGACCTCTGATCAGAGAGAGTTTGGATGCCGGTCTATCCAGCCGGTTTTCAATCGGGGGGGGGGGGTCAGCCGCAGGGTCCGACCGACCAGATGAGTCAAGGTGTCCTTCCGGAGCACAAGGGGGGGCCCGGGGCGCCAAGGACCGTTAATCACCTGGAGGGGCCGGTCCCTGACTGGTGGAGGCCCGATGCTGCAAGAGCAGAAGTCTTCCCACCGTGGGTGTGATGAGAGAGACTTTTTATTTAATTTAATTTAATTAGGTCCCACCTGGGGTGCCAGAATGTTGCAGCCAAGCTGCTGAAAAAGCTCTAATTCTCTCACTCACCCATAGAAGGAAGCACACAGACAGGCTGGTATGCAAACAGGATCTTTAATGTGCGCACAGGCCCAGACAGAGAATCAGCAGTCTCCACAAAAAAATCTGAGCCCCGAGGGACGTCCTACATTGCCTTATATACTGTACATTTTCAAACTCATTCTACAATCCCATTTGTCTCAGGTATTTCCTGTCCACCAATCAGCAGTCCCTGGGGAAGGTACCTGGGTGACCTGTCCAAACCGGTGTACTCTGGTCTGCTGATTTCTGGGCAAGGGGGTATTGTGCTCAGGCCTTGGGGGAAGGGTGCCTACTGAAATCTTTGTCTTCTCTTAACAGGCTGATCACTTATGTAAGAGCCTCATGGCTGCCTCACAACCATTCAAAGATATATTGTCAAATTATCCAAGTAATATAGCAAGCATTACACTAGACAGCCAAGACAGGTAATTGCATGATTCATAATATTATTGTTGTCCCATCGTTCGTTTTATTCATTATTTAGTTTTTAATGATATTTATTGTTTTAGTATGTATGTATGTATTATATTTTAATTGTTGTTGTTAAGTGCCGTCGAGTCGTAGTCGACTCATGGCGACCCTCTGGATAGCTATCCTAAATTGTGTTCGGTCTTCAGTCAGGCGGCTCATTGTTGACAGACTGGTACCCGTAGCTGCTGTTATTGTATCGATTCCTCTCATTGCTGGCCTTCCTCTTTTGCGTTGACCTTCTATCTTGCCAAGCATGATGTCTTTCTCTAATGATCTCTCTCTCCGCATGATGTGTCCAAAGTATGAAAGTCGAAGTCTTGTCATCTGAGCTTCTAAAGAAAGCTTAGATTTGATCTCCTCTAGTACCGACTGGTTTGTTCTTCGGGCAGTCCATGGTATACACAGTATTCGCCACCAGCACCATAATTCAAAGACATCAATTTTCTTCCTGTCTATCTTTTTCACTGTCCAGCTTTCACATCCATATGATGTTATTGAAAATACCATGACTTGAACAAGTCAAATCTTTGTATGGAGAGAGACATCTCTGCTCTTGAGGATCTTATCTAGGTCTTTCATAGCCATTCTGCCAAGAGCAATGCGTCGTCTGATTTCTTGACTGCTTGTTGCTTCTTTATTGACAGTTGATCCAAGTAGGTTAAAGTTGTTCACAATTTCAATTTCTTCTCCTTCAACGATGAACCTGTTGATTATACCAGTTGTCATAATCTTTGTCTTCTTTACATTAAGGTGCAGGCCCTTTTTGAGACTATGTTCTTTGATTGTGAGAAGCAAATGTTTCAGATCATCTTCACTTTCAGCCAGTAATGTGGTATCATCAGCATAGCGAAGGTTGTTGATGAGTCTTCCACCAATCTTCACACCTCTGTTGTCTTCATACAAGCCTGCTTCTCTGATGATTTGTTCTGCATATAAATTAAACAGGGTAGGAGGAAAGTATGCAGCCTTGTCTTACACCTTTGCTTATTTTAAACCATTCTGTTTCTCCTTGTTAGGTTCGAACTGCTGCTTCTTGATCATTGTACAGATTGTGAAAGAGTACGATCAGGTGTTCTGGTATACCTATGCTGCTTAATGTGGCCCAGAGTTTCTCATGGTTTACACAGTCAAAAGCCTTGCCATAGTTGATAAAGCACAAATAGATATCCTTTTGGTATTCTTCAGTATTTTCAAGGATCCATCTCACATCCGCAATGATGTCTCGTGTTCCTCGCCCTGTCCTGAACCCTGCTTGCACTTCAGGTAGTTCTTGTTCCAGGTATGGTTGTCTCTTTTGAATAATCTTCAGTAGAATTTTGCTGGCATGTGGGATCAGAGCGATTGTGCGATAATTTCCACAGTCAGTTGGATCACCTTTCTTTAGTATTGGTATAAACACAGATCTTTTCCATTCAGTTGGCCATGATGTTGTCTTCCATATTACTTGGCAGAGCCTTGTAAGTACAGTAACAGCTGCATCAGATTGCTGTAATACTTCTATGGGAATGCTATCAATGCCTGGTGCTTTGTTCTTTGATAAGACTTTCAATGCTGCTTTAACTTCTTCTTTCATCACCAATGGTTCCTTATCATAAGGTACAGGTTGATTCTCCACGACCAAGCAGGAAGTCAGTCCTCACATATGGGTGACGTCGGCTCCGACGGAGCCCTCGTGCGGCGCATTTCCCCAGCTTTCAAAGAAAGCCTTTGGGAATTGCAGCGTGCAAGCGCGGTCCCCTTCCCACCCAAGGGTGCCATCTTGCTCAGTCTTCTTTTTTCCGCGGAGCCCGATGGACGTAGTTCGTTTTTCCCTGAGGAAAAAGTTTGATTTCCCTATTTTTTCTTTTTCTACTTCGGTTCGACGCCGGATCCTTTTCCCGCCTTGGCCCGATACGCCGGTATCGAGTCCACTCTCTCTCTTTCGGTTTTTGTCCTTTGTGACTAGCGTTCACGCCATTTTTCTTTTTTCACTGGCAGCCCGGTCTTTTGACCTCGCAGGGGCCCTTTTTCCCCCGATGGCTACCAGCGGGTTTAAAAAGTGTGATCGGTGTAAGAAACATATGTCTCTTACCGACACACATGACTGCTGCCTCCGCTGCCTCTGACCCGATCATGACCCGATGATCTGTGGTTCGTGTGGCAAAATGTCCTCGAAGGCGTTGAGGAGTTGGCAGCACCAGAAGAATAGGATCTTCTCTGACTCCGCGTCCGGACGGGCCCGGACCTCGTCAGAGGCCTCGACGTTTCGGGACTCCGGCCCCGAGCAGCGTCGGCGTTCTTCTGAGCGGGGGTCTCCTTCACGGGAACATCGCAGGAAGAAGAAACCCACGAGGGCGGTGTCGGTGGACGCTCCTGGTTCCTCGAGGGCCAGGTCGCATAGCCCCGATAGCCTTCCCGGGTCTTCGGAGTCGGAGAGGCCTGCCAAGCATCCTCGTATCGAGATGGAGTCTCCTGGACATGTGAGTGCTGTAGTCCTCGTGGATTCTCCTCCAGGGGAGCCGACGTCGTCAGGGCCCAAGTCGGGGGCTGCTGTGTCTCCTGAGCTCGGACTCAGGTTGACGGCCTTGGAGAGCAGCCTCGCTGCCTTCATGGAACAGCAGCGGGCATTGATCGCCGGTCTCACCGGTGCATCTGCCCCGACCACCGGGACCTCGATGTCCAAGTCGACCCTGGAGGCTGAGCCGATCCTCGAGTCCATGCGGGCTCGAGTTGATCATCGGCCACGGTCTCCCTCGGCCTCCCGTTCGGGACCGAGGTCGTCGACGCCGATACTCTCGGCATCAGGGCGGATGGCATCGGTGCCCGCCCGACCGGAGCCGCTCGATTCCTCCTCCAAGGAGTCGGGCTGGGAGACAGAGGACGAAGAGTCACCCGGCACTTATCGGACTCGGTGTGTCCCATCGGACTCGCCGGAGTCCGAACCTCGGAGACAATCCCCACCAGAGGATACCTGGTTCTCGGACTTCGTGCGGGATATGGCCAAGGCCTTGGCCTTCTCCGCGGATCCCGAGGAGGAGCCTCGAGCCGAGAAGCTCGAGGCCCTCCAGTATGACTCTCCCCCGAAGGAGGCCTTTACGTTCCGGTTCCTCCGATGCTGGAGCGGCTGCTCTTCCGCATGTGGGAGACCCCGGCCTCGATGCCGGTGTTAAGCCAGCGGGTCGATTCCATCTATCGAGTCCGCAAGAGCCCCGGGTTCCAAAAGGCACAATTACCGCACCACTCCATGGTTGTGGAATTGGCCATGCATCGACTGAAAAGTCAGAAGATGCACTCCTCGGTGCCTCCCGGCCGGGAGGCCCAGAACCTGGATGCCCTTGGTAAGAAGTGCTTCCAGGGCTCTATGCTTGCTTGCCGTGTCCAGACTTACCAGCTCTACATGGGCATGTATCTCCGAGACCTGGCAAAGGAGATTGCCGGGTTCTCTGCTGGTCTCTCCGAGGAACCTTTGCAGCGGTTCCAAGCCTTTTCCACTGGTATTCGAGAGTGCTAGAAGTTTATCTCTCGAGCAGCCTACGATGGCTTCGAGGCTTCGGCCCGAGTAGCCGGGGCCGGCATCGGTGCCCGCCGACAGGCTTGGCTACAGTCATCCGACCTCGAGCCATGGGTGCAGGACAAGTTGGTCGATGTCCCCTGCCAAACCTCTTTGGCAAGCACATGGCTGAAATGGCTGCAGAACTCGAGACCGAGACTCTGACCAGGACTAGGCTGTCCAGAAAAACCTCTGCCCCTTCTCAGAAGAAGGGCTCGGGAAAAAAGACCTCTTACCCGAGGACGTCCTCTGCCTATAAACCATACCCTCATTATCAGGCCTCTGCAGCTCCCCAACAGGGTCAGCAGGCCGAGGGGCAGGGTCATGGGCCCCGTAGGCAGAAGACCCCCAAGCCACCAACATCAGCCCCTGCTCAGCAGGGTGGGGATTTTTGACTCAGCAAGCATAGCCTCTTCTCCTCAGCTGGCTCACATCAGCATAGGAGGCCAGCTGGCCCACTTTGCCCACAGGTGGTCAGCCATCACATCAGATACCTGGGTGCTCCATATAGTCCAAAAGGGCTATCTTCTCCATTTTCACCAGGTACCTCCCTCCTATTTTCCAGGGGAGCCTCCAAGACTCCCTCTGCACAGGGACCTACTCCTTCAGGAGTTAGCAAGTCTGCTAAAGGACCAGGCTGTGGAACTGGTGCCCCACCACCTGAAAGATCACGGCTTTTATTCCAGGTACTTCCTGGTACCAAAAAGAACAGGAGGCCTCCGACCCATCCTAGACTTGCGCAACCTCAACAAGTTCTTGGAGCGGGAAAAGTTCAAGATGCTTACCCTTGGAATCCTGCTGCCTTACCTCCAGCAGGGAGATTGGCTATGCTCCTTAGATCTAAAGAATGCTTATACTCACATCCTTATTCATCCACACCACAGACAATATCTCAGATTTGTTGTGGGGGGGAAACCACTACCAGTACAGAGTACTTCCCTTTGGCCTATCCTCCGCTCCCAGGGTGTTCACCAAGTGCCTGGCGGTGGTGGCAGCCTACCTGAGGCTTCAAGGTCTTTTTGTGTTTCCATACCTGGACGACTGGCTCATAAGGGGCCAGTCTTCCCAGGAGGCCAGTCAAGCCACCCTTCGCACTGTGGCTCTGCTTCAGCACTTGGGGTTTGTCATAAACTTCGCAAAGTCCACTTTGCTCCCATCCCAGAACTTGGAATTCATAGGAGCAAGGCTAGACACTCTTCAGGCGAGGGCTTTTCTGCCAGTGGACAGGGCCCTCCGGTTGATGGATGTAGCCAGGCAGTTTCACAGCAATTCCCTGGTCTCCGCCAGGCAATTCCTGAGACTTCTCGGCCATATGGCTTCCACGGTTCATGTCCCCCCAATGCCCGCCTGCACATGCAGCCTGCTCAGTGGAGCCTTCGAACTCGGTGCCATCAGGCCACAGGGAGCCTTGCAGACTCAGTGAGAATATCCACCCTGCTTGTCTCCTCTTTACAATGGTGGCTTCATTTTCCGAATCTTGTACTCGGAGTGGATTTTCAATCCCCTCCACATTCTCGAGTGCTGACGACAGATGCTTCTCTTCTAGGTTGGGGAGCACATTGCCAAGGGGCATGTACTCAGGGTCTCTGGACTCCTTGGGAGGCTGCTCAGCAGATAAACTTCCTGGAGCTACGGGCAATACGCCTAGCTCTGAGAGCCTTCTCCCACCTCACATCTCACCAGTCTGTACTGGTCCAGACGGACAATCAAGTTGCCATGTTCTACGTGAACAAACAAGGAGGCACAGGCTCCTTCCTTCTCTGTCAGGAGGCACAACGGCTGTGCTCTTGGGCCGTCAATCACGGAATCCTCCTCAAGGCTATCTACCTCCCCGGTCAAGAAAATTACCTGGCGGACAGACTGAGCAGGATCCTGCAACCACACGAATGGAGATTGAATCCATTGGTGGTTCAGCAGATCTTTCTCAGGTGGGGCCTCCCCACCATGGATCTCTTCACCAGCCCTCTGAACCGGCAACTCCCGAGATTCTGTTCCAGACAACCGCATCCTCTCAGAGTAGCAGCGGATGCCTTTCTGATTCCGTGGTCCCAAGGCCTACTATATGCGTTTCCTCCCACGCCACTAGTGTCTCGAACACTGTTCAAGGTCCTCAAGGACAGGGCCTCAATAATTCTGATAGCCCCCAGGTGGCCGAGGCAGCCGTGGTTCCCACTCCTGTTGCAACTGGCGGTGGACACTCCCCTGCCTCTGGGAATTCAACACGATCTCCTGTCTCAGGACCAGGGGTCTCTCTTGCACCCCAACCTCCAGTCCCTTCATCTGATGGCCTGGCTGCTGAAAGGGTTGTCCTGGCTCCCCTACTCCTGCCTAGAGAGGTGAAAGACGTAGTCTTAGCCTCTAGACGGCAATCCACCAGGAAATCCTACGCTCTTAAGTGGCATAGATTCTCCGCATGGTGTGCTCAGCGCAGCGAGAATCCCTTCTGGTGCTTGTTAGCGGTAGTATTGCAGTATTTGCTTTACCTCTCCAATCTAGGCCTTAAGTCCAACTCTGTTAGGGTTCACCTCAGTGCTCTCTCAGCGCACCACTCGCCGGTGGACGGGAGGCCTCTTTCCAACCACCCTTTGGTGGCTCGTTTTCTCAGAGGCCTCCTCCTGCTTAAGCCTCCTTTGCGTCCACCAGCCCCTGAGTGGGATCTGAATGTGGTCTTACAGAGGATTACTTGTCCGCCATTTGAACCTATGGCTACCTGCCCCCTCCGTTTTCTCTCCTGGGAAACCTTGTTTCTGGTAGCTCTTACCTCTGCTAGGCGAGTGAGTGAACTTCAGGCACTAGTGTCTGATCCCCCTTACACTAGGTTCTACAGGAATAGGGTAGTCTTACGGACTCACCCAAAGTTTCTTCATAAGGTTGTCTCCCCTTTTCACCTCAATCAGGAGGTGGTTCTTCCGACCTTCTTTTCCAGGCCGCATGCCAACTGGGCTGAGATGGTTCTGCATACCCTGGACTGTAGGAGGGCGTTATCCTTCTACCTTGACCGTACGCAGGAGCATCGAAGGGCTGTTCAGCTCTTCGTTTCTTTTGACCCCAATAAATTGGGGTTACCTGTTTCCAAGCGTACTTTGTCCATATGGGACGCTGACTGTATCGCCTGGGCTTATGGGGCAGCCGGCCTCTCGTTGGAGGGTCGAGTCACGGCTCATCGTGTCAGGGCGAAGGCTGCGTCAGTGGCTCATCTCTGCTCTGTTCCGTTGGCAGACATCTGCCGGGCTGCTACTTGGTCTTCAAGCCAGACTTTTGCAGCCCATTACTGCCTTGAGAGGGAGTCCCGCAGGGACAGTGCTTTCGGACAGGCAGTACTCCGTAATCTCTATGGGGTTTATTCAACTCCGACCCTCCGGCCCTGGTGTTGGGCTACCGGTCGGGGGCGTTCTCAGAGAAGATTCCTTCCTTACGTACTGACGAGCTAGAGGGAGCTCATTTTTTCCGCTTGAGGTCTCCGGTAGCCTTAAGCTGGGGAGTCCCATATGTGAGGACTGACTTCCTGCTTGGTCCTGGAGAAAGAGTAGTTACTTACCTGTAACAGATGTTCTCCAGGAGCAGCAGGAATCAGTCCTCACAACCCTCCCTCCTCCCCTTGGAGTTGCAGTCATATGATTTATTTTTGCTATTTTGCTGTCTTTTAGCTATGTCATCAGACTGAGCAAGATGGCACCCTTGGGCGGGAAGGGGACCGCGCATGCGCGCTGCAATTCCCAAAGGCTTTCTTTGAAAGCTGGGGAAATGCTCCGCACGAGGGCTCCGTCGGCGCCGACATCACCCATATGTGAGGACTGATTCCTGCTGCTCCTGGAGAATACCTGTTACAGGTGAGTAACTATAACGGCTGTTGGTCCACTTGATCTTTATCATATAAAAACTCTGTATATTCCTTCCACCTTTTCTTGATCTTATCAGCATCATTCAACATAGAACCTTGAGCATCTTGTAACATTCCAATTCGAGGCTGGAACTTTTTCTTTAACTCTCGTAGCTTTAGGAAAGCTGATCTTGTTCTTCCTCTAATAGTTTCTGCTTCTATTTCCTTGCATGCGTCATTGTAGTACTTTTCCTTGTCCTGTCTTGCTGCACGTTGGAAATCTCTGAGTTCTGTTATTGTCTTTCTTTCTCCTCTGGCTTTAGCTTCTCTGTGTTTCTGGGCAATTTTCAGAGTTTCTTCCGTTATCCATTTTGGCCGTTTTCGCTTTTTCACCTTTTGTAGAGACTTCTCGCTTTCTTCCAACACAACCTTCTTGATGTCATTCCATAACTCTTCTGGAGCTCTGTCATTTGTATCTAAAGCAGCAAATCAATTTTGCAGGCAGTCTTTAAATTCCAGTGGTATATTCTCAAGGTCATATTTTGCTGCATTCATGAGTGGTTTGCTCTTTTTCAACTTTAGCTTGAGTTTGCATACTAGTAGTTGATGATCTGTACCACAGTTAGCTCCAGGTTTTGTCTTTGTTGATGTTATAGAACTTTTCCATCGTTGACATCCACAGATGTAGTCAATTTGATTTTTATACAATCCATTGGGTGAAGTCCATGTGTACAGTTGCCGCTTGTGTTGATGGAAGAAGGTGTTTGAGATGAATAGATAGAATTCTGCAAGACCAACAATCAGTCTTTCTCCAGTTTCATTTTTGTTGCCAAGTCCATATTTTCCATCTACTTTGCCTTCTTTGTTGACAACTATTGCGTTCCAGTCACCAATGACTATCATGATATCCTGTTTGCATGTTCTGTCAATTTCAGCTTGTACTTGTTCATAGAACTCTTTAATTTCATTCTCTTCTGCAACTGCTGTTGGGGCATATACTTTAATTATAGTTGTGTTGATAGGCATTCCTCGTAGACGAATAGAGATTAAGCGTTCGCTGACTGCATTGTATTTCATTACAGTTCTTGCAAGTTTCTTTTTTATTATAAATGCAGCACCATTTCTTCTTTGTCTTTCATTTCCAGCATAGTAGACCATGTGATCATCTGATGCAAAGTGCCCGATGCCAGTCCATTTCAGTTCGCTGACACCCAACAAATCAAGTTGTACACGTTCCATTTCATTCTTGACCACCTCCAACTTCCCTTGGTTCATGCTTTGTACGTTCCATGTTCCAATGCTTAAGACATCTTTACAGCTTCTGACTCTCATTTCATGCGCAGCTACATCAGCAGTCAGACGTCCCGAGGGCTTTGATCCAACCACATCATAAATGATGGCTTTACTCTGAGAAGTCTTCAGCTCTTCCCCAGTAGCTAGTTGAGTGCCTTCCGACCTGGGGGTCTCATCTTCCAGCACTATAGCACAATTTGTTTTGTTGTAACTATCCATTGGGTTTTCATGGCAAGATACAGAAGTAGATTGCCGGGCCTTTCTTCCACGCAGTTTAAGTTTGGTGGTGTTGCCGTTGTCACAGAAATGTGATCCTCCGCCGTCAACACTATCCCATTCTGCTGCTGCCCAGATGGTTGGTTTGTCTTGGTCTGGCACCTCAGCTGAGACCTGTCCATCTTGGGAGACCCTGCCAGTAGTTAAACTACCGATAGTTTAGCTCTCAGCATCACTGATGCATACAAGCCCTCACAGCACGACAAACTATAAACCAAGTGAGGGTATATTTTAATATGAGTGTATAATAATATTACATTAAGCTCCTTCCCCCATTTTTATAGTAATTGATTAGTTATTGTTTGTGTTTTATGTGTAGTTATATGTGTTTTAATTATGTTTTATGATTGTAGTATGCCAATACCCCTGATGAAGTAGTGACGATACATGGCCTGTGTAGGGTCTTTGGCACGCAATTTTGGTCAGAAACAAAATAAAATATTTTTTAAGCAATCCCTTCTTGGTGCTACGTTTTTGGACTTCAACTCTGGGTAAAGATATCCAGCTGGTTAGAGGGTCCAGCGACTGTGCTGTGAGCCGTTCCTCATCCACTAGGGGGTCTGCAGCAGCTATGACCCCTGGTGCTGGGGGGTCATTTCCTAGAGGAGAGTTTTTGGATTCTGGATTGTCCTCCCTGGATTCTTTTCCTTTTTGCAGCAGGACTGGTCCTTCTGGCGTGGAAATTCAAACCCTGCGGCCTCTGGGTTCCCCCAGGTGCAGTCTTATGAGGGGTAGGTCTGTGTGTGGAAGCTCTATTCAATTGCCTTTGGCTAAGCATCCCAGGCGAGAGGCACCCCCTGGAGTTGGGGAACAGCTGGAAGCTGTCTGAGATTTTGACTGTGACTTGGGTACAGATGGCTTGGTACTGTGCTCTGATGTGGATGAAGAAGTACTCTTGCCTTCAGAGGATTGTGAAGAGGCTGGTGTGATCTGGCTATTCTGGAAAGAGGAGCTGGCAGTATTGATTGCCAGGGTCTCATTCACCTTGAACTTGACAGATGCTTCCGATGGAGAACAGGAGCCAAAGGTGCACCTTCTCCTTGTCAGACGGCTGCCTGGGTGAGAATGTTCACAGTCTTGGCAAGTGCATATATCAATATGATTTGCAAGGGATTGTGGGAAATGCAGTCCATTCACACCAGACACAGCTGCTCACAATAATTAGTTGTGCTTGAGTGTAATGTCAATAAGATATTTATTTATGGGGTTATTTCTCCCAACACAGATATGCTTGGTAGCACATAAAACAGGATACTTGCTTTCAGTGTTAAACTTGGAAAAACAAAATCAGGAAAACAGTTGAACTTGTCAGGCAATCAAAGCAAAAGAATAAAGACCTGGTTGGTAACAAACTGGTCTTTTCTGTAGGCTTTAGCTAATATTTTCTTAGCAGTGTTTCAAACAACAAGCAAAACCCACAAAGAAGGGAAAAACTGTTCTTTTCAGGTTAACTTCTTATATCTTCACACACAGATTCAGAAGTGATTCCCTCAGAGCTCACAAGCAATTAGGTAAGGCTCAATTGCTAGCAGTTACCCAGCTGAAACCCCTTAGCTGGCTTGCTTTCTACTGCGTGGCTCAAATCCTACTTCAGGAGCTTTTCTGAGTAGATTAAAGAACAAATTTGTATTTCTTTGTGATGGTTGCTGTACTTTGTAACAGAAAATTACCAAAGGAGTTTAGACAAAGAGCAATCCATATATTCACAGCCTGTATCTAAGACCGCTCCTTCCCCTTCTTCAACAATCATGGGTTCAATATCAGGGATTGGCACAGAGGAATTTCTCAATGGAGCACTTTCAGGAGAATACTTGTTTCCCTGCTGTCTTTCAAGGTTATAGCTAGGGCATAGATCAGTGTTCATACCTGAGCTTCCATTGCTGTTAGAGTTCCTCTCTAAATAGCCTGGCCAGTATGTAGTCCAGTTCTTATGTCCAGCCTTCCAATCCAGATCCCTGGACACTGGATCTCTCTTCACATACCTTCTGACACGGGTCTTAGGGTCCCTTCCACATGCAGCCGTCTCCCTCACAGGTACCGTCTGGAGATTCCTAGCCCTGCAGCACCATTCCTCTGGCTTTCCCCAGTCCAATGGTGTATGCTGGCCCTTGGAATGCCTTCCAGTATACGTACTGCTCTGGACTCCTTTAGACCTCCCAAAGGCTTTTCTCTTCTTTCTTCCAAAGAGTTTCTTGCCCTCTCTGTCCGTCTGGTTTGGCTTCTGCTTCTGATGATCCTCCCGATGATGAAGATGTCCAAGATGAGGATCTCCAAGCTGATCCTGAGGATGAGGATAATTCTCTGTAGAATAAACTCTACCTTTATTCTGCTTTAATGAGTGCTCCACCCTAGCACAGCGCAGCTGTGCTGAATCAGGCCCTGCCCTTTGAAATGAGTGCTTAGGGATTACCTCATAGCCCTCCTGATTGAACACACGTTTCCCCACTTCAGCTCCTCTAATGGCTGTTGGAAACCTGGTGCATTCTGGGACTGGTAGTCTTTTATGGGAAAATTCTGTTTTCTTATTTCTACCAGAACTGACAGGTTGCTTGTTCAGAGTCACTTCACCTTTTCTATAGCTCCTTCCTGAGCTATGATAAGCTTCCTTATCACATACCCCCCTGCTTAAGTTATTATGGACTGGTGTAACTGGTGAAACTTCTTCTCTACAGTCCGTAATATGGGAAAGGGCATCCACATTCTTGTGTAACTTCCCAGCACGATGGATTGCTTGGCACTATTCTGTATGCAGGGGTTCCCCAGAATTTGGTATTATCTTCAGCTCCTTGGATTGATGGTAGCACTGTAGAGATGGCGCCATCGGTGCATGCTCACATGTGACAGTTCCAGTGGTCCTCGCTGTCTCAATGGTCCTCAAGTTCTCAGGAGTTTGAGTGCAGGTTTCTGCTCTTGATGATGGTGATGGCCAGCCTGCGGTAGTGGCAGCAGCCCTGTCGTCTGAGGAAGGGGGCATGCCTCTGGGCATTTTCAGATGATCTGAAATAAGAATAGGATTAATAGCGTTGGAACCTCTGGGATTAATTCGTGGGACTCCACAAAATGGTGAATTCTTGTGTATGATTGGTGTGATGCTGATTAAAAAGTATAATCTTTAGTTGTGGAAACAATAGGCACCAAGGATCAACAGACCAAATACTTTCATAATGTTATGTAAGACCTTCAAAGTTTTAGTCATAGTAGGCCAACAAGTAGAGATCCTATCAAGATCTAAGGGCTTATTGAAGTACCCACCAATAATCTTGGGAAGATTTGCAATTTCCATAAGAGTTGCTGCCAGGGTTTCTATAAAATCTGAGGAATCAATTGTGGAATCATTCAAAAAAAGGTATTTAACACCTTGAATGCTTAAAGCAGCAAGAGTCAATGGCCCTCTGTGTATCAGTAATTTGATGTATCGCTTGACATTGTAACGACTTAGCAAAACATTAGTGTTACTCCTCTTTTTTTTTTTTTTGAAAGAGCAGCAGAAAACACAGCATTTGCCAACCAAGGAACTGAAAGCTATTTACACCCATCAAATAATGAATGCATTTCTTGTAACATTACAACTTGTGCTTTACATTTTTTTCATATAACTAAACACCTTGGCACTTTTAATAGGGTGATTCAGTTCATTAAAGTTCTACGAAACCACTTTAAACTTAAACATACTAACACATTACCCTCCCCTTCACCTCCCTTTCCACCATTCCACACATCCCTCCCCCTCTTCCCCTCCCGCAGGAAGCCAATCTAAGTTCTATGGATGCCTGAAAAAACAAAAAAGTTAAGGTTGAGGACAAAGATCCCTCTGAACTATTAAACAGCGCAAATGGCGGGTCATCCAAAGATCTGAGTGAGGAGCAACATGAAACCAGCCCTACCCCTAATATTTCTGTGCCCCCCCCCCCCCCCAAGAAATAAAAAGAAAAGAAAAGAACCAGACCACAAAAATAATTTCCAAACAAAGGAATCTGGGGTCTTCTCCTTTCCCATTCACCTCAAGTACTCATTGTTCCTCCTCACACACTATGGGGGTCATTTTAAAAGTCTTAGTCATGATTTGGATGTCTGAAGACCTGCACGTGGATGTCAAAATCACAGAGACGTCTCAGAAGCCATTCCACAAATGACATTTACAGACAAGTCCAGTGCAGCGATCTCCAACTAGGTAAGGGAACATGGTGAAGGTATGTCTGGGGAGGTGCAATGGACTTACACGTCCCTGTTCAATTTCAGGAACGTCTGGGACATCTGCAGGCATGAATAGAAACATAGGCCATGTGGCCTTTTTCTGCCGTCATGTTTCTATCTAGCCTGCCCTTCCATATTAACTACTACAATAGTCCCTTCTTCTCCTTTAGAGATCCTCTGTGTTTGTCCCATGCTTTTTTGAATTCAGATAACATCCTCATCTCTACCACCTCCACTAGGAGACTATTCCACACATCTACCACTCTTTCTGTAAAGAAATATTTCTGCATATTACTCCAGAGTATCCCCTCTCACCCTCATCCTATGTCCCCTCTTAGCAGAGCTTGCTTTCAGTTGAGAGGCTCTCCTATGCTTTTATGCCATGGAGGTATTTAAATGTCTCAATCATATCTCTTGCATACCGCCTTTCCTCTAAAGTATACATATTAAGATCCTTAAGTCTGTCTTCATATGCTTTATAATGAAGCTCACTAATCATTTTAATAGCCACTCTTTGCACAGACTCCAACCTGTTTATATCCTTTGGAAGGTCTCCAGAATTGAACACAATACTCCAAATGAGGTCTCACCAAAGACTTATACAGAGCTCTATCACCACCTTTCTTCTGCTGGTCATTCCTCTTCCTGTGCACCCAAGCATCCTTCCAGCTTTCGGCATTGCCTTTTCTACCTGTTTAGCTACTTTAAAATTGTCAGAAACAATCACGCCCAGGTCCTGCTCCTCTTTTGTGGACAGAAGTACTTCACCCCCTACACTGTACTGTTCTCCTGGATTGTTGCAGCCCAAATGCATGACCCTACATTTTTTAGCATTAAATCTCAGCTGCCAAATTCTAGATCATTCTTCAAGCTTAGCTAGATCCCCCTCCTCATGTTATCTACACCTTCCTGGGTGTCTACTCTATTGCAGATTTTGGTATCATCCCCAAAGAGGCAAATCCTACCCGACAGCCCTTCCGCAATATCACTAACAAAGATGTTAAAAATAATTGGACCAGGGACAAATCCTTGAGGCACTCTACTGGTAACCTCTTTCTCCTTAGAGTGAGCTCCATTTACCTGTGCCCTTTGTCGCCTCCCACTCAATCAGCTTCTAATCCAATTAGTAACTTTAGGGTCCATCCCTAGGGTCCTCAGTTTGTTTATAAGTCACCTGTGCGGAACGGTGTCAGAGGCTTTATTGAAACCTAAGTACACCACATCTAGGGCTCTCCCTCTGTCCAACTCCCTGGACACCCAGTCAAATAAATCAATTAGATTTGTCTGACAAGACCTTCCTCGGGTGAAGCTTCACTATTTTCTCTTTCAGCAGTGTTTCCAATAATTTACTCATCACTGAGATTAAACTAACCGGCCTGTAGTTTTCAACCACATCTTTACTTCTGCTTTTGAGTAAAGGGACCACATGTCCCTCTTTCCAGCCCTCTGGCACCACTCCCAACTCCAAAGAGGCATTGAGAAGGTCAGTCAGTAGAGCTGCTAGAATGTCCCCAAATTCTTTCAGTATTCTTGGATGTATCCCATCTGGTCCCATCGCTTTGTCTACTTTTGGTTTAGCTAGTTCCTCACAAACACAGCCTTCTGAAAATCGCTTAAGATCCACGTCACTTCTGTTCCTGTTTGTGGGTGTTTTCTGAGGTTCTGCTCTTTCATCTGTGAACACAGAACAGAAATATTTGTTGAGCAATTCTGCTTTATCCTCATCAGCTTCTACATATTCTTCCCCCTCACCCTTGAGTCTGACAATACCACTTTTGCTCTTCCTCCTTTCACTAACATATCTGAAAAATGTCTTATCCCCCCATTTTATTGCATTGGCTATTTCTTTTCGTTTCTTTGCTTTCTTGACTACGTTGCTAGCTTCTCTTTCCAAATATAGATGCCTGTCGTCTTCTCTCTGTATTCTCTTGAATTTCATGAAGGCCTCCCTCTTTTTCTTCACCTTTTCAGCAGATACTTTTGTGAACCATAGCGGCCTCCTTTTCCTTTTACCTTTTCTTACCATTCTAACAAAAAACTTGATTGCCCTTAAAATATCCTCACTGTTTTTCTACATTCCCTAGCTGTTCCCACCCACTAATGACTCCATAAGGTATTGGCCCATTTTGGAAAAGTTAGTTTTCCTAAAGTCTAAGACCCTTGCTTTTGAATGGATTTTATCAGCCCTAGTCCTAATATTGAACCACACCATCTGGTGAGGATGCGAGATCTCCCACTATAACATCAGAAACATTTTCTCCATTAGTAAGTACTAAGTCCAGTATGGCCCCTTCACGTATGGGTTCTGTTACCAGTTGCCTGAATAGTTCTCCCTGCAAAGAATCCAGGATTTCCTTACTTCTAGATAATACTGCAGCAGGGATGCACCAATCAACATCCGGCACATTGAAATCCCCTATCAGTAGCATTTCCCCTTTCCTGGCAATGCTGCATATGTCTTATATTAAATCTTCATCCACCACTTCTCCCTGTGAGGGAGGTCTATATATCATGCCAATGCAAATAGGCATTTGAAAAGTGCTTGTTTTGGACTTGAAGCATCCAGAGAGTGTAGAGAAGATGGAGAGTTTAGTGGCTCATCAAAGATCACAAAGACCCACATTGGGATTTGAACTCTGACCACCCTGCTTCCAACCCACTACTTTAACCATCATGCTATTAGACATCCATGTTCTGCAATACTATTCTGGGGACGTCTATGTAGACATCTTTATAGATCTCTATATCAGACACGTCCACATTTTTGAAATCGTGCCTGAACTTGCATATGCCTGCTTTTATTTTTATTTTTTTTTCCAGACGTTTTGGCTTTGACTCCCATTATAAAATGGGTCTTCACACCACCTTGATAATCTTCCAAAGCCCCACTACCCCATCCCGTGCTCTACTGATTCTGTCTAATCGATTCTTCCAAAAGCAACCACACATACATTCATTCCAGGCCAGCAGCCACACAAAAACAGCCAATAGAAGCAGGTATGCAGCCAACCATCCTTGCTCAACATAAACAGGCAGTCTGAGGAGAAAGTCCAGCCACTTCTAAGAAGTACCACTAAAACACTAAATGCTAAAGATTAAAAAAAAAACACTAGAAAATTTCTGTCCATTCTCCAGCATTTCAGTTAGATACAAGAAGTCCAACAACATGGAATGTTAAACATTGTGCAGCGCATCATACACCGGATCATCCAAAGAATAGGAAAAAAGGAAGTACATAAATCCCAAGGTACTCCAAAACAAGTATAACAGATTGCTGCAAATTGCAAATATTGATTGCCATGTAGATCTCCATCCTCTTCCTTAGCATCTACCCATCTTCCTCTTTCTCAATACCTGGAATCCCGAAATCCTGGGACCTCCATAAGTATCACCCCCGAAAGCCCACCTTCTCTTTCTCCTTTGGTTTTCGGTTCCAGGTTCAGTCCTTTTGTGGGGCTCGTGGATCCCAGAAACCTGCCACCTCCCGTATGACACAAATGATTGATTGGGGGGGCGCCCATTACTGGATGCCTCCAGTGGGCAGCAGGCTGCACCATTTCTATCAGGAGTGGACTCATGTCACTGAGGATTGCTGGGTGCTAGACACCATTTAGCATGGCTATTTTCTGGAATGCAGGGAGTCTGTCCATGATGCCTTCAGTGTTTTCCCACTGGTTTCTAGTGCCACAGGTGTTCCTTGCGATCTTGGGCCAAGGCACTTAACCCTCCATTGCCTCATATACAAAACGTAGATTGTGAGCCCATTGAGGACAAGGGAAAATATATATCATACCTGAATGTACACCAGCTAGATTGCAGTTGCACTAGGTGGTATATAAATGCCAATAAAAAAAAAAGTAGTAAATATTTTGTTGTGCCAAAGGAGGACAGTTCTTTTTGATCAGTTTGATCAAAGAGGTCAATGCTCACCTGTGAACGCTACACCTCTGTATGGAGACTGTGCAATCAGTGATCCAGTTGGTGCATCATGGGAGTTCCTTACATCTTTGGATCTAGCAGAGGCCTATTCCCATATTCCTATCTGTGAGGATCTACAGCGCTTTCTCCGTTTCACCATATTTATTTATTTATTTATTTAACCAGTTTTATATACCACCTTTCGACAAGTCAAGGTGGTTTACATCGGACAGTAACTTGGTTTACATTGAACAGAAGAGTGCATACATAAAACCAACAACTATGAATACAGCAAATAGTAGAGAACATGTAGTACATTAGGTCATTGTTGTAACATTAACCTTCAAGGCAACATGAACAAAAGTAACTATATACGGTAGTGTTACTTGATAATACTTGGTTCACATTTTCAGTTTGTCTCTCTTCCCCTTTGGCCTCTCCACTGCCCCAAGATCATAATGGTGACAGCTGAGGTGTGAAGGGATCTGTGTTTACCCATTTCTGGAAGATTGACTCATTCAAGCCAGGTCATAGTCAGAAGTATTTTTTGGTGTCAACCTGTGTGGTGCAGTTCTTGAGAGCCTGCATTGGGTGATCAATCATGGGAAGAGTCACTTGGAGCCTTCCTAATTGCTGGAATACCTGGGAGCACGGTTTGACACTCATGTAGGCAGGGTCTTCTACCCATGGAGATGGCGAAAAAGTTGCTGTCTCAGATGGCAGCCTTCTAGACTCAGCAGGCTCCCAGAATTTGGGATTATCTGCAGCTTCTCAGCTTGATGGTGGCATCAATCAGAATGATATATTGTGCACAAGCTCATATGAGGTCACTGCAGAGGATTTTGGTGTCTCATTGGTCTCCAAACTCTCAGGATTTCGAGGACAAGCATCCTCTCCCACCAGTGGTGGTGTCCTGCCTGTGTTGGTGGAGGCAGCTCCACATCTGAGGGAGGGGCATTCCATTGAACGATCATTCATGGCTCCTCCTGTCGATGGGCGCCAGCCTGTTTGGCTGGGTAGCCCCTTACAGGAGGCATACAGCTCAGGGTTGTTGAAGCAGCCAGGAGTCAACATGGCCCATCAACCACCTCAAGGCAAGGGATATATGTTTGTCCCTGTGCTCTTCTGAGGCAGAGCGGTCTGGGTAGTCTGGGAAATGCCACAGCGGTGCTGTATGTCAACTGGCAAGGGGGCATGAAGAGTGCCATAGTGGCTCTGGAGATGACCCTTCTGTTCTCCTGGGTGGAAAGTAATCTCTTGGCTTTTTCAGCGCAATACATTGTGAGAGTTGACATTGTAGAGGTGGACTTCCTCATTCGCCGCATTCTCAATCCCGAAGAGTGGGAATCTTCAAGATCATCCACCACCTTTCAGCAGATGTACTACAAGAAATTATAACAAGGAATATCAGTAATAAACCAAGAAGGAACAATTATGACAACATGATCAGCACACCTTCAGGATATCACAAGACTAAACAAAACACTTCAAGAAGAGCTCCATCATTAATGGCATCCACACTATGGAACTCCCTCCCAACAAGCCTAAGGGAATTAGAGGACATCAGAGATTTCCGCAAGGCCCTTAAAACCCTGCTCTTCACAGAAACCTACGAGCAAATAGACAACAGTCCCCACCAGATACACAACATCCCCACCCGAGCGGGACTGCATCGTATATTTATTTATTTATTTATTTTACATTTTCTTCTATACCGCGCTATTAAAATCAGCGCGGTGTACATCGAACAAGAATACTGCAATGTATACAAATAACATTGAGTTTACAAATAACAGGGAATTGAACATGGGGGAGAAAACGGGGAAACTAAATACATATTAACTATACCCCATTGCAAACTCAATACCTAACCCCATTGCAAACTCAATACCTAACCAACCCAGCTAGACTCACGACACCATCATGATGAATGTAACCCTCAAATTGTGTTGTCTTAATCAGGGCCGGATTTACCTTGAGTGAGGCCCTACGCCAACAAAAATTGTGGGCCCCCAGCAGGGGCGGCCCAAGGGGGGTGCGGACCTCATTTGCATAAGGGGCCTCATTTGCATAAATATTTGCATAATGTTACCATATACTAACTTTTAGTAAACGTGCCTCTTAATGAGTGTATGGATAAAGAAAGACTAAAAGATTTCTACATTACTATAATCCAGTGCCAACTGCCAGACACATTAGGAACTACTACAAACACTGCCTATAGTAAACCCGCCGTATCCTAACAGCACTACCAGGACTCACAAAGCACCATACTCTACCAATCAAAAGGCAACACTGCAAATATTAAACCAATACATTTCAGAGAACAACAATACATGACCTACTGGGGAAAGAGAACAAGTGGCAATGTCAAATAGGAATTATATAAACAGAACACCTCAGCTCAGTTACACATGCAGAACATAGACCATCACCAAACAAGTAATCACAATTTAGAAATAGGAAGACAATAATTAAACTGGGAATCCCAAAAGCCAAACTTGGAATGTACAACACTGTAGAAATAAAACTATACATTAATTTGCTCTTGTACTAAACAAAGCACAGATGTTAATGATGCACATTTACCAGAGCTGACATATTCCAATTAATAAATTCAAAATAAAGAGATACTTTTCTACCTTTTGTGCATTTTTTTCAGCTGCAATTGCTCCAGCCACTTTCTTCTGGTTTCTTCGTGTCTTCTGCTAACTCTCCATCGTCTGCTGTCCATTTGTCCTTTCTTCTCTCTTCTAGATTTTTTTCCATTCTCTCTCTACATCTGCTTTAACATACTAATCTTTCTCCTTTTGCTCTTTCCTCATTCCTATTTCATCCACTCAAATTTTACCCCTCCATCCTCAATCCCCACTTACTCTCCCAATACCCGGCCAATTGTAGATTTTTTATCCCTCCCACACAAAATATTTTTCCCTTCTCCATTTTACTCTTCCAGCCCCATCCCATTCTAATCCTCCCCCAACATCAGCTCCCTTCTAGTTCCAGCCTCACCCAGCATCCATTCCCTTCTAGTCCCTGCATCAGCCCATTTCCAGTCCTAGCCATCCATCAGCCCATTTCCAGTCCTAGCAACCCCCCAACCCAATACCAGTCCTAGCCCCCCCATCACCCCACTTACAGTCCTTAACCCCCCATCACCCCATTGTCAGTTTAAGCCCCCCCTATAACCCATTACCAGTCCTAACCCCCCATCAGCCCACTTCCAGTCCTAACCCCATCAACCCATTTCCAGTCAGCCCCCCATAGCCCATTGCCAGTCCTACCCCCCCCCCATCAGCCCACAGCCCATTACCAGTTCTAACCCCCCCCAACAGCCCATTACCAGTCCTAACCCCATCAGCCCACCTCCAGTCTTAACCCCCCAGCCCATTTCCAGTCCTAGCCCCCCCCATAGCCCATTACCAGACAGCCCCCATCAGCCCACAGCCCATTACCAGTCTTAACCCCCCCAAAGCCCATTGCCAGTTCTAAGCCCCCCCAACAGCCCACAGTCCATTACCAGTCCTAACCCCATCAGCCCACCTCTAGCCTTAACCCCCCCAGCCCAGCCCAGCCCATTTCCAGCCCCAGCCCCCCAATAGCCCATTACCAGCCCTACCCCCCCCAGCCCATTTCCAGCCCCAGCCCAGCCCCCCCAATAGTCCATTTCCAGTCCTACCCCCCCCCAGTCCATTTCCAGTCCTACCCCCCCCCATAGCCCATTACCAGTCCTACCCCCCCCCCATAGCCCATTACCAGTCCTACCCCCCCCCCCGGCCTAAAGTAAAATTTAATTTAAAAAAAAAACCTGGTGGCTGCCGCCGCGGGGCCCCCTCTGCTGCCGCGGGGGCCCCGTCTACAAGCTGGTCGGGTCCGGTCGGGTCGGGTCTCTCTCCCTCCCTCGCTGCAGGCTGCGAGAGACGCGAAGGGAGAGCGTCTCCTCGCGTCTGTGTTAAGCCCGCAGGGGCTGATGGGAAATCCCATCAGCCCCTGCGGGCTTAACACAGACGCGAGGAGACGCTCTATCTTCGCGTCTCTCGCAGCCTGCAGCGAGGGAGGGAGGGAGAGAGACCCGACCGGACCGGACCCGACCAGCTTGTAGACGGGGCCCCCGCGGCAGCAGAGGGGGCCCCGCGGCGGCAGCCACCAGGTTTTTTTTTTAAATGAGTTTAAAAAAAAAAAACTGGTTCTTTTTTTGTGGGCCCCTGCCGGCTGTGGGCCCTACGCCATGGCGTACATGGCGTATACGTAAATCCGGCCCTGGTCTTAATGTTGTTAAATACCCTCATGTTAAATGTTGTAAAGCACCCACATGTTGAATGTAACCCAATTGTGATGTGATGTAACCACTTGGATTGTAGGATAAGGTGGTATACAAGTATGTCTAAATAAATAAATAAACAGAATCAGTTGGTATTTCTGCAGATTCTGCACCTCTGGGGTCATCCCAAGATGGATCCCAATGCCAAAGCTCACAGATTCTTCAGTCATTGCTGGGAGGCAGACTTTGAGGGTATTGATGCTCTAATTCAGTCCTGGCTAAAGCAGTGTCTGCTGTATGTGTTTCCTCCATGGCCACTCATGGAGAGTGCTTCACTGCATAGAATGACATCTGTGCTGGGTTGTCCTGGGGGCACTAGATTCTCCATAGAGGTCAAGGTTCAGTGATCTAATGTGACGTCTGAGCCAAGCCTTAAGTGAGAAGGGAGCCAAGTCGTTAAGAACTAGTCTCTGCCACAATAGAGACTAGTCCTTCTGAACGACTCGGCTACCTTCTCACTTAAGGCTTGGCTCTTAAGAGAAACGTCGTTTAGCATGTAAGGGCTATTTTCCTCCTGTAGTTTTCACACGCAAGGAAAGGAGAGGTTCTATCAGCCTTGCCTATGTACACGTATGGTGCCTCTTTGAGCATTGGTACTGTGAGCATCAGATTGGTTCTAATATGACAGACTTGACTTCCTTGCTTGTCTTTCTTCAGGATAGCCTGGACAAGGGCCTTTTCCCATAGTTCTCTGAAGGTTCAAGTGGCAGCCATATCATGCTTCAGGGGACCAGTGGTAGAGTGGTCTATAGCCTCACACCTGTATATCTTGTTTCCTTCAGGGGATACAACACATGTGTTTTCCCCTGCATTCAGTCGTTCCCGCATGGGATTTCCGCCTAGTGCCCTGATGTTGGAGCTCTTTGAGCCCTTGAAGTGGCCCATGCTTATAGATCTGACCCGTAGGACCGTTTTGGTTGCAATCTGCTCGGCAAGAAGTATCTCTGAGCTGTAGTCGTTATCATGCAGGAACACTTATTTGTCATTCTCGAAGAGGAGGTGTACATTCGGCCCATCCCTTCCTTCTTATCCAAGGTAATGACATCCTTTCACGTTAATCAGCTGGTCTGATTGTCCTCCTTTACTGACAGTTCCATGGGAAGGACAAGGACCTTCGCCTGATGGATGTCCGGAGCATACTTCTCCAGTATGTTAAGGTTACTAACTCCTTTTGTAAGTCAGACTATTTGTGCTGTTTGTGGGGCTGTATAAAGATGATGCTTCTGACAAGTTGACCATGGGACACTGGATCAAGGAGGCCATTGCCTCAGCATTTCTGTTGCAGAACCAGATGGTTCCAGAGGATTTGCATGTGCATTCCACTTAGGCACAGACATCCTCGTGGGCGGAGCACGGCTTGGTCACACCCCCCCCCCCCCCCCCAGTCATTTGTCGGGTGGCAGCGTGTACATCACTTTTCAGTTTTGTCTAATACTACTACTTGGATGTCCACACTCAGACGAACATGGCCTTTGGCTCAGGAGTCGCAATGGCTGCTATGTCGTATTTCATTCCAATGATATCAGTAGGACAATATGGAAGGTGATATTTTATTTACTAGAATAATGTCTTTTACTTGAGTCCTACTAGACCAGTCCAGTGCAGGACCTGCTCTTGGACCCTATTTTGGTCTGCTATATTCTCTGTTGTATGCAGTCAGGGATTCTTGACCATTTACTTGGATTTGAATACTAAGGTATGCCCCTAGCTGTACTGGCTGTTATAGCATGATGAGGTCATAAGAAGCTTCTGGAATATTTCTTTGTCTCCACATCTGCTGGTAGGGGGACACAACCCACTTGTCTGGACTGGTCTAGCAGGAATGAAGGAAAGGATATTATTTGGAAAGTAAAATGTCATCTTGGAGCACCAGTTTCTTCTTGCCAGCTGCTATAGGGGACTAGAAGCCAGGTGCTGACCTAATATTTATTAGCATAAACTAATCATAGTCCCAGTGTCAAGCTATTTCAAAAGTTACTTTTAAGAAATGTATGTTTTAAAGTCTCCTTAATCTGTGTCTTTTCGAGTATGGCACTGATCAGGTTATTTAAAAATAAATGTAGAGAATCCCCACAATAAATAAAAAACAAAACCGACCTACTAGGGGATATAAATAGAATTTCAGTGAAAATAAAGGTAATAGAGAAATCAGGTCTTCGGACCCTTGAATTCTTTTTTCCTTCCTTTACCATGGCAACCAGCCCTTTATGGGGAGGATAGCCCGGCTTTGCAGTCATCGAAGGTGGAGACCTCGTAATCTGCTTTGGGTGTGGTATCTTTCTCCCCAGGCTCT
This sequence comes from Ichthyophis bannanicus, assembly GCA_033557465.1. Taxonomy (NCBI): domain Eukaryota; kingdom Metazoa; phylum Chordata; class Amphibia; order Gymnophiona; family Ichthyophiidae; genus Ichthyophis; species Ichthyophis bannanicus. Next base: position 341,259,159 of record CM066032.1, read on the forward strand.
GGGCATGCCCCGAAGGTTCCCTCCCAGCAAAGAGGTTCCTGGATCGGCAATACAGGAAGAGTCTTTCACGTTGGTGGACTTGGCCTTTCAACAGGGGTTGGACCCAGGTCCTGGATTGGTTGGAGGCGCTCTTCCAGAACAGCTGCAGAGAGCAGAAGCTTCAAGGACGATGGCAGAGAGACAGGTAGTGGTTTTGGCTGCCTTGAATATTCCTGACCTGGTGCGGAGCAGAGTGGAGGTTGTGCCTGCAGTGGTGGGGTTTCCCCATCTTCCTCCTTGGTGCCCCTGGAAGTCATAACGTTGGGAGTCTATATGGTTTGCAGTCATGCAACTCAGAAAGGACCTTGTGCAGCAGATATCCAGCTTGTCTACTCAAGTGTTGAATAATTCCACTGCTATTCAGGAGAATGTGACTAAGATACTTTCTTTCCAAACAACTGCCTCTGATTTACAATCTAAGGTTGACTGTATTGGAGGGATACTTGGATGTCTTCAGGGAGGACACCACTGTAATGAGAGCTAAATTGGAGATGTTGGAAACAGAACTAGAGCTGCAGACTGTTTCTGCATGGGGCATGTTTCGTTCTTATTTAATAGAGACCTTGGGTATTCTGGAAGATTGAATCATTGACTCAATCACATCCCCCCATTGTATGAAGATGTACTATCTACCTACTGGTTAAAAAAAAAAGAAGGTGGTGATGGGATGGTGGCTGGGTTATCATATGTTGATGCCTAGACTGTATCTGCTTTGTTAGAATCATCGCAGAAAGAATCTGTAGTCCCTTTTATTTATTTAATCCATTTTGTATACCACCTTATCCTTCAATCAAAGTGGTTAACAGGACAACAAAAGGGTTTACATTGGGGCATGGAGGACAGAGAGACAAGACATTGTAATAAATTACAGTACATTGTAGTACTTAATTGATTATTTTGGCACTGTTATCTGAGAGGGAGTGGTTGATAAAAATGGTTTTTTTAGGACGCGGAATCTGTTCAAGAGTCTAACTGTTCGCGTGTTTCCTGACCTCTCAAGGGAAACTCAGTGGAGGAGACGGAAGTTTCTCCTACTCCGTTCTGGGGTCCAGCAGCTAGGGGGGCTCCTTGTCCTTAAATATCTATGTAAATGTCTGAGAAAGTATCTGTCGTATATTTTTTTATGAGCCCTCCCAGCTAGTAGCCTTCATTGCTGCTCATCGATCTGAGGTTTTGGGAACTTTACCTTTTGCCTTTACATGAGAATAGTTGAGTACCGGTTGTTGACTCTGTTCTTGATTTCTTTCTGTTCTATGCGTTTTAGTCTTAGTTTCTTTTCCTGGGTTCGCTCTCTGTTTGTGGGCTAGAGTGGTCTGGGCTAATTGATTGACTAGTTAAAGAATTTCTGTTTTTTCTTTGAATTATTTTCATTGCCTTGCTCATTTTCTGTTCAAGAATGTATTCTTGAGTGTTGGAAAATTCATAAATACAAAATTAAAAAAAGAGAAATCAATTTATTTAACCAAGCTTTGTTTTAACGAATATTGCAAGTATCAGAGGTACATTTTAGACTCACCCAAATGTAAAAATTACATAAAATATAAAGTGCACAAATCCATTATACGTATAAATAACATCAAAACAATTTAATCATAAAATGATATGTATGGAATGATATATTTTTAATATAAATGTATATTAAAAATCTGTAATGTAGAATATAAAATGTGTGTGTGTAATCAGGAACATAAATTATATATTAATTTTTTTACGTTATTTTTTTTATCATTTTGTTCTTGGTTACATATCTTTTTCTGAACATATATTTTTTTTGTATTTATCATTTAATGTCTTTTGATGATTTTATTTGTTTTGATGCTACATTATGGATTTGTGTCTTTTATTTTTATGCAATGTTTATGTAATTTGTACTGTAGAAAGGCACATGTCATCCCTTTACACAAAAGCTGAAGTAAGGATGTTGAAAACTGCAGGCCGGTTAGTTTAACTTCGGTGGTGAGTAAATTATTGGAAGCACTGCTGAAAGAGAAAATAGTGAGGATTTTGGAATCCAGCGGATTACAGGATCTGAGTCAGCATGGATTCACCAGAGGCAGGGCTTGTCAGACAAATCTGATTGATTTCTTTAACTGGGTGACCAGGGAGTTGGACCAAGGGAGAGCCCTAGATATGGTGTATTTAGATTTCACTAAAGCCTTTGACACCGTTCCTCACAGGTGACTTATAAACAAACTGAGGACCCTAGGGATGTACCCTAAAGTTACTCCCTGGGTTAGAAATTGATTGAGAGTGAGGCGACACGGGTTACAGGTAAATGGAGCTCAGTCTGAGGAGAAGGAGGTTGCCAGTGGTGTGCCCCAGGGATTTGTCTTTGGTCCGATTCTTTTTAACATCTTTGTTAGTGATATAGCGGAAGTGCTGTCGGGTAAGGTTTTCCTCTTTGTGGATGACACCAAAATCTGCAATAGAATAGACACCCAGGAAGGTGTAGATAACATGAGGAGGGATCTAGCTAAGCTTGAAGAATGATCTAGAATTTGGCAGCTGAGATTTAATGTTAAAAAATGCAAGGTCATGCATTTTGGCTGCAGAAATCCAAGGGAGCGATATAGTATAGGGGGTGAAGTACTTTTGTTCACTAAAGAATAGCGGGACCTAGGCGTGGTTGTGTCTGATGATCTTAAAGTAGCTAAACAGGTAGAAAAGGCAATGGCAACCGCAAAAGCTAAAAGGATGCTTGGGTGCATATGGAGAGGAATAGCTAGCAGAAAAAAGGAGGTGATAATGCCTCTCTATAAGTCTTTGGTGCGACCTCATTTGGAGTATAGTGTGCAATTCTGGAGACCGCACCTTCAAAAGGATGTGAACAGGATGGAGTTGGTGCAGAGGGTGGCTTCTAAAATGATTAGTAGTCTTCATTATAAAGCATATGAGGACAGACTGAAGGATCTTAATATGTACACGTTAGAGGAAAGGCGGGATAGAGGTGATATGATTGAGATGTTTAAATACCTCCGTGGCATAAATGTTAAGGGAGAGAGCCTCTTTCAATTGAAAGCAAGTTCTGCTACAAGGGGACATGCAATGATGGTGAAAGGGGATAGATTCAGGCATGATATGCAGAAATATATCTCCAGGAACAAGCAGTAATGTAGTCTTCACATATTGGTATCATCGGTACCGACGGAGCCTGTGTTGGAACGCTCCCCAGCGTCCAATTAGAAAGCTTTTGGGAGCATCTCACAGCACCTGCGTGTTGCCTTCCTGCCTTTTCCAACTGCCTCTCTCCAGTTCTTCGTTTTCTCCAGGACCAAGCAGGAAGTCAGTCCTCACATATGGGTGACATCAACGTCGATGGAGCCCTTGCGGAGCATTTCGCCAGCTTTCTATGAAAGCCTTTGGGAATACTGCACGCATGCGCGGTCCCCTTCCCGCCTAAAGGTGCCATCTTTTTCCGTGGAGCCCGTCGGACGTCTGTCCTAGCTCACCTGGAAAACAGTTCAATTTTTCTTGCTATTTCCTGCGATTCCATCGCGTTTTTTTGCCCGGTTCGACACCGGTTCCCCTTCCCGCCGGGTTCGGTACACCGGTATCGAGCCCGTTTTCGGTTTTTGCCCTTCGTGGCTGGCGTTCGCGCCCTTTTTTCTTTTTCCCTGGAAGGCCGGTCCTTTGACCTCACGGGGGCTCTTTTTTCCCCGATGGCTTCCAGTGGCTTTAAAAAGTGTGATCGGTGCAAGAAACTAATGTCTCTCACCGACACACACGACTGCTGCCTTCGGTGCCTCGGTCCTGATCATGATCTTAAGATCTGTGTACCGTGTGGCAAAATGTCCACTAAGGCACTTCAAAGTCATAAGCATCAAAAGGAAAGGCTTTTCTCTGATTCTGCCTCTGGCCAGGCCCAGACCTCGTCTGAGGCCTCGACGTCTCGGGAGTCTGAACCCGAGCATTGTCGGGGTTCCTCGGACAGGGGGTCCCCCAAGCAGGAGCAAAAGAGGAAGAAGCGGCTTGCGAGGGCGGCGTCGGAGGAGGTCCCTAGCTCCTCGAGGGCTAGGTCTCGGACCCCCGACTGATGTCCCAGGCCTGTGGAACAGGAGAAGCCGTCAAAAGTGCCTCGTGTGGAGCCGGAGTCTGCTGGACATGTAAGTCCTGTTGTCCTCGAGGACTCTCATCCCAGGGAGCCGACGTCAGGCCCGGCGCCGCCGCTGGGGCCCGAGTCGGTGGCTGCTGAGTCTCCTGAGCTGGGTCTCAGGCTGACAGCCTTGGAGTGCAGACTGTCTGCCTTCATGGATCAGCAGCGGGTGCTGACGGCAAGCCTTGCTGGCGCATCTGCCCCGACCACTGGGACGTCGAAGTCGACCCCGGAGACCGAGCCGATACTCGAGACCATGAAGGCTCGAGGTCGTCCTCGGTCACGGTCACCCTCGACCTCCCGGTCAGGACCGAAGGCGTCGACGCCAGTGCCTTCGGTGCCGGGGCGGGTGCTGCCGGGCCCCGCACGGTCGGAGCCCGACTCCTCTTCGGACAAGTCCGCCTGGGAGACAGAGGACGAGGAGTCCACTGATACCTTCAAGACTCGGTGCGTCCCGTCGGACTCACCGCAGTCTGAGCCCCGGAGTAGATCCCCTCCGGAGGATACCCGGTTCTCGGAGTTCGTTCGGGATATGGCCACTGCTTTGGCGATCCCCGTAGACCCCGAGGAGGAGCCTCGAGCCGAAGAGCTTGAGGCCCTCCAGTATGACTCTCCTCTGAAGGAGGCCTTTACTGTGCCGGTTCCTCCGATGCTGGAACGGCTCCTCTTCCGGATGTGGGAGGCACCGGCCTCAGCGCCGGTTTTGAGCAAGCGGGTCGATTCCATTTATCGACTCCATAAGAGCCCTGGTTTTCAAAAGGCGCAGCTACCACACCATTCCATGGTGGTGGAATCGGCCATGCATCGTCTGAAAAGTCAGAAGATGCACTCCGCGGTGCCCCCTGGCAGGGAGGCCCGGAACCTGGATGCGTTTGGTAGAAAGTGCTTCCAGGGCTCGATGCTTGCTTGCCGTGTCCAGTCTTACCAGCTGTACATGGGCATGTACTTGCGGGACCTGGCGAAGGAGCTTGCCGGGTTCTCTGCTCTTCTCTCCGGGGAACCTTTGTAGAGGTTCAAGTCCTTGTCTTCGGGGATCCGGGAATGCTCTAAGTTCATGTCCCGCGCAGCCTACGATGGCTTCGAGGCCTCGGCCCGTGTTGCGGCAGCCGGCATCGCTGCTCGACGCCAGGCATGGCTGCAGTCATCGGATCTCGAGCCATGGGTTCAAGACAAGTTGGTCGATGTCCCTTGCCGAGGTGAGAACCTTTTTGGCAAGCCCATGGCCGAGAAGGCTGCACAGCTCGAGACCGAGCACCTCACGAGGACAAGGCTGTCTAGAAAGACTTCTGCCCCTTCTCATAAAAAGAAGGGCTCGGGTAAGAAGTCCTTTTACCCGAGGAAGGTGACTGCCTACAGCCAATTCCCACCTTACCAGGCCTCGCCAGCTTCCACACAGGGTCAGCAGACCAAGGGGCAGGGACATGGGCCCCGTAGGCAGAAGGCCCCCAAGCCTCAGGCTCCTTCTCCCACTCAGCAGGGTGGTGGTTTTTGACTCCCAAGGCATAGCCTCTCTGTCTCTGCTGTCCCATCCCTGCACAGGAGGTCGACTAACCCTGTTTGCCCACAGGTGGCCACCCATTACAGGAGACAGTTGGGTCTTAAACATAGTCCACACGGGCTATATGCTTCTTTTCCATCAGCTGCCTCCTCCTTACTTCCCTGGAGAGCCTCCAAGGCCTCCTCTCTGCACAGACCTCCTCCTTCAAGAGCTTCAGGGTCTGTTGTGAGACAAGGCGGTGGAGCCTGTGCCTCCCCCACCTCCAAGGTCACAGTTTCTACTCCAGGTACTTCCTCATACCAAAGAGAACCGGAGGCCTCAGGCCTATTCTCGACCTCAGAAATCTCAACAAGTTCCTAGAGAAAGAAAAGTTCAAGATGCTTACTCTTGGAACAGTTCTGCCCTACCTCCAGCAGGGAGATTGGCTATGCTCCTTAGATCTAAAGGATGTGTACACTCACATCCTCATTCATCCAGACCACAGAAAGTACCTCAGGTTCATTGTGGAAGGAAACCATTATCAGTACAGAGTGCTGCCTTTCGGCCTCACCTCCGCCCCAAGGGTCTTTACCAAATGTCTGGCGGTGGTGGTGGCGGCCTACCTGAGAAATCAGGGTATCTTTGTCTTCCCCTATCTGGACAACTGGCTCATCAGGGGTCAGACGTGCCAGGAGACCAGGCAAGCCATCCTCCGAACTATTTCTCTTCTTCAACACCTGGGGTTTGTCATAAACTTTGCAAAGTCCACTTTGCTCCCCTCCCAGAACTTGGAGTTCATAGGAGCAAGGCTGGACTCTCTGCAGGCAAAGACTTTCTTGCCAGAAGACAGAGCCCGAAGACTGATAGACTTGGCAAACCAGTTTCTCTACAGGCCACTGGTTTCCGCCAGACTCTGGCTGCGGCTTCTGGGCCACATGGCTTCGACAGTGCATGTGACTCCCAATGCCCGACTCCGTATGAGGCCTGCACAGTGGTGCCTCAGGACTCAGTGGACACAGTCCACAGGTCGCCTCAGAGACAGAGTAAGGGTGTCCAGACCATTCCTGAACACCCTACGCTGGTGGCGGCACCCCCCCCCCCACCCCAATCTATTGCAAGGGTTGCCTTTTCAGATTCCTGGGTTCAGAGTGGTGTTGACCACCAATGCCTCTCTGCAGGGCTGGGGAGCACATTGTCTGGGCAAGTGCACCCAGGGCCTGTGGTCTCCCTCGGAGGCCACGCAACAGATCAACCTATTGGAACTCCGGGCTATTCGCTTAGCCCTCAAGACTTTCTCTCAAAACCTGGCTCACCAGTCTGTCTTAGTACAGACAGACAACCAAGTAGCCATGTTTTATGTGAACAAGCAGGGCGGCACTGCGTCCAGGCTTCTTTGTCAGGAGGCACAGGACCTTTGCTTGTTTGCGCTCAAGCACAACATGTTTCTCAATGCTGTTTACCTCCCTGGCCAGGAGAACTGCCTGGCAGACCGGTTGAGCAGAGTTCTGCAGTCCCACGAATGGCAACTCCACCCATTAGTGGTTCAGAAGATTTTCCTGAAATGGGGACTTCCATCCATAGATCTCTTTGCCAGTCCCCTGAACAATCAACTGCCCAGGTTCTGCTCCAGGCACCCGCATCCCATGAGGTGGGCAGCGGATGCTTTTCTGATCTCCTGGTCTCAGGGCCTCCTATATGCGTTTCCTCCCACGCCTCTGGTGGCCCGAACCCTGTTCAAGGTTCTAAAGGGCAAGGCCTCGGTACTACTAGTAGCTCCCAGGTGGCCGAGGCAACCTTGGTTTCCACTTCTGCTTCAACTGGCAGTGGACCCCCCACTGCCTCTAGGGTTGCAGCCCGACCTTCTCTCTTAGGATCAAGGTTCTCTTCTGCACCCAAATCTCAAATCTCTCAATTTGATGGCCTGGAGGCTGCAAGGGTAGTTTTGGCTCCTTGGGGCCTACCTCCAGAGGTTGAAGAGGTCGTCCTGGCCTCTAGGAAGCAGTAAACTAGAAAACCCTATGCCCTGAAATGGAAAAGACTTTCTCTGTGGTGTCAGCTGCGTACAGAAGATCCTTTCTCCTGTGCTGTACCAGTAATGCTTCAGTACCTGCTGCACTTGTCCAATCAGGGTCTTAAGTCCAATTCTGTTCGGGTCCACCTCTCAGCTCTGGCAGCTCACCACTCTCTGGTGGAAGGACACTCTGTCGGTTCACCCCTTGGTGTCCCGGTTCCTCAGGGGTTTGCTCTTGCTCAAGCCTCCTGTCCGTCCTCCAGCCCCTGAGTGGGAGTTGAATGTGGTCTTGCAACAACTGACTCGCCCACCTTTTGAGCCGATGGCTACTTGTCCTCTCCGCTTCCTTTCCTGGAAGACACTCTTCCTGGTAGCCTTAACCTCGGCCAGATGAGTGAATGAGCTTCAGGCCCTGGTCTGTGACAGGCCTTACACCCGATTCTGTAGGAACAGGGTAGTCCTTAGGACTCATCCAAAGTTCCTCCCAAAAGTTGTCTCCTCTTTCCACCTCAACCAGGAGGTGGTTCTTCCAACATTCTTCCCTAGGCCTCATGCAAGCCAGGCTGAAGCGGTCCTGCATACCCAGGACTGTAGGAGGGCCTTATCCTTCTACCTTGACCGTACGCAGGGACATAGAAGGGCTACTCAGCTCTTCATATCTTTTGACCCTAATAATTTGGGGTTAACTGTGTCCAAGCATACCTTGTCCATATGGGTGGCTGACTGTATCACCTGGGCTTACAGGGCGGCTGACCTTCTCTTGCAGGGTCGGGTCACGGCCCACCGTGTAAGGGCTATGGCTGCCTCAGTAGCTCATCTCCGCTCTGTACCGTTGGCAGACATCTGCAGGGCTGCAACTTGGTCCTCAAGCCAGACTTTTGCGGCCCATTACTGCCTGGAGAGGGAGTCCCGTAGGGACTGTGCTTTTGGCCAGGCAGTACTCCGGAATCTCTTTGAGGTTTAGGCGACTCCTGCCCTCCAGCCCTCAGTTGGGCTACCGGTGGAGGTTCTTTCAGTGCAAAGCCTTTCTTTGATGCTGGGACTAGAGGGAGTTCTCTTGTTCAGCCTGGGTTCCTGGTAGCCCAGAGCTAGGGAGTCACCCATATGTGAGGACTGACTTCCTGCTTGGTCCTGGAGAAAGAGTAGTTACTCACCTGTAACAGGTTTTCTCCAGGAGCAGCAGGAATCAGTCCTCACAACCCTCCCTCCTCCCCTGGGAGTTGCAGTTGTACATGGTTTATTCTTACATTTTTGGGTGCTGTTTTTTAGCTATGTCATTTGACTGAGCAAGATGGCACCTTAGGCGGGAAGGGGACCACGCATGCATGCAGTATTCCCAAAGGCTTTCATAGAAAGCTGGGGAAATGCTCCTCAGGGTCTCCGTCGATGTCACCCATATGTGCGGACTGATTCCTGCTGCTCCTGGAGAACACCTCTTACAGGTGAGTAACTACTCTTTCTGTGGAGCCAGCAGGTCGTCGTTCCTGTCACCGCAGAAAATTCTCCTTATTGACCTTCTTTTTTGTGGTCGTGTCTGCCTTCCTCGACGCTTCACCAGTACCGCCGGTTTTTCTTTCGTTCGTTCTTTTTTTTTTTTTCTTTAAAAAAAAATTAAAAAAAATTCTTAGTACTTTTCTCCAGGTGCACGCGCCTTTTTGGGCCTTAGGCCCAAAATTTCTCCACAATGGAAAAACCCGCTTCGGGTTTCAAAAAGTGCACCAAGTGTGGCGGTACCATCTCCGTCACCGACACCCATGAGTGGTGTCTTAAGTGTTTAGGTCCTGACCACTCCATCACGGAATGTACGGCCTGTACCATGATGTCCAAAAGAGGTCGGCAGAACCGAGCTGCTAAGCTCAGTACCCTGTTTCCCTCCAATGCAGCCTCCGTTGCATCGACGTCTTCCAGGGCTTCCTCTTCCTCCCGTGGATCTCAGGTAACTAAACATAAGTCTAGCCGGTCCTCAAAGGGTAGATCTCCTTCTAATCATCAAGATGCCTCTGGCGTTGCCCTTGAAGATTCTGCACCGGCAAAATTGCCCCGGCGGGAGGCTTCGACTTCCAAAGCACTATCGGGGCTCCAGGACGTTCTCAAGGCCTCAACCTCTGCAGAACTACTGATGCCATGTTCTGGGGTGCCGGCTGTTTTCTCCGGTACCGACATCCAGGCATCGGCAGCGTCGATAGACCAGAGGTTCCTGGCTATTGAACGCAGTCTGGCAGCTCTCCTTGCGGCATCGACACCCTCGGAACCACGTCAGACAGTTCAACCGGTACCGGCACCGACTGTGGCACCGGTATCGGTACCGGTACCGATAGCATCGGCATCAACATCGGTGTCCGCATTGCCGGCACCCAATCATGCAATGCCCTTCAGTACCAATACACTGGTACCGATTACTCCCGGTACCGACTTCGATCGGTACGGGTATCGGGCTCTTCAAGAGCATCCGGATAGACGGTACTTTGAGTCCTCAGAAGAATCTGAGGATTCTGATAGTTCTGTCGATGCAGGAATACTTATCCCAGAGGAGCCTTCCTCCACTAAGCGCAGGATGTCTCCTCCAGAGGATATTTCCTTTCAGGACTTCATCAGGGAGGTGACTCGAGGTCTGTCCATTACTGTGGCTCCTGAATCAGAGCACAGAGCAAAGGAGTTGGAGATTTTACAGTATCCCAAAGCTCCTAAGGAGGCAGCTACTTTACCCATCCATGAGATCTTGCATGATCTCATGCTAAGAATGTGGGAGACGCCTCTTACCACTTCTCCTCACTCTCGCAGACTGGATACTATGTATCGAGTCCCTCCTTGTCCTGGTTTCCAGAAGACTCAGCTTACTCACCACTCTATTGTAATGGAATCAGCTATGAGAAGGATCAGGAGTGCAAAGACACATGCCTCTAATCCTCCAGGACATGAGTGCAGAACTTTGGATGCTTTTGGACGTCGTACTTTCCAAGCTTCCATGCTTTCTGCCAGGATCAGTGCCTATATTTTATATATGGGAATGTTCCTGAAGGAAGTCACAGGAGATTTAGAGGTTCTCAGCCCTCTTCTTCCTGAGGATAGAAGGCAGGATTTTCTCACATTGGTCAAACAAGCCCAGGATGTTTATAAATTTCTCAACTGTGCAGCTTTTAACTGTTTTGAGTGCATAAGCAGAACCTCTGCCATTGCCATAGGTGCATGTAGAATTGCCTGGCTCCAGGCATCTGATTTGGAGCTCTGGGTACAAGTCAAACTGGGCAATATTCCTTGTACTGGTGAGAACCTGTTTGGTAAAGATTGGCAAGAAAAGGCCAGTGAGTTGGATGCTGACAACTCCACTTTGGATAAGCTATCCAAAGCCACAGCTGATCCTGCGAGAAAGAAGTCTTTCAAGAAGCCTTTCTTCTCAAAAAAAAAAGAGGTTTTATCCCTCTTATTCCCAGCAGGGACGTTCTACAGGTCAGCCTACCCGGAAAGGTCAGCAACCACCTAAGCAAAGGAAAGCAAAGACTGCTAAGCCTCAACCGTCTCAGCAGTCTCAGCCTCCACAAGGCCTTTGACTTTCACCTAGAGAACTTAGCCTTCCTGGCCCTCAAAGGACCAGAGCCTTCCACCATTCCAGGAAGGTTATGTCACTTTGCCACCAGGTGGGAGCAGATAACAGCAGAGCATTGGACACTCCCCATTATAAGAGAGGGGTACAAGCTGCACTTTCTGTGGAAGGCCCCTTTTACAATGGTAAGACAGTTCAATTCTCAGACCTCTCTCATCAACCTGTTAGATCAAGAGGTCACTATGCTTCTTGCCCAAGGGGCAATAGAAGAAGTACCCATTCATCAACAGGGTACAGGGTTTTACTCCCCCTATTTCCTTATCCCAAAGAAAACAGGGGGATACAGACCTATTTTGGACCTCAGAGAATTTGAACAAATTCCTGTTCAAAGAGAAATTCAAGATGATTTCTTTAGGAACTCTGCTGCCATACCTTCAGAGTCAGGATTGGCTTTGTTCTCTAGATCTCAAGGATATGTACACTCATGTTCTCATCCACCCAACTCACAGAAATTCTTTCGGTTCCTTTTTCAGGGAAAGCACTACCAATACAGGGTGCTTCCTTTTGGCCTGGCCTCAGCACCAAGAGTGTTCACGAAATGCATGGCTGTGGTAGCAGCATTTCTCCGCACTCTAGGAATATTCGTCTTCCCCTACTTAGACGACTGACTCATTCAGAATTGGAGGCAGGACCTCCCTATCTTGCACAATGCGTATCCTTCAGTATTTGGGTCTTGTTATAAACGTCCCAAAATCCAGTCTAACTCCCACTCAGTCTCTAGAATTCATAGGAGCTTTGCTGGATACCAAAAGGGCAAGGGCCTATCTTCCCCAGGCCCGTTGCCTTTGCATGGTGCAGTTAGCTTCTCAAGCAGTGCTAAAGCCTCATCTCACTGTCCGAGAAATGCTACAACTACTAGGCCACATGGCATCTACCGGGCATGTGGTTCCTTATGCTCGCCTCCATATGAGAGCAGCCCAGTGGACCCAGGCATCAGGGTGCCTGTCAGACAAAATAGCAAACACAGATCGCCTTATTTTGTCCCTCCAATGATGGCAGTCCACTCAAAACCTGTTGCTGGGGTCCCCATTTCAACAACCCTTACCCCAAGCAACTCTCACAACAGGTGCTTCACCGATGGGTTGGGGAGCTCATCTGCAAGACCTCCCCACCCAAGGCACTTGGACTCTACAGGAGACTCATTTACATATCAATCTCTTGGCGCTGAGAGCAATCTTCCTTGCTCTTCGAGTGTTCCACACCCTGCTGAGCTACAAGACAGTCCTCATTCATACGGACAATCAAGTAGCCATGTTCTCCGTAAACAAACAGTGGGGAAGAGGCTCTCTGTCACTTTGCAACAAAGCTTTGCAACTATGGGCCCTTGCCAGAGAGCATCAGATTCATCTCCTGGCAGTGTATCTTCCAGGCATACAAAACTCTTGGGCAGACAGACTCAGTCGAGTTCTGCTTCCACACAAATGGTTTCTACATGTAGACCAGGTGACCAAGATTTTTCAAATTTGGGGAACCCTGGACATAGACCTCTTTGCAAGTCCGTTGAATGCCAAACTTCCCCGGTTCTGTTCCAGAATCCCGGCTCAGGGCTCTCAGGCCAAGGATGCTTTCCTCCTTCACTGGGGCCAAGACTTCCTTTATGCCTTTCCACCCATTCCCCTTATTCCCAAGACCTTATTCAAGCTTCAGAGAGACAAGAGGACGTATGATTCTCATAGTTCCACGTTGGCCTCGGCAAGTGTGGTACCCTCTGCTTCTACACCTCTCTCAAGCTCCCTCCCTGGAGTTAGGGTCTTTTCCAGATCTCCTATCTCAGGAGAACGGAATGTTATGGCATCCCAATCCCCAGTCTCTGCACCTCAGGGCTTGGTTGCTGAAGGCCTAGATCTCCATGATCTTAACGTCCCTCAGCAAATAAAGGATATCCTTTATGCTTCCAGGAAGCCTTCCACAAGACGCTCTTATGCTTTCAAGTGGAAGAGGTTTACCATATGGTGTTCACAGAAGGGTCTTAACCCCCTGGTGATACCTCTGGGATCATTACTAGAGTATCTCCTTCATTTATCCAATGCAGGACTTAAGACTAACTCAGTAAGAGTCTATTTGAGTGCTATTGCAGCTTCCTTCAAGCCTCTGAATGGACAACCTATTTCCTCTCATCCTCTTATAGCTAGATTTATGAGAGGCCTTCTTCTAACTAAGCCTCCCATTAGGCCACCACCTGTGGCATGGGACTTAAACTTGGTTCTTGGTCAGCTTATGAAGCCACCTTTCGAACCCTTAGTTACTACCTCCTTGAAATTCCTTTCTTGGAAGGTTATCTTTCTTATTGCAATCACATCAGCACGTCGGATTAGTGAGTTGCAGGCACTAGTGGCTGATCCACCTTATACAAGGTTCCATCATGACAAGGTAGTCCTTAGGACTCATCCACACTTTATGCTAAAGGTGGTCTCACCTTTTGATCTAAACCAAGCGGTCTACCTACCTGTGTTCTTTCCAAGGCCTCATTCATACTTTGGACTGTAAAAGAGCTTTAGCCTTTTACTTACAAAGAACACAGCAACATAGAAAGTCCTCTCAAATCTTTGTTGCTTTTGATCCTTCTCATTTGGGACTTCCAGTCTCCAAGAGAACACTGTCTAACTGGATTGCTCAGTGTATTTCCTTTGCCTATCAGAGTAAGAATTTTCCTCTGGAGGGCCATGTCACAGCTCATAATGTGAGAGCCATGGCAGCTTCAATGGCTCATCTGCACACACTGTCTATCGACGACATCTGTCGAGCAGCTACCTGGGCCTCGGTTCATACCTTCACAGCCCATTACTCCTTGGACAAGGACTCCCGCTGGGATGCCTTATTTGGTCAGGCTGTTCTCCAACACCTGTTCCATACCTAATCAACTCCTACCCACCATCCCTGGTTGGATGCCAGAGATCCATGGGGGGAAGTGGAGCCCTTTCACAGGGACACACTACTTCTGGGGTTCTTTCCCTGGCATCTAAAGCTAGGGATTCTCCATATGTGAAGACTACATTCCTGCTTGTTCCTGGAGAGAGCATAGTTACTCACCTGTAACAGGTGATCTCCGGGAACAGCAGGAATTTAGTCTTCACAATCCACCCACCTCCCCTAGGAGTTGTATCTCTCTATCTCTTTCTCTTTCCCTGTCTCTCTCTCTGTCTCAGCTTTAAAACTTAACTGGAGAGAGGCAGTTGGGAAAGGCGGGAAGGCAGCACGTAGGTGCTGTGGGATGCTCCCAAAAACTTTCTAATTGGACGCTGGGGAGTGTTCTCGCGCCGGCTCCGTCTGTACCGACGATACCCATATGTGAAGACTAAATTCCTGCTGTTCCCAGAGATCACCTGTTACAGGTGAGTAACTATGCTTAATTTACGGAAAGAGTGGATGAATCCGTGGTATAGTCTCCCAGTGGAGGTGGTAGAGATGAGGACAGTATCTGAAGTCAAAGAAGCATAGGACAAACACAGAGGATCTCTAAAGGAAAAAAGGGGACTTTTGTAGTGGTTGATATGAAAGGGAAGACTGGATAAGCCATATGGTCTTTTTCTGTTGTAATGTTTCTATGTATCTATGTACTTTGACTAAATGCATCTTGGGTACATTTTAGTCATTCACTGAAATACAGCCATGTCAGGTTTGCTTCAATAAATAGATTTCTCTTTTACCCTTATTATCATGCAATTCTATTTTTCTCCAGGACCAAGCAGGAAGTCAGTCCTTACATATGGGTGACGTCGGCGCCGACAGACCCCTCGCACGGAGCATTTCCCCAGCTTTCAAAGAAAGCCTTTGGGAATGCATCGTGCATGCGCGGTCCCCTTCCCGCCCAAGGGTGCCATCTTGCTCAGTCTTTCTTTTTCCGCGGAGCCCAACTGACGTGAGTTCGTGTCACCCGTTAAAAGTTGATTTTTTTTCTGCGATTTTTCGCGTCTCTTTGTCCGGGTTGACGCCGGTTCCCCATCCCGCCTAGGCTTGGTACACCGGTATCGAGTCCGGAACTTCTTTTTCGGTTTTTGTCCTTTGTGACTAGTGTTCGTGCTTTTTCTGTTATTTTCACTGGCAACCCGGTCTTTTGACCTTGCAGGGGCCCTTTTTCACCCGATTTCTGCCAGCGGGTTCAAAAAATGTGATCGATGTAAGATACTTATGTCTCTCACCGATACACATGACTGCTGCCTCCGATGCCTCGGGCCCGACCATGACCCGCTAGTCTGTGGCCCATGCAGCAAGATGTCGTCGAAGGCGCTTCGGAGACGTCAGCATCAACGTGAAACAATTTTTTCAGAGTCCGCATCCGGCCGGGCCTGGACTTTATCAGAGGCCTCGACATCTCGGGAGTCCGACCCTGAGCACCATTGTGGGTCCTCTGAGAGGGGGTCTTCTGCCCAGGAGCACAAAAGAAAGAAGAAGCTCGTGAGGGCGGCGTCAGTGGAGGCACCTGGGTCCTCGAGGGCCAGGTTGCTTAGCCCTGAGCGCCGTCTTGGGCTCTCGGAGTCAGAGAGGCCATCCAAATTACCTCGCCCTGGAGCCAGAGTCCCTGAGTCATGTAAGTTCTGTTGTCCTCGTTGACTTTCCTCCGGGAGAACCGACGTCGGGCCCGACGCCGTCGGGGCTGCTGAGTCTCCTGAGCTTGGACTTAGGTTGACGGCCCTGGAGAGCAGCCTGGCTGCCTTCATGGAGCAGCAGCAGGTACTGATCGCTGGTCTGACCGGTGCATCTGCCCCGACCACCGGGACTTCAATATCCAAGTCGACCCCGGAGGCCGAGCCGATCGTCGAGTCCATCAAGTCTCGAGTCAATCCTCGGCTGAGGTCGTCAACACCGGTGCCCTCGGCATTGGGGTGGGTGGCATCGAGGCCCACACAGCTGGAGCCGCTCGACGACTCCTCGGGGGGGGGGGGGTCGGCGTGGGAGACGGAGGACAAGGAGTCTCCTGACACCTTCCGGACCCGGTGCGTCCCATCGGACTCCCCGGAGTCCGAGCCTCAGAGACGATCCCCCCGGAAGATATCCAGTTCTCGGATTTCGTCAGGGACATGGCCAAGGCTTTGGCATTCCCTGCAGACGCCGAGGAGCTGAAGCCCTCCAGTATTATTTTCCTCCGAAGGAAGCCTTTATTGTACTGGTTCCTCCGATGCTGGAACCAGCTGCTCTTCCATATGTGTGTGGTACCGGCCTCGGCGCCAGTTCTTAGCAAGCGGGTCGATTCCATTTATCGAGTCCGTAAGAGCCCTAGGTTCCAAAAGGCATAGTTACCGCACAACTCCATGGTTGTCGAATCGGCCATGCACAGGCTGAAAAGTCAAAAGATGCCTGGATGCCCTCAGTAGAAAGTGCTTCCAGGGCTCTATGCTGTCTTGCCGTGTCCAGACTTAACAGCTGTACATGGGCATGTACTTACAGGACCTGGCAAAGGAGATTGCCGGGTTCTCGGCTGGCTTCTCCGAGGAACCCTTGCAGAGATTCAAAGCCATGTCTTTAGGGATCTGAGAGTGCTTGAAGTTTATATCTCGAGTAGCCTATGACGGCTTCAAGGCTTCGGCCCGGGTAGCAGCGGCCGGCATCGGTGCACGCCTTCAGGCCTGGCTACAGTCTTCGGACCTGGAGTCATGGGTAAAGGATAAGTTGATCGATGTCCCGTTCCGAGGTGACAACCTATTCGGCAAGCCCATGACAGAAAAGGCTGCAGAAATCGAGACAGAGACTCTCACCAGGACAAGACTGTCCAGAAAGACTTCTGCCCCTTCTCAAAAAAAGAAGGGCTCAAGAAAGAAGCCCTTTTTCCTGAGGAATGGTGCTGTCTACAAAACCTACCCTCAATATCAGGCCTCTCCAGCTCCCCAACAGCCCAGCAGGCCTCGTAGGCAGAAAACCCCCAAGCCTCCAGCTCCGGCTCCTGCTCAGCAGGGAGGGGGTTTTTGACTCCCACAACATAGCCTCTTCTCCGCCGGTGGCCCCACTCAGCACAGGAGGTCTGCTGACCCTGTACGCATACCAGTGGCCAGCCATCATAGGGGATACCTGGGTACCGAGCATATCCCAAAAGGGCTATATGCTCCATTTCCACCAGCCACCCCCTTCCTACTATCCAGGGGAGCCTCCAAGATTCCCTCTACACAGGAACCTCCCCCTTCAGGAGTTGGCAAGTCTTCCAAAGGAACTGGCATTGCAACCAGTGCCCCACCACCTGAAAGGGCAAGGCTTCTACTCCAGGTACTTCCTAGTACCAAAAAGAACAGGAGGCCTCAGGCCTATCCTAGACTTGCGAAATAGACCACAGACAATACTTCAGATTTGTGGTGGGAAGAAACCATTTTCAGTACAGGGTACTTCCCTTTGGCCTAACCTCTGCCCCCAGTGTTTTCACCAAATGCCTAGCGGGGTTGCAGCTTTTCTTAGGAATTGGGATTTTTGTCTTCCCATACCTGGACGACTGGCTAATCAGGGGCCAGTCTCTCCAGGAGGCCCGACAGGCCACTCTTTGCACTGTCTCTCTTCTTCAGCATCTGTGCTTTGTCATAAACTATGCGAAGTCCACTTTGCTCCCCTCTCAGAACCTAGAGTTTATAGGGGCCAGGTTGGACACCCTTCAGGCAAGAGCTTACTTGCCCGAGGACAGGGCCCACAAACGTATGGACTTGGCCAACCAGTTCCAAAGCAATTCTCGTGTTTCCGCCAGGCACTATCTATGGCTCCTGGGCCACATGGCTCCCCACGGTGCAAACCACCTGCCATGCGCTCTCTCAACAGTCTGTCCTAGTTCAGATGGACAAGCAGGTGGCAGTGTTCTACGTGAACAAATAAGGGGACACAGGGTCCAGGCCCCTATGTCAGGAGGCACTGGACCTTTGCTCCTTTGCAGTCCGGCAAGGCATGTTTCTCAAAGCAGTTTATCTACCTGGTCAGGAGAACTTGCTAGCAGACAAGCTAAGCAGGATTCTCCAGCCTCACGAATGGCAGTTGAATCCATTGGTGGTCCAGCAGATCTTCCTCCGCTGGGGACTTCCATCCATCAATCTCTTTGCAAGTCCACTAAACCGTCAGCTGCCCAGGTTTTTCTCCAGACAGCCGCACCCCCTGAGGATGGCAGCAGATGCTTTTCTAATCTCTTGGTCTACGGGCCTCCTGTATGCGTTTCTTCCCACGCCCCTAGTGGCCCGAACTCTGTTCAAGATCCTCCAGGACAAAGTCTCTGTGATTCTGGTAGCCCCCAGATGGCCGAGGCAGCCGTGGTTTCCACTTCTTCTACAGTTGGCAGTGGAAGCTCCGTTCCCTCTGGGGCTGCAACACAATCTCCTGTCTCAAGAGCGGGGTTCCCTTCTGCACCCCAACCTCAGGTCCCTCAATCTGATGGCCTGGCTGCTGAAAGTATAGTGCTAGCTCCCTTTCTTCTACCTAAGGAGGTTGAGGAGGTGGTCTTGGCCTCTAGTAGGCAGTCCACCAGAAAGTCCTATGCCCTCAAGTGGCGTAGGTTTACAGTATGGTGTGCTCAGCGCAATGAAGATCCTTTCTCATGCTTTGTGCCAGTAGTACTGCAGTATCTACTTCACCTTTCAGACCTAGGCCTTAAGTCTAACTCTGTTCGGGTGCACCTCAGTGCTTTGTCAGCGCACCACTCACCTGTGGAAGGGCAGTCTCTGTCGGTTCATCCCTTGGTGTCCAGATTTCTCAGAGGTCTGCTTCTACTCAAGCCTCCAGTTCGTCCACTGGCAACTGGAGTGGGATTTGAATGTGGTCTTGCAGCAACTTACTCGCCCACCGTTTGAGCCGATGGCTACTTGCCATTTGCGCTTCCTCTTGGAAAGCGCTCTTCCCGGTGGCTCTTACGTCAGCCAGACGTGTGAGTGAACTACAAGCTCTGGTTTCTGATAGACCATACACGCGGTTCTATAGGAACAGGGTGGTCCTACGGACCCATCCCAAATTCCTCCCAAAAGTGGTCTCCTCTTTCCACCTCATTCAGGAGGTGGTTCTTCCGACCCTTTTTCCCAGGCCGCATACCAGCTGGGCTGAAACAGTCTTGCATATTCTGGACTGTAAAAGGGCGTTATCCTTTTATATAGAACGTACTTGGGAGCATCAAAGGACTACTCAGCTCTTCGTCTCGTTTGACCCTAATAGGGTGGGGTTACCTGTCTCTAAGCGTACGTTGTCCACTTGGATAGCAGATTGCATTGCCTGGGCGTACGTACAGGGCAGCCAACCTCCCCTTGCAGGGTCGGGTCACGGCCCACCGTGTCAGGGCGAAAGCCGCGTCAGTAGCTCATCTCCGCTCTGTTCCATTGGCAGACATCTGCCGGGCCACAACTTGGTCTTCAAGCCAGACTTTTGCAGCCCATTACTGCCTGGAGAGAGAGTCCCAGAGGGACAGTGTTTTCAGCCAGGCGGTACTCCGTAATCTCTTTGAGGTTTAGGCAACTCCTACCCTCCGGCCTTTTGTGTTGGGCTACCATACAGGTGCGTTCTCAGAGAAAATTCTTATCACGGATGCTGAGGCTCTTGAGAGGGAGCCATTTTTTCAGCTCTGGGTTCACGGTAGCCTAGAGCTGGGGAGTCCCATTGTGATGACTGACTTCCTGCTTGGTCCTGGAAAAAGTGTATTTACTCACCTGTAACAGGTGTTCTCCAGGAGCAGCAGGAATCAGTCCTCATGACCCTCCCTCCTCCCCTGTAGTTGCAGTCCTAGCCTTCATTTTGATTTTTGCTGTCTTTTAGCTATGAGCAAGATGGCACCCTTGGGCAGGAAGGGGACCGTGCATGCGCGCTGCATTCGCTGGGGAAATGCTCCGCACGAGGGCTCCGTCGGCGCCGACATCACCCATATGTGTGGACTGATTCCTGCTGCTCCTGGAGAACACCTGTTACAGGTGAGTAACTATACCATATCCCCTGCTATTTTTATTTTGCTTACCTTTCAGTTAGTTATGTTATGGTTTTATTTAAATTTGATTTCATATTGAGCTGTTCAAATCTCTGTTTTTGTAAGTTGTTTTGTATCTTCCTCTGACAGCTTGAATGTAAGAGATTCTTGAACCCCATTTCTCAGTACATATTGAAAGAATTTAACAACTAGTGATAGTATGTGAAGCATGGATTATGGAACTCTTCCGCTTGATCTGCCTGTCTGCACTTGTGTATCTCTGTTGCTGGTGTGGTCTTGGCTATGTCTTTGTCCTGGTCTGCTTGGAGTCATGATCTTGGAGAGAGTAGAGGAGGGAAGTGTCTTTGGCATATGGATAGAAGTGTATATGCTTGTCTATTGCTGTTGTGGGAGTGGGGAAGTATATATTGCTGGTGGGTGGGTGAAAGTTTTTGTGTCCGCTTATCTGACAGTTTTCGAACCCTGTGTATAATTTATTTGTTATATTTCTTTAGGTTACAAAGAAAAATGAAATAAAGTGTGATAATTTATCTAGCCAGTAGATGTCATTGTCAACAGATTCTGAAGCTGTATCATTTTTAGGAGGACTTTATTTCTCAGGAACACCTACTTAAGCTTGCCCTTTTTTTTTTTTTTAATATAACTGTGTGTCCATTTCCTCAGTCCTTCCCTAACCTAATTTGTACCTGTTCACTTCAGTTCTGTTCAGTTTTCTGTTCAGTTTTCAGAGTTATTTTGCCACCAGATGGATGGATTTTTAATTGTGTATTTCCTTATCATACCTCCAGTCCAGTCCCGACTTGTAGTTGTCACTCCCAACCAGCAGCGTGGAGACTGATCATGAAATGTTTGATGATATCACCTATAACCAACTGGCACTCCCTACCAACCTCAGTATTTCAGTCTCCAAGCAGTTGGAAAAGGGTGACTCCCACAAGTTAGATTCGCTGAAGGAACAAAGAAGAGAGATCATTGTGGGTTTTTCTTGCCCTTTCTTTTGATTTGGGTTTGTATTGCTAGGGCCTGGCACTTTAAATTGATCTCACAACTTTATTTAATAAAGTACAAAAAAAAAAAAAAAAGAACAAGGGAAAGCAAAGGCAATAGGCTAAGCCCGGCAGGGCTCAGGAGCTCGTTGGTGTTGGTAAGGTCAGTGTGCTCTGAATTGCTTGAGGCTGTGTTTGATTGCAGCAGCTCCCGATCCCTCCAGTGGGTGAGAAGCAGCTGCTTATCATGAGGCTAGACGCCTGCACAGAACTCCTGCTGATGCCACGTGAAGGGCCGAGCACACGGGTGGTAGTAGCACCGCTGGTGAGTTGCAAAGGGTTGTCTTCCTTCCTCTGCACTAAGGGGCGGATGTTTTCTGCCATGGATCACCTTTTCAGGGCCTTGTAGGAGTGTGGCCAGGTCCAGGCGCCGTGTGCATTCTGTCAGGCCATCCCGCAGTGCATGAGAAACAGCGCCATTTTGTGATTGCACTGTGTGCCTTCCAACAAGAAGGAATTATTCTTTAGGGGGCCCAGAAGTTGGGGGGGGGTCTTCTGCCTTTGCATTTTTTTATTTTAGTCGCCTGACCTCTGGGGATTAGAGACCAGGCTTCAGTGGCTCGCAGTTGGTTTAAAAAAAAAAAGCCAGACACAGGCCTCAAGGGCTGAAGGATGCTTAGTTTTCCTCTGCAATCCAGTGGGCTCGTTGGGGCTTGAGGTGGTCTTCTGTTGTCATTCCCTCTTAAGGTCACTTGTTTTAGCCGGTGGGTTGCGTAAAAGCTCCGTCTCTATGGTGGTATTTTACAAGAGCTGTGAGACCAGAGTCTCAATCTGCAGAAGTGGAATTTATGGCTGAGAGGTCAAAGAAGAGTAACAGAGAGAAGACCTTGGAGGGGTCCGAGCCCTCTTCTCAGACACCAGGGTGGGTGGCGGGACTCATGGAAGCAGCGGATCCATCTGCCATGCTGGTTCTGGAAGCACAGGTCGGGAGCAGTAGGTCTTCTCAACCATCGTCTTCTAGTGATGCTATGGTATGCCGGGAAGGGGGGGTTCCCAAGGTTATTCTGCTCATGCACAAAGCATTTTGCATGAAGCAACAGGGAGGGCCGAGCTCCCTTTGGGCCAAGAAAAAACAAAGAAGCGGGGTCTCCCGGAAGCCCCTAACCAGCGAATGGGGGAGGAGCCTGGTCCCAGTTGTAAGTGTCTGCAAGAGGACCTTAGGGAGGAGATGGGCTCTCTGAGTTCAGAGGAGGATGAAGACCCAGTGGCGGAGGATACCACTGCGGAGTCGGCAGAATTGGAAGAAGGCGAGATCCCCCAGGAGGATGAGGCTCGTATTGTGAGGGTCTTTCGCTGGGAGGAGCTGGCGGTGCTGAGATCTCAGCCTTTGCAGACCATCAGTATGTCAGTGGAGGTCCTGCAAGAGGAGGAGACTCTGGAGGACCCTTTGTTCCAGGCAGTCAGGAAGACACAGACTGTTTCTCGCCTTCATCGAGTGATTAAGCAGATGATTCAGGATGACTGGGATGTCCCAGAAGCCGGGCTCAAAGGAATGCAGGCGATAGCGTGGCTTTATCCTCTGCCGGATCAGGAAAAAACCCTTACGTTCACCTAAAGTGGATGCAGCAGTTTCGGCAGTCACAAAGAAGACCACTATTCCGGTGGAGGGCAATACGGCCCACAAGGACACGTAGGACCAGCAACTGAAAACATTGCTGAAGCAGGCAGTCAGTATTAATGCTTTATCATTGCAGGCATTGGTCTGCGGTGGCTTTGTTGCCTGATCCTGTTTGCGCTGGTTGCAGGGGATCCTGGAAGCAACGGGAGAGGCACTGCCTCTGCCGCCAGAAGCGGCTAAGTTGGAGTTGGGAGCTGCTTATTTAGCGGAGGCCTTTTATGCCCTTATTAGGGGGCTCTCTAAGAGCATGGCCTCTGTAGTGGCCACCTGGCGTTATTTGTGGCTGCAGAATTGGTCAGCAGATGTCTCTTCCAAGTCCTGTTTGAGTAGACTTCCATTTAGTGAAGTGTTAGATAAGTTGATGAAGGACTTCGGAGAGTCTAAGGGTGGTAGATTGCTGGAGGATAAGCAGAAACCGGAGAGAACCTCAGGTCCGGTGCAGGGATAACTATGGGACTTTTGGCATTTCCACACTCTCCAGTTCACGCCATTTCAACGGGGACGATTCCCTGTGAGGGACAGCTCTTTCAGGATTTTCGAGGATCAGGCAGGGGAGTTTATGCTTCCTCTGCTGCTTCAAAAAAGCCGCAGTGAAGTGAGGGGGGGCCCAGGTGAGGGTAGTTCCCATAGGGGAGCGATTGTGGGACTTTTACCTTTCCTGGGTCCAGATCATGACGACCACTGGATACGGGAGGGCTACATCCTCAAGTTCCCCAGTCCTCTTGCTGATGCCTTCATCTGGTCTCTCAAGGTGAAAGCTGTGCGGGACACCTTGTCACGTCTTCGAGACTTGCATGCCGTGGTGGAAGTACCTCCAGACCAATGCAGGTCTGATCGATACTCCACTATGTGATTCCAAAAAGGAAGGTGCATGCAGACCATTCTTAGATTTTAAGCATGTGAATCGCTGCCTCAAGGTGCCCCGGTTTCAAATGGACACACTGCCTTCTGTCATCACAGCCGTCCGGAAGGGAGTGTTTCTGATGGCACGCGACCTTACAGAGGCCTATCTGTACATTCTGGTTCAGCTAGAGCATCAGTGGTTTCTCCAATTTGCAGTACCCATGGGGCATTTTCAGTTCTGGGCACTTTCCTTTGGTCTCGCAACCACCCCTCACATTTTCACCAAGGTCATGGAGGTGGTGTCCACAGCATTGAGGCAGGAAGGCATCCTGGTGCACCCTTACCTGGACGATTGGCTCGTTCAAGCGAAATCCAAGGAGGGGAGTGCACAAGCCACACAGAGGGTCATTGCCTGTCTACAGAGTTTAGAATGGGTCATCAATATTGTGAAGAGACATCTGCAGCTGTCGCAGAATGTTGTGTACCTGGGGGCCCAGTTCCGGATGGACAGGGGCCTGGTAGTGTTGCCAGAAGACAGGATGTGCACACTACAGGGGCAGGTGTGGCTGTTTCTCCAGATGCAGGCTCCTATATCTTGGCGCTATCTGCAGTTGCTGGGGTTGATGACTGTGCCAAGGGCTTGAACCCACATGAAACCATCACAAAGGGCACTGTTGCGGAGATGTTCAGCGCCACTTACTCATGCACCCCTTCCTCTAGCCTATAAAGGTCAGGGTGGTGCTGGTGGTGGCTCAGAGAGGACAAGCTGTTAGCAGGGATGCCTTTGGAGGCGCCGCAGTGGGTTCCGCTGATGACTGACAACAGCCTTACTTGTTGGGGAGCTCACTGCGATAGCACAGGGTTGCTGGTCAATGGTGGAGAGCGCTTGGCCCATCAGTCGTCTGGAGATGAGAGCAGTCTTTTTGATGCTACAGAGGTTTCGAGCCTTCCTGCAAGACAAAGGGAATGCACGTGTTTTTGGACAATGCCACCACAGTAGCCTACATCAATTGCCAAGGAGGCACAGGCAGTGTTCAGCTGGAGTGCTGGATCACGCCACTGTTGGAGTGGACGGAGGACAATCTGCTGGCCCCCTCTGCTGCTTACATGGCCAGCAAGGACAATGTGGTGGCTAATTTTCTCAGCCTACGTCACCTCGATCCTGGGGAATAGACATTCAATGTAGATGTTTTTGATCTGCTGGTTTGGCTTTAGGGAGCGCCAATCATGGACCTAAGGGCGACCTTCGAGTCAGCGAAGGCAGCTCATTTCTACAGCAGAAGAAGGTAGCATATGTCAGAGGGACTCTATGCGTTGGTGCAGCACTGACCCACAGAGGGGCTTCTGTATGTGTTCCCACCCTGGGCACTCATTGGTCGAGTGGTGCGAAGGATCAAAGCACACTGAGGACTGGTCGTCCCCAATTGGCCGCAACACCCATGGACCTAGTTTGGCTGGCGGTAGATCGTCCATGGCACCTTCTGGCCCACACCAGTGCCGCAAGTGAATCAATTCTCACTTATGGCATGACTCTTGAGAGGTCTAGGTTGAGGAAACTCTGCATCTGTCATTTCTACTCTGTTTAAAAGCCCGGATGTGTTTCACCTCCTTGTCATACGTGCGGGTGTGGAGAATCTTTGAGGATTGGTGTGTGGTCCATGCCTGTCGGCCTTTTACAGCTTCAGTTCTGGACATCTTGGCTTTTGTGCCGGCTGGGCTGGAAAAGGGCCGGATTTACAGTTCACTCTGGGTACAGGTGGCGGTTTTGACCTGTTACCGTTAGAGTCCAGGAGGTGTCCCTAGCAACTCATCTGGACGTAGTTTGTTTTTTTGTGCATGGTGAAACTGGTCCGGCCGCTAGTGAGATCTCTAGTCCCTCCTTGGGATTTGAATCTCGTGTTTGCTCTGATGGAGGCGCCCTTTGAACCGCTTTGGGCGTGCACGGTGAAGGATTTGACCCTGAAGACGGTCTTTCTGGTGGCCATCTGTTCGGCCAGGTGATCTCCGAATTGCAGGCACTGTCTTACAGGGAGCTTTTTCTCTCTGTCTTCAAGGAAAAGGTGGTGCTGCGCCTTTTGCCCTCCTTTCTGCCTAAGGCCGTTTGTTTTTCACTTGAATCAACTGGTCACTCTCCCAGTGCTTTTGGGTGAGGTGGCAGCTGGGCAGGACCCTCAGCTACAGCTTTTAGATGTGTGTCGCATACCGAAGAGATATTTTAAAAAGATGGAGCCCTTTAGGAGTTCAGACCGGTTGTTTGTCCTCTTTGGTGAACTGTGTAAAGGAGCGACAGCGTCCAAGGCCTCCATTTCCAGGTGGATTAAGGAAGCGATTTCTTCAGCGTATTTGTTGAAGCAAAAGAGTTTACTCGAGGGGTTACAGGCTCATTCCACCCGGGCGCAGTCATCATCTTGGGCGGAGGCCAGTCTAGTTCCCCCAGTGGACATCTGCAGGGCGGCCACATGGTCGTTCTTACATACCTTTGTATGCCATTATCATCTCAATGTGCAGGCAGCGGGGGATGCAAGATTGGAGTGGCAGTGCTGCCGGCTGGGCTCGCGGGTTCCTCCCGATTTTAGTACTGCTATGGTGCATTCCCCAAGTCGGGACTAGACTGATGGTACAATAAGGAAGGGTTAATTAGGACTTACCTGCTAATTGGCTTTCCTTGAATACCTCCAATCCGTCCTGCACCCTCCCTGAATTGAGCTGTATGTAGGGTGTTAGCGATCCCAGACCTGCAGAGTTGCTTTTTCTGGAGGTGGTCCAGGATTATCGTGGTTATCTTGAAGCTGCGGCTGGTTGGGTGTCCTGTGGGTGGGGGAGGGTTTATGAACTTTCTTTTAGTTGCTTCTCATCATGAGACGTCAAGTAAACAGAAAAAGAAAAATAGATTACAGTAGAAGAATTGCTGACAAGAGGATTCTGGTACCTGGCTTTGTTTAATCAGCAGGGTGAGGTTCCTTTGCTTTTGGGGGGGTTATCCTGTCTGTCTTAGAGATGGGAAGTGTTCGAATGACTTTGTCTTGTCCTTAATTGTTGCTCCTGCGAGTCTGCTTTGTCAATAGAATACTGAGAATGGTAGGTGGTGCCAGCTTGGTTATAGGAGATGATGTCATCAAACTTTTCATGATCAGTTTCCAAACTGCTGTTTCGGGGTGATAACCTACAAGTCAGGACTGGACTGGAGGTACTCAAGGAAAACCAATTAGCAGGTAAGTCCTAATTAATACATATAATTTATTTCCAGCATTCCATCAGTTTGTAAAGAATAAAAATGAGCCAGAAATATTTGCAATACACAATATACATGAGATAGTTTTGCATATTATGGAAAGATCTGCACAGATACTACTTCTTTATACTAATCTCTTCTCATGCATATTCATTAAGGATTTTCTGAAAAACTTGAGCTGTTTGCAGCCTTTAAGGACTGGACTTGTGCACCCCCTGCCATAGATAAACCACCAAATATATTTTTTAACACTTCAAGTTAGGTTTATTGGCCCATGCAGAACTCATCTGTTGTCTGTCTGGCCCAATTTCTGTCTCTGCAACATGCATTGTCTTCTCTCATTTCCCTGTAGTTACCTGTGCCTCTAAAAGTAATAAGTGAGTACAAAAAATAAGTATTTTTGAAGACAGTTTCCCAAACACAAAAGTCTATATAATAAGATCAGTATGTAATGATGAAACACTGAAAAGCAATACAGTATGACAAAGTGAATTTAGGACCTAGTGCTGCATTCATGCCCTAGAGGTCCTTCCTTAAGCTATGAATCTCTATGCGAAAGCTTTTTGCAATTTGTTTGTACATGCTTGGACCTTTTTCAGTTGTCAGATAGTACAGAATATGTTGTATGTTTTTAGTTACCAAGGTTTTATGTAATTGCATCTCAAGTCTACTCCTATTGTAGTATTTCCACATGTGACGCCCAAAGGGATTAATGGCATAGACTTTAAAGGTGAAGCTATTACTTTCAAGGCAACTACTGCTGGAATCCTTGCTACACTTTCTCATTGTATTGACCTCATGGTGAAACGTGAAGACAGCTGGCAAAAAAGACTGGACAAGGTACGTGACCCATATTTTTTCAAAAATTGTAGCAATTCAAATAGTTCTAAATGTGGTCAGAGCTGAAAACTTTTGCTCATAATTTAGAAATACAGCTCACCTGGAAATATTTGTATTTAGATGCATATATGAAGCTAGTGCTTTGTTTTTCCTTACACCTAGTAAGCAAAGTGAGAGAGCTCCATATGTAATGTAATGCTATCTTGTTTCCATTTTTATGACTGGCTTTCTATTTGGTTTGGTGTAATAGGAGGAGATGGATGATTTAAGAAAAATGATAGCTTACATTTTAACCTTCTGTAGGTAAAACAAACTTCAGGTTGCCCCTCCCCCTTTCTTGAAATACTTTTCGTTAAAGAAAAATCTGATTTTGGGTTCTGAATCCAAAATTGATATATATCTTTGTCAAGTTAAGTTTAAAAAAAAAGAAAATGGAATATTTGGGGGACTCATTCCCCTCCCCTCTTCCAAATTCAAAATCTTTGGTTTTCATATTTTTCCTTTTCTAGTATTAGGCTCTTGACCTGTGATGTTTGAGCTTCTTGATGATCACAGATAAAGGGGTATGTTTACTTATCGGTAGTAGCGGCTTCTCTACGATAACGGAGCCGTGACAGCATAGATTAAACAAGTGGTGTCTTTGTTTACGATACATCCTTGCATCTGAATCCCATGCCCATGTCTCTGAGTTTTTTACCTGGTAAAGAAAGTGCTCAGAAAAGATATGAAAGTGTGTGTGTGTGTGTGTTCTGTGAAAGTATTGAAGTCCCTTGGTCAGATCACAGCACCATCACCTTCCGCCTTCCACAGCAATTGTTTCCAAAAACAAATGCTAATCATAGCATTCACCACCACCGTTTCAAGGTCTTAGACAGACAAACCTTCACTGCAAAATTCTCCCTTCTCTTGAAGATGAATTATTGGACCTTCACCTCACAACAGAAAAATGGGAGGAGTGGCCTAGTGGTTGGGACAAGTTACCTCAGGCCGGAAGGTCAGGGGTTCAAATCCCACTAGAGGACAGCAACCTTGGGCCGGAAGGATTGGGGTTTCTAGTCCCACAGGTGCTCCTTGTGGTCTTGGGCAAGCCACTTAACCCTCCATTGCCTATGTTCCCTGTAAGTATTAGTGTATGTGTCTCATATACCCTCTTGTTAAATGTATCCCCCAATTGTGTTGTGACCACTTTGATTGAAGGATAAGGTGGTATACAAAACTGTCTAAATAAATAAATAACTGGAACGCAGATGGAGAATCACACTCAACAATCAAGAAAAGAGTCTATACTTACTCATCCTACAAACATATTCCAAAACCAACAAAGCCAAAAAAGACCACTACAACAAACTAATAATAAAAACAATAAACAAACCTAGAGAGTTTATGAGATAGGCTAACAAGAGACACCACCCAAGCTCTCAACACGAACACCATTGAACCACAAGCATTCACTGAATCTCCAGGAACAAGCAGGAATGAGTCTTCACATATGGGTACGTCGGTACCGACGGAGCCTGCGCGGGAACGCTCCCCAGCATCCAATCAGAAAGCTTTTGGGAGCATCCCACAGCGCCTGCGTGCTGCTTTCCCGCCTTTCCAACTGTCTCTCCTCAGTTGTTCTTTTTCCGCGGAGCCAGCAGGTCGTGTTCCTGTCACCGCAGAAGAATTTCCTTATTTTTTCTTTATTTCTTTTCTGTCGCGTCTGCCTTCCTCAACGCTATACCGGTACCGCCGGTTCTTATTCTTTTCTTTTTAAAAAAAAAAAAAGACCTTTTTTCCATTTATTTTTCTTCAGATGTACTTCAGTTTTGGGCCTTAGGCCCAAAACCCTTTTCCTTAAATATGGAAAAGCCTGCCTCAGGATTTAAGAAGTGCACAAAATGTGGTGGTACTATCTCCGTCACCGACAACCATGACTGGTGTCAAGTGTTTAGGCCCTGATCATTCCATTAAAGATTGTGTGTCCTGTTCCATGATGTCTAAGAGGGGTCGTCAGAACCGAGCTGCCAAGCTCAGTACCCTGTTTCCCTCTGATGCGGCTTCCGTGGCATCAACGTCTTCCAGGGCTGCTTCTTCCTCACATGGATCTCAGGTAACTAAACATAAATCCAGCCGGTCCTCGAAGGGCAAATCTCCTTCTAAGCATCGAGATGCCCCTGGCCTTGCCCTCAAGGATTCTGCACCGGCAAAATTACCCCGGCGGGAGGCTTCGGCTTCTAAAGCATCATCATCGGGGTTCCAGGATGATCTAGATGGCGTGGCCTCAACAGATCTCCTGGTGCCATGCTCTGGGGTACCGGTGGCTTTCACCAGTACCGACTCCAGGCATTGGCGGCGTCGATGGATCAGAGGATTCTGTCCATCGAACGCAGTCTGGCGGCTTTCCTTGTGGCATCGACGCCCGTGGTACCGCAACAGACTACTCCGCTGGTACTGGCTCCGGTATTGCCATTGGCACCGATTCCGGTACTGGTGGCTTCGACATCGGCATCGGTGTCAGCTATGCCGGTACTCTGTCCTCTGCAGCCCTCCGGTACCGATACCCCGGTACCAGTGATTCCCAATACTGATCCCAGTCGGTACGGGTATCGGGCTTTGCAAGAGCATCCTGACAGACGATACTTCGATTCCTCTGATGACTCTGAGGATTCTGAAGAGTCTGTCGATGCAGCGATGCTTCTTCCACAGGAGGAGTCCTCTCTTAAACGAAGGATGTCTCCTCCAGAGGACTTGTCTTTTCAAGACTTTATCAGAGAGGTGGCTCGGGGCCTCTCTATTACAGTAGCCCCAGAGTCGGAGCCTAGAGCTAAGGAGTTAGATATTCTACAATATCCTAAAACTCCTAAAGAGGCAGCTACCTTGCCTATTCATGAGATTCTGTATGATCTCATGTTAAGGATGTCGGAAGCACCTCTAACCACCTCTCCTCATTCTCGCAGGTTGGACACCATGTATCGTGTCCCTCCTTGTCCTGGTTTCCATAAAACTCAGCTTCCTCACCACTCTATTGTGGTTGAGTCTGCAATGCGAAAGATTAGAAGTGCCAAGAGACATGCCTCTAATCCTCCAGGACGTGAATGTAGAACCCTGGATGCTTTTGGTAGAAGAGTCTTCCAAGCTTCCATGCTTGCTGCGAGAATTAATTCTTAGTCTCTACATGGGAATGTTCTTAAAAGAAGTCACTGACCATTTGCAGACTTTAAGTCCTTTTATGTCTGACAGTAAAAGGCAAGAATTTCTCACTGGGCTCAAACATGCCCAGGATATCTCCAAATTCTCCAACCGTGCAGCTTTCGACTCCTTTGACTGCGTAAGCAGAGCCTCAGCTATAGCTATAGGTGCACGTAGGGATTGCTTGGCTTCAAGCATCTGATTTGGAGACCTGGGTCCAAGATGAATTGGGAAATATCCCTTGTACAGGTGAGAATCTGTTAGGTAAAGATTGGCAAGCAAAAGCCAATCAAATGGATGCTGAAAATTCTGCTTTGGATAGACTATCAAAATCTACTGCTGCTCCTGCTAAGAAAAGGTTGTTCAAGAAAACACCTTTTTCTAAAAAGGGAAGATCCTATCCTGCTTATAGTCAGAGAGCATCTTCTGCAGCTCAGTTTCCTTCCAAACGTCAGCAATCCTCCAAACAGACCATGGCAAAGGCTGTGAGGCCTGCTCCAGCCCAGCAATCTCAGCCCCCTCAGGGCCTTTGACTCTCTGCTAGAGAACCTAGCCTTCCTGGCTCTAGAAGGACCAGAGCCTTCCACCATTCCAGGAAGGTTATGTCACTTTGCTCCCAGATGGGGACAAATCACAGCAGAGCATTGGACACTCTCCATCACAAGAGAGGGGTACAAACATCATTTTTCCAGCTTGCCCCCTCTCACAAGAGTGCACCAGTTCAGTTCTCCAACCTCCCTCCTCAGCCTGTTAGAGCAGGAGGTTGCCACTCTTCTAGCCCAGGGGGCAATATAGGAAGTGCCTTCTCAACAACAGGGCACAGGGTTCTACTTCCCCTATTTTCTTATCCCAAAGAAAACAGGGGGCTTCAGACCCATTTTAGATCTCAGAGAGTTCAACAGATTCTAGTCAAAGAGAAATTCAAGAAGGTTTCTCTAGGAACTCTGCTGCCATACCTTCAGAGTCAGGATTGGCTTTGTTCTCTAGATCTCAAGGATGCGTACACTCATGTTCTCATCCATCCAACTCACAGAAGGTTCCTTCGGTTCCTTTTCCAGGAGAAGCACTATTAATACAGAGTGCTTCCCTTTGGCCTGGCCTCTGCACAAAGGGTGTTCACAAAATGCATGGCAGTGGTTGCTGCTTTTCTGCGCACCCTGGGAATATTTGTCTTCCCTTATCTGGACGACTGACTCATTCGAGCTCCCACTCAATCAGAGGCCAAGACTGCTCTAACCTGCACAATGCATATCCTTCAATATTTAGGGCTGGTAATAAACATCCCAAAATCCAATTTGATCCCTACTCAGTCCCTGGAGTTTATAGGGGCACTACTGGATACCACAAAGGCAAGGGCCTATCTTCCCCAGGCCCGTTGCCTTCGCTTGATGCAGTTAGCTTCTCAAGCAGAGTCAAAACCCCTTCTAACTGCTCGAGAAATGTTACAGTTGCTAGGCCACATGGCATCCACCGTTCATGTGGTACCATATGCTCGCCTTGACATGAGAGCAGCTCAGTGGACTTTATCCACCCAATGGACCCAGGCATTAGGCTGCCTGTCAGACAAAATAGCAAACACAAGTCGCCTCATTTTGTCCCTCCAGTGGTGGAAGTCCCCTCAGAACCTGTTGCTGGGGTGTCCTTTTCAACAGCCTCTACCCCAGGCAACTCTTACAACAGATGCTTCTCCAATGGGCTGGGGAGCTCATCTTCAGGACCTCTCCACCCAGGGCATCTGGTCCCCACAGGAGACTTGTCTATATATCAATCTCTTAGAACTCAGAGCAATCTTCCTTGCTCTGCAAGTGTTCCACACCCTGCTCAGCCACAAGACAGTCCTTGTCCACACGGACAATCAGGTAGCCATGTTCTATATAAACAAGCAGGGAGGAACTGGCTCTCTGTCGCTTTGCAACGAAGCTCTGCGACTGTGGGCCCTCGCCAGAGAGCATCACATTCATCTTCTGGCAGTCTATCTTCCAGGTGCTCAAAACTCTTGGGCAGACAGACTCAGTCGAGTTCTGCTTCCACACGAGTGGTCCCTACATATGGACCAGGTATCCAAGATTTTTCAAATTTGGGGAACCCCGGACATAGACCTCTTTGCAAGTCCGTGGAATGACAAACTTCCCCGGTTCTGTTCCAGAACTCCGGCTCAGGGGGCTCAGGCAAGGGATGCTTTCCTCCTCCATTGGGGTCAAAACTTCCTGTATGCCTTTCCACCCATTCCCCTAATTCCCAAAACCCTGTTCAAGCTTCAGAGAGACAGAGGCCACATGATTCTCATAGCTCCACATTGGCCATGGCAAGTGTGGTACCCTCTGCTTCTACATCTCTCTCAAGCTCCCTCCCTAGAGTTAGGGTCTGCTCCAGACCACCTCTCTCAGGAGGACGGAAAGTTGTGGCACCCCAATCACCAGTCTCTGCATCTCAGGGCTTGGTTGCTGAAGGCCTAGATCTCAAGGATCTTACTCTTTCTCAACAAGTGAAAGATGTTCTTTATGCTTCCAGAAAACCTTCCACTAGACGTTCTTATGCCTTCAAGTGGAAAAGGTTTAGCATCTGGTGTTCTGGAAAGGGTCTTAACCCCCATTCAATACCTCTGGAATCATTGCTGGAGTATCTCCTGCATCTGTCTAATGCAGGCCTTAAGACAAATTCAGTAAGAGTCCATCTGAGTGCTATTGCAGCTTCCCTCAAGCCTCTAAATGGACAACCTGTTTCCTCTAATCCCCTTGTAGCAAGGTTCATGAGAGGCCTCCTTTTAACAAAGCCCCCCATTAGACCACCTCCGGTGGCATGGGACATAAATTTGGTTCTTGGTCAGCTTATGAAGCCGCTTTTTGAACCTTTAGCTACTACCTCCTTGAAATACCTTTCTTGGAAGGTTATCTTTCTCATTGCAATCACATCAGCACGCCACATCAGTGAATTGCAAGCACTAGTAGCTAATCCACCTTATACAAGGTTCCATCATGACAAGGTGGTCCTTAGGACTAAACCACACTTTATGCCTAAGGTGGTCTCGCCTTTTCACCTCAACCAAGAGGTCTACCTACCTGTCTTTTTTCCAGGGCCTCATGCATCAAGTGAAGAGAGGAATCTTCATACCCTGGACTGTAAAAGAGCTCTGGCTTTTTACTTACAGAGGACACAACAACATAGAAAGTCTTCTCAACTCTTTGTTGCTTTTGATCCTTCTCATTTGGGACAACCAGTCTCCAAGAGAGCACTTTCCAACTGGATTGCCCAATGTATTTCTTTCGCTTATCAGAGCAAGAACATTTCTCTGGAGGGCCATGTCATAGCTCACAATGTGAGAGCCATGGCAGCCTCAATGGCTCACCTGAACTCTGTGTCTATCGACGACATCTGTCGAGCAGCCACTTGGGCCTCGGTTCATACCTTCACAGCCCATTACTGTTTGGACAAGGACTCCCGTAGGGATGCCTTGTTTGGTCAGGCTGTTCTCAAACACCTGTTCCATACTTAATCAACTCCTACCCACCATCCCTCAGGGGATGCCAGAGATCCAGGTGGGGAAGTGCAGCCCTGTCCCAGGGACACACAACTTATGGGCTCTCTCCCTGGCATCAAAAGCTAGGGAGTCCCCATATGTGAAGACTCATTCCTGCTTGTTCCTGGAGATAGCACAGTTACTTACCTGTAACAGGTGATCTCTGGTAACAGCAGAAATAAGTCTTCACAACCCACCCACCTCCCCTAGGAGTTGTCTCTCTCTCTCTATCTCTCTTCTTTTCCCTCTCTCTCCCCTTTGTCTCAGCTATAAAACTCAACTGAGGAGAGACAGTTGGAAAGGCGGGAAGGCAGCACGCAGGTGCTGTGGGATGCTCCCTAAAGCTTTCTGATTGGACGCTGGGGAGCGTTCCCACGCAGACTCCGTTGGTACCGACGTACCCATATGTGAAGACTTATTCCTGCTGTTCCCAGAGATCACCTGTTACAGGTAAGTAACTGTGCTATACCTACAATCAAAATACCCAATGCCATCAGACATCTGCCTCCTTTCCAACCTCTAGCAAATCCAAAGACCTACACTGTGACAATGTATGTCTGCATTCCTTCAGCCCAATCTCGACAGTTCAGTTGTAGAACATAATCCACAGCATTAATGCCACAACATGCCTTACGTCCTGGCTTAGGATCACAAAAGTAGAGCTTGCCCCAAGCCTCCTCAAACTAATATCATCCTCCTTCATCCAAGGATACTTCCCAAAATACCTGAAAACAGCTTTCATCTGATCAGTAATAAAAAAAAAAAAACTAAAGTTGACCCAAATGTCCCTAGCTCCATCAAACCTATTTCCAGCTTGCCATTCATTGCGAAAATAATTGAAAAGGTAGTTCTTTTCAACTTTAGTCTTTTTGATGCTTTATTTTAAAAGGAGAAATACTTAGGGTTTTTAGGGTTTAAATTTCGAACTCTGCTGTTAGTTTCTCTTTTTCTCCGGGAACAAGCAGGAAGTCAGTCCTCACATATGCGTGACATTGGCACCGACAGTGTGAGTGTTTTCAAAGAGCTGAGAAAGCATAGTTACTCACCTGTAACAGGTGTTCTCCGGGGACAGCAGGAATCGGTCCTCACATATGGGTGACGTCGGCACCGACGGAGCCCTCATGCGGAGCAAATCCCCAGCTTTCAGAGAAAGCCTTTGGGAGTTGCCATCATGCATGTGCGGTTCCCTTCCTGCCCAAGGGTGCCATCTTGCTCAGTCTCCTTTTTTCCGCGGAGCCCTTCGGACGTAGTCCACAGTGTCCCCGAAAAAAGTTGATTTTTTTTTTCCTGTTTTCTTCGACAAGTCGACAACGGTACCTCTTCCCGCCTTCGGCTCAGTATACCGGTATCGAGTCCATCTCTCTCTTCGGTTTTTGTCAGTTTTGACTTGTGGTGTTCGCGCCTTTTTTCTTTTCACTGGCAGCCCGGGTCTTTGGTCTTGCAGGGGCCCTTTTTCCCCC
The DNA here is from genome assembly GCA_033557465.1 of Ichthyophis bannanicus. Lineage (NCBI taxonomy): Eukaryota > Metazoa > Chordata > Amphibia > Gymnophiona > Ichthyophiidae > Ichthyophis > Ichthyophis bannanicus. Next base: position 341,294,970 of record CM066032.1, read on the forward strand.
GATGGCTACCAGCGGGTTTAAGAAATGTGATCGGTGCGTGAAACTGATGTCCCTTACCGATACTCACGACTGCTGCCTCTGGCGCCTCAGGCCCAACCATGACCTGACGGTCTGTGGCCCGTGTAGGAAAATGTCCTCCAAGGAGCTGCCAGCAGCAGCATGATAGGATTTTTTTCTGAGTCCCCCATGCTTCCGAGAGCCTGGACCTCATCCGAGGCCTCCACATCTTGGGGGGGACATTCTGAACCCGAGCAGCATTGAGGTTCCTCGGAAAGGGGGTCCCCCTCGAGGGAACGCAAGAGGAAGAAGAAATCCTCGAAGGCATTGTCTCTGGATGGCTCCAAGTGACACAGCTCCTCCCGGGACCTATTGCGGAGCCCTGAGCGCCGGCCTGGATCTTCGGAGAAGGAGCGCCCGGCAAAGGTTCCTCATCGGGAGACAGATCAGCCTAGGCAAGCATCGACTGTCCTAGTCGAGGACTCCCTTCCGGGGGAAACAGCGTTGGGCCCAACCATGTCGGGGCTCGAGCCGGTGGCTGCGGAGCCTTCCGGACTCAAGTCCAGAATGGTGGCCTTGGAGCGCAGTTTCACTGCCTTCATGGAGCAGCAGCAGGCGCTGATGGCCAGCCTGTCTGGTTCCTCCACCCCGACCATCGGGCCCTCAACGTCAAAGTCGACCCTGGAGGCTGAGGTCTCACTTGGCCTCCCGTTCGGGACCAAGGTCATCGCCGCTGAGCTTGCTGGCATCGGGGCAGTTGGTGCCGGGGCCCTCAATGCCTGACGAGCCCCTCGATTCCTCCTCGGAGGCTCAGCATGGGAAACCGAAGACGAGGAGTCCCCGGATACCTGCCAACATAGGGATGTCCCTTCCAATTCCCTGGTATCTGAGCCTCGGAAAATGTCCCCTCCAGAGGACATGAGGTTCTTGGACTTTGTGCGGGACATGTCCAAGGCTTTGGCGTTCCCCACGGAGTCTGAGGAGGATCCTCGAACCGATAAGCTCGAGATCCTCCAGTATGAGGCCCCCCGTGGGAGGCCCTTACTGTACATGTGCCTCCGATCCTGGAACGACTAATGCTCCGTATGTGGGAGACACAGGCATTGGTGCCAGTGATCAGCAAATGGCTCAACTTGATGTATTGAGTCCGCCAGAGCCCTGGGTTTCAGAAATCACAACTGCTGCACAACTCCATGGTTGTGGAATCGGCCATGCGCAGGCTGAAGAGCCAGAAGACGCACTCCTTGGTGCCTCCCAGCAGGGAGGCCCGCAACTTGGATGCCCTCGGCAGGAAGTGCTTCCAGGGTGCAGTGCTGAATTGTCAGATCCAGACATACCAGCTGTACATGGGCATGTACCTGAGAGACCTGGCGAAGGAACTCGCTGGGTTCTCAGCTGGTCTCTCTGAGGAGCCTTTGCAGCATTCCAGGGGCCTGTCCAAAGGCGCCCATGAGTGCTTGACGTTTATATCTCGGGCAGCTATGACGGATTTTGAGTCGGCGGCCTGGGTAGCCGCGGCTGGCATCGGTGCACGCAACCAGGCTTGGCTGCAGTTCTCAAACCTCGAACAATGGGTTCAGGACAAGTTGGTCGATGTCCCATGCCAAGGGGAGAATCTCTTTGGCAAACCCATGACCGACAAGGCCACAGAGCTGGAGACCGAGTACATGACGAGGACACGGCTCTCCAAGAAGACCTCAGCTCCTTCTCACAAGAAGGGCTCGGGTAAAAAGCCCTTTTACCTGAGGAAGGGTACTGCTTACTGAAGATACCCCCCTTATAAGGCCTCCCTGGCTCCCCAACAAGGGCAGCAGGCCAGGGGACAGGGGCATGGCCCACGTAAGCAGAAATTTATTTATTTATTTATTTTATTTATTTATTTAGCTGTATTTATATCCCGCTTTTCACCGGGTCAAAGCAGTCAATTGGGGGATACATTTAACACGAGGGGATATGAGACACATACACTAATACTTACAGGGAACATAGGCAATGGAGGGTTAAGTGGCTTGCCCAAGACCACAAGGAGTGCCTACAGGACTAGAAATCCCAGTCCCTCCGGATTGCTGTCCCCAGGTGGGACTTGAACCCCCGGCCCTCCGGCCTGAAGTACCTTGTCCTAACCACTAGACCACTCCTCCCTATAGAAAGCCCCCAAACCCCAGGCACCGGCTCCGGCCCAGCCTGGGAGCAATGTTCCCTCTAATTTTCTGTAGGCTGTGTGTGCATAAAATATCAGCTGTGCAGCTTTTGAAGGAAGGTTAAATTTTTGTGCGCCACATAATGACACTCGGAGTTATATACTTTAAAATTTGACTACACGTCAGAATACAGTATGTACACCACATTGATTGCACTAGAAAATATTGTAGAACTTGTGAAAACCGTAAATACACAACAACTTTTAAATTTTAAGACGCCTGTGTTGTTTTCTATCAGAATCAGAACTGTAATTTTTGTGCGCTCTGTTATAAAGTATGTGCGCTCGCTCGGCGAGGTGTGTGCGCGCGCACACGCGCACAGCTTAGAGGGAACAGTGCCTGGGAGTGGTTTTTTACTCCTGCAGCATGGCCCCTCTTCCAACAGGAGTCAGGCAGACCACAGGAGGCCGGCTTGCTTTGTATGCCCACCGGTGGGCAGCCCTTAACACCGATGCCTGGGCCTTACAGGTGGTCTGGGAGGGCTATCTTCTTCACTTAGCCCAGGTGCCGCCTCATTATTTCCCAGGAGAGCCCCTCAGGTCTCCCCTTCTAAAGGCCTTCTCGAGGATCAGGTGGTAGAACCAGTGCCCCACCACCTGCAGGGCAGGGGCTTCTACTCCAGGTACTTTCTGGTGCCAAAGAGGACAGGAGTCCTTAGACCCATCCTTGACCTGCGCAACCTCAACAAATTCCTGGTGAGGGAGAAGTTCAAGATGATCTCCCTTGGAATATTGCTGCCTTTCCTCTGCCAGGGACTACTGGCTATGCTCCTTAGACCTAAAAGATGCATATACACACATCCTAATACACCCAAGCCACAGGCAATATCTGCGCTTTGTGGTGGGGGGCAATCACTACCGGTACAGGGTACTCCCCTTTGGCCTTGCCTCGGCCCCCAGGGTGTTGACAAAGTGCCTGGCAGTGGTTGCCTTTCTCGGGCGCCAAGGGGTCTTTGTCTTCCCCTATCTTGATGACTGGCTCATCAGAGACACTTCAGCCATCGAGGTCCACCAGGCCACAACTCACACCATCTATTTGCTGCAACATCTAGGGTTCGTAATCAGCTACCCCATGTCCAGCCTCACTGCGACTCAACTGGAGTTCATTGGGGCCAGAATCAACACTCTTCAGGCAAAGGCCTATCTGCCTGCAGACAGAGCAAGCAGGCATATGACTCTGGCAGGACAAGTAAGTCACAGGTCTGTAGTGTCAGCAAGACAATTCCTGCGCTTCCTCGGGCACATGACTTCCACAGTCCATGTGACCCTGGATGCCCGCCTCCAAATGCGGACCGCTCAATGGTGTCTCAGAGACCAGTGGTCTCAGGCCACAGGGCTACACTCCTCCTTCCAAGGAATATTGAAGAGGTCTTGATGGCCTCGCGGAGGCCGTCAACTAGACGGGCCTATGCCTTGAAGTGGCACAGATTTGTGTCGTGGTGCGAGGAGCAGGAGGTGGATCCTTTCTCTTGCCCGGTGGGGGTGGTTTTGCAATACCTTCTCCACCTATCTGACTTGGGCCTCAAGTCCAAATCTGCCAGGGTACACCTCATTGCCCTTGCGGTGAACCACTTTCGGGTGGATGAAAAGCCTCTGTACGCCCACCCCTTGGTCTCTCGGTTACTGAGAGGCTTGCTTCTCTTGAAACACCCGGCGACCGAATGGTATCTGAATGTGGTGTTAGGGCAGCTTACTAGGCTGCCCTTTTAGCCAATGGCAACCTGCCATCTACGCTATCTCTCTTGGAAAGTGGTTTTCTTGGTGGCATTCACGTCCGCCCAGAGGGTGAGTGAGCTCCAGGCCCTAGTGTCAGAAAAGCCTTACACCAGATTCTATAGGAACCGGGTGGTGCTTCGCACACACCCAAGTTCCTTCCAAAAGTGGTCTCCTCGTTCCACCTCAACCAGGAGGTGGTTCTGCCTACCTTTTTTCCCAGGCCGCATGCCAGTCAGACAGAGACGGTCCTGCATACCCTGGACTGTAAGAGGGCGTTGGCCTTCTATATCCAGCATACGCAAGTGCATTGGAAGGCTTCTCAGCTTTTCATATCCTATGACCCAAGTAAGCTAGGGGTGACAGTATCAAAGCATACGCTGTCCACCTGGGTAGCAGACTGTATTGCCTGGGCATACAAGGCAGCCAAGCTTCTAATGGAGGGTCGTGTTACAGCCCATAGGGTCAGGGCTATGGCAGCATCATTGGCTCATTTGCGCTCTGTTCCTCTGGCAGACATCTGCCGGGCCACCACCTGGTCTTCAGGTCAGACCTTCACAACTTATTGCCTGGACTTGGAGTCCCAACAGGACAGTGCCTTCGGCCAGACTGTACTCTGTAACCTTTTTGAAGTCTAGGCAACTCCTGCCCTCCGACCTTTCTGTGTTCAGGCTACTGGAATGCTATTCCCTTAGTTTGGATTTTTATTGCGGCTGCTTGCTGCTCTCGTAGAGGGAGCCTTTTTTAGCTATGGGTTCTCGGTAGCCTATAGCTGGGGAGTCCCTTTTGTGAGGACTGACTTCCTGTTTGTTCCCGGAGAAAGCGTAGTTACTCATCTGTAACAGGTGTTCTCTGGGGACAGCAGGAATCAGTCCTCACAACCCTCCCTCCACCCCTTGGAATTGCAGTCCTATTATTATATTTTGTTCTTTTTGCCGTCTTTTTAGCTATGTCATTTGACTGAGCAAGATGGCACCCTTGGGCGGGAAGGGGACCGCGCATGCATGATGACAACTCCCAAAGACTTTCTCTGAAAGCTGGGGATTTGCTCCGCATGAGGGTTCCGTCGGCACCAATGTCACCCGTATGTGAGGACCGATTCCTGCTGTCCCCGGAGAACACCTGTTACAGGTGAGTAACTATGCTTTCTCAGCTCTTTGAAGCCACTCACCACCTCATCAGGGGTTAGTGGGCCTGATTAGGCTGTGAAAGAACTGAGGACTGCATAAAAGTTTTCAGAACCTTCTAAGGCATTCCTAATAGGGTCTCTCCATTTCAAAGCAAGCAAGGTACCAAAGCTCCACCAACTGAACAATGGCTGGGAAAAATCATATTGCCAAAGCTGTTGCCCCGATTACAGCTTTTGCCTCTGTCCAGACAGAGATTTTATTTATTTATTTATTTAGTATACATTTGTATACCGCTACTTCCAGCGATCAGCAGCGGTTTTGATTACAGATTGGAAATTGTCAAATGATGACAGGAAATTTTTGAGGTATAAACACATTGATTAGACAGGAAAGCACAGCACACAGAGAACTATTTTACAGGAAACATGGGCTATGGAGTGTTAAGTGGCTTGCCCAAGACCACAAGGAGCACCTGTGGGACTAGAAACCCCAGTCCTTCCGGCCCAAGGTTGCTGTCCTCTAGTGGGATTTGAACCCCCGACCTTCCGGCCCGAAGTACCTTGCCCCAACCACTAGGCCACTCCTCCACTCCGGTGCCAGTTGGACTGGTGCTATGTGCAGTATGCCTACATGCTGAAACTTACTCAAGGTTATCTCCCCCTCAACTCAAACAAGCTTCAATCAGACCAATCCTTAAAAACAACACCCTCAATAAAAAGGACCCAAGCTTCTTCCGACCAATATCAAGCCTCTCATTCGTAACCAAAATAATAGAAAAAAATAGTACAGCACCAGCTACAGCACCATATTGATAACTACGCCCCATTGGACTCCCACCAGTATGGATTTAGGCAGAATCACAGCGTCAACTCTTATCACTTTGCTGATGGACATCCTTGTTACAGGCATCAACAATATTCTTCAAGGCTTCATTCTATGCTTCATAGATATCACAGCTGCTTTTGATTCAGTAAACCACAACACTCTGCTACAAAGGCTTCAAGATATAGGAATAAATGGAACAGTTCTAGACTGGTTTCTCTCATACCTTTCCCACCATTACCAGCAAGTCAGAACTAAGAACCAACAGTCTAAACCCTTCACCCAACACCAAGGAGTTCCTCAGGGATCAGCCCCATCAGCGCTTGTATGCAATATATACATCCAACCAATATGTAACATCATAAGACATAAAAACATCCAATACAAAATATATGCGAATGATATCATGGTTTTCACCCCCATAAACATCAAACACCTGGATTACTCTCAAATTACAGTATGCTTCGAATCAATGTCAAAGTGGCTCAAAGAACAGAACCTATCCATAAACTTCAAAAAATCTGAATTAATACATATAACCAGGAACAATACAGTCTCTCCACCTGACTATAAAAATCTTCGATTACACCCTGACCTTCAAACAAGAAGTCAAATAACTTGGTATTACTTTTGACTGGCATCTCAGCTTTCAACCACACATAAAAAGAATAACCTGACGTACCACAAGCTGAGAAGACTACACAAGCTCAAACCACTACTTGACGACTGTGATTTTCGAACAGTATGCCAGGTCATAATAACACCTATATTAGATTATGGCAATGTAATCTACCACGGTCTACCTAAAAAAAAAAAAATACTCCCCCTGCAACTGGTTCAAAACACTGCTGCAAGAATCATTACTGGAACGGCAAAGTACAGCCATATAACACCTACTCCACAACAACTCCACTGGCTCCCTGTCACAGTACGCTCTGAATATAAAAATATTATTATAATCTTCAAAATCTCAAATAACCTATCTCCATCTACTCTTCAACCAATGATCAGAAGAACACATCCATCCACAACAAGAAGAGAAGCAGATGACAATACCCTGGAAACCCCATCAAGCTTCAGAACATCTAAAATTCCACCAGCAGTAGAGCCTTCTCTTTTTACGCTCCCCAGCTGTGGAATGATCTACCCAAATCAATACGCACAAAGACCTATTGAATTTTAGGAAAGCCATAAAGACTCACTCTTCCTGGAATTCTATGTTCTCACCCTAGCAGAACAAGAACCTTAAGAAATGATTGAAAACAACCCACCAAACTGATATCATTAACATCATACCAAAACCATTGTGACTTAATATTCTGACTTCAACTCCTAGAACCTCACAAGCCTCTCCCTCAACATAAATATAGCTATGCGCTCAACCCATGCCACAACAATATATCTGTCTTTAGATGATAACTGTTAAATGTAACTGCTGCACACTATCATCCTTCAGCAATGTAACTGTATATAATAGCAAAGTTAAATGTATCATGTACACCCTATTTAATTCTCCAAGTTTTAATTCCCTGTTCTATGTAAAAGCTTGTTACTATAATTGTTTTAGGTAAACCGCTTTGAATTAATGATAAAGCAGTATAGAAAACCCATTAAATAAAGTAAGTTTGCCTCTTTGCGGATGATACCAAAATCTGCAACAGAGTAGACACCCAGGAAGGTGTAGATAGCATGAGAAGGGATCTAGCTAAGCATGAAGAATGGTCTAGAATTTGGAAGCTGAGATTTAAAGCTAAAAAATGTAGGGTCATGCATTTGGGTTGCAACAATCCAAAGGAGCAGTACAGTATTAAGGGGTGGGTGACTTCTGTCCACGAAAGAAGAACGGGGGACCTAGGCATGATTGTGTCTGACGTTTGCAAAGTAGCTAAACAGGTAGAAAAGGCAACAGCAAAATCTAGAAGGATGCTTGGGTGTATAGGGAGAGGAATGGCCAGCAGAAGAAAGTAGATGATAGTGCTTCTAAGTGGAGTGGAGGGAGTAGCCTAATGGTTAGAGCACTGGCTTGAGAACCAAGAGACTAGTGTTTGATTCCCACTAGCACTTCTTGTGGCTTTGGGCAAGTCACCTAACCCTCCATTTATCAATGTCCTTGTTTAATGTACATTACCAAGTTTAAGTTAAATGTAAACCGCTTTTATTGAAATGATAAAGCAGCATAAAAAAAACCTGTTAAATAAAATAAAATACTATGGTGCAACCTCATTTGGAATATTGTGTGCAATTCTGGGGACCGCACCTTCAAAAGGATATAAACAGGTTGGAATTGGTGCAGAGGGTGACTACTAAAATGGTTATTGGTCTTCGTTATAAAGCATATGAAGATAGACTTAAGGAACTTAATATGTGTACTTTAGAGGAAAGGCGAGACAGAGGTGATATCATTGAGACATTTATATACCTTTGTGGCATAAATGCACAGGAGGAGAGCCTCTTTCGATTGAAAGCAAGCTCTGCTATGAGGGGACATGGGATGAGGGTGAAAGGGGATAGATTCAGGAGTGATATGCGGAAATATTTCTTTACGGAAAGAGTGGTGGATGCATGGAATAGTCTCCAAGTGGAGGTGGTACAGTAGAGTTGAGGACTGTATCTAAATTCAAAAAAGCATGGGACAAACACAGAAGCTCTCTAAAGGAAAAAATGGACTCTTGTAGTGGGTGTTATGGAAGGGTAGACTAGATAGGGCATGTGGTCTTTTTCTTCTGTCTTGTTTCTATGTAATTCAAAATCACATTGATATAAATGCCCCCCTAGACTGGCAGCAAATGGCAGCAATCACCATGGAGTGAAAACCTTACTAATATTCCTAATCGACAGACTCATCAAGGGTATAGAAAGGCTTCATCCTCATCTCCTTGGACATTGCCTCAGTATTCAACACTATATGCCATGAGAGCCTCCTACAGCGTCTCTTCAACATAGGAATTTACGGCACTGCCCTCAAATGGCTTCGATCCTATTGCACAAACTGCAATCAATTTGTACAAATTGGCCAAAAAACCTCCAACCCATTCCTCCAGACACAAGGAGTCACTCAGGGCTCAGCCCTCTCTGCACTACTATTTAGCATCTACATAAAGCCAGTCTGCAATATCATAAGCACCTTTAATGTCCATTATCACTTGTATGCAGATGATATGATTTATGCTCCATATACCACCACAAGCGAAAGCTACTCAATTCATAAGCTGCTTCAATGCCATAGACCAGTGGCTATCAGAACATAAACCAAATTTCAACTTTAAAAAATAAACAAGGTCCTGTTCCTCACCAGGAATCAATCTTTTCTCCCTCCAAAGGTACTAAAGGTTGAAAAAACTGACCTAGAAGTCATATCTGAGGTAAGATACTGTACCTAAGAGTTACCATCGACCAGCATCTTACTTTCCAACCATATATAAACAAAGTAATACAGTGCATCTACAGTAAGCTGCGGTTGCTCCAACAATTATAACCCTTACTTGAGCCTCATGACTTCCGTACAGTCTACCAGGCAATGACATAGCGTACGTTGACTTCTGCAACGCCATTCTGCAAGGCCTCCCAAAAAGCTCCTTACATCCACCTCAGCTTGTGCAACATACAGCTGCGCGAGATCTAACACGCTCATCTCAAGTCAACCACATCATGCCTATTCTAAAGGAGTTGCATTGGTTACCTCTCCAGAGTCGCATTAATTATAAAACACTCATGACAACCTTCAAAGTAATCCATCAACCATCTCCTAGATGTTTACAGTCAATTATTACTAGAACTCCGGAAAACTGCCTAAGGAGAAGCAACATATCAAACCTACTAAACCTGCCACCAGCGCTAACCAAGTGTAACAAGTTTATTTGCTCCAGGGCATTCTTCCTGCATGCCCCACACCTATGGAATGCTTTACCACCACAAATCAGAGACATGCATGACCTCACAACTTTCCGCAAAGTGCTAAAACCCACCTATGGAAGGAACATTTTGATGCGTTAACATAACCCCTTCTTACCTATCTACCCCTAATATATCCTCAGATATAAGCAACCTTCTACCTGTACATACTCAATCAAAGATATGAGCAGCTCCTCTAATTGAATATAGTTACAGTTCTGTGTTATAAATAGTGATCTCCAGGAACAGGCAGGAATCTAGTCATCACATATAGGTATCGTCGGTACCGACGTAGCCTGCGCGGGAATGCTCCCCAGCGTCCAATCAGAAAGCTTTTGGGAGCATCCCACAGCGCCTGCGCGCTGCCTTCCCGCCTTTCCCAACTGCCTCTCTCCAGTTCTTCTTTTTCCGCGGAGCCAGCAGGTCGTGTTCCTGTCACTGCAGAAGAATTTCCTTATTTCTTATTTCTTTATTTCTTTTTGTGGTCGCGTCTGCCTTCCCTGACGCTCTACCGGTACCACCGGTATTTCTTTAATTTAAAAAAAATAATAATAATTTATCCATTCTTTTCCTTTCTTCAGGTGCACCTGTCTTTTTTTTGGGCCTTAGGCCCCAAAAATTTCCTTAACATGGAAAAACCTGCTTCAGGTTTTAAAAAGTGCACAAAATGTGGCGGTACCATTTCCGTCACCGACACCCATGAATGGTGTTTAAAATGTTTAGGTCCTGACCACTCCATCACAGATTGTGTCCTGTGCTATGATGTCTAAAAGGGGTCAACAGAACCGAGCTGCTAAGCTCAGTACCCTGTTTCCCTCTGATGCGGCTTCGGTGGCATCGACGTCTTCCAGGGCTGCTTCTTCATCCCGTGGATCTCAGGTAACTAAACATAAGTCTAAGAACATAAGAAATGCCATACTGGGTCAGACCGAGGTCCATCAAGCCCAGTATCCTGTTTCCAACAGTGGCCAATCTAGGTCATACGTACCTAGCAGTTTCCCCAAAAGACACAGGTTCTGCAGTGCTTGTACTAGGTCAAGCATTGATATCCTGGGTCCCTTTTTAATAGTGGTTTATGGACCTTTCCTCCAGGAACTTGTCCAAACCTTTTTTAAACCCAGCTATACTAACAGCCCTTACTACATCCTCCGGTAACAGATTCCAGAGTTTGATTACACGTTGAGTGAAGAAATATTTTCTCTTATTTGTCTTAAATAGTTTACCCTGTAGCTTCATTACATGTCCCCTAGTCCTTCTATATTCTGATAGCGTAAACAATTGATCCACGTTTATCCGTTCCACTCCATTCATTAATTTATAGACCTCTATCATATCTCCCCTCAGCCGTCTCTTTTCCAGGTTAAAGAGCCCTAACCTTTTTAGCCTCTCTTCATAGGAGTAGCCTTCCATCCCCTTCACCAATTTGGTGGCTCTTCTCTGTACTTTTTCTAATAACTCTATGTCCTTTTTAAGATACGGTGACCAGAATTGCACACAATATTCAAGGTGCGGTCGTACCATGGAGCGATACAGAGGCATTATAATATCCTTTGTTTTATTCTCCATCCCTTTCCTTATGATACCTAGCATTCTATTTGCTTTCTTGGCCGCCGCTGCACACTGGGCGGAGGGTTTTAACATGTTATCCACGATGACTCCTAAATCTTTTTCCTGGGTGGTGGTTTCTAATGTGGAGCCTTGCATCGTGTAACTATAGTGTGGGTTGTTCTTTCCTAGGTGCATAACTTTGCACTTGTCCACATTAAATTTCATCTGCCATTTGGATGCCCAGTCTTTCAATTTATCCAGATCCTCCTGCAGTTTTCCACAATCCTCTTGGGTTTTAACAACTTTAAACAGTTTTGTGTCATCTGCAAATTTGATAACCTCACTAGTTATTCCTTTTTCCAGGTCATTTATGAATATGTCAAAAAGTAGGGGACCCAGTACAGATCCCTGGGGTACTCCACTATTCACCTTTTTCCATTGGGAATATTGGCCATTTAGCCCTACCCTCTGCTTTCTATCTTTTAACCAGTTCCCGATCCACAATAGTACACTGCCTCCTATCCCATGACTTTTTAGCTTTGCCAAAAGTCTCTGATGGGGGACCTTGTCAAAAGCTTTCTGAAAGTCCAGATACACTATATCAACCGACTCGCCTTTGTCTAGCCGGTCCTCAAAGGGTAGATCTCCTTCTAAGCATCGAGATACCTCTGGCATTGCCCTCGAGGATTCTGCACCGGCAAAATTACCACGGCGGGAGGCTTCGGCTTCCAAAGCACCATCATCGGGGTTCCAGGATGTTCTCGATGGCTCGGCCTCGACAGATCTCCTGGTGCCATGCTCTGGGGTACCGGCGGTTTCCACCGGTACCGATTTCCAGGCATTGGCAGCGTCTATGGACCAGAGAATTCTGTCCATAGAACGCAGTCTAGCGGCTTTCCTTGTGGCATCGATGCCCTTGGTACCGCGACAGACAACTCCACTGGTACCGGCATCGGTATCGCAACCGGTACCAATAGCATCGACATTGGCATCGATGCCTGCTATGCCGGTACCCTGTCCTTTGATGCCCGCCGGTACCGATTCCCCGGAACCGGTTATTCCCGATACCGATTTTGCTCGGTACGGGTATCGGGCTCTGCAGGAGCATCCATACAGGCGATACTTCGATTCCTCAGAAGAATCTGAGGATTCTGAAAGTTCTGTCGATGCAGCGATGATGCTTCCACAGGAGTCCTCCTCCCCTAAACGCAGGATGTATCCTCCAGAGGACATGTCTTTCCAAGACTTCATCCGAGAGGTGGCTCTGGGCCTCTCCATCACTGTGGCCCCTGAGACAGAGCCAAGGGCCAAGGAGTTGGATATTTTACAATATCCTAAAACTCCTAAGGAGGCAGCTACCCTAGCCATTCATGAGATTCTATATGATCTCATGTTGAGGATGTGGGAAACACCTCTTACCACCTCTCCTCATTCTCGTAGGTTAGATACTATGTATCGTGTCCCTCCTTGTCCTGGTTTCCATAAAACTCAGCTTCCTCACCACTCTATTGTGGTGGAATCTGCTATGAGAAGGATTAGAAGCGCAAAAAGACATGCCTCTAATCCTCCAGGACGTGAATGCAGAACTCTGGATGCTTTTGGGCGTAGAGTCTTTCAAGCTTCCATGCTTGCTGCAAGAATCAGTTCCTATAGTCTCTACATGGGAATGTTCCTAAAGGAAGTTACTGATCATCTACAGACTTTAAGTCCTTTCATCTCTGACGATAAAAGGCAGGAGTTTCTCACTTGGCTCAAACATGCCCAAGATGTCTCTAAATTCTCCAACCGTGCAGCCTTCGACTGCTTTGAATGTATAAGCAGGACCTTGGCTATTGCCATAGGTGCACGTAGAATTGCTTGGCTCCAAGCATCTGATTTAGAGCTCTGGATACAAGATAAATTGGGAAATATCCCTAGTACTGGTGAAAACCTGTTTGGTAAAGATTGGCAAGAAAAAGCCATTGAAATGGATGCTGAAAATTCCACTTTGGATAGACTATCCAAGTCTACTGCTGATCCTGTTAGGAAAACGTTGTTCAAGAAAACACCTTTTTCTAGAAAGAAAAGATTTTATCCTGCTTATGGTCAGCAGGCATCTTCTGCAGGTCAGTTTTCAACCAAATGTCAGCAACCACCCAAACAGAAGAAAGCAAAGGCTGCTAGGCCTCAACCGGCCCAGCAGCCTCAGCCTCCTCAGGGCCTTTGACTTTCAGCTAGAGAACCTAGCCTTTCTGACTCTGGAGGGACCAGAACTGTCCACTATTCCAGGAAGGTTATGCCATTTTGCTCCCAGATGGGGGCAAATAATAGCAGAGCATTGGACACTCTCCATCATAAGAGAGGGGTACAAACTTCATTTTTCAAGCATGCCCCCTCCCACAATAGTGAAGCAGTTCAATTCTCCGACCTCTCTCATCGACCTGTTAGGTCAGGAGGTTACCATCCTTCTTGCCCAAGGGGCAATAGAAGAATTGCCTCTTCATCAACAGGGCACAGGGTTCTATTCCTCTTATTTTCTTATCCCAAAGAAAACAGGGGGATACAGACCTATCTTAGATCTCAGAGAATTGAACAAATTCCTTGTCAAGGAGAAATTCAAAATGATCTCTCTCGGAGCTCTGCTTCCATACCTTCAGAGTCAGGATTGGCTTTGTTCTCTAGATCTCAAGGATGCGTACACCCATGTTCTCATCCATCCAACCCACAGAAGGTTTCTTCGGATCGTGTTTCAAGGAAAGCACTACCAATACAGGGTGCTTCCTTTTGGTCTGGCCTCTGCACCAAGGGTGTTCACGAAATGCATGGCTGTGGTAGCAGCATTTCTACGCACTCTGGGAATATTCGACTTCCCTTACTTGGACTACTGGCTCATTCGAGCTCCAACACAGTCAGAGGCCAAGACTTCTCTATCCTGCACAATGCGTATCCTTCAGTATTTAGGGCTGGTCATAAACATCCCAAAATCCAGTCTGACTCCCACTCAGTCTTTAGAGTTCATAGGAGCTTCCCTGGTTCTCCAGGACCAAGCAGGAAGTCAGTCCTCACATATGGGTGTCATCGACGCCGATGAAGCCCCTGCGGAGCATTTCCCCAGCTTTCCATGAAAGCCTTTGGGAATGCAGGCACGCATGCGCGGTTCCCTTCCCGCCTAAAGGTGCCATCTTACCTCAGTCTCTCTTTTTCCGAGAAGCCCACCGGACGTGTGTCCTGTCATCCCGGATAAAAGTTTGATTTTTTTCAGCGATTCTCGCTATTTTTTCTTCTCCGGTTCGACGCTGGTTCCCCTCCCGCCGGGTTCGGTACACCGGTATCGAGACCGTTTCTTCTTTTTCGGTTTTTGCCCTTCGTGGCTGGCATTCGCGCCCTTTTTTGCTTTTTCCCTGGAAGGCCGGTCCTTTGACCTCGCGGGGACTCTTTTTTCCCCGATGGATTCCAGCGGTTTTAAAAAGTGTGATCGGTGTAAGAAGTTGATGTCTCTCACCGACACACACGACTGCTGCCTTCGGTGCCTCGGTCCTGATCACGACCCTAGGACGTGTGGACCATGTGGGAAGATGTCTTCCAAGGCACTTCAAAGTCGCCAGCAGCAGAAAGAAAGGCTTTTCTCTGACTCAGCCTCCAGCCGGGCCTGGACCTCGTCTGAGGCCTCGACATCTCGGGATTCGGATCCCCAGAGCCGTCGTGGCTCCTCGTACAGGGGGTCCCCCGACCGGGAACGCAAGAGGAAGAAGCGGCTCGTGAGGGCGTCTTCGGAAGAGGTCCCTGGCTCCTTGAGGGCCAGGTCTATGACCCTTGACCGTCGCCCCGGGCCCGTGGAACAAGAGAAGCCTGCCACAGTTCCTCGCGTGGAGCCGGAGTCTGCTGGACACGTAAGCCCTGATCTCCAGGAACAAGCAGGAATGAGTCTTCACATATGGGTACGTCGGTACCGACGGAGCCTGCGCGGGAACGCTCCCCAGCGTCCAATCAGAAAGCTTTTGGGAGCATCCCTCAGCGCCTGCGTGCTGCCTTCCCGCCTTTCCAACTGTCTCTCCTCAGTTTTCGTTTTTCCGCGGAGCCGGTAGGACGTCGTCCTGTCACCGCAGAAATTTTTTTCTTTAATTCTTTAATTCTTTTTTTCTTGTGGTCGCGGCTGTTCCCCCGCCTCCATCGGTACCGCCGGTGGGTTTTTTCTTTTCTTTTTCTCAAACTCAGGGAGAGTTTTCCCTCAGTTTCTGTCTTAAATTTTTGGGCCTGTAAGGCCTCTCCATCATGGAGCCTTCTTCTCCTAAGAAGTGCCTTAACTGTGGAAATACAGTTTTCTTTTTAGACTCCAATAACTGGTGTCTAACCTGTTTGGGTCCTGACCCTTTTTCTCCGGAGCCATTAGGCTACAATTTTATGAGAAGAGATTTTCCATTTTGAGTTTCCCTCGATACCGAGTTCCCTTCCAGTGTCAGGGCACCGACCATTTCTTCTCTACAGGATCAGGTAACCCACAAACAGTCTGTTAAGACTAGCCAATCCTTGAGTGGTAGGTCTCATGCCAAGCATGATGACTGCTCCGGCCTTGCCCTCAAGACCCTATTGGCTTCAAAACCCCGGCGGGAGTCTTAGGTCTCCAAAGCCTTTCAGGGGTTTCAGGTTGTTCCTGGGGCTCACCCCTCACAGAACATACCTGAGCCATACTCGGTGGTGGCATCCGCTTCGAGCGGTACCGATACCCCGGCATCAGCACTGGTGTTGAGTGATTCACTCTTCACCAGGGATCATCATCTGGCGTTCTCGGTACCTTCGGGACCGATCGATACATCCCAGATTGACTTTCCAGTATCGGCAGCATCGCCGATACGACCACCGACGTCGGTACCTTCTAGACATGCATCGATAGACTCGCTTCCTTCGATGCCGAGTCTGGAATCGACGCGTCTCGGAACCGACGCTTACCGATTCAGGATACGCGGTACCGAGGATACTCACCAAGGGTTTTTGGTTGCCTCGGTACCGCTTGAGCAGCCTCCGATGACTGCTTCGATGTCAGTATCGCCTCCAATTCCGGCACAGCTACCGGTGTCGGTATCTATGCCGGTTCCTGCAGTAACATCGGGACCAGCTACTTCCATGCCTTTTTCACCAGGATCGCTCCTTTCTATACCTAGTTTGGAGTCGATACCTGGCATGGACGATGCAGTACTGACTGTCCCAAGTCATAACCGCCAGTACCAGTATCCATCCATTAGGGCTCCTTTTCTGCACCGGACCAGTACATCCTCCGGTGCCCAGGCTAGTTCTTCAACTTTAACCTGTCCAGGGATAGTTCCCATTGGAGATCCTTCTTTTCAGAAATTTCTCCTTGACATGGCAACATTCCTTGCTATTCCTATCCCTGGCTATGATCCTACACAAGGCTCTTCTGAGGAAAAGGAAAATATAATGCTTCCTTTACATCATTCTTTGCAGGATCTTCTTCTGAGAATATGGGAAACACCTTTAAGGGTTTCCTCACCTTCTACAGCAACTGATCTTCTGTATCAGGTGCCCCCCTCTCCAGGGTTTCAAAAGACTCAACTTCCCCATCATTCCATTGTAGTGGAATCAGCAATGAGGAAGGTAAAAAGCAAGAAGAAGCATTCTTCTTATCCGCCAGGTCGTGAATCTAGAACACTGGATGCCTTTGGACGTCAAACCTTCCAAACATCTATGCTGGCAACAAGGATTCTCTCTTATATTTTTTATATGAGTCTATCCCTTCAGGAGGTCACAAAGAAAAATTATCTCTTTTGACTCCTTTTCTATCAGAGCCCAAGGCTGCAGACTATTCCTTACTTCTTAGTCATAGCCAAAATATCGCTTGGTTTCTTTCTCGTGCTTCCCTAGACTCTTTTGAGTCTGTTAGCAGAACCTCTGCTATAGCCATAGGAGCACGACGTAGAGCCTGGCTCCAAGCTTCAGACTTGAACAGATGGGCACAACAAAGACTGGGTAATACTCCTTGTACTGGAGAAAATCTCTTCAATAGGGAGTCTTTACGTCAGGTTGCTCATTGCTCCACTGACTTCCCTGTTTCTGAGGGCTATCCTAAGCCTTCTCCTTCCCCAGTAGGTAGGAAATGCCCTACCAAACCTTCTTTCCCTAAAAGAAGGTGGTTTTATTCTTCTCCTGCCCATCATACAGATGTTCCCAAACAAGGGAAACCTCGCTCTGATCTGAAGATTCCAAACTCAAGCCAGGAAAATTAACCCTCAATAGGGTTCTAATTAATCTTTTTATAACCTACAGTTCACTTCTTCTCAGCAGAAGTTTTTTCACTGTTTTTTCATTTAAAACTCTACACGTGGATTCCTGTTTTCCAGGACATCCACTTGCTCTTAGGTAGGCTGAGCTGTCAGGAGATTCATGTCTATGGGTCACAGGCTTTTCCTCCTCTTTCTACCATGAAGAGAGGTTTGCCAACTATCTCATGATAGTTTTCTCCTGTACCACCATGAATTTTTTCCTTCTGCAGACTTACCATATGGCAAGTTTCCCTTCAGCTCCTATTTTTCTTTACCCTCTTTTTCAGAGCCTCCCCTGTAAGAGTGCTACCATACCACTGGAAGGCTTTCTTAGCCTTTCTAGTCTTCCTGTCCTTTCTAGTGTAGAGTTTTCTCTGGAGTAACCTCCCTGCTTTCATTGGGCAGCTCATCAGACATGATCAGGATTTTCTCCTCTTGTTCTGTCTGTTCTCTCTGTTACAAACAGAAGGATTCTCTCTGCTGTTCTATTCAGCAGCTGCCCATGCAGGAGTTCCAGTGATTGGACTACTGGTACTTTTCTACGAGTTCCAGTCTTGTCTTCCACTACCTTTTCTCTGGCCTTAGTAGTGCTTCCAAGATAGTGCTCATCTATCTTGGATAATCCTTATTGCTTCTTTTCTGTCATCTCCAAATCTCTGGAGTTGGCAGCATAACTGAAGTGGCAGCTGGTTTTCTCCAACAGCCACTTTTATTTCCCAATTCTCCTGCATAGTGCTCTCTGCAATCCTACTGAGAAGCTTTCCACTATGGACCCTTGCTAGAGAGCATGGGGATTTTTTCTCTAATTACTATCCTATATGGTTGAAAAAGGCTTCCTCAGTCATTCCTCATGACTGTAGGGCTTCTTTACACCCTTCTATTTCCTTTTAATAAAGGACATAAGCCTTTCTCTATGTGACAGTCCTAAAGAGTTACCCAGTTTCTACAGGAAATATGCTCTTTTTCCTTGCAGCTTGTCCTCATGGTATCCTAATCCTTCATGGACAGCACATATTTAATTAAACAACGCATGATACCCCCCCCCCCCCCCTTGTCCCTCAAGTGGGTCAACCTGGTATCTCATCCTCTGCGTTTTCTGTCCATTCACCATGTTAGAGTTCTACCGGACTCAGGACTTGCTGTTTACAGACTGATATTATCTTCTGTTTTTTCCACGCACCATCCTGGTTATTTCACTGGATAGTATTCCTGCTCCATCTTAACCAGGGGGAACAGATTCTCTATATCTTCTCAAGTAGGTTCCACCTTCTTGTTATTAGATGAATCTTTCCTCTTCACATCTCCCATGTGAATGTTCTTATGGGCATATCTCTATCTGCTTAATTGCAGACATTTATCTTTAGACATATATATTCATGTATGTATATATCTCTATATACTTCCCTATAGATACATATGTCTATAAGCTGCGTGTGCATATGTTATGCCCCTCCAGATCTCACTATAGACATATATACCCATATATATATCTATATATACACACACACACACATATATATATATATATATATATATATATATATACATACACATATAGGTGTATCTCTCGAGATGCTTCCTTATAGGTAGATATGTATTTACATACTTATCTCTCTAACTGTCTATGCTTAGGAAGGTTTTACCTTCCTATAGGTTTCAGACAGTGGGCTTGCATATGTTCATACTGTCCCACAGTATGTCTGGGGTATTATGCACACAACCACTGCTGTGGTACTGACAGCTCCTACCCTAACCCTAGGTTTAGGTATCCCTGAAGCTCCATGCTCCAATATCTTTCCTTTCTCTCACCAGTTAGGAAAGACAGGGTGGATCTTCAGTAGATCTGAGGTTTCATCCCTTCAGACATCTGTCCTTGGGAATACGGACTTTTTTTTTCCCCATAACCCTTCTTCCCTCCAGGACTGGGCTAGTTTGTCCAAATCGGTCAGTCTTCCCCTTTTGCTCCTAACTGTGAGTAACTCTGTAGCCAAAAGAGTTCCCAGCTTTTTCCATAAAGCTTTCCTAAAGACCTACTGTTTTTGTACTACCCCAGTTGACACCTGGATCACCTGTCACTTCCAGATTTGGACCTTCACCTTCACTTCAGTGAGGTCACCTTGAAGATTCCTCTACTGGATCCCCAGTAGACTCCATCAGCCTCTCTACTTCCTGCAATCCAGTAGGTGAGGTCCATATTGTGATTGTTCATTTCAATATTTTTCTTGATAATTATCATACATACAAGGACTCCCTACCTGTAGTCCTATTTTAGGTTAGCTGTTTTTCCCTACAGCTCCTCTCTTTTCAACTCCTACCCTCCATTCTCAGGATGCCTGGCCATATGAGGTGTAGCATGTTCCAATCCCCACCATGCAGGGCTCCAGGCATCTTAGCTTGGGAGTCCCCATATGTGAAGACTCATTCCTGCTTGTTCCTGGAGATAGCACAGTTACTTACCTGTAACAGGTGATCTCTGGGAACAGCAGGAATAAGTCTTCACAACCCACCCACCTCCCCTAGGAGTTGTATCTCTCTATCTTCCTTTCCTCTTTCTCTCTCTTTGTCTCAGCTATAAAACTCAACTGAGGAGAGACAGTTGGAAAGGCGGGAAGGCAGCACGCAGGCGCTGAGGGATGCTCCCAAAAGCTTTCTGATTGGACGCTGGGGAGCGTTCCCGCGCAGGCTCCGTCGGTACCGACGTACCCATATGTGAAGACTTATTCCTGCTGTTCCCAGAGATCACCTGTTACAGGTAAGTAACTGTGCTTAGTCCTCGAGGACTCTCCTCCCAGGGAGCCGACGTCGGGCCCGGCGCTGCCGTGGCCCGAGTCGGTGGCTGCTGCGTCTCCCGAGCTGAGTCTCAGGATGACAGCCTTGGAGTGCAGACTGTCTGCCTTCATGGAGCAGCAGCGGGCACTGATGGCCAGCCTGTCTGGCGCATCTGCCCCGACCACCGGGACATCGAAGTCGACCCCGGAGACCGAGCTGATACTCGAGACCATGATGGCTCGAGGTCAACCTCGGTCGTGGTCTCCCTCGACCTCCCGTTCGGGACCGAGGGCGTCGACGCCGGTGCCTCCAGCATCGGGCCGGGTGCTCCCGGGCTCCGCAGGGTCAGATCCTGACTCCTCGTCGGACGAGTCCACCTGGGAGACGGAGGATGAGGAGTCCCCCAACACATTCAAGAATCTGTGTGCCCCGTCGGACTCACCGCAGTCTGAACCCCGGAGTAGATCCCCTCTGGAGGATACCTGGTTCTCGGAGTTTGTCCGGGATATGGCCACCGCGTTGGCTATCTCGGCGGACCCCGAGGAAGAGCCGAGGAGCTCGAGGCCCTGCAGTACGACTCTCCTCCGAAGGAGGCCTTTACTGTCCCGGTTCCTCCGATGCTAGAACGGCTCCTCTTCCGGATGTGGGAGACACCGGCCTCGGCGCTGGTTTTAAGCAAGCGGGTCGACTCGATCTATTGACTCCGGAAGAGCCCTGGCTTTCATAAAGCGCAGCTACCACAGCATTCCATGGTTGTGGAATCGGCCATGCATCGCCTGAAGAGTCAGAAGATGCAGTCCGTGGTGCCCCCTGGCAGGGAGGCCCAAAACCTCGATGGTGTTAGTAGAAAGTGCTTCCAGGGCTCGATGCTTGCTTGCCGTGTCCAGTCTTACCAGCTGTACATGGGCATGTACTTGCGAGACCTGGCCAAGGAGTTGGCCGGGTTCTCTGCTGGTCTTTCCGGGGAGCCCTTGAAGAGATTCAAGTCCTTGTCCTCAGGGATTTGGGACTGCTCCAAGTTTGTCCTGCGCCGCCTACGATGGCTTTGAGGCTTTGGCCCGAGTTGCAACAGCCGGCATCGCGGCTCAAAGCCAGGCATGGCTGCAGTCATCGGACCTCGAGCCATGGGTTCAGGACAAGTTGGTCGATGTCCCTTGCCGAGGTGAGAACCTTTTTGGCAAGCCCATGGCCGAGAAGGCCGCACAGCTCGAGACTGAGCACCTTACAAGGACAAGGCTGTCTAGGAAGACCTCTGCCCCTTCTCACAAGAAGAAGGGCTTGGGTAAAAAGCCCTTTTACCCGAGGAAGGGAACTGCCTACAAACAGTACCCACAATATCAGGCTACCCAAGCTGCCCCTCAGGGTCAGCAGGCCAAGGGGCAGGGTAATGGGCCCCGTAGGCAGAGGACCCCCAAGCCTCCGGCCCCTGCTCCCACTCAGCAGGGTGGAGGTTTTTGACTCCTTAAGCATAGCCTCTCCGTCCCTGCTCTCCCAACCCTGCACAGGAGGTCGCCTCGCTCTGTTTGCCCACAAGTGGCCACTAATCACTGGAGACAGTTGGGTGTTAAGCATAGTCCAGAAGGGCTATGCACTACACTTCCAGCAACTGCCTCCTCCATACTTTCCAGGGGAGCCTCCAAGGCCTCCCCTGCACACAGATCTTCTCCTTCAGGAGCTACAAGGTCTGTTGGTAGACAGAGCGGTGGAGCCTGTGCCTCCCCCCTTACAATGTCAAGGGTTCTACTCCAGGTATTTCCTGGTACCCAAAAGAACCGGTGGTCTTCGACCTATTCTGGATCTCAGAAGCCTCAACAAGTTCTTGGAGAAGGAAAAGTTCAAGATGCTTACTCTTGGAAAACTCCTGCCCTACCTCCAGCAGGGAGATTGGCTATGCTCCTTAGATCTAAAGGATGCGTATACCCACATCCTCATTCATCTAGACCACAGAAAGTACCTCAGGTTCATTGTGGGAGGAAACCATTACCAGTACAGAGTACTGCCTTTTGGCCTTACCTCCGCTCCCAGGGTCTTTACCAAATGCCTGGCAGTGGTGGCGGCCTACCTGAGAAATCAGGGAATCTTTGTCTTCCCCTATCTGGACGACTGGCTCATCAGGGGTCTGACATGCCAGGAGGCCAGACAAGCCACCCTCAGAACTGTTGCTCTTCTGCAAAGCTTAGGGTTTGTAATAAATTTTGCAAAGTCCACTTTGCTCCCCTCCCAGAACTTGGAGTTCATAGGGGCAAGGTTGGACTCTCTGCAGGCAAAGGCATTCTTGCCAGAAGAAAGAGCACAAAGGCTGATAAACTTAGTAAACCAGTTTCTCAGTAGGTCACTGGTCTCTGCCAGACTCTGCCTGAAGCTTCTTGGCCACATGGCTTCGACAGTACATGTGACCCCCAATGCCAGGCTCCACCTGAGGCCTGCTCAGTGGTGCCTGCGGACTCAGTGGTCACAGGCCACAGGCAACCTCAGACAGGATAAAGGTGTCCAGACGCTTTCTGCACTCCCTCACATGGTGGCTACACCCACCCAATCTGTTGAAAGGGGTACATTTTCAGAGTCCTGCGTTCACAGTGGTCTTGACGACGGATGCCTCCCTGCAAGGCTGGGGAGCTCATTGTCTAGGCAAGTGCACCCAGGGCCTGTGTTCTCCCTGGGAATCTGCACAGCAAATCAATCTTCTGGAACTCAGAGCTATTCGGTTAGCCCTCAAGGCTTTTTCTCAAACCCTGGCTCATCAGTCTGTCCTAGTTCAAACAGACAACCAGGTAACCATGTTCTATGTGAACAAGCAGGGCGGAACTGTATCCAGGCTCCTCTGTCAGGAGGCACAGGACCTTTGCTTGTTTGCTCTCAGACACAACATGCTCCTCAGAGCAGTATATCTACCCGGCCAGGAGAACTACCTGGCGGACAGGTTGAGCAGGATTCTGCAACCCCACGAGTGGCAGCTCCATCCTTTGGTAGTTCAAAAGATTTTCATAAAATGGGGACTTCCATCCATAGATCTGTTTGCCAGTCCTCTGAACAAACAGCTGCCAAACCTCTGCTCCAGGCAACCGCATCCTCTGCGGGTTGCAGCAGATGCTTTTCTGATTCCCTGGTCTCAGGGCCTCCTGTATGCGTTTCCTCCCACGCCCTTGGTGGCCCGAACTCTGTTCAAGGTTCTTCAGGACAAGGCCTCAGTCCTGCTGGTGGCTCCCAGGTGGCCCAGACAGCCCTGGTTTCCACTTCTACTTCAATTGGCAGTGGATCCCCCTCTGCCTCTGGGGTTACAACCCGACCTTCTCTCTCAGGATCAGGGTTCCCTTCTGCACCCCAATCTCAAAGCTCTCAATTTGATGGCATGGAGGCTGCAAGGGTAGTTTTGGCTCCCTGGGGCCTACCTCAGGAGGTTGAGGAAGTTCTCCTAGCCTCTAGGAAACAATCCACTAGGAAAACCTATGCTCTTAAATGGAAAAGGTTTTCAGTGTGGTGTCAGTTACGTACAGAGGATCCTTTCTCCTGTACTGTGCCCGTAGTGCTTCAGTACTTACTGCACTTATCCAATCAAGGTCTTAAGTCCAATTCTGTTCGGGTCCACCTCTCAGCACTAGCAGCTCACCACTCTCTGGTGGAAGGACACTCTGTCGGTTCACCCTTTGGTGTCCCGGTTTCTCATAGGCTTGCTCTTGCTCAAGCCTCCAATCCATCCTCTTGCCCCTGAGTGGGAGTTGAATGTGGTCTTGCAACAACTGACTCGCCCACCTTTTCAGCCGATGGCTACTTGTCCACTACGCTTCCTGTCCTGGAAGACACTCTTCCTGATAGCCCTTACCTCGGCTGGGCGAGTGAGTGAGCTTCAGGCCCTGGTCTACGATAGGCCTTACACCAGACTATATAGGAACAGGGTAGTCCTCAGGACTCATCCAAAGTTCCTCCCAAAGGTTGTCTCCTCTTTCCACCTCAACCAGGAGGTGGTTCTTCCAACATTCTTCCCTAGGCCTCATGCAAGCCAGGCTGAAGCAGTTCTGCATACCCTGGACTGTAGGAGGGCCTTATCCTTCTACCTTGACCGTACACAAGGGCACAGAAGGGCTTCTCAGCTCTTCATATCTTTTGACCCTAATAATTTAGGATTAGCTGTGTCCAAGCGTACCTTGTCCATCTGGGTGGCTGACTGTATCACCTGGGCTTACAAGGCGGCTGACCTTCCTTTGCAGGGTCGGGTCACGGCCCACCGTGTCAGGGCAATGGCTGCCTCAGTGGCTCCTCTCCGCTCTGTACCGTTGGTAGACATCTGCAGGGCTGCATCTTGGTCTTCAAGCCAGACTTTTGCGGCCCATTACTGTCTGGAGAGGGAGTCCCGTAGGGACAGTGCTTTTGGCCAGGCAGTACTACGGAATCTCTTTGAGGTTTAGGCAACTCCTGCCCTCTGTTGGGCTACCGGTGGAGGTTGTGTCAGTGAAAAGCCTTTCTTTGATGCTGGGACTAGAGGGAGTTCTCTTGTTCAGCCTGGGTTCCTCGGTAGCCCAGAGCTAGGGAGTCACCCATATGTGAGGACTGACTTCCTGCTTGGTCCTGGAGAAAGAGTAGTTACTCACCTGTAACAGGTGTTTTCCAGGAGCAGCAGGAATCAGTCCTCACAACCCTCACTCCTCCCCTGGGAGTTTCAGTTGTACATAGTTTATTTTTCATTTTTGTGTGCTGTTCTTAGCTATGTCATTTGACTGAGGTAAGATGGCACCTTTAGGCGGGAAGGGAACCGCGCATGCGTGCCTGCATTCCCAAAGGCTTTCATGGAAAGCTGGGGAAATGCTCCGCTGGGGCTTCATCGGCGTCGATGACACCCATATGTGAGGACTGATTCCTGCTGCTCCTGGAGAACACCTGTTAAAGGTGAGTAACTACTCTATACCACAAAGGCAAAGTCCACCTTCCCCAAGCCCGTTGCCTTCGCTTGGTGCAATTAGCTTCTCAAGCAGTCCTAAAGCCCTTTTTAATTGCTTGAGAAATGTTGCAGTTACTAGGCCACATGGCATCCACCATGCATGTGGTACCATATGCTCGCCTTCACATGAGGGCAGCTCAGTGGACTTTATCCACCCAATGGACCCAGGCATCAGGTTGCCTGTGAGATAGAATAGCATACACAAGTCGTCGTCTCATTTTGTCCCTCCAGTGGTGGAAGTCCACTCAAAACCCGTTGCTGGGGTCCCCCTTTCAGCAACCCCTGCCCCAAGCAACTCTTACAACAGATGCTTCTCCAATGGGTTGGGGAGCTCATTTGCAGGACCTCTCCACCCAAGGCACCTGGACTCCACAAGAGAGTTGTCTACATATCAATCTCTTGGAGCTCAGAGCAATCTTCCTTGCTCTGCAAGTGTTCCATGCCCTGCTCAGCTACAAAACAGTCCTTATTCATACGGACAATCAAGTAGCCATGTTCTATGTGAACAAGCAGGGGGGAACAGTCTCTCGGTCGCTTTGCAATGAAGCTCTGCGACTGTGGGCCCTCGCCAGAGAGCATCACATTCATCTTCTGGCAGTGTATCTTCCAGGTGTTCAAAACTCTTGGGCAGACAGACTCAGTCGCGTTCTCCTTCCACACGAGTGGTCTCTGCATGCAGACCAGGTGGCCAAATTTTTTCAACTTTGGGGAACCCCGGACATAGACCTCTTTGCAAGTCCGTGGAATGCCAAACTTTCCCGGTTCCAGAACTCCGGCTCAGGGAGCTCAGGCAAAGGATGCTTTCCTCCTTCACTGGGGTCAAGACTTCCTGTATGCCTTTCCACCCATTCCCCTAATTCCGAAAACCCTTTTCAAGCTTCAGAGAGACAGAGGCCACATGATTCTCATAGCACCACATTGGCCACGGCAAGTGTGGTACCCTCTACTTCTACATCTCTCTGAAGCTCCCTCCCTGGAGTTAGGGTCTGCTCCAGATCTCCTATCTCAGGAGATCGGGATGTTATGGCATCCCAATCCCCAGTCTCTGCATCTCAGGGCTTGGTTGCTGAAGGCCTAGATCGCCAAGATCTTCATCTTTCTCAGAAAGTGAAAGATGTTCTTTATGCTTCTAGAAAACCTTCCACTAGACGTTCTTATGCTTTCAAGTGGAAAAGGTTCACTGTTTGGTGTTCAGAAAAGGTTCTTAACCCCCTTGCCATACCTCTAGAATCTTTACTGGAGTATTTCCTCCGTTTGTCTAATGCAGGCCTTAAGACAAATTCATTTGAGTGCTATTTCAGCTTCTCTTAAACCTCTAAATGGACAGCTTATTTCCTCTCATCCTTTTATAGCAAGATTCATGAGAGGCCTCCTTCTAACTAAGCCTCCCATTAGACCACCTCCTGTGGCATGGGACTTGAATCTGGTTCTTGGACAGCTCATGAAGCCACCTTTCGAACCCTTAGCTACCACCTCCTTGAAATTTCTTTCTTGGAAGGTTATATTTCTCATTGCAATCACATCAGCACGCCTCATT
Source organism: Ichthyophis bannanicus (assembly GCA_033557465.1). Classification (NCBI taxonomy): domain Eukaryota; kingdom Metazoa; phylum Chordata; class Amphibia; order Gymnophiona; family Ichthyophiidae; genus Ichthyophis; species Ichthyophis bannanicus. The sequence goes on from CM066032.1 coordinate 341,321,764, forward strand.
AGTGAATTGCAAGCACTAGTAGCTAATCCACCTTATACAAGGTTTCATCATGACAAGGTAGTCCTTAGGACTCATCCACACTTTATGCCTAAGGTGGTCTCGCCTTTTCACCTCAACCAGGAGGTTTACCTACCTTTTTTTTTTCCAGGACCTCATGCATCAAGTGCAGAGAGGAATCTTCATACCCTGGACTGTAAAAAAGCTCTGGCTTTTTACTTACAAAGGACACAGCAACATAGAAAGTCCTCTCAACTCATTGTTGCTTTCGACCCTTCTCATTTGGGACTGCCAGTCTCCAAGAGAACACTATCTAACTGGATTGCTCAGTGTATTTCTTTCGCCTATCAGAGTAAGAACCTTTCTCTGGAGGGCCATGTCACAGCTCACAATGTGAGAGCCATGGCAGCCTCAATGGCTCATCTGAACTCTGTGTCTATTGATGACATCTGTCGAGCAGCCACTTGAGCCTCTGTTCATATCTTCACAGCCCATTACTGCTTGGACAAGTACTCCCACCGGGATGCCTTGTTTGGTCAGGCTGTTCTCAAACACCTGTTCCATACTTAATCAATTCCTACCCACCATCCCTGATAGGATGCCAGAGATCCATGGGGGGAAGTGGAGGCCTTCTCAGGGACACACAACTTCTGGGGTCTCTCCCTGGCACCCAAAGCTAGGGAGTCCCCATATGTGATGACTAGATTCCTGCTTGTTCCTGGAGATAGCATAGTTACTCGCCTGTAACAGGTGATCTCCGGAAACAGCAGAAATTTAGTCCTCACATCCCACCCACCTCCCCTAGGAGTTGTATCTCTCTATCTCTTTCCTTTCCCTCTCTCTCTCTTTGTCTCAGCTTTAAAACTCAACTGGAGAGAGGCAGTTGGGAAAGGCGGGAAGACAGCATGCAAGCGCTGTGGGATGCTCCCAAAAGCTTTCTGATTGGACGCTGGGGAGCGTTCCCGTGCAGGCTCCGTCGGTACCGACGATACCCATATGTGAAGACTAAATTCCTGCTGTTCCCTGAGATCATCTGTTACAGGTGAGTAACTATGCTTTATCTACCTGTTCGAATTGTAAGATTTAACCATTCCATGTACACCTGTTTCATGTAATGTTGAAATTTGTCACCTGTAAACCGCACTGATCTTTGGAAATGCGGTATATAAGAATGAACAAATAAAGAAATACTTGGTAAGACAGAAAAATACATACATGCTCATGCATTGCACAGTATGTATTTTTGAATTGAGATTAAGATGTGGTGTTGGAAGTTACAGCCGACTTGCATACTCTGCTGTTGAGCACCAGTTTTCTTCCTCTCATCCAGTCAACTTCATTAACCCTGAGAGCATCTCATTCTCATCACTATTGTCATACCGTCTCTTTTCTTGTTCCTGTTCTTATTATCCTCCTCCTCTCAGCTAAGGATGTCCAAATCCTAGCACTCCAAAGCAACTTTAACACATTTTGTTAACATCAAACCATAACCCTTTCAGTCTTATTCCTCTTCCCCTCCTCTCTCCCTGTTTCATCTTTCCTGTGTATAATTTATAAGCTTGCCAGCATTTGTGGCCTCTCTCTCTCATGCTATACAACAGGGATGTCAAACTGTAATCCTGGAAGGCTGCAGACCAGTCAGTTGTTCAGAATATCCTAAATGAATATGCATACAATGGAAGCTGTACATGCAAATATGTCTTATGAATATTAATTGGGAATATCCTGAAAACCTGAATGGTTTGCAGCCCTCCAGGATTGCAGTTTGACATACTTGGTCTACATCTTCTTGCTTGAACTGAAACTTTGCTTTTCCCTCAGGATTCTGCTGCCATCTATCAGGGAGGTTACTATAATCATATATTTGAACTGGTTGGCCACTCTGATGCCTGCCTGCTACTCACATTCCTGTAGGTTTCAATCCCCTCTTCCATCTGTCTCACTCCTGTTCTTCCTTTGAAGTTCATGCCATCCTCCTATTCACACCAATACTTCTCCAGGCATCAGTCATTGGACAACCCCTTGATAAGTCCCCCTCTTCCCCTCTCATGACTTTTCTTCTTTAGTTAATCACCTTCCCCTTCTGACATTTTTGGGAAGTTTAATTTGCATGCTGATTATCCTTCTGATTTTTCTTCATAAAAACTCCTGCATTAGCTACCTCATTTGATTGGCAGTTATGCTCTACTACACAAATCTAATATTGGTCCGTTTTATCAGAGCTATATCTTTGTCAATTTTATCTATCACTCTGTATTCTAACTCGAAAGTATGATGTATCACCGGTATTGACTTTAGAATTCTCATTTACATAACAACTTGTTAAAAACTTCATAAATGTGAGTGCAAGGTCTCAGACTCGACAGAGTCTGAGACCTTGCACTCACATTTATGAAGTTTTTAACAACAAGTTGTTATGCAAATGAGAATTCTAAAGTCAATTCAAAGTCACACTCCTCTTCAGTGCCTCTGGGGAAAGAGGCTAAGATCCTAATTCTTTTGAAAGAAAGTTTTATTAAATGCCATGCTCACATTTCATGTGGTGCTATGACATGGGCATGCACTTGTGGAATACCATACACAGCCTAAATGAGTTCATGGACTATCTCCCTATAAAGAAGGTTGCAAGAATCCGCTCCCTAGTGTCAAATGAAGGAGTGTGGAAAGTAGAGCAACTTATGATATTTCTGATACGACAGAGAGAGCCACTGCTATTAATATTGATACCTGGAGACACTCATGGCTATGGGCCATGCCATGGGGAGAATCTCTTAAGAGGCGAGATTCAAGAGGCTGCTACCATGATCAAACAGCATGATGACACCTTGCAAACCTTCTCCAGGCCCACAGCCAACCTGACTGCGTCTTCTAAGTGGTTCCAGAGCGGATGTCAAAAGAGGTCCTATTTATTGCATAAGCATAGATACCCTCCTCCCAAACAAAACAGACCCAGGTAGTGAGGATTCAGAAGGCTCTTCCAGCTCCTCAGCCAAAACCAGGGGACAGGGTTTGACTGGCTTCTCAAGAACATAGCCAGTCTACTTTCTGATAGGACAGCGGCTCCCTGTCTTTGCAGACAGATAGTCCCTAATCATCTCTGACAGTTGTCCTTCAGGTCAATAGCAAGTCTCCCATTCACCGCCAAAGTCATCAAAAAAATAATTCAACAGCAGCTCCAAGACCACCTGGATACCAACAACTTTCTGGACCCACAACAACACTGATTCTGCCCATCACATGGAGTTGAGACCCTCATGATATCACTACTGAACACCCTAATCAAAGGTGCGCAGACAAAACACTCTGGATATGCTATGATCTTTCTAGACACATCCGCAGCTTTTGACACCATCTCTCACAACACCCTCCTACATAGACTACAGGAGATTGGCATCAAGGACATCGTGCTACAATGGTTCCGCTCCTTCCTGACCAATAAACAACAACTGATCCACACAAGTATGGCAACCTCCCCCCTTTCGACAACACCAAGGAGTACCCCAAGGCTCCACACTTTCCACCATGCTCTTCAATATCTACCTGTTTAGTAATACGCGCTCACAACATCAACTACCATATCTACGCAGATGACATAATGCTTTATGGACCCATCACAACCACAAAACCAACAAACAGTCACCTATCAGATTGCTTTATTGATGTCTCCAGCTGGCTATAAGAGAATAATCTCTCTATCAACATTAAAAAAAATCACAAAAAACAGAAGCCCTCCTTGTGACCAAGTACCCAAACTTCACCCCACCGCCACACCTCATCTTGGGAACCACCCAAATACAAGTTCAACCCCACATAAAATATTTGGGAATCATCATTGATCAAGCGCTTACATTTAAACAACAGATCAAAACGACGGCCAGAACAATATTCCACAAAGCAAAGACAGTTCAATAATTCAGACCACTCATCGACCCACAAGACTTCAGAACAGTCATGCAGGCCATGACACTCCCCCACCTGGACTACTGTAATGCAATTTATCATGGACTACCCGCCACCCACACCAACCCCCTACCAACTGCCTTAAACACCACCGCAAGAATCATCCAGAAGGTGAAAAAACACGATCACATTACCCCAGTCCTGAGAGAACTTCACATCCTGCCCCTCGAAGCTAGGATTAAATACAAATCCCTCCCACTTATCCACAAAGCCCTCCATCAAACCCAGACTTCCCAACTCCAGACTCTACTACCTCACTCTACCCTCAACAGATCAACCCATCAGACCACCAGCAACACTCCCATTATCCCCCACGAACGAACTAAGTTCAATCAACAAACCTGTAACAGAGCATTCGAACTGTACGCACTCTCCCTTCCGAACCAGATCCGAAGCACCAAAGACCTCTCCTCATTCCGGAAACAGCTAAAAACCACCCTGTTTCATGAATATCTTGGACCTGAAACAGACATCTCTCAATGACTGTATACCCGGACCCTCTGACCTACCCCCTCAGCTACTGTCTAGTACTGTTACTTTCTGTTCCAATCATCTATGTAATCCCCTTGGTGACGGCCCCCCCTTCTCTGTCAACTTGATTATTGCCCCCCCCCCTTTTTTGTTAAACCACTTTCACCCGGTGAAAAGCGGGATAAAAATGCAGCTAAATAAATAAAATAAAGTAAAAATAAAGATAATCCATTGAGGGTACAGATTATATCTATTCAAAACCCCCTCCAAATTGCACACAGAAAAACAAATTTCTAGTCTCTTATCAGGAGAAATTTCTGCCCTTCTCATAGCAAATGCCATTGAGCCATGAAACCCGAGCAAGAAAGTCAGGTATTTTACTCAGAGTACTTCCTAGTGCCAAAGAAAACAGTGGGATTCCATCCTAATCTAGACCTGAGAGACCAGAACACAGATCTACTCAGAGAGAAGTTCAGGATGCTTTCTCTATCTCCTCTCTTACCTTCAAAAAGATTATGTACCCTTGACCTACAGGATGCCTATACCCACATCCCGATGCATCCCATTAACAGGATGTATTTCAGATTTATTTATTTAACAATTTTTATATACCGCCTTTTCATTTAATCAAGGTGGTTTACAATAACTTTCACTTTTACAAAGAACTTGCAATTTTAAGCAATAACATCGTAATAGGGAAACACTACTTCCAATATTGTGTACTGCTTTTTGACCTTGCATCAGCTCCTCGAATTTTCATGTTGCCTAGATGTTATCATAGCGTTCCTACACAGACTGGGAGTGCACATATTTGCCTATTTGGCCACTTGACTTCTCAGGTGCGCCACTCAGGATGGAGTTCAAAAATCCATGCGCTTCACCATCCGGGTGTTAGAGCTACTAAGGTTTGTCAAATTGCCCAAAATCCCGATTGAATCCTTCCCACCAATTAGAATTCATTGGAACCCTGGCAGAAAGAACTTGGCGAGAGCCTTCCTGCATACATAGTGCCTCACTGCTTGGTGCAGTAGATCTCAGCGAGAACTTTATTGAAAATGTTGAGGCATTTGGCCTCCATAGTTCATTTCACCACCATGGCTCATCTTCATTTCAGACAGTCTCTGTAGATCCTGAGAACCCAGTGGACTCAATCCACTCGACAGCTCAGAGATATAATCTCTATCACAAGGCCTCTCCGGGGGTCAGTTTCCTGGTGCTTCCCATCAATTTAACCAAAGACTCTCCCTTTCAGGAGCCCCCATATTAAAAAAAAAAAAAAAAAAAAAAAAATCTTGATGATGGGTGCATCCAAGTTGGGATGAGGAGTTCATCTTGATGGGTTGTATATCCAAGGCTTGTGGTTTTTCCAGGAGCATCTCCGTCAGATACATTTCCTGGAACTGCAATTGCAAACACATTAAAGACTTTCAGAGACTGGTTGGCTAATCAAATTGTCATGGTTCAAACAGTCAAGTAGCAATGTATCTCCAGGAACAAGCAGGAATGAGTCTTCACATATGGGTACGTCGGTACCGACGGAGCCTGTGCGGGAACACTCCCCAGCTTCCCAAAAAGGAAAGCCTTTGGGAGCATCCCACAGCGCCTGCGCGCTGCCTTCCCGCCTTTCCTAACCAACTCTCCTCAGTTCTTCTTTGCCGCGGAGCCAGCAGGTCGAGCCCTGTCACCGCTGAAGAAGTTCTTTATTTTATTTTATTTCTTTGGTCGCGTGTCTGCCTTCCCTGACTCCGGACCGGTACCGCCGGTCTTTTCTTTCTTTCTTTAAAAAAAAAAAAAAAATCGATATTTTTCCTCACTTGGTGTACTTTTCTTCTTAGGCCTTAGGGCCCACAAGAAAATTTCCCTCATGGAAAAACCAGCCTCCGGGTTCAGAAAATGCACTAAGTGTAGCGGTACTATTTCTGTTACAGATACCCATGAATGGTGCCTTAAATGTTTGGGTCCTGAACACTCCATTCTGGATTGTCCGTCCTGCTCTCTTATGTCTAAACGGGGGTTACAGAACTGAGCAGCCAAGCTCCATGTGCTGTTTCCCGCTGATGCACCGTCGGTAGCATCGACATCTTCCAGGTCTTCTTCTCCTGATGGATCTCAGGTAACCAAACATAAACCTAGCAGGTCCTCGAAGGGTAGATCTCCCTCTAAGCATCGAAATGCCTCCAGGCTTGCCCTCGAGGATCCTGCGCCAGCAAAACAACCCCGGTGGGAAGCTCCGGCTTCCAAAGCTCCTCCTATGGGGTTACAGGTTGACATCGATGGCACGGCCTCGACTGATCACCTGTTAGAATGCTCTGGGGTACCGGCACAATCTCCCGGTACCGACTTCCAGGCATTCATGGCGTCGATGGATCACAATGTTCTGTCCATGCAGCAGGCTATTACGGCCTTCATTCAAGCTGCGACGCCGCTGGTACCGAAACAAACTCCGTTCTCGGTATCGGCTCCGGTACCGGCACCAGCACCGATACTGGTACCGACTGCATCGACATCGACCAGGATACCGGCTGCAGCGGTTCCTTGTCCAGGGCTGCTTACCGGTACCGATCCGGTACCGGGGACGCCCAATGTCGATACTGCTCGATACACGTATCGAGCGCTGGAAGAGCACCCTGACAGGCGATACTTCGATTCCTCTGATGATTCTGATACATCAGACGAGTCTCCTGAAGTATCCATAACCCTTCCTGAAGAGCCGCCTTCTCCAAAAAGAAGATTGTCTCCTCCAGAAGATTTATCCTTTCAAGACTTCATAAGAGAAGTAGCTAAAGGACTTTCTATTTCAGTAACTTCTGAATCAGAGCCTAGAGCTAAAAAATTGGATATTTTAGGCTATTCTAGAGCTCCTAAAGAGGCGATCACCTTACCAATTCATGAGATTCTTTATGAACACATGATTGATCTATGGGAGACTTCTCTCACTCTCTCTCCTCATTCTCGTAGATTGAACACTATGTATTGTGTCCCTCCTTGTCCTGGATTTCAGAAAACTCAACTTCCTCACCATTCCATTGTGGTGCAGTCAGCTATGAAGAGGATAAAGAGTACAAAGAGACACTCTTCTGCTCCTCCAGGTAGAGAAAAAATATATTCGGTCTTCACGGAGTGAATTATGACTATCCAACAATAAAAAATCACACCAATATAACAAATTTTTTTAGTGGAAGACAAATTTTATATATAAGCATCTAAATGGTGTAAATACTAAGGTGAATATCGGCACCAGTGTTAAAAAATGGTATTAGTAAGTGATGTTATTATTAAACCAGGGGGTTTCAGCTTTTCACTGCGCTCAGAATGCTTTTTCAAAGAACTTGTTTGAGCATTAGCGCTTCAACCACATCAGTAACCACCCTGTAATACAAGAAGAATTTTATATCACTTAACACCCATACTGCCGTCACCAATTAGTGTGAGAAACTCTTAGGGAGATATTTCTTTGACTGTAACTTATTTCTTAATAAAAAACTTTATCATATGTAAAAAAACTCTTCTGTGACCGCACTATTCGTGCTCAATTTATAGTCTCTGGTTTCTCCGTTGTCACTACATAAACACCAATCTTCGATGCCAACTTCAATCTTCTTTCGATAACTATTCAGCAAAACTATTGCACAAAAGATTCTTCTTAAAAGTTATGTTTCATCAAAAGAGCCTTGGCTAATTTCTTCAAAGCTATATTCATCAAAAAGCCTTAGTTTGGAAACATGTTTAAAGTCCAGAAAACTTATCTAAAGCCTTTTCTTCACACGAAATTAGCCAACTGCTTATGATGAATTTTCAATGCCTCAACGCTTTAACTGGCGCCCTCATAGCGTTTCACTCCATATCAGGAGTTTCTTCAGGAGGGTCTGTGGAAATAGACATGGCAATAGCTGTAACTACTCCACTATGCTGCGAAGGAAATCATTCATTTAAACGTCAGGAAATACTCACAAGCAAATGATACTGCCCACGTTTATTCAAGTTTCATGGTAGAATTGTCAAAAAAACGCCGCGCATGCGGACTGGCGGACCAGAGCTCTATTTATTCTGAGCGTTAAAAACTCCTCCCAGAGTGACTAACCTGCCTATTGGAACTCACTATGCAATTAAAGGCATACTTGCCAATCAATAGTAGAGTTTAAGCCAAAAGGTTGTATCGTGTTCACTAAAAAAATCCAGCGTTGTTCAGAGAATAGCAAAGTTTCATCCAAACTTTTTCCTCTCATCGGGGAACAGATGTGATCAACGCAAAAACACCGTAACTGATCAAAAGTATGATTCTTTTCAATACAGTGCTGGACTATCGGAGCTGTTACTACTTGGCATCGTATGCGACTTTTATGTTCCAAAAGGCGAATCTTAAAAGTTCTACTGGTTTTGCCTATATATAATTTGCCACAAGGGCACCTTATGGCATATATCACAAAAGAAGTATTACATGAGGTTGCATGCCGCATAGTATAGGTTTTATTTAAATAAGTAAATTCATGTAAGGTTTCAGACACATGGCAGATCAAACACTCTCCACATGGTTTATGTCCCCTAGTTGATACTGAAGAATTAATCTCTGTCAGAGGCCGCAAAACTGCGGGGCTGAGATGTTCTTTAAAATTGGTGTTGCGCTGCCAAACGCATCTCACTTTTTTATCCGACAGTCCGGGGATCGTTTGTAAAAGGTTTGTGTGTCTGGTCAAAATTTTCTGAATGTTTTTACTTAACGGAGAAAACTTTGTGATTAAATTAACGTGATTTTGTTCTTGATCAAATGTCCGTTTCGCTGGAGGTCTCAACAGCCACTCACGGTCATTGTATAGAGCTCGTCTATATGCGGTTTTGATGATGGAATTCGGGTAGCCCCTCGCAGCCAAATCTATAGATAGCTGGTGAGAATAAGTTTTATAGTCTTCGAGTGTGGAACTATTCTGGACCCGATTCATTGATGACATCTTTTTGCTTTGGAAAGGATCAATGGAATCTGTTTTGCTTTTTGTCCAATGGATAAATAGTTGTGATGCAATGATTCAATTTACTCACACGATAGCTCAGACGGAGATAGTTTTTTTAGATTTGCTGATTAAGAAAGAGCTAACAGGCTGGGAGTCCACAATATATAAAAAACCAGTAGCTCGTAACACTTTTCTTCATTATACGAGTGGACATCTGGTCCAATTAAAGAACAGCCTCCCATTCTCCCAGTTTCTGCGCTTTCGCCGCATTTGTTCCACACTCGAAGACTATAAAACTTATTCTCACCAGCTATCTATAGATTTGGCTGCGAGGGGCTACCCGAATTCCATCATCAAAACCGCATATAGACGAGCTCTATACAATGACCGTGAGTGGCTGTTGAGACCTCCAGCGAAACGGACATTTGATCAAGAACAAAATCACGTTAATTTAATCACAAAGTTTTCTCCGTTAAGTAAAAACATTCAGAAAATTTTGACCAGACACACAAACCTTTTACAAACGATCCCCGGCCTGTCGGATAAAAAAGTGAGATGCGTTTGGCAGCGCAACACCAATTTTAAAGAACATCTCAGCCCCGCAGTTTTGCGGCCTCTGACAGAGATTAATTCTTCAGTATCAACTAGGGGACATAAACCATGTGGAGAGTGTTTGATCTGCCATGTGTCTGAAACCTTACATGAATTTACTTATTTAAATAAAACCTATACTATGCGGCATGCAACCTCATGTAATACTTCTTTTGTGATATATGCCATAAGGTGCCCTTGTGGCAAATTATATATAGGCAAAACCAGTAGAACTTTTAAGATTCGCCTTTTGGAACATAAAAGTCGCATACGATGCCAAGTAGTAACAGCTCCGATAGTCCAGCACTGTATTGAAAAGAATCATACTTTTGATCAGTTACGGTGTTTTTGCGTTGATCACATCTGTTCCCCGATGAGAGGAAAAAGTTTGGATGAAACTTTGCTATTCTCTGAACAACGCTGGATTTTTTTAGTGAACACGATACAACCTTTTGGCTTAAACTCTACTATTGATTGGCAAGTATGCCTTTAATTGCATAGTGAGTTCCAATAGGCAGGTTAGTCACTCTGGGAGGAGTTTTAACGCTCAGAATAAATAGAGCTCTGGTCCGCCAGTCCGCATGCGCGGCGTTTTTTGACAATTCTACCATGAAACTTGAATAAACGTGGGCAGTATCATTTGCTTGTGAGTATTTCCTGACGTTTAAATGAATGATTTCCTTCGCAGCATAGTGGAGTAGTTACAGCTATTGCCATGTCTATTTCCACAGACCCTCCTGAAGAAACTCCTGATATGGAGTGAAACGCTATGAGGGCGCCAGTTAAAGCGTTGAGGCATTGAAAATTCATCATAAGCAGTTGGCTAATTTCGTGTGAAGAAAAGGCTTTAGATAAGTTTTCTGGACTTTAAACATGTTTCCAAACTAAGGCTTTTTGATGAAATATAGCTTTGAAGAAAATTAGCCAAGGCTCTTTTGATGAAACATAACTTTTAAGAAGAATCTTTTGTGCAATAGTTTTGCTGAATAGTTATCGAAAGAAGATTGAAGTTGGCATCGAAGATTGGTGTTTATGTAGTGACAACGGAGAAACCAGAGACTATAAATTGAGCACGAATAGTGCGGTCACAGAAGAGTTTTTTTACATATGATAAAGTTTTTTATTAAGAAATAAGTTACAGTCAAAGAAATATCTCCCTAAGAGTTTCTCACACTAATTGGTGACGGCAGTATGGGTGTTAAGTGATATAAAATTCTTCTTGTATTACAGGGTGGTTACTGATGTGGTTGAAGCGCTAATGCTCAAACAAGTTCTTTGAAAAAGCATTCTGAGCGCAGTGAAAAGCTGAAACCCCCTGGTTTAATAATAACATCACTTACTAATACCATTTTTTAACACTGGTGCCGATATTCACCTTAGTATTTACACCATTTAGATGCTTATATATAAAATTTGTCTTCCTCCAGGTAGAGAATGCAGGACCTTGGATGCCTTTGGTAGGAAAATCTTCCAAGCCAGTATGCTTATTGCCAGAATCAACTCATATAGCCTTTACATGGGTATGTTTCTAAAAGAAGTTGCACAAAAGCTGCACACTTTCCTCCCTTTTCTTCCAGAGGATAAAAGGGAGGAATTCCTCATTTGGCTTAAGCATACCCAAGACATTTCAAAGTTCTCCAACAGGGCAGCCTTTGACTCTTTTGAAGGTGCCAGCAGAGCCTCAGGCATTGCCATAGCTGCTCGCAGAATTGCTTGCCTCCAGGCTTCTGATTTAGAGCCCTGGGTTCAAGATGGCTTAGGAAATCTTCCCTGTACAGGTGAAAACCTATTTGACAAAGAATGGCAAATAAAAGCCACTCAAATGGATGCAGAAAACTCTGCTCTGGATAGACTTTCAAAGTCAACCTCCATTCCTGCCAAGAAAAAGCCTTTTAAAAAGTCTTTCTTTAAAAAGGGCAGATTTCCTTCTACTTCTGGCCAACAATCTTCTACAGGTCGCTTTGCCACTAAGCGTCAGCAACCTAAACAGGCCAGGCCTAAGCCTACAGGGGCTGCTGCAACTCAGCAGGCCCAACCTCCTCAGGGTTTTTGACTTGATGCTAGAGAACTTAGCCTTTCTGTCTCTAAAGCAGCCAGAGCTCTCACCATTCCAGGAAGGTTGGCTCATTTTGCTCCCTGATGGGAGCAAATAACATCAGAGCAGTGGACCCTCTCCATCATAAGAGAGGGCTACAAGCTTCATTTTTCAGACCTTCCTCCCTACACCATGGTGAGACATTTCAATTCTCCCACATCTCTTCTCGACCTTCTAGGTCAAGAGGTAGCTACCCTTCTTGCCCATGGGGCAATAGAAGAAGTTCCCCTTCTTCATCAAGGGTCAGGGTTCTACTCCCCCTATTTTCTCATTCCAAAGAAGACAGGGGGATACAGACCCATCTTAGATCTCAGAGAATTGAACAAATTTCTATGCAAGGAGAAGTTCAAGATGCTTTCTCTGGGCACTCTCCTTCCATACCTTCAAAGTCAGGATTGACTTTGTTCTCTAGATCTCAAGGATGCGTACACCCATGTCCTCATCCATCCCTCTCACAGAAGATTCCTACGGTTTCTTTTCCAAGGAAAACATTACCAATACAGAGTTCTTCCTTTCGGTCTGGCCTCTGCTCCAAGAGTGTTCACCAAATGCATGGCAATAGTTGCTGCATTTCTACGTCTCTGGGAATGTTTGTCTTCCCATACCTGGACGACTGGCTCATTCGAGCTCCATCTCAGTCAGAGGCCCAGAATTCCTTGGACCGCACAAGGCGCATTCTGCAGTATCTGGGACTTGTGGTAAACCTCCCAAAGTCTCAGCTCACCCCTACTCAGTCCCTAGAATTCATAGGGGCCTGGTTGGGATACCACTACTGCAAGGGCCTACCTTCCTCAGGCCCGTTGCCAACGTCTAGTGCAGTTAGCCTCCCAGATTCAGTCAAAGAGCCACTTAACTGCCCAGGAGATGCTACAACTGCTAGGCCACATGGCTTCCACAGTGCATGTGGTACCCTATGCTCGCCTACACATGAGAGCAGCTCAATGGATTTTGTCCACCCAGTGGACTCAAGCTTCAGCTGCTCTCTCAGACCAAATAGCAACCTCCAAACGTCTCTTTTGGTCTCTCCAATGGTGGATGTCCACTCAAAATCTGTTGCTGGGGTCCCCCTTCCAACAGTTGTTGCCCCAAGCAACCCTCACAACAGATGCCTCCCAAACAGGTTGGGGAGCCCATCTACAGGACCTCTCCACTGAAGGCACTTGGTCCCCACAGGAGACCTCCCTTCATATCAACCACTTGGAGCTTCGAGCAGTTTTTTCTAGCTCTCAAGGTCTTTCATACCCTCCTCAGCTACAAGACAGTCCTCATTCATACGGACAATCAAGTAGCCATGTTTTACATAAACAAGCAAGGAGGAACTGGCTCTCTGTCGCTTTGCAACGAAGCTTTAAGATTGTGGGCCTTCGCCAGAGAGCATCAAATCCATCTCCTGGCAGTATACCTCCCAGGAGTCCAAAACTCTTGGGCAGACAGACTCAGTCGAGTTCTGCTTCCACACGAATGGTCCCTGCACATGGATCAGGTACTCAGAATCTTCCAAGAATGGGGAACCCCGGACATAGACCTCTTTGCAAGTCCGTGGAATGCCAAACTTCCCCGGTTCTGTTCCAGAATTCCATGTCAGGGAGTTCAGGACAAGGATGCCTTCCTCCTCCATTGGGGTCAGGGCTTCCTGTATGCATTTCCACCCATTCCCTTGATTCCCAAGACTCTGTTCAAACTCCAGAGGGATCAAGGATCTATGATCCTCATAGCTCCACGCTGGCCACGCCAAGTGTGGTACCCTCTACTTCTACATCTCTCCCACCCCCCTCTCTGGACTTGGGAGCTGCTCCAGACCTTCTGTCCCAGGAGGAAGGGACTTTGTGGCACCCAAACCCCAAGTCCCTACACCTCAGAGCTTGGTTACTGAAGGCCTAGACCTTCAAGACTGGAATCCTTCTCAACAAGTGAAGGATATCCTCCATGCTTCCAGAAAACCTTCCACCAGGCGTTCTTATGCTTTTAAATGGAAAAGGTTTTCCATTTGGTGTGCTGAAAAGGGTCTTGACCCTCTAGCACTACCTTTAAATTCTCTTTTAGACTATCTCCTGCATCTTTCCAATGCAGGCCTTAAAACAAATTCAGTAAGAGTCCATTTGAGTGCTATTGCAGCATCCCTTAAGCCCGTCAATGGACAACCTATTTCCTCTCATCCTCTCATTGCAAGATTCATGAGAGGCCTAACTTTAACTAAACCTCCCATTAGGCCTCCTCCGGTGGCATGGGACTTAAATTTGGTTCTTGGTCAGCTCATGAAGCCACCTTTTGAACCCTTAGCCACTACCTCCTTGAAATTTCTTTCATGGAAGGTTATTTTCCTCATTTCAGTTACTTCAGCTCGCCGCATCAGTGAACTGCAGGCATTAGTGACTAATCCACCTTATACAAGGTTCCATCATGATAAGGTAGTCCTTAGGACAAATCCACACTTTATGCCTAAAGTGGTCTCACCTTTTCATCTTAATCAAGAGGTATATTTACCTGTCTTTTTTCCAGCTCCTCATGCATGCAGTGCAGAGAGGAATCTTCATACTCTGGATTGTAAAAGAGCTCTTGCTTTTTACTTACATAGGACACAGCAACATCGAAAGTCTTCCCAGCTTTTTGTTGCTTTTGATCCCTCTCATTTGGGACTTCCAGTCTCTAAGAGAACACTGTCCAATTGGATTGCTCAGTGTATTTCTTTCGCCTACCAGAGTAAGAACCTTTCTCTGGAGAGCCATGTCACAGCTCATAATGTGAGGGCCATGGCCACCTCTATGGCTCATCTAAATTCTGTGTCCATCGACCAGATCTGTCGAGCGGCCACCTGGGCCTCGGTTCATACCTTCACAGCCCATTACTGCTTGGACAAGGACTCCCGCCGTGATGCCTTGTTTGGTCAGGCTGTCCTCAGACCCCTGTTCCATTCTTAAACAACTCCTGCCCTCCTTCCCTGGATGGATGCCTGAGATCCATAGGAGGACGCAGATCCCTTTCAGGGTCTCATATCCTTGGGAATCTCCCAGGCATCTTAGCTAGGGAGTCCCCATATGTGAAGACTCATTCCTGCTTGTTCCTGGAGATAGCACAGTTACTTACCTGTAACAGGTGATCTCTGGGAACAGCAGGAATAAGTCTTCACAACCCTCCCACCTCCCCTAGGAGTTGTATCTCTTTTCTATCTTTCCTTTCCTCTCTCTCTCTATTGTCTCAGCTTTAAACTCGAACTGAGGAGAGTTGGTTAGGAAAGGTGGGAAGGCAGCGCGCAGGCGCTGTGGGATGCTCCCAAAGGCTTTCCTTTTTGTGAAGCTGGGGAGCGTTCCCGCGCAGGCTCCGTCGGTACCGACGTACCCATATGTGAAGACTTATTCCTGCTGTTCCCAGAGATCACCTGTTACAGGTAAGTAACTGTGCTTTATCATCAAGCAGAGAGGAAAAGGTGTTTATCTCCTTTGTTGAGAGATAGATAATGGAAGTTTTCCATCTCTCATGGGATGATGCTGCAAGCCACTTACCTGCTGGGAGAAGGCAGTGTTCTGGTGGACATACTGAGTCTAGTTTTTTGTCCTCACAAATGGACTCTGGACAGAGAGGCAGTGCAGATTATCTTTGAGAGTAGATGCACTCCCTCGGTCCTGCTCCAGAACAGAAAAGCATGATTTTCTCCTTCATTGTGGAGAGTTTTCTGTATGTATATTTGGCTCTATCCTGCACTAAGGTTTTCAGCAATAGGGTAGTGCTGCGTATTCATCCTAAATTCCTTTCTAAAGAAGTGTCGGACTTCAACCTTAACCAATAAGTTGTCCTACCATTTTTCTCCAAACCTCTTTCCCTTAAAGGGGAAAAAGTGTTACACATATTAGACTGCAAGAGAACCTTGGCCTTTTATCTGGAGGGGATGAAAGCCCTTAGAAAATCCACCCAGCCTTTTGTTTCTTTCAAACCTAGCAGAGTGGGGGCTGTCAAAAGCAAACACACTCTTTCAATTTGGCTAGCAGGTTTCTTCTCGTTCACTTATGCCCAGGCAGGCCTGTCCCTTGAGGGTGACATCACAGCTCACAGTGTTCAAGCCATGATTGCATCAGTGGCTCACTTGATATTCTCCATGGAAGAACTTGCAAAGCTGCAACTTGGACCTTTGCCCCATACATTTACATCTCGCTGCAGTTTGGAAAAGGACTCCCAATTTGACAGCAGTTTAAGAACATAAGAAATTCCATACTGGGCCAGACCAAGGTCCATCAAGCCCAGTATCCTGTTTCTAACAGTGGCCAATCCAGATCACAAGTAACTGGCAGGTTCCCAAAAAGGCACATAGGTTTCACAGTGCTTTTCTCTGGGCAATGAATTTCCCGGGTCCTTTTTAATAATGGTTTAAGGACCTCTCTCCAGGAACTTCTCCAAACCTCCTTTAAACCCAGCTACACTAACAGCTTTCACTACATCCTCTGGTAGCGAATTCCAGAGTTTGATTACGCATTGGCTGCCAATACAAAGTAGGATAGTATACAAAACATTGATAACCACATTTAAAACTCTAAACGACATGGCCCCAGTCACCCTAAATAACCTAATCAGCAAAGAGCACTCAAAATCTACTCAAAGAAAAGGACAAATAAATAAACTAAAAACTCCCAAAGACTTCATAAAAGCAAATAAACTCACAAACAATAGAGCTTTTTCTCATGCAGCTCCAACAATCTGGAATTCCCTCCCAGATGATCTAAGAATGCTAACCGAGATCATCGAATTCCGCAAAATAGTGAAAACCTATCTCTTTTCTAAACATTACAACAACTCAGATCATCCCTCAATAGACTTAGATAATGGCTAACCAGTTTTTATCTAACAAATCCCAAATGACCTACACATACAATTCTTCATAGCTGATACTGTACTTTGAATAACGCTTAAGTCCCACATAATGTGTATTTGTACATAATGTATATAGTTTGCACTGTTCTATACTGTTCTGTATTAACACTGGTTGTTTATCTTATTGCTTTTGGTCACATGATGTTATATGTAAAACAAACTCCGATTTGTTAACTGTTGTTTATTGTGAACCGCAACTGAACTATGGAAGATGCGGTATATAAATCATTGCTAATAAATAAATAAATATTATCTCCAGGAACAAGCAGGAATGAGTCTTCACATATGGGTACGTCGGTACCGACTGAGTCTGCGCGGGAACGCTTCCCAGCGTCCAATCAAAACGCTTTTGGAAGCATCACACCACGCCTGCGTGCTGCCTTCCCGCCTTCCCAACTGCCTCTCCTCAGTTTTCGTTTTTCCGCGGAGCCGGCAGGATGTCCTCCTGTCACCGCAGAAAATTCTTCTTTTATTTTTTAGTTTTCTTGTGGTCGCGGCTGCCTTCCCCGAAGCCACCGGTACCGCCGGTGTTTTTTTCTCCTTTTTTCTTGTAAATTTCCTCTTTAAGGAATATTTTTTCTTCTTAGTGCCTCACTATTTTCTTAGGCCTGCTAGGCCTACTCACTTTCCTTCATGGAACCGCCAGTCACTATTCCCAAGAAATGTTCAAACTGCAGCAGTACAAAATTAACCTTAGACACCCCTAATTGGTGTCTGGCCGGTTTGGGTCCTGACCATTTTCCTCCGGAGTGTCCCTCCTGCAATAGTATTGTCGGAAGAAGTCTTCAGCATCAGGTTTCCCTCGATACGCGGTCCCCATCCAGCTTCAGGGCACCGACCACTTCTTCTTCTACACGGCATCAGGTAACCCAAAAACAGTCTGTTAAGACTAGCCAGTCCTCGAGTGGTAGATCTCATGCACAGCATAGAGATGCCTCTGGCCTTGCCCTCGAGAACATACTGGTTTTAAAACCCCGGTGGGTGTCTTCGGCCTCCAAAGCCTGTGTGGGGTTTCAGGTTGTTCCTGAGGTTCACCCCTCACAGAACATACCTGTGCCATGCTCGGTGGTGGCATCCGCTTCGAGCGGTACCGATACCCCGGCATCGGCAATGGTGTTTGATGAAACATTCCTCACCAAGGATCGTTGTCTGGCGTCCTCGGTACCTACGGGTCCGTTGGATACGCTCCAGGCCGACCCTCCAGTATCGGTATCGATCCCGGTACCCTCCAGATGTGCTTCGATAGACTCTCTTACTTCGATGCCGAGTCTGGAATCGATCTCCAGTCTGGAGGACTGGGTACCGACTCGCCTTGGTACCAACACCAAACGGTACCGAAGGCACGGTTCCGATGATCCATGTCCGGCACTCTCGGTTTCTTCCATACCGATAGAGTTGTCACCGGCTGGCTTTCATCCACTGGTACCGGATACGGTGCCAGAGTCGGTACCGGTATCCACATTACCATGGCTGTCGGTGCCTTCCATGCTTCCCTCTTCAGGCTCGCTTCCCTTGATACCGAGTTTGGAATCGATCCCTAGCATGGACGATTTGCTACCGACTGTTGCTGGTCCCGACCCCCTGCGGTACCGGCGACCATTCTCTAGGGATTTCCACCATTCAGGATCTTATATTCCTATAAGGTTAGATAGATCCTCCGGTGCCGATGCTAGTTCTTCAGCAGATCTAGCCTGTCCAAAAGAATTTCCCTCTGGGGATTTTTCTTTTCAAGCTTTTCTCATGGATATGATGAAATCACTTGCCATTTCTATGCCTGGACAGGATCCTACACAAGGCAATGAAGAATCCCTGTATATTCCTGGGACAGCAAAGGATACCATCATGCTTCCTTTGCATCATTCCTTGCAGGATCTCCTTCTACGAATGTGGGAAGCTCCTTTAACGGTGCCCCCCACCTTCTAGGACAACTGACCTTCTATATCAGGTGCCTTCCTCTCCAGGTTTTCAGAAGACTCAACTTCCTCATCATTCCATTGTTGTTGAATCAGCAATGAGGCGGGTGAAGAGTACTAAAAAGCACTCTTCTTATCCGCCAGGTCGTGAGTCTAAGACTTTAGATGCCTTTGGACGCCAAACCTTCCAGGCATCCATGCTTTCAGCAAGAATTCTCTCATATATTTTCAATATGGGATTATCTCTTGATGAGGTCACAAAGAAATTGCTATCTTTGACTCCTTTTCTTCAAGAGACTATAAGTGCAGACTATTCCTCTCTGATTAGTCATGCTCACAGTACATCTAGGTTCCTTATTCGTGCTTCCCTGGACTCCTTTGAGTCTGTTAGCAGAACCTCTGCTATAGCTATAGGGGCACGACGTAAAGCCTGGCTCCAGGCTTCAAGCTTAGACAAATGGGCTCAAGAAAGACTGGGAAATACTTCTTGCACTGGAGAAAATCTCTTTAACAAGGAGTCTTTACTCCAGGTTGCTCAGTTAACCACTGACATTCCTGTTTCCAGGGGCTGTTCTACGCCTTCCTCTTTCCCAGTTGGTAGGAAATGTCCTACCCAACTTTCTTCCCCTAGGGAGAAAAAGTTTTATTCTTCTTCTGCCCATCATTCAGATGTTCCCAACCAGGGGCAACATCGCCCTAGTCTGAAGAAACCACAACCTCAACAGGGTCCACAAACCCAGCAGTCGCAGGGTTTTAAATAAGTCTTTTTTTTCCCCTTGTGTTGCTGGTTACAGGGGCAGTCTACTTCTTTTTGTTGAAGTATCTGCACTAAATTTATTCTAACTTTTTCAAGATGTCTCTTCTTGAGACGTTTTTTCCTTTACTCTAAGAGTCTTCATGATGATCCTGCCCTCACTTAACAGGTTTCTCTTCCTTTTTGGGAAAAGAGAAATGACAACTATTAATAAGACAGTTGTTTCCCTGTACTGGCATGTATCATCTTACCTTTCAGAGACTTCCTTTATAGTCAGTCTCCTTCACCTCTGTCTTACCTCCCTCTTGCTACAGCATCTGGTTTGTAAGAGTGGCTCTTTTACACTGGTAAGCCCCTATGGTCCTCTACCTGTTCCACAGGGGGATTCTCCTTTTAAGAGTTGTCTCCCCCTTTATTTCCTTAGGGCAGCTCATCAGACACTAGATAGTCCTACTATGTCTGTTGTCTCTTTTTTCCAATCTAAAAAAGATGGGAAAAGAAATTTTTTCGCCTGCTGCCCTGGTAGTTGCTGCAGATACACTAATTCCTAGTGGTTTAGCCATTGGTTCTGTTCACCACACAACCAGGGCTTCTCCTCCACTAGCTATTCTTCTAGCCTCAATGCTAAACCTCGTTTGGGAAACCCTATTATCACAGACTGCTTGGTTAACTTCTATTCTTTGCCCCTTGTCCTTGGCAGAATAGTTCTTCCCCACTGGCTTTTAGCAGCCAGTTTTTTCTTCTAACTAACCTGCAGCATGCTCTCTGCAACTCTACAGAGTAGCTTTGCACTATGGGCCCTTGCTAGAGAGCATCATATCTTGTCTAGCAGATAACCCCAGAGGTTTAGGAGGGGTTTCCCCAGTCATATTTTTTCATGTCTGGTAGGTGTTCCCTACCCCTACCATCTCATCTAAAATCTCTTTTGAGACCTGAGGCTCAGGCCTTCTCTTCACGTGACAACCTAAAGAATGGCAAATCCCCTTGGTCTTCTCGCCAGAGATCTTTTTTTGTTTCAGTGGCAGTTAAAGGACGCCTGATACCCATCTGTCCTTGTAGACAGGTCACTATGGTATCTTCCTCCAGTGACGTCCTCTATCCATTCTCCATACTGCGGTTCTGGAGAAATCTAGACTTGCTGCCTGCAGACTGAAGTTATCCTCTGCCTTTTTCCACGTAGGCCATCCTGGTTATTTAAGAGCTCAAATTGTGAAACGGATTTAGACTCTCTTTTGTCAGGGACACTATTCCCCTTACTCTTTTCAATCATAACCAGGGAAGGAAGATTCTTGATGCATCTATTCAAGCGGGTATCACCCTCCTTGCTGTTAGATGAATCTTTTTCTCCCCATACTCCTATGGGGATCAATTTCTGTAGACATTTCTTCATCCACATACCTGGAGACATCTGTCTACATGCCTATATATATATATCAACAAACTTTTTCTTACCATAACCTTTCAGGGTTAGGTACCTCTGAGGTTCTCCATGTCCCCTTTTTCTTTCCTTAACTCATTCAGGAAAGACATTGAGGAACTTCAGTTTCTCTAAAGCTTAACGCTTCCTAAGTCTGTCCTTAACTTCTTATCAGATACAGGGATTTCCACACCCTTTCTCTCCTACATGGACTGTTTCTACTGCCAGTCCAACAGGGTCAGACTCTTTTTTTTTTTCTTTTGGTCCTAGGATTGGATTTTTCTTGGACCAACACAGCTTAAGCTTTCTTAATAGTACCTTCTGCATCCTCCGCTGAAATTTCAATCAACTGTAAATCCTGTAACCCCATGCTTGATGTGCACTATCTCCCCTCCCTAATCGAAATGTACATACTCTAATTACTGGCCGGTACAGCCAACTCTCCCATGTATAGCAACCGCTGCTGATCACTGGAAGCAGCGGGATACAAATGTACGTTAAATAAATAAATAAATAAATCCTACCTCTCTTTCCCTACCGCAGTTTCTCCCTGGGGCTATTTCTCACCCTGAGGGGATCTGACCTCCACTTGTTTTTCTACTTTTCTTACCTCTACTTCTCAGTGAGGTACTCCTTGAGGTTTTCCAATGGTTCTTCTAACAGATCCATATCAACCTCAGTAGACTTGCAATGCCAACAAGGGAGGCCCATATCTCAATTTTTACCACTAGATCTCCTCTCTACAGGGTTCTTCTCTGTAGAGGTCCTGTTCTAGTTCAGCTGTTCCACAGCACCTTTTCTGTATTCAACTCCTACCCTCCATCCCCAGGATGCCTGAGGTTCTGGGGAGTAGCATGGCTCTTCTACATCCGCAACATACTAGGACTCCCTCTGGGCATCTCAGCTTGGGAGTCCCCATATGTGAAGACTCATTCCTGCTTGTTCCTGGAGATAGCACAGTTACTTACCTGTAACAGGTGATCTCTGGGAACAGCAGGAATAAGTCTTCACAACCCACCCACCTCCCCTAGGAGTTGTATCTCTCTATCTATCTTTCCTTTCCTCTCTCTCTCTTTGTCTCAGCTTTAAAACTTAACTGAGGAGAGGCAGGCGGGAAGGCAGCACGCAGGCGTGGTGGGATGCTTCCAAAAGTGTTTTGATTGGAGGCTGGGAAGCGTTCCCGCGCAGACTCCGTCTGTACCGACGTACCCATATGTGAAGACTTATTCCTGCTGTTCCCAGAGATCACCTGTTACAGGTAAGTAACTGTGCTTTCTCTAATTAGTCTTAAATGGGTTACATTGTAGCATCATTGCATGTCCCTTAGTCTTTCTAGTTTTTGGTGGTTAAACAACCGATCTACATTTACACGTTCTATTCCATTCATTAATTTATAGATGACATATCACCCTTCATCCACCTCTTTTCCAAGTTGAAAAGTCCTAACCTTCTATGCCTTTCCTCATAGGGGTATCCTCCCATCCCCTTTACCATTTTGTTGGCTCTTCTCTACCTTTTCTAATTCTGGTTTTTAAGATATGGGGACCGGAATTACACACAATAGTCAGTGTGGTCACTCCATGGAACGATACAGAGGCATTTCTTAGGTTTTTTTTCTCCATTCCTTTCCTTATGATTCCTAGCATTCTATTTGCTTTCTTGAATGCCGCTAAACACTGGATGGAGGGTTTCAGCGTATTATCCAAAATGACACCTAAATCTTTTTCTTGGGTGGTGGTTCCTAATGCGGAACCTTGCATTGCGTAACCATAGTTGGGTTGCCCTTTCCTAGATGCATAACTTTGCACTTCTCCACATTAGATTTCATCTGCTGTTTGGACATCCAGTCTTCCAATTTATCAAGGTCCTCTTGCAATTTTTCACAATCCTCTTGGGTTTTATCAGCTTTGAATAATTTTGTCTCATCTGCAAATTTGATCACTTCACTCGTTATTCACAAACGACCTGGAAATGGGAATATGTTAAAAAGCAGTGGACCCAGCACAAATCCTTGGGTTGCTCCACTTTTCATTGTAACATTGTAACATAGTAACATAGTATATGACAGCAGATAAAGACCAGTATGGTCCATCTAGTCTGCCCAGCAAGGTGCACTTGCCGCTCCATGCAGGTCACCCCTTCCCATGCCTTTGTTTAGGGGGTTGTACTCACCGCTCCGTGTAGGTCACCTCTATTTGTTCAGATATAAGTGATAGTTATGCTTATTTTGATTTTATCCTGTTGCAATAAAAGGATCCACTGTGTTTGTCCCATGCCACTTTGAAATCTTTCACTGTGTTTGCCCCCACCACTTCTATTGTGAGGGCATTCCAAGCATCCACCGCCCTTTCAGTGAAAAAGTATTTCCTGACATTGCTTTTCAGTTTACCCCCTTGCAGCTTCATGTGTTATGTCCTCTAGTTTTACAGCTTCCCCATCTTTGGAAGAGGTTTGCTTGTCCATTAATACTCTTTAAGTATTTAAAGGTCTGAATCATATCTCCCCTGTCCCTCCTCTCCTCCAGAGTGTACATATTTAGGTCTTCAAGTCTCTTCTCAGAAGTCCCTATTCCTCTTTCTATCTTTTTAACCAGTTCCTCATCCACAGTAGTACACTGCCTCCAATCCCATGACTTTCTAATTTGGCCAAGAGCCTCTCATGAGGGACTTTGTCAAAGGTTTTCTGAAAATCCAGATACACTACATCAACTGGCTCACCTTGGTCTACCTGTTTATTCACACCTTTAAAAAATATAACAGATTAGTAAGACAAGACTTTCTTTGGCTAAATCCATGTTGGCTTTCTCCCATTAAACCATGACTGTCTACATGCTCAGTAATTTTATTTTTTTATAATGGTTTCTACCATTTTTCCCAATACTGACATCAGTCTGTTTTCTGTTATCTTTTTGAAGGTTAGAATCCAACTCCTAAGCCTCTGTTTTTTTTGTTTAGGCTGACGTTTTGGTTTAAAAAAGAAAAACATTGAAAAACCCCTGTTTGCGCCAGAAACATTTTCTTGTCAGCTTACATAAGAACATAAGAAATGCCATATTGGGTCAGACCAAAGTCCATCAAGCCCAGTATCCTGTTTCCAGCAATGGTCAATCTAGGTCATAAGTGCCTAGCAGTCTCCCCAAAAGACACAGGTTCCTTAGTGCTTGTATTGGGTCAAGCCGTCATATCCTGGATCCCTTTTAATAATGATTTATGGACCTTTCCTCCAGGAACTTGCCCAAACCTTTTTTAAACCCACTAACAGCTTTTACTACATCCTCCGGTAACAAATTCCAGAGTTTGATAACACGTTGAGTGAAAAAATATGTTCTCTTATTAGCCTTAAATAGGTTACCCTGTAGCTTCATTGCATGTCCCCTAGTCTTTTTATATTCTGATGACATAAACAATCTACTTTTACCCGTCCCACTCCATTCATTAATATATAGACCTCTACCATATCTCCTCTCAGCCGTCTCTCTTCCAGGTTGAAGAGCCCTAACCTTTATAGCCTCACTTCATAGGAGTATCTTTCCACCCCCTTAACCATTTTGGTGGCTCTTCTCTGTACCTTTTCTAATAATGCTATATCCTTTTTAAGATTCGGCGACCAGAATTGCACACAATATTCAAGGTGCAGTCGCACCATGGAGCGATACAGAGGCATTATAATATCCTTTGTTTTATTTTCCATTCCTTTCCTTATGATACTTAGCATTCTGTTTGCTCTCTTGGCTGCCGCTGCGCACTGGGCGGAGGGTTTTAACATACCGTATTATCCACGATGACGCCTAAATCTTTTTCCTGGGTGGTGGTTCCCAATGTGGAACCTTGCATCGTGTAACCTACTACTACTATTTAACACTTATATAGCACCACGCATGCAGCGCTGTACAGACATGAATACAAGAGACAATCCCTGCTCGTCGGAGTCCTGCTCGTCAGAGCTTACAATCTAGTCAAGACAGTACACAATACAAGACAGTACACAATACAATTTAGTACAAAGCATAGTATGGTCATACGGTTAGGTTATGCAAATGATGAGGAGTTAGGTTAAGATGAGGGATAGAAAATGATGGGGTTAGGTTAAGATGAAGGATGGAAGTCAGGATCTGAACGCGACAGTGAAGAGGTGGGTCTAACCTGGATCTGAAGAGGGCCAGAGAGGGTGCCTGGCGTATAGACGCAGGTAAGCTGTTCCAGGCGTAGGGTGCAGCCAGGTGAAAGGAGCGAAGTTGGGAGCTAGCAGTGCGAGTGAAAGGCTTAGATAGAAGTAGTTTGTTAGCAGAGCGAAGTTGTCGACGGGGGATGTAGGGAGAGATGAGAGGTACTGAGGGGCCGCAGAGTGAATGCACTTGTAGATCAGCAGGAGAAGCTTGAATTGGATGTGGAATTGAATGGGGAGCCAGTGAAGCGATTTGAGAAGAGGAGTAACATGGACATGGCGAGGCTGGTGGAAGATTAGTCGAGCAGCATGATTTTGTATAGATTGAATTGGGAAGAGATGGTTCACGGGGAGACCAGTCAGGAGTAAGTTGCAATAGTCGAGGGGGGTGGATAAGCGTTTTGGTGGTGTGTTCAGACAGGAAGGAGTGGATTTTGCTGATGCTGTAGAGAAAGAAACAGCAGGTTTTAGCTACGAGCAGGATATGTGTGGAGAAGGAGAGAGAGGTGTCAAAGATAACCCCCAGATTGCGGGCCAAGGGAACAGGATCGTAGATCCATCCACGGAGACTGAGAAAGAGGGAAGAGGAAGGGAGGAGTTGGAAGGAAAGACAAGGATTTCAGTCTTGGCCGTGTTCAATTTTAAGCGGCGATGAGACATCCAGGCAGCAATGTCAGAGAGGCAGGCAGAGATCTTGGTCTGGATTTCTGGGGAGATATGAGGTTTAGAAAGGTAGATCTGGGAGTCATCGGCATAGAGATGGTACTGAAAGCCATGGGAGGAGATAAGCGCGCCAAGGGATTGGATATAGAGAGAGAAAAGGAGGGGGGCCCAAGACGGATCCCTGGGGTATGCCAACATGGAGCGGGGTGGGAGACGAGGAGGAGCCACCAGAGCATACACTAAAGGAGTGATGGGAGAGGTGGGAGGAGAACCAGGATAATACGGAACCCTTGATACCAAGCGAGGAGAGGGTGGCGAGGAGAAAATTGTGGTCAACAGTGTCAAAGGCAGTGGAGAGGTCAAGAAGGATGAGTACAGAGTAGAGGCCCTTAGATTTAGCATGGAACAGGTCATTGGAGACCTTAGTAAGGTCTGTTTCAGTGGAGTGTAGGGGACGGAAGCCAGATTATAGTGGGTCCAAGAGAGCCTGGGAGGTGAGGAAGTTGAGGCAGCAGCAGTGGATAGCTCATTCTAGTAGTTTAGATATGAAAGGAAGGAGGGAGATGGGTCGATAGTTAGAAGGACAGGTGGGATCGAGTGAGGGTTTCTTGAGGAGAGGTGTGACAACAGCATGTTTGAAATCTACGGGGACGGTTGCAGTGGAAAGTGAAAGGTTGAGAATATGAGAGATGGTGGGGACAACGGTGGGGGATATGGAGTGTAGGAGATGGGTGGGGATAGGGTCAGAGGAGGAAAGAAGGAGTGGGTTTGGAGGAGGAAAGAAGGTGTGCGGTTTCCTCTTCGGAGATTGTAGGGAAGGAGGAGAGTGTAGCAGAGGAAGTGTGGACGGGGGGAGATCAGGGATTGGGGAATTGGAGGGTAATCTAGTGGATTTTGTCATGGAAGTAGTCAGCTAGGGTTTGGGCAGAGAGGGAGGGCGGCACTGGTGGCGGGGGACCTTGAGGAGAGAGTTGAGGGTATTAAAGAGGCGGCGAGGATCTGAGGCAAGGGAGTTAGTCAGATGGATGTAATATTTTTGTTTGGCAAGTGTTATGGCTGACTGGAAGGAGTCAAGCATGAATTTGAAGTGTAGAAGGTCTTCTGGGGAGCGGGATTTGGTCCAAGCACATTCAGCAGAACAGGCACAGATGCGTAAATAGTGGATTGTGGATGAGAGCCAGGGCTGGCGAGCAGAACGTCTAACAGGATGTGGGGTGGGTGGGGCCAGAGTGTCGAGAGCCGAGGATAGTGCAGTATTATAAGAGGATACTGCCTCGTCGACGGACTTGGAGGACATAATGGAGGAAAGAGATGGAGAAATGGTGGAGGAGAGAGTCGGGATCAATTTTATGGAGGTTTCTAAATAGGTCGGAGGAGACAGGATGAGGTTGGGACAGTGGAAGCTGAAGATTAAAGGTTAAAAAGTGATGGTCATATGAGGGAAGGATTGAGTTGCGGAAGTTTGAGGGAGAAGAATTAGAGAAGAGTATCAGGTCAAGGCAGTGGCCGTGCAGGTGAGTGGGGGCAGTGGAGCAAAGTTGGAGGTTAAATGAGGAGGTGAGGGCGAGAAACTTTAAAGCATGGGGATCGGAGGGGTGAATGTTAAAATTGCCAAGAATAAGAGTGGGGAAGAGGGATCCAGAAAGACGGAAAGCCTGGAGTCGAAGTTGGTAAGGAAGGTTGATTTGGATTTGTCGGGTGGGCGATAGATAACAGCTACTTGGAGGGGAAGTGGTGTGAGGAGGCGAATGGAGTGGACTTCGAAGGAGAGGGGGGAGTGTGATTGAGGCAGCAGGAGGGGTTGGAATTGGCAAGAGGGAGAAAGGAGAAGCCCAACACCACCACCGCGGCCAGTGGATCGAGGTGTATGGGAGAACTGATAGCCCCGTGGCAGAGAGCAGCAGCGGATGCGGTATCGTGTGGGGGGAGCCAGGTTTCAGTTAGGGCAAGAAGTTGTAGTGCATTAGTGATAGAGATCATGAGTAAAAGCAAGTTTGTTAGAGACTGAGCATGCGTTCCATAGGGCACATGCGAATGGGAGAGCGGAGGGGGAAAGGAGAGGGATATGGATAAGGTTGGATAAGTTCTCCAGGATCAAGCAGGAAGTCAGTCCTCACATATGGGTGACGTCGGCGCCGACGGAGCCCTCGCGGAGCAATTTCCCCAGCTTTCAAAGAAAGCCTTTGGGAATTGCAGCGCGCATGCGCGGTCCCCTTCCCGCCCAAGGGTGCCATCTTGCTCAGTCTTCTTTTTTCCACGGAGCCCTACAGACGCTGTTTGTGTTCGCCGCAGAAAAAGTTGATTTTATTTCTTATTCTTTTCTCGGTTCGACACCGGATCCTTTTCCCGCCCGGACCCGCTACACCGGTAACGGGTCCGTTCTTTATTTTTCGGTTTTTTGTCCTTCGTGACAAGCGTTCGCGCCATTTTTTCTTTTTCACTGGCAGCCCTGTCTTTTGACCTCGCAGGGGCCCTTTTTCCCCCGATGGCTGCCAGTGGGTTTAAAAAGTGTGATCGGTGTAAGAAACTTATGTCTCTTACCGACACACACGACAGCTGCCTCCGCTGCCTCGGACCCGATCATGACCCGATGATCTGTGGTCCGTGTGGCAAGATGTCCTCAAAAGCATTGAGGAGTCGGCAGCATCAAAGAGAATGAATCTTCTCTGACTCCGCGTCCGGCCGGGCCCGGACCTCGTCAGAGGCTTCGACGTCCCGGGACTCCGGTCCTGAGCATCGTCGGAGTTCCTCTGAGCGGGGGTCTCCTGCCCGGGAACATCATAGGAAGAAGAAACCCGCGAGGGCGGCGTTGGTGGATGCTCCTGGTTCCTCGAGGGCCAGGTCGCATAGCCCCGATAGCCGTCCCGGGTCCTCAGAGTCGGAGAGGCCTTCGAAACATTCTCGTCTCGAAATGGAGTCACCTGGACATGTGAGTACTATAGTCCTCCTGGACTCACCTCCGAAGGAGCCGACGTCGGGGTCTGCTGGGTCTCCTGAGCTCGGACTCAGGTTGACGGCCTTGGAGAGCAGTTTGGCTGCCTTCATGGACCAGCAGCGGGCATTGATCGCTGGCCTCGCCAGTGCATCTGCCCCGGCCACCGGGATGTCGATGTCTTAAGTCGACCCCGGAGACCGAGCCGATCCTCGAGTCCATGCGAGCTCGAGTCGATCCTCGGTCACGGTCTCCCTCGGCGTCGGGGCGGAGGGCATTGGTGCCCGCCCGACCGGAGCCGCTCGATTCCTCCTCCGAGGAGTCAGCCTGGGAAACGGAGGACGAAGAGTCACCTGGTACTTTTCGGACTCGGTGTGTCCCATCGGACTCACCCGAGTCCGAACCTCGGAGACGGTCCCCCCCCCCCCCCCGGAGGACACCCGGTTCTCGGACTTCGTGCGGGATATGGCCAAGGCCTTGGCATTCCCCGCGGATCCCGAGGAGGAGCCTCGGGCCGAAGAGCTCGATGCCCTCCAGTATGACTCTCCCCCAAAGGAGGCCTTTACTGTACCGGTTCCTCCGATGCTGGAACGACTTCTCTTCCGCATATGGGAGAGCCCGGCGTCAGCGCCGGTGTTAAGCAAGCGGGTCGATTCCATTTATCGAGTCCGCAAGAGCCCCGGGTTCCAAAAGGCACAACTACCACACCATTCCATGGTGGTGGAATCGGCCATGCATCGACTCGAGTCAGAAGATGCACTCCTCGGTGCCTTCCGGCCGGGAGGCCCGGAACCTGGATGCCCTCGGTAGGAAGTGCTTCCAGGGCTTTATGCTTGCTTGTCGAGTCCAGACCTAGCAGCTCTATATGGGCATGTATCTCCGAGACCTGGCAAAAGAAATTGCCGGGTTCTCTGCTGGTCTCTCCGAGGAACCTTTGCAGAGGTTCCAGGCCTTGTCCACTGGTATTCGAGAGTGCTCGAAGTTTATCTCTCGAGCAGCCTGCAATGGCTTCGAAGCATCGGCTCGAGTAGCCGGAGCCGGCATCGGTGCCCGCCGACAGGCTTGGCTTCAGTCATCCGACCTCGAGCCATGGGTGCAGGACAAGTTGGTCGATGTCCCCTGCAAAGGTGAAAACCTCTTTGGCAAGCCCATGGCTGAAAAGGCTGCACAGCTCGAGACTCTGACCAGGACTAGGCTGTCCAGAAAAACCTCTGCCCCTTCTCAGAAGAAGAAGGGCTCAGGAAAAAAGCCCTTTTACCCGAGGAAGGCGGCTGCCTGTAAACAATACCCTCATTATCAGGCCTCAGCAGCTCCCCAACAGGGTCAGCAGGCCAAGGGGCGGGGTAATGCGTCCCGTAGGCAACAGGCCCCCAAGCCCACAACACCGGCCCCTGCTCAGCAGGGTGGGGTTTTTTGACTCCATCAGCATAGCCTCTTCCCCTCCGCTGGTTTCTGTCAGCACAGGAGGCCGGCTGGTCCACTTTGCCCACAGATGGTCAGCCATCACATCAGATACCTGGGTGCTTCATATAGTTCAAAAAGGCTATCTTCTACACTTTCACCAGGTACCTCCCTCCTACTTTCCAGGGGAGCCTCCAAGACTCCCTCAGCACAGGGACTTACTCCTTCAGGAGTTAGCAAGTCTTCTTCAGGAACAGGCTGTGGAACCGGTGCCCCACCACCTGAGGGTTCAAGACTTTTATTCTAGGTATTTTCTGATAGCAAAACGAACAGGAGGCCTCAGACCCATCCTGGACTTGCGAAACCTCAACAAGTTCCTGGCAAGGGAAAAGTTCAAGATGCTTACCCTTGGAATCCTGCTGCCCTACCTCCAGCAGGGAGACTGGCTATGCTCCTTAGATCTGAAGGATGCCTATACTCACATCCTTATTCATCCAGACCACAGACAATATCTCAGGTTTGTTGTGGGAGGAAATCATTACCAGTACCGAGTACTGCCCTTTGGCCTATCCTCCGCCCCCAGGGTGTTCACCAAATGCCTAGCAGTGGTGGCGGCCTATCTAAGACTTCAAGGCCTTTTTGTGTTTCCATACTTGGACGACTGGCTCATCGGGGCCCAGTCTTCCCAAGAGGCCACTCAGGCCACTCATCGCACTGTGACTCTGCTCCAGTACTTGGGCTTTGTCATAAACTTCGCAAAGTCCACTTTGCTCCCCTCTCAAGACCTCAAATTCATCGGCGCAAAGTTGAGCACCCTTCAGGCGCGGGCCTTCCTGCCTCTAGACAGAGCACACAGGCTCATGGATCTCGCCAGCCACTTTCACAGCAATTCCCTGGTCTCTGCCAGGCAATTTCTGAGACTGCTCGGCCATATGGCTTCCACGGTCCATGTGACCCCCAATGCCCACCTGAACATGTGACCTGCTCAGTGGTGCCTTCGAACTCAGTGGCATCAAGCCACAGGGAACCTTGCAGACTCAGTACAGGTATCCGACCTGCTGGTCTCTTCTCTGCGGTGGTGGCTTCATCTGCCAAACCTGCTGCTGGGAGTGGATTTTCAATCTCCTCCGTATTCTCAGGTGCTAACAACCGATGCTTCTCTCCTGGGTTGGGGAGCACATTGCCAAGGGACATGTACTCAAGGCCTCTGGACTCCTTGGGAGTCTGCTCAGCAGATAAACTTCCTGGAGCTCAGAGCCATCCGCCTAGCTCTGAGGGCCTTCTCCCACCTCACTTCTCACCAGTCTGTGCTGGTCCAGACGGACAATCAAGTTGCAATGTTCTACGTGAACAAACAAGGAGGAACAGGCTCCTTCCTTCTCTGTCAGGAGGCACAAAAACTGTGCTCTTGGGCCGTCCACCACGGCATCCTCCTCAAAGCTGTCTATCTCCCAGGTCAGGAAAATTACCTGGCAGACAAGCTAAGCAGGATCCTCCAACCACACGAATGGAGATTGGATCCATTGGTGGTTCAGCGGATCTTTCTCAAGTGGGGCCTCCCCACCATGGATCTGTTTGCCAGTCCTCTGAACCGGCAACTTCCCAGATTCTGCTCTCGACAACCGCATCCTGTCAGAGTAGCGGCGGATGCTTTTCTGATTCCATGGTCCACAGGCCTCTTGTATGCCTTTCCTCCCATGCCGCTGGTGTCTCGGACGCTCTTCAAAGTTCTCAGAGACAGGGCCTCGATGATCCTAGTGGCTCCCCGGTGGCCGAGACAACCTTGGTTCCCGCTTCTAATGCAGCTGGCGGTGGACAGTCCTCTTCCTCGGGGGTTTCAACCCGATCTCCTGACACAGGATCAGGGGTCTCTCCTACACCCCAACCTCTGGTCCCTTCATCTGATGGCCTGGCTGCTGAAAGGGTAGTCCTTGCTCCCCTCCAGCTGCCTCGGGAGGTGGAAGAGGTTGTCTTGGCCTCGAGGAGGCCTTCCACCCGGAAGTCCTACGCTCTTAAGTGGCATCGGTTCTCCATTTGGTGTGCTCAGCAGTCTGAGAATCCCTTCTCCTGCTTGGTGGCAGTGGTCTTGCAATGTTTGCTTTACCTCTCCAATCTGGGCCTTAAGTCCAACTCTGTCAGAGTCCACCTCAGTGCTCTCTCTGCACATCATGCACAGGTGGATGGCAGGCCTCTTTCCAACCACCCTTTAGTGGCTCGTTTTCTCCGTGGCCTCCTTCTCCTTAAGCCTCCTTTGCGGCCTCCAGCCCCTGAATGGGATCTGAATGTGGTCTTGCAGCGGATTACCTGTCCGCCTTTTGATCCTATGGCTACCTGCCCTCTTCGTTTTCTTTCCTGGAAAATTTTGTTTTTGGTAGCCCTTACTTCTGCTAGGCGCGTTAGTGAACTGCAGGCCCTAGTGTCTGATCCCCCTTACACTAGGTTCTACAGGAATAGGGTAGTCTTGCGGACTCACCCTAAGTTTCTTCCAAAGGTGGTTTCTCCGTTTCATATCAACCAGGAGGTAGTTCTCCCCACCTTTTTTCCCAGGCCCCACTCCTGCCGAGCTGAGATGGTCCTGCATACCCTGGACTGTAGGAGGGCCTTATCCTTCTACCTAGACCGTACACGAGAGCATAGGAGAGCTGTTCAGCTCTTCGTTTCTTTTGACCCCAATAAGTTGGGGCTGCCTGTCTCCAAGCGTACTTTGTCCATATGGGTTGCTGACTGTATCGCTTGGGCTTATGGGGCAGCCGGCCTCTCGTTGGAGGGTCGAGTCACGGCTTATCATGTTAGGGCGAAGGCTGCGTCAGTGGCTCATCTCCGCTCTGTTCCGTTGGCAGACATCTGCCGGGCCGCTACTTGGTCTTCAAGCCAGACTTTTGCGGCCCATTACTGCCTGGAGAGGGAGTCCCGCAGGGACAGTGCTTTCGGACAGGCAGCCCTCCATAATCTCTTTGAGGTTAGGCAACTCCTACCCTCCGGCCCTGATGTTGGGCTACCGGTTGGAGGCGTTTTCAGAGAAGATTCCTTCCTTCTGTGCTACTGAGCTAGAGGGAGCTCATTTTTCCGCTTGAGGTCTCCGGTAGCCTTAAGCTAGGGAGTCCCATATGTGAGGACTGACTTCCTGCTTGATCCTGGAGAAAGAGTAGTTACTCACCTGTAACAGGTGTTCTCCAGGAGCAGCAGGAATCAGTCCTCACAACCCTCCCTCCTCCTCTTGGAGTTGCAGTCCTCTCATTTCGTTTTTGCTAATTTTTTTGCTGTCTTTTAGCTATGTCATCAGACTGAGCAAGATGGCACCCTTGGGCGGGAAGGGGACCGCGCATGCGTGCCGCAATTCCCAAAGGCTTTCTTTGAAAGCTGGAGAAATTGCTCCGCGAGGGCTCCGTCGGTGCTGACGTCACCCATATGTGAGGACTGATTCCTGCTGCTCCTGGAGAACACCTGTTACAGGTAAGTAACTACTCTTTACGTGAGGATTTCTTTCCAGAGTAAGTCTGCGATCTAGGGGGACTGTTATGTAAGGATCTATTTTCAGAATAATACAGGGATCTAGAGGGACTAGGGTACGGACAGGCGTCACCGGGTGAGTGTTCTTTCCACGTGGTAGAGAGATTGGGGCTAGAGTGAGGGAGGGCGGAAGGGGGAAGGAGGGGGGGATATGGATGAGATTAGATAGGGTACATGAGGAACTCTTCTTAGAATGGAAAAGATATCGGGGGGGGGGGGGCAGGATTGATACCTGATGAGAGAAAGAGAAGTAGTAGAGAGTGGGGTAAAGCGGAGGCAGTGCGGCGGAAGCAAGGGTGGGGTTGCCTTAAAGCAGCGGTTCTCAACCTGGGGGTCGCTACAGGATTTAGCGGGGGTCGCTAAGTCTCCACCAAGTTAAAAAAAAAAATAAAAAAATTAAGACGCGCACAAGTTGCTGCCGCTGCCGAGTCCGCTTCTCTGCAGCGGCAAACTCCCCGCCGCCTCCTGCAGCCGTGGCTCCCTGCCTCTTAGGGAACCGCAGCTGTGCCTGTAAAATCGTTGTGGAGCTCTTCCTGTTTCGACGGGCTCCGTGCAGCATTGTCCCGCCTCCAAAGGAAGTTGTTTACCACTTCCTTTGGAGGCGGGACAATGCTGCATGGAGCCCGTCGAGACAGGAAGGGCTCCAACGATTTTACAGGCACAGCTACGGTTCCCTAAGAGGCAGGGAGCCGCGGCTGCATTAGAAGGGAGGCAGACATGGGGAGAGGTGATGAGGGGGCAGGGAACCTGCAACACGGCTGACATCGACAGAGGGGGACTGACATCGAGGGGGGGGGGCTGACATGGAGGGATGGAGCTGATCTCCAGGAACAAGCAGGAATGAGTCTTCACATATGGGTACGTCGGTACCGACGGAGCCTGCACGGGAATACTCCCCAGCATCCAATCAGAAAGCTTTTGGGAGCATCCCTCGCGCCTGCGCACTGACTTCCCGCCTTTTCCACTTCTTCTCCTCAGTTTTCGTTTTTCCACGGAGCCGGCAGGACGTCCTCCTGTCACCGCAGAAACCTTTTTCTTTAAATTCTTCATTTCTTGTTTTCTTGTGGTCGCGGCTGTTTTTTCCCGCCACCACCGGTACCGCCGGTGTTTTTTTCTTTTCTTTTTCTTAAACTCAGAGATTTTTCCCTCTGCTTCTGTCTTAACTTTTTGGGCCTACAAGGCCTCTTCATCATGGAGCCGCCTTCTCCTAAGAAGTGCCTTCACTGTGGAAACACAGTTTTCTTTTTAGACTCCAATAACTGGTGTCTAACCTGTTTGGGTCCTGACCCTTTTTCCCCTGAACCATCAGGCTGCAATACTGTGAGAAGACCTTCCCTATTTCGAGTTTCCCTCGATACCGTTTTCACTCCGGCAGTGAAGGCACCGGTTTTTTTCTTCTCTACAGGATCAGGTAACCCACAAACAGTCTGTTAAGACTTGCCAATCCTTGAGTGGTAGGTCTCATGCCAAGCATGATGATGGCTCCGGCCTTGCCCTCAAGACCCCATTGGCATTAAAACCCCGGCGGGAGTCTTCGGGCTCCAAAGCATTTCAGGGGTTTCAGGTTGTTCCTGGGGCTCACCCCTCACAGAACATACCTGAGCCATGCTCGGTGGTGGTATCCGCTTCGAGCAGTACCGATACCCCGGCATCGGCACCGGTGTCGAGTGTTCCACTCTTCACCAGGGATCGTCATCTGGCGTCCTCGGTACTTTCGGGACCGATCGATACGACCCAGAGTGACTTTCCTGTATCGGCATCGCCGATACCACCACCGACGTCGGTGCCCTCTATTTATTTTATTTATTTATTTAACAGTATTTCTAAACCGCCTTATCTTAATAATCAAGGTGGTATCACAGCAAACAATCAGGTGAAGTGAGTGTGTTATACATGCAGTGGGGGGAAATTGAGTGTGTGTCGTGTTGTGTGTTAGATTGGTATGATCTATTTACAGAGTGGGCTATATACAGTGGTGCAAAAACAAATTCATGCATACGTTGGTTAGGCGAGATCATGTGCTGTTGTTCATTCTCTGAAGTCATGTAATGTGTCCATAGTGTTCTATGAACAGTATGGTTTTCAGCTGTTTTCTGAAGTCTTTTAGGTCTGTAGTGGCCCTCAAGTCGTCCGGGAGTTTGTTCCATATTGTTGGAGCGGCCATTGAGAGTGCTCTGTCTGTTGTGTCCTTGCGTGTGTGTTTGTATTCACTGGGGGTGCTGACTCTGTTGTGGGTTTGTTTTCTTCTGGGACGCGTACTGGTGGCTGATTGTATGAGGGTGCGTAGGCTGTTGGCTGATGTGTGGTGTTTGATCTTGAATAAGTTTATGATAGTTTTGTATTTGATGCGTGCACCGATTGGAACATGCATCGAGTCTATCGATGCATTAGACATGCATCGATAGACTCGCTCCCTTCGATGCCGAGTCTGGAATCGATATCTAGTCTAGATGACTGGGTAACGACGCGTCTTGGAACCGACCCTTATCGTTTCCGGATATGCAGTACCAAGGATATTCACCAAGACTCTCTGGTTACCTCGGTACCGCTTGAGCAGCCTCCGATGACTGCCTCGATGACATTACCGTCTCCGATTCCGCCTCAGCTGCCGGTATCGGTATCGAGGTCGATTCCTGCAGTTATATCGGTACCATTGATCCTTTCTATGCCTAGTTTGGAATCGATACCTGGCATGGATGATGCAATACTAACTGCCTCAAATCGTGACTGCCAGTATCACTGTCCATCTAGTAGAGTTCTTTTTCTGCACCAGACCAGTACATCCTCTGGTGCTCAAGCTGCTTCTTCAACCTTAGCCTACCCAGGGATGGTTCCCATTGGAGATCCTTCTTTTCAGAAATTTCTCCTTGATATGGCAACCTTTCTTGCTATTCCTATCCCTGGCTGTGACCTTAACCAAGGCTCTCCTGCAGAAAAGGAAAATATAATGCTTCCTTTACATCATTCTTTGCAGGATCTTCTAAGAATATGGGAATCACCTTTAAGGGTTCTCTCATCTTCTACAGCAACTAATGTTCTGTATCAGGTGCCCCCCTCTCCAGGGTTTCAAAAGACTGAACTTCCCCATCATTCCATTGTAGTGGAATCAGCAATGAGGAAAGTAAAAAGCAAGAAGAAGCATTCTTCTTATCCGCCAGGTCGTGCATCTAGAGCACTTGATGCCTTTGGACGTCAAACCTTCCAAACATCTATGCTGGCATCAAGAATTATTTCTTATATATTTTATATGAGTCTAACACTCCAGGAGGTCACAAAGAAATTATCTCTTTTGACTCCTTTTTTGTCAGAGCCTAAGGCCGCTGACTATTCCTTGCTTCTTAGTCATAGCTGGAATATCTCTTGGTTTCTTTCTCGTCCTTCTCTAGACTCTTTTGAGTCTGTTAGCAGATCCTCTGCTATTGCCATAGGAGCACGTCGTAGAGCCTGGCTCCAAGCTTCAGACTTGAGCAGATGGGCACAACACACACTGGGTAATTCTCCTTGTACTGGAGAAAATCTCTTCAATAAGGAGGCTTTACGTCAGGTTGCTCATTGCTCCACTGACTTCCCTGGTTCTGGAGACCATTCTAAGCCGCCTTCTTCCCCAGGAGGTAGGAAATGTCCTACCAAACCTTTCCCTAAGAAAAGAAGGTTTCATTCTTCTCCTGCCCATCATCCAGATGTACCCAAGCAAGGGACACCTCGTCCTAGTCTGAAGTTTCCAAACTCTAGCCAGTCTGAGCATACCCAGCAACCATAGGTTCTGAAGGTTGCAATCTACAGTTAACTTCTTCCTAGCAGAAGTTTGTTCACTGTTTTTTCTTAAAGCTCTACACTGGGGTTTTCCTTTTTCAGTATGCTAAGCTGTCAGGATATTCTTGTCCATGGGTTACAGAATTCTCCTCTTCTTACTACCAAGAAGGGAAGTTACAACTATCCCATGATAGTTTCTGTCCCAACATGAACATTTTTTCCTTCAGCTGGCTCGCCATATGGGTAAGTCACCCTCCAATTACCTGTTTTTTCTACCCTCTCATCCAGGGTTTCCTCTGACTGAGTGGTACCATACTGAAAAGCTTCTCTAGCCTTTCATTCCAGTGTAGACTTTTTGTTTCCTTGAATACATTCTCAAGATAACTCATTAGGCAGGGACAGGAATATCTCCTCTCCCTTTGTCTGTTTCTCTTTGTTTTGCACAGGAAGATTCTCTCTGCTGTCTTTTTCAGCTGCTGTGCATGCAGGAGTTCCAGTGATTGAACTACTGGTACTTTTCCAGGCAATTTTTGTCTAGCTTCAGTAGTGATTCCAAGCTAGTCCTCATCTATCTTGGATAATCCTACTCACTTTAGGCTTCTCACATTATCTTCTTTCTAGCCATCTCCTTTTCCTAGGATGTGGCAACACACCTGACTTCAGTCAGTTTTATCTCATAGTTCTCCTGCACAATGCTCTCTGCAATCTTCAGAGAAGCTTTCTACTATGGGCCCTTGCTACAGAGCATTGAGCTTTGTCTCTGAGGGCTATCCTATATAGTAGAATAAAGCTTATAAATCATTCCCATGACTGTGAGGGTTCTCCACACCCTCTTGTCTCCTGTTATAATTCAGATTATAAGCTTTTTCTGCGTGAATATCCAAGGCAACTAGTAACGCATGATACCCCTATGTCCCTCCAGTGGGTCCTCCTGGTATCTTCTCTATGCGTTTCTACCCATCTACCATGTCAGAGTTCTAAAGGACTCCCGACTTGCCCTTTGCAGACTGATATTATCCTCTGTTTTTCACGCAACCATCCTGGTTATTTTACTGGATTGCATTCCTGCATCCTCTTAGCCCACGGAAATAGATTCTCTATATATCTGTCAAGTGGGTTTCACCCTCTTGTTTTTTGATGAATCTTTCCCCTTCACATTCCCCATGTGAATGTTCTTATGGGGCTTAGTGGTAAACATGTATCTTCAGACTCATATTCATGTATGTATATATCTCTATATATGCATCTACATAATATGTCTGTAAGCTGTGTGTGCATAAATTATGCCCCTATATATATATATATATATATATATATATATATATATATATATATATATATATATCTTTACACATATATATAGGTATATATATCCCCCTATATATATATGTATCTGTTGGGAGGCTTTTTATAGGTCGATATGTATTACATACTATCTCCCTAACTGTCTATGCTATAAAAAGTTTTACCTTCTTAGAGGTTCCAGACAGTGGGCTTCCATATTTTCATACTGTTCCTCAGTATGTGGGGGCTCTTATGCACACAACCATTGCTGTGGTGCTAACAGCTTCCACTTTGCCCTAAGTCTCCCTATCCTTGAAGCGTCAGGCTTCAATATCTTTCCTATCTCTCACCAGCTAGGAAAGACAGTGTACATCTTCATTAGTTCTGAGTACACATCTGTTCTCCTTGGGAATACGGGCTTCTTTCCATACCCCTCCTTCCCTCTAGGACTGGGCTAGTTGTCCAAATCGGTCAGTCTTCTTTTAGTCCTCAATGTTAATGACTCTGCACCTAAAAGAATTTTCAGCTTTTCCCATAAAGCTTTCCATTGAAGACCTGCCGTTCTTATCCTGCCCCAGTTGACACCTGGGTCTCCTGCTATTCCAGGTTTGGACCTTCATCCTCACTGCTGTGAGGTCACCTTGAGGATTCCACTACTGCATATCCAGTAGACTCCATCCCGCTCTCTACTCCCTACAATCCAGTAGGTAAGCTCCATATTATAATTGTTCATTAAATAATTTTAATGATACTTATCATACATACCAAGGAATCCTCTTCTGTAGTCCTTAGGTTGCTGTTTTTTCTTTACAGCTCCTCTCTTCTCAACTCCTACCCTCCATCCCTCATGGGATGCCGGAGATTCCTGTGTGGAAAATGCACTCCTGATCCAGGGACACGCATTTTATGGGATCTCCCCCTGGCATCTATAGCTAGGGAGTCCCCATATGTGAAGACTCATTCCTGCTTGTTCCTGGAGATAGCACAGTTACTTACCTGTAACAGGTGATCTCTGGGAACAGCAGGAATAAGTCTTCACAACCCACCCACCTCCCCTAGGAGTTGTATCTATCTATCTATCTTCCTTTCCTCTTTCTCTCCTTTGTCTCAGCTATGAAACTCAACTGAGGAGAAGTGGAAAAGGCGGGAAGTCAGTGCGCAGGTGCGAGGGATGCTCCCAAAAGCTTTCTGATTGGATGCTGGGGAGCATTCCCGTGCAGGCTCCGTCGGTACCGACGTACCCATATGTGAAGACTTATTCCTGCTGTTCCCAGAGATCACCTGTTATAGGTAAGTAACTGTGCTATATGGATGGATGGATGGAGGGAGGGGGGCTGACATAGACAGATGGAAGGATAGGGGCTGACATGGAGGGAGGGAGGGGGCTGACATGGAGGGAGGGATGGATGGAGGGGGGCTGACATGGACGGATGGAAGGATGGGGGCTGACATGGAGGGAGGGGGGCTGACATGGAGGGATGGAGGGAGGGGGCTGGCATGGACAAAGGGGAGAGACAGGGGGACATACTGGACAGATGGGATAAATGCTGGACAGAGGCGAGAGACAGTGCGGGTTAGGATTATAATGGGCTGATGGAGGAGCTAGCACTGCTAATGGGCAGATGGGGGGGGCTAGGACTGGTAATGGGTTGATTAGGGAAGGCTAGGACTGGGAATGGACTTATCAAGGGGGGGGGGTAGGACTGGTAATGGACTGATGGGGGTCTAGCATTGGAAATGAGCTGATCGGTGAGGTTAGGACTGGAAATGGGCTGATTAGGGGAGCCTAGCACTGGTAATGGGGTTGAGGGGGGGACTAGCACTGGAAATGAGCTGATTAGGGGAGGCTAGGACTGGTAATGGGTTGATGGGGTGGGGTAGGACTGGTAATGGACTGATGGGAGGCTAGCATTGGAAATGAGCTGATCGGGGGGGGGCTATGACTGGAAATGAGCTGATTAGTGGAGGCTAGGACTGGTAATGAGCTGATGGGGGGGTAGGACTGGTATTGGGCTGATTAGGGGTGGCTAGCACTGGTAATGGGGTTGAGGGGGATTAGCACGAAGTGAGCTGATTGGGGGGCTTTGACTGGGAATGGGCTGATTGTGGGGAGGGGAGGATAGAGCTGCTGGCCCTGGAAGAAAACTGGGGGCTAAGGCTACAAGTGGGCTGATATAAGGGGATGGGAGAATGGAACTGGAAGGGAGTGGATCTGAGAGGGGCTGCTATGGTATTTGTACTAGAAGGGACTGGTCAGTGGGGAAGGAGGGGGAATGGAAGGGAATGGACACCAGTGGCAGTCATGGGAATGCAAGTTGACATTGGAAGGTACTGGGAGTGAGGACTGGAAAGGGGCTGAAACTGGGGAGGGTTACTGGGACTGGAAATAGGCTGATAGAAAGAAGTGAAGAAAACAAAAGAGATAAGAAATGGCAGATGGACCATAGACCACAGAAAGAGAGCTAAGAGAAGACAGGAAAGCAGAAGCCTCAGATCGGGACCAGCATGATCAGGGAATAAATTGGTCAGACAACAAAGGTAGAAAAAATAATTTTATTTCATATTAGTGATTTGACTACAAAATGATCATAATTTTGAAATCAAATATTGTTACTTGTGATTAATTATTGTGGTTTAAATAAGTATTTTATAAATAAAAACATATTGCAAAGGCCTATAATATATTAATAATTCTCCAGGACCAAGCAGGAAGTCAGTCCTCACATATGGGTGACGTCGGCGCCGACGGAGCCCTCGCGGAGCAATTTTCCCCAGCTTTCAAAGAAAGCCTTTGGGAATTGCAGCGCGCATGCGCGGTCCTCTTCCCGCCAAAGGGTGCCATCTTGCTCAGTCTTCTTTTTTCCGCGCTACAGACGTTGTCTGTGAATCCCCGCAGAAAAGTTGATTTTTTCTCTATTCCCGGACTCGCGACGCCGGTTGCGAGTCCGTTCCTTATTTTTCGGTTTTTTGTCCTTCGTGACAGATTTCGCGCCTTTTTCCTTTTTCCCTGGCAGCCCGGTCATTCGACCTCGCAGGGGCCCTTTTTCCCCCGATGGCTGCCAGTGGCTTTAAAAAGTGTGATCTCTGTAAGAAACTCATGTCTCTTACAGACACTCATGACTTCTGCCTCCGCTG
Organism: Ichthyophis bannanicus; assembly: GCA_033557465.1. NCBI lineage: Eukaryota > Metazoa > Chordata > Amphibia > Gymnophiona > Ichthyophiidae > Ichthyophis > Ichthyophis bannanicus. The sequence continues at coordinate 341,363,610 of CM066032.1, forward strand.
CCTCGGACCAGATCATGACTCCATGATCTGTGTGCCATGCAGCAAAATGTCCTCAAAAGCATTGAGGAGTTGGCAGCATCAACGTGAGCGTATCTTCTCTGACTCCGGCCAGGCTCGGACCTCGTCAGAGGCTTCGACGTCTCGGGACTCTGGTCCTGAGCATCGTCGAAGTTCCTCTGAAAGGGGGTCTCCTACCCGGGAACATCAACGGAAGAAGAAACCCGCGAGGGCGGGATCGGTGGACGCTCCTGTTTCCTCGAGGGCCAGGTCGCATAGCCCCGATTCCCGTCCTGGGTCCTCGGAGATGGAGAGGCCGTCAAAACATCCTCGACTCGATGTGGACTTGCCCGCTCACGTGAGTACTGTTGTCCTCGTTGACTCGCCTCCGAAGGACCCGACGTCGGGCCCGACGCCGTCGGGGCCCGAGTCGGGGGCTGCTGGGTCTCCTGAGCTCGGACTCAGGTTGACTGCCTTGGAGAGCAGTCTGACTGCCTTCATGGACCAGCAGCGGATATTGATCGCTGGCCTCGCCGGTGTTTCTGCCCTGACCGCCGGGACGTCGACCTCCAAATCGACCCCGGAGACCGAGCCGATCCTCGAGTCCATGAGGGCTCGAGTCGATCCTCGGTCGAGGTCTCCTTCGGCCTCCCGTTCGGGACCGAGGTCGTCGACGCCGACTCCCTCGGCGTCGGAGCGGATAGCATCGGTGCCCGCCCGACCGGAGCTGCTCGACTCCTCCTCCGAGGAGTCGGCCTGGGAATCTGAGGACGAAGAGTCACCTGGTTCCTTTCGGACTCGGTGTGTCCCTTCGGACTCTCCCGAGTCCGAACCTCGGAGACGGTCCCCCCCGGAGGATACCCGGTTCTCGGACTTTGTGAGGGATATGGTCAAGGCCTTGGCCTTCCCCGCAGATCCCGAGGAGGAGCCTCGAGTCGAAGAACTCGATGCCCTCCAATATGACTCTCCCCCGAAGAAGGCCTTTATTATACCAGTTCCTCCGATGCTGGAACGACTTCTCTTCCGCATGTGGGAGAGCCCGGCGTCGTCGCCGGTATTAAGCAAGCGGGTCGATTCCATTTATCGAGTCCGCAAGAGCCCCGGCTTCCAAAAGGCACAACTACCGTACCATTCCATGGTGGTGGAATCGGCCATGCATAGACTTAAGAGTCAAAAAATGCACTCCTCGGTGCCCCCTGGTAGGGAAGCCTGAAGCCTGGATGCCCTCGGTAGGGATTGCTTCCAGGGCTCTATGCTTGCTTGTCGAGTCCAGACTTACCAGCTCTACATGGGCATGTATCTCCGAGACCTGGCTAAGGAAATAGCCGGGTTCTCTGCTGGTCTCTCCGACGAGCCTTTGCAGAGGTTCCAAACCTTGTCTACTGGTATTCGAGAGTGCTCCAAGTTTATATCTCGAGCAGCCTATGATGGTTTTGAGGCTTCGGCTCGAGTAGCTGCGGCCGGCATCGGTGGACGCCACCAGGCTTGGCTTCAGACGTCCGACCTCGAGCCCTGGGTACAGGACAAGTTGGTCGATGTCCCCTGCCGAGGTGATAACCTCTTTGGCAAGCCCATGGATGAGAAGGCTGCCCAAATCGAGACGGAGACTCTCACCAGGACTCGTCTCTCAAGGAAGACCTCTGCCCCTTCTCAAAAGAAGAAGGGCTCGGGGAAAAAGCCCTTTTACCCAAGGAAGGCGGCTGCCTATAAATACTACCCTCAGTATCAGGCCACAGCAGCTCCCCCACAGGGAAAGCAGGCCAAGGGACGGGGTAATGGGTCCCGTAGGCAACAAGCCCCCAAGCCTGCACCACCGGCCCCTGCTCAGCAGCGTGGGGGTTTTTGACTTCATCAGCATAGCCTCTCCCCCTCTGCTGGTTTCTCTCAGCACAGGAGGCCAGCTGGTCCACTTTGCCCACAGGTGGTCCGACATCACCACAGATACCTGGGTACTTCACATAGTTCAGAAGGGTTATCTTCTTCACTTTCACCAGGTACCTCCCTCCTACTTTCCAGGGGAGCCTCCCAGACTCCCTTTGCACAGGGACTTACTCCTTCAGGAGTTAGCAAGTCTCGTTCAGGAACAAGCCGTGGAACCGGTGCCCCACCACCTGCAGGGTCAAGGGTTTTACTCCAGGTACTTCCTGATTCCAAAAAGAACAGGAGGCCTCAGACCCATCCTGGACTTGCGAAACCTCAACAAGTTCCTTGCAAAGGAGAAGTTCAAGATGCTTACCCTTGGAATCCTGCTGCCCTACCTCCAGCAGGGAGACTGGCTATGCTCCTTGGATCTAAAGGATGCGTATACTCATATCCTCATTCATCCAGACCACAGACAATATCTCAGATTTGTTGTGGGAGGAAATCATTACCAGTACAGAGTACTGCCCTTTGGCCTATCCTCCGCCCCCAGGGTGTTCACCAAATGCCTAGCAGTGGTGGCGGCCTATCTAAGACTTCAGGGTCTTTTTGTGTTCCCATACCTGGACGACTGGCTCATCAGAGCCCCATCTTCACCAGAGGCCGCTCAGGCCACTCATCGTACTGTGGCTCTGCTCCAGCACTTGGGTTTTGTCATAAACTTCGCAAAGTCCACTTTGCTCCCCTCTCAAAATCTCGAGATCATGAGGCGCCCGGTTGGACACACTTCAGGCGCGGGCCTTCCTCCCTCTGGATAGGGCCAAGCGGCTCATGGATCTCGCCAGCCACTTTCACAGCAATGCGCTGGTCTCCGCCAGGCACTTTCTGAGACTGCTCAGCCATATGGCTTCCACGGTCCATGTGACCCTAATGCCCGACTGAACATGCGTCCTGCTCAGTGGTGCCTTCGCACTCAATGGCATCAGGCCACGGGGAGCCTAGCGGACTCCGTACAGATCTCCGACCAGCTGGTCTCATCTCTGCGATGGTGGCTTCATCTGCCAAACCTAGTGCTAGGGGTGGCTTTTCAGCCCCCTCCGCATTCTCAGGTCCTGACGACCGATGCTTCCCTCCTGGGTTGGGGAGCACATTGCCAAGGGTCATGTACTCAAGGCCTCTGGAATCCTTGGGAGTCTGCTCAACAGATAAACTTCCTGGAGCTCAGAGCCATCCGCCTAGCGCTCAGAGCCTTCTCTCACCTGGTATCCCACCAGTCGCTGCTGATACAGACGGACAACCAGGTTGCCATGTTCTACGTAAACAAACAAGGCGGTACAGGCTCCTTCCTCCTCTGTCAGGAGGCACAACAGCTCTGCTCTTGGGCAGTCCGCCACGGCATCCTCCTCAGGGCTGTCTATCTCCCAGGTCAAGAAAATTACCTGGCCGACAAGCTCAGCAGGATCCTCCAGCCACACGAGTGGAGGCTGGATCCGATGGTGGTTCAGCAAATCTTTCTCAAGTGGGGTCTCCCCACCATGGATCTGTTTGCCAGTCCTCTGAACCGCAGCTGCCCAGATTCTGCTCTCGACAGCCGCATCCTCTCAGAGTAACGGCGGATGCTTTTCTGATTCCATGGTCCACCGGCCTCTTGTATGCCTTTCCTCCCATACCACTGGTGTCTCGGACGCTCTTCAAGGTTCTCAGAGACAAAGCATCGATGATCCTAGTGGCTCCCCGGTGGCCGAGACAACCTTGGTTCCCGCTTCTGATGCAGCTGGCGGTGGACAGTCCTCTTCCTCTGGGCTTTCAGCCCGACCTCCTGTCACAGGATCAGGGGACTCTCCTACACCCCAACCTCCGGTCCCTTCATCTGATAGCCTGGCTGTTGAAAGGGTAGTCCTTGCTCCTCTGCAGCTACCTCCAGATGTGGAGGAGGTCGTCTTGGCCTCCAGCAGGCCCTCCACCCGGAAGTCCTACGCTCTTAAGTGGCGTTGGTTCTCCGTCTGGTGTACTCAGCAGTCTCAAGATCCCTTCTCCTGTTCAGCATCAGTGGTCTTGCAGTAATTGCTCTCTCTCTCTAACCTTGGACTTAAGGTCAACTCAGTCAAGGTCCATCTCAGTGCTCTTTCTGCGCATCACATGCCAGTAAATGGTAGACCTCTTTCCAGCCACCCTCTGGTGGCTCGTTTTCTCAGAGGCCTCCTTCTCCTTAAGCCACCTTTGCGCCCGCCAGCCCCGGACTGGGATCTCAATGTGGTTTTGCAGCGGATTACCTGTCCGCCTTTTGAGCCTATGGCTACCTGTCCACTTCGTTTTCTTTTGTGGAAAACCTTGTTCTTGGTAGCCCTCACTTCTGCTAGACGCGTTAGTGAGTTGCAGGCCCTCGTATCTGATCCTCCTTACACTAGGTTCTACAAGAACCGGGTAGTCCTACGGACTCACCCTAAGTTTCTTCCCAAAGTGGTAACCCCTTTTCACATCAACCAGGAGGTGGTACTTCCAACCTACTTTCCCAGGCCACACTCCAGCCGAGCTGAAATGGTCCTGCATACCCTGGACTGTAGAAGGGCGTTGACCTTCTACCTTGACCGTACGCGGGAGCACCGAAGAGCTGTTCAGCTCTTCGTGTCTTATGACCCCAACAAGTTGGGGCTCCCGGTCTCCAAGCGTACTCTGTCCATCTGGATTGCTGACTGTATCGCTTGGGCTTACGAGGCAGCCGGCCTCGTGCTGGAAGGTAGAGTCACAGCTCATCGTGTTCGGGCGAAGGCTACGTCAGTGGCTTACCTCCGCTCTGTTCCATTGGCAGACATCTGCCGGGCCGCTACTTGGTCTTCAAGCCAGACTTTTGCAGCCCATTACTGCCTGGAGAGGGAGTCCCGCAGGGACAGTGCTTTCGGACAGGCAGTCCTCCGTAACCTCTTTGAGGTATAGGCAACTCCTACCCTCCATCCCGGATGTTGGGCTACCGGTTGGAGACGTATTCAGAGAAGATTCCTTCCTTCTGTGCTCCTGAGCTAGAGGGAGCTCATTTTTGTGCTTAGGGTCTCCGGTAGCCTTAAGCTTGGGAGTCCCATATGTGAGGACTGACTTCCTGCTTGGTCCTGGAGAAAGCGTAGTTACTCACCTGTAACAGGTGTTTTCCAGGAGCAGCAGGAATCAGTCCTCACAACCCTCCCTCCTCCCCTTGGTGTTGCAGTTCAATGCTTTCGTTTTTGCTAATTTTTTGCTGTCTTTTAGCTATGTCATCAGAATGACCGGGCTGCCAGGGAAAAAGGAAAAAGGCGCGAAATCTGTCACGAAGGACAAAAAACTGAAAAATAAGGAACGGACTCGCAACCGGCGTCGCGAGTCCGGGAATAGAGAAAAAATCAACTTTTCTGCGGGGATTCACAGACAACGTCTGTAGCGCGGAAAAAAGAAGACTGAGCAAGATGGCACCCTTGGGCGGGAAGAGGACCGCGCATGTGCGCTGCAATTCCCAAAGGCTTTCTTTGAAAAGCTGGGGAAAATTGCTCCGTGAGGGCTCCGTCGGCGCCGACGTCACCCATATGTGAGGACTGATTCCTGCTGCTCCTGGAGAACACCTGTTACAGGTGAGTAACTACGCTTTCAACAAATGATTACAGCGACAATGCGTTAACGGTAAAGGAAGAGAGACGCATTTGATTTTATCATTGGGGTTCACCACAAGTTGACCAATGGTAAAAGGGGTCACGGTACAAAAAAGGTTGAGAACCACTGCCTTAAAGAGAGAGGGGCTGATTGAATAAGGGGAGGAAGTGATGAAGCTCAAGGGCAGATGCTAGGTTAGAAGGCAGAATGGAGGGAGAAGTGAGGAAGGTAGAGGGGGAGTGGGGGGGGGGGGGAGAGGAGTGAGGGTGCTGGTAGGAGAGGAGACAGTTGGGGAGTATGAGGAAGAGAAAGACAATGTGATGTGGGGCCATGGCCGAGGAGTAGTGGGGGTTATGCAGTGTAATTTATCTTCCAGCAGTGAGAAGGCTATGGGTTCAAAACACTATGCAGTATATGTTGGGTTACAAGTGGGGACTACACGCTGTGGGATATAGGTTAAGGTACAGGCAATGGTTAGTGTGGAGACTATAGCCTGTGCAGCATGGTTCCGTTTAATCAGTGGGAAGCAGGTTCAATGTAAGCAATGGGTAGCCAGTTCAGTGCAGGTAATGGAAAGCGAGTTTAGTGCAAGCCATGGGTAGCTAGTTCGGTGCAAGCCATGGGCAGCCAGTACGGTGCAGGCCATGGGCAGCCAGTACGGTGCAGGCCATGGGTAGCCAGTACGGTGCAAGCATTGGGTAGCCATAGTTTGGGGGGTTCTTTCCTAGGTGCATAACTTTGCACTTGTCCACATTAAATTTCATTTGCCATTTGGATGCCCGTTCTTCCAATTTATCAAGATCCTCTTGCAGTTTTCCACAATTGGGTTTTAACAACTTCAAATAGTTTTGTGTCATCTGCAAATTTGATAACCTCACTCTTCCCTTTTCCAGGTCATTTATGAATATGTTAAAAAGCAGCGGACCCAGCACCGATCCCTGGGGTACTCCACTATTCACCTTTTTCCACTGGGAAAATTGACTATTTAGCCCTACCCTCTGTTTTCTATCTTTTAACCAGTTCCTGATCCACATTAGTACACTGCCTCCTATCCCATGACTTTTTAGTTTTGCCAAAAGTCTCTGATGAGGGACCTTGTCAAATGCTTTCTGAAAGTCCACATATACTATATCAACCGACTCACCTTTGTCTACCTGTTTATTCACACCTTCAAAAAAACATAACAGATTAGTAAGACAAGATCTTCCTTGTCTAAAGCCATGTTGGCTGTCTCCCATTAAGCCAAGATTATCTACATGTTGAGTAATTTTGTTCTTTATGATGGTTTCTACCATTTTTCCCGGTACTGACGTCAGGCTCACTGGTCTGTAGTTTCCCGGATCACCCCTGGAACCCTTTTTAAAAATTGGTGTTACGTTGGCAATCCTCCAATCGTCAGGTATTACAGATGATTTTAATGATAGTTCACAGATTACTAATAGCAGGTCTGCAATCTCATATTTCAGTTCTTTCAACACCTTCGGATGTATACCATCCAGTCCAGGTGATTTGCTATTCTTCAGTTTATCAAATAGTTGTAAAATATCTTCCCGGTGTATCGATATTTCTTTCAAGTCTTCCGCGGTATCACCTTTTAATACCACTTCAGTCATGGGTAAGATCCCTACATCTTCCTCAGTAAAGACCGAAGCAAAGAATTCATTCAGTCTCTCCCCTATAGCCTTGTCCCCTTTTGCCCCTCTATCATCTAATGGTCCAACTGACTCTCTCACAGGTTTTTTGCTGTGAATGTATTTGAAAAAGTCTTTATTACGTGTTATTGCTTCCACAGCAAGTTTCTTCTCAAATTCTCTCTTTGCCTGCCTTATCAATGCCTTGCATTTAACTTGCCAGTGCTTGTGCTGTTTCCAGTTTTCGTCATTTGGCTCTTTTTTCCATTTCCTGAAATATGTTTTTTTGGCAACAGCCTCTCTGATCTCACCTTTAAACCATGCTGCCAATTTTTTGGACTTCCTTCCACTTTTCTTAAAGCGTAGAATACAGCTGGTCTGGGTTTCGAAGATAGTATTTTTAAACAACACCCAAGCTTGATGTAAGTCTTCAACCTTTGCAACTGCTCCTTTTAGATTTTCTTAACTATTTTCCTCATTTTATCATAGTCTCCCTTTCGAAAGTTAAAAGATAGTACTGTGGATTTCCTTACCATCCCTCCTCCATTAATTAAATGAAACGTGATCATGCTGTTATCACTGTTGCCAAGTAGCCCCAACACCTTTATCTCTTGCACCAGATCTGGTGTTCCACTAAGGACTAAGTCCTAAATGGCTTCCCCTCTGGTCGGTTCATGAACCAGCTGCTCCAAGAAGCAGTCATTTATTTCATCTAGAAACTTCATCTCCCTAGCATGTCCTGCCATGACACTGACCCAGTCAATACCGAAGTAATTGAAATCACCCATTATTAATACTATTCTGTAATTTTTGTTAGCTTCCCTGATTTCTTTGAGCATTTCATCATCCATTTGTTTCCTTTGTGACTGAATGCCCTCTCTAACATAGAGCGCAACTCCTCCACCAATTTGATCAGCTCTATCATTATGATCTAGTTTGTACCCAGGTATCACAGTGTCCCACTGGTTGTCCTCTTTCCACCATGTCTCTGAGATACCAATCATATCTAACTTCTCATTTAGTGCTATATATTCTAACTCTCCCATCTTATTTGTAATCTTTAAGCTCTGTCTGCTCCATACTCAAGGGCATTTGGGCTACCTTTGTCTTTATTGGAACCTCTCTGCTGATGTGCCCTAACTTCATTTTTTTGGTAGTATCCTTCAACGATACATTGTTCTGAACCATGGGCTCTTGGACGACTGTCGTTTCTCCCCTATTATCTAGTTTAAAAGCTGCTCTCCTTTTAAAAGGTTAATGCCAGCAGCCTGGTTCCATCCCAGTTAAGGTGAAGCCCATCCCTTCGGAAGAGCCCCTCCTTTCCCCAGAATGTTCCCCAATTCCTAACAAATCCAAACCCCTCATCCTTGCACCATCATCTCATCCACGCATTGAGACTCTGGAGCTCTGCCTGCCTTTTTGGTTCTGCGCATGGAACAGGAAGCATTTCGGAGAACGCTACCCTGGAAGTTCTGGATTTCAACTTCCTATCTAAAAGCCTAAATTTAGCCTCCAAAACCTCCCTAGCATATTTTCCTATGTCATTGGTACCGACATGTACCAAGACAGCAGAGTACTCCCCAGCACTATCTAAGACCTTGTCTAGATGGAGCGTGAGGTCCGAGACCTTCGCACCAGGGAGTCGTGTTACCAGGCGATCCTCATGTCCACCAGCCACCCAGCTATCTTCATGCACAGTGATCGAATCACCAACTATAGCGGCTGTCCTAACCCTTCCCTCATGGGCACATGGCCCTGGAGAAACTTCCTCGGTACAAGAGGGTTTTACATCACCTGGAGGACAGGTCCTAGCTATAGGATCACATCCTGCCACACCAGTGTGATGCTCTCCTGTCACGTGACCTCTCTCCTCCATGGCAGCAGGGATGTTGCCAGACTGGAGGTGGGACTTCAGGACTATATCCTTGTAGGTCTCGTCTATGTACCTTTCTGTCTTTCTTATGTCTTCCAAGTCTGCTACACTTGCCTCCAGAGATCGAACTCGTTCCCTGAGAACAAAGAACTCTTTGCACCTTGTGCACATGTAAGACCCCTCATCAACTGGGAGAAAATCAGACATGTGACACTCAATGCAAAAGACTGGAAAGCCCCCATCTCACTTCCAAACTGCTGTCTGCATCTTTGTTTTAAAGTTATGTTTAGATATTTAAGTTCTTTACTTACTAAGGGTTGCTAGGGATACTTATACTAATAAAACTATACCTAATACGTTTAATGTACTTTGTTCACCTGAAGTTTAATTAATTTTAGGTCCTTAATGTATGCTGATGAGAATAAAGCTGGCTGTTGCACAGTACCCTGTCCTGTGCTTCTAAGGTAATCTGTGACCAATATCCAGGGGGAGTCTCACAGCCCTTGCTTGGATAGAAGCAGTCTTGGGTTCCAAATTTAACCAGAAAGCTGTCTTCTGTGTTTTAAATTTAAACTGAAAGCGCCTTGCTGCTACTAGGCCCTGACTGATTTAACAAATACACTGGGTTCACAGATTAATCAGCTTTAATCTAACGAATTCCTTTTTCCCATAGATTTAGAAAAATTCCCAGAAGAAAATACTTACAATTGAAGATCTCTCTCCAGAAGTAGCAGTCCCCTTTTGTAGTCCTTTAAGATTGAGAGCTAGATGTGAAATATTAGTTCCTTTTTTTATTTTGAGCCTGTAACTAGTGATTCCGAAATGCAAGGACTTAGCTTGCTTGTCCACAAAGAAAACAATTATTACCTGTAGCAGGTGTTCTCCATGGACAGCTGGATAAGTCCTCGCTAGTCTTCCTTCTCCTCCCCTTGGAGTTGTCTGTCTATGCAAAGACTGAGCTCCTTGGGATCTGCAGTGGCAGGCGGGAACGGGTGAACATGCACAGAGAATTTTCTAAGCTGCTTGAAAAGTAGCTGAGAATTCCTGTGTGGGCTTGGTCAATGACATCACCGAAAGTTCAAATGCAACACATGAATATGCATTAGAGAGATTTGCATACCACTGGCTGACATTTATATGCAATACATCTCATGCATGTTGATTGTTATAATCCTGAAAACCCAACTGGGTATGTGCCTCTAGAAGAGGATTGAGCAGCATTGTTATTATATTATCAGTCTGTCAATGAGTCAGTCTCTTCCTATAAGAGTATATTCACCTTTGCTTTGGATGCTTTTTCTCATCCTCCCTATCCAATAAGGCATACTAAATCCTAGTCTTGGCTGACCTGAAAAATTTGCTCCGTGTTCTTGTGCCCATTGTACAGAGCTCCATTGACTAAAATCCCATGCCTGTGCTGATCTGATTGATTTAAAATTCCAATCTATTACATTTATCAAGTAAAACTACTATGTACATCCGACAAATTCTCTTATCTTCACTGTTTGCTATATCTTTTGCCACACACTGCTCCTTCTTCAAAGTGTTTCCATCTCCAGTGCTTCTACTAACTACTACTGCTACTAATCATTTATATAGCCCTACAAGGCATACGCAGCACTGTACATATAGATGTAAGAGCAAAGGGAACACCCTTCCTGCAGCGACACAATGAAGAGACAGAGCAGGACACACAAGTTCACCGTGGAGGCAAAATTTATTTCCAACGTCTATATACAGTAGAATTTGCGATAAAACTTATGAGAACAAGGTCAAACATAATTAAAATATCTGAGAGAGCAGTTTATATCGGGAGCAGTAAATATACATGATTGTCACAATTCTTAATTCCCTAAGGGGGATAGTATTCTTTCAAGGAAATCCATAAACACTTGTGTTATCTCTGCCCCATTGTGATCTGCTGCTTTGGGTAGCAGCCCTGCTTACCACATGGCTTCTGGGATGACATGGTTTTTAATGTCCAAGGCCTCTAGAGTTCATCTCCTTACATTAGATCCTAAGTATTTGTGTGCCAAAAAGTTTGTTGTTTAACAACGTTTGGAACTACTTGAATGGGGTCTTCAATGTGGCTTCTGCACGTAACGTTGCACTTTCTCTGTATTAATATAATTTAATGGGCTCCGGTTTCTCTATACTCCTCTAGACTCCTCTAGACTCCTGTGTACTGTTGTTTTTAATATCATTTTATGTTATTTCACTGTTTTCAGGTTCCATATCAAATATTGCTAGAAGTAGCAGCTGGTGAGTTACTCCATGGGTACTAGGTCTCCTTTGTACTCTGTTTACTTATTTATTTATTTTAATTATTCATATGGCTTTCAATTTTTGGGTTTTGTGCACCTTAACTTATTGCGAAGTTACTTTTGTAGATGATTTTGGTCTCTCAGATGTTAATTATGTTTGACCTTCTTATAAGTTTTATCACAAATTCTACTGTATATAGACATTACATAGTATGGCCTTTTCTGTTTTTTCCGGTTTTTAATATATATGTGTTTGTCTATATTTTATATCTTTTTGATATTGCAATTTTTAATGTTCTAACATTGGTCTATGATTTATAAATGTAATATTTTATTTATTAGTTTTTATCTTTCTCCAGGAACAAGCAGGAAGTCAGTCCTCACTTATGGGTGACGTCGGCACCGATGGAGCCCACTTGGAGCAATTCCCCAGCTTTCAAAGAAGCTGCCCAAGGGTGCCATCTTGTTCAGTCTCCCTTTTTCTGCGGAGTCCTTCGGATGCATATCCTCGTCCCTTGGAAAAAGTGTTTCATTTTCCAGCCTCTGGCCTAATGTTTTCCGGTTGCACTGGTCCTCTACCCATCCTCCCCCTTGCTCCTATCTCTTTTGAGCAAAGGGGACATTTTTTTCCTAATTTTTGTTGTTTGCGGGCTTCGCACTCTTTTTTTTTTTTCTCCTAACCATTGGCCGCGTGGATCTTCGACCTCGCGGGGACCCTTTTTGCTCCAATGGCCACCGGTTTCAAAAAATGCGATAGATGCTCCAAGAACATGTCACTTATGGACAACCATGATTGTTGTCTACAGTGTCTCGTAGCCAACCATGATTCAGAGCTCTGTTCGCTTTGTAAGAAAATGGCCTCCAAAGCCCTGCTCAGTCGTAAGCAGAAGTCCAAGGACATTTTCCGAAAGGCTGCCTTGGAATCCACGGTGGCACCCTTGGTCGTCTCTCCGCCGGTGGGACCACAAAGTCGCTGTTGGGGGCTCCCGACAAGGGCGAACACTCACACGCTCGGTCGCTTAGCCCCCCTCGGCATTCATGAGAGTCAGACAAGGAGCGGCCTCGTAAGGTACCTCGAACAAACTCTGAGGCCCTGGGTGATGGCGCCAGGTCTCCTGAGGGTCATCCTGGCGAGGACCCCCTCTCCTTCTTGACACCCGACCTGGTGACCCCGGTGTTGGCGTCGCAGGGCTCCACGCCCTCGGAGTCCCATATGCTGACACTAGAACATAATGTTTCTACGTTCATAGCTTCCCCAGCAGGCGCTCAAATCCAGCTTCACTGGTCCGAGCCTAGAGACCGAGGTTCCCTCGAGAGGGACACCAAAATCCACCCTGGAAACTTTCGAGAGCCGAGGCCCTCCTGAGGGTCCTCAGCGTCGGTCTCGCTCACCTTCCAGTTCCTCGGGGGCAAGATCCTCCAGGGCCTCCGGCTCCAAATGAGCCTCGGCCTCTTGGTGAGGCGACTAGCCGGAATCGGACTTCTCTTCTAAATTTTCGGGCTGGGAGTCGGATGGGGATACTTCCCCTGAGACCCCCGTACCCATCGGGACCTCCCATCAGACCTGTCCCTGCCCGCCTTTCAGCAGTGTTCACCATCCGAGGACACTACCTTCTCAGTGTTCGTGCGGGATATGGCACGGGCTCTCAACCTGACTACCCAGGTGGAGGAGGAACTTCGAGCTGAAGAGCTCGATATCTTACAGTACGAGTCCCCTCCTCAGGAATCTCTTGCTGTCCTGGTTCCTCCCATTTTGTCCAGGCTGCTACTCTGCATGTGGGAGATCCCTGTGTCGGTCCCCATCGTGAGCAAGTGCCTCGACACGATGTACAGGGTCCAGCGCGGCTCTGGGTTCAGGAAAACCCAACCCCCACACCTCCATGGTGGTGGAGTCGGCCATGAGAAAACAAAAGAGGCCAAAGTCACATTCTTTGTCACACACAGCTCCCCTGATTTTGCGGTCCAGTCCCGCCCTCGAGCAGGGAGGCACAGGATGAGTTCCTTTTGAGCTGGACCTCCGGGCTTCTCTATGCGTTCCATCCCACTCCTCTCATTGCGAGGACCTTCCACAAAGCTCAGCGGGAAAGAGCGTTGGTGATACCCATCGCTCCCTTGTGGCTTCAGCAACCGTGGTTCCCACTCCTGCTCTGGCTCACGTCCAAGCCTCCGATTCCCCTTGACTATGCCCCAGGCCTGCTAATGCAGGAGGAGGGGCAGGTGCTACGCCCAAACCTGGCCTCGTTGTCCCTTGCAGCCTGGCAGCTGAACGGGTCACCCTAGCCACTCTAGACCACCTGGAGGAGGTCGAGGAGGTCCTCCTTGCGTTGAGGAAGGACTCGACGAGATGAGCTTACACCTTTATGTGGCAACACTTCTCAGTCTGGTTCTCAGAGCTCCAGATCGACCCTTTCTTGTGTCCAACTCGGTGGGTCCTCCAGTACCTTCCACATCTCTCGAAGGAAGGGCTGAAGTCAAACTCTGTCAGGGTAGACCTGAGCGCCATCTCGGCGCGTCACTTCCCCATAGAGGGGCAAACCCCTCTTGGAGCAACCCTTGGTCTCCCGCTTCATGCGGGACCTCTTGCTGTCCAAACCTCCCATCCGGCCTCCTCCGGCAGAATGGGATCTGAACGTAGTGCTCATGCAGCTTATGCGTTCACCCTTCGAGCCAATGGCGATGTGCTCTCTTCGGCTCCTATCCTGGAAGGTGGTCTTCCTGGTGGCTTTGACCTCGGCCCGCTGAGTCAGTGAACTCCAGGCTCTCATGGCTGAAGCACCTTACACCAGGTTCTATAGGAACAGGGTGGTCCTCCGTACCCACCCCAAGTTCCGGCCGAAGATTGTCTCGGATTTTCATCTCAATCAGGAGATAGTCTTGCCAACCTTGTTCCCGAGACCCCTTGCTGACCAGGCGTCAGCAGTTTTGCATACACTCGACTTCAAAAGGGCTCTTGCCTTCTATCTGCAGCGCACCCAGCCTCATCGTAAGTCTGGCCGGCTTTTCGTGACATACGATCCCAATCGTCTGGGCAGGCAGTCACAAGGCACACCCTCTCCATTTGAGTGGCGGACTGCATCATCTTTGCTCATGCGAAGGTGGGCGCCCCACTAGATCGGCAGTTCACCGCACACAGCGTCCAAGCCAAGGTGGCTTCAGTGACTTTGCTGTGCTCGGTGCCGCTATCGGACATCTGCCGGGCTGCGACCTGGGCTTCGATGAACACTTTCCCCTCGCACTACTGCCTGGAGAGGGAGTCCCGCCAGGGCAGTGCCTTCGGCCAAGCCGTACTCCATAATCTGTTCGGGGTATAAGCAACACCTGCCCTCTGACCCTTCTCGATGGCTACTGAGGGATTCGCCCCAAGGACCGAAGACTCGGGCTTCTTCGGGCATCGGCTTCTGCTCACAGCCTCACAGAGGTATTTTTTGGTTACAGGTTCGGCAGGTTCGGTAGCCTGTAGCTGGGGAGTCCCATAAGTGAGGACTGACTTCCTCCTTGTTCCTGGAGAAAGCGTAGTTACTCACCTGTAACAGGTGTTCTCCAGGGAAAGCAGGAATCAGTCCTCACTACCCGCCCGTATCCCCTGATGTGTTGCTGGATTTTTATCCTTCCCTTGCCATCTGCTTGGTAGGGATCGAGCTAAGGGACCCAATTGAGCAAGATGGCACCTTTGGGTGGGAAGGGGACCACGCATGCGTGGCAGCAATCCCAAAGGCTTTCTTTGAAAGCTGGAGAATTGCTCCGTGCAGGCTCCGTCGGTGCCGACGTCACCCATAAGTGAGGACTGATTCCTGCTGTCCCTGGAGAACACCTGTTACAGGTGAGTAACTACGCTTTTCCTTAAATATTATTTTCTCTTTAGAGGTTTTTGTCCTTCGATGAAGGCCCCCAGCCGAAACACGTGTTGGGCTCACTTCTCTGTTGGTGAACTTTTGTGTCCTGCTCTGTCTGTTCCATATAGATGTAAGAGACAGTCCCTGCTTATTGGCGTTTATAATCTAATCAAGGCAAAACACACAGCAAAACGGGGGACTAGAGTATGGTAAGATACACACAAGTAGTGGACAATGAGTGAGGAGCATCAGAATCCAAAAGCAGCTTCAAAAAGGTGAATTTTTAGCCTGGATTTGAATAGGCTAAAGAAGGAGCCCAGCACACAAACTCAAATAGCTTGTTCCAGGCATATGGAGCAGCAAGATGGAATGAACGAAGTCTGGAGTTGGCAGTGGCAGAGAAGGGCACAGATAAAAGGAATCTGTCAGAGGAGCGGAGTTCCTGAGGAGTAACCTAGAGTGAGATAAGAGAGGAAAGGTAGTGAGGAGCCACAGAATGAATGCACTTGTAGCTCAGCAGGAGAAATTTGAACTGGATGTGAAAACTGATAGGGAGCCAAAATGAAGTGATTTGAGAAGAGGAGTTACATGAGCATAGCGACACTGGCAGAAAGTAGACCATGCAGCTGAGTTTGAACAGATTGAAAGGGAGAAAGATGATTCAGAGGGAGCAGGTTACAATAGTCAAGGCAGGAAGTGGCTAATGAGTGGATAAGAGTCTTAGTAATGTGAGTAGAAAGGAAGGAACTAATTTTCCTGATGTATAGAAAGAAGCTGCAGGTTTTAGCTATCTGTTGGATGTGCATAGAGAAAGAGAGAGTAGTCAAAGATGACCCCAAGGTTGTAAGCTGAGGAAATAGCGAGCAGTGTAATGTCCACAGAAACAGAAAAGGGAGGAAAGGAGGAAGTAGATTTAGGAGGAAAGATAAGGAGCTCAGTTTTGGTCATATTCAATTTCAGATGGCGGTGAGATATCTGGGCAGCAATGTGTGATAAGCAGGCAGAGATTCGGGACTGGATTCCTGCAGAAAGGCAGATCTGAGAGTCATCAGCATAAAGTTGGTACTGAAAACCATGAGAGGAAATAAGTGCTCCAAAAAGACTGAGCGTAGCGAGAGAAAAGGAGAGATCCCAAGACAGAGCCCTGAGGTACACCAACTGAAAGCAGAATGGCAGTAGAGGAGGATCCACCAGAACATACACCAAAAGTGTGATGGGAGAGATAAGAAGAAAACCAGGACAGAACAGAACCCCTAAATCCAAGTGAGGACAGGGTATTGAGGAGAAAGGTGGTGATCAACCGTGCCAAAGCCAGCAGAAAGGTCAAGAAGGATGAGGATCAACTAAAGGCCCTTCGATTTGGTGAGGAACAAGTCACTGGAGAATTTGGCAAGAGACATTTCTGTGGAGTTTAGAGGACAAAAGCTAGACTGCAGTGGATCCAGAAGGGTTTGAGAGGAAAAAGTCAAGACAGTGGCGGTGAACTGCTCGTTTAAGTTGTTTTGAAGCAAAGGGGAAGAGAGAGAGAGGGTGATAGCTGGAAGGACTGGTAGGGTCCAGTGAGGGCTTTTTGAAGAGAGGTGTGACCAGAGCATGGTTGAAGGCCACAGGAATAGTTGCAGTGGAAAGTGATAGGTTAAGGATATGACAGATGGATGGGATGACAGCAGAAGAGAGAAAGCTGCTTAGATGGATGGGAATGGGATCAGAGGAGCAAGTAGTCAATTTGAAGGAGGAAAGAAGATTTTCAGTTTCCTCCTCAGTTATTTCAGAAAAGGAAGAAAGGGTAATAGAAGGTGGGGGAAGTAATTGGAAGGTGAGGGGGGAGAGGTGAACCTTTGGAAAATTCATGGCTAATCTTCTGGACTTTGTCATGGAAATAGTCAACCAAGGTCTGGGCAGAAAGTGAAGGAGTGATTGGGGGAGGAGGAGGGACCTTGTGGAGAGAGTTGAGCATAGCAAAGAGATGCGAGAGTCAGAGGCAAGAGAGTTAGATGGATGTGATACTCTTGCTTGATGAGTGCTATGACTAACTGGAAAAGAGGTTAGCATGAATTTGAAATGTAGGTAGTAAGCAAGTGTACATGATTTAAGCCAAAGGTGCTCATCTGAGTGGGCACAGGAACATAGGTAATGGATTGTTGAGGAAGCCAGGGTTGAGGTACGGTACAACTCACAGGGTGTGGAATGGGAGGAGACAGTGCATCCAGAGCAGAGGAGAATATAGAGTGTTATAGGAAGATACTGCCTCATCAACAGACTCAGATAACATAGTGGAGGAAAGAAGTGATAAGACAGTAGTGGAGAGAGCAGAAGGATCGATAGTGTGAAGATTCCTAAACATGTTGATGGAGATCGGACAAGACTAGGATGGGGGTGGTTAAGGGTGAATAGCAGGCAATGGTCAAATTAGGGAAGAACTGAGGTGGAGAAGTTTGAGGGTGAGCAGTTGGAGAATAAGACGAAGTCAAGGCAGTGGCAATGCTTGTGAGTAGGAGTGGTAGAGTGCTGCCTTCACTTTCTACCCAAACTGTGTCTGATTACCACCATGACAAAGTTCACAAGGTTACCTCCATCCCATCCCATTCTTTGCTCATGAACACTTCCTTTGACTCCTGCCAACTGTTTTTTAATTTTTCTGAAATCACAGAGAAGAAAACAGCATATCTTCTCTCCTTTTCTTAAATCACTGTCTTTTTCCTCTGATCCTATTTCTATCTAAGTTTAAGTTAAAGCCAAAAAATGTAGAGTGCAAGAGAAAGAGGGGGGAATGAATGTTGACAAACCGTTCACCTCTGCTGTCTCGATTTTTTCATTTTAAGCATGTCCTGCCTTGCACAAGATAGGAAATGCCTCCATTAAACCCGGCACTCAGCGCGCCAGCGGGCTCAACTTTAACAGCCGTGGGAAAGAAGGAAAATGCCGTTCTTTTCTCCCGTGGCTCTGCAGAGGTGATCCAGGGCACTGGGTTTCAGGCCTCCCCAATTCCCACTGAAGCCGGTCAGGCAGGTGCTGGACCTTCTTGAGGCGTGGGGCCATGTGCAGACAACATTCCCGCACAATGGACGGGGCCGGTCCTGAATCCAAATACACCACATCCATTGCTCTTCCTGTGTCCAACTCTTGAGCCACCCATTCAAAGAAATCAACCGGGTTTCTCTGACCTGCCTCTAGTAAAACTTGGATCCTGCAAGCCACTAGATTCCAAAACCCCATCATTCTCTGTTTTAGTAGTGTTTCAATTAATTTGCGCATTACAGAGGTCAGGTCAACCAGCCTGCAATTCCCGACATCATCCTCTGTTGTTTTGGTGCAGAGGGACCACATGCACTGCCCCCTACCAGTATGCCAGCAGGGCCGGCTCTACCCGGTAAGCCAGGTAAGCATGGCAGGAGGGCACCGTGGCTAGCAGCCCACCACTTCAAAAAAGAAAGCAGCCGCGGGAACATTTCTCTGTTCCTGCGGCTCTGCTAACTTTTAAACTGCTGTGTCATGGAGTTTCTAATGGTATAACTGCAAAAACACGTTCAATGAAACAAATTCAAAGGAATGTATCTTAAAAATAACAGTCTCTCTTCTTCTTGTTCACCAATATAAATTACATTAAAAGTTTCTGCCCGGAGGTCTCAGAATAGCACCTATTCCCTGGACAAACCGTCTGCAAAGGAATATGTGTGCTGTGTCACATCAACGACTTCCGCAATGGCATACTAAACAGCTAGCGGGTATGGCAAAAACTGTCAAAATTCACCGGGGTTTCTTCAGACCTGATTTTGCTTACAATTGTAGTTTATATATCAAATAGTATCTAATATACCCCTCTCTAACTTTCAAATGCCTTCCACAAAGCTGGAAATCTCTTCTATCATGATCCCTATTACTCAGTAATCCCGACGCTTCCCTTCAGCGCCTTTGAGCGTTTCTCCAATTCGGGTTCTTCAGGGGATCTGTTAAGGATCCTGTGAACAAAACGAATACAACAAGAGATCATTCCCTGTATAACTCTTGCAATAATAAATTGTAAACTCCACACATCAAGCCAAAGCCAGAAAACAACGGTACTTACAAAAATGAATGGTCGGCTTGTTTATAAGTATGGGAGTTAGCAAGGGGATTAGGTGTTACACCGTAGCAGGAGGAGTCAGTCCGCGTTACGTTGATGTAAGCACTTTTAAATACCACTAGTTAGTTTCAGACCGCATGTGCGGCGTCTTTTTTGTTACTGTGAGACATGATACACTTGTGCAAAGAGGAGAAGTTTTGTATTGGATGCGGGCAGCATTTTTGTAAGTACCGTTGTTTTCTGGCTTTGGCTTGATGTGTGGAGTTTACAATTTATTATTGCAAGAGTTATACAGGGAATGATCTCTTGTATTCGTTTTGTTCACAGGATCCTTAACAGATCCCCTGAAGAACCCGAATTGGAGAAACGCTCAAAGGCGCTGAAGGGAAGCGTCGGGATTACTGAGTAATAGGGATCATGATAGAAGAGATTTCCAGCTTTGTGGAAGGCATTTGAAAGTTAGAGAGGGGTATATTAGATACTATTTGATATATAAACTACAATTGTAAGCAAAATCAGGTCTGAAGAAACCCCGGTGAATTTTGACAGTTTTTGCCATACCCGCTAGCTGTTTAGTATGCCATTGCGGAGGTTGTTGATGTGACACAGTACACATATTCCTTTGCAGACGGTTTGTCCAGGGAATAGGTGCTATTCTGAGACCTCCGGGCAGAAAATTTTAATGTAATTTATATTGGTGAACAAGAAGAGAGACTGTTATTTTTAAGATACATTCCTTTGAATTTGTTTCATTGAACGTGTTTTTGCAGTTATACCGAGAGGTAGTACGTTCATAAGAAGACCAATTTCTTACATGGAGTTTCTAATGGCAAGAATAAGCAAACCTAACAAACTGCACAGATATTGGCACCCAATCCATAGCAGACCACTTGGCACCAAAACTAAAGAACAAAAACACATCAGCAGTGCTCACTAGCATTGATCCTCAGCAGGCACCAAACACTTGGCACACCTTCTACCTCATTAATGAGAAGCAGCTTTTAGAAACCATAACTTAAATCAACACTACTACCTCACAACTAGACCCCTGTCCAGTATCCTGGATAAAGGCGGTTAAAGTAGAACTAGAACCGGTGATACTAAACATAGTAAATCAATCCCCCCTTCATGGCATAATGCCTGAGACTCTCAAAATAGCCATCATTCGCCCAATACTAAAAAAACTACTCTCAATAAAAACGATCCCTCCTCATATAGACCTATAGCCAATATTTTGTTCATAGCGAAGATTATTGAAAAAGTAGTCCAATTACAGTTTCAAGACTACATAGACACCAATGCCCCACTTAACACCCACCAGTATGGTTTCCGCCCTTACCATGGAGTGTAAACCCTACTCCTAGCCTTATTTGACACATTCATCTGCAGATTAGGTAACCCAAACCAAGCCTTTGTCTTCCTGGACATATTATCTGCATTTGACATTGTCGACCATACTATCCTACTGAACAGATTGGCTCACTTAGGCATTACTGGAATTGCTCTAAAATGGTTCTAGTCCTACATTTCTAACCATTCCCAATATTTCAAAATTAACCAAGAATCATCTTCCACCTTCCTGCAATAACAAGGAATACCCCAAAGTTCAGCCCTCTCTGCCCTCCTGTTTAATTATATCTACAACCAATATGTGATATATTCATCAAACATAGAATGAATTTTCACATATATGTAGATGATATAATGGTTTATGCTCCAGTTGACATAAAAAAACCACAATTTAACATCATCACTGACTGCATATATGAAGCTGAATCATTGCTCAACAAAAACAAACTACTAATCAACTTAAAAAAAACAAACAGAAATCCTACTCACTACAAGAAATCAAAATTTCACACCACCCACTACTTTCAAATTGCACAATATCAATTTGCCAGACAAACACGAAGTAAAATATCTAGGTGTCATTATTGATGGAGCTCTCAGTAAGACAGCTCAGCTACAAATTAAAAACTATTCAACACCTCGGACCAATTCTAGACCCCCATGACTTTTGAACGATAGTTCAGGCACTAGTAAATCCCCATCTGGACTATTGCAATGGTATTCTATAAGGCCTCCCAAAAAAGTCTATTCACACACTCCAACTTGCCCAAAACGTTTCTGCCAGAATAACCACCAAGGCTAACCTAACTGACCACATCACTCATATCCTATACAATCTTCACTGTCTTCCAATAGCCTCCAGAATAAAGTACAAGCAAATAATCACTGTTTTTAAATTGCACAACGACATCTCCCCCTCCTACCTATCCGCCCTAATACAATCACAAATGGACAACAGACACAGGAGGAAAAACGCACAAAACATTCTGGAAATACCATCCTCTATACACAAAACTAAACAGTTTACAAGCAATACAGCATTCAGATTTACAGCCCCCACACTCTGGAACGCTTTACCTGACCAACTCGGAGCTATCAAAGACCTACTTACATTCTGGAAGGAATTAAAAACCTTCTATTCTTAGAATATTATAATACACCCTCCACCAACAACACATCCAACATATCTAACCTCCCTTCTGCCACCCTAATATCTTAAACTTCCCCTATTCCCCAATTGTATCTTATTGTAAGTAGCTAAGAGATCCAGCTATTACCACTGGTATGTATATAGTTCTTGTTTCATCTAAGTTCCTAGTTCTAATTATGTAATTAAATATGTTCCATATATCTTGAAGTTATAGTTCCATGTAAACCGCCCCTGATCGCTGGAAGGGGAGGTATAAAAAAAACTGTTCAAATAAATAAATGACTATGTGACAATAACATGAATTTGTTTAATTTCCTTTTGTTTGTATAACCTAGAAAAAGCATTCTGTCATTGCCATACAAGAGAATTCTTTGTGTAAAATTCATGTATTTGAATAAAAAAGTCAACATAGATTGCTCTTTGGTGGATTGATTATGTATGTGTGTTACAGGAAGTTGAAAAAAGGAGAAGAATAGAAGAGGCATATAAAAATGCTATGACAGAATTAAAGAAAAAATCCCATTTTGGAGGACCAGACTATGAGGTAATCATTCAGCCCAGTCCTCTTCACTCTTCTGAAACTAGATAAGTCAAATGAAATGTTGGCATGAGGGAAAGTTTAGCACAAGTTACATAAAAAAAGCTGTGGAATTAACTAGAGTCCATCGTCATTAGAGCACTTTTCCACCCCACTCAATCCCAGAGTCCTCACTCAGAATCCTACTCAAGCCCCGAGTCCTCACTTACACTCCCTATACCCAGCCAGTCTTTGTGGTCTTCTGGTCTCATACCTAATCTAAGAGTCTCTGCTTAAATCTTAAGTCGCTGCTTTCCCACATCTCCATGTCCTCACTCTCTGCCCTCTTGCCTCTTTCTCCCCTACCCAGCATCTGCCGATCTACTAGTTTCTGAAGTATTCACTGACCCTCCTTTTCTTCTTCATTACTGCAGCATCCATTCCTATGACCTTCCTCTCCTCCTTTTCCTGCATGTGCCCTTGCTTCTTCCCTCCACACAGTATCTCTCCTAGTCTTCTGTCTCACTTTCCCAGCATCAGCTGCCTCCTTCCCAGCCCTGCTATGCTGTTCTTCTGCCAGTTCTGCCATTGGTACCAGCAGAAGAGCACAGCAAATGGGAGCAAAGGAACAAGTTCCCTCCGCTGTAAAACATATTCCAGTGAGGCATGTTTTTGGTGCTCTTAAGTATCTGCACTCTGAGCCAGTGCCTCACTGGCTTGCCCCTTAAGCCAGCCCTGCCCTGAAAGCCAAATTAAACAGAATAGGAAGGGATTGGTTGAAAGAGATAGTTGTTAGCAACTTATAAATACATCTCCAGTACAGATAGGAAGAGGAGTGGTGTAGTATAAAGTTTTAGCAAGATAGTTTTTAAGGCAACTACCACTTTTTTTGAGCTATTTTAATGCTTGCCCTTATCTCTCTTGCCCTTCATCATAGTGCTGATGTATAATCCTTACTGAATCACTCTGAATTGTAGTTTAGTGACTTTTTAGGCACGTTTCACATAAGTGATAGCACCTATTGCAGAGGGTTCTTTCATTTTTATTATTGACTAGCTTGTATGCATTTTTGTTTGTGCATGCTCAAACATGTGCCAGCATCCCCCATGACACGCACACATGTCTGTCAACACCCTCTTGGCGCACGCGCGAGCGTGAACACAGGCATCTGCCAACACTCCCTTGGCATGTGTGCACACATGCACCTGCCAACACCCCCCATGACACACACACATGCATGCACTTACCCCCCCGTACCTCCCCTTCCCACTTGCCTGTTTCTGAGAATGGGTAAAACATGTCATTGTCATACTGCAAGTGTACACTTATCAACTTGTTTGGAATTGGTTTTGAAATGGTAAATATTCATTGACTGTTTTTGAATATTCATGCTGCATGAGCTGGGTTAATTTCTTGTTTGATTTGTAGCCCTTGCAGACAGAAGTTTTGTATTTCTAGCACTTTATATCACATGTGGAAAAGCAATTGTGCTGCTATTGTATAAAAAAGGGGAAAGCATCAAGTCAAGTAATAATGAACCAGTCTATCTAATATCAGTACCAGGGGAGAGTAGTGGACTTTAACATTATCAACATGTAGTAGTTAGATCGCAGTAGACTTTACTATATTCTTTACACAAACAGTTCATGTGAAAGCCATGGGAGCAAAAGAACAAGCTCCCTTTGCTGCAGAGCACATGCCAGTGAGGCATGCTTTTGGTTCCACTTAACTGGATTTTGCAAAGACTTTCAGTAGATGCACATGCACCTAATAAGCAATATTGCATAACTAGGACTAGAACAAGAGAGAGTAAAATAGGAAACTGGTTGAGTGATAAAATGCAGAGGGTAGTGATTAGTATTAAAGTGAGGGTCTATTCTGGAACCCTCGAGCCCAGTGTTCAAAACTGCTGATATTAAAATGCCACGGCAGTGAACTGTAGCACTTAAATATCGGCGAGATATTCAGCAACAACATCTGGATAGAGACTGCCATTGAATATCCAGGTTGAGCAGCGCTAACCAGGCAAGTTCTGGCACTTATCGAGATAAGCTGAAAATCGCACTATCTGGATTGCCCTCTTTTTATGCAGCCTATGTTGTCTGGACAAGGGCTGCTGAAAATCATGCTAACTGGGAAAGTGCTGGCATTTACCGAGTAAGTGCCAGTGTCATCCACGGACTACCCCTGAACTAACCAGATAGTACTGGGTTGGTCTGGTCTGTCCCGTCCCATTGGCCGGCCGGCCAGCTAAGGGCTTTGAATATTGGCCCATTTGTTTGTTGTTTTATTTATGTAGTGTTGAAAGCATAAAGTAGAAGTTAAACTTTATTTTTATGGAATTAAGTTTGAGGAATAAGTTGGTAAATTATAAATGCATTGATGGATTTGATTATATGCAATTTTAGGAGCTTCTTGCTAGACATTAAACTAGAAATTGCATTATAGAGAAGATCATCAGATGATTGGGTGGGAATTATGGATAAATGGAGAGTTGGTATTAGGCTGCATTTAGAAATTTTGTCATCAGATCTACCAAGAGGATGAATCTCTGTACTGGACATATTGAATGGACCATTTTGATATTTATCTATTGTCATTACCATGTTAGGCAAGGTGCCAAAGGTTTATGAATAAACATGATTAGTGGTAAGGGAAAAATATGGTACCACTATGTAAGAGTTTGCTATGGCTTCATGTGAAATAGGAGATGCAGTTTTGTTCTAGACAAATGGATATCAAAAAGATAAAGGGAATTAAGAAAATAGCTAAACTTATAAGGGGAGTGGTGTATTTAGAATATCCAGTATGGCTAGAAATACTTGGGCTATTCTTAAAGGAAAAGAGATGATTGACTTTTTAAGAAGCACAAAACAGAACATTACCAAAAAAAAGTATATATATTTTATTATTTTTTTAGTTTGGTAAACAAACTTTGTTTTATAGCTCCAATTTTTTTTTATCAAAACAAATTTTTAATTGGTAACTGTCAGCGGACAATTGTGGCAACAACACCATCACAAGCCCCGACTTGCCACATATGGAAACTTATCATTTACCCCAAAATTCATTAGAAAATGCTGAAAAAAACACACCCTTGTGATCAATCACTCAAATCTTTAAAAAATATATTGGTGCAGGGGGACGGAGCTGGTTGTTGGACAAGATGGCAGCATAAGACATAGCTCCTGTGGATCTGGTCACAAATCCCAATTTCCTGTCCTGTCTTACAATATTGAAGCTCCTTTCTGTGCTGTGTGGTAGAGAAGTATGTCCAGCAGTAAACCTGTTTGGTTAGGCTACGCTTCTGGGTCTAATTTGGGTGCGAAAAGAGCGAAAGCAGACTGTCTCCAGTAAAGATGGCAGTAACTGAGACACGACAGAGGGCATATAAGAACTTCTACAGGAGATCAGAGCTGTGCATGTGCTGGTTACAGCTCTTGGAGACTGACTCGCTTCTATCCAGTCTAACATAGCGTAATTGAAGGTATAAATGGGCCTCTCTTACCACTCGAATCCATAAAATGGACACCATGTTGGAGGTGCAAGAAGAAAAACGAAAGCAGGTATAACAGAACACCAGACGCATTTCACAACTAGAGCAAAATTTGGAAGACTTAAACAATCGATCGAGGAGGAACAATATACGTCTCCTCAGTGTACCAGATGGTGCTGAAGGCACGAATGTGGTGCAGTTTCTGAAGGCATTGTTACCAAAACTGCTGTAAATTGACTTTGCTCGGCCTCTAGAGAATGAATGGTCCCACCAGGTTCCAACATTCTTATCACAACATGATTGGCAGCCGCACCCTCTGATCTTCTGGGTACTGCACTATCAACATGTAATACAGATCATGAATGTGACTAAAGCATTGTCAGCGGCACTCTTTGAGGGTCACAAACTTTTCTTTTATCCGGACTTCAGCAAAGTCACAGTCAAAAGGTGTGAACAACTAATAGCATTTCAGCCACGCCTTCAACAACTTCAGGCCTGTTATGGCCTGTACTTTCCTTTGCATCTTAGTCACATTGCTCATCAGACCAGAACCTTCGAGGACTCCAGAGATATTGCAGGCATTCCTTGAAGAAAAAGAAACAGCAACAATGCAGTGACTGTGGTTGTTTATTTCCGTCTTGATTTGATTGTGGATCTGCAAATTACTGATAGTTACCTTTTCAGTTTTACAGGGTTTCTACAGAGAAAAGGAGCTGCGTGTCTGTGTATTGTTTTCACTCTTGCTCTTGCGATTCCACCAGCTGCCGAAGATGAGCTATTAGTCTTTTCTTTGGACGGTTTTATAGACTCAAGTGTACAGACGATTTTTGCCAAGGAGATGTCTGTGTGATTGCTTGAGTATGGAATATGTCTGGGATTCGGTGTGTGATTATGTTGCTAGGATTTCCAGCTGTCAGGATGTTATGTTATGGCAAGGTGCTGGTGTCCAGAGCTCTGCAGCACTAACTTGACTGCAGACACTCAATATACTTAACTCGATATCTGCTGTTCCGATGATCATCAGTTTGTGTAGGTTGTTGATGTTGCTTGAAACAACTCATAATATGATGAATGTGACTGTATAGCACAACCAACTTGGGGGGAGTCATGATTTTGTGACACTCTCCTTGCTGGAGTTGACAGAGTACTTTTGTAATGGATGATCGGTGTTGTGAGTCTGGGAATTGGGGCTCATTTTGTGGAGTGAATCTGTTTGTATGTTTGTGTACGGGTTCTTCAGCAGTGTATAGTTTAGATATGGTATGGGTGGTATTAGTAGGTAGGGAGGGTGGTATTACTTAATTTTTGTAGAGGGGCTCCTTTGTGGCTAATTTGTGGAAACGAAGATTTACCTGGTTTTGTTATGACTTTGGGATTGGGAAGGTTTGACACTCTGGTTTCATTTGGAAAATGTTCTTGTTTGTTGACAATCTGCAGCTGTCCTCCCTGAGCAGGGCCTCTGACTCTTAATGGTAAATAGCTATGGGTATTTATGTTTGTTTATTTAAATTTGATATACTGCCCTTTGTTACATCAGGGTGGTTTACATGTACAGTCAAACTGGGATGGGCACAAGGCCCCGTAGCAAGAAAAGAACTACAAAAAATTGAGACAGGAAAGGAGAAAATATTAGAATATAGGACAAGACGTAAAGCGAGAGGAAGGCGGGACATAGGTAAACATGGATAAACCAGGTCAGCTGGGTGTGGCCGGAAGGTTGTGAAGACATGGGTTTTGAGCAGCGACCTAAAGGTGGTATAGTTTTCTTCCAGACAGAGTGAAGAGGGGAGGGAGTTCCAAAGGGCTGGACCATGGAAGAAAAAGGCAGAGTGGCGGGTAGATTGCAGATGTGCACGAGACGGTGGGGGGAAGTGAAGTTGATTGATATGGAGGGAGCGAAGACTTAGTGTGGGGGTGTGAAAATGAAGATCATCAGCGAGGTATTGCGGCCTGTGTGTATAAAGAACTCGGTGAACTGTGGTTAATATCTTGAATTTAATGCGGTATTCGATCGGGAGCCAATGCAGGTGAAACAATAAGGGGGTAATATGGTCCCTGCGGGAGGAGTGGGAGATAATTAATTTATTGTTAAGTTTCCCATATACATGCATATGGAATGGATTCTTATAAATGTCTCTCTGAATGTTAAGGGCATCATTAACACAATTTAAAGGAAGGAAGAAAATCTAACGTATAAGGAAAGAGCCGATGTGATATTCTTACAGGGGAGACACTTGTCATCATTGGGTAGCAAAAAGCTGGGCTTTGGTCCGTTTTTATTGGCTGCTCGCTGTCCTGCGTGCAGAAAGAAAAATGGGGTGGCCATCCTTTATTTGTAAATTCCTTAATCCGGTCATTGAACAAACTTGATTTGATGTGGAAGGCTGGTGGACTAAGGCTATTATCCAATTAGGAGGGCTGTACTTTTCTTTAATCAATGTTTATGCCCCTAATAGAGATATGATAGAAGTCTATAAATTAATGAACGGAGTGGAACGGGTAAACGTAGATCGATTGTTTACCTTATCAGAATATAGAAAGACTAGGGGACATGCAATGAAGCTACAGGGTAAACTATTTAAGACTAATAAAAGAAAATATTTTTTCACTCAACGTGTAATCAAACTCTGGAATTTGTTACCAGAGGATGTAGTAAAGGCTGTTAATGTAGCTGGGTTTAAAAAAGGTTTGGACAAGTTCCTGGAGGAAAGGTCCATAAACCATTATTAAGAAGGGACCAAGGATATCAATGCTTGAACCAATACAAGCATTGTGGAACCTGTGTCCCTTGGGGAAACTGCTAGGTACATATGACCTAGATTGGCCACTGT
Source organism: Ichthyophis bannanicus (assembly GCA_033557465.1). NCBI lineage: Eukaryota > Metazoa > Chordata > Amphibia > Gymnophiona > Ichthyophiidae > Ichthyophis > Ichthyophis bannanicus. The sequence goes on from CM066032.1 coordinate 341,392,090, forward strand.
TGGAAACAGAATACTGGGCTTGATGGACCTTGGTCTGACCCAGTATGGCATATCTTATGTTCTTATGATCCAGGTTACTTTCAGTCAGTGATGGGGGAGGTAGCAGATGTCCTCTCACGTGGTTGTTTTGGGCAGTGATTTTAATTTAATATTTTACCCCCTTTTGGATCAACAATCCCCCATCAGGGCAGACCCTCTAAGGCCCCCACTGTTGTAACTGCGCTGATGCAATCCTTTGGCCCGGTTGATATTTGGAAGCTCCTGTATCCTACAGAACGTGATTTATACCTTTTTTTTCCTTGCCCCACCACTCCCACTCATGTATTGATTTTTGTTTTTTTTAGTTTCCCTGGTTGCAAATACAGTGTGCATGTGTCTTATTATGCGTCAATCTCCTTTATTTTTCAGCCTAGCTAAGGTAGGACTAGTAATTCCTCTTGGTCCTTCAATAGATCCCGTCTAGTTGACGCCTCATTTCAAGAGACTATTTGGACTGCTGTTAAGGACTACTTTGTGCTGAGTAACCTGGAAGCCACTTCAGATTGGGCTTGGTGGGAGGCATTTAAAGCTTCCATGTGCTCCACAATCACTAGTTACTCTAGTCATTTGGCTTGACAGAGGAAGGCTGTATAGAAAAGTTTACAAATAAATAAATAAAGGCTGAGCAGTGTGCCTTTGAGGCACAAATACAAGCAGGGGAGTGTCTTTTATAACAGAGGACAGATCCTAGCTTCTTATTGCATCTGCAACAATTGTGGTATCATGTTAATACCCTTCTGAGTTCGGAGGTACTTCATACTGGGCAGACTCAACAGTCTAAATATTATCTGGAGCTAAATAAGGCCAGCTGTCTTTTCTCTAATACTCTCAAGGCGCAATCCGTGGCTGCAAGAATTGCGGCCATAGTTGATGATCACGGTCAAAGTCTTGTCAGTAATATGCCCATAGTGAATGCTTTTAGGTCCTTCTATTCAAAACTTTACTTGTCCGAGGTGGGGGGTAGAGAGATTCACACAATATCTGTCTTGTCCCACACTTTGAGGAGATGGCAGCAGACCTTGAAAAGCCTCTTAATAGTGAGGAATTGCGCTCTGCCCTATTATTGCACTCTGGGAAAGCTGCAGGCCCTGATGGACTACCCGCAGAATTTCATTGCACTTTTTTTTACTGAACTTTCCTCCTATCTTCAATATTTTGACGTTCTTCAACAATAGACATCAAATATTGGTTCCTTTGTGAAAGATAACATTATTGTCTTAGAAAAACCTGGGAAGGACCCTTAGAGGGTTGGCAATTACCTTCTGTTTTAGCGTGTAGGTTAGCGATTGTCATCCCTAGGTTGATCCATCCCAATCAATGTGGTTTTATTGCGGGCTGGTCTACAGTGGACAATGCTAGGCCACTCTGTCATGTTCTGGAACTAGCAGACCACTTAGACTCACCTTATGTCGGCCTCTCTCTTGATGTCGAGAAGGCTTTGACAGGTTAGAGTAGTCTTTTCTATTCTTGATCCTATGCTGGTTTGGTTTTGAAGAGAGTTTTATCCGTATGGTCATGGTGGTGTTTACTAATTCAACTGCTAAGATCACGGCAAACCCTACACTGTCAGAACCCTTTTCACTCTGTTGTGGTACCTGGTAAGGTTGTCCTCTATCCTTTTTAATCTTGCTTTGGAACCCCTGGCCATATTGCTTTGGCAATCTTCTGGTGTTCATGGCATTGTAGTGGCAGATCTGCATGTTAAACTCTCTGTATACGTGGATGACCTTTTGCTTTTTCTTCAGCCTTCCTCCATTCCACTCATTTTTTATTTGATTGGACATTATCTAGGCTCTCTGGTTATAAAATTAATTGGTCTAAATCCGTTGCTTTTCCCCTCAATTCCTTGACACATAAGGAAGCGATAGCTTCTTTTACTTTTATATGGGAATCATCTGCTTTCATATATTTGTGAGTGCGTTATTGTGCCTCGCTGGAGGACACTGTTCAGCTTAATGTTAAAGATATAACTAAAATGGTATGTGCTTTTACTTTGAAATGGTTTCCCCTCCATCTCTCCTGGAACAAGCAGGAATGAGTCTTCACATATGGGTACGTCGGTACCGACGGAGTCTGCGCGGGAACGCTTCCCAGTGTCCAATCAAGAGCTTTTGGAAGCATCCCAGCATGCCTGCGTGCTGCCTTCCCGCCTTTCCCAACTGCCTCTCCTCAGTTTTCGTTTTTCCGCGGAGCCGGCAGGACGTCCTCCTGTCACCGCAGAAAATTCTTGTTTTTATTTTTTAGTTTTCTTGTGGTCGCGGATGTCTTCCCGACGCCACCGGTACCGCCGGTGTTTTCTTTTCTTTTCTTGTAAAATTTTCCTTTTCCACGGGATATTTTTTCTTCATAGTGTCCCACGGTCTCTTAGGCCTTTTAGGCCTCTTCTTTTTCCTTCATGGAACCGCCAGACACTTTCTCCAAGAAATGTTCAGACTGTGGCGGTACAACTTTATTTTTAGATCCTTGAAGTCGGTGTCTAACCTGCTTGGGTCCTGACAACAGTTTGGTAAGAAGAGGTTTTCAACATCGAGACTCCCTCGATACATGGTTGCCCTCCAACGTCTGGGCACCGTCCCCTTCTTCTTCCACACAGGATCAGATAACCCACAAACAGTCTGTTAAGACTAGCCAGTCCTCGAGTGGTAGGTCTCATGCGCAACATGTAGACGGCTCCGGCCTTGCCCTCGAGGGCCCACTGGCTTCAAAACCCCAGCGGGAGTCTTCGGTCTCCAAAGCCTATAAGGGGTTTCAGGTTGTTCCTGGGGTTCATTCCCCACAGAACATACCTAAGCCGTGTCCGGTGGTGGCATCCGCTTCGAGCGGTACCGATACCCCGGCATCGGCACTGGTGTTGGATGAAACACTCCTCACCAGGGATCGTCATCTGGCGTCCTCGGTACCTTCGGGACCGCTGGATACCCTCCAGATTGACTTTCCATTACACAGGTACACTAAAAAAAAATTTTTTAAAACTGCCTCTAATGTTTCGATTTATTTTTACGTTTTTTGGTGCGCTGAATCCAAATCTGGTAACCAATTTGCTCCATCACGTACAGATTTTTTGCTACATTGGGTTAGCAGTTTGAGGTGAACGTTTCAGATTGAGTGCGATCGAGATAAAAGTTTCTTGGATGAATTCTTTATACTAATTGTTTAGTAGTTATTCAAATAAGAATAAAGAAAATTGTAACAAGGCAGCACATAAGAATAGAGTAATGTCAACAAAACACACTGTGATGGTAGCAAAATTGTCTGTACTTAAAACAGCCACATACATGTGCACAAACATTGAGCATATAAGAGCGAGGTTAGACACAAAGCAAAGCAAAGAAATGTGCAAAAAATGTTGTACAGGTATGTATGTAAGAAGAGAAAACGCAAACCGCACCATTGCAATACATGAAGACAAACACCCGATGGTGTGAAAATAAAATTCTAATAAATGAGATCCGACACTGTGGTAATAACTAGCAAATTTTTATTTCAAAGTTTAGTAAAACACGATATTTGTCAACACAGTTTAGATTTTAAAGTCATTCTTGGGTCAATCAATCTCCTGGTGGGCCCGTTTCTTCTTCCCCCGAATGCTTCTCTTGGTGCGCTGCTTGGCGTATTTTTCATCTGGGGTTTCCCGCAGCAGCAACCAGCAGAAATCAGCCATCATAGTGGTGTTCCATCTTCCTTGGTACCTTCTCTCTGCGTCCCTGATGTCCTGGTGAAACCTTTCACCTTGTTCTTCACTGTACGCCCCCAGGTTTTCGGGAAAGTAGTTCACATGGGAGTGCAAGAAATGGACTTTCAGGCTCATGTTACAGCCTTGTTCTTTGAAGGCATTGAGCATCCTGGCAACAATATCCTTATAGTTCTCATCCCGCCTGTTCCCCAAGAATTTGAGAACAACATCCTTGAAGGAATCCCAGGCTTCTTTTTCCTTCTCAGACATCGTTTCAGCGAATGCTCCATCTGAAATGAGTTTCCTTATATCAGGGCCAACAAACACTCCTTCCTTTAGCTTTGCTTCAGAAAGTCGGGGGAACTTTGAGCAAAGGTACCGAAAGCACTCACCATCTTTTGGAAGGGACTTGATGAATTGCTTAATGAGACCCTACTTAATATGGAGAGGTGGTAATAGAATTTTATCACGAGGTACCAAGCTCTCATGAAGAACATTTTTCTCACCGGGTCTCAAATACTCCCGAATTGGCCAGTCTTTTTTCCCCCAGTGTAGGTCGCGGGCCCGGCTATCCCACAAGCAAAGGAAGCAGGGATATTTGGTGAAACCGGATTGCTGCCCTAATAGCATGGATAGAATTTTAAAGTCTCCACAAATCATCCACTTATGCTCATCATAACGAATCTTCTGAAGAATCAGGGCCAAATTCTCGTATTTTTCTTGGAGAATAACAGAGTGAGCAATAGGAACTGAAGCGAATGTGTTGCCATTATGAAGAAGAACACCTTTTATGCTGTCTTTTGACGAATCAATGAACAGCCGCCATTCAGCAGGATCATACTTGAGTTTAAACTTTTCCATCACTCCGTATATATCGTTCCAAAATACCAAATCTTCCTCTTTGCTGAAATACTTCAAAAATTGTGTCTCGCGGTTGCGGTACCAATAAAAAGTTGTTCCTGGTGACAATAGATTTTTCTGTTTAAGCCGAGAACCTAGCAGTTGGGCAGCATCTTTTGGGAGTCCTAAATCCCGGACTAAATCATTCAATTCAGCTTGAGAGAAAAGTTCAGGTTTCGGATCTGGTTCAGTTTCAGACTCGGAAGTACTGGACTCATCGGGAAAAGCCATCTGATGAGTCTCATCATGATCAGAACCGTCCACACAAATATGATCCAAAGATTTTGGTGGTTCAGGCACAGGTACTTCGTTGCTATGAGGCATAGGCCTAATTGCTGAGGGAAGGTTGGGGTAACTTATTACGTTCTTATTTTTTAAGTTGTATCCCTTCACAATGCAAGAGCAAAATAGCAGTCACTGCTGTGGTCTCTTTGTTCACGCCACATCATAGGTATTCCGAAACGAAATGCTTGTTTTTTACCTTTCATCCATAAGCGTAGATCTTCTTCACATGTCTTGCACACTTTGTGAGGAGCCCATGGTTTGTCTTGATCGCCTAACGTCAAACCGAAATAGGCGAAATATACTTTTTTAATAAATGCAGAAATGTTCCTCTGCCGCTTTTTCACGGTATATTCCCCACAAATAAAACAAAAACTGTCCGGAGAGTTGACGCAACCTCTGGCTCTGTGAGCCAACACAAATACACAGCACTGCAAACTACAACTGTAGTGAACCACTTCGGAATAAAGCTGGATTACGACTGAGCAAACAAAAGGTAATAATGAACTTGCAAGAAACTGAAATTTGACAGGAACGTTCATGTCGCAACCACCGTGTTTGAGCGAGCGAACGAGGCGAGGCGAACAGGAAAGAACATGCGCCAGCGCGAGTACTGGATTTAGCCCCCGCCTCCCAATTGTCCTGTTAATGTATAAAATGAATACAAAACACTCTAAAATATCATGAGGGAGTGTTTCTAGTTAGTTAACCATTACAACCTCTATTTTGGGCCAAGAAAATAAACTGCAGTCGGCTAAAAAGAAATTATGTGAACATTCCTTATATGGGTAAGAAATCTAATTTTGCAAGAAAACGTGACGTGATGGAACATTTTGGCTATTTTTCCTGGATTCAGCACCCCAAAATCTATAGGAATCAGTTGCAAAACTGGTGGCAGGTTTTTGGTAGTGTACCTGTGTTATCGGTACCAACACCGATACTCCAACCGAGTTCGGTACCCTCCAGATGTGCATCGATAGCCTCGCTTCCTTCGATGCCGAGTCTGGAATCGATCTCCAGTCTGGAGGACTGGGTACCGACTCGCCTTGGTACCGGCTCTCGACGGTACCGAAGGCTCGGTTCCGATGATTCGGATCCGCAACTCTCGGTTCCCCCGACACCGATTGAGTTGCCACTGGTTGCCCTTCCTTCACTGGTATCAGACACGATACCAAAGTTGGTACTGATGTCCTCATTACCTTCACGGTCGGTGTCTTCCATGCCTCGCTTATCAGGCTCTTTGCCCTCGATGCCGAGTTTGGAATCGATCTCTAGTCTAGACGACTGGGTACCAATAGATTTTGGTACCGACACCAATCGATACCGGTGCTTCGGTACCGAGGATAGCGGCCGGAGCTTTTCGGTTACCTTGGTACCGATTGAACTGTCACCGATGACTGCTCCAATGTCTTTGTCGGGTTTGACTCTGACATCGGTACCGGTATTGGCATCGGTACCGGTACCCACAGTAGCATCGTGGCCAACTCTGGCCATGCTTTTTTCAACAGGATCACTCCATTCTATACCAAGCTTGGAGTCGATACCTGGCATGGACAATGTGGTAAGGATGGTGGCTGCTCCTGACAACCAGTACCAGCAACCATCTTTAAGCATTCCACACTGCACTCTGCAGGATCTTCTATTCCTATATATTTGGATAACTGTGGATGCTCAGGCCTAGTTCTTTGGATCTACCCTGCCCAAGGGAGATTCCTGTTTGGGATCCCTCTTTTCAGAGTTTCCTCCTGGATATAGCAAGATCCCTTGCCATTCCTATTCCAGGACATGATCCTGCACAAGTCTCTGTTTCTACAAAAGCAAAGGACAACATAATGCTTCCTTTGCATCATTCCTTGCAGGATCTCCTTCTAGGAATGTGGGAAACACCTTTAAGGGTACCCCCACCCCCCAGGGCAACTGATCTCTTATATCAGGTTGCCCTCCTCTCCAGGGTTTCAAAAGACTCAGCTTCCTCATCATTCCATAGTAGTGGAATCAGCAATGAGGCGGGTAAAGAGTAAGAAAAAGTACTCTTCTTATCCGCCAGGTCGTGAGTCTAAGACACTAGATGCCTTTGGACGTCAAACCTTCCAGACATCTATGCTTTCTGCAAGAATTCTCTCATATATTTTTTATATGAGTCTTTCTCTTGAGGAGGTCACAAAGCAGTTACATCTTTTGACTCCTTTCCTTCCAGATTCTAGGAGTAAAGACTATTCTTCACTGCTTAAGCATATCCAGAATATTTCTTGGTTTCTTTCTCGTGCTTCCCTAGACTCTTTTGAGTCTGTTAGCAGAACCTCTGCTATTGCTATAGGGGCACGACGTAGAGCCTGGCTCCAAGCTTCAGACTTGGACAAATGGGCACAACAAAGACTGGGACATACTCCTTGCACTGGAGAAAATCTTTTCAACAAGGAGTCTTTACGTCAGGTTACTCAGTTATGCGCTGATTTACCTGTTCCTAGGGGTTGTTCTACACCTTATTCTGTCCCACTAGGTAGGAAATCTCCTACCAAACTTTCTTCCCACAGGAGAAGAAGGTTTTATTCATCACTTGCCCATCATACAGATGTTCCCCAACAGGGGAGGCATCGTCCTGGTCTGAAGAATCCAACCTCTCACCAGGCTCAGCAAACCCAGCATCTGCAGGGTTTCTGATCAATCATCATCAGATGCTTGTGACTCTGGGGGTTAGCATCTACAGTTGCTTCTTCTCAATGAAGACAATCCACCGCTTCATTCTAACCCCTACACATGGATCTCTTTCCAAAAGATATCCATTTTTTCTATATTTCTATGAGCTGTCAGGATATTCATGCCTATAGGTCACAGGTTTCTCCTCTTTTTCCTGCTAAGGAAAGAGGTCTAACCACTATCAAATGATAGTTCCTGTACCAGCATGTATTTTTTCCTTTCTATAGACTTCCTACTTCGTAAGTCTTCTTCAGCTCCATTCTCTTCACCCTCTACCAAGTTTTCCCCCTGTAAGAGGGAATTACTTACTGGGAGGCTTTTTTATTCAGCCTCTCTACTTTTCTCACTTTCCAGTGCGGAGTTTTCCTCTCTGAATTACCTCCTCTGCTTCAATCTTACTTTGGGGCAGCTTATCAGACATGTCCAGAGTTTCCTACTCCTGTTCTGTCTGTTCTTTCTTTTTTCAACAGTAAGATTCTTTCTGCTGTCTTGCTAGCAGCTGCCTATGCAAGAGCCTTAATGTTTGGACCACTGGTTCTTGTCTTCAAACAACCAGATTGTCCTCCACTAACATTCTGTCTAGTCTTAGTAGTGGCTCCAAGTCAGTGCTTCATCTCTCTTGGAGATCCTCTCACTACAAGCTTTCTAGATTGTCTTCTATTCTGCCATCTCCATTTTCCTGGGTCTGGCAGCATAGATGGCAGAGATACTGGCTCTCTAGCAGCCAGTTCTATCTCCTCATTCTCCTGCATCATGCTCTCTGCAATCTACAGAGAAGCTTTCCACTATGGGCCCTTGCTAGAGAGCATGGGGGGGCTTTTTCTCCAACAGCTATCCTAGCTAGTTAGAAAAGGCTTTTCAGTCATGTCTCCCATGACTAGAAGGTTCTCCCTTCTTTTACCATCTCCTTTTCTGATATAAAGGACATAGGCTTTCTCTTACGTGAAAGCTCAAGGAGTTGCCACTTCCCTGCTTTGGTCCATAGTATTCCCAATCGGGGATATGCTCATCCTCATGGTAAGAACGCATGATACCTTTGCCCTTAAGCAGGTCAACATGGTATCTCATCTCTAGGCGTTTTCTGTCTTCTTACTATGCTAGAGTCCCGGAAGACTCGGGACTTGCTGGCTGCACATTGATATTATCCTTTGTTTTTCACGTAACAGTCCTGGTTATTTTTCACTACCTAGCATTCTTGCAGTTCATGACCAGGAGGAATAGATTCTGTATACGTCTTCTCAAGTAGGTTCCACCTCCTTGTTATTAGATGAATCTTTCCTCTCCACATATCCTATGTGATCACTGTGCTGTAGGCATATCTCTGTCTGTTTAATTGCAGACACCCATATGTAGGCCTACATATCCATATTTATTTTTTGTGTGTATTTTATGCCCTTCCATATCTCACTATAGATATATTCTTATATGTCTATCTATCTATATATATCTATATATATCTATATATATATATATATATATATATATATATATATATATATATGTATCTGTTGAGATATTTTATTATAGATAGATAAGTATGTGGATACATATCTATCTCACTGTCTATCCTCATATAGCTATATGATTCTGACAGAGGGGCTTTACCCATGCCTATGCTATCTAGCAGGTTTGGAGTTCTACACACTCAACCACTCCTGTGGTACTCAGCAATTTTTATACCATAACCTAACGGTTTAGGTACCTCTGAAGCTCTCCGTGCCCAATATCTCTCCTAGCTTACCCCAGTTAGGAGAGGCATTGTGGATCTTCAGTTAATCACAGGCTTTAACGCCTCAGGCCTTTGTCCTCTCTTTTTGAGATACAAGGAGTTCCCACACCCTTTCTCCCCACAAGGACTGTGCCTGTTTGTCCAAATCAGTTAGCCTTTCTCTTTTTGCTCCTAAGAGTGACTCACTCTGCTTCCAAAAGAGCTAGGTTTTTTTGTCATAAAGCCTTCCGCTGAAGGCCCACCATTTCTGGACTACCCCAGTTTTCCTACTTGGGGTTACCTGTTACCTGTCAGGATTCTGACATCCACTGGTTTTCCTACAGGATTATTACCTCCACTTACAGTGAGGTCCTCTTCAAGGTTCCTCTACTAGGTTTCCCAGTAGACCCATGAACCTCCATACTTCTGTAAAATCCTGTCAGGGGAGGTCCATATTGCAATATCCTTTGCAATATTATTGATGACCATCATCATCCTCACATGGACTCCTTCTTTGCAGTCCTATGCTAGCTTAGCTGTTCCACAGCATCCTTCTTTCTTCAACTCCTTCCCTCCATCCTCAGGATGCCTGGTGTTCTGGGAGATAGCATGTTCCAACCTATGACATGCTGGGACTCCAGGCATCTCAGCTTGGGAGTCCCCATATGTGAAGACTCATTCCTGCTTGTTCCTGGAGATAGCACAGTTACTTACCTGTAACAGGTGATCTCTGGGAACAGCAGGAATAAGTCTTCACAACCCTCCCACCTCCCCAGGAGTTGTATCTCTATCTTTCCTTTCCTCTCTCTCTCTCTTTGTCTCAGCTTTAAAACTTAACTGAGGAGAGCCAGTTGGGAAAGGCGGGAAGGCAGCACGCAGGCATGCTGGGATGCTTCCAAAAGCTCTTGATTGGATGCTGGGAAGCGTTCCCGCGCAGACTCCGTCGGTACCGATGTACCCATATCTGAAGACTTAATCTCCAGGAGCAAGCAGGAATGAGTCTTCACATATGGGTACGTCGGTACCGACGGAGCCTGCACGGGGATGCTGCCCAGCTTCCAATCAGAAAGCTTTTGGCAGCCTCCCTCGCGCCTGCGCGCTGAGTTCCCGCCCTCTCCAGAGCCTCTCTTCAGTTTTCGTTTTTCCGCGGAGCCTGCAGGACGTCCTCCTGTCACCGCAGAAATTTACTTATTTACTTACTTTAATACTTTAGTTTTTTTCTTTCCTTGTGGTCGCGGCTGTATTTCCCGCTCCCACCGGTACCGCTGGTGGATTTTTGACTTAATTCTGAGAAACCTTTTCTTCAGTTTTTGCCTTAACTTGTTGGGCCTACCAGGCCTCTTCATTATGGAGCCTTCTTTTCCTAAGAAGTGCCTTCGGTGTGGAAACACCTGTTTCTTTTTAGATACCAATGCTTGGTGTCTCAACTGTGTGGGTCCTGACCCTTTTTCCCCTGGCAAGTCGGGGGATATTTCTGTGAAGAAACCTTCAACTTTTAGAATTTCCCTCGATACCGTTTTTTCCTCGGCAGTGAGGGTACCAGGTTTCTCTACTTCACAGCATCAGGTAACCCAAAAACAGTCTGTTAAGACTAGTCAATGTTTGAGTGGTATGTCCCATGCCCAGCATGGTGACGGCTCCGGCCTTACCCTCAAGAATCCATTGGCATTACCCCTGCGGGAGTCTATGGGCTCCAAAGCGTTAAAGGGGTTTCAGGTTGTTCCTGGGGCTCACCCCTCACAGAACATACCTGAGCCATGCGCGGAGGTGGTATCCGCTTCGAGCGGTACCGAGCCTCCGGCATCGGCACCAGTGTCGAGTAGCCTACTCTTCACCAAGGATTGTCATCGGGCATCCTCGGTACCTTCGGGCCCGATCGATTCGCACCGCATTGACTTCCTTCAACCTCAGCCATGCTCCGGGCCGGTACCGGCATCGATCGGTTCCGATACCCTGGCATCGGCATCGAGGTGGACCACCTTTCCCTTTGAAAAAGGTGTTCATCGGGTATCCTCGGTACCGTCGGTATCGGTCGATGTGACCCAGTCTGCCTTAGGGGTATCGGCATCGGCGCCTTCGCGACACGCTTCGATAGTATCACTTACTTCGATGCGGAGTCTTGAGTCCATATCTAGTCTCGATGACTCCGTACCGATGTGCCCTGGAACCGACTCCGATCGATTCCAGATCGGCAGTTTCAAAGATCAGAGTCATAACTCTCTCATGATCTCGCTACCACTGCAGCAGTTCCCGATGGCTGCTTCATCTGCTACTCCTGTATCAGTATCCATGCCTCTTCTGGCACCCATGCCTACTTTAGAACCGATACCTGGCATTGGTGTAGTCTGTGCCTCCTCTGGAGCCCCGGCCTTTTCTTTAGCCGGGCCAGGGATGGTTCCCATAGGAGATCAGTCTTTTCAGGCTTTTCTCCGGGACATGGCAACCTTTCTCAATATATCTATCCCTGGTAGTGATCCTACTCAGACCTCACAGGCACAGATGGAAAATATACAATTTCCTTTACATCCTGCTCTGCAGGATCTCCTTCTTAGGGTCGGGAAATCACCCTTACGACTTCCTCCAGTTTCTACAAACATTGAGGGTCGATACCGGGTGCCACCCTCTCCAGGGTTCCAGAAGCCTCAACTTTCTCATCGTTCCCTTGTTTTGGAATCGGCTCTGAGAAAAGTTAAGAGCAAGAAGAAGCATTCTTCTTTTTCACCGGGTCGTTCTTCACGAACACTCGATGCTTTTGGTCGTCAAGCCTTCCAAAACTCTATGTTGGCCTCCAGAGTTCTCTCATATATTTTTCACATGAGTCTAACACTCCAGGAAGTCACAGAGAAATTGTCTCTTTTGACCCCTTTTTTTACCAGAGCCCAAGACTACTGATTATTCCTTACTCATCAATCACAGCCGGAATATATCTTGGTTCCTGTCTCGTGCTTCTATAGACTCTTTTGAGTCTATTAGCAGATCCTCTGCTATTGCCATAGCAGCACGTCGCAGAGCCTGGCTTGAAGCTTCAGACTTGAGTAAATGGGCACAAACTATACTGGCTCATTCTCCTTGTACAGGAGAAGGGTCTCTTCAATAAGGAGGCTTTAAGTCAGGTTGCTCAATGCTTCACTGACTCTCCTTCCACTAAGGACCTTTCTAAGCCACCTCTTTCTTCGAGAGGTAGGAAATGTCCTACCAAACCTTCTTTCCCTAAGAGAAGAAAGTTTCATTCCTCTCCTGCCCATCATTCGGCTGTACCTAAACAGGAGACACCTCAGCCTAGTCTGAACTCCTCCAGCTCTAACCAGTCTCAGCATTCCCAGCAACCATAGGAGCTGGGACTTATACTCTATACTTTCCTTCTAATTCATTAGAAGTTTATACACTGTGTTTCTTTTCAGTGTACTACCTTGTGAAACATTTTATGTTCAGGGACTGCTAACTTCTCCTCTTCTTATTTTCTAGAAGAGCAGTTGCACCTATCCCATGATGGTTTTGTCCCAACTGAACATTCTTCCTTCTGTTGACTTACCCTATGGGTATGTCACCCTCTAATTACTTGCTCTACCCTCTCCAATGGGGTTTTTTCCCTAACGGAGGGGTACCATACTAAAAAGTTTTTACCAAGCTTATTCCACAGACAGGGAGAAGTTATATCTCCTCCCTATTTATCTGTTTTTCTTTATGGGGCACAGGGCAATCTTTCTGCTGTTTCTGTCAGCTGCTGTGCCTGCAGGAGTTACAGTGATTGTATTACTGGTACTTTTGCCAAGTTCCAGTCTTTTGTTCAATTTCTGTCTAGCCTTAGTAGTGTTTCCAAGCTATTCGTTAATTACCTTGGATCCTCCTACTCCCTTAGGCTTTCTCACATTATTCTATCCATCTCCTCTCCTAGGATATGGTAACAAACCTGACTTCAGTCAGTTTATCTCTCCTGCACAATGCTCTCTACAATCTTCAGAGCAGCTTTCTACTATGAGGGCCTGCTATAGAGCATTGACCTTGTCTCTGAAGCTTCGCTATTAGTAGGAAAAAAAAGCTTGTTCACCCTTCCCATGCCTGTGAAGGTTCTCCACACCCTTTAACCTGGGGTGTTAGCACGAGATATATTCTTCTGCGTGAAGATCCAAGGCTGACATTCATGCATGCTACCTCTGGGTCCCTCTAATAGGTCCCTCTGGTATCTTCCCCTGCATTTTCCACCTCTGCCGTGTCAGTGTTCGGTGGAACTCCCGCCTTGTTCCTTACAGATTCAGCTTATAATCTGTTCTCACGCAATCATCACGGTTATTTTGTTGGATGGCCTTCCTGCATCCCTCAATTCATAGAAATAGATTCTCTCTACATATCCCAAGTGGCTTTACCCTCTGGTAGTATGCAGAATCTTTTTCTTTTTTATTTCCCATGTAACAATCATGGGGCTGGGTGCTAGACATGTTCTTCAACCTGTCACCTTGTCTGTAGCATCTTTATATATGTCTACATACCTATCTCGTTTCTCTGGTGGTGCAATTCCATGCCCCACAAAGATATCTATAATTACGTATTCATATCTATATTTTATATATATTTATATATTTTGATATATCTCTCCACCTATGTCCCGATTTCCGCATCTGGACATATCAATTCAGGTTTAGATTCCCCCACATATATATATAAACATCTATATATATATATATGTGTCTCTTGGGCGGTTTCTTAAGGGTTCATATCTCTATACTCTCACCCTCACTGTCTATACTAAATGTTACCTCCTAGAGGATTTAGACAGTCCATCGCCCCATTTCTCATACCATATTAACATACAGAAACTGTTAGACACCACTACCATTGTGGTGCTAACTTCTCTATTTTTTCTTAAACCCTTGAAGCATCAAGCTTCAATATTTTTTCCTATCTCTCGCCAGTTAGGAAAAACGGTGTACATCTTTATCTTTGAGTACACAGCTCTTCTCCTTGGGAATAGGGATTTTTTCCACTTTCCCTCTCCCCGTCAGGACTGGGCTAGTTCTCCAACCCCGTCAGTCTTCTTCCTTAGTCCTCCCTGTTGATAACATTATGACTAAAGGAGTTTTTCAGCTTTTTCTCATAAAGCTCTCCATTGAAGACATGACGTCCCATCCTACCCAGTTGACACCTGGATCGGCTACTACCTCCAGGTCTGGACCTTCATCCTCACTGCTGGGAGGTCCCTTCAAGATTCCGCCACTGCTTCTCCAGCAGACTACATCAGGCGTTCTACTTCCTACAGTGCAGTAGGTAAGTGACATGTCTAATGGTACGTTACATGTCTTTCATGTCACTCCTCATATACACCAAGGACTCCTACAATCTGTACGGCCCTCTAGTCCTTGGCTATGCTGTTCTTCCTCACAGCTCATCTATTATCAACTTCTACCCTCCATCCCACATTGGATGCCAGGGATTTCTGGAAACAAAATGCACACCTGGTCCAGGCTGCTGCATTTTTATGGGATCTCCCCTTGGCATCTCCAGCTAGGGAGTCCCCATATGTGAAGACTCATTCCTGCTTGTTCCTGGAGATAGCACAGTTACTTACCTGTAACAGGTGATCTCTGGGAACAGCAGGAATTAGTCTTCACAACCCTCCCACCTCCCCTAGGAGTTGCATCTCTTATCTTCTCCTTTCTCTCCTCGCCTTTGTCTCAGCTTTGAAACTCAACTGAAGAGAGGCTCTGGAGAGGGCGGGAACTCAGCGCGCAGGCCCGAGGGAGGCTGCCAAAAGCTTTCTGATTGGAAGCTGGGCAGCATCCCCGTGCAGGCTCCGTCGGTACCGACGTACCCATATGTGAAGACTAATTCCTGCTGTTCCCAGAGATCACCTGTTACAGGTAAGTAACTGTGCTTTACATTCTAGAAATGCTCCCTTTCTCTTTTCCAATGCATTTTTACAAAGATGTTGAAAGATTGCGCATTACTTTTCTTTGGCGAGGTAAGCCTCCTAGAATCATTACAAAAAAGCTGAAAGCTAGTAAGGCCTGTAGTGAATTCCATTTTCCGGATTTTTGATGGTACCATCTTGCATTTTCTTTAAAACAGGGTACCAAGTAGACAGAGCCTGACACAATGACAGGACGGCCAGTCTGGTTGACTTTGGAAGAACATGTGGCAGTCCCTATGCCATTGCAGGTGCTTGTAGGTATGAGACATTCTACCGACTCAAGGGTTGACTGCATTGTTACTTCTACTCAAAATGCCTTTCAGTCTCTTGCGCCACTTTTACTTTCAGATAATCCACTTTTGTCTCTAATGCCTTTATGGTACAATCCACTCTTTAAGATCCAAAATAGGTCATTTGCGTCGCAGAAATGGCAATCTTGTGGTATCTTGTCCATAGGGCAATTACTTGACGGCTCTTCTTGGAAACCTTTTTTCAGTGCTGCAGTCGGAGTTTGGCCTCCCTACTTCCTGTCAATTTCATTGGGTACAAATGAAGTATTATATTACTCACGCCAAGATAGACTTTCATATACTCTCGCAGGAATGGGGCTTAGGCGGGTGGTTAGCTCTGTCATATGCACTAGAGGTGTGATGTCAGCATTTAATGCTATATTTCGAGATTGCTCTTTGCAGAGCCCACATGTTTTCGAGCAGGTGTGGGCAAGTGAGTTGTCTGCCCCTCCTTCGCCACAGTGCTGCCCTCATTTCTGGAGACTTCTAATCAGAGTCTCTAGGTCTGCTGCCCTTACTCAATCATTATTTTTTTAGTCCACCGAGCCAGCATCACTCCAATTCGTTTGACAAAGTATGATCCAAGGGCAGGGATCAGATGCTGGTCATGTCATAATGCGCACGATACCTTAGCACACATGACATTTCAATGCCCTAACATTTAGATTTTTTAGTGCCCTGTTTGGCGTATCTTAATGTTGAGGTCTTTGTCTCAGATTCCCTCGCTAGTCAAGAAGGGCTTTTTCCTATTGGATATGTGGTAGAATTTGGTATGTCTTTACTGCAAGTATGAGCAGGCCTATGCGACTTTAATTCAACTATGCTGGTCCAACATCGGTAAGTGGAAACCTTTGGAGGACTTCACTGCTGGTGCCCACTTAGGGTTTGGACAGCCATAGATGCGTGGATCATGATGTATTTGTTTATCACTTTTCTAATCCTTCTAAGGAGTGGAGTGCTCCTGTTGTGTGGCAATATTTGGACGCTGTATTGTAATCTGCTACCGGAGAGTTGGGGAGGGGGGGCCATCTTTCTATTTGGATGTTTGATTGTTATTTGTGTTTTGAAATTTTAAATAAACATATTAAAAAAAATATATATATATGTATATCTTTATCCAAAGCAGAAAACATGATGCCCTGTAGATTGATCCTCAACACTGTATGGCCCATTGGTGTTTCAGTATTGATTATATGTTTTCTATTCACATTTTGCTGAAACTCGAAAGGCAGTAGTAAAAACACTTCTATTCTGATAAAACACCAGGGTGCCATATGGTGTCTGGCTTCAGTCTCCTTAATCCAAACAAGAAGCATTGTATCAGTCTAAGATAGCAACATAGAAACATGAGACAGAAAAAGACCACATGGCCTATCTGGTCTGTCCTTCCATATCAGCCACTACAACAGTCCCCTTTTTAACTTTAGAGATCCTCTGTGTTTGTCCCATGCTTCTTTTAATTCAGATACTGTCCTCATCTCTACCACCTCCCCTGGGATACTATTTCACACATCTACCACTCTTTCTGTAAAGAAATATTTCCGCATATCACTCCTGAATCTATCCCTTTTCACCCTCATCCCATGTCCCCTCATAGCAGAGCTTGCTTTCAATCAAAAGAGGCTCTCCTCCTGTGCATTTATGCCACGGAAGTATTTAAACATCTCAATCATATCACCTCTATCCCGCCTTTCCTCTAAGGTGTACATATTAAGGTCCTTAAGTCTGTCCTCATATGCTTTATAATGAAGACCACTAACCATTTTAGTAGCTACCCTCTGCACCGACTCCATCCTGTTCACATCCTTTTGAAGGTGCGGTCTCCAGAATTGCACACAATACTCCAAATGAGGTTGCACCAAAGACTTATACAGAGGCACTATCGCCTCCTTTCTTCTGCTGGCCATTCCTCTCCCTATGCACCCAAGCATCCTTCTAGCTTTTGCTGTCACATTTTCTACCTGATTAGCTACATTAAGATCATCAGACACAATCATACCTAGGTCCCACTCGTACTTCACCCCCTATGCTATATCTCTTCCTTGAATTGCTGCAGCCCAAATGCATGACCTTGCATTTTTTAACATTAAATCTCAGCTGCCAAATTCTAGACCTTTCTTCAAGCTTAGCTAGATCCTTCCTCATGTTATCTACAGCTTCCTGGGTGTCTACTCTATTGCAGATTTTGATATCATCTACAAAGAAGCAAACCTTACCCGACAGCCCTTCCACTATATCACTAACAAAGATGTTAAAAAAAAAAAATCGGACCAAGGACAGATCCCTGGGGCACTCCACTGGTAACCACCTCCTCAGAGTGAGCTCCATATCTCCAGGAACAAGCAGGAATGTAGTCTTCACATATGGGTGACGGCACTGACAGAGCCCATGTGGGAACGCTCCCCAGCGTCCTATAGGAAAGCTTTTGGGAGCATCCCCCATTGTGCCTGCGCTGCTGTCTTCCCGCCTTTCTAACTCTCACTCCTCAGTTTTTCGTTTTCCGCAGAGCCGACAGAGCAGTTCCTGTCACCGCAGAAAATAGTTTCTTTTTGTGGTGCGTCTGCCTTCCCGTCAATGCCAGCACCAATATCATAGGTGTTCTTTTCTTCTTTATTCTTGCAAAAAAAAAAGGGGGGGGGGTTTGAAGGGTCTTTCCCTCTAGGTGCTCAGGCGCCATTTTGGGCCTTAGGTCCCTTCTTCCTCAAAATGTAGAAACCAACTAGTGGTTTCAAAAGGTGTTCCAAGTGTAGCAGTACCATTTGTGCTACTGACACCCATGGCTGGTGTCTTAAATGCTTGGGACCAGACCATTCACAGTCAGAATGCCTCCTCTGCAGAAAGATGACAAAGAGGGGCATGCAGAATAGAACTGTGAAACTTGGCACCCTCTTTACCTTGGATGCAATGTCCGTGGCATTGACATCATCCAGGGCTTCATCTTCCTCCCAAGGATCTCAGGTAACGAAACCCAGGTCTTCTTCGAAGACTGGTCTGTCCTCCTTCTAAGCATCGAGATGCTTTAAGTGTTGCCCTAGAGGACAGTACACTGGCCAAACAAACAATGCGTGAGGTCCTTGCCTCCAAAGCATTATCAGGGTCCTAAAATGTTCCCAAGGGTGTCTACCTCTGGAGAGCTCTTTGTGCCGTGCTCTGGGTTCGTGGCCCGCTCTTCGGGTATCGATACTCGGGCATCGGCTGGCTCCATGGACCAACGTATCCTAGCCATTGAGCGGAGTCTTGCGGCATTGCTGGCAGCCTTGGTACCGCTAAAGCCTTTACAATCAGTTCCGCAGCCACCGGTACTGGAGGTATCAGCATCGACCATTGTGCCGCTACCTCCCATGCCGGGCCTGGAATCAGTGTCCGGCACCGAGGTTCCGGTACCGAGGTATACTGATTTCGATCAGTATGGTCGTCGGACCGGGCGGGAGCACCCAGCCCTTATCCATCGTGCTCCAGGAGGAGCTGAAATCACCCACCTGGCACGAAGCCTACAGCAGAGAATCGTGATTGCAACGGGGAAGTGAGCCTGCAGCCTGCCTGTGACCAGCGGCTAAAAGAGCAAAGCCCGCCTCACAAAAGAGCACCGAAGCAGAATCGGAGTGCTGATCGCTGGCTCCACCCCTCTACACGGCGTCACACAGCTCCAACAGCCAATCGGGGCTCCACTCTCCATTTTAAAAAGAGAGCGCGCCAAGCGCGCCCGCGCCTTGCGGGCCCGCGCCTGAGGGCCGCGCAAGAGGGCCCTTTGGCACGGCCCTTAGGAAAAGGCCCGTCAAGGAACCTCAAGCACCCACTGAAACGAAACAATTCCACCTCGCAGAGACCAACAGCCTCCCTCAACGCACCGCTGAGCTCCCTGTAGGTTGAGCTCGCGTGGACCCAAAGAACCAACGCATCACAAATCGCAGCAAGTATATCCTACCAAAATAACGCTATTTAACAGACTTATCTCGAACAACTAAAATTGCTGGACTAACCTAATTATTATGCCTTAAAGATCACACTATTGTTAGCATTATCACACTCAAGCTGTGACTATACCTTACCCCAATCTAGTATTGACCAACGTTATCTGTAATTCTTTATTTTTATTTAACCTTTATAATCGTTGTCCCCAAACTATTTCTGAATATTACTGTTGTCAGTATATCACTCCAGATCAACTGTTATTTAACTCATCCCAGATTCTCTACTACCATTAATGCACTACAGATTCACTACTATTATCAATAACTAACTCACCCCGACTTACTGTTGTCAGTATTTTACCTTGTATTTACTGTTGTCAGTAATTCACCCTTACCATCAGAATCTGTCAGAAAATTACATTAGATTTACTGTCATCCGCAAATTATTCTAGAATTACTGTTGTCAGTAACTCTTTCTTGAATTAATATTGATATATCACTTTGACTTTGCTATTGTCAGAATCTTACACTTACTGTTGTCAGTAATCCATTATTGATTTAATACTGAAGCATCACATTTGACATTATTGTTGTCAGAATCTTGCACTTACTATTGTCAGTAATCCATGTTTGATTTAGAATTAGAATACTACTTTAGCTTTACTGTTGTCAGAAGTATACACCGTATTTACTGTCATCAGTAACTTATTCTTGATCTACTGTTGTCAGTAACTCACATAGAACTCCATTAATCATTATCGCAACATAACTCTACCAGATTTTATCACTGCTACTAGACACATAAATCATTATAACTCTATTTCCACAGCTAGAAGACTTAAGTACCAGATTTATAACACGTTCAATAACACAAATACACTTTAAGAACTAATTACCAGACAATCTCCAAAAATAAACTAGAATTAAACAATGCCTACTCAATCTCCCTCTCCTATCAGGATTATACTAATTTGTCTTATTATCCTCACACTGATAAACCTAACGAAATGTATAAGAAATAACTATAAAAGACCAATCCCAATAATACAAAGTACATCACGCTACGACCACCCAATACATCTGTTCAAAAACTGTACCAACCCCAGACTCAAACAATCTAGACTAATATATAACAATCGCACCAAAATACAACCCCACGCAACCACAACCAACCCATACTCAGAACTACACAACCCTCACCTGCCAACTTATCAACGCAAGATCTATGAGAAACAAACTACCAATCTTTACAGATATTATCAATGATAATAAAACAGATATTGTCTGTATAACAGAAACCTGGCTCAAAGATACAGACTCAGTATTTATGAACCAACTAAAATCAACCGAATATGAGATCTTCCATACCCACCGCACAAATAAAAAAGGTGGAGGAGTACTAATAATAATAAGGAAAAACCTTAATGCAAAACTAATTTCATCCAATAATATTGATAATGTAGACACACTAACTATAAAAATTAAAACCACAAAGATATGCTTAATATATAGACCCCCAGAATACAATACAAACAACACTGATAACCTAATTGAACTACTGGCATCATCCACTGACACAAACCCAATAATACTAATGGGTGATTTTAATCTCCCCTCAACACCTAACAACCAACCAAACCACTTCACAGAAGCAGTAAGCAACTTAGACTTCCATCAAATAATAACAGAACAAACACATAAAAAAGGAAAAACACTTGACATGGTATTCCTACCAAACTCACTTCATAACCTATATAACTCCAAATCACTCTCAAACATACCAGTCCCCTGGTCAGACCATTACCTTCTGAAATTTGATATTACCATCCCTGACAACAATCACACTAAACGAACACAACCCCCACAAAATAAGAGATTTAGAAAGTTTAATGAGGAAGAATTCTTAGATCAAATAATTCCTCACCTCACCTTAACACCTACAAATTTGGAAGAAACTATCAAATCCTGGAACAAAACTATCTCACTAGCAGCAGAAAAAAAACCTAACCTGTCTCAATATAATAGAAACGACAATATAATTGATAAAAAGGATGCCCCATGGTTCAACATGACACTTAAAAATCTTAAAAGACAACTAAGAATGGAAGAAAGGAAATGGAGGCAAAACAAATCTCCAACAACCTATGAGAAATACATAAATACCCTACACACATATAAAGTAACAATAGACAATTCTAAGAGAAACTACTACTCTAACTTACTCAATAACTCAATTAACCGACCAAGAGAATTGTTCTGTATAATACAGAAGCTAACAAACAAAACATACAATTCAGATGAAATATCCATAGATATTACCCCACAAGACTTAGCTCAATACTATATCAATAAAACAAAAATACAAACAAATAACCCCTCAACAACACACACTGAAATGAACCACACAACCTCTCATAACTGGTCCAATTTCAGCCCAATTTCAAAGACCACACTCAAAGCAACCATATCTAACATCAATACAACCACATCATATCTTGACCCATGCCCAGTTGACTGGATAAAAAAGACACTCTCAATACTCTCTCCCTTCATCCTCCCCATGGTTAACATTTCACTAGATGAAGGATACTTACCACCATCACTCAAACATGTTCAAATAAGACCAATACTTAAAAATAAAACACTAGACAAATTATCCCCAAAATCATACAGACCCATATCGAGCATCCCTTTCATGGCCAAACTTATTGAAAAAATAGTTCAAACCCAACTACAGGATTTTATTGACACCTTGAACCTCCTTGACGAACACCAATATGGCTTCCGACCATTCCATGGGGTCGAAACATTGCTAACAGTCCTTTACGACACCTTACTAAGAGGAATTGATGACACAAAACAAGCCTTCATACTAGTATTCCTCGACATCTCTGCCGCATTTGACAGCGTAAACCATATAACAATGCTCAACAGACTTCAACAAATAGGAATTACATCCACTGTCTATAACTGGTTTAAATCTTACTTATCAAACAGAATCCAAACAGTAAGAATTCTTAACCAAACATCCAACACATTCAACCAAACACAAGGCCTCCCACAGGGATCCGCACTATCAGCACTTTTGTTTAACATTTACCTACAACCAGTCAGCAACATCTTTAAACGTCATGGCGTCCATTATCATATATACGCCGACGATATAATGTTTTACCTCCCATTTAAAATCCCACACCCTCCACTACAACAAATAACAGAATGCTTTAAAGAACTAACAATATGGCTCAGCGATCAGAACCTACACATTAACTTCTCAAAAACTGACGTACTATATATTACTAAAAACCAAACATACACACCTCCAAGCACCATCACACTTGATAACCATGAGATCAACATAAAAAAAGAAATAAAATACCTAGGTGTGATACTTGACAATAAGCTTAACATGGATTCACATATAAAATATCTAACAAAAAACATACACTACAAACTTAAGACCTTGAGACAACTAAGACCTTTAATTCACTTACAAGACTTCATAACCATAATTCAAGCTATCATAACCCCACATTTTGATTTTGCAAATTTAATCCTTAATGGCATCACAAAGCAAAACATTAAAAAGATACAACTAACTCAGAACATAGCAGCAAGGATAATAATGAATATAAGCTCAATCGAACATATCACACCGACCTTGGCTGAACTCCATTGGCTACCTATTCACAGCAGAATAAAATACAAGATTCTACTAACTACATTTAAACTAATAAATAACTTAGCGCCATCAGTACTCAATACACTCATCAATGTAGAAATAGATAAAAGATCACAAAGGAGTAGAAACACAAACACTATTGCAGTACCAAAAGACTACACAAAAGCTAGAAAACAAACCAACATGAGAGCCTTCTCTCATTCAGCACCTATCCTCTGGAATAACCTTCCTGACAACATTCGCCTACTATCAGACATAAAGGAATTTAGAAAAAAACTGAAAACCCACTTATTCTCATTACACTATAACAAAGGAGCAGAAACTAGCCAGACTACACAAAGAGACACAGGTTAACTAACAAATACAACCATTATATAACTACGTGCCTTGAAGATTAAATTAATGTTTACACCTACAAGCGATATATGACAATTGTAAATATCTACTATGTACATATGTTCTAATAGTTTAACGTTCTAATAATTTACTGTTTAAATATTATTCTGTTACCTGTACCTAGTTCACCTGTTCTATGTAAAATGACTTGGTATGATACTATCCATACCATATAACATAATGTTCATTGTAAACCGCACTTGATACTTGTGAAAGAGCGGTATAGAAATAATTGTTAAATAAATAAATAAATACTTTGAGTTCTTTGATTCTTCTGATGAATCCATCAGTACTGGAGAGGCTCTTCCGGAAGATCCTTCTCCTTCCCCACAGCGCCGGATGTCTCCACCGGAAGACACATCTTTTCAAGACTTTATACAGGATAAACACATTCATCTAATTCCCCGGGCTGTGAGGCAAGAACACTCGATGCCTTTGGCCGTCAATGCTTTCAGGCCTCCATATTGTCGGCCAGAATAAGTTCATACATACTCTACATGGGTATGTTTCTTTGGGAGGTGACCAAAGATTTGGAACTAATGGCTCTTCTTTTCCCAGACGACAAGAGGGCTGATTTCCTGACACTTGTCAAACGTGCCCAGAATGTTTCAAAGTTCATGAATAGAGCAACTTTTGATTGTTTTGAGTGTATTAGCAGGGCCTCTGCTATTTCCATTGTTGCATGTTGGATTGCTTGGTTACAAGTATCTGATTTAGAACAGTGGGTGCAAGATAAGCTGGGAAATATTCCTTGCACGGGAAAAACCTTTTTGGCAAGGATTGGCAGGACAAAGCTTCTCAGCTGGAGTCCGAGAATACCACCCTAAACAGACTCTCTAGGACCACTGCCAACCCAGCTAAGAAAAAGATGGTTAAGATGCCCTTTTTCAACAAAAAGAAGTTTTTATCCTCCTTACACTCATGCGGTTCACTGTCTGGTCCATGCTTCCCAGAAGGGACAGCAACAACCAAAGTAACAAAGGAAGGCTCAGGCCCCCCAGAGCTCAACCAGCTCAGCAGACCCAGTCTCCACAAGGTCTTTGACTTCCTGCTAGAGAACTTAGCTATCCTACCTCTGGAAATCCCAGAACCAGTCTACATCCCAGACTGTGTTACTTTGCCAACAGATGGCCCCAGATAACATCAGAACATTGGACTCTCTCCATTGTGACAGAGGGGTACAAACTTCACTTCCAAAGTATGCCCCATCCCTCCACTCCGAGAGTTCAGCTTCTGGCCCCCTCTTACCACACTTCTGTGCCAGGAGATCACCACCCTTCTCGCCCAGGGTGTGATAGAGGAGTTGCCACCTTCCCAACAAGGTCTGGGCTTCTAGTCCCCCCTACTTCCTTATACAAAAGAAGATAGGAGGATGCAGGCCCATTCTGGACCTCCGGGAATTAAACAAGTATCTGTTCTGAGAAAAATTCAAAATGTCTCCCATATATCCAGAGTCAAGGTTGGCTATGATCTCTAGACCTAAAGGATGCATATACACACATCCTTATTCACAAAGATCACAGGAGGTTCCTTCGGTTCCTCTTTCAGGGAAAACATTACCAGTACAGGGTTCTTCCCTTTGGTCTGGCGTCTGCCCCAAGAGTCTTCACAAAATGCATTGCAGTAGTAGTAGTATGCTGATTTCTATGAACTCTAGGGATATTTGTCTCCCCTTACTTAGATGACTGGCTCATCTGAGCATCGTCAGCTCCAGAGGCCAGCTCTGCCCTCTCCCGCACAATGCAGGTTCTTCAACATTTGGAGTTTGTAATAAAACTTCCAAAATCCCATATCACCCCTTCTCAAGCCTTAGAGTTCATAATGGCTCTTCTAGACATGCAGCAGTCAAGGGCTTTCCTGCCACAGGTACGCTGTGCTCGAATAGTTCAACTAGCTTCTCAAGCAGTTATGAAAACCTCCCTAACTGTTCGAGAAATGCTTCAGCTGCTCGGTCATATGGCTTCCACTGTACATGTGGTTCCCTATGCTCATCTACACATACGGGAAGCTCAGTGGACCCTAGCTTCACAGTGGACTCTAGCTTCGCAGTGAACTCGACCATCAGGTCGTCTAGGGGACAAAATCAAGAACTCTGCACGTCTCATTTCGTCCCTCCAAAAGTGGCAATCACCAAAAAACCTAATCGTAGGGTTACCTTTTCAGAAGCCACCACACCAGTCCACCCTGACGACGGATGCTTCCAAATTGGGTTGGGGAGCTCATCTGGATAATCTCTCCACTCAGGGTCTGTGGACTCAGCAGGAGGCTCAGCTTCACATAAACCTGCTAGAACTCAGAGCCATCTTCAATGCTCTGTGTGTTCCAGAACTACCTCCGCTCCAAAACAGTTCTAGTCCAGACGGACAATCAGGTAGCCATGTTCTGTGTAAACAAATAGGGTGGAACAGGTTCTCAGGTGTTGTGCAATGAAGCCCTTCACCTATGGTCCTTTGCCATATGCCTTCAGATATACCTACTAACGGTGTATCTCCCTGGCAAGCAGAATCTATTGGCAGACAAACTCAGTCGAGTACTACTGCCACACAAATGGTCTCTCCATTAAGATCAGATTGTTCGAATCTTTCAAATCTGGGAAACCCCAGATATAGATCTGTTTGCAAGTCCTCAGAATGCCAAACTTCCCCGCTTCGGTTCCAGAATTCCTGCTCAGAACAGTCAGGCAATAGATGCGTTCCACCTCCACTGGGGTCAGGACTTCCTATATGCCTACCCACCCATTCCCCTTATTCCCAAGACTCTGTTCAAGCTCCAGAGAGACAGGGGCCATATGATCCTCAAAGCCCCACGCTGGCCACAACAGATGTAGTACCCACTGTTTCTACGTCTCTCTCAAGCCAAACCTCTGGAGTTGGGATGCGCTCCAGATCTTCTATCCCAGCAGAATGGGACTCTTCTGCACCCAAACCCTCAGTCTTTGCACCTGATGGCATGGCTGCTGAGAGCTTAGAACTCCAGGACATCAACCTCTCTCAACAGGTTAAAGATATTCTTCTGGCCTCGAGAAAACCTTCCACAAGGCATGCTTGCGCTTTTAAATGGAGAAGGTTCTCAATTTGGCGTTCAAAAAAGGATCTTAATCCTTTTTCCGTTCCACTAGAGGCGTTACTTGAGTATCTCCTCCACCTTTCGTCCTCTAGACTTAAAACTAATTCAGTTAGAGTTCACCTCAGTGCCATCACTGCTTTCCACATGCCCTTTGATGGACAACCTATCTCCTCTCAACCACTTGTAGCGCGTTTTATGAGAGGTCTACTTTTAATTAAGCCTCCCATTAGACCACCACCTGTGGCATGGGATCTTAATCTTGTCCTTGGACAGCTCATGAATCCGCCCTCCGAACCCCTAGCCACTGCATCCCTGAAGTTTCTTTCTTGGAAAGTCATCTTCCTAATTGCCCTCACTTCTGCCAGATGCATTAGTGAGTTCCAGGTTTTAGTGGCTGACCCACCTTATACACGGTTTCACCATGATAAGGTAGTCCTTAGGACTCATCCCCACTTTATGCCAAAGGTGGTTTCACCTTTTCATTTGAACCAATCGGTTTACCTGCCTGTTTTTTTTTCCCTAGGCCTCACGCCTCTATTGCAGAAAGGAATTTACATACTTTGGATGCAAGCGTACTTTGGCGTTTTATCTTCAGAGAACTAGACAGCACAGAAAGGCTTCACATCTTTTTGTTGCTTTTGATTCCAGTCACCTCGGTCTACCAATTTCTAAGAGAACACTCTCCAAGTGGATTGCAGACTGTATCTCTTTTACCTATGAGAGTAAAGGACTTTCTCTTGAAGGTCATGTCACAGCACACAATGTGCGAGCAATGGTTGCCTCTATGGCAAATCTGCGCTTGGTGGCGATTGATAAAATCTGCAAAGCAGCAACCTGGTCCTCTGTCAAAACCTTTGCGGCCCATTATTACTTGGACAAGGACTCCCGTCAGGATGTCTCGTTTGGCCAGGCTGTTCTCCAGCATCTCTTTCAGACTTAGAACAACTCCTACTCCCCGTCCCAGGTTTCGATACCAGAGATCCTTGGGAGGTAACATGACCCAATTCAGCCTGTGTTTCACTGCTCTCTCTGGGGTCATCTTCCTGGCATCTCCAAGCTAGGGAGTCCCATATGTGAAGACTACATTCCTGCTTGTTGCTGGAGATAGCATAGTTACTCACCTGTAACAAGTGATCTCAGGGAACAGCAGGAATTGAGTCTTCACAACCCACCCTCTTCCCCTAGGAGTTATCTCTTTCTCTCTCTCCTTCTCTCCCAGCTACAAACCCAACTGAGGAGGGAGAGTTGGAAAGGTGGGAAGGCAGCAGCGCAGGCGCAGTGGGATGCTCACAAAGCTTTCCTATAGGACGCTGGGGAGCATTCCCACACGGGCTCTGTCAGTGCCGATGTCACCCATATGTGAAGACTCAATTCCTGCTGTTCCCGGAGAATCACCTGTTACAGGTGAGTAACTATGCTTTATCTGTACCCTTTGTTGCCTCCCACTCAACCAATTTCCAACCCAAGCAGTATCTTTAGGGTCCATCCCTAGGGTGCTCAATTTATTTATAAGTCGCCTGTGAGGAACGGTGTCAAAGACTTTACTGAAATCTAAATACACCACATCTAGGGCTCTCCCTCAGTCCAGCTCCCTGGTCACCCAGTCAAAGAAATCAATCAGATTTGTCTGACAAGACCTGCCTCTGGTGAATCCATTCTGCCTCAGATCCTGTATTCCACTGGACTCCAGAAATCTCACTATTTTCTCTTTCAGCAGTGTTTCCAATAATTTACTCACCACCGAAGTTAAACTAACTGGCGTGTAGTTTTCAACCACATCCTTACTTCCGCTTTTGTGTAAAGGCTCCACATGAGCCTCTTTCCAGTCCTTTGGCACCACTACCGACTCCAAAGAGGCATTGAAAAGGACAGTCAGTGGAGCTGCTAGAATGTCCCCAAGTTCCCTCAGTATTCTAAGGTGTATCCCATCTGGTCCCATCGCTTTGTTTACTTTAAGTTTAGCTAGTTTCTCATGAACACAGTCTTCTGAAAATTGTTCAAGATGCCCCTCGCTTCTGTTCCTGTTTGTGGGTGTTTTCTGAGGTCCTGTTCCTGGCTTTTCATCTGTGAGCACAGAACAGAAATATTTGTTAAACAATTCTACATCGGCTTCTACATATTCTTCCCCTTCACCCTTGAGTCTGACAATACCACTTTTGCCCTTCCTCTTCTCACTAACATATCTGAAAAATGTCTTATCCCCCCCATTTTATTGCATTGGCTATTTTGTCCTCTTTTTGATAAAAGCCAATAAATGTTACTTTCAAAAGGAAACGTAATAGCTGAAGGCATTCTCTTTGGAAAAAAGGAATCTCTGTGCAGGATCCTTGCTGCATTTATGTACTGTAAGTGCAAGGATTCTGTCCCACCATGTAACCATCATTAGTCCCAACTCCCAAACAGCAAATTTATTTAAATTTTTAATGCATGTAAAAACTTAAAATAGTACTTAGCTGAAACATGAACTCCCAGAGAACCCAAAAGTGATATAAGCCACTGTGAGACCAAATGTAGCTGGATCACTTTTTGTGGAGGTTGATTTGTTTTAGTGGCCTCAGTCTCCAGCAGTGAGCTGCGGTCAGGCATTACTTTCCAACAGCAGTGAAGCACACCCAGGAGATGTGTAATGGATGGAATTAGGAATTATGGTTTATGGATACTGAAAATATCTACTGTGCATTGTTTTTTTTATGCTTGGTTAAAGATATAGTGATAGCTAAGAGCTAAATGCCTGTTATTAGATTGGACATTAAAACACAATGTGACTGATGCACCAATATCATTTTTAAAGATTCTAGTGATTGATCACATTGGCTGGTTTTTTTTCCAGCATTTTCTAATGAGCTTTGGGATAAATGATGATGTTTCCATATGAGGCAAGTCTGGGCATGTAATTACATTGTTACCACGATTGTCCATTGGCAGTTGACAATTAAAAAAATTGCTTTGCTACCTCTATACACAAAAAAAGCATAGTTGCTTACCTGTAATGTGCGTTCTCTGTATTCAGCAGGGGTATGCAGCCATATTCGAAGGTGCTGTCGTCATCAACAGTGCCAATGTCTGCTCTCTCTTAACTCAGAAGTCTTTCTTACTTCATTGAGCATGCATGCGCCTTCCCACTTCACAAGTGCATTTAGTGTTCTCTTCTTCTATCTCAGAGCAGGAAGCACAGCAGTGAAGGTAATTGTAACACCTGAGAAGTAGAGACAATGGCAGGTATGATAGAAGGCAGACTGGAACTGGCATGGGTGGTTATGCATGTTGCTGTCCACTAGTTGCAGTGAGCGTTAAATGCTGATGTTACTGAGCTGCAATGCTTCTCAATGAAAGCTCAGACCGCTTCTTTTTTTTCTTTTTTTTTTTTGAAGGATGACGAGCGGGTGAATGTGACTGCATACCCCTGCTTGAATACGAAGAACCCACATTACAGGTAAGCAACTGTGCTTTGCTCCGTATTCAAGCAGGGGATGCAGACACACTGGAAGGTGAGTCCAGAGCTGAGGGTCGCCTAAACGTTTGATAATGGTTGTGGCCCTGTAAAAATTGGGAGGTGGAAGAATCTAAGCAAAGAGGTTTTGCAGGACAGCCTGGCCAAAGCAAGGTCGGTTGCTGAAGAACAATCTAGGCTATAGTGCTTCACAAAGATATGCATATTTGACCACGTAGTAGCTTTGCAGGTATCCTTAGGGGGAATAGTAGCTAAATTGCAACAGTAGCTGCTATAGCTCAGAGATGGTGGGGGCCCACTCAGCCTGGAGGAGTGAGATACGCCTGAACATAGCAGAAGGATATACCGTCCCAAATCCAAGAGGAAAGGGTCTGCTTGGATGCAGACTTCCCCAGGTTGTTGGAGTTAAAGGTGATAAAAAGCTGAGAAGATTGATGGATCTGTGTAGTAGCTTGCAGGTAATAGAGCAAAGTTTGGCGGCAATCTAGAGAGTGTAGAGCTACTTCCAGAGAATCTGGTTGAGTAGTTGGGTAAAATGTAGGGAGCACAATGGATTGGTTCAAATAAAAACTAGACACAATCTTTGGAAGAAATTTAGGATGGGTACGCAACAGTACCTTATGAAGAAATTGAGTAAATGTAGGATAATGGACAAGGGCCTGGAGCTCATTGACACATCTTGCAAAGGTGATAACAACTAAGAAGATGGTCTTCAATTTGAGTTGTTTCAATGAAGCAGATGCTAAGGATTCAAAAGGGTTCTTCATGAGCTCTGAGAAAACAACATTGAGATCCCACACTGGAGCAGGTGGTTTTATTGGAGTCTTGGTGTTCAGTAAGCCTTTCATGAAACATAAAACCAGTGGATGCATGGAAGTGGGTTTGCTATCCTCATGGTGATGGAAAGCTGCAGTGGCAGAGATATGGTAGCAAACTGACAAAGTCTGAAGACCAGAGTTGGACAGGTGATGATATGACTGAGGGAGCACGAGGCTGGGTCCAGGCCCCACTGTGTAGCCCAGGGGAGAAGTGAGTCCATTTACGCTGATAGGAGCGCTGTGCAGAAGGTCAACGAGACACTTGAATATTGACTGGTATAGAGGGAACAACCACATTCAGTCCATCAGCTTCCAAGCAGCTAGAGCTAGTGACTGCAGGTTGGGATTTAGGAGACTAACTCCCTGATGTGTGAGAAGGAAGGAGTGAAGTGGTAATGGCCAGGAATTGTGCTGTGCCATGATGAGGAGATGGTGGGTACCAGATCTGTCTGGGCCACTGAGGAGCAATGAGGATTAAAGTCTCTTTTCTGTATGGTCCTTGAGGAGAGTCTGAGGAATGAGCTGGAGTGGTGGAAATGCATAGAAGAGGCGATTCATCCAAAAGATGAGGAAGATGTCTGCTGCCCATCTGTTGGAGCTGGGACGAAGGGAAGAGTACAGAGGACACTTGGCATTGCTGTCTGTAGAGAAAAGGTCCACCTCTGGAGTCCCCCATGCTTGGAAAATGGGGGTTAAGCTTTTCGGATCCAGGGATCTCTTGTGCGGGTCGAGGCGACAACTGAGGGAGTCTGCTAACTGGTTCTGGATATTTGAGAGGTAGACTCTGGATTGAGCATAAAGCCATAGGCAGACAGCTTCATGGCAAAAGCGGAGGGACCTTGAGCCTCCTTGCTTGTTGATGTAGAACATGGTGACCTGATTATCAGTCTGCACCAGCAACAATGTGTTGTGAACCCAATAATGGAAGGCATGGAGCGTATAGTAAACTGCATGCATCTCCAGAAAGTTGATATGCAGAGGGGCCTCTCTGCTTGTTCACTGTCATTGAGTCATAAGATGCAAAAGATGGGCTCCCCAGCCCACCTGGGAGGCATCAATTAGAGTGAGCTGATGTGGCTGTTCCAGGAAGGGGCCTTTGAGGCTGAATGGAAGTGTCCACCAGCGAAGAAATTGACTTAACATGTGGAGGTTTGCTTCGGAGAGAGTGACCGGACGACAAAGGGATTGAGAAAGCTGATTCCAATTGAGCTTGAGATGCCACTAGAGCGGGCCGCATGTAGAGATGTACCAGGAGGACGTGTACGGAGGCTGTCATGTGGCCTAACAGGTGTAGGATGGTTCGAGCCGAGGCACTGTGCAGACTGAGTACTGAGCTGGCATGGGATGGACACTGTTAAGTGGCAGAAAAGCCCAAGCCAGTGTGGTGTGTAGTTGAGTTCCGATGAAGTCCAACACTTGACGTGGTTTGCACTCCGACTTTTAGAAGTTAATGATTTAGCCGAACTGTTACAGAAGTAGGGATGTCCTGTTTACTGACAGCTGGGATGAGGCTTTGTCTGGTCCTGAAATGAGCAAATCATCTAGATAAGGATAAACACAGAGGCCTTGCCTGTGGAGGTGTGCTGTATGCCGCTGCAGCCACCGCGAGGCATTTTGTGAAAAACCTTGTGGCTTGAAACCGGATGTATCTGTAATGATATGGATGGTAGATCCAGAGTGGCGAGCCAGTCCTCCTGTCGCAACAGAGGAAGAATGGTGACTAGAGAAGTCATTTGAACTTTTCTCTCTTTATGTAGAGGTTGAGGTCCCAGAGGTCGAGGATCAGCCAGAGGCCCTCTGTCTTGGGTTTAAGGAAAAACAGAGAGTTAAGTCCCTGGTTGCACTCTTACTCCATTACAAGCTTGATCGCATGGTTTTTGAAGAGGAAGATGTGAAGGAGAGGGACATTGGTGGGTGGAGGTGGTTTCTGTGGTGGAGTAACTGTAAAACTGAGCTTGTAACCCGATGCAGTGATGCTGAGGACCCAATGACCTGTGGTTATGGACTGCCAAATCTCCTGGAAGTGCTGGACTCGACCTCCCACTGGGAGATGGTCAAAAACTGGGGTCGACTTAGGCAACTGAACTGAAGCGGCGGCAGATTGTTTCCTATCTCATTGCCTGGGACACTGAGGATATGCAGTGCAGGCTGATGCTGTGGTGAAGGACAAGAATAGGGCTGATAATGCCTGCGAGGGTAAAATTGTCGGAAATATTGGTTGTGGTATGCCCTCCGGTACTGAGGATATTGTAGGCATCGGGATTGGTGGCCTGCCTCGCATTGTAGAGGAATGGTCTTTGACCTTTGAGACAGTCTCCTGAACTTTAGGACTGAAAAGACTATCACCTTGGCAGAGTGTATCTGCCAGGCGGTCATGGAGATCCTCTTGCAGGCGAGACTCGAAGCCAAGCTGTGTGATGGGCAAAGATGGAAGTAGCTGTGGAATGGGCAACTGAGTCAAAGGTGTCATAGGTAGCCCTAATGATATGGTACAGGGACTCTTGTAAATTGTCTTGAAGAGTATGTGTCTCCAGAGGTGAACTGCCAGTGTGGTCTGGCATCTGCGAAAGGAGTTCATAATGGTATTGCAGCAGTTAGAGTTGATGGGTTAGAATCTTCATGGTTAAGACACCACTCTGAAAGATTTTCCTACTAACTGAATCCACTGTCTGCTGGCCTTTCCCAGGCAGCATTTGAAGATGAGATTTTGCAGACTTGGCAATTTTTAGAACAGCTTCAGAGACTACTGATTGATAAGGCAGCTGCTGATGCTTGTATCCAGGTGCAGGTAGTATTTTGTATTTAAGGTCGAGTTGCCAAGCAGTGACATGGACTGATGGTGGCTTCTTCCAGATCAACAGAAGGAGATCCTTTAAGATCTGGGGAATTGGAATGACCAGGGCCTCTTTAGGAGTGGAGCAGGTCCGCAGGATAGACTGAAAATCCTTTTTATTGGTGGGAATCTGAGTGTCACTGAGAGCAAATGCTATGGAAACTTTCTGGAGAAACTTAGGGTAGGAAAAATCCTCTGGAAGATCTTCATTCAGAGGGTGATCAGAGGAAGGTGGTAGCTCCATTTCTCCCAAAAGGGAAGGTTCTGAATTCCACTTCTGAGAATAAGGGGGGACTTGCGGCAGGTTAAGAATCCATGTCTGAGGTTACAGGAGCTCCCCAGACCGTGAGGGAAGGGAGTTCATACAAATAAACAGGTGGAGACTGGTAGGAAGGGACCTCCATAGAAGGCGGTTGATCAACTGGAGGGGTAGCCCCCAGGAGGACTGCAGTATCCTGGACAAAGCGGCATAACAGTTGCAGCAGAGGGTCAATAGTGAGATACTTATCTTTTGCCAGGGGTGCCGAATTAGATAAAGTCAGTATAGGGGCCATCTGCTGCTTTGCTTTTTTGTATCTGTTGTTGTTAAGTGCCGTCGAGTCGGAGTTGACTCATGGTGACCCTCTGGATAACTATCCTAAATTGTGTTCGGTCTTGAGTCAGGCGGCTCATTTTTGACATACTGGTACCCTAGCTGCTGTTGTTGTATCGATCCATCTCATTGCTGGCCTTCCTCTTTTGCGCTGACCTTCTATCTTGCCAAGCATGATATCTTTCTCTAATGATCTCTCTCTTCGCATGATGTGTCCAAAGTATGAAAGTCGAAGTCTTGTCATCTGAGCTTCTAAAGAAAGCTTAGGTTTGATCTCTAGTACCGACTGGTTTGTTCTTCGGACAATCCATGGTATACACAGTATTCGCCACCAGCACCATAATTCAAAGCATCAATTTTCTTCCTGTCTATCTTTTTCACTGTCCAGCTTTCACATCCATATGATTATTGAAAATACCATGGCTTGAACAAGTCAAATCTTTGTATGGAGAGAGACATCTCTGCTCTTGAGAATCTTATCTAGGTCTTTCATAGCCATTCTGCCAAGAGCAATGTGTCGTCTGATTTCTTGACTGCTTGTTGCTTCTTTATTGACAGTTGATCCAAGTAGGTTAAAGTTGTTCACAATTTCAATTTCTTCTCCTTCAACGATGAACCTGTTGATTATGCCAGTTGTCATGATCTTTGTCTTCTTTACATTAAGGTGCAGGCCCATTTTGAGACTATGTTCTTTGATTGTGAGAAGCAAATGTTTCAGATCATCTTCACTTTCAGCCAGTAATGTGGTATCATCAGCATAGCGGAGGTTGTTGATGAGTCTTCCACCAATCTTCATACCTCTGTTGTCTTCATACAATCCTGCTTCTCTGATGATTTGTTCTGCATATAAATTAAACAGGTAGGGAGAAAGTATGCAGCCTTGTCTTACACCTTTGCTTATTTTAAACCATTCTGTTTCTCCTTGTTCCGTTCGAACTGCTGCTTCTTGATCATTGTACAGATTATGCAAGAGTACGATCAGGTGTTCTGGTATACCCATGCTTCTTAATGTGGCCCAGAGTTTCTCATGGTTTACACAGTCAAAAGCCTTACTATAGTCGATAAAGCACAAATAGATATCCTTTTGGTATTCTTTAGTCTTTTCAAGGATCCATCTCACATCCGCAATGATGTTTCTCGTTCCTCGCCCTTTCCTGAACCCTGCTTGCACTTCAGGTAGTTCTTGTTCCAGGTATGGTTGTAGTCTCTCTTGAAATAATCTTCAGTAGAATCTTGTTGGCATGTGGGATCAGAGCGATTGTGCGATAATTTCCACAGTCAGTTGGATCACCTTTCTTTAGTATTGGTCAGTTGGTCAGTTGGCCATGATGTTGTCTTCCATATTTCTTGGCAGAGCCTTGTAAGTACGGTAACAGCTGTATCAGATTGCTGTAATACTTCTATGGGAATGCTATCAATGCCTGGTGCTTTGTTCTTTGATAAGACTTTCAATGCTGCTTTAACTTCTTCTTTCATCATCAATGGTTCCCGATCATAAGGTACAGGTTGAAACGGCTGTTGGTCCACTTGATCTTTATCATATAAAAACTCTGTATATTCCTTCCACCTTTTCTTGATCTTCTCAGCATCATTCAACATAGAACCTTGAGCATCTTGTAACATTCCAATTCGAGGCTGGAACTTTTTCTTTAACTCTCGTAGCTTTAGGAAAGCCGATCTTGTTCTTCCTCTAATAGTTTCTGGTTCTATTTCCTTGCATGCGTCATTGTAGTACTTTTCCTTGTCCTGTCTTGCTGCACGTTGGAAATCTCTGAGTTCTGTTATTGTCTTTCTTTCTCCTCTGGCTTTAGCTTCTCTGCGTTTCTGGGCAATTTTCAGAGATTCTTCTGTCATCCATTTTGGCTGTTTTTGCTTTTTCACCTTTTGTAGAGACTTCTCGCTTTCTTCCAACACAACCTTCTTGATGTCATTCCATAACTCTTCCGGAGCTCTGTCATTTGTATCTAAAGCAGCAAATCGATTTTGCAGGCAGTCTTTAAATTCCAGTGGTATATTCTCAAGGTCATATTTTGCTGCATTCATGAGTGGTTTGCTCTTTTTCAACTTTAGCTTGAGTTTGCATACTAGTAGTTAATGATCTGTACCACAGTCAGCTCCAGGTTTTGTCTTTGTTGATGTTATAGAACTTTTCCATCGTTGACTTCCACAGATGTAGTCAATTTGATTTTTATACAATCCATTGGGTGAAGTCCTTGTGTACAGTCGCTGCTTGTGTTGCTGGAAGAAGATGTTTGAGATGAATAGATCGTTGGTCTTGCAGAATTCTATCAGTCTTTCTCCAGCTTCATTTCTGTTGCCAAGTCCATATTTTCCAACTACTTTGCCTTCTTCTTTGTTGCCAACTTTTGCGTTCCAGTCACCCATGACTATCAGTATATCCTGTTTGCATGTTCTGTCAGTTTCAGCTTGTACTTGTTCATAGAACTCTTCAATTTCATTCTCTTCTGCAGCTGTTGTTGGGGCATATACTTGAATTATAGTTGTGTTGATAGGCATTCCTCGTAGATGAATAGAGATTAAGCGTTCGCTGACTGCATTGTATTTCATTACAGTTCTTGCAAGTTTCTTCTTTATTATAAATGCAAAACCATTTCTTCGTTGTCTTTCATTTCCCACATAGTAGACCATGTGATCGTCTGATGCAAAGTGCCAGTCCATTTCAGTTCGCTGAC
The DNA here is from genome assembly GCA_033557465.1 of Ichthyophis bannanicus. Lineage (NCBI taxonomy): Eukaryota > Metazoa > Chordata > Amphibia > Gymnophiona > Ichthyophiidae > Ichthyophis > Ichthyophis bannanicus. The sequence continues at coordinate 341,429,026 of CM066032.1, forward strand.
ACCCAACAGATCAAGTTGTACACATTCCATTTCATTCTTGACCACCTCCAACTTCGCTTGGTTCATGCTTCGTACGTTCCATGTTCCAATGCGTAAGACATCTTTACAGCTTCTGACTCTCATTTCATGCGCAGCTACATCAGCAGTCAGACGTCCCGAGGGCTTTAATCCAACCACATCATAAATGCTGGCTTTACTCTGAGAAGTCTTCAGCTCTTCCTCAGTAGCTAGTTGAGTGCCTTCCGACCTGGGGCTCTCATCTTCCAGCACTATAGCACAATTTGTTTTGTTGTAACTATCCATTGGGTTTTCATGGCAAGATACAGAAGTAGATTGCCATGCCTTTCGTCTGCGCAGTTTAAGTTTGGTGGTGTTGCCATTGTCACAGAAATGTGATCCTCCGCTGTCAACACTATCCCATTCTGCTGCTGCCCAGATGGGTGGTTTGTCTTGGTCTGGCACCTCAGCTGAGACCTGTCCATCTTGGGAGACTCTGCCAGTAGTTAAACTACCGATAGTTTAGCTCTCAGCATCACTGATGCACACAAGCCCTCACAGCACGACAAGCTGCAAACCAAGAGATGAAAATTGAGAGACATCTCCATCAGACTTCCACTTGCCCTTGGAGCTTCATTCACTGGCGGAGTCATCTTTTCAGCAATGCTTTGACTTAGAGCAATGCTTGGCACCTATCTGATGCTCCAGCCTCAGAGACCGTTATGTGGAGGCTGGGTTAGGTGGAGATGGTGTAGGGCCTCTAGACTGTTATGCAAGGCTCTGGACCATTGTCTTAGAAGCCAGCGCTAGTAGGAGATCTGCCTTCAGCTGCATGGCAGCCCCATCCTTTCCCGATCGTGCCTTGTCTGGGCTTAATGGGATAACACAATACTATAGGTCCTTTATTCGAGGGTTTTTGGTTTCCCAAAAAAATAAAAACGTTCAACCCCTCATACAATAGAAAGAGATAGTCCGATCGACCTCTTGCTGTGCTTGTCTCACTATTCACAATACAATGGTACGGACAAAACTCAGCATAAAAAAGAACCAATGGTCTCATGCATAAACGGCAGAATACTCCTGGATATGGATTTACCAGAGGAGTAGTGCCTAATTGCATCAATTACCACTATACAAGGTTCTTTAAGGAATGCATGACTGTAAACGTTCTTATCAATTAGTCAGACTTCTAATATTCTTTCAAATAAAGTTCAGAGATTGTGCTTCTCTCTCAATAGAAAATGAGCAGTCCCAACGCCACCATCCCAGTACCCTCAATGCGTTTCGATTCTTCTTCAGGGGATTGGTTTTGCTAGACAATCTCTGCAGGAGGGCTTAATGGGACACAGGCAGGACCTGAAGCTGGGGCCGCCATAAGAAGATGGGAGGTATTCAATTCAGTTGCAGTACAAGAATTCAGAGGAGCAGACAGTCCCAGTGACAGGAATGAGACTGAATGTTTTTCTTCTAAAGTCGTGCTTGGCTCCTTTGAAGGTTTCTTTCTGACGTTTGAAATGTAATTTTTTTTTTCTGTCAGCAGTACATACCAGCTAAGGCAGGAAGGGCTGCCAAGAAATTGCCCTGTTTGGGTTTTTTGTTTGTTTTGCAGTAATCCCGCGGTTAAAAAGAAAACAAACAAATAAGCAAAAGCAAAGAAGAAAAACCCCAACAGCAATGGAGAGAAGGAGAGACGTGACTGGCTGACTGTTGCAGTGAAAAAAGCCTGAAGGGAATACGGAGTGTACTGGTGAGGCAGGAAGGCACATGCATGTTCTGAAGTCCAAAGGACTTCTCTGAGCTAAGGGAGCTGGCACTTTGTACCTTTGAATGTGCCTGTATCCCCTTGCTTGAATACAGAGCAAAAATTATTAAGTTCTATCAAATCTGTCAACTTATGGAGACCATCTGGATAGTTGTCCTAAACTATATTTGGTCTTCAGTCAGGCAGCTAATTGTTGATTATAGTTGTTAATTTTTTTAGATACACAAAATTATTATTATTAACTATAAAACAAAGTTTGTTTACCTAGCTAAACAGTAAAATATACATATACGTTTGATAGTACAGTATTCTGTTTTGTATTTCTTGTATTTTTACAGTGGTCCTTTTTATTTTTTCTTTATGACTTTCAAGAAGGCCAATCCTTTAGGTTGGTCCTTTAAACCAAAGGAAATTTGTATGGTTCCAGCATTAATTCTTAGAAGTAGTAAAGGGTCTCGGCCAATGAGACATCTAATGTAAAGGCATCTAAAAATATTGGATGTAATGTTTGTTACCAAACATTAATGCAAGGATGTATGAAAACTGTTGTATAATATGTACATCTGGAATGCTTGAGATAAGATCATAGTCATTCTCTGCTCTAGTTCTTAGGATCCATTGACCAGTCCAGTTTTTCAGGATATCCACAATAAATATACATAAGTTTATATTTCTATTCGCTGCCCTGATTGTATGCAGATTTATCAAATATGTATTGCTGATCTTGCTAGACCAGTCCAGACGGGTGGATTATACTTTCCAGCCAGCAGATGGAGGCAGACCAAAGCAATTTTCAGTGACATTGACTTTATAATTGGTGGTGCAGCACTGAAACTTACCAGTATTCTCCCCCTTTAGCAGATGGCAAGGTGTGTGGACTGGTGCAGCAGTACAGTTAGGCCTGTCTCCTCTGACCCAGATCACAGTTTTGTGGTTTGTTTGAGCTGAGAACTTGTTTTCTCAGAGCTTGGCTATGCCGCTTTCTTCTTGAGCCAACAGTTGCCCTGTGTCCAACACTGGTGGGCCAGAGAGCAGTCAGGAGGACCCCACAGGACCCATGAAGGGCATAGTAAATCTGGGCCCAGGCTCTCTCTCTCACTCTCTCTCCTACTTCTGCAAGCTTTGCTTTAGTTCTTTCTTTTTCCTTTTTCCCTATTCTTTGAATTGGTTCTCTGATGTTGTTGGTTTAATAAAGCAGCTAAAAAAAAATCCTCTCAGGCAGCTGGCCTTTTCTCAGGCCTGTGTAAGCAGCTTGTGTGGCCCTTCTTGAGTTTCATCAGGAAGTAGAATTGGATGGGGGATGGAAACACGAATGGTACCACGGCCCAGAAGAGAAGGTAATTCTGACACAATGGTTTCTTTTTTAAATGTATTGCCGCTGCTGCAATCCCTGGAGAGGGGGCGGCAGTGGTGGCAATGAGGCGGGGGCTGGAGCAGGGGCAGCACTGGGAATGAGATGCACCCTAGGGCACCTCACATCCTTGCACTGGCCCTGCCTAAATGAATATGTTCACTAAATTGTATCCTTCCTGCTGAAAATCTTTTGACTCTGCTTTTGTTTACTTTTTACTAGGAAGGACCTAATAGTTTGATTAATGAAGAAGAATTCTTTGATGCTGTTGAAGCTGCCCTGGATCGGCAAGATAAAATAGAGCAGGTATTTGTTTTAAGTTATACAGTAGTGTCAAAATGTGACTAGAGAGATTTTTAATGAGTATTTAAAAGTGGAGAAGGATATGCTGAATTTCTGCAAAATAGTCAAGCTAAATAAATTGTTTTCTCTTTCAAGTCTCACTGTGAGAAGGTCAGGTTACATCGGCCAACATCGCCACCAACCAGAGATACATATTCAGCTGTGGGGACACACAGATTTGTTCAGTCGGTAAGTTGTGTTCTCTAACTTCTTCCAAGGTGGATTGTGAAGCTGATTTTTCTAATGTGATCGCAGACCAGTGTGATTATAATTATAGGATGTTTTAGTAGTATGAATTATGTTTCTTCAGCTCAGAATAAGCTTGTTTGCTGCATCTAACAAGTCATGATGTTTTTAAATAATTTTTTTGTCTGTTTCCTTCTGTACCTCAAAAGTTTAAAGGAGTCTGGTTATTGACACAGATCTGATAAAATTTTATCTTTACTCAGTCATATTAAAGAGCTTTATTTTAAAAGCAACATTGCCCCCAAAAAAACCTGTTCTGCAGCTTATCTACAGGCAACTTTCACTGGTTATTTAGGCTGGTTCCATTAGAGAGCTCAGATAACTATTTTTTGTATCCTTCCCCCTTTTTGAAGATAGAATTTCATGTTTATCTCAGAAAAACATATAATCTTACATTCTGATTAAATAGAGTTTTAATATTATGTATATTATTAATGCTCCTGATGGTCTTCCAAGTCTGTTAATGTTTTTCTAAATTTGAAGTCTAACTGAATTTCTACAACAAGAGAAAGACTTAAAAGCCAATGCAGGGACCAGTGACCACCTGATCATGTTGTTCTGCAGCAGCTCAATCCCAAACTACCAAAATAATCTTGCATTTAACCTATTCTATTCTCTTGAAGTGTTTTCCATAAATTCAGGCTGGGTCACTTTATCAGTCATGTGCCATGGAGCTTATCAAAATTAGAGGTACAAAACTTTCATCTTTTTGCCTAGCAGTCAACAGTCTGTTCATTCTATCAGGTGTGTTTGCAGCTCCGTGAGAATCCTGTCATATTCACACTGCTTTATAAAATAAAATAAACTGTACTGGCCTCCATTTCATTTTTTATCCTTCATTTAGGTTTCTCAGAACAAGAGAGTTTCAGCATCTGCAGCCTGTACACATATTTTCTGCTGGAATTCTGCATATAAAAATTCAAAATGTTGTACTTTGTTGTGTACTTTAAAATACAATAGAAAAATTATCACTCAAACAATATTATTTTGTTGTTCTGACAAAGCATGCAGAATTCTGCATAATTCAGACCTTTTGATACAGAATTTTGTGTGCAGAATTCCAGCAGGATTAAATATTCTTCTTGGTGTATTTTGTTGATGAGGATTCACTCAGCACTTGAGTGGGCTGTTATGCACATTACTCCTACATATGACCATTGGGTTAGAATTCTCAATTGGCTCTATCTCTCAAGTAACACTTGTGCTCTCTTATCGTAATAGTTCTTACATTTTGACATTAGGAAGAATAATTTTCAGTGATTTCCACAGGATTATTTATTCCAGGGGTAAGAGGTTTATTTTATTAAATCTATGTGAAAAAAAATTGTTATTTCTAGAAATGAAGACCTGATTTATCAAGGTTTGATGTTTAATGTTTATTAAAATTTGATATACCGCCCATTCAATAAGACCAGAGCGGTTTACAATATAAAAACATATAAAAACCATATAAAACAATTAAAAGACAATAGCCAGAAAAAAAGAAAGGAAGTTACAATCTTAAAAGGAAAAGAGGGGGAGGTAAAGAACACAACACAAGAGCAAAGAGAGAGAAATCACACAAAAGGGGAGGGAAGGTCCAGGGCAAGGGAGAAGAGGTGGGTTTTCAGATTACATTTAAAAGTGGGGTGATGGGGTTCAAGCCGAAGGGAGGGAGGAAGAGAATTCCAAAGAGCAGGGGCTGTGAAAAAGAAAGCAGAGGAGCGGGTGGACTGTAGGTGAGCGGAGGAGGGGGAGGGGAGAGTGAGGCGGTTGAGATGAAATGATCGGGGTGTGCGCTGGGGAGTATGATAAGTGAGGAGGTCTGTCAGATATTGTGGAGTGTTGGTGTGGAAGGCTCGATGGACCAGCGTAAGCAGTTTGTAATGGAAACGGAAGGGTAAAGGCAGCCAGTGGAGACGAGAGAGGAGAGGTGAGACGTGGTCACGGATAGAGGAGTATGTGGCAATATGGGCAGCAGTATATTGAATACGTTGAAGTCTGCGCAGTTGTGATTTAGAAAGACCGAGGAAAAGAGAGTTAGCAAAGTCAACACGGGACATAACCAGGGAAAGAAGTAGTGTAGCAAGTGCAGAGGGAGTAAGAAAAGGGCGAATAGCACGAATTTGGCGTAAGAAAAAGGAGGAGATTTTGGTGACGTGGGAGATGTGATCATGAAAAGACAAGTGTGAGTCGAAAATAACGCCAAGGTAGCGAAAAGAGGAGACCAATGAAATAGGAGAATCTAAGAAGGAAGGAGCAAGGGAGGGAGGAGAACCACCACGGGAGAACCAGATAGCAGTGGTTTTCGTGAGATTAAGGTGAAGACAGTTTTGTGATAACCAGTTAGCGACCATGGAGAGACAAGAATTAAGTAAGGAGAGATCAGGGTGAGAAGGAGAGGTGTGGTGAAGGAGAACAATGTCATCGGCATAATAGAAGGCGCTGATCCCAGTTTGCTGAATCTGAAGGGTGAGGGGGGCTAGGAAGAGGTTAAAGAGAAGAGGGGCAAGGACAGAGCCTTGAGGAACACCACAAAGCAAAGGAAAAGGGTCAGAAGCAGAAATAGAAGGGGATGCGGAGAGCCCAGAACAGGACCGTGAGGATAGAAAAGAGTGAAACCAATGAAGAACCGTGTGGCAAAGACCTGCCTCTTGGAGACGGAGGAGAAGAAGAGAGTGGTCAACAAGATCAAAGGCAGCGGATAGATCAAGAGCAACCGCCACTGAGATATCACCGCGATCGTGAGCTACGTGAAGGGTATTAGTGAAAGCAAGAAGAATAGTTTCTACACTGTGACCCTGACGAAAACCAGATTGACGTGGGTGAAGGAAATTGATGTCATCTAAGTGGTGAGAAAGCTGAGCGAATACAAATTTTTCTAAAAGTTTAGAGACGAATGGAAGATTAGAGACTGGGCGATAGTGGGAGGGAATCATGGGATCAAGGGAGGGCTTTTTTAGAATAGGGCGAATCAATGCGTGCTTCCAGGAGTGGGGGAAGATGCCCAAGGAAAGGCTGGAGTTGAGCATAGAAAGAAGGGAAGGAAGAAGTGCCAGAGATGGATCTAAAAGCCAGGTTGAGGGGATGGGATCAAGGGAGCAGAAAGTCTTATTGGAAGAAGAGATGAGTTGGTGAAGTTCAGCAGAAGTTATTAAAGAGAAAGAGGACCAGGTGTGAGAGAAAGTAGAGGATGAGGGAGGGGACGTGATAGGAGGGGGGGAGGAGATAGGGGAGGGACAAGACGGAAGGGTGGCCCTGAGGTTGAGGATCTTATCATTAAAGAATGTGGCAAGAAGAGAAGGTGGGGGAGAGGGGCGGGGGGAGGGGGTAGAAGCAGAGGGGAGGAGGGAGGTAAGGGAGTGAAGTGTATTGTAAAGATGTCGGGTCTGATTGGGAGTATTTGAGATGGCATTGGAGAAAGTGTCTCTTTTAGCTGCGTGTATCTGAGAACGGTAATTGGAATGATGGGCCTTAAATGATGAGAGAGTGGATGGAGAAGGAGCCTTGCGCCAGAGCCGCTCGGCTCTCCGGAGCTGAAAGCGGAGCAGTCTGAGGCCAGGATGGTACCAGGGCTGTGAAGGGCGATGCTTTGGAAGACGGGGTTGGAGGGGGGCCACAGCATCGAGTGCATCCGAGAGAGTAGAAAACCAGAGAGAAGCTTGGGAGTCAGGGGAGAGGGAAGGGAAATCAGAGGGGAAAAGGAGGGACGCAGGGGGAAATTGTTGTATGGTAGAGGGGGTGATGCGGCGAGAGAGACGCTGAGAGGGGGAGGGTGCCGGTGTAGATGGCTGAGAAGGAGAACCAAAAAAGGGAGCAAGTGAAAAGCAAGCAATAGTGATCCGTCCAAGGGAGGGTAAGAGAAGACAACGAGGAGAGACGAAGGGATGAGGAAGGAAGGGTAAGGAGGAGATCAAGGGTCTTTTCCCATAGACAGAATGGGGGGAGGGGGGAAGACTTACTACTACTACTACTACTACTACTGAGCATTTGTATAGCGCTACAAGTCATACGCAGCACTGCACAGACATGTAAGAGACAGTCTCTGCTCATCAGAGCTTACAATCTAGCCAAGGCAGACAACACAGAAGGTGCAGATAGGGATAATAAAACAAGGGGGAGTGGTAAAAACAAAGATTAGTGAGTCAAGAGCCAAAAGCAGCAGAGAAGAAGTGAGTTTTCAGCCTGGATTTGAAAAGTGTCAGAGAAGGTGCCTGGCGTACAGACACATGTTTGTTCCAGGCGTAAGGTGCAGCAAGGTGAAAGGAGCGAAGTCGGGAGTTAACAGTAGAAGAGAAGGGCACAGATAGAAGCGATTTGCCAGAAGAGCGGAGTTCTCGAGGTGGGGTGTAAGGAGAGATAAGAGAAGAAAGATAGTGAGGAACTGCAGAGTGAATGCATTTATAGGTCAGCAAGAGAAGTTTGAACTGGATGCAGAAACGGATAGGGAGCCAATGAAGTGACTTGAGAAGAGGGGTAATATGGGTATGACGAGGCTGGCGGAAGATTAGCCACGCAGCAGAGTGCTGAACAGATTGAAGGGGAGAGAGATGATTCAAAGGGAGAACAGCAAGGAGTAGTTGCAGTAGTCAAGACGAGAGGTGATTAAGGAGTGGATAAGCGTCTTAATAGTGTGTTCAGAAAGGAAAGGGCAGATTCTCCAGGACCAAGCAGGAAGTCAGTCCTCACTTATGGGTGACATTGACGCCGATGGAGCCCCCGTGCGGAGCATTTCATAAGAACATAAGATATGCCATACTGGGTCAGACCAAGGTCCATCAAGCCCAGTATTCTGTTTCCAACAGTGGCCAATCTAGGTCATACGTACCTAGCAGTTTCCCCAAGGGACACAGGTTCCACAATGCTTGTATTGGTTCAAGCATTGATATCCTGGGTCCCTTCTTAATAATGGTTTATGGACCTTTCCTCCAGGAACTTGTCCAAACCTTTTTTAAACCCAGCTACACTAACAGCCTTTACTACATCCTCCGGTAACAAATTCCAGAGTTTGATTACACGTTGAGTGAAAAAATATTTTCTTTTATTAGTCTTAAATAGTTTACCCTGTAGCTTCATTGCATGTCCCCTAGTCTTTCTATATTCTGATAAGGTAAACAATCGATCTACGTTTACCCGTTCCACTCCGTTCATTAATTTATAGACTTCTATCATATCTCCCCTCAGCCGTCTCTTTTCCAGGTTAAAGAGCCCCAACCTTTTTAGCCTTTCTTCATAGGAGTAGCCTTCCATCCCCTTTACCATTTTGGTGGCTCTTCTCTGAACCTTTTCTAAAATTGCTATATCCTTTTTAAGATATGGCGACCAGAATTGCACACAATATTCAAGGTGCGGTCTCACCATGGAACGATATAGAGGCATTATAATATCTTTTGTTTTATTTTCCATTCCTTTCCTTATCATACCTAGCATTCTATTTGCTCTCTTGGCCGCCGCTGCACACTGGGCCGAGGGTTTTAACATGGTATCCACAAGGACGCCTAAATCTTTTTCTTGGGTGGTGGTTCCTAATGTGGAACCTTGCATCGTGTAACCATAGTTTGGGTTGTTCTTCCCTAGGTGCATAACCTTGCACTTCTCCACATTAAATTTCATCTGCCATTTTGATGCCCAGTCTTCCAATTTATCAAGATCCTCTTGCAATTTTCCACAATCCTCCTGGGTTTTAACAACTTTAAATAGTTTTGTGTCATCAGCAAATGTGATAACCTCACTCGTTATTCCACTTTCCAGGTCATTTATGAATATGTCAAAAAGCAGCGGACCCAGCACAGATCCCTGGGGTACACCACTATTCACCTTTCTCCATTGGGAAAATTGGCCATTTAGCCCTACCCTCTGCTTTCTATCTTTTAACCAGTTCCTGATCCACAGTAGTACACTGCCTCCTATCCCATGACTCTTTAGTTTTGCCAAAAGTCTCTCATGAGGGACCTTGTCAAAGGCTTTCTGAAAGTCCAGATACACAATATCAACCGACTCACCTTTGTCCACCTGTTTATTCACTCCTTCAAAAAAACATAACAGATTAGTAAGACAAGATCTTCCTTGTCTAAAGCCATGTTGGCTGTCTCCCATTAGGTCATGACTATCTATATGCTGAGTAATTTTATTCTTTATGATGGTTTCTACCATTTTTCCCGGTACTGATGTCAGGCTCACCGGTCTGTAGTTTCCCGGATCACCCGCGAACCCTTTTTAAAAATTGGTGTTACATTGGCGATCCTCCAATCCTCAGGTATTAGAGATGATTTTAATGATAGTTCACAGATTACTGATAGCAGGTCTGCAATCTCAAATTTCAGTTCTTTCAACACCCTTGGATGTATACCATCCGGCCCAGGTGATTTGCTACTCTTCAGTTTATCTAATAGTTGTAGGACATCTTCCCGATGTATCGATATTTCCTTCAATTCTTCCACACCTTTAAATACCACTTCAGTCGTGGGTAACATCCCTACATCTTCCTCAGTAAAGACCGAAGCAAAGAATTCATTCAGTCTCTCCGCTATCGCCTTGTCGCCTCTTAGTGCTCCTTTAACCCCTTTATCATCTAATGGACCAACTGACTCTCACGGGTTTTTTGCTACGAATGTACTTGAAAAGGTCTTTATTTCGCGTTTTTGCTTCCGCAGCAAGCTTCTTCTCAAATTCTCTCTTTGCCTGCCTTATCAATGCCTTGCATTTGACTTGCCAGTGCTTGTGCTGTTTCCAGGTTTCATCATTTGGCTCTTTTTTCCATTTCTTGAAAGATGCTTTTTTGGCAACAACAGCCTCTCTGACCTCAGCTTTAAACCATGCTGGCAATTTTTTGGACTTCCTTCCACTTTTCTTAAAGCGTGGAATACAGCTGGTCTGGGCTTCCAAGATAGTATTTTTCAACAACACCCAAGCTTGATGTACGTCTTTAACCTTTGCAACTGCTCCGTTTAGTTTTTTCTTAACTGTTTTCCTCATTCTATCATAGTCTCCCTTTCGAAAGTTAAGGGGTAGTACTGTGGATTTCCTTACTATCCCTCCTCCACTAATTAAATCAAAGGCGATCATGCTATGATCACTATTGCCAAGTGGCCCCAACACCCTTATCTCTTGCACTACATCTGGTGTTCCACTAAGGACTAGGTCTAATATTGCTTCCCCTCTGGTCGGTTCATGAACCAGCTGCTCCAAGAAGCAGTCATTTATTTCATCTAGGAACTTTATCTCCCTAGCATGTCCTGTTGTGACACTGACCCAGTCGATGCCGGGGTAATTGAAATCACCCATTATTATTACTGCACTGTAACTTTTGCTAGCTTCCTTGATTTCTTTGAGCATTTCATCATCCATTTGTTCATTCTGGCCAGGCGGACGATAGTACACCCCCACTGCCATCGCCTTCCCCTTTTTACATGGAATTTCAATCCATAGAGATTCTACAGCAAATTTTGTTTCTTGCAAAACTTTAATCCTTTCTGACTCAATGCCCTCTCTAACATAGAGCGCAACCCCTCCACCAATTTGATCAGCTCTATCATTTCGATATAGTTTGTACCCAGGTATCACAGTGTCCCACTGGTTGTCCTCCTTCCACCATGTCTCTGATATTCCAATCATATCTAACCTCTCGTTTAGTGCTATATATTCTAACTCTCCCATCTTGTTTTGTAGACTTCTAGCATTTGCATACAAGCATTTTAGAGACTGTATTTTATTCATATTAATTTGGCTATTGGTAGACATGGGTAATTTGGGATCTTTAAGTTCTGTCTGCTCCATACTCGAGGGCATTTGGGCTACTTTACTCTTTTTTGGAACCTTTCTGCTTTTTGTAGTATCCTTCAAGGATACATTCTTCCGAACCATGCGCTCTTGGGCGACTGTCGGCTTTCCCCTATTATCTAGTTTAAAAGCTGCTCTATCTCCTTTTTAAAGGTTAATGCCAGCAGCCTGGTTCCATCCCGGTTAAGGTGAAGCCCATCCCTTCGGAAGAGCCCCTCCTTTCCCCAGAATGTTCCCCAGTTCCTAACAAATCCGAACCCCTCATCTCTGCACCATTGTCTCATCCACGCATTGAGACTCCGGAGCTCTGCCTGCCTATTGGGTCCTGCGCGTGGAACGGGAAGCATTTCGGAGAACGCTACCCTGGAAGTTCTGGATTTCAACTTCCTACCTAAAAGCCTAAATTTAGCTTCCAGAACCTCCCTACCACATTTTCCTATGTCATTGGTACCAACATGTACCAAGACAGCAGACTCCTCCCCAGCACTATCTAAGACCTTATCTAGGTGGCGTGTGAGGTCCGCTACCTTCGCACCAGGCAGGCATGTTACCAGGCGATCCTCACGTCCACCAGCCACCCAGCTATCTACATGCCTAATGATCGAATCACCAACTATAACTGCTGTCCTAACCCTTCCCGCATGGGCACTTGGCCCTGGAGAAACCTCCTCGGTGCGAGAGGGGTTTACATCACCTGGAGGACAGGTCCTAGTTACAGGATCACTTCCTGCCACACCAGGGTGATGCTCTCCTGTCACGTGACCTCTCTCCTCCATGGCAACAGGGATGCTGCCAGACTGGAGGTGGGACTTCAGGACTATATCCCTGTAGGTCTCGTCTATGTACCTCTCTGTCTGTCTTATGTTTTCCAAGTCTGCTACTCTAGCCTCTAGAGAACGGACTTGTTCCCTGAGAGCAGAGAGCTCCTTGCACCTAGTGCACACGTAAGACCTCTCACCAGCTGGGAGAAAAATCATACATGTGACACTCAATGCAAAAGACTGGAAAGCCCACATCCCGCTGCTGGACTGCTGTCTGCATCTTAGTTTTAAGTTTGTGTTTAGATCTTTAAGTTCTATATGTACTAAAGGGTGCAATGGATATTTATACCACTAAAACTGTACCTAAGAAGTTTAATATACCTTGTTCACCTGAAGCTTAATTAATCTCAGGTCCTTGGTGTATGACTGATTTGGGTAATGAGCTTCACCTGAGAGCACCTCCTGTCTTTTAAGTTGTGCAAGTACCTATAAAGCTGTGATTTTCCCAGGGGAGGGTGGGTGTGGGGAGGGAGGGAGGGATATAACACTTATTAAAAAAGGGCTGCTACACAGTACCTTGTCCTGTGCTGCTGAGGAAAACTATATTCTGATTTGATTTAAATTATAGCTCTTTGCTGCTACTAGGCTCTAACCTATTATGAAATTTAAACTACAAGCTCTCTGCTGGATTCTAAATTTAACCAGAAAGCTCTCTTCTGTGTTTTAATTTGAAACTAAAAGTACTTTGCTGATGCTAGGCCCTGAGTGACTATGAAATGTAAACTACAGCTGTCTACTGGGTATGAAAGGTAACCAGAAAGTTCTCTTCTGTGTTTTTAAATTGAATCTTAAACTGTTGCTACTAGGCCCTGACTGATTTAACAAAAAAAATAGTGGGTTCACAGATTAATTAGCTTTAAAGAAAATCAATTCCTTTCAGAAAAATTCCCAGAAGTATATACTCACAATTTCAGATTTCTCTCCAGAAGTAACAGCCCCCCTTTCCAGTCCGTCAAGACAGGGTCACAGAGCTCTGGTTGAGCTATTTATGCTTGTGCTGATGATGTAAGCAGTGACCTACTTCCTGGGTAATTAACAGTCCTTGCTTGGATAGAAGGAGTCTTTCAAAATGGCCTTTTGAACTGCCAGCTGGTGTTAACACCTATTGAAAAAGCTTCACAGGTTGCTTGCCCACTAGGTAGAAGGCCTCTTTGTAAAGGTCTCTAGAAGACTTTATATGCCGCTCAAGGAGAATTGACCTTGTTTTGCCTCTTGTGCTAAGCTATATTCTGATTTGATTTAAATTATAGCTCTTTGCTGCTACTAGGCTCTAACCTATTATGAAATTTAAACTACAAGCTCTCTGCTGGATTCTAAATTTAACCAGAAAGCTCTCTTCTGTGTTTTAATTTGAAACTAAAAGTACTTTGCTGATGCTAGGCCCTGAGTGACTATGAAATTTAAACTACAGCTGTCTACTGGGTATGAAAGGTAACCAGAAAGTTCTCTTCTGTGTTTTTAAATTGAATCTTAAACTGTTGCTACTAGGCCCTGACTGATTTAACAAAAAAAATAGTGGGTTCACAGATTAATTAGCTTTAAAGAAAAACAATTCCTTTCAGAAAAATTCCCAGAAGTATATACTCACAATTTCAGATTTCTCTCCAGAAGTAACAGCCCCCCTTTCCAGTCCGTCAAGACAGGGTCACAGAGCTCTGGTTGAGCTATTTATGCTTGTGCTGATGATGTAAGCAGTGACCTACTTCCTGGGTAATTAACAGTCCTTGCTTGGATAGAAGGAGTCTTTCAAAATGGCCTTTTGAACTGCCAGCTGGTGTTAACACCTATTGAAAAAGCTTCACAGGTTGCTTGCCCACTAGGTAGAAGGCCTCTTTGTAAAGGTCTCTAGAAGACTTTATATGCCGCTCAAGGAGAATTGACCTTGTTTTGCCTCTTGTGCTAAGCTATATTCTGATTTGATTTAAATTATAGCTCTTTGCTGCTACTAGGCTCTAACCTATTATGAAATTTAAACTACAAGCTCTCTGCTGGATTCTAAATTTAACCAGAAAGCTCTCTTCTGTGTTTTAATTTGAAACTAAAAGTACTTTGCTGATGCTAGGCCCTGAGTGACTATGAAATTTAAACTACAGCTGTCTACTGGGTATGAAAGGTAACCAGAAAGTTCTCTTCTGTGTTTTTAAATTGAATCTTAAACTGTTGCTACTAGGCCCTGACTGATTTAACAAAAAAAATAGTGGGTTCACAGATTAATTAGCTTTAAAAGAAAAACAATTCCTTTCAGAAAAATTCCCAGAAGTATATACTCACAATTTCAGATTTCTCTCCAGAAGTAACAGCCCCCCTTTCCAGTCCGTCAAGACAGGGTCACAGAGCTCTGGTTGAGCTATTTATGCTTGTGCTGATGATGTAAGCAGTGACCTACTTCCTGGGTAATTAACAGTCCTTGCTTGGATAGAAGGAGTCTTTCAAAATGGCCTTTTGAACTGCCAGCTGGTGTTAACACCTATTGAAAAGCTTCACAGGTTGCTTGCCCACTAGGTAGAAGGCCTCTTTGTAAAGGTCTCTAGAAGACTTTATATGCTGCTCAAGGAGAATTGACCTTGTTTTGCCTCTTGTGCTAAGCTATATTCTGATTTGATTTAAATTATAGCTCTTTGCTGCTACTAGGCTCTAACCTATTATGAAATTTCCCCAGCTTTCTAAGAAAGCCTTTGGGAATACTGCACGCATGCGCGGTCCCCTTCCCGTCTAAAGGTGCCATCTTGCTCAGTCTTTCTTTTTCCGTGGAGCCCACCGGACGTCTGTCCGTGTCACCCGGAAAACTTGACTTTTTCTTGCGATTTCATCGTGTTTTTTCTCCGGTTCGATGCCGGTTCCCCTTCCCGCCGGGTTCAGTACACCGGTATCGAGCCCATCTTCTATTTTTCGGTTTTTGCCCTTCGTGGCTGGCGTTCGCGCCCTTTTTGTCTTTTTCCCTGGACAGCCAGTCCTTTAACCTCGTGGGGGTCTTTTTTTCCCCGATGGCTTCCAGTGGTTTCAAAAAGTGTGATCGGTGCAAGAAACTGATGTCTCTCACCGACACACACGACTGCTGCCTTTGTTGCCTCGGACCGGATCATGATCCTAAGGTCTGTGTCCCGTGTGGCAAAATGTCCACCAAGGCACTACGAAGCCGCCAGCATCAGAAAGAATGGATTTTTTCTGACTCTGCCTCCGGCCGGGCCCGGATCTTGTCCGAGGCATCGACGTCTCTGGAGTCTGACCCCGAGCATCGCAGGGGTTCCTCGGACAGGGGGTCCCCCGATTGGGAACGTAAGAGGAAGAAACAGCTTGTGAGGGCGGCGTCGGAGGAGGTCCCTGGTTCCTCGAGGGCCAGGTCTCGGACCCCTGACTGCTGCCATGGGCCCTTGGAGCAGGAGAAACTGTCCAAGATACCTCGTGTGGAGCCGGAGCCCACCGGACACGTAAGTCCTGTTGTCCTCGTGGACTCTCCTCCTAGGGAGCCGACGTCAGGCCCGGCGCCGCCAGGGCCCGAGTCAGTGGCTGCTGAGTCTCTTGAGCTTGGACTCAGGCTGACAGCCTTGGAGTGCAGATTGTCTGCCTTCATGGATCAGCAGCGGGTACTAATGGCCAGCCTCGCTGGTGCATCTGCCCCGACCACCTGGACATCGATGTCTAAGTCGACCCCGGAGACCGAGCCGATACTCGAGACCATGAAGGTTCGAAGTCGTCCTCGGTCACTGTCACCCTCGACCTCCCGCTCGGAACCGAGGGTGTCGACGCCGGTGCCTTCGGCTTCGGGGCGGGTGCCACCGAGGCCCCTGCGGTAGGAGCCCCCCGACTTCTCTTCGGATGAGTCCGCGTGGGAGACGGAGGACGAGGAGTCCCCCGATACTTTTCGGACTCGGTGCGTCCCTTCGGACCCACCGCAGTCCGAGCCCCGGAGTAGGTCATCTCCGGAGGACACCAGGTTCTCGGAGTTCGTCAGGGACATGGCCAAGGCTTTGGCGATTCCCGCAGACCCCGAGGAGGAGCCTCGAGCCGAGGAGCTCGAGGCACTCCAGTATGACTCTCCTCCGAAGGAGTCCTTTACTGTGCCTGTTCCTCCGATGCTGGAACGGCTCCTCTTCCGGATGTGGGAGGCACCGGCCTTGGTGCCGGTTTTGAGCAAGCGGGTCGATTCCATCTATCGACTCTGTAAGAGCCCTGGCTTCCAGAAGGCGCAGCTGCCGCACCATTCCATGGTGGTGGAATCGGCCATGCATCGTCTGAAAAGCCAGAAGATGCACTCTGCGGTGCCTCCCGGCAGGGAGGCCCAGAACCTGGATGCTTTCGGCAGAAAGTGCTTCCAGGGCTCAATGCTTGCTTGCCGTGTCCAGTCTTACCAGCTGTACATGGGCATGTACCTTCTATACATGGCGAAGGAACTTGCCGGGTTCTCTGCTGGACTCTCCGGGGAATCTTTGCAGAGGTTCAAGACCTTGTCCTCGGGAATCCGGGAATGCTCAAAGTTCATGTCCCGAGCGGCCTACGATGGCTTCGAGGCTTCGGCCCGTGTAGCGGCAGCCGGCATCGGGGCCCGACGCCAGGCATGGTTGCAGTCATCGGACCTCGAGCCCTGGGTGCAGGACAAGTTGGTCGATGTCCCTTGCTGAGGTGAAAACCTTTTTGGGAAGCCCATGGCCGAGAAGGCGGCTGAGCTCGAAACCGAGCACCAGACTAGGACAAGGCTGTCCATAAAAGCTTCTGCCCCTTCTCAGAGGAAGAAGGGCTCAGGTAAGAAGTCCTTTTACCCGAGGAAGGCAGCTGCCTACAAACCTTTCCCTCAGTACCAGGCCTCCCCAGCAGGGTCAGCAGGCCAAGGGGCAGGGACATGGGCCCCTTAGGCAGAAGGACCCCCAAGCCTCCGGCTCCTGCTCCCACTTAGCAGGGAGGGGGCTTTTGACTCGCACCGCATAGCCTTTCCACCTCTGCTGTCCCATCTCTGCACAGGAGGTCACCTAGTCCTGTTTGCCCACTGGTGGTCACCCATTACAGGAGATGTTTGGGTATTAAGCATAGTCCACAAGGGCTAAGTGCTCCATTTCCAACAGTTGCCTCCTACCTACTTCCCAGGAGAGCCTCCAAGACCTCCTCTGCACACAGACCACCTTCTTCAAGAACTTCAAGGTCTGCTTCTAGACCAGGCGGTGGAGCCTGTACCTCCCCACCTGCAGCATCACGGGTTCTACTCCAGTTACTTTCTCGTACCAAAGAGAACCGGGGGCCTCAGGCTTATTCTCGACCTCAGGAATCTCAACAGGTTCTTGGAGAAAAAAAGGTTCAAGATGCTTACTCTTGGAACACTTCTGCCCTACCTCCAGCAGGGAGATTGGCTATGCTCCTTAGATCTAAAGGATGCGTACACTCACATCCTCATTCATCCAGACCACAGAAAGTACCTCAGGTTCATTGTGGGAGGAAACCATTACCAGTACAGAGTACTGCCCTTTGGCCTGACCTCCGCCCCAAGGGTCTTTACAAAGTGCCTGGCGGTGGTGGCGGCCTACTTAAGGAATCAGGCTGTTTTTGTCTTCCCCTACCTGGACGACTGGCTCATCAGGGGTCAGACTTCCCGGGAGGCCCGGCAAGCCACCCACAGAACTGTCTCCCTCCAACACCTAGGGTTTGTCGTAAACTTCGCAAAGTCCACTTTGCTCCCCTCCCAGAACCTAGAGTTCATAGGGGCAAGGTTGGACTCCCTGCAAGCAAAGGCTTACTTGCCAAGAGACAGGGCTCAAAGACTCATAGACTTAGCAAGCCAGTTTCTGAGCAGGCTACACGTCTCTGCCAGACTCTGTCTATAGCTCATGGGCCACATGGCATCGACAGTGCATGTGACCCCCCAATGCCCGCCTCCACATGAGGCCTGCACAATGGTGTCTCCGGACTCAGTGGAAATAAGCCACAGGAAGCCTCACAGACAAAGTGCGGGTGTCCAAACCATTCCTGGACTCCCTTCAGTGGTGGCTACACCCCCCCAACTTATTACAGGGGGTGCCTTTTCAGGTGCCTGTTCCCACAGTGGTGTTGACGACCGATGCCTCCTTGCAGGGCTGGGGCGCACATTGCTTGGACAGGTGCACCCAGGGCCTGTGGTCTCCATGGGAGGCCACACAGCAAATCAACCTTCTGGAACTCCGAGCTATTCGCTTAGCCCTCAAAACCTTCTCTCACACCTTGGCTCACCAGTCTGTTCTGGTACAGATGGACAATCAAGTGGCCATGTTCTATGTGAACAAGCAGGGAGGCACAGGGTCCAGGCTCCTGTGTCGAGAGGCACAGGCCCTGTGCTCTTTTGCTCTCAAACACAACATGTTTCTCAAGGCTGTTTATATCCCTGGCCAGGAAAACTTCCTGGCAGACAGATTGAGCAGGATACTGCAACCCCACGAGTGGCAACTACACCCCTTGGTGGTTCAGAAAATTTTCCTGAGATGGGGACTACCATCCATAGATCTTTTTGCCAGTCCCCTGAACCGGCAGCTGCCCAGGTTCTGTTCCAGGCAACCGCACCCGCTGAGGTTAGCAGCAGATGCCTTCCTGATTTCTTGGTCCCAGGGCCTCCTGTATGCGTTTCCTCCCATGCCTGTGGTGGCCCGAACCTTATTCAAGATCCTACGGGACAAGGCCTCGGTACTTCTGATAGCTCCCAGGTGGCCGAGGCAGCCCTGGTTTCCACTTCTGCTTCAGCTAGCCGTGGAAACACCACTACCTCTGGGCTTGCAACCTGATCTTCTCTCTCAGAATCAGGGTTCCCTTCTGCACCCCAATCTCAAATCTCTCAATTTGATGGCCTGGAGGCTGCAAGGGTAGAGTTGGCTCCCTGGGGCCTACCCCGGGAAGTGGAAGAGGTGGTCTTGGCCTCTAGGAAGCAATCCACCAGGAAAACCTATGCCCTGAAGTGGAGAAGTTTCTCCATGTGGTGTCAGCAGCGCAAGGAGGATCCTTTCGCTTGCACTGTACCAGTAGTGCTTCAGTACCTGCTGCACTTGTCCAATCAAGGCCTTAAGTCCACTTCGGTTTGGGTCCACCTCTCTGCTCTAGCAGCTCACCACTCACTGGTGGAAGGACACTCTCTGTCGGTTCACCCCTTGGCGTCCAGGTTTCTGAGAGGCTTGCTCTTGCTCAAGCCTCCTCTCCGTCCACCGGCCCCTAAGTGGCAGTTGAATGTGGTCTTGCAGTAACTGACTCGCCCACCTTTTGAGCCGATGGCTACCTGTCCTCTCCGCTTCCTTTCTTGGAAGCCTTTATTCTCCAGGACCAAGCAGGAAGTCAGTCCTCACATGGGTGACATTGACTTCGATGGAGCCCTTGCGGAACATTTCCCCAGCTTTCTATGAAAGCCTTTGGGAATACTGCACGCATGCACGGTCCCCTTCCCGCCTAAAGGTGCCATCTTGCTCAGTCTCTGTTTTTCCATGGAGCCCGTCGGACGTTTGTCCTAGTTCACCCGGAAAATAGTTCGATTTTTTCTTCATATCCCTGCAATTTCTTCGCGGTTTTTTCTCAGTTTCGACACTGGTTCCCCTTATTGCCGGGTTCGGTACACCGGTATCGAGCCCGATCTTATTTTTTCGGTTTTTACCCTTTGTGGCTGGCGTTCGCGCCCTTTTCTTCTTTTTCCCTGGAAGGCCGGTCCTTTGATCTCGCGGGGACTCTTTTTTCCCCAATGGCTTCCAGTGGTTTTAAGAAGTGTGATCGGTGCAAGAAACTACTGTCTCTCACCGACACGCGACTGCTGCCTTCGGTGCCTCGGTCCTGATCATGATCCCTAAGATCTGTGGACCGTGTGGAAAAATGTCCACTAAGGCACTGCGAAGTCATCAGCACCAAAAGGAAAGGCTTTTCTCCGATTCGGCCTCCGGCCAGGCCCGGACCTCGTCTGAGGCCTCGACGTCTCGGGAGTCTGACCCCAACCATCGTCGGGGTTCCTCGGAGAGGGGGTCCCCCGAGCGGGAGCGAAAGAAGAAGAAGCTGCTCGCGAGGGCGACCTCGGAGGAGGTCCCTGGCTCCTCGAGGGCTAGGTCTCGGACCCCTGACTGCCGTCCCGGGCCCGTGGAACAGGAGAAGCGGTCAAAAGTACCTCGAGTGGAGCCGGAGTCTGCTGGACACGTAAGTCCTGTTGTCCTCGAGGACTCTCCTCCCAAGCAGCCGACGTCGGTGGCTGCTGAGTCTCCTGAGCTGGGTCTCAGGCTGACAGCCTTGGAGTACAGACTGTCTGCCTTCATGGATCAGCAGCGGGTGCTGATGGCCAGCCTCGCTGGCGCATCTGCCCCGACCACTGGGACATCGGCGTCGAAGTCGACCCCGGAGACCGAGCCGATACTCGAGACCATGAAGGCTCGAGGTCGTCCTTGGTCGCGGTCACCCTCGACCTCCCGGTCGGGACCGAGGGTGTCGACGCCGGTGCCTTCGGCGTCGGGGCGGGTGCTGCTGGGCCCCGCGCGGTCGGAGCCCGACTCCTCTTCGGACGAGTCCGCCTCCTCTTCGGACGAGTCCGCCTCCTCTTCGGACGAGTCCGCCTCCTCTTCTGACGAGTCCGCCTGGGAGACGGAGGATGAGGAGTCCCCCGATACCTTCAAGACTTGGTGCGTCCCGTCGGACTCACCGCAGTCTGAGCCCCGGAGTAGGTCCCCTCCGGAGGACACCCGGTTCTCGGAGTTCGTTAGGGATATGGCCACTGCTTTGGCAATCCCGGCGGACCCTGAGTAGGAGCCTCGAGCCGAAGACCTCGAGGCCCTCCAGTATGACTCTCCTCCGAAGGAGGCCTTTACTGTGCCGGTTCCTCCGATGCTGGAACGTCTCCTCTTCCAGATGTGGGAGGCACCGGCCTCGGCACCGGTTCTCAGCAAGCGGGTCGATTCCATTTATCGACTCCGTAAGAGCCCTGGGTTTCAGAAGGCGCAGCTACCGCACCATTCCATGGTGGTGGAATCGGCCATGCATCGTCTCAAAAGCCAGAAGATGCACTCTGCGGTGCCCCCCGGCCGGGAGGCCCGGAACCTGGATGCGTTTGGTAGAAAGTGCTTCCAGGGCTCGATGCTTGCTTGCCGTGTCCAGTCTTACCAGCTGTACATGGGCATTTACTTGCGGGACCTGGCAAAGGAGCTTGCCGGGTTCTCTGCTGGTCTCTCCGGGGAACCTTTGCAGAGGTTCAAGTCCTTGTCTTCGGGGATCCGAGAATGCTCTAAGTTCATGTCCCGAGCGGCCTACGATGGCTTCGAGGCCTCGGCCCGTGTTGCGGCAGTCGGCATCGTGGCTCAACGCCAGGCATGGCTGCAGTCATCAGACCTCGAGCCATGGGTGCAGGACAAGTTGGTCGATGTCCCTTGCCGAGGTGAGAACCTTTTTGGCAAGCCCATGGCCGAGCAGGCTGCTGAGCTTGAGACCGAGCACCTCACGAGGACAAGGTTGTCTCGAAAGACTACAAACAGTTCCCACCTTACCAGGCCTCCCCCCACTCCCCCACAGGGTCAGCAGGCCAAGGGGCAGGGACATGGGCCCCATAGGCAGAAGGCCCCCAAGCCTCCGGCTCCTGCTCCCACTCAGCAGGGTGGGGGTTTTTGACTCCCAAGGCATAGCCTCTCTGTCTCTGCTGTCCCATCCCTGCACAGGAGGTCGACTAGCCCTGTTTGCCCACCGGTGGCCACCCATTACAGGGGACAACTGGGTCTTAAGCATAGTCCACAAGGGCTACTTGCTTCATTTTCATCAGTTGCCTCCTCCCTATTTTCCAGGAGAGCCTCCACGGCCTCCTCTCCATACAGCCCTCCTCCTGCAGGAGCTTCAGGGTCTGTTACGAGACAAGGCGGTGGAGCCTGTGCCTCCCCACCTACAAGGTCACGGTTTCTACTCCAGGTACTTCCTAGTACCAAAGAGAACAGGGGACCTCAGGCCTATTCTCGACCTCAGAAATCTCAACAAGTTCTTACAGAAGGAGAAGTTCAAGATGCTTACTCTTGGAACACTTCTGCCCTACCTCCAACAGGGAGATTGGCTATGCTTTTTAGATCTAAAGGATGCGTACACAAACATCCTCATTCATCCAGACCACAGAAAGTACCTCAGGTTCATTGTAGGAGGAAACCATTATCAGTACAGAGTGCTGCCATTTGGCCTCACCTCCGCCCCCAGGGTCTTTATCAAATGCCTGGCAGTTGTGGCGGCCTACTTAAGGAATCAGGGTATCTTTGTTTTCCCCTATCTGGACGACTGGCTCATCAGGGGTCAGATGTGTCAGGAGGCCAGGCAAGCCACCCTCCGAACGATTTCTCTACTGCAACATCTGGGGTTTGTCATAAACTTCGCAAAGTCCACTTTGCTCCCCTCCCAAAACTTAGAGTTCATAGGGGCAAGGCTAGACTCTCTGCAGGCAAAGGCCTTCTTGCCAGAGGACAGAGTCCAAAGACTGATGACCTTGGCAAACCAGTTTCTCAGCAGGTCACTGGTCTCTGCCAGGCTCTGCCTGAGGCTTCTCGGTCACATGGCTTTGACAGTAGATGTGATTTCCAATGCCAGGCTTCATATGAGGCCTGCGCAATGGTGTCTCAGGAATCAGTGGTCATAGGCCACAGGGAGCCTCAGCGACAGAGTAAGGGTGTCCAGACCATTTCTGCACTCCCTACGCTGGTGGCTGCATCCCCCCAATTTACTGAAAGGGATGCCTTTTCAGCCACCTGGGTTCACAGTGGTGTTGACCATCGATTCCTCCCTGCAGGGATGGGGGTGCACACTGTCTGGGCAAGTGCACCCAGGGCCTGTGGTCTCCCTGGGAGGCCCAGCAGCAGATCAATCTACTGGAACTACGGGCCATTCGCTTAGCCCTCAAGACTTTCTCTCAAACCCTGGCCCACCAGTCTGTCTTGGTACAAACAGACAATCAGGTAGCCATGTTTTATGTGAAAAACAGGGCGGCACTGGGTCCAGGCTCCTTTGTCAGGAGGCGCAGGACCTTTGCTTGTTTGCGCTCAGGCGCAACATGTTGCTCAGGGCGGTTTACCTCCCTGGCCAGGAAAATTACCTGGCAGACGGGTTGAGCAGGATTCTGCAGCTTCATGAATGGCAGCTCCATCCCTTGGTGGCTCAGAAGATCTTCCTGAGATGGGGACTTCCATCCATAGATCTATTTGCCAGCCCCCTGAACAGACAGCTGCCCAGGTTCTGCTCCAGGCAACCGCATCCTCTGAGACTAGCAGCAGATGCTTTTCTGATTTCCTGGTCCCAGGGCCTCCTGTATGCGTTTCCTCCCACGCCTCTGGTGGCCCGAACCCTGTTCAAGATTCTACAGGACCAGTCCTAAGTCCTTCTGGTAGCCCCCAGGTGGCCGAGGCAACCTTGGTTCCCACTTCTGCTTCAACTAGCAGTGGACACGCCACTACCTCTGGGGTTGCAGCCCGACCTTCTCTCTCAGGACCAGGGGTCTCTTCTGCACCCCAATCTCAAATCTCTCAATTTGATGGCCTGGAAGCTGCAAAGGTAGTTTTGGCTCCTTGGGGCCTACCTCCTGAAGTTGAGGAGGTCGTCCTGGCCTCTAGG
This sequence comes from Ichthyophis bannanicus, assembly GCA_033557465.1. Taxonomy (NCBI): domain Eukaryota; kingdom Metazoa; phylum Chordata; class Amphibia; order Gymnophiona; family Ichthyophiidae; genus Ichthyophis; species Ichthyophis bannanicus. The sequence continues at coordinate 341,452,844 of CM066032.1, forward strand.
AAGCAGTCCACTAGAAAAACCTATGACCTAAAGTGGAAGAGGTTTTCTGTGTGGTGTCAGCTGCGTACAGAGGATCCTTTCTTCTGTGCTGTACCAGTGGTGCTTCAGTACCTGCTGCACTTATCCAATCAGGGCCTTAAGTCCAGTTCTGTTCGGGCCCACCTCTCAGCTCTAGCAGCTCACCACTCCCTGGTGGAGGGACACTCTCTGTCGGTTCACCCCTTGGTGTCCCGGTTTCTCAGAGGTTTGCTCTTGATCAAGCCTCCTGTCCGTCCTCCAGCTCCTGTGTGGGAGTTCAATGTGGTCTTGCAGCAACTGACTCGCCCACCTTTTGAGCTGATGGCTACTTGTCCTCTCCGCTTCCTTTCCTGGAAGACACTCTTCCTGGTAGCCTTAACCTCGACCAGACGAGTCAGTGAACTTCAGGCCCTGGTCTGTGACAGGCCTTACACCTGCTTCTATAGGAACAGGGTAGTCCTTAGGACTCATCCAAAGTTCCTCCCTAAAGTTGTCTCCTCTTTTCACCTCAACCAGGAGGTGGTTCTTCCAACATTCTTCCCTAGGCCTCATGCAAGCCAGGCTGAAGCGGTCCTGCATACCCTGGACTGTAGGAGGGTCTTATCCTTCTATCTTGACTGTACGCAGGGACATAGAAGGGCTGCTCAGCTCTTCATCTCTTTTGACCCTAATAATTTAGGGTTAGCTGTGTCCAAGCGTACCTTGTCCATTTGGGTGGCTGACTGTATCACCTGGGCTTACAAGGTGGCTGACCTTCCCTTGCAGGGTTGGGTCATGGCCCATCGTGTCAGGGCAATGGCTGCCTCAGTAGCTCATCTCCGCTCTGTACCGTTGGCAGACATCTGCAGGGCTGCAACTTGGTCCTCAAGCCAGACATTTGCGGCCCATTACTGCCTGCAGAGGGAGTCTCGTAGAGACAGAGCTTTTGGCCAGGCAGTACTCTGGAATCTCTTTGAGGTTTAGGCAACGCCTGCCCTCCAGCCCTACGTTGGGCTACCGGTGGAGGTTCTTTCAGTGAAAAGCCTTTCTCTGATGCTGGGACTAGAGGGAGTTCTCTTGTTCAGCCTGGGTTCCTTGGTAGCCCAGAGCTAGGGAGTCACCCATATGTGAGGACTGACTTCCTGCTTGGTCCTGGAGAAAGAGTAGTTACTCACCTGTAACAGGTGTTCTCCAGGAGCAGCAGGAATCAGTCCTCACAACCCTCCCTCCTCCCCTGGGAGTTGCAGTTGTACATAGTTCCTTTTGCATTTTTGTGTGCTGTTTTTTAGCTATGTCATTTGACTGAGCAAGATGGCACCTTTAGGCGGGAAGGGGACCGTGCATGCGTGCAGTATTCCCAAAGGCTTTCATAGAAAGCTGGGGAAATGCTCCACAAGGGCTCCATCGACGTCGATGTCACCCATATGTGAGGACTGATTCCTCCTGCTCCTGGAGAACACCTGTTACAGGTGAGTAACTACTCTTTCCTTGTGGCCCTAACCTCGGCCAGGCGAGTGAGTGAGCTTCAAGCCTTGGTCTGTGACAGACCTTATACTTCTATAGGAACAGGGTAGTCCTTAGGACTCATCCTAAGTTCCTCCCAAAGGTTGTCTCCTCTTTCCATCTCAACCAGGAGGTGGTTCTTCCAACGTTCTTTCCTAGGCCCCATGCCAGTCGGGCTGAGACAGTCCTGCATACCCTGGACTGTAGGAGGGCCCTATCCTTCTACATTGAACGTATGCAGGGGCATAGGAGGGCTACTCAGCTCTTCGTATCTTTCGACCCTAATAACTTGGGGTTACCTGTCTCCAAGCTTACCTTGTCCATCTGGGTGGCTGACTGTATCACCTGGGCTTACAGGGCAGCTGACCTTCCCTTGCAGGGTCGGGTCATGGCCCACCGTGTCAGGGCAATGGCTGCCTCAGTAGCTCATCTCCACTCTGTACCATTGGCAGACATCTGTAGGGCTGCAACTTGGTCCTCAAGCCAGACGTTTGCGGCCCATTACTGCCTGGAGAGGGAGTCCCGTAGGGACAGTGCTTTCGGTCAGGCAGTGCTCCGGAATCTCTTTGAGGTTTAGGCAACTCCGACCCTCCAGCCCTCTGGTTGGGCTACCGGTGGGGGTATGTTTCAGTGAAATCCTTTCTCTGATGCTGCGGCTAGAGGGAGCTCATTTTTTCAGCTCTGGGTCCCCGGTAGCCTGAAGCTGGGGAGTCCCATAAGTGAGGACTGACTTCCTGCGTGGTCCTGGAGAAAGAGTAGTTACTCACCTGTAACAGGTGTTCTCCAGAAGTAGCAGGAATTAGTCCTCACAACCCTCCCTCCTCCCCTGGGAGTTGCAGTTGTACATAGTTCATTTTTACATTTTTGTGTGCTGTCTTTTAGCTATGTTATTGGACTGAGCAAGATGGCACCTTTAGGCGGGAAGGGGACCGCACATGCGTGCAGTATTCCCAAAGGCTTTCTTAGAAAGCTGGGGAAATGCTCCGCACGGGGGCTCCATTGACATCGATGTCACCCATAAGTGAGGACTGATTCCTGCTGCTCCTGGAGAACACCTGTTACAGGTGAGTAACTACTCTTTTTGTAATTTTTATAACAGGATGCCTAGGCTTGCAAGTTCAGACGGTGTCTATTAGCTTATTTCATAAAAGAACATAAACACTTCTGTGTCTTTATAAAATACTAGGGGTAAACCTACAGAAATCACTGTTATATTGAAGCCATGGACATATACTTCTGCTTAAGAAGAAGCTAAGTGGATAACTGGCTCACTATTCATTCCATCCTCAGCCCCTATGGTACTTGATCAGTTAATTTCTCTTCGGCCATCGCTTTCCATTTTTGGTTTTTCAATTTGGTCCAGAATTAAATTTTGCCACCCAAATATTTTCTCTTATCCAGTCGTCACCTCATCCTGAGACATATTCATAACATTTAGTCCATTCTTGACCAGAGGGCCCTACAGATACTTGTATTCATTCGCATTGATTGCTGTAATTCATTATACCCAGGGATGGTGCAAGGATGTGAGGCGTCCTAGGCAATCCTCTTTCCTTTTGCCTCCCTGCTCCCACCCTGCCCCCATTGCCACCTCTGCTACCATTCTCTGTGACATGCAGCAGTTATTTCTAAACAGTTATGCAGTGATTACCATGAACTCCTGCACTGTGGTGGTGTTCCTGCTTCTATCCCTGATGCAGACTTCCTGTTTGCATAGAAGCGGAAGCTGTTGCTGCATCCACTCCATGAGGATAGGAAGCTTGTATTGGAAAGGCAGAACTGGGAACAGCGATGCAGCGCTTGAGTTCATGACAACGCTGCATCACTGTTTAGAAATAATTGCCACTGCTGCAGGCCACTGCTGCAGGTCACAGCTAAGAGTGGCAGCAGTGGCACTTGAGGGCAGAGTGGAAGCAGGGAGGCGATAAGGAGGTTTGCCTAGGGCGCTTCATATCTTCATACCAGCCCTGGGTATAATGAATTGCATTAAAAAGTACAAATGAGTACAAGTGCATGTAGGTCCCTATGGTTGAGAAGGTAGACAACGTAGTTCAATAAATATAAACATCAGGAGGTGACCATTCTCCAAGGCATCGGGTGATATGGTGCACTGCCGCTCTGAGTACAGACCTGCAGTGCCTGTTGACAGAATACTGAAGAATGTACAGGTGAAGATGTGTAAGATCCCCCCTCCCCTCTGGTAATGCCTGTGAACAAGAAGTTGAATTTGATGTGTTGAATCCAGAAAGCTCATGGATTTATGAAGCTTCAGCTGCCACACCATTCCATGGTCATTGAATCAATTTTCAAAAGGGCCAAAGCTTCAAGACTCGCTCTTTGGTGCCCCTGGAATCTTTTGGGGGAAGTTTTTTTTTTCAGAACGCTATACTCACTTCCAACATGGCGTCGTCCTAGCTCTTCAGGGTCATGCACTTGGAGAACATCATGCGCAGCATTCAGGAGTTTGCCAGTACTCTCCCTCCAGAGAAGGCCAAGCAACACCATTCTCTAGTGCATAAAGGTGAAAGGGTGTGGGAAATACATAGTCCGCGCAACTTATGATGTTTTTGTTATGGCATGGAGAGCCTCCTACATAAGTATTGGTGCCTGGAGACTCTCATGGGCCTCAGACTTAGTTTGATATCTAGAAGACGTTCGCTGATGTGCTGTGCTATGGAGAGAATCTCTTGATAAGGTGGAGATATGCAACTCTTACAGAGCAATACCGTAACATGCTTCATACCTTCTCCAGGCTCATTTCCAACCCACCTCCACAACATGCAGAGGGTGTGTTATGACAGAGGGCATAGGAGGTCATATTACTGATATTGACTTAGGTATCCTGCTCAGTCCAGACTAAGCAGGGTCCTTACTCTCATCCTTTGATCCAGAAGTCTTGGCCAAAACCAAGGGCAGGTTTTTTGGCAGGCACTAAGAGAACATAGAGGAGCCAAATTTCCAATACTGATTTCAGAAACCCTTTCAGTAGGAGGGAAGCTGGTGTTTTTCTCATACCAATGGCCTCCTGTAAACCTTCGACAGCTGGGTTCTAAAAATTGTCTGTTTCAGGTACAGATTACATTTATTCAAGCTTCTACCAGATTGCTCTCCAAGAGTTTCATTCTTCAACTCTCAGCATCGGGAGGTATTTTTACAGGAGCCCTCTGCCTTTCTACAAGCTGGTGCAGTCAAACCTGATCCACCAAGGAAAAAAGGACAGGGATTTTACTCCAGGTATTTTCTGATCACATAAAGGTCAGGAATATGCTGTCCCATCCTGGATCTGGGGAATCTGAACAGATATGTGGTCTGAGAAAAGTTCAAAATGGTTTTCTTCAGCACCCTGATTCCCTACCTTCAAAAGAAAGATTGGCTATATTCTCTGGACTTGAAGAAGGTATATGCCCACATTCAGATAGATTACAGTCACAGGAAGTATCTGCAATTAGTCGTAGTGAAGCCACCACTACCATTACCATATTTTGACCTTGCATGCACCCTTCATGTGTTCTCAAAATGTTTTGCAGTACTCTGTGTATCTACGCAGACTGGGTGTGCATGTATTTCCCTCTTTGGATGACTGGGTGGTCAAGAGAAGGTGTTCAACACACCTATGCTCGTCATGTCATTTGGAATTCATTGGAGCTCTGCTAGACACAACTCGGGCAAAGGCCTTTCTTCCTCAATAGATTCACCAGGCTAATCACCATCATGGAAGAAGTACAAAAGTCAGCAAACATCAGCAAGGAACATGTTGTGGATGTTAGGTCATATGGCCTCAACTGTTCACATAATGCCCTTGGCATGTCTTGAGATGAGATGAGCTCAGTGGACCATGAGAATGAAGTGGACATAGCCCATTCATGAGTTCTGAGACGTCATTTCTATCATCTCCACTCTGAACTCCCTATCTTGATGGATGGTTCATTCCAATCTGATTAAAGGAAAACCTTTCAAAATTCATACTTACAACAAATGCATCCACACTGGACTAGAGAGCCCATGTCAATGGGTTTCACACCCAGAGTCTGTGATCCTTTCAGGTAAGTCTCCATCAGATCGATTTCCTTGAACTGAGAGCAATTTCAAACACTCTAAAGGCTTTTAGAGATCATTTGGCCATCCAGATCATGGAAAGTCTTGTCTTATTAATCTGTTATATTTTTTGAAGGTGTGAATAAACAGCTAGACAAAGGTGAGACTTTTGATACAATGTCTCTGGATTTTCACAAAACGTTTGACAAGGTCCCTCATGAGAGACTCGACGAAATTAAAAAGTAATGGGATAGGAGGCAATGTACTATTGTGGATCAGGAACTGGTTAAAAGATTGAAAGCAGAGAGTAGGACTAAATGGCCCGTTTCCTCAATGAAGAAAGGTGAACAGTGGAGTACCTCAGGGATCTGTGTTGGGCACGGTGCTTTTCAACATATTCATAAATTACCTGGAAATGGGAATAACGAATGAGGTGATCAAATTTACAGATGACACAAAATTATTCAAAGTTGTTAGAACACAAGAGGATTGTGAAAAATTGCAAGAGAACCTTGATAAATTGGAAGACTGATGTCCATATGGCAGATTGAAATTTTTAATGTGGACAACTGCAGAGTTATGCACCTAGAAAAGAATACCCCATACTATGTTTACACGATGCAAAGTACCACCTTAGAACCACCACCCAGGAAAAAGATTTAGGCATTGTCATAGATAATACTTTGAAACCCTCTGCTCCAGTGTGCAGTGGTGGGCAAGAAAGCAAATAGAATGCTAGGAATCATAAGGAAAGAAAAGAAAACCAAGGATATTGTAATGCCTCTGTATCATTCTATGATGCGACCGCACCTTGAATATTGTGTGCAATTCTGGTCATCATAATTGAGTAATTGAGCTCCACCACCAACGCCTGCAAAAACGGGGATAAATACCCCCAGAAGAAGCGTGGCAGAGGCGTAATGTCGGGGCACTAATAAAGAATACCCCCAAACCTATGCGGAAGGCAGAGTGGGCCGCGGTTACCTCCTGACACGTCTGCGCCAACAGAGATTGCGTCCGAGCGGGGCGCCAACAGAGATTGCGTCTGAGCAGGACGTGGCCGATCAGTGTGGCGGACGAGGAGGCCCGAGCGAAAGCGAGTACGGCAGGAGGGCCGGAGAGTGAGTGAAGGTGGCGCAGCACAAGAGTACTGGCAGTGCGAGTGACCTCAGAGTGGCGTGCACTGCAAACTAGAGGAAAGGAAGAGCGGGCTGGGACATAGAGTTAGTGCAGCTGGAAGGGCCAGCGGAGTGCGGAGCCTGATTGGGGGACTAAAGAGGACGTGAGGAGAGAAATACTGCGGCAGGAGGGCCAGTGAGTGACAGAGGAGCAGCATTGTTTAAGCCAGAGAGGCAAAGGATCGCATACAAAGCCCTCCTCATTACCTTTAAATCCATTAATAAAATTTCCCCCTCCTCAATCTCAGCCCTCATCACTCACACCCCCAACAGTAGACCAAGGAGAACAATTGCCTCCAATACACTTATCACCCCGAGGGAAACCACAAAATGCGCACAATCAACTAGTAACAGAGCCTTCGCTTTCTACGCCCCCAGATGCTGGAACAACCTCCCTCCCAGCATCAGATCGATCAGTGACCTCAAGCAATTCAGGAAAGCCCTCAAGCATCATCTGTTCCTTCTACACTTCTCACAACCCAACAGCACCTTCCTTCCTCCTACCCCACAACACAATCCTTTAACGTCACACTCATCACAGACAAACTAGGCTGGTCCTAACCGCAAACCAATCTCTGTACACAATATTAATCTACACAATCTACTCTGAACACAGTATTAATCTAGTAGAGCCTTAGATATTAATCCACGTCAGTAATACTATGAACTCTAGTAGCTCTAGAATATGCATTTACAGTAATATGGGAATATATACCCGAAGGCATTATATAAAAATCAATTGGACTAAATCCAGCTTACAGATGTGCATTATTGTAAATAGCCACCTATCCTCATCTTTCACTGCTTAAATGTACATAGTTCCCCCAGTTCAACTCCATGTTATCTTCCCTGTTATATGTAAACTCAGGGCAGCTCTGCTCTTGCCCTAGAGTCAAATTGTTATCTGTAAACCGCACTGATAAGAGAGAGCGCGGTATAGAAAAGCTTCTAAATAAATAAAGCAGCGAAAGTTGAAAGCAGACTAGCAGCGGAGGGGAAGAAAGGAAGGCTGCAAAGGGAGACAGCCACAAAAAGCAAAGGAAGAAACATAGAATACAACAAGCTACACACATGTTGATCGCTTTAAAGAATATTAAATAAATAAACTTTGAAGCTCTACAAAGGCAAGAGATCATACTGACAGAGTGACCAGAAAGTCAGAGAAGAAAAGATACCTTCTGGCAGACGTAAACCACTGAAGAAGCGTTTGGCGTTACCAGTGCAGGGGGAGAGAGTGCAGATGGAGAAAGCTAGAGGAGGGCTTTCAGCCAAGAAAAAAGCTGGCGGAATTTAAATCCACCTATGTGACAACAAAAGGAAGGAAAGATGGAGAGAAGGAAAATAAAATGGCGGCTGAATGTGCGGATGAGTAAGAGGATGAGATGGAGGGACCATGGACCCCGGGAGTAGTGGAGATGATTAAGACATGGCTGGTGGAGCTGAAAGAGGAACTCAAAATGGAAATCAGTGGAGTCAAAAATGAGTTAAGAGACTTTACAATCTTTAAGACAAGATATTGTGGACCTGGGATCCAGGGTGGAAGAAACTGAACAACAGATGGAACAACAAGGGGAGGTAATGGAGGATTTACAAAAAGGATGGGAGGAGTTAAAGCAAGCTCATGAAGAATTGAAAGAGAAAACTGAGGATCTGGAAGACCGATCACGGAGATGCGACATAAGAGTGAGAGGCATACCAGAGGACGTTAAATACAAAAACTGTGAAGAAGTTATTACTAAAGTCTTTGGATGTTTGTTACAAGCTGCAGCTCCAGAAGAGGGAATAGAGGATGAACCCTTGCAAATAGAAAGAGCGCATAGGGAGCTAGGGCCCATAAGAGACAATTGGCCAAGAGACATTGTGGTATGCCTGAACTCCTTCAAAATCAGAGAGTGCATCTTGAAGGCTTCCAGGAAACTGAGGCACTTTAAGTGGGAGGAGCATGGGGTGGAGCTGTTTCAGGATTTATCCTTTGGAACATTATAGCGACGGAGAGAGCTGAAAGAGGTGACGGCCTTCTTGAGGAGGGAGGGGATGCGCTACAAATGGTTATACCCTTTTGGCCTATTAATAACAGTAAAAGGGGTGTCAAGGAGGGTGAAGGCAAGCGAGAAAGCATGAACTGCATTCAGAGACTTGGGACTAACTAACCTTCCAGAAGGGGCAGCGGGAACAGCAAAAACAAAGGTAAACACAACATCTGCATCTAGGGTGGAAAGTTCGAGATGGCATAGAGTACCGACTAGCGGCCGGAGGTTGATGCGCTTCAGCAAGGGAAGCCATGGAGGGACAACAGTGGCGAAGGAGGTTGGCTGAGGAAGAAGATACCGGGACGCCGAGTTAAAGAATAACTAACAAAAGACATGGGGTGCTGGATAGTTTCCAGTGAACTGCAATGTGAAGAGGGGTAAAGGGATAGTGTATAAGTGGTGGGGAGGGTGGGGGATGGGGATTTTGAATGTACTGCTTGTATTGAGGGGCTAATGGGATTAGAAGCTAGTTATAGAAGGGGGAGAAAGGAAGGGGAGGTCATTTCGGGTTGGTCGGGGGTAAGGTAGAAGATGTAAGGGAGCAGGGGAAGTGGAGGGAGGATAAATAGAAGGGTAGGCAGGTGGGGGTCTGATTGTCAGTCACAACTTATGGAAGACGAGTCTCCATGGAGGGGACAGGAGAAGGGGAAGGAAAGTAGGGTGGGAGGGGGGAAGGGGGGTGATGAGGAGGGGAGGAAGTGGTTAAGAGCGGGGGGGGGGAATTAACTCGAAAGGTGAATTAAAAATAGTAACATTGACTGTAAAAGGGCTTAATTCGCCATTTAAACGGCAAAATTTATATAACGAAATAACACACCAAAAGACGTCGATAGGACTAATACAGGAAACACACTTAACCAGGGCAACAGAACATCTGGTAAAATTAAAGGGGCATGGAATGTGTATCTATGCATCAAACACAGTAGAAAAAAAGAAAGGAGGAGTTGCAATCTTGATTCAAAATTAAAGATCGAGTTGCAGAAAGTAATCAGAGATAAAGAGGGGAGATACATACTACTGCATTTAAAAATAGGGAATGAATGGTACTGTGTCATGAATGTTTACGCACCCACAGGAGTGCAAAGAGAATTTTGGATAAAGTTATCTCCAGGAGCAAGCAGGAATGTAGTCTTCACATATGGGTATCGTCGGTACCGACGGAGCCTGTGCGGGAATTCTCCCCAGCGCCCAATAGGAACGCTTTTGGGAGCATCCCCTCAGCACGTGCCTTTCCAACTGTGTCACTCTTCAGTTCTTCGTTTTCCACGGAGCCAACAGGATCTATTCCCTGTCACCGCAGAAAATTCCATCTTTAAATTTCTTTTCTTGTGGTCGCGTTTGCCTACCGCACGACGCCTACCAGTACCGCTGGTTCTTTTCTTTTCATTAAAAAAAAAAATCCTTAGCCTTTAGACTGTTTCTTTTCAGAAACTTTTCTCTTTGGTGCTAAGCGCCATTTTGGGCACTAGGTCCCATATTCCTAAAACATGGAAAAGCCAACTAGTGGTTTTAAAAAATGTACTGTGTGGCGGTACCATTTCCGTCACTGACACCCATGATTGGTGTCTGAAATGTTTAGGACCTGAACATTCTCCAACTGAATGTCTCTCCTGTATGGGGATGACTAAAAGAGGAAGACAGAAAACCAGGCTGCAAAGCTCGGTACCCTCTTTTCTTCAGATGCCATATCCATTGCATTGACATCGTCAAGGGCCTCTTCTTCCTCCCATGGATCTCAGGTAACTAAACATAAAAGCCAGTCCTCAAAGGGTAGCTCTCGTGCTAAGCATCGAGAGGCCATTGGCGTTGCCCTTGAGGTAACCACACCGACAAAACAGCCCCGGCGGGAGGCTTCGGCTTCCAAAGCGTCGATAGACCAGAGATTTCTTGCTATCGAACGCAGTATCGCAGCTCTTCTTTCAGCTGCGGTACCGGTGGTCCCACAGGCACCGGTACCGACATCAACACCGATGCCGGTACCGACATCAACACCGATGCCGGTACTGACACCGATGATACTGGTACCGATGGTACTGGCCCCGGTGGGAACTCTTCCAATGCCATCTCTGGCTGGAATTGACAAAACGGTACCGGGTCAGCTCGGTACCGACTTCAATTGGTAGCGGGATCGTGCTTTGCAAGAGCATCGGGGTCAGGAATACTTCGATTCCTCCGATTCCGAAGACTCTGACAATTCTGCTGGCACTAGAAGGTTTCTCCTAGAACAGTGATGGCTAACCTTTTTGAGCCCGAGTGCCCCAACTGCCGCACAAAACCAAAGAATTTCCTCAAAGTGCCAGCACGTCAATTAAACCTTAACAACAAGATTTTAGTATCTAAAAACTCTTTATAAAGTTGCCTGAACTATGTAACATCATTTGTAAAGGTTGGAATCTTTGTATTGTCAGAGAATCAATTTGATTCTCTCTCTACATCTGCTTTAACATAATAATCTTTCTCCTTTTGCTCTTTCCTCATTCCTATTTCATCCACTCAAATTTTACCCCTCCATCCTCAATCCCCACTTAGTCTCCCAATACCCGGCCAATTGTACATTTTTCTTCCCTCCCACACAAAATATTTTTCCCCTCTCCATTTCATTCTCCCAGCCCCATCTCCTTCTAATCTCCCCCAACATCAGCTCCCTTTTAGTTCCAGCCCCACCCAGTATCCGCTCCCTTCTAGTACCCTCATCAGTCCATTTCCAGTCCTAGCTCCCCCATCCATTTCCAGTCCTATCCGAGTCCCTTCATCAGCTCATTTCGAATACCAGCCTCCCATCAGCCCATTTCTAGTCCTTTCCTAGCCCCACCATCAGCCCATGTTAAATCCTAGCTCCCCGCCACTCAGCCCATTTCTAATCCAAGCCCCCCATGAGCCTACTTCCAGTTCTAGCCCCTCCATGAGTCCATTTCAATCCAAGCCCCCACCACAGCCCATTTCCAATCTTAGCTCCCCCAACACCCAATTCTCAGTTCTATCCTAGCCCATCCATCAGCCCAGTTCCTGTCCTAGCTCCCTCCCCTAAGAGCCCATTCCAAGCCCCCCTTCCCATCAGTTATTTGCAGTTCAAGCCCCCTTCCACTCAGCCCATTTCCATTCCAAGTCCCCTTCCCCATTAGCTATTTGCAGTTCAAGCCTCCCACTTCCCCTCAGCCCATTTCCATTCCAAGCCCCGTCCCCATCAGTTATTTGCAGTTCAAGCCCCCCACTTCCCCTCAGCCCATTTCCATTCCAAGCCCCATCCCCAACAGCTATTTGCAGTTCAAGCCCTCCACTCAGCCCATTTCCAGTCCTAGCAACCCCCCCAACCCATTACCAGTCCTAGCCCCCCATAGCCCACTCCCAGTCCTAATCCCACCAGCCCATTTCCAGTCCTAATCCCCCATCACCCAATTTTCAGTTTAAGCCCCCCCATAGCCCATTACCAGTCCTAACCTCCCCATCAGCCCACTCCCAGTCCTAATCCCCCATCACTCAATTTTTAGTTTAAGCCCTCCCATAGCCCATTACCAGTCCTAACCCCCCATCAACCCACTTCCAGTCCTAATCCCACCAGCCCATTTCCAGTCCTAATCCCCCATCACCCAATTTTTAGTTTAAGCCCCCCCAGCGCCCATCACCACTCCTAACCCCCCCAGCGCCCACCACCACTCCTAACCCCCCCAGCCCAGCGCCCATCACCACTCCTAACACCCCCTCCAGCCCATCACCACTCCTAACCCCCCCAGCCCAGCCCAGCCCAGCCCATCACCACTCCTAACCCCCCCCCCCGCCCATCACCACTCCTACCCCCCCCCCAGCCCAGCCCAGCGAAAATTTTAAAAAAAAGAAAACCTGTCTGCTGCCGCTGTCGGGGCCGCCGCGGCAGAATCGAGCGTGCCGCGAGGCCCCCCTGTACCCGGCAGAGCCTGCCCTCCCCGTAGCAGCTCTCTCTTTGGAGCTGCAGTCAGACGCGCCGGCTTGCAGAGCGCGAGGGAAGAGTTTCTCCCTCGCTGCTCTGTTAAGCCCGCGGGGGCTGCTGGGAAGTTCCCATCAGCCCCCACGGGCTTAACAGAGTCGTGAAAGGGAAACTCTTCCCTTCGCGCTCTGCAAGCCGGCGCGTCTGACTGCAGCTCCAAAGAGAGAGCTGCTACGGGGAGGGCAGGCTCTGCCAGGTACAGGGGGGCCCCGCGGCACGCTCGATTCTGCCGCGGCGGCCCCGACAGTGGCAGCAGACAGGTTTTTTTTTTTTTTTTCAATTTTACTTTTAGAAAAGAATGTTTTTTGCGCGGGGCCCCCTGAAACGCGGGGCCCTGTGCAAAAAACATTCTCGCACAATGGACGGGCCGGCCCTGCCAGCACACTCACCTCCCGCCGCGCCGCATATCTTAATTGCGGACCTTCCCGCGTGCCAGCTGCAAGGCCTTCGCGTGCCACAGCTGGCACGCGTGCCATAGGTTCGCCATCGCTGTCCTAGAAGATCCCACTTCTCCCCAACGCAGAATGTCACCTCCAGAAGACATGTCATTTCAGGATTTCATCCGTGATATGGCCAAAGGTCTTTTAATCACAATAGCTCCTGAAAAGGAACCCAGAGCAAAGGAATTGGAAATTCTCCAATATCCTAAAGCTCCTAAGGAGGCAGCCACTCTGCCTATCCATGAAATTCTGCATAGCTTGATGCTCAGAATGTGGGAGACACCTCTGACTACTTCTCCTCACTCTAGGAGACTTGATACTATGTATCGAGTTCCGCCATGTCCTGGATTTCAGAAACCTCAGCTGCCACACCATTCAATGGTAGTGGAATCAGCCATGCGTAGGATGAAAAGTGCAAAGAGGCATGCATCCAATCCTCCAGGTCGTGAAGCAGGACTCTGGATGCTTTTGGGCGCAGAACCTTTCAAGCTTCCATGCTTTCAGCTAGGATCAGTTCATATATCCTATATATGGGAATGTTCCTAAAGGAAGTCACAGGAGACTTGGAACTTATGAGCCCATTTCTCCCAGATGACAAGAAACAAGATTTTCTTGCTCTAGTTAAGCATGCTCAAGATGTCTCCAAGTTTGTTAATCGTGCAGCCTTTGACTGCTTAGAATGCACCAGCAGAACCTCTGCTATTGCCATTGGCGCATGATGGATTGCCTGGCTACAGGCATCAGACTTGGAGACTTGGGTACAGGACAAGTTAGGCAACATTCCTTGCACAGGGGAGAATCTCTTCGGCAAGAACTGGCAGGAAAAGGCTAACGAGTTAGATGCTGACAATTCTACCTTAGATAGATTGTCAGTCTACAGCCACTCCAGCCAAAAGGAAGCCTTATTAAAAAAACCCTCTTTTAGCAAAAAGAGGAAGTTTTATCCTTCCTATACCCAGCAGAGTCAAACTCCAGGTCAGGTTGCCCAAAAGGGACAAACCTAGACAGCAAAAGAAGCCAAAAGGCCTGAGAGCCCAACCAGCTCTCCAGGTTCAGCCCCCTCAAGGGCTTTGACTCCTTCCTAGAGAGCTTTGCCTCCCTGCCTCTGAGGGGTCCCCAACCCCCTAATATTCTGGGCAGGTTATGCCACTTTGTCAACAGATGGCATCAGATAACAGCAGAAGATTGGACTTTGTCCATTGTAGGAGAGGGGTACAAGCTTCATTTTCACAGCATGCCCCCTCCTACAGTTCTAAAGCAATTCAATTCACAAACCTCTGTAGACAATCTGCTAGATCACAAGGTCTCCACACTTCTTGCCCAAGGGGCAATAGAGGAGGTACCCATTCTTCAACGGGGTGCAGGGTTCTACTCCCCCTATTTTCTTATTCCAAAGAAAACAGGAGGACACAGACACATTCTAGACCTCAGAGAATTGAACAAATATCTGTTTCGAGAGAAATTCAAAATGATTTCTCTAGGAACTCTTCTGCCATACCTTCAAACCCAGGATTGGCTTTGCTCTCTAGACTTACACTCACATTCTCATCCATCCAGATCACAGGAAATTCTTACGTTTCCTTTTCAGGGGAAAACATTTCCAGTACAGGGTTCTTCCCTTTGGTCTGGCTTCAGCACCAAGGGTATTCACGAAATGCATGGTAGTAGTAGCTGCATTTCTACGAACCCTGGGGATTTTCGTCTTCCCTTACTTAGACGACTGGCTCATTCGAGCCCCTACCGTTGCGGAGGCCAGCACTGCACTGTCTCATACAATGCGAATCCTCCAATACTTGGGATTGGTAATAAACGTCCCAAAATCTCAACTATTTCCTTCCCAATGCCTAGAATTCATAGGAGCCTGTCTAGATACCAGACAGGCAAGGGCTTTCCTTTCACAAGCCCGGTGTCTTCGCATAATGCAACTAGCTTCTCAAGCAGCAGGCAAATCCTCCCTCACTGCTCGAGAGCTACTGCAGTTACTAGGACATATGGCATCCACAGTTCATGTAGTCCCATATGCTCGCCTCCACATGCAAGCAGCTCAGTGGACCCTCTCCACACAGTGGACACAGGCCACGGGTCATTTGTCGGACAAAATAATAATCTCTCAATGACTAATTTTGTTCCTCCAATGGTGGCAATCACTAGAAAATCTGACAGTGGGGTCTCCTTTCCATCAACCCCTCTTTCAGGCCACCCTAACAACAGATGCATCATAGGTGAGTTGGGGAGCACACCTGAATCATCTTTCTACCCAGGGCACCTGGACTCCACAGGAGGTTGGTTTACACATAAACCTCCTGGAATTAAGAGTAATCTATTTAGCTCTTTGAGTATTCCACGCCCAGCACAGCTACAAGACAGTCCTAGTCCAGATGGACAATCAAGTAGCCATGTTCTATGTGAACAAGCAGGGCGGAACAGGCTCTCTATCATTATGCAACAAAGTTTTATGACTGTGGGCCCTCGCCAGAGAGCATCAAATTCACCTTCTAGTGGTATATCTTCCAGGAATTCTAAACCTTTGGGCAAACAAACTCAGTCGAGTACTGCTGCCTCACGAGTGGTCCCTCCACCTAGACCAGGTGGCAAAGAAATTTCATCTCTGGGGCACTCCAGACATAGACCTCTTTGCAAGTCCACTGAATGCCAGACTTCCCCGGTTCTGTTCCAGAATTCCGGCTCAAAACTGTCAGGCAAGGGATGCCTTCCTCCTTCACTGGGGTCAGGACTTCCTTTATGCCTTCCCACCCAGTCCCCTCATCCCCAAAACACTCTTCAAGCATCAGAGAGACAGGGGTCGCATGATTCTCATAGCACCATGATGGCCATGCCAAACGTGGTATTCCCTGCTTCTACATCTCTCTCAAGTAGCACCTCCTGGAGTTAGGGCATGCTCCAGATCTCCTTTCCCAGGAGAATGGGACGCTATGGCACCCGAATCCCCAGTCCCTGCACCTCATGGCCTGGTTGCTGAAGGCTTAGACCTCCAAGATTTCAACCTGTCCCAACAGGTAAAAGATATCCTTCAGGCTTCTAGAAAACTTTCCACAAGAAGATCTTATGCCTTCAAGTGGAAACGTTTTACTATATGGTGCTCCAAGAAGGGATTAAACCCCCTGGTCATACCCTTAGAATCGATACGAGAGTATCTCCTTCACTTATCGAATTCTGGTCTAAAGACCAATTCGGTAGGAGTCCATCTTAGTGCAATTGCAGCTTCTAATAAGCCTCTGAATGGACAACCAATTTCCTCTCATCCACTCCTATCAAGATTTATGAGAGGCCTTTTATTAACTAAACCTCCCATCAAGCCACCACCGGTGGCATGGGATCTAAATCTAGTTCTCGGTCAGCTCATGAAGCCGCCTTTTGAACCTTTGGCCACTACAGCCCTTAAGTTTTTGACCTGGAAGGTCATCTTCCTAGTTGCAATCACCTCTGCCCGTCGCATTAGTGAATTGCAAGCTTTAGTGGCTGATCCTCCTTATACTAGGTTTCATCATGATAAGGTTGTTCTTCAAACTCACCCACACTTTATGCCAAAGGTGGTTTCGCCTTTTTATTTAAATCAATCAGTTTATCTTCCTGTATTTTTTCCAAGGCCTCACGCCTCTAATGCAGAAAGAAACCTTCATACTTTGGATTGTAAAAGGGCCTTAGCCTTTTACATACAAAGAACACAGCAACATAGAAAGTCCTCACAACTTTTTATAGCTTTTGACCCTAGTCATTTGGGAGTTCCAGTCTCCAAAAGAACTTTATCTAAATGGATTGTCCAATGCATATCCTTTGCTTATGAGAGTAAGGGTCTTCCTCTTCAGGACCATGTCACAGCTCATAATGTGAGAGCCATGGCAGCTTCTATGGCTAATCTCCACTCTGTGTCCATCGATGACATTTGTCGAGCAGCCACCTGGGCTTCAGTACACACCTTCACAGCCCACTACTGCCTGGATAAAGCCTCCCGTCGGGATGGCTTCTTTGGCCAAGCTGTTCTTCAAAATCTCTTTCACACCTAAATCAACTCCTACCCACCAACCCTGGTGGAATGCCAGAGATCCATGGGAGGAAGGATTCCCACCTTCTAGGGTGGCACCTTCTTGGGGCTATCTCCCTGGCATCTTCAGCTAGGGAGTCCCCATATGTGAAGACTACATTCCTGCTTGTTCCTGGAGATAGTGTAGTTACTCACCTGTAGCAGGTGATCTCCGGGAACAGCAGGAATTTAGTTTTCACAACCCACCCACCTCCCCTAGGAGTTGTCTCTCTCTCTCTCTCTGTCTTTTTCCTCTTTCCCCTCTCCCTCTATCCTTTCACTCAGCTGCAAACTTCTGAAGACAGCTGGAAAGGCGGGAAGGCAGCGCGCATGTGCTGAGGGATGCTCCCATAAGCGTTCCATTGGACGCTGGGGAGCATTCCCGGGCAGGCTCCCTCAGTACCGACGATACCCATATGTGAAGACTAAATTCCGGCTGTTCCCGGAGATCACCTGTTACAGGTGAGTAACTACGCTAAATGAAAAGTCATGGGATAGGAGGCAGCGTACTATTGTGGATCGGGAACTGGTTAAAAGATAGAAAGCAGAGGGTAGTGCTAAATGGCCAATTTTACCTATGGAAAAAGGTGAATAGTGGAGTACCACAGGGATCTGTACTGGGTCCGCTGCTTTTTGACATATTCATAAATGACCTGGAAAATGGAATAACTGGTGAGGTTATCAAATTTGCAGATGACACAAAACTGTTTAAAGTTGTTAAAACCCAAAGGGATTGCGGAAAACTGCAGGAGGATCTGGATAAATTGTAAGACTGGGCATCCAAATGGCAGATGAAATTTAATGTGGACAAGTGCAAAGTTATGCACCTAGGAAAGAACAACCCACACTATGGTTACACGATGCAAGGTTCCACATTGGGAACCACCACCCAGGAAAAAGATTTAGGCGTCATCGTGGATAATATGTTAAAGCTCTCCGCCCAGTGTGCAGTGGCGGCCAAGAAAGCAAATAGAATGCTAGGTATCATAAGGGAAGGAATGGAAAATAAAACAAAGGATATTATAATGCCTCTGTATCGTTCCATGGTAGACCACACCTTGAATATTGTGTGCAATTCTGGTCGCCGTATCTTAAAAAGGATATAGCGTTATTAGAAAAGGTACAGAGAAGAGCCACCAAAATGGTAAAGGGGATGGAAGGAGGATACTCCTATGAAGAGAGGCTACAAAGGTTAGGGCTCTTCAGCCTGGAAAACAGACGGCTGAGGGGAGATATAATAGAGGTCTATAAATTAATGAATGGAGTGGAATTGTTTACGCTATCAGAATATAGAAAGACTAGGGGCCATGTAATGAAGCTACAGGGTAAACTAAGACAAATAAGAGAAAATATTTTTTCACTCAACATGTAATCAAACTCTGGAATTTGTTACCGGAGGATGTAGTAAAGGCTGTTAGTGTAGCTGAGTTTAAAAAAGGTTTGGGCAAGTTCCTGGAGGAAAGGTCCATAAACCATTATTAAAAAGGGACCCAGGATATCAATGCTTGACCCAGTACAAGCATTGTGGAACCTGTGTCTCTTGGGGAAACTGCTAGGTACGTATGACCTAGATTGGCCACTGTTGGAAACAGGATACTGGGCTTGATGGACCTTGGTCTGACCCAGTATGGCATATCTAGGGTTCTTATGAGGTGGGGAAATTAGGAGAGAGTAAATTCATATGGTGGGGAGGGGAGGACTATAATTTAACATGGAATCCTGCTAGAGATGCTATGGCGAAAAGAGAGGGCAAATGAGCTGATAGAAACAAATATCGCCATTTTGTAACACAACATTGCTTGATAGATGCATGGAGATTCTAACATCCCCGGAAAAGATAGTTCTCTTATTTCTCCCCAGTACATGTCTCCTACTCTAGGATAGACGCCATTTGAGTAACGAAGGAGCTGGTGGACCGGATAAAAGGGGCGGAGATGGCTCCAATAACGTGGTCAGACCACGCCTTAGTGGAAGTCAGGATCTCAATAGAGGGAGAGGAGAGAGGCACCCAGCTTTGGAGTCTGAATGAATCTCTATTAGAAGAATGGAGGGTCAGAGAAGAGATAGAGAGGGAAACAAGGGAATACTTCAGATGGAACGACAATGGCGAGGTGGCATGGGGTGGAGTTTGGGATGGTTATAAGGCAATAGGCAGTGAGGGGAGTTTTAATTAAATGGGGGGCACTTAAAAGGAAGGAGAGGGAGGGGTGAGATAGGGAATTGGTAGAAAAATTAATGAAACTGGAAGAATTAGATGCGCAGGATAGAAAAGGAACATATAGAGGCCAAGTGTTGGCAGTTAGAGCTCATATCAATGCAATGCAGGCAGAAACTATAAGGTACCGTATGCAGCTATTAAGACAGGAATTTTGTGAGGGGGGAAATAAAGCTGGGAGATATATGGCGCCGAAATTGAAACAACGGAAGTTACGATCACAAATATTGCAAGTTAGAGATTCTGGAGGGAAGCTAATACAGAAAGATGGGGACATCCGGGAAGCCTTTAAAAGATTCTACCAGTCATTGTACAAAGAAAGAGCCCCTTCAGAGATAGAGAGGACACAGAGCTATTTGGACTCCTTAAAGCTTCTGAAACTGGAAGAGGAGGAACACAAAGAATTAAATAGAGCTATAAAGGAAGAGGAAGTTTTGAAAGCTATAAAACAATTAAAATTAGATAAGGCTCCAGGCTTGGATGGGCTAACAGCAAGGTTTTATAGAAGATTTGGAGAGCTACAGTACTAGTTACACCACTAGTGAGGTTCTTTAACCTCCCAAGAGAGTGGGGTAGGCTGGCAGATACCATGGGGTGGGCAGGAATAACCGTAATACATAAAGAAGGAAAGGACCCATAAGAATGCTCATCATACAGACCAAGCTCATTGCTAAACTTAGACGCTAAATTATTAGCTAAAATATTGGCTACGCGGTTAAATGGGGTAATAGGGAAATTGATCCATCAAGATCAAGCGGGATTTATCCCCGGTAGGCAAGTAGCAGATAATATTCGCAAGATACTAAACATTATTTGGTCAGTTGAACAAAGTAAAAAGGAGGCATTGCTGATATCCTTGGATGCCGAAAAGGCTTTTGACCAGGTGTCATGGCCTTTTCTTTTTCAAATAATGGAAAGAATGGGGCTGGGGGACGAGTTCATGGGGTGGGCGAGAGCGCTATACCGCAATCCGAAAGCTTGTGTTCAGGTGAATGGATCCTACTCTGCTTTCTTTGAGCAGGGGAGAGGGACGAGACAAGGGTGCCCTCTATCACCTCTTATTTGCGATCTCTGTGGAGCCGTTTGCGGAGAGGGTGCGAGAACGGGAGGATCTGAAGGGCATAGTAGTAGGAAAGACAGAATTTAGGATATCATTGTTTGCGGATGATATAATTATGAGCGTAGCTAGACCAAAGTTTTCTATACCAATATTAATGTGGGAATTAAGACTATGGAAGGATGTCGGGATTTACTATAAACTGGACAAAATCTGAAATATTGAACTTGTCATTAGAAAAGGAAGTGCAGGAAGTGTTATGAATGAAATATCCATTTAGGAAGGCCAAGGGGGCTATTCGGTACCTAGGGATCCAAATAAGTAATAGTCTGGAAGTATATGATTTAAACTATCTAAAACTATTTGGGCAAGTTGAAAGCCTCCTGAGTGGGTTGGGGCAGGGATATCTATCTTGGTTCGGACGCATTACTGCTATAAAGATGATGCTTTTGCCCCGCTTTTTGTTCTTGTTTCAGGCGCTGCCGATATTGGTACCGCATAGAAAGTTAAAGCAATTGCAAAGAACCATTAATAGATTTATATGGTAAAATAGGAGGCCCAGGGTAACTCAGTCAATTATGCAGAGAGCTAAGGGGGAGGGGGGGGCTAGGGGTGCCCAATTTTCAAAAATATTATGTGGCAGCACAGTTGAAAATGATATATGAATGGCAAAGAGAAAAACAGAAACACTGGGTCCAAATGGAAGACGACACAGTAAGGGGAGTGGGATTGAAAAGAATGGTGTGGAGGGGGAGAAGTAGTACCAGAAATTAACCCCATAAAACCCTATCATTATACATATCTTGAATGTGTGGAAACAAAATAGGAAATTATTAATACAAGACAAAGGATATACACAGGGGATGACAATAGAGGCATGCTTTGAGAGGGGACAGAGGCCAGGGGTGAGTATATTGCAAAGAGGGGGAAAGTTGGGACTTACACATATTTCCCAGATCGTGGTCAAAGAGGGTGTCAGAGTTTGAGGGTATTTAGGACTTATATGGGTTATTGGGTAATGACTTACAGCTATATACTGGTAAGTCACTTTGTGAGACAGCAGAAAGTATGGAAAGATCTTTGGAATATTAGGGGGTGGTTTGAGGCCCTTTGTGCAGGACAATTAGGTCGAAAAGGAGCATTGTCAAAGATCTATAAAGGGTTAATGGGGGGAGGAGGGCGAAAACTAGAGTTTATGAAGAAATGGGAGGTAGACTTAGAAGTGCAATGGAATGGGGAGAGCATTTGGAGGTTCGAGTGGAGGTGTGCTGAGCTGCAATCGGGCTCAGACTGAGTTGTGACTGCTCCTGGGAAGCCGACGCTGCCCTGAGGCTATCGGGCAGGCACGCCCGGGACACCCTGCTGTGGTAGGGCCCTTCCTGCTTATATCTCCTCTTTGTCTCTCTGCGACCGCGGAGCGCGATCGCGGGGCTTGTCTGAAGGGGCGTGTCTAAAGGGGCTGGTTCAGCCCCTTAGACGCCCCTTCGACGCTACTGCGACGCTTCTAGGCTATCGGCTACTTTGGGGATTAGAGACTGCGTGCCTGGACTTCTTCCTAGCCATCCATTTTGTATACTTGCTGTGAGTGTGTATGGGTTCTGGTTTCTTTTACTGTATGTATTGAGATATACTCTGTTTTGTTTGTATTTTGTATCATACGTGCTACAACATGGGCAAAAGGAAGGCCAAGGCAGGTGCCAAATCCCAGGTGGCCGATACTGGGGTTGTTAGACCGGTCGGCCCCTTGGATAAGCACGTAGTTCCTCTACCCTTGGCACAGTCTTCTCCCGACGGGGTTTCTTTAAGCCCCGGAAGGAGATCTCCCCCTCCCTGTCCTCGTTCTGCTGTGTCTCCAGTGTCTAAGGTCTCTTTTGATGAGCTTCCTGAGGTGCGGCTTCCTATTGTTTTGCCTATACCAGTCCCGGGGATAGATTTAAGTGCCCCTTTGGAGACACCAGATCTTTCCCCAGAGGCAGACGTGACCCTTAAGGATGTATTGAGGGCTGTTCAGGTTATTGATTTAAAGGTATCTTCTAAATTAAATTCCTTATCTACTTTTACCCAGGAAACTGCAATATCATTGCAACAGCTGGATCATAAGGTAATCTCATTGGATACTGCTGTTACTAAGTTGGAGTCCCAAGTTCCTGTTTTGCAATCAGTTAATGTTTCTGCTATAAAAGATTATTTGGTTTTACATGCCAAGGTGGAAGCCTTGGAGAACTCCATACGTCGTTGTAGTCTAAGATTTTTAAATTTCCCCCAATCTTCTTTGCTTTCTGCCAGTATTCTATTGGAAAAATATTTAAAGGAAGTTTTGGCAATATCTGAGTTTATAGAAACTTCTCAAATTTATTATGTGCCCTCTGCTTCAAAAAGGGAGAACGCTGCCGATGGTGGACTGGATGAAATAATTCCCACAATTGCAAACCTCACTGCTTTCATTGAAGATTCCTCTGACACTATCACTTTGAGGTCCACTTTATTAGTCACCTTTCCTTCTATATTGCTTAAGCAGCGTATTCTCAAGGCTTATTTTAAAGCTAAGGCGGTTAAGTTTTGTGGACAAGTTGTGTCTGTTTTTCCAGATGTGGCTCGAGTTACTCAGTTGCGTAGGCGACAGTTTCTTGCACTAAAGCATCGAGTTTTGGCTCTAGGTGCTACATTTTTTCTGAGATTCCCATGTAAATGTGCTATCAGTTTTGATGGTAATTCCTATACTTTTTACTGATGCTTCACACCTGGAAAACCTTTTGCAGGACCGACAGGGTTTAGTGGGAGACGGCTCTGGTAAATAATAATTCACCTTCTATATTGTTGACCCAAGCAGGGTTTTATTTTCTTTTGTTTGTATTTTCTGATTTTGTTGAGGTCTGAATTGCTCTCTCTTGACGTGGACTTTATCGTTTATTTTGTTTCTTCTGTCTAATTGTAAATGGTTTACCATAGTTATTTTGCTTAGATTGACCTGTTTACTTTTTTGATCATGTATTTTGATTAAAATCAATTAAAAAAAAAAAAAAGTGCAATGGAATGAAGAGGTGTGGGATAAAGTAATACAGACAGTGGCAGGCATATCTATAGCTACTCAAATAAAAGAAAATGCTTATAAAGTATTATATCGGTGGTATTGGACACACACATCAAAAACGAGCGGGACAGGGGCACTCTGATCAATGCTGGAGGGGGTGTCACGAGAGAGGTGATATGCTACACATGTGGTGGAAGTGTGCGCAGATTCAAGTATACTGGGATAAGGTATTGGAGATAAGTTATACAATGACAGGACATAGACTACAAAGGAAGCCAGAGGTCTGCCTATTGCACCAATTGGAGGAGGATATTTCGGTGAGGGAGAGGGGGGATATTGAACCATTGTATAGTGGCAGCAAGATGTGAGATAGAAAAATACTGTACTAGAGGGGGGAACCTCAAAGTGAAGGTTGACGGGGCTGCGACAAGGGAAAGGGGAGAGGAGCATGGAACAGTGGAAGAGTATGGAAATGGTTGGAAACCTGGAAAGGTGGAGAGAAGGGGAGGAGGAAGTAAAGGAGAGATCATTGTAAAGACTACTACCAGTATAAAGCACGGACCCTGAGCTAAATGGTGAAAAATGGTATATAAGTATGATGTATAAGTGCGTTATGCTGGGACAACGAAGCTTGTACAAATGAAGGGGGAAATAGATCAGGGAGGGAGGGAGGGATGAGGGGGCAGGAAAGGGGGGGGGGAGGCTGAAGATTAGGTATTATAGAATGTTATAATAGTTAGTAGGGGATAAAAGCAAGATTGTACATATTCTACAACCATCATATAAACAATGTTGAGTTCAAAGGATGTTTGTACTATCTATTGAAACATTTAATAAAAAGTTAAATGGAAAAAAAAGGATATAGCAGAACTAGAAAAGGGCCAGAGAAGAGCCACCAAAATGGCAATGAGGATGGAAGGATACCCCTAAGAGGAAAGGCTTAAGAGGTTAGTGCTCTTCAACTTGGAAAAAGATGACTGAGGGGAGATATGATAGAGGTCTATAAATAATATGTAATCAAACTCTGGAATTCGTTACCAGAGTATGTGGTAAAAGCTGTTAGTGTAGCTGGGTTTTAAAAAGCTTTGGACAAGTTCCTGCAGGAAAGGTCCATAAACCATTGAGGACCTGGGAAATCCACTGCTTACCCCAGGTCAAGCATTGTGGAACCCGTGTACCTTTTCGGGAACCTGCTAGGTACTTGTGATCTGGATTGGCCACTGTTGGAAACAGAATACTGGGCTTGATGGACCTTGGTCTGACCCAGTATGACATTTCTTATGATCTCCAGGAACAAGAAGGAATGTAGTCTTCACATATGGGTGACATTGGGTACCGACAGAGCCATAAGAGCATAAGATATGCCATACTGGGTCAGACCAAGGTCCATCAAGCTCATTATCCTGTTTCCAACAGTGGCCAATCTAGGTCACAAGTACCAAGCAGTTTCCCCAAAACACACAAGTTCCACAATGTTTTTATTGGGTCAAGCAGTGGATAATCTCCAGGAACAAGCAGGAATGAGTCTTCACATATGGGGGTTCGTCGGCGCTGACGGAGCCCGCACGGGAATGCTCCCCAGCATCCAATCAGAAGGCTTTTGGGAGCATCCCTCGCGCCTGCGCGGTAGCTTCCCGCCCTTCCCACTGCCTCTCCCCAGTTTTCGTTTTTCCGCGGAGCCGACAGGACGTAACTCCTGTCACCGCAGAAACTTTTTCTTCTTTTCTTCTTTTTTGTTCCTGTGGTCGCGGTTTTTCCCCCGCTGGTGCCCCCTTTTTTCCTTATTTTTGTTTTCCTTTATTTCCTTCGAGGAGCATCCTCCTCGTGTTATTCTGAGGCCTACCGGGCTTTCCAGCATGGAGCCTTCTGCCCTTAAGAAGTGCCCCGACTGTGGAGACGTTGTCTTCTGCTCCGATTCCAACGCCTGGTGTCTCTCCTGTTGAGGCCCTGACCCCTTCTCCCACGGTTCCCCGGGCTTCAGCGTCGGGAGAAGACCCTCCCTGTTTCGCGTGTCCCTCGATGACGTCTTTCCCTCTGAGGAGCGGTCGTCGGCGTTCTCTCCTCGCCAGGATCAGGTAGCCCAACAACAGTCTGTTAAGATTAACCGAGCCTTGAGGGGTGAGTCTCATGCACCGCATGACGACGCCTCCGGCCTTCCCCTCCAGTCCCTTACACCCCGGAGGGAGTCTTCGGGCTCCAGAGCCTCCTCGGGGTTTCGGGTTGTTCCTAAGGTTCGCTCCTCAAAGAACATTCCCGAGCCATGCCCGAGGGTGGCACCCGCTTTGAGCGGTGCAGATCCCTCAGCATCGGCGCCGGCGTCGAGTGTTCCACTCTTCGCCAGGGACTGTCAAATGGTGTCCTCGGTGCCTTCGGAGCCGATCGACTCAACCCAGTCTGGCTCTACGGCATCCCGGCCCTGCACGGGGGCGGTACCCGCTTTCGGCGGTGCCGATTCCCCGGCATCGGCGTCGGTGTCGAGTGTTCCACTCGTCACCGGGGATCGTCGGATCAACCTGACCCAGTATGGCGTGCCCACACCCCTGCCATGCGCGGAGGTGGTGACCGCTTCGAGCGGGACCAAGTCCTCGGCGTCGGAGTCGGTGGCCCCACTCCCCGCCGGGGATTGGCACTGGGTGCCCTCGGCTCCGCCAAGGCCGATCGACTCGCCCCCGGCTTCCGCGGGGGCGGTACTGGCCTTGAGCAGCTCCGCCCCTCCCGCAGCGGTCTCAGGAACAAGGGCACCGTTCTTCGCCAGGGGTCGCCTCCGGGCTCCGCCTGCGGAGCCGATCGATCTATCCCGGTCGGGCGGGTCGGCACCCCCACTATGCGCGGGGCCGGGGCCTCCCCCGGATGCCACTGACCTCCCGGCATCTACGCGGGCGTCGAGTGCTCCGCTCCTCTCTGGAGTTTGCCCGCGGGATCCGGGTCCTTCGGTCGAGTCGACCCAAAGAAGCGCCGCGGAGCCGGGGCTGGGCATCTCGCTCCCCGCCGGGGCTCGTCGGCGGGTTACCTGGGTACCCTCGAGGCCGCGTAGTACGCCCCGTAAGGGTTTCCCGCTCAATAAAACGGGCACGGGCAGCACCCCGGCGCCTAGGAGGGCCTCTCTCCCGACGTCGGAGTCGACTTCGGGTGTTTCCCTCTTTGCCGAGTTGCGGCCTGGGAAGCCCTCGTTGCCCTCGGCACCGATCGTCGTGACCCCGACTCCATTCGCGGGAGTGGCAGCACCGGCGCGGCCGCCGACACCGGGGCCCCCTAAGGAGGCGTCGCTCGGTTCGATGCCCAGCCTCGAATCGATCTCCAGTCTGGAAAGCGTGGCCCCGGCGCAGTTCGGATCCGACCCCGGTCTCTTCCGATGGCGCAGTGCCGCGCTCGCCTGCTCTCCAGCGGCCTCGGCACCACTTCAGCCGCACTTGCGGATTGCCCCAGGGGCGGCCCCGCCCCCGGATTCGGGGCCAAGGCCGAGTACCGCGGGCCCGTCGGGGACGTCGCTCCCTTCGATGCCCCGCTTGGAGTCAATCCCGGGCTCTGACGATGCAGTACCATCTGCCTCGAATTGGGACTGTCAGTACCCTCCTCTGTTTAGAGCGATTCCTCCCGTGCACCAGCACGGTGGGTCCCCTGGTGTTCAAGCGGGCCCCTCCACCTCGGCCTCCCCCGGGATAGCCCCTCTGGGAGAGCCGTCTTTTCAGGACTTCCTCCTTGACATGGCGGACTTGCTCGCCATTCCTATTCCGGGCCCTTCGCTAAGTCCGGGTACTGCAGAACAGGCGGCCGTAATGCTTCCTTTACCTCCCTCCCTGCGGGATCTCCTGCTCGGGATTTGGCGCTCGCCCTTACAGGTACCGGCGCCGCCTGCGGCCATGCCTGCCCGGTATCGGGTGCCCCCCTCTCCGGGTTTCCAGACGCACCAGCTTCCCCATCATTCCATTGTGGTGGAATCGGCCCTGAGGAAGGTCGGAAGCAAGAAGAAGCACTCTTCCTGCCCCCCGAATCGTGCGTCTAAAACTCTGGACAACTTTGGGCGGCGATCCTTCCAAGCTCCATGTTGGCTTCCATAATTCTCTCATATATTTTCTATATGAGCCTGGCGCTGCGGGAGATCACCGAGAGGTTATCTCTTTTGTCTCCCTTTGTGTCGGCCCCTCGGGCCCCTGACTATTCCTTGCTTCTTTACCATTGCAGGAATATCTCTTGGTTTCTTTCTCGGGCTGCCGTGGACTCTTTCGAGTCAGTTAGCAGGTCCTCTGCGGTAGCCATAGGGGCGCGTCGTACAGCTTGGTTGCAGGCTTCCGACTTGTGCAGCTGGGCACAACATAACCTGGGTACTTCCCCGTGCACCGGGGAGAACCTCTTCAATGGCGAGGCTTTGCGTCAGGTTGCTCAGTGCTCCGCCGACCTGTTTGGCACTGGCCGCCCGCGGCCCTCCCCCTCTCCCGGGGGTAGGAAATGTCCTTCCCGACCCTCCTGTCCGAAGAGGGAGGAGGTTTCATCCCTCTGCCCGCCTGTCGGGTGCGCCCATGCCAGGGACGTCTCACACCGGTCGGCAGTGCCAGGGCTCGCGCCAGGCTGCCCATGCCAGGCAGCCTTAGGCTACGGTATGCGGCAGTTTGCGCTTAACTCCTCTTACATGAAGTTACTGTCCAGTTCTACACTGGGGTTCTTTCAGCGTGACAAGCGGTTCGGCTGCTTGATTGGAGGTATGGAGCCCCCTCCCCCGGGGGGGGCCCTCCCCACGCTAGGTTAGCCTGGCTCCTCAGGGCCATGCTAGTCTTCTTCGGACTTACCCTCGGGTACATCCCTCGGATTCCCCTTTGCCTGGTTCCCCCAGATTGAGGGGATCGCGCCGAATCTCCTTCTCCCAGTGTAGGCCTTGGCCGCTACTCTCCGAGCGTGGCCGAACCATTCCTCGACAGGGCCGGACCCCCCCCCCCCCCTGGTCTGTGTCTCCGCTCTCGCAGAGAAATCCCTGGGTCCGTCAGGTTACGGTGGACAGGGGTCCCACTGACCCATGCCGATCCCCGGCTCCGCTCCCTGCACTCTTCGGAGCGGCGGAGGGCATTGGCCCTAACCCCAAGGGGTTTTTTTTATATAGGCCGGAGATGGCCCCACGGTCACGCCGTGGCTATAGGGTTTTCTATCCTCCTGCCTTCCCTGTGGCACGGAGGACATGTTTTGGGTGGCTGTCAGGTGGACGCCTCAGGGGCCTACGTACTCCTGATGTGCTTCTCCCCGACTGATCTGGCGGTCACGCAACCATACTGCTACTCTCGCCGATCTGCCCTGCTCCACGCACATCGGTCCATCACTTTGGATGGCCCTTCCTCCCGCCACCTTCCAGGTAGGCGCCCTCCTGTAGATCAAGGGCCGGTCCGAGTTGGCGGTATCGTTCTCACGTGTCCATACCGGTTTAGTAACCTGGGTGGGCGC
Organism: Ichthyophis bannanicus; assembly: GCA_033557465.1. NCBI lineage: Eukaryota > Metazoa > Chordata > Amphibia > Gymnophiona > Ichthyophiidae > Ichthyophis > Ichthyophis bannanicus. The sequence continues at coordinate 341,481,760 of CM066032.1, forward strand.
TCCCGGGCCCACCTATAGCCCGATATACATCTATACCTGTTATTGGATATATATCGGTGCAGGTGGGCGCTTTTTGGGAAATGTTATAGCGCCCTGTGTCTTACCGACTATCCCCCTATTGTCGGTACTGACGTTTTGTTATTTCTTACGGGGTCCGGCTGGCCCGCTTGCCTGCGTTCTGCGGCTCGGGTGCTCGGACCGGTTATGCTTAAACTTGCTGTGATGTCAACATTCCCTTGGTTTACGCCTCCTTGTCTGGAGGTTTTCGAACCCATTGTCTTCCTATCCCTTGCCGGCTACGGTAGACAGTGTACCCCCCGGTATCCCGGGGTACACTTCTGTTCTTCTCCGGGCTGGGTTCTCCCAGATCGGTCAGTCTTCTGATTAGTCCCCCGGATTGGGGATTCTGCTCCTACTGGAGTTCTCAGCTTCTTAGAGCTCCTCTTGAAGACCTGCCGTCTTTCCGGTGCCGGTTGACACCTGCGTCTCCAGCCCGCCCGGACTGGGAACTTTGTCCTCTCTGCGGTGAAGTTCCCTTGAAGACTTCACTACTGCATCTACAGTACCCGTCACAGCTCTGCCTTCTACAATCCAGTAGGTAAGCTCTAGATTGTGCTAGATCATTAATGATAATTGACGTGGTTTGAAGACTCCCCTGTAGTCTTCGGTTGCTGTGCCTTGGCAACTCTTCTCAACTCCTACCCTCCATCCCTCCGGGGATGCCGAGGATTCAGGTTGGGCGATGCCGCCCTGTCCAGGGGCGCGCATTCTGGGATCTCCCCTGGCACCCTCAGCTAGGGAGTCCCCATATGTGAAGACTCATTTCTGCTTGTTCCTGGAGATAGCACAGTTACTTACCTGTAACAGGTGATCTCCGGAACAGCAGGAATTAGTCTTCACAACCCACCCACCTCCCCTAGGAGTTGTAACTCTCTCTCTCTCTCTCTTCCTTCCTCTCCTCTTCTTCTGTCTCAGCTATTAAACGTAACTGGGGAGAGGCAGTGGGAAGGGCGGGAAGCTACCGCGCAGGCGCGAGGGATGCTCCCAAAAGCCTTCTGATTGGATGCTGGGGAGCATTCCCGTGCGGGCTCCGTCGGCGCCGACGAACCCCCATATGTGAAGACTAATTCCCGCTCTTCCGGAGATCACCTGTTACAGGTAAGTAACTGTGCTTTCTGGGTCCTCTTTAATAATGGTTTATGGACCTTTCCTCCAGGAACCTGTCCAAACCCCTTTTAAACCCAGCTACACTAACAGCTTTCACCACATCCTCTGGTAGCAAATTCCAGAGGATGATTACACGCTGAGTGAAAAAAATATTTTCTCTTAGTCTTAAATAGGTTACCCTGTAGCTTCATTGCATGCCCCCTAGTCTTTCTATATTTTGATGATGTAAACAATTGATCTACTTTTACCCGTTCCACTCCATTCATTAATTTATAGACCTCTATCATATCTCCACTCAGCTGTCTCTTTTCCAGGTTGAAGAGCCCCAACCTTTTTAACCTTTCTTCATAGGGGTATCTTTCCATCCCTTTTACCATTTTGGTTGTTCTACTCTGTCTTTTCTAATAACGCTATATCCTTTTTAAGATACGGCGACCAGAATTGCACACAATCTCCAGGAACAAGCAGGAATGTAGTCTTCACATATGGGTATCATCGGTACCGACGGAGCCCGTGCGGGAACGCTCCCCAGCTTCCAATAGGAACGCTTTTGGGAGCATCCCACAGCGCATGCGTGCTGCCTTCCCGCCTCTGTATCTCTCTCACTTCAGTTCTTCGTTTTCCGCAGAGCCGACAGGAGGTGTACCCTGTCACAGCAGAAAATTTCCTTTTATTCTTTGTTTTTTTGTGGTCACGTCTGCCTTCATTCGACGCCTACCAGTACCACTGGTGGTGGTGGTTCTTTCTTTTTAAAAAAAAAACAAAACTTGTATTTTCTTCAGGGGTCTTTCCCCTGTTTCTGGTGCTAGGTGCCATTTTGGGCACTAGGTCCACTTTTCTTCAGGCATGGAGAAACCAACTAGTGGTTTAAAAAAATGCTCAAAGTGTGGCGGTACTATTTCCGTCACTGACACCCATGATTGGTGTCTAAAACTTTTAGGTCCTGAACATTGTCCAACGGAGTGTCTTTCCTGCACGAGGATGACCAAAAGGGGCCTGCAGAATAGAGCTGCAAAACTTGGTACCCTTTTTGCCGCAGATACGATGTCACTTGCATCGACGTCCTCCAGGGCTTCATTTTCCTCCCATGGATCTCAGGTAACTAAACTTAAGTCTTCTAAGACTGGCCAGTCCTCGAAGGGTAAATCTCCTTCAAAGTATTGAGATGCCACTGGTGTTGCCCTCGAGGATATTTCACCGGCAAAACAGCCCCGGTGGGAGTCTCTGGGCTCCAAAGCATTAACGGGGCTCCAGGATGTTCCAGAGGCTTCCACCTCTGCAGAACTACTGGTGCCATGTTCTGGGGTCGTAGCTGCTTCCACTGGTACCGATACCTAGGCATCGGCAGGAGCGATGGATAAAAGAATCCTCGCTATTGAATGCAGTCTAGCGTCCCTCTTAGCAGCTTCGGTACCGCCAAGACCGCTACAGACGGTTCAACAGGTATCGGTACCAACAGAACCTGCTTCGACAGGACTGCTTTCCCCCATGCCGAGCCTTGAGTCTATCTCGGGTATCAGGGATCAGGAACCAAGAGATTTTGGTACCGACTTCGAGCGGTACCGATACCATGCGTTATGGGAGCACCCGGTACAGAGTGCCCTTGATTCTTCCGATTCCGATGGCTCTGACAATTCTACCGGTACCAGAGCAAACCTACTAGAGGATTCTTCTCCTCAACGCAGGATGTCTCCTCCAGAAGATATGTCCTTCCAGGATTTCATACATGATTTAGCAAAGGGCCTTGCAATCACTGTGATTCCAGAAAAGGAACCTAGGGCAGAAGAATTAAGAATTCTACAATACCCTATGGCTCCCAAGGAGACAGCTATGCTTCCCATTCACAAGATCTTACATGATCTGATGTTGAGAATGTGGGAAACTCCTTTAACGATATCTTCACATTCCCGACGCCTTGACACTATGTAGCGAGTGCCAAGTTGTCCTGGTTTTCAAAAAACTCAGTTACCACACCTTTCAATGGTAGTGGAATCGGCCATGCGAAGAATCAAGAATGCTAAAACACATTCTTCTAATCCTCAGGGCCGGGAATCCAGGACACTCGATGCCTTTGGGCGTCGATGCTTTCAATCCTCCATGCTATCAGCTAAGATCAGTTCCTATATTCTTTATATGGGAATGTTCCTGGAAGAAGAGCTCATTAGCCCTTGTGTCTTTGAGGAAAAAAGAGCAGACTACCTTATTCTGGTCAAGCACGCCCAGAATGTCTCTAAATTCTTGAACCGTTCTACCTTTGATTGCTTTGAATGTATTAGCAGAACCTCTGCTATATCCATAGGAGCACATTGTATTGCTTGGCTTCAAGCATCAGACTTAGAACAGTGGGTGCAAGAAAAGCTGGGAAACATTATTCCTTGTACAGGAGAAAATCTCTTTTGAAAGGACTGGCTGGACAAGGCTAATCAGCTTTAATCTGAGAATACTACCTTGAACAGACTATCAAAGTCTACAGTCAACCCAGCAAAGAAGAAAACATTCAAAAAAACCTTTTTCAATAAGAAAAAGAAGCTTTACCCATCTTACACCCATCAAAGCCACTGTCCGCTTCATGTTCCCCAGAACAGACAGCAAAGAAAGCTGCAAGTTCCCCAGAACACCAGAACAGACAGCAAAGAAAGCTGCAAGCTCAAAGAGCTCAACTGGCCCAACAGACCCAGCCCCCTCAGGGTCTTTGACTTCTACCTAGAGAACTTTGTCATTCTGCCCCTGAAAGGTCCAGAACCCCTTAACCATTCCAGGAAGACTATGCTATTTTGCCAAAGGATTGCAACAAATAGCATCAGAAAACTGGATTCTGTCCATTGTACGACTGGGGTACAAGCTTCATTTTCTCAATTTGCCTCCACCTACAATAATAAAACAGTTCAATTCTCAGGCCCCTGCCACCAACCTCTTGTGGAAGGAAGTCACATCACTTCTCGCTCAAGGAGCAATCGAAGAAGTACCCATGCCCCAACAGGGGATGTGGTTTTACTCCCCCTACTTTCTTATTCCAAAGAAGACACGGGGACGGACACAGGCCTATACTAGACCTCAGAGAATTAAACAAATATTTGTTCCGAGAAAAGTTCAAAATGATCTCCCTCGGGACATTCCTACCATACCTTCAAAGCAATGTTCCCTCTAATTTTCTGTAGCCTGTGTGCGCATAAAATATCATCTGTGCAGCTTTTGAAGGAAGGTTAAATTTTTGTGCGCCACATAACGACATTCGGAGTTATATACTTTAAAATTTGACTACACATCAGAATACAGTATGTACACCACATTGATTGCACTAGAAAACATTGTAGAACTTGTGAAAACCATAAATACATAACAACTTTTAAATTTTAAGATGTCTGTGTTGTTTTCTATCAGAATCAGAACCGTAATTTTTGTGCGCTCTGTTGTAAAGTATGTGCGCTCGCTTGGCGAGGTGCGTGCGCGCGCACACGCGCACAGCTTAGAGGGAACAGTGCTTCAAAGTCAGGACTGGCTATGTTCTCTAGATCTAAGAGATGCGTACACGCATATTCTCATCCACTCAGATCACAGGAAGTTCCTTTGATTCCTGGTCCAAGGAAGACACTTCCAGTACAGAGTTCTTCCTTTCGGACTGGCCTCTGCTCCAAGAGTCTTCACAAAATGCATGGCAGTGGTAGCCACATTTATGAGGACTCTGGGAATATCGTCTTCACATGGACAGTTCCAGAGGCCAGCTTTGCTCTTTCTCGAGCAATGAGAATTCTTCAATACTTGGGACTGGTCATAAACCTCCCAAAATCTCATCTCACCCCCTCTCAATCTCTCGAATTCATAGGGGCTCGTCTAGACACATGGCAGTCAAGGGCTTTCCTTCCACAGCCACGCTGTCTACGAATAATACAACTGGCATCTCAAGCATCTGTGAAGGTGTTCCTTATTGCTCGAGAGATGCTTCAACTTCTGGGACACATGGAATCCACTGTCCATGTGGTTCCCTAGCTCGCCTCCATATGCAAGCAGCCCAGTGGACCCTATCCTCTCAGTGGTCACAGGCCTCGGGTCACTTAATGGACAAGATCAGAAACACCATATGTCTGATTTCGTTCCTGCAATGGTGGCAATCTCTAGAAAACCTCCTCGTAGGCTCTCCTTTCCAGCAGCCTCTATATCAGGCCACCCTAACAACAGATACGTCCAAGATGGGTTGGGGAGCCGCTTGCATGATCTCTCCACTCAAGGTTTTTGGACCTCACAGGAGGTTTCCCTTCACATAAACCTCCTAGAGCTGAGAGCCATTTTCAGTGCTATTCAAGTCTTTCAGACCCATCTCAGCAACAAAACAATTCTGGTCCAAACCGACAATCAGGTAGCTACGTTCTATGTGAACAAGCAAGGCGGAACAGGCTCTCTGTCGATATGCAACAAAGCTTTGTAACTGGGTCCCTCGCCAGAGAGTTGCAAATTCACCTGTTTACGGTATACCTTCCGGGTATTCAAAACTTATGGGCAGACAGACTCAGTCGAATACTGCTGCCACACGAGTGGTCCCTCCACCCATATACCAGCTTGCTCGAGTATTTCAAATATGGGGAACACCAGATATAGACCTCTTTGCAAGTCCACAGAATGCCAAACTTCTCCAATTCTGTTCCAGAATCCCTGCTCACAACTGTCAGGCAAGAGATGCTTTCCTACTCCACTGGGGTCAAGACTTCCTCTATGCCTTCCCACTCATTCCCCTCATTCCCAAAACTGTATTCAAACTTCAGAGAGACAGAGGTCATATGATACTCATAGCTCCACGTTGACCATGACAAACGTGGTATCCTCCTCTTATTTATTTATTATTTATTTATTAACATTTCTTCTATACCGCGCTATTATAATCAGTGCGGTGTACATCGAACAAAACATACTACAATGCATACAAGCAACATTGAGTTTACATAGAACAGGAAAAGAAACATAGGACAACCGGGGTAACTATTCACAGGGTAACTATTTACAGGTTAAAATAGTATTGTCACCAATACTCTAAGCTAATTTGGTATCATCTTCATTTTTTTGTGTGGGAGGGACAGGTGTAAAGATTAGTGGGTGTATAGGCTAACCATTTTCTGGTTGTAATAAGGTGCTATGGTAGCTGTGACATGAGGGAAGTTTACCCGATGTGTGGGTGTCAGGGTTGGTGTCAGGGTAGCATATTGTGAATAGGTGGTGTTTCAAAGCTTTACGGAATAGGATTAAGCTTTTGATGCCACGGATTTCATGAGGAAGGGCATTCCAATTTAGGGGAGCAAATATAGAGAAAGCCCTGTTGGAAGTGGTCTTAGTACATGACGTCATCATCTTGGGGACTATTAAGGTGTTCATTGCAGTGGATCTCCTGTCTCTATTTTCCAGGGTGCTGTGGATTAGTTTGCTAATCGGTGTAGGTGGGTAGTTATTCAGGGCTTTGAAAGTAAGGACTAATGACTTATATTGGAGTCTGGCATGTAACGGTAGCCAATGCAGATTTTTCATGATTGGTGTTATGTGGTCAGTTCTTGATGATCCAGAGAGAACTCTTGCGGCTGCATTCATAGCCAGGCGGAGCGGATTTAAAGTTGATTGAGGCAGGCCGTGGAGGACGATGTTCGCAAAGTCCAGGTGTGGGAGGACTAATGCCTGAAAGGTTGTCCGGTAGTCATTGGATTCCAGTAGGGGGCGGAGGTGACGTAGTGTTCTGATCTTGTGATATATAGACTTTGTAACGTTCTTCACATGTGTGGTCATATCTAGATGCTGGTCCAATGTGATGCCCAGATATCTGATTGTAGGTTTGGACTTCAATTCTACATCGTTGACAAGTAGCGATGGGGGGGGCATGAATTTACGGTTCTTCGTAACAAAAAGGACATCAGTTTTACTATGATTGATCCAAAGGTTTTGTGTCAGCAGCCAATCAGCTACCGCTCCGAAACAATTGATTATTGCGGAGAACACCGGTTGGTCAATTTTGAACGGCATGTAGAGGAGGATGTCGTCTGCGTAAGCCAGGCACCGTACGTTGAAAGATCGGATCAAATCACATATCGGCTGCATATATATATTGAACATTAGTGCCGATAAGGATGATCCTTGAGGTACCCCCTGAGACTGCAGGAATGGTTCCGAGGATGAATGACCTGTTTTTACTTGTTGCCACCTGTTGGATAGGTAGGATTTACACCATTCAAGTGCTTCTGCGTCTTTCTCAAACCACTCCTCTGGAGTTGGGAAATACTCCAGATCTTCTCTCTCAGGAGGACGGATGCTTACTGCATCCCAATCCCCAGTCCCTACATCTCAGGGCCTGGTTACTGAAAGCCTAGAATTCCAGGATATTAACCTTTCTGAACAAGTAAAGGATATCCTTCTGGCTTCCAGAAAACCTTCCACAAGACATTCCTACGCTTTTAAGTGGAAAATGTTCTCTGTCTGGTGTTCACAAAAGGGACTTAACCCCCTTTTGGTACCTGTAGAGTCGCTACTAGAGTATCTCCTCCAATTATCAACTTCTGGTCTAAAGACCAATTCAGTGAGAGTCCATCTTAGTGCTATTGCTGCTTTTCATAAACCTTTCAGTGGACAACCTATTTCCTCTCATCCACTTGTATCAAGATTTATGAGAGGCCTACTCTTAACAAAACCTCCCATTAAACCACCACCGGTGGCATGGGATCTGAATCTTGTTCTTGGTCAGCTTATGAAACCGTCCTTTGAACCTCTAGCCACTTGAGACCTAAAGTTTCTTTCATGGAAAGTTATTTTCCTAATTGCCATAACTTCTGCAAGACGCATTAGTGAACTACAGGTGTTAGTAGCTGACCCTCCTTATACAAGGTTCCACCATGATAAAGTAGTCCTCAGGACTCATCCTCACTTTATGCCAAAGGTGGTTTTGCCTTTCCATTTAAACCAGTCGGTTTATCTTTCTTTATTCTTCCCTAGGCTTCATGCCTCTAGTGCGGAAAGGAATCTTCACACATTGGATTGTAAAAGAGCCTTAGCCTTTTATCTCCAAAGAACCAAGCCACATAGAAAATCTTCTCAGCTTTTTGTGGCTTTTGACTCTAGTCATTTGGGATTTCCAGTTTCCAAAAGAACTCTGTCAAATTGGATTGCAGATTTCATATCCTATGCTTATCAGAGTAAAGGACTTTCTCTCGAGGGCCATGTCACAGCTCACAATGTGAGAGTAATGGCAGCCTCAACGGTTAACCTTCATTCTGTGTCCATTGATGACATCTGTAGAGCAGCCACTTGGGCTTTGGCACACACCTTCACAGCCCACTACTGCTTAGACAAGGACTCCCGTCGGGATACCTCGTTTGGCTAGGCTGTTCTTCAGCATCTCTTCCATACTTAATACAACTCCTACCCACCGTCCACGGTTTTGATGCCAGAGGTCCATGGGAGGAAGCATGACCCATCTCACCTGGGTTCACAGCTTGCTGGGGTCACCCCTTGGCATCTTTCAGCTGGGGAGTCCCCATATGTGAAGAATACATTCCTGCTTGTTCCTGGAGATAGCTAAGTTACTCACCTGTAACAGGTGACCTCCAGGAACAGCAGGAATTTAGTCTTCACAACCCACCCACTTCCCCTAGGAGTTGACTCTATCTCTTTCTCTACTTCTCTCCTTTGGTCTCAGCTATAAACAACTGAAGTGAGAGAGATACAGAGGCGGGAAGTCAGCACGCATGCGCTGTGGGATGCTCCCAAAAGCGTTCCTATTGGATGCTGGGGAGCATTCCCGTGCGGGCTCTGTCGGTACCGACGATCTCCAGGAACAAGCAGGAATGTAGTCATCACATATGGGTATCGTCGGTACCGACGGAGCCTGCCCGGGAACGCTCCCCAGCGTCCAATTAGAAAGCTTCTGGGAGCATCCCACAGCGCCTGCGTGCTGCCTTCCCGCCTTTCCCAACTACCTCTCTCCAGTTCTTTGTTTTCTGCGGAGCCAGCAGGTCGTGTTCCTGTCACTGCAGAAAATTTTCCTTCTTTTTTGTGGTCGTGTCTGCCTTCCTCGACGCTTTACCGGTACCGTCGGTTTTTCATTTTCTTTTCTTTAAAAAAAAAAAAATTCTTAGTACTTTTTTTTTCCCATTTTTTCCAGGTGCACTCGCCATTTTGGGCCTTAGGCCCAGGATTTTTTCCATAATGGAAAAACCCTGTGGGTTTTAAAAAGTCCACCAAGTGTAGCGGTACCATCTCCGTCACCGACACCCATGAGTGGTGTCTGAAATGTTTAGGTCCTGACCATTCCATCTCGGAATGTATGGCCTGTGCCATGATGTCCAAGAGAGGTCGACAGAACCGAGCTGCCAAGCTCAGTACCCTGTTTCCCTCTGATGCAGCTTCGGTGGTATCGACGCCTTCCAGGGCTTCGTCTTCCTCCCGTGGATCTCTGGTAACTAAACATAAGCCTAGCCGGTCCTCAAAGGGTGGATCTCCTTCTAAGCATCGAGATGCCTCTGGCGTTGTCCTTGAGGATTCTGCACCGGCAAAATTGCCCCGGTGGGAGGCTTCAGCTTCCAAAGCATTATCGGGGCTCCAGGACGTTCTCGAGGCCTCGACCTCGGCAGAACTACTGGTGCCATGCTCTGGGGTACCGGCAATCTTCTCCAGTACCGACATCCAGGCATCGGCAGCGTCGATAGACCAGAGAGTCCTGGCTATTGAGCGCAGTCTGGCGGCTCTCCTTGCGGCATCGAAGCCCTCTGAACTCCGTCAGACAGTTCAACCGGTACCGGCACCGACATCGGTACCAGTACCAATAGCATCGACATCAGTGTCCGCATTGCCGGCACCCAGTCATCCAATGCCTTCCGGTACCGATACTCCGGTACCGATTACTCCCGGTACCAACTTCGGTCGTTATGGGTATCGGCTCTTCAAGAGCATCCGGACAGACGGTACTTTGAGTCCTCAGAAGAATCTGAGGATTCTGACAGTTCTGTCAATGCAGGAATGTTTCTCCCAGAGGAGCCCTCCTCCCCTAAGCGCAGGATGTCTCCTCCAGAGGATATTTCCTTTCAGGATTTTATCAGGGAGGTGGCTCGGGGTCTGTCCATTACTGTGGCCCCTGAAACAGAGCCCAGAGCAAAGGAGTTGGAAATTTTACAATATCCCAAAACTCCTAAGGAGGCAGCTACCTTGCCCATCCATGAGATCTTGCATGATCTCATGTTAAGAATGTGGGAGACACCTCTTACCACCTCTCCTCATTCTCGTAGACTGGATACTCTGTATCGAGTCCCTCCTTGTCCTGGTTTCCAAAAAACTCAGCTTCCTCACCACTCTATTGTAGTGGAATCAGCTATGAGTAGGATCAAGAGTGCAAAGAGGCATGCCTCTAATCCTCCAGGATGTGAGTGCAGAAATGTGGATGCTTTTGGACATCGTGTCTTTCAAGCTTCCATGCTTTCTGCCAGGATCAGTTCCTATAGTCTATACATGGGAATGTTCCTGAAGGAGGTCACAGGTGATTTAGAGGCTTTGAGTCCTCTTCTTCCTGAGGATAGAAGGCAGGATTTTCTCACATTGGTCAAACATGCCCAAGATATTTCTAAATTTGTCAACCGTGCAGCTTTTGATTGTTTTGAGTGCATAAGCAGAACCTCTGCCATTGCCATAGGTGCACGTAGAATTGCTTGGCTCCAGGCATCTGATCTGGAGCTCTGGGTACAAGACAAATTGGGAAATATCCCTTGTACTGGTGAGAACCTGTTTGGTAAAGATTGGCAGGAAAAGGCCAATGAGTTGGATGCTGACAACTCCACCTTGGATAGATTATCCAAGGGAGCAATACAGTATAGGAGGTGTACTTTTGTCCACTAAAGAAGAGCGGGACCTAGGCGTGGTTGTGTCTGATGATCTTAAAGTAGCTAAACAGGTAGAAAAGGCGACGGCAAAAACTAGAAGGATGCTTGGGTGCATACGGAGAGGAATGGCTAGCAGAAAAAAAGGAGGTGATAATGCCTCTGTATAAGTCTTTGGTGCAACCTCATTTGGAGTATGGTGTGCAATTCTGGAGACCTTCAAAAGGATGTGAACAGGATGGAGTCGGTGCAGAGGGTGGCTACTAAAATGATTAGTGGGCTTCATTATAAAGCATATGAGGACAGACGTAAGGATCTTAATATGTACACCTTAGAGGAAAGGCGGGATAGAGGTGATATGATTGAGATGTTTAAATACCTCCGTGGCATAAATGTTCAGGGAGAGAGACTCTTTCAATTGAAAGCAAGTTCTGCTACGAGGGGACATGGGATGAGGGTGAAGGGAGATAGATTCAGGAGTGATATGCGGAAATATTTCTTTACAGAAAGAGTAGTGGATCCATGGAATAGTCTCCCAGTGGAGGTGGTAGAGATGAGGACAGAATCTGAATTCAAAAAAGCATGGGACCAACACAGAGGATCTCTAAAGGTAAAAAGTGGACTGTTGTAGTTGTCATTATGGAAGGACAGACTAGATAGGCCATGTGGTCTTTTTCTGTCATCATGTTTCTATGTTTCTATCCAAGTCCACTGCTGATCCTGCTAGAAAGATATCTTTCAAGAAACCATTCTTTTCTAAAAAGAAAAGATATTATCCTCCTTATTCTCAGCAGGGACGTTCTGCAGGTCAGCTTGTCAGGAAAGGTCTGCAACCACCCAAACAAAGAAAAGCAAAGACTGCTAAGCCTCAGCCGTCCCAGCAGTCTCAGCCTCCACAAGGCCTTTGACTTTCAGCTAGAGAACCTGGCCTTCCTGGCTCTCGTTGGACCAGAGCCTTTCACCATTCCAGGAAGGTTGTGTCACATTGTCCCCAGATGGGGGCAGATAACAGCAGAGCATTGGACACACTCCATCATAAAAGAGGGGTACAAGCTTCATTTTTCGAGCATGCCCCCTCCCACAATGATCAGGCAGTTCAATTCTCCAACCTCTCTCATCAACCTGTTAGATCAGGCGGTCACTATGCTTCTTGCCCATCATCAGCAGGGTACAGGGTATAGGGTTTTACTCCATCAGCAGGGTACATCAGCGGTGTACAGGGTTTTACTCCCCTTATTTCCTTATTCCAAAGAAAACGGGGATACAGGCCTATCTTGGACCTCAGAAAATTGAACAAATTCCTTGTCAAAGAGAAATTCAAAATGATTTCTCTCGGAGCTCTGCTGCCATACCTTCAGAGTCAGGATTGGCTTTGTTCTCTAGATCTCAAGGATGCGTACACCCATGTTCTCATCCATCCAACTCGCAGAAAGTTCCTTCGGTTCCTTTTTCAGGGAAAGCACTACCAATACAGGGTGCTTCCTTTTGGCCTGGCCTCAGCACCAAGGGTGTTCACGAAATGCATGGCTGTGGTAGCAGCATTTCTCCGCACTCTAGGGATATTCCTCTTCCCCTACTTAGACGACTGGCTCATTCGAGCCCCAACAGAATCAGAGGCCAGGACTTCTCTATCCTGCACAATGCGTATCCTTCAGTATTTGGGTCTGGTAATAAACATCTCAAAATCCAGTCTAACTCCCACTCAGTCTTTAGAGTTCATAGGAGCTTTGCTGGATACCAGAAAGGCAGGGGCCTATCTCCCCCAGGCCCGCTGCCTTCGCATGGGTGCAGTTAGCTTCTCAAGCAGTGCTCTCCCAATTTCGGAAGGAACTTAAAACATACCTATTCTCCGAATATTTCCAAATTCTCTACCCCCCATGCTCTGTCCCACAACATCCACAGACACACCAACTCAGAACCCCCAAAACCACAATTAAATAACCCCACACAGTCCCCCTTCACACACACAAAACCTATGATAATAATGGAAATAAATTCCACCACCTACACATGGCACACCATTATTCTGTAACACATTGTACGATTACTCTGTAACACATTTGTATAGAACAACTTGTAAATAACTTATGTAAATAGTTTGGACAGTTTTTATTTCTACACCTGTTATTATATGTAAAAAGTTGGAAAGTTTCTTTCTGTTCAATGTAATGTATACGGAAGTATACTTAATTTGTTAACTTGTTCCATGTAAACCGCCCTTGATCACTGGAAGGGGCGGTATAGAAGAAATAAATAAATAAATAAAGCCTCATCTCACTGCCCGAGAAATGCTACAACTACTAGGCCACATGGCATCTACTGTGCATGTGGTTCCCTATGCTCGCCTCCATATGAGGGCAGCCCAGTGGACTTTATCCACTCAATGGACCCAGGCATCAGGATGCCTGTCAGACAGAATAGCAAACACAAGTCACCTTATTTTGTCCCTCCAGTGGTGGAAGTCCACTCAAAACCTGTTGCTGGGGTCCCCTTTTCAACAACCCTTACCCCAGGCAACTCTCATAACAGATGCTTCTCCAATGGGTTGGGGAGCTCATCTGCAAGACCTCTCCACCCAAGGCACCTGGTCTCCACAGGAGACTCATCTACATATCAATCTCTTAGAGCTCAGAGCAATCTTCCTTGCTCTTCGAGTGTTCCACACCCTGCTCAGCTACAAGACATTCCTCATTCACACGGACAATCAAGTAGCCATGTTCTACGTGAACAAGCAGGGGGGAACAGGCTCTCTGTTGCTTTGCAACAAAGCTTTGTGACTATGGGCCCTCACCGGAGAGCATCAGATTCATCTCCTGGCAGTGTATCTTCCAGGCATGCAAAACTCTTGGGCAGACAGACTCAGTCATGTTCTGCTTCCACACGAGTGGTCTCTGCATGCAGACCAGGTGGCCAAGATTTTTCAAATTTGGGGAACCCCGGACATGGACCTCTTTGCAAGTCCGTGGAATGCCAAACTTCCCCGGTTCTGTTCCAGAATTCCGGCTCAGGGGGCTCAGGCCAGGCTTTCCTCCTTTACTGGGGTCAAGACTTCCTGTATGCCTTTCCACCCATTCCCCTAATTCCCAAAACCCTGTTCAAGCTTCAGAGAGACAGAGGCCGTATGATTCTCATAGCTCCACTTTGGCCACGGCAAGTGTGGTACCCTCTGCTTCTACATCTCTCTCAAGCTCCCTCCCTGGAGTTAGGAGATCTGGAGCAGACCCTATCTCAGGAGGACGGAATGTTATGGCATCCCAATCCCCAGTCTCTGCATCTGAGGACTTGGTTGCTGAAGGCCTAGATCTCCATGATCTTAACCTCCCTCAGCAAATAATGGATATCCTTTATGCTTCCAGGAAGCCTTCCACAAGACGCTCTTATGCTTTCAAGTGGAAAAGTTTTACCATATGGTGTTCGCAGAAGGGTCTTAACCCCATTGCCATACCTCTGGAATCATTACTGGAGTATCTCCTTCATTTATCCAATGCAGGACTTAAGACTAACTCAGTGAGGGTCCATTTGAGTGCTATTGCAGCTTCCTTCAAGCCCCTAAATGGACAACCTATTTCCTCCCATCCTCTTATAGCAAGATTTATGAGAGGCCTTCTGCTAACTAAGCCTCCCATTAAGCCACCGCCTGTGGCATTGGACTTAAATTTGGTTCTTGGTCAGGTCATGAAGCCATCTTTCGAACCCTTAGCTACTACCGCCTTGAAATTCCTTTCTTGGAAGGTTATCTTTCACATTGCAATCACATCAGCACGCCGCATTAGTGAGTTGCAAGCGCTAGTAGCTGATCCACCTTATACAAGGTTCCATCATGACAAGGTAATCCTTAGGACTCATCCACACTTTATGCCAGAGGTGGTCTCGCCCTTTCATCTAAACCAAGCGGTCTACCTACCTGTGTTCTTTTCAAGACCTCATGCATCGAATGCAGAGAGGAACCTTCATACTTTGGACTGTAAAAGAGCTTTAGCCTTTTACTTACAGAGAACACAGCAACATAGAAAGTCCTCTCAACTCTTTGTTGCTTTTGATCCTTCTCATTTGGGACTCCCAGTCTCCAAGAGAACACTATCTAACTGGCTTGCTCAGTGTATTTCCTTTGCCTATCAGAGTAAGAATCTTCCTCTGGAGGGCCATGTCACAGCTCACAATGTGAGAGCCATGGCAGTCTCAATGGCTCATCTGCACTCTGTGTCTATCGATGACATCTGTCGAGCAGCCGCCTGGGCCTCGGTTCATACCTTCACAGTCCATTACTGCTTGGACAAGGACCCCCGCCGGGCTGCCTTGTTTGGTCAGGCTGTTCTCCAACAGCTGTTCCATACCTAATCAACTCCTACCCACCATCCCTGGTTGGATGCCAGAGATCCATGGGGGGAAGTGGAGCCCTTCTCAGGGATGCACAACGTTTGGGGTCTCTCCTTGGCATCTAAAGCTAGGGAGTCCCCATATGTGATGACTACATTCCTGCTTGTTCCTGGAGATAGCATAGTTACTCACCTGTAACAGGTGATCTCCGGGAACAGCAGGAATTTAGTCCTCACAACCCACCCACCTCCCCTAGGAGTTGTATCTCTCTATCTATCTCTTTCCCTTTCCCTCTCTCTCTCTTTGTCTCAGCTTTAAAACTCAACTGGAGAGGGGAGAGATTTCTGCTGTTGCTCCTCTGTGGAGGGGGCGATTCCATCCAGCGCGTGCAGCTTGCCGGCTTCCTCGGGGCAGCTCCACCTACGTCATCGAGGGCCCTTATTTAAAGATCTTGGCGTTCTGTGCTGTTGGGAGAGATTTCTGCTGTTGCTCCTCTGTGGAGGGGGCGATTCCATCCAGCGCGTGCAGCTTGCCGGCTTCCTCGGGGCAGCTCCACCTACGTCATCGAGGGCCCTTATTTAAAGATCTTGGCGTTCTGTGCTGTTGGGAGAGATTTCTGCTGTTGCTCCTCTGTGGAGGGGGCGATTCCATCCAGCGCGTGCAGCTTGCCGGCTTCCTCGGGGCAGCTCCACCTACGTCATCGAGGGCCCTTATTTAAAGATCTTGGCGTTTCTGTGCTGTTGGGAGAGATTTCTGCTGTTGCTCCTCTGTGGAGGGGCGATTCCATCCAGCGCGTGCAGCTTGCCGGCTTCCTCGGGGCAGTTCCACCTACGTCATCGAGGGCCCTTATTTAAAGATCTTGGCGTTTCTGTGCTGTTGGGGGAGATTTCTGCTGTTGCTCCTCTGTGGAGGGGGCGATTCCATCCAGTGCGTGCAGCTTGCCGGCTTCCTCGGGGCAGCTCCACCTACGTCATCGAAGGCCCCCAGGCTTCCCTCCCCCTTCTGGATAAAGTTGTGGTACTCTCTTTTGGCGTCAGCCTGGGCGTCAGTTGTGGGCGTATCCTAAGGGGCGTATCGAAAGGGGCAGGACACGCCCCTTGGGAGCCCCTTAGGAGCAACTTAGGAGGTCGTGCCGCTGTGTATCATGCCAGGGGGCAAGTGGAAGAAAAAGACCCCTCCCGCAGAAAAGACTATGGGCCCTATGGACCGGCATGTGGTATCAACGCCGGTGACCGTTCCTTCAGGTACTGCTTCTTCTATCCCCGCCTTGGAGGGCGCTAGCCTTAGTTCGGTGGAGCGAACTCCACCTTTGCCTCCGGGTTTTCTGGAACTCTCAGAAGTGTCTTCTCTTCCTGTAGAGTCACTGGAGATTGGTGTATTACCTAAAGTTGTTAATTGGAAGGAGTCTGTTCCTTCGGTTAGTTCCCCTACTGGGGCTTCAATTTCCCTGATAGATATATGGCAAGTAGTTAAAAGAACTGAGTCTGTTTTAATGGAGACTGTTCCTTCACTATGCCAATTTACCAGGGATACATATTGTAAGTTCCAGTCAGTAGATACTCAAGTGAAAAATCTATCTTCCAATTATCTTCAACTTGATACTCAGGTTAAAGCATTGTTATCCTGGCAGTCAGATAGTGTTAAGGATAGTTTGGTTTATTCCCAGAAGCTTGAAAATTTGGAAAATATGCATAGATCAAAAAATCTTCGAGTGCTAAATTTCCCCTGTATATCTTTATTATCGCCTTCCATTCTTTTTAGAAAATATTTGAAAGATGTATTGCAAATTACTAATGCAGATACCCTATTATTGTTAAAATGTTATTACCTTCCCTCAAAGGTAGTTAAACCCAACAGCGATGACTTAGTTATCTCTGAAGAACCTGCGGTCTTTGATCTGACAGCTTTCTTAGAGGATACTCAGGACAATATTTCCACGAGGGCTACGTTATTAGTTACCTTGTCCTCAGAGGAAGAGAAAATCTCCCTCTTAAAAGCTTATTTTCGAAAAAAAGATGTCTTATATTGTGGAGGGAAGATTTCAATGTTTCCTGATGTGTGCCGTACGACCCAGCTCAGTCGGAAGTCTTTTCTTGCTTACAGAGATCGAGTTGTCGCTGTTGGGGCTACCTTTTTTCTCCGCTACCCTTGCAAATGCATTATTACTATGGATCAAAATAAATTTGTTTTTTTGTTATCAACTGATCTGGATAGGTGGCTCTCGGATAAGGAAAAGCAAACACCGAGGGTTTCCTCTTCTTCTTCTTCCTTATCTGATGATTAATTGCCATCGGAAGCAAAAATTAGGCTAGTTTAATGTTAGTCGGACACATAATTGTGTCTGATTTTGTTTCTCCTGCGAATTTTGTTTCTTCATTTGAATACTCCCCGTGATGTGGTCTGTTGTACCTTGGAATTGTTTTTGCTTCTAGTTGAATTTCTTTTGTTTTTTATTTTATTTCTTTTTTCTGATTTGTATTGTCAGAATGTTAAAAATTCTCAATAAAAATAAATTAAAAAAAAAAAAACTCAACTGGAGAGAGGCAGTTGGGAAAGGCGGGAAGGCAGCATGCAGGTGCTGTGGGATGCTCCCAAAAGCTTTCTAATTGGACGCTGGGGAGCGTTCCCGCGCAGGCTCCGTCGGTACCGACGATACCCACATGTGAAGACTAAATTCCTGCTGTTCCCGGAGATCACCTGTTACAGGTGAGTAACTATGCTATACCCATATGTGAAGACTAAATTCCTGCTGTTCGCGGAGATCACCTGTTACAGGTGAGTAACTACGCTATATTCAAGGTGCAGTCGCACCATGGAATGATACAGAGACATTATAATATCCTTTGTTTTATTCTCCATTCCTTTCCTTTTGATACCTAGCATTCTATCTGTGGAACCTTACATTGTGTAAGCATAGTTTGGGTTGTTCTTTCCTAGGTGCATAACTTTGCACTTGTCCACATTAAACTTCATCTGCTATTTGGATGCCCAGTCTTCCATTTTATCAAGATCCTCTGGCAATTTTCCACAATCCTCATAGGTTCTAACAACTTTGAATAGTTTTGTGTCAACTGCAAATTTGATAACCTCACTCGTTATTCCCACTTCCAGGTCATTTGTGAATATGTTAAAAAGCAGCGGACCCAGCAGAGATTCCTGGGGTACTCCACTATTTACCTTTCTCCATTGGTAAAATTGGCCATTTAGCCCTACCCTCTGCTTTCTATCTTGTAACCAGTTCCTGATTCACAGTAGTACACTGCCTCCTATCCCATGACTTTTTAATGTTGTCAAAAGCCTCACATGAGGGACATTGTCAAAGGCTTTCTGAAAGTTCAGATACACTGTATCAACAGACTCACCTTTGTCTGTTTATTCACACCTTCAAAAAAACATAACAGATTAGTAAGACAAGACCTTCCTTGGCTAAGCTGCGGCCATCTGATCCCTACCCAATCGGGGGCAGCCACGTGCAGCAATTAAATTTCACCGCGCCGGCAGGCGCACCCGTGCCAAACAGACTTCCATCCTTCACCCACGGTTCTGTGATACCAACCTTATAGCCAACCAGCTGGAGCTCCCCTATGGTAGAGCTCGCTCCCACCTCAAAAACCAGACCATCCATCGATCACAGCAAGTATACCACTTCTAAATGAATTGACTATAGCTGAGACTTCTAGCACACCTAATTATACCGTTGTCAGTAATCACTCATTACCATACATATCCGATTGTTAGTAGCCTCATATACTGTTGTCAGTAGACGATATAACACTGAGCAGCCTCATATACTGTTGTCAGTAGACTATATAACATTGTTAGTAGCCTCATATACTGTTGTCAGTAACCTATATAGCATTGTCAGTAGCCTTCATATACTGTTGTACTGTCAGTAACCCTAAATCTCCCTACTCTTCTGCTAATCCTCCCCATACACAGAATTCCCACTCATTCAATCCCCCCCCTCAAAAAATGCATAATGTCTCCAAAAAAAGTGTAAACCTCCCCCTCACTCTCCTCCTAATAACACTCCTAACACAACACATTTATACGTACAAAACCAATCAAAGCCCCTACAACAACATCCCCATCATTCATAACCATTACCAAAACCCATATAATAACATCCCCACCACCCATAACCTCTACCAAAACCCGCAACACAGCGCAACATACACACACACCCACAACCATTATTCTCGTCATGACTCAGGCAGACGCCTCCATAGACTTATTCAAATAAAACATCAACCACAAAGCGGTATAAATGACAATACAGCTAATATAGACACTAAAATTAAGCTCTTCTTAGTAAACATCAGATCCATACGAAACAAAATACCAATAATCAATGACATGATAAAAGACAAAGATCCAGATATTATCTGCATCACTGAGACATGGCTCTCACCCACGGACACCATACTATTAAACCAGCTAACCACACATCAATATGATATATTCAGCTGCCATCGAGATGTAAAAAGAGAAGGTGGCGCTCTCATACTCACCAAAAAGTCCTACAATACACCTTAACAAGCTTAAATAATATGGATGGAATGGACATTTTCAATATAGAAAGCAGAACCCTTGCACTCTCCCTCATATATAGACCCCCTTCAGCTGATCAAAAAAACCTCTCCCCCATCCTTGAACTTGCATGCACAGCATCACAAAACAAACCACTAGTAATTCTAGGTGATCTAAACCTCCCCTCTCTAAATAATTCCCAATCAGATAACTTCATGGACGCCATGAACCAAATGGGATACACACAGATAGTTCATACCCCCCCCCCCCACACATAAAAGGCAACACTTTAGATCTCATCTTCCTCCCTTCCTCCCTTAATAACCACCAACAACTTACCCCTCCAACTACAACAGAAGTACCATGGTCCAACCATCACCTCATAACACTCCACCTCCCAGCATAAACAACACTGAATACAACAAGCACCTCACCCCATATATCACGCTTTGCATACTTTGACAAAGATACTTTCCTTGACAAAGTATTACCCATACTCAACACAGACTTCCCTGACATCAATTCCACTGTAAATCATTGGAACCTAACAATACAAGAAGCAGCTGTCCCCACACACACTATGCATAGACAAACAAAAAAGACAGAAAAATGGTTCACAAAAGAACTAGCAAAACTAAAAAAACAACTGAGGAAACAAGAAAAGAGATGGAGGAAAACTAAATCAGACGAAAACAAATCCCAATATATGAACACACTTAACGAATACAAGAACGCAATAAACAAATTGAAAAGGGATTACCACTCTAAAGTAATAAATCTGGCCATCAACCGACCTAGAGAACTATTTGCAATTGTAAAAACACTGACTAAAGCAAAGAACTCCGAGCCAAAACAACCAGCAATAAGTATTCAAACATTAGCAACCCACTTTGCAGAAAAACTAAAGTCTAAACCCAATACTCTAACAGCAATACTACCTACAAGCATCGAAATTAATAACAATTGGACAACTTTTCACACGGTTGACCAAAAACACCTCCTTAAAATCATAACAATGATCAATACCACAACCTCCCCACTCGATCCTTGCCCTGTGTCTTGGATTAAATGTACAATGGAAGAACTCGCTGAAAACATTCAACATATGGTGAACCAGTCCCTTTCTCAAGGCATCATGCCCGATGCCCTAAAGCTCACAACGCTTCGCCCAATAATAAAAAACAATAAACTTGACTCAAAAGACCCAAATTCATACAGACCGATAGCCAGCATTCCATTTATTGCTAAAATAATAGAGAAAACAATTCAATTACAATTACAAGAGCATATTGATGAGCACAAACCCCTTGACTCACACCAGTTTGGTTTCCGCCCCTTCCACGGAGTGAAAACCCTCTTGATTACACTGATGGACTACCTCATCAAAGGCACAGATGTCAACAATCAAGGCTTCCTACTCCTCTTTATAGACATCTCTGCCGCCTTTGACAACATCAACCACCCTACTCTGATCAATAGACTAGAAAACTTAGGAATAGGTGGGACTGTTCTCAAATGGTTCAAGTCCTACATCACACATAGACTAATACGTGTTCAAATAGACCAAGAAGCATCAGAAACCTTCCCCCAAGGACAAGGAATACCTCAGGGATCAGCCCTTTCTGCCCTCCTTTTCAACCTATACCTGCAACCTATCACAAACATATTTAGAAAACACAGGATTAGTCACTTTATTTATGCTGACGATATCATGCTCGCTATCCCCATAACCACCAAAAACCCCACTTACGACACCCTATCTGAATGCATGACTGAGACTACCTCTTGGATGGAAACCAATTACCTCAGCATTAACCTAAAAAAAACGGAAGCAATGTTCGTTACAAGAACACCCGTGACCGAGGACACTTTTCCAACAACAATCTCAATCAACAATACATCTATACCTGTTAAAAAAGAGGTAAAATACCTGGGTGTAATAATAGATCATACTCTCACCATGCTACCGCACATAAAGCAGACAGTAAGAACCATATTTCATAAACTCAAAACCATACAACACCTAAGGCCCCTCCTTGACACACATGACTTTAGATCGGTTGTTAATACACTCATCACACCCCATTTTGATTATTGCAACAGTCTCCTAATTGGCCTACCACAAAAAAACACATACCTATTACAAAGAGCCCAGAACATCTGTGCAAAAGTAATTACTAAAGCTCGTCTAACAGACCATGTGACCCCTATACTCCTAGAACTACATTGGCTCCCTATAAACAGCCGAATCAGATACAAAATTCTCCTAACAACTTTCAAGCTCCTAAACGACATCGCCCTCTCACACCTATCAACACTACTACAGACCCCATCCGAATCAAGAGCTCGCAGACAAAACGCAGCCCACTCACTTGATATGCCAAAAACATTCACGAAGACTAAAAAATCCTCAAGTGCCAGAGCCTTCACGTTCACTGCCCCCATGCCCTGGAATGATCTCCCATTAGGCCTCCGTATCATAAAAGACCTCTCCCATTTTCGGAAGGAACTCAAAACCTACCTATTCTCCGAACATTTCCAAATCCCATACCCCCCAAGCCCTGTCCCACAACATCCACAGACACACAAACTCAAAACTCCCAAAACCGCAATTAGCTAACCCCACACAGTCCTCCCACACACACACAAAAAACGTATGATGATAAAATGGAAATAAATTCCACCACTTACGCATGACCTATGATTATTCTGTAACACATTGTATATAACCACTTGTAAATAACCTATTTAAATAGTTTGGACAGTTTATCGCATTTATTATTATTTGTAAAAAGTTAGAAAGTTTCTGTTCAATGTAAATGTATACCGAAGTATACATAATTTGTTAACTTGTTCCATGTAAACCGCCCTTGATCTCTGGAAGGGGCGGTATAGAAGAAATAGCTTTATTTTATTTATTTATTTATTATTTATCTATGTTGGCTGTTTCCCATTAAGCCATGACTATCGACATGTTCATTAATTTTGTTCCTTATTATGGTTTCTACCATTTTTTCCCCGATACTGACATCAGGCTCATCGGTCTGTAGCTTCCCGGATCACCGCTGGAACCCTTTTTAAAAATTGGCGTTACGTTGGCCATCCTCCAATTTTCAGGTATTACAGATGATTTTAATGATAGTTCACAGATTACTAATAGCAGGTCTGCAATCTGATATTTCAGTTCTTTCAACACCATTGGATGTATACCATCTGGTCCAGGTGATTTGTTACTCTTCAGTTTATCAGATAGTTGTAATACATCTTCCCGGTGTATCAATATTTCTTTTAATTCTTCTGCAGCATCACCTTTAAAATACCATTTCAGTCATGGGTATTATCTCTACGTCGTCTTCAGTAAAGACCGAAGCAAAGAATTCATTCAGTTGCTCCGCTATGGCCTTGTCCTCTCTTAGTGCCCCTTTTATCCCTCTATCATCTAATGGTCCAACAGGTTTTTTGATAGCAATCTACTTGAAAAAGTCTTAATTATGCATTTTTACTTCCACATCAAGCTTCTTCTCAAATTTTCTGTTTGCCTGCCTTGCATCTAACTTGCCAGTGGTTGTGTTTCCAGTTTTCATCATTTGGCTCCTTTTTCCATTTCCTGAAAGATGCTTTTTTGGCAACAGCCTCTTTGACCTCACCTTTAAACCATGCTGGCAGTTTTTTGGACTTCCTTCCACTTTTCTTAAAGCATGCAATACAGCTGGTCTGGGCTTCCAAGATAGTATTTTTAAACACCACCCAAGCTTGATGTAAATCTTTAACCTTTTGCAACTGCTCCTTTTAGTTTTTTCTTAACTGTTTTCCTAATTTTATCATAGTCTCCCTTTTGAAAGTTAAAAGGTAGTACTGTGAATTTCCTTACCCTCCCTCCCCCCATTTATTAATTCAAACACAATCATGCTATGATCACTATTGCCAAGTGGCCCCAACACCCTTATCTCTTACACCAGATCTTGTGTTCCACTAAGAGCTAGGTCCAAAGTGGCTTACCCTCATGAACCCGCTGCTCCAAGAATCAGTCATTTATTTCATCTAGAAACTTTATCTCCTTAGCATGTCCTGCCGTGACACTGACCCAGTCGGTACCTGGATAATTGAAATCACCCATTATTATTACTGTGCTGTAATTTTTGTTAGCTTCCCGATTTCTTTGAGCATTTCATCATCCATTTGTTCATTCTGGCCAGGCGGTCGATAGTACACCCCCACTGCCATTGCCTTCCCCTTCCCCTTTTTACATGAAATTTCAATCCATAGAGATTCCATAATGAATTTTGTTTCCTGCAAAACTTTATCCTTTGTGACTCAATGCCCTCTCTAACATAGAGCACAACCGTCCAACAATTTGATCTGCTCTATTACGATATAGTTTGTACCCAGGTATCACAGTATCCCACTGGTTGTCCTCCTTCTACTATGTCTCTGAGATACCCATCATATCTAACCTCTCATTTAGTGCTATATATTCTAATTCTCCCATCTTATTTTTTAGACTTCTAGTGTTTGCCTACAAGCATTTTAAAGGCTGTATTTTATTCATATTAGTCTGGTTATTGGTAGGCAGAGGTAATTTGGAATCTTTAAGCTCTGTCTGCTTTGTATTCAAGGGCATTTTGGCTACTTTTGTCTTTATTGGAACCTCTCTGCTGGTATGCCCTAACTTTTGTTAGTATCCTTCAATTTGTTCCGAACCATGCGCTCTTGAGTGACTGTCGGCTTTCCCCTATCATCTAGTTTAAAAGCTGCTCTATCTCCTTTTTAAAGGTTAATTCCAGCAGCCTGGTTTCATCCCGCTTAAGGTGGAGCCCATCCTTTCGGAAGAGCCCCTTCTTTATTTATTTAGCAGGTTTTCTCTTCCGCCTTATCATTCAGTCAAGGCAGTTTACATTGAAACTCAGAAAACCATTACAGGGAACTTGCCTTGGAAAACATTATAACTCATAACTATTGCAAAGAGCTCTCAATGGAGAGTAAAGGGAGGTGCTAAAAAGCAAAACATATGTACAGTGAAACATATATACATTTGTTCATGAGGTATGTGCATGGTTCCAGAAATAGGGGTTTCTGCTAAAATGTTCAATGAAAAGGAAGGTTTTGAGCTGCTTCCTGAAGTCTTTTATGTCCGAGGTAGTTCTTAGAGTTTCTGGAAGAGAGTTCCTGATAGCAGGAGTGTCAAGTGAAAGAGCCTTCTTGGAAGTGGATTTGTTGACTTTAGAAAACAAGCTGGGTGTAGGTATGGTATTTATGGTGCTGTGTCTCACCGGTCTGTTAATGAGTTTGGTACAGATCAGGGCTTGTAAGATTCTGGCTGATAAGTTGTTTTTGGTTTTGAAGATGGTGAGTGCAGATTTATATTTGGCACGTGAAGTGATTGATTGGTAGCCAGTGGAGCTGGCTCAGGAAGGGGGTTATGTGGTTGTGTTGAGATGATCTGGTAATGATTTGGGTGGCGGTGTTTTGGATTAGTTGCAGGGGTCGGATGGTTTGCTTGGGTAATCCTTGGAAAAGAGCGTTGCAGTAGTCCACTGAAGGTGTTATGATGGTCTGACAGACTGTGCAGAAGTAATCTTGACTGAAGAGAGGTTTGAGTCTTCGAATTGTAGCAAGTTTGTAGAAGGTGGACAGCGGTCCTGTTGATAATGGGCTTGAAGGTTAACGTGCCAGTCAAGGATGACTCCAAGGTACCGAACTTCATCTTTTATTGCAATTGGAGTGTCAGCAATGTTGATTGAGGTGGGGGGATGGTGAATGAGGTATCACGTGTAATGACTGCCTCAGGGTTTTTTTATGTTGATGTTAAGGTGGTTGTTGGTGAGCCAGCTTATCTCTTGGAGACATGTTGACATTGTAGTCCAGTCCGGAGAGCCCAAATGGATTGGAGTGTAAGCCATATCATCATCTGCATATATGGCATATTGTATCTTGTACTTTTTAAATATGTTGCATACTGGTTGTATATATATGTTAAAGAGGAGGGTGGACAGCGAGGACCCTTGTGGAACTCCTTGTGCTATGTGTAAAGTAGCTGAGGTAAAGGGACCAACTTTGACTCTGTTGTCTGTCGCTGAGATAGCACTGGAACCATTTGAGTGTGGTGCTTTGGAGTCCAATCATTAGTTGCTTCAGCAGGGTTTCATGTGATACAGTATCGAAGGCAGAGGAGATATCAATGAAGACAAGTAGAAAACCTTTCCTTATGTCATCTATTCCTCTGAGCAGGTTGTCGAATAGATGAGTGAGTAGAGTCTTGACACTGATCGGCACAAAAGCCATGTTGGTGGGGGTCCAGAGGGGCATTTGTGTCAATATGGTCCTGGAGCTGTCCTTTAAGAACATAAGATGCCATACTGGTTCAGACCAAGGTTTATGTTTATTAAAACTTGATTGACCGCTCTTCAAATAAAATCAAAGCGGTTTACAATAAGTAAAAACCAATAAAAGCAAGGCACAAGGCTGGAAAAGGAAAAGAAATTACAAGGTCCATCAAGCCCAGTATCCTGTTTCCAGTAGTGGCCAATCTAGTTCATATGTATCTAGCAGTTTCCCCAAAAGACACAGGTTCTACAATGCTTATACTGGGTCAAGCATTGATATCCTGGGTCCCTTCTTAATAATGGTTTATGGACCTTTTCTCCAGGAACTTGTCCAAACCTTTTTTTAAACCCAGCTACACTAACAGCCTTTACTACATCCTCTAATAACAAATTCCAGAGTTTGTTTACACGTTGAGTGAAAAAATATTTTCTTTTATAAGTCTTAAATAGTTTACCCTGTAGCTTCATTGCATGTCCCCTAGTCTTTCTATATTCTGATAACTTAAACAATCGATCTACGTTTACCCGTTCCACTCCTTTCATTAATTTATAGACTTCTATCATATCTCCCCTCAGCCATCTCTTTTCCAGGTTAAAGAGCCCTAATCTTTTTTGCCTTTCTTCATAGGAGTATCCTTCCATCCCCTTTACCATTTTGGTGGCTCTTCTCTGAACCTTTTCTAATAACGCTATATCCTTTTTAAGATACGGCGACCAGAATTGCACACAATATTCAAGGTGCAGTCTCACCATGGAACAATATAGAGGCATTCCTTATCGTTCCTCCAGTCTAGTCCCAGAAACTCTGGGTTGTGCTCCTTTTCCAGCAGCTTGGAGACTGAGAAACGTCATTCTTTGATGACAGTGGTATAAGGACATAGGCACCGCCTCCTCACTCTAGTTTACTCAGTCTCCAAGCAGCTGGAGGATGTGAGCCTGGAGTTCTAGGCTCACTAGAGGAACAATTAAGGAAATTTTGTTAGATTTGGTTAGGTTTAGATTAGTCTTTGGGTTTTAATTTGATTTGGGTTATTTTTCAACAGCATTGGTCAGAGTTTCATTTTTTGTTCAGGTGTTGTACCTTTAAATTTCATTAGCTAGAGACCTCTCTCCCCCTCCCCCTGCTGCTCCCTGGTAATGTGTGGGAGGCAAGGGGAACAGACTCCAGTGGTGGTCCGGGGAACGGTAACAAGCCGTGAAGGGGGGCATCCCGAGCGCCTCACGGAAGACTTGCCTGTCAGCGCTCGGGTGCCGAAGCAGAGGGAAGCCGGGGCTGCAGCGCAGCACGTTGTTGCTCCTGTCTGGGTCGGATCGGAAGGCAACAGACCCTGGAGAAGTCGACCAGCCCTGCTACAGTGCAGTAGGGGAAGGACTGCTGGAAACGCTGCTCCGGAGATAAGTTAAGCCGCGCAGAACAGTGGTGGAGATTATTGCTTACTTCTCACCCGATCCAGCAGCAGGCCCACGCCACGTGCGTTTTGCACGGGAAAAGCCGCTAGCGGCTGCGGGGACACAAACACACTTATTTCAGTAATAAAGCTTTGTTTTCTGTTGCTTCCTTCACATTTCAGGTCGGGAAGTCTCCTGCATAATTCTGCTTTAGTTTTGTTTGGGGGGAACCCCCCCTCGCAGGATTCACAGGCGGTTTCGGCGGGGCTACTGCTTGGGGCCCTTTTAGGAAGGATCTCTGCTTCGAGGAAGGGATTCTTAGACTGTTGGACCATTGGATATTTGCTGAAAGATGCCTGCAAAAACCTTATGTTTACTCTGTGGGGTGAAGAGATCTTCAGTCTCCGACATTGGGATTTGTAAGAACTGTAGCCAAACCTCTGCGGCAGGGCAGCAATGTTTGGTTGCGGGGGATGATCAGGAGGTGGCTGTACAGGGATCTCTGCCCTCCGTGCTGGAGACTGCTGAGCCCATACCAGGGCCTTCCACTGCTCCAGATGTACCACTCACTCAGCTGACTTTGTCAGGGGATTTATCTTCAATTTTTTCACCGGACTTTGTAGCTCTTATTCAAAGGGGGTTCGGAGGCACTCAAAGAGAAGCCTTTTCTTCTTCTGGTCCCAGCGGTAGAGTTTTGGGACAAAAGAGACCAAGTACTCCTCTCTCCATGGGAACTTCAGCGATATTGCCGAAGAGACCTCGAATGCAGAAAGAGCAGCAGGAGCTGTCGGAGGTTTCAGAGGATTTGCTCTTGGAAGAGGGGGAGCAAGATCCAGAAATAGAAGAGGAATTAGAAGAAGGAGAGATCACGGAGCAGGAGGACCAGGCCAGAGTAGTGCGCATTTTTCGGAAAGAAGAGTAGGCGGCACTTATTTCTGAGACACTTAAAGTAGTTAATATGCCGGAGTCAGAACTGGTGGAAGAGGCTACGTTAGAGGATCCACTGTTGCAAGCATTTCGGAGAGCCTTTCCCATGCACAGAGTGATAAAAGAGATGATCCAAGGTGAGTGGGACATGCCAGAGATGACACTCAAGGGCTTGAGGGTTATGTCTCGTCTTTATCCGCTAATAGAACAAGATAAGGAGCTCCAGAGTTGGAATTGCAGGACTCAGAAGTGCTGGGAAAGGACTCATGGAAAGTGACACTGTAAAAGCGAAATTGCTAAACAAATACTTCTGCTCTGTTTTTACTAAAGAAGATCCTGGAGATGGACCCATCTGTGACTCCCAAATATAAAAATAGGACTGAAGCAGATACCACACCATTCACAGAAGATGAGGTGTTAGAACAACTTGCTAAACTGAAAGTGGACAAAGCCATGGGACCAGATGGGATACATCCCAGGATACTGAAAGAGCTCAGAGAGGTTCTTGCAGGACCATTAAAGGATGTCTTCAACAGATCCTTGGAAACAGGAGTGGTTCCTCGGGACTGGAGAATGGCTAATGTTGTACCTCTACACAAAAGTGGTGACAGGGAAGAAGTGTCAAATTACAGGCCCGTGAGCCTTACCTCGGTGGCAGGAAAAGTAATGGAGGCGCTCCTGAAAGAGCGAATAGTGAACTTTCTCAAAACCAACAGGTTGCAAGATCCGAGGCAACATGGTTTTACCGAAGGACGGTCTTGCCAAACAAATCTGATTGAGTTCTTTGATTGGGTGACCAAGGAACTAGATCTGGGGCATGCAATGGATGTCATCTATCTGGATTTCAGCAAAGCCTTTGATACTGTTCCTCATAGGAGGCTTGTCAATAAACTCAGTAGCTTGGGGATGGGTCCCAAGATAGTAAACTGGATTAGAAATTGGTTGACTGACAGACAACAGAGGGTGATGGTACATGGAGCTCATTCGGATGAGAGGAAGGTGATTAGCGGGGTGCCTCAGGGCTCGGTCCTGGGCCCGGCACTGTTCAATATATTTGTGAGTGATATTGCTGAAGGACTGAATGGAAAAGTCTGTCTTTTTGCAGATGAGACAAAAATTTGCAACAGAGTGGACTCCCCCGAGGGAGTGGATAACATGAGGAAAGATCTACAAAAGCTGGAAGACTGGTCTAATGCTTGGCAACTACAATTTAATGTGAAAAAGTGCAGTGTCATGCACTTGGGTAGCAGAAATCCAAGGGAAAAGTGCACAATAGGGGGTGAGAGGTTGGTATGCATGGTTCAGGAGAAAGACCTTGGTGTGATTATCTCTGATAATCTCAAGGTGGCAAAACAGTGCGACAAGGTGGTGGCAAAAGCCAGGAGAATGTTGGGCTGCATACAAAGAGGGATTACCAGCAGAAAGGAAGAGGTACTTATGCCACTGTACAAGTCACTGGTGAGGCCTCACTTGGAATACTGTGTTCAGTTTTGGAGGCCATATCTTGCAAAAGATGTAAAAAGACTGGAAACCGTTCAGAGAAAGGCGACCAAAATGATTTGGAGCCTGCGTCAGAAGCCTTATGAGAAGAGACTTGAAGACCTAAATATGTACACTTTGGAGGAGAGGAGGGACAGGGGAGATATGATTCAGACCTTTAAATACTTAAAGAGAAATGATGAACAAACAAACCTCTTCCAAAGTCGGGGAAGCTGTAAATCTAGAGGGCATAACATGAAGCTGCAAGGTGGTAAATTGAAAGGCAATGTCAGGAAATAGTTCTTCACTGAAAGGGTGGTGAATGCTTGGAATGCCCTCCCGATGGAAGTGGTGGGGGCAAACACGGTGATGGAATTCAAAACGGCATGGGACAAACACAGTGGATCCCTTTACAGCAACAAGTTAAAAGCAAAATAAACGGTACCATCTAACTTCTGAACTATCTAGCGTCTGAACAAATAAGGGTGTCCTACATGGAGTGGTGGGTTCACCCCTAAACAGAAACAAAAACATGGGGAGGGGTGGCCTGCACAGAGCGACAGGTGCACCTACTCTTGCCATCTTGCTGGGCAGACTAGATGGACCATGCTGGTCTTTATCTGCTGTCACTTACTATGTTACTATGTTTAAATCACCAAGAGTGGATGCAGCCGTATCGGCGGTGACCAAGAAGACGACCATTCCGGTAGAAGGGAGTGCGGCTCTCAAGGATGCACAGGATAGGAAACTGGTTGCCTTGTTAAAGCAGGTGTTTGAGGTGAATGCTCTTTCCATTCAAGCGTCTATTTGTGAAGCGTGGGTGGCAAGAGCCTGTTTGCGCTGGTCTCAGCGAGTTCAGGGTGAACGGATTGAGGAGTCGGTAGGTGAGGCAGCTCGTCTGGAGTCAGGAGCTGCCTATCTCGTGGATATTCATTATGATCTCATTAGGGGACTATCGAACAGTATGGCTTCGGTGATAGCAGCAAGGAGGTACCTGTGGCTGCGTAATTGGGCAGCGGATGCGTCTTCTAAGGCCAGGTTAAGTAAGCTTCCCTTTAAGGGCAAGCTGCTGTTCGGAGAGGATTTGGACAAAATTGTTAAGGATCTAGGAGATTCCAAAGGTGGACAGCTTCCGGAGGATAAGCAGAAACAAGGCAGATTCCCACCGATGACTAAGATATCACAGAAGGATTTTCGTCGTTTTCCTTCCTCAAGGTTCACTCAGAATCAGAGAGGGCGTTTTCCCTATAGAAACCAGAGTTTTAGGGGGTTCCGAGGGACGAGCAGAGGATTTGCGGCCGCCGCTTCAGGTGTCAGGAAACCGCAATGAAGTCAGGGAGACCCAGGTGTAGATTCCGGTGGGAGGTAGTTTACAGGACTTTTATCCCACCTGGGTCCAGATTGTCAGATCAGTGGGTGTTAGAGGTGATTCGAAGAGGATATGCTTTGGAGTTTCAGCGACCGGTGACCGACTCGTTCGTGCAGTCCCCTTGCAAGGCGCTTCGCAAGTGTGAGGCGGTCAGGCAGACCTTGAAAAGATTAATAGCTCTCAAGGCAGTAGTGCCGGTTCTTCGAGACCAATGCGACTTCGGTCGATACTCCATTTATTTCGTGGTCCCGAAAAAGGAAGGAACTTATCGGCCAATTCTGGATTTGAAAAGAGTGAACAGGTGTCTCCGAGGGTGTCTCATTTTCATATGGAGACGCTCAGATCTGTCATCTTAGCAGTCAGAAAGGGAGAATTTCTTACATCCCTCGATTTGTCAGAAGCGTACTTGCACATTCCAATTCGCCAGGAGCATCAGATGTTTCTCAGATTTGCAGTGCCAATGGGTCATTTTCAGTTCCAAGCGTTACCGTTCGGGTTAGCGACGGCTCCAAGGATGTTTACCAAGGTCATGGTGGTAGTAGCAGTGGTGCTGAGGAAGGAAGGCATTTGGGTTCATCCATACTTGGACGACTGGTTAATTCGAGCAATGTCATGAACAGAAAGCGTGGAGGCTACTTCCAGGGTAGTCAGCTGCCTGCAGAGTCTAGGTTGGGTGGTCAATATGGCCAAGAGCAGTTTAGTGCAACACAACAGAAGCAGATATTACGTCGATTGCAGAAACCAGTCCAAAACGTGATATTAGTGGAAAGACAGAGCTTTTATTGACCATTTGACAACCCGACACAGGCCGTGTTTCACTACCCTTCGTCAGGGGTTTGTCTGGCATATGCTCTTCTAAGAAACGTTAGACCCAAAGGTCTTGTATCACGTTGTTATTTATTAGAAATCTGTACACTCTTTCTGGCGGCAGCACTGCTTGCCCGACTATTGAAAATAGAACTTAATAGTCGGGCAAGCGGTGCTGCCGCCAGAAAGAGTGTACAGACTTCTAATAGATAACAACGTGATACAAGACCTTTGGGTCTAACGTTTCTTAGCAGAGCATATGCCAGACAAACCCTGGGCAAGGGTGCATATGAGACCGTTGCAGAGAGCGTTACTCAGACGATGGTCTCACCAGAACAATCCGCTGTCCCGGAGGCTACTATGTCCAGAAGTAGCGCGGAAAGCATTGCAGTGGTGTTTGCTTCCAGAATCTCTAGAACAGGGCATGCCCTTGGAAACACCAAATTGGTTACCGCTGACTACAGATGCGAGTCTCCTGGGCTGGGGAGCTCATTTTCAAGGGAGGTTCGCGCAGGGTCAGTGGACCGAACAGGAGAGAACGTGGTCCATAAACAGGTTGGAACTGCGAGCAGTAGCGTGGGCGCTACTGAGCTTTCAGCCATATCTACAGGGCAGAGCGATCAGGGTGTTTTCAGACAATGCGACCGCAGTGGCCTATATCAACAGGCAGGGGGGCACCAGCAGTGCTCCCTTGGAAGCCGAGGCGGATCAGTTGGAATGGGTCGAACAAAATCTTTAGGCTCTATCGGCAACGCATATAGCAGGGGTGGACAATGTGGCGGCCGATTATTTGAGTCGCATAAAGATAGACCCCGGAGAGTGGACGCTTCATCCGGAAGTTTATGAGAGGGTGGTAAGGCGTTGGGGGTCACTAATAATGGATCTCATAGCGATGTTCAATTCAGCAAAGGTCGGTCGGTTTTTCAGCAGAAGGAGAGAGAGAATGTCGGAGGGGATAGATGCCCTCATACAGGACTGGCCGGCGGGGCAGCTACTGTACGTGTTCCCTCCATGGGTGTTAATAGGCCGGGTAGTGCGACTCATAGAGCAGCACAAAGGATTAGTGATTCTGATCACTCCAGACTGGCCGAGACGGCCTTGATATGCGGATCTCATAAGGCTAGTAGTAGGAAGGCCCTGGCATCTACCGGTCAGGAGGGATCTGCTGTCGCAAGGTCCAGTGCTAATGCCACGGGTGGCTCGGTTCTCGCTTATGGCATGGCTCTTGAAAGGGTAAGATTAAGAGCGAAAGGGTACTCTGAGGCGGTGATAGGTACCTTGTTGGGAGCTCGTAGGAGATCTACTTCTCCAGCCTATGTTTGAGTGTGGCGCATCTTTGAGGCTTGGTGTGTAGACAAGAATTGGCAGGCTTTATGGGCGTCGATGCCGCAGGTCTTAGCATTCTTGCAGGATGGTTTTCAGAAAGGGTTAGTGGCCTCTTCATTGAGTGTTCAGTTGGCAGTGCTCTCTTGTTATAAGGGAAAATCAAGTGGCAATCGCTGGGCACTCATTCAGATATTAAGGAGATTTTTAAGAGTGGTGGGGCTTCTGAGACCACTGTGCAGGCAAGTAGTTCCTCCATGGGATCTACAATTGGTTTTGGGAGCGTTAGGAGGATGGCCATTTGAGCCTTTGGCTAAGGCCTCCTTGAAGGATCTTACCCTGAAAGTGGTTTTCTTAGTTGCGATTGAGTCGGCAAGGAGAATTTCGGAGTTACAAGCATTGTCGTGTAGGGAGCCTTTCCTGTCTTTTCATGAGTCAAAGATGGTATTGAGACCAGTGCCGTCCTTTTTGCTGAAGGTAATATCTCCTTTCCATGTCAGTCAGGTAGTATCGCTACCAGTGTTCCGGAGGGTTTCAGAGAACTCTTCCATACAACAGTTGCATCTCTTGGATGTCCGTAGAGCCTTGAAGAAGTATCTTCGACGGACGGCAGAGTTCAGAAAATTGGATAGATTGTGGTGTTTGGGGGTCCTCGAAAAGGTGAGGCCGCATCAAAAGCGTCGATTGCCAGATGGATTAAAGGGGCAATAGCGTCGGCTTACTTGGTAAAGGGTAAGCTAATACCGGAAGGGTTAAGAGCGCATTCGACTAGAGCGCAAGCGGCTTCGTGGGCTGAGTACCAGTTTGTTCCGGTGGTAGAGATTTGTAAAGCAGCGATGTGGTCCTCATAAAATTTGTTTGTTAAACATTACCATCTGGATGTACAGGCGAGTAGGGATACCAGTTTTGGAGCGGCTGTGCTTCAGGCTGGTCTAGCATGTCCCGCCCCTTGAATTCTTTCACTGCTCTGTTACATCCCCAGAGTTTCTGGGACTAGACTGGAGGGACGATAAGGAAGATTAAATTAGACTTGCCTGCTAATTGTAGTTCCTGAAGGAACTCCAGTCTAGTCCCGGATCCCGTCCCGATCCTTTGAGAGGAGTGGAGCGGAGCCTGAAGCAGTGAAGCTCACAAGTAAGAGAAAAAAGTAAACTGTGGGGCTTTGGGTCCAGACGGGATATTTTTATTCTGGGAATTTATATGAAGATCGAGTCTCTTTCTGGAGGGGAAGCGAGGGACTCCACAGGTAAAGTAAGTTCTCAGAGGGAATAAGAATAAGTTCTTGGAGGGAATTTTATACCTCTAGTTTATCCTGTTATTTATTGCTAGTTTGTGTTTTCTTACTTAATTGTTGCTCCGGTGAGTCTACTTTGTCAATAGGTTACTGGAGTGAGGAGGCGGTGCCTATGTCCTTATACCAGTGTCATCAAAGAATGATGTTTCTCAGTCTCCAAGCTTCTGGAAGAGGAGCACAACCCAGAGTTTCTAGGACTAGACTGGAGTTCCTTCAGGAACTACAATTAGCAGGTAAGTCTAATTAATTTAATCTTATAATATCTTTTGTTTTATTTTCCATTCCTTTCTTTTTGATACCTAGCATTCTATTTGCTCTCTTGACCGCCGCTGCACACTGGGCCGAGGGTTTTAACGTGTTATCCACAATGACGCCTACATCTTTTTCCTGGGTGGTGGTTTTTTAAATTATTTTGGAAAGGAAAGGGAGGCTAGATATTGGCCGGTAAGCTGATGGATCGGAGCTGTGGAATGATGTATTCTTTGGAATTGGACAGATTCTAGCCTGCTTGAGCTTAAAGGCATGTAGCCCTGTGTCAGGGAAGTGCCTATTATCTTGTGCTTGCAATTGTTTAGTTCATCCTTGGCAGACTTGATCCAGGCCACCAGGCAGGGGCCTGATGGAGCTGTGCTTGAGTTAAGGGTGGTTATGGTGTGGGCTACTTGCTCATTCGTGGGGGTGTGGAAGTCACTCCAGCTGTATGTGTTAAGTCTTTCATGAATGGAAAGTGTCAGTGGTGGAGGTGTCTGTGCAAGGAGACCTCGGGAGGGATTTGTTCTTGGATATGAGGAAGTCATCAAATGTTTGAGGGTGTCTTCTACCTTCAGATTTGGGCCTTTTGTAAGGGTGCGGACAATGTCAGAGTTCTCTGGGTTTATTGTAGGTTTTTAAAATGAGGTTTGTGTGGTATTGTTGTGCTTGTTGATTTAAGTTGTATTCCTTTTGCATTGTTTGGTATTGTTGTAATGTGATTTCTCTGGGAACAAGCAGGAAGTCAGCCCTCACATATGGGTGACATTGATGCCGACGGAGCCTGCGCAGAGCAAATCCCCAGCTTTTGAAGAAAGCCTTTGGGAGTTGCTACCACGCATGCGCAGAGCCCATCGGACGTTGTTGCTCGTGTCCCGGAAAAAGTTGTTTTTTTCTGTGCCTTTTTGGCCCGACCGGTCGACACCGGTATCCTTCTCGCCTCCGGCCTCTGTACTCTGGTATCAAGTCGGTCCTATTGTAGTTTTTGTTCTTATTTTTACCTTTTGAGGTGTCTTCACGCCTTTCTTTCTCTTTTCCTTTGCTGGCAGCCCGTAGGGTCTTCGACCTAGCCGGGGTCCTTTTTCCTCCAATGGCCACCAGCGGTTTTAAGAAATGCGATCGATGTGGGAAAATGTGTCTCACCGATACGCACGACTGCTGTCTCCGGTGCCTCGGGCGGATCACGACCCGGCGGTCTGCCCTCCATATAAGAAGATGTTGTCCAAAGCCCTGCAGAGCCATCAGCAGCAGCACGACAAGATTTTTCCTGAATCCCCCATGCCTCTGAGAGCCAGGACCTCTTCTGAGTCCTCGACATCTCGGGGGGAACATTCCGAGCTCAAGCATTGTCGGGGCTCCTCAGAGAGGGGGTCTCCCTCAAGGGAGCACAAGAAGAAAAAGTCCTGCAAGGCGGCATCTCTGGATGGCTCCGAACGGCTGGGCTCTTTGCAAGATCAGTCGCGGAGCCCCGAGCGCTGGCCGGGATTGTCAGAGAAGGAGCGGCTGGCTAAAGTTCCTCACCGAGAACCGGACCAGCCAAGGCAAGTACCGACTGTTCTGGTTGAAAGACTCCCCTCTGGGGAACCGGCATAGAGCCAACCGTGTCTGCACCTGAGCCGGTGGCTGCGGAGCCTCCGGAACTTGTGTCCAGGATGGTGGCTTTGGAGCGCAGTTTTACTGCCTTCATTGAACAGCGGGCGCTGATGTCCAGAATGTCCGGTTTCTCTGTCCTGACCACTGGGCCCTCGATGTCAAAGTCGACCCCGGAGGCTGAGCCGATCCTCGAGACCTTTCGGACTTAAGTCGATCCATCTCCGTCGAGTCTTCTGGCGTCTGAACAGACGCCTCCAGGGCCCTTGATGCCCGAGGAGCCCCTCGAGTACTCATCGGAGGCCTCGGCCTGGGAGACTGAGGACAAGGAGTCCCCGGATACCCAGGGGCATAGGGACGTCCCCTCGGATTCCCCTGTGTCTAAATCCTTGGAGAAGGTCCCCACCAGAGGATATGGATTTCCTGGACTTCGTGCGGGATATGTCCAATGCGTTGGCTTTCCCCACAGAGTCCGAGGAGGAGCCTCGAGCTGACGAGCTCAAGATCCTCCAATATGAGGCTCCTCCTCAGGAGACCCTCATGGTACCTGTTCCTCTGATCCTGGAACAACTCATGCTCCGCATGTGGGAGGCGTCTGCACCGGTGATCAGCAGATGGATCGACTCGATGTATCGAGTTCGCCGGAGCCCTGAATTCCAGAAATCACAGCTGCCGCACAATTCCAAGGTTGTAGAATCGGCCATGCGTCTGCTTAAGAGCCAGAAGACGCATTCCTTGGTGCCACCAGGCAGGGAGGCCCGCAACTTGGATGCCCTCGGCAGAAAATGTTTCCAGGGCACAATGCTGAATTGTCGAATTCAGGCGTACCAGTTGTACATGGGCATGTACCTGAGGGACTTAGCAAAGGAAATCGCCAGGTTCTCGGCTGGTCTCTCCGAGGAACCTTTGCAGCGCTTCAAGGGCCTGTCCAAAGCTGTCCGTGAATGCTCCAAGTTTGTCTCGGGCGGCCTATGATGGGTTTGACTTGGCAGCCCGAGTAACTATGGTGGGCATCAGTGTGCACCGCCAGGCTTGGCTGCAGCCGTCCGACCTCGAGCAATGGGTTTAGGACAAGTTGGTTGATGTCCCATGCCAAGGGGAGAATCTCTTCGGCAAACCCATGACCAACAAGACCGCAGAGCTGGAGACCGAGTTCATGACGAGGACACGGCTCTCTAAGAAGACCTCAGCCTCTCCTCGTAAGAAGGGCTTGGGTAAAAAGTCCTTTTACCCAAGAAAGGGGGCTGCTTACCAAAACTACCCCCCTTACCAGGCCTCAGCTCTCCCACAGGGGCAGTAGGCCAAGGGACCCAGGGGCATGGCCCGCGTAAGCAGAAAGCCCCCAAACCCCAGGGTCTGGCTCCAGCCCAGCCTGGTGGGGGTTTTTGACTCCTGCAGCATGGCCCCTCTCCCAGCCGGAGTTGGACAGCCCACAAGAGGTCGGCTCGCCACAGGTGGGAAACCATCGCCACCGATTCCTGGTCATTACAAGTGGTCAGGGAGAGATACCTCCTCTATCTAGCTCAAATGTCTCCACACTACTTCCCAGGAGAGCCTCCAAGGTCTCTCCTTCACCGGGACCACCTTCTGAAGGAGTTGACAGTTCTTCTCGAGGACCATGCGGTGGAACGGGTGACCCACCCCCTCAAGGGCAAGGGGTTCTACTCCAGGTACTTCCTCGTCCCAAAGAGGACAGGGGGCCTAAGGCCAATCCTTGACCTGCACAACCTCAACAAATTCCTAGGTGCAAGGAGCTCTTTTCTCTCAGGGAACAAGTCCGTTCTCTAGAGGCTAGAGTAGCAGACTTGGAAAAAAAAGAAAGACAGAGAGGTACATAGATGAGACCTACAGGGATATAGTCCTGAAGTCCCACCTCCAGTCTGGCAGCATACCTGTTGCGATGGAGGAGAGAGGTCACGTGACAGGAGAGCATCACCCTGGTGTGGCAGGAAGTGATCCTGTAATGAGGACCTGTCCTCCAGGTGATGTAAAACCTTCTCGCACCAAGGAAGTTTCTCCAGGGCCATGTGCCCATGAGGGAAGGGTTAGGACAGCCGTTATAATTGGTGATTCGATCACTAGGCATGTGGATAGCTGGGTGGCTGGTGGACGTGAGGATCGCCTGGTAACATGCCTGCCTGGTGCGAAGGTAGCAGACCTCATGCACCACCTAGATAACGTCTTAGATAGTGCTGGGGAGGACTCTGCTGTCTTCGTACATGTCGATACCAATGACATAGGAAAATGTGGTAGGGAGGTTCTGGAGGCTAAATTTAGGCTTTTAGGTAGGAAGTTGGAATCCAGAACTTCCAGGGTAGCGTTCTCCGAAATGCTTCCCGTTCCACGTGCAGGACCCAAAAGGCAGGCAGAGCTCCGGAGTCTCAATGCGTGGATGAGACAATGGTGCAGAGATGAGGGTTTTGGATTTGTTAGGAACTGGGGAACATTCTGGGGAAAGGAGAGGCTCTTCCGAAGGGATGGGCTTCACCTTAACCGGGATGGAACCAGACTGCTGGCATTAACCTTTAAAAAGGAGATAGAGCAGCTTTTAAACTAGATAATAGGGGAAAGCCGACAGTCGCCCAAGAGCGGATGGTTCGGAAGAATGTATCCTTGAAGGATATTACCAAAGCAGAGAGGTTCCAAAAAGAGTAAAGTAGCCCAAATGCCCTCGAGTATGGAGCAGACAGAGCTTAAAGATCCCAAATTACCCATGTCTACCAACAGCCAAAATACAGTCTCTAAAATGCTTGTATGCAAATGCTAAAAGTCTAAAAAATAAGATGGGAGAGTCAGAATATATAGCACTAAATGAGAGGTTAGATATGATTGGGATATCAGAGACATGGTGGAAGGAGGACAACCAGTGGGACACTGATACCTGGATATAAACTATATCGTAATGATAGAGCTGATCAAATTGATGGAGGGGTTGCGCTCTATGTTAGAGAGGGCATTGAGTCAGAAAGGATTAAAGTTTTGCAGGAAACAAAATTTGCTGTAGAATCTCTATGGATTGAAATTCCATGTAAAAAGGGGAAGGCGATGGCAGTGGGGGTGTACTATCGACCGCCTGGCCAGAATGAACAAATGGATGATGAAATGCTCAAAGAAATCAAGGAAGCTAACAAAAGTTACAGCGTAGTAATAATAAGGGGTGATTTCAATTACCCCGGTATCAACTGGGTCAGTGTCACGGCAGGACATGCTAGGGAGATAAAGTTCCTAGATGACATAAATGACTGCTTCTTGGAGCAGCTGGTTCATGAACCGACCATAGGGGAAGCCATATTAGACCTAGTCCTTAGTGGAACACCAGATCTAGTGCAAGAGATAAGGGTGTTGGGGCCACTTGGCAATAGTGATCATAGCATGATCACCTTTGATTTAATTAGTGGAGGAGGGATAGTAAGGAAATTCACAGTACTACCTTTTAACTTTCGAAAGGGAGACTATGATAAAATGAGGAAAATATTTAAGAAAAAACTAAAAGGAGCAGTTGCAAAGGTTAAAGACTTACATCAAACTTGGGTGTTGTTGAAAAATACTATCTTGGAAGCCCAGACCAGCTGTATTCCACGCTTTAAGAAAAGTGGAAGGAAATCCAAAAAACTGCCAGCATGGTTTGAAGGGGAGGTCAGAGAGGCTGTTGCCAAAAAAGCATCTTTCAGGAAATGGAAAAAAGAGCCAAACTACGAAACCTGGAAACAGCACAAGCACTGGCAAGTCAAATGCAAGGCATTGATAAAGCAGGCAAAGGGAGAATTTGAGAAGAAGCTTGCTGCGGAAGCAAAAACATGAAATAAAGACTTTTTCAAGTACATTCGTAGCAAAAAACCTGTGAGAGAGTCAGTTGGTCCATTAGATGATAGAGGAGTTAAAGGGGCACTAAGAGGCGACAAGGCGATAGCAGAGAGACTGAATGAATTCTTTGCATCGGTCTTTACTGAGGAAGATGTAGGGATGTTACCCGTGACTGAAGTGGTATTTAAAGGTGCGGAAGAATTGAAGGAAATATCGATACATCGGGAAGATGTATTACAACTATTAGATAAACTGAAGAGTAGAAAATCACTTGGGCCGGATGGTATACATCCAAGGGTGTTGAAAGAACTGAAATATGAGATTGCAGAACTGCTATTAGTAATCTGTGAATTTTCATTAAAATCATCTGTAATACCTGAGGATTGGAGGATCGACAATGTAGCGCCAATTTTTAAAAAGGGTTCCAGGGGAGATCCGGGAAACTACAGACCGGTGAGCCTCACGTCAGTACCGGGAAAAATGGTAGAAACCATCATAAAGAATAAAATTACTCAGCATGTAGTTAGTCATGGCCTAATGGGAGATAGCCAACATGGTTTTAGACAAGGAAGATCTTGTCTTACTAATCTATTATGTTTTTTTGAAAGTGTGAATAAACAGGTGGACAAAGGTGAGTCGGTTGATATAGTGTATATGGACTTTCAGAAAGCCTTTGACAAGGTCCCTCATCAGAGAATTTTGGCAAAACTAAAGAGTCATGGGATAGGAGGCAGTGTACTACTGTGGATCAAGAACTGGTTAAAAGATAGAAAGCAGAGGGTTGGGCTAAATGGCCAATTTTCCCAATGGAGAAAAGTGAATAGTGGTGTACCCCAGGGATCTGTGCTGGGTCCGCTGCTTTTTGACATATTCATAAATGACCTGGAAAGTGGAATAACGAGTGAAGTTATCAAATTTGCAGATGACACACAACTATTTAAAGTTGTTAAAACCCAAGAGGATTGTGGAAAATTGCAAGAGGATCTTGATAAATTGGAAGACTGGGCATCAAAATGGCAGATGAAATTTAATGTGGGCAAGTGCAAAGTTATGCACCTAGGGAAGAACAACCCAAACTATGGTTACACGATGCAAGGTTCCACATTAGGAACCACCACCCAGGAAAAAGATTAAGGCGTCATTGTGGATAGCATGTTAAACCCTCAGCCCAGTGTGCAGCGGCAGCCAAGAGAGCAAATAGAATGCTAGGTATCATAAGGAAAGAAATGGAAAATAAAACAAAAGATATTATAATGCCTCTATATCGTTCCATGGTGAGACCGCACCTTGAATATTGTGTGCAATTCTGGTCGCCGTATCTTAAAAAGGATGTAGCGTTATTAGAAAAGGTTCAGAGAGGAGCCACCAAAATGGTAAAGGGGATGGAAGGATACTCCTATGAAGAAAGGCTAAAAAGGTTAGGGCTCTTTAACCTGGAAAAGAGACGGCTGAGGGGAGATATGATAGACATCTATAAATTAATGAACGGAGTGGAACGGGTAAACGTAGATCGATTGTTTACCTTATCAGAATATAGAAAGACTAGGGGACATGCAATGAAGCTACAAGGTAAACTATTTAAAACTAATAAAAGAAAATATTTCTTCACTCAACATGTAATCAAACTCTGGAATTTGTTACCGGAGGATGTAGTAAAGGCTGTTAGTGTAGCTGAGCTTAAAAAAGGTTTGGACAAGTTCCTAGAGGAAAGGTCCATAAACCATTATTAAGAAGGGACCCAGGATATCAATGCTTGACCCAATACAAGCATTGCGGAACCTGTGTCTCTTGGGGAAACTGCTAGGTACATATGACCTAGATTGGCCACTGTTGGAAACAGGATACTGGGCTTGATGGACCTTGGTCTGACCCAGTATGGCATATCTTATGTTCTTATGTCTTGGTAAGGGAGAAGTTCAAGATGCTCTACCTTGGAATATTGCTGCCCTACCTCCGCCAGGGAGACTGGTTTTGCTCCTTAGACCTAAAGAATGCCTACACACACATCCTGATCCACCCAAGCCACAGGCAATACCTACGCTTTGTGGTGGGGGACAACCATTGCCAGTACAGAGTACTCCCCTTTGGCTTTGTCTCGGCCCCCAGGGTGTTTACAAAGTGCCTTGCATTGGTTGCCGCCTTCCTCAGACTTCAAGGGATCTTTGTCTTCCCCTATCTCGACGACTGGCTCATCAGGGGCACTTAGGCCACAGAGGTGCAGCAGGCCACAGCTCGCACCATCCAGGTCCTGCAGCACTTGGGGTTTGTAATCAACTACCCCAAATCCAGCCTCTATCCGTCTCAAGAGTTAGACTTCATTGGGGCAAGGCTCAATACCCTGCAGTCGAAGGCCTTCCTGCCTTGCAGATAGGGCAAGCAGACTTCTAGCCCTTGCAGGGAAAGTGAGCCGTAGCTCCTCAGTGACAG
The DNA here is from genome assembly GCA_033557465.1 of Ichthyophis bannanicus. NCBI lineage: Eukaryota > Metazoa > Chordata > Amphibia > Gymnophiona > Ichthyophiidae > Ichthyophis > Ichthyophis bannanicus. The sequence continues at coordinate 341,524,588 of CM066032.1, forward strand.
TGAGGCAACTGTTGTGCCTCCTCGGGCACATGTCTTCCAAAGTCCATGCCACTCCAGATGCTTGCCTCCACATGGGAACTGCACAGTGATGCCTCAGAGACCAATGGTCCCAGGCCACGGGACACCTTCAGGACAGGATCAAGGTGACCAGGCGCCTAGTACAGTCCCTGACCTGGTGACTCTCGCCCTAGCACTTGAAGGCAGGTATGCCTTTTCAGGCCCTTCCATACTCTAGGGTCCTCACCACAGATGCCTCCTTGCTAGTAGGCTGGGGGACCCATTGCCAGGGGTTCCGCACACAGGGGGAGTGGTCCCCGGAGGAGAGTGCCCAACAGATCAACTTGTTCGAGCTCTGGGCCATCCATCTCGCCCTGAAGGTTTTCAGGCAGTATCTGGACCACAGATCAATCCTGGTCCAAACGGACAACCAAGTGGCTGTGTTCTACGTGAACAAACAGGGAGGTATGGGATCATGCACCCTCTGTCAGGAGGCCCTGGGCTTGCTTATTTATTTATTTAGCCATACTTATGTACCACCTTTCACCGGGTCAAAGCGTTATGTTCTTTTTCCAACCCAACAGGGGACTCTCCTCTAAGCAGTATACCTTCCAGGCCAGGACAACTGACTGGCTGACAGGCTCAGCAGAATCCTCCATCTGCACGAGTGGGAGCTGGACCGGGCGGTAGCCAACAGGCTTTTCCAGACCTGGGGGGAACCGGTGATGGACTTGTTTGTGAGCCCGGACAATCACCAGCTTCCCCATTTCTGCTCAAGGCAGCCGCACCCGGCCAGGGTGGCCGCCGATGCCTTCCTAGTCTCATGGTCGGTGGGTCTTCTATATGCTTTTCCACCAACACCTCTGGTCACCAAGACTCTGTTCAAGATCCTTCGGGACAGAGCTTTTGTTATCCTCATAGCTCCACAGTGGCCCCGGCAACTGTGGTTCCCACTTCTTCTGCAGCTAGTAGTGGAGACCCCCATTCCCCTGGGCTCGTCTCCACGACTCCTCTCCCAGGACGGGGGTTCTCTCCTGCATCCCAGCCTCGGCTCCCTTTCACTGACGGCGTGGCTGCTGAGAGGGTGACAATTGCCCCACTCCTCCTTCTGGAAGATGTTGAGGTCTTGCTGGCCTCACGTAGACTGTCTACTAGATAGTCGTATGCCTTTAAGTAGCACAGATTTGCTTTCTGGTGTGCTGGACAAAAGGTGGACCCTTTTTCTGCCCGGTGGTTGTGGTGTTGCAATACCTTCTCCACCTTTCCAAGAGGGGACTTAAGTCCAACTCCGTCAGAGTGCACCTCAATGCCCTAGCGGCGAACCACTTTCCCGTGGATGAGAAGCCTCTCTCTGCTCACCAAATGGTATCTCGGTTTCAAAAGGGCCTGCTCCTGTTGAAACCCCCGGTCCGTCCTTCAGCGACCGAATGGGACCTTAATGTCGTTTTGGGGCAGCTTACCTGGCCGCCCTTTGAGCCGATGGCCACGTGCCATCTCCGGTATCTCTCCTGGAAAGTGGTATTTTTGATTGTGCTCACTTCTGCCCGGAGAGTGAGTGAGCTCCAGGCTCTCATAGTGTAGAGGCGTTATACCATCTTCTACAAGAACAGGGTGGTGCTTTGCACACACCCAAGTTCCTCCCGAAGGTGGTCTCATCGTTTCACCTCAACCAAGAGGTGGTTCTTCCTACCTTCTTTCCCAGACCGCATGCCAGTCGGACAGAGGCGGTCCTCCACACCCTGGACTGTAAGAGGGCCCTGTCCTTCTACATCCAGCGTATGTAAACTCACCGGAAAGCCTCTCAGCTTTTCATTTCCTAAGACCCCAGTAAACTGAGGCAGGCGGTGACAAAGTGTACATTGTCCACTTGGGTGGCAGACTGTATTGCCCGGTCTTAAGAGGCAGAGGGGCTTCCGCTGGAGGGCCGTGTTATGGCTCACAGGGTCAGGGCCATGGCGGCATCAGTAGCCCATCTGCACTCTGTTCCTTTGGCGGACATCTGCCGGGCCCGGTCAGACGTTTGCGGCTCATTACTGCCTGGATAGGGAGTCCCGATGGGACAGTGCCTTCGGCCAAGCTGTGCTCTGTAACCTGTTTGAGGTCTAGGCAACTCCTGCCCTCCGACCCCTCTGTGTTCAGGCTACCGGAGTGCTACTTCCCTGGTTAGGTTTTTATTGCGGCTGCTTGTGGCTCTCACTGAGGGAGCCTTTTTGTTTTCGACTATAGTTTCAAGGTAGCCTGTAGCTGGGGAGTCCCATATGTGAGGACTGACTTTCTGCTTGTTCCCGGAGAAAGTGTAGTTACTCACCTGTAACAGGTGTTCTCCGGGGACAGCAGGATTCAGTCCTCACAACCCTCCCTCCTCCCTCCTTCCCTTGGAGTTGCAGTCCAATTATTTTTTCTATCATTTGTTTTGCCGTCTTTTAGCTAGGTCATTTGACTGAGCAAGATGGCACCCTTGGACGGGAAGGGGACCACACATGAGTGGTAGTAACTCCCAAAGACTTTCTTTGAAAGCTGGGGATTTGCTCCACGTGGGCTTCATCAGCGTCGACGTCGCCCATATGGGAGTACTGATTCCTGCTGTCCCTGGAGAACACCTGTTACAGGTGAACAACTACGCTTTTGGACCCGTCATTTTGCCATCAATGTTCATGTTGATGTAACTTTCTCTTTTTCTCTTATTGTTATGGAGTACCATGGAGCTGATTTTGGCCTAGCTTCATTGTGTTTTTTGCTTGCCCGATCTGGGGGTTTTGCTGCAGCGCTTGTTGTGGTGTTCCAGGTGTTGATTGCTTCCTCCAGATCGGTAAAGTCCTGGGGCAGGTGTTGCACAGTGTCCATGAGGAATTGGTCTTTATCAAATGCTTTGAAGCAAAGCACGGGGTTAGGTGTATTCTGGGATCTTTGGGGGGGGAAAGGTGGAAATTGAAGAGTATGGCATGGTGGTCTGACCAGGGGTATGGGTGTGACTGTGGGAAATGTTATGATGATCTGGTCTATTAGTTTGTTGGTGCAAAAATCAGGTCCGGAGTGGAGCCTGAGCGGTGAGAGGATCATGTGAGAATTTGGTTGAATAGAAGGGACTTCATTGCTTCCAAGGTAATCTGTGACCAATTTCTTGGGTGATTCACAAAGTCCTTGGTTGGATAGAGGGAGTCTTTGGTTCTAAATGGAAACCACAAGCTCTCTGCTGTGTGTTAAATTTAAACTGAAAGCTCTTTGCTGATACTAGGCCCTGACTGATTTAACAAATACACTGGATTCACAGATTAATCAGCTTTCATATAAAGAATTTCTTTTTCATCACAATTTAGAAAAATTCCCAGAAGTAAATACTTGCAGTTGCAGATTTCTCTCCATAAGTATCAGTCCCTTAGCAGGAAGCTCCCCAGCTACCAATAGAAAAGCCTTTGTGAGCAAACCACTGTGCCTGCACCACTGCCTTCCTGCTCGCCCAACTCCCTCTCCTCAATTTTTCTTTTTCCACAGAGCCAACAGGTCATCACCCTCTCACCGGAAAAAGAATTTTCAAAAATCTTTCTTAAACCACTCCTGCCTAATTGCATCGGTATCGCCCCGTTACTTGTTCCCTTTTTTTCTTTATATATATTTTCAATTTTTCTTTTAAAAAAAATCTTTTTTTCCTCAGGGCCTCATGTCCACCAGGCCTTGCCCACCATATTTAAGATAGAGAAACCCTCCAGTGGTTTCAAAAAATGCACCATGCTCCAGCACCATTTCAGTAACAGACAAACACTATTGGTGTCTGAAATGCCTTGGTCCCGACTATATACCCCAAGAATGCTCCCTCTGCAAACAGATGACGAAGATGGGCCTAAGGAACTAGGCCAAAAAGTTCAGGGAACTCTTTCCCTTGGACTCAATGTCATTGGCCTCTACTTCCTCCAGAGCATCCTCATGCTCATACGGTTCAAAACAAAAGAATTGAGACACTTTGAGAAGACGACCAAGAAAACCACATCTCCTTCAAAACCTTGAAAAGATAAGGTAAAACTCTGAGACTTCTCAGAGAAGCTGAAGGATCCGAAGGAAAAGTCCAAAGATTCTTTGGGCAGGTCTCAGGAATCAAGGATCCCGATCTAATTACCGGGCCTCGTCCAGGACTACTTCAGTCTCTGGACATCAATCTAGGCATCCTGGCGGGAGGACTTGTCCTCCAAAGCCTTCCATAAGAACATAAGATATGCCATACTGGGTCAGACCAAGGTCCATCAAGCCCAGTATCCTGTTTCCAATAGCGGCCAATCTAGGTCATACGTACCTAGCAGTTTCCCCAAAAGTCACAGGTTCCACAATGCTTATATTGGGTCAAGCATTGATATCCTGGGTCCCTTTTTAATAATGGTTTATGTACCTTTTCTCCAGGAACCTGTCCAAACCATTTTTAAACCCAGCTACACCAACAACCTTTACTACATCCTCTGGTAACAAATTCCAGAGTTTGATTACACGTTGAGTGAAAAAAAATTCTCTTATTAGTCTTAAATAGTTTACCCTGTAGCTTCATTGCATGTCCCTAGTCTTTCTATATTCTGATAACCTAAACCAGGCATGTCCAACTTCGAACAGGTTGTGATCTACTTTTTCCGGCCAAAAGTGCCTGTGATCTACCACAATGAAAATTAAGCTTCAAATTAGTTTCAAATTGAATTTTAACCCAATAAAGTTGGAGGATTCCCCCTCCCCCCATTTTTAATGAACCTTCTGTCATTTACTTGGATGTGATCAGCTGTTAAGCAAATTAAGCAAAAACAAAGCAGAGAGACGAAGATCCAGTAAGAACTGCGAGGAGAAATGGAAAGTACATTTTTTCTTAAAGTTTTATCGAGTAATAACTTTCTTTAACTGTCTTAATAACTTTCTTTAATTTTTATTGAGTAATTTGTGTTAAATTTAGGTCGAGTATTGATCCAGGCTGATCTTGCACAATCTTTAATATTTTGTTCTTGCTCATTAGTGAGACGTCTGAGCCTGCATTTCATCTACCAGCTTTTTGAAGTTGGGTGAATATTGCATGAGGGCCAGTCTCAGGGAATCCTGGAAATGTTCATCTGTCATGTTGGAACGTTGTGTACTCTGTCATTTTCAGATGGGAAAACGCAGATTCACACAAATAAGTTGAACCGAAACAGGAGTGTACAGCTTCACTGCATCTTCTCAAGTTGGGTAATTTGTCTCTAGGCACTAGCTTCCAAAACGAATCTTGCTCAACACGGGTCTTGAGAAAAATGTCATTTTTAAGGGTTAATATTTCGTATTCAAGAGATGGCTTGTTCAATGAGTAATTTTTACTGATAGCAGCTGCAGTTTCTTTCATGACCACATCTACGTTGAATGGGTATGACAAGTACTCCACGGCTGTTCCAATTTTTTGGAAGTCACAGAATCTGTTTTCGAATTCCTGGATAACAGAACAGATTTCTGTCACATACTTCTTGTTCTGAAAAACAAAATTTGGATATTGTCCCAGATGGTCCTGCGTATTAGGAAAATGATCAAAAATGTTGTTTGCAAGGTCAGACATCATTAGCTCAAATTTGCTCTTGTAGGATGAAACTGTACTCATCTCGCCAATGCATTTGTTTTTACCTTGTAGTTCAAGGTTCATATCACTTAGTTCGCCTGTAAAGTCAACGAGAAATGCCATATCACATAACCACTCCTCATCTTCCAACTCTGCTTGGTCATCTCCCCTCTCCTTCAAAAAACTTCTAATTTCATTCAGCAAATCACAAAATCTTTGCAGAAATTTGTGCCTACTTAGCCACCTTACATCTGTGTGCAAAATGATTTCCGCTGCCCCTTCATCAAGAGTAAGATTGAAAAGCTGTCTTTGAAGTGGTCTTCCACGAACTGAATTTACAATTTTGAAAGTGATGTCCATGACAGTTTTTGTATTGAGTCTCTTGCTTGCCAAAACTTGCTGGTGAATGATGCAGTGGTAAGAAAGGAAATCTGGAAAGTCGTCATGCTGTCTACAGAGGGCTATGAAACCGTTAACCTCACCTGTCATTGCTCTTGCTCCATCAGTAGTGATGGAAACAAGTCTATGCAATGGAAGATTACACTTTGTCACAAAAGAATGGTAAGAACTGAATATTTCCTGACCAGTAGTCCTCCCTTTTAAAGAAATCATTCCAAGTAGTTCTTCTTTAACACTGAAGTCTTCAAAAACCACCCGAATAAAGGCTAGTAACTGGGCTATGTCTCTTGTGTCTGTAGATTCATCCAGTTGAAGTGAGAAAGCAACACAATTTGAAACATCCTCCAACAATTGTTCAGTTGTGTCTCCCCACATCTTTTCTATTCGCTGCATGATGGTGTTTCTTGACAATTGTACATCTTGAATAGCAGCTATGATCTCTTTCTAATTTTTAAATCCTTCAAAAAGATTGTCAGCTCCTTCAAGAAAACAATCTTTTATAAATTCCCCTTCAGTGAAAGGTTTGCATTTCTTTGCGATCAGGTTGCTGACCTTGAAGGATGCTATGGTTGCATTGAGCGCCTGGGGAATGTCTTGCTTTTTCTACCTCCAAGGTGGGATAAGAGTGGGGTGCCCCTCCAAACCTTGCTGGCGGCAGCCCCCTCAGAGCCCTGAAGCCCTTCCACTGGAACATATGGTCACTGACGGTGAGTCCCCACCATCTGATCTGGGCCCCAATGGTCAAGGTTGGGTGGCAGGAAGTCAGGGTCTTAGCAAGCAGCGGGCACATAGTGCCGTGGAGAGGACATCCCTGTGGTGATGCAGGGGCATGCCAGACTGCCCAGGGCCTGATCCTGCACCTAATGGACCTGTCCTGCCATTGGGCGCCCAGACGGCCTGGATATGCCCCTTAGAGAATCGGGATCAATGTTTGTTCTCCTGGACATCACAGCTACCTTTAATACTTTAAAATCAAGATATCCTCCTCATACAAACAGCGTTTTAAAATCAAGATATCCTCCTCATACAAACAGCGCCGTTTATTTTTTTTTCTTTCTATCTCCCCCCCCCCCCCTCCTTTCTCCTCCTCCGGCGCCGGCCTTCCCGACTCTCCAGACGGGGGCTGAGACCGCGCCACTATCCCCGTTTCCTGGGAAAAGTCCTCAGCACTCACCTGCTCCGCTGCCGATAGCCCGTCCCCAGCGTAGCCCTGCACAATCTTCAGGCAGCAGTCCCGGAGCACCAGTCTCCTCCTCTTCGCCGGTGCAGTGTGTTGCTCTTCCTTCTCCGCATTCAAGGCGGCACGTGGCACTGGAGGCTGGCTGAGGGAGAGATCAAAGGAGGCGTGTGGCTGGCAGGCAGGCACAAGAGCAGAGAGAGGCTGGCTAGCTCGCTGCCCCTCCCTTTTATTTCCCTCTTTAGCCTGTGTCATGATTCGTCAATCGTCGGTCACATGTGAGAGGAGTGAGGATTCAGAGCAGAGAGAAGAGATTTGGAAGTGATGTCACGAGTCTCGGAATTACCCGGAAATTACAGAATGGCAGTAGATCGGCGGCGCAGCCGTGGCCTTAAAAAACCCAAGGTTTTAATTTGAAAACCCAAGAACTCCGTAATTTTTGTGCGCTCCTTTGTAAGTTGTGTGCGCTCACTCGACGAGGTGTGTGCGTGTGCACACGCGCACAGCTTAGAGGGAACAGTGGCCCCCAATACACCCGCAGGCAAGATTCCCGCAGGCAGGGAAAAAAGACAGGCAAAGGATCAGCAGCGGCGGCAAGCCCTTGGCAGATGACCTGCCAGCACGAGCTCTCTCCTAGCGACGGGGCGAGCTGCTGGAGAGATGGAGCCAAGTGGGGCTGGAGATCTACCTCTAACCCCTTCGCGATCTATCTGTTGGACATGCCTGACCTAAACAATCGATCTACATTTACCCGTTCCACTCCGTTCATTAATTTATAGACTTCGATCATATCTCCCCTCAGCCATTTCTTTTCCAGGTTAAAGCACCCTAAACATTTTAGCTTTTCTTCATAGGGGTATCCTTCCATCCCCTTTACCATTTTGGTGGCTCTTAATGGGGAATCGGGAGGCACCAGAGGCTTCGACTTTTGGAAAGCCCCCGATGCCTTGCTCTGGTACGGTGGCACCCAGGCCCATTCTTTAATTGGACCAAATACAGGCAATCTCTCTGGATCAGCAGATGCTGTCCTTGGAGAGGACTGTAGCGGCCCTCCTTGCGGCTTCAGTTCCTCTTGCACCGACAGCTGCGGGAATGCAGCCAGGAGCATCGACTTCAATGACTCCATCCACTCCAGTGCAGGCTTCCTACTTACAGACACCAGTATCAGTATCAGCCACTGATAACCCTTGGTCCTGAGGACATCACCGAGCATAGACACCATTCATGCCGTTGACGGCATCATCGATACGTGCCGGTATCTGATCCGTGTTCTTCTGATTCCGATCACCATGCCTTCAATTCTGATGACCTCCAGGACATCACCTCAGAACCCTCGTCATCGTCCATTAGTACTCTGCGTAAATCCCCTCCTGAAGATATGTCATTTCAGGAGTTCATCCGAGATGTGGTGACCGGCCTGTCCATTCCAGCAGCATCGGAACCAGTACCAAGAGTGGAAGAGCTGGAGATACTGCAGTACCCCACAGCCCTGAAAGAGGCCTCAGTCCTCCCAGTACACCGGATCCTCCACAATTTAATGCTCCGAATGTGGGAAACCCCTCTCATCGTTTCCCTGATCAGTCGACAATTGGACACCATGTACAGAGTTCCCGAGTGTCCTGGGTTCCAGAAGCTGCAACTTCCACACTATTCCATGTTGGTGGAATCAGTGATGCGTCACATAAAAAGTGGCAAGAACCATCCCTCGATTCCTCCAGGAAGGGAATCGAGGAATCTCGATTCCTTCCCCCGGAGTTCCTTTCAGGCATCCATGCTGGCCACAGGATTAATTCTTACATCCTCTATATGGCAATGTTCGTGAAAGAACTAAATAAAGACTTGGAAGGTTTCCTTCCATTCCTATCAGAAGAAGAGAGACCTGCCTTCCGGGCTGTTTTGGCACATAGCCAAAATGTTATACAATTTGTCAATAGGGCTGCATTTGATACCTTTGAATCAATCAGCAGGGCATCTTCCATTGCCACCGGTGCAAGGTGACTGGCTTGGTTCCAGGCTTTGGACCTCAAACAATGGGTCCAAGATGAACTGGGCAATATCCCCTGCACCAGTGGAGAACCTTTTTAGGAAAAGCTGGAAGGAGAAGGCTGGAGAGCTTGAAACGGATGACACCACCCTGAAGAGGCTCTCTGTGAAGACTGCTGACCCTTCCAAGAAAAAGGCAGCAGCTAAGAAACCCTTCTAGCCTAAGAAAAGAAGGTTCTACCCCTCATATTCCCAGACAGCATATCAGACCCAACAAAAACAGGGCCCTAAATGGGCAAAAAAGCCCAGATTAACTAAGCCACAGCCAGCCACCCATGCACCTACTACACCAAGTTTTTGACTCCCATATAGGGAGCAGAGCCAGTCGTCTTCTGCACATACAGGAGTCCACCTCCATCTCAGGGAGACTGTCACTTTGTACAATAGTGGCATTCCATCACCACAGAGCAATGGACTCTGTCCATAGTTCAGAAAGGTTACAAACTAAACTTTCAGGAACTTCCTCCTCACCACTTCAGAGGGGATTTTCCCACCAAACCTCCCATGGATGCCCTGCTCAAGCAGGAGGTCAATTGATTCTCCTTTCCAAGGAGCCATAGAATCAGTTTCCCCAAACCAACTGCTAAAAGGCTTCTATTCCCTCTACTTCCTTATTCCAAAGAAGTCAGGAGGCTACAGGCCCTTTCTCAACCTTGGGGAACTAAACAAGTTCCTTGTAAAAGAGAAATTCAAGATGATCTCTCTGGGAACCCTCCTTTCCTACCTACAGGAACAGGACTAGCTCTCTTCCTAGACCTCAAAGAGGCCTACACTCAAATCTTGATTCATCTAGACCCCAGACAGTACCTTCAGTTCACCTATCAGAGCACCCATTACCAATACAGGATCCTTCCCTTCAGCCTTGCATCTGCACCAAGGGTCTTCACAAGTGCATGGCTGTGATGGCAGCACATCTCCAAAATAATAAGGTGTTTGTCTTCCCTTACTTAGACGACTGACTAATAAAGGCAGACACTCCTGGTGAACTCGGCTCATCTCGACAAAGAACTGTTGCTCTATTGCAGCATCTAGGCTTTGTGATAAACTTCCCAAAGTCCCATCCCACTTCATCCCAAAGACTGGACTTCATAGGAGCCGTGCTGGACACAAAACAGTCCAGAGCATTCCTTCCTGTGGACCGCATGAGCAAACTAGCAAAACTAACCACACACTTGCGCCAACAACAGACTGCCACTGCTCGAGACTTGCCTCCTGGGTCACATGGCTTCCACAATACATGTAGTTCCTTATGTGAGACTCCACATGCGACAAGCACGGTGGACTCTATCAACCCAGTGGACCCAGGCCACAGGCAATTTACGGGATATCATCCAAGTAACATGCCCTCTGGCAGAGTCTCTCCTATGGTGGTGCACCCCAACAAATTTGCTTGTAGGGTCACTTTTTCGGATGCCCCAGCCCCAACATACACTAATGATAGATGCCTCCAAGCTTGGTTGGGGAGCACATCTGGATTCCCATCTGCACATAGGGTCTGTGGACAGCCCAGGAATCAACACAGCAGATAAACCTCAAGCTTCGAGCAGTCACAAACGCCCTCCAAGTTTTCCAGCACCACTTCTCCGACAGTCATATCCTAGTCAGGATAGACAACCAGGTGGCAATGTTTTACATAAACAGGGTGGAACGGGCTCCCTTCACATATGCCAGGAGGATCCTGCAACCCCATGAATGGTCCTTATATCCGACAGCAGTGGCAAAACTCTTTCAAATCTGGGAAACTCCAGTGATAGATCTCTTTGCCACTCTGCAGAACTCTCGGCTTCCACAGTTCTGCTCCGGGATACCATCCAAACTGTCTAGCGTCCAACACTTTCATGATCCACTGGAGTTCGGGGCCTACTTTATGCCTTTTCCCCCCATTCCCCTGATTGCGAAGATTCTCCTCAAGCTACAAGCAGACAAGGGCTCTATGATCTTCATAGCCCCTCACTGGCCCTTTTAGCCTTGGTTTCCCCTCCTACTTCGGCTGACACACATTCCTCCGATTCCACTGGGATCCAGGCCGGGTCTTCTGTCTCGGGACAACGGAACACTCCTTCATCCCAACCTGCAGTCACTCCACCTGACAGCCTGGTTTACTGAAAGCGTGATCTTTCAAAATCTATCACTATCTACTGCTGTAAAGGATATTCTCTTTTCATCCAGAAAGCCTTCCACCAGGAAAACTTACTCTTTCAAATGGCGTAGATACGCCTCATGGTGCTCTCAGAATAATCATAATCCCTTTGAAGCTTAAGTACCCATGCTTCTTCAATACCTCTTGTATTTGTCCTCTCTAGGACTCAAAACAAATTCGGTATGGGTGCATCTCAATGCTATATCAGCTTTTCATAAACCTGTGGATGATAGCCATCGATGAAACCTGACGAGCTGCAACATGGTCTTCTATCCATACCTTTGCAGCCCATTACTGTTTGGACAAGGACTCCTGCCGGGATGCTGCCTTTGGCCAGGCGGTCTTTCAACATCTCTTTGGAACACAGAAACATCTCCTACTCTCCGCCCATTTGCCAGATCTTGGTGGGGAAATCTAGGTTCAAATGACCTTATCCGACTTTCTGACCCCTTCCAACTCTTCAGAGATCTGGGAGCTAGGGAGTCCCATATGTGAAGACTACATTCCTGATTGTTCCTGGAGATAGTGTAGTTACTTACCTTTAAGAGGTGATCTCTGGGAACAGCAGGAATTTAGTCTTCACAACCCACCCTCCTCCCCTAGGAGTAGTAGGGTGGGTTTTTTTTTCTGTTTTTCACGCCTTTTCTTCAGCTACAGACTTGACTGATGAGAGGGAGTTGGGAGAGCGGGAAGGCAGTAGCGCAGGTGCAGTGGCTTGTTCCCAAAGGCTTTCTTATTGGTAGCTGGGGAGCTTCCCACGTGGGCTCTGTCGATACCCGATGTCACCCATATGTGAAGACTATATTCCTGCTGTTTCCGGAGATCATCTCTTACAGGTAAGTAACTACGCTTTCTTATGTTCTTATTCATATGGACAACCAAGTTGCTATGTACTATATTAACAAGCATGGAGAAACAGAATTGTATCTCCTGTGTTGGGAGACTGTCAGAATGTGGAACAATGCCATCTCTAAATGGGATGATGCTCAGAGCCACATATCCAGCTGGTTAGGACAAGGCCATGGCTGACAAACAGAGCCATGTCTTTCAGCCTCATAGATGGACTCTGGACAGAGGGGTGGCATTGAGTATCTTTAAGAAGTTGGGCACCTTCTCGATAGATCTGTTTGCCACTCCTCAGAACAAGCAAATGCCTTGGTTCTGTTCCAGGGTATGAATACATGGCAAACTAGCCTCAGATGCCTTCCTCTGATTAGGGAGACAATCTTCGGCACAAATATCCTCCAGTACCTCTAATAGAGAAAACCTCTGAAACACTGAGGTGATGGAGGCACTATGATTCTCTTACTGACTGAGATAGCCTTGACTTCCCTCCTGTTCTGGAACTCTCAGGGAGCCAATTTGGCTAGTGTTTCGCTAACCCTAATCACGCAGGATCAGGGTACACTGTTGCATCCTGATATCAAGTCCCTAGCCCTCAATGTTGAGGAGTTGACTTTATCCTCTTTGAATCTGCCGAATGAAGTAACTAACATTCTTCTGACTTCCAGGAGATATTCCACTAGGAAGTCATGCAGTTTCAAATGGAGGAGGATTTCTGTCTGATGAGATGGAAAAATCCTAGATCCTTTCACTTGTCCCACACAGAAACTGCTTTGAATGCCTTCTACATTTGCCTGAGTCTGGTCTAATGGCTAACTCAGTAAGGGTACACCTCAGTGCAAGTAGCATATACAAGGGAACCTCATCTCTTTACAGCCTCCAGTTCTGATGAAACTGCTCCTCAAGCCGTCTGCAATTTGATGGGATTTCAATGTGGTTTTGACTCTGCTAATGAAAGCTCCTTTTTGAGCCGCTAGATACTTGTGGGCTGAAATACCTGACCTGGAAGGTTGTCTCTTTGGTGGCAGTAACTTCAGCATGCAGAGTTAGCAAGCTCCAGGCAACTGATCCATCCTACAATAAGTTTTACAACAATAGGGTGGTTTTGTGGACTAATTGTGAGTTACAACATGGACTCCCATCTACACAGTCACATCTCGCTACTGTTGAACAGGGACTCCCAGTGCAAGAATAGATTTGGCCAATCGATTCTCCAGAATCTGAGAATAGAACCCAACTCCATCCCTATAGGCCTAGTAAATTTCTCTTTCCAGGCTGCCTCCCTTAAAAAAAAAAGGATGAAATAATATAAAGGCCTATTGCCCACAACAAAAAAACATAGTAACATAGTAAATGACGGCAGATAAAGACCAGTATGGTCCATCTAGTATGCCCAGTACAATGTCAAGAGTAGGTACACCTGCCACTCTGTGCAGGCCCCCCTTCCCCATGTCTTTGTTTAGGGGTGATCCCACCACTCCATGTAGGACACCCCTATTTGTTAAGGAATTAGATGGTTCAGATTACAGTATTTTTATATTTTTCTTGTTGCTGTAAAGGGATCCACTGTGTTTGTCCCATGCCCTTTTGAACTTGTTCTGTTAATGTCAGCTGGTTGCAGCATCAGCTAGTCTCACCTTTTTCTTTTGATACAGCCTGTGGCTGCAGATTCCAATATGTGAGGATAAATTCTTACAACCCTCTCGCCTCCCCTTGGAATTGCATTCTGCTATCAGCTTGTATATAGACTAAGGTGATCACACATGGCGGCAAGCAGGAACTGACACACATGCATGCTGGGACCATGCCAAAAGTTTCTAGAAGGAGCTGGGAAGTGTTATTATTATTATGCAGACTTTCTATACCACTCAAGATTGTGAGGTATCCAAGAGGTGTACAATAACTAAAATAAACTAAGTACAGAAAAGAATGCCGTTTTTGACAAGAAGGGAAGAGAGAATATCAGAAAATATCTTAGATACACCTATTTCCTAAGGTTTATTGATCTTGAAAATGTCTTTCAAATTCATATTCCACAGTTCGACAGGTACAAATCTAATTTTAGGGACATTTAATCACTTTTCTTGATTCTGGTGGCGGTTTCCACAGCCTCCACTTTCTAATGTAGAACCAACCTATCATTGATAAATGCTGTATTGGATACTTAAAGTGCAGGTGTTTAGGGGCCCAAACTCTAAATTTGCTCCCTCATCCTTCTCTCGTGATCTTCCTGATTAGCCATTTCTTGGTTTGTGAAAAGAGGTAAAAGTTACCGACTCCTAAAGGATTGTCTCAATTCTCATTAAACCTTCCCCATATGTGCTTGAGCTATCTTTTTGCCAACAGACAGTCCATGCTCCGCTGACTGGGGCTGCAGGATCACAGCAGGAAGGAGAACTAAGGTTTTAGCAGAGGGAACACTACCAACCTGTCCTGTCCTGCCCTTCTCTGTGGTCTTTTATCCCAGCAACATTGCGGTTAGTCCCATCAAAGGGTTCCTAGATGTGGCACAAACATCCTGCTGTTCTGTCTGACAACTATCTCTTGATGCCAGCTTATCAGGCCGCACTGCACATACTAGTTCTTCATTGGAGTCCTCAACAGCTGAAGGGGTGAGGTCCATCATATGAGCTGAGCATCAAACTTCCCCTTCCACAAAATCCTTTGGCACATATTTTATTTATTTATTTATTGCTTTTATATACCGCGCTCTTTAAAATCAGCGCAGTTTACAGGTAACATTTATGCATCTGGGATATCCAGAATGCATTTACAGAGAACAGGGGGTACAACTTGGATATCAACTTGGATATCAACTGCTTTTTATATGTTGGATATCAACATATAAAAAGCAAATGCTGGTCCATGGGTCGCCAAACTCCACACGAGGACCTGCAAAAAACATTGTTTTACCTTCCTCTTACATATCTCAAACTCCAAATAAGGGAAGAAATAATTCTAAGAACATAAGAACATAAGATATGCCATACTGGGTCAGACCAAGGTCCATCAAGCCCAGTATCCTGTTTCCAACAGTGGCCAATCTAGGTCATATGTACCTAGCAGTTTCCCCAAGAGACACAAGTTCCGCAATGCTTGTACTGGGTCAAGCATTGATATCTTCGGTCACTTCTTAATAATGGTTTATGGACCTTTCCTCCAGGAACTTGTCCAAACCTTTTTTAAACCCAGCTACACTAACAGCCTTTACTACATCCTCCGGTAACAAATTCCAGAGTTTGATTACACGTTGAGTGAAAAAATATTTTCTTTTATTAGTCTTAAATAGTTTACCCTGTAGCTTCATTTCATGTCCCCTAGTCTTTCTATATTCTGATAACGTAAACAATCGATCTACGTTTACCCGTTCCACTCCGTTCATTAATTTATAGACGTCTATCATATCTCCCCTCAGCCATCTCTTTTCCAGGTTAAAGAGCCCTAACCTTTTTAGCCTTTCTTCATAGGAGTATCCTTCCATCCCCTTTACCATTTTGGTGGCTCTTCTCTGAACCTTTTCTAAAATCGCTATATCCTTTTTAAGATACGGCGACCAGAATTGCACCCAATATTCAAGGTGCGGTCTCACCATGGAACGATATAGAGGCATTATAATATCTTTTGTTTTATTTTCCATTCCTTTCCTTATCATACCTAGCATTCTATTTGCTCTCTTGGCCGCCGCTGCACACTGGGCCAGGGTTTTAACATGGTATCCACAATGACGCCTAAATCTTTTTCCTGGGTGGTGGTTCCTAATGTGGAACCTTGCATCGTGTAATCATAGTTTGGGTTGTTCTTCCCTAGGTGCATAACCTTGCACTTGTCCACATTAAATTTCATCTGCCATTTTGATGCCCAGTCTTCCAATTTATCAAGATCCTCTTGCAATTTTTCACCTTCGTCTTGGGTTTTAACAACTTTAAATAGTTTTGTGTCATCTGCAAATTTGATAACCTCACTCGTTATTCCACTTTCCAGGTCATTTATGAATATGTCAAAAAGCAGCGGACCCAGCACAGATCCCTGGGGTACACCACTATTCACCTTTCTCCATTGGGAAAATTGGCCATTTAGCCCTACCCTCTGCTTTCTATCTTTTAACCAGTTCCCGATCCACAATAGCATACTGCCTTCTATCCCATGACTCTTTAGTTTTGCCAAAAGTCTCTGATGAGGGACCTTGTCAAAGGCTTTTTCTGAAAGTCCAAATACACAATATCAACCGACTCACCTTTGTCCACCTGTTTATTCACTCCTTCAAAAAAACATAACAGATTAGTAAGACAAGATCTTCCTTGTCTAAAGCCATGTTGGCTGTCTCCCATTAGGTTGTGACTATCTACATGCTGAGTAATTTTATTCTTTATGATGGTTTCTACCATTTTTTCCGGTACTGACGTCAGGCTCACCGGTCTGTAGTTTCCCGGATCACCCCTGGAACCCTTTTTAAAAATTGGTGTTACATTGGCGATCCTCCAATCTTCAGGTATTAGAGATGATTTTAATGATAGTTCACAGATTACTGATAGCAGGTCTGCAATCTCATATTTCAGTTCTTTCAACACCCTTGGATGTATACCATCCGGCCCAGGTGATTTGCTACTCTTCAGTTTATCTAATAGTTGTAAGACATCTTCCCGATGTATCGATATTTCCTTCAATTCTTCCGCACCTTTAAATACCACTTCACTCATGGGTAACATCCCTACATCTTCCTCAGTAAAGACCGAAGCAAAGAATTCGTTCAGTCTCTTAACTATCGCCTTGTCGCCTCTTAGTGCTCCTTTAACCCCTTTATCATCTAATGGACCAACTGACTCTCTCACAGATTTTTTGATACGAATGTACTTGAAAAGGTCTTTATTTTGCGTTTTTGCTTCCGCAGCAAGCTTCTTCTCAAATTCTCTCTTTGCCTGCCTTATCAATGCCTTGCATTTGACTTGCCAGTGCTTGTACTGTTTCCAGGTTTCGTCGTTTGGCTCTTTTTTCCATTTCCTGAAAGATGCTTTTTTGGCAACAACAGCCTCTCTGACCTCACCTTTAAACCATGCTGGCAGTCTTTTGGACTTCCTTCCACTTTTCTTAAAGCGTGGAATACAGCTTGTCTGGGCTTCCAAGATAGTATTTTTCAACAACACCCAAGCTTGATGTACGTCTTTAACCTTTGCAACTGCTCCTTTTAGTTTTTTCTTAACTGTTTTCCTCATTTTATCATAGTCTCCCTTTCGAAAATTAAAAGGTAGTACTGTGGATTTCCTTACTATCCCTCCTCCACTAATTAAATCAAAGGCGATCATGCTATGATCACTATTGCCAAGTGGCCCCAACACCCTTATCTCTTGCACTAGATCTGGTGTTCCACTAAGGACTAGGTCTAATATGGCTTCCCCTCTGGTTGGTTCATGAACCAGCTGCTCCAAGAAGCAGTCATTTATTTCATCTAGGAACTTTATCTCCCTAGCATGTCCTGACGTGACACTGACCCAGTCGATACCGGGGTAATTGAAATCACCCATTATTATTACTGCGCTGTAACTTTTGTTAGCTTCCTTGATTTCTTTGAGCATTTCATCATCCATTTGTTCATTCTGGCCAGGTGCTCGATAGTACACCCCCACTGCCATTGCCTTCCCCCTTTTATATGGAATTTCAATCCAATAGATTCTACAGCAGATTTTGTTTCCTGCAAAACTTTAATCCTTTGAGTCAATGCCCTCTCTAACATAGAGCGCAACCCCTGCAGCAACTAGAAAAACTTACAGCTAAATACATGTACAGTCTACCATGGCACCCATAAATATTTTAATTTCAATAATAATCTACAGTATAAGCCTGATCCTACATTGGTCATTTCAGTAGGACAAGGGACATCCATGTCAGAACATTCACAATTTCCAGAGTATTTTACAAAAGGTTCACTGAATGCAGCGCCTTTTAGAAAATCCCTTCAAGGTAATGGGAAATGCATATGTATTTTGTAGCACGGACAACTGGAGCCGCTATTTTAGAAAGAAGCACATTTCAAAAAGAGTGGCATCACGTTTCAAAAAGAGAGTGGCTCCAAACTTATAATTGTTGGCTCTTAGATGTATAAATAAATACTTTTGCAACCTGGGGGGGGGGGTGTTTATTAAAGTGCACTACCCAGGTAGTACAGGGGTAGCATGCGTTACTGATGCCGCACTACAAAGTAGCGCAGAGTCCTGCACTAAAACACCCATGCTACCCTGGCATCATGCGTCTAGGTAATGCCTGGGCATGACATGGGCATTCTCACACAGGGTTCCACTGATTTATGACTCATTCATGAGTGCTTATCTTGCTGTCCACGGAAACCACTGCTACAGGTGAATAACTGTTTTAATGTGAATCCATTGGAAAAATTTGGATTTTAAGAAAGTATAACGTCTAACCATTGGTTTCACATACTATTCAGATGCATCTAAACAAAACGGTCTCTTCTCCGATCATATAATATCCATAATGTCTGTGTCTCTTGACTAGATTGTAAGTTCCATAGCGAAGGGTCTTGTTTTACATATATCTGTACAGCACTGCAGATGTCTAGCTGTACTACAGAAACGACCAGTATTAAGAATAGTAGTAAAGTCCTGAGGGCTGTCCTTTAGCAGACTTCCTCTCTTGAGGGTGGAGCTCAGTATTGACATGAATGACCTCCAACTAAAGGTATTTACCTTTAATTGTTGCTTTCTGAAGATAACAGTATAATGGATTCACACTGATAGATTATGCCTCATGTCCTATGCCACCCAGAGGAGCTTCTCAAATTAAGAGTTCCAGAACTTATTTGTCTCATGCTTTTCCAGCAGTAGTTCAAGGTGAGTTAAAATTTTGCCTAACTACTAACTGCCATTTATGTCAACTGTCTGCTCTATTTCAACTGGGCAATCTGTAGATCTAGAGAACAGAATATGTATTTATTTATTCAACCAAGAGCAGATGGGTGTAGAGGTGTGAATCCATGAAAGCACTACTTTTGAATAACGATAAGTTATTATTTATTTATTATTTGCAAATCTCTTATATACCGCCACTTCCCAAGATCAGTGGCGGTTTACATTAAACAACAGAATACATAAAACATTGCTATGGTAAGCAGTTACATCGAACAGTGTTTAAACTATATACAGGTATATTGAACAGTGTTCAAAACTATATACAGGTAGTTAATATCAAGTACTAAGAACAGAAATCAGTACTATATATAGATAGATTTGATTAATATTTGAAACTATTTACATATATATATTGAGGTTTTATCAATGGGTTTCTATTGGAAGTAGTTTTGCAAGTATTAGGGCGAGCATATTATGGAGATCTAGGATAGCATTGCAATAGTTATAGGGAACGTTCATAGATCTAAGGAGGATGAGAGGTCTTAGCCAGTTCTTTATCTGTGTTGGAATAATATTGCGTGAACAAGTAGGTTTTTAGATCTTTTCTGAATTGTCTGGGTCCTCTAAAACACACAATATAAAATTGCTTGGTAAAGGGCAATTGAGATTAATAAAATATTTCACAATTTGTACTACTGAAATACCGCAGTCTGTAAAAATTATTTCATATTGCATCTATGATTTAATTTATTCCCATGGGTATCATTATGAAATGTGCATATTGCTTGCAAGGTAATCAGAGTATCTGATTAATTGATATGTTTCACTATTAGTAATGCTCCATACAGGTTATTTCAGAAGAGGTGAGATACAGCAAGCTTTTATCTTTAATATATTTTAGAAAATGCCAGGAGTTTCAGTGCTCTAATTCTTAAGATTTTTCCTTAAGTTTCAGTTTCAAGGAAGGACTGCCGAAACAAGTGATAAAACCTAATATAGCAAAAGTTGATGGTATTGGGTTAGAGGTCTTCTTTTCACTGGCTCTACTTTTTTCTTATTGGTACTTTGGCTTTTGTTTTACTCCATTTTCTGGTGCTTGGAAGCTGTTGATTGAATACTCTGTTGTGGTACCTTTATTCTGATTACTTGGTTTTTTCTTTGTCTGTCTCTGTGGTAGCTCTATAGTCACTCTTCCTCCATGTCTTCCATTGATCTAGTCAGTGCCTCTGATGTACACAGATTCAGCACCCAGGTACTGTATGAATCAAAAAACGGGGTTACTTATGTTACTGTTATCTATTTCTTTAGGTTCGTAATCTCACCTGCAGACCTAGTCACTCATTCTTTAATTTACATCAGTAGATAGTAGCTGGAGGAATCTGTACCATGCCAGAAGAGTGTTTATATTTTGACATTTGATTTGCTTGTAAACTTGTACGACTTTGAGACTGATGTACTAATTTGTAAAAGGGACTTTGTTCAATAAGCAGTGCAAAAATGCCAACAAAAGCACAAAAATGCTGATGTTTTTGTGAAGTTTAAACCACGAAACTCCTATTTGGAGAAATATATTGCAAAAGAGAATGTCTTTGTAGTAAATTTCCAAAAGCCCACTTTGTGCATAGGTTTACATAAATTTGCTTCAGATTTTCACAGTTAATGAGCTGCTGTACTACAAATTCATACAAAGCAGTTTATTAACATGGAAATAGTTTAACGTAGAAATCTGTGAAAAACCTTGCAGAGAAAGGCTTTGCCAGGATGGTTTCTACAATAAAAAAATAGCTGTACCTCACTGAGGTATAGTTCTTTTTTTTTTTTTTTTAACAAAAATTTTACAATATATCAAGAAGTTACAACACTCTTGAAGAAACAGGAAGGCATCAAGAAAATAAACATTAGCAAAAACCAATAAAGGTAACAATAAAGAAATTCAAATCAAGACTTCTTCCACACTAGCCCACCACAAAGGAGTAGAGAAGTCATCCTAAATATAAACCAAAAGTGATAGGAAAAATTAAGGCATTTGCAAAGCACAGAAATAATCGCTTATGAGAGAACTGGAGAGCCCCCCACCGAGGACTCCAAGCGTCTAGCATTAATGAAAGCAATAAGTTGGGACAGTTCGTAAAACACATAAGAAATTGATTTTAACTTTACTAAACATTTACATGGATGTTTGAGAAAAAACAAACCTCCCAACTGTAAGATACCAGGGCGTAACAAGAGAAATTCTTTTCTACGCTTCTGCGTAGTCCTAGCCAAATCAGGATAAATCCTAACTATTAATCCTCTAAAGGGTATATTCCTTTTCCTAAAAAAAAGCTTCAACAGCCACTCTCTATCAGATAGGAGAGCGAAGGTTACCAATAACGTAGAAGGAACAGGATCTTCACATTCAGAACTCTTCAACAACTCAGAGACATTTAAGATATTAACTTGTTTCTGAGACTTTCCCATCATAACATTCCCAATATCAGGCTCAGCCAACGTTGTCTTGGCCCTAGGTAAATAATAGACTCTAACCAAAGGTGGAATCAAATCAGAGGAAACCCCCAACACTTCTACTAAATATAAGCGAAACATTTCTCTCGGAGAGATAGACATTATTCTAGGAAAATTAATTATTCTAAGATTATTCAACCTAAGAGAATTGTCCATCTGTTCCAACTTAACCTGTGTTGAGAGAAAGGCTTTCTTAAAGACATCCACTTGTTCTTCCAACACCTCCACCTTCCGTTGTACTTCAGTTGCTTCTGAATGTAGAACAGTAACTCTTTGCTGGAAACCATCCATGGCCAACCCATACTCATCCACTTTCTGTTCCAAAAGAGATACCTTTGGCACCATCGCTTCCCCCAAAGAGAGAATAGCCTGCCAAATAGACTCCAGTGTAAAAGTCTCCGGACGCTGTAGCGTAAATTGTTGCTGCGATGATAACATCTTAGAATCGGCTTCCAAACGTGCTATCCGCTGCTGCCCTCGGTCCACAACAACCCGCTGACCGAGAGGCTCTCCTGCACCCAACAATGAAGCTGTTTCAGGCTCGTGCAGCCCAGCGGCAACCTGCACGCAAGCTTGCCACCCCTCCGCTCCCGGTTCCACCGAGCCACTAGCTACCCCCACCTTCAGGAGGGAGCCAAGCTCCAAGAAGCCTTCTGGCAAGGGCTGTCCTCGAGTCACTTTCGTTGTTGGTCTCTCAGGGGAGAGAGATATACCGGAAGCAGACGCCGAGCCACCCGACTCCAGCGTTCTGTCAGCCCGGGACACATCCCCTTCTGCCGGTGCTCGCTGAGCACGAGAAACAAAGGAGTCCATTGACCCGAAAAAATCGGCGTGGAGGTTGGGTGGACTCAGCCCACCCCTTTCCCTTACATTTCCTTCCCATGAGCAAAAGAAGAAAAACGCGCTTACAGCGAAACAGCAAATGCCGCCATCTTGACCAAGACTCCTCCCTCCAACCGATAGTTAGTTCTTTTAGGTGCACAGACTGATGCATGATCCCTGGCAGTGCCTTTATTTGGAAAGAAGACTTCTAGCTGTACATGCTGACATACTGTTAGGAGTCAGGCATGGCCATTTTGCATAGTGGTGGGACTGAGGCAGGAATTTAAGAAAGCTGATCAAGGAAGTCCTTGAGTCTGCAGATGGGTTTGGTATAGAGGATGACGCATGGTTGGGTCTTTGCTTTTTGTATTTTTGAGTCCCATATTGGGGCTGGGAAATAGAGCAGGAGACCACTAGGCCATGGGCCATCATTGGCATCTGATGTAACAATGTCATAATGCCACTCAATGTTGTATATAATTCTAGTTAAAACATTTCTTGAAACTGTATTATATAGTTCCAGTTAAATGTTTCTTCTAAGTTTACAAACTTCTGTTAATTTATAAACTGTTTGCTGTAAACTGCCCAGAGCAATATTTAAACCTGTTCCCTCTAAACCGCTTTGATTGCGTGGATAAAGTGGTATATAAAATGATAAGATAAATAAAATGAGGGATTCAAGATCTTCCCCTGGGTGGGGCATTGAAAACTGTGCAGGCAGCCCCTTTAACCATTCCTTTTGCTGTTTATGCTTGCACTGCCATAGGAACGTGTGAGAATTTTCTTGCAGTTGTTTGCTGTGAAATTTAAATGAGTTTGGAGCTCATTCACATCCTTGAGCAAAATCGTACAAATACATCCACTAAATTGTAAATATTTTTGCAGCTTAGAACGTCAGATTAAAAAAAGTTTCTCCTATCAAATTTATAAAGGCAGAATTCCAATTCAAAAGAAAAGAGAATAGTCCCAAAATAACAAGCCTCTTGAAACTCTCAAGGAAAAGGTTGAGTGATTTTAATAAGGCCCATCAGATTTAGACCTTCAGCGCATCATAAATTTAAGTGCTACACTTGCTCTCAATATCAGTCATCTGTCACAAATGATATAAATTTTTGATCTTTGCATTTAAAATCATAGTCACTTGTTGCACTGTTCCAAATTGAATGTGTGGGACAGTGCAATGAGCAATGGATTTTAAATGCAAAGATCATAAATGTATATCATATGAGACCGATGATTAATATTGAGAACAAATGTAGCGCTTGAATTTGTTCTGCTACCACTAAAAGTCCCTTATTAAAATCACTCAGCCTGTTCCTTGTGAGTTTCAAGAGGTTTGCTGTTTTGAGGTTTTCTCCTAATATATTGTCATATTCCTTTCCTTATTGAATTACGGTATCTTAAGAATCTCTACCATAAAGCAATTTTTCAACCTAACAGGCTTAATATGTCGGGTTGAAATGCTACATGATGGTGTACTATTATAAAATATAGTGCTGTACACTCACAAATAAAATAATTTAAATGAGTTTTTTCTCCATTATTTTACTTGACAAGGCTTTTTTATATATAATTAACAGGCAGTCAGAACAGCACAGTAATAAAGCTATGTAATAATGTTATTACTAGTAACCAAATATTTATAAACCACAGCTGTAAAACCATCAAAGCCACCAGGTAGGGAAAACACTGAAATCTGCTCAGCCCAGGAGATTCCTAGGGTGACTGTATCTCCAGTCAATGAACTTAAAAAGAAAAAAAAAAGTTTATACTACTTTTCTGATCATAATCAAGAGTGAACAAACAAATACAGTGTATAAAAATACAATACAATAAAAATAAAACAAAACACAGTAACCCAACCCCTCACACTTCCAAAAATAAAAAGGTGTTCAGAACATTTCGGAAGCCCAACAAATTGGAAAAATGCCTGGAACTCCACTGACAATTCATTCCACAGCTGCCACCACCCAAAATGCCTGAGACTTCAAATGAGCTTTCCGGACCTCCTCCAGACCTCGAACGGTTAACCACCCTTGCGAAAAGCACAGAGGATAGAGAGGTTCATACCACCACAGGAGACCCTGCAAATACTCTGGATGCAAATCATGTAAAATCCGAAATGCAATGATCAATAACTTAAAACAACATCGAGCCTGGATATGAAGCCAATGCAAACATACCATTAAAGGGCATGCACTATCTAGCCTTCACGCCGCCAGCGAGAGACGAGCTGCCGCATTCTGCATTCTCCAGGAACAAGCAGGAAGTCAGTCCTCACTTATGGGTGACATCTGCACCGACGGAGCCTGCGCAGAACAATTCCCCAGCTTTCAAAGAAAGTCAGTGGGATTGCTGCCACGCATGTGTGGTCCTCTTCCCGCCCAAAGGTGCCATCTTGCTCAGTCTCCCTTTTTTTGTGGAGCCCTTCGGACACATGTCCTTGTCCCTCGGAAAACGTGTTTAGTTTTCGGCCTCTGCCCTGTGTTTTTTCAGTAGCACCAGTCCTCTCCAGTCCTCCCCTGCTCTTTTTTTTCTCTTGAGTGAGTGGGCACCCTTTTTTTCCCTCAACCTAGCGGGGGCCCCTTTTTGCCCCAATGGCCACTGGTTTTAAGAAATGTGACAGATGCTCCAAAAACATGTCACTCATGGACACCCATGAATGCTGTCTTCGGTGTCTTGGGGCCGACCATGACCGAAGCTCTGCTCTCTTTGCAAGAAAATGTCCTCCAGAGCCCTGCTAAGTCGTAAGCAGAAGTCTGATGACATTTTCTGGAAGGTGGCCCCGGAATCCCCAGCGGCACCCTCGGTTCTCACTCCACTGGTGGGATCCCCCACTTCGGCCCTGCGCTCATGGTGGCACTCCGACTAGGGGTCTCCTGAAGTGGAGAGACATAAGAAGAAGACGACCTTGCTGTCGGAGGCCCAAGACGAGCGCGAGCGCTCCCACACTTGGTCGCTCAGCCCCCCGCCCCCCCAGCGTTCCCGAGAGTCAGACAAGGAGTGGTCTCGAAAGGTACCTGAGAGTTGTCCTGGTGAGGACCCACTCTCCTCCTCCACGCCACACCTGGTAACCCCGGTATCGGCGTCGCAGGGACCCATGTCCATGTGGGAGTCCCGTATGCAGGCACTAGAGCACAGTGTTTCTGCCTTCTTAGCTGCCCAGCAGGCGCTCTTGCATAGCACGGCTGGCCCGTGCCTCATGACCGAGATTCCCTCGAGAGGGACACCAAAACCTGCCCTGGAAACCCCCGAGAGCCGTGGGCCTCGTGAGGGTCCTCGGCGTCGGTCTCGATTGCCTTCCCAGTCCTCAGGAGCAAGATCCTCCAAGGCCTTTGGTTCCAAGTGGGCCTCGGCCTCTGGATGGGGCGACCAGCCTTAGTCAAACTCCTCCTCAGACCCTCTCGGGCTGGGAGTCGGACGGGATACTTCAAACCCATCCCCGCCCGCCTCTCAGAGGCGTTCGCTGCCTGAGGACACATCATTCCTAGTGTTCATGCGGGACATGGCACAGGCCCTCAGCCTGGCTACGCAGGCTGAAGAGGAGCTGCGAGCTGAAGAGCTCGATATTCTCCAGTATGAGTCCCCGCCTCTGGAGTCTTACTGTTCCAGTTCCGCCCATTTTGTCAAG
The DNA here is from genome assembly GCA_033557465.1 of Ichthyophis bannanicus. NCBI lineage: Eukaryota > Metazoa > Chordata > Amphibia > Gymnophiona > Ichthyophiidae > Ichthyophis > Ichthyophis bannanicus. The sequence goes on from CM066032.1 coordinate 341,550,553, forward strand.
GCTGCTCCTCCACATGTGGGAGACACCTGCTTCGGTCCCCATTGTGAGCAAGCGCCTCAACACCATGTATAAGGTTCAACGCGGCCTGGGGTTCCGGAAGACCTAGCATCCACACACCTCCATGGTAGTGGAGTCGGCGATGCAGAAGCAAAAGAGCCCAAAGTCACACTCTTCAGTCTCCATGTGCAGGGAATCGAGAACCATCGACGCCCTTGGGCGCAAAGTCTATCAGGGGTCCATGCTCACATGCTGCATCCAGGCATACCAATTGTATATTGGCATGTTGCTGCATGACCTCACCAAGGAGCTCAGCGGGTTCTCTGCAGGCCTTGGTGGAGAACCGCTTCTCAGGTTTCAAACCCTCCTGAGATCCATCGCAGAGTACTCAATGTACCTCTCCCATGCCGCATATGATTGGTTTGAGTCCTTCGCCCGAGTGGCAGCAGTCTTTGGATCTGGAGCAGTGGGTCCAAGAGAAGTTCCTGGACGTCCCCTGTCTCAGCAAGCAACTGTTTGGTAAACCTAAGGAGGATAAGGCCGCTGAGATAGAAACTGTGTTCGTGACTCAAACTCGTCTCTCGGGTAAGACCTCCCTCCCTCGAAAGAAGCAGCAAACAAAGAAGCCGTTCTTCCAAAGAAAGGGGCTCCCCTACCGTGGTTACCCACCCTTCACACCCACCCCCACGCCGGCACCCAGCATGCAAGGGAATAGAGGTGCGCATGGCCACCACAAGCCTAAAGAGCCTAAGGCCAAGAAACCGGCGCCACCCCAACATGTGCAGGGTTTTTAATGTTTACGGCATAGCCTCTCACCCCCTGGCAGCACTTCCGCCAGTGGGGGGATGCTTGTCTCTGTTCACCCCGCAGTGGGCGTCGATAACGTCCGGATACCTGGGTCCTCCAGGTAGTCCGAGACGGATATTGTCTCCACCTAGACAGGCGCCCTCCTCGCTTCTCACCAGCGGAGCCTACTCTGCTCCTTTCGCACCAGACCTTCTTGCAGCGGGAGCTGTCCAACCTCCTCGCCCAACTGACAGTTAAAGGTACCGCTGCACCTTCGAGGCCGTGGGTTCTACTCCCACTGCTTTCTCATTCCAAAAAAGATGGGGGGGGGGGGCCTATGCCATATCCTCAATCTCCGGAACCTAAACAGGTTTCTGGGGCGGGAGAAGTTCAAAATGTTATCGCTTGGCATCCTGCCGCCCTTCTTTCAGCAGGGTGATTGACTATGCTCCTTGGATCTCAAGAATGCTTATGCCCATTTCCTAGTCCACCCCAGCACAGGCAATACCTGCGCTTCAGGGTGCAGGGGGAACACTACCAATACAGAGTGCTCCCCTTCGGGCTTGCGTCTGAACCGTGGGTTTTCCAAAGTGTCTCTCTATGGCCGCTACCCGTGGCCGCCACCTCCCTCAGGCGGCAGGGCATACCTGTCTTCCCCTACCTCAATGACTGGCTCATCACCGGGACCTCGATCGGCGAAGCCCGCCTGGCGGCGTCGCGCACAATCCTCCTCAAACCCTTCAGCTGCTTGGTTAACTACTCCATATCCCACCTCGAGCTCGTGCAGACCCCTGGAATTCATTGGCCCATGCCTTGACACGAAGCGAGCGATCACCTTCCTGCCCGTGGACCAGTCAGACAGCCTCCGGGCCATGGTGGCCAAGGCCCAGAACAGGGCTTGGGTTACAGCACGGACCATGCTGCGCCTCCTAGGACACATGGCCTCCACTGTCCAAATGGTCCCCCACACCCTCATGCACATGCGGACAGCCCAATGTTGCCTCAGGGCACAATGGAGCCAGGCCTTCGGCCACCTCAGAGACCCTATCTGGGTCTCCTGCAGTCTCCAGAGCTTCCACAGAGAACAGTTACAAATAATAACAATGAAATGCAATAACTATTTACACGAGGAATAATCATTAGTGGTCTGGGATAGAGTTATGTGAAGAGAGTGTGAAGCAAGAGTTAGGATATGGGGGAATGCCATTGGAATGTTGACCTGTGATATATATGAAGTCTGTGGTGGCTGATCACATTGATAATAGTCTGTAAAGATGAGATAAGAGAGGAAAGGTAGTGAGAAGCTGCAGAATGAATGTACTTATTGGTAAGTAGGAGAAGTTTGAACTGGATGCGGAAACTGAGCCAGTGAAGTAACTTGAGAAGAGGGGTTACATAAGTATATCAACACTGGCATAAGATAAGCTGTACAGCTGAGTTTTGAACAGATTGAAGGGGAGAAAGATGATTCACAGGGAGACCAGTGAGAAGCAGGTTACAATAGTCCAGACGGGAGGTAACTAGTGAGTGAATGAGGGTCTCAGTAGTGTGTGTAGAAAGAATGGGACAAATTTTGCCAATGTTATAGAGAAGGAAGCGACACGTTTTAGCTATCTGTTGGATGTGTGCAGAGAGAGAGAGAGAGAGTGTCAAAGATGACCCCAAGGTTGCAAGCTGGGGAAACAAAAAAGGAGTGCAGTGTTGTTCACAGAAATAGAGAAGGGAGGAAGGGGGAGGTGTTTAGGGGAAAAGAAGAGTTCAGTTTTGGCCATGTTCATGTTCATTGAAACATCCAGGCAACAATGCCTGATAGCAGGCAGAGATCTGGCCTGGATTCTTGGAGAGATTTCAGGTGCAAAAACGTAGATCTGACAGTCGTCAGCATTGTTGGTACTGAAAACCATGAGAAGAAATAAGTGCACCAAGCGACATGAGTGTAGAGAGAGAAAAGGAGAGGTCCCAAGACAGAGCCCTCAGATACACCATCTGAAAGAAGGATGGCATTAGAGGAGGATCTATGAGAACATACACTAAAAGTGTGATGGGAGAAATAAGAAAACCAGGACAGAACAGAACCCCTAAATCCAAGTGAAGACAGGGTTTCGAGGAGACAGTGTCAAAGGGCAGCAAAAAGGTCAAGAAGGATGAGAATCGAGTAGAGGCCTTTGGATTTGGTGAGGAACAAGTCGCTGGAGACTTTGGCAAGAGCTGTTTATCATTAGGTGCTGGATCCAGCCCCAAAAAATTCTCCTGCATACCAGACAAAAGCTGATCAAAGGCACTCCCTAGTAATAGCAACAAATGTTTTCTCACTATGTTCTCCCAACTGCTCCACACATAAGATATGCCATACTGGGTCAGACCAAGGTCCATCAAGCCCAGTATCCTGTTTCCAACAGTGGCCAATCTAGGTCATACGTACCTAGCAGTTTCCCCAAAAGACACAGGTTCCGCAATGCTTGTATTTGGGTCAAGCATTGATATCCTGGGTCCCTTTATAATAATGGTTTATGGACCTTTCCTCCAGGAACTTGTCCAAACCTTTTTTTAAACCCAGCTACACTAACAGCCTTTACTACATCCTCCGGTAACATATTCCAGAGTTTGATTACACGTTGAGTGGAAATATATTTTCTCTTATTTGTCTTAAATAGTTTACCCTATAGCTTCATTGCATGTCCCCTAGTCTTTCTATATTCTGATAACGTAAACAATCGCTCTACGTTTACCCGTTCCACTCTGTTCATTAATTTATAGACTTCTATCATATCTCCCCTCAGCCATCTCTTTTCCAGGTTAAAGAGCCCTTACCTTTTTAGCCTTTCTTCATAGGGGTATCCTTCCATCCCCTTTACCTTTTTGGTGGCTCTTCTCTGAACCTTTTCTAAAAACGCTATATCCTTTTTAAGATACGGCAACCAGAATTGCACACAATATTCAAGGTGCGGTCGCACCATGGAACGATAGAGGCATTATCCTTTGTTTTATTTTCCATTCCTTTCCTTATGATACCTAGCATTCTATTTGCTCTCTTGGCTGCCGCTGCAAACTGAGCGGAGGGTTTTAACATGTTATCCACAATGACGCTTAAATCTTTTTCCTGGGTGGTGGTTCCTAATGTGGAACCTTGCATCGTGTAACCATAGTTTGGGTTGTTCTTCCCTAGGTGCATAACTTTGCACTTGTCCACATTAAATTTCATCTGCTATTTTGATGCCCAGTCTTCCAATTTATCAAGATCCTCTTGCAATTTTCCACAATCCTCATGGGTTTTAACAACTTTAAATAGTTTTGTGTCATCTGCAAATTTGATAACCTCACTCGTTATTCCCTTTTCCAGGTCATTTATGAATATGTCAAAAAGCAGCAAACCCAGCATAGATCCCTGGGGTACACCACTATTCACCTTTCTCCATTGGGAAAATTGGCCATTTAGCCTTACCCTCTGCTTTCTATCTTTTAACCAGTTCCTGATCCACAATAATATACTGCCTCCTATCCCATGACTCTAGTTTTGCCAAAAGTCTCTGATGAGAGACCTTGTCAAAGGCTTTCCGAAAGTCCAAATACACTATATCAACCGATTCACATAGTTGCGTATCCAACGGTCGAACACCTAACTAATGATGATTATGAGATGGATAGGTTTATAAAGGCCCAATATGGTACTCGTATCTTATTGTAAAGTGATAGGTCATTTTTCAACATATATGTCATCTTCTCTATCAAAACAACCTCCCATATTTGGACACACAAAAAGGGGTATGGAAGGAGTTGTTTTTCAGAACTTGGTACTAGTGATCCTAGCAGCATAAATGTAACTGTATATTAAATTTGTACTGTCATTTTCTGGTGCCATCACCCTTGGAAAAATCTAATGTACACAGTTGTACAGTCAAGTGTACTTCACGATTCAAAATCCCTGCAATCTTGTTCTACCCCCTTGGCAAAAGCTTTAGACCAGCTGTGGTGGTATTTCCCTTCTTCCTACAACACACATGAAATAAAAAGAAGGAAACTTGCACAACCCCCCCCCCCCCCCCCAAAAAAAAAACAAAACGGGGAAACCCGTGTGCCCTGTGAAGCAACTTCATAATTCCATCTTGTAGCTACAGGTATTTGTAAGCTACCCTCTCAATGTCCCTCCCATCAAATAAACATCAAGTCTCTATACTCATATCCTATTTGAAGGGAGGAGAGATGCTCTGTTTTAAGGGACAGGGTAAGAATTTTATATAAAACTGATGTGTCTACCACTCCCTGGTTCCTGTACAACTAACTGCTCAAAATCAGTAGGGGGTCCTATGTATTCACCAACTGGCCTATTCTAGCTATTGTCCCCCATCCCATTTCCAACTAAGCATGTGCAAGTGTTAACCACAGATTTGTAACTCATACTATGGAAATCCTCAAAAGATTTTAAACCCTTCTTATCCCATAATTATCAAAAAAAATTATAAGACTACCCTCCACAAGTCCTCCATATCTGGATGTAAAGTATGAATCAAGATATTTGGATTCTGCTTTAGTACAAGAGAGGGTGAGGGTGCTCCCAAAAGGATTCCTTACTCTCTACAAAGCATTTGCCAAATCTTAACTGCATGGCCAAAACTGATGCAGTACACACAACCTTTCTAACATGTAGAACGGGGTGGAAAGCAAAGCAAAGCCTCTAACCCTGTGTCAGCCTAGTGAGCTTTGAGTTGTATCTAGGTTGATTATGATGCACCTAACCAGTCATGCAAACATGCTAATACACTTGCCACATAATATCTCCTCAAGTTCAGAAGGATCATTCCCCCCCAACAGCTTTGGCTTCCAAAGCATGGACATCTTAATCCTTGGCACCATACTCTGTTATAAGCTTAACATATCATCATTGAGCTTATGAAAAAAGAGTTTGAAACATGCATAGCAAGTGCTGGAATAAATACATAAGCCTAGGCAATACCTTCATTTTCAGCCAGCCCATGAGCTCGAGATTCATCAAGGCCGTAAGGTCCTCCTTAATACAATTATGTCCCAATAATCTGCTAGTCTTATATAGGTGCCCTGTAATGTGAATAGTCAGATATGTAAACCTATTGGAAGTTGTCTTAAACTGAGCCATTGCTCCTGGGAGGTTTATGGAAAGCCGTGAAACTAAAGTTAAGGTTTCTGCTGATTTCTCTTTGTCAAAGCTTCTAAAACTCTTGGGACCAATATGGAAAAGTGTATCAAGCAACAAAATTCTGTTTGTATAAAGAGAGATTTTGTGTGCTCTACCACCAAATCTAAACCCCATAATGCTTAGATTGAATTATATAGCTTGCACAACACCACCACCACCATTTTAAGAGAATGGGGAAAGGGAACAGCCTTGATGTGTACTATTCAAAATGGGTAAAGGTTGCAAAGAACCGAAAGGACAGCCAATATTTCTTTATACAGGCAAACAAAAAAAAAAGGATTTTATTTTAGCATCCATTTTTAGCATCCAGCACAAGAAAAGCCCCCAGAATTTTGTATTTTTTGAGCTAGTGCTTTAAGATCAAACATCCTCCTCGTATTAGCAAAAGAAACCTGTTCCTTTTATAAAACTGGCTTGGTCGGGCTGGATCAGTCCTAGCAATACCTGCTCTAGCAAAGATTGTAACACTTTCACTAGAATCTTTAGGTTGGAATTCAATAAAGAAATTAGTCTGGATGAGTTGGCATCTAAGTTGTTATCCTTGTGTATGAATACAATACTTGCATCTGTCATGTTCTGCAGTATTAATCTGTATGCTTCTGCATATAGACAAAAACATTTGACAATAGAGTGGTCAATCTCAGAAAGTATTTTTTATAAATCTGAAACCCATTTAGGCTCCGGCATTTTACCATTCAGCAAATTTTACTCACTTTCTGTATCAAAATGGATGCTGCCAAAGCTGCCTGCTGCTGTTCTGCAACTTCCAGCAACCTAAGTTTAAGTACTCCGACATGTCCCTGAATAGCCATCCATTCATACCAACATATAGCTGTATATAAAATGAATGAAATGTCTCAGTAATTTCAGTGGAGTTGAGTGACTAGTCCCTCCTGCCCCTCTTGTATGAATAATCAGGATAACCATACTTTGTTTCTTTTTCTTCAGTCTACTAGCCCAAAAGGCTCCTGCCTTATTCTCATGCTCGTAAAATTGTTGACATGAATAAAGGAAGGATTTTTCTGTATGTTTTATCTGTAATTGTGCTGATTCAGATCACAGGGCCTGCAATCTTTTTAACACTTTTCAGATGCCCACTTGTTATACTGACTTTGAAACTGGCCAATCTTTCTTTCTAAGGTTTTTTTCTGAGTATTTTTCTAGCTGGCAAAATTTATCTCATTTTAGCACTGGGTTAAGATTGTCTCACAGTAACACACGGGACTGTAAGGCTCACAAGAACAGATAGAAAGAAATTCCTCTGTGGAATCCTTAATTCTCCAGGAACAAGCAGGAAGTCAGTCCTCACTTATGGGTGACGCCTGCACTGACAGAGCCCGCAAAGAGCAATTCCCCAGCTTTCAAAGAATGCCTTTGGGATTGCTACCACACATACATGGTCCTCTTCCCGCCCAAGGGTGCCATCTTGCTCAGTCTCCCTTTTTCCGCGGAGCCCTTCAGACGCACATCCTCGTCCCTCGGGAAAAAGTTTGTTTTCCTCACCTTAATAGGCTATACCCCTTTTTTCCGGTTGCACCGGTCCTCTACCCATTCTCCCCTTGCTCTCTTTTGGAGCTTGCGGGGATACCTTTTCTAAATTTTTTCTTCCCCTGCTTCGCGCCCTTTTTTTTTCTTTCCAACCGTTCGCCACATGGGTCTTTGACCTCGCAGGGGCCATTTTTGCCCCCATGGCTACCGGGTTTAAAAAGTGCGATAAATGCTCTAGGAACATGTTGCTTACGGACACTCATGACTGCTATCTAAGGTCTGGGAGCCAACCATGACCCAGAGCTCTGTTTGCTCTGTAAGAAAATGTCTCTAAGGCCCTGCTCAGCCGTAAGCAGAGGTCCGAAGACATTTTTCAAAAGGCTGCCTCAGAGTCCCGGGTGGCACCTTTGGTCATCTCCCCTCCGGTGGGCTCTCCCCCTGCGGTACCACATTCCAGGCGACATTCAAACTCTGTTCAAGGCTCTACGGGACAGGACATCACTGATTCTCGTGGTCCCCTCGTGGCCTCGGCAGCCTTGGTTCCCACTCCTGCTCCGGCTATCGTCGGAGCTTCCGATTCCCCTGGGCTTTGCCAGGGACTTGCTGACATAGGAGGAGGGTCGGGTACTACACCCGAACTTACCCTCCCTATCCCTCACGGCCTGGCGGCTGAACGGGTTTCTCTAGCCTCTCTGGCCCTTCCGGAAGAGGTCGAGGAAATCCTCCTTGCCTCGAGGAAGGACTCCACGAGGCAAGCTTACACCTTTAAGTGGAAACGCTTCTCCGTCTGGTGCTCAGAGCACCAGATCGACCCCTTCTCATGCCCAGTTCAGTGAGTTCTCCAGTACCTTCTCCACCTCTCGAGGGAGGGACTGAATTCGAACTCTGTTAGAGTTCATCTGAGTGCCATATCGGCTAATCATCTCCCTAGCAAGGGAAGCCTCTTTCGGGGCAACCACTAGTCTCCCGCTTCATGCAGGGCCTTCTGTTATCCAAGTCGCCCATCCGTCCCCCTCCGGCGGAATAGAACTTGAACGTGGTTCTCATGCAGCCCACTCGTTCACCCTTCGAGCCGATGGTGACGTATTCACTCCAGCATTTGTCCTGGAAGGTGGCCTTCCTGGTGGCGCTGACCTCGGCTCGCTGAGTCAGTGAGCTTCAAGCGCTCATGGCTGGCACCCCTTACACCAGGTTTTATCGTTACAGGGTGGTCCTCCGGACACATCCTAAGTTCTTACCCAAGGTCGTGTCAGCCTTTCATCTCAACCAAGAGATAGTGCTCCCGACCTCTTCTGAGGCCCCACACTGATCAGGCGTCGGCAACTCTCCACACCCTCGACTGCAAGCGGGCCCTCGCCTTCTACTTGCAGCGTACCCAGCCTCATCGCAAGTCTGACAGGCTCTTCCTGACCTACAATCCCAATAGGCAGGGACAAGCAGTCACCAAATGCACCCTCTCTGTTTGGGTGGCGGACTGCATCACATTCGCTCATGCGAAGGCAGGCGTCCCTCTGGATCGTCGAGTCACTGCACATGGGGTCCGAGCCAAAGTGACCTCGGTGGCCTCGCTACGCTCCGTGCCCATGATGGACATAGGCCGGGCGGCAACCTGGTCTTCTTTGAATACCTTCGCCCATCCACTACTGCCTGGAGAGGGAATCCTGTCGGGACAGCGCCTTCAGCTAGGCTGTACTCTGTAATCTGTTCAGGGTTTAAGCAACTCCTGCCCTCCGAAACGTCTTCATGGCTACTGAGGGTTTGGCCCCGAGAACTCGAGGTCTTGGGCTCCTTCAGGCTTCTGCTTACAGCCTCCTGCTTACAGCCTCACGGGGGCAAGGTTTTGTTTTATTTTTTTGGTTACAGGTTCGGTAGCCGGTAGCTAGGGAGTCCCATAAGTGAGGACTGACTTCCTTCTTGTTCCTGGAGAAAGTGTAGTTACTCACCTGTAACAAGTGTTTTCCAGGGACAGCAGGAATCGGTCCTCACTATCCTCCCTCCTCCCCTGATGAGTTGCTGAATTTTTGTCCTTCCTTGCCATCTGCTTGGTAGGGCTCGAGCTAAGGGACCTGACAGAGCAAGATGGCACCCTTGGGTGGGAAGAGGACCACGCATGTGTGGTAGCAATCCCAAAGGCTTTCTTTGAAAGCTGGGGAATTGCTCCATTCGTGCTCCGTCGGTGCCGATGTCACCCATAAGTGAGGACTGATTCCTGCTGTCCCTGGAGAACACCTGTTACAGGTGAGTAACTACGTTTTATCTTGGCAAAATTTGCTGTATCTAATGAGGACACATTGATCCTCTAAAACATAATTGAATCAGACTCAAGGTCAAAACTCAAGAGAAACATGATAAGATTATGATCAAAGATATGGCTAGGAAAATCTACATCTCTCCAAGTAAACTTCAGAAGGCTGGAGAACATAAAATTCAATGCAACTGTAAGTGTTATGGACCTGAGAGTAGCAAGTAAAGACCCTGATGGATACTGCACCTGCCAAACATTCTCCACCTTCACATACTGCATCAGTTTATTAGCAATTTGTAACAATTCAATTTTCTCTCATGCCCTTGTCATGACAACTCTACCTCTGCCTCTTCCATTTACTCCTCGATAGTATCCAGGCAAGTTGTATTTTTTCTGCTTGTAGAGGTAAGCTGTGTGACTTTGTTAACAGTCTCCAATTCCATTCCAATACTATTTATTTGTTGTTTAATAACACAGGTACACTACCAAAAAACTGCCTCCAGTTTTGCAACTGATTCCTATAGATTTTGGGGTGCTGAATCCAGGAAAAATAGCCAAAATGTTCCATCACGTCACGTTTTCTTGCAAAATTAGATTTCTTACCCATATAAGGAATGTTCACATAATTTCTTTTTAGCCGACTGCAGTTTAATTTCTTGGCCCAAAATAGAGGTTGTAATGGTTAACTAACTAGAAACACTCCCTCATGATATTTTAGTGTTTTGTATTCATTTTATACATTAACAGGACAATTGGGAGGCGGGGGGCTAAATCCAGTACTCGCGCTGGCGCATGTTCTTTCCTGTTCGCCTCGCCTCGTTCGCTCGCTCAAACACGGTGGTTGCGACATGAACGTTCCTGTCAAATTTCAGTTTCTTGCAAGTTCATTATTACCTTTTGTTTGCTCAGTCGTAATCCAGCTTTATTCCGAAGTGGTTCACTACAGTTGTAGTTTGCAGTGCTGTGTATTTGTGATGGCTCACAGAGCCAGAGGTTGCGTCAACTCTCCGGACAGTTTTTGTTTTATTTGTGGGGAATATACCGTGAAAAAGCGGCAGAGGAACATTTCTGCATTTATTAAAAAAGTATATTTCGCCTATTTCGGTTTGAAGTTAGGCGATCAAGACAAACCGTGGGCTCCTCACAAAGTGTGCAAGACATGTGAGGAAGATCTACGCTTATGGATGAAAGGTAAAAAACAAGCATTTCGTTTCGGAATACCTATGATGTGGCGTGAACAAAGAGACCACAGCAGTGACTGCTATTTTTGCTCTTGCATTGTGAAGGGATACAACTTAAAAAATAAGAACGTAATAAGTTACCCCAACCTTCCCTCAGCAATTAGGCCTATGCCTCATAGCAACGAAGTACCTGTGCCTGAACCACCAAAATCTTTGGATCATATTTGTGTGGACGGTTCTGATCATGATGAGACTCATCAGATGGCTTTTCCCGATGAGTCCAGTACTTCCGAGTTTGAAACTGAACCAGATCCGAAACCTGAACTTTTCTCTCAAGCTGAATTGAATGATTTAGTCCGGGATTTAGGACTCCCAAAAGATGCTGCCCAACTGCTAGGTTCTCGGCTTAAACAGAAAAATCTATTGTCACCAGGAACAACTTTTTATTGGTACCGCAACCGTGAGACACAATTTTTGAAGTATTTCAGCAAAGAGGAAGATTTGGTATTTTGCAACGATATATACGGAGTGATGGAAAAGTTTAAACTCAAGTATGATCCTGCTGAATGGCGGCTGTTCATTGATTCGTCAAAAGACAGCATAAAAGGTGTTCTTCTTCATAATGGCAACACATTCGCTTCAGTTCCTATTGCTCACTCTGTTATTCTCCAAGAAGAATACGAGAATTTGGCCCTGATTCTTCAGAAGATTCGTTATGATGAGCATAAGTGGATGATTTGTGGAGACTTTAAAATTCTATCCATGCTATTAGGGCAGCAATCCGGTTTCACCAAATATCCCTGCTTCCTTTGCTTGTGGGATAGCCGGGCCCGCGACCTACACTGGGGGAAAAAAGACTGGCCAATTCGGGAGTATTTGAGACCCGGTGAGAAAAATGTTCTTCATGAGAGCTTGGTACCTCGTGATAAAATTCTATTACCACCTCTCCACATTAAGTTGGGTCTCATTAAGCAATTCATCAAGTCCCTTCCAAAAGATGGTGAGTGCTTTCGGTACCTTTGCTCAAAGTTCCCCCGACTTTCTGAAGCAAAGCTAAAGGAAGGAGTGTTTGTTGGCCCTGATATAAGGAAACTCATTTCAGATGGAGCATTCGCTGAAACGATGTCTGAGAAGGAAAAAGAAGCCTGGGATTCCTTCAAGGATGTTGTTCTCAAATTCTTGGGGAACAGGCGGGATGAGAACTATAAGGATATTGTTGCCAGGATGCTCAATGCCTTCAAAGAACAAGGCTGTAACATGAGCCTGAAAGTCCATTTCTTGCACTCCCATGTGAACTACTTTCCCGAAAACTTGGGGGCGTACAGTGAAGAACAAGGTGAAAAGTTTCACCAGGACATCAAGGACGCAGAGAGAAGGTACCAAGGAAGATGGAACACCACTATGATGGCTGATTTCTGCTGGTTGTTGCTGCGGGAAACCCCAGATGAAAAATACGCCAAGCAGCGCACCAAGAGAAGCATTCGGGGGAAGAAGAAACGGGCCCACCAGGAGATTGATTGACCCAAGAATGACTTTAAAATCTAAACTGTGTTGACAAATATCGTGTTTTTACTAAACTTTGAAATAAAAATTTGCTAGTTATTACCACAGTGTCGGATCTCATTTATTAGAATTTTATTTTCACACCATCGGGTGTTTGTCTTCATGTATTGCAATGGTGCGGTTTGCGTTTTCTATTCTTACATACATACCTGTACAACATTTTTTGCACATTTCTTTGCTTTGCTTTGTGTCTAACCTCGCTCTTATATGCTCAATGTTTGTGCACATGTATGTGGCTGTTTTAAGTGCAGACAATTTTGCTATCATCACAGTGTGTTTTGTTGACATTACTCTATTCTTATGTGCTGCCTTGTTACAATTTTCTTTATTCTTATTTGAATAACTACTAAACAATTAGTATAAAGAATTCATCCAAGAAACATTTATCTCGATCGCACTCAATCTGAAACGTTCACCTCAAACTGCTAACCCAATGTAGCAAAAAATCTGTACGTGATGGAGAAAATTGGTTACCAGATTTGGATTCAGCGCACCAAAAAACGTAAAAATCAATCGAAACATTAGAGGCAGTTTAAAAAAAATTTTTTTTACTGTACCTGTGTTGTCTGTCGACAGTCTGTGAGCACAAGCTCTCTAATTCTTTCAATATGTTCGTCGATTCGGGCAGTTGATGGACGCCCAGAACGAGGTTTGTCATCAATCGACATGTCGCCATTTTTAAACCGAGCAAACCATTGGTACACTTGACTTTTTCCCATAGCGTCATCTTGATAAGCTGTTTTCAACATTAAAACAGTTTCAGCAGCATTTTTACCAAGTAAAAAGCAAAATTTCACAGCTGCATGTTGTTCACTTAAACTTGTCATCATAAAAAAAGAAACAAGAACAAAACAGCGCTAGCAAAAACAATCACTGCAGATGAACAGAGCAAGCCAGGTCGACAACACAGGCGGCACTGAACTGACAATGAGTTGCACTATACACGCCTAGCGGCAGAAGTGCGTACTACACAAGCTCCGCCCATGGCAATGTTGTTCCTGTTTTTTTGGGGTACCCCCTCGTATTTGTGGGTGTTTTCTGAGGTCCTGCTCCTGGTTCTTCATCTGTGAACACAAAACATATATATTTGTAAAGCAATTCCGCTTAATCCTTATCGGCTTATACATTTCCCCCCCCCCCCCCCTGTACCCTTGAGTCTGACAATACCACTTTTGCCCTTCCTCTTCTCACTAATATACCTGAAAAATGTCTTATCCCCCCATTTTATTGCATTGGCTATTTCCTCCTCCTTTTGAATCTTTGCCTTCTTGACTACTTTGCTTGCTTCTCTAAGTTTTTCCAAATACAGATGCCTGTCTTCCTCTCTCTGTGATCTCTTGTATTTCATGAAGGCCTCCCTCTTTTTCTTCACTTTTTCAGCTACTTCCTTCGAAAATCATAGCGGTCTCCTTTTCCTTTTGCCTTTATTTACCATTTTAACAAAAAGTTTGGTTGCCCTTAAAATATCCCCTTTCAGTTTTGCCCACTTTTTCTACATCCCCCAGCTGTTCCCATCCCACTAACGACTCCCTGAGGTATTGGCCCATCTTTGCAAAGTTAGTCTTCCTAAAGTCTAAGATCCTCACCTTGGAATGGATTCTAACAGCCCTAGTCCTAATACTGAACCACACCATCTGTTGATCACTGGATGCAAAATGATCTCCCACTACAACATCAGAAACACTTTCACCATTGGTAAGCACCAAGTCCAGTATGGTCCCTTCACGTGTGGGGTCTGTTACCAATTGCCTGAATAGTTCTCCCTATAGAGAATCCAGGATCTCCTTACTTCTAGATGATACTGCAGCAGGAATGTGCCAATCAACATCTGGCATATTGAAATCTCCTATCAGTAGCACTTCCCATTTCCTAGCAATGCTGCGTATGTCTTCAATGGACTCTCTGTCCACCTCTTCCTCTTGTGAGGGAGGTCTGTATATCACACCAATGCAAATAGATTTCTCTTTCCCTCTTTCTAGTTTAACCCACAATGCCTCCTCTCTCCCTTTTAAGCTCTGTAATTCCAAAGCTTTAATAGTAGTTTTTACATATAGTGCCACTCGGGGTCCCCTTCTTCCTACCCTGTCCTTTCTGAATAAAGTATAGCCAGGTATAGTTACATCCCAATCATGGTTTTCTGTGAACCATGTTTCTGTAACTGCCACTAAATCCAAGTCAGCCACTCCCACCAAAGCTTCAACATCAGGGATCTTATTTCCCATTCTACAGGCATTTATACACACTGCTTTCCATATGTTACCCCTGTTACCCATTTCCATAAAGGTATTTAATGTATCACCTACCTGGGGGCTTTCTTCACCCATCCCCAACAAATCTAGTTTAAAGCCCTCTTCAGTAGATTAGCCAGTCTACTACCGAAGATGCGTTGACCTTTCTTGGACAGATGGATGCCATCTCTGCTCTGCAACCCTTGGAACAGCATCCCATGGTCTAGGAAACCAAAACGCTCTCGATGACACCATCCACGCAGCCATGCATTCATCTCCAGGATGCGAGCCTCTCTGCCTTGGCCTTTACCCTCAACAGGGAGGATTGAAGAGAACACCACCTGTGCACCTAACTGCTTCACCCTCTGTCCCAGAGCCATGAAGTCACTTTTGATACGTTCCGAGGTATACCTGGCAGTATCATTTGTTCCAACATGGATTAGCAACATTGGGTAATAGTCAGTGGGCTTGATGAGTCTCGGCAAACTCTCCGTAACATCTTGGATTTTGCACCAGACAGACAGCATACCTCTCTGGACATCAAGTCTGGTCGGCAGATGGACGCCTCAGTACCCCTCAGAAGAGGGTCTCCAACCACCACTACCCTTCGTTTCCTTGTGGTCACTGATTCTGCAACTTTGGGGTACTTGAGCTCTGGTTCTTCCCTTTCCAGGGATGCTTTCACCTCCTCCACTTCCAGGGCTGCATAATGGTTTTTCAATTCAAGGGCTGGAGAAGTTGGATTGGTGATTTTGCAGGCCCTGGTGACTTGTGTCCAACCATCGACATTCTGTTGGCACCCATCTTCTCCTGTGCTGGAGAGCTTGGTTGCTGCAAGAAGCATCTCATCAATGTACTTCTCACTGTCTTGAATGCTCCTCAGCCTCGCCACCTCCTCTCTGAGTTCCTCCACTTGTTTCCTCAGAGCTTCAGCATGCAGGCACCCTGCACATGGAACTGGTCCTTCAACTGGCATTAGGACCTCTGTCTGGACCAAGGCAGAAGCTGTAACGGGGGCAACAGCTTTAGCAATACGTTTTTTCCCAGCCATTGTTCTGTTCGTGGAGCTTAGGTATCTGTTAAAGCAAAAGAGAGAGATCTACCAAGTACCAGCCGGTTTCCCAGCTGTCCTTTCAGAGAAAAAGCAGTTAAATCTCTTTAATTATATTTATGAGCATAGCCATCCCAGCCCTCTGGGGGTTAGGTGCCAAAACTGAATAGCAACAGCCTCCCCAAGCAGCCTGTAGTTTCCGATGTTTGCCAGCATCCAAATGAGTCTCCTGGAGGAATCCCACCATAGTCTTATAATTGTGCAAGGCCGTCAAAACCTTTTTCCGTTTTAATGGGGTATCCCAACCCAGCTACATTCCAAGTACACATCACCAATAACTCCATGGATATCGCACACACTCCATCAACCCACAATACACCTCCATAGGGTCCTGCCAAACAGTTCGCATTTGAACCACACAATTCCCTCTAACAGCCACACATCCAAACCCTCCCCTGCCCTACAATCCCTAAACCCTCCCCCACACTCCCTTACCCCCTCCCACACTCCCTTACCCCCCCCCCACACTCCCTTACCCCCCAATCTCTTACCCCTACCTTCCCCACTGCACCTGCATTCAGTGCATTGAGGGGAGTAGTAGCCACCACCAGAGCAGCTGCCACATCCATACCAACCCTCACCATCCATCCCACCACACAGCCACAACTGAAAACATTCCATTCCAACAAACTCAAACCCTCACAGCCTTTACGTAGCACATATTCATATCAGCCACCCAACCCTTGTAGCCTCCAATAGCTACCCCAACTACCAACCCAATACCCGCCTGCTAGCAGGTGACTGTTGAAACAGAAACCATTAACTCAAATGGATGTGCAAGGCAGTAAATCTGCAACCAGAGACCCCAAAAAAAGTGGTGAATTAGGTGGTGAGACAGTTCACTGTCCATTCCAGAGCTGCTGTCATGCTACACCATGCCAGCATTGACAGAGTCCCCTCAGAATCCTTTGGGTCACAAATTCTAATACATTCACCAGGCTGGTCTGCAGTGCTCTGGTTCTGAAGGCACTTCCCACCCACTGATACTCGCCATTTTGGTCGGAGAGAGCCCATTAGGGGTTCTGACAATGACTGATTTGGTGCCCCCGATACCAGTCCCAATTTCCTTTAGTTGTCCCCAAGCCTCATCCACTGTATGGCTCCTCCCTTTAGGCCTTACCCTCCTTAGTAAAAATGTAAGCCATATGGGTGGAGCCAACGATACCAGAGACAGGTTTGCATCAACACACTCATGACATGACATAACTCCCTCCATTTCTGCAAAGTCACCTGGAGCAAGTCTCCAAAAAGCGTAACCCTATGCCCATTCTAATTTAATGCAGACATTTTCCTGGAAGCCTGCAAGTATTGCTCTTTCATAGGGAATCGAGTAATGCATACCACAATGTCTCTCGGGGACCCAAGGGCCCAGTGGGTATGCTCAATCGCTACCTGGGGATGGTCCACTCCCAGATTCAGTGACTGTAGGATCTGTCAAAACACCCGCTGTACCACTGCAAATGCATTTTTGTAACACTCAAATTCTGGCACCCTGCACACCCACAGATTGTTTTGGTGGGCATAGTTCTCGGTGTCCTCCAGCTTGCCCTGTATCTCTAGCCAGGCCGCTTCTAACTTGCTTGAGCACCCTGCAAGTTGCTCTGTGTCTGCATCTTGCACTCCATCACGTTACTGTATCTTGCACCCCATCACGTTACTTGGCCTCTTCCACCCGGGCTCCCAAGTCTGCCATGTCCCTGCACAGGTCCGATATTATGGTGCAGACCTCGTCAGCCACATGATTGAATTCTTGGGACAGTTTTTCTTTTAAACCATGCAGCAGGCTCTTCATTTGCCCAAAGGTCAATGGGACCATCTGCTGCGGTGTCCTCTCCTTCATTCCTTTAGCCCACTGAGGCCCACTCCTCCATAGTCAATGCACGCTCTGCGCTACCACATGGCCAGGCCTTGACAAACTTGCTCATCGTTGCCCAGGCTGGGACCGGGGCCGCTTCAGTTTGCTTCACTTTAGCTGCCATAGCAATTGCTAGTGACTGCTGTGAAAGGTGCTCTCAATCTGTATGCACTGGATGGCTTTGCTGCATCTGCTCACAAAAAAAAAAGAATGCTTAAGTGACCATCTCTTGCAATGATGTCACTTCCTCTCCGTTAAAGTACTTTTAAGTTGAGCACATTATAAGTATTTGAGTTAACGTGTACTGTATTACAGTGCTTAATCTTTTTCCCTTCTCTTTATATATCAGGTAGTAATCTACCTACTAATTTGTTTATGGTGAAAATGTTAAATTATAAGACGGGTATTAACCCCAGGCTTTTTGTAAGCAGACACTGTCCTTATGGCCGCATATCATGTTTAGTTCTTTCTGGTATAATTTAATCTTTGAAGTTGGAATGCTTATTTTAGGATGAGAGAGGGTGATTTATGCAGCATATACTGTAAATTTCATCTTCATAAATACATTTACAATTACAGAAAACTATCAAACTATGAATAATCAGTGTTAAAAATGCCCTAAGCTTGAATTCTGCTATAATACTGTTAAGTACAAAATCTTCACAGATTGTATATTTTTATAATTTTGTGTTTTTTTGTAGGTAGAAGAAATGGTGCAGAACCATATGACCTACTCTCTGCAAGATGTAGGAGGGGATGCCAATTGGCAATTAGTAGTAGAAGAAGGGGAAATGAAGGTAATTCCAGTATTTTGGCCTTGCTGTATGTAGCTTCTCTTTCTTTCCCTACCTCTCGTCTATAGTCATAGTGCATGACTTCCACTCCTGTCCCTGATTTTTCTCACTTTCAAAGTATGCATAATGCATTAAGCATTTTGTGGTGAAAAGAATGATACAGATGTCCAGAGAGTTACTTCTGGTGCT
Organism: Ichthyophis bannanicus; assembly: GCA_033557465.1. Classification (NCBI taxonomy): domain Eukaryota; kingdom Metazoa; phylum Chordata; class Amphibia; order Gymnophiona; family Ichthyophiidae; genus Ichthyophis; species Ichthyophis bannanicus. The sequence continues at coordinate 341,569,160 of CM066032.1, forward strand.
GATTTTTGATGGGTCACAAACTGTGGCAGATATTAGCACATCTTTACATCAGGAACTGATTGCACTGTCACAAACCCATTCCAGACTATAGTTGGGGGTCTGAAAAAATATTGATCCCGGATCTCTTGTCATGATCTAACATTGCTATTCATTTAGATCCTTATTCACCAAATATTTTCCAATATGTATTTTTATTTTTATTAAATGATGTTATAGTTACATGAACATCTAGGAGTGTTTACAATATAGTTAGAAGTAGAACAAAGACATAAAGCAAGAAACATCCTAGGAAATGATACAAAAGGACAAGAAATTACAATCCAATGAAAAGGAGTGAACTCAAAAGGGTATTATAAGACAATACATCAACTAAGACAGAGGAACCTATTCTCTACCATAGATCAGGCAAAAAGTCACACTTTCACTCTCACTTTAAATTTGAAAAAGGAATCCTGGTTCCTAAGTTCAGTCGTAATCGATCATCACTCACCTTAAACATGACCCTGAAGAAAGGGGGAATAAATAAGAGATTTCCCTGTGACGTTTTAGAGATTGTAATGGGAAGTAGGAAATAAGCACTGATGCCAAATAAAGAGGAAGGCCGGTTAAACATGTACGAAAAATGAGTATGAGTAGTTTAGAAGAGAGCCCTTACGAACTAGAGCTCAGAAGAAACAAAAGTATCAAAAGGTTATAGGATTTTTTTCATATCACGTATTTTATTCTGCAGTTTTAATTGTATGAGACAAATAATTTTGTAAACTTTTCTATACTTCCAATTTGTCATGTTCAAACAGTTCTATAATTCATTTCAAAAAGGACCTCAAAAAGCAGCAGTGAGCAAATTTGTTATATTGACCGCCTTTGTTTATGCTTGGCAACGCATAAACTTGCCTTTTACTGTTATCTAGGTGTATCGAAGAGAAGTAGAAGAAAATGGAATAGTTCTGGATCCCTTAAAAGCCACCCATTCTGTTAAAGGTGTTACGGGGCATGAGGTGTGCCATTACTTCTGGAATGTTGATGTTCGCAATGACTGGGAAAGTAAGAAATCATTTCTAACCCAAGCCAAGCTATTTTTCTATGCATCCATATTTTACAATTGTTTTTAAAAGATGTTGAATGTCTTGTGTTGTTTTGGGAGAGGAGACGGGTGGGAGAAGTTAAACTAGATAAAACTTGTACATAGAACATTTTCCTGAACTCTACATGCAAGGAAAAGTAGCCTGAATAAGTTAATACAGTATGAGCTAGTTACAGTAGTATGGGATATAGCCATGGATTGATGCATACTATTCCTCTCTGTTCTGCATTTTTTTTGTCACTTTAACTGTAACTTGTCTTCAAATCAGGGCTGCTGGTACGTTCTGTTTTTTGTTTAGACATTCTGAAAGATTTTTACATATTTTACAGTATGCAACAGTATTTGTCAAACAAAACTTACTACTTATATTCATAGATAAAACTAGAAAATTTGGTCAAGTAATAATGTAGCTTCAAACACATTCTGGTGTCATACATGATCTTAATGTGTCCTGCACAAAGGACTGTGGCCTAGTAATACAGTAATTCAGAGCTTGGGTAAATGGTGTTGGAGCTCTTGGTCTACCAATGTTTGTAGGTGCCAGCAGTGTAGAGCATTCGTGTACTACTGTTGGAATGTGTTCATCAGAAGTTAAGCTATTATCCTAGTGTATAATCTACAAGCACAATGCTGAGAGGTTTGTAAACCCTTTATGAGAGTTTGTAATTAGCACAATTTATAATGAAAACCTGATTAGATTCTATAAACCCATTGAATAAATAACTCTGATGAAAAGAGGTTATTTGGTTATTCAAAAAAAAAATTCAGCAGTAAGTATCCCCCTCTGTCAACAAGCAGGTTTGGTTCAAGCATACAAAGGGTGATGTCATCTGATGATGCTGGGACGTAACAACTCTTCCAGAGCTTAGAACTAGTGTAAAATTATTCCCATGAGCAGCAGTGCCACTACTCTCTTCAGTTTTCTTTTTCCACCCTGTTGAATGGAGATGAATACAGCTGTCCTAGAAAATTGTTTTGAAGAGCTCTCTTTTGCCAGGAACATGCAGGAAGTCAGTCCTCACATATGGGTGACGTTGGCACCGACAGAGCCCCTGCGAAAGCACCTCCCCAGCTTTCAAAGAAATCCTTTGGGAGATGCCACCACACATGCGTGGTCCCCTTCCTGCCCTAGGGTGCCATCTTGCTCAGTCTTTTTTTTTTCCACGGAGCCCAATGGATGTATGTCCTGTTTCTCCAGAAAAATCCATGACAAAACTGTTCTTAAAAGTTAGTTTTCCGGTAGGCGTAATGGTTCTCTTACCGCATAGAGTTGGCACCTCCCGGTGCTGTTCTCTGGCCCTTTTTCTCAAGGTTTCCCTCGACCGGTGTTCATGCCTTTTCTCTGGGAACAAGCAGGAAGTCAATCCTCACATATGGGTGACGTCGGCGCCGACAGAGCCCGCATGGAACAAATCCCTAGTTTTCAAAGAAAGCCTTTGGGATTGCTACCACACATGCTTGGCCCCTTCCCGCCCAAGGGTGCCATCTTGCTCAATCTCCTTTTTTCCGCAGAGCCCACCAGATGTCTATTTTCCCCCAGAAAAAGTTGATTTTTGTTTCTCGAGTTCTTACTAGTCTCCGGTTGTACTGGTACCTTTCCCGCCCCAACCTCAGTGCTTCGATATCAAGATCGACTTCTTTTTACTTAGTTTTATTTTTGTTTTGGCGTCTTCGTGCCTTTTTTCTTCGCTGGCAGCCCAAAGGGTCTTCAACCTTGCTGGGGTTCTTTTTCCCCCTATGGCGACCAGCGGCTTTAAAAAGTGTGATCGGTGTGCTAAAATATTTCTCACCGACACACATGACTGCTGCCTCCGGTGCATCAATCCGGACCATGATCTGGCGGTCTGTGGCCTTTGCAAGAAGATTTTTCTTGAGTCCCCGATGCCTCTGAGAGCCAGGACCTTATCTGAGGCCTCGACACCTCGGGAGGAACACTCCGAACCCGAGCGTCGTCGTGGGTCCTCAGAGAGGGGGTCTCCCTCGAGGGAACGGAAGAGGAAGAAGTCCTCAAAGGCGGCATCCTTGGATGGCTCTGATGACCTGGGTCCTCCCAGGTCCAGTCTCAGAGCCCCGGGCGTCCGCTCGAGCTGTCGGAGAGGGAGTGGCCGGCCAAGTTATCCCAGAAGGATCCAGGTGCGGACCAGCCTCGGCAGTTAGACAGTCCTTGTCGAGGATTCCCCTCCTGGGGAGCCGGCGTCAGACCCGAGTCCCTCGGAGCCTGTGCCGAAGGCTGCAGAGCCATTGCAACTGGAGTCCAGAATGGTGGCCTTGGAGCGCAGTGTCACTGCCTTCTTGGACCAGCAGCGAGCGCTGATGTCCAGCACGTCCGGTTTCTCAGGCCTGACCACCGGGCGTTCAACGTCGAAGACATCTCCGGAGGCCGAGCCAATCCTCGAGGTCATGTGAGCCTGGGTAGATCCTCGGCCGAGGTCATGCTCGGTTTCCCACTCAATGGAGCCAAGGTCGTCCCCGATGAGCCTTCCAGGGTCGGGTCATATGGCGCTGGGCCCCTCTAAGCCCGAGGAACAACATCCCCTCAAGTTCTCCTCGGAGTATTCCGATTGAAAGTCCAAAGACAAGGAGTCCCTGGTCACCCATCGGCACCGAGATGTCCCTTCCGATTCCCCAGTCTCTGAACCTCGGAGAAGGTCCCTACAGGAGGATATGGGCTTCTTGGACCTCGTTAAAGATATGTCCAAGGCCTTGGCATTCCCCACCGAGTCCAAGGAGGATCCTCAGGCCGACGAGCTCAAGATCCTCCAATACAAGGCTCCCCCTCGGGAATCGCTCACGGTGCCCATTCCTCCCATCCTGAAATGGCTTATGTTCCGTATGTGGAAGACGCCAGCGTCGGTGCCAGTGGCCAGCAAGCGGCTTGACTCGATGTACCGAGTCCACCTGAGCCCTGGGTTTCAGAAGTCACAGCTGCCGCACAACTCCATGGTGGTGGAGTCGGCCATGCGTCGGCTGAAAAGCCTGAAGACGCACTCCCCGGTGCCCTCTGGCAGGGAGGCTCACACCTTGGGTGCCCTCGGCAGAAAATGCTAGCAGGGCTCGAAGCTGAATTGCCGGATCCAAGCCTACCAGCTGTAAATGGGCATGTACCTGAGGGACTTAGTGAAGGAACTCGCCAGGTACTCAGCTGGTCTCTCCGAGGAACCTTTGAAGCGCTATAACTACCGACTCCTGGGCACTAAGGTTGGTCAAGGAGGGTTACCTCCACACTACTTCCCGGGAGAGGCCCTCAGGTCTCCCCTCCATCAGGACCTTCTGCTGAAGAAGTTGGCAGGGCTTCTCGAGGACCGAGCGGTGGAACTGGTGCCCCACCACCTCAAGGGCAAGGGTTTTTACTCCAGGTACTTCCTTGTGCCAAAGAGGACAGGGGCCTAAGGCCCATCCTCGACCTGTGCAACCTCAACAAATTCCTGGTGAGGGAAAAGTTAAAGATGCTCTCCCTTAGAACATTGCTGCCCTACCTCCGGCAGGGAGACTGACTATGCTCCTTAGATCTAAAGGATGCCTATCCTAATCCATCCAAGCTACAGACAATACCTATGCTTTGTGGTAGGAGGCAATCATTTCCAATACAGGGTGCTACTCTTCGGCCTAGCCTCAGCCCCCAAGATATTCACAAAGTGTGTCTGGCAGTGGTCGCCACCTTTCTCAGGCTCCAGGAGATATTTGTCTTCCCCTATCTCGACGACTGGCTCATCAAGGGCACCAGAGCCTCCGAGGTGCAGCAGGCCACTGCACTCACCATCCAGGTTCTGCAACACTTGGGCTTCGTTATAAATTACCCCAAGTCAAACCTTTGCCCGACGCAAAGGCTGGAGTTCATTGGGGCAAGAATCGACACCCTTCGGTCAAAAGCCTTCTTGCTCGCGGACCCGGGGAGCCAGGCTCATGTCTCTGGCCCAGGACATGCAGCACCGTACCTCGGTGCCGGCCAGGCATCTTCTGTGCCTTCTCGGGCACATGGCCTCCACGGTCCATGTCATTCCAGATGCCCATCTCCAAATGCAAACAGCACAGTGGTACCTCTGGGACCAATGGTCCCAGGCCACGGGCCACTTCCAGGACAGAGTCCGAGTGACCCATCAGTTGGCAAAGTCCCTGGTCTGGTGGCTGGCACCCCTACACCTGGAGGCAGGCATGCCTTTCCAGACCTCCAATCACTCGAGGGTTCTCACCACAGATGCCTCCTTGCTGGGCTGGGGCACCCATTGCATGGACTACCACACCCAGGGCACATGGTCCCTGGATGAGAGTGCTCAGCAGATCAATCTCCTGGAATTGCGAGCCATTCATCTCTCCTTGAAGTCTTTTCGTCATCGCCTGGGCCACCGGTCTGTCCTAGTCCAGACGGACAACCAGGTGGCCATATTGTATGTGAACAAGCAGGGAGGCACAGGGTCCCGTGTCCTCTGTCAGGAAGCCCTAGATCTGTGCTCGTATGCAAGCCAACAGGACATCCTCAGAGTGGTGTACCTGCCAGGCCAAGACAGCTTGCTGGCCGACAGACTCAGCAGGATTCTCCAGCCGCATGAGTGGCAGCTGGACCCAGGGGTAGCCAGCAGGCTTTTCCAAACCTGGGGGGAACCGGTGATGGACCTATTTGCAAGCCCGGACAATCACCAGTTGCCCCGCTTCTGCTTCCGGCAGACTCACCCTGCCAGGGTGGCTGCCGATGCCTTCCTGGTCGCATGGTCAGAGGGACATCTGTACGCCTTCCCTCCGACGCCACTGATCGCCAGGACTGTTCGACTCTCCACATCAGGGCCTCAGTCATCTTTGTAGCTCCAAGATGGCCTAGGCAACCGTGATTTCCACTGCTCCTGCAACTGGCAGTGGAGGACCCATAACCCTGGGGTCCGCCCTCTGACTCCTGTCCCAGGAGGGGGGTGCTCTCCTGCACCCCAACCTCGGCTCTTTTTCGCTGATGGCGTGGCTGCTGAGAGGGTGACTCTAGCCCTAGTCCACCTCCCTAGAGAGCTGGAAGATTTTCTGCTGGCCTCGCCAAGCCATCTACCAGATGGGCCTATGCCTTTAAATGGTGCAGATCCTCACTCTGGTGCACTGAGCAGGGGGCCGACCCCTTCTCTTGCCCGGTGGTCATGGTGTTGCAATACCTGCTCCACTTCTCTCATTCGGGGCTCAAGTCTAATTCCGTTAGGGTACATCTCAGTGCCCTAGCAGCGAACCACTACCAGATAGACGGGAAGCCCCTCTTGGCCCACCCAGTGGTGTCCTGCTTCCTATGGGGCCTGCTCCTGTCTAAGCCCCCAGTTCACCCCCCGGCAACCGAATAGGATCTCAGTGTGGTGCTGGGGCAGCTTACATGGCCACCATTCGAGCCCCTGGCTACTTGCCACCTTCGCTACCTCTCCTGGAAGGTGGTTTTCCTGGTTGCGCTCACTTCTGCCCGCAGGGTAAGTGAACTCCAGGCCCTGGTGGCTGAAACGCCTTACACCAGGTTTTACAAGAATAGGGTGGTGCTTCGCACACACCCTAAATTCCTTCCAAAGGTGGTGTCCTCCTTCCACCTCAATCAGGAGGTGGTCCTTCCTACCTTCTTTCCCAGACCGCACGCCAGTCGGACAGAGAAGGTCCTCCATACATTGGACTGCAAGAGGGCCTTGTTCTTCTATATACAACGCACTCAAGGCCACCGAAAAGTGTCTCAGCTTTTCATTTCCTACAACCCTAGTAGGCTGGGGGAGACGGTGTCCAAGCGTATGCTGTCCACATGGGTGATGGACTGTATTGCCCTGCCCTATGAGGAGGCAAGGCTTCCGTTGGAAGGCCGGGTCACGGCACACCATGTCAGGGCTATGGCGACCTCAGTAGCCAACCTGCTTTTGGTCCTGCTAGCAGACATCTGCCGGGCCGCCACCTGGTCTTCTGTTCATACCTTCGCATCTCATTACTGCCTGGATAGAGAGTCCCGATGGGACAGTGCCTTCCGCCAGACCGTGCTCCTTAACCTTTTCGGGGTCTAGGCAACCTCTACCCTCTGACCCTTCTGAGTTCAGGTTACTGGAGTGCTGGTTTCATCGGACAGAGGGGTCCTGTTGGTCTGTCTATACGGACTCTATTGCTGCTGCTTGTGACTCCCCACGAGGGAGCTCTATTTTTGCTATGGGTTTTTGGAAGCCTGTAGCTGGGGAGTCCCATATGTGAGGACTGACTTCCTGCTTGTTCCCAGAGAAAGCGTAGTTACTCACCTGTAACAGGTGTTCTCCGGGGACAGCAGGAATCAGTCCTCACAACCCTCCCTCCTCCCCTTGGAGTTGCAGTTGTATCATCTTTATTTGTTTTTGCCATCTTTTAGCTATCTCATCTGAATGAGCAAGATGGCACACTTGGGTGGAAAGGGGACCATGCATGGTAGCAATCCTAAAGGCTTTCTTTGAAAGTTGGGGATTTGCTCCTCGTGGGCTCCGATGGCGCCAACATCACCTATATGTGAGGACTGATTGCTACTGTCCCCGGAGAACACCTGTTACAGGTGAGTAACTACGCTTTTTCGCCTGGGGGTCATCAATCCCATCCGGGTGTTTCCCACCATGTCTCCTGGTGGGTTCAAAAAGTGTGACTGCTGTAGTCAAACCATGTCGATTACTGACACCCATGACTACTGCTTGTGCAGCCTGGGCCTGGACCTGGACCATGACAGTACCTCCTGTGACTTCTGCCAGGCCATGTCGGCCAAAACCAGCAAGAAAAGGTCGGAGTTGCCCGAAAAGTTGTTTTCTAGATCAGACTCTGCACCTGTCTCCCGTGCACCAAGCTCCAAGCCCAGCACATCCCACAATGCCTAGGCGTCCTCAGAGTCCAGCGGCAGCAGTTCCTCCAAGAAGACCCCTGAGCTGGAGAGGAAGAAGTAGTCATCGAAGTCCGCTGAGGTTGCACCAGAGAAACCTGGTAAAACTCCACGGAGGGACTCGGGCGACTCCGAGAAGCGCCTCACCAAGGTCCTCAAGAGGTATTCCTTGGCCAGTGGAGACTGTGCGAGGTTCCTCGAGGCTGTAGTCTTCATTGAGAATGCACTCCCTAGAGTGCTGGCACCGGGCCCGAAATCCTTGGTGCCCGTGCCGAAGGCTGCAGAGCCTTCTCGCTTGGAAACCAGAATGGCGACCCTGGAGCTGAACATTACTTCTATCCTGGCCCTGCAGCAGGCAATGATGGCCGGTTCATCTGCCTCATCTGCCCTGACGACCAGGCCCCCTCAACTGAAAGTCTTCTGCGCCATTTGAGGTCCTGCTCCTGCTCATCGGGTATCCGGTCCTTGCTGGCTAGTGTCCATGACTCGGACCTGAGGTCTTCCACAGGCCGTCAGCCCTTCGGCACCAGCCTCAACAGAAGGAGTCACAGGGCCTTGAATTCCTCATCACCACTTGAGTCTGAGTGGGAGACTGAAGACGAGGCATTCCTGGACATCAAAAGGCAGCAAGACATCCCTTCAGACCTGTCTCCTCCAGCACCTCAACTCTATTCTCCTCCCAAGGACATAGCCTTCCATGACTTCGTCAGGGATATGGCAAAGGCCCTCTCGGTGCAAACCGAGGCAGAGGAGGATCTGCGCACCTAGGAATTGGAGATTCTCCAGTATGAGACTCCATCTAGAGAAACTCTCACGGTGCTCATACAGCCGATCCTCAAGATGCTGCTCCTCCGAATGTGGGAGATACTGATGTCAGTGCCTATAGTCAGCCATTGATGCAACGTGTCATGCCCATAGCCCCTTACAGCAGTGTGGAGGGGCGTGCTTGTTATAGCATATTCCACCACTTCAGCAATGTGCCTGACTGACTGACTTTGAAGTGCACCATGGGAAAGGTAGTCCAGTCAGGTTACACTTGACTTTTAGGCAGAAAAACACTCTTTTGTAGTTGGTTGAGAGTTAAGGCATTGACAGAATTTATTTATGAGGTAAACGCAAATAAGGTTCACAAATTGTCACCTATTGGATTTCTTCTCCAGGATTATATTTAGTACAACAAGATATAACTGAACGTAAGCACAAACAGCTTGTAATGTCTTTCAATGCAAAGCAGAAAGTCCTTTCCACAGCCACTGCTAGCAAATGTGCCTAGCAGTGCTGTTTAAAACAAAACCAAAAATATCAGCTTCACATAAACAGCTCTCTTTTCTGTTCCAAAAGAAACTTCTTAAATCCACCGTGAGTACGGCATAAGCTCTGCACTGCACTGACTTCAGCTGGTCAATGAGCAAACAATTAAGCAGCTGCAGACATTCTCAGCACAAGTATTTTCCTTTTCAAAGAACGTTTTCACTTCACATACAGGCTCTCCTAGGATACTGGACTCTGGGAGGTTCCCTTATGATGTATTCCCTCTCAGGACTTCTTTGTGCTTGGCAGTTTGGCATAAAGAACAGTCCATGTAAGAATCATCCTCTTCCAGAACTAATTCCTGTTCTCCTAGCTGCATGGGTTCTACTTCTGGCTCAGAGGGCTTAGCTGACTGCCTCCCATCAGGACAAGCGCTGTCTCCAGCAAATCTGTAATGCTTCCCATCAGACAGGCTTCCAAAACTCATACCTGGGTCAAGGCTTGGTTCAGTGGTTCCTCCCTCATATTCTGGCCAGCATGTATCTGAGCTTCCCTGTCTTGTCCTCCAGCATGTGCTCTTGGTTCTCAGGGCTTCAGCTCCATTTCTCCTCCAGTAGGCATTCCTACTCCTCCTCCTCTCTCTTCCCGAATATTCTGTCCTAGCTTTAAACCTCCCAGGTTCTAACCCTGCCCTTTCTCCTCTCAGGTGTTGTAAATCAGTCTGCCTCTTGGTAGCTGAGTAATTTGGAAAGTCAGTGACGTAAGGGTTCCTTACTCTGAACTTGCTTTCCCCCTCCTTCTCACCACTAGGGACACTCTGCAACCTATTGCAGCCTGGTACAATCTGGTTTCTAGGTACAACTGAGGTTTTGTATCTCTGACCTGGCAATACCGGTCCTTTGATAAGGGTAAATTCCCCCTCTTTATCCTTGTTTCCTGGGCCCTGATAAGCTTCCTTATCACAGACGCTATATACCGCATCCGGAAAGAGCCGGGGTTTCACAAACACTAGCTCCCGCATAACTCCATGGTCGTCGAGTTGACCAAGTAGAAGCTCAAGAGCTAGAAGACCCACTCCTTCATCCCTCCCGGCAGGGAGGCCCAGGCCCTCAATGCCCTCGGAAGCAAAAGCTACCAGGGCTCGATGCTGGGTTGCTTGATCCTGGCCTATGAACTCTACATAGGCATGCATCTAAAGGCACTGGCCAAAGAGCTATCGGGGTTTGCAGCAGGCCTCATCAGGGAATCCCTCCAACAGTTCCAGACCCTGACCTCGGGAATGAGGAACTGCTCCCTCTCTTGGGCTGCCTTTGATAGCTTTGAGTTGGCAGTTCAAGTTGCGGTGGCCGGCATAGGAGCCTGACACCAGGCCTTGCTGCAATCCTCTGTCCTTGAGCAGTGGATCCCGGACAAACTGCTCAAATGTCCCCTGTACCGGTGAGAACCTATTTGAAAAACCCATGGCCGACAAAGGTCCTGAGATCGAGGCAGAGTTTGTGACCCTTCAGATGCTCTCTAAGAAGACATCATCCCATCTCCACAAAAAAAGGTCTAAGAAAAGACCCCTTTTCCTGAGGAAAAAGGGTGCCTTGAGTCAGGACTGACGCGAAGGCACACATTGCATTTTACACAGGATCATCAGTACCAGCTCTACTCTGGCCATCAGCAAGGTTCTCATCCCAAGAGGCAGAGGCACGGGGTTCAGAAAGCAAAAACTCCTAAGCCCCAGGCTCCAGTTCCCACCCAGCCTGGGGGGAGCTTTTGACTCCCAGGGCAGGACCTCCCCTCCCGCAGGAGACCTTCACCAGCCCACAGATGGGCCTCATTCACCTCGGACCTCTGGATACTATAGGTGGTCAGGGAAGGATATCTCCTCCACCTGCAGCAAATTCCATCCAGGTTTTTTCCCGGAGAGCTGGTGCAGCCCTTCCTTCACCAGATCCTGCTACTCACAGAGCTCACAGGTTTTCTCAAGGACAAAGTAGTAGAACTTGTGCCCAGACACCTGTGGGGCAAGGGCTTCTACTCCTAGTACTTCCTTGTCCCAAAGAGAAATGGGAGCCTCAGGCCCATTCTAGACCTGCAAAACTTAAACAAGTTTCTGGTGAGGGAGACGTTCAAATGCTCTCCCTTGGAACAATGCTGCCTTACCTCCGCCAGGGAGACTGGCTTTGCTCTTTGGATTTAAAGGATGCTTACACACACATCTTAATCCATCCCTCCCACAGGAAGTACCTAAGGTTTGTGGTGGGAGGAGGACACTGCCAATACATGGTGCTATCCTTCTGCCTGGCCTCCTTGCCAAGTGTCTTCACAAAATGCCTAGCAGTGGTTGCTGCCCACCTACGTCTGCAAGGGACCTTTGTCTTCCCCTACCTAGACGACTGGTTCATCAGGGACAGCACGACCGCAGAGGCCCATCAGGCCACAGGGTGCGCAGTCTGCCTGCTGCAGCACCTGGGGTTTATCATCAACTACCCCAAATATCTCTCTCCAGCCCAGAGCCTAGAATTCATAGGCGCTCAGCTGGACACCCTGCAGGCCAAGGCCTTTCTTCCCAGGGAAAGGGCAGAATGCCTCAGGGAGCTAGCTGCAGAGGTGCAGCTCTGTTGGTCGATGCCAGCCTGTCTCCTTCTCTGCCTTCTGGGCCACATGGCCTACATGGTCCATGTGAGCCCACTAGCACGCCTACACATGCAGGCAGCTCAGTGGTGCCTCTTCTGTCAGTGGATGCAAGCCACAGGCAGACTGCGGGACAAGCCACGGATGCCTCCCTCCTCGGTTGGGGGGCACATTGCGAGGACCGTCTCACACAAGGCAGCTGGTCCCAGGCAGAATCACTGTTACAGATCAGTCTTCTGGAACTCAGGGTGATTTTCCTAGCCCTATGGGCGTTCTGCCACCGTCTGCGACACCAGCCCATGCTGATACAGACAGACAACCAAGTCGCCATGTTCTGTGTCAACAAGCAGGGGGGCATGAGGTCGTACTCCCTCTGCCAGGAGGCGGTGGCCATCCTTTCCTTTGCAGCTTGCATCATCATTCTCCTTTGGGTGGTCTACCTCCTGGGCCAGGACAACCTCCTGGCAGACAGACCTAGCAGTGGCGCCTGAACCCCAGAGTGGCCTCATGGCTCTTGCGCCTCTGGGGGACGCCCGTGATGGACCTTTTTGCCACCCTGGACAATGCACTGCTGTCCCGCTTTTGCTTAACAGCAGCCGCACCTGGCAAGGGTGGCAGTGGATGCCTTCCTGATCCTGTGGATGGAAGGCCGCCTCTGTGCTTTTCCACTGACCCCCCTGATTGCCAAGACCCTCTTCAAGATCCAGTGCGAAGGGCCAGCACTGATACCAATTGCCCCCAGGTAGCCCAGACAGCCTTGGATCCCACTGCTGCTCTCTCTGTCAGCGACACTCCCAGTCCCGCTGGGCTGTGCCCCGGACCTCCTGTCTCAAGAGGAGGGCTCACTCTTGCACCTCAATCCGGTCTCTAACACTAACAGCATGACTGCTGAAAGGGTAGCTTTGGCTCCTTTCAACCTCCTATGGGAATTCGAGGATGTCCTGTTGGCCTCCCGCAAGCCCTCCACGAGGCGAGCTTACGCCTTTAAGTGGCGAAGATTCTCGGTATGGTGTGCAGAGAGGCAGGAGATCCCAGTGCAACTAGTGCTCCAATACCTATTGCACCTGTCGTACACTGGACTAATGTCAAACTCAGGGCGCGCACCTGAATGCGATAACCGCACATTTCCACCTTATCAAGGGGAAGCCCCTCTCGGGTCAGTCCCTACTCTCTCGGTTCCTTTGGGGCCTCCTGTTGTCTAAGCCCCCCGTCTACCCCCCCCCCCCCCCCGTCAGTGAAATGGGACCTCAATGTGGTGCTCTCACAGCTCACCAGGCCGCCATTTGAGCTTCTAGCTACTTGCCATCTGCGGTATCTTTCATGGAAAGTTGCCTTCCTGGTAGCTCTCACATCCGCTCACAGAGTAAGCGAACTTCAGGCCCTGGTGGCAGTGTCGCCATATACAAGATTCTACAAGAATAGGGTGGTGCTCCGCAATCACTCCAAATTCCTCCCAAAAGTGGTATCTCCTTCCCACCTCAACCAGGAAGTAGTCCTCCCCACCTTTTTTCTGCGGCCTCATGCCGGTCAGGAGGAAGCTATATTCCATACACTGGACTGTAAACGGGCCCTGTCCTCCTACCTATAGCAGATTCAGGACCATCACAAAGCTCCTCAGCTTTTCATTTCCTACGACCCCAGCAGGCTGGGGCTTCCTGTGACTAAGCAAACACTAGCCACTTGAGTGGCAAACTATATTGACCTTGCCTATGAGCAAGCTGGACTCTCCCTGGAATACCAGATCACAGCGCATCACGTGAGAGTAATGGCCACATCGGTGGCAAACTTGCACTCAGGACTGGTGACAGAGATCTGCAAAGCCACCACATGGTCTTCAATTCATACGTTCGCAGCTCACTGCTGCCTGGAGAGCAAGTCCTGTCAGGACAGTGCCTTCAGCCAGGCGGTACTCCATAATCTTTCCGGAGTGTAGGCAGCTCCTGCCGTCCTACCCTTCTGTGTTCAGGCTACTGAAGTAATGGTGCCGCTGGACGCTAGGAACTTGCAGAGTCTCTCAGCTGGGGACTCCCCTTCTGCAACTTGGTCGCCACTGGTGGTGTCGTGGTTCGGTCCTCAGCAACCTTGGAACTAGGGAATCCCATATGTGAGGACTGACTTCCTGCTTGTTCCTGGAGAAAGCCTAGTTACTCACTTGTAGCAGGTGTTCTCCAGATACAGCAAGAATCAGTCCTCAAAACCCTCCCTCCTCCCCTGGGAGTTGCCTCTCTACCTTGTTTTATTTTTACTACTGTCCTAGCTATGTCATCTGACCAAGCAAGATGGCACCCTTGGGCGGGAAGGGGACCACGCATGCACGATGGCATCTCCCAAAGGCTTTCTTTGAAAGCTAGAGAGATGCTTCCGCATGGGCTCTGTTGGCACCCATATGTGAGGACTGATTCCTGCTGTCCCTGGAGAACATCTGTTACAGGTGAGTAACTATACATTTTTTGTTGTCCTTAACGTGTTCTTATTTTTGTTAGGTCCTACAAAAAATTAAATTCAGACATTATTACATTTTTATTCAATTCTAATAGGGGTTGATATATCTTTGCTGTGCACGGCCTCCAGAAATTCCATAGGAAGTTGAAAACATACCTATTCATAAAGTACTTTGTAGCAAACATCACCTAACACAGATAACCAGACCACTCTGCACCGCCAGCCATCCCAGACTGTTCAAGCTTTGTCGCCAACCTTTACTCTCTCTCCTATCATGCCGTTGTCTTAGCTCAGCCCACATATTTATATAGTTCTCCTGGCTGTCCCTTGTTCCCTCAACCCTATATTTACTGTCTCCCCAGTTAATTACCCAGTTCCATACCATTGCTTATTGTTCAATCTAACATGCTCCATGTAACCAGAGTTGAGTTGTGTTCACTTGTTAGCATGTAAACCTCTGACATGCTGATAAAAGTGGTTTATAAAAACAGCTAAAAAATAAATAAGGTTGAGTGGAAGTAATAAGGGTAATGGTTAATCTCCAGGAACAAGCAGGAATGTAGTCTTCACATATGGGTATCGTCGGTAACGACGGAGCCTGCGCGGGAATGCTCCCCAGCGTCCAAAAGGAAAACTTTTGGGAGCATCCCACAGCGCATGCCTGCTGCCTTCCCACCTCTCTGCCTCTCTCACTTCAGTTCTTCGTTTTCCGCGGCGCCGACAGGACGTCTCTCTCCTGTCACCGCAGAAAACGTTATCTTCTTTCTTGTTTTTTGTGGTCGCATCTGCCTTCTTTCGACGCCTACCGGTACCACCGGTTCTCTTTTCTTATTTTCTTCTTAAAAAAAAAAAAAAAAAGAAACTTTTCTTCGTTGCCTCACCCCTCCTGGGTTTGGCGCCATTTTGGGCACTAGGCCCAAAAATCTCCAGACATGGAGAAGCCAACTAGTGGTTTTAAAAAATGTTCAAACTGTGGCGGTACTATTTCCGTCACCGACACCCATGAATGGTGTCTCAGATGTTTAGGTCCTGAACATTGTCCAGCGGAGTGTCTCTCCTGTAGAAAGATGACCAAAAGGGGCCGGTTCTCTTTTCACGGTTGACACGATGTCAGTTGCATCGACATCCTCCAGGGCTTCATCTTCCTCACATGGATCTCAGGTAACTAAACAAAAGTCTGTAAAGACTAGCCGCTCCTTGAAGGGTAAATCTCCTGCAAAGCATCGAGATGCCACTGGCACTACCGTCAGGGAAAGTACACCGGCAGAATTGCCCCGGCGGGAGTCTTCGGTCTCCAAAGCACAAACGGGGTCTCAGAATGTTCCAGAGGCCTCCACCTCTGCAGAACTTCTGTTGCCCTGTTCTGGGGTCATAGCTGCTTCCACCGGTACCGACCAGGCATCGGCATTAGCAATGGATAAGAGAATCCTTGCTATGGAACGCAGTCTAGCATCCCTCTTAGCTGCCTCGGTACCGCTAAGACCGCTACAGATGGTTCAAATGAGCTCGGTACCGACACCAGTACCGGCTCCAGTGGCACCCACTCAGGTGGGACGGCTTCCTCCCATGCCAAGCCTCAAGAGTTTCTCCGGCATCGAGGGGTTGGAACTGAAACGCCACTGTACCGATATTCATCGGTACCAGCATTGATCGATGCAAAGCTCTGATGAGTCTTCCGATTCCGATGACTCTACCGATACAAGAGCAGTTCTGTTGAAGGCTCCATCTCCTCCTGAGCGCAGAATGTCTCCTCCAGAAGACATGTCTTTTCAGGCTTTCATACGTGATGTAGCTAAAGGGCTTTCAATCACGGTTACTCCTGAGAAGGAACCTAGGGCAGAATAACTAAGAATTCTACAATACCCTATGGCTCCCAAAGAGGCAGCGATGCTGCTCATTCATCAGCTCCTTCAAGATCTTTTGTTCAGAATGTGGGAAACTCCCTTAACAGTGTCATCGCATTCTCAACGCCTCAATACCATGTACCAAGTCCCACCTTCTCCAGGGTTTCAGAAGACTCGGTTACCACACCATTCCATGGTAGTGGAATCAGCCATGCGGAGAATAAAGAGTGTTAAAACGCATTCTTCCAACTCGCCAGGCCGTGAATTGAGGACACTCGATGCCTTCGGGCATCAATGCTTTCAATTCTCCATGCTAGCAGCTAGGATTAGCTCATATTCCCTTTACATGGGAATGTTTCTTGAGGAGGTTACAGCGGATCATGTGCCCTCTTCTTCCTGAAGATAAATGGGGTCAGTACCTCACTCTGCTCAAGCACGCTCAAAATGTCTCCAAATTTGTGAATCATGCAGCTTTTGACTGCTTTGAAGCTATTAGCAGAACCTCTGTTATTGCTATCGGAGCACGGCGCATTGCCTGGCTCCAGGCATCAGATTTAGAGGAGTGGGTGCAAGAGAAGTTAGGAAACATTCCTTGCACAGGTGAAAACTTATTTGGGAAGGATTGGCAGACCAAGGCTAATCAGATTGAATCTGACAATACCACCTTGAATAGACTATCGAAGTCTACAGCCAACCCATCAAAGAAAAAAACAGGCAAGAAGTTTTTCTTTAACAAAAAGAAAACATTTTACCACTCTTATTCCCATCCAATTCACTGTCCAGTTCATGCTCCCCAGAAAGGGCAGCAACCTAGACAACAAAGAAAGCCGCAAACTCAAAGAGCTCAACCGGCTCAGCAAGTACAGCCTCCGCAGGGGCTTTGACTTCTACCTAGAGAACTTAACCATTTTGCCCCTGAAGGGTCCAGAGCCCTTGACCATTCCGGGCAGATTATGCCATTTTGCCAAAAGATGGCAACAAATAACATCAGCAAACTGGACTCTGTCCATTGTAGGACAGGGGTACAAACTTCACTTTCTCAGCATGCCCCCGCCTACAATCATAAAACAATTCAATTCTCAAGGCCCTGTCACCGACATCCTGTTTCAGGAGGTCTCTTCACTTCTTGCTCAGAGAGCAATAGAAGAGGTACCCATATCCCAACGGGGGAGGGGGTTCTACTCTCCCTATTTTTTTTATCCCAAAGAAGACAGGGGGATACAGACCTATCCTGGACTTCAGAGAATTGAACAAATTTATGTTCTGAGAAAAGTTCAAGATGATCTCCCTTGGAACACTTTTACCATACCTTCAGAATCAGGATTGGTTATGTTCTCTAGATCTAAGAGATGCGTACACACATATCCTCATCCATGTAAATCACAGGAAGTACCTTCGATTTCTCTTTCAAGGAAACCACTTCCAATACAGAGTCCTTCCATTTGGGCTGGCCTCTGCCCCAAGAGTCTTCACAAAATGCATGGCTGTAGTAGCAGCATTCCTAAGAACTTTGAGGATATTCGTCTTCCCCTACTTAGACGATTGGCTCATTAGAGCACCAACAGCTCCAGAAACAGAGCGAGCTGTTTCTCGTGCCATGAGAATTCTCCAATATTTGGGTCTGGTAGTCAACCACCTAAAGTCTCACCTCACCCCTTCTCAATCCCTAGAGTTCATAGGGGCTCGCTTAGACACGCAGCAATCAAAGGCATTCCTGCCACAGCCGCGCTGTCTACGAATAATAGAATTGGCTTTCCAAGCAGTAAAGAAAACCCTACTAACTGCCCGGGAAATGCTTCAACTGCTGGGGCATATGGCAGCCACGGTACATGTGGTCCCTTAGGCCCGCCTACACATGCGAGCGGCTCAGTGGACCCTCTCTTCGCAGTGGACACAAGCCACAGGTTGCTTAATGGACAAAATCAAGAATTCGACATGTCTCGTTTTGTCCCTACAGTGGTGGTAGTCCCTCAAAAACCTCCTGGTAGGTTCCCCCTTCCAGCAACCACTGCCCCAGATCACCCTGACAACAGATGCATCCAAGCTGGGTTGGGGAGCCCACTTGCATGATCTTTCCACTCAGGGTCTCTGGACCTCTCAAGAGGCCTCTCTTCAAATAAACCTCTTAGAGCTAAGAGCCATTTACAGTGCTATGATAGCATTTCAGGCCCAGCTCAGTCAAAAGACAGTTCTGGTACAAACCGACAATCAGGTTGCCATGTTTTACATAAACAAACAAGGCGGAACGGGCTCTCTGTCGCTGTGCAACGAAGCTTTGCGACTATGGGCCCTCGCCAGAGAGCTCCAAATTCACCTTCTAGCAGTATACTTCCAGGCATTCAAATCTTGTGGGCAGACAAGCTCAGTCGAATACTGATGCCACACGAGTGGTCTCTCCAGTCAGACCAACTGGCTCAAGTGTTCCAAACCTGGGGAACACCAGATATAGACCTCTTTGCAAGTCCACAGAATGCCAAACTTCCCCGGTTCTGTTCCAGAATTCCGGCTAAATACTGTCTAGCAAACAATGCTTTCCAGCTCCATTGGGGTCAGGACTTCCTCTATGCTTTCCCACCCTTTCCCCTAATTCCTAAAACTCTTTTCAAGCTCCAGAGAGACAGGGGTTATATGATTCTCATAGCTCCACGTTGGCCAAGGCAATCGTGGTACCCTCTCCTTCTGCATCTCTCTCAAGCAACTCCTCTAGAGTTGGGATATGCTCCAGATCTTCTTTCCCAGGATAACGAGAAGCTTCTGCATCCCAATCCTCAGTCCCTGCACCTCTGGGCCTGGCTGCTGAAGGCATAGAACCTTTAGATATCCATCTCTCTCAGCAAGTGAAGGATATCCTTCAAGCTTCGAGACAACCTTCCACAAGGCGTTCCTACGCTTTCAAATGGAAAAGGTTTTCTATATGGTGTTCAAAAAAGGGGCTTAACCCCCTTTTCATGCCCATGGAGTTGCTTCTGGAGTATCTCCTCCATCTTTCAAATTCCAGTCAAGACAAATTCCGTGCAAGTCCATCTCAGTGCTATTGCGGCTTTCCATAAGCCCCAGGATGGACGACCAATCTCTTCTCATTCACTTGTGTCAAGATCCATGAGAGGTCTACTATTGACAAAGCCCCCCATAAAGCCGCCACATGGGACCTGAATCTGGTTCTTGGGCAGCTTATGAAGCCACCTTTTGAACCTTTAGCCACTACAACTTTAAAATTCCTTTCCTGGAAGGTCATTTTCCTAATTGCAATAACTTCTGCTAGACGCATTAGTGAACTGCAAGCTTTAGTGGCTGACCCTCCTTATGCAAGATTCCACCATGATAAAGTAGTCCTCAGGACTCATCCACACTTTATGCCAAAGGTGGTTTCGTCTTTTCATTTAAACCAGTCGGTTTACCTTTCTGTATTCTTCCCTAGGCCTCATGCCTCCAGTGCAGAATGGAACCTTCATACCTTAGATTGTAAAAGAGCTTTAGCTTTTTACCTTCAAAGAACTGAACAACATAGGAAGTCTTCTCAACTCTTTGTTGCTTTTGTTTCTAGTCATTTGGGACTTCCAGTTTCCAAACGAAACCTATCTAAGTGGATTGCAAACTGCATATCCTTCACTTATGATAGTAAAGGTCTTTCCCTCGAGGGTCATGTTACAGCTCATAATGTCAGAGCAATGGCAGCCTCGGTTGCTAATCTCCGCTCTGTGTCTATAGATGATATCTGTGGAGCGGCTACTTGGGCTTCAGTATATACCTTCACAGCCCACTACTGTTTAGACAAGGACTCCCTTCGTGTTGCCTCGTTTGGCCAGGCTGTCCTACAGCATCTCTTTCAGACTTAATGCAACTCCTACCCTCCATCCCGGTAGGATGCCAGGGATCCATGGGAGGAAGTATGACCCTGTTCACACGGGTTCACAGCTCGCTGGGGTCATTCCTCTGGCATCTTTCAGCTGGGGAGTCACCATATGTGAAGACTACATTCCTGCTTGTTCCTGGAGATAACGTAGTTACTCACCTGTAACAGGTGATCTCCGGGAACAGCAGGAATTAAGTCTTCACAACCCACCCACCTCCCCTAGGAGTTGTCTCTCTCCATCTCTCTCTCTTTGTCTCTCTCCATCTCTCTCTCTCTGTCTCTCTCCTTGGCTCAGCTTTATACTCAACTGACGTGAGAGAGGCAGTGAGGCGGGAAGGCAACACGCATGTGCTGTGGGATGATCCCAAAAGCTTTCCTTTTGGACGCTGGGGAGCTTTCCCGTGCAGGCTCCATCGGTACCGACGATACCCATATGTGAAGACTTAATTCCTGCTGTTCCCGGAGATCACCTGTTACAGGTGAGTAACTACGCTCTCCTTGAATGCTGCATACAGAATTCAAAATTCTATGTCAAATTCTGCATACTTTGTCAAAATAATAAAGCATATTCTTTTGAGTGATACGTATTTTTTTTTCTGTATTGTATTTTAAAGAATTGTGTTCAGAATTCCAACAGGAGTAAATGGAATGAGGGAAGTAGGCTGAGGGTGGGGGAGTGATGGTTGATTTGAGGGTAGTGCAGTATGGAGAGAGTAGGAGAAAGGAGATCAATCGGATCTAAATGGGAGGTATATGTGGGGGGGGGGAGTGTGTGATAGTTAAGTGAGTGCATGGAGATAGGACGGAAGGATGGATGGGAAGAGCGGGATAAGTTCTATAATAAGTAGGATGGAAGTGGTGAAATTATGGGACTAGATCTGGTCAGATGATGTCCTCCCTCTCTGAGAAAAATTGCCAGGTTGGGGTGGCAGGGTGATAAGGTAGGGGAGGAGGATGGAGGGGTTGGGGGAGTGTTGAGAGAGAGGAGGGTTGTCCACTAGTTGGAAATGAAAGTGGAAGGGGGGACGTGTCTGGATGCAATCATGAAATGAAGAAGACATGTAAGGTGATGTTCATTAATATAAAGGAGCATAAGCGCTTATTTTTATACAAAGAGGGGAAGCAGGAAAAGGCTGATATTCAGTTTTGCAGGAAACCCATCTGCTTATTTGCTGACAGCATTGTTGCTCATAATGAGGCGGTGTCTCCTCTCTGCTACTGACTCAATGAAATGTCTCTCCATTGGGCTTTCAAGGTTCTGTCTGTGCTCTGCCAATAACTCTGCCCACTCTCCAATGAAACATTGTCTTTGTTGTTCCCTGGGCCCTTAGACCCTCCCACCCACTGACATCAGTATCCGGTGACTACAAACTTAAGTCCTCAGTGGTATTCAGCACTGTGGCGCATGCCAAAACAGCGCATCCAAGGAGCAGGCCGTGCTTCTTGGGGCTACTGCAGGAACGTCCAGCACCCTGCATGCTCCAAGGCCATGTCTGTATCTAGTCCTTATTATCTTCCGTTGCTGCTGCTGCTGCTTCTTTTTGGTACCCTCCCCCAGTTTTTCTCTGAAGTTCTTGCCATGTCAGCCATCCTGGTTGTCTGGGGGAGGCGTTTATCCCCATTCCCTCGACATTGTCCTGTGAGACAATTAAGACATCTTTATTTAGCTGTATTTATATCCCGCTTTTCACCGGGTCAAAGCGGTCACTTGGGGGATACATTTAACACAAGGGGATATGAGACACATACGCTAATACTTATGGGGAACATGGGCAATGGAGGGTTAAGTGGCTTGCCCAAGACCACAAGGAGTGCCTATAGGACTAGAAATCCCAGTCCCTCCGGCCTGAGATTGCTGTCCCCAGGTGGGACTTGAACCCCCGGCCCTCCGGCCTGAAGTACCTTGTCCTAACCACTAGACCACTCCTCCCATCTTGGGCCGGATATTCAGACCTCTTGAAAGTTTTACCACAAAATGCTCTGAATTTATTTCCAGCTGCTGACACCTTGTTTCCATCAGTTTCCGATACTTTTTCCCCTTACAGAAAAAAACAGCTGTCTGCGATACTATTCTCTCTTCTGCTCTTTCCTCTGTTCTGCTAACTCTACCTGCCACCCCATTCCTGGTATCATTCCAGTCTCAAAACAACTCCTCCAAAAATCAAAACATCAGTGGCGCAGACACCAAAGTCCACGTAATCTTGCAACATTAAAGGATTGCTCTGTTTACTATCATTCCGAAATTAGTGCCGCCAAGAAGCACTACTACTCTGATCCTATAAATAAATCTTCATAAACGACCAAAGAAACCTTATTCTGTCATCTCTCAGTTGGCCTCACTCCACTCAGCATACTTGGTCATGTCCTTCAGCTAGCCTGGCTTCTTTCTTACTTTTCAGATAAAGTTCATACTCTGGGGCAGTTTTTACCAGCTAATTCAGAGCCTTAGTTGACATCTTCCCGAGTCTCAATCTATCGCATCACACCTGGTCTACATTTTTTCCTATTTCATTGTTTTCTCCGTGAACAAGCAGGAAATAAGTCCTCACATATGGATGATGTCACTGACAGCCCCGCACGGGAACGCACTCTAACTTCCAAAGGAAGCTTTTGGGAAGCACACTGCGCATGTGCGCCTGCCTTCCCACCTTCCATGGTGCCATCTTCTCCAGTTGTCTTCTTTCCGTGGAGCCCCTGGGACGTGTTTCTGCATTCTGGAAAAATGTTTTCTTTTTGGGCCCTCGTGAGCCGTTGTTTTTCTGCTTTCCTTGCTGCCTGTTGTCAGCTCAGTCAGTCTTTACCAACTTAGGTTGTTTTCTTAATTTTTCTAACCTTTTGGGGGCTTTTATCCCCTTTTGGAGTTTTTCCCACCTGCGGCAGCTATTGAGTTTAACTTGGCCGCAGTGGTATTTTTTGACATGTTTAAGCCAGCCAGTGGCTTTGAAAAACACCAAGTGTGGCAGGACTATTTGATCACCGACCCCACAACTGGTGCTTACAATACCTTGGACCCGATCATCAGCCAGCTGCCTGCAATCTGTGTCTGCAGATGATGTGATGGGGACTGAAGGGTCAGAAAAAAGAGGAGTTGTTTCTCTTCGGCTCATCGTATTCAGCATCCATGGCCCCAACCCCGATGTCAAAGCCTTCCAAGGGTTCTGGGGAGGCGTCCACAGGGCGGGAACTCCATGCCCAGTCAGAGCCAGGGGGCCTGAGCAGCAAGAGGAGACTCTGACGAAATCCCATCAACTTGAAGGGCGAGCACCAGGAAAAAGTCTGGGTGTATCGTCATTGCAGCTCTTCTCAACGTAATGCAGAGAGCAATGTCCAGGAATGGCTGGCCAAGCTTCCCCAGTGGGAGGAATCAACCCCCAGAATGGAGGAGCCAACCCCCACTGCAGTTGTCTCCCTATGCACCAGTCATCGTGGCAATGGCCCCCTTACAGTTGATTGTTCTGGAGGAATGCCTTCAAGCCCTTGAAGCTCATTTAGTGACGGTTCTAGCCTTGTGAAACATAGGCTTTGCAATGCTGGCATCATTGTCACTGCACTCCGTCCAACCTTTTCTGGAAACTCCATGCCCTGCCCGCTGAGCCAGGTGCATCAGGGGGAGCTCAGAATCTCACTGTCCAGTGTGTTGGAATCTGATGCCCAGGGGCATCGACGGCTGCACATGGGGCAGCACAGGGGCAACTGGCATCCACCCTCTCCCCCATTGCAGAGTTGGGGGGAGGGTGGAACAGATCTGGCACTATTTTGACTTCCTCTCAGAATCCAAGTCAGAATGAGAGTCTGAGGAGAAACAATCTGCTTTGTACCTCTGGTCCCCGGACCCTCCATCACCTTCCCCAAGTGGCATAAGTTGCATCTGGAGGGCATGTCCTTCCAGGACTTCATCAGAGATGGCCAGGGCTATCCCCTTCTCCCTGGAATCAGAGGAGGAACTGAGGAGAGAAGAACTGGAGTTTCTCCAGTATCCCTTTGCCCCCAGGGAGTGGTGATTGTTCCTGTGCACCATGTCCTGCAAAGGCTGTTCTTGCAGCTCTCGGAAACCCCTCTTACTATTGCTGCCATCAGCTTGAGACTCTATTCCGTGTACTGGGTCCAGAAGGCTCTAGGCTTTGAGATGCCTCAATTACCGCACAACTCCACCATGGTTGAGTCTGCCTTGAAGTAGGTTAAAAGCACCAAGACTCATTCCTCTGCCCCCAGGCCATGAGGCTCAAACTCTGGACTCCTACAGGAGAAAATGCTATCAGGTTTCCATGCTGGTTGCCAAGGTCATGGTCTACCAGACCTATATGAGCATGTTCCTCAAAGACGATATGCTGGACCTGGTGGAATTTGTCACCTCGTCTCTGAGGACTGTTGCAAGGCCTTTTGGGCCTTGGTGGGCCATAGGAAGGACTGCTCCAAGTGCATAGTGCCTAGTACCTACAATGCTTTCAACTGTGCGGGCAGAGTAGCGGCGGTAGGCATTGCTGCCTGCCAGCTGGTGTGGCTGCAGTCCTCTGACCTGGAATAGTGGGTCCAGGACAAGATAGCCAATGTTCACTGCCAGAGGGAGAACCCTTTTGGGAAGCCAGTGGAGGAAAAGGCAGAGGAGTTTGAGAAGGAACATTTGATCCTCTCCAGGCTCTCCAAGAAGACCCTCATGGAAGAAACATCAGGGTAAGAAAGCCTTCTACCAGTGACAGTGCTGGTATTAGCTGGCCGAGCCAAAGATGCAGGCCCCCTGCCGGCAGCGGAGGAAGAAAACCCAGAAGGCTCAGCCCACCCTGCAGCCTAAGCCAGAAGCGGGGTTTTGATGGGGTTCCTCAGGAGCATAGCCAGCCATTGTCCACTAGGGTAACCCCTCAGGTCATAAGATCATAAGATATGCCATACTGGGTCAGACCAAGGTCCATCAAGCCCAGTATTCTGTTTCCAACAGTGGCCAATCTAGGTCATATGTACCTAGCAGTTTCCCCAAGAGACACAAGTTCCACAATGCTTGTACTGGGTCAAGCATTGATATCTTCGGTCACTTCTTAATAATGGTTTATGGACCTTTCCTCCAGGAACTTGTCCAAGCCTTTTTTAAACCCAGCTACACTAACAGCCTTTACTACATCCTCCGGTAACAAATTCCAGGTATTGGCGTGGCTCGTCCACTTCGCCCATAGGTGGGCCCTCATCACCTCGAATGCTTGAGTGTTGCAGATCGTCCAGAGTGGATATCGGCTGCACCTCTCCCAACTTCTACCTCCGTATGCTCTAGGCGAGTACCCCATGCACCGGAGCCTGCTACAGGAAGAAGTCTCTGCTCTGTTAGCCAACATAGCCATGGAGTCGGTTCCTCCGGCTAAGGTCAGATGGGGCTTCTATTCCAGATATTTCCTGGTTCCCAAGAAAACCTGCAGGTTCCAGCCCATACTGGATCTACGAAACCTAAACCAGTTCCTGGTGCACAAGAAGTTCAAAATGGTCTTGCTGGGGACGCTACTCCCATGCCTTCTACAGAGCAATTGGCTATGCTCCTTGGATCTAAAGGATGCATACACACACATCTTGATCCACCCAAGTCACAGACCGTATCTGCGCTTCTTGCTGGGAGGCTAGTACTATTAGTACTGAGTGCTTCTCTTTAGGTCGTTCTGAGCTCCATGAAGTGCCTGGCAGTCGTGGCTGCCTATCTCCAGACCATGGGGGTCTTCATCTTCCCGTACCTGGACAACTGGCTCATCAAAGGAAACACTCTAGACATCTGGCAGTCTGCCTAACTCACCATTCAGGTGCTCGAGCGGCTGGGTTTCGTGATCTACTACCTGAAATCCCATCTCCAGCCCATGCAGTAACCCGCTCAGGACGTTCTGCCAGAAGACTGCTTCTAGCGATTGGTGGCAGTGGTGGGTGCAGTGCAGTGCCAGCACCACACTTCAGCCCAAGAGATGATGTGGGTCCTCAGCCATATGGCCGCCACAGTGCATGTCACCCCTCAGGCCTGTCTCTTCATGTGGCAGACCCAGTGTAACTTAAGCATGCAATGGAAGCAGGTGAAGGGCCGCCTCTGGGACAGAGTGGTGGTCACCACACCTCTGTGGTCCCTCAACTGGTGGCTCAAGCTGGAGAACCTGCCCAAAAGCCTCCCATGCCAAATGATGGTCACCCGCAAAACGCTTACGATGGACGCGTCAAAGCTCGGTAGGGGGCTCACCTGGATGACCTGTGCATGCAGGGCCTGTGATTCGAGCAGGAGAGCCTGCTCCAGATCAACTTTCTCGAGCTTCAGGTGATTGCCAGTGCCCTCCATGCCTTCTGAGTGCACCTGGGCAATTTGGTGGTTCTGACCCAAACGGACAACCAGGTGGTGGTGATCTATGTAAACAAGCAGGGGCCACAGGCTCGTACCTCCTCTACTGGGAGATGGTTCCATTGTGGAAGTGCATCCTGCTCCATGGCATGGAACTCAGAGTGACTTACCTGCCCAGCAAGCTCAACAGCCTAGCGGACCAAATCAGCTGAGTCCTTCAGCAACACGAGTGGACCTTCAACAAGACTGTGGTGAACATGATCTTTAGGGAGTGGGTACTCCTGCAATGGATCTCTTCACCATGGCACACAGTGGTGGCTGACCAGCAACACAGTGGTGGCTCCCAGAGGCTGACCAGCAACTGCCTGGCCTCAGATGTCTTCCTCCTCCACTGGGGGGGAAGGCTTACTGTATGCCTACCCCCGATACCACTCGTGGCAAATGTCCTCCTGAAGCTCCGGGCCAACAAGGGCTGCATGATTCCTATCGCTCCATACCAGCCCCAGCAGCTGTCGTACCCCTTGATGCTTCAGCTTTCTCAGTGGGAGCCTCTGCACCTGGGCTTTGCCCCAGATCTCATCTCACAGGAGGGCGGAACCTTGCTGCATACCAATGTCCGCTCATTGGCCCTCATGGCGTGGATGCTGTGCCGGGTAGTCCTCTGAGCTCAATCTTCCCGAGGGTGTTAGGAATAACCTTCTGGCATCCTGCAAGGATGACGCAGAAGGCCTGTGCGCTGAAGTGGTGGAGATTTGCTGCCTTGTGTGCAAGCAGGGCACTGGACCCTTACTCTTGCGCCATGGAGCAGCTGCTGGAGTACCTAATGCACCTCTCTGACTCGGGCCTGAAGTTAGATTCGGTGCAAGTTCACCTCAGCACGATAGGGGCGTACTATCACAGCTCCAGGGGGAAGCCCATTTCAGCCCAGCCTCTCATGGCTTGCTTCATGTGAGGCCTGCTCTTCTCAAACCTAGCTGATGCTGATGCAGGCCCCATTCGAGCTACTGGACTCGTGTCCCCTGAAATTCCTGACCTGGAAGGTCCTCTTTCTGGTGATGATTACATTGGCCCGACGCATCAATGAGCTCCAAGCCTTGGTAGCTCATCCGCCTTACATGCACCCCCGCTTTCTGCCAAAAGTGGTCTCCACATTCCACCTGAACCAGTCAATAGTCTTACCGATCTTCCCCCAGCCTCACACCAACCGGGGTGAGGCAGCATTACATATCTTGGACTGCAAGCAGGCTCTAGCCTTCTACCTGGAGCGCACGAAGGTTCACCACCAGTCCACCCAGCTGTTTGTTTCCTTCAATCCCAGTAGGCTGAGCGTTGCTGTCCCTTTGGCTAGCGGACTGCATCACTCATGCTTATTCCCAGGTTGGGTTGAGCCTTGAAGGATATGTCACAGCCCACAGTGTCCATGCTTTGGCTGCGTCTGTGGCCGAACTCTGCTCTATTTCCACAGAGGAAATCTGCAAGGCTACTATGTGGTCTTTGGTCCATACCTTCATAGCCCATTACTGCCTGGATGGGGATTCCCGATGGGACAGCAATTTTGGCCAAGCCATGCTCTGGCATCTCTTTGGGTCTTAGAGTCAACTCCTGCCAACTGGTCCTTCTGTCCATCCAGGCTACCTGCTAAAAAACCCTCAGGTCAATGTCTGCTGAGGATGCTGAATCAGATGAGTGCCTCGGGGAACTACCTTGCTATTCTTCCTGGTTTCTCCAGTTGGTTGCCCCTGTTGGGCTGTTGATCTCCTCAGGCTCCGGTAGCCTGTAGCTTGGAAGATCCCATACGTGAGGACTTATTTCCTGCTTGTTCACAGAAAAAGTGTAGTTACACATCTCTAGCAGGTGTTCTCCGTGAACAGCAAGAATAGGGCCTCACAACCCTTGCATCTCCCTGGGGAGTTGCCTTTTTTGGCTCCTGCTATGTTGTTAGGCTGGAGAAGATGGCACCGTGGCAGGCGGGAAGGCTGGCACGCATGAGTGGTGTGCCCCCCCAAAAACTTTCTTTGTAAGCTGGGGCGTGTTCCCATTTGGGTCTCCTTCGGTGATGTCACCCATACCCTGCCGTAAACAAAAAATATCTGCTACGTGAGTAACTACGTTTTCTCTGACCAAAGTTGTCTCCTCTATATGCAAAACAACCTGTTCTCTTGGCCCCATTCCATCATCCTAGATAGGCCACTGTTCTCTTGCCCTATTGCCGTTTGCATTCTCAAGCATTTTCTCTAGTCTGTCCACCAGTAAGGTTCCCCCTTCATGGAAACAGGCAATTGTTTAGACTTTACTAAAGAACAGCTCCTTAGACCCTTCAGATCCTGCTGCTATCGTCCTATCTCCAATCTTCCATTTCTTTCAGAAGTGGCCGAGAGGCTGGGTTTTCTTCTCAGCTCTTGAGTCACCTTAAATATACAAATTCACTTCATCCTAGACAGTTGGGCTTCCGATCCATTTATAGCACAGAGCAGTAGTAACATCTCTTCTTAATGAGATTTATTCATCTTTTGACCATGGAAATACCACTCATGCAATATCCCTGGATCTCACAGCTGCATTCAATACAGTTGATCATTCAATTCTCTTAGCCTGTCTAGCGGATCTTAGCATTTCTGTTTAGTTCTCAATCAGTTTACTTCTTTCTTTCTGATTGCTTCTTTCAGGTAGTAAATAACTCTTCTTCCTCTATTCCATTGCCCCTCCCTTGTGGTGTCCTACAAGTGTCTGTCCTGGTTTCATTGCTTGCTGTATGGCAGTTATAAAATTTAATGTTCTCCCATGCTTGTTTCTCTTTGTCTTCCAAGAACCAGTCCAAATGTTGAAGTTGGTGCAACAAAAATTTTTTTATTTAGTCTGGAGGAAGAGGTCTCCAAGGGTAGCTAGCAGCGTTATGATAAAGTCTAAGGAGAAAGGCAAGAGCTGGAGGTTCATGACCTCGGAGCTTACTACAAGACTTCCTAGTTGAGGGTGATTTTTTATTGGAGGGGTGGCATTACAAGCAATGAGTAACAGTGGAGGGGGCAGGTTTGGGGGAGAGCTATTTGGAGGGGATGGTATTGAAAGGTGGGAAAAGTGTTGTACTCTTACTTTACAAGTATAGCAGAAAGCTAGGAAGATTCTGATGAAGGGGAAGCAGGTGTCTAGATGCTAGCTAATTAGACATAACTGTGCTTTTGTGCCATGATATGGGGTGTAGGGCCTATCTGGAGTGGGAAAATAAGGGGTTACAGGTTTTGGGCCAAATAGTTGATGCAGTGGTGAGCCTCTGCCTTTAGAGAAAATGAAGGAGAAGTATGGATTGAAGGAGAGTGATAATTCTCTCTGTTTGCAGTTAGTTAATGCCACTGTGCAAGTCGCTGGTGAGGCCTCACTTGGAATATTGTGTTCAATTTTGGAGACCGTATCTCACAAAGGATATAAAAAGGCTGTAAGTGGTTCAGAAGAAGGCAACCAAAATGATTTGGAGCGTGCGTCAGAAGACTTATGAGACTTGAAGACCTAAATATGTACACTCTGGAGGAGAGGAGGGACAGGGGAGATATGATTCAGACCTTTAAATACTTAGAGTATTAATGAACAAACAAACCTCTTCCAAAGACGGGGAAGCTGTAAAACTAGAGGGCATAACAGGAAGCTGCAAGGTGGTAAATTGAAAGGCAATGTCAGGAAATACTTTTTCACAGAAAGGGTGGTGGATGCTTGGAATGCCCTCCCGATGGAAGTGGTGGGGGCAAACACGGTGACGGAATTCAAAATGGCATGGGACAGACATAGTGGATCCCTTTACAGCAACAGGATAAAATCAAAATAAACTGAAACATCTGATTTCTCAACAAATAGGGGTATCCTGCATAGAATGGTGGGTTCACCCCTAAACATGGATGTGGGGAGGTGTGGCCTGCACGTAGCGGCAGGTGCACCTACTCTTGCCATCGTGCTGGGCAGACTAGATGGACCATACTGGTCTTTATCTGCCGTCATATACTATGTTACTATGTTATTATTTAAGGCAGTAGGATATTGAGGAGAGTTTGAGTGTATACACTGCCTTTTGAGGCCTTGTATCAAATGTTTTGGAGGTCAAGAGGATTGTTGACTGATTTGTATTAGATGTTGGTGGGAGGGAGTGCCAAAAAGCCAAATTTTAAGGTGAAGTGGGAGGGAAATCTGGGGGTGAATGGGGTGAGGGTAAGTGGGAAGAAGGTATTTGATGCTATTGCCAAGTTGTCCTTAGTGGCTGCTACTTTTGGGATATGTCAGGTACTTGTGACCTGGATTAGCTACTTTGGAAACTGGACACTAGGCTTAATGGACCTTTTGGATTGACCCATTTTCTGGGAACAAGCAGGAAGACAATCCTCACATATGGGTGACGTTGGCACTGACGGAACCCTTGCAGAAGCATCCCCCCAGCTTTCAAAGAAAGCCTTTGTGAGATGCCACCACACATGCGTGGTCCCCTTCCCGCCCAAGGCTGCCATCTTGCTCAGTCTCCTTTTTTCCGTGGAGCCCTTCAGACGTTTATCTGGCTTGTCCCCAGAAAAAGTTGATTTTTCTCTCCGAGTTTCATAATCTCTTCCGGTATTGCACCGATACTTTTTCAGCCTACCGACCTCGTTGCCTCGATGTCGAGTTCAGTCTGTTTTTGTAGTCTTTCATTCTTTTCTTTTCCTGGCATCTTCGCGCCTTTTTTTTCTCCCACTGGCAGCTTGGAGAGTCTTCGACCTGGCAGGGGTACTTTTTTCCCCCCATGGCTACCAGTAGCTTTAAGAAGTGTGATCGGTGCTGTAAAATTATGTCTTTGACCGACTCACATGACTGCTGTCTCCGCTGCCTTGGGCCAGACCACGACCCAGCAGCCTGTGGTCTGCAAGAGGATGTCCAGTAAGGCCCTCAAGAGCCGTCAGCAGCAGCAGCACGATAAGTTTTTCCCCGAGTCCCCAGTGCCTCCGAAGGCCAGGGCCTTGTCTGAGGCCCTGACATTTTTGGTGGAACATTCCGAACCCGAGCCCTGTTGGGGGTCCTCAGAAAGGAGGTCACCTTGAGGGAACCCTCAAGGTGGTATCCTTGGACGGTTCTGACCAGCTGGGTGTTCCCCGGTCCCATAGTCCAAGATGTTCATCCGAGGCGTCGGAAAAGGAGCGTCCTGCAAAGGTCCCCCGGATGGATCTGACCACGGACTGGCCTCCGTCCCCAGACACAATCCTTGTCGAGGATTCCACTTCGGGGGAGCTGGCATAGGGCTGAGTCCCTCAGTGCCCACGCCAAAGGCTGCGGGGTCTTCTAGTCTGGTGTCCAGAATGGCGGCCCTGGAGTGCAGTTTGTCTGCCTTCATGGGCCAGCAGCGGGCACTGTTGTCGACCGGTTCGTCCAAGACATCCCTGGAGGCCGAGCCGATTCTCAAGGTCATTTGGCCCAAAGTCAGTCCTCAACTGAGTCTTGATCCGGTTCCCATTCCACGGGACCAAGGTCCTCCCCGGTTAGTGCACCCTGTGCCAGCCGCGGAGCCTCTGAGGGGCACGGGCGAAGCTCGGGCCCAGAGCCCACAAACCACCCTTCAAGTTTTTGACTGATTATTCCAAGTGGGAGGCCAAGGATGAGGAATGTCGCGTACCACCCCTGGTGGCCAGTGGTCATAGGGGTAGGTTGGACACACAGATATTTTTATATGAGAGGAGGTTCCTTTAAGAGCCAGGTGCAGCCTGGTCTTAGTAGTTCAGCTCCTATTAAGAAGTAAATTGTGAATGCAGAATAGAGGGATAGCATAGGCTTTTATTTCCCTTTATGCAAAAGATTCAGGTGGGTCACAACATAGAGGAAAATGTCCTTTACTTCAGGAATGAAACAAACTCATGGTAAAGAAAAACTGTTATGCTTCACAGTTGCAACAAGGATTAATTAAAGCTTCCTAGAGTAACTCAACCGTTTCAATACTCTTCTTCCTTTTAGCATACAGGTAACACTCTGGAGGCAGTATATTATTTACAAGTCTAGCAGTGATTCTAAACTGCTGGTAACGCACAGAGAACAGTCCATCTCCTCTTGAGACAGAAGACTAGGCTCCACAAATTCCACTTGCATCGGCTCTGAGTCAGAGTTATCCCTTTCTGTATCTGGGGTTTCTCTGGCTATTGTTTCTGGCCAGTCGTTATTCTTATTCTCTGGGTGTTTGTAGCGTTCTTCTAAAGTTTGCCAGTGAGCATGGCCTACCTTTGTGCTTTTACCATCTGGGTTATACAAGGTAGGTTTACTTTCCTTTCTTGTAAGACGAGCATTGCTTTTAAAAGGGCACTTATAAGATGAGCTTTTTCTCATAAAAACAGAGTCCGCATACCTTGGCTTCCAGCAGCATGTAGAACAGGAACTTTCTCCTTCTAGTAGTTCTCCAGGGCTACAATCCTCGTGCCAGTCTTTTCCCTGAAAGCTCTTGTTACCTTTCAGTCTGGTCACTGGTTCCTCCAGTAAGCGCAGGCCTCTTTCCAAGCCTAACTTCTGGCTTCTTCCTTCAGCATGGCTCTACTTCCCAAAGTGACTGTTCCTTTGCTCAGCATTGCTTTCCCCTTCACTCCTAGGGCTTAGCTCAATGCTCCTGGTGCTTCCTTCTTCTTGGCCCTTGCTCGTGGTGCATTTCTCTCGCACGGCTTTGCTCCTGGTGCTTCTCTCTGGTCCACCTCTACCTCCACCCCCTTTCCAGGCTCCAGCCTCTTGCTTATAAAGCTCTCCTGTGTTTGAGCTTTCTGGGCTGCTTGTCAGGTGGTGTCGATTAGCTAGGTGTGTCCAGTCAGCCTCTGTGAGTGCATGGCTGCTCCCTCTAGCTGCTCTGTACGGGAATTGCATCCCGTGCACCTCTTTTATATTATGAAAAACAGCTCCTTTTCTTGCATCTTTGCTTCCATCAGCTCCTGCTGCATGACAGGAGTCACCAAACACACGTCGCCACCGTGACTTCCCCTAGGTCTCCCCTTCTTTGAAGTCCTAGTGTCTGTCCCCACCCAAGAACATGGCTTTCCTCGACTTCATGAGGGACATGTCCAAGGCCCTGGCGTTCCCTACGGAGTCGGACCCTTGGACGGAGGAGCTAGAAACTCTCCAATACGAGGCTCCTCCAAGGAAATTGCTTACGGTGCCCATCCTACCGATCCTGGAACTGCTAATGCTCCATATCTGGAAGACACCAGCATTAGTGCCGGTGGTGAACAAGTGTCTCGACTCATTGTACTGAGTCTGCCGCAGCCCAGGCTTCCATAAAGCACAGCTGCTTTACAACTCCATGGTAGTGGAGTCGGCCAAACGTTGACTGAAGAGCCAGAAGATGCACTCCTCGGTGCCCTCTGGTAGGGAAGTCCACACCTTGGATGCCCTCGGCAGAAAGTGCTATCAAGGCTCGATGCTCAGCAACCAGATTCAGGCCTACCAGCTGTATATGGGCATGTGGGACTTGGGGTAGTTTATTACAAACTCCAGATGCTGCAGGATCTGGATGGTGCATGCAGTTGCCTGCTGCACTTCTGTAGCTGTGCCTCCTTTTATGAACCAGTCATCCAGGTAGGGGCCTTGGGCAAGTCACTTAACCTCCATTGCCTCAGAAAAATCCAAGTTATCAATATCCCTGTTTAATGTACATTACCAAGTTTAAGTTACAATGTAAACTGCTTTGATTGAAATGATAAAGCAGTATATAAAACCCGTTAAATAAATAAATAAATGTACATGAGAGACCTGGCAGAGGAGCTCGCCGGGTTCTCTGCTGGTCTCTCCAAGGAACCCCTGCAGCGGTTCAAGAACCTGGCCAGAGCCATGGGTGTGGAGTTCCTCGCAGTTGGCTCCCCACCCCAGCAGGGAGGCATCTGTAGTGAGAATCCTTAAGGGGTTTGGAGTTTGGAAGGGCATCCCCACATCGACGTGTTGGGGGTTTTAACACTAGGTCAGAGATTCCGGCATCTGGTGGGTCACTGAAACCCTGTCCTGGAGACAGCCTGTAGTCTATGTCCACTGGTCCTGAAGGCACCACTGTGCAGTCCTCATGTGGAGGCAAGCATCTGGGGTGACATGGACCATGGAGGCCATGTGCCCAAGTAGGCACAGCAGCAGCCGACACCAAGGGACAGTGTTGTATGTCTAGAACTAGTGCCCTGAGGCAGTCGGCTCGGTCTCTGGGGAGGAAGGCCTTTGCCCGGAGGATGTCTAGCCTTGCCCCTATGAACTCTAGACATTGCATCGGGAGGAGGTGGGACTTGGGGTAGTTTATTACAAACTTCAGATGCTGCAAGATCTGTAGCTGTGCCTCCTTTTATGAGCCAATCATCCAGGTAGGTGAAGACAAAAACCCCCCTGTATGTGGCAGAAGGTGGCCTCTATTGCCAGGCATTTGGTGGAGACCCTTAGAGTGGAAGCTAGGCCAAAGGGGTAGTACCCTGTACTGGTAGTGGCTACCCCCACCATGAACCGCAGGTATTGTCTGTGGTTGGGGTGAATGGCTATGCTCCTTGGTTCTGAAGGATCCTTATACCCACATCCTCAGTCTCCCCTGTTGGAGGTAAGGCAGCAATGTTCCAAGGGAGAGCATCTTGAACTTCTCCCTTATCAGGAATTTGTTCAGGTTGCACAGGTCGAGGATGGGTCTTACTTCCTCGTACCAAAAGAACAAGTGGTCTATCTGGAGTAGAATCCCTTGCCCCTGAGATGGTGGGGAACTGGTTCTACTGCTCTGTCCTCGAAGTCCTGAGAGTTCCTTCAGTTGGTAGTCCCGGTGAAGCGGAGACCTGGGGGGCTCTCCCGGAAAGAAAGGAGGTGTCTGAGCCAGAAGGAGAAGGTAGCCCTCCTTGACCACCTGGAGTGCCCAGGAATCTGTGGTGATAGCTGGCCACCTTTAGTCATAATGAGTGAGACGTCCTCCTGTGGGCTGCTGACCTCCTTGGGGGAGAGAGGTTATGCTCAAGGAGTCAGTAGCTTCCCCCTGGCTAGGCTGGGGCCGATGCCTGGGGCTTGGGAGCCTTTTGCTTATGAGGGCCTTGCCCATGTCCCTTGGCCTGCTGACCCTGCTGGGGAGTCAGGGAGGCCTGAAAATGCGGGTAGTTTCTGTAAGCAGCCCATTTTCTCCGGTAGAAGGGCTTTTTACCCAAGCCCTTCTGTCGGGGAGGGGCAGCGGTCTTTTTAGAGAGCCTAATCCTCATCATGAACTCAGACTCCAGCTCGGCAGCCTTCTCAGTCATGGGTTTGCCAAAGAGATTTTCTCCTTGGCATGAGACGTCGAACAATTTGTCTTGAACCCACTGTTCGAGGTCAGAGCATTGTAGCCAGACCTGGCATCGGGCACCTATGCCCGCCACCGGTACTCGAGCCGCCAACTCAAAGCAGTCATAAGCTGCTCGAGACAAACTTTGAACACTCACGGATGGTTTTGTCCCTTTTTGCCTTTTTATCTTCTCTTTGCCTGCTGATCGCGGTTTCTCTGTTCCCTTTGATTTTTTTCTGCCTTGTTAATTTTTTTCTCCTTGCCACTGCTCTCCAGTCTTCTCGGCACCAGTATCCCAGTTGGGCCTCTCCAAAATCAAACTCTTTGCCTTCGCTGTGGTTATTTTTCTGGACACCATGTCCCAGAAACCCACCAGCAGGTTTAAGACGTGTTCCAAGTGTCCTAGGACCATATCCGTCATGGATACCCATAATGGGTGCTGCAGTGCCTGGGACCCGATCATCAGCCCTCTTGTAATTTGTGTTTGCAGATGACAAGAAGGGGACTCAGGGGTCGAGAGAAGCAGCGCAAATCACTATTTAGTCCTCAGAAGTCTAATCCATCGCCTTCGGCATCAACAACTGGTCTCAATGGCTTCAAAGGCTGCATCAGACACTGGCAGTGTATTAACATTGAGGAGCTCGAGCTCAATCGAAGCAGAGTACCTGTAGTGCTCTGGAGCATCAGCCATTGATCAAGCTCCACCAGAAGATGAGGAAGGATTCAATTTCGACGTTGAAGGGTGACCGCGCTTAACGTTAGGTGAAGACTCTGGTACATTGGCATCAGAGCCATTCGAGACAAAGCATCGAGAGGGATGAAGATCTGTGTGAGCGCCCCTTGAAGGTGCTCCGAAGGGAAAAGAGGTCATCCTCCAGGACATCAGAGGAGCACAGACAGCCTACTGAAGCCGCGACCCAGCCACCGATACCCCTGTACATATGCCAGGTACATTGGTCGAAGTTGTTCAGTCCCTGCAGCCCTGGAGAAGCGCCTTATACAGGTGCTTGAGGAATGCATCACAACGCTGTTAGCGATTCAGCATGCTGGGGCCTCAACATAGACTACATCGGGCGATCAGGGATAGGTGCTGGGTCCGTTAATGCCTCTCCCCTGCAGGCAGTGTAATTGGTGCTTACCATCGAGGTGTGGGGGCAAGCTCATCACTGTACAGCCTTTAGTTGTTCACTTTGTGAGGCTTGCTTCTCTTGAAGCCTGCAGTGTCATGGGTTCTCATTGTGCTTCTTACACAGCTCATGAAAGCTCCCTTTAAGTTACTTAGTTCCTGTCCTCTGAAGATCTTGACCTGGAAGGTATTGTTTCTGGTGGTGGTCACTTCAGTATGCAGAGTAAGGGAGCTTCAGGCCCTAAAGGTTCATCTGCCTTACACCAAATTCCACCATAATAGAGTGGTCCTTCGCATTCATCCTAAATTCCTTCCAAAAGTGGTATCTGATTTCCACCATAATTGGTCCATTGTTCTTCCAACATTTTTCCCACATCCTCATGCACACAGAAGGGAAGCTGTGCTGCAAATGTTGGACTGCAAGCAAGCCTTGGCCTTCTACTTGGAGCAGACGAAGGCCCATAGAAAGTCCATCCAGCTTTTTTTTTTCTTTTGACACCAATAAGCTATGGGCTGCCGTTTCCAAATGCTCTTTTTCAGTTTGACTGGCAGACTGCATCTCTTTCGCTTATGAGGCACAACACCGCAAAAGCACAAATCACGCTGAACACAGGAGAAACAGTCGCAGGCGTGAATAAAACGGAAAGACAGAGTCCTTATTAAACCAAACGGCCACCCGACACAGGCCGTGTTTCGTACCCTTCGTCAGGGGCTAGCCAGGCAAGAAACTAAAAACATAAACATATTAATCATAAAGATGATAAAAGAACAGGCAAGCC
This sequence comes from Ichthyophis bannanicus, assembly GCA_033557465.1. Taxonomy (NCBI): domain Eukaryota; kingdom Metazoa; phylum Chordata; class Amphibia; order Gymnophiona; family Ichthyophiidae; genus Ichthyophis; species Ichthyophis bannanicus. The sequence goes on from CM066032.1 coordinate 341,606,514, forward strand.
AAACCTGTAGTAAAACGTTACAAACACTAATATTAAAAGACATAAAACAATAAATATTTAAAAACAATATAAGAGCATGAAGATAAATAAATAATAATACAATAAATATAAATACTAGAATTGAAACAATAGTGCTCGGGACCTAATACAAATTGTGCACAATTAAAATTTAGATACTAATCTCTGTTGCTGTTCGTAAAATAAATCTTACTTCACACTGTTTGTGCAAACATATAGGTTATATACTAATGCTAAAAAATATAAAAAATACAATTAAAAATATAATAAAACCATACGGTAAAACATAGCTCACAAGTTACCGCTAACTTAAAAGGAGGACGCAGGAGGAGGACAAAGACAGGATATGTGATCAAATCAAAAGTGCAACGCAACAAATAGCTTATAACAAAAAGAGAGAGGGGGATCTGTTCTAAAAACAATAGGAGTGAGTCAGTAAAAACGTCGAGGGATCAAAGCATAACATGTAAACTAGCTGCTCAATTAAATATTGCTACTGTGACCATGTGATGCCAAAAATCGGGGATAATAGCAGCATATGGATATGACTCTAAACTCAAGAAATTGAAGCAATTGCTCTGACTCAAAGAACGTAAACTGTTTAGACTGATAAAACTTTCATAGAAGTGCCTGTGCTGCTTCTGCATATCCCTAGACACATCGGGAAAGACATATATCTTTGAACCAAAGAATTCATCAGACATATTATGAAAAAAGAGACATAATACAGTGTTTCTTTCTGACTCAAAAGGCGAAATATGCCACTAGCTTGTTTCTCTCTGTAACCACCTCCAATGAAGACTCCAAAAAGGCAGTCAAACTCCCCACATTGGAGGGGTGGACCAAACTGGATCCTCCCTCAGACCTCTGAACCGGGGGGGCTCAGAGACAAATATTGGGCTCAAACTATCGTTGTTACAGCATCCCCAGCAATCTTCAACACTTCCCCCCAAATGCTTCCTAAGTATGTCTATAAGTGGTATAACCAGACACTTAGGAAAGTCCAATAATCTTAAATTGTTCCTTCAGACTCTGTTCTCCAAAAACTGTTAAAGAAGAGACAATTACAGCTTTGACAAATGAGGTATGGTGTAGTGAGTATTTGAAATTAGCATGGCTGTCATCACAATGGGTTTGATTGAATTCTGTTTTTAGCACCATTTTTGGACACACGGTCCAGTTTTTTATTCTTTTTTGTGTTTGTTTTCCTAAGTCATTTTTATTTATAAGTTTAGCAGAATACTGGTTTGAGTATCATATTAGTGCACGTATGTTCTCTCTTCTCTTCTTCTACTGGTTCATGGTCATTGCACCCGTCTTATCTTTTTCCTCAGTCTCTCTTATTTTATTTATATAGCGTTCCAACTTATTTTAGGTATTATTATATCTGTTTAGGTATTATTATATTTGTATAGGGATTTATTTATTATGATTTTAGTTATTTATTGATTTTCTTTTAAGGCATGTTTTATTGTTATGTATATTTGAGTGTATTTATTGGATGTTTTTGTTTTTAGTTGCCCTGTACCCCTGATGAAGTTTTATTAAACGAAACACGGCCTGTGTCGGGTGGGCATCATCCATTGGTATTGTGAATAAAGCCTCTTTCAATATTATATGATTATTTTGTTCTTTCCTTGGACACATCACGTTCCTCCACTGTGGACTGTTTCTGACGTGACTGTTTGCTCTTAGTTGGACTATAGAAAGAATTCCTTTCAGAAAATTCCCAGAAGTATATACTCACAATTGCAGATCTCTCTCCAGAAGTAACAGTCCCTTTTTCTAGTCCTTCAAGACAACTTCTGGGGTCTCTCCCTGGCACCTAAAGCTAGGGAGTCCCCATATGTGATGACTACATTCCTGCTTGTTCCTGGAGATAGCATAGTTACTCACCTGTAACAGGTGATCTCCGGAAACAGCAGGAATTTAGTCCTCACAACCCACCCACCTCCCCTAGGATTTGTATCTCTCTATCTATCTCTTTCCTTCTCTCTCTCTTTGTCTCAGCTTTAAAACTCAACTGGAGAGAGGCAGTTGGGAAAGGCGGGAAGGCAGCACGCAGGTGCTGTGGGATGCTCCCAAAAGCTTTCTGATTGTACGCTGGGGAGCGTTCCCGTGCAGGCTCCGTCGGTACTGACAATACCCATATGTGAGGACTAAATTCCTGCTGTTCCCGGAGATCACCTGTTACAGGTGAGTAACTATGCTTTCTCCTGCTCAGTGCAGCTGGTGGTCCAGTACCTACTCCACCTGTCCCAGGTGGGACTGAAGTCCAACTCAGTCAGAATGCATCTGAGCACTATTGCGGCACACCACCACACTGTTGAGGGCAAGCCCCTCTCGGCCCAGCCCCTTATCTCTCGTTTCCTGTGGTGCCTTATTTTATTTATTTTACATTCTCTTATATACCGTGCTATTCTGCATTCGTGCGATTTACATTGTACAAACTGAAATTACATTGAACAGGGCATTATAACTTCGAGATAACTATTTTACAGGGAACATGGGCTATGGAGGGTTAAATGGCTTGCCCAAGACCACAAGGAGCACCTGTGGGACTAGAAACCCCAGTCCTTCCGGCCCAAGGTTGCTGTCCTCTAGTGGGATTTGAACCCCCGACCTTCCGGCCTGAAGTACCTTGCCCCAACCACTAGGCCACTCCTCCGCCTTATGTTGTCCAAGCCCTCCGTCCACCCACCACCGGTGGAGTGGGATCTCAGTGTGGTGCTCTCATAGCTCTCTAAGCTGCCGTTTGAGCCCCTGGCTACTTGCCACCTGAAGTACCTCTCCTGGAGGGTTGTCTTTCTCTTGGCACTCATGTCGACTTGCAGGGTCAACGAGCTCCAGGATCTGATGGCAGAGCCGCCCCACAGGAAGTTCTTCAAGAACAGAGTGATGCTCGCACACACCCCAAGTTTCTGCCAAAGATGGCGTCCCCCTTCCACCTCAATCAGGAGATGGTACTCCCCACCTTTTTCAGCAAGGCAGAGACTGTTCTCCATACTCTGGATTGTAAGAGGGCCCTGTCCTATCTTCAGCAGACTTGGAGCCACAGCGGAGCACCTCATCTGTTTGTCTCCTATGATCCAAGTCGTCTGGGGCTTCTAGTAACCAAGTGAACTCTGTTCACTTGGGTGGCAGACTGTATTGCCCTCATCTATGAGCAGGCTGGGATCTTGCTAGACCACTGGGTTATGGTGCACTGTGTCAGAGCAATGGCTACCTCTGTAACAAATCTGCGCTCCATACTTGTGACGAAAATCTGCCGGGTTGCCACCTGGGCTTCAATCCATACTTTTGCAGCTCACTGCTGCCTGGAGAGGGAGTCCCGATGGGACAGCACCTTCAGCCAGGCCATACTTTGTAATTTCTTTAGGGTGTAGGCAACTCCTGCCCTCTGACCCTTCTGTGTTCAGGCTACCAGAATGCTGGTTCTCCCCCCCCCTCCCCCCCGGACACTTGGATATTGCAAGAGTCTTTCAGTTGGGACTCAAATGCTGCAGCTCACGACTCAGCTTCTCTGGTTTCCGTGGCGTTTTGTATAGGTTCTTGATAGCCTTTAGCTGGGGAGTCCCATATGTGAGGACTGATTTCCTGCTTGTTCCTGGAGAAAGCGTAGTTGCTCACCTGTAACAGGTGTTCTCCGGGGACAGCAGGAAACATTCTTCACAACCCTCCCTCCTCCCCTTGTAGTTGCTTCTTTACCATATTTTATTTGTGCCGTCATGTCATTAGACTGAGGCAAGAAGGCACCCTTAGATGGGAAGGGGACCAAGCATGCGTGGTGCATCGTTCAAAGGCATTCTTTGAAAGCTGGGGAGATGCTTCTGTGCAGGCTCCATCGGCACTGACATCACCCATATGTGAGGACTGATTCGTGCTGTCCCTGGAGAGCAACTGTTACAGATGAGTAGCTACGCTTTACCTATAGTAAGTGGTCTCATTGGATATCGTGATAAGTCCTCTTGAAATCGCGTTCTGCATCAGCTAGTAATGAAGGAGAACAGGTGCAACAGGCAGGAACGGCTGTATAGGAGTGATTGAAGCACTCCAAACGTTTCTAGAAGAAGCTGAGGTATCCTAGGTGGGGCTCAGTCAAGGATGTTGCCAATTATGTGAAGACTTATCCTGCTGTCCATGGAGAACACCTGCTACAGATACATAACTTTTCTCAGATCTGGTCCATCAGCCTGAGTAGGAGCAACATGCCAAGATGTGCACTTCCAAGGAATCCTCTAATTGCTATCTAAGCGCAGAGGATCATAAACATGGTATAGCACTGAAAAGAAAGTCTCTGCCTCTTTTGCAACAAAGAAATTGTATTATTATCATTCTGAGGCAGATCAGGGTCCTGCTCCATCTCCTGCACCGAGGTTAACAAGAGTCAGCTTAAGGGGTATGTCTGCACCGTGGGATACCACAGTGCAGAGATTTGTCCTTAACTGAAATCTTCAGGAACAAGCAGGAATGTACTCTTCACATATGGGTATCGTCAGTACCGACGGAGCCTGCGTGGGAACGCTCCCCAGCGTCCAATAGGAACGCTTTTGGGAGCATCCCTCAGCACATGCGCACTACCTTCCTGCCTTTCCAACTGTCCCTCTTCAGTTCTTCGTTTTCCACGGAGCCGACAGGACTCATACCCTGTCACCGCAGAAAATTCCGTCTTTAAAATTGTTTTCTTGTGGTCGCGTTTGCCCCTGCACGACGCCTACCGGTACCGCCGGTTCTTTTCTTTTCTTTAAAAAAAAAAAACAACAACTTTGAACTGCTTCTCTTCAGAAACTTTTCTTTAGTTAAGTATGCTCAAGATGTCTCCAAGTTTGTGAATCGTGCAGCCTTTTACTGCTTTGAATGCATCAGCAGAACCTCTGATATTGCCATTGGGACACGCCGGATTGCCTGGCTTCAGGCATCAGACTTGGAGACTTGGGTACAGGACAAGTTAGGCAACATTCCTTGCATGGGGGAGAATCTCTTCGGCAATAACTGGCAGGAAAAGGCTAACGAGTTGGATGCTGACAATACTACTCTAGATAGATTGTCGAAATCTACAGCCACTCCAGCCAAAAAGAAGTCTTATAAAAAACCCTCTTTCAGCAAAAAGAGGAATTTTATCCTTCCTATACCCAGCAGAGTCAATCTCAGGGTCAGGTTGCCCAAAAGGGACAAACTGGACAGCAAAAGAAGCCAAAAGGCCCCAGAGCCCAACCAGCTCTCCAGGTTCAGCCCCCTCAAGGGCTTTGACTCCTTCCTAGAGAGCTTAGCCTTCCTGCCTCTGAGGGGCCCCCAAACCCCCAGTATCCCAGGCAGATTATGCCACTTTGCCAACAGATGGCATCAGATAAGAGCAGAAGATTGGACTTTGTCCATTGTAGGAGAAGGGTACATTTTCACAGCATGCCCCCTCCTAAAATTCTAAAGCAATTCAATTCTCAAACCTCTGCAAACAATCTGCTAGATCACGAGGTCTCAACACTATTGAGGGGAATACCAAGGGGCAATAGAGGAGGTACCCATTCTTCAACAGGGTGCAGGGTTCTACTCCCCCTATTTTCTTATCCAAAGAAAACAGGAGGACACAGACCCATTTTAGACCTCAGAGAATTGAACAAATACCTGTTTCGAGAGAAGTTCAAAATGATTTCTCTAGGAACTCTTCTGCCATACCTTCAAAGCCAGGATTGACTTTGCTCTCTAGACTTAAAGGATGCATACTCTCACATTCTGATCCATCCAGATCACAGGAAATTCTTACGATTCCTTTTCAGAGGAAAACATTTCCAGTAAAGGGTTTTTCCCTTTGGTCTAGCTTCAGCACCAAGGGTTTTCACGAAATGCATGGCAGTAGTAGTAGCTGCATTTCTACGAACCCTGGGGATATTTGTCTTCCCTTACTTAGACGACTGGCTCATTCGAGCCCCTACCGTTGCAGAGGCCAGCACTGCACTGCCTCGCACAATGCGAATCCTCCAATACTTGGGGTTGGTAATAAACTTCCCAAAATCCCTTGTTCCTTCCCAATGCCTGGAATTCATAGGGGCCTGTTGATACCAGACAGGCAGAGGCTTTCCTTCCACAGGCCCGGTGTCTTCGCATAATGCTTCTCAAGCAGCAGGGAAATCCTCCCTAACTGCTCGAGAGCTACTACAGTTGCTGGAGCATATGGTATCCACAGTTCATGTAGTCCCATACGCTTGCCTCCACATGCGAGCAGCTCAGTGGACCCTTTCCGCACAGTGGCCACAGGTCATTTATTGGACAAAATAATAAACTCTCACCGACTAATTTTGTCCCTCCAGTGGTAGCAATCCCTAGAAAATCTGACACTGGGTCCTTTTCATCAACCCCTTTTTCAGGCCACCCTAACAACAGATGCATCGCAGGTGGGTTGGGGAGCACACCTGAATCATCTCTCTACCCAGGGAACCTGGGCTCCACAGGAGGCTGGTCTACACATAAACCTCCTGGAATTAAGAACAATCTATTTAGCTCTTCGAGTATTCCATGCCCAGCTCAGCTACAAGACAGTCCTAGTCCAGACAGACAATCGAGTAGCAATGTTCTATGTGAACAAGCAGGGCGGGACAGGCTGTCTGTCGTTATGCAACAAAGCTTTACGACTGTGGGCCCTTGCCAGAGAGTATCAAATTCACCTTCTAGTGGTATATCTTTCAGGCATTTAAAACCTTTGGGCAGACAAATTCAGTCGAGTACTGCTGCTTCACGAGTGGTCCCTCCACCTGGACCAGGTGGCAAAGATATTTCATCTCTGGGGCACTCCAGACATAGACCTCTTCGCAAGTCCACTGAATGCCAAACTTCCCCAGTTCTGTTCCAGGATTCCGACTCAAAATTGTCAGACAAGGGATGCCTTCCTCCTTCACTGGGGTCAGGGCTTCCTTTATGCCTTCCCACCCATTCCCCTCATCCCCAAAACACTCTTCAAGCTTCAGAGAGACAGGGGTCGCATGATTCTCATAGCACCACGATGGCCATGCCAACCGTGGTATCCCCTGCTTCTACATCTCTCTCAAGCTGCATCTCTGGAGTTAGGACATGCTCCAGATCTCCTTTCCCAAGAGAACGGGACACTAGGGCACCCAAATCCCCAGACCCTGCATCTCACGGCCTGGTTGCTGAAGGCTTAGATCTCCAGGATTCAACCTGTCCCAACAGGTAAAGGATAGCCTTCAGGCTTCTAGGAAAATTTCCACAAGAAGATCTTATGCCTTCAAGTGGAAATGTTTTACCATATGGTGCTCCAAGAAGGAATTAAACCCCTTTGGCATACCCTTAGAATCGATACTAGAGTATCTCCTTCACTTATCGAATTCTGGTCTAAAGACCAATTTTGCCACTCATTCTGTTCATGATCAAGCTGCCCTCTGGGATTCTCTTTTATTACAGTCCCTTGATAACTTAGCTCCTCTTCACTCTACTTCGGGATCCCCCCGTACACCTTCATCTCCTTGGTACCACCCCTCCTTGCTCACTCTTTGCTCCCAAGTACGCCAGGCGCAGCGTCACTGGATCCGCCACCCCTCACCCGAGCATCACCTTCGTTTCACACATCTTTCTTCTGAATACCGCTCGGCTATTCGTTCTGCCCGATCAACTTTCTATTCGGCTCAAATTTCCGCTGCTGCTAGCTCCTCCCGTCAACTCTTTACCATCTTGCGGACATTATCGTCCACTAGGACTAGCGAGTCTTCTGCCCTTGCCGCCCCTGATCCTCAAACTCTCGCTGACTTTTTCGCTAACAAGGTACTATCTCTCCGCTCATCCTTTTTCACACACCACCTCCACCTCCCCCTCTTTCCCCCCTTCCCCTCCTTCCGGCTGTGACCCCCAACCCTTCTTTACCCTCCTCTGCTGCCTTCCTACAGTCCAGTCCTACACCTGCTGATCCTATCTGCTCCCTTACCTGGTCCTTCTTTCAACCAGTTCTCACCGCAGAAGTGCTTAAATTTCTTACCACTGCAAGGAAAACTACTTGTACTCTTGACCCTGTCCCTTCTAGATGGCTCTCTGAGCCCTCCCTTGAGTTAGTCCCAGTTATCACTACTATCATCAACACCAGCTTTTCTTCCGGACACTTCCCGTCCTCTTGGAAATCTGCAATTCTCCGTCCCCTGTTAAAGCAACCATCATTAAATCCATCCATTCCCTCCCACTGGCGGCCGGTGTCTAACTTGCCATTTCTTGCAAAGCTTCTTGAACGATGCGCTTTTAGCCAACTTAGTTCCCATGTCGAAGCTGTCAATGCTCTTCACCCCCGTCAGGCAGGATTCCGTCAAGGTCACAGCACTGAGACCGTACTGTTAGCTTTACTCAATGAACTACATATCTCTCACGATCGTGGTGACATTACTCTTCTTGTATCTCTTGACTTATCCGCAGCATTCGATTTGGTTGATCATCATACACTTCTCTCTCGGCTCTCTGATATTGGTCTCCGTGGTCCCGTTTGGTCGTGGTTTCACTCTTTTCTGATATCCCGCTCTTTCTCAGTCCATACGAAGAATAAGTCCTCATCCACCCTCCCCCTTTCGTGTGGTGTCCCACAGGGTTCCGTTCTCTCCCCTCTGTTTAATATTTTTCTTACTCCTTTGCCCCTGATCATACAGCAATATTCAATTTCATCTTACTTGTATGCAGATGATATAGTTCTTCTGTTTCACACATCACCTCTCTCCCCCGATATTTCCCAGTTGAACCTCTGTCTTTCCCACGTTGCTTCCTGGTTATCGGAGAACTTTCTTCATCTCAACCCAGCCAAATCTTCAGCAATGTGGATTTCACTCAGTGGTGTCTGTCCCACGCTCGCACCCGCTATTGGCTCAACTAACATTCCTCTTACTACTTCTGTTCGGTATTTGGGCGTGACTCTTGACTCTTCTTTAACATTCTCTGCTCACTTGTCCAATGTCACCCGCTGTTCCTTTTCTGCTCTACGACAGATTAGGGCCGTTCGGTCTATTTTGCCTTCTAGTGCTCTCATTACGCTTGTTATCGCTCTTGTAATCAATAGACTAGATTATTGCAATGTATACCTGGCTAACCTTCCTAAATACTCCCTCCAGCGGTTACAACGTATTCAGAATACCGCCGCCCGTCTCGTCACCTTCTCTTGTAAATACGATCACATCACTCCAATTCTGCTTCAGCTGCACTGGCTCCCTCTCCAATATCGCTTCCACTACAAGTTTCTGATTCTTCTTCACCGGGCTATTTACACTTGCACCCCTCGGTACCTCGCTGACTGCATTTCACGGTATACTCCTCACCGGCTGCTCCGTTCCACTCAAACAAACCGTTTAACTCTTCCTTCTCCCTCACAAGCCCGTCTGGAACAGACGCGGCATTCAGCTTGGTTTTTCCTTGGCCCTTCACTCTGGAATACACTTCCCGCTCTGTTACGCCTAGAATCATCCTACCCTCAGTTTAAATCCCTACTAAAAACCTACCTATTCCAGAAAGCTTTTGACCTCCCCCCTGAAGACCCACCCTGACTGCCTTCGTCTGCGTGTCTAACCAAGTACTGTCTATGTCTGTTTTACATGTATCTGTATACCCTGGTTTGATTATTGTTAATTTCTTTTTGATTTGTTATGATTTGTTGTATATTGTTAACATCAGTTGTGTCAAACTTATTATGAGATATTGTTTGGTGTTCTAATTTGTTCACTTTTCTTTAAACCCTCTTTTCTGTCTTAAACTTGGCGTTCTTTTTCCTGGATTGAAGTGTTGATCAAATTTTATTGTACACCGCTCAATGCGCTGCCGTAGCGGTATATCAGATTTTAATAAAGATAAAGATAATTCGGTAAGAGTCCATCGTAGTGCAATTGCAGCTTCTTATAAGCCTCTGAATGGACAACCTATTTCCTCTTATCCACTCATATCCAGATTTATTAGAGGTCTTCTATTAACCAAACCTCCCATTAAGCCACCACCGGTGACATGGGATCTAAATCTAGTTCTCGGGCAGCTCATGAAGCCGCCTTTTGAGCCTTTAGCCACTACAACCCTTATGTTTTTGACCTGTAAGGTCATCTTCCTAATTGTAATCACCTCTACACGTCGCATTAGTAAACTGTAAGCTTTAGTGGCTGATCCTCCTTATACTAGGTTTCACCATGATAAGGTTGTTCTTAGAACTCATCCACACTTTATGCCTAAGGTGGTTTCGCATTTTCATTTAAATCAATCAGTTTATCTTCCTGTATTTTTTCCGAGGCCTCACGCCTCTAATGCAGAAAGAAACCTTCATACTTTGGATTGTAAAAGGGCCTTAGCCTTTTACCTACAGAGAACACAGCAGCATAGAAAGTCCTCGCAACTTTTTATAGCTTTTGACCCTAGTCATTTGGGACAACCTGTCTCCAAAAGAACTTTATCTAAATGGATTGCCCAATGCATATCCTTTGCTTATGAGAGTAAGGGTCTTCCTCTTCAGGACCATGTCACAGCTCAAAACGTGAGAGCCATGGCAACTTCCATGGCTAATCTCCACTCTTTGTCCATCGATGACATTTGTCGAGCAGCCACCTGGGCTTCGGTACACACCTTCACGACCCACTACTGCCTGGATAAAGCCTCCTGTCGGGATGCTTTCTTTGGCCAAGCTTTTCTTCAAAATCTCTTTCAGACCTAATTCAACTCCTACCCACCAAACCTGGTGGAATGCCAGAGATCCATGGGAGGAAGGATTCCCACCTTTCCAGGGTGGCACCTTCCTGGGGCTATCTCCCTGGCATCTTCAGCTAGAGAGTCCCCATATGTGAAGACTACATTCCTGCTTGTTCCTGGAGATAGCGTAGTTACTCACCTGTAACAGGTGATCTCCGGGAACAGCAGGAATTTAGTCTTCACAACCCACCCACCTCCCCTAGGAGTTGTCTCTCTATCTCTTTGTCTCTTTCCTCTCTCCCCCTATCCTTTTCACTCAGCTACAAACTTAACTGAAGAGGAACAGTTGGAAAGGCGGGAAGGCAGCACGCATGCGCTGTGAGATGCTCCCAAAAGCGTTCCTATTGGACGCTGGGGAGCATTCCCGTGCGGGCTCTGTTGGTACCGATGATACCCATATGTGAAGACTAAATTCCTGCTGTTCCCGGAGATCATCTGTTACAGGTGAGTAACTACGCTTTCTGGGCCCCAGGGACAACCTTTTTCTCTGAAGAAAAATTCCAAATCGATACTTTCCCTACCATTCTTCCCTATTTAACCAAAGAAGGTTGACTGTTCACTTAAACTCAAGAATGCCTATCTGTACAGATTTTATCTTTTTCGTCTTTCGACAGCCCCCAGGGTATTGACCCAAGTGTCTTGCATAGACATGGTCTAATGGCTTGTAGCAGTCTCATCCTTGAATCTGCTAACCTCACTGAAAAACAAGGCCTTGAACCTGCTTCAGTAACTGCAGCTTCTCACAGATTATGACAAAGGTTTGAACAGCTGTTGTAGTTGGTGATTCGATTATTAGGCATGCATATATTTTATTAATGGACAACAATTTGGAAATAATACATTAATACATTGTCCAGTAGAGTATATGACTGTAAATGTAGGTATTAGCTGTCATATTTCCCTAACTGCTACTCTGGCCCAAAAATACCCCAAAATAAACTGGATATTTGTTACGGGATGTCTAGCTGTCACATGTTGATGTGCCAAAGCTTGATTTTTCTTACCCTCACAGGCATGTTTAGCTCCTGATATCTCTGCTGAGATCTTTTATTTACTTTTTTAACAGTTTGTTTTTTTTAATACCGCTTTATCATTTCAATCAAAGCGGTTTACATTGTAACTTAAACTTGGTAAAAATGTACATTAAACAGGGACATTGATAACTTATTTATTTTATTTTATTTATTTATTTTTATTTCTTATATACCGCGCTTTTAATCAGTGCGGTTTACAAATGAACAATTCAAACACAATGATACAGTCAGCATTGGTTTTTTTTTTACAATGATCAGGGTACAAAAAAACTTGGCGGTAAACAGGGTTAACTATATACAAAAAACGTGGTGGAAAGTAGGATTAACTATGTACATGGCATTTTTTGGTTAAGTACATGGTAGTGGTAAATAGATATAATTATAGTACAGTATAAATACGGTATGGGTAAAGTGTGCAAGTATGAACCATCATGATTAGCCATTTTCCAGAGTAATGGAGGGTTAAGTGACTTGCCCAAGGCCACAAGATCTTGAATTTCTCAGTGTTCTGTCGGCATCTCTCAAGCTCCTCCTTGTTGCAATCTCTCTCATTAGTATCCTTCAAGCTGTTTCTTCTTCATGTTGTAATCTGAGCTCCTCTGGCTTGTGCAGTGGTCTTTATGGAAAGTGAGCATGGTTTTTGGAGACTGATCTTACTGAATTAATCCAGTCTGTGAAATGAGGCTTACCAGTGGTAGAAAACGGCTCCTCTTGGCAAGCTTCTTGTAAGCATTGTGGTATTTTCTCCTTATATGGGGTTTACTGTGTCCCTGCTGTGCACAGGTAGACTTTGGCTCGGTTTCATCATGAACTATTAACTAGAACTTTCTATTTCTTATGGCTCTGCTTTTTTCATATTTAATCTTTATGAATCTTGTAGCTACTGGTAAGTCGAGAAACAAAGCCTTCCTCATTGATTCTTCTAAGAGACACACTTACCGAAAACTCCTATTATTCTTAAAAAGGATCTCATCAATAAGTGTCCAGCTTTGCAAATGTTTTAAAATTCACAAAGAATAAATAGTACCTTTATTAAGTCAAATTTCATTGCTTATATGGAATGGTAGCTATGTGTCATTTTACTTTAGCCTAGGTATTTAATGCACCAACTCTGAACATTTTCATGTGTTTCTCTTCAGCTGATAGTGCTTGTGTCCAATAGTCTTTTTAAACCAAGTTTTCTTGAAAGCAGAAATTTCTGACAGGTCTTTGGAGGAAATGTGTGCTTGTATGCTAGTTTACATGGCAGGAGATTGTGCACAGGACCAGTTCTCTACCATTAAGTGAACTAGACAGTTGTCAAGAGCATTAATTGCAGTGGCAGCAATATTTTTAAAATTGCACTGCAGCAACTGAGATACCTTCACCTCTGTTTCTGCAATGCTGTTTGTGATGTTCCCCCTCCGATTCCATTTCCTTTTGCATGGGATTGGAATCTGAGGGGGATGGAAATAAACATAAAAAGCACCGCAGCACCAGAGGTGGAGGTAAGCACTGTGGTGCCCATTTTGAAAGTATTACTGCTGCCGCCGCACATCCCAAAGAGCGAATGTCATTGCTAGCGCCACCTTCTGCAGCCCTGCCCCCACTGCAGAAGATGACGCTATCAGTGAGGTTCGCCTAGGGCGCCTCATATCCTTGTACTGGCCCTGATTGTACAGCACAATATAGATTATTTGTTCATGAATTAAAACAAATGAATACAAGGTGTTTTTCATTCAAGTTCAACTTTAAATTCAGTCCTTTAAATAACTTTTTCATTAAAACTGCACTTCTTTAGGAATACTGCATATCCTATTCTTTCTGGACTGAAGGAAATACCAACTTCCCTTTTCTTCTGAGAAAAGCATTTCTTACAATTTATGATCCACACACATCCCACATGTGTACTTGATTCAATCCTGCATGTTAACTAAAAAAGCAAAATTGCTTACCTGTAAGATTTATTCTCTGTGGACAGTATTAATCGGGTATACAATCCCAGTTGCCTCCCTGGTAGCTGGTTCTGAGCTTTAAATTAACTGGAGACTAAGAGGGCTGCTGTGCATAGTGCCAAACATCTCCAAACTTTACATTGAGCTTTGAACTGTAGAAATGCTGTTCTCCAGGACCAAGCAGGAAGTCAGTCCTCACTTATGGGTGACGTCGGCACCGACGGAGCCCACGCGGAGCAATTTCCCCAGCTTTCGAAGAAAGCCTTTGGGATTGCAGCGCGCATGCGCGATCCTCTTCCCGCCCAAGGATGCCATCTTGCTCAGTCTTCTTTTTTCCGCGGAGCCCTACAGACGTAGTTTGTTACCACCACTGAAAAAGTTGATTAATTCTTTGTTCTTTTTCTCGGTTCGCGTGTCCTTTTCCTGCCCGGCCTCGATTTTTCCCTTATCGAGTCCGTTCACATTTTTTGTTTTGTTTTCGATTATTCTAACTGGCGTTCCCGCCACTTACTTTTCCACCCCTGGCGGCACGGTCTTTCGAACTCACGGGGGCCCTTTTTCCCCCGATGGCTGCCAGCGGGTTTAAGAAATGTGATCATTGTTTTAAATAAATGTCTCTTACAGACACGCATAACTTCTGCCTCCTTTGCCTCAGACCCAACCATGACTCCGGGAGTTGTGGTCCGTGCGGCAAGATGTCCTCCAAGTCGCTGAGGAGTCGGCAATCGCAAAGGGACCAAATCTTCTCTGACCCCGAGTCCGGCCCGGACCTCGTCGGAGGCGTCGACATCTCATGACTCCGGCCACGAGCACCGTCGGAGTTCCTCTGAACGGGGGTCCCCTGGCCGGGAGCGTCGTCGGCAGAGGAAACTCGCGCGGGCGGTGTCGGAGGACGCACCTGGTCCCTCGAGGGCCGGGTCGCATAGCCCCGCCAGCCGCCCCGAGTCCTCAGAGGCAGAGAGACCTTCCAAGCTCCCCCGCCTCGAGGTGGAGCCACCTGGACACATGAGTACTATTGTCCTCCTGGACTCCCCTACGGAAACGATGTCGGGCCCGACGCCTTCGGGGCCCGAGTTGGTGGCTGCCGGGTCTTCTGGGTTTGACCTCAGATTGACGACCTTGGAGCGCAGTATATCTGCCTTCTTGGACCAGCAGCGGGCATGGATGACCGGCCTCGCCAGTGCATCTGCCCAGACCACCGGGACATCGACGTCCATGTCGACCCCGGCGGCCGAGTCGATCCTCGAGTCGATGCAGGCTCGAGTCGATCCTCGGTCGAGGTCTCCCTCGGCCTCCCGTTCGGGACTGAGGTCGTCGGCGTCGGGACGAACCCTCACCCGCACGGAGCCCCTCGATTCCTCCATGGAGGCGTCGGGCTGGGACACGGAAGGGGACGAGTCGCCCGGCTCTTTTCAGACCCGGTGCGTCCCCTCCGACTCGCCTGAGTCAGAGCCTCGAAGGCGATCCCCTCCAGAGGATACGTGCTTCTCTGATTTTGTGCGGGATATGGCCAAGGCTTTATCTTTCCCCGCGGATCCCGAGGAGGAGCCTCGCGCGGAAGAGCTCGAGGCACTCCAGTACGACTCTCCCCCGAAGGAGGCCTTTACTGTGCCGGTCCCTCCGATGCTGGAGCGGCTGCTCTTCCGCATTGGGAAAATCCTGCCTCGACGTCAGTGTTGAGCAGATGGATCGATTCGATGTATCGAGTCCGCAAGAGCCCCGGGTTCCAGAAGGCGCAATTGCCGCACCACTCCATGGTGGTGGAATTGGCAATGCATCGGCTAAAGAGTCAAAAGATGCACTCCTCGGTGCCCCCGGGTAAGGAAGCCTGAAACCTGGATGCCCTCGGGAGGAAGTGCTTCCAGGGTTCCATGCTGGCCTGCCGAGTGCAGGCATACCAGCTGTATATGGGCATGTTCCTCCGAGACCTGGCGAAAGAGCTCGCCGGGTTCTCAGCTGGCCTCTCCGCCGAACCTTTGCAGAGGTTCCAGGCCTTGTCCGATAGCATTCGTGAGTGTTCGAAGTTCATTTCTCGGGCGGCCTACAATGGCTTCGAGGCATCGGCCCGAGTGGCCGGAGTCGGCATCGGTGCCCGCCGGCAGGCCTGGCTTCAGTCATCTGACCTCGAGCCATGGGTACAGGACAAGCTAGTCGATGTCCCCTGCAGAGGTGAAAACCTCTTCGGTAAGCCCATGTCTGACAAGGCGGCAGAACTCGAGTCCGAGACTCTCACTCGGACTCGCCTGTCCCGAAAGACCTCCGCTCCTTCGCAGAAGCGGAAGGGGCCGGGGAAGAAGCCTTTTTACCCGAGGAAGGTGCTTGCCTATAAGCAACCCCACCTTCAATACCAAGCATCGGCGGCTCCCACTCAGGGCCCGCAGGCTAAGGGTCAGGGGAATGGCCCCCGTAGGCCGAGGGCCCCCAAGCCCGCTACACAGCCCCCTGCCCAGCAGGGTGGGGGCTTTTGACTATGCCAGCATAGCCTCTCCCCCCCCCCCCTGCTTCCTTCGCTCAGCACGGGGGGCAGGCTGATCCACTTTGCCCACAGGTGGTCGGCCATAACGACCGATTCCTGGGTGCTGCAGGTTGTTCAGAGGGGCTACCTCTTGCATTTTCACCAGGTGCCTCCCCCCTACTTCCCAGTGGAGCCTCCAAGGCCCCCTCTGCACAGAGACATGCTCCTTCAGGAGCTGCAGGGTCTGCTGGGGGAGCAGGCTGTGGAGCCAGTGCCCCAACATCTGTGGGGTCAAGGGTTCTACTCGAGGTACTTCCTGGTCCCAAAGAGAACAGGAGGCCTCAGACCCATTCTGGATTTACACAACCTCAACAAGTTCCTGCAGCGGGAAAAGTTCAAGATGCTTACCCTTGGAATCCTGCTGCCCTACCTCCAGCAGGGAGATTGGCTATGCTCCTTGGATCTAAAGGATGCCTATACACACATCCTTATTCATCCGGACCACCGACAATATCTCAGATTTGTGGTGGCAGGGAAACATTATCAGTACCGCGTGCTGCCCTTCGGCTTGTGCTCCGCCCCCAGGGTGTTCACAAAATGCTTGGCAGTGGTGGCCTGTTCGTTTTTCCATACCTGGACGACTGGCTCGTCCGAGCGCAGTCGGCCATAGAGGTTGCTCAAGCCACGCAGCGCACGGTGGCTCTGCTTCAACACTTGGGCTTCGTCATAAACTTCGGGAAGTCCACGTTGAGTCCCTCTCAGGATCTCGAGTTCATAGGGGCACAGCTAGACACTCTGCGAGCTCGTCCCTTCTTGCCTCGGGAGCGAGCCGACAGGCTCATGGCTTTGGCCGGCAGGTTCCGCAGAGCGTCCCCAGTCCCGGCCAGACGGTTCCTGCAGCTGCTCGGTCATATGGCCTCCATGGTCCATGTCACACCGAACGCCCAGCTGCATATGAGGCCTGTCCAGTGGTGTCTTCGCACTCAATGGCATCAGGCCACAGGGAGTCTGGCGTTCCGTCTACAGATCTCCGACCACCTGGTCTCCTCTCTGCAATGGTGGCTTCACCTGCCCAACCTGGTACTGGGCATGCCCTTTCAGTCTCCCGCACCTTCCCAGGTGCTGACGACAGATGCCTCTCTCCTGGGGTGGGGAGCGCATTGCCAGGGAGCACGCACTCAGGGCCTTTGGACTCCTTGGGAGGCGGCTCAACAGATCAACTTCCTGGAGCTGCGGGCGATCCGCCTAGCTCTGCGGACCTTCTCTCACCTCACCTCGCGTCAGTCTGTATTGGTGCAGACGGACAATCAGGTGGCCATGTTCTACGTAAACAAACAGGGGGGCACGGGCTCCCTCCTGCTCTGTCAGGAGGCCCGGAGACTGTGCTCCTGGGCTGTCGACCACAACATCCTCCTCAAGGCTGTTTACCTGCCCGGGCAGGAAAACTGCCTGGCCGACAGGCTGAGCCGGGTCTTGCAGCCCCACGAGTGGAGGTTGAACCCTGGCGTTGCCCAGCAAATCTTCCGCCGGTGGGGCTCCCCCACCGTGGACCTCTTTGCCAGTCCCCTGAACCGGCAACTACCCCGGTTCTGCTCTCGGCATCCGCATCCCCTCAGAGTAGCTCCGGATGCTTTCCTCATTTTGTGGTCCACAGGCCTACTGTATGCCTTTTCCTCCTACACCGCTGGTATCCCGGACGCTTTTCAAGGTTGTCCGGGACGGGGCCTACGTGATCCTGATAGCGCCCCGATGGCCGAGGCAACCCTGGTTTCCTCTGCTCCTGCAGTTAGCGGTGGACACCCCCCTTCCTCTGGGGTTTCAGCCCGATCTTCTGACCCAAGATCAGGGTACTCTCCTGCACCCCAACCTCCGGGCCCTTCACCTGATGGCCTGGCTGCTGAGAGGGTAGTCCTAGCTCCGCTCTCGCTCCCTCCGGAGGTGGAAGCTGTCGTCCTGGCGACCTTCTACCCGGAAATCTAACGCCCTCAAATGGCGTCGCTTCTCGGTCTGGTGTTCTCAGCGTTCTGAGGACCCGTTCGCCTGCCTAGTATCGGTGGTATTGCAATACTTGCTTCACCTCTCCGATCTCGGCCTCAAGTCCAACTCTATCAGAGTCCACCTCAGTGCTCTCTCGGCACATCAGTCGCCTGTGGAGGGCCAGCCTCTTTCCTCGCACCCCTTGGTGGCGCGTTTCCTCAGGGGCCTGCTTCTGCTTAAGCCCCCATTGCGCCCTCCGGCTCCTGACTGGGATCTCAATGTGGTTTTACAAAGGCTTACTTGCCCGCCTTTTGAACCCATGGCTACCTGGCCCCTCCGTTTCCTCTCCTGGAAAACTCTCTTCTTGGTAGCCCTTACCTCCGCTAGGCGCGTTAGTGAACTATAGGCCCTAGTGTCGGAGCCCCCTTACACCAGGTTCTACAAGAATAGGGTTGTCTTACGGACGCACCCTAAGTTTCTCCCGAAGGTGGTTTCCTCTTTCCACATCAATCAAGAGGTGGTTCTTCCGACCTTCTTTCCCAGGCTGCATACCAGCAGAGCTGAGACTGTTCTGCATACCCTGGACTGTCGAAGAGCCTTGTCCTTCTACCTTGACCGTACGCGTGAGCATAGGAAAGCTGTCCAGCTTTTCGTTTCCTTTGACCCCAATCGGTTGGGGGTCCCTGCCTCTAAGCGTACTCTGTCTATCTGGGTAGCTGACTGTATCGCCTGGGCGTATGAGGCAGCCGGCCTCTCCTTGGAGAGTCGAGTCACGGCGCACCGTGTCAGGGCGAAGGCGGCGTCTGTAGCCCACCTCCGCTCTGTTCCGTTGGCAGACATCTGCCGGGCCGCTACTTGGTCTTCCAGCCAGACTTTTGCGGCTCATTACTGCCTGGAGAGGGAGTCCCGCAGGGATAGTGCTTTTGGACAGGCAGTCCTCCACAATCTTTTTGAGGTTTAGGCAACTCCTACCCTCCGGCCCCGGTTTTGGCTACCGGCCGGATTCATATTCAGAGAAGATTCCTTCCTTCTGTGCTGTTGAGCTGGAGGGAGCTCCTTCCAGCTTGAGGTCTCCAGTAGCCTTAAGCTAGGGAGTCCCATAAGTGAGGACTGACTTGCTGCTTGGTCCTGGAGAAAGAGTAGTTACTCACCTGTAACAGGTGTTCTCCAGGAGCAGCAGGAATCAGTCCTCACTACCCTCCCTCCTCCCCTTGGAGTTGCAGTCATTCTTTTGGTTGCTGTCTTCCGCTATGTCATTCGACTGAGCAAGATGGCATCCTTGGGCGGGAAGAGGACCGCGCATGCGCGCTGCAATCCCAAAGGCTTTCTTCGAAAGCTGGGGAAATTGCTCCGCGTGGGCTCCGTCGGCGCCGACGTCACCCATAAGTGAGGACTGATTCCTGCTGCTCCTGGAGAACACCTGTTACAGGTGAGTAACTACTCTTTCTGTCCTTCAACCATCAGATGACATCAATCATTTTGTATGCCTGATTAATCTTGCTGCCTACAGAAAGCATCTATTACAGATAAGCTATTTTTGCTTTGTGTGAAAAAGTATGTTAATTCTTTAATCGGTAATTCTGTGGCATTTGAGGACGTCCTTCCATGAACAATTTGCTTCAAGTCTTGCCACAAGATTTCAGTAGGCTTTGGGTCAGGATTTTGACTTGGACAACCAAAACATGAAATATTTTCTCTTCAGCCATTCTGTAGGGCTTTTAGATTTGAATGCCTGCCTTTCATAAGAGGTACAATAGGCAGGGCCGGATTTACCTTGAGTGAGGCCCTACGCCAACAAAAATTGTGGGCCCCCAGAAAAAATAAAAACGAGATCAACTTACCAAAACAGAAATGGCAATAGATGTATGGAATTGCCTGACATAAAGAGGCAATAGGGACAAAATCAGCATTGGAATTCAAGAAATACATTAAAAAAGACATATTCCAGTTAATAAATTCAAAATAAAAAGTATTTTTCTACCTTCTGTTTGGGCATTTTTTCAGTTGCAATTGCTCCAGTCACTTTCTTCTGGTTTCTTCGTGTCTTCTGCTAGCTATCCATTTGTTCTTTCTTCTCTTTTAGATGTTTTCCATTCTCTCTCTATTTCTGCTTTAACATACTGATTGTTTCCCTTTTGCTCTTTCCCCCAATTCTTTCCTTATTCCTTTATCATCCATTTAAATTTCACCCTTCCATTTTCAAGCCCCTCTTACTCTCCCAATACCCATCATAGACTTTTCTTCCACACAAAATATTTTTCCCCTCTCCATTCTCATTCCCCATCCATTCTAGTCCTCCCCCAAAATCAGTTCCCTTATAGTTCTAGACCAGGAATGGGCAAACTACGGCCCGCGGGCCGTATACGGTCCAGCGGACCTTTTAATCCGGCCCGCGGAGCGCTAGCACTGACACAAACGCTCACAAATAAATTCAAATCGGTTATTTTAAAAATCTCCAAATACTGAAATAAAAATAGTACCTACAAGTTCCACACACATTGCAGAGCACATCAATAAAAACTCTCCTTTCCGGCACACCCACCTGCCTGCTGAACAAATAGAAATGATTGAATGGCAAACCCTTCCTAGAGAATCTTGGGATTGTAGTTTATAGCTGTGCGCTATACATAATATATGCAGACCTACATACTACAAATCCCACAATTCTGCGTAGTCTACTTTGAAAGACTTCAAGCAAGACTGCCCAGAATTGTAGGGTTTATAGTTTTTGGGTCTGTATACAGAATACAAAGTGCAGGGCAACAAACTACAATCCCAAGATTCTCCAGAAAGGGTTTGTCATGGATGTTCAGGCATGCTCGGGAGGAACGTGTGAGAGTAAAGAGTCCAGAGGGGAGGGGAATTGAAAGGTAAGACGCTGCCTCAGAAAATGCGTGTGATGAAAGGGCTTTTTGCTGTGAGTGTGAGAGTGTTCTCAAAACTGTGTGACTTGGCATATCTGCGATAGGAGTTACTAACCTGCATTACTGAGTTACTGCAGGTCAGTGACTTCCGTGCTAAATAATACCGCAATAAAGGGGTCTATTTACTAAGGTGCACTAACATTATCATCTGTTAATTCACCATTAAAGCGCATTATTCATAACTAAGTCTCATCGAAGAACATGGAATCTGTGCTAAAGTAATGCATATTAAAGGTAAATGAACACACATTAAGGCATCTTAGTAACTGGACCCCAAAGTTTGTTATTGTAACTGCAGTTTAGTAACTATATCTCTCCTAGCAACCATCGCAAACCTCCTTTTAAAAATCAGTCCATTTTTTATTATAAAAAATAAATTGCGTTTATACACAAACAAATTTAGTTTATGCAAATGTGCCACATATTTGCAGCAGAACTTCAAAAATCATTGCCACAGGAATCCGGGGGCAGTGATGAACAAACAGCATTATTGTCATTTTTGTGAATGACATCAAATACTGTTATACTGTAAGTACACAGAATTTATTAAGTCTTACAGAATGTCTTGATATTTTAAGCATTCAGGCAAACATATTTTGTAAGCTTGTGCATTTGAGACTATGTGTGCATAAATTTGGAGGTATTATTGTAAACAAGCAATTTTCATGCACTGTAGACCTGCAATTATAATGAAAAAAAAAGTGTTTATTTGTGATGAAAATGGCACAGAAGAGTCTGGCCTTGTTTGGCTCGACCTACGTGTGTGAGCAGACGTTCAGCGTCATGAACATCAATAAATCCCGTCACAGATCCCAGTTAACTGACCAACACCTCAGATCTATTCTGCGAATTGCAACAACAAAGCTATCTCCTGACTTTGATGCTTTAACAAAAAAAGGAGACCAACAACACTGTTCCCACTAAAATTGAAGGTACTATTTTATGAAAGAAATACATCGCATAAACGTTTTGTAAAATAACTCTTTTTATACTTTTCTACTTTAAATTAATCTAAACATTTAATGTTACAAATTTAAATTTAATTTATATTAATTCACACATACACACCGTCCATCTACTCTTGGTCCGGCCCCCGGGTCCAATATATGAACCCATTGCGGCCCTCGAGTCAAAAAGTTTGCCCACCCCTGTTCTAGACCCACCCAGCATCCACTCCCTTCTAGTCCCATTCTCCCATGCCCCACATCAGCCCATTTCCAGCCCTATTCTAGCTCTTCATCAGCCCATTTCCAGTGCTAGCCTTCACATCACAGGCCATTTCCAGTCCTAGCCCCCCCCCCATCACAGCCTATTTCCAGTCCTAGCCCCCACCATCACATCCCATTTGCAGTCCGAGTCCCCCTGCACCATCACAGCTCATTTGCAGTCCTAGTTCCCCCCCCCCCACCATCACAGCCCATTTTCAGTCCAAGTTACCCCCCCCCATAGCCCTTTTCTGGTCCAGGTCCCCCCCCCCCATCACAACCCATTTCCAGTCCAAGTCCCCCCCCCCCCCCATAGCCCTTTTCCGGTCCAGGTCCCCCTCCCCATCACAACCCTTTTCCAGTGCATGTCTCCCCCCCCCCCTAGCCCTTTTACAGTTCAGGTCCCCCCCCCCATCACAGCCCATTTCTTTCCAGTCCAAGTCCCCCCCCCATCGCCCTTTTCCGGTCCTGGTCCCCCCCCCCCTTCACAACCCATTTCCATTCCCAGTCCCCCCCCCCATAGCAGGTCCCCCCCCCCATCACAGCCCATTTCTTTCCAGTCCAAGTCCCCCCCCCCCCCCATAACCCTTTTCCGGTCCAGGTCCCCCCCCCCCATCACAACCCATTTCCAGTCCATGTCCCCCCCCCCATAGCCTTTTTACAGTTCAGGTTCCCCCCCCCCATATCACAGCCCATTTCTTTCCAGTCCAAGTCCCCCCCCCCTAGCCCTTTTCCGGTCCAGGTCCCCCCCCCCCAATCACAGCCCATGCAGTCCTTGGCCCCCCCGACCAGCACCGCGGCTGTCTGAGAGGCTTCAGAGGGAGCCGGGTAAGCTCGCGGGAGGCCCCGGCTCCCTCTGTACAGCCGCCAGCGTGAAGAGCCTTTTCCTTCACGCTGGCGGCTGTATCTGTGAAGCCGCGAATGCTGGTAAAGGTTAAAGGGCATTGTCTTTAACCTTTCCCAGCAATCGCGGCTTTACAGATACAGCCGCCAGCGTGAAGGAAAAGGCTCTTCACGCTGGCGACTGTACAGAGGGTGCCGGGGCCTCGCGTGAGCTTACCCTGCTCCCTCTGAAGCCCTGCGGTGTGTGGGCCGGCCCCAGGTGTGCCCTTGCCAGCTGTGGGCCCTACGCCATGGCGTACATGGCGTATAGGTAAATCCGTCCCTGACAATAGGTATTTTTCTGCCCAAGAGGAGCTTAAGGGTTTGTTTGGTTTTCATCAGAAGCAGTAGAGGGTTAACTGACTTGCCCAAGATCAGAAGGTGTTTGTGGAAGAAATTGGGTTTCAAACCTGAATTCCCTGGTTCTCAGTCTGCTGCTTTATCCATTAGACTAGTCCTTCACATCAATAGGATTTATTTGAATGTTTAGGGTCATTGCTTTGCTGCATGACCCACTTTTTGTCTCCATTTTTTTCATCCTCTAGAATTTTCTGATATAAAGCAGAATCCATGGTTCCATCAATGATGACAAGTTCCTTATGCAGCAAAGCAGCCCCACACAATGATACCTTGACAGTTGCTATATGATTGTTACTTTGCTTGCAAAACCCAAATGCTGCCTTCCAATTTGACTCATCTATCCAAAAAACATCATTTCAGAGTGTTATGGGTCATCCAGATGCTTTTTGGCAAACTATAAGTTAGCAGTGGTTTCTTCTTGGTTATCCTCCCAGGAATACAATTTATATTCTATTTTTTCCTGATCGTTGGATGAATTCTCACATCAGCTGCAGCAAGAGAGGCTTGCAGATCTTTAGACCTTAAGTCTGGGTTTTTTTGCGATGTCATAGATGCTTTCCAGCTCATCCTTGGTGTTAGCAGGATGACTGCTCCTAAATAGAATCTTTGTAGTCTTCGGGTTTTTCTATTTATAGACTCTGGCAGTATTTGGATGAAGACTCAACTGTTTGGAAATGGTCTTATAACTCTTTCATAGGTCTTTTGAAGTTTCTTCTGGTCAGTGACTTTGAGTTCTCACTATGATGAAAACCAAACTCTGATCCTTTTGGACCTTTATATGAGAGAGGATGCTCATACCCAAACATGCAGATTTACTCTTCAGGATGGTTTACTTATTATCCAGTTGCTTAAGCACTTCATCCTAATTAGTCAGTCAGTTGTGCTGAGGAAACTATGGGGCCAGATACTATTTCATTCTGATTCTAAATTAGTCCACTTTATATTGTGTCTCAAGAAACATTGAATTGTTTAATTTGTGCTGTATTTATTGCATAAGAAAAGACTGGTTCCAATTGACAAGGCAAATAAGTTCTTAACATATTATTCTCATTATTATACTTGGAGTTCACATACTTTTTCTTCAGGAACAAGCAGGAAGTCAGCCCTCACATATAGGTGACGTTTGTGCCAACAGAGCCCGTGCGGAGCATTTCCCCAGCTTTCAAAGAAAGCCTTTGGGACATGCTACCATGCATACGTTGTCCCCTTCCCACCCAAGGATGCCATCTTAGTCTCCTTTTTTACACGGAGCTCAATGGATGTCTGTCCTGTTCCCCCAGAAAAAATTCTTGCAATATCCTTAAAAGTTAGCTTTTCCCAGTTTGCATACCAGTTCCTCTTCCCGCCTCAAACTGGTGCTGGACCCGGCGCTGTTCTAGGCTTTTTCCCTCTTTTTTTTAATCAAGGCTAGCCTTGACCGGCATTTGCGCCTTTTTTTGCGCTCACCATGTCTCCCAGTGGGTCCAAAAAATGTGACCATAGCAGTCAAGTCATGTCAGCAACCGACACCCATGACTCCTGTTTACTCTGCCTGGGACCGCACCTCTTGTGACCTCTGCCAGGCCATGATGCCTAAGACCATTAAAAAGAGGTCAGAGTTGCAGAAGAAACTGTTCCCAAGGTCCTACTTGGCACCAGCTTCGTTGAAGCTGAACTCCAAGCCTAGTACTTCCCATGAGGCCCGAGTGTCCTCGGAGTCCCATGGCAGCAGCTCCTCCGAGAAGATCCCAGACCCCTAGAGAAAGAAAAAAAAATCCTTAAAGTCCATCAAGGTTCCACCGGAGAAACCCGGTAAAACCCCTCGGAGGGACTTGGGTGGCTCCGAGAAGCGCCCTACCAAGGTCCTCAAAAAGGATTCTTCAGCCGGCAGATACTTTGTGAGGTTCCTTGAGACTGTAGTCCTCATTAGGGATGCACTCGCGAGAGTGCCGGTGCTGGGCCCAATATCCTCTGTGCCTGCACTGAAAGCTGCAGAACCTTCTGGCTTGGAAACCGGAATGCCGGCCCTGGAGTACATCATCACTGCTATCCTGGCCCTGCAGCAGGCAATAATGGCTGCATCATCTGCCCTGACGACCGGGCCCCCGACTATGGGGGAATCCCCAATCATCAAACCAAGCACCACTGGCATCGGGTAAGCCCTCTGCACTGGTCGAGGTCCCAGTCCCATTCTGTTCCTCGGGAATCTGATTCTCCCCAACCAGTTTCTGTGACTTGGACCCCAGATCCTCCGGAGGCCCCCCCTGCTCCTCAGTGCTGGCCTCAAGGAAGGGCCTCTGATTCGTCGTCACCCCTAGACTATGAGTGGGAGATCGACGACAAAGCATCCCTGGAAACCAGACAGCACCAAGACATTCCCTCGGACCAGTCTCCCCCAGCGCCATTCTCCTCCAGAGGACGTGGCCTTCCATGACTTTGTCAAGGATATAGCCGGAACCCCCTCGGTGCAAACCAAGGTGGAGGAGGGGCCACACACCGAAGAACTGGAGATTCTCCAGTACGAGTGTCCACCCAAGGAAACTCTCACTGTGCCGGTTGAAAATGTGAGAGACCCAGCATCATTACTGGTGGTCAGCCAGTGCTTCAATGCTATGTACCATGTCAGGATTCCACAAATACCAGCTACCACATAACTCCATGGTTGTCGAGTCAACCATGCAAAAACATAAGAACCAGAAGACCCACTTCTGTTCCCCCTGGAAGGGAGGCTAGGGCCCTCAACGCCCTTGGGCACAAGTGCTACCAGGGCTGGGGTACATAGGCATGTATCTGAAGGCCCTAACCCAGGAGTTGTCTGGGTTTTCAGCAGGATCTTGCCAGGGAACCCCTCCAACGGTTACAGGCTCTGACTTCCGGGATCAAGGACTGCTCTAAGTTCCTCTCCTGGGTGGCCTATGATGGCTTCAAGTCAGCAGCTCGAGTTCTCCCCTGCACTGAAGAGAACCTGTTCAGCAAACCTATGGCCGACAAGGCAGCTGAGATAGAGGCCGATGTGATGACCCGCCAGAGGCTCTCAAAAAGACCTCTTCCTTTCCCTATAAGAAACCCTCTGGGAAAAGACCCCTGTTCCCGAGGAAAAAGGGGCACTTCCAACAGAGTCACCACTACCAGCCCTTCTCGGGCCAGTAACAGGGTTCTCACCCTAAGAGACAAGGCCATGAAGCTCAGAAACCCAAGGCTTCTCTGGGGACAGAAGGCCCTGTCCTGGGAGTCAAAAGCTCTCCCCTAGTTGGGCTGAAGCTGGGGCCTGGGGCTTCTCCCAGCTCCAGCCCAACTAGGGGAGAGCTTTTGACTCCCAGGACAGGGCCTTCTCTCCCCAGAGACCTTCACCAGCCCACAGGGGGCCGCCTGGCGCTTTAAGCCCACAGGCGGGCCATGGCCACCCCCGATCAGTGGGTATTGCAAGTGGTAAGGGAGGGATACCTCCTCTACCTATAGCATATAGCACCCAAGTTCTTCCCAGGAGTGCCGGTGCGACCTCTCCTTCACCAGCTCGCAGGTCTGCTCAGAGACAATGCAGTAGAACCTGTACCCAAACTCCTATGGGGAAAGGCTTCTACTCCAGATATGTCCTTGTCCCAAGGAGAACTGGGTACCTCGGGCCCATACTAGACCTGAGAAACTTGAACGAGTTTCTGGTGAGGGAGAAGTTCAAAATGCTCTCCCTTGGAACACTGCTCCCTTACCTCCACCAGGGAGATTGACTGTGCTCCATGGACCTAAAGGATGCGTACACTCACATTCTAATCCACTCCTTCCATAGGTAGTACCTACAGTTTGTGGTGGAAGGAGGGCACTACCAGTACAGGGTGCTATCCTTCGACCTGGCCTCCTTGCTAAGGGTCTTTACCAAATGTCTGGTGGTGGTAGCCTCCCACCTGCGCCTACAAGGGGTTTTTGTCCTCCCCTACCTAGATGACTGGCTAATCAGGGCCTCAGAGGTCAGTCAGGCCGCAGAGCGTGCAACCCTTCTGCTATAGCACCTGGGGTTTGTCGTCATCTACCCCAAATCTCATCTCTCTCCAGCTCAAAGTCTGGAATTCATAGGTGCCCAATTGGACACGTTACAGGTCAAGGCCATCCTCCCAAGAGAGAGGGTAGAATGCTTCTGGCAACTGGCAGGAGAGGTACAACGCCGCCGCCTCTGCCTTCTGGGCCACATGGCCATCAAGGTCCACGTCGCGCACTTAGCCCGCTTACACATGTGGACAGCCCAGTGGTGCCTCCGCTCACAGTGGACTCAAGCCACAGGCAGGCTACGGGACAGGGTCAAGGTTACCCGTCAGCTGGCAGAGTCCCTCAACTGGTCGCAAAATTTGCGCTACCTCCAGACGGGAATGCCTTTTCAGGCACCTTTACCACAGAGGACCCTGGCCACAGATGCCTCCCTCCTGGGTTGGGGGGTGCATTGTGATGACCACCGCACCAGGGTAACTGGTCTCAGGAGGAGTCACTCTTACAGATCAATCTCCTAGAGCTCAGGGCAGTCTTCTTGGCCCTGCAAGCATTCTGCCACCGTCTGTGATACGGGCCTGTACTGATCCAGATGGGCAATCAGGTTGCCATGTTTTACATCAACAAGCAGGAGGGCAGTGTCTCATACTCCTTCCAGGAGGCAGTGGCCCTTCTCTCCTTTGCAACACGCAACAGCATGCTTCTGTGAGCGGTGCACCTCCCGGGCCAGGACTACTGCCTAGCGGACAGGCTGAGCAGAATCCTTCATCCACACGAGTGGCACTTGAACCCCAGAGTAACAGAGCAGCTCTTTTACTTCTGTAGCAGGCCCATGATGGACTTATTCGCCTCCCCAGACAACACACAGCTGCCTCACTTCTGCTTGCATCAGCTGCACCCAGGGTGGCAGATGCTTTCCTGATCTCGTGATCTGAGGGCCTACTCTATGCGTTCCCACCAAGCGCCCCCCCCCCCCCCCGTCACCAGGACCCTCTTCAAGATCCAGAGCGAGAAGACATCAGTGATACTGATCGCCCCCAGGTGGCCCAGGCAACCTTGGTTCCCTCTATTGCTTTCCCTGTCGGTGGCACTCCCAGTCCCACTGGGACGGGCCCTGAACCTCCTGTCCCAGGAGGAGGACTCCCTCCTGCACCCCAATCTGGGGTTGCTAATGCTAACAGCGTGACTGCTGAAAGGGCAGCGTTGGCCTCTTTCAATCTTCCAGGAGAAGTTGAGGAGATCTTACTGGCCTCCCAGAAACTCTCCACCAGATGGGCTTATGCCTTACTAAGTGGAGAAGGTTCTCTGCCTGGTGTGCAAAAAAGAAAACGAATCCCTTAGCCTGCTGTGTACAAGTATTTCAGTACCTCCTGCACCTATCACACACCGGACTGAAATCTAACTCTGTGAGGGTGCACCTGAGCGCCATAGCCGCTCACTACCACCCTGACACCCTGGCACTGACATCACCCATATGTGAGGACTGATTCCCTCTGTCCCTGGAGAACACCTGTTACAAGTGAGTAACTATGCTTTGTCAGCACTCATTGTACACTACCCCAAAGATTACTCAAAGACCTTCATTGTTTGATGATTCAGAGGCCTCTGGATTTTCCTCTTCGTTCACTGAATATATGGATTTAAATAAAAAGTTAATTCGGGTGTCTCTTCATGAAGCCACCATGGTACAGTATCTAAAGTCCATGATGAGCCCTCGGGGCCTACGGGTTTTAAAGCCCCCTAAAATGTTTACTGAAGATCAGGACTTTTATATGAAATGGAACAGCATTCTTAATAAGTGTAGTATGGATCTTATTGCCTTGTTGGGAGAACGATTGAACATTGAATCCATCAAATTGGAACAGGAAGTTAAGTTATTGGATGAGCAACTGCGTTCTAAAATTCCTAAAGATCGTTACAGTTCACGGATGGAGGATATCCAGTCACAATTGGACCAATATCGGGATTACAAAAAATCTGTTAAAATAAAGAAGTTTAACAGGGACAAAAAAGACTATGAGTTGGACCAGGTTTATACTTGGATAAA
This sequence comes from Ichthyophis bannanicus, assembly GCA_033557465.1. Classification (NCBI taxonomy): domain Eukaryota; kingdom Metazoa; phylum Chordata; class Amphibia; order Gymnophiona; family Ichthyophiidae; genus Ichthyophis; species Ichthyophis bannanicus. Next base: position 341,636,002 of record CM066032.1, read on the forward strand.
GAAAAGTGAGGTTCCTTCTAAGAGAGTTACCTTTGATTCTTTTGAGATATCTTCGGATGACACTGATCATGGATCGAGGTCTGCTTCATTTTCTCCTCCTCATCAGCGTCAGCAGCAGGGTTTTCAGCAGGGTCGGCCCCGAGGTCGGGGTCGCGGTCGACAATGGAAGCCCAGAGAGGGATTTCAATCGGACCGCCCATGGAAACCACCCGACAGCCACCAGCAATACAACAATTTTCAGGGTCCAGTCACTCGGAACCGCTCCAAACAACAGTAGTTAATATTTCGTCGGTTCCATTAACTGTTGATCAGCAATCCATTTTGGATCTGGGTCTTTCGTTTATACCGGTGACCCATTATGATTCCTTTCGTATGCATACAGCTTTGCAGCGATTTTTTCGTAAACTCATGGTTACTCATTTTTGTGCCACCCATGAGATGGGTCCTGATATATTAGTGGTCCGGGCGCCTTCTAAATGGATGCCTCAGGGGGTTGTGGATCCTCTCCTCCAGACTTATCAGAGATTAGTGCTTAAGGACATGGAGGTATTGGAGTCATCTAATTTGAAAACACCGTATCACAATCTCTCTGACACACCAATGGCAAGCCGTTCGTGAATTACGTACCAATCAGGATCTTGTCATTCGAAAGGCCGATAAAGGTGGGGCAACTGTAGTGCAATCTTTTTCACAGTATAGACAACATCTTTTGGACCAGCTCAATGATAGTGTTCATTACGCTAAGCTTTCATCGAATCCTTTTGGTGATTTACAGTCTCAGATTTCTCAATTATTGCAGGGGGCACGGTCCTCTGCTTGGATCACCAAACGAGAATATAATTTTTTGGCTGTTAAATGTCCAGTTAATCCCATTATCTATACGGTTCCCAAAATACATAAGTCCACACAGAGCCCCCCGGGCAGACCAATAGTGTCTTGTCGGGGGTCTGTGTTGGAACCTTTGTCCTAGTTCTGTGATAAAGTTTTACAGCCCTGTGCCCAGGCAGTGCCTTCTTTTTTGAAAGATACGTCTCATTTTCTTCTGAAGCTTCAACAGGTTCAGGGGGATGTTGGCTCTTGGTGGTTGGTTTCATTGGATGTTACTGCAATGTATACCAACATTGACCAGGGTCAGGCTTTGTCAGTTATTTCGCAGTTGCAGATTCCACTACCTGATCGTATTCCGCGGTCTTTTTTTCAAGAATTGTTACATTTGGTACTTACAAAAAAATTTTTCCAATTTGAGCAGCAGTTTTATCATCAAATACCAAGGAATTGCAATGGGAGCGACTGTGGCCCCGTCAGTACCCACATTATATATGGCCGAATTTGAGCAGTCTCAGATTTATTCATCTTCCTGGTTTGCTAATGTGGCACTCTGGGTTCGGTTTCTTGATGACATATTCTTTTTATGGACAAGTACTGAATCTTCTCTGCGATTATTTTTGCATTGGCTGAATTCTTTGAGACCTAATTTGTCTTTTACTATGCATCATCATCTCCATCAATTGGAGTTTTTGGATGTTTTAGTGTATAAAAAGCATAATGTGGAGAGGAAGTGACGTCATCGGTGTGGATGGCAGCTTAAGTGAGGAGCTCCGGAGCTAAATCCCGAAAGTAGTGGCTGGAGCGGCCCCCCCCCCCCCCCCAGGCGAGCATCCCCCGGACCAAAGGGAGCGGTGGCGGAAAAGGTGGAGAGCGCACCGGCGGGATGACAACGCGCAAAAAAACGGCAGACTTGAAAGAGTTTGCCTACGGAGGTGGACAGGCTGGCAGCAGAGAGGCCAAGATGGCGGCGGGAGACCGCGGGCCTCGGGACTCAGGAGAGCGTTCGCTGCCGCGGGTCACTGAAGCGGAGAGAGGCGCGATGGTGGTAAATAATGTGAGCCGCGCTGAACTGAAGGCCTGGTTTGACGAGCTCAAGTCGGAGTTGGCTGCTGTTAAGTCCGAAGTGGGGGAGGTCTGCAGTGAGTTAAGAGAGGAGGTCGGGGAATTAAGTCTGAGAACAACGGAGCAGGAGCAACATATGGTGCGAGTGGAAAGCAAGCAAGAGGTGCTGGTGCAATCTCTCCGGGAGTGGGAGTGCTGGAAAGAACAACTGGCTCTTAAGATGGAGGACTTAGAGAACCGCACGAGGCGGAATAATCTGCGTATACGGGGGGGTCCCTGAAGAACCTGCGTTTCAGGATAGCCGGCGGGTGGCGGAGGCTATCTGCAAAGACATTTTGTTGGAGGGGGAGGAGGAGGGGGATCCCCCTCAGTGGTTCTTGATAGAGCGCACAGGGCGCTTGGGCTGAGTCGTCCTAATCGACCACGAGACATTGTGATCTGCATGCATAATTTTTCACTTAAAGAGAAAATAATGGCAAAGGTGAGAAAAGCCCGTGAATTTACTTGGCAGGGCTATACCCTGGCAATATATGCAGATTTGGCAGTGGGGACCCTGCAACGCCGACGGGACTTGCAACATGTAACTGCCCGGTTGCGCAATGGGAATGTGCGGTATCGTTGGCTATATCCCTTTGGACTGTCTTTCACAGTGGGCACGCGCACTTGGAGAGTGCAGACACGTCAGGAGGCAGAGAAGGCCCTGAAGGATGCTGGACTGGCGGGTGCCGAGGGGCTGTTGGTAGAGGCATTGAGAGCGGAGCCGGCGCATGGACACCTGGCAGCGATGGCGGATGAGGGGACGTCGGGAGTGGAGCGGCGTGGGCGGGCGCAGGAGAACTTATCTGAGCCCACCTGAAGCAGCGCCGCTGGCCTATTGTGGATTTAACTGTTTGCTTGTTCTTCCCTGTTCCCCCAATTTGATGGTTGCCCCTGTCCTTTTACGCAAAGGCGGGGGGACAAGCTTTGACTGATTGGGGGTGGGGGAGCGGGGATACTGGCGGGAGTGGAGAGACCTGTTGATTTTTTGTTGTGATGTGCACTGGTTAAGAGTTTGGGGATGATATTTTGGGGGGATTGAGCAGTTGGGGGGTTGGTTCTCTGGTTTTATGGTTTTATGCTTTATGCGAGTAGGTGGGGAGAGGGGGTATGTCTGCGGGAGGTGGAAGGGGAATTGGGAGAGGGTTGGAGGGGAATAACACTGCTGGGTACTAGTAGCATAGTGGGCAGGGGCGGGATTGGGAAGTGCGTTTGAGCTGTGCATTGAGCATGCTGGGGTTTGTACTGTTTTGCTATGTTGCCTTTTCCTTTTGATTATCTCCTCCAGATGTTTTACCTCGCTATGCTTATTGATGCGGGGGGTGGGGAGTGGCTGTTTCTATCTGGGGGGGAGGGGTTGTTGATGGGTAATGGGAGGCCGGCTAATTCTATGTTTAAGGGTGTACTGCTATAGCGTGGGGGAGTGAGGGTTGCGGGGGACTGGAAAATAGGGGGGGGAGGGTTTGGAGTGGGGTTTTTTTTTTGGGTTTTTTTTGGAGCGGGCCGGTGGACGGGCAGGTCATCGGGGGGGATGGGAGGACAGACGGCTTGGGGGATGCGGGTGGGGGTTTGGTGTGGTCAGGGTGGCATGCTTTTTGAGGAATACGGGCAGCGAGAGTGGATGGGGATGGGTACTACTGTGCCGGGTATTTTGGGGTTTGTGATTTGGTCCTCTGGGTTACTGGGTTGGGCGGTGGTTGGCGGAAGTCTGGAGGTGGGGGGGGAGAGGGAATTAATGGGGTACGGGAGGGGGGAGGGAGAATATGGCGGGGAGAGGGGGCGGGAAGGAGTGGAAAGAGGAGGGGGGGCTGGGAGGGATGTCTTATAGGAGGGGTGGGAGTGGGTAGTCGGGGTTTGCGGGAGGAGCTGGGTTGCACCATACCGATGGGCACTACTCTACAGGAGGCCTCAGGGGGGCTGAGGAGTGGGTTGGGGGGGCAGGGGAGGGGGGAGGGAGGGGAGCGGGGGGGAGGGGGGAGGGGGGAGGGGCAATAGGGGGGGAGGAGGGTCGGGAGGCGTGGAGGGGTGGGCAAGGGTGGGTTCAGGCACCGGGGGTTGTGGGGGAGTCTAAGTTACGAGTGGTCACGGTTAACGCTAAAGGTCTCCGTACATGGCGGAAGCGTCGGTTGGCGGAAAAGGAAGGGGTTAGGACCAGGGCAGACTTTGTGTGCCTCCAAGAAACGCATCTCAAGGTGGGGCAAGAGAGGTTGCTGGAGACGCGGAAGTATCCTAAGGTAGTCCTGGCGGGGCAACATGCTGAGTCGCGGAAGGGGGGGGGGTGGGTATAATGGTGGGGGCTAGTATGGTGGATAGGGTGGTGGGGGAATATCGCGATAAAAAGGGGAGGTATGTGGGGGTCCAGGTGCAGCTAGGGGAGGAGAGGGTGTGGATATTTAGTTTGTATGGTCCCAATGAGGGTCAGGGAGTATTTTACGACCATGTGCGGGCAGAGTTGGAGCATTTGGGGGAGGCACCAATTATTGTTGGGGGGGATTTCAACTTGACAATAAATCCTCGGTTGGACAACAGTGGTGGGCGGGGGGAGGGGAAACGGAGGGAGAGGATGAAGTTGTTGCAAATGAAAGAAGGGTTGGGGCTGGTGGATGTTTGGCGTTGTCGAAACCCAGGGAGGAAGCAATACACATATTATTCCGCGCCTCACGGGACTTATAGTCGTATAGATATGATTTGGGCAGGGGGTGGGTGGATGAGTAGGGTGGAGGGGGTTGAGCAGGGGTCCATCACGTGGACGGATCATGCGCCAGTGAGTGTGGAGTTTAATTTGGGTTACAAGGATACTGGCGTGAAATTTTGGAGGCTCAACGATTCGTTGTTGGATGACCCGGCGATTGTAGAACGGACCGGGAGGGTACTTCAAGAGTATCAGGAGTTTAACTGGACTGGTGAGGTTGGCTTGGGCATGGTGTGGGATGGCTTGAAGGCGGTGGTTCGGGGGCATTTGTTAGGGGAGGCCTCGCGAAAATGTAAACAAAGGGGTGAAACGGAGCGTCATCTTTTGGGGGAAATTAAGAAGCTGGAGGAAAGTCATCAATGTGATAGGCGGGAGGGGGTATTGACGGAATTGCAGAGGTTACGGGGGCGGTTGAGTCAGCTTTGTGCTGGGAAGATAGCCTATGAGCTCAATGTTCTGCGGCAAGCCATGTTTGAAGGGGGTAATAAAGCGGGCAGACTGCTTGCCCGTCGCCTAAGAGCGCGGGTGGCACAAAATACAATCGGGAGTATTCGGAATGGGCGGGGGCAGTTAGTCACTGGGAATAATGACATCCGACAGACGTTTAAGGACTACTATCAGAAATTATATAGTAGCGAGGTTACTGGGGGGCGAGAAAAGAGTAACAGATATTTAGATGGGTGTATGTTACCCACGTTGGAGGCGGGGGAGGCGGAGTGGCTGGGCAGACCGATAGAGGAGGGGGAGGTCACTGAGGTGATTAAATCTTTGAAAATGGGAAAGGCACCAGGGTTAGATGGACTGACGGGTAAATTTTATAAGGTGTTTCAGGTGGGTCTTCGACCATTGTTGCTGGAGGTATTCAATGGCGTTCTGGAGACTGGAGCGGTTCCAGGTTCCATGACTGCAGCAGGGATTACGATTTTGCTTAAGCCTGGCAAGGACCCTATGGTCTGCGGCTCGTATCGGCCGATATCCCTATTGAATGTGGACGCTAAACTTCTTGCAAAAATTTTGGCTACTCGTTTGCAGCAGTTCCTTCCTAAATTGATTCATGCAGATCAGACGGGCTTTGTGGCAGGGAGGCAGGGCGGGGACAACATACGTCGTTTGTGTAACCTAACATGGGAGGTGCAACGGACGGGGCAGAAGGCGGTTTTCATCTCGGTAGATGCCAAAAAGGCCTTTGATCGGGTGGAATGGGATTTTTTGTTGGCAGTTCTTGAGAAGGTAGGGTTGGGGGGGAACTATATTCAATGGGTCAAGGCCTTTTATACGGGGCCGCAGGCCAGGATTCGAGTGAATGGTAGTTACTCTGAGGTGATTAAGCTTGGCCAGGGTACTCGACAGGGCTGCCCGCTCTCGCCCTTACTGTTTGCCCTTGCCATAGAGCCACTAGCTGATCGGGTGCGGCGAGGGGTGGATGTCAAAGGGGTGCTCATGAATACTTGGGAGTCTAAAATTGCCCTCTTTGCGGATGATGTTATCTACACGCTTAGGGAGCCCTTAGTCTCGCTGCCAGTATTGATGCGGGAAGTAGACTTGTATAGTGCGGTGTCGGGCTATAAAATTAATGGAAGTAAGACGGAGCTTCTAGGGTTCAATCTGGGGAGTCGGTTAGAAGAGAGCCTGCGTAGTAGCTTCCCCTTCAAATGGGTGACGGGGACATATCGGTACTTGGGGATCCATATGGGGAAGGATTGGCGGCAGCTCTGGGATCAGAACTTTCTTCCGTTATTGCGGGCGGTGAAGGCTGACTTGGCCCGTTGGAAGGGTTTATATTTGACCTGGCTTGGGAGAATTGCCGTTATAAAAATGAATGTTTTGCCACGTTTTCTTTTTCTCTTTAGTTCCATTCCCAGTCGGATTCCCCCTGGATATTTGAGACAGGTACAGCGGTTGATTTTGGACTTTATTTGGGGTGGCAGGAAAGCTCGGGTGTCGCAATTTACTCTCTACCGGAGCCAGCGGGCGGGGGGGCGGGGGGTCCCATGGTTGGATAAATATTTTGTGGCGGCTCAACTACAGGCCTTAGGTAGTTGGCAGGCGGTGGATGAGACCCCTATCTGGGTGGAGTTGGAACAAGACAGGGGGGAGGGGGAGTCTTTGGGCATGTGGATATGGGATCCTGGGGCGAAGAAAGGGGGGGGCGGGGGGAACCCTTTTAAAGAATATACGCGGGGGTTGTGGTTGGGGGTTAAGCGGCGGATGTTGGGGGGGAAGCGATATACGAGGGCAACGCATATCCGGGGTATGCAGGACTTTGAGCCGGGGAGGGACGGAGGGGTCTTTCGGGAGTGGGGCGTTAAAGGTCTCCGCACGTTGGGGCAACTCATTACTGGTACTGGGCAGCTTCGCACCTTTGGGGACTTACGCGACGACTATGGGTTGGCGGCTCGGGATTATTTTGCTTATTTCCAGCTTGTAACATATTTACGCAGGACTAAGGGTTGGGAGGATTTGCGGCGGGTGGCCACTCCTTGTGAGCTGGCGCTGCAGACGGGGGGGGTGCGGCAGGGACTGATCTCTCGGTTGTATGCGGAGCTTTGTCAGCAGGCAAGGGAAGGGGGGTTGGGGAAGAGTATGGGGGAATTGGCATGGGAGAGACAACTGGGGGGAGAGTGGGATGATGGGCGATGGCACCATATTTATCAGTGGACGCGGAGGTTGGCCCCAGGTACAGCATATTTGGAGGCTAGTTTAAAGGTCCGGTATCAAATGTACTGGACGCCTTAGAAGTTAAAGGTCCTTCGTCCAGAGGACACCGGATCTTGTTGGCGGGGATGCGGGCAGAGAGGGGATCTGGAGCACATTATCTGGGGTTGTGCGGCAATTCAGCAGATGTGGGAACACTGGGGTGCTTGTGTTCGGGCGATGGTCGGGGTGCCCCTTGACATCACGGCCTCTATGGTGCTTTTAAACGAGATGCCTGAGGAGGGGGATAGGAGTACATTACAATTGGTGGGGTATTGTGTTGGGGCGGCAAGGGGGGCTATTATGGCGCGGTGGAAGTGTACGGAGGTGCCTACGATACCTATGATTGTGCAGAGGGTGGAATACCTCTGGAGTATGTGCGCAGTCTCTGCCCACAAAAATTCTACGGTGTCAGCATTTCGGGCGGTGTGGGATGGGTATGAGGTATGGAGAGAGCAGGGGGGGATATAAGTGGGAATGGAGGGTGGGGGAGGGGAGGGATGGTAGGTGGGTGGGGATGGGGAGGGGCTGGGGGAGGTGGGTGGGGGGGGAATATGGGTTAGAAAAATTGTCTATGTTTGCTCTATCAGGCTGGTTTTTCTTGTGATGGTACCTGTTGTATTGTTAATTTTGCTGTGATGTTCTGGGCTGTTTGTTTCTTTAATAAAAATAAATAAAATTGTTAATCAAAAAAAAAAAAGCATAATGTCTTTCATACAACATTATTTCGGAAACCAGTGCAGCGTAATACGCTTCTTATATTTACTAGTTTTCATCCAATATCTTTAAAACGAGGCCTTCCTTATGGCCAATTTCTTAGGCTTCGGCGGATATGTTCTGAGTTTGATGAGTTTTTACAACATGCTCAAGATCTTTCGGCTCGGCTGGTTCAGCGCGGCTACCCTAAAAAAATTATCAAACAAGCATTCCTGAGAGCCAAATACACTCACCGTGAATGGCTGTTTCCACCATTCAATTCATCATCTGAGATTGTTTCCACACCTGTTGACTTTTCTGAAACTATTGTAGGGATTCTTCCTTATATGTCCCATACCCATCAAGTTCGAAGAATACTTCTTAAACATTGGCATGTACTGCAATTACATTCATTTTCCAAGGTCGCTTGCAAATTGCCCATTCTAGGGGACCCAATCTTCGTGATATGGTGGGAGTGACCTCTTCCCCTTTGGATAGATGCCTGTCGGGAAGACCTCCTGAAGTGGGCCATTTTTTGTGCCCCTCTTGTGCCTGTTGTTCACAATCCATAACGGGGGTTGAGTGGCAGGTACCTAACTCTAGCTTAGTCCATAAGGCACGTTGGCATACTACATGTTTGACATCATATGTGGTGTATGTTTTGGTTTGCCCTTGTAACTTGTTATACATTGGGCGGACCATTCATCCTGTCAAAACTCGTCTTGGTGAACATGCTTCGCGGCTCCGTACTGAAACTTTGTCGGCTCCCATTGTACAGCATTGCATGGATCACCACCATAGTTTTGAAGATCTTACTTGGAGGGTGTTGGACAGAATACCTGATAACCCAAGAGGTGGAAATCGGGAGCAATTATTGCAAGTTTTAGAACAGCGTTGGATTTTTACTTGGTCTACAGTGGAGCCTTTGGGTCTTAATAAAGAGTTGGTTTGGATCAGCATCCTTTAGTGGTTTTCAACTTGTGTGCAACTTTTCGTTTGTTTTACCCTTGTCTGTTAACATCAGTTCAGGGGCTGGCACACTATTTAATGACCGCCCTTTTTGCGGGACTTGGTTTTGTAATGAGCATGCGCCGGCGTCTTGGAACCGTGGAGGTGCTGGCTGTTTTTGTCTTCAGCAGTTCGATGGAGCGTTGAGACAGGGCATAGATTTTTGATTTGCCCGAAACGCAGTGCTGTGTCTTCTTTTGCTGAACTGCATTTGCAGATTTGTTTCTGCCTTTGAAGTTTGAAGCTTCGTGAGGTTTGGGACTGCCGTTGCTGCCTACGAGTTGATTCCACATTGCTTGCGGCTATTGATGACGGCGGTTCAGATAAGTTTATGCTGTTTTTTATGTCTTCACATTGAAAAGTATTTTAGAGGTGGCACCACTTTAATGGTTTTTTTACCACCTTGTTTGGCTCTAATGTGAGCTTTGGATGGGACTGTTTATACTGATTAAAATGGAAGTTATGGCTTCGAGAGGCTTTTAACCTTGTGGCTTTTAACCTCATGGCCAGCCTTCCGACAAAAAATTACACATTTGTTGCTCTTTTAGATGTTGACACTCCTTTTTTGATTTAGCTCACTACCACCCTAGCTAGGTGAAACCCCTTTCAAGCCAGTCCTCGGTCTCCAAGTTCCTCCGGGGCCTCCTGTTATCCAAGCCCCCGCTCCGCTCTAAGGCAGCAGAGTGGGACCTCAATGTGGTGCTAAACCAACTCACAAAATGGCCATTCGAGCCCCTAGCCACTTGCAGTATGTCTTGGAAAGTGGCCTTTCTGATGGCCCTCACGTCCACTCGAAGAGTGAGTGAACTCCAGGCCCTAGTGGCAGATCCCCCATATACAAGGTGTTATAAGAACAGAGTAGTGCTCTGCACTCACCCCAAGTTCCTCCTGAAGGAGGTATCTCTCTTCCACCTCAATCAAGAAGTGATCCTTCCCACTTTCTTCCCGTGGCTGCACACCAGCAGGGAGGAACTTAGTACTTCATACACTGGATTGAAAACGGACTCTGTCCTTCTACTTGCAGCGGACTCAGGCCCATTGCAAAGCTCCTCAGCTTTTCGTGACATGATCCCAGCAGCCTGGGACTCCCCGTGACTAAGAAAACTCTGTCCACTTGGGTGGCAGGCTGTATTGCCCTCATCTATGAGCGAGCTGGCCTCTCCCTCGAGCACCGGATCACAGCGCATCATGTGAGGGCGCTGGCCATGTCTGTGGCCAATCTCTGCTCAGTACCTGTGACGGAGATCTGCAAGGCCGCCACATTGTCTTCAATTCATACGTTCGCAGCAAACTACTGCCTGAAGAGCGAGTCCCACAGGGACAGTGCCTTTGGGCAGGCAGTACCCTGTAATATTCTTGGGGTGTAGGCAACTCCTGCCCTCAGACCCTTCTGTATTCAGGCTACCAGAATGATAGTGTCGCTGGACGCCAGGGTCTTGAAGAGTCTCTCAATGGGGACTCACATTCTGCAACTCATGGTTACCCGATTGGTCACTGTTGATGTTGTCGTGGTTTGGGCCTCGTCAGCCTGGAGCTAGGGAGTCCTATATGTGAGGACTGACTTCTTGCTTGTTCCTGGAGAAAGCATAGTTGCTCATCTGTAACAGGTGTTCTCCAGGGACAGCAGGAATCAATCCTTACAACCCTCCCTCCCCCTCTGGGAGTTGCCTCCCTACCTTGTTTTAATTTTTACCGCTGTCCTAGCTATGTCTTCTCTGAGCAAGGGGGCCATGCATGCGTGGTAGCATTTCCCAAAGGCTTTCTTTGAAAGCTGGGGAAATACGCCACACGTGCTCATTCGGCACTGACATCACCCATATGTGAGGACTGATTCCCTCTGTCCCTGGAGAACACCTGTTACAAGTGAATAACTATGCTTTGTCAGCACTCATTGTACACTACCCCAAAGCGACCAGTAAGTAGGAGAAAGAGAGAGACCAAGGGAGTGGCCCCATTTACAGAATATGTGGTAGACGTGGCCAGAAAAAATAGCAGGTTGATGCTTTCTAAAGCCCATATGGCTGATGCTACTGCTTCCACTTTATATCTTTTTCTAAAATTTCTCATTTAACAAAAAATACATCAAGTGATATTTTCATATGCTCGTAAGAAAGGAAAAGCACAAATGAAGAACTCCTAAGAAATCAAGAAAACAATTAGAAATTTTATTCCCACTTTATGCTAAACACTAATAGCCCACTGTATGGGGGGGAGCCATTAGGGGAAAAAAAAGGCTGGATGATATAATCACATCATAATTTTAAAATGAAAACAAGTATCATAAGGAAAACAACAATTGCATGGCTCAATTACAACTTATGCATCCTACAGAAAATTGATCTTCAGGACACCCCATCAGGCCTGATCCGTGCCAAGGGGCTTTTGAGCATCCAGAAAAGCTCACAGTTGCTTAGAATCATAAAAGATATACCTACAAGATCCAGATTTAATCAAGCATTTACATGGAAATCTAATAAAAAAAAAAGAAAACCCCAAAGAGACCACATCAGACCGCATAGACAGAAAATGACGCCTTTTAAGCTGCTTACTAAAGGAGACATCTGGGAATACCCAGATTTTCTGACCAAACAAGAGCTTCTGTGAGTTCCAAAAATACATCCTCAGAGTCCAAGCACGATCAGGTTCCAGAACATAGGTGACCAGTAGTATAGCTCTCTACATACTCTCCCCTGCGGAATCCTCCAAAACCTGTGTTAAATTCAGGGTATCCAGAGACACTCCACCTTGCCCCTCAGACTAGGGTTGCCAACTTTTTCACTGAGAAAAACCCGACACCTGTGGCTCGCCATGCTCCACCCATTCTCTGCCCCCCTGCCCCGCCCCCAGCCCCACCCACAAAAATTACCGAGAATTCACTCACACCCCCCCTCAGTGCTGGTACTCACACCCCCCCTCCCCTCAGTGCTGGTTCACTCACTCACCCCCCCCCCTGCTGGCTGACTCACTCACCCACCCCCCTGTCACTCACTCACCCCCTCCCCTGCTGGTTCACTCACCCACCCCCCTGTCACTCACTCACCCCCTCCCCTGCTGGTTCACTCACACCAACCCCCCTCCCCTGCTGGTTCACTCACACCAGCCCCCCCCCCTGCTGGTTCACTCACACACACACACCCCCCTTCCTGCCCAAGCCGCTGCTTCTGCCTTGTACACAGCAGCGGCTGCCAGCCACCACCGTTGAAAACTCAAGACAAACTGTGTGAGGAGCCCTCCGGTCAACGCAGAGCCCGAGGAAGTGCAGTCAGGGGGGCCGGCTCCTCACAGGTTGTCTTTCCTTTTCAAATTAACTTTAGCTGCAATAAAGTTAATTTGAAAAGGAAAGACAACCTGTGAGGAGCCCGCCCCCATGACATCACTTCCTCGGGCTCTGCGATGACCGGAGGGCTCCTCTCACAGTTTATCTTTAGTTTTCAATGTAAGTGTATTGCAGCCGCTGCTCTGTACAAAGCAGAAGCAGCAACTGCACTGCTATGGGGAATCGCGTTCGCGCCGCGGACTTCGGGACAAAAGCCGTTTTTTTGCTCTGGCCGCTCCCGATCTTGCGGCCAGAGCAAAAAACCAGCTTTTCAATGGCCGGTTTTACATCTGTGCCGGCAGCCGGCCTGGCCATGGAAAAACCGGCCAGGCCGGCTGAAAACCGGCCGGTTGGCAACCCTACCTCAGACAAAGCCAAACTACTCGATCACTTCTTATCAGGAAGATAATACGCTTTGGATGTAGGTGGCAACACATTCTCGGGTATCCCCAATATATCCAAAAGGTATCCCTTTATAACATTTTAGCGTGCATGAATTAGGAAGGTAGCTGTTGACATTGGAAAGATACTGTTTTTCTCTAAACAATACCACTGTACAAAAAATTCTTAAATTGCAATCTGAGAAAATAGCTCCGTTCTGTCTGCCCCATAACGCTAATTGGGTACCATGTTACTGATTTTCTTTCAAATTGAAGCAAAATCATTTGAAATTGAACATTTAGTAAATAACATTTTACAATGATTTCTTTTTATTTTCAGCTACCATAGAAAATTTCCATGTTGTGGAAACTTTGGCTGACAATGCAATCATTATCCATCAGACACACAAGGTAACAGAAATATCTGCATGCTTGCTAAATTTGGGCATTTTTTTAACCTTTTTTCTGCTTAGATATTTGCTGGAATAGTTTATTTTGCATTCCTAGTTTTCCTGTCAAAAACTATTATATAATGCAGTCAGATCCATGTATTCTGCTTTGTAAAATTATTCCCTCACAAAAAAAAAGAAATATGTTTATCAGGGAAATACACTGTAAATCTGATATCAGTCAGGGCTGTCACAAGGGTATCTGATGTTATAAGTGAATTTTCAGCCATGCACTCTAAACCCCACCACTTAAGGTCTTACCCCACACTGCCACCCTCCCCATCCCCACTGTAGTGCAGCATCTCCCTTTCCTTTCCCTGCGCCCCACCACCTCTCCCTCCCCTGTGTCCAGCATCTCATCTCCCTTTTCCTAGCACCACCCTCTAAGGTGTCTAGCATCTCATCTCCTCCTTTCCCTTCCCTTCCCTGTGCGCTACATCTACTCTCCCCTCTTCATTGTTGCTGCACAATTAAAGTTAGAGTGGCTTCCGCAGGGCATGAGAGCAGCACTTTAATGCTACTTCAGCGCAGTGGTGGGCATTTCAAAACAGGACCAGTTCTTAAGCACTACTACGTCTCACCTCCCTCTTCAAATGAAGAATTCTTGTTGGAAGGGGTGGGGATGTGACAGAGCTTGAGCGCAGGCCTAAACTTGAAAGGCCCAGTGTCATGCTGAAACAGCATGAGGTTGAAGGTTTGATTTTATTTGAAAGAGCGCTTATCAATTAATACCTAAAAAGTTTACAAATCCTTAAAAAATAAACAGATAATAAGTAAAGGGAAAAAGTTAAAATACAGCATAGACTACAACCATACCTGGCATGAGAATGGTCTGAAGTGCAGGTAGGGTTCAGGAAAGGGCAAGGAACATCAGTGCGAATGTGAGATGAATCCTTGAAAAAACACAAGAATATCTATATGTATTATCTCCAGGAACAACAAACCAAGCACGAGTCCACGTGCAAAAGACAACCCAGTAAGAAATGTGGACTGCAACGAAGGAACGTGTAAAAATTGAAACCTTTATTAAATTAATCCACTTCAGCCACTGGCCCACGTTTACACGTTCCTTCGTTGCAGTCCACGTTTCTTACTGGGTTATCTCCAGGAACATGCAGGAATGTAGTCTTCACATATGGATCATATCAGTACCGATGGAGCCTGCATGGGAACGCTCCCTATCGTCCAATAGGAAAGCTTTTGGGAGCATCCCACTGCGTCTGCATCGCTGCCACCCTTGGAACTCTCCCTCCACAGTTCTTCGTTTTCCATGGATCCAGCAGGAAGCAAATCCTGTCACTGCATAAAATTCCTTCATTATTCTTCTTTTGTTATTTTTTTGTGGTTGCATCTACCTTCCTGTCGATGCCGGAATCGATATCTTCGATTCTGCTTCTTTCTTCTGTTAAAAAAAAAAAAAAAATTTAAATTTCTTCAGGCACATCAATGCCATTTTAGGCCTGTCTACTGACACGATAGAACATTTTTTAAAACCACTGGCTGGTTATTCTAAGTGTGGTAGCACTATCTCTGCTTAATCATGACTGGTGTCTTAAATGCCTCGGCCCAGATCACCAGCCATTTGAATGTTCCCTATTCAAAAAGATGACAAAGAGAGGCATACAGAATTGGGCCACAAAACCCGGCTCCCTCTTTGCCTCAGATGTGGTTTCACCCTCTTCAACGTCATCGAGGGCATTGTCTTCCTCTCATGGATCTCAGGTATCGAAACACAAGTCTTCATCGAAGACAGGCCATCCTTCCAAGGGTAGATCTCTATCTAAACATAGAAATGCCTCGAGTGTTGCCCTGGAGCTGGATCGACTGGCAAAACAACCCTGGCAGGAGGACCTCTCCTCCAAAGCCATCAAGGGTGTCCAGGATGCTCCCAAGGTCATGCTCTGGGATGGTTGCCCAGGCATTGGCAGGCTCTATAGATCAGCATATCCTGTCCATTGAACGGAGTCTAGTGGCTCTGTTGGCAGCGTCAGTACCGGTTGAGATGTTACTGGTGGTACCGCTTGCACTAGTACCGTTGATAGTCTAATGCAGTCGGCATTGGGTTTCATGCCATTCGACACTCCTGCCTATACCAGCCCTCGAGTCCGTTCCCATTTCCGAGGTACCGGTACGACAAGTCTCTTGGGCTGATACCAATCTCGATCTGTACCGGAACTTGCAAGAGCAGGAGCACCACTCCTGCCGATACTTTGACTCTACCAATTCAGATTCTTCGGATGATGAATTGATCGGTACCCAAGAAACGTGAAGTCTTTTGGAGGAAGCCTCACCGTCGTCACAACGATGCATGTCCCCTCCCGAAGATGTGTCTTTTCAAGAGTTTATCAAGGATATGGCGAGGGGCCTTTCAATTACACCTACATCTGAGAAAGAGCCCAGAGCAGAGAAATTGGAGATCCTCCAATACCCTACAGCTCCTAAGGAGGCGACTACTCTGCCTATTCACCGTATATGCCAGGATCTTATGCTCCAGATGTGGGAAACGCCCTTCACCATTTCCCCCCAAACTCGTCAACTCAATACCATGTATCGGATACCAGAAAGTCCCGGTTTCCAGAAAACACAGCTTCCACACCATTCAATGGTAGTGGAATTGGCTATGCATCAAATTAAGAGTTCTAAGACACACTCCTCCAATCCCCCAGGTAGGGAATTGAGAATCCTCGATGTCTTTGGGCGACACTGCTTTCAGGCCTCCATGCTTTCAACCCGCATAAGTTCATACATACTCTACATGGGTATGTTCCTTAAGGAGATAACTAGGGATCTGGAATCAATAGCTCCTCTTCTCCCGGATGATAAGAGAGCAGACTATCTTACATTAGTCAAACATGCCCAGAATGTTTCAAAGTTTGTCAATAGGGCAACCTTTGGGGAGGGAAACACAACAAGCGAAGGCTAGTGAAGATCACAGGTGCTAACTTTCTTGTAAAAAAAAACAAAAAATACCCCAACGCGTTTCGGCGTCGAGCCTTAAGCAGGGGGTACGCATCTACAATTAACAATAAAATAATAATAAATAACATTAAGAAGCATAATGTAAATATAAAAACAGATAAGAATAACAAACATAAAAAATGATATATAAAAAACTACAGTGTGACAATAAAAGATTAAAATCAATCAAATTATCAAAGCTATACAATAAGACTAAAATGAATCAAATCATCAAAGCTATACAATTATAAGAAACACTGAAAACAGCCAAATAAAAAAATAATAAAATTACTCATGCTGTAAAAATGGGAATGGGAAATATTGCAGAGAGGGTACTCACGTGTTACACCATAGGCAATTGGAAGAGTAGGGTCTTGAAAAAGACTGTATGCATTTAAGGGTTCTATGTTCAAAAGAAAAACATATATATAAATATTAATATATATAAATGATCGCGAAGCATTACTGGAACAAGGAGAAAAGAGAGGAGCATGGAGAACATGATATGAACCAATTAAAAGGAGGCATTCAAAAAAAGTATGGGGGCAATGGGCAGGGGAGGATAAAGGAGTATGACAATAAGCTGAACATATAAATTGAAATAAAAAATCCTAGATAAAGACCCATCAATGTACAAACCATATCAAAGTAAAAAAATGTGGTGCAGAATAATCCAATCGGAGCCTCAAAATTGTAGCTAGTGCAATGAAACAGTGTGTCAACAAAATTTCCTACAATGGTCTGTTGGGTAATGTACTAGCCGGTATTTCTCTAATCACACGTTCAGTCCTGTTTGACTTAGTTTTGTATTTTTTATTAGCGTCTTTGTTCTTTCTTATTTCGTTGAATAATGGCCGGCATCGGCTTACTGGACTTTTTAACAATATACTTTTTTAACACTGTACTGATTAAGCCTCTGTATACGGATTGTTATTTGAGCCTTCCTTACTCAAAACTATTTTCACGCCATATTTTTACATTCCCCTTATTCTACATTATTTCACATTAGCCGCGTCTTGATAGATAGATTGGATTGTTGTTTGAGTCATCCTTACTTGAAACTGATTTTTACGTCAGATTCATACATTCCCCTTACTCTACACTATTTCACATTAGCCGCCTCTTGGTTGACACATCGGCTTCTTTATGATCCTTTTTTTATCTATTCATTATTTATTTTATAATACATGAAATTTTGTTGACACACTATTTCAATGCACTAGCTACAATTTTGAGGCTCCAATTGGATTATTCTGCAACACACTTTGTTACTTTGATATGGTTTGTACATTGATGGGTCTTCATCTAGGATTTTTATTTCAATTTATATGTTCAGCTTATTGTCATACTCCTTTATCCTCCCCTGCCTATTGCCCCCATACATTTTTTGAATTCCCCCTTTTAATTGGTTCATATCATGTTCTCCGTGCTCCTCTCTTTTTTCCTTGTGCCAGTAATGCTTCGCGATCATTTATATTTATTAATATTTATATATATGTATTTCTTTTGAACATAGACCCCTTAAATGCATGCGGTCTTTTTCAAGACCCTACTCTTCTAATTGCCTATGGTGTAACACGTGAGTACCCTCTCTGCAATATTTCCTATTCCCATTTTTACAGCATGAGTAATCTTATTCTTTTAATTATTTATTTGGTTGTTTTCAGTGTTTCTTATAATTGTATAGCTTTGATACTTTGATTGATTTTAATCTTTTATTGTCACACTGTGTAGTTTTTTTATATATCATTTTTTATGTTTGTTATTCTTATCTATTTTTATATTTACATTATGCTTCTTAATTTTATTTATTATTTTATTGTTAATTGTAGATGCGTACCCCCTGATGAAGGCTTGATGCCGAAACGCGGCGTTTTTTTGGGGGGGTTTTACAATAAAGTTAGCACCTGTGACCTTCACTAGCCTTCGCTTGTTGTGTTTCTCCAGGACCAAGCAGGAAGTCAGTCCTCACATATGGGTGACGCCGGCGCCGACGGAGCCCTCGCGGAGCAATTTTCCCCAGCTTTCAAAGAAAGCCTTTGGGAATTGCAGCGCGCATGCGCGGTCCTCTTTCCGCCCAAGGGTGCCATCTTGCTCAGTCTTTTTTTTTCCGCGGAGCCCTACAGACGTTGTCTGTAAATCCCCGCCGAAAAGTTGATTTTTTTCTCTATTTTTCTCTTTTTTTCTTCGCTTCGACGCCGGTTCTTTTCCCGCCCGGACTCGCGATGCCGGTTGTGAGTCCGTTCCTTATTTTTTGTTTTTTTGTCCTTCGTGACAGATTTCGCGCCTTTTTCCTTTTTCCCTGGCAGCCCGGTCATTCGACCTCGCAGGGGCCCTTTTTCCTCCGATGGCTGCCAGCGGCGTTAAAAAGTGTGATCTCTGTAAGAAACTCATGTCTCTTACAGACACTCATGACTTCTGCCTCCGCTGCCTCGGACCCGATCATGACTCCATGATCTGTGGGCCATGCGGCAAAATGTCCTCAAAAGCGTTGAGTCGGCAGCATCAGCGGGAGCGTATCTTCTCTGACTCCGGCCGGGCTCGGACCTCGTCAGAGGCTTCGACGTCTCGGGACTCTGGTCCTGAGTATCGTCGAAGTTCCTCTGAACGGGGGTCTCCTACCCGGGAACATCATCGGAAGAAGAAACCCGCGAGGGCGGGATCGGTGGACGCTCCTGGTTCCTCGAGGGCCAGGTCGCATAGCCCCGATTCCCGTCCCGGGTCCTCGGAGATGGAGAGGCTGTCAAAACATCCTCGACTCGAGGTGGACTTGCCCGCTCACGTGAGTACTGTTGTCCTCGTTGACTCGCCTCCGAAGGACCCGACGTTGGGCCCGACGCCGTCGGGGCCCGAGTCGGGGGCTGCTGGGTCTCCTGAGCTCGGACTCAGGTTGACGGCCTTGGAGAGCAGTCTGACTGCCTTCATGGACCCAGCAGCGGGTATTGATCGCTGGCCTCGCCGGTGTTTCTGCCCTAACCGCCGGGACGTTGACCTCCAAATCGACCCCGGAGACCGAGCCGATCCTCGAGTCCATGAGGGCTCGAGTCGATCCTCGGTCGAGGTCTCCTTCGGCCTCCCGTTCGGGACCGAGGTCGTCGACGCCAACTCCCTCGGCGTCGGAGCGGATAGCATCAGTGCCCGCCCGACCGGAGCCGCTCGACTCCTCCTCCGAGGAGTCGGCCTGGGAATCTGAGGACGAAGAGTCACCTGGTTCCTTTCGGACTCGGTGTCTCCCTTCGGACTCCCCCGAGTCCGAACCTCGGAGACGGTCCCCCCCGGAGGATACCCGGTTCTCGGACTTCGTGAGGGATATGGCCAAGGCCTTGGCCTTCCCCGCAGATCCCGAGGAGGAACCTCGAGTTGAAGAACTCGATGCCCTCCAATATGACTCTCCCCCGAAGGAGGCCTTTATTGTACCGGTTCCTCCGATGCTGGAACGACTTCTCTTCCGCATGTGGGAGAGCCCGGCGTCGTCGCCGGTGTTAAGCAAGCGGGTCGATTCCATTTATCGAGTCCTCAAGAGCCCCGGCTTCCAAAAGGCACAACTACCGCACCATTCCATGGTGGTGGAATTGGCCATGCATAGACTTAAGAGTCAAAAAATGCACTCCTCGGTGCCCCCTGGTAGGGAAGCCCGAAGCCTGAATGCCCTCGGTAGGGAGTGCTTCCAGGGCTCTATGCTTGCTTGTCGAGTCCAGACTTACCAGCTCTACATGGGCATGTATCTCCGAGACCTGGCTAAGGAAATAGCCGGGTTCTCTGCTGGTCTCTCCGACGAACCTTTGCAGAGGTTCCAAACCTTGTCTACTGGTATTCGGGAGTGCTCCAAGTTTATATCTCGAGCAGCCTATGATGGTTTTGAGGCTTCGGCTCGCGTAGCCGCGGCCGGCATCGGTGGACGCCGCCAGGCTTGCCTTCAGACGTCCGACCTCGAGCCCTGGGTACAGGACAAGTTGGTCGATGTCCCCTGCCGAGGTGATAACCTCTTTGGCAAGCCCATGGATGAGAAGGCTGCACAAATCGAGACGGAGACTCTCACCAGGAATCGTCTCTCAAGGAAGACCTCTGCCCCTTCTCAAAAGAAGAAGGCCTCGGGGAAAAAAAAGCCCTTTTACCCGAGGAAAGGTGCTGCCTATAAATACTACCCTCAGTATCAGGCCTCAGCAGCTCCCCCACAGGGAAAGCAGGCCAAGGGACGGGGTAATGGGTCCTGTAGGCAGCAAGCCCCAAAGCCTGCACCACCGGCCCCTGCTCAGCAGGGTGGGGGTTTTTGACTTCCTCAGCATAGCCTCTCCCCCTCAGCTGGTTTCTCTCAGCACAGGAGGCCGGCTGGTCCACTTTGCCCAAAGGCAGTCCAACATCACCACAGATACCTGGGTACTTCACTTAGTTCAAAAGGGCTATCTTCTTCACTTTCACCAGGTACCTCCCTCCTACTTTCCAGGGGAGCCTCCCAGACTACCTTTGCACAGGGACTTACTCCTTCAGGAGTTAGCAAGTCTTGTTCAAGAATGAGCCGTGTAGCCGGTGCCCCACCACCTGAGGGGCCAAGGGTTTTACTCCAGGTACTTCCTGATTCCAAAAAGAACAGGAGGCCTCAGAACCATCCTGGACTTGCGAA
Organism: Ichthyophis bannanicus; assembly: GCA_033557465.1. NCBI lineage: Eukaryota > Metazoa > Chordata > Amphibia > Gymnophiona > Ichthyophiidae > Ichthyophis > Ichthyophis bannanicus. The sequence goes on from CM066032.1 coordinate 341,656,742, forward strand.
ACCTCAACAAGTTCCTTGCAAAGGAAAAGTTCAAGATGCTTACCCTTGGAATCCTGCTGCCCTACCTCCAGCAGGGAGACTGGCTATGCTCCTTGGATCTGAAAGATGCGTATACTCATATCCTCATTCATCCGGACCACAGACAATATCTCAGATTTGTTGTGGGAGGAAATCATTACCAGTACAGAGTGCTGCCCTTTGGCCTATCCTCCGCACCCAGGGTGTTCACCAAATGCCTCGCAGTGGTGGCGGCTTATCTGAGACTTCAAGGTCTGTTTGTGTTCCCATACCTGGACGACTGGCTCATCAGAGCCCCATCTTCACCAGAGGCCGCTCAAGCCACTCATCGCACTGTGGCTCTGCTCCAGCACTTGGGTTTTGTCATAAACTTCGCAAAGTCCACTTTGCACCCCTCTCAAAATCTCGAGTTCATCGGCGCCAGGTTGGACACACTTCAGGCGCGGGCCTTCCTCCCTCTGGACAGAGCCAAGCGGCTCATGGATCTCGCCGGCCACTTTCACAGCAATGCGCTGGTCTCAGCCAGGCACTTTCTGCGACTGCTCGGCCATATGGCTTCCACAGTCCATGTGACCCCCAATGCCCGACTGAACATGCGTCCTGCGCAGTGGTGCCTTCGCAATCAATGGCATCAGGCCACGGGGAGCCTAGCGGACTCTGTGCAGATCTCCGACCAGCTGGTCTCCTCTCTGCGATGGTGGCTTCATCTACCCAACCTAGTGCTAGGAGTGGCTTTTCAGTCCCCTCCGCATTCTCAGGTCCTAACGACCGATGCTTCCCTCCTGGGTTGGGGAGCACATTGCCAAGGGTCATGTACTCAAGGACTTTGGACTCCTTGGGAGTCTGCTCAACAGATAAACTTCCTGGAGCTCAGAGCCATCCGCCTAGCGCTCAAAGCCTTCTCTCACCTGGTGTCCCACCAGTCGCTGCTGATACAGACGGACAACCATGTTGCCATGTTCTACGTAAACAAACAAGGCGGAACAGGCTCCTTCCTCCTCTGTCAGGAGGCGCAACGGCTATGCTCTTGGGCAGTCCGCCAGGGCATCCTCCTCAGGGCTGTCTATCTCCCAGGTCAAGAAAATTACCTGGCCGACAGGCTCAGCAGGATCCTCCAGCCACACGAGTGGAGGTTGGATCCGCTGGTGCTTCAGCAGATCTTTCTCAAGTGGGGCCTCCCCACCATGGATCTGTTTGCCAGTCCTCTGAACTGGCAGCTGCCCAGATTCTGCTCTCGACAGCCGCATCCTCTCCGGGTAGCGGCGGATGCTTTTCTAATTCCATGGTCCACCAGCCTCTTGTATGCCTTTCCTCCCATGCCACTGGTGTCTCGGACGCTCTTCAAGGTTCTCAGAGACAAAGCATCGATGATCCTAGTGGCTCCCCGGTGGCCGAGACAACCTTGGTTCCCGCTTCTGATGCAGCTAGCGGTAGACACTCCTCTTCCACTGGGATTTCAGCCCGACCTCCTGTCGCAGGATCAGGGGACTCTCCTACACCCCAATCTCCGGTCCCTTCATCTGATGGCCTGGCTGCTGAAAGGGTAGTCCTTGCTCCTCTGCAGCTACCTCCAGATGTGGAGGAGGTCGTCTTGACCTCCAGGAGGCCCTCCACCCGAAAGGCCTACGCTCTCAAGTGGCGTCGGTTCTCCGTCTGGTGTACTCAGCAGTCTCAAGATCCTTTCTCCTGTTCAGCATCAGTGGTCTTGCAATACTTGCTCTCTTTAACCTTGGACTTAAGTCCAACTCGGTCAAGGTCCACCTCAGTGCTCTTTCTGCGCATCACATGCCGGTGGATGGTAGACCTTTTTCCAGCCACCCTCTGGTGGCTCGGTTTCTCAGAGGCCTCCTTCTCCTTAAGCCACCTTTGCGCCTGCCAGCCCCGGACTGGGATCTTAATGTGGTCTTGCAGCGGATTACCTGTCCGCCTTTTGAGCCTATGGCTACCTGTCCGCTACGTTTTCTTTCATGGAAAACCTTGTTCTTGGTAGCCCTCACTTCTGCTAGACGCGTTAGTGAGCTGCAGGCCCTGGTTTCTGATCCTTACACTAGGTTCTACAAGAACCAGGTAGTCCTATGGACTCACCCTAAATTTCTTCCCAAAGTGGTTTCCCCTTTTCACATCAACCAGGAGGTGGTACTTCCGACCTACTTTCCCAGGCCACACTCCAGCCGAGCTGAAATGGTCCTGCATACCCTGGACTGTAGAAGGGCGTTGACCTTCTACCTTGACCGTACGCGGGAGCACCGAAAGGCTGTTCAGCTCTTCGTGTCTTATGACCCCAACAAGTTGGGGCTCCCTGTCTCCAAGCGTACTCTGTCCATCTGGATTGAGGACTGTATCGCTTGGGCTTACGAGGCAGCCGGCCTCGTGCTGGAAGGTAGAGTCACAGCTCATCGTGTTCGGGCGAAGGCTACGTCGGTAGCTTACCTACGCTCTGTTCCATTGGCAGACATCTGCCGGGCCGCTACTTGGTCTTCAAGCCAGACTTTTGCAGCCCATTACTGCCTGGAGAGGGAGTCCCGCAGGGACAGTGCTTTCGGACAGGCAGTCCTCCGTAACCTCTTCGAGGTATAGGCAACTCCTACCCTCCGTCCCGGATGTTGGGCTACCGGTTGGAGACATATTCAGAGAAGATTCCTTCCTTCTGTGCTACTGACCTTGAGGGAGCTCATTTTTGTGCTTGGGGTCTCCGGTAGCCTTAAGCTTGGGAGTCCCATATGTGAGGACTGACTTCCTGCTTGGTCCTTGAGAAAGCGTAGTTACTCACTTGTAACAGGTGTTCTCCAGGAGCAGCAGGAATCAGTCCTCACAACCCTCCCTCCTCCCCTTGGAGTTGCAGTTATATACTTTCGTTTTTGCAAATTTTTGCTGTCTTTTAGCTATGTCATCTGACTGAGCAAGATGGCACCCTTGGGCGGGAAGAGGACCGCGCATGCGCGCTGCAATTCCCAAAGGCTTTCTTTGAAAGCTGGGGAAAATTGCTCCGCGAGGGCTCCGTCGGCGCCGACGTCACCCATATGTGAGGACTGATTCCTGCTGCTCCTGGAGAACACCTGTTACAGGTGAGTAACTACGCTTTCCCTGCTGTTCCACTGCAAGGACTTCGCTCTGCTTGTGTTTCTGCTTTCCAATAGGGCAACCTTTGACTTTTTCTAGTGCACTAGCAAAGTAACATCCATCTGCATAGGTGCACGTAGAATTGCATGGCTTTAAGAATCAGACCTTGAACAATGGATTCAAGACAAGCTATGCAATATTCCCTGTACCAGTGAGAACCTTTTTGGGAAGGATTGGCAGGATAAGGCTTCTCAGAATCTGAGAATAACATCCTCGATGGGCTTTTAAAAATTACTGTCAATCCTGCCAAGAAGAAAGTAGCTGCAAAGAAAGCTTTCAACAGTAAGAAGAAATTTTACCCTTCTTACCCCCCCAGCTTCTCAATACCAACCTCGGGGTACCCAGAAGAGGCAACAGCCTCCCAAGCAACAGAAGAATCCAAAAGGCTTCTAAATCTCGACCAACTGCACAGACCCATTCTGCACCTGGTTTTTTACTTTTTCCTAGATAACATAGCCACCCTACCCCTAGAGAAAACCCCTATCCCCGCCACATAGCAGGCAGACTTTGCCATTTTGCCTACAGGTGGCATCTCATCACCTCAGAGCAGTGGATACTAACCATAGTGCGAGAGGGGTACAGGCTTCATTTACAAAACATATCCCCCTCCACTTTAGTGGGGGAATATCATTCTCAACCCCCATTCACTGCTCTTCTGCAGCAAGAGGTCACCTCTCTTCTGTCACAGCGTGCCATAGAAGAGGTTCCACCATCCCAACAAGGGATGGGGTTCTATTCTCCCTACTTTCTCATACCAAAAAAAAAACGGAGGATACAGACCTATTTTAGACCTCAGAAACCTAAATAAGTTTCTAGTCCGGGAGAAATTCAAGATGGCTCTCCCTAGGAACCCTTCTACCTCATCTCCAGAGTCAGGACTGGCTCTGTTCTCTAGACCTAAAAGAAGCATATACTCATATCCTCATTCATCCAGAACACAGGAAGTATCTACACTTCATCTTCTAGGGAAGTCATTATCAATAGAGTCCTTTCCTTCGGACTCGCCTCTGCCCCAAGAGTCTTCACAAAGTGCATGGCAGTCATAGCCGCATATCTAAGGAGACTCAGGATATTCGTCTTCCCTTATTTAGATGACTGGCTGATAAGGGCAACCACCTCACAGGAGGTTCATCTAGCCCTCCTTCGTATAATGCAGGTACTGCAAGATCTGGGATTTGTGATAAATTTTCCAAAATCCCATCTAGTTCCCACTCAAAACACTAGAATTCATAGGAGCTCTTCTAGACACTTGACGGTCAAGGGCATTTCTACCCCAGGACCGTTGCACTCTACTAGTGCAGCTCGCATCTCGAGTGCAGCTCAGGGACTATCTCTCAGCCAGAGATGCTAAAACGTCTAGGCCATATGGCCTCTATAGTACATGTGGTTCCATATGCCCAGTTGCACATGCGAACAGCTCAATGGACTCTTGCATCACAGTGGAAACAAGTCTCCGGGACCCTCAAGGACCGGATCCAAGTTACAGACCTGCTCACCAAATCTCGTAGAGTCACCTTTTCAGATATCTCCTGATGACGGGGAGCCCACTTAGGCCCTCTCTTCACTCAGGGCCTATGGACGGAGCAGGAGTCACAACTCCAGATAAATCTACTGGAACTTTATGCTATCTTCAATGCCCTCAAGGCATTTCAACTACTATTACAGGGCCGCAGAGTTCTCGTCCAAATGGACAATCATTTAGCCATGTTCTATGTGAGCAAGCAGGGAGGAACGGTCTCTTGGCCTCTCTGCCAGGAGGCTCTCCATCTTTGGTCTTTTGCCATTACTCATTGGATACATCTCCAAGCAGTATATCTGCCAGGACAGCAGAATTTCCTAGCAGACAGATTGAGTCGGATCCTACTTCCACACAAATGATCCCTCTATCCGGGGACAATCTCCTTCATCTTTCAGACTTGGGGAGCTCCAGAGAGAGACTTTTTTGCCACTCCGCAAAATGCAAAACTTCCTCGTTTCTGCACCAGAGCCCCGATGTCCAACTTACAACAGGTGGATGCTTTCCATCTTCACTGGAGTCAGGATTTCCTATATGTCATTCCTCCCATACCTCTGATTCCCAAAACCCTCTTCAAGTTTCAAGCAGATAGGGGCAAAATGATTCTCATAGCTCCTCACTGGCCACGTCATCCATGGTTTCCTCTCCTGCTATGTCTGTCCCAGACTCCGCCCCCTGAGCCTCGGGTCAGCTCCAGATCTCCTCTCCCAGGAGGAAGGAACCTACTCCATCCCAGTCTGCAGTCTTTCCATCTCATGACTTGGCTGCTGACGCAAGAAGTAAAAGAGATCCTGCTTGCCTCCAGGAAACCGTCCACCAGACATTCTTATGGAGTGGAGGAGTGGCCTAGTGGTTGGGGCAAGGTACTTCAGGCCGGAAGGTTGGGGGTTCAAATCCCACTAGAGGACAGCAACCTTGGGCCGGAAGGACTGGGGTTTCTAGTCCCACAGGTGCTCCTTGTGGTCCTGGGCAAGCCACTTAACCCTCCATAGCCCATGTTCCCTGTAAAATAGTTATCTCCAAGTTATAATGCCCTGTTCAATGTAAACCGCACTGATGCAGAATAGCGCGTTATATAAGAGAATGTAAATAAAATAAATAAATTATGAGTTCAAATGGCGTAAGTTCTCCACCTGGTGTTCCCAGAAAGAGCTTAATCCCTTATCAGCTCCTGTGGAGACTCTTTCAGTATATCCTACATCTTTCCTCATCTGGTCTCAAGACGAACTCAGTGAGAATTCACCTCAGTGCAATTGCTGCTTCTCACCATCCCTTGGATGGACAGCCTATCTCCTCACAACCGCTTGTAGCATGTCTCATGAGAGGGCTCTTTATTGACCAAGCCTCCCATCAGGCCACCACCGGTGGCATGGGATCTTAATGTCATCTTAGGGCAGCTCCTCAAGCCACCTTTTAAACCTTTAGCCACAACCCCGCTAAAGTTTCTCTCATGGAAGGTTATCTTCCTAATTGCCCTCACTTCGGCTAGACGTATTAGTGAGCTTCAGAATTTGGTGGCAGATCCACCTTATACCCGGTTTCACCATGATAAGGTTGTCCTTAGGACTCACCCCCATTTCATGCCAAAGATGGTGTCCCCTTTCCATCTCAATCAATCAGTTTACTTTCCTGTCTTTTTCTCTAGACCACATTCCTCTACGTCAGAGGCAGCTTTGCACACCCTTGACTACAAGCATTCCTTAGCATTTTATCTTCAAAGGACTAGAGAGCACCGCAGAGCTTCGCAGTTATTATTTTCCTTTGACTCTAGTCACTTGGGTCTCCCAGTTTCTAAACATACAGTACTCTGTCCAATTGGATAGCAGATTACATCTCATTTGCTTATGCTAAGGCAGGACTATCCCTTGAAGGGCACGTCACTGCCCATAATGTTCATGCCATAGCTACCTCGACAGCAAACCTACGGTCTGTGGCTGTTGACGAAATCTGCAAAGCATCTACCTGGTCTTCAGTACATACCTTTGCTGCTCATTTATCTCTTGACCAGGACTCCTGCACCTCCTTCAGACTTAAGGAAACTCCTACCCTCCGTCCTGGAATTTAACAATACCAGACATCCATGGAGGATCCATGACCTCTTGATGCCTACTCTGAGGCAAATCTACCGATTCTGAGGTAATTTCTCTGGCATCTGGGAGTTAGGGAATCCCATATGTGAAAACTACATTCCTGCTTGTTCCTGGAGAGAGCATAGTTACTCACCTGTAACAGGTGATCTCCGGGAACAGCAAGAATTTAGTCTTCACAATCCACCCTCCTCCCCTCAGAGTTGTAGGGTTTCTGTCTTCTCTCCTTATTATCTCAGCTACAAACTCAACTGAGGAGGGAGAGTTCCAAGGGTGGGAAGGCAGCGACGCAGGCGCAGTGGGATGCTCCCAAAAACTTTCCTATTGGACTCTGGGGAGCGTTCCCGCGCGGGCTCCGTCAGTACTGACATCACCCATATGTTTCCGGAGATCACCTGTTACAGGTAAGTAACTACGCTTTATAGACTACAGCAAGGCTCTTGACTGTGTAAGCCATGAGAAACTCCGGGCCACATTAAGAAACATGGTTATACCAGAACACCTGACAGTTCTTTTGCACAACCTTTACATTGATCAAGAAGCAACAGTTCAAACGAAACAAGGATAAACAGAATGGTTCAAAATCAGCAGCGTTGTATGACAAGGCTGCATACTTCCCCTTACTTTTTTAGTTTATATGCAGAACAAATCATCAGAGAAGCAGGACTCTGTGAAGACAACTGAGGTATGCTCATGGTGGTGGCCTCCATGCCTAGACGCCAGGGGATTTTTGTACACCCATATCAGGAAAACTGATTCATCTGGGTCTAGTCGCAGTCCAAAGCGGCTTAGGTTTTGGCCCGGGTGGCGCTATTCCTAGAGAGTCTTGATTGGGTAAATAATTGAGGAAGAGCCATATAGGATCTTCCCGTTCTCTGGAATGCCTGGGAGCATCTTCAACACTAGGTTAGGCAGAGTCTTCCTACAAGAAGAAAGGTTAAAGAAGTTGTTGACCTAGTTGGCAGCCTCCTGGTCTCAGCAGGCTTCCAGAGTTGTGATTATCTTCAGCTTCTTGGCTTGATGACAGTGGTGATAGGCCTGTGGCCTTGGGCACAAGCTTGTATGAAGCCCCTTCAGAAATCCCTGTTTTCTCAGTGTTCTCCCAGCTCTTCGAGTTCGAGGTCTGACAGCACCTCCAGTTGGAGGTGGTCTCCAGCCTGAAGGAGTGGCAGCAGCCACAGCACCTGAGGAAGGGTATGCCATTGGACAATCACTCATGACCTTTTTTGCTATCAGATGCCATCCTGTTTGGCTGGGGAGCTTATTGTGAGACCCGAACAGCACAGGGCCATTGGAACAGCCATGAGCCAGCATGGTCCATCAGCCACCTTGAGGCAAGGGTCATCGTTTGGCCCTTCTGCACTACTGGACCTTGGTCAAGGACAAAGTGTTTATAGTGGTGCTGTTTATGTGCAGACATACATTTCGGGCCCAGTAAGGAAACTGTTTTTTTGTAAGGATATCTTAGGGAAGTGTCGTTTGGGTGTTTTGTATACCTTCTGTAACTTTCACCGCCTTTTTTTGTAAGTGGCATATATGGTTTCCTTGGTAGGATTGGGTAATATATAATAGGGAGGTGCCCTTTGGTTTATAGTCTTTTTTTTTTATTGGGAAACATTTTTTTAACATTTACTGTATTTTTACAGTTTTATTGAAAGTGGCAGCTATGGTCCTTTTGATATGATGGATGCTATGTTGTGGAGATTATAATGTTTATACACCTAGGATAATGGAAGTTTGTTTAGAGGCAAGGTTTTGCTTTGTTTATTTTACTGCTTCTTGATATAATTGATCCCTCTTGTATACATGGCATGGTTGTCCGTTCTCTTGATAATTTTAATATGTATGAGTTTTTTTAACGTCATCGGGATAAATATCCCGCGAGAGTAGTGGAGTTCGCAATGCGCAAGCGCTGGCCTTTATCCTGTGCAACGGCGAGAATATTGAACGCGCTGTTGGTGTACACTTCATTGCACTTTATTCTGTAAGTTTCTTGCAGGATTATTCTTAAGACTGGTTATTGGTTCACACTTTTGGGTTTATTTAACACGGGTGTTGTACTGCCGGTGTTTTATACCTATGTAGTTTTTCTAAAGAATTGTTGAAACCTAAGGACTTGCGTTTATGCACTACGGAGGTAGTGTTTTTCTGTAATGAGTGGTTTGAATATAAAAATTTTTTAAATAGTCTTAAAATATCTTTTTAAGTTGGAGCACAAGGGCGCTGGTGAGGGCTCCAGCGATGAGGGTAATTCTGAAGACCTCGTTTGTAAGACAGATTCATTTACATGTTTAGCGCTTTTATTTATGTAGATTTTGATAATAGGCAGGTGATATATATATGTTTCATTTATTTAATCTTCTTTCTTTGTTTATCATCAGAATCGGCAATTAGTGAGGATATAAGGTTCGAAGGTTGAGGTCTCGCCTTGCAGGTAGATGTGCCGTTTACTTGGTATAGCTCCTTTGCACACAGCTTGTGGTGGTTTTGCTATGGTTTTTTCTCCCCTTTTTCCATCGAATCCCTTTTGCTGATGTCTCCATTTTAAGTTTTCTTGTACGACTTTTCATTCATATATATGAATGTACAAGTTATTTTGGTTCTGATATTTATGTCATGATGAGAATAATGATTTCTTGGTTCCCCTGATTCCACTGTTCCCTGATACTGCATGTCCCTTTATTTTACATGTCCATCGTTTTAGTTTATATATATGAATTTTTTAAGGTATTTGCATACATACTATACAAGTCCTTTATTTGTATAATTTTATGGATGTTTTTTATTTCTCTCGGTTTTACATGTCCATAACCATTTTTTTATTGTACAAGTGTTTTTAATTATTTATCATCCAGATCTTTTCTTATTGACTGTGCTAGTCATGGGGTTTTATGCACATGTGAGATATGTAAGATAGATAAGTAATGAGTATAGGGTATTATTTGTTTTACATTTTTATCATTTTATTGTTTATGCACTTTACAGACATATGTGTTAATTTGTTTTGATTTGATGCTCTTGGTGTTTTTATGATTGATTTATTTATGTTTTTATCATTGATGTTATTTATTTATTTATGATTTATGTTTTTAGTTTAGCCTGCCCCTGATGAAGGTTGCGAAACACGGCCTGTGTCGGGCCATAGGCTACTGTTGACCAATAAAAGAATTTCCTTCCTATCTGCTGTCCACGTTTCCTTACTGGGTCTGTTCAGCACGTGGACTCGTGCTCTTGTGTTGGACTGACATATATTTCGGGGACATCCAAGTTGGTAAAACGGGCTGAAACATAAGCATTCCCAATGTATATCTTTTTTGGACATTTTGCCCTAGACGCCCCAGATTGCACCTGGACATACTTTCTAAAATGCCACGTCACATGTTTAAGGACAGCCTAAAATAATGCGCTTTCAATTTCTTCCTGAAGTCCAGCAAATCTTTTGACAACCTCTGCTGTTGTGGAAGATGGTTCCAGATAAAGGGACTGGCAACACTAACCAAATACTATGCACTTGCATAATAGAAGGACAAGATGAAGAGGGGGGAATACACCATCCAAGGAAACATTAAAGGAAGGTCCAAACCACTTCTCAAGACCTTATAAATTAAGGTCATCACATAAGAACGTAAGTGCCATACTGGGTCAGACCAAAGGTCCATCAAGCCCAGTGTCCTGTTTCCAGCAGTAGCCAACCCAAGTCACAAGTACCTGACATAATCTTGAGTTGTCAAGTCCATGCTACTTGTCACCAGGGATAAGCTGTGGTTTTCTCTTGGGGGCTACCTTAATAACAATTTATGGACTTTCCTCCAGGAATTTTTCCAAACCTTTTCTAATCTTAGCTATACTACCTGCTTCTACCACATCCTCTGGCATTGAGTTCCAAAACTTAATTATATATTGAGAGAAAAAGCATTTTCTCCTATCTATTTTAAATATATTGTTTTTGTTGCTTTATGGCATGTCCTCTAGTCTTTGTATTTTTTGAAAGAGTAAACAATGGATTTATGTCTACCTCTTCCACTCCATTTGGAATTCTATAGTCCTCTATCAGATCTTCTCTCAGCTATCTCTTCTCCAAGCTGAAGACCTAGTAAGCCTTTCCTCATAGAAGAGTTTCATCCCCTATTTCATTTTGGTTGCCTTTCTCTATACCTTTTCTAATGCTGTTAAATTTTTCTTTTTTTTTTAAATGCGAAGATCAGAATTTCACATAATACTCAAGGTGCAGTCAAACCATGGAGCGATACAGAGGAATTATATCTTTTGTTTTATTCTGTGTTATTTTCCTAATGATTCCTAACATTCTGTTTGCTTTTCTAGTCATCACCAAACACTAAACAGAAGATGTCAATATATTGTCTACAATCACACCAAGATCCTTTTCCTGAGTAGTGACTCCTAATTTTGTATCTATAGCTTGGATTATTCTTCTCTATATTCATCACTTTGCAATTGACCACATTAAATTTTATCTGCCATTTGGACGCTCAGTTTCACAAGATCCTCCTGGCTGGGTAAATATCGCAGATTCTTTGGGAACAAGGAGGAAGTCAGTCCTCACATATGGGTGATAACGAAGCCCACGCGGATCCAATCCCCAGCTTTCAAAGAAAGCTTTTGGGACCTACACTGCACATGCGCGGTCACCTTCCTGCCCAAAGGTGCCAGCTTACCTCGGTCTTTTTTCCGCGGAGCCCTGCAGATGTGCTGTCTGTGCACCCATTATAAAGTCAATTTTTTTCCACCATCCTCTGTGATTTTTTCTTCTTTCTTTGGTATCTTTATCTTTATTTCTCCATTTTATATACCGCTTTGGCCGGAACATTAAAGCGGTTTACAATAAAATACAAAGTCTACGCTACGAAACTATGGAAAAGGAACGCCATGGTAAAATAGGAAAGAAAGAAAAGACAGTGCAAGAAACACACTAACTATATCAGACATAAACTGACAAGTACTCAGGGAGGGACGTTAGGAGGGAGGTCAAAGGCTTGTTGGAATAAATGAGTTTTCAGTAACTCTTTAAACTTAGGATATGAGGATTCCAGACGGAGGGAGGGTGGCAAGGCATTCCAGAGTGCGAGGCCGAGGAAAAAAATGGCCGAGTGACGAGTTTGTTCTAAATGTGCCTGAGATGGAGAGGGTAAGGACAAACGATTAGCATGCAGAGAACGAAGCTGGCGGTACGGTGTGTGAAGAGAAATTAGGTTAGATAGATAAAGAGGAGTGGATGTGTAGATCGCTCTATGTGTTAAAATGAGGAATTTATACTGGAACCGAAAATGGAGAGGCAACCAGTGAAGTCGACAAAGAATGGGAGTGACATGATCAAATCGGTGAGCAAATGTGATGAGACGAGCTGCTGTGTTTTGTATGAGCTGAAGGCACTGAAGTTGGTAGGCTGGTAAATTGGCAAGAAAGACATTACAGTAATCAAGTCTACTTGTGACCAGGGCCAAAACTAAAGTAATCAGGGAGCTAGTGGGAAGAAGGGAGCGGACAGCCCTGATTTGGTGCAGAGCTGCAAAAGAACGGCGAGTAAGGGTGGATATGTGACTATGGAAGGAGAGAGATGAGTCTAAGATTACCCCCAAGTATCAGAAGGAGGTGACGAGAGGGATTGAAGTACAGTCGATCTGGGGAGCAACAGTTGGGCAAGAGCCGCTCAGGGAGACCCACATTGCTGTGGATTTGGAGGGGTTCAAGTGAAGCAAATTCAAGGAAAGCCAGTTAGCGACGTGAGAAAGGCATCGGTTGAGCTGGGAGATGTCCAATTGTACTGGTGAAGTATGAAATAGGAGGATAATGTCATCGGCATAAATATAAGATGAGACTGGGTACTGTTGGATCAGAAGGGTTAGGGGAGAGAGGAAAATGTTAAATAACAGGGGAGAGAGGACAGAACCCTGGGGCACACAGGCAAGAGGGAGAGAGGAGGAAGACTGATTATTAGAGTGTACAGTAAAAGAGCGGGCTGTAAGAAAAGAGCGGAACCACTGCCAAACAGTGCCGTGTAATCCAGAGTCATAAAGGTGAGAGAGGAGAGTCTGGTGATCAATTAAGTCAAATGCTGAGGAACTTCCGGTGACACATGAGCGAGTGAGGACGTGCCTCTGCTCGCTCCGGGACCGTCTCGACATTAAGCATTAAACTCATCTTTAAGAGCCCTCCAATTGAAGGAGAAGTCACGGGGAGTGAGAGCGGAGGTGTTGGTGATTGTGGTGGTGTGTAGACGAAGTGAAATGCCGCTGCAGCCGAAGAAAGATCTGGAGAGAGCACCCAAACCAGTGGTGGCGTCGTCGGGGCCGGCCATGCTGAATCCTGCATCCCCGGGGACTGAAAGCACTGAATCGGCGACGGCAGAAATAGCGAAGGAAGTGGCGAACCTTTTGGACCCGAAGTTCGACCAGATTCTCAGTAAACTGGATGGGGTTGGAGTGGCTTTGACTGAGATGGGGCAAAGGGTGGAGGAAGTCGAACAGCGCGTCTCCGTGCTGGAAGATGAGGAAGGCTGGAGGGCCCGGGAGCACGAGGCGTACCGTATGCAGTTGGAGGCCATGAGGGAGAAGATCGATGATCTTGAAAATCGTTCAAGGAGGAACAACTTACGGATCGTGGGGGTGCCCAAAACTACTGCGGATTCAACTTTGCTGACACTTGTGGAGACGTGGCTACCCCGAGCGCTGGGCTTGGAAGAGCTGGTGGGAGTAATGAAAGTGGAGCGGGCGCATCGGCTGGGGATGCGGAGTGAGAATGGCCAGAGGCCGAGTGGTGATTGTGCGCATTTTAAACTTCCAGCATAAGGTACAACTCTTACAATCCTACAGGAAGAAGCAGGATTTGCAATTGGACAATAAAAAAAATCTTGTTATTTCAGGATTATTCGGCTGCAGTAGCAGCGAAGAGAAAGGAGTTTGTGCCGGTTTGCTCAGCACTTTTCCAGAAACAAATAAGATTTACATTGGCTTTTCCTGCCACTCTGAGAGTTTTTCATTCGGGACAGAGCCAGGTATTCGCCTCGGGAGCGGCACGGGCCTTTTTGGACAGTCTGGGCAGTAGCGTGATGGCTTCTGGGACAACTGTGGAGACATGGTGACTCCCAGTGGACGTATGCAAAGCAAGATCAGCACGGAGGAAGGATGGGACTTAAGTCACTGTATATAATGTATGCAATGGGAATGATATTGCTTATATTTGCTGGAGGGAGAATGAGTGCAGCATGGAAGGTTATATGTTGGGGGGGTCGGGGTGGTGGAAGGGAGGTGGAGAGATGTGAAGTGTATGGTATTGGTAGTAAAGATGGGGGGTAAAGAGTTGGTGCGACGGTTGAAGGCGGAAGGGGTGCTTATTGTATGCTGTTGATGTGGGCGGAGATTCAGGTAAGGGGGGGAAGGCGGGATGGTCCTGCAGTGTCACTATCGGAGTCCATACTCAGCTTTTGCTGAGGGTTTGGAGGCCGAGCTATGGGGTGAGGGGTCAAGGGAAGAGGATGGAGGGAGGGAAGGGGGGGCATCGAGAGCTGGTGGGAAGGGAGGCGGGAGAGGGGGAGGGGGGAGGGGGAGTGAATTTCCTGGACATAGGGATTTTCCAGGGTGGGTTGGGGAGGGGAGTTTGCATAAGGGTGGCGAGGGTCAGCAGAGGAGGCGGCGGGTTGAGGCTGGGCAACCTCTCGTGCACTGTCACATTGTTTGGTTTTTGAGTCTTAGGATGGGACCAGAGATTAATGGGGCGTAATCTCTGTATAACCTCCTGGAATGTAGGGAGGAGTGGGCACCCCTATAAAGCACACTAAAATACTGCAGGCGCTGAAGAGGGGGAAGGTGCACATGGCACTGCTCCAGGAAACACACCTCACAGCACCTGAGCATGCTAAGCTTCGGCAGGATTGGGTAGGACAGGTGTATGCTGCGTCCTCAGGGGGACAGAAGAGGGGAGTGGCGATTTTAGTTCGGAAGGGGATCAAGTAGAGGTTCTGAGGGATGAACGGGATCCTCTGGGTAGATTTCAGTTTTTACATGTAAAATTGAACAGAGAGGAAATCCTTTTAGGGAATATCTATGCCCCCAACATCTATGATCACCAGTTTTTTAAGAATATTATTCAGAAGGTGGGGAAGGAGCTTAGAGACCCATTGCTTCTTGCGGGAGATTTTAACTGCCCGCATGATCCTGCATTACATAAGTCTAAGGGTGGAGGGGGAGGAGGCTGTACAAGAGGGATAGGTTATTTGTGTCGGGTGGGGGGGACTGGTAGACTCATGGAGAATATTGCATGATGGGGAGAGGGACTACACACATCTGTCGCAGGTGCATCGGACTTGGTCTAGGATTGATTACATTCTGGTGTCAAAAGAAGATTTTGGGAGAGTGGTGAATGTTGAGAAAGAGCCTGTAGTTATCTCTGACCATGCTATGGTGAGGCTGGATTGGAAAGTGAAGGAGGAGGGAAGTAGGAGATGGTCATTCCCGAGGCAGATGTGGTGTAACCGGGACTTCCAAGGCTATTTAAAACAGAAATGGGAAGAGTATCTAGGTTTCAACGAACATTCAGTGAACTCGGTAGCGACGCTGTGGGAAGCTGCGAAGGTGATGATGAGGGGGCATGCTATTGCCTATGTAGCCAAAGAGTGGAAGCGGATAAATGGGGAATTGTTATGTCTGTCAGCACAGTTGGCGGTAAAGAAGAGGAAGGCAATGAGGAGACCCGGGAAGGAGGAAGTACAGGAGTATTTGGGAGTACCAAAGTCGATTAACAATCTCCTTCAAGAGAGGGCGGTTTACAGCATGCAATACTACAGGCATCAATTTTTTAGGTATGGCAATCGCACTGGGAAGATGCTGGCGAGGTTGGTAAAGGAGTGGGGTAGCTCGACAGTGGTGACGATACTGCGCAATCAAGCTGGGACCCGCCATAACCAAGCAGGGGAAGTTGTGGAGATCTTCCGTAAATTTTATGAGGATTTGTATTCACCGGAGGAGGAGGATAGAGAGAAGGAGAGGGGTTTTTTAGACGCCATTGGGCTGCCGCAGATATCCCCGATTGAGTTGGAGGAGTTAAATAGACCCATTACGGGGGGGGGGGGAGATTCAGAGAGTTATTGGGGGGGGGAAGTTGCACAAGGCGCCTGGACCTGATGGTTATGGGGTTGAATTCTATAAAATTCTTGAAATGGAGGTGACTCCTACGTTGGCCGCCCTGTTTGGGGAAGTACTGGAGACAGGGGGGTTTCCGTGGGACATGCGTACGGCCTCGATATCAGTGCTCCATAAGGCGGGGAAGGATTCTGAGGATCCGGCATCTTATCGTCCGATATCATTAATTAATTATGATATGAAGATGCTGGCATCCATACTGGCTACGAGACTGCAAACGCTTCTTCCCGGGCTAATTGGTGCGCACCAGACAGGATTTGTGAAGGGGCGAGAGGCGATGCTGAATATTAACAAGGTGCTGTTGGGCATAGAGCGCTGTGAACAGCGAGGAACTCCATTACTGCTGGTAAGTCTGGATGCGGAGAAGGCATTCGACAGGGTCTCCTGGGCGTATATGTTTGCAGTACTGGAGAGGTTTGGGTTTGAAGGTGCTTTTGTACAATGGGTGAAGGCGTTGTATACACAACCGCTAGCTTATATAGTTGCGGGAGGGGATAGCTCTGACACCTTCGAATTGCGTAGGGGGGCGCGGCAAGGGTGTCCGCTGTCGCTGTTGCTGTTCGTGTTGCAGCTGGAACCTTTGTTGAGGACCTTGCTGGCGCACCCGTGGATAACGGGCATAAAGTGGGGAGGAGGAGGGGTGAAAATCAGTGCATTTGCTGATGACATGTTATGTCTTACGAACCCACAGCAATCCCTTCTCGAGCTACTGCGGGAGTTGGAGGTATTTGGTTCCTTTTCGGGTCTGAAGATTAATAAGGCTAAGTCTCTCGGGCTGGATATTGGAAACCGACTACGGCGGCATTGGGGGGGGGGGGGAATTCCCTCTAGTATGGGCTGCCGGACAGATTCGCTATCTGGGGATACAGATCCCAGACACTATCAAGCAGCTGTATAGGGTAAATGTGGAGCCCATGTTGGCGAATTCTATTCAGCGGCTACATAAATGGCGGGATCTTCCGATTTCATTGAAGGGGCGGGTAGCATTGTTTAAGATGGTGGAGCTGCCGCGCTGGATCTACATGCTACGCCATGTCCCCATCTGGCTTCTGTGGAGAGACTTAGGGCGATTGCAGGGTCATATATCGAAATTTCTATGGAAAGGGCGCAGGGTGAGGATTGCATTAGAGGTATTGATGCAACCGGTAGAAGAGGGAGGGATGGGGTTGCCATCTCTGAGGGATTATAATCTTCTTTGTCTTTTGCGATGGTTACGGGAAGTGTTTTCGGGGGATAGGGAGACGGTTCCATTAGATTTAGTAGATGAGATGGCTGGGAGATGGCATTGGGCTTACTTACTACATAGTGCCAGCAAGGATATACCGCTTGAGTGGCGGGAGTCGACCTGCCTTTTGGCAGTGAGGAGGGCGTGGCGTTTTCTCTGTCAAACTATGCAGACGGATTGGCGACATATGGATTGTCTCCCATTGGCGGGGAATTGGGACTTCCCGCCGGGACTTCAGGGGGGGGGCGGCAAGAAAATGGGCGGATAGAGGGCTGGTATATATAGGGCAAATGTACATGGAAGGTGTTGCAGAGATTGATTCGTATACTTCTTTGCAGAGTAAATATAAGCTTGATACATGTGATTTCTGCTTTTACTTGCAGTCGCGGCATTACATGAGGAGTCTTCGTGGGGAAAGGGGGGATGTTTTGGCTAGCAAGCGCATACTTGATACCTTTAAGGCCTTGGAGGGGAAGTTAACTATGCGGCGTGTACGGGAGGTGATCCGAATGGGTCCGGAGGGGCGAGGGTTGGGGAGGTTAGCGGGGAAATGGTCTCAAGATGGGATCGCGGAGGGGACGACAGAGCGGCTCCAGGGGGCATTCTCCAATGTGACGGGAGTTGTGGAATCCATACAACTGCAAGAAGTGCAATATAAGTTTTTGTGGAGAGCATACATTTCAAATGTATGGGCCGATAAAGCGGGCCTTTCCACAACAGATGCGTGTAGACTTTGTAAAGTGGGGCGGGGCACTTTGGCACATAAATTTTGGTCATGTCCTCACATTCAACAATTTTGGGGGGCGGTCGGAGCGAAGTTGCAGGAATGGGGGGACGGGGTAGCAGTACGTTCCCCAGAATGGTGTTTATTTGGGTCTTATGAGGGTGGGACGTACTTGGCAGGGGTGTTTAAAAAGCTGTGTGAGAAGGGCTTTATCATGGCAAAGAAACAGATCCTGCGGCACTGGTTGTGGAATGAGGTGCCGGACCTGGTGGGGTGGGAGCAAAGTATGAGGGAGCTTCGGAGCATGGAACAGTGCACGGCCTGTATAGTGGGAGGTGCTCATGAGGACTGGTTTCTGAGGATCTGGGACAAGGTGTTCCTGCTTAATTTAATTGTGTTTAGTTCATCAACTGCCACCAGATGATTATTTAGTCCTTTAGGTGGAGTGGGGAGGGAGGGTGCGTAGGGGCTATGTTCATAGATTGGAGGGGGGACAATGGGTGGGTTGTTGAGGCTTTTGTTTCGATTCTGTTTAACTGTATCTATTGCTCATTTAACTATTTGCTATATAATTGACAGCTCTATATCAGTCTTGATGAAGAGTTCAGGGAATAAGGTTGGGAAGGCCAGGTTCTTAGAGTAGTTAGCCGTGCCATAAGATATTCATGGTAGCAGGTTGAGACATGGCATGCAGGACTATGTTTACATTGCGTTTTCACTGGTTTGGGTGTGTGTAAGGGGTGGTCTGGGATTGTCATTTTTCAATGATTCTTTTATATTATGTTGGTTATAGCTTTGTAACTGACTGTGATAGTTTGGTAAGAATGTGTCCTGCTTAGAGGAGCTGGGGGGGCACTGGGCAGGAGGGAGGTAGGGGTTGGATTGGTAAGACTGTAATGTTATGCTCTGTAAGATATTATCTGTAATATCTAGCTGGTATCTTCCGGTTGGAAAACGAATAAAAATGATTTTACGTAAGTCAAATGCTGCGGACAGGTCGAGCGAAACGATAAGGGTGATGTCTCCACGATCATGGGCAACATGGATTTCATTCAAGAGGGCCAGAAGGACAGTTTCTGTGCTGTGCCCTGGCCGAAATCCTGCTTGCTGGGGGTGAAGGGCATTAGTGGCTTCTATCACCTTTCCACCGCACGGGTCCAATGCCTTGGCATCGTGCTTTTCACTCGGGTACCCTTTTTTCTTTTATTTTTGGCCCATTGTTTTTTTTTACTCACGGCCTAGCTGGTCGAGATATCGAAGTTTAACCTCGCGGGGCTCATTTTTCCCACTGTGTTGTCGACCAGCATTTTCAAGCAGTGTGACAAGTGTAACCGCATTATGTCCCATATGGACTGTCACAGTTCCTGCATAGTAACATAGTATATGACGGCAGATAAAGACCAGTATGGTCCATCTAGTCTGCCCAACAAGGCGGCAAGAGTTAGGTGCACCTGCCACTCCATGCAAGTCACCCTTCCCCATGCTTTTGTTTAGGGGTGTACCCACCCCTCCGTGTAGGTCACTCCTTTTTGTTGAGGTAAGAGATAATTATGTTATGTTTTGATTTAATCCTGTTGCTATAAAGGGATCCACTGTGTCTGTCCCATGCCATTTTGAATTCTGCCACTGTATTTGCCCCCACCACTTCCATTCCAAGCATCCACCACCCTCTCAGTGAAAAAGTATTTCCTGACATTGCCTTTCAGTTTTACCCCCTTGCAGTTTCATGTTATGCCCTCTAGTTTTACAGCTTTCCCATCTTTGGAAGAGGTTTGTTTGTTCATTAATACTCTTTAAATATTTAAAGGTCTGACATATCTCCCCTGTCCTTCCTCTTCTCCAGAGTGTACATATTTAGGTCTTAAGTCTCTTTTCATAAGTCTTCTGATGCAGCCTTTTTCTGAACTGTTTCCAGTCTTTTTATATCCTTTGCAAGATATGGTCTCCAAAACTGAACACAATATTCCAAGTGAGGCCTCACCAGCAACTTGTACAGTGGCATTAGTACCTCTTCCTTTCTGCTGGTAATTCCTCTTTGTATGCAACCCAGCATCCTTCTGTCTTTTGTCACCACTTTGTCGCGCTTTTTGCCACCTTGAGATTCTCAGAAACAATCACTCCAGGGTCCTTCTCCTGGTCTGTGCACACCAGCATCTTGCCCCATCACATACCATTCCCTTGAATTTCTGCTTCTCAAGTGCATGACACTGCACTTCTTCACATTCTATCTTAACTGCCAAGCATTAGACCATTCGTCCAGCTTTTGTAGATCTTTCCTTGTGTTATGCACTCCCTCACGTGAGTCCACTCTGTTGCAAATTTTCGTGTCATCTGCAAAAAGGCAGACTTTTCCATTCAGCAATATCACTCACAAATACATTGAACAGTACCGGTCCCAGGACCGAACCCTGGGGCACACCACTAATCACATTCCTTTCATTTGGGTATGTTCTGTTTCTCCAGGACCAAGCAGGAAGTCAGTCCTCACTTATG
This sequence comes from Ichthyophis bannanicus, assembly GCA_033557465.1. NCBI lineage: Eukaryota > Metazoa > Chordata > Amphibia > Gymnophiona > Ichthyophiidae > Ichthyophis > Ichthyophis bannanicus. The sequence goes on from CM066032.1 coordinate 341,677,080, forward strand.
GGTGACGTCGGCGCCGACGGAGCCCTCGTGGAGCAATTTTCCCCAGCTTTCAAAGAAAGCCTTTGGGAATTGCAGCGCGCATGCGCGGTCGTCTTCCCGCCCGAGGGTGCCATCTTAGCCAGTCTTCTTTTTTCCGCGGAGCCCTACAGACGTCCCCGTCTTGTCCCCGCGAAAAAGTCGATTTTTCTTCATTATTTTATCCTTTTTCCTTCGGTTTGACGCCGATCTTTTTCCCGCCCGGACTCGCGACGCCGGTCACGAGTCCTCTCACTTTTTTTCGGTTTTTCTGACTTTGTCAGCTTTCGTTTTCGGTTTTCCCTGGCAGCCCGGTCCTTTGACCTCGCAGGGGCCCTTTTTCCCCCGATGGCTGCCAGTGGCTTTAAGCGGTGTGGTCAGTGTGACCGAAATATGTCACTCACTGACACACACGACTTTTGCCTCCGCTGCCTGGGCCCGGATCATGAGGAACTGATCTGTGGGCCCTGCGGCAAAATGTCCTCAAAAGCGTTGAGAAGTCGGCGGCATCAGCGTGATCGAATCTTCGCTTACCCCAGCCGTACCCGGACCTCGTCGGAGGCCTCCGCGTCAAAAGGCTCCAGCTCAGACCGTCGCCGGAGTTCCTCCGACCGGGGTTCTCCCTCCGGGGACCATCGTCGGACGGTGAAACCCGCGAGGGCGGCGTCGGTGGACGCTCCTGGTTCCGCGAGGGCCAGGTCGCATAGCCCCGATAGCCGCCCCGGGTCCTTGGAGAAGGAACACCTCCCGAAGCGACCTCGCCTGGAGCCGGAGATGGCTGCTCGGGTAAGTCCTGTGGTCCTTCTGGACTCGCCTCCGCGACAGCCGACGTCGGGCCCGACGCTGTCGGGGCCCGAGTCGGGGGCTGCTGGGTCACCTGAGCTCGGACTCAGGTTGACGGCCTTGGAGAGCAGACTGTCTGCCTTCATGGACCAGCAGCGGGCACTGCTCGCTGGCCTCGCTGGCGCCGCTGCCCCGACCGCCGGGACGTCGACGTCCAAGTCGACCCCGGAGACCGAGCCGATCCTCGAGTCGATGAGAACTCGAGTCGATCCTCGGTCGAGGTCGAGGTCGCCGACGCCGACTCCCTCAGCGTCGGGGCGGCAGGCGCCGCGCCCTGCCCGGGCCGACCCCACCGATTCCTCGTCGGAGTCGGTCTGGGAGTCTGAAGAGGAAGAGTCACCTGATTCTTTTCGGACTCGGTGTGTCCCCTCGGACTCACCTGAGTCCGAACCTCGGAAGCAGTCCCCCCCGGAGGATGCCCGGTTCTCGGACTTCGTTAGGGATATGGCCAAGGCTTTGGCCTTCCCTGCGGATCCCGAGGAGGAGCCTCGAGCCAAAGAGCTCGACGCCCTCCAGTATGACTCTCCCGCGAGGGAACACTTTACTGTACCGGTTCCTCCTATGCTGGAACGACTACTCTTCCGCATGTGGGAGAGTCCGGCCTCCTCGCCGGTCCTGAGCAAGCGGGTCGATTCTATCTATCGGGTCCGCAAGAGCCCTGGCTTCCAAAAGGCACAGCTACCACACCATTCCATGGTAGTGGAATCGGCCATGCATCGCCTTAAGAGCCAGAAGATGCACTCCTCGGTGCCCCCTGGCAGGGAGGCCCGTAACCTGGATGGCCTTGGTAAGAAGTGTTTCCAGGGCTCTATGCTCGCATGTCGTGTCCAGACTTACCAGCTGTACATGGGCATGTATCTCCGGGATCTGGCTAAAGAGCTAGCCGGATTCTCCGCTGGTCTGTCCGAGGAACCCTTGCGGAGGTTCCTGGCCTTGTCCACTGGCATTCGGGAATGCTCAAAGTTCATGTCCCGGGCAGCCTATGATGGCTTTGAAGCGTCGGCTCGAGTGGCCGCAGCCGGCATCGGTGCCCGCCGACAGGCTTGGCTTCAGTCGTCAGACCTTGAGCCCTGGGTGCAGGACAAGTTGGTCGATGTCCCCTGCCGAGGCGAGAACCTCTTTGGCAAGCCCATGGCGGAAAAGGCTGCACAAATTGAGACTGAGACTCTCACCAGGACCAGGCTTTCTAGGAAGACCTCCGCCCCTTCCCAGAAAAAGAAGGGCTCGGGGAAAAAGTCCTTTTACCCGAGGAAGGCGGCTGCCTACAAACCATACCCCCATTATCAGGCCCCTGCAGCTCCCCAACAGGGCCAGCAGGCCAAGGGACGGGTAACGGGTCCCGTAGGCAGCAAGCCCCCAAGCCTGCACCACCAGCCCCTGCTCAGCAGGGTGGGGGTTTTTGACTCGCAAAGCATAGCCTCTCCCCCCCCCGCTGGTTCCTCCCAGCACCGGAGGCCGGCTGGTTCACTTCGCCCACAGGTGGTCCAGCATCACCGCAGATGCCTGGGTGCTTCAAGTCGTGCGAGAAGGCTATCTTCTCCACTTCCACCAGGTCCCTCCCTCCTATTTTCCGGGAGAACCTCCGCGACCCCCTCTGCACAGGGACTTACTCCTTCAGGAGTTAGCAGGTCTTCTGCAGGATCAGGCGGTGGAACCGGTGCCACACCACCTGAGAGGTCAAGGCTTTTATTCCAGGTATTTTCTGATACCAAAGAGAACAGGGGGCCTCAGACCCATCCTGGACTTGCGCAACCTCAACAAGTTCCTTGTGCGGGAGAAGTTCAAAATGCTTACCCTTGGAATCCTTCTGCCCTACCTCCAGCAGGGAGATTGGCTATGCTCCTTGGATCTAAAGGATGCCTACACGCACATCCTCATCCACCCAAGCCACCGCCAATACCTAAGGTTTGTGGTGGCAGGAAATCATTACCAGTACAGAGTACTGCCCTTTGGCCTGTCCTCCGCACCGCGAGTCTTCACGAAATGTCTCGCGGTCGTGGCGGCCCATCTCCGGCTTCACGGCCTCTATGTCTTTCCGTACCTCGACGACTGGCTCATCAGAGCAGCGTCCGCTCGGGAGGTCACCAACGCCACGCGCCGCACGGTGACTCTTCTGCAGCACTTGGGCTTTGTTATAAACTTCGCAAAGTCCACTTTGCTCCCCTCACAGGATCTTGAGTTCATCGGCGCAAGGCTGCACACTCCTCAGGCGCGAGCATACCTACCGCTCGACAGGGCTCAACGGCTCATGGACCTAGCCGACCGCTTTCGCAGCCAGCCCCTGGTCTCCGCCAGGCGCTTCCTGAGACTACTCGGCCATATGGCTTCCACCGTCCATGTGACCCCCAATGCCCGCCTGAATATGCGGTCTGCTCAATGGTGTCTCCGCCAGCAGTGGCGTCAAGCCACAGGCGGCCTAGCAGACCTAGTGCGCGTCTCCGAGCCGCTGATCTCGTCTCTCTCCGGTGGTGGCTCCGGCAGCCGAACCTCATATTCGGAATGCCTTTCCAGTCACCTCAGCCGACCCGGGTGCTGACCACCGATGCATCCCTCCTGGGCTGGGGAGCACATTGCCAAGAGGCACGTACTCAGGGCCTCTGGACCACGTGGGAGTCTGCTCAGCAGATCAACTTCCTGGAGCTCAGGGCGATCCGCCTAGCTCTCAAGGCCTTCTCCCACCTGACTTCCCACCAGTCCGTCCTTGTCCAGACGGACAATCAAGTTGCCATGTTCTACGTGAACAAGCAGGGGGGCACGGGCTCCTTCCTCCTCTGCCGGGAGGCACAGAAGCTCTGCTCTTGGGCCGTCAGTCACGGCATTCTCCTCAAGGCAGTTTATCTCCCGGGCCAAGAAAATTGCCTTGCGGACAAACTCAGCAGGGTCCTCCAGCCGCACGAGTGGCGTCTGGATCCCTTGGTAGTTCAGAAGCTCTTCCTCAAGTGGGCCCTCCCCACGGTGGATCTCTTTGCCAGTCCTCACAACCGGCAGCTTCCTCGCTTCTGCTCTCGTCAGCCACACCCCCTTCGGGTCGCGGCGGACGCTTTTCTGATCTCATGGTCGGGGAGCCTTCTGTACGCTTTCCCTCCCATCCCGCTAGTCTCTCGGACTCTTTTCAAGGTTCTCCGAGACAAAGCCTTCATGATCCTGGTGGCCCCTCGCTGGCCCAGGCAGCCGTGGTTTCCGCTCCTACTGCAACTGGCGGTGGAGGATCCAATCCCTCTGGGGGTACAACCGGATCTCCTCACTCAGGATCAGGGGTCCCTACTGCACCCCAACCTCAGGTCTCTCAACCTCATGGCCTGGCTGCTGAGAGGGTAGTCCTTGCTCCCCTTCTCCTGCCGGCGGAGGTGGAGGAGGTCGTCTTGGCTTCGCGACGGCCTTCTACCCGCAAATGCTACGCCCTTAAATGGCGTCGCTTTGCAGTCTGGTGTACCCAACAGTCTCAGGATCCCTTCTCCTGCCCGGTGTCGGTGATCTTGCAGTACTTGCTACACCTCTCTAATCTGGGACTTAAGTCCAACTCCGTCAAAGTTCACCTCAGTGCTCTTTCGGCACATCATGTGCCGGTGGACGGTAGACCTCTCTCCAGCGACCCTCTCGTAGCGAGGTTTCTCCGAGGTCTCCTTCTTCTTAAACCACCTCTGCGCCCGCCAGCGCTTGACTGGGACCTGAATGTGGTTTTGCAGCGGATCACCTGTCCGCCTTTTGAACCTATGGCTACCTGTTCTCTCCGTTTTCTGTCTTGGAAAACACTGTTCTTGATAGCCCTCACTTCCGCTAGACGCGTACGTGAATTGCAGGCCCTCGTGTCTGATCCCCCTTACACTAGGTTCTACAAGAATAGGGTAGTCCTACGGACTCACCCAAAATTTCTGCCTAAAGTGGTCTCCCCTTTTCACATCAATCAGGAGGTGGTACTTCCAACCTTCTTTCCCAGACCACACTCCAGCCGAGCTGAAACGGTCCTCCATACCCTGGACTGTAGAAGGGCATTGAACTTCTACCTTGACCGTACGCGGGAGCACCGTAAAGCTGCTCAGCTTTTTGTGTCTTTTGACCCCAATAAATTGGGGCTCCCGGTCTCCAAGCGTACTCTGTCCATCTGGGTTGCGGACTGTATCTCTTGGGCTTATGGGGCAGCCGGACTCTCCTTAGAAAGTCGAGTCACGGCTCATTGCGTTCGGGCAAAGGCTACGTCAGTGGCTTACCTCCGCTCTGTTCCGCTGGCAGACATCTGCCGGGCCACTACTTGGTCTTCGAGCCAGACTTTTGCGGTCCATTACTGTCTCGAGAGGGAGTCCCGTAGGGACAGTGCTTTCGGACAGGCAGTCCTCCGTAATCTCTTTGAGGTCTGAGCAACTCCTACCCTCCATCCCGGATGTGGGCTACCGGTGGGTGATAATTCAGCGAAGATTCTATCCTTCTGTGCTGCTGAGCTAGAGGGAGCTCATTTTTGTGCTTAGGGTCTCCGGTAGCCTTGAGCTTGGGAGTCCCATAAGTGAGGACTGACTTCCTGCTTGGTCCTGGAGAAAGCGTAGTTACTCACCTGTAACAGGTGTTCTCCAGGAGCAGCAGTAATCAGTCCTCACTACCCTCCCTCCTCCCCTTGGAGTTGCAATCGTCTGCTTATGTTCTTTTTGCAAATTTTTATGCTGTCTTTTTTAGCTATGTCATCTGACTGGCTAAGATGGCACTCTCGGGCGGGAAGACGACCGCGCATGCGCGCTGCAATTCCCAAAGGCTTTCTTTGAAAGCTGGGGAAAATTGCTCCGCGAGGGCTCCGTCGGCGCCGACGTCACCCATAAGTGAGGACTGATTCCTGCTGCTCCTGGAGAACACCTGTTACAGGTGAGTAACTACGCTTTACCATCACCTTCTGTCATCTGTCAGTCAACCAATTTCTAATCCAGTTCACCACCTTGGAACCACTGTTCCCTCTAAGCTGTGCGCGTGTGCGCGCGCACACACCTCACTGAGCGAGCGCACATACTTTACAACAGAGCGCACAAAAATTACGGTTCTGATTCTGATAGAAAACAACACAGACATCATAAAATTTAAAAGTTGTTGTGTATTTATGGTTTTCACACGTGCCACACTATTTTCTAGTGCAATCAATGTGGTGTACATACTGTATTCTGACGTGTAGTCAAATTTTAAAGTATATAACTCCGAGTGTCATTATGTGGCGCACAAAAATTTTACCTTCCTTCAAAAGCTGCACAGCTGATATTTTATGCGCACACAGCCTACAGAAAATTAGAGGGAACATTGCTTGGAACCCCTCCCCAAGCTGTTGAGTTTATTGATAAGCCTCCTATGTGGAACAGTATCAAAGGCTTTGCTGAAATCTAGGTAAATCACATCCATTGCATGCCCTTGGTCTCAGTCAAAGAACTCAATCAGATTTGTTTGGCAAGATCGTCCTTTGGTAAAACCATGTTTCCTTGGATCATGCAACCTGTTTGTTTGGAGAGAGTCCACTATTCTCTCTTTCAGGAGCGCCTCCATTACTTTTTCTGCCACCGAGGTGAGGCTTATTGGCCTGTAGATTGTCACTTCTTCCCTATTGCTACTTTTATGAAGAGCTACCACATCAGCCCTTCTCCAGTCCTGTGGAACTTCTGTCTCCAAGGATCTATTAAAAACATCCTTTAACAGCCCTGCCAGAACCTGTCTGAGCTCTTTCAGTATCCTGGGATGTATCCCATCCAGTCTCATGGCCTTGTCCACGTTTAGTTTTGCAAGCTGTTCTAACACATCATCTTCTGTGAATGGTATGGTATCTACTTCATTCCCATTTGTATATTTGTTAATCACAGGTGGTCCTTCTCCAGGATTTTCTTTAGTAAAAACAGAGCAGATGTATTGGTTTAGCATTTTTGCTTTTTCAGTGTCACTTTCCACAAATCTGTTCCCAGCACTTTTGAGTCCTGCAATTCCACATCTGATTTTCTTCCTCTCCCGAATATACCTGAGAAAGGTTTTGTTGCCACACTTCACATCTTTAGCTATTTTTTTTCTGCCTTTGATTTTGCTATCCTTATTTCTCTTTTTGTCTCTTGTAGTTTGATCCTGTATTCTTTTCTGTGTTCCTCCATTTGTGAACTTGTGAAAGCTGTGTTTTTTGCCTTTATTTGAGCAGCCACTTATTTGGAGAACCAAATAGGTTTCCTTTTCCTCTTGTTTTTATTTGCTTTCCTTATATTTGTATCTGTTGCCTCTTTTATTGCCTCCTTTAGTTTAGACTATTGCAATTCCACTTCCCTTATCCCCTCCCATCCTGCCAACTCCTCCTTTAGGTTCTTGGCCATTTTACTGTATTTGAAGTCTAGGACTGTGAGCTTGCTGTGATTGGACTCCACCTTGGCTTTTATCTCATACCACACGGTATGATGATCGTTGCTGGTCACATGGGCACCCACCTGGATAGTTGACACACTATCTCCATTGGTAAGCACTAAATCCAGCAGTGAGCTTTCCCTGGTTGGTTCCATCATTATTACCAGGTTAGCTAGACACCAACTTAACTACACCTCCCCCATATTTGACTACCTTTGTAAGATAATATCCTAATCTGTAGCACAAAGTATACTGTACATATGTAAATAGTTCCAGTTCATATTTCCCTATGTTATCCAAGTTGCCTTTCCTGTTCTCTGTAAAACCAAACAGCTTGATGTTATGGTCCTTTGTTTTATGTAAACCGCGCTGATGCTAAATAGTGCGGTATATAAGAGATTGTAATAAATAAATAAATCACCATTTGTCTAAGTCAGTGATGGCTAACCTTTTTGAGCCCGAGTGCCCAAACTGCCGCACAAAACCAAAGAATTTCCTCAAAGTGCCAGCACGTCAATTAAACCTTAACAACAAGATTTTAGTATCTAAAAACTCTTTATAAAGTTGCCTGAACTATGTAACATCATTTGTAAAGGTTGGAATCTTTGTATTGTCAGAGAATCAATTTGATTCTCTCTCTACATCTGCTTTAACATAATAATCTTTCTCCTTTTGCTCTTTCCTCATTCCTATTTCATCCACTCAAATTTTACCCCTCCATCCTCAATCCCCACTTAGTCTCCCAATACCCGGCCAATTGTACATTTTTCTTCCCTCCCACACAAAATATTTTTCCCCTCTCCATTTCATTCTCCCAGCCCCATCCCCTTCTGATCTCCCCCAACATCAGCTCCCTTTTAGTTCCAGCCCCACCCAGTATCCGCTCCCTTCTGGTCCCCTCATCAGTTCATTTCCAGTCCTAGCTCCCCCATCCATTTCCAGTCCTATCCGAGTCCCTTCATCAGCTCATTTCCAATACCAGCCTCCCATCAGCCCATTTCTAGTCCTTTCCTAGCCCCACAATCAGCCCATGTTAAATCCCAGCTCCCCTCCACTCAGCCCATTTCTAATCCAAGCCCCCCATGAGCCTACTTCCAGTTCTAGCCCCTCCATGAGTCCATTTCAATCCAAGCCCCCACCACAGCCCATTTCCAATCTTAGCTCCCCCCAACACCCAATTCTCAGTTCTATCCTAGCCCATCCATCAGCCCAGTTCCTGTCCTAGCTCCCTCCCCTAAGAGCCCATTCCAAGCCCCCCTTCCCATCAGTTATTTGCAGTTCAAGCCCCCTTCCACTCAGCCCATTTCCATTCCAAGTCCCCCTCCCCATTAGCTATTTGCAGTTCAAGCCCCCCACTTCCCCTCAGCCCATTTCCATTCCAAGCCCCATCCCCAACAGCTATTTGCAGTTCAAGCCCCCTTCCACTCAGCCCATTTCCAGTCCTAGCAACCCCCCCAACCCATTACCAGTCCTAGCCCCCCATAGCCCACTCCCAGTCCTAATCCCACCAGCCCATTTCCAGTCCTAATCCCCCATCACCCAATTTTCAGTTTAAGCCCCCCATAGCCCATTACCAGTCCTAACCTCCCCATCAGCCCACTCCCAGTCCTAATCCCCCATCACTCAATTTTTAGTTTAAGCCCCCCCAGCGCCCATCACCACTCCTAACCCCCCAGCGCCCATCACCACTCCTAACCCCCCAGCGCCCATCACCACTCCTAACCCCCCAAGCCCAGCGCCCATCACCACTCCTAACCCTCCCCAGCCCAGCGCCCATCACCACTCCTAACCCCCCCATCCCAGCGCCCATCACCACTCCTAACCCCCCCAGCCAGCCCAGTGCCCATCACCACTCCTAACCCCCCCCAGCCAGCCCAGTGTCCATCACCACTCCTAACCCCCCCAGCCCAGTGCCCATCACCACTCCTAAACCCCCCAGCCCAGCCCAGCCCATCACTACTCCTAACACCCCCCAGCCCAGCCCAGCCCAGCCCCTCACCACACCTAACCCCCCCAGCCCAGCCCAGCCCAGCCCAGCCCAGCCCATCACCACTCCTAACCCCCCTCCAGCCCATCACCACTCCTAACCCCCCCCAGCCCAGCCCAGCCCATCACCACTCCTAACCCCCCCCAACCCATCACCACTCCTAACCCCCCCTCCAGCCCAGCCCAGCCCAGGGAAAATTTTAAAAAAAAGAAAGCCTGTCTGCTGCCGCTGTCGGGGCCGCCACGGCAGAATCGAGCGTGCCGCGGGGCCCCCCTGTACCCGGCAGAGCCTGCCCTCCCCGTAGCAGCTCTCTCTTTGGAGCTGCAGTCAGACACGCCGGCTTGCAGAGCGCGAGGGAAGAGTTTCCCTTTCGCGACTCTGTTAAGCCCGCGGGGGCTGATGGGAACTTCCCATCAGCCCCCGCGGGCTTAACAGAGCAGCGAGGGAGAAACTCTTCCCTCGCGCTCTGCAAGCCGGCGCGTCTGACTGCAGCTCCAAAGAGAGAGCTGCTACGGGGAGGGCAGGCTCTGCCGGGTACAGGGGGGCCCCGCGGCACGCTCGATTCTGCCGCGCGGCCCCGACAGCGGCAGCAGACGGGTTTTTTTTTTTTTTTCAATTGCGGACCTTCCCGCGTGCCAGCTGCAAGGCCTTCGCGTGCCACAGCTGGCACGTGTGCCATAGGTTCGCCATCGCTGGTCTAAGTAATGCATCTTGGAAGGCTACCACAATTGTTTTACTTCTTTCCAGATTTGCAGAAGGAATACTCCAGTCCACATTGGGTAAATTGAAGTCACCCCATATGATCATGTCCTCCTTCATGGCTATCTTTGCAATATCAATGATCAATTCACTATCCATATCTGCAATTTGAGTTGGAGGCCTGTAGACTACACCAGTATTTATGACGGTGTCATCTCCTCTTTCCAACACAATCCACAGTGCTGCTTTCATATATTGCCTCAGGGCGGATCAAGATGTGTCTTCTGCCCTCTTTGCCTTTTAATGTCGGCTAAGACCCGGAAGGAATGTGAAAGGCAGCAGAAAGCGCTGTTCAGCAAGTTGGCCCCAGGATCGGCATCAGGAGTGGAATTCCTATCTTCGATGCCAACATCGGGTGACTTGGCATCATGCTCCTGGACTCGGTCAGAGATGCAGGATCAACTTGTGTCGAAGTCTTCCTCGGAGGATCTTCCCTGGCCAAAGACTTCATCAAAGCCGAAGTCAAAGTCTGACCCTAGCCCAGGGGGTAAGACCTTTGGAACCACAGCGCAGAGTCCTCAACTTGTTGCTGGGGACGAAAGGGAGCACCCCCCCCCTCCAAGCAACCTTGGAGGGAGGTATTAACAGTGGAATCGGGGGATCACACCGGTTCCCCCAACGCCATGACCATCTGGGACTCCCCTTCCCGGGACTCACCACCAGCCTTGGAGTCCTTGAAGTCGGCGCCCCCTTTGGTGGAACCATCAGGCATCGAGGCCAGAATGCTAGCTCTAGAATGCAGCTTGTTGTGTTAATCATGGCTCATAGGGACCCGAATCCTTGACGGGACCGTCCTCGTCCAGGACATCTCCAGAGGATGGCTCTCCCATCTTGGAGAGCTTGCCTGCTCGGTGTCGACTCTGTCGGTGTCCGAGTCATGGGCTGGCACATCATTGGGTGCAGCTGCACTGGAGTCCCAATGCCTGGTGTCATTGATGTCAAGTCATTCAGACAACCAGGGGGTGCTAGCCGACTCCTCTGGCTCTGAGTCAGCGTGAGAGACGGATGAGGAGTCTCCCGACACTGTTCTCCACCGGGAAATCCTCTCCGACCCATCCCTGCCAGACCATCAGCGGTGGTCACCTCCAGAGGACTTCGCAATCCTGAAGTTTGTACAGTAGATATTCCAGGTACTCACCTTCGTGGCAGTGCCTGAAGACAAGACGTGTACCGAGGATTTTGAGATCCTCCAGTACGAGGCTCCTCCTTGGGAGGCACTGACAGAGTCCATGCTCCCCCCCCCCCCCCATCCTGTTTCGACTGCTCTTCAGAATGTGGGAGACCCTGGTGACAGTGCCAATTGTGAATCGTCGACTCGATTCACAGTATCAAGTCGGCCACATAGCTCCATGGTTGTGAAGTCGGCCTTGCGTCACATTAAAAGCCATAAGATGCATTCCTCAATGCCTCCAGACAGGGGTCGCGCACCATGGATGCTTTTGGCAGGAAGTGTTTCCAGGGCTTTATACTCACGGCCCGGATCCAGGTATACCAGCTGTACATGGTCATGTACCCGAGAAACCTGGTGAAGGAACTAGTCGGGTTCTCAGCTGGGTTAGTAGGCATACCTCTTGAGCACTTCAGGACCCTGGTGTCATTGGTCAGGGAGTGCTCCAAGTTTCAAACTTGGGCAGCCTTTGACGGCTTCAATTTGGTGTCTTGGATAGCTGTGGTGGGCATTAGTGGCTGAAGCCTTGCCTGGCTACAGTCCACCAACTTGGAGCTGCCGGGGGCAAAATGTTGAATGTCACATGCCAAATATGTGCTGGGGGCAAAATCTCTTCGACAAACCCATGACTGAGAAGGCAGATGAGCTGGAGAAGGAATTCATGACCAGAACCAGACTGTCCAAGAAAGCATCTGAACCTTCCCGTAAGAAGGCTTCAGGGGAAAAAGTCCTTCCACCCGAAGACCAAGAAGGCTTATGGAATCTACCCCAAGTTTCAGGCCTATCATGCTCCCCCTACAGGCCCTCAAACCCCAAACAGCGCCCCAGCCGTAGCCTTGGGGGGGAAGGGGTTGATTCCTTGGGCATTATCTCCCTCCCCCAGAAGGTGCAGGGACCAGGGTTCACGGGAGGACAGTTGGTCCATTTTGCTCACTGGTGGCCAGGCATTATCTTGGACACCTGGGTGTTGCAGGTGGTCAGGGAAGGTTAAATCTTCCATTTTGCCAAGCTGCCTCTTCTTCTGCAGGGAATTGCCTATGGACCCCTTGTACAGGGAACTTCTGCTAAAGGAGCTCGAGGGTTTACTCGAAGAACAAGCGGTGGAGCCCATCCTGCTGCCTCTACAGGGAATGGGATTCTACTCCTGCTACTTCCTTGTCCTCAAGAAAACCGGGGACTTCTGTCCCATTCTGGATCTGTGGGACCTGAAACTGTTTCCTGGTCAAGGAAAAGTTCAAGATGGTATCCCTTGGAACCTTGCTGTCCTACCTCCTGCAGGGAGATTGGCTATGCTCCTTGGATCTCAACAATGCCTACACCCACATCCTGATCCACCCAAGGCACTATCAATACTTCTGGTTTGTCATCGGTGGACGGCACTATCGGTACCGGATACGCCCCTTTGGTCTTACCTCGGCTCCCAGGGTATTCACAAAATGCCTGGCAGTCATGGCCATTCATCTCAGACTCCTGGGGGTGTTCATCTTCCCATATCTAGACAACTGGCTCATGCAAGCCACCACACCGTGGGAGGTGCACAATGCAACTCAATGCACTGGGAGACAGCAGATGCATTTCTCCTACCCTGGTCCAAGAATTTCTTATATGCATTCATGCCCACACCACTGGTGCTGTGAGCCCTCCTCAAGATCCAAGCAGAAGCGCCCTCAGTCATTTTCATTTCGTCCAGGCAGCCCTGGTTCCCCCTACTTCTGCAGCTGTCCCGCAGGGACCCACTACCACTAGGGAGCGCCCTGGACCTGCTATCTAAGGAGGACAGGACACTGCTGCATTCCAACCTCCTGTTCCTGCTCTGATGGTCTGGATGCTGAGAGGCTAGCTATAGCGCATCACCACCTATCCAGGAGTGCAGATGAAGGCCTCAACCCTTTCTCCTGCGTGATGCCTGAGATTCTGTGGTACCTCTTGCATTTGTCGGGGTCTGGCCTTAAGTCCAACACAGTCCGTGTGCACCTCTGTGCCATCTCAGCTCACCAGGCAGATTAATGCAGGGTGGTCTCCTCTCCCGACCCCCGATCTCTCTACCGCTGGTAGCTTGGGACCTCAATGTGGTGTTGGGGAAGCTTATGGCTCCACCATTTGAACCCTTGGCCACTTGCCATCTCTAGTATCTTTCCTGGAAAGTCGTGTTCCTGGTGGCGCTCACCTCGGCCAGGTGTGTGAGCAAGCTGCAGATGCTGGTGGCACATGCACCCTACACCAGGTTCCGCAGAAACAGGGTGGTTCTTCAGCCTCCCCCTAAATTCTTGCCAAAGGTTGTCTCTGCCTTCCATTTGAACCAAGAGGTGGTGTTGCCCACTTTCTTTCCTAGGCCTCATTCTTTCAGGGCGGAGGCCTCTTAGCACACACTCGATTTGTAAGCATGCATTGTCCTTTTACATCCAGAGGACGCAGCCCCATTGCCACTCAATGCAACTCTTTGTCTCTTTTGACCCCAGTTATCTGGGGCTCGCAGTCTTCAAGTACACCCTCTCACACTGGGTGGCCAACTGCATTTCATCCTCCTATCAGCAGGTGGGGCTCTCTGGAGCATTATGTGATGGCTTACAATGTGCATGTATTATTGGCCTCGGTGGCGAGTATGTACTGTATGCCCTTACTGGAGATCTGCCGGGCCGACACCTGGTCTTCTGTGCACACCTTCTCGTCACATAATTATCTGGAGGAGACCTCCCAGAGGGACAGCGCCTTCAGCCAGGCGGTATTCCATCACCTCTTCAGGGAATAATGCAACTCCTTCCCTCTGACCCATGATGTTCAGGCTACCGGAGTGGGGATTGCATCCTATGCTGCTGCTGCAGTGTCAGACTTCCAGCCTATCAGCACCCCTCTGCTGCCCTTCACGGTCCACATTTTGGGTTGCCCGTGGCTTTACAGATTTTTTTCTGTAGCTTGTAGCTTCAGAGTTCCATATGTGAGGACTGACTTCCTGCTTGTTCCTGGAGAAAGCATAGTTACTCACCTATAAAACGTGCTCTCCGGCGACAACAGGAATCAGTCCTCACAACCCTCCCTCCTCCCCTTGAAGGAGTTTTCTTTTTATGTTTTTTTGAGCTATGTCGTCATACTGAGGTAAGATGGCTCTTTTGGGTCAGGAAGGTGACCACATGTGCGCGGTGTAGGTCCCAAAAGCTTTCTTTGAAAGCTGGGGGATTGGATCCACGCAGGCTCAGTCTGCGTTGACATCACCCATATGTGAGGACTTTTTAACATCTTTGTTAGTGATATAGCGGAAGGGCTGTCGGGTAAGGTTTGCCTCTTTGCGGATGATACCAAAATCTGCAATAGAGTAGACACCCAGGAAGGTGTAGATAACATGAGGAGGGATCTAGCTAAGCTTGAAGAATGGTCTAGAATTTGGCAGCTGGGATTTAATGTTAAAAAATGTAAGGTCATGCATTTGGGCTGCAGCAATCCAAGGGAGCAATACAGTATAGGAGGTGAAGTACTTTTGTCCACTAAAGAAGAGTGGGACCTAGGCGTGGTTGTGTCTGATGATCTTAAAGTAGCTAAACAGGTAGAGAAGGCGACGGCAAAAGCTAGAAGGATGCTTGGGTGCATACGGAGAGGAATGGCTAGCAGAAAAAAGGAGGTGATAATGCCTCTGTATAAGTCTTTGGTGCGACCTCATTTGGAGTATGGTGTGCAATTCTGGAGACCGCACCTTCAAAAGGATGTGAACAGGATGGAGTCGGTGCAGAGGGTTGCTACTAAAATGATTAATGGGCTTCATTATAAAGCATATGAGGACAGACTTAAGGATCTTAATATGTACACCTTAGAGGAAAGGCGGGATAGAGGTGATATGATTGAGATGTTTAAATACCTCCGTGGCATAAATGTTCAGGGAGAGAGCCTCTTTCAATTGAAAGCAAGTTCTGCCAAGAGGGGACATGGGATGAGGGTGAAGGGAGATAGATTCAGGAGTGATATGCGGAAATATTTCTTTACAGAAAGAGTAGTGGATCCATGGAATAGTCTCCCAGTGGAGGTGGTAGAGATGAGGACAGTAACTGAATTCAAAAAAGCATGGGACCAACACAGAGGATCTCTAAAGGTAAAAAGTGGACTGTTGTAGTTGTTGTTATGGAAGGACAGACTAGATAGGCCATGTGGTCTTTTTCTGTCATGTTTCTATGATTCCTGCTATCCCCGGAGAACACGTGTTACAGGTGAGTGAGTACGCTTTCTAGGGGGTGGAGATGAGAGGCTGGGGCTAATATAGGGATTAGAGATGATAGAGAGGGCAAATGCTAAGGGATGGGGGTGAAAGAAATAATATAATTCTGGGCCTAGGAAAAGGGGGCTGAGGGCATGGGGCCAAAACAGAAGTTGGTGACGAGTGAGCAGGTGGAAGATGGGGGTTGAGTTTTCTGGTTCTGTTGATAGGGGCTGGGATAAGGGGGCTCTGTGCTATTACAGGGGCTGGGCATGGGAGAAAGGGCGGATGCTGAGAGATGGGTCTGGGGAGAAGAGGGGTTGTAATGTTGTTGATGGGAGAAAAAGTGGGGGCTGATGCTGAAACTGGGCATGGAGAAAGGGTTTGGGGCGAAGGTGGTTTTCATGATTGGGCTGGGAGGAGGGGAATGAAAATGAGTCAAGGAGGACAGATACTGTGGGTGGGAGAGAAGCAAGGGAATATGCAATGAAAAGTAAAGATGGATGGGCAGAGAGTTGGATGCCGGGCTCAAGGTGGAGGAAAGCCGGAAAAATTATTCATTATTTTTATATGCATATCAACACTTGTCAATGCTTGACAGCAAAGCACTGTCAGGCAACGACAATATATAGCAATAAGGTACAAAGGAAAAATCATAAGCGCTAAACCAGCCCACAATACGGGGGGAAGCAATAATTCCAGGAGGAATAATAGAGGGGGAAAAAAACAAAATGAGAGAAGAGAGGTAAGGCACATTTACATACATTTGCAAGCCTCAATTCACTGGAATAGAAGTCTGAACAATAAGAAATCTAGAATCAAGAAAATATTGAAGTTGTGAGGGTTCAAAAAATAAATATCTAGCATTATTCAATCTAAACATACATTTATAAGGAAAACGCAACACAAAAGAGGCACCCAGATCCTGGGCCTCCTTTATGCATAGCAATAAACTATTTCCTCCTCTCCTGAGTAGGTCTTGATAAGTTCGAAAAGATCCAAATCATAGCCTCCATAAACAGCTGAGATGTGTACTTAAAAAATAATCTCAGAACATAATCCTAATCTTGAGGAAACACAAATGTCATCAACAAAGTACCACAATGGGGAATCTCCAATTTAAAATTCACAAGAAAAGCAGTCCGATTCAAAGGATCAGGTGACTTTGGTGCAGCAGGTCCCAGAAAAGCATGATCAGTACCCAAAAATTCTTTCTTTTCTGGGAAATAATATGCCTTAGATAAAGGCAGAATTGCATTCCCAGGATTCTGAAGAATTTCTTTTAAATATTTCTGAGCCATTCCAGTGATAGGAAAATTAAGAAATCTCAAGTTAAGAGCTCAAAGGACATTTTCCACAGTTTCCAATTTCTTTGAAGTTAAATTGTTAAATTTTTATCCTGAATTAATGCAATTTGAGTCTCACCCAGCTTCCTTACCTACCTTCTTCACACGTTGCTCCAACTGAGAATATGCTTAAAAGTAGGAGTTTCCTTATAAATTTACCCCCATCATGTTTGATGCAATCAATGTTATTTTCTTGAATGTCAGAAGCGTTTTCTCTCCCATTAAAAAGAAGAGGATTCTCAGTTTCCTCAGGGCTCGGTGGGCACATGTGTTTTCTGAGACACATCTCTCTAAGGCCGAACATCAGAAGCTTGAAGAGGGGAGTCAAAAGGGGAGTCCATACGGGCCATGTCACCACTGTGACAATGGGGGGCCCTCATTGTAACTTATGCCACTGCTTCTGGGTATAGATCATATAGTTGGATTGCTTGCTTCTTCTGTTCAGCTGACTTAGTAGTGAATATGTTGAATGTTGTTATCTTACCCGGTTTTATCTCTGATCATAGTCCCATGCTTCTCGCACTAGGGTGATTTGGGGGCACTGCTGCCTTTTACTCCTGGTGGTTCAATCTGTTAGGAAGCCAGCAGTTTTGATCCACAGTAAGGTGTGCTGTAGAAATGTATGTAGCCTGTAACCTCCCTGATAGCTATGAACCTATTCTGTGGTGGGAAGCCTTAAAGGCTGCTGTTCATGGTAACATTATTTCATATTCTAGCCCCTTAAAAAGGGAGAGGCGGCTGTTCAAGCAGAGGCAGCTAGAAGGCAGTATAAAGAGACTTGAAAGCAAACATAAAACAACAGGTTCAAATGCTGTTTACAGGGCCCTGCAGGGTAGATTCAAGATGGCTGCCTGATCGTCTGTGTCCCCTGTAGCGTGTCTAAGTATGCTGAAGAAGAACGGCAAACTGGGCAAGAAACCTCCTGAGCCCGGTATGGCTGCTTCCACTCCACTTCCTTTGGACCTGTGGATGCTTTTGTGGCCCGTTCGGGGAGTCAGCAATTGGAGATCGGCTTTATTTCAGGCTTGAGTTCGCCGGGGCTGGAGAGTTCAGCATCCTTATCTGGTTATGATCTTTTGCCAGTGCTGCAGCGCCCCCCTAACTTTTCTGTCGGTGGTCCTATCCTGCAAGCTCCCGAAACGGCAGATTCTCCAGGATCAAGCAAGAAGTCAGTCCTCCCTTATGGGTGACATCGACGTCGATGGAGCCCCTGTGTGGAGCAATTCTCCAGCTTTCTAAGAAAGCCTTTGGGAATACTGCACGCATGCGCGGTCCCCTTCCCGCCTAAGGGTGCCATCTTGCTCAGTCTTTCTTTTTCCGTGGAGCCCACCAGACGTCTGTCCGTGTCACTCGGAAAAATTGACATTTTTTCTTGCGATTTCATTGTGTGTTTTCTTCGGTTCGACGCCGGTTCCCCTTCCCGCCGGGTTCGGTACACAGGTATCGAACCCGTCTTCTATTTTTTTTCGGGATTTGCCCTTCGTGGCTGGTGTTCGCGCCCTTTTTGTTTTTTCCCTGGAAGGCCGGTCCTTTGACCTCACGGGGGCCCTTTTTTCCCCGATGGCCTCCAGTGGTTTCAAAAAGTGTGATCGGTGCAGGAAACTAATGTCTCTCACCGACACACACGACTGCTGCCTTCGATGCCTCGGACCAGATCATGATCCTAAGGTCTGTGTCCCGTGTGGCAAAATGTCCACTAAGGCTCCTACGAAGCCGCCAGCATCAGAAAGAACGGATTTTTTCTGACTCCGCCTCTGGCCGGGCCCGGACCTCGTCCGAGGCCTCAACGTCTCGGGAGTCTGACCCCAAGCATCGCCGGGGTTCCTCGGACAGGGGGTCCCCCAATCGGGAACGCAAGAGGAAGAAGCGGCTTGTGAGGGCGGCGTCGGAGGAGGTCCCTGGTTCCTCGAGGGCCAGGTCTCGGACCCCCAACCACCGTCCGGGGCCCTTGGAGCAGGAGAAGCCGTCCAAAATACACCATGTGGAGCCGGAGCCCGCCGGACACGTAAGTCCTGTTGTCCTCGTGGACTGTCCTCCTAGGGAGCCGACGTCAGGCCCGGTGCCGCCAGGGCCCGAGTCGGTGGCTGCTGAGTCTCCTGAGCTTGGACTCGGGCTGACAGCCTTGGAGTGCAGATTGTCTGCCTTCATGGATCAGCAGCGGGTACTGATGGCCAACCTCGCTGGTGCATCTGCCCCGACCACCGGGACATCGACGTCTAAGTCGACCCCGGAGACCGAGCCGATACTCGAGACCATGAAGGTTCGAGGTCGTCCTCGGTCACAGTCTCCCTCGACCTCCCACTCGGAACCGAGGGCATCGACGCCGGTACCTTCGGCGTTGGGGCGGCTGTCACCGAGGCCCGCGCGGTCGGAGCCCCCCGACTCCTCTTCGGATGAGTCTGCGTGGGAGACGGAGGACGAGGAGTCCCCTGATACTTTTCGGACTCGGTGCGTCCCTTCGGACTCACTGCAGTCCGAGCCCCGGAGTAGGTCCTCTCCGGAGGACACCAGGTTTTCGGAGTTCGTCAGGGACATGGCCAAGGCTGTGGCGATTCCTGCGGACCCCAAGGAGGATCCTCGAGTCGAGGAGCTCGAGGCCCTCCAGTATGACTCCTCCAAAGGAGTCCTTTACTGTGCCTGTTCCTCCGATGCTGGAACGGCTCCTCTTCCGGATGTGGGAGGCACCGCCTTGGCGCCAGTTTTGAGCAAGCGGGTCGATTCCATTTATCGACTCCGTAAGAGCCCTGGTTTTCAGAAGGCGCAGCTGCCGCACCATTCCATGGTGGTGGAATCGGCCATGCATCGTCTCAAAAGCCAGAAGATGCACTCTGCGGTGCCTCCCGGCAGGGTGGCCCGGAACCTGGATGCTTTCGGCAGAAAGTGCTTCCAGGGCTCGATGCTTGCTTGCCGTGTCCAGTCTTACCAGCTGTACATGGGCATGTACCTACGGGACCTGGCAAAGGAACTTGCCGGGTTCTCTGCTGGCCTCTCCGGGGAACCCTTGCAGAGGTTCAAGACCTTGTCCTCGGGAATCCGGGAATGCTCAAAGTTCATGTCCCGAGCGGCCTACGATGGCTTCGAGGCTTCGGCCCGTGTAGCGGCGGCCGGCATCGGGGCCCGACGCCAGGCATGGTTGCAGTCATTGGACCTCGAGCCCTGGGTGCAGGACAGGTTGGTCAATGTCTCTTGCTGAGGTGAAAACCTTTTTGGCAAGCCCATGGCCGAGAAGGCAGCTGAGCTCGAAACCGAGCACCTGACTAGGACAAGGCTGTCCAGAAAAATTTCTGCCCCTTCTCAGAGGAAGAAGGGCTCGGGTGAGGAAGGCGGCTGCCTACAAACCTTTCCCCAAGTATCAGGCCTCCCCAGCTCCCCAGCAGGGTCAGCAGGCCAAGGGGCAGGGACATGGGCCCCGTAGGCAGAAGACCCCCAAGCCTCCGGCTCCTGCTCCCACTCAGCAGGTAGGGGGTTTTTGACTCCCACAGCATAGCCTTTCCACCTCTGCTGTCCCATCTCTGCACAGGAGGTCGTCTAGTCCTGTTTGCCCACAGGTGGCCACCCATTACAGGAGATGCTTGGGTACTGAGCATAGTCCACAAGAGCTATATGCTCCATTTCCAGCAGTTGCCTCCAACCTACTTCCCTAGAGAGCCTCCAAGACCTCCTCTGCACACAGACCTCCTCCTTCAAGAACTTCAAGGTCTGCTTCTAGACCAGGCGGTGGAGCCGGTGCCTCCCCACCTGCAAGGTCACGGGTTCTACTCCAGGTACTTTCTCGTACCAAAGAGAACCAGGGGCCTCAGGCCTATTCTCTACCTCAGGAATCTCAACAAGTTCTTGGAGAAAGAAAGGTTCAAGATGCTTACTCTTAGAACACTTTTGCCCTACCTCCAGCAGGGAGATTGGCTATGCTCCTTAGATCTAAAGGATGTGTACACTCACATCCTCATTCATCCCGACCACAGAAAGTACCTCAGGTTCTTTGTGAGAGGAAACCATTACCAGTACAGAGTACTACCTTTTGGCCTGACCTCTGCCCCGAGGGTCTTTACCAAGTGTCTGGCAGTGGTGGCGGCCTACTTAAGGAATCAGGGGTTTTTTGTCTTCCCCTACCTGGACGGCTTGCTCATCAGGGGTCAGACTTCCCAGGAGGCCCGGCAAGCCACCCTCAGAACTGTCTCCCTCCTTCAGCACCTAGGGTTTGTCATAAACTTCGCAAAGTCCACTTTGCTCCCCTCCCAGAACCTCAAGTTCATAGGAGCAAGGTTGGACTCCCTGCAAGCAAAGGCTTACTTGCCAAACGGCAGGGCTCAAAGACTCATAGACTTGGCAAACCAGTTTCTGAGCAGGCCACAAGTCTCCGCCAGACTCTGTCTAAAACTCCTGGGCCACATGGCATCGACAGTGCATGTGACCCCCAGTGCTCACCTCCACATGAGACCTGCACAATGATGTCTCCGAACTCAGTGGAAACAAGCCACAGGAAGTCTTGCAGACAAAGTGCGGGTGTCCAAACGATTCCTGGACTCCCTACAGTGGGTGGCTACAACCCACAATTTGTTACAGGGGGTGCCTTTTCAGGTGCCTGTTTCCACGGTGGTGCTGACCACCGATGCCTCCTTGCAGGGCTGGGGTGCTCATTGCTTGGACAGGTGCACCCAGGGCCTGTGGTCTCCATGGGAGGCCACGCAGCAAATCAACCTCCTGGAACTCCGGGCTATTCGCTTAGCCCTCAAAACCTTCTCTCACACCTTGGCTCACCAGTCTGTTCTGGTACAGACGGACAATCAAGTGGCCATGTTCTATGTGAACAAGCAGGGAGGCACGGGGTTCAGGCTCCTGTGTCGAGAGGCACAGGCCCTGTGCTCTTTTGCTCTCCAACACAACACGTTCTCAAAGCTGTTTATCTCCCTGGCCAGGAGAACTTCCTGGCGGACAGGTTGAGCAGGATTCTGCAACCCCACGAGTGGCAACTGCACCCCTTGGTGGTTCAGAACATTTTCCTGAGATGGGGAACTTCCATCCATAGATCTCTTTGCCAGTCCCCTGAACCGGCAGCTGCCCAGGTTCTGTTCCAGGCAACCACATCCCCTGAGGATAGCAGCGGATGCCTTCCTGATTTCCTGGTCCCAGGGCCTCCTGTATGCGTTTCCTCCCATGCCTCTGGTGGCCCGAACCTTGTTCAAGATTCTGAGGGACAAGGCCTCAGTACTTCTGATAGCTCCCAGGTGGCCGAGGCAGCCCTGGTTTCCACTTCTGCTCCAGCTAGCTGTGGACACCCCACTACCTCTGGGGTTGCAACCCGATCTTCTCTCTCAGGATCAGGGTTCCCTTCTGCACCCCATTCTCAAATCTCTCAATTTGATGGCCTGGAGGCTGCAAGGGTAGTGTTGGCTCCCTGGGGCCTACCCCGAGAAGTGGAGGAGGTGGTCTTGGCCTCTAGAAAGCAGTCCACCAGAAAAACCTATGCCCTGAAGTGGAGAAGGTTCTCCATGTGGTGTCAGCGGCGCAAGGAGGATCCTTTCGCCTGCACTGTACCAGTGGTTCTTCAGTATCTGCTGCACTTGTCCAATCAAGGCCTTAAGTCCAGTTCGGTTCGGGTCCACCTCTCTGCTCTAGCAGCTCACCACTCACTAGTGGAGGGACATTCTCTGTCGGTTCACCCCTTGGTGTCCCGGTTTCTCAGAGGCTTGCTTTTGCTCAAACCTCCTCTCCGTCCACCGGCCCCTGAATGGGAATTGAATGTGGTCTTGCAGCAACTGACTCGCCCACCCTTTGAGCCGATGGCTACATGTCCTCTCCGCTTCCTTTCTTGGAAGGCTCTATTCCTTGTGGCCCTGACCTCGGCCAGGAGGGTGAGTGAGCTTCAAGCTCTGGTCTGTGACAGGCCTTACACGCGCTTCTATAGGAACAGGGTAGTCCTTCGGACTCATCCTAAGTTCCTCCCTAAAGTTGTCTCCTCTTTCCATCTCAACCAGGAAGTGGTTCTTCCAACGTTCTTCCCTAGGCCCCATGCCAGCCGGGCTGAGACAGTCCTGCATACCCTGGACTGTAGAAGGGCCTTATCCTTCTACCTTGAGCGTACGCAGGGGCATAGGAGGGCTACTCAGCTCTTCGTATCTTTTGACCCTAATAACTTGGGGTTACCTGTCTCCAAGCGTACCTTGTCCATCTGGGTGGCTGACTGTATCACCTGGGCTTACAAGGCAGCTGACCTTCCCTTGCAGGGTCAGGTCACGGCCCACCGTGTCAGGGCAATGGCTGCCTCAGTAGCTCATCTCCGCTCTGTACCGTTGGCAGACATCTGCAGGGCTGCAACTTGGTCCTCAAGCCAGACTTTTGCGGCCCATTACTGCCTAGAGTGAGAGTCCCGTAGGGACAGTGCTTTCGGTCAGGCAGGGCTCCGGAATCTCTTTGAGGTTTAGGCAACTCCTACCCTCCAGCCCTCTGGTTGGGCTACCGGTGGGGGTGTGTTTCAGTGAAATTCTTTCTCTGATGCTGTGGCTAGAGGGGGCTCATTTTTTCAGCTCTGGGTCCCCAGTAGCCTGAAGCTGGGGAGTCCCATAAGTGAGGACTGACTTCCTGCTTGGTCCTGGAGAAAGAGTAAGTTACTCACCTGTAGCAGGTGTTCTCCAGGAGCAGCAGGAATCAGTCCTCACAGCCCTCCCTCCTTCCCTGGGAGTTGCAGTTGTACATAGTTTATTTTTCCATTTTTGTGTGCTGTCTTTTAGCTATGTCATTGGACTGAGCAACATGGCACCTTTAGACGGAAAGGGGACCGCGCATGCGTGCAGTATTCCCAAAGGCTTTCTTAGAAAGCTGGGGAATTGCTCCGCACGGGGGCTCCATCGACATCGATGTCACCCATAAGTGAGGACTGATTCCTGCTGCTCCTGGAGAACACCTGTTACAGGTGAGTAACTGCTCTTTTCGAGCAGAGTTGTCCTGCTAACCTGGTTGGAGGGAGTGCTTTGGGGTGTTCCCCGACTTCTGCGCTGACAATGTCTACATCTGGGTCGACTTCCAGAGAGTGCTACTACGGGAGCCTTTGAGCGGACTGGAGCTGGCTGCGTCCCTTGGTGCAATGGGAGATTCCCTCAACCCTCTGGAATGACTCTTGAACAGGAACCTGATTCTTCATTGTTGTTTTTTTCATTGGAGCACCTTAAAACTTTCTCTTTGGAATCTATTTGAAGTGCCCTATCGAAGCTGGGGGGTCGTTTAGCTTCAGCAGACTAATAAGATAGTAATTCAGGTTCAAGGTAATACAGTACTCTCACGGGATAATGAAAAGGAGTTGGCTATTTTGAAGGAAACAGTGGTGGGAGTTCAGCTGGAGAGGCAACAGCAGAAGTTAGTGTCAGGCTTTGGTTAAGGACTCAACAGCAATTAAATTTAAATTGAAACTTTTAGGAAATCAGGTTCGAGCGTTGAATTTGGGCCTAGTTAATTTTCTACGAGTACCATTAATTTCTGCAAGGGAAATATTTAAACATTATTTGCTGGATGTATTTGATATTCCTCATGAATCCCAACTACCTCTGACTAAGGTTTATTAGGTTCCTCCCCAGAAGAAGGAACTTGCTGGGTCGCAGTGGTCTCCAATAAAGACAAAGGTAGCCCAAATGCCCTTGAGTTCAGAGCAGACAGAGCTTAAAGATTCCAATTTACCACTGCCTACCGATAACCAGATTAATATGAATAAAATACAGTCTCTAAAATGTGTGTATGCAAATGCTACAAGTCTAAAAAATAAGATTGGAGAGTTAGAATATATAGCACTAAATGAGAAGTTAGATATGATTGGTATCTCAGACATGGTAGAAGGAGGACAACCAGTAGCACACTGTGATACCTGGGTACAAACTATATCATAATGATAGAGCTGATCAAATTGGTGGAGGGGTTGCACTCTGTTAGAGAGGGCATTTAGTCACAAAGGATTAAAGTTTTGCAGGAAACCAAATTTGCTGTAGAATCTCTATGGATTGAAATTCCATATAAAAAGGGGAAGGCGATGGCAGTGGGGTTGTACTATCAACGGCCTGGCCAGAATGAGCAAATGGATGATGAAATGCTCAAAGAAATCAGGGAAGCTAATAAAAGTTACAGAACAGTAATAATAATGGGTGATTTCAATTACCCCGGTATTGACTGGGTCAGTGTCACGGCAGGACATGCTAAAGAGATAAAGTTTCTAGATGAAATAAATGACTGCTTCTTGGAGCAGCTGGTTCATGAACCGACCAGAGGGGAAGCCATTTTGGACTTAGTCCTTAGTGGAACACCAGATCTGGTGCAAGAGATAAGGGTGTTGAGGCCACTTGGCAATAGTGATCATAGCATGATCGCGTTTGATTTAATTAATTGGAGGCGGGATGGTAAGGAAATCCACAGTACTACCTTTTAACTTTTAAAAGGGAGACTATGATAAAATGAGGAAAATAGTTACGAAAAAACTAAGAGGAGCAGTTACAAAGGTTAAAGACTTACATCAAGCTTGGGTGTTATTTAAAAATACTATCTTGGAAGCCCAAACCAGCTGTATTCCACGCTTTAAGAAAAGTGGAAGGAAGTCCAAAAAACTGCCAGCATGGTTTAAAGGTGAGGTCAGAAAGGCTGCTGTTGCCAAAAAAAGCATCTTTCAGGAAATGGAAAAAAGAGCCAAATGATGAAAACGGGGAAAAGCACAAGCACTTGCAAGTTAAATGCAAGGCATTGATAAGGCAGGCAAAGAGAGAATTTGAGAAGAAATTTGCTGTGGAAGAAAAACACGTAATAAAGACTTTTTCAAGTACATTCGTAGCAAAAAACCTGTGAGTGAGTCAGTTGGACCATTAGATGATAGAGGGGTAAAAGGGGGGAAGTAAGAGGGGACAAAGCTGTAGCAGAGAGACTCAATGAATTCTTTGCTTCGGCCTTTACTGAGGAAGATATAGGGATGTTACCCATGACTGAAGTGGTATTTAAAGGTGATACTGCGGAAGAATTGAAAGAAATAACGATACACCGGGAAGATGTATTACAACTATTTGTTAAACTAAAGAGTAGCAAATCACCTGGACTGGATGGTATACATCCAAGGGTGTTGAAAGAACCAAAATATGAGATTGCAGACCTGCTGTTAGTAATCTGTGAACTATCATTAAAATCATCTGTAATACCTGAAGATTGGAGGATGGCCAATGTAACGCCAATTTTTAAAAAGGGTTCCAGGGGTGACACGGGAAACTACAGACCGGTGAGCCTGACGTCAGTACCTGTGAAAATGGTAGAACCCATCATAAAGAATAAAATTACTCAACATGTAGATAGTCATGGCTTAATGGGAGACAGCCACCATGGCTTTAGACAAGGAAGATCTTGTCTTACTAATCTGTTAGGTTTTTTTGAAGGTGTGAATAAACAGGTGGACAAAGGTGACTCGGTTGATATAGTGTATCTGGACTTTCAGAAAGCCTTTGACAAGGTCCCTCATCAGAGACTTTTGGCAAAACTAAAAAGTCATGGGATAGGAGGCAGTGTACTATTGTGGATCAGGAACTGGTTAAAAGATAGAAAGCAGAGGGTAGAGCTATATGGCCAATTTTCCCAATGGAAAAAGGTGAATAGTGGAAGTACCCCAGGGATCTGTGCTGGGTCCGCTGCTTTTTGACATATTCATAAATGACCTGGAAAAGGAAATAACAAGTGAGGTTATCAGATTTGCAGATGACGCAAAACTATTTAAAGTTGTTAAAACCCAAGAGGATTGTGGAAAATTGCAAGAGGATCTTGATAAATTGGAAGACTGGGCATCCAAATGGCAGATGAAATTTAATTTGGACAAGTGCAAAGTTATGCACCTAGGAAAGAACAACCCAAACTGTGGTTACACAATGCAAGGTTCCACATTGGGAACCATCGCCCAGGAAAAAGATTTAGGAGTCGTCATGGATAACATGTTAAAACCCTCGGCCCAGTGTGCAGCGGCGGCCAAGAGAGCAAATAGAATGGTAGGTATCAAAAGGAAAGGAATGGAAAATAAAACAAAGGATATTATAATGCCTCTGTATCCTTCCATGGTGCGACCGCACCTTGAATATTGTGTGCAATTCTGGTCGCCGTATCTTAAAAAGGATATAGCGTTATTAGAAAAGGTACAGAGAAGAGCCACCAAAATGATAAAGGGGATGGAAGGATACTCCTATGAAGAGAGGCTAAAAAGGTTAGGGCTCTTTAACCTGGAAAAGAGACGGCTGAGGGGAGATATGATAGTGGTCTATAAATTAATGAATGGAATGGAACGGGTAAAAGTAGATCGATTGTTTACGTCATCAGAATATAAAAAGACTAGGGGACATGCAATGAAGCTACAGGGTAACCTATTTAAGACTAATAAGAGAAAATATTTTTCACTCAATGTGTAATCAAACTCTGGAATTTGTTACTGGAGGATGTAGTTAAAGCTGTTAGTGTAGCTGGGTTTTAAAAAGATTTGGACAAGTTCCTGGAGGAAAGGTTCATAAATCATTATTAAAAGGGACCCAGGATATTACTGCTTGACCCAATACACGCATTGAGGAACCTGAGTCTTTTGGGGAGACTGCTAGGTACTTATGACCTAGATTGGCCACTGTTGGAAACAGGATACTCAGCTTGATGGAGCTTGGTCTGATCCAGTATGGCATATCTTATGTTCTTATGTTCCTTTGCCTGGGGCTCAGCAGTTAGATACCTTAAATATTATGAATATGTTAGAATCTAGTGAGACAGAGGTGGTTACACCAGCTACATTGTTGGTCACTTTAGCTTTGCCCTCAGATAGTGAATGGCTCTTTAAGTTATATTTCTAAAACCTCTCTGTTTCCTTTAAGGGACTGAATGTCCAGATATATCCGGACCTAGCCTGTGAGACATGGAGGAAGATGAAAGAAAAGGTCTGCTCTGTACACTACTGTGGGGAGAGTGCTGTAGAGAAGAAAAGAAACAGTTGCTCAGGAAAACAAAGCACTCCAGTGGCCATATAAATAAGGGCCGTGCCTCCTCTCAAAGTCCCCCAGGAAGCACAACACTACTACTACTACTACTAAGCATTTGTAAAGCGCTACCAGTCGTACGCAGTGCTGTACAGACATGTAAGAGACGGTCCCTGCCCATCAGAGCTTACAATCTAGTCAAGACAAAACCCAAGACAAACAAAAAGTGTAAGCAGGGGGGAAAAAAGGGGAAAGACATAAATAAACACAAGACATAAATAAACAGGTGAGTCAGGATGCAAAAGCAGCAGCGAAGAGGTAAATTTTTGAACCTGGATTTGAAGAGGGTCAGAGAAGGGTGCCTGTCGTACAGACACAAGTAGTTTGTTCCAGGCGTAAGGTCCAGCAAGGTGAAAGGAGCGAAGTCTGGAGTTAGCAGTAGGAGAGAAGGGCACAGATAGAAGTATTTTGCTAGAAGAGGGGGGTTGTAAGGAGAGATAAGAGAACAAAGGTACTGAGGAGCCGCAGAGTGAATGCATTTATAGGTCAGCAGGAGAGGTTTGAACTGGATGCGGAAATGGATTGGGAGCCAATGAAGTGACTTGAGAAGAGAAGTAATATGGGCATGACGAGGCTGGCGGAAGATTAGTCACGCAGCAGAGTAAAAGAACTCTGACAGGAACCCGATAAAAAGCGCATCAATTTAACACATAGTGCTCCAGAATCACTGCACTCTGAGCCTTTAAAACACATGAAGCATTCCTCACAACACTATTCTTCACCGGCTCAGCAATGGGTAAGTGACATGGAAGGTCACTTTTCTTCGGGGATGACGCTTAACTCTTACCTACAATCCTCTCAGATTATCTATTCCCAGCAGCCATCCATGTCAACCCTTTCTCCTCTCTCAAATACCTTCCAGCAGGGTTCTCTCTTGTGTTTATTGCATACGTTTCTGTGGGAGAGCACACACGTTGCAGCAGACCATGGTTCCTCCTGTCTCACACTATTTACAGCCTACATTTGGGTCCCTGCCCATCCCTTCACAGCACTTCCGCACTCCACCTAATCAAGCTCATATGGAAGGCTGTCCCCTTCAGTATCCATCTTTGCAGGGTGTGTTCCAGCCTAGCTGGACACCTAGCACTGCCTGGAACTGCCGAGATGACCACAGCTGCATGAGCGAGCCATTTATTCTGAGTGTGTCAAGAACAAAGAGAGCTACTATCATGTCTGGATAACACCACAGGGATAAAAAAGATTGAAGGCAGCAGTGTTTATGATTTATTAAAAATTTGATACACCACCCTTCATTACATCAGGGCGGTGTACAATAAAAACAGTCCGCATTTAAGAAAAGATAAAGGAATGCCATCAAATTAATAGGACAGAAAAGGGAGGTATGAACAGAGGGAGCAGGGATAGGAAGGGGTAAAGAGGGGAGCAGAATCCTGGAAGATTTATGAGACAGAGTATATAGATTGGCCTGAACAGAGATAGTAGGAGTTTTGAGAATTGGAAGGGGAAAGATTAAATGCATGCTGAAATAGGTAAGTCTTAAGAGACATCTTGAACTTAGGGAAGGAAGGTTCAAGGCAGAGTTCCTTTAGGAGGGAATTCCAAAGGTAGGGGCCCAGGAAGAAAAATGTAGCATGTCAAGCGGATTCGAGATGAGCTTGGGAGGGAGAAGGAAGATACAGGCGGTTAGCAGGAATATTTATTTATTTAATGAGTTTTCAATACTGCCATATCTTACATTCAAAGCGGTTTAAATTATGACAACTGGAACTTTACATTGAACAGGTAATTAAACTTGGAGAACAAAAGAGGGGACCTAACATTAATGGTGAATATACATGTAGGAGGGTGAGCAATTATATATATTATGGAGGCAAGAATAGACCTAAGAACCCGAGTTGGAGCATATAGGATAAGATGAGAAGATAGGTAAGAGGGAGAGCCTGAGTTTAAGGTTTTGTGGCTGATAGAGAGCAACTTTATAATGAGAGCAGTGGGACAGTGGGAGCCAGTGGGATTTTATAAGGATTAATGTGACATGATCACATCTGGAAGCATGATGGAGCAGATGGATGGCGGTGTTTTGCACAGACTGAAGACGTTGATATTTGGGGAGTCCAGAGTAGATCACATTACAGTAGTTAGGTCTTACAATTACTAAGGTAAGAAGAGTAGCAATAGAGGAATAAGGAAACAAGGATCAGATTGAGCGTATTTGACATAAGGAATAAAAAGACCGCTTTACAACCATACTGATTTGTGTGTGAAACGTGAGCACAGAATCAAGATTGACCCCAAGGTATTTAAGAGAGGAAACCACGGGGATGGAAAAGCCATTAAGGGATGGTGAGACAGAAGGTGAGTTAAGAGAGCCCATGAGCCAGATTGCATGCATTTTGGAGGGGCTACATAGTAGCATAGTAAATGATGGCAGATAAAGACCAGTATGGTACATCTAGTCTGCCCAGTAAGATGGCCAGAGTAAGATGGAAG
Source organism: Ichthyophis bannanicus (assembly GCA_033557465.1). Lineage (NCBI taxonomy): Eukaryota > Metazoa > Chordata > Amphibia > Gymnophiona > Ichthyophiidae > Ichthyophis > Ichthyophis bannanicus. The sequence goes on from CM066032.1 coordinate 341,707,186, forward strand.
GAGTAGGTGCCACTCTGTGCAGGCCACCCCTCCCCATGTCTTTGTTTAGGGGTGAACCCACCGCTCCATGCAGGGCACCCCTATTTGTTGACAAGTTAGATGGTTCAGTTTATTTTGATTTTATTCTGTTGCTATAAATGGATCCATTGTGTCTGTCCCATGCCATTTTGAATTCTGTCACTGTATTTGCTCCCACCACCTCCATCGGGAGTGCATTCCAAGTATCCACCACCCTCTCAGTGAAAAAGTATTTCCTGACATTGCCTTTCAATTTTCCACCTTGCAGCTTCATGTTATGCCCTCTCGTTTTACAGCTTCCCCGTCTTTGGAAGAGGTTTGTTTGTTCATTATTTCTCCTTAAGTATTTAAAGGTCTGAATCATATCTCCCCTATCCCTCCTCTCCTCCTTAAGCTTCAGATGATTAGAGTAGAGCCAGGATGCAACTACTGTCAGACAGTAGTTGATGGGCATGAGATCTGGAGAGCAGAGGTACATATAGAATAGCAGCAGGGTGTCATCTGCATAAAAAATACACAGACATGCTGTGTTGCTGAATAAGGGTGGCAAGGAAAATATTAAACAGGAAGGGGGCCAGACTAGATCCCTTGGGGACCCCACAGGAAAGAGAGAAGTGAGAAGAAGTAGTAGTGCCCTGGAAAGAAGCACAGTAAGAGCGAGAAGAAAGAAAAGAGTGAAACCATTGTAGAACAGTAGCACTCAGACCTGTAGAGCAGAGACGTAAAAGGAAAAAAGAGTGGTCTACAAGGTCAAAAGCGCAAGAGAGGTCAAGAGAAAGTCAGAGAGATTTTATTTTTATTTATTTATTTAACCAGTTTTCTATACCACCTTATCCTTCAATCAAAGAGGTTTACATTATGTCACCTATATCCAGAGTAGAGAGTGTGGGTATATCCAGAGAAGTGTGTGTTTCATTAAGAACAGACAAAAGAATTGTTTCTGTGCTGTGGCCAGCCCTGAAGCCTGATTGGCATGAGTGTAGAAAGTTGGTTTGAGCAGATGAGACAGTTGAATAAATACTAATTTTTTTCAAAAATTTAAAGAAAGGGAAGATTAGACACAAGGTGGAAGTTAGCGCGGAGAAACGGATCTAGTGATGGGTTCTTCAAAAGTGAACGGACAATTTCCAGCATTGAGGAAAGATTCCAGATGAAAGAGTATTATTGAAGAGGGAGAAAATAGCAGGTAGAAAAGCTAAGGAAGTCTCAGGAATCCAAGCTGAAGGAATGGAATCAGAGATGCAAGTAGTTTTAGATGAAAATGAAATGACTTTTGATAGTGATGACATAGTAACAGGGTTGAATTGAGACCAGTGAGGAACAGAAGGATATGTGGGCTCGGTGTCAGTTAACAAGGAATCTGAAGAAGAAAGGACCAGACCCCAGAGGGTTGTGGAGGGGGAGCAGCTGATTGCGGAGAAGAACTGGGAGAAACAAAATCTCTTTGCAATTGATGTACCTTGTCAAAGAAGTATTGACCTAATTGCTTAGCTGTTGGAGCAGTTGTGAGGGGAATCACAGAGGAAGGATTGAGAAAAGATGAGAGACTAAAGAGAAAAATCTCTTGGGCTGATTGTAGGCAGTGGGTACAAGATGGCTATAGTAATCCTTTTTTTGGGAAAGAATGGCCTGATGATAACAGGAATGCACCTGTTTAAACGAAACAGATGAAGATGATGAGCAGTGACGACACCAGATATGCTCTGCTCTGCGCTGCGCAACTGCTGTCTAAGGATATGGAGTGGAGTAGCAGCCTAATGGTTATAACACTAGCTGTCAAACCAAGAGACCAGGGCTCATTTCCCATTAGCACTCTTTGTGGCTTTGGGCAAGTCACTTAACACTCCATTGTCTCAGAAAAATCCAAGTTATCAATGTCCCTATTTAAGGTACATTACCAAGTTTAAGTTACAATGTAAACTGCTTTGATGTCGGCATGGATTATAGAAAGGGGGGTTTAGAAGAAAGGGGATGCAAGGGAGTCAAGGACAGAGTTCCAAGTGGATGCTTGGTCGTCCACTGGAAGAGAATCAAAGTTAGCACGGAACAGAAGGTCAGATGATGGAAAGGCTTGTAAAGTGGCAGCAGAGATTGAACGCCATAGCTGCTATGACTGGCATGAGGCAGCAGAGGTAGTCAAAGTGGAAAGGTAAAATAACTAGAAGCAGATGGCACAGTGATCTGTCCAAGGGAGAGTCAAGCTCTGAAGACCAGAAAGCTGTAAGCTAGATGTGGCAGCGCTGAGAAGAAGATCCAACATGTGACGAGTAGAGTGTGTGGGTAAGTAGACATTGCAATAAAGAGAGATCAGACACCTGGGAAAGAAATATCTTGTACTGTGGGCGAATGGGTGAATCTACGTATGTGCACGTTGAAGTCACCAAGTATAATTAAATTAGGGAATGAAATGGAGGTCTCAATCAAAGTGGTTAGGAGGGAATTACCTGAATGGGCCTGGAGCAAGAGAGGAGCATAAACAAGTAAGGCAAGTAAGTGTGTGTCAGGAGGCACAAGACCACCTGCACATGCTCGGTTAAAAAAAAAAAAAATACTGTGAGAGCTCCACACAATGTATCTGTCCTCAGGATGTCATCATTAAGTGTGGCTACATTCCCCTGCTGTTAAGGTCAGCAACCTCTCATTCCTTATCTTCTGTCTAGTCCAGTCCAGATGCATAGGTTATGCCCTGTCACCAATAGATGGAGACTGAGAACCACAGGTTTTGATGTCATCACTCTATACAGATCCTGTGCATCCTCTCTCACAAGTATTTCTCAATCTCCAGTAGATGGTGATGAGCTACTGTGCAGTCTGGACTCCACTGGCTTAAATAAATAAATAAAAAGAGGGAGAAGAGCAGTATACAGAGGGATCAAGCTTGGTGGTTCAAAGAAAAAGGCAGTTCTTTTCTACAGATAACCAGTGCTGTGGAGTCAGCACTTGACCTTTATCTGGGGTATTACCTGGTGGTCTAGATCCTTCCCCTTATTTCAAACCTACCCTCTGGTTCTATGGCTGTCGGTGAGTGCTAATTCCTTTATTTGACAGGGGGGTCGGTGTTCTGCTTACTATTATTTGGAACCACATGTTCATTTAAATAGGTTTGGGGTTTTTTTTAAGAGGTTGGCACAGTGAAGCGTTGATCTCCACAGTTGAGCGGTGCTGACGACTCCCTCGCAGTTTTTTTTCCAAAGCAGGTGAGCCTTTATTGGTTTGTACCACCATTTCTGGGAACATGGCTGCGGTTAAATGCCAGGAGCGTCAGTAGTGCACACGGCCTGCGGCAGCGGAGATTTGCCGCTCTTGTGGTGGGGAGAGCAAATCCTAAGAGGAGTGAATACAGACATGGAACTACCAGCAGGAGGTTGATCAGCTGTATGGGATGGCAGTGTGCCTCCAGTTTCTCTCCCCTTCAGCTGCGGGATCCCATAGTTTTAATGAGAACTGCAGCCATTTTGTCGGGGGCAGAGAGGCAGGCATGAAAACTCTCTGGTATGCTGAAATCTGGTGCTGTCACATCGAGAGGTCATTCTTATACCCTGGAGGTGTTGCCTTTTTCCCTGGACTTTGTGCTGTTACTGCACCAGGCTTACTGCATGAAGCAGGGCCTGGTGGAGTCTTCCTCCCATAAAATAGACAAACTAGTGGTTAAGGATTCTATTACTGCCATAAAGGAGTCATTTGAGCCCCCAACTAAGCGCCAGAAGGTACAAGAGGAAGCATGGGAGTATTGCAACTCATTTCATTCAAGAGTGTCGGACAGCCCTTTCAAGGGATCCTCTGAGAGGTGGGTAGAATCTGCTATGGAGGATCTGGAAGAGTGAGACATCCTGCCGGGAGAGGATCGTAAACCGCAACTGAACTCTGGAAGATGCGGTATATAAATGTGTGTTAAATAAATAAATAAATAAAATCCCAACATTATTTGAGTATTTTGCCAGGAGGAGTTGATGGTTCTAATCCCTCAGTCTCTGGCAGCACTTAATATTCCCCATAACTTGCAGTTGGAGGAGGGGAGGCTGGAAGACCCCTTGTTACAGGGCATCTGAAAGTCTCAGACATCCTTTCCAGTCCATTAGGCCATAAAAGACATGATAGATGCAGTGTGGCAGTTCCCAAAGGCCGGCTTGCAGGGTGGTAGGGCTATGTCCCATCTATATCCCATTCTGCTAGAAGAAAAAGATCTCCTTAAATTACCAAAGGTGGATGTGCTGGTGTCAGCTATGACCAAAAGGACTACCATTCTGTTAGGGAATGGTGTGTCCTTGAAAGATGCTAAGGATAGAAAATTTGAAATCTTGTTGAAGCAGTCCTTTGAAGTTAATGCATTAGCCTTACAAGCCTCTATATGTGGGGCATATGTGACTCAAGCGTGTTTAAGGTGGCCACAGAGTTTCCGAGGCTGAGACTGAACCCTCTGGCACACTATCCGCAGTGGCTAACTTGGAGTCGGGGGCTGCGTATCTCACAGATGCATTGTACAACTTGGTGAGGGTGTCCACCAAGAGCATGGTTTCGATGGTCTCTGCTCGATGGTTTCTTTGGCTTCGCAGTTCAGCAGATGTAGCCTAAACCCGACTCAGTAAGCTTCCTTTCAAGGGGAAGCTGCTCTTTGGGGAGGCTTTGGAGAACTTGATTAAGGACTTGGGAGAATCCTAAGGTTCCCGGCTTCCAGAGGACAAGCCTAAGAATACAAAATCTACAGCTTCAGTGAGAGGTCAGTTTTGAGATTTTTGTAGATTTCATGTGGTTTGCTTCGCTCCCTTTCAAGAGCTTGCTTCCCTTCCAAGGGGCAGCCCTTTTGAGTAAATAGAGGATCGGCTAGAGGCTGCTATTTAGAGGCCACAGGGGCCACCAAGAAATCACCTTGAACATTTACAAAGGTGATGGTCGTGGTGGCGGTGGCTCTTTGTCGCCAGGGGATATTAGTCCATCCTTATCTTGACAATTGGTTGATCAGCGCAAAGTCAGTGCAGGAGAGTCGACAGGTGATGCAACGAGTGATATCTTTCTTGCAGAGTCTCAACTAGGTGACTAACTTCAGCAAGAGCTTGATACTGACCCATGATCTGACATACCTAGGGACCCATTTCGACACTAGAAGGGGTCTCGTGTCCTTGCCAACAGATCGGGTCTGGAAGGTTCAAGGACAGATACAGCAGTTCTCTCAAATGCAGTCTCCATCCACATGCACTACCTGCAGCTCCTATGATCCATGGCAGTGACTTTAGATCTCATACCATGGGCCAGAGCTCATATGCGACCACTGCAGGGAGTGCTGTTGACTCGGTAGTCTCTTCAGAAGCATCCACTCTTGAAAAGGTTCAGTGTACATAGCAGGTGAAGGTCAGCTTTCTCTGGTGATTGGATGCTCAGAAGCTGGAGTCAGGATTGCCACTTAAGCTGCCCGAATGGGTGGTAGTTATGACCGATGCCAGTCTATCCGGATGGGAAGCACATTATCTGACTCAAGCAGCTCAGGGTCAGTGGTCACTAGAGGAGAGAAATTGCTCCATAAATTGCTTGGCGATGAGAGCAGCCTTTCTGGAACTTCAAGCCTTCCTCCCGATTCTGAGGCACAAAGCAGTCCAAGTCTTCTCAGACAGTGCAACAACGGTGGCATACACCAATTGTCAAGGCGGTACAGGAAATGCAGCTCTGGTGGAGGAGATAGCTCCACTTCTTCAATGGGCGGAGAACAACCTGCAGTTGGTGTTGGCAGCTCACGTGGCAGGGAAAGAAAATGTTCAAGCTGACTTTCTCAGCTGACATCACTTAGATCCAGGGGAATGGACTCTGGTTAAGTTGGGGTTTCTCGGCATAGTTTGGCAGTGGGGTCAGCTGATAATGGACCTGGTAGCATCTGCTGCCAATGCCAAAGTGGGCAGGTTCTTTAGCTGCAGGTGGGAGCTGATGTCCGAGGGCCTGGATGCACTAGCACAGTCGTGGCCGTGCAACAGTCTATTGTATGTCTTCCCCCTGTGGCCACTGATTGGCCAACTTCTTCAGAAGATTGAGGCACATCGGGGGCTGGTGGTTCTAGGGACACCAGACTGGCCTCTGAGGCTGTGGTATGCAAATCTGGTCAGGCTGTCAGACGAGCCAAGGTGCCTTCTGGTAGTATATAACCTGCTCTCACAGGTCTGATTCTCATGCCTCAGGTGGATTGACTCTCACGGCCTAGCTCTTGAAAGGGCTAGGTTAAGAAAGAAGGGCCACTCGGGGCAGATTATTTTAACGTTGCTTCAGGCTCGAAAGCAGTCAGCTTCCTTATCGTATGTGAGAGCTTGGCGAGTGTTTGACACATGGTGTGAGGAAAAAGGCCTACGGGCTCTTTCAGCCATGATGGCCCCATGCTCTGGTATTTCTTCAGGCTGGACTGGAAAAAGGACTGGCCTTAAATTTCTTGCTGATTCAGGTGGCTGCCTTAGCCTGTTATAGAGGGTGGGTACAAGGCCTTTCCTTGGCTGTGCATCCAGATGTGGTCAGGTTTCTCAGGGCCATTGAGCAGATTCATCCACCAGTGCAGCAAGTGGTTCCCTCTTGGGACCTTAATGTGGTCTTATCAGCTCTTTCGGGTCCTCCTTTCGAGCCACTGCATGAATCTTCTCTTAAAAATCTCACTTTGAAGGTGGTCTTTCTCATAGTCATTTGCTCCACTCGCATGATTTCCAAATTATAAACTTTGTTGTAGGGCACCTTTTCTCCTAATTTCAAAGGAGAGTGGTCTTGCGACAGTTGCCTGCCTTCTTGCCCAAAATGTGGTGTCCATATTTCATCTTAATCAGACAGTGATGCTTCCAGTTTTTTCAGGCTGGGAGGATGATGCAGATGCTCACCAGCTCCATTTGCTGGATATTTGGAGAGTCCTTCACCATTTTCTAAACTGTACCGAACCTTTTAGAAAGTCTGATCACCTATTTGTACACTTCAGGGGCCCTATGTAAGAGGGAGAAGACATCAAAAGCTTCTATTGTGCGCCATGGTTGAAAGACGATTGAGTCATCCAACCTGCTCAAAAAGAGAGCTCTGCCGGTTGGCCGGAGTGCTCACTCTATGCAAATTCAAGCAGCATCTTGGGCCGAGTATAATCTCTTTCCCCCATTGATATTTGTAGGGCGGCATTGTGGTCTTCGCTGCATGCATTTGTATGGCATTATCGCACTGATGTTCAGACCAGAAGGGATGTGCAGTTCGGGGCGCGAGTGCTACAGGCCAGGCTTGCGAGACCCTCCCATTCTTGAATACTGGTCTGGTACATACCATGTGTCTGGACTGGAGAAAAGATAAGGAAGGTGAAATTAGGTCTTTAATTTTTTTTCCTTGAGTCTCTCCAGAATCCGCCTGTTTTCTGTATTACAGTGTAGGCGAGCCCAGATATGTGAGAAGATTAGTGATGAGTGACTTGGTTCTAGGACTTTGGTTTGGTTCTTCCCTACTTTAGGGACAGAGGATAACAGGCAAGTTTTCAAAGATTGTTGCCTTAACTATTACTCTTTTCATTATCAGTGATATGATTTGTAGATATTGTATGCATTTTATAACATTTCTCTTATGGAGTCTGCTTTGCTTTTAGAACACTGGTGTGAGAATGTGCACAGAACCCTTAGAGTGACATTGTCAAAACCTGTGGTTCCCAGTCTCCATCTGCTGGTGATGGGGCATAACCCATTCATCTGGATTGGACTGGAGAGACTCACAGAAAGAAAATTAGCAGGTAAGACCTAATTTCACCTTTTGTTAAACACTAATAAATATAAAATAAAATTTAAAAAATCAACTAAACCATATACCCTTCCAGTCAATTATGTTCCCCAACCCCTCATAAAATCCAAAATCTTCAAACAAGTAACAAGCACTTAGAACAGAGTAGTTATCAATCAAAAATTGTTCAAACAACTAGGTTTTTCCAATTATATTGAAACATCATATTAAATACACTCCTCCTTTAACTGATCTGGCAATCAATTCCATAGTATAGTCACTGTCCACCCAAAAATATGTTTCCTGGTACAGATTACATGCAATCCTGTGGAACACAGAGAACAGTTAGGAACATATTTCTTTAGTTTGAAAACTAGGCTAATATTAAGACACAAAATGCCATACATAAAAACTTAAAACTGAATTTTGGCCTCAATCAAGAACCAATGTAAAGCCCAGAAAAAAGGAGTCATCATCTTTCCGAGAGCTATTAATCATAACTTTAGCTGCCAAATTTTGAATTCTTCAAAGATTACTTAGTTTTTTGAGGGAGATCCAAGTAGATGGCATTACAATAGTTTATATGACTAATTGTAATTGCTTGCATCACTGTACGGAAATATTGAGGAGATGAAAAAGTAAGAAATTCCACCAAGCCGTCTTTGACACTGTTGCTACCTAAACCTCTAAAGAGTTCAGTATCCAAAATAACATGCAGGCTGTTGACCTGGAAAGACATCCAGATCACACACTTACATTCCATATGACCCCTGAACCCTGAATCTTTTTTTTTTTTTTTTTGTTACTGTCTGTCCAAAGGTCTTCTGGATTCAGCTTGCACCTTTTCTTAGAAGTTCAATGTGAGTTACATTTAAGTACACTAGGTATTTTCCTATCCTCGGAGGACTTACGATCTAAGTTTGTACCTGAGGCAAGGGAGGGTTAAATGATTTGCCTAAGATCCCAGGGTCTGGCAGTGCGGTTTGAACCAGGCTTCCCTGGTTCTTATTCCCCTTCTCTAACCACTAGGCATCTCTGTAGATAATTCTCTTCTCGTGTTCAGTGGTGGCCAAGAAAGCAAATAGAATGTAAGGAATTATAAAGAGAACAATGGTGAATAAAACAGAGAATATCATACTGCCTCTTTGTTACTCCATGGTGCGTGGTTCGCCCATTTGAATGTTGATATCCTATCTAGTTTTATTTCTGATCACAGTCCATACTTTTCATGCTAAGGAGGTTTGGGGATACTGCTCCCTTGTACAGCTGGCAGCTCTATGGAGGAGATTTGCCTGATTGCAATATGTATTTCAGTCCATATATTCATATCTCATTTTTCGGAAAGGGATTCATGACGTGACGGTAGATTTGGGCAGTTGATCCTCCAGAATCTCTTTGGGGTTTAGTCCAACCCCATCCCACCAAGGCCCAGATTTTCTCATTTCCAGGTTGCCGCCTCAAAAAAAACAATACAATTGAAAAAGTTTGTTGCCATCAAAAGCTTTTCTTTATGTCTGTATGTTGTAGCTTCTTTCACATTGTTTTCTCCCCTTTTCTGTTGAAGGCAGCCTGTATCTAGGGAGTCCCATTAATGATGATTTGCTGTCCTGCTTATTCTCAGAGAAAACTTAGCTATCTGTAGCAAGCTTTTTTCATGGACAGCAAGATTCAAGTCCCTATATACCCACCAACCCTCCCCTAGGAGTTTTCTTTCATGTAAGCTTTCTTAGAGGCTGAGGAGGTCCTGCAGAATAGTGACACATGCATGGTATTGCCTCTTTAAAAGCTTCTATAAGTTTTCTAAGCTGAAGAGACTTCTCTGAAGGGGCTCTGTTAGATGATGTTACCATATGTGAGGACTTGAATCCTGCTGTCCACAGAGAGAATACCTGGAACAGATAAGTTACTAGGGTTAATTAAGGTTGGTTTCTGCACATGTGATCTGTCTGCTTAAATCCCAATTCATCTATTATATTTATGCAATTTCTCTCTATAGAGAGTATGGCCTGCCTCTCAGAGGGATGTTCTGTACCTATCTGCCATTCGAATGATACCAGTGTTCACTGAAAATGACCCTGACACTTGGATTGTCTGTAACTTCTCTGTGGATCACGACAATGCTCCTGTAAGTAGTGCATACTGTGCTTACATAGCTTTCTTCCACTTTGCTCTGGTTGTCAATCCCTAGTCCTAGAAATGAAGGTTGTGTGCCATGGTTCAAGTTGAGCATCACAGCTGTGAGATTTAAAAATGTTTCAGAACCTACAAATCGGTACAAAATATTTTGCAGGAAACAAAGCTGGCTATCTTATTTGTTAACTAACAGTGTGTTCAGCAAGCACAAGTATTTCTCCTGGAGACAATGAGAGAAATTATATTTTTGTTCTTACATTAAAAAATGATTTCATATTGTCCTGCTAGACCAGTCTAGACAAGTGGATTGTGTCCCCCTATCAGCAGAGATGGAGACAGAAAAATTCTAGAGGCTTCTTATGACCTCTTCCTGCTATAATAGCCAATGCAGCTAGAGACACACTTTAGTATTTCTCTATCTTCAGCAGATGGTGGATGCATCGATGCAGGAAGAATCACTTGCAGGGTCGTATTGGCAAGGTCTTCCTGCTTGAGGAGAGAGTGAGAAGGCTGTTGTCTCACCTGGCAGCCTTCCAGGCACAGCGGGTGCCCAGAGTTTGGGATTACCTACAGATTCTTTGCTTAATGGTGGCATCAAGTGAAATGGTTCCTTTGGCTTGAGATTATATGAGGCCACTGCAGAGGTCCTTTGATGTCTCATTGGGCTTAAAGCTCTCAGTATTCTGAGGTTAGGCTCCCCCTCCCTCCATTAGTGGTATCCAGTTTGCTTTGGTGGGGACAGCTCCAACTTCTGAAGAAGGGCATGCCACTGGACGATCCTTCATGGCTTCTGTCGACAGATACGAGTCTGGCTGTGGAGCCCATCGCAAGAGCGGAATGGCTGAGGGCCATGGGAGAAGCCAAGAAGTGGCATGACAAATAAACTGCCTTGAAACAAGGACCATTCATTTGGCCTTGCTGTAACTCCAGTCCTTGTTCTGGGGCAGAGCAATCTGAATGACCTCCAGGAACAAGCAGGAATGTAGTCTTCACATATGGGTGACATCTGTACCAACGGAGCCCACGTGGGAGCGCTCCCCAGCATCCAGTTGGAAAGCTTTTGGGAGCACGCCACTGCACCTGCGCGACTGCCTTCCTGTCTTCCCAACTCCCTCTCTTCAGTTCTTCATTTTTCGTGGAGCCAACAGGAAGGAAATCCTATCACTGCAGAAAATCTTCTTTTTGTGGCTAGCGCCTCTGCCTTCCTGTCAATACTGGCACCGTCAAAGACATCACTTGTTCCCCTATTCTTTTCTTTTAATTCTTTCTTTATCTTTTCAAAACAAAACTTAGGCATAGACGCCCTTTTTAGGCCTTAAGCCTACCATAGCCTTCACATCCTTGAAGGCGTGAAGAAACCTACCAGTGGTTTCAAGAAATGTTCTAATTGTGCCAGCACCATCTCAGCGACTGACACACGAGACTGGTGTTTAAAATGCCTCGGTCCAGACCACCAGCCAAAAGACTGTCCCCTCTGTCAGAAAATGACATGGAGAGGCCTACAAAACTGGGCTTCTAAATTTTGGGCACTCTTCTCTTCGGATGCGATGTCGATGGCGTCCTACTCCATCCCAATCCACAGTCTCCACCTCACAGCTTGGCTGGTGAAAGCATAAGGCTTTGACCTTTCATGAAAGGTTAAGGAGATCCTTTTGACTTCTAGAAAGCCCTGCACCAGACGTTCATACGCTTTTAAGTGGCGTAGATCCTCTGTCTGGTATTTCCCGAAAGATCTCAATCCCTTTTCCCCTCCAGTGGAGTCGCTCCTCCAGTACATCCTCCACCTATCCTCGACAGGTCTAAAGACCAACTCGGTGAGAATCCACTTCATGCCATTGTGGCCTCTTACCATCTACTGGATGAACAACCCATCTCCACGCAGGCGCTAGTAGCGCGTTTCATGAGAGGTCTCCTGCTGTCCAAACCACCCATTAAGCCACCTCCAGTAGCTTGGGACCTCAATGTCATTCTAGTGCAGCCTCTAAAGCTGCCCTTTGAACTATTAGCCATGACCTTACTTAAGTTCCTCTCTTGGATGGTAATATTCCTAATTGCCCTTACTTCAGCTAGACACATTAGTAAGCTTCAGGCTTTGGTGGTTGATCCACCCTATGCCTGCTTCGACCATGACAGAGTCATCCTTTGGAGACACCTTTATGCCAAAGATGATGTCTCCTTTCCATTTAAACCAGTCAATTTACCTTCCAGTTTTCTTTCCTAAACCGCATGCATCTCCAGTGGAAACAATTCTGCACACTCTTGACTTCAAACATTGCGTTAGCTTTCTATCTCCAAAGGACTCGTTATAGCTTCTGCCTCTGTCCAGAATGCCAGAGATCCCAATGTCAGTTGAAAGTCCGGTTTCATGTGCAGGATGCCTGCATGCTGAAGCTCTCAGGAAACAAGTGGAGGAGCTCAGAGAAGAGGTGGTGAGGCTGAGGAGCATTCAAGATAGTGAGAAGTACATTGATGAGATGCTTCTTGAAACATCCAAGCTTTCCAGCAGAGGAGAAGATGAGAGCCTACAGAATGTCGAAGGTTGGACACAAGTCACCAGGGCCTGTAGCATCACCAATTCTGCTCCTTCAGCCCTTGAATTGAAGAACCATTATGCAGCCCTGGAAGTGGAGGAGGTGAAAGTATCCCAGGAAAAGAAGAACCAGAGCTCAAGCACTCCAAAGTTGCAGAATCAGTGACCACAAGGAAGCGAAGAGTAGTGGTGATTGGTGACTCTCTTCTGAGGGTACTGAGGCATCTATCTGCCACATGCTCAGTCTCTCAGCCTCCCTCAGCAGTGTCTGGTGTCGGAGAGGGAGTGGCACATTAAGGTACCTTGAAGCGATATGGAGGCCTCCCGGTGAGGGCTCCCTGTCTCCCAAGGGTTGCCCTGGCGAGGACCCCCTCTCCGACACCTGACCCAGTCACCCCGGCATCGGTGTCGCAGGCCCACTCCCAAGTGGGAGACCCGGATGCTGACCCTGGAGCACAGTGTTTCTGCATTCCTCGGTGCCCAGCCATGCCGGCACATGCCTCAAGACCACAAGGACCTCAACCTCAAGGACTCCCCGGGCCACCGCAATGACCCCCGAGAGCCAGAAGCCTCATGAGAATCCTCAGCTAAGGTCTCTATCTCTGTTCCAATCCTCAGGCGTGAGATCTTCTCGGGCGAGCGCTTACAGCTCTGGGCAAGTTTTGGCCTCGGAGATCTGGCACAGGTCATCAACCCATCTCGAGCCGGCTGACCTCAAGTCCTCCACGGACTACTCAGAGTGGGAGGCTGACGGGGAGACCTTCTTGGAGACTCAGTCCACTGAGACCTCCCCTCAGATCCATTCCCACCAACCCAGAGGTGGCGGTCACCTCCCGAGGACACCTCCTTTCTGGGGTTCATCCAAGACATGGCACAGGCCCTAGTGCTCGCCACTGAGTTAAAGGAGGAGCCCCGCGTGGAGGAGCTCGGATTTCTGCAATATAAAGCCCCTCCGAAAGAAGCTCTCTCAGTGTCGGTTCCTCCCATTCTGAACCAACTCCTCCTTTGCATGTGGGAGATCCCGGCCTCTATCTCTATTGTGAGCAAGCACCTGGATGCTATGTATAGGGTTCAACGGGGCTCAGGGTTTCACAAAGCCCAGCTTCCCCCACCTCGATGGTGGTCGAATCGGCCATGCGTAAGCTAAAGACTCATTCGTTGTCCCACAAGGCAGAAAGTCTTGTACCCTCGACACACTTGGGTGCAAGGCTTATCAGGGCTCCATGCTGTCATGCTGCATCCAAGTTTACCAATTATAGATTAGGATGTTCCTCCATGACCTCGCTAGAGAGCTCAGAGGCTTTGCAGCGGGCCTCGACGTAGACTATCTCCGGTGGTTTCAGGCCCTCTCAAAGTCTGTCAGAGAATGCTCGAAGTGCCTCTTGTGAGCAGCATACGACAGCTTCAAGTCTTCCGCCTGGGTGGCAGCAGCTGGCATTGGAGCCCGCCGGCAGACTTGGCTCCAGTCCTCGGACCTGGAACAGTGGGTCCAGGAGAAGCTGCTGGATGTCTCTTACCTCAGGGAGCAACTATTAGGCAAGCCCATAGTGGATAAGGCAACGGAGATTGAGACGGAGTACATGACTCATACTCGCCTCTCCCGGAAAACATCCTCCCTCCCCAGGAAGAAAAAGCAGAGTAAGAAACCTTTCTTCCATCGGAAGGGGCTCCCATACAGGGGCTACCCGGCCTATCTGCAGGCGTCAACCCACATTTAGAGCAGTCAGGGCAAGACTCTCAGTTCACGGCCCTCGTAAGCTGAAGGGTCCCAAGACCCAACCCCCAACCCCTGGCGCAGGCTCAACCACACTCGGGGTTTTGACACCATTGGTATAGCCTCTTGCCCTCTGGCAGGGCAACTGTCTGTCGGGGGGTGTCTGGTCTATTTCTCCCACAAGTGGGAGTTCATCTCCACTGACACCTGTCTTTTCCATCTTGCCCTGGCCCCTCCTCTGTACTTCCCCGGAGAACCAGGTCAACTTCTCCAGCACCAGGCCCTACTGAGTCAGGAGCTCACAAGACTCTTCGAGGATGGGGTGGTAGAACCAGTCTCACTGCACTTCCAAGGACAGGGGTTTTATTCCCGAAACTTCCTTGTCCCGAAGCGAACAGCAGGCCTTTGACCCATCCTTCACCTGCGGAACCTAGACAAGTTCCTGATGCGGTAGAGGTTCAAGATGCTCTCCCTTGGAGTGTTATTGCCCTATCTCCAGCAGGGCAATTGGCTATGCTCCTTGGACTTCAAGGATGCTTACGCTCTGTCACCTGGGGGCCAACCCAGCGCTTAGGGCACAGAGGTTTGGTCTGCCTGGGGATTCTAATTCAGGGAGTTTGGCATGGCATTTGCTCCTGCAATGCCTTAGGGGAATAGTAGTCCCTTTTACCCTCTGAGAAAAGAAGAAATTGTAGTTGAGTGGTTTCAGGCAAATGACAAGGATTTATTTCCCTTTCCAAGAAGATTAAGTGCATGTGGAAAACTTAGGACAGTTGCCGTATAATTGGCGTGAGGAATACATTCAGGAACTAAGGTAACCAGCCTCGTTAGCTTCAGGCTTTAAAACGTGCAGTGCTCAGTACAAACAGAAGTAAACAGCTTCTCATAACAAAAGAAAATGTTCCCTTTTCTTCTGCTGCTTTCCCAGCCTTCTTAATATGTTGTTCAGCAGAGAGATTCAATATGGTCAGCAAGAGACAAAGTGCAATCCATCTGATTATCTGCTACGTCATTGATATCAGAGTCTATCTGCATCTCTTCTAAGTCAGCGTCAGCTGGGTGTGTCTGCAAGCTGCTATACAGTGTTTTAAAACAAACTTCTTCTCTGCCTTCACGTGGCTTCCCTTTGTAGCACTCTAACGAGCAGGGCTGTAAAGTACCATATATACTGGAGTTGCTGCTTGGGGAGCCTAATACTTCCTGGCAACTACAAGGAAATATTTTAAAACCAGGTTCAAATCTGGACAAGTTGTGAAGCCTACCTTTTTGCTTTAAAGAGGAAGGAATTCTCTGTTCTGCTGGGTCAGAAAGGGTTCCAAACACCGGTTGTGTTTTCTTGCCTTTTAGCTTATCAGCTTCTGCCTCAGACGTGTAAATGTTCTCATGCCAGTATGTCTCTCTCCCTGGAGCCTCTGAGTTTTCCCAAGCCAGCCTCTCAGGAGGTCTCTCCTTCCTCCTGCCTTTACTGGATGGCACCGGCCCTGTGCTGCTCACACCTGGCTTTTGGGCTTTGGCTTTCTGGGTCCTTACTCCTCCTTGACTCCTTTTGGTCAGCGTGCTCCCTTGCTTGATCCCCTGCCGGATCCCTTGCCTTTATCTTTGCTCTTGTCCTGGCGTCTCTCCCTTCCTTGGAACTCCTGCTCCTTCTCTTCCTCCTCATTCCCATTCCCCTGGTCACATCTAATGACCACTTTTTATAATCCTCCTTCTCAGGGCTTAGCTCTGCCCCTCCCCCAACCAGGTGTTTCTCATTAACTCCTGAGCTTGGGGATACGTTACAGCATGGGCGTGCCTGTTCAGCTCGTGACTCTTTTTGTTTACCTTTTCCTTGAAAGCATTGAGCCATGTGCTCTGACTGCCTGTCAGTTTCTGAAACAAAACTCTCTTCTCTCCCTATCTCCATAGGCTCAGAAGGGTCTTCTACATGACAGCTCACATCCTCGCCCATCCCAAACAAACTACCTCCACTTCATGGTTCAGGGAAACCATTGCCAGTACAGAGTACTTCTCTTCGGCCTCGCATCCGTCCCGTGGGTCTTCACAAAGTGCCTGGTCATGGCTGCAGCCCACCTATGGCTGCAGGACACCTTCGTCTATCCATATCTAGATGACTGGCTCGTAACAGGGGGCACAGCCTCCGAAGCCAGGCAGGCCATGGACTACATCATTCGCCTCCTGAAGCATCTGGGGTTCGTGATCAATTATCCAAAGTCCCACCTCACTCCAGTTCAGTCCCTAGAGTTCATTGGGGCTTGCTTGGACACCCTATGGGCCATGGCTTTCCTTCCTCAGGAGAGGGCGGACCACCTCGTGTCCCTGGCGTCCGAAATGTGGTGCCACAGAGCTGTCTCGGCCTGGACAATGCTTCGCCGCCTTGGCCACATGGCCTCCACAGTCCATATCTCCAGACAAACTTGGTTGAATACTGCTGCCACACGAGTGGTCCCTCCACTCATACCAGCTTGCTCGAGTGTTTCGAATCTGGGGAACACCAGATAATAGACATCTTTGCAAGTCCACAAAATGCCAAACTTCCCCGATTCTGTTCCAGAATTCCGGCTCAAAACTGTCAGGCAAGAGATGCTTTCCTACTCCACTGGGGACAGGACTTCTTCTATGCCTTCCCACCCATTCCCCTCATTCCCAAGATTTTATTCAAACTTCAGAGAGACAGAGGCCGTATGATACTCATAGCTCCACGTTGGCCACGGCGAACGTGGTGTCCTCTTCTGCGTCTCTCTCAAACCACTCCTCTGGAGTTGGGGAATGTTCCAGATCTCCTGTTGTAGGAGGACAGATCTTTACTGCATCCCAATCCCCAGCCCCAGGGCCTGGTTACTGAAAGCCTAGAATTCCAGGATGTTAACCTTTCTCAGCAAGTAAAGGATATCCTCCTGGCTTCCAGAAAACCCTCCACAAGACGTCCCTACGCTTTCAAATGGAAAAGGTTCTCTATCTGGTGTTCACAAAAGGGACTTAACCCCCTTGTAGTACCTGTAGAGTTGCTACTAGAGTATCTTCTACAATTAACAACTTCTGGTCTGAAGACCAATTCAGTTAGGGTCCATCTTAGTGCTATTGCTGCTTTTCATAAACCTTTCGATGGACAACCTATTTCCTCTCATCCACTTATATCGAGATTTATGAGAGGCCTACTTTTAACAAAACCTCCCATTAAACCACCACCGGTGGCATGGGATCTAAATCTTGTTCTTGCTCAGCTTATGAAACCACCCTTTGAACCTTTAGCCACTTCAGACCTAAAGTTTCTTTCATAGAAAGTTATTTTCCTAATTGCCATCACTTCTGCAAGACGCATTAGTGAACTACAGGCATTAGTAGCTGAACCTCCTTATGCAAGGTTTCACCATGATAAAGTAGTCCTCAGGACTCATCCTCACTTTCTGCCAAAGGTGGTTTCGCCTTTTCATTTAAACCAGTCAGTTTATCTTCCTATATTCTTCCCTTGGCCTCATGTCTCCAGTGCGGAAAGAAATCTTCACACATTGGATTGTAAAAGAGCCTTGGCTTTTTACCTCCAAAGAACTAAGCCACATAGAAAATCTTCTCAGCTTTTTGTGGCTTTTGACTCTAGTCATTTGGGACTTCCAGTTTCTAAAAGAACTCTGTCAAATTGGATTGCAGATTGCATATCCTATACGTACCAGAGTAAGGGACTTTCTCTCGAAGGCCATGTCATGGCTCACAGTGTGAGAGCAATGGCAGCCTCAACGGCTAACCTTCGTTCTGTCTCTATTGATGACATCTGCAAAGCAGCCACTTGGACTTCGGTACACACCTTCACAGCCCACTATTGCTTAGACAAGGACTCCTGTCGGGATGCCTCGTTTGGCCAGGCTGTTCTACAACATCTCTTCCATACTTAATACAACTCCTACCCACCATCCACAGTTTGGATGCCTAAGGTCCATGGGAGGAAGCATGACCTATCTCACCTGGGTTCGCAGCTAACTGGGGTCACCCCTTGGCATCTTTCCCATATTTGAAGACTACATTCCTGCTTGTTCCTGGAGATAGTGTAGTTACTCACCTGTAACAGGTGATCTCTGGGAACAGCAGGAATTTAGTCTTCACAACCCACCCACCTCCCCTAGGAGTTTGTCTCTATCTCTCTCTTTCTCTACTTCTCTCCTTTGGTCTCAGCTGTAAACTCAACTGAAGTGAGAGAGGTACAGAGGCGGGAAGGTAGCGCGCATGCACTGTGGGATGCTCCCAAAACCTTTCCTATTGGACGCTGGGTAGCGTTCTTGCGCGGGCTCCTTCGGTACCGCCGATACCCATATGTGAAGACCAAATTCCTGCTGTTCCCACAGATCACTTGTTACAGGTGAGTAACTACGCTTTATGGTGGTGGGAACCATGAGTTAACCAGGCAGCAGCAATATTCAGCTGTTGTCCGGTGAGCCATAATCAGCTATATTTATGAAAGCTGAATATCTCCACTAATCAGATTGCAAAATTCCAATCCAGGCTGCTTGGCTATGGCCCTGGTATTAAATGTTGGGGGGTGAAATTAAAGCAGTGGCCAGGCTGGCTGCAAGTAGGTTTATGAACAGGCAGATGTCAGCTCACAGACCATGCATTGGTTTTTCAGCAGCATTAAGAGAAGAGAGATCTTTTCTGAAAAACTGTCGTAGTTTGCAGCTCAAGGGCAGAGGATCATTGGCCCCTATTGTACTTTGCCCAGGAGCAACCAGGTGAGGGGAAAGTGGAATGGTTTGGGAGAACAACCCTGGCAGGGTTTGCAGGGAAGAATCACCTAGGGAGACACCGTGAAAAAGGGAAGACATATCCTAGAAAGTGTTATGGGGGGAAGGGGAAGGAGGACCCAGAAAGAGTAGACCACGTTCCCTCTAATACTAGTACCACTATTACTCATTTATATAGCGCTACAAGGCCTACACAGCACTGTACAGACACATATAAAAGACGGTCCCTGCTCATCAGAGCTTACAATCTAATCAAGACAGACAGTACAGTAGATGGGAATAAAGGTACAGTAGGAAAGGGTAATGAGACAGAAGAACAAAGGATTGTATTCCACTCCTTAGCAATCTTTGCTTTAGGGCTTTGAATTTGAACTTAATCCACTGTCTGCCAGTTACCAGCACCTAGGCTGTGTCTTTAAAAAGATAAAAAGCATTTGTATAAACAAAATTGAGCTCTTTGAGCTTTGCATTAGAAATGTTTTG
Organism: Ichthyophis bannanicus; assembly: GCA_033557465.1. Classification (NCBI taxonomy): domain Eukaryota; kingdom Metazoa; phylum Chordata; class Amphibia; order Gymnophiona; family Ichthyophiidae; genus Ichthyophis; species Ichthyophis bannanicus. The sequence goes on from CM066032.1 coordinate 341,726,498, forward strand.
CAACAGAATATAATCAAAATAAGCATAACTATCTCTTATATCTGAACAAATAGGGGTTACCTACATGGAGCGGTGGGTACACCCCTAAACAAAGGCATGGGGAGGGATGACCTGCACAGAGCGGCAAGTGCACCTACTCTTGCCGCCTTGCAGGGCAGACTAGATGGACCATACTGGTCTTTATCTGCTGTCATATACTATGTTACTTTATAAGTTTGCTTTTACATCTCTGAAAATTAGGATACAGATACAGAAATGGAACAGATGATTTCATGCTATCTGCTTCATAGCTTTGATTCTTATAGTAAATCCTGTATTTGATTTATGTGTCAGTTGAACAATCGATGTGTTCGTGCCAAAATCAACATTGCTATGATCTGTCAAACATTGGTAAGCCCGCCTGAAGGTAACCGGGAAATAAGCAGAGACAATATTCAATGCAAGATCACATACGTAGCAAATGGTATGTATTCAATTTTTCCAATAACTTTTCCATTTTACCTGAGTTTTTATATTGTCATTCTGTTTGCTATTCCAAGTTGACGAGTGAGCAAAAAATGCACAGGAATACAGCTAAATCGTCCCCTAAGCAAGCCTAGATATTTTATTAAAAGCATAAGAAACTAAGCGACACCTGTTTACTAAAGTGCAGTAAGTTTTGCAGTTGCCCTGTGTGTGTTGCAAAACTTTCCACATGGTAACTGCAAAGCCTCTATGGTAACTGTTGGGGGGGGGGGGGGGGCATGTCCAGCATCTGCTTATGCAGTTAACGCACAGGGCAAACATTTACTTCATCTTAAGCATGTTGCCAGTAGTGTGGTTGCATGTGTTTTATTGGCAATGCACTAAAAGAAAGACATCTTCCAAAGCCCCCTGTAACATCACCAATATGGAAACCCTCCACTCCTGACATCACCAATACGTATCCCCACCCCCTTGACACCCACCTACAACATCCCCCCAGCTAGTCGGGGGGAACAGGAGCGATCCTCAGACACGCCTGCCCTGTTGATGTCTCAGGATCAAAATGGCACATCTGACCCCTAGCAGTAGCCTCACAGTACTACCACTAGGCGTCAGACTGCCAAATAAGGGATGTATTGAGATTACTACTAGGGGTCAGAGGCATATCCAAGGATCTCTTATGCTTTCCACTAGCCACCAGAGGTGGTGGGATTTGATTACTCATGTTGGGGAAGGGTTCTTTTTAAATATAAACAGCGATAAGTGCAATACCACTAACGCTGATGCTCTTACTGCCTACTCTTCAGGAGGTGATAAGTACAATCTCCAGGAACAAGCAGGAATGAGTCTTCACATATGGGTATCGTCAGTACCAACGGAGCCTGCGCGGGAACGCTCCCCAGCATCCAGTAAGAAAGCTTTTGGGAGCATCCCACAGCGCCTGCGCGCTGCCTTCCCGCCTTTCCCAACCGCCTCTCTCCAGTTCTTCTTTTCCGCGGAGCCAGCAGGTCGTGTTCCTGTCACCGCAGAAGAAGTTCTTAATTTTTTTCTTTATTTTTCTGTGTCGCGTCTGCCTTCAATGTCAGACCGGTACCGCCGGTCTTTTCTTTTCTTTTCTTTCTTTCTTAAAAAAAAAAAAAAAAAAAACTTTTATTTCTTCAACTGTGCATTTTCAGTTTGGGCCTTAGGCCTAAATATTTTCTCCTCATGGAGAAGCCCGCTTCCGGGTTTAAAAAGTGCACAAAATGTGGATCGAGATGCCTCCGGGCTTGTCCTCGAGGATTCGGCTCCGGCAAAATTACCCTGGCAGGAAGTTCCGGTTTCCAAAGCATTATCTATGGGGTCACAGGTTGACATCGATGGCTTGGCCTCGACCGATCACCTATTGCCGTGTTCTGGGGTACCGGTGGTCTCCACTGGTACCGACTTCCAGACTTTGGTGGCGTCGATGGATCAGAAAATTCTATCTCCAGGAACAAGCAGGAATGAGTCTTCACATATGGCTACGTCGGTACCGACGGAGTCTGCGCGGGAACGCTTCCCAGCGTCCAATCAAAGAGCTTTTGGAAGCATCCCACCACGCCTGTGTGCTGTCTTCCCGCCTTTCCCAACTGCCTCTCCTCAGTTTTTGTTTTTCCGCAGAGCCGGCAGGACGTCCTCCTGTCACCGCAGAAAATTCTTATTTTTATTTTTTAGTTTTCTTGTGGTCGCGGCTGTCTTCCCGACGCCACCGGTACCGCCGGTGTTTTTCTTTTCTTTTCTTGAAAAATTTTCCTTTTCCACGGGATATTTTTTCTTCATAGTGTCCCACAGTCTCTTAGGCCTTCTAAGCCTCTTCTTTTTCCTTCATGGAACCGCCAGGCACTTTCTCCAAGAAATGTTCACACTGTGGCGGTACAATTTTATTTTTAGACCCTCAAAGTCGGTGTCTAACCTGCTTGGGTCCTGACAACAGTTTGGTGAGAAGAGTTCTTCAACATCGAGGTTCCCTCGATACGCGGTTGCCCTCCAACTTCGGGGCACCGTCCCCTTCTTCTTCCACACAGGATCAGGTAACCCACAAACAGTCTGTTAAGACTAGCCAGTCCTCGAGTGGTAGGTCTCATGCACAGCATGAAGACGGCTCCGGCCTTGCCCTCGAGGGCCCACTGACTTCAAAACCCCGGCGGGAGTCTTCGGTCTCCAAAGCAGATAAGGGGTTTCAGGTTGTTCCTGAGGTTCACCCCTCACAGAACATACCTCAGCCGTGTCCGGTGGTGGCATCCGCTTCGAGCGGTACCGATACCCCTGCATCGGCACTGGTGTTGGATGAAACACTCCTCACCAGGGATTGTCATCTGGCGTCCTCGGTACCTTCGGGACCGGTGGATACACTCCAGACTGACTTTCCATTATCGGTACCAGTACCGATACTACCACCGCCGTCGGTACCCTCCAGACGTGCATCGATAGACTCACTTCCTTCGATGTCGAGTCTGGAATCGATCTCCAGTCTGGAGGACTGGGTACCGGCTCTCGGCGGTACCGAAGGCTCGGTTCCGATGATTCGGATCCACAACTCTCGGTTCCTTCGAGGCCGATTGAGTTGCCACTGGTTGACCCTCCTTCACCGGTGTCAGACACGGTACCGAAATCGGTACCGATGACCTCATTACCTTTACGGTCGGTGCCTTCCATGCTTCGCTTATCAGGCTCTCTGCCCTCGATGCCGAGTTTGGAATCTATCTCTAGTCTAGAAGACGCGGTACCAATAGGTTTTGGTACCGACATCGATCGATACCGGTGCTTCGATACCGAGGACAGTGGCCAGAGGGTTTCGGTCACCTCGGTACCGATTGAACTGTCACCGATGGCTACTTTGATGTCTTTGTCGGGCTCGACTCCGACATCGGTACCGGTTTTGACATCGGTACCGGTATCCACAGTAGCATCGTGGCCAACTGCTACCATGCTTTTTTCAACAGGATCGCTCCATTCTATACCAAGCTTGGAGTCGATACCTGGCATGGACAATGTGGTAAGGACGGTTGCTGCTCCTGATACCCAGTATCAGCAACCATCCCTTAAGCATTCCACACTGCACTGTGCAGGATCTTCTATTCCTATATATTTGGATACCTCTGTGGGTGCTCAGGCTAGTTCTTTAAATCTAACCTGTCCAAAAGACTTGCCTGTTGGGGATCCTTCTTTTCAGAGTTTCCTCCTGGATATAGCAAGATCCCTTGCCATTCCTATCCCAGGACATGATCCTGCACAAGGCTCTCTTTCTACCAAAGCAAAGGAGAACATAATGCTTCCTTTGCATCATTCCTTGCAGGATCTTCTTCTAGGAATGTGGGAAACACCTTTAAGGGTACCCCCACCTCCCAAGGCAACTGATCTCTTATATCAAGTGCCCCCCTCTTCAGGGTTTCAAAAGACTCAACTTCCTCATCATTCCATAGTAGTGGAATCAGCAATGAGGCGGGTAAAGAGTAAGAAAAAGCACTCTTCTTATCCGCCAGGTCGTGAGTCTAAGACACTAGATGCCTTTGGGCATCAAACCTTCCAGACATCTATGCTTTCTGCAAGAATTCTCTCATATATTTTTTATATGAGTCTATCTCTTGAGGAGGTCACAAAGCAATTACATCTTTTGACTCCTTTCCTTCCAGATTCCAAGAGTGCAAACTATTCCTCACTGCTTAAGCATATCCAGAATATCTCTTGGTTTCTTTCTCGTGCTTCCCTAGACTCTTTTGAGTCTGTTAGCAGGACTTCTGCTATAGCTATAGGGGCACGACGTAGAGCCTGGCTCCAAGCTTCAGACTTGGACAAATGGGCACAACAAAGACTGGGACATACTCCTTGCACTGGAGAAAATCTTTTCAACAAGGAGTCTTTACGTCAGGTTACTCAGTTATCTGCACCTTCTTCTGTCCCAGTAGGTAGGAAATGTCCTACCAAACTTTCTTCCCACAAGAGAAGAAGGTTTTATTCATCACTTGCCCATCATACAGATGTTCCCAAACAGGGGAAGCATCGTTCTGGTCTGAAGAATCCAACCTCTCACCAGGCTCAGCAAACCCAGCAACCGCAGGGTTTCTGATCAATCATCATCAGATGCTTGTGACTCTTTGGGTTAGAATCTACAGTTACTTCTTCTCAATGGAAGCAATCCACTGCTGTCATTCTAAATCCTAAATATGGATCTCTTCCCAAGGACATCCATTCTTTCTATGTTCTATGAGCTGTCAGGATGTTCATGCTTCTACGTCACAGGGTTCTCCTCTTCTTCCTGCTAGGGTAAGAGGTCTAACCACTATCAAATGATAGTTTCCTGTGCCAGCATGTTTTTTCCTTTCTATAGATTTACTATTTTGTAAGTCGTCTTCAGCTCCATTCTTTTTACCCTCTTACCAGGTTTTTCCTCTGTAAGAGCAGTATTCCTTCACTGGAGGGCTTTTTCTTCAGCCTCTCTAGTTTTGCTACTTTTCCAGTGCGGAGTTCTCTTTTCTGAGTTAACTCCTCCTCTTCACTCTTGCCTTGCAGCAGTTCTTCAGACATGGCCAGAGTTTTCTACTCTTGTTCTGTCTGTTCTTCGGTTTTTGAACAGTACCATTTTTCTGCTGTCTGACAAGCAGCTGCCAATGCAGGAGCCTTTGTTTGGACCACTGGTTCTTGTCCTTCAGCAACCAGATCTGTCCTCCACTAATACTCTGTCTAGTCTTAGTAGTGGCTCCAAGTCAGTGCTGTCATCTGTCTTGGAATTATTTTCACTACAACCTTGTTGGATTGTCTTCTCTTTCTGCCATCTCCATTTCCCTGGGTTTGGCAGCATAGTTGACATAGGTACTGGCTCTCCTGCAGCCAGTTCTATCTCCTCTTTCTCCTGCATCATGCTCTCTGCAATTCTACAAAGAAGCTCTCCACTATGGGCCCTTGCTAGAGAGCATGGGGGGCTTTTTCTCTAACAGCTATACTAGATGGTTGAAAAAGGCTTTTTCAGTCATGTCTCCCATGACTAGAAAAGTTCTCCTTTTATTATAAAGGACATAGGCCTCCTCTTACGTGAAAGCTTAAGGAGTTGCTCATTCCCTGCTTGGTCCATAGTATTTCCAGTTGGGAATATGTTTTCTCCTTCCAGCTCGTCCTCATGGTAAGAACGCATGATACCTTTTTGCCCTTAAGCAGGTCAGCATGGTATCTCATTTTTATGCGTCTTCTATTCACTTACCATGCCAGAGTTCTAGAATACTCGGGACTTGCTGGCTGCAGACTGATATCATCCTCTGCTTTTTACGTAACCATCCTGGTTATTCCACTACCTAGCATCCCTGTAGTTCTTAACCAGTGGAAATTGATTCTCTATATATCTTCTCAAGTACGTTCCACCTTCTTGTTGTTAGATGAATCTTTCCTTTTCACTTTTTCCTATGTGAATATCATTTGTTCTCCCTGTTCTCCCTGTTAAGAAACTTGTTCATTGTACATCCGAGTTATTTTTACCTGTTTATTGTAAGCACAAATCACTAAACTGAGATGTGTAGATTCAATGTTTTATTGTAAACCGCACTGATCTTAAATAGCGCGGTATAAAAGAAAATGTAATAAATAAATAATAAAATAAAAATAAAAATATCTCTGTCTGCTTCATTGCAGACTCCCATATAGAGGCCTATATATATATATATATATATAATATATATATAACTAATAATAATAAGGAAAAACCTTAATGCAAAACTAATTTCATCCAATAATATTGATAATGTAGACACACTAACTATAAAAATTAAAACCACAAAGATATGCTTAATATATAGACCCCCAGAATACAATACAAACAACACTGATAACCTAATTGAACTACTGGCATCATCCACTGACACAAACCCAATAATACTAATGGGTGATTTTAATCTCCCCTCAACACCTAACAACCAACCAAACCACTTCACAGAAGCAGTAAGCAACTTAGACTTCCATCAAATAATAACAGAACAAACACATAAAAAAGGAAAAACACTTGACATGGTATTCCTACCAAACTCACTTCATAACCTATATAACTCCAAATCACTCTCAAACATACCAGTCCCCTGGTCAGACCATTACCTTCTGAAATTTGATATTACCATCCCTGACAACAATCACACTAAACGAACACAACCCCCACAAAATAAGAGATTTAGAAAGTTTAATGAGGAAGAATTCTTAGATCAAATAATTCCTCACCTCACCTTAACACCTACAAATTTGGAAGAAACTATCAAATCCTGGAACAAAACTATCTCACTAGCAGCAGAAAAAAAACCTAACCTGTCTCAACATAATAGAAACGACAATATAATTGATAAAAAGGATGCCCCATGGTTCAACATGACACTTAAAAATCTTAAAAGACAACTAAGAATGGAAGAAAGGAAATGGAGGCAAAACAAATCTCCAATAACCTATGAGAAATACATAAATACCCTACACACATATAAAGTAACAATAGACAATTCTAAGAGAAACTACTACTCTAACTTACTCAATAACTCAATTAACCGACCAAGAGAATTGTTCTGTATAATACAGAAGCTAACAAACAAAACATACAATTCAGATGAAATATCCATAGATATTACCCCACAAGACTTAGCTCAATACTATATCAATAAAACAAAAATACAAACAAATAACCCCTCAACAACACACACTGAAATGAACCACACAACCTCTCATAACTGGTCCAATTTCAGCCCAATTTCAAAGACCACACTCAAAGCAACCATATCTAACATCAATACAACCACATCATATCTTGACCCATGCCCAGTTGACTGGATAAAAAAGACACTCTCAATACTCTCTCCCTTCATCCTCCCCATGGTTAACATTTCACTAGATGAAGGATACTTACCACCATCACTCAAACATGTTCAAATAAGACCAATACTTAAAAATAAAACACTAGACAAATTATCCCCAAAATCATACAGACCCATATCGAGCATCCCTTTCATGGCCAAACTTATTGAAAAAATAGTTCAAACCCAACTACAGGATTTTATTGACACCTTGAACCTCCTTGACGAACACCAATATGGCTTCCGACCATTCCATGGGGTCGAAACATTGCTAACAGTCCTTTACGACACCTTACTAAGAGGAATTGATGACACAAAACAAGCCTTCATACTAGTATTCCTCGACATCTCTGCCGCATTTGACAGCGTAAACCATATAACAATGCTCAACAGACTTCAACAAATAGGAATTACATCCACTGTCTATAACTGGTTTAAATCTTACTTATCAAACAGAACCCAAACAGTAAGAATTCTTAACCAAACATCCAACACATTCAACCAAACACAAGGCCTCCCACAGGGATCCGCACTATCAGCACTTTTGTTTAACATTTACCTACAACCAGTCAGCAACATCTTTAAACGTCATGGCGTCCATTATCATATATACGCCGACGATATAATGTTTTACCTCCCATTTAAAATCCCACACCCTCCACTACAACAAATAACAGAATGCTTTAAAGAACTAACAATATGGCTCAGCGATCAGAACCTACACATTAACTTCTCAAAAACTGACATACTATATATTACTAAAAACCAAACATACACACCTCCAAGCACCATCACACTTGATAACCATGAGATCAACATAAAAAAAGAAATAAAATACCTAGGTGTGATACTTGACAATAAGCTTAACATGGATTCACATATAAAATATCTAACAAAAAGCATACACTACAAACTTAAGACCTTGAGACAACTAAGACCTTTAATTCACTTACAAGACTTCATAACCATAATTCAAGCTATCATAACCCCACATTTTGATTTTGCAAATTTAATCCTTAATGGCATCACAAAGCAAAACATTAAAAAGATACAACTAACTCAGAACATAGCAGCAAGGATAATAATGAATATAAGCTCAATCGAACATATCACACCGACCTTGGCTGAACTCCATTGGCTACCTATTCACAGCAGAATAAAATAGAAGATTCTACTAACTACATTTAAACTAATAAATAACTTAGCGCCATCAGTACTCAATACACTCATCAATGTAGAAATAGATAAAAGATCACAAAGGAGTAGAAACACAAACACTATTGCAGTACCAAAAGACTACACAAAAGCTAGAAAACAAACCAACATGAGAGCCTTCTCTCATTCAGCACCTATCCTCTGGAATAACCTTCCTGACAACATTCGCCTACTATCAGACATAAAGGAATTTAGAAAAAAACTGAAAACCCATTTATTCTCATTACACTATAACAAAGGAGCAGAAACTAGCCAGACTACACAAAGAGACACAGGTTAACTAACAAATACAACCATTATATAACTACGTGCCTTGAAGATTAAATTAATGTTTACACCTACAAGCGATATATGACAATTGTAAATATCTACTATGTACATATGTTCTAATAGTTTAACGTTCTAATAATTTACTGTTTAAATATTATTCTGTTACCTGTACCTAGTTCACCTGTTCTATGTAAAATGACTTGGTATGATACTATCCATACCATATAACATAATGTTCATTGTAAACCGCACTTGATACTTGTGAAAGAGCGGTATAGAAATAATTGTTAAATAAATAAATAAATAAATAAATATATATATATATATTCATACCTATAGCATACATCTTACAGATGTCTATGCCTATCATTTGTGTGTATTCTATGCCCTTCATATCTCACTATAGATATATCCTTCTATATCTATATGATATATATATATATATATATATATCTCAAGATTTCTTACTATGGGTAGATATGTTTTTGTATTTATCTACCTGACTGTTCAGGCTCATATAGCTATATGATTCTGACAGATGGGCTTTACCCATTCTTATGCTATCCAGCATGTTTTTGAGGTTACACAACCACTTCGGTGGTGGTTAACTTCCACCATAACCTTACGGTTAGATACCTCTGAAGCTCTCCATGTCCCAATATCTCTCCAAGCTGACTCCAGTTAGGAGAGACATTGCCGATCTTCAGCTAATCACAGGCTCTAACGCCTCCAGCATTTGTCCTTCCTTTTGGGATACAAGGGGTTCCCATACCCTTTCCCCCCACAAGGACTGTGCCTGTTTTGTCCAAATCGGTTAGCCTTTCTCTTTTGTTTCTAAGAGTAAACCACTCTGCTGCCAAAAGAGTTCCGTTTTTGTCATAAAGCCTTACGCTGAAGGCCCACCGTTTTTGTACTACACCGGTTTTTCCTACTGGGGTTACCTGTTACCTTTCAGGATTCTGACCTCCACTATTTTTCCTACAGGTTTATTACCTCCACTTACAGTGAGGTCTTCTTGAGGTTCCTCTACTGGGTTTCCCAGTAGATCCCATGAACCTCTATACTTCTATCAAATCCTGTCATGGGAGGTCCATATTGCAATATTCTTTGCAATATCATTGATGACAATTATCATCCACACATGGGTTAGCTGTTCCATAGCATCTTTCTTTCTTCAACTCCTACCCTCCATCCTCAGGATGCCTGGTATTGTTGGGTATAGCATGTTCCAACCTATGACATGCTAGGACTCCAGGCATCTCAGCTTGGGAGTCCCCATATGTGAAGACTCATTCCTGCTTGTTCCTGGAGATAACACAGTTACTTACCTGTAACAGGTGATCTCTGGGAACAGCAGGAATAAGTCTTCACAACCCACTCACCTCCCCAGGAGTTGTATCTCTATCTATCTTTCCTTTCCTCTCTCTCTCTCTTTGTCTCAGCTTTAAAACTTAACTGAGGAGAGGCAGTTGGGAAAGGCAGGAAGGCAGCATGCAGGCGTGGTGGGATGCTTCCAAAAGCTCTTTGATTGGACGCTGGGAAGCGTTCCCGCGCAGACTCCGTCGGTACCGACGTACCCATATGTGAAGACTTATTCCTGCTGTTCCCAGAGATCACCTGTTACAGGTAAGTAACTGTGCTATCCATGCAGCGCACCCTTACGGCGTTCATGCAGGCTTCGACGCCTTTGGTACCGCAACAATCCCCGTTGCCGGTACCGACTCCGGCATCAGCACAGTTCCCGGTGCCGGTACCGATTGCATCGACATCGGCTTCGGTGTCGACTGCAACGGTACCCTGTCCTATGATGCCCATTGGTACCGAACCGGTACCACTTACTCCCGATGTCGATCCCACTCGGTACGCATATCGGGCTTTACAGGAGCATCCAGACAGGCGATACTTCGATTCCTCCGAAGACTCTGATGAGTCGGAGGCTTCTGTCGATGCACCGGTACTACTTCCTCAGGAGTCTGCTTCTCCAAAACGAAGAATGTCTCCTCCAGAGGACTTGTCTTTTCAAGACTTCATTAGGGAAGTGGCTAGAGGCCTCTCTATTACAGTGGCCTCTGACTCAGAGCCTAGAGCCAAGCAATTAGATATTTTGCAATATCCTAAGGCTCCTAAGGAAGCAGCTACCTTACCTATTCATGAGATTCTTTATGATCTCATGTTGGGCATGTGGGAGACTCCTCTCACCACCTCTCCTCATTCTCGTAGGTTGGACACTATGTACCGTGTCCCTCCCTGTCCTGGTTTTCATAAGACTCAGCTTCCTCACCACTCTATTGTGGTTGAGTCTGCTATGAAGAAAATAAAGAGTGCAAAGAGACACTCATCTAACCCTCCAGGACGTGAATGTAGGACTCTAGATGCTTTTGGCCGAAGGATTTTCCAGGCCAATATGCTTGCTGCCAGAATCAACTCCTATAGTCTCTATATGGGGATGTTTTTAAAAGAAGTCACAGATCATCTGCAGACTTTAGCTCCTTTTATTTCAGAAGAAATATGTAAACTCACCACAGTCTGTTGATTGAAATGAGTATTCCTGTTTAATGTAAACCGCGCTGATGAAAAAGAGTGCGGTATAGAAGAAATACAAATAAATAAATAAATAAATAAGATAAAAGGCAGGAATTTCTCACTTGGCTCAAACATGCCCAAGATGTTTCCAAATTCTCCAACCGTGCAGCCTTTGACTCTTTTGAGTGTGTAAGCAGAGCCAAGGCTATTGCCATAGGTGCACGCAGAATTGCTTGGTTACAAGCCTCTGATTTGGAACTCTGGGTCCAAGATGAGTTGGGAAACCTTCCTTGTACAGGTGAAAACCTGTTTGGCAGGGATTGGCAAGCAAAGGCCACTCAGATGGATGCTGAGAACTCTGCTTTGGATCGACTTTCAAAGTCTACCTCTGCCCCTGTTAAGAAAAGATTGTTTAAAAAGACATCTTTTTCTAAAAAGGATAGATATTATCCTGCTCATGGGCAGACATCTTCTGCAGATCGTTTTGCTGCAAAGCGTCAGCAACCACCTAAACAGGCCAAGTCAAAGGCTGCCAGGCCTACCACAGCCCAGCAGCCTCAACCTCCTCAGGGCCTTTGACTTGCAACTAGAGAACTTAGCCTTTCTAGCTCTGGAAAAACCAGAGCCCCTCACCATTCCAGGAAGGTTGACTTACTTTGCTCCCAGATGGGAGCAAATCACAGCAGAGCAATGGACCCTCTCCATCATAAAGGAAGGATACAAGCTTCATTTCTTGAGTCTTCCTCCTCACACCATGGTGAAACAGTTCAATTCTCCAACATCTCTCCTCAACCTTCTAGGTCAGGAGAGTGCTACCCTTCTTGCCCAAGGGGCAATAGAAGAAGTACCTCTAATTCAACAGGGCTCAGGGTTCTACTCCCCTTATTTTCTTATCCCAAAGAAAACAGGGGGCTACAGACCCATATTAGATCTCAGAGAATTGAACAAGTTTCTATTCAAGGAGAAATTCAAAATGATTTCTCTAGGGGCTCTGCTTCCATACCTTCAGAGTCAGGACTGGCTTTGTTCTCTAGATCTCAAGGATGCGTACACCCATGTCCTTATCCATCCAACACACAGAAGGTTCCTTCGGTTCCTTTTTCAAGGAAAGCACTACCAATACAGGGTACTTCCTTTCGGTCTGGCCTCTGCACCAAGGGTGTTCACAAAATGCTTGGCAGTAGTAGCTGCATTTCTCCGCACTCTAGGAATATTCGTATTCCCATATCTGGACAACTGGCTCATTCGAGCCCCATCCCAGTCAGAGGCACAGACTTGTCTAACCTGCACAATGCATATCCTTCAGTATTTGGGACTAGTAATAAACATCCCAAAATCCAATCTCACCCCTACTCAGTCTCTGGAGTTCATAGGGGCCTTGCTGGATACCACAACTGCAAGGGCCTATCTTCCTCAGGCCCGTTGCCTACGTCTGGTGCAGTTAGCCTCCCAGATTCAGATAAAGTCCCAGTTAACTGCTCAAGAGATGTTACAACTATTAGGCCACATGGCATCCACCATGCATGTGGTTCCATATGCTCGCCTTCACATGACTTTGCCTCAATGGACTTTGTCCACCCAATGGACTCAGGCATCAGGTTGCCTGTCAGACAAAATAGCAAACTCCAGTTGCCTTTTTTGGTCTCTCCAGTGGTGGAAGTTCTCTCAAAACCTGTTGCTGTGGTCCCCTTTTCAGCAACCGCTACCCCAAGCAACTCTCACAACAGATGCTTCTCCAAGGGGTTGGGGAGCTCATATGCAGGATCTCTCCACCCAGGGCATCTGGTCTCCACAGGAGACTTCTCTGCATATCAATCTCTTGGAACTCATAGCAATTTTCTTAGCTCTCAGAGTGTTCCATTCCCTGCTCAGCTACAGGACAGTCCTCATCCATACGGACAACCAAGTAGCCATGTTCTATGTAAACAAGCAGGGAGGGACTTGGCTCTCTGTCGCTTTGCAACAAAGCTTTGCGACTGTGGGCCTTCGCCAGAGAGCATCACATCCATCTTCTGGCAGTATATCTTCCAGGCGTTCAAAACTCTTGGGCGGACAGACTCAGTCGAGTTCTGCTTCCACACGAGTGGTCCCTCCACATGGACCAGATAGCCAGGATCTTTCGAATTTGGGGACCCCCGGACATAGACCTCTTTGCAAGTCCGTAGAATGCCAAACTTCCCCGGTTCTGTTCCAGAATTCCGTGTCAGGGAGTTCAGACCAAGGATGCCTTCCTCCTTCACTGGGGTCAAGACTTCCTTTATGCCTTTCCACCAATTCCCCTAATTCCCAAGACACTATTCAAGCTTCAGAGAGATCAAGGGACCATGATTCTAATAGCACCACATTGGCCACGCCAAGTGTGGTACCCTCTACTTCTGCATCTCTCTCAAGCTCCCTCCCTGGACTTGGGCTCTGCTCCAGACCTTCTATCCCAGGAAGAAGGAACGTTGTGGCACCCAAACCCCCAGTCTCTCCATCTCAGGGCTTGGTTGCTGAGGGCCTAGATCTTCAAGATTTTCATCTCTCCCAGCAAGTCAGAGATGTTATTCATGCCTCTAGAAAGCCTTCTACTAGACGTTCCTATGCTTTCAAATGGAAAAGATTTATCATTTGGTGTTCAGGGAAGGGTCTAAACCCTCTTGCAATACCTCTGAATTCTCTACTAGAGTATCTTCTGCATCTATCCCATGCAGGTCTGAAAACGAATTCAGTAAGAGTCCATTTGAGTGCTATTGCAGCGTCCCTCAAGCCTCTCAATGGACAACCTATTTCCTCTCATTCTCTTATAGCAAGATTCATGAGAGGCCTTCTTTTAACTAAACCTCCCATTAGACCACCTCCAGTGGCATGGGACTTAAACCTGGTTCTTGGCCAGCTTGTGAAGCCACCCTTTGAACCTTTAGCCACCACCTCCTTGAAACTTCTTTCTTGGAAGGTTATTTTTCTCATTGCAGTCACCTCAGCACGCCGCATCAGTGAGTTGCAAGCTTTGGTGGCCAATCCACCTTATACAAGGTTTCATCATGATAAGGTAGTCCTCAGGACTAATCCACACTTTATGCCTAAAGTGGTCTCACCTTTTCATCTGAACCAAGAGGTGTATTTACCTGTCTTTTTTCTAGGACCTCATGCATCAAGTGCAGAGAGGAATCTTCATACCTTGGATTGTAAGAGAGCTCTCGCTTTTTACTTACAAAGAGCACAGCAACATAGAAAGTCTTCTCAACTCTTTGTTGCTTTTGATCCTTCTCATTTAGGACTTCCAGTCTCTAAAAGAACACTGTCCAACTGGATTGCTCAGTGTATTTCTTTCACCTACCAGAGTAGAAACCTTTCTCTGGAGGGCCATGTCACAGCTCACAATGTGAGAGCCATGGCAGCCTCAATGACTCATCTAAACTCTGTGTCCATCGACCAAATCTGTCGAGCGGTCACCTGGGCCTCGGTTCATACCTTCACAGCCCATTACTGCTTGGACAAGGACTCCCGCCGGGATGCCTTGTTTGGTCAGGCTGTTCTCAAACACCTGTTCCATTCCTAATCAACTCCTACCCACCTACCCTGGTTGGATGCCAGAGATCCATGGGGGGAGGTAGAGTCCTTTTCAAGGACACACAACCTGGGGTCTTCCCCTGGCATCTGCAGCTAGGGAGTCCCCGTATGTGAAGACTCATTCCTGCTGTTCCTGGAGATAGCGCACAGTTACTTACCTGTAACAGGTGATCTCTGGGAACAGCAGGAATAAGTCTTCACAACCCACCCACCTCCCCTGGGAGTTGTGTATCTCTATCTATCTTTCCTTTCCTCTCTCTCTCTTTGTCTCAGCTTTAAAACTCGAACTGGAGAGAGGCGGTTGGGAAAGGCGGGAAGGCAGCGCGCAGGCGCTGTGGGATGCTCCCAAAAGCTTTCTTACTGGACGCTGGGGAGCGTTCCCGCGCAGGCTCCGTCGGTACCGACGATACCCATATGTGAAGACTTATTCCTGCTGTTCCCAGAGATCACCTGTTACAGGAAAGTAACTGTGCTTTCCCACAATTTGCAGCAGTGGCAGTTAATGCACAGTAATTTACTGTGTACTAACTGCATAGCACTGTCCATGCCCATAACCTGCCCATTCTCCACCCTTTTCTCATCTCCTTCCATAGCAAGCGCTTACTGGGTGTATTAGCTCATGGTGTCGCAGCCATGTGTTAACACCTATCACACGCTTATTCATACTGTAATAGCTTACCACACTTAGTAAACAGGCCCCTAAGCATCTAAAACATTCACTATTTTACACAGCTCAGGAATTTTGTAGCATGGAGACTTTTGTTGCTGGCACGATTGAGCAGATAATGCAAAATTTGTCAGCAGTTTAATAAAAAAAAAACTACAAAATGTAAACAAAAACATTTAAAGAACAACTGGGCTTACAGCTTATCTATTCTGTTATTATTGGTAAATTTTGCCACCTACTTTGTAGGTCTGTATGTGCTGTTTTAGAATATGCCATTGTAATTTTCACTTAGTTTCTTTAAATGGAAATGTTCCGCAATTTGTAATCTGCCTGTAACAGTGGTAATTAACTTGAACAGCAGTCTTCTAGTAGTAAAGGTCTCTCGGGAGCACATGAGGTGTCCCTGTAGAATTGCCCACGCATCTGTGCCAACCATTTGGATTGAGGGCAGCCACTGATCACGAGGATCAGGCAGGCTTGACATCCTTTAAGGGGGATCAGGCCATCAGGGCCTGAGCTGCCTGTTAGGAGAGCACACAGCCTTCGGTGCTCATGGCTGAGCAGCCTACTTGAAGACAGCCGCATTCCAAGCCTTTATTTCAAAATAGCCCTTACTAGAACCATAGCCACAATAGCCGTTCAAGTTCCAGGCTCAGGCAGCTTGTCTTCTCCTGCCTGCATTGCAGTGAGTGATGGTCTCCCCCCCCCCCCCCCCCCCCGTGTGTTTCACGGAGGTTTTTGACTTCCTACTGCATACAGCCACTGTTACTGCCACCACAGCTCTGGACACCATTGCTTCTGCTGCTGCTACTACAGACATCTCTTCCAGCCCAACGTTTGCAATCGCTTTTCACTTTTCCCACCATTGCGGCGGCCATTTCCTAGTCGGTGCATTTTTGTGCCTTGTGCATGAGGCAGCCATTCCCCTGCATCTTGTGTCTTTCAACCACAGGAACCCACCGACCCTTCGCTGTCTTGCGGGGATGCAGCAGTGAGCCCGGAAGGCCCACCAGCATATTTTTTTGTCAGCGACACACCGCCACCTGACAGGGCCGCAGCAGTGCTTCTGGAAGGCTCACCAGCGCATCTTTGGAACATGCATTTTTTTTTTGACAGTGCAGCCTTGCTATGCCAGGAAGCGTGCTTTAGATGCTCAGGGGGCTGGGGTGCTAACCCATACACCCCAGGTGGTCTCCTGGGAAACAGGATTCTGAGAGTCACCTCCACAGCTTGACCTGGATCAACTCTCTGAAGCTGACAGCCAGCATACCATCTCAGATCGTGATGACAGCGAATGGTCTTCTTCAGAGGAACCAGACGACTACCACCAAGATTCTCAGGACGTCAGACTCTTTCATGAGGACAAGCTGTTGACACTTATTTCGCAAATTGTGGAGGCTCTCCACATTGCTGAGGGGCCGGAGGCAACACCCGCTCAAACCACGTCTCAGGCAGATCCCATATTAGCGGACATCCGGAATCTGGCTAAAGCCCCTTCCCATTTCTGCTAGAGCTCCAACAAATGGTGTCCCTAGAATGACAGTACCTGGAGGTGTCTCTTTGAACAGCCCGGCAGTTGGGGTGACTCTGTGTAGTCACAAGCTGACCTCGACAAATGGCTTCGCTTCCCGACAGTGGATGCCTTGGTTACGACTGTGACCAAGCACACCACCATTCCAGTGGAAGGTGGTGCAGCGCTCCGTGATCAGAATGACCGCAAGGTGGAAGGCCTGTGAAAGACAGCCTTCTACTCTTCTGCTCTTGCCTTGCAGGCTTCTGCCTGTGGCAGGCTAGTGGCTCACGCCCTCCTGCGTTGGTTCCAACTGTTGCCCGAGGACTCTACCTCAAGGAAACCAGATAGCTCAGTCCATAGAGCATCTGTCTTTTCCAGTTCATACTGCTAGACCAGTCCAGACAAACGGGTTATGCACCCCTGCCAGCAGATCTTGGAGACAGAGAATTCTACCAGAGCTCTGATAGGCTGGAGCCTGGTGATATAATCCTACCCCTAGGGGTCTCCCTCAGTTTTTCTCTGTCTCCAGCAGATCTGGATGCTTTTTTTTTTTGCTCCTTCAAAAAAATTTAAGATGCTTTATTTCTTTGTGATTTCTCTGGGAGAGATTATACCCTGTAGTTGCCAGTGTACTTATCTGGGCACCAGGATGAATTCCAGCTGAGCTCCTGTGTCCTGCAGGTCACAGTAGAGATCGCTGATGTGCAGACTTCCCAGCACTAGTCAAGAAGACTATTTAGCTGGATGGTAAGCCTCCTAAAATCCAGTCCCTGGGGCTGATTTTAGTGGTGAGGCAGCTGGCAGTGCTCTCAGCAGCGGTCCGTGGCTTCTCTGCACTTTCGGTACCGTGAGTACAAAACCTGTCTTTCTCCCACTGCTGTCTGCAACTCTGGTGACTGGATTTATTTTTCTTGATTTTTCAGCGATTTTAGGCATTTCTCTCATGCCTGCAACCCCCCCACCTTGTCATTTGACTTTTTAAGTTAATTCCTTAGCTTTTGGGGGTTTTGATTCACTCTCTTTGAGGTTTAATTTTGCCGGCGGCCATTTTGAATAGCTAATGAGCCCTGGTTTTTGGCGGGAAGCCAGATTCCTTCTCTCTTTGCTGGCTTCTAGCACCAAAAAAATTGCTGTTTAAATTTTTCCACAACACTTGCTAGCTGTGAGTTATGTGGGGGTTCCTTTTTTCTCTGCCTATGTATTAACATAATGAATAAAAAGTACGGAAGGCATGATTAGAGAACCGGATGCAATTCAGAGCCACAGTACAATGCTAAGACACTGACCACTGGTGCAGGGCACATGGGTTCCATCCCCCACTGTGCCCAACAAAGAAGGCTGGCTGAGGCATTGCATAGTATGGGGAATATTGTTAAATGCCTGTTCCTCCGGGGCAGAGTTATTTTTAGTTCTCCCTATGCCTTATTCAGGTCTACGCTGAAGACACACAGGGACCTCAGAAATCAACTGTGCTCTTCCCCCAGCATCTTGATTCCCCAGATAAACTTGGGAACTCCTGAGCCTGGCTTCAGTGGAGCTCTCCATTGGCTTTACGCTGCGCTTCTTTGCCACGGACATCCCCAGGAAGTTCAGGTATCAATTCCTGAAAGGAAACTGTGAGTAGCCTGTTTTTTTCTTACTTGCCTCAGCTACTGCTCCCGGACCGGCTGCCTCTGAGTTTTGAAGTTCCTACTTTAAAATTTTTAATCCACAAACTGCAGCCGGGTTACTTTGTACGTCTTACTGGAATATTGTACCTGTCTTTTTCAATATACCATTTGATTGGAATTTTAAGTCAGTGTTTTGGATCCTGACTGTTTTGGGCTCTACCTAATTAAACATACTCCCCAGAAACACCTTTCAGCCCCTACCATGGAGGTCTGAGTGGCTGCGGAGGAATCAAACTCTAATTTCCCTACTTTCAGTCACTGTAATTGCCTTACCCTGACTTTGAAAGTTTCTCTGTACCAGCACAGTGAATGACTGACAGTTCCCTTCTCAGCTCAGTGAATACCTGACAGTTTTTCTGTGCCAGCGGCCATTTTGTTTTTCTCTTCAGTGTTTCTTTTTGGAGGGAACAGCTCTAGACAGCAGTTTCCACACATTTAAACATGCTGTGGAGGCACGGAGAGTTTCAAAATCCTTTTCTTTGAAGAGTCTTCGGTTTCCCTGAGCCTACCTTGATTTTTGTTTTAAATGCTAAAAAAAAAAAAAAAAAAGGGAAAAAAAGAGGAAAGGTGGTGTAAGTCTCTACAATGCTTGTTTCTCTGGCTGTATTATATGTAATAAGTAATCAGCCGAATGGGGAATTAATAGATTGCTTGTGTTCCACCTGCACGCTGCATCCCGGAGACTCTTTCCCCATTCCCACTGCGCTGCTAGATGGGTTCATCAGCACCTTATCTCCTCCCTCCTCAGAGCCCCTGCTGCAGGATCTTCCTGCGGGAAACGATTCAGTTAGCTCCCATGTCGCTTCCACAGCCGCTGGAGGCCACAGCAGCCTTGACGGACAGTGCCTTCCTCACACTCTTCCATCTGGCATGATGCCTGTGACTTTTGGAGTCTTTTGGAATATCTCCTACACCTGCCCAGTAGCAGGCAAGCATATGGCGTGATCTCGCAAGTGGTCCCATAAGTCCTCAGACCTTAGAGCAGTACGTCCTCCTTGGAGCGTTGCATGTGCCTTGCGGGGTACTATGGATATTTAAGAAGACTTTGAATCTTCGGAGGTCAGCCCTGACTCGTTGGAGTATGGAAATGGGGAATATTCTCCGTCTGTTTTCTTCGCTGACGGTTCTCAGCCTTTTTCGGAAAGAGGAGTTGCCGGCTCTAATCACACAGGTGATGGAGTCGCTCCCCCTAGCCGACACACCTGATCCTCCGGATTCTCAAATCCGGTTGCAGCCGGATCCCATTTTCCAGGGCATTCGTACGGCACGCGGTATTGGTCAGTTATACCCTTGGTCTCCCTTTCACTTGGACTGTTGGCTGACATACCCGACAGTTGATGCATTCTGTACAGGGTCATCAGGCATACCACACTTCCGGTTGAGGGCAGAGTGGCGCTCCGCGACCAGCAAGACCTAAAGAGTTGGGAGGCTGCTGAAGACGGGTTTTCCTTCGCCCGCTATTTCCTTCTTGCAGGGGTGTGCAGAGGTCTAGCAGCTCGGGCCTCCCTTCGCTGGATTCAGCAGCTTCCAGGTGTTCCCGAGTTGGTTCATTTCGAATCCATCGCTGCATTCCGGGCAGAGGCATTCTGTGATCTCTTGCGGCTCAGCTCGCTTCCTAGCACCGGTGTCGGTAGCTCGGAGATGGCTCAGCCTGCGGCAATGGGCAGCGGATGTTGCTTCATTTGCAGGCTCCAGCGTTTAGATGCCATTCGTCCCGGTCCACCGTTGGAAGGAGGACTGGGCCGTTACTCTGTCTATTTTGGGATGCTTCAGGTCCTGGATTTTCTGGGGGCTGGGTGCGACACTCGTCGGGGGCGGGTGTTTCTACCTCGAACGTTTTCAGAAGATCTCTTCAGCTCCGCCGCTGCTTGGATCAAGCGGCACCTCGGCCTTGGGGGCTACCTTCAACTCTTGGGGTCCTTGGCAGCAACGATAGCCCTCGTTCCGTGGGCAGGAGCGCACATGCGCTGCTTGCCGACGGCGCTTCTATCTCGTTGGTCGCCGGTATCGGACAGTTATCTAATCCGGTTACCTTTGCTTCTGCCGGTGCACCGCAGCCTCCGCTGGTGGCTTCAGGCACACAATCTTCTACGGGGGGTCCCTCTGGAGTCTCTGCGCTGGATCTTGGTGACGCCAGTCGCCGACCTCTCCGGTTGGGGAGCGCCTTCCGGCTTGGCCTCGGCGCAGGGGAGTTGGTCACCTCCCGCAGCCCAAGGGTCTATCAATCGTCTCAAGACGCGGAAAGTGCGCTTCGCCCTTCTTCAGTTTCAGCCTCTTCTGCGGCGGCGTGCGGTTCGGATCCTGTCCGACGCCACGACGGTTGCTTACCTAAGCCGCCTAGGCGGCACGCAATGTCCGGATGTCTCACAGGAGAGGCGTTTGCTCCTCCCATGGGCGGAGGAACATCTTCAGGCTATCGGCGCAGCACATCGCAGGCGTGAACAATGTGTAAGCCAATTTTCTCAGCCGGCACTCTCTGGAGCCCGGGGGCTGGGCTCTGCATCCGGATGCCTTCCGGTCCATTGTTCACCTGTGGGCACTGCCGACCATGGATCTAATGGCTACGGCGCAGACTGCCAAGGCTTCGCTGTACTTCGGCCATTGGAGGGACGAGGGAGCGCACGGCATAGATGCTCTCTCTCAACCGTGGCTGGCTCATCTTCTCCTGTGTGTTTTCCCTCCCTGATCCATGATATGCATAGTTCTCCGGCGGCTCCGAGACTGTCGCGGCCCTGTACTCCTGCTGGCTCCGAATTGGGCTCACAGACCATGGTATGCGGATCTCTTCCGTCTGTCTGTGGCGTGGCTGCTCCGCCTCGAGGCGTTTCTCGGCCTTCTGATTCATGGACCGGTGGAGATGGAAGACCCGGCTCCTTACTCGCTTTCGGCCTAACTATTAACCGCCGCCGGTTTTGCTCGCTATGGCTCTTCGCCTAGCGTGGTCGTGGCGCTTCTCACGGCGCGGCGGTCTTCCACGACGCTGACTTACGCTCGGGTTTGGCATCTCTTGATGGTTAGTGTTCGCGAAATAACCTCACACCCTGGCGTTGCGGTGTTCCGGACATCCTGTCCTTTTTACAGGCCGGAGTGGATAAGGGATTAGCGCTCAATTCCTTGCGAGTACAAATGGTCGCTTTAACTTGTTTTCGGGGTCCTATACCGGGGCGATCGATAGCTTCGTATTTGGACGTGTCTCGGTTCCTCCGCGGAGTTAGGGCCTTCCGGCCTCCTCTGCGTTCGCCTGTGCCGGCGTGGGCTCTCGTGCTTGTCCTCTGTGCCCTCGTTGCTCCTCCCTTTGAGCCTCTGAGGGCCTGTTCTCTTCTAGATTGGACTCTGAAGGCAGTCTTCTTGGTGGCCATAACTTCGGCACGCCGTGTTTCTGAGCTCCAGGCTCTCTGTGTCGAGATCCCTATCTCTCGTTTTCCTCCGAAGGCGTTTCTCTGAGAACTGTCCCTTCCTTTGTTGCCCAAAGTGCTGACGCCGTTCGCTGTTGACCAGCCTCTTTCCTTTCCATCTTTTCCAAAGACGCAGTGTGACAGTGGTCGGTCTCCGTTGTGGACGGTGGACCTTAAGAAGGTTCTTTTTCGGTATCTGGGGGTCGCCAGACCCTTCCATATGACTGTTCCTCTTTTGTCTTGTTCGCGGGTTCTCGTCGGGGATCCGCAGCCTCCGAATCTACCATTTCTAGATGGGTTACGGAGGCCATTGAGGCGGCGTACCTTCTTCAGGGAGAACAAGCTCCACCGGGACTCCGTGCTCACTCCTCTCGGGCGCAAGCAACTTTGTAGGCCGGGAGGTCTCATGTAGTTCCTCTCGATATTCGCCGGGCGGCGACTTGGTCGTCGCTGTCCACCTTTGTCGGTCATTATAGGTTGGACGTTCATGCCCGTCAGGAAGTCCGTTTTGGAGTTGCTGAGCTGTCGGCGGCCTTGCCCTCCCTTGAAAGCAGGTAGCTTGGGTACTGCCCGTTTGTCTGGACTGGTCTAGCAGTATGAACTGGAAGGAGAAATTTCACTTACCGTTAATTTCCTTTCCTGGAATACTGCTAAACCAGTCCAGGACCCGCCCTGCTGTTGGTTGGAGTGCCGCTGGTGCGGTGCAGCCGCCGACCGCGGTTCTTCTCTTTGCCGGTATGCCTCGTCCTGGGCAGTCCATGGGTTCGTAGGTGGATACTGTTTTCAGCTCTAGGGAGTTCTTCGGCTCCCTTGTATATAGTTCACTTGGGACCCTCTGGGGTGATGTTACAGTTCATGTTGCATTAGCTTGTGGACGTAACTGAGGGAGACCCCTAGGGGTAGGATTATATCACCAGGCTCCAGCCTATCAGAGCTCTGGTAGAATACTGTCTCTCCAAGATCTGCTGGCAGGGGTGCATAACCCGTTTGTCTGGACTGGTCTAGCAGTATTCCAGGAAAGGAAATTAACGGTAAGTGAAATTTCTCCTTAGCCACAATGTCTACCCAAGATCAGACCTAGATCCTCCTCACGCTGTGGGATCAGTGGATCCACAGCTCCTGCTTCAGCGTGGTCCTGGTTCAGGGATTCCCGGTGCTACCACCCAGGCAGACCTGCCTCTTCATTGTCTGCTCGCAGGGCGAGTCCCATGTCACAATCCTTTCATGGGTTTTGCAGAGCAAAGGACTCTCACACTCTCTCACTACCTTCACTGCAAAATTCCCTGGCTCCTGCCAGCAGTCCCACTGACTTCCCTGGGCCCCCACTCCAGGATCATGTCAGTGGGAGGGCAGCTATCTCTCTTCTCCCATGAGTGGACTCGCATCACTACAGATCAGTGAGTCTTGAGTATTGTTCAGCACAGTTATGCTCTTGAGTGCACCAGACCCATCAAGGGTGCTTTTCTTATCTCCCCTTGCATGTCTCAAAAGCATCAGGCCATGCTTGCTACTCTACAGTGCCTGTTGGATCTCCAGGCCATCTGCCACATGCCATCCCCCCCCCCCCCAACAGGGCTCCACTATTCCATTTATGTTTATGTTTGTTTTATTTCACTTGATAAAAACCGCCTTTCATGGGCAAGCAAAGCGGTGTACAATAAAACCAATAAAAACTTTGTTTTTAAAAAGGCCGAGGCCAGTGAAAAGGAAAAGAAATACACTTTCTGGACAGAAAAGCAATAGAAGCAGAAGAGACAAAGCTAAACCATAACAAAGACAAGTCACAAGGAAAGCAGAGGATAATACAAATGGGAATCACACAAAAGGAGAGGGGATATCAAACGCAAGGGAAAAAAGGTGGGTTTTGAGGTTTTGTTTAAATGTGGGGTGGTGAGGGTCCAGTCGGAGTGAGGAGGGGAGGGAGTTCCAGGGGGCGGGGCCAGCAAAAAAGAAGGCAGAGGAACGGGTAGACTGTAAATGGGCACGGGAAGGGGAGGGAAGAGTGAGGCGGTTAAGGTGAAAGGAGCGAGGGGTGTACCTAGGGGAGTGGAAGGAAAGGAGGTCCATTAGATATTGGGGGGTACCTGTATGGAGAGCTTTATGAACCAAAATGAGCAACTTGAAGTGAACGCGGTGGGGGAAGGGCAACCAGTGAAGACGGAACAGTAAGGGTGTGATGTGATCACGGGGGGAGGAATGGGTGACCAAACGAGCGGCAGTATTCTGAATACGTTGTAACCGGGACTGTTGTTTCTTGGAAAGGCCGACAAAAAGTGAGTTTG
The DNA here is from genome assembly GCA_033557465.1 of Ichthyophis bannanicus. Classification (NCBI taxonomy): domain Eukaryota; kingdom Metazoa; phylum Chordata; class Amphibia; order Gymnophiona; family Ichthyophiidae; genus Ichthyophis; species Ichthyophis bannanicus. The sequence goes on from CM066032.1 coordinate 341,750,883, forward strand.
CAAAATCCACCCGAGACATGACCAGGGAAAGTAACAGAGTAGTGAGAGCAGAAGGGGATAGAAAAGGACGAACTGCACGAATTTGTCGGAGAAAGAAGAAGGACAACTTGGTGACATGAGAAACATGAGCATGGAAGGAAAGATCAGACTCGAAGTGAACCCCTAGATAACGAAAGGAAGAAACCAGGGGAACCAAGGAACCAGAGAAAGAGGGGGCCAATGTGGGGGGTGGGTTGTTGTGAGAGAACCAGATAGCAACAGTCTTGGTGAGATTAAGGTGAAGGCAATTACGAGTCAACCAATCAGCCACAGTGGAAAGACACGAATTAAGCGGAGAGAGATCGGGACAGGATGGAGAGGTGTGGTGAAGTAATAGAATGTCGTCAGCGTAAAGAAAAGCAGATATACCAGACTGTTTATTTTGTGGTTCCCAAAAAGGACGGATCCTAGCACCCCATTTTGGATCTCCAAGGAGTCAATCACTCCCTCTGGGTTTCCCGGTTTCCTATTGAAACGCTCTGGTTGGTTATTCAAGCGATCAGAAAGAGAGAAAATTTGGCATACCTAGACCTCGCCGAAGCTTACCTGCACATCCCAATCTATGCAGACTACCAGTGGTTCCTGCGATTTGTCATTTTCGGCCAGCACTATCAGTTTTGGGCACTGCCCTTTGGCTTGGCCACAGCACCCTGCACCTTTTCCAAAGTAATGATTGTGGCCACCACAGCCCTAAGATGCAAGGGGATTCGTGTCCACCCTTAACTTGACGACTGGCTCATCCAAGCGAAGTCTTATCCCGAGGCTCTTCAGGCTGTTCAGTGCGTCATCCAGTTTTTAGAAGACCTCGGCTGGGTGGTAAATCACATCAAGAGTTGCCTCTTGCCCATGCAGTCTCTGGAGTTTCTCAGAGCCCACTTTGACATCTGACTCTGCAAAGTCTATGAAACCACTCTTGACTAAGGTAGATTTGCCGATCAGCTCTACACCTTCCTCTAGAAAACATGGCCCCGAGTCTGTAATTATCTTCAAATTCTTGGTGCCATGAAGCCACCATTGACATTGTCCCCCGGGCTTGGGTACATATGCAGCCTCTTCGGGGGGGGGGGGGTGGCTTCTCTGCTGTTGGTCACCCTTATCCAAGGACTTCAACCTTCACTTATCACTGCCGCACTCCCTGTGCCTCAGCCTATGTTGGTGGCTTCGTCCGGAGAACATCTTCCAGGGAGTTCCCTTAGAGACTCCGTAATGGATTGTCATGACTACCAATGCCAGTCTCTCCAGCTGGGGATCCCATTGCCATGACCAGACCACAGAGGGTTCATGGACTTGTCGGGAAGCATCCTGTCCATCAACTGCCTGGAAGCCAGAGCGGCTTGCTTGGCTCTACTGCCCTTCCTTCCGTACATTCACCACAGAGCAGTACGGATCCTCTGATAATGCCACAACAGTGTCTTACCTCAACAGACAAGGTGGTACAAAGTGTCTGGTAGTTCCCAGGGAGATGGCTCTCCCCTTCGCCTGGGCCGAAGGCGTAGACCATGCAGGCATAGACCTTCACAGGTGTAGACCATGTTCAGGCCGATTTTCTCAGCCATCATGCCTTGGAGCCCGGGGAATGGGAACTTGCTTCATGGGGGCCATCCACTGCATAGGTCTGCGGTGGGACCTGCCAGTGATCGATCTGATGGTGACCACAGCCATTGCCAAAGCCCTGATCTTCAGTCACCAGAGGGAGTCCAGCTCTCAGGGGTTAGACGTGCCGATTCAACCATGGTCGACAGAGGTCCTTCTTTACCGCTTCTCGCCCTGGGCGATGATCAGGCGAGCCCTTCGCCACATAGAAGCTCTCCAGGGCACAGTGATTCTGGTGGCACCCAACTGGCCGCACTGTCCGTGGTTTGATGACCTCTTCTGACTCCTCATGGGGCGCCACCTGCCTCTGGGGTCTTGCCGTGGACTGCTCCAGTTGGGACCCATCTGGATGAACGATCCGGCTCCTTACTCGCTTATGGGCCTGGCTCTTGAGAGGAGATGCCCTGCTTCAAGCTCGTTGTTCATTTACCTCCCTGGCTTATGCCAGAGTCTGGCACCTCTTCGAGGCCTGGTGTGTCTCCCCTTGACGAATACAGATTTTTGATATCCTCGCCTTCTTACAAGATGGCTACAACAAAGGGCTTGTGCTGAATGCCTTGTGAGTGCAGGTGGCCTCCTCACTTGTTTTCAGGGTGCCCATTTCAGGCGGCTCTGTTGCATCACATACCGATGTTGGCTGCTTCCTTCGAGACATTAGATCTTTGCAGCTGCTACTCTGGCCTACGATCCCACCATGGGATCTTTCCCTGGTCTTACATAGCCTGTGGAAACCACCATTCGAGCCCATCAAGGAAGGCTACGCTCCGTGATTTGTCCTGTGAGACCGCCTTTCTGGTGGCCATTACATCCGCTAGGCGGGTGTCTGAGCTTCAAGCGCTCTGTTCTCATGACCCCTTCTTGGCCTTTTCCTCGGAAGGAATATTTCTCCGCCTGGTTCCTCCGTTCCTACCGAAGGTTGCTTCTATCTTCCATCTTAACCAGCCAATTCTGCTTCCCACCTTTTTCAGCCAGGAATGCGCAGTATCTAAGCATAATCTCCAGGCAGTTGATGTCAGCTGCGTTCTCCACTGGTACTTGCAAGCAACTAATTCCTTTCGGAAAGCCGATCGCCTCTTTGTCCTTTTTTCAGGACCCTGCAAGGGTCTCACAGAGGAATGGATCAAGAGAACCATTGAGTTGGCATATATTTTGCATGGAAAGCCTGTTCCATTGGGTCTCCAAGCCCATTCCACTAGAGCACAAGTCACCTCCTGTGCAGATCCGGTAGACATTTGTCAAGCAGCCACCTCGTTTTCCATGTCTACCTTCATGCACCATTATCACCTTGATATCCAAGCTAGGGATTTGGCGTCCTTTGGGGTAAGTGTGGTGGCAGTGGCTGTCTTGTCCCACCCTTAGGTAGGTAGCTCTGGTACTGCCCACTTATGAAGACTGGTCTAGCAGGATATTTGGAAGGTGAAATTTCACTTACCTTTAATTTCCTTTCCTGGAATCCTGCTAGACCAGTCCAGCTCCCGCTCTCACTCACTGTATTCTTGGACAGCCACCACAGCAGAACCTTTATTCAGGCGGCTGCCCTCAGCAGCCTGTATGCCTCTACATAGTTCTGTTGTTGTCAATAGACTCATAAAGGTACTTATTACAGAGTGTGAATACTCCACTAAGATATAGTTACACTCCAAATATATCAACTATCAAGACTGGCAGATAATAACTTCAATATCGCTCTCACAGGTAACATATATTAAAAACTACACACAGTATATCTCACAACGTCTCAGACTAAAGGGTAGAAAACGGGGCCTGAATATGACCCTCATCAACTCCCAATTTGCATCAATGACCTCTCTTTAGATAACTTTAGATAAGTGTAGTTTCTGTTTCATGTAAACATCTCCCACTAGAGATCGAATACCATTATAGAAAAAATTTTTTAGAAGTTCCCATATACAAAAATTTCCTTAGTAAAGCTGAATGCCTTCGTGTGTGTTATTGACTATTCATTAATACGTGATTTTTTAACACAGTCTATTAAAAATCTCTTCTCCGCTTTTGAATTTCCCAACGCCGTTCAGTGGCATTGCTTACGCGTTTCTCCACACAGTTCTTCAGGGGCCAATCATCAAAATCAAACTGTCCACCGCACTTCTGCTTTTACCTAAAAAATCAAAATAAAAACGCTACGCTTAATCTATCACCCACCATGCTATTTTCTTCAAAACCTTCATCAAATATCCTATTGATATATCTACTGCTCCAAAAACTTACTTAATATTCAGCCGCCTACGTTCACCTCCGTCTTTTTCTCTTTCTCAGACAAGTTGACCATCAATCCGGAAAGAACGCCGCGTATGCGGAATGATCCCCCCCACTCTGGAATTTAAACCCTAGAAATCTTAAGGGATAGTCGTCAAATTTCTGTATTGTAAGGGACCTTCTTTTATTCCCAACAAGTCCTAAATTCTCAGGGCTAACATCTAGATCAGGCTATACACGCCCGCCACTCAATTTGCATATTTAGCCCCCCTGGTACTACTGAACCAAATTCAAATATCCACCACTGCTCTCGCATGGTCAACCACTGATCTAATGACCTACCCTGTTGGCCCCGATATACCTTTTCTATGCAAAAACATTGCAGGTCGGTGAACTCATGCTGAAATGTTAAACAGTGTTGTACCATAGGTGCCTCTAATTTATGATGTTTCAGCTGGCTCCTATGTTCAGCCATACAAAGTTTAAATGCTCTATTGGTCTTCCCTACATACAATAAACGACAGGGACATTGTACTACATAAATTACATGGGTTGATTTACAATCCGAATAATGGCGCAAACTATACTCCTTGTTCCTATAATAGAAAGTATCCACTTCACAAGTAATCAAACAGATCTTACAACTCCCACATCTGCGATGACCCCTAGCAATCCGCTCTTCAGCTACCCGTGGTTCCTTTAATCTCAACCGTGAAGGACTCAAATACTCCTTAAGGTTTTTCCCCCTCTGCCAGACACAACGAATAGTCTTATTTTGAAGGGCTGGTACTAGCTGCAGCACCGAACTATGTGCTTTTATTATTCGTTGAATATAGCCACTCAGTGGTGAATATCGAGTGATGAGATTTATATTCTCATCCTCTTGTCTCGTATCTCTTCCAGAAGCCCCACACAGGAGCAAATCCCGATCATTATTTAACGCCCTCTGGTATGCTCTTCTAACTACTAAAGGTGGATATCCCCTATCCAAAAAATTCTGAATTAACTGCTTAGATTGAACTTTGTAGTCATGTCTTAATGAACAATTTCTCCTGTATCTCAGGAATTGAGAGAATGGAAGGCCCGTTTTTAAACGGGGAGGATGAGCACTTTGAAAGTGCAATAATGTGTCACGGTCTATTATCTTCCGATACAGGGTTGTGACCCAACCGCCCTCTCCCTTGGTAACCCGCACATCCAGATATGAATGTAGTAGGGAAGGAATCACATATGTGAACTGTATATTAGTATCACAATTATTCAACCAGCTATGAAATGTTTCAAATTGTTCTATTGACCCCTCCCATAATAAAAAGACATCATCTATAAATCTTTTCCACAATTTTACGTGGGACTTATAGGGGTTAGATTGAAGCCACTTCTCTTCATAACGCGCCATGTAGAGGTTGGCTATGGATGGGGGCGCAAGTAGCACCCATAGCCACCCCCGACAGCTGATGGTATATCGAATCTGCAAACCAAAAATAATTTTGAAAAATGGTGATATCCGCCAGTTGTAAAAGAAAAGCTATATGATCAGCTGTAAGGTCTCCTCTAGACTGCAATGACGACTTCACTGTGTCAAAAGCTGCTATTTGAGGGATGCTTATATAGAGCGAACTCACATCAAGAGTGACAAGTAAAATGTTTTCCCTATGGGCCAGAGCCTGATTTAGTTCTAAGGACCTTAAAAAGTCTGTTGTATCTTTAAGATAAGAGGGGATATGGGATAACAATGGACGAAGATATGAGTCAACATAAGTTGACAAGGGCTCCAAAACGGAACCTCGGGTAAAGACGATAGGGCGACCTGGGGGTCTTTCCAAATTTTTATGAATCTTGGTCCCTTACAATACAGAAATTTGACGACTATCCCTTAAGATTTCTAGGGTTTAAATTCCAGCGGGGGGGGGGGGGGATCATTCCGCATGCGCAGCGTTCTTTCCGGATTGATGGTCAACTTGTCTGAGAAAGAGAACAAGATGGAGGTGAACGTGGGCAGCTGAATATTAAGTAAGTTTTTGGAGCAGTAGATATATCAATAGGATATTTGATGAAGGTTTTGAAGAAAATAACGTGGTGGGTGATAGATTAAGCGTAGCGTTTTTATTTTGATTTTTTAGGTAAAAGCAGAAGTGCGGTGGACAGTTTGATTTTGATGATTGGCCCCTGAAGAACCGTGTGGAGAAACGCGTAGGCAATGCCACTGAACGGCGTTGGGAAATTCAAAAGTGGAGAAGAGATTTTTAATGGACTGTGTTAAAAAATCGCTTATTAATGAATAGTCAATAACAACACACACGAAGGCATTCAGCTTTACTAAGGAAATTTTTGTATATGAGAACTTCTAAAAAAAATTTTCTATAATGGTATTCGATCTCTAGTGGGAGATGTTTACATGAAACAGAAACTACACTTATCTAAAGTTATCTAAAGAGAGGTCGTTGATGCAAATTGGGAGTTGATGAGGGTCATATTCAGGCCCCGTTTTCTACCCTTTAGTCTGAGACCTCGTGAGATATACTAAGTGTGTAGTTTTTAATATATGTTACCTGTGAGAGCGATATTGAAGTTATTATCTGCCAGTCTTGATAGTTGATATATTTGGAGTGTAACTATATCTTAGTGGAGTCTACATAGTTCTGGACACTCGTTGTGCTATGGTTTTGGTTATGGTTTAACATGGGCTCTTGTTGTGCCCTCTTCTCTTTCTTGAGGCTTCTGCTTTGCAAAGGCTTCTGAAGGCGACACCTAGGGGGAAGCACATAGGTGCCAGGGCATGCTCAGTGAAACCTTTGGTGCTCTCTGTCTCCAACATCTGTTGGCATGGAGATATAACCTACTTGTGAGGACTGGCAGGATTCCAGGAAAGGAAATTAACGATAAGTGAAATCTCACATATATCTCTCCTCTCCTGCCTTTCCTCCAAAGTATACATATTGAGATCTTTAAGTCTGTTCCCATATTACTTTATGATGAAACCCACTGACCCATTTTGGTAGTCAACCTCTGCACCGACTCCATCCTGTTTATATCCAAATGAGGCAAAGACTTATATGGAGGCACTATTGTCGCCTCCTTCCTGCTGGCCATTCCTTTCCCTGTGCACCCCAAGGCATGGGGAAGGGAGGACACAGCTCTTATGATGGGGGAATTCTCTATAAAAAAAATTACAGATAAAGTTTCACAATTTTCCAATATTGTATGCAGAATTTTTAAACATTTTGCACAGAATTTAATTTTTTTGTGCAGAATTCCCTTGAGTATCATTTGGGGACTAGTCTAGTAGCCTATTTTATACATGTGGATAATAATTGTATAGGAGAACAACAAGGAGCGAGATGGAAAAGAAGTTCTTCATTAGAAGAAACCCCGACATGGCCTCGTTTCAGTAGGTGCCTCAAAAAAAAGAGTACATTCATTAATAAAAACAATAAATAATAAAGCGGTCAAATATAAATACAGTAGAACTAAAAACATGCAATGAAATTTAAATTGGTTTGTTTATTTGTATAATTTTTAAAGTGAAAAAACTAAAGGTGCTCATTGGACCATAGGCTAAAATCCATATCACCAACTAAATAGCATACACAGATAATTGTCACATTGTTTCTCTGGGAACAAGCAGGAAGTCAGTCCTCACATATGGGTGATGTCGGCACTGATGGAGCCCTCGCAGAAGCATCCCCCCAGCTTTCAAAAAAAGCCTTTGGGAGATGCTACCATGCATGCATGTTCCCCTTCCTGCCCAAGGGTGCCATCTTGCTCGGTCTCCTTTTTTCCGCGGAGCCCTTCAGACGCCTGTCTGGCTTGTCCCCGGAAAAAGTTGATTTTTCATCCTGAGTTTCATACTCGCCTCCGGTACTGCACCGGTACTCTTTCTGCTACCCGACCCTGCTGTCTCGGCATTGGGTTCAGGTCCTTTTTGTAGTTTTTTCCTCTTTGGCGTCTTCGTGCTTTTTTTCCAACTGGCAGCTCGGCGGGTCTTCGACCTTGCTGGGGTACATTTTTTCCCCATGGCTACCAGTGACTTTAAAAAGTGTGATCGGTGTGCCAAAATTATTTCTTTGACCGACACACACGACTGCTGCCTTCGCTGTCATGGGCCAGACTACAACCCCACAGCATGCAGTCTCTACAAAAAGATTCCAACAAGGCTCTCAAGAGCCGCAAGCAGCAGCACAATAAGCTTTTCCCCGAATCCCCAGTACCTCCAAAGGCCAGGGCTTCATCTGAAGCCACGGCATCTTGGGGCAGCTCTACGGAACCCAAGCAGCGCCATCGTTCTTCAGAGAGGGGTTCTCCCTCGAGGGAATCCAAGAAAAAGAAGATGACGTCCCTGGACGTTCTGACAGGCCGGGTACATCCTGAGCCAAGACACTCGTCCGAGGGATCAGAGAGGGAGCGGCCTGGAAAAGGTCCCCCAAAAGGACTCGCTCTCAGACTGTCCTCGGTCACCCAGACACCATCCTTGTCGAGGATTCCCCTTCAGGGGAACCGGCATTGGATCAGATTCCTTCACTGCCCGCGCCAATGGCTGCGGAGCCTTCTGGCCTGGAGTGCAGTTTGTCTGCCTTCATCGATCAGCGGTGGGTGCTGTTGTCCGGCACAACCAATTCATCCGCCCCAACCACCGGGCCCTCGATGTTGAAGACGTCCTCGGAGGCCGAGCCGATTCTTGAGACCCTTCAGCCTCGAGTTGATCCTCGGCCGAAGTCTTGATCCGGTTCCCGCTCGATGGGGCCATGATCATGGCGCTAGCTGCAGGAGCCTCTGAGGGCTGTGGCTTGGGGTCAGCCACGGGGCCTGCGGACTAGCCTTTTATCAACTCCTCGACAGACTACTCAGAGTGGGAGATGGAGAATGAGGAGTCACCCAACACCCATCGCCGTTGCGACGTCCCCTCTGACTCTCCCACTTCAGAGCCCCAGCAGCAGTCTCCACTAGAGGACATGGCATTTCTTGACTTTGTCAGGGACATGTCTAAGGCCTTAGTATTCCTGACAGAATCTGAGGAGGACCCTCGAGTGGAGGAGTTAGAAATCCTCCAATATGAGGCTCCTCCGAGGGGATCACTTACGGTGCCCATCCTGGAACGGCTAATGCTCCGTATGTGGTGAGCAAGCAGCTCGACTCGATGTATCAAATCCACTGGAGCCCGGGCTTCCAGAAATCACAGCTGCTGCATAACTCCAGATTCGGAATAAAGGGTCCAACAAAGGGCACAACACCACGTGCAAAAGCAGTCCAACAAAGAAACGTGGATAGCAACGAAGGACGTGTGAAAATCTTTATTGGTCAAATCAGCCAAAGGCCCGACACAGGCCGTGTTTCGGAATTCCCTTCTTCAGGGGCTAAATGGCTAAAGACAAATACACAAATTAAAATAAACAACAAAAATAGTTATTTAAAAACAAAATAAAACTGGCTAAAACCACGGACATCAATGAATGCATACTAAAACAGTTTTAAATGTAAAAATAATAACAAATTAAAAACATTTTTCTAATAAACGGATGTATCAATATAAATATATAAATATAAATATAAATGGTGGAACAAATAAGTACGGCTAACAACAGAACGACACGAAAAAAGCACCTAAACAGTACAATTAAAAATAAATGAAAGTATATAAATATATATAAGAAAATATAAATATGTAAATATAAATTTGTAGATAAATAATAAATGTTTCAACAGACGATAAACATTTCATAATATAATCAAAAAATTAATGTTGTATTTAAAAAACATATAAATTACACATACCTGAATCAACAGACTATATCAATTAACCAAAAAGAACTAAAACAATGTGTGTCTTCAAAAATATACTATAACAAATATGACACCTAAACGGTACAATTGATAAAAACGTATAAATATATATAAAAGATATATAAAATATATAAATGTGTAAATATAAATATGTAGATAAATAATAAATGTTTCAACGAATGATAAATATTTCTTAATATAGCATAAAAATAATGTATTTAAAAAAACATATAAATTACACATACCTGAATCAACAGACTGTATAAATTAACCAAAAAGGACTAAAACAGTGTATATCTTCAAAATTGTGCTATAACAAAAAACAAACATTTAAATTGAAAACTTATAAATAAATTACTCTTGAATAGAAAAAACAAACATCATGAAATCCATACATATATATAAAAAGTATTAAAAATGAATTATAAAAAATAATAAATTATTAATTTCAAAAAATATAAATAGAAATCGGCCTGATTTAAAGAGAGATGAAGACAACCCATGTAAATTGATATTTAAAAAGAGTAATAAAATGAGAGAATGAAAATAAAAATGATACCTGACCAAGAAACTCTTCCTACGACCATAAATGTGCAATCTGTAAGACGTGAAAAATGTATAAATAATTAAATTGTTTTTAAAAGGTAATAATTTGCCAAGATAATGATGTAAAAACAAAGGCTAAAAACTGACCAAAATTAACAAATTATGATTTTAAAACCAACGGCCATTTGGAATTCTCAAAACGGTATGAGTGGCATCTGTGAAAACGATCCAATAAATTTGTAAGAAATACAAAAAAACAATTCAAAATTGGGGGACACAACGGAACATGAATGCGTGGAAGCAGTCACAGAGTATATTCAAAAATGATACATAATAGTCACAAACTGCCCATTTCACCGGTTGTTATACTACACAGGCCACTTCACTTAAAAAAAGCTAAAAACATCAATTCTAAACAAATAAAATATTATCATTGACAAAAGCCTCTGACCACCTCGAACCATGTCTCGATGATTTCAAGAGGGATGGAAAAACTGTTCATTTGTATGAACGATTAGAAAACATCGAAAGACTTTTAAACCCACTCAACCATTATCAAAAACTAAAAATTATCAATGATAATGATATAGCGGATACAACAATAAGAATTATAATTCACTTACAAAAGTTTTTAATTCATTTGTAAAAAAGTTTTAAGAATCGCAGTATAAACCGCTACGTATACTCTAAGTTTAAGCAGCATCGGTGAGGAAGATATAAAATAAAAAATTAAATAAAATCAGAACGACAGGATGCTGCAGACTAACTAACATAAAGCCATATTTATGTCATGCGGTCAGCGCGCCAGACTCGGCAACTTATTTTTTAAAAATGTAACCCCCTGCATCTGCGTATTGCAGGAATGAAACAAGGATGGCAACATAGTCATCGTTATGTAAACTATCATAAAACCATGTTTGTGTCATACGGTAAGCGCGCCAGACCCGACAGGTTTTTCAAAATGTAGCCCCCTGCATCTGCACATTGCAGGAATGAAACGAGGTATTTTTGTTGTTTATTTTAATTTGTGTATTTGTCTTTAGCCATTTAGCCCCTGAAGAAGGGAATTCCGAAACACGGCCTGTGTCGGGCCTTTGGCTGATTTGACCAATAAAGATTTTCACACGTCCTTCGTTGCTATCCACGTTTCTTTGTTGGATAACTCCAGATTCGGCCATATGTTGACTGAAGAGTCAGAAGGTGCACTCCTTGGTGCCTCCCGGCAGGGAAGTACACACTTTGGACACCCTCGGCAGAAAGTGTTACCAGGGCTGGATGCTCATCAGTCGCATCCAGGCCTACCAACTGTACATGGGCATGAATCTGAGAGACCTGGCAAAGGAAATTTATTTATTTATTTATTTATTTAACAGTTCTTCTATACCGCTCTATTTTAGATCAGAGCGGTTTACATTTAACATCAACTATACAACACAAGGAACTTTGAGTTGTATTTACAATAAACAGGGAGATCAACTTGGAAGTAACTGGGGGAAACTATGTACAATTCTTAACTCTATACATTGTATCACACTGGTACCTGATTTCAGGCAGAACATATCTAAATTGCCGGGTTATCGGCTGTTCTGTCCAAGGAGCCCCTGCTGCAGTTCAAGAACCTGGCCAAGGCCATCTGTGAGTGCTCCAAGTTTGTCCCGGGCAGCCTATGACTGCTTCGAGTTGGTGGCTCGAGTAGCGGCAGCAGGCATCGGTGCCTGACGCCAGCCTTGGCTGCAGTCATTCGATCTCAAGCAATGGGTGCAGGACAAATTGGTCGATGTCCCATGCCAAGGAGAGAACCTCTTTGGCAAACCCATGACTGACAAGGCTGCCAAGCTGGAGACAGAGTTCATGACAAGGAACAGGCTCTCAAAAAAGACTGCTGCACCTCCGCGACGGAAGGGCTTGGGTAAAAATCCCTTCTACCCTCTTACAGAAACTACCCACCTTTTCAGGCCTTCCCAGCTCCCCAGCAGGGTCAGCAGGCCAAGGCCCTCATAAGCAGAAGGCTCTCAAGCCCCAGACCCAGGCCCCGGCCCAGCCAGGGGGGAGTGTTTGACTCCTTGGGCATAGTCTCTCCACCCCAAGGAGGTCAGTAGCCCACAGGGGATGTCTGATCCACTATGCCCAAAGGTGGCTAACTATCACCACCAATTCGTGGGCACTTCAGATGGTCAGGGAGGGCTACTTCCACCATCTGACTCAGACACCATCCCCTTACTTCCCAGGAGAGCCCCTCAGGTCTCCCCTTGACCGGGACCTTCTATCGAAGGAGCTTGCAGGTCTTCTCGAGGACAAGACGGTGGAACCAGTACCCTCACCATCTCAGAGGCAAGGGGTTCACTCCAGGTATTTCCTCATGCTAAAAAGGATCAGATGCCTAAGGCCCATCCTCGATCTGCGCAACCTGAACAAGTTCCTAGTGAGGGAGATGTTCAAGATGCCGTCCCTTGGAACATTGCTGCCTTACCTCCAGCAGGGAGATTGGCTATGCTCCTTGGCTCTGAAGGATGCCTACACGCACATCCTCATTCACTCCAACCACAGGCAGTACCTGCGATTCATGGTGGGAAGAGCCACTACCAATACAGGGTGCTGCCTTTCGGCTTGGCTTCCACCCCAAGGGTCTTCCAAAAATGCCTGGCTATCTTAGCTGCCTTCCTCTGCCTCCAAGGGGGTCTTTGTTTTCCCCTTCCTGGACGATTGGCTCATAAAAGGAGGCACGGCCTCAGAAGTACAGCAGGCAACTGTATGCACCATCCAGGTCCTGCAACACTTGGGGGGTGTGATAAACCACCCCAAGTCCCACCTCCTTCTGACACAGTGTCTGGAGTTCATAGGGGCAAGACTGGACACCCTCCAGGCAAAGGCCTTCCTGCCCAGAGACCGAGCCGACCGTCTCAGGACCCTGGACATACAGAACCACTCTTCGGTACCCACTCAGCTCCTCCTGTGCCTACTCAGGCATATGGCCTTCACGGTCCACGTCACCCCAGAAGCCCACCTCCACATGAGGGCCATGAAGTGGTGCCTTCGGGACCAGTGGACACAGGCCATGGGTCGCCTCTGGGACAAAGTCTCAGTGACCCGCCAGTTGGTGGACTCCCTGACCTGGTAGCAGACTCCCCAAAACCTTGAGGCAGGAATGCCCTTCCAAGCCCTGAGCCCCTTAAGGGTCCTCATCACAGATGCCTCCTTGCTCGGCTGGAGAGCCCACTATAAGGACTCCAGGGCAGCTGGTGGCAGGATGAGAGCAACCAGCAGATCAACCTCCTGGAGCTGCAGGCCATATACTTAGCCCTCTGAGCCTGTTGTCACCGCCTACGTCACCAGCTGCTGTTGGTCCAGATGGAAAACCAGCTGGCAGTGTTCTATGTGAACAAAGAGGGGGGCAGGGGGTCTCATGCCTTCTGCCGAGAGACAGTGGTCCTACACAGTCTGGCAAGGTATACTCCTATGGGCATTATACCTGCCAGGCCAGAACAACTCACTGGCCGACAGACTGAGCAGGGTCCTCCTGCCGCACGAGTGGCTGCTGGACCCTAGTGTGTCTGACCGGCTCTTTCAACTCTGGGGGGAACTCAAGATAGACCTGTTTGCCAGCCCGGACAACTACCAGTTGCCCCACTTCTGCTTCCGGCAGGTCCACCCCTCCAGATTGGCAGCAGACGCGTTCCTCGTCTCCTGGTCGAAAGGCCTCATGTACACCTTCCCATCCACACCACTAATTGCCAAGACATTGTTTAGGACCCTCTGTGGCAAAGCTTCGCTCACCCTGATAGCCCCTCAATGGCCCAGGCAACCATGGTTCCCACTACTCCTTCAGCTATCAGCGGAGACTCCCATCCCGTTGGGGAACTCTCCAGGACGCCTGTCCCAGGAGGGGGGCTCTCTTCTACATCCCAGCTTGGGATCCCTGTTACTGACAATGTGACTGCTGAAGGGGTGACCCTAGCCCCTATCGACCTCTTGGGTGAGGTAGAGGAGATCTTGCTGGCCTCTCATAAGGCTTCCACTAGGAAACAGTAGGCCCTCAAATGGCGCAGGTTTTCAGCTTGGTGTGCAGAGCACAGGACCAACCCGTTCTCCTGCCTGGTGGGACTGGTGCTACAGTACCTTCTCCACCTCTTGCAATCTGGGCTTAAATCAAATTCAGTCAGGGTGCACCTCAGTGCCCTGATGGCGCACCACCACCAGGTGGATGGCAAACCCCTCTCAGTCCAGCCACTGGTGACCCGCTTCCTACGGGATCTGCTCTTATCGAAGCCCCCGGTTCACCCTCCGAAGAACAAGTGGGACCTCAATGAGGTATTGGGGCAGCTCACTCGCCTGCCCTTTGAGCCTCTGGCTACCTGCCACCTGTGATACCTCTCATGGAAGGTGGCGTTCCTGGTTGTGCTCACCTCCACTCGCAGAATTAGCGAGCTTCGGACCTTAGTGGTGGAGGTGCCATATACCAGGTTCTACAAGAAACAGGGTGGTGCTCCGCACACACCCTAAATTCCTTCTGAAGATGGTATCGTCCTTCCACCTCAATCAGGAGTTTGTACTTCCTACATTCTTCCTAAGGCCTCACTCCAGTAGGGGGGAGGCGGTTCTCCACACCCTGGACTGTAAGAGGGCCTTGTCCTTCTACATCCAACATATTCAGGGCCACCGCAAAGCTGCTCAGCTTTTCATCTCGTACGACCCCAGTAGACTGGGGGAGGCAGTGACCAAACATACACTGTCTACCTGGGTGGCAGACTGTATTGCCCTCACCTATGAACAAGCGGGGCTCCCTCTGGAAGGCCAAGTCACGGCGCACTGCACCAAATCTGGGGCTAGTGTAAATGCTTATACCTAGATTTTTAAATAGTGTGTGCAAGTGAAACACTCGCCCCAGCTCTTGAAACCATCTCTACCACCCAAATCCGAAAATTCCAAATCATTTTGGGAGATCTGAATCTAGCATCACTTCCACCTAGTCATGCAACCAATTTCATGGAAGCCATGGTGCAACTGGGGTATCAACAAATCATAAGTGACGCCACCCATGAAAAGGGAAATACCCTAGACTTGGTTTTCCTACCCGCAAATCAGCAAACGGGCAATGAGGAACCCATGATTAGAATAACTCCAGTACCATGGTCTGACCACCACCAAGTTGATCTCAAAGTAAAACTGCCCGCCCCGCCTAAAAATGCAAAAGCCAGGAGGTCAACATACACGCGGAGGAGTTTCAACAAATTCAACGAGGAAAATCTTATAGGCTCCATTGCTTCCCGCATTAATTTGGAATGCACGGACCTCGAGGATCTCACCAACAGATGGAACAGAGGTATACTGGAAGTATCCAACCCTACTTGGAAAACCCCAACAGACTCAGCCAAACTCCGATCTGAACCGTGGTACACCGCTACTCTGACCAGAATGAAAAGGACACTCCGCAAATCAGAGCGGAAATGGAGACAAACAAAGGACCATGAGCACAGGACAGAATACCTGTCTCTACTCGCTAAATACAAGGAGGAGATTAACTCAGCGAAAAGAACTCATCACACAAATCTGCTGAACAAGGCCATAAACAAACCCCGCGAATTATTTGAACTAGTCAAAACCTTAACAAAAACAACACTGGATGATCACACCAACAATGAAATCAAACCTCAAACTTTAGCAAACCACTATGCAAGCAAACTCACAGCATCAACGCCTATGCAATACATGGACCCAACCCCCTCAAGGTCTATTCCATCCATGACAAACTGCACCAGTCAGGATCAGCTCTGGTGCACTTTTCACAAAGTAAACAACCATCAGATTACTACCATAATCACAAACATCAACACCACCACCTCCCCACTAGATCCATGCCCAGCCGCCTGGATCAAAGCAGTGAAACAAGACATCGCCCATCACGTCACCCACATAGTCAACCTATCACTGCAACAAGGTGTCATGCCCACACAACTTAAGAAGTCTATCATAAGGCCTATCCTGAAAAACAAAACAGTCAATAAGGTCGACCCGGCATCTTATTGACCAATATCCAGCATATCCTTCCTGGCCAAGGTCATCGAAAAGGCCGTGCTACTCCAACTTCAAGACCACTTGGATGCGAATGAAACCCTGGACAATCAGCAATATGGATTCAGACGGCATCACGGCGTTGAAACACTGCTCCTAGCGCTGCTAGACAACCTCCTTAAGGGTCTAGAAGACAAAAAGAAAATGTTTCTACTTATATTCATCGACATATCAGCCGCATTCGATACTGTTCACCATGGAACCCTCATAAACAGACTAAAATCAATAGGAATAGCGGGAACCCCACTAAAATGGTTCACTTCGTACATATCAAATAGAATGCAACAGGTACAGTTCAATGGGGAAAAGGCAGAACCTTTCACACAAACTCAGGGCATACCACAGGGCTCGGCCCTCTCAGCGCTCCTGTTCAATGTGTATATGCAACCACTCTGCAAAATTTTCCAACGGCATAATATCAAATACCACGTCTACGCAGACGATATTATGTTGTACACGCAACTGGACACGGGCGACCCGAACTACACCCAACTAGAGGAGTGCCTAAGCGAGATGCAAGCCTGGCTGCACCAAAGTAACATGGCAATAAATCACAAGAAAACGGAGGTAATGTACATCTCCAGAAAGCCGAACCTCAACCCCCCCGCAACAATCACCCTATGTAACAATACATACCAAACAAAGGACGAAATAAAATATCTGGGGGTGACGCTCGAAAGCGACCTTAAGATGGAGAAACACCTCCGCAAAACCAACCGAGCCATCTTCCACAAGCTAAGAGTCCTGCAACCACTAAGGAGTATTATCGAACCCCAGGATTTCAGGACAGTGGCGCAGGCACTCATCATGCCACATTTTGATTACTGCAACGCCATTCTGCAGGGTCTCCCAAAGAAAACCCTAAACATTCTGCAAATGGCGCAAAATGTAGCCGCCAGGGTCATAATGAAAAAAGGATTTACGGATCACATCACCCCGGTATTGATTGAGCTACACTGGCTCCCCATTTCTGCCCGCATAAAATATAAGACCCTCACGACCACTTTCAAGCTCCTACGCAACACAGCCCCGTCATTCCTCTCCACCTTGATCTGCTCTCAACCACTCAACAGAAGCAGGAGAACCATCAATACTAACACCCTGATAGTTCCATCAGATATTAGAGCTGTTAAAACTAGCACAGGTAACAGAGCATTCTCATACTCTGCACCAACACTCTGGAACCATCTGCCGCCAGAGTTACGAGCCTGCAAAGACCTAACTGACTTTAGGAAAAACCTCAAGACTTATTTGTTCCAGAGTCATTTCAATTTGATTTAAGCCCAAGGCTTAAGATTATTCACCGCAATAATCCATTGCATACCTATGTACACCTGATAGTTTATGTGAATGTATATTTGGTTTTGTGTATACTGGTTATTTGTATATATGTACATATTCCACATCAGTGTATTTATGTAAACAGTGCCCCTTATACCCGAAGGTATGAGTATACATGTATCCAGATATACATGTATACAGTTATACTTATACTTATGCAGATATACTTATTTACACCCACTTGTGTGATGTGCCTACCCTCCGAATCAACCTGTGCGCGCCCCAAATTCTACTGTATTTATTACTCTTGAATTTGTTTTGTGTATACTGGTTATTTGTATATATGTACATATTCCACAACAGTGTATTTATGTAAACAGTGCCCCTTATACCCTTAAGGTATGAGTATACATGTATCCAGATATACATGTATACAGATATACTCATACTTATACAGATATACTTATTTACACCCACTTGTGTGATGTGCCTACCCTCCGAATCAACCTATGCGCGCCCCAAATTCTACTGTATTTACACCCACTTGTTGTGAT
Source organism: Ichthyophis bannanicus (assembly GCA_033557465.1). Taxonomy (NCBI): domain Eukaryota; kingdom Metazoa; phylum Chordata; class Amphibia; order Gymnophiona; family Ichthyophiidae; genus Ichthyophis; species Ichthyophis bannanicus. The sequence continues at coordinate 341,768,963 of CM066032.1, forward strand.
GTGCCTTACCCTCCGAATCAACCTATGCGCGCCCCAAATTCTACTGTACTGATTTGACAGTTCTCCTATTGTAATCGGACCGCTGCTGATCGCTGGAAGCAGCGGTATATAAATGTTTGCTAAATAAATAAATAAATAAATGGCGTTGTGTAACTTACACACATAGATTTGAGCTCCGCCCCAGTGCATGCCTACAGTTTGTGTGCATCATCAGCCTACTATGTGTACTTAAAAAAAATAGTGACCAGCTAATGTACACAGGTAAAGTCCTGTCCATGCGTGTAAGTCACTGAAATAAGTGATGTTATAAAATTACCCTCTTAAGGGATAATTTTATAAAGCATTTTCGTTGTCTAAAACATGTTTTACACATGGAAAAATGTTCTTATAAACTTCTGCCACCAAATATGCACGTATAAGTACATGACAACAAGATGGTGCATATTTATATGTATACTTCTCATATATTGCATTTCTGTGGGTGAGGTATGGGTAAAACAGGGACAGAGCTGCAGTGTATTGGGCATGTTTACTAAAGTTAACATGCGTTAATGAACAGTGATGAGTGCTAAGTGCCACTGCGCCTGTAGGAATGAAATGGTCCACAATAGCACCTAACATTGTTAACATACTTAGGGACATGTTAACTTCATTAACATGCGTTAACCATCAGTAAACATGCATTAAGTGCCACTATGCCCATAGAAATAGAACGGCACTGGGCACTTAATGTGCGTTAACTTCATTAAATAAACATAGGAACATAGAAAATGATGCAGAAAAGGACCACATGGCCTATCTAGCCTGCCCTTCCATATCCACTACAATAGTCCCCTTTTATCCTTTTAGAGATCTTCTGTGCTTGTCCCATACTTTCTTGAATTCCGATGCCGTCCTCATCTCCATTACTTCCACTGGGAGACTATTCCACGCATCTACCATTCTTTCCATAAAGAAATATTTCCACATATTATTCCTGAGTTTATCCCCTTTCATTCTCATCCTTTGTCCCCCTCGTAGCAGAGCTTACTTTCAATCAAAAGAGGCTCTTCTCTTGGACATTTATGCCATGGAGGTATTTAAATGTCTCTATCATATCTCCTCTATCCAGCCTGTCCTCTAACGTATACATATTAAGATCTTTAAGTCTGTCCTCATATGCTATATAATGAAGACCTCTAACCATCTTAATAGCCACCCTCTGCACTGACTGCATCCTGCTTATATTGTTTTGAAGGTGTGATCTCCAGAACTGCATACAATACTCCAAATGTGGTCACACCAGAGACTTGTATAGAGGCACTATTACCTATTTTTTTTTCTCCTGGCCATTCCTCTCCCTGTGCATCCATGCATCCTTCTGACTTTTGCCATCGCCTTTTCTATCCCACTTTGAGATAATCAGAAACGACCATTTCTCCAGGACCAAGCAGGAAGTCAGTCCTCACATATGGGTGACGTCGGCGCCGACAGAGCCCTCGCGGAGCAATTTTCCCCAGCTTTCAAAGAAAGCCTTTGGGAATTGCAGCGAGCATGCACGGTCCTCTTCCCGCCCAAGGGTGCCATCTTGCTCAGTCTTCTTTTTTCCGCGGAGCCCTACAGATGTTGTTTGTGAATCCCCGCAGAAAAGTTGATTTTATTTCTCTTTTTTCTCTCGGTTCGACGCCGGTTCTTTTCCCGCCCGGACCCGCGACGCCGGTTGCAAGTCCGTTCTTTATTTTTCGTTTTTTTGTCCTTCGTGACAGATTTCGCGCCTTTCTACTTTTTCACTGGCAGCCCAGTATTTTGACCTCGCAGGGGCCCTTTTTCCCCCGATGGCTGCCAGCGGGTTTAAAAAGTGTGACCTCTGTAAGAAACTCATGTCTCTTACAGACACACACGACTTCTGCCTCCGCTGCCTCGGACCCGATCATGACCCGATGATCTGTGGTCCGTGTGGCAAAATGTCCTCAAAAGCGTTGAGGAGTCGGCAGCATCAGCGGGAACGTATCTTCACTGACTCCGGCCGGGCTCGGACCTCGTCAGAGGCTTCGACGCCTCGGGACTCTGGTCCTGAGCATCGTCGCAGTTCCTCTGAAAGGGGGTCTCCTACCCGGGAACATCATCGGAAGAAGAAACCCGCGAGGGCGGGATCGGTGGATTCCCGTCCCGGGTCCTCTGAGGTGGAGAGGCCTTCCAAACATCCCCGTCTGGAGATGGACTTGCCCGCTCACGTGAGTACTGTTGTCCTTGTAGACTCGCCTCCGAAGGAGCTGATGTTGGGCCCGACACTGTCGGGGCCCGAGTCGGGGGCTGCTGGGTCTCCTGAGCTCGGACTCAGGTTGACGGCCTTGGAGAGCAGTCTGACTGCCTTCATGGACCAGCAGCGGGCATTGATCGCTGGCCTCGCCGGTGCTTCTGCCCTGACCGCCGGGACGTCGACCCCGGAGACCGAGCCGATGCTCGAGTCCATGAGGGCTCGAGTCGATCCTTGGTCGCGGTCTCCTTCGGCCTCCCGTTTGGGACCGAGGTCGTCGACGCCGACTCCCTCGGCGTCGGGGCGGATGGCATCGATGCCCGCCCGACCGGAGCCGCTCGACTCCTCCTCCGAGGAGTCGGCCTGGGAATCCGAGGACGAAGAGTCACCTGGTTCCTTTCGGACTCGGTGTGTCCCATCGGACTCCCCTGAGTCCGAACCTCGGAGACGGTCCCCCCCCGGAGGATACCCGGTTCTCGGACTTCGTGCGGGATATGGCCAAGGCCTTGGCCTTCCCCGCGGATCCTGAGGAGGAGCCTCGAGTTGAAGAACTCGATGCCCTCCAATATGACTCTCCCCCGAAGGAGGCCTTTATTGTACCGGTTCCTCCGATGCTGGAACGACTTCTCTTCCGCATGTGGGAGAGCCCAGCGTCGTCGCCGGTGTTAAGCAAGCGGGTCGATTCCATTTATCGAGTCTGCAAGAGCCCCGGCTTCCAAAAGGCACAACTACCGCACCATTCCATGGTGGTGGAATCGGCCATGCATAGACTTAAGAGTCAAAAAATGCACTCCTCGGTGCCCCCCGGTAGGGAGGCCCGAAGCCTGGATGCCCTCGGTAGGAAGTGTTTCCAGGGCTCTATGCTTGCTTGTCGAGTCCAGACCTACCAGCTCTACATGGGCATGTATCTCCGGGACCTGGCTAAGGAAATAGCCGGGTTCTCTGCTGGTCTCTCCGACGAACCTTTGCAGAGGTTCCAAACCTTGTCAACTGGTATTCGGGAGTGCTCAAAGTTTATCTCTCGAGCAGCCTATGATGGTTTTGAGGCATCGGCTCGGGTAGCCGCAGCCGGCATCGGTGGACGCCGCCAGGCTTGGCTTCAGACGTCCAACCTCGAGCCATGGGTGCAGGACAAGTTGGTCGATGTCCCCTGCAGAGGTGAAAACCTCTTTGGCAAGCCCATGGATGAGAAGGCTGCACAGATCGAGACCGAGAATCTCACCAGGACTCGTCTCTCAAGGAAGACCTCTGCCCCTTCTCAAAAGAAGAAGGGCTCGGGGAAAAAGCCCTTTTACCCGAGGAAGGCGGCTGCCTATAAATACTACCCTCAGTATCAGGCCTCAGCAGCTCCCCCACAGGGTAAGCAGGCCAAGGGACGGGGTAATGGGTCCCGTAGGCAGCAAGCCCCCAAGCCTGCACCACCGGCCCCTGCTCAGCAGGGTGGGGGTTTTTGACTTCATCAGCATAGCCTCTCCCCCTCAGCTGGTTTCTCTCAGCACAGGAGGCCGGCTGGTCCACTTTGCCCACAGGTGGTCCAACATCACCACAGATACCTGGGTACTTCACATAGTTCGGAAGGGCTATCTTCTTCACTTTCACCAGGTACCTCCCTCCTACTTTCCAGGGGAGCCTCCGAGACTCCCTTTGCACAAGAACTTACTCCTTCAGGAGTTAGCAAGTCTCCTTCAGGAACAGGCTGTGGAACCGGTGCCCCACCACCTGAAGGGTCAAGGGTTTTACTCCAGGTACTTTCTGATACCAAAAAGAACAGGAGGCCTCGGACCCATCCTGGACTTGCGAAACCTCAACAAGTTCCTTGCAAAGGAAAAGTTCAAGATGCTTACCCTTGGAATCCTGCTGCCCTACCTCCAGCAGGGCGACTGGCTATGCTCCTTGGATCTAAAGGATGCGTATACTCATATCCTTATTCATCCAGACCACAGACAATATCTCAGGTTTGTTGTGGGAGGAAATCAATACCAGTACAGAGTACTGCCCTTTGGCCTATCCTCCGCCCCCAGGGTGTTCACCAAATGCCTGGCAGTGGTGGCGGCCTATCTAAGACTTCAAGGCCTTTTTGTGTTCCCATACCTGGACGACTGGCTCATCAGAGCCCAGTCTTCCCAAGAGGCCACTCATCGCACTGTGACTCTACTCCAGCACTTGGGATTTGTCATAAACTTCGCAAAGTTCACTTTGCTCCCCTCTCAAAATCTCAAATTCATCGGCGCCAGGTTGGACACTCTTCAGGCGCGCGCCTTCCTCCCTCTGGACAGGGCCAAGCGGCTCATGGATCTTGCCAGCCACTTTCACAGCAATGCCCTGGTCTCGGCCAGGCAATTTCTGAGACTGCTCGGCCATATGGCTTCCACGGTCCATGTGACAACCAATGCCCGCCTGAACATGCGACCTGCTCAATGGTGCCTTCGCACACAATGGCATCAGGCCACTGGGAGCCTAGCGGACTCCGTACAGATCTCCGACCAGCTGGTCTCTTCTCAACAATGGTGGCTTCATCTGCCAAACCTAGTTCTAGGAGTGACTTTTCAGCCCCCTCTGCATTCTCAGGTCCTGACGACCGATGCTTCTCTCCTGGGTTGGGGAGCACATTGCCAAGGGACATGTACTCAAGGCCTCTGGACTCCTTGGGAGTCTGCTCAGCAGATCAACTTCCTGGAGCTCAGAGCCATCCGCCTAGCGCTCAAAGCATTCTCTCACCTGGTTTCTCACCAGTCGGTGCTGATACAGACGGACAATCAGGTTGCAATGTTCTACGTGAACAAACAAGGCGGAACAGGCTCCTTCCTTCTCTGTCAGGAGGCACAAAAACTATGCTCTTGGGCAGTCCACCACGGCATCATCCTCAAAGCTGTCTATCTCCCAGGTCAAGAAAATTACCTGGCCGACAAGCTAAGCAGGATCCTCCAGCCACACGAGTGGAGGCTGGATCCGCTGGTGGTTCAGCGGATCTTTCTCAAGTGGGGCCTCCCCACCATGGATCTGTTTGCCAGTCCTCTGAACTGGCAGCTTCCCAGATTCTGCTCTCGACAACCGCATCCTCTCAGAGTAGCGGCGGATGCTTTTCTAATTCCATGGTCCACAGGCCTCTTATATGCCTTTCCTCCCATGCCGCTGGTGTCTCGGACGCTCTTCAAAGTTCTCAGAGACAAAGCCTTGGTGATCCTAGTGGCTCCCCGGTGGCTGAGACAACCTTGGTTCCCACTTCTAATGCAGCTGGCGGTGGACACCCCTCTTCCTCTGGGGTTTCAGCCCGACCTCCTGTCACAGGATCAGGGGACTCTCCTGCACCCCAACCTCCGGTCCCTTCATCTGATGGCCTGGCTGCTGAAAGGGTAGTCCTTGCTCCCCTCCGCCTGCCTCCAGATGTGGAGGAGGTCGTCTTGGCCTCCAGGCGGCCCTCCACCCGGAAGTCCTACGCTCTTAAGTGGCGTCGGTTCTCCGTCTGGTGTGCTCAGCAGTCTCAAGATCCCTTCTCCTGTTCAGCATCAGTGGTCTTGCAGTACTTGCTTTCCCTCTCCAATCTTGGACTTAAGTCCAACTCGGTCAAGGTCCACCTCAGTGCTCTTTCTGCGCATCACATGCCGGTGGGTGGCAGACCTCTTTCTGGCCACCCTCTGGTGGCTCGTTTTCTCAGAGGCTTCCTTCTCCTTAAACCACCTTTGCGCCCACCAGCCCCGGACTGGGATCTCAATGTGGTTTTACAGCGGATTACCTGTCCGCCTTTTGAACCTATGGCTACCTGTCCTCTTCGTTTTCTTTCTTGGAAAACCTTGTTCTTGGTGGCCCTCACTTCTGCTAGATGCGTTAGTGAGCTGCAGGCCCTGGTGTCTGATCCTCCTTACACTAGGTTCTACAAGAACCGGGTAGTCCTACGGACTCACCCTAAGTTTCTTCCCAAAGTGGTTTCCCCTTTTCACATCAACCAGGAGGTGGTGCTTCCGACCTACTTTCCCAGGCCACACTCCAGCCGAGCTGAAATGGTCCTGCATACCCTGGACTGTAGAAGGGCGTTAACCTTCTACCTTGACCGTACGCGGGAGCACAGAAGGGCTGTTCAGCTCTTCGTCTCTTATGATCCCAATAGGTTGGGGCTCCCTGTCTCCAAGCGTACTCTGTCCATCTGGATTGCTGACTGTATCGCTTGGGCTTACGAGGCAGCCGGCCTCTCGTTGGAAAGTCGAGTCACAGCCCATCGTGTTCGGGCGAAGGCTACGTCAGTGGCTTACCTCCGCTCTGTTCCATTGGCAGACATCTGCCGGGCCGCTACTTGGTCTTCAAGCCAGACTTTTGCGGCCCATTACTGCCTGGAGAGGGAGTCCCGCAGGGACAGTGCTTTCGGACAGGCAGTCCTCCATAACCTCTTTGAGGTATAGGCAACTCCTACCCTCCATCCCGGATGTTGGGCTACCGGTTGGAGACGTATTCAGAGAAGATTCCTTCCTTCTGGGCTACTGAGCTTGAGGGAGCTCCTTTTTGTGCTTAGGGTTTCCGGTAGCCTTAAGCTTGGGAGTCCCATATGTGAGGACTGACTTCCTGCTTGGTCCTGGAGAAAGCGTAGTTACTCACCTGTAACAGGTGTTCTCCAGGAGCAGCAGGAATCAGTCCTCACAACCCTCCCTCCTCCCCTTGGAGTTGCAGTTCTATGCTTTCTTTTTTTGCTAATTTTTTTGCTGTCTTTTAGCTATGTCATCTGACTGAGCAAGATGGCACCCTTGGGCGGGAAGAGGACCGCGCATGCGCGCTGCATTTCCCAAAGGCTTTCTTTGAAAGCTGGGGAAAATTGCTCCGCGAGGGCGCCGACGTCACCCATATGTGAGGACTGATTCCTGCTGCTCCTGGAGAACACCTGTTACAGGTGAGTAACTACGCTGTCCAGGTCCTGCTCTTCTTTTGTGGATAGGAGTACTTCGCCCCCTATACTGTCGCTCCCTTGGATTTTTGCAGCCCAAATGCATGACCCTGCATTTTTTAGCATTAAATCTCAGCTGCCAAATTCTTGATCATTCTTCAAGCTTAGCTAGATCCCTCCTTATGTTATCAACTCCTTCCTGGGTGTCTACTCTATTGCAGATTTTGGTATCATCCGCAAAGAGGCAAACCTTACCCAACAGCTCTTCCGCATTATCACTAACAAAGACGTTAAAAAGATTAATGCACATTAAATCCTTTAGGGATATGTTTACTAAACTGTGCTGCTAGCTTGAGGATCAGCGTGTGGAAAGCATACCACACTAAAATTTAGTGCAGCACTCCCTGATGAAAATTCCACGCTAGTAGGTTAGCATGCATTTGGACGACAGGGTGGGCTGGGGTGGATGTTGATGGTGCGTTGCGGTTAATATGAGCATAATGGGTGCACGCTAACCATGATTGTTGCCATTAGTGTGGGTGCACAAAACTACGTAACTCAAGGGGTAACAGTAGTTGCACCCGCATGCAGGCTTACTGCAGTGCCGCATGTTCGCACTGCGCCCACAGCAGAGGGAAGAACACACATGCCCCTTGAAATTAGCACAAGTGCCCACGCAGATTCTGCATCCCAAACACACGCTACCAGCACAATATTTAATAAGCATGCCCCTTAACATGTGCTAACCTTCAGCAAACATGGTCCTTACATATGTATTTTATAAAATAAACATCTACATATATACAGTACTTGCTTACAATTACAGCTTTGGAGCGGGAGTAAATTTGTGTGGTGTTAGAACTAGTTCTGATAGCCTGTTTTATAAAGCCACATAGGCGCCTATATTGCCTTAATAAAATAAGCACATTTTTGGACTTTTCATTTAGCTGCCCTGTTACAAAATTAACCCCTTACATGACATCTACAAACATTTGGTTACTAAAGATGGCACAAAACCCATCTCATGTCTTGCAGCACTTTAACAAGATCAGTACTTTTGCTTTTTTAAAACAGGTAGAGGAAAATATATCAGAGATCTGTATGAAATAAGATCACCCTACAATAAAGCAGAAGCAAATATTTTGTTATAAAAGGGTTCTGCAATATCAAGTAATAAAAAAGGAAATCACGAAGTAAAAAAAAATTACCTCAACACTGCAAGATACATCAAAATAATTCTTAATTTCCTTTTTATTACTTGATATTGCAATATGTGGGTCTCTTACTCATCATGATGTGGACTATTACAGTTCTTTTTTTATTTATTTATTTATTTTTTTTAGTGCCATCAAGTCAGTGTTGACTCATAGCGACCCAGCTACCTCCGGGTTTTCTTGGCAATGTATCACCGGAAGTAGATTGCCAGCCTTTTCTTCAGAGGCAATGGAGGGTAAAGTGACTTGCCCAAAGTCACAAGGAGTGCCAGTGGGAACCAAACCTTTGATGATCTGGGTACTAGGCAGTTGCTCTAACCACTAGGCTACTCCTCCACTCATTTTTTATATTCTAGTTTATTTACTTCATTTTACAATTTCTTGGTATTTCCTGTTTTGTTTATGATTGTATTAATTTAAATCTCTCAATAAACATATTGAATGATAAACTTAAAAAAGGGACTCTGCTTGATCAAAATTCATAAATGGAAAGCAGAGCCTTTGTAAACAACTGTTATCACATTATATCTTTAACAAATAAGGCAAAATTATAACTTTTGTAGTCTCAAAGAATTTATACAGGCTGATTGTTTAATTGTTTTTTAGTCTTAGGGGTATGTTTACTAAACAGCGGTAGCGGCTTCCGTGCAATATCGGAGCCGCGGCCCCATTGATTTCAGATTACATATATATAATTCTTTTTCAATTAATTTGCTTGAAACAATCCAAACACGTTACACAGATTTCCACAAACTTTTAATAGTTGGACACCTCTCAAAAGCTCAAGGAAAGTATTGAAGTTCACCCAAAAGGTCTTTTAAAACTGTAAAGAAAACATTGAAGTGTACTCCAGATATCCACTGTGTTTCACCTTCTTGGTCGCATCAGGGAGAATTTTTTTCTGCTATATCACCAAATTTTAAAATCTTTCCTAAAAGAGCAAATACAAATATATCACAAATTGCTGTTTATAAAGAGAAGTATCAGTGCCTCCACTTTATTTTATTTATTTAAAATGATTTATATACCGCTTTATCATGGAATCAAAACGGTTTACATTTCAAACAAATCATGTGGGAGGGAGTGGGCTTGCAGTGATTGAATCAACAGCTTATGTGTGTGTGTGGTGTATAAATGATTTCATGGTGAGCTACATACATTGTGAGCTATTTACAAGGGACTATATACAAGTTGAAGGGAGGGGGAGAAAAGATTAGGTTGCTTATCAAAAATTTGTTTTTGGATCTATATATATTTGTGCAAATAAATGTGTATGGCCATTTCAAGCTTTTATCTCATTTTCTGTTTCTGTAGTCAACCCTGGAGGTTGGGCACCAGCCTCAGTATTAAGGGCAGTGGCAAAAAGAGAGTATCCTAAATTCCTTAAACGCTTTACATCCTATGTCCAAGAGAAGACGTCTGGAAAATCTATTCTCTTCTAGCATTATCAGGTATGTCCATCTTATAAAACTTCTTCATTGAGAGTTTTCTGTTAAGATTGTGCTAGCTGGATCAGTTAGGGTACAATTTATTTATTTGTCTTTAGCTCATGCCTTTCAAGGCAAGTAACTTTCAAGTACCCTGGATATTTCTTTGTCCTCAAAGGGCTTACAATCAAATGGCATGTTTACTAACATATGCTACCCAGGTAGTGGAGGGTTAGCATGTGGTAAAAGTGCCGCGCTAAAAGGTAGAGCAGAGCCCTGTGATAAAAACCCCTCTCTACTCCTTTAGAATGTGACAGAGCTAGATAGGGGCGTTTGCCGCAGCGCTGCTAGTCCAGGAATTTGAAGTCCATGCTGCCTGTGCCAACCTATGGTAACTGCAGGGGAATAGCTGTACCCACCCCCCTGCAGTTAGCACGATGCCCCACACTAGTAACATTTTTATTTATTTTATTTAACAGGATTTTTATACCGCTTTATCCTTAAGTCAAAGCAGTTTACTTTACAACTTGGTATCAGATTACAGTAAAACAATGTATGGAAATGTAATGTAGATAGTAACTTATATACATAGTGACTTATATACATGTTAACTCGAGTACATGTCTCATACCCGTGTTATCAGCATGGGCTGTAGTAAGTATGCCCCCTTAAATTTGAAGCCAAGGTAGTAGAGGTAGTTCCTTATCGTTCCTCCAGTTTAGTCCTCTACGGCTGGGTAGTGCACCTCCTCCTGCAGCATGGAGACTGGACCAATCAAAATCCTGACAACGGTGGATGTAGTGTACTGGAATTCCCATCAGCCCTTAGTGTGTCCAGTCTCCATGCAGCAGGAGGACTTGTGAGCCTAGGTGCTGGGCTCACTAGGGTATCTGTTATTAGCAGTTAGCTTAGATCCAGGTTTTATATTTAGTTTGACTTTTCTCTTTTCTTTTGTTTGGGGATCATTAGTTTGTCATTGTAAATTTCTCCTCTCTATTTCTCATTTCTGTTATTTGGGGCTGTTCTTTTAAAAAAAAAAAAAACAGTTTCGAAGGGTGTCTTGGTATACCTTTCGGCTGCAGGACTCTGGTATCCGGATCCTTTCTTTTTGGCCACCCGCACCTTTGGCGGTTTCTGTAGGCGATATTTTTTCCCCATGGTGGAGCGGGGTTGAAAATATCTTGCCAGCATTCAGTCAGCCTGCTTTCCTCTACGCTTCAGGCGTCATCGGAGGAAGCGGCTCAGCCGACATACAGCTGACTTCGTGGCAGGACTGTGCGCCGCTTCGGTCTGTTGAGGAGTGCCCGTTTTTGGGCACCACGGGCTGGGAGAGTTTTTTCTTGGGTCTCCTTAGGGCTACAGGACCTTCCGCCCGTTCCCGCCTAAACGCTGCTGTGAAACCACGGCCATTTTAAACACGCGGTTTCTGCGGCAGCGTCTCCTTTTTCTCTCCGGCTCTGCTGGTATCTAGCGTGGAGGAGCTTAGCAGGTTAGCGATTTCCTTTGCCTTTTCTTTTATTTACTGTTAAATTTATTTATTTATTTGGTTATTTCTTTGGTTTAGTTTTGGCTAGCGTTACCTCCGGAGAAAGCTCTTTTTTGCCGGTACTTTAGGCAGCTCAGGCAGTCATTTAAATGTTTTAAAAAATAAAAAAAAATCGGAAGGGTGAAGCTCAGTGGGGCACTATCCTCAGGGACACGCTGCGTTTAGGCTGCTTTTTGGCCCCAGCCATGTCTCTCAGTTCCCAGTGCATAATTTGTGGAACCTGGAAGGGCACTACGAGTGGGACAGGTGTCTGTTTGAGCTGTGTTACAGGGCCTAGCAGCAGAGTACAGCAGATGGAGTCCCTCGCGCCTTCTGGGCCCCAGGACATGGTTAAGGGGACGGAGGGTGGTGCTGGGATAGCGGGTCCTTCTGTTCCGACTCCAGAGGTCTCTTCTGGTCCTGCTGGAGCGGGTACAGATTTTGCTTCTTCTGCGCTCCTAGAGGATTTTTCCCCTGATTTTATCTTGCTCTTACATCAGGCCTTCTGTCGTAGGAGGCAGGGTCAGTTACCTCCTTCCCTTTCTTTGCCTGCTCCCTCCCAAGGACCCGGACTTGGAGAGGTTGAGCCTTTATCGTTACGGGGGGCCAAGAGGCAGCGGCCCTCAGAGCCTTGTACCTCAGACTTGGCTTGGCACGAGGTAGAGGAGGTGGATTATTCAATGGACATCGAGGACCATGAATTAGAGGAAGGTGAGATTCCTGAGCCAGAGGACCAGGCTAGGATTATTCGTGTGTTTCGCAGGGATGAGTTGTCGGCTCTTATTTCAGAGGCCTTGCAAACCCTTAGACTATCTCCCGAGCAGCCGATCGAAGACAAAGATAGCGCGGATCCAATTATTCAGGCGGTACGGCAAACACAAATGGTCTTTCCTATCCATAAAGTCATAGATCAGATGATTCAAAATGAGTGGGATCATCCGGAGGCAGGGCTTAAGGGAGTTAGGCTTATGAGTAAGCTCTATCCCTTGGCTGATATAGACAAGGAAAGGTTCCGTTCCCCTAAGATAGATGTGGCGGTTTCCACAGTCACTAAAAAGACCACAATTCCAGTGGAAGGCAGCGTGGCCCTGAGAGATGTACAGGATAGGAAGGTAGATGGCCTCCTGAAGCAGTCCTTTGAAGCTGATGCAATTTCTCTGCAGGCTTCTATTTGTGGGGCTTGGATAGCGAGAGCCTGTCTCCGTTGGGTTCAGCACCTCAAGCAGTCAACCTCTTTGGGGCCTGACGAAGTCGCAGAAGTGCAGCGTTTAGAGTCTGGTTCGGCGTATCTGGCCGACGTGCACTACGACTTAATTAGGGCATTATCGAATAGTATGGCTTCTGTGGTATCTGCGCGCAGATCCCTTTGGCTTAAGAATTGGGCAGCCGATGGCTCTTCCAAGGCCCGCCTCGGCAAGCTTCCCTTCAAGGGTAAGCTTTTGTTCAGAGAGGATTTGGATAAGTTGGTGAAAGACTTAGGGGAATCCAAAGGCGGTAGGCTCCCGGAGGATAGACCAAAGCAAGGGAAGGTGTTTTCTTCCTTCCGGGGGCAGTATAGGGACTTTCGGAGGTTTCAATCTCCCCGTTTCGTGGGGTCCCAAAGAGGGAGGTTTGCTTCACGATCCCCGGGGTTTCGTGGATTTCGAGGAGCCAGTAGACGTTTCGCAGCGGCATCTGCCGGTGCCGCCCGCAGACCACAATGAAGGACGGTGGGTCCCAGCAGACAGTCAGTCGAACGGAGGTCGACTTTGGGATTTTCTGCCTGCCTGGACCCATATAACTACTGATCAGTGGGTGTTGGAGATTGTCCGCGACGGTTATGCTCTGGATCTCGCAAAACTGGTGCTGGACTCATTTGTGAGTTCGCCCTGCAGAGGACCGAAAAAGGCTCTACAGCTGCGTCAGACGTTGGACCATTTGGTGCAGCTGGGGGCCGTTGTGCCAGTGCCGCCAGCGGAGTACGGTACGGGTCGCTACTCCATTTATTTCGTGGTGCCAAAAAAGGACGGGTCGCTGCGGCCTATTCTCGATCTCAAAGGGATGAATCGGTGCCTTCGGTTGCAACATTTTTGCATGGAAACGCTGCGTTCCGTTATTGTAGCAGTCCGTCAAGGGGAGTTCCTTACGTCCCTCGATCTCAAGGAGGCTTATCTCCACGTCCTGATCAGGGAGGCGCATCAAAGGTTTCTGCGGTTTGCGCTTCCGTGGGGACACTTCCAGTTTCAGGCTCTGCCTTTTGGTCTCGCCACAGCTCCACGAGTGTTCACGAAGGTAATGATAGTAGTAGCAGCTGCACTGAGGAAGGAAGGAGTGTTGGTCCATCCATACCTAGACGATTGGCTCATCAGGGCAAAGACCAGGGACGAGAGCGAAAGAGCCACGGAAAAAGTGGTAGCCTTTCTTCAAAGTCTAGGCTGGATAGTCAATCCCCTCAAGAGTCATCTGGTGCCTACGCAAGTCCTCGAATATCTAGGTGTGCGGTTCGATACTCGGTTGGGCTCAGTGTTCCTGACAGAGAAAAGAGTCCACGTTCTTCAGACTCTGGTGCACAGCTTCCGGTTACTGGTTGCCCCGACGGCATGGCAGTACCTGCAGGTCCTCGGGACCATGGCGTCAACCCTGGAGGTGGTTCCTTGGGCCAGGTTTCACATGCGTCCGTTGCAACGGGCCTTGCTTCGACGGTGGTGCAACCAGTCAGACCCTTTGAGCAAACAGCTTCCGTGTCCCCTGCAGGTCCGGCGGGCATTGAAATGGTGGCTAATCCCTGCGTCCTTGCGAACGGGAATGCCCTTGGAGCAACCCGTGTGATCCCGCTTCTCATGGATGCCAGCCTCTCAGGCTGGGGGGCACATTGCGGAACGGCCTTTGCGCAGGGAGCTTGGTCGGCAAAGGAGAACGGCTGGTCGATCAATTGGCTGTAGCTGCGAGCAGTCTTTCTAGCCCTGAACAGCTTCGAGGCTTTCGTGGCACATCGTGCAGTGAGGGTGCTGTCGGACAATGCGGCAACAGTGGCATACATAAATCGACAGGGCGGTACCGGGAGCGCAGCAATGGAAGAAGAGGCAGAGGGGCTGTTCTCATGGATAGAGTCGCATCTCCTAGCAATATCAGCGGCGCACATCGCCGGAAAGGACAACGTGACAGCGGATTTTCTCAGCAGAGTTCGAGTGGATGCGGGCGAATGGGAGCTCCATCCCGACGTGTTCGCGCAATTGGTTCTCCGATGGGAAAGGCCGGTCATGGACTTGATGGCCTCCTTCCAGTCCGCGAAAGCAAACCGCTTTTTCAGAAGACGGCGGGAGCCCATGTCAGAGGGCATAGACGCTCTGATTCAGCCGTGGCCATCGGCGGGGCTTCTCTATGTGTTCCCGCCGTGGGCTCTCATCGGTCGAGTGATTCAGCGCATCGAGTCACATCAGGGGCGCATACTGTTAGTGGCGCCGGACTGGCCCTGGCGTCCGTGGTATGTCGACCTCATCCGGTTGCTCGACGGGACCCCATGGCGGCTTCCGGTGTCGCAGGAGCTTCTCGTACAAGGTACGTTAGTAATGCCGCAGGTGAATCGATTCTCGCTTACGGCTTGGCCATTGAAAGGGCACGGTTGAGAAAGAGAGGTTATTCTAGGTCGGTTGTCTCAACTCTTCTTCAGGTGCGGAAACGCTCAACATCGCTTGCTTATGTGCGCGTCTGGCGAATTTTTGAAGACTGGTGTTCCCGGCATCAGATCCGGGCTGCCACGGCTTCGGTACCCGTAGTTTTGAATTTTCTGCAGGACGGTTTCGAGAAGGGTCTCGCCGCCAGCTCTTTGAGAGTGCAGCTGGCAGCCCTTGCCTGTTACAGGGGTAAGGTTCAAGGCGTGCCTCTGGGAGCTCACGATGATGTCCTACGTTTTTTGAAGGCGGTTTCGAGGTTACGTCCCTTGCGGCGGATTTCTGTGCCACCGTGGGATCTCAATTTGGTTTTACGGGCGCTGAGTAAAGCTCCCTTTGAGCCCTTAAGTCAGATTTCTCTCAAGGATTTAACTCTTAAGATGGTATTTTTGGTAGCTATTTGCTCGGCAAGACACGTTTCCGAGTTGCAAGCTCTGTCTTGTAGAGAGCCCTTTCTCTGTTTTTCTAAGGAAAAGGTGGTTCTCCGGCCGGTACCTTCCTTTCTGCCGAAGGTGTCCTCTCCTTTTCATGTGAATCAGTCCGTGTCTCTGCCGGTTCTTCGGTCAGACGCGGCTCATGCTGCAGATCACGGATTGAGTCGTTTAGATGTGAAGAGAGCTTTGCGGCGTTATTTGGTGGTGTCAGAGTCTTTTCGTAAGTCGGATCGTCTGTTTGTGTTGTTTGGAGGACCTCGGAAGGGTGAAGCTGCGGCGAAAGCTTCCATTTCCAGGTGGATTAAGGAAACCATTGCTTCAGCTTACCTGTTGCAAGGGCGCCAGGCGCCGGTTGGTTTGAAAGCTCACTCTACTAGGGCGCTGGCAACTTCTTGGGCGGAATACAGCCTAGTTCCGCCGGTGGAAATTTGTAAAGCGGCAACCTGGACGTCGCTTCATACTTTCAGCAAACACTACCGTTTGGATGTGTTGGCAGCGGAGGATGCCTGTTTCGGGTCGGCGGTGCTGCGTGCCTGCTGGCAATGTCCCTCCCGTTAGTACTGCTCTGTTACATCCCAGCCGTAGAGGACTTAACTGGAGGAACGATAAGGAAATGATAATTACACTTACCTGGTAATTGTAGTTCCTTGAGTGACGACAGTTTAGTCCTCCATCCCACCCAGTCCTATTGGTTTCCTTCGTCGTCGGTGCGGCACGCATTTAGATGCGCGGAATACATTTACAGGTGAGTGTTTTCTCTCTGGTTCATCGCTGTTCTTGTTCTTTCTTCTTCTTCCTCTGACTCTTGTCTAATTCGGCAGAGCGGGAAGGCTTCGATATCAGAGACCTCTTCCCTTCCGTATGAAAGGAGGGATTCATATTCTGTTCGGTATCTAAGTTTAAAAAAAAAAAAAAATTTGGATTATATATCCTTTGTAGGTCTTGTTTGTTTATTGCTCTCTTGAGTCTGCTTTGTCAATAGTACACTGAGGGCTGATGGGAGTTCCAGTACGCTACATCCACCGTTGTCAGGATTTTGATTGGTCCAGTCTCCATGCTGCAGGAGGAGGTGCACTACCCAGCCGTAGAGGACTAAACTGTCATCACTCAAGGAACTACAATTACCAGGTAAGTGTAATTATCATTTACATGACTTACCCAAAGCTACAAAAGGGTCAGTGGGATTCAAACCCTGGTCTCTTGGGATCCCAGGCTGCTGCTATAACCCACTAATTCCACTCCTACAGTGTCATCTGGCTGAGCAAAACACAGGTAGTTGTCTTAAGAAGAGTCTCCATGACGACTTCTTTCAGGTCCTCATCTGCTGATTCTTCTTGTGTGTGTGGGTATGAGTTGTTGCTTTAGTATAGTTGAGACCTGTCTGTGGAAACTTTGCAATCTTGCAGTAAATATTTCTGACAGAATGGCGGGGGGGGGCTGTTCTAGAGTTTGAAAAAACTGCAATCTGACCACAGCCACTTTTATTATTCGGTTTTTCACAATAGTATCATTAGAGGGCCATTGGCTGATGCTTTGGGCGTGAAATGGAATAGGTAGCTTGACTCATTATGGGTCATTGTCCTCAGATTTGTTTTTGTTAGCAGTGCTCTTGTTCCTTCATACAGAAGAAATCAGAAAGCACTAAAGGGAGTTATATGGTTTTATGGTTTTATTACTCTTGTTATACCACCTTTACAAACAAACAAAGTGGTTTAGAATAAATCAAATCATTATTTAAGTTTTTATATGCCACCTTTTATATTATCAAAGCGGTTTACATTGAACTTTAAGGGTACATTGAACAGTAAACGAGGAACAGTGTAACGGGATGATCAGGGTGTAACAAGGAGTGTAACTATGTAGAAGGGATTGTTTAGGTAGGAGTTATCTGTTTAGTGTATAATGGAGTAGAACATTTTGGTCAGGTTTCAGGGCACCCTGATCATTCCCTATTACACTATTCCTCTTATTTACAGTTCGATATACCCTTGAAGCTCAATGTAAACCGCTTTGATTACACGAAAGGCGTGTTTATAAAAACTGTTAAATAAATCATTAGAAGGTGAAAGGAATTCCCTTTTTCATAGCAGCAAAATTTCAATCAGGAAAAAATAGCAGCATAGGTGAGGAGCAGCCCTGTTCATGCGTCTTCACCTAATGACATCTTGGGTCCTCTCCCCATCCACTTCTAAAGTCATCTAGTAACTTGGCCTTTAAATCTGGGTTTTAAGACATTAATAAAGGATCTTGTCTGCTTTGAAGGACTGTTTCCATGTGTTTTTTAATCCGTTTTCTTGGTGGCACTCTATTCAGCAAGAATTCAGCAGTTCTTTAGGGATAAGTTAGTTTAAAGGATTGTTCCTAGTTTCATTCATCAGGTGAATTCAGCATTTTATTTGAATCAGGCGTTAGAGCCTAGGTCTTGGTTAGAAGAGAGTTTATAAGCTTGCGATGTTTGCATTTTTATGGAATCATTCTGCAAATCACAGAAATTTGTTTTTTGTTTGGGTTGAATAAGAGTAAGCTGGCTTCTAAAATGTCCACTGCTAGATGATGATAAAAAACTATCTTCAAAGCTCACAAGATAAATAAAATCATTTTTGTTCAAGCTTTATGAAAGACCACAGGACAAGAACTTTGGCAATTCCACGGGCAGAAAGGATGGGCATATCTGGTAGGGATTTGTATGGCATCCATTTGGAAGTCAGTATGTATCTTAACAAAATGTCATGACAGTTTAGCATTAGTGGATGCAGCATTAGGAAGAAAGATTCAAGTTGCATTTAATCCATCCAAGTAAGGCACAACTTAACTAAGTCTTTACATGATGCAGATAGAGATGTAACAGAATGCTCCCCTCTCCTCATTTCTTCGTTTTCCACGGTACCATCAGGTTGTTTTCTTCCTATCACCTGTGAAAAGCATTATTTTTTGGGGTTAAATTCTGTGCTCTGTCTTTCCATTGTTGCCAGTACCTTCACAGACACCGGCCCCAATATTCTTTCTTTTCAAAAGTTTATTTCTTTTTCTTAAATTTTGGTGATTCCACCAACAGCTAGGTCTTGGCGTACTTTTCTTCACTGCGATGGAAAAACATATCAGTGGTTTCAAAAAATGTACCAAATGGGGTCTGTACTATATCAGTCACAGATAAACATGACTGCTGCTTAAAATGTTTAGGCCCTGACCATGTTCCAACAGATTGTTCTTTGTCAGCAAATGACAAAAAGTCTTAAAGAACAGGAGCAGAGAGTATGGTTCTCGGTTTGCCCCGGACTCGTTTTCAGTGGCTTCCACATGGTCGATGACATTGGCCACCTCTCATGGTTCTCAGATCTCCTCAAAGTCTAAACACAAAACTAAATCTAAGTCATTGGCATTGAGAACAGATAACAATTCCAGAGGTAAGTCCCTTCATTGCTATCGAGACTCATTGAAAGGTGTGTCCAATACTGACCGGCCTGCCAAACAGCCGTGCGGGAGGCCCTGTCTTCCAAAACACAAAAGGGGCTCCAGGACGCTCCCAAAGCATCAACCTCTGGAGTGCTACCGGTTCCATGCTCTGGGACAGTGGCTCAAAGCCCCATACAAGATTCCACCCAGGCATCGGTCAGCTTCCTCAACCAGCATATACTTGCTATCAAGAGGAGTTGGGCAACACTCCTGGCAGCCTCGGTACCGATGGTATTGATGGCTTCAGCAGTGCAAGCTACGGCACCACCAATTCCTGGGCCAATGCCAGCACTCAAACCTGTATCGGGGAAGCCTCTTCCTCCGATACCCCCTTAGGAACCGATGGACATCGTCATTACCCAACAGGTAGTGCATCGACCATCGATACCAGCATCGATCATCAACATCGAGGAAGTATCAAAATCAAGCACAAGATCGTCGACTCTACTTCCTCCGATTCCGATGACACATCGGATAACTCCCAAGAAAGCCAGGACATTCCTTCAGACTCGTCCCCCTCCTCATGAGAGGCATCGATCCCCACCAGAGGATATGTCTTTCCAAGACTTCATTATGGCAGCAGACTTACAGATCACTGTGGCATCAGAGACTGAACAGAGGGCAGAGGAATTGGAAATGCTCCAATACCTCTCGATGTCTAAAGAGGCTGCCACTTTACCAATACACCGCATCTTACAGGATTTGATGCTTCATATGTGGGAGGCTCCTCTACGGTTCTGCCTATCAGTAAACAACTTGATACCGTGTATCGAGCTCCAGCATGCCCAGGCTTTCAGAAGCCTCAACTCCCACACCATTCCATGGTAGTGGAATCGGCAGTGCTCCGCATCAAGAGTTCTAAGAATCACTCTTCCATGCCTCCAAGCAAGGACACCAGAACTTTTGATGGCTTTGGCCGTCGATGTTTTCAGGCATGCATGCTCCTCTCCAGAATTACCTCAAACATGTTCTGCATTGGTATGTTCCTCAAGGATGTATCCAGGGATCTGGAGACATTTGCACCTCTCCATCCCAATTATAAATAAAATGCATTCCAAGCCCTCATCAGGCAGAATCAAAATACATCCAAATTTCTAACTAGAGCATCTTTTGATGTCTTTGAGTTATCCATCAGAGCTTCAGCTGTCTCCATCGGTGCTCGCAAGATGGCTTAGCTCCAGGCATCTGATCTTGAACAGTGGGTCCAAGATAAATTGGCTAATATTCCCTGTTCTGGAGAAAACCTCTTCGGAAAGGATTGGAGGGAAAAAGCTGGAGAGATTGAGACAGATATCTCGCCCACAAGCACCTTTCAAGAAAGACAGTGGACCCCTCTAAGAGGAAGACTAATCCAAAGAAATCTTTCTATCCAAAGAAGAGGAGTTATCCTTCTTTTCCACTTGCAGCTGCTTATCAATCTCAACCGCCGTAGCAGCGCCAGCAGGGCCCTCGCCAATCCAAGAAGTCTAAAGCCACTAAACTCCAACCAGCTGCACAGCCATAACCAGCACCTGGTTTTTGATTCCTTCCTGGAGAGCATAGCCACTCTGCCTCTGTAGGATCCCCACCCCTACACATAGCAGGCAGGCTCTGTTCCTATGCCCATAGCTTACCCCCCCCCCCCATCACCTTCATAGGAGATTATCCCAGAACCCCCCCCCCCCCTGCAGATTAGTATCCTCTTAGAAGAGGTGTCCATCTGGTTAATGCAGGGAGCCATCAAAAAAGCTCCTCCACCTCAAGAGGACATGGGCTTCTACTCTCCTTATTTTCTTATCCCCAAGAAAACAGGAGGGTTCAGGCCCTTCTTAGATCTAAGGGACCTAAACAAATTCCTCGTTTGAGAAAAACTCTAAATGATTTCCCTTGGCACACTCCTGCCATTCCTTCAGAGAAATGATTGGCTGTGTTCTCTCGACCTCAAGGAGGCATACACGCGTTTACTGATCCACCCTCAGCGCAGACAGTATCTGCATTTTTGGTTCCAGCAGAACCATTACCAATATCAGGTGCTCCCCTTCTGCTTAGCCTCTGCATCCTGAGTATTCACAAAGTGCGTGGCGGTGGTTGCGACCTACCTTCGCACTTTGGGGGTCTTCATTTTCCCCTGCTTAGACGATTGGCTAATCAGGGGATAATCAGGCAAGGACCATCAGAGGATCACTTAACTGCCCAATGCCCGGACTACCACCAATGCAAAAGAAATGAATAGGGAACAGAAAACAGCAGCCAAAATAAGTATTCAAAATGCATAGCCTGCTGTAGAGAATATATGCACAGCCTGCATAGCTTGATATAAATAACGTTTGCTGTAAATAACATATGCTGCATAGCTAGCTCTAGCTGCATAGACTGATGCAAATAACATATACTGTAGATAGCTTATGCTGCATAACCTGCTGTAAATAATATAACACATAGCCTGCAAACCTGCTGTAAATAATATAACACATAGCCTGCAAATTCGACTGCTCTTTACTACCTCACTAAAACCTCATTGCTCTAAAAACATATAACTTATGCTGCATAGACTATTAACTCCACTACTACCTCATTGCTTGTATACTACCTCACTGCATATAAAACAACGCAAAACATAGAGTGAAGACCATATTACTGGTGTAGAGCTACATAAGAGGAGCAAAGAGAGCAGACAAGTATACAGACACAAAAGAAGGATCAAGCACCCACCACCACTGGGCCACAACTCAAGCCGATCCCAGGTCAGTAAACTACAAAGCCGATCCCAGGTCAGTAAATACAAAAATGCACTCCACTACCCACTATCTCATGGCCTACCTCACATTCCAAGAAACCAGTCTAATGCGTGATTATTGTAGGAAAGGCAAAGTTTATTTTCAATTATTGGCCCATTACCACCCAACACAGGCCGTGTTTCGATTACCCTTCGTCAGGGGTGGAACTGGTAAACACACTATAAACATAAAAACATACATTAAAAGACAAAATAAAAATGAAGCCACAATAAGAACAGATGCCTAAAATGTAATTAAACACAGCATAATAAATGTATATAGAAATAAATTATAAATCATAAAATCATATCAAACATTTATACATGACCCTATAATAATATGCAAGAATGTGACAAATAGATATGTGTATTGCAACAGTAAATACCTCGGTGTTGATTATTGAGGACACTTCAGCTTGTGACCAGTATAAAATAAAACTTGTTGTCAAGCTATAAATATAACCAACAAAAAGATAAATTAACATATACATTAAAATGCATCATAAAAAACATATATATAAAATCATATATATAAAATCATGTATGATAGCTAAAGAAACCAAAAACACAGCAGGAGCGAATAAGGAAGAGGAATCTACATGTGTTAAAGGGACCATTTTAGCAAAATCAATTGAAACTATAACCAACCACGTTAACTATTTTTAGAAATAGGTAACGTGGTTGGTTACAGTTTCAATTGATGGTTTATAATAATTTTTACATAGATGCATCTCTGAGAGAGGAGACACCACATATGGTGTTTATTTTGCCCTATTTTTTTGCTAAAATGGTTAGTCTTCCTAAAGTCTAAAATCCTCACCTTTGAATGGATTCTAACAGCCCAAGTCCTTATACTGAACCACACCATCTGCTGATCACTGGATGCAAAATGATCTCCCACAACAACATCAGAAACACTTTCACCATTGGTAAGCACCAAGTCCAGTATGGCCCCTTCACGTGTGGGGTCTGTTACCAATTGCCTGAATGGTTCTCCCTGAATACTTTCACAAGCACTGTAACAGTTTCTTCTTTCATGTTTTTTATTTATGTAAGTC
The DNA here is from genome assembly GCA_033557465.1 of Ichthyophis bannanicus. NCBI lineage: Eukaryota > Metazoa > Chordata > Amphibia > Gymnophiona > Ichthyophiidae > Ichthyophis > Ichthyophis bannanicus. The sequence continues at coordinate 341,791,585 of CM066032.1, forward strand.
CATAAACCATATTAATTGTGGCTATAGTTATGCTATTATTAAAATGTAAGTTGCTACATCCGTTGTGTACTGACTTGGATGAATCTCTTCATAAAGACAGTTAATAAATCATAATAGTAAAGGGGGTTATTTTATAAAGCTAATTCTGCATGGGGGGAGTGGCTTTTCTAAGATGGCGGCGGTGAGGGCTTAGCCAACTGACATGCCTAAGAGGAAGGGGAAACCCAAGGCGAAAGCTCTTCCCTCGGAGCTCTTACCTACTGGCGAGGGGCCTATGGATAGTTTCGTTCAGTTGCCCAAGGAGAAGGTGGAGGGGATTCGAGCGGGCTTGGTAGCGCCGTCGGACTTTGACTTGGCTTCTTCCGCCCTTGATATCACGCTCTCCCCTGATGCACGACTTCCCCCGATGCCTCCTGGGTCTTTGCCTGCTCAGGTGCTGGGTGACGACGGGCGGCCTTCCGAGGTGTTGGCTGCTGCGTCGTATATGCGGGACCCGCTTCTGGAGCATAGTAAGGACCGTGATGGAGGTTTACAGACTGTTTTGCCATCTCCATCTCAGCCTGGGACCGGGGCCTCTGTTCAGGTAATTGAGGCTATTACTTTACCTCCGGGTGGATCAGATCAAGCTTCTTCCGGCTCTCTCGGTTTCTCTTTTGTTCTGGCTCGTCCCGCTTCAGTGACTTTGGACAGCATTTGGGACGCTATTTCGCACCTTAGCCAAATGGTGGGTCTTCAAATTTCTTCCCTTTCGGATCGGATTGCCACACTTGAAGTGGAGTCTCCATTGCTACATGCTTCTATTGCAGATGTTACCAGCAAACAATCAACTATGGATCATCAATTGACTAAAGTTGTTGATTTAACTGCTTCTTTGGTTAAAGATAATATAAATCTTCGGGCTAAAACTGAGACATTGGAGAATGCCGTTCGAGCATGTAATGTTCGTCTCTTGAATTTCCCTGTTATATCTGGGAAGGCACCTTTGGATATGTTTAAGAATTATCTTTAGGAGGTTCTAGCAGTCCCTCCAGAGTTGTTGCCCCCAGTCTCTAAGGTTTACTATCTCCCTTCTGGGAAAAGAGCTGGGAAAGTGTCTGCTGGTCAATTGGAGATAGACTCTCTTAATGTTTCAGATTTGCTTAGTACACCTAAAGAGGAGGACATAGCTGTATCAACCTTGTTAGTAACTTTAGCTCTTTCCTCAGATCGGGAGTGGCTCCTAAAATTGTTTTATAAGAAGCGGGGAAAATTGTTTTATGGGAAAAAGATTCTCCTTTTCCCAGATGTTGCACGGGAGACGCAGAAGCGTAGAAGGGCCTTTCTAGTATTGAAACCGGGAGTAGCGCGACTTGGTGCACAATTTATGCTAAGATTTCCATGTAAATGTTTAATTACCTATAAAACTCAGAAGTATGTGTTTTTCTCCCCTGAGGATCTTACTGTTTTCCTAAACTCACATTTATCAATTAGCTCTACACCTGTGACATGACTCCATCGTTTTTTAGATATCTCCTTGGGGCACCGTCGTCTCTTAATTTGCCTGTTTCGTTATTTGCTTTTTGGAGTTTTTCTCCTTTTCATGGTTTCACTCCTCCATTATAGGGGGCTACTGATAATTTCTGTTTTACATGTTTTGTTGTACTTATTTCTGATTGCAAGTATTATTATTCTGTACAAGTTTATACTTGATTTATTTGTTGAAAATTCATAAATAAAAAAACCCCAGCTAATTCTGCATGTAAAGAACATTCTACATGTGTAAAATGGCTCCTATAAAATGATGGAGGTAAAGGCATGCATATGTAGAAAGTAGGCAGATTGAAAAGCTGCACATACTTATGTTGGTGCTTCTTGAGTCATAGTTTGAATGGAGCTGGAACAGAGTTGCAATATTGTGTGTGTGTTATAAAATGTGTGTGTACAGGTACACATTTACACTTTCAGAGCATGTGTAAATTTATTTGAGGTAATTTGTGGGCTGCTGGGGGTAGCTTTATAAAGAAGACATAGATGCCTATGCAGTAAAAGAGGCATAAAGGGGATATTTTGAAAATTTGTTAGTACTCTCTTTGGTAATGACCTCCAAAATGTATAAAAATACCATACTTCAGCATGTGGCTATAGAAATGATTTTTTGGCATCCTGTGGTAAATAGGAAAGTGGTTAGGCTTTCTTTTTATTTAGTGAGATTTTGTATGTTATGAATTTTATTTTTCAACCACTTAGTTGAGAGAGTTTTCGCAGGTACAAAATCGAATTCCTGGTGATCCCAAATCTTGAGGTTGCTTTTCTGAATGATTATCTGAAAAGAAGCATTTGCTCAAACTGAATGAGTATTTGTAGCATTCCTGTTGGAAAATATGCTTCAGTTGCCTTTTGCAATTAGGGATATTTCCTCTGGTATATACTGGGGAATGCTGTTTATTGGATAGGGTTTTAAGGAGACTGTCTGATGAGGACAATTGTATTATAAAGCGTTTTCCTTGGTAATTTTATAAAGCATTTTCCATATGTAAAGTATAGTTTACATACCAAAAACTGCTCTTATAAAATTATGAAGGGCCATATGCATCTAAGTAGTAGGAACACAAAAAGATACTGACGACCTTTCCATGATCTGCACCCAGGTTATCTCCAGGAACAAGCAGGAATGAGTCTTCACATATGGGTATCGTCGGTACCGACGGAGCCTGCGTGGGAACCCTCCCCAGCGTCCAGTAAGAAAGCTTTTGGGAGCATCCCACAGCGCCTACGCGCTGCCTTCCCGCCTTTCCCAACCGCCTCTCTCCAGTTCTTCTTTTCCACGGAGCTAGCAGGTCGTGTTCCTGTCACCGCAGAAGAATTCTTTATTTTTTTCTTTATTTTTCTGTGTCGCGTCTGCCTCCTTCGACGTCAGACCGGTACCGCCGGTCTTTTCTTTCTTTCTTATTTAAAAAAAAACAAAAACTTTTCTTTCTTCAACTGTGCATTGCGTTTTCGGCCTTAGGCCTGAACATTTTCTCCTCATGGAAAAGCCCGCTTCCGGGTTTAAAAAGTGCACGAAGTGTGGCGGTACTATTTCCGTCACCGACACCCATGACTGGTGTCTAAAATGTTTGGGTCCTGACCATTCCATCACGGATTGTGTGTCCTGTACCATGATGTCTAAAAGGGGTCGGCAGAACCGAGCAGCCAAGCTCAGTACCCTATTTCCCTCTGATGCAGCCTCGGTGGCATCGACGTCTTCCAGGGCTGCTTCTTCCTCCCATGGATCTCAGGTAACCAAACATAAATCTAGCCGGTCCTCGAAGGGCAAATCTCCCTCTAAGCATCGAGATGCCTCCAGGCTTGTCCTCGAGGATTCCGCACCGGCAAAATTACCCCGGCGGAAAGTTCCGGCTTCCAAAGCATCATCTATGGGGTAACAGGTTGACATCGATGGCTTGGTCTCGACCGATCACCTGTTGCCGTGTTCTGGGGTACCGTCATCCAGACTCTGGTGGCGTCGATGGATCAGAAAATTCTGTCCATGCAGTGCACCCTAATGGCGTTTATGCAGGCTTCGACGCCTTCAGTACCGCAACAATCTCCGTTGCCGGTACCGACTCCGGCACCGGCATCGTTCCTGGTGCCGGTACCGATTGCATCGGCTTCGGTGTCGGCTGCAACGGTACCCTGTCCTATGATGCCCATCGGTACCGAACCGGTACCGCTTACTCCCGATGTCGATCCCACTCGGTACGCATATCGGGCTTTACAGGAGCATCCAGACAGGCGATACTTCGATTCCTCCGAAGACTCTGATGAGTCGGAGGCTTCTGTTGATGCACCGGTACTTCTTCCTCAGGAGTCTGCTTCTCCAAAACGAAGAATGTCTCCTCCAGAAGACTTGTCTTTTCAAGACTTCATCAGGGAAGTGGCTAGGGGCCTCTCCATTACAGTGGCCTCTGAGTCAGAGCCTAGAGCCAAGCAATTAGATATTCTGCAATATCCTAAGGCTCCTAAGGAAGCAGCTACCTTACCTATTCATGAGATTCTTTATGATCTCATGTTGGGCATGTGGGAGACTCCTCTCACCACCTCTCCTCATTCTCGTAGGTTAGACACCATGTACCGTGTCCCTCCCTGTCCTGGTTTTCATAAGACTCAGCTTCCTCACCACTCTATTGTGGTTGAGTCTGCTATGAAGAAAATAAAGAGTGCAAAGAGACACTCATCTAACCCTCCAGGACGTGAATGTAGATGCTTTTGGCCGAAGGATTTTCCAGGCCAATATGCTTGCTGCCATAATCAACTCCTATAGTCTCTATATGGGGATGTTTCTAAAAGAAGTCACAGATCATCTGCAGACTTTAGCTCCTTTTATTTCAGAAGATAAAAGCCAGGAATTTCTCACTTGGCTCAAACATGCCCAAGATGTTTCCAAATTCTCCAACCGTGCAGCCTTTGACTCTTTTGAGTGTGTAAGCAGAGCCAAGGCTATTGCCATAGGTGCACGCAGAATTGCTTGGTTACAAGCCTCTGATTTGGAACTCTGGGTCCAAGATGAGTTGGGAAACCTTCCCTGTACAGGTGAAAACCTGTTTGGCAGGGATTGGCAAGCAAAGGCCACTCAGATGGATGCTGAGAACTCTGCTTTGGATCGACTTTCAAAGTCTACCTCTGCTCCGGTTAAGAAAAGATTGTTCAAAAAGACATATTTTTCTAAAAAAGGAAGATATTATCCTGCTCATGGGCAGACATCTTCTGCAGATCGTTTTGCTGCAAAGCGTCAGCAACCACCTAAACAGGCCAAGTCAAAGGCTGCCAGGCCTACCACAGCCCAGCAGCCTCAACCTCCTCAGGGCCTTTGACTTGCAACTAGAGAACTTAGCCTTTCTAGCTCTGGAAAAACCAGAGCCCCTCACCATTCCAGGAAGGTTGACTTACTTTGCTCCCAGATGAGAGCAAATCACAGCAGAGCAATGGACCCTCTCCATCATAAAGGAAGGGTACAAGCTTCACTTCTTAAACCTTCCTTCTCACACCATTTATTTATTTATTTATTTTATTTATTTATTTAACTGTATTTATATACCGCTTTTCACCGGGTCAAAGCGGTGTAACATATAACAAGGGGGGGTCAATACTTTATAGGGTGGGGCCATCACCAGGGGGGCAACATTAATGATTTGGGGTGGACATAGACATGTACATTTCTGCAGTATCTAAGCATTAGTTCTTGAGGATGGGGTGGATTTTCTGTTCGGAGATGTTCACGGAATAGGACTGTTTTCAGCTGTTTCTTGAATGATGTGATGTCAGCGTTGTTCCTGATGTGGTTTGGCAGAGAGTTCCAGAGGGATGGGGCATAAAGTTCGAAGGCTCTGTTGCAGGTCCGTTGTGTGGATTTGGTTCTTTTATGGGGGACGATGATGGAGTTATTGGAGGATTGTCTGGTTGGTCTGCTGTGGGTCGGACGAGGCAGTAGAGTGTGGAGTGAGGTGTTCCGTGTTTGGTGGATAGTCTTGTGGGTGAGTAGGATAGCTTTGTACTTGATTCTTGCTTCAAGTGGAAGGATGTGGAGGTCTCTTAGGATTGGGGTGATGTGATCCCGTTTTTTCGCATTCTGAATAATCCTTGCCGTAGTAGTATTTAAGGCAGTTCGGAGGGGGTTGGTTTGTGTGGCGGGTAGTCCATGGTAGATTATGTTGCAGAAGTCCAGATGGGGGAGTGTCACAGCTTGCATTACTCTCCTGAAGTCTTGAGGTTCAAGGAGGGGTCGGAGGCGTTGCACAGTTTTAGTTTGTGGAATATCGTCCCGGTGGTCTTGTTGATTTGATGTTTAAAGGTGAGAGCTTGGTCAATGATAACGCCTAGATACCTTATTTGAGGTTGGATTTGAATTTGCGTGGTTCCTATGTTGAGGTGGGTAGGTGGTTTGAAGTCTGGTTCTTTTGTTACTATAAGGGCTTTGGTTTTCTTTATGTTGATGGATAGGTTGTTCTCCTGTAGCCAGTTGGACACATCGGTGAAGCAGGCTGATAGCTGGTCGTTTGCTGGGTTGGTGGTTGTGATCGGTGCGTAGAGCATTATGTCGTCAGCGTATATGTGGAAGTTGATGTTGTGGGTGCGTATGATTGAGCAGAGTGGACGGAGATAGATATTGAAGAGCATGGCTGATAAAGTGGATCCTTGAGGAACTCCTTGATGTTGTTGGTAGGGGGGGGAGGTTGTGGTGAGGGTGCGGATCAGTTGCTGTCTGTTGGTTAGATAGGATCTGAACCACTGGAGCACAGTGCCTTTGATTCCAATTGATTGGAGTCTGCGTATGAGGATTTCGTGGGAGATTGTGTCGAAGGCCGCTGATATATCTAGGAAGATCAGGATGTATCCAGATTGTTTCTCTTGGGTTCCTATGATGAGGGTGTTCATCAGAATGGTCATGAGGGTCTCGACTCCATGTAGTGGCCGGAATCCGTGTTGCTGCAGGTCTAGTATGTCGTTGATGTCCAGATGTTCTTGAAGCTGGCGTTGGACTACCTTTTCTATTATCTTGGTGGTGAGGGGGAGGCTCGCAACTGGTCTGTAGGAGGTGGGGTCCAGGGGGTCCAGGTTGTTTTTTTTCATGGTTGGTCGAATGATTGTGGTCTTGAGGGCGTCCGGCATGTATCCTTGTTTAAAGGATTCGTTTATGATGTGGTTTAATGGTGCACTCAGGTCTTCCTTGGTTTTCTTTATCCAGTCTGTAGGGCAGGGATCTAGCAGGGAGGTGGTGGTGTTCAGACAGGAGATGGTGGAAGATATCTCTTCTTTTGAGGTTGTATCGAACGTATTCCAGTCTGTGTTTATGATGGTGCATGGATTTGTCTTTGTGGTTTCAGCACAGTGGTGTGATTTTTGAGGTTGTTGGAGTTGTTTGTATTGTCGAGCAAGGAGATCAGGGGGGATATCTGGGAGCTGGTCAGGGGTACTGGGTGCTTTTGTCAGTTTTTTGACAATTTGGAAGAGTTCTCGAGGTTTGTTTACGGCTGTCGTGATGATTTTGGTGTGGTAGTTTCTCTTCGCGTTGTCGGTTTCTGAGTGGTATGTAGTGAGTTTGTAGAGGTATTTCGTTTTGTCCTTTTCGTTTTTGGTTTTCCTCCATTTCCTTTCTGCTCTTCTAAGTTTGGTTTTTAGTTTACGGAGGCCAGGGGTGAACCAACGGGCCTTTGAGGAGATGGGACTAGTACTGATTTTGTTTATAGTTGTGCTGGATGCTGAGGAGATAGTGGTATTCCAGTTGTGAATCAGGTTATCGAGGTTGTTGGAGTTCGTAAGTAATTTAGGCAGGGTTAGGGTTAGGAAGTCTTCTTTGCTGAATGCTTTGAATCTCCTTGTGTGTTGTATGTTTCCTCTGTTAGTGTTTGGTTGGTAGGCGTGGGATATGTTGATGATGTAGTGGTCTGACCATGGTACTGGTGAGATTGTTGGACTGCTGCATGAGGAGGCTGTTTTGGAGTTTAGAAATATGAGGTCCAGTGTGTTTCCTTTTTCGTGCGTTGGTTCGTTTATGATCTGTGTCAGGTCCATTGCTGTCATGGCGTTGATGAAAGTTTCTGCTTGTGTGCCTTGTAGTGATGGGAGATTAAAGTCACCCAGGATAACTTGTTCTTTTGAGGGGTCAGTGCTTTCAGAGATGAGGTGTAGTATCCTTGGTAGGTCGGAGTTTGCGGTGGGTGTTCGGTAGACCAGGCATATTGTGAGGTGTTTGTTGGTGAGGGTGAGGATGTCTGCTTCATTGGAGGTTTCTGAGGCGTGGATTCGTAGGTGGAGGTTATCCTTTGCAATGATGGCTACGCCTCCGCCTTTTGCGTGTGTTCGGGAGCAGTGTAGTGTCAGTTGGTTCATTATTACTGTGTCTGTTTCTGATAGCCAGGTTTCTGTTATACACAGGATGTCGATCTTCTCGGATGTGATCAGGTCATGGAGCATGTGGTATTTGTTCCTGACGGAGCATGCGTTTATGAGTGAGATGGAGAGGTGGAGGTGGCTTTTGGGGTTGGTGGTATTGGGTGGGGTGTGGTGTGTGTGTGCGTGGTTGTGTGTAGTATTGTGGATGTTTGTGGGTTGAGTTGTTGTGGTGCCTGTGCATAGGGGGTCAATGAGTGCGGCTGGGTGGGGTGCCTGTGCAGAGGGGGTTGTGCATGGTAGTGTGTCTGCGTAGAGGGGGTTAATGAGTGTGGTTGGGTGGGGGTAGAGTGTTAGGATGGGAGTTAGAAGGTAGATGGGGGTTAAGAAGGGTGGCATGATGTACCGGAGTAGCTGGGTTTTTGGAGAGGTGTGATCTCTTCTCTGCAGTGCTGCTGGTGTCTTGGTTTTTCCGGTTTAGTGGTGGTTGTCCTGTTGTGCTGCTTGCCACGGTGGTTTTTCTGAATTTGTTCCTTTGGCTTGTGGTTGCTGTGCGCCTTAGTGCCGCGCCTAAGGGCCACGCCAAAGGGCCCTCTGGCGAGGCCCTCAGGCGCGGGCCCGCCCGCAAGGGACGCCGCTTTTATGGAGGCGGTTGTGCTGCCTTGCTGGCTCCCACTGCCCCGATTGGGCAGGAGCTCCGGGAGGGTGGGAAAGTCCCGGCAGCGGCTCCCTTCGGAGGCAAGGGATGCCGCTTTTATGGAGGCGGTTGTGCTGCCTTGCTGGCTCCCACTGCCCCGATTGGGCAGGAGCTCCGGGAGGGTGGGAAGGTCCCGGCAGCGGCTCCCTTCGGAGGCAAGGGACGCCGCTTTTATGGAGGCGGTTGTGCTGCCTTGCTGGCTCCCACTGCCCCGATTGGGCAGGAGCTCCGGGAGGGTGGGAAGGTCCCGGCAGCGGCTCCCTTCGGAGGCAAGGGATGCCGCTTTTATGGAGGCGGTTGTGCTGCCTTGCTGGCTCCCACTGCCCCGATTGGGCAGGAGCTCCGGGAGGGTGGGAAGGTCCCGGCAGCGGCTCCCTTCGGAGGCAAGGGACGCCGCTTTTATGGAGGCGGTTGTGCTGCCTTGCTGGCTCCCACTGCCCCGATTGGGCAGGAACTCCGGGAGGGTGGGAAGGTCCCAGCAGCGGGTGAAACAGTTCAATTCTCCAACATCTCTCCTCACCCTTCTAGGGCAGGAGATTGCTACCCTTCTTGCCCAAGGGGCAATAGAAGAAGTACCTCTTCTTCAACAGGGCTCAGGGTTCTACTCCCCTTATTTTCTTATCCCAAAGAAAACAGGGGGCTACAGACCCATATTAGATCTCAGAGAATTGAACAAATTTCTATTCAAGGAGAAATTCAAAATTATTTCTCTAGGGGCTCTGCTTCCATACCTTCAGAGTCAGGACTGGCTTTGTTCTCTAGATCTCAAGGATGCGTACACCCATGTCCTCATCCATCCAACACACAGAAGGTTCCTTTGGTTCCTTTTTCAAAGAAAGCACTACCAATACAGGGTGCTTCCTTTCGGTCTGGCCTCTGCACCAAGGGTGTTCATGAAATGCATGGTAGTAGTAGCTGCATTTCTTCGCACTCTAGGAATATTCATATTCCCATATCTGGACGACTGGCTCATTCGAGCCCCATCCCATTCAGAGGCCCAGACTTGTCTAACCTACACTATGCGTATCCTTCAGTATTTGGGACTAGTGATAAACATCCCAAAATCCAATCTCACCCCTACTCAGTCTCTGGAGTTCATAGGGGCCTTGCTGGATACCACAACTGCAAGGGCCTATCTTCCTCAGGCCCGTCACCTACGTCTGGTGCAGTTAGCCTCCCAGATTCAGTTAAAGTCCCAATTAACTGCCCGAGAGATGTTACAACTATTAGGCCACATGGCATCCACCGTGCATGTGATTCTATATGCTCGCCTTCACATGAGGGCAGCTCAATGGACTTTGTCCACCCAATGGACTCGGGCATCAGGTTGCCTGTCAGACAAAATAGCAAACTCCAGTCGCCTTTTTTGGTCTCTCCAATGGTGGAAGTCCTCTCAAAACCTGTTGCTGGGTCTGGTCTCCACAGGAGACTTCTCTGCATATCAATCTATTGGAACTCAGAGCAATATTCTTAGCTCTCAGAGTGTTCCATACCCTGCTCTGCTACAGGACAGTCCTCATCCATACGGACAGCCAAGTAGCCATGTTCTATGTAAACAAGCAGGGCTGGACTGGCTCTCTGTCGCTTTGCAACGAAGCTTTGCGACAGTGGGCCTTCGCCAGAGAGCATCACATCCATCTTCTGGAAGTATATCTTCCAGGCATTCAAAACTCTTGGGCGGACAGACTCAGTCGAGTTCTGCTCCCACACGAGTGGTCCCTCCACATGGACCAGGTGGCCAGGATTTTTCGAATTTGGGGAACCCCGGACATAGACCTCTTTGCAAGTCCGTGGAATGCCAAACTTCCCCGGTTCTGTTCCAGAATTCTGTCTCAGGAAGTTCAGGCCAAGGATGCCTTCCTCCTTCACTGGGGTCAAGACTTCCTTTATGCCTTTCCACGAATTCCCCTAATTCCCAAAACACTATTCAAGCTTCAGAGAGATCAAGGGAACATGATCCTCATAGCTCCACATTGGCCACGCCAAGTGTGGTACCCTGCATCTCTCTCAAGCTCCTTCCCTGGACTTGGGCTCTTCACCAGACCTTCTGTCCCAGGAAGGGGGAACATTATGGCACCCAAACCCCCAGTCGCTCCATCTCAGGGCTTGGTTGCTGAGGGCCTAGACCTTCAAGATTTTCATCTCTTTCAGCAGGTCAGAGATGTTATTCATGCCTCTAGAAAGCCTTCTACTAGGCATTCCTATGCTTTCAAATGGAAAAGATTTACCATTTGGTGTTCAGAGAAGGGTCTAAACCCTATGGCAATACCTCTGAATTCTCTATTAGAGTATCTCCTGCATCTATCCCATGCAGGCCTGAAAACGAATTCAGTAAGAGTCCATTTGAGTGCTATTGCAGCGTCCCTCAAGCCTCTCAATGGACAACCTATTTCCTCTCACCCTCTTATAGCAAGATTCATGAGAGGCCTTCTTTTAACTAAACCTCCCATTAGACCACCTCCAGTGGCATGGGACTTAAACCTGGTTCTTGGCCAGCTTATGAAGCCACCCTTTGAACCTTTAGCCACCACCTCCTTGAAATTTCTTTCTTGGAAAGTTGTTTTTCTCATTGCAGTCACCTCAGCACGCCGCATCAGTGAATTGCAAGCTTTGGTGGCTAATCCACCTTATACAAGGTTCCATCATGATAAGGTAGTCCTCAGGACCAATCCACACTTTATGCCTAAAGTGGTCTCGCCTTTTCATCTGAACCAGGAGGTATAGTTACCTGTTTTTTTTCCAGGACCTCATGCATCAAATGCAGAGAGGAATCTTCATACCTTGGATTGTAAGAGAGCTCTCGCTTTCTACTTAAAAAGAACACAGCAACATAGAAGGTCTTCTCAACTCTTTGTTGCTTTTGATCCTTCTCATTTAGGACTTCCAGTCTCTAAGAGAACACTGTCCAACTGGATTGCTCAGTGTATTTCTTTCGCCTACCAGAGTAGAAACATTTCTCTGGAGGGCCATGTCACAGCTCACAATGTGAGAGCCATGGCAGCCTCAATGGCTCATCTAAACTCTGTGTCCATCGACCAAATCTGTTGAGCGGCCACCTGGGCCTCGGTTCATACCTTCACAGCCCATTACTGTTTGGACTAGGACTCCCGCCGGGATGCCTCGTTTGGTCAGGCTGTCCTCAAACACCTGTTCCATTCCTATCAACTCCTACCCACCTACCCTGGTCGGATGTCAGAGATCCATGGGGGGAAGTGCAGTCCTCTGCAAGGGCACACAACCATGGGGTCTCTCCCTGGCATCTGCAGCTAGGGAGTCCCCATATGTGAAGACTCATTCCTGCTTGTTCCTGGAGATAGCACAGTTACTTACCTGTAACAGGTGATCTCTGGGAACAGCAGGAATAAGTCTTCACAACCCACCCACCTCCCCTAGGAGTTGTATCTCTCTATCTATCTTTCCTTTCCTCTCTCTCTCTTTGTCTCAGCTTTAAAACTCGAACTGGAGAGAGGCGGTTGGGAAAGGCGGGAAGGCAGCGCGCAGGCGCTGTGGGATGCCCCCAAAAGCTTTCTTACTGGACACTGGGGAGCGTTCCCGCGCAGGCTCTGTCGGTACCGACGATACCCATATGTGAAGACTTATTCCTGCTGTTCCCAGAGATCACCTGTTACAGGTAAGTAACTGTGCTTTCTTGGGTGCTTAATTTGGATGGAGCAAGGGTGAAATTGTGAAGTTTGTGCTTATTTCATAAAATACATGCAGGTATAAATATGTGAAAGAACATTTGTCTGTGATTGGGAATTATTGTAGGAGCCTATTTTATTTATTTGTTTATAAACGTTTATATACTGCCACTTCCAGAGAACAGTGGTGGTTTACAATAAACAAAAATTTGGTTCACATTATAACATCGGTAGAACTTATACAGTGCACAGTAAATATAACTGTGCACTGTATATAAGGCATAACATAGGCACTTTATTGAGACTTGGTAAAGGTGCCTTGTAAAATTGTGAAAGATGCCTGCAATTGCTAAATATCACTGGAAGTTTTCCAGCTCCAGCCATTTTTTTTAGTGGTGGTTATATTTTAGAATGCAAGCCAAGTTATAAACTTGTCTTCATCAATAAACCAGGAAGATAACTTAAGGTGCAAGAAGGTGCTGTATTATTTATAATGGTGCTTGAGCATACCCTTGTATCCTGTGATCACATTTTGTCCTATCAATATTTAAAAATGATTTTCTGCTGTGTTCCTTCCATGCTTTTAACAGTGACAGAAAACAAGGCTGTGTGAACATTCCATGTTGGAAAAATAAACCAGAGAGGAATCTCCAAGCTGGAACATAGGATCTACAGCCTTTCCTATGGCACAAGCCCTAAGCCTGGGTCCTGAAATGAATAAATACCATCAGGCTCAACACCCAACACTAGATGTCTTTTGCTAGCTCTCCTTGCTGAATCAGTGTGCAATTATAAATACCTGTATTGAAAAATGTACAGTATATTGCTGTATTTTTATTTGCTTGCTGTAGAGGAAAGGAGAAAATTATACAATTCTGAATTGCAAACTGTGGGTTTATGCTTTAATTTTATAAGATTAGAAAGTTGGTTATTTACTGAAGGCCTGCACAAATGACTGCTCCAAATGAAGCCCCTACTGAAGCACAAAAGGTTAATGTTATTCTAGGAGCTGTGCTAGTCATTTGCAAATATACAGGATAGGAGCAGGGCTTTTTTCTTCCAGGTCTGCAGTACATATTTTGGCGGGGATTTGTTTATTATATGCATTTTTATTTTCTTTTGTATAATCATTCATTTCTTTGCTTTCCTGTTGCTGGTTTCTAAACTGGATCATTGGTTTTGTAAAACATCTCTTTAATAACTGAGGACTGTCTAACTTCTGACTTTGCCTTTTTCTCTTACTGCACTCCTATGAAGACATGGTTCTGATGGAGGGGAGAGTGTGAAAAGCTTTATTTTCCTCCAGAAATCTTTATATTTCTATTGCATCTGTTTGGTTGTATAATGTATGCTACAAAATTTGTGTTCCAATCTGAAATTTCAAGATAACATTCTGTGTGAGCTGGTAAGAGACTGCCTGGAAGTGAAAACAAATGTTTGCACTGTGAGTGAGAGCTGTTTTCTGACACATTGTTCAGGATAAACGCTTTTCTTGTATTCCTGAAATGAAATGCACTGTACTGTTTCTGAAGACCAAAGTGGTCTTTACACAACAACATTCCCTGTCTGTAAGTGGACCTTGCATTGCTCGCTTTCTGCACAATTTGATTTGCCCATATAAAACAGTGCTTAGAAGAAAAAGGGGAAGATTGAAGTCAAATATCCTATGAAGATATTTCATAGCGATGGCTGTACACCTGTAAAAGAATAAAAGAATCCTAATGGTTTAAAAAGTTCTTTTTTGTTGCTATGATGAATCCTGCCCCCTCGTGCATTTTGATGAGCAGCATGAGGGAACAGAGATGAATAGTCACTCAATTAACCAACACTTGCATGTGTCATCCCAGAGGGTGCCTCTCGGACTCTTGTACCACGCCAATATATACACCTGTACCTGAAAGTTAAGTACTATAGGGCAAAAATATATTTCAGAAATTAACACCGATGCCTGACACACAATTCAAGATCAAATTTGATGACTGGATTAAGTGTATGTCAGCAGCCCAATTCTGACTGTGACTTGCTTCCTAGTGTGTGTGTATTCTGTATCAGTGAGGCATACATACTAACCTAAAATGTTTACACACATACCAATTTCATCTGTCATATTTACTTTTCTTTTCTCAAATACTGTGCATGAAATATTTTAGAAAATCTTTTTTTTTAAATTTGCATATCTGGAAAAGTGCCTAGAGTAAAGCTAGTATGGCAAATACAATGAGAAAATAACTGTTTACTATATCACTAGTGAACATTTTACATGGTGATAATTTTATTTTCTTGCACTCAAGATGTCTTTGATCTTTTACAATCAGCTAAATAAGCAATTGTCCATTCCCCATAGCCACTGATGGGAATCTAAAGAAATTGCTGACAGACCAGGAAATGAATGTTTAACTCTTTATTTGCCATTTTGGTAACTATCATGAACACAGCCAAGTAATTGTTTCTTAATTGAATTGGATAACTTTATTTTACAAAGGGCATGGGAAGTTTACAAAGCAGTATATAAATATTCATGGCATTTGCATTTGCACTAAATGTGATGTACTTTTGAAATTCTGTAAATAAAATTATTACACTAAAGAAATTATTTGTAAAAAAATGTTTTACTTTTAGATTAAGGCACTCGAATTTCACTATGGACTAGCTCTGCCATAAACAGAATCACAAGATGTGGGAAATCTTTGCAGCATATAGGAACTTCTGATTTCTAGCATTAGGATGTTTAGGTGGTTTCATGATTTGTTTCAGAACCTGCAAGTCAGTCCTTAAGCCCTCTATGAAAGAAAGAGTTGTTGCTCTTAATCTTTGTATGGTTTACGTTAATCTTTTTTTCATGTACTTTTGGCAGAAATCATTCTCTAATATATTTATTTGTGGAGTATCACTGTGAAACAGCTGCTCTGTTCCAAAATGAAATTGGATACTTCCTGTGAATATGCTGTTAAGATTATTCTCCAAGTATTCAGCGGTCACCTCCATTAAGCCTGCTGGTTGCCAATTCTTTAAACTTAGAAGTTTGGTGCGATTCAGTGCTGCACAAGAGTAATTTTTAAAAAATGGGTGGCCTTTTTATTTCAAGCTTTAAAACAAGGCTCTCTAGTACTTAACTCACTATGCATTTGTGCTGAAACTGAGGTATCAATTCCCTATGCTATGGTGTTTGGTTGGCAGAGCTAATCTGTATATGAAGTGGTGCTAGTTCCCTTCAAATTTAATACATTTATTCCATATAGATTTTTCACCAATATTTTTGTCAGCAGTTGTACAGGCAAAACTGTATTTGGATTACCATTGTTCATCTACCGACTCTGACATGAATTGTATTTTCAAGTACCTTGAGTGTGTGTAGACTGTGATAACTGTCTTATAATAGCTTTTCATTATGATCCTGATAATGTTCAAATTAAAATTATAAGATGTTGAATCTTCCACGTTGCAATCACAAATTTAAAAACAGTATTTAGACATGAAAAAGGTATTAAAATATTATGGACAAATATGGTAACTGTGTATTTCATCCTTTTATCTTGGTGGTAGGTTCTGAACCAGAGTCCTTAATGTTCAGAGCATCAGGACTATTAAAATGTTTCTGAATCTGTTTGCTTTTTGTTGTTGTTATTTGCTATCTTTAGAGGCAATCGTTGTTTTTTCTGTCCTAATACACTTTATACCTTTTTATTCTCTCCAACCCAATCAAATGTTAATAAACTATACAGTGATATATAGGGGCTCAAAAGCAGTGCTTTTCACATTTTTATCTCACATGACCCTATTTTAACAACTGAGAATTCACGTGACCCCCAGATGATGATGAAAAGAACTGGCAGATCTCCAGCCTCCCTCCACTCATCTAAAGCAGGAAGGCAGCAGCAGTCAGCACAGTGTCCATTTGCAGTGTGCGCTTACAGACCCCAGTACTCAGCATGGGTTACCAGCCTAACAGGAAACTTACCCAGGAGGGTCAAGGGACCTATGAATGTTCACTGGCTCACAGGCCACATGCTGACTGATGACTTGGCATAGGTCACAGTGAAAGTCCAGAGAGAAGGGAAATGGGCATGTTTCTGTGACCCAATTTGGGGTTCTGACCCCATGTTTGGAAACCACTGCTCAAAGGTCTGTCTTTCTAGGGACAGTATAATTCTTCTGGAACTGAATTAAACAGACCCAAATTTGAAGTTCTATAATAACTAGGGAAAAGAGAGATCAAGATCAAAAATGGACTGGAACCAGCCAGGGGTTCTGGAGAATAACATCTCCCCAAAATATTGGTGTGTTAATTGGCAGTGGCAGTTGCAGCTACTACAGAATCTGTTGACAGTGACATCTAATGGCTTGCTAAATTATCATACTTGATTTTATTTTTATAAACCCATTGGAATGTTGTAAAGAAATATCTCCAGGAACAAGCACGAATGTAGTCTTCACATATGGGTATCGTCGGTACTGACGGAGCATGCGCGGGAACGCTCCCCAGCGTCCAATAGGAACGCTTTTGGGAGCATCCCTCAGCACATGCGCGCTGCCTTTCCAACTGTCCCTCTTCAGTTCTTCGTTTTCCGCTGAGCCGACAGGATCTATTCCCTGTCACCGCAGAAAATTCCGTCTTTAAATTTCTTTTGTTGTGGTCGTATTTGCCTACCGCACGACGCCTACCTATACCGCCGGTTCTTTTCATTTAAAAAAAAAACCCCTTAGGCTTTAGACTGTTTCTTTACAGAAACTTTTCTCTTTAGTGCTAGGTGCCATTTTGGGCACTAGGCCCCATATTCCTAAAACATGGAAAAGCCAACTGGTGGTTTTAAAAAATATACTAAGTGTGGCAGTACCATTTCCATCACTGACACCCATGATTGGTGTCTGAAATGTTTAGGACCTGAGCATTCTCCAACTGAATGTCTCTCCTGTATGGGGATGACTAAAAGAGGAAGACAGAACCGGGCTGCAAAGCTCGGTACCCTCTTTTCTTCAGATGCCAAATCAATTGCATTGACATCGTCAAGGGCCACTTCTTCCTCCCATGGATTTCAGGTAACTAAACATAAAAGCCGGTCCTCAAAGGGTAGCTCTCCTGCTAAGCATCGAGAGGCCATTGGCGTTGCCCTTGAGGGAACCATACCGGCAAAACAGCCCCGGCAGGAGGCTTCGGCTTCCAAACCATCGATGGGGCTTCAGGATGTTCTCAAGGCCTCATCCTCGCAAGAACTACCTGTGCCATGCTCAGGGGTTCCGGCCATCCTTACCGGTACCGACACCCAAGCATGCGGCAGCATCGATAGACCAGAGGTTCCTCGCTATCGAGCGCAGCATCTCAGCTCTTCTTTCAGCTGCGGTACCGGTGGTCCCACGAGCACCGGTATCGACACCGACGCCAGTACGACACTGCTACCGACACCGATGATACCAGTACCGACGGTACCGGCCCCGGTGGGAACTCTTCCCATGCCTTCTCTGGCTGGAATTAACAAAGCGGTACTGGGTCAACTCTGTACCGACTTCGATCGGTACCGGGATCGTGCTTTGCAGGAGCATCGGGGTCAGGAGTACTTCGATTCCCCCGATTCTGAAGACTCTGACAATTCTGCTGGCACTAGAGGGTTTCTCCTAGAAAATCCCTCTTCTCCCCAACGCAGAATGTCACCTCCAGAGGACATGTCATTTCAGGATTTCATCCGTGATATGGCCAAAGGTCTTTCAATCACAGTAGCTCCTGAGGAGGAACCCAGCGCAAAGGAATTGGAAATTCTCCAATATCCTAAAGCTCCTAAGGAGGCAGCCACTCTGCCTATCCATGAAATTCTGCAGTTTGATGCTCAGAATGTGGGAGACACCTCTGACTACTTCTCCTCACTCTAGGAGACTTGATACTATGTATCGAGTTCCGCCATGTCCTGGATTTCAGAAAACTCAGCTGCCACACAATTCAATGGTAGTGGAATCAGCCATGCGTAGAATGAAAAGTGCAAAGAGGCATGCATCCAATCCTCCAGGTCATGAATGCAGGACTCCGGATGCTTTTGGGCACAGAACTTTTCAAGCTTCCATGCTTTCAGCTAGGATCAGTTCATATATCCTATATATGGAAATGTTCCTCAAGGAAGTCACAGGAGACTTGGAACTTATGAGCCCATTTCTCCCAGATGACAAGAGACAAGATTTTCTTGCTCTAGTCAAGCATGCTCAAGATGTCTCCAAGTTTGTTAATTGTGCAGCCTTTGACTGCTTCGAATGTATCAGCAGAACCTCTGCTAATGCCATTGGCGCACGACGGATTGCCTGGCTACAGGCATCAGACTTGGGTACAGGACAAGTTAGGCAATATTCCTTGCACAGGAGAGAATCTCTTCGGCAAGAACTGGCAGGAAAAGGCTAACGAGTTAGATGCTGACAATTCTACCTTAGATAGATTGTCAAAGTCTACAGCCACTCCAGCCATAAGGAAGCCTTACAAAAAACCCTCTTTTAGCAAAAAGAGGAAGTTTTATCCTTCCTATACCCAGCAGAGTCAAACTGCAGGTCAGGTTGCCCAAAAGGGACAAACTAGACAGCAAAAGAAGCCAAAAGGCCTGAGAGCCCAACCAGCTCTCCAGGTTCAGCTCCCTCAAGGGCTTTGCCTCCTTCCTAGAGAGCTTTGCCTCCCCCTGCAGAGGCCAGCACTGTACTGTCCCGTACAATGCGAATCCTCTAATACTTGGGACTGGTAATAAACTTCCCCAAATCTCAACTATTTCCTTCCCAATGCCTAGAATTCATAGGAGCCTGTCTAGATACCAGACAGGCAAGGGTTTTCCTTCCAGAAGCCCAGTGTCTTCGCATAATGCAACTAGCTTCTCAAGCAGCAGGCAAATCCTCCCTCACTGCTAGAGAGCAACTGCAGTTACTGGGACATATGGCATCCACAGTTCATGTAGTCCCATATGCTCACCTCCACATGCGAGCAGTTCAGTGGACCCTCTCCACACAGTGGACACAGGCCACGGGTCATTTGTCGGACAAAATAATAATCTCTCAATGACTAATTTTGTTCCTCCAATGGTGGCAATCACTAGAAAATCTGACAGTGGGGTCTCCTTTCCATCAACCCCTCTTTCAGGCCACCCTAACAGATGCATCACAGGTGGGTTGGGGAGCACACCTGAATCATCTCTCTACCCAGGGCACCTGGACTCCACAGGAGTTTGGTTTACACATAAACCACCTGGAATTAAGAGCAATCTATTTAGCTCTTCGAGTATTCCACGCCCAGCTCAGCTACAAGACAGTCCTAGTCCAGACAGACAATCAAGTAGCCATGTTCTATGTGAACAAGCAGGGCGGAACAGGCTCTCTGTCGTTATGCAACGAAGCTTTACGACTGTGGGCCCTCGCCAGAGAGCATCAAATTCACCTTCTGGTGGTATATCTTCCAGGCATTCAAAACCTTTAGGCCGACAAACTCAGTCGAGTACTGCTGCCTCACGAGTGGTCCCTCCACCAAGACCAGGTGGCAAAGATATTTCATCTCTGGGGCACTCCAGACATAGACCTCTTTGCAAGTCCACTGAATGCAAAACTTCCCCGGTTCTGTTCCAGGACTCCGGCTCACAACTGTCAGGCAAGGGATGCCTTCCTCCTTCACTGGGGCAGGACTTCCTTTATGCCTTCCCACCCATTTCCCTCATCCCCAAAACACTCTTCAAGCTTCAGAGAGACAGGGATTGCATGATTCTCATAGCACCACGATGGCCACGCCAAACGTGGTATTCCCTGCTTCTACATCTCTCTCAAGCGGCACCTCTGGAGTTAGGACATGCTCCAGATCTCCTTTCCCAGGAGAACAGGACGCTATGGCACCCGAATCCCCAGTCCCTGCATCTCACGGTCTGGTTGCTGGTCATACCCTTAGAATCGATACTAGAGTATCTCCTTCACTTATCGAATTCTGGTCTAAAGACCAATTCGGTAAGAGTCCATCTTAGTGCAATTGCAGCTTCTTATAAGCCTCTGAATGGACAACCAATTTCCTCTCATCCACTCCTATCAAGATTTATGAGAGGCCTTTTATTAACTAAACCTCCCATCAAGCCACCACCGGTGGCATGAGATCTAAATCTAGTTCTCGGGCAGCTTATGAAACTGCCTTTTGAACCTTTGGCCACTACAGCCCTTAAGTTTTTGACCTGGAAGGTCATCTTCCTAATTGCAATCACCTCTGCCCGTCGCATTAGTGAATTGCAAGCTTTAGTGGCTGATCCTCCTTATACTAGGTTTCATCATGATAAGGTTGTTCTTCGAACTCACCCACACTTTATGCCAAAGGTGGTTTCTCCTTTTCATTTAAATGAATCAATTTATCTTCTTGTATTTTTTCCGAGGCCTCACGCCTCTAATGCAGAAAGAAACCTTCATACTTTGGATTGTAAAAGGGCTTTAGCCTTTTACATACAAAGAACACTGCAACATAGAAAGTCCTCATAACGTTTTATAGCTTTTGACCCTAGTCATTTGGGACAACCAGTCTCCAAAAGAACTTTATCTAAATGGATTGCCCAATGCATATCCTTTGCTTATGAGAGTAAAGGTCTTCCTCTTCAGAACCATGTCACAGCTCATAATGTGAGAGCCATGGCAGCTTCTATGGCTAATCTCCACTCTGTGTCTATTGATGACATTTGTCGAGCAGCCACCTGGGCTTCGGTACACACCTTCACAGCCCACTACTGCCTGGATAAAGCCTCCCGTCGGCATGCCTTCTTTGGCCAAGCTGTTCTTCAAAATCTCTTTCACACCTAAATCAGCTCCTACTCACCAACCCTGGTGGGATGCCAAAGATCCATGGGAGGAAGGATTCCCACCTTCTAGGGTGGCACCTTCCTGGGGCTATCTCCCTGGCATCTTCAGCTAGGGAGTCCCCATAGGTGAAGACTACATTCCTGCTTGTTTCTGGAGATAGCGTAGTTACTCATCTGTAACAGGTGATCTCCGGGAACAGCAGGAATTTAGTCTTCACACCCACCTCCCCTAGGAGTTGTCTTTCTATCTCTTTGTCTCTTTCCTTTCTCCCTCTATCCTTTCACTCAGCTACAAACCTAACTGTAGAGGGACAGTTGGAAAGGCGGGAAGGCAGCACGCATGTGCTGAGGGATGCTCCCAAAAGCGTTCCTATTGGATGATGGGGAGCGTTACCACGCAGGCTTTGTGGGTACTCACGATATCCATATGTGACGACTAAATTCCTGCTGTTCCCGGAGATCACCTGTTACAGGTGAGTAACTACGCTTTCTCCAGTAACATGCAGGAAGTCAGTCCTCACATATGGGTGACGTTGGCACCGACGGAGCCCGTGCAGAGCATTTCCCCAGCTTTCCAAAAAAAGCCTTTTGGAATGCCATCCCGCCCAAGGGTGCCATCTTGCTCAGTCTCCCATTTTCCGCGGAGCCCAACGTATGTAGTCCTATTTCCCTGGAAAAAGTGCCAGAAATATCTCTCCTCTTCCGATGCTGCACTGGTCTCCTTCCTGCCTCGAGATGGTGCCTTCAGCGCTCGTTTCGGCTCTCCCCTTTTATCCTTTTACTCAAGGTTTTTCCCTCAACCGGCCTTCGTGCCATTTTTCGCTGGGGGGTCGTCGACCTCAGCTGGGTGTTCTCCCTCCATGTCCCCAGGTGGGTTCAAGAAGTGTGACCACTGCAGTCAGAGTATCTGTCACTGACACTCATGACTGCTGCATTCGCTGCCTGGGCCAGGATCACGACAGTTACACCTGCGACTAGTGCCAGGCCATGACCCCTAAAACGAATAAGAGGCAGTCTGAGTTGCAAGGAAAGCTGTTTCCAAGATCTGTGACTCTGCCCCAACTTCCCTATCGCCAAGCCCTGAAACCTGCCCTTCGGGAGAGGTCCAGGCATCCTCAGAGTCCCGCGGCAGTGGCTCCTTTGGCACGGCCCCGGACCTTCCTAAAAAGAATGTGGTGGTCCCAAAGGAGGTGCCTCCAATGAAACCTGGCAAAGTTTTTGCCGGGACTTGGGTGACGCCGAGCAGCACCCTCAGAAAGTCTCAAGACAAGAATCCTCGGCCAGCGGAGACCGTGCCAGGACCTGTGAGCCTATAGTCCTCCTCAAGGACGCACTCTCCGGAGTGCCGATGTCTGACCCAAGGTCCTCGGGGTCCACTCTGAGAGTTGCACAGCCATTGAGCCTTGAGTCCCACATGGTGGCCACGGAGCAGAGCCTCTCCTCCATCTTGGCCTTGCAGTGGGCGTTGATGTCAGGTCTCCTGGCATCATCGGCCCAAACATCAGGCCCCCCCAACTTTGGGGGGGCCTCCCAGCATCGAACTTGGCACCGAGTGCCACCGGCATAGGGTAAGCCCTCAGCATCGATCGGTCTCAATCATGCTTCTCAGGGATCCAGTCCTCCCTGGCGAATTTCCGGGAGCCCGACCCCAGGTCCTCCGGGAGAGCCCGGTTCCTCAGAGCTGCCCCCGGGGCTGACTCCTCGTTGCCCTTGGAGTCTGATTGGGAAACCGAGGACGAGGCCTCACTGGAGACTTCCCGACACCGGGACGTCCCCTCCGAGCAGTCTCCCCTGGAGCTTCAAAGCCACTCCCTGCCTGAGGACGTGGCTTTTTACGACTTCGTTCGTGACATGGCCCAGGCTCTCTCGATCAAGTCGGAGGAGGACCCGCACACTGAGGAGCTCAAGATCCTACGATTTGAGTCCCCTCCCAAGGAGACTGTCACGGTTCCAGTTCCACCCATCCTTGAAGGGCTGCTCCACAGGATGTGGGAGTCCCCAGCCTCTGTGCCGATGGTCAGTCGGCACCTGGACACCATCTACCACCTCCAGAAGGGCACAGGGTTCCATAAGCTGTAACTTCCTCACAGCTCGATGGTGGTAGAATCCTCCATGCAAAAATTGAAGAGTCAAAAAACCTACTTCTTGGTTCCCCCCGACAGGGAAGCTTGGACTCTCGACACCATGGGACGCAAGTGCTACCAGGGCGCTATGCTCTGGTGCCAAATACAGGCATACGAGTTGTATATAGGGATGTACCTTAAGGGTCTGATACAAGAGCTTGCGGGGTTCTCAGCAGGCCTCACCAGGGAACCTCTGCAAAGGTTCCGTTCCCTAGCGGCAGGCATCCACGACTGTTCCCAATTCCTCTCCCGAGCCGCCTATGACAGGTTCGAGTCTGCAGCTAAGGTAGCAGCCGCCGGCATCGGCACCCGGTGCCAGGCATGGTTACAGACCTCAGACCTGGAGCAATGAGTACAGGAAAAGCTCATGAATGTCCCCTGCGATTGGGAGAACCTGTTCAGAAAACCGATGTCTGATAAGGCTGTGGAAATTGAGCCAGAGGTAGTGACCTGGCAGAGGCTGTCCAAAAAGACCTCGACCCTCCCCAGGAAAAAATCCTCAGGGAACCAGCCACTTACCAGTCTTACTCGGGGCAGCCTCACCAGGCTTCACAACCGAAAAGCCAGGAACACGGGCCCAGGAAGCCCAAGGCTTCCAGGCTCCAGCTCCCACCCAACTTGGGGGGGGAAGCTTTTGACTCCCTGGGCTGGGCCTCCCCTCCCCTCCCCTGGGAGTCCCAACTCGGCCCACAGAGGGTCGACTGGCCTCTGCCCACAGATGGGCCAGCATCACCACAGATCAGTGTGTCCTGCAGGTTGTGAGGGAGGGGTACTTCCTCCATCTACAGCAAAACCCTCCAGACTTCTTCCTAGGAGAGCCATCACAGCCTCTCCTCTACCAGGCCTTGCTTACCACAGAACTCGCAGGCTTGCTCAGGTACAGGGCGTTGGAACCTTTACCCCGACCGGGGGCAGGAGTTCTACTCAAGGTATTTCCTTGTCCCAAAAAGATCAGGGGGCCTCTGGCCCATTCTGGACCTGCACAACTTGAACAAGTTCCTGGTGAGGGAGAAGTTCAAGATGCTTTCTCTTGGAACATTGCTGCTCTACCTCCACCAGGGTGCTTACACCCACATCCTGATCCACCTCTCCCACAGGCATTACCTGAGATTTGTGGTGGGGGGGCAGCACTACCAGTACAAGGTGCTACCGTTTCACCTTGCCTCCTCTCCAAGGGTCTTTACAAAATGCCTGGTGGTTGTTGCTGCCCATGTGTGCCTCCAAGGGGCCCACATCTTCCCTTACCTGGACGACTGGCTGATCAGACGCCCCTTGAGACCAGTTAGGTCACAAAGCTCACTATCTGCACCTTGCAACATTTGGGGTTCATCATCAACTACCCCAAGACCAGCCTCTCCCCGGTTCAAGACCTGGAATTTGTAGGGGCTCAGCTGGACACTCTGTGTGTGTCAGGGCCTTTCTCACTGTGGACAGAGCCCACCGCTTGATGCAGCTGGCAAAGGAAGTGCATGGCTGCAGGTCAGTGCCAGCTCGCATGCTCCTCTGTCTGCTAGGCCTGCTCCTCCATCTGTTATGCCTCTGGCTCACCTGCACATGTGGGCAGCTCAGTGGTGCCTCAAATCCCAGTGGATGCAAGCCAGAGGCAGGCTGAGGGACCGGGTGAAGGCCACCCACTGGCTGGCGGCCCTCTCCTGGTGGCAGTCCCAGCATCACCTCAGGGCAGGGATGTCCTTCCAGGCACCGACTCCTCAGAGGGTCCTAACAACAGACGTCTCCCTTGTGGGTTGGGGAGCACACTACGAGGGCCAGTACACCCAAGGCACCTGGTCCCCAAAGGAATCCCTCCTGCAAATCAATCTTCTCAAGCTCAGGGCCATCTTCCTGGCCCTTCAGGCCTTCAGCCACCTTCTGAGCAACCTCCCGGCCCTCATACAGACAGACAATCAGGTTGCCATGTTCTGTGTGAACATGCAAGGGGGCATGGGCTCATACTCTCTCTGTTAGGAAGCAATGGCCCTCCACTCCTTTGCAGTGTGCAACTATATGCTCCTGAGGATGGTGTACTTGCCAGGCCAGGACAACCGCATGGCAGTCAACCTCAGCAGGGTCCTTCAGCCACACGAGTGGCGCCTAAACCCCAGGGTGAACCGGAGGCTTTTCCACCTCTGGGGCATACCCTGGCTGGACCTGTTCACTTCCCTGGACAACTCACAGCTGCCAAAATTTTGCTCTCCTCAGCCCCTTCACAGGAGGGTGGCAGCAGATGCATTCCTAATCTCTTGATCACAGGGCCGCCTTTATGCATTCCCACCGACTCCTCTGATAGCCAAATGCCTGTTCAAGATCCAGAGCGAGCACACTTCAGTAATCCTAATTGCTCCCAGGTGGCCCAGGCATTCCTGGTTCCCCCTGCTCCTCTCAGTGGCAACCCCAGTACCACTGGTCTGGGACCTGGATCTTCTGTCTCAGGAGGGGGGGTTCCTTGCTGCACCCCAACCTTGGGTCCCTAATGCTCACAGCATGGCTGCTGAAAGGGTAGCATGAACCCCTTTTATTCTCCCAGGTGACGTCAAGGAGATCCTCCTGGCCTCCCGGAAGCTGTCCACCAGAAGGGCTTATGCCTTCAAGTGGAGGAGATTCTCAGTCTTGTGCAGAAAGAAAATGAGAACCCATTCTCCTGTCAGGTAAAGCTCGTGCTGCAGTTACTGCACCTCTCATACTCGGGCTTGAAGTCTAATTCAGTGAGGGTGCATCTCGGTGCCATAGCAGCTAACCATCACCCTATAGAAGGGAAACCCCTCTTAGACCAGCCTTTGGTCTCCAGGTTCCTCAGGGGCCTCCTGCTATCCAAGCCCCTTCTCCGCCATCTGGCAGTGGAATGGGACTTCAATGTGGTGCTCGCCCAGCTCACCAGGCCGCCGTTCGAGCCCTTGGTCACCTGCCTCCTGAGATACCTTTCATGGAAGGTGGCTTTGATGTCCGCTTGCAGAGTAAGCGAGCTGCAGGCCTTGATGGTGGACCCACCCTATAACAGATTCTATATGAACAGAGTGGTGCTTCCTACGCATCCCAAATTCCTCCCAAAAGTAGTGTCTGCTTTTCACATCAATCAGGAGATGGTTCTCCCCATCTTCTTCCCACGGCCTCATGCCAGCAGGGAGGAGGTCGATTTGCATACCCTAGATTGCAAGAGGGCCCTATCCTTTTATCTACAAAGGACCTGGGGCCATCAGAAAGCGCCCAGCTTTTTATCTCTTATGACCCCAGCAGACTTGGGGCTACTTGTGTGTGACCAAGGAAACCCTGTCCACTTGGGTGGCGGACTGCATTGCCCTGGCCAATGAATGGGCTGTTCTCTCTCTGGAGTACCAGATCACATAAGAGCTATGGCCACATTGGTGGCCAAACTATGCGTGCAGTGCCTGTGCAGGAAATAGGTACGGCCACCACGTGGTCTTCAGTTCATACATTCGCAGCTCACTACTGCCTAGAAAGTGAGTCCCACAGGGACAGTGCCTTTGGCCAGGCAGTAATCGGAAGCATTCTTGGTGTATAGGCAACTCTTGCCCTCCGACCCTTCTGTGTTCAGGCTGCCGGAGTTATGGTGCTGCTGGACGCTGGGGTCTGCAGTCTCTTGGTAGGGACTCACCACCTGCAACTCACAGCCTTCCTTCAGTCGCCATTGATACTCTCATGGTTCGGTCCCCAATATAAAAAAAACTCACTCTATTTATGCATAATTCCACATATGCGATGTACAAAAATAAGCATAGAGGAGAGAAAGGCCTCAGAACTGCTGTAACAAGGAGCAAGCACAGTAGGCAGAAACTGTCCTCAACTCCACCAGCAGAAACATCAGTGACCTAAAAAACTCCTAGTGATGCACACATTTGTTCTTCACTGAAGCATGGGTCATAAAACTCATATAATAACAAAACCAAGGTGCACTTAGCTCTTCCACTCAAAAAAACACAGCCAAATGCACAGAAACAGGGCACCAACGATGCCGGCAAGGCTTTTCGCTGAACGCTTTTTCAAGGGGAACTCCCAAAGGCTGCAGAAAAGAACAAACATAAGCCACTTAGCAATAGGAAAAACTGACATGGCGCACACACACAAACCCCACCAAAAGAGAAACTGCAAAAAACAATTGAATAACATCCCAGATAAAACCACTAAAGCCACCAACCTGTAATAATGGAAAGAACACATCAAACACCTTTAACCGCTGCTTCAAACTTTAGAGGAACCCCATGCATGCACAGTGATAAAGGCAGCAGCCTCCACCCAGGTTTGATCCCTGGCAGCCTGGAGCTAGGGAGTCCCATATGAGGACTGACTTCCTGCTTGTTCCTGGGGAAAGTGTAGTTACTCACCTATAACAGGTGTTCTCCAGGGACAGCAGGAATCAGTCCTCACAACCCTCCCTCCTCCCCTTGGAGTTGCCTCATTTACCTTCTTTTTTGCCTAAGCTGTGTCATCTGATTGAACAAGATGGCACCCTTGGGAAGGGGACCACGCATGCGTGGTAGCATTCCCAAAGGCTTTCTTTTGAAAGCTGGGGAAATGCTCCGTGCGGGCGCCATCGGTGCTAACGTCACCCATATGTGAGGACTGATTCCTGCTGTCCCTGGAGAACACCTGTTACAGGTGAGTAATTATGCTTACATATAGAGGCTCAAAACTGCCAGTCTGATTCTTATATTTATGCAATACAGATATGTGTATGTGTGTGTGTGTATATATATATATATATATATATATAATTTTATTTATTTTAGTATTTAACTCGCTCCTTTCCAGTAGTAGATCAAGGTGAGTTGCAATCAGGTACTGTAGGTATTTTCCTGTCCCTGGAGGGCATGGAGGGTTAGGTGACTTGCCCAAGATCACTAGAATAGTCAGTGGGATTTGAACTCAGGGCAGCAACCTGGGATCAGAAAGACCAAACTACTATGCCACTCCTCCAAATATATATATGTATATATGCACACACACAAATGCACACACCCATCCCTATGCAGAATTCAGACACCCCCACTTCAGAGGTGGTTTCTGAATTCAGGCAGAGGGGTCAGAAAGAATTCCATGAGCCATGCTCTGAATGCTGTCCCTGCTTGTTTAAAATAAAAGTAGTTTACCTTTTAATTATGGTCACATTCCTTTTTTGTTTTTGTTTGGTAAATATCTTTATTGGGACATACCAAGATTTAACATAGTACAAATCATGTCAAACATAATATCACTTAGGATTCACAACTTAACAACACCATTACTGTTCATTTTACAACATTCACATCCTGGTTGAGTTCGCAATCATAGTCATTACTTTGCTCCAAATTTTCCATTAAACCCCATTAGTCTCGTTATCCCCCCGCACACCTTCCCTTGTCTCTCCCTTGCCTACACGCCTCTCCATTCCCCAGGACCTCTATAACTCTTTAACAACAATAAATTCCCCCAGGCTGCCATTTCCTTGCACAGAAAGATTGAAAAGACCACAAAGCAGGCCTATTCCGAGGAGGCCGGATGCCGAGCGGGCACCCTGACCAAGCCTATGAATGCAGTGTTAAGTCCCAGCATCTCCCCGTCTTATGATGTGGTAGCTACTTACCCTATTCTCAACTCTCCTTCCTCAAATAATCCCTACCCCCATCCCATTCTATTCCTCTCTCCTACCCCCCTCCCCCACAACCAGGCAACACAGTACATGTTATGTACTCCAGCCCATTACAGAAATTGCGGACTCTTCCATACAATCTACTACTACTGAGCATTTTTATAGCGCTACCAGTCTTACGCAGCGCTTTACAGACATGCAAGAGACAGTCTGCTCATCAGAGCTTACAATCTAGTCGAGACAAAACACAGAAGGTAAGCAGGGGTAAAACAAGGGAAAGGAAAGGAGATCATGTGAGTCAGGATCCAAAAGCAGCAGCGAAGAGGTGAGCTTTCAACCTGGATTTGAAGAGGTTTAGAGAAGGTGCCTGGCATACAGACACAGGTAGTTTGTTCCAGGCGTAAGGTGCAGCAAGGTGAAAGGAGTGACGTCTAGAGTTGGCAGTAGGGGAGAAGGGCACAGATAGAAGCAGATGGCCAGAAGAGCGGAGTTCCCGAGGGGGGGGGGGGTTGTAAGGAGAGATCAGAGAAGAAAGGTACTGAGGAGCTGCAGAGTGAATGCATTTATAGGTCAGCAGGAGAAGTTTGAACTGGATGTGGAAACGGACAGAGAGCCAGTGAAGTGACTTGAGAAGAGCAGTGATATGGGCATGACGAGGCTGGCGGAAGATTAGCCGTGCAGCGGAGTGTTGAACAGATTGAAGGGGAGAGAGATGATTCAAAGGGAGACCAGCAAGGAGTAGGTTACAGTAGTCAAGACGGGAGGTGATTAAGGAGTGGATAAGTGTCTTAGTAGTGTATTCAGAATGGAAGGGGCGGATTTTGCTAATGTTATAGAGAAAGAAACAGCAGGACTTAGGTACGAGATGGATGTGTGTGGAGAAAGAGAGAGAGAGAGGAGTCAAAGGAGGTGCTCCTGAAAGAGCGAATAGTGAACTTTCTCAAAACCAACAGGTTGCAAGATCCAAGGCAACATGGTTTTACCGAAGGACGATCTTGCCAAACAAATCTGATTGAGTTCTTTGACTGGGTGACCAGAGAACTAGATCAGGGGCATGCGATGGATGTCATCTACCTGGATTTCAACAAAGTCTTTGATACTGTCCCTCATAGGAGGCTCATCAATAAACTCAGTAGCTTGGGGCTGGGTCCCAAGGTGGTAAACTGGATCAGAAATTGGTTGACTGACAGACGACAGAAGGTGATGGTAAATGGAGCTCACTCGGATGAAAGGAAGGTGATTAGCGGGGTGCCGCAGGGTTCGGTCCTGGGCCTGGCACTGTTCAATGTATTTGTGAGTGATATGGCTGAAAGACTGAATGGAAAGGTCTGTCTTTCTGCAGATGACATGAAAATTTGCAACAGAGTGGACTCCCCCCGAGGGAGTGATGAACTTAAGGAAAGATCTACAAAAGCTGGAAGAATTGTCTAATGCTTGGCAATTAAGATTTAATGCAAAGAAATGCAGGGTTATGCACTTGGGTAGCAGAAATCCAAGGGAAATGTACGCAATAGGGGGCGAGAGGTTGGAGTGCACGGATCAGGAGAAAGACCTTGGTGTGATTATTTCTGTAGATCTCAAGGTGGTAAAACAGTGCGACAAGACAGTGACAAAAGTCAGAAGGATGTTGGGATGCATATGAAGAGGAATTACCAGCAGAAAGGAAGAGGTACTAATGCCACTGTATGTCACTGGTGAGGCTTCACTTGGAATACTGTGTTCAGTTTTGGAGACCGTATCTTGCAAAGGATGTAAAAAGAATGGAAACTGTTCAAAGGAAGGCGACCAAAATGATTTGGAGCCTGCGTCAGAAGCCTTATGAGAAGAGACTTGAAGACCTAAATATGTACACTTTGGAGGAGAGGAGGGATAGGAGAGATATGATTCAGATCTTTAAATACTTAAAGAGAAATAATAAACAAACAAACCTCTTCCAAAGACGGGGAAGCTGAAAAACTAGAGGGCATAATATGAAGCTGCAAGGGGGTAAACTGAAAGGAAATGTCAGGAAATACTACTTCACTGAAAGGGTGGTGGATGTTCGGAATGTCCTCCCAATGGAAGTGGTGGGGGCAAACAGTGACGGAATTCAAAATGGCATGGGACAGACACAGTGGATCCCTTTACAACAACAGGATAAAAGCAAAATAAACTGGGCAGACTAGATAGACCATACTGGTCTTTATCTGCCATCATTTACTATGTTACAACCCCCAGATTGCGGGCCGAGGAAACAGGAAGGAGTACAGAGCTGTCCACAGAGACTGAGAAAGGAGGAAGAGGAGGGGAGGTTTTAGGGGGAAAGATAAGAAGTTCAGTCTTGGCCATGTTCAATTTCAAGCGGCGATGAGACATCCAGGCAGCAATGTCAGAAAGGCAGGCAGAGATCTGGGTCTGGATTGCCGGAGAGAGTTCAGGCGTAGAGAGGTAGATCCTGGGAGTCATCAGCATACAGATGGTACTGAAAGCCATGGGAAGAGATAAGCGCACCAAGGGACTGGGTATAGAGAGAGAAAAGGAGTGGACCCAAGACAGATCCTTGGGGTACACCAACTGGGAGCGGGGTAGCGGAGGAGGAAGAGCCACCAGAACACACACTGAAGGAGCGATGGGAGAGATAAGAGGAGAACCAGGATAGTACAGAGCCCTTAAAGCCAAGAGAGGACAGAGTATTGAGGAGAAGGTTGTGGTCAACGGTGTCGAAAGCAGTAGAGAGGTCAAGGAGGATGAGGACAGAGTATGGATTTTGCCAGGAACAAGTCTCTGGAGACTTTGACAAGAGCCATTTCAGTAGAGTGTAAAGGACGAAAGCCAGACTGTAAGGGATCCAGGAGGGCATGAGGAGAGGAAGTTGAAGCAGCGACGGTGAACCGCACGTTCAAGTAGTTTAGAAATGAAGGGGAGGAGAGAGATGGGTCGATAATTGGAAGGACAGGTGGGATCAAGTGAGGGTTTCTTGAGGAGAGGTGTAACCACAGCATGCTTGAAGTCTGCAGGGACAGTTGCAGTGAAGAGCGAAAGGTTGAGAATATGAGAGATGGAAGTGACAACGGTGGAGGAGATGGGGCTTAGGAGACAGGTGGGGATAAGATCAGAGGAGCAGGTGTTGAGTTTGGAAGAAGAAAGAAGGTGTGCAGTTTCCTCTTCAGAGATGACAGGAAAGGAAGCGAGGGTAGCAAGGGAAGGTGGGGAGAGTTGGGAGTGGAGAGGGGGAGGAGGGGAAATAGCTGAATTTGTGGGGAATTGGAAGGTGATCTTGTGGATAATCTGTAGATCTTGCTCCCCTGCTCCTCAACTACCGTGATTGGGACACTTCTGAGGATCTTTATTCTTTGATGCTCCTATACCTCACCCGAACAGTGGTTTAACACCATGCTGCGTATGCGACTGGGTAATGCCTGAATATAGGGTTCCCACACTATTAAAAAAAACACTTCTAGTGCTGTGTCCGTCCCTGCAAACATTCTCACTTACATTGCATAAGTAGGTATAGGGACTGTTTCGAAGACGATATTGAGGGTCCTGTGGGTGTCAACCAGGTCTGTAATATACTCTTATGAGCTAGCAGTAATACGAGGCGCATCCATCTGAATTTCAACTCCCACCATTCAGCCCCCACCACTCCAGCTTGAGGCAAATCTAATGTTGCTCCTCGTGGGGATAGAGTGGACAGATTAGACAGATTCACAATTGTCCTACCCAAGTATTCTTTTATTCACTCCCAAAATCTCCTCATCACTGGGCATCTCCAAAACATATGACCCAGAGTGGCTTCAGGGGCCTCACAATGGGGTCACACGGAGGTCCCCGCAAGGCCTGCTACGTAGGATCTCAGGGGAGCATAGTAAAGTTGTCGTAACACTCTGAACTGCATCTCCCTTAAATCTGCATTAATGGTGAGGTCCACTATCTTTGTCAAAGCTTCCAGAATCTCTGCTCCATCCAATACTATCTCTAAATCCCTCATCCATTGGCCAGCCACTTTCCCCAGATCAGGCTGTGGGTCTAAGTCAGACAAGTTCATGCTTAAGGGCGCTATATGCATACGCACTTCTGCCCCTGCCATTAGCACCTCTTCCATCCAAGATACAAAATCACAAGTGATTGCCTCCTTCGGTAGCGAGCATATAAACTCCATACTTGCAAGTATGGAAATACATCCTTCTCTAGTAAATTATATCGCTCCCTTAGCACAGAGAAGGGGAGCATCTCCCCAGCTTACAAAACGACTTGTTCTAACCCCTCCAGGCCCTGCATATCCCAACGCCTATATGTACATCCAGAGAGGCCCAGTAAAAAGGATAAATTCCCCACTCAGGGGAGGTATGTCGTCGTTCCTGGATGGCACCCTAACTTGCCACAAAGTACTCACCATCCTCTGTTGACTGAGCTCATCAATTCATTCTTTGGGGCCAGAACCTTTAGCCAAGCCAGTGTCAAATGTAAAACATATTTGAGAGAGACTCGATCTATCATTGCCCTTTCTGCCTCCAATGGAGTATATTTTTCCGTGTTATACAGCCAGTCCTTCAGGTGTCTGCACACACAGGCCAGATTGTACTGCATCAAGCCTGGGAGGCCAAGGCTTCCTTCCCCCCCCCCCCCAAGATTTGTTCATAACTCCCAACTTTAATCTAGCACGGCGGCCTTTCAAAAAAAAAATTCAGTATCTTTTCAATTCTCTTTTGTTCCTTGGCCTTCAAATATATTGGGAGAATTTGCAAGACATAAAGCCATCGAGGGAATATGATCATTTTGTACAGACTGATCCGGCCACTTAGAGATAACGGTAAGTCCTTCCATCTTCCCACCTTTGCCTCCAAATCTGCAAACAAAGTCCCCATGTTAACCTCATACAGGTCATTTGATGTCACTGTTATCCAAATCCTGAAAAACTTAAACTTATCCTCTGCCCACTTCAATGGAAATTGACCTAGCCAGTTCCCCTGCACTTCTGGCAAGGTTGGCAGAGCTTCAGACTTATCTAAATTCTACTTTAGACCCACAAACGTTCCGTATTTCCAAAACTCTCTCAACAACGTGTTCAGACTATCTATTGGGTTCCCCAGGCACACCAAAAGATCATCAGCAAAGGCCAATATTTGAAATTTATCCTTCCCTAACTGTACCCCTACCAGAGAAGGGTACGTTCTAAGGCATTCCAACAGAGGTTCCAGCTGCAAGACATGTGAGGAGAGTGGGCACCTCTGCCTAGTACCTCTCTCCAAAGGGAAGAATTTGGTTATGCTCCCATTAATTATCAGTGCTCCACAGAGCCTAGAGTATAACAGGCGAACCATCTCTGTGAATTGGCCTGTTATTCCAACTCATTCCAGCACCATATACATATAGTCCCACTGGACTCTGTCAAAGGCTTTCTCGGCATCAAACTAATAAAAAGAGCCAGTTGCTGATGCCTGATGATTTCATATTGTGCTGCTGACAGCTTCCGTACATTTCAGGCAACCGTAAGACCCTGCACAAATCCCACCTTCAAGTCCCCAATTTTCTGCGGAAGGAGTGGGGCTAGACTCTGCCATTTTCTTAGCAAGATTTTTAATATCCACCTTAAGTAGCATTATTGATCGGTATGAACTTGGGAGCAGAGGGTTTTTGTCTGGTTTAGGTCTGATTGGGTGCATACGAGACTCTCCCCTCTGAACCACCTCCGTAAAATATTCTGTTAAAGGTATTGCTACTTTATCGGACATCATTTTATAGAAATCTGCCCAGAATCCATCTGGGCCCAGGACTTTCCCCTTCTTAAGTTTCTTAATACATTCCTGAACTTCCTGGGGCGTTACCAGCCTATTTAATTCTTTCCAATCTTCTTCCTTTAACATTGGTAATTCCAGGCCTTCCAAAAACTTCCTAGCCTCTTCTGTTGCGCAAGGTTCGGCTTTGTACAATCTTATATAATAATCTCTAAGAATTTCCTCTTGTTTCAGTTGCACAGTTTGAGTCTTCCTTTCTCTGTCTTGAAGGGCCGCAATAGTTCTTGGTCTCCTGTCAGACTTTAGCAACACCGCCAGTAGCTTCCTTGCTTTGTAACCATATCTATATAGATGGTACCAATGGTAAAACATAGACTGGCATGTCCTCTGGTGCAGCAAGGACTGCAGCTCCATCTGAAGGGATTCCATATCCCCCCCCCCCCCCGGTCTGGTATCTTCTACATTCTTTACATAGTTCCCTTTCCAAGTAAAGAACCCTCTGATTCTGTGCCTGTTTTTTAGCGGAGCAATATCCTATTATGTGGCCTCGCAAGACCACCTTTGCTGTTTCCCAAAACAAGGCTGAGTTACTTTTGTGAGCAGCATTGTGCTCTTCAAATTCTTCCCATTTAGCCCATAAAAATGTTTTGAATTCTGTCATCTGTGAGATGAAATGGGAATCTCCATGGGCCATTCGCGGAGTCCCTTCCCCAATCCAGCTCCAACACTACCACAGCATGATCTGATATCACTATGGAGCCTATATCCACCTTCCATACTTGCTCTAATACTGAAGCCAATACTAAAAAGTAATCCAGTCTTGAGCTGGTTCCATGTGCCCTTGACACATGAGTAGTCTCTTTCTGAGGGGTGCAAAACCCTCCAAACACCCTTCGCATAGACCTCTCCATTTATTTGAGCTATGCTTATCTCCTCTACCCTTTTGACTCATATGATCCATAGTAGTATCCACTACACCCCTGGAATAATCTGGGAGGAGTCCCCTTGAGTTAACTCAGCTTTTGGAAAAATTGGGCACTATAGGTATTGGGGCCATATATGTTCCCAAACATAATAGCTAAGAATAGGCAACCAAACATCAACCATTTATAAACAAGAAATTGGACTCCCACAAGGCTCTGCGCTTTCAGCCCTCCTGTTCAATATTTACATTAAACCAAACTGCAATATTTTTAAAAAATTTGGAGTATACTATCATCTATATGCAGATGATATAATGATGTACATCCCTTTCACAATTCCTAACTTACCAATAAAACAACTATCAGATTGTTTCAATGAAATAACAACCTGGCTAAAAGCTCAAAACCTCCACATTAATCATTCAAAAACAGAAGTCCTAATTGTAACAAAAAGCCAGTCATATATCCCTCCAACCCACATAACAATACAAAATCATGACATTAAAATAAAAAACGAAATAAGATACCTAGGTGTTATACTAGACACACATCTGACGATGACTACTCATATCAGAAACACTATAAAGAAAATATACTTTAAACTCAAAATCCTTAAACAACTTCGCCCATTAGTACACCTACAAGACTTCATTAATATAATCCAGGCTACAATAACCCCACACTTTGATTTTGCTAACCTAATTCTTCTAGGAATAACAAAACAAAATATCAAAAGAATCCAACTAGCACAAAATGCAGCAGCTAGAATTATAATGAAAGCACACTCATTCCAGCACATAACACCAATACTAGCTTCCCTTCATTGGTTGCCAATTCAAAGCAGAATAATATATAAAACTACAATAACTACTTTTAAAGCATTAAATCACATGGCCCCAATCCCTCTAAATAACCTAATCAGTATGGAACCTCAAAAAACTACACACAGAAAAGGACACTCAAATAAACTAAACTCTCCTCATGATTTCATAAAAGCAAATAAATTAACTAACAACAGCTTTCTCTCATGCAGCCCCATCCACCTGGAATTCCCTTCCAGAGGACCTAAGATCTATAAAGGAAATTATGGAACTCCGTAAAAAACTAAAAACTTATCTATTCTCCATGCACTACGGCAACATAGATAACCCCTTGATTTACTCAGATAACGGCTAAAATCACCTGACTGAGTAATACTAAATCCTACAATTTAACAGAAAAACCACTGAACTAAAAACGCTATGATTAAACCCTAAAGTACCACTACTTGTATCTGTATATAGTTTATTGTACATAGTTTAAAAGCAAGTTTCATGCTGTTATGTATTAGCCTATGCTGTTAACCAATTTATTGTTTATTGTTACATAATGTTCGATGTAAAACCAAGCTCTTGCTTTGTGGATTTTGTTTTATTGTAAACCGCAACTGAACTCTGGAAGATGCGGGATATAAATGATTGTTAAATAAATAAAATAAATAAATAGCTCAGCCCTGTGCCACAAAGAACGATATAATGGCCCAAAGGATCCACATTCATAGCTTCTACCTTCAGCTCCACCTGTTTCCGAACTAAAATAGCCACCCCAGCTTTCCTGTTGCTTGAAGATGCTCCATATACTGCTCCTATCCACCGCCATTTCAACTTACTATGCTGCACATCTGTAAGATGGGTCTCTTGTATAAGAGCAATGTCTACTCCCTTATCCCTTAACATTTTTAAGATCTTGTACCGTTTAACAGGATTTCCAATACCAAATACATTCCATGAAACAATACACAGAATCTTACCCAGGACTATTCCTAGTTATTAGTTCCTTTGTCTCACATTGAGTATCTCTGCCAGTTCCACTTTGTAGGAACCTTCCCAGCCTAAGGTCCCCCATCTCAAAAGTCATCCCGTCTCACTAGGCCAAAGAGCTTAGTTTCCAGAATCCCCCCCCCCCCTCCATGAATTGTCATGAGCCCACCAGAATTTAAGGTAATCACTCTGTATTGCCTGTAGCCCTCCCCACTAATCTCCCCATCTCTTCCCCCAAGCTTTCCCATCCTATCCCCCCACCCCTTCACTTTCTCACCTATGGTTTAACGTCAAACTCCCATATAATAGCATAGGGTCCAACTAATTTATCCTACTTCCATCCCAACCTGCCAAGGAGCTGCTAATAGTTGGTTTCCCCTAACCAATGTCACCTGATCTGGGCAGCTGCTGTGTTACATAGTTGTAAGTTTTTTGGATTGTATTAATTGTTCACTGTAACCGGTTCATTCAATGTAAACTGCCCCTGATCTCTGGAAGGGGTGGTATACAAAAACTGACTAAATAAATAAATAGCTAAGCTCATGACCATCCCTCTCTTCGCAGGTTTATTACTATGGTAGTAACACCTATCTACCCTTACTACTCTTCCCCTGCTGTCGAACCCACACACACACCTTTCCTTATTCTTCCCTGAACTTTGTAGAGGTCGCAGCAAACCATTTATATTATCCAATCTCCCTCCGATCTTGAGCCTCCCTGGTAACATTTTGAACTATTAGTTATTGTGCCCTGGTGAGGCTACTTTATACTGTGTGTTCCTCTAGTTTCCTCCTTCCCTTAGTTAAATCACGAAAACAACAAATTCCTGAGACCTCCCTCCTGTAGTGGTCCGTCGATCTGACCCCCGCCCAGCATCCAGCCCCCTTGGCACCTGCCATATTAGCCTACGCCAGGAGTGACAGAATGTCCCTCTAAGGCCAAGCCTCATCCAGATAAACTTAAGAGACTTCTCAGTTAAGGACCTCTCTGCTTCCCCCTTCAAGTATTTCCCATCTTGTTCTTTAGGGGATTTTCATTTACAAACTTGACCATAGAGAGTTATATTTTGGGCTGAGCCTTAAGAACTATTACAAACTGACTCCTAGGCTGTATCAAGCTGTGCTTTCCCTCCCCCACCCCCCTCATATGCAAAGCAGAACAAGGAAAATAAAGTCTGATTTAGGAGCTTGTTTACAAATTGGTGCCAAGAGAAGGGGAGAAAGAAGAGGGAGTCAATGGACAGTTACATAGAAGAAATGGAAGCAGCAGCACACTGCAACCCCATGCAATGCAATGCAATGCATCCTTCCTCCTCCCAGCAAGTGGCATTATCCCTCCCATCAGAATACTCCCCTGTCCTGACACAACCCGTCTGGTTTTTTTTTTTGTTTGTTTGTTTTTTAAATCCACTCTTATCTCCCTCCCCCATCCCTCTCCTCCTTTGTTAAATGCTTAAGAAACCCACTAAAACCATTTAGGCCCCCAACATATCAAAAAATACAATGAAATTCAATAAAACTGCCCCCAAAAGACCTACAGTTTACTTCCTCCCCAATACTATGTCATTATCCTCTGCATTCACTTTAGAT
Organism: Ichthyophis bannanicus; assembly: GCA_033557465.1. Lineage (NCBI taxonomy): Eukaryota > Metazoa > Chordata > Amphibia > Gymnophiona > Ichthyophiidae > Ichthyophis > Ichthyophis bannanicus. The sequence goes on from CM066032.1 coordinate 341,830,277, forward strand.
CTGTCATGCCACCTCAAAGAATTTTCCTGTCACATTCCCATCGTATTCCAGATGTTCAGTCGCAACCAGTCACTATGTCCATTAGCCACACTGCAGGCCTCCCCCATTGGCTGCTTTTCAAGTATCAGCGGACCCCTTTAGCATTGCCTGCAACACATGATATCTTTACAGCTGCTCACTGTCTCTTAATTAACAGGCCGTCCTTCCCACACCAACACACACACAAAAAAAGAACCTTAACATAACTACCTATGGGTAACTGAACAATATCCCCTAATAAGGATAAACTCCACTGTTCATTGATAGTATCCAACTGTCCTAATACTGTTGCATATCCTTCAGATAACTAGTTACTTTCCTTCACTTGGATACTTGTTACCATGCATCTCAGTGTCTTCCAGCAATCCGCGAGTTCTGTCCATGTCGTGGCTGTCACCCATTACTCACTAAAGGTCTTTAAAATGGTTTGTACAAAAGGTCTGGGCTGCTTTTGCCGTATGGAACACTTGGGGTTGCCCATTAATTATGAACTGCAATTTCGCTGGGTATATCAAGACAAACCTTATCCTTTTTCTGCTAGAGTGCTACATACAGTGTTGAAGGCCTTGCTTTTCTGTGCCACAGCAGCCGAGTAATCCTGGAAAAACAGCACCTTCGTTCCTTCATAGGTAAGAGCTCCCGGCTTCCGAGCTGCCCTAAGGACTGTTTCCTTTTGATGGAAATTTAAGAATCTCACCAACACTGCCCTTAGCCTTGTATATCTTCTTTCCAGGTGCCTACCCGATGTGTACACTTAACGACTAGTTCCTAAGCGTCCCTCCAGTCCAGTCCCTTTCCTCTGGGTTGTGCTCCCCTTCCAGCAGCTTGGAGACTGAGCACATCATCTTCTTGTGATGGCACCCAGGATATAAATAGCACTGGCACCACCTTCCAGCTCCAGTATGCTCAGTCTCCAAGCAGCTGGAGGTAGCAATTAGCCCATGGTTAGGCTCCCTGAAGAGACCTAGGCGTCAGGGGTTTTTTTCCCCTTTATTTTTTCTATTTATTTAATTTTGTGTAGCTTTAGAGGAATTAACTGTAATTTGATGACTGGTTAGGGCAGTGAATCTGTCCTGTAGGGCTGAAGAGATTCCCCTCCCCTCCCCCAGAGAAGGCTTCAGTGCGAGGAACGGCCAGAGTACAAGGGGAGAGGATTGCGGTTCCTGAACCCGGCAAGGGCAAGGAACTGTCGGTCAACTTGATTTGGCAAGGCTTGCGATTCTTAATTGTCCCGCCTCGCAGCCGAAGCCCTCCGGTGGCTGAGCACGAGGGTGGTGAGACACGGCCAGTCGGCAGGACTGGAGGAAGACCTGAGGCGGTGTCGGAAGCCAACGAGCTCTGCGGCGAGCTTTGTGGTGCAGCAAGTTAACCACGCAGCTGCCAGCAGAGTGTGGGGGACAGGCCTGCTGCCATCAGTAAGGGAGCGGTTGGTTGAAGAAAGTTTGGAGGATTCCGTTGGCGTGCTTTTTGCACGCCCTTGGTGCTGCAGGCCAAGGGGAACCGTTGAACAGGGGAATGCTTCCCAGTGACCCGCGCTTTGTGTGTTAAGCTTTATTTAAGCTTTCAGGCAGTCAGAAACTTATCTAAGCTTCATTTTTGCTGTCTTAGGTTTCCTTTAGATTTCATTTTGGGTTCATTTAAGTTTTATTTATTTAACCTTGTTGAAAAAAGAAAAAAAAAGATCTGGTACAGAAGGGACCCTACCACCATGTCGGTAAGACCACAATGTTTGGTCTGCGGGTCCCGGCAGGAAGCAGCCTCTGAGGTTGGGGTGTGCAGGGGCTGCGCAGTGGAGGCTGTGTCCTTGGAACAGGGTATTCAGGCCAGCATGACCCAGGATCCTGTATCGGCCCCTCTACAGGAGTCAGGAGAGCCTCTTAATGTGATACTTGCTTCTGACTCTGTGCTACCTGCATTCCCAGAGCAACAGACCCTTCCTCAGGCTCAGCCCAGGCCCTCCACTTCGGGAGTGCAGGAAGGGGAGGGCTGGGGGGGGGGGCCCAGAATTTGTCTTGTTGTTGCATAGGGCCTTTTGTTTGTGTCAGCAGGGAACGCAGGGGCTGGTGGCTACGCAGGGTCGTGCGGCTATACGGATGGTGGAGGCCAAAGGGCTGAAAGATCTCCACTCTCCTCGGTCGGAGGTGCTGAAAGGAGAGTCCTCAGACCGGGAGGTGGGGGAAGACAAGAGAGATCTCGAAGAGGGCAAAATCCCTGAGGAGGAGCAGGCCAGGATTGTTCTGGTCTTCCGCAGGGAAGAGCTGCTGGCTTTGATCGGCGAGTCCTCGAAAGTCCTCAGTATGGTCACAGACACTCCTGTGGAGGAGGAAGTCTTGGAGGACCCACTCATTCAGATAGTCAGAAAGTCTCAGAGGGTCTTCCCAGTTCACCGGGTAGTTCGGCAGATGATCCATGAAGAGTCCGGTTTAAGGGGTGTCCCTTTTATGGCACGGTTGTACCCTTTACTGGAATTAGAGAAGGAGTTACTTTGATCCCCCAGAGTGCATGCAGCCGTCTCGGCTGTTACCAAGAAGACAACCATACCGGTGGAGGGCAGTGCGGCCCTTAAGGATGCCCAGGATAGGAAGCTGGATGGGCTGTTAAAACAAACTTTTGACATCAGTGCCCTGGCGCTTCAGACTTCAGTGTGTGGGGCTTGGGTAGCTCAGGCTTGCCTCCAGTGGTCTCAACAGCTTCAATTGCTGGGCAACCTGCCTGGTGGACCGGCTGTGGAGACTTCCAGGATTGAGTCCGGAGTGGCTTACCTTGCGGATAGCCAGTATGATCTTATTAAGAGCTTAGCCAAGAACATGGGTTTGATGGTGGTGGCTCGTTGCTACCTTTGGCTTCACAACTGGGCGGCAGATGGTTCTTCGAAGGCCCGTCTCAGCAGGCTCCCATTTAAGGGAAAGCTATTTGGGGAGGAACTGGAAAAGTTGGTAAAAGAACTGGGGGAGTCTAAGGGAGGCAGGCTCCCAGAGGACAGGCCAAAACAGAGTCGCAATCCCACTCCTGCATGGTCTCAGCTGCGGGAGTCCCGTAAGTTTCAGATGACTCGGTCAGTGCCCTTTCAGAGAGGGCGTTTTCCCTCGAGGGGGCAAGGTTTCAGGGGATTTCAAGGGGCAGGAAGGGGTTTTGGGGCCTCTTCCTCCGCCTCGGGATCTAGGAAGCCGCAATGAAATAAGGGGGGCCCAGGCGGGAGTTCTGCCTGTGGGAGGTTGCCTACAGCAGTTACTCTCCACCTGGGTCCAGGTCACATCCGGTCAATGGGTTCTGGAGGTGATTTGAGAGGGCTATGCTCTCGGGTTTGCCAGACCAGTCCTCCCATCGTTTGTACGGTCTCCTTGTGGTTCTCCGGCCAAAGCCGCAGCGGTGACGGAGACTCTGACATGGCTACTACTGTTGTGGGCGGTCGTACCAGTGCCCACAGACCAATGCGGCTGTGGTTGATACTCCATCTATTTTGTGGTGCCAAAAAAGGAGGGCTCCTTCCGGCCCATTCTCAATCTGAAGCGAGTCAATCGTTGTCTCAGATTGCCTCATTTTCGCTTGGAAACTCTGAAGTCAGTGATAGTGGCGGTTCGACAGGGGGAGTTCCTAACATCTCTCGACCTCACAAAGGTGTACCTACACATTCCCATCCGCCAGTCACATAAACAATTTCTGCAGTTCCAAGGGGACACTTTCAGTTTCAGGCATTGCTGTTTGGTCTAGTGACAGCACCTCGCACCTTTACCAAGATACTAGTCATGATAGCAGCGGCGTTACGCAAAGAAGGGGTACTGGTACATCCGTACCTCAATGACTGGTTGATCAGGGCCAAGTCCAGAGAGGAGAGTCTAAAGGCAACGACCAGAGTAGTCGACCTCAGGAGTCTGGGGTGGGTGATCAATCTGACAAAGAGCAGATTGGTACCCTCTCAGGAGATAGTTGGGGGCAGGATTAGACACCAGCATGGGCAGGGTGTTCTTGCCTCCACTTGGCATTATCTTCAAGTGCTGGGGACCATGGCAGTGACAATAGAGTTGGTGCCCTGGGTCAGGGCGCATATGAGACCGCTACAGCGGTCTCTCCTCTGGCGTTGGTCCCATCAGTGTCAGCCTTTGTTCACCGTACTGCCCTGTCCCCCAGCGACCAGGGGGACTTTACAGTGGTGGCTACATCTGGGGAATCTGGAGCGAGGCATGCCCTTCGAGCTCCCACAGTGGCTGCAGTTGACAACAGACACCAGTTTGATCAGTTGGGGGGGCTCACTGCGAGGGGCAGTTTGCCCAGGGTCGCTGGTTGCCACGGAAGCCCAGTGGTCCATCAACAGACTGGAGATGCGAGCGGTGGCTCTAGATCTCAGAGCGTTCGAGCGCTGGGTTTGTCAGCAGGCAGTCTGGGTGCTATCGGACAATGTGACCACGATGGCCTATATCAACCATTAGGATGGAACGGGCAGCCCCTCCTTGGAGGAGGAAGCGGAGAACCTGATGGAATGGGCCGAAGCCCGGCTGTAGGCCTTGTCAGCGGCACATGCAGCCGGGGTAGGAAACGTCACAGCGGACTATCTGAGCCAGGTACAAGGTGGATTACAGCGAATGGGAGCTCTGTCAGGAGGTGTATGAGCAGGTCGTATGCCAATGGGGATCTCCTATTATGGATCTCATGGCACGATGGGAGTCAGCCAAGGTGAGCCGCTTCTTCACAGAAAAAAGGAAAGGATGTCGAAGGGCCTGGATGCTCTGGTTCAGAGGTGGCCCACGGGGGGACTACTGTATGTGTTTCCTCCATGGGCCCTCATAGGCAGGGTCCTTCAGAGAGTAGAGGCCCACCAGGGGTGGGTAATTCTAATAGCCCCGGACTGGCCATGGTGTCTGTGGTATGCCGATCTTCGTTCGGCTGTTGGCCGACCGTCCCTGGCAGTTACCAGTGAGAGACGATCTTCTGGCTCAGTGCCCTGTGCAGATGCCACAAGTGGATCCATTCTCGCTTACAGTCTAGCTATTGAAAGGGCAAGATTGCATAGGTGAGGATATTCCGGGCTAGTGATCATGACGTTATTGAATGCCCGGAAGAGTTTGACTTGCCTTTCCTATGTGAGAATCTGGTGCATTTCTGAGGGATGGCGTGCAGCCCAGGAGAAGAGACCTTTGGTGGTTTCAGTTTCAGAGATGCTAGATTTCTTACAGGCCAGGTTCAAGAGAGGTCTTGCTGCAAGTTCCTTGCGGGTGCAGGTGGCAGCCATTTCCTTCTATAGGGGCAAGCTTCAGGGAAAGAATTTAGGGCAACATCTGGATATAGGTTGATTCCTGAGGGAAGTGCATCGCTTGCAGCCCCAGAAGAGGTCCTTTGTTCCTCCCTGGGATCTTAATCTTGTGCTCAATACTCTAGTGAGGGAACCTTATGAGCCGGGAGAGCAAGCCTCCTTGAAGGATTTGACTCTCAAGACAGTGTTTCTGGTGGCTATCCATTCGGCTAGGCGTATTTTGGAGTTTCAGGCTCTTTCGTGCCGTCTACCATTCCTATCCTCCTTCGAGGACAAGGTGGTCTTGCGGACAGTACCTTCCTTTTTGCCCAAGGTGATCTCCTGTTTTCATGTGAATCAGCCAGTGTCTCTTCCTTCCTTTTCCAAGTTGGGGCTGGGAGGGACAAGGCTTGGCTGAGCCGTTTGGACGTCCACAGGCTTCTGAAGTGTACAGCGCCATTCCGCAAGTCGGAAAAGTTGTTTGTCCTATTCATGGGACCACGTAAGGGAGAAGTGGCAGCCAAGGCATCCATTTCCATATGGATCAGGGAGGCCATTGCTTTGGCATACATCCAAAAGGGAAAGCCGGTCCCAGTGGGGTTCCAGGCACATTCAACAAGAGCCCAGGTGGCTTCGTGGGCAGAATTTAGTTTAGTTCCACCACTGGCTATTTGCAGAGCGGCTACTTGGTCGTCTCTGCATACTTTTGCCAAGCACTACTGTTTGGATGTTCAGGCAGTGGGAGATACCGGGTTTGGAGAAGCGGTACTTCGGTCCAGTCTTGCAGGCCCCTCCCAGGCTTGAACTGCTCTGTTATATCCCACAGGAAAGGGACTGGACTGGAAGGACGCTTAGAAAAGAGTAATTAGTCCTTATCTGCTAATTAGCATTCCTGAAGGACAAGGAAAAGTACTACAACGACGCATGCAGGGAAATAGAAGCAGAAACTAAAACTACAAGAGTTAAAAAAAAAGTTCCAGCCTCGAATTGGAATGTTACAAGATGCTCAAGGTTCTATGTTGAATGATGCTGAGAAGATCAAGAAAAGGTGGAAGGAATATACAGAGTTTTTATATGATAAAGATCAAGTGGACCAACAGCCGTTTCAACCTGTACCTTATGATTGGGAACCATTGGTGATGAAAGAAGAAGTTGAAGCAGCATTGAAAGCCTTATCAAAGAACAAAGCACCAGGCATTGATGGCATTACTATAGAAGTTTTTGCAGCAATCTGATGCAGCTGTTACCATACTTACAAGGCTCTGCCAAGAAATATGGAAGACAACATCATGGCCAACTGACTGGAAAAGATCTGTGTTTATACCAATACTAAAGAAAGGTGATCCAACTGACTGTGGAAATTATCGAACAATCGCTCTGATCCCACATGCCAGCAAGATTCTACTGAAGATTATTCAAAAGAGACTACAACCATACCTGGAACAAGAACTACCTGAAGTGCAAGCAGGGTTCAGGAAAGGGCGAGGAACGAGAGACATCATTGCGGATGTGAGATAGATCCTTGAAAAGACTAAAGAATACCAAAAGGATATCTATTTGTGCTTTATCGACTATAGCAAGGCTTTTGACTGTGTAAACCATGAGAAACTCTGGGCCACATTAAGAAGCATGGGTATACCAGAACACCTGATCGTTCTCTTGCGCAATCTGTACATTGATCAAGAAGCAACAGTTCGAACGCAACAAGGAGAAACAGAATGGTTTAACATAAGCAAAGGTGTAAGACAAGGCTGCATACTTTCCCCCTACCTGTTTAATTTATATGCAGAACAAATCATCAGAGAAGCAGGATTGTATGAAGACAACAGAGGTGTGAAGATTGGTGGAAGACTCATCAACAACCTTCGCTATGCTGATGATACTACATTACTGGCTGAAAGTGAAGATGATCTGAAACATTTCCTTCTCACAATCAAAGAACATAGTCTCAAAATGGGCCTGCACCTTAATGTAAGGAAGACAAAGATCATGACAACTGGCATAATCAACAGGTTCATCGTTGAAGGAGAAGAAATTGAAATTGTGAACAACTTTAACCTACTTGGATCAACTATCAATAAAGAAGCAACAAGCAGTCAAGAAATCAAATGACGCATTGCTCTTGGCAGAATGGCTATGAAAGACCTAGATAAGATTCTCAAGAGCAGAGATGTCTCTCTCCATACAAAGATTCGACTTGTTCAAGCCATGGTATTTTCAATAACATCATATGGATGTGAAAGCTGGACAGTGAAAAAGACAGACAGGAAAAAAATTGATGCCTTTGAATTATGGTGCTGGTGGCGAATACTGTGTATACCATGGACTGCCCGAAGAACAAACCAGTCGGTACTAGAGGAGATCAAACTTAAGCTTTCTTTAGAAGCTCAGATGACAGAACTTCGACTTTCATACTTTGGACACATCATGCGAAGAGAGAGATCATTAGAGAAAGACATCATGCTTGGCAAGATAGGTCAACGCAAAAGAGGAAGGCCAGCAATGAGATGGATCGATACAATAACAGTAGCTACGGGTACCAGTCTGTCAACAATGAGCCGCCTGACTGAAGACCGAACACAATTTAGGATAGCTATTCAGAGGGTCGCCATGAGTCGACTCCGACTCGACGGCACTTAACAACAACAACTGCCACAAGTTCTTGCCATGTGCAAGAGGGACAGAGCACTTCGGCTGCTGCATCTGGAGGCCTCCACCTCCTCTGGGCCCTCAGGCCTCCACTGCAGCTGATGCGAGGTCTGCACACCTCCTCCAGGAGTCATAGCAGTTTTGGCCTCTACTGACTGAGGAGATAAGTAAACAAGATGAGAGGAAAGACAGTGAAAGAAGGGGGCATGGGATGGGAAGAGAGCAAGGGAAGGGATGGCTGGGGGGGAAAAAAGAAGATTGAGAAGGTGGATAGGGCAGGAGGAAAGCACAAGAGGTGGAGCTGGGGGCAAGAGAGGAAAAATGGATTCGGGATTCGGGGTGCTGGTGCTGGGTAGAGGCCAAATTGCATAAGAAGTGGGACGACTGAGCTTCCAGAATTTTTTTGTGGGGGATGTAGAGGCTGCTGAGTCCCTGTCATTTTTCTTTGATGCGGTAAGGGGTGTTCGGTTTGGGCTTTTGAACCCATAGCTTTCTTGTAGTGGTGAATGTTATGTAGCATAACAGCCTCTGCTCTCCACTGAAACAATGACTGCGGTTAATATATGTGGAAATGCATTTTTGTTTCTCGTCCAGTTTTGTACTCCATAATATGGTTGACCACAAATCATAAAAGTGCAGACAAAAACTTAAATGAAAGCTCCAAGAAGCAGCTTTGTATGATAACATGACATAAGGACATAAGCTGTGCCATGCTGGGTCAGACCACAGGTCCTTCGCGCCCAGTATCCTGTCTCCAAAAGTGTAGTGAGTCTCAGTACATGTTAAGTAAATAAATCCAATCAAATGGTCCCATATCCCTCATAGGCTGTCCCTGCCACCAACCTGCTGACATTAACCCGGTAGGTTTCTGGGGAGTTGCAGCCTGCTGGTTCCCACCTGGCAACCCCATGCCTACAGTGTTGCTAACTCAGACATCCATTACTGCTGCTTTGTTTCTCCTGATCACCTCCCTCTTTGGTTCTTGATGGAGTAAAGGTTGGAATGTTTGCAATGCTGCATGTTCCAGCCTGGTCCCAAGCATGCCTAAACTCCACTGCCATTACCTTTACCACCCTCTCACTAGAGGGCTACTTAGGAGTGTTTTATGCTACTTTCTTGGCAGACAGAGCACAGTTTGTATGGGAGATAATTGCCAGTATGATATGTTCCCTTTATGCCAGAGAAATATAATATCTAAACATAGAAACATGATGACAGAAAAAGACCACATGGCTTATCTAGTCTGTTCTTCCATATCAACAACTACAACAGTCCCCTTTTTACCTTTAGAGATCCTCTGTGTTTGTCCCATGCTTTTTTGAATTCAGTTACTGTCCTCATCTCTACCACCTCCACCTCTTTGATGCGACCCCATTTGGAGTATAGTGTGCAATTCTGGAGACCACACCTTCAAAAGGATGTGAACAGGATGGAGTCGGTGCAGAGGGTTGCTACTAAGATGATTAGTGGTCTTCATTATAAAGCATATGAGGACAGACTGAAGGATCTTAATATGTACACCTTAGAGGAAAGGCGGGATAGAGGTGATATGATTGAGATGTTTAGATACCTCCATGGCATAAATGTTCAGGGAGAGAGCCTCTTTCAATTGAAAGCAAGTTCTGCTATGAGTGGACATGGGATGAGGGTGAAGGGGAGATAGATTCAGGAGTGATATGTGGAAATATTTCTTTACGGAAAGAGTAGTGGATCCATGGAATAGTCTCCCAGTGGAGGTGGTAGAGATGAGGACAGTAACTGAATTCAAAAAAGCATGGGAACAACACAGAGGATCTCTAAAGGTAAAAAGTGGACTGTTGTAGTTGTTGATATGGAAGGACAGACTAGATAGGCCATGTGGTCTTTTTCTGTCATCATGTTTCTATGTTTCTATTATTAAGAAGGGACCCAGGATATCAATGCTTGACCCAGTACAAGCATTGTGGAACCTGTGTCTTTTGGGGAAACTGCTAGGTACATATGACCTAGATTGGCCACTGTTGGAAACTGGATACTGGGCTTGATGGACCTTGGTCTGACCTAGTATGGCATATCTTATGTTCTTATGGAAGGCAAATTTGTTGTTATGATCATCAATGATACTTTATGGAGGAAAAATTAGCAGCAATGGCATAAATTAAAGATGATATTATATGAGCACAGCAGTTTCTGATAGGCTTTTAATATTTTTTTATGGAATTTAAATATTTTAAAATGTTATAGTTTTATAACTTTGCTATACACTGTAATTCCAAGTATAATTTGAAACAAGAAATGTAGCATAGATGGTCAGAAAAAGATAATAGAAAAATTGAAAGATGGAATAAGGAAACAGTTACTTCCAGTTTCTAAGCAGGAAAAATTCACACACATCTTTCTACTAAATCCTCAGTGCAAGGGGGAGGAGAATCTAATAATACAGAGGAACTTAAAGAAAAAATATGATTTTTATCTTGGCCAGCTAACTCCATTCAGTGAGTGGACTAATAACCATGCTATAAGAATCACCCCACCAGTTTCCCAAAGGAAACTCAGCTCTGAATACAACTTTGAGCTAACTGGAGTCATATAAAATAAATGTAGGGGACCAGCCCAGGAGCTCAGATGTCAGGGCCATTGCGAGGCTACGAGGTGCCCTAGGCAAACCTCATCCTGTGCACCTCCCTGCTCCATCCCCTGCTCCCATACAAAAGGAAGTGGAATTGGAAGGGGCGGAAGTATGAACGGCATCGTAGCACCAAAGCCGAAGGTCACTCCAGCATTTTGGTGTCATTTTAAAAGCATTGCCACTGTTGCACATCCTGGAGAGGGGCGGCAGCAGTGGGTACGCCTGGAGGACCTGCGCTCTAGGAAACTGCCTGGTTCGCCTAATGGTAGCACAGGCCCTGGGTATTACCATGCAGAAGATCCTGGTTTGGGTCTTGCAAACTCCAGGCTGAGGCTGGGGATGCTGCAAAGGCTTAAAAATTATGCTCCTAAATTTAGACCTGCCATTCATTTTCTTAGATTTATGAGCCTGATTTAGGTGCCTACTTCTGACAATTACTGCTAAGCTTCTAACTTTTTTCCTCATCCTACATCTGCCTCATTGCCACCCACTTTTTAGGATCCTAAATATAAGAGTTTAGTAGAATTTTGAGTATAATTTCTAGGCTCTCGGTCATAGTAAATTTTCAAAGAGATCAATTTAGGAGCCTAAACCCTTTGACTATCATCCTCGCTGTGTGCTTAGGGGGTCATTCTGTACCATGAACAGCGGGGATGTTCATCCTGCCTGGGACGTACATCCCTGCTATCTGTCCCCCTGCCGCTCCCAGTGCAAAGACTCCCCATACGAACAGTGCTGTTGTACGGGGATCCTTAGATGGGTCAGGAGGGGGATGTCTGGAGGCAGAGCAAGGGCGGGGCATGGTTGGGCCGTGGTCCCAGACATACAGGGCCAATTCTGAGATCAGCCCTGTACATCTGGGGCTGGCCACATAGACAGGGGACCTATTCCACCTCGGAGGTGGAGTAAGTCCCCCTGGATGTCGGAGCCGAGGGGTGGCGACAAGTTGAGGGGCAAAGGGGGATCCCTGCAGCCTGGCCCTGGCCATGGGAGCCCAGATCGGAGATCAGGCTGCGGGGGAAGGATGTTGGGTCTTGCAGTTGGTGATTGCGGCTCCTGAATGGAGCTGCGGTGCCATGGCAATGGGATATCATGGCACTGCAACTCCATTCAGGAGTCTGGCTGAGTTAGCTGAGATCTGCTGGGCATGTGACCCATCAGAATTGGGGCCTGGCTTGCATGTCCAGGCTGGTAGACCCAATTCTGATCCCGCGAGCACGTCTAGCTCCTGCAGGATCAGAATGGGATGCTACTACTGTATGCCACAATTCTGAGGGGCCAAACAGGGGCTGGACGGCCAGAATAGAACTGGTCTCCTAGTGTCAAAGTTCAGTCTTACTAGTTGACGAGCTTGAAGAGCACTAAATCAAAAGGCATTCTTTAGTGATAGTCTAGCACCTCCCACCATTCCTGGAGGCAGAAGACCGCTACGGTGATCAGAGAGGGAATTGAAAGATTTGCCCTATTGCCTGGGGAATCTGTATTCAGGGAGCCCAACAGGTACAAGGAACACTGATGGTAAGCTGGCTGATCCAGGTTTTTGCAAAGGAATCCATGGCTAAAATATTCTTCCTAAATGGCATTAAGGGTGCAAGTGAGTAAAGTATCCCCCATTCTGCCCACCGCGGCTCATTTACAATGCGTTTCTGCTAATTCCAAGCTTGCAGAGATATTGTGGTAGGCTATTTTATTTATTTATTTATATTCAGGCTTGATATACCGCCCAAGACCGAAGTATCAGGGCGGTGTACAATAAAAGGCAGCCGCAGGAAAAGAAAAAGAGAGAAAAGAACGCCATTTAATAACAGGAAAGAGCCAGTGAGAGATAGAGAGAGAAAAAAAAAAAAGGACAGAGGCTACAGAGCTAGACAAAGAAACACAGGGGGGGAGGAAGGGCAGGGCGTGGTAGGTGAATATGACATGATGATCAGGATTTGGCATGATGGCTATTTTTCAAGGAGAAGCTGGGAGGTCAAATGCTTGAGAAAAAAGATGAGTCTTGAGGAGGGCCTTGAAATAAGGAAAAGAGGGCTCAGTACGAAGGGTGTGAGGAAGGGAATTCCAGAGGGCGGGGGCCAAAAAGAAGAAAGCAGAATGGCGGGTAAGTTCAAGGTGAGCCTGAGATGGAGAGGGAAGGAAAAGATGATTGATATGAGATGAACGGAGGAGACGGGGGGCAGACTGATGAAAGATGAGATCAGAGAGGTACTGAGGAGTGCTGGTATAGAGAACCCTGTGAGTGATGATAAGATATTTATAGATAAGCCGAAATTTAATGGGGAGCCAATGAAGAGCGGAGAGACAGGGGGTAATATGATCAGAAGGAGAAGAGAAGGTGAGTAAGCGAGCGGCAGTATTTTGAAGGAGCTGAAGACGACGGAGTTGATAGGATGGGAGGCCAGCAAGGATGGAATTACAATAATCCAGACGAGAAGTTACAAGGGAAAGAACTAGAGTAGTGAGGGATTGAGAGGAAAGAAAAGGCCGAAGAGAGCGAATACGGTGCAGGTGGAAGTGACAAGTACGGACAAGGGAGGAAATGTGGGGATGAAAGGAGAGGGAGGAATCTAAGGTAACACCCAGATAACGGAGGGAGGAGACAACGGGAATAGGAAGGGAGGACATCACAGGGGCTAAGCTGGGCGGAGGGGTGGAGAAGGAGAACCAAATGGCAGAGGATTTAGAAGGGTTAACACAAAGAAAATTTTCAGAAAACCAGGAGGTGACACGAGACAGACAAGTATTGAGCGCAGAAAGGTCAGGGAAAGCAGAACTGGTATGATGGACAAGGAGGGTATCATCTGCATAAAAGTAGAAAGAAACACTGGATTGCTGGATGAGAAGAGCTAGGGGAGCAAGGAAAATATTAAAAAGTAGAGGGGCAAGGATGGAACCCTGTGGAACACCACAGTGTAAAGGGGAGGGAGCAGAGGTAGAAGCGCCAGAGTGAACTGAGAAGGAACAATGGGAGAGAAAAGAATGAAACCAGTGTAATACAGTGCCGTGGATACCAGAATCGGACAAATGAGTGAGAAGGGTGCGGTGATCAATAACATCGAAAGCAGCAGAGAGATCTAGGGAAACAGCAATAGACAGGTCACCACGGTCGTGAGAACGGTGAAGGTCACTAAGAAGGGCGAGAAGGACAGTCTCGGTGCTGTGGCCAGGTCTAAAACTGGATTGGCGAGGGTGAAGGTAAAGAGTAGAATCGAGGTGTGCCGAAAGCTGTGCAAAGACCAGTTTTTCAAGGACCTTAGAAAGGAAGGGGAGGTTTGAGACGGGACGCCAGTTGGCAGGTAAGCTGGGGTCAAGAGAAGGTTTTTTCAGAGAGGGTGGACTAAGGCGTGCTTCCAAGAGGAGGGGAAACTACCGGAGGAAAGACTAGTGTTGACCATAGCAAGGATATACGGGAGAAGGTGAAGAGAGGGATCAAGAAGCCAAAAGTACGGGAGAGGGTCAAGTAGGCAAGTGGTTTTATGAGAAGAAGAGATCACCTGAAAAAGCTCAGCGGAAGAGACAGGACTGAAGGAACACCAGGTATGAGAAAAAACATTGGAGGGAGGGGGGGAAGGAACAGAAGAGGAAGTGGAAGGGGAAGGAGGAGGGGAGAGGGGAGGGGGCAGAGGGGGAAGGAGGAACGAAGAGACTGAATTTTATGTACGAAGAAGGAAGCAAGGGTCGTCAGACTAGGGGCAGTGGAGGGAAGCGCTGATGACGAAGGGCAGGTTGATGAAGAAGACAAGAAGTGAAGAACCCGATATAGACAGTGAGAAGAATTAGAAGAAGCAGTGATAAGATCTGAAAAATAGGCCTAGATCCTAACTCCCACCTGAGAGTAGTATTGAAAAGAACCAAAGTTTAGAAATCTGCTTTAAACTGCTTTTTGAAAGTCCCTTTCCTTCCCCCATGAAGTTTGTATACGTTCTTTATGCTTGGTTTGTTCTGTCCTTGCATTCTCTGAGCTAGCAATGTCCTTGCATTAGAATTGTATCCATGTTTAAGACTATGTCTTTGTTAAAACAGTTTGAGCAGAAAGGATGGGGGACCGGGTCCAGACCGGGTCACCGATTGGACAGGTGTAAGGGGTGTCAAACCAATAGAAAGTTTGCCTGTATCAAATTGTTAAAAATGTATATAATGAATTTGCTTCTGTTTTCTGTTGCTCAGACCTTTTTGGACACAGTCCTGTCTGGGCCTGTGCACAATAAATTGGTTTGGTTCCTGTACCTGACTCCTGGTTTTATTCATTGCATGCACTTCGCTGCTACATATTGTTGGTGCGTTGGGCCGGGAATGTGCGAGTAGTGGATGGTATTCAAGTGAATATTCCACGTAATTTCGCCTCCAGGTTTGGCCCGGTTAGAACCGTGTCTGTCCGACCGCAGGGGAAACCTCAGGCGCCACCAGTCCTCTTGCATCGGAGAGGGTTCTGCCTTGCCTCGGCGGACTACTGGGTCGGCCGGCCAACACCTCCGAACCCGAGGGGAGTCCAGGATCCAACCCATGTACTGGTTTGGTATCGGGAACCGGATCTGGTGAGTAGAAGTTTTCTGTACTACTCAGATAGTCAGGTTTTGGAATATGGTATGGTAAAATAATAATGAGAGCCTGATCACCTCTCAAGGGCGGTCCTAGTATGCCCCACTAAGTGGTAGCGCCGCAGAAGCTACCGACCCTTTGGTATGGTTAGTCAGTAAGGCCTTGGGAATTTGGGAAAACGTTGCTAGCATGCTTGTCTGTGTGTGAATGAGAGGTCTGGAATGGCAGACCAAGCGAGAGCGGACTCCTGAGTAGCGCAGTTCCTGGCCGGGCGACTGCGCCCAGGTCGCAAAAAGGAGGAAGCGTCTGGTGTTTGTGTCCCTCACTGTTTCTAGGGCTGTGCGGACCCCCTGTCTGTTGTTTGTATCTGGTTTTGTTATCTGTTGAAATTTATGAAGTGATTATTGTCTCCCCCCCACCCCCTCGTTCAATGTTCCACCGCTTTGACCCAGTGAAAAGTGGGATATAAATACAGCTAAATAAATAAATAAAAATAAATAAATTACAGAAAAAACAAAAAGAGCTGTAACTATATTTATTTAGGATTTAACATTCTCAAACAACGTTTTATTTTAACCCTTAGTGTTTACAACTGCTCTGTCTAGTAATTTACGGCTGCTTTGAAAGTCAGGAAAGAGACCTACTGTTTATTTTGCTAAGATAACTTCAAGGCTGGCTGTAACGCTGAGTAATTTGTTTTAGAAGAAAAAAAAAGTATCAGTTTCAAATGCCTGTCTTCCCCGAACTGTAAGATGTGTTGGTGTCCAGAGAAAAAGTGTACTTTGTTTTGAAAGTCTTTTAAATCTCAGTTTCAGAAGTACAGTCTTTAGTTTAAAGCCTTTACCTAGGTTTAGACAGTTGCTATTTAGAATGAGCACATACATCCATTATGCTTATTGCAACTAATCTAAGCTTATGTTTTCTGCCTACCCTTTGTTTACAGCAATAATAAGTTTTTAATAATACGTTTTTTAATAAGTGCACCCAGAGGAACATTGTTGCATAGTTCTGACTTGTAGTCCACAGGAAAATGCAGCCTGACTGCCTGCCCCCTCTGTCTGTTGTCAAGTACGTCATCATTGGGGGGTCGGAGTCCACGCAAACTCCATTGAAATGTATGACTAGGAATTTTAGCAAGGGATTTTCTGGAGACTATGGAATAGAAATGTCTCCGTCCCGATTAGAAATGCTTTGTGATCGGGAGTGGCCGGTACTGGTCTCATCATGGCCCCCTGGTGGTACCTTTGATGTTAGTATCATATCCTTAGTTCACCAGATTGCACGAAAAGAACATCCTGACTAGTTCCCTTATATAGACTTCTGGTTAAATGTTTGTGAAAAAGAGCCCTCCTGGATGAAACGTTGTTATGAGGAACAGTGTAGGATATTTGTAGCAACTATCCAAGGGGCCCAGAAGCCTGGGGAAAAGAAACTGTCTGTCTATTCAGCCCCAGAGTCCCCAGACATTCCGTCCCTTCTGCCCCAGTTCCTCTGTAGGCCAGTCCCCTCGGCTCCGCCACTATCCCAGGCAGAGCCTGTCCAGTAGGAACCCATTCCTGCAGTTTTACCCCGGGTGTCCTCCCAATGGCCCCCGCGGCTGGAGGAGGTGCTCCCCTCCCCGGCCAGAAGCCCCGGCTCAGTTCAAAGTACTCCGAGTGGGCCACAGTCCACCGATGACACTACAAGCAGGGATTCATTCGCCAGTTCAGGGTCACTCACAGCCAGTGCCCAAGAACATAAAGTGGAACCCCGACAGTCCCGATTGCCGTATGCCTTCAGAAGTACAACCACCAGTAAAAGGGATGGTCACGTTATACCATTGCGCCAGGTCCAGGGCCTACCCACCCTTAATACCGAAGGCCACCTTTTTCCACCATTGATTTACTGAACTGGAAGACGCATTATGCCTCCTACAATGAGAAGCCTCAGGATTTGATTGAACTAATGAACAGTATTATGCAGACCCCTTAGCCTACCTGGTCTGATTGCCGCCAGCTCCTGTTCACCCTTTTCAGCACTGAAGAGCGAGCGCGAATTGTGCAGGCCTCCATTAGATGGTTAGAAGAAAATCCTGTAGGAGATGCAGGCCTGGACTCTCGGCAAGCAGCCGCCGTGGATTTCCCAAATGATGGCCCCAAGTGGGATCCAAATAGTGCAGACAGCCCTCAATCGGTTCCGCCAAGCCCTCATGCAAAGCCTGAAGAAGGGAGACCAGAAAGCCATGAATATTGGAAAAATATCTGAAGTTCTCCAACGACCAGATGAGAGCCCAGCAGCCTTCTATGAATGATTATCTGAAGCCTACAGACTATATACCCCATATGATCCAGCGGCCCAGGAAAATTTGCGCATGGTAAATGCTGCATTCGTGAGTCAGTCCCAGGGGAGACATAAAGTGAAAACTGCAAAAGTTGGAAGGATTTGCGGGCATGAATACAGCCCAGTTAATGGAGTTGCTCAGAAAGTGTTTGTGAATCGTGATCAAGAATGTCAGAGGGAAAGTGAACGTAGAGTGAAGAAAAAAGCTGATTTTCTTGCTGCAGCTTTAGTTGAAAGACGCGGAGGAAGTTTCTCTAACAGAAGGACTTGAGGATGTGGAAGGGGCCAAGGAGATGATCGACCCCCATTGGGTGCAAATCAGTGTGCCTACTGTAAGGAAGAAGGACATTGGAAGAATGAATGCCCGAATTTTGTCTCCGCCTCCCGGAGGGGAGGAGGGAGCACTTGGAGAGCAGGGGGCGATTCCGGCATCGGGGAGGAATGCATCACACGCAGTTCCAGCAGGGTGAAGCCGCTGTAGAGGGAGTGGCAACCGCTGAGGGCTACTACACGGATGAAGACTAGGCCAGACCGGGCTCCAAGTTCTCTCTGGGTCCCCAGGAGCCTATGGTCAGTTTGAAGATTGAGGACCAATGTATGGACTTCATGGTGGATACGGGGGCCGAACATTCAGTGGTGGCAAAGCCTGTGGCCCCTCTGTCGATCCATCACTATTGTCGGAGCTACTGGAACCAGAGCCACAAAACCTTTCTTGCAGAACCGCACTTGTGAATTAGGGGGACGGCAGATAACGCATCAGTTCCTGTATATGCCTGAGGGCCCAATCCCCCTCTTGGGCCGAGACATGCTCGCTAAGCTCCAAGCGCAGATATCCTTTGTTGAAGGGGGAAAAATGGAAATGACTGTGAATTCAAAATCTGCTGGCCTGATGGTGCTGACTGTCCCCCGAGAAGAAGAATGGCGGTTCTACAGCCCACTTTTATCCAAAGCAGCCAGCCCCCGTATACCTACCAGCATTTCAGCTCCGCCCGGAGTGTGGGCAGAGGATAATCTTCCTGGCCTAGCGAAGAATATAGCCCCTGTGCTTGTCACCCTCAAATCAGGAGCGGAACCAGTGCATGTGAAACAATATCCTCTCCCACGACCAGTAATCGAAGGCATTCATCGTCATCTAAAGAAATTATTGCAGTACGGACTCCTTAGAGAATGCCAATTGCCATGGAATACCCCCCTCCTCCCAGGTAAGAAACCAGGGATGGGAGATTACCGCCCAGTGCAGGATTTGAGACGAGTGAACAATGCAGTTGAAACCATACATCCAGTAGTACCAAATTCCTACACCTTCTTGGGAATGATTCCTGCTGAAGCTACTCACTTCACTGTTTTGGATTTAAAGGATGCCTTCTTTTGCATACGCCTGGCATCCACCAGTCAACTCCTGTTTGCGTTTGAATGGGAGAACCCGACCACCGGAAGGCGAGGCCAACTCACCTGGACTCGATTGCCTCAAGGATTCAAGAACTCACCCACCATCTTCAGTGCTGCTCTTAATCAAGATCTATCAAGTTACTCTGTGACTCCAGGAAAAAGAGTCCTGCTCCAGTATGTGGATGACCTGCTTGTAGCCACCAACTCCAAAACTGAATGTGTGCAAGCCACCAGTGATCTCTTGCACCTCCTGAATGAAGCTGGATAGAAGGTCTCCAGAGCCAAGGCACAGTTGTGCCAAACAGAAGTAAGATACCTGGGATTCCATCTGTCCAGAGGGGTCCGGAGATTGGGACCCGAGCGAAAGGAAGCAGTATGCCACATCCCTACCCCCACCACCAGAAAGCAGGTGAGGGCCTTCTTGGGAGCTGCCGGCTACTGACGAATATGGAAACCCAACTTCGCGCTCTTGGCAAAGTCATTGTACCAAGCCACCAAAGGAGTGGAACGATCTCCCATGGAATGGGGCCCAGAACAGGATAAAGCGTTCAAATCGTTGAAAGCATTTTTTTTTTTTTTTTTTTTTTTTTTTATCGGCAAATTATTATTTCTGGCCATGTTTTCCAGAGTTTCTATCTTTTTTTTTTTTTTATTTTATAATTTTTTATTTTATTAACAACCAACACAGCATACATTACACAACAGAAGCCGTGAACCCCCCCTCCTATAACCAATATACATTCTATACATCAATCCCCTTAGCCAGTGATCCTTGGGGAGGCCCCGGTGCCTAATGCCTTCCCCTGTATCCGTCATTTCCCCCAGACCCCCCCCCCCCGTATACGTGGGTGTCCAATTATATACAATATACAATTTAACCCTACTTTTACCACTTTACAATATCCCAAGCCAAACTTCTCCCCACCCGCCACCCATCCATCCTCATTCTACTAACCCCCCACCCTCCCACCTGCCAAAGTTTTCCATTATAAAACCCCCCACGCCAGCGTAATGCCACCAATCTCCCCCTTCCCCCCCCTCTCCCCCCCTACCCCATCTCACCTCGAGACCTCCCCCTCCTCTCCACCCTCCATTGTTCATATCTTTCCCACACCTTATTATATCGTGAAACAATATGTTTTTGATGGGCTTCTATCGCACAGTATTCCCAAAGCTGCTCCATTCCCCCCACCACCTCCGCTAATGGGGGAACATCCGGCTTCTTCCACCAGCGGAGAAGACTCATCCGCCCTGCAATTACGCAATATCCCTGTAGTTTCCCCCTGTCTTTCCCGCCTTCCCCCGTCCCCCCCTCATTCAATATTACCATACTAGGAGTAAAACCTGTCTGCACCCCTGTAATGTCCGCCGTGAGCCTTTCCACCCCACTCCAATATTCCTGAACAACCGGGCAGCCCCACACCATATGCAGCAAGTCCCCTCTAGCCCCACACCCCTTCCAGCATCGATCCGAACTAGCCGGGTATAGAGCG
Organism: Ichthyophis bannanicus; assembly: GCA_033557465.1. NCBI lineage: Eukaryota > Metazoa > Chordata > Amphibia > Gymnophiona > Ichthyophiidae > Ichthyophis > Ichthyophis bannanicus. The sequence goes on from CM066032.1 coordinate 341,850,540, forward strand.
TGTAGCCACACCGGGGTCCAATACATTCTCAGCCTTAGCTTATAGCTGTTTTCCAGCATTGCAGTACCCGGTGCTAATTGATGGGTTCTGATATAGATTCTGTCCCACCTGTCATCTTCCCAGTGCCCCCCCAGGTCTTCCTCCCACTGCTTCTGACCCCGTACGGCCCTTTGCTCGGGTTCCCCCAGGATTTTGTAGAGCTTCGATATAATCCTAGTTGGCATCCCAGCCCCCCCCATCATCTCCTCAAAAGGCGTGGATTTCGCCAGCACATCTTGCTTCACCTCCTTCCTCTGAAGCCAGTACCACAGACTAGCATAAGCATACCTATCATGCTTCTCCAAACTATATTTCTGCAGCAATTCCTCAAAGCCTCTAATCCTCCCCCTTCCCCCACCAATTGTCCCAGCGTCCGTAACCCTACCGTCCCCCATCTCCTAAAGATCCCTGCCTCCTCCCCCATCCTACCCTTCATTGCTATCTGGATTGGAGTTTCTCGGGAGTATTTCTTCCCCCCTAGCAAGCACCCCTTCCATTTCATCCAAACCTGTCTAGTAAGATCTTTGTAGGGATTCTCATCTTCCTTCCTCCTCCCACCCCCCCCAGGGTCCCAGATCCAAGCTCCCCCCTCAGTCCCCACCTCTCCCTCCATCCCCACCCACCCAGGCCTCTCCACCCCTCCTTCCAGGCAAAGAGTGCCCTAAGTTGCGCCGCTTCATAGTATCGGAGTAACGATGGAACCCCTAACCCCCCCTCCGTTTTGAGCCTATACATGGTCGCCCTGGCTACTTTTGGTCGCTTTCCATCCCAAATAAATTGCAGCAACAAATTTTGCATCCTAGCTATTTCCTTTCGGACCAACCGATACGGCAATGACATATAAACGAACAGCAACCGTGGTAGAACATTCATTTTTACTACTGCAATACGTCCCATCCAAGACAAATAAAGCGCCCTCCACCGTGATAAGTCCTGTCTTATATTTTCAACCAGTCCCTGATAGTTCCATTGCTTAATCTTAGTGAGAGGGACCCCCAACTGGATCCCCAGATACCTGAACCTCCCCTCCACCCACCTAAATTTAAAATGATGTCGTAGACTCTCCTCCACCCTAGGTGCCAGATTGAATCCCAGCATTTCTGTTTTCCCTTGATTGATTTTATACCCCGCTAAGCGGCTGTACCTTTGTATAGCCGTCATCAGCACGGGTAGTGTCGTAAGTGGTTGCGTCAGGGTGAAAATAATATCATTGGCAAACAGTCCAATCTTCTCCTCTCTACCACCGATCTGTACGCCCCGAATGTCTCCCAGCCTCCGAATGTATGCTGCCAACGGCTCTATGGCCAAGGCGAACAGCAAGGGTGACAACGGGCAACCCTGCCTGGTACCTCTATGTAACTCAAAACTCTCCGAATAGCCCCCATTAACCCGCACCCTGGCACTCGGCCCCTGATAGAGAGCTTTAAGCCAGCGGATATACGTCTCTCCAAAGCCCATTTTCTCCAAAACTTGGAACATAAAGGACCACTCCACCCGACCAAAAGCTTTTTCCGCGTCTACAGTGATTACCACAGCCTCTTCGGTAGTTCGCTGGAGATGCCACATAATATTCAAAAGTTTCCGCACATTATCGCTACCCTGTCGGCCCTTCACAAAACCCGTCTGATCTGGGTGGATCAAGTGCGGCAACATGTCCTGGATACGGTTGGCCAAAATCTTTGCCAATATTTTCGCATCCAGGTTAATTAACGATATGGGCCGATACGAACCACACACCCCTTGTCCTTGCCTGGTTTCGGCAAGACCGTTATGCCAGCTTCCGCCATTGAGCGCGGGAGACCCTCCCCCTGAAGCACCCTATTAACTACCTTGGTAAATATGGGCGTAATCTGATCCGACATTACCTTATAAAATTTTGCCGTGTATCCATCTAACCCTGGCGCCTTTCCCAATTTCAGTGTGGTTATAGCCCCCCGCACCTCCTCTTCCTGAATCTCCCGCCCAAGATGTTCCCTCTCCTCCTCCGTCACCTGTGTCAGCCCACATTCCGCCAGAAATTCCGTAGCGTCCCTCCCTCCCGCCTCCAGTTCGCTTGCATACAGAGTTTTATAATACTCCCGAAACACCCCCCTAATTCCTTTGGAGGTTTGGACCCACTCTCCTTTAGTGCTCCGAATGCCCCCAATGAACCCTGCTTGCCTCCTCCCCTTCAAGCGACTGGCTAACACCCTCCCCGCCCGATTCCCACCCTCAAAATGGGCCTGCTTCAAAACCGCCATTTGGAATGCTATTTCTTGGGCCCGCAGTTTACTCAACTCCCCTCTCACCCTCTGTAACTCCGTAAGCGTACCGGGGTCAGCCGCCCTCTGGTGCACCCCCTCTAGTCGTCTCAACTGCTGCAATAACTCAGATTCCAGGGCCCCTTTTGCACGCTTAACCCGCGCCCCCAACCCAACCAGCTGTCCTCTAATTACCGCCTTTAAGCCGTCCCAGAGCACCCCCATAGACACCTCCCCCGTATCATTTAGCTGGAGATAGTCCTTTATTTGAGCCTTAAGCTGCTCCACATGTTTTGCCTCTTCCAGCAAAGAATTATTAAGTCTCCAGAATTTTAAACTCTCGTCGTGCCCACCTATATCAAAGCGTGCACTCACTGGGGCATGATCCGACCATGTAATCTGACCATGCTCCACCTCCTGCACCCTGTCCAACCAGATTCCCCCCCCCCAAAGCATATCCAACCTACTATAAGAGCTATGCACTGGCGAGTAGTAAGTATATTTCCGTTCTCCCGGATGCCAACTCCTCCACAAATCCATCAAACCCAGGCGCTCTCGCAGCACGTGTAGGCTTCGTCTATCCCCCCTTCCTCCTCCCCCCCGCCCCCCACTTGTATCAATCCTAGGATTACACGTTAAATTAAAATCCCCCCCCATAATTATTGGTGTACTCCCCAGGCCTTCCAATTCTTTCAAGAGTTGCTCGTACATCTCCCCCTGCTTCTCATTAGGTCCATACACACTGATCACCCAGACCTCCTCCGCCTCAATTTGCAATAATACTCCCACCCATCTCCCCCCTTTCCCCCGTCGAACTTCCTTCACCATGTTGTGGTACTCCCCCCCCACCAAAATACCCACCCCCCCCTTCCTAGAATTTAGTCTCTGACCCGCCAAAACCACCTTGGGAAATTGCCTGGATTCCAACATGTATTCCTGCCCCACCCGCAGGTGTGTTTCTTGTATACACATAATATCAGCCCCCATTCTCTTACCCTCTCTCCCCACCAACTGGCGTTTCTGTCGAGTGCGCAGCCCCTTCACATTTAAGGTCATAATACTTAACATTTTACGCTTCCCATACCCCCTCCCTCCCTTCCACCCCCTTCCCCTCCCCCTCCCCTCTTAACTCGCCCCCCCTTCGACCCTCTCCAACCCACGTCCCACCTCCCCCCCATCCTCCGCCCCCCATCCCCATCCTCCGTCTCTTCCAGAGGATATCTCAGGAGTAGTACGCCCCATACCCTCCCCAGCTATACGCCCTCACACACCCCTGCCCCCACCCACCTTCATCCCGCTTCCCCCCCTTCTGCCATTCATACCTTCCTTCCCCCTTTTCTTCTCTGTGTATTCCCCTACAGCCACACCAACCGCCCCCTCCCTCCTCCCGCTCCTATACCTCCCGCCCGGTACTCCTCCACTTCCCCCCCTTCCTCTCCCTCTCATCCCCCTATACCCTTCCCTCCCTACCGCCTCCTCCCCCACCCTCCTCACCCCCAGTTACTTTGCAAAATACCTGTATATTACTCATGTTAGCATTCCTAAACACAACCTTCCTCCACCACCTTGCACCTCATAGACCATCATATTATCAGTCCACAAGTCTGTTCAAGTGTCCTCCAGCCTCTGGGCCTCTTGCAGGTCCTGCCCATGTCGCGGGCCTCCGATTTTTCCGCACTCAGGGCTGCCTCCCCTCTGCTCTTGCCGCTTTCCAATGGAAGAACCTGCCTCCAGGTCCGCCCCGTGGGTGTTCAGGCCCGCGTCCTTGAGAGCTCTCTGGGCCTCCTCCGGTGTCTGCGCCCACCATGTCCGCCCGTTGTAGGTAAATGAGAGTCCAAAAGGGTGCAGCCATCGATATTTAATGTCCTTCCTACGCAAGAGTTGTGTTACAGGCTGCATAGCCCTCCGTCTCTGCAATGTTCCTGCGGACAGATCTTTGTAGATGTGCACCGGGTAGCCCTGCCACATGAGAGCTCTTTCTCGCCTGATTTTGTTAACTATCACTTCCTTCGTTTTATAACGTGCCAGGCAAATGATTATGTTGCGGGGCTTATTACCCACGGGTTTCCCCAGTGCTCTGTGGGCTCTTTCAAGTTGTATATCTGTATCAGTCACCTCCCCACCTCCCAAGCGTAGGGCCTCCATGCAGACAGAGCGAGCTACCTTCTCGCTATCTTGAAATTCTTTCTCCTCTGGTATTCCACGGAGTCTCAGATTATTACGGCGAGAGCGGTTTTCCAAATCTTCTAATTTATATAACAAAGTCTCATATTGTGACCCCAACTGCACCACTCTTGTTGTCTCTTCTTCTTGGTGCAGTTCAATCTCTTGCAACCTGTTCTCATGGTCTCCCATTCTACAGACCAGTTCTCCAACTTCTTCTTTCAGGGGGGCCAGCACTTCGTTCAACTCAGTCTTTACTGACTGCACTTCATTTTTGATTTCAAGGAACCAGTCTCTAAGCTCCGCTCTCGTAATAGGTTGCATAGCATCAGTTCCTGGCGCTTTTACATTCTCCATGTCTCCTGCTCCCCCCGGTTCTCCTGACACCTCTGGGAGCTTTTTGTTCTCCATCTGCCCAACATCCCCTTTTCCTCCAGGCGCCCCTGAGTAGGCATATTCTTTAAGATCCGCCGCCTTTCGTCTGGTGGTCATCGTTAAAACGGATGCCTCTTGCAGGGTCAGCAGAAAACAGCAAATTTGTGGTATTTGGGCTCTCTAGCCCCTCTTCTTTATTTATTTTATTTCTGTTTTCTTTCGTTTTTTTTTTTTTTTTTTTCTTCTTCTCTTTTGCTGAGTGCCTGATTTACAGAGCCCTTCGGGCCATCCCCGCAGCTTGCTTCCCAGATTCTGGTGGCCGGCTTCTTCCAGCTCCCCTCAGTTTCCTTCTACCAGGCCCCGTGCTCGCTCTGACTTCGCACTGTTAGCTCCCAGCCTTCGCAGCCCGCACTAAACTGCTAGGCTATGCTATGCTCTTCAGCCCCTGCTCTCCACCGGCAGTACTGAGCACAGCTGATCTGCTCCTCTCCGCTCTGCCAAACACCGCGATCCAGCTCACCTCCAGGGCACCGGCTCCGATCTTTCACTCTGCAGGAGGGCCGCAACACTGTCGAGGGTACAGGCCTCTAACATCCGCCTGCCCCAGTCACCTTCTCAACGCTGCCTCCGGGCGCCATTTCCGGCCCAGCACGCTGCCGCCTTGCTCTGCCGATGACTCGCCGCCCCTCTGAAGTTTCGTTTAGCGCTGTCGGCTTTTCGTCGGTCCCGGCGCCTCCAGCCCACCTTGTACAATCACTGCGCCCACTGGCCACCTCTGAGGGGTTTATTTATAGGGCTTTTAGCTTGGTCGGTGCCGGAGCGGCTCTTTCAAGCCGCCATCGGCTCCGGTGACGTCACTTCCTCCCTCGTTGAAAGCAGTTTTGATGTCATCACCAGCCTTGGGCCTACCAGATGTACAGAAGCCATTTCGCCTGTATGTCCATGAGTCAAGTGGAAATGCTCTGGGTGTATTGACCCAAACCCTTGGATCTTGGCAGCAACCTGTAGCCTATCTATCAAAACAATTGGATCCTGTTGCAAAAGGATGGCCGCCATGCCTGAGAGCCATTGCAGCCACAGCCCTCTTGGTGAGCGAAGCCGACAAGCTCACCTTAGGTCAGAGTCTCCAGGTTACAGGGCCACACTCTGTCCTAACCCTCATGGAACATAAAGGAAATTACTGGTTCACGAATTCCCGCATGCTAAAGTACCAAAGCATGCTGTGTGAAAACCCTCGATTACAGTTGATTGTCAGTCAAGCTTTGAACCCCGCTACACTATTACCAGTTGGTCCAGGTCCACCCAACCATGATTGCTTGGAAGTAATGGATACTGTGTTCTCCAGTTGCCCTGATTTAACCGATCTTCCACTGAACAACCCTGAACAGACTTTCTTTGTGGATGGAAGCAGTCTTGTCATCAACGGACAATGTCGTGCTGGCTATGCAGTAGTGACCCTGGACATGGTAGTTGAATCTTCAGCTTTGCCCCCAGGAACCTCAGCACAGGAGGCTGAACTGATAGCCCTCACTAGGGCACTGATAATAGGAACAGGGCTCCGCTTGAATGTGTACACAGACTCCAGCCCCCAGGTCCAACTGTAATCCCTGAATCATTGGGCCCAGCCTTTGTTCATGCTTTTCACTAAGCCACACATTATAGGAAAAACAGCTAGGGAAAAAGCTTTTAGGCCCCATTTCTATATCCCGCTGCTAGGGGATATGAGTCAGATTGGATCCGAAATCACTAGACAAGAGCTGTTGGCTTTAGGTTCTGTCTTACAGAGTCTCCACATTTGGGTACTAATGTAGACTCTACAGCCCTACTCCTGCCACCACCGGAAGCTGGCAGGTCCACGTTGTCATAGAGCGGAAGCTAATGAAAGTGAAGACTTAGAAAAAAACGCTGTCTTTCACAAAACAAATGATGTGCAGAAGATGCAATTGCCCTACAGCGCAGCTAGAGGGAGCAGGCGAAAACTTACAGAGGCTGAGTTAACACACTCGGCTGATGATTCTGCAGGAGTTAATCAGCTGCACCTGAAAAGTAGCCCGGGGAATTCAAATGTAGAATCCCTTTATAAGCAGAAAGCTAGTGCAGAAGAGAGGAGAAGGAGGAGAAGGTTTGCTGAGACAGCCAGGAACAGCAGCCCAGCCAGCTCAAGCAGTGCAGCCAAGACAAGCAGCACGACAAGGACAGCAGGAGCTGGAAGAGGAGCAGAAAGAGCCAGAGAGAAAGACGGGCCGTAGAGAGTCAGTCCGGAGAAAGACTTGGTAGCAAGAGACCTCAGAGGTAAAGAGCTCAGAAGGAGAGAGCCATACCTGGAGAGAGGCCTACGCTCACCAGAAGACTCTGAAACAGGATTGAAAGGCTCCAGAAGGAAAGGTACTGATAGCAGAGTTACCTATACCAGGAAGCAAGGAAGTCTGGATTCCTCACCAGGTTTTCCTAGGCTACGGAAAGGTCAAGCAGTGCCCAGAAGCTTCCAAGAGAAAGTCTGCCAAAGAGACTGTGTCCTGAGAGAAGTGCCTGAGAAGGAAAACTCCAGTTATACCAGCTACAGGAAGCCAAGGTATGGTGACACTTTATTCATAAAGAGAAGCTCAGCTCCTAGAAGCTCTTGTAAAGCAGATATCCAGTCTGAAAGGAAAAGAAGCAGGCCAGAGTTTTATAAGCCAGGACGTAAGGGCATAGGAACAGGCCATGCTTATGTGAGAGCCCTAGAACAGCCTTACTGGAAACAAGGGAACAGAAACAGTGATTGGCAAACTATAGCGGCCAGGGAAAGCTCCAATCCAGAGGGAGATAACAATGACCCCGAGCCCATGCAGATAGCGCTTGAGGATCCAATTCCCTTATCTCAAGACGAATTAATGGATTGCTCCATTTGTATTGCGGGCAGTTTTGAATCACTCCCTGAACTGTGAGTTATACAGACCTTGCTTTGAGAATACTCATGTTTGTGCTGAATGAAAGAGGAATGTTCACTCCTTTGTTTTCTCTAAAGTTTGAAAGAATCCTGGGTTAAATCCTACAAGCAACTGTGAAGTTTGTAACAGTTTACCTCTTTACTTATGTTGTGGTGGAAGCCTGAAAAGAAGGACTTTCTGTATTTCTGTATCCCAGTGAACCTTTTGCGTTAAAAGGGAAATAAAAGCCTTATTTACCCTCTACTTGGCATACACAATTTATTCACATAAGGAGCAGGACTACAAAGACCAAGATACCCTTGGCCTTAAAAGAGCTCTCAACTCCCAGAAAATAATAATATGCTCAACCTACCCTTACAGCCACTGGCCACCAGGGAGGGTTGATGACAACGTACGGCAGAAGCTTGAGGAACCTACAGCCCTACTCCTGTTACCCACCGGAAGCTGACAGGTCTACGTTCAGCGGAAGCTGTGGAAGAAAAGAACTTAAGTGATAGCTATGTGTTTGCTTCTCCCATGTTTCTTACCCCTTTGCTTGCGAATGTTTACCTCAATCATAGACAATAGTACTGTAGAATGTAAGGCAGCAGCCAGAGTGTTAGCCATCTGGCAGTATCAAGCTATACCCCAAAATGAAGTATCAGTTTAACAAGAGTCCCGTATGTGATTAGTTTCTCACCCTCTCTTTATTCGGGTTGAGAATAATCAAAGGGGGGAATGTGGTAGGCTATGGCCTGTAAACTAGGCCTAGATCCTAACCCCCACCTGAGAGTAGTATTGAAAAGAACCAATGTTTAGAAATCTGCTTTAAACTGCTTTTTGAAAGTCCCTTTCCTTCCCCCATGAAGTTTGTATAAGATTTTTATGCTTGGTTTGTTCTGTCCTTGCATTCTCTGAGCTAGCAATGTCCTTGCATTAGAATTGTATCCATGTTTAAGACTATGTCTTTGTTAAAACAGTTTGAGCAGAAAGGATGGGGGACCGGGCCCAGACCGGTTCACCGATTGGACAGGTGTAAGGGGTGTCAAACCAATAGAAAGTTTGCCTGTATCGAATTGTTAAAAATGTATATAAGGAATTTGCTTCTGTTTTCTGTTGCTCAGACCTTTTTGGACACAGTCCTGTCTGGGCCTGTGCACAATAAATTGGTTTGGATCCTGTACCTGACTCCTGGTTTTATTCATTGCATGCACTTCACTGCTACAATATAAATACACAATATATAAAAACAGTAGCCAGGAGAGTGGAGTGAAGGCTTATAATTTGTATCAAAGTATAACTGTATCAGCTGAAGAACTGTAGTTTGTTTAGAGTGTTGCCATACCAAACTAGTGGCATGTATCCTCTTATACTGTTACCCAGTTGGGTTAAACACAAGCAGCCACTTTGGAGGAACCATCCATCTCAGCTTATTGGCCCCAACAGTTACGTGAAAAAAGAAGGGAGCTATAGAAGATTTTCCTCAGAAGGAACTTTTTGAGTAAACCAGCTGGTTATGAAGGAGCTTATTTTGTTTTCTCTAATCCAGTTGCCCATCCATTGAGAGACTAAGTTTGCTCAGTTGCAAAAATTTAGTTTGTTCTTTGGCTGAATTTCTTGCTATATTGCCTGAGCTAACTTCCTTCCCTTCTATATTTTCTCAATAATGTCTTTTATTGGCTCATGATAAAAAAATGGATATATCTTATATAACTGATAAATTACTTTCCTTGAATCTTGCTAGACTAGTCAGATAACTGGAAGCAGACTTGTGCAGTTTTCAGTGATGTCATCATTTGCTATATAATCGCCTCCCACTCAAACAATTTCTAAACCAATCAGTAACTTTAGGGTCCATCCCTAGGGTGCTCAGTTTGTTTATAAGATGCCTGTGCAGAACAGTATGAAAGGCTTTACTGAAATCCAAGTACACCACTTCTAGGGCTCTCCCTCGGTCCAACTCCCTGGTCACCCAGTCAAAGAAATCAATCAGATTTGTCTGACAAGACCTGCCTCTGGTGAATCCATGCTGCCTTGGATCCTGTAATCCGCTGGACTCCAGAAACCTCACTATTTTCTCTTTCAGCAGCATTTCCAATAATTTACTCACCACGAAGTTAAACTAATCAGCCTGTAGTTTTCAACCACATCCTTACTTACGCTTTTGTGTAAAGGCACCACATGAGCCTCTCTCCAGTCCTTTGGCACCACTCCCGACTCCAACGAGGCATTGAAAAGGTCAGTCAGTGGAGCTGCTAGAACGACCCCAAGTTCCCTCAGTATTCTCGGGTGTATCCCATCCGGTCCCATCGCTTTATCTACTTTAAGCTGAGATAGTTTCTCACAAACACAGTCTTTTGAAAATTGTTCAAGATGTCCTTTGCTTCTGTTCCTATTTGTGGGTGTTTTCTGAGGTCCTGCTCCTGGTTCTTCATCTGTGAACACAGAACAAAAATATTTGTTAAGCAATTCCGCTTTATCCTTATCAGCTTCTACATATTCCTCCCCTGCACCCTTGAGTCTGACAATACCACTCTTGCCCTTCCTCTTCTCACTTATGTATCTGAAAAATGTCTTATCCCCCCATTTTATTGCATTGGCTATTTCCTCCTCCTTTTGAATCTTTGCCTTCTTGACTACTTTGCTAGCTTCTCTAAGTTTTTCCAAATACAGATGCCTGTCTTCCTCTCTCTGTGATCTCTTGTATTTCATGAAGGCCTCCCTCTTTTTCTTCACTTTTTCAGCTTCTTCTTTCGAAAACCATAGCGGTCTCCTTTTCCTTTTACCTTTATTTACCATTTTAACAAAAAGGTTGGTTGCCCTTAAAATATCCCCTTTCAGTTTTTCCCACTGTTTTTCTACATCCCTCAGCAGTTCCCATCCAACTAACGACTCCCTGAGGTATTGGCCCATCTTCGCAAAGTTAGTCTTCCTAAAGTCTAAGATCCTCGCCTTTGAATGGATTCTAACAGCCCTAGTCCTAATACTGAACCACACCATCTGGTGATCACTGGATGCAAAATGATCTCCCACTACAACATCAGAAACACTTTCACCATTAGTAAGCACCAAGTCCAGTATGGCCCCTTCACGTGTGGGGTCTGTTACCAATTGCCTGAATAGTTCTCCCTGTAGAGAATCCAGGATCTCCTTACTTCTAGATGATACTGCAGCAGGAATGTGCCACTCAACATCTGGCATATTGAAATCTCCTATCAGTAGCACTTCCCCTTTCCTAGCAATGCTGCGCATGTCTTCAATTAACTCTCTGTCCACCTCTTCCTCTTGTGAGGGAGGTCTGTATATCACACCAATGTAAATAGATTTCTCTTTCCCTCTTTCTAGTTTAACCCACAATGCCTCCCCTCTCCCTTTTAAGCTCTGTAATTCCAAAGCTTTAATAGTAGTTTTTACATATAGTGCCACTCCTCCTCCCCTTCTTCCTACCCTGTCCTTTCTGAATAAAGTATAGCCAGGTATAGTTACATCCCAGTCATGGTTTTCTGTGAAACTAGTCCAACCAAGGAGCACTTGATCACGTTAGGTAAAGATCCCAGTCTGAGAAACGTGGTGGTAAAAAACAAGGATACTTTATTAGTTACTTCAAACCTGAGAGCCCGACACAGGCCGTGTTTCGTGTTATCACTTCTTCAGGGGGATGCAGGTTTGCTGCAAATACAAAATTATAAAAACTATAATATAATTAAATTAAATTAAAATAAAAATAAAAATAAAAATTAAATATACAATTATTATTAAACACTATTAAAAACAAGGAAACCAATAAGTTCCTAAAATATTGATATACCTAACTTTAAATAATTAGAATAAGTTATGAGCATAGAGTGCAATACCATTGGATCCTAAAATTTCAGAATCGAAACCACATTAAAAAACATATATAACAAACATATATTATAAAAAACAAACATATATTATAAAAACCAGACATATATTATAAATTAATAATTATAAAGGACTTTGGCTATGTGTATCCACTGTGTGCAAAAAAGAGAGAAAGAAAAGAACTGGGAGCAGGAGATGAGACCGTCACTTGACATGCAGCTATTTTGGTTTTTTCAAATGCTACGTTTTATGGGAGATGCCATTCCCTTAATCTTGTGTCAATATCCAATGTTAGAACATAAATACTTCATCATAATCACGTTTGTATTTGCTCTCTATTGACAATAGGTAATGTAAAAAATAGCATTAAAATGTATCACCCATTTTTATACTAATCTTGTTTATACCCAAAAAGCGAACCAGAATGACTCGTGTCTGCTGAAGATATCACGGTCTCCACATTGAATGAGAAGGGTATGATATATATATATTTTTTGGATCAAATTGCTTTTCTTGGGATCATTCTGGTTCGCTTTTTGGGTATAAACAAGATTCTGAAATTTTAGGATCCAATGGTATTGCACTCTATGCTCATAACTTATTCTAATTATTTAAAGTTAGGTATATCAATTTTTTAGGAGCTTATTGGTTTCCTTGTTTTTAATAGTGTTTAATAATAATTGTATATTTAATTTTAATTTTAATTTTAATTTTAATTTAATTTAATTATATTATAGTTTTTATAATTTTGTATTTGCAGCAAACCTGCATCCCCTGAAGAAGTGATAACACGAAACACGGCCTGTGTCGGGCTCTCAGGTTTGAAGTAACTAATAAAATATCCTTGTTTTTTACCACCACGTTTCTCAGACTGGGATGGTTTTCTGTGAACCATGTTTCTGTAACTGCCACTAAATCCAAGTCAGCCACTCCCACCAAAGCTTCAATATCAGGGATATTATTTCCCATGCTACGGGCATTAATACACACTGCTTTCCATATGTTACCCCTGTTACCCATTTCCATAAAGTTATTTAATGTATCACCTACCTGGGGGCTTTCACTTACCTGGGGGCTTTCTTCACCCACCCCCAACGAATCTAGTTTAAAGCCCTCTTCAGTAGATTAGCCAGTCTAGTACTGAAGATGCGTTGACCTTTCTATGACAGATGGATGCCATCTCTGCTCTGCAACCCTTGGAACAGCATCCCATGGTCTAGGAAACCAAAATGCTCTCGATGACACCATCCACGCAGCCATGCCATGCATTCATCTCCAGGATGCGAGCCTCTCTGCCTTCGCCTTTACCCTCAATAGGGAGGATTGAAGAGAACACCACCTGTGCACCTAACTGCTTCACCCTCTGTCCCAGAGACATGAAGTCACTTTTGATACGTTCCGAGGTATACCTGGCAGTATCATTTGTTCCAACATGGATTAGCAACATTGGGTAATAGTCAGTGGGCTTGATGAGTCTCGGCAAACTCTCCGTAACATTTTGGATTTTGGCACCAGGCAGACAGCATACCTCTCTGGACATCAAGTCTGGTTGGCAGATGGACGCCTCAGTACCCCTCAGAAGAGAGTCTCCAACCACCACTACCCTTTGTTTCCTTGTGGTCACTGATTCTGCAACTTTGGGGTACTTGAGCTCTGGTTCTTCCCTTTCCAGGGATGCTTTCACCTCCTCCACTTCCAGGGCTGCATAATGGTTCTTCAATTCAAGGGCTGGAGAAGTTGGATTGGTGATTTTGCAGGCACTGGTGACTTGTGTCCAACCATCGACATTCTGTTGGCACCCATCTCCTCCTCTGCTGGAGAGCTTGGTTGCTGCAAGAAGCATCTCATCAATGTACTTCTCACTGTCTTGAATGCTCCTCAGCCTCGCCACCTCCTCCCTGAGTTCCTCCACTTGTTTCCTCAGAGCTTCAGCATGCAGGCACCCTGCACAATGAACCGGTCCTTCAACTGGCATTAGGACCTCTGTCTGGACCGAGGCAGAAGCTGCAACGGGGGCAACAGCTTTAGCGATACGATTTTTCCCAGCCATTGTTCTGTTCATGGAGCTTAGGTATCTGTTAAAGCAAAAGAGAGAGATCTACCAAGTACCAGCCGGTTTCCCAGCTGTCCTTTCAGAGAAAAAGCAGTTAAATCTCCTTAATTATATTCAAAATGTGCTGGTCCAATTCTCTGTGCTTTGTCAAATGGGGAGGTGCCCTATAAAGCAAGACTACTCGCTAGGGGTGGGTGGGAGTCAGGGTGGGTAGGGAGGGAACTAACACCTGATTAGGTGTTAGCTGTTCCTAAAGCTGAGGAGGTTACTGGAGTTCAACCACCTACTGTGCTCAAGGAAAGTCCCACTAAAGCACCAAAAAGAAAGTAACCTTGCTTTAAAAATGTACAAAAAACCCTTTTAAGAGCTCCCAGTCAGAGAGATAACAATTTAATATAATAAAACAAACCCTTAAATCCTTACTGTTGGTTGATCTGGAGAGCTCCTGTAGGAAAGCCTGAACAGGGCAGAGCACTGGGGCCTTTTATGGAGGCCCTCAGCTGCTCTCAGGTAATCAGGCCCACTAACTCCTGTTTAAGTGTTAGCAGTTCCCAAAGCTGAAGAGGTTACTGGAGTTCAACCACCTACTGTGCTCAAGGAAAGTCCCACTAAAGCACCAAAAAGAAAGTAACCTTGCTTTAAAAATTTCTGGATTCTGATCTATCTTTTCAACACCATATCAATCAAGTAGTCCTCATTCAATTCCCTGTGCCATTTCTGGGCAATATGACCTTTTCTAGAAACACCAACACAGTTTGCCATCATTCTTAGTACAGTAATCTCTAGACTAGATTACTGCAATTCTACTCTTGCTGGTTTGTCCTCTATAGGAATTAAGAGACTCCAATCAGTGCAGAATACTGCCATCTGCATGCTTATTTCTTTTTATTTTATTTATTTAACTAGGGTTATATACCACTTTTCTATGAGTCAAAGCAGTGTACATTCAGATATTGTATATATATATATATATATGTTTTTTTTGTCCTCGAAGGGCTCACAATCTATGTTTTTGAACCTGAGACAATGGAGAGTTAAGTGATTTTCCCAAGGCCACAAGGAGCACCTATAGGACTAGAAACCCCAGTCTTTCCAGCCCAAAGTTGCTGTCTTCTAAGCCCTCCGGTCTGAGGTAATTTGCCCCAACCACAAGGCCACTCCTTCCTCCTTATGCTTACAGAAGCCCACAAATATGATCAGACAACACCACTGCTTGTTCAGCATTACTGGCCACCAGTTAAATTTTGCATTTACTATAAAATAATTCTTCTCACTTTCAAAGCTCTGCATCAAAGGGACCCAGCATATCTCTCATCCCTTGTCATACTGTACTGTCCTGCCTGTTCCCTTCATGCTATGTATGGCATCAGACTATGTCTTCCCTCTCCAAACCGGGCCAGTACATGGGTGTAGTTTGACTGCTTAATTTCGGGAGAGCAAAGGGTGTAGCAACATATTCATTTGCATATTTGCATATTCATTATGGTTATCTTAAATTAAAATACTAGATGGATAAGAAGCCAGTATAACGAACGGGCAAGGGATGAGTTGGCACCCCCAAGATACTTCATGAGGGAGCAGAGGCTCTCATTCAGTGGCTTTGTTTAAAAAAAGGGAAAGCAAAATATGTCCAGGCTATATAATTAAAATGCAGCAAAAATTGTAGCTGTTTAGTTATTTAGCCTGGCACTATAAGATTAAAAAATATACTGACACCTGTAAATATATATTCTTCAAAAAACAAAGTGATGTATAGTGCTCTCACACCAAGGGACAAGAAGAAAAGGAGAACCACAGCACAGTTTATAACACAAAATAAATTATAATTAATTTTATTTTGTCATTAGAAACTGTGCTATGGTTCTCTCTTTTTGTTTTTGAGCATCTATTTTGCATCCAACAAAACCCAGATTACTACAGATCTCAGTCACACAGGCAAAACACCAAATAGAGAATAAATTATATTAAATATGTAGATAAAATTAAATTGAAACCCCAACAAGCCAGGTTCTGCTTGCAGTGTAATACAAGAAATAGACGAGGTAAGCGACACTTTACCTCATTTTTGCTGAGCAGTAGCATGAGATGCACAGGCCTCTCTGATTCCACATGCAGCCAGCACAGCCTCTCCCCATAGTCTTCCCCCTCTGACGATCTCAGTGCCACTTGCTCAGAGGTGACTGTGTTGCTGATTAGGTGCACTGCTGGCTCCCCCCACAGCCCATCTCTGAACAAGAATCACCGGGATCAAGGGAGGGAGCAGCTCATGTGGAAGGCAGTGTTGCCTGCATGTGGGATCAGAGAGAACTGTGCCTCATGTTACTGCTCAGCAAATGTAAAAGCAGCAGCTAGCAGAGAAGTACACATAGTGATGGTACCTTATTTGTGCAGCTGTGCAACCTATAGCTGGCACCAAAATTCCAAACATGTTGTGCCTCTATGCAGAACTTATATAGAATGGAGAACATTTTAGAAGGAGACGTCGGCAGCAGAGCAGGTTGATTATTTCTGAAGGGTATGTGGAGCTTATGATTTTGTGAAGTTTAGAATTATAGAGTTGTCAATGTGGATTAGTATGACAGCTTTTTGTTATAAGTGCCCAGTTCTTATTTTTTAGATTCCCCAGAAGAAGTTCTGAAAGAATGACCCCCTGAAGAAACTCTTTCTATAGACTGAAATGCAAGAAAGGCGCTAGAGTAAAGCGTTAGGGCACATTGAAAAACACCAATGGGACATATTGTAAAACACCAATGGGGAGAACCTAAAAGGCTAACTTCAATAAGCTAAGCATTTTTACTTGAAAGTTAAGTTTGGTGGATAACATTGGTTAACTTGAATACAAATTTATATATAAAAATATGTTTGGTGACCAGAACAGTCCTTGATGCTATTAGGCGCTTGAGTATGAAATGGCAAAAGTTATTGTCTGGTACAGTGCTGCCTAGTCTGAGACATTCTGGGTACGTCTTGCATTGTAGGAAAAAGTTTCCACCTAACATATTTCCCACATTGAATATTGTTGTTGTAGAGCATTTTTTATTGTATAGGCATTATATATTGCTCAGAAAGGACCAAAGAAGTGAATTATATCTATGCAGAACTTGACAAATTTTATGTGGCTTTAGGAGCCAGGCCAAAATCTTAAGAGCCAGTCCTTGGCACCTCCTCACAACCCCCCCCCCCATTGTCTCTCATTCTGGTCTCATGTTCTCAAGACTCATGAGACCAGCACCAGAGTTCCTCTACCGCGTGGCATCTTTAGACAGAAATATAGATAACAACAGTTATAGCTTCAGATATTAAGTGCCTGTACATGTGTTTGGTGCAACAGTGGTATGCCTGTCTGTGCATGAGAGGAGATGTGGTTAGGTGCCTTTGTGTGGATGGGGTGTAGGGCCATCTGTGTGTGTGGTGCAGAGGTGGGGTGCCTGTATGTATGTGTGTGGTAGGAAGGTGAAGTGCCCGTGTGTGCATGGTGTGGAGGTGATGTGCCCGTGTGTGTGTTTGCATGTATATCTGTGGTGCAGAGGGAGGGTGCCTGTGTGTATGTGAGTCTGTCTTGTGGAGCTGGGGTGCCTGGGTGTGTGTGTGTGTGTGTGTATGTGTGTGTGTGCAGAGGTGAGGTGCTCATGCGTGTGTACATACATCTGTTGTGCAGAGGTGGGGTGCCTGTGTGTCTACGTGTCTGTCATGTAAAGGTGGAATGCCTGTGTGTATGTGCTTCTCTATCATGGAGGTAGGATGCCTATGTTTGTGTGTCTGTCATGAGGAGGTGGGTTGTGCTGGTGTATACATGTCTGCCATGCAGAGGTGGGATGCCTGTGTATGAGGTGTGGAAGTGGGGACGGGGTGTGTGTTCTGGGGGAGGGGAATGCACCTTTTGGCAACACTTTGCACTCTTCCCTCCCCTCCAACCTCTCTACTGCTGGTTCCCCTCTTCTGTTACCCTTCCAGACTCTTCCCCCTTCACCAATCCCATAGCACTTCCATCTCCTGCCATAAAATCTCCCCATCCTTCTTTTTTAATGTAAAATCATTTTTATTGAATTTCTTAGAAAATGAACAGTATGTCAGGCCTACAACCAGGCCAATACAAAGTGCAGGCAGAGTGCACAAACACTATTATAGAAATCTCAGTGCAACAGTTATCCCGAAAACTAGGGAAGGAGGGCAAAATGGAACTTATACAGAGCATATCACTTCAAAGCACAACAGTCCAAACATAGCATTTCAAACCCGTCCCCCCCCCCCCGGAGTGTCGTACATAAACCAAGAGCACTCTCTGGGCAGTACCACTAGGCCAACTGTCAACACGTTTAGAAGTCGAATAGTCCCCCCCCCCCACCCACCTCCCCCATCCCCTACCTCTCCCCCCCCCGCCCCCCTCCTCCCCTTGGCCAGGGATACCCCTCCCGCCCTACCACCCAAATTGCAGCTCCAGAGAGTCCCCTTATCCCACCCCCTGCTCCAGAGAGGGTCCACTCAAGGCTCAGCTCCCTCAGTCCTGCACCTCCACAACAGCAAAATCCGGGCCACGTAGCAAGGGCGCCCAGACTAGTAGGAATCGGGACCAGGCTTTACCACCTAGAAGCTGGGCCGTTCTACGCTCCATACGCAGGAGCTCTCCTAACTGCCCCTCCCATTCCCGGAGAACCGGCCCCCCCTCCGACAGCCAATGATGCAAGATGGACTGCTTAGCCACCAGGAAGCTCTTCTCATATAGCTGCCGTTGTGCCACTGTCCCTGGGGCCCCCAGAGGTGTCACATGAAACAAGCACCACAAAGGGTGAAGGTCTAGCCTCCGCTCTACCCAAGTGGCCAATTTAGTCCCCACCGCCTCCCAAAACGCCTGGATAACAGGACAGGACCAAAAACGATGGAGGAGAGTACCCACCCCACCCCTACAGAGACCACACACATCCGACTCCAACAAGCCCATCTTGCACGCTCCCACCTCCGATATATAGGCTCGCCATAGCAACTTGAATTGCAGTTCCCGATAGCGCACTGCTTCGGAGAGCTCGCAAACTCGTCGAAAGGCCACCGCCACCAGATCCACCGTGAGATCCGTCATACCGTCCTTCCACCAACGCTCCACCAGAGCGAGCAGGCCTGCCGCACTCTCCACAGGGGTCAGTTCCTCCATCAGCTTCCTGGTGGTGGTACTCTTCTGAAATTTCACCAGCAGGGACCAAAGACTATGCTCTCTAGAAAGCAGCGCCGTCCTCTCGGGCAGACTGGACACATAATGACGTACCTGTAGATAGTAGTAAAACGTCGCTGCCGGCAAAGTATAACGCCGTGCCAGCGCCTGGAAAGAGTCCAGCTGATCCGAAGTCTCCATACGTAGGTGACTGACATACTCGATACCTGCCTGCGACCAGGCCCTACTCGCCCTGCCAACAGTGCCCGGCAAAAATTGGCGATTGCCCACTAGGGGTAGGCAGTCTGTAAGACCCCAATGGCACCCGCGAATCCGACACAAAAATCGCCAAGCCACACGCAACATGCGCAAGTAACCGGAGGCCCTCCAAGCCCGTGGCAACAACGCCCCCCCACTGTGCAGCAGGAACGTTCTATGCCAATTCTCAGAGAGTTGATCTATTAGAGACACCGGAAGCCGCTCCTCATTTCCCACCACGAAGTCGCTCAGACGCCGCACTACATAGCAAAGATTATAGTTTCTCAAGGACGTCAGCCCAATGCCCCCCTCCCCCACAGGGCGCATGAGCGCCTCCAGCGCAATACGTGCCCTTCGGGATCTCCAGAGAAACCGTCCTATCTGCTTGTGAAGCTCCCGCAGATCACGTCTGTGGATCCAGAGGGGCAAATTCCGCAATAAATATAGCCAGCGTGGCCATTCGATCATTCTCACTAGTGCTACCCGGCCCATTAATGAAAGCGGGAGATCCTTCCATCGCAGCAGTTTCGCCACCGTAGAGACAAGGAGAGGCCGGACATTAACCTCATAAAGACTCTGCATATATGCAGGGATTTGAATGCCCAAGTAGCGGATCTGCCCCTCCGCCCATTTAAGTGGGAATTGGCCTTGCCAGGCGCGACGAGAGCGTTCATCTAATCCAAAACCATTGATTTCGTCCGATTGATTCGAAGCCCGGAGAATCCGCCGAAGTGCTCAATAACCTCCAGTGCCACCGGCAAAGACAGCATTGGGCGGGTGAGACACAACAATATGTCGTCCGCAAAGGCGCTCAACTTAATACCACCAGCGCGCCATTCAACTCCCCGAATCTCAGGAGATGTAATTAAAGAGAGCAGGAGCGGCTCCAGCTGAAGAACATATAGCAGGGGGGAAAGAGGACAACCCTGTCTGGTGCCCCGCGTGAGCAAGAAGGGCAGTGAGCGCACACCCCCGTCTTCCACCACCGCCAGGGGGGACGCATATAGCGCCTGCAGCCATTTCATATAGAGACCCTGAAAGCCAAACTGCCGCAGAGCCACAAACAGATATCGCCAGGACACCCTATCAAAGACCTTCTCCGAGTCCAAACTGACAAGGATCAGTGGGTCCCGTGCCTGTGAGGTCAGTTCCATACCCAACAACACCCTACTAATGTTTACAGACGCCTCCCGGCCTTTAACAAAGCCCGCCTGATGAGATCCCACCAGTCCAGGGAGAAAGAGCTGGAGACGAGCTGCCAGCACGGACGCAAAGAGCTTTTGGTCAACATTGATTAACGAGATCGGCCTATAGGAAGCGGGATCTTCAGGATCCTTTCCCTGTTTTGGGATTAGGATGATGCTGGCGGTACGCATGTCCCTCGGAAATCTGCCAAGCTCCGCGGCTTCCTCGTACACGGCTGCAAGCGTAGGCACCACCGCCCTCTCTAGCATCTTATAAGCTTCGTAGGGGTAACCATCCGGGCCGGGTGCCTTATGCGGAGGACCTGCTTTTATCGCCCTTTGGATTTCTTCCCCCGTCATAGGACGATTCAACACCTCCCGCTGCTCTTCCGAGAGCCGCGGGGGCGAAGCTCGCTCCAGGAAGGCTTCCATCAAAGACGCATCGCCCTCCTCCGACGTATAAAGCGTCTCGTAGAAGGACCGGAAAACGCGGACAATCTCCTCGGGTCGCGTGGAACGCTTTCCTGTCTCGTCCCGGATCACCATAACCCCCCGAGGGCCCGCTCTCTCCTTTACCAACCGCGCCAACAACTTCCCCGACCTGTCGCCATGTCGGAAGAGCTGATGACGATAGTATTGCTGGGACTGAATCGCTCGCTCCTGCAACAGGCCGTTCAGCTTCTTTTGAAGCTCGATGTAGTCCTGGACTCCGGGAGGGTGCCTCAAGGCCACGTCCTTAGCCCCGCGAAGGTCCCTCATCAGTTGGAGCACCTCTTCATTGATCCGCTTGCGTTCCGCGCTCACATAAGCTATGATATACCCACGAAGAACTGCCTTCCCAGCTTCCCAAAATGATGCCATAGTGCTGGCTGTACCCTCATTAAATTCCACATATTCGGTCCAGCGCCTAGTCACATATTCTCGAAATTCCGACCTTTTCCATAAGTAACTAGGGAATATCCATTTTCCATGACCTGCCCGCTCGCTCCGCCAAACCATGCTGACCATTGCATGATCAGATACAAGAATAGGCCCTATCTCCGCCTCAAGGACTTTCCCGAACCAGGGCTTCGATACCAGAATATAATCAATTCGCGACCACGTTCGATGGGTGCGCGACAGATGTGTGTAGTCTCTGCTCCCCTGGTGGAGCACCCTCCAAACATCGACCAGCTCCCCCATTTCACAAGGGTAGCCCACCCCCCTGGAATTCCAACCTCTCCCAGGTTGTGATCGAGAGCGATCCAAGAGGGGATCGTGCGGGCAATTATAATTGCCTGCCAGAATGATTGGTACCTTCGGGGATCCCAAAGTCTTAGCCAAGATAGATTTAAAAAACTCATGATCATAGGTGTTAGGGGCATATACATTCCCAAGGAGAAGTTCCTCACCCTGAATCTTAAGGTGCGCAAACAGATACCTGCCCCCGGGGTCCTCATCTACCGTTAACACCTCACAGGGTATGTTCTTGTGGATCAATATGGCCACCCCTTTCCGTCTCGTGTTGGAGGAGGCGGATAAAACTGTTCCCACCCAATCACGGCGCAATTTAGCATGCTCAATGGCAGTTAGGTGCGTCTCCTGCAATAGGGCCACCTGTGCCTTCCCTCTCTTTAAGGCCTGCAGAATTTTAGTGCGTTTCACCGGTGTTGTGACCCCCCCCAACATTCCAGGACACCAAGTTCAGGTCATGGGGGGCGCAGCTGCCTCTCGATTCTCAAAGCCCATGGACAATACATGACTCCTGCAGCGTAGGGCAGCCCAGCCTCCACCCCACAGCCATTCAAAACTACCCCATAGTTTAGGGGACCCCTCTCTGTATGTGTGCCCTCCCCGTCGGGAGATAGTCTCCAGTGACAAGGCCGCCATCCCTGGTCTTCCCTGGCCCCCCCCCACCCCCCCTCCCCTCCCCCTCCTACCCCTTCCCCTCCTCCCCTCTCCCTGGAAGTTCTGTTTCCCCATCCCCTCTCCCTATTAAAATCACTCTAATCAAAACCCTCAGTTCCCGACACTGAGGCCTAGGTCAGAGCAATGCCGCGGGGCGGCCACAGCCACAGCAAACCCCGCCCCACCCCCCCAGCCGCTCAGGAACGTAGCCTGCAGCCCACATTAAAGCCCAAAGCAACATACGTAGGAAAGAAGAAAGAGACAAAAGACAGTAAACATTCAGTCCAAATAGGAACATGGGCAAAACGGAAACACCACGGGCCTCCATCCAGACCCCACCAGCCCAGATAAGGACCGGGCCGCTCAACGGGAGCAGCAGGTCCAAAGGTGGCCCGGGTGGGTCCCAGCTGTCGACCAGCGGGGCACCCACCATCCCAGACCTCATCAAAAAAAGGCCCAGAATAGCCTACTCTTCATTCAGGGAGCAGGTAATTGTGCCACAAACTGCTTCGCTGGAGCCACCTGCTCAAAAATGTGGGTCTTCCCCTGACTGAAGATGCGCAGCGTGGCCGGGAAGGCCAGGGTGAAACGGGCCTTCCGCTGGAACAGCTCGGCACAGAGAGGCGCAAATTCCCTCCTTTTTGCAGCAACCAGGGCGGAGTAGTCCTGGAACATGAGTATTCTCCGGTTATCAAGCATCAAGGCAGGAGCTTTCCGGTAAGCCTGCAATATCACAGACTTGTGCTGGAAATTTAGAACTCTCAGAATCACCGCTCTGGGCTGGTCTCCTCCCTCACGACGGGCCCCCAGGCGGTGCGCTCGCTCAATTTTGAATCTGCCCCGCAAGTCCTCCAGCCCTAAGGCCTCGGGCAGCCAGGTCTCCAAAAAGGGTAGCAGATCTCGGTCCGCTTTGTCCTCTCCGATGCCAATGAGCCGCAAGTTATTGCGCCTCGAACGATTTTCCAGGTCATCCAATTTTTGCTGTATGTCTTGCAATAGCTGCTGATGTTTAGCCAGTTCTCTCTCGCGGCTGCCCTCCTCCTCTTCTATGCTGGCAACCCGGTGCTCCAGCTCGTCCACCCGTTTGCCGAAGTCTGTCAGGGTATCCTCCATACCGTCAAGCTTTTTCAAAACGAGGTCAAATTTGGGGTCGAGCAGCTTAACTACCTCCTTTGCCAACTCCGCCGGGGCCGAATCCGTGCTGTCTCCACCCGGCGAGGACGGCTGCTGCGACGCCGCCGCAGAGGGCCCGGCCTTAGCAAGTTTCTCCCGCTCTTTCTTCGGCGCAAGTGGCATTGCAAGGCTGTCCGGTAGCTCCTCGTAAGCAGCCCACACTCCCGTATGCACTGATGGGGGCCGGAGGGGAATCCCAGCAAATTAAAGCAGGTATTTTGCAGGTTATATGCCGTGGCCGTCCCAGAGCGAGCGGGAAGCGTCCACGCTCACTCACGCATCACGTGACCCTCCATCCTTCTTTTTTAAATAAGTCCCCTGCTCCTTTAAATTATCCCTGCCTACTCTACCTTCACTGAACTCTTCCCCCCACATACACAACCTACCGTGCTGCAGGCCACCAGGCCTCCCTCTTCTATTCTGCCCATGTTCATATAGGGAATTTAATAATTCAATTCAGAAAAAAAGATCAGGACCTGGGGGTGATCATATCAAATTATCTTAAAATGGCAAAACAGGTCCGCATCATACCTAGCCCTGTGTGAGCGGTGCAGCTGCACAGGGCGCAAAAGATTAGAGGTGCATTTTGAGTTGCTGGCTTTGGCTCCCCCCTATGCTGCTGCCTGTCATTGCCCTGCCACCACCACTTTTTGTGTTTTCTTGGCGGCGGCAGCAGCACCAGCAGCAGCGGAGCGGAGCAGACCTGACTTAAAATTAAAAAAAAAAAAAACACAGGTCTTTGACTTCACGTTTGCATTTAGGTCTGGTCCTTCTCTCCTTCCTCTGATGTAGGTCACGTCAGAGGAGGGAGGGCCCGGACCTGCCATTCAAGCACAGAGTTGCAAAGACCTGTATTTGAATGACTGGTCTAGTTTCTCCCTCCTCTGCTGTCTACCTTCGTTAGAGGAGGGAGGGATCAGATCTGCATGAAAACGCGGAGTCGAAAGACCCTATGTTTTTTTTTTTTAATATGTGAAGTCAGGTCTGCTCCGCTGCTGCTGGCGCCATCACCACCGAAAAAATACAAAAGGTGGTGGTGGCGGCAGGGCAAGGGCAGGCAGCCGGCTGGGCATGGAGGTGTTGGTAAGATGGGGAGATGGGGGAGGGGGGCGCCAGTTGTGCAAGTCACACGGTGCAATTATGGCATGGAATGGCCTTGAAATAGGTAGAAAGTCAATAGCAAAAGCCAAAAGAATGTTTGGGTGCATAGGGAGAGAAATAGCCAGCAGGAAAAAGGAGATAATAGTTGCTATGTACAAGTCTCTAGAGAGAACTCATTTGGAGTACTGTGTACAGTTCTGAACGCAGTACCTTCAAAAGCATATAAACAAGATAGAGTCAGTCCAGAGGAAGGCAGGGCTTAATTTGTGCCAGAACGAGGTGGAACGGCATACTGACACTTCTCCAGCTCAAGAAGTGATGCCATTCTGATTCCACCCCCAGGAGTGGAACCAACTGCTGATTTACCTGCCTACCTCCCTTGAAATGCTGCCTGGAGTAGAGGTTATTGTGATCCATATGACCGTTTTGTTCTATTATCATTCACTTTTAATCTGAAAATGTCACGAAAAACCTAAAATTGTTTTTCTTCCCTCCCCGATTGTTGCCACAACCTTAAACCGCTGACCCTTGAATTAAAAGTAAGGATTCTTGCAGAAAGCGCTGTTTTGTCTTCAAGGACAGGCTTCAGCCAGTCTGCTCTTAACTGGGTGTTGTATTTCTGGTAACTGGATTTTTTGCCTTGTTAATCTATTGACTCCTGTTCAAGAGACTTCCTCCAAAGACTTATCTTTTGCCATGTGATCACTAATTGGACAATTATGATCTGGATTAGACTTGGTAAATGGCTCTGATAATATACTTTGATATGGTTTGAAAGAATTTCTAGCACCAGAAATACAAGTCAAAAAGAGCAGACTGGATGAGGGAGGTGAGGGGAAAGGGAATGAACAACTGTTCAGTGTGGCGAAGTGGGGGGGGGGGGGGGGATGGGGGGACCCAACATACCAACAATAATGTGTTTTTTTTCGTGGGGGGCGGGGGAGAGAGTTTTAATTTACCTGAAAACCTCTAGTAACCTTTCAGCTGTGGTTTTTTTGTTGAGCCATGGCCACAGCTGCCTCTTAATTAGCAAAATTGCCTTGAAATAAAAGTGAATTAAAAGTTGAGTGGAGGAGTAGCCTTGTGGTTAGAGCACTGGCTTGGGAACCCAGAGACCAGGGTTCAAGTCCAACTAGCACTCCTTGTGGCCTTGGGAAAGTCACTTAACCCTCGATTGCTCAGAAAAATCTAAGTTATCAGTGTCCCTGTTTAATGTACATTTACCAAGTTTAAGTTAGAATGTAAACCACTTTGATTCAAATGATAAAGCAGTATTAAAAAAACTGTTAAATAAATAAAATGAAGATTTTTTCACCTGCATACCCCTATTGTTTAGTGCCTTCCACTCTCTGCACAACTCAGGACCACAACCGGGTGCAACAGCTACCAGACAATTCTGCTGTCTTTACCACAGCTTGGTGGAGAACCATGTCCTGATGCAGCCTCTTGAGTCGTGTTAGTGTGTGCTGGCTTCAGGGTTTTAAAAATGGGCTGCAGCAGCTTGGGAGCAGGGGAGAGTAATCTGAGAAAATACTTTTTTACGGAAAGGGTGGTAGATGCCTGGAACAGTCTCTCAGTGGACGAGGTATAGACAAGAACTCTATCTTAATTCAGAAAAGCATGGGACAAATACTGAAGATCTATGAGGGAGAGAAAGGAATTGCAAAACGTAATAATTCTTAAGGCTGAGCAGACTGGATAGGCTATATAATCTTTATCTGCTGTCATTTTCTATATTTCTGTGTTTGTAAAGAGGTCTTTTGCTAAAGTGCGGTAGGGCTTTACACCTACTGTGGGTTTATCACTGGTAAAACCGCTTGGCAGCTGCAAAGCCTGTGCAGTAAATGCAGGTGTGTGTTCTTCATTTAGCACTCAGGCCAGCCAAATACCGCATGGGCCTGCGAGCCCTGCCTTGTCAGGGAATAAGGGAGCACTCACTTTATTTGCCAGGGAGTGCGGAAGTACTTGTGTTACTTGTCAAGGCAGGGAAGACAGACCGAGGGCTGAGCAGGCACCCCCTTGCTGGTGATCTGGCCCTACTGATGATTGCACCCTGTGATACAGCGGACCCTCTGGCAGAAAGAAAAAAAGTTTTAAATTTTGAAAAAAACAAGCTTCACATGCAATTTCCTGAAGGTCCACATAGAGGGAGCAGGAGAGCCAGCCTGGAAGCAGAGGAACCACGCCTCTATGGGCAGGACCTAGAATCAGTTAGTCCCGATTTAAGCAGGGACAGAGTGGAGTCAAAGAGAGTCGGAGTCAGAGACAGAGTTGGGGTCGGTCTCAGACCCCGAGCAGCTCAAGGAGTTGAAGCAACTTGGAGAGCAGGCCAGAGAGTAGGCCGAGAAGCAGGCCAAGGAGTAACTCAGAGAGCAGGCCGAGGTGAAGGCCAAAGAGCAGGCCTAGAGGAAGGCCAGAGACAACTGGAAGGAGCAGCACTGCAGAGAGCAGCCAAGGAAGGAGGTGCTCTCCCTTCCAGCCTGAGAGAAAGCCCTATCCAGGGAGAAGGGCTGGGACACAATCTGAGAAAGAGATATCCAGTTGAAAAGAATACCCAAGGAAAGAAAGGTACTTTTAAAGATTTTTATAGAAGTAACCTGAAGGAGGAATGGAAAACTCAGAGGCCTGGGGAACAGGGAAGAGCTGAGAGGGCGCGGCCATTAGCCAACTGCCACAGGGGTGGAAGTGAAGGACAAGCGCATCAGCTGCAGCCATGCCTCAGAGAAGTTTCTCCCCATTCTAACGAATTAATTAAGACACACAGGGAATACTTGAGCCTGCAAGAATTGGAGGACAATCAGGCTAGGCCTCAAGCCTTTCCTGTAAGAGACTGCAGGAAGTTTAAAGGTAAAACAGTTGTTGCCTGCAATTGCTTGCCTAAACCTAGCATAAGAGAGAAACAAAAGAATGAGTTTTATCTGTATGATAAGGACACTTGTATGCAAAAAGTAACAGATAATCTCTCCAAGAAGAAAGCTAGTAATGCTAAAGGCTGGGACAAGCGAACTTTTAAACCTGTAGCAGATGAACAGCCAGGGTTCTATACCACAGCCAAAAGCCGACGCCCCAAGCTGACAAGCCAGCATTGGAACACAGTATGGCATGCTTTTAGAAAGCCCGAATTCAACCCTCCTGAGGTTTCAGATTCAGACCCCTCAGAGATGGAATGGATGCCAGGGGAATCTGAGGTTGATGAGGCAGATGAACCCATGGATTGTATTTATTGTACAGTAGGAAAGCTTTAAGCTGTTTGGAGCAACAGAATGTATGAAGAGAATACAGGATGCCTTATGTTTTAAGTTTCTGTGAAGATTAACAATGTTATTTTGAACGTTTTGTGTGAGTTGAACCTGATACAAGGAATGATACAGCCCTGTTATTATCTTAACCACATATTTTGAACCATTTTGCGTAAAGGTGAAATAAATGCCTTTTTCCTTTTTCCCTACACTTGGCTGAAAGTCGCTTTATTGGGAAGTTGGCAACGAGGTTGGCACAGAGGGCCGCTACCTCATGACCCTCGCAACAGGCCAACCCTAATACCCCTAATCTTATGCGCTCCCCAGCCCCGTTGGAACCACTACGCCGCCACCAGAGGGGGCTGCGGGGGACAACCCCCATGATCACCCCCCCCCAACGTGTTCCCCTGGAAAACTCCCCCCCCATCAGTACCCTTTTTCAGGACCACCATGGCCAGAAAGCCTTCCGATTATATATGCCCTACAAAGGGGCACAGCAGCAACTCAATTTACGATGTCCTCCCCAAAATACACCCTCATCCTCCTCCCCCAGAACCTAGCTGGGGTCCATACGGGTCATCATAGATGGTCTAGGGATGATCAAGACCCCCCTCTTCTCCTGTCTTCAAAATGGTGCCGGGATCACCCTGTTCTAGACTCATGACCCCTAGTGGTAGTGCTGCTGCTTCCTCACCTGATGTATACCCCTCTTTCACTGCCTGGGCCAAAATCTCCATTATACCAGATTAAGCTCAACAAAGAAAACCGCTCTCTGTGCTTCACTTTTGATCTCAAGCACATGCCAAACCAGTGAGTTCAACGGGCAAGCTTGCACATAAAATTGCTCAATCTGTACATATCTTTAATTACTCTCTTAGCTCTCCAATCCAAGGTATGCCTAGCTTGGGCTTCCCAATTCTAAACCCTAAAATAAGAGACCTCCAGGCTCCACAGCTTTTTTTTCTTATACAGCATCTTTCTTGATATTTGAGGAGGACACTTCCTCCAGATAAATTGGAAGACCTTCATAAGAACATAAGATATGCTATATTCATGCAGACCAAGGGTCCATCAAGCCCAGTATCCTGTTTCCAACAGTGGCCAAACCAGGTCACTAGTACCTGTCAGGTTCCCAAAAAGGTACACAGTGAGAAAGCAGTTTGTTCCAGTATTTTCCAGCACACTTGTGGAACTCATCCTCACTGATTCAGGAGAATCTGCACAGCTAAGATATTCTAACTTTTTACTTTTTGGCTGGTTTTTACTACTACTACTACTGAGCATTTGTATAGTGCTACCAGTCATATGCAGCGCTGCACAGACATGTAAGAGACAGTCCCTGCTCATCAGAGCTTACAATCTAGTCAAGAGAGAGAAAAAAGAAGATATTTATTTATTTTATTTATTTAGTCAGATTTGTATGCCACCTTTTCCTTCAATTGGAGGGTTACATTTAACATTAGGGTATGTGTAAACATTTAGACAGTACAGTTACTTCAGTATTTAGACAGTACAATTGAGGTAACATTTAACATGAAGGTATTTAGTAACATGATATGATAGATTTGTGTGTGAGGGTAGGATGGGTGTGCGTTTAGTTGGCGGAGGTAGTAGTGTTATTGTTTGGGTAGGGGATGTTGCTTAAATGCTCATAGGTTTCTATAATTAAGAATGTTTTGAGGTCTTTGCAGAAGTCTGTGAGGTCATCTAACGCCCTCAGGCTCGTTGGGAGGGAGTTCCATAGTATGGATGCCAGCAATGATGGTGCTCTTTTTGAGGTTGTTTGTTTGGTTTTGTGATAGCCTGTGGGTGTGCCGATCATGTTGTCATTATTGGTTCTTCTTGGTCTGTTGTAGATGTCCCTTGTTATTACGTTTTGGAGTACGTCTGCTGAGAGATGGTGAATGATTTTGAAGATGATCATGATTGTTTTGTATTTAGCTCTTGCCACCACTGGGAGCCAGTGTAGTTGTTGTAGGATGGGAGTGATGTGCTTGGTCCTTGGAGTGTCTGTAATGATGCGTGCTGTGGTGTTTTGTACCATCTGTAGTGGGTGGAGGGTCTGCTGGGGAAGGCCTTGATATAGTGAGTTTCCATAATCAAGCAGTGGTGTAATGAGTGCTTGGCACACTGTGCGGAAGTGGTCTTGACGGAGCATTGGTTTGATTTGTCTGATTATTTTCAATCAATGGTATGCCTTGTTTGCGGTTTTGGTGATGTGAGATTTTAGGTTCAGAGCACTGTCTACTGTGATGCCCAGATACTTGACTTTTTCTTTGACTACTATGTGTTTGTCTAGGATGCTGATAGTTTGTGGAGGTATGAAGGTGGGGTTCCTAGTGACGAACATTGCCTCAGTTTTGTTGTAGTTGACTGTTAAGTTGTTGGCTATGAGCCAGTCATTCATGTCTTCGAGGCATTTTGTTATTGTTGTAGTGTTTAGTGCTAGTAAGTTGATTGGAGCGTACACCATTATGTCGTCAGCATAAATGTGTTAGTGTAGTTTGTGGTGCTTGATGATGTTGCATATGGGCTCTATGTAGATGTTGAAGAGCATTGATGATAGGGCTGAGCCTTGTGGTATTCCTTGCGTGACGGGGAATTGTAGTGATTTCTTTTGGTTGCATTTGACTTGTTGCGTTCGTCCTTCCAAGTATGATGTAAACCACTTCAGGGTATTCTTGCATAGTCCTGTCTGTTGTAAGTGTTGCAATAGCTTAGTATGTGACACAGTGTTGAAGGCCGCCGAGATGTCCATGAACACTAGCACGAAGCCATTTTTTATGTTGTCCTTGCCTCTTAGGAGATTTCAAAGAGGGAGGTGAGTAGTGTTTCCACGCCGTGTTGGGGCTCAAATCCATGCTGGTGTATGTCCAGTGGGGCATTGATATCTATATGGTCCTGGAGTTTCCCTTGCACTGCCTTTTCCATGATTTTAGCAAGAAATGGCAGCTGGAGATGGGAAGGTATGATTTTGGTTCGGATGGGCTTAGATTGCTACTTTTAAGTATTGGTCGTATCATTGCGTGCTTAAGGGGTTGCGGCATGTATCCTTGTTGGAGTGAATCTTTGACAATTTTTTGAATGTGATGAGAGAGCTGGCTTTTTGTGGCTTTCATCCAAGTCACTGGGCATGTGTCCGACGGTGAAGTTGTTGTGTTTAGTCCAGATATAATGTCTTCTACTTGCTGCTTTGTTGGTATGTTGAAGCTGTCCCATGTTTGATGTTGCTTTATTATCGTGTGATTGTTTGTTTGTGGTGAAGTAGTGTATGTTTGGTTGGTATTTTTTGACTTCCAGTTGTTTGTCTCTGTATTGGGTTAGGAGGTTGTGTGATTTGTCCCCTCTCCATTTTCTTTCCAGTCTTCTGAGTGTGCGCTTTGCAACTCTGATTTCATGTGAGTACCATGGGGTGTTGGATCTCTTGTGTGTTTGTGGTTCTTTGGTGGCTGGGGCAGATGCTGCGTTGGATACTATTGTGTTCCATTCTTCGATGTTTAGGTCCAGGGTGTCTTGTTCCTGTTGAAGTTGTTGGGTGATTTCGTTTATGAATGAGTCTCTGTTAAATGTTTTAAACCGTCTAGTTATTCTTTCATCTTCTTTGCATTGGGTGAGGTTATTCAGGGTCATGGTGAATTCAATTACATGGTGGTCTGACCAGGGGACTGGCGTGATTGTTGGTTTTGTGGTCTTGTTCTGTTCAACTAGTTGCTTTGGCATGAAGACCATGTCCGGAGTTGTACCATGTTGGTGCAATGGGGCGTTAATTGTTTGGCAGTATTTTAATGACTCCTTGGCTTTTAAGAACATTGCGGTTTCTCTGGTGGGTGCGGATGTTAGGTTGTAGTCTCCTAGTGCAACGTGGGGTTTGTGTCTTCTGTTATGTGCGCATATCATTTTGATTACTGTGGATAGGTGTTCAGTTGTGGTTCCAGGTGGTCTGTATGTGAGGGAGATGGTTAGGTACTTATTGGCTATAGTGAGTGTGTTAGATTCAATTGTGTTAGTGGTGGTGATAGTTTTGAATCTGTATTCCTTTCTGGTAAGTATTAGTACTCCTCCTCCTCTCTTCTGTGCTCTGATGCAGTTAAATGCCGAGTATCCTGTTGGGGTTACTTGGTTTAATATGACCTGGTCTGAGTCGTCTAGCCAGGTTTCAGTGATGCATATTATATCAAGCTTCTTGTCGTGGATTAGGTCAAGGATGGTATTTGGTTTCTTCCTGATAGATCTGGTGTTTAGTAGTTATGATTGGGTTTGTGCGTTCATTATTTGTGTGGTGAGAGGGTGTATTACGTGTTGGGTTGTATGGTTTGTGGGCTGTATTCTTTGATTGTTGGCGTTCTTTGGATATGTGTGATGCTGGTGTGCATCTGGGTTGAGTGGTATGTGGGTTGATCAAGGGAATTTGTTTGTTGAGTCTGATGCTATGTGTGCAGAGTGCAAACATGTGGAGGAGTGTGAGGTAAGCCATGAAGCAGTGGGTAATGGAGTGCATTTTATAACTTGTATTTTACTGACCTGGGATAGGATTTGTGGTTTACTGACCTGGGTTCGACTTGAGTTATGTCCTGTAGTTATAGTTCTGTACTAGTAGTGGTATCTCTACTCTGTGTGTTGTGTTACTTGTGGTTAGTTCTTAGACTAGCTATGAGGTGGTAGTTGATTTAATAGAATTAATAGGCTTATGCGGCATGAGTTGTTTTACAAAGCAAGCAATGCAAATAATGGGTAGCAAGTTCTATGCAATTAATCTACAAGCAATGGATTGTCTAGGCAAGGTAACAGCATTAACTTATACAAACAGTGGATTGTCCAGGCAAGCAGTGGATTGTCCAGGCAAGGCAGGGCAGCAGAGTTAACTTACTAGCAGTGGATTGTCCAGGCAAGGCAGGGCAGCAGAATTAATTTAGATGAGGGTTTGGTACACAGATCATTGGCTGCTATTTGGTCTGCGCCTAAGGGCCACGCCAAAGGGCCCTCAGGCGAGGCCCTCAGGCATGGGCCCGCCCAGCGCAGGCCCGCCTGCCGGCGGCGTCCTTTTAAAGTTGATTCTCCGCCTCCCACAGCCCCGATTGGGCTGGAGCCTCTGAGCAGGAGGGTTTGCCGGTCCCGCTCAGGCGCTCGACCCCGATCGGGGGAGCTGGCCACGTGTGTGGTCCCTTCCCGCCGGCAGTGTCCTTTTTAAAGTGATTCTCCGCCTCCCACATCCCCAATTGGGCTGGAGCCTCTGAGCGGGAGGGTTTGCCGGTCCTGCTCAGGCGCTCGACCCCGAGGGATAAAACAAGGGGGAAAGTAAAGAAACAAGGAAATCAGGTGAGTCAAAATCCAAAAGCAGCAGTGAAGAGGTGAGTTTTCAGCCAGGATTTGAAAAGGGTCAGAGAAGGTGCCTGGCGTACAGACAGGTAGTTTGTTCCAGGCGTAAGGGGCAGGAAGGTGAAAGTCTGGAGTTAGCAATAGAAGAGAAGGGCACAGATAGAAGTGATTTGCCAGAAGAGCGGAGTTCCCGAGGGGGGGGGGGAGGGGTGTAAGGAGAGATAAGAGAAGAAAGGTAGTGAGGAGCTGCAGAGTGAATGCATTTATAGATCAGCAAGAGAAGTTTGAACTGGATGCGGAAACGGATAGGGAGCCAATGAAGTGACTTGAGAAGAGGGGTAATATTGGCATGACAAGGCTAGCGGAAGATTGGCCTTGAAGCCGAGTTTTGAACAGATTGAAGGGGAGAGAGATGATTCAAAGGGAGACCAGCAAGGAGTAGATTACAGAAGTCAAGACGGAAGGTGATTAAGGAGTGGATAAGTGTCTTAGTAGTGTGTTCAGAAAGGGATGGGTGGATTTTGTTGCTGTTATAGAGAAAGAAACGGCAGGTCTTAGCTATCAGATGGATGTGTGTGGGGAAGGAGAGAGAGGAGTCAAAGACAACTACAAGGTTGCGAGCCGAGGAAACAGGAAGGAGTAGAGAGTTATCCACAGAGACTGAGAAAGAAGGAAGAGGAGGGGAGGTTTTAGGGGGAAAGTTAAGAAGCTCAGTCTTGGCCATGTTCAATTTCAAAAGGCGATGAGACATCCAAACAGCAATGTCAGAAAGGCAGGCAGAGATCCGGGTCTGGATTGCTGGAGAGATTTCAGGCATAGAGAGGTAGATCTGTGAGTCATCAGCATAAAGATGGTACTGAAAGCCATGGGAAGAGATGAGCACACCAAGGGACTAAGTATAGAGAGAGAAAAGGAGCGGACCCAAGACAGATCCTTGGGGTATACCAATTGAGAGCGGGATAGCAGCAGAGGAGAATCCACCAGATCTAACACTAAAAGAGCGATGCGAGAGATAGGAGGAGAACCAGGATAGCACAGAGCCCTTAAAACCAAGCGAGGACAGAGTATTAAGGAGAAGGTTGTGGTCAACAGTGTCAAAAGCAGCAAAGAG
The DNA here is from genome assembly GCA_033557465.1 of Ichthyophis bannanicus. NCBI lineage: Eukaryota > Metazoa > Chordata > Amphibia > Gymnophiona > Ichthyophiidae > Ichthyophis > Ichthyophis bannanicus. The sequence continues at coordinate 341,884,577 of CM066032.1, forward strand.
GTCAAGAAGGATGAGGACAGAGTATAGGCCTTTGGAATTTGCCAGGAGTAAGTCACTGGAGACTTTGGCAAAAGCTGTTTTAGTAGAGTGTATAGGACGAAAGCCAGATTCTAAGATATCCAGGAGAGCATGAGTGGAGAAGAAGTCAAGGCAGCGGCAGTGAACCGCATATTCAGGTAGTTTAGAAACGAAGGGGAGGAGGGAGATGGATCAATAATTTGAAGGAGAGGTGGGATCAACACACACACACAAAATCTACTTTGCTTTTTCTCTTTGTTTTTTCTGCAAAGGAGAAGGTTTTTCTTGCAAATTTCTACCTGTCCTCAATCCTCTAGACTCACAGTCTAGTGGCAAACAACCTAAATTTTGGTTAGAAGCTTAGGAAAATCTAGCTAGTCTGTATTCCTTGCCTATCCTTTTTTAATCAGAAATTTAAGTGTAACCTCGATTCATATAGGGGGTTATTCTATGCTTCAAATAGCTATTTGTGCTGGCTCCTGCCCCTTACTATTTTCCCCGCCAGTTGTGCAGGGAAGTTAGATGGTGCGGGGAATGGGTGGCTGGGGGATGGAGTCTGGGCAGGCAGTGGGCGGTCACTGGCCCTGGACCTACATGGCCAATTCTAATGTTGGCCCTGTACATCCAGGGCTGGCAAAATGTCTGGAGAATTAATCCACCTTCAAGGTAGAATAACTTCCTTGGACGTGATATTTTGAACAGCCCAAGGCGCGAATGGGGCAGGGGGGGCCATTGATGAACCTTGACTGAGTTAGCCGGGGGCAGTCCTGCAGGTGGAGGCCAAACTGAATCGCAGTCCTAGCCTTCACGTGCAGGACTGTTTGCGATTATGATCCCAAGGGGCTAGACGTGTCCTGCGGGATCAGAATCACGATCCTCTCTGTGTGTGTGGTTCAGTCCGGACGCACAGAGGAGATCTATGTGCGGGACGCAATCGGGCCCATAAGATCTACTGGCCTCGGACACTTAAATTCCCACCCACCCCTCACCTCACCCACCCCAGGGTTGCACTTGCCTATATAGTCTTCATATCATACATAGTCATCTGTTCTCCAATTAATTGGAATGCCCACCTTTCTCCTTTTGTTAAAACTGCTTTATAATTCTCTCCATCAACATGTCGTATATTCAGTGCAATAACTGTGGTGCCTTCATTCTAAGAAGAAACATTTGGAACCTTAGAGCTTACCTTATATATCTCAAGCTATCTGCTATGAATAAAGAATTGACTCTATTCAGGGAAGAATTAGCTACAATGAAATGCTCCTCCCTTAGGTTACAAATTGAAAACAACTCACCACCTCTCCCACAATGAATCAAACATCCCAGGAATACATGGATCACAATGAGCTCTGGTAGTTTGTGATCTCTAACATGGAGACACCCTCTCCATCAAAAGATATCCCTGCATAATGCCTTCCCTGCCTTGGAAAATGAGAGTGCCCAATTAGTGGAAACTGAAGTGACCTTAAATGAGAAGGTTAACACTGAATCTACTGGTAATGCCCCAAATAGAAGCATAGAAACGTGACAGCAGAAAAAGGCCACATGGCCTATCTAGTCTGCCCTTCCATATCAACTATTATAATAGTCCCCTCGCTTCCCGTAGAGATCCTCTGTGCTTCTTTGAATTCAGATACTGTCCTCATCTCTACCACCTCTAATGGGAGACTATTACTACTACTACTACTAATCAGCACTTATAAAGTGCCACGCACGCAGCGCTGCACAGCTAACCTACAAGAGGTAGCCAACATACAAGAGACAGTCCCTGCCCATCAGAGTCATGCTCATCGGAGCTTACAATCTAGTTAGAACAGTACAGAGCATTTGTCAGTTCTGCGCAAGGTATGGTGTGGTACAGTTTGGTCTGTAATTTGGTCATAAACGTTGACGGGGGTTAGGGTAGGATGAGGAAGGAGTCAGGATCTGAATGCAACGGTGAAGAGGTGGGTCTTCAACCTGGATTTGAAGAGGGCCAGGGAGGATGCCTGGCGCACAGACGCAGGTAGGCTGTTCCAGGTGTGAGGTACAGCAAGGTGAAAGGAGCGCAGTTGGGAGTTTGCGGTGTTGGTGAAAGGCATTGATAGAAGTAATTTGTTAGCGGAGCGCAAATTTCGAGAGGGGACGTAGGGAGAGATAAGAGATGAGAGGTATTGAGGGGCCATAGAGTGAATGCATTTATAGGTCAGCAGGAGAAGCTTGAATTGGATGCGTAACTGGACAGGGAGCCAGTGAAGCGACTTGAAAAGAGGAGTAATGTGGGCATGGCGAGGCTGGCAGAAGATTAGTCGAGCAGCATGATTTTGTATAGATTGGAGGGGAAGGAGGTGGCTCACGGGAAGACCAGCGAGGAGTAGGTTGCAGTAATCGAGGCGAGAGGAGATTAAGGAGTGAGACTATTCCACGCATCCCATAAAGAAATATTTCTGCATACTAGTCCTGAGTCTATCCCCTTTCACGCTTATTCTATGTCCCCTCTTAGCAGAGCTTGCTTTTAATCGAAAGAAGCTCTCCTCCTGTGCATCTATGCCAGGGAGATATTTAAACATCTCTATCAAATCTCCTCTATCCCGCCTTTCCTCTAAAGTATACATATTAAGATTCTTAAGTCTGTCCTCATATGCTTTATAACGAAGACCACTAACCATTTTAGTAGCTACCCTCTGCACCGACTCAAACCTTTTTATATACTTTTGAAGGTGTGGTCTCCAGAACTGCACACAATGCACCAAAGACCTATACAGAGGCACTATCACCTCTTTTTTTTCTGCTGACCATTCCTCTCCCTATGCATCCAAGCATCCTTCTAGCTTTCGCCGTCGTCTTTTCTACCTGTTTAGCTACTTTAAGATCATCAGACACAATCACACTCAGGTTCCGCTCTTCTTTTGTGGACAGAAGTACTTCCCTCACTACACTGTATTGCTTCTTTTTTGCAGTCCAAATGCATGACCCTGCATTTTTTAGCATTATGTTTAATGTTTATGTTTAATTAAAACTTATTATACCCCCATAACGTGAGCTTCTGAGTGGTTTACAATCATATAAAAATGCAAGGCTGCAGGAAAACAGAAAGGAACGCTATTAAAATCAAAAGAATAGGACAGAGAAAGAGAAGAGGCATAAAGAACAAGTAATCAGATGCATCAACGAGGAGGCGGGTTTAGAGGGATGAGGAAGGGGGGGAAGGTCAAATGCAAGACAGAAAAGGTAAGTTTTTAGTTTCATTTTGAAGGACTTGAATGATAGTTCTAAACGGAGGAAGGGGGGGGGGGGAGTGATTTCCAGAGCCTGGGGCATAGAAAGTAAAATGCTGATGAACGAGTGGATTCCAAATGGGCTTGTGATGGGGAAGGAAGGGACATGCGGTTGATATGGATGGAACGGAGTGAACGGTGAGGGGTGTGAAAGTGAACCTGGTCTGCAAGGTAAAGGGGAGTACCTGTGTGAATTGCCCTGTGAACAAAAATAAGAACCTTGTACTGAATACAAAAATAAATGGGGAGCCAGTGCTGATGTATGAGGAGGGGGGGTGATGTGATCAAAACAGGAAGCGTGAGTTAAAATACGAACTGCGGTGTCCTGAACACCCTGAAGACGGGAGAGTTGAGATTGTGGAAGACCTGCCAAGGAAACATTGCAATAGTCAAGACGGGACATTACAAGAGAGAGTAGTAGTGTGGTCAAGGCAGAGGAAGAGAGAAAAGGACGGATGGCTCGTAATTGTTTGAGGGAAAAGAAAGAGCGCTGGACAACTGAAAAAATGTGTTCCTTAAAAGAGAGAGAAAAGTCAAGAACAACACCTAAATACTGAAGAGAGGAAACAAGAGGAATAGGCAATGTTGAGAATGTTGTTGTTGTAGATATCCCTAAGTCTGTTATGTTGACAGCTTTAGAGGGTGTTGTGGATCTTCCAGTTCTCCCCGTCGATGCGGAGATTACCTTAAGAGATCTTTGGGGAGTTTTAAAAAGTATAGATTCTAAAGTTTCCCTAGCTGTTAATTCCCTATCTACCTTTTCTCAGGAGGCTGCTATGTCTATTCAGCAGCTCGATGAGAAAATTTCTTTGACTGATCTGAAAGTTAGTAAATTAGAATCTCAGGTGCTTCCATTGCAATCTATTAATGTGGCTGGGATTAAAGATTCTTTGATTTTACATACCAAATTGGAAGCCCTTGAAAATTCTTCCCGGATGTATAACTTGCGGTTCTTGAATTTTCCCTTTTCCTCTCTTTTGTCGGCTAAAATCTTGTTGGATAAATACCTTAAGGAAGTACTAACTATAATGGATCCTGTTGATGTTACACAAATTTACTATGTTCCCTCTGGATCTAAGAAGGTTAGTCCCACTGAGGGGGAGTTCGATGTGGTAGCACCATCTATATCAAATTTGACTGCCTTTTTGGAGGATTCCCTTGATATTATCACTCAAAGGTCCACATTGCTGGTAACCTTTACATCTATTCTTGTGAAACAATGTATCCTTAAAGCTTTTTTTAAGGTGAAAACTGCCAAGTTCTGTGGTCAATCGATTAGTGTTTTTCCTGATGTTACACGTGGCACCCAGCTGCGTCGGCGGCAGTTTTTGAATCTAAAGCCCCGTGTTTTGGCGCTGGGTGCCACGTTTCTCTTACGTTTCCCGTGTAAATGTGTTATCAAATACAAGGGAGACTCTTATGCATTCCTAGATGTTTCCCATTTGGAAAAATTTCTTTCTGATCGGCAGAGTATAGTTGGGGACGGTATAGTTGGTGATTAGAATGGCCTCCAATTGTAGCCCTTTATTGAGCTTGTTTTCTTAATTTATCTTTTTTCTTTAACTTTAATGCTGTTAGTCTCCCGTAATGTGGACTAGATTATTGCTCCTTGTTTATATTTAGTTGCTTTATTGGTTTCTTATATTGTTTGGTTGTTGTTAATGACTAAAATCACATAAATAAAAAAAAAAAAAGAGGAATAGGCAAGGAGGAAAAAGAAGGGGCACAAGTAGGGGAGGGACTCTCAGCAGCCAAATTGTAGATCATTCTTCAAGCTTAGCTAGATCCCTCCTCATGTTGTCTACTCCTTCCTGGATGTCTATTCTATTGCAGATTTTTGTATCATCCGCAAAGAGGCAAACCTTACCCGACAATCCTTCTGCAATATCACTAACAAAGATGTTAAAAAGAATCGGACCGAGGACAGATCTCTACAGCACTGGTAACCTCCCTCTCCTCAGAGTGAGCTCCATTTACCTGTACCCTTTGTCGCCTCACACTTAACTAATTTCTAATCCAATCAGTAACTTTAGGGTCCATCCCTAGGGTGCTCAGTTTGTTTATAAGTCGCCTGTGTGGAACGGTGTCAAAGGCTTTATTGAAATCCAAGTAAACCACATCTAGGGCTCTCCCTCGATCCAACTCCCTGGTCACCCAGTCAAAGAAATCAATCAGATTTGTCTGACAAGACCTGCCTCTGGTGAATCCCTGCTGCCTCCGATCCTGTAATCCATTGGACTCCAGAAACCTCATTATTTTCTATTTGAGCAGTGTTTCCAATAATTTACTCATCACAAACTAGCCTGTAGTTTTCAACCACATCCTTACTTCTGCTTTTGTGTACATGTGCCTCTTGTCAGTCCTTTGGCACCACTCCCAACTCCAAAGGGGCATTGAAAAGGTCAGTCAGTGAAGCTGCTAGAATATTCCCAAGTTTCTTCAGTATTCTCGAATGTATCCCATCCGGTCCCATTGCTTTGCCTACTTTTAGTTTAGCTAGTTCCTCCTGAACACAGTCTTCTAAAAATCATTCGAGATCCCCATCACTTCTGTACCTATTTGTGGGTATTTTCTGAGATCCTGCTCCTGGCCCTTCATCTGTGAACGCAGAACAGAAATATTTGTTAAGCAATTCTGCTTTGTCCTCATCAGCTTTTGCATATTCCTTCCCTTCACCCTTGATTCTGATAATACCACTTTTGCCCTTCCTCTTCTCAGTAACATATCTGAAAAATGTCTTATCTTCCCCCCCTTTTATTTCGTTGGCTATTTCTTCTTTTAGTATCTTTGCTTTCCTGACTATTTTGCTAGCTTCTCTAAATTTTTCCTGTGATCCGCTCTCTGTGATCTCTTGTATTTCATGAAGGCATCCTCCTTCTTCTTTTCCTTTTCAGCTACTTTGAGAACCATAGTGGCCTCCTTTTATCTTAATTTACCTTTCTAACAAAAAGGGTAGTTGTCCTTAAAATATCCCCTTTCAGTTTTGCCCACTGTTTTTCTACATCCCCCCAGCTGTTCCTATCCCACTAATGACTCCTTGAGATATTGGCCCATCTTAGCAAAGTTAGTTTTCCTAAAATCTAAGACCCTGACTTTTGAAAGGATTTTATTAGACCTAGCCCTAATACTGAACCACACCATCTGGTGATCACTGGATGGTAGATGATCTCCCATTATAACATCAGAAACAGTTTTACCACTGTTAAGCACTAAGTTCAGTATGGCCCTTCACATGTGTATTCTGTTGTCAGTTGCCTGAATTGTTCTCCATGTAGAGAATCCAGGATCTCCTTACTTCTAGATGACACCGGAGCAGGGATGTGCCAATCCACATCCGGCATATTGAAATCACTTATCAATAGCACTTCCCCTTTCCTAGTAATGCTACATATGTCTTCTATTAAATCTCCATCTCCCTGTGAGGATGGTCTGTATATCATGCCAATGCAAATTGATTTCTCTTTCCCTCTTTCTAGTTTAACCCACAGTGACTCCTCTCTCCATTTTAAGTCCTATAATTATATAGCTTTATTGTGATTTTTTTTACATATAGTGCCACTCTTTTTCCCCTAACCTTCCTGAATAAGGTATAGCCTGATATAATTACATCCCAGTTGTCCAGGAACCATGTCTCTGTAACCGCCATTAAATCCAAGTCAGTCTGTTCTGTTAAAGCCTCAACATCTGGGATCTTATTTCCTATGCTACAGGCGTCTATACACACTGCTATCCCCTTTTACCCATTTCTAAAGAGATATTTAATGTTTCACTTACCTGGAGGTTTTCACATACCTGCAGGCTTTCTTCACCTAGCCCCAATGAATCTAGTTTAAAGCCCTCTTCAGTAGGTTAGCCAGTCTGCTACCAAAGGCATGTTGACCCTTCTTGGACAAATGGATGCCATCTCTGCAGCCCTTGGAACATCACCCCATGGTCCAGGAAACCAAAACACTCTAAATGACACCATCCATGCAGGCATGCATGTATATCCAGGATGTGAGCTTCTCTGCCTCTGCCTTTACCCTCAACAGGGAGGATTGAAGCGAACACCTCCTGCATACCTATTTGCTTCACCCTCTGTCCCAGAGTCATGAAGTCACTTTTGATACTCTCAGAGGGATACCTAGCAATATCATTAGTGCCAATGTGGATGAGCAACATCAGGTAATAGTCAGTGAGATTGATGAGTCTTGGCAAACTCTCCGTAACATCTCAGATTTTGGCACGTGGCAGACAGCACACCTCTCTGAACATCAAGTCTGGTTGGCAGATGGACGCCTCAGTACCTCTCAGATAAGAGTCACAAACCTCCATTACCCTTTGCTTCCTTGCGTTCACTGATTCTGCAACTTTGGGATTCTCAAGCTCTGGTTCTTCCCTTTCCTGGGATGCTTTCACCTCTTCCACTTCTAGGGCTGCATAATAGTTCTTCAATTCAAGGGCTGTAGGAGTTGGATTGGTGATTCTGCATGCCCTGGTAACTCGTGTCCAGCTTTTGTCAGTCTGCAAGCTCCCATCTTCACCTCTCTGGGGGAGCTTGGATGTTTCAAAAAGCATCTCATCAGTGTACTTCTCACTGTCTTGAATGCTCCTCAGCCTCGCCACCTCTTCTCTTAGCTCCTGAGAGCTTCAGGAATCCTGCAGATGGAACCTGTCCTTCAACTGGCATAGAGATCTCTGTCTGGACAGAGGCAGAGGCTGTAATGGGGGCAACAGCTCTGACAATACGATTCTTCGCTGCCATGTGCCAGTTGGTGGAGTTTTGGTACCTTGCTTGCAACTGAGTTCCTGCTTGGAACAGAAAATCACAAAACAGGAAACTCTTATTACTTGGAGACTACATCATCAGAGGGATTAACTTGGGAACACAGTCCATGGGACAGATGATGGTCAAATTCCTCCCAGGTTCTTCAGCCAGGATGAATGCAAACCAAAGTGTTAACATAGTTACTGCAGAAAGTAAGCATTCCAAAATTGATGATGATATCCAGTTGGGAACAAATGACCTGGCAAGGAACAGTGGGCCCAATATTAAAATGGCATTTACACTGTTTTCAGCCCAGTAAACCATGTAAATGCCTGTAATCGGGATATTTAACAGCACTTACATAGTTAGTGTCATTGAATATCCTCTTCAAAGTCCATTACATGCCCCAATGCTCTACTGTTAGCATTGGGGCATGTTGGGGGTATTCTGGGGTGGAGTGGAGGCAGAGACTGCTGCTAACCGGGTTGTGGCGATATTGCACTGCTCCCCGATTAGAGATCCGCAGCTAAATCTAGGCCAGCTTTTGGCTCATTTAGTTTAGCCACGGATGCTAACCAGGTAGTACTGCAATATTGCCGCTACCCAGTTAGCCTCGGCGGCTCTGGAGCATGTGTGGTGATGCCGGATATTCAATGCCATTGCCATGGCATTGAATATCCGGTGTTAAGCGTTGGCAGGCATGGCTATGTGCCACAGCGGTGCATAGTCTGCCCAATACAATATCGAGCCCAGTATCTCTACAGTACATTCAGCTTTTGGGGGGAAAACTTAAACCCATAGTCAACACTATAGCATTCTCAGAAGTTCTACCTATTCATGATAAGGGGGAAGAGAGGCTGCATCACATTGCCAACTTTAATATGTGGCTCCAAACCTGGTGTAAACAAGAAGGATTTAGAGATATAAGCAACTGGGACAATAGATGGAACAACAAAAGGCTGTACTGTGTTGATGGACTGCATCTCTCTGTGGCAGGAAAAAGGATCCTAAGTGAAAAATTCAGACAATATGAGGACAAGCATTTAAACTAGGGAATGGGCGTGACAGATGGGAAAAAACAAATTCAGGACATCACTCCAAGCAAGAACATAATAACATTGGTAATAGTCATCATATTAATCCACACATCAATGACAAGTGGGAAGAGAAGTCTGGAACAAAATCCATCCAAAATACAAGCAAGCGAACCAACAATTGCTGGAAGGCAATGAGTATAAATATTCAAAGTCTAGCCAACAAATTTTCTTTATTATTCTTTATTCTTTTTTATTCTTTATTGGCAACATTTGATATACCGCCCATTACTGGAGTATTAAAGCGGTGTACAACAGAAAATTTGGGCTACGGGAAAGTACAGAAGGAAAAGGAACGCCACTAAATTGATAGGAAAGTAATAGAAAAGAAAGGGAGAAAGATAGTCAAGGACAGATAACAATCAAACAAGAACGCTGAGGGAAGAGACACAGGGGAAGGAATGGGTGAGCAGGGGGGGAGGGGGGGAGGGATTATAATGGATGAGGAGAACCCGTAGTGTTGAGTAATTGGTGGCAGAGAGCATAGTGAACAGATTATGAATGGCTGGAGGGAGTGGGAAGGTCGAAGGCCTGGCAGACGAGATCTGATCTGGAAACCCTGATGGTGGAAATAGACTTGAACATTTTGGCCATTACAGAAGCATGCTGTAACAAGTCACATGAATGGGATATAGCAATAGCTGGCTATAATTTCTTTAGAGGAGATAGAGAAGGCAGAAAAGGAGGAGGAGTAGCCCTATATATCAAAAGCAATATTAAAGCCTCTGAAATGTAGGGAATGTGTGGAAAAGAAGAAGTGCTGTGGATTGTGTTGGAAAGAGGAGATGGCACTATCATCACACTGGTGTAGTCTACGGGCCTCCAACTCAAACTGAGGAAATGGATAGATAGCAACTTTTGTAATAGCAATGATCAACTATGAAGGGAGAAGTGATCATATTGGGTGACTTTAATCTATCAGATGTGGATTGGAGTATTCCTTTTACAAATCTGGAAAGAAGTAAAAAATTGTAGATGCCTTCCAAGAAGCAATGCTCAGATAACTGGATTTAGTATCACTAATGGAGATAGTGTGTCAAATGTCCAGGTGGGTGCCCATTTGAGCAACAGTTATCATCACACAGTGTGATCTGAGGTAAAAGCCAAGGCGGAGTCCAATCACAGCAAACTCAAAGTCCTAGATTTCAAAAATGCTGACTTTAGTAAAATGGGAAAGTACCTGAAGGAGAAGTTGGCTTGGTGGGAGGAGATAAAGGAAGTGGAAATGCAGTGGGCTAAACTAAAATAGGCAATAAAAGGAGCAACAGATATATATTTAAGGAAAGTAAATAAAAACAAGAGGAAAAGGAAACCTCTATGGTTCACCAAAGACGTGGCTGCACAAATAATGGCAAAAAACACAGCTTTCAAAAAATTCAGAAGATCACAAAAAGAGGAACACAGAAAAGAATACATGATAAAGCTAAAAGAGACAAAGAGAGAGATAAGGATAGCAAAAGCAAAGATGGCTAAAGATGTTTAGCATGGAGACAAAACATTTTTCAGGTATATTCAGGAGAAGAGGAAGAACAGAGGTGGAATTGCAAGACTCAAAAGTGCCGAGGAGGGATTTGTGGAAAGTGACATTGAAAAAGCAAAAATGCTAAACAAATACTTCTGTATTCATGAAAGAAAATCCTGGAGAAAGACCACATATAACTGACAAATATACATATAGGAATGGAGTAGATACCACACCATTCACAGAAGATGATATGTTTGAACAGCTTGTAAAACTGAAAGCGGACAAGGCCATGGGACCAGATGGGATACTGAAAGAGCACAGAGAGGTTCTAGCAGGACCTTTAAAGGATCTTTTTAATAGATCCTTGGAGACAGGAGAGGTTCCACAGGAGTGGAGAAGGGCTGATGCGGTACCTCTTCACAAAAGTTGTAATAAGGATGAGGTAACAAACTATAAGCTGGTAAACCTTACCTTAGGTAAGAAAGGTAATGGAGGCGCTCTTGAAAGAAGACTTTCTGGAAAACAATGGATTGCATGATCTGAGGCAACATGGTTTTGCCAGGGGAAGATCATGCCAAAAATTGTGATTAAGTTCTTTGACTGGGTGACAGAGAACAAGATAAAGGGCACGCGATGGATGTGACATATCTAGATTTCAGCAAAGCCTTTGATACTGTTCCTCATAGGAGGCTTATCAATAAACTGGCCAGCCTGGGGATGGGTCCCAAGATGATGAACTGGATCAGAAACTGATTGACTAACATACAACAGTAAGTGTTGGTAAATAGAACTCACTCAGACGAAAGGAAGGTGTGTAGTGATGTGCCTCAGGTATCAGTCCTGGGACCGATACTGTTCAATGTATTTGTGAGTGTTATTGCGGAAGGTTGACTGAATGGAAAAGTCTGCCTTTTTGCAGATGACATGAAAATTTACAACAGAGTGGACATTTCTGAGGCAGTGGACAACATGAGGAAAGATCTAAACACACGAGATGAATGGTCTCATGTTTGGCAATTAAGATTTAATGTGAAGAAGTGAAGTGTCATGCACTTGGGATGCAGAAATCCAAAGGAATTGTATGCAATAGGGGGAGAGAGGTTGGTGTGCATGGACCAGGAGAGGGGCCTCAGAGAGCTAGGGGCATGTTTACTAAAAACCGCTAATTTGCGTGCCGCACTTTAGCGCACTAAAAGCAGCACTTAAGTGCTCTTAAGCACCCCGCAAACGTGCGAGGAACCCCTGCACCCGTGCGCGTCACACTAACGGGTGCCGCACAAGTACGGGCCTGCAAATGTCCGATAGAGGCATGGAAAGGCTAACGGAGGGCGGAGGAAGGCCCCGGAGGGGCGGAGAGAAGGGGTTAATGGGCGGGGAAGGGGAGGGGAGAGGCGCCCCGCACATTATCGGGTGCTGAATTTCAAAGAAAAAATAGCGCGAGTGAATCACTCGCGGTAGAATGCATTTAAAGGGAAGAGAAACCATTTCCGTCAGCAATGTACAGCAAAACCGGGGAAACCTGAAAAACGTGAGCAGTGTGATACATGTGCACAGCCCAAACGTGGAATTAAAAATAGAAAAGGACCACAACAAAAATTGTAAAAATAGGAATTCAGCTGGGGAACAGTTATAGTAATGGTCAAAACTAAAAAACACACCCAGGAAAGCTCCAGCAAAAAGAAATGAGTTTCGGAAAGGTGTACGGAGCGGAGACTCTTCCAAAAAACATTTCCTTTTTGTTGGAGCTTTCCTGGGAGTGTTTGCTATGGTTGCCCATTAATATCACTGTTGCCCAGCGTGGTGATATTGTGTCCACCATTTTCCGTGGTCATTTACGTGGTTTATGTGCACGTTTGTCACCAGACAGGGTGCATGTGCCCACAGTAAAAAGGCGTAGAGCAGGGTTTGCGACTCCATCCTGCCAGGTTTACTACCTCCAGGGGCTGCACTGTCTCTGTGGGAATAGTATGGTGCAGCGGACAGAGCCAGTGCCTCTAGGACCAGAGGGTCAGAGGTTCAAATCCCAGCTGGGGCACTTGCCAACCCAATCCCTATATTTTACCCACCACTAAACAAAGATAGCGCAGAAACCCTTGTATTGCAGGGAACATAAGCATGGGGAAAACACCCATATTTTACCCAACACCGCACACACACACCACAACAATGGGCATTACCTACAGCCAAGTCCCCCAAATGCAGTCCCGTACTGCCACATTGCAATCAGGTCATCTGCTTTTTCTGAGAGAAGCTCATGCCAGCATGTTGGCGGACGAGTACATGTGGTGCAGGAGGCAGTGGCTGCTATCCACAGAAGACAGAGGCCTAGCCATGTGCAGGCTGGCACAGTCCACTGCAATAGACAGGCCCTGCCGGATCCACAGTCATGGATGTTCCAGGGAATCCAGCCAATCTGTGGCTACACGGTGGTGCAGTGCACACAGACAGTGCATGCAAGAACAGAAGGTCATAGGTTCAAAGCCCAGCTGGGGCTACCACATATTTTTCCCACAACTAAACAGTGATAGTAAGGACACACCTTTCGTGGCGAAGACATATGCAATGGTAATACGTCTATCTTTTACCCCACTGAGCACAGACACCATGAACAGGGGCAGTACCTAGAGCAGAATCTCCCAAATGCAGTCCTGGTGGGCCACACACCAGTCAGGTTCCATGCTGCCACTCATACAAATGCCTGTGCTGTATATCTATGCACCACCCCCATGGCATGTAGATGTAGCTCATGCATATTCATGAGGGACAGCAGGAAAACCCGAACAGTGTGATGCAAACCTGGACTGGAGTTGGGAATCTCTGCCGTAAAGCAGCAGCCAACAGGGCCAGACACACCCACACCCACACCCACAGGCCCCATTGGCCAATGTCTCCTGGAGAGGCAGAACATTGGACCCTGCGTGCATCTCCCAATACTAGCACCTGCATACCTTAGCAATGTCACCCTGCACCTGAGGTATACGGTACACAGCTTTGAGATGTTTGCTAGGAGTACTGGCAGATAGATATCCATACGTTACGCACATACTGCTAGTTGACCCCATCAGAACAATCTGTGAGGTGTTTGCGGTGCGTGCTCCAGGCCTGGCCTCTGACGGTGTTTACCACCCTGGGGAGTGACCCCCAGCAGTACTGCGTACCATATCCATGCCTTGGCATGCCCAGGACCGGTTTGTTGGGCAAGGCTAATTATCTCCTCAATAGTAGCACCATGATGGCATAGGTGTGGAAGTGTGTGTCTGTCTATACAGTGGGTGTTGGCTGCAAGCCCCTTCCACAGCCCACACTGCCAGCACTGTTGCCAGTAGTGGCCTGCCAATGTGCATAATGAGTAGCAAGGGACCATGGGTACATCTCAGACAGGGTGGGCTGACCAGGATGCAGCTGCACAGGGCATAGGGCACTGACAGGGACATGGTAGTGCCCGGCCACCACCTACACAGACAGGGTGACCTCTGTATGTGCTGCTGAGGGATCACTCTCACCCTGAGTGTGCAGTGACGGCAGCATGGCTGGGCACACCCATAGTGCTGTATTGTGTTTCTCTCATGTGATATATATGGGTTTCCTGTTGGGGCCTCTTCACTGACTTATCTGCTTGTGTGTGCTGCTGCCCCAGTTGTGGGTGCCTGCATTTCCATCAGGACCAACCAGCAGACTGTGCACAGATGGTATGTGTCTTGATGGAGTGCCTTGCAGGGTGCAGTGGCTGATGGCTTGCTGCAGGAGAATATCAGATAGTGGTGGCGTGCATCTGTGAATATCCAGGCCTAATGTCTGTCTGATATTGTGTTATGGATATGTGTGGAGCTGCTTGGACTGCCCTGTAGGGTGTCTGTTTCCCCAGCAGGACCAGGGTTGATGGTCCACTTTGCTGCCATGGGGAGGGGGGGGTCCACTAACTGAGGCAGACAGAGATCTCCAGGATGTTTATGCAGCACCTACCTATTTCACAGGTTCTTGCTGCTTTGGAGGTCTGGCATGGCCGCATTCAGCTATGTGAGGTGTTGTGGACCTGGTCCTGGGCGCAACATCACACACTCAGGGTGAGCACAGTTACCGCACAATGTGATGTTGTTTAGCTACTCTTTGCCGTTTGTCCACCCACTCAGAACACCCTACCAGGCCGAGGTGCTGTGTGGGTGCACACGGACACCTCCCCGTACCAGGCCGGGGAGCTTTAGGGATGCATTTCCCATCCTGTGTGCATCTGTGGACAGCTGATTTGCATTTGCAGTGCATCATGGGTACGGGTGGCCTAACCCTATCCTGTTTACAACAGCAGACTGTCTGTGAGGTGACGTGCAGGCTATCTGCAGCCAGCCAGGGGCTTGCTTACAGCTATAGAGCTGTAGCACAATGGTTACGTCACTGCCTGTGCAGCCAGCGGTCATAGGTTCAAACCCAGAGTGGGGTTCTGTGATAGGGTTGTCCAATGCTTTTCTTTTAATTTACTGTACATATGTTGATGCCAGCAATTACACCCTCAGCGTACTGTACCCATAAGGTGCCTCTGTGGGTGCTTTATGGGGCGCCCTATAGGGCACTTTATGGTTGGCATCCATATAGGGTGCACTATACATTATCCTGTGTCGCAACATACATGCTGCCCTATAGGGGACATTCTAGGGTGCCTTGGCGGACGTTGCACTGTAACATGTGCCTTACAGGCCGCTCTATGTTAACATGCTGTGAGAGTGGGTTTGCTAGTAGTTATCACAAAATAAAATTAATAAGCCTCCAGCACTCCACAACATAAAACATACTGCCTTAGCTACCCTTTTTCACAGGGCACTGTGAGGGATTGAACCTGTGGCCCCTGCACCATTGGTCAGTGTCTTAACCATTGTGCTGTAGCTGTGTTCTTTTGCTTTGGCATCAGCGCGCCGCCTTGTGCTCTTCAGCGCGCCGTCTTGTGCCGCCCAAAATTAACAGCACCTTAACTTGCACTGCATCCTACAGCAATAATGCCCATAACAGGTCATGTTTCCTTTTAGCCATGTTCATTGGGCACAGTGGGGGATCAAACCCATGATCCCTGCATGGGTGGTCGGTGTCTTACCCATTGTGCTATGGCTCTGTTCCTGTTCTTGCACATCAGCGCGCCACTTCTGCCGCACACTATTAAACTGCCTCCTCACACATCAGCACGCAGCCTTATGCCCATCAGCGCGCCGCCTTGTGCCGCCCACAATTAACAGTGTGCCGCCTTGTGCCGCCCACAATTAACAGTGTGCCGCCTTGTGCCGCCCAACAAGAGCAGTGCGCCGCCTTATGCCGCCCAACAAGAGCAGTGCGCCGCCTTATGCCGTACAAAATGTACAGTGCGCCGCCTTATGCAGTCCAAAATTATGTTGCCTCCTGAACCACTTTTACACATTCAAGGTTGTGCCTCAGCTGGCCTTTTCCTTTGTGCACAATGGGGGATTGAACCTGTAGCCCCTGCACCATTGGTTAGTGTCTTCACCATTATGCTATGGCTCTGTTCCTGTGTATGGACATTTGCGCACCGCCTTATGCTGTCCACAACTAACAGCGCACCGCCTAATGCTGCCCAAAACGCACAAGATGAACAGCGCGCCGCCTAATGCCGCCTAACATTTACAGCACATCGCCTAATGCCCCCCATATCTGGCAGCGAAACGCATAATGACGCACAAAAGTAGTTACTGCCGCCCAAACGTTACAGCGCGATGCCGAAGGCCGCAAAAAAATAGTGTGCCTCCTAAAACATTTGTTACCCATTACTATTCATGCCTCAGCCAGAGGTTTTTGGTTGTGCACACTGGGGGATTGAACCCATGGCCCCTGCACCATTGGTTAGTGTCTTCACCTTTGTGCTACGGCTCTGTTCCTGTGTATGGACATTTGCGCACCGCCTTATGCTGTCCACAACTAACAGCGCACCGCCTAATGCTGCCCAAAACGCACAAGATGAACAGCGCGCCGCCTAATGCCGCCTAACATTTACAGCACATCGCCTAATGCCCCCCATATCTGGCAGCGAAACGCATAATGACGCACAAAAGTAGTTACTGCCGCCCAAACGTTACAGCGCGATGCCGAAGGCCGCAAAAAAATAGTGTGCCTCCTAAAACATTTGTTACCCATTACTATTCATGCCTCAGCCAGAGGTTTTTGGTTGTGCACACTGGGGGATTGAACCCATGGCCCCTGCACCATTGGTTAGTGTCTTCACCTTTGTGCTACGGCTCTGTTCCTATATTGCCCAGCAGCGCCCCACTTAGCCTTCCCACGCGCTAATGTGGGCCCCGCACATTAACGCGATGCGCACACGTACTGTCGTTTTTTTTCCTTGTTCTGCCTGAACCGCCCACTCCTTATATGGCACACGCACACTAACGGGGACCCGCACATTTTCGGAGTTTAGTAAACATGCCCCCTAGTGTCTGAGGATGTCAAGGTGGCGAAAAAATACAGCAAGAAGGTAGCTAAAGCCAGAAGGATGTTGGGCTTCATACAAAGAGGAATAACTAGCAGATAGGAGGAGGTATGAGTGCCCCTGCACATTTGATGAGGCGTCACTTGGAGTATCGTGTTCAATTTTGGAGACTATATCTCACAAAGGATATAAAAAGGCTTGAAACGGTTCAGAGGAAGGTGACCAAAATGATTTTGAAGCTGTGTCAGATGACATATGAGAAGAGACATGAAGACCTAAATATGTATACCCTAGGGGAAAGGAGAAACGGGGGAGATATGATACAGACATAAATACTTAAAGGGAATCAATGAATGAACAAACAATCCATTTTCAAAGAAGGGGAAGCTGTAAACTAGAGGGCATAATATGAAGCTGCAAGGGGGTAAAGTTAAAAGCAACATCAGGAAATACTTTTTCACTGAAAGGGTGGTGGATGCTTGGAATGCCCTCCCGATGGAGGTGGTGGGGGCAAATACAGTGATGGAATTCAAAATGGCATGGAACAGACACAGTGGGTCCCTTTATAGCAAAAGGATAAAATCAAAGCAAACTTAAATATCTTTTATATTTCAACAAATAGAGGGGGTGACCTGCATGGAGCAGGAGGTACAACCTCAAACAAAGGCAAAGAGGGGGGTGATCTGTACGGAGTGGTGGGTACATCCTCTCTAGCCACCTTACTGGGCAGACTAGATGGACCATACTGGTCGTTATCTGCCTTCATGCACTATGTTACTTCCAATGAATTCAGATATGTCTCATGGGCCTGACAGCAGTATACGACGAAGCTCTGCTAACAGTCAAGCACTGCAGAAAGGAATTTCCTGTCTGTAATAATGTAAACTCAGTCCAAGGAGAATGCTGCTGTCACTTGATCAGCACTGGAAAGCCCACGCTATTCAGCAGCTGAAAGGGAAACTACAGATCACCACATGACCCTGAAAAATCCCTACTACAGCTCTATTGTGTAACCGTGTTTGATGTTCTGAAAACCCAACTGGTAGGAAATCTCTGAGGATAAGTTTAGGAGCCGGAGCTTCATAGTAACCATAGATCTGATAGTGCTGGTATGTGACTGAGAATGCCAAATGCACAATATCAACTCTAATTTGTTAAGCCAATGTAAAAAATGATTATGTGTAGATTGTGTTCCAGTTTCAAGTATTTCATTCTTACACTTGGCCAGAACACAGCGAAATTTAATTAAGAAGCAAGTGCTATGACTTCCCCGCTTCTTTTCTAGACAGCTTAAGGAAAATACGCTTGAATACAAATGCATTAATCTGTACAGTGTAGCCTCGTTTGTGAGCAGATTTCCCCCTGAGGGAATTTCTTTACAAAACATTGCTGCATAAGCTGGTCATGTGGTGGATCTGCAGTTTCTCTTTCGGGGTTTGGCAGTCATTGACAGGCTCAGCTGCTGAACAGCGTGGGATTTCCAGGGCTGATCAAATGACAGCGAGATAAAATATCCCCTTTCAGTTTTGCCCACTGTTTTTCTACATCCCCCCAGCTGTTCCTATCCCACTAATGACTCCTTGAGGTATTGGCCCATCTTGGCAAAGTTAGTTTTCCTAAAATCTAAGACCCTGACTTTTGAATGGATTTTATTAGACCTAGCCCTAATACTGAACCACACCATCTGGTGATCACTGGATGGTAGATGATCTCCCATTATAACATCAGAAACAGTTTTACCACTGTTAAGCACTAAGTTCAGTATGGCCCTTCACATGTGTATTCTGTTACCAGTTGCCTGAATTGTTCTCCATGTAGAGAATCCAGGATCTCCTTACTTCTAGATGACACCAGAGCAGGGATGTGCCAATCCACATCCAGCATATTGAAATCACTTATCAATAGCACTTCCCCTTTCCTAGTAATGCTACATATGTCTTCTATTAAATCTCCATCTACTTCTACCTGTGAGGAGGGTCTGTATATCATGCCAATGCAAATTGATTTCTCTTTCCCTCTTTCTAGTTTAACCCACAGTGACTCCTCTCTCCATTTTAAGTCCTATAATTATATAGCTTTAATGTGATTTTTTACATATAGTGCCAGTCTTCCTCCCCTATCCTACCTCAATATGGTATAGCCTGGTATAATTACATCCCAGTTGTCCATGAACTATGTCTCTGTAACCGCCATTAAATCCAAGTCAGCCTGTTCTGTTAAAGCCTCAACATCTGGGATCTTATTTCCTATGCTACAGGCATTTATACACACTGCTATCCCCTTTTACCCATTTCTAAAAGAGATATTTAATGTTTCACTTACCTGGAGGTTTTCACATACCTGCGGGCTTTCTTCACCTATTCCCAACGAATCTAGTTTAAAGCCCTCTTCAGTAGGTTAGCCAGTCTGCTACTGAAGGCATGTTGACCCTTCTTGGACAAATGGATGCCATCTCTGCAGCCCTTGGAACATCATCCCATTGTCCAGGAAACCAAAACACTCTCAATGACACCATCCACGCAGGCATGCATGTATATCCAGGATGTGAGCTTCTCTGCCTCTGCCTTTACCCTCAACAGGGAGGATTGAAGCGAACACCTCCTGCATACCTATCTGCTTCACCCTCTGTCCCAGAGTCATGAAGTCACTTTTGATACTCTCAGAGGGATACCTAGCAATATCATTAGTGCCAATGTGGATGAGCAACATCAGGTAATAGTCAGTGAGATTGATGAGTCTTGGCAAACTCTCTGTAACATCTCAGATTTTGGCACGTGGCAGACAGCACACCTCTCTGAACATCAAGTCTGGTTGGCAGATGGACGCCTCAGTACCTCTCAGATAAGCAACTGGGACAATAGATGAAACAACAAAAGGCTGTACTGTGTTGATGGACTGCATCTCTCTGTGGCAGGAAAAAGGATCCCCTCCCCTTCCCGTGCCCATCTCCAGGTCACGCGTCATTCTGCATTTTATTTTGCCGGTCCTGCACACTGGAACTCCCTCCCCTCTTCCCTCCGCCTGGAATCACAATTTACAGTCTTCAAACAAAACCTCAAAACTCACTTCTTCTCCCTAGCATTCAATCTCCCCTCCCCTTTTGTATGAGTCTGCTCCCACTGTACCTACCTGCCTTTTGTATCCTGTCCTGTATTTCTTTCACTTCAGCCTTCTGTCCTTTATAGATTGTATATTTCTTTTTCTCTCTGGCTTTGGCCAAAGGTTTTATGTATTATGTTTTATGTTTTGTGTAATTTATGTATTTTATGAATTTTATGTATTTTATTATTGTACACCGCCTTGATTGTTCCAGAAAGGCGGTTTTTATCAAATGATTAAACCTTAAACCTTAAGTGAAAAATTCAGACAATATGTGGACAAGCATTTAAACTAGGGAAAGGGCGTGACAGATGGGAAAAAACAAATTCAGGACATCACTCCAAGCAAGAACATAAAATAACATTGGTAATAGTCATCATATTAATCCACACATCAATGACAAGTGGGAAGAGAAGTCTGGAACAAAATCCATCCAAAATACAAGCAAGCGAATCAACAATTGCTGGAAGGCAATGAGCATAAATATTCAAAGTCTAGCCAACAAATTTTCTTTATTATTCTTTATTGGCAACATTTGATATACTGCCCATTACTGGAGTATTAAAGCAGTGTACAACAGAAAAGTTTGGGCTGCGGGGAAGTACAGAAGGAAAAGGAACGCCACTAAATTGATAGGAAAGTACCGTACATACTCGAGTATAAGCCGACCCGAATATAAGCCGAGGTACCTAATTTTACCACAAAAAACTGGGCAAAACTATTGACTCGAGTATAAGCCGAGGGTGGGAAATGAGGCACCTACTAGTCAATATAAAAAATAAAGATAGAGACCAATAAAATTACATGAATATTTATTTAAACGAAAAACAGTAAAATAGCTCTGTAAGTGGAAAATGGGGTCAACAAAAACAATATGGTATCAATTTTACTTTTACTTTCCCCTTCCTCGTGGCTCAATCTGCTGAATTTACAGGGGCTATGTGTGTGTTTTCACTGAGAGGCTGGCACATACATACAGAGGAAGAGCTTGTGCCTCTGTGTGATGTGCCAGCCTCCTTAACGCTGCCTGTGACAGCCCGAGCCTGTCACACTGTCCAGGATGTGCTGCTGCGGGCTCGAGGGGGGGCCAACTCTGCTCAACTACAGGTACCTCTGCGGGGGGAGTCGGGAAGGGGGAGGGAGGGTCCGTGCTTACTACAACTACTTCTGCGGGCGGCAGGTGACAACTTAGCACCCGCCGCTCGCACAGGCACAGCACACACTGTAGGAATGCCCAGCACATCACTGCAAAGGTTTCCATATCTGCAGCCGCGGTTATGGAAACCTTAGCTTTAGAAGCAGCGCCCCCTGCTAGACATCTGCAGACGTTGACTCGAGTATAAGCCGAGGGAGCCGTTTTTCAGCACAAAAGATGTGCTGAAAAACTAGGCTTATACTCGAGTATATATGGTAATAGAAAAGAAATGGAGAAAGATAGTCAAGGACAGATAACAATCAAACAAGAACGCTGAGGGAAGAGACATAGGGGAAGGAATGGGTGAGCAGTATGTGTGTGGGGGGGGGGGGGGGTAGGGATTATAATGGATGAGGAGAACCCGTAGTGTTGAGTAATTGGTGGCAGAGAGCATAGTGAACAGATTATGAATGGCTGGAGGGAGTGGGAAGGTTGAAGGCCTGGCAGAAGAGATCTGATCTGGAAACCCTGATGGTGGAAATAGACTTGAACATTGTTGCCATTACAGAAGCATGCTGTAACAAGTCACATGAATGGGATATAGCAATAGCTGGCTATAATTTGTTTAGAGGAGTTAGAGAAGGCAGAAAAGGAGGAGGAGTAGCCCTATATATCAAAAGCAATATTAAAGCCTCTGAAATGTAGGGAACGTGGGGAAAAGAAGAAGTGCTGTGGATTGTGTTGGAAAGAGGAGATGGCACTATCATCCACACTGGTATAGTCTACGGGCCTCTAACTCAAACTGAGGAAATGGATAGATAGTTGATCATTGCTATTACAAAAGTTGCTATGAAGGGAGAAGTGATCATATTGGGTGACTTTAATCTACCAGATGTGTATTGGAGTATTCCTTTTAGAAATCTGGAAAGAAGTAAAAAATTGTGGATGCCTTCCAAGAAGCATTGCTCAGATAACTGGATTTAGTATCACTAAAGGAGATAGTGTGTCAAATGTCCAGGTGGGTGCCCATTTGAGCAAGAGTTATCATCACACAGTGTGATTTGAGGTAAAAGTCAAGGCGGAGTCCAATCACAGCAAACTCAAAGTCCTAGATTTCAAAAATGCTGACTTTAGTAAAATGGGAAAGTACCTGAAGGAGAAGTTGGCTTGGTGGGAGGAGATAAAGGAAGTGGAAATGCAGTGGGCTAAACTAAAATAGGCAATAAAAGGAGCAACAGATATATATTTAAGGAAAGTAAATAAAAACAAGAGGAAAAGGAAACCTCTATGGTTCACCAAAGACGTGGCTGCACAAATAATGGCAAAAAACACAGCTTTCAAAAAATTCAGAAGATCACAAAAAGAGGAACACAGAAAAGAATACAGGATAAAGCTAAAAGAGACAAAGAGAGAGATAAGGATACCAATAGCAAAGATGGCTAAAGATGTTTAGCATGGAGACAAAACACTTTTCAGGTATATTCAGGAGAAGAGGAAGATCAGAGGTGGAATTTGTCACCCGGTGAGGGTCCCCAGGGCCTGGAGCCTGGGTAATTCACCGGGGCTACTTCAATACTAGCAAAAGTGGATGATTACAATGCCCTCTGGGAGTTGTAGTCCCAATTGCTGAATAAAGAAGGTGAGTCGTGGATGAATAGTAAGGCTTTCAAACAGGACTTTTAATTCCCCTTCCGGGTGGATTTTTAAAGCAGTGGGAACAAAAGGCAAAACACCATGCTTCTGGTACAAAAATCAAAAGGAACAAACTGGAACCAAAATATGCTTATCTTCAGCTGAACTCAAAAGTAACATAAACAGTCCATTCCAAAACAGGTAAGTTTTCCTCACTGCAGTTTGCTTATACTTTAACAGCCTCTTCAACAGAAAGAAGTAATGTCATCTGACATAATTAAAGTACAGTCCATGCATGTATCTGATATTGCTTCTTCATAATCATTACATTGCATTTCCTCTGGTTCCTCCTCTGAATAACATTCTTCAGGGTTATAGAAAACGTTATCTTTAGGCAAACTCTGCTCTCGGTAATTACACTTCCCTTCTTCCTGGTTAAGAGAGTGTAGTGAATAATTACCACCTTCTCTTGAGAGCTCCCTTTGTGAGTCACACAACTCCTTATACGTACAGGGCAAATCACTATATTCAAAGGCTCTTCTATTAGAAGGAATTGGCCTACCTCCCAACTGCCTTTTCTCTGAGCTCCTGCGTGTGAGTGAGTTATCAGAGCACTGCTGAGATGGAGACGTTTCTCTGCCTTTCTGTCTTGGCTTTTCCTTAAGCATAAAACTTTCCCAGAACAGACTTTCCCTCTTGTGCTGTACGTGGTTTTAGGAAGATAAAACTCCTCAGCTTTCCTGAGCCTGGCTTCTGTACCGTAGCTTCTCCTAGCTTTCTGGTAAGTTTCACCGGGCACGTCCTTAGCTGGGCACTGCTCTCTGCAACAGGCTGCTGTGTTTCTTCCCATATACCTTTCAGTTCTGCTGGCTTCTGAACTCTCTCTCACTCCTGTGTCTCTGCTTCTAGAACTGGAACTTGTTCTGCTCGTCGCCCTGCCTCTTCTTCTCCTCTCCTCACTAACTTCAGGTGAGCATGTTTTAACTACGCATGTCCCTGTGCTTGGTTGGGCTCCACCCCTTTTCAGCTGCCCTTCATTTCCTAATGAATCAGGAACCTGCTTGCTGCTCGGGCGTGTTCTCCCACCATGTGATAGTGTTTGTTTTGGTTGCCTATAGCAACTCTGCTCCATGTGCTGATCTGAGCTGTCATTTTCAGATCTGTTTTCATCTGTTCTACCTATTTCCATAGGCTCTGATGACTCTACCTCATGACAAATTGCAAGACTCAAAAGTGCCGAGGAGGGATTTGTGGAAAGTGACATTGAAAAAGCAAAAATGCTAAACAAATACTTCTGTATTCATGAAAGAAAATCCTGGAGAAAGACCACATATAACTGACAAATATACATATAGGAATGGAGTAGATACCACACCATTCACAGAAGATGATATGTTTGAACAGCTTGTAAAACTGAAAGCGGACAAGGCCATGGGACCAGATGGGATACTGAAAGAGCACAGAGAGGTTCTAGCAGGACCTTTAAAGGATCTTTTTAATAGATCCTTGGAGACAGGAGAGGTTCCACAGGAGTGGAGAAGGGCTGATGCGGTACCTCTTCACAAAAGTTGTAATAAGGATGAGGTAACAAACTATAAGCTGGTAAACCTTACCTTAGGTAAGAAAGGTAATGGAGGCGCTCTTGAAAGAAGACTTTCTGGAAAACAATGGATTGCATGATCTGAGGCAACATGGTTTTGCCAGGGGAAGATCATGCCAAAAATTGTGATTAAGTTCTTTGACTGGGTGACAGAGAACAAGATAAAGGGCACGCGATGGATGTGACATATCTAGATTTCAGCAAAGCCTTTGATACTGTTCCTCATAGGAGGCTTATCAATAAACTGACCAGCCTGGGGATGAGTCCCAAGATGATGAACTGGATCAGAAACTGATTGACTAACATACAACAGTAAGTGTGGGTAAATAGAACTCACTCAGAAGAAAGGAAGGCGTGTAGTGATGTGCCTCAGGTATCAGTCCTGGGACCGATACTGTTCAATGTATTTGTGAGTGTTATTGCGGAAGGACTGAATGGAAAAGTCTGCCTTTTTGCAGATGACATGAAAATTTACAACAGACTGGACATTTCTGAGGGAGTGGACAACATGAGGAAAGATCTAAACACACGAGATGAATGGTCTCATGTTTGGCAATTAAGATTTAATGTGAAGAAGTGAAGTGTCATGCACTTGGGATGCAGAAATCCAAAGGAATTGTATGCAATAGGGGGAGAGAGGTTGGTGTGCATGGACCAGGAGAGGGGCCTCGGAGAGCTAGTGTCTGAGGATCTCAAGGTGGCGAAAAAATACAGCAAGAAGGTAGCTAAAGCCAGAAGGATGTTGGGCTTCATATAGAGAGGAATAACTAGCAGAAAGGAGGAGGTATGAATGCCCCTGCACATTTGATGAGGCGTCACTTGGAGTATAGTGTTCAGTTTTGGAGACTATGGGGCATGTTTACTAAACATTCCTAATGTGCGGGGCCGCGGTAGTGTGCCTGTGCCATATAAGGAGTGGGCGGTTCAGGCCGAAAAAGGAAAAAAAACGACCGTATGTGTGCGCGTCGCGTTAATGTGCGGGGCCCACATTAGCGCGTGGGAAGGCTAAGTGGGGCGCAGCTGGGCACATATAGGAACAGAGCTGTAGCACAACAGTGAAGACAATAACCAATGGTGCAGGGGCCATGGGTTCAATCCCCCAGTGTGCACAACCCAAAAAGGCTGGCTGAGGCACCACCTTGAATGTGGAAAAGTTTGTCAGGAGGCAAAGTAATTTTGTACGGCATAAGGCAGCGCACTGTTCATTTTGGGCGGCATAAGGTGGCGCACTGTTCATTTCGGGCGGCATAAGGCGGCGCACTGTTCATTTTGGGCGGCATAAGGCGGCGCACTGTTCATTTTGGGCGGCATAAGGTGGCGCACTGTTAATTGTGGGCAGCAGGATGCGGCGCGCTGATGGGCACAAGGCGGCGCGCTGATGCTAAAGGAAAGGAACACAGCCACAGCACAATGGTTAACACACTGACCAATGGTGCAGGGACCAGGGGTTCAATCCCTCACAATGCCCAGTGAAAAAGGCTAGCTGAGGCAGTATGTTTTATGTTGTGGAGTGCTGTAGGAGGCTTTTTAATTTTATTTTGTGATAACTACTAGCAAACGCACTCTCACAGCATGTTAACATAAGGCGGCCCATAAGGCACATGTTACAGTGCACCGTCCGCCAAGGCACCCTAGAATGTCCCCTATAGGGCAGCATGTATGTTGCGACACAGGATAATGTATAGTGCACCCTATATGGATGCCAACCATAAAGTGCCCTATAGGGCACCCCATAAAGCACCCTCAGAGGCACCTTATGGGTACAGTACACTGAGGGTGTTATTGCAGGCATCAACATATGTACAGTAAATTAAAATAATGCTTTGGACAACCCTATCACAGAACCCCACTGTGGGTTGGAACCCATGACCTCTGGCTGCACAGGAAGTGACATGACCATTGGGCTACAGCTCTATAGCTGTAAGCAAGCCCCTGCCTGGCTGCAGATAGCCTGCAAGTCACATCACAGACAGTCTGCTGGTGTAAACAGGATAGGGTTAGGCCACCCATACCCATGATGCACTGCACATGCAAATCAGCTGTCCACAGATGCACACAAGATGGGAACTGCACCCTTAAAGCTCCCCTGCCTGGTAGGGGGAGGTGTCCGTGTGCACCCACACAGCACCTCGGCCTGGTAGGGTGTCCTGAGTGGGTGGACAAATGGCAAAGAGTAGCTAAACACCATCACATTGTGCGGTTACTGTGCTCACCCTGAGTTTGTGATGTTGCGCCCAGGACCAGGTCCACAACACCTAGCATGGCTGAATGCGGCCATGCCAGATCTCCAAAGCAGCAATAACCTGTGAAATAGGTAGGTGCTGCATAAACATCTTGGAGATCTCTGTCTGCCTCAGTTAATGGAACACACCACCACCACCACCAGACAAAAACACAGCTTCCCACCCCCGCACCGATGGCAGTAGAGTGGACCATCAACCCCAGCCCTGCTGGGGAACAGACACCCCACAGGGCAGTCCAAGCAGCTCCACCCACATCCATAACAGACAGACATTAGGCCTGTATAGTCACAGATGCACCCCCACCACTATCTGATATTCTCCTGCAGCAAGCCATCAGCCACTGCACCCTGCAAGGCACTCCATCAAGACACAGACCATCTGTGCACAGTCTGCTGGTTGGTCCTGATGGAAATGCATGCACCCACAACTGGGGTGGCAGTACACACAAGCAGATCGGTCAGTGAAGAGGCCCCAACAGGAAACCCATATATATCACATGAGAGAAACACAATACAGCACTATGGGTGCACCTAGCCATGCTGCCGTCACTGCACACTCAGGGTGAGAGTGATCCCCCAGCAGCACATACAGAGGTCACCCTGTCTGTGTAGGTGGTGGCCGGGCACTACCATGTCCCTGTCAGTGCCCTATGCCCTGTGCAGCTGCATCCTGGTCAGCCCACCCTGTCTGAGATGTACCCATGGTCCCTTGCTACTCATTATTCACATTGGCAGGCCAATACTGGCAACAGTGCTGGCAGTGTGGGCTGTGGAAGGGGCTTGCAGCCAACACCCCCTGTATAGACAGACACACACTTCCACACCTATGCCATCATGGTGCTATTATTGAGGCGGTAATTAGCCTTGCCCACCAAACCGGTCCTGGGCACGGCAAGGCATGGATATGGTACGCAGTACTGCTGGGGGTCACTCCCCAGGGTGGTAAACACCGTCAGAGGCCAGGCCTGGAGCACGCACTGCAAACACCTAACAGATTGTTCTGATGGGGTCAACTAGCAGTATGTGCGTAACGTATGGATATCTATCTGCCAGTACTCCTAGCAAACGTCTCAGAGCTGTGTACCGTATACCTCAGGTGTAGGGTGACATTGCTAAGGTATGCAGGTGCTAGTATTGGGAGATGCACGCAGGGTCCAATGTTCTGCCTCTCCAGGAGACATTGGCCAATGGGGCCTGTGGGTGTGGGTGTGTCTGGCCCTGTTGGCTGCTGCTTTACGGCAGAGATTCCCAACTCCAGTCCAGGTTTGCATCACACTGTTCGGGTTTTCCTGCTGTCCCTCATGAATATGCATGAGCTACATCTACATGCCATGGGGGTGGTGCATAGATACACAGCACAGGCATTTGTATGAGTGGCAGCATGGAACCTGACTGGTGTGTGGCCCACCAGGACTGCATTTGGGAGCTTCTGCTCTAGGTACTGCCCCTGTACATGGTGTCTGTGCTCAGTGGGGTAAAAGATAGACGTAGTACCATTGCATATGTCCTCGCCACGAAAGGTGTGTCCTTACTATCACTGTTTAGTTGTGGGAAAAATATGTGGGCAGGATTGGCAGTAGCCCCAGCTGGGCTTTGAACCTATAACCTTCTGTTCTTGCATGCATTGTCTGTGTGCACTGCACCACCATGTAGCCACAGATTGGCTGGATTCCCTGGAACATCCATGACTGTGGATCTGGCAGGGCCTGTGTTGCAGTGGACTGTGCCAGCCTGCACATGGCTAGGCCTCTGTCTTCTGTGACTAGCAGCCACTGCCCCCTGCACCACATGTACTCGTCCGCCAACATGCCGGCATGAGCCTCTCTCAGAAAAAGCAGATGACCTGATTGCAATGTGGCAGTACGGGACTGCATTTTGGGGACGTGGCTGTAGGTAATGCCCATTGTTGTGGTGTGTGTGCGGTGTTGGGTAAAATATGGGTGTTTTCCCCATGCTTATGTTCCTTGCAATACAAGGGATTCTGCGCTATCTTTGTTTAGTGGTGGGTAAAATATAGGGATTGGGCTGGCAAGTGCCCCAGCTGGGATTTGAACCTCTGACCCTAGAGGTACTGGCTCTATCCGCTGCACCACACTATGGCCACAGAGACAGTGCAGCCCCTGGAGGTAGTAAACCTGGCAGGATGGAGTCACAAACCCTGCTCTACGCATTTTTACTGTGGGCACATGCACCCTGTCTGGTGACAAACGTGCACATAAACCCCGGAAATGACCACGGAAAATGGGGGACACAATATCACCACGCTGGGCAACAGTGATATTAATGGGCAACCATAGCAAACACTCTCAGGAAAGCTCCAACAAAAAGGAAATGTTTTTTGGAAGAGACTCCGCTCCGTACACCTTTCCAAAAATCATTTCATTTTGCTGGAGCTTTCCTGGGTGTGTTTTTTAGTTTTGCCCATTACTATAACTGTTCCCCAGCTGACTTACTATTTTTACAATTTTTGTTGTGGTCCTTTTCTATTTTTAATTCCACTTTTGGGCTGTGCAGATGTATCACACTGCTCACGTTTTGCAGGTTTCCCCGGTTTTGCTGTACATTGCTGACGGAAATGGTTTCTCTTCCCTTTAAATGCCCTCTACCGCGAGTGTTTCACTCGCGCTATTTTTCCCTTGTAAATTCGGCAACGCAACTGTGCGAGGGGCCTCTCCCCTCCCATTCCCCGCCCATTAACCCCTTCTCTCCGCCCCTCTGGGGCCTTCCTCCGCCCTCCGTTAGCCTTTCCACGCCTCTATCGGACATTTGCGGGCGCGTACTTCTGCGGCACCCGTTACTGTGACGCGCAAGGGTGCGGGGCTTCATCGCACGTTTGCGGGGCGCTTTAGCGCTCTTAAATACGCTTTTAGTGCGCTATTGTGCGGCTGTGCACATTGGCGGTTTTTAGTAAACATGCCCCTATATCTCACAAAGGATATAAAAAGGCTTGAAACGGTTCAGAGGAAGGTGACCAAAATGATTTTGAAGCTGTGTCAGATGACATATGAGAAGAGACATGAAGACCTAAATATGTATACCCTAGGGGAAAGGAGAAACGGGGGAGATATGATACAGACATAATACTTAAAGGGAATCAATGAATGAACAAACAATCCATTTTCAAAGAAGGGGAAGCTGTAAACTAGAGGGCATAATATGAAGCTGCAAGGGGGTAAAGTTAAAAGCAACATCAGGAAATACTTTTTCACTGAAAGGGTGGTGGATGCTTGGAATGCCCTCCCGATGGAGGTGGTGGGGGCAAATACAGTGATGGAATTCAAAATGGCATGGAACAGACACAGTGGGTCCCTTTATAGCAAAAGGATAAAATCAAAGCAAACTTAAATATCTTTTATATTTCAACAAATAGAGGGGGTGACCTGCATGGAGCAGGAGGTACAACCTCAAAAAAAGGCAAAGAGGGGGGTGATCTGTACGGAGTGGTGGGTACATCCTCTCTAGCCACCTTACTGGGCAGACTAGATGGACCATACTGGTCGTTATCTGCCTTCATGCACTATGTTACTTCTAATGAATTCAGATATGTCTCATGGGCCTGACAGCAGTATAGGACGAAGCTCTGCTAACAGTCAAGCACTGCAGAAAGGAATTTCCTGTCTGTAATAATGTAAACTCAGTCCAAGGAGAATGCTGCTGTCACTTGATCAGCACTGGAAAGCCCACGCTATTCAGCAGCTGAAAGGGAAACTACAGATCACCACATGACCCTGAAAAATCCCTACTACAGCTCTATTGTGTAACCGTGTTTGATGTTCTGACAACCCAACTGGTAGGAAATCTCTGAGGATAAGTTTAGGAGCCGGAGCTTCATAGTAACCATAGATCTGATAGTGCTGGCATGTGACTGAGAATGCCAAATGCACAATATCAACTCTAATTTGTTAAGCCAATGTAAAAAATGATTCTGTGTAGATTGTGTTCCAGTTTCAAGTATTTCATTCTTACACTTGGCCAGAACACAGCGAAATTTAATTAAGAAGCAAGTGCTATGACTTCCCCGCTTCTTTTCTAGACAGCTTAAGGAAAATACGCTTGAATACAAATGCATTAATCTGTGAGCAGATTTCCCCCTGAGGGAATTTCTTTACAAAACATTGCTGCATAAGCTGGTCATGTGGTGGATCTGCAATTTCTCTTTCGGGGTTTGGCAGTCATTGACAGGCTCAGCTGCTGAACAGCGTGGGGATTTCCAGGGCTGATCAAATGACAGCGAGATTCCCCTTGGTCGCGCGCACTATTACAGAACGGGGAATTCCTTTCTGCAGCATTCCACAGTCAGGAGAGCTGCTCCCCATACAGCTTTCAGGTCCATGCAATGCCCCCCCCCCCCCCACACCCCCTTCTCTGTCTCGTACTCTCTGGCTGACACCACTACCACCAGGCCGACTTGAAGTCTTCGGGCACATTTATTTGCCAGCTAAATCTAAATTATTCCCTTGGGCTTTCTCATCACTTAACTCCTGCAAATGAATGACAGCCTGCTGCACTTCTCTATCTTAAGGGAATTATAAGTGTAAACACCCCCTCCCCCTTCTCTCTGTGTGTGCTTCAGATAGAGTTTCTGGAGCTGTTAGGCAGAAAAAAGGAGCACAGCAGCTCCAAAAGCTATTAGCCAGAGTTTTTCTGAGCTCTTAGTTTGTAAATATGAGGGCTCAGACTTAAGAGGAGGAATATCCTTTGTGGCAACCAGTATTTAATATTTAGGCACTTGACACACTCTCATTCATCCTTCTCGATAACTGGAGTTGGGGGTGGTGTTACGCATGCAGGGGCCCAGGTCAGAAACTGGTGAGGGGGCCCCAAAGTTGCCAGGCTATGTCTCCTTCAGCTTGAGGCAGACTTGGGGGCCCAGGGCAATTGCCCTGTTTGCCACCTCTTAACATCAGCCCTGACTGGAGTCCAGGCCAAAAGCTTGTGTTCTGAACCAAGGGTTAGTCAATAATTAGGGTCACTGATAACAGCTTTAACTTTTGAACAGCTTACAGTCTTATGAAATAACTATAGTACCTTAGATTTACTTCTTAGGTAATTTGTGGAGTATACAGTAGTTCTTCCACAATCTGCACTTCTAGTTAAGTTGTACAACCACCTTTAAGTAGTGTTAGTTGGTCCTTTTGGTCCTTCCTTCCTCTAGACTCAAAGCAGATAGCCTTTGGACTGTCGTCATGTCAGTTCCCCGGTACTGAAAGAATCATTCCTCTTCACTTGTGCATCTTGTTATGTCATCTCCATTAATGGTGTTCTGTGCAGACCCCTGCAGGAACATCCTTCTTCAGACTGAGCACACCCTGCACTTGTGCAGTGACTCTGAGGCCATATAGGGGTAACAAATGAAACAGGTAGGGCCACCCAACCCAGTCAAAGGCTTTTTTGGCATCAAAACTAATCATCAAAGATGGGATCTGATGTTCGTGTACCCACTCTAGGGAAGTGATGATTTTCCATATATTGCAGCATGCGTAGTGTCTGCGCATGAAGCCCACTTGAGACTCCTGCACCAGACTAGGGAGCAGAGGCGCCAAGTGATTGACCAGGATTTTTCCCTGTAGATTTAAGTCAAAATTGACTAAGGATATCAGTCTATATGATGTTGTCTGCAGGGAATCCTCCAGGGAGCAGAGCTCAATTTCCGGTAGTCCGCAGGGAGGCACCCTCACCTTGTCTGCTGTCCACACCTGCCCCCAGGTCCCCAGGAGTGTCCAGTAAGATCTGCTGGTCCGATAGCAGTCCCCGATGGCAGCGGGTGGGGAAGGGAAACCAACAGTCTACCCCTCACCACTTATATAGGCCATGTCCATCTTGTTCTGGCATTGAAAGTCTCAGCCCCTAGTTCTTCTGCCACAGCACCAATTAGGGAGTCTACACAGGGGGTGGCCTGGTCTACTGACTCAAACATCCAAGTGGTCCCATTAGGAAAAATATGGAGGCAGGTTAGGTAGAGGACTGCAAACCTGATCTTCGTGTCCACAGCACAGAAAACGTTGTTTAAACGTGGAGCCTGATTCAGAGAAGGGCACATCTGGGCCATTTGGATGGCCCCAAGCAAGATGGGCCCATTTGGATCTGATTCTGGATCGTGGGAACAAAACATTTCCGTGGTGGCCAGAATCAGGCCCAAGGCCAGCCTGGTGTGCCCCTGCCACCTGCGGGGATGTCTTCTCCACAGGTGTCCCCGGGTCCTGCACCTTCGGCCCCCCTTTTCCCTGCTGCCTGACCCAAGGCTGGCCTGCCATGACCTAGATCGGGCTTCAGGGTCCCCCATACCTAGATCGGGCTTCAGGGTCCCCCACACCCAGCCCCGGGGGTCCCTGCGCCTGATTGCCGGGTTTTCCTTGCTTATTCCATCTTTGAGGTGTAATAAGCAGCACGTCCTCATGGGCCAGGAAGGACATACAAGGCTGTGACCTGAATCGGCCCTGTATGTCCTGCTGTGCTGGCCTGCCCCTGCTCCGCCCTGATCTCGCACCCCCCCTGCCCTCCACCGGCTCCCCCGTCTTGCGCATCGTGACGTACGGGGAGAGCCAGAGGGGGAATCGGGCCCAGATGGCCTGCGGGGCTGCAAGTCCCACCAGGACGTGCAGCCCTGCAACCCGTATCCTGGAATCGGGCCCTAAGTAATGGAGAGATCCTATGTTTGTGGAGAGTGTTTTGTGAGCGCCTTTCAGAGAACAATTGAGGAGTCTGGGGTACCCAGCCTAGATCCCACAAAGAGGAGAAGCGAAGAAGGACCGGTCTATGAAGAAGGGGCCCAGGAAGGTAAGGTTACCAGATGTCCCCAGTTTTCGGGGATGGTCCCCAATTTTAGAGCTGTGTCCCTGACTCCCGCCTATTTGGCAGCCTCCTGTCCCTGATTCCAGAAATGAGGGCAGAGGGGATAGAAAAAAATTTATTTTCAATTTAGTGATTTGAATAATTCAGTTTTTAGAATTTATATCCATTATCGTTATATTTTGCATAATATGGGGGAAATACATCACTGTTTCTATTTCTCTGTCAATTTGTCTGCTTGAAAGTGATATTGGTGCTGATATGGGATGGATGAGGGGAGGGCAGGTAATGACTCATCTTCTCTCCTCCATGACTTGTTGAAACCTGAAACTAAAGTATCTCATTCATCCTCTGTTCCTCCCTCCCCCTCCTCCCCGCCCCCACTTTGGATAAGTGTCCCAGATTTGTCTGCAAACAATCTGGTAACCTTACAGAAAGACACAGGTGGTGATCTACTGGACAACATCAAGAAGAACTGGAGTTTTTTCTGATTCTGAAAACAGACTTTAAAAGAGGACTTTGAGATACTACAGACTGACTTTCTTTAAATTGGGGGTCATTTTCAGCCGTGGTGGCCAGCATACTTAAAGCTGCTAGCCATCGTCGCTTTCATTTTAACCCAGTTGGGGCCATATCTGGCCACTGATATTGCATATCTGACCGCAGTTTAACTGGCTAAGTAGGTCTGCTAACCGGGCTTAAGCTTCTTTGAAAATGCCCTCCATTGTTTTTAATTGTTTTGTTCAGGTATATTTTTAAGTTGGGCATTATGCTGAAAAAAAGCACACATCTGAGTGAGCATATGTTTTTAGTAGATTGCCTGCTCAAATATCCTAGACCACCAGGGATTTCTACAGGTAGGCTCCAGGGGGCCTGCAGGAGGTGGGGATCTTTAGGGGTGGACTGTCTTCTTTGGAGGGGGGGGGGGGGTAAGAAGGGTCTGGCCTTTGGCTCTGTGGGAAGTCTTCTGGGGAGTGGGCTGAGGAGTACAGGTGGTCTCAAACTATTTTAGGACAGCAGTGGTTCCTGGCCTGGAAAACTATGCCAGTTCTGTCATTATCTTACCTGGAATAAACAAGCTTGAGAGGCTGATTACAAACTGTGTTATTCATTTATACTGGGTGTCACTAACCTGCAACAATGAGTTACCTACCACAGGTTAGGGACTTCCATGTTAAACGAAGCTGCAATAAAATGCACTCTATTACCACAGTTTAGTAAGTAGCCCCCTAAATCTTAAAAAAAAATATATAATCCGCTTATATTTTCAGGTAAAGCAGAATGTAAATCCTTTTAAAGAACTAAAAATATATGTGAAATAAGGTTGAATAAAGCAGATTCAGGAGAAATTTTATTTGTTTCTATTTTAGTAATAGGAGGGGATAAAATGAATTTAAACATAACTCCCATATTCTCATGTTCATTA
The DNA here is from genome assembly GCA_033557465.1 of Ichthyophis bannanicus. NCBI lineage: Eukaryota > Metazoa > Chordata > Amphibia > Gymnophiona > Ichthyophiidae > Ichthyophis > Ichthyophis bannanicus. The sequence goes on from CM066032.1 coordinate 341,919,505, forward strand.
ATGTCAAAAAGAAAAGACACCTATAATTTCTATTTACCCTTCATTTTCACTGCCTTAAATATTTTTTTCCATGAGACTGTTCCTAAAATTGTAAAAATATTTTGGGGAAAGTCACTGTATATTTGATGCACATAATATAAATCATTTAATCTTATGTGCCTCTGAAGGTGTTACATTACACAATTTTTTTTCAAGGAAACAATTTAGAAATTATAGAGTAGACATTCAAGTAGTGCAGTTGATGGTAACGTTATCCAGATATCTTTATCCAATTAAGTTTACCCCATATATTCAGTGGTACTTATCTGGTTAAAATGCTGTTGAGTGTACTTGGCTCTTCCCATAACCAAAGTTATCTGGTTAAATGTAGCTGAATCTGGTTAAATGTACTGATCGGTGCTACCCAGCTAAGCCAAAGCTGAACCCATGGAATGCACAAATCACCATCTCTTTTGACCTGTTAAATGTTGTTTGGCCAATGAGTTTATCAAGTCAGAAGAAGGGGCAGGAGGGAGTGAATTGTATTAAAATCTAAGGTCATGTTTAGTAAAGGTTAACATGCGTTAAGCAAGTTAAAGCGCTTTAAGTGCCACTGAGCCCATAGAAATGAAAGGGATCTGGGCACTTAACGCCCATTACCTTCATGTGCACACACTATATGCTTTAATAAACATGCCCCTAAGAGTTTTCCTGGTACCTCTTGAAATTACCTGGACAAATCATTGGAGTGAAGGAGTAGCCTAGTGGTTAGAGCAACTGCCTAGTACCCAGAAGATCAAGGGTTCAATTCCCACTGGCATTCCTTGTGACTTTGGGCAAGTCACTTTACCCTCCATTGCCTCGGAAGAAAAGGCTGGCAATCTACTTCCAGTGATACATTGCTAAGAAAACCCAGAGGTAGCTGGGTCACTATGAGTCAACACTGACTTGATGGCACTAAAAAAAAAAAATAATAATTTGAATATCCATCTCTATTTTATCGGTGAACAGATAGAATTTTGAAGTTTTCCACAAAATTAACGTTCTACTTACTCAGGGATTTCAATCTTACTTTATAAAGGTTTTTCGTACTCTTGTAGTTATGTACAAGGCTATTGAGAACCCCCCTCCCCCCCCCCACACACATACTTATTCCTGATTTTAAATTCACATTTCTTTCAGAAATGAGGGAACAAAATTGTGATGTGCTTTGGTGCATACTTGAAGTGGAAAAAGTGATTTTGGAACTGTGCATGCATTTTACTCTAAATTTTGAAGCTTTATTTATGAAACCATATATGATAATAATTGACCTGTGCAATTAACAATACATTTACAATAAAATAAATACAAAACCAAACCACATTAAAAAAATTCACTCAAGGCCCTGTCAACCACCCAGCTAATTTATCCAAAAGCTTGCACAAACAAGTAGTCTTTGAGTTGTTTCCAAAATCTGCTACAATCTTTCTGCACCTGTAACAATCCAGGCAATTGTACTGATAAATACACATGAAATATTTTGTTCTAACATCTCGAGATTGTGCCATTCCTGAACTAATGAATTACTAATAGCTTCCAGTGGAACACAAATGCTATTATAATGAAGGATTCTCCTTGCTATGATGAATAATCAAATTATTTTCAAGTACAAAGCTCTAGAAGCTGCACTGATACCAGAACAAACTGGTACCTTTGTGGTTTTGATGATGCCTTTGTAAATAATCAACAAAAAGATGGCGTAGTGCATGAGATTCTGAGATAACAAAGCTCACTTCAGATATGGTATAAAGGTGGGGGGGGGGGGGGGTCCATGTCATAGAAACTGAGTTCAGATAATGGCCTCTGTTATTGATTGGCAGCATTTCAACATATAGGTTTGCAAAATGCCTCACATAACAACACAGGTAACTGTTGGCACCTACACATGGAACTTGTGAAATACCAACTCCTATATGTGTGTGTCAGCATTCACGTGTATAAGAAACCATGTTCCCTCTGTTGATTTTTCCCACATGCATATTTGTAAAATGGTTCCTTTGACTCCACATATCGACATAGCCACATGCAGTCCTGCTCCTCCTCGTTCGTATTTCAGCAAAGGCTCCACATTTGCCAGAGGCTTTTCTAAAATACCACCAGAATTGTGTATGTCCTGACCAGCTTCTCATTTCTGATCTGCCCATGTGGTAATATCTGTCTTGTGTGATAAATGCAGAGCACGTGGAAGGTAATTTTGTAAACCTCTGCACAAGCAAGGCGCATCACTGCATGCATGTTGCAGTCCTATTTTATAAAGTGATGCATCCGCATGCCTTTATAAAATAGTGGCATACCAATATGCCGTACTCTAGGTGCAGCCATGCCACCTACCCTATAGCAGGTAGCTGGTTGCACCTAAATCAGCACAAAGACGCATGTATGTTATACTATTTTATAATGTATGTACATACTTCAGGGTGGCAACTATGCTCTATCCATGCCCTGCCTCCCCATGGCCCAAGGGAAGGGACACGTGATGGGCACTTCCACGCGTACTTAGAGCCAATTCCATAACATGAACGACCAGCCTGCGGACACATCCAAATCAAAAACGGGCCCAATGTCACCCTAATTCTGGAGCCGCAGGTATAGACGCACCTGCGGTTCCTGAATCAGGGACATAGGTGTTTCCAGTGCGGCACAAGCAAACCACTACGGAGAAACATGGGCTCTGCTGTTATAACGAGCAAACGGCTTGGACATCCTCGCGCTCACCGTATTCTGAAAAGATGGATGTTTCCGATCCTGCCCGTCTCCACCATATACCGACCACGCCTCCTTAGTTAAAACGTGCATCTCCTAAGCTGCTCCTCTCACTGACAGTGTTGTGCTGATGCACATAAATACTGATGAGACATAAATGCTGATGCAAACTAGACTAGATATACTAGTCTGTTGTATGTCCAGAACAGTGCAAGGTAATCTCAGTGCACTCAAAGATCTAATAACAGCAAATAGTGATATGTTTGTCATGACATACTTTGCATCAAAACATGCATGGCAATAGAAGAAATCCTTAGTTATTCTTTCAATGGTCATCTGTAAGAACAGTCTTTACAATGCTCAGTATGGACCCTTTCCAACCTCACAAAAAATGGTACTTTTGGGCAGTTTTAGTGCTGTTTGCACTGTTGAATGCTCTTATGCTGAGGGTCTCTTATTATTGAAAGGGATATGTTTTGACATTTAGCTATGGAGAACCTTTTGTGATTTTTTTTCTGCCCTATCACACTGGCACCTGGTGACACTGTGGTCATCCATACGGTCCGGGCACTGGGCAGGTATTCATGTCTTCCCTGAATTGCAGATGAGCACACCAGATCTTCCTGTGCAACCCTCAAACCACATACATGCTCTCACAAAAGACATGCAATGCAATGTGTGCCTTTGAGTCAGTCCTGACTCCTGGCGACCCAGAAGCCCCTGGGTTTTCTTGGCAGTGTCACTGGAAGTAGATTGCCAGGCCTTTCTTCTGAGGCAATGGAGGGTTAAGTGACTTGCCCAAGGCCACAAGGAGTGCTAGTAGGAATTGAACCCTGGTTGCTTGGTTACCAAGCCAGTGCTCTAACCACTAGGCTACTCCTCCACTCCCACAAAAGACATAATTCTTTGAAAACGATGCCCTGAACCTATAACAGCTGGCATAACATAATAGCATGGAGTTCCAGGACTAAAAATATGATCTCCGTTTCTCACCCAAACAACAATTCTTTCCATACTCACTCACATACTATTCCTACATCAACAGTCCCATTTTTCTGGACTCAAGAATTATTAGGGTCCCCAAGATTAGCTCCTTTAGCACAAACAGCAAATGTCAGCATGGCCAGAATAATCACTATTGCTCTTCTTAATATTTCTTTCAGGGTAGTTATCACTGCCTCTTTAGCTTATAAGAGTCCCACACCTCTGATTTCTGTCCTTTATAAATGGTGTTTTTCCATATTGCAGTCCACCAGTGTAGAATAGACTAGTCACCATCTTTAGACAAACACAGTGGAATATTTTCTAAGTACTAGCCTTATTCCATGTCTCTGGCAAGTATAATGGGTATGTCTGCTGGGACCTCCCAAAACATACATGAGCCTTTCCTGAATACGCTTTATACATCTCCGTGGCAAACCACGCCCCCGTTCCGCCCCTCCTGGACATGTTCTGAGATCCCCATGTTAGTGAGATAAATGCCCATAGGCGCTATGTACTATGCTCGTAGACGTTTTCAGCAGATAAATGTCCCCAGTGCAGACCAAACCCTTATTTGGTTTCAGGAATGACCTCCTTATTGAATAGTGACTGGCCAAAAGGGCTTGAGTACGTAAGTGATGTGTATCTTTCCACAGCACCACTCTCTTTCACTGACTCCTACACTTTAGCTCAGGAGCTCTACTGGTCAGTATAATAGTATCTGAATTAAAAAAAAAACAGAACCAATCAGGAAGAAACAGCAATTAAATCAATGGCATCCAATCTATCTCAGAATTCAAACTACTTGGCATCAAAGTATTCATGGAAAATTTTCATTGTCGCTCCTTATAATTAAGGGTCTGCTCATAATCTCCCCCTGTTTAGTTCATGACAAGCTGTTCCAACACTCACTTTTGGAACCAATGTTCTACCAATGAAGTAGTGAGGGTACTCATTCTTATTCTACGGTGATGTTCAGTCAACTGTAACTTGATCATATGCTTTGTTGTTTCCAATGTAGATTTATTGTCATGGGCATTCAGTCATATATACTACAAAGGTGGAACTACATGATGTCTGATGAGGGTCTACCACCTGCCTAACTGTGACTGGTTTAATCCACTCAGGACCTGGCAAGGTGCTATCGCACCACTCACATTGACCGCAGGGCTCGTAACTATTGTATTCGTCTCTTCTAATTTTAACTTTTTCCCTAAGTTACATGCACTTCTATAGGCAACAACTGATTTCTCTATAAACCAGAACTCTCTTGCCTGTCATCTATATTTTGAGACTCTGCAGCTCTGCCTACCTCTGGGGTCCTGCATATTAAACAGGGAGCATTTCTGAGAATGCTACCCTGGATATTTTGGATTTCAACTTTATACCAAAAAGCTAAATTTCACTTACAGAACCTCCCTGCCACACTTTCCTATGTTGTTGGTATCAACATGTACCAAGACAACTGGTTCCTCCCAAGCAGTGTCTTAAATTCTATCTAGGTAACACATGAGGTCCACCATCTTTGCCCAAGGCAGAGAAGTTACCAAGTGATCATCATGCCCACCAGCCACCCAGCTATCTACATTCCTAATGATCCAATAACCAACTATAACAGCCATCTTAACCCTTCCCTCCTGAAGACATATCCTTGGTGCAAGAAAATGTTGCATCACCTACAGAATCACTTTTTGCCTCATCAAGGTGATGCTTTCTTTCCAGGTGGTCTTTTTCTTCCAAGGCTATACAGAGGCTGCCAGACTGAAGGTGAGACTACTCTACTCTATCCTTGAAGGTCTCTTCTATATTCATCTGTCTGTTTCTGCTCCTACAAGCCTGTCACTCTAGTTTCTAGAGATTAGACTCGTCTTCTGTAAGCCAAGAGCTCTCTGTACTGACTTCACACTAAAAATCTCAGATTAACTGAGAGATAAACATACATGTGGCATGGTGCAAAAGGTTGGATAGCCCTGACTGTTGGACTGCTGTCTGCATCTTAGTATTGTTGAGCTCTTTAGTTATTTAAATTTGCTAAGGGACTAGGGATGCATAAAGTAATATTAAGGTCCCTTAACATTTGTTTGGTATATTTTTGTTTGCTTGTCAATGAACTACAAAGAAACTAGAATGAATCTATTGCTAGGATTAGGGTTACTCACTTATAGATGAAAATTCCTAATTAACTCTTGTGACAAATGTCCATCCTATCCTCTTAATTGGTCAAACAACCTATAATTCGAATGGAACTGGTTAAAAGATAGAAAGCAGAGGGTTGGACTAAATGGCCAATTTTTCCAATGGAGAAAGGTGAATAGTGGTGTACCCCAGGGATCTGTGCTGGGCCCGCTGCTTTTTGACATATTCATAAATGACCTGGAAAGTGGAATAACGAGTGAGGTTATCAAATTTGCAGATGACACAAAACTATTTAAAGTTGTTAAAACCCAAGAGGATTGTGGAAAATTGCAAGAGGATCTTGCTAAATTGGAAGACTGGGCATCAAAATGGCAGATGAAATTTAATGTGGACAAGTGCAAAGTTATGCACCTAGGGAAGAACAACCCAAACTATGGTTACACGATGCAAGGTTCCACATTAGGAACCACCACCCAGGAAAAAGATTTAGGCATCATTGTGGATAACATGTTAAAACCCTCGGCCCAGTGTGCAGCGGCAGCCAAGAGAGCAAATAGAATGCTAGGTATCATAAGGAAAGGAATGGAAAATAAAACAAAAGATATTATAATGCCTCTATATCGTTCCATGATGAGACTGCACCTTGAATATTGTGTGCAATTCTGGTCGCCGTATCTTGAAAAGGATATAGCGTTATTAGAAAAGGTACAGAGAAGAGCCACCAAAATGGTAAAGGGGATGGAAGGATACTCCTATGAAGAAAGACTAAAAAGGTTAGGGCTCTTTAATCTGGAAAAGAGATGGCTGAGGGGAAATATGATAGAAGTCTATAAATTAATGAACGGAGTGGAATGGGTAAACGTAGATGGATTGTTTATGTTATCAGAATATAGAAAGACTAGGGGACATGCAATGAAGCTACAGGGTAAACTATTTAAGACTAATAAAAGAAAATATTTTTTCACTCAACGTGTAATCAAATTCTGGAATTTGTTACCTGAGGATGTAGTAAAGGCTGTTAGTGTAGCTGGGTTTAAAAAAGGTTTGGACAAGTTCCTGGAGGAAAGGTCCATAAACCATTATTAAGAAGGGACCCAGGATATCAATGCTTGACCCGGTACAAGCATTGCGGAACCTGTGTCTTTTGGGGAAACTGCTAGGTACGTATGACCTAGATTGGCCACTGTTGGAAACAGGATACTGGGCTTGATGGACCTTGGTCTGACCCAGTATGGCATATCTTATGTTCTTATGAAAAGAGGGTAGGAGTGAAATGCTAACACAGAAGGGTCAAATTTCAAATGGGTTTATATGTTCAGGGGCAGCTGGTGAACATATAACTCCACTCTTTATGTATTTTTAGCCACTATGCAAATAGTGTTGGGCTGAAAGTATTGTTAACTGCCCGATATTATCCTTAAAGGGGCAGAGGGAGGACAGCACCCAAAAATTAACTGGATAGTTGAGATATTCAGCCATTACCCAAATAAGCTATATGGTTAGTATAGCCTGTATTGAGAGAGAAGAAGGCCCTGGACAGAGTCCTGAAGTCTCTCCCTCTATCTCTTCTCCAGATTTTGCTTATTATTATTATTATTAATAATAATTTATTAAGTGCTACAGAGCGTATGCAACACTGTACAGACATATAAGAAGACAGTCCCTGCTCATAGAGCTTACAATCTAGAAAACAAACCGACAGTACAGGAAGCATAAGGTCAAAGGGGGAGGAAACACAAGGGAACAAAGATTAGGAATCAAAAGCGGCCTCAAAGAGGTAGGTCTTAAGCAGTGATTTGAAAGAGGTGAGAAAGGAGACTTGACATAAGGACAGATGAAGTTTATTCCAGGCATAAGGGGCAGCAAGGTAAAAGGATCGAAATCTAGAGTTAGCATTAGAAAATAAGGGCATGGAGAGAAGAAAACCAGACGAAGAGCAGAGATCAGGAGGAGGGGTGTAGGGAGAGAGGAGAGAGAAAAGAGAAAAGATAATGGGGGGCAATGGAGTGAATGCATTTATAGATTAGGAGAAGTCATTTGAATTGGATGTGGAAGCGAAAGGGGAGCCAGTGAAGTGATCTGAAAAGAGGGGTTCGTGAGTATAACGTGACTGGTGAAAGATAAGTCATGCAGCAGATCTAGACAGATTGAAGAGGAAAGAGATGACACTGAGGTAGACCAGCAAGGAAAAGGTTGCAGTAGTCAAGACGGGAAGTGATTAAGGAGTGAATAAGGGTTTTAGTGGTGTTATCTGGGAAGAAGAGGTGAATTTTGCTAATGTTATACAGAAAGAAATGACAGGTTTTAGCAATCTGTTGAATGTGTGAGGAGAAGGAAAACAAAGCATCAAAAATGATGCCAAGGTTACGGGCAGAGGAGACTGGTAGAAGAAAATTATTATCAACAGTGATGGAGAATGGAAGAGAGAGGGAAGAGGGCTTAGGAAGAAAAATAAAGAATTAGGTTTTATCCATGTTCAATTTTAGATGGCATAGAGACATCCAGGCAGCAATGTCAGACAAACAATTAGAGATACGAGTTTGGAGTGTAGGAGAAATATCAGGTGACGAGATATAGATTTGAGAATCATCTGCATAAAAATGATACTGAAAGTTCTGGGAAGAGATGAGAGAACTGAGGGACTGGGTATAGAGAGAGAAAAGGAGAGGTCCAAGAACAGACCCTTGAGGTACACCAACTAAGAGAGGGATGGTGATAGAGGTGGAACCATGTGAGCAAATACTGAAGGAGTGATTTGAAAGATAAGAAGTGAACCAAGACAGCACAGAGTCTCTAAAACCAACAGAGGATAACGTATCGAGGAGAAGAGAATGATCAACAGTATTGAAAGCAGTGGAAAGATCAAGAGGAATAAGGACAGAGTAGAGGCCCTTGGACTTTGCTAGGAACAAGTCACTAGAGACTTTGGTAAGAGCTGTTTCGGTGGAATGAAAAGGATGAAAACCAGATTGGAGTGGATCCTGGAATGCATGAGAGGATAGAAATTTGAGGCAGCGATGGAGAACTGCACACTCAAGAAGTTTTGAAATGAAAGTTCTTGGCTGCTCTTTTCATTTCACCAAACCTAATAGCCTTCCCACATGGAAGTGGTGTAGGCAGGACTGATTTTTTGGAGGGGACTGGGATTAACATGGGTGGGCACAAGGCAGTGCAAATCTTGACACTGCCTCCAGTTCTCCTCTCATTCGTCTGTTGTGCTGCCGCTTACTGGGTGGACCTGATACAAACGTGAAAGGCTCTATCTCAGCCTTGGGCACATCTCTGCCACACAGCTGCTTCATGCTACTTCTCTTACTTTATTCAAATCTGGCCTAAAAACTCCTCTTTCAGATGCCCTTTAAAACTTGAATCCTATTTGTCCCAGTCCATAGCCTTATAGATTTAAACTATTAATGAAGTAACTAAACTTCATGAGTTTAGTTATGAGGGAGGAGTGGCCTAGTGGTTGGGGCAAGTTACCTCCAGCCAGAAGGTCAGGGGTTCAAATCCCACTAGAGGACAACAACCTTGGGTTTCTAGACCACAGGTGCTCCTTGTGGTCTTGGGCAAGCCACTTAACCCTCCATTGCCCTTGTTCCCTGTAAATTAGTTATCTCCAAGTTATAATGCCCTATTCAATGTAATTTCAGTTTGTTCAATGTAAAATGCCTTGATATCATGAAAGGCAGTATATAAGAAATGTTAAATAAAACAAACAAACCTCCCAGAATCTCTGTGTGTCTTGTTTAGCCCGCAAACTCCATGGAGCAGGGATTATTTCTTAAGTGTCTGAGTAGTGCTGCATAAATTTTGCAGTGCTGTATACAAGATTAACAGTAGAACTAAATTTCTACTGCAGAGCTGGAAAGCTCTGTGCTTATGAGAGGGATACACAGGAGTTAAATTTGTACGTTCAGGAGCTGGGGAGATGTGATGAAATCAAAGGCAATTGGCTCTGATTTCTCTGGTGAGAGTCTTCAGTCTGAGATCTCTGTAGTAGGATGGTTTAGCAGATACTGCCTTCCACACCGGCTTATAGTTAAGCATGAAAAACCATTTCTGCACATATGTGTGTAGCAAAATGTTGATTTTTAGTAGCACTCCTTAAAAACCTCTACACACTCAGCTCCAGAAATACGGAAGTAGGGAGTGCATTATTCCTAGGAGTAGGGTATAAATCTGCACTATTAAGGACAGGCACATTAAAATGTATCAGTTTTGTTCTTGAATATCTAATATTTATAATATCAATTATTTAGAAAAGAAAATGTAGCAGGTACATGTTAATCTGCTGAAAGTGAGGTGATGTAAGCATTCAAACTAACCTAGAATAAAACAGCACATAGGGGTAATCTGTATTGTAGTCTTCTTATATGTGTCAGAGATCTGAATTCCTCAAGATATTTTAGGAAATATATTAAAACAGCAGAGCCTATTTGTGACATGGTTTATTTATTTTTATAAAACATTTCTGTGTAATCAAGTTCGCACTGCATATAATCCTTAGGATCCCTGTCTTGGATGGTATGGATATGGAGGCCAATACTGTAGCTGCCGTCTGGAGGTCCAGAAATCCGGACGGCCCGGAAATGCACCGGATTCTGCTCCCGCGGGGTCCAGACAGCCCTGTGGGAGCAGAATTGCAGCATTGGGCCTGGACATCCAGGACGTGCCCCGATTCCGGCACTCTGGACGCCAAGGCACTGCCCCAGCTAGCTCAGCCTGGCTCCTGCATGGAGCCGCAGTGCCATGGCATCCTGTTGCCTTGGCACCGCGGCTCCATGCAGGAGCCCCGATCAGCCACCTAAAGCAAAGATGCCCCGTTCTCCACCGCTCGACCCCCATTTGGGCCTGTCAAGGCAGGGGTCAGGCTGCGGGGAACCACCTGCCCCACTCACCGTGCCAGTGCCTGCCCAGCTGTGCCGTTCCCCACACCTAGGGGACTTATTCCACCTCTGAGGTGAAATAAGTCCCCTGTCCATGCCCTGTATGTCAGGGTTGGAGGTCATACCTCAAGCCTGCCATCGCTCCTGCCTCAGCCTGCCCTCGATCAGAGCTCTCCGCACATCTCAGCTGTATGTATGGGGAGCTCTATTGCTGAATATGACCCGGGCGTTTAGCAGGGACTATATATCCCACTGGGATGTATATCCCTGCTAAACGTGGTTCAGAATAGACCACATAAAGTACGCCTCTTTAAAAAGATAAGGACTTTTTGTGTCTTTATTATTGAATGTCGATTGACTGCCATGAGTGGTGGAGTCTTAAGTCAGTGATTAGCTTATTATAAAGAATTACATCAAATTGTACAGTTGCCAAATAACCCAATTCTAATGTTTGAATTCACATCCCTGATGTGCCCTAACAGGAGTGGAGGAGTAGCCTAGTGGTTAGAATACTGGCTTGTTAACCAAAAGACCAGGGTTTGATTCCACCAACACTCCCTGTGGCCTTGGACAAGTTACGTAGCCCTCTGTTGCCTCAGAAGAAAGGCATGGCAATCTACATGCAGTCACATTGCCAAAAAAACAGGAGCTGCTGAGACAGCATTGACTCAAAGGCACACATTGCATTGTGTTCTATCATGTGTTATCCTGCCAAATAAGAAATTCCATACTGGGTCAGATCAAGGGTCCATCCAGCCCAGTATCCTGTTTCTAACAGAGGCCATTCCAAGTGTTGTTTCCAAAGTTATACATGTTCCATGCTATTTGTCCCAGGTAGAAGCAGTGGATTTCCCCAGTCCTCTTTAATAATGGTTCATGGACTTTTCCTCCAGGAACTCATCCAAACTTGTTTTGAACCACCAACAGCTTTTACTAAATCCCTTGGTAACAAATTCCAGAGATGGATTACATGCTGAATGAAAAAATATTTTCTCCGATTAGTCTTAAATGTGCCACATTGTAGCTTCATTATGTATCACCTAGTCTTTCTACTTTTTTCTTCCAAACAATATTCACTCTACAGATTCCAAAATACATAAATCAGATGGGTCAAAAATCCAGGACTGCCCTAAATTCTCTCATCAGAACCTGGGCCACTCAACAACTTGGAATATGTACAGCACGTCATACCTTGAACGAAGGCTTTTCTTTCATTTCACAAAAAATGGTTGCTTGGGCAGGGAAGTGTCTGATGGCAAGGGCCTTTATTAAATTCTAATTCTTTCAGTAATCTAATTAGCTCTGTTTTATTTTAAGAATAATTATGGAATTTCCTTGATTTCGGACTGGCATCGCTTGGCTATCTTGTCATGGCTGAAGATTTCAATCATCCTCTTTTTCTTTTTTTTCATTTCTTTATTCAAACATTTCACTTATTACAAAATGAAAAACAAATACAGAAATGAGATAAACCACATAAGCCAGTAATAAATCAAACAATAAAACTAATCTCAAAAGCCCCCATCCAGGTTTAGTTGATACTGCAATAATCAAAAAACAAAGCAATCCAGTTTGGTTACCTGACTAAACTAACATTCAGAGGTCCCTATTTTAACTAACAGGCTAGCAAAACTAGGCTTCTATGTAACAGAAACATTTTGGATCATAATACGAGACTTCAAGAAATCTTCAAATTGTGATACATCAAAGAAAATAAAGTTATTCCCTCCCAATGTTACCAGGCATTTTCAGGGGGATTTAGGAAACAATGTGGTACCTAAAGCTAAAAGACAGGGCTTTAAGGCTTATGCCTCGCCTGCGTTTGCCTGGAAGCATCAGAGAATATGTTGATTTTTTTGCTCACAGAAGAGGTCATTTTTCTTTTGAAAATAAAGTTTCATTATAACATTTTTATCTAGCTCTGAATTAAATGAAACCAGTAGTGTTGCCCTAGTAGGACTCTCGTCATTTGATGATTCCATAAATTCAGACAAATTCAGGCTGGTGACAATACGAGGGGGGCTGTTAAGTCTCTGGCCTTGTAACAAAACAGAAAGCTATGGGCAAACCTCAGTTCCGGAGGTCCGAATGATCTCGCTGCAGTTTAGTTTATTTGGTACCAAGAAACTGCAGAGAGATCATTCAGACCTCTGGAACTGAATTGTGACCATAGCTTTCTGTTTCGTTACAAGGACAGAGACTTATCAGCCCCCCCCCCCCCATCTCATTAACAACTTTTTCCCCTCTTGGTAAATAATGCAAATTATTAAAAGATTGAGCAGCCACATCTTGATCCCCTAAAACTTCCCTTAAATACTTATGAAAAAGAATTAATGGAAACAAATAGTGAGTAGTAGGGAAGTTCAGGCATCTAAGATTCTTAGCCTGGGAGGCATTTTCTAACAACTCTTGTTGACGATGGAGTAGGAGGCTGTCTTTAATAGAAGCAACAGCCCCCTGCGCTGTAGAGACATGAGTTTCCATTTTCTGTAGACGATAATCAAGTAAAACAAAATAAGAGTCATGCTGGGCAAACTTTGCTACCAATTCCTTTTGTAAAGTGCAAATTGGGAAAAGTGCCACTGTCCACAGAAGCCGAAATTCCAGGAATACCATGCAGAGGATTTGGTACCTCCGGCATATGCACAACATGGGGCAATGGAACATTTGTACCGCGCTCTAGCGAAATGCCAGGAGGCAAATCTCCATATGAAGATTTATGGGGATATGGCTGTCTCTCCAGTTCTGCTGAGGAAGTCACAGGGTCCAAAGTCACTTTGCTAGTCTGCGGGACTGGGACATCTTCCCCCAGTACCAATGAGGAGCTAACAAAAGAGTCTGTGCTACCAGTCAAGGGTAGCAAAAGATCTTCCAGGCCTTTAAAAGGCATCACCACATGCTTGTCCATGGGACCAATCATTTTCATAGTTTTTGAAGGATTAGAACTACTCTCAGTAGATGTCTTCTTTTTCTGCTTAGAGAACACAACAGTGAGTGATGTAAAGTGGTCACAAGTGCTTCATTAATTAAACAATGCCCCGATGCGTTTCAGCCGAAGCCTTCTTCAGGGGGTTGGGGATTGCAAGCAAAAGTAAGTAAATAATAGTAATAATAACAATCAAATAAATATAGTAATATTAAAAACAATAAAAAGCAGAACATAATTAGAAACAAAATTAAAACTGACCATTAAAAGTATACATAAGAGAACATCTAGAACGCAAGGAGGGGACACCATGAATATGATACAATAAAAAGTAAGAACCTTTTGATACAAGCTTAGCAAATAAGAGAAGAGATGAGGAGGATCAAAAAGGCACATGAGATATGTGTTGAATGACAAACTAAAACGAATGCCTGTAAAATAACAAAATAATAAAAAATACAGTTAATAATGATAGAAGTAGGTGAAAACAATAATGGCAAAAATAAAATGAAATATAACAAAAGAGAATTGTAATGGAACTAATATACAAAGCACTGAAGGACAGTGATAATAGCGGGAAGCCCATAGTCAAACACTGGGAGCCTATGAAGCATGGTTGTAAGGCCAAAGGCAAACAGCTCTGCATCTATTATGCATACGGAATTTGGACATATTCTGTATTGGCTAACGTTACTAAAACAAAGAATATATAATAAATTAATTTAAAAAATAGTACCAGGAACATAAAGAGGATGAGCAAATGCAGGAGGGGCAAGTGACCTGTATTAATATACAAGACGGAGCCACATAAGGACACTCTAGGTTCCAACAGTCTATGTGTAAATAAAATAGTAAAAAAAAACAAAACATTAATAGTTAAAAAGCCCCCGGTGCAAAGGTAGAGGGAACAAACGTTACGAAGCCGAGGATCGGCATTTGTACCTGTAATAGACTCGCAGGAGCGAGTGAAGAGAAAGTCAGCTACAGCACTTGAACATGGCCGGGACACCGAGACTTTCGCGCCTTATAACTGAGGAGAGTAAAAGGACCGAGACTGAAGGAATCGGAACTAATAAATAAATAAATAGATAAATATTACAGGTAAAAATGCTGATCCTTTTACTCTCCTTCACACGCCACTAATGATGTCATTACCTTATACATAACATACATATGCAAACGATGTGGCTCTGTTGGAAACAGAATGCTGGGCTTGATGGACCTTGGTCTGACCCAGTATGGCATATCTTATGTTCTTATGTTCTCTTATAAGGCGCAAAAGTCTTGGCGTCCCTCCCGACCATGTTCAAGTGCTGTAACTGACTTTCTCTTCACTCGCTTCTGCGGTTCTATTACAGGTACAAATGCCGATCCTCGGCTTCATAACGTTTGTTCCCTCCACACCGTTTTTTTTTAAACTATTAATGTTATTTATTTTTTTACTATTTTACAATCAATCTATGTTTACCTATTCCACTCCATTCATTAATTTATAGACCTCTATCATATTTCCCCTCACCCATCTCTTTATCAGGTTGAAGAGCTCTAACCTTTTTAGCCTCTCTTGATAGGGGTATCCTTCCATCCCTTTATCATTTTGGTGGCTCTTTTCTGTACTTTTTCTAATAACATTATATCCTTTTTAAGATACGGCGACCAGCATTGCACACAATATTCAAGGTGCGGTCACACCATGGAACGATACAGAGGCATTATAATATTCTGGTTTTATTATTCATTCCTTTCCTTATGATTCCAAGCATTTACTTTCTTGGCTGCCACTGCACACTGGGCAGAGGTTTCAAAGTATTATCTGTAATTGTGGTAGGCTATGGCCTGTAAACTAGGCCTAGATCCCAACCCCCACCTGAGACTAGTGTTGAAGAGAACCAGAGTTTGAGAAACTGCTTGAAACTGCTTTTGAAAATTTTGTATAATTCCTTTATGCTGATGATAGACATGTTCCTGCATTCCCTGAGCTAGAAATGACCTTGAAGTAGAAATGTATCAATGTCTAAGATTTGTTAGAATAGCCTGAGAAGGGGGAACAGGGAGCTAGGCCCAAAGAGGGTCCACGATTGAACAGGTGCAAGGGGCGTTGGGACCAATAGAAAGTTTGCCTGTATCAAACTGTATAAGGAATTTGCTCCTGTACTCCATTGCTCAGTCTCTTTTGGACACAATTCTGTCTGAGCCTGTGCACAATAAATTGGCTTGGATCCTGCAACTGACTCCTGGTTTTATTCATTGCATGCACTTCGCTGCTACATAATGACGCCTAAATCCTTTTCCTGGCTGATGGTTCTTAATGTGGAACCTTGCATCGTGTAACTGTAGTTTGGGTTGTTCTTTCTTGGGTGCATAACTTTGCACTTGTCCACATTAAATTTCATCTGTCATTTGGACATCCAGTTTTCCAGTTTATGAAAGTCCTCTTGCGACTTTTTCACAATCCTCTTGTGTTTTAACAACTTTGAATAATTTTGTGTCTTCTACAAATGTGATCATCTCACTTGTTATTCCCATTTCCAGGTGATTTATGAATATGTTAAAAAGCAGCTGGCCGAGCACAGATCCTTGGGGTATTCCTCTATTCAATTTTCTCCGTTGAGAAAATTGGGCATTTAGCCCTACTCTCTCTCTGCTTTCTATCTTTTAACCAGTTCCTGATCCACAATAGTACACTGCCTCCTATCCCATGACTTTTTAATTTTGCCAAGAGTGTCTCATGAGGGACCTTGTCAAAGGCGTTCTGAAAATCCAGATACACTATATCAACTGGCTCACCTTTGTCTACCTGTTTATTCACTCCTTCAAAAAAAATAACAGATTAGTAAGACAAAACTTTCTTTGGCTAAATCCATGTTGGCTTTCTCCCATTAAACCATAAGTACATAATTACATGTTCAGTAATTTTATTCTTTATAATGGTTTCTTCCATTTTGCCTGGTACTGAAGTCAGGCTCACCAGTCCGTAGTTTCCCAGATCATCCCTGGTCAAATTGGTCAAAGTGATGTACCACAGATCATGGGCTCTGCATATCCTTTCTCACGCACAAGTCCTATACAGTCCAAGGACTATTTTTATTCATTTATAGTGAAAACATCTTGTATCTCTCCATGGAGATGCTGTATATAGTTGCTTGTTCCACCACATCACACATAAGGGCAGGAAGTCGCTAATTCCAGCATATAAGGGGCACTAAATCCTCCACTATCATGTTTACAGACATGTGCACCTGCATCTACACCATCGCACTCCTGCTGTTTGCTCAGCAATTAACTTCCCTTTAATGACTAACTGCTCCATCCACCTTTGCAGCCACATCTGAACCTAGCCTATAGGTTTGGACTCATCGCTACATTTCTTCAAGATAAGGGGTTATTTTTATATCCTCTCCTTCCTGGAACATGGAGACTGCATTAGGGGGGTTGGCATGAGAAGCACTGTCCTTTTTCTCTGTCCACACTAAACATGAGGGACAGATTCAGGTTATCGGGGATTATCTGCTTATCTTAAATACAACTGATATGGATGGTGGTTAGTCTTGAACTCTCTAGCCTTTGACGTGTAGGGCAGTTATATTGTCACTGTACTAGCACAACTCCATATGAGTTGTGTCTGCCCAGGATGCTGATCTGCTGCTGATCTTCTCACTTTGCCAGCAAATATGGCAGCTGTTGTGGTGTGTTGCTATTGCAGTCAATCATTGATTGAGGATGAGGCACTAGGGTGGACCAAAAACCAATGCAGAAAGTTAATGTTTGTAGAATCATTTGTTCACAAGGCTTTGTTTTGTCCATTATGGGATAGCTTACCTGTGAAATAGCCTAATTATGAAACATTTAGAGGTTGCCCCATCCTGAACATTTTATGGATGGGAAAAAGCATTTATGTATTGAAATATTCCTTTTTAAGCCTCAGTTCAGGATGACTGCACATGAGTCTAAAAATGTCACAGATTTCGCTCTGTTTGTCATCTTGTTTATGTCAGACAGTGAAATAAAGCACCATTTACAATCGCTCCTCTCAATTGCATCAAATTTCTATCCGTTCTTACTCAAACTAGGCTGTTGCATTTTCAAGACACCTCTGGTTTTGGTCTGAACATTTGGCAGGCTTAGCCCTTTGTGATGACAGAGTCTCAGCAGAAACAAAGATGATGTAGAACCTTCAGCGGCCATCATTACCAGACATGTCAGATGTTTGCTGTTTAGTTCAGATGACATAAAAACTGCCAACTGGGATGACCTCTAAACGTTGTTTGTTTTAATTAAAATGTTGTGTGTTTGTTATAAATATGATAAAGAACAAACCCAGCCTTGTGGAGAACTGAAATCTGTTAGTTTCTTTTTTTTGGACCACTCTAATGAGGCATGCACTTTACATGGCATGTGGTTTGTTGTTGCAGGGTAGTGTCATGAGTGACATATTTGCAAATGCAGCATCAACAGCAGAGGCATGGCTACCTTAGAGCTTGCATGGCCAGTGCCTGGTGTTCCTACATTGAACATCCTAGAGGCAAGACATGGCAGATTGTTGGAGCGAAGCTACAACATGTAGATATCTGCTTTGTGGTCGCTAACACACTCCTCCATAGCAGAACTGTGGTCATGGCATGTGGTCACAGCAGCCATCCCTATGGGTATATATGGCAATACTATACAGCAGCCTACTCTGAAGAGCTCACTCTGAGGAGAAGGAAGTTACCAATGGTGTGCCGCAGGGATCTGTCCTTGGTCCGGTTTTTTATAACATCTTTGTTAGTGATATTGCAGAAGGGCATCGGGTAAGGTTTGCCTGTTTACAGATGATTCCAAAATCTGCAATAGAGTAGACACCCAGGAAGGGGTAGATAACATAAGGAGGGGGTCTAGCTGAGTTTGAAGAATGGCCAAGAATTTGGCAGCTGAGATTTAATGCTAAAAAATTCAGGGTCATGCACTTGGGCTGCAAAAATCCAAGGGAGTGGTACACTGTAGAGGGTGAAGAACTTCTGTCTACGAAAGAAGAGCAGGACTTGGGTGTTATTGTTTCTGATGATCTTAAAGCAGCTAAACATGTAGAAAAGGTGATGGTGAAAGCCAGAAGGATGCTTGGGTGCACAGAGAGAGGCATGGCCAGCAGAAAAAGAGGTGATAGTGCCTTTGTATAAGTCTCTGGTCTTACCTCATTTGGAGTATTGTGTACAATTCTGGAGACTGCACTTTCAAAAGGATATAAACAGGATGGAGTTGGTGCAGAGTGTGGCTACTAAAATGGTTAGTGGTTAGCATATGAGGGCAAACTTAAAGATCTTAATATGTATATGTTAGAGGAAAGGTGGGATAGAGGAGATATGATAGAGACGTTTAAATTCCTCCATGGCATAATTGCACAAAAGGAGAGCCTCTTTCGATGGAAAGCAAGCTCTGTTATGAGGGGATGTAGGATGAGGGTGAAAGGGGATAGACTCAGGAGCAATATGCGGAAATATTTCTTTATTAAAAGAGTGCTAGATGCGTGGAATAGTCTCCCAATGGAGGTAGCAGAGACGAGGGCAGTATCTGAATTCAAAAAAGCATGGGACAAGAACAGAAGATCGCTTGTAGTTGATATGAAATGACAGGCTAGGTAGGTCATGTGGTCTTTTTCTGCTGTCATGTTTCTAAGTTTATATCCACATGTACATAGCATGCAATCATGATGGCTGAGCATGCTTTCTGCCTTACCACATATCATCGCCTTTTGAAACCCAGCATTGACCTAACAACAGGTATTGGGGGAGCTTGTCTCATTTGGGAGCTGTAATATTTTGGTGCAACACATGTGCCATGCTTCTGATAGTGCTCAGTGCATTGCAGCAGGATATCCCTACAGCCACACATATGACATCAACATAGCCTCTTTCACAGAAATTTGCAAGTGAACTAGCACAGAGCCCCTAGAGTGTGCCCTTCCCAAACTGCCAGTGCCATACAGTGCCTTGTCCATTTTGGTGATGATGGTGTTTGTCTGATACAGCATTCACATCCCATAGTACCCTTCTCTATGGTTCTTCCCCTACTGCTGGCATCTCACCCTGTTTGTGTACGGTACTCATGAAATAGGAACTGCTGATTTTCTACCCGGGCCTTGGCCTTGAGGGATGTGGGACTATTAGTCAGATGCTCTCATGCTCTCACACACCCCTATGTTGACATGCACCCCTGGCACACAGCAACATGGCTGCAGGGCTCACTAGAGGAACGGATAAGCAGCATAGCACAGGAAGAGTAGTTAGAGTAGCGGGATTAGGTCTCACAAAAAAATTCTATTTTCCTGCCTTGTGCCTTTAAAAAAAAATATATATATATATAGATGTATATATATATATATGTATAAAGGAATTTAAAGTCAGCACAGCTCTGTCTTAGCTGCTCCCTGTCTGGCACTATTTCTTAAGCAGGCTTCTGCTGTTTTTTCTTGGGCCATTCTCTCCCCCCAGACTGCTCGGGTGAGAGCTCCCTGGCCAGCCCCTGTGTTCCCCCGGTGCCGCGAAGCGAGTGAGGATCGCTGCGGTGGGGTTCCGACTGTGGAACAGGGAGACAGTGTGAAACTGTGAGTACTCACCGGTGGCACTCTAGGACTTGTCAGAGTGCCGCGCGGGATAGAGAGCCAGCTGTGAAAGGGGTCCCTTGCTAGAGCGCACGGCAACCGGGGTCTGGACTGCTCGGCTTCAGAGCATTCTTCGTAGGCCGGAGTTCTGGGCAGCGTGGTTTTGGCGCATTTTCTTCCCTAGCTGGCTTCTCCGGCGGCCATTTTAATGGGGGATAGACTGAACCGCTTGGCTGCTGGGCGGTGGAAGCTTGCGCACACAGCAGCTTAGCTCGGTTCTCTCTTGCGGTGCTTTGTTCTTTTATCTCCGTTATTCCTTGATTTCTTTGTTTTCTTTGATTTCGGGGCTCTTTTGGGGCTTCCTCTTCCCTTCGCCAATGAGTGAATCGGGGGGGGGGGGGGGAGGCCTTTTTCCGACGAGAATTTTTATCTTATTTAGCAGCTCTTCAAAAAAAAAAAAAAAACCAGACAAAGACAGTCAAAGAGAGGAGAGTCTCATAGTTCCATAAGGTACAGGAAGGAATTGAAGGGATGCCGTCATGGCAGCACGTCCACAATGTATTGTGTGCGGAACCCGGAGGGGCACGGGGGCGGAGTCTGGAGTTTGCCGTGGCTGTGTGGTTCTTTCTTCAGCGGTGGAGCACCAGATGGACTGCAAAGATCTTTCCGGGGAACAAGGGGCATCCGGGGACCCGATGCCTGACTTAGCACAAGGGAGCCAGCAGGAGTCACCGTCTGGCCCGGGCATGCCTTCCTCCTCGGGGACTGAGGACTTAGGGGAGTTCTGCCCGGATTTCGTGTTGCTCATGCACCAGGCATTTTGTATGTGACGGCAGGGCAAATTGCCGAGGTTAGGTCCGCTGTCCTCCCTTCCTCAGCAGATGGACGTGGCTGAGGGGGGAACGACGGATCCTCCGGCGTCTAAGAAGGCACGGCCTCGAGTGTTGGTGGCTACAGAGAATGATTGGTCAGAGGTTGACGGGCCCGACTGGGAGCAAGAGGACGGCTCTGAGGGTCTCGAGGAGGGGGAGATTCCAGAGCCTGAGGATCAGGCCAAGCTCATTCAAATATTTCAGAAGGAAGAGCTGCCTGTGTTAATCTCTGAGGCTCTTCAGATGTTGAATCTAGCGATGCAAGCCGTAAGTGAGGAGGTGGTCGAGGATCCTGTTATTCAAGCTGTGCGACAAACACAGGTGGTCTTTCCCATCCACAGGGTGGTTGACAAAATGATACAGGACGAATGGGACCATCCAGAAGCGGGACTTCATGGGATGCGGACCATGAATAGGTTTTACCCTCTCTCTGATAAAGATAAGGAAAGGTTTCGCTTGCCACGGGTCGATGCTGCGGTGGCGGTGGTTACAAAAAAGACCACTATACCGGTAGAGGGTGCTGCGGCCTTAAGGGACACGCAGGACCGAAAGCTGGATAGTTTACTAAAGCAGGTATTTGAGGCAGATGCATGTTCGCTTCAGGCATCCATTTGTGGAGCTTGGGTAGCACAGGTGTGCCTGCGCTGGGTGCAGCGGCTGCGCCTCTCTCCTCGCTTAGACCAGGAGGAGCTCGGGGAGATTGGTCGGTTGGAGTCCAGAACGGCGTATTTGGCAGATGTCCATTACGACTTGATTAGAGCGCTGGCGAATAGTACAGCGTGGTAGCAGCCCGCAGGTCGGTATGGTTACGCAATTGGGCTGCAGATAGTTCGTCTAAGTCCCGGTTGGGAAAATTGCCTTTTAAGGGCCGCTTGTTGTTTGGTGAGGATCTGGATAAGTTGGTCAAGGACCTCAGGGAGACCAAGAGTGGTCGTCTGCCGGAGGATAAGCCGAAACAAGGAAAGCCCGGGCTGGGTTCTCGGGGGCAGTTTCGAGACTTTCACAGATTTCGCTCCTCGCGCTATGGAGGGTTTCAGAGAGGCCGAGCTCCGTCGCGAGGACAGGGTTTTCGGGGCTTTCAGGGGCGAATAGAGGCTTCTCCGCCGGCTCTTCGTCTGTTTCCCGAAAGTCGCAATGATGTGCAGCGGGTCCCAGTGGGCGGAACCCCGATTGGGGGAAGGCTTCGGGAGTTTCTGCCTGCTTGGACCCAAATCACGATCGACCAGTGGGTGCTGGAGATCGTCAGTCAGGGTTATGCCCTGGAGCTGGCGCGACTGGTGCAGGATTAGTTTGTCATGTCCCCCTGCAGAGGCATGAAGAAAACGTTAGCGGTTCAAGATACCTTGCGGCGGCTCTTATCCCTAGGAGCAGTTGTGGAAGTGCCGGAAGCCAATTGCGGCCTGGATCGGTATTCTATTTATTTCGTGGTGCCAAAGAAGGGCGGTATGTGGCATCCTATTTTGGATCTGAAGGGCGTAAATCGTTTAAGGGTGCCACATTTTCGGATGGAAACGCTTCGGTCCGCCATTGTGGCGGTTCGTCAGGGAGAATACTTGACGTCGCTCGATCTGACCGAGGCGTACTTGCACATTCCCATTTGATCAGAGTATCAGAGATTCCTCAGGTTCGCCCTTCCTTGGGGTCACTACCAGTTTCAAGCATTGCCCTTCAGTTTGGGGACGGCGCCGCAAACTTTCACCAAGATAATGGTGGTGGTGGCGGTGGTGTTGCGCAGAGATGGAGTTCTGGTACATCCTTATCTCGATGATTGGTTAATTCGGGCAAAGTCCAAGACGGAGAGTGTGCAGGTGATGAACAAGGTGGTGCAATTTCTCCAAAGCCTGGGTTGGGTGGTCAACCCTGCCAAAAGCCGCTTAGTGCCATCTCAAAATCTGGAATACTTGGGGGTCCGTTTCGACACGAAGAACGGCAGAGTCTTCTTGCCAGAAGGGCGAGCTCACGGGCTCCGGCAGTTGCTGAGAGCCTTTTGGGCCACTCCGTCTCCCACGGCCTGGACGTATCTGCGTGTGCTGGGCACCATGGTGGCGACACTAGAGGTGGTGCCGTGGGCAAAGGTGCATATGCGACCGCTGCAAAGGTCTCTGCTTCGGCGGTGGTCTCACCAGTCGAATTCGTTGAACAAGCGGCTTCCTTGTCCAACCAAGGTCAGGCAGTCGCTGAGGTGGTGGTTGCTCCCGGCGTCGCTAGCGGTGGGGATGCCGCTGGAACAGCCGGACTGGCTGCCATTGCTAACGGATAGAAACATAGAAACATGATGACATAAAAAGACCACATGGCCTATCTAGTCTGTCCTTCCATAACAACAACTACAACAGTCCACTTTTTACCTTTAGAGATCCTCTGTGTTGGTCCCATGCTTTTTTGAATTCAGTTACTGTCCTCATCTCCACCACCTCCACTGGGAGACTATTCCATGGATCCACTACTCTTTCCGTAAAGAAATATTTCCGCATATCACTCCTGAATCTATCTCCTTTCACCCTCATCCCATGTCCCCTCGTAGCAGAACTTGCTTTCAATTGAAAGAGGCTCTCTCCCTGAACATTTATGCCACGGAGGTATTTAAACATCTCAATCATATCACCTCTATCCCGCCTTTCCTCTAAGGTGTACATAGTAAGATCCTTAAGTCTGTCTTCATATGCTTTATAATGAAGCCCATTAATCATTTTAGTAGCCACCCTCTGCACCGACTCCATCCTGTTCACATCCTTTTGAAGGTGCGGTCTCCAGAATTGCACACCATACTCCAAATGAGATCGCACCAAAGACTTATACAGAGGCATTATCACCTCCTTTTTTCTGCTAGCCATTCCTCTCCGTATGCACCCAAGCATCCTTCTAGCTTTTGCCGTTGCCTTTTCTACCTGTTTAGCTACTTTAAGATCATCAGACACAACCACGCCTAGGTCCCGCTCTTCTTTAGTGGACAAAAGTACTTCACCTCCTATACTGTATTGCTCCCTTGGATTGCTGCAGCTCAAATGCATGACCTTACATTTTTTAACATTAAATCCCAGCTGCCAAATTCTAGACCATTCTTCAAGCTTAGCTAGATCCCTCCTCATGTTATCTACTCTATTGCAGATTTTGGTATCATCTGCAAAGAGGCAAACCTTACCCGACAGCCCTTCCGCTATATCACTAACAAAGATGTTAAAAAGAATCGGACCAAGGACAGATCCCTGGGACACACCACTGGTAACATCCTTCTCCTCAGAGTGAGCTCCATTTACTTGTACTCTTTGTCACCTCCTACCCAACCAATTTCTAACCCAAGCAGTAACTTTAGGGTCCATCCCTAGGGTGCTCAGTTTGTTTATAAGTCGCCTGTGAGGAAAAGTGTCAAAGGCTTTACTGAAATCTAAATACACCACATCTAGAGCTCTCCCTCGATCCAACTCCCTGGTCACCCAGTCAAAGAAATCAATCAGATTTGTTTGACAAGACCTGCCTCTGGTGAATCCATACTGCCTCGGATCCTGTAATCCGCTGGACTCCAGAAACCTCACTATTTTCTCTTTCAGCAGCGTTTCCAATAATTTACTCACCACCGAACTAACCGGCCTGTAGTTTTCAACCATATCCTTACTTCCGCTTTTGTGTAAAGGCACCACATGAGCCTCTCTCCAGTCCTTTGGCACACTCCTGACTCCAACGAGGCATTGAAAAGGTCAGGCAGTGGAGTTGCTAGAACGTCCCCAAGTTCACTCAGTATTCTAGGGTGTATCCCATCCGGTCCCATCGCTTTGTCTACTTTAAGTTGAGCTAGTTTCTCACGAACACAGTCTTCTGAAAATTGTTCAAGATGTCCCTCACTTCTGTTCCTATTTCTGGGTATTTTCTGAGGCCCTACTCCTGGTTCTTCATCTGTGAACACAGAACAAAAATATTTGTTAAGCAATTCCGCTTTATCCTTATCAGCTTCTACATATTCCTCCCCTGCACCCTTGAGTCTGACAATACCACTTTTGCCCTTCCTCTTCTCACTAATATCTGAAAAATGTCTTATCCCCCCATTTTATTGCATTGGCTATTTCCTCTCCTCCTTTTGAATCTTTGCCTTCTTGACTACTTTGCTAGCTTCTCTAAGTTTTTCCAAATACAGATGCCTGTCTTCCTCTCTCTGTGATCTCTTGTATTTCATGAAGGCCTCCCTCTTTTTCTTCACTTTTTCAGCTACTTCTTTCGAAAACCATAGCGGTCTCCTTTTCCTTTTACCTTTATTTACCATTTTAACAAAAATGTTGGTTGCCCTTAAAATATCCCCTTTCAGTTTTGCCCACTGTTTTTCTACATCCCCCAGCTGTTCCCATCCCACTAACGACTCCCTGAGGTATTGGCCCATCTTCGCAAAGTTAGTCTTCCTAAAGTCTAAGATCCTCACCTTTGAATGGATTCTAACAGCCGTAGTCCTAATACTGAACCACATCATCTGTTGATCACTGGATGCAAAATGATCTCCCACTACAACATCAGAAACACTTTCACCATTGGTAAGCACCAAGTCCAGTATGGCCCCTTCACGTGTGGGGTCTGTTACCAATTGCCTGAATAGTTCTCCCTGTAGAGAATCCAGGATCTCCTTACCTCTAGATGATACTGCAGCAGGAATGTGCCAATCAACATCTGGCATATTGAAATCTCCTATGCTGCGCATGTCTTCAATTAACTCTCTGTCCACCTCTTCCTCTTGTGAGGGAGGTCTGTATATCACACCAATGCAAATAGATTTCTCTTTCCCTCTTTCTAGTTTAACCCACAATACCTCCTCTCTCCCTTTTAAGCTCTGTAATTCCAAAGCTTTAATAGTAGTTTTTACATATAGTGCCACTCCTCCTCCCCTTCTTCCTAACCTGTCCTTTCTGAATGAAGTATAGCCAGGTATAATTACATCCCAATCATGGTTTTGTGTGAACCATTTTTCTGTAACTGCCACTAAATCCAAGTCAGCCACTCCCACCAAAGCTTCAACATCAGGGATCTTATTTCCCATGCTACGGGCATTTATACACACTGCTCTCCATATGTTGCCCCTGTTACCCATTTCCATAAAGATATTTAATGTATCACCTACCTGGGGGCTTTCACCTACCTTGGGGCTTTCTTCACCCATCCCCTACGAATCTAGTTTAAAGCCCTCTTCAGTAGATTAGCCAGTCTACTACCGAAGACACGTTGACCTTTCTTGGACAGATGGATGCCATCTCTGCTCTGCAACCCTTGGAACAACATCCCATAGTCTAGGAAACCAAAACGCTCTCAATGACACCATCCACGCAGCCATGCATGCATCTCCAGGATGCGAGCCTCTCTGCCTTGGCCTTTACCCTCAACAGGGAGGATTGAAGAGAACACCACCTGTGCACCTAACTGCTTCACCCTCTGTCCCAGAGACACAAAGTCACTTTTGATACGTTCCAAGGTATACCTGGCAGTATCATTTGTTCCAACATGGATTAGCAACATTGGGTAATAGTCAGTGGGCTTGATGAGTCTCGGCAAACTCTCCGTAACATCTTGGATTTTGGCACCAGGCAGACAGCATACCTCTCTGGACATCAAGTCTGGTCGGCAGATGGACGCCTCAGTACTCCTCAGAAGAGAGTCTCCAACCACCACTACCCTTCGTTTCCTTGTGGTCACTGATTCTGCAACTTTGGGGTACTTGAGCTCTGGTTCTTCCCTTTCCAGGGATGCTTTCACCTCCTCCACTTCCAGGGCTGCATAATGGTTCTTCAATTCAAGGGCTAGAGAAGTTGGATTGGTGATTTTGCAGGCCCTGGTGACTTGTGTCCAACCATCAACATTCTGTTGGCACCCATCTTCTCCTGTGCTGGAGAGCTTGGTTGCTGCAAGAAGCATCTCATCAATGTACTTCTCACTCTCTTGAATGCTCAGTTAACCTCCAGAAGACTGAGGTTCTCTACGTTACCAGAGACACAGATTTCACACCACCCATGCACATAAATACATCAGACACCCAACTCCAAGTAAAATTGCAAAAGTGTGCTACCTGGGAATCATCTAGACCAGGGTTTTACTCTACAGCCAAATATCAATAACACTCTCAAACATGTCTACCACAAGATAAAAACAGTCCGCTGTCTTCAACCTATGCTAGACTGAAACAATTTCTGCACAGTCTTGCAGGCGCTGGTACTCCCATACCTGGATTATTGCAACATTATCTTTCAGGGACAACCAGCATGCACAATCCGCCCCTTGATAGTAGCCAAAACACTGCCACCAGAGTCCTGTAAGGAGCCTCTTCCCATGAACACATAACGCCAGTACTCCAAAATCTTCACTGGCTCCCCATTGCCTCACGCACTAAATACAAAGCAATCATCACAACGTTCAGAGCCTTCCACAATCTTTCCTCTCAATACCTGCATGCTCTAATCTAGAGAACACCAAATAACAGACCAAGAAGAATCAACAGCAATTCACCCTCTCCGTCCCACCAGCAAATAGAAACAGCAGCCAAGCAACATCAAACAGAGTGCTCTTGCTCTATGCTCCACACCTCTGGAATGAACTACCTGACAGCATCCAATTTGTGAGTGAACTTAAGGACTTTCGGAAAGTATTGAAGACACATCTCTTCAGGGAACACTTTAGTGGAACTATTACATAAAACATTACTCCACAACAGCACAATAACCTACCCCCCTTCACCCCAGCCCCCATGCCATGCACTGCAGACATGCACACCACCCTTTCCAATGTTTCCACTGTTCACATTGCTCATATTGTCATAGCTGTGCACATTAAATCTAGTTAAGTTTTCCTACTCTGTTCCATGTACCTAAGATAAATGGTTATCTCCTAATTATAGTTTGCTCATGTTAAGTTAAGTCTAGCTAAGTCACCTACTACGTTCCATGTACTTTAAGTTAAATTGTTGTCTGTAAACCGCCTTGACAATTTCATAAGGTGGTATATAAAACCAATTAAGTAAATAAAGTTGTGGTGCTCAGTACTGCTGTATCCTGTTCTGCTTTAGCAGTTATGTCTGCTTTTTTTTCACCTGTATGGGTCAACCATCAATTGCTATAAGATTTGAACTGTCACCCTTGTGATACCATGCTGCTTTTTAGGACATTATGCTACTACAGTTATCTGTGGTGATACTGCTCCAGCTCCTCTACATGGTTTTGTGTCTCAATTGCTTGTGGCCCACACTTGCTGACATGCTCATCAGTGCCGGGGTGGTCACCAACCCCTTCATAGACCTGCCAACTCTAGCACACAAACCACTGCACTTTCTGTCTAGGTCTGCTGCTTCTGTGAAGCTTTGGCTACTGCCCATCCTTTCATGCTCATGACCAGTAGATTACTGTCACACTTTCCATTTCCTGTTCCTGCTCTAATTCTGCACATAAAAATCACAGTTCTGTATCAAAGAACTGAATGATGCATTATCCTGCATATGTTGTCAATGTAGTACAGCACATTGTTTTGCAGTGATGCTTTTTTAAAAAAAAAAAAACATGCAAAAACTACAATATCGCTAAAGGTTTTCCATTTTGCATTATTGCGTGCTGACTTCCTGCATCAAGGCTGTACTGTATTCTCATCTACCTCCTTCATAACTTCGGCCCATCCCTCTCCCTATATCCATTCTGATGACTCTTCTATGATCCTCCTACCTATGTATTGGGGACCCCCCCACTATATTTGCACCAATACTTTGTTGTTGTTGTTAAGTGCCGTTGAGTCGGAGTCGACTCATGGCGACCCTCTGGATAGCTATCCTAAATTGTGTTTGGTCTTGAGTCAGGCGGCTTATTGTTGACAGACTGTTACCCGTAGCTGCTGTTATTGTATCGATCCATCTCATTGCTGGCCTTCCTCTTTTGCGTTGACCTTCTATCTTGCCAAGCATAATGTCTTTCTCTAATGATCTCTCTCTTCGCATGATGTGTCCAAAGTATGAAAGTCGAAGTCTTGTCATCTGAGCTTCTAAAGAAAGCTTAGGTTTGATCTCCTCTAGTACTGACTGGTTTGTTCTTCGGGCAGTCCATGGTATACACAGTATTCGCCGCCAGCACCATAATTCAAAAGCATCGATTTTCTTCCTGTCTATCTTTTTCACTGTCCAGCTTTCACATCCATATGATGTTATCGAAAATACCATGGCTTGAACAAGTCGAATCTTTGTATGGAGAGAGACAGCTCTGCTCTTGAGAATCTTATCTAGGTCTTTCATAGCTATTCTGCCAAGAGCAATGCGTTGTCTGATTTCTTGACTGCATGTTGCTTCTTTATTGATAGTTGAGCCAAGTAGGTTAAAGTTGTTCACGATTTCAATTTCTTCTCCTTCAACGATGAACCTGTTGATTATGCCAGTTGTCATGATCTCTGTCTTCTTTACATTAAGGTGCAGGCCCATTTTGAGACTATGTTCTTTGATTGTGAGAAGCAAATGTTTCAGATCATCTTCACTTTCAGCCAGTAATGTGGTATCATCAGCATAGCAAAGGTTGTTGATGAGTCTTCCACCAATCTTCACACCTCTGTTGTCTTCATACAATCCTGCTTCTCTGATGATTTGTTCTGCATATAAATTAAACAGGTAGGGGGAAAGTATGCAGCCTTGTCATACACCTTTGCTTATTTTAAACCATTCTGTTTCTCCTTGTTCCGTTTGAACTGTTGCTTCTTGATCAATGTACAGATTGTGCAAGAGTACTATCAGGTGTTCTGGTATACTCATGCTTCTTAATGTGGCCCAGAGTTTCTCATGGTTTACACAGTCAAAACCCTTACTATAGTCGATAAAGCACAAATAGATATCCTTTTGGAGTGGAGGAGTGGCCTAGTGGTTGGGGCAAGGTACTTCAGGCCAGAAGGTCAGGGGTTCAAATCCCACTAGAGGACAGCAACCTTGGGCCGGAAGGACTGGGGTTTCTAGTCCCACAGGTGCTCCTTGTGGCCTTGGGCAAGCCACTTAACCCTCCATTGCCCATGTTCCCTGTAAAATAGTTATCTCCAAGTTATAATGCCCTGTTCAATGTAATTTCAGTTTGTTCAATGTAAACCACACTGATGCAGAATAGCACGGTATATAAGAGAATGTAAATAAAAAATAAAAATAAATAAAATTTGGTATTCTTTAGTCTTTTCAAGGATCCATCTCACATCTGCAATGATGTCTCTCGTTCCTCGTCCTTTCCTGAACCCTGCTTGCACTTCAGTTAGTTCTTGTTCCAGGTATGGCTGTAGTCTCTCTTTTGAATAATCTTCAGTAGAATCTTGCTGGCATGTGGGATCAGAGCGATTGTGCGATAATTTCCACAGTCAGTTGGATCACCTTTCTTTAGTATTGGTATAAACACAGATCTTTTCCAGTCAGTTGGCCGTGATGTTGTCTTCCATATTTCTTGGCAGAGCCTTATAAGTATGGTAACAGCTGCATCAGATTGCTGTAATACCTCTATGGGAATGCTATCAATGCCTGGTGCTTTGCTTTTTGATAAGGCTTTCAATGCTGCTTTAGCTTCTTCTTTCATCACCAGTGGTTCCCGATCATGAGGTACAGGTTGAAACGGCTGTTGGTCCACTTGATCTTTATCATATAAAAACTCTGTATATTCCTTCCACCTTTTGTTGATCTTCTCAGCATCATTCAACATAGAACCTTGAGCATCTTGTAACATTCCAATTCGAGGCTGGAACCTTTTCTTTAACTCTTGTAGCTTTAGGAAAGCCAATCTTGTTCTTCCTCTAATAGTTTCTGCTTCTATTTCCTTGCATGCGTCATTGTAGTACTTTTCCTTGTCCTGTCTTGCTGCATGTTGGAAATCTCTGAGTTCTGTTATTGTCTTTCTTTCTCCTGTGGCTTTAGCTTCTCTGTGTTTCTGGGCAATTTTCAGAGTTCTTCCGTCATCCATTTTGGCCATTTTTGCTTTTTCACCTTTTGTAGAGACTTCTCGCTTTCTTCCAACACAACCTTTTTGATGTCATTCCATAACTCTTCTGGAGCTCTGTCATTTGTATCTAAAGCAGCAAATTGAGTTTGCAGGCAGTCTTTAAATTCCAGTGGTATATTCTCAAGGTCATATTTTGCTGCATTCATGAGTGGTTTGCTCTTTTTCAACTTTAGCTTGAGTTTGCATATTAGTAGTTGATGATCTGTACCACAGTCAGCTCCAGGTTTTGTCTTTGTTGATGTTATAGAACTTTTCCATCGTTGACTTCCACAGATGTAGTCAATTTGATTTTTATACAATCCATTGGGTGAAGTCAATGTGTACAGTCGCTGCTTGTGTTGATGGAAGAAGGTGTTTGAGATGAATAGATCGTTGGTCTTGCAGAATTCTATCAGTCTTTCTCCAGCTTCATTTCTGTTGCCAAGTCCATATTTTCCAACTACTTTGCCTTCTTCTTTGTTGCCAACTTTTGCGTTCCAGTCACCCATGACTATCAGTATATCCTGTTTGCATGTTCTGTCAGTTTTAGCTTGTACTTGTTCATAGAACTCTTCAATTTCATTCTCTTCTGCAGCTGTTGTTGGGGCATATACTTGAATTATAGTTGTGTTGAGAGGTATTCCTCATAGATGAATAGAGATTAAGTGTTTGCTGACTGCATTGTATTTCATTACAGTTCTTGCAAGTTTCTTCTTTATTATAAATGCAACGCCATTTCTTCTTTGTCTTTCATTTCCAGCATAGTAGACCATGTGATCATCTGATGCAAAGTGCCTGATGCCAGTCCATTTCAGTTCGCTGACACCCAACAGATCAAGTTGTACACGTTCCACTTCATTCTTGACCACCTCCAACTTCCCTTGATTCATGCTTCGTATGTTCCATGTTCCAATGCGTAAGACATCTTTACAGCTTCTGACTCTCATTTCATGCGCAGCTACATCAGCAGTCAGATGTCCCGAGGGCTTTGATCCAACCACATCATAAATGCTGGCTTTACTCTGAAAAGTCTTCAGCTCTTCCCCAGTAGCTAGTTGAGTGCCTTCCGACCTGGGGGTCTCATCTTCCAGCACTATAGCACAATTTGTTTTGTTGTAACTATCCATTGGGTTTTCATGGCAAGATACAGAAGTAGATTGCCGGGCCTTTGTTCCGCGCAGTTTAAGTTTGGTGTTGTTGCCGTTGTCACAGAAATGTGATCCTCCGCTGTCAACACTATCCCATTCTGCTGCTGCCCAGATGGGTGGTTTGTCTTGGTCTGGCACCTCAGCTGAGACCTGTCCATCTTGGGAGACCCTGCCAGTAGTTAAACTACTGATAGTTTAGCTTTCAGCATCACTGATGCACACAAGCCCTCACAGCACGACAAGCTGCAAACCAAGTGAGGGACCAACACTTTAAGCATCAGGAATATCTTACTGAGAAGGAAAAAGACCTCGATACTAGAAGCAAAATCAATCAGCTACATTATATGCAACATCACTGGTCATACTTTCAGGTATTTGTGCCAATATGATGGTTGTGGTGGGGGGAGATTTGTACATATAAGAACATAAGAACATAAGACATGCCATACTGGGTCAGACCAAAGTCCATCAAGCCCAGTATCCTGTTTCCAACAGTGGCCAATCTAGGTCATACGTACCTAGCAATATCCCCAAAAGACACAGGTTCCACAATGCTTGTACTGGGTCAAGCATTGATATCCTGGGTCCCTTTTTAATAGTGGTTTATGGACCTTTCCTCCAGGAACTTGTCCAAACCTTTTTTAAACCCAGCTATACTAACAGCCCTTACTACATCCTCCGGTAACAGATTCCAGAGTTTGATTACACGTTGAGTGAAAAAATATTTTCTCTTATTTGTCTTAAATAGTTTACCCTGTAGCTTCATTACATGTCCCCTAGTCTTTCTATACTCTGATAGCGTAAACAATTGATCCACGTTTATCCGTTCCACTCCATTCATTAATTTATAGACCTCTATCATATCTCCCCTCAGCCGTCTCTTCTCCAGGCTAAAGAGCCCTAACCTTCTTAGCCTCTCTTCATAGGAGTAGCCTTCCATCCCCTTCACCAATTTGGTGGCTCTTCTCTGTACTTTTTCTAATAACGCTATGTCCTTTTTAAGATACGGTGCCCAGAATTGCACACAATATTCAAGGTGCGGTCGTACCATGGAGCGATACAGAGGCATTATAATATCCTTTGTTTTGTTCTCCATCCCTTTCCTTATGATACCTAGCATTCTATTTGCTTTCTTGGCCGCCGCTGCACATTGGGCGGAGGGTTTTAACATGTTATCCACGATGACTCCCAAATCTTTTTCCTGGGTGGTGGTTTCTAATGTGGAGCCTTGCATCGTGTAACTATAGTGTGGGTTGTTCTTTCCTAGGTGCATAACTTTGCACTTGTCCACATTAAATTTCATCTGCCATTTGGATGCCCAGTCTTCCAATTTATCCAGATCCTCCTGCAGTTTTCCACAATCCTCTTGAGTTTTAACAACTTTAAACAGTTTTGTGTCATCTGCAAATTTGATAACCTCACTAGTTATTCCCTTTTCCAAGTCATTTATGAATATGTCAAAAAGCAGCGGACCCAGTACAGATCCCTGGGGTACTCCACTATTCACCTTTTTCCATTGGGAATATTGGCCATTTAGCCCTACCCTCTGCTTTCTATCTTTTAACCAGTTCCCGATCCACAATAGTACACTGCCTCCTATCCCATGACTTTTTAGCTTCGCCAAAAGTCTCTGATGGGGGACTTTGTCAAAAGCTTTCTGAAAGTCCAGATACACTATATCAACCGACTCACCTTTGTCTACCTGTTTATGCACACCTTCAAAAAAACATATCAGATTAGTAAGACAAGATCTTCCTTGTCTAAAGCCATGTTGGCTGCCTCCCATTAGGCCATGACTATTTACATGCTGTGTAATTTTGTTCTTTATGATGGTTTCTACCATTTTCCCTGGTACTGACGTCAGGCTCACTGGTCTGTAATTTCCTGGGTCACCCCTGGAACCCTTTTTAAAAATTGGTGTTACGTTGGCGACCCTCCAATCTTCAGGTATTACAGATGATTTTAATGAAAGTTCACAGATTACCAATAGCAGGAATGCAATCTCATATTTCAGTTCTTTCAACACTCTGGGATGTATACCATCCGGTCCAGGTGATTTGCTACTATTCAGTTTATCAAATAGTTGTAATATATCTTCCCAGTGTAGCGATATTTCTCTCAATTCCTCTGCAGTATCACCTTTAAATACCACTTCAGTCTTGGGTAACATCCCTATATCTTCCTCAGTAAAGACCGAAGCAAAGAATTCATTCAGTCTCTCTGCTATATCCTTGTTTCCTCTTACTGCCCCTTTTACCCCTCTATCATCTAATGGTCCAATTGACTCTCTCACAGGCCTTTTGCTACGAATGTACTTGAAAAAGCCTTTATTTCGTGTTTTTGCTTCCATAGCAAGTTTCTTCTCAAATTTCCGCTTTGCCTGCCTTATCAATGCTTTGCATTTAACTTGCCAGTGCTTGTGCTGCTTCCAGTTTTCATCATTTGGCTCTTTTTTCCATTTCCTGAAGGTTGCTTTTTTGGCAGCAACAGCCTCTCTGACCTCACCTTTAAACCATGCTGGCAGTTTTTTGGACTTTCTTCCACTTTTCTTAATGCGTGGAATACAGCTGGTCTGGGCTTCGAGGATAGTATTTTTAAATAACACCCAAGCTTGCTGTAAGTCTTTAATCTTTGGAACCGCTCCTTTTAGTTTTTTCCTAACTATATTCCTCATTCTATCATAGTCTCCCTTTTGAAAGTTAAAAGGTAGTACTGTGGATGCCTTTACTATCTGTCCTCCACTAATTAAATCAAACATGATCATACTATGATCACTATTGCCAAGTGGTCCCAGCACCCTTATTTCTTGCACCAGATCTGGCATTCCACTAAGGACTAGGTCCAGTATAGCTTCCCCTCTGGTCATTTCATGAACCAGCTGCTCCAAGAAGCAGTCATTTATTCCATCTAGAAACTTTATCTTTTTAGCTTGTCCTGCTGTGACACTGACCCAGTCGATACCGGGGTAATTGAAATCACCCATTATTACTACTCTGTTGTGACTTTTGTTAGCTTCCTTGATTTCTTTGAGCATTTCATCATCCATTTGTTCATTCTGGCCAGGTGGTCGATAGTATACTCCCACTGCCATCACCTTCCCCTTCATAAATGGAATTTCAATCCATAGAGATTCTACAGCAAATTTTGTTCCCTGCAAAACTTTAATCCTTTCTGACTCAATGCCCTCTCTAACATAGAGCGCAACCCCTCCACCAATTTGATCAGCT
Organism: Ichthyophis bannanicus; assembly: GCA_033557465.1. Taxonomy (NCBI): domain Eukaryota; kingdom Metazoa; phylum Chordata; class Amphibia; order Gymnophiona; family Ichthyophiidae; genus Ichthyophis; species Ichthyophis bannanicus. The sequence goes on from CM066032.1 coordinate 341,954,920, forward strand.
CTATCATTACGATATAGTTTGTATCCAGGTATCACAGTGTCCCACTGGTTATCCTCCTTCCACCATGTCTCTGAGAGTGCAATCATATCTAACCTCTCATTTAGTGCTATATATTCTAACTCTCCCATCTTATTGTTTAGACTTCTAGCATTGGCATACAAGCATTTTAGAGACTGTATTTTATTCATATTAATCTGGCTATTGGTAGGCAGGGGTAATTTGGAATCTTTATGCTCTGTCTGCTCCTTACTCAAGGGCACACAGCAAATTCTGGGGAGAGAGATTTAATTTAAAATGAACAGTTAACCTGGCTACCACACAAAGCCCAGTTAGTTGAGAGAAGCAAGGTAAGGTATAGCTGAGAAGACTGAACTAGCACACCACTAAGACAAACAATAAATAATTAAATAAACAGTTAGACAAACCATAAATAATTAATAAACAGCTAGAACTCACAGCAAGGTGTCACAGGAGACAAATATCCACTTCTCTAGCAGAGCACTGTAAAAAGCACTGCTCTTCTCTGATCAGAGAAAAGCAGACTAAAACAGACTATGCACACGTGGAGGAAACAGGAAGAAGGCTACACAATACCTCAGCAGGGCGGGGGGGGGGGGGAGGGGGAGGATTCACTCAGGCAGGCTAGGACAGGAAAAAAGTTTAACACACAGCAAGTTCTGGGGAGAGAGATTTAATTTAAAATGAACAGTTAACCTGGCTACCACACAAAGCCCAGTTAGTTGAGAGAGGCAAGGTAAGGTATAGCTGAGAAGGCTGAACTAGCACACCACTAAGACAAACAATAAATAATTAAATAAACAGTTAGACAAACAATAAATAATTAATAAACAGCTAGAACTCACAGCAAGGTGTCACAGGAGACAAATATCCACTTCTCTAGCAGAGCACTGTAAAAAGCACTGCTCTTCTCTGATCAGAGAAAAGCAGACTAAAACAGACTATCAGGTAAATGGATGGGTAAATGGATGGGTTTCTCCATCTTTTGGAGTTTTCTATTGTGGTGTCATCTATTCTCCTGACAGTTGCTATACCCTGGCCCACACTGTGGCAGTTTGCTTTTCATGGAGTATGGCTCTCATAAATCCATCAGTTAATTTGCAGGTCAACACTGGTGTCGAGTAATTTTTGCTATGGTAACATCATGGCCATGTTCACTCCTCTGTGACACACGTATACCCACTTCCATGGCACCCACTGGCATTACAGTGGATTAGATGAGCAACCCTAGCTGATACAGTTCTCCCACATTATCCTCACACTCACTGGATGTGACATGTCCATCACCATTGTCTCATCCACGCATTGAGACTCCGGAGCTCTGCCTGTCTTTTGGGTCCTGCACGTGGAACAGGAAGCATTTCGGAGAACGCTATCCTGGAAGTTCTGGATTTCAACTTCCTACCTAAAAGCTTAAATTTAGCCTCCAGAACTTCCCTACCACATTTTCCTATGTCATTGGTACCAACATGTACCAAGACAGCAGACATCTCCCCAGCACTATCTATGATCCTATCTAGGCGGTGCGTGAGGTCCGCTACCTTCGCACCAGGCAGGCATGTTACCAGGCGATCCTCACGTCCACCAGCTACCCAGCTATCTACATTCCTAATGATTGAATCACCAACTATAACAGCTGTCCTGACCCTCCCCTCATGGGGACATGGCCCTGGAGAAACGTCCTCGGTGCGAGAGGGTTTTACATCACCTGGAGGACAGGTCCTAGTTACAGGATCACTTCCTGCCACACCAGGGTGATGCTCTCCTGTCACGTGACCTCTTTCCTCCATGGCAACAGGGATGCTGCCAGACTGGAGGTGGGACTTCAGGACTATATCCCTGTAGGTCTCGTCCATGTACTTCTCTGTCTTTCTTATGTCTTCCAGGTCTGCTACTCTAGCCTCTAGAGAACGGACTCGTTCCCTGAGAGCAAAGAGTTCTTTGCACTTAGTGCATACGTAAGACCTCTCACCAACTGGGAGAAAATCATACATGTGACACTCAATGCAAAAGACCAGAGAACCCCCATCTCATTGCTGGACTTCTGTCTGCATCTTAGTTTAAAGCTTGTGTTTAGGTCTTTTAAATTCTGTATATAATAAGCATTGGTGTAGATGCTTATACCAATAAAAGTGTATCTAATACCCCTAATACACCTTGTGTACCTGAAGCTTAAGTAATTAATCTCAGGTCCTCTGTGTATGACTGATTTGGATAACGAGCTGCACCTGAGAGCAGCCCCTTTCCTCTAAGATGTGCAAGTACCTATAAAACTACAATTACCCCAGGGGTGGGTGGGTGCTGGGGAGGGAGGGAGGGAGGGATAGACAAACAATAAATAATTAATAAACAGCTAGAACTCACAGCAAGGTGTCACAGGAGACAAATATCCACTTCTCTAGCAGAGCACTGTAAAAAGCACTGCTCTTCTCTGATCACAGAAAAGCAGACTAAAACAGACTATCAGGTAAATGGATGGGTTTCTCCATCTTTTGGAGTTTTATATTGTGGTGTCATCTATTCTCCTGACAGTTGCTATACCCTGGCCCACACTATGGCAGTTTGCTTTTCATGGAGTATGGCTCTCATAAATCCATTAGTTAATTTGCAGGTCAACACTGGTGTCGAGTAATTTTTGCTATGGTAACATCATGGCCATGTTCACTCCTCTGTGACACACGTATACCCACTTCCATGGCACCCACTGACATTACAGTGGATTAGATGAGCAACCCTAGCTGATACAGTTCTCCCACATTATCCTCACACTCACTGGATGTGACATGTCCATCACCTATTTTCTTGGCAGCTATCCAGCACTAGACTTCCAGATAGGCTCCTTTATCCCATGTTGCAGCAACCATCCTTTCTACATGTTAACCCATCCTCTGGGCCCTTGTAACGCTGTCATTTTAACACATGCTTACCGGCTGCTAGCGCCCTTTATACGGAAATGCCTCCTCCCCACCCCTGTCATTAATGCTCACAGGAGGCCTTAAAGCGGTTATTTTCCCATGTTAGAGGCACATTACAGGACATATCCTTAACACACTTTAGTAAACATACCCCTAAGTATAGTAAGCACTAGAGAAGTTAAAACTTGTCGCAAATCCTGAATTTTGCTTGTTAAAGAAGAAGCAAAGTGATCAGACAAAAGCGGATTCGTTTTCTTTTTTTATTTATTTATTACTCACCAAAACACCATTGTTCATGTTAAATTACAATAAACATATATAATGCACACACAAGTAAATGGACATCACATGTGTATATATAAATCGATCCAGAAAATTGCAGAAACCCAATTGTAATTGCAATTGCTCCTTCCAATTACTGGAAAATATATTTAATTTGGTATTTGGTATTTATTACATTCAATTTCTTTTATACAATTCTCAATCCTTATTCATAAAGGCATATCTATGACTGCTCACAACACAAACCTCATTTTGATACCGACCTTGGCTACAACTTTCATCAGAGATTTCAACTAGGCAAACATGGCTGACCGTGGAATATGGTCAGTCGGCCATTTTCCCTAGTTGAAATCCCTGATGAAACTGGCATGTGATATATGTGGCAAAGGTTGGTGTCAAGATAAGGAGCTGTTAAAAAATGTCATTTTGGAAGTTATGCAGAAGTCGTCTGTTTCATATAAGTGGTAGATATGAAACCATTGTGACTTTTTGTAAGGACTATTAAGAACACTTTTTGTATGAAACTTAATTTGTGTCAAGCATAAAAATACAAAAAATACAAACATATATAGTGTGAGTTTTTTGGGAGTAATGATGAGACTTTAACATGTGACATGTAAGCAGACGTCACTGTATTCAGTTCCCTTTTCTCTATTGTGCTGTGAACAATCATGGATATACCTTTATGAATAAGGACTGGGAATTGTATGAAAGAAATTGTATATAATAAATATCTAATTATATTTTTGGATAACTGGAAGGAGCAGTTGCAATTACAATTGGGTTCCTGCAATTTTCTGGACTGGTTTATGTGACCTTGTTTTTGCAGTGGAAATTGTGTGGATTTTTGATCCATTCATCACATGTGTATGCCATTGAGTAAATGCTGATGTCTGGCAAACTAGCAGCCCCTGTGGGGTTTTTTGGCTAGGTGTGATCTGAAATTGCTAGGCCTTTCTTCTAAGGTAATGTACAGTGACTTGCCCAAGGCCACAGGGTGTGCCAGTAGGAATCAAACGCTAGTCATTTGGTCACCAGGCTGCTGTTCTAACCACTAGCCATCTCCTCCATTCCACAGACATCACATACATCACATTAAACAACACAACCTGCCTTATGAGTAGCTTACATCATATCTGTTACAGGCACCAAACTATTGCAAACCTATAGCAAGGTCAGTTATCCCCTAAATACTGTTACATTATCAGTTATACACTTGCACAAATAAATTGGTCTTTAAACTCCTTTTCAAGTCTCTTAAATCAGACATCCCCCTCAACTCATTTGACAGTGAGTTCCATAATTTACATGCATAAAATGGAAATACTTTCAGATGTGCAGATTGATTCCTGCCTAACTGCAGTGAGGAACAAAAAAGCCCAGAAACCCGGCCAAACAATAAATCATACAAAATAAAGCCAGGATATGGGAGAGCCAATCAACCAAAAAAGAATAAGATCCAATCAACAAATAAGCTGAGTACCATTGTTTTTCTACCTGTTTCTTGTGGTTCACTTTGTGGTGTCTCATGTTTAACGCCTTGAGGCGTCTTATTAGAATAAAAAGGAAGCTATTGTTTCAAGAGGAGCGTTTGCTTCTCCAGACAACATTTCCAACGAACAGATTGAGGCCTTATCTTATTCTTTTTTTGTTCATTGGCTCTCCCATATCCTGGCTTTATTTTGTGTGATTAACTGCAATGAGGAACAGAATATGTGTTTTGGGAACCCATTCTATTTGGGCATTCCAGTGTGTATGATCGCAGTGAAGAATCTAGGCATTCAGCTGATATACTGTTTAAAATTGTGCATAGTTTAAGTAGGACCTTATATTTGATATGGTATTCCATTGAGCTGTGGCTTGAAAATACTCAAAAATCCTTGACGTTTGAAGCATATCCTCAACAACCAATGGGGCACACATCACTATATCATCTGCGTAAAGCTGGAAACAAACCGTATAAGCCTTTAAAATTGCACAGAGCAGTTGTATATCTGTCTATATAGATATAATATACATATTAAATAGTTATGGGGACAATGCTGAAACGTGCCTTAAGTTAGGTTATTATAACAGCTTGAAATTTCACTGCCCACTCACCTGATGTTCCCTTTCCTGTGGAGAGGGTGATGTTGTTGAAGCAACAGATTTAATAGTTTAAACAAAGCCCTTAATATTAGCTGAGCACCTGATAATTGTAGAAAGAGAGTTTTTTCTTCGCTACTTTTGTCACCTTGTTATATTCCTTAATCCGAGCCTCGTAGGTGAAGAATGTTGAAGGAGAGCAATTCTCCCCCAGTGATGTTCAGCTTGCTGTATTTGTTGTTTCAATAAGGATGGGTGGAACCATGGGTGATGATGGCTCGGAGTAATCATATGAGTACTATCACATCAAAAGTGGAGGATAAAATGTCCTGACAGCTTTAAGATTGAGTCTCCAGCTGCATCTTAGAGAAGTCTAGGGGGGAAAGCCAAAGCAGTAGTAAACCACTTTATTACATCTGTGTCAAGCCAACATCCAATTATTCATTGGCTTTTATTCTTGCAGACATTGAAAGCAGGAGTAGACATACTGAATATTATAACATAATGGTCAGACCAAAAGACTGGAAAAAAGGAAAAAGTTATTGCCTGTAATTAAGGAAATATTAGAGGTGAACCCCAGATCCAATATGCCCATCTCTAAGAGTAGGTTTGTGAACAAATTCCAAGAGATCTAAATTACTTATGCTTTCAATAAAACTGGAGGCAGTCTATTCCGAAAGGTTATCAATATGTAAGTTAAGGTCAACAAACAAGTTGCAGGTGATACCTTTTTATTGGACTAATTTAATGTATCCTTGACAAGCTTTCAAGAGCTATCCTCTCCATCAGGTCAGTGAAGAAGCAGTGTAGTTACATTAGGTTTATTTATTTATTTAGAAATTTTACAACTATCATACCAAGAAAAAGATCTTTCAAAAAAGGCATAAAGAAATGACAAAAAGGAAACAGCTCAAAACATAGATGCCTATAGTCCCCATTGGGAGCAAAATAACAGAACAGGGACCAGAGACCCCCATCTATTCATTATCCACAATTAAACATAAAGAAAACTGAGGACTGTGGAGGCACCGACGCACAATTTAACAACACAGTTTACAATCCCCTAATCTACCCCCTCAGCAGGAGATGAAGTTACAGGCAGTCTAGCATTAATAAATGAAGAAAGATCAGATGGGGAAAAGAAAATACATTTTTAAAAATTATATGACACTAAACGTTTGCACAGAAACCAGAGATGGAAAGTAGCCTCAAGCTCAAAACACCAGGCTTCAACAGAAACTGTTTCCGCTGTTTCTGAGTTTCCTTAGCAACATCCAGGAATATTGAAAATTTTTTCACATAGAACAATTGGGACTGCTTAGTATAGAACAAATGTACTAACTAGTTTCTGTCAGATGCGAGGACAAACATGACTAACAAAGTGGAAGCTTTGATATCAGATGTCTCAGGAGACTCCAATAAGTCTGAAACATTCAAAACATCCAGTTTTGGAATCCTGTCAAATGGCTCCTCAGATCTTCTACCAGTTAGTAAATAGTAAGCCTTCACAATAGGTGGCATTAATTCTGCCAAAATGGCCAAATTCTGACCCAAGAATTGCTTGAATAACTCTATAACAGCAACTCCTTTTATCTTTGGGAAATTCAGTACCCGCAAGTTGGTAGCTTGAGCAGAATTTTCCAAAGCTTCTACCTTAGCTTGAAGCAATACATCATCTTTAATCAACACTGCACTAGTATCCACAGCTGAATTCAACATCCTCTCATTTTCTTCAACTTTACGCTGAACAGAGTCAGTTTTAGTCATATATCTGTCTGATTGCATATTAACTGCACCAATGTGAGTAGAAATTCTAGTAGCCTGTCGTGCAACTGCATCTGACAGAGCAGAAATGGCCTCCCAAATGTTCTCCAAAGTTATGTTCTTCGGACGTGACAAGGAAAATGATTTAACTACAGCTGCAGGGGTAGCCACTGATACACTATGCTCTCCATTCTCCTCTCCGGGCAGAATTGGGGCCGCCTCCAACACCCTCTTTACCAAAGAAACAGTAGAAACCAAGAAATCTGCTCCAGTGTTCTCCGCCGGCACTCCCTCTGCAGGCACAATCCTGAGTGCAAACTTCTGAACCCAAAGGAATGCCAACCGGCAGCGCAGGAACAACAGTAGCAAAGGTTGAAGGCGGAGACCGCGCATTGGGAGACAGTCACTTCCAGGTCAAGCAGGAGGGCAAAATCCTCTGGCAGCTCTCCTGCAACGCCCCAACAAATCTCCCATCTATCAGCATTGGAAAGTGAGATAAACCGATCTATGGGACCAGACACAGGCGACAAGGGCTCCGCGGGGTAAGCCCGTATTTATTTATTTACATTTCTTATATACCGCGCTATTACAATCAGTGTGGTGTACAGTTGAACAAAACATACTACAAAGTGACATGCCACAATGTGTTTACAATGAACAGGGATGCAACCGGGGGAACTATTTACATATTACAATAATAATAACTATTTACATATTATAAAACTCTCTGCAAGAGACATATATGGTTCGTTTGCCAGAGGGTATGTAAGTGGGGCATGTCTTCCCTTTCCTCTTTGGCATAGCAAGCACCGGAACAAACACCTCGCACGGCCATCTTGGAATAAACCACGCCCCCCCCCCCATTGGGTTTAAACAGCACAGATTCACAGTTATTAGGCTGTCTGCATATGTCATCACAGCTGAATGCGACAGGGTAGGGCCATAGGCAGAAATGGTGGGCAGTGACATTTTACACTTTAAAGTCTTTATATCTGATAATGAGTAAGACAGCCATCATCTTTGCTGAGGCCTTTTGGTGTCTGAATGGAAATGCTTGATCATTTTGATTTCAAATATTTTCTGTTCATGTACATTCCTAAAGTTTCCTTTCAGTTTCTTTTTTACAAGGTCTTTAAGCGAGCAATCTTCCTTTGAGAAGTGCTCACCTACTGAAATGTCATTCTGTTTTTTTGTTTGTAGTTTATGGTATGTCCATGGAGGTTGATACATCTCCTTATTTTTTGGCTTGTCTCTTTGATGTAGCATCCCTCATCACATTTTTTGCACTGGATTAGACACACTACATTTATAGAGAAGCATGAATGTGAGCCTTTTGTTTTGAATGTCTTTCCATATGTGGATACAGTAGCTATAGATTTCTGTGATATGTACTGGACTGGCATAACTTGTACTGTGGACTTCTGCAGGATTCTTCTATTTGGGATTCTCTTGGGTGTTTAATCTTACAGGTTTCTGTTTCTGGTTGGGTGTTTGGCAGAAGATTAGAAATGGGGAGAAGATCTATTTATTTCTACTTATATCTCGCTTTTCAAAAAACCTTGTAGCGGCTTACAGCAAGATTAAAATACAAAATAATTACAACACAATTAATACTTAAAGTAAATATATAATACAAAACCTGACCCTCCTCCCACACTCCATCATCCCACAAATGTTGCCTGGAAGAGATTCTTTTAGTAAATCATCCTCCAGATGTAGGGGTTGGAGATCTTTGATAATTTTCCTCAGATTCTCTCGTTCTGGTTTATTAGTTACCACAAGTGGTACATGTTCCATGGCTTTATTTTCCTTGTATTGCAGTAGGTTTTCTCTCAGTGTTTTCAGTAAGGATATAATTTTCTTGGAGATGATTTTGGGATGATAGCCATTTTGTTTAAAGGATTCTATCCGGTGGAGGGGCAAGATGGTGGCTGAGTGAACTCATGGCGTTTCTTCACCTGAGTCTTTGTTCTGCTTTGGCTCTGCATTGTTGACTTGATTGCTGGAGATGGGGAGGAGAAAGCACAAGCAGGCAAGCCTACCCTCGGTCAATGCCGGGACAACCAACACGGGCCAGTGAACACTGCAGACTTGTGGATTCAAGCCGAGGACTTTAGGAGCAGCATCTTTGGTGACCCTGCTGGGAGGTGACCCGACAGAGTTGAGCATTTCAGGAGTTTGACTATCCCCTGAATTGCGGACCCCCCCCCCCCCCCCCGTTTCAACCCGAAGGTTGTGAGTACGCCTGTCTTGGGAGGTGAAGAGGGCCCACCGGTGCATGGCTCCCACCTATCTGATGCTGCGGCTGTTGTTGGATTGGCAGGGTTAGTGAAGGTGGCACCAGGAGCTGTGACAACTGGTGGAGAGCTGGCTCTGAGTGTCGGGAGGGTGGAAAAACCTGTGAACATTACATTGGAGATGCTGTGGGACACTGTTGCAGCAGTGAACAATTCCCTATTGCTTATGCTTGGAACTGTGAGTAATAAAGTTGTGAAATTTAAAGTTGAGTTGCAGCAGGTCTCCAGAGCTTAAGCAGAACGGTCATTGAGGTTGACCCAAGTTTCTGCAGATCTGGAACAGCTTCGGGGAGTACAGGAGGCCAGGATTAAGGAGAGGACTATGTTCTCTAGGAAGTGGAGTGGAGGAGAGTGGAGGAGTGGCCTAGTGGTTGGGGCAAGGTACTTCAGGCCAGAAGGTCAGGGGTTCAAATCCCACTAGAGGACAGCAACCTTGGGCCGGAAGGACTGGGGTTTCTAGTCCCACAGGTGCTCCTTGTGGTCTTGGGCAAGCCACTTAACCCTCCATAGCCCATGTTCCCTGTAAATAGTTATCTCCAAGTTATAATGCCCTGTTCAATGTAAACCACACTGATAAAGAATAGCATGGTATATAAGAGAATGTAAATAAATAAATAAGTTGGAGTACTTGGAGAACCAGGCCAGGAAGTTTAATATGAGACTGCTTAATTTTCAACATTCTCCTTTGTATTCCCCCTTGGAGATGGTGCGTAGATATTTTGGGGAAAGTTTAAAGCTTTCCCAGGAGCAACTACCCCCTCTGAGTAGGGTCCAGAATCTATCTTTGGGATCCTCTTCTTCAGTTGCTGCAGGGGGCACCTCCAATATGGCAGGGGGACCTTACTGGTTTCCTGGAGAGTTCATTGGAGATGGTTACTGGGCGCTCAACACTGCTTATTACACTAGTTCTGGAGTCTGATAAGTCATTGATTCTTAGATCCTATTTCAAAAATTCCAGGGTGCAGTTTATGGGCTCTTTTCATATTTTCCCAGATTTGGCTCGTGACACCCAAGCAAGGAGAAGGGAGTTCCTGGGTATAAACCCTGGGTTCTCTTCCTTGGTGGGTCATTTTTGCTTAAGTTTCCTTCTCGATATTTTATTTCCTATAAAGGCAAGAATTTTCAGTTTTTTGAGCCGAGACAGCTGCTGGAATTTTTGGAGGCCAGGGAAGAGCCCATAACTGTAACAGCTTCCTGTCTGGCTGATGCATGAGACTCCGCTTAGCCTGTATGATTTTGTTTCTTTATTTGGGTTTCAAAATTAAGTATTTCTTTGTTCCCCTCTCCTTTTTCCTTTAAATTGTAGGCTTAGTTGTGGTATTTTGCTTCGGAGAGTGGTTTGTACTCTCTGATATGTTCTGGTTTTTTTTTTCTTCCTGGAGTTATACGATGAAATCACCATGTATTTCTTTTCATTCATGTTATGCCTGAATGTGTATGTTAAAAACTTAATAAATAAATATTTACTAGGGCTTTAAGGAGTTTATTCCTGTCTTGGAGGTTAGAGCAAATGCGGTAGGATTTCGTTTTATTTTTGCCTTTGTATTTCTGTTTTTAGGTGCATTTTGCCTAAGTGATAGCGCCTATTACCGAGGGTCAAGCCAAGTGTTTGAGCAAGTGGACAGGCAAAACAAAGAACCCTATAAGTTCAAATTAAGACAAATAAGCAAGGCAGAAGAGGAGGAGGAGGAGAAGGCTGCAGTCATGGCCAAGACCGCTGGTGTCTGCATGCGGGGATCCCGTCTCCTGCAGGCAAAAGAGAAAGGGGAAACACAATCATGGCCAAGAGTGCCAATGTCTGTCTATGGGGACCCCCGTTTGACCTTCTGGCACTAAGTGTACTGGTGGGCTTCTTTTTATCACAGCCGTGGGAGACAAGGCAAATGCCGCTCTTTACTCCCGTGGCTGTTCAGAGGTCAGCTGGGGCTTTAGGCCTCCCTGGCTTCCTCTGAAGTTGATCAGGCATGGGGCCCCTTTTGTTGTGTGGTAGGGGGGCAGGGGGGGGGGACGACTGGGAGCTAGAATGGAATGGGGGGGGGACTAGGGGCTAGAACAGGAATGGGGGGCAGGACTGGAAATGGGCTGATGTTGGGGGATGATGATGGGACTGGAAGGGAGTGGATGCTGGGAGGGACTGGAAGAGAACTGATCCTGGGGGTTAGGACTGGAAATTGGCTGGGGATGGGGGACTGAGACTAGAAGGGAGCTGATGCTGGGAGGGAGTGGAAGAGGACTGATACTGGGGGGTTAGGACTAGAAATGGGCTGGGATGGAGGACTGGGACTGGAAGGGAACTGATACTGGGGGGTTAGGACTGGAAATGGGCTGATACTGGGGGACTGGAAGGGAGCTAATGCTGGGAGGGACTGGAGGATAGGGCCGGCCCATTCACTAGGTGAGCTAGGTGGCCGCCTAGGGCAGCCGACCTGGGTGGGCGGTGGAGGCGGCGGTTGCAGTGGCACACATGGGTGGCTGGAAAGCCCCCCCCCCCCCCCCAGCTACTGCCAATTCCATATGGGGGGAGGAGGCGGGCAGTAGTAGTTTTTTAAAAAGCGGCAGCAAAAGCCACCACTTTTGGAAATGCTGCCGCAGTTGCTGCCTGCCTCCCCCTTCCGAGACAGAATTACGGTGGGGGTGGGGGTGGTGGCAGGAGCAGCATCAGTGGGGGAGGGCAGCAGCAGAAGCAGTATCAGTAGGGGGAGACGGCATCTGCGGGGGCAGCAAGGCTGGGGTTTCTGCCTAGGGCAGCGGAAACCCTTGGACTGGCCCTGCTGGAGGAGGACTGATACTGAGGATTAAGAATGGAAATGATCTGGGAATGGGGAACTGGGACTGGAAGGGAACTGATGCTGGGAGGAACTGGAGGAGGACTGATACTTGGGGGGCTAGTACTGCAAATGGACTGATGCAGGGGGATGGGCGAATGGAACTTGAAGGGAGTAGATGCTGGGAGGGACTGAAACTAGAAGGGAGCTGATGCTGGGGGAGGACCAGAAGGGGGTGAGGCTGGGACGGGGGGAGAAAAAAAGAAACTGGGGGAATGAGGATGGAGAGGGGAATAGATATTTTGTGTGGGAAGGAAGAAAATATTATGATTTGATTGAGCATTAGGAGAGTAAGTGGAGATTGAGGATGGAGGGGTGAAATTTGAGTGGATGAAAAAGGAATAAAGAAAGAAATGGAGGAAACAGCAAAAGGGGAAAGATCAGTATGTTAGAGGCAGATGTAGAGAAAGAACGGAAAAAATTACAAGTGAATTAAGGACAAATGGCCAGCAGACAATGGAGAGTTAGCAGAAGACAGGAAGAAAGCAGAAGAAAGCGACTGGGGCAATTGCAACTGAAAAATAAAATACCCAAACAACAAAAGGTAGAAAAAACCTAATTTATTTTGAATTTATTAACTGGAATATGTCAGCTCTGTGAAATGTGCATCGCTAACGATTTGCATTTTGTTTAGTACAAGAGGAAATTAATTTATAGTTTTATTTCTCCAGTGTTGTTATACATTCCAAGTTTGGCTTTTGGGGTTCCCAGTTTAATTGTCTTCATATTTCTAAACTGTGATCCCTTGTTCTATGTTTGGTGATGGTCTTTGTTCTGCATGTGTAACCGAGCTGCAATATTCTTTTCATGTAGTTTGCATGTGACAGTCCCACTTGTTCTCTTTCCCCAGTAGGGGATGTATTTGTATTCTCTGAGATGTTTTGGCTTAATATTTGCAGTGTTGCCTTTTGATAGGTAGGGTTTTGGTGCTTTGTGAGTCCTGGTAGTGTTATGATACGGTGGGTTTGCTATGGATTCTAAATGGGCAGGGTTTATAGTACTTCCTAATGTGCCTGCAGTGGAGGAGTAGCCTAGTGGTTAGAACACTGGCTTGGTAACCAAGCAACCAGGGTTCAGTTCCCACTAGCATTCCTTGTGGCCTTGGGCAAGTCACTTAACCCTCCATTGCCTTGGAAGAAAGGCCTGGCAATCTACTTCCAGGGACACTGCCAAGAAAACCCAGGAGCTTCTGGGTCACCAGGACTGACTCAAAGGCACACATTGCATTTGTTATAATGTGCCTGACAGTTGACACTGGAGTATAGTAATGTAGAAATCTGGTAGTCTTTTTATCCTCACTGTCCATGCAAAGGGTATTGAGACACTCATTAAGAGACATGTCTACTGAAAGTTAATGCGTATTCACAAATGTTAATGTGTGCTAAGTGCAGGAACACCCATTTATTTATATTGGCGCAGTGGCACTTAACACACATTAATATTTAGTAAACGTGCCCCCAAGTCATTGCCAGGACAAAAGAGGCTTGTGAAGGGCTCTATTGAAAGCTGCCTAAAATTTTAGATGGGCATCATATACATTTTCAAATGAAACACATTAAATTTATGCAAATGAGGTCCAGTGGCTATGCAAATAAGACCCTGCAATGAGAGTCTCTACACATGGCCCTGCATCACCCTTGGGCAGCCCCTGTGACCAGCCACTGGCTAGTTAACAATCACACTGGCGATTTGTTTAAAAAGAAGCACACAAGTCACTGTGTTTTTAGTAGAGATGCTGATAGCAGGAAATGTGCTTTGTCCAAAGACGAACTTTTAAGAGAGGAAGCATAAGTTTTATTTGAAGTGACTATAGAAATTTTTGTCTGTCATTATAGTATTTTTAGAAAGTCCTTGATGAAGTCTTTTGGAGAAACACAGGCTTGTGCTGAACATTTTCATCTGGCCTGACAGCAATTGGCGATTTGGAGCTTTTTCAGATAAGTTTCTAGGAGGGTACCTTTATAAAAAGTTGCCTAAATGGAAAGTGGATGCCTATTTTGGTCCTATTTATAAAGGCACATAGATGCCCATCAGGGCCGGCTCAAGGGTTTCTGCCGCGCTAGGCAGAAACCCCAGCCATGCCGCCTCCCCCCACTGCTGCTGCTGCTGCTGCTCCCCCCCACCGCCATCCCCCCTACCACTGTTCCCTCTAAGCTGTGCGCGTGCACACACCTCGCCGAGTGAGCGCACACAACTTTTAAAGGAGCGCACAAAAATTACTGAGTTCATGGGTTTTCAAACCTTGGGTTTTTTAAGGCCGCGGCTGCACCACCGATCTACTGCCATTCTGTAATTTCCGTCACTTCCGAATCTCTCCTCTGTCTGCACTGAGTCCCCTGCCCTCACTCCTCTCACATGTGACCGACGATTGACGAATCATGACAGGCTAAAGAGGGAAATAAAAGGGAGGGGCAGCCAGCAAGCCAGCCTCTTTCTGCTCTTGTGCCTGCCTGCCAGCCACGCACCTCCTTTGATCCCTCCCTCAGCCAGCCTTCAGTGCCACGTGCTGCCTTGGATGCAAGAGCAACACACCGCACCAGCGAAGAAGAGGAGACCGGTGCTCCGGGACTGCTGCCTGGGGACGGGCTATTGGCAGCGGAGCAGGTGAGTGCTGAGGACATTTCCTGGGAAACGTCATTTCAGCTTCTAAAGAAGGCTGAGGTTTGATCTCCTCTAGTACTGGCTGATTTGTTCTTCGGGCAGTCCATGGTATAAACAGCTTCTGTCATTTTATGTGCAACTGCTTTCTTATGCCCCGGCATGGCGGTTTCCCACCCTTTATAGTCTTTGTAAGGATGGTGTTAGTTGCTTTTTGCATATCTATTCGCTGGTCATTTATGTTTTTAAATTTATGACGTTTTTATCTGATCGCATCTTCTCTGTTTTGGACGGATCGCCTATGTTTTACTTTCACCTTGTAGCATTTTTTTGCTGTACAGTAATGTAGCTTTAATAGATGATATAATATAGTTTCTTTCCGTCTTTCATTTATGTATCGCTGCGGCGGTTTCTTCCGCCCATCACAGCTCCTGCAGAGTTAAAGCGTGCAGTTCACATTTCTTTCCATTAGTACATCATGTGTGTTTTTATTTTCTCTCAGTATTAGCTGTTCACGCACGTTTAATTGTTTTCAGAATTATAGCGGTTTCTAACGTTTGGTTTTAAATTGGTCATTCATGGCTTACCTTTATTTTTGGAGTTTATATTACTTGTTGTATAGGAATGTGCCTTTCAAAGATGATATCTTCCAGCTCCTCTGTGTATTTCACTTATGTATCGCTGCGGCAGTTTCTCCCGCCCCTCATAGCTTGTACAGAATTATAGCGTGCAGAGCACTATCTTACTATTAGTATATTTATTTGTGTGATTTCACTTTCTCTTCCTTCTTTAAAATGCAATGGTTTTTTCTTTCTCTTCTCTTCTTTTATCTGTTTCTAATCCTCTCAGCACACCTCCGTGTGATTCTTCCTATGATACAGCCTCTGTTGTATGAGATATTGACTGCGACTTTGGTTAAATATATGGTTAGTAGATTTTATTATCTTTCTTTGTGCCAAATGTACTTATCATTTCTTTTATGCTTATTTTGAGAGATATCTTTTAATGCCAAAAGTATTTATTATTTTTACTACATATGCCACCCATCACCTTTTTTATTAGTGGTACTTTTTAGTCCCATTTGTTTCCCCCCCCCCCCCTTTTCTTTTAAACAGATAGAGCTCTTACAATACAATGTCAGTTTCTTTTTCTTTTTTCTTTTCTTTTTCTTCCCCTTCCCCCTTCCTTCCCCCCTTTCCTATCTCCCTTCCCCCTTCCTCACCCCCTCCCCCATGTTATTGATGCTTGTTATCCCTCGGTCGATTTTTAGTGTTCAGCTATTTTAATGTCATTTTAATGTTTTGACCTTTCGGTAAGTCACTATGCCATATGTTTTTTTGAGTTGCTTTATATAAAATATTGGTGTATGTTGTTTTTATACATGTACATACCTTATAGAAGTTTTTTATGTGTTAATCTTGGCTATATCCACAGTTTTAAAATTAAGTCACTTTTCTGGATTTGTGTTAAACTGTTAATCCATGTAAGTAATACTGTGCCTTCTTTTTTAGTATGTATTCTTTTTCTCTTTGTTACCACTATAACAATATTGTTATATTGCTTGCAGTTCCAACTTCCAAGCCCATCAAGCTTTGGATGAAATGCATTGGGGCATTTCTTTTGAATAATAAAGCACCTGCTGTGACCACCACACCACTTTTAAAATGTCGAAACCAAGAATAGGTGCACCTGTTGCTCCGTGCAGGCCACCTCTCCCCATGTCTTTGTTTAGGGGTGAACCCACCACTCCATGTAGGACACCGAACTCTTCTTCCATACATAAATTATTTACATGGAATAACAATGGCTTTCAATAAAAATTAACTGAAATAATACCACATTTGTGATTGTAATTACTAGAAATTTTCCGCTTCATTTAGTAATCGTCTATTTTCATTTAATTTGATTAACATCAATGTGGTGTACATACTGTATTCTAATGTGTAGTCAAATTTTAAAATATATAACTCCAAGTGTCGTTATGTAGCGCACAAAAAATTTAACCTTCCTTCAAAAGCCGCACAGCTGATATTTTATGCGCACACAGCCTACAGAAAATTAGAGGGAACATTGCCCCCTACCGCCAATTCTGTCTCGGGGGGAGGGAGGCAGGCAGCAGCTTCAGCAGTATTTCAAAAAGCAGTGGCTTTGTGCTGCCACTTTCTTGCCCACAGGCTATATGCTTCAGCACACATGGCCTGCTGCTTCTGACCCCCCTCCAAAAGTAAGTTGCGTCGGAGGGGGATCAGAAGTGGCAAGTCATGTGTGCCAAAGCATATGGCCTGCCACAGGTAGTGAACAGTGGCACAAAGCAGCCCACCCGGGCCAGCCACCGTAAGTGGCCACCTAGCTCACCTATTGGACGGGCCAACTCTGATGCCTATGTATCTATATAAAATACTAGCACAAAGTCTGCAGAAATCGTGGCAATAATGAACTTACGCACATTTACACCAGCTTGACAGCAGGTGTAAAGATATGTGCATATTTTAGAAAGGACACCATATAAATCATGACTCCACCCCCACTCTGCCCAAAACCCACCCCCAAACACGCCTATGTGAAAGTCTAGTACAAGTATGCGCATTAATGTGTACTGTATGCGCAGGGGAAATTTTAGAAGAGGCACTCTACTTCACACCTGTATACCACGTTATATAATATTGCTTTTTTCCCCATTGTCTGCTCCTTTGAATATGATTATATGAACTTTGTCTTGTGGCAGTGCAGCATGATTACAGAGCAATACATCATGCCCCAGCTTTTCTTGACTAAGCATCAAAAAGCACAAACTCTTGCCACAAGCAGTTATGGTATCCTAAAAAAAGTCAGGCATTGCAACATACCTTCAAAATAAAACTATTGAATTAGAAAAACAGACTTCAGTCATTTTGGTTTCCATACTGAAACCAGAACTCAGGTGTGTGTAGTGTAGAGTAGGGTGTAGGAAAAAGGGAGTTTGTGTCTTTTAGTATGATAGATTGGGGATATTAAAAATATATGTGAGAAAATATGGGTAAAAGAAAAGTTTGGGAATGTCTGAGACTAGGTTCCCATTGACTTTAAAAAATTCCATAAATGCACAGGAGGAGAGCCTCTTTCGATTGAAAGCAAGTTCTGTTATGAGGGGACATGGGATGAGGGTGAAAGGGGATAGATTCAGGAGTGATACGCAGAAATATTTCTTTATGGAAAGAGTAGTGGATCTGTGGAATAGTCTCCCAGTGGAGGTGGTAGAGATGAGGACAGTATCTGAATTCAAAGAAGCATGGGACAAACACAGAGGATCTCTAAAGGAAAAAAGGGGACTGTTGTAGTGGTTGATATGGAAGGACAGACTAGATAGGCCATGTGGTCTTTTTCTGTCGTCATGTTTCTATGATTGTCCTCATCTGCTCTCGGCGGAATAGAACTTTTGGTAAATTGACTAGAAATCTTATTAATGTGCCTATTGGAGTTCACCCCCCCCCCCCCCGCCTCTGTTCATCCTGAATCAACGGAATGAACTGCAAACCCTCCACTGGCCTGACCAACCTAGCTTAGCAACTGCCAGATTTATTTCCAAATCTATAAAAACAATGTTTGTTATATAGAAGGGTACCAAACATTTTTTGTAATAGCTCATTCAAGGTGCCCTGCATTAGGAAAAATCAGTCTATTGCTTGTGGTCATACCTCTTTCTATTGCTATCCTGCCATGTTTGAATTCCCTACCCAAAGCTATTCAGTTCTTACTCTGGATCCACTTCTTAAGTATGATATTATTTCCCCTTGAAGAACTGCTTTTGCAGTTTCCTGAAAAGTTTTGGAAAACTATCATTCTGCTGATTCAGGGGTGCAAAATCCTCCCACTTGTTTTTAACATAATTTTGGAATTCCACTCCATGGACAGGCTCCATGGAATTTGTCACAAGGCAGTATGGACCATCCTAGTAAACTGTTAATGAATAAACCCAGGGGCATGGTGTGAAATGGCCACTGGACCCTTATGCACCTTGAGTACATTGTAAAATATATCCCCCCCTCCTTTTTACCCCTTCCATCCCCCCTTATTCTTACCAAATGTACATAGGTGCCTTTCTGGTAATATACTGTTACTTGTAAACTATAGATAAAAGAATAATTTGTAATAGGAAAACTTATGTACAACAGCTGTAACTACACTGTTATATTGAGTTCTATGTAAACCGCCTTGAATTGTAGAAAGGTGGTATATAAAAATGTTAAATAAATAAATGCTCTACTGAGAGACTATAATCCATTCTACTCTCCATAATATGGGCCTGCGACACATAAGTATAATTCTCATTCTAGCAGGGCTGGTGCAAGGTAGTAGTCATCCTGACTTAGGCGTCCCCCCTCCCCCACATAAGATTTTGATAATTAAAATCAACAGTTATGACCATCTGAATAAAACCCTTCCAACAATCATCCTATAAAAATGTATAATTGGACATCATCCTTTTAAATGTTTAACTTTTCTTTGTATACATGTGTGTGCCTGCTCTCCTTGCAGGTAAAAGAAGCTGCTGATGATTCTTTGAGTTTATCTGGCTATCAGGATCTACTGTTTTGCTTTGACTGCTGCTGCTCTTTGCTGCTCCCAAGAAGCTGCTGCCCTGAGTGACCACCTAGTCTTGCCAAATGATTGGGCTGGCCCTGCATTCAAGTGGAGAGGTCTCCATGCATCTGCCAGTCCAAGCTCCAAACACAGAATGCATCCTCCCTCCTATATGCCCCCACTGTGGCCTTACAAACTCTCCCTGTCCACCAGAGGGTCCCCTGCACCACTAAGTTCTCCCCCTACCATGACAGCCGCAGAAGAGATTCCAAGCAGACCATGCAACAATTCCAGAAAACAACTCTGGTCATAAACATTAGGGGCATACACAGAAACTAGCACTATCTGTTCTCCAAACAGTCTCCACCTCCTAGTTATCATCCTTGTGCTATGTGGAAGGAATCAGTTTATGAATAATTATGGGCACTTCAGCACTCTTATTCAGTGGTGCTGATGAATGGTAAAACACCCCACTCATTCCCTTTTGAATTTCTCATGCTCCAAAGTACTGAGATGTGTCTCCTGCAGCAGGCCAATACCCGCATGCTGCCTTCACAATGCCATAAGTATCTTCTTCCACTTTATGGGGAATCTATCCCAGCTACAATCCGATCTTCTCCTACACCACCTCACCTAGCTCAGATGAAATAGGCAAATCTTGAATGGCCTCCATAAGTACAACACAAATAGTCTCCTTTCTTACTTGCCATAAACTTTCCTACTAAAGAAAACAGGCAAGTTCAACCAGCCTAAATCCCTCTGACCCCCCCCTCCCCCATGCTCTTCCTTAATCCACTTCTTCCCAATTTCCATACCAATAACCCCAACTTCCCCTTCCCCACCACTTCCCATAGTTCTGCATAGTTCCTGCTTCCCATAGTTCTGCCATAGTTCCTCATACCTATTCCAGGTACTCATGGGATAGCCCCCCCCCACACACACACACTTATTACTAGCAACCACCTCACTGATTTACGCTGCACACCTTTATACACACACAGCACTCAGACACATTTCCAGTCTCCTGGTGTTTTAACTTTGCAAATAGTTGACAAAAGACTCAGTCCAAATTTAAACCCTGAGTAGATGCTGAAAGATAGATGCTGTTCAATTTCCGACATAGCAAACTTTGGAACCCACAGTCTATATTCTAGATAATGCAATGCCAGGATTTTGGTGAGACAAGTCTTCAACTTGAACACCTACTAATATCTTATAACAGTTCCAGTCCTTTGGTGGACAATTCCTCATATCTACCCCTGGGGAAGAAGTTGTCAGCGAGTGAATTTTCAGTTTCTTGCCCCCCTGTGGTGTGTGGTGGGAAGGGGTTTTCTTTAAAACACAGCCCAGACAGCAGTTCAGGGAAAACAAAAGCAGTTTTTATTCTGTCCCAGCTTGTTAAACCTCCCCAAAGCAAAACCCAGAACAGACAGCAGTTCAGGGAAAACAAAATCAGTTTTACTTCTGTCCCAGCTTCTTAAGCCCCCACAAGCTGGTTTTCCTGGCCCTTCCTCCAGGCCCAGTTAAAGTTCCTACCTTAGAACCCCTTTGCACGGCTTGCCTTGGAAGGACTTCTGATTCCATGAAACTCTCTCCCTCCTGTAGCCTGCTGGGTTCTTAACTTCTCCCTGTTAGCCATGCCCTCCCAGTCCTGAATTCTGGGCTGTAGACTCTCGTAAAGGGGGCTGTTGATACTCCCTTTGGAGAGGGTCAGGTAACAGTCTATAGATTCCATCATACACCCTCCCCCTCAGCTCACCATGCCCCATTGAGCACCTGCCTCACCTGGGACCCCCACATGAGAAAGGAAGTCCACGTTCAGGTGAGTCCAACCAGACCTATGGCAGACCTGAAACTGATTGGAAACTCAAAACCCACTACATAATACGGCTGTTGAACTCCTTATGTTGAGCCAGCCACTTGAGGGGTTGGTGGTCCATTACTGGTGTAAACGATTGGCTGAGAAGGTAGTATTTGAAGGTCTCAAGTGCCCACGACAGCTAGGGCTTCCTTCTTGCTCACCACATGATGCTGTTCCCGAGGAAGTAGCTTCCTGCTGGTGAATGCTACGGGATGTTCTTCAAAACAGCTACAGGGCTGTTTGCAGCTATTGCTACTACTGTTGGTCTGGAGAGGGGTGAGAGTGGCAGCTATAGGTGCCTCCCCAGGAGGACCGGCATTCTAGATGACCATCTGGTTTGCCTGGTAGCACCCGTCTTGTGCAGATGTCCCCAGAGCCATTTAGAAGTCGGTTTTGTAGATGTTTCAAGGTGAGGATGTCCAAGTTATGAAGCGTGTGACAGAAGCATGACTGGAGGCGTTCCAGGCAATTTTGATGTGGGCATCTGATTTCAGAAACTGTGAGCCCCCACCCGCTAGCGGAACCGTCCATATGTACTCCTGCTTCAGGGCATAAATAGGATCAGAAAAGCTCTTGTTCTATCATCCAGACACCTGGAGGGCATAGAGATGAAGGTACTCTGATATCCCCTCTATTTTCCATGATGATAACAAAAACTGCCAGGAAATAAGGACATTTGTTTATGGTTTGGCACGCTGATGCATGTCCCCACATGCAAAATAGCTTTCATGGATGTGTATTCCATATAGGATAGACATTCCCACCCCAAGTGTTTGTAGTGCAGCTATACATTTCAGGGACATTCAAGTTGCTAAAATTAGGCCAAAACATAAACATTCTTGGCAGATTTTTGGATGTTTTGCCCTAGATGCCCCAGATTTCACTTGGATGTCCTTTCTAAAATGCCACTTCACATCTACTGGCTCACCTTCATCTACCTGTTTATTGACACCTCCAAAACATTATAGCAGATTAATAAGACAAGACTTTCCTTAGTTAAATCTATTTTGGCTTAGTCCTATTAAACCATGACTATATCTATATGCTCAGTAATTTTATTCTTTATAATGGTTTCTACCATTTTGCCCGGCATTGACATCAGGCCTCACTGGTCTGTACTTTCCTGGATCACCACTACAACCCTTTTAAAAAATTGGCATTATGTTGGCCACTCTCCAATTTTTCAGCACTATAGACAATTTCAATGTCACCAGGTTTATTCTTAATTGGGTGGGTGGGGGGATTGGGGCTGCTGGGCCACCAGGGATTTGATTTTTGATGGGGGCATTACCCCCCCCCCCAGTATTTTGATGGCATTGGGGGCTTTCTCCGATGCTGAGGGGAAATTGGACACTTCACCTCAGATGATCCAGGCATGGGGAAAGCCCCCAATGCCATCAAAATACTGTCTGACGCATATGCTAATTAGTCACGTGGTGCCCCTATTTCTCTGAGAGAGCATCCCAAACTTGCGCCAATTTCTGTGCGCATGTGTTTGGCTTGCTCTCCCAGTTTAACGCATGGTTAATTTATATATATGCTCCTTTCTGCATGCCAGCACTGAAGTCACGTGCTATTGGTGCGCATTAGCACGTGACATCAGAGCTGGCTTCCTACATTGGCCTGTTAGTGTTCTTTTTACCTCTCTATCATCTAATGGTACCACTAGCTCTTTCCTTTTGGACATTTATTTACTATCAGTGGGACTATGTAAGTAAAATACCTGAGCCAGAAATCTTTTCAGTCAGTTTAAAACTCAGCTGTGCAGCTAATCTTCTGCCAGCCTCAATATGCTCATATAGCCCCTCTTCTCAAGTCACTTCATTGGCTCCCTATCCGTCTCTGTATCCAGTTCAAACTTCTCCTACTGACCTATAAGTACATTCACTCTGCTGTTCCTCACTAGCTTCCTCTCTTATCTCTCCTTATACCCCTCCTCAGGAACTCTGCTTTTCTGGCAGATTGCTTCTATCTGTGCCCTTCTCTTCTACTGCCAACTCCAGACTTTGATCCTTTCACCTTGATGCTCCTTATGCCTGGAACAAACTATCTGTGTCTGTATGTCAGGGTTCATCTCTGACCCTTTTCGAATCCAGGCTGAAAACTCACCTCGTCAAGGTCCACTTAGTCTCCTGCTCTTCAACTACATGTTTCCTTACTATTCCCCTAAACATATCCTTGTACCCAACTATTGTAAAACGTTGATGAGTAGGGACCGTCTTTGACATGTGTCTGTACAGCGTTGCATATGCCTTGTGATTTAACCTGCATCCCTCCCACTTTCTCAGTAGTTGTTTGCCTAGTGGTTGGGCTGACGCTGGACAGAATTAAACATGCTTGCAATAGACACAGCATAGTGTTAAAGGCAGTTGGAGACAACAGAAATAAAGGAGTGGTTTTGAGGGTTTGCTCAATCATATGAAACTTTTGAAGGCCAACAAGGGGAAAATACAAATCAATGGGAAGGGAATAGTGGTATGACTGGAAAAGGCTGTCAAGAGTATTGGGGAAATCTGCACAGAGTAATCACACTGAATTTACTTGCTAATCTAACCCGCAGTTGCAAAATACAGTGTAGTGTGTGCTGACTCCTGACTACCCAGCAGCTCTTGAGTTTTCTTGGCAGTGTGACTGGAAGTAGATGGCCAGGCCTTTCTTCTGAGGCAATGGAGGGTTAAGTGACGCCCAAGGCCACAAAGAGTGCTAGTAGGAATCAAACCCTGGTCTCTTGGTTACCATGGCAGTGCTTTAACCACTAGGCTGCTAATCCACTTCTTTAACACCCTCTAACCCACAGTTATAACCTGATAATAGCAACAATATGACTGCATCAGGTTTTCAAAATAGCATTAGATGTGGGCTGTAGTTTAAAATGAAATAGCCAATGTCAGACACGTTTTCTATATTACTTTGTAAATGAAAGAAAATCAATTTTTTTTCATTTAAATTTCCATTTAATGCCTGCACCACATACCCCTCTCTAGCTGATTAAAACTGACTTAAACTATTTAAAAAGCTCCCCGGACCTAACCTGACCACTACTGTCAGCAGGGAGCAGAAGGTGAGCCCCTCCTGCTCCCCACCACCAAGGACCAATCAAGACGGCACCGGTGATTCAAACAGCGCACCGCCAACAGCTGCACACAGCCTAGGGTTGCCAACATTTTCACTGAGAAAAAAACAGACACCTGTGGCTCGCCATGCTCCACCCCTGCCCCGCCCCCAGTCCCACCCATGCTGCACCCCAGCCCCACCCACAAAAATTACTGAGGATTCACTCACACCCCCCCTCTTAGTGCTGCTCCATTCACCCTCCCTCTTTTAGTGCTGGTTCACTCACTCGCCCCCCTCCCTGCTGGTTCATTCACCCACCCCCCTGCTGGTTCACTCACCACCCCCCCTCTCAGTGCTGGTTCATTCACTCACCCCCCCTGCTGGTTCACTCACCCCCCCTTAGTGCTGGTTCACTCACTCGCCCCTCTCCCTGCTGGTTCACTCACTCACTCACCCCCCCCCCCCCCCCCGGCCAGTGCTGCTGAATATCCCCTTTAAAGACCGTGGCACTGTCTGGACTATTTCAGGGAAGTCCATGGGCGGGGCGAAGGCAGTTCCAGAACATAGATGGTTAGAAGTGATTTTCAGGTCGCCAACCAGCTAAGCGCTAGTATAAAGCCAGGCCATCTCAATAATGGTTCTAACTTTATGTGGTTTGGTTATCCAGATAGCAGCTGAATATTGCCGCTGTCTGGATAGCTGTGCTGGTCAGCGCTGAAAATGGATATTCAGTGCCAGAGGATATCCAGATCTTGGCACTAAATATCTGGTTTCACTTTTAGCTGTGACAATCAGGCGCTTATAAATGCTTACATCACTGGATGAATATCAGGCCTGTGAAGTCCAAAGACAGACATGTTCCAATCAGTAAACGGAAAATAAAACAAATTTTCTACCTTTTGTTGTCTGGTCATTTTATTCTCTAATCGTGTTGATCCTAGTCTCTGGTTTCTGCTTTCTTCATCTCTTAACTCACCCTCTAGGTCTCTGGTCCATTAGCTACTTCTCTCCCCTCTTGTCTTCACTTCCTTCCATCTCTGACATTGATATTTTCCTTTCAGTTTTCTTTTATTTTTCTCTATCAACTCAGATTTCATTTCTCCTTCTTACTATCCAGTTCTCAATCTCCTCCATTTTTTACCGCATTTTCCTACCATTTCTCAACTTCTAGCACAACCTTCTCACTCCACATCTCTGTATCCTTCCCCAGTCTTTAACTAACTCTCTCCTATCTCTTTCTGTCTTCGGCCCTCTGTGTCCAGTATATCTGTCCTTCTCTCCTGCCCTGCCTTGATCCTCCCCCTGTAGGCAGGGTTCACCTACAAAGTGTCCCAAATATCACCAATTGCCTGGGCACATGGGAGCCGTACACCAGGAAAATAAAAACTCAGATCACAGTCATTTGTCAGCAAAACTTTTTTATTTAGTACAAGCATAAAAGCTGCAAGCACAGATATACAAGTGTCTGTCTGAGGGATCTGAGCGCAGGGAACATTCTCTACCTCCACAACGGTGGGGGAGAGAAGGCTGCCCGTGATTCTCTATAGTTGTCGTCTTATATACCCTCTGTAGCAACTTCTGCACAAATTCTTATTCCGTGTGCAAAACTTGCTATGCTGTCTGCAAAAGGTTGCAAAGCCGTCTGCAAAAGTCTGCAGAGCTGTCTGCAAAAACTTCTGCAGAGGCTCTTTCCTTGGGGTACAGGCTCTTTCCCTGGGATCCACCCTCATTAGCATATTAATGGCTTTTATTCTTGCTAATGTTGAGTCATTCTGACTGCACCCTGCCATTCCCTTTGTTTCATTAATCACTGTAGCTTCCGGCACCATCTAGTCTTCAGGGCTTATGAGCACCTTGTATCACCAGCTTTGCTTGGCCTGTTTAACTTGTCCAGGCTTGCCCAACTTGCTCAGGCCTGTTCAACCTGTTCAGGCCTGACCTGTCTTTTCTTAACGGGGTCCATTCTCTGTGCACTTCTGCTCAGGGTATGGTTCCCTCTGGCTTTACTCTTGTTGTGCTGGGCTCTGGGTACTCATTCTCTCAGCCCACATGCTTTTCTTCCATGCCATCATAATGTATTACAGCCTCAGGCAAGGATGCAGCATACTAGACATACCTATCAGCCAATTTCCCTTCATTCTCCAATTTTTCTTTTTCTTTTCTTGTGTATGGGGCAAACGTAATCCCACTAAGGGGCATGGAAAACAACCATTTGAGACAGAAAGGGGTCATCAAGAGGCAACGTCTCATACTGCTCCCTAGAGACAACATACATTGTATTGATACTTTGTAACATCATTTTCTTGCAGCAACCCAATAATATTGAAAACACATAATATGAAAGTATGTCAAAAGCGGCAGTGCTTAATAATGTGATAAAGAAAGCTCTGAGAATAGTACAGCAAAACTTGAGCCGGTGTGGGTATTGCAATTGCTGAAGCCCAAATGGCTTGTAGATTTCAGTTACTTTCCAAGAAAACAACAATAAAAGGACAACACAATCATCCACAAAAGCCCCCAATCAGTCCAACAGTCCTCCTTCTATCTTCAGACAATTTGGTCCTGCTTCTCAGCAGCTCTCCAGGACTTCATAGTGTGCTTCACCTTTCTCTGAAGTTTAAGTTCTGTTTCTCTCAAAATTTGAACCTCTCATTCTCATAGGCGAATATTTTGTCCCTTTTTCAATGTGACACATGGATCCAGGTAGGGACTCCTTCACACATTTCTGCGGTGTGTAGTTCGGAGTTCTTGGGATGGTCTGTTCCATCTGGATTCTGGCCAATTCCCTCTGTTGGAATCTCTGGATTGCAATTGGTGACATGGCTCCAGGCTTTTTTCAGAAGAGCAGCAACCAATATTAAATGAAAAGACTAAATATTCTAGATTAGATTTCGCCATGAGACAATGCAATGCGACAAACTTAATTTCATCCATATTTACTTAAGATCATAACTATCTCGTATGGTGTCAACCATGTCTCTCAGTTTGATAAACTCTTTGTCTCTTTATCACTGGAAATTCATTTACTGGTAGGAAATACTTCATTATGCCCTTGACTGATCTTTACATGCATACAGATCAGACAAGTTGCACACACATGTTCTGCAATTTTGGCAAGTTTTAGAATTATACCAGTTTTGTGAGAATTTGTCATCAAATCATCCCCCTTTGCCCATGCATGCCAGGCCAGGACATACGGAGGCAAAAAAAGCATCTGGAAGTACCACATGGCCAGTGTGGGTTTTCCAAAGCTCATCAGGGTGCAAGGTGCACCTAGCCTGTCTCCAGGTGTCTATTTCTAATTGTTGAGTATGTGTTGGGGCTTAGATGACTTCCTAAATTGAAGATTCTGGAGACGGCATAGTTGAATAAAGTGCTAATCATCATTTTTTTTGTTTACATATTCATTAGTCAGATACATCACTTCACATCATTAAATTACCTTCATCAGTTTACTGTCCATCAGAGTCCTTCCTCTTAATATCCCAATTCATCCCTCACAACACTTTTTCATCACTTGCATCATTCCACCAACTACATACATAGGTCCTTTTCATGTTTTTTTATACCATACTAATGTATCCTTATTTGGCAAGGCTGCTAAGAACATCAAACAATTGTTAAAAACTTAGTATTGTTTCTTTCTCTCATTCTTTTTCTCAAACCTCTCCTGGATCATTGCTGACAAGCAAGATTTGGTTTTGTCCAATCAACTCAAATTAATGTTATCATTATATTTGTAAATAATTTTACAAATATTTCCATATTTTCTGGGAACTCAGTTCCATCTTTCCACTAAATTTGAAAACTGAAAAGATCAGTGTAATTAGTACCTATGGTGTTACTGTCCTGTTCAGCAGTCATCAGCACTGAGCTTAACAATGCAAAGTAATTACAATTCAGAAAACAGGCATTCAAATGATGAAACTGATACTTTTGCATGAAAAGGTTGGTGGATATCTGGAATGCAAACACTCCCCTTTTATATTTTTAACCAAAATGTACTTTTCACATTTAATTTAATACCTAATAATACCTGAGACTGGCATCAAACTGATCTGAAAACCCTCTATGAGGTGCTTGCCACGGTATATAAAATCCCTTTTAACTTTTAATTTTGCTTGATAGCATATGCAGTCAAAACCAAATATATGTACCAGAGATACTGTAGACTAAAACATTTAAACACAAGACCATTAGTCTTTAAGTATAGCAGCCTATCTGATTGGAATAAGGAGGTTTTCTTGATAAATTTCACTAAACCCTCCCCCTTGGGTAGTTCTGAAAAGCAACATGCTTTAACAACAGCTTGAGAAAACCAGGGACCTTAAAAAAACAAGTAAAAAAAGTCTTCATTTTTTCATAATCTTATGAGGATTTTCTCTCTCTTTTTATAGGCTGTAACAAATGTGTTGCAGCTAGCTCTCACACATGAGCTTTGCCCTACAGATATTCTCCACCCCATACATCTTTGCTAATAGTAATTTGACCAGTCCTTCTCCAGTCTTTGTTTGCTCCCAGCCTTCAGGTGACATACACATAGTACACAATCAAGATGCTGGTCAGACATCTGAGGATGCTCAAGGGAGACACCCCCCATGGTTTTAGAAGCTCAAAACTCTACAATTAAAATTGATGACAAGAGGATTGTTTGGAGGCTAGGTGAATTGTTCTTTTTGTCCTCTTTAATGGATTTCCATTTGTTTGCTAGGAGAAAGACTCTTAGGTGAATTGTCCTTTTGTCCTCTCTATGGATCTCCATTCATCTACTAGAAGAACTCCTCCCTGATCTCCCAGTATCTTTCTGTAGCCATGCAAACAGTTTCAACAGTTTCATTCCCAGTATCTTTCTGTAGTTATGCAAACTGTCTCAACAGTTTCAACTACTCCTTACTTACTGCTGAGAGGTATGATCAAAATTTGGTTCTTTGACTATTGATTATGCATGAAACATAGTAATGAAACTGGATATGCATTAAATAAAGCAATTGTCTTCCTTCACTTCTATACTAGTACAACAGTCTATATACAGTAAACCCTGCTCCCCTTTATCTACAGGAGAGTCCTCCTACTCCCCTTTTATTTACAGGGAACAATCCCTTTCCTCTTTATTTACAGAGGTTAGAGGAGAAGCTATGGGGTTGGGGCCGGACTCAGTCCCTTTTTCATTATCTACCCCCTTCTTGGATTTCTTTTTTTTTTTTTAAACATTTTCTAAACTGTCCCTCTTCCTATAGTCTGTAGACCTGGTGTTTTCACTGTTTGGGGACAGGGGCAATTCGTTAATACTTTCGCCTTTTATTGATAAAGGATCAAACCTCTTTATCTACAGAGGGGCTGGTAACTTCGCTTTTATAGATAGAAATTCAAACTTCTTTATCTATAGAGGTGTGAAGTTACAAATCCAGGACGCAAACAGACACGCAATCCTTACGCTTTGTCCATACCCGGCCATCCCTCTCGCGAGAGTACAGAACCACGGATCAGGACTCCACACTTGCTTCGTACGCAATTGTACATCTCACACATACACAGGCAATCCTGGAGATATTAAGACCTAATGTCTGGACAAAACTTCCTTTCCCTAGTATTTACAACTAGATACAAAGCACTCTAAACACTCTAATATGTTCTACATTAATTACATAACATACATGTGCGAATTTGCTACTCACCCACTAGTTGAATCAGGTAAGTCTTCTGTCCTTGATGGGCAGACAGGAAACGCAATACTCAACACTGGAGTCTTCCTAGGGTATCCTTTTTCTTTCATTGTCACTCAGGACAGTATCCTTTTTCTCTCATCGTCACTCAGGATGGTATCCTCATCTTCTGGACCAGCAGAAGGTATCCTCATCTCCTATTGAGATGGTATCCTCATCTCCTGTTTGTCTTTAAAACAGGAGGTATCCTCTCTGACAAAAATGCAGGCAAGCCAAAACTGCAGTCAGAGGAATCCAAGGGCAATTTAGAAAAATTTAGGAGTGTCTAAACTCGGGGTCCCTGTTTAGGCGCCAATTGTAGGCAGAGTTCACCTACAAAGTGTCCCAAATATCACCAATTACCTGTGCACATGGGAGCCGTACACCAGGAAAATAAAAACTCAGATCACAGTCATTTGTCAGCAAAACTCTTTTATTTAGTACAAGCAAAAAAGCTGCAAGCATAGATATATAAGTGTCTGTCTGAGGGATCTGAGTGCAGGCAACGTTCTCTACCTCCACAACAGTGGGGGAGAGAAGGCTGCCTGTGATTCTCTATAGTTGCCGTCTTATATACCCTCTGTAGCAACTTCTGCACAAATTCTTATTCCGTGTGCAAAACTTGCTATGCTGTCTGCAAAAGGTTGCAAAGCCATCTGCAAAAGTCTGCAGAGCTGTCTGCAAAAACTTCTGCAGAGGCTCTTTCCTTGGGGTAAAGGCTCTTTCCAAGGGATCCACCCTCATTAGCATATTAATGGCTTTTATTCTTGCTAATGTTGAGTCATTCTGACTGCACCCTGCCATTCCCTTTGTTTCATTAATCACTGTAGCTTCCGGCACCGTCTAGTCTTCAGGGCTTATGAGCACCTTGTATCACCAGCTTTGCTTGGCCTGTTTAACTTGTCCAGGCTTGCCCAACTTGCTCAGGCCTGTTTAACCTGTCCAGGCTTGCCCAACTTGCTCAGGCCTGTTCAACCTGTTCAGGCCTGACCTGTCTTTTCTTAATGGGGTCCATTCTCTGTGCACTTGTCTTTTCTTAGCTGGGTCCATTCTCTGTGCACTTCTGCTCAGGGTATGGTTCCCTCTGGCTTTATTCTTGTTGTGCTGGGCTCTGGGTACTCATTCTCTCAGCCCACATGCTTTTCTTCCGTGCCATCATAATGTACTACAGCCTCAGGCAAGGATGCAGCCATACTAGACATACCTATCAGCCAATTTCCTTTCACCCCTCTTTCACCATTCTAGTGCCTCTCCCCTTTTTCTCATCCTACCTCTTCCATGTCCAGAATTCCCCCTCTCTTCCTTATCCCATGTCAAGCATCTCCTCATTCTCCTAACCTGTGTTCAGCTTCTCCTCTATCTCCCCATGTCAAGCATCTGTCCTCCACCCCTACCCTGTATCCAGTCTCTGCCCACTATCTCCTATGCCCCCATCCCATGTCCATCATCTGTCTTTCATCTCCCATGACCTCATGTCTAGCCTTTGTTCTCCACTCCATGTCCGCCCCATCTGCCCCCAGCCTCCATTCCCCAACCTATATCTAGTATCTGCCGTATGTCCCCAACCCTATGTCCAACATGTGCCCTCCAACCCTCATGACCCCTATCCTATGTTTAGCATGTGTCCTCTGACCTTCTACTCCCCAATTCCATATCCAGTATCTGCCCTCCATGCCCTTATGCCCCACCACATGTCAAGCCTCTGCTCTCCATCCCATGTCCAATATCCTCACTCCATCCATCTACCCCCACTTGTATCTACCATTTGCCCTCTATCCCCTTATGCTCTAAACCCCACTACTATATGCCCAGCATGTACCCTTCATTCCCTACTGATATCCTGCATCTGCCTTCCACACTTCCATTCCCCCACTTTGTGTCCAGCATCTACTCTGTCCCTCCTTTCATATCCAGCATCTCTCTTCCAGCCATTACTCCCCCTTTGAATCCAGCATCTGCCTTCCATCCATTAATTCCCCCCTCTGGTATCCAGCATCTCCCTTCCAACCACTACCCCCTATTTCCAGCATCTCCCTTTCAGCTATTAACCCCCCGCCCCCGCCAAAGCCGCTGCTTCTGCTTTTTACATCTTTCTCAGTAAAGACTGAAGCAAAGAATTCATTCAGTCTCTCCGCTTTCACCTTGTCGCCTCTTAGTGTCCCTTTAACCTCTCTATCATCTAATGGACCAACTGACTCTCTCATAGGTTTTTTTGCTATGAATGTACTTGAAAAAATCTTTATTTTGCGTTTTTGCTTCCATAGCAAGCTTCTTCTCAAATTCTCCCTTTGCCTGCCTTATCAATGCCTTGCATTTGACTTGCCAGTGCTTGTGCTGTTTCCAGGTTTCGTCATTTGGCTCTTTTTTCCATTTCCTTAAAGATGCTTTTTTGGCAACAACAGCCTCTCTGACCTCACCTTTAAACCATGCTGGCAGTTTTTTGGACTTCCTTTCACTTTTCTTAAAGCATGGAATACAGCTGGTCTGAGCTTCCAAGATAGTAGTTTTCAACAACACCCAAGCTTGATGTAAGTCTTTAACCTTGGTAACTGCTCCTTTTAGTTTTTTCTTAACTATTTTCCTCATTTTATCATAGTCTCCCTTTTGAAAGTTAAAAGGTAGTACTGTGGATTTCCTTACTATCCCTCCTCCACTAATTAAATCAAACGCATTCATGCTATGAACACTATTGCGAAGTGGCCCCAACACCCTTATCTCTTGCACAAGATCTGGTGTTCCACTAAGGACTAGGTCTAATATGGCTTCCCCTCTGGTCAGTATTGTAGAACTGGTCTAAATACCCTTTTTTTTTTTTTGGTCAGAGGCTTTGGGTTGGCCATAATAAAGGAAACCCTAGTCCTGGCAACCTCCTTTCCCAGTATTGATCATCATGGAGTGTTTGTCCCTTTCTAGAAGGAGAGCAAGCATCCTGTATAGCTAGTGGAAGAAAACAAGACTGAGCAGGAGAGGGAGGGGAGTCCAGCACAGGAATGTGCACACATGCTCAAGAGGGCTTTTGAAA
Source organism: Ichthyophis bannanicus (assembly GCA_033557465.1). NCBI lineage: Eukaryota > Metazoa > Chordata > Amphibia > Gymnophiona > Ichthyophiidae > Ichthyophis > Ichthyophis bannanicus. The sequence goes on from CM066032.1 coordinate 341,987,903, forward strand.
GCTTTCCTGAGCTAGAGGAGAGAGCATGTTTGGATCAGTGCTAGCAGGATGACACCATCGCCATTTATTTATTTGTCAATGTTTATATACCACCACTTCCAAAGATCAATGGCAATTTATAATGAACAGAGAACAAGTTACATTAAAACATCAGTGGAACTTATTTACAGAGACACAAACATCATAATGAAGCTTTAACATTCCAATATGTTTAAACTATATACAGTTGTTGAACTATTTACAACTGTTAGGAGACAATGTGTAGGATGTTTCGGTCTATATAAAGTTTAATGTTACATATGCTATAGAGCCATTTAAGGGGAAGCACTATGGGGCATCTTGTGGTATTCAAGGTGGTTGAGAAGGATTATTGAAGCCAAAGTTCTGAATGAAGAGGAATGTTTTGAATTCCTTTCTAAAAGGAGATCTTTTATAAGCCTAAAGTTGTCTGGGAGTGCGTTCCAAAGTGGGAATGAATGCTCTTGATCTGGTGGTTTTGTTTGTGTTGCGGATGTGTGAAGGGATTATAAGAGTTTTGTGAGTAGGTTCTTCTGGACCTTGTAGGGTGTGAGAAGGGGCTATTATGTAATTTGAAGGTTATCATTAAATATTTATATTTGGTTCAAGCTTCAATTGGTAGCCAGTTGAGGCTTTAGAGTAGTGGTGTGACATGTCCGTAGCAGTGAGCATTGTGAATTAATCGGGCAGCTAGGTTCTGTGCCATGGCTTGAACAAGTTGAATCTTTGTATGGAGAGAGACATCTCTGCTCTTGAGAATCTTATCTAGGTCTTTCATAGCCATTCTGCCAAGAGCAATGCATCGTCTGATTTCTTGACTGCTTGTTGCTTCTTTATTGATAGTTGATCCAGGTAGGTTAAAGTTGTTCACGATTTCAATTTCTTCTCCTTCAATGATGAACCTGTTGATTATGCCAGTTGTCATGATCTTTGTCTTCTTTACATTAAGGTGCAGGCCCATTTTGAGACTATGTTCTTTGATTGTGAGAAGCAAATGTTTCAGATCATCTTCACTTTCAGCCAGTAATGTGGTATCATCAGCATAGCGAAGGTTGTTGATGAGTCTTCCACCAATCTTCACACCTCTGTTGTCTTCATACAATCCTGCTTCTCTGATGATTTGTTCGGCATATAAATTAAACAGGTAGGGGGAAAGTATGCAGCCTTGTCTTACACCTTTGCTTTTTTTAAACCATTCTGTTTCTCGTTGTTCCGTTCGAACTGTTGCTTCTTGATCAATGTACAGATTGTGCAAGAGTACAATCAGGTGTTCTGGTATACCCATGCTTCTTAATGTGGCCCAGAGTTTCTCATGGTTTACACAGTCAAAAGCCTTGCTATAGTCGTTAAAGCACAAATAGATATCCTTTTGGTATTCTTTAGTCTTTTCAAGGATCCATCTCACATCCGCAATGATGTCTCTCATTCCTCGCCCTTTCCTGAACCCTGCTTGCACTTCAGTTAGTTCTTGTTCCAGGTATGGCTGTAGTCTCTCTTTTGAATAATCTTCAGTAGAATCTTGCTGGCATGTGGGATCAGAGCGATTGTGCGATAATTTCCACAGTCAGTTGAATCACCTTTCTTTAGTATTGGTATAAACACAGATCTTTTCCAGTCATTTGGCCATGATGTTGTCTTCCATATTTCTTGGCAGAGCCTTGTAAGTACGGTAACAGCTGCATCAGATTGCTGTAATACTTCTATGGGAATGCTATCAATGCCTGGTGCTTTGTTCTTTGATAAGGCTTTCAATGCTGCTTCATCTTCTTCTTTCATCACCAATGGTTCCCGATCATAAGGTACAGGTTGAAACAGCTGTTGGTCCACTTGGTCTTTATCATATAAAAACTATGTATATTCCTTCCACCTTTTCTTGATCTTCTCAGCATCATTCAACATAGAACCTTGAGCATCGTGTAACATTCCAATTCGAAGCTGGAGCTTTTTCTTTAACTCTCATAGCTTTAGGAAAGCCGATCTTGTTCTTCCTCTAATAGTTTCTGCTTCTATTTCCTTGCATGCATCGTCGTAGTACTTTTCCATATGATGGTATTTTCAATAACATCATATGGATGTGAAAGCTGGACAGTGAAAAAGATAGACAGGAAAAAAATTGATGCCTTTGAATTATGGTGCTGGCAGCGAATACTGTGTATACCATGGACTGCCCGAAGAACAAACCAGTCGGTACTAGAGGAGATCAAACCTAAGCTTTCTTTAGAAGCTCAGATGACAAGACTTCGACTTTCATACTTTGGACACATCATGCGAAGAGAGATATCATTAGAGAAAGACATCATGCTTGGCAAGATAGAACGTCAGCGCAAAAGAGGAAGGCCAGCAATGAGATGGATCGAGACAATAACAGCAGCTACGGGTACCAGTCTGTCAACAATGAGCCGCCTGACTCAAGACCGAACACAATTTAGGATAGCTATCCAGAGTGTCGCCATGAGTCAACTCCGACTCGACGGCACTTAACAGCACAGTAACAGGTTCTGTGCCATCTGGAGGTGTATAGTTTTTTTTTTTTGGGGTAGACCATAGAAAATACTGCTACAGTAATCAAAGCATGGTGTGATGAGGGCTTGTAAGACAGATCAGAAATCACGGTTGTCCAGAAGGAGCCTGAGCAGTCAAATTATCTTTAACTTGAAGTAAATAGTCTTGGTTAAGGATTTTATGTATGAGGCCAGGGTTAGAGACTGAAGTCAAACAGGAAGTCAAATACTTTGGTCCAGAATAATACCCATGTCAGTATTATTAATGTGGATTTTAGCAGGTGGGGAGAAGCTCTGGTTGCAAGTTGTGTAAAGTATTTCTGTTTTATTGAAATTAATTTATAGGTTGTGTGAACTTAGCCAATGAGTTATGTATTTTAGGCATTCTAGAATCTGAGGGCAATTAGGGTTGGAGATGTCAACTGGGTGGTAGAACATTATATCATCTGCATATAAATAGAAACAGACTTTGTTGGGGGTTCAAATCCCACTAGAGGACAGCAACCTTGGGCCGGAAGGACTGGAGTTTCTAGTCCCACAGGTGCTCCTTGTGGTCTTGGGCAAGCCACTTAACCCTCCATAGCCCATGTTCCCTGTAAAATAGTTATCTCCAAGTTATAATACCCTGTTCAATGTAATTTCAGTTTGTTCAATGTAAACCACACTGATGCAGAATAGCGCGGTATATAAGAGAATGTAAATAAATAAATAAGTATGTACAGAGGGGTTGTGAATAAAGGTTAAAGAGGAGGGCAGAGAGAGAGAGAGAAGCCTTGAGGTACACCCTGGGACTGTTTGAAAGGAGGTGTTTTTTGTGCCAATCAAAACTTGTGTGCATTCAGTGAGATAAGATATGAACCATTGTAATACAGTGCCTTTTAGTCCCATTTGTTGCAGTCTTGATAAGAGAGATTTATGGTTGATACTATCAATTGCAGCAGTAATATCTAAGAATACAAGCATAAATACTTGTTTGCAATTATTGATAGCACAGAGAAGAGTATTCATAAGGGACAGCATGAGGGACTCAACGCTATGGTGCTGTCTAAAACAGTGTTGTGGGGCATTCAAGTCAAAGTCTCAAAGTTGTATCTGAACTGGTTTTTCAATTATTTTATAGTTAGCAATGGGAGGCTAGAGATGGGACGGTAAGAGTTAGGGAGAGATTTATCTGTTATGTTAGATTGAAGAATGGGACGCATGATTGCTTGTTTTAGTGTAGAGAGCATATGACCTGTTTCTAGGGATTTATTTACTATGTCAAGTATGATAGGGGCAAACTCATCTTTCGTGGTCTTGATCCAGCTGACTGGGCATGGATCAGATGGGGAGGTTGTAGTGTTAAAACAACTCAAAAACACTTTAACAAACCTTATGGTGATGCGGTGAAATTTAGACATGCAATTTGGTTAAGGTGGCTGGGAATATTTAAATCTAGGTGATGGAGCTGTGGTGTCGAATCGTAAGAGGAAATAGCTGTTAGTTTACTCATAATAATCAGCTAAGCTTTGTGGGTCAATTTGGATAAAGTCAGAGTTTAGTGTTTTAGTGAGTGACTTAAAAGCTCTCTGGGCCTGTTGAGAGAAAGGGTTAAGAGTTTGGAGTGATACTCCCTTTTTTTGGTTGTTATGTATGGCCTCCTTGTATGTCTTTAGCATAGACATGTAAGCTTGATTGCCCATATTCAATCTCGTAGCTCTCCATCTATGCTCAAGTTTTGCTTTAGCTTTCGTAAATCAGAGGTATACCAATTTTTAGATCTCATCGGCTGTTGTCTTGGGGTGTCGTGTTGGGAGACGGAGGACGAGGAGTCCCCGGGCACCCACCGTACCAAGTATGTCCCGTCAGACTCCCTGGGATCTGAACCTCGGAGACGGTCACCCCCGGAGGATACCTGGTTCTTGGACTTCGTCCGGAACATGGCCAAGGCTTTGTCATTCCCGGCGGATGCCAAGGAGGAACCTCGAGCTGAGGAACTCTAGGTCCTCCAGTATGACTTTCCTCCAAAGGAAGCCCTTACTGTACCGGTGTCCCCCATTCTGGAATGGCTGATACTCCGAATGTGGGAGACACCAGCCTCAATGCCGGTCCTCAGCAGGCGAATCAATGCCATCTATCGAGTTTGCAAGAGCCCTGGGTTCCAAAAGGCACAGCTGCCGAACATCATCATGGTTGTGGAATCGGCCATGCGCTGGCTCAAGAGCCAGAAGACACACTCCTCGGTGCCTCCTGGCTGGGAGGCCTGCAACATGGATGCTCTCAGCAGAAAGTGCTACCAGGGTTCGATGCTGGCATGCTGAATCCAGATATACCAGCTGTACATGGGCATGTACCTGTGAGACTTGGCAAAGGAAATTGCCGGGTTCTCTGCTGGTCTCTCCGAGGGACCTTTCCAGCACTTCTAGGTTTTGTCCACCAGGATCCGAGCATGCTCGAAGTTTATGACTCGAGCAGCCTATGACAGCTTCGAGGCTTCGGCCCAGGTAGTGGGAGCCAGCATCGGTGCACAACACCAGGCATGGCTACAGTCGTCAGACCTGGAGCTGTGGGTTCAGGACAAGTTGATTGATGTCCCTTGCCGAGGTGAAAACCTCTTTGGCAGCCCATGACTGAGAAGGCTGCCGAGGCCAAGATCGAGTCCGAGTACCTGACCCGGACAAGACTCGAGAAGAAGACTTCTGCCCCTTCTAAAAAGAAGGGCTTGGGTAAGAAGCCCTTTTTCCCAAGGAAAGGATTAGCTTACCGAAACTACCCCACATATCAGGCCTCCCCAGCAGGGGCAGCAGGCCAAGGGATGGGGGATGGGGGCAGGGCCCAGGTAAGCAAAAGGCCCCCAGGCACCGGCTCTAGCCCAGCCTGGAAGGAGTTTTTGACTCCCATTGCATAGTCTCTCTCCCGAAGGACGCAAGGCCCTGCACAGGAGGAAGGCTGACCCTGTATGCCTACAGGTGGCCAGCTATTACAACAGACACCTAGGTTCTCCAGATAGTCCAAATGGGCTATCGGTTACATCTCACCCAGGTGCCTCCCTCTTACTTTCCAGGGGAGCCTCTCAGACCCCTCTTCACAGGGACCTCCTCTTGCAGGAGTTAACAGGTCTTCTTGAGGATCAGGCAGTAGAACCGGTGCTCCACCACCTACAGGGCACAGGCTTCTACTCCAGGTACTTCCTGATACCAAAGAGAACTGGATGCCTAAGACCTATCCTCGATCTGCGAAACCTGAACAAGTTCCTGGTGAGGGAAAAGTTCAAGATGCTTTCCCTTGGAATATTGCTGCCTTACCTCCACCAGGGAGACTGGCTATGCTCCTTAGACCTCAAAGATGCATATACACACATCTTGATTCATCCAGACCACAGACAATATCTGAGATTTGTAGTGGGAGGAAACCATTTTCAGTACAAAGTGCTGCCCTTTGGCCTAGCCTTGGCACCCGGGGTATTCACAAAGTGCCTTGCGGTGGTGATGGCCTTTCTAAGGACTCAAGGGGTCTTCGTCTTCCCCTACTTAGATGTCTGGCTCATCAGAGCCCAGTCAGCTCTAAAAGCCCAACAGGCCACGTCCCACACTATCCAGTTGCTTCAACACCTGGGCTTTGTGATCAACTACACAAAGTCCACTCTGGTTCCCTCTCAGGGACTAGAGTTCATAGGGGCAAGGTTAGACACCCTTCAAGCAAGGGCTTATCTACCAGAAGAAAGGGCTCAAAGACTGGTAGCCCTAGTGCAGCAAGTGAGTCTCAGATCCCGCATCTCAGCAGGACACTTTCTGCGCCTTCTTGGTCACATGGCCTCCACAGTGCCTTTTCAGCCTCCCATGCACTCAAGGGTGCTGACTACAGATGCATCCCTGCTGGGATGGGATGGGGTGCTCATTGCCAGCAGGTCTGCACTCAGGGTGTGTGGTCTCCATGGGAGAGTACACAACAAATCAATCTTCAAGAGCTTCAAGCAATCCACCTAGCTCTTCGGACCTTCTGCCAAACCCTGGCTTATCAATCTGTCTTGATTCAGACAGACAACCAAGTAGCAATGTTTTATGTGAACAAACAGGGGGGCGCAGGCTCTCATATCCTGTGTCAGGAATCCCTGAACCTATGCTCCTTCGCAGTCACCCAGGGTATGTTCCTCAAGGCGGTTTACTTACCAAGTCAGGAGAACTTCCTAGCAGACAAGCTAAGCAGAATTCACCAGCCGCACGAGTGGCAACTGGATGGCTGCCCCAACGTAGCCCAGCAACTCTTCCAGTGTTGAGGCAACCATCCATAGATTTGTTTGCGAGCCCTCAAAATCACCAGATGCCCTGCTTCGGTTCCAGACAGCCGCACCCACACAGGGTAGCTGCAGATGCTTTCCTAATATCATGGTCTGTGGGCCTCTTATATGTCTTTCCTCCCACACCATTGGTAGCTCAGACCTTATTCAAGATCCTTCAGGACAAGGCCTCGGTCATCCTGGTGGCCGAGACAGCCTTGGTTCTCACTCCTCCTGCAACTGGCAGAGGAGACTCCAATTCCTCTGGGATTTCCACCCAATCTCCTGTCAAAGGACAGGGGCTCACTTCTGCATCCCAACCTCAGGTCCCTCAAGATAGGCCATATGGTCTTTTTCTGTCATCATGTTTCTATAGTTACTGCTTGGGTTAGAAATTGGTTGGGTGGGAGGCAACAGAGAGTACAAGTAAATGGAGCTCACTCTGAAGAGAAGGATGTTACCAGTGGTGTGCCCCAGGGATCTGTCCTTGGTCCGATTCTTTTTAACATCTTTGTTAGTGATATAGTGGAAGGGCTGTCGGGTAAGGTTTGCCTCTTTGCGGATGATACCAAAATCTGCAATAGAGTAGACACCCAGGAAGGTGTAGATAACATGAGGAGGGATCTTGCTAAGCTTGAAGAATGGTCTAGAATTTGGCAGCTGGGATTTAATGTTTAAAAAAAGTAAGGTCATGCATTTGGGCTGCAGCAATCCAAGGGAGCAATACAGTATAAGAGGTGAAGTACTTTTGTCCACTAAAGAAGAGTGGGACCTAGGCGTGGTTGTGTCTGATGATCTTAAAGTAGCTAAACAGGTAGAAAAGGCGACAGCAAAAGCTAGAAGGATGCTTGGGTGCATACGGAGAGGAATGGCTAGCAGAAAACAGGAGGTGATAATGCCTCTATATAAGTCTTTGGTGCGACCTCATTTGGAGTATGGTGTGCAATTCTGGAGACCGCACCTTCAAAAGGATGTGAGCAGGATGGAGTCGGTGCAGAGGGTGGCTACTAAAATGATTAGTGGGCTTCATTATAAAGCATATGAGGACAGACTTAAGGATCTTAATATGTACACCTTAGAGGAAAGGCAGGATAGAGGTGATATGATTGAGATGTTTAAATACCTCCGTGGCATAAATGTTCAGGGAGAGAGCCTCTTTCAATTGAAAGCAAGTTCTGCTACGAGGGGACATGGGATGAGGGTAGTAACTGCATTCAAAAAAGCATGGGACCAACACAGAGGATCTCTAAAGGTAAAAAAGTGGACTGTTGTTGTTATGGAAGGACAGACTAGATAGGCCATGTGGTCTTTTTCTGTCATCATGTTTCTATGTTTGCTGAAAGGGTAGTCCTTGCATCACTTCTCCTCCCAAAAAAGATAGTGGATGTGTTGCTAGCCTCTAGAAGGCAATCGACTAGGAAAACCTACACTTTTAAGTGACATAGGTGTGAGATATGGTGTACTCAGCAGAGTGAGAACCCATTCTCCTGCTAGGTGGCTGTGGTGCTGCAGTACCTGCTTCATCTTTACTATTTAGGCCTCAAGTCAAACTCGGTCTGAGTTCATCTTAGTGCTTTGTTAGGACACCACGCTCCAGTGGAAGGACAACCTCTCTCTGTACTTCCCTTGGTGTCCAGATTTCTGAGAGGTCTGCTTCTGCTGAAACCCACGGTTCGCCTCTCAGCGGCCGAGTGGGATCTGAATGTGGTCTTGCAGCAGCTTACTCGCCAATCCTTTGAGCCGATGGCTACCTGCCATCTCCGCTTCCTCTCTTGGAAGATGCTTTTCTTGGTGGCACTCACATCGGCTAGAAAAGTGAGTGAGCTGCAAACTCTGGTGTCCGATAGACTGTTCACATGGTTCTTTAGGAACAGGGTGGTGCTTCGCACACACCCCAAGTTCCTGCCGAAAGTGGTCTCCTCTTTCCACCTCAACCAGGATGTGGTGCTTCCGACTTTCTTTCCCAGGCCCCATGCCAGCCGGGCAGAAGCAGTTCTGCATACCCTGGACTTTAAGAGGGTGTTGGCCTTCTCCTTGGAGCGTACGCGGGGACATTGAAGAGCTTCTCAGCTCTTTGTTTCTTATAAACCCAGTAAGCTGGAGATGCCTGTCTCCAAGCGTACATTGTCCAGCTGTGTGGCAGATTGCATCGCCTGGGCATACAGGGCGGCCGATCTCCCGTTGCAGGGTCGAGTCACGGCCCACCGGGTCAGGGCTAAGGCTACATCAGTGACTCACTTCCGCTCTGTACCGCTGGCAGACATCTGCTGGGCCGCAACCTGGTCTTCAAGCCAGACGTTTGCAGCCCACTACTGCCTGGATAGGGAGTCCCAATGGGACCGTGCTTTCAGCCAGGCTGTACTCTGTAACCGGTTTGAGGTTTAAGCAACTCCTAACTTCTGGTGTCAGGCTACTGGAGTGTTACGTTCTCGGTTAAACTCCTATCATGGCTGCTGCAGCTCTTCTAGAGAGAGCCTATTTTTCAGTTATGGGTTCTCCATAGCCTATAGCTAGGGAGTCCCATATGTGAGGACTGACTTCCTGCTTGTTCCTGGAGAAAACGTACTCACTCACCTGTAACAGGTGTTCTCCAGGGACAGCAGGCCTCACGACCCTCCCTTTCCTGGAGTTGCAGTCCTTGATTAATTTTTATCTTTTTGCCGTATTTTTAAATATGTCATTTGACTGAGCAAGATGGCACCCTTGGGCGGGAAGGGGACTGCGCATGCGTGATGCAGTCTCCAAGGCTTTCTTCGAAAGCTGGGGATTTGCTCCGCATGGGGGCTCTGTCAACATCACCCATATGTGAGGACTGATTCCTACTGTCCCTAGAGAACACCTGTTACAGGTGAGTAACTGTGCTTACCTGCTAATTGTTGTTCCTTGAACTCCAGTCCCGCATCTCTGGGTAGTGTACCTCCTCCAGCAGCTTGGAGAATGAGCACGTCATCCTTTTGATAACACCAGTGTACTTATGCAGCTGGCACTGCCTACCAGTCCCAGTATCTATTGACAAAGCAGACTCACAGGAACAACAAGTCAGTAGATAAACATGCCACAAACAGCTCTATGCCCAAATAAACTAGTATCCCATCCTTCCCCTGGGAAGGATATCCTGGAGGAGGGGGGGGGGGGAGACAGGGTGAGGAGACCTACCTGTTGAGCGTTCGAGCGACTACAACTGGCGGGGAGCATGCATCCGACAGCTCTTCTAGTCTGCCCCCCCAAATGCTGAGTACATCCCACTCATCAGCTCCTCCTGGGCACTTCCTCTTTCAAAGGAACCAGCTTCAGGACTGGAATGTGCACAGATTATCACAGAAAGCACTCAGGAAGGGTTCCGGGACTGGACTGGACTGGACTGGACTGGAGTGGAGTTCCTCAAGGAACAACAATTAGCAGGTAAGTCTAATTTCTCTTTCCTTATCGTCCCTCCAATCCAGACCCGCACCTCTGGGATGTATCAGAGCAGTTAACCTAACGGGAGGGACTTGCACAACCGGCCTGAAGCCCCGCCGATCTGAAACAAGCATCCCCCGCTGCCTGGGCATCCAGACGATAAGCTTAGATTAAGTACACAGTGACGAGCACATCGCCACCCTACCGATTTTTCCCTGGTGGAACCAAACTATACTCTGCCCCCGAGACTACCTGAGCCTTAGTGAAATGCGTCCGCAACTCTGCCGGCACTGCTTTTCCTTTCCAGATGTATGCCAACACTTTACCTCCCTGATCCATCTATAAAAGGGAGGTCTTAGCTGCCGCATCACTTCTGTGCAGCCCGCCGAACAGAACAGAACAGAACAGAACAGAACAAACAGATGGTCCGACCTAATAAAAGGATGATGCCTAATTCGCCTACTTTTGCAGGGCTCTCATAACATCCAGGCAGTGCAGATGTGGAGAGGCAGAGCCCACATCCATACTCACTAAAACCGGCAATTAAATGGCCTGAAGCACATGAAAAGCTGCCACTACCTTGAGCAAAAAATGAAGGTACCGGGCGCTGGACCAATTCCTCCTTGGAGAAGGAAAGAAATGGCTCCTGGCACAATAGGGCCTGAAGCTCTGAAAACCTGCTTGCTTAGCAAAAATGTCACCAGGAACACCGTTCTCAGAGCTCCCATCCTTCCAGGAATCTCGACTCAACGGCTCCAAGGATACCCCAGACAGCACCGTCAGACGCAGTTTGAGATCCCAAGGCGGTACCACCGCCCTCCTCGGAAAGTAGTGGGACACCGCCCTTAGAAATCTCAGCACATCTGGGTGTGCACCCAATGCCACCTGTGGCCTTCCCAGTGATAACTGGAAAATGCTGCCAGTTGCACCCGCCAGGAACTGGCGAGTAGGCCCTTATCAAAACCGGATTGCAAGACCATCAAGATGTCCGGGACCAAGGCAGTGGAAGAGTTTGCCTGCCTTTCTCTGTGCCATGCTCCAAAGATGTGCCACCCGTGGGCATATGCCAGGCTCATAGACCTCTTCTGGGCCTGTAGCAACATCTCTCACCGAGCCCGAAAATCTTTTATAATTCAATCTCGCTCGTTCCCTAGCCATGCCCTAGCTGCGAATGGATCCTCTGGGGAATGCAAAGCGGCCCCTGCATCCAGAGGCCCTTCCGAACCAGAAAGTGCCATGGTCGATCTGCCAGCATCCAAGTCCGGTCAGCCTAATATGGGCACCTCGACCAGTCTGTTGCTCCCAGAAGTAGTAATCCCCCAGTGTGCCTCTATCCGTTCTTCCCGGCCTATGAGCACCTATAAGGAAAACCATAGAGACCACCCCCTTGAACGTACTGCTGAATAGAGCATCTAGGCCCTCAGACATCCTCTCTCCACTTCTGCGGAAAAGCCTAGCAGGCCTTGGCAGAACTCGAATGTTGCTATTAGTTCCATGCCCGGAGTGCTCCATCGGCGAACAGCCTACTCGAACATCTGCTGGTTGAGCTGCCACTCTCCAGGGCCCACAGGCAGTCGGCTGAGTTAGACTGTCACATAGTTGACTCCCGCCACGAGTGCCACTGATAATGCCCCAAGAGGAGACGCTGGCCAGCCTTTTCGGCCTCCTCTTCCAGGACTGCACTGCCCATGCCTCCTTGCAGTTTGCTATAAGCCACTGTGGTTGCATTGTCATTGTCCGAGAGGACTCAGACCGCTTTGCCCTGCAAACAAGGCTCATAACTTCTTAGCACCAAGGACAACACTTGCCTCTCAAGCCTGTTGATTGAACCCAGGGCCTGCTGTAGACTCCAGAGTCCCTGAGCCAAGCAACTGTCACAAACTTGACAGACTGGCACCAGTCATCTGTGGAGCTCATACCGAGGGACTCGAGTGGCACGCCCCTCTTCCAGGCTCCTGGGATGCAGCAACCACCAGAGGGCTCCCACAGGATAGGGGTTGACCCTGATGGGACCACCGCTGTCTGCAGCAGTCGCATGTGTGCCCAAGGGACTAGTTCGAGAGTGGCCACCATGGTCCACCGAACCTGTTGCTAATGCCACACCAATGGTCTCGCCCAACTTCAGGGACTGCCGTATCAACTGTCATAGCTCCTGTGCCCAGCGATCTGGCAGGAAAACCCTGCCCACGCAGACCCCAGGATGCTGCCGCCACCAAACACCTCCCTGAGCTGCAGGGAGGGCAGGGGGGAATAGTCAGCAGACTTCGAAGCACGCTACCAACCACTACAGCTGCGGGGCCTACCATAACTGACTCTTGGCCAGGATGACTACCTGACCAAGAAGGAACTCCAGTCCCCTCCCTGGATTTTGCCTGGATCAGCCAATTATCTAGGTAGGGGTGGGCAAAAACCCTTTCCTTGCGGAGGGCAGCCACACCCACCAAGCCCTTAGGGAAGGTACAGGGACGCCAAAGGACAACGTTCGAAAAAGAAAATGGAAATGGAAAAGGCCCTTTGGTCTCGCAAAAATGGAGAAACTGCTGATGTTCTGGATGGATGGGAATGTGCAAATACACCCCTGTGATAGTTGAGAGACTACAAGAATTCTCCGCTCCTTACTGCCTCTATTATTGATGTGCAAATGCGGTACCCAGCAGCAGTGGTGCATGCCCTCAAGGTCGAGAATCAGGCGAAAGGAACCTTCCCCTTTTTGGGCAGCACCAACAAATGGAGTAGCGACCGACGTCGTACTGGCCTCGTGGAACCGGAACACGGCTCTTAGCTGCATGATACAAGACAGGTTACCCTGTACTGCCACTGCCACTGCCGCTGACACCGCCACATCCACTCCGGGGAAATCAAAGGAGCTCTCATTCTTGCTCTGGTAGCAGGTATAGGCACATCCGGGATCGCACTCCTTTAAAGACAGACCTCATCCTGGATCACCAGCCATATTATTTCATGTACTGGGAAAAGACTCTGCAATTTCCGCACTGCCTGAAGCAGTGGATCTCTCCGAGCCAGTTCCTCTGCCGGGAGATTAGCAGGCATATTCAGAGCCTTGAAGGATGCTACAAAGAATGCCAGCAGCTCCTTCCGGCAGAGCATCCGAACAATCCTGGCTTGATCTAAAACTCTGCTGGCTTATTTATTTTTTTCTAGACAGATACTGGTCACAAACCAGTGTCCTTTGGATCGGAAGACAGGCAACTTGCAGATGAGCCACCCTTCTGCATCTCTCTTCCAACTCCTGCAGACCTGACCTCCTGTCGAGGTCCTCCCCATCCAGTCCTTCCGACAATGGTGATTGTTGCCACTCCTCTAGGCCTCTAGCCCGCTTGTTCTCCACTGCCCGACTCGGGCTCTTTCACATCCGACGCCCTCCTAGCCCCACGTTCCAGGGCTGAGGATCCACTTGTCAAGCCCTGCTGACTTATCTTTGAATAAGGCGTTTGGCTAAGATAAACTCCAGAGAGAACCCCCCCCCCCCCCCGGGAACAAGGCTCCCTGGATTTGAGGGGTGGATGGTCCGGGTCTCATGCAGGGACCGGATCCTCTAAAGATACCTGGTGCCCTGCCCCCACCTCCAGGGTCTCTTGAGACTGGAAGGGACTCTGCCTCGTCGTGTACTGCCGGCCCTGCTCCAATTATCAAGCCTCTTGCATGCTGTCTAGGCGGACACCTGTCTCCGAGACCGTTCTCCATTGGGTCCCGTAAATCCTGTGGATTTCTAGACCCCTAAGATATGCAATAGACCCTGCACTGATCCAATCATACTGATCCCTTCTCTAAGAAAGGTATTTCTTATAATAAAAACATAAACCTATAGCCATAAGCCCTGACAAGGCATATCACAACTTTAGTAGGTAGAGTCTGTACAAAAGACAAAGGATGATCATGTCAGGTAACGCCAATTTTTAAAAAGGGTTCCAGGGGTGATCAGAGAAACTACAGACCGGTGAGCCTGATGTCGGTACCGGGAAAAAATGGTAGAAACCATCATAAAGAACAAAACTACTCAACATGTAGATAGTCATGGCTTAATGGGAAACAGTCAACATGGCTTTAGACAAGATCTTGTATTACTAATCTGTTATGTTTTTTTAGAAGGTGTGAATGAACAAGGTGGACAAAGGTGAGTCAGTTGATATAGTGTATCTGGACTTTCAGAAAGCCTCTGACAAGGTCCCTCATGAGAGACTCTTGGCAAAATTAAAAAGTCATGGGATTGGAGGCAGTGTAGGATGGTGGATCAAGAACTGGTTAAAAGAGAGAAAGCAGAGGGTAGGGCTAGATGGCCTATTTTCCCCATGGAAAAAGGTGAATAGTGGAGTACTGCAGGGATTTGTGCTGGGTCCGCTGCTTTTTGACAATTTCATAAATGACCTGGAAAAAGGGAATAACGAGTGAGGTTATCAAATTTGCAGATGACACAAAATGATTTAAAGTTGTTAAAACCCAAGAGGATTGTGGAAAATTGCAAGAGGATCTTGCTTTATTTATTTATTTATTTATTTATTTTACAATTCTTATATACCGCACTATTTGCAATCAGCGCGGTTTACATGTAACAAAAAACATCCAACAAATTGATAAATTGGAAGACTGGGCAGCCAAATGGCAGATGAAATGTAATATGGACAAATGCAAAGTTATGCACCTAGGAAAGAATAACCCAAACTATGGTTACACGATGCAAGGTTTCACATTGGGAACCACCACCCAGGAAAAAGATTTAGGCGTCATCGTGGATAACATGTTAAAACCCTCTGCCCAGTGTGCAGCGGCGACCAAGAGAGCAACTAGAATGCTACATATTGTAAGGAAAGGAATGGAAAATAAAAGAGAGGATATTATAATGCCTCTGTATTGTTCTATGGTGCGACCGCACCTTGACTATTGTGTGCAGTTCTGGTCGCTATTAGAAAAGGTACAGAGAAGAGCCACCAAAATGGTAAAGGGGATGGAAGGCTACTCCTATGAAGAGAGGCTAAAAAGGTTAGGGCTCTTCACCCTGGAAAAGAGACTGTTGAGGGGAGATATGATAGAGGTCCATAAATTAATGAATGGAGCGGAATGGGTAAATGTAGATCAATTGTTTACATCATCAGAATATAAAAAGACTAGGGGACATGCAATGCAGCTACTGGGTAACCTATTTAAGACTAATAAGAGAAAATATTTTTTCACTCACTCAATGTGTAATCAAACTCTGGAATTTGTTACTAGAGTATGTAGTAAAAGCTGTTAGTGTAGCTGGGTTTAAAAAAAGGTTTGGACAAGTTCCTGGAGGAAAGGTCCATAAACCATTATTAAAAGGGACCCAGGATATCACTGCTTGACCCAATACAAGCACTGAGGAACCTGTGTCTTTTGGGGAAACTGCTAGGTACTTATGACCTAGATTGGCCACTGTTGGAAACAGGATACTGGGCTTGATGGACCTTGGTCTGACCCAGTATGGCATATCTTATGTTCTTATGTACTCCCTGACCATAGCCAGATGGAAGGATTTCATTTGTCTCCTAACCACCGACTGTCACTGTCTCTCTAGTCAAATATATTTCTTGTATGCAAGTGCTTCCTGCTTCACAGAACCAAACTGCAGCTATTCAGCATTTTAAATCTTTCTCAGGAAACGGTTACGGTGTTTCAACCATCGCTTACCTTTCCAGAACCACCTGAGCAAGCACACCAGCCCTGGAAATCTGCCCAGCAACAAGACACTGGCCCATGTCCCCCCTCCCCGTGCCTGTGAGGGGGGGGGGTGGTCCTGGGATGGATAAAAGCCTGCCAGCTGGCCCCCAGACTCTTGCACAGACTGCGCCTCCTGCAACAGTGAGAGACTTTCCAGGCCTGGCTCCACAGCAGCAGTCTCATGCTGACAGCCCCCAGGAAATACCTGCCCCTGAGATTGGGGCCCCCCCTGACTGGCATGGCAGTAAGGGCTATAGATTGCTTGTTATGAATCCAGCCTGAGCCCTGCATCCTGAAAGACTTAATAAAGGGAAGCTAAACTAAAGAAACTGAAAAGAAACAACTGAAAATGAATAGGAACTGAAGCCCTTCAACTTACATAATGCAGGCAGCCTTGATCTTCCCTGAGACCGAGGGAGAGCTCTAGATGTGGTGTATTTAGATTTCAGTAAAGCCTTTGACACTGTTCCTCACAGGCGACTTATAAACAAACTAAGCACCCTAGGGATGGACCCTAAAGTTACTGCTTGGGTTAGAAATTGGTTGGGTGGGAGGCGACAAAGAGTACAAGTAAATGGAGCTCACTCTGAGGAGAAGGATGTTACCAGTGGTGTGCCCCAGGGATCTGTCCTTGGTCCGATTCTTTTTAACATCTTTGTTAGTGATATAGCGGAAGGGCTGTCGGGTAAGGTTTGCCTCTTTGCGGATGATACCAAAATCTGCAATAAAGTAGACACCCAGGAAGGTGTAGATAACATGAGGAGGGATCTAGCTAAGCTTGAAGAATGGTCTAGAATTTGGCAGCTGGGATTTAATGTTAAAAAATGTAAGGTCATGCATTTGGGCTGCAGCAATCCAAGGGAGCAATACAGCATAGTTGGTGAAGTACTTTTGTCCACTAAAGAAGAGCGGGACCTAGGCGTAGTTGTGTCCGATGATCTTAAAGTAGCTAAACAGGTAGAAAAGGCGACGGCAAAAGCTAGAAGGATGCTTGGGTGCATACGGAGAGGAATGGCTAGCAGAAAAAAGGAGGTGATAATGCCTCTGTATAAGTCTTTGGTGCGACCTCATTTGGAGTATGGTGTGCAATTCTGGAGACCGCACCTTCAAAAGGATGTGAACAGGATGGAGTCGGTGCAGAGGGTTGCTACTAAGATGATTAGTAGTCTTCATTATAAAGCATATGAGGACAGACTTAAGGATCTTAATATGTACACCTTAGAGGAAAGGCGGGATAGAGGTGATATGATTGAGATGTTTAAATACCTCCGTGGCATAAATGTTCAGGGAGAGAGCCTCTTTCAATTGAAAGCAAGTTCTGCGACGAGGGGACATGGGATGAGGGTGAAGGGAGATAGATTCAGGAGTGATATGCGGAAATATTTCTTTACGGAAAGAGTAGTGGATCCGTGGAATAGTCTCCCAGTGGAGGTGGTAGAGATGAGGACAGTAACTGAATTCAAAAAAGCATGGGACCAACACAGAGGATCTCTAAAGCTAAAAAGTGGACTGTTGTAGTTGTTGTTATGGAAGGACAGACTAGATGGGCCTTGTGGTCTTTTTCTGTCATCATGTTTCTATGAGAAAGAAAAACATCAGTGGGGAACACTGACTAAGCCGAGGGGAGCTCGAGAGAAGAAAATGTGCGCCTCTACCTTTGTGCTGCTACTGCAGGCAGCGCTCTAAAATCAGCATACTCTTCCTGCTCCCGCTGCAAGATTCTGATATCCAGCCCCTATTCCATCACTTTAGACCGCAGACCATTGCAGCTATCATCCCCCTCGCACTCAGCCGCTAGTCGCCGGCTTCAGCGCTGAGAGGGGACCTGTCCAGGAAAGCTGTTGCAGTGTGCCGTTCTCCAACTGCTCGGTGGCTCCTCACCCAGTGCCAGGTTTGGGAGCTGCCTCAAGATCCCAGGATGCTGCTGCCACCATGAACTGCACCCCCCATGCTGCAAGGGGGGGGGGGAGGGAGGATATTCATCTTTGCTGCCTGAAGACTTTTTTTTTTTTTTTTTTTTTTTTTTTTTAAAATAAAGCTAGCCAAAAAGCAAAACTAACCAAGGACAAAAGAAATAACCCTGCCACAACAGGAAAAAAAATCCTAAACCTATGTCTCCTTGGTGAGTCCAGCACCTTGGCTCACTAGCTCCTCCAGCTGCTTGGAGACTGAGCATACTGGGGCTGGTAGGCGGTGCCAGCTGCATAAGTACAGTGGTGTCATCAAAAGGATGATATGCTCAGTCTCCAAGCTGCTGGAGGAGGTACACTACCCAAAGGTGCAGGACTGGACTGGAGGGACAGTAAGATAATGCATAGGGTAAAGAAGGTTATGGAGGAAGGTGAGCAGGGTGAAAGTTTGCATCATCAATGGAAGGGCCTTGAAGAGATGATCGGTGTATTTTCAATATATTAACAATGCAGTGCAAATACAATGTTTTCAAGATATTTCAATATTATGCTTCGTACTAGACAATGGGGTCAGAGCAGTGAGAATATGGGGGTAAAATGAGGTAGCTAAGAAGAAAAACACAATAGAAAGTAATTGGTTCGGATTAACAGTTTAGGGTGAGAAGTCCTTTGTGAATTGGCTGTAAAGATGACCTTACAAGCAGTACAGCATAGTTACTGAAGTGGAGGAGTAGCCTAGTGGTTGGGGCAAGTTACCTCAGGCCGGAAGTTCAAATCCCACTAGAGGACAGCAACCTTGGGCCGGAAGGACTGGGGTTTCTAGTCCCACAGGTGCTCCTTGTGGTCTTGGGCAAGCCACTTAACCCTCCACTGCCCATGTTCCCTGTAAGTTTTAGTGTATGTGTCTCATGTCCTCGTGTTAAATGTATCTCCCAATTGTGTTGTGACCACTTTGATTGAAGGATAAGGTGGTATACAAAACTGTCTAAATAAATACTAACCTGTAACAGGTGTTCTCCAGGAGCAGCAGGAATCAGTCCTCACATATGGGTGCCAACAGAGCCCCCATGCGGAGCATTTCCCCAGCTTTCAAAGAAAGCCTTTGGGAATTCAGCGCACATGCGAAGTCCCCTTCCCGCCCAAGGGTGCCATCTTGCTCAGTCTGATGACATAGCTAAAAGACAGCAAAAAACCAAAATAAATTATATGACTGCAACTCCAAGGGGGGGGGGGGGGGAGAGAGGGTTGTGAGGACAGATTCCTGCTGCTCCTGGAGAACACCTGTTACAGGTGAGTAACTATGCTTTTTCCAGGACCAAGCAGGAAGTCAGTCCTCGCATATGGGACTCCCCAGCTTAAGGCTACCGGGGACCCAAAGCTGAAAAAATGAGCTCCCTCTACAGCCTCAGCATGTGTGAAAAGAATCTTCTCTGAGAACGCCCTTGAACAGTAGCCCAACACCAGGGCGGAGGGCAGGAGTTGCCTAAACCTTAAAGAGATTACGGAGCGCCTGTCCGAAAGCACTGTCCCTGCGGGACTCCCTCTCAAGGCAGTAGTGGGCCGCAAAAGTCTGGCTTGAAGACCAAGTAGCGGCCCGGCAGATGTCTGCCAACGGAATAGAGCAGAGATGAGCCACTGACGCAGCCTTCGCCCTGACACAGTGAGCCATAACTTGACCCTGCAAGGAGAGGCCGGCTGCCCTGTACGCCCAGGCGATACAGTCTGCTACCCAGATGGACAGGGTACACTTGGAGGCAGGTAACCCCAACTTATTAGGGTCAAAAGAGACGAAGAGCTGAACAGCCCTTCGGTGTCCCTGCGTACGGTCAAGGTAGAAGGACAATGCCCTCCTACAGTCCAGGGTATGCAAGACCATCTCAGCCCGGCCGGCATGCGGCCTGGGAAAGAAAGTTGGAAGAACCACCTCCTGATTGAGGTGGAAAGAGGAGACAACCTTTGGAAGGAACTTAGGGTGAGTCCGTAAGACTACTCTGTTCCTATAGAACCTAGTGTATGGTGCGCCTCTGACACCAGGGCTTGAAGCTCACTTACTCGCCTCGCTAAGGTAAGAGCTACCAAAAACAACGCTTTCCAGGAAAGAAAGTGCAAAGGACAAGTAACCATAGGCTCAAATGGTGGGCAAGTAAGTTGTTGCAAGACCACATTCAAATCCCACTCAGGGGCAGGTGGACGAACTGGAGGCTTAAGCAAAAGCAGGCCGAGGCTCGGACTCCAGTGAGTCCGAAGGGACACACCGGATCAGAAATATGTCAGGGGACTCCTCATCCTCCGTTTCCCAGCCTGACCCCTTGGAGGAGGAATCGAGCGGCTCCGGTTGGGCAGGCACCGATGCCATCCGCCCCAATGCCGAGGGTACCAGCGTCGACGACTTCAGTCCTGAACGGGAGGCCAAGGATCGACTCGAGGATCAGCTCGGCCTCCGGGGTCGACTTGGATGTCGATGACCCGGTGGTCGGGGCAGATGCACCTGTGAGACCGGCGATCAGTGCCCGCTGCTGTTCCATGAAGGCAGCCAAGCTGCTCTCCAAGGCCGTCAACCTGAGTCCGAGCTCAGGAGACTCAGCAGCCCCCAACTTGGACCCCGACGGCGGCTCCCCCGTAGGAGAGTCCATGAGGACTACAGTACTCATGTGACCTGGGGACTCCATCTCTACACGAGGCTGTATAGCAGGCCGCTCCGACTCCAAAGATCTGGGATGATGCTCGGGGCTATGCGACCTGGCCCTGGAGGAACCAAGTGCCTCCACCGACGATGCCCTCGCGGGTTTCTTCTTCCTGCGATGCTCCCGGGAGGGAGACCCCCTCTCAGAGGAACCCCGATGATGCTCAGGATCGGAGTCCCAAGACGTCGAGGCCTCTGACGAAGTCCGGGCCCGTCCGGACATGGAGTCAGAAAAGATTCTCTCTTTTTGGTGCTGCCGGCTCCTCAATGCCTTCGAGGACATTTTCCCACACAGGCCACAGATCATCGGGTTATGATCAGGCCCGAGGCAGCGGTCATGTGTGTCGGTGAGACACATAAGTTTCTTACACCGATCACACTTTTTAAACCCGCTGGCAGCCATCGGGGGGAAAAAGGGCCCCTGCGAGGTCAAACGACAGGGCTGCCAGTGAAAAATAGAAAAATGGCGCGAACGCTAGTCACAAAGGACAAAAACCGAAAAAAGAAGTCCGGGCTCGATACTGGCATACCGAGCGCAGGCGGGAAAGGGAAACCGACGTCAAACTGAAGAAAACATGGGTCCAAGCCGAAAAATCAACTTTTTCCTCGGGTGAAAATGAAACACGTCCGTCGGGCTCCGCGGAAGAAAGAAGACTGAGCAAGATGGCACCTTTGGGCGGGAAGGGGACCACGCATGCGCGCTGCATTCCCAAAGGCTTTCTTTGAAAGCTGGGGAAATGCTCCACATGGGGGCTCAGTCGGCGCCGACGTCACCCATATGTGAGGACTGATTCCTGTTTGGTCCTGGAGAATCACATTTATAGAGATATGTAGATGGTAGCGCCAAAAATTAGCATGCTGTGCCTAAGGGCCACGCCAAAGAGCCCTCTGATGCAGGTCGCCAGGCACGCTGTTATTTGCTCTGTCTTTGCTTTCCTTTCATTTTATGGCGTTCTTTTCTATGATTTGCAGTGTAGACCTTTTTTATTGTACACCGCTCTATGCTTCGGCAGTAGCAGTTGATCAAATGTTTTAATAAAGATAAAGAAAGATAAAAAGATTTATAGGTGCTTTGGGCTGCCAGTGATGATGCAGGCAGGCAGGCACGTGTAACATTGGCTTGCAGGAGAGCAGCAAGAGCAGGAGTGTAGAGAGGCGAGTCCAGAAGAGGCTCACCTTGCCGTTGTTCTTGCTGGAATCAGTTTGCTTTTCAGCGGTTCAAGGCAGGCAGGAGCAGATGGCAGGAGGATTTGCAGTGCCTCTCTGGGGGTGCTCGGATCGCGATCCCAGCCCCACACTGGTCAAAGTTACACAGCCCGCCTGCATCATCACCGGCACCAACATCTAGTGTGCCTGCAGGACTCCTGGTTATCAGAGAAAAACAGTTACACAACTTCGTAATGAGGGGAACAGATTCTTTGTCAACATCTGACAACATATAGAAATATAGCTTGTGTGTTAAAGCTAGAAGACCTATCAGAAAAAAAATCTGCTGCATTATTAGAGTGAGCCCCAAAATCAGCTGTGTCAGTCTGTACCTTTGTGTTTCCAATAGAAATAACACATGCGCACACATAAAATGTTTGTTTTTCATCATTTACTGAAATTGAAAATGTCTTCTATACCAAACCATAGGCAAACTCAACAAAATACAAAGTGTACAAGACGTCAGTTACATTCATCAGTATAAATGAAGATCAAATACACACTATCCCATCAGTGTTAACCTTTCATAAAACTAAACAATGAACCATGGTTCCAAATAGTTCTCCATGAAACAGCTTAATATGCTATTCATGAAAAGTTAACCGACTTTGTAGATAATACTGGCAGAACAAATATTAAAGAAAGTTCCACAACTGACATAATGAGTATGCATTTTTAGTGTGATACACACCATATACCTAGAAAACTCAAGTTAACACATTTAAAAGTAATTCTAAAAATATAACTTACCAATTAAAAAAACAACAACCCACAATCCTTCATGAATACTTCATGTCGGCCCCCATCCCCTACAGTTCCAAAGATATCTACCATGGTCAGACTCTTATTTGAAACATGTCTTAAAATATGATACCACATGAACCAGTCCCAGTATAAAATATATTGCCCCATGCAATTCTGCTAATCTATAATCTACGTACTGGTAGAATTAAGCAATAGATCAGAATATCTTGTGTCAGTTACCCATTAAAGGCTGCAAATTCCCCTGCTTAATACCATTTTCTTAATGACGTGGCTGGCAGAATAGAAAAATGAACAGTAAGTTTAGACAAAACGCACCAATAATTTTAGCAGGAGGAACTCAGTGTGCACACACATTGTGTGTGTGTGGGGTGGGGGAGGTAGGAAGCTGGTGCTTTTGAATTATCAATTCCCTTATGATCCTTCAGCTTTCCAGTATAATTGGTTAACAGAGCTGGAATATGGTGTGATAAGCTTTGATATGCAACTACCTAGAGATATTTTTCACCATTTTAAATATCACTTTCTAACTCACTAAGAGCCCAGTTATCACAGACAGTCCTTGGATGAGGAATATTCATCAAGACTTGTTTCAGAATCTTGTTACCACAGACCTTAAATCCAGCCACTAGGTGTGGTTATTGCAGGATGACAGGGCCACCTTCTCTTTTCTCCTCCAGAGGGCTGTGAATGCTATCGCCACAGAATCTGATGTCCTCTCTTACTCGGGATTGTTTCGAGTAGTAGTGCACAGACTAGCATGCTTAAAAGGATTCGATAGGATACATCCCAGAATACTGATAGTGCTCAGAAAGATTCTTAGGATGAATGGAGGGGCCGAAAGGGACACATTCCAGGATACTGAGAGACTTTCTTGAATCTAATGAATTGCATGATCCAAGGCAACATAGGCTTACCAAAAGATGATCATGCCAAATGAATGTTATTATTTTAACTGAATGACCAGAGTCCAGGGCATGTGATGGATGTGATCAACAAACTTTAGCAAAGCCTTCGATACAGTCCCTCATAGGAGGCATATGACTAAACGTAGTGCCTGGGGATGAATCCCAAAGTGGTGAATTGATAGAAATTGGTTGACCAACAGACAGCGGGTAGTGATAAATATAATTGCTTGGAAGAAAGAAAGGTGAGTAAAGGAGTGCCTCAAGAATTTTTCCTAGGACAAGTACTGTTCAATGTCTTTGTGGGAGATATTGCTGAAGGGTTGAAAGGAATTGTTTGCTTCTTGCAGATGACAAAGATTTGCAACAGAGTGGACACCTTGGAGGGAGTACAAAAAAATAGAATAGTCTAATGCTTGAAAATTAAGATTTAATGTGAAGACCTGCAGAGTGATGCATTTGGGATGCAGAAATCCAAAAGGAGCTGTAAGCAATAGGGAGGTGAGAGGCTGATGTGCACAACTAGGAGAGGGATCTCTGTGTGACCTAGTTGGTGAACAATGTGACAAAATGCTGTCCAAAGCCAGAAGGATTCTAGGCTGCATGGAATGAAATGACCAGTAGAAAGAGGGAGGTATTAATGCCGATGTACAAGTCACTGGTGAGGCCTCATTTGGTGTCTTATATTCAATTTTGGAGACCATATCTCAAAGGATATAAAGAGACTTTAAACAGTTCAGAGGAAGACTACCAAAATGATTTGGAGCTTGTGCAAGAAGACACGAGAAGAGACATCTATAACCTAGAGGAGAGACATGTATAACCTAGAACAGATGTTTAAATACTTAAAATGGTATTAATGAACACACTAACTTTTTTTTAAGGAAATGGAAGCTGTAGAACAACAAACATTAGGAGAAGTAGTACAACTTAAAAGTAACATCAGGAAATACTTTTTCATGGAAAGGGTGATGGATGCCATGGATGCCTTCCCAATGGAGGTGATAGGGGCAAAAAAAAAGAAACAATTCAAAAAGGCATGGGACAGACCCAGTAGATCCTTATATAATGAGAGGATGCTAACTTTACACCTCAATTAGAAGCAAGTAACTGCATGGACCAGCAAGTACAACCCTAAACAAAGGCATAGGAGGGGAGTAATCTGAATGGAGTCCTCACTGGACAGACTAGATGGATCATGTTATTTATTTGCCATCATTTACTATGTTGCTATGATTTTTTGTCATCCTGATTACACACTCTCCACTCTTGGATACAACCAATCTCACAGACCACCTGATCAGACCCAGGCTAGTTAAACAAGATGACAGACTTTTGTGTTAAGATCCTGCCACATTGATTTCTAAGGTCATATAAGCAAAAGTGCAATTTTTGTGGTTGCTGCCCCGCCCGCCCGCCCATCTCCTTCCACAAAAGGAGTATATAAAGTCTGTGTAAATTAGATGACTGCATCACAGGAACATTTGAGGAGTATTTTAACTTATTCTCTAACATAAAAATGTAAGGATTTTTTCCAAACTAAATTACTGAAATTTGTTTTAAAAGAAATACAAGGAAAAGTAATATTTACTAGAATCCAGAAGGAAAAATTAGCCTAAGAAATCAAAGCAATCACAATTTGTTGTCTGATCATTTATCCCAATTATATTTTAAAAATATAACCTCTGAAAGCAAATGTGTGTGTGTGTTATGAATAAACTGTACCTAGCAAAGTTCGTATGAAACTGCTAACCCTTCCCATGATGCACTCGTCATCAACAAAGCTCTTGTTCCTGTGCGGAGTTACCTCTTCTAGCCCCATATACAGTAGCAGCAACATTTCAGCTATAGCATACTTATGGACAATCCAGGAAAAGCTCTGATCATTTTTCATCTAGAGGTTAGAAACATTCAAAAATTTGGTACTATTTTATTACAAATCAATGCACATCCCTAAAGATTTTCATTAAGAGTACCAAAAAAACTGTGTGAAACTGAGTGCAAGAACTGGACAAATTTTGCCATTTAACAGCTACAACTGAGTGCTTTTACAAGGACCCTGTCCTTTGGTCTTATTACTATCCAATGGTAATTTTTCGATCCACTGCACCTAAAATTATGAGGCTATGTGGTTATACTATCAGGCTCTCAATGCATGTCTCAGATGGGATTCAGTCAAATTATTCGAGGTCGCCTACATCACGCAATGCTAGGGAGAAGCCATGTGGATTGCTAGAAAACAAAATGTTTTTATGTAGTTAATATCTATACTGTCCATAATTGATTTCATAGATTTGACAATTAAGTAAATTCAATACTGCAACCTGGATTTTGTGAAAACTAAAGCAGTTTGCTCAGAAGAGGAATGTGTGAAAGGATTCACAAAAGGTTTAAAAATTAGAATCTATTCTATAGTACCTAATGAAACTTGTATTTTCTCAGCTTTTCAAGTCATCTTATGTGAGGCAAAAAGCTGGGCATATAGATATAGATGAACCAATGTTCCAGATTCACATATTTTTCTTTTGCTACTTTCAAATCAATCAATCTGCATGTGTCCTATACCCAAGAATTAGTTCCCGCAAGTACTTTTTCTGCTCGGTTACTCCCCTATCAGAAGGGAACCCAGGGTGTGACGAAAAAACCTCAGCCTAATTGGCCATAGGCCTTCGAGAAAGGCTGCATTTATATAGAAATTAAATTACAAATATACACATCTTTTCAAAAGAAACATACTAGATCTCTACCAGTATAGTCTCATGATCACGGCTGAAGCTTTCAGCCATATCTGTTATTTAAACAATAATCTAACAGCACAAGAGAGGAAAGTGCACAAATATATGCCCCGGGTCATCTCAGCTGAGCAAGTTGACAAACGTGGAAGGACGAACCCACTCTGGGACCTCCTCCTGCTGTTCAGACATCAAGGCCTGCATGCCCAGTAGAACCAGACTTCATGGATGGCTGTGGCCAGATAGAGCAGAGGTTTGCGGGCTGCTGCTTTCTCCTTACCAGAAGGCAAACATTTGACTTAAATATTAAAGCTCTTAAAACCCTAGCTTATAAGAATAAATTAGAATCCTGAACAAAAGACAGCACACTTACCTAAATCTACTATTTAAAAAAATGTGGATGCAACTTGAGTTAGAGTCCAAAGTACCGTATGTTAACCAACAGAGGCTAAATCAATGTTCTGCTTTACATTTATAGACGTACATAACAAATGTGTTTCATCTCAACAGATGAATTGGAGTTCTTAAGCAACACTGCGCTGATCTCTTCACCGAGTACTTGAAATATTGAGCGTCCTATGTCATATCCCAAAACTATCCATTCCCGAATCTCCACAAATGCTCAAAAGGCCACCAGGAGAAGCTGTGATCACTGGCCAGTTTTATCTTCTCACTTCAGTATTTTCTCAGTCAAGCATTTTCCGTTCAGTGTTCACAGGTCAGCTTTATATTTCCCCCATTATGACCTTGGTACATTTCTACAATTCAGCCAAGTTCTGGTAATCACGCTGCTTTCTTGGTACATGTACCTTGGATGTCTTGTAGGTTACTTTTAGACCTAAGTAAATAAAACAAGACAGTAAGATGCAGCCAGGTTTCAAAGTCACCATCCATGTTTTTACATTACAGTTGGGCACACAGGTTCCACTATCTGCTCTTACATAGTAAAATTCTCTTATCCTGAGATGACAAAATTCTTTTTTAATGTTAGAATTAAGATGGGCAGCAAAATCAATTATCTTTCTTTCAGGGCATGAGGATCTTCTAATGCTCTGTATGCATTCCTCATTTTGAAGGGAGGAGCACAATGAATAAAAAACCTTGCTGAAAGCATGGATTTGGGATTTAGTTCAGGCTAGCTTGTGTCAGTAATCCCATTACTGAAAGCTCAGTGATGTTATTACACAAGACCTTCTGATATAAGTAAAGGAGGGCACATGACTGTGATGAAATGCAACCAATCTGAATAGAAGGTTTTTTTTTTTTACCGATTGTGATCCATGTGGCTTTTCACTAGATGCCCAGCTGCCAGTGCAGCCATTAGAGAGAGCTCTCCTGCAAGCACCGTTCCGCAAACTACTTGAGCAAGTAAGCGCGCATTTTCTCCAGGATTTTCCTTGCTGGCTCCTTGGACGTCTAACATCTATAAAAAAAAATGTGCCGTTATATTATATGGGTACAATTTTCAAACTAGCTGCAGTGTTTGCACTAATTTTGAAAGAGAAAGTACAGCTGTGGTCAACATTATTGGCAATCTTGTAGTTCAACCCCTTAATGTCCAATATCTCCTAAAGAAAAGCGGCCAGTGAAATAGCTTTGGGCTATATATGCACATATATTTGACACATCAAAGAATCACATAAGACCAGACCAATTAAAGGCAATAGTAGGAATAGTATAAAAACTTGGACATTGCCAGGATATGATTACTGGCACCCTTAAACAATTCAAATCAGTTCAAATCAAATTACTGCAGTAAAATTAGACACATCTGTGATCAACTGTCAGTAATCACATGACTTGAATCAACCAATGAATGATGGCTCTAATATTTAAAATGGCCACATTTACTCCCTGTTACATTTTCACAAAGGTGAAGACAAGAGCTGCCAAGATGTCAGTGTAGTTACTCATCTGTAACAGATGTTCTCCAGGGACAGTAGAAATCAGTCCTCACACATGGTTAATGTTGATGCCAACGGAACCTTCGCAGAAGCATCTCCCCAGCTTTCAAAGAAAGCCTTTGAGAGATGCTACTACACATGCGTGGTCCCCTTCCCGCCCAAGGGTGCCATCTCGCTCAGTCAGGTGCCATAGCTAGAGCCCCACCAAGAAGATGGCAAAAATAAACAGCAACGCCAAGAGGAGGAGGAAGGACTGTGAGGACAGATTCCTGCTGTCCCTGGAGAACAGCTGTTACAGGTGAGTAACTACACTTTCTCCAGGCTATCGAGGACCGGTAGCTGTAAGTGGTTCATGGCAGCCGCAACTGAATCTGAGGACAGACTGAGGACCCCCCGTGACCAGGGAGAGCTATGGCTCCGGTAGCCTGAACAAGAAGGGTCGGAGAGAGCAGGAGTGGTATAAACCCCGAAGAGGTTATAGAGTACAGCATGGCCGAAAGCACTGTCCCATCGGGGCTCCCTCTCCAGGCAGTAATGGGCTGCAAAAATGTGGACGAAAGACCAGGTGGCAGCCTGGCAGATGTCAGCCATAAGCATTGACCAGTGGTTCGCAACAGAGGTTGCCATTGCCCTGACATTGTGCGCCATGAACTTTGGCTCAAAGGCGATGCAATCCGCCACCTAGATGGTCAGAGTGACTGGGGTCATACGAGACAAAAAGCTGCAAAGTTTGCGATGGCCCTGGGTGCGCTGTAGGTAGGACAGGCTCTCTTGCAGTCCAGGGTATGGAGGACAGCCGCTGCCCTATCAGCGTGGGGCCGCGGGAAGAAGGTAGGAAATACAACCTCCTGGTTGAGGTGGAAGTCAGACACTACCTTTGGCAGAAATTTCAGGCGAGTGCGAAACATGATCCTGTTCTTGTAGAATCTGGTGTAGGGTGGCTCTACCACCAGGCCTGAAGCTCACTGACGCTGCAGGCAGATGTGAGCTCCACCAGGAACGCCACCTTCCAGGAGACGTATCGTAGGTGGCAGGTCGCCAAGGGCTCAAAGGGTGGCTTGGTGAGCTGTGCCAGAACCACACTGAGATCCCATTCCGCTAGGGGCGGATCGAGGGAGGCTTAGATAGCAGGAGACCCCGCATGAAACGGATAATGAGGGGCTGCATGGATAGAGGCTTGCCCTCTATCGAGTGGTGGTTCACAGAGAGGGCACTCAGATGCACCCTGACTGAGACTGACAAGTCCAGATTGTGAGAGATGAAGCAAGTTTTGGAGCACCACAGGCATCGGGCAAGAGAACGGGTTCACCCGTTGCTCTGTGCACCACAGAGAACCAGCACCACTTGAAGGCATAGACCCATCTCGTGGAGGCCTTGTGAGAGGCCAGGAGGACTTCTTCCATCTCCCTCAGAAGGCTGCTAGGGCGACCTGTTCAACAGCCATGCCATGAGGGACAAGGAGCCCAGGTTGGGATGGAGGACTGAGTCCTCATGGGTCAAAAGTACTGGGGAGTTCCCAAGAGGGACTGGGGACTGTCGAAAGGCAGAGCAGAAGAGGGAACCAAGGCTGCCTGGGCCTCCTCAGGGTCACTAGAATGAGGGAAGTCCTGTTGTGCTGGACCTTGAGCAAGGTCCGTACTATTAGCGGTGTGGGAAGGAAAGCACACAGCAGACCCTCTGACCAAGGGAGCAGGAATGCATCCGCTGCTATCTGGGCTGAAATGTGGGTGAGGGCTGCAGAAACGCGGTAGCTGAGTATTTGTCAGACTGGCAAAGAGGTCCAGGCTCGGGGTGCCCCACAGCCAGAACAGCCACTGTGCCACCTCAGGGTCTAGGTGCCACTCATGTGGCTGGAGAACTCTGCTCAGCCTGTCTGCCAGATTGTTGTCCTGGCACGGGAAGTATACTGCTCTGAGGAGCATGCCCTGTCTGATCGCATATGAGCATAGGGCCACTGCCTCCTGGCACAAGTGGTAGGAACCTGTGTCTCCCTGCTTGTTCAGGTAGAAGATTGTAACCTGGATGTCCATCTGGACGAGCACAGACTGGTGCTGCAGGTGGCGCTAGAAGGCCTTCAGCGCAAGGAAGACTGCCCTGAGTTCCATCAGATTGATCTGCTGTTGGCTCTCCTTGGGGGACCAGAGCCCCAGGGTGCGCATTTCCTCTCAGTGGGCTCCCCAGCCTAGCAGGGAAGCATCTGTTGTGAGCACCCTCTGGAGGGTTCAGAGGCTGGAAGGATATGCAGCGCCACAGGTGGTGTGCATCCTGCCACCAGTTGAGTGACCCTGCCAGCTGGCAGGACATACTGTGTCCCGGAGTCAGCCGGTGGCCTGAGTCCACTGTGAGCGGAGACACTACTGAGCTGCCTGCATGTGGAGGCGGGCTTTGGGGACCATATGGACCATGGAGGCCATGTGGCCAAGGAGGCGAAGCATGGACTGTGCTGACATGATGCGGTGATGTTGCACTTACGCTTCTAGGGCCATGAGGTGATCCGCCTTATCTTGGGGCAGGAAGGCCCTGGCCTGGAGAATGTCCAAGCGAGCCCCTATGAACTCCAAATCCTGTGTTGGGATGAGGTGGGATTTTGGGTGATTTACCACGAACTTCAGGTATTATAGACCTGGATGGTTCAGCCCATGGCCTGCAGCACTTCCGAGGCAGTCTCTCCCCTTACTAGCCAGTCAGTCATTGAGGTAAGGGAAGACTAAGGCTCCCTGGAGACGAAGATGTGCGGCCACCACTGCTAGGCATTTGGTGAAGACCCTCGGCACAGAGGCTAGGCCAAAGGGAAGTACTCTGTACAGGTAGTGATCGCTCCCGACCATAAACCTGCTTGGTATGCCCTCCCGATGGAAGTGGTGGGGGCAAACACAGTGACAGAATTCAAAATGGCATGGGACTGACACAGTGGATCCCTTTACAGCAACAGGATAAAATCAAAATAAACTTAACTATCTAATTTCTCAACAAATAGGGGTGTCCTACATGGAGCAGTAGGTTCACCCCTAAACAAAGACATGGGGAGGGGTGGCCTGCACAGAGCGGTAGGTGCACCTACTCTTGCCATCTTATTGGGCAGACTAGATGGACCATACTGGTCTTTATCTGCCGTCATTTACGATGTTACTATGTCTGTGACTGGGATGGAGAAGTATGTGGGTATAAGCATCCTTTAGGTCCAAGGAGTATAACCAACCTCCCTGCTGGAGTTTGGGCAACAACATTCATAAGATATGCCATACTGGATCAGACCAAGGTCCATTAAGCTCAGTATCCTGTCTCCACCAGTGGCCAATCTAGGCCAATTGCCACAAAACGAAGCAATCAATTTCCAGAAGAGCCTTCTCACTCTCGGCGCCGGACCTATGGAACTCGCTCCCTGAGGAACTAAGAGCACAAAAAGACCTCAAGGACTTCGGCAAATCCCTCAAACCCCACCTGTTCATGGCCGCATATGAACAAGTACCTTAACTCCCAATCAACGCAGCCATGTCGATACAGCCACCAAACACCAACAGCTCAGACCTGGGACTCAACCCCCAGAAATATATGTATGTCTTGTCACCTATGTTGAATGCAGACCCCTCGTTATATCTCTAAACCACTTTGATTGAAGGATAAGGTGGTATACAAAACTGGCTAAATAAATAAGTACCTAGCAGTTTCCCTAAAAGAGAAAGGTTCCTCAGTGCTTGTATTGGGTCAAGTAGCGATATCCCGGGTCCCTCTTAATAATGGTTTATGGACCTTTCCTCCAGGAACTTGTCCAAGCCTTTTTTAAACCCGGCTACACTAACAGCTTTTACCACATCCTCCAGTAACAAATTCCAGAGTTTGATTACACGTTGAGTGAAAAAATATTTTCTCTTATTAGTCTTAAAGAGGTTACCCTGCAGCTTCATTGCATGTTCCCTAGTCTTTTTATATTCCGATGACGTAAACAATCAATGTTACGTTTACCCATATCACTCCATTCATTAATTTATAGACCTCTATCATCTCTCTCCTCAGCCATCTCTTTTCCAGGTTTAAGAGCCCTAACCTTTTTAGCCTCTCTTCATAGGAGTATCCTTCCAACCCCTTTACCATTTTGGTGGCTCTTCTCTGTATCTTTTCTAATAACGCTATATCCTTTTTAAGACACAGCGACCAGAATTGCACACAATATTCAAGGTGCGGTTGCACCATGGAACGATATAGAGGCATTATAATATCCTTTGTTTTATTTTCCATTCCTTTCCTTATGATACCTAGCATTCTATTTGCTTTCTTGGCCGCCACTGCACACTGGGCAGAGGGTTTTTAACATGTTATCCACGATGACCCCTAAATCTTTTTCCTGGGTGGTGGTTCCCAGTGTGGAACCTTGCATCGTGTAACTATAGTTTGGGTTGTTCTTTCCTAGGTGCATAACTTTGTACTTGTCTACATTAAATTTCAATTGCCATTTGGCTGCCCAGTCTTCCAATTTATCAAGATCCTCTTGCAATTTTCCACAATCCTCTTGGGTTTTAACAACTTTAAATATTTTTGTGTCATCTACAAATTTGATAACCTGGAAAAGGGAATAATGAGTGAGGTTATTTATGAATATGTCAAAAAGCAGTGGACTCAGCACAGATCCCTGGGGTACTCCACTATTCACCTTTTTCCATTGGGGAAATAGGCTATTTAGCCCTACCCTCTGCTTTCTATCTTTTAACCAGTTCCTGATCCACAATAGTACATCACCTCCTATCCCATGACTTTTTAGTTTTGCCAAAAGTCTCCAATGAGAGACCTCGTCAAAGGCTTTCTGAAAGTCCAGATACACTATATCAACTCACTCACCTTTGTCTACCTGTTTATTCACATTTTCAAAAAAACCTAATAGATTAGTAAGACAAGATCTTCCTGGTCTAAAGCCATGTTGGCTGTCTCCCATTAAGCCATGACTATTCTACATGTTCAGTAATTTTGTTCTTTATGATGATTTCTACCATTTTTTCTGGTATCGACGTCAGGCTCACCGGACTGTAGTTTCCAGGATAACCCCTGGAGCCCATTTTAAAAATAGGTGTTAAACTGGTGATCCTCCAATCTTCAGGTATTACAGATTATTTTAGTGATAGTTCACAGATTACTAATAGCAGGTCTGCAATCTCATATTTCAGTTCTTTCAACACCCTTGGATGTATACCATCCGGTCCAGGTGATTTGTTATTCTTCAGTTTATCAAATAGTTGTAATACATCTTCCTAGTGTAGCGATATTTCT
Organism: Ichthyophis bannanicus; assembly: GCA_033557465.1. Taxonomy (NCBI): domain Eukaryota; kingdom Metazoa; phylum Chordata; class Amphibia; order Gymnophiona; family Ichthyophiidae; genus Ichthyophis; species Ichthyophis bannanicus. The sequence goes on from CM066032.1 coordinate 342,021,134, forward strand.
TTCAATTCTTCTGCAGTATCACCTTTAAATACCACTTCAGTCATGGGTAACATCCCTACATCTTCCTCAGTAAAGCACAGTTACTTACCTGTAACAGGTGATCTCTGGGAACAGCAGGAATAAGTCTTCACATATGGGTATCGTCAGTACCGACGGAGCCTGCGCGGGAACGCTCCCCAGCGTCCAGTAAGAAAGCTTTTGGGAGCATCCCACAGCGCCTGCGCGCTGCCTTCCCGCCTTTCCCAACCGCCTCTCTCCAGTTCGAGTTTTAAAGCGGAGACAAAGAGAGAGAGAGGAAAGGAAAGGAAAGAAAGAAGGATAGAGAGATACAACTCCTAGGGGAGGTGGGTGGGTTGTGAAGACTTATTCCTGCTGTTCCCAGAGATCACCTGTTACAGGTAAGTAACTGTGCTATCTCCAGGAACAAGCAGGAATGAGTCTTCACATATGGGGACTCCCTAGCTGCAGATGCCAGGGGAAGACCCCAGGTTGTGTGTCCTTGAAAAGGAATCTACCTCCCCCCCATGGATCTCTGGCATCCAACCAGGGTAGGTGGGTAGGAGTTGATTAGGAATGGAACAGGTGTTTGAGAACAGCCTGACCAAACGAGGCATCCCGGCGGGAGTCCTTGTCCAAGCAGTAATGGGCTGTGAAGGTATGAACCGAGGCCCAGGTGGCCTCTCGACAGATTTGGTCGATGGACACAGAATTTAGCTGAGCCATTGAGGCTGCCATGGCTCTCACATTGTGAGCTGTGACATGGCCCTCCAGAGAAAGGTTTCTACTCTGGTAGGCGAAAGAAATACACTGAGCAATCCAGTTGGACAGTGTTCTTTAAGAGACTGGAAGTCCTAAATGAGAAGGATCAAAAGCAACAAAGAGTTGAGAAGACTTTCTATGTTGCTGTGTTCTTTGTAAGTAAAAAGCGAGAGCTCTCTTACAATCCAAGGTATGAAGATTCCTCTCTGCACTTGATGCATGAGGTCCTGGAAAAAAGACAGGTAAATACACCTCTTGGTTCAGATGAAAAGGTGAGACCACTTTAGGCATAAAGTGTGGATTGGTCCTGAGGACTACCTTATCATGATGAAACCTTGTATAAGGTGGATTGGCCACCAAAGCTTGCAACTCACTGATGCGGTGTGCTGAGGTGACTGCAATGAGAAAAATAACCTTCCAAGAAAGAAATTTCAAGGAGGTGGTGGCTAAAGGTTCAAAGGGTGGCTTCATAAGCTGGCCAAGAACCAGGTTTAAGTCCCATGCCACTGGAGGTGGTCTAATGGGAGGTTTAGTTAAAAGAAGGCCTCTCATGAATCTTGATATAAGAGGATGAGAGGAAATAGGTTGTCCATTGAGAGGCTTGAGGGACGCTGCAATAGCACTCAAATGGACTCTTACTGAATTTGTTTTCAGACCTGCATGGGATAGATGTAGAAGATACTCTAGTAGAGAATTCAGAGGTATTGCAAGAGGGTTTAGACCCTTCCCTGAACACCAAATGGTAAATCTTTTCCATTTGAAAGCATAGGAACGTCTAGTAGAAGGCTTTCTAGAGGCATGAACAACATCTCTGACTTGATGGGAGAGATGAAAATCTTGAAGGTCTAGGCCCTCAGCAACCAAGCCCTGAGATGGAGAGACTGGGGGGTTGGGTGCCACAACGTTCCTTCTTCCTGGGATAGAAGGTCTGGAGCAGAGCCCAAGTCCAGGGAGGGAGCTTGAGAGAGATGTAGAAGTAGAGGGTACCACACTTGGCGTGGCCAATGTGGGGCTATGAGGATCATGGTCCCTTGATCTCTCTGAAGCTTGAATAGTGTCTTGGGAATTAGGGGAATTGGTGGAAAGGCATAAAGGAAGTCTTGACCCCAGTGAAGGAGGAAGGCATCCTTGGCCTGAACTCCCTGACACGGAATTATGGAACAGAACCGGGGAAGTTTGGCATTCCACGGACTTGCAAAGAGGTCTATATCCGGGGTTCCCCAAATTCGAAAGATCCTGGCTACCTGGTCCATGTGGAGGGACCACTCGTGTGGAAGCAGAACTCGACCGAGTCTGTCCGCCCAAGAGTTTTGAACGCCTGGAAGATATACTGCCAGAAGATGGATGTGATGCTCTCTGGCGAAGGCCCACAGTCGCAAAGCTTCGTTGCAAAGTGACAGAGAGCCAGTCCCTCCCTGCTTGTTTACATAGCCATACGGACAACCAAGTAGCCATGTTCTAAGGACTGTCCTGTAGCTGAGCAGGGAATGGAACACTCTGAGAGCTAAGAAAATTGCTCTGAGTTCCAAGAGACTGATATGCAGAGAAGTCTCCTGTGGAGACCAGATGCCCTGGGTGGAGAGATCCTGCAGATGAGCTCCCCAACCCCTTGGAGAAGCATCTGTTGTGAGAGTTGCTTGGGGTAGCGGTTGCTGAAAAGGGGACCCCAGCAACAGGTTTTGAGAGGACTTCCACCACTGGAGAGACCAAAAAAGGCGACTGGAGTTTGCTATTTTGTCTGACAGGCAACCTGATGCCAGAGTCCATTGGGTGGACAAAGTCCATTGAGTTGCCCTCATGTGAAGGCGAGCATATGGAACCACATGCATGGTGGATGCCATGTGGCCTAATAGTTGTAACATCTCTCGAGCAGTTAAATGGGACTTTAACTGAATCTGGGAGGCTAACTGCACCAGACGTAGGCAACGGGCCTGAGGAAGATAGGCCCTTGCAGTTGTGGTATCCAGCAAGGCCCCTATGAACTCCAGAGACTGAGTAGGGGAGAGATTGGATTTTGGGATGTTTATTACTAGTCCCATATACTGAAGGATACGCATTGTGCAGGTTAGACAAGTCTGGGCCTCTGACTGGGATGGGGCTCGAATGAGCCAGTCGTCCAGATATGGGAATACGAATATTCCTAGAGTGCGGAGAAATGCAGCTACTACTGCCATGCATTTCGTGAACACCCATGGTGCAGAGGCCAGACCGAAAGGAAGCACCCTGTATTGGTAGTGCTTTCCTTGAAAAAGGAACTGAAGGAACCTTCTGTGTGTTGGATGGATGAGGACATGGGTGTACGCATCCTTGATATCTAGAGAACAAAGCCAGTCCTGACTTAAGGTATGGAAGCAGAGCCCCTAGAGAAATCATTTTGAATTTCTCCTTGAACAGAAACGTGTTCAATTCTCTGAGATCTAATATGGGTCTGTAGCCCCCTGTTTTCTTTGGGATAAGAAAATAAGGGGAGTAGAACTCTGAGCCCTGTTGAAGAAGAGGTACTTCTTCTATTGCCCCTTGGGCAAGAAGAGTAGCAATCTCCTGACCTAGAAGGTTGAGGAGAGATGTTGGAGAATTGAACTGTTTCACCATGGTGTGAGGAGGAAGACTCAAGAAATGAAGCTTGTACCCTTCCTTTATGATGGAGAGGGTCCATTGCTCTGCTGTGATTTGCTCCCATCTGGGAGCAAAGTAAGTCAACCTTCCTGGAATGGTGAGGGGCTCTGGTTTTTCCAGAGCTAGAAAGGCTAAGTTCTCTAGTTGCAAGTCAAAGGCCCTGAGGAGGTTGAGGCTGCTGGGCTGTGGTAGGCCTGGCAGCCTTTGACTTGGCCTGTTTAGTTGGTTGCTGACGCTTTGCAGCAAAACGACCTGCAGATGATGTCTGCCCATGAGCAGGATAATATCTTCCCTTTTTAGAAAAAGATGTCTTTTTAAACAATCTTTTCTTAACAGGGGCAGAGGTAGACTTTGAAAGTCGATCCAAAGCAGAGTTCTCAGCATCCATCTGAGTGGCCTTTGCTTGCCAATCCCTGCCAAACAGGTTTTCACCTGTACAAGGAAGGTTTCCCAACTCATCTTGGACCCAGAGTTCCAAATCAGAGGCTTGTAACCAAGCAATTCTGCGTGCACCTATGGCAATAGCCGTGGCTCTGCTTACACACTCAAAAGAGTCAAAGGCTGCACGGTTGGAGAATTTGGAAACATTTTGGGCATGTTTGAGCCAAGGGAGAAATTCCTGCCTTTTATCTTCTGAAATAAAAGGAGCTAAAGTCTGCAGATCTGTGACTTTTTAGAAACATCCCCATATAGAGACTATAGGAGTTGATTCTGGCAGCAAGTATATTGGCCTGGAAAATCCTTCGGCCAAAAGCATCTAGAGTCCTACATTCACGTCCTGGAGGGTTAGATGAGTGTCTCTTTGCACTCTATTTTCTTCATAGCAGACTCAACCACAATAGAGTGGTGAGGAAGCTGAGTCTTATGAAAACCAGGACAGGGAGGGACACGGTACATGGTGTCCAACCTACGAGAATGAGGAGAGGTGGTGAAAGGAGTCTCCCACATGCCCAACATGAGATCATAAAGAATCTCATGAATAGGTAAGGTAGCTGCTTCCTTAGGAGCCTTAGGATATTGCAAAATATCTAATTGCTTGGCTCTAGGCTCTGACTCAGAGGCCACTGTAATAGAGAGGCCTCTAGCCACTTCCCTAATGAAGTCTTGAAAAGACAAATCCTCTGGAGGAGACATTCTTTGTTTTGGAGAAGCAGACTCCTGAGGAAGTAGTACCGGTGCATCGACAGAAGCCTCCGACTCAGAGTCTTCGGAGGAATCGAAGTATCGCCTGTCTGGATGCTCCTGTAAAGCCCGATACACGTACAGAGTGGGATCGACATCGGGAGTAAGCGGTACCGGTTCGGTACCGATGGGCATCATAGGACAGGTTACCGTTGCAGTCGACACCGAAGCCGATGTCGATGCAATCGGTACCGGCACTGGGAACGCTGCCGATGCCGGAGTCGGTACCGGCAACGGGGATTGTTGCGGTACCGAAGGCGTCGAAGCCTGCATGAACGCCGTAAGGGTGCGCTGCATGGATAGAATTTTCTGATCCATCGACGCCACCAAAGTTTGGATGTCGGTACCAGTGGAGGCCACAGATACCACAGAACACGTTAACAGGTGATCGGTCGAGGCCAAGCCATCGATGTCAACCTGTGACCCCATAGATAATGCTTTGGAAGCCGGAACTTCCCACCGGGGTAATTTTGCCGGAGCGGAATCCTCAAGGACAAGCCCGGAGGCATCTCGATGCTTAGAGGGAGATTTGCCCTTTGAGGACCGGCTAGATTTATGTTTGGTTACCTGAGATCCATGGGAGGAAGAAGCAGCCCTGGAAGACGTCGATGCCACCGAGGCTGCATCAGAGGGAAACAGGGTACTGAGCTTGGCTGCTCGGTTCTGCTGACCTCTTTTAGACATCATGGTGCAGGACACAATCCGTGATGGAATGGTCAGGACCCAAACATTTTAGACACCAATCATGGGTGTCGGTGACAGAAATAGTACCGCCACATTTTGTGCACTTTTTAAACCCGGAAGCGGGCTTCTCCATGAGGAGAAAATATTTAGGCCTAACGCCCAAACTGAAAATGCACAGTTGAAGAAATAAAAGTTTTTTTTTTTTGAAGAAAGAAAGAAAAGACCGACGGTACCGGTCTGACGTCAAAGGCAGACGCGACACAGAAAAATAAAGAAAAAAATAAAGAACTTCTTCTGCGGTGACAGGAACACGACCTGTTGGCTCCGCGGAAAAGAAGAACTGGAGAGAGGCGGTTGGGAAAGGCGGGAAGGCAGCGCGCAGGCGCTGTGGGATGCTCCCAAAAGCTTTCTTACTGGACGCTGGGGAGCGTTCCCGCGCAGGCTCCGTCGGTACCGACGATACCCATATGTGAAGACTTATTCCTGCTTGTTCCTGGAGATAGACCGAAACAAAATATTCATTCAGTCTCTCCGCTATAGCCTTGTCCCCTCGTACTGCCCCTTTTACCCCTCTATCATCTAATGGTCCAACTGACTCTCACAGGTTTTTTTGCTACGAATGTACTTGGAAAAGAAAAAGTCGTTATGTGTTTTTTGCTTGCACAGCAAGTTTCTTCTCAAATTCTCTCCTTGCCTGCCTTATTAATGCCTTGCATTTAACTTGCCAATGCTTGTGCTATTTCCAGTTTGTCATTTGGCTCTTTTTTTCCCATTTCTTGAAAGATGCTTTTTTGTCAACAGCTGCCTCTCTGACCTTACCTTTAAACCATGTTGGCAGTTTTTTGGACTTCCTTCTACTTTTCTTAAAGCATGGAATACAGCTGGTCTGGGCTTCCAAGATAGTATTTTTAAACACCCAAGCTTGATGTAAGTTTTTGACCTTTGCAAATGCTCCTTTTAGATTTTTCTTAACTATTTTCCTCATTTTATCATAGTCTCTCTTTCAAAAGTTAAAAGGTAGTACTGTGGATTTCCTTACCATCCCTCCTCAATTAAATCAAATGCGATCATGCTATGATCACTATTGCCAAGTGGCCCCAACATCCTTATCTCTTGCACCAGATCTGGTGTTTATTGCTTTTATATACCGCGTTCTTTAAAATCAGTGCGGTTTACATTTAACATTTTTGCGCATAACAGACATACTGCTGTGCACTTACAATGAACGGGTACATACAACTTGGTTCAATTGAGGTAACTATCTACATCTTTTTACAGTTATATACAAACTTGACATGGCAAGGTGTATGGTTGGTGATGTTAAATTACTGGGTTGAGAGTAGTGTAGGAGAAAGAGGTGATGCTTTAGTGCTTTTCTGAATTGGGCAAGATCTGTGATTGCTCTGATGGTGGTTGGGAGTGCATTCCAACAGCTGAAAGCTCGTTTTTTTGTTGCCTGGGTGCATTTTGTTATTTCGTTGGGGATCTGAAGGGTGTTGTGGCGAATGTTCTCTTTGCTCTGTTCGCTGGAGTGGGGTGGAGGAGGTCCGATAGGGAGGTGGCTGACATCTTGTTAATGGCCTTGAAGGTCATCATGACTACTTTACAGGTGAGAAGGCAGTAGATTGGGAGCCAGTGTAAGTCTTTTAGGATGGGGGTGATGTGATCTCTTCTGGAGGATCCATGTAGGAGGCGTGTTGCAGCGTTCATTGCCAGCTGTAATGGGTTTAGCGTGTGTTTGAGTAGTCCATGCAGGATCACGTTGGCGTAGTCGAAGTGGGGGGTCACCAGTGCCTGAAAAACTGTTCTGAAGTCATCCGGTTGCAGCATGGGTCGGAGATGTCGCAATGTTTGTAGCTTGTGGTAGATTTGTTTAATGGTGTTGCTGATGTGCGTTTTGAATTCGAGCTGCTGGTCTAACGTTACGCCTAGACATTGGATGCTGGGTTTACTTGGAAGTTCAGCATCTCTTGTCTTTAATGTCGGCGGTGGGGAGAATGATTTCTAGTAAAGAACATTACATCCATCTTGCTGAAGTTTATCTTGAGGCTCTGTGATTGGAGCCAGTCAGTTATGGCCTCAAAGCATTTTACTAATGGGGAGAAGTCTGGGCGATTGACCGTGAATGGGGTGAAGAGTAGCACATCATCTGTGTAGATGAGACATGATATGTTGAATTAGCGGATTATTTCACATATGGGTTGCATGTATATGTTGAATAGGAGGACGGAGAGTGAGGTGCCCTGTGGTACACCATGTATTTTCTGGAAGGACTTAGATGTTGTGGTTCCTGTTCATACCTGCTGCCATCTTTCCGTTAGAGAGGATTTGCACCAATTCAACGCTGAGCCAATAATTCCCTTGTCCTGCAGCCGTATCAAGAGTTGCTCGTGGTTTACGGAGTCAAACGCAGCAGCAATGTTAAGGAAAATTAAGGCATATCCTTGTTTGATGTTGTCAATCCCCGTGATCAGTGTGTTGATAAGTGTGGCGAGGAGGGTTTTGACGCCGTGGGATTCCCTAAAACCGTGTTGGCATGGGTCCAGGGGAGCTGTGGCATCAATGTGGTCCTGTATCTGGCGTTGCACGACCTTCTCAATTATTTTTGCTAGCAGCGGGATGCTCGATATTGGTCGGTATGATTCCACCTTCTGGGAATTTAGCTTGGAGTTCTTCAAAAGGGGCCAGATTGACATCTGCTTGAGACATAGTGGGAATTGTCCTGTAGAGAAGGATATGTCGATGATTTGGGCTATTATGGGGCTGAGCTCTTTACGTAGAGATCTTATCCAGAACGCTGAGCAAGGGTTGTTTGGAGCAGTGGTGGTGTTGATGACGGCAATGTCGTCCTCGATACTTGTAGCTGATGGTTCCACTAAGGACTACGTCCAAAATGGTTTCCCCTCTGGTCGGTTCATGAACCAGCTGCTCCAAGAAGCAGTCATTTATTTCATCTAGAAACAAACTCCCTAGCATGTCCTGCCGTGACACTGACCCAGTCAATACCAGAGTAATTGAAATCACCCATTATTACTGTTCTGTAACTTTTGTTAGCATTTCATCATCCATTTATTCATTCTGGCCAGGTGGTCGATAGTACACCCCCACTGCCATTGAAATTCCATGTAAAAAGGGGAAGGCAATCTATAGAGATTCTACAGCAAATTTTGTTTCCTGCAAAACTTGAATCCTTTGTGACTCAATGCCCTCTCTAACAGGGCGCAACCCCTCCACCAATTTGATCAGCTCTATCATTACTATATAGTTTGTACCCAGGTATCAGTGTCCCACTGGCTGTCGTCCTTCCACCATGTCTCTGAGAAACCAATCATATCTAACTTCCCATTTCGTGCTATATATTCTAACTCTCCCATCTTATTTTTTAGACCTAGAATTTGTATACAAGCATTTCAGGGACTGTATTTTATTCATATTAATTAGATTTATCAGTAGGCGGGGTAATTTGGAATCTTTAAGCTCTGTCTGCTTTGTACTCAAGGGCATTTGGGCTACCTTTGTCTTTATTGGAACTTCTCTGCTGATGTGTACTAACTTCATTTTTTTGGTAGTATCCTTCAAGAATACATTGTTTCGAACCATCGCTCTTGGGAACCTGTCGGCTCTCCCCTATTATCTAGGAGAGCTTCTTGAATTTCTCCTGCACCAAGAATTTGCTGAGGTTTCTCAGGTCCAGGATGGGCCTTAGTCCTTCTGTTATTTTTGGGACCAGGAAATACCTGGAGTAAAAAAAAACAACCTTTCCTCTCAGGTGCAGGGGAAAGGGCTCCACAGCCCTGTCCCTGAGAAGATCTACCAGTTCTTGCTTCAGCAGGGCCCAGTGCCAGGGAGACTAAGGTGGCTCCCTAGGAAAGAAAGGTGGAGGCAGCTTGTCTAGGTGGAGGAGGTAGCCCTCCCTTACCACCTAAAGTGCCCATGAGTCTGTGGTGATAGAGGCCCACCTGTGGGCAAAATGGACCAAGTGGCCCCCTGTGAACAGCTAATCTTCCAGTGGGAGAGAGGCTATTCAGGGGGCATCAAAACCCCGACCCAGGTTGGGTTGGGGCCGGTGCCCTTGGGCTAGTGAGGGCCCTGGCCTGCCCCTTTAGGTTAGTGACTCTGCTGAGGAGTCTGGGTGGCTGGATAAAGGTAGCTAACCTCTGTAGAACTGACCTTTTCCGAGGAAGGAGCCAAAGGGGGAAGAAGCCCCCTTTCCATAGGAGAGTTGAGGTTTTCCTCCAGAGTTGAGTCTGAGTCATATACTCTCTCGATCTCGGCTGCCTTGTCCTCCATAGGCTTACCGAAGAGCTATTCCCAAAGACATGGGACATTGAGGAATTTCTCTTGTACCCATTGCTTGAGGTCAGAGGTCTGGAGCCAGGCCTGGCATTGAATGCCAATGCCTGCAGCAGCCATCCTCACATTAGTCTCTAAGCCATCGTAGACGGCTCAGGACAAGTACTTAGAGCACTCGCCAACAGATCTGGTAAGTATCTGAAAGTGTCGGAGGTGGTCTCCATTGAGGCCAGCCACAAAGTCCCTGAGTTCCCTGAGGAATACACAGATATAGAGTTGGTATGTCTGAATGTGGCATGCCAGCATTGAGCTCTGGAAACATTTCCACCCAAGTGCACCGAGGATTAGAAACTCCCTGCCCGAAGGCACAGACAAGTGCGTCTTTGGGCCTCTTCTGTCGGCGCATAGCCAACTCAACTACCATGGAGGTGTGAGGAAGTTGCACCTTCCAGAACCTCGGGTAATAATGGACCTGGTACAATGTGTCCAAGCGGTGGCCAACAATGGGTATCCTCGGGTGGGGACCAGCATTTGGTCGGCAGTGGAGACTGGTCCAATGGGAGGTCTCTGTGGACACGAGACTCTGGGAACGTCTCAACATCGGACTCCCAATCTGAGTAGTCCGAAGAAGACACTAGGCTCAGCAGCTCCATGAGCGTTGCTGGCTCCGGCCTTTGGAGCTTTGAGACAGGGGCATGGCTGGAGCCAGAGGCACTTGCCTGCACAGACCTCGCCCCGAGGAATGGAGTGGGATCAAGACTCTCACTGAGGATCTACCAGAGGTGTCTGGTTCTCGGGGATCACATCGGCGGCCCAGGGAGTCCTCGGTGCCAAGGTCCCTGTGGTCTCAGCATCGACACCTGCTGAGATGTGATGAACGTAGAAATGCTGTGATCGAGGGCCAACATGTGAGCTTCCGGACTCTGGGGCAGCCATGGACACAGATACTGGGATCACCAGGTCTGGTGTCGAGGAGGAGAAGGGGTTCTTGACAGGACGGCCTTTGGGGGACTGTGGGCCATCGCTGGAGGCCTCTGGTTCAGTCCGAGATCTCTTTTGAGGCCGCTCTCTCTCAGAGTCTTCAGAAGCCCGTCGAGGGCTGAGGGACTGAGGGTGGGATTTCTCAGGCTTGTCGATCTCCCAAGACAAGACTCTCAAAGTCTTTTCTTCTTACGTGCCTGCTCCAGGGACCCCTGCTTAGAGTGCCTGCGAGCCCACTCGGGGGCGGTGGGGGCCTTCTGCAACTCAGAAGAGCCGTGCAGAGCTTTGGCACACAGGGCTACCAGAGATACCAGGGTAGAGTCTGCCTTATGGAAGAGATCATCTTGCATTAACAGATAGATCTGGATGGCAGTCATGGTCGGCACCCAGACACTGGAGGCAACAGTCATGCGTGTCTGTGACAGACATGTTTTTGAACACCGATCACATTTTTTGAAACCGGTGGCCATTGGGGCAAAAAGGACCCCCGTGAGGTTGAAGACCCTTGGCACAGCCAGTGGTCAGAAAAGGGCGCAAAAGCTCCGGGAACCTAACAAGTTAAAATAAACTAAGATCTGATCTGGGAAGGAGCCAGTGCAAGCTGGAAACATACAGGTATACAGAAAAATCAACTTTTGTCCGGGGGGGGGGGGGGGGCGACTAGACGAACATCCCAAGGGCTCCATGGAAAAAGGGAGACTGAGCCAGATGGCACCCTTGGGCGGAAGGAGACCACGCATGCGTGGTAGCATCTTTCAAAGGCTTTCTTTGAAAGCTGGGGAGATGCTTCCATGAGGACTCCCATCGGCATCGACGTCACTCATGTGTGAGGATGGGCTTCCTGCTTGTTCCTGGAGAAGAGTTATTTCATAAACAATCAAACTTCAAAGGCCATCTCCAAAGACCTTGATTCCTGTGTCTACAGTTCACAATGTTAGGTTTTCTGCTCATGGAACTGTCAAGAACCTCCCAGAACATGATGGGAAGAGTAAAATTAATTCAAGAAGTCTTCAAAGGTTAGTGCGAACTATTGGAAAACCACCATGTACTCCATTCAAAGAGCTTAAAGGTGATCTGGAGCAATCTTGAGTGGTGGTTTCAACCTACACCATAGACTAAACAAAGGATTTCATTGGTGAAGGCCAAGGAGGACCCCACTGCTCAAAGACAGACTTAAAAAGGCACACCTGATCTTTGCCAAACCCACCTTCAGAAACCACAATCCTTCTGGGAAAATGTTCTGTGGACAGATATAACCAAAAACTTGAGCTCTTTGACAATGCAGACCAGCAATACATTTACAGGCGAAGAAATGAAGTTTATAAGGAAAAAAAACCCTCTTCCTACAGTTAAATATGGTGGAAGTTCCATAATGTTGTGGGGCTGTTTTGCTGCCTCAGGAACTGGAGGCCTGGAATGCATTAAAGGAATCATGAAATCAGAGGACTACCAAGGTATTTTAGAGTGAAATGTGTTACCTAATGTCAGAAAGCTAGGTCTGGGTAGAAGGTCATGGGCCCTCCAGCAGGACAATGACTCAAAACATATGTTCAAAAGTACAAAAAAAATAGTGAAAAAGAAAAAGGACAACTGGCCAGCAATGAGTCCTCATCTCAATTCAATCAAGAACCTTTGGAAAGAGCCGAAACCTGCCATTAGTGAAAGGAATCCTGGAAACATTCATGGAGTGGGAACAAATTGCAGCTGAAAAGTGGAAGAATCTACCAGCAGACAGATTTACGAAACATATACATGGCTACAAGAAACGTTTGGAGGCTGTCATCACTGCCAAGGGTTGTGCAATTATTAGTGAAGGGTGCCCATCAATCCTTTCCAGGTCATATTTTGTTTTTTTCTCAGAAGTTACTACATCTAAGTTGCAAACATCTAATTTTTAGTGGTATATCTTTGAACATACTATTAAAACATTATGATGACAAAGTTGGAATAGTTCCCATTATATCTCAAGATATTGTACGCAACATACCTAAAATGCAAGGGTGCCAATAATGTTGAGTACAACTGTATGCAAGGACTTTGCATTTTGAAAGCTGCAAGGGGTAGGCATATAAGGCACTTGCACTTATCTTTGTGCTGATAGAAATTTGCTCAAAAAAATTATGTACGTGCAGAGATTTGAAAATCCAAAAATATGCATATACTTCTTTTCCGGGCTTAAACATGAGAATGCCAGCTTTCAAAGTTGCTGAAAATTTTAGCCATACCGACAGCGGGAAACTATCAGACAGCTAATTTAAGCAAGCAACACTTTTTTTAACCCACCTAAATCTGAATTTGGAGTGGAGTAGCAGCCTAGTGGTTAGAGCACTGGCTTGGTAACCAAGCAACCAGGGTTCGATTCCCACTAGCACTCCTTGTGGCCTTGGGCAAGTCACTTAACCCTCCATTGCCTCGGAAGAAAGGCCTGGCAATCTACTTCCGGTGACACTGCCAAGAAAACCCAGGAGCTTCTGGGTCGCCAGGAGTCAGGACTGACTCGAAGGCACGCATTGCATTTTTTGCAAATCTGAATTTGGCTTTTAGATTTAATTACTTATTTTATCTAAATTCGAGCGTAAGGTGGATTTCAGTTCAGGCACTGTAGTTTATGCCTAGTCCATTAGTTCTTTTGTCATAAAACCTATATTGTGTATGTCTATATTTCTGAAAATAACTTAGTCATTTCCTTTTTAATTTATCACTAAACACAGCGATTAAGCAAAAACTAGAGAACAGTGGAGCCCTTGGATTGCTCAAAATATCAATCTGTCTGTTTTTTTAACCAAATTGTTTCTTTTCTTGGTCCTACTCCTAAGTTTTCTATTTTCTCCAGGACCAAGCAGGAAGTCAGTCCTCACATATGGATGACGTTGGCGCCGATGGAGCCCTCGTGCGGAGCATTTCCCCAGCTTTCAAGGAAAGCCTTTGGGAATGCAGCACGCATGTGCGGTCCCCTTCCCGCCCAAGGGTGCCATCTTGCTCAGTCTGATAACATAGCTAAAAGACAGCAAAAAATCTAAATTAAGGATATGACTGCAACTCCAGGGGAGGAGGGAGGGTCGTGAGGACTGATCCTTGCTGCTCCTGGAGAACACCTGTTACAGGTGAGGAACTACTCTTTCTCCAGGACCAAGCAGGAAGTCAGTCCTCACATATGGGACTCCCCAGCTCTAGGCTACCGGGAACCCTAAGCTGAAAAAATGGCTTCCTCTCAAGAGCCTCAGCATCCGTGATAAGAATATCCTCCGAGAACGCCCCCGTATGGTAGCCCAACACAAGGGCTGGAGGGGGTAGGAGTTGCCTAAAGCTCAAAGAGATTACGGAGTACCGCCTGTCCGAAAGCACTGTCCCTTCGGGACTCTCTCCAGGCAGTAATGGGCTGCAAAAGTCTGGCTTGAAGACCAAGTTGCGGCCCAGCAGATGTCTGCCAACGGAACAGAGCGGAGATAAGCTACTGACGCAGCTTTCGCCCTGACATGGTGGGCCGTGACTCGACCCTGCAAGGGGACGTCGGCCGCCTTGTACGCCCAGGCGATACAATCTGCTACCCAAATGGACAACGTACACTTGGAGACAGGTAACCCCATCTTATTAGGGTCGAAAGAAATGAAGAGCTGAGTAACCCTTCGATGCCCCCGCATACGTTCTATGTAGAAAGACAACGCCCTCTTACAATCCAGGGTATGCAAGACTGTTTCAACCCGGCTGGTATGGAAGGACAGTCTCTGTCGGTTCACCCCTTGGTGTCCAGATTTCTCCGAGGCCTGCTTCTGCTCAAGCCTCCGGTTCGTCTACCGGCAGCTGAGTGGGATTTGAATGTAGTCTTGCAGCAACTTACTCGCCCACCGTTTGAGCCGATGGCTACTTGTCATTTGTGCTTCCTCTCTTGGAAAGCGCTCTTCCTGGTGGATCTTACCTCGGCCAGACATGTAAGTGAACTACAAGCTCTGGTTTCTGATAGGCCGTACACACGGTTCTATAGGAACAGAGTGGTCCTACGTACCCATCCCAAATTCTTTCCAAAAGTGGTCTCCTCTTTCCACCTCAACCAGGAGGTGGTTCCTCCGACCTTCTTTCCCAGGCTGCATACCAGTCGGGCTGAAACATCTCCGCTCTGTTCTGTTGGCAGACATCTGCCGGGCCGCAACTTGGTCTTCAAGGCAGACTTTTGCAGCCCATTACTGCCTGGAGAGAGTCCCGAAGGGACAGTGCTTTTGGACAGGCGGTACTCCGTAATCTCTGAGGTTTAGGCAATTCCTACCCTCTGGCCCTTGTGTTGGGCTACCGTATGGGGGCGTTCTCAGAAGATATTCTTATCATGGATGCTGAGGCTCTTGAGAGGGAGCCATATTTTCAGCTCTGGGTTCCCGGAAGCCTAGAGCTGGGGAGTCCTATATGTGAGGACTGTCTTCCTGCTTGGTCCTGGAGAAAGAGTAGTTCCTCACCTGTAACAGGTGTTCTCCAGGAGCAGCAGGAATCAGTCCTCACGACCCTCCCTCCTCCCCTGGAGTTGCAGTCATATCCTTAATTTTTATTTTTTGCTGTCTTTTAGCTAGGTCATCAGACTGAGCAAGATAGCACCCTTGGGTGGGAAGGGGACCGCGCATGTGCGCTGCATTCCCAAAGGCTTTCCTTGAAAGCTGGGGAAATGCTCTGCACGAGGGCTCCGTTGGCGCCAACGTCACCCATATGTGAGGACTGATTCCTGCTGCTCCTGGAGAACACCTGTTACAGGTGAGTAACTACTCTATCTTCAATATATTGTTTTCCATTGTTACAATTCTTTAGAATGACAGACATGCATCTTTTAGTATCGACTTCCTGTTCATGCTATGCTCAGATTTTACATGTATTAGTGTAATATTTCTGGGTACAAATAACCATTCAGAATTTAGCCAGATTTTCCTTGCCTGCATTACAAAAGCACAATTTAGCAAGTTCCAACAGAAGGAAAAGTCTAATAACTAAAACATTTAAAACTAAAGTGGAAGCAATATAACATGTAAAAGATGTATAATCATGTCTTCAGTAAATATATTTGCCCACTCTAAAACCCAATGTTAACAATAAATGCTGGGCCTTCCTTCTCACTCTTCTTACAAGAAACTACTGTCAAAGCAGTTGACACTGGAGTTTGAGCGCCTGCAAATCCACATACCTGTAAACAGGCTTGCTGAGGAGACAAGTTAGTCCCTCCACCAACTGTGCCAATTTCTATAGAGGGCATAGTGCACGCAATGTACAGATCCTCCTTCAGGGGACCTGTTGGCTCCATCAGAGTGATGCAGTTAGAGCTTGCCACATTTTGTGCTGCATCCTTTCATTTAAACAAAAAAAAAACAAAAAAGAGAAAAGTGTGAAATCTGCAAACCAAATATTCAGCTGACACTATACAATGAGATCTAGGGAAATCTGTGAAGTGCACTTACCTGTCCACAAGCAATGTAGATGGCGGTAACAATGTTAGCTGCGTGTGCATTATAACCACCAATACTGCCTGCCATAGCAGAGCCTACCAGGTTCTTGTTTATATTAAGATCAACCATGGCTTCTGTAGACGTTTTCAGAATCTGGTAATACAAAAATGCATTGTGTGTTACTTATAAAGTAAACTAAGAAAAAATAGTCACTCTTTAAACCATAGCCCTGTACACAACTGCTGTACATTTCAAAAACCTTAAGGGCAGGGAGGGGCAAGGGTGAAGCTCAGCAGCAATGATTTGCAGACTACCAACACAGAGATGCATATTTAAGGCTCTCTAAGGTTAAAATTAGGCCTTACCTGCTAATTGGCTTTCCTTGAGAACTCCAGTCCAGTCCCGCACCCCAGAGTAGTGTACCTCTTCCAGCAGTTTGGAGACTGAGCATGTCACAACTTTGATGACATCAGGCAGCTGGCACCACCCCCAGCAACCTATTGACAAAGCAGACTCACAGGAGCAACAAATAAGTCGTCAACATTCAAAAAAACAATCCTAACAAACTAGAAGGATTCCCCTCACGGGAAGACCCCTTCTCACCAAGGCAGCCCCCTCCCTGGCCCCCCCTGCAACATGGGAGTCTTCCACCAAAAGGAGCTTTTACCTGACAATACACCAAGCTGCCTCCCCCCGAGGATGGGAAAGGCAACCTACCCAGGATAAAACAAGTCCAGGAAGCTGCGTGCCGCCTTTCGCAGTAATACGGTATAACTTTGCTTGCCCTTGGCCTATTCACAAGCTGAAATTCTTCAGGCCCAGGGTCGCATACAGCACGCAGAACTACAGAAGGGAGGGTCCCAGGACTGGACTGGAGTTCTTCAAGGAAAGCCAAATCTTCAGGAAGCAGGAGTGTAGTCTTCACATATGGGTATCGTCGGTACCAATGGAGCCTGCACGGGAATACTCCCCAGCGTCCAATAAGAAAGCTTTTGGGAGCATCCCACAGTGCCTGCATGCTGCCTTCCCGCCTTTCCCAACTGTCCCTCTCCAGTTCTTTGATTTCCGCGGAGCCGACAGGTCGCACATCCTGTCACTGCAGAAAATATTCCCTTTTATTCTTTTTTGTGGTCGTGTCTGCCTTCCCTCGACGTTACACTGGTACCGCCGGTTCTTCTTTTTTCTTAAAAAAAACCAAACACAAAACACACGCTTTTCTTCTGGAGTCTTTCCCAAGTATTTTTTCCTCAGGTGCCATGTGCCATTTTGGGCACTAGGCCCAACTTTTCCTTTAAAATGGAAAAACCCGCTTCGAGTTTTAAAATGTGTTCCAAGTGTGGCAGTACCATCTCCGTCACCGACACCCATGAGTGGTGCCTCAAATGTTTAGGTCCTGACCACTCTATTGTGGTAGGCGAAGGCCTATGATCCATGCTAATTGAACTAAACAGACAGGCCTAAGCAGCTTGACCTGTAACTGAAGCCTGTAGTTAGGCCCAGAGGAATGAAAACCCCCCTGAATGATGACACCATAGAATTGAAACTTAACTCAGCTTAACTGAACATAGCTAAGCAGAAACGAAACTTAGAAAAGACAGAAAACAGCTCTAATTGGTATTGATAAGGATGTGAGAAGCTTCTATGGAATTAATTAACTTGCTGTAAGAAAGGTTACAGTGCCCTGCTTTCCCACATATTCCAGCTGGATAGCGACCTTGGAGGAGAGAAGTATCGGAAGTCTAAGAACTGTCCATTGTAATGAGGACTGAAAGGGGGGCAACCAGGTGCTGAGCCCAGATCAAGGTCCCCATTGGATAGCTACGTAATGGTACCGGGACCAATAGATGGGTGAGAGGGGTTACTGGGACCAATGAAAAGTTTGCCTATGTCTAGAATGGAGAAGAAGTCTATAAAAGTTGCTGTTTTGCTAGAAACCATTACTCAGCCATTTTGAAATTGATTATTGCTTGAGCCTGTGCACATTAAACTGGCTTGGATCCTTGAAAATACTCCTGGTTTTATTTATTGCATGCTTATCTGCTGCTACACTATTTCGGAGTGTGTTGCCTGTGGGATGATGTCGAAGAGGAGCCAGCAAAACCGAGCTGCTAAAAACTTAGCACCCTTTTTCCTTCCGATGCAGCATCTATGGCATCGACATCTTCCAGGGCTTCATCTTCCTCCCATGGATCTCAGGTAACTAAACATAAATCTGACCGGTCCTAAAAGGGTAGATCTCCTTCTAAGCATCGAGATGCCTCTGGCGTTGCCCTTGAGGAACTTGTACCGGCAAAATTGCCCCGGCGGGAGGCTTCGGCTTCCAAAGCACTAACGGGGCTCCAGGATGTTCGAGGCCTCATCGGCAGCATCGATAGACCAGAGAGTCTTGGCTATTGAACACAGCCTGGCGGCTCTTCTCACAGCCTCTATGCCCCTGAAACCGCTTCAGACAATTCAACCGGTACCGGCACCGACATCGGCAGGTATTCTACCGGGACCGAGTCATGCTTATCCATCTGGTATTGACAAGTCTGTACCAGATCCCTCCGATGCCGACTTCGATCGGTTCCGGTACCGTGCCTTGCACGATCACCCGGATCAGAGATACTTTGAATCCTCGGATGAGTCTGAAGACTCTGAAAGCTCTGCCGATACCAGAGTACTTCTTCCTGAGGATTCTTCTTCTCCTCAGCGTAGGATGTCTCCTCCAGAGGATATGTCCTTTCAGGATTTTATCCGAGATGTGGCTCGAGGTCTTTCCATCACAGTGGCTCCTGAAAAAGAGCCTAGGGCAAAGGAATTTGAAATCCTGCAATTCCCTAAAGCTCCCAAGGAGGCAGCTACCTTACCTATTCATGAGATTTTGCATGACCTCATGTTAAGGATGTGGGAAACACGTCTAACCATTTCTCCTCACTCTCGAAGGCTCGACACCATGTATCGAGTTCCTCCTTGTCCTGGGTTTCAGAAGACTCAGCTACCACACCATTCCATGGTGGTGGAATCAGCTATGAGAAGGATCAAGAGTGCAAAAAGACATGCATTTAATCCTCCAGGACGTGAGTGTAGGACTCTTGATGCCTTTGGACATTGAACCTTCCAGGCTTCCATGCTTTCTGTAAGGATCAGTCCTATATATTATATATGGGAATGTTCCTTAAGAAGGTCACGGGAGATTTAGAGCTTATGAGCCCTCTCCTTCCTGATGGTAAGAGGCAGGATTACCTTGCCCTTGTCAAACGTGCTCAGGATGTTTTCAAGCTTGTAAATCGTGCAGCCTTTGACTGCTTTGAGTGCATAAGCAGAACCTCTATTGCCATAGGTGCATGTAGGATTGCCTGGCTCCAGGCATCTGACTTGGAACTTTGGGTACAGGATAAACTGGGGAATATTCCTTGCACAGGAGAGAATCTCTTTGGCAAGAATTGGCAGGAAATAGCTAATGAAATAGATGCTGACAATATCAACTTGGATAGATTGTCTAAATCTACAGCTGATCCTGCAAGGAAAAAAATCCTACAAGAAACCATTCTTCAGTAAGAAAAAGAAGTTTTACCCCTCCTATACCCAGCAGGGGCATCGTTTAGGTGAGTCTGCCCAAAAGGGACAGCAGCAACCTAGGCAAAGAAAAACAAAAGCTGCTAAGCTTCAACCGGCTCGGCAGACTCAGCCTCCACAAGGGCTTTGACTCCTATCTAGAGAACTTTGCCTTCCTGGCCCTGAACGGCCCAGAGCCTTCCACCATTCCAGGAAGGTTATGTCATTTTGCTCCCAGATAGGGGCAGATAACAGCAGAAAATTGGACTCTGTCCATTGTAAGAGAGGGGTACAAGCTGCATTTCCTCAGCATGCCCCTTCCTACAATGGTAAGACAGTTCAATTCTCAGACCTCTCTCAACGCCCAGTTAGGTCAAGAGGTCACTTTGCTTCTTGCCCAGGGGGCAATAGAAGAGGTACCCATTCTCCAACAGGGTACAAGGGTTCTACTCCCCCTATTACCTTATTCCAAAGAAAACAGGAGGACACAGACCCATTTTGGACCTCAGAGAATTGAACAAATTCCTGTTCAAAGAAGTTCAAAATGATTTCTCTAGGAACTCTGCTGCCATACCTTCAGAGTCAGGATTGGCTTTGTTCTCTAGATCAAGGATGCGCACACTCACGTTCTCATCCATCCAATTCATCGAAAGTTCCTTCGCTTTCTATTTCAAGGGAAGCACTACCAATACAGGGTTCTTCCTTTTGGCCTGGCCTCGGCACCAAGGGTGTTCACAAAATGCATGGCTGTGGTGGCAGCATTTCTTCGCACCCTGGGAATATTCGTCTTCCCTTAGACGACTGGCTCATTCGAGCCCCTTCAGAGCCAGAGGCCAGGATTTCTCTCTCTCGCACAATGCGCATCCTTCAGTATTTGGGACTTGTCATAAACGTTCCAAAATCCAAACTTGCTCCCACTCAGTCTCTAGAGTTTATAGGAGCTCTGCTGGATAGCAGACAAGGGCCTATCTTGTACAGCTCCGCTGCCTTCGCATTGTGCAGTTAGCTTCCTAAGCAGTGCTAAAGCCTCACCTCACTGCTCGGGAAATGTTACAGTTGCTAGGCCACATGGCATCCACCGTGCATGTGGTTCCTTATGCTCGCCTCCATATGAGGGCAGCCCAGTGGACTTTATCCACTCAATGGACTCAGGCATCAGGTCGCCTGTCAGACAAAAACTCAGATAGTCTTATTTTGTCCCTCCAATGGTGGCAGTCACCCCAAAACCTTTTGGTGGGGTCCCCTTTCCAACATCCCCCACCCCAAGCCACTCTGACAACAGATGCCTCACAGGTGGGTTGGGGAGCCCACCTGCAAGGCCTCTCTACCCAGGGTACCTGGACTCCACAGGAGACCTATCTACACATCAATCTCCTGGAACTCAGAGCAATCTTCCTTGCTCTTCGAGTATTCCACACCCAGTTCAGCTACAAGACAGTCCTAGTTCAAACAGACAAACAGGTAGTCATGTTCTATGTGAACAATCAGGGCGGAACAGTCGCTCTGCAATGAAGCTTTGCGACTATGGGCCCTCGCCAGAGAGAGCACAGTTACTTACCTGTAACAGGTGATCTCTGGGAACAGCAGGAATAAGTCTTCACATATGGGTACGTCTGTACTGACGGAGCCTGCGCGGGAACGCTCCCCAGCGTCCAATCAGAAAGCTTTTGGGAGCATCCCACAGTGCCTGCGTGCTGCCTTCCCGCCTTTCCAACTGTCTCTCCTCAGTTGAGTTTTATAGCTGAGACAAAGAGGGAGAGAGAGAGGAAAGGAGAGAGAGACAACTCCTAGGGGAGGTGGGTGGGTTGTGAAGACTTATTCCTGCTGTTCCCAGAGATCACCTGTTACAGGTAAGTAACTGTGCTATCTCCAGGAACGAGTCTTCACATACGGGGACTCCCTAACTTTAGATGCCAGGGAGAGAGCCCATAAGTTGTGTGTCCCTGGAACAGGGCTGCACTTCCCCACCTGGATCTCTGGCATCCCATGAGGGATGGTGGGTAGGAATTGATTAAGTATGGAACAGGTGTTTAAGAACAGCCTGACCAAACAAGGCATCCCAGCGGGAGTCCTTGTCCAAGCAGTAATGGGTTGTGAAGGTATGAACCGAGGCCCAAGTGGCTGCTCGACAGATATCATCAATAGATACAGAGTTCAGATGAGCCATTGAGGTTGCCATGGCTCTCACATTGTGAGCTGTGACATGGCCCTCCAGAGAAAGGTTCTTGCTCTGATAAGCGAAAGAAATACACTGGGCAATCCAGTTAGAAAGTGTTCTCTTGGAGACTGGTTGTCCCAAATGAGAAGGATCAAAGACAACAAAGAGTGGGAAGACTTTCTATGTTGCTGAGTCCTCTGTAAGTAAAAAGCCAGAGCTCTTTTACAGTCCAGGGTATGAAGATTCCTCTCTGCACTTGATGCATGAGGTCCTGGAAAAAAGACAGGTAGGTAGACCTCCTGGTGGAGGTGAAAAGGCGAGACTACTTTAGGCATAAAGTGTGGATTAGTCCTAAGGACCACCTTGTCACGATGGAACCTTGTATAAGGTGGATTAGCTACTAGTGCTTGCAATTCACTGATGCGGCATGCAGATGTGATAGCAATGAGAAAGATAACTTTACAAGAAAAGTATTTCAAGGAGGTGGTAGCTAAAGGTTCAAAAGGCGGCTTCATAAGCTGACCAAGAACCAAATTTAAGTCCCATGCCACCAGAGGTGGTCTAATGGGAGGCTTTGTTAAAAGGAGGCCTCTCATGAACCTTGCTACAAGGAGATGAGAGGAAACAGGTTGTCCATTTAGAGGCTTGAGTGAAGCTGCAATAGCACTCAAATGGACTCTTACTGAATTTGTCTTAAGGCCTGCATTAGACAGATGAAGGAGATACTCCAGGAACGATTCCAGAGGTATGGCACGGGGGTTAAGACCCTTCTCAGAACACCAGATGGTAAACCTCCTCCACTTGAAAGCGTACGAACGTCTAGTGGAAGGTTTTCTGGAGGCATAAAGAACATCTTTCACTTGTTGAGAAAGATGAAGATCCTGGAGATCTAGGCCTTCAGCAACCAAGCCCTGAGATGCAGAGACTGGGGATTGGGATGCCATAACCTTCCGTCCTCCTGAGAGAGGAGGTCTGGAGCAGACCCTAACTTTAGGGAGGGAGCTTGAGAGAGATGTAGAAGCAGAGGGTACCACACTTGCTGTGGCCAATGTGGAGCTATGAGAATCATGTGGCCTCTGTCTCTCTGAAGCTTGAACAGGGTTTTGGGAATCAGGGGAATGGGTGGAAAGGCATACAGGAAGTCTTGACCCCAGTGAAGGAGGAAAGCATCCCTTGTCTGAGCCCCCTGAGCTGGAGTTCTGGAACAGAACCGGGGAAGTTTGGCATTCCACGGACTTGCAAAGAGGTCTATGTTCGGTGTTCCCCAAATTTGAAAAATCTTGGATACCTGGTCCATATGTAGGGACCACTCGTGTGGAAGCAGAACTCGACTGAGTCTGTCTGCCCAAGAGTTTTGAACCCCTGGAAGATAAACTGCCAGAAGATGAATGTGATGCTCTCTGGCGAGGGCCCACAGTCACAAAGCTTCGTTGCAAAGCGACAGAGAGCCAGTTTCTCCCTGCTTGTTTACATAGAACATGGCTACCTGATTGTCCGTTTGGATAAGGACTGTGTTGTGGCTGAGCAGGGTGTGGAAAACTCGCAGAGCAAGGAAGATTGCTCTGAGTTCCAAGAGATTGATATGCAGACAAGTCTATTGTGGGGTCCAGATGCCCTGGGTGGAGAGGTCTTGAAGATGAGCTCCCCACCCCTTTGGAGAAGCATCTGTTGGAAGAGTTGCCTGGGGCAGAGGCTGTTAAAAGGGGGACCCCAGCAACAGGTTCTGAGGGGACTTCCACCACTGGAGGGACAAAATGAGGCGACTTGTGTTTGCTATTTTGTCTGACAGGCACCCTGATGCCTGGGTCCATTGGGTGGATAAGGTCCACTGAGCTGCCCTCATGTGAAGGCGAGCATATGGTACCACATATACAGTGGATGCCATGTGGCCTAGCAACTGTAACATCTCTCGAGCAGTTAGCAGGGGCTTTAACTCTGCTTGAGAAGCTAACTGCACCAAGCGAAGGCAACGGGCCTGGGGAAGATAGGCCTTTGCCCTTGTGGTATCCAGCAACACCCCTATAAACTCCAGGGACCGAGTAGGGATCAGATTGGATTTTGGGATGTTTGTTTATTACCAGCCCTAAATACTGAAGGATACTCATTGTGCAGGTTAGAGAAGTCTTGGCCTCTGAGTGGGAGCTCGAATGAGCCAGTCGTCCTGGTAAGGGAAGACAAATATTCCCAGGGTGAGCAGAAAAGCAGTTACTACTGCCATGCATTTCGTGAACACCCTTGGTGCAGAGGCCAGACCAAAAGGGAGCACTCTGTATTGATAGTGCTTCTCCTGAAAAAGGAACTGAAGGAACCTTCTGTGAGTTGGATGGATGAGAACATGTGTGTACGCATCCTTGAGATCTAGAGAACAAAGCCAATCCTGACTCTGAAGGTATGGCAGCAGAGTTCCTAGAGAAACCATCTTGAATTTTTCCTTGACTAGGAATCTGTTCAATTCTCTGAGATCTAAGATGGGTCTGAAGCCCCCTGTTTTCTTTGGAATAAGAAAATAGGGGGAGTAGAACCCTGTGCCCTGTTGTTGAAGAGGCACTTCCTCTATTGCCCCCTGGGCAAGAAGAGTGGCAACCTCCTGTTCCAACAGGTTGAGGAGTGAGGTTGGAGAATTGAACTGGTGCACTCTGGTGAGAGGGGGCAAGCTTGAGAAATGAAGTTTGTACCCCAATCTTATGATGGAGAGTGTCCATTGCTCTGCTATAATTTGCTCCCACCTGGGAGCAAAGTGACATAACCTTCCTGGAATGGTGGAGGGCTCTGGTCCTTCTAGAGCCAGGAAGGCTAAGTTCTCTAGCAGAAAGTCAAAGGCCCTGAGGGGGCTGAGGCTGCTGGGTTGGAGCAGGCCTCGCAGCCTTTGCTTTGCTCTGTTTGGAGGATTGCTGACGTTTGGAAGCTGCAGAAGATGCCCGCTGACCATAAGCAGGATAGAATCTTCCCTTTTTAGAAAAAGGTGTTTTCTTGAACAACCTTTTCTTAGCAGGAGCAGCTGTGGATTTGGATAGTCTATCCAAAGCAGAATTTTCAGCATCCATCTGATTGGCCTTTGCTTGCCAATCCTTACCATCAGGTTCTCACCTGTACAAGGGATATTACCCAATTCATCTTGAACCCATGTCTCCAGATCCGATGCTTGAAGCCAAGCAATCCTACGTGCACCTATGGCAATAGATGAGGCTCTGCTCACACATTCAAAGGAGTCAAAAGCTGCACGGTTGGAGAATTTGGAGATATCCTGGGCATGTTTGAGCCCAGTGAGAAATTCGTGCCTTTTATCATCAGATATAAAAGGACTTAAAATCTGCAAATGGTCAGTGACTTCTTTTAAGAACATGCCCATGTAGAGACTATAAGAATTAATTCTCGCAGCAAGCATGGAAGCTTGGACGACTCTTCTTCCAAAAGTATCCAGGGTTCTACATTCACGTCCTGGAGGATTAGAGGCATGTCTTTTAGCACTCTTAATCTTTCTCATTGCAGACTCAACCACAATAGAGTGGTGAGGAAGTTGAGTTTTATGGAAACCAGGACAAGGAGGGACACGATACATGGTGTCCAACCTGCGAGAATGAGGAGAGGTGGTTAGAGGTGCTCTCCACATCCTTAACATGAAATCATACAGAATCTCATGAATAGGTAAGGTAGCTGCCTCCTTAGGAGTTTTAGGATATTGCAAAATATCTAACTCCTTGGCTCTAGGTTCTGACTCTGGGGCCACTGTAATAGAGAGGCACCGAGCCACCTCTCTGATAAAGTCTTGAAAAGACAAGTCCTCTGGAGGAGACATCCTTCGTTTAGGAGAGGACTCCTCCTGTGGAAGAAGCATCACTGCATCGACAGACTCCTCAGAATCCTCAGAGTCGTCAGAGGAATCGAAGTATCGTCTGTCTGGATGCTCTTGCAACGCCCGATACCAGTACCGACCGGGATCGGTATCGGGAATCACCGGTACCGGGGTATCGGTACCGGAGGGCTTCAGAGGACAAAGTACCGGCATAGCAGACACCGATGCAGATGTCGATGCCACCGGTACCGGGACCGATGGCGATGCTAGTGCCAGTACCGGCGGAGTAGTCTGTTGCGGTATCATGGGCGTTGATGCCACAAGGAAAGCTGCCAGACTGCGTTCCATGGACAGAATTCTCTGATCCATCGACGACGCCAATGCCTGGAAGTCAGTACCGCTGGAAGCCACCGGTAGCCCAGAGCATGGCACCAAGAGATCTGTCGAGGCCACGCCATCGAGATCATCTTGGAACCCCGATGATGATGCTTTAGAGGCCGAAGCCTCCCGCCGAGGTAATTTTGCCGGTGCAGAATCCTCGAGGGCAAGGCCAGAGGCATCTCGATGCTTAGGAGATCTACCCTTCGAGGACCGGCTGGATTTATGTTTAGTTACCTGAGATCCATGTGAGGAAGAAGCAGCCCTGGAAGACGTTGATGCCACCGAAGCCGCATCAGAGGGAAACAGGGTACTGAGCTTGGCAGCTCAGTTCTGACGACCCCTCTTAGACATCATGGAACAGGACACACAATCTGTTAAACATTTTAGACACCAGTCATAGGTGTCGGAGATAGTACCGCCACATTTTGTGCACTTCTTAAAACCTGAGGCAGGCTTTTTCATAGTTAAGGAAAAAGGTTCTGGGCCTAAGGCCCAAAACTGAAGTGCACCTGAAGTGGAAAAAAGGTTTTTTTTTTTTTTAAGAAGAAAAGAACAAGGACCGGCGGTACTGGTACAGCGTCAAAGAAGGCAGACGCGACAGAAAAGAATAAAGAAAAAAATAAGGAAATTTTTCTGCGGTGACAGGAACACGACCTGCTGGCTCTGCGGAAAAAGAACAACTGAGGAGAGACAGTTGGAAAGGCAGCACGCAGGCGCTGTGGGATGCTCCCAAAAGCTTTCTGATTGGAAGTTGGGGAGCGTTCCTGTGCAGGCTCCGTCGGTACCGACGTACCCATATGTGAAGACTCATTCCTGCTTGTTCCTGGAGATCATCAGATTCATCTCCTTGCGGTGTATCTTCCAGGCATTCAAAACTCTTGGGCAGACAGACTCAGTCGAGTTCTGCTTCCACACGAATGGTCTCTCCATGCAGACCAAGTGGCCAAAAGTTTTCAAATTTGGGGAACCCCGGGCATAGACCTCTTTGCAAGTCCGCTGAATGCCAAACTTCCCCGGTTCTGTTCCAGAATTCCAGCTCAGGGTTATCAGGCCAGGGATGCTTTCCTCCTCCATTGGGGCCAGGACTTCCTGTATGCCTTTCCACCCATTCCCCTAATTCCCAAAACCCTGTTCAAGCTTCAGAGAGACAGAGGTCATATGAATCTCATAGCTCCACATTGGCCACGGCAAATGTGGTACCCTCTGCTCCTACATCTCTCTCAAGCTCCGCCTCTGGAGTTAGGATCTGCTCCAGATCTCCTTTCTCAGGAGGTCGGGATGCTGTGGCATCCCAATCCCCAGTCTCTCCATCTCAGGGCCTGGTT
This sequence comes from Ichthyophis bannanicus, assembly GCA_033557465.1. Taxonomy (NCBI): domain Eukaryota; kingdom Metazoa; phylum Chordata; class Amphibia; order Gymnophiona; family Ichthyophiidae; genus Ichthyophis; species Ichthyophis bannanicus. Next base: position 342,048,260 of record CM066032.1, read on the forward strand.
GCTGAAAGCCTAGAACTTCATGGTCTTAACCTTTCTCAGCAGGTAAAGGATATCCTTTATGCTTCCAGGAAACCTTCCACACGACGCTCTTATGCTTTCAAGTGGAAAAGGTTACCATATGGTGCTTGCAGAAGGGTCTTGACCCTCTTGCGATACCTCTGGCATCATTACTGGAGTATCTCCTTCATTTGTCTAATACAGGGCTTAAGACCAATTCAGTGAGAGTTCATTTGAGTGCTATTGCAGCTTCTTTCAAGCCTCTAAATGGACAACCTATTTCCTCTCATAGCGAGATTTATGAGAGGCCTTCTTTTAACTAAGCCTCCCATTAAGCCACCACCGGTGGCATGGGACTTAAATCTGGTTCTTAGGCAGCTCATGAAGCCGCCTTTTGAACCATTAGCTACTACCTCTTTGAAATTCCTTTCCTGGAAGGTCATCCTTCTTATTGCAATCACATCAGCACGTCGCATCAGTGAATTGCAAGCATTGGTGGCTGATCCTCCTTATACAAGGTTCCAGCATGATAAGGTAGTCCTTAGGACTCATCCACACTTTATGCCAAAGGTGGTATCACCTTTTCATTTAAACCAAGCAGTTTACCTTCCTGTATTTTTCCCAAGGCCTCACGCCTCAAATGCAGAAAGGAATCTTCATACTTTGGACTGTAAAAGGGCTTTGGCCTTTTACTTGCAAAGGACACAGCAACATAGAAAGTCCAACTCTTTGTTGCTTTTGATCCTGGTCATTTGGGACTTCCAGTCTCCAAAAGAACACTGTCCAGCTGGATTGCACAGTGCATATCTTTTGCCTATGAGAGTAAGAACCTTCCTCTTGAAGGCCATGTCACAGCTCACAATGTGAGAGCAATGGCAACCTCTATGGCTCATCTTCACTCTGTGTCTATCGATGACATCTGTCGAGCAGCTACTTGGGCCTCGGTTCATACCTTCACAGCCCATTACTGTTTAGACAAGGACTCCCGCCAGGATGCCTTGTTTGGTCAGGCTGTTCTTCAACACCTGTTCCATACTTAATCAACTCCTACCCACCATCCCTGGTAGGATGCCAGAGATCCATGGGAGGAAGTGGAGCCCTTTCACAAGGGCACACAACTTCTGGGGTTTCTCCCTGGCATCTGCAGCTAGGGAGTCCCCATATGTGAAGACTACATTCTTGCTTGTTCCTGGAGATAGCATAGTTACTCACCTGTAACAAGTGATCTCCGGAAACAGCAGGAATTTAGTCTTCACATCCCACCCACCTCCCCTAGGAGTTGTATCTCTCTCTCTCTTTGTCTCAGCTTTAAACTCAACTGGAGAGGGACAGTTGGGAAAGGCGGGAAGGCAGCACGCAGGCGCTGTGGGATGCTTCCAAAAGCTTTCCTATTGGACGCTGGGGAGCGTTCCCGCACAGGCTCCATCGGTACTGATGATACCCATATGAGAAGACTAAATTCCTGCTGTTCCCAGAGATCACCTGTTACAGGTGAGTAACTATGCTTTATCAGGTAAGGCCTAATTTCACCTTCCTTATTGTCCCTCCAGTCCAGTCCCGCACCTCAGGGATGTAACAGAGCCACGTAACCATGGGAGGGACCTGTGAGCCCGGTCTGGATAGCACTGAATTGAACGTCACATCCAACCGGTAATGTTTTATAAAGGTATGTAAAGATGACCAGGTGGCAGCATGAGAGATGTCCCCCGGTGAAACCGAACTCTACATTGCCCAAGAGGCAGCCTGCACCCTGGTGGAGTGAGCCTGCAGACCTTGCGGGACCCTTTTGCCACGCAACAGATAGGCCGCTGCAATGGCTTCCTTAATCCATCTCAAAATGGAGGATTTTGACACAGCCTACCCCTTGCGTGGGCCACTGAACAGAATGAATAACTGATCCAATTTTCAAAACAAAGTCATTCTCTTCAGATACCTTCTCAAAGCCCATCTGCCGTCCAGGAGGCGCAGCTGCGGATCCTGTAATTCCTCTGCCAGTCCAGACAACACCGCAAGAGCAACCGTCTGATTCAGATGAAACGGTGACATTACCTTCGGCAAGAAAGGGGGTACCATTCTCAGAACTACCTTCTCCCTGGAAAAAGAGGAAAGGTTCTCTACACGACAATGCCTGAAGTTCAGAGATTCTCCTGGCCAAACAGATTAAAGACGGTGTTTTTGGTGGCAATGTCAAATCCTTCGGGGTACATGATGCTAGTGGCTTGAAGGGCCCTTGCGACAGCGCCGAAAGCACCAGATTGAGGTTCCAAGCCGGTACCAATGCCCTCCTTGGCGGACGGAGCTGCCTAACAGCCCTCAGGAAACGAATGACATCTGGATGTGTTCCCAAGGAGACCCCCTGGATTCTACCATGATAACATGCCAATGCAGCCACTTGCACCCTTAGCGAGCCACAGGACAAACCTTTATCGAGCCCCGCCTGCAAGAACTCCAACATTTCCAGAACAGATGCCAACAGCGGCCTGCAACCATTCTGTGCACACCAGCCCTCAAAAATTCTGCACACTCGAACATATGACAAGGAGCTGGACCTCTGGAATTTGTTGCCGGAGGATGTAGTAAAAGCTGTTAGTGTAGCTGGGTTTAAAAAAGGTTTGGACAAGTTCCTGGAGGAAAGGTCCATAAACCATTATTACAAGGGACCCAGGATATCACTGCTTGACCCAATACAAGCATTGTGGAACTTGTGTCTTTTGGGGAAACTGCTAGGTACTTATGACCTAGATTGGCCACTGTTGGAAACAGGATACTGGGCTTGTTGGACCTTGGTCTGACCCAGTAAGGCATATCTTATGTTCTTATGTTCTCTTCCGGGCTCTAAGAAGCATGGAGGAGGAGATCACCTGAGTGGAATAACCCCGCTTCTTTAATCTAGCCCTCAATAGCCATGCTGTAAGTGAGAACCGATCCACCTGGGGCATTAGTACTGGACCCTGTACCAACAGATCTGGCCTGCTGGGAAGTCTCCACGTCTTGGCTGCTCTCAGATGAACCAGGTCGGCTTACCATAGCCGCCACTGCCAATCTGGGGCAATGACCAGCCCTCGGTGTGCCTCCACTTGCTGAACCACGTGACTTATGAGCGCCCACGGAGGGAAGACGTAGAGAAGCCCCTGGCTGGGCCAGCACTGCACCACTGCGTCTAGGCCTTCGGACATTCTCTCTCTTCATCGCCTGAAGAAATGGCTGACTTTGGCTGATGCAAACATCGCCATCAGATCCATGAATGGCTCCTCCCCACCGGTGTACAATTTGCTCGAAGACTGCCTGGTTCAGTTGCCATTCCCCTGGGTCCAAGCGCACCTGACTGAGGTAATCTGCCGTGATGTTCTGTGCCAGCCATGTGCGCAGCCGAAAATCGCTTGAAGGTGGGCATTTGCCCAAACCATCAATACCTTTGCCTCGCTCTCCAGCTGGGCACTGCCTGTGCCCCCTTGCCAATTGATATACACTACTGTGGTGGCATTGTCTGAGAAGACTGCCCGAGTGCGCACCATTGGGTGAAACTCCTGTAGGCCGAAGCGAATGGCTCTCATCTCCAGCCAACTGATCGACCATGTCCTCTCCTCTGCGGTCCACCATCCCTGTGCAACGTGCCCCTCGCAGTGGGCTCCCCATCCTGTAAGACTGGCATCTATCGTCAGGGGAATCCAGTACAGTGACTCCAACAGAACTCCCGCCATCAGGTTCTCATTGCTTAGCCACCACCCGAGGGCTAGCCGGACCTCCCGCGGAAGGCCAACTTGCACATCAGGAGATGCAGCTGATGTGACCACCGGCACAGCAGGGCTCTCTACAACAGTCTCATCTGGGCATGCATCCATGGGACCAGATCGATCGTCACCGCCATGGTCCCCAAGAGTTGAAGATCATGCCACCATGTGCAGAAACTGCTGATCCAGCAAATGCAGTGCCGCCACCCTCCTTTGAGGTAGAAACGCCTGACCTCCACGTGGGTCAAACTGAGCCCCGAGATACTCGAGGTCCTGTGAGGGGGTCAAGTGACTCGTCAACACTGATGATCCAGGCTAGCTCGCGCAAAAAGTGGACCACACGGCCCGTTGCCCGAGCGCTTTCCTCCTCTGATTTTGCTCGAATGAGCCAATCATCCAAGTATGGATTCACTAATATGCCCTCATGACGCAAGGCCATCGCCACAATGATCATCACCTTGGTGAAAGTCTGGGGGAGTCATTGTAAGACCAAACAGCAATGCCTGAAACTGAAAATGTCCCATGGGCACTGCCAAACGAAGAACTGGTGATGATCTGGATGTATGGGAACATGCAGGTACGCTTCCGTGAGGTCTAGAGAAGTCGAGAACTCCTCCTCTCCAACGGCCATCAAATGCGTTACTCTGAGCCACCAGTTTAGCTGATTGATGTCGAGGATAAACCGAAAAGCCCCATCCTTCTTTGGGATTGTGAAATAAGAGTATCGACCTGCTCTGCACTGATCTGCAGGAACCGGTACTACAGTCCGTAAGCTTAGAAGGCGCTCTAGCATCTGCCGCACGCCCTGAGTCTTTGCGCACGCCTTGCAGGGGGAGAGAACGAAGACTGGTGCTAGCAATCTGGCGTACTGCAGTGCATAGCCCTCTCGGACCACCTGTAGAACCCACTGGTCTGACGTAACCGGGACCCAGGCAGGGTAGAAGTCCCACAACCGACCTCCCATGGGCTGCATCCCCATCTGGGCCCCTCTCCCTTCATTGCTGTTTCTTCTGGGATGAGGTGGAGGCAGAAGCCCCGTAATAACCTCTGCCTGTCCCCCGAAACGGTGGTGCCCTGGCAGCAAACCTCTCTCTCTGGAAAGGAGAGAATCTCACCGTCCGAAAATGCCTAAACTCACAGGCCTGACCCCGGCTTGCACTCGAAGCCCGACCCTGCTTCGGCTCATCTTCGGGAAGACGACCACCTTTGGACTTTCCCAAGTTCTTTGCCAACTTTTCCAGCTCCTCCCTGAACAACTGCTTCCCCTTGAAAGGCAGCTTACTCAACTGGGCCTTTGAGGAAACATCTGCCAACCAATTGGGGAGCTGGAGGTAACAGCGAGCCACCACCATCGAGGCTATATTGTTCGAAAAAACCCTTACGAGATCAAAGAAAGCATCAGCCAGGTAGGACGCCCCTGACTCCAGTCTCGCTGCAGCCCCCTGACCCTGGGGCACCTCAGCCGACTCAGGGAGGCCTAGCGCCCAACCCAAGCATGCATGTGCCACCAGCGCCCCACAAGCAGAGGCTTGCAGTGACAGCACGCTTATATCAAAAGCCTGCTTCAGCAGGGTATCTAGCTTCTTATCCTGGGCATCCTTGAGCGCTGCACTTTCCTCGACCAGAATTAGAGTCTTCTTCATTACGGCTAATACTGCGGCATCGACCTTTGGGGAACGAAACATCTCCTTCTCCACCTCTGTTAAGGGATATAGCCGGGACATCCCTTTCCTCCAGGATCATCTTCTTAATGACTCTATGTAGGGGGGACACCAATGTTCCCTTTAATTTTCTGTAGGCTGTGTGCGCATAAAATATCAGCTGTGCAGCTTTTGAAGGAAGGTTAAATTTTTGTGCGCCACATAACGACACTCGGAGTTATATACTTTAAAATTTGACTACACGTCAGAATACAGTATGTACACCACATTGATTTTAATCAAATTAAATGAAAATAGACGATTACTAAATGAAGTGGAAAATTTCTAGTAATTACAATCACAACTTTAAAATTTTAAGACATCTGTGTTGTTTTCTATCAGAATCAGAACCGTAATTTTTGTGCGCTGTTTTGTAAAGTATGTGCGCTCGCTTGGCGAGGTGTGTGCGTGCGCACACGCGCACAGCTTAGAGGGAACAGTGGGGGACACCCTCTGAGGCCTTGCAGAATCTGATCCTCCAGGGTCTCTTCCTCAGCAACCCTCGCCAGGGGCATGTTAAGCATCTTGAGTGACTCAGCAATGAGTACCACCAACTCCTCCTTCTGGAAGACCCTAACAATACAGGACTCGTCGTCCTGCAGGATCTCACCCTCTTCGAGTTCCTCCGGCTCCAAACCAGGCTCCAGTTCTCCCTCCGAGGAAACAGACCCGGCCTCATCTGCTGCCTCCCCCTCGAGGCATCTCTTGGCAAGGGGCTGTATTGGGTCTGGCTCAGCACACTGCGTGTCCTCTGGAACCCCCCTCTTCTTGGTGTTACGCCCCTTGCCCTCGGCCTGTTGCTTCATAAGGCGTTCTACCTCAAGCAACACCACAAACTCAGGGGAGAAATCCCCCGGAAAGCCCCCTTTCTCTGCACTTGCAAGGATGAAGGGCCAGGAGAGTCCACGTCTTGCTGACAATGCTGAAACACTGGCGGAGACAAACCGAGCCCCCCTCTCTACGGTGAGGGACCCGGACTCTGGGACCTAGGCTCATTGAGAGCACCTGCATCCTCCAGCATAGTCTGCTCAGCTGTATGTGTTTCTGCTGGGCAACCTCTGTAGGTCCCTTCTGCAGAGAGCATGCTCCGACGTGCTACACACGCCCCACACTTTGGCCTAGTAGGCATGGCTCTCCAGAATCTCAGGGGTAATGCCTCCCCCTTCTATAGCTCTTGCTGAAGCTGTACTCCTTTCTACTTTATTTTATTTCTTTCTTTTTAAAGGCACTCACTATCCAGCAAATTCCCTTTCTTGTTCTTGCACTAAAGACAAAGCCAGGGAACAGAAACTAAAGGTAAAACAAAATGCCTTTCCTGGCACCTGCCGTCCACCCTCCGGTAAAGCACAGTTACTTACCTGTAACAGGTGATCTCTGGGAACAGCAGGAATAAGTCTTCACATATGGGTACGTCGGTACCGACTGAGCCTGCGTGGGAACGCTCCCCAGCGTCCAATCAGAAAGCTTTTGGGAGCATCCCTCAGCGCCTGCGTGCTGCCTTCCCGCCTTTCCAACTGTCTCTCCTCAGTTGAGTTTCATAGCTGAGACAAAGAGAGAGAAAGAAGAAAGGAAAGATAGATAGAGAAATACAACTCTAGGGGAGGTGGGTGGGTTGTGAAGACTTATTCCTGCTGTTCCCAGAGATCACCTGTTACAGGTAAGTAACTGTGCTATCTCCAGCAACAAGCAGGAATGAGTCTTCACATATGGGGACTCCCAAGCTAAGATGCCTGGAGCCCTAACATGTTGGAGATTAAAACATGCTACACCTCATATGGCCAGGCATCCTGAGGATGGAGGGTAGGAGTTGAAAAGAGAGGAGCTGTAGAGAAACAGCTAACCTAAGAAAGGACTACCAACAAGAAGTCCTGGTATGTATGATCATTTCAATATATTTTATGATAATGAACAAGCACCATATGACGCTCACCTACTGGATTGCAGGAAGTAGAGAGGCTGATGGAGTCTACTGGGAATCCAGTAGAATAATGCTCAAGGTGACCTCACTGGAGTGAAGGTGGAGGTCAATATCTGGCAGTGAGAGGTGACCCCAGGATTCAATTGGGGTAGCACAAAAATGGCAGGTCTTCAGTGGGAAGTTTCATAGAAAGCTGAAAACTCTTTTGGCTACAGAAGTATTCAGAGGTAGGAGCAAAAGAGGAAGACTGACCGATCTGGACAAACAGACCTAGTCCTTGAGGGAGGAAAGGGTATGAGAGAACCCCATACTCCCAGAAAGGGCAGATGTTTGAGGAATTGAATCTGAAATCCACTGAAGATCCACCATGTCTTTCCTAACTGGTGAGAGGTAGGAAGACATTGGGGCATGGAGCTTCAGGGATACATAAACCTAGGATACGGTAGGGCTGTCAGTACCACAGCAGTGGTTGTGTGCAGAATATCCGAAACATACTGTGGAACAGTATGAAGCTGTGCAAGCCCACTGTCAGGGACATACAGGAAGGTAAAAACCTTAATTTGAGAGATAAGTATGGAATACATATCTACCTATAAGAAGTATCTGGACAGATACATATACATATATATATATATATATATATATACAGGTATATAGAGATCTATAGATCTATAAAGAGATCTAAAGGGCATAGCATATGCACACTTAGCTGACAGATACATCTACAGAGAGATATAGATATAGATATATATATATATATATAGATATATAGATATATATACCTGACTATATAGGTCTAAAGATAGATGCCTGCAACTAAGCAGACAGAGCTATGCATATCAGGACATTCACATGAAGATGTGAAGGGAAAAGATGCATCTAAGAACAAGGAGGTAAAACCTACTTGAGAAGATATATAGAGAATCTATTCCCCCAGAGATGATGGTAAAGGAATCCTATCCAGTGAATAACCAGGAAGGTTACGTGAAAAAACAGGAGGATATCATCAGTCTGTAAACAGCAAGTCCGGAGTCCTGTGGAACTCCAGCATGGTAAAAGGACAGAAACGCATAGAATGAGATACCAGGTTGACCTACATGAGGGACAAAGGAGTTATCGGGCGTTTTCCAGATTAATATGTGCTGTCCTTGAAGGATTAGGATACCATGAGGACAAGCTGTAAGAAAAAGAGTATATTCCCTGTAGGAATGGGATAACTCCTAGACTTTCACGTGGAGAAGGCTTATGTCCTGTTCCCTCTTCTTTTTTTTTTTTTTTTTTAAAAAGGAGATAGTAGGGTGTGAAGAACCCTCAGTCATGGGGGATGACTGAGGAAGCCTTTTTCAACCATGATGGATAGCCATTAGCGAAACTGTATGCTCTCTAGCAAGGGCCCATAGTGGAAAGCTTCTCAGTAGGATTGCAGAGAGCATTATGCAGGAGAACTGGGATGTAGAAAACTCACAGCCAAATCCACTACGTTGCCAAACCCAGAGATTGTAGATGGCAAGGGTAGAAGATAGTGTAAGAAGCCTGTAGTGAGAAAGGTTATCCAAGAAAGATGTAGAAAACTGTCTTGGAATCACTACTGAGGCCAGACAAAGTGGTGGAAGACAAGACTGGGACTTGTGGAAAAGTACCAGTAGTCAATTACTGGAACTCCTGCATGGGCAGCTACTGAATAGGACAACAGAGAAAGCTGTCTGTCTGCAGAGCTGCCCAAATAAAGAAGGGAGTTTTCTTGTCTTTCTTTTCACTGTAGAGTTTCTTCTCCTGAGTAAAGTCTTTCAATGGTATGGTACCACTCTTACGGGGAAAATCCTGGAGAAGAGGGTAGAGATAGAAACTGAAGAAGGACTTACCGCATGGTAAGTTCCTGGAAGGAAAAAATTCATGTTGGGACAGAGAAACTATCATGTGATAGTTGTTAAACCTCTCTTCTAGTCAGGAAGAGGTGGAAGACTAACTTATAGACATGAAAATCCTGACAGTTCAGCAAACTGAAGAGTAAATGGATTTCCTGAGAATAGGAATCCCTGAGCAGAGTTTTGAATGGAAAAACAGTGAAAAACTTCTGCTGAAAAGAAGTTAACTGTAGTTATAAAAAGATTAATCAGAAACCTATGGTTACTGTGTTTATTCAGCCTGGCTAGAGTTTGGATTCTTCAGACCAGGGCGAGACTTCCCCTGCTTGGGAACATTTGAATGATGGGCAGGAGAAGAGGAAAACCTCTTTCTTTTAGGGAAAGAAGGTTTGGTAGGGCATTTTCTACCTGCTGAGGAAGGAGAGGGCTTAGGATGGCCCTCAGAAACAGGAAAGTCAGTGGAGCAATGAGCAACCTGGCGTAAGGACTCCTTATTGAAGAGATTTTCTCCAGTACAAGGAGTATTACCCAGTCTTTGTTGTGCCCATCTATTCAAGTCTGATGCTTGGAGCCAGGCTTTACAACGTGCTCCTATGGCTATAGCAGAAGTTCTGCTAACAGACTCAAAAGAGTCTAGGGAAGCACGAGAAAGAAACCAAGAAATATTTTGGCTATGACTAAGAAGTAAGGAATAGTCTGCAGCCTTGGGCTCTGATAGAAAAGGAGTCAAAAGAGATAATCTCTTTGTGATCTCCTGAAGGGATAGACTCATATAGAAAATATATGAGAGAATCCTTGTTGCCAGCATAGATGTTTGGAAGGTTTGACGTCCAAAGGCATCCAGTGTTCTAGATGCACGCCCTGGCGGGAAAGAAGAATGTTTTTTCTTGCTTTTTGCCTTCCTCATTGCTGATTCCACTACAATGGAATGATGGGGAAGTTGAGGCTTTTGAAATCCTGGAGAGGGGGGCACCTGATACAGAAGATCAGTTGCTGTAGGAGGTGAAGAAACCCTTAAAAGGGGTTTCCCATACTCTCAGAAGATGCTGCAAAGAGTGATGTAAAGGAAGCATTATAGTTTCCTTTTCTGCAGAAAAACCTTGAGAAGACTCATAGCCAGGGATAGGAATATTAAGGAAGGTTGCCATGTCAAGGAGAAATTTCTGAAAAGAAGGATCTCCGATGGGAACCATCCCTGGACAGGCTAAATTTGAAAAAGTAGCCTGGGCACCGAAGCATGTAGCTGTCCGGTGCAGAACAGGATCTCTAATGGATGGATACTGGAACTGGCAGTTATGAGTTGAGACCGTCAGTAGTGCATCGTCCATGCCAGATATCAACTCCAAACTAGGTATAGAGAGGAGCGATCCAGGTGAAAAAAGCATGGAAGGAGCTGGTCCCGATGATACTGCAGGTACCGGCATCGATACCGATACCGGTAGCTGTGCCGGAATCGAACGCAAAACCAACACCGAAGCAGTCATCGGAGGCTGCTCAAGCGGTACCGAGGTAACCAAAAACCTTTGGTGATTATCCTCGGTATCGTGCATGCGGAATCGGTAAACGTCGGTTCTGAGACGCGTCTGTACCCAGTCTTCTAGACTAGATATCGATTCTAGACTCGGCATCGAAGGAAGCGAGTCTATCGATGCATGCCTAGAGGGCACCGACGTCGGTGGTGGTATCGGCGGTATTGCCGATACTGGAAAGTCAATCTGGGATGTATCGGTCGGTCCCGAAGGTACCGAGAACGCCAGAGGATGATCCCTGGTGAAGAGTGGATCACTCAACACCGGTGCCGATGCCGGGGTATCGGTACTGCTCGAAGCGGATGCCACCACCAAGCATGGCTCAGGTATGTTCTGTGAGGGGTGAGCCCCAGGAACAACCTGGATCCCCTGAAATGCTTTGGAGCCCGAAGACTCCCGCCGGGGTTTTAATGCCAATGGGGTCTTGAGGGCAAGGCCGGGGCCGTCAGCATGCTTGGCATGAGACCTACCACTCAAGGATTGGCTAGTCTTAACAGACTGTTTGTGGGTTACCTGATCCTGTAGAGAAGAAATGGCCGGTGCCCTGACACAGGGAGGGAAAACGGTATCGAGGGAAACTCGAAATAGAGAATATCTTCTCACAGTATTGCAGCCTGATGGTTCAGGGGAAAAAGGGTCAGGACCCAAACAGGTTAGATACCAGTCTAAAAAGAAAACTATTTCCACAGTTAAGGCACTTCTTAGGAGAAGGCTCCATGATGGAGAGGCCTTACAGGCCCAAAAAGGTTTAACACAGAAACTGAGGGAAAAACTGTCCCTGAGTTTGAGAAAAAGAAAAGAAAAAACCCACCGGCGGTACCGGTGGGAAAACAGCCGCGACCACAAGAAAACAAGAATTAAAAAAAACGTTTCTGCGGTGACAGGAGGACGTCCTGCCGGCTCAGCGGAAAAACGAAAACTGAGGAGAGACAGTTGGAAAGGCGGGAAGGCAGCACGCAGGCGCTGAGGGATGCTCCCAAAAGCTTTCTGATTGGACGCTGGGGAGCGTTCCCACACAGGCTCCGTCGGTACCGACGTACCCATATGTGAAGACTCATTCCTGCTTGTTCCTAGAGATCACTGCTCCTCACCCGCAATAGGGGTTCGAGAGTAGTGCTTGTCTCAATGCTAACTGTGAAGCAGCTCTCTCGGCCCTCTGAGCAAAGTGCCTCCATCTTTTTTCTTTGTTTGTTTATCTCAATCAGCTCACCATGCGCGGTACTCTCAGAAGCAGGGAGGAGGGGGAGGGAGGAGGCTTAACCACCACAGAGTCAATGCCCAAAGAAAAAAAAATTAAAGAAAAAGTCTTTCTAGTTGTCCCTTCAGTGAATCCTGACTCAGAATCACCTGCTCCAGCTGCTTGGAGACTGAGCTTATTGGGGGCTGGGGGTGGTGCCTGCTGCCTAAGTATCTTGATGTCAAAGTTGCAATATGCTCAGTCTCCAAGCTGCTGGAAGAGGTGCAGGACTGGACTGGAGGGACGATAATTATGCAAACATTTTACTTCCTTAAGGCACCTTGTGACAAATTATAATCTCTCAACTGAGACAAAATGAAGGTTTCAGAAAAAGAGGATTATTCTTTTTTTTGTAGATATAATAGCCATACACCTCCTTCCAAATACCTATGAAGGACATGCAAATAGACATGCACATGAACAACAAAGAATTATATGATGGGAACAGTTGTGCAGTGTAAGACAATAGCAGTTCAATGCTAGCAGAAATTCCTCAGAGAGATGATAAAATCCTCTAATAAGAGAGATTCAAAGACTAGATTAGAAAAATATTTGCTGGGGATTGTTAAAAGTAGAGTTGATATATTGAAGAAACTTGCACAGGATGACAGTGCCTTATCTCCTTGATAGTTAAATAAAAAGAAAAACAAAAAAGGAAAATAAAAAAAAAGTGTTCTCTTTTTAATTTGTGAAGGTAAAAACCATCATCAGAAATGGAGCTTCTCTCATCAGGTAACAATCAACCCCAACCCTGGCCCCCCTTGATTTCTCTCTCACTTTCTTTCTCACCCTAAAAAAAGGGAGTTCCTCACGCACCTTATCTAATCTCATCCACATCACGCTCCTCCCCCTTTCCGCCCTCCCTCACTCATCCCGAGATATCAACCCCAACCTCATCTCCAAAATGAAATTCTCACACAACCTACCTGAAATCATTAATATCACCCCTCACTTCCCCTCCCTCAGGTCACTCTTGGAGGACACACACACCAAGACATATCCACCCGCACCCTGCTCCCTCCAAATCTCTGCACTACTCTAGAAATAGACCCTCACGTTACTCTGATAATACATCCTCACATAACTTATCCAACCTTATCAATATCCCTCTCCTTCCCCCCTCCACTCTCCCGTTTTCATGTGTCCTATGGAACGCATACTCAGTCACTAAAAAACTTCCTTTTATTCACGACCTCTATCTCTAATGCCCTACATCTTCTTGCCCTGACTGAGACCTGGCTCCCCCCTGACAACGCTGCATCCATTGCTTCCCTCTGCTATGGGGGCAACCAGTTCTCCCATACACCTCGAGCTACCGGTCGCGGTGGTGGTGTTGGCCTCCTACTCTCTCCCTCCTGCCAATTCCAACCCCTCCTGCTACCTCAGTCACACTCCCCCCTCTCCTTTGAAGTCCACTCCATTCGCCTCCTCACACCACTTCACAATCTTTTTCTCTCTAATGCCCTACACCTTCTTGCCTTGACCGAGACCTGGCTTCTCCCAGACGATACCGCTTCCATTGACTCTCTCTGCTATGGGGGCTACCAGTTCTCCCATACACCTCGATCTACTGGTCGTGGTGGTGGCGTTGGCCTCCTTCTCGTTCCCTCCTGCCAATTCCTACACTATCCTCAGCTCTTGACACCCTTGCCCCACTCACCCCACGTCCTGTCAAACGATCTACTCCCCAACCCTGGCTCTCACCCACAACCCGCTATCTACGCATCTGCGCCCGTTCTACTGAATGGGCTTGGTCCAAATCCCACTCCCTAGAGGACCTTCTACACTTCAAATTCATGCTTAGTTCCTTCCAGTCAGCCATAGCACTTGCCAAACAAGACTACTACATCCATCTGACCAACTCCCTTGCCTCTGATCTTTGCCGTCTCTAACACCCTTAATTCTCTCCTCAAGGTCCCCCTGCCACCAGTCCCGCCCTCCCTCTTTGCCCAAACCCTAGCCGACTACTTCCATGACAAAATCCACAAGTTTACCCTCCAATTCCCCATCCCTTCATCTACCTCCCCCCTCCCCAATTCTCCCCCCGCTACCCTCTCCTCCTTCCCTCCAATCTCTGAAGAAACCGCACTCCTTACCTCCTCCAAACCCACCACCTGTTCACCGACCCTATCCCCACCCATCTCCCACACCCCATCTCCCCCACATCTCTCATATCCTCAACCTTTCGCTCTCCACTACAACTGTCCCCGCTGACTTCAAGCATGCTGTTGTCACACCCCTCCTCAAGAAACCCTCGCTTGATCCCACATGTCTTTCTAATTATCGATCCATCTCCCTCCTTCCCTTCATATCTAGACTACTTGAACGAGCAGTCCACCGTCGCTGCCTCGACTTCCTCACCTCCCAGGCCCTCTTGGACTCACTACAATCCAGATTCCGTCCTCTACACGCCACTGAAACGGCTCTCACAAAAGTCTCCAATGACCTGTTCCTGGCTAAATCTAATGGGCTCTACTCTATCCTCATCCTTCTTGACCTCTCTGCTGCATTTGACACCGTTGACCACAATCTTCTCCTCACCACCCTCTCCTCGCTTGGCTTCAAGGACTCCATGCTATCCTAGTTCTCCTCCTACCTCTCCCATCGCTCATTCAGTGTATGCTCTGGTGGCTCCTCCTCCCCCCCTACCCCGCTCCATGTAGAATAATACAGAGCATAGGTCAGTTCAGTGCAAGGCATAAGATAAGGATAGAAGTCAGGATCTGAAAGCAATGGTGAAGAGGTGGGTCTTCAATCTGGATTTGAAGAGGGCCAGGGATCCATCTTGGGCCCCCTCCTTTTCTCTCTCTCTCTATACCCAGGGCCTTGGCGTGCTTATCTCCTCCCATGGCTTCCAGTATCATCTTTATGCCGATGACTCCCAGATCTACCTCTCTACACCTGATATTTCTCCGGCAACCCAGTCCAAGATCTCTGCCTGCCTTTCCAACATCGCCGCTTGGATGTCTCATCATTGATTGAAACTGAATATGACAAAGACTGAACTCCTTAACTTTCCCCCAAATTCCCCCTTTCTCAGTCTATGTGGACAGATCCACTATCCTTCCTGTTCCTTCGGCCCGCATTCTAGGGGTTATCTTTGATACCTCTCTCTCCTCCTCTGCACATAGCCAGCTTGTAGCTAAAGCCTGCCGCTTCTTTCTCTACAACATTAGCAAAATCCACCCCTCCCTCTCTGAACACACTACCAAAACCCTTATCCACTCCTTAATCTCCTCGACTATTGCAACCTACTCCTTGCGGGTCTCCCCATGAGCCACTTCCTTCCCCTTCAATCTATACAAAATCATGCTGCTCGTCCCGCCATGCCCACATTACTCCACTTCTCAAGTCACTTCACTGGCTCCCTTGTCCAAGTCCAAATCCAGTTCAAGCTTCTCCTACTGACCTATAAATGTATTCATTCTGCAGCCCCTCAATACCTCTTATCTCTTGTCTCTCCCTACGTCCCCTCTCGGAACCTGTGCTCCGCTAGCAAATTACTTCTATCTATGGCTTTCACCTGCACCGCCAACTCCCAACTTCGCTCTTTCCACCTCGCTGCACCCTACGCCTGGAACAGCCTACCTGTGTCTGTACGCAGGGCACCCTCCATGACCCTCTTCAAATCCAGATTGAAGACCCACCTCTTCACCATTGCTTTCAGATCCTGACTTCTATCCTTATCTTATGCCTTGCACTGAACTGACCTGTAAGGGGAAATCAGTTTCTTGTTATACAAAGGGACCAGGAGGCCCATCTGTGAATACCTAGATAGAAAGGAATGTGTTGTGCTAAGACAAGATTCAGTGATCTTCACAGAGACAGGTACCAGTTTGTACGATTGCTAATTAGCAATAGCAGGTGCAGGGCTATGCTGCTGGGATGGGTTTATGACGTATATGTTTTTTGATACTGTAAAAAAGATAGACTGCACTTCTAACGTACGGAATAAACTTACATGCTACTTATGTGTGTGTGTGTTTGTTCCCCTGGGATCCCAGACAGAGAAAATAACGTAATTCCTCGACCCAGAGAATTAGAGGACGTCCCAAGGGTAAGTGCTGGGAAAGGAAAGAACAGATACCCTGACATGACCTATGCTCTGTATTATTCTGATTAGATTGTAAGCTCCGATGAGCATGATTCTGTCGGGTAGGGACCGTCTTTTGTATGTGGGCTGCCTCTTGTATGTTAGCTGTGCGTGCGTGGCGCTCTACAAGTGCTAAATAGTAGTAGTAGTAGAATTTAGTGACGAAGTATTGCAATGACCGTGCAGAAATGCTTTCCTCTATCCAATGAGACTTGGTTAAGTGCTCCCCCAAAATGCACAAAGCACCTGCCACTCAATGAATAAAAGAAGAAAACACCTATAGATTTGCATTTAACATAGTAATCTCCTTACACTTTATTAACAGTAAAGCACAGTTACTTACCTGTAACAGGTGATCTCTGGGAACAGCAGGAATTAGTCCTCACATATGGGTACGTCGGTACCGACGGAGCCTGCGCGGGAAAGCTCCCCAGCTTCCTAGAATGGAAGCTTTTGGGACCTCCCACTGCACATGCGCACTGCCTTCCCGCCTTCCTGAACAGCTCTCCTCAGTTTCGAGTTTATAGCTGAGTCAATAGAGAGAGGACAGGAAGATAGATAGATAAAAGATACAACTCCTAGGGGAGGTGGGTGGGTTGTGAGGACTAATTCCTGCTGTTCCCAGAGATCACCTGTTACAGGTAAGTAACTGTGCTATCTCCAGGAACAAGCAGGAATAAGTCCTCACATATGGGGACTCCCTAGCTTAGATGCGTGGGATCCCCTGTCAAGGTTCGCCATCTTCGTATGGATCTCAGGCATCCATCCTGGGAAGGTGGGCAGGAGTTGTCTAAGAATGGAACAGGTGTTTGAGGACAGCCTGGCCAAACAAGGCATCCCGGCGGGAGTCCTTGTCCAAACAGTAATGGGCTGTGAAGGTATGAACCGAGGCCCAGGTAGCGGCTCGACAGATCTGATCAATGGAAACAGAGTGCAGATGAGCCATAGAAGTTGCCATGGCTCTCACATTGTGAGCTGTGACATGGCCTTCCAGAGGAATGTTTTTACTCTGGTAAGCAAAGGAAATACACTGAGCAATCCAATTGGAAAGTGTACGCTTGGAGACTGGAAGTCCCAAATGTGAAGGATCAAAAGCCACGAAAAGTTGAGAAGACTTTCGATGTGGCTGAGTCCTATTAAGGTAAAAGGCTAGAGCTCTTTTACAATCCAGAGTATGAAGGTTCCTCTCTGCACTGGAGGCATGAGGAGCCGGAAAAAATACAGGTAGATATACCTCTTGATTAAGATGAAAAGGCGAGACCACTTTAGGCATAAAGTGGGGATTCGTCCTAAGGACCACCTTGTCATGATGAAATCTTGTATAAGGTGGATTAGCCACTAGAGCTTGCAGTTCGCTGATGCGACGAGCAGAAGTGACTGCAATTAGGAATAGTACCTTCCAGGAAAGAAATTTCAAGGAGGTAGAAAATAACGGCTCAAAAGGTGGCTTCATAAGCTGACCAAGCACTAGATTCAAATCCCATGCGACCGGGGGGGGGTCTGATGGGAGGTTTAGTGAGGGTCAGGCCTCTCATGAATCTTGCAACAAGAGGGTGAGAGGAGATAGGTTGTCCATTTACAGGTTTCAGGGATGCTGAAATAGCACTTAAATGGACTCTTACAGAATTCGTCTTAAGGCCTGCATTGGAAAGATGCAGGAGATAGTCTAAGAGGGAATTCAAAGGAAGTGCCAGAGGGTCAAGGCCCTGCTGAGCACACCAAATGGAAAAACGTTTCCATTTGAAAGCATAAGACCGCCTCGTGGAAGGTTTCCTAGAGGCATGAAGGATATCTTTCACAGGTTGAGAAAGATTAAAGTCTTGAAGACTTAAGCCTTCAGTAACCAAGCTCGGAGATGTAGGGATTTGGGGTTTGGGTGCCACAAAGTCCCGTCCTCCTGAGACAGAAGGTCTGGTGCAGCTCCTAAGTCCAGGGAGGATCCCTGGGAGAGCTGTAGAAGCAGAGGGAACCACACTTGGCGTGGCCAGCGTGGAGCTATGAGGATCATAGAGCCGTGATCTCTATGGAGTTTGAACAGAGTCTTGGGAATCAGCGGAATGGGTGGAAAGGCATATAGGAACGCCTGACCCCAATGGAGGAGAAAGGCGTCCGTGGCCTGAGCTTCCTGACACGGAGTCCTGGAACAGAACCGGGGAAGTTTGGCATTCCACGGACTTGCAAAGAGGTCTATGTCCGGGGTCCCCCATTCCTGAAAGATTCTGGTTATCTGGTCCACGTGTAGGGACCACTCGTGTGGCAGCAGAACTCGACTGAGCCTGTCTGCTCGAGTGTTTTGAACTCCTGGAAGGTACACTGCTAGCAGATGAATTTGGTGCTCTCTGGCGAAGGCCCATAATCTGAGAGCTTCGTTGCAAAGCGACAGAGAGCCCGTCCCTCCTTGTTTGTTTATGTAAAACATGGCCACCTGATTGTCTGTCTGAACCAGGACAGTCAGGTTGGCAAGGAGGGTATGGAAGACCTTGAGGGCAAGGTAAATTGCTCGCAGTTCCAGGAGGTTGATATGAAGGGTGGCCTCCTGTGGAGACCAAGTGCCCTGAGTGGAGAGAGTTAGCAGATGGGCTCCCCACCCCAATTGGGAGGCATCTGTTGTGAGGGTTGCTTGGGGTAGCAAGGGCTGAAAGGGAGCCCCCAACAACAGATTCTTGGTGGATATCCACCAATGGAGGGACCAAGACAGACGGTTTGAGGTTTGTATTTGGTCTGAGAGTGCTCCCGACGCCTGAGTCCACTGGGTGGCCAGGGTCCATTGAGCTGCTCTCATATGAAGACGAGCGTAGGGCACCACATGTACTGTGGAGGCCATATGGCCCAGGAGGCGTAGCATTTCCCTGGCTGTCAAGTGAGTACTGGACTGGGCTTGGGATGCCAAGCTCAGCAGACGCTGACCCCGAACCAGTGGAAGGTAGGCTCTTGCAGTGGTGGTGTCCAACTGGGCCCCTATGAATTCTAGAGACTGAGTAGGGCTGAGTTGAGACTTGGGAAGGTTTACCACCAGTCCCAGATACTGCAGAAGGCTCCTTGTGCGGTCTAGGGAAATCTGGGCCTGCGACTGAGTTGGAGCTCGAATGAGCCAGTCGTCCAGATATGGGAATACGAAAATTCCCATGCTTCTGAGAAATGCGGCTACGACTGCCATGCATTTGGTAAAGACTCTTGGGGCAGAGGCGAGACCGAAGGGAAGTACTCTGTATTGGTAATGACTTCCCTTGAACAGAAAGCGAAGATATTTTCTGTGGGATGGATGGATGAGTAGATGTGTATACGCATCCTGCAGGTCTAGAGAACAAAGCCAGTCCTGACTCTGAAGGTATGGAAGGAGAATGCCCAAAGAGAGCATTTTGAATTTCTCCTTGTACAGAAATTTGTTCAATTCTCTCAGATCTAGGATTGGTCTGAATCCCCCTGTCTTCTTTGGAATGAGAAAATAGGGGGAGTAGAAACCTGACCCTTGTTGATGAAGAGGAACCTCTTCTATGGCCCCTTGGGCAAGCAGAGAAGAGATCTCCTGATCCAACAGGGCTAGGAGAGGAGATGGAGAATTGAAGGGTCTCACCATGTGATGAGGAGGAAGGTTGGAGAAATGAAGTTTGTAACCCTCTCGGATGATAGAGAGGGTCCATTGCTCTGTTGTGATCTGTTCCCATCTGGGAGCAAAGTGAGCTAACCTTCCAGGTATGGTGAGAGGTTCTGGTTGGTCCAGAACCAGGAATGGCAAGTTCTCTAGGGGCAAGTCAAAACCCCTGAGGGGGTGGAGCCTGTTGAGCTGCAGTAGCTGCTGCAGGCTTTGCTCTTGCTTGTTTCGTTTGCTGACGTTTAGCCGCAAAACGAGGTTGAGAAGATTGCTGGCCAGTATTGGAAGCATATCTGGCCTTCTTATAATAAGGCCTCTTGAAAGACTTCTTCTTAGTGGGAGTAGAAGTGGACTTAGAAAGTCTCTCTAAGGTGGCATTTTCAGCGTCCATTTGAGTGGCCTTAACTTGCCACTCTGCACCGAATAAGTTCTCACCTGTACAGGGCAGATTCCGTAAGCCATCTAGAACCCAGGGTTCCAGATCAGAAGCCTGGAGCCAAGCCAGGCGTCTGGCTGCAATAGCAATGCCAGAAGCTCTGCTGGCTCCTTCGAAGGAATCAAAGGCAGCTCTGTTGGAGAACTTAGAAACATCTAAAAGTTGTTTCACAACAGAAAGGAAGTCCTCCTGTTTATCCTCAGGGATACAGGAGGCAAAATGCCGTACTTTCTTGGCAAGTTCCCCTAGGAACATGCCCATATAGAGGCTGTAGGAATTAATCCTGGCTATAAGCATACTAGCCTGGAAGATTTTCCTACCAAAAGAGTCCAGTGTCTTACATTCCCTTCCTGGAGGTGTAGAAGAGTGCCTTTTAGTACTCTTGATCTTTTTCATTGCAGACTTTACCACAATGGAGTGGTGAGGCAATTGAGTTTTCTGAAAACCAGGAGAAGGAGGGACCCGATACATGGTGTCCAACCTACGGGAATAAGGAGACAGAGTTAAAGGGTTCTCCCAGAAATCCATCAATTGTTCTTGAAGGATTTCATGGATAGGCAGAGTAACTGCTTCTTTAGGAGACTTAGAGTATCCTAAAATATCCAATCTTTTTGACCTTGGTTCCCTTTCAGAGGAAGTAGTGATAGAAAGGCCTTTAGCCATTTCTAAAATAAAGTCCTGAAAGGACAAATCCTCTGGAGGAGACATTCTCCTTTTTGGAGAAGAAGGTTCCTCAGGAAGGTCAAGGGAGAGCTCTGCAGACTCATCAGAGGAGACAAAATCCTCAGAGGAATCGGTGTATTCTCTAGTTTCCTCCAACGCACGATACGCATACCGATCGGTATCGACATCGGGCGTACCGGGTATGGAAGCGGTATGGAGCGAAAGCCCATACGGTACCGATTTGCGTTTAGAAGAGGAAGGCCTGGGTTCCGGCATGGCGGACGATACCGGAACCGGGCCCGGAACCGCTGGAAGCGGTACCGATGGCGTTGCAGCTTTAATGAAAGCCATGACGGCCTGCTGCATGGATTGGACAGTATTGCCCATAGACGCCACGGCTGCCTGGATGTCGGTACCGGTATGGGCCGGTACCCCAGAGCAGTCCAACAGGTGATCTGTCGAGGCCGTGCCATCGATGTCAACCTGTAGCCCCTGTATTGGCGTTTTGGAAGGTAGGACTTCCCGCCGGGGCTGTTTGGCTGGGGCAGGGTCCTCAAAACTAAGAGCCTCTCGATGCTTTGAAGGAGATTTGCTCTTTGAGGACTTGCCCACAGAAGGTTTGGTTACCTGAGATCCATCCGGGGATGATGACCTGGATGACTGTGATGTTGGATTCTCTGAAGCAAACAGCACATGGAATTTGTTGGCCCGGTTCTGCAGCCCACGCTTAGACATTTGGGAGCAGGAAGGGCAGTCCGGAATGGAGTGGTCAGGCCCCAAACATTTAAGACACCATTCATGGGTGTCTGTGACTGATATTACAGCAGTACACTTGGTACACTTCTTAAATCCAGGGGCTGGCTTCTCCATGTGGAGAATTCGAGTAGGCCGGAGGGCCTAACTGAAGTGACCAAGTGCTGAAAAATAATAAAAGAAAAGAAAATAATTTTTCAAGAAAGAAAAAGGAAGACCGGCGATACCGGTATCGGTATGGGAAGGCAGGTACGCGGTCTAAAGAAACAAAACAAAAAACTACAATTTCTTCAGCGGTGACAGGATACACGACCTGCTGGCTCCGCGGAAAAAGAGAAACTGAGGAGAGCTGTTCAGGAAGGCGGGAAGGCAGTGCGCATGTGCAGTGGGAGGTCCCAAAAGCTTCCATTCTAGGAAGCTGGGGAGCTTTCCCGCGCAGGCTCCGTCGGTACCGACGTACCCATATGTGAGGACTTATTCCTGCTTGTTCCTGGAGATAGTAATAAACATGCCCTGAAATTCCCTACTATAAAGTCTAGTATAAGAAGACAACGACATGTTTAGCGGGTATAGGCGCCAGCAGACTTAACACTTCCCAAAACTTGCCTCGACATTCTAGTCCACTTCAAAACATTCTGCAAACTTGCTGACAGTTAAGTGACTTACTTCTTTAACCACCTTTGCTGGAATGATGGCCTCGCAGACGACAGACTTGCCTCTTCCCTCTATCCAGTTGACAGCAGCAGCTTTTTTGTCTGTGCAGTAGTTGCCGCTAACAGCCAGCACTTGTAGTTCTGGAAACTCTTCATGCAGTCTTGCGAGTGCGTGCTCTGTGCCCTGTTGGAGGGAGGTGGATGAAAGATGAGCCCCGTGAACCGATTAACAGTGGATTAAAAAAAAAAATCCCTTTGCCTGTTAACTCCCAGCCTGCTCTCTCTGTAGTCTGCAGCACAGAGATGAGCTAGTGGTTTGTTATCCTTTGATATTGTGACCACACTCAAACCAGGAAAACCATGCAAAGCAGTTACAACAGGCCCCAGCTTTTTCTTCCGAAAACAAAAGTTGCCGCATCAAGAACAAAATGACTCCAAATCAGTTTTTAATTTCTCTTAAGTTATGACAAAAAATAATGTAAAACCCCACTTAAATTGGTAGATAATGCAGCAGAGTTAATGTTTTTAGCTTGGTATTTAAATTGCACAGTAGCTCAACTGGCCTGTGTTTTGCTTATGAATTTACTGCGGGACTTTGTCCTATGAGCTCTCTGGCCCGTTTCCTTCCTCACAGAATGCAACCCTAAGAATCAGAGCATGTAAAGATAACAGACTAATCAGAGTGAGCCAAATTCAAATTCTGCTTTTGCCGTCTGATATAACCCCAGTTAGGTCACGACCTCCTGCTGCCTCAGGCACTCAGATTTACGCTTTTGGGGAAATGGATTTGTTGCATTTGTTTGTATGCCTTAGAAGTTATGACTAGATTAAAAATGTGATTTGTAAAAGAACAGAACAGATGTGCTGAAAAAAAACAAATCTTGTTTACCTTTGTTACCATGTTCATTCCCATTGCATCCCCAGTCTGGGACTGGAAACGGATATAAAGGTTGCGACCAGCCAAACTGACCTGAAGTTTTTCAAGACGAGCAAATCTGTAAGATACACATACCAAAGAATAAGTCATTCTTTACTCCTTTCCCTTCTGTCCTTTTCCCAGAAAGGAAGACTGTATAATTTTAGCAAGGTTGTTGTGCACATAATTTCTACAGTAAAACATGCTGGATGGAGAGCAAGAGTTCCTTCTCTCTTGCCAGAGAAGCCTTCGCACTAGCACCTGAATGCATGCCAGCCATTTTGAGGGTCAGAGAAGTGCCTCAAATTTGCTTTAGCAGCACTTAAAGGCTGATATAGAGGAGCTTTGTATTTGCTTTTTTAACAGCCAATATCATGAATGGCCATCTAACCACTGCAATCTCACACATGGATAGAAAAGCGTAGCTACTCACCTGTAACAGGTGTTCTCCAGGGACAGCAGGAATCAGTCCTCATTTATGGGGTGACGTTGGCACTGACTGAGCCCGCGCGGAGCAATTCCCCAGATTTCAAAGAAAGCCTTTGGGATTGCTGCCATGCATGCGTGGTCCTCTTCCTGCCCAAGGGTGCCATCTTGCTCAGTCAGGTCCCTTAGCTTGAGCCCTACCAAGCAGATGGCAAGGGAAGGATAAAAATCCAGCAACTCAATAGGGGAGGCGGGAGGGTCGTGAGGACCAATTCCTACTGTCCCTGGAGAACACCCGTTACAGGTGAGTAACTATGCTTACTCCAGGAGCAAGCAGGAAGTCAGTCCTCACTTATGGGACTCCCTAGCTAAAGGCTACCGAACCTGTAACCAAAAAATACCCCCTCAAGGCCGTAAGCAGAAGCCGAAGCCCGAAGGAGCCCGAATCCTCGGGTCCACAGGGTGAAGCCCTTGGTAGCCGTGAAGAAGGGTCGGAGGGCAGGAGTTGCTTATACCCAGAACAAATTACGGAGTACAGCCTGGCCGAAGGCGCTGTCCCGGTGGGACTCCCTCTCCAGGTAGTAGTGGGCAGCGAAGGTGTTCATGGAAGACCAGGTCGCCGCCCGGCAGATGTCCATCATGGGCACGGAGCGCAGCAAGGCCACCAAGGCTGCTTTGGCTCGGACCCCATGTAAAGTGACTCGACGATCCAGAGGGACACCCGCCTTTGCATAGGCGAACGCGATGCAGTCCGCAACCCAAATGGAGAGGGTGCGCTTGGTGACTGCTTGCTCCTGCCTATTGGGATCGTAGGTCACGAAAAGTCTGTCAGACCTGCGATGAGTCTGGGTACGCTGCAAGTAGAAGGCGACGGCCCGCTTGCAGTCGAGGGTGTGGAGAGCTGCTGATGCCCGATTGGCATGGGGCCCTCAGGAAGGAGGTCAGGAACACTATCTCTTGGTTGAGATGAAAGGCTGACACGACCTTGGGTAAGAATTTAAGATGGGTCCGGAGGACCACCCTGTTCCGATAAAACCTGGTGTAAGGAGCACTACCAAGAAAACCCAGGAGCTTCTGGGTCACCAGGAGTCAGGACTGACTCTAAGGCACACATTGCATTTTGCAAGGAGCACCAGCTATGAGCGCCTGAAGCTCACTGACTCGGCGAGTCAAGGTCAGTGCCACCAGGAAGGCCACCTTCCAGGACAAGTGCCGGAGTGAACATGTCGCCATCGGCTTGAAGGATGGACGAGTGAGCTGCGTGAGCACCACGTTCAAGTCCCATTCCACCGGAGGGGACGGATGGGTGGCTTGGATAACAGAAGGCCCCACATGAAGCGGGAAACTAGTGGCTGCCCCGAGAGAGGCTTTCCCTCGATAAGGAGATGATTAGCCAATATGGTGCTCAAATAAACTCTAACAGAGTTAGACTTCAGCCTTTCCCTCGAGAGGAGGAGGTGGTACTGGAGGACCCACCGAACCGGGCACAAGAAGGGGTTGATCTGATGTTCCAAGCACCAGATGGAGAAGCGTTTCCACTTAAACACGTAAGCCCGCCCAGTGGAGTCCTTCCTCGAGGCAAGGAGGATTTCCTCGACCTCCTACAGAAGGGCCAGAGAGGCTAGAGAGACCCGTTCAGCCGCCAGGCCATGAGGGATAGGGAGGGTAGGTTCGGGTGTAGTACTCAACCCTCCTCCTGTGTTAGTAAGTCCCTGGCAGAGCCCAGGGGAATCGAAGGCTCCAACGACAGCCGGAGCAGGAGTGGGAACCAAGACTACTGAGGCCACAAGGGGGCCACGAAAATCAGCGATGCCCCGTCCCACTGAACCTTGAACAGAGTCCTTGCAATGAGGGGGAAAGGAGGGAATGCATCGGGGGACCTCCCTGCCCGGGTGTGGCACCGGGCCGCAGAAGCGAGGGAGCTGTGTGTTCTGGGGGCTGGCGAAGAGGTCCATCGCTGGAGTGCCCCAGCGTAGAAACGGCCAGCCTGCCACTATGGGATCCAGGCGCCACTCGTTGGGGAGAAGGATTCTGCTGAGTCTGTCTGCCAGACCAGACCATTCTCCTGAACCTTGAGGGACATCCTGTGTTGGGCGGCGAAAGAGCAGATGAGGACCGCTTCCCTGCAGAGGGAGCACGACCCTGTGCCCCCCCCTTTGGTGATGTAGAACATCGCTACCCGGTTTTCAGTCTGTACCAGAACCGACTTCCCGCTGAGAGGATCCTCGAAGGCCCTCAGGGCCCACTGGATGGCCCTGAGCTTGAGCAGGTTTATCTGCTGCTGAGCCTCCAAGGGCAGCCATTGCCCCTGCATGCAAAGAGATTCGCAATGGGCTCCCCACCCTAACAGGGAAGCGTCTGTGGTCAGCACCACATCGTGCTGTGGGGCCTGGAAGGGCAATCCCCGCAGGAGGTTGAGGGGGTTTTGCCACCAGTTCAGGGACAAATGAAGGTCAGGAAGAACCCTGAAAGGGTCCCTGATGTTTCGAGGGATTGATTCCATTGGGAACTGACACATCACTGGGCCGTCTGCATGTGGAGGCGGGAGTGAGGAATAACATGCACAGTTGAGGCCCTGTGGCCCAAGAGACGTAGCATGGACCGAGCAGTGACCTGGTGGGCACTTTGAACACGAGCCGCCAGAGCTCGGAGGCGGGTGGAGCGATCCACTGGCAAGAAGGCAATGGCCTGCCAAGTATCAAGGCGCGCCCCGATGAATTTGAGAGCCTGTGCTGGCTCGAGGTGGGACTTTGGGTAGTTGACCAAGAACCCCAAGCTCTCCAAGAGGAGGACAGTGCATGATATCGCTTTCCGGGACTTGAATGGAGAAGCCTGTAATGAGCCAGTCAGTCATTGAGGTAGGGAAACACCGGCACGCCCCAGCACCAAAGGTGAGCAGCGGCCACAACGAGGCACTTCGTGAAGACCCATGGGGCAGATGCAAGGCTGAAGGGGAGCACCCTGAACTGGAAATGCTCTCCCAGCACCCTGAAACGCAGGTATTGCCTATGTTGGGGGTGGATCAAGATATGGGCATAAGCGTCCTTCAGATCCAAGGAGCATAGCCAGTTGACCTGCCAGAGAAAGGACAGAAGCACACCAAGAGATAGCATCTTGAATTTCTCCCGCACCAGAAGTTGTTCAGCTTGCGGAGGTCAAGGATGGGCCGAAGACTCCCCATCTTTTTCGGGATGAGGAAGTACCGGGAGTAAAAGCCCCGACCTCGAAGGTGGGGAGGGACCTTATCAACTGCCCATTGGGCAAGGAAGGAGTGTAATTCCCACTGCAGAAAAAGCTGGTGTGCAGGGAGTCAAGGAGGCTCTGCCGGGGAGAAAGGGGGTGGAAGCGATAGCCCTCCTGGATGACTTGGAGGACCCAGGTGTCCGAGGTGATAAGCGCCCATGATGGGACGAAGCAAGACAGGCATCCCCCCACTGGCTGCTGTATTGCCGATGCCGCTGGCGTCAAAACCCCTGAGGGGGTTGTGGGGAAGCCGACGTCTGGGCTTTCGGGCCCTTTGGTTTACGGTGGCCCTGGCCGGGCTTCCCTTCCGCGAGAGTGGCTGGGTATGGCAGATAGCCATGGAACTGGAGGCCTTTCCTGGGGAAGAGGGGCTTCTTGGTAGGCTGTTTCTTTCGAGGCAGCATAGAGGTTTTGCGGGAGAGACGGGTCCTAGTGACATACTGCGTCTCGATCTCCGCAGCCTTCTCCATCGGCTTACCAAAACGTTGTTCACCGAGGCAAGGCACGTCCAGGAGCTTCTCCTGCACCCACTGCTCCAAATCCGAAGATTGGAGTCAAACCTGGCGGTGGGCTCCGATGTCCGCAGCTGCAACCCGAGCCTATGTCTCAAAGCCATCATAGGAGGCTCGAGAAATATACTTGGAGCAGTCAGCCACTGATTTCAAAAGGGTGCGGAACCTGTCCAGGGGCTCGCCCTAGAGGCAGGCCTGCAGAGAAACGTCAAAGTTCCTTTGCCAAGTTGCGGAGGAACATACCAATATATAATTGGTATGCCTGGATGCGACAAGAGAACATGGAACCTTGATAGGTACCGATGAGTGGGACTTCAGGCTTTTCTGCTTCCTCATGGCCGATTCCACCACCATCGAGGTGTGTGGAAGTTGGGTCTTTCGGAAGCCTGGCCCACGCTGCACCTTGTACATTGTGTCAAGGCACTTGCTCACAATGGGAACCGAGGTCGGGGTCTCCTACACATGGAGCAATAGCCAAGATAGGATCGGCGGCACCGGCACAGTGAGGGATTCCCTGGGCGGGGGGCCTCATACTGAAGAATATGGAGTTCTTCAGCACGAGGATCCTCATCGGCCTGGGTGACCAGGTTGAGGGCCTGAGCCATTCCCAAACAAACACCAAAAAGGAGGTGCCCTTGGGCAGTAAATGCTGCTGGAGACCAAGCGGCGAGGGGTCAGACGGGAGATCCTGGTGGGTGCGGGACTCCGGGGAGGTGTCCCCATCAGATTCCCAGTCCGAAAAATCGGTTGTGGGATCCGAGCCGGGTGGTTCGCCCTGTCCGATAGACGGCGGCCTGGACGATCTCGCCCCCGAGGAACAGGACAGCGAGCGAGACAGACGTCGAGGACCCTCAGAGGCCCATGGCTCTCGGGGGTTTCCTGGATGGATTTGGGTGTCCCACGCGAGGGACCTGCGGTCTCTGGGCACAGGTCAGCGAAGCTGGCCATGAGCGCCTGCTGGGAAGCAATGAACGCAGAAGAACTGCGTTCCAGCGCCAGCAAACAGGACTCCCACGTGGCCATGGGGACCTGGGATGCCGATACCGGGGTCACCGGATCAGGCGTCAAGGAGAAGATGGGGTCCTCACCTGAATGGCCCTCAGGAGACCGGGTGCCTTTGCCGGAGGCCTCCATTTCTCTGCGAGGTACCTTGTGGGGCTGCTCCTTGTCTGACTCTCAGGAACGTTGAAGGGGGCTAAGCGACTGCGCTCATGCTTGTCGGGGGCCCCAGACAGCGACTTTGAGGCCTTCTTTTTGCGCCGTTTCAGCTCAGTGAACCCCTGGTCAGATTGCCGCCTGGAACGCGGTGCTACAGGGGAAGAACCCACCGGAGGAGAGAGACCACCAAGGGTGCCACTGGAGACTCCAAGGCGGCCTTTCGAAAAATGTCTTCGGACTTCTGCTTACGGCTGAGCAGGGCCTTAGAGGACATTTTCTTATAGAGCAAACAGAGCTCTGGATCATGATCGGCTCCCAGACACCTTAGACAAGTCATGAGTGTCCGTAAGCGACATGTTCTAGAGCATCTATCGCATTTTTTAAAAAATGGGGGCCATGGGGGCAAAAACAACCCCTGCGAGGTCGAAGACCCACGCGGCCAGTGGTTAGGAAGAAAAAAGGGCACAAAGTCCATAAAGAAAAAAATTTTGGAAAGTTATCCCCGTAAGCTCCAAAAAGAGAGCAAGGGGAGTACGGGTAGAGGACCGGTGCAATCGGGAAAAAAGGATAAGAGCCTGTGAAGGCGAGGAAAACGAAACTTCTTCTGAGGGACGAGAAAATGCGTCCGAAGGACTCCGCGGAAAAAGGGAGACTGAGCAAGATGGCACCCTTGGGCGGGAAGAGGACCACGCATGCGTGGTAGCAATCCCAAAGGCTTTCTTTGAAAGCTGGTGAATTGCTCCGCGTGGGCTCCGTGGGTGCCGTCACCCATAAGTGAGGACCGACTTCCTGCTTGTTCCTGGAGAATGTATCTTAGCACTCTTTATTCGACGCATTGCCGATTCCACCACCATGAAATGGTGTGGCAATTGGGACACATTGGTACCTGGTACATGGTATCGAGTCGACAAGTATGGGGAGAGATGGTAAGGGGTATCTCCCACATATGAAGCATAAAGGTCATGAAGTATTCGATGGATAGGGAGCATAGGAGCCTCCTTTGGGGCTGTAGGGTATTGAAAATTGAGTTAGTCGGTCCTAGGCTCTCTCTCTGATGTCACTGTTATGGACAGACCCCTAAGCAACATCGTGAATAGAGTCTTGAAAAGACATCCTCTGGAGGGGACATGCGATGTGGCAAAGATGGGTCTTCCGGGATAGTTCTCATGTCTTGGGTATCGACCGATTCATCATCCGAAGATTCAAAATATTGACGGGCAGGGTGTTCCCGCTCCGCATGAACTCTGTACCAATCAAAAACGGTAGCCGAGGCTTGCAGTGTCAGAACCTCTGTACCGGAAACGGATTTGAGGGCTGGCATGGGCGGTAGCATGGTTAGCGGCACAAAAGTCGATGCAGGTTGTATCGGTACCTCAGCCGGTACCGACGCCTGCAGAACTGATTGTAAGGGTTTTACTGGCACAGAGGCCGCCAGTAAGGCCGCTAAGCTCTGCTCAATGGCCAGGATATGTTGATCCATGGAGCTTGCTTGGGTATCAGTACTGGAATTTCAGGCCACGATCCATGAGCATAGTACCAGGAGCTCTCCAGAGGTGGAGGCTTCGGGAGCATCCTGCGACCCCACTAAGGCTTTGGAGGGAAGGTCTTCCCACCAGGGTTGTTTGGCTGGCGTGTCCCCCTCCAGGGCAACGCCAGAGGCATCTCGATACTTAGGAGATCTACCCTTGGAGGGACGGCCAGCCTTCGATGAAGACTTAAGTTTTGATACCTGAGAGCATTGGGAGGAAGATGAAGCTCTCGATGATGATGATGCTAAAGAAACTGCATCAGAGGCAGAGTGTGCCCAGCTTTGCAGCTCAATTCTGTAGGCCTCTCTTTGTCATCTTCCTACAGAGAGGACACACTGACAGCTGATGATCCGGCCCTAAGCATTTCAGACACCAGTCATGGGTATCTGTGGCCAAAATGGTACCGCCACATTTGGAACACTTTTTAAGACCACTGGATGGTTTTTCCATTTTGTATCTGACAAAAAGGAAGGCCTAAGCCTAAGATGGTGCCGATGCACCCAAAGGGAAAAGAATAATTCTTTCCCTCACAGAATTTTTTTTTTTTTTTGAAAGAAAGAGAAAAAAAGAAAGCACCAATGGCAGTCGGTACCAGCGTTGATGGGAAGTCAGACACAACCAAAAAATATATGAAAGATAAATTTTCTGTGGTGACAGGAATTGCTTCTTGTTGGCTCCATGAAAAATGAAGAACTGAGGAGGGAGAGCTAGAAAGGCAGCTTATGCAGATGCAGTGGGATGCTTCCAAAGGCTTTCCTACTGGGCACTGGGGAGCATTCCCGCACGGGCTCCATTGGTACCGACAGAAGACTACATTCCTGCTTGATCCTGGAGATACTTGTTTAAGGGAAATAATTAAAAACATGGGTTTTAAACAGGACAATAAGGTGTTAGGGTTTAAAAGCAGCCTCAAAAAAGCAGGCTTTTAGAATGGATTTGAATAGGACCAGACATGAAAGACTTATGTACTGACTTAGGAAGTCTATTCCAGGCATATGGCATAGCAAGGTGGAAGGAACGGAGTTCGTGGTTGAAGAAGAGGATACAGATAAGAATGATCTGCCAGACAAGTTGGGTTCCTGAGGGATGCAGGCAAAGAGAAGAGAGGAGAGGTAATAAGGGAGCTCTGGAATGAATGCACTTGTACGTCAGTAAGAGAAGTTTAAACTGTATGTGGAAATGAATAGGGAGCTAATGAAATGAACTGAGAAGAACAGTTGAGTGTAGCGACACTGGTGAAATATTAGTCATACAGCTGAATTTTGTACAGACTGAAGAGGAGAGACGATACAGAGGAAGACTGGTGAGGAGCAGATTGCAGTAGTCTAAATGGGAGATGAGAGAGTGCATAAGGGTTATGATAGCATGTTCAGAAAAGAAGGGATACATTTTGCTGATGTTAGAAAGAAATGATAGGTTTAAGCTGTGTCTGTGGATATGTGCAGAGAATGGGATCGACTTTGATTACTCTCCCTATGTTATGAGCTGAGGAGACAGGAAAGATAACAGTGTTATTCACAGAAACAGAATGGAGAAAGAGGAAAGATGGGTTTAGGGGTAAAGATAAGAAGCTCTGTCTTGGCCATGTTCAGTTTCAGATGATGGTGGGACATCCAGGCATCAATGTCAGACAAGTGGGCTGAGATTTGGGACTAGATTCCTGGAGAAATTTCTGATGCAGAGGGGTATATCTGAACACCATCAGCATAACGATGGTACTGAAAACCATGGGAGGAGATCAGAGCACCAAGTTAGCAAGTATAGAGATGAGAAGGGGGTCTGAAGACAGCCCTGAGGTACATCGACAGAGTGGGACAGCAGAGTACACGCTGTTATTCACCTTTTTGAAATTAATAGAGTATACATTTTTTGGAAAGCATCATAAAGTTACACAAAGTTTCACTGAAGACTTTTTAAAAAAGCTAAATTATCACCCTCAGACACTAAGCTAAATGATAATAAAGGCAGATTGAACAGGAAAAGGGTGTAATAAAAATACTTCTGTGCTTTGCTAATGAAATACTTACCTACTGGTGCTATCAAAGGCCTCTTTAATGACCTTTAAGCCCTCTGGACTTTCCAGCCAACCCTTCACCTCTGCAGCATAACAGGCAGTGGGCAACCTCACAACAGGCCCACGAGTCATTCCATCTGCTAGGACACGGCTCCTTGCTCCTCCACCAAGCTAACATGAAAGTAAACACACCTTTTAGTAAATGGAAATCTTTCATAAATGATTTTTTATCAAGTTCATTTTTCAAAAAAACTGTCATCTTGCTCTGGATTTGCTTTCATTAAGAAATTAGTTGCTACCTTCAGTTTTTTTCCCCTATTCTCTTTCATGGGCCAAGTATTGCAGCAACCTCATATGTCTAAAGGCACAAATTCCTTAGTGACTTTGTAGGCACCTATTTTACCATACAAACGGTAATTGTAGGCTTTCTCCCCAGGACTGAGCACTACATCAGCAGAAAGCATTCAAGAGGGCAACAAAATTGTAGGCTCTTGTGGAAGTTGATTTAGAAGACATTAGGTTACCATATTTTCAGCCAATACTTGAGTGTTCAATTAATTTCATCACATGGCAGTTATAAACCTCCAAGATCATCAGCCATCCATGGTTTGTGAGCTCCATCACCTTGGAATTTCTGTGGCTTTACTCTAAAATAAATGCTTCCATTCTGTACTTGTGGGAAATGCCACATAGTGGCATTCCACGTAAATGGTAAGCAGAGTAACATACACATCAAAAGGGTTAAGTGGCACATTCAAAAATGTTCACCAAGCTCTACAAATTATTTCTTTTTAATGAACTGTGATAGCTCTGCCACTTTAGAGGCAGTCAATTTATAAAGAAAGGCAAATTGCTTTATATATATATTATATATATATTGAAACTCACAAATATTGCTCTGCAGCCCCGGTTTGTGCTAGCCACCAGACAGCCTTCTGTTGTTGCCAGAGGCACTTGAAATTCTTTATTATCCAAGAGAAGTGGCCCAGCCACACCGACTGGAATGGGCATGTAGCCGATCACATTTTCACAACATGCTCCCATCACCTAAAGAAGGCCAATGTAACAGGTATTAGATGGTACTCACAAAGCTCCTTACCAGAGCCAGTGCAGAACACATAGCGCTCACATGTTAAAAATCGCCAGCATTCTCTAGTAAAATGAATAACTGAGCTGCTTTTTAAATCTAAAGTGATAACTGTGGAGTTTTACACACGAGCAAACCATTACTCTGAAGAAAGCATCAAAACGATATAAAAATGAATTCACAACTCACCAATGAGTAGTTGTAATGCTGGTACGGCAAATTCTGAAGAGCTGTTGGTACAGCCAGTTTTTTGGATAACATCTTTCTCCTAATGGACACACCACGCTCAGGAGCCTCCATCTCATGTTCCAATTTATATGCAGGGATATGTTTAGCATTCACCAAGCTAATAACTTCTGCATCACTAAGGAATCTGGCACCCATCTGATAAGCAGAGAGCAATATGATTTCAACCTTACACTTTATGCTGGGCTATCCATTTTTGGCTGCTCAATATTATTCTATTTGCAATGTACTTTTCTAATTTCACATATCTGTCAAAAGCTTCATTCTCCTTTTCAAAAAGAGTACTATTACACTAAAATGTACTATGGGGAGATTGCTTCATATAGATTTTGGAGGGCAATTTTAAAAGCCATTTGTGCAAAATAGCAATGTACACACTAATTGGCAGTCTGAAAACTGCTGTCCCTCATCATTGATAGAAGTACATGCTCTATAGAATAAAGCATATATTTTGCGCTGTATTTTAGGGGGAGTGGGGGCAATCCTAGAGGCATGTTTAGACTGGGGAAGAAAGCTAATTTCATTTCCAATTCCAAGCACATTTTCCATGAAAAACTACACAAAGTAGGTGCAAATGTCCATGGACACCAAAACACCTGCATCATGTTTTGAAGTGAAAGTATGTGTACTTTCATTTTGGACTACTGGTGCAAGGTCTGCAGGTTAGAAGTACCAGAGGACTTTGTGCCAGTGGGGACAGTTCAATGTTTCTGCTTCAAATCTTATATTTCATTTTTAAGCATTTACACCTCTAACACTGAACCAGTTTCCTGAAATGTTACCAAATTTGACACATAGCTGATAATGTATGAATGTATGGAAACCTGGATGATATAAGTACAAAGTGAGTAGCAACTAGAAGAATTTTATTGTAGACACGGAAGTCAAAACATGGGAAGCAAAGCAAAGCCTGACACAGCCATGTTTTGTTGTGTCCTTTGTTAGGGGCCAAAAGCTATATAAAAATGAAAAAACAAGGAGAAAATTAACATATTAAATAAAACAAAATCAAACGGGTACTAAAAACATAAAATGTTAAATATATTGTGCAAAATCAAATTTAAAAAAAACAAATAAGCAGAGACTAAACAATACCAAAGACAAAGTGAATATAAAATATATAAAACACAAAACTATTGAAAAACCATGTGAAAACTAAAACAATGTAGAATCTGGAGGATTGCCTAAGAGTAATATCAAGAGTGTAATCAGTAAAATATAAAAGAAACATTTCTACATATTTATATTTATATATAATTCTTAGGCATATATATGATATACGATATACAGAAAAAGATAGATATCGCTAAGATGTAAGGCTGGTCCATGAGATTTTGGCTCTCTCCGTCAACTGAAAAAGAATGGAGCCTTGGAGTTGGAGGCAGTGGCCATCAAGTCCACAGTCGGACGTCCCCACCAGTCCACAATCTTTTGGAAGACCGGGGGAGTGAGTTTCCATTCACTGGGATCCAGGAGATGACGACTGAGGAAATCCATTTGAACATTCTCCACTCCTGCAATGTTTTGTGCAGAGAGAGTCTGAAGAGTGTCTTCTGCCCATGAGAACAAAGAGGGCCATCTCCTGGGTCACTTGGTGCCCTTCTGCCAATTCAGGTAAGCCACTGTGGTAGCTTTGAGTGAATTCGTACCGCTCTTTTCCGGAGAAGCTGCTGGAAAGCAATCAGCGCTAGATGAATAGCACGAGCCTCGGTGCGATTGATTGGCTATGAGTCCTGTGCTGTCTGTCCCAGAGAGTGGGCTCTCCAGCCTGACAGACTGGCATCTGTGATGACAGGTATCCAGTGCGGAGTCTCCAAGGGGACCCCTCGCAAGAGGTTGCAGCAGCAGAGCCACCACTTGAGGATGCAACGCACCCCCAGTGGGAGGGGCAGTGACCTGATAATCTTGGGAGCAGGGAGACCATCAGGACAAGAGGGCCTGCTGGAGAGGTCGCATGTGGGCCCCAGCCCATGGAACAATGTGGCGTGACAGCCATGGTACCAGGTATCTGCAGGTAATCCCAAGCTGAGGGAGTCTGGCAATGAAGGAAGCTACAGAGCTGAGTGGCAAGCTTTTCGCTTCTGCTCTGGGCGAGGAAAACCTGACCCAGCCACGTGTCGAATTGAGCTCCCAGAAACTCCAAGGACTGAGAAGGTCGTAAGCAGCTCTTGGCCTGATTGATCACCCATATGAGGCGTCTCAAAACTGACGTGAGCCACAGCTGCAGATACCTCCTTGCAAGACTGTGCTCTGATGAACCAGCTGTCCAAATAAGGAAGAACACTGATGTCCTAGCGACGGAGGACGGCCGCGGTCACCACCATAACTTTGAAAAAGGTGCGGAGTGCCGAGGCCAGGCCAAACCAAACGGTAAAACCCTGAATTCATAATGGTAGCCAAGGATTGCGAAGCGCAGGTATTGCTGATAAGCTGGTCGAATTGGAATGTGAAAGTAAGTCTTGGAGAGGTCAAAACACGCTAGGAACTCGCCAGACCTGACTGCCTAAATGACTGATCTGAGTGTCTCCATCTGAAAATGGGGCACATGTAGGCATTTTTGACACCTTTTAAATCCAGAATAGGACAGAAGGAGCTGTCCTTTTTGGGAACCACAAAATAGATGGAGTAGTGCCAGGAGTCTACATCTGAAGTGGGCGGGGGGAGGGGGGGGGACTGGGCATAGCACCTGGAAGTGCAGAAGGTGCTGTAAAGAATTTACATTAGTAAAGAATTTCACAGCTGCCTGTTTGGCTGGCACCCAGCATGGGGAGAAAAGAAAAAGAAGAGCGTGGAATGGGCCTTGCAAGCTCATAAGAACATAAGATATGCCATACTGGGTCAGACCAAGGTCCATCAATTCCAGTATAATGTTTCAAACAGTAGCCAATCTAGGTCATAAGTACCTAGCAGTCTGCCCAAAAGACACAGGTTCCTCAATGATTGTATTGGGTCAAGCAGTGATATCCCGGGTCCCTTTTAATAACACTGGTCAACACAATTTTTGTCACAGACCTGCTCTGATCTGTTTCATATGTAATTTTTCCCATTGTTTACAAATATGGTATCAGAATTTTTTATCACCCATACTTCAGGAGATATCATCTAGTAAAAAGTGTGTACATTACTGTAAATTAGCCGTTAACAGTTTTGTTTCAGTAAACAAAAGGTTGAATACGAAAAATTCCATCAACTATTATTGTATGTTGTCAGACACAATCAATAATGCTGAGTCATGTAGTTATAATATAATTAATTAACTGGGCCCCTTGCCCTATGGTCCGGTTGATACAAGCAGAAAACGCCGAGTCATGTATTGGTATGCTTTCTGTCGCTGTCAGCGATTGTGGTTTATTGTTTGAAAAAAAAACAAACAGAATCTGAATGGATGTGAGTTTGCATTAATCTATTTCATAAACAGCAGTTGGTTAATAAATATTATGGTTATCGCTTGTAGTTTAACAATGCCTCGAAAGTGTGTTAATCGTCCAGATGTATATAGATGTATATTGTAACGTAATGTCTCCTAAAAGGTAGTTGTATATGATTTTCTGCTGTACTGTGCCTCAAGAATATCCCTCTTAAGGGTCCAACAATAGTCTGCAAGCATACTGGAGCTCCACTTGCCCTGGTACCTATTTTCCATTACTGAAATGTCCTGATGAAACCTTTCCCCATGTTCATCACTGACTGCTCCTAGATTTGC
This sequence comes from Ichthyophis bannanicus, assembly GCA_033557465.1. Taxonomy (NCBI): domain Eukaryota; kingdom Metazoa; phylum Chordata; class Amphibia; order Gymnophiona; family Ichthyophiidae; genus Ichthyophis; species Ichthyophis bannanicus. The sequence continues at coordinate 342,085,261 of CM066032.1, forward strand.
AGGAAAAAAATCCAGGTGTGAATGCAAGAAGTGCATTTTCAAAGACATGTTACATCCCAGTTTCTGGTAAGATTTCAGTAGAGTATCCACTGATTCTGCATAGTTGTCTGCCTTGAGGAGGATTTGTACCTGAGGCAATGGAGGGTTAAGTGGCTTGAAGAAGGCCACAAGGAGCACCTGTGGGACTAGAAACTCCAGTCCAAGCTTGCTGTCCTCTAGTGGGATTCGAACCCCTGGCCCTCCAGCCTAGGTAACTTGCCCCAGCCAGTTAGCTCTGTCCAGCCGGTAGTACTGTGTGTCCCTTGTAGGAGGAAGGCGCCGATGCAGCCGCAGAGACCTGGATTTTGGCTTGTCCTCTGGCAAATGTTGAGGTTCAACTTCGTCCAGATCCTTCACGAGCTTGTCCAGATCGCTGAACAAAAGCCTGCCCTTAAAAGGGAAGCTTGGCAAGCCGAGCCTTGGAAGCGGCATCTGCATTCCAATGGCGGACCACAACCATTGCCGCAACACCGTGGCAGCTGCCACTGAACAAGCCGATAGACGAAGCAAATCATAGAATGGAATCCATCACAGCCTTTGTAGCAGATCCAAACAGACCAGAGCAGGATCTTCTGGGAGCAACTGTATCCAGCATAGCAATGAGTGTGCAGCAAAGCCACCAGAAACAGAGGCTTGAAGAGCAAGGAAGGATGAGGCTGGGCTGCAGCTGGAGCAAGTCCTGTAACACCTTGTCCTTTTTTTTTTTTTAAATTATTAATACTGTAAGTAATTTTACTAAAACAAAATCAAGAAAGCAGCTGGTAGCTGAAAGCACAATATGCTGAAGCTTGTCCTGGAGGGTCACACAGCTCCTCCTGAGCAGAAGACCCCCCCCCCTTCACTGATCCTACTGACCAGGAACACCTCTGGGAATAACCGTAGGGAATGTGTCAGTTATTTGTTTGTTTTTTAGGCATTTGATATACCACCCTTTACTTACGCATCAGAGCGGTTTACATGTATATACTAACAGGTACTTTTTTTTATTCCCTTGTCCCCGAAGGGCTCACAATCTTAGTGTACCTGAGGCAATGGAGGGTTAAAGTGGCTTGCCCAAGGCCACAAGGAGCAGCCAAGCACCACAGTGTGCTGCCCAAATCCCTAAAGATAAGCTGCAAAGAGGCTTCCAGAAGAGCAAGGATAAGTCCACCATCTGCTGAGACAGAGAAAATACTGAAGCTGACCCCTAGGGGTACAAGGTTATCAAAGATGATATCTCTAAACTTCTAGGATTTTCTCTGTCTCATCTACTGACAGGAGGACACAACCCACTTGTCTGGGCTGGTCTAGCAGGATGAACAGTCTGTCTCATCTGCTGACAGGAGGACACAACCCACTTGTCTGGGCTGGTCTAGCAGGATGAACAGGAAACACTTTTTTAGTTTTTAAATGTTTTTTTCAATAGCTTTATTATGTTATTTACATATTTTATATTTACCTTGTCTTTGGTATTGTTTAGTCTCTGCTTGTTTTTAACTTCATTTTACATACTATATTTAACGTCTTCTAGGTTTTTAGTAACCGTTTATGATTTGTTTTACTTAATATGTTAATTTTATTTTTGTTTTTAAAATTTATATATAGCTTTCAGCCCCTTACGAAGGCCATGCTGAAACATAGCCATGTTGGGCTTTGCTTCCCATGCTTTGATCTCGTCTGCAATAAAATCCTTCTAGTTGCTATTCACTTCGTACTTGTGTCCTTGATTCTCTTGCGAGTGATTGTGCCCTTTTATTGTTTGGAGTGGAAACCAACAGATATACAGAAAAAGTGAAAACGGCTTTGTCCAAAAATAAATCGCAGCAGTTTGACAGCATAATACTACCACATCACACTGTAGTGTACACAGTGTACACTACAGGTAGATTCTTCAGACTATCCTCTAAACTATGCAACCTTTCCTCCCTACTCAACAATCAAATAAGAATATACAATAACTGTTTGGACTGGGTGGGTTATGGACTGTACTGGAGGGACTAAAGGAAAACAAATTAGCAGGTAAAATCTAATTTCTCCTTCCATAGCCTCCCTCCAGTACAGTCCATACTACTGGTATGTACCAGAGCAGTACTTATAAATGGGTGGGTCCTAAAAGTCCAGCTTGTAGAACATGTGCTCCAAACTGAGATTCTGCTTGTACATTTAAACGGTAATGTTTTGTAAAGGCATGTAAGCTAGACCACGTTGCCGCCTTACAAATGTCTGCTGGGGGCACCAGGCTAGATTCTGCCCATGAAGTTGCCTGAGTCCTAGTAGAATGCGCCTTTAAGCCTTAGGTATGGTGTTTTTGTGCAGTAAATAAGCAGATGCCATTGTCTCTCAACCAGTGCACAATTGTTGCCTTTGAAGCCGCTTCTCCTTTACTCTGTCCTCCATACAGCACAAATAAAAGTCTTGATCTTCAAAATGATTTTGAATGCCTCAGGTAATGACGAATTACTAAATGCATAGCCAAACTTCGTAACTGAGGATTATTTGTTTCTTGAAAACTGGGCAAAACAATTTGTTGATTAATATGAAATGGTGACACAACCTTAGGCAAAAAAGATGGTACTGTACGCAAAACAACCTTTTCCTTCGATAGCAATAGAAAAGGTTCTTGACAAGATAATGCTTGCAAGTCTGATATACGACGTGCTGAACACATTGTGACTAAAAATATAACCTTTAATGTCAAATCTTTTAAAGTTGCCTCCTTCCAATGTTCGAATGGTGATTCTGTCAGCACTGTGAGCAACAGATTTAGATCCCAAGACAGAACTACTGAACGTACTTCCTCCCCTTGGAGTTGCTCCTTTATCTTTTTTTAATTTTGCTATCTTCAGCTATGTCATTTGACTGAGCAAGATGGCACCTTTGGGTGGGAAGGGGACCATGTATGTGTGGTGGCATCTCCCAAAGGCTTTCTTTGAAAGCTGGGGAGATGCCCCCACGAGGACTCAGTCGGTGCCGATGTCACCCATATGTAAGGACTAATTCCTGCTGTCCCCGGAGAACACCTGTTACAGGTGAGTAACTACGCTTTCCGTGCTACTATTCCAAATATTTTGTCTTTTTTACAAGTAGGAGTTGATGAAAGTCTTGCACTGAATTCCATAAAGGTGCAAGTGGCAGCATTATCATGCTATAGAGGTTGAGTTCAAAGTCATCTTTTAGCATCACATCCAGATGTTATACGTTTCATTAAGGCATTGTGGCAAATTAGACCAAAAGTACGTTCAGTATGGCTATATAGTAATCCTTGCATTTCTTTTGCATATAGTGCCAATTCTTGTTTGCAAGCCCCCTGAAGAAGCAACGAAACGTACAACGGATACCGAAGTGGTGGCGTTGGGGTAACTGCAATATTGGCACACACTGAAACTGGATCAATATTTAAGATAAGTTTGATTTTTGAGAATCCTTAAACTTGGTACAAGACATTCTTTAAGCTTTTAAAAAAATAACCTGGTCATTGATGTTACTGTAGCACATAGCTCTTGAGACATGCATCCTGAGCAGTGCACGCTATAGTCTGAGACCATTGGTTCCGATATCAGCATAACTGAATGATACACAATTATGTGTTTTTGATTGTACCTAGTGGATCATAATACATCAGCTTTGACTTATTTAATTGGAGGGATATCCCGCATATTATTGTTGTTGTTGCTGGAGAATGGCTTTATTCTGTTCTTGTTACTCCAGTGTTCAAAAATACGCCAAACTCTTATATATGCTAAGGATGTAGATTGTTTACGAGATTAAGAGTGTTGCAATTACTGCTGCTGAATAAACCCACTTTACTAACCGAGCCCTTTCTAGAGCCAAGCTGTAAGCAAGAACCGATCCATTTGATGCATACTCACTGGGCCTTGTGATAGAAGACTCCCTGTTAATGGAAGTCTCCATGGTTTTGTTTGCACCAAATCAAATGAGATCTGCATACCAAGATCTCAGAAGCCAATCTGGAGCTACCAAAATCAATGCACCTTTGTGTCTCTCTATCCGCTGCAACAACCGACCTGCCAACCCAAATAGCAGTGCTTGAAATTGATAATGGCCAATTGACACTGCAAATCGAAGATAACACTGATGTTCTTTGCAAATTAGGATGTGGAGATAAGCTTCTGTCAGATCTAAGGATGTTGCAAAGTTTCTTGGACCACAGCATTCTTTTCTGGAGTTTTGCATTGAGACAGAACAAATGCATCCTTGAGAGGTTTTGCAAATTCCAAAACATAGCCCTTGCGAATTATTTTGAGTACCCATTGATCTGATGTTATCTGGACCCAAGCAGAGTAGAACTTTTGAAGACGGCTGCCTATTTGAATCTCCTGTGCCTGTGGCTGCTGAATCTCATTGTGTCTTCTTTTGACCTGTTCCTGAACTTGAAAAGGAACCTCGTCCTGCTCCTCTTCCTCCACAAAAAGATTGATCTGGAATAAGGCCTTGACCTCTGATAAGGAGCAAACCTTGTAGCTCTGTATCTAAGAAAATCTCTAAAAGATGGCCTTGAATTGCCAAATATAAGAACATAAGATATGCCATACTGGGTCAGACCAAGGTCCATCAAGCCCAGTATCCTGTTTCCAACAGTGGCCAATCTAGGTCATACATACCTAACAGTTTCCCCAAAAGACACAGGTTCCGCAATGCTTGTACTGGGTCAAGCATCGATATCCTGGGTACCTTCTTAATAATGGTTTATGGACTTTTCCTCCAGGAACTTGTCCAAACCTTTTTTAAACCCAGCTACACTAACAGCCTTTACTACATCCTCCGGTAACAAATTCCAGAGTTTGATTACACGTTGAGTGAAAAAATATTTTCTTTCATTAGTCTTAAATAGTTTACCCTGTAGCTGCATTGCATGTCCCCTAGTCTTTCTATATTCTGATAACGTAAAACAATCGATCTACGTTTACCCGTTCCACTCCATTCATTAATTTATAGACTTCTATCATATCTCCCCTCAGCCATCTCTTTTCCAGGTTAAAGAGCCCTAACCTTTTTAGCCTTTCTTCATAGGAGTATCCTTCCATCCCCTTTACCATTTTGGTGGCTCTTCTCTGAACCTTTTCTAATAACGCTATATCCTTTTTAAGATATGGCGACCAGAACTTCACCCAATATTCAAGGTGTGGTCTCACCATGGAACGATATAGAGGCATTATAATATATCTTTTGTTTTATTTTCCATTCCTTTCCTTATGATACCTAGCATTCTAATTTGCTCTCTTGGCTGCCGCTGCACACTGGGCCAAGGGTTTTAACATGTTATCCACAATGACGCCTAAATCTTTTTCCTGGGTGGTGGTTCCTAATGTGGAACCTTGCATTGTGTAACCATAGTTTGGGTTGTTCTTCCCTAGGTGCATAACTTTGCACTTGTCCACATTAAATTTCATCTGTCATTTTGATGCCCAGTCTTCCAATTTATCAAGATCCTCTTGCAATTTTCCACAATCCATCTAGATGTCTTTAGTTTATCCTCTGGAAGCTTAGCTGGCTTTGACTCTCCTAAATCTTTAACCAATTTTTCTAAAGCATCCCCAATAAGAAGTTTACCTCGAAAAGAAAGTCTACTAAGTCTAGTCTTTGAGGAGACATCAGCTGACCAGTTGCGCAGCCATAGCAATCATCAAGCTGCTACTGACGAAGCCATGCCGTTTGCTAAAGCTCTAAAGAGATCATAATGGGCATCTGCCAAAAACGCTGCCCGTCTCCATTCTTATTATTTCCTGCATTTGAAACACATCTGGTACTGCAGTTTCAGAAAGAGCTTGGACCCAGCGAAGGCATGCCCTTGCTACATACGCTCCATACACCGAAGTCTGTAGTGCTAAAGCAGGGGTGGGCAATTCTGGCCCTTGTGCACCACAATCCAGCCTGGTTTTCATGATGTCCCTAATGAATATTCATGAGATCTATTTGCATCCACTGCCTTCCATTGTATGGAAATAGGTCCAGGTTTCAAGCCTCTTGTCCTGAGGATCTTTTAGCGCTGCTCCTCCTTCCACCGGAATAGTGGTCCTTTTTGTCACTGCTGATACTAGGGCATCTACCTAAGGAAGATTTAGTAGCTCTTTCTCTGCTAAAGGAATAGGATAGAGACAAGCCATAGACCGGGCGCCCCGTAATCTGGCCTCTGGTGATTCCCATTCTGCTTCTATCATTTGCTTTATAGCTTTATGAACTGGAAAAGCTGTTTGTTGTCCAGATTCCTTGCAGCAAAGAATCTTCCAGCATTGATTCTGGACCCTATGAATGTAAAGGAATATGAAGTGCTTCTAAAGAGTGCTTGAAGAGCCCCTTAAGCTCTTCCCTTCTAAAGACTCTTACAATATGTGGGACTTTTCCAGCTGGAATTTCATAGTCCTCCTGTCCTAACTGAGGAAATCTTTCATTAGATTTTGATGTTCCTTCCAGCGAATCCTCAGTCTCCTGAGTGATCAGATGCTCCCTCTAAAGATAACACTGGAGGTTCCAAAAGTCCAGAGTTAAGAAGTGAATCCTGTAAAAGCTTTGATGAAACCTGCTGCTTGTTTCCCTTTTTCTTAAATAAGTATGCCTTGTGTAGTAAAATCACAAATTCAGGTGAAAAAGGTTCCGACGCTTTAACCTTCAAATCTGACACAGCTTCTTCGCTTTGCTTCCCTTTTGATGACGCCAACATTTCTTGAATCAGAGGAGTCTCCCTTAAAAACCTTTCCTTTATACCTTGTGTATATATGAAACATTCAAATCTAGAGAGCACCTTCCTCTTCTGCAGATTTAAGCAAATAGCCCCCTGCCTCTTGATCTGCTTGCTCACATGGTCTGCACAGCCCTAAATCTGACAAACAGCCTCTCAGCTCTAAACTTCAACTGCCTTTAAGCCGTAGTAGCTGAAGTACTGTAATTCACCCACAGGCTCACAGGAAGCTGTCTGAAAATATGGTCTACAATCTGCTGGAAGGGATTGAAAACCCAATAGTATGGACTGTACTGGAGGTACGCTATGGAAATTGTTTTTATGATGCATAGCCTGACTGGCACAATGAATTTGAAATTTAAACTGCCCTTTTTTAATTTTTTTTTTTAAAAGAGGGGGAAGGGGCGTGGAAGGAAAGGAGTTTGTATCCTTCTCTAAAAGGTGGAAAATGTACTTAATGAATTAATTCAGTGTATTCATGTTTCTCTTTTTATTTAAATTTGAATAGTACAATGAAACCCATTCAATAATGAACTACAACAAACCTGCATGCTGAGAAATTTCCAGATTCATCATCTCAACTAGGGTTCTCGTGGTTCCTTTATGGATGGTCTTATGGCATGGTTCATGTTTGCAGTCTGATCACAGAAAGACCATTTTTTGTGCAGTAAAGGGAGAGGGAGGGAGATAGTAGATTCTGGGGCAATTTAGATAAGAATGGATTTGCAGAACACCAGAGGCACATCTTCTGCAAAAGTGACCTGCGCACTGTTCATTTCTCTACTGCAGTCCCAAAGTGTACTATACTAGAGTTTGAGACAGGAACATCCTTTACTAGAGTTGTGCCTTTGCTACTGCAGCACAGACTTGAGCCAGCAAAACAAACTAAGCCCAAAGATGGTTCTGGAAAATCCACAATATAATATTCTCTTCAAAACTAAAGGATAACTGGGCAGACTAGATAAGCCAGATGGTCTTTCTGCTGTCATTTCTTATGTTATTAATATGTTCTACTCTAAAAAGAAATAAGACCACTTCAAAGTGCACAGAAAACAAAAACATGACTAGTCGTACATACAGTGAACACAAAGCAGGAAGCTTTTTCTTTAGTTTTTCTTTACCTCTGGGTTCCTGAGAACACGGAGACATTCCTCAATGGGACGTAATTCATCAGGTAGCTCAATCCCATGCTCCTGCTCTTTAATATTAGGATCCATTGGAGCACAGTCACCCACTACAAACGTGGCCTTCGGTGGTTCCTCTACTGGTAATGGTTTTATAACTTCAACTACAAAGGAAAAAAGTGGCATTTAGCAGAGGAGCTTTACTAAGTTTGGCACCATGATATTCTGAATCTATCAAAGACTTAGATGTTACCATTCTGCCTTCTGGAAATGAGAACTTCCTCTTTTTGTGGCTTCATGGGCTGAAATTTCCTCCTGCAGCAGCTGTCATCAGGAACTTTTCTTGGGATTGCCACCGGAGACATCATGGGGTTCTTTAACGACAATGTAGACTCAGTCTCTGCCTGCTCAAAGAAGATGTACTTGATGGCAAGGAAAAGGGCTAAACCAAGGGTGATTACTTGCTCTACATCCATGCTGACCATTCTGGAAAGAAACAAAATAAAATAAAATCAGCTTCTTTGTTTTTAGTGGCGATATGAACCTTCAGAAAATCAACTGCAGAACTAAATGTGCACTTTAGCATGCTTCAAAGCTGTTCTGTTATGGTCTTCTCAATTAAAGCAACCTACAATATGTTCCCATTCCAGAAAGCAACTCTTAACAATTTTCCTTTACCAATACAGCACAGTTACTTACCTGTAACAGGTGATCTCTGGGAACAGCAGGAATAAGTCTTCACATATGGGTACGTCGATATCGACGGAGTCTGCGCGGGAACGCTCCCCAGCGTCCAATCAGAACGCTTTTGGAAGCATCCCAACACGCCTGCATGCTGCCTTCCCACCTTTCCCAACTGCCTCTCCTCAGTTAAGTTTTAAAGCTGAGGCAAAGAGAGAGAGAGAGAGCAAGAAAGGGAAAGATAGAGATAGAGAAAAGCAACTCCTAGGGGAGGTGGGTGGGTTGTGAAGACTTATTCCTGCTGTTCCCAGAGATCACCTGTTACAGGTAAGTAACTGTGCTAGCTCCAGGAAAAAGCAGGAATGAGTCTTCACATATGGGGACTCCCCAAGCTAAGATGCCCAGAGGGAGTCCAAGCATGTAGCGAATCTAAAAAGAGCCATGCTACTCCTCCGAACCTCAGGCATCTTGGGGATGGAGGGTAGGAGTTGAATTATAGAAAAGGTGCTGTGGAACAGCTGGACTAGAACAGGTCTTCTATGGAGGAAGATCCTGTATAGATGACATTTAGTAGTAAAATAATGAATGCAATATTCTAACATGGACCTCCCTTGGTGGTATTGTAAAAAGTATATTGAGGTTCATATGGATCTATTAGAAGAGCCAGTAGAAGATCCTCAAGGAGTACCTCACTGTGAAGTAGAGGTAATAAACTGTAGGAAAAACAAGTGGAGGTCAGAACCCATCATCAGGGTGAGAAAGAGCCCCAGGGGAAAACTGGGGTAGTACAATAAGGTAGGGCTTCTGCAGGAATTGCAGAGGGTACTATTAGATTAAAGCTTAAGCCCTTTTGGTCAAAGAACCGTACAATGCTAGGACCAAAAGGAAAAATAAGTCTGACCAATTTGGACTGACAATAGAAATGGTCCCTGTAGGAGAGAAGGGGTGGGGAGACCCCTATATCAGATAACAAGTAAGGACAGACTTACAAAGCGTTATAGGTTTAGATTAACTGAAAATCCGTGATGTCTTTCCTAGATGAGGTCTATTAGGAAAGAAAAAAGGTACATCGAAAGCTTCAGGGTACCTAAACCTGAAAGGTTATGGTTAGAGAAGCAACACATTTGTTAATTACCACAGAGTGGTTATATGTGTAAAACCCCCAAGCATGCTGGCACAGCATTGATAGGGGTAGTGCACATCTGTCAGAGTCATATAAGAATATATGGATATATGAATCTAGACAGAGAGAGAGATAAGCATGTAGATACATATCTACCTAGAAGATATATCTCGACAGGTATATATAGATATAGATATATAAATATATATACAGAGATATACTTGGGTGGAAAAAACAGATACACACACACACACACACGTGTATGTGTATATATATATGTAGACATATAGACACAGGTCTCCATGTAGTAGATGGAGACATGGCTATATAACTAGATCCCTCTAGGGATATGGGAATAGAGGGAAGATTCATCTAATAGCAAGAAGGGAGATACCTGCTTGAATAGATGTATAGAGAATCTTATTTCCCTGGTTATAAGTGACAGAGTCAGAGGAATGGTCTCCCTGACAAGGAGGAGTCTAGATTCCTTTAAGAATTCGAGCTCTTGAATAACCAGGATGGCCTACGTGAAAAATGCAGAGGATAACTTCAGTCTGCAGGTAGCAAGTCCAGATTTCTTTAGAACTGCAGTATGGTGAATGAATAGAGGACGCCATTGGAATAAGATACCATATTGACCCGCCTATGAGGGCAAGATGGGTATCAGGCGTCCTTGAGCTGCAACTGAAAGAAAAGTATCCCTGGCGGGAAGTCCAAGGGGATAAGGACCAAGCCGGGGAATTGGCCATGCTTTAGGTTTTCACGTGATGTAAGGCCTGTGTCTTGTCTCGAAAAGAGATTTTAGATGAGATGGTAAGGGTAGAAAACACCTACCAGTCATGGGGCATGACTGGGTGAACCCCTCCTAACCATCTAGGATTATCTGCTAGGCCAGATACTAATGCTCTCTAGCAAGGGCCCATAGTGCAAAGCTACTTTGTAGAGTTGCAGAGAGCATGTTACAGGTTGGTTAGAAAAGAAAACTAGCTGGTTAAAGCCAGTAGGTAAACTATTCTGCCAAAAACAAGGGAATTGGAGATGGCGAAGAATAGAAGTCAAACCAACAAGTCTGTGATAACCTGTTTTGGGTTTAGCACTGAGGCCAGAAGGATTGCTAGTGGAGGAGAAACCCTGGTTGTGTGGTGAACAGAACCAGTGGCTTAACCACTAGGAAATGCTGCAGTTGCAGCAACTACCAGGGCAGCGGAAAAAAACTTTTTTTTTTTTTCCTAGATTGGAAAAAGCAGCAACAGACGTAAGTAGGAGTGGTAGACCTCCTTATTGTCTGAGAAGCTGCCCTAAAGCAAGAAAATGAAAAAGACAACTCTGGAAGGGAAAATCCCTTTGTGAAAAATAGGTATAGGACCATAGGGGCTTACCAGTGTAATAGAGCCACTCTTACAAACTGAATGTTGTAGTAAGAGGGAGGTAAGACAGAGTTGAAGGAGACTTACTATGTAGTAAGTCTCTAAAAGGTAAGATGATACATGCTAGTACAGGGAGAAAACTGTCTTATTGACAGTTGTCACCTCTCTTTTCCCAGTAGGAGGAAGAGAAACCTGTTAACTATAGGCATGATCATCATAAAGACTCTTAGAGCAAAAAGAAAGGATGTCTCGTGAAGAGAGATCCATGAGAATTTAGGATGAAATTAGTGTAGATGCTTCAAGTGAAAAGAAGCAGACTGCAAACTCTAACCAGCAACCAGGAGATGTAATGATAATCTGAAACCCCGCGACTGCTGGGTTTGCTGATCCTGTTGAGGTTGTTGTTTCTTTAGACCAGTGCGATGTTTCCCCTGTTTGGGAACATCTGTATGATGGGCAGATGATGGATAAAACTTTTTCCCCTTAGGGGAAGAAAGTTTGTTAGGAAATTTCCTACCAACTGGGAAAGAGGAAGGCGTAGAACAGCCTTTGGAAACAGCAATTTCAGTGGTTAATTGAGCAACTTGGAGTAAAGACTCCTTGTTAAAAAGATTTTCTCCAGTGCAGTCTTTCTTGTGCCCATTTGTCCAAGTCTGAAACTTGGAGCCAGGCTTTACGTCGTGCCCCTATAGCTATAGCAGAAGTTCTGCTAACAGACTCAAAGGAGTCTAGGGAAGCACGAGTAAGGAAGCTAGAGATATTTTGAGCATGACTAACCAATGAGGAATAATCTGCTCTTTTGGGCTCTTGAAGAAAAGGGGTCAAATAATAATTTCTTTGTGACCTCTTCAAGAGATAATCCCATATAGAAAATATATGAGAGAATTCTTGCTGAAAGCATGGATGCCTGGAAGGTTTGGCGTCCAAAAGGCTTCTAAAGTCTTAGACTCACGACCTGGCGGATAAGAAGAGTGCTTTTTAGTACTTAATACGCCTCATTGCTGATTCTACAACAATGGAATGATGAGGAAGTTGAGTCTTTTGAAACCCTGGAGAGGGGGGCAACTTATATAGGAGATCAGTTGCCCTAGAAGGTGGGGGTACCGTTAAAGGAGTTTCCCACATTCGTAAGAGGAGATCCTGCAAGGTCTGATGCACAGGAAGCATGATGTTCTCCTTTGGACCCCAGGGAATATACAGGGATTCTGTATTCCCTGGTGCAGGATCCTGACCAGGTATAGAAATGGCAAGTGACTGCCATATCAAGCAGGAATGCTTGGAAAGAAAAATCCTCAGAGGGAAATCCTCTAGAAAGAGGAGGAGAGGCTAGATCTGTTGAAGAACTAGCATTGGCACCCAGGGATCTATCCAAATTTTGAGGAATAGAAGACCCTAAAGGGTGGAGTATCGGATCCTTAGAGGATGGTCGCCAGTACCGCAGGAGATCGGGACCAGCCACAGTCGGTAACGCATCGTCCATGCTAGGGATCGATTCCAAACTCGGTACCGAGGGAAGCGACCCTGATGAGAGAAGCATGGAAGGTACCAACAGCAATGGTAATGTGGATACCGGTGCCGACTCCGGCACTGTATCCGATAGCGGTAGATGAAGGCCAGCTGGTGACAGCTCTAACGGTATCGAAGAAACCGAGAGTGCCCGACATGGATCATCAGAACCGTGCCTTCGGTACCGTCCGGTATCGGTACCAAGGCGAGTCGGTACCCAGTCATCCAGACTGGAGATCGATTCTAGACTCGGCATCGAGGGAAGCGAGTCTATCGATGCACATCTGGAGGGTACCGGCGTCGGTACCAGTACCGGTACCGGGATCGATACCGATACAGGAAGATCGGTCTGCAGCGTATCCAACGGGCCCGTAGGTACCGAGGACGCCAGACTACGATCCGTGGTGAGGAATGTTTCATCCAACACCATTGCCAATGCCGGGGTATCGGTACCGCTCGAAGCGGATGCCACCACCGAGCATGGCTCAGGTATGTTCGGAGAGGGGTGAACCTCAGGAACAACCTGAAACCCCACTAAGGCTTTGGAGGCCGAAGACTCCCACCGGGGTTTTAAAGCCAGTGTATCCTCAAGGGCAAGGTCGGAGGCATCTCTATGCTGTGCAGGAGATCTACCACTCGAGGACTGGCTAGTCTTAACAGACTGTTTTTGGGTTACCTGATCCTGTGAAGAAGAAAGGGTGGTCGGTGCCCTGAAGTTGAATGGGGACCGTGTATCGAGGTGAACTCGATGCTGAAGACTTCTTCCGACTATACTGTTGCAGGAGGGACACTCCAGTGGATAATGGTCAGGACCCAAGCAGGGCACACACCAGTTATGAGTGTCTAAAATGAATTTTGTACCGCCACAGTTTGAACATTTCTTAGGGATAGTGGCTGGCGCTTCCATGAGGGAAAAAAAAGAGTAGGCCTAGCAGGCCAGAAAAAACCGTCAGCACTAAGAAGGAAAAAAGTATTCCTTATGAAGGAAAAATTATTAGAAAAAAGAAAAGAAACACCGGCGGTACCGGTGGCGTCGGGGAAGGCAGACATGACCACAAGAAAAACAAAAAATAAAAGAAGAAATTTTCTGTGGTGACAGGAGGACGTCCTGCCGGCTCCGCGGAAAAATGAAAACTGAGGAGAGGCAGTTGGGAAAGGCGGGAAGGCAGCACGCAGGCATGTTGGGATACTTCCAAAAGCGTTCTGATTGGACGCTGGTGAGCGTTCCCGCGCAGACTCCGTCGGTACCGACGTACCCATATGTGAAGACTCATTCCTGCTTGTTCCTGGAGATAACACCTAGAACAGAAACCTTTCATACGGGGGGGGGGGGGGGGGGTTGTACTGATAAGTACAGACTGTATCTGTAACTGGGTAAAATGTAATCCTAATAAAGAAATAAAGTATGGCTACAATAATGCTTTTCTTAAAAGCAATAAGTTTGGGTCAGGTTTGGTGCAGACAACCCTGGTAGCAGATTGCTGCAATTCAAAAAAATGTTTGAGGTCAGTGAGCTGGCAGAAAAAACAAAAGATGCCTCTAAGAAGATACTAGAACATGACTTTAAATACTAACTTACCTAGAAAGATAAAACTGCCAGAAGGGTACCCGAGGCTCGATTCGTTTTGGTATATTTTCATCCAGTGCCGCTGTCACCTTCAGACCTTCTGCTGTACTGTTTTGAGAAGATGGTTCTGTTATCCAGCGACTATGAGCATGAACAAGGACCAAACCCAAGGACTTTAAAAAGCAAAAATGAGATGAAGTTTACATCAATGTGACATCTCCGAGGATAATCAGCATTTCAAATATAGATCCCAAAAGTCCTACACTTTGTGTTCTCATGAAGTCCTAACAATATGTCACGCTGGGAGAAAGTGTGTCCAGAAGCCAAGCCGCCACATCACTTCTGCTAGACCAATTCAGATCATGTTAAAACACACCCTAGCTCAGTATTTTAAAAACAACTTTACAACACTCTGTAAACCAATACTTTTCAGTTGCTCTCAACTCTGTCCTAGTGTATCCCTTAGAAAACAGATGTGGGAATTGCTTGGTATATAAATCACACTTACTAAGGAATTTAATAACCATCTTACCATGAATCAAAGAAAACCATTATTTGGCTTTTCAAATTGTGACACCCAATATGTCATCTATGTGGTGGTCTGTCCATGCAGTCTGTTATATGTGGGGAAAAACTAAATGTACTATACGCACTAGGATTGAACACCGTAGTTGCATTAAGAAGAAGACTGAGGACAAGCCACACATAGCCCACTGGAATGAAGTACAACATGATATTTCCGATTTGAAATTCCTTGTAATCAGGGCGGTGAGAGTGCACTGGCGAAGTGGAGATGGTCAAGATTCTTTTACAGTTGGAACAAAAAATACATTTTTAATTTGAAGACCATGACACCATCTGGCCTCAGTTTGGACCAGGATTTTAGTGTCTTTTTGTAAGGTCTCTATCAATTTTCATTTATACAATTTTTCAGCTTTTTAGTTCCCTTACTTCCTAGGTGGGCTCCTGGCACTCTGACCAATCAAGCTAACCTACCCCTCCTCTTCCCCCCATACTTTCACTTTCCCTATCTCCCCTCCCTCAAACTAAAAAAAAATACTACTAAAAAATTAACATGGTCTTTAACTATTTTGTTGCAAGTCTTATCCTTGTTTTTATCTTTATTTGTGCTTTCATTATTAACATCACATTTTACTTTTTGGCTGTTTTTATCCTTTTAGTTTTTAAATTAACTCCTGTTTATTATTTAATTTTTATTCTTAATACATGATCTTATTAACTTTTTATATGATTTTATTCAGACTGTTTATTTAAATGAGATTGCATAACTAAAGTTCTCTTTTTGCACGATCACCATATGGATCCATTAATAGTCAATATATCCTTTTCACAGTTAAGGTTGGCCCATCTGAACACCCCTGAATTGGTTTATCCCCTTTTTTTGATTTTTAGTATTTGTTTTTATTACCTTTTTAAGAGCTGTTTTAGCACATGTTAATCTTATGTTGCAAATAAAAGCAAGATCAACCAAAATGCATTTTACTTTGCGCTCTGTTATCCTCAAAGTTTAGTTTGGTGCCAAAAAGGGAACTTTAAATAGTGCTGGTAAGCAGTAACCTCATGAACATCAGTGTGACAGCCCGGTGATACAGACAGGTTTCTTACAAGGCAAGACCCACTGCTGCTCTCGTTTCAGGTTTTTCGCTCTAGCTGCATCAGATCATGTTTTCATTAAGTTTCACAAACATCAAATTGTATTTGTCTGTACACTTCATCGTTTTTTGCTTTTATAATGCCACAAAGCCACATTGTCTACGGCACAGAAAGTACGTATGCAATGTGTCAGTATTATATGTGTAACACTTTGTTCTCAAGTGATTGTATATTATTCATTCCATAATATTATATATACTAGTTGTCAATCCTATTTCTATTTTGTGATTTGGCGGCTTGCTGCAAAAATAAATGCTGTACTCCGTGTTGGTAAGCAGTTGGCTGGCTTTCTAAACTACCTGTCTTAGTATGGCACCAAGTAACTATTTTAAAAACGAATGGAGAATAGTAGTTCATTAGCGTTATACCGACAGCATGATGAAATGGATAAGCTCCCTTAAGGCAATTTTACTGTTGATTTAATTTAAGAATAAGTGTCCTTACCTTTTAAAATATGTTTACAATAAGCCCTACGAATATTACACTAAAAAATGGACTGGGCAACCTTCCGATCCTTGGATGGTTTCATTTGTATAGTGTTTCCTACCATATAAATAAAGAGTCGTTTGGAGGCAATGTTTTTTGTGCCGGAGACACAGTGTTTATGATAGGAAAAGGATACTGTGCTAAGTGGTGACACATTATTTTACACGATATTGACACATCTTAAACATTTTTAAGTTTGTTCCTCTTTTTGATACAAAAACTCCACTTCACGTCAGCAAGTAGATGGCCAGCCCCAAGAGAGCTATATGTTTTCAGCTTGCTAGACGTGAATATTGTAATACCACTTAGGATGATTTCACAGACAATATTCATAGCTAGTAGAGCCTAGTTATTAGTTACACAGCTCAGGCTAATTTCTTCGGTAGAGGAGCCCATTTATTGTTATTATATATTTACATTATATTGATAACATTGGGATCTCTGACTCATTTGCCTCTCTATGGATTTACTTGATTCTCTGTTGTCCCTACCCAGTTTTAAACCTTCCTCTGTTCCTTTCTTATGATATTATAGACAAGTGCTGATGCTGTCTGCATGGGTGAAATTCTTAAAAAGTCTTGCTTACAACTCAGTTAAGTCTTCTGTGGTTCTCGATTTGTCCTTAGTTTCTCCTACTCTGTGCTGGTGTTATTCTGAAATATTACCTGCTTGTTATGATAAGTTATCTCCTTTAGGTTTAGAGGCACATAGTTTGATTTGCTATGAATGTATTGCACATTTTATTTGATACATTGTAAGGCATCTTACATCCTTTGGAGTATTATGCACTTGTAATATGGCATGTTTTATATTTGAACCCTTGTCTTTTTATTTATTTATTGACTTGGCACACATTTTGTCATCTTTTTATTTGCTTATTGTCCTATTAGTTAGCTTTTATACTTGGTTTTTATTCTATACGTTTCATGATGGAGAAATTAGACCTTACCTGCTCATTGTCTTTCCTGGAGTCCCTCCAGGCCAGTCCAGGCACGCTTAGGTAGTCACCATGCTCCAGCAGCTGAGAACTGTGCATATCAGGATTCTGGGAACCCAGCAGAAGAGCTCCTCCATAAGTCTCAGTATCCAGTCTCCTACTGACCAAGCAGCCGAAGCTTCCCCCATGACACTGCTAATACCAGACTAAGAACATTCAACCATCTGACCTCTACGCTCTTCTTATTCCTTCCTCTTCTTTTTTCCCTCCCCCCTTTTATTTTTTGCTTCAGATAGTTGCAGTGAGCTATCTACACTCATGGGAATCCACTTAGTCAGGGCGCCCGTCTCCTCCTGAACGGATCCCACAACTGTGTAGTGCTGTACCTTTTAATCGAAGCTCACCCTGATTATTCTGGTCTCTGGAAGGGGAAGGCCCTGGACTGGTCTGGAGGTAAGGTCTAATTTCTCCTTCCAAGCCAGTCCAGGTATTTCAGATACACTTGGGATGTACAAAAGCTGTGACTAGACCCGGGTGGGAACTTTGAGACCAGTCCTAAGAACCATATCTAGCATCCTCCATCGCCTGCACATCTAGGCAATAATGCTCAGTGAACGTATGTAATGATGATCAAGCTGCCACTGTACAGATTTCTACTGGGGGAACTAAGCCTGCATCTGCCCAGGACGTCGCTTGGGAATGAGTCGAATGCACTCTAAGCCCCACTGGCAGACTGTGACCACTACGTTTATACACCTCCGAAATAGTATGCTTCACCCAATGAGCAATTGTTGCCTTGAAAGCAGCTTCCCTTGCCCAAGGACCTCCAAACAGTACAAACAATCTATCCAACTTGCGCAGGATCTCTGTTTTCTTGAAAGGCGATGGCAAAAGCTAGAAGGATGCTTGGGTGCACACGGAGAGGAATGGCTAGCAGAAAAAAGGAGGTGATAATGCCTCTGTATAAGTCTTTGGTGTGACCTCATTTGGAGTATAGTGTGCAATTCTGGAGACCGCACCTTCAAAAGGATGTGAACAGGATGGAGTCTGTGCAGAGGGTGGCTACTAAAATGGTTAGTGGTCTTCATTATAAAGCATATGAGGACAAACTTGAGGATCTTAGTATGTACACCTTAGAGGAAAGGCGGGATAGAGGTGATATGATTGAGATGTTTAAATACCTCTGTGGCATAAATGTTCAGGGGGAGAGCCAATTGAAAGCAAGTTCTGTTACGAGGGGACGTGGGATGAGGGTGAAGGGGGATAGATTCAGGAGTGATATGCGGAGATATTTCTTTAGGGAAAGAGTGGTGGATCCGCGGAATAGTCTCCCAGTGGAGGTGGTAGAGATGAGGACAGTATCTGAATTCAAAAAAGCATGAGAAACACAGAGGATCTCTAAAGGAAAAAAGGGGACTGTTGTAGTTATTGATATGGAAGGACAGACTAGATAGGCCATATGGTCTTTTTCTGTGTTTTTACGTTTCTAAAATTCTGCGAAGATCTAGGGGGGGGGGGGGGGGGGCAAAAATCTGTCCTTGGAGTCCCCTAACTCTGGAAACGACAGTTATGTAACCATCTGATTTAAATGAAAAACGAGACAATCACTTTAGGCGGAAAGAAAGGAACTGGGCGCAAGACTATCTTTTCTCTAGAAAAGGCTCTCTACACGACAGAGCCTGAAGCTCTGAAACCCTGCGTGCCAAGTAGAGTGCCACCAAAAATACAGTCTTCAAGGTGAGATCCTTTAAATCGCCTCAAAGGGCACTATCATCAGCCCTGACAACACTAAGTTGAGGTCCCAAGGCAGCACCATGGCCCGCCTGGACAGTCTTAACTGTTGAACGCCCATAAGTACCGTTCCACATCCGGGTGCGCTAAAGGGAATGCCCCTGGATACAACCCCTATAACAAGCCAGTGCTGCGACTGAGGGAGCTAAGCACCAGCCTTTTTTCCAAGACATGCTGCAGAAAGAGCAAAATGTCTGGGAGCGGACAAGGAAAAGGGTGGAGACTGTGTTCACTACACCAACAGTCGAAAATCCGCTACACTAGTATGTGCGCCAAAGTGGTGGAGCGCTTTCTGGCTTGTAACACTATTGCTATGAGAGCAGGAGCAAAGCCCTGTAACATCAAGCGTGCCCTTTCAAGAGCCATGCCGTAAGTGGAAACTGCGCTACTTGAGGCATCACGACCGGACCCTGGAGCAGGAGGTTGATCCTGTCGGGAAGCCGCCAGGGATGCGAGATCAGTAGCCTTCCAAGGACCACATTACAGAATCTTCTCAGCCAATCCGGTGCAATCAGAAACACCGGACTGTTGCGTTTCTCTATCCTCCGCAGCAACAGAAAAAAAAACGTACAGCGATCCCTCTGACGGCCGGGGCTGCACCAGAGCTGGTTCCTTGCGCCTGCAGAAGAACATGCTCGCCTTTGCATTTGACTGTGATGCCATGAGATTCATGACCAGCTGACACCAACATATTGTGAGGTCGTGGAACACTGCCAGATTGAGGTCCCACTCGCCTGGATCCAAGTGATGCCAACTGTGGAAATCCGCCTGGATATTGTCTTTGCCTGCCACATGGATTGTTGACAAGGCTAGCAAATTCTCTTCCGCACAGGCCAGAAGCGCCAGGCTCTCTGTCAAGAGCATGGCACTGCCCGTTCCACCCTGTTGATTGATATACGCTACTGTGTTTGCGTTGTTCAAAAAAAACAATCCGAACCACTTTCCACGCAATCCAGGGATGAAAATGCTGAAGGTCCATCAAGCCCAGTATCCTGTTTCCAACAGTGTCCAATCTAGGTCATATGTACCTAGCAGTTTCCCCAAAAGACATAGGTTCCGCAATGCTTGTACTGGGTCAAGCATTGATATCCTGGGTCCCTTCTTAATAATGGTTTATGGACCTTTCCTCCAGGAACTTGTCCAAACCTTTTTTAAACCCAGCTCCACTAACAGCATTTACTACATCCTCCGGTAACAAATTCCAGAGTTTGATTACACATTGAGTGAAAAAATATTTTCTTTTATTAGTCTTAAATAGTTTACCCTGTAGCTTCATTGCATGTCCCCTAGTCTTTCTGTTTCAACAGAGCTTCCAATCTACGGTCCTGGGCATCCTTAAAGGGCCGCACTTCCTTCCACTGGAATGGTAGTCTTTTTAGTAACTGCTGAAACCGCAGCATCCACTCTGGTAGACAAACCTCTTGCGATCCTGGTCTATTAGCGGATAGAGACGTGCCATAACCCTAGACCCCTTTAGGGCGGACTCCGGCAAGTCCCATTCTTCCTGAATCATCTCCTTAATTACCTTATGTACCAGGAAAGCTCTCTGAGTCTTTCAAAATGCCTGCAACAATGGGTCCTCCAGGGAAGAATCCTCCGACGGACCCACTTAAGGCATATTTAGCGCCTTTAGTGTTTCCGAGATAAGCGCCGGTAACTCTTCTCTCCCAAACACGCGCACGACTCTGGCTTGATCTTCCTGCTCCACAATCTCACCGTCCTCAAAGTCCTCATCCAAATCCAGATCCAGATACTGCTCCTCCGAACGGAGACTTTCCGAAATCACCAACTGCTGCAACCGATCCCTGTCGGCCCTGGCCTTTTTCGCCGCTATTCCTGTCACCCCCGTATCCAACGGGGTCCCCGGGCACTTCAGCCCCATGATCATCTCTATAGCCCTGGGGGTTGGCTTACTGGAATGACCGCTTACTGGAATGACCGGATCAGCGCCACGAAATCTGGCAAAAAAAATCGCCGCTAAACCCCCTGGCAACATGATCTGTGGGCAGGGAGGGTCGGGAGCCGACGAAGTACCTGGAATGGGCTCCAGGGATGGGAGGCTTGGGGAGCCTGGCTGTTGAAGGGTCATGGGGGAGCTCCCCTGAGTGTCCTCTACCCCCTTTGTGACCAGCTCCAGAACTGCAGCCTCCCAACTGCAGCCCTTACAGACTCCCGCTTCTGCAAATGTGCCTCTTTTTGCCCCACAGAGCAAACAGTGTGGCCTAGGCATCTTGCCCCAGGAGAAGTGACCTACCACCTCCCTGAACTCACTGATCCTGAAATTCAGGCTCCAGCCGTCCAATGTGCCGCCTTTCTATGCTTCTATTATATATATTTTTTTTTTAATTAAAAACACTCCCCGTGCCTCTGAGCTCCTTCCCCAGCCCAGCCCCAGACACCCGAACTGAAAACGAGGGTGCCCGACTCCTCTTACGGCTGAGCAAAAACTGAAAAATTAAGCCGGCGTTTTCCCGCGCTTCCGCCTAGCGGCTCAGCCTGTCCCGTCGAAGCCACGGCTCAGTGCGCTGTCGTTAGTGTGTCCTGCTGCCTTCCCGAACACCAGGCCCCCCCTTACCTGCGGGCAACGAAAAAGCAGCACCACTCTCCCTGCACGGGCTTCACCACAGCACGGGAGCCCCCCCCCCCCCCGAGCCGAAGTCCTCTGTGCCGCACCTGACAGCAGTAGGCAAAGGAACACTGTGCTGCTTCTCAACTTGCCTTGCCGACGGCCCCAATAGTGATAGAAGGCACTGCTTCTGCATGCTACGGGCCCCGGCTGTACTCCGTGGTCTCCTTTCTAGTGAAAGTCTGAACGGAGTCTTCCCCCCCTTACAACAGCCTCCTGCTGCTCAAGCAGATTCCATTGGGGGGGGGGTGGGGAGGGAGAAAGGGCTCAAGCACCAACGGCCCAGTGAAATTGAGACCACCAAAATTATAAAGTTCTACTGTTTCTCTTTTTTTTCAATCAAAATTAAGCAAATCACCTCAAACCAAAATCAAAATGCCTTAACTATTCTAACTCTCCTTAATTGCTCCTCTAGTGAGCCCCGCACTGCTAGGCTCACCAATCCTCCAGCTGCTTGGAGACTGAGGTAACTGGTGGAAGAAGGTGGTTCCGGAGCTTATGTACCAGTGACATCACAAGAGTGACATTTCTCAGTCTCCAAGGTGCTGGAGGAGCAAAACCCGAGGTTTCGGGACCAGACTGGAGGGACGCTAAGTGTTTATATCTTTTAAATTGTACAGTTTTTTTTTTTTAAGGTATCCCCTGACCAAGGCATTAGCTGAAATGTGGCCGTGTCGGGGGAGGGGGGTGTCATTGTTTTGAATAAAGATTTTCTTCTTCAAGTCTCGGTTTTTCATGTTTCCCTGGAAATCTGCGAATGTGGTTGTGCTTCCTTGTGGACCTGGTGTATGCACTAGCCAGTCAGGTTTTCATGCAACTCCTTTTCTCCTATTTTACTAGGTTTCTCTGTCCTTGGAACCTTATCTGGAACAAGTTTCTTTATGACATCTATCATTCCCATGTTTATTAGAGTTCCATACATGTTAAAGACTCTTTTTCCAAACCCTTGGGTTAATTACTTAACATTTAATCTATGTTATTTCTCAGAGTCCAAGTTTGAACAGCCCATATTGTTTGCAAAGGACACTAGGCATTTTTAGCTTGTGTACACTGCATCCAGCTTTTCAAGGGAGAACAGCCCTTCTGAAAGCAGCTGCCATGTATTCTGCTGTCTGTGTATGTGTGTGGGGAGGGGGGAAATAAAATAATGGGAACACATCTGAAAATCAAAAATATCCATCTGTCATTGTTTCTTCAACTTAAACATACCCATGGTAAGACCACTTTTTAACCCAGTCTGTTCAGGGACAGTTCCAGAAGTTTCATCTATGGTATCAATATGTGCTAGCCGATATGTATGCTTATTCTCAAACTAGTCCATGGTGCATACCTCATTTCATGTAAGCCACTGAAAAAAAGCCAGATGGCAACGCAACATTTTCACTACCGTCCCATACTAGATCTAAGGAGATGGTTTGAGAGTGTACAGCTCTGTATCCTTGTGTCAATCTGTTAAGCTAATCCTTAGAGGTTCTGTGAAATGTGTATGCATTAATATCCATATACTGCTGCTCAGCTGGATGACAACCTTGTCTGAAACATACCATAATCATTTTGACTCTCTGTGTCACAGGGTTTGGTTTGTTGTCTTCTTCTTCTTCCAATACACGAGCAAAATGGCTAAGCTGCCATATGGGACGGCCCTCACGACTTTCCCGGGAAAGCTGCGTGAATGTTAAAGGCAAGTGAAGATAAATATTTAAGTACTGTAGATCAGAAGTACTCAAATCCAGTCCTGGAGGGCCGCAAACAGTCAGGGATTGTATTTGAATCTCTCTCATGCATATTCATTAGGGATATCCCGAAAACCTGACTGGTTTGCAGCCCTCCAGGACTGGATTTGAGTACCTCTGCTGTAGATGTATAAACACATCTGATATGACCAACTACTACTACTTATTTCTGTAGTGCTACAAGATATATACAGTGCTATACACACATATGTAAGTTCTATTGAGCAGGGGCAATCTATTCAAGAAAGAGGAAAACACAACAAAACAGGGGACTAGGGCAGAACTAAGGGGGAACAATTATAACACAAAAAAGTGTAGTAGAACAGGAGAATAAGGGAGTCAGGATCCAAAAACAGCTTCAGAGGTGAATTTTTAGCCTGGATTTGAGAAGGACCAGAGACTGAGCCCAAAGTATAGTCTCAAGTAATCTCTTCCAGGCATATGGTGCAGCAAAGTAGAAAAGACAAACACATATAAAAGTGATTTGCCTGATAAGCAGATTTCCTGAGGGGGGAGGGATTAGAAGAGAGGTAATGAGGAGCTGCACAATGAATGTATCAAAAGTGACTTCATGGCTCTGGGACAGCGGGTGAAGCAGTTAGGTGCACAGGTGGTGTTCTCTTCAATCCTCCCTGTTGAGGGTAAAGGCCAAGGCAGAGAGGCTCGCATCCTGGAGATGAATGCATGGCTGCGTGGATGGTGTCATCGAGAGCGTTTTGGTTTCCTAGACCATGGGATGCTGTTCCAAGGGCTGCAGAACAGAGATGGCATCCATCTGTCCAAGAAAGGTCAACGCATCTTCTGTAGTAGACTGGCTAATCTACTGAAGAGGGCTTTAAACTAGATTCGTTGGGGATAGGTGAAGAAAGCCCCCAGGTAAGTGAAAGCCCCCAGGTAGGTAATACATTAAATACCTTTATGGAAATGGGTAACAGGGGTAACATATGGAAAGCAGTGTGTATAAATGCCCGTAGCATGGGAAATAAGATCCCTGATGTTGAAGCTTTGGTGGGAGTGGCTGACTTGGATTTAGTGGCAGTTACAGAAACATGGTTCACACAAAACCATGACTGGGATGTAACTATACCTGGCTATACTTTATTCAGAAAGGACAGGGTAGGAAGAAGGGGAGGAGGAGTGGCACTATATGTAAAAACTACTATTAAAGCTTTGGAATTACAGAGCTTAAAAAGGGAGAGAGGAGGCATTGTGGGTTAAACTAGAAAGAGGGAAAGAGAAATCTATTTGCATTGGTGTGATATACAGACCTCCCTCACAAGAGGAAGAGGTGGACAGTTAATTGCTAGGAAAGGGGAAGTGCTACTGAAAGGAGATTTCAATATGCCAGATGTTGATTGGCACATTCCTGCTGCAGTATCATCTAGAAGTAAGGAGATCCTGGATTCTCTACAGGGAGAACTATTCAGGCAATTGGTAACAGATCCCACATGTGAAGGGGCCATACTGGACTTGGTGCTTACCAATGGTGAAAGTGTTTCTGATGTTGCAGTGGGAGATCATTTTGCATCCAGTGATCACCAGATGGTGTGGTTCAGTATTAGGACTAGGGCTGTTAGAATCCATTCCAAGATGAGGATCTTAGACTTTAGGAAGACTAACTTTGCAAAGATGGGCCAATACCTCTGGGAGTCGTTAGTGGGATGGGAACAGCTAGGGGATGTAGAAAAACAGTGGGCAAAACTGAAAGGGGGTATTTTAAGGGCAACCAACTTTTTGTTAAAATGGTAAATAAAGGCAAAAGAAAAAGGAGAGCGCTATGGTTTTCGAAGGAAGTAGCTGAAAAAGTGAAGAAAAAGAGGGAGGCCTTCATGAAATACAAGAGATCACAGAGAGAGGAAGACAGGCATCTGTATTTGGAAAAACTTAGAGAAGCTAGCAAAGTAGTCAAGGCGGCAAAGATTCAAAAGGAGGAGGAAATAGCCAATGCAATAAAATGGGGGGATAAGACATTTTTCAGATATATTAGTGAGAAGAGGAAGGGCAAAAGTGGTATTGTCAGATTCAAAGGTGCAGGGGGGGGGGGGGGGAATATGTAAAAGCTGATAAGGATAAAGCTGAATTGCTTAAAAAATATTTTTGTTCTGTGTTCACAGATGAAGAACCAGGAGCAGGACCTCAGAAAACACCCACAAATAGGAACAGAAGCAAGGGACATCTTGAACAATTTTCAGAAGACCGTTCGTGAGAAACTAGCTCAACTTAAAGTAGACAAAGCGATGGGACCGGATGGGATACACCCTAGAATACTGAGGGAACTTGGGGACGTTCTAGCAACTCCACTGACTGACCTTTTCAATGCCTCGTTGGAGTCGAGAGTGGTGCCAAAGGACTGGAGAGAGGCTCATGTGGTGCCTTTACACAAAAGCGGAAGGATGTGGTTGAAAACTACAGGCCGGTTAGTTTAACTTCGGTGATGAGTAAATTATTGGAAACGCTGCTGAAAGAGAAAATAGTGAGGTTTCTGGAGTCCAGCGGATTACAGGATCCGAGGCAGCATGGATTCACCAGAGGCAGGTCTTGTCAGACAAATCTGATTGCTTTCTTTGACTGGGTGCCCAGGGAGTTGGACCGAGGGAGAGCTCTAGATGTGGTGTATTTAGATTTCAGTAAAGCCTTTGACACTGTTCCTCACAGGCGACTTAGAAACAAACTGAGCACCCTAGGGATGGACCCTAAAGTTACTGCTTGGGTTAGAAATTGGTTGGGTGGGAGGCGACAGAGTACAAGTAAATGGAGCTCACTCTGAGGAGAAGGATGTTACCAGTGGTGTGCCCCAGGGATCTGTCCTTGGTCCGATTCTTTTTAACATCTTTGTTAGTGATATAGCAGAAGGGCTGTCGGGTAAGGTTTGCCTCTTTGCAGATGATACCAAAATCTGCAATAGAGTAGACACCCAGGAAGGTGTAGATAACATGAGGAGGGATCTAGCTAAGCTTGAAGAATGGTCTAGAATTTGGCAGCTGGGATTTAATGTTAAAAAATGTAAGGTCATGCATTTGGGCTGCAGCAATCCAAGGGAGCAATACAGTATAGGAGGTGAAGTACTTTTGTCCACTAAAGAAGAGCGGGACCTAGGCGTGGTTGTGTCTGATGATCTTAAAGTAGCTAAACAGGTAGAAAAGGCGACGGCAAAAGCTAGGATGCTTGGGTGCATACGGAGATGAATGGCTAGCAGAAAAAAGGAGGTGATAATGCCTCTGTATAAGTCTTTGGTGCGACCTCATTTGGAGTATAGTGTGCAATTCTGGAGACCGCACCTTCAAAAGGATGTGAACAGGATGGAGTCGGTGCAGAGGGTGGTTACTAAAATGATTAGTGGGCTTCATTATAAAGCCTATGAGGACAGACTTAAGGATCTTAATATGTACACCTTAGAGGAAAGGCAGGATAGAGGTGATATGATTGAGATGTTTAAATACCTCCGTGGCATAAATGTTCAGGGAGAGAGCCTCTTTCAATTGAAAGCAAGTTCTGCTACGAGGGGACATGGGATGAGGGTGAAGGGAGATAGATGCAGGAGTGATATGCAGAAATATTTCTTTACGGAAAGAGTAGTGGATCCATGGAATAGTCTCCCAGTGGAGGTGGTAGAGATGAGGACAGTAACTGAATTCAAAAAAGCATGGGACCAACACAGAGGATCTCTAAAGGTAAAAAGTGGACTGTTGTAGATGTTGATATGGAAGGACAGACTAGATAGGCCATGTGGACTTTTTCTGTCATCATGTTTCTATGTACTTGTAGATCCGGTAAGAGAAATCTAAACTGCATGCAGAAATTGAAAGGGAGCCAATGAAATGACTTGAGAAGAGAGGTTACATGAGTTTGGCGACATGGCTGAAGATTAGCCATGCGGCTGAATTTTGAATGGATTGAAAGGGAGAGAGATGATTCTGGGGAAGACCAGCAAGGAGCAGTTGTAATAGTCTAAATGGGAGGCGACTCAAGAGTGGATAAGGGTCTTGGTAAAGTATTCAGAAAAGAGGAGACATTTTGCTGGTGTTAGAGAAAGAAATGACAGGTTTTAGCCATCCACTGGATGTGTGCAAAGAAAGACAGCAGAGTCAAAGATGGTTCCAAGGTTGTGAGATGAGGGGGGGGGGGGAAAGAAGGACGATGATAGTGGACATCCATAGAAAGAAAGAAAGAAAGGAGGAAGGGAGAGGTGGGCTTGGGGAGAGGGGGGGCTGAAGATAAGTAGCTCCATATTCGCCATGTTCTGTTTCAGACGGTGGCAGAACATCCAGGAAGCAATGTTAAGACAAGCAGGCTGAGATACAGGCTTGGATTTCTGGAGAGATATTTTTAGGTGCAGAGAGGTAAATCCAAGAGTCAACAACAAAGATGGTACAAAAAAACATGGGAGGAAATCAGGGCACCAAGGGAGTGAGTGATCCCAAGACAGAGCCCAGAGGTACACTGAAGTAGAATTGCAGTGGAGGAAGATACACTAAAAATGCAATGGGAGAGATCAGAAGAAAACCAGAACAGAGCCCCTAAATCCAGGTGAGAAGAGGGTATCAAGGAGGTGGTGGTGATAAAACAGTGTCAAAAGCAGCAGACAGGTCAAGATGGATGAGGATCAAATAAAAAGTCCTTGGATTTGGCTAGGAACAGGTCACTGGAGATTTTGGCAAAGGCCATATCTGCAGAGTGTAGAGGATAAAAGCCAGATTTCAGTGTATCCAGAATGACTTGAGAGGAACAGTGGAGGTAAACTGCATGTTCAAATAGGTTGGATACGAAAGGGAGGAAGGAGATGGGCCAATAATTGGAAGAGCAGGTAGGGTCTAGTGAATATTTTTTGAGGTGGTGGTGTGACCACAGCATGTTTGAAGGCTACAGGAACAGTTGCAGTGGAATGACAGGTTGAGGATACGATTGATCCTATTCCCACCTGCCTGCTAAGCTCCGAGGGGCAGGTAATGAGTTTGGAGAAGGAGAGAAGATGTGCAGAGTCTTCCTTAGTGATTTTAGAAAAGGAAGAAAACTGACAGAAGTTGAAAGAATAATTTAAGTGAAGAGGGGGAGGGCAATTAGGAGATGGTCCTGTGGAGAACTCAAGACTAATCTTATGAACATCATGAAGCGGCAGGTCAAAGTTTGAGCAGAAAGTGGAAGAGGACCAAGCAAGAATAGTTAATTAAACTACATGGATCTGTTAGCCATTGTTTACCATCATCTATGAAGTAATACACTACTACCAATGTTCCTTCTAATTTTCTGTAGGCTGTGTGCGCATAAAATATCAGCTGTACAGCTTTTGAAGGAAGATTACATTTTTGTGCCCCACATAACGACACTCGGAGTTATATACTTTAAAATTTGACTACATGTCAGAATATTGTATGTACACCACATTGATTTTAATCAAATTAAATGAAAATAGACGATTACTAAATGAAGTGGAAAATTTCTAGTAATTACAGTCACAACTTTAAAATGTTAAGACATCTGTGTTTTCTATCAGAATCAGAACCGTAATTTTTGTGCGCTGTTTTGTAAAGTATGTGCGCTCACTTGGCGAGGTGAGTGCACGCGCACACGCACAGCTTAGAGGGAACAGTGACTACTACACTTGATTCACAAAATGACTGGCTTGGTGGCTCTAATGGTACATTATATATGGTAACTAGATGTTCCCTTTTCACAATGTTTTTCTGAAATTCTACCGAGAAGTCATAACTATGATGGCATGAAACAATGATATTAGCCAAAAGACACCATGCTTGCCTTTACACAAAATGATGATCTGTGTAGAGTCTATATTTGATTGCTAGTATTTATATTCCACTTTTACAGTACTAGCCTAAAAAAGGTGAATTACAGCATTATATAAAATACTATTAGTGAGCAAAACACAGAGAACGATGACTAAATTAAAGAAACTTAAGGGTTCTGAAAAAGCAAACCTACAGACATGCAAAAAACCTTGTGTCTTCATGAAATGGAGAAGTTGGCAACGGCAAGTGGAGTTTCTTCTTACCTCCAAAACTAAGGACACACAAGCTGGGAAGAAGGTCATGAAGACAAAATAATTGGCTAACACAGACATGCAGCCAAAACAGCACATGATTTCAAGCTGTCGCACACCTACACAAAGCAGAAAAAAAGAAGCAGAGTCAACATCTGCAGCAAGATAGTAGCAAGGTTATATATCTTTTCTTCCCCAAATATTTAAATTTACACTATTATACTATGAATTAAAAAACAACACCCCCCAAAAAATAACCCACACAAAAACACACTGAAGAGAAATAGTTGATTACTTAAGATTATAAATATTCTGCTACATTTCAGTAATTGTATAATTGCAGGGCTCGAAAGATCCCAGGTGCCAGGTTGCTATGGAGATTACAAATTGTACCCTGGAGCCTGGGATTTGAGTTTAGCCAGTATTTCAACCATCCAGTGCCATCAGCTGTCTACAAAGAGCTCCAGTTGCGCAGTGGGGAATGTTTCTGCAGATCGCGTCATTTCAAGTCTTGTGAGACTTGAAATGGCATGATCTGTATGAACTTCCTCCTACACACAGCTGGAGCTCTTTGTAGACAGCCGATCGTGGTGGACGGAGAAGCACAGGTTTATGTATGCAGCATGGCAGGAGGAATGGTAAGAGACTGGGATGATGGCTGATGGGGGAAGTGAGAGAGGACAATGAGAAAGAGACCCAGGGTGATGCTGAAGGGGGGAAGCTGAGAAGAAGAGGAGACACACACACTGGCTAACAGCTGTGGTGGGAGGCTATGGGAGATTTTTTTTGCTTCACATATTACCAAGCTATGGTGATATTTGAAGCAAAATAAGGAAGTTGTCTCAGGTGTAGTTATAAAGGGTCACCAGTATGCTGCTGACAGTCTATTTATTAGAGTTGGTGGGGGAAGCAGAGAAGGGACACCGCTTTCTGTCTTTGCACTGTGTAATGCCATGTTAAGGGCCCGATTTAAGCAGCTTTCTTTTCCCATAGAAAATGGGAAAATCAGGCCCTTAAAGAAGCTGTGAGGCACATTTTTGGGGGGTGCGGGGAGGCACTGCATTACTGCAATGGCTGTTTGTAAATCATTGCTCACCTGACATCGTACCAACACCAATCACAAGGCATTCAACTAATGCATCGAGGGTGAATGTGGGTCCCAGAATCGCCATACCCCGTGCAATATTCTCTCTTACTTCATCCTAGAATAGAGAGATAGCTTGTAGTCAATAAGGGAACAAACATATTACAAAACCCTTTAGCTTTTCAAGTGTTTGCTCTGACTTAATGGTTAGAATAAAGGGCTAGGAACAGGGAAGCCATGGTTCAAATCCCACTGTTGCTATTGCAGTAATATTTCTTTATTGAAAAAGTGGTAGATGTGTGGCATAGTCTTCCAGCGGAGGTGGTGCAGAGCACAATTGTCCCATGCTTTCTTGAATTCCAATACTAACACAGAAAACCTCTAAAGGGACTATAGTAGTTTATATGGAAGGGCAAACTGGATAGGCCATATGGGCTTTTTCTGCAGTCATATTTCCATGTGACAAAGGCAGGTAATTGTATGTTGTAATGTCTTAAAATGAACTGTATTCCACAACTTGCCATCTTCTCACCTGAAACGCTTAAAGAGTTAAATTTATAAAGGAGCTGTGGAAAGTTATGTACCATCTACATGTGTTAAAAATGAATTTTTCTTAGTGTGTTTTAAATAGTGTTGTTACATACATGCTTTAGGCACTTGCTATTCTATAAGTATGCACGTAAGACCGATGGCGTGTATTTTCATTTTTGAGTGTTCCGATGTGCTTTACTTTACTCCACTCAGAATTTTATAGACCTCTATCATCCTTCAGCTGTCTCTTCTCCAAGCTGGAGAGCCCTAACGTCCTTAGCTTTTCCTTAAGAGTCATTTTATCCCATTTATCATTTTGGTCTCTCTCTGTACCTTTTCTAATTTCACTATCTTTGAGATGCTACCAAAAACTGCACACAATACTCAAGGTGCAGTTGCAGCATGGAGCAATACAGAAGCAGTATTATAATTCTTTGTTTTATTCTCTTATCATTTTCTAATAATTCCTAACATTCTCGTTGCTTTTTTTTTTTTAAAATTTCCCCAGGAATCTTTGGAGGAACTTTGACAAAGGCTTCTTGAAAGACCAAATATTATATAATCAGCTGGCTCACCTGTTCCCACTTATTTATTCACTCCTTCAAAAAAGCAGATTGATGAGGCAAGACATTCCCTGGCTAAATCCATATTGACCTTGTCCCATTAAATTGTGTCTGTGTTTAGTACTTTTGTTCTTTGTAACAGTTTCTACTTTGCCCGGCACAGATGTCAGGCTCATTGGTCTGTAGTTTCCCAGATCATCCCTGGATCCTTTTTTTTTTAAAGGCTAGCATGGCCATCCTCCAATTTTTAGGTCCCGTAGATGACTAATGAAAAGTCACCGATTACTAGTACTACATCTGTAATTTCATTTTTGAGTTTTATCAGCATTCTGGGGGTATACATCCTCTACAGGTGATTTACTGCTTACAAATTTAAAATGCTATATTGTATCATTTGTTTGGTCTTTGAAACATGACAAATTAAAAAAATACATATACATACCAATGTTCCCTCTAAGTTTCTGTAGGCTGTGTGCGCATAAAATATCAGCTGTGCAACTTTTGAAGGAAGGTTAAATTTTTGTGTGCCACATAACGACACTCGGAGTTATATACTTTAAAATTTGACTACACGTCAGAATACAGTATGTACACCACATTGATTGCACTAGAAAATATTGTAGAACTTGTGAAAACTGTAAATACACAACAACTTTTAAATTTTAAGATGTCTGTGGTGTTTTCTATCAGAATCAGAACCGTAATTTTTGTGCGCTCTGTTGTAAAGTATGTGCGCTTACTCGGCGAGGTGTGTGCGCGCGCACACGCGCACAGCTTAGAGGGAACAGTGATACATAACCACATGCATTTAACAATTATCAATCCTCTACTCTTCAACAAGTTCCAGCAGAAAACTGGCAAATGTTCATGTGAAATATGAACGTACGTAGCATCATTGACCACTCGGACTTCAGAACAGTAGCACAGGCGCTCATCATTCCTCACCTTGATTACTGTAATGCCATATTACAAGGTCTACCGAAAAAAACTCTAAACATCCTACAAATGGCACAAAATGTATCAGCCAGGATTATTATGAATAAGAGCCTGACAGATCACATCACTCCAGTTCTTATAGAGCTCCACTGGCTCCCCATACCAGCAAGAATAATCTACAAAATGCTGATAACGACATTCAAAATTATCCATAAGATAGCCCCCTCATTTCTCGATAACCTAATCATCACTCAGCCCGCCAACAGATGCCGACGGACTGCTAACCTGAACACACTCTGCGTACCCAGCAGCATAAGATCAGTCAAAGAACGGACCAGCAACCGGGCATTCACGTACTCAGCACCTATGCTCTGGAACCAGCTGCCTCACGAGTTACGTCAGGTCAAAGACCTACAGGTCTTCAGAAAAGAGCTTAAAACACACCTGTTCCAATCACATTACCACATCACCTAGCCGGTCTCACCTATCTCTTCCCACGCTGCCCACCTTCCTCATAAGCATAAGCTTCATATGATCCTATTTTCATTGAGGTTTCACTTCCATGATGATTAAAAATGTTTATATGTATATATTCTCTGCCAATATGCCTGTATATATTGCAAATTTTGATGTATAATTTTGTAACCTCTCTGGTTGTTAAATCTGTAATTTATATGGTAATCAAATGTATAACTAATCTTTTGGTTGTTAGTCTCCCCCACCGTTAATCAGACTGTATTTCTAAATTTGTGCTGTACATACTCCCTTGTCTTGTCCTCTATGGACCGCTTCTGATCGCTGGAAGGAGCGGTGTATAAATTCATGTCAAATAAAATAAATAAATATTTCTTAGAACACTAACCTGCGAATTGGAACTGAGTGCAAATTTGGCTAATGCACTGGCTTTGGAGAGATCTATCAACAACAGGAAAAAGGGCAAAGCTTCACTGAAAAATAAGATATGCAGAACAATGGTTAGTGTCAGAGAAAACAGACTTATTACCATAGGAGCACATATAAGAACAGATGAAGTAATATGTAAAGAGATAAAAATTCACAAGCATTAAGGAATCCTTTAATTAAATAATTTATAAATATGGGCCCAATTTTCAGTGGCTGCCCTTTATTCAAATATTCAGCGGCACTATGAGGGACATTTTAACACCGAGCACCATAAGCAGGAAGGGACCTTTTTTTTTTTTTTAAATTTATAACACTTTACTATAAATTCACATCATTATACCACAGTATTAGTACTTCCAAGACAGTCCAAATTCTTCCTCCCAAATAAATTTTAACTTTTTCTCCCTTTCCCATTCCCCTAAGGCTTATTCATTGCTTCAACCATTCCAAAAAAAAATGGGGCCCACATTTCCTTAGAACTCTTACGTTTGCTTCCTTTTGAGAGCAGATTAAAATTTAAGGCCATTCATGCCACCTTCAAAATTCTTAATTCAGAGACATCAAATCAGCTAAAATTACTTATTCTAATCTCTCCAGATAAAAGACCCCGGAGAAGCGGAAATAAGTACTCTCTCGTGGTTCCTAATAATTATAGAACATGTAAATCCTCTACTTCAAAAAGAGCTTTTTCCCTTTATGCACCTATTTTATGGAACTCTCTACCTCAAATCATAAAGCAAACTAAAGATTCTACATTTCACAAACTTTTAAAGACTCATTTATTTAAGAATTATGGGGAGTTTTATTTAATTAGTTTTTATTTATTTCAATTTTCATGATTCTGTAATCCCAATTTTTTTCTATACAAAGTTACTAATGTAGTTATTTGTTCTTACATACTTTACCTATCCGTTCAATATAACTTCCGCTTTTGTTATTTGAGTTTTATTGTAGACCGCTTTGATTCATGAAAAGCGGTATAAAAGCACTTATAAATAAAATAATACGGATCATTATGTTGGACAGTTAAGTCTATGCTTACTACATATCTGGAGTACAGGAAAAACCTGAGTTAATGAAGGCGCATTGGGTTGCTTCCAGTGGGAGGTTACTATCATTCAGGCTGCTTCAACCCCCATCCCAATCATTTTAATATATAGCCCCCTCACTCCTGGAATCTTCCCATTTCAGAATGCAACTTCAATTAACATTGGTAGTCATGCCTGCCCCAAGTTACCCAAAAAATGTGAAAATCTCCATCCAGAACCCCCTTTATTTTAATTGCAGCTCCAAACATGTATTAAACATTCCTTAGTTATCACATCCTCTCCAACACTCTCTGATACCTCTTCCAAACATACCTCAGTATCCTCACTAATATATAGTACCACCACAAGAGTTTAGAACAGTTTTCAAGTACTTGGCTAGTATACTCAAATCTCTCGTCAGATTCTTTAATCTGTATTTCATTTTCCAAATCTCTTTTCCATCTCCTTCAGCATTAACTAAACTATAAATTCTAGAAATTAGTCCCTTAAAGCTCTTGTAGCTCACAAATAGGTCCTTCTTTACTTCTGGCTCCATCTGGCTTTAATAACCAAACATAAGAAAAGATCTTTAGGGCTCAGGTGATATTCCTCCTGCAGCTCACCAAATGGTGTGATCCCTTCCTCATCAAATTGTCCCAAATCCTGTAGTTCCAAAATGTTCTCATATTTGAAATATACCAGAGTCCCTTCCTGGAACAAAATCTCTATTATATGGAATTGGGGTGAAATAAGAATATTGTCTTCCCTCCAACAATTTAGCTTTTTGAGACCCCCAAATTTTTAAATGTTAATACCACAAATGTGCCACCCTGCACCACTACAAATTCCAGGATAAAACACCTTCCCCCCCTACACACTCCTTTTCCAACTCCACCCATTGCTCCCCTAACTTAGCATGCCAATTCCAAATGACTCCAAGTTGGGCTGTGCAGTAATACTTACACAAATTTGGTACAGCCAATCCCTCTCCTATTGTGAACAAATACAAAACTTTTTTTTTAGCTATCCGTAGCGATTTCCCTACCCAGATTAAGAAAATTAAAAAGAAGCTGCTTTTTTTATTTAACAGGAAGAAAATTGACAACATCTGGAACAGACACACAAATTTGGGTAACACCAAAATTTTAATCAACTATTGTACCTAGCCAGGATAAGTTTTCCCCTTTTTCTCCAAATCTCGAACTGACTTAATCAATGATTCATAATTTAATTAGTAGAGCTTAGCATAATCAGCTACCAGATGGATTCAAAAGATGTTTTAAATGACTCAGCCACCCAGCTAAATGGATTTTTTTCATCTCAGCTGTTCTTCACATGTTCTATAAGGTGGTCATCACTGGGTTAACTGAACCACTAATTTCTTTTTTCCCTACCCCACAAAAAGTATCTTTAGAGTCATTTAAGAAAGGTGCTGACTTATCTAGCAGTGTTTGTCACTTACTTCAAGCCTGTCAGCTCTTTATCTAAGAAATGAATCACCACTGTACTGAACACAAAACTTGAAAAGATTGTGAATAGGCCAGCAATTCCTGTAAGAGAAAGAGGTAACGAAAAAAAATCATACTTTAGAGTTATATAGTCTCACAAGAGCATCTAAATTTATGTTCATGGACAACAAACACCACAGTACAGTCTAGAAATCAGAAACTACAATACCTAAAATATATTTTGATCCAAGTTGCCTTAGATTCTGGAACTGGAAGTATATGTAAAGGATTGCTATGCATCTCGTGATAGTCAATATTATAATGTCACTGCTTAACACATCCTGTAAAGAGAAAAAAAAACGTTTTTTTTAGGAAGTCATAAGAGCATAAGAAATATAATGGGCCAGACCAAAAGTTCCATCAAATCCAATATCCTTTCCCAACAGTGACCAATCCAGGTCAGAAACCCCCTGGTAGGTCCCAAAAGGTAGCCAGATTCCTTGCTGTTTACACTTAGGAATAAACAGTGACATTCTAAGTCTCTCATTAATAACTGTTTATGGACTTTAACTCCAGGAATTTGTCCACCTCTTTTTTTAAATCCAATTCTGTTTGCTACATCTCAAATCTTTTAAAAATATTTAAAAAAAAAACCCACAACATTTTTAAATTACTGGATTTAACACCATAGTCCATGAACATACAAACATGCTTACTTTTTTCTTCTTATAGAAATCAATCCTATTTGCTATTCTACTTCTAAAACGTTTATATTGAAATTAATACCTGCACAAAAAAAATGTACTACAAAAGAAAGAATATAAGTTTGTTCAATGTAAGCCGCCTTGATATGAAAGGCGGTATATAAGAAATGTTAAATAAATAAATAGAGGACAGATTTAAAGATCTTAATATGTATGTGTTAGAGGAAAGGCGGAATAGAGGAGATAAGATAGAGATTTTTAAATACCTCCGTAGCATAAATGCACAGGAGAGTTTCTTTCGATTAAAAGCAAGATCTGCTGCTACGAGGTGACATAGAATGAAGGTGAAAGGGGATAGACTCAGGAATAATATGCGGAAATATTTCTTTACGAAAGAGTGGTAGAAATGAGGACAGTATGGGGTTATTCCGAGTTACGAATAGCAGGGATGGATGGCCCAAAGGGGGACATCCATCCCCGCTATTTGTGTCCTTGCCTGCCCCCGACTAACTTTCCCACTAGTTGTGTGGGGAAGTTAGATGGGAAGGGGTGGTCCAGGGGGTGGAGTCTGGGCAGGCAGTGGGCGGTTGCTGGCCCTAGACAGCCGAGTCTAATGTCGGCCCTGTATGTCTAGGGCCGGCAAAATGTCCGGGGAAGTTATTCCACCTCTGAAGTGGAATAACCTCCCTGGATGGCTTTTTTCTGACAGCCCAGGGTACAGATGGGGCAGGGGGAAGCCAGGGTTTATTCCACACAACCCGACCCTGAATGGGGGGGGAGAGGGGGGGTGTCGGGCTGCAGGGAATAAATCCTTTTTTGCTGGCGGCTGGCATTGTGTCTTTTAAATGGAGCTGTGGTGTCATGGCAACATGATGCCATGGCACCGCGGCTCCATTTAAAAGCCCTGAGTTAGCCCAGTGCAGTCATGCAAGTGCAGGCTGGACAGAATCACGGTCCCAGCCTGCATGTGCAGGACTATTTGCGTACCGCATGGGATCAGAACTGCAAAGTCCGAGACAGAATCGGGCCCTATCCGAATTCAAAAAAGCAAGAGGATCTCTATAGGAAAAAAGGGGACTACTGTAGTTGATATGGAAGGGCAGACTAGGTAGAAACATGATGGCAGAAAAAGACCACATGGTCTATGAAAGCAGGAATCTGTGTCATCACCTTCCTTCCTACATAATTCATGAGTTCTGTCAAATTCCACTGGATAGTCTCATTGGAAGTTAGTGGCTCTTGCCAATTTACATAGTCGTACAATAAATCTGCTTCTACCTTACTGTCAGATCTGATAGCACAGTGGTTGGGAAATGCTGGAGTTGACAGGCTATAAGCAGTGCAAGAACAGGCATTCGCAGAATGTGGAGCTAGCGCACATAGGTGATAGACCAAGATTAAAACAGCTGAGAATAGAGAGAATGAAGCAGAGTGCCTCAAAGCGAGACTCCTCTATTCACAATAGGATGAAACCATGACTGAAGAAAAAAAACGATGGATATGGCAGGGAAAATTCATGATTAATGACTAGAGGAATGAAATCAGGAGCAGAAATCTAACATTTTGTGCTGTTTACATATATAAACCACACCTTAAAGCTGATAGTGTGGGGGAGCTGCCAGGGCCTCTTGCTGTGATATAGGCATGCCAGTTTCAAAGTCACTGCAAAGCAGCTCCATTGTGAGGGGTTCCATTTTAAAATTTGGGAAAACTGGGTTGGCTTTCAATGCTACCTTAACTCTTTGTTGGCTCAAGCCACTTGATGTCCATATTGCCTACTGCATGGAGTTTGGCAAGCCAGCAGAACATTTTGCTAACTTAAATTATATCCTGGGTTTGAAAAGACTGGGATGAACAAGTTTTCTCTAGCTTTATGGCAGTTGCTGAACAAAATGGCCTCCTCCTTTCAGATGTTTGTGCACACAGACTTAGTGACTCAAAAAACTATGATGTGATGCAAGATTAAAGTCCTAAGCATATGATGTCATCTGACAAAGCCTAGAGCAGGAAAAGGCTTCTACAGTTTAAGATATCTGGAAGCTTTCTGAGAGCCACCCGACCATGCACAGTACCTTTTTGCACTGTGCTGTTGTGAGTCAGTTCCTGTTCAGCTTATAAAATAACTTGCAGCAGAGCTTGAAGAATGGTCTAGAATTTGGCAGCTGGGATTTAATGTTAAAAAATGTAAGGTCATGCATTTAGGCTGCAGCAATCCAAGGGAGCAATATAGTATAGGGGGTGAAGTACTTTTGTCCACTAAAGAAGAGCGGGACCTAGGCGTGGTTGTGTCTGATGATCTTAAAGTAGCTAAACAGGTAGAAAAGGTGACGGCAAAAGCTAGAACGATGCTTGGGTACATACGGAGAGGAATGGCTAGCAGAAAAAAAGGAGGTGAAAGTGCCTCTGTATAAGTATTTGGTGTGACCTCATTTGGAGTATAGTGTGCAATTCTGGAGACCGCACCTTCAAAAGGATGTGAACAGGATGGAGTCAGTACAGAGGGTGGCTACTAAAATGGTTAGTGGTCTTCATTATAAAACATATGAGGACAGACTTAAGAATCTAGGTACACCTTAGAGGAAAGGCGGGATAGAGGTGATATGATTGAGATGTTTAAATACCTCCGTGGCATAAATGTACAGGGGGGAGAGCCTCTTTCAATTGAAAGCAAGTTCTGCTACGAGGGGACATGGGATGAGAGTGAAGGGAGATAGATTCAGGAGCGATATGCGGAAATATTTCTTTACGGAAAGAGTGGTGGATCCGTGGAATAGTCTCCCAGTGGAGGTGGTAGAGATGAGGACAGAATCTGAATTTAAAAAAGCATGGGACAAACACAGAGGATCTCTAAAGGGGAAAAAAAGGAGACTGTTGTAGTTATTGATATGGAAGGACAGACTAGATAGGCCATGTGGTCTTTTTCTGTCGTCATATTTCTATGTAAAGAGATATGTGGACTTCAATACTGCTGCCCGCAGAGAAAAATTGGCAACAGATAAGACAGAGAACAAGTAGGATTGTTAAGCCCTCCTGAGTAGGAACCTCCTAGCTACGAGGCTGCCTTCAATTGAAAAAGGGTGAAAACACCCCCCCCCCCCCAAAAGGCCTTGCCAATGGACACAAACTATTTTTGATGGACATAAAAAAAAATATAAAAATTAAAATTACCTTTTTCCTAGTTTATTTATATTATATTATCTAGATATAGATAGATTCTTTTCTTTTTAAGACAGCAAGCTGGAAATCAAAGATAATGGGCTTTAGGGGGATTCTAAATAAAAAAAAAGAGACTTTATATTTATTAAAAAGTTTGATACTGCCCTTTGTGGTATCAGCAGAGCGGTTTACAATATAAAATTGATTAAGAGGAAAGGAACTCCAGTAATATATATAGGACAGAAAAATATATGCACTCATGAAGGGCAGAGGGATGTTATGAGGTAGTCAATGGGAAGGGTAAGGTAGACAGTGGGAGTCAATTGAAGGGGGAAGACTGAAGGCCTTTCAGAATAGGTAGGTTTGGAGTTTGGATTTATACTTGACAAATGATATTCCATGTGGAGGTCTGAGGGGAGATTGTCCCATGTTCTGTGACCTAAGAAATGGAATGCAGAATGAGTGGATTCAAGATGAGCTTGGGAGGCGGTGGTGGTTAATACGGATAGAACGGAGAATGCAAGGTGGTGTATGGAGATAAGAGTAGAGAGGTTTTTGTACCAACAAGAAGTTTATATTGAACACGATATTGAATTGGAAGCCAGTGAAACCAAAATAGTAGAGATAACATGGTCAAAACAAGAGGCATGGAATAGAAGTTTGGCAGCAGTATTTTGAGTAAGTTGTAATTGTTTTAATGCAAACAAAGAGGCCAGTGAAGATAGGATTGTAGTAGTCCAAGTGGAAAGAACAAGAGATATGAGTAGAGTATAGCAAAGAAGAGTAGGAGTGGGGAGGAATGGACGGATTGCCCCGATTTGCCAGAGAAAGAAAAAGAGCACTTGACAACTGGAAGGCTAGGGCAGAATCTAGAATGAGCCCAATCTAAAGGAAGATATTTTAGAAATATACAAACATGACAGCAGAAAGAGACCACATGGCTGATCTATTCTGCCCTTCCATATCAACCACTACAACAGTCCCCTTTTTTCCTTTAGAGATCCTGAGTTTGTCCCATGCTTTTTTGAATTCAGACACTGTCCTCATCTCTACCACCTCCAATGGGAGACTATTCCATGGATCTACAACTCTTTCCTTAAAAAAATATTTCCACATAGTACTCCCAAGTCTATCCCCTTTCACCCTCATCCTATGTCCCTTTGTAGCAGAGCTTGCTTTCAATCGAAAGAAGCTCTCCTCCTGTGCATTTATGCTATGGAGGTATTTAAACGTCGCAATCACCTCTATCCCACCTTTCTTCTAAAGTATACATATCAAGAATCCTCAAGTCTGTCCTCATATACTTTATAATGAAGACCACTAACCATTTTAGTAGCCACCCTCTGTACTGACTCCAACCTGTTTATATCCTTTGAAGGTGCAGTTTCTAAAATTTATTTTTCTGTAGTCTTAATCAGGTGTGCTCCTTTGCATGAGAATATGATTTATATCATATGCTTGTGATTTTAACATACTTTATATAATTATGTTTATGTATTGATGATAAACAGTTTTTAGTTTTTTCTGGTTTTTGATATGAGTTTATATATTTGTGCATATCTTATAAGCTTAATCATCTTTTTAAATTGTCTTATGTTTTATCAATGCATGTTCTTAATGTTCTGATTTTATTATTTACATTTTCTATTTTTAAGAGGTTGTTGTCCCCCGAAGGCAGCCCCTGGCTGAAAACACGTGTCGGGCTAACCTCTCTCTTTTGAATAAATTGTTCTTTCCACGGTGAACTCTGTGCCCTGCTCTGTTTGTGCCCTTTCCTTGAAATCCAGTCCAGTGCTGCACCTCAGGGTAGTCAACCCCCACCAGCAGTTTGGACAGAGCATGTCATCTTTTGATGATCTCACCATACTTAGGCAGCTGGCTCCACCTTCCAGCCCCAGTTACCTAAACAAAACAGACTCACAGAAGCAACAAATAAGTAAATTAATGAAGAAATATAAACCGTACTCCAACTGGCTTCCTCTCTACACTAGGGGCCACCCTCCCTTCAAATGAAGGAGCTTATCTGTCTATTCTGACCTGAAAGTCACCAGAACAAAGAAGTGCGAAACTGCACCCTGCAGAGACTCTTCAGCCTCAAACGCCCTAGTAGCAGAACTGACAGCCACCCCCCTCACCCCAGCCCAGAACCCTAATGACGACCTTCTTCAGGCTCTGGGTGGCAAAATGGCTCTATGCAAAATCTATGCACAACACAAACACAAAAAAACAGGGAGGGTTCTGTGACTGGATTGGAGTTCAAGGAAAGACAATTAGCAGGGTAAGGCCTAATTTCACCTTCCTTATTGTCCCTCCAGTCCAGTCCCACACCTCAGGGATGTAACAGAGCAGTATCCTTAAAAGAGACCAGCCTGGAATACTGTCATAGTGAATGTAGCGTCCCCCCCCTGCACATCAAGGTGAAAATGCTTCACAAAAGGTAGGGAGAGAAGCCATGCCGTAAGCGAGAATCAAATCCACTTGAGGCACCCATCACCAGACCTTGGGTCAAGAGGTTGGCTTGAACCAGCAACCTCCATGGCCCGCCTGCCTTCAGATCTGCATACCACGGGCACCTCAGTCAGTGGCAATCAGAACCCCCGCTGCACCACCCAAACTATAAGAGCCCATGGCGGAAAGACTGAGGTGGCTTTGCGTGGGCCACCGCTTTACCACGGCATTGAGACATATGTTCCTGTTGCCTGCTGAAGAAATGGTTTGCCTTGGCCATTGAAAAAGGTCGATATGAGATCTATGATCAGCCTCCCCCTCCCTGGGAGTGCTGATTCAACACGGCCTGAGTGTTCACTCTACAGGGTCCAGGCGAAAAATAGAGAGGTAAGTCAGCAGTCACGTTTTCTGTCCCTGCAACACATGCTGCTGAGTTCGCTTGCAGATGCTCTTCTGCCCATTCCAATAGCACTCCAGCCTCGGCTTCTAAGCACACACTGCCTGAGACCCCTTGCCGACATAGGCAACCGTGGTCGCATTTGTCAGAGAAGACCATGACTGCCTTCCCTTGCAGCGACAGGAGAAACCATTGAAGTACTAGGAAGACCGCTCTCCTCTCCAGCCTCTTTATGGACCAAGAGGCTTCTTCCGGGGTCCCTGTGCCACATGTTGCTCGCAGTAGGCTCCCATTCGAAGAGACTGGTGCCTGTTGTCAGCAGAATCCAGAGCGGCGCCTTGAGAGGCATCCCCACAGAGATTCTCAGGACACAACCACCACCCAAGAGCTTTCCGAGTCAAGGTCGGACAGAGCAATGGCTGCATTAAGGGATGGCTTTGGTGTAATCACTGGTGCAGCAGGGCCCTTGGAAACTGCCGCATGTGAGCCCTCACCCACGGGACCAGCTCTATGGTTGCCACCATGGTACCAACTACCTACAGATAATGCCATGCAGTCAGAGTTGGCATCTTGAGAAACTGGCATACCTGCCGACACAAAGCCTGTGACCTCAATTGTGGCAGACAAACTCTGCCGTTGTGGTTGTTGAATCTGGCCACCAGGCATTCCAGGTCCTGGGACGGCTCCAAGTGGCTCTTGACCACGTTGATAACTCATCCGAGATTTTGTAGGAATTCTACCACTCTTGCTGTTGCTTGCTTGCTTTCCTGTCATGATTTTGCTCAGATAAGCCAGTCGTTGAGGTAAGGATGCACCAGGATGCCCTCCTGCTCCTTGGTGAAGGTGTGTGGAGCCGTTGCTAGGCCAAACGGCAACACTCTAAACTGGTAGTGTTCCATGGGCATTGTGAAACAGAGGAACTGATAATGAGCTGACTTGATAGGAATGTGCAAATAGGCCTCCATGAGGTCGAGAGAAATCAAACTCTCCCTTGTGCACAGCTGCAACCATGGAGCAAAGTGTTTCCATGTGAAATATGGGCAGCCGCAGACACTTGTTCATGCCTTTGAGATCGAGAATAGGCTGAAAAGCACCCTCCTTTTTGGATACTGTGAAAAATGATGATTAAGAGAGAGATAGAGAGAATCAACCGCCTCAGTACTGGTCCCTTGGAACTGGCACCATTGCCCCCAAGGCCAGAAGCCACCCCAGGGTGACCTGCACTGCGCTGGACTTCCTGCAGGACTTCCAAAGAGAGTGTATAAAGGAGGGGCCATCGGCCTGGTGCACTCCCAGTGTGTAGCCGTCCTGAATAATCTCCAGTACCCATTGGCTGGATGTGATCCGGGCCCAGACATGGTAAAAATCCTGCAGCAGACCCCTCATGGGCTGCACCACTGCCTGGACCTTCCATGTTTCATTGTGACTTC
The DNA here is from genome assembly GCA_033557465.1 of Ichthyophis bannanicus. Classification (NCBI taxonomy): domain Eukaryota; kingdom Metazoa; phylum Chordata; class Amphibia; order Gymnophiona; family Ichthyophiidae; genus Ichthyophis; species Ichthyophis bannanicus. Next base: position 342,129,214 of record CM066032.1, read on the forward strand.
TTTCAGCCTGAAAACGAGGCAGAAGAATAATATTCTTGACCTGCTCCCCGAAAGCCCTGAAACGTAGGCCCTCTTGGGGTAAAACGACCCTCTGGTAAGGCACAAACCACATCATGTGGAACCTATGGAAATCCCACGACTGGCCTCGCAGTGGGGCTGCAGAGCAAACCCACTTCTGCTAGTCCTCAGAGAGGCATCCCTCCCCTTTGACTCCCCTAGATCCTTTACCACATTTTCCAGCTCTTCCCCAAACAAAAGCTTACCCTTAAAAGATAGCTTACTTAGTCAGGACTTTGAGGAGACATCAGCTGCCCAATTCCGCAGCGACAGGTAGTGGTGTGCCACCACCATCGATGCCATGCTTTCGAAAGGCCTCCGATAAGATCACAGAAGGCATCCACAAGGTAAGCCACCCTGACTCCAGCCTTGCCTCTGCATCCGCAGGGCTGCAAGCCTCCCGTCATGGTTCCAGAACCCCCTGCACCCATTGCAGACAGGCTCTGGCCACAACAGCCCCACAGATGTCTGTAACGAGAGAGCATTGATATCAAAACGCTTGTTTCAACAAGGTATCCAACTTTCTATCCTGGACATCTTTGAGGGCTATACTGCCCTCGATTGGGATCGCAGTCTTCTTAATCACAGCTGGAATCATGGCATATACCTTCGGGGAACACAAACTCCCTCTCCTGTTCCGGGAGGGGATAAAGCCTTGTCATGGTCCTAATTCCCTGAAGCCCAACTTCCAGGGGGTCTCACTCATCCTGGATCATAAGATGCAAGGGAAACACTTTTTGGGACTAAACGGCCTGAAACAGCAGATCTTCAAGCAGAATACCTGTACAGTTCAGGCTTCCTTGTCTTGGGGGATCTCACCCTCCTCCAACTCCTCTGTGTCTGCACCCTCCTTAACCGTGTTCTCCAGTTCTTCGGGCTCCTCTGAGTGGGGCAACTCCTGGCCTTCAAAGAAGTCTCTCTGAAGCCTCCACCTGCCCTGGACAGGCTCCACTTCCTCCATGGCAGATGCTGGCTGCTTCCGTGGGGAGGACCTTCTTTTCCCCACTGCTGCATGAAAAAAAGTTCTATACCTGAGGAGGAAGAACTCCAGTAAATATCCCCCGAGGCACCCTCAATCACCAATCCTTGGGAAGTTGAGGGCCTAGAAGAGTCATGCTGTACAGATCCAACAGGGGCGGTGCAGAATTGGACACCTCCGTCAGCACTACAAGCAAGCTAAGACCCTCCTGGGGTGGCAAGATTCCAAATGCCACCCCCTCCTGCATACTATGGAGATTCCTGTGCCGTCTTCCTGCCTACTATGTTCTGCCATCCACTGCTTGGCACCCATGGCAAACTCCCATGGGTGAGACATTAGCCTACTGGACACTGCACACCAGACACTGTGGTCATGCTGGCAAGGGCAAGTCAGGAGGTAGGGCAGCATTTCCACATACTCTGTCCCTGATGGCTTGCTTTATCTTGGCATTACTTTCACTTTCAACTTGTATTGCTTCTTTTAAATATAGCAACCATTAACCAATGGATGCCCCCTAGAAGTTACTCAGGAAAAACAAAACAAAAAAAAATTGTGTGCTTAAATACCCTGTGTCCAAAGAATCCCCCCCCCCCCAGCTCCTGTACATGCGGCTGCAGTGCTGAGGGAGCTTTCTAAAATGGCGCATCTTCCCACGCTACTGCAGAGTGCTCGAGCCATACGGTCTGCTGGCAGTGTAGTGAAGCCGGGAGGAGACAACTCTGTTACTGCATCCACCCCCCCCCCCTTCGGCTTACTTTCCCCACAGTTCCCCCAAAAAAACAGCCTTGCTCTTCCTGACTTCTCCCCGCACTCAGCCTGCTTCTGGCTTCCACGCTGTCCCGGGAGCTGTGTGAGAACAGACTGCAGGCCTGATCTGATGAAACAGCTCCTCACCCACCAACAGGTTCAGGAGCCATTGCTCTGCAGGAATGAGGACAGAAAACCCTCTCCTCCTGTCCTGGGGGAGAACCCACTGCTACTCACGCAGTGTCCTTTCTTGCCTGTCAGATTCTCCGTTTTTTTTTTTTTGTTTTGTTTTTTTAAATACTTTGCCAAACTGAATTTCACCCAATGCTTCTAATTCCATCTGACAGTTTCAAATCAAACTAGATGAACTTCTGCTTAGTTTTCCCTTCAGTGAGTTCTGATCTCAGGGATCACCGCTCCAGCTGCTTGGAGACTGAGCTTAATGGGGCTGGAAGGTGGAACCAGCTGCCTAAAGTACAGCGAGGTCATCCACAGGTGACATGCTCAGTCTTCAAGCTGCTGATGGGGGTTGACTACCCTGAGGTGCAGGCTAGACTGGAGGGACGATAAGGAACTAGTATTTTCGCATTTCGAATTATGTTTACCTCAATTGTTCACAAAACATAAAATGTAGATAATAAAAATCATTTGCCAAATCTGCAACCAACCAAGGAAACGTATGATTTCCCAAAAATGTGAAAGGTGACTTCTCATTTTACCACTTAAAATTCATGAAACACTGATAAAAGGCAGATTGGATATTCACATAATCAATTCAACTTCTTACTTCTTCAAACTTTGGACACTGGTAGTTCCATCCGCAGATCTGGTCATTTCCTGTAAACATGTTCATAGACATCATGCAGATGGTGAGTGTTACTGTGCCAACAATGACTTCCCATGGGTGTGAGGCAACGAAGAGCCCATGCAGGCGGAACAGCCGGGACAGCATTTTACGATCTTGCTCTCTAAACCTAGGGGGAAAGCATACAAATTATCATGAAAGAAAAGGGTAATCTCTCCCTAATTTGGTGCACCACAAGTCTCTGATTTATAGAGTATATTTGTATCAGGATTCCAAACTGCAATAAAGGCAAAACAAGAGACAATGGCAGTAGAAATGCAAGGTGTGCTTTTGAGCCCATGTTGACTCCTGGCAATCCATCAGCTCATGGGCTTTCTTGGCATCGTGACTGGAAGTAGATTACCAGCCTTTCTTGCAAGGTAATGGAGGGTTAAGCAAATTGTCCAAGGCCACAAGAAGTGCTAATGGGAATCTAACCCTGGTCTCTTGGTTATGAAGCCAGTGCTTGTTTAGTTTTGCGCATACCATGATAGTTTGCAGTATAAGGCCCCCAATGTTGGAACTCTACAGTTGATTCTGCAAAAGTTGCAGGATTTTAATGGATTCTGAAAAATGGTCAAAGCTCATTTGTTTAAGCCGTCTTAATATTTCTGCTTAGGTAGGTTTCAAATTTATTGTCTAGGTTTTTGTATTTTGTTATGTTTAAGTATTGCATAAGTTTTCCTGGAAACTGCTTAGGAATGTAATGAGCAGTTATAAATTTAATAAATGTGCAAAATTTCATATTTTGAGACAGAATAAGGGGCTCCAAATCTCCTTGCTGGTTGATATAAAATATAGCTATCCAATTGTCCGTTTCTGTTCTTATTGCCGAGGTATTGGTGGAATGTATTGAAGCAGTAGAAAATTGCTTGAAGCACTAAAAGACAAATCTGTAGATTGAGCTCAATATATTCAAATCGTCCATTGCCTATCAGAAAGCTTGCTGAGGACATAGACATCAGTTTCAGGTCAGTACAGTCCATTCTTACTGTCGATTTGGGGATGAGACATGTCTGCAAAATTTGTGCCAAAACTCCTGTCCCCTGACCAAAAGGAAGAAGATAGACTGTCTGCAGTTGTTGGAATGTGTTGAAAATTTTATTTATTTATTTTATTTAAAGTTTCTTATATACCGCGCTATTCAGCATCAGCGCGGTTTACATGGAACAAAACAATCTCAGTACTCCGATTTCATCAAAATGATTATTACTGGTGATGAATCATGGGTTTATGTTTATGACCCAGAAACTAAGGCTCAGTTTTCTTTGTTCATCATGTATATGCATCAAAAGGCCAAACCATCAATAAAGAGTACTATGTCCAAGTTTTGACTCACTTGAGAGATGCAGTTCATCGTAAGAGGCCAGAGTTGCACAGGAATGGTGAATAGTGTAAACTCAATGTTATTTGTATACATTGCAGTATTCTTGTTCGATGTACACCGCGCTGATTTTAATAGCGAGCGCGGTATAGAAGAAAATGTTAAATAAATAAATAAATAATAGTTGCTCCATCACAATAATACCTCAGCTCATGCATCACATCTTGTCCAGCAGTTCTTAGCCAAACACCAAATTGAGCAAGTCAGTCAGCTTCCGTATCCAACTGAGCTCACACCCTGTCTCTTTCTAGTTTCCAAAACAAAATTACCATTGAAAAGAAAGAGCTTCGACAACTCAGACCATTAAGCAAAATTTGACACAGCAGCTTCACAGCATAACGAAAGAGGCATTTCAAAATTGTTTCCAGCAGTGGCAGGAATACTGGAGGAAGTGTGTTTTATTGTAAGCCGACTACTTTGAAGGAAACTGAGTGCAATAACTGTCAGTGTTATACTTCTATCGTTATTGTACAAGTCTCAAAACCTTTTGATCACACCTCAAAAGGTCGGAGAACCCCCACCCCCTGACTTCTTTGGAACGAGAAAATAAATCTTGCATAGAAGCTTTGGCCCCTTTCTAGTCAAGAAACCTTCTCTATTGCATTTGACTGCATGAAGGAGTGAATCTTTAGTTCCAAATGGGCAAGGAACTGAATAGAAGTAGGATTCATGAAGGGGCGGTGGGTTATTGGGAGGGAGTGGTCCAGCAAAATGTAGTCTGTATTCATGTAAACGTCCAAATAAATCCATTTGTCTGAGGTAACAGTTTTGCATATGTCCACAAAATATTGAAGTCAGCCCCCAACTAGCTAACTGTCAAAAAGTTAGGCATGGGCTTTTGGGAGGGAACCTGGGAGACAGCAGGCTGCTTCTTTTCTCTCTGTCATAGCTTTGAAGTGAACTGCTGCATAAGTTGTTTCTAAGGCTGTAGGCATACATACATTTGTTAATTCCTGCAGGCAGTGGAGGACAATGCCTGCTATAGGCATGACTGTCAGTTGTCTGGATGCCAAGTCCTGATCAAATGGTTGTGCAGAGGGTCCCTGAACTGTTGTTGAACTTTGGCCCTGGATGAGCAAAACCATGTCCTTTACCTTCTCTCCAAATATATTGTCGCCAAAACAGGCTACATCCACAAATTGATTATGCAGGTCTTCTTATACACTTGACGCTCCTAACCACATCGGTGGTCTTGTACCAATAGCCATAGAAGCTGCATGGGAGATCGTATCATAAGTAGCATATATAAGGTGATACAGAGTTTCTTGTATATGCTGTATGAGGTGGGACAGGGACATAATTGTGTGCTTAGAATGCCATTTGTCAGCTTTCTGCATCTGCAGAAGTGAATGCTGTTAATACAGCATTTGTAGTTGGGGCACTGTGATTTCTTAAACATAGCATGGAACTTTCCTGCCCGCCTTGTCAAAGATTTTTGGATCCATACCTGGGGGAGGGGGGGGGGGGGAAGACAGTTATATGATGTCGGCAGCTTAGATTTTTTTCCAGAGCCGCTTAAGTAACCACTGACTAGTGTGGCAACCGAGACTGCATACGGTCCAGAGCAGGGCTTTTTTTTTTTTTTTTTGGAGGGAGTACTCTGTAGTACTCAGTACTAGCACCTTTTTCATTGTCTGCTGAAAGTGACCTCAGGGTCCTTGTCTATTAATGAGAGAGCCCTACATATGAGTACCAGCACCTTTTTTGCTAGGAAAAATACATTGGACCAGAGACATCCGTACTTTGTGCTTTAAATCTATCTTCCTGGATACCACCCCTGGAAGGGGATGCTGCCAGATGTGGAACAGGAGAGCCTGAAACATCTGATGGACAGGAATTGCAAGAGCCCCCTTAGAAATATGTATGCATTGCACTATGAAGTTAAAATCCTGCATGTTGCTATGCAGTATCTCAGAGGAAATAGGGACACGACCTTGTGAGCTTTTAAAGAATTTAAAAAGGTATGAGGATTTCCTCAGTTTTGGATTGCACTGTTTATCAGCCATATTTTTTCCTCTTCATAAGTTAACAGGTCACTTGCTTCACTAATCTTTCTTAGTTCCAGAGGGCTAAGTACATCTGGGTGGTCATCAATGAGATAATAGTTCTCCTGGGTAAGAGCCAGGAGATTCCCACCCACAAAAAAGCTACGTAGAGCTGAGAGGGCAAGGACTGTTGAGGCTGAAATGCCAGTGTGTGGCACTAGCATTTGGTGAGAAGGGGCTACAAAGACATATGCTTTAGCAGCACAGGTGTTTGTTGTAAGAAATTTTGCATTAATTGTAACAAAGTAGAAGTGTTATTCTCCTCTGAAGTAGCAGTGGGCTAAACCAGTTCTTGGAGGATTGGCATTTTTTTGAGCGATGATATAGTCAGAGAGCCTTTTGGAAGGAGGCTATGCTGAGAAGCTTCTATCTGCATGTTCTGTCTACCTGATGAGGCCACAGAGTCAGCACCCTTTTTGGTATGCTGCATTTTCTGTGTTTTTTTCTTATGAACCTCCTTTTTGCTGAGGAGAGCTGTTAGGAAAGATATCCAGTAGGTCATGTGGATGTAAAAAGAGCAGAGTGGGGAAAAACAGGACATCAATAGTCGCTACATGTACTGAACTTGAAGGAAAGCAAGAAGTCCTGAACCGGGCAATGCAGATGACATTGCCCATTCATGTGGGTCCACATACTCCAAATAAAAATGGACCAGACTGTGCAGGTATGCTATTTTAGTAACAATATGGTACCTTTCATCCAGACACACAATAGTTTTTTTTGTGTTTAATGCTCTTAGCATACTCCCAAGAAGCATTTGTCTATTAAAATGACTTAAGAAAAAAAAAAGGGTTTATAGTGGATGAACAGCAGGCCAAGTCCAAAACATTACCTCCATATATAAGATTATGCCTGGCTCTCTCTCATTAGTCATTTAACAGAAGACAAGTAATTATATTTCATACTTATACCTATATTCCTGCACAAAGATCACTGAAGGCACTAAAGAGAAATTACAATTACCTGGTAATTGTTGTTCCTTGAGTAACTCCAGTTCAGTCCTCCACCACTGGATAGTGCACCTCCTCCTGCAGCATGGAGACTGGGCATGCCAGAATCATGACATTACTGGATGTAGCCTGCTGCTCTCTCCCATCAGCCCCAGTGTACTATTGACAAAGCAGACTCAGAGGAGCAAATAAATAAATAAATAGTTAACGCATTCATTTCAACTTTCAATTTCCACTTCTACCCCTAAAGTAAATTTCTCTCTATTAAGAAAGAACTATTTCCCTTAGCTGCCTCTTTCTTCCTGAGCCCCATAAGAAAGAAAGAAAAACTAGAGTAGAAGAACCCCAGGAAATCCGAGACTATTCAAGGTTTTGTACCCCTAATGTACCCGACATTCCTTCCAAACCGAACTGCCCTGCGAGAAAACCATCCTTGGGCGGGATTGAGGACTGAACTGGAATTCCTCAAGGAACAACAATTACCAGGTAAGTGTAATTTCTCTTTCCTTATCGGTCCTCCAGTTCAGTCTTCCACCACTGGGATGTAGCAGAGCAGTAAACCTTGGGAGGGACCTATGCACCCGGATCGGGCACCGCTGACCCAGAACAGGCCTTGTTCATTGCCTGCGACCACTGCCCGAGCAATGCTCTCTGCAACGGCCTCATGTGGGCTCTTGCCCATGGTACCAGCTCGAGTGTCGCCGCCATGGTACCAAGCAACTGTAGATAATGTCACGCCGAAGGATTAATTCTGTCCAAAAATTTGCGGATTAATTTTTTCAATCCCTGTGCTTATCGCTGCGGAAGAAAGACTCTTCCGACATTTGTATCGAATCGAGCCCCCAGGTATTCCAGGCTCTGTGACAGAGTCAAGTTGCTTTTTGACATATTGACTACCCAACCTAGGCTCTGCAGAAAAGCCACCACTCTGCTCGTAGCGCACTCGCTCTTGGTTCTGGACCGCTCGGATCAACCAATCTCCAAGCAATGTTTCCTCTAATTTTCTGTAGGCTGTGTGCGCATAAAATATCAGCTGTGCAGCTTTTGAAGGCAGGTTAAATTTTTGTGCGCCACATAACGACACTCGGAGTTCTATACTTTAAAATTTGACTACGCATCAGAATATAGTATGTACACCACACTGATTTTAATCAAATTAAATGAAAATAGATGATTACTAAATGAAGCGGAAAATTTCTAGTAACTACAATCACAAATACAGTATTTCAGTTATTTTTTTTATTAAAAGTCATTGTTATTTCATGTAAATAATTTATGTATGGAAGAAAAGAATGAGCTTACTATTAACAGTTCATTGTCAAAAATTTCTCTTTGATCTTTCAAATTTAACCAGTCTGAATAAATTTTATCAAGGTTTACCGATCCGACATCTTGAAGATGACTCTTAACACACATCAGCATTTCCAAATGTTCTAACTGTAAGCAATTCCTTATTTTTGTTTTTAAACTGTTCATCAAGTTGAAACCACACTCACAATCTACACTAGAAGCCAAAAATGTTCCACCAATATCCATCAATTTCACTAAATCTACAAAGTGAGCATTCTGAAACGCCGAAGTCACCATATCCAGAAAACTGTTTATCAGTTTGCTTTTGATTTTTTCTGCGACTAAGAACTTGAAATCATTGCACTGCTGAATAACAATATGTTCCTCCATAAGAAATAGTGATCGGACTTTTTCAATTCCAAATTCATAATCACACTGTGCTATTGCTGTCAAGTCAAAAGCAGACCATTCCTCAATTTCATTTTCAGGAAATCTTTCCCTTAAATGCAGACACAGCATATTAATGAAAATAAGCGTGGAACCAGTATCCACAAACGTCTCCAGGTATCTGGTTGAGGAGATTTTTAACATCACTCCATTTTACTGAGTCACCCAAGTATTGCATTCGGATTTTGTTCAGCTTATCCTGTGCAAGATGATATGCTTCCAGTGGTGTTAGCCCCGTTTTTGAAATGCCATTGTTAATGAAACAAATTCAGATAAAACATCATTCAAAATTTGCAGTGTTATATGGAATTGATGGCTGTTTATTTTAATAATGGATCATAATTTTGACTAATTGCTTGAAGAGCAAAATGTCTAGATAACCACCGCACTTCGTTCAGAGGTCTAAAAGCAATTGACTCGCGTTCAGAAGCATCTGCTAATTCTTTAAATTGTGACATTTTACTAGAAGATTGACAAAAGATTGTGTAAACAGTTCTCATGAAAGTTTCAACTTCTTTCATCAACTTTACTTCCTTCCATGATTCAGAGATCCCCAAATCTTCACGATGGGCAACACAATGCTGCTGCACTAAATGAGAAACTTTTTTAGCTGCGCAGCAACACCATTTATTCTGCCTGACATGACAGAGGCACCATCCGAAGTAAACATGACCATTTTGTTAAGGTCAAGCATGTATTTCCCATAGAATTCCCAGAGTGCACTGACTATTGATGCAGCATCTCATGCTTCCAACTGTAGCATCCCACCAAATGAAGTTTTATACAGATATGAATTTACTGGACGATATTTGAAGTATTTGTTGACAGAAATGTCTGTGCTTTCATCAATAATGTATGATAAGCTCACAGCAGATGTTGCATCAGCAGCGTATCTTGTTTATAATTTCAAGAAATTCAAATGAATAGTTTTTGCTTCTCCAGCTTTCAGATATGGTTATGTACTTGGACATGTGTTTATTAATATCTTGAACAGAGAGCATGGAAATATTCATCAGAACAGCCAGCAAAACACTATCAATTAGAATTTTAATTTCTTCTGGCGTAGAACGCTTCCATTCATTATTAATTTGCCATTTCTCTTTTTCAGCGGTGCTCTCAAGCAACAAGTTAAATCCTCCTCCTCTTAAATTTGGATTTTTAGCTCTACGTTTAACACTTTCAGTATTGAGACTTACCAGACAGATATTGTTTCAAAAAGTCCAGTTTCCACACATCATCCCAAAATTTGCCACTTGAAAACTCTCCGATGGTTTTTGCATCTCAGCAGACTACTCCGTCATCCTCTTCATAAGTGAATATTTCACGCAGTTGAACGCATGTTTTATCCCAAGATTTCGGTGTCTCCATTTCAACAATTTCTTCAAGCCATTTAGGCTTAAAAGCTCCGGCTGTTCTTACATTTTGTACCTCTCATTGCTATCGGTTTCGACATTGAAAACTGAAAGAAGTTAATTTTTAAAATGTAATAATAAACTGAATAATGCAATTCGAATTACAGATCACAATTGGACTACTCACGCATGTCGCAAGCCAAAGTACGGAAGCAGAAGTTTCTCAATGCGCCAATTAAAGTTTAAGACCAAAGATCTTATATCCTGAAGATCTATAAGATTGCACTAGAAAATATTGTAGAACTTGTGAAAACCGTAAATACACAACAACTTTTAAATTTTAAGACGTTTGTGTTGTTTTCTATCAGAATCGTAATTTTTGTGCGCTCTGTTGTAAAGTATGTGCACTCGCTCGGCGAGGTGTGCGCACGCACACACATGCACAGCTTAGAGGGAACAGTGCGTCCAGGTAAGGGTGCACTAATAGTCTGTCCCTTTCGCAATGCTGCCACTACTACTACCACCATCATCACTTTGGTGAAAGTTCTGGGCGCCGTAGCCAGCCCAAATGGCAATGCCTGGAACTGAAAATGCCCCATAGGCAGAGCAAATTGGAGAAACCTCTGATGTTCTAGCCGAATGGGAATGTGTAGGTAAGCTTCCGACAAATTCAGGGATGTAAGAAACTCCCCTTCTCTTACTGCGACTATGACCGACCTTAGGGTCTTCATATGAAAATGGGACACCCGAAGACATTGGATTTATTCTTTTGAGATCCAAAATTAGCTGAAACGCCCCTTCCTTCTTTGGGACGACAAAGTATATGGAGTATCGACCAGATCCGCACGGCCTGCACATCCACGGCCTGCACCCCTCCGGCCCAGCCACTGCTCTCCCGATCGGGGAGGAGCACGCCGGAGCAACGCAGCTCCTCCAGCCTGCTGCTCTACCCAGTCGGGGCAGAGCAGCCACCATTTAAGGAAGCGCCGGCAGGCGCACAGGCCTCTCCACGGCCTGCACCCCTCCGGCCCAGCCACTGCTCTCCCGATCGGGGAGGAGCACGCCGGAGCAACGCAGCTCCTCCAGCCTGCTGCTCTACCCAGTCGGGGCAGAGCAGCCACCATTTAAGGAAGCGCCGGCAGGCGCACAGGCCTCTCCACGGCCTGCACCCCTCCGGCCCAGCCACTGCTCTCCCGATCGGGGAGGAGCACGCCGGAGCAACGCAGCTCCTCCAGCCTGCTGCTCTACCCAGTCGGGGCAGAGCAGCCACCATTTAAGGAAGCGCCGGCAGGCGCACAGGCCTCTCCACGGCCTGCACCCCTCCGGCCCAGCCACTGCTCTCCCGATCGGGGAGGAGCACGCCGGAGCAACGCAGCTCCTCCAGCCTGCTGCTCTACCCAGTCGGGGCAGAGCAGCCACCATTTAAGGAAGCGCCGGCAGGCGCACAGGCCTCTCCACGGCCTGCACCCCTCCGGCCCAGCCACTGCTCTCCCGATCGGGGAGGAGCACGCCGGAGCAACGCAGCTCCTCCAGCCTGCTGCTCTACCCAGTCGGGGCAGAGCAGCCACCATTTAAGGAAGCGCCGGCAGGCGCACAGGCCTCTCCACGGCCTGCACCCCTCCGGCCCAGCCACTGCTCTCCCGATCGGGGAGGAGCACGCCGGAGCAACGCAGCTCCTCCAGCCTGCTGCTCTACCCAGTCGGGGCAGAGCAGCCACCATTTAAGGAAGCGCCGGCAGGCGCACAGGCCTCTCCACGGCCTGCACCCCTCCGGCCCAGCCACTGCTCTCCCGATCGGGGAGGAGCACGCCGGAGCAACGCAGCTCCTCCAGCCTGCTGCTCTACCCAGTCGGGGCAGAGCAGCCACCATTTAAGGAAGCGCCGGCAGGCGTGCCCGCGCCTGGCGGGCCCGCGCCTGAGGGCCCTTTGGCGTGGCCCTTAGGCGTGGACCGAAGGAACAAGGCCATACGGCTGCGCCTTGGACCACATCAACCAACTCCAATCAATGCTGAAATCTAACCGGCAGTGCCACTTCAGTAACTACACCAGCGAAACCGGAACCCTCACCCGAAGAAAACGTCTCCCTCGTCAGGAAAGTACTAAACGGATAACCTGGGACTCAGACTGACCCAACATCCAACTGCCAGACCGACATCCAAACAGCAGAGAAAAAGTCCAGAACATTAAACCGCGAAAACGCAAGTAAAATCTCTCTACCCTCAGCTTAGCACCTACCCTACACGGTAGCCATCATAGAACCAGATATACAGGATAACCCAAGCAAAGTAGTTCATATGCGAACTTTACTATATACTCTAAGAAATATTGCTCATACATATATCCTTATAATACCAGATTAATGTATTATCCACACTTGTTCTATGATGTATGTAGCATAATTGTCTAACCTACTAGATCTAGTTTGCTCAAACAAGTGATAATTGCGTAACCTGCTACTAGTGTTACTGTTGTATGATCAGATGTTATCAGCTTAACCTCCTATTTACAATTACCTCTGAGATATGTTGTATAATCTACGAACCAGCCAGTCCCAGTTAGCTTTGACTCAATATACCTGTGTAATCTGCAGTTAGCCAATATCAACAGTTATCTGTTAAGCTGCAGTCTCTACTACCCGTGTAATCTGCAACTGAAGCAAAACTATCATAACCAGGCAGCTTAGCTGACCCACCACCGCCAACCAACATCCCAGCCCAAATCCACACCTCAACATAGATCACAAAATGGCCCTATCCTGCACCATCTCAATTGCCCTCTACCTCCTTGCTACAGGACTAGGCAATGTCACTGGCCTATATACTAACAACAATCACATACCAACTATCCACAGTTATAGAAAGAGGTGGCCAGATGCCCCATTCTATGAATCACTAGAAACCACTCAAACACACCACCACCACCTCCTGCATGTATCAATACAGCATAGTAAAAAGAAAAAACAGCGACTCCCACGTCTCTTGAAATGTGCCCTTGTAAATGCCCGATCGGTACGTAAAAAATGGCCAATCATCTCAGACACGATAACACTACACAACCTTGACCTGCTACTGATCACCGAGACATGGCTTTCCTGTGATGACAACGTGATACTCAACCAGCTCCTGCCCGCTAACTTCTCTGTCCATACATGTCACAGATCAGGCAAAAGGGGTGGCGGTGTCCTCGCCATCACCAGATCTGACCTTCATTTCAACATAAAAGATACAACCAGCTCGCCGCTCCTAGACTCAATCTCGATAGCGAATAAGTGTTCCTCCATCAATCTACTTTACAGAGCTCCATCATCCGATCCAGATGCACTAACAACGATAATCGACACAGCCGCAAACTCCCAAAGCCCACATACAACAAGCTGGGTACTAGGAGATTTCAACCTCCCCTCCCTGCAAGACACTCACTCAAAGGCGTTTCTCGAAGCCCTGAAGGATCTAGGATATAGCCAATTAATCAAGGATCCTACCCACACAAAAGGAGGCATGCTTGATCTAATATTCACCACAGACCCAACCAGCAGAGGAACAACCATCCCTGAACTATCTATTACCGCTGTCCCATGGTCTGATCACTCATTAATCCTATTCCAAATTCCTCAACCAAGCCAAGGCCAAAAGGCAGATAACTCAACAATTGGTCAATCCAACAATCCGCCAAGAAGATTCCAACCATTCAACAAAGAACTTATCCTGGAATCAACAATCCCACTAATAACCTCAACAGCACACAACCCAGACGAACTAGTCTCCAACTGGAATGAGATACTCAGCTCAATAGCTGTTCGCCCAGCAATAAACAGACCTCAAGGGAAACGACACACAGCAACATGGTACTCTACTGAGCTGAAAGCCTCACTCGCGACACTAAGAAAACTTGAGAGACGATGGCGCCGCTCACGCTCAGAAGTAGACCAAAGTGCATACAACCTACAGCTCACAGCGCACCGTACCGCAGTAACTGAAACCATGAAACGTTACCACGCTGACACCTTAAAGAGATCCCTCAACAAACCTCGTGACCTGTTTGCCCTTGTTAAGCGACTGACAACAGAACCTGCATCAGAACAAGCAAATGGAATCCATCCTCAAATATATGCAGACTATCTACAAACCAAACTATGTCAGATAAACAACAACTCTGCGTCCAATACTATCCTTCAGCCTTACAACCAAACATCACTCACTACCTTCATGACCCCATCCAAACAATGCATCGAAAACACCATAGCAGCTATCAACACGACTACAGCACAATCTGATCCATGCCCAGCATTCTGGATCAAAGAACTTCGAACAGACCTCAGTCCCATCATAGCCAGACTCATGCAACAATCGTTCACAACAGGTGATTTCCCACGCACCCTCAAACACACATCAATAAGACCTCTACTAAAAAACAACAAACTCGACCAACAGAAACCGGAATCCTACAGACCTATAGCAAGCATACCGATGCTAGCAAAAATAATGGAAAAGGAAGTTCAGAGACAAATACAAGACCACATTGACTCCAATGCACCACTGGATCCATGCCAACACGGATTCAGAGAAGCACACGGGGTTGAGACCCTTCTTACCACACTCTTCAGCAGCATAATATCAGGCATCAACAATACCCGCCAAGGCTTTGTCCTTGTCTTCCTTGACATCGCGGCGGCGTTTGATTCCGTGAACCATGAACGCCTCTTAGAACGCCTCAAAGAAAAAGGAATCTCCGGTAAAGCGCTCGAGTGGTGCAGGTCCTACCTCTCTGACAGATGGCAGCAGGTTCGATCCAAAGACACATCTTCAGAACCATTCCACCAAAACCAAGGTGTCCCACAAGGATCCTCCCTCTCTGCCTTGCTGTTCAATATATACATGCAACCTCTCTGCAACCTTATCCGGTCCTTCAACGTGAACTGCATGATATACGCAGATGACGTGCTATTATACATGCCTTTTGCAACAGAAAACCCAGACCTCTCACCAATAACATGCTGCATAAATGAAATATCCAACTGGCTGCAATCCCAAAACCTCCGGATTCAACACAAAAAGACGGAGGTCATGTTCATTACAAGAAATCGTAACTTCACTGCGCCTACAGTACTAAAGGTGAAGGAAGCTGACCTCCAGATCAAATCCGCGATCAGATACCTTGGCGTCACACTAGACCAGAACCTAAATATGCAGGCGCATATAAGTAACACTGTAAGGGCAGTATACCATAAAATCAGATCCCTCAGATACCTACGATCGCTGCTGCAGCCTGACGATTTCAGGACTATCTTTCAAGCACTAATAATTCCGCATTTCGATTATGCGAATGCAATACTGCAAGGACTCCCCCAAACCACTCTGAACCCACTGCAAATGGCAATGAACACCGCAGCAAGAGTACTACACGGAGCATCCAGGAAAGACCATGTCACACCCATTATGAAACAGCTCCACTGGCTCCCGATTCAAGGTAGGATTACATTCAAGACCTTGCTACTCACCTTCAAAGCCACCAACGGTCTCTCGTCAACATCACTATCAGAGATAGTCCAGAAGACACCCCACAATAGGGACAGAAGGTCAGTAGCACAAAACACCTTGATAGTCCCAAGATCAATGACTCAATGCACCAAGTCAACATCCAGCAGGGCATTCAAACTTTATGCACCAATGATCTGGAACAGCCTCCCTCACAACATCCGAACAATCCCAGACATATTCCAATTCAGGAAGGCTGTGAAACACTACCTCTTCCTCCTACATTACCCAGAAACCAATGAAAGCTCAGCACCAATTACCGAGACCTCACAAATCTCCTCTGTCTGAAACCATAAGAACACATGACCAGCCTGTAAATTGTATATATTGTTATTGTATATAGTTACCCTGTTAGCCAAGTTGATTCTCCTGTTCATATGTAAACACAAAGTACTATTGGAAATGTGTATGTTCGTTGTTTATTGTAAACCGCACTGATGCTGAATAGCGCGGTATAGAAGAGACTTTAAATAAATAAAATAAACTGGTACCACTGCTTTGAGGGTCAGGAGTCTCTCTAAAGTGTCTCGCACCGCCTTGTATTTGAACTGTGCTCTGCATGGAGATTGCACGAAAGAATTGATCACCGGCCACTGAAATTCCAGAGCATAACCTTCTCGAATGACCTCCAGCACCCACTGATCCGAAGTGATCTGGACCCAGGCAGGGTAAAACTCCCGTAACCAACCTCCCACGGGTACCTGCACTACCTGGATCCACCTGGCTTCATTGCGACTTTCTAAGAGTTGAGGCAGAAGAGGCTGCAAATCCTCTGCCCGCCCCTTGAAAGCCCCAAAATCCTTGGTTCCCATAGGGGAAACGTTCTCTCTGAACTTGACCGAACCATGGGGAACGGAAACGACGAAACTCCTTTTGTTGACCTTTGTCGGAACTGGCCGCCCCTGCTTCTGCTTGTCCTCTGACAGCCTTCCGCCCTTGGACTCCCTGAGATCCTTTACCAGCTTGTCGAAATCTTCTCCAAAAAGTAGCCTTCCTCTGAAAGGAAGCTTACTTAAACTTGCTTTAGAGGAGCCATCTGCCACCCAATTGTGCAACCAAAAATATCTTCGTGCCGCTATTACTGATGCCATACTTTTAGATACCCCCCGAATGAGGTCATAATGAATATCAGCGAGATAAGCCACCCCGGATTCCAATCTGGACACCTCTGAAGCCATCTCTTCCATCTGTTCTCCTTGAATTCGCTGCCCCCAGCGAAGACAAGCTCTAGCTACCCACGCCCCACAAATAATGCGCTATCCATGCAAGCATCTAACGTCAAAAACCTGTTTCAACAAGGTGTCCAACTTCCTATCCTGGACATCCTTGAGAGCGGCGCTCCCTTCCACAAGAATGGTAGTCTTCTTGGTCACCGCCGAGACCGCACATCTACCTTTTGGCGACTTAAACAATTCTCGATCCTGGTCAACCAGGGGATAAAGACATGCCATAATTCTGGAGCCTTAAAGACCGGCCTCAGGCATGTCCCATTCCTCTTGAATCATTTCCCTAACAACTCGGTGTATCGGAAATGCTTTTTGAGTCTTCCGAAATGCCTGCAATAAGGGGTCTTCTAAAGTGGAATCTTCCGCTGGACCCGCTGCCGGCATAATAAGCGCCTTAAGCATCTCTAGTGTGGTCCTCCTGTTCCGAGAGTTCTCCTTCCTCTAACTCATTATCCTACTCCAAGTCAGGATCACCCTCCTTGGAGAGGATAGCTTCAGAAATCACGGACTGCTCTGGAAGATCCCTATCAGTCCTGGGCTTCTTTGATAGGACCCCTGTAACTCCCAAGATTAGCAGAGTCCCTGGACGCTTCTCCCCCTGCCCTCCCTCAGGGGAATTGGCTGAGAGCTTTTTCTGCGCGCCACCAAAAGCCTGTTGAATCAGAGTGACAAAGTCTGGGGAAAAAATTGCTGCTAAACCTCCCGGGAAAGGTGGCTGAGCAGAGGGAAGATCCGAAGTAGAGGACGTCCCCGGTATCGGCTCCGGGGACGGCAAAGATGGAGAAACCGGCTCCAGCAGGGGTACCAGAGCCCCTTTGTGACACTCTGCCCCCACTTCCAATGCTTGCTCCATTGAGGCCGCTTCCAGGAAATTGTACCTTGTACAGAGTGAGGGAGGCTGGGTCATGACTTTC
Source organism: Ichthyophis bannanicus (assembly GCA_033557465.1). NCBI lineage: Eukaryota > Metazoa > Chordata > Amphibia > Gymnophiona > Ichthyophiidae > Ichthyophis > Ichthyophis bannanicus. The sequence goes on from CM066032.1 coordinate 342,146,982, forward strand.
TAGCAACTTAACTCTTAGGGGGCCTTTTACTAAAGGGTGTTAGCTGATGAAGCATGCCCTGGTTGAAGTGATGCCTGGGACGCAGAGTTACTGCGGGGGACCCCGCAAGTGGCGCATTGGGCTGCCACTGAGAACTCTGGGGCTGCCTTACAGAAAATATCACCTGACCTCTGCTTATGGCTTAGCAAGGCCTTAGCAGGCATTTTCTTACAGAGCGAGCAAAGCTCCAGGTTGTGGTCCGCCCCAAGACAACACAGACAAAGTCATGGGTGTCCATGAGCGACATATTTTTGGAGCATCCGGTGGCCATGGGGGCAAAAAGAACCCCTGCGAGGTCGAATGCCCTCGAAGCCAGCGGTTAGAAAAAAGGATGCAAAAAGGGCCCGAAGCAAGAAAAAAGGAATTCCCTCGCCCACAGCCGAAGTGGGGGCAATGGGGAGGATGGAGAGGACTGGTGCAACTGGAAAAAAGGCCGGCCAGAAGAGGAAAAAAAGGTTTTCCCGAGGGATGAGGACATGTGTGCAAAGGGCTCTGCGGAAAAAGGGAGACTGAGCAAGATAGCACCCTTGGGCGGGAAGAGGACCACTCATGCATGGCAGCAATCCCAAAGGCTTTCTTTGAAAACTAGGGAATTGCTCCGCGTGGGCTCCGTCAGTGCCGACGTCACCCATAAGTGAAGACTGACTTCCTGCTTGTTCCTGGAGAAACACATACTCCAAAAATATTACTGACCCACGGCTGCACATCCAAGTATCTGATGCCCCCCTTCTGAACTACTCCAGCTAAGACATCCAAGTAGCCAGTTCTGCAGACATACAATTTGGGGACATACGAAATGGTCAACACCTGTACATGTACCCAGACTTGCTAGCTGCACAGCGTCCGTTTCCAGAACCAGACAATGGGACATTCATTTTTCAGGGTGGGAATGGAGCGATTTCAGAAGGCACTTGTACGTGCCTCCCTTCACTGCTGACTCCCCCAGATTTTTGAACATTCTGCTCTGTACATCCTAAATGCCCCTTATAGAATGCCACTTCACACGAACACACAATTTTTTACCAGACTGTTCATACTTAAAAGGTGATTATTATCCAGGGCATCACAAAACCATATTGGTTAGAGCAACTACATCAAATCAGTCTCCAAACCCATCCCACAAAACTCCCGTTCCTAATAATATTTGGGACAAAATGTTGGTCAGGCCTTGGCTCCGATGGCCCACCCCATTCTGTTTCATGTTATATAATAAAAACTCAATAAATCTAAGACATTATTCAGCATGTTTTTCTATTTACAAATAATGAGCAGCCAAGGAACAAAATGCTTAAAATGGAAGCTGATCAAGAAAGCATACATAAAGCTACTCACTAACCTAGAATGTGCATTATTTTAATAACTTCAAAGTGTGGTGTGAAAGTGTACGCCAAGCCAATTTTAAGGCCTGGCAACCCAATTCCCAGGTTTCTTAGCAAAGTGCAACCAGAAGTAGATTGCCAGGTCTTTCGTCCATGCAGAAAGTCTACAGCATCTGGTATTCAAAGGTGGTTTCCCATCCAAGTACTAACCAGGCCTGACCCTGCTTAGATTCTGAGATCGGGTTCACTCAGGGTGCATTTGAATAGAAATAGCAAACTAAACATAGTATCTTGATTTTAAGTCAGAACATTCCAATGCTATAGAGGTGCCATGTATAACCTCATACCGCTTTATGTTTTATAACACAGATGTATGCTCAACATTTACACACACAACCTCCATAACACTGTAAATGACATTTATCTATTGCACCTATCATAACTCACTTGGAGCAAAAGCTGGTACTGCATTTCTAGAAGTCTTTCCCCCAGTGCCTAAGTCATTCTTTAAAAAATATTAAAATAAAATCAATCAGCAAGCAGTAAACAATATGCAAAGTGTGCTTTTGAGTCAGTGCTCACTGTTGGCGATCCAGCAGCTCCTGAGTAATATGACCAGAGTAGGGTGTGCTATGGGAATCGAACCGTGATTCTGATCTCTTGGATACCAAGGCAGTACTTTAACCATTAGGCTAGTCCTCCATTCACAGGAAACAGCAGGCTATATGACTGGTTCTAATAATAGATACATACAATTTTTCAAAGTAACACTTGCAATTATGTAGTTCCGTTTTCTAACAGCGAATATGCCCTTTCATGCCATCATTTGCAGCCTTGATGCATCCAACAGCATAAGTTACTAACGACAATAATCAACGGTGGTAACAGTCAGTGTTACTCGAATAAACGTAATCCTCCTGCCTCAGGTATGAGGATCAGTTCTTCCGATTCCAGTTTACGGGAGATCAATTTTGAGATATAGTAGAAAAATCTAAATGGGCGACCACCAGTAATCCGGCGAGGATAAATCTCTAATACGAGAAAAGGACGACTGATAACAGTACCCTAAATACATGTAATATGTTGTATGCTAAGTATGCATGGTACAGGTACAGCGAGAAACATACATCTGCACGCACACTGCCGCTTCTCTAGGGGCTTACCGCCCTAATCCTGTTTAAGAGACAGTGGCCATTTTCATCAAATAACTACCAATGGCGACTGCTTCCAAATCTGTACCTAGCACAATTCAGCCACGGCCATAAAGGGAAGGCACTAGCGATCCTCTCTACAACCATTGATCACAACTCGGAACATACTCACCTGCCAGCGGCCTAGTATCGGACGAGCAGCAATAGCAAACACCCACTGTACCACAACCCCACGGGACGACGATAACTGAGCGAACTGTCGCCACCCGCCCATAGACTTAGAGCAGGGCGGGCGCACGCACACGAGGGGGCGGGGATGGGTGGCGACGGCACCGCCCTGGTCCGATGCCAGCACCAATCCAGGACTCCGTCGTCATCGACGTCACGGACGTTTCCCCAGTAACCTGCTTGAGCGGTTCAGTTTTCGAGAGGAAATCGGAAGGGAAACGCGTGATCTCGCCACGACCGGAGAACCAATGGTCATCAGGTGGTTCCCTGTGTCCTCTGCTGTGCCATTGGTGCTGGGCGAGAGAAGCGCCTATAGCACCTTTAAGACACAAACATAAGCTTTAATCTAGCGGCTTTGCAGCGCCGTTCTAAAATCCTTACGCAGACCTGATTTATGAAAATTAAACGAGAAAGATTTAGCTAAAGGTTAAATTTCGCAAATGAACAAGCCATTTAACAGAAACGCAATATCTGAAATATTATTTTGCCTTTGTTACAGCTATAACATACATTTTTCTGTTTTTTTACTATTTTATTCACCTAGGCCATTCATATATTTGCAGCAACGTCCAAGCGAAAAAGTCTGCAGTTCTATCTCCAGCTTTCAAACAAGCGTCAATATGCCCTACCTCAAAAAGACCTCTTTAGAGGTAGTTTTTGTTCTCAGTTTCTGCTCTCAGGCAGGGGATAATTTGAGCTCATCTTACACCTGGCCAGTGGCCACACCTACGGGTCTCTGAGGCTGGGCTGCAGGAGCTGTGGATATTTCACAAAGCTAAGACTCTAATTTTCTGTCTTATCTCTGATGCTTTGTAGTTACCAATATAGAGTCTAACTGTCTGTTTTGTGGGAATTGTTAATATTTATTTATTTATTTTCATTCTCTTATATACCGCGCTATTCTGCATCAGTGGGGTTTACATTGAACAAACTGAAATTACATTGAACAGGGCATTATAACTTGGAGATAGCCCATGTTACCTGTAAAATAGTTATGGAGGGTTAAGTGGCTTGCCCAAGACCACAAGGAGCACCTGTGGGACTAGAAACCCCAGTCCTTCCGGCCCAAGGTTGCTGTCCTCTAGTGGGATTTGAACTTCCGGTCTGAAGTACCTTGCCCCAACCACTAGGCCACTCCTCCACTCCACTCCACAAGTTTAACTGTGGTTATAAATTAAGCTTGGGGATAATCTGACTGTCTCCTTTTCTGGGTAGCCTTGGAGCAGATATCTGTGGGTGCCCCCAGTTCAGGAACAGCCTACTTGCCAGAGACACTTAGGTTCCCACCCCACCCCAGGGGCTGCATTGCCTATATAGTACTCGCATACCTTGCCATCTATCCTTTTAACTTGGGTTAGAGCCCACCTCTTCTTCCTCCTTCCTTCTTCCTCTTCTCCTTCTAGGACTGCTTATTCAGCATGTTGTGTATTCGGTGCAATAACTGCAGTACTTTCATTCCAAGACGAATCATATGGAAACTCAGAGCTTGTCCTATGTGCCTCAGGTCAGCTACCATGCATAAAGAACTGACTCTACTAAGGGAAGACCTAGCTGCCATGCATAAAGAGGTGACCCTACTCAGGGAGGAACTAGCTGCAATGAAGCACACCTCTTCTAGGATACAAACTGTACAATGTCCACAACCGCTCCCACAAAGCACCAAACATCCCAGGGAAAGGGAATCACAGTGGGTTCTGGTATATTGCGACCTGTAACGCACAGACATCCTATGCATCAAAAGATATCCCTGCATAATGCCTTCTCTGCCTTGGCTAATGAGGATGAGGAACTGAGGGAGGAACTGGCTGCACTGAAGCGCACCTCTTCTAAGATACAGACTGAACAAAATCCACCACCACTTCCACAAAGAATGAAACACCCCAGGAACAAATGGATCACAGTGGGTTCCGGTAGATTGTGACCTGTGACACAGAGGCATCCTATGCATCAGGAGATATCCCTGCATAATACCTTCTCTGCCTTGGCAAATGAGAATGCCCAATCCAAAGAAACTGAAGGGCCCTTAAATGAGACAGACAATGCCAAATCTCCTGATAAAGGACCAAATATGAAGAAAACCTCAGCAAACTGCTACTACTTGGTGATTCCATCATCAGTGGTACCAACTTGGGAACACAGTTCAAAGGAGAGAAGATAGTCAAGTGCCTCCCAGGCTCTTCAGCCAGCAGGAATACAAACCATGTTCTTGAAGTACTTAGCCCAGAAAGTGAACACTCCAAACTTGATGTGGTTATCCACTTGGGCACAAATGACCTGGCTAGAATCAGTACCTCTACAGTCCAAAAGAACTTCCAATCTCTGGGAGAGAAACTCAAGCCCATTGTTAACAGTGTTGCATTCTCAGAGGTTCTACCTGTGTGCTTGGTAAGGGGGCAAAAAGGCTGCATCACATTAACAGCTTTAATGCATGGCTCCAGACCTAGTGCAAACAAGAAGAAGGGGGTGATGGATGTGGAAGGTCAAGCTCTGGACGTCACCCCCTGCAAAAGCAGATTAAAATCAGAAACTGCCACACATTTAAACCACACATCAAAAACAAGTGGGAAGATGTAGGCAGAACAAAATCAATGCTAAATACACACAAGCCAGTTAAATGCTGGAAAGCAATGAGTACAAATGCTCAAAGCTTAGCCAACAAAGTTCCAGACCTAGAAGCCCTAATGGTGGAAATGGATTTGGACACTGTGGCCATTACAGGAGCATTGCTAAACGAATCGCATGATTGGGATATAGCCATATCTGGCTATAATCTATTCAGAAAAGACAGAGAAAATGGAAGAGGAGGAGGAGTAGCTTTGTATGTCAAAAGCAATATTAAAGCTACTGAAATGCAGGGGACATGGGGAAAAGAAGAAGCGCTCTGGATTGTGTTGGAAAGAGGAGATGGCACTGTCATCCATACTGCTGTAGTCTACAGACCTCCGACACAAATTGAAGAGATAGATAACGAATTGATTATAGATATTGCCAAGATAGCCACAAAGGGGGAAGCAATCATATTGGGTGACTTTAATCTACCTGATTACTCCTTCTGCAAATCTGGAAAGAAGCAAAAAAATCGTGGATGCTCTCCAAGATGCGTTACTTAGACAAATGGTGATGGAACCAACCAGGGAAAGCTCAACGCTGGATTTAGTGCTCACCAACGGCAATAGCATGTCGAATGTCTGCGTGAGTGCCCCTGTGAGCAGCAGCGATCATCACACGGTGTGGTTTGAGATAAAAGCCATGGTACAGGCCAATCATAGCAAGCTCAAAGTCCTAAACTTCAAAAACACCGACTTCAATAAAATGGCCGAGTACCTAAAGGAGGAGCTGACGAGATGGAAGGAGATAAGGGAAGTGGAATTGCAATGGGCTAAACTAAAGGTGGCAATAAAAGGGGCAACAAATAAATATGTAACAAAAGTAAACAAAAACAAGAGGAGAAAAAAACCTATTTGGTTTTCCTAAGAAGTGGCTGCTCAAAGGCAAAAAACACAGCTTTCGCAAAATTCAAAAGTTCGCAAACAGAGGAACACAGAAATGAATACAGGATCAAACTCAAAAGAGAGAAATAAGGATAGCAAAATCAAAGGCAGAGGAAAAGATGGCTAAATATGTGAAGTGTGGTGACAAAACCTTCAGGTATATTCGGGAAAGGAAGAAGATGAGAGGTGGAATTGCAGGACTCAGAAGTGCTGCAAATGGACTCGTGGAAAGTGACATTGAAAAAGCGAAATTGCTAAATGAATACTTCTGCTCTGTTTTTACTAAAGAAAGTCCTGGGGAAGGACCACCTGTGACTCAAATATAAAAATGGGAATGAAGTAGTTACCACACCATTCACAGAAGATGAGGTGTTAGAACAACTTGAAAAATTGAAAATGGACAAGGCCATGGGACCGGATGGGATACATCCCAGGATACTGAAAGAGCTCAGAGAGGTTCTTGCAGGGCCGTTAAAGGATGTTTTCAACAGATCCTTGGAAACAGGAGAGGTTCCTCAGGACTGGAGAATGGCTGATGTCATACCTCTACACAAAAGTGGTGACAGGGAAGAATTCTATGTTAGTTTTAAAAGTGAGGGCACATGTAAGTCAGATCTAAAATCGACAGGAAGCAGCATCGAAGAGTGGGTGGAAACAGCAAATTGTGAAAATGTTTTGTTCTATGTAAACCGCTTTGACCCTGTGAAAAGTGGTATATAAATAAGAAAAAACCGCGATGCAGCATGTTAGTAAGTGTCAAACTACAGGCCTCTGAGCCTTACCTCGGTGGCAGGAAAAGTCATGGAGGCACTCCTGAAAGAGCGAATAGTGAACTTTCTCAAAACCAACAGGTTGCAAGACCCGAGGCAACATGGTTTTACCGAAGAACAATCTTGCCAAACAAATCTGATTGAGTTCTTTGACTGGGTGACCAGGGAGCTAGATCAGGGGCATGTGATGGATGTCATCTACCTGGATTTCAGCAAAGCCTTTGATACTGTTCCTCATAGGAGGCTGATCAATAAACTCGGTAGCTTGGGGATGGATCCTAAGATGGTAAATTGGATCAGAAATTGGTTGACTGGCAGACGACAGAGGGTGATGGTAAATGGAGCTCACTCGGATGAAGGGAATGTGATTAGCGAGGTGCCCCAGGGGTCGGTGCTGGGCCTGGCACTGTTCAATGTATTTGTGAGTGATATTGCTGAAGGGCTGAATGGCAAAGTCTGTCTTTTTGCAGATGACACGAAAATTTGCAACAGAGTGGACTCCCCTGAGGGAGTGGTTAACATGAGGAAAGATCTACAAAAGCTGGAAGAATGGTCTAATGCTTGGCAATTAAGATTTAATGCAAAGAAATGCAGAGTCATGCACTTGGGTAGCAGAAATCCAAGGGAAATGTACGCAATAGGGGGCGAGAGGTTGGTGTGCACGGATCAGGAGAAAGACCTTGGTGTGATTATTTCTGAAGATCTCAAGGTGGCAAAACAGTGCAACAAGGCAGTGGCAAAAGCCAGGAGGATGTTGGGCTGCATACAAAGAGGAATCACCAGCAGAAAGGAAGAGGTACTTATGCCACTGTACAAGTCACTGGTGAGGCCTCACTTGGAATACTATGTTCAGTTTTGGAGACCGTATCTTGCAAAGAATATAAGAAGACTGGAAACTGTTCAGAGGAAGACGACCAAAATGATTTGGAGCCTGCGTCAGAGGCCTTATGAGAAGAGACTTGAAGACCTAAACATGTACACTTTGGAGGAGAGGAGGGACAGGGGAGATATGATTCAGACCTTTAAATACTTAAAGGGAAATAATGAACAAACAAACAAACCTCTTCCAAAGACGGGGAAGCTGTAAAACTAGAGGGCATAACAGGAAGCTCCAAGGTGGTAAATTGAAAGGCAATGTCAGGAAATACTTTTTCACAGAAATGGTGGTGGATGCTTGGAATGCCTCCCCGATGGAAGTGGTGGGGGCAAACATGGTGACGGAATTCAAAATGGCATGGGACAGTCACAGTGGATCCCTTTACAGCAATAGGATAAAATCAAAATAAACTGAACCATCTAATTTCTCAGCAAATAGGGGTGTCCTGCATGGAGTGGTGGGTTCACCCCTAAACAGGGATGTGGGGAGGGGTGGCCTGCACGTAGTGGCAGGTGCACCTACTCTTGCCATCGTGCTGGGCAGACTAGATGGACCATGCTGGTCTTTATCTGCCATCATTTACTATGTTACTATGTTAGATGCAACGCACCCCAGTTCTTAGAGACCAATTGCGAGCCTCCTATTTCTGGCCAAAATAATTGAAAAAACCATACAACAGCAGCTGCAAGACCATGTTGATATGCTCCACTAGACCCACAACAACATGACTTCCGTCCTCATCATGGCACCAACAAACTGTTTACAGACCTCTTCAACAGACTTATCATCGGCCTAGATAAGCCTTGACATGGATCTGTCCTCTTTCCCTTGACATCAGCGTAGTGTTTGACTCAGTTTCACATCACATTATGCTAAATAGACTCAGTGACATGCAAGTAAAGGTCGGTACCACCAACTCGAGACCCTTTAAATTAACACAGGGTATCCCTCAAGGATCAGCCCTCTCCGGATTATTATTCAACTTATACATTCAACCCATGCTTGCAAAGATAGAAGGTCAACACAAAAGAGGAAGGCCAGCAATGAGATGGATAAATGCAATAGCAGCAGCTATGGGTACCAGTCTGTCAACAATGAGCTGCCTGACTGAAGACAGAACACAAATTAGGACAGCTATCGAGAGGGTCGCCATGAGTTCACACAGACTCGACGGCACTTAACAACATTCAACCCATCTGTAATCTACTAAGAAAATGGAACATGCACTTTCATCTCTATGCAGATAAAATCATGTTCTAGATGCTGTTCAATATCACCAATCCAGATTTCATTATTTTATCTGATGTCTTCACTGCTGTGACCCAGACATAAACCACACAGTAAATAAAAGTAAAACAGAAGCTCTACTTGTATTTAGAGATCAAGACTATAAGCCTCCAATAAAGATAATAACACAAAACGCGGAAATATCAAGAAAAAAAGAAATCAAGTATCTAGGTATAACCGTTGACAGCAGTCTGAACATGTCTGCACACATCAAAAATGCAGCAAAAACAGTATACTGGAAGCTAAAGCTCCTTAAGCCCTCACGACACTTGCTACAGGAAATTGACTTCAGATCTGTATTGCAAGCCCCACCTGGACTACGGAAACATTATCTATCAAGGTCTTTCAAAACATGCACTATACCTGCTACAACTAGTCCAAAATACTGCTGCTAGAATTCTAACAGCTAGTGCAAAATGACAGCACATAACACCAATCCTGAAAAGTCTACATTGGCTTCAAGTCTCACAACAGACAAAATACAAAGCCATCACCACCACATTCAAAATCCTTCACAATCTCTCAGCTCCCTGCCTTACCGATCAGATCACAACAGCACACACAATGAGATCAGGAAGAACTGCAATTCAGAACCTCCTGAACACTTCCCCACTCAAGACTAAAATCACACAACTGACAAGTAACAGAGCATTCTCACTCTATGCTCCCTCAGTTTGGAACTCCTTGCCAGAAGCCATCAGAGCAGCTCAATCCATTACAGATCTAAAAAAACCCTATTAAATAAATTAAATAAAATTCTATGTTAGTTTTAAAAGTGAGGGCACATGTAAGTCAGATCTAAAATCAGCATCTCTCTGCCTCTCACTATAGATATGTGCATGGCCGGCATGACCACTAGCATAGGTGCCGGAAAAGGGTGGGCCACACAGGGCCTGGCCCCACCAACAATCGCAGCTGGCAGGCAGCCCGTGGGGGATCCCATATACTCTTCTTTTGCAACAGGGGATAGGATCCCCGCTGGAGGCCTGCTACCTGCCAGCTACGATCATAGCACGATCGCAGTTTGTCTTCCTGTCTGTCTGTGGGAGATCAGATCCCTACTGAAAAAATAGGAAGGGTCCCTGCCTGCAGGGCAGAGGGGGTGGAATGGCAGATCATGGGCCTCCATCTTAAGAAGTAGTCCTTCTGCTGCCACCTACTAGGCAGTAGCCTAGGGTTCCAGCCTCCAAGGCACCCAGTGCTGCCCCTCTCTGGGATCTGCAACAGCAGCAATACCCTCAAATCATGATGCAACATTTACTAACACTCCGGTGCTGCATCATGGCTTCCTTCTCTTCATTATGTGCCATTTTCGCCCCCCTCCGAAACAGGAAGCAGCATCGGAGAGTGGGTGGAAACAGCAAATTGTGAAAATGTTTTGTTCTATGTAAACCGCTTTGACCCTGTGAAAAGTGGTATATAAATAAGAAAAAAACGCGATGCAGCATGTTAGTAAGTGCTGCGTCACAGTTTGAAGGTTATTGCAGCAGTGGTGGCAATGGGGATGGAGAGGTGCCATGGGGGAGGAGGAGGAACAGCAGGATGAAGGGCCCACCTAGGGCGCCTCCAATCTTTGCACCAGCTCAGGATATGTAACAGCAAACCGGGAAACCACCTGTAGTGGAAGATGCTATTTTACAAACATACTTGTGGGGAAGATATATCAGCAAACCCCTGTGATATTCATGTGTAAGTGCCAGTACTTTGGAAAGCAAAGTTATCACGTGCACATGGATCCTTGCCATTTTGAAAATGTAGATATCCTGTGCATTTTCACAATTATAGATGGCTTACTGTCTACCAAAGTAGCAGGTGGAGGGAGAAAGAAACATTGAGGGATAAAGGGCTGTCCAAAACGAGCAGGTATAAATACAGATGCAGAGAATTTTCATCAGCCTCATGAAACCCCTTTATGAAATTTGAAATATATTTGTATCTTTCTTCCTCTTTCTGAACCACATCCTTGTGTGACTTAGACATGTTCGGGGCAGATGTGTAAATTTGTACTTTTCTAAAATGGTCTTTTGGATGTGATTGCTTTGTCCTTGATGCCTAAATCATCTGAGGGGAAGTGTCAAACTTCCCATCAGATGACCTTGTTTCTCTGCCAAACTTGTGCCAACTTCTGTGTGCATATGTTTGGCTTGTATCCCAGTTTAACACTGACTTTTTGCGCACTGGGTAATTTGAATACTGCATTCCAGCGCAAAGAGTCAGCGTTAAAATCATGCTATGAAACCCTGCACTAGAACTTTAAGCACTGGCTCTAGCACAGGGTTTCTGCATTGGCCTGATAGCTCCAACGGTGGGCTTCTGACAATTTTTGGCCCAGAAACTGGAATCAGAAGATCCACTGCAGCCTTGGGTCATTCAACAAATACAGTAGAAGGAGGCACTCCCACGTGAAAGACAAGAAGGTTCACAACAGCTTTGTCAGTGATTTAATAAGCCTAAGAGGCAAACTACTGTCTTCTGTATGGAACTGTACAATATCAAAAATGGTCCAACTTGGGACCGTGTAAGATTAGTTGGGGTGGATCACCTCTTCTAGCTACTGTGACAATGCTTTTAGCTAGGATATTATAATCATATACATGCAGAGCAGTGAAATGGGACACCAGTTCCTTATGTCTCATGTCTTAGGCAAGAAGGTCAACATCATGTGACAGCAAGAAACTGGCAAATTTCCACAGGAGAATGGGCTCTAGCAAATCATAAAAGCAACAGAAAAATTCTGTTTATAGCCTATCAAGTGCCTGGGGACTTCCCATGCAACATTCAGTTGAGAGCTGCATAGAGCTAGATTCAAACCAAAAGTAAACTGAACTTGTGGTAAACTGAACTCTGTTCACACATCAAGATTGATTGCCAAAGGGTATTTTCCATTTTGTGACTTATACAAGTGGGAATTCCCTCTCAGTTCTGTTTACAATATGATCTAAGAAATGTCAATGATCTCAAAGAGAAAGAACTAAAATACACTTGGCTCATTCATCTGGAGTTTCCCATATTGAAAGGTATGTTGCTGATAAAGAAATGCTGAAAGTATATATTACTCACCACGGCACTTAATCACTTTCAGAATTACATCACATTGTTTGTGAACCACCAGTAGGGATCATTTGCACCATCTGCTGGAATAAGTTGATCTTTATTTCTTTGTGACAATTAGAGAAGATGTTAGTGAATTTTACAAAATTGTTAAGTTTTCTTGATATTTGTAAACAGAATGTTTTGTGATGCTATCGCTCTCCTTTCAAATGATGCTTTATTTATTTATTTTTATTTTATTTAATAATCACTTATATACCGCACTTTCCCAAGGATCAGGTGCGGTTTACAAAAAAAAACGATAAAGAACAGAGCGATATAGTTACAGTTCTTTTTACATGAAACATAAGCTAACATCGGTGAACTATGTACAAAAGGCTTGCGCCTTAATAAACAAAACATAATATATTGCATGAACTATTTACAGAAAACATAATAATTTTTGGGGAGCATTAGAACTATATACAAAATAATTGTGCCATTGTGAATGTACTATATACCTTGCAGTGTAGTTGGATGTCCAACTATAAATGTTAGATTAATTGTACAGAATAAGGAGCATGAGTTAAGTTTTATATGCAATTTTTGAAATGACATACTAGGTTTGATAGCTAGTTAGCTATTTCGTCTTCTGTTATCCATTTTCATTATGGGAGAGGGTGTTTGTATAGCGTAGTTACACACCTGTAACAGGTGTTCTCTGGGGACAGCAGGAATCACATATGGGTGACGTCGGCACCGACGGAGCCCTCATGGAAGCATCCCCCCAGCTTTCAAAGAAAGTCTTTGGGAGATGCCACCACGCATCCGTGGTCCCCTTCCCACCCAAGGGTGCCATCTTGCACAGTCAGATGACATAGCTAAAAGACAGCAAAAAATAAAAGATGGTACAGCAGCAACTCCAAGAGGAGGAGGGACGGTTGTGAGGACTGATTCCTGCTGTCCCTGAAGAACACCTGTTACAGGTGAGTAATTACACTTTCTCTGGGAACAAGCAGGAAGTCAGTCCTTACATATGGGACTCCCCAGCTACAGGCTACCAAAAACCCATAGCAAAATAGGGCCCCGCAAGGGAGCCACTAGTAGTAGCAGTTTTGGTCCGTACACACAGACCCCAGTAGGACCCCTGTGTCTGGTGGAACAGCACTCCGGTAGCCTGAACATAGAAGGGTCGGAGGGTAGGAGTTGCTTAGACCCCAAAAAGGTTACAGAGCACAGCCTGGCCGAAGGCATTGTCCCGTCGGGACTCTCTCTTCAGGCAGTAATGAGCTGCGAAAGTATGGACTGAAGAGCAGGTGGCGGTTTGGCAGATATCCACCAACGGAACATAGTGCAAGTTTGCCACCAAAGCCGCTATGGCCTGGACACAGTGCACTGTGATGTGGCCTTCCAGTGGAAGCCTAGCCTGCTTATAAGCAAAGGCGATACAGTCCGCCACCCAAGTGGACAGCGTACACTTGGTCACCACCACCCCCAGTCTACTGGGGTCATAGGAGATGAAAAGCTGAGAAGCTTTGCGGTGTCCTTGGGTGCGTTGGATGTAGAAGGATAAGGCCCTCTTACAGTCCAATGAATGAAGGACTATCTCCGCCTAACTGGAATGGGGTCTTGGGAAGAAGGTAGGAAGCACCACCTCCTGATTAAGGTTGAAAGGCAAAACAATCTTTGGCAGGAACTTGGGGTGCATGCGAAGCACCACTCTGTTCTTGTAGGACTTGGTGTAAGGTGCCTCCACCATGAGGGCCTGGAGATCACTAACTCTGCGAGCAGATGTGAGCGCCACCAGGAATATAGCCTTCCAAGAGAGGTAGCGAAGTTGGCAGGTCCCCAGAAGCTCGAAGGGCAGGCGAGTCAGCTGCCCGAGCACCACATTGAGGTCCCATCCGGGGGCTGGAGGGCAAATCAGAGGTTTCGAAAGGAGCAAGCCTCAAAGGAAGCGGGTTACCAGGGGATGGGCCAAGAGAGGCTTACCATCCACCGGATGGTGGTGTGCCGCCAGGGCACTAAGGTGCACTTGGACGGAGTTAGATTTGAGTCCGACTTGGGAGAGGTGGAGGAGGTACTGCAACACCAACGCCACCGGGCAGGAGAAGGGATCTGCCCCATGTTCGGCGCACCAGACAGAGAATCTGCACCACTTGAGAGTGTAGGCTTTCCTAGCAGAGGCATTGTGGGAGGCCAGCAGAATGTCCTCAACCTCAACTGGAAGGTTGAGGGGAGCGAGAGTTACCCTCTCAGCAGCCACGCTGTCAGCAAGAGGGAGCCCAGGTTTTGGTGCAGGAGAGAGCCCCTCTCCTGAGATAGGAGTCCCGGGGCAGTGCCCAAGGGGATGGGGGCCTCTGTTGCCAACTGCAGAAGCAGTGGGAGCCACGGCTGCCTGGGCCACCTGGGAGCTATCAGGATGAGCGAAGCCCTGTTGCGGAGGGTCCTGAACAACATCTTGGCAATCAGCAGCGTTGGAGGGAAAGCGTACATGAGGCCCTCCGACCATGAGACTAGAAAGGCATCCGCTACCACCCTACAGGGGTGGGCTTGCCGGAGCAGAAGCGGGGCAACTGAAAGTTGGCCGGACTGGCGAACAGGAGAACACAACAAGCGAGGGACGATTGGGGTCACAGGTGCTTATTTATTGAAAAAAAACCTACGCGTTTTTTTGCAACAAGCCTTCCTCGGGGGGTATACATACAGGGCACCTTGTGGAAAGGTAGTCTTTAAAAAGACACCAGTCAGTCTGAAGCTCGAGGGCCAGGAAATGTGGAAAACAGGTGTGCTTGTGTTATTGCTGAGAATATTCTGATAACTGGCAAGCAGTGTTCTCCTGCTTATTGGTGCGAGGGTCCTGCTCCCTCTGTGTTCCCTGACTGGTGAACAGGTCCATTACTGGTTCCCCCCAGAGCTGGATAAGTCGACTGGCTATCCTGGGGTCCAGCCGCCACTCGTGTGGCTGGAGAACCCTGCTGAGCCTGTCAGCTAGTAAGTTGTCCTGGCCTGACAGGTACACTGCCCTCAGGAGGATACCCTGTTGGATTGCTAATGAGCACAGACCCAGGTCCTCCTGGTAAAGGGCACGGGACCCCATACCACCTTGTTTGTTCATGTAGAACATTGCCACCTGATTGTCCGTCTGGACTAAGACTGGCTGGTGGCACAGGTGGTGAGAGAAAACCCTCAGAGCGAGGTGTATTGCTCGGAGCTCCAGGAGATTGATCTGTTGGGCGCTCTCGGCTTGTGACCAGGTGCCCTGAGAGTGGAGGGCTCCGCAGAGGGTTCCCCAGCTGAGCAGGGAGGCGTCCGTGGTTAGGACTCTTGAGTGGCTGGGAGTTTGGAAGGGCATGCCCGCTTCTAGGTGTTGGGGCGACTGCCACCAGACCAGGGAATCTGCCAACTGGGGAGGGGGGGGGGTCACCATAACCCTGTCTCAGAGGGGCCTGTGGTCTGAGACCACTGATCCCGGAAGCACCACTGCACCATCCTCATGTGGAGGCGAACGTCTGGGGTGACGCGAACTGTGGAGGCCATGTGGCTGAGGAGGAGAAGGCACCGAGGGGTGGTGCTGCATGTCTCGAGCTAGAGTCCTGAGACGGTCGGCCCGGTCCTTGGGCAAGAAGGCCTTGGCCTGGAGGGTGTCGAGTTGTGCCCCAATGAACTCCAGGCATTGCGCCAGGAGGAGGTGGGACTTGGGATAATTTATAACAAAGCCCAAGTGCTCCAGAACCTGGTTGGTATGTACTGTGGCCTGCTGGACCTCGGAGGTTGTGCCTCCCATTATGAGCCAGTCGTCCAGGTAGGGAAACACGAAGACCCCCTGGAGCCTGAGGAAAGCGGACACGACCACCAGGCATTTCATGAAGACCCTTGGGGCAGAGGCTAGGCCGAAGGGAAGCACCCAGCTTTGGAAATGTTTGTCTCCTACCACAAACCGCAGGTACTGCCTGTGGTTGTGGTGGGTAAGGATGTGGGTATACACATCCTTGAGATCTAAGGAGCATAGCCAGTCTCCCTGCTGGAGGTATGGCAGCAATGTTCCAAGGGAGAGCATCTTGAACTTTTCCCGCACAAGGAATTTGTTGAGGTTGCGCAGGTCGAGGATGGGCCTTAGGCCCCCTGTCCTCTTTGGGATTAGGATGTATCTGGAGTAGAACCCTCTGCCCATGAGGTGGTGGGGTACCGGTTCTACTGCTCTGTCCTTGAGAAGACCTGCCAACTCCTTCAGGAGAAGGTCCCAGTGGAGAGGAGACCTGAGGGGCTCTCCCGGGAAATAAGGGGGAGGTGTCTGAGTCAGGTGGAGGAGATAACCCTCCCCCACTACCCTTAGTGCCCATGAATCGGTGGTGATGGCCACCCACCTCTGGGCATAGAGTGTCAGATGTCCCCCTGTGGGCTGCTGATCTCCGCGGGGTAGAGAGGCTATACTCGGGGAGTCAAAAGCTCCCCCCTGGCTGAGCCGGTGCCTGGGGTTTGGGAGCCTTCTGTTTATGCAGGCCATGCTCGTGTGCCTTGGCCTGCTGACCCTTTTGGGGAGCCGGGGAGGCCTGGTAAGGTGGGTAGTTTCGGTAAGCAACTCCCTTCTTCGGGTAAAAGGGCTTTTTACCTGAGCCCTTCCATCGGGGAGGGGCGGTGCTCTTCTTGGAGAGCCTGGTCCTTGTCATGAACTCGGCCTCCAGCTCGGCGGCCTTGTCGGTCATGAGTTTGCTGAAGAGGTTCTCCCCTTGGCATGGGACATCGACCAATTTGTCCTGAACCCACTGCTTGAGATCGGATGACTGGTGCCAAGCCTGGCGGCGTGCACCGATGCTCGCTGCGGCTACCCGGGCTGCCGACTCAAACCCATCATATGCCTCCTTGAGACATAAATTTGGAGCACTCACGGACGGCCTTGGATAGACTCTTGAACTGTTGCCAAGGTTCCTTGGAGAGACCAGCCGAGAACCCAGCGAGTTCCTTCGCCAGGTCTCTCAAGTACATGCCTATGTACAGCTGGTAGGCCTGGATCTGACAGATGAGCATTTAGCCCTGGTAGCACTTCCTGCTGAGGGCATCCAAAGTGCAGGCCTCCCTTCCCGGGGGCACCGAGAAGTGCGTCTTATGGCTTTTCAGCCGACGCATGGCCAACTCCACCACAATGGAATTATGCAGCATTTGTGACTTCTGGAAGCCGTGGCTCCAGCGGACCCGATATATTGAGTCGAGCCGTTTGCTCACCACCAGCACCAACGCCAGTGTCTCCCACATGCGGAGCATGATCCGTTCTAGGATAGGAGGAATGGGCACCATGAGCGATTCCCGGGGAGGGCCCTCATACTGGAGGATCTCCAGTTCGTCACCCCGAGGGTCCTCCTCCGACTCGGTCCTTCTGAGGGACCTTGGCAGGTCTCTCCTTCTCCATCGCCTAGGAATGCAGGACCAGGCGGTCCCCGGCTGGTCGAACCATCCAAGGATGCCGCCTTCGAGGGTTTCTTCTACTTCGTGTGCTCCCTCGAAGGAGACCCCCTCTCCGAGGACCCACGACGATGCTCGGGTTCGGAAAGTTCCTCCCAAGATGACGGGGCCTCGGACGAGGCCCTGACCTTCGGAGGCATAGGGGAGTTGGAAGAACTTATCATGCTGCTGCTGACAGCTCTTCAGGGCCTTGTTGGATATCCGTTTGCAAAGCCTGCAAGCCACCGGATCATGGCAACGAAGGCAGCAATCGTGTGTTAGTTAAAGACATTATTTTAAAGCACCGATCACACTTTTTAAAGCTACTGGTAACCATGGGGGAAAAAGTATCCCTGCGAGGTTGAAGACCCTCCGGGCTGCCAGCTGGTTAAAAAGGCACGAAGATGCCGGAAAAAAAAAAAAAAGAAGTACCGAACTTGATGCTGAGGCACCAAGGATGGTAGGCGGGAAGAGTACCGGTGCAAGACTGAAGCCGAGTAGGAACTCGGGCAAGAAAAAAATCAACTTTTTCCGGGGAAAGACAGCGTCTGAAGAGCTCCGCAGAAACAAGGAGACTGAGCAAGATGGCACCCTCGGGCGGGAAGGGGACCACACATGTGTGGTGGCATCTCCCAAAGGCTTTTGCATTGAAAGCTGGGGGGATGCTTTCGCAAGGGCTCCGTTGGTGCCGACATCACCCATATGTGAGGACTGACTTCCTGCTTGTTCCCGGAGAATCTGAATATTTTATGTATAAATGTGTTTTCACTCCTCCTCTCAAATTATCTTAAAACTATAGCACGGCTTATAGTACAAGATTCCAAATATGAACATATCTGTTTCTTGCCTGTATTTATTTCTAGTTTCCTTTCTTGTTATATTTTGTTCAAGAGGTACTATATATATGTTTTCAAATGACCATGCTTGTTTTTGATTCCCCCCCCCCTTCCCTGGTCACTCTCTAAATATTGTATAGTCTTCAAACTTAAGATTAGTGATGGTGATGTCATGCACTTGGATGCAGAAATCCACCATGGTCACATTGTCAGAAAACACTTGGACCGCTCTCTGGTGAACCCACTGGTCGAATGCCCTGAGAGCTAGAGCCACTGCCCGCAACTCCAATCGGTTGATGGACCACTGGGCTTCTGCGGCACTCCCATCTCCCCTGGGCAAAGCAAGCCTCACAGTGAGCCCCCCAACTAGTCAGGCTGGCATCTGTTGTCAACTGCAGCCACAGCAGGGACTCTAGGGGCATGCCTCGCTCTAGAATGCCTGGATGAAGCCACCAATGCAAGGCTTCCCTGGTCGCCGGAGGGCAAGGGAGCTGTACTGACAAGGGCTGACGCTGATGGGACCAATGATGCAGAAGAGCCCGCTGGAGCAGTCTCATGTGGGCCCTGGTCCAGGGTACCAACTCGATCTTCACCGCCATAGTCCCCAGCACCTGTAAATAATGCCAAGCTGAGGGCGCCTTCATAGCCAGAAATCAGCGCACCAGAAACCGCAGCTTTTTCGCCCTCTGTACTGGCAGGAACACCCTGCCCTTGTCCGTGTCGAACTTCACCCCCAGATACTCTATCGCCTGGGGGGGAGCCAGTCTGCTCTTTGCCAGATTGATCACCCACCCTAAACTCTGTAGGAGCCCCACAACCCTGTCCGTTGCCTTCAGGACTTGGCACGGATCAGCCAGTCGTCAAGGTATGGATGGATCAGGATCCCTTCTTTGCGTAGCGCCACTGCCACTACTACCATTACCTTGGTAAAGGTGCGAGGAGCCGTCGCCAGGCCGAATGGCAATGCCTGGAACTGAAAGTGTCCCCTTGGTACCGCAAACCGCAGAAACTGCTGATGTGACTCCCGAACAGGAATATGTAAATATGCCTCTGTGAGATCGAAAGATGTTAAACTCTCCCTGTCGCAGCGCCACTATCACCGACCTCAGAGTTTGCATGTGAAAATGAGGAACCCTGAGGCAACGATTGACTCACTTCAGGTCTAGGATTGGACGAAAGGAGCCCTCCTTTTTTGGTACCACGAAACAGATGGACTATTGACCGCAGCTGCACTGGTCTCTGGGTACCGGCCTGACCGCTCCCAACAACAGCAGCCGGTCCAGAGTCTCCTCTACTGCTGTGAGCTTGGCCGGAGATCTGCAAGGAGACTGCATGAACGATGGGAAAACTGGTCTTGCCAGCTCGAGGGCATACCCGTCTCAAATTACCTCCAGAACCCACTGATCAGATATGACTCTCGCTACTATACGTCTTTCCCCTGTGGCCACTTGTCGGAAAGGTTCTCCAGTGGATCAGAACACACTCGAGCACCGTGATTCTGGTGGCTCCAGATTGGCCTCAGAGACCTTGGTATGCCGACCTCGTTTTTCTAGCCCGAGTGGCTCCTCTCTGACTCGGGGCTCGCAGAGGTCTCCTACGGCAGGGACTGATCGTAATGGACGACCCCACTCCCTACTCGCTTACGGCTTGGCTCTTGAATGCTGCCAGCTGAGCCACAAGGGTTATTCTCCTTGAGTGGTGGCGACCTTGCTCAAGGCTTGTAGGCCCTCTACATCGCGGGCCCTTATCTGCTTCAGGGGGTCGATAGACGACTGTTCCCTTGCATCCCACACCGACGTGGCACGTTTTTCTCAAGGGAGCTAAGGTGGTATGCCCCCCTCTCCGGCCAGTGGTACTGCCTTGGGATCTTTCCTTAGTCCTGAAGGTACTCATGGAGGCTCCTTTCAAACCGCTTAAGGGAGCATCGCTCTGCAATCTGCCTCTTAAAGCAGCATTTTGGTAGCAATAACCTCTGCGTGTAGGGTATCAGAATTGCAGGCCCTGTCCTGTCATGATCCCTATCTCTCTTTCTCGGAGTGCGGTGTATCTCTGCGGGCGGTTCCTTCCTTCTTACCGAAGGTTATTACACCTTTTCACTTGAACCAACCTATTTTCTTACCTTGTTTTCCCAAAGACCAGTCTTCCAGCCGGCATAAGGATATCTGGAGACTTGATCTCAAGGGAGTTCTCTATTGTTATTTGAAGGTTACAAATCCGTTCCGTAAATCTGACCATCTCTTTGTTCTGTTCGCAGGTCCTCGAAAGGGACTGGCGGCTTAGAAGTCTACCATTTCTAGGTGGCTTCGTCAGACTATTGAATCCACCTATATACTCCATGGCAAATCTGTACCCTCCGGGCTACGGGCACACTCCACACGGGCCCAGGCAGCTTCGTGGGCGGAGCGCTTGCAGGTCACCCCTCTTGACATTTGTGGAGCGGCCACCTGGTCCTCCCTCTCCACATTCGCCCGTCACTATCGGTTAGATCTCCAGGCACGGGAGGAGGCTCGATTCGGGGCCAATGTAGTTACAGCAGCTCTGTCTTCCCACCCGGAGGGCAGTTAGCTTGGGTACTACCTGATTGTCTGGACTGGTCTAGCAGGATACACAAAAAGCAAGAACCGAGTGAAGGTCACAGGAGCCTTTATTTGATGAAACCCCAATGCGTTTCGGCAACGCCTTCCTCAGGGGGTATGGAGCTTATAAAATAAAGTAAAATTAACAAATAAAACTATATATATATATAATATAATGAATACAATAAAGCATAAAAAATAATACATGAATCCATCGTTTTAAAACCATGAGAGAGAGAGAAAACAAAACGCAGGGCAGCAAAGAAAAAGACATGTATAGACACTAAGGGGCTTGTTTACAAAGCCGCGGTAGCGGTTCGCGGTCGTTATCGGAGCCGCGGCCCCATTGAAATCAATGGGGCCGCGGCTCCGATAACGATCGCGAACCGCTACCGCAGCTTTGTAAACAAGCCCTTAAATGTGAAAAAGGTATTGTTAAGGATATGAGGAGGACAATAAGAAAACATTAAATTATGAATATTCAAGACAGTACTCACTGGAGCACCCTGTGGTGAATCTCACATGGAGGATAATCTTTAGCGTTCTACTCTAGCTATGGAATGAATAACAAAACAGATTAATAATCTCAATAGTGTATTGTACATTTCAGAAAAACATATTTAAAAATATATATGTAAAAATATTTTCAATAGTGTATTGTGCGTTTCAGAAATTTTTTTTAACTGTAGACAAGTTTTTTGACGATTCAACATGCAGTAGAAAAAGTATGACAAAGTATGAAAAGTTGCTAAATTGAAAACTGAGCCGAGTAGGTGATAGATCTTGACCTCATGGTCTAATTGAAAAGGCCAGGTTTATTGTCTTGTAAAGGGTAATTTTAAAAGCACCTTAACCATGATGAATGAACGTATGTGGATAACTTGTCCAGTAACAAAGCTAACCATAGCTTATACCGTATATGTGTCTAGATATCCCTAATATAGCAGTCACATAAAGAAACCGAAAGTAAAAGATAATTTTTAAAAGCATTGAATTTCTCCTTTTTAAATCATTGGCTTTTTACCTCATACTGCTCCTTATTTTAAACGGTCGTATGTGGGCTTTGCTCAGTTTCAAAATTATCTTTGTCAGGATTTTAACGCGATGCTTTTATAAACGGTGATAGTATTGAAAGTATGAATATAATATTTTAACCTTTCGTCAGCGATTTACACTTATTAGATATAGTTTCCTTGTTTCATTTGCAATATCAGTCCCATGATCCCTTGCCTTTCACAATGATATTTTTTGGTTTTGGTGGTATTCATGTTTTCAAGACGTCATATACCATATCAAAGTATTTGAGTTTTTACATCCTACAGATGGTCATTGGTAAAACCTTTTTCTACTGCATGTTGAATCGTCAAAAAACTTGTCTAGTTAAAAAGTTTTTCTGAAACGCACAATACACTATTGAAAATATTTTTACATATATATTTTTTTATATATATTTTTTCTGAAACGTACAATACACTATTGAGATTATTAATCTGTTTTGTTATTTATTCCATAGCTAGAGTAGAACGCTAAAGATTATCCTCCATGTGAGATTCACCACAGGGTGCTCCAGTGAGTACTGTCTTGAATATTCATAATTTAATGGTTTCTTATTGTCCTCCTCATATCCTTAACAGTACCTTTTTCACATTTAGGGGCTTGTTTACAAAGCCGCGGTAGCGGTTTCCGATCGTTATTGCAGCCACGGCCCTATTGATTTCAATGGGGCTGCGGTTCCGATAACGATCGGAAACCGCTACCGCAGCTTTGTAAACAAGCCCCTTAGTGTCTATACATGTCTTTTTCTTTGCTGCCCTGTGTTTTGTTTTCTTTCTCTCTCATGGTTTTAAAACGATGTATTCATGTATTTTTTATGCTTTATTGTATTCATGATATATATATATATATATATATATATATATATATATATATATTGTTTTGTTTGTTAATTTTACTTTATTTTATAAGCTGCATACCCCCTGAGGAAGATGTTGCCGAAACGCGTTCGGGTTTCATTAAATAAAGGCTCCTGTGACCTTCACTCGTCTCTTGCTTTTTATGTTTCCTGGTTCCCACTGCAAGAGTTTACACTCTTTCTTGTGTTTGCTGGTCTAGCAGGATGAGTTGGAAGGAGAAATTTCACTTACCGTTAATTTCCTTTCCTGGAGTCCTGCTAGATCACTCCAGGACCATCCCAGTGTTTGGCACAAACAGTACTTTGTGAAAGAGTCACGGTACCTTTGCAAAAGAGTCACAACGTGAGCAGGGTGTTCTCCTCTGCTTCTTTAGACTTTGTTTCCGCTGTACATAGTTACGTTATGTTCTCGTTCTATTGCTTTCCTTGTTGTCAGAGTATACTGAGGGTGACCCCCTAGGGTTATGCCTGTATGTCTACCAGACCCCGGCCAATCAGCTTCTGGTAGAATTTTTTCTGTCCAACACCTGCTGGTAGGGGGAGATAAACCTGATTGTCTGGACTGGTCTAGCAGGACTCCAGGAAAGAAAATGAACAGTAAGTGAAAATTCTCCATCTGGTCACTATGGAGTAATTTTATAAAGGCTTTTTTGCACTTGTATGTTAGCATATGTGTGTTAACTCCTTTCCTTGCATAAAAGTACATGTGCTGATAAGAGCGTGCATAGTTTTAAGCAGTGCATTTTTCCTTGCAAAAAGGTGCCATTACTTATATGCAGGGCTCTTTCATTAATTCATGAGGATCATAGATCAATTTTTAGCAGGCAGTGAAAAACGTACCGCTACTTAGTACCACTGAATACCTCCTCAAAAAAAACCCTACTTTTACATGGCTTGGGTGTAGGCATGTTTGGGGATGGATTTTGGATGGATTTGTGATTTATGCACATACATTTACATTTGCTCCTGTGACTCCACCCTAGAACATGCTGAGCCACGTAAAAGAATGCATGTTCTTTTCACATGTAGTTTTACTTAGGGAGGGGGTAATTTTATAAGAGGCCTTTATGCATGTCTGTTGGCATATATGTGTGAAAAAATCTTTATAAAATTATCCCATAGTGACCAGATAGCAGAGTTCCAGAAGGAGCCCTGTCTCTGGTGTATGGGACCTAGCCATCAACTGGCCAAGGACTGTGGTGGCAATAATTGTGCTGGATGAATTGGGAGGGGTATAAAATAGGGGGAAAGTCCCTAGACACTTGCAAATGAAGGCTCCTGGTGCCTGAATCCAAGCTCTGGTTCTGAGGAAGTTGGAAGGCCAAAATAGTAGAAGGAAACTGCTGTCCAATAGCCATTCAAAAGCCAACCCAGCAGGAACAGAGGTGTAGCAACAGAACAACTGAGGGGAAATGGGAGCATTCCTTAGAGAATTATGCTCATACACTCTGAGCTTGATGTGGGGCCAGAGAGGAGGGAGGGAGAAGAGGGGGGGTTAGAGGAGAGACAGACTTGAGTCTCAGTGAAGGAGTGAAAGGTAAGGGAAGGAGAGTGTAAAGTTTGTTAGGAGGGGGGAGAGTGCATTGCTGTGTAGGGTTGCCAATCTTTTGAAAGAGATAACACGCTACATGTCACACCTGTGCTCTGCCCCTTGCCCCACCCCCAGTATCACCCCTTGCCCCATTCTCCAACATAACTTCAGTGATGGCAACAGTGCAAGCTTCAGCACCTGCTAGCCACATTTGAATGAGAGGGAAAGGTGGGGAGTACATACAGGATCTTGCACTATTAAACCCCCATTGAATCACAGTCCTCTCCTCATTCCTCCAACACACACATTCTCCATACTGTATTAAATCCAAACATATATTTACAGAACCCTACCCTTAAAACCTCCTTCAAAAACGAGTGCCAAAAAAAAGCTAGGAAATTTCCCTCTTAGTCAGGACCGGCCCAAGGGTTTCTGCCGCCCCAGGCAGGATCCCTGGCTGAGCCGCCTCCCCACTCCCACTACTGCCGCCCCCCTCCCCATACTGCCACCACCACCACCGTCTTCTGGGGAGCTCGTGGCAGTTTAAAAGCAGTAACTTTGTTGCTGCTTTGATGCCCTTGGTAGGCCATGTGCTTCAGCACACATGGCGTGCCACTTCTGACTGCCCCCCCCCCCCTCAGCTGGAAGTTGCATCACAGGAGGGTCAGAAGCGGCAGGTCATGTCTACCAAAGCACACAGAAACATAGGCCATGTGGTCTTTTTATGCCATCATGTTTCTATGTAGTCTGCCCTTCCATATCGACTACTACAATAGTCCCCTCTTTTCCTTTAGAGATCCTATGTGTTTGTCCCATGCTTTCTTTAATTCAGATACTGTCCTCATCTTTACCACCTCCACTGGGAGACTATTCCCCGCATTTACCACTCTCCGTAAAGAAATATTTCCACATATTACTCTTGAGTCTATCCCCTTTCACTCTTATCCTATGTCCCCTCGTAGCAGAGCTTGCTTTCAATTGAAAGAGGCTCTCCTGTGCATTTATGATATGGTATTTAAACAACTCTATCATATCTTCTCTATCTCGCCTTTCCTCTAAAGTATACATATTAAGATCCTTAAGTCTGTCTTCATATGCCTTATAATGAAGACCACTAACCATATTAGTAGCCACCATCTGCACTGACTCCAACCTGTTTATATCCTTTTGAAGGTGCAGTTTCCAGAACTGCACACAATACTCCAAATGAGGTTGCACCAAAGACCTCTTTTTTTTCTGCTGGCCATTCCTCTCCCTATGCACCTAAGTATCCTAGCTTTTGCCATCGCCTTTTCTACCTGTTTAGCTACTTTAAAATAGTCAGACACAATCATGCCCAGGTCCCACTCTTCTTTTGTGGACAGAGGTACCCCCCCCCCCCCACCCCCTAACACTGTGTACCTCTCCCTTGGATTTTTGCAGCCCAAATGCATGACCCTGCAATTTTTAGCATAAAATCTCAGCTGCCAAATTCTTGACCATTCTTCAAGCTTAGCTAGATCCTTCCTCATGTTATCTACTCCTTCCTGGGTATCTACTCTATTGCAGATTTTAGTATGATCCGCAAAGAGGCAAACCTTACCCGACAGCCCGTCTGTAATATCACTAACAAAGATGTTAAAAAGAATCTGACCAAGGACAGATCCCTGCAGCACACCGCTGGTAACCTCCCTCTCCTCAGAGTGAGCTCTATTTATCTGTACCCTTTGTCGCCTTCCCCTCAACCAATTTCTAACCCAATCAGTAACTTTAGGGTCCATCCCTAGGGTGCTCAGTTTGTTAAATCACCTGTGCAGAACAGTGTCAAATGCTTTACTGAAATTCAAGTACACCACATCTAGGGCTCTCCTTCAGTCCAACTCCCTGGTGACCCAGTCAAAGAAACCAATTGGATTTATCTGTCTAGATCTGCCTCTGGTGAATCCATGCTGTCTCCGATCCTGTAGTCCATTTGACTCCAAAAACCTCACTATTTTTTCTCTTTGAGCACCATTTTCAATAACTTACTTATTAGAGAGGATAGACTAACCGGCCTGTAGTTTTCAGCCATATTTTTACTTCTACTTTTGTGTAAAGGGACCACATGTGCCTCTCCAGTCCTTTGGCACCACTCCTGACTCCAAAGAGTCATTGAAAAGGTCAGTCAGTGGAGCTGCTAGAACATCCCCAAGTTCCTTAAGTATTCTCGGATGTATCCCATCTGGTCCCATTTTGTCTACTTTTAGTTTATCTAATTCCTCCTGAACACAGTCTTCTGAAAATCATTTGAGATCCCCGTCACTTCTTTTTCTATTCTTGGGTGTTTTCTGAGGTCCAGCTCCTGGCCCTTCATCTGTGAACATAGAACTGAAATATTTGTTAAGCAATTCAGCTTTATCCTCATTAGCTTGTACAGGACCCCTTCACCCTTGAGTCTGACAATGCCACTTTTGCCTTTCCTCTTCTCACTAACATATCTGAAAAATGTCTTATCCCCCCATTTTATTGCATTAGCTATTTCTTCTTCTTTTAGTATCTTTGCTTTCATGACTACTTTGCTAGCTTCTCTAAGTCTTTCCAAATATAGATGCCTTTCTTCTGCTCTCTGTGATCTCTTGTATTTCATGAAGGCCTCCCTCTTCTTATTCATCTTTTCAGCTACTTCTTTTGAGAACCATAGTGGCCTCCTTTTGCCTTTTACCTTTTACCTTTACCTTTCTGTCAAAAAGGCTGGTTGCCCTTAAAATATCCCCTTTGAGTTTTGCACACTGTTTTTTTACGTCCCCCAGCTGTTCCCATCACATGGCCTGCCATGGACACCAAAGGGATGGCACAAATCTGCGATGCCTACCACCATGGCCTGCTGCCTTAGGCAGCTGCCTAGTGGACGGGACAGCCTTGCCCTTAGTATCATGTGAGTGACAGCAACATAAACCCTCTCAGTACCAGGCATATTGTGAAGTAATACAAAACTCTACCACAATGTCACTCAGGACTAAGGCAAATCTACCATGCCAACACTAACTTCCAAACCTCACACATCAAGGTCTATGCCTAGGAAAATGCAGCACATTAAACACTGCAGTGAGCCCTAGAACATCAAGTAACTGAGTTTGCTCTGAGATATCTGCCTACTGCAGTGCCTGCATTTGTAAGAAGTCCACCACGTGGCACAGTGCACACACATACACACAGGGCTGTACAGAGTGAAGATTGCGCCCTGTGCGACTTGCACATCGGGCATGCGCCCCCCCCCATAGCGGGAGAGAAGAGGCACGCCTGATGTGCAAGTCGCCGGCGAGAAGGTTTAAGGGGCGCATTTTAGCTGTCCTGCCATTGCCTGCCGCCGCTGAGAGAAGAAAGTGGCGGTGGCAGGCAACAGAAGACAGCTAAAATGCGTCCCTTAAGCCTTTGCGCTCTGTGTGGCCGCACCGCTCGCACAGGACTAGGTACGGTCCTGCATACACATACCCTTCACATGTGCCTGCTGTCACATTAAGTCAGGTGATGATGGCCATCTGTAATGTGAGCCACTGAGTAGAGTCGGTTCCATATGTGCGTGTGCTTCCTGTCACCTAGGACCCCAGAGAATGGATCAGTGACTCACACAGATACCAAGGGTGACCCATCCCAAAGAGTGAGACTTACTTCTCCAGTGAGTGAGATTAAAGGCCAATGAGTAAGGTTTTTCTCAATGCGTTCACGGCAGGGCCATACCGAGCCAAAATCGTGCCCTCTGCAACTTGCATATCAGGTGCGTACCCCACTCTTCCCCATACCTCCATTCAGCCGCTGCCTGCTCTTGCCCTGCTGCTGCAGCCCTCTGTTTTCTCCATGGCAGTGCCAGCAGCAGGGCAAGAGCAGGCAGCGGTTGGATGGAGGTATGGGGAGGAGGGGGGAGCGCCCAATGTACAAGTTGCCAGCAGCAGTAGAGCAGAGCGAACCTAACTTTAAGTAGATCTGATCCCTTCCAGAGGAGGGAGGGGCCAGACCTGCACAGAGGCTTAGGGGGTGCATTTCAGCTGCCTTCTGTTGCCCTGATGCCGCTGAGAGAACAAAACGTGGCAGCAGCAGGGCAACAGAAGGCAGCTGAAATGCGCCCACTAAGCCTTTGCACCCTATGCGGCTGCACCGCTCGCACAGGGCTAGGTATGGTACTGGTTCACGTTATAACTTTGGAAAGATCTGCAGGTTATATTGCTTTTCAAATGAAAGGATCACCACAAAACAATGACATTTAGGGGCATGTTTACTAAACTGCAGTAACGTAGCAGCGGCTACGCTAAGGTGCGTTATGTAACGTTAAGGCATCTTAAGGTTACATAATGCGCCTTAACGTTCCCGGCCGCGGTAAGTCCAGAAAAGGGTGGAGAGAAGGGGTCAATGGGCGGGGAGTGGGCGGGGAGAGGCCCCTTCCACACTAACACAGAGAAATTAAGGGCTGAATCCTAACGCAACTGAAAACCTGGCATTAGCACACATTTGCAAGAGAGAGAAACCAGTTCTGTGTCAGCAGTGTACAGCATAGCCAGGGAACCCTAGAAAAGTGATAGTAGTGCTACATTTGCACCAACAGCATAGTGGACAAGTAGGAAAGGCCTCTATGGTGACAGTGCGAATGGGGCATAGGGTGTGCAGGCAGGACATGTAGTCGGGGCAGCTGGGGCACAGGGCTGACCAGGCGGAAGCCTAGGTGACACATAGGACATAGACATGAGAAATCAGCAAGACAACCGCTGACCAAAGCAAAACACAAACCACAAATACCCTGACCACCCTAGCCAATAGTTGCCAGGGCATACACCAGACATCCTCCCAGCCACCCGTCCTCCATGTGGAAGGTGCAAAATGTTGGTAGGCTGTGATGGGGGTGGGGAGCATGCGGAAGGCCATGTATGCCCCTCACCCCTGACACCCCAACCCAGGCACCCGCCTACCCATGCAGTGTATGACCTGTGATGGCGCACCAACAACATATGCCCATGTCAGCACAACAGAGGGGGTATGTATGTCCGTGCTGGAGGGGGCAGTGGCACCTGCCTGCAGTGGCCCAAGGCCATGCCCTGCACCAGTACGTGGTATGTGGTGCAATATAAAAGTTCTGGCTGATGAGACGTACAGCTAGCCCAAGGGACCAATGTGACCCTGTGGCAACACTGTGGTGCAATACACACAGCCAGTGTGTCCCTAAGCAGAGGATCACAGGTTCAGGTCCCAGCTGCGAGCCCAGCACATCCCATCCCAATATTTTACCCCACTAAGTAGATGAAACAGAAACCAGAGAAGGCCCTGCTGAGGAGAAGGAAATGTACATCCCAATAATTTTCCCCACCATGTACAGAGACCAGAATAACAGAAAAGGTCGGGCTGAGGAGAAGGAAATATCCATCCCAATAATATACCCCACCACATAGATAGAACAGAAAACCAGAAACGGTCTGACTGAGATGTAAAGGTACACCACAATAATTTACCCCACTATGTAGGTAAAACACAACACCAGAAAGGGTCTAGCTGAGGAGACATACAGGTAGCCCCAGGGCCCATTGTAACCCTGTGGCAACACGGTGGTGCAGCACACACAGCCAGTGTGACCTGGAGTTGAGAGTCACAGGTTCAAGGCACAACACAGCACAACCAAATATTTTACCTCATCACGTAGATACACCATCAAAACGTGCAATCCCCACAGCAGCGGCCAACAGGGGCACAAACACCTACTCATCCAGGCTCCACTATCCAAATCCACATGTAGAGTCAGGCTGTTGGCCCCAGCACGGAGCTGCAGGTAGCATTCCAGCACCACCACCACCTCCTGCACAGTCCAGAAACATTGGCACTGTAAGCAGGGCAGGGTGGTGGGCAGGTTTGCCAAACACCCCTATTAGTGCACAGTGACGCGTTAGGTGTGTGTGTGTGTGTGTGTGTGTATGTCTATCCATTGTATTGTGGCTGCCCACCCTGCCCTGGGCCCCCAATGTGCAGATGTTAACAGCGTTAAAATGCAAATTTGCATAATGAGGAGCAAGGATTTGTGGGTATGGCCAGGACAGGGCATATTGGGCAGGTGTCAGCTCCACAGGGAGCAGGGCAATGGCTCGGTCACTGTAGTGGCAAAACACCACCTGCATGGACAGGGGAGCCAAAGCATGTAATGCTGTGAGGCCAGTCCACCCTGATTGTTCAGTGACCATAGTATGTCTAGGTTCCCCCCACAGTGCCCTATACCATCTGTCACTAGTGATACATGTGTGATTCTAGTTCTGGGATCCAATCACTGATATGCCTGCTTGGTGTGTGTGTTCCACATACCACGTCTGGATGCACAGGTGTGCTCTCTGTGAGCCTGCACCAGGGACTGGCGAGTGGACTGTCTGCAGTTAGTTTGTGCATGGTAGGAATACCCTGTACACTGCTGCAGGTGCAGTCCAAAAGGGCTGTCCAATGGTGAATGCTAGATGGTGGTATGTGGCAAAGGAGGATGCACAGGCCCACCACCACATCATGGCTGGTCTGCCACTGCTGCAGTCACATGTATGGGTCCTGTGCACTAGCCCTTGAGAGCTGTCTATCGTCATCAGGACTGAAGGTCACTGGTGCCACATCCAATCCCCAGGCACCTGTCACTCCATGGCTGCTCTGACAATATGAGTGAGAGTGGGCCCTTGGGGGCGCATAGTGTAGACCACTCTGACTGGTAGGGAAAGTGCTACATATTCCCCCATGTGATCCTTAACACCCCTACACCCCCCACTAACAGGTGTCCATGGCAGCCAGATCCCAACACTGGGTACACAGTGACATGGGTCAGGCCTGGTCCCAGCAGACCACATGTGACTGCAGAACACAGATGGGTACAGAGCCACTCTCAGATGCACTGTTATGAACACCTGCCACACACTGATGGGGATGTGTAGCAGGACCTATCTCTAGCACCACGTGTACTGTGTATCCAGTGCTGTGCGCCCACCTATACCATCAGGGCGAACACAGAACCTGCCGAATGGCAGGGTCTGTAGCTACTCTGTGGTAGTTTCACGCCCTGGCTGGCCATTACACCAAGCTGGGGAAACAGAGAGGTGCAGACCCCATGTGGAGATCAGATGTATAGCGCTGTTCTGCATGTGCAATGCATCATGGGTGTTGGTGCAGCTACCCTATCCTTGCGCACACAGCATATGGCTGTGTGCTGAACTGCAGTCCCCCTGTACCCAGTCAGTCCAGTCCAAAAGGGCAGAGAGGTAAAGAACTCTGGCCAGTACAATGAGGTTACAAACAGTGGTCATGGGTCAGATTCACTGTTGTTACCTCCCCTCATGCTGTAGCAACCAGGATAATTTGCATGCCTCTAATAGTTGTACCCTTACAGATCGGTACTGCCAGCCCCTAACAGCTATGCCACAGTTGAAACACAGTCCCGCTGTCCATCCATCTGCGTGTGTCAGCTGTACATAGTCCTGCGTGCCTGTGCAGGCTGCCACCCCATAGCATGTGCTGGTACCCTGTCCTGCATTGTGCCTCTGTGTGCGTCCCCGCCTGTGCCTGATCTGCATGACACCACCACCCTGCTGTCGACCCACCA
Source organism: Ichthyophis bannanicus (assembly GCA_033557465.1). NCBI lineage: Eukaryota > Metazoa > Chordata > Amphibia > Gymnophiona > Ichthyophiidae > Ichthyophis > Ichthyophis bannanicus. Next base: position 342,179,029 of record CM066032.1, read on the forward strand.
TTCCAACTATCTTGCCACCACTGCCCCCACCGGAAGAAATGTACACCCATCAACTGCCACCCACTGTCTCACAAGCATGTCACATTGACAGAGCCCTGTGCCATGGTACAGTCACCCACAACATGTTGGTCTACAGTACTGACAGCCACATGGGCTGCTCGCAGATATGGCACTTCCGGCCTCCCCACACCCCCCATCAGTCACCTGTGCAGTGCCGCACCCCCGTGGCCACCCAGTGCCAGGGTGACATATGTCCCAATGCCCCTAGGTGATGCATGTCAAGCTGAGGCACCTTGCAGCCCATAGGGCACACTAACCAAGGGCACCCTAACATTGTTAAGGCACTGTAACCATTAGCGCCATATCCCTGAGAGCCCTTGAAGGTGACCTGTCCAGGGGTGCCTAGTCCCGCGCCATGCCTAGAGACCCTGAGAAGGTGCCCTGTACGGTGCCTCACAAAGCACCTGGGGAGCGATACAGCACCGTACAATATGGCGGCCAGCAAGGTGCATACTAAGGCGCCATGTAAGGCGCAGAAACCACAAGAGTCCTAGAACGCGCCATGTCCAGGAGCGTGGGTCAGGGCACCGTATGACATGCCTGTGCCCTACGGAGACCCATGATGTGCTTGGTAGCGTATCGAGGGCAAGGCGCGCTGCAAGGCGCTGTAACCCAAAATATGCCTAAAGCGTGCATGACAAGCCTGACACACTGTGACGTTAAGCCGCAATGCCCACAAGATCAAGGTCAGAAGGAGCAGCCTAATGGTGTGTGTGTAGCGCAGTGGGAGGAAATATCTCTCATAACAATGTAATGTGGGTTCAAATCCCAGTAGAGGGGATCACATGTCCAAACGGATAGGAATATGGCACAGCACACTGGGAGTTAACACAAAAACTGAGCAAGGAAGGCGCGTGATAAAGTGTGTAGCAACGCCCGCACTGCTCATGCGCTTCCACTGCGTCCTGGGTGAACTGACCACATGAGGCATACAAGATGGCCGCCAGATCTAGGAAGCCTGCATTCTCCCATGCGGATTTATTTCTTCTTGCAGAGCAAATCTGCAGCCGCCAGGGGTGCCTGTTTCCAGGCTCCTCCCGCCGGCAGGAGCTCAGCAGGGTGAGGAGGGCCTGAGTGTGCCTCACAAGGCGCTACAATATGGCCGCACACTACCCACGTGAGGTAAGTGCATGGGGACAGGCACACCAAGCAAGGCGTGCAACACAGTAGCCAGCAACCACATCAAATATCAAGCACGCACAACAAGTGGAAAGGACATTTCTTTTGGGTAAAACCAGGAGCAATGTAGTCCGCACAGCTGATGCTTGCAGGTCTGTCCTACCCCCAGGATGCTCCAGGCCTCAACACAGAGGTGTGTTATCCATCCTGGTGTTATGGTGGTGGCTCCTGGTGCAGCTACATAGCCCTGCCCTACCCCCAAGATGCTCCAGGCCTCCTTATAGAGGAGTGTCACCCATCCTGGTGTTACGGTGGTGGCTCCTGATGCAGTTGCATAGCCCTGCCCTACCCCCAGGATGCTCCAGGCCTCAACAAAGAGGTGTGTTATCCATCCTGGTGTTATGGTGGTGGCTCCTGTTACAGCTACATAGCCCTGCCCTACCCCCAGGATGCTCCAGGCCTCAACACAGAGGAGTGTCACCCACCCTGGTGCTATGGCGGCTGCAGCTGCCGATGTGTGCAGGCCTGCACTGTCCGCATGTGGACCCTGTACCCCAGATGGCATGTTGCAGCACATCCCCATGCAACACCCTGATGTGTCTGCCATTGTGCCCAGGGCGCAATGGTGGGACACATGAACCACGCCTCCACCACTGTGCACAATGGCACCTGCCTATGCAGCCTCTGCATGTGTAGGACACATGTTGCAGACAGGCCCCTGGGTGCAGGTGGCATATCGACACAGTGCATATGTGTGGGCTGAGGCATGTGCCCCAACCCCCCCCCCCGGTGTGCTGTGCACAAGGCACGCCATCATGCAGCCCCCACGGCATGCCGCCCATGGTACACAACGTGACAATGGCACGTATGGCATGGCGGTGCATGGCCATGCATTGAGAGGCTGCTGCTTGGAAAAGGGGGCCAGGAGGTGTACACCCACACCACATTGGTTGAAGGACAGATATACACAGCTGCACCCGCACACATGCGGGTGGCAGAGGAAACAGGAAGTGGGGGACAGATAGCACACAGCAGACTCAGCTAGCTGCTGCACCCAGATATGTGTGATGAGCAAAAGCAGATGGTGAGGGATGCGTGCCCCCTAACGGTTCCGCACATTTCTGTACCCACAGGTGGAGGACCTTCGGAAAAAGGGGTGGGAGCTAAGGCTACAGTACCCACGATTCCTGGCGCAGGTGCTATGCGACCAACAGCAACAACAGGATGGTGAGTGGCACAGGCCGTAGTGGTCTGACCAGTACCATGGTCAGACCACTACATCATTCACCTCTCTCACGCATATCAACCAAACACAAGCAGAGGAAACACACAACACACAAGAAGATTCAAAGCATTCAGCAAAGAAGATTTCCTGACGCTAACCCTACCTAACCTACTTACAAACTCCAACAACCTTGATGACCTCATAAACAACTGGAACAACACGATTTCCTCAGCATCCAGCACGACTATAAGCAAAACCAGCAACAAACCCATCTCCGCAAAGGCCCGCTGGTTCACCCCTGACCTCCGCAAACTAAAAACAAAACTTAGAAGAGCAGAAAGAAAATGGAGGAAAACCAAAAATGAAATGGACAAAAAGCAATACCTCTATGAACTCACTAACTACCACTCAGAGACCGACAATGCGAAGAGAAACTACCACACCAAAATCATCACGACAGCTATAAACAAACCTCGAGAACTCTTCCAAATTGCCAAAAAACTGACTAAGGCACCAACCACTTCCGATCAACTCCCAGATATCCCCTCAGATCTTCTGGCACAACAGTACAAACAATTCCAACAACCTCACCTCTGTGCTACGGCCGCAAAGACAAATCCTCATACCTCAATGAACACAACCTGGAGTACATTCAATGAAACCTCAAAAGAAGAGATCTCTTCCATCATCTCCTGTCTGAATACTAGTACCTCCCCGCTGGACCCTTGCCCTACGGAATGGATAAAGAAGACAAAAGAAGACCTGAGTGCTCCATTAACCCACATCATAAACGAATCCTTTAAACAAGGATACATACCAGACGCTCTCAAGACGTCAATCATTCGACCAACAATAAAAAAGAACAACCTGGACCCACTAGACCCCACCTCCTACAGACCAGTTGCAAGCCTTCCCCTCACCACCAAGATAATGGAAAAGATAGTCCAGCATCAGCTTCAAGATCACCTGGACATCAATGACATACTTGATCCGCAGCAACATGGATTCCGGCCACTTCATGGAGTTGAAACCCTCATGACCATTCTAATGAACACCCTCATCATTGGAACCCAAGAGAAACAATCCGGATACATCCTGATCTTTCTAGATATATCAGCGGCCTTTGACACAATCTCCCACGAAATCCTCATAAGCAGACTACAATCAACTGGAATCAAAGATACTGTACTTCAATGGTTCAGATCCTATTTAACCAACAGACAGCAACGAATCCGCACCCTCTCCAAAACCTTGACCCCCTACCAACAACACCAAGGAGTACCCCAAGGGTCCACCCTGTCAGCCATGCTATTCAATATATACCTCCGTCCACTATGCTCAATCATCCGCCCCACAACATCAACTTCCACATATACGCCGACGACATAATGCTCTACGCACCGATTACAACCACCAATCCAAGAAACGACCAGCTATCAGCCTGCTTCAACGACGTAGCCAACTGGCTACAGGAGAACAATTTATCCATCAACATGAAGAAAACCGAAGCCCTTATAGTAACAAAAGAACATGGCTTCAAACCACCTACCCACTTCAACATAGGAACCACGCAAATCCAAATCCGGCCCCAAATAAGGTATCTAGGCGTTATCATTGACCAGGCCCTCACCTTTAAACAACAAATCAACAAAACTGCCGGGACAATATTCCACAAAGCTAAAACTGTGCAACGTCTCCGACCCCTTCTGGAACCCCACGACTTCAGGACAGTAATGCAAGCGGTAACACTGCCTCATCTGGACTTCTGCAACATAATCTACCATGGACTACCTGCCTCACACACCAACCCCCTCCGAACTGCTTTAAATACCACAGCAAGGATTATTCAGAATGCGAAAAAATGGGATCACATCACCCCAATCCTAAGGGACCTCCACTTCTCCACTTCCTGCCAGTTCCAGCGAGAGTCAAGTACAAAGCTATCCTACTCATCCACAAGACTATCCACCAAACACGGAACACCTCACTCCACCACCTTCTGCCTCGCCCATCTCACAACAGATCAACCAGACAATCCTCCAACAACTCCATTGTCGTCCCCCACAAAAGAACCAAGTCCACACAACGGACCTGCAACAGAGCTTTCGAACTTTATGCCCCATCCCTCTGGAACTCTCTACCAAACCACATCAGAAACAACGCTGACATCACATCATTCAAGAAACAGCTGAAAACAATACTATTCCATGAACACCTTTGAACTGAACTGCCACCCTATCCTCACAATCTAATACCTAGATTCAGCAGAAGTGTACATGTCTATGTCCGCCCAAATCTTTAATTGTTGTTCCTGGTGATGGCCCCACCCTGTAAATTACTACCCCCCCCCTCATGTTATATGTTACACCGCTTTGACCCGGTGAAAAGCGGTATATAAATGCAGTTAAATAAATAAATAAATAAATAAAATGTGCCATGACAGGCTCCGGTGGGACGGCAGCTATTGTGGCCACAGGACATGTGTGCATGGTGTGCCAGATGCGTTACCATGGTGCTAATGTATGTCTTACCCCCACAGTGGATGCAGCTGGAGACCAGGCACCAGCAGGGCTGGACGCTGGAGATGGCCAGTCAGCGCTGGAGGACCGACGGCGGATGAGCCCTGAGGTGGCAGATGGTGGAGTGGCCGGAGAGGAGGGAGGGGGCATGGATGTGGAGGGGAGTGGGGAGGGGGAGGCGGGGAGTGGGGAGGGGGAGGCGGGGAGTGGGGGGAGGAGGCGGGGAATGGGATACAGGAAGCGGGGAGGGGGAAGAGGGGGCATGGGGTGAGGGGGAGGGGGTGAGGCAGGGGTGGGGTGGGAGGGCAGGGAGGGAGATGGGGATGGGGAGGAAGTGGGTGTGGGGGTGGGGACAGGCATGGAGGTGTGGCAAGTCCAGAGTGGCACAGGCCATCACAGGGCGCTAGGGGCTCCTTCCATCTGCCCGATAGCACCGGTGACATACCCCATCTGGGCGCAGAGCCTGTGCACATCAGCGCAGGACAGAAGGCCGCACATGCAGCCACACAGACAAGGGGCAATGTGTGTCTGTGTGGGTGCATGTGCGGCCTCCTCATGGCTGCGGCGATGCGGGCGCAGGCATATGCCCTGCGGGAGCAGAGCCAAGCTGTGGGGCAGAAGGCAGTGACCATGGACGTGGTGGCTGACCAGCTGCGCATGCTGTGCGACATACAGCAGGCACAGCTGACCACCACCCAGCCAGGGTGGCCTCCAGGGGGTGTGAGTACCAGCTGGACCCATGTCACCCCTACCCTCTGGCGTCCTGTGCCCCAGGGCTGACAACACCAGTGCCCTCGGAAGCACATAGCATGCCTATGTAACCCCCCCCCCAATGTAAATAAACCTCTGTTGCCACGAACAACGCGTCCCAGTGTCTCATTTCGCAACATGGCAGTGGGGTGTGATTGCCAGGTGTGTGCATGTCCCTGTGTGTCCCCCAGGGGGTACTGATACCAGGGGGTACTGATACCAGGGGGTATCATGGCGGTGAGGGGGGAATGTCCACTTGGGATGGGCCCAGGGGATGGCCCAAACATCAGTGGGTGGGTGTAGGAACAACGGTGCGGGTGGACCTGCATTTGGGGGCACAGACCCCAGAGGGCATAGATCGGGCCGTGACCTGGTGTGGACCACTGTTGGGTGTGGGAGGGGGGAGCAGGGAGAGGGGTGGGGGGTCAGCAGGGAGGGCACTAGGGGGGCCATGAGTGGGAGGGGGCGATGGCAGGGGACCCGTATGCAGTACATTATGCCAGCAGTGCAGGGGCAGGGGTGGAGGGAGAGAATGGAGGTGGGTGGGATGACTGTGGGGCAGGGACAGACTGGTAGGCAGGGCATAATGTGCATGGGGTGCCAGCAGCAGAGGTGCCGCAGGATGGACACGGGTCCTGCTCAGTACGGTGCATGCAGATATGGTAGCGATGGTGGTGCAGATGGGTGTGGGGTAGATCGGACAGACAGGGGTGGCACTGCCACAGATGCCCCGCCTGGCTGGGCTATCCATGGGGACAGAATGGGCCAGCGTGAACCCAGGGGAAATGGGTATGGTGGGGGTGGTGGCAGAGGCGAGGGTAGGTGGCACTGGGGTGCCAGGGGGGTGGTGGCTGTGCTGTGGCTCAGATACGTTGCCAGTGGCAGGGGGTACAAACACACGTGAGTGGGTCACAGGGCATCCGGGGCGGGGACCTGTGTGCGGGTTGTGGCACAGATATGGTGGGGGAGGGTGGGATGTGCATGACAGGACTGTGTTCCAGGGGGAGACCTGGGGGGGCAGGCACAGGGGAGGGTTTGGTGGCAGACATGGCCATTCCGGGTGATGGATATGGGTGCAGGGGTGGTGGGGGGGGGGGCCCGGGTCATGACCAGCAGGGATTGTTAGGGGAGGGGGCACCCTGAGCAGGGAAGGGTGAGGGGCATGTGCCCAGGGCGGCCACATGTATAACAGGGGGACATGGGCCATTCAGCTGAAAGCATGGACACGTGGCCACAAGTTACACCTGTGATAACATTATTTAATGTGCACACCGAACCCCCTGTGTCCTCTGCTGCATTGGCCATGTCTCCGAGCATCCCGTGAGGTGGGTGCTGCTTCTGCCACTGGCACTGCTGCGACCGGCTGGCCCATGTGTGCCAACATGGCCTCGTGCATTGCCACCATCCTGGCCCTGCTGGCTGATATTGACCGTGCTGTGTCGTTCACTGTCCACACCTCGCGGAGGAGGCCGCCCAGCACCAGCCGTTGGCGTCACACCTCACACTGCAGGTGATCCTGTCCCACTGCTATCTCGCGCAATGCCATCTTTATGCCTGTGGGTGAGACATGGTGGAAACCGTGAGACATGGGTTGCACATTCCACCTGTACACATGAAATGGCTGGCCAGATGGATCGGGCATTCACCCACTGCATCCTCATGTGCTGCCTCGGAGTGGGAACGCATCTCCCCGATGACCTGATGGATGGGTGCCTGTGCGGGCCATGGTGCTGTACCTGGGGATGGTGGTCCAGCTGCGCCACCAGCTGCAGCCCCCGCCGTGACATTGCTGTCACCTACCTCATCTTCCGCCATGCCGTCCTCTGAGAGGTGCTGTACTGCTGCATCCCCCTCCACCTCCAGCGCTGCCTCGTCCTCCTCGGGCACCTCCATATCCATGCCTGCCTCGGACGGGGGACATGGTCTGTGTCCTGGGGGCTCCACCTCCGCAGCTACCTCCATGGCATGTATGTCACTTGTGGGGGGTGAGGATACACAGCTCAGGTGTGCCGTGCCTTGCCAGCCACTTACATGTACCTGTCCCATCGTGGTCTGCCAGGTGGGGTGGGCCGCAGGATACGTAGGACAATCGGGGCTGTCCCCAGCTGTGTATATGTGGCCAGGGACTGTTCCAGGGCAGGGACGTCTGGTGCACCATCAATTGTATGTGTCCCCGGTGTCAGCGGCGCCTCACTGGTGGATGTGTATGCATGCAACTGGAAACAGGCCGCGTACACTGCTGGAACTGCTGGGGTACTGATGGGGTTGGCGGGCAACCATTACCTGGGACAGGTGTGCCCTGTGGTGGCAGGGATCTGTGTGCAGGGGTGCATGTCCCATGGTGGCGTGGGGCTGTGATGGCGCAATTGGCATTCGACATTGGGTGGCTGTGCAGTGCGGGTGCATGGATGCATGTGTGCCACATGGGTCTGCCCTGGCAGCACCAGCCACCCTACCCATGCCACCCCCTGAACGGTGGCCTGCCCCATGTCCAGCATCCGGGGCTGCCCTCGGATCCCCTTTGCCCCCCACCCTACCCACCTTGGGACACCCACCCCATTGATTGCCATCGCACATTGCAGCTGTCCCACCACCACCACCCACCGCACACGTAGGTGCAGGGGGACACCGTCACCAACACACCAATACACATCACCAGGCGCTATGCTGCCCCCCGCCCCCTCCAGTGTGGCTCCACTGTGCATAGGTGGTCAATGATCTCTGCCCCTGCCTGTCCCCCTCTGCACCTGCTGCCTCATGCCCACCCACCCTCACCCATGTGCACCGTCATCACGTCACCCTCCCATGGCCCCCTGGCTCCAGTGTGGCCCAGTCTATGCCAGCCACCCTCAGCTGCTGTATCGCTGTCACAGATTTCCAGTGAGATGTCTCTGACATGCCACATGGGCCTTCACTGCCGCCATCACCCATGTCCGCTCTATTGCTCCTGTCACTGGTGGCCACATAATCCCTCTTGGTACCCTGTCCGTGCATGGTCCTATGGCTGTGACCTGTACCCAGCCTCCCCCCAACCCCTGTGTGTTGGCACACCCTAGAACACATTTCTATGTCCCACCTGCACGTGGGTCCACTGCGTCCAGCTCGGGCGGCAGGCCGTGGAGGTAGATGGGCCCCAGTCTGTCGGCCAGTTGCTGCTCCAGCGGTGACAGTGTGGCTCGGTGTGGTGCACCCCCTCCTGTTGCATGGGCATGGCGCCTCTCAGCAATGGCGCGAGCCTGGACTGAGCGCTTGATGTCGTGGAAGCGTTTTCGTATACTCTTGGTACCGCGGGTGGGTCCCCCTGCTGTGGTCACTGCTGTTGTGACCTCCTCCCATGTGACATTTCTCTGGCTAATGGTGGTGGTGCTGCTTAACCGCCCAAAGAGCACCTCATAGCGCTCCAGGACGGCTGCCAGGAGTAGGTCATTCTCTTCCTGAGTGTAGCGGGCTGCCCTCCTCCTGGCATCGTCTGGCACTGGCCTGCAATGGCACCTGCCACACCTCCACACTGTTGCTGCACCCCCTGGCTGTGGCTGGATGGGCCTGCCTCACCCCTCTCAGGCTCCTCCTCTGTAGGGAACACTGCTGCCTGGTGGCTGTTCGGGTCGCTCTCGGTCATCTCTCATGCTCCACTCTGTGCCATCGTGTGCTGCCATTGCTGACCTGATGTGCTCCTTTTAAATACGCGGTGCGTGGTTCATCTGATGTTCAGTCTGCGCAACGCGCGTTCCTACGCCTGTTGCTGCTAACCATATGCACGTTCCTACGCCTGTTGCTGCTACCCAGGATGCGTTGCCTATGTGGGCAGCCTTGCGTTACCTCTGCACCACCTACAGGGTGTGGTATACATCACAGCTCGCGCATGTGACACGGCGCGCTGTACAAGCCCTGCCTCCCCTTCGGCGTTGCTCTACGCTATGCACGCACTCAACGTGCGTGTTGAGCATAACGCGCGATCTCCAGGAACAAGCAGGAATGAGTCTTCACATATGGGTACTGTGATAAGGAAGCTTATCATAGCTCAGGAAGGAGCTATAGAAAAGGTGAAATGACTCTGAACAAGCAACCTGTCAGTTCTGGTAGAAATAAGAAAACAGAATTTTCCCATAAAAGACTACCAGTCCCAGAATGCACCAGGTTTCCAACAGCCATTAGAGGAGCTGAAGTGGGGAAACGTGTGTTCAATCAGGAGGGCTATGAGGTAATCCCTAAGCACTCATCTCAAAGGGCAGGGCCTGATTCAGCACAGCTGCGCTGTGTTAGGGAGGAGCACTCATCTAAGCAGAATAAGAGTAGAGTTTATTCTACAGATGACCATCCTCAGGATCTTCATGATCACCTTGGATATCCAGAGAATTGTCCTCAGTATCCTGAGAATCAGCTTGAGTTTGATCATCAGTTTCATCTGAAGGATCATCAGAAGCAGAAGCCAAACCGGACGGACAGAGAGGGAAAGAGACCCTTTGGAAGAAGGAAGAGAAAAGCCTTTGAGAGGTCTAGAAGAGTCCAAAGCAGTACGTATACTGGGAGGTATTCTAAGGGCCAGCATACACCATTGGACTGGGGAAAAGCCAGAGGAATGGTGCAGCAGAGCTAGGAATCACCAGAGGCTACCTGTGAGGGAGACGGCTGCACGTGGAAGGGACCCTAAGACCCGTGCCAGAAGGTATGTGAAGAGAGATCCAGTGTCCAGGGATCTGGATTGGAAGGCTGGACATAAGAACTGGACTACATATTGGCCAGGCTATATAGAGAGAAACTCTAGCAGCAATGGAAGCTCAGGTATGAACATTGATCTATGCCCTAGCTATAGCTATGAAAGACAGCAGGGAAACAAGTATTCTCCTGAAAATGCTCCATTGAGAGATTCATCTGTGCCAATCCATGATATTGAACCCATGCTTGTTGAACAAGGGGGAATAATAGCAGATGAGGATCCTGTTTATATGGACTGCTCTCTATCTAAACTCCGTTGGTAACTTTCTGTTATAAAGTACAGCAACCATCACAAAGAAATACAAATTTGTTCTTTAATCTACTCAGAAAAGCTCCTGAAGCAGGATTTGACCCACACAGTGGAAGGCAAGCCAGCTAAGGGGTTTCAGCTGGTGACTGCTAGCAATTAAGCCTTACCTAATTGCTTGTGAGCTAGGAGAGAATCATTTCTGAATTTATGTGGGAAGTAATCAGAAGTTAATCTGAAAAGAACAGTTTGTTTCTTGCTTTGTGGCTTTTCATTTGTTGTTTTCCTGATTTTGACTTTGTTTTTCCAAGTTAACACTGAAAGCAAGTAACCTAATTTATGTGCTACCAAGCATATCTGTGTTGGGAGAAATAACCCCATAAATAAATATCTTATTGGCTTTACCCAAGAGCACAACTAAATTATTGTCAGCAGCTGTGTCTGGTGTGAATGAACTACATTGCCCACAATACCTTGCAAATCATACAGAAATATGCACTTGCCAAGAGTGTGAAGATTCTCACCCAGGCAGCCGTCTGACAGTACGTCGGTACCGACGGAGTCTGTACGGGAACGCTCCCCAGCATCCAATTAGAACGGTTTTGGGAGCATCCCACCATGCCTGCGTGCTGCCTTCCCGCCTTTCCCAACTGCCTCTACTCAGTTTTCGTTTTTCCGCGGAGCCGGCAGGATGTACTCCTGTCACCGCAGAAAATTCTTCCTTTATTTTTGTTTTTTCTTGTGCTCACGTCTGTCTTTCCTCGACGCACCGGTACCGCCGGTGTTTTTCTTTTTCTTAAACAAAATTATTTCCTTGGTAGGGAATTTTTCCCTGTTTAGTGCCTGACGGTTTCTCGGCCTACTAGGCCTCTCCACTTCCTTCATAGAAACGTGTGGCGCTCCCCACTCTCTAGGCGGTTGCCTATAGGCAGGGGCGTGCCATATAATGTCCCTTTTTATTATGGGTTCCAGAGCTAGAGCGTCTGGGTATTGTAGTTGCGTAAAATAACAGAGAATCCGAGGGTCGAAGGCAAACACAGGAAATTTTATTTATTTTATTTTTCTTTGCCTTTGCAAAGAACTTCTTTGAAGCTCAACACATGTCAACAAAATCTAGGATGCAGTCTCCAACAAAAGAAGGTCCAATCAAAAAGGATTATGACAGTGATAAACGTTACAGTTGCTTCATGCAGCTTGTTACACCAGAAGGTGTTTCTTCCAAAGTCCTGCAGTCAGAAGTACAGCTTAAATGGTTCCAGCTAACTCCTAGCAAAAATATCAGCTTTGCAATTCTCTAAATAAAGCTTCTTTTTCTTCAGGCTGTTTTACATTCAAATGGCTGTTTCTCTTAAACATTCAAATCAAGCTTTGAATCATTTCCCCTCAGCTTTAAACACCAGCAATTCCCCTTGTAAAACATTTCCAGCATGCAAGACTCAAGACATTCAGGTAAAATGGCTTCTGGGGTTTTCCAGCTTTTAAAACCCTATAGCCTCTTCACTCTGTCTTCATACAAAGAGAACAATCCATCAAGGACTCTGAGTTATCTTGTTCAGCTTCACAAGGCTCTGTCTGCATGTCCTCATAATCTGACTCTGTTGTCTCTTGGCTTAAATCAGGCTGTGGGAACGTAGACTTAATCTCCTCTATAGTTTTAAGACCTTTTCCCAACGAGACTTCTCTCCCTGCTCAGGGTTTTGGAATAGCTATAGAGACTCTTATCTCTCAACAAACTGTTCAAGGCTTTTAACTGGCTCACCTCGTTCTTAGTGACACTTCTCTTCACAGACCTTTCCAGAGGGAAAACTTCTCCCATGGACTCTTGCAGGGCTGCTCCCGTACCTGGGCTATGGTCAGCAACTCTCTCAGGACAAACCCTCCTATCTCCAGACCGAGCTGCAATTCTTATACAGCATTGGCTTCTTTCTGGGCTGTAGTCCCCTGTGTGCTGGCTGCCTCGGGAATCCCCTCTGCAGCTGTCTCTGGAATCCTCTCTCTTTCAGTTTCCCTGAAGGATCCTTTTCCTTCTGTGTGCCTCGTGAGCTCTCCTCTTTCCTTTCCCTTGGTAGGCTCCTCTCTTTCTGTTTCCTGGAGCTTAAATGTGTGTAGCTGCCCTACCGATCCCAACTCCTCCCCCAGGTGCTTCCTATTACCTTCCTGGGTTGCCTTGGAGCTTGGGCGTGGCCTCAACTCAGCAGCTCTGTGTGTGTGTTTTTTTTTCTTTGGCTGCAGTTTGAAACTCCCTGCTCTCTGAACTATCCCTCTGCTTGCAGGTAAAAGTTTGTTTTTCACCTATTTCCATGAGCTCTGATGCACCTTCATCACCACACATCGCCCCCCCCCCCCTTAAGATATTACGGGCTGGCGTACCAACCCCCGCACAGCCCATAATTCTGGACAGGATGTTTGGGTCTCTCTGCTCTTTATCTGGCTTATGTTTTCCCGTGGCCAAATGAGCCCACATTGTCCCCTCGTGCCAAGGTCGCAACACATTAATATGATATACCTGCTGCCTTCCTCTTCCATTCTCCACAGAGTAAGATACGGGACCCAGCTGCTTCACTACTCTATAGGGTCCCTTCCATGCACTCTGAAATTTGGGACTGGCTCCCGCAACCATTACCATCACCTTTTCCCCTATCTCTAACTGATGAGGGTTTGTGCACTGGTCGTAATAGGTCTTCTGGCTGGTCTGGCTGGCGGTTAAATTCCCTTCTGCAACTTGGGCCATACGCTGTAACCGTCCTTTCAGATCTCTTAAAAATTGGGGTACCTCTAGCTCTTGCACGGCCGGTGCAATCCATTGCTCCCGCAATACGTCTAGGAGGCCCCGTGGAGCTCGCCCATACATCAGCTCATATGGGGAAGTACCAATAGAGGTCTGCTTCAGCTCCCTACAAGCATATAAAACGAATGGGAGCATCATATCCCATTCTGCTATGTTACCCTCGAGACTCCTTCTTAACATATTTTGTAAGGTTTGGTTCTGCCTTTCCACTAGGCCATTTGTCTGCAGATGATATGCGGCCGTTCTGACGTGACGGATACCGAAGGCATCCCAAACCTGGGCAAGGTATCGGGACATAAAATTACTACCCCTATCGGTTAGGACTTCGCGGGGGAACCCCACCTCGCAGAATAACTTCACTATTTCCGAAGCTATAGTTCTTGCTGATGTATTACGCAGGGGAATCGCCCAGGGAAACCTTGTGGCTTGGTCCACTATGACTAGGATATATTGGTATCCCCTGAGGTGTCCTTATCAGGGGGCCCACTGTGTCCATAGCCAATCTATGTATAGGCTCCGATATGACTGGTATGGGTAACAAAGGTACATCCGGAGGGTGGCTTGCGGTGACCCGCTGGCAGGAAGGGCACGATGCGCAGAATCTAGAGGTCTCCCTAAAAACTCCAGGCCAATAGAAACAAGCTAGAATTTGGTCTAATGTGCCCTGTATTCCTTTATGCCCTCCTACAGGGTGGTCGTGTGCTAACCTTAAAACTAGTGTTTTGAAAGGAGTGGGTACTACTAGTTGCTTCCGTGTATTTCCCCGTCCGTGAGTCAAGGCTCTCGCGGTACAGCACGGTGTCCTCTAAAAGAATCTGGGTAGGGTTTCAGACCCTTTCCATGCATACTTGAAAGCTCGCACCAGTGCGGGATCTGCCTGCTGTTCTTTAGGAAACAAGGGAAATTTCTTGACTAGTTCCGCGGGGACCCAGGGCAACTCCTGTCCAGTGATTAATTCAGCCCTATTCCGGGATCTAGTCTGCCTTTCCCGGCGTTTTTCAGCCTTTCCCTTCCTATGGTTACCCCTAGATGGAGTTATCAAGTCGTCGTGAGAGGGCAACCCCTGTAGTGGGTCTTCCTGTGGGTCGTGTCCCTCCCCCAAGGCCTTGGAGCGTGCCCGGGTAGAGATCATGCCTGCCTTGTGTTGTAACTCCTCGGCCAACCCTTGCCTAAACTGGGGCCAATCTCTCCCCAGGACTAGGGGGTGTGGGAGCCTAGGCACCACAGCTACCGATATTTTCCTTTTTAATGCTAGACCCTTTACCCTCACATTGTGTATTGGATAGGATGAGGCTGCCCCATGGATACACCTAATCTTTATGCGGCCTTCAGATGGCCCTAGGAGCTATCTTGAGATTCAATCCTTCTCCAGAGCTTCTGTGAGATCATAGACTGATCCTCTCCGGAATCCAGCAAAGCTTCTGTCGGGATACCCTCTACCTCTACAGCCAACAGGAATCCCTCCCCACTCTCCTTGGGACGGGTGGTTACTAGAGCTGTCCGGGCTTTGCAATCTCTTTTTAGATGTCCTTCCTCCCCACAGAAAAAACATTTTCTTCGGGCATAACAGGTTCTATCCACGGGCATATCCTTTGCTTTTTCACCCATCCATGGCCTCGCCTTCCTTTCTGATGCTACTACACTTGCCCGCTTTAAAACACCATCCTTCACTTGGCCTACCAACTCCGCTTCTAAAAAGCGTTCCACCAGTGAGGTAGCCTCATTGGTGTTTCGGCAATTTTGTAGGACCAGAAAGGTTTGCAGGTCTTTGGGAACTGCCTCCATGAATTGTTCCAACACAACACAATCCAATTCAGAATCTAGGGTTCTAGTCTCAGGTGTTAGCCACTTCCATGTCAAACCTTTAATATGCTGGCACAGAGCTCGCGGTGTTTCACCCGGCTTTAACTTACAACTCCTCAAGAGGTGTCGATAAACCATAGGGGATAGACCCAAGCAGTCTCTTATGGCTCGCTTAAGCTCCTCGTAATTGGAGGCTAAGGCTGCGGGCATGGCCCTATATGCTGTCAGCGCTTCCCCCGTGAGAGAAGTGGCAAGGCAGACTGACCACTGGTCTTTTGGCCATCCAGTTAAGAGAGCTACCCTCTCAAAAGCTTCTAGGAAGTCGTCTATATCATTGTCCTTAGTTAACTGTCCAAAAGACAATGTCCCAGTATAAGGTAACCCCAGCCCTTGGAAAGCTCCTAGGGAACATGATACTGTCCGTGCGAATTCCGTTGCCTTTTCTTGCGCTCCTAGCCATCTCCCCATCATCTCCAGGAGCGGCTTCTGCTGCGCTTCTATCATGGCCGCTGTATGTTCCTGGGTTCTCGCCGACATCTCTTGTTGTTTCTGGAACTGCTCAGCCATCCAACCCAGAAGCTCGCCACACTCCATCTCCGGTCTATGCTGTAACAACAAGAAAAAAGAAAAGAAAACCACCAAGTGTGGCACCGCAAGGCTCCACTTTAACTCCCACTGAGCACTGCTATACCCCCCCCTGCACCAGTATCCGTTTATAACCCCTCCTAGGCAAGGGTTACCTGATGCAGGTGTGGGTTCATGTTTGTCAGCCACCAGGTCACCTCTGGGTAATCAACTCCCGTTCCAACCAGCCGCTGCCACTCTGGTCTTCCAATGCTCAACAGGCCTCTGTATTATCTCTGGCTTCCTGCAGACGTTTCTCCTCCTTACAGTTTGCAGAGATCTTGCGCATGCGTGTGCAAAGGTAGGCATTCCTAAAAACTACGCCACCTGTGGCGCTCCCCACTCTCTAGGCGGTTGCCTATAGGCAGGGGCGTGCCATATAATGTCCCTTTTTATTATGGGTTCCAGAGCTAGAGCTTCTGGGTATTGTAGTTGTGTGAAATAACAGAGAATCCGAGGGTCGAAGGCAAACACAGGAAATTTTTTTTTTTTTTTTGCCTTTGCAAAGAACTTCTTTGAAGCTCAACACATGTCAACAAAATCTAGGATGCAGTCTCCAACAAAAGAAGGTCCAATCCAAAAGGATTATGACAGTGATAAACGTTACAGTTGCTTCATGCAGCTTGTTGCACCAGAAGGTGTTTCTTCCAAAGTCCAGCAGTCAGAAGTACAGCTTAAATGGTTCCAGCTAACCTCTAGCAAACATATCAGCTTTGCAAGTCTCTAAATAAAGCTTCTTTTGCTTCAGGCTGTTTTACATTCAAATGGCTGTTTCTCTTAAACATTTAAATCAAGCTTTGAATCATTTCCCCTCAGCTTTAAACACCAGCAATTCCCCTTGTAAAACATTTCCAGCATTCAAGACACAAGACATTCAGGTAAAATGGCTTCTGGGGTTTTCCAGCTTTTAAAACCCTATAGCCTCTTCACTCTGTCTTCATACAAAGAGAACAATCCATCAAGGATTCTGAGTTATCTTGTTCAACTTCACAAGGCTCTGCATGTCCTCATAATATGACTCTGTTGTCTCTTGGCTTAAATCAGGCTGTGGGAACGTAGGCTTAATCTCCTCTAAAAGTTTTAAGACCTTTTCCCAATGAGACTTCTCTCCCTGCTCAGGAGTTTTGGAATAGCTATAGAGACTCTTATCTCTCAACAAACTGTTCAAGGCTTTTAACTGGCTCACCTCGTTCTTAGTAACACTTCTCTTCACAGACCTTTCCAGAGGGAAAACTTCTCCCATGGACTCTTGCAGGGCTGCTCCCATACCTGGGCTATGGTCAGCAACTCTCTCAGGACAAACCCTCCTATCTCCAGAATGAGCTGCAATTCTTTTACAGCATGGGCTTCTTTCTGGGCTGTAGTCCCCTGTGTGCTGGCTGCCTCGGGAATCCCTTCTGCGGCTGTCTCTGGAATCCCTCTCTCTTTCAGTTTCCCTGAAGGATCCTTTTCCTTCCGTGTGCCTCGTGAGCTCTCCTCTTTCCTTTCCCTTGGTAGGCTCTTCTCTTTCTGTTTCCTGGAGCTTAAATGTATGTAGCTGCCCTACCGATTCCAACTCCTCCCCCAGGTGCTTCCTATTACCTTCCTGGGTTGCCTTGGAGCTTGGGTGTGGCCTGGACTCAGCAGCTCTGTGTGTGTGTTTTTTTTTCTTTGGCTGCAGTTTGAAACTCCCTGCTTTCTGAACTATCCCTCTGCTTGCAGGTAAAAGTTTGTTTTTCACCTATTTCCATGGGCTCTGATGCAGCTTCATCACCATAAACATCAGCCACTATCCCTAAAACATGTTTCAACTGTGGCAGTACTAAGTTAGTCTTAGACACCCATAACTGGTGCCTTCCATGTTTGGGTCCTGACCACTATCCGCTGGAGTGTCCCTCCTGCAGTACTTTTTCCAAAAGAAGTTTTCAGCATCGAGCTCATCTCAATACGCGGTTCCCGTCAGCTCTGAGGGTACCAGCTACAACGTCTTCTTCACAGGATCAGGTAACCCCACAAAAGTCTGTAAAGACTAGCCAGTCCTCGTGTGGTAGATCTCATGTTCAACATCGAGATGGCTCCGGCCTTTCACTCGAGGACAATTTGGCTTTAAACCCCGGCGGGAGTCTTCGGCCTCCAAAGCACTAACGGGGTTTCAGGTTGTTTCCGGGGTTTTCACCTCCGCGAAAATACCTGAGCCATGCTCGGTGGTGGTATCCGCTGGGAGCGGTGCCGGTACCCCGGCATCGGCAACGGTGTTGGATGAAACACTCCACACCGATGATCGCAGTCTAGCGTTCTCGGTATCTTCTGTGCCGCTAGAGCTGCTACAGACCGATCTTCCAGCATCGATATCGATCCCGGTACCAATTCTGGCATCCATGTCGGTACCCTCCAGGTCTGTTTCGATTGATTCGCTGCTTTCGATGCCGAGTCTAGAATCGATCTCTAGCCTGGACGATTGGGTACCGACTCGTCTCGGTATCGACCTCGCTCGGTGCCGAAGACATTGTCCCAGAGATCAAAGTCTACTGCTCTTGGTACCTTCGGTACCGTTAGAGTCGCCTCAGACTGATCGTCCGGTGTCAGAACCGGCTGCGATACCACTGCCGGTACCGTTTTCTACCTTTGCATCGGTACCAGTGCCTTCCATGCTTACTTCCACAAGCTCGCTTCCTTCGGTACCGAGCTTGGAGTCCATCCCTGGCATGGATAGTTTTTCGCCGATTCGTCACGGTACCAACCTCGAGCGGTACCGCCGACTATCCTTTCAGGACAATCCGATGCTCCACCCTTGTGGGTCTGGTACTCTAATGGATCAATCCATTAGTGCTAAGGCTAGGCTAGATCTTCAACAGATCTGACCTTCACTCCTCATAATACAGGATCCCCTTCTGGGGAAATTTCTTTTCAAGCATTCCTGCTTGATATGGCACGGTTACATGCCATTTCTATACCTGATCAAGATCCTGCACCAAGGGATTCACAGTTTCTGTGTCTCCCTGAGACTCCAACGGAGGTTATCATGCTCCCTTTGCATCAAACCTTACAGGATCTTTTACTTAGAATGTGGGGAAACTCCTTTAAAGGTATCCCCACCTTCAAGGGCCACTGACTTTCTGTACAAGGTGCCCCCTTCTCCAGGTTTTCAAAAGACTCAACTTCCACATCATTCTCTTGTTGTGAAATCAGCAATGAGGCGTGTGAAAAGTGCTAAAAGGCACTCTTCTTATCCACCAGGTCGTGAGGCTAGAACTTTAGATGCCTTTGGACGTAAAAGCTTCCAGGCATCCATGTTTTCAACAAGAATTCTCGCATATATTTTCTATATGGGACTATCTCTTGAAGAGCTCACAACCAGTTTGCTGTTTTTGACTCCTTTTCTTCAGAATCACAAAAGAGCAGACTACTCTTTACTGGTTAGTCATGTTCAAAATATCTCTAGGTTTCTTACTCATGCTACCCTGGACTGTTTTGAGTCTGTTAGCAGAACTTCTGTTATAGCCATAGGGGCACGACGCATGGCCTGGCTCCAAGCTTCTGACTTGGATACATCGGTACAAGAAAGGCTGGGAAATACTCCTTGTACTGGGGAGAATCTCTTTAACACAGAGACTTTATGCCAAGTTGCTCAGTTAACCACTGGCACTGTTGCTTTCAAAGGATTGTCTACACCTTCCTCTATCCCAGTTGGTAAGAAATCTTCTACCAAACTTTATTCCTCCAAGGGGAAAAAGTTTTATCCTTTCTCTACCCATCATACAGCTGTTTCCAAACAGGGGAAACATCAAACCAGGCTAAAGAAACCACAACCTCAACCACTTCAGCAAACCCAGCAATCGCAGGGTTGTTGATAGATTCTTCACTGAATCCTTCTTCCTGCTTTGAGGTTTAGAGCCTGTAGTTTGCTTCTTTTACAAGCATCTACATCGGTTCCATCAAAAACTTTACATTAAAGAGACATCCTGACTTTTAGCTCATAGAGCTCCTTAGCGTGATTATGCTTTACAGGTAGTAAGGTTACTCCTCTTTCTTCTAAGTAGATAGAGGAGTAACAACTGTCAATAAGGTCGTCTATACCTTTATCTTTGACAGTATCAGCATGTCTCATACTATTCTTTTCAAAGATTTACTCCATCGTAAGTCTTTTTCAACTCTGCCCCTCTTACTAAGGCATTTTGGTCTGTAAGAGTATACTACTTAACTGAGGGCTTATCCCTAAGCCCTGAGTTTCTTTTCAGAGTTGTTGCCACCTTGCATTCTTGTTTCTCGTGGCAGCTTCTCAGACAATGATGGAGTTTTACCACTCCTACTTATGTCTGTAGATCTTTTTCTAATCTTGAGACCTAAGATTTGCTCTGCTGCTCTAATAATAGTTAGAATGCAGGGGCTCTTAGTGTTAAACCACTAACTTGCTAACCAAGCACCCAGGGCTTGATCTCCAATATCAATCTTTCTGGCCTTAGTACTATGTCCCAGACAGACTTAGAACCTTCTCGGGTTTTCTTGTTGCAGTATACCTTCTATCCTTAGCCTTCCCCAATCCTTGGGCGTTGGCGGAGTAATTCAGGTTACATACTGGCTCTTAAACAGCCAGTTTTTTCTTCTAGCCAACCTGCAACATGCTCTCTGCATCTCTACAGAGCAGCTCTGTACTATGGGCCCTTGCTAGAGAGCAAATAATTCCAGATGGTTAGGAAGGGCTTTACTGGGTTCTTCCCTACCCTTACCATTTCCATTAAAGTCTTTTTTCTTCAATAAAGGACACACGCCTTTAATTAAGTGAAGACCTAAAGAATTATCCAATCCCCTGGGTTGGTTCACATTCCCAGTGGACCCCATCACCAGGGATGGTTTTCTTTCACTGACAGCCAGTCTTTGTTTGTGTATTTCCTTCCATCCTCAATTCCTCATGGAGTAATTCATATTGAGCGCAAGAATGCATCATACTCATTTTGCCCTCTTAGAAGGGTAAATATGGTATCTTTTTTCATTGCATCTTCTTCTCCAGCTGTCATGCTGGAGTTATGGAAGGATCCAGACTTACTGTCAGCGGATTAAAACATCCTCCATTCCTGGTTTTTCAAGGGCTAGAGTTCTTAGAATACTCTAGACTTCTCCTTGTCAGTGAGAGCACTCCCTTAGCTCTCCCACCCACAACAAGGGAGAATGGATTTTCTAAACATCTCCTCAAGCAGGTATTCCCTTCTTGTTATTAGATGAATCTTTCTCGCTTCACATACCCCTATGTGGGAACATGGGTATATATTTATGCATACATGTATATAGACATCTGCATGTCTGTACCCATATATATTGTCACGCCCCCTACTGGCCAGGCGGTAGCCTAGTGGTGGGGGACGGAACTTATTTTTTTCAATGTCCCTTTTTTAATCACCTTTGCATGTAGTTGTGAGGTTGAATGAATTCAGCCGAGAGGTTTTTCCAAGGCACACAGGATTTTTATTTATTCTTCAGCCAAATGAATTTTGCAGTTCAAAAATACCAAAACATAAAAATGGTGGATACTTTCTCCAGTGAAACAAAATCAACAGAATAAATTGCTTCTGAAGTTTAGCTTATTTACAATGCCAGGCAACAGTATATCTTCAGGTGGAAATAGCCAGTACTCTTCATGCCAAACAACAGCTTCCAGCTTGGTTACAAACTTTACACTCTTCAAGTTATGCAGACCAATGGCACTTTTACTGCAACTATTTTTCTCTCACCCACAGGCTTTCCTTAGAGGCTGAATTACCAATTCTGGCCTTCCCTTGCAAAACAGTCTTTTGAAAAACTCTGAGTCAAGCCTCGGAGCTCAGCACCTCATTTGCATATTCTTCTCAGCACTGCCCCACTGAAAGCTAAGCTTCTAGGTTTCCTACTTTCCAAACCTTATAGCTTGTCAGTTTTGGGCATAAACTAAAGAGCAATCCATTTCCATATCTGAGGGCAAATCCTCTAGCACAGATTCTTCTAGGTCCATGCTTTCCCCTTCAAAATCTGTTGGTAAATGGTTTAACTTTGTCTCAGAAGTAACAGGCTTTAACTTTTCTAAAACCTTTAAAACTTTCTTTAATATGGCTTCCTCTCTCTGCTGAGGGCTTTTGGAGGAATTAGGAGGTTTCTTATCTCTCAGGAAGCTATGAGAGGCTTTTAAGGTGCTTACCTTACTTTGTGGAAATAAGCTCTCCTCAGACTTTACTGCCGAAGGCTCTGTTTCCATCTGCTTTGCTGGGGACAACTCTCTGCCATTTTCATAGCTTGGTTCGTCTCCCTGATAAGCTTTCCCTCTCAAAGGATTTCTTCCATACCTCCTGCAGGACTCCTTGGGCTCATGCCTTGCTCTGTGTACAGGCCTTGCTCCGTGTTCCTTCTCTCCCCCGTGCTTCTCGTGCTGCTGCTTCCTGTGCTGCTGCTTATGCTCCTCCCTTCCTCTAACTTCCTCCACCTTATATCTGTGTATTTCCCTTTCGTTTTCTATCTCCACTCCCAGCTGTTTCTTGTGAGCAGTGCTGGTTGCCATGGAGCTAGGGCGTGTCTTCCTATCACCAACTTTCTGCAGGGAGGTTTTTTCTAACTCTGGAGTTTTAACCCCTAAACTCCTGGAGCTAATTCCTTTCCAAGAGGAAAATGCCTGTTTTTTCCCCCTTTTCTCCTGCTCTCCCGTGGCCTCGCCACCACAATATATATATATGTTTATATATATATATATATTTCTTCTATCTGTCTGCCTAGGTTCATATATATATATATTTTTTTTTTCCTATACGGCCCCAACAGATAGTCACTATCCTTTTCAATGCTGCTCCAGCATGTTCAGGATTCTACATAAACAACCACTTCCCTGTGGTAGTTAAATGGTTTCCACTATGACCTTCAGTTTAGGTACATCTGAAGTCCTCCATGTACCATCTTTTTTCCTAAGTAACTTCAATTAAGAAGGACTTCCTGAATTTTCAGAAAATAGGAGGCTACAATGCCTCATACTTCTGTCCTTCTTTGTTATCGGATATAGGGGTCTTCAAATCCCATCTTCTCCTATAAGAACTATGTCTCTTTAGGGTCAAAAGAACTTCAGGTTTATCTAATAGGGACTTCCACGTTTCCCGCAAAAGTCCTGCCTCATTGAACTACCCCAGTCTCCGCTGGGACTTTTCTCTCGCCCTAAAGGTTCTGACCTCAACCTGTCTTTTGCACAGTTTATTACCTCTGCTCTATATTGAGGTATTCCTTGAGGATATTCTGCTGGTTCATATTAGCAGTCCCATATGAACCTCCATGAACTTTTTACAATACCTCCAGGTGAGGTCCATATTGCTAAATTCCAGTTCAATATTTACTGCTAGATATTATCTACACAGGGTCTCCTGTTTGGTCCAGTTGGTCCATAGCATATCTTTTTAGTTCAACTCCTACCCTCCATCCCCAGGATGCCCGAGGTTCTGTCGAATAGCATGGCCTTCTCTGATTCACAACATGCTGGGACTCCTCCAGGCATCTTAGCTTGGGAGTCCCCATATGTGAAGACTCATTCCTGCTTGTTCCTGGAGATAGCATAGTTACTTACCTGTAACAGGTGATCTCTGGGAACAGCAGGAATAAGTCTTCACATCCCACCCACCTCCCCTAGGAGTTGTATTTCTCTATCTCTATCTTTCCCCTCTCTCTCTTTGTCTCAGCTTTAAAACTTAACTGAGGAGAGGCAGTTGGGAAAGGCGGAAAGGCAGCACGCAGGCGTGGTGGGATGCTCCCAAAAGCGTTCTAATTGGACGCTGGGGAGCGTTCCCACGCAGACTCCGTCGGTACCGACGTACCCATATGTGAAGACTTATTCCTGCTGTTCCCAGAGATCACCTGTTACAGGTAAGTAACTGTGCTTTCCTATGCGCGCTATGCCATTACGCACCTGTGCGCTTCACATTCTCTACGTTTGGACCTCATTGTCTGCCACTACATCCACGGGTGCTGTGTCTTCTTCTGTATTTGGTGCCACACATCTGCCATTTCTGGTATGTAGTTTTCCTCTGTGTGCTATGCTGTAGCTACAGCACTCTCTGCCGCGCGTAGGTACCCCTCGCGTTGCATCTATGTGTACGTTGTGCAAGCGCATGTTGTGCAGTCTCTACACGTGTGGGGACAGGCTGCGTGCCCCTCCCCTTCCTATGCATGCTCCACATGATCCAATTGCGAGATGCGCTTGTGTGTTGTGGTATGTGCGCTACTGCACGCGCTATGATGTTCCACTTCCGTACGTACTGTGCGGTTTGCAAACCTGTTGCTTGTGTGCATTACTGCATCTGCAGCTGTGTTATGTTGGTTCTGATTAGTTGCCACGCCCTACAACGTATTTAGCTCCCCACATCGCTCAGGCTTCTGTCCATGATGGCTCACACTGCCCATGCGGGTTGTGCAGCGGTGGCGTTGCTGGGACTCGAGGAGTTGCGGTTGCCTGATGAGGGAGATGGTGTCCTAGGGGCTGTGGAACTGGGCATGGGTGCAGTCCTGCTGCAACACAGACCTGCAGCTGTGGAGGCT
This sequence comes from Ichthyophis bannanicus, assembly GCA_033557465.1. Taxonomy (NCBI): domain Eukaryota; kingdom Metazoa; phylum Chordata; class Amphibia; order Gymnophiona; family Ichthyophiidae; genus Ichthyophis; species Ichthyophis bannanicus. Next base: position 342,203,394 of record CM066032.1, read on the forward strand.
CCACAGGCCGAGGTATGTCCAGCATGGCACCATAGGCGTGCTGAGGCATGCCCTTGCCTGCCTCGCCTCTACAGGCCCAGGCCCCTGCTCCAGGACATTCATGAGGACCAGGTCATCTCCCTGTACTGTCCGAGTACAGGGACTATTAGGGAGCTCTATGAGGATCTGAGACCTGACCTCGAGCCCCTGACTGCCCAGTCACATGCTATACCGGGATTGGCCAAGCTCCTGTCTGCCCTACATTTCTTTGCTTCTGGCTGCTTCCAAACCTTGGTGGCCACAGTGGGGGGGATGAGCAGGCCCACCTTCTCGCGCTGTCTCCATCAGGTACTGCGGGCCATGGTCAGCCGGGTTAGTAATTACATTACAATTCCTAACAGTGGGGGGCCCTGGGCCAGGCATTCCAGTGGTTTGTGGGGATACCACACGTGATGGGAGCTATTGATTGCACACATGTTGCCCAGAGACAGGGAGGTGGTGTTCCGCAACTGCAAACACTACCATTCCCTGAATATTCAGGTTGTTTGTGATGCAACTATGCGTATTCTGAATGTGGTTCCCCGGTTTCCAGGTTCCGCCCATGACTCCCATATCCTGCAACACTCGGCACTATTCAGGCAATTTGAGGCCGGACAATATGGGGACTGTATCCTGCTGAGTGGGTATTAGCCATCTCTAACATGCTCATGTTGTCTCTGTCCTGTGGGCACTGCACCTCACACAGTTGTGACAGGGTCACCTTCAGTGTTCCATTCGGGCCTTCTGACTGCCTATCCCCTGCGACACACATGACATGGCATGCTGCACCTCAGACATTTTTTAAGAACACATTACAGACACAGTCCGTCACACTGTGGCATATCACTGCCCATCCGATGTCTCTTATATGTGGTCCCATTGCTGAATATGACCCCTGCATGCCTCTCCCTGCATTGTGGTTGTGCATCACTGACATTTGCTATGTCACTGTCACAGGGGACATGGACACATATGTTTGTGTGTCTCCAGACGTAACTATGTCGGCCATATGTGCATCACTGCTCATTTGTGTGTCCCGGTACACATGCAGGTTATACTGTTTCCAGGTGCTGCTGCTGTACTGCACATGTCTTTTGGTGTAGTCCTCCATGTTGGTGTGTAACACAGATTGTTTGCCGTCACCTACTGTGCACAGCCTGGACTCACACCCATACGCCAATGTACATGTGCCTGTATGGGTTGTATGTTCCTAGTTGACTCTGTCTGCAAGGTGTGTGTGTGTGTGTGCTACCGGGGGGGTACCTGGGTTGGCTCACATATTCGTTTTCCTGCTGTGCTGTGTGTTGGGGGGCCCGTCCCTATTGACCTCGTCTGTAGCATCACGTGGCTGGCATTGTGGTGCAACATTGCATCCCACATGTCTGTTCTGTGTTGGCCAGTGATGGTGTGTAGTTTCACCCGTCTTGGCTACACCCCTACTGTATATGTTACTGTGCCAGCATGTGTGTGTGCACTGTACCATGGCCATCACATTATTGCACGCATGCTGGTCTCTGTCCCATTCCTGGGACACTGCCATGTATCCACCTGCTGCGTTCATGGATGCCACTCGTGGGTGTGGGTTGCAGGTGGTTGATGATGTGATTGGTCTGGTTCCTGTTGATGTGTGCTGCCCTCATTGCCCCACCCCCAGGTCGTGCATTCCACACCCCCTAACGCTGGTGCACAGCTGCCGTGTGCCATTATGAGACGTCATCTGTGTGTGTCGTCGTGTATCTGCTGACCTTTCGCACGTAGATGCTTGTGCGCACTTGTGTGACCACCAGTTCATGATTGACCTTACCACATTTCTGTCTGCAGGTGATGCGGGATATGGCTGTCGTGCCTGGCTGCTGACCCCTGTGTGTCTTCCACGGACACATGCAGAGAGGAGGTACAATGAGGCCCATGCCTCCAGCCGCTCAGTCATCGAGCGCACCTTTGGTGTTTTGAAGAGTCGCTTCAGGTGTCTGAATAGGACCGGTGGGGCCTTACAATACAAACCCATGACTGTGGCACAGATCATTCTGGCCTGTTGCATCCTACACAACATTGCACTCAGGCACAGTATCTGTGTCGAAATTAATGAGGATCTTAAGGAGGATCCACTGTGCCCTCCTGCAGGTGGCCGTGGTGACACAAGTGCGGGGATGGTGGTCAGGCAATGTCTGATCGAAGAGCTGTTCTCATGTAAGTCCTGCATATGTGGTGATATGCATATTTGTCTACATGTACATGCTGCCGTTTCTGTTTCTGGCCTCTCTCTGCACATATGTATATTTCCCTTCTGTCTTTACATCCCCAGGAGTAGCCAATGTTCCTGGCCATTGCAGCGGTGCAGTGGTACCTGTGAGTACATCCTTTAACCTGCAGGTGACTGTGTTGGGTGAACATAGCGGTATATGTACTGTGAGGGCACTGCGGCATAGCACATTTCTGTTCTCTGTCCATTGCACATATGTTGTTGTTCACCTGTTTGGCCTGTGCCTCCCTACCCCACATGTTCGGTTTGGCAACCATATGGCCATTAGTTCAGGTCAGGTTCTTGGTTTTCACAACTGTATTTGTGGCAACTGTGACGGAGCTGTGTGTGTCTGCAGGTGCAGGGTGTGATGGTGGTAGGCAGCACATACACCCCTTCCCTAGCATTGTGCCATTATACAACATCTGTGTCTCCTTGCATGGACTATGATGCTTGTCTCCACTGGTCTCAGCTTGGGCTCACAGGGACCGTATGCTACTGGCGGCATGCTCTCCCCATCTCACTGTGTGTGTGTGTGTGTCTGCGTTTTTGGGACATGTCTATGTGATGGCACACTCTGCTACCCTTGTGCGTTGTCTGGTGATGGGATGTGCCTGGACACCTGTGCGGTGGTGCTCACTGCTCTATTTCTAACTCTGTGCTGGTGCCCTTGTGTACATTGTGCACACGTATTTACACATGTCTTTTATGTTTTCTACTGACCTGTCTCCTGTTTTCTGCCAGTCCACTATGCATCAACGCTTCTGTTTCCCAGATCTCGCCAGACCTTGAACATGTGGCATTGCCTGCTTGACATGCGGCCATGGTGATTCCACGCATTCCAGTGACATACCCTACCTTTACTGTGACCTCTTGTGGCCTTTGCCTGCCTCAGACAGTCCCTATCAGACACCTGCTGCACACAGACGGTACATTGCATGTTTGAGCTATTTTGACTCACATCACACTTCAGATGTTTCTTATGGGCTGTTTGTTTTGTCGTGGACCTCTGTGGGATCTGTGTGCACCAACACTGCTGGACATGCTGTGGCCCACTGGGCAGTCTGTGTTACATGGCCATGTTGAGATGGCAACCTGGTCGGCTGTGCCATCTCCAGCTGTGGGCAACCCGCACTGTGTTATGTGTTGTGATCGTGTCCTGTGTACATGTCTGAGATCTCATTATGTACATATTGTGGTTTTTCTCTCTCCATTGTAACCTTATTTTGTGTACAGCATACCATGACCTGTTTCTCCTTCCTCTATCACAGGGCGCAGCGAACTCGGCATGACATATTGTCTACACTGCAGCTGGCCTACCCATCACAGTACCATTGGTGGACAGAACACCTCCATGCAACGATCCCTGGGGGATGGTGCCATTGGGTGATGGGCCTCAGCGAGTGGGACACACGCCTATGATGGACATTATTGTTTGACTAATACTTTGTGCCAAACAGGGACAACTGACACAACATTGCTGCCGTACTCTGGCCATGTGTTGTGGTCATCCGATGGACACGCAGTACAGTCTGCATTACTGTGGCACACTGGGTTGTCACACGTAACCTTGCATGCCCATGGATCTGTGACAGCCGTACCGGGACATGTGTACTTTTGGATGACATTTTCACTGTGGACAATGTGTACTGGTCTGAACATTTACAGCAGGATGTCACCTACTCACTGTATGTTGTGCATCTATCTGACAATGTGTTGATGTGTGTGGCCCATATGTGTGACCTGCAGTGCAGTATATCTACATCTGTTTGTGTGGACAGTTGCATGCAGCCACGTGTGTGCCACAGGGGGAACATTCTGTAGGCCTTGTTGCTATGTCTGGCTACCTTGTACTTGGACATGACAAACTGTTTGCCACCACACCACTGTGATGCGTGCCACCATCTGTGATTGCTGTTTGACCCTCGCAGGAGGTGTTACAGTTCATCTGGGGCAGCACTCTGTTATGATTTAACATACACAGTGCATGTGCATCTGCCTGATTCCAGGTTTGCAATGGTGCATGTGCCTACGTGGATTCTTTGTGGGTTAGTGCACCATTTTTGTCCTTTTGTTCTAACTCCACATACATGTTATTGTGTGTGGTTCCTCAAAAGATGTGCCGCTGTACATTGATTTACCTCCCCATCAATGCATCTGTGCCCAAACCTCCGTATGACATAGCATTGTGGCACTGTCATTGCACTATTACTTTAGCTGTGGGGCGGGGGGGGGGGTGTCTTATTTTTCTGCCTTAGGTTGTGCATCCCCTGTTCATTGGCATATCTGTGATGCTTCTGTATCCACAACACCCATTGCAGCAGGCCTTCTGCATGGTGCTACCTCTATGTCTGTGAGTTTCGGCTATGTTTGTTCTTTGGCAACCTGTGCATATCCTACCTGTTTCCATGTCTTCATTTGGCCTTGTGCAACTGTTATTGCTCCCATTTGGTTTTTAAAGGTGTTTCTGTACATGCGTAACTGATGTCTGCTGATTCTCACGCACATCATGGACTTTTGACTGGCCATCTACACTGCTATGGGACCCATTGATACACACACATATGGTCTACACAGTTAGAGTGCCGGTGCTGGGACATTGAGACATGACATTTTGTTAATGATTCTGCATTTGCCTGTGCACTGCAGTTCTACATTACTGTATGGCAGCATGGTATTACATCTAGGTATCCTCCGTTCCAACCCTATCACTTTCTGGTTATGTGGGCAGCTTGGTGCACCTGCCTGGACCGTGTGCCCCCTGTTAGTTTGTGTTCCTGTGGTATTCCCATGATGATGCAGACAGCGCACATCAGTGCCATCTGGTTCACTCACATCACTGTGTCGCCAGTCAACCTTTCAGGTCGTTGTCCAATGTGTGTGTTCTATCATACACAACGTGTGTAGTGTATTGGATGTTCTGCTGCTGCATTCCTACGCACAGATGGTTTCACTGATGGCCACATACACATTCCATTTTAACCCAGGTACATTCATCGCTCCCATGTGCCTGTACAGTTGGATATCGTCTGTCTTGGAGCATTGTGGCTTCTTGTGGGTGGGCATCTCTACTACTTGGGCACATGCATGCCCAGGCTGCTGCCTCTACATCCCCGCCTGGGATGTGTGTGTTGGACATAGCTGGCGTTGGTGTTTGTTGGCACTGGTGCTGGCGGTGGCTGTGGGACTGATTGGATATGCGCCTGCCTCCTTGTCTACACATCATCCACTGCAGAGCTGTTTATGTGTTGGTGTGGCACTATGGTTCTCGCACTGGTCTGCGTACCTGGGGACCAAGATTCAATTCCCCATGTAGCATTTGTCAGGCCACATTCCCTGCATTGCTATGACGGGGTCAAGTTAATCATTGTCACCATTTGATGTACATTCTGAGGGTTATGTTGCCATGTACACTGTTTTGCTTGATATCATAGCCAGGCTCTGACACCCATTACATATATCTGTGTGTAGACTAGCAGACATCTAGCTGTATATGCTTTTCCTGGCTTGTGTGTCCTGTATTGCCAGGCACGTATGCCTTTGTGGACATTTCATGACTCCTGTATGTTTGGTCCTCCACATGCAGCACCCACTGTGTACATGTGCACACTATGCATCTCCTGAACATGATCTGTCCTGCTCCTCATCTGTTGATGGACCAGTGGCTTTGGTGTGACATTTTGTACAGACATTTGTCTCTGCTGCTGCATCACCACACTGACCATCCTGGACAACTGGCAGTTGCCTGTGTGCCAGCCGTCTGCTGCCTCACACGGTGCTGTGATCTTCCATACACACATTCCATTTAGTGGCACATATTAGCATTGCAGTTGCTGTGGTTGTTTGGCATAGTGGTTAGAGGCATGCATTAGGCCACCATAGGTTGTGGGCTTGATCCCAGCATGTTCCATTCCTTTTGTGTTCTGCTAACCTTACCATGCAATGGCTGCAACTTCGTCACCTCTCCGCACACCCTCCCTTCTCTTTGTTGTGCACCACGGTGTGCCCTCTATGCAGCCTATCTTTCACATATTAGCTGTTACATATGGTTCTTATCATTATGATATCCAAGTGAGCAGTTGACTTGGGGGATTGGTAGTGCTGTTGTGATGCTGTTGTTGGACACGTTGTTGTGTAGGTTCGATTCTCATGTGCTCCTTCTTGGTTCTATTCCCCATTTTGCCCTGGTCCACTGACCATGCACACGGCTGTCCCCTCTGCAGGCCCCGCCACCCTTTCTATTTTGGATCTTTGCTCCTTGGCATGCCATGTTCACGGCATTCCATTTCATGGTGTGTGTGCATATGTTTATCTGTGTCTCTTGTCCCACTTACAGACTGCGATATCAGCTGTGGACGTCTGTTCTGCATTTGTGTTGCATCATGGATGCTGGTGGGGTTGCCGTATCCTGGCACACAACAGGCATTTTGTGTGGTGTCCTGCAGTGTTCTTGTATGCAGACATTGCTGTGGAAATCAACATGGTGGTGTAGCCTGCTGGTTTGTTCACTGACTTTCTGCCCACTGGTCATGGGTTCGATTTCTGTTTGTTCTCGTTTTTATGCCTGTCCTATGCAACTACTTGTTATTCCTTTGGACAGTCATATCTCTGTGGATCTGTGCTGCCAGTCCATAGTACCCTCATCACAGTTGCCAAACATCCTTCTGTCCATCTATCTGCGTGTGTCAGCTGTGTGGCATCCTGTCTTCATGTGCAGTCTCTACCCCATGTCCTTTTCTGCATTGGACTCTTCATGCTTGCCTCTCCTGTGTCTTCTCAGCTTAGCACTACTACTCCTCTGTCCTCCTATCATTGCACTTGTCTTGCCACCTCTTCCTCCACTGGTGGACACGTATCCCCATCCTCTGCCACCCACTGTCATTGTGACAGTTTACATTGCAGGCATCCTGTGCATCTGTACAGCTGCCTCCGATATGTTTGTCTACTTTACCAGCTGACACATAGGCTGCACGCAGACTGGGAGGGTCCATCAGCTCCCACCTCTCCTTCCTTCCATCACTTGTCCATTGCCTTTGCTTGGTGCTCGGTGCAGTGTTAGGGTTACATCTGTGTTTCAGCCTTACATTTCATGCTTGCCAACTTGGGCCACCTTACTGCCCCTATGGCACCATATCTTTGGCCACTTTAGCATAATCATTATAGCACCTGGACCTGGGGCACCTTGGGTTTCGGCACTTTGTAGGGCGCCTTGTAGGGTGCCTTACGCTAGGTACCTTGTGTGGCGCTTTGTACCACGCCTTAGCACAAGGCGCCCTGTACCGTGGGTTGTCTCACGCAGCTTGCCTGATGATGCACCGCCCATGCCTTTATATAGTGTGGCGCTCGCGCCTCTACCAGGCGGTCGCCTAGTAGGGACGGGAAGCCATCTTGAATTCCTCTTTACCAAGGATTGTAGTTGTGTATAGAGATAAATGAACCAAGTGGTTGTTTCAAAGCACACAGGAATTTTATTAGCTTCCGTGGCAAGCGGGTAACAAATCTTTAAAGCAGTTGTACACTCAAGTCAAAGAAAATAAAGGATAATCTTCTCCCATTAAAGTAAAGCTCACAACAAGTGTTGTAGTAGAATTATTTACACAGGCTTCTCTTATCCCTTTATGATGCTTCTCAATTCCGTAATCATAAAGCACATGTATTTACAATTCCTAACTTCTCACTGCTCTCAGGCTTTCATTACTTAGCCACAATGCACATATCACAGTCCATCTCAGAACAAGCTGAAGTCGGGTCAGTTTCTTTACTTTCTACCTCCATGCTTTCTGCTGAGCTGTATCTTGGCAAAGTTTGAAAACGCTCGGGCACTTTATGCTTAATGTCCTTTAGCAGGTTAAACAGCCTATTCCACTGAATGGCCCCTTCTCCTTTAGGTAGGACTTCAACGGGCTTCTCCTGTTCAGTTTCTCCTGAAAACCCCTTCTTCCTAATCCGGGTTTTCCCAGGCCTAAATCTCTCTTCAGAGTCAGAGCAAGAAATACAGGGTTTTAGCTTTACTGCTTTCTTTCTCCTACCTTGGAGTCTTGTTGCAGCACCTTCCTGGCTGAGGCTTCTGTGGCTTGTGACTCTCTCTGCCTCTGAGCTAGACAGGGAATCAGGGTAAGATTTCCACTTCCCTTCCTGGGGCTTTTGCTGCCTGCAGACAGACCCCTCATCAGAGGAGTCTAAGCACTCTTGCCTTAGCCTTCTCAAAGCCAACCTTTTCTCTCTCTCTCTCTTGCCAGTCTGTTTGGTCCTCTGCCTGGAACCTTCTCTGTAGCTTCCTTGACTGCAGTGCTGGCTGCTCTTGTCTCTGCTGCTGCTCTCTTTGTGGCTGCTCCTGCCTTGGCTGCGTTTCCCTTGGCTGCGTTTCCCTTGGCTGCTTCTCTCTTGGCTGCTTTTCCCTTGGCTGCTTCTCTCAACTTTGTTTGTTTTCTCAAACTTAAACGTTGAGCAGGGCACCTCCCTCTCTGACTCCACCCACTTGTACCTCCTACTCTTACCTGGGGTTGTCATGGAGTCTGGGAGTGGCTTAAACCTAGTTCTACCCTCTTGGTTTCTCTCAGGGATTTTGCTGTGGTGTATGTGTTCTGGTGCACCCATCCCCCGAAAAGAAGAAAAAGTTCTTCTTTCTCTTTTATTTCCATGCTGATCTGCACTCTCCTTACCACATATCCCCCCCTCCTTAGACTATTACTGGCTGGCGCCATAACCCGCGAACAGCACGTAATACAAGGTATGGGTTGAGAATCATCACCAACTCTTAGGACTAGCTGGACATTCCCTATACGCTCCTGCCATATCCTCAACAGATTAATATGGTATACCTGTTGCTTTCCTCATCCAGTATCCACAGCATAAGACACTGGTCCGAGCCGTTTCGCTATTTTGTAAGGGCCTTTCCAGGAATTCTCAAATCTAGAGTTTCCTGCAGCTACCATTACCATAACCTTATCCCCGACCTTTAAGAGACGCGGCCTTGCTCGAGGGTCGTGATAAGTTTTTTGTTTACTCTGACTCCTTTTTAAATTTTCCTCCGCTACAGTGGCTATCCGCTGTAAGCGATTCTTCAGGTCTGTTAGGAATCTGGGAACCTCTTGTACATCCTCTACCGGTGCTACCCATTGTTCCCTTAGTATATCCAGCACCCCGCGTGGAGTTCTCCCATACATAAGTTCGTATGGCGATGTGCCTGTAGAGGTTTGTCTCCTCTCTCTGCATGCATAAAGCACGAAAGGCAACATTGTATCCCACTCACTCAACCTTCCCTCCAAACTCCTCCTTAACAGGTTCTTTAAGGTTTGATTGAACCTTTCCACTAACCCGTTGGTTTGGGGATGATAAGCTGCTGTGCGGATATGTCTGATCCCAAATGCGTCCCATACCTGAGCTAGGTGACAGGACATGAAATTTGTTCCCCTGTCTGTTAAGACCTCACGAGGGAACCCTATTTCGCAAAATAATCGTATTATTTCCATAGCTATCAAACGGGCAGACGTGTTTCTTAACGGGATAGCCCACAGAAAACGAGTGGCATGGTCCATTATGACCAAAATGTATTGGTGACCCCGGGGTGTTTTTAGCAAAGGCCCCACTATATCCACCCCCAACCTATGTACCGGTTTATTCATGACAGGGAGGGGAATCAAAGGTACCTCCGGTGGATGGTTACTTGAGACTCTTTGGCAAGCTGGGCACGAGGCGCAGAACCTCGCTGTCTCTGTATATACGCCTGGCCAATAAAACCTAGCAAGGACCTGATCCAGGGTGCTCTGTACACCCTTGTGTCCCCCTACTGGGTGATCATGGGCCAATCTTAAAATGATATTCTTAAAAGAAGAAGGTATCACCAATTGCCTTCTTAGATCTCCTGTCCGTGGATCTATATTCTCCCTATACAGTAGGTTGCTATCCCATAAAAATCTAGGTAGAGCCTCTGATCCTTTCCGGGCGAACTCACACGCTCACACCAAAGCGGGATCTGCTTTTTGCTCATCAGGAAATGATGGAAACTTCGCTATTAACTCCTCAGGAACCCAGGGCAGCTCCTGACCCGACATTAACTGACCCCTATTCTTGGCCCTGACGCACCTCTCCCGCTGCTTTTCGGCCTTTCCTTTCCTGGGGGCATCCTTGGCCGGTATTAAGTCCTCATGAAAGGAGGTCCCTGGTATCGGCTCCTCCTGGGAATCTACCTCTTCCTCTGAAGGTTTTGAGCCTGCGCGTGTGGCTACCAATGTTCCCTCTAATTTTCTGTAGGCTGTGTGCGCATAAAATATCAGCTGTGCGGCTTTTGAAGGAAGGTTAAATTTTTTGTGCGCTACATAACGACACTTGGAGTTATATACTTTAAAATTTGACTACACATTAGAATACAGTATGTACACTACATTGATGTTAATCAAATTAAATGAAAATAGACGATTACTAAATGAAGCGGAAAATTTCTAGTAATTACAATCACAAATGTGGTATTATTTCAGTTAATTTTTATTGAAAGCCATTGTTATTCCATGTAAATAATTTATGTATGGAAGAAGAGTTTGGTGTCCTACATGGAGTACCCTTGGCAAAGGCCTTGCGAAACACCAGGGAGAATTTTTTAATATCCTTTGCAATTTATTTCCTTTTAACATGTTCGTAAGTCACTGGGATCAGAGAAAGACAGTTCTGTCCTGCGATAGTGGAGAACCAGTTGTGTTTAGTTCCAGCTTTCCTATAAGAGCATTATGTTTTATTATTTTCTTTTCATCATGGATCCCTATATTGTCGGCTAGAGCTGGGGTTGCTAGACATTTTCTTTATGGATGTATTTCCTTCTTTACAGGATGTGTTCTGTTATTTTAGGCAATCCCTATTTCTTAGAAAAAGTGTGTTATTGCTTGTATTTTTTTAAATTGCATAAATATAAACAAAATAAGAGAAAATCACCACCCCAGAAAGTTATGTACACCCTGACAAACACTAGTAAATATTTTCACAGGAGTCACCAAAAAGAGATACTGTAAAAAACTAAAATAAAACCTCCAATGAATTGTGAATAGGTAAATCCATTTCTGCATACCTTTTAACTAACTGCTTTTCATAAACATCTAATTTTTAAAGGCTATACCTAAACAGCAGCACAACCCTTTTTTCTAAGGCCCTCGATCACTGATCTATAAGCAATTAAAATCCTTTACACATAACTCAAAATCATGAAGGCAGAAAGTCTCCCAAGAACCAAAGTTTGCTTTTTTTTCCTGTTAGTTTCCAGCACCCCACATCTATACTTTCTATGCTGGTCTTCCAAGATGACAACTCTCCCCCCTCCCCAGCCCGCCAATTGTCCTCTGACTGCTTAATTTGTACATAAAGAATGCATATTGAGAAATTATGTATTCTGTCATTTGACGCACCTCATCTCTGGTTGAAAGAAGAGAGAAAAGTGGGGGCAAGTCAAGGACATTTTCCCTCTTTGACAGGGTTCCTATGCCTGTACTCGCCAGCCCTATGGGGAAACCACCTGCATCCAGCGCAGCGGCGATGGGATACTGCTGCTGGTGGCGGGGTGACGGTGTGGGAGGTGGAGGCAGCTGCGGCGGGGCTGGGCACAGTACAGACATGCAGGCAGCCCGCGAGCGGGAGAGATAGAGAAGGACCCCAAATCGAGGAGCTGCCGCTGCTTGCTCTTCCTTGCCCAGGCCCGCTGCCTCCTCTTCCTCCTGTACACTAGTTGTGTAGGCTCTCGCGATGCCTCACGGGGACTCACAGTCAGATTACTACAGATATGCAAAAAGCATAGATATGCAAAAAGCAACTAACACCAAGACTATCCTTACACACACTATAAAGGGCAGGAAACCGCCATGCCGGGGCATAAGAAAGCAGTAGCACATAAAATGACAGAAGCTGTTTATACCATGGACTGCCCGAAGAACAAATCAGGCAGTACTAGAGGAGATCAAACCTCAGCCTTCTTTAGAAGCTGAAATGACGTTTCCCAGGAAATGTCCTCAGCACTCACCTGCTCTGCTGCCGATAGCCCGTCCCCAGGCAGCAGTCCCGGAGCACCGGTCTCCTCTTCTTCGCTGGTGCGGTGTGTTGCTCTCGCATCCAAGGCAGCACGTGGCACTGAAGGCTGGCTGAGGGAGGGATCAAAGGAGGTGCGTGGCTGGCAGGCAGGCACAAGAGCAGAAAGAGGCAGGCTTGCTGGCTGCCCCTCCCTTTTATTTCCCTCTTTAGCCTGTCATGATTCGTCAATCGTCAGTCACATGTGAGAGGAGTGAGGGCAGGGGACTCCGTGCAGACAGAGGAGAGATTCGGAAGTGACGGAAATTACAGAATGGCAGTAGATCGGTGGTGCAGCCGCGGCCTTAAAAAACCCAAGGTTTGAAAACCCATGAACTCAGCAATTTTTGTGCGCTCCTTTAAAAGTTGTGTGCGCTCGCTCGGCGAGGTGTGTGCGCGCGCACACGCGCACAGCTTAGAGGGAACAGTGGTGGCTACCAAGCCTGTTTCCTCCTGCAGCTGTTTCTCTACCCCCTTCCTGAACTGGGACCAGTCACGGCCCAATATCATATCGTGTGGGAGTCTAGGTATCACCGCTACTGCTACCTCCCTTCCACTACCTAACCCCTTTATCCTAACACTCTGGAGAGGATAGGTGGAGGCAGCCCCATGGACACATTTGATTTTAACCTGCCCCCTTGAGGACTCTTGTAAGTACTGTCTCTGGGCCTCTATCTTTTTCCACAGCCTGCTGGAAATCATGGACTGGCTGGCCCCTGAGTCTAGTAGAGCTTCTGTGGGTATCCCTTCCACCTCTACGGATAGGAGGAATCCCTCACCTATCTCCTTGGGACGTGTAATCACAAAAGCTTTCCTTACTTGACAGTTTCTCTTAAGGTGACCTGGCTCACCACAAGAGAAACATTTTCTCTGCAGGTTATATCTGCCTTCCATGGGTTTATTCCTTTCTATCCTATGGCTAGTAAAGATTGCATTCCTTTTCTGCATTTCTGCACCTGCCCTCTGAAAAACGCCCTCTTTCTTGAGGCTTAATTTCTTGGCCTCCAGAAAGCACTCAGCCAACGCAATGGCTTCCTGGGTGTTTTTACAGTTCTGCATTACCAGAAAACTTTGCAACTCTTTAGGTACAGCTTCTGTAAATTGTTCCAGTATCACAGTATCAGTAACAGAGTCTATACTGCCATTCTCAGGTACAAGCCATTTACAAACTAAGCTTTTTATTCTATGGTATAAAGCTTGGGGTGTTTCACCCTCCTTCAGTACACATGCTCTCAGAAGCCTCCGATAGACCGAGGGACTTAACCCCATCCGATCTCTTATGGCCTTCTTTACATGCTCATACTCAGCTACCAATGCAACTGGCATTTCCCTGTAGGCTGCTAAAGCCTCCCCACTAAGGGTAATAGCAAACCTCATGGCCCATTGCTCCTTCGGCCATTGAGCCAAAACAGCTATTCTTTCAAAGGCTTCAATGAAATCATCAATATTGTCCTCTTTAGTAAGGCGGCCACATGAGAAAGTTCCAGCACCAGGGCCTTCCCCTCCTGGAAAAACAACCTGTGCACCTGGTATGGTCTGTGCCTTTTGTACAGTCTGTGCCACCTTGGTCACTTCTTCCTGGGTCTGGATCCACCTCGCCATCACCTCCAGTAGGGGTTGCTGTTGAGCACGAAGCATGGACGCCGCTTGCTCCTGGCTCACTGCCGCCATCTCCCTCTGTTTGGCGAAGTGGTCTGCCACCCAGGCCAATATGTCCGCTGTCTCCATCCTGGACTGCGGTTTCTGGGAACACAAACACAGAGAAACCACACAAAGTGCAGCACTTTTTTTTTTTTCCTCCCACTTTCTCCTAGTGAGTACTGTGATAAGGAAGCTTATCATAGCTCAGGAAGGAGCTATAGAAAAGGTGAAGTGACTCTGAACAAGCAACCTGTCAGTTCTGGTAGAAATAAGAAAACAGAATTTTCCCATAAAAGACTACCAGTCCCAGAATGCACCAGGTTTCCAACAGCCATTAGAGGAGCTGAAGTGGGGAAATGTGTGTTCAATCAGGAGGGCTATGAGGTAATCCCTAAGCACTCATCTCAAAGGGCAGGGCCTGATTCAGCACAGCTGCGCTGTATTATGGAGGAGCACTCATCTAAGCAGAATAAAAGTAGAGCTTATTCTACAGATGACCATCTTCATGATCACCTTGGATATCCAGAGAATTATCCTCATTATCCTGAGAAGCAGCTTGAGCTTGATCATCAGTTTCATCTGAAGGATCATCAGAAGCAGAAGTCAAACCGGACGGACAGAGAGGGAAAGAAACCCACTGGAAGAAAGAAGAGAAAAGCCTTTGAGAGGTCTAGAAGAGTCCAGAGCAGTACGTATACTGGGAGGTATTCCAAGGGCCAGCATACACCATTGGACTGGGGAAAGCCAGAGGAATGGTGCTGCAGAGCTAGGAATCTCCAGACGCTACCTGTGAGCGAGACTGCTGCACGTGGAAGGGACCCTAAGACCTGTGCCAGAAGGTATGTGAAGAGAGATCCAGTGTCCAGGGATCTGGATTGGAAGGCTGGACATAAGAACTGGACTACATACTGGCCAGGCTATATAGAGAGGAACTCTAACAGCAATGGAAGCTCAGGTATGAGCACTGATCTATGCCCTAGCTATAACCTTGAAAGACAGCAGGGAAACAAGTATTCTCCTGAAAGTGCTCCATTGAGAGATTCATCTGTGCCAATCCATGATATTGAACCCATGCTTGTTGAAGAAGGGGGAATAATAGCAGATGAAGATTCTGTTTACATGGACTGCTCTCTGTCTAAACTCCTATGGTAACTTTCTGTTATAAAGTACAGCAACCATCACAAAGAAATACAAATTTGTTCTTTAATCTACTCAGAAAAGCTCCTGAAGCAGGATTTGACCCACACAGTAGAAAGCAAGCCAGCTAAAGGGGTTTCAGCTGGATAACTACTAGCAATTGAGCCTTACCTAATTGCTTGTGAGCTAGGAGAGAATCACTTCTGAATCTATGTGGGAGGTTATCAGAAGTTAACCTGAAAAGAACAGTTTTTTTCTTTCTTTGTGGCTTTTCGTTTGTTAGATATATGCTAAGAAAACATTAGCTAATTGCCTGACAAGTTTAAAGGTTGTTTTCCTGATTTTGATTTTGTTTTTCCAAGTTAAACACTGGAAGCAAGTAACCTGATTTATGTGCTACCAAGCATATCTGTGTTGGGAGAAATAACCCCATAAATAAATATCTTATTTTCTTTAACACTTGAGCACAACTAAATTATTGTCAGCAGCTGTGTCTGGTGTGAATGAACTGCATTGCCCACCATACCTTGCAAATCATATAGATATATGCACTTGCCAAGACTGTGAAGATTCTCACCCAGGCAGCCGTCTGACAGTACCTGGTGGCCCCTTACATCAGAATCCTAGGCTTATCCCCTCTAGCCTACGGGTTACCTGATTCTGATGCAGGTCTTCGCTTTACCACCAGACAACAGTGCTCCGGATCCGACTCCACTCCGGATTTTCCCTCCGCGTTTTCTCTCGGTCCGGTCACACCATCCTTCCTGGATCTTCCTCGTCCCGAGGTACAAGCTTGGAGACGCACCACTTGACCGCTGGAATGCTGAATCCGAAAAACTACGCCACCTGTGGCGCTCGCGCCCCTACCAGGCGGTCGCCTAGTAGGGACGGGAAGCCATCTTGAATTCGTCTTTACCAAGGATTGTAGTTGTGTATAGAGATAAATGAACCAAGTGGTTGTTTCAAAGCACACAGGAATTTTATTAGCTTCCGTGGCAAGCGGGTAACAAATCTTTAAAGCAGTTGTACACTCAACTCAAAGAAAATAAAGGATAATCTTCTCCCATTAAAGTAAAGCTCACAACAAGTGTTGTAGTAGAATTATTTACACAGACTTTCTTCTCTTTTCCCTTTATGATGCTTCTCAATTCCGTAATCATAAAGCACATGTATTTGCAATTCCTAACTTCTCACTGCTCTCAGGCTTTCATTACTTAGCCACAATGCACATATCACAGTCCATCTCAGAACAAGCTGAAGTCGGGTCAGTTTCTTTACTTTCTACCTCCATGCTTTCTGCTGAGCTGTATCTTGGCAAAGTTTGAAAACGCTCGGGCACTTTATGCTTAATGTCCTTTAACAGGTTAAACAGCCTATTCCACTGAATGGCCCCTTCTCCTTTAGGTAGGACTTCAACGAGCTTCTCCTGTTCAGTTTCTCCTGAAAACCCCTTCTTCCTAATCCGGGTTTTCCCAGGCCTAAATCTCTCTTCAGAGTCAGAGCAAGAAATACAGGGTTTTAGCTTTACTGCTTTCTTTCTCCTACCTTGGTCTTGCTGCAGCACCTTCCTGGCTGAGGCTTCTGTGGCTTGTGACTCTCTCTGCCTCTGAGCTAGACAGGGAATCAGGGTAAGATCTCCACTTCCCTTCCTGGGGCTTCTGCTGCTTGCAGACAGACCCTTCATCAGAGGAGTCTAAGCACTCTTGCCTTAGCCTTCTCAAAGCCAACCTTTTCTCTCTCTCTCTCCTGCCAGTCTGTTTGGTCCTCTGCCTGGAACCTTCTCTGTAGCTTCCTTGGCTGCAGTGCTGGCTGCTCTTGTCTCTGCTGCTGCTCTCTTTGTGGCTGCTCCTGCCTTGGCTGCGTTTCCCTTGGCTGCGTTTCCCTTGGCTGCTTTTCCCTTGGCTGCTTTTCCCTTGGCTGCTTCTCTCAACTTTGTTTGTTTTCTCAAACTTAAATGTTGAGCAGGGCACCTCCCTCTCTGACTCCACCCACTTGTACCTCCTACTCTTACCTGGGGTTGTCATGGAGTCTGGGAGTGGCTTAAACCTAGCTCTACCTTCTTGGTTTCTCTCAGGGATTTTGCTGTGGTGTATGTGTTCTGGTGCACCCATCCCCCAAAAAGAAGAAAAAGTTCTTCTTTCTCTTTTATTTCCATGCTGAGCTGCACTCTCCTTACCACAATAGGCATCCATACCTTTACTGCGGAACCTAACGCAAATGGCATTACCGCAGTTTAGTAAACATGCCCCTTAGCTTTCTATGGTTTTATTTTAGCTTGTAATTTTTCACACCCTTTATCCAGAACAGAACTAGAACTCGCCATACAAAGTCTGACAGTAACAACAACATAAAGTTTCTTCAGTGCCAAGTGTATTATGAAGTGAGACAAAACCCTGCAAAAGTCGGTCTGGATAAAACAAATCTACCATTCCATAACAGCACCAATGAGGGCCTACTAGAAAAAGACAACACTTAAATACATCAGTATCACCTGTTAGGAAAATTAAACAAGCCTCATTACTACAGATCCCTAAACACACTCACTGCCTTAGTCACATATTCTAAACATGGATAGACCCATACCAAGTACAGAACAAATTACCACAAACTGACAATAGAAATATCTAAACAGAAATTAAACTGAAATCCCAAGAACCCACACTCTGCATGCAGTGCAGCACCAGAGAACCAACCCTCCCCACGCCTTCTTCGTTCAGCGCACAGTAACCGCCTCTTCCTCCCCTCCCCTTCCCAGGCTCGTCTGGAACTCACTTGTCGTTCCGCTTTCTTCTTTCTTGGCCCTGCTTTGTGGAATTTGCTACCTCTTTCTCTCCGTCTTGAACTGTCCCACCCCTGCTTTAGAGCTCTTCTCAAAACCCATCTTTTCTGTCAAGCCTTTGATCTCTCCCCTCCCGCCGGTGATGCTCTGCCCCCCAGCCACTCCCCCCCCCCACTCTTCATAGCACCCCCTCAGTCTCCTTGCTCACCCCTTCTCTTGTGTTTCTCCCGTCTACCGTCGTCCTTTCCACTTTTGGACCACCTTTGTTTTCTATCTTTTATCTGTCCCTCTCTGTCCTGTTATTTTTGGCGTTCTTTTCTGACTTTGTTTTTTTCTGTAGCCATTGCCTTTTTGTATTGTACACCGCCCTGACGCCTCGGCTTGGGCGGTTTATCAAATCCTGCGAATAAAGATAAAGATAACTAGAAACTGCAATGCATTTATTCCATACTGCGCAAAATATTAAAATAAAAGATTATATAAATTTCAAAAACGGACACATTCCAATCTCTAAATTAAAAAAAAAAATTTTTTTCTACCTTGTTTTGATTATTTTTTAAATCATTTGATCAGTCTCTGGATTTTTCTCTCCTCTGTCTTCTCTTAACTTTATTTCCAGGGTCTACAATCAATTTATCCACTTATCTCTTCTCCTGTGTTCATTTCTTCCTCTATATCCATCTCTGACATCAGTCTTTTCCTTTCAGCTTTATTCTATTTATTTTTCTATCTCTCTATCCACTCAGATTTCACTCTTTCTTACAATCTAATCTTCAATTTTCTTTCTATTGCATGTCCATCTCTTTCTCTCACCTTGGCCACCCCATTCCCCATCCCCTCATTCCCCAGTCTCCCCACTGCCTCCCCAGCATCTCCTCTTTCTTCCTCTTCTTCCAGCATCATCTCTCACTCTCTCCCCCCTTTGTTCAATATTTGTTCTACATCTCTGTGGTTATTTCCCAGCTGTCTTCCTACTTATCCCCATGCCCCACTTTGTGTCCTTATCAACCCCTCCTATGCCCAGCATCTCTCCTATATATTCCTAGTCTACCTCTTTCATATCCAGCATCTGCCTATGTGTCCCTATCCCCCTCTGTCCAACAACTCCTTTCTGTGTCCCTACTCCTGCCTGCATCCGGCATCTGTTCTGTCACCCCATTCTCCACCCCTTCAGGTTTAGCCTTTTCTCACTCTGTCCCTAATCCTCCAGCCTCACATACCAGCATCTTCCTGTTGCCTTCCTCACTTCCCTATGTTCATCATCTGATCTCCCCATGTCCATATTTGCCCATGTCCAGTATCTCCTTTGTGCCACCCTATTTCCTCTCTGTTCAACATTCCCCCACCTCCTAATTATATCTCTATTTTTCTCCCCGCACCCCCCCCCCCCCACTGAGTCAGCCTCTCTCTCTGTCTCCCATGTCCACATTCTCTTCCTCCACCAATCAAGTCACTGTCTAGCTCGCTCTCCCCACGGATATCCACCTCCACAGCCCTGCTGTTGGGACCTGTCCTCTCTACTGTTTAGCTCCCTCCCTATGCCAGTGCCCATCTCCACTGCCGCTGCCTGCCTGCCTGCCTGCCTGCGGGACCTGCGGCAATACAATAACCAAACAGAGCAGAAAGAGGCGGGACTGGCAGAGCCCTAAGCTACACACCTAAACTAACTTGTAGACTCAGCTCTATTTTGGCTGTTATATTGCTACTGCCGCAGATCTCAGCAGCGAAGGTGAACACAGACAGAGGAAGGGAGCCAAACAATGGCAGAGGACAGGTCCTGACAGCAGACTTGCAGCCTGACTCATAGCAACTGAATGCTATTGTCCCTCAAGTTGCAAAAAAAAAAAAAAAATCCAATTGTTGGTTTTACGGCTTTGCCAGTAGCCAATCTGACCATATAAAAACCAGCCAGGCCAGCTCAAAACTGGCTAGTTGGCAATCCTGCTGAGTGAAGGTACGGACAGAGAGTGCAGGAGGGAGGGACACCTCTATGACAGACGTGCAAACGCAAGGCCCCCCAACCCACAATAATGCACATACCTGCAAATACCCCTTGTGACAGACAAACATATGCATTCCTGTTACCTGCCATGACATATGTACCCCCTTTGATAGACACACATGCATGCACCCCTCTACACCCTTTATGACACCCCCCAATAATCATTCATGATATATGCAAAAATGTGCCACCAACACCGCACATGACATACACACATGCATGCCCTTGACACAGATACAGATGCGGGCAGCCCTCAATATCCCCCATGATACACACACACTACCCAACACCTCCGATGATTCACATACATGTACCCCCCACTGTCTGATTCTGCAAATTGGAGAAATGCACCACAGTGTCACACTGTAAGTGTGCACTTTCAGCTTGTTTGATTTGTTGATTATACCATGGTTGAAATTTCTGTTTATGTATGATAACTATTAAGGGTTTTGCAACACTGTTCATGCCTCTTTCCCCTCTCTTGGGTGGCATGCGCATTTCTCAAACTGTGCGCAGGTTAAGACAATTATTTTGCCTCTGTTCCTGCACTATGGGCTTCTTATGCCTCTCTTTTATTGTGCAAGAGGAGCTGATGAGCTTATTTTCCTATTACAGGCTTGAAGCAGTGCTAGAGGGAGCAGAAGCAGGAGGCAGCCATGCAGCAAAATGAGGACCTTGCTAACTATGATAGTGATGAAACAATGGTGGAGGGTTCCATCCTTGGGAGTGATTCAGAGGAAGATGAACTGCATTTGAAAAGGTGATGATAGATCAGAGTACCTATTTGGTCATTACAAGGCTCTGGCTTGTCACAATGTAGGCAGCCTTCTAATTAACATAGTTGGGGCCCTAGGATCCATATCAGTATTAGTCTGACAAATCACTGGGCATATTTTTATCCAAAGGTAGCAAACGAGATCTTTTACCCAAAGAGGGAACTTAGGGAACGTTCTAAAAGAGCAATATTTGCAGAGTTTGAACTATGAAAAGAATTGGAAACTGTGGTTATGGAACATAGCTGCTTATTCCTATGTATGCCTGTCATAAGGGGTATTGGCTGCATATTTGAGAACACTGAAGAAATCTTTTTTACCTGATATTTTTTTTTAAGGCTGAATCACAACTTTTTTTCTACCTATTGCTTTATTACCTTCATTACATTATTCATGACTTTTTCATTTATCCAGTTTTTTTTTTAAAATGTGGAACCCTCATGATACAGATAGTCCTTTGAGCATGTACACATCATGATGACAGCTAAAACTAAGGGGCATCTTTACTAAGATTGGGCTGATAGAGTTGGATCAGTCCTGAAAATGAGCACCAGATGGCACTTGACCTATACTATAAAATGGAAACGTGCTAGCATAGATTTCGGGCCATCCCCGCTCTCCTGCTGTCTGTCACGATTAGCATAGATGGACTTAGTACTGTTACCTCAATCGGTGGTATTAAGTGCACCTGTGCTAAGTGCAGCATCATCAGGGAGCATACACATTCTGCCCCAGAATTGCCCAGTCTTTGCCCCAACCTGCGCTACTTGGATAGTATGGGATTTTTAATGTGGCTGCATTTTAGTAAACATGACTCTTAGTGAACAAAGCTAAATTAATATGTGTATTTCTAGATAATCTGTCTAATTTTATCTCAAGTTGGTTTATACAATTTTTCATGTACAATAAGCTCCTGTTCAAAAGAGCCCACAGTCTAAGTGGATGCCTAAGGCAATAGGGAATAAAATGCCTTCTTGTAGGTTTGGGGTTCACAAATGTTTTTGTTGTGTAGATTCCTTATTAGTTTTTAAAAATTCAGGGATCCCTAGTTCATATCCACAATTCTTTCCAGACCACCACCTCACAATGCCAAACCTGTTCCCACTAGCCCTTTTTATCTCCCTTCCTATTCCTGCTCTAGCCAGTCCACACTCCACACCAGTCTCAGTATCTTTCCCTCCCCCTCCCCCAGCCAGTTTTCTTCAGTCTCTTTCTCCTGCCTTCAGCCAATCCCCATTAGTCTTTTTTTCTCTTTTCTGTCCTGCAGACCCCCTCCCCCACTGAAATAGTCTCACAGACCCTGAGGGGGCAGTACCACAGGTTGGGAACCACTGCTCTGGGTCACAAGGAATGTCTGGCAAGCACTAGGATTTGAGCCCTTATTTTTCTGGATTGTGGTTCAATGCTCTAACCACTAGGCCATACCTTCCTCACCAATATCTTTACTTCAATCACCACAGAGAGCTACTTCTAATTTTATATCTGTGGGAAAATGTTATCTCCAGGAACAAGCAGGAATGAGTCTTCACATATGGGTATCGTCGGTACTGACGGAGCCTGCGTGGGAACGCTCTCCAGCGTCCAGTAAGAAAGCTTTTGGGAGCATCCCACAGCGCCTGCATGCTGCCTTCCCGCCTTTCCCAACCACCTCTCTCCAGTTCTTCTTTTCCGCGGAGCCAGCAGGTCATGTTCCTGTCACCGCAGAAGAATTCTTTATTTTTTTCTTTATTTTTCTGTGTCGCGTCTGCCTACTTCGACGTCAGACCGGTACCGCCGGTCTTTTCTTTTCTTTCTTATTAAAAAAAACAAACAAAAAACTTTTCTTTCTTCAACTGTGCATTGCGGTTTGGGCCTTAGGCCTGAACATTTTCTCCTCATGGAGAAGCCCGCTTCCGGGTTTAAAAAGTGCACGAAGTGTGGCGGTACTATTTCTGTCACCGACACCCATGATTGGTGTCTAAAATGTTTGGGTCCTGACCATTCCATCACGGATTGTATGTCCTGTACCATGATGTCTAAAAGAGGTTGGCAGAACCGAGCAGCCAAGCTCAGTACCCTGTTTCCCTCTGATGCAGCCTCGGTGGCATCGACGTCTTCCAGGGCTGCTTATTCCTCCCATGGATCTCAGGTAACCAAACATAAATCTAGCCGGTCCTCGAAGGGCAAATCTCCCTCTAAGCATCGAGATGCCTCCGGGCTTGTCCTTGAGGATTCTGCACTGGCAAAATTACCCCGGCGGGAAGTTCCGGCTTCCAAAGCATTATCTATGGGGTCATAGGTTGACATCGATGGCTCGGCCTCGACCGATCACCTGTTGCCGTGTTCTGGGGTACCGGTGGTCTCCACCGGTACCGACATCCAGACTCTGGTGGCGTCGATGGATCAGAAGATTCTGTCCATGCAGCACATCCTAATGGCGTTTATGCAGGCTTCGACGACTTCAGTACCGCAACAATCTCCGTTGCCAGTACCGACTCCGGCACCGGCATCGTTTCCGGTGCCGGTACCGATTGCATCGACATCGGCTTCGGTGTCGACTGCAACGGTACCCTGTCCTATGATGCCCATCGGTACCGAATCGGTACCGCTTACTCCCGATGTCGATCCCACTCGGTACGCGTATCGGGCTTTACAGGAGCATCCAGAGAGGCGATACTTCGATTCCTCCGAGGACTCTGATGAGTTGGAGGCTTCGGTCGAGTCACCGGTACTTCTTCCTCAGGAGTCTGCTTCTCCAAAACGAAGAATGTCTCCTCCAGAGGACTTGTCTTTTCAAGACTTCATTAGGGAAGTGGATAGGGGCCTCTCCATTACAGTGGCCTCTGAGTCAGAGCCTAGAGCCAAGCAATTAGATATTTTGCAATATCCTAAGGCTCCTAAGGAAGAAGCTACCTTACCTATTCATGAGATTCTCTATGATCTCATGTTGGGCATGTGGGAGACTCCTCTCACCACCTCTCCTCATTCTCGTAGGTTAGACACCATGTACCGTGTCCCTCCCTGTCCTGGTTTTCATAAGACTCAACTTCCTCACCACTCTATTGTGATTGAGTCTGCCATGAAGAGAATAAAGAGTGCAAAGAGAAACTCATCTAATCCTCCAGGACGTGAATGTAGGACTCTAGATGCTTTTGGCTGAAGGATTTTCCAGGCCAATATGCTTGCTGCCAGAATCAACTCCTATAGTCTCTATATGGGGATGTTTCTAAAGGAAGTCACAGATCATCTGCAGACTTTAGCTCCTTTTATTTCAGAAGATAAAAGGCAGGAATTTCTCACTTGGCTCAAACATGCCCAAGATGTTTCCAAATTCTCCAACCGTGCAGCCTTTGACTCTTTTGAGTGTGTAAGCAGAGCCTCGGCTATTGCCATAGGTGCACGCAGAATTGCTTGGTTACAAGCCTCTGCTTTGGAACTCTGGGTCCAAGATGAGCTGGGAAACCTTCCTTGTACAGGTGAAAACCTGTTTGGCAGGGATTGGCAAGCAAAGGCCACTCAGATGGATGCTGAGAACTCTGCTTTGGATCGACTTTCAAAGTCTACCTCTGTCCCTGTTAAGAAAAGATTGTTCAAAAAGACATCTTTTTCTAAAAAGGGAAGATATTATCCTGCTCATGGGCAGACATCTTCTGCAGGTCGCTTTGCTGCAAAGCGTCAGCAACCACCTAAACAGGCCAAGTCAAAGGCTGCCAGGCCTACCACAGCCCAGCAGCCTCAACCTCCTCAGGGCCTTTGACTTGCAACTAGAGAACTTAGCCTTTCTAGCTCTGGAAAAACCAGAGCCCCTCACCATTCCAGGAAGGTTGACTTACTTTGCTCCCAGATGGGAGCAAATCACAGCAGAGCAATGGACCCTCTCCATCATAAAGGAAGGGTACAAGCTTCACTTCTTAAGCCTTCCTCCTCACACCATGGTGAAACAGTTCAATTCTCCAACATCTCTCCTCAACCTTCTAGGTCAGGAGATTGCTACCCTTCTTGCCCAAGGGGCAATAGAAGAAGTACCTCTTCTTCAACGGGGCTCAGGGTTCTACTCCTCTTATTTTCTTATCCCAAAGAAAACAGGAGGCTACAGACCCATATTACATCTCAGAGAATTGCACAAATTTCTATTCAAGGAGAAATTCAAAATGTTTTCTCTAGGGGCTCTGCTTCCATACCTTCAGAGTCAGGACTGGCTTTGTTCTCTAGATCTCAAGGATGCGTACACCCATGTCCTCATCCATGCAACACACAGAAGGTTCCTTTTTCAAGGAAAGCACTACCAATACAGGGTGCTTCCTTTCGGTCTGGCCTCTGCACCAAGGGTGTTCACGAAATATATGGCAGTAGTAGCTGCATTTCTCCGCACTCTAGGAATATTCATATTCCCATATCTGGACGACTGGCTCATTCGAGCTCCATCCCAGTCAGAGGCCCAGACTTGTCTAACCTGCACAATGCGTATCCTTCAGTATTTGGGACTAGTAATAAACATCCCAAAATCCAATCTCACCCCTAATCAGTCTCTGGAGTTCATAGGGGCCTTGTTGGATACCACAACTGCAAGGGCCTATCTTCCTCAGGCCCGTTGCCTACGTCTGGTGCAGTTAGCCTCCCAGATTCAGTTAAAGTCCCAATTAACTGCTCGAGAGATGTTACAACTATTAGGCCACATGGCATCCACCGTGCATGTGGTTCCATATGCTCGCCTTCACATGAGTCTCTTCTCTTCGTATTCAACTGTATGGTTCCACCTATTTTTTTCTTTTTTTCCTTTGACCATATAAGTCTTTTTAAACCCTACCGGGAGGTCTCAGACTAGCACCTGCTTCGAAGACTGAAATCCTACTTGGAAGCAACTGTGCTCAATTGCATCAACGACCTCCACGGTAGCTTACACCAGCAGATATGGCTAACTAGACTTAGTTTCCCGGGAATTATCTGAAAGCATTATTCATGCTAATAAAATTCATTGGTGTTCACACTGATCAAAATCTTTGTATCAGTTGACTTCCCTTCATAACTTATCATACGCCAAGCCACATAGCTGGACACCTCTTTTATGTATTATACGATCCCGATGCTTCCCCCCAGCGCCTCGGAGCATTTCTCCTATTCAGGTTCTTCAGGGGATCTTATTGTGGATCCTGTGAACAAACGGAATAGAATAAGGAATCATTCCTAACTCAATCGCAACATGTTCCTCTCTTTTTACAAAACAGGAGCTGAAAAGAGCGAAAGTACTCACAAAAGTGCTGCCTGCGTCTAAAAAGGAATTATCTCCTCCGCTCAACTATGCATCATATGCTCAACATCTTGAAAAGATGCCGCGCATGCGGACTGCATCTACCCGCTCTGATTTAAAGGGAGAACGCTACCATGACGTAACTAACTTACTCCTCCCCTAAACCAATCGTGAAGCCGTGTGAATGACTACGTGCTATTGATCCCTAAACTTCATTGAGGAATATAATTCACCCTTCCTATGAGCCTGCCTTACTGCCCTGGCTGGGTAAATTGTATCTTCTCAACATACACTTCACAAACAGGCCGTCCACTCTATCATAACATTCAACCCATTCGGTATTACAGTATCTAATTTATGGATCCAACGTTGTTCTCTTTGGATCAAAGTCTGATCATGAGTTCGTCCCCCATTACCTCGTTCCACCTGGTTAATGCAGAAGCATTTCAACTGCTCAAAACTATGTCCCTGATCTAAACAGTGTTGAACTATAGGGGCTGTCAGAGAGAGGAACATGTTGCGATTGAGTTAGGAATGATTCCTTATTCTATTCCGTTTGTTCACAGGATCCACAATAAGATCCCCTGAAGAACCTGAATAGGAGAAACGCTCCCAGGCGCTGGGGGGAAGCGTCGGGATCGTATAATACATAAAAGAGGTGTCCAGCTATGTGGCTTGGCGTATGATAAGTTATGAAGGGAAGTCAACTGATACAAAGATTTTGATCAGTGTGAACACCAATGAATTTTATTAGCATGAATAATGCTTTCAGATAATTCCCGGGAAACTAAGTCTAGTTAGCCATATCTGCTGGTGTAAGCTACCGTGGAGGTCGTTGATGCAATTGAGCACAGTTGCTTCCGAGTAGGCGTTCAGTCTTCGGAGCAGGTGCTAGTCTGAGACCTCCCGGTAGGGTTTAAAAAGACTTATATGGTCAAAGGAAAAAAAAGAAAAAAAAAAGAAAAAAAATAGGTGGAACCCTACAGTTGAATACGAAGAGAGGAGAATTAAGTTATTAATGAACATTCCATCAATTTGTTACATTGGACGTGTTTGAGTTGTTTTACCGAGAGGTTGCACGTTCGAAAGGAGACCCATTATTACGTGATTTCACGATGGCAGAAGGTCAACCAGGATGGCGAGATATTTTGAGTTACACACAGGATCATATATTGGAGTTAGTGCAAGAAAAGACTCCCTTTGCATCAGTAGAGACTGCACTACCTGATCAGGACGGAGTGACATGGGATTCCCTACTGTCATTGCAGAAGAAGAAGATCCGGTCTGACTTACATCGTCTATCTCTCGTTGAATACATCAACCGGCAACAAATCCCTCGGGGACTTCGGGTATATAAAGAGCCACGCATTTTCACCACAGATTTAGATTTCATCGATAAGTGGAACAAGATTTTAAACAAATGTTCGCTTGACCTAATGGTCCTCATTTTGGATACGGTTAAGATCGAAGTATCGAAATTAACGACAGAGATAGGGGATCTCCAAAAAAGATTGAAATCTTCTGAGGACGATAAGCTCTATTTGGACAAATTGGAAGATCAACAGCGACAATTATCTGTAGTGACTCAAGAGATTATGTCTAAGAAGACAAAAAAACTTAAAAGGGATCATACGGACTACACTGTCGGGTATGTCTACCCGTGGATGAATACAAAGCGTAAGCCGAAGAAAACTAAGAAATGGGTGGAATTTAGTGATTCCACTGATGAAACCTTGTCCACGGACTCCGGAGCCTCTAATAAGAGTGGGCCTTTTTTAGATCGCGACAAGGAGGATCAATCCGAAGACAAGAAGAAGAAAGAATTAGATCGAGTGAAGACCAAAGAACGTCTTCCCCCGAAGAGGAAATAAGGAGAGACAGACCTTCTAGAGTGGAGTCAGACCTAGTGGTGAATATTTCAGGAGTTACATTATCTCCACAGGAAATGACTGTTTTAAATAGGGGTCTATCGTTTGTCCCCCAGACCCATTTTGATCTCTTTCAATTTCAAGTCGACTTCGAAAGGTTTATCCGAAAACTGTCATTAAAACATTTTTTTGCAGAACAACCTTGTACCTTTTCTACCTCACTGATAGAAATGAACCCGGCACATGAAGCAGTACCTCGTGTTCCGCTGCCCCTTAAGTCCAACTGGTCTCCGCCAGGCCCTTTACATCCAGGGTTAGAGATTTTTAAACAATTAGTCTTATCAGATGCACGTGCTGCACAGCACACTAAGAAATTAGTTTGCCATGCTTTTACTTATGCGGAGAATCAGGCATTGAGTTCTTTAAAACAACGCTCTGACATAGTGATAAAACGGGCGGATAAGGGAGGGGCGGTGGTGGTACTAAACCGGGGGGGATTATCTGAGTGAGGCAATGCGTCAATTAGGTGACACAACCACGTATGAGAGATTATCGAATGACCCAGGGCCCCTTTTGCAATCTTCTATTAAGGCATTGACAATGGCAGCGTTATCTAGTAAATTAATTTCTAAAAAGGAATTCAAGTATTTGAATGTGGTCTCACCTTCAGTGGCCAAGTTTTACCTTGTGTCGAAAATACATAAGGACTTGGCCAGACCCCCTGGGAGACCTATAGTATCAACTAGGGGAAGTGTACTTGAGCCATTATCCACCTTTGTAGATTCATTTCTGCGGCCCTTGTTAGTTAGAATACCAGCATATTTGAGGGATACCACCCATTTTTTGTGTGAATTACGGAGGTTAGATCTGTGGGCAGCTCGTAGTGAAGTGTTTTTGGTCACGATGGATATAGTATCATTATATACCAACATTCCCCAGACGGCGGCCATGGAAGTTGTGAGGGCTACATTGACGGATAGAGGGGACCTTTCAGAGAATATGCTTCAGTTCCTAATGGAATTAGCACACTTAGCCATCTATAATAATTACTTCTCTTTTGAAGGGGAATTGTTTAAACAAATATCTGGGGTGGCCATGGGAGCCTCCTGCGCCCCTTCAATAGCGAATTTTTATATGGCGACTTTTGAGGACCGTTGGTTACCGAATTCTACGTTTGGGTCTAATATCATAATTTGGAAGAGGTATATAGATGATGTTTTTGTACTTTGGCAGGGGTCAGAAATGGAACTGCTTGCTTTTTTCCGCTGGGTCAATCAACTTGATGATAATATACAGTTTACGTTTGTTTACCATACCAATACAATGACCTATTTGGATGTTAGTATTACTAGAGGACAAAGGGGTTGGGAAACTTCCATCTTCCGGAAACCTACCGATAGAAATAGACTCCTTCATTATTCTAGTGCTCATCCTCGGTCCTTGAAAGAAGGT
The DNA here is from genome assembly GCA_033557465.1 of Ichthyophis bannanicus. NCBI lineage: Eukaryota > Metazoa > Chordata > Amphibia > Gymnophiona > Ichthyophiidae > Ichthyophis > Ichthyophis bannanicus. The sequence continues at coordinate 342,232,577 of CM066032.1, forward strand.
CTCCCCTTTTCCCAGTATCTCCGTATCCGTAGGAATTGCTCCACTGATGATGAATATAAACTACAGGCACAGTCATTGACGGCCAACTTTTTGGAAAGGGGGTATCCCTATCGTGTGGTTAAGAGTGCCTATCGGAGGGCCTTATATAACAACAGAGCTTTGCTTCTTTCTCCGTCGAATCATAACACACGTGAAGATGTGGAGAATGTTAATTTAATTACCAAATTTTCTCCACTTAGTCGGGAGATCCAACATAGCTTACGGAGACACCAAAATTTATTTATTTATTTATTTATTTATTTATTACAATTGCTTATATACTGCACTATTCGGCATCAGCGCGGTTTACAGAATAACAAAATGACCAAAACACACAGTCTGTTTGGTTTTACATCGAACAGGGGTAAAAACTTGGATAACAGGGTTGAACTATATACATGAAGTAAAAATTCCTATAACATGATTGGCTTATACAATAAATAATGAGTCCGTTGAGCTCTATGTAGTATCATGAATACCTAAGATATTGTGAGCATGAGCTGAAGGAATGCGGTGTTTCTTAGGTGGTGCTATCTAGATTCATCGCTGGTAGGGTAGTATTGGAGGAAGAGGTGAAATTTAATTGCTTTCCTGAATTGGGTCAGGTCTGAAATAGCTCGAATGTCTGGAGGGAGCACATTCCAGCATTTGGGGACGTAAAGACTGAAAGCCCTATTTGCCGTTGTGCTATTGCATTTAGCCAAGGTCTTCGGGATTATTAGTAGATTTATGGCTGTTGACCTCCTGGCTCTGTTGGGGGGCACTGTATGGATGAGCTCAGTAAGTTTTGAGTACCATTTCAGGATTAGCAGGCAAGACATTACGGTGTGTGTGGCAAAGGCACCGTAATCTTAAGGAACACCTGAGCCCGACAGTCCTCCCTCAAATAGAGGATATGTCTAAAAGGGAGAAAGGACATAGGAGTTGTGGGTCTTGTGATATCTGTATGATAACTTTAGAACTAACGTCCTTTCATTATCATCATAAGGATTACATGATATCGTCTTTTACGACATGTGAATCAGTGGGGGTAGTATATGTAATACAGTGTCCGTGTAATCTTCTCTATGTAGGGAAAACGCTCCGTACTTTTCGGATACGGATGCGCGAACATAGGAGCAGATTACGATGTAAAACTCTGTCAGCCCCTATAGTTCAACACTGTTTAGATTAGGGACATAGTTTCGAGCAGTTGAAATGCTTCTGCATTGACCAGGTGGAACGAGGTAATGGGGGACGAACTCATGATCAGACTTTGATCCAAAGAGAACAACGTTGGATCCATAAATTAGATACTGTAATACCGAATGGGTTGAATGTTATGATAGAGTGGACGGCCTGTTTGTGAAGTGTATGTTGAGAAGATACAATTTACTCAGCCAGGGCAGTAACTAAGGCTCATAGGAAGGGTGAATTATATTCCTCAATGAAGTTTAGGGATCAATAGCATGTAATCATTCACACGGCTTCACGATTGGTTTAGGGGAGGAGTAAGTTAGTTACATCATGGTAGCGTTCTCCCTTTAAATCAGAGCGGGTAGATGCATTCCCATGCGCGGCGTCTTTTCAAGATGTTGAGCATATGATGCATAGTTGAGCGGAGGAGATAATTCCTTTTTAGACGCAGGCAGCACTTTTGTGAGTACTGTCGCTCTTTTCAGCTCCTGTTTTGTAAAAAGAGAGGAACATGTTGCGATTGAGTTAGGAATGATTCCTTATTCTATTCCGTTTGTTCACAGGATCCACAATAAGATCCCCTGAAGAACCTGAATAGGAGAAACGCTCCTAGGCGCTAGGGGGAAGCGTCAGGATCGTATAATACATAAAAGAGGTGTTCAGCTATGTGACTTGGCGTATGATAAGTTATGAACAGAAGTCAACTGATACAAAGATTTTGATCAGTGTGAACACCAATGAATTTTATTAGCATGAATAATGCTTTCAGATAATTCCCGGGAAACTAAGTCTAGTTAGCTATATCTGCTGGTGTAAGCTACCGTGGAGGTCGTTGATGCAATTGAGCACAGTTGCTTCCGAGTAGGCGTTCAGTCTTCGGAGCAGGTGCTAGTCTGAGACCTCCCGGTAGGGTTTAAAAAGACTTATATGGTCAAAGGAAAAAAATAAAAAAAATAGGTGGAACCATACAGTTGAATACAAAGAGAGGAGAATGAAGTTATTAAAGAACATTCCATCAATTTGTTAAATTGGACGTGTTTGAGTTGTTTTACCGAGAGGTTGCACGTTCGAAAGGAGACCCATTATTACGCCTTCACATGAGGGCAGCTCAATGGACTTTGTCCACCCAATGGACTCAGGCATCAGGTTGCCTGTCAGACAAAATAGCAAACTCCAGTCGCCTTTTTTGGTCTCTCCAGTGGTGGAAGTCCTCAAAAACCTGTTGCTGGGGTCCCCTTTTCAGCAACCGCTACCCCAAGCAACTCTCACAACAGATGCTTCTCCAAAGGGTTGGGGAGCTCATCTGCAAGATCTCTCCACCCAGGGCATCTGGTCTCCACAGGAGACTTCTCTGCATATCAATATATTGGAACTCAGAGCAATATTCTTAGCTCTCAGAGTGTTCCATACCCTGCTCAGCTACAGGACAGTCCTCATCCATACGGACAACCAAGTAGCCATGTTCTATGTGAACAAGCAGGGCAGGACTGGCTCTCTGTCGCTTTGCAACGAAGCTTTGAGACTGTGGGCCTTCGCCAGAGAGCATCACATCCATCTTCTGGCAGTATATCTTCCAGGTGTTCAAATCTCTTGGGCGGACAGACTCAGTCAAGTTCTGCTTCCACACTAGTGGTCCCTCCACATCGCCCAAGTAGCCAGGATTTTTAGAATTTGGGGAACCCCGGACATAGACCTCTTTGCAAGTCCGTGGAATGCCAAACTTCCCCGGTTCTGTTCCAGAATTCCGTGTCGGGGAGTTCAGGCCAAGGATGCCTTCCTCCTTCACTGGGGTCAAGACTTCCTTTATGCCTTTCCACCAATTCCCCTAATTCCCAAAACACTATTCAAGCTTCAGAGAGATCGAGGGACCATGATCCTCATAGCACCACATTGGCCACGCCAAGTGTGGTACCCTCTACTTCTGCATCTCTCTCAAGCTCCCTCCTTGGACTTGGGCTCTGCACCAGACCTTCTATCCCAGGAAGAAGGAACGTTGTGGCACCCAAACCCCCAGTCTCTCCATCTCAGGGCTTGGTTGCTGAGGGCCTTCAAGATTTTCATCTCTCCCAGCAGGTCAGAGATGTTATTCATGCCTCTAGAAAGCCTTCTACTAGACGTTCCTATGCTTTCAAATGGAAAAGATTTACCATTTGGTGTTCAGAGAAGGGTCTAAACCCTCTTGCAATACCTCTGAATTCTCTACTAGAGTATCTCCTGCATCTATCCCATGCAGGTCTGAAAACAAATTCAGTAAGAGTCCATTTGAGTGCTATTGCAGCGTCCCTCAAGCCTCTCAATGGACAACCTATCTCCTCTCATCCTCTTATAGCAAGATTCATGAGAGGCCTTCTTTTAACTAAACCTCCCATTAGACCACCTCCAGTGGCATGGGACTTAAACCTGGTTCTTGGCCAGCTCATGAAGCCACCCTTTGAACCTTTAGCCACCACCTCCTTGAAATTTCTTTCTTGGAAGGTTATTTTTCTCATTGCAGTCACCTCAGCACGCCGCATCAGTGAGTTGCAAGCTTTGGTGGCTAATCCACCTTATACAAGGTTCCATCATGATAAGGTAGTCCTCAGGACCAATCCACACTTTATGCCTAAAGTGGTCTCGCCTTTTCATCTGAACCAAGAGGTATATTTACCTGTATTTTTTCCAGGGCCTCATACATCAAATGCAGAGAGGAATCTTCATACCTTGGATTGTAAGAGAGCTCTCGCTTTTTACTTACAAAGAACACAGCAACATAGAAAGTCTTCTCAACTCTTTGTTGCTTTTGATCCTTCTCATTTAGGACTTCCAGTCTCTAAGAGAACACTGTCCAACTGGATTGCTCAGTGTATTTCTTTCGCCTACCAGAGTAGGAACATTTCTCTGGAGGGCCATGTCACAGCTCACAATGTGAGAGCCATGGCAGCCTCAATGGCTCATCTAAACTCTGTGTCCATCGACCAAATCTGTCGAGCAGCCATCTGGACCTCGGTTCATATCTTCAAAGCCCATTACTGTTTGGACAAGGACTCCCGCCGGGATGCCTCGTTTGGTCAGGCTGTTCTCAAACACCTGTTCCATTCCTAATCAACTCCTACCCACCTACCCTGGTTGGATGCCAGAGATCCATGGGGGGAGGTAGAGTCCTTTTCAAGGACACACAACCTGGGGTCTTCCCCTGGCATCTGCAGCTAGGGAGTCCCCATATGTGAAGACTTATTCCTACTTGTTCCTGGAGATAGCACAGTTACTTACCTGTAACAGGTGATTTCTGGGAACAGCAGGAATAAGTCTTCACAACCCACCCACCTCCCCTAGGAGTTGTATCTCTCTATCTATCTTTCCTTTCCCCTCTCTCTCTTTGTCTCAGCTTTGAACTCGAACTGGAGAGAGGCAGTTGGGAAAGGCGGGAAGGCAGCGCGCAGGCGCTGTGGGATGCTCCCAAAAGCTTTCTTACTGGACGCTGGGGAGTGTTCCAGCGCAGGCTCCGTCGGTACTGACGATACCCATATGTGAAGACTTATTCCTGCTGTTCCCAGAGATCACCTGTTACAGGTAAGTAACTGTGCTTTATCCTTCAGTAAGCATAATTGAATTTGCCATACAAGTGAGTGACATCATCCAAAGGTGCTGAGATGAAACAGAACCTAGAACTAATGACAAAGTTCTGAGCATGCAATGCTTCAGTTTTGTGGGTTTTTTTGCACCACTGAATAAACATGAACACAAAGCCCTCCCTCACAAGTTTTGAACAATGTCGTCTTCATTTCACTGATGCTGTCTTTTTTTTCTTCCCTTTTTTATTTGTCGTGTGTGTGTGTATGTGTGTGTGTGTATGTATATATATATATTTTTTTTTTTTTTTACTTGAAAAACTTTATAATGTTAACGTTTTCTTTTCATTGATTGGTTCAATGCCTGCCCAGTTGCAATAGAGGAATGGTGAATAACAATAAACATAATACCAAGACACCTGCTACAAGTGTGTAGGAGGCCTGCTCCCTCCGCCCCCCCAAAAGCCAGGAAACAATTCCTCCTGCTCCATGAACATCACGAGGCTGAGGAGTTGCTTCTTAAAGGGAAGACAATGTAGAAGCTGGCTGACTGTGGGCCAGTGGTGTACCATGGCTCTCTGTTTACTTTTGCATTCCCCCCTCCCCCCTCCCCCCCCGTCCATACCCACACAGTCTTCGGTGCTCTGCCCTCCCCACCAAGGGGATCCATCCCAATTGACAGCAGGAGAAATCTGCTGGTGGTGTGGTAGACCTAGTACTTCTCTAACCTACACTTCCTGTTGCTAGTGCCTTTCCTGTCCACGCAGTTCGCAGCTCAGATCAGCTGTTTGACCTGCTTGATACTCTGCAGATTTCCACTGCACACTGGGAGATACACTGGCAACAGGAAAAATGGTTTAGATAAGCACCTGGCTTGCCATGCCACTACTACCACTCTCCTGCTGTTAGCTGGGATCAGACAGTACAGTGTAAGGAGGAAACTGGAGAGGTGGGTGAGAAAAGAGGTGACAGATGCACCTATGAGTAATGAACAGGGGCATTAATAGCCACTTAGCCACTTCAATATTGTTCTGCTAGACCAGTCCAGGCAAGAGTGTTGTGTCTCCCTAGAGCAGAAGTGGAGACAGAGAATATATTCCAGAGTTTTTTTTATGATCTCATCCTGATATAGCAGTCAGTGCAGCTAGGAGCATACCTCAGTATTTCTGTCTCCAGCAGATGGTGGTTGCATCAATGCAGCTCTGGTAAAAATTTGGGAAAGATTTGATTTAGTTTGTGAGTAACCATGCTTAGTGGGCGACTTCTTCACTGGAGCTTGATGCTCCACTGGAGCTGCAGTGCTCTTTTAGGTATTGCCATATGGAAGAGGGGAAATGGTTCAGCTACACATCCTTATCTTGTTAAGGGCCAGTTACTTTACGTCACTCCAGTCCAGTCCTGGAATTTCTGGGATACAGGTTCTCTCTGCAGCTTGGAGACTGAATAATCACACAGTTGTGATGTCACCACTATAACCTCCTTGGTGATCTCCTCCCATCTTCAGTTTATTCAGTCTCCAAGCAGCTTGAAGTTCTAAGAGCCCAGAGGTGGCTCTAAAGAGGAACAATTAAGGATTTTATTTCATTAAGGAAAATTTAAAAAGTTTTAAACAGTGTATAGAGAAGGATTTAGTAATTTGAGTGCTATAGCTTTAAAACTAGCTCATGCCCTCCCTCTCTCTGGTGTGGGGGAGGAGGTTTTGCAGCCTCAGAGATCGCTGAGTTTGAAATTTTATTTAAGCTCCCGATCCTACTGTTATTAGGAGAGGAGCGGTAAAGAAACAAGTAAGGTGTTTGAGGAAACTTTACAGATCAAATGTAACGTTTGTCTATTTAAAGTTTCTGTCACTGCGCAGCTACAGTTGAAGCGCAGTTTTAACTCCATTTAAGAAGCATCGCAGTTCCCGATCCTACAATTATTAGGAGAGGAGTGCTAAAGAAACAAGTAAGGAGCTAGAGAAAACTTTACAGGTGAAAGGTAAAGTTTATCTATTTGAAGTTTCTGTCTCTGCCCAGCTACATTTGAAGCGCCGGTTTAATTCTCTGTTAAAAAGCATCGCAGCAGCAGGAGGTAAGCTGCTGATTGATTTTTTCTTATTTTACTTCTGGGTTTTTAGTGAGCGGAATAAAGGCTCTTTTGTTAGACCCGGGGATGTAAAGAAGCATTTTTTGGACGTTTTAGTTTTAAAACGATACAGCTATAAAGGTTGATAAGCTGAGATCGTTTCAGTGACAGTTTAGAATTTAGAGCTCGAGCGTCAAGCGCGTTTCACAACTGAGGCACTTTTAAAGTACCATAATAGAGAAAGCTTTATTTAAACTAATGATAATTTGTTTTTAATTTAAAAAAAAAGGAGGAAACTTAATTTGTGATAAGATGCCTACAAAACCACAATGTTTGGTATGTGGTTCTAGGAAAGGAATATCTTTAGAATCAGGAATTTGCAAGCATTGTGCTCAACAGAGTGCAGATCTACAGAATGCTGTCGACAACACTGCGGAGAGGGAGAAACATTTATCTTCAGAGAGAGATGTTGAGTCTCCTCCGCAGCTTTTGCCTGAACCTATTCCGGGTCCTTCTTCAAGACCAGATGTACCTGTGACTCTTGCTGCAGATCTAACAAGTTTATCTTCAAGTATAGCAGCAGTAGTTTCGAAACAGTTTATTTCCCTTCTTCAAAGGACATTTGGAGATGATCATAAGCTCATTGACTTACCACTGGTTTCTAATTTGGGAGAGAAGCGTCTTGCTGCTTCTCTAAAGTTGGATGAAGCTATGCTTCCTGCTAAGAGATCTAGATTGGCAAAGAATTTTTCAATATCATCTCAGGAGGTTCATTCTGATCTTGATGATGATATTGAAGAAGAGCTGGAAGAAGGAGAATTGGTGGATCAAGAAGACCAGTCCAGAATTGTAAGAGTTTTTCGTAGGGAAGAGTTACCTGCGTTAATTGAGGAAACTCTTAAAACTTTAAATATTTCATTGCCAGAGCAGATGGGGAATCTGGAATTGGAAGATCCATTGTTACAAGCGGTCAGGAAGACACAAAAGGCTTTTCCAGTACATAGAGTGGTAAAAGAAATGATACAGCAGGAGTGGAATGTTCCTGAGGCTGCATTAAGAGGATCTAGAATTATGGCTCGTTTATATCCTTTACAAGAGAAAGATTGTGAGTTATTTGTTCCACCTAAGATTGATGCAGCGGTTTCGGCAGTTACTAAAAGGACTACTATTCCAATAGAAAGCGGTGCAGCTTTAAGAGATAGTTATGATAGGAAAATAGACACACTCTTGAAACAAATATTTGATATAAATGCATTATCTGTTAAAGCATCAATTTGTGGAGCATGGGTAGCTAGAGCGTGTTTACGATGGTCACAAGGCTTACATTCAGACATGGAAGGAACCTCTTCGGAGGATGCATCTAAATTAGAGACAGGTGCAGCTTATTTAGCTGACATTCACTATGATCTTATCAGAGCATTGTGTCACAGGGTGGACATAGGGCAGCCTGAGAAGGTGCAGAGCAGTGTGAATGATCACGGTGAAAGTGACAGAATAAACAGGAGAATGTTTATTGGTTGCCAGCGACAACCTAAGCACACGTGCACAGAGCCCAGAAAGACACACCCAGAGAGCAAAGCAAGGGAGTCTGCTTTACCTAATAGAGTGCACCTGAGGGAAGGTGGAGTCAGGAAATACACAGATAAAACAGACTACCAAACATGTGGAGAGGGAACCTTTGAGAGAGAGGAAATCCTGGAGAGATGAGCCGAGGAGAGAATCCCTGAGAGAGGAATTAAAGCAGCAGAGGTCACAAGCTGAAAGGCAGCAGGGGAGCCGGTGTGAATGTTGGAAAGAGTCCAGAGACCTGTGTGGTTCTGGGAGAAGGCAACACCCTGACAGCGTGAATGTGTTTGGAAAGCAAGAAGAATACAGGAAGACTGCAACAGCAGGTACAGGGGCAAAGAGTAGATACAAGGGCTATTTGCCATTTGAAAGGGAAGGACCCTGGAGGCTTAGAAATAGCCATATAAAGCCCAGATATTCAGAGGCTAATAATAGCTTTTCTCCTGATTATAGAAGTGTTAAAAGAAGAGGGCTTCACTTACTTAGAAAAGCTGAAGAAATCCCTTCTCACGGTGAGTTCCCAGCTTCTAGGGAAACACCGTTACACCGGTTGCAATCAGGCACAGTTGGGCCTGGAAAGCTAGGGCAGACCCGGCAGGGACCCTATCAAAATTACCCAGCTAGCAGGTCAAACCAGGACCTGAGCTATGCATTGAGGCACCAGCGGGGGCAGGGCTCTGAAAGACATCACTCAGAGTTTGGTGATACTCCCCAGAGAGTCAGTGCAGCTCACAGGAAGAGAAACGTCTTGACTGACGAGGCAAGCCTTCCATATTTTTATTCCACGTTGGGAGTGGATAGTGGAGATACCAATGAGCAAGAAATAATGGAATATGAGAATTCTGAAGTATTAACAAATACAGAATTGATGGACTGTTCTTTCTCTGTGATAGAGCCAGAGATATCCTTAAGGTAAATGTGATTTGTGTAACCTTAAATTCCAGTATACAAGTGGCAGAGCTGCAACTCTCTCCCTCTCTCCAAGCCAAGCAGTCAGTTAGGCTGTTTATTATTTACTTTTGGTTTAAAGTTATCAGCTGAAGGAAGCTATTTTTGTTACATAGTTATCTTTTGTTTGAAGCCAAGTGAGCTGTTAATTTCTGTTGTTTAAAAAGAAGAAACCTCAAGGGACGGGGAATAAAACCCTAAAAGAAAAGAAAGTTCTTCTGTGTGATTTATATATAGAAGCAAGGCACAACTACCACCCTCATAATAGCCCAACAATACCAGCAGTCACGGCTGGGGCGGATGAGGTGTGACAATTGTCAAAAGGAATAGCCTCAGTGGTTGCAGCTAGAAGACATGTGTGGCTGCGAACCTGGGCAGATACTTCTTCAAAGGCAAGGCTTTCAAAACTACCTTTTAGGGGTAAACTCCTTTTTGGAGAGGATCTGGAAAAGTTGGTAAAGGATTTGGGAGACTGCAAAGGTGGCAAACTCCCTGAGGATAGGCAAAGGCTCGGTCGTCCGATTCAGACCTATAGAGGTCAGTATAGGGACTTTCGGCGTTTCCGTTCTCTTCGTTTCGGTCAAATGCAAAGAGGACGTCAGTATTATAGGTCTCAGGGATTTCGAAATTTTCGTGGCGCAGGAAGGGGGTTCACAGCCTCTTCTTCCAATGTTAACCCAAGGAAAGCACAATGAGATAAGGATTTCCCAGGCGGATTTTGTTCCTGTAGGTGGCAGACTACACAAATATTATCCCGCCTGGGCACAAATCACGTCAGATCAATGGGTCTTAGAGATAATACAGAAAGGATATGCTCTGGAGTTCCAACGTCCGCTACTCGATCTATTTGTTCAATCTCCTTGCAAGGCGCACTGCAAAGAGATCGCGATACGCCAGACCTTATAAAAACTTTTAGAACTAGAAGCAGTAGTACCGGTGCCATTAAATCAACGAGGGTTCGGTCGATACTCAATATATTTTCTAGTTCCAAAGAAAGAAGGTTCCTTCCGACCTGTGTTGGATCTTCGAGGAGTGAATCGTTATCTTCGAGTGGCGCATTTTCGCATGGAAACGTTAAAATCAGTGATTATGGCAGTAAGGAAAGGGGAATTTCTTACATCTCTGGATTTGACAGAGGCCTATTTTCATATTCCAATTCGTCAAGAACACCAAAGGTATTTAAGATTTGCCGTTCCAATGGGCCATTACCAATTTCGGGCTCTGCCGTTTGGGTTGGCGACAGCTCCAAGAACATTTACCAAGGTAATGGTGGTGGTGGCAGTGGCCTTGCGAAAGGAGGGAATATTGGTTCATCCTTATCTAGACGATTGGTTGATACGGGCAAAGTCAGAGAGCGAAAGCAAGTTAGCAACGAGAAGAGTGGTAGAATTGTTACAAAGCCTAGGTTGGGTGGTGAATATGAGAAAGAGCAAATTAGTACCGTCCCAAAATCTAGAATATTTAGGCGCTCGATTCGATACGAGGGCAGGAAGAGTTTTCTTACCACAATCTCGAGTGTTAGCAGTCATGAATCTGGTGCGGCAGTTTTTGAAGAAAAAGGATCCCACAGCGTGGCATTATCTCCAGTTGCTAGGAACCATGGCAGCAACTTTGGAACTGGTGCCGTGGGCGAGGGCTCATATGCGTCCATTGCAAAGAGCACTACTGAGAAGGTGGTCGCATCAAAGGAGTCCAATGTCGGAGATTTTACCCTGTCCACCGGAAACCCGTCAAGCTCTGCATTGGTGGTTAAAGCCCAAAGTATTGCAAATAGGCATGCAATTGCAATTTCCAGTTTGGATTCAGATTACGACGGACGCCAGTCTAAAGGGCTGGGTGCACATTGCGAAAGTCAATTTGTTCAAGGTCAATGGACCAGACAAGAGAGAGCGTGGTCAATAAACAGGTTAGAATTGAGAGCAGTGTCTTTGGCGCTTCAGGCATTTCAGAATCTCATTTACAGAAAAGCAGTTTGTGTCCTATCAGACAACGCAACGGCGGTGGCCTACATCAATCGTCAAGGAGGCACAGGCAGTGCTGCTCTGGAAGAGGAGTCGGAGAGCTTGTTCCTCTGGGCCGAGGAAAATTTGGAAGCGATATCGGCGAACCATGTTGCAGGGATAACCAATTTACAGGCCGATTTGTTGAGTCGAGTGAAGGTAGATCCCGGAGAGTGGAATCTCCATCCTCAGGTGTTTCAGTCAATAGTAAGGCGATGGGGAACTCCGGTAATGGATCTCATGGCAACATTCCTGTCTGCGAAAGTCGATCGTTTCTTCAGCTGAAGACGAGAAAGAATGTCGGAGGGCCTAGATGCACTAGTTCAAAATTGGCCGGAAGGCCAACTGTTGTATGTGTTCCCTCCGTGGGTATTGATAGGTCGAGTTCTTCAGAGGGTAGAATCTCACAAAGGAAGAGTGATATTAATAGCCTCCGATTGGCCAAGACGTCCTTGGTATGCGGATCTAATGAGGTTATTAATAGACCGTCCTTGGCGTTTGCCGCAAAGGAGAGATCTACTAAGTCAAGGACCACTATATATGCCTCAAGTGGATCAATTTTCACTTACGGCTTGGCTCTTGAAAGGGCAAGATTAAGGTAAAGAGGTTACTCTTCTGCAGTAATCTCTACCTTGTTAAGGTCAAGAAAGAGGTCTACTTCCTTAGCATATATTCGTACATGGAGAATATTTGAGGGGTGGTGTAAGGAGAGGTCGATTGAAGCATTAAAGGCTTCTGTCCCACAAATTCTTTCATTTTTGCAAGAAGGCTTTGATAAGGGTTTAGCTCCGTCATCTTAAAGGTTCAGCTGGCAGGTTTAGCGTGCTACAGAGGAAAAGTAAAGGGAAAGTCGATTGGGACGCACCTAGATGTAAAACTATTTTTGAGAGCAGTTACGTTATTGAGACCACCATGTAGACTGCAAGTTCCTTCTTGGAACCTCCATTTAGTTTTAGACGCTCTGGTAAGAGAACCTTTTGAACCGTTGTCTAGAACATCTTTAAAAGATCTAACTCTCAAAGTATTCTTTTTGGTGGCTATTGCTTCGGCAAGAAGAGTTTCAGAATTGCAAGCATTATCCTGTAGAAAACCCTTTCTGACCTTTTATAAGGAAAAGGTTGTGTTAAGGCCAGTTCCTTCCTTCCTTACCAAAGGTAGTATCAGCCTTTCATATGAATCAAGAGGTGTCATTACCAGTATTTCAAAAGGAGGGGTAATGAGAGTCGATTGTACTTATTGGATATACGTAGGGCGCTGAAGGTATATTTGAAAAGAACAAAGAATTTTAGAAGGACAGATAGGTTATTTGTTCTATTCGCAGGTGCAAGGAAAGGTCAGCCAGCCTCAAAGGCTTCTATGTCTAGATGGCTCAAGGAGGCCATATCTTCGTCATACATATTAAAAGGTAAAGCAGTTCCAGAAGGACTTAGAGCGCATTCAACACGGGCACAGGCCGCGTCATGGGCGGAACATAGTTTGGTGCCGCCTATGGAAATTTGTAAGGCGGCTACTTGGTCGTCACTTAATTCTTTTGTAAAGCATTATAGGTTAGATTTACATGCACAAAAAGATGCTTGTTTTGGGTCAGCAGTGCTTCAGGCTGCGTTAGCGGGACCCACCCGTTAGGTGTTACTGCTCTGGTATATCCCAGAAATTCCGGGACTGGACTGGAGTGACATAAAGTAAATGTAAATTAGACTTACCTGCTAATTGTTGTTACTTTAGGAACTCCAGTCCAGTCCCGCATCCCTCCCTTGTATGCATTTAATTTTAAGTAATACCCTGAAGTTTATAAATGTGTTCTTCATCAGCTGATTTCTTTTTATTTGTATATAGAGATGGAGAGCAAGAGTTTTAAACAGTTTTAAAGGTATAAGTATTTAAAAAAAAAAGGGGTAGTGATTAAAGGCTTATCAGAGAGGTAAATTTAAGAAATCTATTATAGACTAACATGACTATTTATATGCTTAATTGTTGCTCTATGAGTCTGCTTTGTCAATAGTAAAACTGAAGATGGGAGGAGATCACCAAGGAGGTTATAGTGGTGACATCACAACTGTGTGATTATTCAGTCTCCAAGCTGCAGAGAGAACCTGTATCCCAGAAATTCCGGGACTGGACTGGAGTTCCTAAAGTAACAACAATTAGCAGGTAAGTCTAATTTACATTTGAGCAGCCAGAAGTTTGGAAAAGTATGCTTTGCCTCATAGTAACATTGTATATGATGGCAGATAAAGACCAGCATGGTTTATTTAGTCTGCCCAGCAAGGTGGCAAGAGTAGGTGCCTCGCACAGCCTTAGTGTCCACGCCATCCTCCTTCCCTCCAGTTCTCCCCCAAAGACTAGAAGAAGGCTCCTCAGAGGTATGTGCCTGCAGGCCCTGTAGCAGGGGAGTAGCACTGAGCCCTGACACAGTCTTCCTGCCTTGGGCTCTCCAGTGGCTAAGTACTAAACATAAGTCTCTGTCTTGTCTGACTTGTTTTTGGGGGGCTATGCAATCTTGTCTGCTGGACACTGTGTCTGTTGGATCCTGGGCTATTCAGGGCAAGTTATGTTGTTGGACTCCAGCTTCTGCAGTTCCTGCATGGAGGCTTTGAATGCACTCTTAGAGGGCCCATCTCCCATCTCGCAACAGGGGGACATGGGTGCCATGCCCTAGTTGTCCTTGCTGCAGGAAGCAGAAGATACAGTGGTGAAGAAGGATCTTTCCCCAAGCCTTGGACTTGCTCTCACACTGCTGGCTACTCTCCTTATCTTAGGGGCCTGACAGCAAGTCTGCTTTCTGCTAGTGGTGGGGCTAATCCCGACAGGGAGCTCCCGGTTTTCAGGTTGTTCTCATAAGAACATAAGATATGCCATATTGGATCAGACTAAGGGTCCATCAAGCCCAGTATCCTGTTTCAAACAGTGGCCAATCCAGGCCATAAGTTCCTGTCAGGTTCCCAAAAGGTATAAAGATTCCATGCTGCTTGTCCCATGGGTAAGCAGTGGATTTCCCCAGTCCTTTTTAATAATGTTTTATGGACTTTTCCTCCAGGAACTCATCCAAACCCCTTTTAAATCCAGCTATACTAACAGTTTTTACTACATCCTCTGCTAAAGAATTCCAGAGTTTAATTACACTTTGGGTGAAAAAAATATTTTCTCCGATTAGTCTTAAATGTGCTACATTGTAGCTTTATTGCATGCCCCTTAGTTTTTCTACTTTTTGAAGGCATAAACAACCAATCTACATTTACCCGTTCCACTCCATTCATTATTTTATAGACCTCTATCATATCTTCCCTCAGCCATCTCTTGTCCATCTTGAAGAGCCTTAACCTTTTAAGCCTTTCCTCGTAGGAATATCCTTTCATCCACTTTACCATTTTGGTGGCTCTTCTCTGTACCTTTTCCAATTCTGCTATATCCTTTTTAAGATATGGTGATCAGAATTGCACACATTATTCAGGTGTGGTTGCACCATGGAGTGATACAGCAGCATTATTTTATCCTTCGTTTTATTCTCCATTCCTTTGTTTATGATTCCTCCCTGGAATGTTTTTCATTTTTTCAGCAAGCTTGGTCCTTCTGGTGAGGTAATTCAGACTCTGGGGCCTCTAGATCTTCTTGCTGTCTCTCTTCTTGGCCAGAAGAGGGCCCTGCCATGCAGGATAGTCAAAGCCATGCCTGGACTGTGCTGCCTAAGATCTTGGTGGAGATTTAAGTCCAAAGACTTTATGCAGTCTATCTCCAATCCAAAACCATCAAAACTAATGCAGCACCGAGTCCCACACCTAGTTCCATCTTCAACCCAGAGTCCTTGCTAACAGAGTTTAACCCTCCGTCAGAGAAATACATCACAGATCTCATTGCTACGATCAACACCACTACAGCTCCGAATGACCCTTGCCCAGCATACTGGATCAGAGCGATGCGCGCTGAACTCAGCCCAACTCTATCCTACATCATGAAGCTCTCCTCATCGGGAACATTCCCAACAGCTCTTAAACAGACATCCATATGCCCCCTCCTGAAAAACAGCAGACTTGACCCTACAAAGACGATCTCGAGCATACCCCTTCTAGCTAAACTGATTGAGAAAGTGGTACAAAGACAGATTCAACAACATATCGACATTTCAGCCCCCCTCGATCCTTGCCAACACGGGTTTCGAGAATCACACGGCGTTGAGACCCTACTAGCAACGCTCACCAACACCTTAACCAGAGGCATAGACAAAACAGAAAATGGGTTTGTGCTTATCTTCCTCGATATCGCTGCCACATTTGATTCGGTTAACCACAAGCAACTCCTCACCCAACTCCATGAAAAGGGAATCCAAGTCCTGGCTTGGGAATGGTGCAAATCCTATCTTGCCGACCGATGGCAACATGTTCGGATAGGTCCATCAACATCTGACCCATTCCAGCAACAACAGGGAGTACCCAAAGGCTCCTCCCTCTCTGCTTTACTTTTCAATGTTTATATGCAGCCCATATGTGATATTATACGCTCATTCATCATTTCCAGTCTGATATACGCAGATGATATCTTGCTGTTCACTCCAATCAAAATTATGCAGCCTAACCTCTCCCCCTAGTTGATTGCTTCAACGCAATTACAGACTGGCTCCTAACTCAGAACTTACGCATACATTTTAAGAAAACCGAGGTATTATTTATCACGAAGAACAAGAGCTTCTCTCCCCCCACTACTCTGAAAATGAGAGACGCAGAGCTTCCATGTAAAAATGTGATACGTTACTTGGGAATCACGCTCGACCAACAGCTCAGCTTTAAGGAACACATAAAGAACACCTCCAAGGCTATTTACAACAAAATCATGACGTTAAGACACCTCAGACCTCTGTTGGCACCAGGAGATTTTAGAACAATATTCTAGTCGCTTGTAACACCACATTTCGATTACGCAAATATTATCCTTCATGGTCTCCCCAAGAGCACACTCAACTCATTGCAAATGGCGATGAACGCAGCAGCCCGTATTCTCTGTGGTCTATCGATAAGAGATCACATCACGCCCATACTTATGGAGTTGCACTGGCTACCGTTGGACAGCAGACTCACCTATAAAGCACTACTCTTGACTTTTAAAGCAATCAACCTCATAGCCCCCTCTTCCTTAACCACCCTCATCACTACCACTCCCAACAACAGACTCAGGAGATCAGTAGCTACAAACACGCTTATTATACCACTTGAAGCGACAAAATGCACTCAAACTACCAGAAATAGATCTTTCGCTTTCTTTGCCCCGAGATGCTGGAACAACTTTCCTCCACATATCAGAGCAATTAAGGATCTTTCTCAGTTCACGAAAGCTCTTAAGCACCATTTGTTCCTCCTACACTTTTCCCACCCTAACCCAACGCAACCACCCCCCATACCACATCTCACTCACGAGGATACTAACACACCCATAACATGATTATACATAGCACAAACCAGACCCTTCCAGCACGGGTTATATACTGTGAATAATCTCCCAACACTACGGTGATACCTGTATATAGTTTATACTGCAACTGTACATAGTCCCCAGTTCTTTCCCAAGTTATCCATCCTGTTATAATGTAAGCCTATGGACGTTTTGTCTGTGGCAATTTTTCCGTTATTTGTAAACCACGCTGATACGAAAAGTGCGGTATAGAAGACCTGTAAATAAATAAATAAATAAATAAAGATTCAGACCATCTCTCGTCTGAGGTCTGGATGCCAGTTTTGAGGACAAAATGTCATTTTCTTCAGAGACTATCAAGAGGATTCCCATATTATCTTCCTGTTCAGGAAGAAAGAACTGGTGCACTGATTGCTCAAGTGTTTACTGCTCTGCGGTTGGCTGATCTTCTGGAGGTCAAACAGATGCCACAGGTACACCCCCTCTTGCAGGGGGTTCAGAAGCCTATTAGGGTCTTTCCTTTTCCAGAGGTTCTCAAGAGCATGGTCCACTTGGAGTAGGACTTGCCTGACTCCCCCGTTTAAAGGGGTCATGGTCATGATGAAGCTCTATGTCCTACCCCTGCCACAGAAGGATTACACTGCATTGTCTAGCATACCTGAGGTGGAAGCGCATGTCATGATAGACACAAAGCGGACCACCATTCCAGTGGAGGGTGGATTGCAAGATGGAAGCTCTTCTGAGGAGTCAGTTTTCAACTTCCTCTGTTATCATCCAGTTAGCAGTATTTGCAAGTCTGACGAATCAAGGTCTCCTTCACTGAATTCAGTTGCTCCCTCCAGATGATACCTCCATTGTCCTGGAATCTGCAGCAGCCTTTCTGTCAGACGCTATGTATGATCTAGTTCTCATGGCAGCTAAGGATATTGCCTTCTAAATGGTGGTGTGACACTGGCTGTGGCTTTGCCACTGAGCAGCAGACTCAGCTTCCAAATCCGCGCGGGACCTAGGCGTGGTTGTGTCTGATGATCTTAAAGTAGCTAAACAGGTAGAAAAGGTGATGGCAAAAGCTAGAAGGATGCTTGGGTGCATACGGAGAGGAATGGCTAGCAGAAAAAAAGAGGTGATAGTGCCTCTGTATAAGTCTTTGGTGCGACCTCATTTGGAGTATAGTGTGCAATTCTGGAGACCGCACCTTCAAAAGGATGTGAACAGGATGGAGTCGGTGCAGAGGGTGGCTACTAAAATGGTTAGTGGTCTTCATTATAAAGCATATGAGGACAGACTTAAGGATCTTAATATGTACACCTTAGAGGAAAGGTGGGATAGAGGTGATATGATTGAGATGTTTAAATACATCCGTGGCATAAATGTTCAGGGGGAGAGCCTCTTTCAATTGAAAGTAAGTTCTGCTACGAGGGGACATGGGATGAGGGTGGGGGGGGGGGATAGATTCAGGAGTGATATGCGGAAATATTTCTTTACGGAAAGCATGGAATAGTCTCCCAGTGGAGGTGGTAGAGATGAGGACAGTAACTGAATTCAAAAAAGCATGGGGCAAACGCAGAGGATCTCTGAGGGTAAAAGGGGGACTGCTGTAGTTGTTGATATGGAAGGACAGACTAGATAGGCCATGTGGTCTTTTTCTGTCATCATATTCTATGTTTCTAGTTTGCCTTTAAAGAGAAGCTTTTGTTTGGAGAGGACTTGGAAAAGATGGTTAAGGATTTGGGTGAGTCCAGACTTTATTGCCTCCCAGACGATAGGGGTCTGGGAAGCGAACAGGTGCATCCTCTTGACATCTTTCTGTTATTTCCTGATACCTGGAATCCCAAAGTTCCTGGGTTTCCCAATTTTATTGCCCAGAAAAGCCCATCTTTGTTCTTTCTTTTCTGGTTTTCAGTCCTGGGCACAGTCTTTAATGGACCCCGCGAGCCTACCATCTCCATAAATACCCCTTCTCATCCAGCACATTGATTGGTTGGGGGCCCATTCCAGGATGCCTCCAGTGGACATCAGGTTATGGCTTTTCTATCAGGAGTGGGCCCGGGTCACTGAAGATCACAGGATGCTAGACACCTTACAGCATGATTATGTCTGGAATGCAGGGAACCTATCCTGGATGCCGTCATCATCTCCTCATGTGGATCTATGGCCCAGAAGGCCACCATTCAGGCTATTCTGGAAAGATTCCTCAGTCTACAGGCGATTGCCCCAGTCCCCTTAGCCAAGCAATGCAAGGGCCATTACTCTGTCTGTTTCATGGTGCCAAAGTAGTATGGATCCTTCTGTCCAATCCTTGTCCTCAAGGGGGTCAATGCCCCCCTTCCAACCTTGCACATCTGTATGGAGACTCTGTGACCAGTGATCCAGGTGGTACAGTGCGGGGATTTTCTCACGTCTCTGGATCTGGATGATTCCTATCCATGAGGATCAGCAGCACTTTCTCTATTTCACTATTTGGGCTCTCATTTCATCTTCACCGTTCTTCCCTTTGGCTTCTCCACTGCTCTGAAGACATTCTCGAAGGTCATGGTGTGGCAACTGAAGCACTGAGGCATGAAGGGATCTTTTTTTCAGCCATATCTGGACATCTGGCTCATCTGATCCAGACTACAGTTAGAAGCCTCTCATGTCAGCTTGAGTAGTACAGATCCTGGAGAGTCTCAGCAGGGTGATCAACTGTGGAAGAGTCGCTTGCAGCCTTCCCATTCGCTAGAATACCTGGGAGTGCAGTTTGGCACTTGTATAGGCAGGGTCTTCCTACCCGAGGAGTGAGTGAGAAAGCTGTTGTCTCAGCTGGCAGCCTTCCAGGCACAGCAGGATTCCAGAGTTTGGGATTACCTGCAGATTCTCAGCTTGATGGTGACCACAATTAAATTGGTTCCTTGGGCGTGAGCTCATATGAGGCTGCTGCAGAGGTCCTTGCTGTCTCACTGGTCTCCAAGTTGTCAGGATTTTGATGCCAGGATTCCCCTCCTTCTCTCAGTGGTGTCCAGCTTGTGTTGGTGGAGGCAGCCGCAGCACCTGAGGGAAGGTCATGCCACTGTATGGTCCGTTGTGGCTCCTCCTGTCAACAGATGCCAGCCTGTTTGGCTAGGAAGCCCATTATGAAGGCTGAATGGCTCAGGGCCTTTGGAACAGCCAGGAGGTGATATTTCCCAGCAACCACCTCAAAGCAAGGGCCATTCATTTGGCCCTTCTATACCTCCGGTCCTTAGTCAGGGGCAGAGCAGTCTGGGCGTTCTTGGTGGCATATGTGAACTGGCAAGAGGGCATGGAGAGTGTCAGAGTGGCCCTGGAGATGACACTCTTGTTCTTCTGGGTGGAAAGGAACTTCCTAGCTCTCTTGGCACAACACATTGCGGGCAATGATAGTATGGAGATGGACTTTCTCAGTCGCCACTTCCTCTATCTCAGGAAGTGAGAATTGAGCCAGTGGCATTTTATCAGATTCTGGATCTCTTGGGTTATCCCGAGATGGATTGGATGAAGACCTAGATGCCACTGAACTACTCTTCTCTGCAAAATCATCTTACATTCTCTGGTATTCAGGTTACAGCCCCTCCCATCCCCCACCAGTCTTGTCTATCACCTCTTGTCTTGGTCTTTATTTGTAGCGTCCATTGTCTTTATCTTTAGTGCCCCCTGGGCCTACCGCTATCCTTACTATCCTTCTCTCTTCTTTTCTATTGGCTCTCCTATCATACCGATGGCGTTCCTTCTTCCTCCTTTACCTTCACCAGTTGCACTTGGTTATTATTGTACACCATTTTGACGCTCCGGCAATGGGTGGTATATCAAATGTTTTGAATAATAAATAAATAATGAGGTTCTTCACTCGCCTCAAGGAAACAGGTTCTCAGGGAATTAGTGCCCTTGTTCGGCCCTGGCAAAAGCAGCATCTGCTGTATGTGTTTCCTCCATGTCTGCCTGTGGGGCATACACTTTGCCTCACAGTGTGATATCTGGGCTGGATTGTCCTGGTGGTGCTAGATTGGCCATGGTTTGGGGACCTGATGCTGCTCCTACGGGAACCTCACCTCCTCTGTGATTTCCTACAGCCTGGAGGCTATTGTGGCATGGACCTGTCCTTGTGGACAACCTGGCTCCCTTCTCGCTAAAGGCTTGGCTCTTGAGATGCAATGTTTAGCACATTAAGGGTTATTCTCCTGCTGTAGTTTCCACATCCATAAAAGCAAGGAGAGGTTCTACCAGCTTTTCACATGCATGTCTGGTTCCAGTTTGAGCATTATGCTGTGAGCATTGGGTTTATCCTTGTACAGTGAACTTATCTTCCTTGCCAACCTTTCTTCAGGATAGCCTGGACAAGGGCCTTTCCCTTTGTTCCCTGAAGGTTCAGGTGGCAGCCTTGAAATGATTTAGAGGACTAGTGGCGGGGCAGCCTAGAGCCTCACACCCAGGTGTGTCTCATTTCATTTAGGGGGAACGACACTTGCATCTGCTCCTGCGTTCAGTCATTCCCTCTTGGGATCTCCGGGCCTTGATGCAGGAACCCTTTGAGTCCCTGAAACAGGCCACACTTAAAGATCTTTTCCTTAAGACCATCTTCTTGGTTGTGATCTGCTTGGAGAGACATATCTCCAAGTTGCAGGTATTGTCACATAGGGGTCCTTACTTGTACATTCATTCCGTCCCCTCCTTCTTGCTCAAGCTTATGTCATTATTTCATGTTAATCAGATGGTCTGTCTGCCCTCCTTTTCTAAGGAACAGTGCCAAGGGAAGGAGATGGACTTTCACCAGGAGAGTGCTTCTCTGATATCTCAGGTTCACTAACTCCTTTTGCAAGTCAGACCATCTATTTGTGCTGTTTTTAGACATGTGTAGGGGTGATATGGTCATCAACTATACCCTGGGGTGCTGGATCAAGAAGGCCATTACCTCAGTTTATCTGCTGCAGAACTGGCCGGTTCCGGAGGATTTGCATGCACACTCCACTCAGGCGCAGGCATCCTAAGAACATAAGAAATGCCATACGGTCAGACCAAGGTCCATCAAGCTCAGTATTCTGTTTCTAACAGTGGCCAATCCAGGTCACAAGTTCCTGGCAGTTTCCAAAAAAGACCCACAGGTTCTACAATGCTTGTACTGGGGCAAGCAGTGGATTTCCTGGGTCCTCTTTAATAATGGTTTATGGACCTTTCCTCCAGGAAGTTGTCCAAACCTTTTTTAAACCCATTTACATTAACAGCTTTTACTACATCCTCTGGTAACAAATTCCAGAGTTTGATTATGCATTGAGTTAAAAAATATTTTCTCTTATTAGTCTTAAACGAGTTACACTGTAGCTTCATTGTATGCCCCCTAGTCTTTCTACTTTTTGATGGTGTAAACAATCGATCTACGTTTACCCATTCCATTCCATTCATTAATTTTATAGACCTCTATCATATCTATCCTCAGCGATCTCTTTTCCATTTATTTATTTGGAGAGTCCTATTTATTTAGCATTTTTATATACTTCATTTCCTATGATCAATGCAATTTACGTGTAACAACTTGAAGATACATTGAACCATTAAATGCAAACTATATACAATTGTGGAGGGTATAGTATCATGCAGGTTCAATGTGGGTATAGAAAACTCAAATTCCAAAAGTGATTATGAGTTCAAGTATTTAATTCAGTTTGAGTGGTCTTCTAACTGGGCATGGAGTTATGTTTAACTCATTGATGGGTGGGTGTATGGAGATTCTTTTGACAAGGTTTTTGGGGGATGGAGTATAAATTCTTTTTGCTATGTTTTTTCATTGAAGTGTTTTCGGAAGAGTAGAATTTTTAAGTCTTTTTGGAATTGTGAGAGATCATCTATACTTCTAAGCTTTGTAGGAAGGCTGTTCGATAAGTCCGTTGCATATAGCAAGAAGGCTCAGGAGCACATTTGGTTGAATTTTAACTTGTCAGGGGGTACGCTTAACTTGTTTTGATTACATGCTCTTCTGGTTCTGTTTTCTGGTTGCTTTTCAAGGATAGTTTGTAAATACTCAGCAGATATATTGTGTATGGTTTTTAATATGATTATGACTACTACTACTACTACTTAGCACTTGTAAAGTGCTACGCATGCAGCGCTGCACAGCTAACCTACAAGAGATAGCCAACATATAAGAGACAGACCCTGCCCATCAGAGTCATGCTCATCGGAGCTTACAATCTAATTAGAACAGTACAGAGCATTAGTCAGTTCTGCGGAAGGCACGGTGTGGTACAGTTTGGTTGTAAACATTTGACGGGGTTAGGGAAGATGAGGATGGAAGTCAGGATCTGAATGCAATGGTGAAGAGGTGGGTCTTCAACCTGGATTTGAAAAGGGCCAGGGAGGATGCCTGGTGCACAGACGCAGGTAGGCTGTTCCAGGCGTATGGTGCAGCAAGGTGAAAGGAGCGCAGTCGGGAGTTTGCGGTGTGGGTGAAAGGCATTGATAGAAGTAATTTGTTAGCAGAGCGCAGATTTCGAGCAGGGATGTAGGGAGAGATAAGAGATAAGAGGTATTGAGGGGCCATGGAGTGAATGCATTTATAGGTCAGCAGAAGCTTGAATTGGATGCGGAATAGGACAGGGAGCCAGTGAAGTGACTTGAGAAGGGGGGTAATGTGGGCATTGCGAGGCTGGCAGAAGATTAGTCGAGCAGCATGATTTTGTATAGATTGAAGGGGAAGGAGGTGGCTCACAGGGAGACCAGCAAGGAGTAGGTTGCAGTAGTCAAGGCGAGAGGAGTAGGTTGCAGTAGTCAAGGCGAGTGGACAAGTGTTTTGGTAGTGTGTTCAGAGAGGAAGGGGCGGATTTTGCTGATGTTGTAGAGAAAGAAGCAAGCTGGATATGAGCGGAGAAGGAGAGAGAGGTGTCAAAGATAATCCCTAGATTGCGGGCCGAGGGAACAGGAAGGATAGATCCATCCACCTGGACTGAGAGAGGGGGAAGCGGGGGGAGGAATTGGGTGGAAAGACAAGGAGTTCAGTTTTGGCCATGTTTAATTTCAATCGGCAATGAAACATCCTGGTAGCAATGTCCGAAAGACAGGCAGATCTTGGACTGGATTGCCAGAGAGATATTAGGTGTAGAGAGGTAAATTTGGGAGTCATCGGCATAGAGATGGTACTGAAAACCATGGGAGGAGATAAGCGCTCCAAAGCCTTGGGTATAGAGAGAGAAAAGGAGGGGGCCCAAGACAGATCCCTGAAGTACACCTACCTGGAGCGGGGTAGGGGAGGAAGAGGAGCCGCCAGAGCATACACTGAATGAGCGATGGGAGAGGTAGGAGGAGAACCAGGATAGCATGGAGCCAAGCGAGGAGAGGGTGGTGAGGAGAAGGTTGTGGTCAACGGTGTCAAAGGCAGCAGAAAAGTCAAGAAGGATGAGGATAGAATAGAGGCCCTTAGATTTAGCCAGGAACAGGTCATTGGTGACTTTTGTGAGTGCCGTTTCAGTGGATTGTAGGGGACGGAAGCTGGATTGTAGTGGGTCCAGGAGGGCCTGGGAGGTGAGGAAGTCGAGACAGCGGCGGTGGACTGCTCGTTCTAATAGTTTGGATATGAAGGGAAGGAGGGAGATGGGTCGATAGTTGGAAGGGCATGTGGGATCAAGTGAGGGTTTCTTGAGGAGGGGTGTGACAACAGCATGTTTGAAGTCAACTGGGACTGTTGCAGGGGAGAGAGAAAGGTTGAGGATATGAGTGATGGAGGGGACAATGGTGGGGGAGATGGAACGTAGGAGATGGATGGGGATAGGGTTTGATGAACAGGTGGTGGGTTTGGAGGAGGAAAGAAGGAGTGCGGTTTCTTCTTCAGAGATCGGAGGGAAGGAGGAGAGGGTGGCGGGGGGAGTATGGATGGGTTCTTCAGAGATCGGAGGAAAGAAGGAGAGGGTGGTGGGAGGAGCATGGATAGGGGAGGTGGGGGGAGGATGGATGGGTGAGGAGAGTTGGGGAGGAGGGGAGGTAGATGAGGGGGTAGGGAATTGGAGGGTAATTTTGCGGATTTTATCGTGAAAGTAGTCAGCAAGGGTTTGGGCAGAAAGGGAGGGCTGGATTGGGGGCGGGGGGACCTTGAGGAGAGAATTGAGGGTATTAAAGAGACGGCGAGGATCGGAGGCAAGGGAGTTGGTCAGATGGATGTAGTAATCTTGTTTGGCAAGTGCCAAGGCTGACTGGAAGGAGCCAAGCATGAATTTGAAATGTAAAAGGTCTTCCGGGAAGCGGGATTTGGACCCAGCTCGTTCGGCAGAACGGCGCAGATGCATAGGTAATGGATTGTGGGTGAAAGCCAGGGTTGGGGAGTAGATCATTTTACAGGACTTAGGGTCGGGGGGGGAGGGGGCAAGAGTGTCAAGGGCTGAGGATAGTGTAACATTGTATGAGGATAGTGCCTCGTCGATGGACTCGGATGATAAAATGGAGGAAAGAGATGGAGAAATGGTGGAGGAGAGAGTCAGGGGATCGATACTCGTATTATTAAGGTTTCTAAATAGGTCAGAGGAGACAGGACGAGGTTGGGATGGCGGAAGCTGAAGAGTAAATGTTAAGAGGTGATGGTCAGATGAGGGAAGGATTGATTTGCGGACATTTGAGGGAGAGGAATTGGAGAAGAGTATTAGGTCAAGGCAATGGCTGTGTAGGTGTGTGGGAGCAGTGGGGCAAAGTTGGAGGTCGAACGAGGAGGTAAGAGCGAGGAACTTAGAGGCATGGGGGTTGGAGGGGTTGTCGATGTGAATGTTGGAATCACCAAGAATAAGAGTAGGGGAGGAAGGATCCATAAAGGCAGAAAGCCAGGAATCGAAATCGGTGAGGAAGGTTGATTTGGATTTGTCGGGTGGGTGATAAATATCAGATACTCGGAGGGGAAGTGGTGTGAGGAGACGAATGGAGTGGACTTCGAAGGAGAGGGGGGAGTGTGATTGGGGGGCAGGAGGGGTTGGAATTGGCAGGAGGGAACGAGAAGGAGGCCAACGCCACCACCATGACCAGTAGATTGAGGTGTATGGGAGAACTGGTAGCCCCCATAGCAGAGAGAGTCAATGGAAGCAGTATCGTTTGGGGGAAGCCAGGTCTCGGTCAAGACAAGAAGGTGTAGGGCATTAGAGATAAAAAGATTGTGGATAAAAGTGGTTTTTTTAATGACTGAGCATGCGTTCCATAGGGCGCATGAAAACGGGAGAGCGGTGGGGGGGGGGGGAGGAGAGGGGTATAGATAAGGTTGGATAAGTTACATGTGGAATTCTTATCAGAGTAGCGTGGGGGCCTCTTTTTAGGGTAATACCGATATTTAGAGGGAGCAGGGCGTGGTGGGTATGTATGGGTGTATGTGCTCTCCAAGGGGGACATGAGGGAGGGGAAATGAGGGGTAAATTGATGGTATCAGGTAGGTTGTGTGAGGGATTATTTATGGGGGTAGGGTTGGAGTTTATATTTATGGATGAGTGATTGTGGGATGAATGGGGGAGGGCGGAAGGAGGGAGGAGCAGGATGTGGATGAGATTAGATGGGGTACGTGAGAAACTTTTTTTTGTGTGAGAAGGAAATCGTGGGGTGGCAGGGTTGGGGTGATGTTACCTGATGAGAGAAGGAGTATGAGTATTAGAGAGCGAGGTAAAATGGAGATAGTACGGTGGAAGCAAGGGTGGGGTTGCCTTAAGGAGAGGGGGGCTGGTTGAATGCGGGGGATGGTGTGAAGAAGTTCAAGAGCAGATGCTAGGCTAGGGGGCAGAATGGAGGGAGAAGAGAGGAAGGAAGGGGGGTAAGGAGAAGTGAGGAAGGTAGAGGGAGGGTAGGGAGAAGTGAAGGTAGGGGGAGGGTAGGGAGAAGTGGGGAAGGTAGGGGAGGGGAGGGAGAAGGGGAGGGAGGGTGTTGATAGCAGGTGAGGCAGTTGGGGAGGATGAGGAAGAGAAGGACAATGAGATGTGGGGCCATTGTAGTGGGCAGCAGGGTCTGAGCAAGCAATGGGTAGCAGTTCGATGCAACAATGGGTAGCAGTTCTATGCAAGCAATGGGCAGCAGTTCTATGCAACAATGGGTAGCAGTTCTATGCAGGCAATGGGTAGCAGTTCTGTGCAAAAATGGGTAGCAGTTCTATGCAGGCAATGGGTAGCAGCAGTTCTATGCAGGCAATGGGTAGCAGTTATGATTACTTTGTATTTAACTTGGGTTAGTAGAGGTAGCCAGTGCAGCTGTTTGAGTATGGGGTGATATGTTCTGTTCTGGAGGCACCATTCAGGACTCTTGCTGCTGTATGTTGGGCCATTTGAAGTGGTGAGTGTAGAATATTTTTAGGGATGCCCTAGTAAATGATTTACAGAAGTCCAGGTGTGGAGAGATTGTTGCCTGGAATACTGTTCAGAAGTGATTTTGATTGATCAATGGACGAAGTTGTTGAAGGCTTTTAATCTTATGGTAGATTGTCCTGGTTGTTCTATTGACCACCAACTCTCTCTACAATCCCACACTAATTGTTATTCCTAGGTAATGGATTGCATCTTTAACTTTTAGTTCTGCATTGTTGACTTTTAAAACTGTGGGCGCGGAGAAGTTTTGGTTTCTAGTTATAAAGAGCACTTCTGTGTTTTTGAGGTTTATTTTGAGCTGGTGTTGATATATCCATTTGGAGATTTCAATGAAGCATTGTAATAGTTGCATGTAGCATGCTGATATGATGGAAAAAGGAGTGTAAATCATCATATTGTCGGCATAAATGTGGTATAAAATGAACCCCAACCTTTTAAGCCTTTCATAGGTGTATCCTTCCATCCCCTTTACCATTTTGGTGGCTATTCTCTGTACCTTTTCTAAATCTGTTACATCCTTTTTAAGATAGAACGACCAGAATTGCACACAATATTCAAAGTGCGGTTGCATCATGGAACAATACAGAGGCATTATGATATCCTTTGTTTTATTCTCCATTGCTTTCCTTATGATTCCTAGCATTTTATTTGCCTTCTTGGCTGCCGCTGCACACTGGGCAGAGGGTTTCAATATGTTATCCACGATGATGCCTAAATCTTTTTTCCTGGGTGGTGGTTCCTACTGTGGAACCTTGCATTGTGTAACCATAGTTTGGATTGTTCTTTGCTAGGTGCATAACTTTGCACTTGTCCACATTAAATTTCATCTGCCATTTGAATATCTAGAGTTCCAGTTTATCAAGGTCCTCTTGCAACTTTTCACAATCCTCTTGGGTTTTAACAACTTCAAATGATTTTATATCATCTGCAAATTTGATTACCTCACTGGTTATTCGTAAATGACCTGGAAATGTCAATATGTTAAAAAGCAGCGGACCCAGCACAGATCTCTGGGGTACTCCTCTATTTACCTTTCTTCATTGAGAAAATTAGCCATCTAGCCCTACCTTCTGCTTTCTATCCTTTAATCAGTTCCTGATCCATTATAGTACACTTCCTTCTATCCCA
Source organism: Ichthyophis bannanicus (assembly GCA_033557465.1). Classification (NCBI taxonomy): domain Eukaryota; kingdom Metazoa; phylum Chordata; class Amphibia; order Gymnophiona; family Ichthyophiidae; genus Ichthyophis; species Ichthyophis bannanicus. Next base: position 342,260,744 of record CM066032.1, read on the forward strand.
TGACTTTTTAATTTTGCCAAGAAACTCTCATGAGGGACCTTGTCAAAGGCTTTCTGAAAATCCAGATACACTACATCGACCTGCTCACCTTTGTCTACCTGTTTATTCATACCGTCAAAAAAATAGATTACTAAGGCAAGACTTTCCTTGGCTGAAGCCATGTTGGCTTTCTCCCATTAAACCATGACTATCTACTTGTTCAGTAATTTTGTTCTTTTTAATGGTTTCTGTCTTTTTGCCCAGTACTGGCATCAGGCTCACTGGTCTGTAGTTTCCCAGATTACCATGGAACCCATCTTCAGGTATTAGAGATGATTTTAATGATAATTCACAGATTACTAACAGTAGGTCTGCAATTTCATATTCCAATTCTTTCAACACCTTTGGATATATAGCATCTGGTCCAGGTGATTTGCTAGTCTATATTTTATCAGATAGTTTTTGTAAAGGGTCTGCTTCTTGTTGGTCACTCCAGGCCAGGGAAGTCCCGAACCCTCATCTGCGGTATGCTGCTCCGGCTGGCTGGAATCCAGGGGAATAAAACTCACAGACCACACAGAAGGAAAAGTATGCAAGTTTATTCCATAGGGTGAAGGGATTGTCCGTATTTTATACATTATCAGAAACATATTCATACGTCATCCACCCATCTTCTGGGGCCCACTATAGCTTATCAGTAACTGTGCAAATACGAGTCATCCCTGAGTAGAACAATCAATTTAGCTTAGCACAGCACATTCCTTTTCCATATATAGACATATATAGGATTCTGATTTCCCTCGTGCAGGCCTCCTGTATATGCACTTAAACTAAACATTATTATTCCCTAACAATCCCCCCTTTGGGCCTGCATAGGCCCACTATAAGAACACCCTAACAATCCACTACAAAATAACTAAACAGGCATTATTAATGGAACATCTGTATGCGGCAGCTCAGGTACATCAGCCACTGTAAAAGCAGGAGTATAGGAATACATAAAGGTAGTAGAGCTCTGTAGGGCCTTGCGACAACAGCCAAGAATAAATGAGAATACACAACAGCAAACAAGCAATACACTACAACCTATTAACAAAGCAATAAGTAATCCTTTGAAGCCCCCACCTAAACCCTGAAACCACTTAATCACACCCCCCCCACACACATTGCCGAAGTCCAGGCCTCCCTGGAAATCAGCCAAGTTCAAATCTGACAGGGTTTAAATTTTTTTCATAGCATTTAATACGAAAACAGTGTGGTTCGCGATCACCGTACAACAGCTAGTTTCATTTAAAAAAGTACATGCCCCCCCCTCAGCATCCAAAAGCAAATCCAAGGCCCTCCTATTCTGTAATGTCATTTGAGTATTTTGTTCCAAAGATTCAGCACCTGGAAATAGATTCAGTAACAGGATGCATCTGAACATGCAACAGACACTGCAAGCGTCTAATAGCCATACCTAGTTCAGCAGTGATAGCAGGAGTTTGAAAGATCGGGATCCAGGAGGTCCAGCTGAGGGCATCTAATCGGGTTTTAGTCAAAGGATAAGTAGAATTTATATATTGGTAGGAAGCCTGTATAGCTTCATCCTCGGGATCCTCAGGCTGCCAAGGATTAACATTTCTCTTACCCTGTTTATGGTGGGATACATTAAGAGGAATTAAAGCAGAATAGGGAGTTATTTTAACCACCACACAAGGTAACAGAGAAAGATTAAAAGATTGGTATAAAGACCCAGAACACAAAAAGTAGTGTCCGGCCAATGCAGGGGCTGATGGAGTATCTTTATCCCATGGAAAATGTTCAAAGGCATGATTATACATAGTTTTTGACTTACTCATCCTCCAAGAGCACGCTGGAAGATAACAGGATAACCAAGGACTAAAATGAGTAGAGCTGCGCTGATCATATATTATAGACCCTTCAAAGCCACAATTCATTTTAATAGCAGCAATAGCAGAAGATTCTTGAAAATTAGCTGATGAAATGACCCTAGTAGTGCTAGTAATATTCCTTAAGGAGGCAGAGGTATTATGGGTGAAAGGCAACCAGAGAGGCAATAAAGCTCCTGCTCGGACTATATACTTATGCTCAATCGGGAAGTAAGTGAGGTTACAATGACTGGAAAGAGGGGAGGGGGTAGAAGAAGCAATATCATAACACAATAAAAACTTCATAGATTCTGGGACGGATACCAACATGGGAACAGGGTCACCCATATTATTAGCCGCCCAAGTATCAGCACAGTCTGTGGGAACATAGCAGGAAGCATTATAAGTGGGGTTATCCATACAAGGATTGGGACTAATAATTTCATGCAACGTAAGAGGGTGCACTACTACTGGAGTCGTGTGCACACTTAAGGGAAGCGGAGTACATATAATACAATCAGTAATGTTCATTAAACGCACAATCTCCAGTACCGTAATCTTCCATAAATTCTCTGAAGACAACCCCCGCTTGCTGCGAAGTACAGTCAGATCAGTCTGATTCAAAAAAGTCAAGCCCCCCCTTGGCTCCACCGGGGGCATATAGGATCCGGTTTGATTGCTTCGCTTCTGTCCTTGGATGAGCGCCCTCAATTGTCCATCAGGATGTAAACCTTCGATAAGAAGCACAATGATAATAGAGATTCCCGATAAGAAACACACGGGTCCCCACGGAGCAGGCTTGACAGCAATCATTGTGAACAGCTCGGCTCAATCCCCGTCAACTGCGCTGATCTCTTCAGGTGCCGTCTTCACACGAGACGCGTGGACCCAGGTGGGATGTTGATCTGTCAGCACAGCAGTTCTGGTCACGGCCAGCACCTCCTCTGGTTTACCGAAGGGCGGATCCCACTGTCCTGCCTTATGGAACAGCTTCACCAGGACCCGATCTCCAGGGCGGAAAGGATGTGTTGGTTCTGTAGAGGGACAAGGCAACATTTGATAAACTTGCTCGGACACCTCACATAAATACTTTGCTAACTGCACAGCATACTCTTCCTGTGCAATAAGCAAATCATCAGCCGTAATTACTGCTCCCTCTGGCCATTTCCATGGTAAAGGGAAGGGGCGTCCCATTAAAATTTCAAACGGAGAAAATCCAGAAGCTCCAGGAGTAAGTCTAATTTCTGCTAATACTGCCGGTAAATAAGTAGGCCATTTACCAGGAGCATGTTGAGTTACCTTTTTCAATTTCTTTTTTATAGTGCGGTTCATTCGCTCCACTATTCCTGAGGACTGGGGATGATAAGGGACATGGAATTTCCAGTCAATAGCAAACATTTGAGTGATATGCTGTAACACTTTAGAAATAAACGCTGGACCTTGATCAGAATCTATTGACAAGGGACACCCAAATCGAGGAATGACTTCTTTACATAAAATTCTGGCCACCATTCTAGCATCCTCTTTGGTAGTGGGAAAGGCTTCAGGCCACTTAGAAAACCGATCTACAATCACTAACAAATATTTGAAGCCCCCAACAGACCTAGGCATACAGGTAAAATCCACCTGTAGGGCCTGGAAAGGGCCCTGCGGCGGGGGCAAATGCTGCAATTGTCCAATTGCTTTTCCCTGCTGTATATTGTTCCTAGCACATGTTAAACATTGACTTAATTGCACTTCTACTAGCTGAGGCAAATCTCTACACACAAACACTTCTTGTAGTTCTTTTAACACTGTTTTCCTATTTTTGTGACCCACCCCATGGACCTGGCTAATTAAAAGTGGGGCAGCGGCCTTTGGCAATCCTCTACGACTACCCCCTCTTTCTTGCCAAATTTGTGCTGAATTTAAGCACATATCATGTTGTTCCAAATAGGCTAAGTCCTCAGGATCAGCTGCTGCTTGTAAATGATGAAAAGGAAAAGAATGCTCAAGAGGGGAAACATAGAATCCAGACAACAAAGGGTCTCCTGCAATAGGCGGGGCTGGTGTCCTATTCCCAGGATCAGTGAAAGAATGCAATCGGTCACACTCAGCCTGAGCACATTTTTTAGCAGCAAGATCTGCAAGAGAATTGCCTTGTGAAACAAAAGATGTATCATATCTATGTGCAGCACATTTAATAACAGCCACTTCCTTTGGTTTACACAAAGCTTGCAACAATTCGTTCACCAACTGCGCATGTGAAATGGGCTTACCATCTGCAGCTTTCCATCCCCGTCTTCCCCATAACAGGCCAAAATCATGCACTACTCCATGAGCATAGCGAGAATCTGTATAGATATTAATACGTTTATCAGCAAATAATTCACAGGCCCTAGTAAGCGCTACCAATTCAGCAGCTTGTGCAGAACCATAAGGTAATAACTGAGCTTCATGCAAAATATTCGGGAGTTCTACAATAGCATAAGAGGAAATATAAACATTGTCTGCAGGGTGGACACAGCTCCCATCTACAAATATGTGAGGGGCATCCGGGAGCGGAGAGGAGGACAGATCAGGACGTACTGACGTCTCAAAGTTAATCAGTTTCAAACAATCATGCTCTTCTGGGGGCTGCTCAGAATCATTTACTGGACGCATTAGAGCCTGTAGCGCCAGCATAGGGGTGAAAGCAGGAGATTGCTGCTTAACAGTTAACCCTTCAGTGGTAGTCAAAATAACCTCATACCCGCTCAAACGCTGAGCTGTCATGTGCTGAGTAGTAAGATTTTTCAAAACATTCAATACAGAGTGGGCAGATAACAAAGTAGTCTCATGTGACAGGGTAATGGGAGTTACCAGCTGCACGGCAATTGCCGAAGCAGCCAAGGCTCGCAGGCATGCAGGCATACCCTGTACCTGAAGGGGCAATTTTTTAGAGAGGTAAGCGACCGGGCGCATTCCTCCCCCATGATCTTGAGCCAAAATGGCTGCCATTGTTACCCCTTCTTCTCTTACATAAAGATAAAACATTTTTCCATAGTCCGGCAGTCCCAAAGTGGGAGCTGAGATAAGCAACTTTTTTAAAGTGGCAAAGGCAGAGAACATTTCCTCAGTCCATTCAATAGATGCAGAACCAGGCAATTGCAATGTAGCCCTTCTCAAAATAGAATCCCAATAAGCACAGTCCGGGATCCAAGCACGACAAAAGGAGACCAGTCCCAAAAATGCCAACATTTGGGTAACTGTTGAGGGAGGAGTCAGATTAATAATGACTTGTACACGGGCGGGAGAGAGCACCCAATTTCCAGGGGACAGCACAAACCCCAAATAAGTAACTCAATCACAGCACCACTGCAGCTTTTTCAGAGAGGCTTTATGTCCATGAGAGGCAAGGTGGCAAAGCAGAGATAGAGTCTGTAGCACATTCGTGACATGTCTTAGAACACAATAACAAATCATCCATATACTGGAGAAGAGTGGAGGAACAAGGCGGATGCCACATTTCAATTGATGCTTTAAGAACTAAGGAATAGGCTGCTGGGGAATCAATATATCCCTGCGGCAGCCTAGTCCAGGTATATTGTTTGCCTGCATGCATAAAAGCCATCAAAGGCTGCGTTTGGGGGTCTACCGGCACGCTAAAAAAGGCGTTAGCCAAATCTATTACTGTAAAACATTTAGCATCTACTGGGATAAGGGTTAACAATCCAGCAATATCCGGCATCACCGGGGCTAATGGAATGACCAATTGATTTACTGCCCGAAGATCCTGGGTAAAACGGAACCCCTCCCCTTTGGGGACGGGATTCACAGGCGTATTGAAAGAAGATACAGTGGGAACAACTATCTCTGCGGCCACAAACTCAGCAATCATGGATCGTAAAGCTTCTTCTTTTGCACCAGACAAAGGATACTGCCTAGCACAAACAACCGCCGTGGGATTTTTTAATTTGGCAACATAAGGGGTACATGGAACCAACCCGGCATCGGTAGGAGAGGAGGCCCATAATAAAGGAGGGACCTGCTCCAGCACCGATGCTGTATCAACATTCTCCTGCGACAAGCTCAAAAGATAAGGGGAAAGTAAAGAAAAGGTACCGTCAGCAGCACTGACTGTAGTAGCCTCTAACTTGCATAACAAATCTCTCCCTAGCAAACTAACTGGGCAAGAAGGAATTATAGTAAAGCAATGTGTAAACAAGGAGGACTTTTGCCCTAGGGGCGTAATGGGTAATGGGGGGGGGGGGTAATCCAAGTGGGGGTTGAGGTTCTATTAATCCCTATTGAGGCAGGACCTGGCGTCAGAGACTCTTTCCAAATAGAAGCATGCAACGTAGAACAAGTAGCTCCTGTGTCTATAACAAAGGACACAGGGCACCCCCCAACCAACAAAGAACAAGGGGGGTCTTTCCATTTCTCTGTTAACTGTACCCAGGTCGGAACCATCGCCTCAGGGCAGCCCTAGGCACGACCTGTGGGAGGCTGCCATGTAATTGGAATGAGTGGGGCCTGAGATGTGGGGGCTCCGGAGCCAGGCACTGCAGGCGCCAAAGCCACTGGAGGGGGGGGGGGCGGGAGGAAAAGACATGGCTGCTGCATACGGACACTCATTCTTCCAATGTCCCTGCTGCTTACAATTAAAACATATCTGATTACGGGGCATACCACCATTCCATCGACCCCCCCACCCGGCCTCTCCCTCACCCTCTAAAGCCCCCACCTCGTCCTGGAAAAGATCCCTAATTCCCCCATCCCCCAAAACCGGCCCCCCCTCTCCACTCACCTGGAGGACAGGGCTGCTGCCATGCGTGCGACATCTTCACCTTCCCTTTCTCTCTCTGGCTCTCAACTCCAGCAAAACATCCCGCTGCTTCTTTGGACAAAATCACTTTCTCTGACTTTACTGGCGACATATCAAACCACTCATCAACCATCTGCTTTATTGCAACCTGCACCTCGGGCTGCATGGCCCCTAACAACGTCTGTATATACATAGAAGCCATCAAACCATCGGCAGGAATAGCTAACCCCGCCTCTTCTTTCCAACACTTTCTGAATCTTCGCACAAACTGAGACACTCCTTCTCCTGGTTCCTGCTGACAAGCAATAGAAGCTGCTAAATTCTGCTTAGCTCCAAACAATCGCTCAAACTCTTTCTGCACCTCCCCCCACATATCTTTAACACCTTTTGGATATTGCAAGGCACGGGCAGCAGCATCAGGAAAAGTAAAGGGATCCTCTAATATGGGCACTTTAGAAAAATCAAATGGGGTTTCCTCATCATATCCTAACACCCCTTCAATAATCAACTGGTAATCTTGTGCTGTACACTGCAAACCCCTTGTCATACGCTGCAAATATTGAATAGTAGCTGCTGGAGCCCTCATAGGATTCGGAGCAGATTGCAAAATAGAGGATAAAACATTAGAATCTAAGGGCTTAATGACCACCTGTTCACCAATAGTTAAGAAAGGAAGCTGCAAATTCCCCTCTCCAGACAAAGAGGGAAGGGTCTCCTGCTTCACATCAAGCAGGGGAGTAGAGACAGCAGCTGGGACAGAAACAAAAGAATTCTCTGGGCGATGAGGAGTTAGAATGGGGGGAGGAAGAGAAGTGGTAGGCGAGGAAATACAGGAACCCTGATTGCCTACCCCCATACCAACAATAATATCCTGAAGATGAGAAAGGGATTCCTGCAACTGACGAGCTTCTGCTGACCAACACAGGCGAGAATCACCCTCCCCCCGTCCTCAGACGGAGGGGTCCTTAACAACTCTCCATCTCGCAGGCGTACACTGTCAGCCAACACAAGCGAACCTGGCCCCTCCTGCTGAAGTCCTACCTCAGGCAGTGTACCCTTTGTTTTCAGCACAGAGCCGGAGGCTATAACCCCCCCCCCCCCCTTCCAGCAGCCAGAACCAAATCCTCCAGGGACGAATTGTCCTTCAGAGAAGAAAGAGCAGGATATAAACCAGATGCAGCAGACCGATAGGGAGGAGGAGGAAGGGAAGACTCGGGGGGGGAGGGGGGCAGAGGGGGCTGCAGAAACAGAAACAAGAGGGAGAGACGAAGAAACCTGAGACTTTGCTGCAGGGACAGAAGGGGGGCTAGGTAAATCCACAGAGGCAGATAGTCCAGTATAATAAGGAGCTAACTGCAGCCACACATTTCCACACTCCTTCATGTAAGATTTAGGCCATTTGGGATCACCGGAATAAAAAGGAAAAGCTTTCTTATCCCCCAGACACAAACCCCTGATCATGTCCAAATGCCAGGCAGAAAAACTGCCCTCCCGGGGGAAGGGGTTAGAACTGCGGAGACTCTCCGTCCACCCAGCCAGATTATCTACCCAGGGATCAATATAATAGCCCCCTGCAACCCGATTAACATAGTCTTTAGGAGAATCTGAATCTAAAGGAGGAGCTCCTGGGGGAACAGGAGTACGGCTGGAATACAAGTTCTTTTTCACAGCAGAATTAAACTTAATAAACACTTTAGGCTGAGGCAAGGCAATCACTCCCGCGGAGTTTGAGCTGGTCCCCTTACCCTGGGACTGGCCCATCCTCTAATATTCACAACAAACGCACGTCTGGCCACTGGCTTTCTGCACAGTATCTATCACAAGCGCTATATCGCTTCAAAATACAGCAGGGGCGTCTAGCCAGACTCACACAGACACACAAGCACACAGCCCTTACAGCAACCGCAGGTGAGAAAAAAATAAATTTAGCTTTTCCACCGCTACCCACCCAGGGAACAGGAAAGTCTTAATTACCACTAAACCATGCTACCAAAGCAATAGGGACACTCCCTACCAAAGGGAGAATGCCAGTTCTAATTTAAACCATGCTGCCAAAGCACAGGGATCCCTGGCCAACGGGAGTATCCGACACTTCTGACACCAAATGTAAAGGGTCTGCTTCTTGTTGGTCACTCCAGGCCAGGGAAGTCCCGAACCCTCATCTGCGGTATGCTGCTCCGGCTGGCTGGAATCCAGGGGAATAAAACTCACAGACCACACAGAAGGAAAAGTATGCAAGTTTATTCCATAGGGTGGAGGGATTGTCCGTATTTTATACATTATCAGAAGCATATTCATACGTCATCCACCCATCTTCTGGGGCCCACTATAGCTTATCAGTAACTGTGCAAATACGAGTCATCCCTGAGTAGAACAATCAATTTAGCTTAGCACAGCACATTCCTTTTCCATATATAGACATATATAGGATTCTGATTTCCCTCGTGCAGGCCTCCTGTATATGCACTTAAACTAAACATTATTATTCCCTAACAGTTTTAATACATCTTTCCAATTTATTGATATTTCTTTCAATTCTTCCACAGCATCACCTTTAAATACTATTTCAGCCATGGGTAACTTCTCTACATCTTCTGTAAAGACCGAAGCAGAGAATTTATTCAGTCTGTCCGCTATGGCCTTGTCCCCTCTTAGTGCCCCTTTGGCCCCTCTATCATCTAATGGTCCAACTGACTCTCACAGGTTTTTTGCTATGAATGTACTTGAAAACATTTTTATTATGCATGTTTGCTTCCACGGCAAGCTTTTATTCAAATTCTCTCTTTGCCTGTCTTATCAATACCTTGCGTCTTACTTGCCAGTGCTTATGTTTCCCGTTTTTGTCATTTGGCTCCTTTTTCCATTTCCTGAAAGATGCTTTTTTGGCTACCTCACCTTTAAACCATGCTGCCAGTTTTTTGGACTTCCTTCCACTTTTCTTAAAGCATTGAATACAGCTGCTCTGGGATTCCAAGATAGTATTTTTAAACAACACCCATGCTTGATGTAAATCTTTAACCTTTGCAACTTTTTCTTTTTGTTTTTTCATAACTATTGTCCTCATTTTATCATAGTCTCCTTTTTGAAAGTTAAAAGATAGTAGTGCGGATTTCCTTGCTGTCCTTCCTCCATTTATTAAATTGAACGCGATCATGCTATGATCACTTTTGCCAAGTGGCCCCAACACCCTTATCTCTTGCAACTTATCTTGTGTTCCATTAAGGACTAGATCCAAAATGGCTTCCCCCCCTTGTCAGTTCATGAACCAGCTGCTCCAAGAAGCAGTCATTTATTTCATCTAGAAACTTTCTCCCTAACATGTCCTGCTGTGACACTGACCCAGTTGATACTGGGGTAATTGAAATCACTCATTATTATTACTGTGTTGTAACTTGGGCAGAGTGTAGCTCAGTCACTCCTTCAGACATTTGTCAGGCAGAATGTGGTGGTTATTTTTGTCAAGCATTGCCACTTGGGTTTCCATGTTCTGGTGGAGACAGCCTTTGGTACAGAGATTTTGAAAGCTGCCGTGTCGTTTTCCCACGTCTGTAGCAGTCTAGCAAGACGATATGGAAGATGACATTTTACTTACCAGATAATGTCCTTTCCTTGAGTCCTGCTAGACCAGTCTAGGACCCGCCCCAGTGACCTGTTATGATTTGCTGTGTTTCTCTTTGGTGGCCCTGCGGGCTCGTATCCTGTTGACAGGCTTTCTATTTGAATATGGTTCTGTACGTAGTTATGGTTCCTTGTTCTGTTGAATCTTGTTATCCTCATTGAGATTGTGTGTGGTTAGGTATTCTTGACTACGTGCTTGGGTACAAATACTGAAGTATGCCTCTAGCTGCATTGACTGGTATAGTAGGATGAAGTCATAAGAAACCTCTGGAATATCTTCTGTGTCTCCATCTCTGCTGGTAGGGGGACACAACCCACCAGCTTTCAGTTACATTTAAGTCAGTTAGAATATAGCTTAATAGAGAAAGTAGAATAGGATTAATATTCTTTGAATATACAGAGATATATTGTTTTCTAGAGACCTTTTACAAAGAAACCTTCTTGTTAGGAGGCAATAGAACTGTGAAATTGTTTTAAATAGGTGTTAAAGCCAAGTGACAGATCAAAGGAGCAACTTGAAAGGCTCCCTCTGTCAAACCCAGGACAGTGTGAATTACCCAGGAAATTGAAGCGAGGTTGCTTTAGAAACATAGATATAAATAGGGCAACCAGAGCTCAGTGATTTTCAGTCTCGAAGGACTACCAAGAGGGGCTGCTACTGCTGGGAAGGAATCTGCACTTGTTAAGTATTTACCTGCTGGGAAATTCTCTCAATCTTGGGGGAAAGAATTTATAGTTCTATATTTAATTTCTGTTATCACTGTAATCTTGCTGTTATTATTTACTTAAGATGTTGTTCTTTCTCCATTTTGTTGTGCTTTAGTAAGCCTACCCCTGATAAGACTACTCCAGCTATCCTTGAATATAACAAGAAAAACTGTAGCTGTTAGGAAGAAAGAAATTACACTAAATGTCCTTTCAATTTGGCAACAGTAACATTGCTTCCCCCTTCCAGCTCTTGTGAATATACTACCCTAGCCCATAGACCTAGAGTTACTAATTTAAATGGTAACCTGTCTGATGCCCATCCTCTTATTCCAGAGGGGTTCCACTTGGTAGCGGTCCAATATTCAGATAACAAGTAACCCTATATGAATTTTCTCTCTTTTCAAGTTCCCTATATTAGGTATAGAATTAATGGGATTCAGATCTCATGTGGCAACTTGGTCTCATAATGTCTCCATCTCTTCAGTGAGTGTCACTGGAGGTTCTTGATGGCTGAGTGTGGAAGTGCACACAATGGGAACAGCAGGAGGGACCTGAAGTGGGATTCAAGAGGGGAATGAAGGGGAAAAATGAATCCCCCTTCAGGTACCTTTGTTATAGGTTGAATCCATCTTATGCTAACGTCTATAGCTCCAGGCCTAAGAAGAAAAAAAGCCTGCTGACCCTTTCATCTTTTCACACTAAAACTGCAGAAATTAGCAGTTTGGAGCTACGGAATAAGCTAATATCCTGACCCAGAGCTGAGACTACACAGCTAGTGACAAAACTGTCACCTGGGCCCCTTGAATGATCAAAGGGGAAAAACGAAGAACTTTATCTACAGGAACCAGGGTCAGCACACAGCTACGAAGACTACGAAGATTACCATGAGAATGATTGAGACAGGATGTCACAAGAAGAAAAAGAGAGGTCAGAGATTAAGGAGCAGATTTTGCTTGAAAAAATAGGGAACATGAAAAGAAGGAAATGTGCATATCCAATAGTAGATTTGTCTCAAGCTTAAAAATCGATATAAATATAGGGGAGAAATTTTGATAGGAAGACAGACATGGGCTGATCTCACTAGAGTGAAGCTGTCTCTGTCTCCAGGACCATTTTACTCTTAAGTCAGGTGCTTTGCTTGTTATATATGTATTGATGCTATGGATTGATATTGAAATTTGTACCTTATAAGTTAAAGCAAAGCTTGTGATGTTACAGACCTGGCAAGATAAATAAAAGTTTTTCCATGCTCTTACGGTGGCACGAGCAATTTGTTTAAGGTCCTGTATGTATGTTGGGGTTGAACTCAAACAGCCAAACAAAAATAAAATATCCCCAAATAATCGTAGGGGAAGCCCAGAAAAACCCCAACACATGGAAATTGAAGTAAAGCATGAAATAAAATACTTAGGGGTTATGTTAGATCAAAATGTTACAATATCTATCCATATAAAACAAATATCAAAAACCATCCTTTTCAAACTACGAATAATCCAACAGCTCAGACCATTCTTGACTAACAATTACTTCCGAACTGTACTACAGGACATGATCATACCTCACTTTGACTTCTCAAACAGTATTCTACATGGAACCATCAACCAACTACAAATGACACAAAATGTAGTGGAACGCATCGTCTTTAGGATAAATAGCTCAGAAAATATCACACTGATTTTATATGAACTTCATTTGTTCCCCATAGTGAGCTGAATAGAATAAAAGATACTCACAATAACTTTCAAACTAACAAAAGAAATAGCTCTCTTGTTTCTCTCCGCATTGATTAAAATCCTGTCTTCGGAAAGAACCAAAAGAAACTGCAATAAAAATACATTGACAGTCCCAACTAATTACTGCAACACAAATCAATCCACAAGCAACAGATAATTCACTTACTTCGCACCTGTTCTCTGGAATGCCCCTTCCAGACAAGCTGAGAGCAATCAATGACCTTAAAGACTTCCGAAAGGAATTAAAAACTCATCTATTCATAGAGTATTTCGGTAAAACAGATAATATCACAAAACACCGCCAACTTAACAGCGTACATATTCCTAATCAATACCCACTAACCCCATCAATTACTAACCCTGGCTGATTCTAATATCATGTATATACTTTATATGAAAATTCTGTTCTCAAGGACATACATCTTATAGTAACATAGTAAATGACGGCAGATAAAGACCAGTATGGTCCATCTAGTTTGCCCAGCAAGGTGGCAACAGTAGGTGCACCTGCCGCTCCGTGCAGGTCACCCCTCCCCATGTCTTTGTTTAGGGGTGAACTCACCACTCCGTATAGGGCACCCCTGTTTGTTGAGAAATTAGATAGTTAAGTTTTTTTAAAATTTTATCCTGTTGCTATAAAGGGATCCACTGTGTCTGTCCCATGCCATTTTGAATTCTGTCACTGTGTTTGCCCCAACCACTTCCATGTGAACTATATTTTGTTTCAGAATATAATCTTGACGTTAATTGTATATTTGCTAAACTCAGTTCAATGTAACCACACTTTTATAGATCTATTCACAAGTTTAATGTAAATGTTTCTCTTAAGTTCATTGTAAACTATCCTTGATCTCTGGAAGGGCCGGTATATAAAAACACACAAATAAATAAATAAAATAAATCGACTGGGTCAGTGTCAAAGTAGGACATGCTAGGGAGATAAAGTTTCTAGATGAAATAAATGACTGCTTCTTGGAGCAGCTGGTTCATGAACCAACAAGAGGGGACGCTATTTTGGACCTATTCCTTAGTGGCATGTAGGATCTGGTGCAAGAGATAAGGTGTTGGGGCCACTTGGCAATAGTGATCATAGCATGATCACATTTGATTTAATAAATGAAAGGAGGACGACAAGGAAATCCAACATACTCCCATTTAACTTTCAAAGGGGAGACCATGATAAAATGAGGAAAATAGTTAAAAAAAAGACTAAAAGGAGCAGCTGCAAAGGCTAAAGATTTGCGTAAATCATGGGCATTGTTTAAATATACTATCTTGGAAGCCCAGACAGGCTGTATTCCACGCTTTAGGAAAGGTGGAAGGAAGGCCAAAAAACTGCCCATATGGTTTAAAGGCGAGGTCAGAGAGGCTGTTGCAGCCAAAAAAGAATCTTTCAGGAAATGGAAAAAGGAGCCAAATGATGAAAATGGGAAACAACATAAGCATTGCCAAGTTAGATGCAAGGCATTAATAAGGCAGACAAAGAGAGGATTTGAAAAAAACTTGCCGTGAAAACAAAAATGCATAATAAAAACTTTTGAAAATATATTCGTAGCAAAAAACCTGTGAGACAGTCAATTGGACCATTGGATGAGAGAGGATTAAAAGGGGCGCAAAGGCCATAGTGGAGAGACTGAATGAATTCTTTTCTTCGGTGTTTACTGAAGAAGGTATAGGGAATTTACCCTTGCCTGAAATGGTATATAAAGGTGATGCATTGGAAGAATAGAAAGAAATATAGATAAACCTGGACGATGTATTACAACTATTTGATAAACTGAAGAGTATCAAATCATTTGGACCGGATGGTATACATTCAAGGGTATTGAAAGAACTGAAATATTCGATTGCAGAACATGTGTGATATATATATATATACTAGAACGCTTACTGTAAATAACAGATAAGACCCAGTCCTAACCATACGGTTTGGGTCTAACATATAACATATAAATACCCCGCTACATCTTTGATGGTCTAATATGTAAATAGTTCACCCAGTTACAACTCCAAGTTACCAATCCTGTTCAATGTAGCACAAGGTAGATCCGACTTGCCTTGTACAAGAATTGTTAATTGTAAACCGCACTGATATTAAAGAGCGCGGTATAGAAAAGATTTTAAATAAATAAATACTATTAGTATTCTGTGAATTATCACTAAATTCAACTGTAGTATCTGAAGAGTGGAGAATGGCCAATGTAACGCCAATACTTAAAGGGTTCCAGGGATGATCTGGGAAACTACAGATCTGTGAGTCTGACATCAGTACCAGGCAAAATGTTAGCAACTATTATAAAGAATAAAATTACTGATGATCTATATAGTCATGTTTTAATGGGAGAAAGCCAACATGGATTTAGCCAAGGAAAGTCTTGTCTCACTAATTTGTTATATTTTTTTGAAGACGTGAATGGACAAAGGTGAGCCGGTTGATATAGTAAATCTGGATTTTCAGGAAGCCTTTGACAAGATCCCTCATGAGAGGCTCTTGGCCAAATTAAAAAGTCATGGGATTGGAGGCAGTGTAGTATTGTGAGTCAGAAACTGGTTAAAAGAAGGCAGAGAATAGGGGTAAATTGCCAATTTTCTCAATGGAGAAAAGCAGATAGTGGAGTATCCCAGGGATCTGTGCTGGGCCCACTGCTTTTTAACATATTCATAAATGATCTGGAAATGGCAATAACTTCTGAGGTGATCAAATTTGCAGATGACGCAAAATTATTCAAAGTTGTTAAAACCCAAGAGGATTGTGAAAAATTGCAAGAGGTCCTTGAAAAATTGGAAGATTGGGCGTCCATATGGCAGATGAAATTTAATGTGGACAAGTGCAAAATTGTGCATCTAGGAAAGAACAACCCAAACTTTGGTTACACGGTACAAGGTACCACCTTAGAAACCACCACCCAGGAAAAAGATTAAGTGTCATCATGGATAATACGTTGAAACCCTCTGCCCAGTGTGCAGTGGTGGTCAAGAAAGCTAATAGAATGCTAGGAATCATAAGGAAAGGAATGGAAAATAAAAACAAGGATATTATAATGCCTCTGTATTGTTCCATGGTTTGACCGCACCTTGAATATTGTGTGCAATTCTGGGTCGCCATATCTTAGAAAAGAATACAGCAGAATTAGAAAAGGTACGGAGAAGAGCCACCAAAATGATAAAGGGGATAGAAGATACCCCTATGAGGAAAGGCTTAAAAGGTTAGGGCTCTTCAACTTGTAAAAGAGAAAGCTGAGGGGAGATATGATTGAAGTCTTTAAATTAATGAAAGGAGCTGAACGGGTTAACGTAGATCGGTTGTTTATGCCATCAAAAAGTAGAAAGACTAGAGGACACGCAATGAAGCTGCAATGTAACCCATTTAAGATTAATAAGAGAAAATATTTTTCACTCAACATGTAATCAAACTCTGGAATTCATTACTGGAGGATGTAGTAAAAGCTGTTAGTGTAGCTGGGTTTAAAAAAGGTTTGGACAAGTTCCTGAAGGAAATATCCATAAACCACTATTAAAGAGGACCCGGGAAATCCACTGCTTACCCCAGGACGAGCATTGTGGAAGCTGTGGACCTTGGGTACCTGACAGGTACTTGTGACCTGGATTGACCACTGTTGGAAACAGGATACTGGGCTTGATAGACCTTGGTCTGACCCAGTATGGCATTTCTTATGTTCTTATGTTCTTTTCCTATGGATGGATCCCAAAATGTCACATGATCTCTAAGGCATTCATCTCCAGAGAAGTCAAGGAGGCAGCTACCTCAGACTGTGCCAACAAGAGTTTGCAGGTACTACAGGTCCAACGAGCCTCTTGAAGGTGCAGAGTCCTTATAGGCAGAGTACAAATCTCTCTGCAGACAGTAATGACAGGACAGAGGCCTTGCCTCCATTGCATTCCAGTGCTAAACACTTAAGCTTGGGTATTCAGGCTGGAAGAGTCTCTACCTTGGCAGCAAGAGTCCTGACAGTTGTTTTGACTTCTTTCTGCCAATTCTAAGTGAAGCGTGGGAAATTTAGTTACTTCCCACCTATCTTGATTGGTCTGGAATTGTTGATAATGAAGGTGAAATTTTAAACTTGCCTATTAATTTCCTTTCCTTGAGTCCCACTAGACTAGTCAAGAACTTGCCCAGAAAAATTGATAGCCAAGAATAAAATCTTTGAGTGCATGGCTGCCCATTCTGAAGTTAATTGAGCCTAATTTTCCCCTTAGTTTCAAGTCTTATCTCGTCTGTGGTTTAATGACTAGAAGAAGTATTTGACTTCATCAGGTTTGATATTGATGGTAATTTGGAAGCTCAAGCAAAATAATTTTTTGTTATCTTTGGAATTTTTAATCCTAGGTTCTTAGCTGTGATGTAGGTATACTGAAGAGCGGAAGGCAGCATTAGCCCCTCTAAGGCGAGTGAAGACATCTCTGAGCAGAGGTATAACTCACTTTCTAAACTGGTCTGGCAGGACTCAAGGAAAGGAAATTAACAGGCAAATTTAAGGTAGATTATACACTTCCCAATTATTGTAAATCTCAAGGTTAACGTGACCAAAGTGTACAGTAAAATATGCTTCATCACAAGCACTGTTTTATTTTATGTATTTCTTTTTCTTTCTTTTAAAAGGTTGATTTTTGTTAGTAAGGAAGCATCTTTTACATCTCCGGCTAATTCTGTCAATGAACCAAGAGGTGAGATTAATATGAATTTCCTGTAATTATATAATTAGATTCCCCAGTTCTGGTATATATGTAGTAACTACAGTATACATATTAAAAATTATATGCCATTATTTGGAAAACTTCACTTTTCCCAGAAACAATTTTTAATTTCCATACATTGTACACCAACTCTGTTGAAATACTCAGCCAGGCATATATTTATGCTCAATCATCTTTTACAGTTTGCAACAATGCAATGTGTGCCTTCGAGTCAGTCCTGACTCCTGGCGACCCAGAAGCTCCTGTGTTTTCTTGGCAGTGTCACCGGATGTAGATTGCCAGGCCTTTCTTCCGAGGCAATGGAGGGTTAAGTGACTTGCCCAAGGCCACAAGGAGTGCTAGCAGGAATTGAACCCTGGTTGCTTGGTTACCAAGCCAGTGCTCTAACCACTAGGCTACTCCTCCATTTTTACAGTTTAAACTTATTTATACTCTTCTGTGTTATCTGGGAGAATGCAAAATGTTACAATATATTTATCTTATTTTAAAATTCCTTGATAAGGCTTAAATTTATTTATGTATTTATTTATTTAATTCGCTTATATACCGTGCTCTTCAACATCAGTGCGGTTTACATGGAACATGGGGTATTTTACAGTGGGGGTTAACACCGTGATACATATAACAGGTAGCTCAACTTGGATAACAGTATTAACTATTTACATTTGTAATGATAACAGAATGATATAAATGCACTCAAATATATCTAATAATGTTTTCATAGTTCTTGAAACAGTCAGTTTATTGTTTATATTGAGAATCCTCTAAACTCTTAGCAGCAGCAGCAGCAGCAGCAGGTTGCAGTACCAACATAAGAATTACTTAAAATGATGATGAAGTTGAACTTCTGGGATGATGCAAGTTCCCAAAGCACATCTACGTGTCATCTTTGGATAATTCTTTTATTGATCCAGTTAGCAAGGGAATCCTTTTTCTTCTACAGCTCTGCACAACATTCAGTATCAAAGATGACTTTTTTCAAAATAAAGGGCACTATTCAAAGCGTTTTCTGTTGGTGGAAAAAACATTATGGGGAGGCATATTCAAAACATTTTAGCTGCTTAGCAGACCTGCTAACTGGCTAAAATATGCTGACTGTGATATTTCCACAGGCTACTGAAAAAATGCCCAGAAAACGAGGGCGGTCTATGGGTGGAGCAGGAACGGTGACAGCTGCTATCCATTTAGCAGTGATATTCAGCCTTTAAACAGATAGTGTAAGCGGTTAAAGTTTGAATAGGTGAATGGTTGTCCTTACTTTAACCTCGTAGTGCCATCTGGTAGAGGTGGCGAACCCCAGACCAGTCAGGTTTTCAGAGTACCCACAATGAATATGCATGAGATAGATCTGTATACAATGGAAGCAGTGCATGCAGATCTATCTCATGCAGATTTATTGTGGGTACTCTGAAAACCTGATTGGCCTGGGGTTCCCCGAGGACTGGGTTGGGAACCACTAGCAGTTGACCAGATAGCAGCGCCAGTGGTTGGACAGCCCAGATATGCAGCAGTGGAAACTGGATATTGTCTGCCTCTAAATAGCCTGCTTAAATTAAAGTAGCAGTGGCTAAATACATTTTTTGCCTATTTGCTGCTGCTGAATATGCCTCCCTATACCTTTGGAAATAGGAGTTTAAAAATTGCCCAACCTGCTTGCAGTTAAGTCTATACATGGTTGAACTATATGCATACTTTTACCCACAGACTGCAGAGGTAGTCTGTAGTGGTAATGGCTATACGTAACTAACTTATGGAAATATGCACCAGCTAGCCCCCAGTTACTGAATCTGCATAATCTATGATACTGACTCAGACACATGAATTTCTGACCCAAATCTGACTTTATTCAGTTTATAAAGAGATATAGGAAAATACATTAAAGTCTAGATTTATTATTTAGTTACAATTAGAGCTAAGGATAGTGCAAATATTTTTTCATCATAATTCTCACAAGATAGGCAAACAAATATGCACACATTATCTCTCTGTCCCACTAAGGAAGATAACAAATATTTATATTGCACTTTGA
Organism: Ichthyophis bannanicus; assembly: GCA_033557465.1. NCBI lineage: Eukaryota > Metazoa > Chordata > Amphibia > Gymnophiona > Ichthyophiidae > Ichthyophis > Ichthyophis bannanicus. The sequence continues at coordinate 342,280,184 of CM066032.1, forward strand.
AGTCAAATGGCCTGGAGAGAAAGCTCCTTGACTGGTGCGTTGGTAAAAAGCAACAGAGAGACAGAAAGCTGTTTCTAGATAGACTTAAAGCATTCCTTTTTTTTTGAATATTTTATTTTATTTTCCACCAACATCTAACTATAATAACAACATCACACACATATCATTACATGAATTTGAAGTCACTCCCCTCCCCCACCCCCCACCCTCTCCCGTCTCCATGTGGTCGTTTCCTACTCAGCCTACATTGCTACCCATGAATTATTGAGACCTAATACAAAATCAAAATATCACATACTCGTCTTTGCTTTTGACGCATAATCATCCAGACATTTCCACTTATTTTCTATTGTTCCTGAACCTTCTGTGCTTTCCTGGGATTTGGTCAGGAAGGATCCCGTCCTTTTTCTTGGGCATCTTAGTGATTCTACTGCCTCCTGCGCTTTTTCATAGGAAGCATATAGGCAGACTAAATTCCACCAGTGGAGGGCATCCAATCTGCTAGAGTCTTTCCAACAGACCAAGATTAGCTTTAAAGCAATCGCAACCAAAATATTAAACAAGAAATGGTTTCCTTTCTCTACTGGGAGGTTGCAATAAGTAGACTGCAATATCACAACCTGCCAGGATAAGGGTGCCTGAAAATTTAGGATATTCTGGATCCTGTCCCAGACCAGCGTCCAAAATCTCTGAACGTAAAGGCAATCGAATAGCATATGTTTTAATGTGCCCAAATGCATCGAACATGACCAGCAATTTTTTCCTACTCCAGGGTCCCATCTATAAAGCCGACTGGGAGTGATGAACGCCCAATGTATCAGAAAGTATAGGGTTTGAGTTAAGGCTGCAGCCCTTGAAACTCTGTTTACTTTGGTCCATATCAGAGGCCACTGATGCAGTGGAATGGGGAGGCCTAAGTCCTCCTCTCATCTTTCCCTCGGCCCTGCAGCCAACTGTGAACAACCATCTCTTAGTGATGTATAGAACTTTGAAATCGTTCCAGCCTTGCTTACATAGGAGACAGCAGTCTTCTGTGCTCCCCAGTCTTTCAAAAGGTTTTTAACATTAATATTTGATTTTATTAAACAGTTCTTTAACTGTACCCATTGGAATAGACAGCAATCAGGTAATTCAAACTCTGCTTGTAATTCAGGAAAAGTCTTCCAGCAACGCGAACGGGTTTAAATGCCCTAGGGTCCAGACCATCTTAGTCTGCCATTTTCTCCATGATATTACTCTATGGCCAATTTTGAACTTAGGATTATACCATATGGGCATCAGTAATGAAGGAGGATTGTCTTCACCCATATACCCCGCCCAATAATTAAAAGCATCTTGTGTTGTAACTATCACCCTAAGAGCCTCGGAGGACTCAGGAAATCTCATGCCCATCAGTAAGGGGAGTGGTATGGGTGAGACCAGGCGTGCTTCCACTTCTACCCACATTGGCCTCCATCCTTTGACCTCATCCATGCACCAGAGTGCTCCTTGTTTGAGCAAAAATGCCTGATGGTACCACCTAAAGTCTGGAAATTGCACCCCCCCCCCTTTGCTCTTGTTCATTTTCAGCTTATTGAGTGCTATCCTGGGGGGTTTCCCCTGCCAAAGAAACACGGACAGCTGCCATTCCCAGGCTTTATATATCTTTGAGGGTAGAGAAACTGGCAGCATCTCAAGGATATAGTTCACCTTGGGAGTCAAGACTATTTTTATTGAGTCGAGCCAGCCCCACCAAGACAAGCATAGTGGAGACCATTTTAACGCAAAGGACTTAATCAATTCCTCAATATATTTACTATTCAGAGATATAGTCTCAGCCAGTGACGAGCAGTACTTGACCCCCAAGTATTTGATAGCTTTTGCTTCCCATACAAAGGGATAATCCTTTACAGTCTGAAAAAGTGGCCTTGTTCATTGGGAATGCCACCGACTTATTCCAGTTTATCTTATATCTGGAAATTTTTGAATATTTCCCCATTATCGCTAACACCTCTGCCACCAAATTGGGATGGATAAGTAGCAGAAGATCATCTGCATATGCAGACAATTTTACCTGTAGATCCCCAACCATGATGCCCTGGATCTTTTCTGAGTACCTAAGTGCTAACGCTAAGGGTTCAAGAGCTAAATTGAACAGTGTCGGAGATAGTGGGCAGCCCTGTCTGGTCCCACAGTAAAGCGAAAAGTGAGCGGACAGTTGTCCATTTGCTAATATACGAGCTTGTGGGTTGGCATATAACACTTGGATCTGTCTGATGATAGCATCCCCAAAGCCAAACCAACGTAAAACCCTGAACAGAAAGACCCACTCCAGCCTATCAAAGGCCTTTTCTGCATCTAAGGAGAGCCCAACCGCAGGGGCATCCGCCTGGTCCGTTATAGCCAAGAGATCCATAAGCAGATGAGCATTATCTGACGTTGAGCGCCCTGCCATGAAGCCACATTGGTCAGAGTGGATGAGGTCAGATGTTACTTTTGCTAGCCTCTGCACCAACATTGAAGCAAATAGCTTGTAATCTGTGTTCAGAAGTGAAATCGGTCTATAGTTTTCTACTTTAAGCGGATCTCTCCCTGCCTTTTCTAAGACCACAATTGTTGCCGCATTGAAGTCACCTACCATTGGGGCTTGATCATAGAGAAGGCAAAAGTATCTAATAAGATAGGGAACTATGTCCTCCTGTAATACTTGATAAAATTCAATGGGTATACCATCCGGTCCTGACGCTTTCCCCTTTTTTGAATCTCTAAGAACGGCACAAAGTTCACTTTCTGTGAGCTGTGCCTCTAATTCCGCTGCTTGTTGTGCTGTGAGCACAGGGTGAGGTATGTGCTCCAGAAACTCCTGATATGCTTTTTCATTCACCTCTCCATCAGAAGAGTACAGTCCCGAGTAAAATGCCCTGAAGGCCTCCGCTATGTCAGTAGCCTTAGTATGGAGACCCAACTGGTCATTCCGGATTGCTTCAATTTTTGTTTTCTCAACACGTGGGTTTAGAATTTTGGCCAACAAGCCACCTGCCCTATTCTGCTCCAAATAATGCCTTACTTTTTGAGCATGTATTATTTTTCCAGCCTCTGTACTTAAGATGTTATTATATTGATACCTTAGCTTCTGTAGGCGGAGTAGAATGCAGGGATCAGATCTTGTCTGAAGGAGTCACTCCCCAGCTAGAATTTGGGAATCATGCTCACTCAATCTTGCTTTCTTCTGTCTGGCCTGGTTTATCACAAAGCTAGTTATCCTGGCACGAATAAAGGCTTTAAAAGCCTCCCACCAGGCCCACCCTGCCGTATCCTCCGGAAGGTTTATAGAGACATACTCTTTAATCGCCAGTTTGATATAATCTCGAAAAGCCAAGTCCTCTAGCAAAGTTCTTTGAAAGAACCATCCAGAGCCCTTTGAAGACCCTGTTCCTACCTCCAAAGTCAAGGAAACAGGTGCATGGTCCGAAAGTATAGTGACACCTATTTCCGCCTCCACCACTGATGCGACTAGGGACTTCGAGATCAGGAAGAAGTCAATGAGTGTGACCCATGAGGCAGGGATAAAAAGGTAAATCCCTTCTCCGTGGGATGTAATACCCGCCAAATGTCTGAGAGGCCCATCTCTTGAGCTAAAGATGAAAGCACAGTGGGAGCTCGACTCGACCTATAGGACCTGTAGGGTTGCCTATCTATCAAAGGGTCCAGGACCAGATTAAAATCTCCCCCCATTATGATCTCATAATTAACCATCTCGTGTACTTCCTCTGCAATCTTTTGATAAAAGGATACATCATCGCAGTTAAGGCCATATACATTTTTTATGCCAATCTTTTGTTCCCCAATTTGTACTAGGACCTTCGCCCATCTCCCACCAGGATCAGCAGGGAAGTATTCAAACGTCGGCTGTAGCAACTTCCGTACTAGAATTATTACCCGGTTCTTCCTTTGATACGCTGCAGCATAGCCTGCCAGCACATATTGCCCTGTTCCCAGCTTCCTTGCCTCATCAGCTGACAGATGAGTCTCCTGAAGTAGGACTACATCTGCCCCTTCTTTTTTGCAATATAATAGGATTTTTTTCCACTTAATTGGATGATTGATTCCCTTTACTTCAGAGAAAGCACCTTAAGTAAGCCCATTGCGCAGATTTAACATATACACCAGCTCAAACAGACTGTAATCAGTAGGTTCAAAAATCATGATTTGCATCCTATTCCAAATGTACCGCCATGGAGACAATCCCACCCTAAACATCAAGAAAAACCTTAGGTAAGCCATCAAGTTGCAGGGCTACCACTTGACCTCCCCTCTCATGGACCCATTTACTCCCTCCCCAAGCATACAAGACCCATATAGGCGAGACCCTTCCCATGCATACATACAGATAAAACATATAATAAACATTTTTACCCTCAACCTCCCCCCCCCCCTTTGATTCGGCAAGATCAAATAGGAAGACACTAACTTAGCGCTTCAGCCCCAACCACCCCCTGCCTCTCACTGAAACAAAGAATATATTGTCAATAAACACCAAGTTAAGATGACAGAGAGCTTCTGTTCTTCCAGCTTCCCAGATCAAAAACATCTCTTACAGAGATCCTCCACATGTCTGCTTTCTGTCTCTGGTTTTCCTCGTCGGGTCTCAGCGCATCAGCATGGCTTCTTATTCCTCTATAAAGGAGAGCTAGGCCTGAGGATCCTCAAATGTTCTGGTCTGGTTATTGTGATAAGGAAGCTTATCATAGCTCAGGTAGGAGCTATAGAAAAGATGATGTGACTCTGAACAAGCAACCTGTCAGTTTTGGTAGAAGTAAGAAAACAGAGTTTTCACATAAAAGACTACCAGTCCCAGAATGCACCAGGTTTCCAGCAGCCATGAGAGGGGCTGAAGTGAGAAAACGTGTGTGCAATCAAGAGAGCTATGAGGTAATCCCTAAGCACTCATCTAAAAGGGCAGAGCCTGATTCAACACAGCTGCGCTGTGTTAGGGAGGAGCACACATTAAGACAGAATAAGAATAGAGCTTATTCTTCAGATAACAGCTTCAGGAAGAGCTTCAGACACAGATACAGCAACGGCTACAAGCTCAAGCACCAGTATCACCTGGAGAAACAGAAGCCAAGCCAAGCGGATAGAGAAAGAAGGAAACTCTCTGGAAGGAAGAGAAGAAAGCCCATTGGAAGGTCTGGGAGAGTCCAGGGCAGTACCCATACTGGGAGGTATTCCAAGTGCCAGCAGAGTCCATTGGACTGGAGTCAGCCAGAGGAATCGAACGGCAGAGATAGGAATCACCAGTGGCTACCTGGAAAAGAGAAGACTGCACGTGGAAAGGACTTTCAGACCTATGCCAAAAGGTATGTGAGGGAAGATCCAGTGTCCAGGGATCAAGATTGGAAGGCTGGACGTCAGAACTGGATTACATACTGGCCAGGATATACAGAGAGGAATTATGATAGCAGGAGAGCCTCAGATATGAACACTGATCCAGACCCTATCTATAATAGTGAATGGCAGCAAGGGAATAAGCATTCTCATGATAGTGCCTTATGGAAAGACTCGTCTGTGCCAATGTATGATAGTGACCCTATGCTGATTGATGAAGGGGGAGATACAGCAGATGAAACTATTCATTACATGGACTGTTCTCCATCTAAATGCTATTGCTAGCTTTCTGTGAGCAAACACATCAGCCATCACAAAGAAACCTAACTTTGTTCTTTATTTCCACTGCAAACAGCTCTTAAAGCAGGATTTGGGTTCACACAGTAGCAGCCAGCCAGCTAAAGGGTTTCAGCTGGTCAATTGATAGTAATTAAAGCTGCACCTGATTGTGTGTGTGAGCAAGGGAGAATCACTGCTGGGATCTGCGTGGAAATTAAGCAGAAGTTAACCTAACCAGCAAAGTTTATTCATTTCTTTGTGCCTTTTTATTTGGTAATTATTTGCTAAGAAAACATTAGCTAATTGCCTGACAAGCTGAAGGTTGTTTTCTGATTTGCTTTGTGACTTTATGTTATCCATTTAAACACTGCAAGCAAGTAACCTCATTTATATTGCTAACAAGCATACTTGTGCTGGGTGAATTAAACCCCATCAATAAAAGAAGTATTTTATTGGCTTTAACCACTGGTTTCACAACTCAATTATTGTCTTCAGCTGTGTTTGGGAGTGAATGAAGTACATTACCCACAATACCTTGCAAGAATCATATGAATATATGCATCGTCAAGATTGTGTAAGTTCTCACCCTAGGCAGCCGTCTGACATTATGCAATGTCACCCGAAACCTTGCGTGGAAAAAACAACCCATACCAGGCCTGCAGTTGTTGAAGCCGTGGTCTAAGCGCCAGCATTCACTTCCATCTCTCTACAGTTGTTTTGTTGAAGTCCGGAAAGAAAGCTATGTTTTGGCCTTCAAACTTCATTGGAGCCAGGACTTTTGCCACGGCCATTATTTGTACCACTTGTTGATGGCGCAGTACCCGCATGATAATTGGCCTCGGGGACCGCGTTTGAGGGCCTGTCTGCATAGGGACGCGATGTGCCCGTTCAATCTGAAACGGAAATCCAAATTCCAGCCATAGCAGCTATGGTATGTTTTTTACCAGGAAATCCATCATGTTCCCACCTTCTGCCCCCTCCGGCACTCCGATAATCGGATATTGTTCCTGCGTGTCCTATTGTTAAGGTCTTCCAGGTTGCGTTCCAGCGTGGAGATACGCTTGCAGTTAATCACAGTCTGCTTTAGACGGTCTTCATGCGCTTCCACTTTAGCCTCGATCCCGACCATCTTTTCCGATAAACATGAATCTGCTCTTTTAGATCCTTCAGCTATAAAATATCGGCCTGAACTCCACACAGCGTCTCCCCATTTACCGCAACCATCTCTCTTACTGCTTGGATCTCCGCGAGAATTTCTTGCATGCCCTCCATGTTTTCATGCATGCCCGCCGCCTTTTGTGGCGAGGGGGGATCAGGCTTCGATCTCTTAATGCCAGCTTTTGTGTTGGTAGCATAATCCAGCCGGGTAGGCTTGCCGGCAGCCATTTTGCCAAATTTCTCTTTGGGAGAACCTTCTGTGTCGTTTGCTTGGGGAGAATAGGATTTATAGCAGGATCTTCGGGAGAGAGAAAAATTAAGCGGCCATCTTCCACTCTTTCAGGCTCCGCCAAACTTAAAGCAACTCTGGTGCAGAGTTCACCTTATTATGGCGAAACCTTTTCAGACTCCATCTTGTTTGGCTAACTTGTGCAGTTTGCATCTGCACCCTACAGGTCCTACAGCTGGGAAGATGGTGGAGGATTGAAGAATGTACAGTAGATCCCAAGGCGAAAACAATAGGGTGGTCGATTTTCAAAGCCATGTACCAGTGCTTTATCAGTGGATATGTGCTTTTATAAAACTGATGTACCTATAAGCAGATAAAAGTATGTGTGTGCTGCTATTTGATGCTTATTTGTACCCACTGTAAATGTGAATGAGTATTCTTCCTGGAATGATTTTCAAAGTGCCCAATAGATTCATATTAGCTTGACGGTGCCAGTTATAAGTTGAGCCCAGGGATAAGATAAAGATATCCATCTCTACTGATACCCCTGAAAGATATGGAGAAAAGCTGAAGTATGTTTATGGAACAAACTCCCCCCTAGTCTGTGGAACTGGCAACAAAGCCTGCTGTTTGGGATATGGGGTGTAAATTAGAAAAAATGAGACTCTTCCAAAAAACATCAATGAAAGTTTCTCTGAGGACAAGCAGAAACTGCAGTCCTCGCAATTGGCTGATATCATATCATGGAGCTCAGGACAGAGAGGCTATAAACGCTACAAGAGCTTTCTAGAGTGGTATTCTGCGCATGTGTGGGACTTACTCTGTTAGTATTGTTGCACGTGGCCATCTCATTTTTTTCCACAGAGCCCAATGGTTGCCATTCTTCCATGGGTTTTCAGTGAGTATCTGTTCCAATTTTAAAAAAGCATCTTTTCATATTGGCCCTCTCTGTTTTCACTCTCTTTCCCTCTTAGAAAAATCATAGCTAGGTTTTTTGTTGTGTTTTTTTTTAAATTGTTTTCATCTCTATTGAATTTTAACATTTACAGTGTATAAAGAAATAAAAAGGAAAATAGAAAAAGCATAAACAAATATGAATAAATACATTTATATAAAAAGAAATCTGGGGCAAAACAAAATGACTTCATAAATAGTATTAGTTCACAAAATAGAGAATCCAAGAACAGAGGAAAGCTAATATCAAAATCATAGTTGTCAGTATAAACAAGGAAGTAAATGAGAAAGGGACAACCTCTTCAGGGGTATGCCAGCTCTCAAAACCCTTATAGCCTTACCAGCACCCTCCCAGTTGTGTTGCCCTTGTAGATGCTAAGTTACTGAGAATAGTCCATTATCTGTAAAATTCTGTGAGTGAGCAGAATCCTGGAAAAAACACATCACCTTGATACAGCACTTTACATACACAAAGAAATCTTAGGCTAAATAATGCTGATAATGCAACAGTACCTTGCTTTTAGTTAATATCCCCCTCTCCCTCCCCTTCACTCCCCAAAAATATCTGTTCATCTGAGACAGCTTAAAATATCAGGAAAAACAAAATCATTAGTCCTGTAAAGTTCACATCTATATCTTTAAAGAAGATCTTAGCTGTCCAGATTTTGTTAGTCCAGAACCTAGGTCACTAGGAGTGTATCACTAGATGAATGTTCCTCATGGGAAACGTCCAAAAGGCCACTTATATCCAGCTTGACATAAGATACCTCAAACTCCCTCAGCATTTCTTCTAGGACTCCCTTCATTCCTCACAGGAATTCCTGTTGAGATATAAAAGGCACCAGTTGTGAGCAGAATGGATTTGTTTGGGACCTTAAGAACATCCCTGTAGTATGTGAGCATTTCTCTGGGGTAATGAGAGGAGTCTTGTTTGTTTGTTTTTATTATATTACATTGCTAGCTCTCTGACTGGGAGCTCTTGAAAGGGTTTTTTGTATATTTTTTAAAGCAAGGTTACTTTCTTTTTGGTGCTTTAGGGGAACTTTCCTTGAGCACAGTAAGTTGCTGAACTCTAGTAACCTCCTCAGGTTTAGAAACTGCTAACACCTAATCAGGAGTTAGTGGGCCTGATTTCCTGAGTGCAGTTGAGGCCTGCATAAAAGGCTCCAGTGCCCTGCCCTGTTGAGGCTTTCTTAACTAGGGCTCTACAGATCAACAAACAGTAAGGATTTGAGGGTTTGTTTGTTTGTTTTTATTATATTACATTGCTAGCTCTCTGACTGGGAGCTCTTAAAGGGTTTTTTGTATATTTTTTAAAGCAAGGTTACTTTCTTTTTGGTGCTTTAGGGGAACTTTCCTTGAGCACAGTAGGTTGCTGTACTCTAGTAACCTCCTCAGGTTTGGAAACTGCTAACACCTAATCAGGTGTTAGTTCCCTCCCTACCCACCCCGACTCCCACCCACCCCTAGTGAGCAGCATTGCTTTATAGGGCACCTCCCCCTTTAACAAATCACAGAGAATTGGACCAGCACATTTTGAATATAATTAAAGAGATTTAACTGCTTTTTCTCTGAAAGGACAGCTGGGAAACCGGCTGGTACTTGGTAGATCTCTCTCTTTTGCTTTAACAGATACCTAAGCTCCACGAACAGAACAATGGCTGGGAAAAATCATATTGCTAAAGCTGTTGCCCCTGTTACAGCTTCTGCCTCGGTCCAGACAGAGGTCCTAATGCCAGTTGAAGGACCAGTTCCATGTGCAGGGTGCCTGCATGCTGAAGCTCTGAGGAAACAAGTGGAGGAACTCAGAGAGGAGGTGGCGAGGCTGAGGAGCATTCAAGACAGTGAGAAGTACATTGATGAGATGCTTCTTGCAGCAACCAAGCTCTCCAGCACAGGAGAAGATGGGTGCCAACAGAATGTCGATGGTTGGACACAAGTCACCAGGGCCTGCAAAATCACCAATCCAACTTCTCCAGCCCTTGAATTGAAGAACCATTATGCAGCCCTGGAAGTGGAGGAGGTGAAAGCATCCCTGGAAAGGGAAGAACCAGAGTTCAAGTACCCCAAAGTTGCAGAATCAGTGACCAGAAGGAAACGAAGGGTAGTGGTGGTTGGAGACTCTTTTCTGAGGGATATTGAAGCGTCCATCTGCCGACCAGACTTGATGTCCAGAGAGGTATGCTGTCTGCCTGGTGCCAAAATCCAAGATGTTACGGAGAGTTTGCTGAGACTCATCAAGCCCACTGACTATTACCCAATGTTGCTAATCCATTTTGGAACAAATGATACTGCCAGGTATACCTTCGAACGTATCAAAAGTGACTTCATGGCTCTGGGACAGAGGGTGAAGCAGTTAGGTGCACAGGAAATGGGTAACAGGGGTAACATATGGAAAGCAGTGTGTATAAATGCCCGTAGCATGGGAAATAAGATCCCTGATGTTGAAGCTTTGGTGGGAGTGGCTGACTTGGATTTAGTGGCAGTTACAGAAACATGGTTCACAGAAAACTATGACTGGGATGTAACTATACCTGGCTATACTTTATTCAGAAAGGACAGGGTAGGAAGAAGGGGAGGAGGAGTGGCACTATATGTAAAAACTACTATTAAAGCTTTGGAATTACAGAGCTTAAAAGGGAGAGAGGAGGCATTGTGGGTTAAACTAGAAAGAGGGAAAGAGAAATCTATTTGCATTGGTGTGATATACAGACCTCCCTCACAAGAGGAAGAGGTGGACAGAGAGTTAATTGAAGACATACGCAGCATTGCTAGGAAAGGGGAAGTGCTACTGATAGGAGATTTCAATATGCCAGATGTTGATTGGCACATTCCTGCTGCAGTATCATCTAGAAGTAAGGAGATCCTGGATTCTCTACAGGGAGAACTATTCAGGCAATTGGTAACAGACCCCACATGTGAAGGGGCCATACTGGACTTGGTGCTTACCAATGGTGAAAGTGTTTCTGATGTTGTAGTGGGAGATCATTTTGCATCCAGTGATCACCAGATGGTGTGGTTCAGTATTAGGACTAGGGCTGTTAGAATCCATTCCAAGGTGAGGATCTTAGACTTTAGGAAGACTAACTTTGCGAAGATGGGCCAATACCTCAGGGAGTCGTTAGTGGGATGGGAACAGCTGGGGGATGTAGAAAAACAGTGGGCAAAACTGAAAGGGGGTATTTTAAGGGCAACCAACCTTTTTGTTAAAATGGTAAATAAAGGCAAAAGGAAAAGGAGACCGCTATGGTTTTCGAAGGAAGTAGCTGAAAAAGTGAAGAAAAAGAGGGAGGCCTTCATGAAATACAAGAGATCACAGAGAGAGGAAGACAGGCATCTGTATTTGGAAAAACTTAGAGAAGCTATGAAAGTAGTCAAGAAGGCAAAGATTCAAAAGGAGGAGGAAATAGCCAATGCAATAAAATGGGGGGATAAGACATTTTTCAGATATATTAGTGAGAAGAGGAAGGGCAAAAGTGATATTGTCAGACTCAAGGGTGCAGGGGGGGAATAGGTAGAAGCTGATAAGGATAAAGCGGAATTGCTTAACAAATATTTTTGTTCTGTGTTCACAGATGAAGAACCAGGAGCAGGACCTCAGAAAACACCCACAAATAGGAACAGAAGCGAGGGACATCTTGAACAATTTTCAGAAGACTGTGTTCGTGAGAAACTAGCTCAACTTAAAGTAGACAAAGCGATGGGACCGGATGGGATACACCCTAGAATACTGAGGGAACTTGGGGATGTTCTAGCAACTCCACTGACTGACCTTTTCAATGCCTTGTTGGAGTCGGGAGTGGTGCCAAAGGACTGGAGAGAGGCTCATGTGGTGCCTTTACACAAAAGCGGAAGTAAGGATGTGGTTGAAAACTACAGGCCGGTTAGTTTAACTTCGGTGGTGAGTAAATTATTGGAAACGCTGCTGAAAGAGAAAATAGTGAGGTTTCTGGAGTCCAGCGGATTACAGGATCCGCGGCAGCATGGATTCACAAGAGGCAGGTCTTGTCAGACAAATCTGATTGATTTCTTTGACTGGGTGACCAGGGAGTTGGACCGAGGGAGAGCTCTAGATGTGGTGTATTTAGATTTCAGTAAAGCCTTTGACACTGTTCCTCACAGGCGACTTATAAACAAACTGAGCACCCTAGGGATGGACCCTAAAGTTACTGCTTGGGTTAGAAATTGGTTGGGTGGGAGGCGACAAAGAATACAAGTAAATGGAGCTCACTCTGAGGAGAAGGATGTTACCAGTGGTGTGCCCCAGGGATCTGTCCTTGGTCCGATTCTTTTTAACATATTTGTTAGTGATATAGCGGAAGGGCTGTCGGGTAAGGTTTGCCTCTTTGCAGATAATACCAAAATCTGCAATAGAGTAGACACCCAGGAAGGTGTAGATAACATGAGGAGGGATCTAACTATGCTTGAAGAATGGTCTAGAATTTGGCAGCTGGGATTTAATGTTAAAAAATGTAAGGTCATGCATTTGGGCTGCAGCAATCCAAGGGAGCAATACAGTATAGGAGGTGAAGTACTTTTGTGCACTAAAGAAGAGCGGGACCTAGGCGTGGTTGTGTCTGATGATCTTAAAGTAGCTAAACAGGTAGAAAAGGCGAAGGCAAAAGCTAGAAGGATGTTTGGGTGCATACGGAGAGGAATGGCTAGCAGAAAAAAGGAGGTGATAATGCCTCTGTATAAGTCTTTGGTGCGACCTCATTTGGAGTATAGTGTGCAATTCTGGAGACCGCACCTTCAAAAGGATGTGAACAGGATGGATTCGGTGCAGAAGGTGGCTACTAAAATGATTAGTGGGCTTCATTATAAAGCATATGAGGACAGACTTAAGGATCTTAATATGTACATACACCTTAGAGGAAAGGCGGGATAGAGGTGATATGATTGAGATGTTTAAATACCTCTGTGGCATAAATGTTCAGGGAGAGAGCCTCTTTCAATTGAAAGCAAGTTCTGCTACGAGGGGACATGGGATGGGGGTGAAGGGAGATAGATTCAGGAGTGATATGCGGAAATATTTCTTTACAGAAAGAGTAGTGGATCCATGGAATAGTCTCCCAGTGGAGGTGGTAGAGATGAGGACAGTAACTGAATTAAAAAAAGCATGGGACCAACACAGAGGATCTCTAAAGGTAAAAAGTGGACTGTTGTAGTTGTTGATATGGAAGGACAGACTAGATAGGCCATGTGGTCTTTTTCTGTCATCATGTTTCTATGTTTCTATGAAAAGCCACATGGACCTTCAGTCCAGGAACATCATTGAAACATTGCCAACCTTGTGGTTAGGGGTTGTTTTGTTGCACTGATTGCATTCTACAACGGAGCTAGCTTAACTGTGGAGGGCTTCCTACCTATGAGTTATAATTCCTTTTGGGGTTTCTTTTGAGATTCATACTTCTTTGGTCCATACAGCAGGATCTGCATGGCTCAGTGCCTCAGTTCTCCAACACCTCAAGTCCACATGGTGTCAACTCTGTGGTTGGTGAGCTTCCCATTGCAGTGCTATTCTAGGAAAATGCAGTGTCCATATCATCAGAGCACTGCTGCATGTCATACACACCTCGCCACACTAGCTGGAGAAGCATATCATGCCCATCTGGGCTTAGAAAGACTTCAGCATCTAATGGAACTACTGCCCCCATATCAAGCCCTACCTTGGATGACACCTTCTGTGTCAGGGTACCTAAAGCAGCAAATTGCAGCATCATGGGCTAAATCAAGGAAACTCCCCTGTTAGGGAACAGTGGGGTAGATCTTAATATGACAATCTCTACCAGCCCACTTGGACCTGGAGCTTAGTGCACCCGCGGTTTTTCGTTGGATCTGTTCTTTACTCGATTTTTTTTGCAGTGACCTGCCCCTGCATCGGTGTATTGAATGACGTTGGCTGTTTTTATTCGGATGTATCAGAAGCGTAAGATTTTCATCTGCTTTAAGAAATACATGTGGAATGAGAGGCTGATGTTTGTCATTGTGCATGACATTCACACCCATGAAATGTGCCCAATGTGCTATGGGCCCAAACACAGTATCCCTGTGCCACCTATCAAAAGACAATACTCGGGGGTTCATTTGGTCAACAGCAAAAGGCAAAGCTCTTTGGTTCATATAAGACTGATTCAGATGCATTGATAGAATCCACCCCCATGTGCTCTGGAGTTGCAGTGGATGCAGGTGATGCATTGTATAATGTTGGACATCGGATGGGATGTCCAGGCCCCTTGCTTCCTTGGCTCTATGCGAACACTCCAATCCAGATGTCCAAGCCAGTCCAGGGTTTGGTAAGAGTTCCCAACAAACAGTTTCCCAATGCTGCATTTATCAAGAGCGTGTTCCAGCTGTGGGAGTTCCCACTAAAGTTCAACACTCATAACACTGTGCTTACCTTAGCAACAGTGCCATGTTGTGTCTTTACTTCAAAAAGTACAAAAACAAATATAAACATCCATATGAAGTTCGACAAAAGCGCAAGTAAATTCCTCTATATCTCCTCTTGGAAGTCCACAGGTAGGAAGCCCGTATCCTACCTCCCTCCAACAAATGAACAGTCTTTCTTCTGTTAGCAGTGGTACCATATAAATCCACAGCTCTAGCAGCTGTGTTAGCAGCCCCCCCTCCATTCCTAGAGGTTTCACATTACTCACCTGAAATCTCCCCATGGGGTGAACCATTCACTGCTCTGGAAACAAATTACCTCCTTGGGTTCAGAAGATGCTTGTTCCTCATAAGCCAGAGTTTCCATCAGCTCTTCCTGGTCTTCTGCTCCTCCTTCTAACTCAGTCTGAATCACAGGGACACTTTCAGCCAGGGACAGGCAACCCCTCCCCCTCCCAGCCTCTTTTTGGTTCCAGAGAATATTGCCTTGTAAGCCAAGGATACTGGGCTTGGTCCAAAGCCTGCCGTGTCCTGGGGGACTGGCTCCGTCCCTTCCAGGCTGGTGTCAGAGCTTGAGCCTTCCTCCTTTCTGGCGGGCAGGCTGGGTTTTTGTCAGATCTGCAGGTTCCAGGTTTTCCCTGTGGTCGCAAAGGTCCCTGCACTAGCCCAAAGGTTTTCTCCCTTCGGATATTGCCTAACTGATCATCTCAGTTGACATCGAGGAAATATCAGTTAACCAAAAGCATTGATAGAAGCAGTCAGGGCAGACCATTATTGAAGTCTCATCTGTTGCATGTAATAGCGTCCTCTGTATCAGTACCAGCATCAAGGGATCTTGATTCCGAAGGTCAAGGGAAGAGGGGGAAGCATCATATCAGCTCTCATCAGAGCATGATACTGGGAGTAAGGAGAGCGAGGCAACTGTCATCCATCCTTCCAGACATCCCCACCGAGAGGAACACTTATCATTGCACAGGTCTAGAGGATCGCATCGGGGCCTGGGATCTAGTTACTGAAATGTCGCATGTGACCAGGCGGATATAGCCTCTTTCGAAACCCTAGACGATGTTGACATCAGCAGTTTTGGAGGAGGGGTTTGACAGGCTCAGGAGCTGCTGAAACACCATATAACTACTACCATTACTACTACTTGTCATTTGTATAGCGCTACAAGGCATGCAAAGTGCTGTATGGACACATGTAAAAGACCAGTCCCTGTTCATCAGAGCTTACAGTCTAGTCAAGACAGACAACACAACAGCTGAGGACAAAGACAAATCTAGTGGAGTGGCAAGGAAACTCATAAGAGACCAACAGGGATCATAGATCAGTACTGACTGCATTGGCTGAACTGCCCTTGGCATTGATGTCTATCTTGGAGTTCATGGACATACTTGACGGTATGGAATTGATATTGGGACATCGGCATCGTACCTACAAAACTGGGAACTAGAATATGATAAGGTACACATGAGTGGTGAACAAGAGTGAGGGGCATCAGGATTCAAAAGCAGCCGCAAAGAGGTGGAGGCCCCATAATCAGCACTGGCAGCTAGTGCTACCAATGTGGTTAGCCGCCGGTGCTGAACAGTAAACCTAGATATTCAATGCCTGGGTCATATCCGGTCTTCAGCATTGAATATCTGGGCAAGCTGCTTTTGCCGATCGATAACCAGGCAGCAGCAATATTGAGCCAGGGTTACCAAAGGGTTAGCATTGGGGCACGTAGAGCCAGCAGCTGTGGGTATTCAGCGGCACTAGCTATGTTAGTGCCACTGAAATATCCCATTCACCACGATAAATGTAGTTAGCAGCCCTGAGATTTTAACCTAGATTTGATTAGGGCTAGAGAAGGAACCCGATGTACCGACCCAGATAGTTTGTTCCAGGCATATGGAGCAGCAAGGTGGAAGGAATGAAATCTGGAGTTGGGAGTGGTAGAGTGGGCATAGATAAAAGAATTGGCTAGAGGAGTGGTTTCTGAGGACGGGTGTAGAGTGAAATAAAAGAGGAAAGATAGTGGAGAGCCGTAGAATGAATGTACTTGTAGGTCAGTAGGAGAAGTTTGAACTGGATGCAGAAACAGGAAGCCAGTGAAGCAACTTGAGAAGGGGGATAACATGGCCATAGCGATACGGGTGGAAGATAAGCCATGCAGCTGAGTTTTGAACAAATTGAAGGGGAGAGAGATGATTCAGAGGGAAACCAGTGAGGAGCAGGTTACAATAATCAAGATGGGAGTTGACTAGAGAGTGGATAAGAGTCTTAGTAGTGTGTTCATAAAGGAAGGGACAAATTATGCTGATGTTATAGAGAGAAGTGACAGGTTTTAGTTTTCTGTTGGATGTATGCATCACTGAGACACAAGTTTGCATTGGAGTCTAGGCCCCATTAGATAAGAATGGCCTCCAAAAAAGCCTTGTCTGCTAGCCAGGTTTATACTAATGGGAAGCCACCAGAAATATTAGGGAAGTAATTGATTCAATGTAACAAAATTTATGACAAAGAGAAGGAGTTATTTGCCTTAATATTATTTTATCAGTGACCCTAAAGTGTACTCAATTATTTTGAGAAGGGAAGAGATGTGAATGGAGTTTAAGTTCCAAGGCCTCTCAGTGTATACTGGTCTTATTCAATGAACCCTGAAATTGAACTCCAAGAGTTGAAAGTGAAATGCTGTAAAATTCTTGGATTTGTGTGACCACTGTCTGCCATAAAGCAAAAAGTACCACTGTAAAGTATACAAACAGGCAGAGGGGTTACACAGATGCTGATATATTTAAAAGATGGGGAAGCTATAGAACTAAAGAACATGCAAGGAGATAAACTTAAAAGCAATATCAGGACACACCCTTTTTCATAGAAAGGATGGTGGATGCCTGGAATGCCCTCGCAATGAAGGTGGTGGAAGAAAAAACAGTGGCAGAATTTTAAAAACAACAACAAAAAAAAATAGGATGAACATAGATGATCCTTATATTGCAAGAGGATTGAATCAAAGAAAACTTAAATAACTTTTACACTTTAAAAAAAATAGAGGAAGGTAACTTCCACGGAGTGGCAAGTACAATCCTAAACAAATGCTTAGGGGAATAATTTGCATGAAAAGGCTATTACAACCCTAAACAAAGGCATGGGGGGGGGGGGGGAGGTAAACTGCACTGAATGGCAGGTACAGTCCTAAACAAGGGCATAGAGGGGAGAACCTGCATTTAGAGGCATGTACTGTCCTAAACAAAGGCATAGAGGAGAGTAATCTGCACTGAGCAACAGGTATGAATTCTAGCCATATTACTAGCAGACTGGATGGACCATGCTGGTCTTTATCTGCCATTTACTATGGAGATCATTTTAGAAGGGCTAAAAGTGATTCGGATGTGCCAGTGACACCAGCAATTGTACAAATACCATTTTGGAAAGCCTACGACAGACGTGTACTGCACAGACATGCCCATTTACACATGTTTCTGAGAGTGGTGCTCCGGTGATGTGTCCAGGCAGGGCGAGGGCATGTCAAAGATGCACACCCAGAACTTATTTTAGCATCGTCCGGATACGTTCAGGGTGTTGACTTTGCACATGCCATGCTTGACCTGCAAGAAAGGTGGACTAAGCAGGGGACTTTGCTGTCTGCTTGGAGTCGCTGCATTATTAGTGATTGTCCCTTGAACCTCTGACCTGACTGTCATCTGTGTGCATGTAGGTGTCCTGACAGCAACCCTCCCTGTGTCTCTCTTGTCCAGTGTCTGACTGCATCCCAAACGTTCCCAGACCTCATCCCATATATCCCAAGTCTGCAGCCCCAGTGTACCAAATTCGCTCCCATGCCATGTCTGTTGTCTATGTGCCTAAGTTTCCTATGAGCTGTGCATTAAGTCCCAGAGAGTTGTGCCTGTGTGGGCTGATGCTCTGTGTTTGTGCCTGTGTGGCTCCCTCTGCTGACAGTTTGTTTTTAATTGACTTTCTTTAAGAATCCAGCTACCTCAGTGATTCAGAAAAAGCAAGGTTACTTACCTATAATGGGGGTACTTCGTGGACAGCAGGATAAGTCAGCCACACCTGGTGACATCATCTGATGGGGCCATCCAGACGGAAGTGCTTTCTGAGAATGTGCCAATGAGGCCCTACCCACTACCCGCCCCTACCTGGGCCAGTCTATCCCCAGCAGAGACCCGCAGGTAGGAAATCAGGTGTCATGGAGCATGCATGGCTCCTTCATCCTAGGAGAGGTAGGCAGGAATGTGTGGCTGACTTATCCTGCGGTCCATGGAGAACTCCTTTATAGATAAATAACCTCACTTTCTCCATGGACAAACAGGCTGCGTCAGCCACACCTGTTGACTCCATAGCTGCTGCCAGTAGGCCTGAGGGTGCTGTGGTAGGATGAAGTGAGAGGTCAGTTTCATGACATAACAATGTTTTATTGCGTACGAGCATAGAGAGCCCATAACATTAACAACCAATTGGAACTAAACAAAGTGTGACAACAACATGCAACAAGTGAAAACAACATTGTAACATGTGACGACAACGTACTAAGGGCTGCAGTTCAACTAGAGGGTGCAGGGGAACTATGAACCGACTGTGTGCTGGTCCCCATCTGGTTCTGGGACGGCCATGTTGAGGATGGAGTGGCCGAAGGCACTGTCTTTGTGTGCAAGTACATCTAGGTAGTAGTGCCTTTGGAAGGTGCTAATGGAGGCCCAGGTGGCTGCTTTATAGATGTCCTTTACTGGCACGGCTTTAAGGTTCACCTGAGTGACTGCTATGGCCCGTAGCTGGTGAGCATGGATGGTCCCCGGCAGTTGTGATCCTGCCTGCGGGAAGCAGAAGGCTATGCAGGTAGAGATCCACTGTGAGAGTGTTCTCTTCGTGATTGGCCACCCCGACATTTTACAGCTGTCTTCTGCTCCGGAGAGGGTCAGTCTTCTTGAGGTAGATCTGTAGTGCTCAACCGCAGTCAATGGTGTGTAATCGTTGGTGTTCTGGCATAGATTGCAGCTGCGGATAGAAGATGAACAGCACAATGGCTTGGTTTATGTGGAAAGGAGATGCCACCTTTGGAAGGAATTTGGGGTGTGCACAGAGTATCGCATGGTCTGAGTAGATCTGGGTGTAGGGCAGGTGGGCAACTAGTGCCTGCAGTTCGCTGATCTGTCTGGTGGAAGTGATGGTGATGAGGAAGAGGGTCTTCCATGTGATATACTTGAGGAGTGAGTCCCTCATTGGCTCAAAGAGGTCCTGCATGAGCTGTTGCAAGACTAGGTCAAGGTCCCAGGGTAGCACTAGCTGTCAGATGGGGGGTTGCAGGTTGGCAAGGTCTGTTGAGGTGGTCGTGGAAGGTTGCAATGGCAAACAGGTGTACCCAAATGGAGGGCTTGAGTTCCGTGCTGGCAAGTGTGATGAAGTAGTGGAGGACAATCAAAATGGGGCAGGAGAAGGGATCCTGACCCGAGGCTGTACTCCAAGCATCGAAGCATCTCCACTTCAGGCCATATGATTTCCATGTGGAGTTGCACCTGGCAGCGAAGATGAATCATTGCACTTCCGCGGTGGAGGGAGGACAGCCTCATCCTTTCATCCTCCAGGCTGTTGGTGCGAGCATCATTAGGTTGATGTGAAACATGTTGCCACCATCCTGGGTGAGGAGGTCTGGTGTCTGGGGCAGGGGAAGTGGCGAGCAAATGGAGACACATTGGAGGTATGGGAACCATATCTGCCTCGGCTAGTGGAGGGCAATCAGGAAGGATGATCGAGCCTGATAGCTGATGATCTTCCGAATGATCCTGGAGATGAATGGAGTTGGGGGGTATGCATAGAGAAGGTGTGTGCCCCAATGTAGATCAAACACATCAGAGGCAAGGCTGTGCACTGATGACCATCTGGATCACAAGAGGGCACATTTGGTCTTGGTCTTGTCAGTGAAAAGGTCGATCTATGGGTTTCCCCATTGCTGGGAACAGGGTGTTTGCAGCTTTGGTGTTGAGTGACCACTCATGGGGTTTGAGTTGGCAGATGAGTCTGTCCGCTAGTTGATTGTGTTCTCCCAGCAAGTAGGATGCATGCAGGAAGCAGCTTTGGGCTGTGGTGAAAGTCCATATCCTGTGGTCCTCCCTGCACAAGGGAAGGGAGCCATGTCCCTGTGCTTGTTGATATAGAACATTGCAACCTGGTTGTCAGTCTGTATTAGCACCACTTTGTCTCTGATCCAGGATGAGAAGGCCATGAGGACATTTCTGATGGCATGGAGCTTGAGGAGGTTGATATGCTGGGTTTGCTACTTTTCAGTCCAGGATCTTGCATGTGGAGGTGTAGTAATTGGAAACCCCAGCCAGTCATGGAGGCATTCGTAGTGATGATGAGGTTGTGTTGCGGCTGCTGTAGGAGTCAGCTCTGGGTGAGGTGACTCTGGAGCATCCACCAGGTGAGCCCCTCCTGCGTTTTGAGGTCTATGCTGATCCTGGATGACAGGGGCTGGGAGTGTTGAGTCCACTTATGGAGCAGATGCCATTTGAGGGCACGCATGTGGAGCTTGGCAAGAAGGATGACCAGTGTGGTTGCTACTTTGTGTCCTAGGAGTTAGAGGAATGTCCTCCCTGAGGCAATGTTGGAGGACGCCACTGACCTTGCTAGATTGATGATCGTGTCTGCCTGCCAGGAAGGGGGCAGGAGTGCCCTCCCTTGGGGGGTCTGTATCTCCGCTCCAATGAATTCCAAGCATTAAGTGGGCTCTAGGAGGGACTTCTTGTGGTTGATGAGGAAACCCAGTGAGGAGAGTATTCTTATGTTGCGCTGGACAGAGCATGCGGTCTCCTGTTTGGAGGGTGCAGAGATTAGCCAGCCCTCCAGGTAGGGGAGGATGCAAATGCCAGCCTTGCGGAGGCATTTGGCGGCCATTGCGAAACACATAGTGAAGACCCTCGGAGCCGAAGAGTGGCCGAAGGGAAGTACCCTGTAGTGTTAGTGATTGCCCAAGATGTAGAATCGCAGGTATCTTCTGTGTGCTGGGTGGATGGGGATATGGTGTAGGTGTCCTGGAGATCCAGGGATGCAAGCCAGTCATTGCATTGTATGAGTGGGAGGATAGAGCCCAGAGAGTACATGCGGAATTTCTTCTTGCCGATGAATATGTTGAGACTGCGGAGGTTGAGAATCGGGTGAACACCGCCCAACTTCTTGGAAAAGAGGAAATATCTGGAGTAGAAACCACGGCTGACTTCTGCGGGGTGAATCCGTTCTATAGCTTCTGACTACAGCAAAGATTGGATCTCTGTTGCCATGGTTGAAGTCAAATGGATTGGAGTTCGGCTGGTAGGGATGCGGTGCTGTTGGAGGCTTTTCCAGAAATTGATATGGTATCCTTCGCTGATGATCTCCAAGAACCACTTGTCGGTTGTGATAGATTTCTAGAAATGCTTGAAGAGTGATAGTCGGCCCCCTACTGGTGGGCCCGGGGCTTCGGTGAAGTCAAGAGGGAGTGGTTTTCCCTAAGAGTACCCCTTGCTTCTATTGGCAGCATGCTGCTTGTGTGTGTAAGATTGGTTGTATGACTGGTGCTTTGAGCTCTGGGCCTGTCACCTGTGGTATGGGTGGTAGCATCATGGGGTGGAGTAGGACTTTTTGTTATTTGACCCATGGTACTTGCGTTCATTGAAGGAGTGTTCCAAGCCTTCGGAGGCCAGTGTCTGAAGCGTGGTACAGTGGTCCTTTAAGTTGTTGACATTGTCTTTGACCTTGTCCCCAAAGAGGTTGTTGCCCACACAAAGAGCATCCATGAGACTTTCATGGGCATCTTCTCTCAGACCCAAAGCCCTGAGCCAGACTGTTTGTCTGGAGGCGATAACTGTGGCGGTGATGTGCGACATGGTGTCGAAGGCATCGAAGGCCAAGTGGATTAGGTGTTTACTGCATTCTCTGAGGTCCCCCAAGATGGAAGGAGGGTGTCCTTGTTTTCCTGTGCGAGACTGTCGGCAGCACTTCACAGGCTGGCCCAGTACAGGCTTGACCCAGTACAAGCATTGTGGAACCTGTGTCTTTTGGGGAAACTGCTAGGTACGTATGACCTAGATTTGCCACTGTTGGAAACAGGATACTGGGCTTGATGGACCTTGGTCTGACCCAGTATGTCATATCTTATGTTCTTATGTTCTGGTAGAGAACCTGCTGGAACTGGTACAAGGCTATTTTTGCTGCTAGCATCGCTGCCTAATAGGACCGCTTGCTGAACTCATCCAGGATCTTATGGTCCTTCCTTGGTGGGATATTGGTGTTTGTGTGGGAGCTTTTGGCCTTCTTGAGTGCCGATTCAACAATGATGGACTGGTGGGGCAGCTACTTCTTGTTGAAACCTGATGCTGGCTGTACTTGGTACTTTGTGTCTGGTTTCCTCGAGGTGGTGGGTCCTCAGGACGGTGTCTGCCAGACCTTTTGTAGGTTGTCGAGGAGGAGCCTGTGGACCAGAATGGATATCGGAGACCTGGGGGTATCCAGGTACTTGAGGAGCCCGAGGACTTCGTTCCTTAGGTCTGGTATATCCACAGGGGATGGAGAGGTGCACAGAACGTTTTTGGCGTGTATGGCTTCTGGAATGTCAGGCCTGTAAAGACATGGTGGTGCAGTGGGAGCAGTCCTGCATGCAGTGAGCAGTCTAGAGGCAACGGACACAGTGATCATGGGCATCCATGGAGTTCATCTTTCTGCTGCATTTGGGGCATTTCTTGAAGCCAGGTTTGGTCATTTTGTTTCTTCTCGTCTTGGTCTGGAATCTTCCTGTTGTAGTCTTAAAGTTTGTTTTTTTTATGTTGGAGAGCTGAATATTCCATCCTCCTTGGCAAAGCAGAAAGAGACTGGCCCAGGTAGGGTCTCACTGGCACATGCTCAGGTTTATCTTTCTGAGTTCTGGGAGAGCACTTCCATCTGGATGACACCATTGGATGACTTCACCAGGTGTGGCTGACGCATCCTGTTTGTCCACGGAGAACACATTTTGTGTTGGAACCAGATAGAAACTGGATTTGGATATTTTTTAAAATAGGAATAAGGAGGAATTTATTTGTGTATTATTCATATAGACATTCCAGTCCCCTCTCAATACTAAAGACAAATTTGCCAACAACCCTACATGTAATGAAAATAGAAATCATCAGAATTAACATTGGTTCCATAAATATTTACCAAAACAAATTCAAAAGATCCCATTTTACAGTGCAAGATGATAAACTGCCCTTCCAGATCTGCCTCCGACCACAATACCTGCAAGGCATGGACAAGGACCACACACCTCTGTTCCTCAAATTGGATGGTGCCAAGAAGACTTGGCCCACCCAATCCCAACATAGTTGTATAAAACTCTGGATAAATGAGTTTCCTGAAGAAACATCACCTGAGCTTTTTTCTTTCTTTAGAAATTGTAAGTCTTGTCCATTTGTTAGGACTGGTTATCCCTCTAATGTTTAAGAAAAATAATGCACAAAGAAGTTCCCATCATCCCAACGCCTAAAAACTCAAGAGAAAAATTCATTATTGATCCCTGTTAATAGACAATGTATTCTTACCAAGTAACAGCTCCGTTGAGTAAAACAACTATAATATCTATTTATTTATTTAGCTATTTTGCTATACCACTTAATCTACAAGTCTCAGTGGTTCACATGAGAACAAAATGGCCCACAGGGCTTTACATAGTAACTTCAGAATAAAAACCCCTGCACCCTGTGTGTACCTGTTAACACTTTTTTAACTATTACAACTCCTTCAACCAACATTACACCCCCACCTCTCTCCCCCAAACTCTCTACCTGCCCCATTCCCATTTATCAGCCCCTGATGAGAGCTATTTCCCCAACTCTGTACCTTTGAACCCACCATACTCCTATGGGTGGCCTGCAGGTGGGTTAAAAGTGGCCTGCAGGTGGGTTAAAAGCCATCGGGTGCACCCGTGCCTGAGGGCCTCACCAGAGGGCCCTTTGGCATGGCCCTTAGGCGGAGGCCATAACCAGATGCCACGTTTCACTCAAGAGCCACGCGACAAACCTTAAGGAAGCTGCAGGACAAGCTGGGAAAACGCAAGTAAAGACATCTCCCCAATATCTAACAGCCTGTATTAGGGTAACTAATTGTATGAGACCTTACCTACAGCCCGCCTGTTCCCGACCATTATTACCTATATTGCCTATACTGCTGTGAGGCAGTTCCACTGTATTGCCGGACCACCGGTATAGCTGTACTGCTTGATTTGCATTTATTGCTGCATTGCCCGTGTGGCATTTATTGCTTTATTTCCCGTATTGCTATACTTCTATATTGTTTTATCCCTACCCATCCAGTAAGGACCAGCATTGCCCAACTCCCATAGCAGAGACACAGAATGGCCCTATCAAGCATTTCCATAGTTGCCATATATCTGTTCACTGGTTGGCTAAGCAGGGTCACTGCGTTATCCCCGGACCATAATCAAATACCCACCCTTCTGAGCCACAGGAGAAGGTGGGTAAACACCCCTCCCCACTCACTGGGACAGCCCACCCTTGTCACCCCCACCTATTACATATAGAACTAAAACACAATGATAAGGCAAAGAAAGATGTTGACATCCACTCCCAAAATCTAAGATGTGCCCTCATAAACACACGATCTATACGCAAGAAATGGCCAGTCATACCAGACTCGATAACCCACCATGGCCTCGACATACTCCTGATTACTGAGACATGGCTTTCAAGCGATGATAATGTTCTCCTCAACCAGCTACTACCTACCAATTTTTCACTACACGCATGCCATAGAAATAGCAAATGAGGGGGAGGAGTGCTCGCTATCACCAATACAGACCTCCACTTCCAACTGAGCAGCACAACCAATGACGCAAACCTTGACTCAATTACCATAGCAAACGCACACTGCTCTATCAACATGGTATATAGGCCACCATCCACAGACAACAATTCCCTTGCAGCAATAATAAACCTTGCAGCCAACCCCCAGTGCCCAAGAACGGGGATGGGATTTCAATCTTCCTTCCTTGCAAAATATGCAGGCCTCAGCTTTCCTTGAGGCTCTTGAAGAACTTGGATACAGACAAATGGTCAATCAACCCACCCATGTGAAAGGTGGCCTACTTGACCTCATTTTTGTCCCACAGCCCTCTTTGAAGTCAATTGATACCATGGTACTGTCCACGACGATGGTCCCCTGGTCGGACCATATGTTAATCTTATTCCAAATATCCATGCCCAACAAAGCACAAAGGAACGCCAACAGACTTAGCAGCAACACCAAAACACCTCCACGCAGATTTCAAGCCTATGACAAAGACCTGATCCTAGCCACAACCCGCCCACTCCTCGACTCGACGGCAAGCGATCCTGAGGAGCTGGTATCAGCCTGGAATAAAAATCTTAGTTCTATTACGCTTCTGCCACCATCGAAAAAACCACCAGGTAAAAGAGCCACCGCAGCTTGGTACTCCACCAAGCTTAGAGCTTCTCTCAAATGCTTGAGGAAGCTGGAAAGACATTGGCGCCAAACACATTCCTCGGATGCTTTAGCTGCTTACAATATTCAACTGGCCAAACACCGCCAAGCAATATCCATGAGCATGAAAAGATTCCACACGGACACACTCAAGAGGTCCTTAAACAAACCACATGACCTATTCGCCCTGGTAACCTAACAAATGAACCAGTACCAGAACACCTGAGTCAGATCCAGCCCCAAGACTTTGCTGATTACTTACAGTCGAAGGTCTGCCAGACAAACAAGCCTCCTACACCCCTCATTGCACCTGAACAGGATTATTCAACTCCCTTGTCCAGGTTCTCCACACCATCTAAGGAAAACATTGAAGACATAATCACAGTGATCAACACAACTACTGCACAAACGGACCCTTGCCTGGTGTTCTGGATAAAGGAGTTACGATCGACCGTCAGCCCATTCATATCTAGGCTAATGGACTGCTCCTTTACGACAGGCACATTCCCCCAATCTCTAAAACGCACCTCCATCAGGCCACTGCTGAAAAACAGCAAGCTGGACCCCAAGAAGACAGACTCATACAGACCGATATCAAGTATACCGCTTTTGGCTAAAATCATTGAAAAAGATGTACAAAGACAAATTCAAGATCACATTGACTCTTCTGCTCCGCTTGATCCTTGTCAACATGGCTTTAGAGAGGCGCACGGTGTTGAAACTCTCCTCACCAGTCTCTTTAGCACCATAATAGCGGGAATCGATAACATCCGTCAAGGATATGTGCTCATTTTCATGGACATAGCAGCTGCTTTTGACTCAGTCTCCCACGAGCTCCTCCTACAACGTCTCAAGGGGAAAGGGATACAAGACACAGCACTAGAGTGGTGCAAGTCGTATCTTTTGGATAGATGGCAGCATGTACAATCAGGGGGTCTACATCAGAGCCGTTCCACTAGAACCAAGGAGTCCTGCAGGGATCCTCTCTCTCCGCCCTGATGTTTAACATCTACATGCAGCCTATCTGCGACATCATTCGGTCTTTCAAAGTGAGCTGCCTGTTATATGCTGATGATGTTCTCCTGTACATGCCCTTCTCCACAGAGAGCCCCGACCTCTCCCCACTAACTGACTGTTTCAACGCAGTATCAAACTGGCTACTAACACAGAACCTACGAATCCAGCATAAGAAAACGGAGGTCCTATTCATCACTAGGAATCCAAGCTTCATCACACCACCATACCTGAAGGTTAAGGAAGCAGGACTTACTACCAAATCCTCGATCAGATACCTGGGAGTCACCTTGGACCAGCGACTAGACATGAAGATACATATAAGTAATATAGCAAGAGCAGTATACTATAAAATCCGAACTCTCAGACACCTTCGCCCCCTACTTGATCCAGATGACTTCCGGACAGTTTATCAAGCTTTAATCATCCCACACTTTGACTATGCAAATGCCATACTCAAGGGGCTCCTTAAATCCACTCTGCATCCCCTACAACTGGCTATGAACTCAGCAGCAAGAGTTCTCCAAGGAGCAGCCAGCTGGGATCACTTGACTCCTATCCTGAAACGGCTCCACTGGCTCCCCTTACAAGGCAGACTCACTTTCAAAATCTTAATACTCACTTTCAAATCATGAATGGCCTCTCCCCTTTATCTCTAACTGAACTCATACAGCGCATCCCCCCTAATAGAGCTAGAAGGTCGACAGCAGTCAATAAGCTAGTAGTCCCTAGAGAAATAACCAACTGTACCCAGGCAACAGCAAACAGGGCTTTTAGGTTCTGTGCGCCTAGATGCTGGAACACTCTCCCTCCCAGCATCCGTTCAATCACTGAGCTAACACAGTTTAGGAAGGCTCTGAAGCATCACCTCTTCCTACTGTATTACCCTGATGTTGGCTCCACAAGAACCGCAATATCGAGCTGACCAACGGGCACAAATGGGACTCCTTATCACTATTGTACAGATGTAAATAGTTACCAATGTTCTTGACCCAACTTCTATCACCTGTTAATTGTAAACGCAGATCATCCTTGTGAAATGCGTAGTTTAATTGTTCCATGTGAACCGCACTGATGGGGAATAGCGCGGTATATAAAAAAATGTAAATAAATAAATAAAATAAATAAATACCATCTAGACCAGGGGTCTCAAACACGCGGCCCGCGGGCCGCATGCGGCCCGCGAGAGAAGGTTGTGCGGCCCGCGACGGAGGGAAATAAAAAAAGCCTTGCTTCTGCCGTTGCCGCCGTGGCAGCGGCAGAATCGACTGTCAATTTTTTTTTTAAAACGGGCTTCTGCTGCTCAAGCAGCAAAATCAGCTGTGCTGCGGTACCTTCCTCTCTGCCCGGAGATCCTTCATTGTGCTCCATCAGCGTGTGTTTTTCAAGCCGCGAAGAGAGTATTCCCCTCTCGCGAGGCTTGACAAGTGAATAGGCTTAAGCCGCGCGAGAGGGAAATACTCTCTTCGCGGCTTAAGAAGCACACGCTGATGAAGCACAATGAGGGATCTCCGGGCAGAGAGGAAGGGGCCGCGGGACAGCTGATTTTCTGCTGCAGCAGCAGCAGCAGCAGAAGAAGCCAGGTTTTTTTTTATTTACCCGGGGGGGGGGGGGGGGGTAGGACTGGAAATGGGCTATTGGCAGGGGGGGGTATAGGACTGGAAATGGGCTATTGGCTGGGGGGGGTAGGACTGGAAATGGGCTATTGGCATGGGGGGTGTAGGACTGGAAATGGGCTATTGGCAAGGGGGGGTTATGACTGGAAATGGGCTATTGGCAGGGGGGGTTATGACTGGAAATGGGCTATTGGTGGGGGGGGGTGTAGGACTGGAAATGGGCTATTGGCAGGGGGGGGGGGGGTAGGACAGGAAATGGGCTATTGGCAGGGGGGGGTGTAGGACTGGAAACGGGCTATTGGCAGGGGGGGGTGTAGGACTGGAAATGGGCTATTGGCAGGGGGGGGGTAGGACTGGAAATGGGCTATTGGCCGGGGGGGTTTATGACGGGAAATGGGCTATTTGCAGGGGGGGTTATGAATGGAAATGGGCGATTGGCAGGGGGGGTTAAGACTGGAAATGGGCTATTGGCAGGGGGGGGTTATGACGTGAAATGGGATATTGGCAGGTGGGGGTATGAAAGGAAATGGGCTATTTTCGGGGGGCGGGTTATGACTGGAAATGGGCTATTGGCAGGGGGGGTAAGACTGGTAATGGGCTATGGTGGGGGCTAGGACTGGAAATGGGCAGGTGGGGGTTAGGAAGGACTGGAAGTGGGCTGATGGGGGGAGTTAGGACTGGTAATGAGCTATGGAGGGGCTGACTGAAATGGGGTAATGGGGGTTAGGGCTGGAAGTGGGCTATTGGCAGGGGGGGGGTTATGACTGGTAATGGGCTATGGTGGGGGCTAGGACTGGAAATGGGCAGATGGGGGTTAGGACTGGAGGTGGGCTGATTGGAAGGGGGGCTTGAACTGCAAATGGCTGATGGGGAGGGGGCTTGGAATGGAAATGGGCTGTGAGGGGAGGGAGCTAGGATTGGGAAATGGGCTGATGGGGGGCTAGGATTGGAAATGGGCTGATGGGGGGCTAGGATTGGAAATGGGCTGATGCAGGGACTAGAAGGGAGCGTATGCTGGGTGGGGCTGGAACTAGAAGGGAGCTGATGTTGGGGGAGGATTAGAATGGGATGGAGCTGGGAAAGTGAAATGGAGAGGGGAAAAATATTTTGTCTGGGAGAGAAGACAAATCTACAATTGGCCAGGTATTGGGAGAGTAAGTGGGGATTGAGGATGGAGGGGTAAAATTTGAGTGGATGAAATAGGAATGAGGAAAGAGAAAAAGGAGAAAGATTAGTATGTTAAAGCAGATGTAGAGAGAGAATGGAAAAAAAACTAGGAGAGAAGAAAGGGCAAATGGACAGCAGACGATGGAGAGTTAGCAGAAGACATGAAGAAACCAGAAGAAAGTGGCTGGAACAATTGCAACTGAAAAAAAATGCACAAAAGGTAGAAAAATATCTCTTTATTTTGAATTTATTAACTGGAATATGTCAGCTCTTGGAAATTTGCATCATTAATGTTTGCGCTTTGTTTAGTACAAGAGGAAATTAATTTATAGTTTTATTTCTACAGTGTTGTTGTACATTCCAAGTTTGGCTTTTGGGGTTCCCAGTTTAATTATTGTCTTCCTGTTTCTAAATCTTTTAGTCTTTCTTTATCCATGCACTCATTAAAGAGGCATGTTT
Source organism: Ichthyophis bannanicus (assembly GCA_033557465.1). NCBI lineage: Eukaryota > Metazoa > Chordata > Amphibia > Gymnophiona > Ichthyophiidae > Ichthyophis > Ichthyophis bannanicus. The sequence continues at coordinate 342,310,289 of CM066032.1, forward strand.
ACTAAAAGTTAGTGCATGGTAACATTATGCAAATATTTATGCAAATGAGGCCCCTTATGCAAATGAGGCCCCGCGTCTTATGCGGCCCCCGGGTTACTTTACAAGTCCCCATTCGGCCCTCAAAGCAATTTGAGTTTGAGACCCCTGATCTAGACCCTATGGCTATATCTATTCCCACCCTCCAAAATTCCATAACCCAAACTGCCCATACACCCTTTGCCCTCTCAAAATCAGAAAACTTACCCAACAAAACAACAACACAGAAGAAATCATAATAATATTCTTTATACCCCCCCGCCCCCAAATCACACCTCCTCCCTATCTCCCAGCCACAGGCATTCAGCTGCTCACATCCCAGCTACATTAACAGCTTTTACTACTCCCTCAGCAAATACCACACAACCCATTCACACCAGAACCTAAAGAAAATCCCCTCTACTTGCTGCAAACCCTTCCCCCCTCTCACTAACAATTAACCATGCATATGCCCTCCCGCCTTCACCCTCCCTCCTGCCATCATCTATACAATATTCACCCATAGATCATGTTAAGCAATGTAGCATAATGATCAAAAAAGGACTACATAAGAAAAAAGAAAGAGAATATAAGTACTCTATTAAGACTGCCCAAGGTTAGAAAATTAGTCCCACAAAGCAGTATTCTCCAGCTTTAATCAAGTATCTGCTTTCTGGAGGGACTGCAAAAACTGCTCCATTGCTACAGTCATTGAAAAAAATCATAGTCTGTCCCATCATGGGAGGAGCAGCCTAGTGGTTGGGGCAAGTTGCCTCAGGCCAGAGGGCTGGGGGTTCAAATCCCACTGGAGGACAGCAACTTCAGGTTGGAGGGACTGGGGTTTCTAGTCCCACAGGTGCTCCTTGTGACCTTGGGCAACCCACTTTACCCTCCATTGTCTTAGGTACATAACATAGATTGTGAGCCCTTTGGGGACAAGGGAAATATATACCATACCTGGCTTTGAGCTGATAAAAAGCAGTATATAAGCATTGCTAAATAAATAAATCTGCAAATGACCTGGATATAAGAGAGCATACAAAATCCCCAGTCATTTAATGCCTTCTTCAACTATGGGTATTTCTGCTGCCAGCATTGTAAATCTGCTGAAAAATCTTGAAAAATAAAACTGTAATGATTTCAAAATTTAAATTCTACAGCTTTTCGAGCAACATCCATAATGTGGACCTTATCTAGGAAGTTGTTCCCTGGTAGGATGACAGCACCTGGCTAGTCATTTTCAGCGAGGGTGGGTACTAAGGCATGATGAGCTCTGTAATGTCAATGTGTTCCGTCATCACCACCATAGATGATACTAACTGAGCAATCCTGTCAATCACAATTTCCAATCAGGAGTCCAAGGCATTGTGGATGTTATAGCACTGATCAGTTCTGGCATGAAGCCTCCATCCTCGCCAGATTGTCATCTGTCAATTCGCCACCCAGGGGCTGTTTTAGTCAAAACCCCTTTATTATTAGTGTGCTTGACTCTCATTATCGATTTGCCCGATAACTCAAGCAGGAAATTCTTGCTTCCATTACGGGACATGTTGATACCACTCTGGCTGAGAAATTATATAAAATTTTAATTAAAAAGTGAAGTGATGGTGGGAGCTACATGGTGGTGCAACTTTTCAGCTCAACAGCTCATGAGCACCTCCCTGCTAATGTTTGAATCTTCTCCTGAAGTTATTTTTGTACCTGAAGCTGCTTCAGTTTAGTTGTTTGTTTACTTGAGACTCAGTGTTTGGGCGCTCTCCCATGGTGCCATATATTGTGGCAGTGGTAGGATCCATGTTTCTGTGTTAAAAACTATGGCCCATGACCACTGCAAGGGCTCGGGGCTTCATTACAAGGAGAGTGCAGTTGTAGGGATCAGAGGAGTATCACTGCCCTGGCAGAGAGGGACCAGAAGAAGTGAAGCTAGAGTATAACAGGTGTAATTTTTTTGTTGCTGTTTACAATGCTGCAGGTTTGCAGACACTGCCCAGGATGAAGAGATTAATTCAGACCCTAGTCAAGGGCCAGCAGCTACAGATGTAGAGAGTAGTGCAGATGAAATGGGAGCAATAGATGCTCTGCAAAAGCTGCAACAGTCTACCCTGATGCAGATGTTCCAAACAATGCAAAGGACAAGCACTTGACCAGTTCCTCTAGTCATGGTTATGCCCTAGATGACCTCAGGAAATGATCCATATTATTTTTTAGTGAATTTTGAGAGGACTGCCCACTTAGCCAAATGGCTAGAGACAACTTGGGCTACTAATCTAAGCCACCTGATAACTGGCAATAGTCAAGCTGCCTTCCAAGATGCTAGCCTGGAGAGCCATTTATGCAGAGGTTAAGGCTGCTGATAAGGAGTGAGCTAGGTGAACCCCAAAAGCATACCGAGAGCAGTTTCAGAAGGAGATTCTCTAGCCAGAAGAAAGCCCAAGAGGATTCTTCTGCAGACTAAAGGATGTTGCTTGGAAGTGGCTACAGATGAAAGGAAGGCCTCTAGGGTTTGAAGCCTTCCATGAGACTATATCCATATTTGAGGACCCCAGATTGAAAGAGGTTGTTTTAGTACTCTAGGAATCTTAGGCAGAAGGTGAAATGGCTGCTGCCACCCGTGCTGAAGAATCAGCATCCAACTACATAATGAGACTAGGGACTACATCTTTCACCCTACTTCAGTTTCAGAAAGAGGAGTCGTTTTGCCTGAGAGGGCCCTGGGGTCAAAGATGAGGTTATGAATGCTAACCTGATAGTGCCACATGGATGCAACTTTGTGGATGTTCCAAATCCTAGGACATAGAATTTTGTGGTTCAAGTTGAATTGGATGGGATATCCACTCAGGCTCTGTTGTATTCTGGAAGTATAAAGGCCCTTTCTGGAGAGAATTACATTAAGAGAATCCAAATAGATTATGAATATACGGTGACATTTTAGCCTGTGTTCATGGAGACCAGAGGTAATACTCGACATATTATGTCTCACTCAGGGCCCAAGTGGGGCAAACGGAATTGGAAATAGGAGTCTTAGATGGCTTCCCTATATTATCATCTTGAGATGGGACTATATCTGGACTTTGTGGGCCCAGATAACCTCAGGCCTGGCAAACTCAGACTACATAATTTCCAGAGATCGTCCCTTTGGAAAATTCAGACTTAAACATTAAGGACCCTAAAGTATATAAATCCTTGTGGCAATGCTGGCTAGAGAAGTACTAATACACCCATAATCTGGGAGCTGCAGTGAAGGGGAACTCTGGAGTGGTTGAGGATGCCCAAAATCCTCTATAGTGCTTAGAGAGTATGCCTAATGGATGGTGAAAATAACCCCAGGTGAGTCCAGATGGAGCATGAGTCCCTTAGGTTTTTATGAGCTCAAGTCCAGGCTATAGATTGGGAGCCAATCTTCAAACAGGCCACAGAGAGGGGCAGGCTCACCCTTTGTAATAAAACAGGATCTGCTGTGTAGGGTAATGAAGGGAAATCTAGAAGGGGAGATAGTTGAGCAACTCCTAGTACCACACTGTTACCACCACCAAGTGCTTCAGTAGGCAAACAGCCAGTTACTAGGGGGCTATTTGCAGGAAGAAAGGACCATAAACAAATATTGACCCAATTTTATTGACCAGGTATATATAAGCAAGTCCACCTTAATTGCCAATCTTGCCCTATGTGCCAACCAGCTAAACCTGCTTCATCAGATCTGCCCCAAAAGTACCAATGCCAGTCATAGAGATACCCTTTAAGAAAATGGCCATGGATTTGCAAAAGGCCAACTTGAAGGCATGCCTGAAGAAGTGCTTCCTGGGAGGACAAGAGGTCCAGCACCTGGGCTGTTCTATAGGGAAGGGGCAAGTCCAATCACAGATATGGAGGCCAAACACAATTGCCAGAGAGTGCCTGTTCCTCACTTGAAGAAACATGTGAGCATTCTAGGAATTAGTCATCTATTACAGACTCTTCATACAGAACTTCATCAAAGGTGAAACTGTTGACATGCCTCTTACAGGAGAGCTCTGGAAAGGATTGCCTGGTCAGCAGAACTGGAAGAGGTTTTCCAGACACTGAAGAATGCCTTGTCTTCAGAACCAGCTCTGATAAGCCCCTGGTGCAAACATATACCTTGGATATGGGCTTGGGAGCATTCCTGACCCAGAAAAAGGATAGCAAGAAAACCCAGTAGCCTTCATAAGCTGAAAGTTATTCCCATGAGAGAACTAGAGGCAGGCCTTGCCAGATGAATTTGGTCAGTTACTTTGACAGGTTGACCAGAGAGTTGGATTGGGGGAGAGTGCTAGATGTGGTATACTTAGATTTCAGCAAGGCTTGTGACATGATTCCACATAGGCAACTCATAAACAAACTGAACGTCCTTGGTATGGGTCTTAAAGTGACTGCGTCAAAATGGTTGCATGGGAGGCGACAACAGTTAGTGATAAATGGAGTTAGTTCCCTGTAATCCACTATGTCCACTGTATTCCAGGGACTATCCTCTGTTTTAGCAGTGTTTCCATTAACTAACTCACCACTAACCAGTTTGTAGTTCCTAGCCTCTTCCTCACTTCTGCATTTGTGAAGAACAGATTAATATGAATAAAATACAACCTATAAAATGCCTGTATGCAAATGCTAGAAGTCTGAAAAATAAGATGGAAGAGCTAAAATATATAGCAATAAATGAAAGGTTAGATATGATTGGCATCTCAGAGACCCGATGGAAGGAGGACAACCAGTGGGACACTGTGATACTGGGTACAAACTATATCACAATGATCGAGTAGATCAAATTGGTAGAGGGGTTGCATTCTATGCTAGGGAGGGCATTGAGTCATATAGGATTAAACGTTTTACAGGAAACAAAATGCACTGTAGAATCTCTGTGGATAGAAACTCCATGTAAAAAGGGGAAGGTGATGACAGTGAGGATGTATTACCAACTGACTGTCCAGAATGAACAGATGGATGTAGATAGTTTCCCCATTTCAACCCAAGTTTTTCTACCCTGTTTTATGTAAGTCCAGTATGGTTTCTCCTTACTCATGGACAAAGTTTCCGTTATTTGTAAACCGAGCTGATTTGAAGAGCGCGGTATAGAAAAGACTTTAAATAAATAAAATAAATAAATAAAAAATGATGACATGCTGAAAGAAATCAGGGAAGCTAACAAAAGTTACAACACAGTAATAATGGGTGATTATAATTACCCCAGTATCGACTGGGTCAGTATCACAGCAGGACATGCTAGAAAGAAAGTTTCTCGATGAAATAAATGGCTGCTTCTTGGAGCAGCTAGTTCATGAACTGACAAGAGGGGAAGCTATTTTGGACCTAGTCCTTAGTGGAACACGGGATCTGGTGCAAGAGATAAGGGTTTTGGAGCCACTTGGCAATAGTGATCATAGCATGATTGCATTTGATTTAATAAATGGAAGAAGGATGGCAAGGAAATCCACAGTACTACCTTTTAACTTTCAAAAGGGAGGCTATGATAAAATGAGGAAAATAGTTAAGAAAAACTAAAAGAAGCAGTTGCAAAGGTTAAAGATTTAAATAAAATATGGATGTTGTTTAAAAGTACTATCTTGGAAGCCCAGAACAGATATATTCCATGCTTTAAGAAAAGTGGAAGGAAAGCCAAAACACTGCCAGCATGGTTTAAAGGTGAGATCAGAGAGGCTATTGTTGCAAAAAAAAAAGTATTTTTCAGGAAATGAAAAAAGGAGCCAAATGATGAAAACGGGAAACAAAATAAACACTGACAAGTTGGATGCAAGATATTGATAAGGCAGGCAAAGAGAGGATTTGAAAAAAAGCTTGCCATGGAAGCAGAAACGCATAATAAAACATTTTCAAGTACATTCGTAGCAAAAGTAACTCAGAGAGTCAGATGGACCACTAGATGATAGAGGAGTAAAAGGGGCCAGTTTTTAAAAAGAGTTCCCTGGATGATCCGGGAAACTATAAACCGGTGAGCTTGACGTCAGTACCGGGCAAAATGGCAGAAACTATTATAAAGAATAAAATTACTGAACATGCAGATAGTCATGGTTTAAACATAGAAACATGACGGCAGAAAAAAACCACATGGCCTATCTAGTCTGCCCTTCTTGTTAACTACTACAATAGTTCCCTTTTTTCTTTTAGAGATCCTCTGTGTTTGTCCCATGCTTTTGTGAATTCAGATACTGTCCTTATCTCTACTACCAACACTCGGAGACTATGCCACACATCTACCACTCTTTCCTTAAAGAAATATTTCCGTATATTACTCCTCAGTCAGAGCTTGCTTTCAATCGAAAGAGGCTCTCCTTTTGTGCATTTATGCCATGGAGGTATTTAAACATCTTTATCATGAGGGGGTGTCACGTGACGCATGAGTGAGTAGGACGCTGCTCTGCTCGCTCCGGGGCTGTCCCGCTAATAATCGGCAAATTTGGTGAGTTTTCCCCCGTGTAGAGGACCGGCGAACGCACGGGACCATTGAGGAAGGAACTGCGGCGTATCTCAGCAATTTTAGACCCGCAAATGCCTCCTCCGACGCGCCGAGAGCGAGAGAAGCCATTGAAGCCTGGGGCCTCCTCGACTGTGGGCCCAGCTACCAGTTTGGCGCAGCCGCGATCACCGGGGGGAGAGAGCTCGGATTCGGGGGCGGAGGAGCTAGCCCGGGAGGTGGCGAAGCTATTGGAGCCTAAATTTGACCTCATTTTGAGCAGACTTGAGACAATGGGAGAGACGCTCGCAGAATACAGCCAGAGGCTTGATGAAGTGGAACATCGAGTGTCGGTGTTGGAGGAGGAGGAGGGCCAGCGGACCCGAGGGACCGATCTGATGCGCAGGCAGCTGGAGACCCTGATGGATAAGGTTGACGACCTGGAAAATCGTTCCAGGCGCAACAACTTGCGCATCGTGGGGGTCCCAGAAACAAAGACGGACGCAATGCTGGTGTCGCTTGTGGAAACCTGGCTGCCCAAAGAGCTGGGCCTGGAGGGTCTGGTGGGTCAACTTAAAGTGGAGCATGTGCACCGATTGGGGCCCCGGAAGGAGCCTCGGCAAAGGCCCAGAGTGATTCTCGCGTGGATCCTGAATTTCCAACACAAGTGGCAGCTTTTGCAGGCGTTCCGGCAGAAAAGGGATTTACATTTGGATAACCAGAAAGTGTTGCTGTTCCAGGATTATTCGGCAAATGTGGCGGCAAAGCGGAAAGAATTCTCCCCGATGTGTGCGGCCTTATTCCAAAAGAGGCTCCGATTCACCCTGGCTTTTCCTGCTGTTCTCCGCGTGGCACATGCGGGCAAGAACCATGTGTTTACGACAGCGGCGGCTGCGCAGAACTTTCTGGCGGGACTGCCTAACAGTGCGGAGAGCTCATCGGCAGAGAGTGGCCCGGTGCCTTGACGCGGTAGCTGCTGGACCTGGTTTGGCAATGGCGCTGAGGGTGGAAAGAGTGGATCATGGGGTCCTGCGGAGAGCAGCTGTTAATGCGGGACTTTGTGAGCTTTGGAGTGGAAATGCTCCGACACCGTAGTTCTGTTCATTATTATATTTAATGGTGTGTTTTACTTAATGTCTGCTTTTGTTTCCTTTTTTTTTTTTTCCCCTTTTTCTCTCTTTCTTCCTCTCCCCTTCTCTGTTATGGAGTTCTGGTGTTGGTGGTTGGGTGATGGGGGTTGCGCAGTGGGAGGGGGGAGGCTTCTGGGAGGTTAAGTGGTGTGCGGTGTGTTGGCGGGTGGGTCCAGTGGGGATGGTTTTGGGCTGTAGGCTTCCCTGTAAGCGACTACACAGCATGGGGTCCCTGATGGTTGCTTGTGTCTTTCTTCTGACACGGCTTGGGAGGTAACTCTGACTTGCTCTTTGGGGAGAGTGGGTTCTCTGCCGGGGGCAGAGTGGGACAGCCCTGTTGCGCCCGGAGGTGGTACTCCAGCCTGGCACAGCGGGCCAGGGGTAGGATGAGAGGGGTTCTCCTGGGGGGAGGGGTAGAGGGCGTTCCGGGGGGAATGGGGGGAGGGGGGGAACTTTGGTCGCGCTTGGACGTGGGGGGGGGGTGGGGAGGGGTTGGGCGGCTTGGATGGGGGGGCGGGGATGATAGTAGGGGGGGGGGCTGGGGTTGCTTGGGAACACATGCCGGGCCCTCTTGGGGTTCAGGTGGTTAGAGATAGGCATCAGCACGGGTGGGGTGAACAGCGACAGAGACAAGTGTGTATGGGAAAAGGTGATGGGGGGAGCTCTAGGCTGGGGGAGCTCTCCTCCTATTTGTATGTGGTGGTGTTTCGATGTATGGCTAGAGTGGCTGTAGATGATCACGGGTGAGGGTTTGCGTTTTGTGACTTGGAATGTGTGTGGTATAGGGTCCCCGGTGAAACGTTACAAGATTTTGCATGCTCTTAGAGATCAACGGGCAGATGTGGCCTTCTTACAGGAAACGCATCAGAGTGCCCTGGAGCATGACAAGCTTGCAAGGGGGTAGGTTGAGAAGGTCTATGGAGCTTCCTCGGGTGGGAAGAAAGCAGGAGTAGTGATATTAATTAGGAGGGGGGTGGATCTGGAGGTGGAACATACCACTTGTGACCCGGAAGGGAGGTTTGTTGTTATAGTGGGGAGCATTAAAGGAGTCAAATTAGGTCTGGTGAATATTTATGGTCCCAATACCTATGATGCTCGTTTTTATGCCAGACTGAATAAATGTTTGAGTGCCCTTGGCCCAACTCCATTCATCATGGGCGGGGATTTTAATTGTGTGTTAGACGACACGATAGATCGGTCTGGGAAATGAGGGTTGACCAAGGATAGGAAATCTCAGTGGATTAGGGGAGTGTGTGAGGGTTTTAATTTACTAGACTATTGGAGGGTGCTGCACCCCCTGGATAGAGATTACACTCATGTCTCTCGAGCCCATGACACGGGGTCCCGGTTGGATTATTTTCTGGGGTCGCGAGAATTGTTTCCTAAAGTTACTGGCGTAGAGATTGGGCCGGTGGCAGTGTCGGACCATGCCTTTGTTAGGTTGGATGTGAGGTGGGGGCTGCAGAGGGGTGGATCCTTGTGGCGTTATCCGCTCAACTACACCCAGGGTGCCCACTATGAGGCTTTTTTACATTTGCAGTGGGATGAGTTTGAGGACTTTAATGGGCAACATCAGGCCGACCCCATTCTCTTTTGGGAGACTGCCAAAGCGGTCTTGCGTGGACGAATCATAGAATTCGGGGCCCGGAAAAAGAAAGTTTATGCGTCTCGTTTAATTGGGTTGGAACGCCAGCTGTGCCGAGCGCGGAGGAAGTTGACGCAACACCCAACGCGGGGACAGAAATTGGAGTATAGTAGATTGCAGCAGGAGGTGAATGCGCTATTGCAGGAACGGGCACAACAATCTCTGCTCTACTATCGGTATAAGCTCTACAGATACGGTAATCGGGCAGGGCGACTGCTGGCCCGGTTAGTGAAGACTAGCCGTGGACAGACCACGGTCGGGGCCCTACGGGACACTCGGGGTGTGATCCGATCTGGGCAGGGTTATATTGAGGAACGATTTCGTGAATATTACCAGACACTGTATAGTACTGGCGCTGAGGACATGACGCAAGCTGAGCAGTTTTTTGCGACGGTCGAGGTGCCTAGTCTTTCCTTGGAGGAACGTGCATCTCTTAATGGCCCGATCACGGATGAGGAAATCCGAGAGGCCATAAAGGGGCTACGTTCTTGTAGGGCGCCGGGTCCCGATGGATACCGGGGGGAATTTTATAAAATACTGGGGGATAGGGTGGTTGGGCCCCTGCGAAGATACTACTCGGGCCTAATTGAACGTCAGGCTTTCCCCTATGAGAAGAATAGTGCGGTGATTACCTTGATTCCTAAACCTGGTCGAGATGGGTTATTGCCGGAATCGTATAGGCCGATCTCGCTTTTGAACGTGGATATCAAACTTCTGGCCAAGATTATGGCTAATAGACTAGCTGAGTACATCCCCCAACTGGTTAAGGAGGATCAAGTGGGTTTTGTGCGTGGTAGACATACTGTTAAGAATCTGCGTAAGATCGTTTCGTCATTATATATATCCGCGGAGGCGGGGGAGCCAGCCCTATTAATTAGCTTTGACGCTGAGAAAGCGTTTGATCGAGTCGTGTGGTCATACATGTATCGTTTGTTAGAGAGCATGGGGATCGGAGGGTTCTTTTTGGATACGGTTAAGCTCTTGTATTCGGATCCCTGCGGGCGGATATTGGTTAATAGTTCTCTCTCCCAGGACTTTCCGATTCAGAGGGGGACACGGCAGGGTTGTCCCCTGTCCCCGCTCCTGTTTGTTTTAACTCTGGAACCTCTCTTGGAGCGCATACGGACGCATCGGGGCTTGGTAGGTGCCCGGGTGGGCGCCCAGGAATTCCGGATCTCGGCTTTCGCTGATGACATTCTAGTGTACTTGGGGGCTCCAAGGCAGACCTTGCCAGTCCTGTTTCGGGTGGTTGCCGATTTTGGAACATTTTCGGGTCTGAAGTTGAATTTAGATAAGTCGGAGGCCCTGGATCTGCGGCAGTCTTTGTCTGGGGACTGGGAGGCTTTCCCCTTAAAGTGGGCAGGGACGAAGCTTCACTATTTGGGGATATATTTAACAGCGGATGTATCACAAATGCAGGCGGTCAATCTGGAGGCTTTGGGGTCGCAGACGGCAGAGCGCTTACATGGTTGGCGTGATCTGCCGCTTTCCCTGGGCGCCAGGGTAGCTTTGTATAAGATGGTCATATTCCCCAAATGGCTATATATGTTCCAGAGTTTGCCTATTTTGGTGACGAGGAGGGAGATGGCAAAGGTGGAGAAATGTTTAAACTGCTTTTACTGGGGGCGGAGCCTGATGTCCAGCGGGTAGGACGCTTTGCGTTGAAGCTCCCGAGAGGCCTACTCAGAATCCTGACTTAATACCTATATAAATTTACTATTTTGCTCCGAGCTGACCGGGGCACCTCGGGGGGGATGGCGGCCCACAAACCAGCGCGCTTGGACTTCGGGTCTCCTTCTTCATCTCATGGAAAACGCTCCAAAACGGAGGTATCCTCCCCGCAGAAGATGGTTCCAGTGCGAGAAAAACCCCGCAATGCACCTGGAGATTTTGGAGGAAATACGCGGCGTGAAGGAATTGGTGCAGTCTAATGGAGAAGCGCTTCGAGCCATGCGAGAAGACTTTGGAGTGCTCCAAGACCGACTTGAAGGTCTTTCATTACGGCAGGACAATATGGCGGGGGTCCTCGACTCGCACGAGGTGCGCTTGGGCAAACTGGACGAGGCTGAGCGCCAGATACAGAATCTTCAAAAGGAGTTGGAAGATAGCAATAATCGCGCCCGTCGCAACAATGTGAGGCTCCTTGGAATGCCGGAGGGAGTGGAAGCAGGAGATATAAGAGAATTCTTGCTCAAAACTCTTCCCTCCTTGCTGAAGATTACTTTTCACAGAGAACTGGAAATCGATCGAGCACACCGTGTTCCTGCCCGCATGGCGCTCAACCGCACGACCCCCCCGGCCTATTATCTTTAGCTTGCTACGATATCAACAAGTGGAACAAATTTTACATGCTGCCCGAGCGAATCATCATTTGGAATATGAAGGTCGTAAGGTCTCCTTCTTTCCTGATTTGGCAAAGCCTACCGTTGACCGTCGGAAGAAACTCCTTGCTCTTCGCCCTCGACTTCAACAGCTACAGGCTCGCTTTGGCCTGTTGTATCCAGCGAAGCTCCGAGTGACTCTCCATAACCAGACCAGGACGTTCGAGGATCCTGATCTACTATCAACATTTTTGGACTCCAAAGAAGCAGAACAGATGCGCTAATCCCAAATTTTGGACTCTTATCTGCCGGCTCTGTCCGCCATTTTGAAGGGCCCGATGCGGCGGTCATAGCCCAGCACAGAAATAGCCTGGACTTTCTTTCTTTCTCTGTATGACTTTTGTCTTTGGTCTCCTATCCCTTCATGATGTGTGCCTCGGTCGGATTCGGAGCACGCACAGTCCTACAGGTTATATGTTTTTTCAATTTCGGCCTTCTCTGGGGTTTCTCCCCGCAGACACACATGGTCGCCAGTAATTTTGGGGTTTTGCTTCTCCTCTACCGTACTGCGGTTATCTTTGTTTAATGTGGGGCGCTTCATTGTATTATATTAGCTTATTTTCCTATGGTCATGTGTACAGCCAGATACAGTCAGTTTGAGGGACACAGTGAAATTATGTGTGCTATCATGCTCAGAATTTTAACTTTTCTGAATGACCTCATGTAAAATCTTATTATTCATCGTACAAGGCATTGCTGGTCCACTCAGCAGAAAGAAAATCCTTAGCTATCTTAGCCCACGAGCACGTTGATTAGGTGTTTCTTCAGGAAACGCATTACACTCTGCTGAAACACTGAAACTCAAGGCTAGGCCTCACATGGTAGCTGCCTACTCTCCCACCGTTTCCAAATGGTACGGGATAGTCATTCTGGTCAAGAAGTTTTTGCACGCTACTGTACCTGATATTAGCGCTGACATGGAGGGTAGATGGGCCCGTGTACACCTTGAGGTTGGAGATAGTGAATTCACGTGTATTTGCACTATGTCCCGAATGCGGACAACCCTGCTCACTATGCAAGTTTTGCGCAGATGGCCTCGGCCTCCGCTAATGCTCCATTAATACTTGGTGGCGATTTTATTCAAGTGCTCCCTCAATCTTTTCTTCTCAAACAAGGTGCTTGTTGGTTGGAAGCTCCAGTACCGAGCAGACCTGTGTGACTAGATATAGTAGCGGGCCTTTGCTCACCGATTCCTCTTACCTTACTCCCTGGTATGACTCTCCCATTAGACTCCCACTATCCACCAATGTTTTTCGACACTTTAGGTGCCTTTAATATTCCTATGCAACCTTTCGACTCCCGACTCTGGTCAGTGTAACTTCAGCATTGCATTCGGAGCACTAGAGTACTCCCGCCATCGGCACTCTCTGCATAAGGTTGATTGGAAACTTCCGATCTCTCGGTAGTTTACCGGGTGTAGCATCCAATTTTACTAAACCTTATGTAATGCTATCACTAGAGATACCTCTACAGCGCAGAAAGTATGGGAGAGAGAATTGCATGTGACTTTAACCTCGGAGCAATGAGCCTTATCTGGAGCAGAGGGACACGGGTTTCCGACCCGCCTCACTCACTCAGACCCTCTTCTTTCTAGCCCACCGGTGTTTTTACACTCCTCACAGTTTAGACATATGGAACACTACTCAGGGTAATGGTTGCTGGACACGTCCTGTGGCCATTGGTTTATTACTTCATTTCATGTTATGCATGAATATCCCGCACTACAGTATAACTGGCGTCGGGTCTGGGGTCGTATTTAGTCTATATTGCACTCTCAGGAGTCCCTTTCTCGGAGGATAGTGGGACTTCGCCCAGTTGCGGGGATCCCCTCTCTCCCAAGAAATGGCTTATCTCCTTTTGAACTTTATGCTTGGCATTGCTGTTTCCCTCATTGAGTAATACTGGGAAATTAGTTCCCATCTGAGCCTCAATGAATGGTGGAATCATGCCTGTCTCTACAGTAAATATGAACAAATACCTCGTCTGTGTGCTTCCTCCGTTCAGATTCCTTCTTATTGGTCTTAATGGAAGATGTTCAATGAATATGTACATTTTGCTAAATGCTCTCATCTGACTGTCTAACTTTGTATCCATCTCTGTCTCATGATCATGCTGTATTGTGGATATTTTTTGATTGTTTGATGTATAATCACTGTTAACTGGAAGCGCTCACATGCTGATACAAACGGGTAGAGAAGAAGCACCGGGGTGGGGGGTAATGGGTTTACTTTTCCTTATTGTATACTTGTTTTGTCTTTTTTGGTGTGTTGTTTCTTTGTTTGTTGCAAAATGAAAATAAAAGTTTCAAAAAAAAATAAACTGCTTTTACTGGAGGGGGAAGAGGACTCGGCTGAGTCTTCAGATCTTGCAGAGGCCCTGGGGAAGTGGGGGCATGGGAGCCCCTGATTTGCGGAGCTATAATATTGCCTGCCTGCTGAGGAATTTGCAAGATTGGTTGGCGACCTCAGGGGATTATACGCCTCTGGCCTATGAGCAGGAGGTGGCGAACCCCCTGGCCTTACGCTATGTCTTACATGCGGCGGCGGCTGCCTTACCTCCCTTGGTGGGGGGGCACCCTGTCTTTCGAGTAATGCGGCGGGTTTGACGCCGGTTATGTTCTCTGTTTTCGTGGAATTCTGGGACGACTCCCTTTTTACCCCTGTATGGAAACGGGGCTTTTGAGCCGGGGATGTCAGGGGGGGCATTTCGAGGCTGGGAGGTTAAAGGGATTGTGGCGCTAGAGCAAGTAGTGAATGAACGGGGGGAGGCCCGGGGTTTTTCTGATCTCCAGAGTAGTTATGGTTTGGTATCTCGGGATTGGTTCCCCTATTTACAACTCCACAGCTATATTAGGAGTTTGGATGGAGTGAATCTTCATACGGCCATTTGTTCTCAACTCGAGGAGTTGCTGTATGCGGGGAATATGCAAAGGGCTCGGGTGGCCACCTTGCATAAGGAATATCTCTCTCTCAAGGGATTCCCTGAGGAACGAGCCTTGGCAGAGGCGTGGGCACATGATCTGGGGGTGGAGCTCAGTGGGGATGATATGGTGTCTTTGCTAGTGGAGACCCCCCGGCGACTTAAGTCGGCGGAGTTTAGGGATTTGCATTATCGTATTCTGCGACGCTGTCACTTTGCTCCTTGTCGGGCGTATAGGGCAGGGTGCGGGGCTACCGCAAGTTGCTCACGGTGTGGAGCGGCCCGGGCAGATTTGGGACATATGTGGTGGCAATGCTCGGTGGTGGTCGGATTCTGGAAGGCCCTTGTGGGTTGGCTCACCAGGGTTTTGGGTTGTTTAATTCACTGGGACCCCAGGGTGTTGGTGTTAGGTATGATTAGTAGGGTGGCCGGTTTGGGGGGAGACTCGAGGCGTTGGGTCAGTAAGGTTTTATTGGTGGCTCGGAGGGTGCTTTTGCTGAATTGGCTGCTTCCTTGTGGCCCAACTATGGGTCAGTGGAAGAGAGAGGTACATAGGTTGTTATTGCTGGAACAGCAAGGGACCAAACATGGGACTACAGCCACGGATCGGTTTTTGGGGGAATGGGGTCCATACTTACACACTTTGTCTCCGCGAGAGCGGAGCCGAATCCTTAATGTGCTTGGGTGCTGAAGCGTTGGGCGGTCTGGCATGGGGGGGGGTTGGGGTTGGGGGGGGAGGAGAGGGGGATGGGTACCTTTGCATGGTGAATGGTGGTGTGTGCAGATGGGGTGTGGAAGCTGCTGTTCGGTTATAGCCGGACTCCAAACTTGCTGGTGGGCGGAGCTGGAATGGGTTTTGAGAGTGGTTGGTGGATTGGCGGAGAGTAAAGTCCCTGGATGCCCGGGATGATGTACGCTCTCGGGCGCTCTGGTGGGTAGCGGAGCTGCCCTTGGACGCGCTGTGGTGTCTCTCTCCTGCTTTCTTTGTGAGGAGTGCATGTTGAGTGTTGGATAGCCTGGGGGTTTGTAGTGATTTCTCTGTATACTATCACCACTGGGTAAGGACTGTGTTAACGTTGGGGGGGGGGGGGGATATGATGTTGCTGAACCTTGATATGTGGCTGTGATAGGTCGTTGAGTTGTTCCTGTGTGACGGTTATGGGTTGTTATTGTTAGGTGTGCTGTCTTTCTTAGGCAAACTTATAGTTAAAGGGCATGGACGGGTGTAAGAGTACCCTCCCACCGTGCGACACTGTCAGTGGCGTTGTTAGCTTTGCGGGAAGATAGCATCCTGTCGTTTGGCATAAGGGGGGGGATGTTGGGAGAGGGGTGGGGAGAAAATACAAAATGTACCATGTACACGCACTAACATCTGTATGATTGCCTAGTTTTCATGTTGTACCTACTTGCTGGTGTATTAGAGATGTTGCAGTTGTGGTTAATAAAAACAGATTTAAACATAAACATCTTTATCATATCTTCTCTATCTCACCTTTCCTCTAAAGTATACATATTAAGATCCTTAAGTTTGTCCTCATATGCTTTATAATGAAGACCATTAACCATTTTAGTAGCCACCTTCTACACTGACTCCAACCTGTTTATATCTTTTTGAAGTTGTGGTCTCCAGAATTGCACACAATACTCCAAATGAGGTTGTAGCAAAGACATATACAGAAGCACTATCACCTCCTTTTTTCTGCTGGCCATTCCTCTCCATGTGCACTCAAGCATCCTTCTAGCTTTCGCTGTTGCCTTCTTTACCTGTTTAGCTCCTTTTAGATCGTCAGACACAATCACGCCCAGGTTCCGCTCTTCTTTTGTGGACAGAAGTACTTCACTCCCTACACTATACCGCTCCCTTGGATTTTTGCAGCCCAAATGCATGACCCTGCATTTTTTTAGCATTAAATCTCAGCTGCCAAATTCTTGACCATTCTTCAAGCTTAGCTAGATCCCTCCTCATGTTATCTGTTTCTTTTTGGGTGTCTATTCTATTGCAGATTTTGGTATCATCTATAAAGAGGCAAACCTTACCTACAATATCACTTACACAATATCCACCCACAATATCACAAACAAAGATGTTAAAAAGAATCAGACCAAGGACAGATCCCTGCAGCACACTACTGGTTATCTCCTTTTCCTCAGAGTGAGCTCCATTTATATGTACCCTTTGTCACCTCCCACTCGACCAATTTCTGACCCAATCAGTAACTTTAGGGTCCATCCCTAGTGTGCTCAGTTTGTTTATAAGTCGTCTGTGCAGAACGGTGTCAAATGCTTTACTGAAATCCAAATGCACCACATCTAGGGATCTCCCTCAGTCCAATTCCCTGGTGACCCAGTCAAAGAAACCAATCAGATTTGTCTGACAAGACCTGCCTATGGAAAACTCATGCTGCTCTGGATCCTGCTATCCATTGGACTCCAGAAATCTCACCATCCTCTGTTTTGGCAGCATTTCCAATAATTTATTGACCACCTGAAGTTTTCAACCACATCCTTACTCAGGACCGAACCGTCCATTGTGCGAGAATGTTGTTCTCACAGGGCCCCGCGCCAACATCACGCATTTGGCACCGGCGGTGGCGGCAGCAGAAGGGTTGGCTTTAAAGAGCAACCCGGCAGGCCCCGGCTCACCTCTGACAGTGCCAAAGTGGAGAGTGCCGTTTTGCTTCATTTCGTAGCTGTGTTGTACTATAGGCTGCTGGCGCGCCAGGTCAAAGGGAACTTCCTGTTTCCTGACACTCAGCGTGCCAGCAGCCTATAGTACAACACAGCTGCCGAAATGAAGTAAAATGGTGCTCTTCACTTTGGCACTGTCAGAGGTGAGCCAGAGCCTGCTGGGTTGCTCTTTAAAGGCAGGCAGTCAGACAGCCATCGGGATATTAATTAGAGTCGTTGACAGATCAGAGACATGGTTTAACCTCTGGTCAATAATCTCCACTGTCGCTTGGGTTTCTACCATTCCGGTATCCATCTTTGTCATACATTCCTCCAGACCGGAAACCCTCATAGGAGACAGAGTCAGCTGTTGGCCCACCACCTGCGACAACTTGGTAATGGCTTCCCATATACTATCGAAAGTCACAGATTTCGGGCAAGAAAGATCAAAGGAAAAAGGAGTGGAAGCACCGGACGCATCCTCCATCAAGGCGCCAGCAGCACTTCCATTCTGAAGAGGAACACCCGCCTCCACCACATTCCTTATGGGCAGATCATCTAGGCTTCCAGAGGCCATTCCTCCGCTAACCTCCTCCAGCGTACCCCACATTGAGGCCATGGACTTGCCACCTTCCGACAAATCAACAGCTCCAACCGCCAAAGGGGAGTCAGGAGAGTCCGGAGGCAAAGGTGGGGACTGTGCTTCCTGGGAGAGAGTTACAGCCAGTCCAGAGGCCACCCGCGCCCCAATGCCTGCTCGTATCTCCCGCTTTACTGTCTCAGAAAGCTGCACAAATTGATCCATAGGGTCCACCAAGGAAGGCAAAGGCTCTGCGGGGTAAGTTCTTTATTTGCCTTTAAGCTTAGGCATTGCAGCATCCTCAGACCTCCCATGACTTTTTAATTTGGCCAAGAATCTCTCATGAGGGACCTTGTCAAAGGCTTTTCTGAAAATCCAGATACACTCTATCAACCGGCTCGCCTTTGTTTACCTGTTTATTCACACCTTCAAACTAGACTAGAGGGGCTGCAGCCAATACGAAAACGACTGCAGGAGCACCGCTCTCGTATTAATGCCTGTCAGGCTGCAGCCCCTCTAGTCCCCCATTGTCAACAATCTGGACATCGATTTGAGGACTTTCGTTGGAGAGTTTTGGATGTAGTGCCCCCTTTGACACTGGGGGGTGATCGTCACATGAAACTTCATTTCAAAGAACAACAATGGATTTTTCGTTTGGGTTCTATAATTCCTGCTGGTATGAACATGGACATTGATTGGTGGAGTCTTCGATTGTGATAGGTGGTGGTTAGTTGAGACTGTGTTTCATTGGATAGTTACTCTGACGTCACTTTTGGATCCTTTAAATAGGAATCACGTGTGGGTATGATTCATTAGCCTGAGGAAGAGCTGCAAAGCTGGGCGGCTTGAAACACTGATTAGTGTTGCGTGATGAATCATACGACTCCTGTACCGGGGGAATAGCTTTGAAGAGCTTTTAGACAGTCCCGGTTGCTGAGGGTGTTCGACGGAAGATGCGGTGAACATCTCAAGTTCGTTTGTGGCTTCACGGCGGTGAAGATTGCTGGCTGGGCCTGGTCTTGTCTAGATGAGTATCAGTTTTGCTATAAAGGACGACACTGATAGCGGTTTGGGACGTCTTTGTAAGAACTCAGCTCTTGCTTCAATGGTATAGGAGCGGCAGCTTGTTAGTGCTGCAGCACCTGGTGTTTGACCTGTGGTGGGTCGACTTGACCTGTGATGGGTCGATTTTATAAAATTTGATTAAAATGGAGGGCTCACTCCGAGAGTAGAAAGGTTTCTGCTCACGGTGAGTTATCCGACAAAAAATTCTGTGTTAAATATTTGAGAGTGTTGATGCACAACATACGCTGCCTAAACTTAAGTAGAAATCAAGTAGATTGGGGGGGGGGCATTTAGAACCCATAGCAAACCTGCCCTATCATAACAGCACTACCAGGACTTACAAAGCACCATACCTTACCTATCAAAAGGCAACACTGCAAATATTAAACAAATACATCTCAGAGAAAACCAATATATCTCCTATTGGGGAAAGAGAACAAATGGCACTGTCAAATAGAAACTCCATAAACAGAATACCTCAGCTCGGTTACACATGCAGAACATAGACTGTCACCAAACAAAGAACAAGGGATTACAATTTAGAATAGGAAGACAATAATTAAACTGGGAACCCCAAAAGCCAAACTTGGAATGTACAACAACACTGGAGAAATAAAACTAAAAATTAATTTCCTCTTGTACTAAAGAAAATGCAAAGACAGCGATGCACATTTCCCAAATCTGACATATTCCAGTTAAGAAATTCAAAATAAAAAAGTATTTTCTACCTTTTGTTGTTTGTGCATTTTATTTTTCAGTTGCAATTGCTCCAGTCACTTTCTTCTGGTTTCTTGTTGTCTTCTGCTAACTCTCCATTGTCTGCTGTCCATTTCTCCTTTCTTCTCTCTTCTAGTATTTTCCCATTCTCTCTCTATATCTGCTTTTACATATTAATCCTTCCCCTTTTGCTCTTTCCTCCATTTCTTTCTTTATTCCTTTTTCATCCACTCAAATTTAACCCCTCCATCCTCAAACCCACTTACTCTCCCAATACCCAGCCATTCGTAGATTTTTCTTCCCTCCCATACAAAATATCTTTCCTCCTCTCCATCCTCACTCCCCCAGCCCCATCCCCTTCTAGTT
Organism: Ichthyophis bannanicus; assembly: GCA_033557465.1. Classification (NCBI taxonomy): domain Eukaryota; kingdom Metazoa; phylum Chordata; class Amphibia; order Gymnophiona; family Ichthyophiidae; genus Ichthyophis; species Ichthyophis bannanicus. Next base: position 342,330,198 of record CM066032.1, read on the forward strand.
CTCCCCCAACATCAGCTCTCTTCTAGTTCCAGCCCCACCCAGCATCTGATCACTTCTAGTCCCATTCTTCCATCCCCCCCCCCGCATCAGCCCATTTCCAATCCTAGCTCACCATCAGCCATTTCCAATCCTAGCCCCTCATCAGCCATTTCTAGTCCTATCCTAGTCCCCCCATCAGCCCATTTGCAGTCCAAGCCCCCCATCAGCCCATTTCTAGTCTGAGCCCCCCCACTCAGCCCATTTCCAATCCTAGTCCCTCCACCAGCCCATTTCCAGTCCTATCCTAGACCCCCTTAAGCCCATTTCCAGTCCTAGCCCTCCCATCAGCCATTTCCAATCCTATCCCTGTGGGCGAAGATAGAGATGCTGGAGAACTCTACCCGGTCTATAAACGTTAGAGTTTTGAATTTTCCTCTGATTCCAGGTTTGGCCCCTATGGAGTTGTTAAAAAGGTATTTATAGGAGACACTTTCTGTCCCTTTGGAATTGATACAACCTGTTACCAAGGTGTTTTATTTACCTGCTGGTAAGAAGGAGTTGAGGGTTACTGATGTGAATATGGACATGGACTTTTTGAATGTGACTGATCTTCTTCAGTCACCAACTATGGATAAGTTACTGGTTTCTACTCTGCTTGTTACTTTTGCTTTACCTTCGGATAGGGAATGGTTGTTAAAGCTTTACTTTAAGAAAACGGCAAATTTGTTTTATGGTTTAAAGATTTCAGTTTTTCCAGATGTATCAAGAGAGACACAGAAAAAGCATAGGCAGTTTCTGTTATTAATGTCAGGAGTGTTGCAACTAGGCACTTCTTTCCTCTTACGCTTTCCTTGTAAATGTATAGTTTTCTTAGTACACAAAGGTTTATTTTTTTCTAGCCTGAAGATCTATCTGCATTTATTAGGGCTAGGATTCCTGTAATTTCCACTCCTGTAGGAGATGTTGCATCTTAAACCGTGCATAAGATTATGTCTTGGGCTCTCAGTCTGTCTGTCTTATAATATGTAATCTTATTTCTATTACTTCAGTTGGGACCACTGTTCCCTCTAAGCTGTGCGCGTGTGCGCGCGCACACACCTCGCTGAGTGAGCGCACATACTTTACAACAGAGCGCACAAAAATTACGGTTCTGATTCTGATAGAAAACAACACAGACGTTCTTAAAATTGAAAAGTTGTTGTGTATTTATGGTTTTCACAAGTTCTACAATATTTTCTAGTGCAATCAATGTGGTGTACATACTGTATTCTGACGTGTAGTCAAATTTTAAAGTACATAACTCCTAGTGTTGTTATGTGGTGCACAAAAATTTAACCTTCCTTCAAAAGTTGCACAGCTGATATTTTATGCGCACACAGCCTATAGAAAATTAGAGGGAACATTGGTTGGGACTCCTCCTTCTAAGTGATTATTTTCTTTTTCGCACCTTCCCTCTGTTGGGAACTATAGATATTTTCTGTTTATTCAATTTTCTACAGTGTTATTATACCTCTTTGTTGTTGCTGCAGGATATATCTTTCTGTACAAGCGTTATTGCTTGATTAATTTGTAAATTCATAAATATATAGATTTTAAAAAAGTCATAGGATTGGAGACAGTGTACTATTGTGGACAGGAACTGGTTAAAAGATAGTAGAGAGTAGAGCTAAATGGCCTATTTTCTCATAGAGGCCTTTATTAATTGATCCCCAATGTGTTTCGGCAAACGCCTTCCTCGGGGTATGCAGCTTAAAAAATAATAACAGATAATAAATAAATACAGAATATTAATACATAAAAATTATAATAAATAATGATAAAGTTGGATAAAGTATAAAAGAAAATAAATCAATAAGACAATGATAAACGGATAAAATAAAATTATAAATGATATATCATACAAATAATACTAATAACAGTAAAAACAATAAAACTTAACACAAATCAACACCCAAATAATATTCTTAAAAGATTAAAAACAAGACCGTGCTATCCTAAAACTTTAGTCAAGCAATTTTAAACAAAGGGAAAATCTAAGGGGTATGTTTACTAAACCGTCTTAGGGGTATGTTTACCAAATGGCACTAATGTTACAGCTGCAACGGTATCGCGCGATACATTTATTTATTTATATTCTCTTATATACCGCGCTATTCTGCATCAGTGCGGTTTACATTGAACAAACTGAACTTACATTGAACAGGGCATTATAACTTGGAAATAACTATTTACAGGGAACATGGGCTATGGAGGGTTAAGTGGCTTGCCCAAGACCACAAGGAGCACCTGTGGGACTAGAAACCCCAGTCCTTCCGGCCCAAGGTTGCTGTCCTCTAGTGGGATTTGAACCCCCGACCTTCCGGCCTGAAGTACCTTGCCCCAACCACTAGGCCACTCCTCCACTCCATGATGGTATTGCGCGATAATGGCGCTTTACCGTGCGAGAACGTCTGCAGCGGCGTTAAGGTGTGCAGAGGGTGGAGTAAGGCTTCCCAGGGGCGGAGAGAAGGGGTCAATGGGTGGAAGGTGGACAGGGAGAGTCTCCATGCACACTAACGCCGTGAAATGAAGCTCTGAAAATTAGCGCCAGTGAAAACCTTGCGCTATGCACATTTGCAGGACAGAGAAACCAGTTCAGTCAGCAATGTACAGCAAAGGCAGGGAGACCCTGAAAAGTGATAGTGGTGATACATGTGCAGCAACCAAAAAGGCACAAACCATAAATAATGACCAGAACCAAAATTGAAATCCAAAACACCGAGCTGGCCAATAGAACAAATAATGACAAGCGGTAATGAACACAACCTATAAAGAGGAAAAAGGACGAGCTCACTTTTGGAAGGGTCAATTCACAGTCCGCCCACAAAGTGAATGTGCCAACATAGAAATAGTGCTGATGAGGGTTTTCTGTGGTGTGTAAGGGGTAGCTTGCTTTTGTGGCTTACACATGTGCAGCAACAGCAGAGTGGGCACGTGGGAAAGGGCACTATGGTGATGGTGTAACTGGGGGACAGGGGGCTGCATGCATCACATGCAGTGGGCCAGCTGGGGGCACATTGTGGACTAGGCAGATGCCTACCTGGCACATAGGAAGGTAGAAGCGGAAAAGCAGCAAGACAGCAACTGAACAGGGTCCAATTTGGCCACGAGTATGTGTCCCAGGGGACAGTACCCAGCAAGTACCCCAAAGGGCACAGAACATTGGCAGGCGGTGCCAGGGGGATGTGCTGATGTCCATGTCAGCACCCTTACCGCATATAATGCACCATAGGTAGACACCTTCAGGCACACTGGAAGGCATGGCACTGCGCACCACTGGCATAAGGGCATTATCAGCATGGTGGCGGAGGGGTGCTGGTGGCAGAGGGGGCAGTGGCATCTGCCCACAGCAGACCACAGCCAAGCCCCGTTTAGGTGGGTGCCATGCATTGCAACAGACAAGGTCTGTCTGACGAACAGTCATGGTATCCCCAGGGAATGATCTGCCTCTGTGGTAACAGTTTGGTGTAGTACACACAGCCAGTCTGTTCAGGAGCAGAAGGTCACAGGTTATAGCCATGCACCCGCCCCTTGACCTTGAGAGTTTAAGGAGGGGTGTGCCTTGAGGTTAAATTGTAGTTGCGGTGTTTGAATGACAAGGCAGGTATAAAGAATATTTATTTTATAAGGATTTATTTCTCCCGCTCCGTGGTGGAATTGGAACAGGCGTAAAGGAAATGTATTTTTACAGCCAAAACAAGAACAAAGAAAAGATAGGCTTTTCCAACACTGTGCTTCAAAACTGTCCTTCTCACAGCACTTCACATTCCAGTCATGTGAGCTGTACTTGAAAACACTTAAACCAAAGGCAAACAACAAAGTTCATGCACTGTATCCAACTTCTGCTTCAGCTTATTCTTATCTCTCTCATAAGCTCTTCAGGTAAGGAACTTTGACAGTGTACACTTTATCACATTATAATGAATGACCACACAAGCTTTGCTTGACTATTATTACTTATCTACGAGGCACGTCGAGCAGTCCATTGGCTGACTCAAATCCTGCATCTGTAAGGGATGAATCAATGGTACTGGTGCTTCTGGACTCGGTACTGGTTCAACTACCCTCTGTCCAGGAATATTACGTTTCTCTAGGAACGCTTTAAAGTCTCTCAGGAGTGCTTCAGCCTGGTTACTCTGCTCATTCACTGCACTGGAGTTACCCCTCCCCCACTTGTCTCTGTCAGCAAGTGCTGGGTAAATCAGTTCATTTGCAGGTGAAGGATTTGTGGGCAGCAAATCAAACTTAGAGCTTCCTGAAACCTTCTGGCAAATGTCTCTGGCAAATATCTCTGCTATGTCCTTATAGCTAGCTTGCTTGTTGATCTTGTCAGCAGTTTGAGGAGACAAACAGGGTTTAACTGAATAAGCTTCTGGTTGCAGCCAACTGCTCTCATAAAACCTGGGCTTTCCCTGGGTTTTAAAATATGCACTCACACAGTCTGGCTTCTCATAAAAGCTGTTATCAGTATTAAAAATACCCTGTACCTTGTGCTGAGGAATACCTGGATGTTTTGCAGCCGTCTGCCATTCATTCCATTGGTCAGCTCTCTGTTCCAAAAGCCTAGGCTTTACCCTTGGGTCTCTCAGTGCCACGCCCTTCTCCTGCTCCCAGAAGGTTCTGCTATGCACTGAGTCTCCCTGGTACCTGCTTCTTGGCTTTACACGCGTTCTCCTGGAATTGCAGCTGGGGAACGTTTCTCCTTCACAGTCAAAGGCTCTGGCATCCAAGGCTACTCCATCTCTAAAGCACACACCTGCTTCATCTGGTTCCTGTATTTCCTTTCACCTCCTCGGTTGGTTCCTTCTCTCAGTCTCCAACTGAATCTCCTTCTCCAACTGCTTCTGAAGCTCCAACTGCTTCCCTTTCTCACTCTCTCTTCCTTCTTCCTTCTTCCTGTTTAACAAGCTGCTTCTGCTCTGGGGAGCCCGCCTCCTGCTAGGGCGTGCCCAATCAGCAACTCTGCTTCTCCCCTCCCCCGAGGTGAGTTGTGTTAGCTGATCAGCTATGTGCATCTTGTGCTGAGAAGGGAATATCTTGCTTTTAGCTGCAGTACCCGGACCTTCCACCGGGTCACTATCTGTTTCTATAGCTCCTAGCACTGCTACAGCGTCACAAGGTTCAAGTCCCAGCTGTGGCTCCTGCAAACCATGTCCCTATATTTTACACAGTACTAAACCGTGGTAATAAAGATGGAACCGTTATTGCAGATTAAATAAACACACCATAAACGCCTACAGTTTACCCCACAGGGCACAGAACTCATAAAACATGTGCAATCCCTAGAGCAGAGTTTCCCAACTGCAGTCCTGGAGGGCCAAACACCATTCACGTTTCATGATGTCCCTAATAAATATGCCTGTGCTGCATTTGTATGCACTGCCCCCATTGTATGCAAATGTATCTCATACATATTCATTAGGGACAGCATGAAAACCTGAACCGTGTTTGGCCCACCAGGACCGGATTTGGGAAACTCAGCCCTAGAGCAGCGGCCAACAGGGACACAAACACCCACACCCACAGGCTCCACTATCCAAAGCCTCATGGAGAGTCAGGCTGTTGGGCCCTGCGCGGAGCAGCATCTCCCAATACTGGCACCTGCACACCTTAGCAATGCCGCCCTAAACTTGGGAACACGTTACACATATATCAAAAGGTTGCTATGATTAATGGCAGATAACAAATCCTAAGTTAAACACAATTTGTGGACAGAGCTGCATCATAGCAACCTTTCTGATATCTGTGGAGTGTGTTTCAGTTTTGGTTTCTGACAGTGTTTACCACCCCGGGGAGTGACCCAAACAGTATTGCGTACCATAGCCATGCCTGCACTGTGCCCACGACTGGTGTGGTGGCCAGGGTTGCCAAAAACCTCTATATTTGCACAATGCTGGCATAGGTGTGGGAGTGTGTGTATGTCTATCCAGTGTGTTGTGGCTGCCTACACCTCACTGAGCCCACACTGCTTGCACTGTTTCCGGTGTTAGCCTGCCAATGTGCATAATGAGGAGCAAGGTACTGTGGGTATGGCCCAGACAGGGTTGCCTGGGCAGTATGCATCTGCACAGGGCATAGGGCAATGGCTGGGACATTGTAGTGCCCGACCACCACCTGCAAGGACAGGGTGGCCACAGCATGTCATGCTGGGAGGTCACTCTCACACTGACTGAGCAGTGACCACGGCATGGTTAGGTTCTCCCATAGTGCTATACTGCATTTCTCTTAAGTGATATTTATGGGTTCCCTTTTCTGGGGCCCATTCACTAGCATACCTGCTTGCTGTGTGTGCTCACATCCCGTTTTTGGGTGCACACAGTTCCTCCAGGAACATGCACTATGTACTAGCTAGCAGACTGTCTGCAGTTAGCATGTGTATAGCTGGAACACCTTGCATGGTGCAGTGGGTGGAGACTGACTGTGCCTTCTGCTGGTGAATGTCAGATAGTGATGGGGGCAACTGAACTTTTCCAGCATTGTGCCTGTCTGCCATTGCCTTATGTGATATGTACAGATCTGCATTGACTGCCCTGTTGTAGGGTGCCCGTTCCCCAGCAGGACTGGGGTTGATGGTCCCCTCTGCTGCCACCATTGCAGAGATGTAGAATGTAGATCTGTTGGTGGGAGATCCTGTCCCCCACCCTGAGCCACAGAGGGCGGGTTGGGTGGTGCTACATAATCCACTTTTGGTTCCAAACACCCCCCCTTCACTTATAGCATGTGACCATGGCACCCACACAGGATATGCACTATTATGGGTGCATCATAGTCCGCAAGGCCTAGACATGACTGGGAAAAACAGATGTATCCTAGGCATGTCTGCAAGGACTACCTATCACACACTGGCACAGATGGGGACCTGCAGCATAGCCTATCTCAACCAAGCCAGGTGCTGCGGACCTGGTGCTGGGCACCCCACCTCATCCTCAGGGTGAGCACAGGACCCGCACAGTGTCACGGTCTGTAGCTACTCTGTGTCAATAACACACACGGTCAGTTCTCCCTATCAGGCCAAGGTGCTGTGGGGGTGCATACCCCTTCTTGTGATCAGCTGTAGACTGCTGATCTGCATGTGCAGTGCATCAAGGGTACGGATGGGTTTACCCTATCCTGGTAACCACAGCAGACAGCTTGTGTGGTGACCTGCAGTCTTTCTGTAGCCAGCCAGCGGTGTCTTAGATGCTATAGAGATGTAGCCCACTGGTTATGTCAGTGACTGTAGAGGCAGAGGTCATGGGTTTGATCCCACAGTGGTGTTATTTAAGAATGCTGTCTGAGGCTTTTTCTTTTCATTTCAATCAGTGCTGCCAGCAGAAACACCCTCACAGTGCTGTAGTCTAAGGTGCCTCATAGGCGCCCTATATGGTGCCCTATAAGGCGCCCTGTAAAGTGCCCTATACAGCGCTCTATAGGGCACATTATAGGGTGCCTTGGTGGACAGGGCTCTTTATAATGTGACCTATGAGGCGCCTTATAGGGCACCTTATGCGGCACCTTAGGTTACGGCACTGTGAGGGTGTTTTTGCTAGCAGCACTGATTAAAATTTAAAGTAAATGCCTCAGACAGCCTTTTTAGATTACACCACTGCAGGATTGAACCCATGACCTCTGCCTCTACTGGCATTGCAGTAACCAGTGGGCTACACCTTTATAGTGTCTAACACTGCGCTGGCATGTACTTACAGTTAATACTTTTTAACGTGCCACGGCGCACACTATCGCGCGATACAGATTCTTGCTACCTTAGGACTGGAACGCCCACTCCTTATATGGCATTCTTCACATTATCACTGCAACTAGCGCCGGTAACATTAAGACGGTTTAGTAAACATACCCCTTGATGTTACCGGCGCTAGTTGCAGCATTAATGTGAAGAATGCCATATAAGGTAGTGGGCATTCCTGTCTTAAGGTAGCAAGAATCTGTATCGCACGATAGGGTTAACGCGCGTTAATGTGCCACGGCGCCCACTAAGTTCATGACAGCGCAGTGTTAGAAGCTATAAAGATGTAGCCCACTGGTAATTGCAATGACTATGGAGGCAGAGGTCATGGGTTTGATCCTGCAGTGGTGTTATCTAAGAAGGCTGTCTGAGGCATTTCCTTTTATTTTAAATCAGTTCTGCCAGCAAAAACACTCTCACAGTGCCGTAACCTAAGGTGCCTCATAAGGCGCCCTATAGGGTGCCCTATAAGGCGCCCCATAGGTCACATTATAAAGTGCCCTGTCTGCCAAGGCACCCTATAATGTGTACTATAGGGCGCTTTATAGGGCGCCTATGAGGCACCTTAGGCTATGGCACTGTGAGGGTGTTTCTGCTGGCAGCACTGATTGAAATTAAAAGGAAAAGCCTCAGACAGCATTCTTAAATAACACCACTGTGGGATCAAACCCATGACCTCTGCTTCCCCAGTCATTGAAGTAACCAGTGGGCTACATCTGTATAGCTTCTAACACACTGCTGGCTGGCTACAGAAAGACTGCAGGTCACCATACAGAAAGACTGCAGGTCACCACACAAGCTGTCTGCTGTGGTTACCAGGATAGGGTAAACCTACCCGTACCCATGATGCACTGCACATGCAGATCAGCAGCCTACATCCGAACACAAGATGGGGTATGCGCCTCTATAGCACCCCAGCCTGGTAGGGGGAACTGACCGTGTGTGTTACTGGCACAGAGTAGCTACAGACCGTGACATCGTGCGGTTCCTGTGCTCACCCTGAGGGTGAGGTGGGGGGCCCAGCACCAGGTCCGCAGCACCTAGCTTGGCTGAGATAGACTGTGCTGCAGGTCCCCATCAGTGCCAGTGTGTGATGGGTAGTCTCTGTAAACACACCTAGCTCCATCTGTATTTCCCAGTCACGTCTAGCCCTTGTGGACTATGATGCACCCATAATAGTGCATATCCTGTGTGGGTGCCATGGTCACATGTTATAAGTGAAGGGTGGTGTTTGGACCCCAAAGCGGATTATGTAGCACCACCCACCCCGCCCTTTGTGGGTCAGGGTGGGGGACAGGATCTCCCACCAACAGATCCTGTGATGAGGAGAGTATGGCTGAGTCTATGGAATTGGAAGAAAATCAGTCATTTACCTTTAAAGAAAGAGACAGGCAAGGAATCAGTAGCTCTCAAACTGCAGGCAGAGAAAAAAAACACGCAGCTACTGAGGACAGGACACACCCAAGCTTTGCTAATCCAAGGGCAGGCTTGGAAATTAATGAGGGACACCTGGGTGAAGGGGAGTGCACGGTAGTTCAGAGACACTCTTATAAACCCAAGGAAATATTGGAGGAGAGGACGGCCAGAGAGAACAGCCAGAGAGAGGGCAACAGGAACAGGAGTACCAGGACGAGGCAGCACACGCAGCAGCATGCTGGAAGGAAAGATACAGGAAACCAGCACTCGAGAGAGCTGACCAGGGAGAACACTGGAGAATTCAGTGGGGAGAGAAGCACCAGAGAAAGGCCCAGAGAGTTCACAGTGGAGGAGAGCGGTGAAGACTTCTGAGGGAGTCTTAGAGGTGAAAGCCCTAGTCAGAAGGAAAGCCAGGATTGCAGGGAAACTGCAATTGGTTTTAAAACTAGGAGAGCTGTGCCAGAGAGAAGTGCTGATAAGGGTCAGGCTGCAGCGCCAACCATTCCTGAACCAGCTAAAGAGCTGCAACTTCCAAAAAGGTGCGTGAATAAAAGGGTAGCCAAAAGTGCCGTAAGCCAGTTAGAGGCATTGTGCCATTTGATGCAAGAAAAGAACCTCCATGTTCCTGGTGGAAACCCTGTGAATAGGGAAAAGCCTCAGTGGAGAAAGGTTCTGGAACTTTTGGAGAATATTAAGCCTGAAGTTTTTCATGTTGGCTTAAAGCCAGATTTACCAGACACAGTTCCTGAGGAAATGCAGCTAGACTATTATGAATCTGATGAGGGGTCTGAAGATTCAGTAATGGATTGTTCTCTGTGCCAGAAGGCAGAATAAAACGTTCTTGGATAAAAGAAGGGAAAAGCCTATAACCTGAAAGTCCTAGAAGGCAGTGTGAAAACAGGGAGAAATGTGTTTAGCCAGGAATGCTAAAGAACCCTGTTGCTGAAGAAAGGATATTTCTTTTGGGTTTGAAGAGAAGAGAAACCTTGCTGATTGCTGAATGGTTTTGAAAAACAGCGACATGTTAAAAAGCTACATAAAGCAGTTTCATTGTTTGTTTGGGATAAAATGCCTATGGATTATTGTTTGGAGAAAGAATCCTGTTTGTTTTGTGTTGAGCCTTAATGCTCTTTAGAAAAAGAAAAAACATTCCCGTGTTTTGCCTTGTAAACCCTCGGTCTCCACACTACTTGTTTTTTTCTAAACAACACAACTACAAATCCCAGCAGCCCCGGCGCTGGATGAGGAAAAAAACTCTATAATTAAAGGACAAACAAGTGCAGCCCTAGGCTTATAGGCTGTTGCCTGGGCCAGGGGCCTCCACAATCCACAGTCTCCATCTCTGCAATGGTGGCAGTAGAGGGGACCATCAACCCCAGTCCTGCTGGGGAATGGGCACCCTACAGGGCAGTCAATGCAGATCTGTATGCATCACATAGGGCAGTAGGCCTGGAAAAGCTCAGATGCCCCCCACCCCTGTCTGACATTCACCAGCAGAGGGCACAGTCAGTCTCCACCCGCTGCACCCTGCAAGGTGTTCCAGCCATACACATGCTAACTGCAGACAGTCTGCTAGCTAGTACATAGTGCATGTTCCTGGAGGAACTGTGTGCAAACAAAAAATAGGATGTGAGCACACACACCAAGCAGGTATGTCAGTGATTGGGTCCCCAGAAAAGGGAACCCAGAGATATAACTTGGGAAAAATACTCTATAGCACTATGGGGGAACCTAGCCATGCTGTGGTCACTGCTCAGTCAGGGTGAGAGTGACCTCCCAGCATTACATGCTGTGGCCACCCTGTCCGTGCAGGTGGTGGCCAGGCACTACAATGTCCCAGCCTTTGCCCTATGCCCTGTGCAGATGCTTCCTGCCCAGGCCGCCCTGTCCGGGCCATACCCACAGTACCTTGCTCTTCATTATGCACATTGCAGACTAACACTAGAAACAGTGCAAGCATTGTGGGCTCAGGAAGGTGTAGGCAGCCACCTAACACTGGATAGACTCCCACACCTATGCCAGCATTGTGCAAATATAGAGGTTTTTGGCAGCCCTGGCCGCCATACCAGTCGTGGGCACAGTGCAGGCATTGCTATGGTACTCAATACTGTTAGGGTCACTCCCCGGGGTGTTAAACACTGTCAGAAACAAAACCAGAAACACTCTCCGCAGATATCAGAAAGGTTGCTATGATGAATCTCTGTCAACAAATTGTGTTCAACGTAGGATTTGTTATCTGACAGTATCCATAGCAACCTTTTGACATATGTGGAACGTGTTTCCACGTTTAAGATGGCATTGCTAAGGTATGCAGGTGCTAGTGTTGGTAGTTGCTGCTCCGCGCAGGGCCCACCAGCCTGAGTCTCCATGAGCCGCTGGATAGTGGGGCCTGTGGGTGTGGGTGTTTGTGCCCCTGTTGGCCGCTGCTCTAGGGCAGAGGTTGCCAACTCTGGTCCTGGTGGGCCAAACATGGTTCAGGTTTTCATGCTGTCACTAATGAATATGCATGGATACATTTGCATACAATGGGGCAGTGCATGTAACTGCATCTCATGGGAGGAGTGGTCTAGTGGTTAGGACAAGGTACTTGAGGCCGGAGGGCCGGGGGTTCAAGTCCCACCTGGGGACAGCAATCTCAGGCCGGAGGGACTGGGATTTCTAGTCCTATAGGTACTCCTTGTGGTCTTGGGCAAGCCACTTAACCCTCCATTGCCCATGTTCCCTGTAAGTATTAGCGTATGTGTGTCATATCCCCTCGTGTTAAATGTATCTCCCAATTTTATTTTTATTTATTTATTAACAATTCTTATATACCGCACTATTAGACATCAGCGCGGTTTACATTGAACAGAAAACATCCGACAGTTTACATATGTCTGGTCAGTTACATTTAACAGGAAGTATAACTTGGCGAAATAGGGGAAACTAAATACAATGGAGGGTTATCTGATAAGGGATATCATGGTTAACTATATACAAAGGTGGTACAATAGTACTTGGAACTGCTTGTTATTTCATTGAGAAGTTGGCCTGTTATGAGGGTCTGTTTGTTTGACCACTCAAGCTATTCGCCTGGGGGTTATGTTCGGAGCTGTCATTGAGATATTTAAGGAAGAGGAAATGTTTTAGTGCCTTTCTGAACTGACTCAAGTTGGGTACTGCTCTGATTTGTGCTGGTAAGTTGTTCCATAAAGTCGGGGCGCAGAGTCGGAAGGCTCTGTTGGCTGTTGATCTAGTGCATCTTGTGGTGTCATTTGGGATAACTAGTGTGTTTAATTCTGCTGTTCTTCGTGGCCTGTTTGGTGCAAGTGGTTGTATGAGGTTGGAGAGAGAGGAAGAGGTGAGCCCCTTAGCCGCTTTGAATGTTAGCAGTAAGGTCTTGAAACTGATCCTTGCTTGAATGGGGAGCCAGTGTAGCTGTTTTAGAAGGGGTGTTAAGTGATCTCTCCTGGATGCCCCGAGGAGTACCCTCGCTGCACTATTCATGGCTAATTGCAGGGGGTTCAGGGTGGACCGGGGGAGTCCTTGTAGTATGGAATTTGAGAAGTCGAAATGGGGGAGTATAAGGGCTTGATAAATGGTACGGAAATCATCCGGTTCAAGTAGCATGCGTAGGTGTCTGAGGGATCTGATTTTAAAGTAGATTGCCTTGACTGTGTTGGCTATGTGGTTCTTCATGTCAAGGTTTTGGTCCAGCGTTACTCCCAGGTAGCGTATCGCCGGTTTAACTTGGAGTTGGGCATCCTTTACGTTAATACAACTAGGAGGGGTGAAGTTGGTGTTCCTCGAGACGAACAGGACCTCTGTCTTTTTGTGTTGTATTCTCAGGTTTTGTGATAGGAGCCACTCTGATATGGTGTCAAAGCAGTTAGTCAGCGGGGTAAGGTCTAGGCAATCCAATGATATTGGCATATATAGTAGCACGTCGTCTGCATATATCATGTAACTGACATTAAAGGATTTGATGATGTCGCAGATGGGTTGAATGTATATATTAAACATCAATGCAGATAAAGAGGATCCTTGAGGTACACCTTGACTTTGTTGGAAAGGTTCAGATGTATCCCCGTCGACTCTGACATGCTGCCATCTATCGGACAGGTAAGATTTGCACCATTCGAGTGCTGTTCCACAGATGCCTTTTTCCCTTAGCCGGCAGATGAGAATTTCGTGGCATACCGAGTCAAAAGCCGCTGCTATGTCTAGAAAGACAAGAGCGAAACCCTGGCGTATGTTATCCACACCTGAGATTATGTTGTTGAGGAGAGTTGTGAGTAGCGTTTCTACTCCATGTGACTCTCTGAAACCATGTTGAGCCGGATCCAGTGGATCCGGCAATTGACCGCTTTGACCTGGTGAAAAGCGGGATATAAATACAGCTAAATAAAAGCTAAATAAAAATGCATATTTATTAGGGACATCCTGACAACCTGAATGGTGTTTGTCCCTCCAGGACTGGAGTTGGGAAACTCTGCTCTAGGGATTGCACATGTTTATGGTGTATGAGCTCTTTAGGGTAAAATATAGGCATTTATGGCGTGTTTCTTTTATCTGCAATAAAGGTTCCTTCTTTATTACCACGGTTTAGTAATGGGTAAAATGTGGGGATATGTTCTGCAGGAGCCACAGCTGGGACTTGAACCTGTGACCTTCTGCCCCTGAATATACCGGCTGTGTGTACTGCACCAAACTGTTGTCACAGAGGCAGATTATTCCCTGGGGATACCATGACTGTTTGTCAGACAGACCTTGTCTGTTGCAGTGCACGGCACCCACCTGCACAGGGCTTGGCCTTGGTGTGTTGTGGGCAGATGCCACTGCCCCCTCCTCCACCAGCACCCCTCCGCCACCATGCTGACATGCCCTTATGCCGGTGGTGCTGGTGGTGTGCAGTCCCAGGCCATCCAGTGTGTCAGTAGGCGGCTGCCTATGGTACATGATATGGGGTAGGGGTGCCTGCATAGACATCCATGCTTCCCCCCAGCAGCACCTGCCAATGTTATGTGCCCTTTGGGGTACTTGCTGGGTAATGTCCATTGTGGCACTGTGGGACACACACTCGTGGACATATTTGCCCTTGGTCAGTTGCTGTCTTGCTGGTTTTCCGTTTCTACATTCCTATGTGTCACCTAGGCATCTGCCTAGTCCACCCTGTGCCCCAGCTGCCCCACTGCATGTCCCTCCTGCAGCCCCCTGTACCCCATTTACACCATCACCATAGTGCCCTTTCATACTTGGCCACTCTGCTGTTGCTGCACATGTGAATGCCACTTAGGCAAGCTGCCCACTATACACCACAGCAAACCCTCATCAACACTATCAATGTTGGAACATTCATTTTGTAGTGGGAATCAGAACTGGCCCTTCCAAAGGTGACATCTTCCTTTTTATTCATTATGGGTAGTATTGATTACCGTTTATCAATGTTTTTTCTATTGGCCAGCTCGGTGTTTTGTATTTCCATTTTGGTTCTGGTCATTATTTCTCTGTTTTTTTTCATGTTTTGTTACTGCACATGTATCACTACTATCACTTATCTGGGTCTCCCTGCCTTTGCTGTACATTGCTGACTGAACTGGTTTCTCTCTCCTGCAAATGTGCCCCTAGCGCAAGGTTTTCACTGCCGCTAATTTCCAGACCTTCATTTCACGGCGTTAGTGTGCATGGAGCCTCTCCCCGCCCACTCTCCGCCCATTGGCCCCTTATCTCCGCCCCTGGGGAGCCTTACTCCACCCTCTGGGAAGCCTTACTCCACCCTCTGCACACCTTAACGCCGCCGGAGACGTTAACACATGATACGTGATGTTCTCACACAATAACGCGCCATTATCATGTGATAACGTCACAGCTGTGACATTAGCGCCGTTTAGTAAACGTACCCCTAAGTGACAAACCTTGTGGTAAAACCAAATTTGATTTCTTCCGGTGATACAAGCCTCAGATAATGTACGGCATGATCTGTTTCTGTTTCTGTTTGCAGATCATGCCGTACATTATCATTAAAATTGCTTGAGTAAAGTTTTAGGATAGCACGGTCTTATGCATTTCCTATGATTTGTTACAATAGACGTCTCCTCCGATATATTGAAGTGGCTACATTATTTTATCTCTGGTGTTGAGAATGGAGCAATATGCCATTTATTATGTCTCAGATCGTGATTGAAGCTGTTATAAAATAATTTTCTTGCTGAGTTCAAAGATAAGATGTGTTTTTTATAATCTAGCTTCGTGTTTGATTGTTTTTTGACAGCTTTTCCCCGCACTGCTCTGTTTTAACGGTTTTCCGCTCCTATAGCCCTCCCGTCTCACTATGTGCATATATACCTTTTTTATTATGTTCAGGTACTGGCATACAACATATTAGTTGTTACTTTATAAATAGGAAGATCATGCCTCTCACACTTAAAACACTTCCCATCTGCACATCATCTCTTTCCAGAAGACTTTCCCACCCTCTCTCCTAATTCCCAGGTTTCAGTTTGGACCTCCAACCTGTCCTCCGCTCTTGACCATGTTGCTCCCCTTCAGTCCCACCCACCTAAACATAACCCTAACCGTCATCCATGGTATCATCCTGGCCTTCATCTCCTGCGTTCTCACCTTCGTAGGGCAGAACGACGGTGGCGTAAACATCATACCTCATATACTTTGGATCAGTTTCACATACATCATCACCAATATCGGTCTGCTGTTCATCAAGCAAAACTTTCCTATTTCTCTGACCGTATCACTACTGCCTCCAATCCCTCCCAACAACATTTCTCCACTCTTCGGTTTCTTACCTCGCTCCAGTCTGGTCCATCCACAACCCTTTCTCATCCAGTCCCTACTTCCTCCCAATTGGCCTCCTTTTTCTCATCCAAGATTCTTGACTTGCGTGCATTGCTCCCTTCTTGACCCTCTCCCCATCTCCTCTCCCTCCCCCCTCTCCCTCTCCCTCTCCATCTCCCTCTGCTGTACCTACTCTATCCCATTTTTGGTCCTCCTTCTATCTCATCACCACTCCTGAACTAATCACTTCCATCTCTACAGCCCGGAAAACAGTTTGTCCTCTCGATCCCATCCCTTCTAGCTGGCTTCTTGAATCCTCCCTGGCTTTAATCTCTCCCATTTTGTCCATGATTAATTCCTCTCTGCTGGAACCTTCCCCTCCTTATGGAAACATGCCATAGTTCGCCCCCTTCTGAAAGGACCCTCTCTAGACCCTTTAATCCCAGCACACTACCATCCAATTTCAAACCTCCCCTTCCTTGCAAAGAGCCTCGAAAAAATTGTTTTCTCCCAACTGTCACAGCATCTCACTTCTATCAATTTCCTTCACCCCCGCCAATCTGGATTTCGGAAAGGTCATAGCGTTGAAACAGTTCTCTTAGCTTTTTTGAATGAACTTCACTCTTCTCATGATAGGGGTGATATCTCGGTGGTGGTTTCATTAGATCTATCTGCAGCTTTTGATCTTGTTGATCATTCTCTTCTACTTTCTCGCCTTCGGGATGCTGGTCTTCGTGGTTCTGTCTATTGTTGGTTCTGTTCTTTTCTCTCTTCCCGCTCTTTCTCCGTGTCACTCCCTAATTCAGAGTCTTCCTCTGATCCTGCCCCTCTTCCCTGTGGTTCCCCCAAGGCTCTGTCTGTTCCCCTTACTCTTTAATCTCTTTCTTGTCCCTCTTACCCTTCAAATTCAGCAACTCGGTCTATCAGCCTTTTATTATGCTGATGACATCATTATTATTCACCATACTACCCCTCTACAGTCTGATCTTGGACCTTTGAATTCTGGTCTTTCCATGATAACACACTGGTTGTTCTCTAACTGCGTTCACCTGAATCTAGCTAAAACCTCGTCCACGTGGTTTACTTTCGGGAGTCCTTGTCCCTCTGTCACCCCTATGCTTGGTAATTCCCCTATTCCAATGGTTACTTCCTTTGGGTATTTGGGGGTGATCCTTGACTCTAACCTAACCTTCAGGGACCATATTTCATATCTTGCCCAGAAGTCTTATTTTTTTCTCCGCCAGATACGATCCATCTGGACATTCCTCTCCCTTTCTGCTCTGACTACTCTCACCCTATCTACTGTTATATCACGTCTTGATTTTTGCAACTCGGCCCTTGCAGATATCACCCACACCCAGCTTCACAGACTACAACTTATTCAAAATACCGCAGCCAGGATATTAACTTATTCATCACGCAGAGATCATGTTACTCCCTTACTTTTTCACCTACATTGGCTCCCCATTGAACACCGCATACACTATAAGATTCTTACACTAGTACATCAGGTCACCAACACCCATACTCCGCAATACCTAGCCGATCTCCTCCAGTTCTATATTCCTACACGCAATCTCCGATCACTACATATAAACCGTCTTCACCTTCCCTCCCCCTCACGTGCTCACTTTCAGTCCACTCGCCACGCAGCTTTCTTTTTTCTCGGACCCGCTCTCTGGAATTCTCTGCCCACACCTCTCCACCTAGAACAAAGCTACTCCACTTTCAAAACTGCACTAAAAACACACCTATTTGCAATTGCTTATAATCTTCCAGACCCAAACTGCTCCCAATTTTCAAGACATTCCCCGAGATCTTAGTCTGGCATATGTGACCTGGTAATATCTCTGTTTATGTCTCTCTATTCTATGTCTTGTCCAACTATCTATTATCTCTCTTTCCTGTTACCATTGTATTTCTTTTCCTCTTCTGGCCTTGAGCCTACTCTAAGATGATTAACTCTTCAGTTTAAACCGCTTTGATGTAATAAATAGGCGGTATATCAAGTGAAATAAAAAATGAAATGAAAATGAAATGAAAAATCAATAACCGGGGTACCCGGATGCCCGGCTTAGCCTCCCATAATAGGAACACCCCTCCCACAGGCATCCACATACTTAAATCTTACCCCACCACCTCACCCCCCCCCCCCCGTTACTGTTTGCCCACAGAATACGCGCACACTGAATTCTGGAACAACATATTTGGTCGCAGCTTTATTAACCTTATTTAACACCGGCCCAACATGGGCCAATACAACATTCTTGTTTCAAAAGAACTGCCCCCCCCCCGCCTAATCCGGATGATGCCCCCCACCAGCCGTTTATTAGCAAGGTGGTGCATCATCCTCCCCCCATTCCCCCTACCGCCCGCCTTGCCGTGTTATTAGCAAAGGCAGGCTCCAGTTGCCTTCCACCGGGCAGAGACCCCATCGGTGATGTCTCTCACAACCTGAGGAGCACTCCGCTCCCCTCAATGCGGCATCAGCCGTATATGCCCCTCCGGGTCGACGAGCACTAGCTCGCTACCCTGCCACCGGCACAAGGTAGCCCACCTATCCTTGTGCCGCCCCCCCACCCCCAAAGCAAGCTGCGACCAAAACCAACCCTCCAACGCTTCCTGCCAGTCATTCAGTAACAAGTCTTGCCGGGGCGAGATGCACTCCATCCATGCGATACAGCCCTGCGCACTTCACCTCAGCCCAAGGGTGCAAAACATGGATCCCACCGGTCTGCAGGACCCAGCGCCTGATCTGCCTGTTAATCTTGACTAGGCCTCGAGACCACCTGCGCTGTAGCCATCAAGCCGGGCGTGGAATGATGTCGGACCAAATGATGTCGACCCCGGGTAATAGATCACGCACAAGTCCAATGTCCCTCTGAACAGTTCGAATGAGCTGCCTACATGACCAGCCCGCAATATCGTTGCCGCCCAGGTGAAGCAGCAGCCCGACTGGCCGCTGCCGCTGTCCGATTTTCAACTGCACGAAGGGTACCAGCTGCCACCATTTCATGCCATGCTCTCCCATCCAACACAGCCGGATGCCCGATGCCGCCATCCCGAGGTGCCTTCCTAGTGGCCGCGACAAGGCCCTGCGTTCGGCCCAATACACGAAGGAATGGCCGATGATCCACCACTCACCGGAGCCCACACCATCTGCAAGAAGACAAATTGGACTGCAACCAGCAAGCCACTCTGCAAAATGAATGAAAATGTTAGTACACCCCCCCCAATCCCCCCTGTCCAGCTGCAGCATGGGACTGCATTAACGTCCTTGAGGACTGTGGCCTCCTTGCCCCGCCTAGGCGGTTGCCTATAGAAGGGAAAGGGGGCCCTTTCAATGTCCCCTTTATGTGAGCTCCCAGAGCTAGGGCTTCTGGGAGTTGTAGTTGCTTGCACTGAGTTGTAGTTGTGAATAAATGATTAAGCCGAGGGTTTGAAAGCAACACAGGAAATTTATTTGCCTCCTTGGTTCAAGGAACTTCCATAGAAGCTTGGCACATCATATAAGGTAAGATACTTTTCCTCAAAAGAAAGATAATTTCTGTACAAAACGTTTTCCAGAGTCTCTAATTACCTTTGCTTCCCTCAGCAAGGTAAATATCTTTTCACGCCACAAATTATCACGTTACAGTCTTTGGCTAGCTTTAGCTTCCAAACAGCATTCTTTAAACTGCAACACTTATACTTTAAGCCAAACAATGGTCTTTAAACTGCAGCACTTATACTTTAAGTTTTCCTTTTTACTTGGATTATCACAGGTTTTGTTAATTGCTCCAGACACATTCAGAATGCAGTCCTGACGGTCTCATGCATTTTAAAACCACAGCAGCAACTTCATATCAAATCTTCTTAGGCTTGTTTTAACCACAGACATTCAAGCATAATAAGTCTGGGATTTTCTTCAGGTTTACAATCTATAGGTTTTCACTTTACCCTCCAAGATAAAGCACAGTCCATCTCACATTCTGAGAAATCAGATTCAATATCAGCCTCATCTATTTGCATACACTCACAGTCAGACTCTGCAGTCTCCGGACTGGAAACAGCTTGGGACAGTGTGGGTTTAATTTCTTTCAGCAGCTTAACAACCCGTTCCCAATGGCTCAGGGGTATTATCAGGGCACAGGAAAATCCTTATCTCGTAGCAAGCTATTTAGAACTTCTAAAGAATTCAGCTCCTTTCTTTTAACAGCTCTCTTTAACAGCCTTCCCCGAGGTAAAATTCTTTGACCCAGCTCTCCTGGAAAGTCCCCGTACCTGGGTTATAGACAGTAGTCTCTTCAGGAATAAACCTCCTGCTTTCTAGACCAGCTGTAGCCTTTCTACCACACTGGCTCTGCTCAAGACTCTGTTGCTGGCTATGAGGAGAGTCTTCCCTTAAGCTGTCATTAGAGCAGCGTTTTTCAACCACTGTGCCGCGGCACACTAGTGTGCCGTGAGATATTGTCTGGAGTGCCGTGGGAAAAATTCCAATTTCATCCGTAACATGTGGCCTCGGCTCACAAATTAGGGTTGCCAACCGGCCGGTTTTCAGCCGGCCTGGCCGGTTTTTCCATGGCCAGGCCGGCTGCCAGCACAGTTGTAAAACCGGCCATTGAAAAGCCGTTTTTTTGCTCTGGCCGCAAGATCGGGAGCGGCCAGAGCAAAAAACCGGCTTTTGTGCCGAAGTCCGCGGCGCGAATGCAATCGCGATTCCCTATAGCAGTGCAGCCGCTGGTTCTGCTTTGTACAGAGCAGCGGCTGCACTACACTTACATTGAAAAGTAAAGAGAAACTGTGTCAGGAGCCCTCCGATCATGCAGAGCCCGAGGAAGTGATGTCATGGGGGCGGGCTCCTCACAGGCTGTCTTTCCTTTTCAAATTAACTTTAGCTGCAATAAAGTTAATTTGAAAAGGAAAGACAACCTGTGAGGAGCCCGCCCCCATGACATCACTTCCTCGGGCTCTGCAATGACCGGAGGGCTCCTGACACAGTTTCTCTTTACTTTTCAATGTAAGTGTACTGCAGCCGCTGCTCTGTACAAAGCAGAAGCAGCGGCTTGGGCAGAGGGGGGGGGGGGGGGGTGTGTGTGAGTGTACAAGCAAAGGGGGGGGGAGTGTGTGTGAACCAGCAGTGGAGGGGGGGTGGTGTGTGTGAACCAGAACGGGGGGGGGCGATGGTGTGAGTGAACCAGCAGGGGAGGGGGGGTAAGTGAGTGAGTGACCCAGCAGGAGGGGTGAGTAAGTGACAGGGGGGTGGGTGAGTGAACCAGCAGTGGAGGGGGGGGGGTGTGAGTGAACCAGCAGGGGAGGGGGGTTGGTGTGAGTGTTTGATTCCTATTCAAGAGAATTACTTTATATATAGTCAATATAGGCACAGAGGTAAATTTTTTAAACATTTTCTAATGGTGGTGTGCCTCGTGATTTTTTTCATGAAAAAAGTGTGCCTTTGCACAAAAAAGGTTGAAAAACACTGCATTAGAGGACCTTTCTCTGGGCTCTCTGCTAGAATCCTTTCTTTCTGTTTCCTTCAGGATTTCTTCCACTTCTGTTTCTCTGCTGTTCTCTTGGTTGTGCTTGCTCCTGATTTCTCTTCCGTTCCCCCTTCCGTCTCTCTCTCTTCCTGTTCTCTGGGGCTTAAATGAGTGGGAATGCCCTGCACCTTTCCACTCCTCCCTCAGCTGTCTCTCATTACCTCCCTTAGTTGCTATGGTGTTGGGGCGTGGCCTTAGGACAGCAGCTTTAGATATGTTTTTTTTCTCTCCAGCTGAACTTTTAAAGTCACGGCTCCCTGCACTTTCTTTCTGCCTGGAGGTAAAGGTCTGTGTTTTTTCTATTTCCCCGGGCTCTGGAGCAGATTCGTCACCACAGGACTCACACAGACAGACCTCCCTGCCTGCCTCCGTCACCAGACTCCTGTGGACGAATGTAACCCACAAAGCGCCCGAGCGCCACTTGCCAATCTGCTGGATCACCCGCCCCTCGAGTCCCGCAGCCGCCGCACTTGTAGCAGCGCTGATCCTGAAGGAATGCGAAGCAAATCGCCTCTCCTCACAGCCCAGCTGCCGCAAAGCCAAACGCAAAACAGCAGTAAACTGAAACTGCGTTACTGGCCTACCAGTCTCGTGGACAAAGAAATAACCTGCCGCCCCTGACCGCTGCTCCAAATAGCTCCGCATGTTATGTACTGGACAGGAAGGCACAGGAAAAATTGCCTTCAATATCACCCATCCCCCTTTTCCCATCTGGTCCGTTTCAGAATGCCGAAGAAAGATGCGCACCTGAGCCGTATCCAACGTCACATGCTGGACATCCAAACCTCCGAACGCGCCCGCCCTTGAGGACCTGGGCATGAGTTCGCACACGCGGAATGCTCCGAAAAATGCGGTAACAAACAATGCCCGGAACAGGACAGCCTCGAAATCCGAAATTGCAATACGCGGCAACACCTCACAAATCTGAAGTAGTAGTTCATGAGACACCGGGAGCCGCCAGTCTCTGAACCTGGGGTCCGCCCTGGCCCAGTCGGCCAACATGCGTTTCACCAAAAAAGCTACATGAGGGTTACCCCACCCAGCTGCCTACAGAAAAAGGAAAACCCCGCTATCCGAACAGTGATGCAAGCCATGACACTCCCCCACCTAGACTACTGCAATATAATCTACCATGGACTTCCAGCCACCCACACCAACTCACTTCGAACTGCCTTAAATACCACAGCAAGGATTATCCAGAAAGCAAGAAAACGAGACAGAATCACCCTAGTCCTGAGGGAGCTACACATACTCCCCCTTGAAGCAAGAATCAAATACAAAGCCGCCCTACTTACCCACAAAGCTCTCTACCAAACCCAAACTTCCCAGCTCCGCACACTACTGCCCCGGCCAGCCCACAACAGAACAACCAGACAAACCACCGGCAACTCCTTCACCATCCCCCACAAACGAACCAAATGCAATCAAAGGACCTGCAACAGAGCCTTCAAACTATATGCACCAACCCTCTGGAGCTCTCTACCAAGTCACATCAGAAGCAAAGAGACCCCTTATCATTCAGGAAACAACTAAAAACCAACCTATTCCAAGAATACCTCGGATCAGAAACAAGCACCCACCACTGACTACCCCCGACCCCCCCCCTATTTCTTCCCCGTAAACATATGTACTAAAGAGACTGTATCACACTGCCTATATCTATGTCCCAAATATCTGTTATAATCATTAATGTTAGCCACCTGGTGATGGCCCCAACCCCAGAAGTTGATTATTGTCCCCCCCCTTTTATGTTACACCGCTTTGACCCAGTGAAAAGCGGGATATAAATACAGCTAAATAAAATAAATAAATAAATAACTATCGCAGATGTGACCGCTGATCTTGCCCAGCCCTCTCTTTTAGCCCACAACACAAATTGGCCCACTAGCTCATCCAGCACTCACCCTCCCCTCCACCCCTTTGCACTCAAAAAAAACACTCACCTGGGCGTATCCACGCAAGTACATTGCCCATGTACCTTGCGCCACTGACGCAGCCAACAACGCCATCATGTCAGGATCCCAACCTGCCAAAGGTGATCCGGCACCACCGAGGCCGTTTCTTCCACGTCCGGAGCCAGCAGCCGGAACTGTGACCACTGAAAACGGGACAAAGCATCAGCAATGGCGTTCTGGGTACCCGGCACGTGCCGCGCTCTTGCCGTGACATTCAGACGAAGACAAGCCAATACAAATACCCTCGTCAGTGCCACCACTCTCGGACACTTGGGCGCAAGCCGGTTGATCACCTCTACCACCGCGGCATTGTCACACCAAAACACCACCCTCCTGTCCCGTAACCGCTCCGGCCACATCCACAACGCAACCACAATGGGGAATAGCTCCAGAAATGCGATGTTGCGGGTCAAACCGGACTCCCCCATTCGGTAGGCCAAGCCTCTGCGCACCAAGCCCCCTGACATTAAGCCCCGAAACCAGAACTGCCCGCCGCATCCGTAAACAATTGCAAATCTGCGTTTGAAAGCTCCGGCAACTGCAATACTGAGCAACCATTGAAATCGGCTAAAAAGGCGTCCCACACCCGCAAGTCTTCACGCATTCCAGATGACACACAAATCCGGTGATGTGGCCTACGAACACCTGCCATAGCCAAGGACAACCGCCGAGCGAAAGGGCGCCCCATGGGAATAACCCGACACGCAAAGTTGAGATGCCCGAACAATGACTGCGAAATCCAGAGGGTAATTTTGCTCGAGGATCCAACTGCCCCGACTAGTTCCTTCAGCCGTTCGACTTTCTGCGCCGGCAACCGCACTAACATTCTCCCCGAATCTATCTCTTTTCCTAAAAAGGTTAAGCACATGACGGGACCCACTGTCTTGTACGCCGCTAAAGGTATACCAAAATCACCTGCCAATTTATGGAAAGCGTCCAACAATGTGGCGCAGGTTCCCCCCCTGCCCAGGCCCCACAAAGAAAAAATCATCTAAGTAATGCACTATGGTGGAGAAACCTGTCTGCTGCTCCAAGACCCAGTGTAAAAAGGTACTAAAGGCCTCAAAGTAAGCACACGATATCGCACAACCCATAGGCATACACTTGTTGAAGTAGAAATGCGAGCCAAACTGAAATAACCAGAAAGCCGATTTGATGTCCACCTTCGCCATCAAGGCACCGCATCCGCACTGCCGTACAAACGCCACTGCTGTTTCAAAGGAAGCATAACGCACCATGCACAACTCCCGAGGAATGTGATCATTAACGGAATTGCCAGACGGGCAGGATATGTTATGAATTAATCTATATCTACCCGTCTCCTTTTTTGGCACTACTCCTAATGGAGAAACCATAAAAGGGGAAAATGGGGGTTCCTGAAAAGGCCCAGCTATATGGCCCAACTCACATTCAGCCTCAATCTGGAGTGGAGGAGTGGCCTAGTGGTTGGGGCAAGGTACTTCAGGCCGGAAGGTCGGGGGTTCAAATCCCACTAGAGGACAGCAACCTTGGGCCGGAAGGACTGGGGTTTCTAGTCCCACAGGTGCTCCTTGTGGTCTTGGGCAAGCCACTTAACCCTCCATAGCCCATGTTCCCTGTAAAATAGTTATCTCCAAGTTATAATGCCCTGTTCAATGTAATTTCAGTTTGTTCAATGTAAACCGCACTGATGTGGAATAGCGCGGTATATAAGAGAATGTAAATAAATAATAAATCTTCTTTTGTACTACACTGGCCAATGATCTTACTGAACCAGCGTTCCTATGCTGACCCCCCTCCACCGCACCGCAGAACGGAATACGAAAGCCCTCCCAGAACCCCATCCAAATCACCCTCCATGCCTTCCCCCGCCGGATCCCCCCATAACAGACCAGCCAAGGATGCATGGCGTTGGCTCTGATGGGCGTAGGAGCCAATGCCCACGTTGCACCCTCACCCCCCGCTGGGGCTCCAGCCACCCCTTTGCGGCTGCATTTTGTGCCTGAATGCCCACTCCTGCACAAAGAGCA
The DNA here is from genome assembly GCA_033557465.1 of Ichthyophis bannanicus. Classification (NCBI taxonomy): domain Eukaryota; kingdom Metazoa; phylum Chordata; class Amphibia; order Gymnophiona; family Ichthyophiidae; genus Ichthyophis; species Ichthyophis bannanicus. The sequence continues at coordinate 342,355,609 of CM066032.1, forward strand.
TGCATGCCGGAACTTACAGTCCGGGAATGGACACGAAGATTTGTTGAAATGCCAGCACACATCTCCCCCCCCACACCCCCCTTTGGCTATGTAGTAGGGACGCTTAGTGCTCAAAAGGACCGCAAGCCCGCTAGCACCAGTTGCGCCCCTGCCTTGACCCCGCCTCCCCCCGTACCCCCCGCCCTGCTCTTGGAAGACATTTGCGTTAGCCACAAATTAATGTCTTTTGTCCCCCATGAGAGATGCCCATTCTCCTCCATCATATCCCTGAACTCCTCGTCATAGTTTAGCCACACCCAACCATCATGCGCCTGTGACGCAGCTAAAATCGTGTCCATGTAAGCTAATAGGGCACCATACTGCCCCGGAAAATAGTGACCCCAAACACTAGCCAACCTTAAGAAAGCTCGCGTCCAATTGAGGGTATTGTGTGAAACCGTCCGCACCCTACCCCCTTTTTCATCCTCCTTACGCTTTTTCCTGCTTTCCCGTGAACGTTTGCGACCCTCCAGGAGGCGAAAGATGTCTATATACCTGCACCGTTTTATCCGATGTCTCAACTTCCTCGGCACACCCTCCCACAGCTCTGAACAACGCACTACAGCGGTCCCCGTTCCCTCACCCTTGTCGCCCACCGCTACTGCTGAATCCCCCGAAGAACCCCCGGATACGGTCGAGGTCGACGAAGATGAGGAATCACTCCGGCAACGGCGGCCCCGTTTGTGCTTCGCCTTTGCCTTCCTGCCTACCCCAAGGTCTGCCCCAGAAGTGTGAACTCCCCCATCTGAACCGTCCCCGCAGATCGGATACTCACCAAATTCCTGGTTGGGGGCAGCAAGCGAGCTCGCAGTCTGATCTCCGTCCACCGAGCTGTGCTGCACCGCCGCCTGGCTGACCGCTACCCCCTCACTGGCCCGACTGGGAGCCGACATAATTGTTCTGGTACTGACACCTTTGGAGACCTGCACAGGAAGAGAAGGAGAGAAACCAGCAGCCACAGCCCTGGGAGCCCTAGCCGCCCTGCTCTCCCCCCCCCCCAACTCCAGGCCGAAGCGCCCAGACCGCCCGCCTCCCATCCAGCCAATCCCCTCCCCGGCGTCCCTGTCGCACCAAACCCCGCTCCGGACCAATCCATCCAGCCGCCCCCCCATGGCCCCATTCCCCCAAACTGAACAGCCCCGCAGGACCAAGGACTGGGGGTCCCAGCGATAGCTGGCTGTGTGAAGCGCCCGCCCACTTTGCAAGGAGTATAAAATCCCAGGAAAGGAGGAGGAAAAGGAATGCCCGGCAGCCCTTGCCCAACCATTCCGGCACTCACCCCTTCCATCTCTACCCCCGGCTCCCCCGCCGCTCCATCGACAACCGCCGGTCCCCACACCCCCCTTCGTAGCTCATCAGTGGGAACCATTGTAGCACCTCCAGCTTCCTCCCCTACCCCCTCCCGCCGCATAACCCCTGCCACCTCGGACCCCAAGACTACCTGTGCATCCCCTCCCGCACTGCCCCGCAGCCCTGCACCCCTCTGAAGCCCCCTGCCCTGCGACTGCAGCACACCCCTTCTTATACTCCCAGCTGATGGTAAGCCCCTGCCTGATGACCACGAAACACCTGACGCCGAACGCCCACGCCGCCCAACCCCCCGCCCTCTAGCCCTTGTTCCAGCTAGCCCGACCCCTTCGTCCTACTGACCCCTCGCCCATTTGGAGTCCGCACGATATTTGCCGCCCTGCACCGGACAGCAACTCCCCCCTTTTCCAATACACCCCCAAAAAAGCCTAATGGACCCCCTGCAGAGTGCATACAGCAGCGAGCCTAGTAACAAAGTTAACCCTTTGTGCTATACTTAATATGCTGTTATTTATAATGTCTTATGGTACTGTAGGATGATTAGTTTTTTGTTGCTGTTTTTTTTTTATTTGCTTTGCAATCCCCCCCCTTCGGCCGTGGACCTACTGTACCATCCCCCCTACTCACCCCAGCACCCCCCTATGCCAAACAACCCCTTCTCAAGACCCCCCCACCTGTTACAAAGTACCCCCCCACTTTTATCGCGCCTCAGCCACAGCACCCTGCACCACCCCTGATAAATACCGTTCACGGTATAAATGAAAGGGGAGCCCCGCGCACACACACCTTTCGCCTTGAGAGCCAGCAGGAACAGGGAGACCACGCGGCCACTCTCCCACGTTTGCTGCCGCTCGAACCCGTCCCCCGAGCCGCTGACCACCAATAGCATCACCCCACGTCATCAACGTGAGGCAACGCCCGGGAGCCATGACTCATCCTTCAACCCCTCACACACCCTCGCAAAACCGCCGTCAAAGGCTTGGGCCCCGGGGACCCGGTTACTAGGACGGCCTCGGGACCCGGCCCTGTGGCGCGTCAGGGATTTTTCACACTTTAAGCCGCACATTTTGCCTGTTTCTCATTCAAACCTGCTAGCGCCACAAACTTGTCTGCTTTTTTCTTACCCCAGGGATTCATGGTTTTTATACAGTTTGGTGAGTAATTTATGAGCTGTGTTCAGAAGTAGTACTCTTCATCTATTTTCTGTCATTATCATTATTTATTCATATTTTCTTCAGTGAACATCAGAGCAAGATGGCATATGTACTTATGATTGGATGTGATTTTGCCCATCCTCCTCTTCAACGTTACTCTCTATTTTTATTTTGTCCATCTGTACAATATGATTTTAAACATTTTTAGAGTCTCCCCCCCCTTTTTGCTGCTCCCCATTTGCTGCTCCTCTTTTGTGATATAATAGTTACAGGCATTAGTCTCCATTAGTCATTAACACAGAGATGCAACCGTATCTTATTGTGCAATATTGCATTGAATGGGCTGTGTTTTGAGATTCCAGTCTCAATAGTCCTTTTTATATGCTGCTCCTATCTCATGATACAATAGCAATGAATTTATGAGAATAATGTTCTTACTCTTTTATTGCCTCTAGCATACAGTTACAATTGCACATTAGCATTCTCTCAAAAGACTCTCACAGAGTGCAAATGTGAGTATTTCTATAGAATAAGAAAGTATTGTAATTACACTACCTCATTTGAGTTTTCTTTTCCCTTTTTTCTTTTTTGATATTTACATCACCATTGTCTGTTACCCTCTGCCCTGCGGTCTATGTTGATTTGTGTTAAGTTTTATTGTTTTTACTGTTATTAGTATTATTTTTATGATATATCATTTATAATTTTATTTTATCAGTTTATCATTCTTATTGATTTATATATTCTTTTATACTTTATCCAACTTTATCATTGTTTATTTATTATAATTGTTATGTATTAATATTATGTATTTATTTATTATCTGTTATTTTTTAAGCTGCATACCCCCCGAGGAAGGCGTTTGAAACGCATTGGGGATCAATTAATAAAGGCACCTGTGACCTCCATATGCCTCTCGCTTTTTGTGTTTGGTTCTCCTTGCTGTGAGGGCTAAGGCTCTTTTTTGTGTTCGCTATTTTCTCATAGAAACATAGAAAAATGACAACAGAAAAAGACCACATGACCTATCTAGTCTGTCCTTCCATATCAACAACTACAACAGTCCCCTTTTTTCCTTTAGCGATCCTCTGTGTTTGTCCCATGCTTTTTTGAATTCAGATATCGTCCTCATCTCTACCACCTCCACTGGGAGACTATTCCATGGATCCACCACTCTTTCCATAAAGAAATATTTCCGCATATCACTCCTGAATCTGTCCCCTTTCATCCTCATCCCATGTCCCCTCATAGCAGAACTTGCTTACAATCGAAAGAGGCTCTCATATCACCTCTATTCCGCCTTTCCTCTAAGGTGTACATATTAAGAACCTTAGGTCTGTCCTCATATGCTTTATAATGAAGACCACTAACCATTTTAGTAGCCACCCTCTGTACTGATTCCATCCTGTTTATATCCTTTTGAAGGTGCGGTCTCCAGAATTGCACACAGTACTCCAAATGAGGTTGCCCCAAAGACTTATACAGAGGCACTATCACCTCCTTTTTTCTGCTAGCCATTCCTCTCCCTATGCACCCAAGCATCCTTCTAGCTTTTGCTGTTGCCTTTTCTACTTGTTTAGCTACTTTAAGATCATCAGACACAACCACACCGAGGTCCCGCTCTTCTATAGTGAACAAAAGTACTTTACCCCCTATACTATATTGCTCCCTTGGATTGCTGCAGCCCAAACGCATGACCTTACATTTTTTAACATTAAATCCCAGCTGCCAAATTCTAGACCATTCTTCAAGCTTAGCTAGATCCCTCCTCATGTTATCTACACCTTCCTGAGTGTCTACTCTATTGCAGATTTTGGTATTATCTGCAAAGAGGCAAATCTTACCCGACAGCCTTTCCGCTATATCACTACCAAAGATGTTTAAAAGAATCGGACCAAGGACAGATCCCTGGGACACACCACTGGTAACTTCCTTCTCCTCAGAGTGAGCTCCATTGACCTGTACCCTTTGTTGCCTCCCACTCCGCCAATTTCTAACCCAAGTAGTAACTTTAGGGACCATCCCTAGGGTGCTCAGTTTGTTTATAAGTTGCCTGTGAGGAACAGTGTCAAAGGCTTTACTGAAATCTAAATACACCATAACTAGGTCTCTCCCTCGGTCCAACTCCCTGGTCACCTAGTCAAAGAAATCAATCAGATTTGTCTGACAAGACCTGCCTCTGGTGAATCCATGCTGCCTCAGATCCTGTAATCCACTGGACTCCAGAAACCTCACTATTTTCTCTTTCAGCTGTGTTTCCAATAATTTACTCACCACCGAAGTTAAACTAACCGGCCTGTAGTTTTCAACTACATCCTTACTTCCGCTTTTGTGTAAAGGCACCACATAAGCCTCTCTCCAGTCCTTTGGCAGTACTCTCGACTCCAATGAGGCATTGAAAAGGTCAATCAGTGGAGTTGCTAGAACATCCCCAAAATCCCTCAGTTTTCTAGGGCATATCCCATCCGGTCCCATTGCTTTGTCTACTTTAAGTTTAGCTAGTTTCTCATGAACATAGTCTTCTGAAAATTCTTCAAGATGTCCCTTGCTTCTGTTCCTGTTTGTGGTGGTTTTCTGAGGTCCTGTTCCTGATTCTTCATCTGTGAACACAGAACAGAAATATTTGTTAAGCAATTCTGCTTTATCCTCATCAGCTTCTACATATTCCTCTCCTTCACCCTTGAGTCTGACAATTTATTTATTTAACATTTCTTATATACTGCCTTTCATGATATCAAGGAGGTTTACATTGAACAAACTGAAATTACATTGAACAGGGCATTATAACTTGGAGATAACTATTTTACAGGGAACATGGGCAACGGAGGGTTAGGTTGCTTGCCCAAGACCACAAGGAGCACCTGTGGGACTAGAAACCCCAATCCTTCCAGCCCAAGGATGCTGTCCTCTAGTGGGATTTGAACCCCAACCTTCCAACCTGAGGTAACTTTCCCCAACCACTAGGCCACTCCTCCCTCACAATACCACTTTTGCTCTTCCTCTTCTCACTAACATATCTGAAAAATGTCTTATCCCCCCATTTAACTGCATTGGCTGTTTCCTCCTCTTTTTTTAATCTTTGCTTTCCTGACTACTTTGCTAGCTTCTCTAAGTTTTTCCAAATATAGATGCCTGTCTTCCTCTCTCTGTGATCCCTTGTATTTCATGAAGGCCTCCCTCTTTTTCTTCACCTTTTCAGCTACTTCTTTCAAAAATTATAGCGGTCTCCTTTTTCTTTTACCTTTATTTACCGTTTTAACAAAAAGGTTGGTTGTCCTTAAAATATTCCCTTTCAGTTTTGCCCACTGTTTTTCTACATCCCCCAGCTGTTCCCATCCGGCTAACGACTCCCTGTGGTATTGGCTCATCTTGGCAAAGTTAGTTTTCCTAAAGTCTAAGACCTTCGCTTTTGAATGAATTCTATCAGCCCTAGTCCTAATACTGAATCACACCATCTGGTGATCACTGGATGCAAAATGATCTCCCACTATAACATCAGAAACACTTTCACCATTGGTAAGCACCAAGTCCAGTATGGCCCCTTTATGTGTGGGGTCTGTTACCAATTGCCTGAATAGTTTCTCAATGGAGAAAGGTGAAAAGTAGAGTACCCCAGAGATCTATACCAGACCCGCTGCTTTTTAACATTCATAAATGACCTGGAAATAGTAATAACGAGTGAGGAAATCAAATTTGCAGATGACACAAAATTATTCAAAGTTGTTAAAACACAAGAGGATTGTGAAAAATTGCAAGAGGACTTTGATAAACTAGAAGACTGGACATCCAAATGGCAGATGAAAGTTAATGTGGTCAAGGGAAAAGTTATGATCTAGGAAAGAACAACCCAAACTTTGGTTATACAATGCAAGGTTACACGTTTTGGAACCATCACCCAGGAAAAGGATTTAGGCATCATCGTGGATAATTCATTGTAGACAGGGTATGCAAATCTATCTCATACTTCTCTGGGAACAAACAGGAAGGTCAGTCCTCACATATGGGTGATGTCAGTGCCGACCGAGCCCATGCAGAAGAAGCTTTCAAAGAAAGCCTTTGGGAGATGCACCACGCATGTGTTGGCCACTTCCCACCCAAGGGTGCCATCTAGCCTGAATCTACTTTTTTCCACAGAGCCCTTTGGACATTGTCCTTTTTTCCCCAGAAAATGTCTGATTTTTTAATAGTTAAATTTTGTCCGGTGTGCATACTGGTTCCTTCCCGCCCCTGAGCCAGCTTGCCTCGGTGTCTCTCCTCTGGTTCGTCTATCCATTTTTTCACTTTTTCATCGAGGTCCATTGGTGTTCGTGCCCTTTTTCAGCCAAAAGCCTTGGACCCCTGCTGGGAGGCAGGAACCCTCTTTTTCTGATGGCCTCAAGTGGCTTCAAAAAGTGTGACCGGTGTTGCAAAGTCATGTCACATACTGACCCCCACGACTGCTGCCTCTGATGCCTTGGCCCGGAGCACAACAACTCTGACTGCGAACTGTGCATAACAAAGACCCCAAAGGCCTTAAAAAGCCACCATCAGCAGCAGGAAAAAATTTTCAGAAGTCCGACTCCACTCTGGAATCGTTGGTAACCCCATGCTCCAGGGCCCCCTCTGATACCTCGGTGCCCTGCAAAGCCAGAGCATCCTTGGAGTCTTGTGGCCACAGTTCCTCCGAGCAGAAGTCCCCGGAGGTGAAGCGTAAGAAGAAGAAATCCTCAAAGACCGCCTCAGAGGATGGATATGGGAAGATGGTGAAATCCCACCCCAGGTCCTGCACTCCCAAGCGTGCGTCTGAGGTGTCAGTGCAGGAGTGGCCCTCCAAGTTGCTCCGCAAGGAGTTGTCGGCTCATGCCAACTGGCCTCAGGCCTCTGAGGCCATCCTCATCGAGGACTCCCCCTTAATAGTACTGATGCCGTTCCTGAAGTCCTTGGTGCCTGCATTGAAGCTGCGGAGCCAACTGGCATGGAGACCAGAATGGCAGCCCTACAGAGGAGTATATCTGCCCTAGTGGCCATGCAACAGGTGTTTATGTCCGGCTCGTCCAGTTCACCCACCTCGACGACAGGACCCTTGACATCGAGGGCTTCCCTGGACCTTGAGCTGATCCTCGAGCACCACCAACCTCGAGAGAGCCCCCAGCCCCAGTCGAGGTCCTGGTCCCGTTCTTCAGGGCACTGGTCCTCCCTGGCGAGCACCTGTGGCTCGGACCAACGATCCTCCAGAAGTCCTGAACTGCAAAGAGTGGTCCTCGACCAAGGTGATCATGTGGCATCAGACTTGTACTCTGACTTCGAGTCCGAATGGGAGACCGAGGATGATGGTACCTGACACGAGGTGACACCATGACATGCCCTCGGACCCATTTCCCCTGGCGACACTATGCTGCTCCTTACCCAAGGGCGTTGCATTCCTCGATTTTCTCAGCACTATGGCCAAGGCACTCATGATTGAGACCGAGGCTGAGGAGAACCCATGAACCAAGGAGTTGGAGATATTCCAATAGGAGGCACCCCTGAAGGAAACTCTTATGGTTCCAGTGCCCCTGATCTTTGACTGCCTTCTCCTCTGGATATGGGAAACACCGACATCGGTACCAATTATCAGCAGGTGTCTCGACGCCATGTACCGAGTATGCCGAGTCCTGGGTTCCAAAAGTCCTAGCTCCCCCACAACTCAATGGTCATGGAGTCAGCAATGCGCTAGCTTAAGAGCCAAAAAACATACTCGTCGGTACCACCCATCAAGAAGGCCCGAACCCTCAATGCCCTGGACTGGAAAGCTTTTCAGGGCTCGATGCTAGCATGCCGAATCCACTCATTCCAGCTCTACATTGATATATATGTGAAGGAACTGTTGAGGGAGCTCAGGGGATTCTCGGTAGGCCTCGATGGAGAACCCTTACAGAGGTTCAAGAACCTAACCTCGGCGGTAAAGGAATGTTCAAAGTTCCTGTCCCAAGCAGCCTATGATGGCTTCGAGTCATCGGCACGTGTGACTGCCACAGGCATCGGGGTACGATGCCAAGCATGGCTGCAGTCGTCCAACCTGGAACAATGGGTATAAGAAAAACTGATCAATGTCCCCTGCACAAGTGAGAACCTCTTTGGGAAGCCCATGGCGAACAAAGCACCGGAGATAGAGGCCAAGTATGTGACGAGAACCAGGCTCTCGAAAAAGACCTTGGTACAACCCTGAAAGAAAACCCCAGGGAAAAAGCACTTCTTCCCAAGGAAGAAAGGGGACTTCAGTACTACTACATACTTCCAAGCCTTCTCGGGAGCATTCCCAGCAACAAAAAGACCAGGGACATGGTCCCAGAAAGCAAAAGGTTCCAAAGCCCCAGACACCAGCTCAGGCCTAGCCCAAGGGAAGCTTTTGATTCTTTGGCCGCGACCCCCAGGGGATCCTCTGCTGCCCACAGGGGGGGCAGCCATCACCACCAATACCTGGATTTTACAGGTGGTCAAGGAGGGTTATCTCCTCCACCTATTTCAGGCACTGCCCCCGTTCTTCCCACCAGGCTTCTCCTTCACTAGACCCTGCTCCTTACCAAGCTAGCAGGTTTGCAAAACAGTGGAGAAAGCAGTGGAGCCAGTCCCAAAACACCTTTGGGGCACCAGCTTCTACTCCAGGTACTTCCTTATCCCCAAGAGGCCTGGGGACCTCAGGCCCAACCTGGACCTGCAAGAGCTCAACAGGTTTTTGGTCAGAGATAAGTTCAAGATGCTCTCCCTTGGAACACTGCTGCCATTCCTCCATCAGGGAGATTGGCTTTGCTCCTTGGATCTAAAGGATGCCTACACTCACATCCTAATCCATAAGAACATAAGAACATAAGATATGCCATACTGGGTCAGACCAAGGTCCATCAAGCCCAGTATTCTGTTTCCAACAGTGGCCAATCTAGGTCATATATACCTAGCAGTTTCCCCAAGAGACACAAATTCCACAATGCTTGTACTGGGTCAAGCATTGATATCTTCGGTCACTTCTTAATAACGGTTTATGGACCTTTCCTCCAGGAACTTGTCCAAACCTTTTTTAAACCCAGCACAGATCCCTGGGGTACACCACTATTCACCTTTCTCCATTGGGAAAATTGGCCATTTAGCCCTACCCTCTGCTTTCTATCTTTTAACCAGTTCCTGATCCACAATAGTACACTGCCTCCTATCCCATGACTCTTTAGTTTTGCCATAAGTCTCTGATGAGGGACCTTGTCAAAGGCTTTCTGAAAGTCCAGATACACAATATCAACCGACTCACCTTTGTCCACCTGTTTATTCACTCCTTCAAAATAACATAACAGATTAGTAAGACAAGATCCACCCCAGCCACAGAAAATACCTCTGGTTCATGGTGGGGGGACAGCGGGATACTGCGGTCTGGTCTCGTCTCCAAGGGTCTTCACAAAGTGCCTTGTGGTGGTTGCAGCCCACCTCAAGTTTCAGGGGGCCTTCGTCTTCCCCTACCTGGATGACTGGCTCATAAAGGGGGACAATGGAGGAACAATGTGCCACTGGATGCACCATAAGCACCCTGCAGCACCTGGGGTTTGTCATAAACTATCCCAAGTCCCACCTCACTCCCGCTCAGAGCCTAGAGTTCATAGAGGCTCTGCTGGACACCCTTCAGGCAAAAACCTTCTTCCCCCAAGAGAGGAAAGTATGCCTCAGAGAACTACCCACAGAGGTGCAACGGCATAGGACAATACCCACCCGACTTCTCCTCCACCTGCTGGGACACATGGCCTCCACGGTCCATGTGACCCCAGATGTCCACCTACATATGTGAGCAGCCCAGTGGTGCCTCCACTCTCAGTGGACCCAAGCTATAGACAGGCTCAGGGACAGAGTGCATGTGACCCGCCAACTGGTGGACTCCCTCGGATGATGGCAGAATCCAGGTCGCCTTCAGGCCGGGATGCCCTTCTAGGTACCCAGCCCCCAGAAAGTTCTCACCACAGACACCTCTCTAATGGGCTGGGGAGCACATTGTGAGAGCTTGCAGACACAAAGCTGCTGGTCCCAGAGGGAATCCGGAATGAAGATCAATCTGCTGGAAATCAGAGCCATATTCATGGCCTCCAAAGCCTTCAGCCACCAGCTGCAGCATCACGTGGTGCTGATCCAGACCATCAATCAGGTCGCAATGTTCTGCATGAACAAACAGGGGGAAACAGGGTTGTACCCCCTCTGCCAGGAGACAGTAGCCCTCTGCTCTTATGCCACATGCAGAGGGATACTCCTGAGGGCAGTCTGCCTCCCGGGCCAGGACAATGTCTTGGCGAACAAGCTGAGCAGGGTGCTCCAGCAGCAGCCTCATGGCTGTTCCGGCTCTGGAGCATCCCAGTGATGTATCTGTTCGCCAGCCTGGATAACACGCAGTTGCCCCATTTCTGCTCCCCGCCAACCACACCCATCTCGGGTAGCGGCGGATGCATTCCTCGTCCCATGATCAGAAGGCCTCCTGTACGCCTTACCCCAATGCCACTGATAGCGAAGACCCTATTCCAGGCTCAATGCAACAGAGCACTGCTAGTGCTGATAGCCTCTCGGTGGCCCAGACAGTCCGAGTTCCCACTGCTCCTTTTCCTATCGATGGTATCGCCAGTTCCTCTGGGCCAAGCCCCAGGACTACACTCGCAGGACCAGGGATCTCTCCTACACCCCAACCTGGGGTCCTTCTCACTCATAACTTGGCTGCTGAAAGAGTAGTGCTAGCTCCCTTCAACCTTCCACAGGACATGGAAGACATCCTCCTGGCCTCTTGGAAGGCCTCCACGAGAAGGGCGTATGCCTTAAAGTGGCGACGTTTCTCACTGTGGTGCACACAAAAGCGGAAGAACCCATTCTCCTGCTCCGTGCATATGGTACTCCAATACCTGCTCCACCTATCGCAGACAGTACTGAAGTCCAGCTAAGTCAGAGTACACCTGAGTGCTATCGTGGCGCATCAACTCTCTGTTGAGAGGAAGCCCCTCTTGGTTCAGGCTCTCGTGTCTTGATTCCTACGGGGCCTTATGTTGTCCAAACCCCCCCGTCTGCCCTCCAGCAGTGGAATGGAACGTTAATGTGGTGCTCTCGCAACTCACTAAGCCTCTGTTTGAGCTTTTAGCTACCTGCCACCTGCGGTACCTTTCATGGAAGGTCGCCTTCCTGGTAGCACTCACATCAGCTCACAGAGTCCGAGCCCCAGGCTCTGATGGCAGAGCCTCCCTACACCAGGTTCTGCAAGAACAGGGTGGTGCTTCACACACACCCTAAGTTTCTGCCAAAGGTGGTGTCCCCATTTCACCTCAATCAGGAGGTAGTACTCCCCACCTTCTTTCCCAGGCCTCTCACCGGCAGGGCAGAGACTGTTCTCCATACTCTGGATTGCAAGAGAGTCCTGCCCTTCTACCTGCAACAGACTCAGGACCACCTCAAAGCTCAACAACTTTTCATATCCTATGACTTCATTCATCTGGGGCTCCCAATGACTAAGCGAACTGTCCACTTGGGTAGCGGACTGCATTAACTTTGCCTATGAGCAGGCGGGGATCCCACTGGACCAGAGCATCATGGCACACTGCGTCAGGGCCATGGCTACTTATGTGGTCAATCTATGTTCCATTCCTATGATTGAAATTTGCCAGGCCACCACCTGGACTTCAGTCCATACCTTCGCAGCTCACTATTGCCTGGAGAGGGAGTCCCGAGAGGACAGTGCCTTCGGCCAGGCCGTAATCCGTAATCTTTTTGGGGTGTAGGCAACTCCTGTCCTCCGACCCTTCTTTGTTCAGGCTACTGGAGTGCTGGTTCTCAGTCGGATACCTGGGTCTTGTGAGAGTCTCTCTTAGGGATTCAACTGCTGCTGATCACAACTCACCTTTGCAGGTCGCTGTGCCATTTTTGTACAGATTCTCGGTAGCCTGTAGCTGGGGAGTCCCATATGTGAGGACTGACTGCCTGCTTGTTCCCAGAGAAAGCATAGTTACTCACCTGTAACAAGTGTTCTCCAGGGACAGCAGGAATCAATCCTCACAACCCTTCCTCCTCCCCTTGGAGTTTCTTCTTTATCATCATTTAGTTTTGCCGTCTTAGCTATGCCATCAGACTGAGGCAAGATGGCACCCTTGGGCAGGAAGTGAACCACTTATGCGTGGTGCATCTCCCAAAGGCTTTCTTTGAAAGCTGGAGAGATGCTTCTGCACGGGCTCTGTCAGCATCGACGTCACCCATATGTGAGGAGTGATTCCTGCTGTCCCCAAAGAACACCTGTTACAGGTGGGTAACTACGCTATATTCTTTGTGGTAATCCTGAAAATCCAGCTGTCTAGGTGTGTGTCCAGTAGAGGCTTGAGAAGCACTACCCTAGATTGTTCTGTTCAGCTAATGACTCTTAGATAGTCCTCCATCTTGACAAAGTTAGTTTTCCTGAAGTTTGACCTTCACCTTTGAGTGTGCCATGTCTACCTGTGTCCTAATACGAAACCACACCATCCTGTTATCTGTTAATGCCATGTGATCACCCACTATTGCCCTCTATGCCCGGGTTCATTTGCCGGAAAGCTTCTCTCTACAGAGAATAAAGGATCTCCCTACAATACTGCAGATAGGATGTTCAAATCAGCATCTGGCAAATTAAAGTCACCTAGCATAGCACCAACTCTTTCATGACAAGACTGTGAATATCTTCAATGAAATCTGTCTATTTCTCCTGCCTATATATTATAGCAATATAAACAGATGTTCCATTTCATCTTTCCAGACTCACAGTGCTTCTTCCTCAGCTTGTAAGCCCTGCAACTGTGTTGCTTTAATATTATTTTTAGGTATGTTTCGCCATAGCAATAGTGCCTATTGTGGAGGCTCCAGCTGTGCCTTTGTTTGTCTGTACATATAGGTTTGTTTGCGCTTGCACAAACAGCTTATGCATTCCATTAAACAGAGGGGCACAGATAGTACTAAGTTTCAGTGTCGGTGGGGACACCATCCCCTGCTGGTGGGAAGAGTCGGTACCAATGACATAGGAAAATGTGGTAGGGAGGTTCTGGGGGCTAAATTTAGGCTTTTAGGTAGGAAGTTGAAATCCAGAACTTCCAGGGTAGCTTTCTCCGAAATGCTTCCCGTTCCACGTGCAGGACCCAAAAGGCAGGCAGAGCTCCGGAGTCTCAATGCGTGGATGAGATAATGGTGCAGAGATGAGGGTTCTGGATTTGTTAGGAACTGGGGAACATTCTGGGGAAAGGAGGGGCTCTTCCGAAGGGATGGGCTTCACCTTAACCGGGATGGAACCAGGCTGCTGGCATTAACCTTTAAAAAGGAGATAGAGCAGCTTTTAAACTAGATAATAGGGAAGAGCCGACAGTCGCCCAAGAGCGGATGGTTCGGAAGAATGTATCCTTGAAGGATACTACCAAAAGCAGAGAGGTTCCAAAAAAGAGTAAAGTAGCCCAAATGCCCTCGAATATGGAGCAGACAGAGCTTAAAGATCTCAAATTACCCATGTCTACCAATAGCCAGATTAATATGAATAAAACACACTCTAAAATGCTTGTATGCAAATGCTAGAAGTCTAAAAAATAAGATGGGAGAGTTAGAATATATAGCACTAAATGAGAGGTTAGATATGATATGATTGGAATATCAGAGACATGGTGGAAGGAGGACAACCAGTGGGACACTGTGATATCTGGGTACAAACTATATCGTAATGATAGAGCTGATCAAATTGGTGGAGGGGTTGCGCTCTATTTTAGAGAGGGCATTGAGTCAGAAAGGATTAAAGTTTTGCAGGAAACAAAATTTGCTGGATTGTAATTCCATGTAAAAAGGGGAAGGCGATGGCAGTGGGGGTGTACTATCGACCGCCTGGCCAGAATGAACAAATGGATGATGAAATGCTCAAAGAAATCAAGGAAGCTAACAAAAGTTATAGCGCAGTAATAATAATGGGTGATTTCAATTACCCCGGTATCGACTGGGTCAGTGTCACGGCAGGACATGCTAGGGAGATAAAGTTCCTAGATGACATAAATGACCGCTTCTTGGAGCAGCTGGTTCATGAACCGACCAGAGGGGAAGCCATATTAGACCTAGTCCTTAGTGGAACACCAGATCTAGTGCAAGAGATAAGGGTGTTGGGGCCACTTGGCAATAGTGATCATAGCATGATCGCCTTTGATTTAATTAGTGGAGGAGGGATAGTACGGAAATCCACTACCTTTTAACTTTTGAAAGGGAGACTATGATAAAATGAGGAAAATAGTCAAGAAAAAACTAAAAGGAGCAGTTGCAAAGGTTAAAGACTTTCATCAAGCTTGGGTGTTGTTGAAAAATTCTATCTTGGAAGCCCAGACCAGCTGTATTCCACGCTTTAAGAAAAGTGGAAGGAAGTCCCAAAAACTGCCAGCATGGTTTAAAGGTGAGGTCAGAGAGGCTGTTGTTGCCAAAAAAGCATCTTTCAGGAAATGGAAAAAAGAGCCAAATGACGAAACCTGGAAACAGCACAAGCACTGGCAAGTCAAATGCAAGACATTGATAAAGCAGGCAAAGGGAGAATTTGAGAAGAAGCTTGCTGCGGAAGCAAAAACGCGAAATAAAGATTTTTTCAAGTACATTCGTAGCAAAAAACCTGTGAGAGAGTCAGTTGGTCCATTAGATGATAGAGGAGTTAAAGGGGCACTAAGAGGCGACAAGGCGATAGTGGAGAGACTGAATGAATTCTTTGCTTCGGTCTTTACTGAGGAAGATGTAGGGCTGTTACCCATGACTGAAGTGGTATTTAAAGGTGCGGAAGAATTGAAGGAAATATCGATACATCGGGAAGATATATTACAACTATTAGATAAACTGAAGAGTAGCAAATCACCTGGGCCGGATGGTATACATCCAAGGGTGTTGAAAGAACTGAAATATGAGATTGCAGACCTGCTATTAGTAATCTGTGAACTATCATTAAAATCATCTCTAATACCTGGAGGATCGCCAATGTAACACCAATTTTTAAAAAGGGTTCCAGGGGTGATCCGGGAAACTACAGACCGGTGAGCCTCACGTAAGTACTGGGAAAAATGGTAGAAACCATCATAAAGAATAAAATTACTCAGCATGTAGATAGTCATGTCCTAATGGGAGACAGCCAACATGGCTTTAGACAAGGAATATCTTGTCTTACTAATCTGTTATGGTTTTTTTTGAAAGTGTGAATAAACAGGTGGACAAAGGTGAGTCGGTTGATATAGTGTATCTGGACTTTCAGAAAGCCTTTGACAAGGTCCCTCATCAGAGACCTTTGGCAAAACTAAAGAGTCATGAGAAGGGAATCAAGAACCGTGCTTGGGACTGGTGCAAATCCTACCTGGAAGGTAGATTATAACAAGTTCGTATTGGTAATGCTACTTCAATTCCCTTTCAGCAGAAACAAGGTGTACCACAAGGCTCCTCCTTGTCTGCGCTGCTGTTCAACATCTATATGCAGCCAATCTGTGACATTGCACGCTCTTTTGGTATATCCTGCCTTATGTATGCGGATGATGTGCTATTATTCTCACCAATATCTGTATCATACCCAAACTATACAGTGCTAATCAACTGTTTTAATTCAATAACTGATTGGCTTCTCTCTCAAAACCTCCGTATTAACTTTAAAAAAACAGAGGTTCTAATAATCACAAGGAATAAATCTTTCTCCCCTCCATCAATTCTAAAAGTCAGAGATGCTGATCTCCCAGTCAAATCAAATATTCGATATCTAGGAGTAATTCTGGATCAAAGGTTAGACTTCAAGGAACATATAAAACGCACCGTAAAGGCCGTTTACTTCAAGATAAAAACCCTTCATCATCTGAGACCTATGATGAAGTCTGATGACTTCCGCACCATCTTTCAAGCTCTAGTCACGCCGCACTTTGATTATGCTAACAGAATACTCCATGGCTTACCAAATATAACTATTAATCCTCTATAATTAGATATGAACGCAGCTGCTCGTGTCCTCTGCGGATCATCAAAGTGTGAGCATATTTCCCCCATTCTAGAGAAGCTTCATTGGTTACCAATAAACTGTAGAATCCAATATAAGGCCATCCTTACTACCTTTAGGGCCTTCAATAATATTTCTCCAGATTCCATCTCTGATCTCATCATACACACAACAAATAACAGGTCCAGGAGATCTCCAGCTGTTGACACACTACTTATACCAAAGGTTTCCTTAAAAGCTAATCAATCATCCATCAATAGGGCTTTTTCGAATTATGCTCCTAGATGTTGGAACAAACTCCCTCCCAATATCAGAGCAATTAAAGACATCAAACAATTCAAAAAAGCCCTTAAACACCACCTTTTTCATCGCACACTTCAAACACCTAAACACCCCTTCCCCTCCCCCATCCTTTTAACCTCATACCTACCCTAACTAACTGTATAGATTTTATATATCTCCAACATGTATTTTCTAGAAATATAAATGATTTCCCTGTTTACTTCCATGTTAATTTTCCTGTTACTTGTAATAGGTCTGTTATATCTGACCAACTGTTGTATTGTTTCAATGTAAACCGCACTGATGACAAATAGCGCGGTATATAAGAAAATTAAATAAATAAATGGGATAGGAGGCAGTGTACTACTGTGGATCAAGAACTGGTTAAAAGATAGAAAGCAGAGGGTAGGGCTAAATGGCCAATTTTCCCAATGGAGAAAGGTGAATAGTGGTGTACCCCAGGGATCTGTGCTGGGTCCGCTGCTTTTTGACATATTCATAAATGACCTGGAAAGTGGAATAACGAGTGAGGTTATCAAATTTGCAGATGACACAAAACTATTTAAAGTTGTTAAAACCCAAGAAGATTGTGAAAAATTGCAAGAGGATCTTGATAAATTGGAAGACTGGGCATCAAAATGGCAGATGAAATTTAATGCGGACAAGTGCAAAGTTATGCACCTAGGGAAGAACAACCCAAACTATGGTTACACAATGCAAGGTTCCACATTAGGAACCACCACCCAGGAAAAAGATATAGGTGTCATTGTGGATAACATGTTAAAACCCTCGGCCCAGTGTGCAGCGACAGCCAAGAGAGCAAATAGAATGCTAGGTATCATAAGGAAAGGAATGGAACATAAAACAAAAGATATTATAATGCCTCTATATCGTTCCATGGTGAGACCGCACCTTGAATATTGTGTGCAATTCTGGTCACCGTATCTTAAAAAGGATATAGCGTTATTAGAAAAGGTTCAGAGAAGAGCCACCAAAATGGTAAAGGGGATGGAAGGATACTCCTATGAAGAAAGGCTAAAAAGGTTAGGGCTTTTTATGTGAAAACTTTTTTATTATTATCAACACCCTACACACAATCAACAGCACAGTGCAATAGTACAATAACAGCGATACAGTACTACAGCAAAGATAAGTAAACAAAAACTGACAGCCCACCAAACCGTGACCGTACCAAGAGAAAATTAGGACAGAAAAACGGTAGATGTGGCATAAGAGAGTCACATCAAACCAACAGTACGAACTCGGGAACCCTGAAATATCGCACTCATCGTCCCACCCAGAGAGGTATGCACCTCATGGCAGCAAACACTCCCCCCTAGGTGTCTGCCCCCTGCTCCGGAAGTACCAACAAGCCAGTACTACCCGGAACCCCCAACTAGGAATAGCACAGAGAGTTCGGGCGAGCCCAGGGTGGTTTCTGCTCCCGGGCCCGTCCACGCCCGAGCAACATTCCCCAGGGGTCCCCCTATGTTACCTCCCCCCTCCCCAGAACCCATCCCATACCCCACTACCACCCCCCCCCATTGGGTCTGAACCAACCCCTATCACCCCCCCCCCAACCCACCGAACTAGGCTGCGGTGTTGTCAAGACATGAGCAGGCAGGCACATCCATCCCAGAGAAAAGAAGGGAGAGAGGAGACCAGACTAACGCCAGTGGTGGAGCTATGAAAGAGTAAGGGAAGAAGTGGAGAAAGGTGAATGAAGGAGCCAGAAACATGAAATCAGAAGAGTGGAGTGGTGTGGACCCCATAAATAAAAGAAATAAGAGGAAAGAGAGAAAGAAAGGGGTGGAAAAAGAGAGGGGAGTGGGAAAGGACAAGAGGGAGAGAAGAGGAGACAAGAGACTTAAAAAAGAAAGTCTAAAACCAGGAAAAGGGAAAGAAAGGGAAAAGAAGGGACCCGGGCCCTCAAGGCATACTCAAAATCCTACTACGCTCCCTCCAGGGTAAGGAGTGTAAATGTGGTCCCCAACTGTCCAGGAAACCCTGCCAGCGCCGTGCCGTCCCACGAGCACGTAACATCTCCAAGAGCAAGAGCCGATGGAGCTGTATCTGCCACAGGCCATATGTGGGTCCCTTAGCCTCTAGCCATCGTTGCAGGAGAACTTGGCGAGCAGTCACCAGCACCAGGCGGAGCCATCGCAATATCCCAGGCCCCAACTCTCCCCCCCAGGATTCCTCCCAGATGTCCAAGACAACGTTCCCCGCAGACAAAACTACCGGGCGCTGAAGACACACCGTCAGGTATCCCTGTATGCGCCCCCAATAGACCTGGATCAGTGGGCATCTCCAAAACATATGCCCCAAGGACGCCCTAGATGCCGCACAGCGGGGGCAACAGTGAGTGGTCCCCACACCTGCGCGCCAAGCCCTCAGGGGGGCAAAATACAAACGACGTATAATTTTGTATTGGATGTCTCTATGTTGCACGGACACATTCAATGAGACAATACTAGCCATACTACCAAGCAACCCATCCTCCCCAACCTCCTCACCCAACTCCTCGGTCCATGCGGCCGCCAGAGCAGCCACCCCTAGGGGCGTGGCTTCTTTCCACAACATTTTGTGTAACCAGGACACCCGTGTCCCAGTCTCACTCCCCAATAACGCCAACTCAATTGCCGAACAGATCTCCGTTCGCAGAGTTACCACGGGTATCAGACGGACAAAACTACGAAGTTGGGCGTATAAGAAAAGGTCGCGATCTCCCAAGGAAAAGTGTTGACAGAGCTCAGAAAAATCCACCATCGCACCCTCCGGGGTGACCACGTGCTCCAGATTCAGTATCCCCAGACGCTCCCATCGTGCGAACTGCGAGCCCCCCATGCCCGGAGCGAAGTCAGGGTTACCCCGAATAGGAAGGTAAGGGGAGGAGCTCGCGCATATTCCCTTCCCTTGACAAAAGAACTTCCACGCCTTCCGCACAGGAGTGAGTATCACCTTCGAGAAATTACCATCAAGCCCCTTAGCCGGGATAGCGTGTAAGAGGTACCGCAAATGAAAGGGATGTACTGCACCCCGGATCATCGCCATGGGGGAATAATCCTCCAGATCCCACAGCCAGTCACGGGCAAGTCGTAACAAACAAGCCAGGTTGTATTTCTTGATATCTGGAAAGCCCATCCCGCCCAAAGTGCGAGGCTGACTGAGGATCTCAAGGCGGACCCTCGGCCTACGTCCCTGCCATAAAAACCCGTTCAGCAAACGTTCCAAACGGCGAAGATCGAGGCGTTGTAAAAGCAACGGGAGAGTTTGGAGCATGTATAAAACCTTAGGGAAAATGACCATCTTACACAAGGCCACCCTCCCACCCAGAGACAGCGGCAGGTCACGCCACTTGCCTACACAGGTCTCCACCGCCTGCAACACCTTGGAAACATTTAAGCGATATAGGTCCCCCGTGTTCCCCGGTAGATATATACCTAAATACTTAAAATGGCCGCTCGCCCATTTCAAGGGAAATGCGCCCAACCACCCCTGATGGCCGCCCTCCCCTATCAACATGGCTTCGGATTTGTCAAGATTAAGGTGGAACCCTGAGGGAACCCCATATTCCCGAATAAGCTGTAACAGATGAGGAAGTCCAACGTGGGGGTCACCCAGATGAACCAATAAGTCGTCCGCAAAGGCCGCCACTCGGAATTCCTCCTTCCCCACTGTAACACCGTGAAACTGTGTAGCCGAACGAATCTGCATTAAAAGCGGTTCCAAAGTCAGAACAAAAAGGAGGGGTGACAACGGACAACCCTGGCGTGTCCCCTTCTGGATCTCAAAGTCGGCAGTCATCACTCCATTAATCATAAGAGCTCCAAGCGGGTTAGCATACAGGAGTCAGATCACATCAACAAACAATCCCGTGAAACCCATCGCATCCAAAACTTGATACATAAACCCCCAATTTACTCTGTCGAACGCTTTTTCAGCGTCAAAACTGATGAGTAGGGAGCTCTGTCCTACCCGTTGCCCGGCGCAGAGAGAGAGCAAGATCCGCTGAAGACTATACGCCGTATGGCGGCCACGAACAAAACCCACCTGATCGCGGTGTATCAGCGTCGGCAAAAAGTTGGCTAACCGATCCGCCATGATTTTCGCGAGAATCTTTATATCAACATTTAAGAGCGAAATAGGGCGGTAAGAGCCCGGGAGAAGAGGATCCCGACCGGGCTTGGGTAAAATAGTAACCACCGCTTTGTTCGGCTCATAAGGGAAGGCCCCTCTCTGTATCAGATCATCAAAATAGCCTACCAGGGGGGCGACCACCGCATCCCCCAAAAGTTTATAAAACTCACCCCTGTAGCCATCCACTCCAGGGGCCTTTCCATTCTTGAGATTCTTAATCCCTACCTGTACCTCCCTCCCCGAGATGGGCTGATTAAGAGCTTGTAAGTGCTCCTCACTGAGTCGCGGCAGATCGCAGCCCGCCAAAAACGATCGCCCCTCCTGCTCGCCATGCCCCTCCGTGGCATATAGGTCCCGAAAAAAATCTCGAAAGACCCGCTCAATATCATCCGTATTTCTGCGAATAGTCCCATCTGCGTGTCGAACTGCCCCAATATGCTGGGGCCCCCCCGCGGGCCGCACCAGAGAGGACAGCATTTTCCCCGCTTTATTGCCATGCTGAAACAGCCGATATCGATAGTATAGCATTGATTTTTGGGTCCTACTATGGAGAAGTGTCTCCAATTCAGTCTGGATCTCCCGCATATGGCGATGGTTCGCAGCCCGTCTTATGCCCGGCCATCACCCGCCGCGCCCTACCCAATTCACGTTCGAGTAACAGAATCCGCCGGTTCAACCTCTTACGCTTCTGGCAGTGAAAGCTAATAATCTCCCCGCGTAGGACAGCCTTCCCAGCCTCCCAAAAAAGAGCAGGAGAGACATCCGGCCGTTCATTGATATCCACATACTCCTTCCACCGTGCACGAAGGTGTGCCTCAAAGAGCGCATCCCCACTAAGATCCAGCGGATATCTCCAAAGACGACTGCGGCGAGGACCAGTGCCCCGGAGTTCCAGGAGCACCATCGCATGGTCCGACAAGACGGAGGACCCAATCTCAGCCCTTGAGACCCAATTGAATAACGAGTCCGAAACCAGAAAAAAGTCTATTCGAGACCACGTGCCATGGGCACGAGACATATGGGTGTAGTCCCGTTCTCCCGGGTGTAGGACCCGCCAAATGTCCACGAGGTGATGTGCTTCGCAGAGCCCCCACAACCGTCTCCGAGCTCTCCGATCTCCGCCCCCCACCACGCCAGATCGATCCAGCGCAGCCTCCAGCACTTCGTTGAAATCCCCTCCCAATATTACCTGATAACCACCAGTGTCCGCTAGGAATCGGGTTAGCCCCAAGTAAAACCTAGGGTCATAGACATTCGGGCCATAGGCTGAACACATGGCTACTTTTACTCCATTTAGCAATCCCCACACACAGACATACCGACCCTCGGGGTCCACTACCACCCGCTCCTCCACCCAACTCACAGACTTAGTGATTAAGATCGCTACTCCCCTCTTCCTCCCCACCGCCGGAGCCCCATACAAGTGCGCAATTGGACCCTTGCACAACTTTGCATGCTCTGTTCCTGACTGATGTGTCTCCTGCAACATGATGACACTCAAACGCTGGCGTCTAAGATACTGGAAAACCTTATAACGTTTCATGGGGGAGCCCAACCCACAGACGTTCCAAGAAGCTATTCTGGTTGTGTCCCCCAGGATCTTGGGTCCAGCGGGTCTCCCAGAAAAAACTAGACCTACCGACAGCGAGGCGGGAACCCCCCCAGCCTGGGGCCCCCACCCTCCAGAACACCACAGCTAATCCAGACAGCCATGCCCACACAATCACCAGCCAACATCCAGCCTGCACCGCACATACTCCTCCCTGGTAACAGTTAAAACCCCCCCTTCCCATACCCATGGTCCCCATCCACAGTAACCCCTTGACCCTACTAGCCCTACATACCCCTCCCCACCCCTCCCCCAGACCCCCCCTCCTTCCCCCCACACCCCTCTCGTCCACCACCCGCCAGGCAATCAGCTCTGGCTCCACGTGACTTCCTAAGCATGAGGAGCCCCCCCCTCCCCCCCCAGCCCGGGTGTCCACTCCCCATCCTTAATTCTACCCCCCCCTGCATCACAAACAGGTCCTGGGCCGCATAGCTACCGATAATCAGAGAGCCAGCGTGGGTCCGCTTCCCAAACGGAGGGACTCCGAACTGGTGAGCAGTGCCCTAACGGGAGCCATAAAAGAAAAAGAAAAAACCCCGGAGAATGGCCCCCCCCCACCTCCCCCGGGCCACTGCCCGTGGTCCCGCAAACAGCGGACCAATGTAGTGGGGAAACGCCAGCACAACAGCACATGCTGCCCATGGTCGCAACCCACACGGCACCAGTGGCAGGGCCGCACTGTGTACAGAACGGCCCGCCCTCAACGGTCACCGCCAGCAGACCCCGTGGAGGGGGCCCCCTCCCCACGCCCCAACGGGCAGCGTCAAGGGAGCACCCCGCCTCAAAAACACCCACCCAGTACCACTCAAAAAGGGGAAAAAAGAAGAGAAAAAAAAAAAAAAAAGAGAAACCCCCACCCCCCCGAGACCACATGCAGTAAGAAACAGTGAACAATGGGACAGTAGAATAGTAATGCCCAATAACATAGTCACCAGGGGGGTGAGAGGTAGAAGGCAAGGAAAATAAAAAAGAAAATAGAAAGAATTAGTAAAAAAGAATTATTACAAACAAATATTAAAAAGTGGAAGGAGAAACCAAAAAACGGACAGGAAGAAATGAAAGAAAAATAGAGACAATGGAAAACAATGTAAAAGGGTAAAAAGAGCCGGTCTACAAAAAAGAAGGAAAAAAAGACTATGTGCCGCTTCCCGCCCAGAATTACATTCCCTCAACCGTTATACAACAGCATGCCCCGCACATAGTTGAAAGACATGCCAGGGCATTGAAAAAGTACAAAGGAAAATGAAACATAGATAAGGGGGGCACAACAATATTAACAGCAGGGAGATGGGGAAACTATACAGCAAGGCACAACCAATGGTGAAAAGCAAAACACACAGTACTACGGTGCTATTAAACGCCTAGCAAAAGCACTCCATGTCCCCGCAAATGTCTCAGCAGAAAGACCGGGCCGTACGCAGGCCCAAGCTGCCAATAATGGAGGCAGGCCCACCAAGCCTCGGGTCACACTGTTCACACAGCTAAAGCCGTGACCGAGAGCTCCCAGTGCCTGAGGGCCAAAGCTGCGTCGCTAGGACCCGCCGCTACAATCTCAGTGTTCCACATAATTGAGACAGGGAATATGAATGTGTCCGAAGAGGGACATCGCTCTCTCCCCCATCAGCACTCCTACCATTAGCCAAGATTGTTGTAATAAGTCGACGCTTCCTCCGGGGATGAAAAGACACGTCGGCCGCTGGCAGTGTCCACCCTCAGGATAGCAGGGTAGGCCAACGTGAAGCGAATGCCCCTCTCTACAAGGCGCCCGCAGATCTCCTTGAATGCCTTCCGCCGAAAAGAGACCCCGGCAGAGTAATCCTGAAAAATCAGGATCCGGGGGGCAGTAGCACTCGAACGTCTCGCCTGTCTCGAAGCCCGCAGGACCCCCTCCTTCTGCATTTCGTTCAAAAAGCGTGCTATAACAGCGCGGGGCCGATTATCTCCCGCTCGGAGGGGTCCCAGCCGGTGTGCTCTCTCCAGGACTATGCCCCCAATACCCTCCTCCAGGGGCAGGTGGGCCGGCAGCCACCTCTCCAAGTATGCCCGCAGATCTCTATCGGTCACAGACTCGTCAATGCCAATAAATCGGAGGTTGTTCCGTCTACTCCGGTTTTCCAGGTCTTCTAATTTCTCTTGTTGCTTGACGAGGGCCTCTTCCAATTTTTTGACCCGGGCTTCGTCCTGCACCCGCGTGTCCTCTAGGGAGCCAATGCGGCGCTCAACCAGCTCAACCCGGTTAGCAAAATCGGTCACCGCTTGCCCCACAGCGGCGAGCTGCGTCGCCAAGCCCCCAAGGCGGTCTTCGAGCGCCTCCACCACTGCTCGGGATACCTCTGTTACCATCGCTGCGGTATCCACGGGCGCCGGACTCTCCGGTGCCCCCTCCGCCATCTTGGCGTCTCCTCCGCGGGGCCTCTCACGCCGGACTGTTTTTGCCGCCATGCAACGTGTGCGCTCAGCCAGACAGGTGCTTCGGGCAGGCTCCAGTCGACAAAGAAGTAGCCCTTCCTCCCCGGCTCAATAGGTAGGCAGAAGAAGTGGGCAATCCGGGTACGGAGAGGAAGGGGGCTCCGGAGCTAAGAGAGACGCGTCTCGCCTAGCCCACCATGCCACCGGAAGTCAGGTTAGGGCTTTTTAACCTGGAAAAGAGCCGGCTGAGGGGAGATATGATAGAAGTCTATAAATTAATGAACGGAGTGGAACGGGTAAACATAGATCGATTGTTTACCTTATCAGAATATAGAAAGACTAGGGGACATGCAATGAAGCTACAGGGTAAACTATTTAAGACTAATAAAAGAAAATATTTTTTCACTCAACGTGTAATCAAACTCTGGAATTTGTTACTGGAGGATGTAGTAAAGGCTGTTAGTGTAGCTGGGTTTAAAAAAGGTTTGGATAAGTTCCTGGAGGAAAGGTCCATAAACCATTATTAAGAAGGGACCCAGGATATCAATGCTTGAACCAGTACAAGCATTGCGGATCCTGTGTCTTTTGGGGAAACTGCTAGGTACGTATGACCTAGATTGGCCACTGTTGGAAACAGGATACTGGGCTTGATGGACCTTGGTCTGACCCATTATGGCATATCTTATGTTCTTATGTTCATTTGGCAGGGACCCCATTTCCCGAGGCTGCCACTGCATCCAGGAACCTTGTAGTTTGCAGGCAGGGACCCAAACACTCACTAGTGGGAAGAGTGATGCGAGGATACCACTGCCTCCAAAATACATGGTGTCTGCCAGCCAGAAGAGGGAGCTGTAGCCTTAAAATGCTAGAGAGAGTCCCAGAGTTCTGCCTGCATTTTAAGGCCACAATACAAGCTTGCTGCTGCAAAGAAGAGAAGTGGGCACATCATCAAGGGAAAGGGTAGGGTTAGAGAGGAAGAGAAGTAGATGGGGCTTAATGGAAGAGTGGGGCTAGAGAGTAGGAAAGTGGAGGGGCAGAGCCTAAAGGAAGGAGCAAAGGTGGAGGAGGACAGGAGAAGGGATGGTGCATAAGAGGAGGGGTTGGGCTGGAGTAGAAATAGAAAAAAGAGGGTGGAAGGGAAGGCATGAAAGATGGGGAAGGGAAAGAGCTTGCAAAGGTGGATGAGAGAGGGAGAATGCATGGCTGAATGGAAGAAAAGGAGGGAAAGATAATGAAAGAAAGGGAAAGGAAATAGTGCAAGAGGCTGGGAAGGACAGGGAGTGAGTGCAGGAGGAAAGGAAAAAGTGCAAGGCAGAGAGGAACCTACATTTTACAGCCACACATGCATTGACTTCCGTGATGTGTGCGTGCACACACACACACACACACACACACACACACATACATACATACACACACACGTGCATGTACAGAGTCCCTCAGCACATTCACACTCATGCATGCACTCACATCCACAGCCCACCAACACATGCACACGCAGTCCACTGGCATGTCACCACCCTCAACCCCTCCCAACAAACATACTCAGCAAGCTTGGCTCCAGTCCTCGGACCTGGAACAGTGGATCCAGGAGAAGCTGCTGGACATCCCCTGCCTCGGAGAGCAGCTATTTGGCAAACCCATGGAGGACAAGGCTGCGGAGATTGAAGCGGAGTATGTGACTTGCACTCGCCTCTCCTATAAAACTTTCTCCCTCCCCAGGAAGAAGCAGCAGAGTAAGAAGCTTTTCTAGCAGAAGTTTTATGGAAATGCTTACTCTGGTTCTTACAAAAAATTATTTTCAGTTTGAGCAAGTAATTTACCATCAAATTCAAGGCATTGCAATGGGGGCGACAGTGGCACCGTCAGTAGCCACTCTCTATCTGGCTGATTTTGAAGCTTCCCACGTTTATCCGTCCTCATGGTTTGGGGAGGTGATTCTATGGGTCAGATTTTTGGATGACATTTTCTTTCTATGGAGTGGCACGGAAGAGGCTTTACAGCAATTTGTGGTTTGGTTGAATTCTCTCACATCTAATCTATCTTTTACTTTACAATATAATTTTTTTCAGATTGAATTTTTGGATGTTACAGTGTTTAAGGGTCAGAATTCTTTCCAGACATCTTTGTACAGGAAGCCTGTGCAAAGGAACACGCTGTTGTCCTATTCCAGTTTCTATCCTGGTCCTTTGAAGCGGGGGCTCCCTTATGGTCAATTTCTCAGACTTCGGCGCATTTGTTCTAATCTTGAAGATTTTCTGTTTCATGCAAGAGAATTGTCTACACGCCTGGCTCAGCGAGGATATCCCAAACAGGTCATTCGTCAAGCTTGGTTAAGGGCTCGTTATACTCATCGCGAATGGCTCTTTTCTACTGATTTTGCTGGGAACACTTCTACTCCCTCGGCATTTGTAGGGGTTTTGCCATTTATGTCTCATTCCCCGCAAGTTAAACAGATTTTATTTAAACACTGGCATATTTTACAGCTTTATCCTTGCTTCCAAAAACCTCTTCAGATAGCACATTCTCGAGGCTCAAACTTACACGATTATGTGGGAGCTACTTCTTCTCCTATGGATAGAAGAGTGGATAGACCTATAGAGACTGGCCATTATGCGTGCACTTCATGCTCCCACTGCTCACGGACGATTGAGGGTGTTCGATGGATAGTTCCTGCCTCTTCACAGACCCATACTTCTCAGTGGCTTACTAACTGTTCCACTACTTATGTAGTTTACGTGCTTATCTGCCCTTGTCAACTTTTGTATATTGGCCACACCATTCGTTCAGTCAAGACCCGCTTAAATGAACATGCCTCTAGGATAAAAAATTTAGTAATGTCGGCTCCGTTGGTCCAACACTGCTCCGATTACCATCATGTATTTGAGGATTTTTCATGGTGAGTGCTGGACCATGTGCCTCCTCATCCTCGGGGTGGTGATCGCGAAAACAAACTGCAGTTGCTGGAACAGCGATGGATTTTTCGTTGGTCAACAGTTCACCCTTTGGGTTTAAACAAGGAACTTGAGTGGGCTAGTTTGCTTTAAATGCTAATTTTTGATACATTCTTATAGCGCTACGGTTTTAAGATTTTTAGACTGCTTGGTGATTGGTTATTTAAGGTGACAAATCCTGGGTATGGGTTCAGGTTGCTACGGAGCATGCGCTGGCGTTTTTCGACCGGTGAAGACAGAAGTTTGTCGGTGCAGTGAGCTGAGCGTTGAAGCAGGGCGTGTAAGAGTTGGCCGCCCGAAACGCAGTGCTGTGTCTGCTATTTCGCGATTTTTGTACTGGCAATACCATACGTCTATTTTGGAGGAGCTTTTGAAGCCGCTGTTGAAAACTGCTGATTACTGCCAGATTTTGCTGGATTCAGATAAGTTTCATTTCTGTTCCCAATTTTTTGCAAGTATGAGTTTCAGCATGGACTTTTAGATGCTCAGTTTTACTATGGCAAGTTAATACATGATTTTTGCACATGGTTCTATTGGTTACACTTTTGTAGTGTTTAAACCTTATTTATCGATAGCTCTTTGATGAGCTCAATTTAATTTGAGTAAAATGGAAGACTAGCTTCAAGAGGTGAATTTTCGCTTCATGGCTATACTTCCGACATTCAATCACTCTCATATACGCCAGGTTTAACAGAATTTTCTCTATTTTGTTTTTGGACTTTAAATTTGTAGAGAATTTTGGTTAGGTTGATTTTTTTTTTTCTAGCAGAAGGGGCACCCATACAGGGGCTACCTGGCTTACCCTCTGGCATCAACACCTGTTCAGGGAGGCCAGGGCAAGTCCAAGGGCCATGGCCCTCGAAAGCCAAAGGGCCCCAAGACCCAACCCCTGGCTCCAGCTCAGCCAGCCTCAGGGTTTTGATGCCATCAGCATATTCTCTCCCCCTCTGGTAGGGCAGCTGTCCATCGAGGGGTGTCTGGTCTACTTCTCCCACATGTGGGAGTCCATCTCCACCAATGCCTGGGTTCTCCAGGTCATTTGGGAGGGCTTTCGCCTCTATCTGGACCAGGCCCCTCCTCTGTGCTTCCCCGATAGAGCCACATCAGCCTCCCCAGCACCAGGCCATCCTGAGTCAGGAATTCGCAGGCCTCCTTGAGGACGGCCCAGTAGAACCAGTCCCACCGCACCTCCGAGGAAGGGGGTTTTACTCCCAATACTTCCTCGTCCCGAAGCGGACAGGGTCCTTCGGCCCTTCCTCGACCTGCGGAACCTTAACAAGTTCCTGGTGTGGGAGAAGTTCAAGATGCTCTCCCTTGGAACATTACTGCCCAGCAGGGTGATTGGCTATGCTCCTTGGACTTAAAGGTTGCTTACGTTCACATCCTTGTCCAACCCAAACACAGAAAGTACCTTCGCTTCATGGTTCAGGGAAACCATTACCAGTACAGGGTGCTTCCCTTTGACCTTGTTTCTGCCCTGCGGGTCTTAACTAAGTGCCTGGCTGAGGTATCTGAACGACTGGCTCATAACAGGAGGCACTTCCTCCGAAGCCAGGCAGGCCATGGACCATGCCATTGGCCTCCTGGAACAACTGGGATTTGTGATCAATTACCCAAAATCCCACCTCACTCCAGTTCAATCACTGGAGTTCATCGGGGCTTGCTTGGACACCCTTCGGGCCATGGTTTTTCTTCCCTGGGACAGGGCGGACCGCCTTGTGTCCCTGGCGTCTGAAGTGCAAGGCCGCGGCGCCATCCCGGTTCGGACGATGCTTTGTCTTCTCGACCACATGGCCTCCACTGTCCATGTCGTGCCCAATGCCCGCTTCAACATGATGGCAACGCAGTGGTGCTTCCGGGTGCAATCGGTCAGCCGCCTCCGAAACCAAATCTCGGTCTTTCCCAGCGTGGCAGAGTCTCTGGCTTGGTGGCAGAAGTCTCAGAACCTGCTTCGTGGTATGCCCTTCCAAGCCCCAACACATCAGGTGGTGTTGACCATGGATGCCTCCTTGGTGGGCTGGGGAGCCCACTGTGAGGGTTGGCGCACTCAGTGGTCCTGGTCCCTCGGAGTCCAGGCAGCAGATCAATCTGCTGGAACTCCGGGCAATTCGCCTTGTTCTCCGGGTTTTCAGGGACTGCTTGCAGCACTGGGCGGTGCTGGTCCAGATAGACAATCAGGTCATGATGTTCTGTATGAACAAACAGGGGGGCACCATCTCCTACAGCTTATGTTTGGAGGCAACAGTCCTATGCTCCTTTACGATAATCCAGGGCATGACCGTCCAGGTCACTTACCTCCTGGATCAGGACAATGCTTTGGCAGACCGGCTCAGCAGGGTCCTCCGGCTGCACGAGTGGCACCTGTGTCCCCGGACGTTGCAGCAGCTCTCCCAGGATTGGGGGACCCCAGGCTTGGACTTCTTTGCCAGCCCAGCAAACTCGCAGCTTCCTTGATTCTGCGGTCCCTTCTCGTATCCGGGCAAGGGGGCCCCCGATACCTTCCTCATCTCGTGGAGCACGGGATTACTGTATGCCTTCCCCCCCATGCCCCTCATTGGCCGGACCCTCCTCAAGGTTCAGCGGGACAGGGCCTCGGTGATCCTCATAGCCCTGAGGTGGCCCAGGCAGTCCTGACTTCCCCTGCTGCTCCTTCTCTTGACAGCCCCAGGTCCTGCTCAGATTCTCACCGGAGCCACTTACCCAAGAGGAGGGGTGGCTTCTTCACCCCAATCTGAGGTCCCTGTCCCTCACAGCTTAGCAGCTGAGTGGGTCACCCTAGCCTCCTACAACCTCCCCATGGAGATCGAGGACGTTCTTTTGGTCTCTCGAAAAGGACTCGACCAGATGGGCTTACGCCTTCAAGTGGCATCGATTCTCGGTCTGGTGCTCGGAGCTCCAAGTGGATCCATTCTCCTGCCCTACCAGTTTGGTCTTGCAGTATCTGCTCCACTTCTCGCAGTCTGGGCTGAAGTCCAACTCAGTCAGGGTTCACCTGAGTGCCATCTCAGTGAACCCTCACCCAGTCAAGGGCAAACCCCTTTCGGGGCTACTGCTTGTCTCTCATTTCATGCAAGGCCTGCTTCTTTCCAAGCTCCCCACCTGCCCTCCTCCGCTGGAATGGGACCTCAATGTGGTCCTCATGCAGCTGACTAAGTTGCCCTTTGAGCTTATGGCTTCCTGCCCGCTGTGACACTTGTTGTGGAAGGTGGTCGATTTGATAGCTCTCATCTCCGCCTGGAGAATCCGTGAACTCCAGGCGTTGATGGCTGAGGCACCGTACACGAGGTTCTATAAGAACCATATGATCCTGCAGACTCACCCTAAGTTCCTCCTGAAGGTTGTCTTGGATTTTCATCTCAATCAAGAGATAGTGCTGCCCACTTTCTTCCCAAAGCCCCACACCGACCGGGCATTGGCGATCCTCCACACCCTGGATTGTAAGAGGGCTCTCTCCTTTTACCTGCAACGGCCTCGGGACCACTGCAGATCCGAGCAGCTCTTTGTTTCTTTCAACCCACGCCCCTTGGGGCTGGCAGTCACCAAGCATACCTTGTCCATCTGGGTGGCAGACTGCATTGCCTTTGCCCAGGCTCAGGCAAGGTTCCCCCTGGAGTGCCGAGTCACGGCTCACAGTGTCCGAGTGATGGCGACGTCTGTCGCTAGTCTGTGCTTGGTGCCACTGGCGAACATCTGCTGGGCCACCACCTGGTCTTCCACTCACACCATCATGATGCATTACTGACTGGAGAGAGATTCCCGTTGGGACGCTGCCTTCAGCCAGGCTGTACTCCGTTATCTGTTCGGGGTTTAAGCAACTCCTGTCCTCTGACCCTTTTTGTTCCGGCTACCTGGAGTGTGGCCATCCATGGATCTGGGGTCCTCGGGCTGCCTTCGGCTTTCACTCGCAACTACTCATGGCAATGCCGTGCCTTTTTCTACAGGTCCTCGGTAGCCTGTGTAGCTAGTGAGTCCCATATGTGAGGACTGACTTCCTGCTTGTTCCTGGAGAAAGCGTAGTTACTCACTTGTAACAAGTGTTCTCCAGGGACAGCAGTAATCAGTCCTCACAACCTCCCTCCTCTCCTTGGAGTTGCTGTATATTTTTATGCCATCTTCTTGAAGAGGCTATAGCTATGGCACCTGACTGAGTAAGATGGCACCCTTGGTTGGGAAGTGACCATGCATGCGTGGTGGCATTCCCAAAGGCTTTCTTTGAAAGCTGGGGAAATGCTCCGCATGGGCTCCGTCGGCGCCGATGTCACCCATAAGTGAGGACTAATTCCTGCTGTCCCTGGAGAACACCTGTTATAGGTGAGTAACTATGTTTTCTCATAGGTTTAACCCTCCCCCACTTTTCTATTTTTTTATCGCCCCTTTGTGAAAGGGGAAGGGTGGGGTAGAGGGGAGGAAAGGTGGCAGGCCGTGAATGTCCTGTATAAATGAATAAAATAAGTACTAGTTGAGGAAGAGATTCAAATTCAAATTTCACAAAGGAGTGGTGAACAATACAAGTAAAAGGGATTTTTTTAGACCTATGAGAAATAGTCCTTATAGCCAATTAAAAGCCCTATGCAGGTTATCTTATGGCTAATACTGTAACACAGAATGGGGACATAATCTGAGGTCTTTTTCACTCTTTTTACAATGGCTACTAATCAGTGATTTTTATGTTTATATTGGGAATATATGTCACTGAGTGAAAAGTAGAAACACACCATTTGGTCACACTATACATGTGCACTTCTCCCTTTCTTTTCACCTTGTCTTTCTTGAATAGATTATAGTCTGGTATTTATTCCCCAGTCATGGTTCTTCATGAACCATGTCTCTGTGACTGCCGCTGAATCCAAGTCATCCTCTTCCTTTACACCCTCTAGGTCTAGAACTTCATGTCCCATACATAGGGCACTAGTATCTATAGCTTTCCGGATGTTGCTGTTTTATTCCATTTCTATTCAAGGGTTTAATGTTTTACTTATTTAAGTTTTTTTTTATTTACCTCAGGGCTTTATCCATTCATTTTCATCAATCCTGGTTTAAAGCCCCCTTCAGTAAGCTAGCCAGTCACTCTGAAAGTCACTCCTCCTTTGATTGATGTACCCTATCTCTGTTCAGTAGTCCTTGGAAACCATCCAATGATCCAGAAAGCTGAAACACTTTTATTGGCACCATCCACACAGCCATGCATTTATCTTGAGAATACAAGCTTCCATATCATCCTGCTAGACTAGTGCAGACAAGTGGTTGTGTTTGAAAAGCCCAGGCTTCAATGACATCATTCCTGTGCCTCTGTTCACCTCAGCCTTTTAGTATCCTGTTTTATCCGGTACGCATACCGATTCCTTTCCCGCCCCGAGCCCTTCAGTATTTCTTCGTCTCCAGCAAATGGTGGATGGATTTTCTCCTCTCTGTAGAAAATCTGAGGATTGAGAGGAAAAGAGATTGATTAAACGCTTGTGAACAACCACCTCAAGTCCTAAAGGGGTGACTCTCTCACTTGAGCGTGAAATAGGAGGCTCCACTAGACTGCGGTCTTTTTGGTAGCCATAGGAGAAAGGAAAAAATGGTTCTGTTCCATGCCTTTATGCTAAGGGTCTGCTGAGCAGCCACAAATTAGAAGGATTTGGAAGCATACAGCAGCCTCCCAAAACCTCAGTGCTCCTCCCCCTTCTCCTTCTTTCCCCCTTGCTGTCTCCCGAAGATTGCAGGAAGCTCTCAAAGGGATCTGTCTGCCAGCCACCTTTCACACAGTGCTGTTAAAAATAAACCCAGCAAGTGAAGCAGTTCCAGGGGAGTAAAGCCTGGCAAAGATCCTATGTCTGGGGCTCTCAGGGCATGAGTACCAAGGCTTGGCCTGGTCATTGTTGATAGCGGAGACACTGAATGAATTCTTTGCTTCGGTCTTTACTGAGGAAGATGTAGGTAGGTTACCCATCACTAAAGTGGTATTTAAAGGTGCGGAAGAATTGAAGGAAATATCGATACATCGGGAAGATGTATTACAACTATTAGATAAACTGAAGAGTAGCAAATCACCTGGGCCAGATGGTATACATCCAAGGGTGTTGAAAGAACTGAAATATGATATTGCAGACCTGCTATTAGTAATCTGTGAATTTTCATTAAAATCATCTGTAATACCTGAAGATTGGAGGAACACCAATTTTTAAAAAGGGTTCCAGGGGTGATCCGGGAAACTACAGACCGGTGAGCCTGACGTCAGTACCGGAAAAAATGGTAGAAACCATCATAAAGAACAAAATTACTCAGCATGTAGATAGTCATGGCCTAATGGGAGACAGCCAACATGGCTTTAGACAAGGAAGATCTTGTCTTACTAATCTGTTATGTTTTTTTGAAGGTGTGAATATATAGGTGGACGAAGGTGAGTCGGTTGATATAGTGTATTTGGACTTTCAGAAAGCCTTTGACAAGGTCCCTCATCAGAGACTTTTGGCAAAACTAAAGAGTCATGGGATAGGAGGCAGTGTACTATTGTGGAACAGGAACTGGTTAAAGGATAGAAAGCAGAGGGTAGGGCTAAATGGCCAATTTTCCCAATGGAGAAAGGTGAATAGGGGTGTACCCCAGGGATCTGTGCAGGGTCCGCTGCTTTTTGACATATTCACAAATGACCTGGAAAGGGAAATAATGAGTGAGGTTATCAAATTTGCAGATGACACAAAACTATTTAAAGTTATTAAAACCCAAGAGGATTGTGGAAAATTGCAAGAAGATCTTGATAAATTGGAAGCCTGGGCATCAAAATGGCAGATGAAATTTAATGTGGACAAGTGCAAAGTTATGCACCTAGGGAAGAACAACCCAAACTATGGTTACACGATGCAAGGTTCCACATTAGGAACCACCACCCAGGAAAAAGATTTAGGCATCATTGTGGATAACATGTTAAAACCCTCGGCCCAGTGTGAAGCGGCGGCCAAGAGAGCAAATAGAATGTTAGGTATCATAAGGAAAGGAATGGAAAATAAAACAAAAGATATTATAATGCCTCTATATCGTTCCATGGTGAGACCGCACCTTGAATATTGTGTGCAATTCTGGTCGCCGTATCTTAAAAAGGATATAGCGATATTAGAAAAGGTTCAGAGAAGAGCCATGAAAATGGTAAAGGGGATGGAAGGATACTCCTATGAAGAAAGGCTAAAAAGGTTAGGGCTCTTTCGCCTGGAGAAGAGACGGCTGAGGGGAGATATGATAGAAGTCTATAAATTAATGAACGGAGTGGAACGGGTAAATGTAGATCGATTGAGGGGAGGAGTACTCTAATGGTTAGGACAAGCTACTTCAGGCTGGAGGGCCGGGGGTTCAAGTCCCACCTGGGGACAGCAATCTCAGGCCGGAGGGACTGGGATTTCTAGTCCTATAGGCTCTCCTTGTGGTCTTGGGCAAGCCACTTAACCCTCCATTGCCCATGTTCCCTGTAAGTATTAGCGTATGTGTCTCATATCCCCTCGTGTTAAATGTATCCCCCAATTGACCGCTTTGACCCGGTGAAAAGCGGGATATAAATACAGCTAAATAAATAAAATTGTTTACGTTATCAGAATATAGAAAGACTAGGGGACATGCAATGAAGCTACCGGGTAAACTATTTAAGACTAATAAAAGAAAATATTTTTTCACTCAGCGGTGTAATCAAACTCTGGAATTTGTTACCGGTGGATGTAGTAAAGGCTGTTAGTGTAGCTGGGTTTAAAAAAAGGTTTGGACAAGTTCCTGGAGGAAAGGTCCATAAACCATTATAAAGAAGGGACCCAGGATATCAATGCTTGACCCAGTACAAGCATTACGGAACCTATGTCTTTTGGGGAAACTGCTAGGTACGTATGACCTAGATTGGCCACTGTTGGAAACAGGATACTGGGCTTGATGGACGTTGGTCTGACCCAGTATGGCATATCTTATATTCTTATGTCCTTGTTGGAGGCTCTCGATTCTGTCTCTAAGGGATGCAATTTTGGGTGGACTGCTAGTGACCGTTGAAACTGTGAAGGGGTTTTCCACCATTTTCTGCATGTGTTAGTAATGCTTTTGCCTATTCTGTGCCTGAGGATCACTGATCCTAATGTGCGTTGTGCCCAAGCGGCTCCAACATGCGCTCCTTCCCTAGCGCCTTTAATGCATGTTATTTAAAAGCACAGTTAATGTGTGCTTGCAGGCTGACACAGCTTTAACGTTAGCTCTTGTGAAACTTACCTTTGCTCTCTATGGGCCCGATTTTGATCTGGGTGGTGCTATGCACTGCATCGGTGCATAGCCCGCCCCATCCCGCCTCACCCGTATTTTCCATGCTGGGGGTCATATGCGGCATCAAAAATCCGGGTATCGCCACATAGCTAGGAGGCCACAGGAGTTACCCGTGCAGCACCGATTTTCGATGCTACACACTTAGCTCTGGTGCCTGACAGATAGACGAGGGTTTCCCTCACCTTACAGATAGGCGAGGTTTTCCTGCGCCTATCTTTAAGGTGCAGAGTGCTAACTGTGTTGCATCGAAAATCAGTGCTGCACAGGTAGTGCCATGGCTTGTCTCTGCACCGCCCAGAATGCCCCCGACACCTCCCAATGCTAACCACATAGCATCAGGGTGCATAAGGGACAAACCAGGGAATTTTCACAATTGCCTTCAAAAATTCCCTGTTAAGACATTTATATGGGTAACTAGTGCAGTTACCTGTGTAAATGTCTTCGAAAATCGAGCCCTATGTCTTCTTCCAGCAAACGTTGTTTGACCTGGGGCTGGCAAGGAGCCTCTTCCTTGGATTCTGGACTCTGCCTTTCTTGTATGGTAGGTTCTGAGTCACCCCTGGAGGGCATGCCTTCCTCCTCTCAGCTGGGGAATGCATTTAGTCCGCCTTTACCTACCTCAGGGCGTGGTGCATCTCCCAAAGGCTTTCTTTGAAAGCTGGGGAGATGCTTTCCGCGAGGGCTCTGTCAGCACTGACGTCACCCATATGTGAGGGCTTATTCCTGCTGTCCCTGGAGAATACCTGTTAGAGGTGAGTAACTATGCTTTTTCCAAGAGGAGAGCTTCCAGAGTCCGGATTTGTCCTCCCCAGAACTCTTTTCCTTTTTGCAACAGGCCTGGTCCTTCTGGCATGGAAATTCAGACCCTGTGGCCTCAAGGCGCCCCTTTCATGCTGGGCAGGCTGAAAGTAGAAACCCTGTTCAATTACCTTTGTCTAAGTGTCCCTTGACACGCCCCATCACACACACACACATATTTCCCCAACATTGCCAATGACATGCATGCCCCCCGATAATTCCCATGACACACAAACATACTCTTCACATGCCTGATTCTGCAAATGAGGGAAAGGTGCCATTGTGTTACACCGCAAGTGTGCACTTTTCAGCTTGTTTTTTTTTATTGTTGTATCAGTTTGTAATAAAAACATAGTAAAACATAAAGTAATTTACTTTGGTCTTGATAATGTAAAAGCAGGACATTAAATTTAAGCAAGTAAATAAATACAATACAATCTCCAGGAACAAGCAGGAATGCAAGTCTTCACATATGGGTGACATCTGAACTGATGGAGACCGTGCAGGAACGCTCCCCAGCGTCCATTACGAAAGCCTTTGGGAGGCAGGCACACAGGTGCAGTGATGTGCTCCCAAAGGCTTTCCTATTGGACGCTGGGGAGCGTTCCTGCGCAGGCTTAGTCAGTGCCAGTCACCCATATGTGAAGAGTGATTCCTGCTGTTACCAGAGATCACCCTGTTACAGGTGAGTAACTACGCTATTTCATCCTCCTTAAGGCCTATTTTATTTCCATGTTGCCTTCACAAACCCCGCCCTCCCCCATGAAAGGTATTTTGCCAGCAAAATCGTTTGTGTTCTTGCCCATTGCCATTTTGTTCTTTCTGTTTTCTCTTTTTTTGTTAAAAGCAACCTGTAAGTATATACTTGAGAGAACTGTATATCCTGCTTTGCCTTGGAGAACGCAAAGTTGATTACCTGTAACAAGTATTCTCTGAGGACTGCAAGATGTCATTCCTCACAAAAAACACCCATCTCTTCTTGCAGCCGTGCACCATCAACGATGCACTGAGCTTAGTTTCCATAGAGGACATTCACAAGGTAGTGACAGCCAATAATTGCTTAGAAAAATATTAGGAGAGACAGTGTCTTCAGCCAGGCTGTTCTACAAAGTCTTTCAATTAGCTTTTAACTCCATGCAGACCATTTTTTTATGGTTTGCTAACAAGGCATCTTCAAATAATTGCTTCATATGGAACCAAGTTGACCCTGCATCATGCTATAGACTTAGGAAGTCCTGCACATGGGTGGTACAGGGCTCTAAATCTGAGGACTGGTATCTTGCTGTTCTCAGAGAACACCAATTACAGGTAAACAGCTTAGCTATTTAGTACAAAGCCTGTGTGAAGCTGGCAAATATGTGGCTTAGATAGCGTACTCGGATTACAGTTTATTTTGTTCTCTGTGCTTTCAATAGTGGATTGGTTATTTATATGCCAATATTCTTTCCATCATAGTAAACAAAAATATCCTATACAGTTATTCTATCCATGTAGAGTCAAATAAGCACATAAATGATGTAGGATATTGTTAGTAATATTTTAATTATACCCTGTTTTCACTTTCAGTAGGAGCTATGCATATAGCCCAAGTCTAGTAATGATCAAAGAAAGTAGATCAAAGCTCTTATTTTCTTGCCTCCTGCACACAGCTCTTATTTTCTTGCCTCCTGCACACAGCAGCATACTTGTAACTATTTGATGAATATACTCTTATAGAATTAATAATTGCTGACATAGATGAATATTAGGCTGTCAAACATTAGGCTGGCTAAGCATTTGAAAAAATACTTCCGCATCTCTATGTACATAGGTCGGGGGTGCTGAATATATGTGGAGAACATCCATTGTTGATTACTATACATCTACCTAAGCACATCTAGCTAAACAGTTTAACTTAGGACAGCTCTTATTCTATTTGAAATTAATCTGCTTAGCTATATGGCTAGTGGATGAATATCACCTCTATGCACACAGCTGGCCCAAAGCACCCTCATTCTGTTCTGGTGCTATATGAATAATGTCAGAGCACTTAGAGGGAATTTACAGCAGCGCTATCCATATAATCCCATTGCAAAATCAAAGATAGGGGATTTATGTGTTTAGTGACTGCTGCTAAATATATAAGTCCCTTTGAGTATTGACCCCTAACATTTATCTGTGAAGTTAGTTATATGTTCTAGAATTAATCAGCAATCTTTATAAAATGTTTTGCTTGCTGAGTGAGATTTTATGCTTGTACAAAATCTCCTTCACCAAGGTCTGAACTTCTAGCTAGAATAAGTATGAATTAGTCGTGAAGGAGTAGAGCAAACTTTTCTTTAGTGATTTGGAATTCATAATTGCTTTAATTTTGAGGTTTTTGGGTATGTGTGAGAGATGAACAAAATCTTTTTTTAATTTGTGTGAAGTTTTAGGATATCCATCTCCAGAATTTCGGCTTATGCATAGACTAAATGAAAAATTACCAAACGTAGAAAAACAGGACCAGAAAGATCAGGTATAGATTATAATTCCATTTATGAATTCACATAGCTAATATGTGTATAATTGTCTGTCTATAGATGTATCTCGTCTAATTGTCATACATGATCTTATGAGGTGTTCTGCATTTTCTGAGTAATAAATTATGGTTTCTAAACTATAGTGGAATTTAGTTATAGTAATTGGTCAATGACTTGTTGCATGCTTTTCCTAAAAAGTACAGTTGATTACAACAGGATAAATCAGGCATACTAGTGGTTTATGTTGTTAGATGGCAGCAACACAGATGGCTTTCTCAGAAATCACGCTGCCTGGCTAATCTTCTGCCAGCCTCACCATGCCCACGTTACTCCTCTTCTCAAGTCATTTCAATGGCTCCCTGTCCAATTCCGCATCCAATTCAAGCTTCTCCTACTGACCTATAAATGCATTCATTCTATGGCCCCTCAATACCTCTTATCTCTTCCTACGTCCCCTCTTGAAATTTGTGCTCCGCTAACAAATTACTTCTATCAATGCCTTTCACCCGCACTACGAACTCCCGACTGCGCTCTTTTCACCTTGCTGCACCATACGCCTGGAACAGCCTTCCTGCGTCTGTGCGCCAGGCATCCTCCCTGGCCCTCTTCAAATCCAGGTTGAAGACCCACTTCTTCACCGTTGTATTCAGATCCTGACTTCCATCCTCATCTTACCCTAACCCCCGTCAACGTTTACAACCAAACTATAGACCAAACTGTACCACACCATACCTTCCGCAGAACTGACTAATGCTCTGTACTGTTCTAACTAGATTGTAAGCTCCGATGAGCATGACTCTGACGGGCAGGGACTGTCTCTTGTATGTTAGCTACCTCTTGTAGGTTAGCTGTGCAGCGCTGCGTGCGTGGTGCTTTATAAGTGCTTAATAGTAGTAGTAGTAGTAGTAGTAGTAGAACTTAGAAAAACTCAAAGGTTTTTCTGAGTATGCTTGGTGATTCCTATGTAGCGACTCTCTTGTGATCTATCTTGGTCTATTTGATTGCTTAAGAAACATCTCCCCAGAATGGATGGTAGATATAAGTATATGATTTATCATGCTATCTATCGAGAACCCTCATTAAAGGTAAGCAACTTTACTTTCTTCATTGACAAACAGGATGAAATTAGCCACTTTGGTGGACAATCCCAGAGGATTGCATTGATTAGAACCCAGTGGATCTTTGTTAGCAGTTCATTGAAAAAAAAAAGGTCTTTGGGGAATTAAATGCCAATTGAAAAAATTTATAAAACTGTCTGAGGGCATTGTCTCTCTTGGACGTTTTGTCCAAGCAGTAATTGATAGTGAATGTGGAAGGCCATGTCATGCTACCTTGCAGATAACCGCTATGGAAACAGAGTGTAAGTGCACCTGTTGATGCTACCATAGCTCTAACTTTTAAGATGTGTTTTGCTTAAGCAATAGTGACTATTAGGAAGGCTCCATCCATTTGTCTGTCTGTCCATGTGCATCTGCACATGCATGCAGAAACAACATTCTGACACCTGCGTGCACACACAAAACAGTACAGTAATCCCCACCACAAGCAATGTGTGCACACAACACAATACATAATACCAGTGATTCCCAAACATTTTTAGCCCGCCATCCCTTGGTTTCTTAAATTTATTTCATTGCCTCCCCCTCACCCATTGAGGCTATTACTCAAAACAAATCATTCAAAATTTTGATAAAAGTTTGTATTTAATTAATAACAAAAATGGCATTTTTTAAAACATTAATGATGGAACTGAAATTTTTATTTAATTTACAACACAAAAGCAATTAACATTTAAAAAAAATAAACTTTAATAAAATAGTATATACCTACTCTATCTATTGAACACGTTTAATAGGATGGATGGGCTTGATGAAGTGACACCAGTTTCTCAATATCTGGTTTAAAGTTACTGAGTAGGAGCCTTAAATTCCCACGTTCAACTATTTGGCATCGATTTATTTGCTTGGTCAGAAGTTGGGTTACGACACTAAAACCATGCTGTACGAATATTTTTTTGATGTTGGAAATGTGATGAGCAGTTTTTTAATTATGGTCCATAGTGCAGGATAGCGACGTGAAATTTCCATCTGTAACCAAAACTGTTTTTACATTTTTCTTTTAATTCCAAATCATTTTGTAATTCAATTAGTTCTCCAGGAACAAGAAGGAAGTCAGTCCCTCACATATGGGTGACATCGACACTGACAGAGCCTGCGTGGAGCATTTCCCCAGCTTTCAAAGAAAGCCATTGGGAATGCCACCACGCATGCGTGGTCTCCTTCTCGCCCAATGGTGCCATCTTACTCAGTCTTCCTTTTTCCCAGCCCTTCAGATGTGCGTCTCATCCCCGGAAAATGTTTTCTCTGTTTCCAACAAGTTTTTGCTCTACCGGCCCTCGCTGGTCCTCTTCCCGCCTCCCGAGCACCTCTGCTTCAGCCCTGGTCTCGGGGTTTTTCTTTTTTTTTGTTTTATTTTTGTTTGTGTACTCTGCACCTGCCCTCACCGGTAACTCACCAGGGCTCTTGGGTAACGGATATCCACACACAAAGCATTGAGAAGGAAAACAAGCATGGTAAATCGGTAAATAATACACAACACACTTGTATTATTAAAAATAAACAACCAAAGCTTTGGGACAGCAAACCAAGTTAGCACCTTGTTCACTTTGCCATCACAGCTTTCAGCCATTTTATTTATAGGTAAATATTCCATTAGACAGCATAATTTCCACCTTATTGTTCTAAGTCAAGCATCACGTATATTCATAACATGCATCTCTATATCTCTACATCATAGGTCAGTTCTTATTAGCATAGGTCATTACGAGGAGACATACATGTATTCCCAGACATAACTTTTTAGACAATAATTCTAACACTTGCAGCTTTGATATCTCTGAATCGAGACTGAGAGGCTGAGAAGCAAACTTCCTCCTGCACCACTATCTTTTTTATAACAAACCTAGGGGCTTGTTTACAAAGCCGCTGTAGCGGTTCGCGGTTGTTATCGGAGCCGCGGCC
Source organism: Ichthyophis bannanicus (assembly GCA_033557465.1). Classification (NCBI taxonomy): domain Eukaryota; kingdom Metazoa; phylum Chordata; class Amphibia; order Gymnophiona; family Ichthyophiidae; genus Ichthyophis; species Ichthyophis bannanicus. The sequence goes on from CM066032.1 coordinate 342,398,054, forward strand.
CCATTGAAATCAATGGGGTCGCGGCTCCGATAACGATCGCGAACCGCTACCGCAGCTTTGTAAACAAGCCCCCTAGTGTCTTTGTTTTTAGGAAAGTTCAGCCTAGTTATTTCAGTAGAGTCTTTCAAGGTTGTTGCTGGAATGTCTGTGGTGTTAACTCTTTCTTAGGGCTTTTAGTAACATGATGTTATTAAGTACCCTGACTGTGTACACAGCCCTGTACAGACAAGCTTCCTTTCAGTCCCTCCTCTGATTCTGCAAAGAATCATTTCAAAGATAAGGAAACTCAGACATTGATATTAAAGAAGGATTGTAAATAGACTCTGGGTCAATCTGTAACATAATTTTAGGGGTCAATGAGTCCACTGACCTCTTACAGCAAGCAGATATTACACAGAGAATCAATGCTCCTAAAACAAGAAACCCCAAAAAGCCAAACAATGGCGCTAGCATGCCTTGCAGGGGCCTAGACAATGAATTCCAGAAAGAAGAAACAGAATCAAAAAAATCTGAAAAAGAACTTGCATAACTACTACTTGAAACAAAAGTACGATTTCTAACCTTATCTAGTAGGCCTTTCACTACTTTTCCTTCATCATCAAGCAGAGTACAACAATGATCAAGGATTAATCCACATACACCATTTTCCTTCGCTAGGAGGTAGTCTAAAGCCATGCGATTCTGGGCTGCATAGGCAGCCACCTTGTCCACTGCACCTTGTAACACACTAATTGCCTCTGTGAGATGCAGGGCTGTAAGTTCAACAACTGCCTATGATCGCATAATCTGGGTACCATATTCTCTTGTGGATGCTATTGCTCCAAAAGTTGAAAGCCAAACGGTATCTGTAAATACATCAATCTGAGATTTAGTTAGAAGACTTGTAGAGTCTACTAGTTGCCGTGCAGCTGCTATGGCCTTATCCTGAGGGGAAACATCCCCTTTTCTTCTTAAAGAATCATTCAGGGTTGATAATAAAGTAATATTTTGGTAAGGTAAAAAATGCCACGGGGTATCTCTGGGCAACATAGCAAGTACCTGACCAACTTCTGGGAAGTTCTGTATATTCAAGATTACCACACATAAAATAATCTCCTTCTAAAGCCACTAACCCACTCTCCCAAATTGTCATCTTGTGGGGACAAGATATATTCTATGTACAGTTATTCAAAGCCCACTGAGTAATGCTCATCTTTTTAATTCCTACAGATAGATTACGTTCCCATGGATGGTAATACCCTAACAAGGGGCAACTCCAGTTAGGTATGTCTAGGTCTGAACTAGAGTCATTCAAAGGGGTTGGGTATCCAGAACTATTATACTGTAACAATTCATAATCATGCACTTGGTTCCCTTGAACTGGCACTAATTGTACTACTGAAATAAAGGAACTTCTTACATGGGATTTTTTTATACCAGATAGAGGAATTATGTAGCATTACTGTTTTACAGATGTTCCACGGAGTGTCCCCTACCTTTTTCCCTGTATTTTGAGCCATAAAACATATTGGAGGGGACATTAGAGGCATAGGGCTAATCACTCTAGGGTCTGTGTTTGTATGAGACCATTGTACAGTGGTTAGATTAAAAGCTATGTTTTAGGCCTAGCTCATAGCAGAAACCCATGCTGAGTGGCTGTCACAGCTGGAAGGCAAACAGCACAATTTGACAGATTAAAGTGTTTTGTAACTGAGTGTAGATGTGACTCAAAAATATTTGGGTATTCCCCATAACATTCCCAAGATTCTGAATGCAGTACTGCTTCATTAACAATAATATGCCACAACACATCTACGACCAGATAAGGAAACATTCTTAACAAACCTCTAAATATCTAAAACTATTAATTACTCCAAAAATAAATGTTCTAAGACAAACTGAAAACACAACTACCCTTCTTAATATTATGAAGATAAACAGTATAACTATACCCCCCCCCCCAATTCCCAATCTCTTCATGAAGTAGAGGTTAAGTGCCAAAAGGTCATTGCCTATATATCAGTAAATTTGACTCAAATATATTTTATCAACCTAATCAGCAGTATAGATGCCAGAAAAAAGGTGTTTTGCATAATTAGTTAATTCAAAAAGCACTTAATCATGATAGTCTTTTCTGCAATATCACTGTTGTCCAAATCTGAATGAGTCTCTGCGTTACAATCTCTTGATTCACCGATGCAGGGAGCCACCTTCTGGAGCCTGTGAAGGAGCCTTTTTACATTCTGTAAGATGTATCCAACGAGAATGTCCTTCCATTTTACAAGCTGAGTATCCCACCAGGAGCATACGGAATGGACCTAGGAACTTGGGAGCCAAAAGTGTCTTTGGATGCAAATTCTTAATCAGGACCCAATTCCCTGGCTTCACTTCTGGATGTGATAACTCTGAAAAAGTATCTTGCTGAGGATTCACCTGCAATAAAGGGAAACAGACAGGACTGAGTGTAATCATGAGCAATAAGTCAAAATATTGCTGCGCAACAGTTGAGGATCTGGGATTACTGCCAATTCATGTGGAGAAGTAGCTGGACGTTCAGTAACTATTTCGTACAGTGTCAGGCCTCCTCGAGCATGCTGGGGGAATTACGCACTGCCATAAGGGTAAAAGGAAGGGCTTCTATCCAATCTGTAGCCCAATCCTGTGTCAGAGTGCGTAAGTGACCTTTGAGTGTCCTATTCATCAGTTCCACTTGGCTAGAGCTTTGCAGATGATAAGGAGTGTGCAGTTGTCTCTTAATACCAAACCAATTTTCAATACCCTCCTAGCATAGCTTCTAACTCACCCTGAGGGGTTATATTCAAATTCAACAATAGTCATGCATCCCATGTATCACCTCCACAATCTTCTGGGCTAGAGAAACATTGATATACGGGAGTGAAGTCAGCTTTTACTGGAGGGAAATCAGCTTTCTGGACATCAAGATTCTGATTCTGGGGGCAGTCTCGCTGCAAATGCCCAATCTCACCACAAGTATAACAAGTATGCATTCCTCTTGACTGTCCACGTCCTCGCTGAGGATTCCCATAACCTCCTCTCTCTCTGTTTCTACCTCTACCCCTGCCCATGGGTGGCTGCATAGAAGCAATCTGTAAATTGAGCAATTTAGTCTTTTTCACATCTATCTTGGTTTGCTCTTCTTGCTGTTCTTTGATAAACTTCAACTCACTGTATCAAGCTCCTTCCAGAATTGCATCAGCTGTTCTATTTGGTCAATCTATTATTGAAGTCTCCAAAATTTCTTTTATTCCCGGATGCAAACCATTTACAAAAATATTAGTGAATCCTGAAGGCGTGTCTTCTGCCTCAGTAGAATAGTCCTTAAAAGCTAGCATACACCTAGTGTGAAAATCGGTAACCTTTTCACCCCTATCCTGCCTTAGAGATGTTAGCCTCGACCAATCCTTTACAGACTTACATATTACTTTAATGGATTCTAACAATTTTTCTCTACACAAAACAAAATTATCTCTTTGAGTCTTCTCTTGAAAATCTATCACAGGGTCTGTGAGTGGCCATTGCCAGTTATCTTCACGAATTGGATGAGTGACCCTATGAAAATCAGATGGATTAAAAAGCACAGCTCTAAGCAAATTATCTAGATCTGCTCAAGTGGGATTATAACTTAATTATTTGAGACCATAAGGACACAAATCTACCAGGGTTATCCCTGTAATTAGGAAATGTTTTAGCCAAATCAAACACTTATTTAGGACACCAATTTGCAGGCACAGTCATAGAACCTGTCAAGCCCGCTGGATACAAACGGAAAGGATAAGTAGGCACAATATCCCTTCCCTCAGCTGCTTCAGATTTAACTGTGCTAGAACGTGAGTTATTTTGCGGGTGCATAGCTTCCTGAATAGAGCCTAGAGCATGATATTAATCGGTCATGCTCCTCTTTATAGGTTTCATAATGTTTGTCCAAATCTCTCTCAGTTCTATCAATAAGTTCATCAGTAACTCTTAATTCTTTTGCAACGGAAACACTATCACCTATTGCCACTCTTAAGGTTCCTATTACATAGAAACATAGAAACATGATGACAGAAAAAGACCACATGGCTTATCTAGTCTGTCCTTCCATATGAACAACTACAACAGTCCACTTTTTACCTTTAGAGATCCTCTGTGTTGGTCCCATGCTTTTTTGAATGCAGTTACTGTCCTCATCTCTACCACCTCCACTGGGAGACTATTCCATGGATCCACTACTCTTTCCGTAAAGAAATATTTCCGCATATCACTCCTGAATCTAACTCCCTTCACCCTCATCCCATGTCCCCTCGTAGCAGAACTTGCTTTCAATTGAAAGAGGCTCTCTCCCTGAACATTTATGCCACGGAGGTATTTAAACATCTCAATCATATCACCTCTATCCCGCCTTTCCTCTAAGGTGTACATATTAAGATCCTTAAGTCTGTACCTCATATGCTTTATAATGAAGCCCACTAATCATTTTAGTAGCCACCCTCTGCACCGACTCCATCCTGTTCACATCCTTTTGAAGATGCGGTCTCCAGAATTGCAACACTATACTCCAAATGAGGTCGCACCAAAGACTTATACAGAGGCATTATCACCTCCTTTTTCTGCTAGCCATTCCTCTCCGTATGCACCCAAGCATCCTTCTAGCTTTTGCCGTCGCCTTTTCTACCTGTTTAGCTACTTTAAGATCATCAAACACAACCACGCCTAGGTCCCGCTCTTCTTTAGTGGACAAAAGTACTTCACCTCCTATACTGTATTGCTCCCTTGGATTGCTGCAGCCCAAATGCATGACCTTACATTTTTTTACATTAAATCCCAGCTGCCAAATTCTAGACCATTCTTCAAGCTTAGCTAGATCCCTCCTCATGTTATCTACACCTTCCTGGGTGTCTACTCTATTGCAGATTTTGGTATCATCCGCAAAGAGGCAAACCTTACCCGACAGCCCTTCTGCTATATCACTAACAAAGATGTTAAAAAGAATCGGACCAAGGACAGATCCCTGGGGCACACCACTGGTAACATCCTTCTCCTCAGAGTGAGCTCCATTTACTTGTACTCTTTGTCGCCTCCCACCCAACCAATTTCTAACCCAAGCAGTAACTTTAGGGTCCATCCCTAGGGTGCTCAGTTTGTTTATAAGTCGCCTGTGAGGAACAGTGTCAAAGGCTTTACTGAAATCTAAATACACCACATCTAGAGCTCTCCCTCGATCCAACTCCCTGGTCACCCAGTCAAAGAAATCAGATTTGTCTGACAAGACCTGCCTCTGGTGAATCCATGCTGCCTCGGATCCTGTAATCCGCTGGACTCCAGAAACCTCACTATTTTCTCTTTCAGCAGCTTTTCCAATAATTTACTCACCACCGAAGTTAAAATAACCGACCTGTAGTTTTCAACCACATCCTAACTTCCGCTTTTGTGTAAAGGCACCACATGAGCCTCTCTCCAGTCCTTTGGCACCACTCCTGACTCCAACGAGGTATTGAAAAGGTCAGTCAGTGGAGTTGCTAGAACATCCCCAAGTTCCCTCAGTATTCAGTATTTATTGCATTGGCTATTTCCTCCTCCTTTTGAATCTTTGCCTTCTTTGCTAGCTTCTCTAAGTTTTTCCAAATACAGATGCCTGTCTTCCTCTCTCTGTGATCTCTTGTATTTCATGAAGGCCTCCCTCTTTTTCTTCACTTTTTCAGCTACTTCCTTAGAAAACCATAGCGGTCTCCTTTTCCTTTTGCCTTTATTTACCATTTTAACAAAAAGGTTGGTTGCCCTTAAAATATCCCCTTTCAGTTTTGCCCACTGTTTTTCTACATCCCCCAGCTGTTCCCATCCCACTAACGACTCCCTGAGGTATTGGCCCATCTTCGCAAAGTTAGTCTTCCTAAAGTCTAAGATCCTCACCTTGGAATGGATTCTAACAGCCCTAGTCCTAATACTGGACCACACCATCTGGTGGATGCAAAATGATCTCCCACTACAACATCAGAAACACTTTCACCATTGGTAAGCACCAAATCCAGTATGGTCCCTTCACGTGTGGGGTCTGTTACCAATTGCCTGAATAGTTCTCCCTGTAGAGAATCCAGGATCTCCTTACTTCTAGATGATACTTATTATCAATTGAAACACCTGGGGATGGAGAATCCACTCTCCTGGATCCACTTTCACCCGACTCAAAAAATCGGCTTCCACATTGTCCACACCCACTACATGACTTGCAGACAAAGCTTTCAAATTCCTCTCGGCCCACATGAACAACTGCTCGGCTTCGGCCTCCAGAACAACACTGCTTGTGCCCCCTTGACGGTTGATGTAAGCTACTGCGGTTGCGTTGTCTGACAGAACGCGAACAGCCTTCTCCTGGAGATAACATTGAAATGCTTGTAGAGCTAAGATACTGCCCTCAACTCCAATCTGTTTATTGACCAAACTTTCTCCTGTTCGGTCCATTGACCCTGAACGAATCTTCCTTCGAAGTGAGCTCCCCAGCCCATCAGACTGGCATCTGTCGTAAGAGGAATCCAAACAGGCGATTCTAGCTGCATTCCCATCTCTAGAATCCCCGGTTTTATCCACCAATGTAGAGCCTGCTGGGTCTCCGGAAGGCAGGGTAACCTCCTTGAGAGAGGATCCCTCTGATGCGACCACCTCCTTAGTAACGCTCTCTGTAATGGTCGCATACGAGCTCTCACCCATGGAACCAAGTCTAAGGTTGCTGCCATGGTTCCGAGTAACTGCAAATAATGCCATGTAGTGGGATTTTCTCTGGTCAAGAAACTTCGCACCAGATGTCTCAATGCCAGGGTTCTCGACTGAGGAAGAAATACTCTTCCTATCTTTGTATCGAATCGAGCACCCAGGTGTTCTAAATTCCGTGACGGAATTAACTTGCTCTTTACCATATTGACAACCCAACCCAGACTTTGTAAAAATTCCACTACTCTGGCTGTTGCCAACTTGCTTTCCTTCTCGGACTTTGCCCGAATCAACCAATCGTCTAAGTATGGGTCTACTAGAATTCCTTCTTTTCTCAATGCTGCTGCAACGACCACCATTACCTTGGTAAACATTCGCGGAGCCATTGCCAAACCGAACGGCAATGCTTGAAACTGGAAATGACCCATTGGGACTGCAAACCTCAAAATTTCTGATGCTCCTGATGAATGGGAATGTGTAGATACGCCTCTGTCAAATCCAGATACATAAGAAACTCCCCTTTTCTTGCTGCCATTATTACAGACCTCAGTGTTTCCATACGAAAATGAGTTACCCGAAGGTAACGATTTACCTTTCGAAGATCCAAAATTGGTCAAAAAGACCCTTCTTTCTTTGGAACCACAAAATAGATGGAGTATCGACCGGAGCCGCGTTGGTTTGGCAGTACCGGAACAACAGCTTCGCGATTCAAAAGTTTTTGCAAGGTCTCGCGCACAATGCAGAGATCCGTATCCGGCATGGCACCAACTGTTTGTGTACTCTGCACCTGTCCTCACCGGTAACTCACCAGGGCTCTTGGGTAACGGATATCCACACACAAAGCAATGAGAAGGAAAACAAGCATGGTAACTCGGTAACTAATACACAACACACTTGTATTATTAAAAATAAACAACCAAAGCTTTGAGAGAGCAAACCAAGTTAGCTCCTTGTTCACTCTGCCATCACAGCTTTCAGCCTTTTTATTTATATGTAAATATTCCATTAGACAGCATAATTTCCACCTTCTCCAGGACCAAGCAGGAAGTCAGTCCTCACATATGGGTGACGTCGGCGCCGACGGAGCCCTCGCGGAGCAATTTTCCCCAGCTTTCACAGAAAGCCTTTGGGAATTGCAGCGCGCATGCGCGGTCGCCTTCCCGCCCAAGGGTGCCATCTTAGCCAGTCTTCTTTTTTCCGCGGAGCCCTACAGACGTACCCGTCGTGTCCCCGCTAAAAAAGTTGATTTTCGTGAGTTTTACTCGTTTTTCAATTTGGTTCGACGCCGGTCGTTTTCCTGCCCGGACTCGCGACGCCGTTGCGAGTCCTTCCCTTATTTTTCGGTTTTTCTGATTTTAGTCAGTTTCGTTTTCGATTTTTCCCTGGCAGCCCGGTCCTTTGACCTTGCAGGGGCCCTTTTTCCCCCGATGGCTGCCAGTGGTTTCAAGCGGTGTGGTCAGTGTGACAGAAATATGTCACTCACTGACACACACGATAATTGCCTCCGCTGCCTGGGCCCGGATCATGAAGAAATGATCTGTGGAGCCTGTGGCAAAATGTCCTCCAAAGCGTTGAGGAGTCGGCGGCATCAGCGGGATAGAATCTTCGCTGACCCCAGCCGTACCCGGACCTCGTCGGAGGCCTCGGCATCCAGGGGCTCCAGCTCTGAACATCGCCGAAGCTCCTCCGACAGGGGTTCTCCCTCCGGAGACCATCGACGGAAGACAAAACCCGCGAGGGCGGCGTCGGTGGACGCTCCTGGCTCCGCGAGGGCCAGGTCGCATAGCCCCGACGGCCGTCCCGGGTCTTTGGAGAGAAGGAGCACCTCCCGAAGCGACCTCGCCTGGAGTCGGAGTTGCCTGCTCGGGTAAGTCCTGTGGTCCTTCTGGACTCGCCTCCGAGAGGTCCGACGTCGGGCCCGACGCCGTCGGGGCCCGAGTTGGGGACTGCTGGGTCACCTGAGGTCGGACTCAGGTTGACGGCCTTGGAGAGCAGACTATCTGCCTTCATGGACCAGCAGCGGGCACTGATCGCTAGCCTCGCTGGCGCCGCTGCCCCGACCGCCGGGACGTCGACGTCTAAGTCGACCCCGGAGACCGAGCCGATCCTCGAGTCCATGCGAACTCGAGTCGATCCTCGGTCGAGGTCACCCTCGGCCTCCCGTTCGGGACCGAGGTCGTCGCCGCCGACTCCCTTGGCGTCGGGGCGGCCGACGCCTCCGCCTGCCCGAGCCGATCCCACTGATTCCTCCTCGGAGTCGGTCTGGGAGTCTGAGGAGGAGGAGTCACCTGATTCCTTTCGGACTCGGTGTGTCCCCTCGGACTCACCTGAGTCCGAACCTCGGAAACAGTCCCCTCCGGAGGATGCCCGGTTCTCGGACTTCGTCAGGGTTATGGCCAAGGCTTTGGCCTTCCCGGCGGATCCCGAGGAGGAGCCTCGAGCCGAAGAGCTCGACGCCCTTCAGTACGACTCTCCCGCCCGGGAGCACTTTACTGTACCGGTGCCTCCCATGCTGGAACGACTACTCTTCCGCATGTGGGAGAGTCCGGCCTCGTCGCCGGTATTGAGCAAGCGGGTCGATTCCATCTATCGAGTCCGCAAGAGTCCTGGCTTCCAAAAAGCACAGCTACCACACCATTCCATGGTGGTGGAATCGGCCATGCATCGGCTGAAGAGCCAGAAAATGCACTCCTCGGTGCCCCCTGGCAGGGAGGCCCGTAACCTGGATGGCCTTGGTAAGAAGTGTTTCCAGGGCTCTATGCTGGCTTGTCGTGTCCAGACCTACCAGCTATACATGGGCATGTATCTCCGAGACCTGGCTAAAGAGCTAGCCGGATTCTCTGCTGGACTGTCCGAGGAACCTTTGCGGAGGTTCCTAGCCTTAACATCTGGTATTCGGGAATGCTCCAAATTCATGTCCCGAGCAGCCTATGATGGCTTTGAAGCATCGGCTCGTGTGGCCGCAGCCGGCATCGGTGCCCGTCGACAGGCTTGGCTTCAGTCGTCTGACCTTGAGCCTTGGGTGCAGGACAAGTTGGTCGATGTCCCCTGCAGAGGTGAGAACCTCTTTGGCAAGCCCATGGCTGAAAAGGCTGCACAAATCGAGACGGAGACTCTCACCAGGACCAGGCTTTCTAGGAAGACCTCCGCCCCTTCCCAGAAAAAGAAGGGCTCGGGAAAAAAGTCCTTTTACCCGAGAAAGGCGGCTGCCTACAAACACTACCCCCAATATCAGGCCCCTCCAGCTCCCCAACAGGGTCAGCAGGCCAAGGGATGGGGTAACGGGTCCCGTAGGCAGCAAGCCCCCAAGCCTGCACCACCAGCCCCTGCTCAGCAGGGTGGGGGTTTTTGACTTCTTCAGCATAGCCTCTCCCCCTCAGCTGGTCCCTCCCAGCACCGGATGGCGGCTGGTTCACTTCGCCCACAGGTGGTCCAACATCACTTCAGATGCCTGGGTGCTTCAAGTCGTGCGAGAAGGATATCTTCTCCACTTCCATCAGGTCCCTCCCTCTTATTTTCCGGGGAACCTCCGCGACTCCCTCTGCACAGGGACTTACTCCTTCAGGAGTTAGCAAGTCTTCTTCAGGACCAGGCTGTGGAACCGGTGCCCCACCACCTGAGAGGTCAAGGCTTTTATTCCAGGTATTTCCTAATACCAAAAAGGACAGGAGGCCTAAGACCCATCCTGGACTTGCGCAACCTCAACAAGTTCCTTGTGCGGGAAAAGTTCAAGATGCTTACCCTTGGAATCCTTCTGCCCTACCTCCAGCAGGGAGATTGGCTATGCTCCTTGGATCTAGAGGATGCCTACACGCACATCCTCATCCACCCAAGCCACCGCCAATACCTAAGGTTTGTGGTGGCCGGAAATCACTACCAGTACAGAGTACTGCCCTTTGGCCTGTCCTCCGCACCGCGAGTCTTCACAAAATGTCTCGCGGTGGTGGCGGCCTATCTCAGGCTTCACGGCCTCTATGTTTTTCCGTACCTCGACGACTGGCTCATCAGAGCGTCGTCCCCTCCGGCAGTCACCAATGCCACACACCGCACGGTGACTCTTCTGCAGTACTTGGGCTTTGTCATAAACTTCGCAAAGTCCACTTTGCTCCCCTCACAGGATCTCGAGTTCATCGGCGCAAGACTGCACACTCCTCAGGCTCGAGCTTTCCTGCCTCTCGACAGGGCTCAACGGCTCATGGACCTAGCCGGCCGTTTTCGCAGCCAGTCCCTGGTCTCCGCCAGGCGCTTCCTGAGATTACTCGGCCACATGGCTTCCACCGTCCACGTGACCCCCAATGCTCGCCTGAATATGCGGCCGGCTCAATGGTGCCTTCGCAAACAGTGGCAACAAGCCACCGGCGACCTAGCCGACTTAGTGCGCCTCTCCAGTCCGCTGGCCTCTTCCCTACAGTGGTGGCTTCATCGGCCGAACCTGGTGCTCGGAATGCCTTTTCAGTCGCCTCAGCCGACTCAAGTGCTGACGACCGATGCTTCCCTCCTGGGCTGGGGAGCTCACTGCCAGGGGGCATGTACTCAAGGTCTCTGGACCGCGTGGGAATCTGCTCAACAGATCAACTTCCTGGAGCTCAGAGCTATTCGTCTGGCGCTCAAGGCTTTCTCCCACCTGACTTCTCACCAGTCCGTCCTTGTCCAGACGGACAATCAAGTTGCCATGTTCTACGTGAACAAACAGGGCGGCACGGGCTCCTTCCTTCTCTGCCGAGAAGCTCAAAAGCTCTGCTCTTGGGCCGTCAGTCACGGCATTCTTCTCAAAGCAGTTTATCTCCCAGGCCAGGAGAATTGCCTGGCGGACAAACTCAGCAGGATACTCCAGCCGCACGAGTGGCGTCTGGATCCCTTGGTAGTCCAGAAACTCTTTCTGAAGTGGGGCCTCCCCACGATGGATCTCTTTGCCAGTCCTCTCAACCGGCAGCTTCCTCGCTTCTGCTCGCGTCAGCCACATCCCCTTCGGGTAGCGGCAGATGCATTTCTGCTCTCATGGTCGGAAAACCTTCTCTATGCTTTTCCTCCCATCCCGCTGGTCTCCCGAACTCTGTTCAAGGTTCTCCAGGACAAAGCGTCCATGATCCTGGTGGCTCCTCGCTGGCCCAGACAGCCATGGTTTCCACTCCTGTTGCAATTAGCGGTAGAGGATCCGTTCCCTCTGGGGTTTCATCCGGATCTCCTAACACAGGATCAGGGGTCTCTGCTACACCCCAACCTCAGATCTCTCAATCTAATGGCCTGGCGGCTGAAAGGGTAGTCCTTGCTCCCCTTCTCCTGCCGGCAGAGGTGGAAGAGGTCGTCCTAGCTTCTCGGCGACCTTCTACCCGCAAATGCTACGCCCTTAAATGGCGTCGCTTTTCCGTTTGGTGTGTACAGCAGTCTCAGGATCCCTTCTCCTGCTCGGTGTCGGTGATCTTGCAGTACCTGCTCTACCTCTCTAATCTGGGACTTAAGTCCAACTCAGTCAAGGTCCACCTCAGTGCTCTGTCAGCACACCATGTGCCGGTGGACGGCAGACCTCTTTCCAGCGACCCTCTTGTAGCACGGTTTCTCCGAGGTCTCCTTCTACTAAAACCACCTCTGCGCCCGCCAGCACCTGACTGGGATCTGAATGTGGTTTTACAGCGGATCACCTGTCCGCCTTTTGAACCGATGGCTACCTGTTCTCTGCGTTTTCTTTCGTGGAAAACCTTATTCCTGATAGCCCTCACTTCCGCTAGACGCGTCAGTGAATTGCAGGCCCTCGTGTCTGATCCTCCCTTCACTCGGTTCTACAAAAATAGGGTAGTCCTACGGACTCACCCAAAATTTCTTCCAAAAGTTGTCTCCCCTTTTCACATCAATCAGGAGGTGGTACTTCCAACCTTCTTTCCCAGGCCTCACTCCAGCCGAGCTGAACGAGTCCTGCATACCCTGGACTGTAGAAGGGCATTGAACTTCTACCTTGACCTTACGCGGGAGCACCGTAAAGCTGCTCAGCTTTTTGTGTCTTTTGACCCCAATAAATTGGGGCTCCCGGTCTCCAAGCGTACCCTGTCCACCTGGGTTGCTGACTGTATCGCTTGGGCTTATGGGGCAGCCGGACTCTCCTTAGAAAGTCGAGTCACGGCTCATTGTGTTCGGGCGAAGGCTACGTCAGTGGCTTACCTCCGCTCTGTTCCGCTGGCAGAAATCTGCCGGGCCGCTACTTGGTCTTCGAGCCAGACTTTTGCGGTCCATTACTGTCTCGAGAGGGAGTCCCGCAGGGACAGTGCTTTCGGACAGGCAGTCCTCCGAAATCTCTTCTAGGTTTGAGCAACTCCTACCCTCCATCCCGGATGGGGGCTACCGGTGGGTAATAAGTCAGCGAAGATTCCATCCTTCTGTACTGCCGAGCTCGAGGGAGCTCATTTTTGTGCTTAGGGTCTCCGGTAGCCTTAAGCTTGGGAGTCCCATATGTGAGGACTGACTTCCTGCTTGGTCCTGGAGAAAGCGTAGTTACTCACCTGTAACAGGTGTTCTCCAGGAGCAGCAGGAATCAGTCCTCACAACCCTCCCTCCTCCCCGTGGAGTTGCAATCATCTGCTTAAGTTTTTTGCAAATTTTTATGCTGTCTTTTAGCTATGTCATCAGACTGGCTAAGATGGCACCCTTGGGCGGGAAGGCGACCGCGCATGCGCGCTGCAATTCCCAAAGGCTTTCTGTGAAAGCTGGGGAAAATTGCTCCGCGAGGGCTCCGTCGGCGCCGACGTCACCCATATGTGAGGACTGATTCCTGCTGCTCCTGGAGAACACCTGTTACAGGTGAGTAACTACGCTTTATTGTTCTACGTCAAGCATTACATATATTCATAACATGCATCTCTATATCTCTACATCATAGGTCAGTTTTTATTAGCATAGGTCATCATGAGGAGACATACATGTATTCCCAGACATAACGTTTTAGACAATAATTCTAACACTTGCAATTTTGATATCTCTGAATCGAGACTGAGAGGCTGAGAAACAAACTTCTCCCTGCACCACTATCTTTTTTATAACAAATCTAGTGTCTGTTTTTAGGAAAGTTCAGCCTAGTTATTTCAGTAGAGTCTTTCAATGTTGTTGCTGAGTAATAAGCTCTGGAATGTCTGTGGTGTTAACTCTTTCTTAGGGCTTTTAGTAATATGATGTTATTAAGTACCCTGACTGTGTACACAGCCCTGTACAGACAAGCTTCCTTTCAGTTTTCACCGTGGTTCATGCCCTTTTTAATGGCTGGTCGCTTTGAGGATCTTTGACTTCACAGGGGTCATTTTTGCCCCAATAGCCTTGGGTTTTAAGAAATGTGATAGATGCTCCAAAAACATGTCGCTCAGGGACACCAATAATTGTTGTCTCAGGTGTCTAGGAGCCGACCATGACCCGGAGCTATGCTCCCTCTATAAGAAGATGTCCTCCCAGTCCATCCAGAATCGTCACCAGAAGCAGGATGATCTCTTCCGTAAGGCAACCCTGGCATCCCCAGTAACCTCCCACTCTAGTCCCATGGCTGCTCCTTGTGGCCTTGGGCAAGCCACTTAACCCTCCATTGCTTCAGGTACACCTAGTTTGTGAGCCCTTCGGGGACAAAGGAGTAAAAAGTACCTGTTAGTATATACATGTAAACCGCTCTGATGCGTAAGTAAAGGGTGGTATATCAAATGCCTAAACCATAACCATAACCACTCTTCGGTCCCACAAGCTCCGGAATCTCCCAAGGCTCCTCCCTGGGCCCGGCAGCATTCTGACCAGGGGTTGCCTGAACGTGAGTGGAAGAAGAAGGCCTCGAGGACTCTGTCAGGGGTGCCAAGCAAGCATGAGAGGTCACACGCCCGGTCTCTCAGCCCCCCCCTCGGCCGTCTCTAGAGTTGGAGAGGGAGTGGCCCAATAAGGTACCTCAAACTGATACGGAGGCCTCCAGCGAAGGCACCCAGTCTCCCAAGGGTCGTCCCGGTGAGGACCCCCTCTCCTCCTCGACACCCAACCTGGTCAACCCGGCGTTAGTGTCGCAGGGCCCCACTTCCGAGTGGTAGGCCCGGATGCTGGCCTTGGAACACAGTGTTTCTGTATTCTTCACTGCCCAGCAGGTGCTGATGTCCAGCCCTGGCGGCACATGCCTTGAGACCAAAGGGACCCCGACCTCAGACTCCCCCAGGCTGTTGTGACCCCCGAGAGCCATAAGAACATAAGATATGCCATAATGCCAAGGTCCATCAAGTCCAGTATCCTGTTTCCAACAGTGGCCAATCTAGGTCACAAATACCTAGCGGTTTCCCCAAAAGAAACATGTTCCTCAATGCCAGAAGCCTCATGAGGATCCTTGGCACAGGTCTCGATCTCCGTCTCGTTCCTCGGGCATGAGATCTTTGCGGGCGAGCATGTCCTGCTCCGGGCAAGTTTTGGCCTCTGAGATCTGGCGCAGGTCACCAACCCCTCTTGAGCCGCCCGATCTCGAGTCCTCCACGGACTACTCAGACTGGACGTCCATCGGAGAGACCTCCCTGGAGACTCTGTCCCACTGAGACCTCCCCTCCGACCCTTCCCCATCTACCTAGAGGCGGCGGTCACCTCCCGAGGACACTTCCTTCCTGGAGTTCATCCGGGACATGACACGAGCCCTAGCGCTTGCCACTGAGTTGGAGGGGGAGCCCCGCACTGAAGAGCTCAATATTCTGCAA
The DNA here is from genome assembly GCA_033557465.1 of Ichthyophis bannanicus. NCBI lineage: Eukaryota > Metazoa > Chordata > Amphibia > Gymnophiona > Ichthyophiidae > Ichthyophis > Ichthyophis bannanicus. Next base: position 342,413,425 of record CM066032.1, read on the forward strand.
TATGAAGCTCCTCTGAGGGAGGCTCTTTCGGTGCCAGTTCCTCCCATTCTGAACATGTGGGGAGATCCTGTCCTGATTGTGAGCAAGCACCTGGATGTTATGTATAAGGTCCAGCGAGGTCTGGGGTTTCAGAAAGCCCAGCTTCCCCACACCTCAATGGTAGACGAATCGGCCATGTGGAAGCTAAAGAGCCTGAAGACTCATTCATCAGTCCCGCCGGGCAGAGAGTCTCATACCCTCAAAGCCCTCGGGTGCAAGGCTTATCATGGCTCCATGCTGTCATGCTGCATCCAAGTTTACCAATTATACATTGGGATGTTCCTCTGTGATCTTGCTAGGGAGCTCGGAGGCTTTGCGGCGGGCCTTGACAGAGACCATATCTGGCGTTTTCAGGCCCTCTCAAAGTCCATCAGGGAATGCTCCAATTACCTCGCATGAGCAACTTCCAACGGCTTTGAGTCATCCACCTGAGTGGCGGCGGCTGGCATCGGAGCCTGATGGCAGGTTTGCCTCCAGTCCTTGGACCTGGAACACTGGGTCCAGGAGAAGCTGCTGGGCATCCCTTGCCTCAGGGAGCAGTTATTTGGCAAGCCCATGGAGGACAAGGACGCGGAGATCGAGACGGAATACGTGACTCATACTCGCCTCTCCCGGAAAACTTCCTCCCTCCCCAGGAAGAAGCAGCAGAGCAAGAAGCCTTTCTTCCAGCGTAAGGGGCTCCCATACAGGGGCTACCCAGCCTATCCGCTGACATAGACCCCTGTGTTTTGAAGCTATAGCCTCTTGTCCTCCGGAAGGATGGCTGTCCATCAAGGGGCGTCTGGTCCATTTCTCCCACAGGTGGGAGTCCATCTCCACTGATACATGGGTTCTCCAGGTCTTTCAGAGGGCTATCGCCTCCATCTGGACCAGGCCCCTCCTCCATACTTTCTTGGGGAGCCACATTGGCTTCCCCAGCACCAGGCCCTTCTGAGTCAGGAGCTTTCAGGCCTCCTCGAGGATGGTGTGGTAGAACTAGTCCCACCATACCTCCGAGGATGGGGATTTTACTCCCGATACTGCCTCGTCCCGCGCAGGCTCTGTCGGTGCCGACGTCGCCCATATATGAGGACTGATTCCTGCTGTCCCTGGAGAACATCTGTTACAGGTGAGTAACTACGCTTTCTTTTTCCAACTGCAATGTTATTGCTTCAACTTCCTTAATTCTTGAAAATGGATTGATAACACAATCTGTAATTTCCATTGAAAGATGGTGTTCAAATCGTTCAGACATATGCTTTATGCAGCATATCGAAATGGTTACAATAGACTTGAAGATCATCATTTTGTATCCTTCCTTTCTCTTTTAGACCATCAAGGTTCTAAAACTGGTAATACTCATGATGTCCTATATTGCGTTTGAACAGACTTAGATTTGAAATAAATGTAGTAAGAACGGTCTTGGCTTTAATCAGATTGATGTCATTCCCTTGCAATTGCAAATTCATTTCATTAAATTTTGCAAATAGTAAGTAATAATAATAGTAATAGACAAGTAAGCAATGTCATTCCTGATCTCTTGGAGGTTATATCTTGGCAAAGCATCCTTGTCATCAAAAAATTCAACAACAGTGTCAAAAAGGGTATAAAAGCGGCTCACACATTTGCCTTTTGAGAGCCATTGAACTTCTGTATGGAGGAGCAAAGTGTAAAATCTTCATCATTCTTTTCACACAGCTTTTGGAATAATTGATCATTGAGAGAATGAGCTTTGATTTTATTAATGGCAGTAATAACATAGTGCAAAATTTATAAAGCAATCACTCAGATTTTACGCAACCAAATATTGCCGATGAATCACACGAATAATGGTAAAAACAGTTGGTAATGCATTTTTCAAATAAGCAACACAACCACAATAACAGCCTATCATTGCTAATGCTCCATCAGTTGCTACTGCAAGTATATTAGTAAGTGAAATTTCCTTGTCCTTGAAGAGTTGCTCAACAACACAAAATAATGACTCCCCTTTTGTGTCTATTATTAGTTGCCTTGCAAATAACATCCCTTGAGTTAAATTTTCGTCTTTAATGAAGCACACATAAGTGAGAAGTAAGGATTCATTACCTGGCCAAGTTAATTCATCCAGCTGTAATGCAAATTCTGATCTCCAGGAACAAGCAGGAATGCAGTCTTCACATATGGGTATCGTCGGTACCGACGGAGCCTGCGCAGGAATGCTCCCCAGTGTCCAATTAGAAAGCTTTTGGGAACATCCCACAGCACCTGCGTGCTGCCTTCCCGCCTTTCCCAACTGCCTCTCTCCAGTTCTTCATTTTCCGCGGAGCCAGCAGGTCATTGCTCCTGTCACCGCAGAAAATTGTTTCCTTATTCTTTATTTTTTGTGGTCGCGTCTGCCTTCCTCGACGCTATACCGATACCGCCAGTTCTCTTTTCTTTCTTTCTTTTGTTTTAAAAAAAATAATATTCTTATTTTTTTCCAAACTTTTCTTCCCAGGTGCACGCGCCATTTTGGGCCTTAGGCCCAAAAGTTTTTCCATTATGGAAAAATCCGCTTCGGGTTTCAAAAAGTGCACCAAGTGTGGCGGTACCATCTCCGTCACCGGCACCCATGAGTGGTGTCTCAAATGTTTAGGTCCTGACCACTCCATCGCCGAGTGTATGGCTTGTGCCATGATGTCCAAGAGGGGTCGACAAAACCGAGCTGCTAAGCTCAGCGCCCTTTTTCCCTCCAATGCAGCTTCTGTGGTATCGATGTCTTCCAGGGCTTCGTCTTCCTCCCATGGATCTCAGGTAACTAAACATAAGTCTAGCCAGTCCTCAAAGGGTAGATCTCCTTCTAAGCATCGAGATGCCTCTGGTGTTGCCCTTGATTGTTCTGTACCGGCAAAATTGCCCCGGCGGGAGGCTTCGGCTTCCAAAGCATTATTGGGGCTCCAGGATGTTCTCGAGGCCTTGACCTCGGCAGAACTACTGGTGCCATGCTCTGGGGTACCGGCTGTCTCCGGTACCGATACCCAGGCATCGGCAGCGTCGATAGACCAGAGGTTCCTGGCCATTGAATGCAGTCTGGCGGCTCTCCTTGCGGCATGGATACCCTCGGAACCACGTCAGACAGTTCAACCGGTACCAGAACCGATGCCGGCACCCAGTCATGCAATGCCTTCCGGTGCCGATTCCCCCCGGTACCGACTTCGGTCGGTACGGGTATCGGGCTCTTCAAGAGCATCCGGACAGACGGTACTTCGCATCCTCAGAGGACTCCGAGGATTCTGACAGCTCTGCCGGTACTGGTATACTTCTCCCGGAGGAGCCTTCCTCTCCTAAACGTAGGATGTCTCCTCCAGAAGATATCTCCTTTCAGGATTTCATCAGGGAGGTGGCTCGAGGTCTGTCCATTACTGTGGCTCCTGAAACAGAGCCCAGGGCTAAGGAGTTGGAGATTTTACAATATCCCAAAGCTCCTAAGGAGGCAGCTACTCTGCCTATCCATGAGATTCTGCATGATCAAATGTTGAGAATGTGGGAGACACCTCTTACCACCTCTCCTCACTCTCGCAGACTGGATACCATGTATTGAGTCCCTCCTTGTCCTGGTTTCCAGAAAGCTCAGTTTCCTCACCACTCTATTGTAGTGGAATCAGCTATGAGAAGGATCAGGAGTGCAAAGAGGCATGCCTCTAATCCTCCAGGACGTGAGTCTAGAACTTTGGATGCCTTTGGACGTCGTACGTTCTAGGCTTCCATGCTTTCTGCCAGGATCAGTTCCTATATTCTATACATGGGAATGTTCCTTAAAGAAGTCACAGGAGACTTGGAGGTTTTAAGCCCTTTCCTTCCTGAGGACAAGAGGCAGGATTTTCTCACACTAGTTAAACATGCCCAGGATGTTTCTAAATTTGTCAATCGTGCAGCTTTTGACTGTTTTGAGTGCATAAGCAGAGTAGTAATAATGGGTGATTTCAATTACCCCGGTATCGACTGGGACAGTGTCACAGCAGGACAAGCTAAAGAGATAAAGTTTCTAGATGAAATAAATGACTGCTTCTTGGAGCAGCTGGTTCATGAACCGACCAGAGGGGAAGCCATACTGGACCTAGTTCTTAGTGGAACGCCAGATCTGGTGCAAGAAATAAGGGTGTTGGGACCACTTGGCAATAGTGATCATAGTATGATCATGTTTGATTTAATTAGTGGAGGACAGATAGTAAAGGAATCCACAGTACTACCTTTTAACTTTCAAAAGGGAAACTATGATAGAATGAGGAACATAGTTAGGAAAAAACTAAAAGGAGCGGTTCCAAAGGTTAAAGACTTACAGCAAGCTTGGGTGTTATTTAAAAATACTATCCTCGAAGCCCAGACCAGCTGTATTCCACGCATTAAGAAAAGTGGAAGTAAGTCCAAAAAACTGCCAGCATGGTTTAAAGGTGAGGTCAGAGAGGCTGTTGCTGCCAAAAATGCAACCTTCAGGAAATGGAAAAAAGAGCCAAATGATGAAAACTGGAAACAGCACAAGCACTGGCAAGTTAAATGCAAAGCATTGATAAGGCAGGCAAAGTGGGAATTTGAGAAGAAACTTGCTACGGAAGCAAAAACATGAAATAAAGACTTTTTCAAGTACATTCGTAGCAAAAGGCCTGTGAGAGAGTCAATTGGACCATTAGATGATAGAGGGGTAAAAGGGGCAGTAAGAGGAGACAAGGCTATAGCGGAGAGACTGAATGAATTCTTTGCTTCGGTCTTTACTGAGGAAGATGTAGGGATGTTACCCAAGACTGAAGTGGTATTTAAAGGTGATACTGCAGAGGAATTGAGAGAAATATCGCTACACACCGGGAAGATATATTACAACTATTTGATAAACTGAATAGTAGCAAATCACCTGGACCGGATGGTATACATCCCAGAGTGTTGAAAGAACTGAAATATGAGATTGCAGACCTGCTATTGGTAATCTGTGAGCTTTCATTAAAATCATCTGTAATACCTGAAGATTGGAGGGTCGCCAACGTAACACCAATTTTTAAAAAGGGTTCCAAGGGTGACCCGGGAAATTACAGACCGGTGAGCCTGACGTCAGTACCAGGGAAAATGGTAGAAACCATCATAAAGAACAAAATTACACAGCATGTAGATAGTCATGGCCTAATGGGAGACAGCCAACATGGCTTTAGACAAGGAAGATCTTGTCTTACTAATCTGATATGTTTTTTGAAGGTGTGCATAAACAGGTAGACAAAGGTGAGTCGGTTGATATAGTGTATCTGGACTTTCAGAAAGCTTTTGACAAGGTCCCCCATCAGAGACTTTTGGCGAAGCTAAAACGTCATGGGATAGGAGGCAGTGTACTATTGTGGATCGGGAACTGGTTAAAAGATAGAAAGCAGAGGGTAGGGCTAAATGGCCAATATTCCCAATGGAAAAAGGTGAATAGTGGTGTACCCCAGGGATCTATACTGGGTCCGCTACTTTTTGACATATTCATAAATGACCTGGAAAAGGGAATAACTAGTGAGGTTATCAAATTTGCAGATGACACAAAACTGTTTAAAGTTGTTAAAACCCAAGAGGATTGTGGAAAACTGCAGGAGGATCTGGATAAATTGGAAGACTGGGCATCCAAATGGCAGATGAAATTTAATGTGGACAAGTGCAAAGTTATGCACCTAGGAAAGAACAACCCACTATAGTTACACGATGCAAGGCTCCACATTAGAAACCACCACCCAGGAAAAAGATTTAGGAGTCATCGTGGATAACATGTTAAAACCCTCCGCCCAGTGTGCAGCGGCGGCCAAGAAAGCAAATAGAATGCTAGGTATCATAAGGAAAGGGATGGAGAATAAAACAAAGGATATTATAATGCCTCTGTATCGCTCCATGGTACGACCGCACCTTGAATATTGTGTGCAATTCTGGTCACCGTATCTTAAAAAGGACATAGCGTTATTAGAAAAAGTACAGAGAAGAGCCACCAAATTGGTGAAGGGGATGGAAGGCTACTCCTATGAAGAGAGGCTAAAAAGGTTAGGGCTCTTTAACCTGGAAAAGAGACGGCTGAGGGGAGATATGATAGAGGTCTATAAATTAATGAATGGAGTGGAATGGATAAACGTGGATCAATTGTTTACGGTATCAGAATATAGAAAGACTAGGGGACATGTAATGAAGCTACAGGGTAAACTATTTAAGACAAATAAGAGAAAATATTTTTTCACTCAACGTGTAATCAAACTCTGGAATCTGTTACCGGAGGATGTATTAAGGGCTGTTAGTATAGCTGGGTTTAAAAAAGGTTTGGACAAGTTCCTGGAGGAAAGGTCCATAAACCACTATTAAAAAAGGGACCCAGGATATCAATTCTTGACCCAGTACAAGCATTGTGGAACCTGTGTCTTTTGGGGATATTGCTAGGTACGTATGACCTAGATTGGCCACTGTTGGAAACAGGATACTGGGCTTGATGGACCTCGGTCTGACCCAGTATGGCATGTCTTATGTTCTTATGTTCTCTGCCATTGCCATAGGTGCATGAAGAATTGCCTGGAACCAGGCATCCGATTTGGAGCTCTGGGTGCAGGACAAACTGGGAAATATCCCTTGTAAAGGGTGAGAATCTATTCGGCAAGAATTGGCAAGAAAAAGCCAGTGAGATGGATGCTGACAACTCCACTTTGGATAGGTTATCCAAAGCCACAGCTGATCCTGCAAGAAAGAAATCTTTCAAGAAACCTTTCTTCTAAAAAAAAAAAGAGGTTTTATCCCTCTTATTCCCAGCAGGGACGTTCTGCAGGTCAGCTTGTCTGAAAAGGTCAGCAAACACCTAAACAAAGGAAAGCAAAGACTGCCAAGCCTCAACCGTCTCAGCAGTCTCAGCCTCCACAAGGCCTTTGACTTTCATCTAGAGAACTTAGCCTTCCTGGCCCTCAATGGACCAGAGCCTTCCACCATCCCAGGAAGGTTATGTCACTTTGCCCCCAGATGGGAGCAGATAACAGCAGAACATTGGACACTCTCCATTATAGAAGAGGGGTACAAGCTTCACTTTCTGTGCATGCCCCCTCCCACAATGGTAAGACAGTTCAATTCTCAGATCTCTCTCATCAACCTGTTAGATCAAGAGGTCGCTATGCTTCTTGCCCAAGGGGCAATAGAAGAAGTACCCATTCATCAACAGGGTACAGGGTTTTACTCCCCCTATTTCCTTATCCCAAAGAAAACAGGGGGACACAGACCTATTTTAGACCTCAGAGTATTGAACAAATTCCTGTTCAAAGAGAAATTCAAGATGATTTCTCTGGGAACTCTGCTGCCATACCTTCAGAGTCAGGATTGACTTTGTTCTCTAGATCTCAAGGATGCGTACACTCATGTTCTCATCCATCCAACCCACAGAAAGTTCCTTCGGTTTCTGTTTCAAGGAAAGCACTACCAATACAGGGTGCTTCCTTTTGGCCTGGCCTCAGCACCAAGAGTGTTCACGAAATGCATAGCTGTGGTAGCAGCATTTCTCCGTACTCTAGGGATATTCGTCTTCCCCTACTTAGACGACTGGCTCATTCGAGCCCCATCAGAGTCAGAGGCCAGGACTTCTCTATCTTGCACAATGCGTATCCTTCAGTATTTGGGTCTGGTCATAAACATCCCAAAATCCAGTCTAACTCCCAGTCAGTCTCTAGAGTTCATAGGAGCTTTGCTGGATACCAGAAAAGCGAGGGCCTAACTTCCCCAGGCCCGTTGCCTTCGCATGGTGCAGTTAGCTTCTCAAGCAGTGCTGAAATCTCATCTCACTGCCCGAGAAATGTTACAACTATTAGGCCACATGGTATCTACAGTGCATGTGGTCCCTTATGCTCGCCTCCATATGAGAGCAGCCCAGTGGACCTTATCCACTCAATGGACCCAGGCATCAGGGTGCCTGTCAGACAAAATAGCAAACACAAATCATCTTATTTTGTCTCTCCAATGGTGGCAGTCCACTCAGAACCTGTTGCTGGGGTCCCTGTTTCAACAGCCTTTACCCCAGGCAACTCTCACAACAGATGCTTCACCATTGAGTTGGGGAGCTCATCTGCAAGCCCTCTCCACCCAGAGCACTTGGTCTCCACAGGAGTCTCATCTACATATCAGTCAGAGCTCAGAGCAATCTTCCTTGCTCTTCGAGTGTTCCACACCCTGCTCAACTACAAGACAGTCCTCATTCATACGGACAATCAAATAGCCATGTTCTACGTGAGCAAGCAGGGAGGAACAGGCTCTCTGTCACTTTGCAACGAAGCTTTGCGACTATGGGCCCTTGCCAGAGAGCATCAGATTCATCTCCTGGCAGTTTATCTTCCAGGCATACAAAACTCTTGGGCAGACAGACTCAGTCGAGTTTTGCTTCCACACCAATGGTCTCTACATGCAGACCAGGTGGCCAAGATTTTTCAAATTTGGGGAACCCCAGACATAGACCTCTTTGCAAGTCCATTGAATGCCAAACTTCCCCGGTTCTGTTCCAGAATTCCGGCTCAGTGTTCTCAGGCCAGGGTTGCCTTCCTCCTTCACTGGGGTCAGGACTTCCTTTATGCCTTTCCACCCATTTCCCTAATTCCCAAAACCCTGTTCAAGCTTCAGAGAGACAGAGGGCGTATGATTCTCATAGCTCCACATTGGCCACGGCAAGTGTGGTACCCTCTGCTTCTACATCTCTCTCAAGCCCCTGCCCTGGAGTTAGGGTCTGCTCCAGATCTCCTGTCACAGGAGGACGGAATGTTATGGCATCCCAATCCCCAGTCTCTGCATCTCAGAGCTTGGTTGCTGAAGGCCTAGATCTTCAAGATCTTGACCTCCCTCAGCAAGTAAAGGATGTCCTTTATGCCTCCAGGAAGCCTTCCACTAGACACTCTTATGCTTTTAAGTGGAAGAGGTTTACCATATGGTGTTCGCAGAAGGGTCTTAACCCCCCTGGCGATACCTCTGGAATCATTACTTGAGTATCTCCTTCATTTATCCAATGCAGGACTTAAGACTAACTCAGTAAGAGTCCATTTGAGTGCTATTGCAGCTTCTTTCAAGCCTCTAAATGGACAACCTATTTCCTTCCATCCTCTTATAGCAAGATTTATGAGAGGCCTTCTTCTAACTAAGCCTCCCATTAGGCCACCACCGGTGGCATGGGACTTAAACCTGGTTCTTGGTCAACTCATGAAGCCACCTTTCGAACCCTTAGCTACTACCGCATTGAAATTCCTTTCTTGGAAAGTTATCTTTCTCATTGCAGTCACATCAGCACGTCGCATCAGTGAGTTGCAAGCACTAGTGGCTGATCCACCTTATACAAGGTTTCATCATGACAAGGTAGTCCTTAGGACTCATCCACACTTTATGCCAAAGGTGGTCTCGCCTTTTCATCTTAACCAAGCGGTCTACCTGCCTGTGTTCTTTCCAAGACTTCATGCATCAAATGCAGAAAGGAATCTTCATACATTGGACTGTAAAAGAGCTTTAGCCTTTTACTTACAAAGAACACAGCAACATAGAAAGTCCTCTCAACTCTTTGTTGCTTTTGATCCTTCTCATTTGGGACTTCCAGTCTCCAAGAGAACGCTGTCCAACTGGATTGCACAGTGTATTTCCTTTGCCTATCAGAGTAAGAACCTTCCTCTGGAGGGCCATGTCACAGCTCACAATGTGAGAGCCATGGCAGCTTCAATGGCTCATCTGCACTCTGTGTCTATCAACGACATCTGTCAAGCAGCTACTTGGGCTTCGGTTCATACTTTCACAGCCCATTACTGCTTAGACAAGGACTCCCGCCGGCATGCCTTGTTTGGTCAGGCTGTTCTTCAACACCTGTTCCATACTTAATCAACTCCTACCCACCATCCCTGGTAGGATGCCAGAGATCCATGGGGGGAAGTGGAGCCCTTTCACAGGGGCACACAACTTCTGGGGCCTTCTCCCTGGCATCTGCAGCTAGGGAGTCCGCATATGTGAAGACTACATTCCTGCTTGTTCCTGGAGATAGCATAGTTACTCACCTGTAACAGGTGATCTCCGGGAACAGCAGGAATTTAGTCTTCACAACCCACCCACCTTCCCTAGGAGTTGTATCTCTCTATCTATCTATCTCTTTCTATTTCCCTCTCTCTCTTTGTCTCAGCTTTAAACGCAATTGGAGAGAGGCAGTTGGGAAAGGCGGGAAGGCAGCATGCAGGCACTGTGGGATGCTCCCAAAGGCTTTCTAATTGGACGCTGGGGATCGTTCCCACACAGGCTCCGTCGGTACCGACGATATCCATTTGTGAAGACTAAATTCCTGCTGTTTCTGGAGATCACCTGTTACAGGTGAGTAACTATGCTTTTCCTTAGTATACTGCGCAATATGTCTTCCACATATTTCATCTATGCGTCTTAGAAATGAATTGTTGCTCAAAGAAATTGTTTTGACTATTTCATGTTGTGGCTTATGGAAAACAGTACTCAGAACCTCACTAACCGCTGGTAGGATTAATGCTTCACTATTTGTGCGTGGCATTCCAGACTTGGCAAACAACAATGAAATGTACGATGCACGCAAACCATCCGTTTTTTTTCTTTGAAGCACTGGACAATACCTGACAATGTTGGCTACTTGTGAAATCAATCACAAAGTGATTGCAAGTATGCTAAGTTCTTATTTGTCTTGCAGACATATTGTGCAGTATACTAAGGAAACAGAATTTGCATTACAGCTGGATGAATCAACTTGGCCAGGTAATGTTATTTGCAAGGCAACTAATAACAGACACAAAAGGGGAGTCATTATTTTGTGTTGAGCAATTCTTCAAGGGCAAGGAAATTCCACTTACTAATATACTTGAGGCAGTGAAACCTTTCTTATTCAAATGCTCACTTAATCTTGAAGGTTTCATTGCCTCATTAGAAAACACCTTTTGACATAATACGCACAGTGGTAGCTGATTATTTGTTGGTGATGAAATAAATCCGTATTTTAAATATTCCACACTGTACTTCTGCATTTCTTCTTCGCATCTGCCATTGTTTATTTTTTTCAGCTAAAAATAGAAAAAAAATAAAGGACATCTGAATATAACTAAACTGCAACAGTAACAAACATACGCATCACAGTTGGTGAATGTTTGATATAGTCGTTTTAACTCTAGCTGTCTGATGAGCAATAAAATAATTTAGATAGTAAAAACAGTAGGCTCCAGCAATGTGAAATATGGTTACCTGGAAGGTCTCGCTAATTATGTAACAATCGCTTGGCCCCATATCAGAGGCTATCAAATAAATCTTAATAGTTAAGGAGTTAAATACGAAAGTAATGTTCCCCTTTAGTATACCTGAAGAATTTGTATTTTTTGTAGTTTATGATTGTACAGTCTGTGTTACATCTAGTCTTCTGCTTGCACATGTAAATATAACACATTTTTGATTTACATCCTATAATAGTTTTGTTTGGCAACCTCTTGTAGACCAAGCAATTGTATCCAGAATAACAAAACCTTCCAGGAAACAGTAGGCTGCTTTGCTGAAATGATTTTATTGCCTAGCGGACAGCTAGAATTAAAACAACTTATGCCTAAGTATAATTGTGTTCTTATAATTGTAATGAATGCATAAGCAGGTAAATAGTGTTATAGGCAGGACTATTCACTAAGCAAGGACACATACCAGACACCCTCAAGACCTCTATCATCCGTCCAACTCTAAAAAAACCCAACCTGGACCCACTCGACCCAGCCTCCTTTAGACCAATAGCAAGTCTCCCATTCACCACCAAAATCATGGAGAAGATAATTCAACGGCAACTCCAAGACCACCTAGATACCAACAACATACTGGACCCGCAACAACCCGGATTCCGCCCATACCGTGGAGCCGAGACCCTCATGATGACGCTACTGAACACCCTTATCAAAGGCACGCAGACCAAACACTCTGGATATGCCATGCTCTTCCTGGACATATCCACAGCCTTTGACACCATCTCCCACAGCACTCTCCTACACAGACTCTAGGAAATAGGCATTAAGGACATCGTACTACAATGGTTCCCCTCCTACCTGACTAATAGACAACAGCTGATCTGCACGAACATGGCAACCTCCCCCCTCTTTCAACAACATCAAGGAGTATCGCAGGGCTCCACACTATCCGCTATGCTCTTCAGTATCTACCTGCAACCACTCTGCTCAATCATACAAGATCATAACATCAACTACCATATATATGCAGACGACATAATGCTCTATGGACCAATCACAACCACCAACCCAACAAATGACCACCTGTCAGACTGCTTCATTGAGGTCTCCGACTGGCTACAAAGGAACAATCTATCCATCAACATAAAAAAAACTGAAGCCCTCATAGTAAACAAGGACCCAAACTTCACCCCACCACCACACCTCATATTGGGAACCACCCAAATACAGATTCAACCCCACATAAAATATTTGGGAATCACTATAGACCAGACACTCACATTTACTCCACAGATTAAAAAGACTACCAGAACAATATTCCACAAAGCAAAAATGATACAACAGCTCAGACCACTCATTGATCCACAGGACTTCAGAACAGTCATGCAGGCTATGACGCTCCCCCACCTGGACTACTGCAATATAATCAATCACGGACTACTCGCCACCCACACCAACCCACTATAGACTGCCTTGAACACCACCGCAAGAATCATCCGGAAAGCAAAAAAACACGATCACATCACTCCAGTCCTGAGAGAACTGCACATACTACCACTCGAAGCAAGGATCAAATACAAATCTGCCCTGCTTATCCACAAAGCCCTCTATCAAACACAGACTTCCCACCTCCGCTCCCTACTACCCCAGCCCACCCACAACAGAACAACCCGACAGACCACCAACAACATCCTTACTATCCCCCATGAATGAACAAAATACAATCAACGAACCTGCAACAGAGCTTTCGAACTGTACGCACCCTCCCTCTGGAACTCCCTACCAAGCCAAATCAGAAACAATGGTGACCTATCCACGTTCCAGAAATAACTAAAAACGATCCTGTTTCATGAATACCTTGGACTAGAAACAGACATCCATCACTGACAACCCCCAGTCCTTCTGACATATCCCCAAAACTACCTACTAAGAGACTCATGTGAATTGTCTAAGTCATTACTATCTGTTCGGATCATCAATATTGGCCCCCTCGGTGACGGCACCCCCCCCCCTCTGTAAATTGATTACTGTCCACCCCCCCTTTTTGTTAAACCGCTTTGACCCGGTGAAAAGCGGTATATAAATGCAGTTAAATAAATAAATAAATAAAGCTATCACATTGATAAAATGGTAAAAAAAAAAAAAAAGAATACTTAAAAAATATAAAATCTTACCTCTTTAGCAGTTCGATTCTTTTTCTGTGGTAAGTACAGGTCATCTGCTCGCAGTTATGCTTCAGCACTTATCCAAGTGGCAGCTCGTACTATACTGACGTCACATATGGCTCTTGCAATGCTTCGCTCGTTTTATCTGACACAATGTAATCACAGATGAATAAAAATACAGATTTCAGAAAGATGCAAAATCTATTGTTCTTTTAGCTCACAGTTTTGCTGATTGGCATGGCCAAAATCAACATGTGGGATGCAGATTCTGTGCCTTCCGAGCACTAATGTCATTCCCGTTACAGATTATTTCTTCCCATCATCCAAGATTGGCTATCGGCTGTTTTACAAGTTTATTGCATTTCGCTTTCGATATGTTTCGTTTGCACATACAAATCTGACATGCTGGATGCATCTTACTGCTTATTCCTGCCAAATATGCTAATGAAACCATCCTGGTGTAATCATGTAATGTAAACATATGCACTATTAGTTCTCTTGCGATGATGCAAACATGCTCATTTAGTATACAGTCAATTTATATTCACAATGTGTATACTTTCTTACTTCTTAGTTCACGTCAGTATATTGTATTTATCCCTCCAGTGCTCCTCTAGAGCAGTGCAGCATCCCCACATTGCCACCTTGTCTTTCAATGCCCCCCCCTAGATTAGCCCTACTCCCCCGATGGGGCGATGCCGCCCATTTTGGAAATCACTGATTTAGATGACGACAAGCCAAATTACTTAAGCAATACCTGTAGCAGAGAGTCATCAAAAAGCATATAAGTGAGCTTTATGTGCAAACCTTGACTGGCTATTACCAAAGAACAATTCTAAATCTATGGATAAACATGTTTGTGTATTGCGTTTTTTGGAGGGAGCAGAAGTATCTATAAATATTGGCATTATACCCACTCTTTTAATCAGGTCCTTGTATTTTGTATAGTAGGAGTAGAAACCTCAAGGAAATAGTGCTTCATTCTGATTTTTTTACACCAAGATTGGAGAAGGCCATCAGTCTTGTAGTCCTTACTCCCATTGTGCCCAATCCTGGTCTTTAAAAGAATGGAGACATCCAAAGATAGCTAACATATATTCTCTGGGAACAAGCAGGAAGTTAGTCCTCATATATGGGTGACATCTGCGCCGACAGAGCTCTCACAGAAGCATCTCCCCATCTTTCAAGGAAAACCTTTGGGAGATGCCACCACGCATGCGTGGTCCCCTTCCCACCTAAGGGTGCCATCTTACTCAGTCTCCTTTTTTCCGTGGAGCCCATCAGACGTCTGTCTGCTTTCCCTTGGAAAAAGTTGATTATTTTTCTGAGTTTCATACTGTGTACTGGTACTCTTCCTGCCACCTGAGCCCGCTGCTCTGGAGTGTCGCGGGTCTGTACTCCTTTTTTGCCTTTTGGCGCCTTGCGCCCTTTTTTTTCCAGCTGGCAGCACCATGGGTCTTTGACCTCACCAGGGTAATTTTTTCACCCATGGCTACCAGTGGTTTTAAGAAGTTTGATTGGTGCACAAAGATTATATCTCTTTCTCCAGGACCAAGCAGGAAGTCAGTCCTCACATATGGGTGTCTTCGGCGCCGATGAAGCCCCAGCGGAGCATTTCCCCAGCTTTCTATGAAAGCCTTTGGGAATGCAGGCACGCATGCGCGGTTCCCTTCCCGCCTAAAGGTGCCATCTTACCTCAGTCTCTTTTTTTCCGAGAAGCCCACCGGACGTGTGTCCTGTCCTCCCGGTTAAAAGTAGATTTTTTTCGGCGATTATCGCTATTTTTTCTCCCGGTTTGACGCCGGTTCCCCTCCCGCCGGGTTCGGTACGCCGGTATCGAGCCCGATTCTTCTTTTTCGGTTTTTGCCCTTCATGGCTGGCATTCGCGCCCTTTTTTCCTTTTTCCCAGGAAGGCCGGTCCTTTGACCTCGCGGGGACTCTTTTTTCCCCAATGGCTTCCAGTGGTTTTAAAAAGTGTGATCGGAGTAAGAAATTAATGTCTCTCACCGACACACAAGACTGTTACCTTCGGTGCCTCGGCCCTGATCATGACCCTAAGTCGTGCGGGCCATGTGGGAAGATGTCTTCCAAGGCGCTCCGAAGTAGCCAGCAGCAAAAAGAAAGGCTTTTCTCGGACTCAGCCTCCGGCCGGGCCCGGACCTCGTCTGAGGCCTCGACATCTCGGGATTCCGATCCCGAGCGCCGTCGAAGCTCCTTGGACAGGGGGTCCCCCGACCGGGAACATAAGAGGAAGAAGCGACTCGTGAGGGCATCAGAGGAGGAGGTCCCTGGCTCCTCGAGGGCCAGGTCTAAGACCCCCGACCGTCGCCCGGGGCCCGTGAAACAAGAGAAGCCTGCCAAAGTTCCTCGCGTGGAGCCGGAGTCTGCTGGACACGTAAGCCCCGTAGTCCTCGAGGACTCTCCTCCCAGAGAGCCAACGTCGGGCCCGGCGCCGCTGGGGCCCGAGTCGGTGGCTGCTGCGTCTCCCGAGCTGAGTCTCAGGATGACAGCCTTGGAGAGCAGACTGTCTGCCTTCATGGAGCAGCAGCGGGCACTGATGGCCAGCCTATCTGGCGCATCTGCCCCCACCACCGGGACATCGACTTCGAAGTCGACCCTGGAGACCGAGCCGATACTCGAGTCCATCATGGCTCGAAGTCAACCTCGGTCGTGGTCTCCCTCGACCTCCCTTTCGGGACTGAGGGCGTCGACACCGGTGCCTCCGGCATCAGGGCGGGTGCTCCAGGGCCCCGCGGGGTCGGACCCTGACTCCTCCTCGGACGAGTCTGCCTGGGAGACGGAGGACGAGGAGTCTCCCGGTACGTTCAAGACTCGGTGCGTCCCGTTGGACTCACCGCAGTCTGAGCCCCGGAGTAGATCCCCTCCGGAGGATACTCGGTTCTCGGAGTTCGTCCGGGATATGGCCACTGCCTTGGCTATTCCGGCGGACCCCGAGGAAGAGCCTCAAGCTGAGGAGCTCGAGGCGCTGCAGTATGACTCTCCTCCGAAGGAGGCCTTTACTGTCCCGGTTCCTCCGATGCTGGAACGGCTCCTCTTCCGTATGTGGGAGGCACCGGCCTCGGCGCCGGTTCTCAGCAAGCGAGTCGACTCGATCTATCGACTCAGAAAGAGCCCTGGCTTTCAAAAGGCACAGCTACCACACCATTCTATGGTTGTGGAATCGGCCATGCATCGTCTGAAGAGCCAGAAGATGCACTCCACGGTGCCCCCTGGCAGGGAGGCCCGAAACCTCGATGGCGTCGGTAGAAAGTGCTTCCAGGGCTCGATGCTTGCTTGCCGTGTCCAGTCGTACCAGCTGTACATGGGCATGTACTTGCGGGACCTGGCCAAGGAGTTGGCCGGGTTCTCTGCTGGACTCTCCAGGGAACCCTTGCAGAGATTCAAGTCCTTGTCCTCGGGGATTCGGGACTGCTCGAAGTTCATGTCCCGCGCCGCCTATGATGGCTTTGAGGCTTCGGCCCGAGTTGCGGCAGCTGGCATCGCGGCTCGACACCAGGCATGGCTGCAGTCATCGGACCTCGAGCCATGGGTTCAGGACAAGTTGGTCAATGTCCCTTGCCGAGGTGAAAACCTTTTTGGCAAGCCCATGACCGAGAAGGCCGAGAAGGCCGCTCAGCTCGAAACAGAGCACCTTACACGGACAAGGCTGTCTAGGAAGACCTCTGCCCCTTCTCATAAAAAGAAGGGCTTGGGTAAAAAGCCCTTTTACCTGAGGAAGGGCACTGCCTACAAACAGTACCCTCAATATCAGGCTGCCCAAGCTGCCCCCCAGGGTCAGCAAGCCAAGGGGCAGGGTAATGGGCCCCGTAGGCAGAGGACCCCCAAGCCTCCAGCCCCTGCTACCACTCAGCAGGGTGGGGGTTTTTGACTCCTTGAGCGTAGCCTCTCCTTCCCTGCTCTCCCAACCCTGCACAGGAGGTTGCCTCGCCCTCTTTGCCCACCAGTGGCCCCTCATCACTGGGGACAGTTGGGTGTTGGACATAGTCCAAAGGGGCTATGCTCTGCTTTTTCACCAACTGCCTCCTCCTTACTTTCCAGGGGAGCCTCCAAGGCCTCCCCTGCACACAGACCTTCTCCTTTGAGAGCTTCAAGGTCTGGTGGTGGACAGGGCGGTGCAGCCTGTGCCTCCCCACTTGCAAGGTCACGGATTCTACTCCAGGTATTTCCTGGTGCCCAAGAGAACCGGTGGCCTTCGACCCATTCTGGACCTCAGGAACCTCAGCAAGTTCCTGGAGAAGGAAAAGTTCAAGATGCTTACTCATCAGGGGTCAGACGTGCCAAGAGGCCAGACAAGCCACCCTCAGAACTATTGCTCTTCTTCAAAGCCTGGGGTTTGTCATAAACGTCGCAAAGTTCACTTTGCTCCCCTCACAGAACTTGGAATTCATAGGGGCAAGGCTGGACTCTACCCTGGCAAAGGCATTCTTGCCAAGGGACAGAGCCCAAAGGTTGATATCCTTGGCAAATCAGTTCCTCAGCAGGTCCTTGGTCTCCGCCAGACTCTGCCTGAGGCTGCTTGGCCACATGGCTTCGACAGTTCATGTGACCCCCAATGCCAGGCTCCATATGAGGCCTGCACAGTGGTGCCTTCGGACTCAGTGGTCACAGGCCACAGGCAGCCTCAGAGACAGGATAAGGGTGTCCAGACCATTTCTGGACTCCCTCACCTGGTGGCTGCACCCCCGAATCTCCTGCAAGGGGTGCCCTTTCAGATTCCTGGCTACACAGTGGTACTGACTACAGATGCCTCTCTGCAGGGCTGGGGAGCTCATTGTCTGAGCAAGTGCACCCAGGGCCTGTGGACTCCTTGGGAGGCTGCACAACAGATCAATCTCCTCGAACTCAGAGCTATTCGGTTAGCGCTCAAAGCTTTCTCTCCTACCCTGGCTCATCAATCTGTCCTGGTTCAAACAGACAACCAGGTAGCCATGTTTTATGTGAACAAACAGGGCGGCACTGGATCCAGACTCCTCTGTCGAGAGGCTCAAGACCTTTGTTCCTTTGCCCTCAAGCACAACATGCTCCTCAGAGCTGTGTATCTTCCAGGCCAAGAAAATTGCCTGGCCGACAGGTTGAGCAGGATTCTGCAGCCCCACGAGTGGCAACTGCATCCTTTAGTAGTTCAGAAGATCTTCCTGAAATGGGGTCTCCCTTTGATAGATCTCTTTGCCAGCCCACTGAACAAGCAACTGCCAAAGTTCTGCTCCAGGCAACCGCATCCTCTGAGGATAGCAGCGGATGCTTTTCTGATTCCCTGGTCTCAGGGCCTGCTGTATGCGTTTCCTCCCATGCCCTTGGTGGCCCGGACTCTCTTCAAGATTCTTCAGGACAAGGCCTCGGTCCTGCTGGTGGCTCCCAGGTGGCCGAGACAGCCTTGGTTTCCACTTCTGCTTCAACTGGCGGTGGGTCCCCCACTACCTCTGGGGTTGCAACCCGACCTTCTCTCACAGGATCAGGGTTCCCTTCTGCATCCCAATCTCAAAGCTCTCAATTTGATGGCCTGGAGGCTGCAAGGGTAGTTTTGGCTCCCTGGGGCCTACCTCAGGAAGTTGAGGAGGTTGTCCTAGCCTCTAGGAAACAGTCCACTAGGAAAACCTATGCTCTCAAATGGAAAAGGTTTTCTGTGTGGTGTCAGCTATGTACAGAGGATCCTTTCTCCTGTACTGTACCAGTAGTGCTTCAGTACTTACTGCACTTATCAAATCAGGGACTTAAGTCCAATTCTGTTCGGGTCCACCTCTCTGCTCTAGCAGCTCACCACTCTCTGGTGGAAGGACATTCTTTGTCAGGTCACCCCTTGGTGTCTCGCTTCCTCAGGGGTTTGCTTTTGCTCAAGCCTCCTATCCATCCTCCTGCCCCTGGGTGGGAGTTGAATGTGGTCTTGCAGCAACTGACTCGCCCACCTTTTGAGCCGATGGCTACTTGTCCACTACGCTTCCTATCCTGAAAGACACTCTTCCTGATAGCCCTTACCTCGGCTAGGCGAGTGAGTGAGCTTCAGGCACTGGTCTGTGATAGGACTTACACTAGGATATATAGGAACAGGGTAGTCCTCAGGACTCATCCAAAGTTCCTCCCAAAGGTTGTCTCCTCTTTCCACCTCAATCAGGAGGTGGTTCTTCCAACATTCTTCCCTAGGCCTCATGCAAGCCAGGCTGAAGCAGTCCTGCATACCCTGGACTATAGGAGGGCATTATCCTTCTACCTTGACCGTATGCAGGGGCATAGAAGGGCTACTCAGCTCTTTGTATCCTTTGACCCCAATAAGTTGGGGTTGGCTATGTCCAAGCGTACCTTGTCCATCTGGGTGGCTGACTGTATCACCTGGGCTTACAAGGCGGCTGACCTTCCTTTGCAGGGTCGGGTTACGGCTCACCGAGTTAGGGCAATGGCTGCCTCAGTGGCTCATCTCTGCTCTGTGCCCTTGGTAGACATCTGCAGGGCTGCAACTTGGTCTTCAAGCCAGACATTTTTCGGCCCATTACTGTCTTAAGAGGGAGTCCCGTAGAGACAGTGCTTTTGGCCAGGCAGTACTCCGGAATCTCTTTGAAGTTTAGGCAACTCCTGCCCTCTGTTGGGCTACCGGTGGAGGTTGTGTCCTTGAAAAGCCTTTCTTTGCTGCTGAGACTAGAGGGAGTTCTCTTGTTCAGCCTGGGTTCCTCGGTAGCCCAGAGCTGGGGAGTCACCCATATGTGAGGACTGACTTCCTGCTTGGTCCTGGAGAAAGAGTAGTTACTCACCTGTAACAGGTGTTCTCCAGGAGCAGCAGGAATCAGTCCTCACAACCCTCCCTTCTCCCCTTGGAGTTGCAGTTGTACATAGTTCATTTTTTTTTCATTTTTGTGTGCTGTTCTTAGCTATGTCATTTGACTGAGATAAGATGGCACCTTTAGGCGAGAAGGGAACCACGCATGCGTGCCTGCATTCCCAAAGGCTTTCATAGAAAGCTGGGGAAATGCTCCGCTGGGGCTTCATCGGCGCCGATGACACCCATATGTGAGGACTGATTCCTGCTGCTCCTGGAGAACACCTGTTACAGGTGAGTAACTACTCTTACCGATGCACATGACTACGCTGCCTTGGGCCAGACCATGACCATGCGGTCTGTGGTCTTTGTAAAAAGATGTCCACCAAGACCCTTAAGAGCCGCCAGCAGCAGCATGACAAGTTTTTCCCACAGTCCCTGGCACTTCCAAAGATCAAGGCCCCGTCTGAAGCCTTGCACTCCTTTGGTGCCACCATGGATCCTGGTTGACTTCATGGATCTTCGGAAAGGGGGTCTCCCTTGAGGGAACACAGGAAGGAGAAGAAACCCTCGAAGGCAGCATCCCTGGACTGTTCAGACAGGCTGGATAAATCCTGAACTAGATCCCACAGTCCATGCCACTCATCCAAGGGCTTGGAGTGGGAGCAGCCTACCAAGGTTGCCCGGAAGGAATTGCCCAAAGATCGGCTCCAGAGACCCGAGGCCCTCCTCATTGAGGACTCCCCTTTGGGGGAACTGGTGCTGAGCTCCTCGGTGCCCACACTGAGAGCTACGGAGCTGCCTGGACTGCAGTCCAGAATGACAGCCCTGGAGCACAGCCTGTCTGCTTTCATGGACCAGCAGCAGGCGTTGATGTCTGGCATGGTTGGTTCCTCCACCCAGACCAGCAGACCCCGATGTTGAGGATGTCCCCAGAGGCCAAGACGATTCTCGAGGCCATATGGCCCCGAGTCAGTCCTCAGCCAAGGTCTTGATCCGGGGGTCCCATTCGACGGGACCAAGGTCTTCTTCAGCTAGCATGCATGACACCAGCTGAGGGGCCTCCAAGGGGCTTGGACCAAGCTTGGGCCTGGAGTCCCAGGGTTGCCCTCCACTATTCCACTGATTACTCAGAATGGGAGACCAAGGATGAGGAGTCTCTCGACACCTGAAGTTCCCTTGGACCCGTCTCCCTCTGAGTCTCGACGCTGGTCAACACCTGAGGACATGGCATTCCTTGACTTCGTGTTGGACATGTCAAAGGCTCTAGCATTTCCAACGGAAATGGAGGAGGACCCTTGTATGGAGAAGTTAGAAATCCTCTAATACAAGACTCCACCAAGGGAATCGTTTATTTATTTATTTTATTTAAGCAGTATTTTATATCGCCCTTTCCAGAGATCAGGGGCAGTTTGCAAAGAACAAAACCAGATACAGAGAACAATTATTACAAATCATAAAACCATTCAACTCCGTACAGTTATTACTGACTGTAGAACCATTCAACTATGTACAAAGTGCCTTCCAGAATCTTTGAGCTAAGTGGCAAACATTAACTATATACATGTGTATATGGGTTGAGAAAAGGCGAAAGTTGACAATATACTTCAGGTATTGTTATAGTGTTCAGCAAAGAGAAGGGTCTTTAGCTCTTTCCGAAATGTCTGGAGGTCTTTGATTGACCTGATGGTGTCTGGAAGGAAGTTCCATAGAGTAGGGCAGTGTAAGTAAAGGCTCTATTGGTAGTTTTTTATTTCAAACTGCAGAATGGGGGGGGGGGGGGAGGTGTATTGCAAGCATATTTTGGTTGTTCTTCCTTCTGCTCCTAGACTCTGTCTGTCTGTGAATCCTCGATGCGAGGTAGGGAGGTGAGGTGCTGTTGAGTAATTTCAAGGTGATGATTATTGTTTTATATTTTATCTTGCTGAGTATTGGGAGCCAGTGGAGATTCTTAAGAACAAGTGTGATATGTTCAGATAGGCGGCTCATGCTCCGCATGTGGGTAACACCAATGTCAGTGTCCGTCATGAGCAAGTGGCTCGACTCGAAATATCGGGTCCTCCGGAGTCCTGGCTTCCAGAAGGCACAGCTACTGCATAACTTCATGGTGGTAGAGTCGGCCATGCATCAACTGAAGAGCCAGAAGATGCACTCCTTGGTGCCTCTGGATAGGGAGGCCTGCACCTTGGATGCCCTCAGCAGAAATTGACACCAGGGTTCGATGCTCATCGGCTGGATCCAGACTTACTAGCAGTACATGGGCATGTACCTGAGAGACCTGGTGAAGAAGCTCGCTGGGTTCTCGGCTGGTCTTTCCGAGGAATCCCTACAGCGATTCAGGAACCTGTCCAAAGCCATCCATGAGTGCTCCAAGTTTATGACTTGAGTAGCCTACGATTGCTTCGAGTCGGTGACTAGAGTAGCCGTGGTGGGCATCAGTGCCCGACACCAAGCCTGGCTACAGTGGGTTCAGGACAAATTTATTTAGCTGTATTTATTGGTTGATGTCCCATTGGATGATGTCCCATGCCAAGGGGAGATCCTTTATGGCAAACCCATGATGGAGGAGGCTGCTGAGGGAGACTGAACTCGTGCCGAGGACCAGGCTCTCCACAAAGACTGCTACCTTTCCCCGATGGAAGGGCTCAGGGAAAAAGCCCTTTTACCCAAGTAAAGTGTCTGCTTCAAAAGCTACCCACATTTCTAAGCCTCCCCAGCTCTCCAGCAGGGTCAGCAGGCTAAGGGACAGGGGCATGGCCCTCGTAAGCAGAAGCTCCCAAGCCCCAGGCGTCAGCTCCGGCCCAGCCTGGGGGGAGCTTTTGACTCCTTGGGCATTGCCTCTCTACCCCAAGGAGGTCAGCAGTCCATAGGGGGATATCTGATTCACTTTGCCCACAGGTGGCCAACCATCACCACCAATTCCTGGGCACTCCAGGTGGTCAGGGAGGGCTACCTTCTCCACCTGGCCAGACACCCTCTCCCTTCTTCCTGGGAGAACCCCATAGGTCTCCTCTTCACCAGGATCTTCTACTGCAGGAACTCTCACGCCTTCTCGAGGACAAGGCGGTGGAACCAGTACCCCAACATCTCAGGGGCAAAGGGTTCTACTCCAGGTATTTCCTTATGCCAAAAAGGACAGGAGGCCTAAGGCCCATTCTGGACCTGCGAAACCAGAACAAGTTCCTGGTGAGGGAGAAGCTCAAGATGCTCTCCCTTGGAACATCAGCACCCAGAAGCTGTCTTGCTGTTCCTGGCTCCTTGCCTTGTCTCAGACCCGCCTCCTGGAAGTGACGTGGACGTGTCCACGTCAGCACCCAGGTACTCAGCTCCCTTCAAATATCAGACCGGCGGCATCCCACGCCATGGCAGCGCGCACACAAGGAGCAAGACGCGCTCCTTGGGCGAGCTCCTTGGGGCGACGATGGGGGCACATGCCCATTGCTGTATTTCGCAGGTCTTGGTGCTCCACGCGTTACCCCTCTAATGTTTTCCATTATATTGCTCCTTGTCGAGATCCTCCAGCCTACGCTATTGGTCGCCTCGGCTGTCAGTCCCAGGACAGCCTTCCTTTCTCTGCCATCATATCCATCGGCTCTCCCGACTACTCATACATTATGTCCCATGGCTGCCATTCCTGTGTTTTGGGGCCATCGCCCTTCTCCTGTTCTCCCCTTACCAAATGGGGTATCTACCCGCAATGTACACAATCTTCTCCTTTGCCAGCCTTGTCAATCACCCCTCCACCTCCCCAATGCTGCCTCCCTTTTTCCACCTCTTCTGACGGTTTCATTTGCCCTCATGAACTGCTGGTCTCTCCGTACCAAGACGTATCTCATTTATGACCTTCTAAGCCAACACTCACTCGATGCACTCTTCCTTACGGAATCCTGGCTTCATGATGGGGAAGATGGCCTCCTTCATCAATGCCTTCCTCCTGACTATACTGCCTTTCATACCACCCGGTTGCACCGTACAGGGGGAGGAGTTGCAGCCGGGTGGTATGAAAGGCAGTATAGTCTCTTCCCTTCTCCCCTGTCTCACCCCCACCCCAATACCCCAAATCCCTTCTTTTCCGTACTACCTCTTCTACACCCCTGTACTTCTTGTTATTGTACGCGCCTCCATCCTTATGTGCTGATCTCTGGGATTCTCTCCTTCTTTCTCTCTCAGAAGTTGCCCTCCTATCTCCTCACCTCATCATTCTGGGCGATTTTAATGCTCATCTCGACTCCCGAATAAGGCAACGGGATAAAGTACTCCTCTCCCTTTTCAGTGATCTCTCCCTCGTCCAGCACATGACCTGCCCCACCCACGCCTCCGGGCACACTCTTGATTTGATTCTTACCCCGAATTCCTCCCCATTCTCACCAGTGCACATCACGCCTTTACCTCTTCCATGGTCTGACCATAGTTGTATTCTCTTCTCCCTTCCCTTTCCCCCACCTGCAGCACCCCCCTCCTTAAACTCTCTTTCCTCCCCCCGGCGTCTGAAACGTCATATCACCCCTTCAACATTACAATGTTTTCCCCCAGCTGAGTCCATTTTCCCTGCCAACTTCTCCTCTCTCTCTGTAGACCAGCAAGTTGATGTTTGGACTTCCACCCTCTCTTCCACTCTCAACTCCATCGCCCCCCTTCGTCCCATCTCTGCTCATTCCTCTTCACATTACCCATGGTATCATTCAGGCCTCTACTTACACCGTGCCTATCTCCGCTGTGCGGCATGGTTATGGCGCAAACGCTCTTCGGATGCTTCCCTCTCCACCTTCCGCTTTTCCCAAAAGCTCTACCGCTCTATGATAACTTCTGCCAAACAGTCTTATTACTCCAATCTTATTACCTCCTCCTCTAACTCCTCTTGTCAGCTCTATCAAGTTCTGAATTCTCTGTCTTCCTCCTCATCCTTCTCCTCTTCCCCCTCATCACTCCCTTCCTCCGCTCCCAGTCCTACAACTCTTGCTACCTTTTTCTCCAGCAAGATTCAGATACTCCGCTCTACATTTGATCCCTGCCCACCTCCTCTCTCTCCTCTCCCTGCCTCCCCTGTTCCAGTCACTCTTGGCTCCCCAGTACTCAGTCACACATTCCCCCAAACATAGTACAAATTTCAGCCTATTACCCCCACTGAGATCACTAAAGCGATCACGACCTCCCATAAAACCAC
Source organism: Ichthyophis bannanicus (assembly GCA_033557465.1). Classification (NCBI taxonomy): domain Eukaryota; kingdom Metazoa; phylum Chordata; class Amphibia; order Gymnophiona; family Ichthyophiidae; genus Ichthyophis; species Ichthyophis bannanicus. The sequence goes on from CM066032.1 coordinate 342,438,721, forward strand.
CTGCCCACTTGACCCATTGCCTTCCTCCTGGCTTCATGACCCCTCTCTCACACTTATCCCTTTTGCCTTCACCATTATCAATTCCAATCTCGCTTCTGGCTGTTTTACCTCTGTCTGGAAACACACACTTCTCTGCCCTCTTCTAAGAAACCCACCCTCGACCCTACCGTTCCGTCAAACTGGCGTCCTGTCTCCAACCTCACTTACCTTTCTAAGATTCTCAAAAAACTTGTCTTCCATCAATTCACCGCACACCTTGATTTTACCATTTCATTACACCCCCGGCAATCGGGCTTCAGGGCCGGCCACAGTACAGAAACTATCCTTGTGGCACTTCTCAACGAACTCCACCGGGCTCACAAAAAGGGTGATTTCTCCATCGCGGTCTCTCTGGACCTCTCCGCGGCATTTGATGTTGTCGACCACCGCACTCTCCTCACACAATTGTCTGACCTTGGGATTCATGGTACAGTCTATCAGTGGTTCCGATCCTTTCTCTCTTCCCGAACCTTCGCTGTTCAATCTATCTCTACCTCTTCTACCGCTCTCCCTTTACACTGTGGTGTCCCCCAGGGCTTCATTCTTGCACCCCTCCTTTTCAATGTTTTTCTCGCCCCCCTTGCCTTACTAATTCAACAATCCGGCTTATCCACCTATTTTTCACCGACGATATCCTCCTGATTCACCACACATCGCCTTCAGCTCCAGATCTCTCACTCCTCAACGATTATCTCGCCTCCATTGCCGACTGGTTCCGTGGAAACTATCTTATCGTTAACCCCTCTAAATCAGTAGCTATCTGGTTCACCTTTGGTGCTCCTTCTCCCACCCTGGCACCGTTCATGTCCAATTCTCCAATCCCTCTGGTCTCAACTCTTCGTTATCTTGGTGTTACTCTGGACTCTTCCCTCTCATTCCATCAGCACATCTCGGGAGTGGTGCGTAGTTCCTTCTTCCATCTTTGCAGGATTAGGTCTGTTCGTTCTCTTCTTCCACCTGCGTCCCTTACCACTCTTGTTCTTTCTTTGGTGATTACATGACTTGACTATTGTAACTCGCTATTCGCAGGTCTCCCCCAATATCAACGCCGAAGATTACAACTAATCCAAAACACAACCGCACGTCTCCTTACTTTCTCCCCACATCGGGATCACATCACCCCCCGCCTTCTCTCCCTCCACTGGCTTCCTATTAAGGTCCGATTTGTGTATAAGTTACTCACTATCACTCATAAGCTCCTCCATACTAACACTCCCCAGTACTTAGCCGATCTTATCTATCTTCAACCCACCCCCCGTCTGCTCCGCTCGGCACATGGCAACCACCTCTTCTTGCCATCTCCCATCCAGGCCCACCTCGAATCCACCCGGCATGCTGCCTTCTTCTTTGCAAGTCCCACCATCTGGAATTCTCTCCCGTATTCTCTTCGCACTGAAGTATCTTTTCCTCAGTTTAAGGCTCTTCTCAAAACATATCTCTTCTGCCAGGCCTTCGACCTTCCCACTCCCTCCAGCCATTCATAATCTGTTCACTATGCTTTGTGCCACCAATTACTCAACATTACGGGTTCTCCTCATCCATTATAATCCCTCCCCCCCGCTCACCCATTCCCTCCCCTGTGTCTCTTCCCTCAGCGTTTTAATTTGATTGTTATCTGTCCTTGACTATCTTTCTCCCTTTCTTTTCTATCACTTTCCTATCAATTTAATGGCATTCCTTTTCCTTCTGTACTTTCCCGCAGCCCAAATTTTCTGTTGTACATCGCTTTAATACTCCAGTAATGGGCGGTATTTCAAATGTTGCCAATAAAGATAAAGATAAAAGATAAAGAACATTGCTACCTTACCTCCAGCAGGGACATTAGCTATGCTCCTTGGATCTGAAGGATGCTTATACCCACATCCTCATTCACCCCAGCCACATGCAGTACCTTCGCTTCATGGTGGGGGGAGGCTACTACCAGTACAGGATACTACCCTTTGGCCTGACATCTGCCACAAGGGTCTTCACCAAATGCCTGGCAGTAGTGGCTGTCTACCTCTGTCTCCAGGGGGTATTCGTCTTCCCCTATCTGGATGACTGGTTTATAAAAGGAAGCACGGCTGCTGAGGTGCAGCAGGCTACGGCTCACACCATCCATATCCTAGAACATCTGGCTTCATAATAAACTATCCCAAGTCCCATCTTCTCCCGACATAGGGTCTGGAGTTCATGGGGTAAAGCTGGACATGGTCCAGGCAAAGGCTTTCCTTCCCCTCGATCGGGCTGACCATCTCAGGGCATTGGCCGCAGATGTGCAACACCATCCCTCGGTGTCTGCCCGGCTTCTGCTGCGCCTACTCGGCCACATGTCCTCCATAGTCCATGTCAAAACAACTTTGGCACCACCAGCAGCTGGTGGTACTCCCCTAATTTCGACTGCTTTTGCTCGATGCAAAATAACAAATCACCCTACAAGGTATAGTAAGAGTAATGGCCATCCCAACCTTTACTCCCAACATTCTGGAGCTTATCCCAACACATACTCAAACTCTCATCTACCTGTTGTTCCCAGTGCTGTACCTAGTCCTAAAAGCGCATTTCGGGCTGCTGGCCTCAGCTCACCCCCATGCTGCCTGTTGTTGCCCTGCTGCTGCCACTTTTTGTTTTCTCAGCGGCGGCGGCGGCAGCACTGACAGCAGCAGAGCAGACCTGACTTCAAATTAAAAACAAAACAAAACACATGGTGTTTCTGACCGTGCTTGTATGCAAGTCTGGTTCCTCCTTCCCTTCTTTGATGTAGGTCACATCAGAGGAGGAAGAGACCAGGCCAGCCATTCAAGCACAGAGTTGAAAAGGCTCACGTTTGAATGGCTGGTCTGGTCCCTCCCACCTCTAATGTGAACCTACGACAGAGCAGGAAGGGATCAGATCTGTCTACAAGTGCGGATTCTAAGGACTCGTGTGGAGTTTTTTTAAAAATTGGAAGTCATAGAAACATAGAAAAATGATGACAGAAAAAGACCACATGGCCTATCTAGTCTGTCCTTCCATATCAACAATTACAACAGTCCCCTTTTTTCCCATGCTTTTCTGAATTCAGATACTGTCCTCATCTCTACCACCTCCACTGGGAGACTATTCCATGGATCCACCACTCTTTCCGTAAAGAAATATTTCCGCATATCACTCCTGAATCTATCCCCTTTCACCCTCATCCCATGTCCCCTCATAGCAGATCTTGCTTTCAATTGAAAGAGGCTCTCCCCCTGTGCATTTATGCCACGGAGGTATTTAAATGTCTCAGTCATATCACCTCTATCCTGCCTTTCCTCTAAAGTATACATATTAACAACAAGCGTCCCGAATGAGTAGCCCTAACCACTGGGCGGTCACACAGGTCAAAGGTCCATATATTTGAAAGTTCCACAAAATGCCTTTTCAGTTTTCCCACCTGACAATTACAGTCAGTTTCTTACTAGTGGGATAGTAAACAATTTTTCTTCAAAAACAGTTTACCTTAGGGCTCACAATGTGGCTCTCCTGAAACCACCCTCGTGGCTTTCTCCAGGTCAGATGACTTTTTGACTAGCCTCTGATCCTTTGCCACCACCTCCTACTGTCAGACTAGGTTTCTCTTTCATATTTTAAGTTCTAGTATCAAGTTCCCACAATAACGCCTCCAAGCAACAAGCAAAGTTCTATCTGAATCCTCAAATATTAAGAGGTCTTTCTCATCCAGTAGAATTTAGGCTAACAGAATGTGTCACATTTTTTTATTTATTATATTCTCTTATATACTGTGCTATTATGCATCAGTGCGGTTTACATTGAACAAACTGAAATTACATTGAACAGGGCATTATAACTTGGAGATAACTATTTTACAGGGAACATGGGCTATGGAGGGTTAAGTGGCTTGCCCAAGACCACATGGAGCACCTGTGGGACTAGAAACCTCAGTCCTTCTGGCCCAAGGTTGCTGTCCTCTAGTGGGATTTGAACCCCCGACCTTCCGGCCTGAAGTACCTTGCCCCAACCACTAGGCCACTCCTCCACTCCTCCACATGCCTCCTCAATTCTCACCACCCACCAAAACGTTGTCTAATAGACAATATTATGGTGGTGGTGAGAAGCAAAGAGGCATGTGACAAATTCTATCTAACCTTTTTGATGTCTTGGAGATCTGCACCTTGCCCACTCACGTTCTTAAATGACAGAGATGTAAGGCAGGGGTCTCCGAATCCAGCCCTAGAGGGCCACAAACCAGTCAGGTTGGCAGGATCTCTCTAATGCATATATATCTCATGCATATTCATTAGCGCTATCCTGAACACCCGACTGGCCTAGGGGCTCAAGGAGGATTGGTTAAGAACCACTGCTTTAAACCTAGTGATAGATATATACCCCATCACAGTGACATTGTACCACTGCACAGATGCTAAGGCACAGATCTCAGCGTCTTTTGGTTTATGTTAATCTTAAAAATAAGTTGAATAATGAGCACAGATATTCTTGAATTCACCATATTTTAGTAGTGCTCACATCATTTATTCCCCTTATGCAGTCAATGTGTTGAGTCTGGAGTTCTGCTTTAGAAACTGTTTTGGAAAATAAATCCAGATGGTGAACAGATAAGTTTGGCCATCTCTTATTTTGAATTGAATTGAATTGAATTCAGATGAATGTGAAAGAGAATGAATATAATATGGAGTACTTTTTTCTGATTTTGAAAGATATGTGGACACTTTTTAGATAGAGTATTTTGCTCTATAATCCAGTGCTTCTCTGCCCTCTCCTGGAAGCATACCTTACACAAGCAATATGCATATATTGAAGACCCACCATAAGCAAATCTCTCTTATATTAATTGTGGTATTCTTGTAAACCTGGCTGGCTAGATGTGCATCCAGGAGAGAGTAGAGAAGCACTGTTGTAATCAATGGACGTTAAAGATTCATTTTATATATTAAAAAAGGTGGTTTAAAATTAATACAATATATGTGGGAACCCGATGATTGAAGGCAGTATATGCTACACAACCATAGTGTTTTTTTCATAATAGCTGTGATAATACCACTATGGCATGGATAGCCACATGCAAGGTGTGAGCTGTATATACCAAACTACTGAAGCTTCCCCACACTTATAAAAATATTTTCTTTAGTTCTAAAAGGTTTTCCAACTTATGCAGTCCATATTATAAAAGTACAGCCTTTGAAATTTGTAAAAAAAAATTTTTCAAAGAAACTGTGGGAGTGCTGTTTGAAGGTTCTTTTTGTGACACACAGTACACAGAAATGGAGCATGCACAATGCGGTCTATTGGAAGTCAGCAAACTGAAATGGACTGGTATCAGGCACTTTGAATCTGATGATCACATGGTATACTATGTCGGAAATGAAACACAAAGAAGAAATGGTGTTGCATTTATAATTAAGTAAAAACGTGGCGAAAACTGTACTGAAATATAATGCAGTCAGTGAACACTTAATTTCTGTTTGTCTATGAGGAATGCCTTTCAACACAACTATTAATCAGGTATATGCGCCAATAACAGCTGCAGTAGAGGAAGAGGTTAATCAGTTTTATGAATATGTACATGTTGAAATTGACAGAACATGCAAACAAAATTTCCTAATAGCCATGAATGACTGGAACTTAAAAGTTAAGAACAAAGTGATTGGAAAAAATGGATTTGGCAACAGAAATGAAGCTGGAGAAAGATTGATAGAATTCTACAAGACCAACAAGTTATTCATCTCAAACACCTTCTTCCAGCAACACAAGTGACGTCTGTACACATAGACTTCATCCAATGGATTGTACAAAAATCAAATGGATACATCTGTGAAAGTCAATGATGGAAAGGCTCAATTACATCAACAAAGACAAAACCTGGAGCTGACTGTGGTACAGATCACAAGCTACTAGTATGCAAGCTAAAGCTAAAACTGAAAAAGAGCAAGCCACTTATGAATGTAACCACTGGAATTTAAAGACTGTCTGCAAAATTGATTTGTCACTTTGGATACAAATGACAGAGCACAAGAAGCGTTATGAGATGACATAAAGAAAGTTGTGCTTAAAGAAAGCATAGTTACTCACCTGTAGCAGGTGATCTCCGGGAACAGCAGGAATTTAGTCTTCACATATGGGTATCGTCAATACCGATGGAGCCTGCGCGGGAAAGCTCCCCAGCGTCCAATAGGAAAGCTTTTGGGAGCATCACACAGCGCCTGTGTGCTGCTTTCCTGCCTTTCCCAACTATCCCTCTCCAGTTGAGTTTAAAGCTGAGACAAAGAGAGAGGGAAAGAGAGAAAGAGAGAGAGATACAACTCCTAGGGGAGGTGGGTGGGTTGTGAAGACTAAATTCCTGCTGTTCCCGGAGATCACCTGTTACAGGTGAGTAACTATGCTATCTCCAGGAACAAGCAGGAATGTAGTCTTCACATATGGGGACTCCCTAGCTGCAGATGCCAGGGAGAAGGCCCCAGAAGTTGTGTGCCCCTGTGAAAGGGCTCCACTTCCCCCCATGGATCTCTGGCATCCTACCAGGGATGGTGGGTAGGAGTTGATTAAGTATGGAACAGGTGTTGAAGAACAGCCTGACCAAACAAGGCATGCCGGCGGGAGTCCTTGTCTAAGCAGTAATGGGCTGTGAAAGTATGAACCGAAGCCCAAGTAGCTGCTTGACAGATGTCGTTGATAGACACAGAGTGAAGATGAGCCATAGAGGCTGCCATGGCTCTCACATTGTGAACTGTGACATGGCCTTCAAGAGGAAGGCTCTTACTCTCATAGGCAAAAGATATACACTGTGCAATCCAGCTGGACAGTGTTCTTTTGGAGACTGGAAGTCCCAAATGACTAGGATCAAAAGCAACAAAGAGTTGAGAGGACTTTCTATGTTGCTGTGTCCTTTGTAAGTAAAAGGCCAAAGCCCTTTTACAGTCCAAAGTATGCAGATTCCTTTCTGCATTTGAGGTGTGAGGCCTTGGGAAGAATACAGGAAGGTAAACCACTCGGTTTAAATGAAAAGGTGACACCACCTTTGGCATAAAGTGTGGATGAGTCCTAAGGACTACCTTGTCATGATGGAACCTTGTATAAGGAGAATCAGCCACCAACGCTTGCAATTCACTGATGTGACATGCTCTTGTGCCTGCAATAAGAAAGATGACCTTCCAGGAAAGGAATTTCAAAGAGGTAATAGCTAATGGTTCAAAAGGTGGCTTCATGAGCTGCCCAAGAACCAGATTTAAGTCCCATGCCACCGGTGGAGGCTTAATGGGAGGCTTAGTTAAAAGAAGGCCTCTCATAAATCTCGCTATGAGAGGATGAGAGGAAATAGGTTGTCCATTTAGAGGCTTGAAAGAAGCTGCAATAGCACTCAAATGAACTCTCACTGAATTGGTCTTAAGCCCTGCATTAGATAAATGAAGGAGATACTCCAGTAATGATTCCAGAGGTATTGCAAGAGGGTTAAGACCCTTCTGTGAGCACTATATGGTAAACCTTTTCTACTTAAATGCATAAAAGCATCTTGTGGAAGGCTTCCTGGAAGCATAAAGGATATCCTTTACCTGCTGAGAAACGTTAAGACCGTGAAGTTCTAGGCTTTCAGCAACCAGGCCCTGAGATGCAGAGACTGGGGATTGGGATGCCACAGCATCCCGTCCTCCTGAGAAAGGAGATTTGGAGCAGATCCTAACTCCAGAGGCGGAGCTTGAGAGAGATATAGGAGCAGAGGGTACCACATTTGCCATGGCCAATGTGGAGCTATGAGAATCATATGACCTCTGTCTCTCTGAAGCTTGAACAGGGTTTTGGGAATTAGGGGAATGGGTGGAAAGGCATACAGGAAGTCCTGGCCCCAATGGAGGAGGAAAGCATCCCTGGCCTGACAACCCTGAGCCGGAATTCTGGAACAGAACTGGGGAAGTTTGGCATTCAGCGGACTTGCAAAGAGGTCTATGTCCGGGGTTCCCCAATTTTGAAAATTTTTGGCCACCTGGTCTGCATGGAGAGACCATTCGTGTGGAAGCAGAACTCGACTGAGTCTGTCTGCCCAAGAGTTTTGAATGCCTGGAAGATACACCGCAAGGAGATTAATCTGATGCTCTCTGGCGAGAGCCCATAGTCACAAAGCTTCGTTGCATAGCGACAGAGAGCCTGTTCCGCCCTGCTTGTTCACATAGAACATGGCTACTTGATTGTCTGTTTGAACTAGGACTGTCTTGTAGCTGAGCTGGGTGTGGAATACTCGAAGAGCAAGGAAGATTGCTCTGAGTTCCAGGAGATTGATGTGTAGATAGGCCTCCTGTGGAGTCCAGGTACCCTGGGTAGAGAGGCCTTGCAGGTGGGCTCCCCAATCCACCTGTGAGGCATCTGTTGTTAGAGTGGCTTGGGGTGGGGGTTGCTGAAAAGGAGACCCCACCAAAAGGCTTTGGGGTGACTGCCACCATTGGAGGGACAAAATAAGGCGATCTGAGTTTGCTATTTTGTCCGACAGGCAACCTGACGCCTGAGTCCGCTGAGTGGATAAAGTCCACTGGGCTGCCCTCATATGGAGGTGAGCATAAGGAACCACATGCACGGTGGGTGCCATGTGGCCTAGCAGCTGTAACATTTCCCGAGCAGTAAGGTGAGGTTTTAGCACTGCTTGGGAAGCTAACTGCACAATGCGAAGGCAGTGGGGCTGTGGAAGGTAGGCCCTTGTCTGTCTGGTATCCAGCAGAGCTCCTATAAACTCCAGGGACTGAGTGGGAGCAAGGTTGGATTTTGGGAAGTTTATGACAAGTCCCAAATACTGAAGGATGCGCATTTTGCGAGACAGAGCAACTCTGGCCTCTGGCTCTGAAGGGGCTCAAATGATCCAGTCGTCTAAGTAAGGGAAGACGAATATTCCTAGGGTGCGGAGAAATGCTGCCACCACAGCCATACATTTTGTGAACACCCTTGGTGCAGAGGCCAGGCCAAAAGGAAGAACCTTGTATTGGTAGTGCTTCTCTTGAAACAGAAAGCGAAAGAACTTTTGGTGAGTTGGATGGATGAGAACATGAGTGTACACATCCTTGAGATCTAGAGCACAAAGCCATTCCTGACTCTGAAAGTATGGCAGCAGAATTCCTAGAGAAATCATTTTGAACTTCTCTTTGAACAGGAATTTGTTCAATTCTCTGAGGTCTAAAATGAGTCTGTGTCCTGTTTTCTTTGGAATAAGGAAATAGGGGGAGTAAAACCCTGTACCCCATTGGGGAATGGGTACCTCTTCTATTGCCCCTTGGGCAAGAAGCACAGTGACCTCTTGACCTAACTGATCATTGAGAGAGGTCTGAGAATTGAACTGTCTTACCATTGTAGGAGGGGGCATGCTGAGGAAATGAAGCTTGTACCCCTCTCTTACAATAGACAGAGTCCAATTTTCTGCTGTTATCTGACCCCATCTGGGGCAAAATGACATAATCTTCCTGGTATGGTGGAGGGTTCTGGGCCGTTCAGGGCCAGGAAGGCAAAGTTCTCTAGATAGGAGTCAAAGCCCCTGTGGAGGCTGAGTCTGCTGAGCCGGTTGAAGCTTAGCTGCTTTTGTCTTTCTTTGTTTAGGTTGTTGCTGCTGTCCCTTTTGGGCAGACTGACCTAAACGATGCCCCTGTTGGGTATAGGAGGGATAAAACTTCTTCTTACTGAAGAATGGTTTCATAGAGGATTTTTTCCTCGCAGGATCAGCTGTAGATTTAGACAATCTATCCAAAGTGATATTGTCAGCATCTATCTCATTAGTTTTTTCCTGCCAATTCTTGCCAAAGAGATTCTCTCCTGTGCAAGGAATATTCCCTAGTTTATCCTGTATCCAAATTTCCAAGTCAGATGCCTGGAGCCAGGCAATCCTACGTGCACCTATGGCAATGGCAAAGGTTCTGCTTATGCATTCAAAGCAGTCAAAAGCTGCACGATTCACAAACTTGGAAACATCCTGAGCATGTTTGACAAGGGCAAGATAATCTTGCCTCTTATCATCAGGAAGGAGAGCTTATAAGCTCTAAATCTCCTGTGACCTCCTTAAGGAACATTCCCATATATAAGATATAGGAACTGATCCTAGCAGAAAGCATGGAAGCCTGGAAAGTTCGATGTCCAAAGGCGTCAAGAGTCCTACACTCACGTCCTGGAGGATTAGATGCATGCCTTTTTGCACTCTTTATCTTTATCCTTCTCATTGCTGACTCCACCACCATGGAATGGTGTGGTAATTGAATCTTCTGAAACCCAGGACAAGGAGGAACTCGATACATGGTGTCGAGTCTTCGAGAGTGAGGAGATGTGGTTAGAGGTGTTTCCCACATCCTTAACACGAGATCGTGCAAGATCTCATGAATAGGTAAGGCAGCTGCCTCCTTGGGAGCTTTAGGGTATTGCAGGATTTCTAATTCCTTTTCCCTAGGCTCTTTTTCAGGAGCCACTGTGATGGAAAGACCTTGAACCACATCTTGGATAAAATCCTGAAAGGACATATCCTCTGGTGGAGACATCCTACACTGAGGAGAAGAAGAATCCTCAGGAAGAAGTACTCTGGTATTGGCAGAGCTTTCAGAGTCTTCAGACTCATCCGAGGATTCAAAGTATCTCCAATCCGGGTGATTGTGCAAGGCATGGTACCGGTACTGATTGAAGTCGGCATCGGAGTGGTCCGATACCGACCTGTTGATACCAGATGGATATGCATGACTCGGTCCCGGTAGAATACCTGCCGATGTCAATGCAGTCGGTGCCAGCACCAGTTGAATTGTCTGAAGCGGTTTCAGCGGCATCAAGGCCGTAAGAAGAGCCATCAGACTGCGTTCAATAGCCAAGAATCTCTGGTCTATCGATGCTGCCAATGCTTGGGTATTGGTACCGGAAGAAGCGGCCGGTACCCCAGAGCATGGCACCAGTAGTTCTGCCGAGGTTGAAGCCTCGAGAATATCCTGGAGCCTCGTTAGTGCTTTGGAAGCCGAAGCCTCCTGCTGGGGTAATTTTGCCAGTGAAAGTCCCTCAAGGGCAACGCCAGAGGCATCTCGCTGTCTAGAAGGAGATCTACCCTTTGAGGACCAGCTAGATTTATGTTTAGTTACCTGAGATCCATGGGAGGAAGATGAAGCCCTGGAAGATGTCGATGCCACGGAGGCTGCATCGGAGGGAAAAAGGGTGCTAAGTTTAGCAGCTCAGTTCTGCCGGTCCCTTTTCGACATCATCCCACAGGCAACACACTCAGAAATAGATTGGTCAGGACCTAAACATTTGAGGCACCACTCATGGGTGTTGGTGACGGAGATGGTACCGCCACACTTAGAACACTTTTTAAAACCCGAAGCGGGTTTTTCCATTCTGAAGGAAAAGTTGGACCTAATGCCCAAAATGGCGCGTGGCACCTGGGAGAAAATTACTGGAAAGACTCCAGAAGAAAGTTTTTTGTTTTTTTTTTTAAAAGAAAGAAGAAGAACCGGCAGTACTGGTGTAGCATCGAGGGAAGGGAGACGCGACCAGAAAAAAGAAGAATAGAAGGGATTTTTTTCTGCGGTGACAGGATGTGCGACCTGTCGGCTCCGTGGAAAACGAAGAACTGGAGAGGGACAGTTGGGAAAGGCGGGAAGGCAGCACGCAGGCACTGTGGGATGCTCCCAAAAGCTTTCCTATTGGACGCTGGGGAGTGTTCCCGCGCAGGCTCTGTCGGTACCGATGATACCCATATGTGAAGACTACCTTCCTGCTTGTTCCTGGAGATAGTGCAAAATCTCTACAAGAGGTGAAAAAGCAAAAACTGCCAAAATGGATGACCAATGAAACTCTGAAAATTGTTCAGAATGCAGAGAAGCTAAAGCCAAAGGAGAAAGAGAGGTAATCATGGAATTTAACAGATTTCCAATATGCAGCAAGACGAGACAAGGAGAAATACTACAATGATGAATGCAAGTAAATAGAATCAGAAACTATATTAGTGGAATATCAAGAGCAGCTTTCCTAAAACTACAAGTGTTAAAAAGAAAATTCCAGCCTCTAATTGGAATGCTAAAAGATGCCCAAGGATCCAGGTTTAATGATGCTAAGATCAAGAAAAGGTGGAAAGAATACACAGTCATTATACCATAAAGATCGAGTGGACAAACGGCTGTTTCAACCTGTACCTTATGATCAGGAACCAAGCATTGGGCATTAATGGTATTCCTATTGAAGTATTACAGCAATTAGATTTACTTATTTATTAGTATTTAGCTCATGCCTTTCCAGTAGTAATTCAAGATGAGCTATAATCAGGTACCATACTTATTTCCCTGTCCCCAAAGGACTTACAATCTAAGTTCATACCTGAGGCAAGTGACTTGTCCAAGGCCACAAGGAGTGTCAATGGGATTTGAACCCTGGTCTGTCTGGTCCCAGGTTGCTGCCCTAACCCCTAGTCTACTCTTCCTCTCCAGTGTAGCTGTTAATATACTTACAAGGCTCTGCCAAAAAATTTGGAAGACTTCATGGTGAATTGACTGGAAAGGATCTGTGTTCATGCCAATATTGAAGAAAGACGATCCGACTGACTGTGGAAATTATTGCGCGATCACTCTGATTCCACATGCCAGTAAGATTCTACTCAAGATCATTCCATATCTGGAATGAGAGCTACCTGAAGTGCAGGCAGAGTTCAGGAGGGGGGTGAGCAATAAGGGACATCTTCGCAGATGTGAGATGGATCCTTCTAAAGGCAAAAGAATACCAATAAGATGTCTATATGTGTTTTATGACCACAGCAAGGTCTTTGATTATGTAACTCATGAAAAACTCTGTGCCACATTAGGAGGCATGGCTATACCAGAATACCTGGTAGTTCTCATGCACAGTCTATACATTGATCAAGAAGCAACAATTTGAAAAGAAGAAGGAGAAACAGAATGGTTTAAAATCAGCAAAAATGTACAAGGCTGCATACTTCCCCCTCCCTGTTTAATTGATATGTAGAACAAATCATCAGAGAAGCAGGACTGTATGAAGACAACTGAGGTGTGAAGATTGGTGGAAGACTCATCAAAAACCTTCGCAATGCTGAAGATACCACATTACTGGCTGAAAGTGAAGATGATCTGAAACATTTGCTTATGAAAATCAAGGAACATAGCCTTAAAATGGGCCTACACCTTAACGTGAAGAAGACAAAGATCCTGACTGTAGAAAGGGGCTAAAGGGGGTACTGGGGTTTCCTGGAGAAAGGTTCAGAACTATGGAAAGTAAGAACACCCTGGAATTTGCTGACAGCCTGACAGTGGATGTGTGAGGCAAGCCAAGGTCATATTTTGCAGCATATGTTTGTGGGAACGGGACAGTTTGCAGAATGCTTGTCATGATTAGAAGTGGTCAATATGTCTGTGCCCAGCTTGACTTGTAATGGCAAAGACTGACCTGTAACATATAGATATAAATTAGAGAGAAATACAATGCAAAGCTTGATGTGGAGTGATAAGACAAAATTGTACAATGTGGCATTTTTCCCTAATAAAAAAGGAGCTGTGGCCAAGCTAATAGAAGGGGTTTTAGGAGACTGCTCAGGTTTGCAGGCCTGTGAATACCTCCTTAAAGCTTTAGCAGACTTTGTTATGGTATAATTTTGCGCGTGTTTTGTTTTTACTTCTCATTTGCTTCTGGTACTAGAGATAAGAGACCAAAGGCCGAGGAAGGATCCCTGTGTTTGTTGCACCGGGCTAGGAATTTGTTACATTCAACACTGACAATTGGCAAAATCAACAATTTCATCATTGATGGAGAAAAAAAAAAGAAATAGTGGACAACTTTATGTTTAAATCATTTTTATTTACCAATCCAACAGTACAAAAATACAAAAGTGTGCCAAGTCTTCCCAACCACCATAAATATTTGTACAACAATAATTACGGCATGCAAATATTAAATGCAAATTTTTTTTACAAACTTTTCCCTCCCAATTACATTCTTACATTCTGCATCCCCCACCTCCCCCCACCCCTCACCTCCCTCCTCCCCCCTCAGATCAACTCCAACAGGTTCAGGATACAGATATTACAGGGTGCACCCAAGCATACAACCCAATCTGTCAATCTCATACAGCTCTACCAAACCCACAGTAGCAGCCTTCTAAAGGCAGTTGACCTAGGGACAAAATAGTGGACAACTTTAAACTGCTTGGATCAATAATCAATAAAGAAACGACAAGCAGTCAAGAAGTTGAAGGAGTTAGACAGGATTCTCCAGTGCAGAGATAATACAAAAATTCAACTTGCCCAAGCCATGGTATTTTCAATAGCATCATATGGATGTTAAGTTGGACAGTGAAAAAGATAGACAGGAAGAAAATTGATGCCGTCGAATTATGGTGCTGGTGAAAAATATACCATGGACTATCTGAAGAACAAACCAGTCAGTAGTAGAGGAGATCAAACATAAGCTTTCTTTGGAAACTCAGATGACTAGACTTTAACTTTCATACTTTGGACACATCATGCGAAGTGAGAGATCATTAGAAAAAGACATCATGCTTGGCAAGATTGAAGGCCAGCAATGTGATGGATGAATACAATAGCAGCAACTGTGGATGCCACTCTTTCAACAAATAGCCACCTGACTGAAGACCAAACACAGTTTAGGACATCTAGCCAGAGGATTGAGACACAGCTAAATTCTCTTTGTGGAAATAAATATACAATTCATATCTAAATGTTCAAATCATATTGTGATACCTTGCTGAGATTCTTACCGTGACTGTTTAATCCAAGTATCCCACACAGACATGCCTGAGTTTGCAAATGGAGGAAAAGAGAAAAACACCACTGTCTCACAATAAGTGTGAACGTTTGACTCGTGCTTTAGCAGAATCGGATAGCTCCAACACTACTGACTTGTAGCAGTGAGAAATGCACTCCATCAGCCAATTTGCTAAGGTCCTTTTGATTGCTGCTTTTCCTTTTCTGTTAGGATTGAAAAATGGAAGAGCTGGTTTAACTGTGGATGCAGTTATGCTGTTTTATATAGTTTGCCAAAGCTTCACTGCAGCAGGAGGTAAACCACAGAAACTAATCAAAAAGTTAAGAATACTAAAAATGATTAAGTGGACTCCTGAAGATAAAAAAGAGATAACGCATAGCTACTATTATACCACAAATCTTGTGTTTGAATAGGAAAATTATGCCAAAGGAATTTTTTAAAAAATATGAGAGAGAGCAAAAATATCAAAGGATGAGCTGCAGAAGGCAACTGATGCAAATTTAAAATTTCTGATTGGACAAATTAAGTAAATTGTTCAGCAAATAGTTACTGAGAGAATCCTCTGTTCATGAGCTATCCCTGCGTTCACAGGGCATGGGATGTTTGTTTTATGATATGTATTGGTTTATATTTATGCTTGCTTACCTGCAGTGAACAAGCAGTTTAGAGACTGTGAGCTATAAATATTTTTAAATAGCTAAATTGCAGAGAGTTTGGTTCCAATGGGCTGCAGGCTCCTACCCTACCAGCTGGTGGGAAGAGCAGATTATACTCCATTCCTAGGTATGAATTTTCCTGAAAGGAGAAGAAGTTAAGCTTTAGAAAAATGTAATATAAAGAAGATACTTATAAGAAAAGGAGGCTAGATCCCATTATTCCTTTAGTCTCAGCATAGGGTCCTTGGTATCAAAAGTAGCAATTGTAATGCAGGAACTGCTAGCATGAGAAAAACACTCACATTGCTCCTCAATGCTGAAAGCCATAGCATGGAATATCTTAATGGTGCAAACTACTTGTTTAGTGCCTCTAATCACTCAGTGCCTCTGGGCTGTCAGAAGGTTTGCTGCCAAAAATGTCTGAGCAAGAGATGCCTATCCTGGTTCCTGAGACTGATGACTCCACCTGGTCCTTCCTTGATAGCCATGAAAGAGATGGGTCCACTTGATATTAATAGAGAGCAGCTTTTGTATTTTGTCAGGAATTACTTCTGTCACATGCTAGCCCAGTCACTGATTAAGAAATCAGTGAGACCGATGCTTGAGATTCTTCTGGACCAGTTACTTCCTCTTCAAGGTGATTTTTGAACCAGAGATACAGTATCTACTCAGAACTAGAGAACTTGAAGCTCCAAAATCCATAGTTTTTGTCAATTTCTGCCTGGGCAAGTTTCTCTTCATCCTGTCTAACCGCCAAACCAGGAACATCAAATGACCTTAGACCTTCCAGTATACTCTGCAAGTGATACATGAACCATTTTCTATTTTAAACTCACAGTACTTGGTACACTCCCTGATAGAAGTCACTCAATTGGTCAGACATGAAAGAAGCAATTGGGTTTCCCTCACACTCTAAACTACCTCAAAGTATCTTACTACTTAAGGATCTAACTTATAGAAAATAGTAGATGTGGTACCTTTCTCTCTAATAGTAGAAGCCCATGCATGAGTGTCTGCAGCAGTGGGAGTATTTTACTGAAAGTGACATATTTTTAGAGCAACTCAACAAGACAAGAAGAATATAGGAAGCCTCTGATCAGGTGAACATATCAGGCTTTTTATATCTCATTGAGAACATCCTCATTAGCGATGCAAACAAGAAGATTAGTATGGCTCTGAGCATCTAGGGCTTTGCAAAAATATGCATGACAGGTTGGATGATATTCCCATGCACTTGAGAGAACCTGTTTAGGAGCAAAGTGACCTATTCAGTTGATTTAATAAAGGATTACTGCTCTATTCTCCAAGACTAGCGCTTCATCTGTAATAGACCAATCCATCTGTTCAAGAAAGCAATAGTCATACACAACCTTGCCAGAGAAGCAGGAGGCAGGCTAAGTTGGAGGGGGGGGGGGGGGCACCTAAGTCTCTACTTCATGTTTTTGAAGCTAACTGCATCCATTTCAGTGAGAGTCAGAATCTATCTCTTGTTAAGTCGTGATGATCAACAATAAGGACATATGGTTCCCCATGGACAAGCAGAATAAGTCCTCGCTCTTGAGTAACAGCACCAACTGAGCACATACAGGAGTTCTCTCAGCTACTATTCTAGAAGCTTTTAGAAAGCTCACTGCGCATGCACACCTCTTCCCACCTGCCTCTACTGCACCTGAGTATCTATCTTGTTTTTCCATGAAGCCCAAAAGACTTAAATTGTGCTGCAGGTTTTTTCTCTCATAATCACTCGGTGACTTTTTCTCCACATTTCTGTGTGAATTTGGTCATTTTCATTCTGTGGCCATTGCTTCCTTCCTTTAGTGTACCTTTAGTAATTTAAACTGTTTTCAGGTTTCCATTATTTTCCTTTGGTGTCACTTAGGCCTCCTTAGGCCTCAGACATGCCCAGCTGCAAAATTGCTTTTTATTTATTTTTTTCTACAGTTGAGTTATTTAATTTTGTCATGGCTGTTTTTTCATCTGCTATGTCACAAAAACATGCCAACGGTTTCAAAAAGTGCTCCCAATGCTTTAGGCTCATATCTATCATGAATACTCACAAACTATGGCTAAAGTGTTTGGGGCCTGACCATAATAGCTCTGTTCACTGTGCTTACAGTTGACAAAGACATATAGACACCGCATCCCCTCTAGACCCCTGCCAACATGGGTTTAGAGAAGCACACAGTGTTGAAACACTCCTGACTTCACTAATCAACACTCTAGTCTGTGGCTTAGACAACATCAAATCTGGCTTTGTTCTGATTTTCCTGGACATTGCAGCAGCATTTGACTCAGTCGACCGTGCACAACGACTAGCTCGGCTCCATGATAAGGGGATTCATGGCCTAGCCTGGGATTGGTGCAGATCTTATCTCGAAGACCGATGGCAGCAAGTCAGGATTGGATCTAATACTTCAGAACCGTTTCAACAAAAGCAGGGAGTACCCCAGGGCTCCTCCCTTTCCGCACTTCTCTTCAACATTTACGTGCAGCCAATCTGCGAAATCACTCGCTCCTTCGGAATATCATGCCTTATCTATGCAGATGACGTTCTGATGTATTCACCTTTCAACGTCGCACTCCCAGATTACACGAACCTAGTTAATTGCTTCAACGCAGTAACAGACTAGCTCCTCAACCAGAACCTAAGGATAAATTTAAAAAAAACTGAGGTTCTAACCATCACAAGAAACAAAAATTTCTCTCCTCCCACATCCGTAACTGTGAGAGACACAGAGCTACCAGTCAAATCAGCTATACGCTACTTGGGAGTAATATTCGATCAGCAGCTAAACTTAAAAGAACACATAAGTCGCACAGTAAAAACTTTATTACAAGATCAAGACCCTTCGCCACCTCAGACCCATGCTAGAGCCCGACAGCTTCCACACAATATTTCAAGCTCTAGTCATACCCCATTTTGACTACGCCAACATTGTACTCCAAGGCCTCCCCAAAAACACACTTAACCCTCTTCAATTAGCGATGAATGCCGCTGCCCGTGTATTAGTTGGGACATCAAGAAGCGACCACATATCCCCTGTCCTAAGGGATCTACACTGGCTACCGATAAGTTGTAGGATCTCTTTCAAGGTTCTACTAACCACATTTAAGGCTATAAATAACATAGCGCCCCATCAATCTCCATGCTCATCTCCCAACCCACCAACAACAGATCCAAGAGGCTGCATCACACTAATACACTC
Source organism: Ichthyophis bannanicus (assembly GCA_033557465.1). Lineage (NCBI taxonomy): Eukaryota > Metazoa > Chordata > Amphibia > Gymnophiona > Ichthyophiidae > Ichthyophis > Ichthyophis bannanicus. The sequence continues at coordinate 342,457,322 of CM066032.1, forward strand.
ATAACCCAAAAGATTCCACAAAATGGGCACAATCCACCAACAAACGAGCATTTGTGTCCTACGCACCCAGTTCATGGAACAACCTCCCACATAATATCAGAGCAATTAAGGACATCACTCAATTTAGAAAAGCCCTCAAGCACCACTTGTTCATCACACACTTTCACAATGCTCCAATTCCCCCAGTGCTGCATAGCATCACAAACACCACCCCACAACCTGATAAATAAAAGCTTACTCTAGTTAAGTGAGAGGAAGTAGTCCGTAATTGGAATGCACACTTATTCTCAATCCCTTCTCCCCTGTGTAACATTATCGTAACATCAGTATGTAATTTGTACATAGTTTTCCCTGTTCTCTCTCCAAGTTATTCTCCCTGTTCGATGTAAACTTGAGAATGCCTTGTGGTCCTCGAATCGTTTTGTTAATTGTAAACCTCGCTGACGATAAAGAGCGCAGTATAAAAGAAATGTTAAATAAATAAATAAAATAAATAAAGAGGGGTCTTAAGGGTCCTGAGTAGGGTGCTAAGATGACTGGCCCATCAGCATCAGTCACGATAGACTCAGGAGCTGCATCAGACATTGGTGGTGCATTGGCATCGGAGAGTGCTTGAACTCACTCAGAACCGAGACCAGTAGGGTAGTCAGAGATCAATCACATATCTGTTCCTCCTCAAAGAAGAGGAAGGATTAGTACTCAACTTTGTTGGCACTGAGGAATACTTATGGTAAGTATCGGTGTGGAGGCTGAGGTACACAGTCATTGGAGTTCATTGAAGCACGATGCCAAGAGCACAGGGGACTTGAATGATATCCAGCCTCTGAAGCTGCCTCAAAGGGACAGTAGCTGAACACCCAATCCATTAGAGTAGTGTGTCAAATTCCAAGGGTCCTTGACCATCCGGCCAATTCATGTTCAAAGACACCGGGGGAATCGACTAACTCTGCATGTGAGAGCTTTCCACTCTGAAGCTGCCTGCAAGATATGGGTCATCATCGGGATCCAATAAAGCCTTGATAGTGACAAATGCCTGGCCGATATCAGCACTGAGAGCATCAGGAAAAGCATTGTCCCTGATTGGTGCACTATGACTCCCAGAAGAGATGCAATCCGTCAGTGACTCAGAGACTGGTTCAGGGAAAGACTCAGATATCTCTAGATTTCCTCTTTGAGACTAATTCTGAGTGCTCATGGGAAACAGACTGATTCTGAGTACTTCTCAGATCCTAGATTCTTATGGGAGGAAGTTTTATCAGAACTATTATTGGGACTCCATCTCTATCTCATGATTGTCATAAGTCACCTCCTGAGGATATGTCCTTCCATGATTTTGTTAGGCATATGACCAAGGTCATACCATTTAAGTTGTATATGGAGGAAGAACCCAGCATAAGACATCTTCCAATATCCTGATCCCCCTAAGGAAGCGGTGACCATGCCCATTCACTACATCCTTCAGAGGTTAGAGATGAGAATGGGAGACCTTCTCAGAATGGGAGTCAAGAAGATTGACTCTATATATATGTAGAGTTCAGAAGACTCCAAGATTTGAAAAGCTCCAGATTCCTAAACATTCCATGGTGGTTGAATCTGCCCTCAAAAGAGGTAGAAGTTCCAAGTCACACTTCTTGGCGCCCCCAGGAAGAGAGGCTCAGATCCTATAGTCTTTTGGAAGGGAGTTTTATCAGAATTCCATATTATCCTCGGTGGCACTTTACTAGCTGTACATGGGTATGCATTTGCAGAATACCATGCGTGGCATAGAGGAGTATGCAAACTTTCTCCCTCCAGAGAAAATTGTGGATTCCCTAGTAGGTCAAGGGAAGGACTGAGAAAAGTGCATGGTTTGAGAAACTTATGATATTTTCAATATAGCATTGATGACTTCTGCCATGAGTATTGGCACCCGGAAACTCTCATAGCTCTGGGACTCAGACTTACAAACCATCATGCAGGAACACCGATGTTCCATGCAGTATAGAGCATCTCTTCTGAGACATGGTTCTGGAGGCTGCCATCTTGATCAGTCAGCAAAGTGACACCCTGAAAACCCTCTCCAGGCTCAGTTTCAATATGGCCTCCTTTTCCAGGAAGTTTCATAGTAGAGGGCACAGAAGGGACTACCACTTTTGTAGGCATAGATATACTTCTCTGTCATGTTCTTCCAAACCAGACATATCTGTTGCACCTGTCAAAGTACTTAAAAAATAAGTAAATAAAGGCAACAGAGGACTCCCAAGATCCAGCCAGTTCCCCAGCCAAAACCTGGGCAGGGATTTTTACTGGCTCCTGGTGAGCATAGTCAATCTACTTGTACCCAAGGCGGATACCCTTCCAGTAAAAGGGAGGCTCACCCACTTTGTGAATCAGTGGCCCCTAATCACTCTGACAACTGGGTGCTCAGAATAATCTGCCATGGATACTGATTATACCTGTTCGAAGTTCCATCAAATTGCTCTCTGAGACAGAGTTTCTGGGTCTCTCAGTAGGAGCAGCTACTTCTAAAGGAAATTTCGTCCCTTCATATGGCCAATGCCGTCGAGCCCGTGTGTCTCAGGGAAGAAGATTTGAGATTTTATTTGTATTTCCCAGTGCCTAGGAAAAAAGGAGGTTACCATCCCATCCTCTAGATCTCGGAGACCTGAACACCTTCCTCGTAAGAGAAAAATTCAGGATACTTTCTCTCGGCCGCCTTCTCCCCTACCTCCAAAAATGAGATTGGCTATGTTACCTAGATTTACAGGATGCTTATACACATATCCAGATATATCCAAGTCACAGGGAGTATTCTAGATTCGTTGTAGGGAAACACCGCTTCCAGTATTGTTCTCGCATCCACTCCTTGCATATTTACCAAGGGCCCGATATTGAAGTAGGCAGGCTATGCGCTGCTACGGCACATAGCCCTGCTTGCTCACTCCTATCCCTGATGTTCAATGCCGTGGCGATGGCTTTGAATATCTGGGTTCGGCGCTGAGTGCAGTCCCCCACAGAGCCTATCTGTGTAACGGCGATATTGGACCGATACACGGTTAGCGATCAGTGGCTAGAACTAGGCGAGCCAAAAGCTGGCCTAGTTTTAGTCACGGATAGCTAACCATATAGCGGTCCAATATTGCCACTACATGGTTAATCGTTCAACTTCCTCTCGTGAGGGGGAATCAAACACTCTTACAGCTGGCAGGGAAGGTCTCAGTTAAAAATAACACCTCAACAACCGGGTCAAAAACCCGGATTTTAATAACGGTGTTGTGTCACATCAATGACCCACTGCCAGCTTAGTGTGCTGTTTAAAATCCTTATTAGAAGTTTTAGGCTGTTCTATCATAAGCTTTCTTCAATAGTTGCTAAACAAATAAATACTCAGCTTCTATGCAGAATCAGCTCAAAGTCTTCACAAGCTTTCGGTATCCCAACGTTCAATCCCGGTACCGACTGACGTTTCAAATTTTTCGTCAGGGGACCTAAACACAACTAGAAAAGACAAAAATAAATCTACTAACCCACTCCCACCTTACCAACATGAAATCCAATAACCCACTCCCACCTTGTCCATAATATTTAAAATTTACTAGAAAATCATAAAAAGGACCAAAACTAAGAGTACCGGTGATGCTGCCCGCGTTCTCTCCCTTACTGCAATAGCCGTTGGAATTCCTGCTCGCCAGTAAAAAAACGCCGCGCATGCGTAACCCGTACTCTAGCTGCCTTTTAAAGTTGGAATCAGCCTATCATGCAAAGTCGGCATGTCTTCAAAAATGTTCACATTAGCACCCTTCTTTTGGCTTAGTCTTATTTACAAGCTAGCCATTCAATCTGATTGTTTAACCCAGCAGGGGCCAAAGTGTTTAATCTGAAAATTAATCGCTGCTCTTTTAAATGAAGTGTTTGAGCTAATGTTTTACCTCGAAGGGCTTTCCGGACTTGAGCTAGACAGAGACAACGCAACTGATCAAACTCATGGACTCTTTGCATACAGTGTTCAACTATTGGGGCTTCAAGGTAGCTGCAACGGAGGCGACTGCGATGTTCACGCATGCGTGTGCGGAACATACGCATTGTCTGTCCTATGTAGCAAAGGCCACATGGGCAAACAATTGCATAAACTACACCTTTAGACTCACAAGTAGTACTGCTCTTTATGGGCAATGTAATCCCATTATAGACAAATGTGTCTAGGCTTAAAGTAATGGCACAAATGTCACATGTGCCACATGGTAAATGCCCCAATGGAGTGTTATGTTGTACTTCCTGAATGCCACTTGGTACCCGAGCCGGACTCAACATGTCCTTTAAATTTGGTGCTCTTTGCCAAACACAACGGATCTTACTATTCTCTAGCCCCGAGATAGTATAATAAGACTAAGCCAAAAGAAGGGTACTAATGTGAACATTTTGACATGCCGACTTTGCATGATAGGCTGATTCCAACTTTAAAAGGCAGCTAGAGTACGGGTTATGCATGCGCGGCGTTTTTTTACTGGCGAGCAGGAATTCCAACGGCTATTGCAGTAAGGGAGAGAACGCGGGCAGCATCACCGGTACTCTTAGTTTTGGTCCTTTTTATGATTTTCTAGTAAATTTTAAATATTATGGACAAGGTGGGAGTGGGTTATTGGATTTCATGTTGATAAGGTGGGAGTGGGTTAGTAGATTTATTTTTGTCTTTTCTAGTTGTGTTTAGGTCCCCTGACGAAAAATTTGAAACGTCAGTCGGTACCGGGATTGAACGTTGGGATACCGAAAGCTTGTGAAGACTTTGAGCTGATTCTGCATAGAAGCTGAGTATTTATTTGTTTAGCAACTATTGAAGAAAGCTTATGATAGAACAGCCTAAAACTTCTAATAAGGATTTTAAACAGCACACTAAGCTGGCAGTGGGTCATTGATGTGACACAACACCGTTATTAAAATCCGGGTTTTTGACCCGGTTGTTGAGGTGTTATTTTTAACTGAGACCTTCCCTGCCAGCTGTAAGAGTGTTTGATTCCCCCTCACGAGAGGAAGTTGAACAATAACAGCTGTAGTTGTAGAATAACATATCGTTCAGTGGCCAAAAGAAGTTTTGTGTGAACTACATGGTTAATGACAGTCACCACCTCCACTCCGCCTCAGAATGCCCCCCATATGCCCTGATGGTACGAACTGTGTAGGTGCTGTTGAATATCCTCCTTTATGCCATTTACACAGTTTACTTGGCTGTAAACCGTGTAAATGCCTTTTGAATATTGGGCCCCAAATGTCTAATGGTTGTCATAGCATTTCTGTGCAGACTGGTGGTGAATGTATTCCACTAATTGGATGATTGACTACTCAAGAGCGCCACTCAGAAAGGAGTTCAGAAATCTGTATGCATCACCATCCGGGTGCTGGAACTACTAGGGTTCGCCATAAATTTCCCAAAGTCCCTTTGATTCATCAGAGCCCTGCTAGACCCGATTCATGATCACCTAGGTCACTTGGTGCAGCAGGTAAAGGAAAGTTACATCAGTCAACAGGTCTCAATCAGTATCATGTTGAAAATGTTAGGCCACATGATCTCTACAGTTCATGTCACTGCCATGGCTCATCTTCATTTCAGACGATCTGAGCACACAATGGATTCATTCCATTCACTGCCTCAGGGAGTCTCTTTCATGGTGGATATTCCCCAACAATTTGGCAAAAGGTTCCCCATTTCAGGAGCCACCCTACCAAAAGCTACTTATGATGGATGGAATGTTGCTATATGTCACATCTGGCAAGAGACAATGTTCTGACTGACAGACTGAGCCAAGCCCTTCACCTTCACAAATGGACTTTGTACATGGAAGTGACATTGTCCATCTTTCGAGAGTAGGGCACCTCCTTGATAGACCTCTTTGTGACTTCCTACAACAAACAAGTCTCTTAGTTATGCTCTAGAACAGGGACAGAGAGCAAACTAACCTTGGACACCTTTGTCCTTTACTGGGGCGAGGGACTTCTGTGCACATTTTCACCCATTACTCTGATACAAAAAACTCTTCTGAAACTTCAACAAGATGGAGGCACAGTGATATTCATTGCACCTTTTTGGTCCAGACAGCCCTAGTTCCCATTGCTGCAAAATCTATCCATCTGGATCCTATCCGTCTGGGCGATTCCCTAAGTTTGATTTTGCAGGATCAGGGCAGATTTCTGCTTTCCAGTATCAAGTCCATAACCCTTGCAGCTTAGATGTTGAGAGGTTAAAACTCAGTTTCCTGAACTTGCCAATTGGGGTGACAAACTTCATCTTTGCTCCCAGAAGAGCTTTTACTAGAAGGTCATATGCTTTCAAATGGTGGAGGTTTGTTGTCTGGTTGAGCATCAGACCGTAGATCCATTCTCCTCTTCCACAAAAAACTGCTTAAATACCTTCTACACTTTTCACAATCTAGACTAAAGACCAACTTGGTATGGATCTACCTCAGTGCAACTGATGCTTATTGTGTAGAGGATAAACTTGTCTCTTTACTGTCTTTAATTGTCTGCTTTATGTATGATTTGCTTCTATAGAAACCCTCCTGTGGTGTCATGGGATCTCAACATGGTATTAATTCAGCTGATGAAAGCTCTGATCGAGGTACTGAGAACCTATGGACTGAAGTTTCTAAATTGAAAGGAATTGGTTTTGGTGGCAGTTACTTCAGCATGCAGTTAGTAAGCTCTAGGCTTTAGTTATAGATCCACCCTATACTAAATTTTTCTACAATAGGATAGTGCATACTGATTATAAATTTCTTCCTAAAGTGGAATCAGATTTCCACTTTAACCAGTCAATAGTCCGTTCAACATTTTTCCCCAAATCTCATTCCTACAAAGGGGAAAAGGTGCTACACATATTAGACTGCAAGAGAGCCTTGGCCTTCTATTTGGAGCAGACTAAAGTCCTTAGAAATCTCACCTAGCCTTTTGCTTCTATTGACTCCAACAGATCAGGAGCTGTTATAATGAAGAATACTCTCAATTTGGCTAGCGGATTTATTTATTTATTTTTATTTATTTATTTACAATTCTTATATACCGCACTATTTGCAATCAGCGTGGTTTACATAGAACAACAACATCCGACAATATACATATGTTTGGTCATTACATTGAACAGGGAATGGAACTTGGAGAACAAAGGTAAACTATATACATATGAAGTTAAAGGGAAAGGATCCTGTTTGGTGTTTTACATTTTTGGGGACGAATTATATGAGAGTGGCTGCATCTCTTTCACTTATGCCCAGGCAGGTCTGACACTTGAGGGCCCATGTCACGGCTCATAATGTCTGAGCCATGACCGTGTTGCTGGCTCATTTGTGATCAGCTTCCATAGAGGAGATGTGCAAGGCTGTGACCTGAACTTTGGTATATACATTCCCATCTCACTATTGCTTTGGGAGTCTCCGTGACAGCAGTATTAATTAGTCCTCCGGAATTCGTTCGAGGATTAGGATCGAGCTCCACTCCGTCCTGGGCCCTTTTTTCTTTCTGTTCAGGTTGCCTCAATAAAATAAATTAAAAGCCCTGTTGGCAACAAAAATAGTTGTTAGTGCTATCCAGTTATAGCATATTGTTGTTTATTGAGGCAACCTGCAGCTATTGATTCCCAAGTGTGAGGACTTATCCTGCTTGTCCAAGAAGAAAATGAAGTTACTTACCTATAGCAGGTGTTCTCCATGGACAGCAGGATATATTCTCACTACCCTCCCACGTCCCTTTGGAGTTGGCTGCTAAGCTCTTTACCTAGACTGAACTCTTCAAGCTTGGTGGCAGCAGGCAGAAAGAGATGTGTATGCACAGTGAGTTTTCTAAAAGCTTCTAGAATAGTAGCTGGGAGAGTTCCCACACAAGCTCAGTCGATGATGTTACTCAAGTGTGAGGACTTATCTTGCTGTCCACGAAAACACCTGCTACAGGGGAATAACCCCATTATATAAACAGTAGTGAGTCATGGATATCTGCTTCATTTCTCTGATACAACTTCAGAACATCCCATTCAAATCTCCAGACCTTCTATTGCTATTTAAGAACATAAGAACATAAAATATGCCATATTGGGTCAGACCAAGGTCCATCAAGCCCAGTATTCTGTTTCCAACAGTAGCCAATCTAGGTCACAAGTACCTAGCAGTTTCTCCAAAAGACAGGTTCCACAATGCTTGTTTTGGGGCAAGCAGTGGATATCCCAGGTCCCCTTTAATAATGGTTTATGGACCTTTCCTCCAGGAACTTGTCCAAACTTTTTTTAAACCCAGATACATTAACAGTTTTTACTAGATCCTCCAGTAACAAATTCCAGAGTTTGATTACACATTGAGTGAAAAATATTTTCTCTTATTAGTCTTAAATAGGTTACCCTGTAGATTCATTGCATGTGTCCTAGTCTTTCTATATTTTGATGGCGTAAACAATCGATCTACATTTACCCATTCCACTCCATTCATTAATTTATAGATCTCAATCATATCTTCCCTCAGCCGTCTCTTTTCCAGGTTGAAGAGCCCTAACCTTTTTAGCCTCTCTTCATAGGGGTATCCTTCCATCCCCTTTACTATTTTGGTGGCTCTTCTCTGTATCTTTTCCAATAACGCTATATCCATTTTAAGATACGACGACCAGAACTGCACACAATATTCAAGGTGTGGTCGCACCATGGAATGATACAGAGGCATTATAATATCCTTTCTTTGCAGGAGGAACATTGCTATTTGCAGGAGGAGGTAGGAAGCAGTGGAGCAGGACATGGAATTAAGCACCAATAAGGGTTTCTACTTCAGTTATTTCTTAATTCCAAAGAAATTGGGAGGATTGAGTATAAATGAGTAGCCTAATGGTTAAAGCCAGGGCAACCAGGGTTCGAATCCCCCTGAAGCCTCTTATGACTTGGGCAAGTTGCTTAACCCTCCAAGGAGTGGAGGAGTGGCCTAGTGGTTGGGGCAAGGTACTTCAGGCCAGAAGGTCAGGGGTTCAAATCCCACTAGAGGACAGCAACCTTGGGCCAGAAGGACTGGGGTTTCTAGTCCCACAGGTGCTCCTTGTGGTCTTGGGCAAGCCACTTAACCCTCCATAGCCCATGTTCCCTGTAAAATAGTTATCTCCAAGTTATAATGCCCTGTTCAATGTAATTTCAGTTTGTTCAATGTAAACCGCACTGATGCAGAATAGTGCGGTATATAAGAGAATGTAAATAAATAAATAAAATTGCCTCAGGTACAAACTTAGATTGTAAGCCCTCTGGGGACAGGAAAATACCTACTATACTTGAATGTAACTTACCTTTCCCTATATTAAGCTTGAGAGATCTGAACAAATTCCAAGTCCAGGAAAAATTCATAATAAATTATTGGATTTGAAAGTTTGGTTATACTGTTTTGGTTTTCAGGGATAGCAGATATTAATCCATTCTGTACATCAAAAGTAACTTTATTTCATAGTAAGCAGCATCTGCTATCATTAACAGGTACTTCCCGTCAGTCCGTGGCAGCATTGAGAGTTTTCACAAAATGTCTAGCAGTGATATCCTATCAGATCAACATCCTAGTGATAATAGCAATCTTCAGTGCTCTCAGAACCTTCGCTGATGTGCTTTTGGAAAAGAGAGTCTTGATCCAAACAGACAATCAAGTGATGATGTTTTGTGTAAACAAACAAGGAACTGGGTTTTATATCCTTTGCAGTGACACTAAAGATCTAGAACTGGTGATCCTTCATTGGATGCTCCTTTCAGTGACATATCTCCCAGGCAATGTTCCCTCTAATTTTCTGTAGGCTGTGTGCGCATAAAATATCAGCTGTGCAGCTTTTGAAGGAAGGTTAAATTTTTGTGCGCCACATAACGACACTCGGAGTTATATTTATTTATTTAATTTATTTAACAATTTTTCTATACCGCGCTATTTCAATCAGTGCGGTGTACATTGAAACAAGAACATACTACAATGCATACAAGTAACATTGAGTTTTACATTGAACAGGAAGATTCAACATAGGACAACCGGGGGAACTATGTACAGATTGACTTAAATAATATATACAGTGATATAAAACATGATTTAGATGTTGCAATGTGGTTGACTAATAGGACTAGAGAGAAGATTGACCAACTAGCCCTTTTCTGGTTGTATTGAGGTGCTAGTATTGTTAAAATTTGACTACACATCAGAATACAGTATGTACACCACATTGATTGCACTAGAAAACATTGTAGAACTTGTGAAAACCGTAAATACATAACTTTTAAATTTTAAGACGTCTGTGTTGTTTTCTATCAGAATCAGAACCGTAATTTTTGTGCGCTCTGTTGTAAAGTATGTGCGCTCGCTCGGTGAGGTGTGTGCGCGCGCACACGCGCACAGCTTAGAGGGAACAGTGCTCCCAGGAGAAAAGAATATGATTGCAGATAAATGATCGTTGCCTAAAACTTCATGAATAGTCCTTAAAGCAGCAGCTAATAGATCTTTCCTTTCTCTGGTAGAGTTGAAAATTTTGCCAGTAAGGATGAAAACTACATGAAGCTTGTTTGACTCTTGTCCCCTTTCCTAAGTAGAATTTGACTAGACACAATTTTAAGATGCTTTTTGGATGTTGTAAATCTATTTTAATAGGAGGGACTTTTACCTACTTCTTTTAAGCTATCTATTAACAACAACATTATCACTTCTATCCTAAAGAAAAGCGCATTCTATTTGCATTAATTATCTACATATGTTGATGTTGCCCTTCTTGACCAGGGTCATATACAGAACAGTTATTCTTGAAATTACCTCATTTTTAGAGGACATATCTGCCTTAGGTTTTGATCAGGACATAATACAGAGATGATCGTATCTGCTGTTCCTGATGGCATCATGCAACGTTTACACAAGAGAGTCTGTTTTTGCAGCACTGATTGATTTGTTCAACACCTTTGATCTGGTTAATCATAGCTCACTTATGGAGTGATGTGGTCAGTTAGGACTTGGGAATGTGGTGTTTAATTGGAAGTCCTCCTTTTTTTGTCTAATTGTTTGTAGTGCTCGTTTGAGGTACCATTTCTAGCCTACATAATCTTGTATTCAGTGTCCCGGTGGGTTCATCATTATCATCTGGGCTATTTGACGTTTTTTACAACCCTTAGGGAAAATTATATGAGAGCTTGGCATGACATGGTACCTCTATGTGGATGTTCAGCTAGTGATGCCAGTAAGAGATGACTTGTATTCTGTGACTGACCATTTTAATGGAGGCTTAAAGGTTATATGCAATTGGTAGTTAAAAATTGATTTTGAATACCAATAAGATGGAAATTTTGATTAATATAGGAACAGACCCTGGTCTACTAGCGCTACATTTAAATTGTGATGGCTTGGTTATATTATGTGCTCCTAAGCTAAGAAATCTTGGTACTGTGTTTGATATGGAGGAATGTTTTGCATTATTGTCTAGAAAATTACCTTTGAAACTGAGGTAAATATGTACACTTCATCCTTTTTTGGATAGTAAGTCATGCAAATGACTGGTATTGCCCAGCTAGACAATAATAATAGTTTATACTTGGGTTTTCTAGCTAAAATCTTGTGAGGACTGTAGGTAATTCAAAACATGGGAGCTAGAGTAGTTCTAGGCTGCTTTTGTAAGACCAGTGCAAGTCCATTGCTTTAAAATCTTCAGGGGCTCCCTATAGTCATTCAGGTGAAGTTTAAGATATTGGCACTGCTCTTTCAAGTATTATGTAGTAAGGATTCAGTCTGAGGCAAAGACTGGGCTGACATCAACCAGGGCAACTTTATGATATTCTGTCAGGCAGCTTTTTTACAAATTCCTCTGGTCTAAGAAGTTGTAAAAGCAAGTTCTGTGCCAGGGCATTTGGGGTGGCAGTTCCAGTCTTATGGAATAGTATGCCTGCTAATATCTGAGGATGTCAGGAAATGAATTAAAATGTGGTGGTTTTCTTAGTTATGATTCACATGGTTCTGACTTTGGGGAGTGGCATGTGGTATTTTTATTTAGCTACTGTTGATAGCAGGCTGAAACAAGCACTTTTGAAATGCCTATTCATGTTATCCACAGAAATAGAAAAGAGAGGAAGTGAGGGGAGGTGGGTTTAGGGGGAAAGATAAGGAGCTCAGTTTTGGCCATGTCCAGTTTTAGACTGTGGTGAGACATCCAGGCAGCAGTGTCGGATAAGCAAGCAGAGATCCGGATCTGGATTCCTGGAGAGATTTCAGGCACAAAAAGGTAGATCTTGTAGATTTGTCAGCATAAAGATGGTATTGAAAACCATGGGAGGAAATAAGTGCACCAAGGGGACGGAGTGTAGAGAGAAGGAGAGGTCTCGAGACAGAGCCCTGAGATACACCAACTGAATTATCTCTATGATGAAGGGGTGGGGAGAAAGTGGAACAAAGAGACAGCTGAGAAATTATTCAGAGACTATCTGGACAAGCTGCACATTTAGTTTATGCCTGTTGGATAGCAGTGCTGGTGGTCATTGCATTATACCTATAGTAGTCCAAGTCAAGTCGCTAAACTTTCTAATTGCGTCAAGTGCAAACTTAGATTGTAAGTCCTTTGAGGACAGGGAAATACCTACTGTAACTAATTGTAAATCACCTTGACTACTACTGGAGAAGGTGTGACCAAAATGAAATGAAATAAATATTAAATTTAAACAGCATTTAGATTGAGCTGTTTCTGCTACCACTGAATATTAGCTCACCTTCTTTTTGCCATAGAAAGTTTGATCCATTTCTCCAGGAATAAGCAGAAAGTCAGTACTCACATATGGGTGATGTTGGCACCAACGGAGCCCTTGCGGAAACATTCCCCCAGCTTTCAAAGAAAGCCTTTGGGAGATGCCACCACGCATGCGTGGTCCCCTTCCTGCCCAAGGGTGCCATCTTGCTCAGTCTCCTTTTTTCCATGGAGCCCTTCAGATGTTTGTCTGGCTTGTCCCTGGGAAAAGTTGACTTTTCTCTCCGAGTTTCATACTCATCTCCAGTATCGCACCGGTACTCTTCCTGTCTACCGACTTCGTTGCCTTGGCGTTGAGTTCAGTCTATTTTTTGTACTTTTCATTCTTTTCTTTTCCTGGTGTCTTCGTGCCTTTTTTCTCCCACTGGCAGCCTGGAGAGTCTTCGACCTCGCAGGTGTACTTTTTCCCCCATGGCTACCTTTGGCTTTAAGAAGTGTGATCGGTGCTCCAAAATTATATCTTTGACCGACACACATGACTGCTGTCTCCGCTGCCTCGGGCCAGAAAATGACCCAGGAGCCTGCGATCTCTGCAAGAGGATGTCCAGTAAGGCCCTCAAGCCGCCAGCAGCAGCACAATAAATTCTTTCCCAAGTCCCCGGTGCCGCCAAAGGCCATGTCCTCGTCTGAGGCCCCGACATCTCGGGCGGAGCCTCCCGAACCCGAGCCTTGCCGTGGGTCCTCAGAAAGGGAATCTCCCTCGAGGGAACCCAGGAAGAAGAAGAAACTCTCGAAGGCGGCATCCTTGGACGGTTCTGACCGGCTGGGTACTCCCCGGGCCTGGTCCCGCAGTCCGAGACATTCGTCCGAGGTGTCGGAGAAGGAGAGGCCTGCAAAGGTTCCCTGGAAAGTTATGATCGCGGACTGGCCTCAGTCCCAGACACTATCCTCATGGAGGATTCCCCCTTGGGGGACCCGACATAGGGCCCGTGTCCCTCAGTGCCCATGCTGAAGGCTGTGGAGTCTTCTGGTCTGGAATACAGAATGGCGGCCCTGGAGTGCAGTTTGTTTGCCTTCATGGACCAGCAGAGGGTACTGCTGTCTGGCACGACTGGTTCATCTGCCCCGACCACTGGACCCTCGACATCCAAGACATCTCTGGAGGCTGAGCCGATCCTCGAGGCCCTCAGGCCTCAAGTTGATCCTTGGCTGAAGTCGCGATCCGAGTCCCGCTCAACAGAACCGCGGTCATCCCCGGCAAGTTTGCCAGGAACCAGCTGCAGGGCTTTGGGAGCCCTGAAGCCTGCAGAGCAGCCTTCCTAGGAGTCATCTATGGACTACTCCGTGTGGGAGACGGAGGATGAGGAGTCCCTTGATACCCATCGCCACTGCGATGTCTCATCTGACTCTCCCATCTTGGAGCCTTGATGGCGATCCCCACCCAAGAATATGGGCTTCCTTGATTTTGTCAAGGATATGTCTAAGGCCCTGGCATTCCTGACCGATTCGGAGGAGGGTCCTCAGGCGGATGAGTTGGAAATCCTTCAGTACGAGGCCCCTCCATGGGAATTGCTCACAGTGCACATCCCTCCCATCCTGGAACAGCAGATGCTCCAAATGTTGGGGACACCGGCTTCGGTGCCGGTGGTGAGCAAACGGCTTGACTCGATGTATCAAGTCTGCCGGAGCCTGGGTTTCCATAAGTCACAGCTGCCACATAACTCCATGGTGGTGGAGTCGGCCATGCATCGGCTGAAAAGGCAGAAGATACAGTCATTCGTGCCCCCTGGCAGGGAGGCCTGCACCCTGGACACCCTTGGTAGAAAATGCTATCAGGGCTCAATGCTCATCAGCCGCATCCAGGCCTATCAGCTGTTCATGGGCATGTACCTGAGAGACCTGGCGAAGGATCTTGCTGGGTTCTGAGCTGGTCTCTCCAAGGAACCCTTGCTGCAGTTCAAGAACCTGGCCAAAGCAGTCCGTGAATGCTCCAAATTCATGTCTCAAGTGGCCTATGACTGGTGCGAGTTGGTGGCTCGAGTTGCGGTGGCTGGCATCAGTGCACCCCGCCAAACTTGGTTATAGTTGTCTGACCTCGAACAGAGGTCCAGGACAAATTGGTCGATGTCCCCTGCCAAGGAGAGAACCTCTTTGGCAAACCCATGACCGACAAGGCTGCTGAGCTGGAGACTGAGTTCATGACGAGGACCAGGCTCTCCAAAAAGACCGCTGCCCCTCCCTGATGGAAGGCCTTTACTCGAGGAAGGCAGTTGCTTACAGAAACTACCCACCTTATCAGGCCTCCCCAGCTCCCCAACAGGGTCAGCAGGCCAAGGGACATGGGCATGGCCCACGTAAGCAGAAGGCTCCAAAACCCCAGGCACCGGTTCCGGCCCAGCCAGGGGGGAGTTTTTGTCTCCTTAAGCATAGCCTCTCTACCTCAAGATCATCAGCAGCCCACAGGGGGACGTCAGGCCCCCTATGCCCAGAGGTGGATGTCCATCACCACCAATTCCTGAACACTTCGGATAGTCAGGAAGGGTTACCTCCTCCACCTGACTCAGACACCTCCATCTTATTTCCCGGGAAATCCCCTCAGGTCTCCCTTCCACCGGGACCTTCTTCTGAAGGAGTTGGCAGGTCTTCTCGAGGACACAGTGGTGGAACTGCTGCCCCAACATCTCAAGGGCAAGGGGTTCTACTCCAGGTACTTCCTTGTACCAAAAAGAACAGGGGGCCTAAGGCCCATCACCGACCTGCACAACCTCAACAAATTCCTGATGAGGGAGAAGTTCAAGATGCTCTCCCTTGGGACATTGCTGCCATACCTCCAGCAGGGAGACTGGTTATGCTCCTTAGACCTCAAGGATGCTTATACCCACATCCTCATCCACCCCAACCACAGGCAGTACCTGCGGTTTATAGTGGCGGTCAGGCACTTTCAGTACATGGTGCTCCCCTTCGGCTTAGCCTCTGCCCCGAGAGTTTTCACAAAATGCCTGGCGGTCATGGCCGCTTTCCTCCGGCTCCAGAGGGTCTTCATATTTCCCTACCATAGCCTCAGAGGTGCAGCAGGCCACTGCATGCACCATCCGGGTTATGCAACACTTGGGTTATATCATAAACTACCCCAAGTCTCACCTCCTCCCAACATAGTGTCTGGAGTTTACTGGGGCAAAGATCAACACTCTCCAGTTGAAGGCTTTCTTGCCCAAAGCCCGGGCCAATCGTCTGAGGACTCTGGCTCGGGAAGTACAGTATCATCCCTCAGTGCCTGCTCAGCTTCTTCTGTGCCTCCTTAGGCACATGGCCTCCACGATCCACGTCATCCCCGACACTCGCCTCCATATGAGGGCGGCGCAGTGGTGTCTCTGGGACCAGTGGTCTCAGACCACAGGCTGCCTCTGAGACAGAGTTTCTGTGACATGCCATTTGGCGGATTCTTTGGTCTGGTGGCAGTCTTCCCAGGATCTTGAGGCAGGCATGCCTTTTCAGCCCCAAGCCCCTCAAGGGTCCTTAGCATGAACGCCTCCCTGCTCAGCTGGGGAGCCCACTGTTGGAGATCTACGCTCTCAGGGAACTCGTCACCAGATGAGAGCACCCAGCAGATCAACCTCCTGGAGCTCCGTGCCATATACTTAGTCCTGAGGGTCTTCTGTCACCACTTGTGTCACCAGCCGGTGCTGGTCCAGACAGACAGCCAGGTAACAATGTTCTACATGAATAAACAGGGGTCATGGGGTCCCGTACCCTTTGTCAGGAGGCACTGGTCTTCTGCTCGTATGCATTCCAACAGGGTATCATCCTGTGGGCAGTGTACCTGCCAGGCCATGACAACATGCTGGCCGACAGGTTCAGCAGAGTTCTCCAGCTGCACGAGTGGCAGCTGGACCCTAGGGTAGCCAATCAGCTTTTCTGGCTTTGGGGGAAACCCGTGATGGACCTGTTCGCCAGCCTGGACAATTTTCAGTTGCCCCGCTTCTGCTCCCTGCAGGCCCACCCCTCCAGGGTGACAGCAGATGCGTTCCTGCTCTCATGGTTGGAAGGCTTCATGTAAACCTTCCCTCCTATGCCGCTGATCACCAAGACCTTGTTCAGGACCCTCCACGACAGGGCCTTGCTCATCCTATTGATGTCCCAGGAAACCATGGTTCCTGCTGATTCTACAGGTGATGGTAGAGACCCCCATTTCCCTTGAGGACCACCTCTGAGGAGGGGGCTCTCTCTTGCACCCAAACCTGGGGTCCCTGTTGCTGACAGCCTGGCTGCTGAGAGGGTGACTCTGGCCCCTTTCATCCTGTTCGAGATGGAAGACATCCTGCTGGCTTCTCGCAAGGCTTACACCCTCAAATGGCACAGGTTCTCTGTTTGGTGCGCCGAACATGGGGCTAACTCCTCCTCCTGTCCGGTGGCTCTGGAATTACAGTACCTTCTCCACCTCTCTCAATCCGGGCTAAAGCTAACTCCGTCCGAGTGCAATTTAATGCCCTGGCGGTGCAACACCATCCAGTGGATAGTAAGCCCCTCTTGGTTCAACTGTTGGTGACTCATTTTCTTCAGGGTCTGCTCTGATTGAAGCCCCTGGTTCACCCTCCGGCAACCGAATGGGACCTCAACGTAGTATTGGGGCAGCTTACTCGCCTGCCCTTCGAACCTCTGGCTACCTGCCACCTTCGCTACCTCTCCTGGAAGATGGCTTTCCTGGTCGTGCTTACCTCCGTTCGCAGAGTTAGTGAGCCTCAGTCCCTTGTGGCAGAGACGCCCTATACCAGGTTCTACAAGAACAGAGTGGTGCTTCGCACACACCCCAAATTCCTGCCGAAGGTAGTGTCGCCCTTCCATCTCAACCAGGAAGTTGTGCTCTCTACCTTCTTTCCAAGACCTCACTCCATTAGGGCAGAGACAGACTCCACACCTTGGACTGTAAGAGGGTTTTGTCCTTCTATATCCAACACACTCAGGACCACCGCAAAGCCTCTCAGCTTTTCATCTCTTATGACCCCAGTAGGCTGGGGGAGGCGGTGACCAAGCGTACGCTGTCCACATGGGTGGTGGACTGTATCGCCCTTGCTTATGAGCAGGCGAGGCTCCCGCTGAAAGGCCGAGTCACAGTGCACCATGTCAGGGCCATGGCGCTTTGGTGGTAAACTTGTGCTCTGTCCTGATGGTGGACATCTGCCAGGCTGCCACCTGGTCTTCAGTCCATACCTTCGCAGCCCATTACTTCCTGGAAAGAGTCCCAATGGGACAGTGCCTTCGGCCAGGCTCTGCTCTGTAACCTTTTCAGAGTTTAGGCAACTCCTACCCTCTGACCCTTATGTGTTCAGGCTACCGGAGAGTTGGTTTCAACGGACACAGGGGGTCCTACTGTGGTCTGTGAAGACGGGCTAAATTGCTGCTTCTTGCGGCTCCCCGTGAGGGAGTCCCTATTTTGCTATGGACTTTCTGTAGCTTGTAGCTGGGGAGTCCCATATATGAGGACTGACTTCCTGCTTGTTCCTGGAGAAAGCATAGATACTCACCTGTAACAGGTGTTCTCCAGGGACAGCAGGAATCAATCCTCACAACCCTCCCTCCTCCCTTGGAGATGCTCCTTTACTATCCTTTATTTTTTTCTGTCTTTTAGCTATGACATCTGACTGAGCAAGATGGCACTCTTGGGCGGGAAGGGGACCATGCATTCATGGTGGCATCTCCCAAAGGCTTTAAAACTGGGGGGATTCTTCCGTGAGGGCTCCGTCTGTGCCGACGTCACCCATATGTGAAGACTGATTCCTGCTGTCCCTGGAGAACATCTTTTACAGGTGAGTAACTATGCTTTTTGTGCTCTCCAGAGTCTACTTCGGTATGTACTTCACTTTTCATCATCTGGTCTAAATACTTCTCAAAAGCATCTCAGTATGATAGCAGTTTACCATATACAGATTAAGGGGAACTGTGCATTGCCTCATTCTTAGGGGCCAGTATTCAGTAGGGTGATCAATGTTAAAGTTATCTGGATAGGTTTTTAGATAACATAGAGGCATCAAAGGAAGGGGTATAACCTCCTCCTAGTTCGTAGTCTGAGTTTTCAAATAGCTTAGTGCATATCTTGGTTCTTAAATAAAATTATTATGACTGCATCTAGTTTTTGACATCAGTATATACAATACAAATGTGAGATTAACTTGCAGACAAACAATTACTTAGCTACTTGGTAAAAAGTATAAAGATCATTGAGCCTGATATTCATAGGCGTTTGCACGGTTTATAGAGCTGTAAACCATGTAAATACCCCTAAGCGGGATATTCAGCGGCACTAACATGGTTAGTGCTGCTGAATATCCCAGCTTAATGGCGCTATATGCCCCGATGCTAACTGCTGGGGCATGTTGGGGGCGTTCCAGGGGCGGTACCTGGGGATAACTGTGCTGTGGCGATATTCAGCTGCTGCCCGGTTATCCCTCAGCGGCAAAAGTTAGGCACAGCAAAAGCTGTCCTAACTTTCTTCGCTGGAGCTAACCGGGCAGCGGCTGAATATTGCCACTGTATGATTAGCTTCTGCACCGTGTGTGGCTATGCGGTGACCCTGGATATTCAATGCCAGTGGCTAGATATGACCTCGTATTAAATATCCAGCGGCGACGGCAATGCATCTTAGAGGCACATAGCCGTCACAAATGAATATCAGGCCCATTATGTTTATAGCTCCCCCTTGCATAGTAATAGAGCAAATTTGCACAATGTACTCACAGAGAATTAAATAAATCACAGTCTCAAATGTTCCTTGTGGAGCATCTCTGGAGACAGGTCAAGGCTCAGGGTTCAGCATTTCTCAGCACTCAAAGACATGCTGACTTTGAACTGCAGGCAGAGGATAGTTTCTGGGGTTGATTTTAGCTATGGGGCACTATTTTAATTTAACCAGATGGTGCTGGTATTTGGCAAGTCCAGTTAAACTTAATTGATTAAGTCAGACTATACAATTAGCAAGTTATATTCAGCAGTGGGACAGAACTGGTTAAGTCCACTGAATATCCAGTTAGTTATCCTGATAAATATTTTAACCATTGCAATAGTCTCTTCCCATTGAATTGTGTGCTGTGAACCAAAGAAAGTAGATTCTTGGAAATGCTACAGTAAGACTAAGGGAGTCTTTTACTAACGAGCATTAGCTGGCAGCACTGTTCTGGCACACTGGGACACACATTGCCAACTAGCATGGGCCCATGACGTTTAGTGTAGGATGATTCCTGCGCTAACTGTGCAACCCACATTAGGGTTGTGAGTGGGCGGGTTAGGGGTGGAAAATGGGCGTAGTAGAAAGTGGGTTCACACTACGTGTCAACTGCATTAGTGTGGGTTTACCTAATGCCACCTCAGAGTTAAGTGCACTTGTGCTAATGCCGCCGTGATAGGGGGAAGTTCATTTCATTAACTGCTGGGGAAATGCTTTCCACACCCCTGACAGTTAACACGGTGGTGTTGCATCTAATGCACCATAGTTTCAACGCTATTGATGAATTAGGTGCAACACCCCAGCGTCCATTAGTAAAAGGGCCCCTAAGTTTGTATTAAGCAAAAATAAACACTGTTCCTTTGTTTACATTTTGACATTGAAGGGATGCAGACCTGGAAAGGGAAGAACCAGAGTTCAAGTACCCCAAAGTTGCGGAATCGGTGACCAGAAGGAAACGAAGGGTAGTGATGGTTGGAGACTCTCTTCTGGGGGGTACTGAGGCGTCCATCTGCCGACCAGACTTGATGTCCAGAGAGGTATGCTGTCTGCCTGGTGCCAAAATCCAAGATGTTACGGAGAGTTTGCCGAGACTCATCAAGCCCACTGACTATTACCCAATGTTGCTAATCCATGTTGGAACAAATGATACTGCCAGGTATATCTCGGAACGTATCAAAAGTGACTTCATGGCTCTGGGACAGAGGGTGAAGCAGTTAGGTGCACAGGTGGTGTTCTCTTCAATCCTCCCTGTTGAGGGTAAAGGCCAAGGCAGAGAGGCTCGCATCCTGGAGATGAATGCATGGCTGCGTGGATGGTGTCATCGAGAGCTTTTTGGTTTCCTAGACCATGGGATGCTGTTCCAAGGGTTGCAAAGTAGAGATGGCATCCATCTGTCCAAGAGAGGTCAACGCATCTTTGGTAGTAGACTGGCTAATCTACTGAAGAGGGCTTTAAACTAGATTCGTTGGGGATGGGTGAAGAAAGCCCCCAGGTAAGTGAAAGCCCCCAGGTAGGTGATACATTAAATACCTTTATGGAAATGGGTAACAGGGGTAACATATGGAAAGCAGTGTGTATTAATGCCCGTAGTATGGGAAATAAGATCCCTGAAGTTGAAGCTTTGGTGGGAGTGGCTGACTTGGATTTAGTGGCAGTTACAGAAACATGGTTCACAGAAAACCATGACTGGGATGTAACTATACCTGGCTATACTTTATTCAGAAAGGACAGGGTAGGAAGAAGGGGAGGAGGAGTGGCACTATATGTAAAAACTACTATTAAAGCTTTGGAATTACAGAGCTTAAAAGGGAGAGAGGAGGCATTGTGGGTTAAACTAGAAAGAGGGAAAGAGAAATTTATTTGCATTGGAGTGATATACAGACCTCCCTCACAAGAGGAAGAGGTGGACAGAGAGTTAATTGAAGACATACGCAGCATTGCTAGGAAAGGGGAAGTGCTACTGATAGGAGATTTCAATATGCTAGATGTTGATTGGCACATTCCTGCTGCAGTATCATCTAGAAGTAAGGAGATCCTGGATTCTCTACAGGGGGAACTATTCAGGCAATTGGTAACAGACCCCACACGTGAAGGGGCCATACTGGACTTGGTGCTTACCAATGGTGAAAATGTTTCTGATGTTGTAGTGGGAGATCATTTTGCATCCAGTGATCACCAGATGGTGTGGTTCAGTATTAGGACTAGGGCTGTTAGGATCCATTCCAAGGTGAGGATCTTAGACTTTAGAAAGACTAACTTTGGGAAGATGGGCCAATACCTCAGGGAGTCGTTAGTGGGATGGGAACAGCTGGGGGATGTAGAAAAACAGTGGGCAAAACTGAAAGGGGGTATTTTAAAGGCAACCAACCTTTTTGTTAAGATGGTAAATAAAGGCAAAAGGAACAGGAGACCGCTATGGTTTTCGAAGGAAGTAGCTGAAAAAGTGAAGAAAAAGAGGGAGGCCTTCATGAAATACAAGAGATCAGAGAGAGAGGAAGACAGACATCGGTATTTGGAAAAACTTAGAGAAGCAAGCAAAGTAGTCAAGAAGGCAAAGATTCAAAAGGAGGAGGAAATAGCCAATGCAATAAAATGGGGGGATAAGACATTTTTCAGATATATTAGTGAGAAGAGGAAGGGCAAAGGTGGTATTGTCAGACTCAAGGGTGCAGGGGGGGAATATATAGAAGCTGATAAGGATAAAGTGGAATTGCTTAACAAATATTTTTGTTCTGTGTTCACAGATGAAGAACCAGGAGCAGGACCTCAGAAAACACCCACAAATAAGAACAGAAGCGAGGGACATCTTGAGCAATTTTCAGAAGACTGTGTTCGTGAGAAACTAGCTCAACTTAAAGTAGACAAAGCGATGGGAACGGATGGGATACACCCTAGAATACTGAGGGAACTTGGGGACGTTCTAGCAGCTCCACTGACTGACCTTTTCAATGCCTCATTGGAGTCGGGAGTGGTGCCAAAGGACTGGAGAGAGGCTCATGTGGCGCCTTTACACAAAAGCGGAAGTAAGGATGTGGTTGAAAACTACAGGCCGGTTAGTTTAACTTCGGTGGTGAGTAAATTATTTGAAACGCTGCTGAAAGAGAAAATAGTGAGGTTTCTAGAGTCCAGCGGATTACAGGATCCGAGGCAGCATGGATTCACCAGAGGCAGGTCTTGTCAGACAAATCTGATTGATTTCTTTGACTGGGTGACCAGGGAGTTGGACCGAGGGAGAGCTCTAGATGTGGTGTATTTAGATTTCCGTAAAGCCTTTGACACTGTTCCTCACAGGCGACTTATAAACAAACTGAGCACCCTAGGGATGGACCCTAAAGTTACTGCTTGGGTTAGAAATTGGTTGGGTGGGAGGCGACAAAGAGTACAAGTAAATGGAGCTCACTCTGAGGAGATGGATGTTACCAGTGGTGTGCCCCAGGGATCTGTCCTTGGTCCGATTCTTTTTAACATCTTTGTTAGTGATATAGCGGAAGGGCTGTCGGGTAAGGTTTGCCTCTTTGCAGATGATACCAAAATCTGCAATAGAGTAGACACCCAGGAAGGTGTAGATAACATGAGGAGGGATCTAGCTAATCTTGAAGAATGGTCTAGAATTTGGCAGCTGGGATTTAATGTTAAAAAATGTAAGGTCATGCATTTGGGCTGCAGCAATCCAAGGGAGCAATACAGTATAGGAGGTGAAGTACTTTTGTCCACTAAAGAAGAGCGGGACCTAGGCGTGGTTGTGTCTGATGATCTTAAAGTAGCTAAACAGGTAGAAAAGGCGACGGCAAAAGCTAGAAGGATGCTTGGGTGCATACGGAGAGGAATGGCTAGCAGAAAAAAGGAGGTGATAATGCCTCTGTATAAGTCTTTGGTGCGACCTCATTTGGAGTATGGTGTGCAGTTCAGGAGACCGCTCCTTCAAAAGGATGTGAACAGGATGGAGTCCGTGCAGAGGGTTGCTACTAAAATTATTAATGGGCTTCATTATAAAGCATATGAGGACAGACTTAAGGATCTTAATATGTACACCTTAGAGGAAAGGCGGGATAGAGGTGATATAATTGAGATGTTTAAATACTTCCATGGCATAAATGTTCAGGGAGAGAGCCTCTTTCAATTGAAAGCAAGTTCTGCTACGAGGGGACATGGGATGAGGGTGAAGGGAGATAGATTCAGGAGTGATATGCGGAAATATTTCTTTACGGAAAGAGTAGTGGATCCGTGGAATAGTCTCCCAGTGGAGGTGGTAGAGATGAGGACAGTAACTGAATTCAAAAAAGCATGGGACCAACACAGAGGATCTCTAAAGGTAAAAAGTGGACTGTTGTAGTTGTAAAGGAAGGACAGACTAGATAGGCCATGTGGTCTTTTTCTGTCGTCATGTTTCTATGTTTCCTTAGTAGTTGGCTTAGTAACCTTAGAAGACTTTTCATACCAAGCAAGAGGGGCCCAACCTGTCGGGAACAAAGTTGTTCTTGCATCTGTCACTCATTTGGTTCTAATGTAACCACTAATGAGTACAAACTCTAAGTCATGCTACACACTCTTGATAATCCGCACATGTTCCCATTGAACTGTGAACTACGAACCAAAGAAAATGGATTCTTGGAAATGCTACAGTAAAACTAAGGTGGAAGTAAGGGTGAGATTCACAGAAACGCCATTGTGCTTCTCTCCACTATGCTGTTCTGTTCTCCTGAAGCAGCCATTAGAATGTGTTGGCGAAGCTTGAGTCAAGCACTGGTACAGCGAACACAAAAGGTTATTGAGTCTTCAACTACATTGAGCTAAGTAGCTTTTTAATTTGCACATCAAAAAATTCAAAAACATGGACTTGGTTACATAAGGACTGATGAAACAGAATTGTGGGGAATAGCCTGTGACTCATGCAGATTTAAGATGATAAAAAAGGGCATGGGCACCCCCAGCTGAGGTCCTTATTCACAAATATTTGTTGTATTACATGTTTTGTGAAGTTCCTTTTGATAATATAAGATACTGCAAGATGATGGAGTGGTGACTTTTTATGTGTGTGGCTCATCTGGTTCTGCCATATACCTGATTGGTCCCAAAAGGACAAGTTTTGATTTACCAGCATGTACCAGTAAGATCAATTTGGTATACTTCACTCTCATGTTGGCTGGACAAAATATCTAGTCAGCCAGGGGATTTCTGAGCTTTGAGAGAGCTATCCATATCTGTGCCTTTGGGTGTCATCATCCATTTGTATGTCTGATTTCTCCTAATGTCTACTAGGAATGCCTGTTACAGCCAAGCAATTTTTTCTCTTACTCCAACTTTCTCTGAGTTGTTGTGCACTTAAATAAATAATGGCAAATGTTTCTTTCAGATGTTCCAAGTTAATAGTGAAACTGAAGAATCTCAATCTTTGCTGAAGTGAGTACAACCATGTTCTGTGCAAGAATGTATTCTGTTTCTATTTGTGCAATAAATGGGGTGCAGTGGGCCTATCCTGTTAGCAACTGAGTATTTCTGCTAACCGAGTAGTCACCAGGATTGCCCCAGCTCTGCTCATGGACCATGCTGAAACTAACCTGACATTTTCAATGCAGTCTGTGGGGATATTCAGCAGCACTAATCGGTTAGTCCTACTGAATATTGGGCCGAGTGGGGTTTATGTGATTTGCAGGTCCTGCAAACTGCATAAACTCTTTTGAATATCAACTCCAAAGTTTTTACCCCTCACGTATGGAAACTGAGCAGTAACTAGTAATCTATCCAACATGTTCTGATAGCTGCAAGGAAACCATCTACTAAGTGGAAGAGATTTTCAGTCTCTTGTTTCACTAATGGTTACAACCCTTTCACATGTCCAATTTCTGCTATATTGTAATATCTCTACTATTTATGTCATCTAGGCCATTAGACATCCTCCATTAGAGTACACCTCAGTATATTAATAGCTTATCATGCTATGGTGGATAAACTTCCAGCATCTCACTGTCATGTTCATTAAGGACTTCATGCAAAATCTTAATTGCAGAAGCCTCCTGTGCCTTGGGACCTTAATCTGGTGCTGACTTCACTTTTGAAGCTGCCTTTTGTACCGTTGTTACCCACTGCTCTAAAGTTTCTTACCTGGAAAGTTCTTTCTCTAGTAGCAGTTACTTTGGCTAGGAGAATCAGTGAACCTCAGGTAGTGGTGATCTACGAAAGTGATCTACGAACCCTACACCCAATTTCATCATCACAAGGTGGTTCTCCAAACGCATCCTAAGTTTTTACCAAAGATGGTCTTAACTTTCCACATAAACGAAGAAATGATGCTTCCCGTGTTTTGTTCAAATCCATGAAAGAAAACCCTGCAGACTCTAGACTGTAAACAGGTCTTGCCTATTACCTTAACAGAACCGAGGGGGGATATTCAAAGGCAATTACACAGAATGCAGACCTGCAAACAGTGTAAATGTCGCTGATCTGGATATTCAGTGGCACCAACACGATTAGTGCTGCTGAATATTGGTAGGCGCCATCGCTACACTACCTCTACTACTGATCATTTGTATAGTGCTACAGTGCATATGCAGCGCTGTACAAAAAAATGTAACATATGGTCCCTACTCATCAGAGCTTACAATCTATTTAAGACAGACAACACAACTGCAGAGGACAAGAATACATCTAGGGGTATGGTAAGAAAACACATAGACTAAGCGGATCAGGATCCAAAAGCAGCCTCGAAGAGATGAGTTTTCAGCCTGGATTTGAAAAGGGCCAGACATGAAAACTGACGGTTAGCATTGGGGCATGTTGTGGGCATTCTGGGGTGGCACCTGCTGTTAACTGAGCAGTGGTAATATTGAGCTGCTGCCCAATTTAGCGACACATGGGTAAAGTAAGGCACAGCAAATACTGGCCATACTTTACCCGTGGAAGCTAACCAGGCAGCGACTCAATATCGCCACTGCCTGGTTAACTTACGGATTCTGCAGTGACCACGAATGTTCAATGCCAGTGGCCAGATATGAGGTTTCATCCTCATATTCATGGACATCGCCTCTGCCTTTGATACAGTCAACTACAATCTCCTTCTCACCTGCCTGCATCAAAAAGGCATAAGAAACCTAACCCTAGACTGGTTCAAATCATACCTATCTGACCAGCAGCAACAAATCCACATAGATAACAAATCATCTATACCATTCCAACAGACACAAGGAGTCCCACAAGGATCATCCCTTTCGGCCCTACTCTTCAACATATATAGTCAGCCAATCTGTGCTATTATTCAATCGTTCAACGTACTCTATCACAGCTATGCCGATGAATTGTTGCTGTACACCCCATTCCTCATAGACAGCCCTGACTACTCTTCTATAGCAGAATGCTTCAATGCAGTATCAGATTGGCTTGTGACCCACAATCTGATGGTCAACAGCAAAAGGTTGGAGGTACTATTCATAACTAAAGACCCCACATTGACCCCGCCAACCTCTCTCAGGATGAAAGATTTCGACTTCTTAACCAAACAAGAAGTTTGTTATCTGGGAATCACAATAGACCAACATCTGAATTGGGAGGCCCACATTCAAAATATCTCCAAAGCAATCTACCATAAGCTGAGAACCCTCCGGCACCTACGCCTTCTCCTCGAGTCCTCAGACTACCGCTCGGTAGCTCAAGCCCTCATCCTCCCTCACTTAGACTACTCCAACATCATCTTCCATGGTATGTCAAAGAACACCCTCCAACCATTACAATTTGCCATGAACACAGCTGCCCGAACAATCCTGTTTGCATCCAGATATGACCACATCACTCCTCTATTGATTCAGCTTCACTGGCTCCCCATAGCAAGTCACCTGATCTACAAAGCCCTACTACTCACTTTTTCAAGGCCCTTCACGGAATGTCTGCAACCTCTCTCACGAAGCTCATACAACGGTCGCCAGAGACCAAAACTAGGAGATCATGCATGGTAAACTCTCTCGTCATCTCCTCAGCAGTAAGATCTTGCACCCAATTGAACAGGAATCGTGCATTTTCTCTATTTGCACCAGCTCAATGGAATGCATTACCCCCAGTGATATGAGCCATCCCAGACCTTACATATTTTAGGAAGGCATTAAAGACATACCTTTTCCAACTAGCTTATAACCAGCCACCCTAAACTAGTCCTATGTTCAGCCGATAGCTTTCGCTGAACACTTAGCTGCCACCCTTGAAAATGCCAAGCTGATGCAAATTGCAATTCAATGTTCACTTTTAACCGTTCATGATAATGCCAATTTGATGTAAATTTGTTCATGTTAATTCCAAATTGATGTAAATTTGTTCTATGTAACCTGTTCTATGTAAACCAGTTTATTGTTCATGTGTTATATGTAAACCAGTTTATTATTCATATGTTATATGTAAACCGCACTGATCCGAAAAAGCGCGGTATATAAAAACAAACAAACAAACAAATAAATAAATATATCTGGGGTTAGACTTCAGCACTAGCAACCATCGCTGAATATCTACCTCCCCCCTCCCCCCTCCTTCCGAGTCTTTAAGGAAGTCCACACAACTTTTCATTTCCTTTGATCCTGACATAACAGTTGCAAAAAGTACTTTAGCAAATTGGCTGGCTTCTTGATACCTTCAGTGAATTGACTTATATGTTTGATTTTTAGGAAGTTACTGAAAGCAATATTGTTTAACAAGACTTTTGATGATTTTAGTAGGCCATAATTATATTTTATTGCATAGGTTTCTATGTGTGTTTATATCTGTATATGATCGTACACTTGATCATAATCACTGAAGACATTGAATCAGCAGGCTATAAATATTTTTTTATTTAAATCTGTTATCAACAAAAGTGTGCTCTTCTCAGCTCCAAAATGATGTTTCAGCAGATTAGAGCTGTGCAATACAATGGTTCTCCTAAAGTCTACCTTACTAGATACAATCTGCAAAGCTGCTACATGGTCCTCCCTTCACACTTTTATTGTGCTTTACTGTTTGGACCAATCCAGCTTTGATCAAGAGATACTGGCTGATCTGGCCCAGCAACTTAGCACTTTAATGTGGGCTACACTTAAGACAGAGGCAATATGAAAATGTGGACCGCCATAAGCTTGGGAGTCATCCACTTCTGTGATTGATTCAATCCTGCTTGTAGACAGAAAAAGCAATATTGCTTACCTGTAACAGATGTTTTCTGTAGACAGTAGGATTGATAAGGCCTACAATAGTTCCACCTCCAGGAGAGTTGTCTGTATTTTTGAATTTTGGAACAAACTGAGGAGCTGAGGAAACCGCTGCATGTAGGAAGGGCCACACATGTTCAGATTTACATTTTGAACTGTGGAAGAACAGTTCCATCCCAGCACCATCACAGGACATCACCTACTTATGTGCCTTATCAATACTGCTGTCTGTGGAACATACCTTTCACAAGTGAGCAACATTGCTTTATCCAGCTATTCATATTAATAGGCTGGATTTTATTTTACTATGTATTTTCTTAAGTTTATTGTCATGTAAGTGTCATATTTATCTGCCTGATTTTAAAGATAGTACCACCCATTAAAATAATCATATTATATTAGCCTTTTTTCAGTGTATATTGTTGTACTCCCTTTTCATTAGGGACCTTCTCCGTAGACATAATGGGGTTCATCTGTAGAGGCTATAGTACAGAAGTACTCCATTGACTGACTGCAATTTCTGGAATCAGGTTCTTGGGGTGGGAACTGCAATAGCCAGGAAGTTCGGCTAATCCCCTACTCTCTTCTTGCAGTCCATTCAGAAATGATGCACACATCTTGATGTGTTTATTCTGAACCAGATTATTAGGTTTCTCCGTGGACAAGTAGGAATGAGTCTTCACGTATGGGTGACATCCCCAATGGAGCTCCCCGCAGGAACACTCCCCAACTTTTATTGGAAGCTTTTGGGATGCTCCACCATGCCTGCATGCCTCTTTCCTGCCTGCCACTATGGCACCATTTTGATTCAGTCTTTTTTTTTTTCCAGTTTAAATTTCTTTTATTGAGAAATTCAAAGAAAATTACAGGTATCCCACAAATACTATCAAAGAAGATACAAAGAAAAGCAAAACAGGATATCCATAATATAGTCCACATCAAGGGAAGCATGCAAATAAAGGAGAAGATGCTAACTCAATAATCAAACTCTTTTTCAAACTATCTGCTGTCAAGAAATTAACACAGACGATAACTTAAGAAGCCAGCACACCATTGGATAGAAGAAAAGATTCCAATGCCAATGTCTCCAGAAAAACAAACTTAGTGCCCTTAAAAGTAACTATGCATTTGCAAGGAAATTTGAGGAAAAACATGGCACCAAGAGCCAAGACGTGTGGCTTCAACCCCAAAAAAGCCCTACGACGTAGCTGAGTTTTCCTGGAGACATCGGGGAAAATACTAACCTTCTCTCCACAAAAAACAGATGCTTTATTTGAAAAATATAAACGCATTACAGCATTTTTATCAACTTCCGAGGTAAAGGACACCAGAAGGGTAGCTGTAGTTGGAATGTTGACTCGATATAATCAAAAATATTCAAAGACTCCTGAGATATAACTGGGGCTAAGCCAGCAGAAGCACCTGCTGGAGAAGCCCCTTTAGGAGGAATATAAAACAACTTAGTCACAGACGGCTTATTATCTTCTTGATATCCCAAAATATCTACCAAGTACTTATCAAATAGAATTTGAGGAGATATAAACCGAGTGTGAGGAAAATTTAAGCACCTCAAATTCAAAGCACGCAGACTATTTTCCAATAACTCTTGTTGAGTATGGAGAATAAGGCTGTCTTTCATAAAGGACAATGAAGAATTTTGTAACACAGTACAATGAGCTTCCAACTTCTGGCATCTTTCCCCCAGGGTATCGATCTGAGAATCATGTTGAGCAAATTTTACTACAGAGTCTCTAGTAAAGTCTGACATTTGCGAAACGACGGAATTCAATGAAGACTCTATCCTAGTAAGAACCTTCCACACATCTGAAAGGGAAACGTCCTGTGAAACCACTGGCAAAATAGAAACACCGTCCCGTTGTGCCAAAGCAGAACTCTCCGGGGCCGACAGGATCCGAGGTAGTGGAGCTCTCCCGGAAACCAACGAAGACCCAGAGGCAGATATAAAAGGTGCAGAGTGCATTTGCAAGGGCACATCATTCCTCAAAGGAGAGGAAGTCACAGGAACGGAATCTAGAATGGCAGCAGAGGGGGAAGAGATACTAACCCCCAAAGATAAGGAGGAGCCATTACTGGGGAGCTGAGTCGGAGTTGCAGCAACAACCTCCCCCTCTTTACTATTCAATGCAACAAGATGTCGATCCATCGGGCCAGAGGTCTTTACAGCTTTAGTAGGGTTTTCAGTACTCACATTTAGAGGTCGTTTCCTCCGTCTACCCATTCTGCAATACCACAAGCCAGCTCCCGAGCTCCTCGAGCGCCAAAGGAGCGCATAAGGAGCAAGCCCCTCGATAATGCGCCCCTTTAGAACGCGACCGCTATCGCGTACCGCTTAGCGATCGAGCTTTAAACCCCCTTAGATGACGTCAGGGTTAGGCGCCGCCGAGGTGGAACGTGCACTCCAACGCCGTCAGGAGGAACACAAGCGGAGCACAGTGGTGAGCAGCAACCTCCTCTCCTCACACGCTCCTCATCTTTTTTTTTTAAACATGGAGCCCCACCGACACCTTCCAGATACGTCTGTTTGTAAACCTCTGTTTTTAACCTCACGGGTTTTTTTCTTCTCTGGGTTTTCATCGTAGTCTCCTGCTGTCACAGTTCTCCACTCCCTTTTACTTTTCTTCCTTTGATCATTCATTTTATTCTTGCCATGGGAAATAAGATCCAAGATGTTGAGGCTTTAATGAAAGAGGCTGACTTGGAATTAGTGGCAGTTATGGAAACATGGTTCTTGAACAACCATGACTGGGATGTAATTATACCGGGCTATACTTTATTTTCCAGGAATCCGAGATGTTATGGAGAGTTTGCTGAGACCCATCAAACCTACTGACTATTATCCAGTGTTGCTCATCCGTATCAGCACAGATGATACTGCTAGGTATTAGTCTGAGTGTATCAAAAATGACTTTATGGCTCTGGGACAGATGGTGCAGCAGATAGGTGTGCAGGTGGTGTTATCTTCAATCCTCCCTATTGAGGGTAAAGGCTGAGGCAGAGAAACTAGCATTCTGGAGATGAATGCATGGCTGCGTGAATGGTGTCATCGAGAGCGTTTGGTTTCCTGGACCATGGGATGATGATCCAAGGGCTGCACAGCAGAGATGGCGTCCATCTATCCAAGAAGGGTTGAAATATCTTCCGCAACAGACTGGCTAACCTACAGAAGAGGGCTTTAAACTAGATTCATTGGGGATGGGTGAAGAAAGCCCCCAGGTAAGTGAGACATTAAATACCTCTGTAGAAATGGGTAAAAGGGGCAACATCTGGAAAGCAGTGTGTATAAATGCCCATGGCATGGGAAATAAGATCCCAGATGTTGAGACTTTAATTAAAGAGGCTGACATGGTTTTAGTGACAGTTACGCAGACATGGTTCATCAACAATAATGACTGGGATGTAATTATACCAGGTTATATTTTATTCAGGGAACAGGGTAGTAAGAGGTGGGGGGGGAGGAGTGGCACTATATGTAAAAAATAATATTAAAGTTATATAATTACAGGGTTTAAAAGGGAGGAGGCACTGTGGGTAAAACTAGATAGAAGGGGAAATCCATTTGTTTTGGTGTGATATTGCGATGCTTCTGCTTGAGCCCAAGAGCTTACAAGCAGGAAACAGCCTTAT
This sequence comes from Ichthyophis bannanicus, assembly GCA_033557465.1. NCBI lineage: Eukaryota > Metazoa > Chordata > Amphibia > Gymnophiona > Ichthyophiidae > Ichthyophis > Ichthyophis bannanicus. The sequence goes on from CM066032.1 coordinate 342,489,515, forward strand.
GTTGTCCACTTTTGAATAAAGCTTTCCTTGTTGTCACCAGAAGTATTCTGGGACTTGTAGTTAGTTTATTCTTTAAGGACAAATTGTAGTTGTGAGTCGGTGGTTCAAGACAGCAAGAAAATTTATTTTGTGGGGATTTCCAGGGCATTTAAGCTCAATACACAAACAAGGCAAAAAGGATGCTTCTCCAACATAAAGGATAAATCAGGTAACAGAGAATGACGTAACAAAAACCTCTTTTCACTGTTCAGCTGTTCTTATTCCCACAAGCTTACACCGAGGACTGCCTCGTGTGGTCATTCAACAGAAATACAGATAAACTTGCAACAGCTGTGATTTTCTTTTCTCAAAGCAAACTTCTAAGCACTGCTTCTTAGCTTCAGAAGGCAATTAAGCTTAGTAAAACACAGTATTAGCTTTCCTTAATTCTAAGCAGGTACTGCACTTATTCTCTATATTGTTTCACAGTCTCTCAGCTCAGTTCAATAATGCAGACTCTTCTTTTAAACACAATGAGCAATCCATTGGTACAGGTTCACACTCAGAGCTTAGCAAACAAGAATCTATTTGCATTCCTTCTATGGCATCAGGATATATGGTATCTCTATCAAAGTTACAAACTCTCCCAGACTTTCTCTCCTTTAGAAATTCCTGGAACTGATTCCACAGCAATTCAGTTTGTAAAGGCACAGTTGTATTAGGGGAGTGAACTTTTCCTTCAGCAAACAACTCTCTCAGTGCTTCTAGCTTTGAAGTCTCAGCTGTTCTGCTTTTATCAGGGCTATGACTTTTCCCATACGTAAAACTTTCCACCCACCTCTTAGCAGTAGGCGGTGAGGGCTCTGCTTCCTGGACCTTAGCAATAGCAAACTGTTTCTCTGTTGATTTCTCAGCTCTGAAACTGCTGGCTTTACCTTGGGAATGGTTCCTCAGACAAGCGCTGATTTCTTTCTTCCTGGGATCCTCCAGGCTCTGAAATTCAGCCTCCTTTATGTCCTTCTCCAGGCCCTCTTAGGTAGCTGCTTTCCTGGGAGTTTTCTTCTTTCTTTCTCCTCCAGCTATGCTCAGCCTTGCTCTTTCTGTTGTCCTTTGGCTTCCTCCTTCCCTCCTTTTGCTCTGCTCGTGGTTTTAAGAACCCTTGGCTGCTAGGCACTCCCTGTTCTCTGCACCTGTGTGACCAATCATCAGGCAAGCTTGTCTCCACCCCTGAGCTAGGGCGTGGCCTGACCTTAGCAGGGAGCTGGGTTTTTTTCTGATCTGGCTTGCAAGTCTTATGCACAAGTGAACTGTCATTCATTTCAAAGGGGAAACTAGGATTTTCTTCCACTTCCGTGTCTTCTTGGGAGCTTTCATCACTACAATATACGTATCTCCTTCACAGGAAGAAGAAGTGGGGAGAGATTTAATAGAAGACGTATGCAGTATTGCCATGAAAGGAGAATTGCCACTAACAGGTAATTTCAATATGCTGGATGTTGACTGGCAAATCCCTGCTGCAGTGTCATCTAGGAGTAAGGAGATCCTAGATTCTCTACATGGAGAACCATTCTAGCAAATGGAAACAGAACCCACACATGAAGGGGCTATACTTTGTTTGATGCTTACCAATGGGGAAAGTGTTTCTGATGTCATAATGGGAGATCATCTCACATCCAGTGATCACCAGATTGTGTGGTTCAGTAATAGGGCTAGGATTGATAAAATCCATTCAAAAGTGAGGTAGATATTTGGAAAACGAACTTTGACAAGATGGGGCAATATCTCAAGGAGTCATTAGCGGGATGGGAACAGCAGGGGGATGTGGAAAAGCAATGGGCAAAACTGAAAGGGGATATTTTAAGAGCAACAAACCTTTTTTGTTAGAAAGTTAAATAAATGCAAAAGGAAAAGGAGGCTACTATGGTTCTCAAAAGAAGTAGCTGAAAAAGTGAAGAAAAAGAGGGTGGCCTTTGTAAAATACAAGAGATCACAGAGAGAGGGCGACAAGCATCAATATTTGGAAAAACTTAGAAAAGCTAGGAATGTAGTCAGGAAAGCAAAGATACAAAAAGAAGAAGAAATAGCCCATGCAATAAAGTGGGGGGATAAGACATTTTTCAGATATGTTAGTGAGATGAGGAAGTGCAAAAGTTGTATTGTCAGACTCAAGGGTGAAGAGGAGGCATATGTAGAAGTTGATGAGGATAAAGCGGAATTGCTTAGCAAATATTTTTTTTCAGTGTTAACAGATGAAGGGTCAGGAGCAGGACCCCAGAAAACATCCAGAAGTAGTCACAGAGGTGAAGGGAATCTTGAATGATTTTCAGAAGACTGTGTTCGTGAGGAACTAGCTAAACTAAAAGCAGACAAAGCGATGGGTTCAGATGGGATACATCCGAGAATATTGAAGGAACTTGGAGACGTTCTAGTGGTTCTACTGATTGACCTTGTCAGTGCTGCTTTAGAGTTGGAATGGTCCCAGAGGATTTGAGAAAGACACATATAGTCCCTTTACACAAAAGCAGAAGTGAGGGTGAGGTTGAGAACTACAGGCCAGGTTAGTCTAACCTCTGTGGTGAGTAAATTATTGGAAATGATGCTAAAACAGAGGATGGTGAGGTTTCTGGAGTCCAATGGATAGCAGGATCCAGGGCAGCATGGGTTTTCCATAGGCAGGTCTTGTCAGGGAAATCTGTTGATTTCTTTGACTGAGTGACTAGGGAGTTGGACCAAGGGAGACTCTTAAATGTGGTGTACTTAGATTACAGTAAAGCCTTTGACACCGTTCCGCACAGGGGACTTATAAACAAACTGAGCACCCTAGGGATGGACCCTAAAGTGACTACTGACTGGGTTAAAAATTCGTTGAGTGGGAGGCGACAAAGGATACAGGTAAATGGAGCTCATTCTGAGGAGAAGGAACTTACTAGTGGTGTGCTGCAGGGATCTGTCCGATTATTTTTAACATCTTTGTTAGTGATATTGTGGAAGGGCTGTCAGGTAAGGTTTGCCTCTTTGCAGGTGATACTAAAATCTGCAGTAGACACCCAGGAAGGAGTAGATAACATGAGGAGGGATCTAGCTAAGCTTGAGGAATGGTCAAGAATTTGGCAGCTGAGATTTAATGCTAAAAAATTCAGGGTCATGCATTTGGGCTGCAGAAATCCAAGGGAGTGGTACAGTATAGGGGGCGAAATACTTCTGTCCATGAAAGAAGAGTAGGACCTGGGCATGATTGTTTCTGATGATCTTAAAGCAGCTAAACAGGTAGAAAAGGCAACAACGAAAGCCAGAAAGATGCTTGGGTGCATAGGGAGAAGGAATGACCAGGAGAAAAAAGGAAGTGATAGTGCCTGTGTATAAGTCTCTTGTGTGACCTCATTTGGAGTATTGTGTGCAGTTCTAGAGATACTTTCAAAGGGATATAAACAGGATGGAGTCAGTGCAGAAGGTGGCTACTGAAATGGTTAGTGGTCTTTGTTATAGAGCATATGGGGACAGACTTAAAGATCTTATATGTATATGTTAGAGGAAAGGCAGAATAGAGGAAATATGATAAAAATGTTTAAATACCTCTGTGGCATAAATGCAAAGCAAGCTCTGCTACAAGGGGACATAGGATGAGGGTGAAAAGGGATAGACTCAGGAGTAATATGTGGAAGTATTTCTTTATGAAAAGAGTGGTAGATGTGTGAAATACTCTCCCAGTGGAGGAAGTACAGTATCTGAATTCAAGAAAGCATGGGACAAACACAGAAGATCTATGAAGGAAAAAGGGGACTATTGTCATTGATATGGAGGGCAGACTAAATAGTCAATCAAACAAACCACAATGCAAAAATTTTTCTTATATGTTAAAATACTTTAAAATATGAAAACAATATTTCACATAATATATATATCAAATACATATATGCTTACATATAGCACAAAATTACTGGTGTGTTATAAAAATATATTTTATTACTATTATCAAAATCTATGTAACATATCACTAATAACACCAATATCACTTTACATACAATAAATACAATATCACAATGTCACAATAACACCTGTTTATGAAATCATAATATGCCAATACATACACCTAGGTTTCACATAAGTTTCCACACAATTACCCACTTAGAGTAACCCAAATGTTTCATTAATTATTCTCAACCATCTCTACCAATTGTTCAAATTTAATCTTCATTATATTTATATCTCAACCACAATCATAATCTAAGTATACTCAGCTACATTCAGCTGGATAACTCTCAACCAATGTAAATCTCAAAGACATATGTAGATCCCTCAAATAAATATGTAGATCCAACCATCGATTATGGTGAAGTTTTCCCGGAACTATTGAATATATCTGCGCGATATCACAGCCTCAAAAGCCAATCGTTGCAAAACCATGGCAAATAGAAATATCTCCAAAGAACAACACTTCATCAGGGTTGCAGGCTTAAAAACGTAGAGTCACTTGAACTCACTCAAAAAATATTGAGAAGAGGAATCAAAGACATAGAGGCGATCGCATAACCATTCAATAGAATCCATGCGGTTGCCATCCATTTGATCGAGTTACCGAGATCGTGGTAGTTTCCCTGAAGAAGCCGCTAATCCGGTGAAACTATGATTTATGGTGCTTTCATGCATTTCGGTGAACAACCGCACGGATTCTATTGAGTGGTTATGCGATCGCCTCTATGCCTTTGATTCCTCTCGGAGTCCAATGTGCCCTCAAGATCTAGAAGGGTATCGGTGCATCATCGCTCCCGATCCCCTCAAAGCAGGAGAGTAATCCAGGCAGAGACTCAGAAGTAATGTGACTTCCTCTCTGAGTCTGACTCAGAAGACTGGGTCACCGATGTGGAATTGGAGGATTTGTCAGAGGGCAGGCCCCCTGAGTTCTCATCGAACCCTTCTCCTCCTCATGAGTGGCACAAGTCCCCTCCTGAGGACATAACATGCCAAGAGTTTGAGGGATATGGCCAAGGCCATTCCATTTTTTTTGGAGACTGAGAATGAGCCCAGTGCGGAAGAGTTGGAGATCTTATAATACTCCTCGGCTCCTAAGGAACTGGTGACAGTACTCATGCACCATATCCTTTAGAGGGTACAGATGAAAATATGGGAGAATCCCCTCCCTTTACCTCTGGTTAGTAGAAGGCTTGACTCCATGTACAGAGTTCAGAAGGCTCCAGATTCGAGAAGACTGAGGTTCTGCACCATCTGCATTAAAGAGAATCAAGAGTACCAAGACTCATTTCTTGGCGGCCCCAGGTAGGGAGGCTTAGACATTGGACTCTTTAGGGAGAAGATGTTTCCAGAGTTCTATGCTTGTTGCCCACGTGATCTCATAACAGCTCTGCATGGGCATGTTCTTGAAGAACATCATGTGCAACTTGGCTGATTTGGCTCAGTTCTTCCCTCCAGAGAAACTGGATTGGTGTTGTTCCCACAGCAAGGACTGCTCAAAGTTCATGGTCCAAGTGACCTAGGATATCTTTGAGACAGCATCCAGGAATGCTGCCATGGGTATTGGTGCCTGTAGATTCACTTGGGTGCAATCGTCAGACCTGAAACAGTCAGTGCAAAACAACTGGCAGATGATCCATGCCACGGAGATAGTCTGTTCGGGGAACAGGTCAAACAGAAAGCTGGCCATATCGAAAAGCAGCATGTTACTTTTAATAGGCTCTCCAGGTGCATGTCTGACCATGCCTCTTATCGTAGGAGGTACCAGGGTTGAAATCAGAAAACGACCTATTACCCTCACAGGCATAGGTACTTTCCTGGGCCCCAGACCAGCTCAAGCAGGCTCCTCATTAGCAACAATGATGCGAGAAGCCTCAAAAGGCCCAGCCGGCTCCTCAGCCAAAACCTGGGATGGGGTTTTGACTGGTTCCTGCAGAGCATAGCCAGTCTTCCAACAACCACCGTAGAAAACCCTTCAGACGGGAGAAGGCTCATTCTTTGTTTTTGCACAAAGGTGCCCCCTTGTAGCCTCAGACTCAGGGTTCTATAGATTGGCGAAAGTGGTTATAAGCTACTTTTATTGGAACTACCACTAAATTGCTTCCCAAGGGAGCATCATCTCGACCCTCTGCATCAGGAACTGCTTCAGAGAGAAATCGCTGCCCTCTTGTCAGATTTTGCGATTGAGCTCATGCCACCAGAGCAAAAAGGTCAAGGGTTTTATTCCAGGTACTTCCTGTTCCCCAAGAAAATGGGGGGGGGGGGGATACTATCCCATCCTAGAACTAAGAGGTCTGAACCTGTACTTGGTGAGAGAAATTCAGAATGATTTCTCTAGACAACCTGTTTCCTTACTTTCAAAAAGGAGATTTGTCTATGCTTCCTTGATCTCAGGGATGCTTACACCTACATACATCTTGCTCAGAGGAAGTTCCTGTATCTCCATTTCATCCTGGGGGAGCAACACTTCCAGTACAGAGTATTTCTATTTGGCCTGGCTTCAGTACCTCGTATCTTCACAAAGTGCCTCATGGTAGTAGCTGCTTACCTCCAAATGCTGGGAATGTTTGTCTTCCCCTATCTGACGATTGGCTGATCAAGAGTGCCACTTTGGGAGGAGTCCAAGAATCAACACAATTGACCATTCGTGTGTTGGAATTACTAGGGTTCTTGGTAAATTATCCCAAATCCCATCTTTAGCGCATCCAACATTTGGAATTCATTGGAGCCCTGCTCGACATGACTCAGATGAGAGCCTTCCTACTGCACGACCAACTTCTCAAATTGACAGCACTGGTGCTGGAAGTTCAAGTGAGTCAGCAAGTAACAGCTCACAAGGTGCTGACTGTACTAAGCCACAGGGCCACTACAGTGCAGGTCTCACCCTTGGCATGCCTCCAGATGAGGCAGGCTCAGTGGACTATGAGGACTCAACAGACCGAGGACTCAGGGGCTCATGTGTGTATCAGTGCCCTCTCATTTAGTCATTACAGTGGTGAAGAGTCCACCACAATTTTCTCAAGGGTCTTCTTTTCCAAATTGCTCCAACCCAAAAAGTTCTGATGACAGACGCATTCAAGCTGAGGTGGGAGCTCATCTCGATGGATTGCACACCCAGGGCAATTGGCCCATCCAAGAAAGTCTCCATCAGATCAACGTCTTGGAACTAAGAGCAGTGACAAATGCTCTAAGGGCTTTCTGAGATCGACAGGCCAACCAAATTGTTCTGATTCAGATCGACAATCAGGTTGCCATGTTCTACATCAACAAGCAGGGAGGAATGAGTTAATACCTCTTTTGTTGGGAAGCAGTCAGGTTGTGGATGTTCAGCATCGTGCACGGGATGAATCTGAGAGCCACATACCTGCCAGGCGAGCAAAACACTTTGTCAGACAGGCTTAGTCGAGTCCTCCAGCCACATGAGTGGATGCTGGCCAGAGAGGTTGGGACTCACATCTTTAAAGAATGGCACACCTCATTGATGGATCTGTTCCCCACCCTGCAGAATGCTGAGGTGGATCAGTTCTGCTGCAGAGTAAGATCACACAGCAGACTCTCGTCAGATGCTTTCCTCTTTCACTAGGAGGGAGGGTCTTCTGTATGCTTATCCTCCAATACCTCTCATTGTAAAGACCCTCCTGAAGCTCAAAACAGATGGTGGCATGATGGTTTTCACTGCCCCTTGCTGACCCAGACAGCCATGGTTTACTCTCTTGCTACAGCTCTCCAGTCAAGAGCTGCTATGGCTTGTCCATGCACTCGATCTTATAACGCAGGAAGGTTAGATGATGATGCGCCCCAACTTCTGACCCTTGGTCTTCACGGTATGGATATTGAGAGGCTAATGTTGTCTGAGCTCAACCTGCTGAAGGATCTTGCAAGTGGAAGAGGTTTCCTGTCTGGTGTGAGGGCCAGGCTCTAGATCCTTTCATCTGTTCCACACAAAACCTGTTTGAATATCTTCTACATCTCTCCAAATCTGAACTTGTCCAACTCCGTCAGGGTCCACCTCAGTGCAATTGGAGCATATCATCAAGGTGTTGAAGGAAAGTCCATCTCGGACTTTAGTTGTTCATTTTATGTGAAGATTGCTTCTCTTGAAGCCTCCCGCAGTTTCTTGGGACCTCATTGTGGTTCTTGCGCAGCTCATGAAAGTTCCTTTTTAGCTGCTCATTTCCTGTCCTCTGAAATTCTTGACCTGGAAGGTGTTGTTTCTGGTGGTAGTTGTCAGCATACATCAGCATGACATTATGCCTAGCATAGATGTCATGGCTTTTTCCCAGACCTTGGATTTCAAGCAGCTTTGTTACTCTGGTGATGTCAGTCTCCAAACTTAATGAGGGTAGTTTACAAGATGAGATTAGCTCTGACCCCCTGGTGATGTCAGTCTCTGGGCCTGATGAGATTGGTCTGCAGCCCCTCCTTGCTAAATCAAGTGACAGCAGACCTCAAACAAACCAAATTATGACAAGGGGAGGTGCTGAAGATTTTTGTGTCCTTTCTAGAGAGGTGGAAACTGGTGTTGCCCACTGTACTTGAGTGATGTTTAATGAGTAGAACACTGGCTTGTCCTGTATGGAACAGAAACTCAGGATGACCAGATCCTTTCCTTCCGGGAAAGGTGGGGGTATTTCTTGATAGCGATATACCCCACCTGTGGAGATAGCCCAGCCAATCGTGCATATTCGGATGATAGTTCCTGTAATGAGACTTGGGTAGAAGAGAGCAGATACAAGAACAACAGGAAACCGAGACATAATAAAAGCTAACTTGTTTCACTCTACTAGGGAGTAAACTAGTGCTCCCCACTTATACTATGCAACAACAAAAAATAATTTTTACTACTTATTTACATAACTATTAGATACATGTCCAGTATCTAGGATACATCAACTATACAGCAGAAGTAAATAGTTCCCATCTGCAAGCAACTTTTGCTCAGAAAGCAGCTGTCCGTGCTGTCTTCAGGTGGTATCTGAAAACAAAGACTGATACAACACATATTACCCATATGGTTTCAACTGGGTGATGTGTTTCCAATACTGCTGGTTGTCGGGCATTAGGATTTGGTATAGGCTTGGGCCTAAGGTATCAGTAACTAAGTATGGTCCTTCCCACTTTGCAGTTCCAAAGGGGGGGTTTGGTCTAGGTCTCAGAATCATCACTTTACTCCCAACCTTGAGGGGCCTTAAATCAGAACCTTTTGCATGTACCTCCTGCAAATAATCTCTAGCATTTTCTGTGTTAGCTAGCACAGTGGTCTGAATTTCTTTTAGATGTTCTTGCAGGGATTTCACCCACTCATTGGTGAGAATTACAGTCTGGTCCTCTGGAAGAAAAGGATGCAGCATATTTTCCCACCGTTGCATTGGCCTTCCCATTAAGGCTTCATAGGGTGCGAAACCTGTGGATTTACAGCTATTAGCTTTGATACGCATAAGGACTAAAGGGAGCACCAGATCCCAATTTTTCCCAGTCAGATTAAGCATAGGGCTGAGATGGGCCTTAATTGTTTGATTCATTCTTTCTACCTGCCCTGCTGTCTGTGGATGGTACGGAATGTGGAGTTGTTGTTCTATGCCTAGAAAATCAAACAATTCCTTGATGAGCTGAGAAACAAATGCAGGACCATTATCAGAATGAATAGTCTTGGGAATGCCCCAGCATGTAAAAAATTGCATAGTTAGGATTTCTGCAGTGGTTCGAGCAGTTTGATCTGGGACAGGGAATGCTTCTACCCAATAAGAAAAGGAATCAACAACAGTGAGCAAAAATCTATTTTTCCTAGCTGTTAACGGAAGAGGGCCCACATGATCTATTTGCAATCTCTCAAATGGGCCACGAGGAGGTGCTGTCATTAACTGTCCCCTTCTCATAAGAACATAAGAACATAAGATATGCCATACTGGGTCAGACCAAGGTCCATCAAGCCCAGTATTCTGTTTCCAACAGTGGCCAATCTAGATCATATGTACCTAGCAGTTTCCCCAAGGGACACAGGTTCCACAATGCTTGTATTGGTTCAAGCATTGATATCCTGGGTCCCTTCTTAATAATGGCTTATGGACCTTTCCTCCAGGAACTTGTCCAAACCTTTTTTAAACCCAGCTACACTAACAGCCTTTACTACATCCTCCGGTAACAAATTCCAGAGTTTGATTACACGTTGAGTGAAAAAATATTTTCTTTTATTAGTCTTAAATAGTTTACCCTGTAGCTTCATTGCATGTCCCCTAGTCTTTCTATATTCTGATAAGGTAAACAATCGATCTACGTTTACCCGTTCCACTCCGCTCATTAATTTATAGACTTCTATCATATCTCCCCTCAGCCGTCTCTTTTCCAGGTTAAAGAGCCCTAACCTTTTTAGCCTTTCTTCATAGGAGTATCCTTCCATCCCCTTTACCATTTTGGTGGCTCTTCTCTGAACCTTTTCTAATAACTCTATATCCTTTTTAAGATACGGCGACCAGAATTGCACACAATATTCAAGGTGCGGTCTCACCATGGAACGATATAGAGGCATTATAATATCCTTTGTTTTATTTTCCATTCCTTTCCTTATCATACCTAGCATTCTATTTGCTCTCTTGGCCGCCGCTGCACACTGGGCCGAGGGTTTTAACATGGTATCCACAATGATGCCTAAATCTTTTTCCTGGGTGGTGGTTCCTAATGTGGAACCTTGCATCGTGTAACCATAGTTTGGGTTGTTCTTCCCTAGGTGCATAACCTTGCACTTGTCCACATTAAATTTCATCTGCCATTTTGATGCCCAGTCTTCCAATTTATCAAGATCCTCTTGCAATTTTCCACAATCCTCTTGGGTTTTAACAACTTTAAATAGTTTTGTGTCATCTGCAAATTTGATAACCTCACTCGTTATTCCACTTTCCAGGTCATTTATGAATATGTCAAAAAGCAGCGGACCCAGCACAGATCCCTGGGGTACACCACTATTCACCTTTCTCCATTGGGAAAATTGGCCATTTAGCCCTACCCTCTGCTTTCTATCTTTTAACCAGTTCCTGATCCACAATAGTACACTGCCTCCTATCCCATGACTCTTTAGTTTTGCCAAAAGTCTCTCATGAGGGACCTTGTCAAAGGCTTTCTGAAAGTCCAGATACACAATATCAACCGACTCACCTTTGTCCACCTGATTATTCACTCCTTCAAAAAACATAACAGATTAGTAAGACAAGATCTTCCTTGTCTAAAGCCATGTTGGCTGTCTCTCATTAGTTCATGACTATCTACATGCTGAGTAATTTTATTCTTTATGATGGTTTCTATCATTTTTCCCGGTATTGACGTCAGGCTCACCGGTCTGTAGTTTCCCGGATCACCCCTGGAACCCTTTTTAAAAATTGGTGTTACATTGGCGATCCTCCAATCTTCAGGTATTAGAGATGATTTTAATGATAGTTCACAGATTACTAATAGCAGGTCTGCAATCTCATATTTCAGTTCTTTCAATACCCTTGGATGTATACCATCCGGCCCAGGTGATTTGCTACTCTTCAGCTTAATAGTAATACATCTTCTCGATGTATCGATATTTCCTTCAATTCTTCTGCACCTTTAAATACCACTTCAGTCATGGGTAACATCCCTACATCTTCCTCAGTAAAGACTGAAGCAAAGAATTTGTTCAGTCTCTCTGCTATCGCCTTGTCGCCTCTTAGTGCTCCTTTAACCCCTTTATCATCTAATGGACCAACTGACTCTCTCACAGGTTTTTTGCTACGAATGTACTTGAAAAGGTCTTTACTTCGTGTTTTTGCTTCTGCAGCAAGCTTTTTCTCAAATTCTCCCTTTGCCTGCCTTATCAATGCCTTGCATTTGACTTGCCAGTGCTTGTGCTGTTTCCAGGTTTCGTCGTTTGGCTCTTTTTTCCATTTCCTGAAAGATGCTTTTTTGGCAACAACAGCCTCTCTGACCTCAACTTTAAACCATGCTGGCAGTTTTTTGGATTTCTTTCCACTTTTCTTAAAGCGTGGAATACAGCTGGTCTGGGCTTCCAAGATAGTATTTTTCAACAGCCGCCAAGCCTGATGTATGTCTTTAACCTTTGCAACTGCTCCTTTTAGTTTTTTCTTGACTGTTTTCCTCATTTTATCATAGTCTCCCTTTCGAAAGTTAAAAGGTAGTACTGTGGATTTCCTTACTATCCCTCCTCCACTAATTAAATCAAAGGCGATCATGCTATGATCACTATTGCCAAGTGGCCCCAACAACCTTATCTCTTGCACTAGATCTGGTGTTCCACTAAGGATTAGGTCTAATATGGCTTCCCCTCTGGTCGGTTCATGAACCAGCTGCTCCAAGAAGCAGTCATTTATTTCATCTAGGAACTTTATCTCCCTAGCATGTCCTGACGTGACACTGACCCAGTCGATACCAGGGTAGTTGAAATCACCCATTATTATTACTGTGCTGTAACGTTTGTTAGCTTCCTTGATTTCTTTGAGCATTTCATCATCCATTTGGTCATTCTGGCCAGGCGCTCGATAGCACACCCCCACTGCCATTGCCTTCCCCCTTTTACATGGAATTTCAATCCATATAGATTCTACAGCAGATTTTGTTTCCTGCAAAACTTTAATCCTTTCTGACTCAATGCCCTCTCTAACATAGAGAGCAACCCCTCCACCAATTTGATCAGCTCTATCATTACGATATAGTTTGTACCCAGGTATCACAGTGTCCCACTGGTTGTTGTCCTTACCACCATGTCTCTGATATTCCAATCATATCTAACCTTTCATTTAGTGCTATATATTCTAACTCTCCCATCTTATTTTTTAGACTTCTAGCATTTGCATACAAGCATTTTAGAGAATGTATTTTATCCATATTAATTTGTCTGTTAGACATGAGTAATTTGGGATCTTTAAGCTCTGTCTGCTCCATACTTGAGGGCATTTGGGCTACTTTACTCTTTTGTGGAACCTCTCTGCTTTTGGTAGTATCCTTCAAAGATAGATTCTTCCGAACCATCTGCTCTTGGGCGACTGTCGGCTTTCCCCTAATATCTAGTTTAAAAGCTGCTCTATCTCCTTTTTAAAGGTTAATGCCAGAAGCCTGGTTCCATCCCGGTTAAGGTGAAGCCCATCCCTTCGGAAGAGCCCCTCCTTTCCCCAGAATGTTCCCCAGTTCCTAACAAATCCAAACCCCTCATCTCTGCACCATTGTCTCATCCACGCATTGAGACTCCGGAGCTCTGTCTGTCTTTTGGGTCCTGCGCGTGGAACAGGAAGCATTTCGGAGAATGCTACCCTGGAAGTTCTGGATTTCAACTTCCTACCTAAAAGCCTAAATTTAGCCTCCAGAACTTCCCTACCACATTTTCCTATGTCATTGGTACCAACATGTACCAAGACAGCAGACTCCTCCCCAGCACTATCTAAGACCTTATCTAGGTGGCGCGTGAGGTCCGCTACCTTCGCACCAGGCAGGCATGTTACCAGGCGATCCTCACGTCCACCAGCCACCCAGCTATCTACATGCCTAATGATCGAATCACCAACTATAACGGCTGTCCTAACCCTTCCCTCATGGGCACATGGCCCTGGAGAAACTTCCTCGGTGCGAGAGGGTTTTACATCACCTGGAGGACAGGTCCTAGTTACAGGATCACTTCCTGCCACACCAGGGTGATGCTCTCCTGTCACGTGACCTCTCTCCTCCATGGCAACAGGGATGCTGCCAGACTGGAGGTGGGACTTCAGGACTATATCCCTGTAGGTCTCGTCTATGTACCTCTCTGTCTGTCTTATGCTTTCCAAGTCTGCTACTTTAGCCTCTAGAGAACGGACTCGTTCCCTGAGAGCAACGAGCTCCTTGCACCTAGTGCACACGTAAGACCTCTCACCAACTGGGAGAAAATCATACATGTGACACTCAATGCAAAAGACTGGAAAGCCCCCATCCCGCTGCTGGAGTGCTGTCTGCATCTTAGTTTTAAGTTTGTGTTTAGATCTAAGTTCTTTACTTACTAAGGGTTGCTATGGATATTTATACTAATAAAACTGAACCTAATACGTGTAATATACCTTGTTCACCTGAAGCTTAACTAATCTCAGGTCCTTAGTGTATGACTGATTTGGGTAATGAGCTTCACCTGAGAGCACCTCCTGTCTTTTAAGATGTGTAAGTACCTATAAAGCTACGATTATCCCAGGGGTGGGTGGGTGTGGGGAGGGTGGGAGGGAATTAACACTTATTAAAAGAGGGCTGCTACACAGTACCCTGTTTTGTGCTGCTGAGGTAAGCTATATTCTGATTTGATTTAAATTATAGCTCTTAGCTGCTGCTAGGCTCTAACTTCTTATGAAATTTAAAGTACAAGCTCTCTGCTGGGTTCTAAATTTAACCAGAAAGCTCTTTTCTGTGTTGTAAATTTAAGCTAAAAGAACTTTGCTGATGCTAGGCCCTGAGTGACTATTAAATGTAAACTACAAGCTCTCTGCTGGGTTCCAAATGTAACCAGAAAGCTCTTTTCTGTGTTGTAAATTTAAGCTAAAAGCACTTTGCTGTTACTAGGCCCTGAGTGACTATTAAATTTAAAGTACAAGCTCTCTGCTGGGTATGAAATGTAACCAGAGAGTTCTCCTCTGTGTTTTAAATGTAAACTTAAACTGCTGCTACTAGGCCCTGACTGATTTAACAAAAATAGTGGATCACAGATTAATTAGCTTTAATACAAATAATTCCTTTTAGAAAATTACCAGAAGTAAATACTCACAGTTGCAGATCTCCCTCCAGAAGCAACAGTCCCCCTTACCAGTCTTTCAAGACAGAGGATCACAGAGCTCTGGTTGAGCTATTTATGCCTGTGTTGCTGAAGTAAGCTGTGACCAACTTCCTGGGTAATTAACAGTCCTTGCTTGGATAGGAGGAGTCTTTCAAAAATGGCCTTTTGATCTGCCACCTGGTGTTAACACCTATTGAAAAGGTTTCACAGGTTTCTTGCCCCCTAGGTAGAAGGCCTCTTTGTAAAGGTCTCTAGAAAACTTTATTTGTTGCTCAAAAAGTACAGACCCTGCTTTGCTTTTTGTGCTAAGCTAAATTCTGATTTGATTTAAATTATAGCTCTTAGGAGAATCAGCTGTGAGAGAGCCCGGAGCTGTGTGCCAGTGTATTTCCACCTGATAGGCTGCTACAGACTCCTCCCATCTGCCCCGGCGGTTCCCGGCAGCGTATTTCTACACCGGCTGCCTTGGGAGAGTGAGAATCAGCTGTGAGAGAGCCCGGAGCTGTGTGCCAGTGTATTTCCACCTGATAGGTTGCTACAGACTCCTCCCATCTGCCCCGGCGGTTCCCGGCAGCGTATTTCTACACCGGCTGCCTTGGGAGAGTGAGAATCAGCTGTGAGAGAGCCCGGAGCTGTGTGCCAGTGTATTTCCACCTGATAGGCTGCTACAGACTCCTCCCATCTGCCCCGGCGGTTCCCGGCAGCGTATTTCTACACCGGCTGCCTTGGGAGAGTGAGAATCAGCTGTGAGAGAGCCCGGAGCTGTGTGCCAGTGTATTTCCACCTGATAGGCTGCTACAGACTCCTCCCATCTGCCCCGGCGGTTCCCGGCAGCATATTTCTACACCGGCTGTTTCGCGGCCGCGGTCGCGCGCCCGAAGGGGGCGTGACCAAAGGGGGAACGCCCCTTTGGTGCCCCTTCGGTGCCAATTCGGGGCCATTGGGCCTTTGAATTGTTTTCTTTTTTTGCCGCAGGTATGCCGCGAGGTCACGCGAAAAGAAAGAGTAAGAAGCTTCAGGGAGGTCAGCCTGTCAAACAATCTGCTGCAGTTACTTCTACCCCTTCAGCTATCGTTGGGCCTATGGATCAACACGTAATAATCCTTCCCCAATCTACTTCTGTTTCCCAACACTCTTCGTCGCCTGGTTCCGGCATTACCCTGAGTTCCATCGAAAGGACTCCTCCACCCAACCCAGGTTCTACTCAAGCGTCTGTGAATTCTTTATCTTCCACTGGAACGTCCTCTTCCTCGGGGGAGGAAGACGAGTTTCCTGTTTCCATTTCTGTATCTTCACCAGAGGTACTTTCTTTGGTCCCTATCTCTACGGTTGCCGGCATTGAGGTTCCTAGTTTTCCTCAAATTAAAAATCCTGAAACTGTTACTTTAGCAGACATTTGGAAACAGGTTACTGCTACTAATGTAATGATATCTCAATTTATGAATCAAACTGCTGTTTTTTCCCAGCAGGTTTCCAGTAAATTTCAAAAAATAGAGACCTCTGTTAATCAGCTGTTTCAGCGTGCTGATCAGCTTGATTCGCAGGTGGCCTCATTGCAGGCTGCAAATGTGTTATCTTCTAAGGAAACAGTGTTGTTTTATCAGCAACTTGAAGTTTTAGATAATGCTTATCGAGCAAAAAATTTGCGGATTTTGAATTTTCCTAGGACTCATTTATTAACATCTGTTTATTTATTCAGACAATATTGTAAAGAAGTTTTGACGCTTCCTAATGCCGACACTGTAATGTTTGATAGGATGTTTTACTTGTCTGTTTTGGCGACTTCCGGGGAATCTGCAGTGGCGCGGCAAGAGGAGGGAGCCTCTTTGGATCTTACTAATTTTTTGGAACATTCTCAGACTCCCATCTCTACTCGCGCCACTTTGCTAGTTTCTTTGGTCTACTTCTATTTTGAAAGCTTTTTTTCCTAAAAAAGATTTCCTTTTTTATGGTCAGAAGATATCTATTTTCCCGGATGTCTCTAAACAGACGCAGTGCCGTAGAAAAACCTTTCTTCAGTTAAAACCTCGAGTTTTGGCTGCGGGTGGCACTTTTCTCTTACGGTTTCCATGTAAGTGCCTGGTGACAATACAAGGTTCTAATTATGTTTATTTTGATCCTTCTTTGTTGGAATCCTTTTTGGTCTCTTTACAGGCTTGAGTATCCTAGATTTTTCCTTTTTTCTTGTTCTTCGGAACATGTAAGGCTGGGTGCAGTAGCCTTATAGTTTATACTCCGGTATCTTTCTCTTAGTTGGTTCTTCTTGATGTGGTTGATTAAGTGGTATGTTAATACAAATAATAATATTTCTTTTTTCTTTTTTAGACCTAAGAGTCTTTGTGGTGTTTAATGTTCATATCACTTGTTTTTCTTTTTCTGTATTTCATTGGATGTAAAATTTGAAACTCATAAATAAAAAAAAAAAAAAAAAAAATTATAGCTCTTAGCTGCTGCTAGGCTCTAACTTCTTATGAAATTTAAAGTACAAGCTCTCTGCTGGGTTCTAAATTTAACCAGAAAGCTCTTTTCTGTGTTGTAAATTTAAGCTAAAAGAACTCTGCTGATGCTAGGCCCTGAGTGACTATTAAATGTAAACTACAAGCTCTCTGCTGGGTTCCAAATGTAAACAGAAAGCTCTCTTCTGTGTTTTAAATTTAAACTAAAAGTACTTTGCTGTTACTAGGCCCTGAGTGACTATTAAATTTAAAGTACAAGCTCTCTGCTGGGTATGAAATGTAACCAGAGAGTTCTCCTCTGTGTTTTAAATGTAAACTTAAACTGCTGCTACTAGGCCCTGACTGATTTAACAAAAATAGTGGATCACAGATTAATTAGCTTTAATACAAATAATTCCTTTTAGAAAATTACCAGAAGTAAATACTCACAGTTGCAGATCTCCCTCCAGAAGCAACAGTCCCCCTTACCAGTCTTTCAAGACAGAGGATCACAGAGCTCTGGTTGAGCTATTTATGCCTGTGTTGCTGAAGTAAGCTGTGACCAACTTCCTGGGTAATTAACAGTCCTTGCTTGGATAGGAGGAGTCTTTCAAAAATGGCCTTTTGATCTGCCACCTGGTGTTAACACCTATTGAAAAAGTTTCACAGGTTTCTTGCCCCCTAGGTAGAAGGCCTCTTTGTAAGGGTCTCTAGAAAACTTTATTTGTTGCTCAAAAAGTACAGACCCTGCTTTGCTTTTTGTGCTAAGCTAAATTCTGATTTGATTTAAATTATAGCTCTTAGCTGCTGCTAGGCTCTAACTTCTTATGAAATTCTCTTTTTAGGTTGCCTCCCAAATGAAGCACAGATTACACAAGAGGAAACATGATCCTGTATATCATGTTTCATTTCTGGTTACCATACCAACCAATTGAGGATAGTCTGCATTTCTTCTGCTTTAGGGTGTCCCATAGGGCCTGCACCATGAACCCAATGCATCCATTCTTTACCTCGAGCTCTAGGGATAGCTATAACCAAGCCTTCCTCTCTTTTTGCACACAGAATGTCTTTCTCTATAGCGAGTCTGAGAAAGGGTGTGTGCTGATATAGCTTATCTGGGGCGTCCTGCACAAGCTTCCTCAAATTGGGAAGCTCAGGGTCCTTTGTCTGCAGTGCTACGAAGTAATTTGGTGGTATTATCTGATCATAATCTGTGGAACGTGTAGCAATAGCAACCATGCGTGTCTGCTCATACCAGGGCCATATGAGGCCTACATGGCATGCTTCCTTGGCTAGTGAGTCTGCTAATGTGTTTCCTTTCACTAAAGGGCCTTTCTTCCTATGTGCCTTTACTTTAACTAAATGTACTCTCTGAAACTTCTCACTCAGTTCTTGTGCCATAGTCCACAGTGATGAATTTTTCACTGTGGACCTATCTGTAGATTTAAATTTATTTGCCAGCTACCAGGGTAACAGGGCAATGGCACTTTTAAAGACATAATCAGAATCTAAAATGATTTGTATCTCTGGGTGTGAATCCTGATATTGTTGCATACAAGCCACAAAAGCAGCCAGCTCACAGTACTGTGCTGACGCTGACCCACAGGAATACTGTCTCTGCAGTACCACTTGGTTATTTGGGTCCAATTGTAAATTTGCAAAACCTGCTAGTTGCCTGCCTCCTTCACATTGGCTACTACCATCAATATATACTGTAGGAAGAAATGGTGAAATTTTGTCTAGTCCTAGTTCCCTAAAGATCATGTGATTAGGGGCACTGGGTGAGGACTGACAGTCATGAGGTTGCCCCTCCAGCAAGATTCCAGCCACTTGTACGTTAGGTTCTTTCAACAGTTCAAACTTTACATTCTGTGCTTGCAACATGAGAGTCCAGTGGACTATTCTCTCAGTCCTAATCTTGCTACATGCTAACTTTCCCTCTACAATGAATTTGAGGGGGGTGTGATGGCTGCATATGTATGTGGTTTGCGCACCAATGGTGTATGTACATTTTTGCATAGCAGCATAGGAAGCCCCCTGCGGGCTTAACAGAGACGCGAGGGATACACTCTCCCTTCATGCCTCTCAAAGCCTGCACGGAGGGAGGGAGGGATGGACGGACCGATTGATTCAGCTTGCAGAGGGGGCCCCGCGGGTCAGTCCATGCTGCTGCGGCAGCAGAGGGGGCCCTGCGGCGGCAGCCAGCAGTTTTTTTTTAAAATTAAATTTTACTTTAGGCCGATGGGGGGGGGGTAGGACTGGTAATGGGCTATTGGGGGGGCTGGGGCTGGGACTGAAAATGGGCTGGGGGTTAAGGCTGGAGGTGGGCTGATGGGGTTAGGACTGATAATGGGCTGTGGGCTGTTGGGGGGGGTTTAGAACTGGTAATGGGCTGTGGGCTGATGGGGGCTGTCTGGTAATGGGCTATGGGGGGGCTAGGACTAGAAATGGGCTGGGGGGTTAAGACTGGAGGTGGGCTGATGGGGTTAGGACTGGTAATGGGCTGTGGGCTGTTGGGGGGGTTTAGAACTGGTATTGGGCTTTGGGGGGGTTAGGACTGGTAATGGGCTGTGGGCTGATGGGGGCTGTCTGGTAATGGGCTATGGGGGGCAACGACTGGAAATGGGCTGTGGGGGTTAAGGCTGGAGATGGGCTGATGGGGTTAGGACTGGTAATGGGCTGTGGGCTGTTGGGGGGTTTAGAACTGGTAATGGGTTATGGGGGGGGGTTAAGACTGGTAATGGGCTGTGGGCTGATGGGGGCTGTCTGGTAATGGGCTATGGGGGGGCTAGGACTGGAAATGGGCTGGGGGGGTTAAGACTGGAGGTGGGCTGATGGGGTTAGGACTGGTAATGGGCTGTGGGCTGTTGGGGGGGTTTAGAACTGGTAATGGGCTTTGGGGGGGTTAAGACTGGTAATGGGCTGTGGGCTGATGGGGGGCTAGGACTGGTATTGGGTTGGGGGGTTGCTAGGACTGGAAATGGGCTGATGGGTGGCTAGGACTGGAAATGGGCTGATGCAGGGACTAGAAGGGAATGGATGCTGGGTGAGGCTGGAACTAGAAGGGAGCTGATGTTGGGGGAGGATTAGAATGGGATGGGGCTGGAAGAGTAAAATGGAGAAGGGAAATATTTTGTGTGGGAGGGATAAAAAATCTACAATTGGCCGGGTATTGGGAGAGTAAGTGGGGATTGAGGATGGAGGGGTAAAATTTGAGTGGATGAAATAGGAATGAGGAAAGAGCAAAAGGAGAAAGATTAGTATGTTAAAGCAGATGTAGAGAGAGAATGGAAAAGAACTAGAAGAGAGAAGAAAGGACAAATGGACAGCAGACGATGGAGAGTTAGCAGAAGACACGAAGAAACCAGAAGAAAGTGGCTGGAGCAATTGCAGCTGAAAAAAATGCACAAAAGGTAGAAAAATATCTCTTTATTTTGAATTTATTAATTGGAATATGTCAGCTCTGGTAAATGTGCATCATTAACTCTGCGCTTTGTTTAGTACAAGAGCAAATTAATGTATAGTTTTATTTCTACAATGTTGTACATTCCAAGTTTGGCTTTTGGGATTCCCCGTTTAATTATTGTCTTCCTGTTTCTAAATTGTGATTACTTGTTTGGTGATGGTCTATGTTCTGCATGTGTAACTGAGCTGAGGTGTTCTGTTTATATAATTCCTATTTGACATTGCCACTTGTTCTCTTTCCCCAGTAGGTCATGTATTGTTGTTCTCTGAAATGTATTGGTTTAATATTTGCAGTGTTGCCTTTTGATTGGTAGAGTATGGTGCTTTGTGAGTCCTGGTAGTGCTGTTAAGATACGGCGGGTTTGCTATGGGTTCTAAATGTATACCAAATCTGCATGATCTGGTGATAAGTTATAGGGAGATCATGCAGATTTGGTATACATTGGGTTGATTTCCAGGGGTGTACGTAGTTGGATGGGTTCTAAATGGGCAGTGTTTGTAGTAGTTCCTAATGTGTCTGGCAGTTGGCACTGGATTATAGTAATGTAGAAATCTTTTAGTCTTTCTTTATCCATACACTCATTAAGAGGCACGTTTACTAAAAGTTAGTATATGGCAGCGATGGCGAACCTATGGCACGCGAAGGCCTTGCAGCTGGCACGCGGGAAGGTCCGCAAAAAAGAAAAAGCTGGCTCTGACTGCTGCCGCGGACGCGGCAAGGGCAGAATGCAGTGTCCCACGGGGCCCCCTCCGCCCGCTAAGCCCCTCTGCAAGGGCTTTCAGATTCGCGAGGGAGAGCGTCTCCCTCGCGTCTCTGTTAAGCCCGCAGGGGCTAATGGGAAATTTCCCATCAGCCCCGGACTGATGGGAAATTTCCCATTAGCCCCTGCGGGCTTAACAGAGACGCGAGGGAGACGCTCTCCCTCGCGAATCTGAAAGCCCTTGCAGAGGGGCTTAGCGGGCGGAGGGGGCCCCGCGGGACATTGCATTCTGCCGCGGCAGCAGCCAGAGCCAGCTTTTTTTTTTTTAAATTTGCCAGGGGGGGTTAGGACTTCTAATGGGCGAGGGGGGGAGGGGTTAGGACTGCTAATGGGCTGGGGGGGGGGGGTTGGGACTGCTAATGGGCTAGGGGGGGTTAGGACTGCTAATGGGCGGGGGGGGGGGGTCGGAGTGCTATTGGGCGAGGGGGGGTTTGGGCTGGTACTGGGCGGGCGGGGGGGAGGACTGCTAATGGGCTGGGGGGGGGTAGGACTGCTAATGGGCTGTGGGCTGATGGGGGCTGTCTGGAAATGGGGTGATGGGGGGTTAGGACTGGTAATGTGCTATGGGGGGGGTTAGGACTGCTAATGGGCGGGCGGGCGGTAGGACTGCTAATGGGCTGGGGGGGTTAGGACTGCTAATGGGCGGGCGGGCGGGCGGGGGGCGGTAGGACTGCTAAGGGGCTGTGGGCAGATGGGGGCTGTCTGGCAATGGGGTGATGGGGGGTTAGGACTGGTAATGGGCTATGGGGGGGTTAGGACTGCTAATGGGCTATGGGGGTGTTAGGACTGCTAATGGGCTAGGGGGGGGTTAGGACTGGTAATGGGCTGTGGGCTGATGGGGGCTGTCTGGAAATGGGGTGATGAGGGGTTAGGACTGGTAATGGGCTATGGGGGGGTTAGGACTGGTAATGGGCTTTGGGCTGATGGGGGCTGTCTGGAAATGGGGTGATGGGGGGTTAGGACTGGTAATGGGTTATAGGGGGGGCTTAAACTGAAAATGGGGTGATGGGGGTTTAGGACTGGAAGTGGGTTGATGGGGGGCTAGGACTGGTATTGGGTTGGGGGGTTGCTAGGACTGGAAATGGGCTGATGGGGGTGCTAGGACTGGAAATGGGCTGATGGGGGTGCTAGGACTGGAAATGGGCTGATGCAGGGACTAGAAGGGAATGGATGCTGGGTGAGGCTGGAACTAGAAGGGAGCTGATGTTGGGGGAGGATTAGAATGGGATGGGGCTGGGAGAGTAAAATGGAGAGGGGAAAAATATTTTGTGTGGGAGGGATAAAAAATCTACAATTGGCCGTGTATTGGGAGAGTAAGTTGGGATTGAGGATGGAGGGGTAAAATTTGAGTGGATGAAATAGGAATGAGGAAAGAGCAAAAGGAGAAAGATTAGTATGTTAAAGCGGATGTAGAGAGAGAGAATGGAAAAAAAAAACTAGAAGAGAGAAGAAAGGACAAATGGACAGCAGATGATGGAGAGTTAGCAGAAAACATGAAGAAACCAGAAGAAAGTGGCTGGAGCAATTGCAACTGTGTAACTGAGCTGAGGTATTCTGTTTATGTAATTCCTTTTTGACATTGCCACTTGTTCTCTTTCCCCAGTAGGTCATGTATTGTTATTCTCTGAAATTTACTGGTTTAATATTTGCAGTGTTGCCTTTTGATAGTTAGGGTATGGTGCTTTGTGAGTCCTGGTAGTGCTGTTAGGATACGGCGGGTTTGCTATGGGTTCTAAATGGGCAGTGTTTGTAGTAGTTCCTAATGTGCCTGGCGGTTGGCACTGGATTATAGTAATGTAGAAATCTTTTAGTCTGTCTTTATCCATACACTCATTAAGAGACATGTTTACTAAAAGTTAGTGTATGTTAGCATTATGCAAATATTTATGCAAATTGACGTGCTGGCACTTTGAGGAAATTCTTTGGTTTTGTGCGGCAGTTTGGGCACTCGGGCTCAAAAAGGTTAGCCATCACTGGTATATGGTAACATTATGCAAATATTTATGCAAATGAGGCCCCTTATGCAAATGAGGCCCCGCACCCCCCTTGGGCCGCCCCTGCTGGGGGCCCACAATTTTTGTTGGCGTAGGGCCTCACTCAAGGTAAATCCGGCCCTGCAGCCACTCGTACCAACCCACTTCGAATTGCCTTAAACACCACAGTAAGAATTATCAAGAATGCAAAAAAACAGGACCATATCACCCCAGTCCTGAGGGAGCTACACATATTCCCTCTAGAAAGCAAGAATCAAATACAAATCCGCCCTACTCACCCACAAAGCTCTCTACCAAACTCAAACCTCCCAGCTCCGCACTCTACTGCCTCAGCCAGCCCACAACAGAACAACCAGACAAACCACCAATAACTCCCTCACCATCCCACACAAAAGAACGAAATACAATCAACGGACCTGCAACAGAGCCTTCGAACTATATATGCACCATCCCTCTGGAACTCTCTACCAAATCACATCAGAAGCAACACAGACCTCTTATCCTTCAGGAAACAACTTAAAACTGCACTATTCCAAGAATTCCTCGGACCAGAGACAAGCACCTAACACTGACTCCCTCCCAGCCACCATATGTCATATGTAACCATAACACAATGTCTATGTCTACGTCCCAATTAATTGTTAACAATCATTATTGTTGGCCACCAGGTGACGGCCCCAAACCCTTGTAATTGATTATTGTATGTTCCACCGCTTTGACCCAGTGAAAAGCGGGATATAAATACAGCTAAATAAATAAATAAAGTAGTAAAAATTATTTTTTTTGTTGCATAGTATAAGTGGGGAGCACTAGTTTACTCCCTAGTAGAGTGAAACAAGTTAGCTTTTATTATGTCTTGGTTTCCTGTTGTTCTTGTATCTGCTCTCTTCTACCCAAATCTCATTACAGGAACTATCATCCGAATATGCACGATTGGCTGGGCTAACTCCACAGGTGGGGTATATCGCTATCAAGAAATACCCCCACCTTTCCCGGAAGGAAAGGATCTGGTCATCCTGAGTTTCTGTTCCATACAGGACAAGCCAGTGTTCTACTCATTAAACATCACTCAAGTACAGTGGGCAACACCAGTTTCCACCTCTCTAGAAAGGACACAAAAATCTTCAGCACCTCCCCTTGTCATAATTTGGTTTGTTTGAGGTCTGCTATCACTTGATTTAGCAAGGAGGGGCTGCAGACCAATCTCATCAGCCCAGAGACTGACATCACCAGGGGGTCAGAGCTAATCTCATCTTGTAAACTACCCTCATTAAGTTTGGAGACTGACATCACCAGAGTAACAAAGCTGCTTGAAATCCAAGGTCTGGGAAAAAGCCATGACACCTATGCTAGGCATAATGTCATGCTGATGTATGCTGACAGTAGTCACTTCAGCACACAGAGCGAGCGAGCTTCAGGCTATAGTAGTTCATCTGTTTTATACCAAATTCCACCATAATAGAGTGGTCCTTACAAAAGTGATATTGGATTTCACTTTAATCAGCCCGTTGTTCCAACATTTTTCTCGAGACCTCATGCACATAAAGGGGAAGCTAAGTTGCACATGTTGGACTTCAAGCGAGGCTTAGCTTTCTATGTGAAACGGACGCAAACCGATAGAAAGTCCATCCAGCTTTTTCTTTCTTTTGACCTCAGCAAGCTAGGGGTGCCATTTCCAAATGCTGTCTTTCAATTTGGCTAGCAAACTGCATCTCTTTCGCTTATGCCCAGGCAGGCTTGAGCCTTGATGGTTATGTCACTGTTCATAATGTCAGAGCTATGGCTGCGTCGGTGGCCAACTTGCACTCGGTCTCCATGGAAGAGATCTTCAGGGTTGCAATGTGGTCTTCAGTCCATACATTCACATCTCACTGCTACCTAGGCAGGGATTTCCGATGCAACAGCAATTTCTGCCAGTCTTTACTCTGGAATCTGTTTAGAATGGAGTTGAATTCTAATCCCCATTCTATCCAGGCTACAAAAAAAAAAGGGAAGAGAGAATCGCTACTGTTGTATATGGTTGGCCATCTGACTGGTTGCCATACTGCAGGAGTTTTGTCCCTGTTAAGCTTCTCAGTGGTCTTCTCGGTTTTCGGGAGCCTGTATCTTGGGAGTCCCATACGTGAAGACTCATTCCTGCTGTCCACAAAGAAAGAATAGTTACTTATCTGTAGCAGGTGTTCTCTGTGGACAGCAGGAATAAGTCCTCACAACCCTCCCTCCTCCCCGAGGAGTTGTCTTCTGCTACAGCTATGTTATCAAATTGAATCAAAATGGTGCTACGGCAGCAGGCGGGAAAGAGGCACACAGGCACGGTGGAGCCTCCCAAAAGCTTCCAGTAGAAGCTGGGCATGTTCCTGTGTGGGTCTCCATCGGGGACATCACCGATACATAAGCATGTATTCCTCCTGTCCATGGAGAACACCTGCTACAGGTAAGTAACTACCTTTTACTAAAGTTCATTATCATGTTTGTGCATATAGATGCAATTAACACACACATAGAAACATAGAAACAGGATGACATAAAAAGACCACATGGCCTATCTAGTCTGTCCTTCCATATCAACAACTACAACAGTCCACTTTTTACCTTTAGAGATCCTCTGTGTTGGTCCCATGCTTTTTTGAATTCAGTTACTGTCCTCATCTCTACCACCTCTACTGGGAGACTATTCCATGGATCCACTACTCTTTCCATAAAGAAATATTTCCGCATATCACTCCTGAATCTATCTCCCTTCACCCTCATCCCATGTCCCCTCATAGCAGAACTTGCTTTCAATTGAAAGAGGCTCTCTCCCTGAACATTTATGCCACGGAGGTATTTAAACATCTCAATCATATCACCTCTATCCCGTCTTTCCTCTAAGGTGTACATATTAAGATCCTTAAGTCTGTCTTCATATGCTTTATAATGAAGCCCACTAATCATTTTAGTAGCCACCCTCTGCACCGACTCCATCCTGTTCACATCCTTTTGAAGGTGCGGTCTCCAGAATTGCACACTATACTCCAAATGAGGTCGCACCAAAGACTTATACAGAGGCATTATCACCTCCTTTTTTCTGCTAGCCATTCCTCTCCGTATTCACCCAAGCATCCTTCTAGCTTTTGCTGTCACCTTTTCTACCTGTTTAGCTACTTTAAGATCATCAGACACAACCACGCCTAGGTCCCGCTCTTCTTTAGTGGACAAAAGTACTTCACCTCCTATACTGTATTGCTCCCTTGGATTGCTGCAGCCCAAATGCATGACCTTACATTTTTTAACATTAAATCCCAGCTGCCAAATTCTAGACCATTCTTCAAGCTTAGCTAGATCCCTCCTCATGTTATCTACACCTTCCTGGGTGTCTACTCTATTGCAGATTTTGGTATCATCCGCAAAGAGGCAAACCTTACCCGACAGCCCTTCCGCTATATCACTAACAAAGATGTTAAAAAGAATCGGACCAAGGACAGATCCCTGGGGCACACCACTGGTAACATCCTTCTCAGAGTTGGCTCCATTTACTTGTACTCTTTGTCGCCTCCCACCTAACCAATTTCTAACCCAAGCAGTAACTTTAGGGTCCATCCCTAGGGTGCTCAGTTTGTTTATAAGTCGCCTGTGAGGAACAGTGTCAAAGGCTTTACTGAAATCTAAATACACCACATCTAGAGCTCTCCCTTGGTCCAACTCCCTGGTCACCCAGTCAAAGAAATCAATCAGATTTGTCTGACAAGACCTGCCTCTGGTGAATCCATGCTGCCTCGGATCCTGTAATCCGCTGGACTCCAGAAACCTCACTATTTTCTCTTTCAGCAGCGTTTCCAATAATTTACTCACCACCGAAGTTAAACTAACTGGCCTGTAGTTTTCAACTACATCCTTACTTCCGCTTTTGTGTAAAGGCACTACATGAGCCTCTCTCCAGTCCTTTGGCACCACTCCCGACTCCAACGAGGCATTGAAAAGGTCAGTCAGTGGAGTTGCTAGAACGTCCCCAAGTTCCCTCAGTATTCTAGGGTGTATCCCATCCGGTCCCATCGCTTTGTCTACTTTAAGTTGAGCTAGTTTCTCACGAACACAGTCTTCTGAAAATTGTTCAAGATGTCCCTCTCTTCTGTTCCTATTTGTGGGTGTTTTCTGAGGTCCTGCTCCTGGTTCTTCATCTGTGAACACAGAACAAAAATATTTGTTAAGCAATTCCGCTTTATCCTTATCAACTTCTACATATTCCCCCCCTGCACCCTTGAGTCTGACAATACCACTTTTGCCCTTCCTCTTCTCACTAATATATCTTAAAAATGTCTTATCCCCCCATTTTATTGCATTGGCTATTTCCTCCTCCTTTTGAAACTTTGCCTTCTTGACTACTTTGCTAGCTTCTCTAAGTTTTTCCAAATACAGATGCTTGTCTTCCTCTCTCTGTGATCTCTTGTATTTCATGAAGGCCTCCCTCTTTTTCTTCACTTTTTCTGCTACTTCCTTCGAAAACCATAGCGGTCTCCTTTTCCTTTTGCCTTTATTTACCATTTTAACAAAAAGGTCGGTTGCCCTTAAAATATCCCCTTTCAGTTTTGCCCACTGTTTTTCTACATCCCCCAGCTGTTCCCATCCCACACTGTTATTAAACAGGTGTAGAATGAGACCTGAAGTATATAACATGCATTAATACATGTTAGTACGTGGTAGCGCCTTTTAGTAATTCTAACCCTAACTTGACTGCTACAAAATAATTTGGCAAAGCAGCAGAAAAAGGCTGAGGAAAAAAATACAGAGAAATATGTAAATGCCACAGTCTCATTCATTAAAGTGATTACACAGTTAAGCAGACAACAGACCAAATCCACCAAAAATATAATTCTTAAAATTCATGAGCAGCACCGAAGGAAACTTAGGTCCCCTAGTATTCCCAGTGGGAGGCTTTTTCCCCCTTGACCCAAAGAAACTGCAAAAGTCTTCATTTTCCTCTTTGAAAAACAAAATTCACATCAAATATCTTTTTGGTGGTAGCCAATAAGGCATTGGAGGAAGATTTTGGTATTTGAGCTCCACTTTCCTCCAAGGTCCATTTTGTTGGTTGATCAAGCGCTCATGTTGTGGCAGGATAAATGAAGAAGAAACTGCTCCGAGGTCCTTCTGGATGCGGCCCACCCTCATTGATGACTCAGATGAGTCTAGAACAGTGCAGTGGCCTGACCAGATCGAGGGGATCTGAATGCAGAAGGAGTCTTATTAAGCTGCAAGGATCATACTGCCCCGCCACAACCTGAAAGTATCTTCTCACACTTTGCAGCCGCGGAACCCTTCTGTGACAGGGGTTGAGAAATAGCCTGTTTGAGTTTTCTTCTAGATTATTGAAGACATCAGCAAAAAGGTAATCATAAAAGCACCTCTTTCGGAAGTGATAGGGCACTTATATAGTGGTCGAGCTGCTTGACAAAACCGGATGTGGTGATGCTGGAGTCCTTAGGGGATGTTCCAGAGGCTCTGGATTCGACTGTGGTATCATTAATGGGAAAGGTTGAAGAGGATATTGATAGTATTCATGCTAAATCGCTGGGCCAGAGTCAGCAGTTGGATCAGGTTAAGGCCAGAATAAGCAAAATTGAGACACAGTAAAATGAAACCATGAGCATGGTTTGTGCCTGAGTTAAAGAGAAATTATTTAGTCTAGATTGGATTACATGAAAAACCAACTGAGGATACATTTTTGAATGTCTCCAAATGTTCTTTGATATCACCTTTGGACATAGTGAAAAAATATATGGTTGAAGTTTTGAGAATGCTGTTGGATAACTCTTCCCCCTCCTGCCGCCCATAACTCGAGTTGAGCCAAGGGAGAGCCCTAGATGTGATGAACTTAGATTTCAGTAAAGCCTTTGACACTGTTCCACACAGGCAACTTATAAATAAATTGAGCACCCTAGGGATGGACCCTAAAGTGACTTAATAGGTTAGAAATTGGTTGAATGGGAGGCGACAAAGTCTACAGGTAAATGGAGCTTACTCTGAGGAGAAGGATGTTACCATTGGTGTACCACAGGGATTTGCCCTTGGTCCAATTCTTTTTAATATCTTTGTTAGTGATATTACGGAAGGGCTGTTGATCAAGATTTGTCTCTTTGCAGATACCACCAAAATCTGCCATAGAGTAGACACCCAGGAAGGTATAACAGAGAAAGAATTTAGCTAAGCTTGAAGAATGGTCAGAAATTTGGCAGCTGAGATTTAATGTTAAATGTGGGGCTGCAAAAATCCAAGGGAGCGGTACACTGGGGGGGCAAAGTAGTTCTGTCCATGAAAGAAGAACGGGACCTGGGCTTGATTGTTTCTGCTGATCTGAAAGTGGCTAAACAGATAGAAAAGGTGACAGCAAAAGCCAGAAGGATCCTTGGGTACATAGGGAGAGGAATGGCCAGCAGAAAAAAAGGAGGGATAGTGCCTCTGTAGTGACCTCATTTGGAGTATTGTGTGCAATTCTGGAGACCACACCTTCAAAAAGATATAAACAGGATGGAGTCTGTGCAGAGGGTGGCTACTAAAATGGTCAGTGGTCTTCATTATAAAGCATATGAGGACAGACTTAATCATAATATTTATAAATTAGAGGAAAGGCGGGATAGAGGAGATATGATAGAGACATTTAAATACCTCCATGGGGGGGAGGGGTGGTGCTCGTGAGCCCTTGGAAAATGGCAGTGGGTTAGAGTGGCTCCGCTCTAGAGTTCCCCCTACGGAAGGAATAGCAGTTGAAAATGCAATAAATAGCAAGCGCTGTCTGGGGCTTCTGAGATACTAAAGCGTGGA
Organism: Ichthyophis bannanicus; assembly: GCA_033557465.1. NCBI lineage: Eukaryota > Metazoa > Chordata > Amphibia > Gymnophiona > Ichthyophiidae > Ichthyophis > Ichthyophis bannanicus. The sequence continues at coordinate 342,519,675 of CM066032.1, forward strand.
TCCGATTCACTCGCGAGGGTGATCAGTGTTCCTGAGCCCTTTTGAATGAGGAAGGAAGAGATGCCGTTGTTGTGATCCCCCTCCCCGCTGCTGCTGCCGACATAGATTGGAGGGATGTAACCTTGGGAGCATCCCCTGCCCTAAGTGCCCCGTGTGACCTCCTCTGATCCATGACTGCCAGACCTGAAGCAGAAGTGATAAACAGAGCTGGGAGAGATCCGAAGCTTATGTTACTGTGCCGTGTGGTGGGAGATGCGGCTGAGGTGATCGCTGACATCGGAGGTGAGCTGGATGGTGGGAAGTGTGAGAGCTGCCCACAGGAGCTTCTGTGTTACTGATCTGATGCCTGGAGGCGGAGGCGGAATCGGGAGCGGAGCTGTAGCGGCCATTGCCACGAGGTGGTGAAACACAGGAGGAGTCCTGCGTTCCAGGCTGAGAGAGCGAAGGGAAGTTACTTTCAGTGACTGCAATGGATTGCCGAGTGCTGATTAGACTACGTTGAATGAGGATCCTGATAGAGAGCTGAATGAGATCAGTGCTGTGATGGACTTCTTCTACTGCTTACATCTGTATGAGATACTCTGCTGCTTTGCTTTCTGCGGTTCTCTGAAGTAAGACGCTATTGGTTAACATTGAGCACCCTCTAGTGGCCAGTGGAGGGCATTTTTTTCACTTGACTTTCAGTTATCTGGATTTTCCTGAGTGTTGTCCTGGCTGATTCCTGTACAGTGCTCAGAGCCTTGAAAGAACCTCGGGTTCAGGTGACACAGTGAGCGACATAGGCAAGAGAGTGCGTAGTCCCGGAGCTTACAGCTTACCTAACTTGCTCTCTAGCACACTTGGGTGACTATCCTCACTGCAGACATACCGACAAGATCCGGGTAGGTGTTGGAGAGAGGAGGTGCCACTTGGCCAATTAAAGCACTGCTAAATGGCTGCAAAACCGGCACACAAAGAAAAAAGCCACGCAGGGGAACTTAAGATGGCTGAACACGTGGTAGGGTGCATTGGAGATGTGCACGGTGCCAGAATGGTGGAGGAGGTCTCGGCGGCGGTGGTGGCTGCATTGGAGAAAAAATCCAAGGATATCTCGGATGCATTGCAGCAGGTGAGCCAAGCAGTTACAGATATTGAGCCTCAAATTAAACAAGCAGAGAGCTGCATCTCTAATTTGGAAGATGTACAAGACACGCAGGACAAGGCAATTAAGAAGATGGAGGAGCTAATCAAGCAGCAAGGAGAGAAAATCGATGACTTAGAGAACAGAGGCAGGAGGAAAAATCTTCGGTTCGTAGGCATTGCCAAGACCATTATGGATACAGAATTAAGGGGTTATCTGGAAACATGGCTGCCAAGGAACTATAAGATCAATGTGGACGCTGGTCCCATTATCATTGAAAGGGCACATCGGCTGGGACAATGGAAAGAGGGATCACACAGGCCTCGAGTGGTAATTGCACGCTTCTTGAACTTTGCTCAAAAAAAGGCCATACTGCGTGCAGCAAGGGCCCAGAGGGACAATGGAGGTACTGATCCTGGGCAAGGAAAGGTGTTGGTCTTTCAGGACTATTCTATGGCGGTTAGCCAGCAAAGAAAAGAATACTCGGAGGTATGTGGCATCCTAGTCAAAAAGGGTTGAAATTTGTACTCCTATATCCGGCTCATTTGAGGGTGGAATACCAGAAGCAATAACACTTCTTAGTGTCTCCAATGGCAGCACGATCTTTTCTGAACACGCTACCTGGGGAAGATCATGGTCCTGGGTAGGACAATAAAGAATACCAGAGAAAGCAGGATCAAATCGAGAAGTGAGTAATGAGAGAGGTGGCATGGAAGGAAGTGCGACTTCTGTTGACCTGAGTGCTATTGAGACATGTGAGCAGGACTGGCACACAAAAGAGGATGAGATATCTATAATGGGAGAGCATCAAAGCCAGTTGGAGAATATTCAAAAATGTTAAGATTAAAATGCTTGGGAACTCAGCAAGAAGAGCGTACCTATTGGAACAAATGTGAGGGCTTGGTGATGTTGTATGTTAAAGTTTACTGATTTGGTTTTTGATGTTTAAATTTAAACATTCACTTTAAGTCTGTGAAACCAGCTCCTGTAGGGGAGGATGATGGGAGAACAGGGTATAGCAACTCTTGAATGCATAAACCAAATAACACTAAATAAAAAGGGAGGGTTTGCTTAACCTTGAATGTACAATACATAGGGGCAGATTTATAGTGTTCAATGTTAACTTGTTGGTTTATGGGTCAGTTTTCCGTATAAAGGTAGAGAGAGCTGCTTTTCATGGATTTCTTAAGAGAGGGAGGGCAGACTTTATTATACTTTATGGTAGAGTATTAGTTACGATATATATGGCAGGAAAGTTGGGTGGGGCGGTAGACGAGGAGGGAGACTATAGGGAGCGGGGGGAAGTAAGGAGATATAGTTAGAAGGCGAGGGGGAAGGCCAAAGAGGAGGGTTGGACATCACACGTCAGTAACCTTCGAGGAGGGCTCCATAATGGAGCAGAGAAGGAAAGAGGAGATTAGGGAGGGGTGGGGGGGGAGGGGGGGGGGACAAAGCTGAACTACAAAAGTATATGCAGAAGGGGGAAGAAGCTTCACAATGGGGCAATAAAAGTCCAGTATCTGGGGTGGATGGATCTTATGGTGTAATAGACGGGAGAATGGATGGGAGAGAAAGTGGGGACTCTGGCTGGGGGGGGTTCCTATTTGCATACTGGGATGGTTGCTGCTCAATGTAAAGTGTTTCTAGTATTCCCAGAATGAGTAACACAAGGAAGCTATGAATAGTATCCTGGAATGTGTGTGGTCTGGGGAGCCCCATAAAGAGACATAAAAATACTGAGGGTGTTGCGGGAAAAGAACACAGATATCACATTCTTACAAGAGACACACCAAACTGCCTTAGAACATGGGAAGTTAAAAAGATGGTGGGTAGGTGAGGTTCAGGGAGTGTCTTCAGGAATGAAAAAAGCTGAGGTGGTAATCATGGTTAATAAATAAATTGATTTTGTGGTAGAGAGGAGTATTTCGGATCCGGAAGGAAGATTTATAGTGGTGATAGGCCAACTGGAAAAACAAAAAGTGGTATTGGTCAATGTTTATGCACCTAATGTGTACAACGCTAACTTTTATGAGAAAATATCTAAGTGCTTTGAAGAAATTGGACATTTGCCTATAATAATGGGGGGGGGAGGGGACAGACAACTTTGTGTGTTGGAGGAGTCTATGGATAGGTCTGGGCCGGTGAGACATACTGTTGACAAGGGAGCACAATGGCTTAATGGAATATGTGACGGGTATGAGTTAATCGATTATTGGAGAGCCATGCATCCACTGGATCATGACTACACCCACATCTCCAGAGCGCACAGTACAGGATCAAGAATCGTTTATTTGATCGGTCCAGCTGGTTGGTTTGACAGAGTCCTTCGAACCGAAATTGGGCCTATAGCGCTATCGAATCATGCAATGATTTGGATGGATTTGAGTTGGGGGTCCAGTGCAAAGGGATTTCAATGGAGGTATCCCTTGCAATTGGCTACGGAGAAGGAATTTGGACTCTATATACGAGCGCAATAGGAGGAATATGTGCATGATAATCAAAATCATAGGGATAATCCCATCCTGTTCTGGGAAATGGCCAAGGTGGTGTTGAGGGGACACATTATTGGTTATGTTGCTGCTCAAAGGAAGAGGGCTCGGCAATACCTCTTAAGCTAGAGAAAGATCTCTGCAAGGCCAGGAGCAAGTATGCGCTTAATCCACTATCCAAGACCACTATCTGCAAAATTTATACCTGATAAGTTGTATCTACAAAAGTTATACCTGTTACTGTTTTATGACTGCTGTTACTGAAGTACTGTGTAGTGACTGTAGTACTGTGTAGTGTCTGCTGTTACTATAGTCCCCTGGTCTAGCTCCGTTACAGCCTCCCACCAGACTGCTGAAGAATGGAGCCCCTCAACTTCTTTATAAGCATATGTCTTGTCGCCCCCGCCTGGCCAGGTAGGTAACTGGTAGCAGGTGAGGTCGCCTTTTGGCTTTAAAATAAGATTCCCTCAAAATGGCTGCCAGGAGGGCTGCTGGGAATTGTAGTCCTATATTAAAGCAAGGAGTTGTGACTCAAGGGTTCAGGCGTAAGACAGAGAATTTTATTCAGTGTATTCAGGGGTTCCTTCATACACAGGACGCGAGGGGTAAATTATATAAAGGAGGTTTTTTAATCCACAGTACAGCTTCAAAACGAAACAGGAATAACTTTGCTTTATATTCCAAACTTCAAAGAAACAGGCACAATCTTGCTTATAAATCAAAATTGCCACTTTCCAAAACTTTTAAACTTTTAAATGTTTTCTCTTTTGCAGGAACAAACTTCTGGCAGCAAAATAAACTTTTAAATGTCCCTTGAACATTTACATCCAGCTCTCAACCTTATCAGTTGAACTCAGCTGTTTCTTTCAGTTGTGACGTCTTCAGAATTAGGCTGCTTCCTAAGCACGGCATACATACAATTGCTCTCTAGGACTCTTCCACATCAGAGACCTGACATATAGCACATTGTAAATCCATGGTACTGTTCTCCACACTTGTTATGTCCATTTCCTCTACACTATCTCTCTCACTTACATCAAAAGGTATCTGAACAGAGAGCTGGCTATTTTCTTTCTCTATTAGTTCATTTAACTTCTTGAGTAGAGCCTGCTTTTGCAGTAGCTCTTCTGTTAAGTGAGTTACTCGGTGCTTGGATAAACTGTCTCCCTTTATCCTGGTACTTTGTCTATAACTAGAATTAGCTTTCCCTTCTATAGCTAATTCTCGTGGGCATTTCCTGTCTAGGAATTGAGAAGGACACACTTGCCTTGATTCTGAGGTATTTAGAAACTCTCTCTGCTCTGCAAGCCAGTCATGCTGTCTCTCCGCTGCAGCACCTTCGTTTGCTTGCACCAGCCTCTCGTTCCTTGCTTCCTCAGCTGTGCTTGGCAATCTCTCATCAAGCTTCTCTCTTCGGCTTCCAGTGTTTCTTACACTCTGCCTTTCATGCTCTGCAAGCACGCTCTCACTTGCTCTCCATGCTCCTTGTCTTTCTCCTTGTCCTTCTCTTTCCTTGCTGCTTCTCCGTCTTCTTATTCCTCTTCTATCTGTGTTACTGCATATCAGCTTTTTAAACTTTCCTTCCTCCTGAGCCACACCTTGCTCCCAGCACATGTGACTAGGGTCAAGCTTCTCCCTGACGTGCTGCTGTGGGCGGGGCTTAGGGATGACTATTCTCTGAGTCACAGACTCTTGGTTACTAGGGAAACCCTTGATACATTCTGCCTTAAAGTGACAGGACTCATTTTCCTGTGTATTTCTAGGTTCAGCAGTGGTTTCCTCACCACAGTCTGCTCACTCTGTTTCCCGCACACGCCTTCAACTCAAACTTCTACTTCTTGCTACCTCACATATGCAGTCCAATCTACCTCCTCTACCCCATACAAACACCCTCACTACCTTCACTCACCACTTACCACATGTCCACCAGTGGTCCGACGCTCGCACCTTCTCCAAGGCCCCCTCCCAACAGAAATAGGAGAGCACAGAGACACCGAAAACCTAAACCAATAAACAATCCTGTGCCATCCCGGATTACGCACAATCAGCCTCCACCAGCATCTCAGGATCTGTGTAACATCATCCTCATCAATGCAAGATCCATCAGGAACAAGACCCACCTCATCTACGACATCATCAATGATGAACGGCCTGACATCCTCTGTGTAACAGAAACTTGGATCACCGAAACCGACTCAGCAATACTAAATCAGATAAACAAACCAGGATGCAACTTATTCAACTGCCCACGCACCAACAAAAGAGGTGGAGGAGTTCTCATCATAGCCAAAACCAACTTGAAACTCTCAAGCACATACCGGAATTCAAGTACAGACATTGACGTGCTTAAAGTGGAAAACGCAGTATTATCGATTTGCCTCATATACAGATCCCCCTCGCCACACCATGAAATACTTGCCACGGCACTCGAGAACATATCCGCCACGCAGATAAAGAAATTCCAAATCATCTTGGGTGATCTAAACCTAGCTTCAATACCGCCTACACACACAAACACATTTCTGGAAGCCATGACCCAACTAGGGTATCAACAACTAATAAATGACCCCACCCACGACAAGGGTCATACACTTGACATGGTCTTCACACCCACGACTCAACAGGACAACGAAGAGAAACCTATGACAAGGATAACTCCAGTACCCTGGTCCGACCACCATAAAATCGATATCCGGATAAAACTCCCCACCATACCCAAAGACTCGAAAACTCAGAGAGTGATACACCAACAAAGAAAATTCAACAAACTCAACTTGGAAAGTCTCATAAGTACCATCACAGTCCACATAGATTTAGAAAACATGGACCTTGAAGCTCTAACAAGCAGCTGGGACACTGGAATTCAATCTGTAGCACGCCCAACATGGAATACCCCCCAGAACCCGACTAAACTCCGATCCGAACCCTGGTACACGGAAACACTGACAAAAATGAAGATGGATCTCAGGAAACTTGAAAGAAAATGGAGACGAGGCAAATCCATCGAAATCAAGACTGAATACCTCACCCACCTATCAAAGTACAAAGAAGAGGTCAACTCCGCCAAAAGGACGCATCACACCAACCTATTAAACAAAGCTATCAACAAGCCTTGTGTACTCTTCGAACTAGTGAAATCTCTAACCAAAGCACCCCAGGAAGTCCAATATGACAACGTAATCAAGCCACAAACTCTGGCAGACCACTACGCAAGCAAACTTACTGCAACCACACCCACTCTCTGTTTGAACACAACACACCGGTCAACCAGTGTGATACGAGAACAGGCATGGAGCAACTTTCACAACATTGACGAACGGCAAATGATCAACATAATAACAAACATCAAGACCACCACCTCCCCACTAGACCCCTGCCCATCTGCCTGGGTTAAGGCGGCTAAGCATGATGTTGTGCACCAAGTCTTGCACATTGTGAACCAATCACTACAACAAGGAATCATGCCTGCTCAACTCAAGAAATCTATAATAAGACCGATTCTAAAGAACACCACACTCTACAAGGATGACCCAGCATCCTACCACCCCATCTCCAGCATATCTTTCCTAGCAAAGATCATTGAAAAGGCGGTCCTCCTACAATTACAAGATCATCTAGATGACCATGAAACCCTGGATGAACAGCAATACGGTTTCAGACAACATCACGGGGTCGAAACACTCCTAATAGCACTACTCAACAATCTCATCAAAGGCCTTGAAGACAAGAAGAAAATGTTTATACTCATTTTCATTGACATCTTTGCCGCCTTTGACACAGTCCATCATGGTATCCTCCTAGACAGGATCGAAGCAATAGGAATATTGGGGACCCCCCTCAAATGGTTCTCTTCATACATATCAAACAGAATGCCACAGGTTCTAGTCGATGGCGAAAGAGCGGAAGCTTTCACTCAAACGCAAGGAATACCTCAAGGTTCGGCACTCTCAGCACTACTCTTCAACATTTATATGCAGCCCCTCTGTGAGATATTCAAACGGCACAATATCAACTACCACATCTATGCAGATGATATCATGCTTTACACACAACTAGATACCGTCAACCCCAACTATAATCAACTTGAAACATGCCTGAACGAGATGACACAATGGTTACAGCAGAACAACATGATGATAAACCATAAGAAAACTGAGGTGATGTATATCTCCAGTAAACCCAACTTTGAACCTCCTGCAACTATCACCCTGTGCGAGAATACATACAACACTAAGAATGAGATAAAATACCTAGGGGTCACGTTAGACAACAAACTAAAGATGGAAAAGCACCTACACAAAACCAATAAGGCAATCTTCCACAAACTCAGAGTACTACAACCTCTACGGAGCATCATTGAACCGCACGATTTCAGGACTGTTGCGCAAGCACTCATTATGCCACACTTCGACTACTGCAACGCTATCTTACAAGGGCTTCCAAAGAAAACCCTAAACATTATGCAAATGGCCCAAAATGTGGCAGCCAGGATCATCATGAGAAAAAACATTACTGAACACATCACACCTGTATTAATTGAACTCCACTGGCTCCCCATCACGGCTCGGATAAAATATAAAACACTGTTAACCACATTCAAACTCATACATAACACAGCGCCATCCTTTCCCTCCACCCTTATCAACACGCAACCCTCAAACAGAGACAGAAGAACCGTCAACTCAGACACCCTACATGTTCCAACCGATATCAGATATGTCAAAGCCAGTACTAGCCTCCGAGCATACTCATACGCTGCCCCCACCATCTGGAACCAACTACCACCTGAGATACGAGCAATAAAAGACCTAATAGTTTTCAGAAAAAAACTCAAGACACATCTATTCCAGTGTCAATACAATTTGATGTAACTCCCAGGGGACTCCAAGCTGCCTCACTACGAAACATTGAGAACTGTTATACGAAATGTAAAAATGTAAAAATGTAGATATGTAAATCCTGAATCTGCTCCTTTAAACCATCTTCCTGTGTGCTGTGCTTTTCCCTTCAAATCAAAGTGTTTATAACCCAAATTTTCTGTCATGATTGACATCCTTCAACATGTAATCAAACTGCTATTGATCGCTGGAAGTAGCGGTATACAAATGTATACTAAATAAATAAAATAAATAAATAAATCCTACAGCGGGAAATAAGATGATTATTAATGTTAAAGGTAGAGGTTAATACAATATTCCAGAATAAGGCCATAAACTCTATACTGTTTTATAAATATAGGCTACATAGATTTGGGAATAAATCGGGTAGGTTATTGTCTCGACTGATAAAGGGAAGTAGGGGGCAGCAACAAATAGGGGCTCTATGGGACCAAGGTGGTCAGATTCATAGGAAGCAAGATAGACTGGAGGAGATTTTTCGACAATATTACCAGCAACTATATGAAGCCGAAGGGACAGATGTAGTGGAAAAGATGAAGGCTTTTCAGGAAATGGTTAGGTTGCCGTGCTTGGATGATGTACAGAGTGCATCCCTTAATGCACCCATAGCAGTCACGGAGGTAATAACCATAATTAAGACAGTGACAACATGTTGGATGCCTGGACCGGATGGTTTCAGAGGGGAATTTTACAAATTAATGAGCAAATGGATTGTACCGGACATGGTGGAATATTTTTTGGAATTAGTTAAGAGGAAGAGGTTTCCATATGAATAGAATCAGACTGTAATTACAGTCATTCCCAAGTCAGGTAGAGATCCTATGTTATCAAGCTCTTATCGACCTATCTCATTACTAAATGTGGATGTAAAAATTTTAGGGAAAATTATGGCGGAGAGATTGTCACCCTATTTGCCTGGCTTAATCCATGAAGATCAAGTGGGATTTGTCCGGGGGAGATATGTCACAAAAATTATGCATAGAGTCCTAGCAGCAATCCAAGGGGGCGGGGGGAGAGCAGAATCTGCACTTGTTATCCGTTTCGATGTGGAAAAGGCCTTTGACCATGTGAATTGGGTATATATGTACCACATCTTGGAAAGATATGGCATAACGGGATTCTTTTTGGATGTGATACGTCTCTTGTACTCTGATTTGCGAGGGAGGATATTGGTTAATGGAGCGTTGACGGGAGACTTTCCCCTCTGAAGAGAAACGCGACAAGTTTGTCTGTTATCCCCTCTAATATTTGTACTGACACTGGAGCCCTTGTTGGAACGGATACGGGGACAGGGCAGGATGAACGGTGTAAAGTATGAGGGTGAAGAATTTAAAGTAGTGGCATTTGCAGATGATATTTTGATATACTTGTTAAATCCTAAAGAGACGCTGGTTGAACTGTTAGGACTATTTATGGAATTTGGTGGATTCTCGGGATTAAAATTTAATTTAGATAAATCAGAGGCAATGCCGTTATGCAAAGAAGATCGTGAGGAATGGATGGAGACTTTTCCATTAAGATGCAGTATGGATTGCTTTAAATACCTGGAAATATGGTTGTCAAAGGATGTTCGTCAGATTTATGATATAAACATAAGGTCTTTGTTGGAGGATACACAAATGAGACTGGCAAGATGGCAATCATTCCCTTTATCTCTGGGTGGTCGCATAGCCTTATTTAAAATGGTTATCTTTCCCAAGTCGTTATATGTTATGCAGACCTGCCTATTCTGCTGAAACAGAGATTTGCGAATGTTAGAAAAGGTGCTCAATAAGTTCCTTTGGAATGGTCGCAGGCCGCGCATACAACTGACTGTTTTGCAGCAATCTTGGGATAGAGGGGGGATGGGGGTACCTGAGTTGGGTTGATATAATCTTGCATGCATTCCGAGACATATTAAAGATTGGCTTAATGACACAGTTGATTATACACCACTGAGTGTTGAAAGTCGGCTGGTGGCGCCGTATACGTTGAGATATGTCTTACATGTGGATTGTAAATTGTTGCCAGCGAATCTGTGCAATCATATTCTCGTAGGGGTGATGAGAAAGGCCTGGAGGGTATTTTGTAAGTGGGGAAAATAAATTCAGGGGTGACCCCTTTTTTACCTTTTGTTGGGAATGGCACTTTTAGGCCAGGAGTAGAGAACAACATCTTTAAGCGATGGGAGGAAATGGGATTATCTAGTATAGAGCATGTGGTAGATCAAGAGGGAGTGCCCCTATCGTTTGGGGAATTGCAAAAACGTTGTGGTTTAGAGGCCAAGCACATGATACACTATTACCAGATGCATAGTTATATTAAATCATTGCCTCAGGAAGGCCTACAGAGTAGGGTTTGTTCACAGGTTGAAGAGGTACTTCACTCAGGAGAGGAGGGGAGGGCATGCATCGCTGTATTACAGAAGGAACTAATGAATATGCAAGAAATACAGGAGGAAAGATTGTTGGCAGAAATGTGGACCCGAGAATTAGGGGAAGTGATAGAGGAGCAGGCTGCTTTGGAAGGTATCCCGAGAGCTACTTGTTGTGTCAAGGATCGAGACATGCAGTATAAAATAATTCGGAAAATTTATTATGCGCCGACTAGGGAGTTTCGGGTGGGGTGTGCAATTACTTCTGAGTGCCCACACTGTGGATCTGAGGGAACGAATTTGGGACATATGTTTTGGAATTGTCCTAATCTCGTTCAGTATTGGAGAAGGGTGTTTAATAGTATAGGGGATATATTAAGGATTAAGATGGTAATGACTGCTAGGACAGCGGTATTAGGATTGGTCTTAGGGCCGGAGATGGGGGGTGGGGAGCAGAAGAAATGGGTAGGGAAGGTCTTAATGGTGGCACAATGCTTAGTACTTAAACATTGGCTAATACCACAATGCCTGGGGGTTAAACAATGGGAAAAAGCAGTTTGGCATTTGTTGACAATAGAACATGTGGGCGTGCGAATGTTAGCAACCAGTATTTTTGTCAGAATGGGTACCTTATATTGATAGGTTATCTCCCAGGGATAGGGGTTCGGATCCTTGGGGGCTTGTTTACAAATAGGGTGTTTTCAATGGGGCCGCGGCTCTGATATCGGGCGGAAGCCGCTACCGCGGCTTTGTAAACAAGCCCCTTAATATCTTATAATATTGGGAATGGACTTTAGGTGAATGGTTAAAAGAGCAGGGAAGATATGGACTAATAATAATAATAATCATTAACGTTTGATAGATTGGTGAGGAGGGGGAGGGGTGATGGGAGGGGGAAGGGGGTATTAACAAATATTCGGTGGAGAGGTGGAGGAGGGGGAGGGAAGTAAAAGGAAAACTGCGATATCTAGAATTGGTGCTGTTTTACAAAGTGTTTACTTGAGGATTTGTTATATGAGTGTTAATACAGTGAAAATAATGTGTATTTGACTGTGGATGCAAATAAAAATGATTTACACTAAATACCTCCATAGCATAAATGCACAAGAGGAGAGCCTCTTTTGATTGAAAGCAAGCTCTGCAAGAAGGGGACATAGGATGAGGGTGAAAGGGGATAGACTCAGGAGTAATATACAAAAATATTTATTTACTTAAAGAGTGCTAGATGTGTGGAATAGACTCCCAGTAGAGGGAGTAGAGACCGGGACAGTATCTGAATTCAAGAAGGCATGGGACAAACACAGAAGATCTCTAAAGTTCAAAAGCGGACTATAGTAGTTGATATGGAAGGGCAGACTAGACAGGCCATATGGTCTTTTTCTGCTGTCATGTTTCTATGTTTCTATTATCTTTTTTTAGCAGGAAGGAGCGAAGGTCCAGTGCACAAACTATGAATCTGTGGGACTTTCTTGAGAATTCCTTGGAAATGGTGACAGAAAGAATTATACTGATTGTCTCCTTTGCTTTGAAGCCTGACTGTCATACAGTATTCTGTCTTTTCTTCAGAAATATATAGACTTTTCTCATAATAACTCAGATGAGATGCTGTGGGTTTTTGGGTTTGGGTCTGAAGTCCTTAGCTTTGGGCTCCACTTTTGTGTTAAAATATCCTTGTCAATGTTTGCTTAGTTTTGAGGAAAATAATTTTATTTTCTTTGACCCTTGTCAGCTTAGAGATCCTCCGTTAGCTAGAGAGGAATCTAAGAGCAACATTGGTGTTCTCCTTTAAGTTTGTGCGTACCAGCTGCTTGAAAACCCTCATGATATCCTCCTCCTGTATTTTCTTGTTATTTCCTTCTCCTGGCCCTTACTTTATGATCCAAAATATGACTTCATTTCTTTATTGTGTTTTTGTACCTTTCTCCCTTGCTGTATTACTTTCATTCATTTTTGTTGATTGAATATAATAATGATATTGTTAAAAATAAAGTAACTAAAGAGTACCTTGTCAGTGAACCTGCTGCCAAGGCAAAGTTCCTATCCTTGTGATCTGGGATATTCACCATCCTGGACAATCTTCAGAAGAATCCCTCCTCAGGTCTATTCCAGCTGGTGTGAGATGAGCCACATACTGTTCTTCTGGGGAAGAAGATCCCCTGCTATTTATTTATTTAGCTGTATTTATATCCCGCTTTTCACCAGGTCAAAGCGGTCAATTGGGGGATACATTTAACACGAGGGGATATGAGACACATACGCTAATACTTACAGGGAACATGGGCAATGGAGGGTTAAGTGGCTTGCCCAAGACCACAAGGAGTGCCTACAGGACTAGAAATCCCAGTCCCTCCGGCCTGAGATTGCTGTCCCCAGGTGGGACTTGAACCCCCGGCCCTCCGGCCTGAAGTACCTTGTCCTAACCACTAGACCACGCCTGCCCTCTTTGGAGCACAAGAATGTGCCTCCAGCTCCTTTCCACCTGCCCTATAGTCAATGAAGCACCCGATGCCTCACTGAGTCCCTTTCATACTTCTGTTCCACCCTTGAGAATGGGCTGCACATCAGTTACGCCTACATAATTTTTCAGGGGAACTCCCCTCACCAGAATGTTTCCCAGATAAGTTAGTTTGTGGGAACTTCAGACCTATATAGAACTTTCCCATACTAGCAAAACTGATAAAGAAAGAAGTGGAGAAGATAGACAGACAAAATACATTTTTGAGGGTAGTAAATGGTTAAATAGTTCACAGACAACCATGACTGGGATGTAATTATACCGGGCTATACTTTATTCAAGAAAGACAGGGTAAGAAGGACAGGTGTAAAAAATAATATTGAAGCTATAGAATTATAAGGTTTAAAAGGGAGCGAGGAGGCACTGTGGGTTAAACTAAAAAGAGGGAAAGAGAAATCCATTTGCACTGGTGTAATATACAGATCTCCCTCACAGGGAGAAGAAATGGATGGGAATTTAATAGAAGACATGCGCAATATTGCGATGAAAGGAGAAGTGCTACTGATAGGTGATTTCAATATGCTGGATGTTGATTGGCATATCCCTGCTGCAGAGTCATCTAGAAGTAAGAATATCCTACAGTAGATTCTCTGCAGGGAGAACTATTCCAGCAACTGGTAACAGAACCCAAACGTGAAGGGGCCATACTGGACATGGCGCTTACCAAAGGGGAAAGTATTTCTGATGTCATAGTGGGAGATCATCTCGCATCTAGTGATCGCCAGATGGTGTAGTTCAGTATAAGGACTAGGGCTGATAAAATCCATTCAAAAGCAAGGGTCTTAGACTATAGGAAAACTAACTTTGCCAAGATGGGACAATACCTCAAGGAGTCATTAGCAGGATGAGACCAGCTGGGGGATGTAGAAAAGCAATAGGCAAAACTGAAAGGAGATATTTTAAGAGCAACAAACCTTTTAGTTAGACAGGTAAATAAAGGTAAAAGGAAAAGGAGGTCACTATAGTTCTCAAAAGAAGTAGCTGAAAAAGTTGAAGACCATGACATTGATTCTTGTCTCTCCTGTTGCCATATGACTTCCAGAGGTCAGAAGAACCAGGACAAATAGAAGGCTAAGCTGTTTCCTACAGACTCAGCTCCTTCGGTGCACCCCTCGTAGGCATTAACTCCGTCAAAGTCTTCCCCTGCATCTAAGTCCTCGCCTGCAAAGGAAAAGCATTGCTTGGAGTCTCCAATGCTTAAGACAAAGAAGACATTTTATTTATTTATTTATTTATTTGGTTTCATTTGTATACCGCTACTTCCAGCGATCAGAAGCGGTTTACTCTACACATCAAACATTGGTTACATATGGTAAGAATCAACAATTTACATTTTCATTGAGGTGTACTTGACTGTACATTTATACATATTTACATTTTATATTGTTTTGCTTGCTTTTTTACAGATTTGAATATTGAAATTTTGTTTTCATTTATACAGTGTAAGGCATCTATATAGTATTTAAATAGTATGGGCCATGTACAGTTTTGTTTCAGTGGTTGCAATATATACATTTTGGTTACAACAAATCGGTTCTTAATACTTTTGTTCGTTTGAGTTGCGAGGTTATGTTCATTCTGGATTGTTTATGTGCTCTGCAGACATCAGCCTCTGAATCGAGGTCATCGACTTCGGACACCGAGCATTGGCACCGCTATTCATCGCATTCCGATGCTGATCGTCCATCGAAGCAACCCCAGCGGAATGTTTCACCCTCCAAAGCCACACAAGGGTTTGGGGATGCCCCCGAGGTCCAGTCCTCGGTGGAACCCCCATTACCGACATTGGGAATTGTGGCCCACGCACCTGTATCAGGAGCCACTCCTCCCCGGTACCCTCATTGGTTGACTGTGTCATCGCCATTGAGCGTAGCATCTCTAAATTCTTAGTGGCAGTAACGCCAATGGCATAGAGTGCTCTGCAGGCAGCACTGACACTGGTTCTGCCGATACTGATGGTGGCCACAGAGCTCAGCACTCTTGCAAGCATCCCCTGCCTCACATAGCTCAGAGCAGCCAAACCCGAGGCCCTTGGCACCATCAGTTCCAATACTCTTGATGTCCAAACAGCAAGACTCAGAGCATCAAAGGTATCGAACATCTTACAGAGATTATTTTGACTTCCTTCCAGACTCCAATTTTGAGAAGGTCACCGAGGTAGAATCCATCGATTCTGATACACTCAAAGAAGTACCATTGGATCCACCGCCTCCTTATGAACGTTGACATTTGCCGTCTGAGAACATATCCTTTCAAGATTTTATTAAGAACATGGCGGCAGCTCTCGATATTTCAGTGGCTACAGAAATGGAGACAAGAACTGAAGAGCTCGATATATTCCAATACTCATCAGCACCCAAAGAGTCTGCTACCTTCCCAGTGCACAACATCTTAAAGAACCTTATTGCTTGAATGTGGGAGGCCCCCATGTCAACCCCTTTGGTGAGCAAGAGGCTCGATACTCTTTATAGTGTTCCTCCCTCCCCAGGTTTCCAAAAACCACAACTTCCCATAGAGTCTGCCATGAGGAGGATTAAAAGTCAGAAAAATTACTCCTCAGTACCTTCTGGCAGAGAAGCCAGGACCTTGGATGCATTTGGAAGAAAGGCTTTCCAAGCTACCATACTAACCTCTAGAATAGACTCATACACACTTTGGAGGGAGGAGTGACTTAGTGGTTGGGGCAAGTTACCTCAGGTTGGAAGGTCGGGGGTTCAAATCCCACTAGAGGACAGCAACCTTGGGCCGGAAGGACTGGGGTTTCTAGTCCCACAGGTGCTCCTTGTGGTCTTGGGCATGTTCCTTGTAAAATAGTAATCTCCAAGTTATGGATCAAGAGATTTATCAGAGTTTACCACCTTGTTGCCCCTTGACAAGCAGGTGGCCCATCAGGTCTTAGTGACACATGCCCAGAATACATCAAAGTTTTTGACAAGAGCAGGATTTGATGCATTTGAGGCAAATAGCAGATCTGCTGCAGCCTGCATAGGGGCTACGAGAACAGCATGGCTCCAAGCATCTGACCTGGAACAGTGGGTCTAGGACAAATTAATAAATATACCCTGTAATGGTGAGAATCTCTTTGGCTAGATGTGGCGGGAGAAGGCCGGTGAGATAGAAACTGACAACCTCACCATGAAGAGACTGTCAAGGAAGACAGCAGACACTTCTAAAAAGAAGACTACTGCTAAGAAACTGTTCTAAGAAGAAGAGGTTTTATCCCCCATATCAGGCCTATTCTAGCTACTCTGCCCCACAACAGCAACAGAGACAGCAAGGCCAGAAACAGGTCAGGAAACCCCAAGGTTACCAAACCTCAGTCTGCAACCACTACTCAACCTCCTCAGAGTTTTTGACTGCTTCAAAAAGAGCATGGCAAATTCTTCCATAATATTTCCTCCTCCTCCCAGGATTACATTTTGCATACCGCTGAATCAACATCTCCGAGACCTGGACCCTACATTTAGTGGTCAGGGCCTACAACTAAAATTCCAGACTCTTCCTCCCACCCACTTTGTGGGACAACCCTCACTGGATCTTCTTCACTCCTCACTGCTTCATCAGGAAATCCTTTAACTGCTGAGACAAGAAGCCATAGAGGAGGTTCCCTCAGTCCAGCAGGGCCTGGGATTCTACTCCAGATATTTCCTAATCCCAAAAAGAATGGGAGGTCACAGGTCTATATTAGATTTCTTTAGGCATTCTTCAGCCTTAACTCCAACAAAACAATTGGCTATGCTCTCTGGATCTAAAGGATGTCTGTACCCACATCCTTATTCACCCAGACAACAGAAGGTTTCTGAGGTTCATTTTTCAGAACAATCACTATCAGTACTGAGTCCTCGCATTCGGACTGGCCTCAGCACCCAGAGTCTTCACAAAATGTCTGGCTGTTGTCACGCCTACTTACGAACTTTGGGGATCTTTCTGTTCCTCTACTTAGATGACTGACTGCTAAGGGCAGACTCCGCTTCAGCAGTCACCTCCGTCCTAAACCAAACCATTTATGTTCTCTAAGAGTTAGGTTTTGTAATAAATTATCCAAAATCACATCTCAGGTGAATCCAGGACCTCGAGTTCATATGAGCTCATTTAGACACGGTAAGAAGCAGAGCGTTTCTGCCAGAGGAAAGACGCCTCGTCTCATTACTTTAGCCACACAGGTTCATCAGCAAACATCAGTTATGGCGAGAACATTTCTATGCCTCTTAGGCCACATGACTTCCACAGTCCATGTCGTACCCCACGCACATCTCCACATGAGGATCATCTCTTACAGCAGTGAAAGCAGTCCACAGGTCGCCTATCCGACCTCATCAGCACCACAGAATCTAGTTGAAGGATCACCTTTTCAGAGGTCTGTACCGCAGTCTATCCTAACAACTGATGCATAAAGACTAAGCTGGGGAGCCCATCTCAATGGCCTGACAACACAGGGCCTTTGGTCTATTCAAGAAGTGCTCCTCCAGATCAGTCTTCTAGAGCTCAGAGCAGTCTTCAGTGCCATCAGAGTCTTCTCTCCCCAACTCAGGGGACAGTCTCTTCTCATACAGACAGACAACCAGGTGGCTATGTTTTATATAAACAAGCAAGGGGGGACAGGCTCTCAGGCCATTTGCCTTTGGAATTGGGCAATTTCCCAAGGAATTCACCTTCAGGCAGTCTACCTTCCGGGGGCAGAGAATCACTTAGCCGACAGGCTAAGCCGGATCCTCCATTCACACGAGTGGATGCTGGAACCTCAAGTAACCCAACACTTGTTCCACCTTTGGGGGACGCCACTAGTCAACCTCTTTGCATCTCCCCTCAATGCCCAGCTACCTCGTTTTTGCTCAAGCATTCCTTCTCCTCACAGGGAAATCATCGGATGTATTCCTTATCCATTGGGGTCAGGAGCTCCTTTATGCTTTCCCTCCACTTCCACTAATAGCAAAAACACTATTTAAACTCCAGGCTGACTGGGGACAAATGATCCTCATTGGCCCTTACTGCCCCAGAAAGCCTTAGTTTCCTCTGCTTTTTCAACTTGCTCAAGCACCTCCCCTCAGGCTCAGTTATTCACCGACACTACTCTCCCAGGATAGGGGAACCTTCTGTACCCCAGCCTCAAGCCACTCTATTTGACAGCATGGAGGCTGAGCGCTTTGTTCTCTCAACTTAGATCTCCAAGAGGATGTATTACATGTCCTCTTATCATAAAGAAAGGATTCAACCAGATGTTCTTACGCTTTTAAATGGTGCAGGTTTTTCATCTGGTGTTCTCATAAAGCACTGGATCCTTTCACATGTCCCATTCTGAATTTGCTCCATTTATCCTCTTCTGGTCAAGACCAATTCAGTGCGTTTATATTTATCCACCATTGCGTCCTCCCACCATACACTAGGAAGCCTCCCTATATCGGCGCACCCCTTAGTTGCCAGATTTATGCATGGTCTTCTCCTGACCAAACCACCTTTTCGTCCACTTCCCACCCCATGAGATCTAGATGTTGTCCTTGTACAACTCATGTGCAGTTCTTTTGAACCAATGGGGCCAGCTCCTTTAAAGTTTGTAACATGGAAGCTTCTCTTCCTCATAGTAGTCACCTCAGCTTGCAGAGTCAGTGAACTGCAAGCTTTGGTAAGCTATGCACCCTATACCACTTTTCACCATGACAAGGTGGTCCTTTGCACTCATCCTAAATTCTTGCCAAAGGTCATCACCTCCTTTCACCTGAACCAATCGGTTTTGCTACCAACTTTCTTTTCAAGGCCCCATGCCTCCTTGGCTGAGGCCAAACTTCATATCCTAGATTGCAAGAGAGCACTGGCGTTCTATCTAGACCACACTAAGGACTATCGCCAATCCTCTCAGTTGTTTGTCTTCTTTGACCAAAGTCATCTGTGTGCGCCAGTATCCAAAAGAACACTTTCAAACTGGTTAGCAGATTGCATATCCTTCGCTTATTTGCAAGCTGGGCTGTCTCTTCCACACCGTGTGACAGCTCATAATGTCAGAGCCATGGCTACTACTGTAGCTAAATTTTGCTTTGTCCCTATCTCAGTGATCTGCCAAGTGGCGACATGGTCTTCTCTGCATAAATTTGCAGCATACAATTGCCTAGACAAAGACTCCAGAGATGATGCTCAATTCAGACAAGCTGTTCTGTGTAACCTTTTCAAATTTAGACAACTTGCCCACTGCCCATCTGACTACCTTGTGAGGAGTGCTCTGAATGAGCTGAGTGTGTCGGATCCCTGCTGCAACCTCTAGCTATGCCCGGGATTCTTTTCTCGCTCAGTTGTCTTGGGTTAGAGAGTCCCATATGTGAATACTAACTTCCTGCTTGTTCCTGAACATAGCGTAGTTACTCACCTGTAACAGGTGATCTCCGGGAACAACAGGAATCGGTCTTCACAATCCGCCCATCTCCCCATTTTTGTTCTCATTCCTCGTATACAAATATTTTTATTTCTCCATTATGCACCTGACTGAGGAGACCATGAGGAAAGGCGGGAAGACAGCCATACATGCATGGAAGATTGCTCCCAAAAGCATTCCTATTGGATACAGGAGAGTGTTCCCGTGATGGGCTCCGTCAGTACCGACGTCACCTTATGTGAAGATTGATTCCTGCTGTTCCCAGAGATCACCTGTTACAGGTGAGTAACTGTGCTTTCTCTTCTGTGTTCATAGATGAAGGGCCAGAAGCAGGACTCAGAAAATACCCACAGATAGGAACAGAAGTGACGGGGATCTTGAACAATTTTCAGAAGACTGTGTTCGTGAGGAACTTGCTAAACTAGACAAAGACAAAGCGATGGAACTTGATGGGATACATCCGAGAATATTGAAGGAACTTGAAGATGTTCTAGCAGCTCCATTGACTGACCTTTTCAATGCTTCTTAAGAGTCTGGAGTGGTCCCAGAAGACTGTATAAAGGCATATGTAGTCCCTTTACACAAAAGCGGAAGTAAGGATGAGGCTGAAAACTACAGGCCGGTTAGTCTAACCTCTCTGGTGAGTTAATTATTGGAAACACTGCTAAAAGGGGAAGATAGTAAGGTTTCTAGAGTCCAATGGATTGCTGGATCCGAGGCAGTAGGGGTTTACCAGAGGCAGGTCTTGTCAGACAAATCTGATTTTTTTGACTGGGTGACCAGAGAGTTGGACTGAGGGAGAGTCCTAGATGTGGTATACTTAGATGTCAGTAAAGTCTTTGTCACCATTCTGCACAGGCGACTTATAACCAAACTGAGCACCCTAGGAATGGACCCTAAAGTGACTGACTGGTTAGAAATTCATTGAGTGGGAGGTGACAAAGAGTAGAGGTAAATGAAGCTAAGTCTGAGGAGAAGGAGGTTATTGGTGTGCCGCAAGGATCTGTTCTTGGTCTGTTTCTTTTTAATATCTTTGTTAGTGGTATTGTGGAAGGGCTGTCGGCTAAGGTTTACTCTTTGCGGATGATACTAAACTCAGCAATAGAGCAGACACCCAGGAAGGATTAGATAACATGAGGAGGGATCTAGTTAAACTTGAAGAATGGTCAAGAATTTGGCAACTGAGATTTAATGCTAAAAAATGAAGGGTCATGCATTTGGGCTGTAAAACTCCAAGGAAATGTACAGTGTAGGGGGCAAAGTACTTCTGTCCACGAAAGAAGAGTGAATCAGGAATGATTGTTTCTGATGATCTTACTTCCCATCGGCACTAAGGGTCTTTATACCCATAGAATTTTCCTCAAACAGTGTAGCGAAACAAGGTGGATGCCCCTACCGAGACACTGACACACTGCGTCCATCCGACCATCCTCCCTGGCCATACCACTCTCGTCTCAGATAAGGCTACCACAGATGGGGCTATAAGCGCTTGCTGCCACTCACCAGGGAGCAGCCTGGATCCATAGTGTGTCCGGAGAGCCAAATGACGAAAACTGGAAACAACATAAGCACTGGCAAGTTATATTCAAGGAATTGATAAGACAGGCAAAGAGAGCATTTGAGAAGAAGCTTGCTGTGGAAGCAAAAACACATAATAAAGACCTTTTCAAGTACATTTGTAGCAAAAAATCTGTGGCGGAGTCAGTTGGATCATTAAATGATAGAGGGGTAAAACGGGCACTAAGAAGGGACAAGGCCATAGCAGAGAGACTGAATGAATTCTTTGCTTCAGTCTTTACTGAGGAAGATGTAGGGATGTTACCCATGAGTGAAATGGTATTTAAAGGTGATGCTGCAGAAGAATTGAAAGAAATATCGATACACTGGGAAGATGTATTTCAACTATTTGATAAACTGAAGAATAGCAAATCATCTGGAGCGGATGGCATACATCCAAGGATGTTGAAAGAACTGAAATATGAGATTGCAGACCTATTATTAGTAATCTGTGAACTATCATTAAAATCATCTGTAATACCTGAAGACTGGAGGATGGCAAATGTAAACCAATTTTTAAAAAGGGTTTCAGGGGTGATCCGGGAAATTACAGACCGGTGAGTCTGATGTCAGTACTGGGAAAAATGGTAGAAACTATTATAAAGAACAAAATTACTGAACATTTAGATAGTCATGGCTTAATGGGAGACAGCCAATATGACTTTAGACAAGGAAGATCAAAGGTGAGTCGGTAGATATAGTGTATCTGGACTTTCAGAAAGCCTTTGACAAGGTCCTTCATCAGAGACTTATAGCACAACTAAAAAGTCATGGGATAGGAGGCAGTGTACTATTGTGGATCAGGAACTGGTTAAAAGATAGAAAGTAGAGGGTAGGGCTAAATGGCCAATTTTCCCAATGGAGAAAGGTGAATAGTAGAGTACCCCAGGGATCTGTGCTGGGTCCGCTGCTTTTTAGCATATTCGTAAATAACCTGGAAATGGGAATAACGAGTGAGGTAATCAAATTTGCAAATGACATAAAATTATACAAAGTTGTTAAAACCCATGAGGATTGTGAAAAATTGCAAAAGGACCTTGATAAATTGGAAAACTGGGCATCCAAATGGCAGATGAAATTTAATGTGGACAAGTGCAAAGTTATGCACCTAGGAAAGAACAACCCAAACTATGGTTACACGATGCAAGGTTCCACATTAGCAGCCATCACCCAGGAAAAAAATGTAGGTGTCATCGTGGATAACAT
Source organism: Ichthyophis bannanicus (assembly GCA_033557465.1). NCBI lineage: Eukaryota > Metazoa > Chordata > Amphibia > Gymnophiona > Ichthyophiidae > Ichthyophis > Ichthyophis bannanicus. The sequence goes on from CM066032.1 coordinate 342,542,174, forward strand.
GTTGAAACCCTCCAACCAGTGTGCAGCGGCGGCCAAGAGAGCAAATAGGTGCTAGGTGTCATAAGGAAAGAAATGGAGAATAAAACAAATGATATTATAATGCCTCTGTATCATTCCATGGTGTGATCTCACCTTGAATATTGTGTGCAATTCTGGTGGCCATATCTCAAAAAGGATATAGTGTTATTAGAAAAGGTACAGAGAAGAGCCACCAAAATGGTAAAGGAGATGGAAGGATACCCCTATGAAGAGAGGCTAAAAAGATTAGGGCTCTTCAACCTGGAAAAGAGATGGCTGAGGGGAGATATGATAGAGGTCTATAAATTAATGAATGGAGTGGAATGGGTAAATGTAGATCTATTGTTTACGCTATCAAAATATAGAAGGACTAGGGGACGTGCCATGAAGCGACAGGGTAACCTATTTAAGACTAATAAGAGAAATAGTTTTTCACTCAACGTTTAATTAAACACTGGAATTTGTTACTAGAGGATGTAGTAAATGCTGTTGGTGTAACCAGGTTTAAAAAAGGTTTGGACAAGTTCCTGAAGGAAAGGTCCATATACCATTATTAAAGAGGACCCCAGGATATCCTCTGCTTGCCCCAGTACAAGCATTGTGGAACCTGTGTATTTTGGGGAAACTGCTAGGTACTTGTAACCTAGATTGGCCACTGTTAGAAACAGGATACTGGGCTTGATGGACCTTAGTCTGACCTAGTATGGCATATCTTATGTTCTTATGTTCCTCCTCAACTGGTCCAGTGTCTTGTCATACCTGGACTTTCATAACCCCAAGGGTGTTCTAATGGCCCATTGAGGATACCCGCTTCTCCACAAGATGCTGGTCTTCGACCAGTCTCTTGTCATAGTCAAAGGGGAATGTACTTCTGTTCAGCTGGTAATGTGGATGAGAAGCCTAGGTTAGAGCAGCATCCCAGAGCCTAAGAGATCTGGGCTCAACTCCTACCTGCATCACTTGCCTCAACAATCCCGGCAATTTACTTCTGGGACCCACCGTACTATTGTCACCATATCAAGGAGGAGCCCCTCTATCAAGGCATATTGAGTGGTCTAGTCCAATTAAGCCAACCCAGGTGGAAATGTCACTTGAGCTCTCTACCTAGATCCAACCCTGGGCCACAGCATTGGAGGTGTGATGCCAAAGCATGCCATCAACTCTTCATCAGTGGACCCCATAGCAGTCACAGTTCCCGGTTCCCAAAGAACCACAGTAAGCTCTGTGGCCCAGTAGTCAGAATCCCTGGAAACCATTCTTCCTCTGAAAACCAGTTGGGGTAAATGTTACCCAGTGGTTTAGAGCAGTGCATTGAAAACCATCGAAGCCATGTCCAAATCGCTGTACTGCACCCTTCGCCATCAATGCCTACAAACATCCTGATGGGATTTAATAGAACAAACAACACAGCTGTCCGAGGGCAAATCACTAATCCAATAATCAACACCTACCCTCAATACTAGATTTACTCCAACAAATACTGTCACTAATTTCCAACAAATTCCACACAGCACTTATCAGGGCAATATTGACCTCAGAATGGCTAGAACCCTACATGTAGTGAATTAACAGACCCCACTGAAGATTTGCAGAAAATTATTTTGGAGATAACTACTATGGCATATACGCAAGGTTACTTAACAGCACGGGAGAAGTCTTTTTTGAATCCACCGTATCCGAAGATACCTGCTTTCTATATTTTGCCTAAAATTCATAAAAGCTTATTGTCTCCATCTGGTCGCCCTATTCTTTCAAGCAATGATTCATTGCTGGAACGTGTTGGAATTTATTTGGATGTTTTCTTGAAGGATAAAGTTTTTAAGATACCTTCCTTCATAAAAGACACTACACGTTTTCTGCGATTGTTGGATGAAATTGATAATGTTGAGCATATTGATCTGATGGCTTGCCTGGACGTAGCAGCACTGTATACTTCTATCCCGCAGAATGAGGCAATTAATGTTTTAACAGCGGTTTGGAATGCAAGACCACTTCCGCATAAGATACCAACATCTTTTTTGACTACTTTAGCTGAGCTGGCTTTGAAAAACAATTATTTTGTTTATGATGATATTTTTTATCAACAAATTTCGGGTACTGCAATGGGCGCTACTTTTGCGCCGTCCCTAGCTAATTTGTACATGAGTTTTTTTGAAAATCAATATGTGTACTCCTCTTCATATGCGAAGAATATTATTAGATGGTATCGTTATATAGATGACATTTTCCTTTTATGGCATGGCACAAAGGCTCTTCTGATGGATTTTTTTCATTATTTGAATGGTTGTATATCGTGTATTTCTTTTGACATCAATATACAAGTTCATGAAATACATTTTTTGGATGTTAATGTTTTAAGAACAGCTGGTGGCTTTTTAACCACATTATACTCCAAACCTACTGATCGAAATACCTTATTGCATTTTAATAGTTTTCACCCTTATCATTTACGTCATAGTTTACCTTACTCCCAGTTTTTGCGTTGTCGACGTGTATGTTTGAGCCTTTCAGAGTTTAAAGTACAGGCGACTAAAATGCGCCGCAAGTTCGAAGATCGTGGGTATCCTGACTTGATTTTGTCAAGGGCATATAAGCAAGCGCGATATAATCATCGGGAGTGGCTTCTTTATCCTTCTCCTACACCACCGGATTCTGGACAGGTGGTGACTTGTGCATTACCTTATTCGAATTTGTCACACCGTATAGCATCTGTGCTGCATAAAAGATGGTCCTTGATTGATACACATCCTAAACTTTCAGGGTATACGTTGCGTATGTCCTACAGCCGTGGACGTAACTTAAGAGATTACCTATGCCCTGCGGTACCACGTCGGAACTTCATGTCAGCTTTGCCTTTTGACCATGTAGCATGCCAGCATTGCTCTTTTTGTAGCATTATGGCCAATGAGCTATGTGATAAATATCGGAGTAGAGTTCAAAGATTGCGGAGTGTGACCACTTGTACCACCTCTTATGTTGTTTATGGCCTATGGTGTCCTTGTTCATTATTGTATATTGGGAAGACCACTCGGCCATTACGGACTCGGCTCGCTGAGCATAAATATAGCCTACACAAGTCTCGTGTTGATACACCATTAATACAACACTGTCTTGACTTTGAACATCGTTTTGAAGCTCTATGTTGTACTGTATTGGAATATGTCCCATTAAATATTCGACGGGGTGATCGGAATAAGCTTTTGCTGCAGAAAGAGCAACGCTGGATATATTCATTGAATACTCTACATCCTCATGGCCTTAATGACAAGATTGAATGGTCCCTGTTTTTTTAATAAGGGCAGTTTGCTAGTTATTTTTTTTGCTGCTTTATTTCAGTGTGACTGTGAAGCTCCTCCCCCCCTCTTTTTTCTTTTTGTTTGATTAGTGACGTACTATGTTGTAGTCGGTTTTAAAGTGCGTCAGACGCTATGATTTTTAGAGGCGGAGAGGTTGGAAGTATTACCGTATTACGGAGTTATGAAAATTTCCCCTGATGAAGCCTTTTTGGCGAAACGAGAGCTTTCGTAGGGAATTGTTTGTAAAGCTCCTTTGAGTTTGATCGATTGTGCTTCTCTGTTCTGTTTAACTGGATGTTTTCTGGTATTACGAATTTATAGCGTAGCGACTGAGCGCTGGGACGAACATCTTCCTGATCTTTGAGATAAGTATTTGAAAACCTGTTATGGTTTGTTTTTTATACAGGAACTTATTTCTTTTTCCCTTTCTCTGTAGGGGGTTTCCTCTGTTCCAGTAACGCTCATTTGCTGGGTTTTTAATATGACGCTTTTTGTATGGGTTGAATGTCGTGATTGAGGTGTGTAAGTTTTTTGGTTGTAATATGTGGTGTTCTAGTATATTCCCATAGGTAATTTTGTGGTTTGAGATTAATAAAAGTTTTTTGAAATTTTTGGGGTGAGTGAAGTGGCTATTTGACCTGTGATGCATGCGTCAGCTATTCCCTATAGTGATTAATTCACTACATGTAGGGTTCTAGCCATTCTGAGGTCAATATTGCCCGGATAAGTGCTGTGTGGAATTTGTTGGAAATTAGTGACAGTATTTGTTGGAGTAAATCTAGTATTGAGAGTAGGTGTTGATTATTGATTTAATAGAACAATCCATTCAGAGCTGCAATTTACCTTGGTTCCTGCACTAAAAATCCTGAGCAACTCTAGCCCCAACTACGACCAGATTTGCACCTGAGGGGCAAGGAAGCAGTGACTCTTGTCGCCTGCTCAGCACTGGGTATAGAGTGACCTTAACCAGTGCTTGTTTTGGTCCCAGAAGCACTGTACTATGGCAATACAAAACAAAGCAAGCCTACAGTTGAGAGCTTCTGAATGAACCCATAGCTGACGGCCCTAGCCATTATAAGGGGCCTTCTCCTTGTCATCATGCTGCCTTGGTAACACTCCTGATGGCAGTTATTCGAGTATCTGCCTCTCCTATGGCAATGGCAGCACTATGGTGTGACATACACGGTCAGTGTGTATATGTGCAGAGGGTCACAGGTTCAGGTCCCTGCTGAGATTTCTGTATCCAGATGGCTTATCACTCTAAACACACCTCCTCCACCATGCATGTTCTTTTTTTTTGTAGCCAGCTGGAGCCCTCATAATAACAAAGGACCCAGACTTCACGCCACCTACACACCTCGACATTGGAACCACAAAAATACAAATACAACCACAAATAAGATACCTGGGAATCATCATAGACCAAGCACTCACACTCAATCAACAGATCAAAAAAACCACCGCAACAATCTACCACAAAGCTAAAACAGTACAACGCCTCCGACCTCTTCTTGAACCACAGGACTTCAGAACAGTGATGCAAGCCTTGACACTCCCCCACCTGGACTACTGCAATATAATATACCATGGACTTCCAGCCACTCATACCAACCCACTGCGAATTGCCTTAAACACCATAGTAAGAATTATCAAGAATGCAAAAAAACAGGACCATATCACCCCAGTCCTGAGGGAGCTACACATACTCCCCCTAGAAGCAAGAATCAAATACAAATCCGCCCTACTCACCCACAAAGCTCTCTACCAAACTCAAACCTCCCAGCTCCGCACCCTCCTGCCTCAGCCAGCCCACAACAGGACAACCAGACAAACCATCAATAACTCCCTCACCATCCCACACAAAAGAACGAAATACAATCAACGGACCTGCAACAGAGCCTTCGAACTATATGCACCATTCCTCTGGAACTCTCTACCAAATCACATCAGAAGCAACACAGACCTCTTATCCTTCAGAAAACAACTTAAAACTGCACTATTCCAAGAATTCCTCGGACCAGAGACAAGCACCCACCACTGACTCCCTCCCATCCACCATATTTCGTCCCCCTGAACATATGTCATATGTAACCATAACACAATGTCTATGTCTACGTCCCAAGTAATTGTTAAGAATCATTATTGTTGGCCACCAGGTGACGGCCCCAAACCCTTGTAATTGATTATTGTATGTTCCACCGCTTTGACCCGGTGAAAAGCGGGATATAAATACAGCTAAATAAATAAAAATAAATAAATAAATAAATAAAATGCATGTCCTCACGGACTTCTCACTCCTATCCACCAGGTCTGGCATCCCGCCTGAGTTCCCATTGCCATTCTTCCTGTATTCCTATTGGCTCCCAAGCTCCCAGGGATTGTACAAAAAACCCCCAAAACCCCACACCCATTGAATGAATGAAAAAGGGAAATGAAACAGCATATTCAACTGGGATGTGACAGTTATCTTCCGTAACACCAGTTCTGAGAAGACCAATCCTGCCTGTAACGATAGGGATGCGGTGGCTAGAGTGACCTGCTGACCTACTGCGTCATGGTATCCTGACTTGGCCCCAACTGCACAGTGTTACAACAGGCTCTATGGGCTCGGCCCAAGATCGGGCTTGCAGGATTATCACGACAGAATGGCGCACACACCCCTGCAACCCAGGAATGCAACAGGCAATCGGATGAGCCCTGTCTTAAGGAATGTTTTCAGCCATGGCTTAAGGAATGTTCTCCCTAATGTCATACTGACTGGCAAAACTCCCGACAACACTCTTAACTGTAGTGATCGAAACCTTTGGATATCCAAACGGATGTGGCACTCATACCTGATAACAGCTGGAGTATGGGACCCTGCCAAACAAATGATTTGGCAGAGACTCCCAACCCCTCCCCAGGCCCTCTATCTGTTCGACAGAGGTCCACCCATGCCTTAGAGCTTCTGTAGCCTAAGACAACAACCTTCAAGTGGAGCTCACTGATTGATTCCTCCCATTTTTGGTCCTGTCCCAACCATTTGATTCCTCCCATTGTTGATCCTGTCCCAATGGGAACCTCAACCGTGCATAGCAAAAAAAAAAAAAAAACAGATGATCGCAGGGCAGCCCCACACCCTAGCAGCCATCACTTTCCATCTGGACCCTCATCACAGGGACAGGACGATACGGTCCTCTCCAGGGATCAACATCATACACCGAAACGGGATATTCCTCAGAGGGAGGGGCAGAGGGTGAAGAGGCAAAACTCCCTTGGGTGCCTGACACTGCATCACTCTGTGACCCAGGAAAAGGGGACTAGACCAAGACACATGCTTTAGCTGCAGGTGGTACAACTACTCGGTGTCAGGGATCCATATACTGAACACGCAGTCCATAAGTTGCCAGGTGGTCCCTCGTTTTTCGCAGGTGAGCTCCAGTCAGCTCAACACAATGACCTCAACACAATGACCAGCCATCTGGTAAAAAAAAAACAAAAAACAATAACCCAGCATAAGCCGTTCATATGCTTCTGGCACCCAAAAAGTACTTACTCTGACTTTGGGAACACAGTATGCAGATTACTCAGAATAGGCTACCTTCCCCAGACCTTTGGAATGCAGTCGTTGGCGTGTCCAGAAACACAGTCAGAACCATCACCATGGGACACAGTGCTACAATGTATTCACTGCATGGTCTTGGGGGCAGAGTCTCCAGGTTACCCTGGAAAAGTTACCCTGGAATGCACTCAGAATCATCACCGCTATTTATCATTTGCAGTACACAGCACTACAAGGTGTTCGCTGCGCTGTCCAACCTGGCGAGGAATCTCTGGCATCCAACCTCTGCCCTAGCACTCCGTCACAGAGGCATGGCAGTCCTCCCACTGTTCACTGGCTCACCCTGGTCAAGCCCAAGGAAGTCCACACCGGTTAGCTGGTCCAACTTGACAGCTTCATCCTACCGCTATACCACACGGGCTGTGAAATGCAAATACAAAAAAAAACATCACAGCCCTTGGCTAGGGAGTCACCCATGTGTGGCTGACTCTTCCTGCTTGTTCATGAAGAAAGTGAGGTTACTTACCTGTAACAGGGGTTCTCACTGAACAGCAGGATGTCAGCCTCACAAACCCACCCGCCTCCCCTCTAGGATGAACCTGTCTGTTAGGATGATCCTCTCCTCTAGGACAAGTTTGCCCACAGCTAGGGAACAGACTGAAGTAGATAGGGGATGGGGACTGTGGTGGGGTGACTGGCACATGCTCAGAAGGGTCTTCAGACTCTTTTGAGCTATTGAAGAGCTATTCTGTTCATGGTGCTTTCGGATGACGTCACCCATGTGTGACTGACTTATCCTGCTGTACACAGAGAACCCCTGTTACATGTAAGTAACCTCACTTTCCTCTTGGCTTGATCCCAATAGCATTTTTTTCTCTTCTGTTCCCCACCCCCACCCTTACCCCTACCCCACCAGAGAGATGGGCCTTCAGCACATTTTCCTTAATCCTCCTCCCACAGGTAGCATTTTTCCTTGGGGGTCTGTGTTCATCTATAGGCTGCACTTATTTCTTCTCTTCCTCCCCCCACCACCACTTGCGTTTTTAGTATTTATTTCTTCTTGCTCTCCCCCTCTCCACAGACAGCCTTCATTTTATCCTTCTGCAATCATTTTTTCCAGGTTCCCACCCTTTTTACCTGGCCTGTTGATCTGACCAGGGCTCATCTTCACAGCAGACTCCTTGAGCTGGCTCATTAGGTAGGCTACAGTGGCAGCATCAATGGAGGGGGGGGGGGCCCTCTCTTCAAACTCTGGGGAAGTACCAGCTTTGGGAGGGGGGCGGGAGTATCAGCCGGCGTTATAGGAGATAATCGGCTACGGCAGTAGGGGGGCATCAATTTGAATGAGCAACAGTGGCAATTATGACAGTGGATGAGGCTCTCAGTATCTTGTGGCAGTAGAGGAGGTGGGTGAACAGCCCTGTTAGTCACTGGGAGGAGCCTTAGCATCAGTCTAGCATGTGCAAACCAGCCTGTTATTGTGCCTGTGTATGCCAAATGTGGTAGAGCAGAGGGTGGCTCTCGACACACCAATTGAGAAGCACTGATTTAGATAAGGAGATTCCAGTGCTGCTGACACAGGGTTGCCAACCAGCCGGTTTTCAGCCGGCCTGGCCGGTTTTCCTGTGGTCGGGCCGGCTGCCAGCAGAGAACCGAAACCGGCCATTGAAAAGCTGTTTTTTTGCTCTGGCTGCGAGATTGGGAGCAGCCAGAGCAGAAAACCGGCTTTGCGCTTGCGATTGCGATCACAGTCCTGGCCCCCCCTTGCAGCCGCTGCTGCTGCTTCGTACAGAGCAGCGGCTGCAATAAAGTTAATTTAAAAGTAAGGAATCTTGTGAGGGGCCTTCCGGCCCTATGTAACTCCTTCTGCAGTGCCCGCCCCTCTGATGTCACTTCCTTTTCAGCCAGGGACCCTGCAGAAGGAGTTTCATAGGAGCCGCGAGTTCCTCACAGGTTTCCTTACTTTTAAATTAACTTTATTGCAGCTGCTGCTCAGTAAGAAGCAGGAGCAGCGGCTGCACGGGGGGGGGGGGACCTGTACTGGAAAAGGGCTATGGGGCTATGGGGGGGGGGACTTGGACTGGAAATGGGTTGTGATGGGGGGGGGGACCTGGACCGGAAAAGGACTATGGGGGGGGGGGACATGGACTGGAAATGGGTTGTGATGGGGGGGACCTGGACTGGAAAAGAGCTATGGGGGGGGGGGAACTTGGACTGGAAATGGGCTATGGTGGAGGGAGGGGGAACTTGGACTGGAAATAGGCTGTGATTAGGGGGGCTAGGACTGCAAATGGGCTGTGATGGTGGGGGGGGGCTAGGACTGCAAATGGGCTGTGATGGTGCGGGGGAACTCGGGCTGCAAATGCGCTGTGATTGGGGGGCGGGGGTTAGGACTGGAAATGACCTGTGATGTGAGAGCTGCCACTGGAAATGGGCTTATGAAGAGCTGGAATAGGACTGGAAATGGGCTGATGTGGGGCATGGGAGAATGGGACTAGAAGGGAGTGGATGCTGGGTGGGTCTAGAACTATAAGGGAACTGATTTTGGGGGAGGACTAGAATGGATGGAGAATGAGAATGGAGAGGGGAAAAATATTTTGTGTGGAAGAAAAGTCTATGATGGGTCGGGTATTGGGAGAGTAAGAAGGGCTTGAGAATGGAAGGGTGAAATTTAAATGGATGATAAAGGAATAAGGAAAGAATTGGGGGAAAGAGCAAAAGGGAAACAATCAGTATGTTAAAGCAGATATAAAGAGAGAATGGAAAACATCTAAAAGAGAAGAAAGGACAAATGGATAGCTCGCAGAAGACACGAAGAAACCAGAAGAAAGTGACTGGAGCAATTGCAACTGAAAAATGAAATGCCCAAACAGAAGGTAGAAAAATACTTTTTATTTTGAATTTATTAACTGGAATATGTCTGGTCTGGGAAGTGTGTATTGCTGACATCTTTGCGTTTCTGTTTAGTGCAAGAGGAAATTACTTTATAGTTTTATTTCTCTAGTGTTGTACATTTCATGTTTGGATTTTGGGGTTCCCAGTTTAATTATTATCTGACCAAGGAAGTTAGCCTACACGTATCCTCGGTAATTTTTGTGGGTGGGGCTGGGGGCGGGGCAGGGGTGGGACTAGGGGAGGAGAATGGGTGGAGCATAGCGAGCCAAAGGTGTCGGGTTTTTCTCGGTGAAAAAGTTGGCAACCCTATGCTGACATCATTAGATTTGTTCATGCCATTTAATTTAACGAAAGCAGAGATATTAATAGGGAGATGTAGAAATGTAGAGATTGAAGGAGTTGCCTTAAATTGGATCTCTTCTTTTTTGAAAGATATCTATATATTTTTAAAATTATATCTTTATTTAATCCAACAACAAACAGTCATCCTTCTCTGAAGTCGCAGCTTCATTCAACAGTAGAACAGTGTGTCACCATTTCAAAACAATACAGAATAATCTTTGCTCATTAATTCTAAACACAATAGTGGCAATTCACAGTACTTTAAAGCACACACTCCATCCTTTCTAGTCACTCTAATCCCCCCTCCCCCTCTCAAGAAATGTGCTTGAAAACTGGTCCACAGTTTCTTATAGCGTTTCCTTTGAGGCGTGGTATAGCTCCGATAGACATAAAGTTCCTCTTGTGCCTGTGGGAGTGATATCATTGAAACCTGGGCTTTTCATTGGTTCTTTGTCTTCATCAATCTGCTGGTAGGGGAACACAACCCAATTGTGTGGATTGCTCTAGCGGGGACTCAAGGAAAAGACATTATCTGGTAAGTAAAATGTCACTATAGGAAATTGTTTTGTTTTCTGAGGTATGGAAAATGGGATTCTTTATTTATTTGGCTGGTTTTATATACTTAAGTATTATTGCAATAACTCTGCAGTACAACAAAGAAAGTGAGCTATGTATCATGAATTGACTCGTGGCTAAATGAGGTCTCAGAAGCCTTAGGCTGCCACCAATGTTTTTTAAGTCAACTGGTGGACTAACGCCTGAACTCACATTAACGACCTCAATGTTACCTTCCTCCCTCGCTCTTAAATTTCATTAGTTTTCGAATTTACTTTTTCATGATATTACAGAAGGTAAGGTTTCTCTTAAACACTGCCACATTTACTCCTTTTTAGAATTACTTTGCCATTTTTTTCATTTGTTCGATTTTTTTCATTTTTTCATTTGTTTGACTGAAGATTTTTTCATTTTTTTGACTCAAGGTTTCCCTTTAAAATATCTAAACCTATTCAAACGTATTCACAAATGAACCAGTGCTTACCTTTGCAATGATTTCCCGACGCTTGTTCAGCGTGCTATGGGTTGCGTTTCACCATGCTGGTTTCTTCAGGGGAATTCTATCAAACAGCACTGTAAAATAAGAAAAATGGTAGTGTAGATGTTCTTACGATATGCACTTTCTTAAAGTTTAGCTTAAAAATTATTCCATTTGCAGACCTAGAAAACGGATTTCGTACCTTTGGTATCACGAAAGGTTCTTCGTTCAGGTTCTGTTTGGTAGGTTTTTTCAGCGAACTAAAACGCCGCGCATGCGGAGTAGTTAAATAGAGATTTTAATTTTCCCAGCTGTGAAAAGACTGACTCCCGCATGTGATTAAAGGACCTCCAAACGATTAATTGCTGCTCTCACAACATAGTCAAAGACAAACTTCCCATTCTATTCGCAAATTTAGTCCTAAAGGTGTGACTGAAGAAAAATTATATATCCAACGCTGTTCCCGATATAATAAAGTTTGATCCAATGATCTACCACGATCAGGGGAAGTGATCTGTTCAATACAGAAACACCGCAGGTCACAAAAAGCATGTTGAAACTGCAAACAATGGTCAACTATGGGAGCCTCTTGTCTTTGACATTTAAGTTTACTTTTATGCTCGTTAATTCGTACGCAAAAAGATCTCATCGTTTTTCCCACGTACAGTAGATCGCACGGGCAGCGAATAGCATAGATGACTTGTGTGGATGAGCAAGTGGTTTTATTCCGTAGTCGGTATAGATGATCATGGTAGGAAAATTCCGTAAGTTCCTGAGTGATTGCACAGATATTACAAGCATCACAACAAGTGTGACCACCTTGTGAAAAAGTTTGTAAAGAGGAAGGTGATTGCAGGACTGCTGGACTGAGGATCTCCTTCAAATTTTTTTGTCACTGCCAAACGCAGCGTACTTGAAAGTCCTCTAAACCCGGGATGCTCTGTAAAACATTCGCATGGTATTTTATACTCCATTGTAAACAAGTACTGAAAGGTGAAAAAGGAGTTATTAAATTGACATGCAATTGAGGGGCATTGTCCCTTCTAATCGGAGGGTTAACAAGATGGTCTCTATTTGCAAATGTCGCTCTCTTAAAAGCTTGATCTATTATACGTGAAGGGTAGCCTCGTTGATGAAAATTACTTTTCAATAGTTTTGATTGTTCCTTAAACCGTCTTAAATCAGAGCAATTGCGTCGATAGCGGATGAATTGTGACAATGGCAGACTGTTTTTTAGTTGTTTAGGGTGGGCACTATCATAATGCAGGAAGCTGTTCTGATCGGTTTGTTTGCGATAGGTAGATGTGTGCCATCCCTGTGAGGTTTTTACTACCAGTACATCCATAAAGGTGATGGATTCTGCATGATAATTAAAGGGGAATCTAATGTTAGAATCCCTAGAATTGATCCAATCAAAAAACTGCAGCAAATCCGGCGTTGTCCCCTTCCAGATAATAAAGATGTCATCTATGTATCTTTTCCACATTTTTATATAACTAGTATAAGGGGAAGCAGTGATCCAATCATTTTCGAATTGTTGCATGTATAAATTAGCGATGGAGGGGGCACACGTGGCCCCCATCGCTACTCCAGATATCTGATGATAAAAAATACCGTCAAATATGAAAAAGTTATGATATAATGTCAACCTAGTTATTTCAGATAGAAAATCCAACTGGGTGTCAGAAAGATCACCACGACCCCGGAGCGTTTGCATAACTCTATCAAAAGCTCTATCCTGTGGAATAACTGTATATAAAGACGTGACATCTAAGGTCACTAGTATAGTATTGTTTTCTTTTGCCAACTCTGAACATAGAGAGAGCGTTTGCAAAAAATGGGTGGTATCCTTCAGAAACGATGGAATTGATGACAGCAAAGGTCGCAAAAAAGAGTCTAGGAAGACGGACAAGGGTTCCAGTATTGATCCTCTGGTGGATACAATAGGCCTGCCGGGAGGGTTATTAATGTCCTTATGAATTTTAGGGACTAAATAAAATTTAGCTACCGTGGAGGCGGGCGGATTTAAATAATGCCACTCTTTTTTAGAGATTACACGATCTTCCAAAGGTTGAGTGGTTAATTCCTTAATTCGTATACGTAAAGTAATAGATGGATCAATCTGTACAACTTCATAAGTTGTGGAATCTGATAACTGTCGAAGGGCTTCTTGTTGGTATTGAGCTCTACTAAGAATGACAATATCGCCCCCTTTATCGGCTCGCCGGATAACTATATCCGTACGGGACTGTAGAACTCGTAAGGCTTGCCGTTCATCATAATTAATTTTGGTCTGAAAGCTTCGTTTTGTCTCCAGAAATCACTGTGCATCCTTTTCAATTAAATCACGGTATACTATTAAAGCCGAAGGAAGAGGTCCCGGCGTGGGTGGGGGGAAGGGGGTGGGTGGGTGGGGGGATGAGGGAATATTGGATGGGCTTGGAGGTGCGATGTTTATATGGATAGGCTGGGGGGGAGAAGAGTTGAAGGGATTAAAAAGAGTTAATTTGGACTGGACTTGATGTGTTTGTCTTCAATATGCACAGTATGTTCTTTTAAATTGTGTTTTATGAGTAATTGTAAACCCTTTTGAATGAATTCTATCAGAAAAAAGGTATACATAACTTTTATAAATAAATAAAAAATAAACAAAATGCTATTATAACTTTAATTTTATGGGCTACACTAAGGTATTTATATGTGTTTCTATTTTATATCTATTATGTATTTTGGACTATATGGATGTTCTCTGCCTCAGGTGATATTAGAAAGCCATATTGTACAAATCTTAAATAAAACCTACATGTTATTCAGTTCATACATTTACCTTTCACTATTGCATATTTAGTGTAAGACTCTTGTTTCAATAATAGATTTAGTAAGTCATTGCTAAAAAATCTTTTTAAAATTTGACTTCAATTTAGTTCATCTCCTTCCTTCCTATCATTTATTTGTGTGGGTTGTCTCAGAGACAGGAGTGGAACAGAGCTGCCAGGTTCTCCAAAACCAACCAGGAAGTCAGTCCTCACTTATGAGTGACATCACCAATGGAACTCTACTACTACTACTATTACTGAGCATTTGTATAGCACTACAAGTTGTATGCAGTGCTGCACAGACATGTAAGAGACAGTCCCTGCTCATCAGAGCTTACAATCTAGTCAAGACAGATAACACAGACTGTGTAGGCAGGGATAAACAAGGTGGACAGAAAAAGAAAAAAAGAGATCAGGTGAGTCAAGATCCAAAAGCAGCAGCGAAGCAGTGAGTTTTCAGCCTGGATTTGAAGAGGGTTAGAGAAGGTGCCTGGCGTATAGACACAGGTAGTTTGTTCCAGGCGTAAGGTGCAGCAAGGTGAAAGGAGCGAAGTCTGGAGTTAGCAATAGAAGAGAAGGGCAAAGCTAGAAGCAGTTTGCTAGAAGAAGTGGGAACCCTCCCAGCTTTCACAGAAAGCCTTTGAGAGATCCAGCACACATGCGTGGTTGCCATCTCGCCCGAACAGAGCCATCTTACCTCACTTCTTTTTTCTGTGAAGCCCTCTGGAGGTCCATCTGTATCCTGGAGAAATGTTTTTACCCTATTTGGTCATTTTTTGTTGCTCAGTACTCCTTTTTTCTCTTTTTTCACCTTCCTTTACCTCCCGGTATTGTTGCTGTCTCAGTGCCGTGTTGTTTTTCAGGTTTAAATTTATTTTTCTTTTCTTCATTTTTGGCACGTGGGTTTTTTCTCACACTCTCCTGGTAGGGGCATTGGCATCTTTTGACCTGGTGGAAGCTGTCTTCCTCAACATGTCCACGCTGATCAGTGGCTTTAAGTAGTGTGCCAGATGTGGCTGGACCATTTCCATCATGGTGCCTTAAATGTCTCGGGCCTAACCATGAGCCCTTTACATGCGCTCTCTGCTTGCAGATGATGCACAAGTGGCTAAAGAACCATGAAAAGCAGTAGGAATCGCTGTTCGGCTCCAAGACTTTGTCATCAACATCAGAATTGATGCACTCAAAGGACACCGCTGAGGACTCAACCTCGCATTGGAACTGAGCCCTTTCAGAGCCGTGAGGTCGCAGGGCTCTGGATTGGAGACTCTCCCTCGAAGGGGGAGTGTCCTCAGAAGGAATGGACTCCTTCCCAATCATTGCTGAAGGGCAATGCAGAGTCCAGGGGAAAGACCCATGGACATCATCATCGAACCCTCCAATATGACTCCAAGGACGAAGGCTGGGAGCAGCCTTTGAAGCTGCCCCAGCAAGAGGAGGTGCCTCTCATGGCCTCGGAGGGCCAGCATGGGACTCCTGAGCCTGTTGCCATCGACGAGTTCCCTCCAAAGGAACCCGAATCAGTGCCGAAGAGTGTGCCCCCATTATTAGCAGCTGTGGAGCACTCCCTCCTAATGGAGCGGTTGTTGTCTCTCAAGCACAGCCTGACTGCCTTTATTGCTCAACACAAGCCACGGGAACCTAGAAACCTCTGGTTCCTTGGGGATCGGTGATGGCACCATTCACTGGGTGCCTTGCCAGTGGAGGTTCAACCGATTCTCAAGAAACATGCTGTCCCCTCTGGTTCCTAGGTTCTTTCTCAGTCCTGCTTGGTGCAGTGGATCTCCCCTCTGAGTGCTTTGGACTCGGACCGCAGAGCGCCGAGGTCACCCTTGACTCTGCCACTGGGGAATTTGACATGGGTATTATTCCTGTTGATACTTTCAGTTCTTGCCTGAGTTCCTTCTTGGAGTTCATCAGGGACATGGGAAAGCCTTTATCCTTCACTATTGAGGTTGAGGTGGAGAAGCTGGAGATCCTCCAGTATCCCACTCCTTTGAAGGAAGCTATCACCATTCCAGTGCACCCTATCTTGGAAAGGTTGCTATTGAGGATGTGGGAGACCCTAGTTATGTGCCAGTTGCGAACAGGCATCTTGATTCCATGTATCGAATCTGCAAGAGCCCAAGCTTTGAAAAACACAACTTCCTCACAACTCCATAGTTGTGGAATTGGCCATGTGCTGTATTAAGAGTAACAAGACACATTCCTTGGTGCCCCCTGATAGAGAGGCATTCACAATGAATGGATTAGGCAGGAAATGTTCCCAGGGTTCGATGCTCATGACCTGTATCCAAATGTACCAGAAGTACATGGGCATGCACTTGAGAGACCTGGTGGGGGATCTCACCGAGTTCTCGACTAGCTTATCTGGTGACCACCTTCAGCGCTTCCGGAGCCTGGTTACTACAGTCAAGGAATGCTTCAAATATGTGACTCATGCAGCCTACAACAGCTTTGAGTCCGTGGCTAGAGTGGCTGCGGTGGACATTTGTGCCCACCGCCTCGTATGGTTACAATTGTCTGACTTGGAGCAATAGATTCAGGACAAGTTGGTTGATATCCTATGTTGAGGAGAGAACCTCTGGCAAATCCATGATGGAGAAGCAGGGCTGGCCCAAGGGTTTCTGCCACCCTAAGTAGAAACCCCGGCCTTGCCACCCTCCAACTGCTGCTGCTGACTCCCCCAGCTGCTGCCGCAGCTGCCCCCCATGCTGCTGCCTTGGGAAGGGGAGGTGGGCAGCAGCAATGCTGCTGCTGCCTGCCTCCCCCACAAATGGAATCGGCAGCAGCTGGGGGGGGGGGGTGGCGCAGCCAGTCATGTGTGCTACTGCTGCCGCGCACCCAGGCTGACTGCCTAGCTTGCCTAGCAGACAGGCCCGCCCTGCAGAGAAGGCCACAGAGTTGGAGACTAACTAGGTCACTATGAACAGGATCTCGAAGAAGACTGCTGATTCTTCCTGACGGAAGGCCTTGAGGGAAAAGTCCTTCTATCTGAAGAAGAAGAAAGATTATGGAACTTATGTCCTATACCATTTTTACCTGCTGCCCCAGCAGGTGCAGCAGCCCAAGGGCCAAGGCCAAAAGCAACATCAGCCAAAAGCCCCAGCCGACATCACAGCCATAGCCTTGGGAGGGGGGAGGGGGTGGGCTTTTGACTCCAGGTCCATAGCCCTTCTTTTCCTTTCTGGTCCAGTTCTGCGGCACACTAGATGGCATCTCCTGGCTTTTGCCCATCGTTGGCTCAGTTAACCACAGATTTCTGAGTTCTTCAAGTGGTAAAGGAGGGTTACCTCCTACACTTCAATCAGAATCCCTCCCCCCCTGTTCTTTCCAGGGGAGTATCCTTTGGACCCTTACCATTGTGAATTTCTTTAGCAAGAGCTCACGGCTTGTTTGCAAGAAAGCAGTGGAGTTTTTCTACTGTCTCAAATAGGAAAGGGATTCTACTCCCGCTACTTCCTGGTTCCAAAGAAAACTGGTGGATTTTGTCCCATTCTGGATCACCGCAATCTTAATCATTTTCTAATGTGCGAGAGGTTCAAGATGGTTTCCCTTGGATCATTGCTGCCTTACCTCCAGCAGGAAGATTGTCTCTTTGGATCTCAAAGATGCCTATACCAACATCCTCATTCACTCCTTGCACTGGCAGTACATCCGCTTCGTCATCAGCAGACATCACCATCAATACAAGGTTCTACCTTTCGGAATGGCATCTTCCCCCAGGGTTTTCACAAAATGTCTGGTGGTTGTAGCCACTTTTCTTCAAGTGCAGGGCATCTTCTTCTTCCCTTATATGGATGACTGGTTGGACAGAGGCAGAATGCAGATAAGGTCTGTCTGTCCATACAGTGCACGATCCAGGTGCTGGAGCAGCTGGGTTTTGTCATCAATTACCCAAAGTCCCACCTGCAGTCCACTCAGTGCCTTAAGTTCATTGGGGCTCTCCTTGATACCATGATAGCCAGAATCTTCCTTCTCTCGGACAGGGCCCAGCACCTCGTCCTTTTGGACCAGGACATCCAAAGTTGCTCTACGGTCTCTGCTCTCCAAATGCTTTGCCTCCTAGACCACATGGCCTCCACAGTCCACGTAACCCCATCAGCCCAGTTTCAGATGTGGCAGGTGCAGTGGATGCTCTGTACACAGTGGTGTCAGGCAACAGACTATCTCATGGACTGGGTCAGGATGACTTTATCACTGAAGGACTTCCTTTCCTGGTGGCAACAGCCAACTCATTTTCTAATGGGACTTCCCTTCCAGGCCCCGCCACACCAGTGAGTGCTGACCATGGATGCCTCCAAACTGGGCTGGGGAGCCCATCTTGATGGCCTGCTTACTCAGGATCTCTGGATGACAGGGAGAGTCTTCATCAGATAAACTTACTCAAGCTCAGGACGGTAGGAAATGCCCTTTGAGTATTCCAGCTATAACTGTCCAAACAGGAAGTTCTTATCCAAACAGATAACCAGATCACAATGTTCTACATCAACAAGCAGAGTGGCATGGGCTCATACTTCCTCTGCTGGGAAACTGTTCAACTCTGAAGATTTGCCAGCAAGAATGGCATATATCTCTGGGCAGTCTACCACCCGGGACAGGACAACACATTGGTGGACAGACTCAGCAGGGTGCTGCAGCCACACAAGTGGACTTTCAATGCACAAGTAGCCTGTAACATCTTCCAGAAGTGCGGCACTCTGTCCATGGAACATTTTGCTGCTCTTCAAAATGGCCAGCTGCAGCTGTTCTGCCCTGTCACAATCAGGTGGCCTCCGATGAATTCCTTCTGAATTGGGGCAAAGGCTTGCTTTATACTGTGACTCCACACCGCCCCTATTAGGCAGCTGCCTAGGGCATGCGATGCAGGTTTGCCTTCTGAAAGAACAGTCTGTAGCCGTGTGGTCAGGCAAAAATAATAACTGGGCTTTATTCCCCTTCCCTTATGGATTTCCTTTTTTATACAGCAATAAAGGACAACATAAATAAACTGTTTCTTCACAGCAAAAATAAAGATGAACCTTTTTCAAGCAACTATAACATTGCTTCTGCTTGCTTCTTTAACAGAGAGATTCTATCTCATCCGAGAGACATATCGCGCAATCCATGGGACTGGATTCTACCTCCTGGCTAGTGCTTTCCCACTGCATTTGTCCACAGTCCAGACCTGTAAATGGATAACACTCTTCAGGGCTGCTATTGACACAACTCTTTCTTTGGGAGGCAACAGTTCCTATAGCAGGAAGCTGCTCTGCATAAACAGGGTCGTGGGGACCTGCATTTGGAGTTTCTCTTAGGTTCCCTCTTTCTCTCCAATAAGGATTCTCTTCCCCACTGTTAGCTTTAGTTTTCCTGGCCTGGCCCACCTCTTGCCCTTTAGAGAAAATGGTGTACTTAGCTTTTCCTCTGGGATAGATAGCTTCTTCCTCTGTTAACCAGGCTTTTCTGTCTGGGCTGTAGCGTGCCTTTCCCCGAGAGTTCCAAACACCAGTAGTTTGAGCTGGGCTGTAGCCACTTTCTGGAAAGGTTTTACTCCTGCTGTTCCTTGCTACTGGGACATACCCAGTGCTTCCTGAATCCAGCAAGCTCTCCTGTTTGTGACGTCTGCCCTCTACCTGCTTGGTCACTCTTCTCGGGTCGATGCCCCCTCTGGCTTGGGAGACTCCTGCACTGGCTCTTCCAACACTCTCTGGTTGAGCTGTTTCCTCCCTCTCTGCCTCGGCATCTGTAACTCCTCCAGCCACACCCACTTCTTCTCTTCCAGCTCTCTGCTTCCCCTTAACTCTCTGCTACCCCTTGCTGGGATTTCCCAACTGCTTTTATCCTCTTGTCTCTTGCACGTCGTACGTGCTTCCCTGTTCAGGTGAACCTGATTAGCTCTCTGACTTTCTGCTGCGCCATATCTGGTGTGGGGAAAGTTTGTTCTACTATTCTTTGGCTCATTGTAACCTGAATGTGTTTGCTGCTTATGTGACTGCAAGGTAAGTTCTTCTTTTTCCCCTATTATCATAGGTTCTGTGCTGGCTACTGCATCACAATACTTAATCACCAACTCCCTTGCCCTATGCTGGCACAGGCAACCATGGTACCCCCTGTTGCTTCGTCTCTCCCGGGCACCTCCTCTTTCTCAGTCATGCCCTAGATCTGCTGTCTCAGGAGGAGAGGACCCTCCTCCTTCCCATTCTGAAGTCCCTAGCCCTCACAACTTGGATGCTGAGAGGGTAGTTCTTGCTCAGTTTCACCTGCCTAAGGATGTGGAGAATATTCTCCTTGCATCCCAGAACAATTCCACCACATGGGCCTACACCTTCAAATGGTGCAGATTCTCTCGCTGGTGTGTGGACAAATCCCTTAACCCTTTCTCCTGCTTGGTGGAGCAGGTTCTATCATACCTTCTACACCTTTCTCATGCTGGCTTGGTCTGAGTTTGAATACATCTTAGTGCTATGATGGCCTACCATCATACGATAGATGGTTGGTCCCTTTCCACTCACCCCCTCATTGACCGTTTTATGAGGGGCTCTTGCTATCGTGTCCACCGATCTGACCATCACTGGTGGCATAGAACTTAACGTGGTTCTTGGGCAGCTTCTCACTTCAACTTTTGAGCCACTGGCCACCTACCCTCTCAAGCTTCTGTCCTGGATGGTCATTTTCTTGGTGGTGCTTACTTTGGCACACAGAGGCGGTGAACTACAGGTGCTGGTGGCACATGCACCCTATACCAGGTTCTACAAAAACAGGGTAGTCCTCCATACTCATCCTAAATTCCTGCCTAAGGTGGTTTTGCTTTTTCATCTCAACCAGCCGGTGGTATTTCCAACCTTTTTTTCCAGGCTTCATGCGAACAGTGCAGATACCTCTCTCTATACCCTGGATTGTAAGTGGACCTTGGCTTTCTATCTGGAACAAACAAAAGCCCATCACCGTTCTCCCAGCTCTTTGTTTTTTGTGATTTGAATGGGCTGAGCATAGCAGTTTCTAAACGCACCCTCTCCATTTGGGTGGCTGACTACATCTCCTTTGCCTATGCCCAGGCTGGACTTTCCGTAGAGCACCTTGTCGCGGCGCACAATGTCCGTGCCACAGTAGCTTCTGTGGCTAACTTGCACTCGATCTTCTTGCTGGAGATCTGTAGGGCTACCACATGGCCTTCTGTCCACACCTTCGCAGCACATTACTGCCTGGATGCAGATTTCTGGCTTGACAGTACCTTCAGCTAAGCCGTACTCTGGCAAAACCTCTTTGGGAATTAATGTACTTCTTTCCCTCTGGCCCTTCTGTCTCTCCAGGTTACCAGAGAGTCATTCTCTTGCTTGGTGCCGGAGTCGTATGTCGACTCTTCGAACCTTACAGCATTTTTCTACTGTTCTTTACGGTTCAGTTTTTCTGGTTGCCTCAGGCATTTTACAGGGTTTTTTTGGAAGCCTGTAGCTATGGGAGCCCCATAAGTGAGGGCTGACTTCCTGCTTGGTCCCAGAGAAAGCGTGGTTACCCATCTGTAACAGGTGTTCTCTGGAAGCAGCAGGAATCAGTCCTCACTACCCTCCCTCCTCCCCGTGGAGTTGGATCACTTAAGGTATGTCATCATACTGAGGTAAGATGGCTCCATTTAGGCAGGAAGGCAACCACGCATGCATGCTGGATCTCCCAAAGGGTTTCTGTGAAAGCTGGGGAGGGTTCCTGCACAAGGGCTCTGTCGGTGATGTCAACCATAAGTGAGGACTGATTCCTGCTGCTCCTGGAGAACAGCTGTTACAGGTGAGTTAACCACACTTTACCTAGTTTCAGGGCTAGTCTTGGTTTTGAACTTAACATTCCAAAGCAGTATGCTGTTTGTAGGTCCTAATTCTACCCATTAGAATTAGTGCTCCAGGTCCCATAATGTATCATGATAGGGTTCTCAGAAATAAAGGACTGGCCCAGCTGGAACTGAGTAACTTGGCAATTCTGCTGGGAGGGAAGAAAGTCAAGGCAGCCTTTAGATTGGGAATCCCCACGTGTAAGACACTGACTTAACCTGCTTATCCATGGAAAAAAACAAATTTGCTTACTCTAACTCCTGTTCTCCATGGACAGGAGAATAAGTTGGTCACCCATACCTTTTTACTTCCACTTAAAGTTAAAAATTGTTGATTTTTAGCGAGGTTACATGACTGAGGGGGCTTTGTGCGGTCCTGATTTATTCTGCTATCAACAGAGAGAACTGTTTTAGAGGCAAAAAACTTTGCTATACTGCTCCTCTGTGAATTTGCAGTTCAAGATAGCACTCAGCTCAATACCTGTTTACAAAATTCCTGTTTAAGCTATTATAAAAAAAACCCCTAATATATAATGTTGGTCTACTTGTTCTTATATTGCCAATAAGGAAGGATAACAAAGGCAATGCAATAGACAAAATAAAAACACAGTTTAATTGAAAAACAAGAAAAACAGAAAGGGTAATTTTTTAACAAGCTCCTTAAAGTTGTGCACCACCAATGTGCGTAAATCGCCTATTTTCAGTTACTTACATGCAGAAAGTGTCTCTTTTCTACAAGTACATGCGTAAGACTGATGACATGCATTTTTGGTGTGGGTGTGGTCAGGCGTGGCGTGTGCTTGGAAGGCATGCAAATCTACATGCATAAGTTACAAAATACTATAACACTGCATTCATTAAAGATCTAGGTGTAGGCAAGTGTTTGCACCTGTGTTTTACCATTGGCTATCATTGATGCCCCTATTTTATAAAGTACGCATGCACACACTTCACTTTATAAAGTAGGCCTCAATTATGCGCATGCCAATGCATGTTAACTCAGCAAGAGTTTATAAAATTGCCAACCCTATGGGTAATACCACAAGACCATAAAAAAGTAAACAATAGGGCAGTTATATCACACAGTTCTGAAACAGAAAGTGAAGGACAGGAGACAGTAATCATTTGCTTTGCAAAGGTTGCACACAGAGCATAAAATTTCAGTGTATCAACAATACATTCAGACTAATGCCTGATTTTATAAACAGAAGAGGGACAGTATTGAGAAAACTTTGTGAGCCCCCTCGGGTCATCTGTATTTTAGCAGAATTTATACTCAGAACATGATTAGATAACTAATCTAAATCCTGATAAAAGTGGAACAGCATGCCACTGAATAAATAACTCTGATAAAAAAGATATATATTGATTATTTATTCAACAATAAATATTGTTGTTTGGAAAAGTATGTGAATTCTTCATTCGGTCACTGGTGGCACCTCCTTGAGCAGCAATAACTTCAACTAAATATTTCCTGATTAGTCTCTCACATGATCCTTGAGGAATTTTGGTACATTTTCCTTACAGAACTATTTCAGCTCTATGATATTTGAGGGCATGAACATCTTGCTTCAGGTCTTCTCACAACATTTTAGTAGGTTTTAAACCAGTGTTTAGACTTAGTCATTCCAATATACAAAATATTTTTCCTCAGCTATTCTGTAGTAGATTTACTTGAATGTTTAGGGTTGTTGTCTTGCTACATAACCCACTTTTGACTCTGCTTCAGTTCACAGACAGATGAGCTTCTGTTCATAAAAAGATGACTTGACATTCTCCTTTAGAATTTTCTGATATAAAGCAGAATTTATGGTTGCAACAATGTTGGCAAGCTCTCTAGGTTGTGATGCTGCGAAACAGTGCCCTCTTGTTGCGACTGATGTGATGGGTCATGTGTCAACTATCAGGAAAAAAACGAATGGGACTGGTATGAATGAAGCCACTGCTCTGTTTAAAAAAAAAAAAAAGGCCCGATATTCATTTGCGATGGCTGTGCGCCTCTAAGGCGCATAGCCGTCGCCACCAAACTTTAACCCCAGCTATTCAATCCGGGGCCATATCCAGCCACTGGCATTGAATATCCAGGGTCGCCGCATACAGCACAGTGATATTTAGCCACTGCCCGGTTAGCTCCGGTGCTGAAAGTTAGGACAGCTTTTGCTGCATCAAAATTTTGCCACTGAGGGATAACCGGACAGTGGCTGAATATCGCCATTGCATGGTTATCCCCAGGTACCGCCCCCGGAACTCCCTTGACATGCCCCGATGCTAAGTAGTTAGCATTGGGGCATATAGCGGCATTATTCGGCGGCATTAACCGTGTTAATACCACTGAATATCCCACTGTGGTACAGATGAATTTTGACTATTGATTATGCCTCAGTAGTGAATATGCCTCAACTGTAAATAGGGGCACTTGAAACTGTTGAGACAATTTACATAACTACAGATACTGGAAAGATCAGGGAGGAGACCTTCTCCTAGCAAGCAAATGGAGACCCATTACAGAGAACAAAAGAACACTTCACCTAGGAGCCTTTCTACTAGCAGACAAATTGAAACCCATTAACAGGACAAAACAGGACAATTCACCTTGCCTTGGAAACATTTCTCCTAAGAATTCATCAATTGTAATGTAGACCAGGGGGGGTGGGGGGTTCCCTTGAGCATTTTCAAGCACCTGGCCAGTGTCTTGGATGTGCTTAATGGATAACTGACTCTATACTACGTATGTGTCACATGATAGGAAATAACTGGATTGTTCTTGCAACTGGATAAAATGGGTACCTGTTTTCAGCTAGAGAGAGAGAAATGGATTCATCTAGGAATGGACGCATTGCCTAGAGAAACTCCCGATTGAGAAGTCTCTCTTGTCTGGTTGAATCAGGGATCCATTCAATCGAAGTGTGACAGGGATGAAGTAAATCTCTTTCGGTGAAGTATATTCTTCTTCTGTAATTATCTTTCTAGTTATCTATTCTGTAATTAAGTGCTTTTATTCTAATAGTTTTCCAGATATCTTTTTAACTAATCATAGGTAGATATATGAATTACTTGCCTTTCTAAATAAGTACGAATTAAGAAGTTAAATAAGTGAAATTCAAGTTATCCCTGCTTTGTATTATAAATAAACGCACGTCTTCATTAACAAGGTGTGTTAGCCTTTGTTGAAGTAAGACATTTGGTACCAGAAGTGGGGTGCGATAAAAAGAAAGGCTATAACAATGTTGAAAAGAAGAGTAAAAAATGTAAATAGTACAAAGACTGTAAAGGAAGATAAAGATTTTGTAAATATCCCCGGATGGGATCAGGCGCCTTATGAAATGTTAGCTAGAGAATGGTCTTGCAATTCAGGACTAAGTGAGAATTGGGAATCTGTTTTAAAAGATGCGGAACCTGTAAATCTCCTTACATGCTTGCAAAAAATACCTGTTGAAAAAGGGATAGAATTGAGTGTGTTGGGGAGGAGAGGTTGGCTTTTGCTGTCTGCATATCGTAAGATACATCAGACAAAATCCAGCAAAGTAGATTTGATTGAGCAACTTGAAAAACAGAATTGTGATTTACAAAATATGATAACAATGCTACAATGCCAAATCCGTTTGTTGACGGATAAATTAGATACTTATCAGCAGGTTGCTGAGAGAGCAGCTGTCAGGGTGGCCCAGTATAAATATCGTAAAAATAAGGGGAGAGTAAATAAAAAGAAAGTGCACATGTCTATTGCTAAAGCAGGTGTAAATTGGAATCCTGATGACTGGGATGGTAATATCTGGGATTCTACTGAATCATCTAACTCTGAGGAAGAGCAAGGAGTTAGTAATGAAAACTATCAGGCACAACCGATTTATAGGAGGAAAGTGCAGAGTACTCCCCAAAATCCTGGAGGAGTTAATCTAGATACTGTGGAGGATTTTAATCAACAAGAGATTAATGATATCCAGGACAGGTTTAGGCAGAAACCTGGGGAATCACTGATTACCTGGATGGTGCGTATTTATGAAACTGGAGCTGCAGGAGTACAGCTAGATCATGGTGATGCTAGGAAATTTTGTCTAATTAGTGTTGACCCTGTGATACAAGAGCAGTTTCGTAATTACATATCACAAAATATGACTAATTTACTCCAACTGGCAGTAGAAGGATGTAATGCTAAATTTCCTGCCGAAGCTGATTGGCCCCCAAATGATAAACAATGGTTTGCTTTGCGTGACGCTATTCAGCGCATTAAAGAGGAAGGCATGAAAACTGCTATTTTTATAGGGCAAGCTGATCAGTTAATGAATTGTGCCATGACTGCATCAATGAGGAATAAGATTATACGTTTGGCTCCACCAGCTTACAAACATGTTATTATGACTTTACTGATAAATCAAACAGGGAATCCTTTATCAGAAGTAATAGAAGCAGTGAGACAATTAGGTGAATTTGGAGAGTGGGGTCCAAAGTACAGTGCTGGTGACAGAAGGGAGAATAGATCAGAAGGACAGAAGGGAAATATAAACAACAGAGTATCCAGGAAAGATATGTTTACTGCTCTCCTTAAAGATGGTGTTAAAAAGGAACAGATTGATGGAATTGACACACAGAGCATGTGGGAAACATATAAGAAAAGAGGGCTGTATAAGAAAAGTGGAAATAGGAATGTGAGTAAACAAAATTCTGAAGTGAATGAAGAGGAGAGAAAGAATGAGGGGAAAAGGAAGGAGGGTGAGATTAGAGAAGCAAGATCAAATGTTATTCCCACAGCACCACTTTCTGACTTATACCCTGATCTTTCATGGGCACAGGATTTGTTTCAAGAATAGGAAGTAGGCCAAGCTCCAGTTGAAGGGTGGACTCATAAAAACAAGAGACCCCAGGGACTTGTCATATTTACACTGATTCCTGGTCAGTAGCCAATGGCTTAGCCACATGGCTACCTACCTGGCAGCAAAATAATTGGGAGATACATTCAAGAGAAATTTGGGGAAAAGAACTGTGGCAGCAAATTTGGGAAATGTTGCTTTTAAGTACGGTAACTGTGTATCATGTAGATGCTCATTGTGCTATTGATTCGTTAGACAGATGGTTTAACTCTATTACTGATGAACAAGCTAAAATTGCTGAAGCACAAACAGACACCAAAGAATCTGACTTGCTGGGCATGGCAAAATGGGCTCACCAGAAATGTGGGCATTTAGGTGAAAAAGCTACTTTCCGCTGGGCACAAACACGGGGAATCCCTATCCCCTTAGATGCCATTAGAACAATTATCTTGCAATGCCCAATTTGTCAGCATATACAGCACAGGTCTGTCCCACACATAGTGTATGGCCATTTAGGGCGAGGAAAACTACCAGGCCAGATATGGCAAATAGATTACATAGGACCTCTACCTACCAGTAAGGGATGTCAGTATGTATGCACGGCTGTGGATACATATTCCGGGTATTTAGTGGCATATCCATGTAAGAGGGCTACGCAGATTAACACCATTAAAACATTAGATCTTATTTCTTTATATTATGGGATCCCTCTTCAGATTCAAAGTGATAATGGGTCTCATTTTAAAGGGAGGCTTATACAGGATCACAGTAGACAGCATAACATTGAATGGATATTTCATATACCCTATTACCCTCAAGCTGCAGG
Source organism: Ichthyophis bannanicus (assembly GCA_033557465.1). Classification (NCBI taxonomy): domain Eukaryota; kingdom Metazoa; phylum Chordata; class Amphibia; order Gymnophiona; family Ichthyophiidae; genus Ichthyophis; species Ichthyophis bannanicus. Next base: position 342,569,550 of record CM066032.1, read on the forward strand.
ACTTATAGAAAGAATGAATGGATTGCTCAAAGAACAGCTTAGGAAATTAGGGGAAGGATCCCTGCAAAAGTGGAGAGATCATTTATCTGCAGCACTACAGATCCTTAACAATAGACCAATTGCAGAAACTGAAACTCCTCTAATGAGGATGTTGACTCCCGCATTACAAATCAAATCTTATGTAGCCACTAACACTATTCTATATTGGGAAATTAAAGAAGGTGCCTTAGCCCCGTATCGGGCAACACCAGAGGCAGCCGGACTAGATTTACATGCTCTGCAGGAATATAGAATAAAGGTCCATGATTTGCAATTAATAGAAACAGGAATAGGAGTCCAGTTACCACCCGAGCATTTTGGGTTAATTGCCCCTCGCTCTGGATTGGCCCTGAAAGGCATACTAATACTTGGAGGAGTGATTAATGCAGATTATCAAGGAGAGATAAAAATTATTCTAATGAACAGTGGTAACTTAGATTTAATGATCCAGACTGGGGACAGAGTGGCCCAATTACTTATCATCCCCACTTATGGAGGAGTAGTAAAGAAGGGGAGTGCCCCCACTGCTCTAACAGTTAGAGGCAATGCTGGATTTGGATCTGCTAATTTAAACACCGGGGCAAGGATTTGGGTACAATCACCAAATCACCCACCTGAGCAGGCAGAAGTTATTGCCACTGGGAATGATAACATAATATTGATTATGAGACCTGGACAAGAAAAGTGGGAATATATACCAGCAAACAAATGTTACCTGCGAGAATAAAATGATGTCTTTTCATTATAGGTTATCTCTACACCTTATGAACCAATGAACCAGCATATTTCTATCAAGGACCGGGATCGGTTCCAGCAAGCTTTCATATGCCATGTAGTGACATGGGCACTCATTACCAGCCTGATCTTTGGTACATGGAAAGTCTATTACTGGAGAGTGCAAGTGGTAACCCAACCCGAATTACACTTGCCCAAGCGTTTAGCAGATGCGATAGAACCACCTCAGAATATCTGGACTTATTTAGCCTGAAAAGTTTTAAACATTTCTAACTTTTGCCTTTCGGACATGCGTAATCCAGTGGATCTGTTAACTACATGTTTGATTGCAATACTCACACCAGCTCGAGTTTTGTTGTACTATTTTAAAGCTACACAAAATGACAGTTGGGCAAATGAAGAAGATATAAGGACACACCCCATGCTATACGAATATTGCAGAGATTGTCCCACTAATTTCAATTTTTGGGATAACATGACTCAAATAATCACCCATAATATCGCCCCAGGCGATGTATGTTATAACATGACATGTAATCCTGATGAAATACCGAAATGCCAACAACTAAAGATGCAACAAGAAATTGCCAAGGACATTGATATAATACTTTTATGTGATGCAACTAGGAAATGTAGAAATGTAACTAATACTATGAATTGTAATAATACAATAGTACAAGCTAGTTATGGTAGAAATGTTAAACTGCCAATAGGGTGGTTATTGTTTTGTGGTAATACCACTTATACATATATTCCAGGAAATCTCACAGGGGGGCCTTGCACTCTTAGTCGATTAGGACTTATTATGCCACCCTCTCCTAAAATTAAAATTAGAAAGAAAAGAACAATAACAGCTATGATACCCGCAGATTGTGATTCAAAAGTCACTTTACTTTCTAAAGTAGAATATACCAGTGCAGCCGTTTCCCTTCTGGGAGTGCCTGGTTTAGCCTTATATAACACTCGCACAATTAATGCTTTAGCTTGCACCATGGTAAAAAGTCTTAATCATACTTCAGTTGCTTTACAAGAATTATTTATTGACTTAAGTAGTACTAGGAAGGCAGTCTTGCAAAATCGAGTAGCAATAGATTATTTACTTTTAAAACACAATTATGGATGTGAACATTTTGAAGGCATGTGTTGCTTTAATTTAACTGACCATGCTACTTCCCTTCAGTCTCATATTCAAGCTTTGCAAGAACTAGCCAAAGATATTAAACAAGATATTAATGTTAATTGGTGGGATTGGGTATTTGGATGGCTGCCCAGTATGGGTAGCCTCAGACAAATCATTGGGGGAATTATTATTTGTATTTGTTTATTAATTATGATATGTTGTTTTATTCAATGCATACCCAGTTTCATTACTATATTTCATCCACCCAAAGTTCCCACAATGTTACCAGTATCTTATAGGCACAATCAATAGTCAAAGGACCGAATGTGGTACAGATGAATTTTGACTATTGATTATGCCTCAGTAGTGAATATGCCTCAACTGTAAATAGGGGCACTTGAAACTGTTGAGACAATTTACATAACTACAGATACTGGAAAGATCAGGGAGGAGACCTTCTCCTAGCAAGCAAATGGAGACCCATTACAGAGAACAAAAGAACACTTCACCTAGGAGCCTTTCTACTAGCAGACAAATTGAAACCCATTAACAGGACAAAACAGGACAATTCACCTTGCCTTGGAAACATTTCTCCTAAGAATTCATCAATTGTAATGTAGACCAGGGGGGGTGGGGGGTTCCCTTGAGCATTTTCAAGCACCTGGCCAGTGTCTTGGATGTGCTTAATGGATAACTGACTCTATACTACGTATGTGTCACATGATAGGAAATAACTGGATTGTTCTTGCAACTGGATAAAATGGGTACCTGTTTTCAGCTAGAGAGAGAGAAATGGATTCATCTAGGAATGGACGCATTGCCTAGAGAAACTCCCGATTGAGAAGTCTCTCCTGTCTGGTTGAATCAGGGATCCATTCAATCGAAGTGTGACAGGGATGAAGTAAATCTCTTTCGGTGAAGTATATTCTTCTTCTGTAATTATCTTTCTAGTTATCTATTCTGTAATTAAGTGCTTTTATTCTAATAGTTTTCCAGATATCTTTTTAACTAATCATAGGTAGATATATGAATTACTTGCCTTTCTAAATAAGTACGAATTAAGAAGTTAAATAAGTGAAATTCAAGTTATCCCTGCTTTGTATTATAAATAAACGCACGTCTTCATTAACAAGGTGTGTTAGCCTTTGTTGAAGTAAGACACCCACTTAGGAGCATTTACATAGTTTACAACTCTGTAAACTGTGTAAATTAGGAGCATTTACACTGTTTACAACTCTGTAAACTGTGTAAATGCCTTTCAATACCAGACCCAACATTTCTGCCTGCCTAAGGTTCTCCAAAGAACATCTTTATGACCCACATGACTTCTGGAATAATATTCTTTGGACAGATGAGTTAAAAATTGAACTTTTTGGTTACAACAAAACATTTTGTTTGGCAAAAAACAGTGTCTTCCATGGAAAGAACTGGATCCCAACTATCAGGCATAAGGGAGGTATCCTAATGTGGGATTCTTTGCTGCATGAATACTTGAATGACTGTGCTAAGCAAAGCAGTCAAGAACAATGTTGCTGCAAATCTGCATGGGAGTCCTTTGCCTGAGCTGCTACTGCTGAGGGGAGATGCTGTGATATAGCAGCACCTCTGCCCATCGGTAGCAGCGCAGATGAAGGACTCCCATGCAGTTACATGGAAACTCTGATAAAGTGATACCTCAGAAGTGTCCATAGTGGTAATGTGAAAGCTAAAATGCTGATAAAATGCTAGGAAACACTTTTGTGATTCCTACACAGTCCCTTCTATTTTGTAAAATCTGATCTTGCTGTAAAATCTGTTGTAGAAAAGCAGCTAAAGAAATTCTGTTGGATTTATTCCATTCATAATATTACACATTAATTTAAGTGTGGTGTTGACAATTTAAAGTTTTACGCTATCTTTTGTTGGTTCAACTTTTGATGGATGAGTGATTGCCTCCTGTCCTGTCCTTTGAGAACTGCAAGATTGCTTATAGATAATTTTTTGGCCTTGTTGGCATTATCTCATTTTTTTAATATACAGCACAATAAATTCACTAAAAGATTGTTCCAGAAACTGAATAATAATAATAATAATAATAAGAAATAAGAAATGTCAAAAAGTAGAAACCACCTGGACTGCAGTATCCTGTCCTTATTTGACTTTTGTTTTGCTTTTTTAGTTATGGCATGAACTGTCTGTTTTTTCCTGGAAAAATATTTCAGCCTTGTATCTTTTCCAATAATCAAGCAGATTCAAAACTCGAGTATTCTAAAGGTATGTTTGGTAGTTGTGAAAAATAGTCTACTGTGATTTTAATTTTGGTTGGCGGTTTAGAAGATAAGAGCATAAAGGAGTTTACGGATAAAGTATGATTGATTTGTATAGTATATGTAACTCTTCTCCTGGCTTACTAGTACTTCTAGATATAATGTATTTTTAGTTAAGTTATATCTCCCAAGTTTAATCCCCTGGTTCCCTGTAAAATTGAAGTTCATTTATCTGTAAACCTCTTTGACTTTGAGATAAAGCAGTATGTAAAAATAGCAAAATAAATAAATAAGGATTCTTTATAAGAACAATGTTATAAAATTTAATGAAATTACCTGACTCAAAAGGTGTCTGTGTATCATGTAGTCTGGGTTAATATTTTATACCAATTAAGCAGGATAGCCTTTTTACATGTGACTGTGCAGCGCTGCGTATGCCTTGTAGTAGTAAAGGGCCATTACGAGTCCGATAAAGAGCCCAGTAAGATAGTGAAGTGCCAAGAATGCAAGATTACTTGTCTTGTTCAGTTCTTTTCCTATAGCAGCCTCATATGGTGGAGATTGCTCCCTAAGTAGCACAAAACTGTTGCTGTTATACATCAAAAACATTATTGCTATTTAACCTTATTTCTTGAAGAATTAGTTGAGTTTTAACTTTTTTAATTGCTTATAAACCAAACAGGTTAATGGTAATGTGTACAAGTTTAAATCATTTTTAGTTTCTGATTGTAGAGGTCAGTTTATTTAGTAAAATGCATTTTATCTATATAAATTAGCTGTCTGAACGTTGCCCTCCTTCATTACTGCTAAAAGTACTTGTACTGTGGAAACGTATGGGTACTTTTAGTTCCATCAAGAGGTAGTATCCCTAGCAGAGTGTTGAGGAAGGGAAAGTACATTTGTCAATTGAATTTCCTCTGTGGAGAAAGAGGTATTTAATGGAGTTCTTAAGGGATTAGTCCTGGGGCTAATAGTATTCAATACCTTTTTGAGTGATACTGTGGAAAGGTTTGTAGGAAATGTTTGTCTTTTTGGCAGTGATGCATAGATATGTGTAGAGGGCTCCTAGGCAACTGTCTTTTGGAGGACATTCCAAGGCGTAAGGATATGAAAATGGAGATCACATTTGTAACCTTTTGTGGTTGCTGGGGGATGAGGAAAAGACTTTCTTCGAGCTTCTGTTCTTGGTGGATGCTTTATCTGGTAGCCAGTGGCTTGCTTTCTCCTCATTCTCTCTTCCATCCACCCAAGAGAGTCATAGTGCAGCTCAGAGTTTGACTGTGTATTTAAAATGATAGGGCCTAGTATTCAAAGTGAGTTATGTGTTTGCCGGTAGGGCGCCAATGCATTTCTCGCTTCTCTGTATTTTTTTGGCCTTCATTCTGATAAAATCTGGTTGTTTAACTCAGTAAATAGCCAGATTTTATCCATATAATAAGGGACTGGCTTTGGAGAGGAGTGAGAATGAAACACTGACAGGGACACCGCTTATGTATATTGTCGTCAGCACTCCCTAGTGGCCAGTGGCTGTAAGGGTAGGCTGAGCATTTTTATTGTTTCAAGGAGGAAAGGGCTTTAAGGCCAAGTGCAGGTTGGTCTTTGTAGTCCCGCTCCTTGTATGAACAAATTGTATAAGCCAAATAGAGGGTATTGAGGCTTTTATTTCCCCTTTAACGCAAAGGCTCAGTAAGGCACAGAAATAAAGAAAGTCCTTTCTTTCAGGGTTTCAACAAACATAAGCAAGAAGAAAAACTGTTACAAGTTTCACAGTTGGTTGGAGAGATTAACTGAAAGATTCTCTTACTTCAGAGCAACTTAAATAAGCAAAACAGTTTTCTGGCATTTAGCACAAAACACGAGCATTCTCAAAGCAAAAAGTTCTGTTCAATTCACAGTTCTGCTAATGACTCAAGGCTGCTAGCAATACACAAGGTACAATCCATAAATTCATCTGGAGGCATGGAAATAGGATTCTCTAGTTCTATTTTCATGGACTCTGGGTCACTGGCCTCTGCCTCTGAATTGGATGTCTCCCTTGCTGCTATACTTTCCCAGACTCTGTCTCTGTTTGCTTGTTTCCAATAGGTCTGTTCTAAGGCTCCCAAACGAACATAGCCTGTTCTTCTGCCCTTAGATACTGGTTTGCAAAGCTCTGACTTGTTTCCTTTTCTCCTGCACTGAGCATCTGTTTCACCAGAGCTTTTAGGAGATAAACTTTCTTTTATAAATGAAGTGGCACTATACCTGGGCTTCCTCCTGTAGCCGGTATAACTGGAGCTTTCTCTCTGAGGCACCTCTCACTGGAGACAGGCTTTCTCTTGGAACCTTCTGAGCAGTGCTTTACCTTTCTGTATTTCAGGAAAACCTGGTGAGGAATCCGGATTTCCTTGCTTCTGGGTAAAGGTAGCTCTGTTATCAGAACCTTTCCTTCTTGTACCTCTTAATCCTGATTCAGACTCCTCCGGTGAGCGTAGGCCTCTCAAAGCATGGCTTTCTCCTCCCAAGCTCTTTGCCTCTGTGGTCCTCTGCTACCGAGTCTCTCTCCAGACTGACTCTCCTCGAGCTGTCTTTCTTTCTGACTTTCTCTGCTCCTTTTCCAGCACTTACTATTCTGGGCGTTCTGCTTGATCCAGCTATGCTGCTTGGACTGGAGGTGTCACTCCTTCCGTCTGAAGTGCTTCTCCTGGCAGTCTCTCTCTGGACTGTCCCTCTCTGGACTGCTTTCCTCCAGACTGCTTCCCTCTGGACCGGTTCCCTCTGAACTGGTTCCTTCTCCTGGCCTGCTTTCCTCTGGACTGGTTCCTCCTGCTGGCCTGCTTTCTTCTGGACCGGATCCTTCTGCTGGCTTGCTTTCCTCTGGACCGGTTCCTTCTGCTGGCCTGCTTTCCTCTGAACTGCCTTTCTCTTATAAAGGCATTCTACCTTTGAGTTTCCCGGCGTTGTTGTCAGGTGCAGCTGATTAGCTCTTACATAATCAGTGGCTGGGTGTGTTAACTCAGCCTCAGTAGTTTTGCTCCTGCTCCCTCTAGCTGGGCTGCAAGGTAATTGCATCCTCTGCACATCAACAGCTCTGTGAAAGACAGGGTTTTTTCCTAAGTCTGCACTCTCAATAGCTTCAGCTTCATGACAATATACAGTATGTAGCAGTACTACTTAAATAGATAATGCTGCAAGATATACATATTAAGTTCTGCGCTGGGACCAGTGCTTAATTTGAAATGATGGCTGCCATGGCTGATAATCAAACCCATTACTACTACTACTACTACTACTATTACTACTACTACTAAGGGGTAAAAGTGGTGCTAAGGGAGGACAAGGCCATAGCGAAGAGACTGAATGATTTCTTTGCTTCAGTCTTTACTGAAGAAGATGTAGGGAATTTACCCATGCCTGAGATGGTATTTAAAGGTGATGTATTGGAAGAATTGAAAGAAATATTGATAAACCAGGAAGATGTATTTATTTATTTAACAGGTTTTATATACCGCCCTATCATTCAGGGTGGTTTACAGAAAACATGACAGCAAAATCAGCTTTTACCTAGAACAGGATATTGAACTTGGAAGATTATATAGGGTACAAAGGGTACATTAAACAATTATTAACTATTTACATGAAGGCAGTGAGATTTGTATATGGTGTTATTATATCTGGATTGAGGATACAGTCCAAGGTGGGGTTTAAGCTAGATATATTTCAGTGATGGCTAACCTTTTTGAGCCCGAGTGCCCAAACTGCCGCACAAAACCAAAGAATTTCCTCAAAGTGCCAGCACGTCAATTTGCATAAATATTTGCATAATGCTAACATACACTAACTTTTAGTAAACATGTCTCTTAATGAGTGTATGGATAAAGACAGACTAAAAGATTTCTACATTACTATAATCCAGTGCCAACCGCCAGGCACATTAGGAACTACTACAGACACTGCCCATTTAGAACCAATAGCAAACCCGCCGTATCCTAACAGCACTACCAGGACTCACAAAGCACCACACCATACCTATCAAAAGGCAACACTGCAAATATTAAACCAATACATTTCAGACAATAACAATACATGACCTACTGGGGAAAGAGAACAAGTGGCAATGTCAAAAAGGAATTACATAAACAGAATACCTCAGCTCAGTTACACAGTTGCAATTGCTCCAGCCACTTTCTTCTGGTTTCTTCATGTTTTCTGCTAACTCTCCATCATCTGCTGTCCATTTGTCCTTTGTTCTCTCTTCTAGTTTTTTTTTCCATTCTCTCTCTCTACATCCGCTTTAACATACTAATCTTTCTCCTTTTGCTCTTTCCTCATTCCTATTTCATCCACTCAAATTTTACCCCTCCATCCTCAATCCCCACTTACTCTCCCAATACCCGGCCAATTGTAGATTTTTTTTCCCTCCCACACAAAATATTTTTCCCCTCTCCATTTTACTCTCCCAGCCCCATCCCATTCTAATCCTCCCCCAACATCAGCTCCCTTCTAGTTCCAGCCTCACCCAGCATCCATTCCCTTCTAGTCCCTGCATCAGCCCATTTCCAGTCCTAGCCCCCCATCAGCCCATTTCCAGTCCTAGCAACCCCCAACCCAATACCAGTCCTAGCCCCCCCCATCAACCCACTTCCAGTCCTAAACCCCCATCACCCCATTTTCAGTTTAAGCCCCCCCTATAACCCATTACCAGTCCTAACCCCCATCACCCCATTTCCAGACAGCCCCCATCAGCCCACAGCCCATTAGCAGTCCTACCCCCCCAGCCCATTAGCAGTCCTACCCCCCCGCCCGCCCGCCCATTAGCAGTCCTAACCCCCCCAGCCCATTAGCAGTCCTACCCCCCCCGCCCGCCCGCCCCCCCCTGCCCATTAGCAGTCCTAACCCCCCCTCCCTCCCTGCCCATTAGCAGTCCTAACCCCCCCCCTCCCTCCCTCCCTGCCCATTAGCAGTCCTAACCCCCCCCTCCCTCCCTGCCCATTAGCAGTCCTAACCCCCCCCCTCCCTCCCTGCCCATTAGCAGTCCTAACCCCCCCTCCCTGCCCATTAGCAGTCCTAACCCCCCTCCCCTCCCTCCCTGCCCATTAGCAGTCCTAACCCCCCCTCCCTCCCTCCCTCCCTGCCCATTAGCAGTCCTAACCCCCCCTCCCTCCCTCCCTGCCCATTAGCAGTCCTAACCCCCCCTCCCTCCCTGCCCATTAGCAGTCCTAACCCCCCCTCCCTCCCTCCCTCCCCATTAGCAGTCCTAACCCCCCCCCCTCCCTCCCTCCCTCCCTGCCCATTAGCAGTCCTAACCCCCCTCCCTCCCTCCCTCCCTCCCCCCCCTCCCTCCCTCCCCATTAGCAGTCCTAACCCCCCCTCCCTCCCTCCCTCCCTGCCCATTAGCAGTCCTAACCCCCCCTCCCTCCCTCCCTCCCTCCCTGCCCATTAGCAGTCCTAACCCCCCCCCTCCCTCCCTCCCTCCCTCCCTCCCTGCCCATTAGCAGTCCTAACCCCCCCCCCTCCCTCCCTGCCCATTAGCAGTCCTAACCCCCCCCCTCCCCTCCTCCTCCTCCCTGCCCATTAGCAGTCCTAACCCCCCCCTCCTCCCTGCCCATTAGCAGTCCTAACCCCCCCCCCTCCTCCCTGCCCATTAGCAGTCCTAAACCCCCCCCCCTGCCCATTAGCAGTCCTAACCCCCCCGGGCAAATTTTTTTTTAAAAAAAGCAGGCTCTGGCTGCTGCCGCGGCCGATGGCAATGTCCCGCGGGGCCCCCTCCGCCCGCTAAGCCCCTCTGCAAGGGCTTTCAGATTCGCGAGGGAGAGCATCTCCCTCGCGTCTCTGTTAAGCCCGCAGGGGCTAATGGGAAATTTCCCATCAGTCCCTCGCGTCTAAAGGGGCTGATGGGAAATTTCCCATTAGCCCCTGCGGGCTTAACAGAGACGCGAGGGAGACGCTCTCCCTCGCGAATCTGAAAGCTCTTGCAGAGGGGCTTAGCGGGTGGAGGGGGCCCCGCGGGACGCTGCATTCTGCCCTTGCCGCGTCCGCGGCAGCAGTCAGAGCCAGCTTTTTCTTTTTTTGCGGACCTTCCCGCGTGCCAGCTGCAAGGCCTTCGCGTGCCACAGCTGGCACGCGTGCCATAGGTTCGCCATCGCTGATATATTTGATCAGTATTCTCATGGGATGGATCTATTATGCTCCATAATGGGCTGAGACTTTGTAGCTTTCCTATAGTCTGGTATGTTTAATCTGTATGGTCATAGGGGGCCCATAGTATTCTATAAAAAGATGAGTATTTATAGCCTTCCTATAGTCTGTTTGGTCATTGATGGCTCGTATAGCGGCGGGCAGTTCATTCCATAGTGCAGGAGTGTATATCCATGACTAAACCACCACAAAATGATGGGAATGTGAGTAACATTAATCCACAAACCCTGGTCAACCACTTTGCAACCAAACTAAAATGCAATAACCTCACACCCTTTTCTCCCCCTCCGATAATCAAACTAACCTAAATAAGTGGCATTCCTTTCACCCCCATCAAGGAAAAAATAACTCCTAGAAACAATTACAAGGATTAAAACCACCACCTCTCACTTAGACCCATGCTCCGTGGCCTGGATAAAAGCTACAAAAACAGAACTAGCACCATACCTAACGAACATAATCAACCAATCTCTCTCCCTTGGGAATATACCAAAGGAACTTAAATTTTCTGCCATCCGGTCCATACTTAAAAACAGGACTCTAAACATAGAAGACCCAAACTCATTCAGGCCAATTGCCAGCATACCATTTCTAGCAAAAATTATCAAAAAAAACCCTGTCCAATTACAACTCCAAAGTTTCATTGACCTAAATGCTCCACTCGACGAGCATCAATATGGATTACACTCCTTTCATGGTGTTGAAACATTGCTGCTAGTACTGTTTGACACCCTCATCTGAGGTATGGATAATGCGAACAAGGCCTATATACTCATATTTATAGACATAACGGCTGCCTTCGACAACGTAGACTATAATATATTCCTATCAAGGATTGAACAACTAGGCCTAGCAGGGACTGTCCTCCAGTGGTTCAGATCCTACTTATCCTACCATACCCAATATCTAAAAACTATACACGAATCATCATCACCCTTCCCCCAGGAGCAAGGTATCCCACAGGGATCCACACTTTCTGCCCTTCTGTTCAACCTCTATGCACAATTTTCAAAAATTACAGAATTGGGTATCACCTTTATGCAGACGACATCCTGCTTTACTCCCAGATTGATGTAAATAACCCCACATACCACAATCTAACTGAATGCATACAGGAAGCAGAAAAATGGCTAAATATAAACAACTTCAAAATTAACCTTAAGAAAACCGAAGTATTTGTCACCACCAGAAACCATAATCTCCAGAAACAAGCAGAAATGTAGTCTTCACATATGCGGTATCGTCGGTACCGATGGAGCCTGTGCGGGAACACTCCCCAGCGTCCAATAGGAAAGCTTTTGGGAGCATCCCACTGCGCCTGTGTTGCTGCCTTCCCACCTTTCCAACTCTCCCTCTCTTTCAGACTTAGAACAACTCCTACTTGCCGTCCCAGGTTTCAATGCCAGAGATCCATGGGAGGATGCATGACCCATCTCAACCTGGGTTTCGCAGCTTCTGGGGTCATCTCCCTGGCATCTCTCAGCTGGGGAGTCCCCATATGTGAAGACTACATTCCTGCTTGTTCCTGGAGATAGCGCAGTTACTCACCTGTAACAGGTGATCTCCAGGAACAGCAGGAATTGAGTCTTCACAACCCACCCACCTCCCCTAGGAGTTGTCTTTCTCTCTCTCTCTCCTTTGCTTCAGCTATAAACTCAACTTAAGAGGGAAAGTTTGAAAGGTGGGAAGGCAGTGATGCAGGCGCAGTGGGATGCTCCCAAAAGCTTTCCTATTGGACGCTGGGGAGCATTCCCACGCAGGCTCCATCGGTACTGACGATACCCCATATGTGAAGACTCAATTCCTGCTGTTCTCGGAGATTACCTGTTACAGGTGAGTAACTACGCTTTTTCACTCCCCCCCCCCCCCCCCACACAAATTATCCACATACTCAACACCACCATCCCAGTAAAGCAAGAAGTTAAATATCTGGGCATCATTTTAGACAAAACCCTTAATATGGAAGCACATATAAAACAAAGAGCCAGAACCATATTTTTCAAGTTAAGAACTGTGCAACACCTCAGACTCCTCCTCGCCCCCTATGACTTCAGAATGGTAGTCCAAGCAATAATCACACCCCACTTAGACTACTGTAACAACCTCCTATATGGATTACCCAAAAAGAACATAAACTAACTCTAGATAGCCCAAAATGTCACTGCCAGAATCAAAAACAAAGCACACCTAATGGACCATATCACCCCCATCTTGCATAATCTCCATTGGCTTCCACTATCAACTTGTATAAAATATAAAACGATAATCACTACATTCAAGCTACTCAACAATATTGCACCTTCCTATCTTATAAATGTTCAATCTGACACCAGAAACAGAAGAAAAAGCAAGCAGAACCTCCTTAACGTTCCAACATCTATCCACAAAACCAAACAAATAACAAGCAACAGAGCATTCACCTACACAGTCCCTGTCCTATGGAACTCTCTGCAAGACTCACTACTATCAATCAAAGACCTATAAGCATTCAGGAAGGAATTAAAGACCCTTCTCTTCATCGAACACTACAGCAACCACAACGTCAGCAGCAGCTAGTCAGCTCCATCCCAGTCTCCCACACCAGACATAATCTCTCCAAAAAACATAAATTGCAACTGACATAATCTCTCCAAAAAGCATAAACTGCAACTGACATTTGTAGCGATACACATCCAGCAGTAATATATGTATACAGTTCTTGGTACAGCAATGTTACAGCTTGAGTCACAATGTATATAGTTTACTGAGTTTCAATGTAAATAGTTACATTTGAGTTACAATGTATATAGTTCAATGCTGTTCAATGCTGGGCCGGAAGGACTGGGGTTTCTAGTCCCACAGGTGTGGTCTTGGGCAAGCCACTTAACTCTCCATTGCCCATGTTCCCTGTAAAATAGTTATCTCCAAGTTATAATGTCCTGTTCAATGTAATTTTAGTTTATTCAATGTAAACTGCCTTGATATCATGAAAGGTGGTATATAAGAAATGTTAAATAAATAAATAAATGTAACTTGTTGTTCCATGTAAACCGCCCCTGATCTCTGGAAGGGGCGGTATAGAAAATCTGTCCAAATAAATAAATAAATATGGAAAAGGTTCTTTTGCAGGTAGATTGTCTGGCTTTTATCCTGCTTGTTATGCTTTCCAAGGTGCTGTTATTAGATGTTCTTCTTGTTCTGGTCTGCTGTGTTTTCTTGATCATTGACTGAAGGATAGGAGGTGATAAGTTCTTGATTATTTTGAATATTGTTGTTAATGCCTTGTATTTGGAACGTATGGTGAATGGGAGCCAGTGTAGTTGCTGAAGTGTGGGGGTTATGTGGCTGTATCTTGTTCCGGTAATAATTTGGGCTGCAGTGTTTTGCACCAGTTGTAGAGGGAGTATTGTTTTCTTGGGAAGGCACTGGTAGATTATGTTGCAATAATCTATTATGGGTGTTACTATGGCTTGACATTCTGTTCGGAAGTCAGTATCACTGAGTAGAGGTTTGAGTTTGTGTATTGTTCTTATGGTTTATGGTAGGCTGTCCTAGTTATTCTTTTTATGTGTGGTTGTAAGCTGAGATGCTGATCAAACGTAACTCTGAGGTATTCAACTTTTTGCTTGGCTGTTAGGGTATAGTCCAAGATCTTTATTAAGTTTGGTGGGGCAAATATAGCATTCCTGGTGATGTGTATCATTTCAGATTTTTTGAAGTTTATTTATTTTATTCAGGTGGTTTTTTTATACCGCCCCTTCCATCAATTAAGGGCGGTTTACAAAGAACAGAACAATTACATTAAACTTTTAAAAAACATTGGTGGAACATGTTTGCAATCAACATATTTACAAGGAACTATTTTACATTAATTACATAACTAAAGTAAATGTATTATTGGGTGGGAGAAGAGAAGGCTGTTCTTTATGTGTCTGAGATTAAGTATGGGTAGCTATAGTTATAGGAGGAGTAAGGGGTTGAGGCTAGGAAGTTTATTGAGAGGTTTTGTTCTTTAAGCCATTTTGTCACTGTTTTGAGGCATGTGGTGATTTGTGTGTAATCTGGATGTCCGATGTTTATAGAGGTGAATACCATATTGTCATCTGCGTGCATCTTGTATTGAATGTTGTGTTGTTTTATGATGTTGCATATTGGTTGAATGTATATATTGAAAAGCAATGCTGAGAGAACCGAGCTCTGTGGAACACCTTGTTGTTGGGTGAAAGATCTTGATTGTTGGTTTCCAGATCTCACTTGCTGGATGTAGTGGGATAGGTATGAAACAAACCATTTCAGCATTATACCATGGATGCCTGTTTCTGCCATTAACTATAATACACTTTGTAACAGTGTATTATGGTTAATGAGTCGAATGCTGCAGTGATATCATTGAAGCAGAGAACAAAGCCTTTGTGTATGTTGTCAATGCTCATTTTAAGGGTGTCTATAAGTGAGGTGATTAGTGTTTGCATACTGTGATTCTGTTTGAATCCATTTTAGTACGGGTCCAATGGGGTATGGTTGTCTATGTGATCCTGTATTTGTTGCTGGACTATTTTTTCAATTACCTTGGTTATGAAAAGAAGGCTTGATATTGGTCGAAAGGAGCTTGGCTCTTTGTTATTGAGGTTCCTACTTTTTAGAATGCTTGTTTGAGTTGTGGGGGGAGATATCCTTGTGTGAGTGATGATTTGGCGATCTTCAGTAGATATGGCATTAAGTAGTCTCTTGTATACTGTTGTGACCCTCGCCTGGGCCAAAGGCTTACAGGCGTAGGGCTGCCAATGTTTGTCCTTAAATAAAGAGTTACTATCCTTGTCTCCAGCAGGGAACTCTGGGACTTGTAGTTGATTCTTTTATTCAAAGACAAAGTAGTGTGAGACCGTTGGTTTTTAAGGCAAAACAAGAATTTTTATTTAGGTTCCCATAAGCACTAAGGTTCAATGCAGATATAAGGATTATTCTCCAAGTAAATAATAACAGGAAACATATGCAACTGGAACTGAAGAAACTGAAAGAACCTTTAAACATGTGCAGCTGTTTTCAGCAAAAACATTTCAACAAGTAAATCACAGCTTCCTTTGTTCATCCAGCACAACTAAATTTCTTCATTTATCATGTGCTGCTTTGGTTATCAAACTCTAGGTTAAGCAAGGATTCTTTACCTTAGAAGTCGTTTTTGGCATTCACATGGCTAGGTAAAACCCTGCTTCTCAAAAGCTTCTTCTGTTAACCCTTTTTATCACCAACTTTCAAACTTCCTTCTTACACAAAAAACAGTCCATAGGAGACTCCTCAGTAACAGAATCCTGCCCAAAAGAGTCAATTTGCATTTCTTCCTGTGCTACAAAATGCTTGTCTGTCTCTGGGTTTTCATTAACTCCTTCAAGCTTACTGTTCTGTAGGAACTTCTGAATTTCCTTCCACAGCTGCTCTCCCTGATATGGAATATTTGTACCTTGAGAGTGGGGCTTCTTTCCCTGGATCAATTGCCTCAGTGCTTCAATCATGTTCAACTCCGGTTCTCTGCCCTCGGCTGGGTTCTGGTCACTTCCAGTTGTAACCATATTCACGCACCTTCTGGCAGCTTGAATTCTCTGAGCTGGCTCACAAACACTCTGCACTGCAATCTGATCCTCGTTGTCAGCAACTCTCCCAGCCACCCATCTGCTGGTTTCTGAATTAAGAGTACCTCTCTTACAAGGACTGCTTCCTCTGTTGCTGCTTCCTTTCTTGCTGGAGCCATTCTCCAACTCGAAGTCAAACTTCCCACTTCTCCTTTTTCTCTCCTCTGAACAGGGCTTATAAAGCTGTTTCCTAACTAACACTCCCCTGTCTCTGCACAGGTGATTATCATTACCCTCCAAGCCTGCACTTACGTTAGAGCTTGGGTGTGGCTTGGCTTCAGCAACTACGTGCTTCTTTCCTTTGCCTGCAGTCTGAACCCTGTGAATACCTTGTCTGTCTCTCACCTTAAAGGCATATTCACTGTTTTCTTCTGTTTCCATCAGCTCAACACAGCT
Organism: Ichthyophis bannanicus; assembly: GCA_033557465.1. Classification (NCBI taxonomy): domain Eukaryota; kingdom Metazoa; phylum Chordata; class Amphibia; order Gymnophiona; family Ichthyophiidae; genus Ichthyophis; species Ichthyophis bannanicus. Next base: position 342,585,869 of record CM066032.1, read on the forward strand.
CTCATCATCACAATACTTAATCCAACTAACTGGGCAAGGGTCTATGGGTGAGGTAGTTGTATTGATATTGGCTATAATTGAGTCAATTTGCTTCTCTAAGGGGATGTGGAATGAGTCCCATGTTTCTCTGTTGTTGTGGTGAGAGTTTGGTATGTTTTGTTGGGTCGATTTAGTGAGTGGTTTCTGTGTATATTTTAACTGTAGGAAATTTGCCATGTCTTGTGGGTTTATGGAGTTCATGTCATCTGGTTCCGCTGGTTCCTTCATTAGTCTGTTTACTATGTTGAACAATTCCCTTGATTTGTTAAGGGATTTCATTATCAGGTTTGAATGGTATTCCTTCTTACAGTTATTTATCAGGTTGTGATATATGGCTTGCATTTCTTTGTATTTTGTGAGATGGTGTTGGTCTTTGGTTCGATGCCATAGTCTCTCCAGTTTTCTTAGTTGTTTCTTCTGTTCATTGATTTCACTTGAGAGCCATGGAACATTGTGTTTTCTTCTGTTATTTTGGCTTGTTTGGTTAGTGCTATTGATGCATTGTTGAGTATTTTGTTCCAGTTGGTGATTGTGGAGTCAAGGTCAGTTGTGTTTTGTTTAAGCTCTGGTAGCACTTGTTCTAGGAATTTTTTCCTTGTTGAAGGTTCAAAATCATCTTCTTTCCTTCAGGGTTGTTTCAGGTATTTTATCCTTTATAGGTGCATTAATGGAGAAGATAACCATGTGGTGGTCTGGCCATGGGATTGGCATGACTGTTAAGTATGTTACTAGGCTTTGGGCGATATATTGGTTGGGTGCAAAGATGAGGTCGAGGGTTCCTCCTTTTTTGTGAGTTGGGGTGCTTATCATTTAGGTGTATTAAAGATCTTTCATTGCCTCGAGGAAGATATCTTGGTCATGCAGAGACAGCGATGGGAGGTTATTTATTTAACAGGTTTTGTATACCGCCTTATCATTAATTCAAGACGGTTCACATGGAACAAACATAGCAATAGGCTTTTACATAGAACAGGGAGTAGAAACTTGGAGGAGTATATGGGATAGTAGATACATTTAACAATGGCTAACTATGTACAGTAACATTGTTGCAATGAGGTGATATGATTACATTATCAGTTGTCCATTGCATACATCTGTAATGTCTTACTGTGGCCTTTGTTATACTAGGTGGGACCATAGTATTCGAGGAATAGATGGGTCTTGATGGCTTTTCTAAAGTCAAGTAGGTCTTTGATTGCTCGTATTGGGGTAGGTAGATGATTCCAAAGTTGGGGAGCATACAGAGAGAAGGCTCTGGTGCAGGTGAATTGTTTTGATGATCTGTAGTTTGTTGGGGTTTCGATGATGTTAGTGTCTGTACTTCTTGTTCTTGTTGCACTTGATTTCTGGATCAACGGTTGAAGAGTCAGCGGGGATAGATTATTTAATATCTTGATAGATTATTAATATGCTTTTGTACTTAGCACATACAGCAAGAGGAAGCCAGTGTAGTTGGTAAAGTGTTGGTGTTATATGATTATATTTTGCAGTTCCTGTTATGATTCTTGCTGCAGTGTTTTGCACGAGTTGCAGAGGGAGAGTTGTTTTCCTTGGAAATCTGTGATTTATTACATTACAGTAATCAATTACAGGAGTTAGTATGGCCTGACACACAGTTCTGAAGTCATTGTCTGATAGTAGCAGTTTAAGTTTGCGGAGGGCTCTCAACTTGTGGTAAGCTGATTTGGTTGTCTTTTTTATGTGTGGCTGGAAGCTGAGCTGTTGGTCAAAAGTAATTCCAATATATTTGACCTCTTCTTTGTTGATTAGGGTGTTATTTAGTATTTTGAGTGAGGCTGGTGGGGAGAATTTAGTATTTCTGGTGATGTGGATCATTTCAGATTTTTTAAAGTTAATGAGAAGATTATATCATTTGAGCCACTCAGACATTGCTTCAAGGCATGATGTGATTTGGGAGTAGTCCAGTTTATTGATGTTGATCTGGGAGAATAACATTATATCATCTGCATAGATTCTATAGTAGATGTTGTATTGTTTTATGATGTTACATATTGGTTTAAGATATATATTAAATAACAGTGCAGAGAGTGCTGAGCCTTGTGGAACACCTTGATACCGTCTAAATGGTTTAGATTGTTTGTTTTTGGTTCTCACTTGTTGGTTATGGTGTGACAAGTAGGAGAGGAACCAGTGTAGAACTGTACCATTTATCCCTGTCTCTTCAAGTCTCTGGAGTAGTGTGTTGTGGTTGACAGAGTCAAATGCAGTGGTGATATCTATAAAGCATAGAACAAAGCCATGTAATATGTTGTCTATGCCTGTGACCACAGTATCTAGAAGTGATGTAATCAGTGTTTTCACACTGTGATTTTGTCTGAATCCGTATTGATGAGGGTCCAGCGGGTCAGCTGTGTCTATGTGGTCTTGTAATTGATTCTGTATTGTTTTTTCAATTATCTTTGTTATGAAAGTGAGACTTGATATTGGGTGAAAGGAGCTTAATTTTTTTTGTCGAGATTATTGTTCTCAAGAATTGGTCTGATGGAGGCACTCTTCAGTTGAGGGGGGAGGTATCCTTGGGTAAGTGATGATTCCACTATTTTTGTATGTATGGTAATAGGAAATCTCTTGTTTGTTTGATCCAGCTAACAGGGCATGGGTCATTGGGCGAGGTTGTTGTGTTTATATTAGTTACGAACATATCAAGTTGTTTTAATGTAGGGACATGAAATTCATTCCATGTAATATCCATGGTGTGTTTTGAGTTTGCTTTGTGTGGTTTCTCAAGTGATGTCTTGGTGTACTTCTGTTGCATGAAGTCTGCTATGTCTTGTGGTGATATTGAGTTAGAGTCATATGGTTCCAATAGTTCTTTTATTAGAGCATTTACTATGATGAAGAGTTCTCTTGGTCTGTTGATGGAGCTCATTATTAGGTTTGAGTGGTATTTTCTCTTGTGTCTGTTTATTGTGTCATGGTATATATAGTAGTTTACAGTTTGTTGTATCTTGTGTCATGGTATATAGTTTGCAGTTCATTGTATCTTGTTAGGTGTTGTGGGCTTTTAGTTCACCGCCATAGTCCTTCTAGTCTCCGTAGTTGCCTTTTTTGTTCATTGATCTCAGTTGAGTACCAGGGGGCATTGTGTTACCTATCTTTGTTCTGGAATGTTTTCTAAGGTGGGGTTGCTGAATTCTGGAGAGTTTTGTGCCAGATAGTGATAGTGGTTTCAAGGTCTGATGACATTTGGTTTAATGCTGGTAGCACTTCTTCTAGGAATTTCTCTATTGAATTTTCTTTTCTCCTTGGGTGTTGGATCAGCTGTGCCCTTTGTTGTCTGAGTGGTAATGGAAAAGTTGACCATGTGATGGTCAGACAATGGGACTGGGGGAACTGTTATGTTACTTATAGGATTTTTGGTACCGTGTTGGTTTGGAGAGAAAATAAGGTTGAGGGTCCCTCCTTTCTTATGGGTCATGGAGTGTATTAATTGATTGTATTGCATGTCTTTCATTGCATCTAAGAAGGCTTCACTTGTTTTCGCAGGCAGTGATGGGAGGTTAGGTTCCCCTAGAATGATGAGGGGTTTATTCTGGTTAGTGTGTGTACAGACTTGTTCTAGGATGGTTGTGCGTTCCTCCTCATTTGCATCTGGGACTCTATATATGAGACAGAGCGCTAAGTGTTTGTTTGATATAGTTAGTATATTACTTTCTTTAGACTGAGAGCCGGAGATAGTGGCAAATTTGAGATGTGACTTCGCAAGGATTAATACACCTCCATCTCTTCGTGAGGGTCTTGTGGAGTTGTGTATTGTGTAGTGTTTTGAGGTGATTTGGTTTACAGTGACATTGTCTAGGTCGGTGAGCCATGTTTCGGTGATACACATGATGCCTATGTTTTGGTTCTGTATGTAATCCAATATGGTGTTAAATTTGTTGCGAATTGATCTGGCATTAACTAAAGCGCTGTTGAGGGAGTTATAATGAGGTTTCTTAATATTACTTGTTTCCTTGTGGGTAAGTGGGTTATGTGGAGTTGTCTTCGAGGTCTATTGAGGGGACACAGGTTTAGGTTGCTGCTTAACTTGTAGATTGAGTATCTTATGGATTGTATTATCGGTATAGGATGTGTAAGAGAGTGTAGATAGTCTTTGCCAGCATTTGTGCAGCTGCTTTTGAGGAGTAAGAATAGTAGGCAGAGTACTAGTAGTGTGTTTTTTTTCCCATGGTGGAGCTTTAATTTGACTTCTGTATGGCTTAGGGTTCAATATATTTGTAAGATCTGAGGCATTTGTATATAGAGGTCCAGGTCTACTTACTTTTTTGTCGGCTTCTGAGTTGCGTGTGCTCCTTAGTTGTTCGGCAGTATCTTGTCTTGGTTGTTCGAGATTTCCTGTGGAGCAGGGTTCCTTTATAAGTATGATATGCCAATTTGCTGATTGAAAAACTACCCCAGATCAGGAGAGAGTGGCCCTGAGTCCCAACACCACCCAATATGATTCTATGTTTAAGTTCAGTGCAACTGAATGTTAGGGCAATCCTACATCACTTATCCCAATTTGTTGACATCTCCTTGATGAGACCAGCATTTATTCTCATCTACATATTGAACGTGTACCTATGGCCCCCTCCACCCATCATGAACCTTGTATTGACAAACTGTAATATAGGCCAGATATTCAGGGAAACTCCTTCCCCCACTGTCCTATTCACACCCAAGCTTCCCACGAGCAAATCTAGGTGGTTATTTCTCCCTGAAAACAGCTAAAATTCTATCCATATTAACAACATGTTTTACTTGAAGGAACACTGGTAGTATTCCTATTATACAATTCACTTTATGAGTGACAGACATATTTATATCTTCCAAACGAACCCACCAAGAATCAGACTGACGACCACATTACTGTGTATAATTAGAGCTCATTAAGTCAAAGAGGGTGAATGAAATTGTAACATGGGCAGCAGAAATTCCTTTGAAATAAAGCTGGCGTGCCAAATTTCAGTAACTCCATTACATTCAAACTTGTCTCTTGCAGCAATGAGATGTCAACAATTTCTATCCTACTTTACAGAATAGAATACTCCTCTTAGTAGCAAATATTAATGCCCTTAACGTTTAGGTACCCAATCCCAGAAGAGAACATACTAAATATACCTCCGAAGAAGCATTCATAAGTTACAGATACAATTCGATGTTGTAGCCTTTCATTTAACATTATAGAACAACTTCTCAAGTGCTTTTAAAGTATGGCTGCATCTATAGCCCAAAGAAACGAGCAAAGGCCCCGTCATATGATCAAACGCAATGAAACACCCAACTTTAAAAAGAAAAGAAAAAACCAAAACAGAAAACATTCCAGGGGGGCTAAATAACACACAAAACTTAGCAGATGAGCTCACTAGAACAAGATAGACACGGAGGGCTCAATGACCCAACACTCCCACATTCTTGCAATACTCCAAATATCACATCTTGCCCACCTCCCATCTTAAAAGTAGAAATAATGTCTTATAAACAAAATAGCACAAATTACTACTACTACTACTACTGAGCATTTGTATTGCACTACAAGTCATATGCAGCGCTGCACAGACATGTAAGAGACAGTCCCTGCTCATAGAGCTTACAATCTAGTCAAGACAGACAACACAGAAGATGTAGGCTGGGATAAAACAAGGGGGAAAGGAAAAGAAAAAGGAGATCAGGTGAGTCAAGATCCAAAAGCATCAGCGAAGAGGTGAGTTTTCAGCCTGGATTTGAAGAGGGTCAGAGAAGGTGCCTGGCGTACAGACACAGGTAGTTTGTTCCAGGCGTAAGGTGCAGCAAGGTGAAAGGAGCGAAGTCTGGAGTTAGCAATAGAAGAGAAGGGCACAGATAGAAGGAGTTTGCCAGAAGAGCGGAGTTCCCGAGAGGGGTTGTAAAGAGAGATAAGAGAAGAAAGGTAGTGAGGAGCTGCAGAGTGAATGCATTTATAGGTCAGTAGGAGAAGTTTGAACTGGATGTGGAAACGGATAGGGAGCCAGTGAAGTGACTTGAGAAGAGGAGTAATGTGGAAATGTCCCAGGAAACAGCAGTGTAACACGCTTATATGTTGCTTCTGCATGGATGGCCTTCACATGATCTCAGACCAGTTGACCACCCAAATGACAAGCACCATAAAACTGTGGCAAATAGAAGATACAATATGTCCTTCACTGCATCGCCGCTGACTCCATATCCTCTAGAAATGCACATAAATCTCTAGAATCATCAAAAATCTTGGTCTGATTATGCAGCGTGACTTTCATGCGAGCAGGATATAGCAGTCCAAAATGGGCCTTCTGTTATACCAAGCATGGACGCAGCGCAAAAGACTCCTCCTCCGATCCACCGTCACATTTGCAAAGTCTGAGAAGAACAGGAGTTTATGCCCCTGATATTCCAAAGCTGTGAGTGCTCTGGCTGCTCTCTGCATAAAAGGCTCCAGTGCCCTGCCTTGTTGAGGCTTTCCTAACAAGGGCTCTACAGATCAACCAACAGTAAGGATTTGAGGCTTTTTTAAATTAAATTAAATTGCTAGCTCTCTGACTGGGAGCTCTTAAAAGGGTTTTTTGTATATTTTTAAAGCAAGGTTACTTTCTTTTTGGTGCTTTAGTGGAACTTTCCTTGAGCACAGTAGGTTGCTGAACTCTAGTAATCTCCTCAGGTTTGGAAACTGCTAACACCTAATCAGGTGTTAGTTCCCTCCCTACCCACCCCGACTCCCACCCACCCCTAGTGAGCAGTCTTGCTTTATAGAGCACCTCCCCATTTAACAAATCACAGAATATTGGACCAGCACATTTTGAATATAATTAAAGAGATTTAACTGCTTTTTCTCTGAAAGGACAGCTGGGAAACCGACTGGTACTTGGTAGATCTCTCTCTTTTGCTTTAACAGATACCTAAGCTCCACGTACTGTGATGCAGCGGGCCCTCTGCTGGAGAGAAAAAAAGTTTTAAACTCTGAAAGAAAAAGAAATTGCCTGCAATTTCCAGAGAACTTACCTAGAGGGAGCAGGAGAGCTAAGACAGAGACCACAGAACCACGCCCTGGTGGGCAGGACTCTTATTCCAAAAGCTCACATTTAAGAGCAGGCAAGCCAGAGTTTGGAGGCAAGCCAGAGTTTGGAGGCGAGCCAGAGTCTGGAAGGAAGCCAGAGTTTGGAGACAAGCAAGAGTCTGGAGGCAAGCAAAAGTCAAGAGGCAAGCAAGAGTCAAGGGACTTGCCTGTAAGGAGCTCAGCTGCCAAAGCCTCATCAGCTGAGAGAAAAAGGACAGGCTGGGAGAGGAGGACCAGTCCTGAGAGAGAGAGGACAGGCCGAGAAGGCCGAAGCCAAGCCAGACCGGGCCCAGAAGCCCACAAGAGAACAGGCCTTAAGGGCCAGAGAAGGAAAGACTGGGAAAGCAGGAGGTATATTCCAGAGAGCACCGATACTGAAGGCAGCAGTCACGGTACGCCTCCAGCCTCACCCCAGAGAATCAAACACAAAGCAAAAGGTAAAACTTTTAACCTTTGTCATTGTATACCTGAACTTAAGCTAAGAGAAGAATCCTGGGAAGGAGATTCTCCATATAGAAGACAAGAACAGAAGCAAAAGCTAAAGGATAGTTTGTGCAACAAAAGGACTGTTAGAGGAAAACATAGAGATAATGTTTTTAAACCTCTTGAGCAAGCAATGCCTTTCTGGTATGCCACTAAGCTGAATCGTGGGCCTAGACAGACTGCTAAGCCGTGGGAAACAGTAAGACTAAATCCCATGAAGGACACTTGCCCTGATACCTCAGAGCAGTCAGAGGAGGCCATGCAAGTGGAATCTGTGTATGAAGACAGTGATAGTCCCATGGAATGCACATACTGTGCTGGAAGCGAAATAGAGGCCTTCCAGAGTCATTGAGCGAAGGAAGCATTTTTGCTGTTACATATTTGAATACTGTGAAGTTAACAGTGTTTGGTTATTTTATTTCTCACCTTTAAAAATCTGCTGTAAAGACTTATTTTGCCACGTACCGGAGTGTATATCCTTTGTTTTTGAACCCTTAGTGCTTAAAGGGGAAAATAAAGCCTGTTTTTTTTCCCACCACTTTTGTGCAAGTCTGAATCTCTTCAGGAGTTGGTAACGAGGCTGACACAAGGCTCTGACCCACGACCCTCGCACCTGGCCAACCCTGATTACCATCATCTTGGTGACCCCCCCCCCCGGCTCCAGCCCTCCGGTGGAACTACTACGCCGCCACCAGGGGGTGCTGTGCGGCCGGGGCTCGGCGTCACAGTACAGAACAATGGCTGGGAAAAATTGTATCGCTAAAGCTGTTGCCCCCGTTACAGCTTCTGCCTCAGTCCAGACAGAGGTCTTAATGCCAGTTGAAGAACCGGTTCCATGCACAGGGTGCCTGCATGCTGAGGCTCTGAGGAAACAAGTGGAGGAACTCAGAGAGGAGGTGGCGAGGCTGAGGAGCATTCAAGACAGTGAGAAGTACATTGATGAGATGCTTCTTGCAGCAACCAAGCTCTCCAGCACAGGAGAAGATGGGTGCCAACAGAATGTCGATGGTTGGACACAAGTCACCAGGGCCTGCAAAATCACCAATCCAACTTCTCCAGCCCTTGAATTGAAGAACTATTATGCAGCCCTGGAAGTGGAGGAGGTGAAAGCATCCCTGGAAAGGGAAGAACCAGAGCTCAAGTACCCCAAAGTTGAAGAATCAGTGACCAGAAGGAAACGAAGGGTAGTGGTGGTTGGAGACTCTCTTCTGAGGGGTACTGAGGTGTCCATCTGCCGACCAGACTTGGTATCCAGAGAGGTATGCTGTCTGCCTGGTGCCAAAATCCAAGCTGTTACGGAGAGTTTGCCGAGACTCATCAAGCCCACTGACTATTACCCATTGTTGCTAATCCATGTTGGAACAAATGATACTGCCAGGTATACCTCGGAACATATCAAAAGTGACTTCATGGCTCTGGGACAGAGGGTGAAGCAGTTAGGTGCACAGGTGGTGTTCTCTTCAATCCTCCCTGTTGAGGGTAAAGGCCAAGGCAGAGAGGCTCGCATCCTGGAGATGAATGCATGGCTGCGTGGATGGTGTCATCGAGAGCGTTTTGGTTTCCTAGACCTTGGGATGCTGTTCCAAGGGTTGCAAAGCAGAGATGGCATCCATCTGTCCAGGAAAGGTCAACGCATCTTTGGTAGTAGACTGGCTAATCTACTGAAGAGGGTTTTAAACTAGATTAGTTGGGGATGGGTGAAGAAAGCCCCCAGGTAAGTGAAAGCCCCCAGGTAGGTGACACATTAAATACCTTTATGGAAATGGGTAACAGGGGTAACATATGGAAAGCAGTGTGTATAAATGCCTGTAGCATGGGAAATAAGATCCCTGATGTTGAAGCTTTGGTGGGAGTGGCTGACTTGGATTTAGTGGCAGTTACAGAAACATGGTTCACAGAAAACCATGATTGGGATGTAACTATACCTGGCTATACTTTATTCAGAAAGGACAGGGTAGGAAGAAGGGGAGGAGGAGTGGCACTCTATGTAAAAACTACTATTAAAGCTTTGGAATTACAGAGCTTAAAAGGGAGAGAGGAGGCATTGTGAGTTAAACTAGAAAGAGGGAAAGAGAAATCTATTTGCATTGGTGTGATATATAGACTTCCCTCACAAGAGGAAGAGGTGGACAGAGAGTTAATTGAAGACATATGCAGCATTGCTAGGAAAGGGGATGTGCTACTGATAGGAGATTTCAATATGCCAGATGTTGATTGGCACATTCCTGCTGCAGTATCATCTAGAAGTAAGGAGATCCTGGATTCTCTACAGGGAGAACTATTCAGGGAATTGGTAATAGACCCCACACGTGAAGGGGCCATACTGGACTTGGTGCTTACCAATTGTGAAAGTGTTTCTGATGTTGTAGTGGGAGATCATTTTGCATCCAGTGATCACCAGATGGTGTGGTTCAGTATTAGGAGTAGGGCTGTTAGAATCCATTCAAAAGTGAGGATCTTAGACTTTAGGAAGACTAACTTTGCGAAGATGGGCCAATACCTCAGGAAGTCGTTAGTGGGATGGGAACAGCTGGGGGATGTAGAAAAACAGTGGGCGAAACTGAAAGGGGATATTTTAAGGGCAACCAACCTTTTTGTTAACATGGTAAATAAAGGTAAAAGGAAAAGCAGACCACTATGGTTTTCGAAAGAAGTAGCTGAAAAAGTGAAGAAAAAGAGGGAGGCCTTCATGAAATACAAGAGATCACAGAGAGAGGAAGACAGGCATCTGTATTTGGAAAAACTTAGAGAAGCTAGCAAAGTAGTCAAGAAGGCAAAGATTCAAAAGGAGGAGGAAATAGCCAATGCAATAAAATGGGGGGGATAAGACATTTTTCAGATATATTAGTGAGAAGAGGAAGGGCAAAAGTGGTATTGTCAGACTCAAGGGTGCAGGGGAGGAATATGTAGAAGCTGACAAGGATAAAGTGGAATTGTTTAACAAATATTTTTGTTCTGTGTTCACAGATGAAGAACCAGGAGCAGGACCTCAGAAAACACCCACAAATAGGAACAGAAACGAGGGACATCTTGAACAATTTTCAGAAGACTGTGTTCGTGAGAAACTAGCTCAACTTAAAGTAGACAAAGCGATGAGACCGGATGGGATACACCCTAGAATATTGAGGGAACTTGGGGACGTTCTAGCAACTCCACTGACTGACCTTTTCAATGCCTTGTTGGAGTCGGGAGTGGTGCCAAAGGACTGGAGAGAGGCTCATGTGGTGCCTTTACACAAAAACGGAAGTAAGGATGTGGTTGAAAACTACAGGCCGGTTAGTTTAACTTCAGTGGTGAATAAATTATTGGAAATGCTGCTGAAAGAGAAAATAGTGAGGTTTCTGGAGTCCAGCGGATTACAGGATCCGAGGCAGCATAGATTCACCAGAGGCAGGTCTTGTCAGACAAATCTGATTGATTTCTTTGACTGGTGACCAGGGAGTTGGACCGAGGGAGAGCTCTAGATGTGGTGTATTTAGATTTCAGTAAAGCCTTTGACACTGTTCCTCACAGGCGACTTATAAACAAACTGAGCACCCTAGGGATGGACCCTAACGTTACTGCTTGGGTTAGAAATTGGTTGGGTGGGAGGCGACAAAGAGTACAAGTAAATGGAGCTCACTCTGAGGAGAAGGATGTTACCAGTGGTGTGCCCCAGGGATCTGTCCTTGTTTCGATTCTTTTTAACATCTTTGTTAGTGATATAGCAGAAGGGCTGTCGGGTAAGGTTTATTTATTTATTTATTTAGTGTACACTTGTATCCCGCTACTTCCAGCGATCAGCAGCGGTTTGCTATACATAAGGTGCGGCTGTACAGGCCGGGAATTAAAACATACAACATGATTTAGTGGAAATGTACAGGTCAAATCACTCGAATTATATGATTCACACTTGATTGCAGGCTAGTAATTTCACATGTATATACATATTTACATGACGCTAGTGTATATTGTTGGCCAGAACACGGAGTTCTTTCTTTGTGCCTGTTGTGAGCCAGTGTGAGTACATGGTGATTAGGCAGGATAGAAATGCATCTGGAAAAGATGAGTCTTAAGCTTTTTTCTGAAGTCCATCAGGTCACTGCTTGCTCTCAGTTCGCATGGTAGTTGATTCCATAGCAGAGGCGCTATAAATGAAAATGCTCGGTTGCTGGTGTTTGTTTTGACATATCTCAGGCTCCCCGGGACCAGGAGGGTATTGAGGTTTGGAGATCTTCTGCTTCTGTTATTTGGCTGTAAAGTGATAAGGGTGCTGAGGTAAGAGGGTGCTATATTATGAATGAGCTTGAATGTGGTGATAATGATTTTATATTGTATGCGTGCAGTGATTGGGAGCCAATGTAGGTCTATTAGTATTGGTGTAATATGATCCTTCAGGCCGGTCCCCATGATGATTCTAGCTGTCACATTTTGCGCCATTTGCAGGATATTGAGGGTTTTTTTAGGCAGACCCTGTAGTATGGCATTGCAATAGTCCAGATGAGGAATGATGAGGGCTTGTGCTACGGTCCTGAAGTCAGAGTGATCTATGATATTACGTAGTGGTTGCACGATTTTTAGCTTGTGGAAAATGGCTCGATTGGTAATTTGGAGATGTTTTTCCAGCTTCAGGTGGCAATCCAGTGTCACGCCTAGGTATCTTATTTCGTTCTTTGTGGCGTAGACATTATTGTTCAAGGTGACTGTTGGTGGTGGGTTGAAGTCAGTTTTTCTGGACATGCACATCACTTCCGTTTTTTTGTGATTTATGGACATATTATTTTGTTGCAACCAGTTTTGGAGCTCACTGAGGCATTTCTCCAGTTGGCTGAGATTCGGGTTGTCGGCATCAAGTTGAGTATATAGCATTAGGTCATCAGCATAGATGTGATAACTGATCATGTGATCCTGGAATATTTTACAAGCTGGTCGAAGATAAAGGTTGAAAAGGAGGGAAGGCAGGGCCGATCCTTGTGGTATGCCTTGGGTTTGCGGGAATGGTGAGGCCATTTCGTTGTTGAAGTGGACTTGCTGCATTCTGTCGGATATGTAGGAGGAGAACCATTTCAGAGGGGTGCCTCTAATGCCTATTGTCGCGAGTCTGTTTAGTAGTGTGGGGTGATGTACAGTATCAAAGGCAGCTGATATGTCTATGAAAATGAGCATGTACATTTTGTTTCTTTCTTCCAGACCTTTAAGTAGTTTGTCCAGTAGGGCTAAGAGGAGGGTTTCTACACCATGATGCTGTCGGAAGCCATACTGGTGGACGTCGAAAGTGTTGTTGTCATCTATGTGGTCTTGCAGTTGTTGTTGCACTGCCTTTTCAGTGATCTTGGCAAGGAAGGATATGCTTGATACTGGGCGGTAGGATGTAGGGAGGATGTAGGGTCGCTCTTGTTGAGGGTTTTGTTCTTCAGTATGGGTCGGATGATGGATTTTTTGAGGTGCGATTTTTTGAGGTGGTTTGCCTCTTTACGGATGATACCAAAATCTGCAATAGAGTAGACACCTAGGAAGGTGTAGATAACATGAGGCGGGATCTAGCTAAGCTTGAAGAATGGTCTAGAATTTGGCAGCTGGGATTTAATGTTAAAAAATGTAAGGTCATGCATTTGGGCTGCAGCAATCCAAGGGAGCAATATAGTATAGGGGGTGAAGTACTTTTGTCCACTAAAGAAGAGCGGGACCTAGGCGTGGTTGTGTCTGATGATCTTAAAGTAGCTAAACAGGTAGAAAAGGCAATGGCAAAAGCTAAAAGGATGCTTGGGTGCATACAGAGAGGGATGGCTAGCAGAAAAAAGGAGGTGATAATGCCTCTCTATAAGTCTTTGGTGCGACCTCATTTGGAGTATAGTGTGCAATTCTGGAGACCGCACCTTCAAAAGGATGTGAACAGGATGGAGTCGGTGCAGAGGGTGGCTACTAAAATGATTAGTGGTCTTCATTATAAAGCATATGAGGACAGACTGAAGGATCTTAATATGTACACCTTAGAGGAAAGGCGGGATAGAGGTGATATGATTGAGATGTTTAAATACCTCCGTGGCATAAATGTTCAGGGAGAGAGCCTCTTTCAATTGAAAACAAGCTCTGCTACGAGGGGACATGGGATGAGGGTGAAGGGAGATAGATTCAGGAGTGATATTCGGAAATATTTCTTTACGGAAAGAGTAGTGGATCCATGGAATAGTCTCCCATTGGAGGTGGTAGAGATGAGGACAGAATCTGAATTTAAAAAAGCATGGGACAAACACAGAAGATCTCTAAAAGTAAAAAGGGGACTATTGTAGTTGTTATGGAAGGACAGACTAGATAGGCCATGCGGTCTTTTTCTGTCATCATATTTCTATGTTTCTATTATCTGCAACACTTGTTGAAAACATAAAACCTTCAGGATAATTGGGCATGGACGCTTGTTCATGGCCCGGATTGCATAGGCTCTCTATGGGTGCACTCAATCTCAAACGGTATTGTGAAATGCAGCTTTAACACATCTGGAATCATAGCTTGCAGAAAGGATATCAAATCATGCTCCTCTGCTCCCTCAGGCATTCCCAGTACCCTTATATTGTTTTGCCGCAAGCAATTATTGACATCTATCACCTCTGTTTGCAGTGAGTGAATCAACTTGGCCTGCTTCTCGACGGCCTCAAGTCTCTCCCCATGCGACACCACCACCTTCTCTACCTTCTCCAAACGAGCCGTATTTGACTCCAACGAAGATCTCAAAGCGCTGATATCTTCCTGCATTGCACTTAGCGATTTTCCATTAGCTTTGACCATTTCTTTTACTGCCCGAATCTCAGCCATCTTGTGAGTTGAGAGAGGTTCCATCTTGGATCTCTTTGCATTAGCAATTTGAGAGAGTTGGAAATTCATCCGCGTTTGCTTGGAACCTGACATATCTGGGATCGAATGGCAACCACATAGGTAGGAACTATATGATCAAATGCTGCAGAAAAACAGGATTGTTGTCTTTGCCCTCCAGAGCACCACTCTTACATGTCCATCTTGACCAGATATCAGGCTCCACCCCCCTTCATGCTCCTTTTTAAAGCTGGAGGGAGCTGGTGATTGGCTAGCCTTCGGTGCAGGGAGCGGGAGGAATCCCCGGCCCACTCCCTGTGCTGGATGCCGGTCAGGGTCTCCTAGGATGAAGAGAGGTTTGTTCTGTGTAGTGTGGGAGCAGACTTGTTCTAAGATGGTTGAGAGTTCATCTTCATCGGCACTTGAGGCTCTATATATGAGGCATATTGCAAGGTGCCTGTTTGAGATTGTTATTATGTTGCTTCCTTTTGAGTGAAAGGAGGAGGTGGTGCTGAATTTTAGGTGTGCCTTTGCTATGACTAGCACTCCTCCACCTATTCGTGAAGGCCTTGTGGAGTTATGTATTGTGTATTGTTGTGAGGTAATTTGGTTTACAATGAGATTGTCTGTGTCCGAGAGCCATGTTTCGGTAATGCACATAATATCTATATCTTTGTTTTGTAGGTAATCCATTATTGTGTGGAATTTATTCCAAATAGATCAAGCATTGATTAATGCACATTTGAGTGGGGTATGTAGTAGTGCTTCAGAAGGGGCTATTTTCTGCATAGGTAGTGGGGGTTATGTGTATTATCCTCCATTGTCTGTTATGATGATTTTGGTTTGGATGTAATTTATGGGCTGCGTATCTGCGTGTTTGTATGACGGATTAGTTGAGGTTGTGCTAGCATAGTGGTTTCTCCAGTATTTATATAGGTGGGTTTGAGGAGCAAGAGTGCAAAAATGATTTAGGCGATTAGATTTTTGCTCATTGTGTAGGTTTGTTTTACTTTATGCTTGATGAATAATGGGATCACTTAGGTGAGAGTTACATGTAATGTGATGTATAGGATGGTTGAGAGAGGTTTGTATTTCTGTTTATGCCTGTAGATGGTTTACTTGGTTGCTTCTGGTTGGGTCAGCAGTGTGCTTTAGGGGTTTACTCACAATTCTGAGGTACTCCATCTTTCTGTAGTTGACATTGACCGGTGGTGTTGTCCTTTGTTCAGGTGGTTTAAGATGAAAGGAGTATGAATGTGGCAGATGGTATCTTCCCTGCCTCAGGTCCCCGCCTAAGGGCCATGCCAAAGGGTCCTCTGGTGAGGCCCTCAGGCGCAGGTCGTCAGGCATGGCCGCACCTGCAGGCATGCTCATTTAAAGTTCTGGTTGCTGGTGTCCCGAATGAGCCTTGGCTGGGGGAGCAGGAGAGGCTTGCAGCTCCCACTTCCACCCCAATGCAGAATCGGCTGCCGGCGAAGAGATCTGTGCTGCTGCAGGCATACTCTTTTAAAGTCTTGGCTACTAGTGTCCTGACTGGGCCTTGGTGGGGGGAGCGGGAGGGGCTTGCAGCTCCTGCTTCCACTCCTGATGTAGAACTGGGTGCCAGCGAAGAGCAAATATTACAACTATTTGATAAACTGAAAAGTAGCAAATCACCTTGGCCAGATGGCATACATCCAAGGGTGTTGAAAGAAATGAAATTTTGCAGACCTATTATTAGTAATCTGTGTACTATCATTAAAATCTTCTGTAGTATCTGAAGATTGGAGAATGGCCAATGTAACATCAATTTTAGAAAAGGGTTCCATGGTGATCCGAGAAACTACAGACTGGTGAGCCTGACATCAGTACCAGGCAAAATGGTAGAAATCATTATAAATAATAAAATTACTGAACATGTACATAGAAATGGTTTAATGGGAGTAAGCCAAGAAAGTCTTGTTTTACTAATCTGTCATATTTTTTGAAGGTGTAAATAAACAAGTAGACAAAGGTGAGCCAGTCAGTATAGTATATCTGGATTTTCAGAAAGCTTTTGACAATGTCCCTCAAGAGAGACATTTTTCTGTGTCTGTTCAGAACCTAGCTTGTCATTTATGGTTCTGTCTATATTTCTGTTTTATCAGTATGAGTCCCATCTTTTGTCTGTCCTTTACCCAGCTTCTGCCCTCTGCAATGCTGTCTGCCTTCTCAACACTTTATTGCCTCTGTTCTCTGACTAGTACTATCTGACTGCACATTAGGAGTGCTTTTTCTTTCTTTTTCTCATCTCCCTATTCCTCTACAAGGCTTGTTTTGTAGGTATTTAAAGTCTTAATCTTTTTTACCTTGACTGAGTTTACTAGGGCACTTCTGGTGGAATCTGCCTGCTTCCACTTCAGCGGTTCTCAACCTGTGGATCGCGACCCCCATGGGGGTTGCCACAGGATTTAGCGGGGGTCGCTTCATCTCCGCCAAGTTAAAAAAAAAATTTTTAAACGCACACAAGTTGCTGCCGCTGCCGAGTCTGCTTCTCGGCAGTGGCAAACTCACCCCCTTCCTTCTAATGCAGCCGCGGCTCCCTGCCTCTTAGGGAACCGCGGATGTGCCTGTAAAACCGTTGCGGAGCCTTCCTGTCTCTCGACGGGCTCCGTGCAGCATTGTCCCGCCTCCAAAGGAACTTCCTTTGGAGGTATTCCAATGCTGCACGGAGCCCGTCGAGAGACAGGGAGGCTCCGCAACGATTTTACAGGCACAACCGTGGTTCCCTAAGAGGCAGGGAGCTGCGGCTGCATTAGAAGGGAGGCAGACATGGGGAGAGGGGATGAGGGGGCAGGAAACCTGCAACACGGCTGACATGGACAGAGGGGGGGGGGCTGACATGGACATGGACGGGGGGAGGGGGGCTGATATGGATGAATGCAGGGAGGGGGGCTGACATGGACAGAGGGGGGCTGACATGGAGGGTGGGCGGGAGGAGGGGCTGACATGGACGGAGGGGGCTGACATGGAGGGAGGGAGCTGATATGGATGGATGGATGGATGGAGGGAGGGGGGCTGACATGGACAGAGGGAGGGAAGGAGGGGCTGATATGGATGGATGGAGGGAGGGGGCTGACATGGAGGGAGGGATGGAGGGAGGGGAGCTGACATGGAGGGATGGAGGGAGGGGGCTGATATGGATGTATGGAGGGAGGGGGCTGATATGGACAGAAGGGGGCTGACATGGAGGGATGGAGGGAGGGGGCTGGCATGGACAAAGGGGAGAGACAGGGGGACATACTGGACAGACGGGATAAATGCTGGACAGAGGCAAGAGACAGTGCGGGTTAGGATTATAATGGGCTGATGGGGGAGCTAGCACTGGTAATGGGCAGATGGGGGGGGGACTAGGACTGGTAATTGGTTGATTAGTGAAGGCTAGGACTGGGAATGGACTGATCAAGGAGGGGGGGTTGGGACTGATAACGGGCTGATAGGGGGGTAGGACTGGTAATGGACTGATGGGGGGCTAGCATTGGAAATGAGCTGATTGATGAGGTTAGGACTGGAAATGGACTGATGAGGGTATAGGACTGGTAATGGGCTGATTAGAGGAGCCTAGCACTGGTAATGGGGTTGGGGGGGGGGGACTAGCACTGGAAATGAGCTGATTAGGGGAGGCTAGGACTGGTAATGGGCTGATGGGGTGGGGTAGGACTGGTAATGGACTGATGGGAGGCTAGCATTGGAAATGAGCTGATGGGGGGGGGGGGCTATGACTGGAAATGAGCTGATTAGTGGAGGCTAGGACTGGTAATGAGCTGAAGGGGGGTAGGCCTGGTATTGGGCTGATTAGGGGAGGCTAGCACTGGTAATGGGGTTGAGGGGGGATTAGCACTAGAGCTGATTGGGGGGCTTTGACTGAGAATGGGCTGATTGTGGGGAGGGGAGGATAGAGCTGCTGGCCCTGGAAGAAAACTGGGGGCTAAGGCTACAAATGGGCTGATATGAGGGGATGGGAGAATTGAACTGGAAGGGAGTGGATCTGAGAGGAACTGCCATGGTATTTGTACTAGAAGGGACTGGTCAGTGGGGAAGGAGGGTGACTGGAAGGAAATGGACACCAGTGGCAGTCATAGGAATGCAAGTTGACATTGGAAGGTACTGGGAGTGAGGACTGGAAAGAGGCTGATACTGGGGAGGGTTACTGGGACTGGAAATAGGCTGATGGAAAGAAGTGAAGAAAACAAAAGAAAAGATGAAATGGCAGATGGATCATAGGCCACAGAAAGAGAGCTAAGAGAAGACAGGAAAGCAGAAGCCTCAGATCAGGACCAGGATGATCAGAGAATAAATTGGTCAGAAGACAAAAGTAGAAAAAATAATTTTATTTCATATTAGTGATTTGACTACAAAATCATAATAATTTTGAAATCAAATATTATTACTTGTTATTGGGATTAGTTATTGTGGTTTAAATAAGTAAATTTTATAAATAAAAACATAATGCAAATGCCTATAATATATTAATAATTCAACAAATGATTACAGCGACAATGCGCTAACGGTAAAGGAAGAGAGACGTATTTGATTTTATCATTGGGGGTCATCACAAGTTGACCAATGGTAAAAGGGGTCACGGTGCAAAAAAGGTTGAGAAGCACTGTTCCACTTACTTGCATTCAGCACTTGTCCCGCCCCTCCCCTTGCTGGGACTTTGTTTAGAAGCTTTCCTCTGTGAGCACATGACCTGCTGATCCTCCATTTGCTTGTGGTTCCTGCATGGGAGAGCACCCTCATTGCAAGCCTCAGTTAACTTTGTATGCTCTTTTCAGGCATTTTCCTGTGCCTGTTCAGAATCTAGCTTGTTATTTATTGTTCTGTCTATATTTCTGTTTTGTCAGTGTATATCCTATCTTCTGTCTGTCCTTACCCAGCTCCTTCCCTCTGCAGTGCTGTCTCCCTTCTCAACGCTTTTTAGCCTGGATTTGAATAGGGCTAGAGAAGGAGCCAGACGCAGAGACTCAGGTAGTTTGTTCCAGGCATACGGAGCAGCAAGACTGAATGAACAAGTCTGGAGTTGGCAGTGGCAGAGAAGGGCATATACATTAAAAGGGATCTGACAGAGGAGCTGAGTTCCCAAGGAGGGGTGTAGAGTAAGATAAGAGAGGAAAGATAGTGAGGAGCCACAGAATAAATGCACTTGTAGGTCAGTAGGAGAAGTTTGAACTGGATGTGGAAACTGATAGGGAGCCAGTGAAGCCACATGCTAATTACATGAGCATAGCGACACTGGCGGAAGATAAGCCGTGCAGCTGAATTTTGAACAGATTGAAGGGGAGAAAGATGCTTCAGAGGGAGGTCAGTCAGGAGCAGGTTACAATAGTCAAGGTGGGAGGTGACTAGTGAGTGGATAAGGGTCTTAGTAGTATGAGTAGAAAGGAAGGGACGAATTTTGCTGATGTTATAGAGAAAACAGCGGCAGGTTTTAGCTATCTGTTTAATGTGTGCAGAGAGAGAGAGAGTGTAGAGTCAAAGATGACCCCGAGGTTATGAGCTGAGGAAAATGGACAGGAATGTAGTGTCATCCACAAAATCAGAAGGGAGGAAGGAGGGATGTGGGTTTAGGGGGGGAAATAAGGAGCTCAGTTTTAGCCATGTTCAATTTCAGACAGCAGTAAGACATCCAGGCAGACATGATCCTTAATGGGTGTTTTAGATGAGATAAATAAGCTGTTTTCCTCACAAACTCCAGGATGCTACTACTTTTCTTCTTATATCATGAGATGACTTCTCTCCACTTCCAATCCAGGTCTCATAGGTTCCTCTGTCAGGATGCCTCTTTTTCTTCACTTCACTCTGGTTCTAGCAGGCAACGCCTTGTAAAACCCGGAAAACGCTGCACCAAAATTTTGATCAGGTTTTTCAAACCCCAAGGGAATTCGGAATAGGCAGTCTCCCAATACTTACCTATTCTTATGACTACAAGTTCCCCCATTTGGCATGCAAGGCACCTCCCAAAAGTCAGGGATATCTTCCCTCCAGGGATTTCCAGCCTTGGATGAAGAAACTTATTGCATATCCTTTACCCAGTAGACTCCAACCACTACCAGTCATAGGACTCCAGCAATCCATTTTACTTTTCTCTGGTGAAAGGAGGCAAAAACCTTTTGTCCAGAGACTAGGCCAGTACCCACAACCCAGCTTCCTTAGTCTCAGTCTTCTTGAGCACCACAGGAGTAAATTTGGGTCTTCCAATGTTTTTTTCCTCCCTTGACTCCCCCCAAAATGCTGAATTTTTTTCTCCCTCTTTGAAAGACAAAATTCATATCAAATACCTGGTCAGTGAACCTGTTGCAAAGGCAAAGTTACTTTCCCTGTGACCTGGAATATTCACCCTCCTGGACAATTTCAAACTGATTCTTCCTCAGGACTCTTCCAGCTGTTGTGAAAAGAACTACACACTATCCTTTTCCTGAGGAGAAAGCTTTCCTGGAACACTGGAGGGTGCCTTTGGTTGCTTTCCAGCAGCCTTATAGTCAGTGACAACACTCCCAGGACATCACCTTTATACTACTGCTCCGCCCTTGAGAACAGACTACACATCAGTCATCTTTTTGGTTGCATGGCAGAAAGGGAGCAAAGACAAAAATAATTTCTCTTTTTCCTTGACCCTTAGACCCAACCCTCACAAGGCCTGAGATTATGGGTTGTTCTCTCTGCTTGCTTTTGGGTGTCAGAAGTAAAAGATAATTTTATCTCCAAAACCACCTCCTTTTAATTTTCTTGTTTAGTGTTTTATTTATTCAACAGCATTAAGTACAGTGCCACTCACAGAATACAGTCCTCGTAACATCAACATAGTAGTATGGTAATTAACAATCAGACAAAATCAGTGTCATGTGAGGACCTCACTAAAATAGAGGCTCCAGTCCTTGTGTGTATTTTAAATTGACTGATAAAGATGTACACTTTTTCAGAGGTTTCTGCCTTTAAGGACACAAATCCTGGCATGGATGCTTCTTATAAGCTTTAGGAATTACAAACCTGAGCATACAGACTGCTAATAGCAAAAGCTAAAGTGAATTGCAATGAGCTCACTTTTTAACTTGTCAGAAAGTGCTGGACTGACTCTTTAGTTATGGTTATGTTTTATTTAATATACCGCAATACAGAAAATATAATCTATGTGGTTTACAATATTAAAATATTAAAAATAATTAAAAACACAAGAGCATAAAATAAAATTACAATATTGGACAGGGAAGTAATAACATAGTAAGGGATATAGGGAAAAAGGGTCATGGCGAAGGCAGGCCAGGCTGAGAGGGGGGGGGGGGGGGTGGAGAGGACAAAAAACAGATGGAAAGGGCAAATAAAGAGACAGTTTGCTGTCAGTCTCCACCATCTTGGGCTAGGACATTTCAGACCCTGTCGATGTAAGATCAAAAACTAATTCAAAAAGAAATGTCTTTAAGGTCTTCTTAAAGGATTTAAAGTTTGCTCAAAATGAATGGAAACAGGTGCACTGTTCCAGAGGGCTGGGGCTGCTGCAAAAAAGGCCATCTTCCGAGTACTGTCATATTTGACAGTAGCTGGGGATGGAAAATGTAGCTGTTGTCCATGTATAGACCACAATATTCTAGTTGGGGCATGCAGGGTTATAAATGAAAAAAGATACTCAGGGGCTAACTTGTGTAGAGCTTTATGTACCATAGAGTCAGCAACTTAAACTGAATAAGGGAGCTTATAGGTAGCCAATGGTGTTTAATAAGAAGTGGAGTGGCCCGATCATATTTTTACATTCAATATAAAACCTGTATTGCTGTATTTTGAATAGTCTGCAGTCATTGAAGCTGATATTGAGGAAGACCTAAATAGGAGATCCTACAATTATAATCTAAGTGTGACAATACTGTATGCAGGAGAACTGTGGTTTGAGCAGGCTTGTCCAGAAAAGGCTGAACGGCACGAGAGCGACGCAGAGCCAAAATGGATGTTCTGCTAATCTTTGACAACTGAGGTGAAAAAGATACCTCTGAGTCCAACAGAACTCCTAAATAGCAAAGTGTGCTGCACAATTGTAGGGGCAATCCGTTTTGGCTAGGAGATAAAATCAATGGGAAGGGGGGGGGGGGGAGGTTGGTTCTTTCATCAGACTGCAGCCCTTTGTTGAAAACCTACTGATTTTTTTAAACTGAGGGCTGGCTAACTTCTGGATAATAAGCATCAAGACGCTGCTCCTAGCTTTAGGAGAGAAAAGCCTGGGAGTTGGGTTTCAGTTCTCCAGAATTTCAAGCCTTAGACTCTGAATTAAAACAAAAGCAGCAAGGATTTATTCTGCCTCAGCTCTAGGTCAGAGTTCACAAAAAATAGATTATGCATATCCTGACAACTCTGCAATTTTAAGGTTCCCTTGGGAATAGGTTGAGCATTGCAACTGCCAGAGACCAAATTGAACTGCCATCCAAAACAGTGAGATCGAACCATACATAAACTAAAAGAGGCTGGATTTTTTTCTGGCAGGAAAAGTCACCAAGGAGTTCTTGTTTCTCCAGGACCAAGCAGGAAGTCAGTCCTCACATATGGGTGACGTCGGCACCAACGGAGCCCCCGTGTGGAGCATTTCCCCAGCTTTCATAGAAAGCCTTTGGGAATGCAGCACGCATGCGCGGTCCCCTTCCCGCCCAAGAGTGCCATCTTGCTCAGTCTTTCTTTTTCTGTGGAGCCCAATGGACGTGAGTTCGTGTCACCCGGGAAACGTTTTTTTTCGGCTATTTTGGCTTTTTCTGTTCCGGTTTGATGCTGGTTCCCCTTCCCGCCTGGGCTCGGTACACCGGTATTGAGTCCGGAGTTTTGATTTTCGGTTTTTGTCCTTCGTGATTAGCGTTCGCACTCTTTTTGTGTTTTCACTGGCAGCCCGGTCTTTTGACCTTGCAGGGACCCTTTTTCCCCTGATGGCTGCCAGCGGGTTCAAGAAGTGTGATCGGTGTAAGAAACTTATGTCTCTCACCGACACACATGACTGCTGCCTCCATTGCCTTGGGCCCGACCATGACCTGCTGGCCTGTGGCCCATGCGGCAAAATGTCGTCAAAGGCACTTCGGAGTGGTCAGCATCAACATGAGAGAATTTTCTCTGACTCCGCGTCCGGCCGGGCCCGGACTTCGTCAGAGGCCTCGACATCTCGGGAGTCTGACTCCGAGCGCCGTCGGGGTTCTTCTGAGAGGGAGTCTCCCACCCGGAAGCACAAAAGGAAGAAGAAGCTCGTGAGGGCGGCGTCAGTGGAGGCTCCTAGATCCTCGAGGGCCAGGTCGCGTAGCCCTAACCGCCGCCCCGGGCTCTCGAAGTTGGAGAGGCCATCCAAGTTACCTCGTGTGGAGCCGGAGTCTCCAAGTCACGTAAGTGCAGTTGTCCTCGTGGACTCTCCTCCGGGGGAGCCGACGTCGGGCCCAATGCCATCGGGGCCCGAGTCGGGGGCTGCTGAGTCTCCTGAGCTTGGACCCAGGTTGACGGCCTTGGAGAGCAGCTTGGCTGCCTTCATGGAACAGCAGTGGGTGCTGATCGCCAGTCTGACCGGTGCATCTGCCCCGATCACCGGGACCTCGACGTCCAAGTTGACCCCGGAGACTGAGCCGATCCTCGAGTCAATGAAGTCGCGAGTCGATCCTCAGTCAAGGTCCCACTTGACCTCCTGTGTGAGGCTGAGGTCGTCAACGCCGATACCCTCAGCATTGGGGCGGGTGGCACTGAGGCCCACATGGCCGGAGCCGCTCGATTCCTCCTCGGAGGAGTGGGTGTGGGAGACAGAAGACGAGAAGTCCCGGAACACCTTCCGGACCCGGTGCGTCCCTTTGGACTCACCGGAGTCCGAGCCTCGGAGACGGTCCCCCCCAGAGGATACCTGGTTCTCGGACTTCGTGAGGGACATGGCCAAAGCCTTGGCCTTTCCTGTGGACGCCGAGGAGCTCGATGCCCTCCAGTATGACTTTCCTCCGAAGGAAGCCTTTACTGTACCGGTTCTTCCGATGCTGGAACGGCTGCTCC
Source organism: Ichthyophis bannanicus (assembly GCA_033557465.1). Classification (NCBI taxonomy): domain Eukaryota; kingdom Metazoa; phylum Chordata; class Amphibia; order Gymnophiona; family Ichthyophiidae; genus Ichthyophis; species Ichthyophis bannanicus. The sequence continues at coordinate 342,610,233 of CM066032.1, forward strand.
TCCTTATGTGGGAGGCAGCGGCCTCGGCGACTGTTCTTAGCAAATGGGTCGATTCCATTTATCAAGTCCGTAAGAGCCCTGGGTTCCAAAAGGCGCAACTACCGCACAACTCCACGGTTGTGGAATCGGCCATGCACCGTCTGAAGAGTCAGAAGATGCACTCCTTGGTGCCCCCCGGTCGGGAGGCCCGGAACCTGGATGCCCTCGGTAGAAAGTGCTTCCAGGGCTCTATGCTATCTTGCCATGTCCAGACCTACCAGCTGTACATGGGCATGTACCTATGAGACCTGGCAAAGGAGATTGCCGGGTTCTCAGCTGGCCTCTCCAAGGAACCTTTGCAGAGGTTCAAGGCTTTGTCAACAGGGATCCGAGAGTGCTCGAAATTTATCTCTCAAGCAGCCTATGATGGCTTCGAGGCTTCGGCCCAGGTAGCCGCGGCCGGTATCGGTGCCTGCCGTCAGGCCTGGCTGCAGTCATCAGACCTGGAGTCATGGGTGCAGGACAAGTTGGTCAATGTCCCCTGCTGAGGTGAGAACCTTTTCGGTACGCCCATGACTGAAAAGGCTGTGGAAATCGAGACTGAGACTCTCACCAGGACAAAGCTGTCCAGGAAGACTTCTGCCCCTTCTCAGAAAAAGAAGGACTCGGGAAAGAAGCCCTTTTTCCCAAGGAAGGGTACTGCCTACAAATCCTACCGTCAATATCAGGCCTTTCCAGCTCCCCAACAGGGCCAGCAGGCCAAGGGGCAGGGGCAGGGGCATGGGCCCCATAGGCAGAAGACTCCCAAGCTGCCAGCTCCGGCTCCTGCACAGCAGGGAGCGGGGTTTTGACTCCCACAGCATAGCCTCTTCTCCACAGCTGGCTCCACTCAGCACAGGAGGTCGGCTGACCCTGTATGCCTACAGGTGGCCAGCCATCACTGGGGATACCTGGATCCTCAGCATAGTCCAAAAGGGCTACATGCTCCACTTCCACCAGCTACCCCCCTCCTACTTTCCAGGGGAGCCTCCAAGTCTCCCTCTGCACAGAAACCTCCTCCTTCAGGAGTTGGCAAGTCTTCTAAAGGAACAGGCGGTGGAACCGGTGCCTAACCACCTGGAAGGGCAAGGCTTCTACTCCAGGTACTTCCTGGTACCAAAAAGGACAGGAGGCCTCCGGCCTATCCTAGACTTGCGAAACCTAAACAAGTTTCTGGAGAGGGAAAAGTTCAAGATGCTTACCGTTGGGATACTGCTGCCCTACCTCCAGCAAGGAGACTGGCTATGCTCCTTAGACCTAAAGGATGCTTATACTCACATCCTCATTCATCCAGACCACCGACAATATCTCAGATTTGTGGTGGGAGGAAACCATTTTCAGTACAGAGTACTTCCCTTTGGCCTAACCTCTGCCCCCAGGGTTTTCACCAAATGCCTGGCGGTGGTGGCGGCCTATCTCAGGAATCAGGGAATTTTTGTCTTCCCATACCTGGACAACTGGCTTATCAGGGGCTAGTCTCTCCAGGAGGCCAGACAGGCCACTCTTCACACTGTCTTTCTTCTTCAGCATCTGGGCTTTGTCATAAACTACGCAAAGTCCACTTTGCTCCCTTCACAGAACCTAGATTTTATAGGGGCAAGATTAGACACCCTGCAGGCAAGAGCTTACTTGCCCGAGGACAGGTCCCACAGACTGATGGACTTGGCCAACCAGTTCCGCAGCAATTCTCAGGTCTCTGCCAGGCACTTCCTGCAGCTCCTGGGCCACATGGCATCCATGGTACATGTGACTCCGAATGCCCGTCTGCACATGCGGGCTGCTCAGTGGTGCCTCAGAGCTCAGTGGGCGCAGGCCACAGGCGACCTCTGAGACAGAGTAAAGGTGTCCAAACCACTTTTGGACTCCTTGCAGTGGTGTCTACATCTCCCAAACCTTCTCAGGGGGGTACCTTTTCAGGCCCCAGTACACACAAGGGTGCTGACGACTGATGCTTCCTTAAAGGGCTGGGGTGCACATTGCCAGGGCACGTGCACTCAAGGTCTCTGGTCTCCTCGGGAGGCCACACAGCAGATCAATCTTTTGGAACTGCGAGCGATCCGCTTGGCTCTACAGACTTTTTCTCATGCCCTCTCTCACAGTCTGTCTTAGTTCAGACAGACAATCAGGTAGCAATGTTCTATGTGAACAAGCAGAGGGGCACAGGGTCCAGGCTCCTATGTCAGGAGGCGCAGGCCCTTTGCTCCTTTGAAGTCAAACAAGGCATGTTTCTCAAAGCAGTTTATCTACCGGGTCAGGAGAACTTCTTAGCAGACAAGCTAAGCAGGATTCTCCAGCCCCACGAATGGCAGTTGAATCCATTGGTGGTCCAGCAGATCTTTCTACGATGGGGACTTCCATCCATCGATCCCTTTGCAAGTCCACTGAACCGTCAGCTGCCCAGGTTTTGCTCCAGACAGCCGCATCCCCTGAGAATGGCAGCAGATGCTTTTCTGATCTCTTGGTCTACGGGCCTCCTGTATGCGTTTCCTCCCACGCCCCTGGTGGCCCAAACTCTGTTCAAGATTCTCAGGGACAAGGCCTCGGTGATTCTGGTAGCCCCCAGATGGCCGAGGCAACCGTGGTTTCCACTTCTGCTACAATTGGCGGTGGAAACTCCTTTCCCTCTGGGGTTGCAACACGATCTCCTGTCCTAAGATCAGGGTTCCCTTCTGTACCCCAATCTCAGGTTCCTCAATCTCATGGCCTGGTTGCTGAAAGGATAGTGCTAGCTCCCTTGCTTCTACCTAAGGAGGTTGAAGAGGTGGTTTTGGCCTCTAGGAGGCAGTCCACCAGAAAGTCCTATGCCCTCAAGTGGCATAGGTTCACAATATGGTGTGCTCAGCGCAATGAAGATCCTTTCTCCTGCCTTGTGCCAGTAGTACTGCAGTATCTACTTCACCTGTCAGACCTAGGCCTTAAGTCTAACTCTGTTCGGGTCCACCTCAGTGCTCTATTAGCGCACCACTCAGCGGTGGAGGGACAGTCTCTGTCGGTTCACCCCATGGTGTCCCGCTTCCTCAGAGGTCTGCTTCTTCTCAAGCCTCCGGTTCGTCCACCGGTGACTGAGTGGGATTTGAATGTGGTCTTGCAGCAACTTACTCGCCCACCGTTTGAGCCGATGGCTACTTGCCATTTGCGCTTCCTTTCTTGGAAAGCGCTCTTCCTGGTAGCTCTTACCTCGGCCAGACGTTTGAGTGAACTACAAGCTCTGGTTTCTGATAGACCATACACATGGTTCTATAGGAAAAGGGTGGTCCTACGGACCCACCCGAAGTTTCTTCCAAAAGTCGTCTCCTCTTTCCACCTCACCAGGAGGTGGTTCTTCCGACCTTCTTTCCCAGGCCGCATACCAGCCGGGCTGAAACAGTCTTGCATACCCTGGACTGTAAGAGGGCGTTGTCTTTTTACATAGAATGTACGCAGGGGCATCGAAGGGCTACTCAGCTCTTCGTCTCCTTTGACCCTAGTAAACTGGGGTTACCTGTCTCCACGCTTACGTTGTCCACTTGGGTAGCAGATTGTATCGCCTGGGCGTACAAGGCACCCGACCTCCCCTTGCAGGGTCGAGTCACGGCCCACCGTGTCAGGGCAAAAGCCACGTCAGTAGCTCATCTCCGCTCTGTTCCATTGGCAGACATCTGTCAGGCCGCTACTTGGTCTTCAAGCCAGACTTTTGCAGCCCACTACTGCGTCGAGAGAGAGTCCCGAAGGGACAGTGCTTTCGGACAGGCGGTACTCTGTAATCTCTTTGAAGTTTAGGCAACTCCTACCCTCTGGCCTTTGTGTTGGGCTACTGTACGGGGGCGTTCTCAGAGGATATTCTTATCACGAATGCTGAGGCTCTTGAGAGGGAGCCATTTTTTCAGCTTAGGGTTCCCGGTAGCTTAGAGCTGGGGAGTCCCATATGTGAGGACTGACTTCCTGCTTGGTCCTGGAGAAAGAGTAGTTACTCACCTGTAACAGGTGTTCTCCAAGAGCAGCAGGAATCAGTCCTGACGACCCTCCCTCCTCCCCTGGAGTTGCAGTCATATACTTCATTTTGTTTTTTTGCTGTCTTTTAGCTATGTCATCAGACTGAGCAAGATGGCACCCTTGGGCGGGAAGGGGACCACGCATGCGTGCTGCATTCCCAAAGGCTCTCTTTTAAAGCTGGGGAAATGCTCCGCATGAGGGCTCCGTCGGCGCTGATGTCACCTATATGTGAGGACTGATTCCTGCTGCTCCTGGAGAACACCTGTTACAGGTGAGTAACTACTCTATCCAGATCTAAACAGAATTTATAGAAGTTGTGCAACATTCAAAAATCATCGGGTTCCAATTACCTAATAGACTACTTTAGCTAGGTTAAAAAAACTGCATCAGTTTCTGTTGTCTGCCAGCAGTGTAAATTTCTAATTTACATATTTTACCAGTTTATTTTAATTGCTGATTTACTTTGGAAGATATTATTTAATGATTCATTTTCTGTCTTTGGTTTGCTTTGGTAAATATCTGCATTGTTTTTTCTTTATGAACTGTTTCTTGTTCATGCTGATCCAATGGTCCCCTTAATCTAGCAGGCAACCGAAGACATAGTCATTGCCTGTCCTTTCCTTGGACCACTGAAGAGAACAAAAAGATGGCCGTCTGGCGAAAAGAGTTAGTAATCTAGGAACAAGCAGGAATGTAGTCTTCACATATGGGTGACATTGGCACTGACGGAGTCTAGCATGGGAACACTCCCCAGCCTCCAATAGAAATGCTTTTGGGAGCATCCCTCCACACATGTGTGCCTGCCTTCCCACCTTCCCTGCAGTTCTCTTCAGTTCTCTTTTTTCTGCAGAGCCATTAGGACATCATCCTCTTCCCACTGTTAAACATTTGTCTAAGTGTTTTGCCTTCCCGTCGATCTGGTTCTTTATGGACGTCCTGATCTTTTTTTTTACTTTTTTATTTTTATTTTATTTTTCACTTAATTTTTCCTTACTTCGCGGTGTTGCCTAGGCTGCCATTGCTTCTTTTGATTTTGCCCTATAGTTTTCTCAAGCTTGAAGAAACCTCATAGTAGTTTAAAAAAATGTACCAATTGCCGAAACACTACCTCTGCTACCTCCGCTACAGATAAGCACAACTGATACTTAAAGTGCTTGGGTCTGGAGAGATACTCAAGCCCATTGTTAACACTGTTGCATTCTCAGAAGTTCTGTCTGTTCTTGGTAAGGGGACAAAAAGGCTGCATCGCATTAACAGCTTTAATACATGGCTCCAGACCTGGTGCAAACAAGAAGGATTCAGATTTATTGGCGACTGGGGAAACAGATGGACCAATAAGAGACTATACTGTTCTGATGGACTACATCTCTCTGTTGCAGGGAAAAGAATCTTAAGTGAAAAATTCAGGCAGTATGTGGATATGCATTTAAACTAGGAAAAGGGGGTGACGGATGTGGAAGGTCAAGACCTGCAGATAAATATGTAAGAAAAGTAAATAAAACAAGAGGAGAAGGAAACCTATTTGGTTTTCCAAAGAAGTGGCTGCTCAAATAAAGGCAAAAACACAGCTTTCGCAAAATTCAAAAGCTTGCAAACAGAAGAACACAGAAATGAATACAGGATCAAACTCAAAGAGTCAAAAAGAGAAATAAGGATAGCAAAATTAAAGGCAGAGGAAAAGATGTTAAGGGTGGCGACAAAACTTTCTTCAGGTATATTCGGGAAAGGAAGAAGATCAGAGTTGAAATTGCAGGACTCAGAAGTGCTGGGAAAGGACTCGTGGAAAGTGACATAGAAAAAGTGAAATTGCTAAACAAATACTTCTGCTCCGTTTTTACTAAAGAAAATCCTGGAGATGGACCAGCTGTGACTCCCAAATATTAAAATGGGAATGAAGTAGATACCACACCATTCGCAGAAGATGAGGTGTTGGAACAACTTGTTAAACTGAAAGTGGACAAAGCCACGGGACCGGATGGGATACATCCCAGGATACTGAAAGAGCTCAGAGAGGTTCTTGCAGAGCCATTAAAGTATGTATTCAACAGATCTTTGGAAACAGGAGAGGTTCCTCAGGACTGGAGAATGGCTGATGTCGTACCTCTACACAAAAGTGGTGACAGGGAAGAAGTATCAAACTACAGACCCGTGAGCCTTACCTCGGTGGCGGGAAAAGTAATGGAGGCACTCCTGAAAGAGCGAATAGTGAACTTTCTCAAAACCAACAGGTTGCAAGATCTGAGGCAACATGGTTTTACCGAAGGACGGTCTTGCCAAACAAATCTGATTGAGTTCTTTGACTGGGTGACCAAGGAACTAGATCAGGGGCATGCGATGGATGTCATCTACCTGGATTTCAGCAAAGCCTTTGATACTGTTCCTCATAGGAGGCTTGTCAATAAACTCAGTAGCTTGGGGATGGGTCCCAAGCACTGTTCCCTCTAAGCTGTGCGCGTGTGCGCGCGCACACACCTCGCCAAGCGAGCGCACATACTTTACAACAGAGCGCACAAAAATTATGGCTCTGATAGAAAACAACACAGATGTCTTAAAATTTAAAAGTTATGATTGTAATTACTAGAAATTTCCTGCTTCATTTAGTAATAGTCTATTTTCATTTAATTTGATTAAAATCAATGTGGTGTACATACTGTATTCTGACATGTAATCAAATTTTAATGTATATAATTCCGAGTGTCGTTATGTGGCGCACAAAAATTTAACCTTCCTTCAAAAGCTGCACACAGCTGATATTTTATGCGCACAAAGCCTACAGAAAATTAGAGGGAACATTGGTCCCAAGAGGGTAAACTGGATTAGAAATTGGTTGACTGACAGACGACAGAAGGTGCTGGTACATAGAGCTCACTTGCATAAAAGGAAGGTGATTAGCGGGGTGCCCCAGGGTTCGGTCCTGGGCCTGGCACTGTTCAATGTATTTGTGAGTGATATTGCTGAAGGACTGAATGGAAAAGTCTGTCTTTTTGCAGACGACATGAAAATTTGCAAAAGAGTGGACTCCCCTGGGGGAGAGGATAACATGAAGAAAGATCTACAAAAGCTGGAAGAATGGTCTAATGCTTGGCAATTACTATTTAATGCAAAAACGTGCAGTGTCATGCACTTAGGTAGCAGAAATCCAAGGGAAATGTATACAATAGGGGGTGAGAGATTGGTGTGCATGGTTCAGGAGAAAGACCTTGGTGTGATTATATCTGATGATCTCAAGGTGGCAAAACAGTGTGACAAGGCGGTGGCAAAAGCCAGGAGGATATTGGGCTGCATACAAAGAGGGATTACCAGCAGAAAGGAAGAGGTACTTATGCCACTGGACAGGTTGCTGCTGAGGCCTCACTTGGAATGCTGTGTTCAGTTTTGGAGACCATATCTTGCAAAAGATGTAAAAAGACTGGAAACTGTTCAGAGGAAGGCGACCAAAATGATTTGGAGCCTGCGTAAGAAACCTTATGAGAAGAGACTTGAAGACCTAAATATGTACACTTTGGAGGAGAGGAGGGATAGGGGAGATATGATTCAGACCTTTAAATACTTAAAGATGAACAAACAAACCTCTTCCAAAGATGGGGAAGCTGCAAAACTAGAGGGCAAAATATGAAGCTGCAAGGTGGAAAATTGAAAGGCAATGTCAGGAAATATTTTTTCACTGAAAGGGTGGTGGATGCTTGGAATGCTCTCCCAATGGAAGTGATGGGGGCAAACATGGTGACGGAATTCAAAACAGCATGGGACAAGCACAGCGGATCCCTTTACAGCAACAGGATAAAAACAAAATAAACTGAACCATCTAACTTCTCAACAAATAGGGGTGTCCTACATGGAGTGGTGGGTCCACCCCTAAACAAAGACATGGGGAGGGGTGGCCTGCACAGAGCGACAGGTGCACCTACTCTTGCCGTATTGCTGGGCATACTGGATGGACCAAGCTGATGTTTATCTGCCATCATTTACTATGTTACTATGATGCTTCAGCTTGCCCCCTGTGTCAGCAAATGACCAGGAGAGGTCTTAAAAACCATGAACAACAACAGGGAAAGCTGTTTCCATCAGACTGAGCCACTTCAGCATACTCTTCGATGGCCTCCACATCGTCACGGGCATCCACCTCATTGCATATTTCCCATACTTCCTCAAAGCCCAAACAGAGCAGTGAACACAAGTCCTCCACAGATGCAGAAAAGGTATCAAGACCTTGGCGTCAATGTCCGACACTGATTCCTGGCATCGACAGTGAGACTTCCCAAGAGGGGAACTGTACTTGGACTGGCTAGCAAAACAATCCTGCCTGGAGGATACTTCCTCCAAAGCACTAGAGAGGCTCCGGGATGCTCCTGAGGTGTCGTTCTCCGGTGAGCTCCCTGTTCCGTGTTCTGGGACGGTGGTACAGAGCCCCATTCAGGAACCCATCCAGACACTTCCAGTCTCCCTCGACCAGTGGGTGCTAGCTATCGAGCAGAGTCTGGCTACTAACCTGGCAGCAGTAGAGCTGGGCCCTCGAGGCACTCGGGGTAGGGAGACCCAATACCCAACCTTGATATCAGTGCATAGAGGCACTCAGCGGCATCGCTGATGGAACTGTTGCCATCACAAGCTCCGGGGCCAATACCCCCATTAGAGCCCATGGATGAACCCATGTTAGGGCACCTCTCTTCTGACACCTTGGAGCACTGGTGCCAAGAAGCGATGTTGGCATCAGAGTGGCATCACTGCCATGGTACCGACCAACACTATTTTGACTTCTTACTGAGTACTGATTCTGCCTCCTCAGAATCAGGTATTGAGTCTCTAGTTCTGTAGGACTCCTGAACATTCGTTAAACCCCTTCTCCACTGCATGAGTGGTGTCGCTCACCACCTGAGGATATGTCTTTTCAAAATTTCATCTGAGACATGGCGTCAGCACTGTTGGTGACACTAACCATCAAGACTGAACCAAGAGCTGAAGAAGTTGAAATTCTTCAATACCCTCGACGCTTAAGGAGGCTGCTATGCAATCATAGAAACATAGAAATATGATGACAGAAAAAGAACACATGGCCTATCTAGTCTGTCCTTCCACATCAACAACTACAACAGTCCCCCTTTTACCCTCAGAGATCCTCGGTGTTTGTCCCATGCTTTTTTGAATTCAGTTACTGTCCTCATCTCTATCACCTCCACTGGGAGACTATTCCACAGATCCACTACTCTTTCCATAAAGAAATATTTCCGCATATCACTCCTGAATCTATCTCCCTTCACCCTCATCCCATGTCCCCTCGTAGCAGAACTTGTTTTCAATTGAAAGAGGCTCTCTCCCTGACATTTATGTCATGGAGGTATTTAAACATCTCAATCATATCACCTCTATCCCGCCTTTCCTCTAAGGTGTACATATTAAGATCCTTAAGTCTGCCCTCATATGCTTTATAATGAAGATCACTAATCATTTTAGTAGCCACCCTCTGCACCGACTCCATCCTGTTCACATCCTTTTGAAGGTGCGGTCTCCAGAATTGCACACTATACTCCAAATGAGGTTGCACCAAATACTTATACAGAGGCATTATCACCTCCTTTTTTCTGCTAGCCATTCCTCTCCGTATGCACCAAAGCATCCTTCTAGCTTTTGCCCTCACCTTTTCTACCTGTTTAGCTACTTTAAGATCATCAGACACAACCACGCCTAGGTCCCGCTCTTCTTTAGTGGACAAAAGTACTTCACCCCTTATACTATATTGCTCCCTTGGATTGCTGCAGCCCAAATGCATGACCTTACATTTTTTAACATTAAATCCCAGCTGCCAAATTCTAGACCATTCTTCAAGCTTAGCTAGATCCCTCCTCATGTTATCTACCCCTTCCTGGGTGTCTACTCTATTGCAGATTTTGGTATCATCCGCACAGAGGCAAACCTTACCCGACAGCCCTTCCACTATATCACTAACAAAGATGTTAAAAAGAATCAGACCAAGGACAGATCCCTGGGGCACACCACTGGTAACATCCTTCTCCTCAGAGTGAGCTCCATTTACCTGTACACTTTGTCGCCTCCCACCCAACCAATTTCTAACCCAAGCAGTAACTTTAGGGTCCATCCCTAGGGTGCTCAGTTTGTTTATAATTCGCCTGTGAGGAACAGTGTCAAAGGCTTTACTGAAATCTAAATACACCACATCTAGGGCTCTCCCTCGGTCCAACTCCCTGGTCACCCAGTCAAAGAAATCAATCAGATTTGTCTGACAAGACCTGCCTCTGGTGAATCCATGCTGCCTCGGATCCTGTAATCCGCTGGACTCCAGAAACCTCACTATTTTCTCTTTCAGCAGCGTTTCCAACAATTTACTCACCACCGAAGTTAAACTAACCGGCCTGTAGTTTTCAACCACATCCTTACTTCCGCTTTTGTGTAAAGGCACAACATGAGCCTCTCTCCAGTCTTTTGGCACCACTCCCGACTCCAGCGAGGCATTGAAAAGGTCAGTCAGTGGAACTGCTAAAACGTCCCCAAGTTCCCTCAGTATTCTAGGGTTTATCCCATCCAGTCCCATTGCTTTGTCTACTTTAAGTTGAGCTAGTTTCTCACAAACACAGTATTCTGAAAATTGTTCAAGATGTCCTTCGCTTCTGTTCCTGTTTGTGGGTGTTTTCTGAGATCTTGCTCCTGGTTCTTCATTTGTGAACACAGAACATAAATATTTGTTAAGCAATTCCGCTTTATCCTTATCAGCTTCTACATATTCCTCCCCTGTGCCCTTGAGTCTGACAATACCACTTTTGCCCTTCCTCTTCTCACGAACATATCTGAAAAATGTCTTATCCCCCCCATTTTATTGCCTTGGCTATTTCCTCCTCTTGAATCTTTGCCTTCCTGACTACTTTGCTAGCTTCTCTAAGTTTTTCAAATATAGATGCCTGTCTTCCTTTCTCTGTGATCTATTGTATTTCATGAAGGCCTCCCTCTTTTTCTTCACTTTTTCAGCTACTTCTTTCGAAAGCCATAGCGGTCTCCTTTTCCTTTTACCTTTATTTACCATTTTAACAAAATGATATAATGTATCCTCCAGGGCCTCATGCTTTGCATGTGGAAAGCTCCCTTGATGGTTGCATCGGTTTGCAAGAGGCCAGACATGTTCTTTAGGGTTCTTTCTTGCCAGGCTTTCAAAAACCTGAACTACCACATCATTCTATGGTTGCGGAATTGGCAATGCATCCAGTTAAGAGTTCTAAAAAAAACTCCTCTGTTCCCCCTGGAAGGGAGTTGAGGACTCTCAATGCATTTGGACATCGATGCTTCCAAGCAGTTATGCTAGCATCTAGGATCAACTCCTATATGCTTTACATGGGTATGTTTTGAGGGATGTAGCCAAAGATCTGGCTGAGGTCTCCACTTTGTTGCCACCTGACAAGAAAGGTCCATATCAGGTCTTGGTCAATTATGGGCAGAATACCTCAAAATTTCTCAGTAGGACTGCATTTGATGCCTTTGAGTCCACCAGTAGGGCAGCAGCAGTCTGTTTAGGAGCCAGGAGAATGGCCTGGCTGCAAGTGTCCGACCTTTGACAATGGGTTCAAGGTAAACTTGCTAACATTCTCTGTACAGGAGAGAACCTTTTTGGAAAAGGGTGGCAAGAAAATGCTGGTGAGATAGAGACAGATGATCTCATCCTAACATGCCTGTCTCAAAAGACGGCTGATCCAGCTAAGAAGACTTCTTCCTAGAAGTTCTTCTACCCCAGCAAGAAAAGGTACCACCCTTCCTTTCTGCCTTATTCCTCTTATCAGCCTCAACAGCCACATCTGAAGCAGCAGGGCCACGTCAGGCTAGAAGCCTAAAGCTCCAAAGCCTCATCCAGCTCTGCAGGCACAGCTTATAGCTGTTTTTTGACTGCTTCCTCGAGGGCATAGCCAGTCTATCTTTACAGGTATTGCAGGCAGGTTAGTTCACTTTGCCCACAAATGGCCCCTCATTACGTCAGAACCCTGGACTCTAAGGGTCGAGAGCATGTGATATCAACTCAATTTTCAGAACCTGCCCTCCACTTTCTTCATAAGGGAGTCCCCCATGGATCCTCTGCACTCCAGCCTGCTTCAGCAAGAGACAGTCACTCTGCTAGCACAGGGAGCCATAGAGGAGGTTCTGTCCTCACAACAAGGGTTTTACTCCTGTTATTTTGGGTTTTACTCCTGGGGTTGGGTTTTACTCCTGTTATTTCCTCATCCCCAGAAAGACAGGGGGTTGGAGGTTCAGCCCTATCCTGGACCTCAGGAATCTCAACAAGTTCCTAGTGTGGGAAAATTTCAAGATGGTCTCGCTAGCAACCCTACTTCCTTATCTTTAGGAGAATGACTGACTCTGCTCTCTAGATCTCAAGAATGCCTACACTCACATCTTCATACATCCCTCTCACAGAAAGTTCCTGCACTTCTTGTTCCAGGGTCTGCACTACTAGTACTGTGTTCTACCTTTTGGTCTCACATCTGCACCAAGAGTTTTTACAAAGTGTCTGCCAGTAGTAGTGGCCTAACTCTGCACACTGGGCATCTTCATCTTCCCTTACTTAGATGATTGGCTCATAAAGGACAATTCTACTCATGTAGTGACCATATCTCTCCAGCGCACCATCTCAGTGCTTCAGTATCTAGCCTTTGTAGTCAACTCCCCAAAGTTCCATCTTGCTCCATCTCAAAAACTAGAGTTCATTGGGGTGCTTCTGGACACTATGCAAGCTCGAGCCTAGAAAATCACTGCTAAAGCCAGTCCCGCACCTGGGCAAGGGACATGCTCCGTCTCTTGGGACACATGGCCTCTCTCCACTCTGGAAGTCATCTCACGAACAAGATCACCATCACTCCTCAACTTGTGGACTCCCTCAAGTGGTGGTGCACCCCTCAAAATCTTCTCATCGGGTTACACAGTAACATAGTAAATGACGGCAGATAAAGACCAGCATGGTCCATCTAGTCTGCTCAGCACGATGGCAAGAGTAGGTGCACCTGCCGCTCCGTGCAGGCCACCCCTCCCCACGTCCCTGTTTAGGGGTGAACCTACCACTCCATGCAGGACACCCCTATTTGTTGAGAAATTAGATGGTTCAGTTTATTTTGATTTTATACTGTTGCTGTAAAGGGATCCACTGTGTCTGTCCCATGCCATTTTGAATTCTGTAACCATGTTTGCCCCCACCACTTCCATCGGGAGGGCATTCCAAGCATCCACCACCCTTTCAGTGAAAAAGTATTTCATGACATTGCCTTTCAATTTACCACCTTGCAGCTTCCTGTTATGCCCTCTAGTTTTACAGCTTCCCTGTCTTTGGAAGAGGTTTGTTTGTTCATTATTTCCCTTTAAGTATTCAAAGGTCTGAATCATATTTTATTTTATTTTTTTTTATTTTTTATTTCAATTTTTTATATACCGCGCTATTTACAATCAGCGCGGTTTACAGAGAACCAAAGACCAGAACAACAGGCTGTTCGGTATTACATAAAACAGGAAAATAAATTTGGATAAGATAAACATGGATAATATGGGGGTAAAACTATATACATTGAACTATATACATAGAATATTGATCTGCTAATTCGATCACATGAGAGAAGTATTTAAGTAATATTATCAATAATGTTTGGAAAAGGAGGGGATTCTGTTAAGTTTGTGGTGCAATATTATGTACATTATGTGGGGTAGTATTTGATGAATAAGTTATGTTTGAGGGCCTTTCTGAATTGGACTATGCCGGTTATGGCACGAATTTCGGGTGGTAGGGAATTCCAATGTTTTGGTGCGCAAAACATGAAGGCTCTGTTCGCTGTTGCTTGGCTACAGGTTGTTATGGCCTTCGGCATTATTAGGGTGTTTGTCGCTATTTTTCTTCTGGTTCTAGTTGGAGGTAAAACTTGTGTGAGATCAGTTAGAGAGTTTGCAGATAAACCATGTATGGCCTTGTATGTGAGAATTAGGGTTTTGAATATGATTCTGCCTTGTATCGGGAGCCAGTGAAGATGTTTGAGAATTGGTGTCACGTGACTACTCCTGGATGCTCCTTGTAGAACCCTTGCAGCAGTGTTCATGGCAAGTTGAAGAGAACTTAGGGTGGATTGTGGGAGACCTTGTAGAATTGAATTTGCGAAATCGAAATGTGGTAGGATGAGTGCTTGGAAGATGGTTCTAAAATCGTCTGGGTCCAGTAATGAGCGTAGATGCCTGAGTGTGCGTATCTTGAAGTATACAGCCTTTGTTATATTGTTAACGTGTGATTTCATATTGAGACGGTGGTCCAGTGTGACTCCAAGGTATCTTATTGCTTCCTTGGTGGATAGATCAGCTCCTTTGACGCTTATTTGTGCTGGTGGTATGAAGTTAGGGTCTCTTGTAACAAAGAGAACTTCAGTTTTCTTATGTTGGATGCGGAGGTTCTGTGAGAGGAGCCACTCTGATACGGCATTGAAGCAATTTATTATGGGAAGTAGATCCAATTGCATTGTAGAAAATGGCATATAAAGTAGGATGTCGTCTGCATATATCATACCTTCCACGTTGAAAGATCTGATGATATTGCAGATGGGCTGCATGTAGATGTTAAACATGAGAGATGAAAGAGATGACCCTTGTGGTACTCCTTGTTTTTGGTGGAAAAGGTTTGATTCTCCTGTTGTAGATTTTACATATTGCATTCTGGTGTCCAGGTAAGATTTGCACCATTCCAGCGCTGAACTACCGATGCCTTTTTCCTTCAATCGTGTAATGAGTATCTCGTGATTTACCGAATCAAACGCTGCTGCAATATCTAAGAAGATTAGCACGACGCCTTGGCGGATGTTGTCTATATTGGTGAGTATGTTATTGAGGAGGGTGGTGAGGAGTGTTTCAACTCCATGGTGTTCTCTGAAGCCATGTTGAAAGTGGTCGAGAGGAGCTGTGGAGTCTATGTGGTCTTGAATTTGGCGTTGCACCTCTTTTTCAAAAATTTTTGCTAGGAGGGGAATGCTAGCGATAGGTCTGTATGAGTCAGCCCTTTTAGGGTCTAATTTGGAATTTTTTAGTAATGGTCTGATGGATGTGAGCTTTAGAGCAGATGGGAATGATCCAGTTGAGAAAGAAAGGTTCATGATTCTTGCAATGAATGGGCTGAATACACTTCTAAGGTCCTTTATCCAGAAGGCTGGGCAAGGATCGGTTTGAGCGGTGGAGGTATTGAGTGAGGAGATTGTGTCTTCAATTTGTTTAGCTGAGGGTGCAGACAGTGAAGATAAAGTATTTTGGCAAGTTGATTCTTGAATAACTGTATTCTGTAGCTCATCTGTCTGTAGGAGTTTAGATTGCAAGTAATCGGCAAATTCTTGTGGGTGAATATCACATTTTTGTTCTGAAGATGGTTCATTGGATAAAGATTTTACTAGGTTGAACAGATCACGAGGTTTATTTAGTGATCTTTTGAGCAAATCTGTGTGATACTGCTTCCTTTTGTTTGTGATTGCTTCACGGTGAGTTGCTAAATAGAGATTGTAGGCTGTACGATCATCAATGGCCAGTGATCGGCGCCAGCGTTTTTCGAGTCTTCTGAGGTGCATAAGAGAAGATCGCAGATCGGGCGAGAACCATGGAGCTGAGGGTCTTTTCCTTGATGTGTTTTTGTGTGGTATCTCCCCTGTCCCTTTTCTCCTCCAAAGTGTACATGTTTAAGTCTTCAAGTCTCTTCTCATATGGCTTCTGACGCAGGCTCCAAATCATTTTGGTCGCCTTCCTCTGAACAGTTTCCAGTCTTTTTACATCCTTTGCAAGATATGGTCTCCAAAACTGAACACAGTACTCCAAGTGAGGCCTCACCAGTGACTTGTACAGTGGCATAAGTACCTCTTCCTTTCTGCTGGTGATTCCTCTTTGTATGCAGCCCAACATCCTCCTGGCTTTTGCCACCGCCTTATCGCACTGTTTTGCCACCTTGAGATCTTCAGAAATAATCACACCAAGGTCTTTCTCCTGATCCGTGCACACCAACCTCTCGCCCCATATTGTGTACATTTCCCTTGGATTTCTGCTACCCAAGTGCACGACTCTGCACTTCTTTGCATTAAATCTTAATTGCCAAGCATTTGACCATTCTTCCAGCTTTTGTAGATCTTTCCTCATGTTAACCACTCCCTCGGGGGAGTCCACTCTGTTGCAAATTTTTGTGTCATCTGCAAAAAGACAGACTTTTCCATTCAGTCCTTCAGCAATATCACTCACAAATACATTGAACAGTGCCAGACCCAGGACCGACCCCTGGGGCACCCCACTAATCACCTTCCCTTTATCCGAGTGAGCTCCATTTACCATCACCCTCTGTCGTCTGTCAGTCAACCAATTTCTGATCCAATTTACCCTCTTAGGATCCATCCCCAAGCTACTGAGTTTATTGATAAGCCTCCTATGAGGAACAGTATCAAAGGCTTTGCTGAAATCCAGGTAGATGACATCCATTGCATGCCCCCTGATCTAGCTCCCTGGTCACCCGGTCAAAGAACACAATCAGATTTGTTTGGCAAGATCGTCCTTCAGTAAAACCATGTTGCCTCGGGTCTTGCAACCTGTTGTTTTTGAGAAAGTTCACTATTCGCTCTTTCAGGAGCGCCTCCATTACTTTTCCCGCCACCGAGGTAAGGCTCACGGTCCTGTAGTTTGACACTTCTTCCCTGTCACCACTTTTGTGTAGAGGTATGACATCAGCCGTTCTCCAGTCCTGAGCAACCCATGGCCTTGTCCACTTTCAGTTTCGCAAGTTGTTCTAACTCCTCATCTTCTGTGAATGGCATGGTATCTACTTCATTCCCATTTTTATATTTGGGAGTCACAGGTGGTCCTTCTCCAAGACTTTCTTTAGTAAAAACAGAGCAGAAATATTTGTTTAGCAAGTTTGCTTTTTCAATGTCACTTTCCATGAGTCCGTTCGCAGCACTTCTGAGTCCTGCAAGTCCACCTCTGATCTTCTTCCTTTCCCGAATATACCTGAAGAAGGTTTTGTTGCCACACTTAACATCTTTAGCCATCTTTTCCTCTGCCTTTGATTTTGCTATCCTTATTTCTCTCTTTGTCTCTTTGGTTTGATCCTGTATTCATTTCTGTGTTCCTCTGTTTGCGAGCTTTTGAATTTTGCGAAAGCTGTGTTTTTTGCCTTTATTTAAGCAACCACTTCTTTGGAAAACCAAATAGATTTTCTTCTCTTCTTGTTTTTGTTTACTTTGTTACATATTTATTTGTTGCCCCTTTTATTACCACCTTTAGTTTAGCCCATAACAATTCCACTTCCCTTATCTCCTTCCACCCTGTCAGCTCCTCCTTTAGGTACTCGGCCATGTTATTGAAGTCGGTGTTTTTGAAGTTTAGGACTTTGAGCTTGCTATGATTGGCCTGTACCATGGCTTTTATCTCAAACCACACCGTGTGATGATCGCTGCTGCACACAGGGGCACTTACGCAGACATTTGACACGCTATCACCGTTGGTGAGCACTAAATCCAGCGTTGAGCTTTCCCTGGTTGGTTTCATCACCATTTGTCTAAGTAACGCATCTTGGAGAGCATCCACGATTTTTTTGCTTCTTTCCAGATTTGCAGAAGGAGTAATCCACTCCACATCAGGTAGATTAAAGTCACCCAATATGATCGCTTCCCCCTTTGTGGCTATCTTGGCAATATTTATAATCAATTTGTTATCTATCTCATCAATTAAAGTTGGAGGTCTGTAGACTACAGCAGTATTGATGACAGTGCCATCTCCTCTTTCCAACACAATCCAGAGCACTTCTTCTTTTTCCCATGCCCCCTGCATTTCAGTAGCTTTAATATTGCTTTTTGCTAGATATATGTAATCCAATCCTCAACAACGTCAAAGGCTATTACTATATTAGTTGTGGATCTTCTTAACCACTTTCTTTCTTCATCTCACATTTGAGCATTGATTAACCACTTTCTTTCTTCATTTCACATTTATACATTGATAAGAACTGGGTATAAATGTGAAAATGAAGAAAGGGAGTGGTTAATCAATGCTCAAATGTGAGGTGAAGAAAGAAAGTGGTTAAGAAGATCCACAACTAATATAGTAATAGCCTTTGACGTTGTTGAGGATTGGATTACATATATCTAGCAATCAGCTGAATCCTCTTAAGAAAATAGACCTTTATTTTTTGGAGTTAATATTGCTTTTGACATACAAGGCTACTCCTCCTCCTCTTCCATTTTCTCTGTCTCTTCTGAATAGATTATAGCCAGGTATAGCTATATCCCAATCAAGCGATTCATTTAGCCATGTTTCTGTAATGGCCACAATGTCCAAATCCAATTCCACCATTAGGGTTTCCAGGTCCGGATCTTTGTTGGCTAAGATTCGAGCATTTGTGCTCATTGCTTTCCAGCATTTAACTGGCTTGTGTGTATTTAGCATTGATTTTGTTCTGCTTACATCTTCCCACTTGTTTTTGATGTGTGGTTTAAAAGTGTGGCTGTTTCTGATGTTATTCTGCTTTTGCAGGGGATGGCGTGCAGGTCTTGACCCTCCACATCCGTCACCCCCTTTTCCTAGTTTAAATGCATATCCACATACTGCCTCAATTTTTCACTTAAGATTCTTTTCCCTGCAACAGAGAGATGTAGTCCATCAGAACAGTATAGTCTCTTGTTGTTCCATCTGTTACCCCAGTCGCCAATAAATCTGAATCCTTCTTGTTTGCACCAGGTCTGGAGCCATGTATTAAAGCTGTTAATGCGATGCAGCCTTTTTGCCCCCTTACCAAGCATAGGTAGAACCTCTGTGAATGCAACAATGTTAACAATGGGCTTGAGTTTCTCTCCCAGAGACTGGAAGTCCTTTTGGACTGTAGAGGCACTGTTTCTAGCCAGGTCATTTGTGCCCCAGTGGATAACAACATCAAGTTTGGAGTGTTCACTTTCTGCGCTAAGTAGTTCAACAATGTGGTTTGTATTCCTGCTGGCTGAAGAGCTTGGGAGGCACTTGACTATCTTCTCTCCTTTGAACTATGTTCCCAAGTTGGTGCCACTGATGATGGAATCACCAAGTAGTAGTAGTTTGCTGTTTGGTGAAGTTTTTGTTCATATTTGGTCCTTTAGCAGGAGATTGGGCACTCTCTGTCTCATTTAAGGACCTTTCAGTTTCTTTGGATTGGGCATCCCCATTCGCCAAGGCAGAGAAGGCATTATGCAAGGATATCTCTTGATGCATAGGATGCCTCTGTGTCACAGGTCACAATCTACCAGAACCCATTGTAATCCATTTGTTCCTGGGGTGTTTCATTCTTTGTGGGAGTGGTGGTGGACTTTGTTCAGTTTGTATCTTAGAAGAGGTGCGCTTCATTGCAGCCAGTTCCTCCCTCAGTTCCTCATCCTCATTAGCCAAGGCAGAGAAGGCATTATGCAGGGATATCTTTTGATGCATAGGATGTCTGTGCATTACAGGTCGCAATATACCAGAACCCACTATGATCCCCTTGTCCCTGGGATGTTTGGTGCTTTGTGGGAGCGGTGGTGGACATTGTACAGTTTGTATCCTAGAAGAGGTGTGCTTCATTGCAGCCAGTTCCTCCCTCAGTAGGGTCACCTCTTTATGCATTGCAGCTAGGTCTTCCCTTAGTAGAGTCAGTTCTTTATGCATGGCAGCTGACCTGAGGCACACAGGACAAACTCTGAGGTTCCAAATGATTTGTCTTGGAATGAAAGTACTGCAGTTATTGCACTGAATACACGACATGCTGAATAAGCAGTCCTAGAAGGAGAAGAGGAAGAAGATGTGGGCTCTAACCCAAGTTAAAGTGATAGATGGCAATGTATGTGAGTGCTGGGGTGGGCGGGAACCTAAGTGTCTCTGGCCAGTAGGCTGTTCCTGAGCTGGGGGCATCCACTGATATCTGCTCCAAGGCTACCCAGAAAAGCAGTCAGTCAAATTATCCCCAAGCTTAATTTATAAGCACAGTTAAACTTAATGTTAGCAATTCCCACAAAACAGACAGTTAAACTCTATATTGGTAGCTAGAACCCAGCAGAGATGAGAAAGAAAATTAGAGTCTTAGCTTTGTGAAAGATCCACAGCTCATGCAGCTGGCCTCAGACCCATAGGTGTGGCCACTGGTCAGGTGTAAGGTGGGAGCAAAAAACTTTCACCTCCCCCTCCCTGAAAAAGCAAACTTTCTCCACAGATTTAAACCTTTGTTATCTGGATACTCAGGTCCCAGTAGGCTGAATATCCCCAAGCTTAATTTATAAGCACAGTTAAACTTAATATTAGCAATTCCCACAAAACAGACAGTTAAACTCTATATTGGTAGCTAGAACCCAGCAAAGATGAGAAAGAAAATTAGCTTTGTGAAAGATCCACAGCTCATGCAGCTGGCCTCAGATCCGTACCTTTTCGGATGTCTGCACTGCAGTGTACCCTGATAACAAATGCTTCCAAACAGGGCTGGGGGGCTCACCTCGAGGGCCTCACTATGTAAGGCCTCTGGTCCCCCATGGAAGCCTTTTACCACATCAACCTCTTGAAACTCAAGGCAATTGTCAATGCCCTTTGGGTATTCCATCCTCAGTTGACTGGACAGTTGGTAGTCATTCAGATAGAGAACCAGGTAGCCATGTATCACATAAACAAACAGGGGGGAACTGGATCTCACCTCCTTTGCAGAGAAGCAGTCTATATCTGGTCCTTTACTTTCTCTCATCGGATCTTCTTCAAGCAGTTTACCTTCCGGGGGAGCTAAATGTTGCTAGTGGACAACCTGAGTCGAGTCCTTCGACCACACAAATAGACTCTCCATCGAGAAACAGCGCAGCACATCTTTCAATTATGGGGAATTCCCATATTCAACCTTTTTGCTACTCCAATAAACGCTCAGCTTCCTTGATTCTGCTCCAGGATTCTGTCTCCATAGAGCTAGGCCTCGGATGCCTTTATCCTTCATTGGGGACAGGGACTGCTTTATGCATTCCCATCAATTCCATTGATACCAAAGACACTCTTCAAGTTGCAGTTAGACAGGGGAACAATGATTCTCTTCACTCCATTCTGGCCACGTCAACCGTGGTTTCCCCTGCCCCTTTGACTAGCCCAATACAAACTACTCAGTCTGGGATGTGCGCCCAGTCTCCTTTCGCAGGATCAGGGCTCACTCCTTCACCCCAATCTGAGAACGCTCCATCTGACAGCATAGCTGCTGAAAGCCTAGTCTTATCTCATCTAGATCGTCCAGTCGAAGTTAAAAATATCCTCCTGGCATCTAGAAAATCTCCTCTCGATGTGCTTACACATTCAAATGGTGCAGGTTTTCCCTCTGGTGCTCCCAGAGGGCTCTCAGGCCATTTACTTGCCCGGTGGAGCCTCTACTCCAATATCTTCTCCATCTTTCTAAGACAGGACTAAAGACAAATTAAATTCAGTGTCATTGCAGCTTCTCACTGTCTAGTCAGTGGATAGCCTATATCCGTTCATCCTCTGGTAGCACCTTTCATGCATTGCCTTCTCCTAACTAGGCCACCAGTCAGGCTACCTCTAGTAGCATGGGACCTCAATGTTGTCCTGGCTCATCTGCTCAAACTTCCCTTTGAACTCCTCACCTCAGCTTCGCTGAAGTTCCTCACTTGGAAGGTTGTCTTCTTGGTTGTGCTCACATCCTGTCCATCATGTCAGTGAATTACAAGCTCTAGTGGATTATGCTCCTTACACACACTTCCACCATGATAGGGTGGTCCTCTTGACCCATCCCTGGTTCCTTCTGATGGTGGTCTCTCCTTTCCACCTTAATCAGTCAGATTCTCTTCCAACCTTTTTTCCAAGACCTCATTCTTCTCGAGCTGAAGCAACACTGCATACTCTGGATTGCAAGAGAGCTTTAGCCTACTATTTGGACAGAACTAAAGCCCATCAATAATCTTCACAGCTTTTTGTATTGTTTGATCCTAGTCACTGGGGTCTACTAGTCATCAAGTGTACCCTTTCTAACTGGATTGAAAACTGCATTTCCTTTGCTTATGTGCAGGTTGCGTCACAGCTCATAACATCCGAGCCATGGTGCCACAATCACCCATCTATGTTCCATTTCCATCTTGGAGATATGCTGAGGTGCCACATGGTCTTCCATTCATACTTTTGCTGCCCATTACTGTCTAGACAAGGACTCCATTAGGGACACCAACTTTGGCCAAGCCATTCTTTGGCACCTTTTTGGGACTTACCTACACCTCCTTCTCCCCGATCCTTTGTTCCTACTGGTTACCTGAGCGGAGAGTGTGCTCAAGGGGCTGAGTCTGATGAATCCATACTCTAGCCTCGTTGTGGTTCGGGGTTTTTTTCCCCCATATATCACATCTTACTCCTCTCGGGCATCTATGGTAGCTGGAAGCTAGTGAGTTCCATATGTAAAGACTGCATTCCTGCTTGTTCCTGGAGATAGCATAGTTATTCATCTGTAACAGATGATCTCCAGGAACAGCAGAAATCAGTTTTCACAACCCGCCCTCCTTCCCTGGGAGTTGTAGAATGGTGTTTTTCTGTTTTTTTCTCTGAGCTCTATACATTACTGAGGAGAATTGCTGGGAAGACGGGAAAGCAGACACGCATACATGGAGGGATGCTCCCAAAAGCATTCTTATTGCATGCTGGGGAGTGTTCCCACGCAGGGCTCCGTCACCCATATGTGAAGACTGATTCCTGCTGTTCCGAGAGATTACCTGTTACAGGTGAAGTAACTATGCTGTATAAGAGTAGCACCCTCCTCATGTCCACCAGACATATAGAGGGATCCTCTGAGGAGGCATGAATAATATTAGTTGTAACATGCCTCCTTTACAAAACCAAGTTGATCCTCATGAGTCAGTATGGGAATAATCTTCTTCAGTTGGGTCGCCAACAGTGGTCAGTATCTTTAAATCTTGATTAATCAAGGATATAAGTCTATATGAGTTAACAAGTTAGGGTCTTTACTCAATTTGGAAAGGAGAATGACATGGGGTTAATTTTGATATAAACCAATTTGTCCTGTAGTGAGTATCTCCTGATATGCCTTCTGTCGAGGCATAGCAATAAAGGATCTTTAGTATCTCGTAAAATTCTCCTCCAAGGCCACCCAAGTCTGGGATCTTGGCCAGTTTTAATCCCCTAATCACTATCCTAATTTTAGTTATAGTCAGTGGCTTTTTCAAGGGTTGAGTATCCTCCTCATCAAGAACAGCAACCTCAGATGTGCAAAAAAAGCATCCCTATTTCCAAACCTGCCCTTGTATATAAATTTTGATAGCAGTTGAGGAATGTTTTTTTGTATCACACCCTGTTTAATGATGAGGCTCCCCCCGCCTCCCTCCCCACCCCCCCCCCACCCCCCACCGAAGGGACACATTTTTGAGATACATATTACACTGTTTCTTGGTCTGACCACGTTAGCCAGCAGTTTTCTGATTTTATTCCCCAACCTGTAAAGTCTTTATTTGTAAAACTCTATTAATTCCTCCTCCTCCTCTTGAGGAGATGGGGTAATGATATATGATCATATTTGAGTCAACCTCTCCATCAGCTGAAGTAATTCTTTATTTCTGGTTTATTCACACCTTCAAAAAAACATAACATAACAGATTAGTAAGACAAGACCTTTCTTGGCTAAAGCCATGTTGGCTGTCTCCCATTAAGCCATGACTATCTACATGTTCAGTATTTTTGTTCTTTATGATGGTTTCTACCATTTTTCCCAGTACTGATGTCAGGCTGACCGGTCTGTAGTTTCCCAGATCACCTCTGGAACCCTTTTTAAAAATTGGCGTTACATTGGCCATCCTCCAATCTTCAGGTATTACAGATGATTTTAATTAAAGTTCACAGATTACTAATAGTAGGTCTGAAATCTCATATTTCAGTTCTTTCAACATCCTTGGATGTATACCATCCGGTCCAGGTGATTTGCTGCTCTTCAGTTTATCAAATAGTTGTAATACATCTTACCAATGTATCGATATTTCTTTCAATTCTTCCGCAGCATCTCCTTTAAATACATTTCAGTCATGGGTAACATTCCTACATATTCCTCAGTAAAGACTGAAGCAAAGAATTCATTCAGTCTCTCCGCTATGGCCTTGTCCCCTCTTAGTGCCTCTTTTACCCCTTTATCATCTAATGGTCCAACTGATTCTCTCACAGGTTTTTTGTTATGAATGTACTTGAAAAAGTCTTTATTATGCATTTTTGCTTCCACAGCAAGCTTCTTCTCAGATTCTTTCTTTGCCTGCCTTATCAATGCCTTGCATCTAACTTGCCAGTGCTTGTGTTATTTCCAGTTTTCGTCATTTAGCTCCTTTTCCCATTTCCTGAAAGATGCTTTTTTGGCAACAAGAGCCTCTATGACCTCACCTTTAAACCATGTTGGCAGTTTTTTGGACTTCCTTCCACTTTTCTTAAAGCGTGGAATACAGCTGGTCTGGGCTTCCAAGATAGTATTTTTAAACAACACCCAAGCTTGATGTAAATTTTTAACCTTTGCAACTGCTCCTTTCATTTTTTTTCTTAACTATTTTCCTCATTTTATCATAGCCTCCCTTTTGGAAGTTAAAGGTAGTACTGTGGATTTTCTTACTGTCCTTTCTTCGTTTATTAAATCAAACGTGATCATGCTATGATTACTATTACCAAGTGGCCCCAACACCCTTATCTCTTGCACCAGATCTTGTGTTCCACTAAGGACTAGGTTCAAAATGGTTTCCCCTCTGGTTGGTTCATGAACCAGGTGCTTCAAGAAACTATCTCCCTAGAATGTCCTGCCGTGACACTGACCCAGTCAATACCAGTGTAATTGAAATCACCCATTATTATTACTGTTTTGTAACTTTTGTTAGCTTCCTTGATTTCTTTGAGCATTTCAGCATCCATTTGTTCATTCTGGCCAAGCGGTCGATAGTACACCCCCACTGCCATTGCCTTCCCCTTCCCCTTTTTACATGGAATTTCAATCCATAGAGATTCTACAGTGAATTTTGTTTCCTGCAAAACTTTAATCCTTTGTGACTCAATGACCTCTCTAACATAGATCACAACCCCTCCACCAATTTGATCAGCTCTATCATTACGATATAGTTTGTACCCAGGTATCACAGTGTCCCACTGGTTGTCCTCCTTCCACCATGTCTCTGAGATACCAATCATATCTAACCTCTCATTTAGTGCTATATATTCTAACTCTCCCATCTTATTTTTTAGACTTCTAGCATTTGCATACAAGCATTTTAGAGACTGTATTTTATTCATATTAATCTGGCTATTGGTAGGCAGGGGTAATTTGGAATCTTTAAGCTCTCTCTGCTCTGTACTGAAGGGCATTTGGGCTACTTTTGTCTTTATTGGAACCTCTCTACTGATATGCCCTAACTTTAATCTTTTGCTAGTATCCTTCAAGGATACATTGTTCCGAACCATGCGCTCTTGGACGACTGTCGGCTTTCCTCTATTATCTAGTTTAAAAGCTGTTCTGTCTCCTTTTTAAAGGTTAATGCCAGCACCCTGGTTCTGTTCCGGTTAAGGTGGAGCCCATCCATTATGAAGAGCCCCTCCTTTCCCCAGAATGTTCCCCAGTTCCCAATAAATCCAAAACCCTCATCCTTGCACTATTGTCTCATCCATGCATTGAGACTCTGGAGCTCTGCCTGCCTTTTGGGTCTTGCACGTGGAATGGGAAGCATTTCGGAGAATGCTACCCTGGAAGTTCTGGTTTTCAATTTCCTACCTAAAAGCCTAAATTTAGCCTCCAGAACCTCTCTATCACACTTTCTTATGTCATTGGTACAGACGTATCAAGACAGCAGACTCCTCCCTAGCACTATCTAAGACCTTGTCTAGGTGATGTATGAGGTCCGCTACCTTTGCACCAGGCAGGCATGTTACCCGGCGATCCTCACATCCACCAACCACCCAGCTATCTACATGCCTAATGATCGAATCACCAACTATAACGGCTGTCCTAACCCTTCCCTCATGGGCATATGGCCTTGGAGAAATCTCCTTGGTGCAAGAGAATTTTACATTACCTGGAGGACAGGTCCTAGCTACAGAATCACTTCCTACTGTACCAGGGTGATGCTCTCCTGTCACGTGACCTTTCTCCTCCATAGCAACAGGGATACTGCCAGACTGGAAGTGGGACTTCAGTACTATATCCCTATAGGTCTTGTTTATGTACCTCTCTTCCTTATGTCCTCCAAGTCTGCTACTCTGTCTTCCAGAGATCGGACTCAATCCCTGAGAGCAGAGTTCCTTGCACCTAGTGCACACGTAAGACCCCTCACTAACTGGAAGAAAATCATACATGTGACACTCGCTGCAAAAGCATGGAAAACCCCCATCTTGCTGCTGGACTGCTGTCTGCATTTTAGTTTAAGTTGTGTTTAGATATTTAAGTTCTTTAATTACTAAGGGTTGCTGGGGATACTTATACTAATAAAACTATACCTAATACGTTTAATGTACTTTGTTCATCTGAAGTTTAATTAATCTCAGGTCCTTAATGTATGCCTGATGAGGATAAACTGCTACACCTGAGAGTGAATATTGCACCTCTTTTCGTTTAAGAGATTTAGGCACCTATAAAGCTATGATTATCCCAGGGGTGGGTGGGTGTTGGGGAGGCAGGGAGGGAAAGATGACTTATTAGAAATTTGCTGCTACACAGTATCCTGTCCTGTGTTTCTAAGGCAGGGGTTCTCAACCCTGTCCTTGGGACCCACCTAGCCAGTCGGGTTTTCAGGATAACCACAATGAATATGTATGAGAGAGATTTGCATACACCGCCTCCATTATATGCAAATCTCTCCCATGCATATTCATTGTGGTTATCCTGAAAACCCGACTGGCTAGGTGGGTCCCGAGGACAGGGTTGAGAACCCCTGTTCTAAGGTAATCTGTGACCAATATCCTGGGTGGTTCACACAGCCCTTGCTTGGATTGAGGGAGTCTTGGGTTCTAAATTTAACCAGAAAGCTCTCTGCTGTGTTTTAAATTTAAACTGCAAGCGCTTTGCTGCTACTAGGCCCTGACTGAGTATTAAATTTAAACTAAAAGCTCTGCTGGGTTTTAAACTTAAACTGAAACTTACCTGTTGAGTTTTTAATTTAACTAAAAGCTATTTGCTGATACTAGGGCCTGACTGATTTAGCAAATACACTGGATTCACAGATTAATCAGCTTTAATCTAAAGAATTCCTTTTTCACCAAGATTTAGAAAAATTCCCAGAAGTAAATACTTATAATTGCAGATTTCTCTCTAGAATTCACAGTCCCTTTTTGTAATCCTTCAAGACTCAGTTGACGAACCCCTGTCCCCTGCTTATGTGGGACATTGCACTGACCAATAGGCTACACCTCTACACCTAGTCTAGCAGGATGATACAAATAGTTGTGAAACTAAAATCACCCCCTATAATATATGGATAGCCACTATTTTGCCCCAGCACCACAGTCATATTGGAGAAGAAGCTGTGGTCATAAATGTTAGGGGCATATAGACTGCATAAGAGAAGATTCCTTCCCATCAATTTCCCCTTTACAATGTCATATCTACCATTGGAGTCTGAGATATACTTACAAGTGTGGAAAGAGAGCCCTTGCAGACCAAATAGCCACTCCCTTTTGTTTGTTGTTAAAAGCTGCTACAAAAACCTCATTAATCCATTCTTAATTAGTTATGCTCCATTGACTATGCCATCCCTTTTCCCAGAGGTGCTGTTCCCTTTTTATCTCACTCAAACCATCATCCTACCTTCCTTCTCCTCAGAGGATCCCTCTATGCGTCTGGTGGATGTGAGGAGGGTGCTACTCACATACTTGGTAATTACTAACTCTTTTCGCCAGTCAGGCCATCTTTTGTTCTTTTCAGTGGTCCAAAGAAAGGACAGGCAGTGACTAAATCCTCGGTTGCCTGCTAGATTAAGGAGGCCATTAGATCAGTATACATTGCCCAACCTCACGCAGACACCAACAACAACATGCAGTCACACTCCAGACCAATAACACCCCCAAACACCTGGCTAGCAACTGTATATAGCTCACAACCTGTCCCCTATGTATGTCCCCACCTGACCTGACTATCCCGCCTGTATATAGTCTCTTATCCAATTAGCCTCCTGCTATGTAGCCTGTATATAGTTCCCCCAGTTAGCCAAGTTGTAAACCCTGTTTCTTGTAAGACAGTTCAGACGCTGTCTGCACTGCACAAAACTGTTATAATGTAAACCGAGCTGATGCTAAAGAGCGCGGTATAGAAAAAACCTAAATAAATAAATTCTGGCTAGAATACCAGTACCGGAGGGAGTCAAAGCTCCACTCCGCTAGGGCACAGGTCTCCTCCTGAGTGGAGTCCATCTTGGTATCTCCAGAGGACACCTGGTTGTCTCTGAGCACCTTTGTGAAACACTACTAGTTGCACATAGGGGCTCGAGCTGATGGCACTTTTGACAGAACAGTTCTGTACACATGCCAAATTCTTCTCACCTTGGGTCCAGACTGCTTGGGTACATTCCACTCATCTGGACTTAGTCTAACAGGATGATACAAATACTGTAAATAGCGGTAGTAGTAAAAGTGACCAAATAAAGAAAACTTACAGATTGTTTAAATATTATTGTATTACCATCTCAGTACTGAAACAAAAATCCAAATGAAACCTGAGGATCTTAATGACAGTGACAAATGTTACTGTTGGTCAGTTAAAAGCCCAAAACAAACATGTATGGTATAGTCATAAAAATAAATTGGTAAAATCATCATGAATGATGAACCTGCCTCCATTGTATGGGGTTGGACTCTGCAGGGCTACAATACTTGGAACTAAGCAAATTTGCTTTGGTACATATAGGGGCAAATCCAGCTGAACACAAAATAATGATAGTAAAATATGTGCCTGTATATTGGTGACCCACCTTAATGACAGGATTTCTTTTGAAAGCCAACTGAACTGTACAAAAATATTTCTTTTGCTGCTGATGTTTTCTGTTAAATTTTCTTTTATTATAATTACTGCAGGTTTAGAAGTGCAAATTCCTGGGTTTTCACAAAGGTCAGATGAAGATGAGGTGAGTATGCCCCATATTTGTAAATGTCTATTTTAATTAAGGCAGTCATAGTCAGAGCAAATAATGAAAAAAACTTCATCATAGTAGCTTGTTTAAAAACAAAGGGAGGAGAATTTTCAAAGGTCATTTATCTGGGTAAAATGCTGTAATTAAAAGTTGTCTTTCAATGCAGCTAACCTGCTATGGAAGCCCCAAATACTGTCTACTTTTATGTGCATTAAAAGGGGAGATTCCTGTAGATATGTTTAGAATGGGGGAGGAAAATAGTATGTAAATATGTATGCTATTTTGCCCCTCCTCCCCATCAAATGTCTGCACAAGTAGCAGATGCAAAGTACATGAAGTGGGGATGTTTCTCTTTGAGGATTGGTACTATATTCATGAGCCAAAGTAGCCTACATATTCTGCAAATACCTAGTGTGTAGGTAATTTTTATAAATCTATTTCAGTATGATAAAACACCTTTTAAAAACTGATATTCTCCGGGAAAAAGCAGGAAGTCAGTCCTCACATATGGGTGACGTTGGCACCGATGGAGCCCTCGCGGAAGCATCTTCCCGGCTTTCAAAGAAAGCCTTTGGGAGATGCCATCACGCATACGTGGTCCCCTTCCCGCCCAAGGGTGCCATCTTGCTCAGTCTCCTTTTTTCCATGGAGCCCTTCAGACGCTGTCTGTCTTTCCCCCAAAAATTTGATTTTTTTTCGTGGCTGAGTTCCTACTCTGCTCCGGTCTTGCAACAGTACTCTTCCCACCTATGGTCCTCGGTGCCTCGGCATCGAGTTCGGTACTTCATTTTTTTAAAATTTATTTTTCTTTATTTTCCGGCATCTTCTTGCCTTTTTTCCCCACTGGCAACCCAGAGGGGATTTGACCTTGCAGGGGTACTTTCTTTCCCCATGGCTACCAATGGCTTTAAAAAGTGTGATCCGTGCTTTAAAATAATGTCTTAACTGACACACATGACTGCTGCCTTTGTTGCCTTGGGCCGGACCATGACCCAGTGGCTTGCGGCCTTTGCAAACGGATGTCCAGCAAGGCCCTGAAGAGCCGCCAGCAGCAGCATGATAAGTTCTCCCTGACTCCCCTATGCCTTCAAAGACCAGGGCCTCGTCCGAGGCCCCATCATCTTGGGAGGAACTTTCCGAACCTGAGCGTTGTCGTGGGTCCTCAGAGAGGGGGTCTCTCTCGAGGGAGCACAGGAAGAAGAAGAAACCCACTCTCTGGAACACACTTCCTGAAAGTCTAAGAGAGACATAAGACCTCTCCACATTTAAGAAAAAACTTAAAACACACCTTTTCACACAAGACTTTGGCTCCATAACTTAACCCAACATTCTATCTAAGTACCTCTCTCTCAGCACACACACTCCTGAGAAATACTCACTAGATACACAATGACACACAATACTGTATAAAGTTAACAGTTTTTACTGTTTTATTGTTGGTCTTTATACTACATAGTTTTTGTACATAGTTAACCATGTTCCTTGAAAAACAAGTTTGTAACTGCTTACAATTCATTGTTGTTCAAATGTAAATCGCAAGTGATCTCGGAATTTGCAGTATAAAAATTTAAATAAAATAAATAAAAATAAACCCTCAAAGGCGGCGTCCTTGGATGGTTCCGACCGGCCGGGAACCTCCTGGGTCCGGTCCCACAGTCCGAGGCGTCAGAGAAGGAGAGACCTGCCAAGGTCTCTCGGAAGGACCCAGCTGCAGACCGGTTTTAGTCCCCAGACACTATCCTTGTTGAGGATTCCCCCTCAGGGGAGCTGGTGCCGGGCCCGAGTCCCTCGGGGCCCACGCCGAAGGCTGCAGAGCCTTCTGTGCTGGAGTCCAGGATGGCGGCCTTGGAGCACAGTTTGCCTTCATTGGCCAGCAGCAGGCGCTGTTGTCCGGCGCATCTGGTTCATCCGCCCCGACCACTGGGCACTCGACGTCTAAGACGTCCCTGGACGCCAAGCCGATCCTCAAGGTCTTGTGGCCGAGTGTCCCATTAAACGAGGGCTCGGTTATCCCCGGCTAGTTTGCTGGGTGTCGACCGCAGGACCCCGAGGACCTCAAAGCCCATGGAGCAGCCCACCTACAAATCCTCCTCAGAGTACTCCAATTGGGAGACAGTGGTTGAGGAGTCTCCCGATACCCGTCGCCACCGCAACATCCCTTCCGACTCCCCGATCTCAGAACCTCGGAGATGGTCCCCACCGGAGGATATGGGCTTCTTGGACTTTGTCAAGGACATATCCAAGGCCTTGGTGTTCCCGACCGAGTCGGAGGAGGACCTTCGGGCTAACAAATTGGAGATTCTCTATTATGAGGCCCCTCCCCGGGAATCACTCATGGTGCCCATTCCTCCTATCCTGGAACGGCTCATGCTCCACTTGTGGGAGACATCAGCATTAGTGCCGGTGGTGAGCAAATAGCTTGACTCAGTGTATTGGGTTCGCCGGAGCCCCGGCTTCCAGAAGTCACAACTGCTGAATAATTCCATGGTGGTGGAGTCGGCCATCCGTCGGTTGAAAAGCCAGAAGATGCACTCCTTGGTGCCCCCATGTAGGGAGGCCCGCACTTTGGATGCCCTTGGCAGGAAGTGCTACCAGGGCTCGATGCTCATCTGCCGGGTCCAGGCCTACCAGCTGTATATAGGCATGTACTTGAGAGATCTGGCAAAGGTACTCGCTGGGTTCTCAGCTGGTCTCTCCGAGGAAACTTTGCAACAGTTCAAGAGTCTGTCCAAGGCCGTCCATGAGTGCTCCAAATTTATGTCTTGAGCAGCCTATGACGGGTTTGAGTCTGCAGCCTGGGTAGCCATGGCGGGTATCGGTGCCCGCTGCCAGGCTTGGCTCCAATCGTCCGATCTCAAGCAGTGGGTTCAGGACAAATTGGTCGATGTCCCATGCCAAGGGGAGAACCTCTTCGGCAAGCCCATGACCAACAAGGCCGCCGAGCTGGAGACTGAGTTCTTGACGAGGACCAGGCTCTCCAAGAAGACCACTGCCCCTCCCTAATGGAAGGGCTTGGGTAAAAAGCCCTTTTACCCAAGGAAGGGAGCTGCTTACCAAAAGTACCTGCCTTGACAGGCCTCCCCAGCTCTTCAACAAGGTCAGCTGGCCAAGGGACACAGGCATGGCCCGCATAAGCAGAAGGCTTCTAAGCCTCAGGCATCGGCTCCGGCTCAGCCAGGGGCCCGGGGTCGGAGCTTTTGACTCCCTGAGAATAGCTTCTCTACCCCGCAGAGATCAGCAGCCCACAGGGGGACGTCTGACACTCTATGCCCAGATGTGGGTGGCCATCACCACCGACTCCTGAGTACTAAGAGTAGTGGGGGGGGGGGGAGGGTTACCTCCTCCACCTGACTCAGACACCTCCCCCTTATTTTCTGGGAGAGCCCCTCAGGTCTCCTCTCCACCAGGACTTTCTCCTGAAGAAGTTGGCAGGTCTTCTCGAGGACAGAGCGGTGGAACCGGTGCCCCACCACCTCATGGGCAGAGGGTTCTACTCCAGATACTTCCTAATCCCAAAGAGGACAGGGGGCCTAAGGCCCATCCTTGACCTGTGCAACCTCAACAAATTCCTGGTGTGGAAGAAGTTTAAGATGCTTTCCCTTGAAACATTGCTGCCCTACCTCCAGCAGGGAGACTGGCTATGCTCCTTAGATCTCAAAGATGCATATACCCACATCCTTATCCACCCCAACCACAGCCTCTGCCCCAAGGATCTTCACGAAATGCCTGGTAGTCATGGCCACCTTCCTCATGCTCCAGGGGGTCTTCGTGTTTCCCTACCTGGACGACTGACTCATAAAGGGAGGCACAGCCTCCAAGGTACAGCAGGCCACAGTATGTACCATCCAGGTTCTGGAGAACTTGGGCTTTGTCATAAATTATCCCACCTCCTCCCGGCGCAATGCCTGGAGTTCTTTGGGGCACAACTCAACACCCTCCAGGCCAAGGCCTTTCTGCCCAAGGACTGGGCCGACCGTCTCAAGACTCTAACTCGAGACATGCAGCACCACCACTTGGTGCCTGACCAGCATCTCCTTTGCCTCCTCGGCCACATGGCCTCCACAGTTCACGTCACCCTAGACGCTCGCTTCCACATGAGGGCAGCACAGTGGTGCCTCCAGGGCCAGTGGTCTCAGGCCACAGGCCGCCTCTGAGACAGGGTTATGGTGACTCGCCAGTTGGCGGATTCCCTGGTCTGGTGGCAGTCGCCCCAGCACCTAGAAGCAGGCATACCCTACCAAACTCCCAGCCACTCGAGAGTCCTAACCATGGACGCATCCCTGTTCGGCTGGGGAGCCCACTGCGGAGCCCTCCACTCTCAGGGCACCTGTTCACAAGCCGAGAGCACCCAACAGATCAACTTCCTGGAGCTCCGAGTGATACACCTCTTTCTGAGGGTTTTCTCTCACCACCTGTGCCACCAGCCAGTCCTAGTCCAGATGGACAATCAGGTGGCAATGTTCTACGTGAACAAACAAGGGGGCCCTGGGTCTCTGCTCGTTCGCAATCCAACAGGGTATCCTCCTGAGGGCAGTGTTCCTGCCAGGCCAGGACAACCTACTGGCCGACAGGCTCAGCAGGGTTCTCCAGCCGCACGAGTGGTGGCTGGACCCCAGGATAGCTAGTCGACTTTACCGGCTCTGGGGAGAACAAATGATGGACCTGTTCGCCAGTCCAGCCAACTTTCAGTTGCCCCGCTTCTGCTCCTGGCAAGCCCACCCTCCCAAGTGGCAGCGGACTCCTTTCTAGTCTCATGGTCGGAGGGCCTCATGTATGCCTTCCCTCCATTGCCGCTGATTGCTAAGACGTTGTTCACGACCCTCCGCGACAGGACCTCGCTCATCCTGATAGTTCCCAGTTGGCCCAGGCAGCCGTGGTTAACGCTGCTTCTGCAGTTGGCAGCAGAGGCCCTCATCCCCTTGGGCACTGCCCTGAACTCCTATCTCAGGAGGGCGGCTCTCTCCTGCACCCCAATGTGGACTCCTTCTGACAGCATGGCTGCTGAGAGGGTAACTCTCGCCCCCCCCTCTGCCTTCCGGTTGAGGTTGAGGACATTCTGCTGGCCTCCCACAAGGCCTCTACTAGGAAAGTATACGTCCTCAAGTGGTGCAGGTTCTCTGTTTCGTGCGCCGAACACGGGGTGGATCCCTTCTCCTGCCCGGTGGCGTTAGTGTTGCAGTACCTTTTCCACCTCTCCCAAGCCAGACTCAAGTCTAACTCTGTCCAAGTGCACCTCGGTGCCCTGGCGGCACACCACCACCCAATGGATGGTAAGCCTCTCTCGGCCCATCCCCTGGTAACCCGCTTCCTTTGAGGCTTGCTTCTGTCGAAACCTCCAATTCACCCTCTGGCGCCCGAATGGGACCTCAAAGTGGTGCTAAGGCAGCTGACCCACCCGCCCTTCGAGCCTCTGCCAACCTGCCACCTTCACTACCTCTCATTGAAGGTTGTATTCCTGGTGGCGTTCACATCTGATTGCAGAGTTAGTGAGCTCCAGGCCCTCGTGCTGGAGGCGCCTTACACCAGGTTCTACAAGAACAGAGTGGTGCTTCGTGTGCACCCAATGTTTCTGCCGAAGGTAGTAACACCCTTCCACCTTAATCAGGAGGTGGTGCTTCCTACCTTCTTCCCAAGACCTCATTCCTGTCATTCAGAGATGGTCCTTCACTCTTTGGACTGTAAAAAGGGCCTTATCCTTCTACATCCAGCGCACCCAAGGACACTGCAAAGCTGCTCAGCTTTTCATCTCCTATGATCCCAGTAGGCTGGGGGTGGTGGTGACCAAGCGTATGCTGTCCACTTGGGTGACGGACTGTATTGCCTTTGCTTATGAGCAGGCTAGGCTTCCACTGGAAGGCTGCATCATGGCACACCATGTCTGGGCCATGGCTGCTTTAGTGGCAAACTTGCACTATGTCCCGTTGGTGGACATCTGTCGAGCCGCCACCTGATCTTCAGTCCATACTTTCACAGCTCGTTACTGCCAGGAGATAGTCCCGATGGGCTAGTGCCTTCGGCCAGGCTGTGCTCCGTAACCTTTTTGGGGTCTAGGCAACTCCTAACTTCCGACCCTTCTGTATTCAGGCTACCGGAGTGCTGTTCCACCGGGGTCCTACTGGGGTTCATGTGTACGGACCAAAATTGCTGCTACTAGTGGCTCCCTTCCGGGGCCCTGTTTTGCTATTGGTTTTTGGTAGCCTGTAGCTGGGGAGTCTCATATGTGAGGACTGACTTCCTGCTTGTTCCCGGAGAAAGCGTAGTTACTCTCCTCTCCAGGGACAGCAGGAATTAGTCCTCACAACCCTCTCTCCTCGCCTTCGAGTTGCTGCTGTACCATCTTTTATTTTTTGCCGTCTTTTAGCTATGTTATCTGACTGTGCAAGATGGCACCCTTGGGCAGGAAAGGGACCACGCATTCATGGTGGCATCTCCCAAAGGTTTCTTTGAAAGCTGGGGGGATGCTTCCGTGAGAGCTTTGTCGGTGCCTATGTCACCCATATATGAGGACTGATTCCTGCTGTCCCCTGAGAACACCTGTTACAGGTGAGTAACTACGTTTTCTGCATAGAAGTTTGTATAGTACACTCAGGGGACGAATTTGTGTGGAACTTGGGTAGTGTCATAATTTATGCATATGCCATACTTTATGTTCAGTCTTTTTATTTGCACACAGTATATATACAAACATAATATAATCAAAGAAATGCCACTAGAAATAATCTTACAAGACATAAGAAATCAAATATACATATTTATATGTAGCCATAGTCCACATCAAAGAAAGAAAGAGAACAAATGATCAAAGAGGAGAAAAAAAAATGTAGGAAAACAAACGGATAAGGAGGAAAGAAATCCTCCTCCACTCTATCATGCTTATGAGACAAAACAAAACTAAGAACCCAAAACCCCTTAAACTTTTTTATCTGCTAAGAATTTCTTTAATTGTGTAGGATCATAAAAAACATACGTCACACCCTGCAAGAATATAATACACTTGCAGGGGTAATGCAAAAATAAAGTGGCCCCTAATTCCACAACTTTAGACCTCAGGGCCAAAAAACTCCTTCTACGCAACTGAGTACTCCTGGTAACATCTGGGAATACATTAAAGTTTTGACCACAAAATTTGGAATCCTTATATTTAAAAAAGGATTTCAAGACCCTAAGTTTATCAGCAAATGAAACAAAGGAAACCAACAAAGTGGCCCGCTTATCAGTCTCATCACATGAATCTTCCAAGAATTTTGTCAAATCCTGGTTGATATCAAGAGATAAGATATCAAGCTCCCCTCCCCCCCTTCCAGTACCCGCTTCCCAATAGGCAGATAGTAGCATCTCTGAACTGAAACCTTATCCTCAAAGAATAACATTTCATGAAAATATTTCTCTAATAACATCTCAGCAGACAACAATGTAGTAATGGGAAAATTAAGAAAACGCAAATTGGATGCTCTCTAGCAGAATTTTCTAGAGCTTCCAATTTAGAATGAATAAACAGGGAATCTTTGATAGAGGAAACACTAGTCTGTTGGACAACCTGCAATTGTCCCTCAAATCTAGAGATTGTATTAGACATCTCCATCATCCTATTGTCTACTTCCTGAAATTGCTGTACAGACTGGTCAGAAAATAAACATAAAGACTGAACAGTATTAGATAATTTAGAGTCTATATTAGCAATTGCTACCCACAAATCTTTTAAGGTAATATCTTGAGTTGGCACAGACAAGAGAGAGGCCCCATCCGCATATACTATTGGGACCGGGAGCGGATGAGGGGGGGAGGGACCTGGCATCCCAGGTACAACAGACGAGGCACAACTCTGTTTTAAAGTTAACAATTCCAGTTGTATTGTTTTATTGTTTACATTTAAACATAGCTTACTGTTTGCTTTAAGAGACATTATTTCTGTACATAGTTATCCACGTTTTGTTCTATTGTTTACATTT
The DNA here is from genome assembly GCA_033557465.1 of Ichthyophis bannanicus. Lineage (NCBI taxonomy): Eukaryota > Metazoa > Chordata > Amphibia > Gymnophiona > Ichthyophiidae > Ichthyophis > Ichthyophis bannanicus. Next base: position 342,647,263 of record CM066032.1, read on the forward strand.
AAACATAGCTTATTGTTTGCTTTAAGCTACATTATTTTTGTACATAGTTATCCACGTTCCCTGTAAAACAAATTTGTAACTGTTTACAATTCTTTGTTGTTCAAATGTAAACCGCAAGTGATCTTCTGGAATTTGCGGTATAGAAATTTAAATAAAATAAAAATAAATAAAAAAAAATAGAAGAAAGCTGATGCCATACTTTAAATGTTGACATTTAGGCCTGTTCCTGAGCAGACATAAATGCCAGCCCCCTTAATTGAGGTGCTGTTTCTGCAAAATTTGTTCTAGTATTTAATAAAGACACACAAGCACTATGGGCCTTTATAAAATAGGCACCTACATTACCTTCACACATAGGTGAGCTGCATGGGTGTAGTTTGGTGGAGAGGGTGAGGGAGGCATTGCCCCCCCCCTCCCACCCCTAGCCACACAAAATGAACTTCCCTGTACGCTGGTGGGGATGAGGCTGCAGTTCTGTCCAGGCATGAGCGCCATCTGCCTCCCTCCTATTGCTGCTAGTGTTGGGCTGTGCAATTAAACATGTGCTGTCTTAACCGCAGGACTCTGTACTTATGGAGCCCTGCATGGTTCAGACACCATGTGTTTCAACCACAGGGCCTGGGCAGTTCAAACTAAAAATGTCTGAACTGCACAGGGTTCACTAGGTACAGCAGTGGGAAGGAGGCCGAAGGTATCCATGTCTAGATAGAAGTGCAGGCCCAACCCCACCATCTTATACTGATGAGCAAGGGGAGTTGATTTCCAGATCTGTTCAACAAGCATCCTGTCTTCCACTGCTGGAGAGGTGGGAGGCTAGGTCCTGCTCTGTGAATCCAAGCCCAGAGCCCTGTCTTGGCATACAGCCTGGCCCATTCTGTGGCATGTTGGGTGGGAGAGGGGCACCACAGATTGTGGCTTCCTGGCAGAGATAGATCCATTTTTATTTTTTTGCTGGAGTGAACAATGAAATAGTACATAGTGGTGGGCAGAACTCTGCACAGGAGTAAAGACAAGGCTGGTGCCATCGGGAGCTGTCTCCATCTAAGAACTGCTCTACTCTCAACCTAGGGTGACCATTTTGGGCCTTATTCTAGGCCCTGAGAGGAGTGCAGGGGGCTGAGCAAGGTTAGTTACTAGGCTGTAGAAAAACTGGGGGAGAAGTAAGAACAGATATATGGGAGAGCAAAGGATGGCTTGGAGTTGGTGGACTAGGAGAGACAGAGCAGACAGAAGGAACTTGGCGGGTGGAAGCAGGGGAGACAGAGTGGAAGGATGGGACTTGGACTGAGGCAGGGGAGACCAAGCATAAGGATGAGACTTGGGGTGGTAGGGGAAACAGCAGAAGGATGGGACTGGGGAGACAGTGCAGAAAAAGGATGGGGCTCAGAGAAAAGCAGGAAAATGGTAATTGAGTAGGATTGTGGTGTGGGTTGGGGGCAGAGCAAGGAATTGGGTATGGGTGAAACTGAAAATTTGAAAGCAGGGCTCTCCAGTCCTTTGTGCGAGAATGTTGTTCACACAGGGGCCGCGCTTCAGGGGGCCGCGTGAACAACATCCTGCATATGTTTGGCTCTTGGCTCACCTCCCTACAGCAGCTCGTGGCTCCCAGCAGACTTAGCAACAGCTCCCTACAGCTGCCGAAGTGAAGAGCGTTGTTTTTCTTCACTTCGGCAGCTATGTTGTAATGTAGGTCGCTGACGGCCAGAGGTCAAAGGACATTTCCTGTGTTCCAGTACCCAGCTCATCAGCGATCTACATTACAACACAGCTGCTGAAATGAAGGAAAACAACTCTCTTTACTTCGATGACTGTAGGGAGCTGCTCCTGAGCCTGCCGCGAGCTGCTGTAGGGAGGTGAGCCGGGGCCTCAAAGCCTTCCACGGGGCTCTTCAGGGAGGGGCTAGGGGGGCCTAAGATTAGAAATGGGCTGAGTGGGGGGGGGCTATTATTTGAAATGGGTTGAGTTGGGGGGGCTAGGATTGGAAATGAGCTGATTGGGGGGGTGTCTAGGACTGCAAATGAACAGATGGGAAGGGCTAGGACTGGAAATGGGCTTTTGTGGGGTAGGATTGGAAATGGACTGGGTGTGGGGGAGCTTGGACTGGAAATGGGCTTATGTGGTTCTGGAATAGGATTGGAAATGTCCGATGGTGGGGGCTAGTTTTGGAAATGGCTGATGGGGGGGCTAGGATTGCAAATGTGCTGATGGGGGAGCTTGGAATGGAAATGGGCATATGGGAGATGGAATAGGACTAGAAATGAGCTGATGGGGGGGCTAGGACTGGAAATGAGCCGATGAGGGGGCTAGGACTGGAAATAGGCTGAGCGTGGGGGAGCTTGGACTGGAAATGGGCTGATGTGGGGCTGGAATAGGATTGGAAATGGCTGATGGAGGGGGCTAGTATTGGAAATGGCTGATGGGGGGGCTAGGATTGCAAATGGGCTGATGGGGGAAGCTTGGACTGGAAATGGGCTGATGGGGGCTGGAATAGGACTGGAATAGGACTGGAAATGAGCTGATTGGGGGGGCTAGGGATGTAAAAGGGCTGATGCAGGGGAGCTAGGACTGGAAATGGGCTGAAGCCAGGGGGAAGGGGGGGGGGGAGAATGGAACTAGAAGGAAGCGGATGCTGGGTGGGGCTGGAACTAGAAGGGAGCTGATGTTGGGGGAGGACTAGAAGGGGATTGGACTGGGAGAATGAGAATGGAGGGGGAAAATATATTTTGTGTGGGAGGGAAGAAAAATCTATCAGTGGCCGGGACTTGGCAGAATAAGTGGGGACTGAGGATGGAAGGGTGAAATTTGAGTGGATGATAAAGGAATAAAGAAAGAAATGGGGGAAAGAGCAAAAGGGGAAAGATCAGTATGTTAAAGGAGATGTAGAAGAGAGAATGGAAAAAATCTAGAAGAGAGAAGAAAGGACAAATGGATAACAGACAATGGAGAATTAGCAGAAGAGAGAAGAAACCAGAAGAAAGTGACTGGAGCAATTGCAATTGAAAAATAAAATACCCAAACAACAAAAGGTAGAAAAATACTTTTTTATTTTGAATTTATTAACTGGAATATGTCGGCTCTGGGAAATGTGTATCGCTAACATCTTTGCGTTTTTGTTTAGTACAAGAAGAAATTAATTTATAGTTTTCTTTCTCCAATGTTGTTGTACTGTACATTCCAAGTTTGGCTTTAGGGGTTCCCAATTTTATTATTGTCTTCCGATTTCTAAATTGTTCTTTGTTTGGTGACAGTTTATGTTCTGCATGTGTAACCGAGCTGAGGTATTCTCTTTATGTAGTTCCTATTTGACAGTGCCACTTGTTCTCTTTCCCCAGTAGACGATGTATTGGTATTCTCTGAGATGTATTGGTTTAATATTTGCAATATTGCCTTTTGATAGGTAGGGTTTGGTGCTTTGTGAGTCCTGGTAGTGTTATGATACGGTGGGTTTGCTATGGGATCTAAATGGGCAGTATTTATAGTACTTCCTAATGTGTCTGGTGGTTGGCACTGGAGTATAGTAATAAAGAAATCTGGTAGTCTTTCTTTATCTAGACCTGGGGTGGGCAAGTCCGGTCCTGGAGAGCCGCAGACCAGTCAGGTTTTCATGATGTCCCTAATTAATGTTCATGAGATCTATTTGCATCCACTGCCTTCCATTGTATGGAAATAGGTCCATGAATATTCATTAGGGACATCATGAAAACCTGACTGGTCTGCGGCTCTCCAGGACCGGACTTGCCCACCCCTGATCTAGACACTCATTAAGAGGCGTGTTAACATTAGGCTAATATTTATGCAAATGAGGCTCCTTATGCAAATGAGGCCCACAATGAGTCTCCGCATATGGTCCCGTGCCCCCCTTGGGCCGCCCCTGTTTGAAAGGGACAGTGAGGATTTAGCAATTGGACGATATGAGTGGGGATGTGTTAGATGGATTGGGACTCCGAGTAAAGGTTTGAAATGGGAGTAAGAAAAAGGGGTTAAAGAGTGAGGAGAAATTAAGACATTCTGTGAATGATCTGGCGGCTTAGAGAGAAGATAAGAGGTAGTGAAAAGGAATGGGGTGCTGTGGAGGCACGTTGTTGTTGTTGATAAGTGCCATCAAGTCAGTGTCGATTCATGGTGATCCTCTGGATAGCTGTCCTAAACTGTGTTCAGTCTTCAGTCATTGTTGATAGAGTGGCATTTATAGGAGAGAGGAAAAGGATGGGTCTCTGAAGGGAGTGAGTTGAGAATAGAAATCGGGATAAAAGATGCTGAAAGAAGGACGATAGAAGGCTGGGTGGAAAGTAAGAGAGATGAGTGGCCTGGATACAAAGAAAAAAATTAGTGACAGGGATGGAACTGGGATTCATGAGGGACTGAGAGGGTGAGTACAAAGGATGGAATGAGGAACTAGGAAGTTGTGAAAGATAGAAGGCATATTGGAGAATGAGGAAGGAAAGTGGAAGCACTAGAGAGGGGGCAATAGGAGCACTGAAGAGGGGATGAGAGAGGAAGATGGCCCGTAGGCAGATGAAAGTTTAAAATTGGAGGCTAAGGCCTGAAGGGTGAGAGAAAGGGAGAATTTATTTATCTATTTAGCAAGATTTTTATACCGTCTTTCAACGGGTCAAAGTGGTTTACAATGACTAATTTGAACAGAATTACAAGGAACGATTAACTATATACAGTTATGCATAAAATGTGCATTTGAACAGTAGAGTATAAAATGAACAGTTGAACATGGCTTACAAGACCAAATAACTATGTACAGTAGGTTTTAGGCACTTTGCTATGTACAGTTTGGTTTCAGTCAAATGGTTATCGGGGGAGGGGGTGGGGTGGGGTGGGGTGGGGTGGAGTTGACAGTGTTGGTGCAGGTTGGATATGCTGGTTATGTTACATCTGCAAGGTACTGGGTGAATAGAGTTTTTAGCATTTTTCTGAATGTGGTGAGATCTGTGGAGTTTCTGAGGTCATTAGGGAGAGGGTTTCAGAGGGAGGGGGCGTACATCTTGAAGGATCATTGGCAGGCTTGCTGATTGCTTTTTAGTTTTTCAGGTGGTAGTTTGAGGAAGTTTACAGTGGATTTTCTTGTAGTACATGTTGAGGTGTGGGTGTGGAGTAACTTCTGGAGGTCTGTGGATGATAGGTTATTGATGGTTTTGAATGTGAGGAGTATGGACTTGTATAAGATTCTGTCTTGTAGTGAGAGCCAGTGGAGGTGTTTGAGGATGGGAGATATGTAGTCTGAGGTTGAGAGATAAAATCAGATGTGAATAGGTGTAGCATCAGAGAAGAGAAAATTAAAATAAAAAAAGAAAGATCAGTATCAGGCTGATGTAGAGAAGGAAAAAAAGGAAAGAGAAAAAATGATAAGGTGAACGTGGAAGAGAACATAGGAGAAGGACACAAGGAAAGTGGAAGAGAGACTGGGACTAACCCAAATTGAAAAGTAAGATGCCCAAATAGCAAAGATAGAAAAGAAAAACATTTATTTACAGTTTTTAAGGACTGGAATGTGGCAGCTTTGTGAAATAAGCATCTTTTTTTGTATTTTGTAAAATGTAGGAGGAAATGCATTACTCTTTCTCTTTTGCTAGTATTGTATTGCTTATCGAGTCTAGCTTTTTGGTGTTTTTATTTCGGTTTTGTTTGCTTGTTTCTATTTCTAATTCCTTATTCTGTATTATGTGAGGTTTTGTCCATGTTCTGCTTATGTAACTGAGGTGAAGGATTCTGCGAGCATGTAGTTCCTAAGCAGAGATCTGTAGCAGTCTCATTTGTTCTGTTCCCCCAATAGAAGGGGGTATATGAGTGTTCAAAACTCTGGCAGATTTTTCCCCACTGGACTGATTGGATGGCAGGAGAAGGAAAGAACTGCAGCATGTCAGAAAGCATCTTTTTCCTCTGCTGCCTGGGACTGACTTTTGTTCTGAAAGCACAAGTGTCCCATGTAGCTAATAATAGCAGTTGAGCTCAGGGTGGCAAATGAGGGAGATGTAGCCCAATGCATTACAACTCTCCTTATGTCGCAGGATCAGTGTGCACGGGAGCAGGCAGAAGAGGATGGAGAAGGAGTTTTATAAAACTAAGGGTGATGGTGTATGAAGGGAAGTTGTGTGAAGAGGGATCTGGGGAATCAAGGTATATATGAAAGAGTTGGGGGATGGTAGATGAGTTGTATGTGCAGTCACATAGGAAGAACAGAACATGAACTGGGTTGGGAAGGTAAGAACATAAAATATGCCATACTGGGTCAGACCAAGGTGCATCAAGACCAATATCCTGTTTCCAACAGTGGCCAATCTGGGTCACCAGTACCTAGCAGTTTTCCCAAAAAACACACAGGTTTCACAGTGCTTGTATTGGGGCAAGCAGTGGATTTCCAGGGTCCCCTTTAATAATGGTTTATAGACCTTTCCTCTAGGAACTTGTCCAAACCTTTTTTTAAACCCGGCTACACTAACAGCTTTTACTGCATCCTCCAGTAATGCATTCCAGACAAGTAGACACAGAATGGAGCAATGATTTATGAATTTGGGAGCAGGGATTTAATGTTAAAAAATGCAAGGTCATGCATTTGGGCTGCAGCAATCCAAGGGAGCAATATAGTATAGTGGGTGAAGTACTTTTGTCCACTAAAGAAGAGCGGGACCTAGGCGTGGTTGTGTCTGATGATCTTAAAGTAGCTAAACAGGTAGAAAAGGCGACAGCAAAAGCTAGAAGGATGCTTGGGTGCATACAGAGAGGAATGTCTAGCAGAAAAAAGGAGGTGATAGTGCCTCTGTATAAGTCTTTGATACAACCTCATTTGGAGTATTGTGCGCAATTCTGGAGACCGCACCTTCAAAAGGATATAAACAGGATGGAGTCAGTACAGAGGGTAGCTACTAAAATGATTAGTGGTCTTCATTATAAAGCATATGAGGACAGACTGAAGGATCTTAATATAAACACCTTAGAGGAAAGGCGGGATAGAGGTGATATGATTGAGACATTTAAATACCACCGTGGCATAAATGCACAGGGGGAGAGCCTGTTCTGCTACAAGGGGACATGGGATGATGGTGAAAGGGGATAGATTCAGGAGTGATACGCGGAAATATTTCTTTATGGAAAGAGTGGTGGATACGTGGAATAGTCTCCCAGTGGAGGTGGTATCGATGAGAACAGTATCTGAATTCAAAAAAGCATGAGACAAACACAGAGGATCTCTAAAGGAAAAAAGGGGACTGTTGTAGTTGTTGATATGGAAGAACAGACTAGATGGGCCATGTGGTCTTTTTTTGTCATCATTTTTCTGTGTTTCTATGAATGTGAGGAGAGCTGGAGGCAGGAGAGGGATATCACCTTTTGTGCTCAATATGCTGCAAGAAGAGTGAGAGAAATGGAGAATGAGGGATAAAATCAGATGTGAATGGGTATAGAGTCAGAGAAGAGAGAAAAAAAGAAAGATCAGTGTCAGAAAGATGTAGAGAAGGAAGGAAAGATGGTAAGAGGAAAGAGAAGAAATGTCAAGGCCAATGTGGAAAAGAATTTAGGAGAATAACACAAGGAAAGTTGAAGAGAGACTAGGACTAACACTTTTCTTTTTTTTCCTCATCCTGATCTTCCCCCTCCTTCATCCCTCCTTTTTCTGTCTTCCCATTCGTGATCATCTTTCCTTCCCATCTCCCTCTTTCACTCCTCATATGTGACCACCTCCTCCCCCTATACTCGTTCTATCCTCTTTCTCCCCATTCCTTAGCTGTTGCTTTCATCCTCCACATTGGTACTAGAAATCCTCTACCCATAAAACTTCCAAACTTCCTTTACTAATTCACATTAATTTGAGTGGAGCCCCATATGAGAAACTTCTCACGGTGCTGGCATATTTCAATAAAAATAATTGCTGTTTGATATCGTGACTTCCTATCCAGTCTGTTTTTTAGATAGCTATAATAAATAAACATGTATGGATGTATATATGCAAATGAATATGCTAATATGTCACCATCCCCCAATCTGGTTAGTTCACCTTTTGCCCCACAAATGAAATAAACTATGCTTATGCCAATCTGTTATACAATTACCTTCTGTGAGGGTAATATAGAATACCAGAGCCTCTATGCATGATTCCCATGAAGACATATACCTGGACAATCCTTATTACATAGAGATGACAGTATAATAAAAGTTAATGATTTGCTTCTTATAGATGATATAGAAAGTCCATTAATCCTATCACTATTGACTGATACAGTCTCATGCCAGAATGATGCTCCCTCTATGAAGGTATTTTTTTATCAGAGCATTTATGACTGCCTGGGAACAAGCATTGATGTTATCATGTAAAGTACACATGTATTTTATAAAATATGTGCATAAATCATGACTCTACTGTAGGGATTATTAGTAGCACAAAAAATAAGTTAGGCTCTCAGTTATGTCCAAGGGACATTAGCTACTGATACCCAGCCCGAAGTTCTGAGTTATGCTGGTAATGAGCCACGGAAGGAATCTGGTCTGCAGATATATATATTATATTATATTATATTATATTATATTTATTATGGACAGCAAGGTAGAAAAATATACAAACATATAGCTAAAGATATATAATTAGAAACATGAGGTAGCAGTTTGTTGCGACACAGAATTACAGTTAGACAAAGTGATAAATCACTAATTAGTAACTAGAAGTCACTGATTCGCTCTGCACTGAGAAAAGTTATGGAATAAGTTTCTAACTAACCATTGCCCATCCGAAGGAGGAGAAAGAAGACTCTACCTTAGCTTCTTCTGGCACTCTGGTGGCTGGAGTTCGGAGACTCTGGAGCAACACAAGTCCAAGGAGGCAGCTAACCTAGATAACGCAGGCTACAGCCCTTTCGGAAGCGAGCCGCGAGAAAACACAGAACCAAAGGTATCTGTGAAAGTCTTATCTCAGTCCTTAGGAGAATGGCCTTGCACACACGTAGTGTGTCTGTCTTGCTGACAGATCAGGTAGCAGAAACCAGGTAAGTAGGGCACAAACAGCAAAAAGGTGCAAAGGTTCTTCTGCGCAGACTGTATTATTCTTTGTGATGAGTCTCCGTCATAGGTCTGGTGATTGTTTGGCATGAAACAATCCGAGGTGTTCTCAGCGAATCAGGAGGTAGTCTACAGGCATCTTTCTTGCAAAGGATCCATAGTAAGATGTCATGCAGAGGAAACGGTATGTAGTTTCTGGACATAGGTGCAAATGTCCAAGGCCAGTAGAACCAGCTATAGATAAGAACCGGAGAAGCAGATGTTCTTGCATGTGGGCAGTGAATTGGCCAGGAACAATGGGCTTCCGTATGCACACATAGAAACGCTTGGCAAGCAGTTGCTTGAAGGTCATGTCTGTGACTGAAAACACAGCAAAAGTCCTTTGTAGCAGGAAACAATCTTGTTTGGTCAGCGTTGGTTCAGGCTTTAGCTGCTAAGCAGGCTGGAGATCTGCTGGCGCAGAATCGCAGGGGTACCAGTCCTACACTACCCATGCTGCATCCAAACTCCTCCCCAGAGCACATCTGCTCTACAAATACACATCTACATGCATCACACATATTTTTAGGTGTGATCTAATTTTATAAAAAGCCTTTTACGCGATGGCTGCAACACTCCTTGCTGTGTGAGCTCGCTTCTCGGATGGGAAGGAAGCGAAAAGGCAAGTCGGGGCCGTTGCCCTCCCAGCCCTCTGCTGCCTCGACGCTCATTTCTACAGTTTCTGGCCCTTTGGACCTTTACTTACAGCGGCCTACACGGAGTTCAGACACGACCGGGAGAGAAGCCCGATTGGCGGTTATGCCGGAGATGGATAGCTCGGCTACTGCCTCGGTGATATCACTTTCCCCGGCTATGAGTCCGGCACCGAAGGTTCTTTGCACACACGTCTTACCTGAGGGCTTCCTGGAGGTTCCCTCCTCTGCAGTGTCGGGGGTAGCAGGAGCCTCGGAGGAGCCAGGAAGTGGCGTGTCGTTTGAATTGAACAGTGGAGCTAGGAGCAAGCTCCCGGGTATGCTAACACCGGTGCTAGTAGGAGGTGGGCGCGCGGAGCAGGTCTCCTCTACTCCGCGGGTTGATTCATTGCCGCACATGGAACTGCTTGATTCGGCGTTGGATGTGGAGTCGACTTTCTCTCTGCAGCGTCCTGCAAATTTCACGTTAGAGTCTATTTGGTCTGCTATTGCCTCGTTAGGTGAAGCTTTACTTCCCAGAATGTCCTCTTTAGCTACTAAGGTTACGACTACTATGGGAGCGGTTTCTGTTTTGGAGAAGAAGATGTCTGATATTCGCGTGAGTGGAGAGGACTCTCGGAATAGACTTTCTAGTTTGGAAGATCAATTTGCTATTTCTCAAAAAGACTCTATGACGTTACATATGAAGTTGGAGCAGTTAGAGAATCTTTCAAAAGCTAGTAACTTGAGAATAGTTAATTTTCCCAGGTCACCCTCCATTTGTGCAAAAGATATGTTTAAAGATTATCTATCAGATGTTTTAGGGGTAACACCTGATTTGATGCCTCCTTTAGTGAAAGTTTTCTATTTACCTAAATCAAAGTCTGTTACTTCTGAAAAAGTACAAGAGGGTGGCTTGTTGCATGGGGATGTATTGAATGTTACTGATATTTTGGAAAATACTGGTTCTGACTCTTTTGAACCTTCTACTCTTTTGGTAACATTTGCCTTATTATCAGACCGAGAATGGCTGTTGAAGCTCTTTTTCCGTAAACGGAAATTGCTTTTTCATGGGTTTGCGGTCCGTATTTATCCTGACCTGTCGAGGGAGACGCAGAAACGCCGTAGAGAGTTTCTTTTGTTACGTTCTGGGGTCTTGCAGCTGGGGGGACTCTTTTTTCTCAAACATCCTTGTAAATGCTTGGTGAAATACCAGGCAGTTTCTTATGTGTTTTTTGAGCCCTCCCAGCTGCTGGCCTTTATTAGTGCTCGACGAGCAGTATCCTCTATTGTTTCCTCCTAAATGTACTCTGTTATGTAGATTCTGAACTGGAGTGCTGTTTTTTTTTTTTCTTCTTAAAGTTTGGTATTGTATATTAATTCTTGGATTGTCCCCCTTTTTTGTGGACTAGTTTGGCTATTCATTTTATTTTTTCCTATTTCTTACTAATGAGAAATTTTTTTTTTTTTCTTTTTACTATGGCTTTGTTTTCAAATGAATAACCTGTTTCTTCAAGAGAGTGCGTTGTTGCCTTTCTTGGTGTATTGTAAAAATTGCATAAATAAATAAAAAAAAAAAAAAAAAAAAAAAAAAAGCCTTTTACGCATGAAGAAGCTTTATAAAATACCATCTATAAGTCTGTGCGCCAAAAATATGGTGTGGGGCAGGAGTGGGATTGTGATGTAAAAATACAAGTACACACATAGGAGGAAATTTTATAAACCTTTTTTGCATAACCCTCTACATTTCTTTGCATTAAATCTTAATTGCCAAGCATTTGACCATTCTTCCAGTTTTTGAAGATCTTTCCTCAGATTGTCCACTCCCTCAAAAAAGTCCACTCTGTTGCAGATTTTCATGTCATCTGCAAAAAGGCAAACTTTTCCCTTCAATCCTTCAGCAATATCACTGACAAATATATAGAACGGTACCAGTACCAGGATTGATCCCTGGGGCACTCCACTACTCATCTTCCTTTCTTCTGAATAAATTACATTTGCTACCATCTTCTGTCATCTGTCAGTCAACCAAATTTTGATCGAGTCCATCATTTTGGGACCTATCACTAGGAACAGTATCAAAGGCTTTACTGAAATCTATGTAGCTCATATCCAATGCATGTCCTTGATCTAGTTCTCTGGTGGTGAGTAAATTATTGGAAACGCTGCTGAAAGAGAAAATAGTGAGGTTTCTGGAGTCCAGCGGATTACAGGATCCGAAGCAGCATGGATTCACCAGAGGCAGGTCTTGTCAGACAAATCTGATTGATTTCTTTGACTGGGTGACCAGGGAGTTGGACCGATGGAGAGCCCTAGATGTGGTGTATTTAGATTTCAGTAAAGCTTTTGACACTGTTCCTCACAAGCAATGTTCCCTCTAATTTTCTGTAGGCTGTGTGCGCATAAAATATCAGCTGTGCAGCTTTTGAAGGAAGGTTAAATTTTTGTGCGTCACATAACGACATTCGGAGTTCTATACTTTAAAATTTGACTACACGTCAGAATACAGTATGTACACCACATTGATTGCACTAGATAATATTGTAGAACTTGTGAAAACCGTAAATACACAACAACTTTTAAATTTTAAGATGTCTGTGTTGTTTTCTATCAGAATCAGAACCGTAATTTTTGTGCGCTCTTTTATAAAGTATGTGCGCTCGCTCGGCGAGGTGTGTGCGCGCGCACACGCGCACAGCTTAGAGGGAACAGTGCTCACAGGTGATTTATAAACAAACTGAGCATCCTATGGATGGACCCTAAAGTTACTGCTTGGGTTAGAAATTGGTTGGGTGGGAGGCAACAAAGAGTACAGGTAAATGGAGCTCACTCTGAGGAGAAGGATGTTACCAGTGGTGTGCCCCAGGGATCTGTCCTTGGTCCGATTCTTTTTAACATCTTTGTTAGTGATATAGCGGAAGGGCTGTCGGGTAAGGTTTGCCTCTTTGCGGATGATACCAAAATCTGCTATTGAGTAGACACCCAGGAAGGTGTAGATAACATGAGGAGGGATCTAGCTAAACTTGAAGAATGGTCTAGAATTTGGCAGCTGGGATTTAATGTTAGAAAATGTAAGGTTATGCATTTGAGCTGCAGCAATCCAAGGGAGCAATATAGTATAGGGGGTGAAGTACTTTTGTCCACTAAAGAAGAGCGGGACCTAGGCGTGGTTGTGTCTGAAGATCTTAAAGTAGCTAAACAAGTAGAAAAGGTGACGGCAAAAGCTAGAAGGATGCTTGGGTGCATACAGAGAGGAATGGCTAGCAGAAAAAAGGAAGTGATAGTGCCTCTGTGTAAGTCTTTGGTGCGACCTCATTTGGAGTATAGTGTGCAATTCTGGAGACCGCACCTTCAAAAGGATGTGAACAGGATGGAGTCGGTGCAGAGGGTGGCTACTAAAATCGTTAGTGGTCTTCATTATAAAGCATATGAGGATAGACTTAAGGATCTTAATATGTGTACACCTTAGAGGAAAGGCGGGATAGAGGCGATATGATTGAGATGTTTAATTTTATATTTATGAAATTTTTACAAACTAAACAAGAAAGTTACCAGCACATTCTTGCAGAAAAAGAGCAGATACATGAAATAATACATACAAAGGCAAAATATAACAATATAATCCAAGTAATACTTAATAACAAAAATATCTGCTCACCCTAGCCCACAATACCAATGGGGGGGGGGGGGGTGGAGAAATCACAAAATTCTTACAACCAAACATACCAGAAATATGCAGCTAGCTTAATCCGGATACACATTAAGAGAGCACAGGTGAGGCATCCGAGGAGGATTCTAAATGCCGAGGATTAATGAAAGCCGTTAATTGGGAAGGCTCATAAAAAACATAAGAAATAGTTTGATACTTCACCAAACATTTACATGGGTGTTTTTAACAAAACAGCCCCCCCCCCAACTGTAGAACCCCAGGACACAGCGGGAGAAAATCCCCGCGGCGTCGCTGAGTTTCCCTAGCTAAATCAGGGTATATACACGAATCATTAACCCTTTAAACAATAAATTGTGTTTCCTAAAGAAAAGCTTTAACAACCATTCTTTATCAGACAATAGAGCAAATGTTATTAATAAAGTAGCAGGAACAGGGACTTCAGAATCCGACTGCTCCAATAAATCTGTAACATTGAAGATATTCCCTTGATCCCGGTCTCCCCATAAATTAACCACCCCAGTAGCCAATTTAGCCCTAGGTAGATAATAAATCTTAACCAAGGGCGGAATTAATTCCGGAGAGACCCCCAAGACATCCATCAAATACTGTTGAAACATATCTCGAGGAGACACAGTAAGAAGTCTTGGAAAATTAATCAATCTTAAATTATGAGCTCTAGAAGCATTATCTAAATGTTCCAACTTTACTTGTACTGAAGAAAAGTTCTTTTGAAATGCCTCAGCTTGGTCTTCAAGAGTCACCACTTTCCTTTGAATCTCTGCTACTCCCGAACGATTTTCCAATACCTTCTATTCCATTTCCTTTACCAGAACTTCAGAATTTTTCATCTTTTGAGCCAAAGATGCAATCTGTGGAACGAGTACTTCTCCCAAGGAAACAATTGCTTGTCAAATGTTCTCTAAAGTAAAGTTGACTGGATGCTGTAGAGAGAAAAACAAACCCGGATCTGCAGATATCAGTTCGGTTTCCATATTCGTCAGCGTCTCTCCTCCACGCCGCACAGGGAGTTCCTGCCCTGTATACTCCTCACCATTCGTCGCCGAGGAAGCCAATGAGCAAATCTGCCTACTGACCAAACACTTCGGTTCACGCAGCCCCACTGCTCCTCTCAAGCCCCCGTTCTCCCCTTGCTTCGAGGGAGATGGAAGTTCCAAGAATCCCTCAGGCAGGGGTTGCCCCCGAAGTATCTTCAATGGCGGGCTCACTGGGGAGAGAGATGGATTTGAAACAGCCACTGAGCCACCAAATCCGGCAAGGCTGCAACATGAAGCTCTACCCCAGTATCTTCCGAATCCCGAGTAGTGAGAACAACAAAAGCATCCAAAGGACCAGAGGAAAGCGGTGTAGAGGTGAGGGGGGAGTGAGAGGGCATCAACCCACCTTTCCCCTTACATTTTCTGCCCATGAAGAACCAGCGCACTCACTCTGCACAGCCGGCTGCCACCATCTTTACAAGACTCCTCCCCTGAATGAGATGTTTAAATATGTTTAAAGATGGTTTAATGAATCGCACGATTGGGATATAGCCATAGCTGGCTATAATCTATTCAGAAGAGACAGAGAAAATGGAAAAGGAGGAGGAGTAGCCTTGTATGTCAAAAGCAATATTAAATAATATATAGAAAAAAATTCCTACGCTCTATCACTTTGTAAATTATTAGTCTCTCTATGTTTCAAGATCCAAATCTTAGGGTTTTATATCTACGGGTCTCAGACTTATAACGGCATTTGTTTCAGAGTTTTATTCTCCAGTACGTATGCCTGTTAGCATCAATGACCCTTTTATTTATATAAACCCATTCCATTGATTAAAAATCCATCTTTCAGTGAAGATTAGTAAATTTTCTACTTAACTTGCGAAAGAATGGAAATATGCAAAAATACTGCAGTCTCGCTATTAAAGCTGAACGTCCCGATGCTATTTGTGAAGCGCCTCTGCGTTTCTCAATTATGGTTCTTCAGGGGACCGTCAATTTGCTGCTGCTGTATCAAAAAACAAAAACAAAGATCCTGCCATAGTAGAAACTACTAAAATTCGTACACCTTGCGTAAACTTCATAAATCAACTCCCACGCCATTAAAAATCTCAAAACATTTACCTTTAATAAATCATGCTGCCCGCGTGAAATGTACGAACCGTTACTTCCTTAAAGGAACTTCTCTTAGTTGCAAAACGCCGCGCATGCGGCTCTGGGGATTAGCCTCGACCTTTTAAATCACCCTTTATTAAACTCCTCCCTTCTATCACTTAAAACGTCACATGAGCGGTTTCATTCATAATGAATTAGAAAATACTACTTCAAATGATGGTTCTATTGCTATATCTCCGACTCCTCTTTTGTTTCTTTTTTCTTTTTTTTCCTTTTTTCCTATCTACAATACCTAAAGGCATGCTCCCCATTCAATCATTGAATTCAAACCTGTTGGGTGAACCGTCCCTAGTTGGTAAATCCAGCGTTGTTCCCTCTCTAATAGGGTCTGCTCCCTCATTTTACCCCGTGACCCTATCTGTATTTGTTCAATACACCAGCAACTTAGATGTTTAAAACTGTGTCCCTGGGTTATACAATGGGTCACTATAGGGGCTTCCACCTTATTGCATCTAATTCTACTTTCATGCTCCTTCATACGAATTCTGAATTTACGAATTGTCTTTCCTATATAAAGCAAACCACATGGACAGAGAATAGCATATATCACATAAGATGAATCACATGTGGTATTGCTTTTGAGTCGATATATCACTCCTTTATAACTGAACTGATTCAATAACTTCGAAACGGTACATATGGTACATTGTCCGCAAGGGCGATGGCCAAACTCTTCATCTCTCAGTCCCACTAACTGACCTGTTCGCAGCACTGCCGGACTTAAATATTCTTTTAGATTTCTACTTCGTTGCCACACGCAACGAATAGAGCGGTGCTGCATACTGGGCATTGTTTGCAATACTCTACTATTCCTTTTTATACTTTTCTGAATTGCAATACTAATAGGAGAATATTTTGTTACAAAATGTACAAATTGTGTGTCCTGTTCTTCATTGGACGGCCTAGGGTTCAAAATCCATGATCGGTCATAATACAGAGCGCGTTTATACGCTCTAGTGACCACACTTTGTGGATACCCTCTCTGGAGAAAATGCATTCTCAATTGCCCTGACCGTTGCTTAAAATCCTGCCGGTTCGAACAATTCCGGCGGTATCTTAAAAATTGTGAGAACGGAAGCCCGTCTTTTAGCCTAGGGGGGTGGGCGCTATCATATTGCAAGAAGGTATTCCTATCTGTAGGTTTGCTAAATATCGTTGTTTCCCATTTATCCACTCCCCTTATAATCTGAATGTCAAGATATGCAATACTATTTTTGCTACTTTCATATGTGAACTTTATATGGGGATCACAATTAATAAGCCAGAACATAAACTCATGTAATTGTTGTTCAGTGCCTGACCAAAGCAAAAAGATGTCATCAATGTATCGCAGCCAAGCTTTTATTTGCATAGCTTGTGGGGCCTGGGGCATCCATTTTTCTTCAAAGTAGCCCATATATAAATTGGCCACAGACGGGGCACACGTAGTCCCCATGGCAACACCTGCCAATTGATGGTATAACTGCCCTTCAAAAATGAAAAAATTTTTATATAATGCCAACTGGGCTACCTGTGTCAAAAACTCTACGAGCTTTGAACTTAGATCTCCCCTGTCACAAAGTGTTTTGTTGACTATATTTATTGCCTCTTGCTGCGGTATACTTGTATACAACGATTGTACATCTAAAGTAACCAAAAGTATTGCTTCATCCCTCGCCCAATCAGTTAACCGTTCTAAACTATTTAAGAAATGAGTGGTATCCCTGAGATAAGATGGAATTTTAATCAATAGAGGCCTTAGGAATGAATCCAAATAAGTGGACAATGGTTCTAGCAATGTGCCCCTGGTGGACACTATAGGGCGGCCTGGCGGCTGTTGAAGACATTTGTAGATTTTAGGAACCGTGTAAAATTTGGCAAATGTTGGAGATGGAACATTCAGATATCTATACTCTTTTTTTGAGATCAATTTATCTGTTAACGCTCTAGTTGTTAATGCTTTGATGTGTGATTGTAACTCACTACTGGGGTCTGTCTGTAACAATGCATATGTCTTAGAATCATTCAATTGTTTTCGTGCTTCTTCTAAATAATAATCTCGGTCTAGGACCACTACTGCTCCCCCTTTGTCCGCTCGCCGAACGACCAGATCTCCTCTGTTTTGGAGCTCCCTCAGTGCTTGACGTTCTGGAACTGGCAGCCGATGGTTCCTCGGGACTGATTTCATTTTTAATACATTACACAGGTACACTAAAAAAAATTTTTTTTAAACTGCCTCTAATGTTTCGATTGATTTTTACGTTTTTTGGTGCGCTGAATCCAAATCTGGTAACCAATTTGCTCCATCACGTACAGATTTTTTGCTACATTGGGTTAGCAGTTTGAGGTGAACGTTTCAGATTGAGTGCGATCGAGATAAAAGTTTCTTGGATGAATTCTTTATACTAATTGTTTAGTAGTTATTCAAATAAGAATAAAGAAAATTGTAACAAAGCAGCACATAAGAATAGAGTAATGTCAACAAAACACACTGTGATGGTAGCAAAATTGTCTGCACTTAAAACAGCCACATACATGTGCACAAACATTGAGCATATAAGAGCGAGGTTAGATACAAAGCAAAGCAAAGAAATGTGCAAAAAATGTTGTACAGGTATGTATGTAAGAATAGAAAACGCAAACCGCACCATTGCAATACATGAAGACAAACACCCGATGGTGTGAAAATAAAATTCTAATAAATGAGATCCGACACTGTGGTAATAACTAGCAAATTTTTATTTCAAAGTTTAGTAAAAACACGATATTTGTCAACACAGTTTAGATTTTAAAGTCATTCTTGGGTCAATCAATCTCCTGGTGGGCCCGTTTCTTCTTCCCCCGAATGCTTCTCTTGGTGTGCTGCTTGGCGTATTTTTCATCTGGGGTTTCCCGCAGCAGCAACCAGCAGAAATCAGCCATCATAGTGGTGTTCCATCTTCCTTGGTACCTTCTCTCTGCGTCCTTGATGTCCTGGTGAAACCTTTCACCTTGTTCTTCACTGTACGCCCCCAAGTTTTCGGGAAAGTAGTTCACATGGGAGTGCAAGAAATGGACTTTCAGGCTCATGTTACAGCCTTGTTCTTTGAAGGCATTGAGCATCCTGGCAACAATATCCTTATAGTTCTCATCCCGCCTGTTCCCCAAGAATTTGAGAACAACATCCTTGAAGGAATCCCAGGCTTCTTTTTCCTTCTCAGACATCGTTTCAGCGAATGCTCCATCTGAAATGAGTTTCCTTATATCAGGGCCAACAAACACTCCTTCCTTTAGCTTTGCTTCAGAAAGTCGGGGGAACTTTGAGCAAAGGTACCGAAAGCACTCACCATCTTTTGGAAGGGACTTGATGAATTGCTTAATGAGACCCAACTTAATGTGGAGAGGTGGTAATAGAATTTTATCATGAGGTACCAAGCTCTCATGAAGAACATTTTTCTCACCGGGTCTCAAATACTCCCGAATTGGCCAGTCTTTTTTCCCCCAGTGTAGGTCGCGGGCCCGGCTATCCCACAAGCAAAGGAAGCAGGGATATTGGGTGAAACCGGATTGCTGCCCTAATAGCATGGATAGAATTTTAAAGTCTCCACAAATCATCCACTTATGCTCATCATAACGAATCTTCTGAAGAATCAGGGCCAAATTCTCGTATTTTTCTTGGAGAATAACAGAGTGAGCAATAGGAACTGAAGCGAATGTGTTGCCATTATGAAGAAGAACACCTTTTATGCTGTCTTTTGACGAATCAATGAACAGCCGCCATTCAGCAGGATCATACTTGAGTTTAAACTTTTCCATCACTCCGTATATATCGTTGCAAAATACCAAATCTTCCTCTTTGCTGAAATACTTCAAAAATTGTGTCTCGCGGTTGCGGTACCAATAAAAAGTTGTTCCTGGTGACAATAGATTTTTCTGTTTAAGCCGAGAACCTAGCAGTTGGGCAGCATCTTTTGGGAGTCCTAAATCCCGGACTAAATCATTCAATTCAGCTTGAGAGAAAAGTTCAGGTTTCGGATCTGGTTCAGTTTCAAACTCGGAAGTACTGGACTCATCGGGAAAAGCCATCTGATGAGTCTCATCATGATCAGAACCGTCCACACAAATATGATCCAAAGATTTTGGTGGTTCAGGCACAGGTACTTCGTTGCTATGAGGCATAGGCCTAATTGCTGAGGGAAGGTTGGGGTAACTTATTACGTTCTTATTTTTTAAGTTGTATCCCTTCACAATGCAAGAGCAAAAATAGCAGTCACTGCTGTGGTCTCTTTGTTCACGCCACATCATAGGTATTCCGAAACGAAATGCTTGTTTTTTACCTTTCATCCATAAGCGTAGATCTTCCTCACATGTCTTGCACACTTTGTGAGGAGCCCACGGTTTGTCTTGATCGCCTAACTTCAAACTGAAATAGGCGAAATATACTTTTTTAATAAATGCAGAAATGTTCCTCTGCCGCTTTTTCACGGTATATTCCCCACAAATAAAACAAAAACTGTCCGGAGAGTTGACGCAACCTCTGGCTCTGTGAGCCATCACAAATACACAGCACTGCAAACTACAACTGTAGTGAACCACTTCGGAATAAAGCTGGATTACGACTGAGCAAACAAAAGGTAATAATGAACTTGCAAGAAACTGAAATTTGACAGGAACGTTCATGTCGCAACCACCGTGTTTGAGCGAGCGAACGAGGCGAGGCGAACAGGAAAGAACATGCGCCAGCGCGAGTACTGGATTTAGCCCCCCGCCTCCCAATTGTCCTGTTAATGTATAAAATGAATACAAAACACTCTAAAATATCATGAGGGAGTGTTTCTAGTTAGTTAACCATTACAACCTCTATTTTGGGCCAAGAAAATAAACTGCAGTCGGCTAAAAAGAAATTATGTGAACATTCCTTATATGGGTAAGAAATCTAATTTTGCAAGAAAACGTGACGTGATGGAACATTTTGGCTATTTTTCCTGGATTCAGCACCCCAAAATCTATAGGAATCAGTTGCAAAACTGGAGGCAGTGTTTTGGTAGTGTACCTGTGCAATATCTTTTAGTACTAGGTCCCTAAAGAGACCTATTGCCGGAGGAAGGGGACTAGGCGGAACCCAATGTGATGTTAAAGGTAATGGAATGCGATTCTCCAGGGCATCTGGGGTACTCCGTTCAGTACTAAATGATTTTGAAAAAAAGTAATCCTTTAGATGTAATTTACGTATTAATGCCTCTAGATCAATACGAAACTGGAATTCATCAAATTTAATATTCGGAACGAACGATAGTCCTCTCTCCAATAAATGTTTGGTCGCATTAGATAACTTCTTTCCTGAGATATTCACCACCAGATTATTCAGTCCTTCTTCCTCTGGGGTCTCTGCTTCACTCGTTCGGTGGGCTCTCTCTTTTCGGTTGTTTTTTTCTTTACTGTTTTGCCATTCTGTCGTTCTTCTAAAAAATGCTTTCCAGAGGATCTACTGGACTCAGAACTGTCATCCCCTTCAGTGGATTCTTCAAAATTCACATGCCGCGTTCCTTTTCTGGACTTCCGATTCTTTATTTATTTATTTAACACTCATTTATATACCGCATCTTCCAGCGATCAGTTGCGGTGTACAATTAACAACAATTAACAAAGCAAAGTTTGTTTTACATAGAACATAGAACATTTTAACTTTTTACATAGAACATCTTAACTTAACAAAGCAGAGAGTAAGAACTAAGCAGAATATTTCAACTAAAACAGTGTGAGTAATAATTTATCTAAACAGAATGTAATGTCTGTACAACGTAAGGCAGTGCATAACAGTTGCAACTATATACATGTGGAGGTATTAGGGCATATTAGAATGGAGTGTCATTTCGTCTAAGCTATGTATGTTGTCCGTTATAGTAGGGAGTATAAACTTGATGTGGGCAGGTTCCTGTTTAGCCTTTATCTAAGTCGAGTGGAGGGTTTTCTATGGTATTATAGTGTTTAGTGAATAGATACGTTTTTAATTTTTTCCGGAATTCCGTGATCTCTGTTAGTGATCGTAGTTCCTCTGGTAGTGAATTCCAGATGGTTGGAGCTATGTGAGAAAAGGCTCTATTGTTTGTTAATTTGTGAGTTTTTATGAATTCTTTTGGAATCTTTAGTTTATTTAATTGTCCTTTTCTATGAGTAGGCTTAGGTGGTTCTTTGCATATTAGATTACATAATGTCTTCGGAGCCATGTCATTTAAGGCTTTGAATGCAGTTATTATTGTTTTGTATATTATCCTGCTTTGTATTGGTAACCAGTGAAGGTATGCTAGTATCGGTGTTATGTGTTGGAGTGAGTTTATTTTTAATATAATTCTAGCTGTTGCATTTTGCGCTAGTTGAATTCTTTTGATGTTTTGTTTTGTTTTGAAATGCCCATAAGTATTAGGTTGGCGAAATCGAAGTGGGAAGTTATGGTAGCCTGTGTTATATTAATAAAATCTTGTATAAATACAAGGGGGCGTAGTTGTTTGAGGATTTTAAGTTTGAAGTAGATTTTCTTTATGGTATTTCTGATGTGGGTTTCCATTGTAAGGTGTGTATCTAAAATGACACCTAGGTATCTTATTTCGTTTTTTATTTTAATTTCTTGGTTTTGTAGTGTTATGTGGGTTGGAGGAATAAATGATTGGTTTTTTGTTACGATTAGGACTTCGGTTTTAGCATGGTTTATATGGAGGTTTTGAGTTTTTAGCCAAATTGTAATTTCGTTGTAGCAGTCTGATAGGAGTTGTATCGGTAGGTTAGGGATCGTAAAAGGTATGTACATCATAATGTCGTCCGCATAGAGGTGATATTGTACTCCAAATTTTTTAAAGATATTGCAGACCGGTTTTATGTAAATATTGAAAAGTAGGGCTGATAGTGCTGAACCTTGTGGTAAACCTATTTCTTGTTTGTATGTATTGGAGGTTTGATTACCTATTCTTACATTTTGTGTTCTGTTATTTAAATATGAGGTGAACCATTTATGTACGGTGGAGTTTATGCCTATCTGGCTTAGGTTGTTGAGCATTATTAAGTGATGCACACTATCAAAAGCTGCTGATATGTCAATGAAAAGGAGGATGAATGCCTGTTTATGATTGTCGATTCCTTTTAGGAGTGTATCGATTAATACTGTTAGAAGTGTTTCTACTCCGTGGCGGGGCCGGAATCCATATTGTTGTTCGTCAAGTGGGTAAGATGAGTCTATATATTCTTGTGTCTGTAATTGCACTACCTTTTCAATTATTTTGGCCAAAAATGGTATGCCAGAGATGGGCCTGTATGATGCTGGAGATGTTTTATCTAATTTGCAGTTCTTTAGGATTGGGCGTATTTGTGCATGTTTGAGCGAGGGTGGAAGGTATCCTTGGGTTAGAGAGAGGTTGACTATTGGGAGAATATAGGATAGTAGTGTTGGCAGTGTGTTTTTTATCCATGATACTGGGCATGGATCTAAATACGAAGTTGTGGTATTTAGTCCGGAGATGATAGTTTTTAATGACACTTTTGAAATGGGGTAAAAGTCTGACCATTCATCTACAGACTGGTAGGGAATGTTGATAGTTTCTAAGGACATAGTAGGTTTTTTTGATTTGTTTAGATAGTGATTAGCTAGGGTTTGTACTGAGATGTCAGTGATTTCGTTGCTAGAAGTTTGAGCGTTATTGGTTAGATTTCTGACAATGGAAAATAGCTCTCTAGGTCTATTATATGATTTTGCTAAGGTTGCTGCGTAGTAGTTTTTCTTTGTGCTGTCTATTGTTTCCTTATATTTTGTGAGATGGTTATTGTATATTTCCTTGTGTACAGACAACTTGGATTTCTGCCATTTCATTTCAGGTTTTCTTAGTTCTCTTTTCATTTGTCTTAGTGTGTTGTTAAACCATGGTGTACTATTCGTTTTGGTGTGTATGGTCTTTTTATTTGGTTGATTATTTTTAGCTGCATTGTTGATAGTATCATTCCAGTTGTTAACAGCATCATCCTTTCTTATTCATCATCATTCTTATTCATCCACGGGTATACATATCCCGTGGAATAGTCAGCCCCGTCTCTTTTCAACTTCTCCAGCAATATTAAAGCTACTGAAATGCAGGGGACATGGGGAAAAGAAGAAGCGCTCTGGATTGCGTTGGAAAGAGGAGATGGCACTGTCATCCATATTTCTGTAGTCTACAGACCTCCGACTCAAATTGAAGAGAGAGATAACAAATTGATTAAAGATATTGCCAAGATAGCAACAAAGGGGGAAGCGATCATATTGGGTGACTTTAATCTACCTGATGTGGATTGGATTACTCCTTCTGCACATCTGGAAAGAAGCAAAAAAATTGTGGATGCTCTCCAAGATGCATTATTTAGACAAATGGTGATGGAACCAACCAGGGAAAGCTCAACAATGGATGTAGTGCTCACCAACGGTGATAGTGTGTCGAATGTCTGCATGAGTGCCCCTGTGAGCAACAGCGACCATCACACGGTGTGGTTTGAGATAAAAGCCATGGTACAGGCCAATCATAGCAAGCTCAAAGTCCTAAACTTCAAATACACTGACTTCAATAAAATGGCAGAGTACTTAAAGGAGGAGATGACGGGGTGGAAGGAGATAAAGGAAGTGGAATTGCAATGCGCTAAACTAAAGAAGCCAATAAAAGGGGCAACAGATAAATATGTAAGAAAAGTAAATAAAACAAGAGGAGAAGGAAACCTATTTGGTTTTCCAAAGAGGTGGCTGCTCAAATAAAGGCAAAAACCACAACTTTCGCAAAATTCAAAAGCTTGCAAACAGAAGAACACAGAAATGAATACAGGATCCAACTCAAAGAGTCTAAAAGAGTAATAAGGATAGCAAAATCAAAGGCAGAGGAAAGGATGGCTAAAGATGTTAAGGGTAGCAACAAAACTTTCTTCAGGTATATTCGGGAAAGGAAGAAGATCAGAGTTGGAATTGCAGGACTCAAAAGTGCTGGGAAAGGACTCGTGGAAAGTCACACTGAAAAAGCAAAATTGCTAAACAAATACTTTTGCTCTGTTTTTACTAAAGAAGATCCTGGAGATGGACCAGCTGTGACTCCCAAATATAAAAATGGGAATGAAGTAGATACCACACCATTCACAGAAGACGAGGTGTTAGAACAACTTGCTAAACTGAAAGTGGACAAAGCCATGGGACCGGATGGGATACATCCCAGGATACTGAAAAAGCTCAGAGAGGTTCTTGCAGGACCGTTAAAGGATGTCTTCAACAGATCCTTGGAAACAGGAGAGGTTCCTCAGGACTGGAGAATGGCTGATGTCATACCTCTACACAAAAGTGGTGACAGGGAAGAAGTGTCAAACTATAGGCCCATGAGTCTTACCTTGGTGGCGGAAAAAGTAATGGAGGCGCTCCTGAAAGAGCGAATAGTGAACTTTCTCAAAATCAACAGGATGCAAGATCCGAGGCAACATGGTTTTACTGAAGGACGGTCTTGCCAAACAAATCTGATTGAGTTCTTTGACTGGGTGACCAAGGAACTAGATCAGGGGCATGCGATGGATGTCATCTACCTGGATTTCAGCAAAGCCTTTGATACTGTTCCTCATAGGAGGCTTGTCAACAAACTCAGTAGCTTGGGGATGGGTCCCAAGAGGGTAAACTGGATTCGAAATTGGTTGACTGACAGACGACAGAAGGTGATTGTACATGGAGCTCACTCGGATGAGAGGAAGGTGATTAGCGGGGTGCCCCAGGGTTTGATCCTGGGCCCGGCACTGTTCAATGTATTTGTGAGTGATATTGCTGAAGGACTGAATGGAAAAGTCTGTCTTTTTGCAGACGACACAAAAATTTGCAACAGAGTGGACTCCCCCGAGGGAGTGGTTAACATGAGGAAAGATCTACAAAAGCTGGAAGACTGCTCTAATGCTTGGCAACTACGATTTAATGCGAAAAAGCACAGTGTCATGCACTTGGGTAGCATAAATCCAAGGGAAATGTATGCGATAGGGGGCGAGAGGTTGGTATGCACGGTTCAGGAGAAAGAACTTGGTGTGATTATCTCTGATGATCTCAAGGTGGCAAAACAGTGCGACAAGGCGGTGGCAAAAGCCAGGAGGATGTTGGGCTGCATACAAAGAGGGATTACCAGCAGAAAGGAAGAGGTACTTATGCCACTGTATAAGTCACTGGTGAGGCCTCACTTGGAATACTGTGTTCAGTTTTGGAGACCGTATCTTGCAAAAGATGTAAAAAGACTGGAAACTGTTCAGAGGAAAGCGACCAAAATGATTTGGAGCCTGCGTCAGAAGCCTTATGAGAAGAGACTTGAAGACCTAAATATGTACACTTTGGAGGAGAGGAGGGACAGGGGAGATATGATTCAGACCTTTAAATGCTTAAAGAGAAATGATGAACAAACAAACCTCTTCCAAAGATGGGGAAGCTGTAAAACTAGAGGGCATAACATGAAGCTGCAAGGTGGTAAATTGAAAGGCAATGTTAGAAAATATTTTTTCACTGAAAGGGTGGTGGATGCTTGGAATGCCCTCCCGATGGAAGTGGTGGGGGCAAACACGGTGACGGAATTCAAAAAGGCATGGGACAAACACAGTGGATCCCTTTACAGCAATAGGATAAAAACAAGATAAACGGTACCATCTAACTTCTGAACCATATAACGTCTCAACAAATAGGGGTGTCCTACATGGAGTGGTGGGTTTACCCCTAAACAAAGACATGGGGAGGGGTGGCCTGCACCGAGCAACAGGTGCACCTACTCTTGCCATCTTGCTGGGCAGACTAGATGGACCATGCTGGTCTTTATCTGCCGTCATTTACTATGTTACTATGTTACCTCTGTGGCATAAATGTTCAGGGGGAGAGCCTCTTTCAAATGAAAGCAAGTTCTGCTACGAGGGGACATGGGATGAGGGTGAAGGGGGATAGATTCAGGAGTGATATGCGGAAATATTTCTTTATGGAAAGAGTGCTGGATCTGTGGAATAGTCTCCCAATGGAGGTGGTAGAGATGAGGACAGTAACTGAATTCAAAAAAAGCATGTGACAAACAGAGGATCTCTAAAGGAAAAAAAGGGGACTGTTGTAGTTGTTGATATGGAAGGACAGACTAGATTTATTTATTTATATTCTCTTATATACCGCGCTATTCTGCATCAGTGCGGTTTACATTGAACAAACTGAAATTACATTGAACAGGGCATTATAACTTGGAGATAACTATTTTACAGGGAACATGGGCTATGGAGGGTTAAGTGGCTTGCCCAAGACCACAAGGAGCACCTGTGGGACTAGAAACCCCAGTCCTTCCGGCCCAAGGTTGCTGTCCTCTAGTGGGATTTTAACCCCTGACTTTCCGGCCTGAAGTACCTTGCCCCAACCACTAGGCCACTCCTCCACTCCAGGCCATGTGGTCTTTTTCCGTCGTCATATTTCTATGTTTCTATGTCACCCAGTCAACTCAATCAAATTTGTTTGGCACGATCGTCCTTTGGTAAAACCATGTTGCCTCGAATCATACAACACATTATTTTTTTGAAAGTCCAGTATTCTTTCTTTTTGTAGCACCTCCATTACTTTTTCTGCCACTATAGTTTGTCATCTCTTTCCTATTACTACTTTTGTGAAGAGGTACTACATCAGCCATTCCCCAATCCTTTGGAAACTCTCCCGTCTTCAAGGATCTATTAAAAGTATCCTTCAAAGGCCCTACCAAAATCTCTCTGAGCCCTTTTAGTATCCTGAGATGTGTCCCATCCATTCCCATGGCCTAGTCCACTTTCAGTTTTGCAAACTGTTCAAAAACATCATCTTCTGTGAATGGTATGGTGTCTATTCCATTCCCATCTTTACATTTGTCAATCATATGTGGTCCTTCTCCAGGATTTTCTTTCATGAATACAGAAGAGAAGTATTTGTTTAGAATTTTCGCTTTTTTGATGTTACTTTCCACGAATCTGTCCTCAGCACTTTGGAGTCTTGTAGTTCTACCTCTGGTCTTCCTCTTCTCCCGAAAATACTTGAAAAAAGTTTTGACTCCACACTTCACATATTTAGCCATCAAGAGTGCATCTCAGGAAGGGACTCAAGAATCGGTATGCATTACTTTCAGGGTGTTTAGAGTTGCTAGGACTCATCATCAATTACCCCAAGTCCAATCTGAGCATATCAATTGGAATTCATAGGAGGTCTGCTAGACACGACTCGGGGGGAAGGCTTTCTTCCACAAGACAGAATTGCCAGGTTGGTTGTCATTGTGGAAGATGTTCAAAAGAGTAAGCAGATATCAGCAAGAAACATGTTGAGAATGTTGGATCATGTGTAACACTCTTGCCACATCTCAGGGGATCATGAGCACACAGTGGATGCAGGCCACTTACAGACGTTGTGATGTCTTTTCTGTCATGGACCTTCTCTAAGACTCTTTGATGGATCATTCCAATTTGGCCAAAAGAATACCCTTCCAATTTCCTCCCAATCAAAAAGTACTCATGACAGCCTCCATCAGATCAATTTTGTGAAACTGAGAACAATTTTGGATGCATTAAGGGCTATAGGACATCAGTTGACCAATCAAATTATGATGATCCAGACAGATAATCAAGTAGCTTTGTTCTACATCAACAAACATAAATGAACAGGATTGTATCTCTAGTGTTGGGAGATGGTGAGGAAGGACTTTCTATATGTGTATCCTTCCATACCTCTCACTGCAAAAACTCTCTGGAAATTCAAAAGTGACAGAACGATCATGATCCTCATCATGCCCTATTGGCCCCAGCAGCCCATGGTTCCCTCTCCTGGATCTATTGATCAGTGGGCCCATTCAGTTAGGCTGTTTACAAACCCTAATCTCACAGGATCAGGGACACTCTTGCATCCTAATATCAAGCCCCTAGCCCTTATGGTTTGGATGTTGAGGGGCTAACTCTATTCTGTTTGAATCTGCCAATTAGCATGACCAAAGTCCCTTTGGCTTCCAGGAGAGATTTCACTAGGAGATCATACAATTTCAAATGTGAGAGGTTTGCTTTCTAGTGTAAGGGAAAGACCATAGAAACTTTCAACGGTCCCACACACAGATTGCTTGAATACATTCCATATTTGTCAATCTGATTTGAAAACCAACTCCATAAGGATACACCTCAGTACAACTGGTTCTTCTCCGGGAACAAGCAGAAAGTTCATCCTCACATATAAATGATGTCGGCATCGACAGAGCCCACATGGATTCACTCCCCAGCTTTCAAAGAAAGCCTTTGGGAATTAGACCGTGCATGCACGATCATCATCCCGCCCAAGGGTGCCATCTTACCTTAGTCTTCTTTTTTCCTGCGGAGCCCTGCAGACGTCCTGTTTGTCATACCTGGTAAAAGTCAATTTTGCTACCCCTTTTAGCTTTTTAGCACTCCTTTTTACTGGTTGGTTCCCTATCACCTTCTCGCCACTCGATTCCGCCTTCACCTCAGCATCATGTTTTTCTCAGGTTCTTTTTTTTTTCTTGAGGTGCGCGGATCTTCTCTCGTGTCCTCTGTGACCAAGACATCCAAGTGATCTTGTGGGTGCTGTCTTCCCTATGTCTTCGGTCAGTGGTTTTAAGCAATGTGGCAAATGCCCCTGTACCATGTCCAGAATGGACCCCCACAGTTGTTGTATCAAGTGACTCAGTGCGGATCACGATGACTCCATTTGCCTGCTCTGTCTGCAGATGTTGAGCAAGAGCTGGAGGAATTGTGAAAAGCAGTGGGGGGAGCTGTTTGGTTTGAAGGCCACTGCCGCGGGGCAGGCATCATATGGAATCGCTGCTCTCGGAGACTGCATCTGACGATTTGGTGTTGCGCGAACATATCAATCCGAGCCCTGAAGTTGTGGAGCCCTGGACCGGGGATCATCCTTGGAAGAATTCCCCTATGGGTCCAAGACATCGTCGAAGTCTGATCCCGGTACCTGGCCTCTGAGTCCTCGACCCAATGCCAAGGGTGATGGCTGGGAGCGACCCTTGAAGCTGCTCCAGTGGGAACAGACTCCCACCGCATTGAGGGATTGGGCTCAGTCCTCCAACGCAATCATCAGCATTTCCTTTTCAAGGGACTAGAGTCTGAGCTCAATGCCCTCGATACCCGAACTGGTCGTGGCGGAGCCCACTGGCATTCAGGATGGCGGCCTTGGAATGCAACTTCAATGCTTTCTTCGAGATGCAGCAGGGCCTGATGCCCTGAACCTCCAGGTCGTTAGTGCCGACAACGGGACCCTCCATCGTGAGGACCTCCTTAGAGGATGTCCAGCCAGTGCTGAAATGATTCATGCACTTGGAGCCACATTGGTCAGCCTCCCACTCAAGGCGCAACTTGCCCCCAAGCAACTTGGGGTTGGCATGCCAGGCACCTCGTTCTCCTCCAGTGCCAGCAGCTCATTGTCCCGATGACCGTCCGGATCTCAGGGTCTCATCCGGCTCAAAGTTGGGCTGGGAGACTGATGACGAGTCTCCCAAAACCATGTTGCATAGGGATGTTCCCTATGAACCATCTCCCCCTCAAGAGTGTTAGAGGTCCCCGCCTGAGGACCTCGCATTCCTCAACTTTGTCTGGGGAATGTCAAGGGCCCTGGCATTCATGGCGGAACCGGAGGACGAACCTCATGCCAAGGACTTAGAGATCCTGTAGAAGGAGGCACTGACAGTGCCAATTCCCCCCATCCTGGGACACTTGCCGTTCAGGATGTGGGAGAGCTTGGTGACGGTGCCAACAGTGAGCCACTGACTTGATTCCCAGTATCGAGTTGGAAAGAGCCCTGACTTTCAGAAGACACAGCTGCCTCACAACTCCATGATGGTGGAGTTGGCCATATGTTGAATAAAGAGTCAGAAGACGCACTCCTCGGTGCCCCCTTAGGGAGGCCCGCACCATGGATGGCTTTGACAGAAAGTGCTACCAGGGCTCGATGCTCATGGCCCGCATCCAGGCTTACCAGTTGTATATAGGCATGTACCTGAGGGATTTGGCAAAAGAGCTTGCTGGGTTCTCAGCTGGGCTGGCAGATGAATCTCTCAAGCGCTTCCGGACCCTCGTCTCCTCAGTCAAGGAATACTCCAAATTCCAGGCTCGTGTGGCCTTTGATGGCTTTGATCCATGGCTCATATAGCTGCTGTGGGCATCAGTGCCCACCACCTGGTTTAGTTATAGTCCTCAGACTTGGAGCAATGGGTGCAGGATACACTGGCTGATGTCCCCTGCCAAGGACAGAACCTCTTTGGCAAATCCATGACCAACAAAACGGCGAGTTGGAGTCAGAGTTCATGACTAGGACTAGGCTATCCCAGAAGATGGCTGAACCCCTGGTGTTGCATGGGTAGTGAACCCATCCCTCTGCCCGTGTCTTGTATCTCTTGCCCAGTTTGAATGCTCTGGTAGCAGCTTATACATGCATAGCCAAAATGAATTTTCGTCAGTTCAGTAACCGGTTAAAACCCTGGCATAGAGCTACATGTTTTTGGCCTATATATGTGCCCAGACACTGACATAGAATATCGGTGGTCCACTTGTAAGCGGATACCAAACAAGACTACGCCCTGTAACGCCCTCGCACATACACGGTTATGCTACTGTGCCTTGCAGTAATATCCGGTCATGCTCGTGCTCCTTGAGATCAGGTTTACCTGCACTTGCGAGTTTTAGGTGGATTTCAGCTGGATTTGCCTGTCCATCGGTCGCCTAACATTTCCAATATTGGGCCATATGTTTTAAAAGCTAAATTTGTTGTGATTCTAATCTTGCTCTTCTTAGAGTCTGCTTTATCAATAGAAATACTAGTTTGAGGTGGCCTGCACAGGATTCTTAAAGCATGACATCACCACAAACCTGACATGCTCAGTCTCCATCTGCTGGCAATGGGAGATAACCCACATGTCTGGACTGGATTGGAGGGACTCAAGGAAAGCAAATTAATAGGTAAGGCCTAATTTATCCATTCCAAGTGCATCACTCTGCGCGTCTTATTAAATCTTAACTGCTTGGTTGCATAGGGAAATGAATAATCATCAGGAATAAAGGAGATGTTGTCTTTGTAGAAGTCTTTGTTATATATATAGTTCTGGAAACTGCATCTTCAAAAAGATATAAATTAAATGGTCTTGATCCATAGGACAGCTACTAAAATGATCACTAGTTTTCATCATAAAGTATATGGGGACAGATTTAAGGATCTGAATGTGCACTCTGGATTAAAAGTAATATAGGGTGAGATATGATAGAAACTTTTAAATGCCTAAATACATGCAGAGGCCGACCTCTTAACAGAAAAGAGGCTCTGTAATTAAGAATGATGGGATAAGGATGAAAGGGAGTAGACTCAAAAGTAATCTGTGGAAATATTTCTTTAGAGAACTGGTGGTAGATGCATGGAATAGCCTCAGTGGAGGTGGTGGAGACAAGAACAATATTTGAATTCAAGAAAGCAAGGAGAAAGCGAGAGGATCTTTGAGGAAGAGCAAGGGTTTATAGAAATGAGCAGTTGGTATACTTTAGATGGGCAGAATGGATATGCATTGTGATCTTTGCCATCATGTTCTATGTTTCTGTGAAATTGAATATTTATATTTTTTAGAAGGAGGGGCATGCTCAGAATGATTTTATTTTTTTAAACTATATTTTTATCTGTTTGAATTCACAGACCTCACTGGATACTGAGACCACCTTACCCACACGTGCTTCTATTGTTATGATTACCAGTGCAGAAGAACTAAAGAAGAAATCATTAATCCTAGCAGAGGAAATGACCTCACAAAATCTTTTTGATGAGGATTACCCAAACCATGAAGTGACTATGAGTGAAACAGTTTGCAAGCTAAAAGATCAGAGTCTGTTAAATAGTGAGTTGGATACTGGGAGATCACCAGAGCTCCCAAGCATGATTGCCATGAAGACATCAGCTGGACAGAACTTACTACATAGGGATGATGGTGAACTAAAAGTTGCTGATTTGCTGAGACCACTCAATGATATAGAAAGTCCAGGAGACTTATCAGCATTGACTGATATATTCACATGCCAGAGTGATGTTCCATCTATACATTCATCAGCAAATAAGAAAAGCAGTACTTTACCACCTGAACTTGTGACAGCCTTAAATGCCTTGCCACAATTTGTTCAAGAGCCTCTTTCACAAATGAAAACTAATGCAGTGTTGAAGAACACTACAGAGGAGAGGACAGAACATTTGAAACAAATGTCTAGCCTTTTTCAGATGGATGAAGACTGTACACAAATAACTGAAATAACTTTAGATCCACGATTTCCTGACCAGCAAGATGAACAATTACAGGAGCTGACAGAGTCTCAGTTTTGGGATA
The DNA here is from genome assembly GCA_033557465.1 of Ichthyophis bannanicus. NCBI lineage: Eukaryota > Metazoa > Chordata > Amphibia > Gymnophiona > Ichthyophiidae > Ichthyophis > Ichthyophis bannanicus. Next base: position 342,680,099 of record CM066032.1, read on the forward strand.
AACCAGATAATCAAGTGTGTAATAAGCTCTTATAACTTATGCAGTTTAAATGATCTAAATGTTTTGAATGAAAAAAAAACCAGAGAAACTTTAATAAAATGTCCTTATCATTCTGCTAGATCAGTCCAAATCTCCTTTGCCAGCAGGTGGAGGCAGACAAGCAACTTTCAGTGATATCATCACTAGATATATCTGCTGGTACAGTAGTGAGAGAAGCCAGTAGTTGTCTTCCTCCAGCAGGTGGCAAAATGTGTGGACTGCTGCAGCAGTGCAGATAGGCCTGTCTTCCCATGCCCAGTCTTGTAACCTGTCCGATAGGCCCAACTTTGCTTGGAGCTTGGGTATGCCCCTGTCTCTTAAAGCCGACAACAGACCTGTGCTCAGTGCAGTTTCCCATAGGTTTCAGCATTGGTAGGCCGGAGAGTGGACAGGAGGACTACACAGTGCCTCTGGGGGGGGGGGGGGGTGAGATAAAAATTTGGGCCTATGCCTCCCCCCATCTCTCTTGCTGTTCTATATCTGCTTGCTAATTTTGTCTTTATATATTTTTTCCTATCGCCTTTTTTTCTCTATTGATTTCCATGTGGCCGTATTTGTCTCTCTGCTGCTTACAATAAAGCTGCTCTGAATGTAAAAAAAACAACAACAAACAAACCCAAGAAGATTCTTTGGCAGCTAGATTTCTCATGTTGAGTCCTTGCACAATGCTAGTAGGATGTCCTCCATCATCCGGGAGAGGTGGAGGTGCACTATGGCTAGCCGTTCAGTATTCATGCCATCAGGGCGAGGGACTAGAGGTTGGGATGGAGAAGGGTCCCATCCTCCTGTGATAGCAAGTCTGGGTCCTGGCCCCAGAGGTATTGGGGCCACTCGGGACAGCTGCAGTATCTGAAGGAACCATGGCTGCTGAGGCCACCAAGGGGCAATGAGAATTATGGAAGCCTGGTCTGATTGAACCTTGAGCAAGATTGTGGAAACCAGACGAGTATGCGGGTATGCATACAGCAGGCTCCCAGACCAAGACAGGATAAAGGCGTCCGCCGCCATTTATTCTTGGGCCGGCCTCTGGAAGAGAAGCACAGCATCTGTGCGTTCTCAGAGCTGGTGAAGAGATCCAACGTTGGGGTCCCCCAACGTTGAGAGATGGAGCTGGCCATCACTGGGTTGAGGCGCCATTTGTGGGATTGAAGGACTCTGCTGAGTTGATCTGTGAGTAGATTGTCCTGGCTCGGCAGGTAGACTGCCCGGAGAACCATGCTCTTCTCCGCAGCGAAGGCTACAAGCAAACAGCCTCCCAACAGAGGAGGTACAAGCCCATTCCCCCCCTGCTTGTTGATGTAAAACATTGCTGCTTGGTTGTCCACTGTTGGAAACAGGATACTGGGCTTGATGGACCTTGGTCTGACCCAGAATGGCATATCTTATGTTCTTATGTCCATCTGAATGAGGACAACTTGGCCTGCCAGGTGGGAATGGAACACCCAAAGGGCGTTTGTCACAGCTCTGGGTTCTAGGAGGTTAATCTGGAGGGCACTTTCCTCCCAAGTCCAGGCGCTCTGCAACTGTACACCATCACAGTGGGCTCCCCAGCTGAGCTTGGAGGTGTCCATGGTCAGAACGAGTTGTGCGGAGGGGTCTGGAAGAGTAGGCCAGCCATGAGATTCTGTCGGCTCTGCCATCAGGCAAGAGAGGCCATCAGAGGCTAGGTGATCCAGACAATCCTCCAGTCGGCCCGTGGCCTGAGTCCATTGAGAGCTGAGGGTCCACTGGACCTGTCGCATCCGAAGATGGGCCTGTGATGTTACATGAACCATCGAGGCCATGTGCCCAAATAGGCGCAGCAGGAGATAGGCAGAAGGTGATGATTGACCCTGTACCTCTCTTGCAATGGTTGTCAGATACTGATCCCAGTATAGAGGAAGGAAGGTTCTGGCCTGGGTCACATCCAGAAGGACTTCTATGAACTCCAGGTGCTGGATCAGGAGCAGATGCAACATTGGGAAGTTGATCACGAACCCCAGATGTTGCAGCATCCTTATGGTGTGGCGGGCCACATGACATACCCCCTCAGTCGTCTAGATAGGGGAAGACGAAGACTCCCAGTAAGCAGAAGTGAGCGGCGACTACTGCCAGGCACTTGGTGAACACCCTGGGGACTGAGGAGAGGCAGAAGGGCGGCACCCTGTACTGGTAGTGTCAACCTCCGATGACAAAGCGGAGGTACCGACAATGCTGGGGATGGATCAGGATGTGGATATAGGCATCTTTGAGATCCAAGGAGAATAGCCAATCTCCCCGCAGGAGGTAGAGCAGAAATGTTCCAAGGGATAGCATCTTGAATTTCTCCTTGATCAGAAAGCAGTTTAAGTCCTGCAGAACCAGGATGGGCTAAAAGCTACCTGTCATTTTTGGGACGATGAAGTACTGGGAGTAGAACCCTGTGCCCCAGAGGGCCTGAGGCACTGGTTGTACCGCCCGATCCTCGAGTTGTTGTTGTTAAGTGCCGTCGAGTCGGAGTCGACTCATGGCGACCCTCTGGATAGCTATCCTAAATTGTGTTCGGTTTTCAGTCAGGCGGCGCATTGTTGACAGACTGGTACCCGCAGCTGCTGTTATTGTATCGATCCATCTCATTGCTGGCCTTCCTCTTTTGCGTTGACCTTCTATCTTGCCAAGCATGATGTCTTTCTCTAAAGATCTCTCTCTTCGCATGATGTGTCCAAAGTATGAAAGTCAAAGTCTTGTCATCTGAGCTTCTAAAGAAAGCTTAGCTTTGATCTTCTCTAGTACCGACGATCCTCGAGTAGGAACTCAAATTCCATCTTCAGGAGCTTGGAAGCTTGATGCCATCTTTGGTGTCTTGTCTGCACCCCCCCCCTCCCCTTTTTCTTCCCCCACCGGTAGGTTCTGTGACCTTATCTACCTCTTTACACCTGAAATTTCTCCAGAAATACAGGCCTGGATCTCTATCTGCTTATCAGACATTGCTGCCTGGTTGTCTCACTGCTGTTTGAAATTGAACATAGTTGAACATGGCCAAAACTGAGCTCCTTATCTTTCTCCTAAACTCACCTCCTCCCTTCTCTATTTCTGTGGATAACATTACATGCCTTTATTTATTTAACAGTTTTTTAATACCACTTTATCATTTCAATCAAAGCAGTTTACATTGTAACTTAAACTTGGTAAACGTACATTAAACAGAGACATTAATAACTTGGATTTTTCTGAGCAATGGAGAGTTAAGTGACTTGTCCAAGGCCACTCCTCCATGTTTCCTCAGCTCGCAACCTTGGTGTCATCTTTGACTCTACTCTTTCTCTGCACACAACCAACAAATAACTGTCGCTTCTTTCTCTAATAACATCAGCAGAATTAATGCCTTCCTTTCTACCACACACTAAGACCCTTATTCACTCTCTTGTCGCCTACCATTTTGACTATTGTAACCTGCCCTTGCTGGTCTCCCTCTGAATCATCTCTTTTCCCTTCAATCTGTTCAAAACTCAGCTGCATGGCTTATCTTTCACCAGTGTTGCTATGCTCATGTAACCCCTCTTCTCAAGTCACTTCACTGGCTTCCTATCCATTTCCGCATCCAGTTCAAACTTCTCCTACTGACCTACAAGTGCATTCAATCTACAGCTCTTCAGTACCTTTCCTCTCTTATCTCACTCTATACCCCTCTTTGGGAACTCCGCTCCTTTGGCAGATCCCTTTTATCTGTGCCCTTCTCTGCCGCTGCAAACTCTAAACTTCATTCATTCCACCCTGCTGCTCTGTATGCCTGGAACAAACTACCTGAGTCAGTGCATTGGGCTCCATCTCTAGCCCTATTCAAATCCAGGCTGAAAACCTACCTCTTTGAGGCTGCTTTTGAATCCTGATGCTCCTCCCTTGTTCACTATTTGTGTATCTTACCATACTCTAGTCCCCAGTTTTGTGATTTTTTTTGCCTTGATTAGACTGTAAGCTCTGATGAACAAGGACTATGTCTTACATCTATATGTACAGCACTGTGTATGCCTTGTAGCGCTATACAAATGATTAGTAGCAGTAGTAGTAATTTACAGTGCCATGGTCACTGTTCAAGGAGGGTCTCTGAAGGGTTTCTGGGGACTCGAGGCTTCTTCTTTCAAATGGCTTGCACTGTACTTACTGAAACAGCTCACAGGATGTTCTTAGTCCTTGCTAGCTATTTGGCAGCTCCCTCAGAAGGGATCAGAGACCCAGGCTACCCCTACAGGAGGTCTGGAGCTCTCGCACCTCTGTCTGTACAGGCTGAGGAGTTAAGCACCCATGCTGTGCCTTTTTCTCTGGGACCAAGCAGGAATGAAATCCTCACATATGAGTGATGTCACCAATGGAGCCCATGCTGGAGCACTCCCCAGCTTCCATAGGAAAAACTTTTGGGTGGCTCACCACACATGAATGCCTGTCTTCCCACTTGAAGGAGCCATCTTACCTCAGTCTTCTTTTTTCCATGGACCCCTTCAGATGTTTGTCTGCCTCCAGAAAATTGTGAGAACTCTCAGTTATTTTTTCTTGTTTTCATGAGTTTTCGATATTGTCTTTGTCTTCCTGCCATTTGTGGGAGCGTTGGGGCCATGGTGCCGTACTTTTTTCTTTTTGATTTTCTGGTACTTTTTTCTTTTTGATTTTTTCAGCACACAGGATTTTTCGCTTCCTTGGTCGGCTGGGATGTTGGAGTCCTTTGATTTGGCAGAAGCCGTCTTCTCCAATATGTCAAAGCCGACCAATGTCTTTAAAAAATGCACCTGGTGTGTCAGCACCATTTTGGTGATGGACTGCGATAACTGATGCTTAAAGTGCCTCAGGCCCGACCACGAGCCCTCCACCTGCACATTATGTCTGCAGATGGCTCACAAAGGACACAAGAATCAAGAGAAACAGCATAAATCTCTGTTTGGGTGATCTGAGTTGGTGGCATCAGTGTTAATGGCATCAGTGCTGAGAACCTCGAGTGCTTCCGGAGACACTTTGGCTCCTGATATGGAGTCCCTGATGAGAGAGCTAGCATTGAAAACTGTATCTGCTGCCCCAGCTCCAGCTGTATCAGAGACAGCGCTCTTGGCTGAGTGCATGCAGGCCTTGGAGAGGAGCCTGGCTAACTTCCTTGCTTTACGGGCTGTGAGGCCCCCAATACCCTCTGGTGCTTCAATGCCGCCGCCGGCCCCACAGACCATGATGGTCCTGCCAATGGTGGTGCAGCCTATTCTTGAAACCCACACCTTCCCCGATGGGGAAGGGGACTCAGGGAGGTGCTCTGACTTGCTGCTGGCGCTGATGATCATCTCCCCTACAAGTGCCTCTGGGTCAGAGGACTCTCAGTGGAGGCACCAGGAGCCTTGGACTCCATCCACCCCTCCAACTTCAGGAGGAGGTGCATCGGCACTTTGATTTTCTTACCGACTTGGATTCCGAGGGACGGGAGACCGAGGAGTCGTCTCCGGTCTCAGATCGACACAGGGACATCCCATCCGATTTCTCGCCACTCTAAGAATGCTGCAAGTCTCCACCTGAGGACATCTTATTTCATGAGTTTGTCCAGGACATGGCAAAAGCCCTCCTTCACCATTGAGGCCGAGGAGGAACCAAGGGCAGGGGAACTGGAGATATTGCAATACCCTTCACCATCGATGGAGGCAATCACCATATCAGTGCATTGTGTTCTCAAGTGGCTCCTCTTCAGGATGTGGGAGATCCCACTCAGGGTGCTCCCCATTCTCCAGGAACAATCAGGAAGTCATTCCTCACTTATGGGTGACGTCGGCACTGACGGAGCTTGCGTGGAGCAATTTCACAGCTTTCAGAGAAAGTCTTTGGGATTGCTACCACGCATGAACGGTCCTCTTCCCACCCAAGGGTGCCATCTTGCTCAGTCTCCCTTTTTCCGTAGAGCCCTTCGGACGCATGTCCTCATCCCCCAGAAAAAGTTTCATTTTCCTCGCCTTAACAGGCTCTCTCTTTTCTGGTTGCACCGGTCCTCTTTCCGTCCTTTCCCCTGCTCTACTTCAGAGCTTTTGGGGATACACATTTTTCCTAAATTTTTTGTTTTGGGCGTGCCCTTTTTTCTCTCCAACCACTGGCTGCGTGAGTCTTCGACCTTGCAGGGGCCATTTTTGCCCCCATGACCACCGGATTTAAAAAATGCAATAAATGCTCTAGGAACATGTTGCTTACGGACACTCTTAACTGTTGTCTGCGATGCCTGGGAGCCGACCATGACCCAGAGCTCTGTTCCCTCTGTAAGAAAATGTCCTCTAAGGCCCTGCTGAGTTGTAAGCAGAAGTCCGAAGATATTTTCCGGAAGGCCGCCTCGGAGTCTCTGGTGGCGTCCTCAGTCATCTCTCCTCAAGTGGATTCTCCCACTGCGGCCCCACGTTCTCGGCGGCACTCCAACCAGGGGTCCCCCAAGGTAGAACGATGCAAAAAGAAGAAGGCCTCAAAGTCGCTGTCCGAGAGCGCTCTCGTGCCCAGTCGTTTAGTCCTCTTCAGCATTCCCGAGAGTTGGACAAGGAGCAGCACCGCAAGGTACCTCGTAGGGAAACTGAGGCCTCCGGCGAAGGCGCCCAGTCTCCTGAGGGTCATCCCGGTGAGGACCCCCTCTCTTCCTCAATGCCCGATCCGGTGACCCCGGTATCAGTGTCCCAGGGCCCCACGCCCACATGGGAGCCCCTTATGCTGGCGTTTGAACGCAGCATTTCTGCATTCTTTGATTCCCAGCAGGTGCTCATGGCCAGCTTTGCTGACTTGCACCCAGAGACCGTGGATCCCTCACGTGGGACACCCAAATCTGTCCAGGAAACCCCGAGAGCTGCGAGCCTTGTGAGGGTCCTCGATGTCGGTCTTGCTCGCTCTCCCGTTCCTCAGAGGCGAGATTGTTCAGGGCCTTCGGCTCCAGGCTGCCAGCCATCAGACAGGGTGACCCGCCCGGCTCGGATCCCTTGACCGATTTTTCGGACTGGGAATGGAAAATAAAACAAAAGATATTATAATGCCTCTATATCGTTCCATGGTGAGACCGCACCTTGAATATTGTGTGCAATTCTGGTCGCCGTATCTTAAAAAGGATATAGCGATTTTAGAAAAGGTTCAGAGAAGAGCCACCAAAATGGTAAAGGGGATGGAAGGATACTCCTATGAAGAAAGGCTAAAAAGGTTAGGGCTCTTTAACCTGGCTGAGGGGAGAAGATAGAAGTCTCTAAATTAATGAACGGAATGGAATGGGTAAACGTAGATCGATTGTTTACCTTATCAGAATATAGAAAGACTAGGGGACATGCAATGAAGCTACAGGGTAAACTATTTAAGACTAATAAAAGAAAATATTTTTTCACTCAACGTGTAATCAAACTCTGGAATTTGTTACCGGAGAATGTAGTAAAGGCTGTTAGTGTAGCTGGGTTTAAAAAAGGTTTGGACAAGTTCCTGGAGGAAAGGTCCATAAACCATTATTAAGAAGGGACCCAGGATATCAATGCTTGAACCCATACAAGCATTGTGGAACCTGTGTCCCTTGGGGAAACTGCTAGGTACATATGACCTAGATTGGCTACTGTTGGAAACAGAATACTGGGCTTGATGGACCTTGGTCTGACCCAGTATGGCATATCTTATGTTCTTATGAGTCCAATGTGGACCCATCCCCAGAAACCCGTACCCACCAGGATCTTCCGTTGGATCCCTTGCGGCCTGCATTCCAGTGGCGCTCACCACCTGAAGACACCTCCTTGGTGACTCGGGCCCTCAGCCTTGTCACCCTGGCTGAGGAGGACCCTCGTGCTGAGGAACTCGATATTCTTCAGTATGAATCCCCGCCCAGAGAATCCCTCACGGTGCTTGTACCGCTGATTCTATCTCGGCTGTTGCTCCGCATGTGGGAGGACCCAGCCTCAGTCCCCATTGTGAGCAAGCGCCTTGACACAATGTATAAGGTGCAGCGCAGGCCTAACTTCTGAAAGACCCAATTCCCACACACCTCGATGGTGGTGGAATCAGCCATGAGGAAGCAGAAGAGCCCGAAGTCACACTCATCGGTACCACTGGGCCAAGAGTCGAAAACCCTTGATGCTTTGGGCCGCAAGGCCTATCAAGGTTCCATGCTGTCTTGTCGCATCCAGGCATATCAATTGTACATTGGTATGTTCCTGTGTGACTTGGCAAAGGAGCTTGGAGGTTTCTCTGCGGGTATCGAGGGGGAGCCCCTCGACAGATTCCGCACCCTGTTAAAATCTCTTGAACCTCCTATGATGGCTTTGAGACATCGGCTTGGGTGGCAGCTGCGGGCATTGAAGCCCGCTGCCAGGCATGGCTTCAATCTTCGGATTTGGAACAGTGGGTGCAGGAGAAGCTCCTGGACGGGCCCTGCCTCGGTGAACAACTTTTTGGTAAGCCGATGGAGGAGAAGGCTGCGGAGAATGAGACGGAGTTCGTCACTAGGACCCGTCTCTCCCGCAAGACCTCTACGCTGCCTCGGAAGAAGCAGCCAACCAAGAAGCCCTTCTTCCCCAGAAAAGGCCTCCAGTATCGGGGCTACCCGCCGTACCCAGCTATCCCCACTCTGACCACTCTGGCGCAGGGGAAGCCCGGACAGGGGCACCGTAAACCAAAAGACCCGAAGGCCCAAACGTCGGCTTCCCCGTAACCCACTCAGGGGTTTTGACAAAAGCGGCATGGTCCTTCGCTTTCCTGCAATACAGCAGCCAGTGGGGGGACGCCTGTCCCGCTTTGCCCCCATCGTGGGCTTCCATCACTTCGGACGCTTGCGTTCTCCAGGTCATATGGGAGGGCTTTCACCTCCATTTCGACAGGCTTCCACCTCCTTTCTCCCTGGCGGAGCCTCCTCGACTCCCCGCGCACCAGCTTCTGCTACAGTGGGAATTGCATTCCCTCCTTACCTGTGCACTAGGTGCAAGGAGCTCTTTGCTCTCAGGGAACGCGTCCATTCTCTAGAGGCTACCCGCTAGAAAGCAGAGGGTAGGGCTAAATGGCCAATTTTCCCAATGGAGAAAGGTGAATAGTGGTGTACCCCAGGGATCTGTGCTGGGTCCGCTGCTTTTTTACATATTCATAAATGAACTGGAAAAGGGAATAACGAGTGAGGTTATCAAATTTGCAGATGACACAAAACTATTTAAAGTTGTTAAAACCCAAGAGGATTGTGGAAAATTGCAAGAGGATCTTGATAAATTGGAAGACTGGGCATCAAAATGGCAGATGAAATTTAATGTGGACAAGTTCAAAGTTATGCACCTAGGAAAGCACAACCCAAACTATGGTTACACGATGCAAGGTTCCACATTAGGAAACACCACCCAGGAAAAAGATTTAGGCATCATTGCGGATAACATGTTAAAACCCTCCGCCCAGTATGCAGTGGCGGTCAAGAGAGCAAATAGAATGCTAGGTATCATAAGGAAAGGAATGGAAAATAAAACAAAAGATATTATAATGCCTCTATATCATTCCATGGTGCGACCGCACCTTGAATATTGTGTGCAATTCTGGTCGCCGTATCTTAAAAAGGATATAGCGTTATTAGAAAAGGTTCAGAGAAGAGCCACCAAAATGGTAATAGGGATGGAAGGATATCCCTATGAAGAAAGGCTAAAAGGTTTAGGGCTCTTTAACCTGGAAAAGAGACGGCTGAGGGGAGATATGATAGAAGTCTATAAATTAATGAATGGAGTGGAACAGGGTAAACTGTTTAAGACTAATAAGAGAAAATCTTTTTACTCAACGTGTAATCAAACTCTGGAATTTGTTACCGGAGAATGTAGTAAAGGCTGTTAGTGTAGCTGGGTTTAAAAAAAGGCTTGGACAAGTTCATGGAGGAAACCATTATTAAGAAGGGACCCAGGATATCAATGCTTGACCCAGTACAAGCATTGTGGAACCTGTGTCTTTTGGAGAAACTGCTAGGTACTGTGATGATGCAGAGGGCTTAAACACCAGAAATAGGGGTTTAAAACAGCTTCTTTCCCCAAAAGCAGACAGCAATACAGGCAGGGAAAGGGTTAAAGCTTCAGCCCAGAGAAACTCTTTGCACAGAAAGTCAGTGAGAGAGCCACACCCCAGCTCCATGACAACCCAGGGAGCTGACGTAAGAGGCAAGGGGGCGGAGTCACAGCGGATAGGGCAGCCCCATGCTCTTAACCAGGAAGGAACAGATAGAGAGAAACAGAGAGATCCGGATAAGTGGAGGGATTCAGATAGAGACAGAGATTTGGACTCTGGCTCAGGTTCTGGTTTGGATTCAGATCCAGAGGGAGATCTGAGGAACGGAGGAAGCAAAGGAAGGAGCAACCATTACCAAGGTAGCACACGGTGCTTGGGGAGTTGCCAGCAAGACTGCTTAGAGAAAGAAAGGTCTCTGGAAAAGCGTCTGAGAAAGCTTCCTGTAAAGGAGAGGAATTACCATGGACCAAGCAGCAGAGAGAAGCAGGTCAGAAGTAACTTTAAACCTCGAGGGGAGAGGCTGGAAACCTTACCCAGGAGAGACAGAAGTTCTTCCCCGGAGTCTTCCCTGGAAGCTGTGGTCACAGGTGGGAGAGTAGGCTGGAGTAAAGTTCCAGGTGAAAAGCTGCAGAAACGTTACCAGGGCAGGCAGCATGTCTCTAGCTCAAGCTCAGAGAATAGCCCAGCTGCTTGTAAGCAAACAGCTGATTGTGTGCTACGGAGACGGAGGTTAGAGCCAGACCCTGCTGAGCAGTTTGCCACACGGGAGATAGTGAAGCAGTATCAGGACAAATACTTGCCTTTTAACCAAACTGTGAAAGCCAGACATACCAGAAGAAAGGTGAGCCCTTTTTCCATTAATTCAGTTTTAAAGGAAGCTGGTAATTTTAATTCCTCACATATACCAAGAAGTAAAAAGGATTCTAAATGGAAACAGCTTAAAAGCTTACTAGAGCAGTGGAAGCCTGTTGCTTTGCAGAACCCTGACTATAAACAGGACATATCAGACTCAGATGTAGAACCAATGCAGACTGAGACAGCTGTAATAGGAAGCAGTTATTCTGATATGGAGATAGAGTGTGCTTACTGTCATAAGGAGTGAAAGCTGTATAAACCTTGTGCAAGTGATAAGTGCTGGAGAAGTCCAACTTCATGCAATTGAGCTTTTACACGGGGAGAGGCAGTGTACTGCCTAAGTGTAAAACTCAACCTCATTAAGCAGCTGTGAAAAGCAAATGCAATGCTATTGAGTAATCTGCAAAGTAAAGTTGTTATATGGAAGTAAAGCTTCTAGTGTGAAGAACAGACTTTGTTCAGAGCTGGAAAGAAGTTTGGATAACTTGTTTTGAACTGTCAAGCCTGAGAAGTATCAGGTGGACTTTGTTACATCTTTTGACTTTATTGGGTTTGGAAAAGTATCCACATTTTGTTTCTGTTATTCAGGGGTAGTAGATACAAAATTCCTGTGCTAACAATAAAGTTATTGTTACCCCAATTAACCTTGGCTGTTCTCGTCTTGGCCCACAACTACACGGAACCCAGACATCAGCACTTACAAGGATCTATAAATTTGTGGTCACGTCCCCCCTCTTCCAGGCAACCGCCTATATGGGGGAGCAGAGCGTGACAGTACGTATGACCTAGATTGGCCACTGTTGGAAACAGGATACTGGGCTTGATGGACCTTGGTCTGACCCAGTATGGCATATCTTATGTTCTTATGTTCCTTGCCCAACAGGCAGTCGAGAAGGTCCCTCCCCACCTTCGAGGTCGGAGTTTCTATTCCCGGTACTTCATCGTCCCGAAAAAGACGGGACCTCTGCAGGCTAAACAAGTTCCTGGTGTGGGAGAAATTCAAGATGTTATCTCTTGGCGTGCTGCTGCCCTTCTTCCGGCAGGGCGACTGGCTATGCTCCTTGGATCTAAAGGATGCTTACGTCCGTATCTTGATCCACCCCCAACACAGGCAGTACCTGCATTTCAGGGTACAGAGAGAGCACTTCCATTACAGGGTGCTCCCCTTTGGCCTTGCATCCACCCCATGGGTCTTCACGAAGTACCTCATTGTGGCTGCCGCTCACCTTCGGTGCTGGGGCGTGCCGGTTTTTCCCTACCTTGACTGGCTCGTTATGGACTCCTCCATCAAGGAGGGTGGTAAGCGATGTCGTGCACTGTCCTCCTCTTGGAGAGTTTAGGGTTTTTGATCAACTACTTAAAGTCTCACCTCGAGCCATTGCAGGCTCTCGAGTTCATTGGAGCGTGCATCGATACTCAGGCCATTGCCTTCTTGCCGGTGGATAGCTCCACCCACCTCTGAGCTCTGGCAGCTTGCATTCAAAGCGCCCACCAGGTAAATGCTCGGTCCATGCTACATCTCCCAGGCAACATGGCCTCGACCGTGCATGTGGTTCCTCACTTCCGCCTGCACATGCTTAGTGGTGTTTCAGTGCCCAATGGAGATAGTCCCTCGGACACCTCAGGGACCCCATCAGGGTTTTCCCCGACCTCCGCTGGTGGCAAAACCCCCGCAACCTCCTGCGGGGATCACCCTTTCAGCCCCACAGCATGATGTGGTGCTGACTACAGACGCTTCCCTGTTAGGGTGGGGAGCCCATTGCGGGTCTCTCTGTACGCAGGGGCAGTGGTCACCCATGGAGGCTCAGCAGCAGATAAACCTGCTCAAACTCCGGGCCATCCAGTGGGCCCTGAAGGCCTTCGAGGATCTCCTCAGCGGGAAGTTGGTTCTGGTACAGACCGACAACCGTGTAGCGATGTTCTACATCAACAAGGAGGGGGGCATGGGGTCGTGCTCCCTCTGGAGGGAAGTGGTCCTCATCTGCTCCTTTGCTGTCTGACGGAGGATGTCCCTCAGGGTGACATACCTCCCGGGTCAGGAGAATGGCCTGGCGTACGGACTCAGCAGAATCCTTTGCCCCCAGCTGGATCCCAGAGTAGCAGGCTGGCTTTTTCTATGCTGGGGCACTCCAGCGATAGACCTCTTCACCAGCCCCCGGAACACACAGCTCCCTCGCTTTTGCGGCCCGGTACCGCACCCGGGCAGGGAGGTCCCTGATGCATTTCTCCTGGACTGGTCCTCCAGTCTTCTGTATGCATTCTCTCCTTTCCCCCTCTTTGTGAGGACTGTTCAAGGCTCAATGGGATGGGACATCGCTGATTCTCGTGGCCTCGGCATCTTTGATTCCTGCTCCTGCTCCGGCTGTCGTCGGAGCCTCCGATTTCCCTGGACTTTGCCAGGGATTTGCTAACGCAGGAGAAGGGTTGGGTACTACACCCAAACCTAACCTCCCTATCACTTAGGGTCTGGAGGCTGAACGGGTCTCTCTAGCCTCTCTGGCCCTTCTGGAGGAGGTCGAGGAAATCCTCCTTGCCTCGAGGAAGGACTTCACTAGGCAGGCTTATGACTTTAAGTGGAAACGCTTCTCCATCTGGTGCTCGGAACACCTGATCGACCCTTTCTCATGCCCGGTTCAGTGAGTTCTCCAGTACCTCCTCCACCTCTTGAGGGAAGGGCTGAAGTCAAACTCTGTTATAGTGCATTTGAGCGCCATATCAGCTAACCATCGAGGGAAAACCTCTCTCGGGGCAGTCGCTAGGCTCCCGCTTCATGTGGGGCCTTCTGCTGTCCAAGCCGCCCATCTGTCCCCCTCAGGCAGAATGGGACTTGAACGTAGTGCTCACGCAGCTCACTCATCCACCCTTTGAGCCGATGGTGATGTGTTCGCTCTGGCACTTGTCCTGGAAGGTGGCTTTCCTGGTGGTGCTGACCTCGGCTCGCCGAGTCAGTGAGCTTCAGATGCTCATGGCTGGCGCCCCTTACACCAGGTTTTATCGGAACAGGGTGGTCCTCCGGACCCACCCTAAATTCTTACCCAAGGTTGTGTTGGCCTTTCATCTCAACCAAGAGATAGTGCTCCCAACCTTCTTCCCGAGGCCCCATGCTGATCAGGGGTCGGCGGCTTTTCACACCCTCCATTGCAAGTGGGCCCTCGCCTTCTACTTGCACCGTACCCAGACTCACCGCAAGTCTGAAAGACTTTTCATGACCTATGATCCCAATAGGCAGGGCAAGCAGTCACCAAGCGAACCCTCTCGATTTGGGTGGCAGACTGCATTGCGTTCGCCCATGCAAAGGCGGGCACCCCTCTGGATCAACAAGTGACTGCACATGGGGTCCGAGCCAAAGTGGCATTGGTGGCCTCGCTGAGCTCCATGCCCATGATGGACATCTTCCACGTGGCAACCTGGTCTTCTACGAATACCTTCGCCACCCATTACTGTCTGGAGAGGGAGTCCCGCCGGGACAGCACCTTCAGCCAGGCTGTACTCCGTAATCTGTTTGGGGTATAAGCAACTACTGCCCTTCAACCCTTCTTCACGGCTACTGAGGTCTTCGCCCCGAGGACCCAAGGACTTGGCCTCCTTTGGGTTTCGGCTTCTGCTTATGGCCTTGCGGAGGTGTTTTTTGGTTACAGGTTCAGTAGCCTGTAGCTAGGGTGTCCCATAAGTGAGGACTGACTTCCTGCTTGTTCCTGGAGAAAGCGTAGTTACTCACCTGTAACAGGTGTTCTCCAGGGACAGTAGGAATCAGTCCTCACTACCCTCCTGCCTTCCCTGATGAGCTGCTGTATATTTATCCTTTTCTTGCCATCTGTTTGGTAGGGCTCGAGCTAAGGGTCCTGACTGAGCCAGATGGCACCTTTGGGCGGGAAGAGGACCACACATGCATGGTAGCAATCCCAAAGGTTTCTTTGAAAGCTGGGGAATTGCTCCGCGCGGGCTCCGTCGGTGCCAATGTCACCCATAAGTGAGGACTGATTCCTGTTGTCCCTGGAGAGCACCTGTTACGTGAGTAACTACGTTTTAGTCGCTGGTTGGACTCCATATTTCTGGTCCAAAAGAGCCCTGGATTTGAGAAGCCTCAGCTCCACCACAATTTAGTGGTAGTGGAGTCGACTATGAAGCGTATTAAGAGTTCCCAAACCTTCTCTTCAGTTCCCCAAGGTCACAAGACCCGTATCCTGGATGGGGTCGGATGCAGATGTTACCAGAGCTCGATGCTGGTCGATCACATCCTCTCCTACCAGCTCTATATGGCAATGTACCTGAAGGATATTATGGGGGATCTGGCAGAGTTCTCTGCCGTGCTTTCTGGAGAGCAGCTGTAATGGTTCTGTGGCCTCATGACTAAGGGGAAGAACTGCTCAAAATATATGAACAGGGCAGCCTACGATGCCTTTGAGTCTGTGGCTAGGGTGGCTGCCGTGGACATTGGGGCCTGTCGTTTGGCTTGGTTGCAATCCTCCGACCTCAAGCAGTAGGTACAGGATAAGCTTGCTGATGTCTTGTGCAGAGGCAAAAACCTCTTTGGGAAACCTATGGAGGAGAATGCTGGTGAGCTGGAGAAGGAGCAATTGACAATGAACCGTCTCTCCAGGAATACTGCTGACCGTGCCAAGAAAAAGGCAGCGGGGAAGAAGGCCTACTATCCACGCAAGAGGTGATACTATGTAGGTTATCCCTCCTACCAGGCCTACCAAGGCTCTATGCAAGGACAGTAGAAGAACCAGGGCTATTGCTAACAGTACCACCAGAAACCCCAGAAGCCCCAACCCTTGCCGCAGCTGCAGCCCGGTGAGGGTTTTTGACTCCTTCCAGAGGAGCATGGCTCATCTTCCTGTCTCAAGTGCTGTACCTCCACAGGTGGGGGGGGGGGGGGGGGATGGCTCGTCCATTTTGCCCACAGGTAGCCTGTCATAACAACAGACTCCTGGGCTCTGAAACTCATCCAGGGTGGGTACCTGTTGCATTTCAACCAGTTGTGTCTGCCATTCTTCCCCCTCAATCCCCTACACTGGGATCTCCTTCAATAGGAGGTTCAGACTCTTCTTGCCGATCATGCCATCGAGCTAGTTCCACCAGCTCATGCCAGGAAGGGATTCTATTCCTGTTACTTCCTGCTGCCGAAAAAAACCAAGCAGCTTCAGTCCCATACTGGATCTTCAGAACCTCAACAATTCCTGGTGAAGGAAAAGTTCAAAATAGTCTCCATAGGAATGTTGTTACCTTACCTCCATTGGGAAGACTGGCTGTGCTCCTTGGACTTCAAGGATGCCTACACCCACATCCTCATCCATCCCATTCATTGGCAGTATCTCCGCTTCATGCTTGGTGGATGACACTGTCAATATCGCGTGCTACCCTTTGGCCTAGCCTTCGCCCCTAAAGTCTTCACAAAGTGCTTGGCAGTCATTGCCACTTTCCTTCAAACCCTAGGACTGTTCGTCTTTCCCTGCCTGGATGACTGTCTGATAAAAGGCATGATGCCGGACGAGTTTTGGCACTCGGCGGGGCTCACCATTCAGGTCCTGGACTATCTGGGCTTTGTGATCAACTACCCAAAGTCTCACTACAGCCCTCTCAGTGCCTCAAGTTCATTGGGGTTTTCCTAGATACTTCCCTAACTTGAACTTTCTTGCCCACAGATTGGGCCCAGCGACTCATTGCGGTGGCCCAGAGGTCTAGCACAGCCTATGCATGACGGCGTGTCAGATGCTTTGCCTGCCTGGCCATATGGCCTCCACAGTTCATGTCACTTCTCTGACTCAATTGCAGATGCAACAAGCACAGTGGACTTTGTGCACCCATGGCATCAGGTCACAGGCCACCTCATGGACAGGGTGATGGTTACCCCACCTCTCAAGGACTCCCTGTCCTGGTGACTACAGCCACCAAACCTGCTCAGTGGCCTCCCCTTTCAGCCCCCTCTGCACCACTGGACACTGACCACAGATGCCTCCAAGCTTGGCCGGGGGGCCCGATGGTCTGTGCACTCAGGGTCTCTGGACAGCGCAGGAGATCCTACACCAGATCAACCTTCTGGAACTGCGGGCCATTGTAAATATGCTTTGAATATTCCTGGTACAGTTGGCCAACCAAATAGTCCTTACCAAACGGACAACCAGGTAGCGATGTTCTATATCAACAAGCAGGGCGAAATGGGATCATACCTCCTGTATTGGGAAATTGTGCATCTCTGGAAGTTCACCTAATCCCAGGACATGGTCAGAGCTGTATACCTGTCTGAGACGGGTCCTTCAGCCATATGAGTGGACCCTCAACAGAAAGGTTGCGAGCCACATCTTCAGCAAGTGGGGCATTCCATGCATCGACCTCTTTGCAAAGCTGGATAATGCCTAGGTGGAGCAGTTCTGCTCCAGGATTCCAGGCAGCCACTGCATTTCCCCTGATGCTTTCCTGCTGGACTGGAGCATGGGCCTCCTCTATGCATATCCCCCGATTCTACTTGTGGCCAAAATCCTGTTCAAACTCCAGAGGATCCTCATTGCCCCGCACTGGCCCAGGCAGCTGTGGTTTCCCCTCCTGCTCAGACTCTTGTGGCAGCAGCCTCTCAGACTGGCCTGTACCCCGGATTTGATCTCTCTGGATGGTGGGATCCTCCTTCATCTCAGTGTCTGCTCGCTAGCCCTCACCGCATGGATGTTGAGACGGTAGTACTCGCGGAACTTCACCTACCTGTGGATATGGAGAATATCCTCCTGGCTTCTCGAAATGATTCCACATGCCATTCCTACGCAGTCAAATGGCACAGAATTTACATCTAGTGCATGGAGAAGGCAATCAACCCCTTCTCCCTCACTGTAGAGGCATTACTGACTTATCTCCTCCACCTTTCCAACTCAGGTCTAAGTACAGTGGTGGCGTACCACCACAGTGAAGATGGGAAACTCATCTCCACACGTCCTCTCATTAGCTGGTTTATGAGAGGTCTCTTGCTCTCACAGCCCCCTATCAAGCCCCCACCTGTGGTGTGGGACATTAACATAGTGCTAGAGTAGCTCCTCTCTGCCCCCTTTGAACTGCTCAGCTCCTGCCCGCTCAAGTTCCTCATCTAAAAGATAGTATTTTTCGTAGCAGCCACCTCTGTGCAGGCACTGGTGGCACACCTGCCTTACACAATGTTCTGTCAGAGTAGGATGGTCCTACGGACTCATCCTAAGTTCCTTCTAAGATGGTCTCCTCCTTTCATCTAAACCAGTCAATGGTGCTACCCATCTTTTTTCCCAGACCTCATGCCAGCAGACTTCTCTGATTGTAAGAGAGTGCTGACTTTCTACCTGGAGAGGATGAAAACCCAGTGCTGTTCCACCCAGATCTTTGTCTTTTTGACCCTAGTAGGCTGGGCATGGATGTCTCCAAACATATCCTGTCAGTTTGAATTGCAGACTGCATCTCCTTTGCTTATGCATAGGCTGGTCTGAGCCTGGAGCGTCATGTCTGAACTATGGCTGCTTCTGTGGCAAATTTGTGCTCGGTCTCTACGATGGAGATCTGTAGGACTGCTATGTGGTCCTATGTCTATACCTTTACAGCCCATTATTGTCTGGCTTGAGATTCCCAGTGTGACAGCACCTCCAGCCAAGCCATACTCCGGCACCTGTTTGGGAATTAGATGCAACTCCTCCCACCAACTCTTCTATCTGTCCAGGCAACAGTAGAGTTGTCCTGATGTTGACATCCGTGCTCGACACTGACTCTCAGAACCCTAATAGTGACTTCTCGTACTGTTTCTCTCAGTTGGTTTTCTGATTGCCCTGTTGGGCTTCTTTTACAGGTTTTTCAGTAGCATGTAGCTGGGGAGTCCCATATGTGAGGACTTCATTCCTGCTTGGTTCCGGATAAAGCATAGTTACTCACCTGTAGCAGGTGTTCTCCAGGAATAGCAGGAATAAGTCTCCACTACCCTCCCTCCTACCCATGGAGTTGTTATTTTTGCTTGGTTACGTTTTGTCATCCTACTGAGGTAAGATGATTCCTTCGGGTCGGAAGATAGGCACGAATGTGTGGTGATCCTCCCAAAAGCTTCCTATGGAAGCTGGGGAATGTTCCTGCATGAGCTCCGTCGGTGACATCACCCATATGTGAGGACTTATTCCTGCTATTCCCAGAGAACACCTGCTACAGATGAGAAACTATGCTTTATTTGCCTTTTTCTCCAGGAACCAAGTCTTATCCCCTATGGGGGATGTCTGTGATGTAAAAGAGGAGTCCTTTCTGTAGAAGATGAGTTCAAGAAATGAGGAGAAATTTCTCTTTCGGAAGGCAAAGATCATTCTGTGCAAGCCTCGCCAGTGGACTCAGTTTTGGCTTTTTTTCTCTTCCAGATCTTATGCAGCAGCTCATAGTCTCTCAATGGGAGACTCCTGCGCTAAGTCTTAGGGGCCCAAAAGTCCTTTCTTGGCTATACCCTCTGCTCCAGTGTGAACTTGATCAGTTTTTTGGTCTCCAGTGGCTGGATGTCCTGGTTACAGCTGTGGCAAAGTGCATGACCATCCCAGTAGAGAAGGGCATTGCACTCAAGGACCCTCCTAATTGGAGGGTGGAGGCCCACCTGAAGAATTCCTTTATGACCTCTGCCTTAGGCTTTCAGCTGCACTGTATGGAGGTTTAGTGGCTCGAGCAGTTGCCTGACAGCCCAGAAGTTGCAAGATTGGAGTCAGTGGCCACTTATGTTGCTGATGCCCTGTACAGCTTGATCAGGATCTCTTCTAAATCCATGGCAGTGGCTCTGGCTCTACAGTTGGCAGCTTATGTAGCCTCCAAGCTGCAGGTAAGCCAACTCCCCCTTTAAGGGCAGCTTGCGCTTCAAGGAGGACCTGGAGTAGTTTACCAAAGATCTTGGAGAGGCTTGCTCACAGAGACTCCTGGAAGACTGGACTAGAGGTTCCAGGAGTGTCTCTTGTAGGGTTGTGTAGAGAGCCTGGAGATGCTGCAGACTTCTAGGAGTCTGGCTGTGGTATGCTTGTCCTACAGATCTAAGCCCACAAAAAGGCATTTATTTTGAAGCTCTCAGAATGCTTGAGTCTTAGCTGTGGCTTCATCCAGAGCCAAGATACTCCCACAATGAGATCTAGTGGGTCCTTTCTAAGGTGCAGCCAGTTGCGGGGGGGGGGGGGGGCAGCTCTGACTGTTTTTTCTCAGAATGGGCCCTATCACATCAGACCAGTGGGTCCTCAAGGTCCTTTTCAGGGTTACACACTAGAGTTTGCAGATCCACTAAGGGATGCCTTTTTGGAGTGTCCTTGTGGCTCCCCGCTCAAACAGATGGCAATCAAGGAAACTGTAGAGCTCTTTCTGAAGTTGCAAATTATTGTACCTGTATCCTAGGCAAAGCTAGATCAGGAAAGGTATTCCATCTACTTCGTGATATCCAGCAAGGGAGGCTCTTTTCAGCTTATCCTTGACCTAAAGGCAGTCGATTCCAGGCTCAGGGTCCCTTGTTTATGTATAGAGACCATCAGGTCCATCATTGCGCCAGTAAGGCAGGGGGAGTTCTTGCCTGCTTCCCTAGATTTTGCTGAGGCATACTTTCATATTCCAATCTGGCAACAGCATCTGCAGTTTCTCCACTTTTGTGTTCCTGGTCACCATTTTCAGTTCTGTGCCAGCTCCTCAGATCTTCTCAAAGGTCATGATGATGGTGGTGATAGTGGCCTTTCTGCGCAGGTAGGGCATTAAGGTTTACCCGTACATGTACAATTATCTGATTTAGTTGGACTCCCTGGAAAAGTCCAAAAATAAGAAAAAATAATTTGCCATACTGGGTCAGAACAAGGGTCCATCAAGTCCAGTATCCTGTTTACAAAGGTGGCCAATCCAGGTCACAAGTATCTATCAAGTTCCCAAAAGGTACACAGATTCCACGCTGCTTATCCCAGGGGTAAGCAGTGGATTTCCGGGTCCTTTTTAATAATGGCTTATGGCCTTTTCCCCCAGGAATTGTTCAAACCTTTTTTAAACCCAGACACACTAACAGCTATTACTACATCATCTGGTAATGAATTCCAGAGTTTGATTGCGCGTTGAGTAAAAAAAATATTTTCTCTGATCAGTTTTAAATCTGCTACATTGTAGCTTCATTGCGTGTCCCTTAGTAGTTCTACTTTTTGAAGGAGTAAACACAGGTACACTAAAAAATTTTTTTTTAAACTGCCTCTAATGTTTCGATTGATTTTTACGTTTTTTGGTGCGCTGAATCCAAATCTGGTAACCAATTTGCTCCATCACGTACAGATTTTTTGCTACATTGGGTTAGCAGTTTGAGGTGAACGTTTCAGATTGAGTGCGATCGAGATAAAAGTTTCTTGGATGAATTCTTTATACTAATTGTTTAGTAGTTATTCAAATAAGAATAAAGAAAATTGTAACAAAGCAGAACATAAGAATAGAGTAATGTCAACAAAACACACTGTGATGGTAGCAAAATTGTCTGCACTTAAAACAGCCACATACATGTGCACAAACATTGAGCATATAAGAGCGAGGTTAGACACAAAGCAAAGCAAAGAAATGTGCAAAAAATGTTGTACAGGTATGTATGTAAGAATAGAAAACGCAAACCGCACCATTGCAATACATGAAGACAAACACCCGATGGTGTGAAAATAAAATTCTAATAAATGAGATCCGACACTGTGGTAATAACTAGCAAATTTTTATTTCAAAGTTTAGTAAAAACACGATATTTGTCAACACAGTTTAGATTTTAAAGTCATTCTTGAGTCAATCAATCTCCTGGTGGGCCCGTTTCTTCTTCCCCCGAATGCTTCTCTTGGTGCGCTGCTTGGCGTATTTTTCATCTGGGGTTTCCCGCAGCAGCAACCAGCAGAAATCAGCCATCATAGTGGTGTTCCATCTTCCTTGGTACCTTCTCTCTGCGTCCTTGATGTCCTGGTGAAACCTTTCACCTTGTTCTTCACTGTACGCCCCCAAGTTTTCGGGAAAGTAGTTCACATGGGAGTGCAAGAAATGGACTTTCAGGCTCATGTTACAGCCTTGTTCTTTGAAGGCATTGAGCATCCTGGCAACAATATCCTTATAGTTCTCATCCCGCCTGTTCCCCAAGAATTTGAGAACAACATCCTTGAAGGAATCCCAGGCTTCTTTTTCCTTCTCAGACATCGTTTCAGCGAATGCTCCATCTGAAATGAGTTTCCTTATATCAGGGCCAACAAACACTCCTTCCTTTAGCTTTGCTTCAGAAAGTCGGGGGAACTTTGAGCAAAGGTACCGAAAGCACTCACCATCTTTTGGAAGGGACTTGATGAATTGCTTAATGAGACCCAACTTAATGTGGAGAGGTGGTAATAGAATTTTATCACGAGGTACCAAGCTCTCATGAAGAACATTTTTCTCACCGGGTCTCAAATACTCCCGAATTGGCCAGTCTTTTTTCCCCCAGTGTAGGTCGCGGGCCCGGCTATCCCACAAGCAAAGGAAGCAGGGATATTTGGTGAAACCGGATTGCTGCCCTAATAGCATGGATAGAATTTTAAAGTCTCCACAAATCATCCACTTATGCTCATCATAACGAATCTTCTGAAGAATCAGGGCCAAATTCTCGTATTTTTCTTGGAGAATAACAGAGTGAGCAATAGGAACTGAAGCGAATGTGTTGCCATTATGAAGAAGAACACCTTTTATGCTGTCTTTTGACGAATCAATGAACAGCCGCCATTCAGCAGGATCATACTTGAGTTTAAACTTTTCCATCACTCCGTATATATCGTTGCAAAATACCAAATCTTCCTCTTTGCTGAAATACTTCAAAAATTGTGTCTCGCGGTTGCGGTACCAATAAAAAGTTGTTCCTGGTGACAATAGATTTTTCTGTTTAAGCCGAGAACCTAGCAGTTGGGCAGCATCTTTTGGGAGTCCTAAATCCCGGACTAAATCATTCAATTCAGCTTGAGAGAAAAAGTTCAGGTTTCGGATCTGGTTCAGTTTCAAACTCGGAAGTACTGGACTCATCGGGAAAAGCCATCTGATGAGTCTCATCATGATCAGAACCGTCCACACAAATATGATCCAAAGATTTTGGTGGTTCAGGCACAGGTACTTCGTTGCTATGAGGCATAGGCCTAATTGCTGAGGGAAGGTTGGGGTAACTTATTACGTTCTTATTTTTTAAGTTGTATCCCTTCACAATGCAAGAGCAAAAATAGCAGTCACTGCTGTGGTCTCTTTGTTCACGCCACATCTTAGGTATTCCGAAACGAAATGCTTGTTTTTTACCTTTCATCCATAAGCGTAGATCTTCCTCACATGTCTTGCACACTTTGTGAGGAGCCCACGGTTTGTCTTGATCGCCTAACTTCAAACCGAAATAGGCGAAATATACTTTTTTAATAAATGCAGAAATGTTCCTCTGCCGCTTTTTCACGGTATATTCCCCACAAATATAACAAAAACTGTCCGGAGAGTTGACGCAACCTCTGGCTCTGTGAGCCATCACAAATACACAGCACTGCAAACTACAACTGTAGTGAACCACTTCGGAATAAAGCTGGATTACGACTGAGCAAACAAAAGGTAATAATGAACTTGCAAGAAACTGAAATTTGACAGGAACGTTCATGTCGCAACCACCGTGTTTGAGCGAGCGGGCGAGGCGAGGCGAACAGGAAAGAACATGCGCCAGCGCGAGTACTGGATTTAGCCCCCCGCCTCCCAATTGTCCTGTTAATGTATAAAATGAATACAAAACACTCTAAAATATCATGAGGGAGTGTTTCTAGTTAGTTAACCATTACAACCTCTATTTTGGGCAAAGAAAATAAACTGCAGTCGGCTAAAAAGAAATTATGTGAACATTCCTTATATGGGTAAGAAATCTAATTTTGCAAGAAAACGTGACGTGATGGAACATTTTGGCTATTTTTCCTGGATTCAGCACCCCAAAATCTATAGGAATCAGTTGCAAAACTGGAGGCAGTTTTTTGGTAGTGTACCTGTGCAATCGATCTACATTTACCTGTTCTAATCCATTCATTATTTTGTAGACCTCTATCATATCTTCCTTCAGCCATCTTTTTCCCAAGTTGAAGAGCCCTAACCTTTTAAGCCTTTCCCCATAGGGGTATCCTTCCATCCCCTTTATTATTTTGGTGACTCTTCTCTGTACCTTTTCCAATTCTGTTATATCCTTTTTAAGATACGGTGATTGTAATTGCACATAATATTCAAGGTGCGGTCGCACCATGGAGCTATACAGAGACATTATAATAGCCTTCTTTTTATTTTCCATACCTTTCCTTATTATTCTTAGCATTCTATTTGTTTTCTTGGCCATCGCTGCACACTGGGCAGAGGATTTCAGCGTATTATCCATGGAGGTTTCTAGATCCTTTTCCCTTCGTGGTGATTACATAATGCAAGGTTTCACATTAGGTAACGTAGTTTGGATTGTTCTTCTCTAAGTGCATAACTTTGCACTTGTCTACATTGAATTTCATCTGCCTTTTGGACGCCTAGTCTCCCAATTTTTCAAGATCCTCTTGCAATTTTTCACAATCATCTTGTGTTTAACAATTTTGAATAATTTTGTGTCATCTGCAAATTTGATCACCGCACTCGTTATTTCCATTTCCAGGTCATTTATGAATATATTAAAAAGCAGTGGCCCAGCATAGGTCCCTGGGGTACTCCACAGTTCACCTTTCTTCATTGAAAAAATTAGACATTTAGCCCCTCTCTCTGTTTTCTATCTTTTAACCAGTTCCTAATCCACATTAGTAAACTGTCTCCTATCTCATGACTTTTTAATTTCCTCAAGAATCTCTCAAGAGGAACCTTATCAAAGGCTTTCTGAAAATCCAGATATACTATATTAACTGGCTAATCTTTATATACTTGTTTATTCATACCTTAGTGAGACAAGACTTTCCTTGGCTAAATCCATCTTGGCTTTCTCCCATTAAACCATGACTAATCTGTATGTAGAGGAGTGGAGGAGTAGCCTTAATGATTAGAGCACTGGCTTGCTAGCCAAAAGACCAAGGTTTGATTCCCACTAGCACTCTTTTGGCCTTGGGCAAGTCACTTAAACCTCCATTGCCTCAGAAGAATCCAAGTTATCAATGTCCCTGTTTAATGTACATTACCAAGTTTAAGTTACAATGTAAACCGCTTTTGACTAAAGTGATAAAGCGGTATAAACAAACCCTGTTAAATAAATAAATGTTCAGTAATTTTGTTTATAAAGGTTTCTACAGTACTGACATCCAGCTCAACTATCCCAAGAGCAGCATGAATTGTTTCCAAGGCTTGGGACATCTTGGAACTTAGTTTATTACTCTCCTGGCTCAATAGTTTTTTACAATGGAGAGTTCCTTCAAACCTCAGAGCCAACTCAGGGCTTTTTGCTCACAGGCCTGAGACACGGAAAGGATTGACAGATTGATAGCTCTTTCTCGATTCTGTGGGTGGTAGTGCATGGCCATTCTTAGTTTTTGGAGTGATTTGTCTGGTTAATTCCGATAATGAACGAGACTCCTCCATGCTAACTAGTTACGCGACCCCCAGCGGTTGGCATACAACTTAAGAACATAAGATATGCCATACTGGGTCAGACTATCAAGTTCAGTATCCTATTTCCAACAGTGGCCAATCCAGGTCACAAGAACATAGTAGTTTCCCAAAAAGGCACACAGGTTCCATAATGTTTGTATTGGGCAAACAGTAGATTTCCCGGATCCTTTTTAATAAAGTTTATGGACCTTTCCTCCATTAACTTGTCCAAACCTTTTTTAAACCCAGCTACACTAACAGCTTCTGCTACATCCCCCGATAATGAATTCCAGAGTTTGATAATGCGTTGAGTAAAAAAATATTTTCTCCTATTAGTCTTAAACGGGTTACACTCTAGCTTCATTACATGTCCTCTAGTCTTTCTACTTTTTGATGGCGTAAACAATTGATCTGTGTTTACCCATTCCACTCCAATCATTAATTTATAGATCTCTATCATATTTCCCCTCAGCCATCTCTTTTTCAGGTTGAAGAGCCTTAACCTTTTAAGCCTCTCATAAGGGTATCCTGCCATCCCCTTTACCATTTTGGTGGCTATTCTCTGTATCTTTTCTAATTCTGCCATATCCTTTTTAAGATACAGCGACAAGAATTGCACACAATATTCAAAGTGCAGTTGCACTATGGAACGATACAGAGGCATTATAATATCCTTTGTTTTATTCTCCATTCCTTTCTTTATGATTCCTAGCATTTTATTTGCCTTCTTGACTGCCGCTGCACATGATGACACATAAATCTTTTTCCTGGGTGGTAGTTCCTAATGTGCAATCTTGCATCGTGTAACCATAGTTTGAGTTGTTCTTTCCTAGGTGTATAACTTTGCACTTGTCCACATTAAATTTCATCTGCCATTTGAACGTCCAGTCTTCCAATTTATCAAGGTTCTCTTGCATTTTTTCACAATCCTCTCTGTTTTTAGGAACTTTGAATAATTTTGTGTCATCTGCATATTTGATCACCTTACTTGTTATTTGCATTTCCAGGTAATTTACGAATATGTTAAACAGTAGCGGAACCATCAGAGATTCCTGGGGTACTCCACTATTCACCTTTCTCTATTGGGAAAATTGGCCATTTAGTCCTACCCTCTTCTTTCTATCTTCTAAGCAGTTCCTGATCCACAATAGTACACTGCCTCCAATCCCATGACTTTTTAACTGCACCAAAAGTCTTTCATGAGGGACCTTGTCAAAGGCCTTCTGAAGTCCAGATACACTATATCGACTGGCTCACCTTTGTCTACCTGTTTATTTACACCTTAAAAAAATAACATGGATTAGTAAGACAAGACCATATGGCTTTAGCCAAGGAAGGGCTTTCTCCCATTAAACCATGACTATCTACATGTTCAATAATTTTGTTCTTTATAATGGTTTCTACCATTTTGCCCAATACTGACATCAGGCTCATCAGTCTGTAGTTTCCTGGATCACCCCTGGAACTCTTTTTAAAAATTGGCATTACATTGGCCGTTCACCAGTCTTTAGGTATTACAAATGATTTTAATGACAGTTCTTATAGCAGGTCTGCAATTTCATATTTCATTTCTTTCAACACCCTTGGATGTATACCATCCAGTCCATGTGATTTGCTTCTCTTTAGTTTATCAAATAGATGTAATACATCTTCCGGATTTATTGATATTCATTTCAATTCTTCTGATGCCTCATCTTTAAATACCATTTCAGTCATGGGAGACTTCCCTACCTCTTCTTCATTAAAGATCAAAGCAAAGAATTGATTCATTCTCCTCTCTTGGTGCCCCTTTTACTCCTCTATCATCTAATGGTCCCACTGACTCTCCCACAGCTTTTTTGCTACGAATGTACTTGAAAAAATTTGTATTATGCATTTTTGCTTCCACGGCAAACCTTTTTTTCAAATTCTCTCTTTTCTTGCCTTATCAATGCCTTGTATCTAACTTGACAGTGCTTATGTTGTTTCCAGTTTTCATCATTTGGCTCCTTTTTCCATTTCCTGAAAGATGCTTTTGTGGCTACAACAGTTTCTCTAACCTCACCTTTAAACCATGCTGGCAGTTTTTTCAACTTCCTTCCAGTTTTCTTAAAGTGTGGAATATAGCTGTTCTCGGCTTTCTAGATAGTATTTTTAAACAACACCCATGCTTGATGTAAATCTTTAACCTTTGCAGCTGCTCCTCTTAGTTTTTTCTTATATAGTAACATAGTATATGATGGCAGATAATGACCAGTATGGTCCATCTAGTTTGCCCAGCAAAGCAGCAAGAGTAGGTGCACCTGCTGCTTTGTGCAGGTTACCCTACCCCCATGCCTTTGTTTAGGGGCATACCCACTGCTCCGTGTAGGTCACCTCTATTTGTTGAGATATAAGAGATAGTTATGTTTATTTTGATTTTATCCTGTTGCTATAAAAGTATCCACTGTGTCTGTCCCTTGCCATCTTAAATTCTGTCACTGTATATGCCCCCACCACTTCCATCGGGAGGGCATTCCAAGCATCCACCACCCTTTCAGTGAAAAAGTATTTCCTCACATTGCCTTTCAGTTTACCCCCTTGCAGCTTCATGTTTTGCCCTGTAGTTTTACAGCTTCTCCATCTCTGGAAGACGTTTGTTCATTAATACTCTGTAAGTATTTAAAGATCTGAATCATATCTCCCCTATTCCTCCTCTCCCCTAGAGTGTTCATATTTAGGTCTTCAAGTCTCTTCTCATACGTCTTCTGACTTAGGCTCCAAATCATTTTGGTCACCTTCTTCTGAACCATTTCCAGACTTTTTATATTCTTTGTGAGATATGGTCTCCAAAACTGAACACAATATTCCAAGTGAGGTCTCACCAGTGACTTGTACAGTGGCATTAGTATCTCTTCCTTTCTGCTGCTAATTCCTCTCTGTATGCAACCCAGCATCCTTCTGGTTTTTGCCACCGCCTTGTCACACTGTTTCGCCACCTTAAAATTCTCTGAGGTCCTTCTCCTGGTCCGTCTACACCAACTTCTCGCTCCCTATCGCATACAGTTCCTATGGATTTCTGCTTCCCAAGTGCATGACACTGCACTTCTTCACATTAAATCTTAACTGCCAAGCATTAGACCATTCTTCCAGCTTTTGTAGATCTTTCCTCATGTTATCCACTCCTTCAGGGAAGTCCACTCTGTTGCAAATTTTCATGTCATCTGCAAAAAGACAGACTTTTCCATTCAGTCCTTCAGCAATATCACTCACAAATACATTGAACAGTACCAGTTACAGAACTGAACCCTAGGGCACACCGCTAATCACCTTCCTTTCATCTAAGTGAGTTCCGTTTACCATCTTCTTCTGTTATCTGTCAGTCAACAAATTTCTGATCCAGATGAGCATCTTGGGACCCATCCCCAAGCTGTTGAGTTTATTGATAAGCCTCCTTTGAGGAACAGTATTAAAGGCTTTGCTAAAATCTAGGTAGATCACATCCATCGCATGCCCTTGATCTAATTCTCTGGTCACCCAGTCAAAAAACCTCAATCAGATTTGTTTGGCAAGATCGTTCTTTGGTAAAACCATGTTGCCTCAGATCATGCATCCTGTTGGTTTTGAGAAAGTCCACTATTCGCTCTTTCAGGAGTGCCTCCATTACGTTTCCTGCCACCAAGGTAAGTCTTACTGGCCTGTAGTTTGCCACTTCTTCTCTATTACCATGTTTGTGAAGAGGTACCACATCAGCCCTTCTCCAGTCCTCTGGAATTTCTCCTGTCTCAATGTCACTTTTCACAAATCTGTTCCCGGCATTTTTGAGTCCTGCAATTCCACTTCTGATTTTTCTCATTTCCTGAATATACCTGAAAAACGTTTTGTCGCCACACGTCACATTTTTAGCCATTTTTTCTTCTGCCTTCAATTTTGCTTTCCTTGTTTCTCTTTTTGTCTCTTTTAGTTTGGTCCTGTATTCTTTTCTGTGTTCCTGTGCTTGTGAACTTCTGAATTTTGTGAAAGCTGTGTTTTTTGCCTTTATTTGTGCAGCCACTTCTTTGAATTACCAAGTAGGTTTCCTTTTCCTCTTGTTTTTATTTACTTTCCTTACATATGTATCTGTTGCCCCTTTTATTGCCTCCTTTAGTTTAGCCCACTGCAATTCCACTTCCCTTATCCCCTCCCACCATGCCAACTCCTCCTTCGGACCCTTGGCCATTTTACTGAAGTCACTGTTTTTGAAGTCTAGGACTTTGAGCTTACTGTGATTGGGGCTCTGCCTTGGCTTTTATCTCAGACCTCATCGTGTGATTATTGCTGCTGCTCACATGGGCACCCACCTGGATATTTGACATGCTATCTCCGTTGGTGAGTACTAAATCAAGCATTGAGTATTCCCTGGTCGGTTCCATTGCCATTTGTCTAAGTAAAGCATCTTGGAAGGCATCCGCAATATCTTTACTGCTTTCCATATTTGCAGAAGGAATATTCCAATCCACATCTGGTAGATTAAAGTCACCCAATATGATCACTTCCCCCTTCATGGCTATCTTTGCAACATCAATAATCAATTCACTATCTATTTCTTCGGTTTGAGTTGGAGGCCTGAAGACTACACCAGTATGAATGACAGTGCCATCTCCTCTTTCCAAAACAATCCACAACGCTTCTTTTTTTCTTAACTATTTTCCTCATTTTATCATAGTCTCCCTTTTGAAAGTTAAAAGTTGGTAGTATTCCTTGCCATCCTTTCTCCATTTATTAAATCAAACACTATCATGCTATGAACACTATTGCCAAGTGGCCCCAACATCCCTATCTCTTACAACAGATCTTGTGTTCCACTAAGGACTAGATCCAAAATGGCTTCCCCTCTGGTTAGTTCCCCTCTTGTCAATTCATGAATTTCTGATAGGGACAAGTGGCATTCAGTCACACGAGATGGACAAGGCCATAGCGGCGAGACTGAATGAATTCTTTGCTTTGATCTTTACAGAAGATGTAGGGAAGTTACCCATGACTGAAATGGTATTTAAATGTGAGGCAGCGGCAGCCAAGAAAGAAAATAGAATGCTAGGAATCATTTACTGATGCATCCTTTGCACAGACAGTATCTGCGCTTCATGTTTCAAGGAAACCATTATCAATACCAGGTTCTCTCCTTCGATTTAGCCTCTGCCCCAAGAGTCTTCACAAAATGTATGGCAGTAGTTACTGCCTACCTATGCATCCTTACTTAGATGACTAGCTGATGAGGGGAGACTCCCCTCAGGAGGTAAGACTCTCCCTTCATTGCACCATCACAGTGCTCCAACACCTGGGCTTTGTTATAAACTTCCCAGTCTCACTTGCTCCAAACCAATGACTGTAGTTCATCAGAGCACTCTTAGACACTCAACAGGACTGAGATTTACTTCCACAGGATCGCTGTGCTCACTTCATCGAGCTAGCAAAGGGAGTGCAAAAACAAAGCCAAGTAACAGATCGAGAGATGCTATGGCTATTAAGACACTTGGCCTCCACAGTCCATGTCGTCCCCTGTGCTCGATTACACATACAACAAGTGCAATGGACTCTTATCTTTTCAGTAGACGCAAGCAAAGGGGCATCTCAGAAACAAGATCCACATCATCCCTCAACTGATCAAGTCTCTTCAGTAGTGGTGTTCTCCACAGAACCTACACGTATGGTCACATTTTCAGATGCCTCCACCTTGATGTGCCCTGACAGTGGATGCTTCCAAGCTGGGTTGGGGAGCAGATCTGAATGCCCTAACCACATAGGGACTGTGGACACAACAGAATCTGCCCTGCAGATCAACCTCCTAGAACTATGGGCACTGCCAAATGCTGTTAGGGGTTTTTCAACCCCAACTTTTGGGGCAACCTGTTCTAGTCAGGATGGACAACCAAGTTGCCATGTTCTATGTAGACAAACAGGACCTCATCCCCTCCACTCTGTGAAAAAGTGCTTCCCCTGTGGTCCTTTGCCATTTCACAGTGCATTCACCTCAGAGTGGTGTACCTCCTGGATGAACTCAGTATCCTTGTGGTCAAGCTAAGCTGTATCCTTCATCCACATGAATGGACCTTGCACTGGGAGATGGCTGCTTGGATCTTCTGAATATGGGGAACCCCACTCATAGATCTTTTTGCACTCCGCAAAATGCACAGCTTTCACTCTTCTACTCCAGAGTTCCGTCGCTGCACTGACAGGCCCCGGATGCTTTCCTTCTACATAGGGGACAGGGACTGCTCTATGCATTCCCACTGATCCCCTTGACACCCAAAATGCTTTTCAAGCTACAGTCCGACAAGGGCTTGATGATTCACATAGCCCCCTTTTGGCCCCGTCAATCTTGGTGTCCTCTGCTTCTTTGCCTTGCACAGACTCAACCTCTCAGCTTGAGATTTGCACTTGAACTCCTCTCAGCACCACGGGATGCTCCTCCAACTCAATCTTCACTCCCTATGCCTGACAGCATGGTTTCTGAAGGGATAGTGCTCCCTGACTTTGACCTGTTACAGGTGATCAAAGACGTCCTCCTTGCACCACACAAAGATTCCACCAGGCAATCTTATGCCTTCAAGTGGTGTAGTTTTGCCCTCTGGTGCTCCCCAAAGAACATTGACCCCTTTTCTTGCCCTGTGGATTCCCTTCTACAATATCTCCTCCACGTATCCTTAACAGGTCTTAAAACTAACTCAGTGAGAGTTTGCCTTAGTGCCATTGTGGCCTCTCACAAACCACTGGATGGACAGCCTATTTCCTCACATCCCTTAGTAGCAAACTTCATGCAGGGTCTCCTGTTGTCTAAGCCACCCATTAAGCCTCCTCCAGTGGCCTGGGATCTCAATGTGGTTCTGACTCAACTTCTAAAGCCTCTTTTCAAGCCTTTAGCCACCACTTCACTGAAATTTATATCTTGTAAGGTACTGTTCCTCACTGCCGTCATGTCAGCTCGCCGGATCAATGAACTGCAGGCTCTGGTGGTGGATTCAGTTCTGCGTACCCATCCGCATTTCCTTTCGAAGGTAGTCTTCTCCTTCCATCTAAACCAGTTGGTAATCCTCCCAATTTTCTTCCCTAGGCCACATGTGTCTCTGGCTGAAGCAGCGCTACACACCTTAGACTGCAAGTGAGCGCTGGCTTTCTACTTGGATAGGACTAAAGATCACAGATATTCCTCTCAATTATTCATTTCCTTTGATCCCAGCCACGTAGGCCTACCGGTGATGAAATGTACTCTATCCATATGGATAGCAGATTCCATTTCTTTTGCTTATGCACAAGCAGGACACTCTTTGGAGGATCATGTCACTTTTCATAATGTGTGGGTTATGGCAACCTCTGTAGCCAATCTCCATTCAGTATCCATTGAGGAGATCTGTCAGGCAGCCACCTGGTCCTCCATTCATATTTTTGTTGCACACTATTGTCTGAACAAAGACTCCCATCAGGCGCTGTCTTTGTCCAAGCTGTACTCCAGCACCTCTTTGGGACTTAACTCCACTCCTACCCTCCGTATCAGACTTCTACAAGAGACCAGACTATCACTGGGGGAGTATTGTCTCCTGGAATCGAGTCCAATAGCCCACAACTCTTCCAGACTCTTTGGCTACAAGCTTTTAGCCTTGGGGATCACACTGCTCTCCCTCCCATACCAGTCTGGGATCTGGGATCTAGTGAGTCCCAGATGTAAAAACTGCATTCCTGCTTGTTCCTGGAGATAGTGTAATTACTCACCTGTAATAGATGATCTCCGGGAACAGCAGG
Source organism: Ichthyophis bannanicus (assembly GCA_033557465.1). Classification (NCBI taxonomy): domain Eukaryota; kingdom Metazoa; phylum Chordata; class Amphibia; order Gymnophiona; family Ichthyophiidae; genus Ichthyophis; species Ichthyophis bannanicus. The sequence continues at coordinate 342,713,201 of CM066032.1, forward strand.
AATCAGTCTTCACAACCCAACCTTCTCCTCTAGGAGTTGTAGTGTTCATTCATTTTTTTCTATTCCTCTCAACTGCAAGCTCAACTGAGGAGAGGAGTTAGGCACGCAGGTGCAGTGGAGTGCTCCCAAAGGCTTTCCTATTGGACTCTGGGGAGCATTCCCATGCAGGCTCCATCAGTGCCAGCATCACCCATATGTTAAGACTGATTCCTGATGTTCCTGGAGATCACCTGTTACAGGTAAGTAACTATGCTCTCTACAGGTTTGGGAGTCTGGCTGCCATTGAAAGCAGAATTTAAGAGGAAGGAACTGGAATCGGATGAGGTTGGATGCATGATCGGCGCTATGGTGCTGGAACAGAAGGTAACTCCAGTGCACGATACCTTTTTAAACATATAGTCTCCACTACATGTCCTGGAAAGGGATAGCAGTAGCAACAATGGATGTGGGGATGGAGCAGGGACAGTGTTGAAAATGAGGTTTGCCTAGGATGCCTCATATCCTTGCACCAGCCCTGGGTGCACCATAGGCAAGTGCAGAAGCTGAAACTCCTAGTTGTGTGCAGACAAAAAAATGATCTCTTTAATTTCCTGTGTTATGGGTTTTTTAATTTTGTTTTTTAAAAATTTTATTTTGTTTAATATTTATAGGTTTTCATTTCAAGGCAGTGTTGTTTAGAAGTGGTTGTGGCTGCTGCCCAAACAAAAATGACAGCTGAAAGGTTAAATGTCTCTGATAGTATAGTATAAAAATAACTGGGAATTTTTCACAAGCATTTCTGCTGCCCAATTACAAGAGGGAGATCTTAGATCATTCGTGGATTTCTGACAGTTCTTTAATGCACTGATGGGTCTGTTAGAAATTCAGGAATGACCTTAAATCTCCCTCTAGGAAGTGTGCAACTTGGCAGGGTCTGCTTGTATGAAATTCCCAATTATATTTATACTGTCAATGACATTTATCAAGCCTACTCCAGATCCTGGAGAAATTCTGTAAAACCATTTCTCAAAAAATGTAGATGGGATGGCGTAACATCGTTCTCTTTTGGCAGGGCCAAACTCTGCCCCTTGACCAGCCAAACTGTGCTGCCATGATCACTGACCTTCCCTTCCTGTCGGCCCTCGGGGATCCAATTTCATGGGCAGACAGGAAGGGAAGGCCAGTGATCATGGGCAGCACAGGAGGGGTCTTTGCTGCGATCACGGTGCTCTTCTGCCTGTGGGTATCCTTTATCCATGGGGGATGGGATTCCCACGGGAAGCCTGCTGGGTCAGAATCATGGTCTTCTCCTCCTATCTGCCTGTGGGAGATCAGATCTCCATTGGCAAACAGAAGCGGAAGGCCAGTGATCATGGCAGCACAGTTTTGATGGGGCCAGGGCCCATGTGGACCTATGCATGTGGGCCTGCCAGTCCTTAGAATATCATGAATATATTTCTGCATAGGAGTCATCTTTTCTACAGATAAATAAAATAGGTAAGGCATAAATAATAGAATTTCTGACATAAGTACAGGGAAGATGAAGAGTCTTTGGAGTAAGTCTCTAGAGTAGGAGTCAACAGATTCACAAAGCTAAACATCCAGAAAGGGTTTTCCATGGAGCTCAAGACCAGACAAACTTTTGGCTGATCTGGTACAAACAGTACTAGAAATATAAGGCACAGCTAAGTATCTCCAAGAAGCATACTAGCTTTTCCTGGAAGATCAGTCCCTTCCAACCCAGACCAGGGTTTTTTTCATTTCAAGGCAAGGTTGGAGAGTCACTGAATTTCGTAAAGGCTCTGACTGCATGCCACTGTCTCTTTAGCGATGATATTCACTAAGGGGATCATTTTGGAAGCCCTCTTTGTGCTTTGGATGTCTGAAAATGGGCATAGAGATGTTCACAACACATAGACATCTCCAGAACCATTAGAAGCTGGATCTGTGGATGTTCCCAGCATGAGGATGTCCAAGTTTGAATGGGTCGCTTCACAAAAGCAGGACATCATGTATTTCTTCTTATAACAATGTTGCACCTTTCCGAACACATACAATACAACAGTGCTGGAGGAAAAAGACCTCAGAACATCAGGCCAACTCAATGACCAGCAATGTCACTGTAACAGCCAAATGGCCACTCACAAACACATTGTTATCGCTTATCATCACAGGTCAGAAAAAAATCTCCAGCACAAATAAACTTGCAAACACACGATCAGTTCTGTTATAGGTAAATCACACCATTGCCACCAACAATACAGCGCTAATAAAGCAAAGGAGACAGAACAAAACACTTAACTGCCAGTGTAATGCACTTCAAAATGCTGGAGGCGTGTACTCATAGCACTCCAAACGCAGCCATGGTTCAACTCCGAAGCAAACCTTTTTTGATTGGGTGTCAAGTCTGAATGGGGGCATGGTAGAGACATGGCTGGGGCATTCCCAGGAACCTGGATGTTCCCATCTGATCTCAGAAATGTCCTGGATGCCTAGAGTCACATCCAAGTTTAGACCTGCTCCAGGTATTTAGAGGCATCTGAAAAGTGAGTGCTCATTTTGGCTGAAAGTCATCCAGAGCACACAGAGAAGAAAGCACTTCATCATCCCCAGTACTCAGTACAATTTCAATGATAGCAGCAGTAGGATTTAAGCTCTGGCTTCCCTGTTCCTATACTATAACCATTAGGCTATTCCTAGACATCCAGCTTCTGAAATACTATTCTGGGGATGTCTATGTAGACTCCTCCGCAGACATCCATATCAGACATGTCCATGTTTGTGAAATCATTTCTGCACTTGGACGTGCCTGCTTTTTTTTTTCCAGATGTTTTGGCTTAGATGTCCCAGATTGCACTTAGATGTCCCTTCTAAAATTCCCCTCTAAATGGATAAGTTAGCTGTTTACTTTTGGAAATAATAATGAACATAAGACTAATAATAGCAGGATTAACCCTTTGAAGGCCTACTTTAAATTTTTAATCCACATTCTGCAGCCGGGTTAATTTTTGCATATTTCAGGAAAATTGTACCCATCTTATTCAATATGTTCTAATAGTGATTTTCCTTCTGCTATGGTCATGTATTATGTACCATTTGATAGGAATATTTAGTCAGAATTTTGGATCCAGAGAGTTTTGGGCTCGGCCTGGAAAGGGTTAAAGTAAACAGGCACTCACCACTTACATATATATTCAGCAGCACTACACAGACAGATAGTGCCACAAAACATGCATGTTAAGCTAAGCACTGGGCATCCCAGATGAAAATCAGGCATAATGTTGTGTAGCATTCTAAATCATCCTTGTAATGATGTGTGTCTCTATTTTGCTTCTTTCCTAGATTTTAAGTGGTGAGTGTAATTCTGAAATGTTAACTTCAAGTCATACTGTCTCCTCTTGTGGTATTCAAACTAAGGAAGGAAAATCAAGTTTAGTAGAAATGAGCCTTAGCAAGGAAGCTAAAGAAAATTCCTTTATCACAAGAAAGTCTGCCAGAAAAAGAAACCAGTCCAAATGTTCCTGTTGTGGGACAGAGAGCTTTGTAGAGTATGGCAGTTTTTTTCCTATTCATCCAGAAACAAAGAAAAGAATCACACAGAGAACCTGTAATTTTAAGCATCAAACAAGCAATGCCCCTTCAGAAAAAGATGTCAGGTATGAAAAATCATTTGTCCTTCTTTGGTATTTTATTGTGTCTCATGCCAATGAGTAATGCCATACAGTATGTACAGGTGTGAGTGAAGGGGCATCTTAATGATAAATTATAGGCCTAATATTCAAAAGGTCTGATACATTTAAGGGGTAATTTAGGGGGTGGAGAACGTGGCTGCACAGGTTTTGCTGGGCACTCAGTGCAGGAATAGTGTGGCCCCACTTCTGCGGCAGCTGCACTGGTTCCCTATATGTGAGTGGTACATGTTTAAGCTTATGGTTGTTGTCTTTTGCATATTCCATGAGGGCCGTCTGGGATATCTGCAGGGCTTGTGGGGCTGGTATGAACCCATGAGGGCACTTAGGTCTTCGCAGGGCCGGCTACTGGAAAGCAGGGGAAAGCCGACAGTCACCCAGGAGCGCATGGTTCGGACGAAGGTATCGTTGAAGGATACTACCAAAAGCAGTGAGGTTCCAAAAGGGAGTATAGTAGCCGAAGTGCCCTTGAGTAAGGAGCAGACAGAGCATAAAGATGCCAAATTACCCATGCCTACCAATAGCCAGATTAATATGAATAAAATACAGTCTCTAAAATGCTTATATGCCAATGCTAGAAGTCTAAACAATAAGATGGGAGAGTTAGAATATATAGCACTAAATGAGAGGTTGGATATGATTGCACTCTCAGAGACATGGTGGAAGGAGGATAACCAGTGGGACACTGTGATACCTGGATACAAACTATATCGTAATGATAGAGCTGATCAAATTGGTGGAGGGGTTGCGCTCTATGTTAGAGAGGGAATTGAGTCAGAAAGGATTAAAGTTTTGCAGGGAACAAAATTTGCTGTAGAATCTCTATGGATTGAAATTCCACTTATGAAGGGGAAGGTGATGGCAGTGGGAGTATACTATCGACCGCCTGGCCAGAATGAACAAATGGATGATGAAATGCTCAAAGAAATCACGGAAGCTAGCAAAAGTCACAACAGAGTAGTAATAATGGTTGATTTCAATTACCCCGGTATCGACTGGGTCAGTGTCACGGCAGGACAAGCTAAAGAGGTAAAGTTTCTAGATGGAATAAATGACTGCTTCTTGGAGCAGCTGGTTCATGAACCGACCAGAGGGGAAGCCATACTGGACCTAGTCCTTAGTGGAACGCCAGATCTGGTGCAAGAAATAAGGGTGTTGGGACCACTTGGCAATAGTGATCATAGTATGATCATGTTTGATTTAATTATTGGAGGACAAATAGTAAAGGAATCCACAGTACTACCTTTTAACTTTCAAAAGGGAGACTATGATAGAATGAGGAATATAGTTAGGAAAAAACTAAAAGGAGCGGTTCCAAAGGTTAAAGACTTACAGCAAGCTTGGGCGTTATTTAAAACTACTATCCTCGAAGCCCAGACCAGCTGTATTCCACGCATTAAGAAGAGTGGACGAAAGTCCAAAAAACTGCCAGCATGGTTTAAAGGTGGGGTCAGAGAGGCTGTTGCTGCCAAAAAAGCAACCTTCAGGAAATGGAAAAAAGAGCCAAATGATGAAAACTGGAAACAGCACAAGCACTGGCAAGTTAAATGCAAAGCATTGATAAGGCAGGCAAAGCGGGAATTTGAGAAGAAACTTGCTACGGAAGCAAAAACACGAAATAAAGACTTTTTCAAGTACATTCATAGCAAAAGGCCTGTGAGAGAGTCAATTGGACCGTTAGATGATAGAGGGGTAAAAGGGGCAGTAAGAGGAGACAAGGCTATAGCAGAGAGACTGAATGAATTCTTTGCTTCGGTCTTTACTGAGGAAGATGTAGGGATGTTACCCAAGACTGAAATGGTATTTAAAGGTGATACTGCAGAGGAATTGAGAGAAATATCGCTACACCGGGAAGATATATTACAACTATTTGATAAACTGAATAGTAGCAAATCACCTGGACCGGATGGTATACATCCCAGAGTGTTGAAAGAACTGAAATATGAGATTGCAGACCTGCTATTGGTAATCTGTGAACTTTCATTAAAATCATCTGTAATACCTGAAGATTGGAGGGTCGCCAACGTAACACCAATTTTTAAAAAGGGTTCCAGGGGTGACCTGGGAAATTACAGACCGGTGAGCCTGACGTCAGTACCAGGGAAAATGGTAGAAACCATCATAAAGAACAAAATTACACAGCATGTAGATAGTCATGGCCTAATGGGAGACAGCCAACATGGCTTTAGACAAGGAAGATCTTGTCTTACTAATCTGATATGTTTTTTTGAAGGTGTGCATAAACAGGTAGACAAAGGTGAGTCGGTTGATATAGTGTATCTGGACTTTCAGAAAGCTTTTGACAAGGTCCCCCATCAGAGACTTTTGGCGAAGCTAAAAAGTCATGGGATAGGAGGCAGTGTACTATTGTGGATCAGGAACTGGTTAAAAGATAGAAAGCAGAGGGTAGGGCTAAATGGCCAATATTCCCAATGGAAAAAGGTGAATAGTGGAGTACCCCAGGGATCTGTACTGGGTCCGCTTCTTTTTGACATATTCATAAATGATCTGGAAAAGGGAATAACTAGTGAGGTTATCAAATTTGCAGATGACACAAAACTGTTTAAAGCTGTTAAAACCCAAGAGGATTGTGGAAAACTGCAGGAGGATCTGGATAAATTGGAAGACTGGGCATCCAAATGGCAGATGAAATTTAATGTGGACAAGTGCAAAGTTATGCACCTAGGAAAGAACAACCCACACTATAGTTACACGATGCAAGGCTCCACATTAGAAACCACCACCCAGGAAAAAGATTTAGGAGTCATCGTGGATAACATGTTAAAACCCTCCGCCCAGTGTGCAGCGGCGGCCAAGAAAGCAAATAGAATGCTAGGTATCATAAGGAAAGGGATGGAAAATAAAACAAAGGATATTATAATGCCTCTGTATCGCTCCATGGTACGACCGCACCTTGAATATTGTGTGCAATTCTGGTCACCGTATCTCAAAAAGGACATAGCGTTATTAGAAAAAGTACAGAGAAGAGCCACCAAATTGGTGAAGGGCATGGAAGGCTACTCCTATGAAGAGAGGCTAAAAAGGTTAGGGCTCTTTAACCTGGAAAAGAGACGGCTGAGGGGAGATATGATAGAGGTCTATAAATTAATGAATGGAGTGGAACGGATAAACGTGGATCAATTGTTTACGCTATCAGAATATAGGAAGACTAGGGGACATGTAATGAAGCTACAGGGTAAACTATTTAAGACAAATAAGAGAAAATATTTTTTCACTCAACGTGTAACCAAACTCTGGAATCTGTTACCGGAGGATGTAGTAAGGGCTGTTAGTATAGCTGGGTTTAAAAAAGGTTTGGACAAGTTCCTGGAGGAAAGGTCCATAAACCACTATTAAAAAGGGACCCAGGATATCAATGCTTGACCCAGTACAAGCATTGAGGAACCTGTGTCTTTTGGGGATATTGCTAGGTACGTATGACCTAGATTGGCCACTGTTGGAAACAGGATACTGGGCTTGATGGACCTCGGTCTGACCCAGTATGGCATGTCTTATGTTCTTATCTTCAGGAAGAAGCAGGAATGTAGTCTTCACATATGGGTATCATCGGTACCGACGGGGCCCGTGTGGGAACGCTCCCCAGCATCCAATAGGAACGCTTTTGGGAGCATCCCACAGCACCTGCATGCTGCCTTCCCGCCTTTCCCACTGTCCCTCTTCAGTTCTTCGTTTTGCGTGGAGCCGACAGGTCGCATACTCTGTCATCGCAGAAAATTCCTTCTTTGTTCTTTATTTTTTGTGGTCGCTTCTGCCTTCGTTCAACACCTACCGGTACCGCTGGGTCTTCTTTTTTCTTTTCTCTAAAAAAAAATATATATATATATATAGTTTCTGAGGTATTTTTCTTCAGAAACTTTTTTTCCTCGGTGCTAGGCGCCATTTTGGGCACTAGGCCCATTTTCCTTAAAAATGGAAAAAACAGCTACTGGTTTTAAAAAATGTTCTAAATGTGGCGGTACCATACCCGTCACCGACACCCATGACTGGTGTCTTAAATGTTTAGGCCCTGACCATTCTCCATCGGAATGCCTCTCCTGTAGGAAGATGACTAAAAGGGGCCTGCAGAATAGAGCTGCAAAACTCGGTACCCTTTTTGCCTCAAATGTGATGTCCATTGCATCGATGTCTTCCAGAGCCTCATTTTCCTCCCATGGATCTCAGGTAACTAAATATAAGTCTAGCCAGTCCTCAAAGGGTAGATCTTCTTCTAGGCATTGAGAGGCCATTGGTGTTGCCCTTGAGGAAACATCTCTGGCTAAACAGCCCCGGCGGGAGGCTTCGGCTTCCAAAGCTCTAACGGGGCTCCAGGATGTTCGAGGCCTCCACCTTGGCAGAACTACTGGTGCCATGCTCTGGGGTTCCAGCCACTTCTACCGGTACCGACACCCAAGCATCGGCAGAATCAATAGATCAGAGTTTTCTCACTATCGAACGCAGTCTGGCAGCTCTTCTCACGGCTTCGGTACCATTGAGACCGCTACAGACGGTTCAACAGGCACTGGTACCGACGGCACCAGCCTCGGTGGGTATACCCCCCATGCCGAGTCTTGAGTCCATCTCCGGCATTGACAGATCGGTACCGGGACACCTCGACCGACTTCAATCGATACCGGTACCGTGCTGTGCACGAACATCGGGATTGGAGATATTTCAAATCTTCCGATTCCGATGATTCTGATGACTCTGCCAATACTAGAGTACTTCTTCTGGAGGAACCATCTTCTTCTCCTAAATGCAGGATGTCTCCTCCAGAGGACAAGTCTTTTCAGGATTTTATTCATGATGTGGCTCGAGGCCTTGCAATCACGGTAACTCCTGAAAAGGAACCTAGGGCACAAGAATTAGAAATCCTTCAGTATCCTAAGGCTCCCAAGGAAGTAGCTACTGTGCCTATTCATCAGATCCTACATGATCTTATGCTGAGGATGTGGGAAACACCTTTAACCACATCTCCTCACTCTCGGAGGCTCGATACAATGTATCGAGTTCCACCTTGTCCTGGCTTCCAAAAAACTCAGTTACCACACCATTCAATGGTAGTAGAATCAGCTATGCGTAGGATGAAGAGTGCAAAAAGGCATGCTTCCAATCCTCCAGGCCGTGAATGCAGGACTCTCGATGCCTTTGGGCATCGATGCTTCCAAGCTTCCATGCTCTCAGCTAGGATCAGCTCCTATATCCTATATATGGGAATCTTCCTCAAAGAGGTCACAGGAGACTTGGAGCTTATGAGCCCCCGTCTTCCTAATGATAAACAACAAGACTTTTTTACTCTATTCAGACATGCTCAGGATGTTTCCAAGTTTGTAAACCGTGCATCCTTTGACTGCTTTGAATGCATCAGCAGAACCTCTGCTATTGCCATTGGTGCATGTCGGCTTCAGGCATCCGACTTGGAACTTTGGGTACAAGATAAATTGGGAAATATCCCTTGCACAGGAGAAAATCTCTTTGGCAGGAATTGGCAGGAAAGGCTAATGAAATAGATACTGACAACATCACCCTGGATAGATTGTCAAAATGTACAGCCAACCCAGCCAAAAAGAAATCCTATAAAAAAATCATTTTTCAGCAAAAAAAGGAAGTTTTATCCTTCTTATGCCCAGCAGGGGCACGGTCCAGTTCAGGCTGCCCAAAAGGGCCAACAGCAAAAACTAGACAACAAAAGAAGCCAAAAGGGCCGAGAGCTCAGCCAGCTCCACAGGCTCAGCCTCCTCAGGGGCTTTGACTCCTACCTAGAGAACCTAGCCTTCCTGCCCCTGAACGGTCCAGAACCCTTAGCCATCCCTGGCAGGTTGTGTCATTTTGCCAACAGATGGCACCAAATAACAGCAGAAAATTGGACTCTGCCCATTGTACGAGAGGGGTAAAAGCTTCATTTTCAGAGCATGCCCCCTCCTACAATCGTAAGACAGTTCAATTCTCAGACCCCTGTCAACAATCTCTTAGGTCAGGAGGTCACAACACTCCTTGCTGAAGGAGCAATAGAAGAAGTACCCATTCTACAACAGGGTACAGGGTTCTACTCCCCCATTTTCTTATCCCAAAGAAAACAGGAGGACAAAGACCCATTTTAGACCTCTGAGAATTGAACAAATATCTGTTCCGAGAGAAATTAAAAATTATCTCTCTAGGAACTCTTCTGCCATACCTTCAAAGTCAGGATTGGCTTTGTTCTCTAGATCTAAGGGATGCATATACTCATATTGTCATCCATCCAGATCACAGGAAATTCCTGCGGTTTCTTTTCCAGGGAAAACACTTCCAATACAAAAGTTCTTCCCTTTGGTTTGGCTTCGGCACCAAGAGTATTCATGAAATGCATTGCGGTAGTACCTGCATTCCTGCGAACTCTAGGGATATTTGTCTTCCCTTACTTAGATGACTGGCTCATTCGAGCCCCCACGGCTCCAGAAGCCAGCTCTGCTCTGTCTCGCACAATGCGAATCCTTCAACATTTGGGATTGGTCATAAACCTCCCAAAATCCCATCTTGCTCCTACTCAGTCCCTAGAATTCTTAGGAGCTTGTCTAGATACCAGACAGTCAAGGGCTTTCCTTCCACAGCCCCGCTGTCTGAGCATAGTGCAGCTAGCTTCCCAAGCAGCGGTGAAGACTTACCTGACTGCTCGAGAAATTCTCCAACTACTGGGACATATGGCATCCATTGTACATGTGGTTCCCTATGCTCGCCTCCACATGCGAGCAGCCCAGTGGACCCTATCCACTCAGTGGACACAGGCCACAGGTCGCCTGTCGGACAAAATAACAAAGTCACAACGTTTTGTTTCGTCCCTCCAGTGGTGGCAATCACTGGAGAACCTTCTGGTGGGGTCTCCTTTCCAGCAACCCCTATTCCAGGCCACTCTAACAACAGATGCGTCACAGGTGGGATGGGGGGCCCACCTGCACGATCTCTCTACCCAGGGTACCTGGACTCCACAGGAGGCTTGTCTTCACATAAACCTCCTGGAACTCAGAGCAATCTTCCTTGCTGTTCAAGTATTCCAAGCCCAGCTCAGCTACAAGACAGTCCTAGTCTAGACGGACAATCAAGTAGCCATGTTCTACGTGAACAAGCAGGGCGGAACTGGCTCTCTGTCATTATGCAACAAAGCTTTACGACTATGGGCCCTCGCCAGAGAGCATCAAATTCACCTCCTCGTGGTATATCTTGCAGGCATTCAAAACCTTTGGGCAGACAAACTCAGCCAAGTACTGCTGCCACACGAATGGTCTCTCCACTCAGACCAGGTTGCCCAAATATTTCAAATCTGGGGAACCCCAGACATAGACCTCTTTGCAAGTCCACTGAATGCCAAACTTCCCCGGTTCTGTTCCAGAATTCCGGCTCGAGATTGTCAGGCAAGGGATGCCTTCCTCCTTCACTGGGGTCAAGACTTCCTCTATGCCTTCCCGCCCATCCCCCTCATCTCCAAAACACTATTCAAGCTTCAGAGAGACAGAGGTCGTATGATTCTCATAGCTCCACGTTGGTCACGGCAAACGTGATATCCTCTGCTTCTACATCTCTCTCAAGCTGCACCTTGGGAGTTGGGATGTGCTCCAGATCTTCTCTCCAAAGAGAACGGGACGCTATGGCACCCGAATCCCCAGTGCCTGCATCTCAGGGCCTGGTTGCTGAAAGCCAAGACCTTCAGGATCTCAACCTTTCTCAACAGGTAAAAGATATCCTACAGGTTTTTAAAAAACCTTCCACAAGACGATCATACGCCTTTAAGTGGAAACGGTTTATCATATGGTGTTATCAAAAGGGACTTAACCCCCTTGCGATACCTCTGGAATCGGTACCGGAGTACCTCCTTCATTTATCAAATGCTGGTCTTAAGACCAATTCAGTAAGAGTCCATCTTAGTACTATTGCAGCTTCCTACAAGCCTCTAAATGGACAACCTATTTCCTCTCATCCACTTATAACAAGATTTATGAGAGGTCTTCTATTAACAATACCTCCCATTAGACTACCACCAGTGGCATGGAATTTGAATCTTGTTCTCAGGCAGCTCATGAAACTTCCCTTTGAGCCTTTAGCCACTACATCTCTGAAATTCCTTTCCTGGAAAGTCATCTTCCTAATTGCAATCACCTCCGCACGCCGCATTAGTGAATTGCAAGCTCTAGTGGCTGATCCTCCTTATACAAGATTTCATCATGATAAGGTCGTTCTTAGGACTCATCCACACGTTATGCCAAAGGTGGTTTCCCCTTTCCATTTAAACCAAGCGGTTTACCTTCCTGTATTCTTTCCGAGGCCTCATGCCTCCAATGCAGAAAGAAACCTTCATACCTTGTACTGTAAAAGAGCTTTAGCTTTTTACCTACAAAGAACACAGCAACATAGAAAGTCTTCTCAACTCTTCATTGCTTTTGATTCTAGTCATTTGGGACTTCCAGTTTCCAAAAGAACTCTGTCTAACTGGATTGCACAATGCATACCCTTTGCCTATGAGAGTAAGGGTCTTCCTCTTGAAGGCCATGTCACAGCTCACAATGTGAGAGCCATGGCAGCCTCTATGGCTAAACTTCACTCTGTATTTATCGACGACATCTGTCGAGCAGCCACTTGGGCTTCGGTACATACCTTTACAGCTCACTACTGCTTAGACAAGGACTCCCGCCGGGATGCCTTGTTTGGCCAGGCTGTTCTTCAACATCTCTTTCAGACTTAATTCAACTCCTACCCACCATCCCTGGTGGGATGCCAGAGATCCATGGGAAGAAGCATGGCCCATCTCACAATGGGTTGCAGCTTCCTGGGGCCATCTCCCTGGCATCTTCAGCTAGGGAGTCCCCATATGTGAAGACTACATTCCTGCTTGTTCCTGGAGATAGCTTAGTTACTCACCTGTAACAGGTGATTTCCGGGAACAGCAGGAATTTAGTCTTCACAACCCACCCGCCTCCCTTAGGAGTTATCTCTCTATCTCTCTCTTTCTCTCTCTCCCTCTCTCCTTTGTCTCAGCTATAAAAACTGAAGAGGGACAGTGGGAAAGGCGGGAAGGCAGCACACAGGCGCTGTGGGATACTCCCAAAAGCGTTCCTATTGGACGCTGGGGAGCATTCCCGCGCGGGCTCCATCCGTACCAATGATACCCATATGTGAAGACTAAATTCCTGCTGTTCCCAGAGATCACCTGTTACAGGTGAGTAACTACGCTTTCCCGGCCTGGAAGAGGTACGGTCAGTGCGTGGGAGTCCCCAAACTTTCAGAGAAGCTGGAGCCGAGTTGTAGAACATGCTGTCTTTGAATTGCAGGTGGTCGGCAGTCTGTTCACTTTCCATAGACTATTAAAGATAGTCCGGTTTAGTGGTGGTTGATGGTGGGCAGGGAGGGGGTGGGTTGGTCCTCAAGGGCTGAGCTGTGTGCTTCCTGTTAGAACTTGGTGTTTGGTTCCTCCTGTGGGGATTGCTGTGGGGACTGCGGGGGGGGGGGGGGGTGCAGAGTGGGCTCCTTTATTTGTGCATTGTACTTTTTTGTTCTGCATGTACACTCCGTTGATTGACCTTGGTCAGAATGGGGTTTAAACCGCAATCAATCAATCAATAAGAAGCGACCTAGATTTAGATGCCAAGTGCATGCATTTAGTCATTTAGTCATTTATGTGCATAAGTGTCCTTGGATAGAATACTGACTAGTATAAAAGTATGTGCCTTGTTTGCATTATGCATACTTTGACAGTGGGTTTGCACAGGGACGGCATTTGAGCAGAGGGCAGGTAGAGTCTGCACTTACACATGTAGACTGTAAGATTCCATAATTTACCTACTTACTTGCAGAAAGTATGCACTAACATTTACACCAGCCCTTGAGCTGATAAAGGTGCTAGCGCTTATGTGTGCACAAGTTCTTTCCAGCTTATGCAAGTATTTTAGAAAGCCAAGTATGTGAGTACTTGATTTTATAAAATAAACATGTGAGAACGCATATTGTCTGGATATGACTTTTAAAAGTACCCTCCACAGCAATAATTTTATAAAGCCATTTTTGTGCACAGGGGCGGCCCAAGGGGGGTGTGGGGCCATGTGCGGAGACATGGTGCGAGGCCTCATTTGCATGTGCCTCATTTGCATAAATATTTGCATAATGATACCATACACTAACTTTTAGTAAACATGCCTCTTAATGAGTATATGGATAAAGACTAAAAGATTTCTAGATTGCTATAATCCAGTACCAACCACCAGGCACATTAGGAACTACTACAAACACTGCCCATTTAGAAGCCATAGCAAACCCGACGTATCCTAACAGCACTACCAGGATTCACAATTTAGAAACAGGAAGACAATAATTAAACTGGGAACCACAAAAGCCAAACTTGGAATGTACAACACTGTAGAAATAAAGCCATAAATTAATTTCCTCTTGTACTAAACAAAGCGCAGAGGTTAATGATGCACATTTCCCAGAGCTGACATATTCCAGTTAATAAATTCAAAATAAAGAGATATTTTACTACCTTTTGTGCATTTTTTTTTTCAGTGGCAATTGCTCCAGCCACTTTCTTCTGGTTTCTTTGTGTCTTCTGCTAACTCTCCATCGTCTGTTGTCCATTTGTCCTTTCTTCTCTCTTCTAGTTTTTTTCCATTCTCTCTCTACATCTGCTTTAACATACTAATCTTTCTCCTTTTGCTCTTTCCTCATTCCTATTTCATCCACTCAAATTTTACCCCGCCATCCTCAATCCCCACTTACTCTCCCAATATCTGGCCAATTGTAGATTTGTCTTCCCTCCCACACAAAATATTTTTTCCCTCTCCATTTCACTCTCCCAGCTCCATCCCATTCTAATCCTCCCCAACATCAGTTCCCTTCTAGTTCCAGCCCCACCCAGCATCTGCTCCCTTCTAGTCCCTGCATCAGCCCATTTCCAGTCCTAGCCCCCCATCAGCCCATTTCCAATCCTATCCCAGCCCCCCATCAACTCATTTCTAGTCCTTTCCTAGCCCCACCATCAGCCCATGTCAAATCCTAGCTCCCCTCCACTCAGCCCATTTCCAATCCAAGCCTACTTCCAATTCTAGCCCCTCCATGAGTCCATTTCAATTCAAGCCACCACCACAGCCCATTTCCAATCTTAGCACCTCCCAACAGCCCATTTCCAGTCCTATCCTAGCCCCTCCATCAGCCCATTTCCTGTCCTAGCCCCCCCACTCAGCCCATTTCCAGTCCTAGCTCCCTCCCCTCACAACCCATTTCCATTCCAATCCCCCCTCCCCATCAGCTATATGCAGTTCAAGCCCCCCTTCCACTCAGTCCATTTCCAGTCCTAGCAACCCCCCAGCCCATTACCAGTCCTAGCCCCCCCATAGCCCATTACCAGTGGCCTCAGTGGCTTCCTTTTCACAGATGAGGCCTGTAGGCTTGAATGGCCCCTTAGACGCCCCTTAGACGCAACTGAGACGATATTGTGTTTAAAGGCTCAGTTAGATCATGTTTGTCTTACTTTGTAGTTTTACTTGATCTGTATATATTGGGAAACGTAAGGCTATGTCCGGAGCTAAAGCTCCTGGGACCGTGTCCAGTGATATTAGACCGGTCGGTCCATTGGACAAGCATTTCTTCCCCCTACCTTTGGCTCAATCTTCCCCTGAAGGGGCGTCTCTGAGCCACGGCAGCAGGTCCCTTCCTGTGTGCCCTGCTTCTGGCAACTTACTTGGCCTTTCTAAAGAATCCTCTGATTTGGTAAGCAAATTACAACCTATTATTTTACCTGTCCCCGTACAGCCATTAGAAGTGGGTGGCTCCTCTGAGCTTTCTACTCCTTCTTCAGAGTCTGAAATTACTTTGCGGGATATTTGGGGTGCTTTGAAATCAATTGATCATAAAAAGTCTGTTTCATTAAATTCTTTGTGCACTTTCTTACAGGAGGCTACCGTAGCACTGCGGCAGCTTGATGAGAAAGTTGCGGTGGTTGATTTGGCTATTACTAAATTAGAATCGCAGGTTCTCCCTTTGCATACAACGAGTGTTGCTGGTATCAAAGATTCCTTGTTTCTTCATGCTAAGGTAGAAGCTCTGGAGAATTCTTTTCGCTCCTGTAATCTCCGTTTCTTGAATTTCCCTCAGTCATTGTTACTATCTCACAGAATTTTGCTTGATAAATTTCTTAAAGAAGTTTTAGCCATCCCTGATACTGTAAATGTATCACAACTTTATTATGTCCCTTCTACCTTTAAAAAAATTAATGTGGTTGAAGGTGGTTTAGATGAAATTGTTGCCCCAATGGATAATTTGACTGCCTTTCTAGAGGATTCTGAAGATATCATCACTACGCATGCCACTTTACTGGTCACTTTTTCTTCTGTTGAAATGAAACAGCGTATCCTCAAGGCTTTTTTTAAAGTCAAATCCGCTAAATTCTGTGTTCAGACGATTAACATCTTTCCTGTGTCGTCGCGAAGTACACAATTACGCTGGCGGCAATTTTTGAATCTTACACCCCGAGTTTTGGCATTGGGGGCTACATTTTTTCTTCGCTTCACCTGCAAATGTATTGTTTGCTTGGATGATGCATCTTATGTTTTTGTGGAGGTGTCCCATCTGGAAAGTTTTTTGATTGATAAGCACGTGGTAGATAGGACCGGTAATAATGTATAGCCTCTAATGTGGGATTTTTTTTTTTATCCCATAGTTTTTTATTTTGTATCTATATTGAATTTGACAGCAATGGTTCCATGATGTGGACTTTATCCTAGATTTATTTATTTATTTATGTTTCCTGTCTTTATGGTTTTTTTTTCTTATTTATTTTATTTTCCTTTTTTTTTTCTTTCGTTTGTTCTTTATTATTCGGACTGACCTTTCAGTATATTTTGGTTATGTAATTGACTGAAAATTAAAATAATAAAAAAAAGGACTTTCTAATCAATGCAAGTTTCATCTTTTTTTAGATTAATTTTCAGTTTACTGCTAGCCAGCCACAACTTAATCTCACCTAAAACCACCTTAATGCTAACTTAAATATTCTCAGGAACTATTATGGGTACTAACAGTTGGATTGTCAGGAAAGTAAAGATTTAAATGAAAGAAAAAAAGGAAATGCATTAAATGGGGGGGACAAAACATTTTTGAGGAGAAATGGCAAAAGTGGTATTGTCAAATTCAGAGTGAAGGGGAGAAATATATAGAAGCTGATGAGGACAAAACGGAATCGCTTACCAAACATTTCTGTTCTGTGCTCACAGATGAAGATCTTGGAATAACACCTCAGAAAACACACACAAATAGAAACAGAAGTGAGGTGGATCTTGAATGATTTTCGGAAGACTTTGTTCATGAGGAGCTAGTGTAACTGAAAGTAGACATGGCATGGGGCCAGATGGGATACATCAGAGAGGGCTGAAGGAACTTGGGGAAGTTCAGGCAGCTTTCCTGTCTGACCTTTTTAGTGCTTCTTTAGAGTTGAGAGACAGGCACATATGGTGCCTCTAAACAAAAGCAGAAGTAAGGATAAGGTTGGGAACTACAGGCCAGTCAGTCTGACCTCTGTAGTGAGTAAATGAATGGAAATGCTGCTAAAACAGAGGCTAGTGAAGTTTCTGATATCCAATAAATTGCAGAATCTGAGGCACCATGATTTTACTAGAGGCAGGTGTTGTCAGACAAATAATTTCTTTGACTGAATGATCAAAGAGCACTAGATGTTTACTTAGATTTTAGTAAAGCCTCTGTACAGTTGACTTATCAATAAATTGAGCTCCCTAGGGATGGATCCTAAAGTGACCGACTGGATTAGAAATTGGTTGAGTGGGAGACAACAAAGGGTATAGGAAAATGGAGCTCACTCAGAGAAGGACATTACCAATGGTGTGCTACCAGGGATCTATCTTGGACCAATTCTTTTTAACATTTTTGCAAGTGATAGTGCGGAAAGGCTATTGGGTAAGGTTTGCCACTTTGCAGATGGTACCAAAATATGCAATACAGCAGACACCCAGTAAGGTGTTGATAATGTGAGGAGGGATCTAGCGAAGCTTGAAGAATGGTCTGGAATTTGACAGTTAAGATTTAATGCTAAAAAGTGCAGGGTCATGCATTTTGGGCTGCAAAAATCCAAGGGAGCAGTACAGTGTAGTGGGGTGAATTAGTTCTGTCAATGAATGAAGAGCGGGACCTGGGGATGATTGTTTCTGATGATCTTAAGGTGGCTAAACAGGTAGAAAAGACAATGGCAAAAGTCAGAATGAGGCTTGGGTGCACAGGAAGAGGAATAGCTAGCAGGAAGATGGCGGTGATAGTGCCTCTGTATGTATAAGTCTTTGGTGAGACCTCATTTGGAGTATCATATGCACGTTTGGAGACCAAACCTTCTATAGGAGAAATAAACAAAATGGAGGCAGTGCAGAGGGTAGCTAATAAATGGTCAGTGGTCTTTGTCATAGGCATATGGGGACAGACCTAAAGATCTCAATGTGTATACTTTGGAAGAAAGGTGGGAGAGGGAAGATATGATAAAGATATTTAAATACCTCCATGGCATAAATACATAGGAGGAGAGCCTCTTTCAATTGAAAGAAAGTTCTGCAATGAGGGCCCATAGGGTGAAGGTGAAAGGGGAGTGAAGGGGAGCTCTTCAACAACTGGAATACTACAATCACCTCTGCGGCATGTACTACAATAACAAAAAACACTAAAACCAGAGCCACCACAACCAGAGCCCGCTGGTTCACCCCCAACCTGTGGACACTAAAGACCCGGCTCAGAAGGATCGAGTGAAAATGGAGAAAGACTAAAAATGAAACAGACAAAGCAAGATACACGAATGAACTAAATGCATACCGCACAGAAACAGAAGATGCAAAAAGGGCTTACCACTCAAAAATCATAAACACCTCTATCAACAGACCACGTGAGCTCTTTGAGATTGTTAAGAAGCTGACAGCCACAGCAAACCACTCCGACCAACTCCCGGACATCCCACCAGAACAGCTGGCTCGACAATATAAACAACTCCAACAACCACTCAGCTCACCTGCGGAAACAACCAAAACAACCTATCATGCTGCTCAGGATACAGAATGGAAGACATTTGAGACAATTACCAAAGAAAAGATAGAATCCACCATCTCCTGCGTAAACACCACCACATCCCCATTAGACCCCTGTCCTGTGGAGTGGATAAAGAAAACCAAACTGGACATAAGCACTGCCCTAGCCCACATAGCAAACGAGTCCCTCAAGCAAGGACACATGCCAGACAGCCTCTAAACCTCCGTCATTCACCCCACCCTCAAGAAACATAACCTGGACCCTCTTGACCGTGCATCCTTCAGGCCAATAGCAAGTCTCCCATTCACTACCAAAATCATTGAAAAGATAGTTCAATAGCAGCTCCAAGACCATCTGGACACAAACAACTCACTGGACCCACAACAACATGGATTCCGTCCAGGTCATGGGGTCGAGACCCTCATGATATCCCTAATGAACACCCTGATCAAAGGAACACAGACCAAACAGTCTGGATATTCTATGGTCTTCCTGGATATATCCGCAGCTTTTGACACCATCTCCCACAGCATCCTCCTACGCAGACTACAAGAGATTGGCATCAAGGACATCGTGCTACAATGGTTCCACTCCTACCTGACCAACAGACAACAACTGATCCGCACCAGTATTGCAACCTCCCCCCCTTTTCGCCAGCATCCAGGAGTACCCCAAGGCTCTATACTCTCTGCCATGCTCTTCAACATCTACCTTCAGCCCCTCTGCACAATAATACGCTCTCACAACATCAACTACCATATCTACGTGGACAACATTATGCTTTATGAAACCCATTACGACCACAAACCCAACAAAGAAACAACTATCTACCTGCTTCACTGATGTCACCAACTGGCTCCAAAAGAACAACCTGTCAATCAACCTTAAAAAAACTGAAGCCCTCTAAGAGAACCTGGATGGTAACTACGATAGTGAAGTAAACTATTGCGTTGAACTGGCTTGCGGTATAGTGAGGACACCAATCTGTCGCCTTCCACAGATATCAATACATCCAAAAATTCTATTTTATCTACTGCTATATGTTCAGTGAACTTGATGTTGGTTTTTAACAAATTTAACCAGCCAACAAAAATATGGAGAGAAGGTAGATCTGATGTCCAGATAAAGAAAACGTCGTCTAAAAATCTCTTCCAAACTAACACATGTTGATATAAAACTGACTGTTTAATAAGGATCTCCTCCATTTCTCCCATATAAAGAGTGGCTATAGATGGTGCCAATGTGGGGAAAATCCCACTTCTGATTGGCTGATCCCCTGTTTAAATATCAGGTGTCTATCTTGTGCCATTGAATGAAGCCTAACCCGAGACCGCGAGGACGGCGTTTTTTGTTGCATGAATGAGAAGTCTGGAGCACTTGAAACAGGGTTTTCCCGAAACGTGCACGTCGTGCAACTTCATTATTAGCAACTAATTCGGCGAATAAGAAGTGAATGAGAAGAGCTTTGTTCTATATTTATTAAGATAAGTGACTGTTCAACTTACTACTATTGGGGTGAAAATAAAATAAAAGAAGTTTGCCGTCTGGAGGGGGTTGGTTATGCTGTTCCAGCCCTCCCTCGGCAGGCTCCGACATAAGAAATAAAGTGAGAATGATGGGTTTTAGTCTGTTGATGGATGAGTAATAGATATGTTTAATTTTCCATCATATTTGGGGGGTTTTTTGTTTGGCTTCTTCCTCTACAACATCAGCAAAATCCGCCCCTTCCTTTCTGAACACACTACCAAAATGCTTATCCACTCCTTAATCTCCTCTTGCCTCGATTACTGCAACATACTTCTCGCTGGTCTCCCCGTGAGCCACCTCCTTCCCCTTTAATCTATACAAAATCACGCTGCTCGACTAATCTTCTGCCAACCTCACCATGCCCACACTACTCCTCTCCTCAAGTCACTTCAGTGGCTCCCTGTCCAATTCTGCATC
This sequence comes from Ichthyophis bannanicus, assembly GCA_033557465.1. Taxonomy (NCBI): domain Eukaryota; kingdom Metazoa; phylum Chordata; class Amphibia; order Gymnophiona; family Ichthyophiidae; genus Ichthyophis; species Ichthyophis bannanicus. The sequence goes on from CM066032.1 coordinate 342,733,846, forward strand.
CAATTCAAGCTTCTCTTGCTGACCTATAAATGCATTCACTCCATGGCTCCTCAATACCTCTTATCTCTTATCGCTTCCTTTGTCCCTTCTCGAAATTTGCGCTTCGCTAACAAATCACTTCTATCAATGCCTTTCACCCGCACCGCAAACTCCCGACTGCGCTCCTTTCACCTTGCTGCACCATACGCCTGGAACAGCCTTCCTGCGTCTGTGCGCTGCGGCGACCCTGCCCGGCTCAAGGGGTTAAAGGCAGGAGCAGCCGCTGGTGCTTCGTGAGGGAAGAGTAAAACCTTTACCCCAGGAATGCTGGGAGTTGTAGTTCCAGTTCTTCTCACTCCGAATTAAAGAAACTGTAGTTGTGGGGTTTCTTGATAATAAGTATTTTATTAAAGCAAAAGATAAATGTTCCATCACATGGCATATAATAATGCAAAACAAAGGTGCTTCAAAAGGCTACCAGAAACTCAGGATAAATGCAACTTAAAAGTATATTGCTGCTTTCCACTTTCCAGCCAATTACTCTCTTTTGCCTCCAGAGGCCAGTTAGGCTCACTGCAGCCTCTTACGGTCACCGTTACTCTCACAGTGCTTGAGAAAACATGTGCAGGTAATCAGAGCTTCTTTCATCAATGCAAACAGCTTTGTAACTCTCAGAACAGACGGCAAAAGCATTTCCTTCAGCTTGACTTATCTATACAACAAATCGTACAGTCCATTTGTTCACAGCCTGGTAAGTCTGTATTACTCTCTGTTACTCCTTCAAGCTGTAAGGCATTACTAGCTTCTTGTGAATTTAGCTGTTGTCTAGCTTGTAACTCTAAGAATTGTTTAAAGCTTTGTAGAAGCAATTCAGCCTGCTCCTTGTGAGATAGGGTACTATTATCTGCTATAGAACTTCCCTTCTGCTCAAGGCTGTTTGTCTTCTCTTTTTGTAAGTTAAAGGCGTCAGAATAATTGCTAGTCTCTTTGGCAATTGTTTCATAGATAGGAGAATTATCTTTATATTCAGCTTGGCAACCATGTGGCAAATTACTCACTGTTTGCACAGCCCTTCTGTCTTCAGACGGCTCCAAGGTTCTCCAGCTGTTCTGTTTGTTGCTCTCCGGCACAAACGACACTTCAGAGAATGATTGCTCTTTCACCTGTGCTTGCCTTGAAGGCTTTCTCTCCCAAGGCGTTGCCTTCCAACGGCTATCCACTTCAAGGTTAAGTCCTCTCTCCGTGGGACTTCTGCTTACTTCCCTTGAATAGAATTGTGCAGGTTTTCTTCTTATGCCAGGTTCCCAAGTATCATTAAACTCTCCTCTGGCTTTCCAACCATCCTCTTGTTTCTTCCTCCTGTATTCCTTCCTGGGCTGCTTCTTCTTCAACTCATTCCCATACTCGTACTGCTTCCCCTCTCGAATCTCCTTCTCAGAGCCATGCTCTGGTTTAAAAGTACATTCTCTCTTAGGCACGCCCCTTCCCAGGGCTGGGTGTGCCCAATCAGAACTGCAGGACTCCTCCCCTGGGCTGGTCTCCATGCTCAGCTCTGTGGAACAGTCTCTCTTTTTTCCTTGCCCTGTCATTTTGGTGTAAATCCTGCTTAACCTCAGGATTTTCCTCTGTCTCCATAGGCTCAGGAGGGCGCTGCTCACCACAGCGCCAGGCGTCCTCCCTGGCCCTCTGCAAATCCAGGTTGAAGACCCACCTCTTCACCGTTGCATTCAGATCCTGACTTCCATCCTCATCTTACCCTAACCCCCGTTAACATTTATGACCAAACTATAGACCAAACTGTACCACACCGTACCTTCCGCAGAACTGACTAATGCTCTGTAATGTTCTAACTAGATTGTAAGCTCTGATGAGCATGACTCTGATGGGCAGGGATTGTCTCTTGTATGTTGGCTACCTCTTGTAGGTTAGCAGCAGGGATTGTCTCTTCTATGTTGGCTACCTCTTGTAGGTTAGCTGTGCAGCGCTGCGTGCGTGGCGCTCTATAAGTGCTAAATAGTAGTAGTAGTAATATTACCTTTTCAATGGTGATGCGATGCTGGATGTGTCTTAGCTATGGAGCATCAGACTTAGCTTCCAAGCCCCAGTGGCTCACTTAAGGGAAGCCTTGTTTGGGGAGGACATGGAGAAGCTGCTTCAGGATTGAGTCCAGACCTCACTGCTTCCTGGAGGATAAGTCCGAGGGGCATGGGAAATAGACAGATTGTCTTCTTCCTCAGCCTCCACTCCTTCTTTTTGTTCTCAATGCCTGGATCTCTGAAGTTCCGGGATCATGTCAGTATCATCCCAAAAAGTCCACCTTTGCTATTTCTTCAGAATTCAATTCCCCATGGGAGCTGGCCACCTCCAGTTTTCCCTCTTGTCCGGCACAGTGACAGTCTCAACCTCACATGGGGTGATCCCCGCCTGAAAGCATTACATTTCCATATGAACTTCTTACATTCAGTGAGCCAGATGGTGCAGCATAGGGAATTTTCTCATGTCCCTGGATTGACTCAAGGCCTTTTCCGCATTCCTATTCTCACACTCCTACCCTCTAGGATGGCAATGCTTGCCCCAGTTTACCAGTCTCAGCTCATGTTCAGGTTGCTGCTCTTGCTTTTGACCTTTCGCCAGTCCAGTTATTCTTGGAGGTTTGGTGTTAGCTGCAGTAGTGCTGAGGCATGAGGAAGTCTGTGTCCACCCATAGCTGGGCCACCGGCTCATCCGAGCCTGATCACAGTCAGACACATCTTGGGTATCAGCTCAAGTAGTGCAATTCCTGGAGAGTATCCATTGGGTAATCAGTCATAGAAAGGGTCAATTGCAGCCTTTCCAGCTACTGGAATTCCAGGGAGTGTGACTTGGCTTTCACATGGGCAGAAGGTTCTATCCAGAAAGAGGGTGTGAAGTCTGTTGTTTCAGCTGGCAATCCTTATGGCACAGGAGGCTCCCCGGGTTTGGTGTAATCTACATTCTTTCAGATGCATAGCGGCATCAATCCAAATGGTCATGGGCATGCATTTGCATGGTACTGCTATGAGGGTCTTTGCTGCCCCATTGGTCTCCGAGCTCTCCGGCTCTCGAGACCAAGCCTTCTCTTCTTCCATCAGTAAAGCTCTGTCTTCATTGGTGGTGACAGCCCCAGCTTCTGCAGAAGGTTATGCTACTGGACGCTGTGTCATGGCTCCTTCTGCCTATGGATTTCAGCCTGATTGGCTTAGGACCCTTTGTGAGAGCCAGTTTAGGAAGATAGTATGGTTTGAGGTGAGGGCATTCACTAGGATTTACTATGCCTCCAGCTCCTAATTTGGGGCAGTGCGGTCTGAGTATTCTTGGACAATGCCACAGTGGTGGCATCTGTTGATCGGCAAATTTCTCGCTGCTCAACTGGCCTTTAGCAGTACAAGAATGAAGACTGAGCCAATGTTCCTCCTCCATATGGCAGTACCCAAAAGAGCAACGGTTTTAAGGATGACTCTACTTAAGCCTCCAGCGCTGCACTCCATTGAGGAAGTCACCCCAAGAGTGGTTACTCACGTGCAACATCAATCCTCTCAACTGCTTTCCAGATCTTTTTTCAGATGTTACCAGAGCTGCAAAAACATCCATCCAGCCTCTGCTGGAGACCGAGAAATATACTTGTCTGGATTTGTCTAGCAGCACTCAAGGAAAGGACACTATCTGGTAAGTAAAATGTCACCTTCCATCTCAGTCTCACTTCATTTCTTCTTTTGAAGTCACGTGATCTGCTTCACTACTTCTCTGGATAGCTGTCCTTTATCAATCCCCTGACAACTCCACCTCTTCCTTTCTCACTGACTTTGACTCCCGCTTTCCTTCTTTCTTATAATACCTTCCCCTTCCCTCATTCTTGGGGAGTTTAACATTCATGTTGATGACCCCTCTGACTCTTATGCCTTAAAGCTCCTTGCCTTAACCACCTTGTTCAGTCTCCAGCTGTATTCTACTGCCCCTATTCACCAGCATGGTCACTGCCTCAATCTTGTCTTTTTCTTCAGCTGCTCACCCAAGATTTTCTACCTCAGTTCTTTCTCTATTTGGCCATCATCTGCTGATTTTCATTCTTATCTATACCCTAGCACAATCTCGACAATCTTCACTAACACATTTAAGAATATGTTGATCCTTCAGCCCTCTCCATTGCTGTCTCATCTCCTCTCTCATCTATTATGTCATCTGAGTCTGTTGATGAGGCAGTCTTTTCCTATAACACTATACTGTCTTCTGCCTTGGATGCCTTCGCTCCTCCCATTCATGCCCTGTGAGGTGTACTGTAACTCACCCTTGGCTGGCCTCCAAAATTTACTACCTATGTTCCTGTGCCCTCTCTGTTGAGTGCCTTTGACTTAAATCCATGCCCATGCTGACTTCATACATTTCAAGTTCATGCTAACCTCCTTACAGTCTGCCATAGCGCTTGCCAAGCAAGAGTACTATATCCATCTGACAAACTCTCTTGCCTCTGTCCCTCACTGTCTTTTTGCAGTGCTCAACCTTTTCCTCAAAGCGGATGACATTATGGCCAACTGACTGGAAAGATCTGTTTTTATACCAATATTGAAGAAAGGTGATCCAGATGACTGTGGAAATTATCGCACAATCGCTGTGATCCCATATGCCAGCAAGATTCTACTCAACATAATTCAGTGGAGGCTACAACCATAACTGGAACGAGAACTGCCTGAAGTGCAAGCAAGATTCAGAAAAGGGCGAGAATGAGAAACATTATCATTGTTGTGAGATGGATCCTTGAAAAAACAAAAGAATACCAGAAGGATATCTATAGTATATGTGTTTAATTGACTACAGCAAGGCCTTTGATTGTGTAACTCATGAGAAACTGGGCCACGTTAAGAAGCATGGGTATACTAGAACACCTCATGTACAACCTTTACATTGATCAAGAAGCAACAGTTTGAATGGAATAATGAAAAACAGAATGGTTTAAAATCAGCAAAGGTGTATGACAAGGCTGCATACTTTTCTCCTACCTGTTTAATTTATATGCTAAACAAATTATCAAAAAAGCAGGACTGTATGAATACAACTGAGATGTGAAGACTGGTGGAAAACTGACATTACCACATTACTGGCTGAAAGTAAAGACGATCTGAAACATTTGCTTATCAAGATCAAGGAACATAGCCTTAAAATGGGCCTGCACATTAACATGAAGAAGGCAAAGATCTTGATGGAGAAGAAATAGAAATAGTGAACAACTTTAACCTGCTTGGACCAATAATCAATAAAGAACCGACAAGCAGGCAAAAAGTCCAACGATGCATTGCTCTTGGCAGAATGACTATGAAGGACCTAGTCAGGATTCTCAAGTGTAAGAGATGCGTCCATCCATACAAAGAATCAACTTGCCCAAGCCATGGTATTTTCAATAACATCATATGGGATACAAAAGTTGGACACTGGAAAAGAAAGACAGGAAGAAATGTGATGCCTTTGAATGATGGTACTGGCAAAGAATATTGTGTATATCATCAACTCCCCGAAGAACAAACTAGTTAGCACTAGAACATATCAAACCTAAGCTGTCTTTAGAAGCTCAGATGACAAGACTTCGACTTTCATACTTTGGACATATCGTGCAAAGAGAGAAATCATTAGAAAAAGACATCATGCTTGGCAAGATTAAAGGTCAACACAAAAGAGGAAGGCCAGCAATGCAATGGATCAATACAATAACAGCAGCTATGGATGCCACTCTATCAACAATAGATTGACTGAAGACCAAACACATTTTAGAACAACTGTTATTCCTGCTAGAATTCTGCACACAAAATTCAAACTTCTGTGTCAAAAGGTCTGAATTATGCAAAATTCGAAATGCTTTGTTATCAAAATAACAAAGCATATTGTTTTTGAGTGATACTTAATTTAAAATGTAATGCAGAACTAAAATTTCACAAAAGTGCAACATTTTAAATTATGGTGTGCAGAATTCCAGCAGGAGTAAACTGCGGCAGCCGAAGCAGCGCTAGAAGAAAGCAAAGCAGTCCTGCAAAGCCTTCATGATCTGCACTCTAAGACCAGGCCCTGTCCCGCCCCCAACAGGAAGCAGCATTAGAGGGGGCAGGACAGGGCCAGTCTTAGAGAGTGCAGAACAAGAAGGCTCTGCAGTGCTGCTTTGCTTCCTACTATTTCTGCCTCTGTTGCTTCAGCTGCTGCCAGCTCAGTTCACTGAAGCAAAAGTGACAGAAGGGAGGGAAGGACGGATTTCTTCATTGGAGGTAAAATGCTGGACCAAATGTGGGGTTTAGGGAGATAGGAGAGAGGGGGGGGGGGTATAACCTTTCAAGAAGATGCCACTGCTGGATTTGGGGGGGGGGCAAGAAAAAGAGGAGCGGTGCTAAATGAAAGGGAGTAGAGGCTGAGGGAATAAAACAGAGAGATACTTGACTAAGGGAAAGGTGTAGAGGGAAGAGAATAGGGAGTTGTTGGAACTACAGTATGGGACGTTGTGGGAAAAGAGAACAAGTAGCTGCTGGATCTTGGAGTAGGTAGAGAGGAAAGAGAAGGGTAGATGATTGACCACAGAGTGGGAGGGGACTGAAGAGAACATAGAGATGCTAGAACATGGGAACAGGGAGCTGCTGAACTACAGAGTGGGGAGGGGGAAGAAAGAACAGGTAGATGCTGGACAACAGAATGGGTAGAGAGGAGAGAAGGGGAGATAATTGACCATGGAGTGGAAGTGGCGTGGGGGTGGAGAAGGATGAGGACAGGGAGATGCTGGACCATAGGTGCAGGGAAAGAGAGAAGATGCAAGACTGTGGGGTGGGGATTAGGAGGGAGGAGAAGATAGAAAAAGGAGAGAGGCCAGGGCCACACAGTAGGGTGGGGAAGAGATAACAGACAAGTACTGGACCATAGGCAGGGGTGAATGGGGAATAGGGAGACAAAGAGCAGATAATGGATATGTGGAAGACAGAGAAGGGAAGTGATGCTGGCAGATGCTTGGGATAGGGGTGGGAGATAGGGGCTGAGGCTTGGGTTTGACATAGGGGTTGGGGATGGGGAAAGGGAGCCAAAGAGATGAGATGGAAGTAGACAGAAAGCTCAAAGGTGGGTGAAAGATTTAAAGAGGGAGATTGAGGACTGGATGGTGAGAAGTAGTTGTGAAATTTGAATTTAAAGAGAGACAGAAAAGAAAGATATGGAGGAAAGAGCTGAAACCAAAAGATCATCAGACATGCGGGGGGGGGGGGGGGGGGGCAAGGAAGAAGATAGGAGGAGAAATGGAAAATGGAGATGAAATTCTGGAAGGAAATTTTAGAAATGACAAACAGAGGAAAGCAGAGACTGGATGTAACATGATAGGAAAAATAAAATGTCCAGAAAACAAAGGTAAAAAGATGTGTTTATTCTGAATTTAGTAAAGTGGAATATGTCAGCTTTGGTAAATGGGTATCTCATAAGTCTTTATATTCTGGATAAACAGTCAAGGTAAACGAAAAGGATGTGAACCTCACAAACAATCAGACAATCTGAAGAAATTAATTAAAAACTTATATTGAGAAATTATATATACACTGTGGACCTCAGTGTGGTTGGCTTGGTTTTTGCTCAGGTCAGGAGGAAATTCATAAAAGTCTATACCTCCCAGTCTTGCACTGCATGCAGAGTTTGACTTCTCGAGTATTCCAGACCAATTTTTGTTTGTCATCCCTTGCATTGTATTTGTTCAGGGTCTATGTATATTTTGCATATGTGACTAAAGTGAGAGAGTTGGTAGTGTGTAGGTTCAGTGGAGGAATCTGTAGCAGTTCTTGTTTTTTGCTTTTTGGTGGGGGTTTTTTTTCAGTAAGGAATGTATTGATGTTCTAGGACCTGAGATACTTGCAGTGCTGCCTTTTCACAGGTTAGGTTGGTGCTGTTATGGTATGGTTGGTTTTATTTAGACTGTGAGTGATCTTTTTGCAAGGTTTTGTATTATTTTATAATGTACCTGCCCCCATCAGTGTTATGGGAGGGGGAAGGTATTATCTTGGAGCTACTGAGTCCCTGTTATCATGTCTGCAGGGGACTGCTAAACCCCCTTTGCGTTTTTTCAACGTGTAGGCAGCGGGTGGGGAGTTGGGGGAGAGATGTACTATTTGGGCAGCAGAACCCTTTTCTTTCTGTGTGTGAGGGGGAAGTTATTATGTTTGGGCTGCCAAGCACTGTTTGTGGTTTGTTTTGTTTGTAAGGTTGGGTGAGAAGGGAGATGTAATTTTGGGGGCCCTTCACTGCAATTTTCTTGTTATAACATTTGATTTGAAGGAGAAATACCAGCATTATGTGAACAGAGTTCACAAAGGACTTTTGTGAAAAGGTAATAGTAATGAGGGAGGGGGCATCAATCTGTAGGTAGCAGGGGGGTGCCATAAACCCTAGCTCCAGCCCTGCTTCTCCGGAGTCCTTCGCTCAGTGTCCAAGATAAGGTGGTCTCATTAGACACTGGCTCCCTCGGTGTCTTCAGGCCTCGGCCAGATATCGTAGTATTCAGTTCCCAAAACAAACTCACAGCAGCCAAACATGCAGGAAGGAGTGTGCAGCAAAATAAATGCAAGGAATAATGGAGGCTGAGGTGAGAATTTGCTGAGATCTGGGTGATAACAGTGGGGAGACTGCTCTCTAAAGCGCCTATGTGCCTTTATAAAATAGGCTAAAAATAGACATCTTCTTCACCTCTAAACCTCTAAACCTAGGTGCCCTGTTATACGATTACCTTCAAAAAGTGTAGAGCGGTCAGGAGGGGCCCGATTAAAGACTCATCTCTTCCACACTGCCTTTGGCCTACACCTCCCCTCCCCCCCCCCCCCCCACGTGATGTCTCTGTGTTGTTTTTTCTTCCCTATTAAGGACAGTCCTGTTCTTTCTTGCTCTTCCTGTTCTATCTCTTTCCTGTCTGAATACTGGCATTCTGTTTGTTTCTTTCTTTCGCAGCCTTTGATTTTATATTGTAAACCGCTCTGGTACTAGCGTGTGGGCGAAATATTAAGTGATGAATAAAGATAAAGATAAAAGATTAGATAGGAAAGAATCAGGGTAGAATCCTAAATGAAATGGTAGATTATAGTGTAAACTAGCTAAGAATTTTAGGGGGAATGTTGGGCCTGATATTGAGTTGGGCGAGCTATGCGCTGTGTTGGCGCAAAGCTCTGCCTGCTCACCCTTAACCCCGGATATTCAATCCGGTTTGGGTGTCCTGGGGAAACCGCCGCACAGCCTAACTGGGTAGCAGCGATATTGGACCGCTACCCGATTAGCATCCATCCAGTTAGTCAGAGTTAAACAAAAAAGACAGTGCCTTAACAATTAATCCTATGTCACTATTAAGTGTGCTCAAAGATTATTCTGTATGTTTTCATTCTTTTTTTGTCTATGGGTACTATATTTGCAAATACTGTTTCATAACTAGAATGTATGGTTTAAATATCTATTTACAGAGAAAAGCATGTAGCTGCAAATCCTGATAAAAGCAAATTGACTCTTACCAGAGCTGAAGCTTTTCACCCTAAGAATACCTGCCATAAGAAGATATCACAGCCAAAGAGAAGATGCACCGCTGAAACAGGTTAGAGATTAGCTTGGAAAGCAAACCATGGTGATCGTTATGTTCAGCAGACATGAAAAAGCTACAAGACTGCAAAAATTCAGATCACATTAAATTATTCCACATAGCATATGCCTCCAAGACTCAGAGCCTGTGCAAGAATATGAGGCACCCTAGGTGAAACTTCAACCTCCACCCCACCAACAAACACACACACTACATATATATAATTAACTTTTGAAAATTAATATTGGGCATGAGTATGAGTATATATATATATTCTGCATTTATGCTAATGGATTTATTTTACATGAAAGAGAAGACTATAATTGAATGTTTTAAAATAGCACACAAATAAAGACATTCAAAGTATAGTATTCTAAGGTAAAATTATCACTTACTGTGAAATGTATATTACATTTGCATGTACTGCTGTGGTGACAACCAAAACAATTACTGAAAACCCTGTAAAAACACTCATCACCTATGTAGGAAATGTGCCATACCAGAAGAATGCTAATTTTCAGGATTTACGCAGCATTCCAAAGGTATCATTGCAAATACAAATATAATGGGCCCTTGTCCACCACTACATCTCCTACTAAGAAAATAGAAGAAGCTAGGCCATGATAGATCCCTGCACTGAAACTAAATGCAAACATAATCCTTCATCGCGTATGCACATGCAGAACAGAGACAGACCCTCATTAAATACAAAATAAGTGATCACACGTTAGAAACAGAAGTGCGCAGACACCATCTGAATTGAAAACCTCAAGAAGCCAGATTGTGACAGATTCTTACACAGTAGGGAGAAGAAGGTTCTGTTTGAGTCGGTGAAGCAGAGTAACGTGCGACTGTATAAAATGTTCCGACACTGGAAGAGCTGAGATTACCTCGTAAGAATCTGCCCCTTTTGATGACATCATCATGGAGCGACTGCCTAAACATTTAAATTACAGCTATTGGCTGTGTGGCCATGGACACATGGCTGAAGGGGCATCCTTTGGTGCTAATTTGGCGCTAATTGGGACTTGGTGCTATTTTTGTTTGAATAGTTGCTCTTGGTTATGCCTAAGGGGGCCGGCAAGCAGAAATATAAAGGGAAGATGACTTCATCTGCCCCCCTCAGTGTCTCCAGTTAAAACTAGACTTATGGACAAACACCTTGTCTTTAAAGGAAAAGATATCTGTTGGCTCTCCTGGGTTTTCCTCTTCTATGTCCGAGGCATCTTTGAACTCCATTACCAGGACTCCACCCCCTCAGCTTGGTAAAAAAAATGTAGACAATCTCAGGGAAAGGATTTTCTGACCCATATTGAAGGGTTGGGTGGAGGCCCTTCCCCTTTGAGTAAAGCTACCAGTAGGATACTGGTTGCCCTTCTTTTCAAGGTACTCCATTTTCCTACTTTTGAGTCTGTCGAGCAAACTTTAGATGTTCCTGAATTTAACGCTGCTGAACATGTGGAAGATGGTTTCTCAAACTAATTTAATGTTAAGGGGAGGAATGGAACAGACTTCTGCCTTTTTTCAGGAGGCAGTATTTAAATTGCAAACTCATGAAGAGAAAGTTGCCCAATACGAACTAAATATTGACAAAATGAATACTCATAGTAACATAGTATATGATGGCAGATAAAGACCAGTATTGAAGCAGCGAAGTGCAGATAATGAATAAATCCAGGAGTCAATATACAGGGTCCAAGCCAATTTATTGTGCACAAGGCCCAGTTAGTCAAAGCTTCAAAAAGGACTGAGCAAAGTTCTTACAGAGACATATTCATTTATACATTTCTTTCCAGTTTGATACATGCAAATTTTCTATTGGTTCCAACCCCCCTGCACCTGTCCAATCAGAGATCCCTCCTGGGCCTAGCACCCAGCTCCCTCCTCTAGGACTGTTCTAACAATGGTGCAGTTTGTAGGTTTGGATACTTCTCTACTGCAAGGTCGTCCCTGGCTCTACGAATGCAAGTATTGAAACATTTCTATTTTCACAGCACAAGAGAATAATGAAAGATTTATGCATTCATGAAAACTTCTTATTAAGCAGTTTAAAACAGTTTTCTCAAACTTTTACAGACTTTGGTTCTTTACTGAGATGGGGGATGGAATCAGGGCCTTACTTACAGGCCTTTCACATTTGCAGACTATTATAGGCTATAGCCTGCCACATTCCCCCCTTTGATTATTCTCACCCGCTAGTGAGAAAGGGTGAGAATTAAATCACATATTCAAACTTGTGTAACTGCCTCATCTTGGGGTATTGGGGAATATTGCCACATAGCTAATATTTTCGTAGCTGCCTTCCGTTCTACAGTGCTATCAATAACTGAGGTTATCATGCGTAAGCAAAGGGGTAGGAGACATGGGAGAAACAAGCAGACAGCTAATATGAGTAATACAATAAACACAAGGGTCTTCATACCTCCTAACCATGAAAATGCTGAACCAAACCACCCATCAAGCTTTAGGCCATGCCAGGTCTGGACAGGCACAAATGTTTGCTTTCTCATCTGGATAGCTATATCTTCAACAACATGCCCATTATTATCAATCTGTAAACAACAATTGCTTAAATTCAATTTTCCACATACTCCACCTTCAGCTGCTAACAAATAATCTAGTGTATCTATCAACAAATTTATCGCTCTAAAACCATTACCCCACAATTTGCAAAACATTTCTCAACCAAACTGTTCTTCAAATATATGGCTAGGTCTCAGACTTCCCGACACATTCAAGGCATCCTGCCAGCAAACCAGCAGAGCCGTGCCAACTAGCATCAACGACCTGCCAAAATATTGAACAATTGGTAAACAGTTGGTTGAACAATTGGTAAATATCATAAAATCTTTTATACGAAAATAGAGGTCACAGTAAATGGTCAAATGCTTGCAATATTAAAATAACTCATATCTTGTTTAACTTCAGTCCAAAAGATTTTCCCAACAGTTCGTGATGATCCAAAATGCACACAAAATAACTTATCTCTATAACTTGTCTCGAATGTACAAAGTCCAAAAAGATTTCCCAACGCTGTCTTTGTAGTGCTCCCACGCGTTTCTCCTAAACAGGATTCTTCAGGGGAAAATATTTTTCTTACTCGTGTCTCAAACACCGCTGGCAAAGCCAGGCTAAAGTTACGAAGAAAAGCTCCTGCTTCCCGTGGCTCCCTACAAACAAACAAGAACAACAGCATTGGAGATGATACGGACAGCATTCCTAACCAGAGGTGATCTTTCCGACGAATTCAGGGTTTTTCTGATGCGGTTGGCTTGCCTGACTATCCAAAATAATAATTTTGAGTTTGAAGGGGATATTTTTCAACAGGTGTCAGGCGTAGCAATGGGGGCCACCTGTGCCCCTTCCGTTGCTAATCTGTTCATGGGGGATTTTGAAGCTACTTGGTTGAGGGCTAGCCCCTTCCAAACACACATACGGCTATGGTGCCGTTACATAGATGACATCTTTTTAGTATGGCAGGGGCTAGAGTTAGAGCCACAGGATTTTCTCCTATGGTTAAACAATTTAGACCCTCATATACAATTTACTAGTAATAGTCACGCTCAAGTCATCACATTTTTGGATGTACAGATTAGCCGTCTGACTACAGGTTGGAAAACTACAGTGTATAAAAAACCAACCGATCGAAATACCCTACTGCATTATGACAGCGCGCACCCTCGCAGTTTAAAAGATGGACTACCTTTTTCTCAGTTTATCTGTTTTCGACGGAATTGCTCTCATGATGATGATTTTTTGACACAATCTCGAGAATTAAGGGCTAATTTTCATGACAGGGGTACCCCGAGAGAGTCATCAGTCAAGCCTACCGCAGTGCTAAATACAACCATCGAGCACTTCTTTTAGATACTCGGCCTAAATTTCGATGTGATGACACTACTATAAATTTCATTACTAAGTTCTTCCCTTTAAGTCATCACATACAAAAAATTTTACGGAAGCATTCGAATGTGTTGCAAAATATGAGGGGCCTTTCAGGACGCCGTATTAGGTGCGTGTGGCAGAGACAAGCTAATTTAAAAGAACTAGTCAGCCCAACACGGCTGCGTCCATCTTCATTTTCTTTAACTTCCTCTAGTGAACGGAGGGGTCATTTCCCTTGTGGTCACTGTAGTATGTGTACCATGAATTTACAGATTGATTGTTTCACCTATCACGATACAACTTACACCTTACGGGGCACCACGTCATGCGATTCTGCTTATGTCGTTTATGCTTTGCAATGCCCCTGTAATCTACTGTACATAGGCAAGACTATAAGGCCTTTACGGCTACGGTTGGGGGAGCACAAAAGCCGTCTGAAGTGCAGAATGAAAGAGGCCCCTATAGTACAGCATAACTTATCTTTGGGTCATTCTTTTGAAGATTTTCAATGTTTTGTCATTGAACAGGTCCACCTTGGAAGAGGAAATAAAACGAGGGAACAAACTCTGTTGTTCCGTGAACAAAGATGGATTTTTACTTTAAGATCGGTAGAACCAACAGGTTTAAACAACATGATCGAATGGAGAGCGTGTTTGACTTGACTGTGGGAGGTAGTTATTGCACTCACCTGTCTGGCTGGTACTGGCTGTATAAAATCCATCAGCCAGTGCAAGCCCGCATGCGCGGCGTTTTTTGGAGAAGGGCAGTGAGCCTCTGAAGACGTGGGCAGCATCTCCTCGATGATTTTTCGTATATGCTGACAGTAGGCTGCGAATTGGTTAGTGGATGAAGTCATTTTTTGACACGGATGTTAGTTCTGTATATGATCATATTATATTATTTCATTTTGATGTCTGTTAATGCCTGGGGGATGGATGTTGTTCTTGTTTGTTTGTAGGGAGCCACGGGAAGCAGGAGCTTTTCTTCGTAACTTTAGCCTGGCTTTGCCAGCGGTGTTTGAGACACGAGTAAGAAAAAAATTTTCCCCTGAAGAATCCTGTTTAGGAGAAACGCATGGGAGCGCTACAAAGACAGCGTTGGGAAATCTTTTTGGACTTTGTACATTCGAGACAAGTTATAGAGAAGTTATTTCGTGTGCATTTTGGATCATCACGAACTGTTGGGAAAATCTTTTGGACTGAAGTTAAACAAGATATGAGTTATTTTAATATTGCAAGCATTTGACCATTTACTGTGACCTCTATTTTCGTATAAAAGATTTTATGATATTTACCAATTGTTCAACCAACTGTTTACCAATTGTTCAATATTTTGGCAGGTCGTTGATGCTAGTTGGCACGGCTCTGCTGGGTTGCTGGCAGGACGCCTTGAATGTGTCGGGAAGTCTGAGACCTAGCCATATATTTGAAGAACAGTTTGGTTGAGAAAAGTTTTGCAAATTGTGGGGTAACGGTTTTAGAGCGATAAATTTGTTGATAGATTCAGTAGTATACGCTCTGTAAATACGCCCAAATATCACGTCAGGAAACAAATAATCTAGAGCTAAACGATTCTGATAAATAGCTTTACGCATCTGTGTACTTTGCTTAGCTAAAAGAGTTAGTGCTTTACTGGTTTCATTGGTTATTATTTCAACAACAGTTTGTAAACGTATAATACGATTTATCATATACACAGGAGCACGATATCCCCATGTATCATCTTGCTCCCATGTAGCAGGTCCATAGTATGAGATAATTCTCTCAGGTGGCCACTCCTCCTCCCCCCATTTGTCCCATTGGCCTATTTTCAAGACCTCTTGTTTCTGCCGACTTCTGTACACAGGATAACCCAGTTGTTCTCCATGGGATGTAGGCAAAAGGAAAAAGGAAGGTCGTATGGTTCCTAATGCACATGCTCCTCCCCAATGATGAGGAAGCCTAGCATATGCTCTGGTTCCACAAATCCATTACAGTCCAGGTGGTGCTTGCCAGGAATTATAAGTTGCTAGATCAGTCCAGATGCTGGCAAGATTAGGGAAACGAACTAGAGGGTTGGAGGGCTCTGAAGCGTTGACATCTGACCACCAAGACGTCTTTTTAGTGGTACTATTGTAGAACGTTTGGTTGAGACAGACCAGCTGTCCAACCTCTATGTTAAACTGTGGTTCTGAGCGAGCAAAACACAAATTGCCAACAATGGGGTGGGCCAGTACCCACTCACTAGTAGTGTTATGTAAGTCAGTCTTTTTGTAAGGAATAGAATAGTTCACTTCTTGCGCCTCTCCCATCTTAGTTCCTCCACAGAAGAGGCAGTCTGAAATGTGGAGACTAGATGCTACTGCTCCGGCAAGTTCAAGGAACAAATTTTGGGAGGTATGAGGAATCTCAAACTCTGCTTTCATGGCCTCATAAAAAGAGTGATGTATTTGAAAGGCTAAAATCACCTGATTGAGTAATACTAAATCCAACAACTTAACAGAAAAATCACTGAACTAAAAACACTATGATTCAACCCTAAAGTACCTACAACTTGTATTTGTATATAGTTTATTGTACATAGTTTACAAGCCAGTTTTATGCTGTTATGTATTAGCTCATGCTGTTAACCATTATATTGTTTATTGTTACAAAATGTTCGATGTAAAACCAAGCTCTTGCTTTGTGGATTTTGTTTTATTGTAAACCGCAACTGAACTCTGGAAGATGCGGGATATAAATGATTGTTAAATAAATAAATAAAATAAATAAATAGGGTGCAGATATATGAGCCTTAGTATTCAACCATATATGTATGATAGTTCCAGGATCTATGCCTCCTCCTGCTATACGTAATCCAAATCTGTATCCTTGCTTCCACTGGCTAGGGTCGAATATGAGGAGTTGTAGGGGATTGCAGGCACCCTTCTTGCATTTCTTGGGCTCAGGTAATCTGACCCTTGTCAGGGTGCCTCTGAGATTATCTCCATCCCGCCCCATAGGTGTATTAGTCCAAGTAGCAAAATATACGCATTCCCATTTTGGACAGAAGTAGGCATCTTTAGAGGCTGTACTGTAGACGGTGGTTGGGGAATTCTTTCCAGTACACCGTCCCCATCCGTAGGCTCCTTCTGGACAGATATATTTATCATCATGATAGTAATCTTGTTCCCATGACCCACACCTGTGGTAGGCATTTCTATTTATCACATCGCAGGCATCAAAGTCCAAGTCCCGGGAGGAGTGGCCTAGTGGTTGGGGCAAGGTACCACAGGCCGGAAGGTCAGTGGTTCAAATCCCACTAGAGGACAGCAACCTTGGGCCGGAAGGACTGGGGTTTCTAGTCCCACAGGTGCTCCTTGTGGTCTTGGGCAAGCCACTTAACCCTCCATTGCCCATGTTCCCTGTAAGTATTAGTGTATGTGTCTCATATCCCCTCGTGTTAAATGTATCCCTCAACCGCTTTGACTCGGTGAAAAGCGGGATATAAATGCAGCTAAATAAATAAAATAAAGACAACATATTTTGTGGAGTCTGTGAGTGGACCCGTGGCATTTATGAGTGCTCCATCCTCATCATTCCAACGCATCTCAAGTACATAATAGGAGGGGTTCTGCCGGGGGTTGTAACAAGTCTTACTTTTCCCCTTCGTACAGATATTTAATTCTGTGCCATTATAGATGCACCGGCTGACTATACCAGTGCAAGTATAGTAGGAATGGTAGAGTAAAGTCTGAGTGACCTTCTGTCCAGTTCGGGTGGTAGTTATGCAAGCTGCACAAGGGGGTAAGGCAAAAGTCTTTTCCAGAAATCCCAGGACCACCACTTCCACGAGATAATAGTGGAAGAACATTATGATTACAGTCTTTGGAGGTCAACTGGAATATCGGGTACGTTGAGCTTGTAGTTTCTTCTTCTTTTCTGCTCCAACTGCCACTCTTGCGTGTCAGGGGTTTGATTGTAGATTCTGAAGATTCTTACAATGTTGGTTGTCTCCACAATGTGAGTCGCAATGGAGTCTCCGGATCATTTACTGAAGTCCATTGACCAGGTTCAGGAGCAGCTGCTGGTTTCACTCAACTGTGGTGGAACCAGGGTTCAAGTTCTGCGACTTTCACTGCAGTTGGGGTTGACAAGATGACAACATAAGGTCCCTTCCAATGCGGCGCCAGCAGGGTCTTTCTCCACTCTTTGATCCACACTGACACTCCTGGCTTGAAGGGATGCAGAGGTTTGGTCAGATTGATGGGCAATCGATCTTGTACCCAGGCATGAAGACTCTGCAAAACAGAACCTAAAGCCAATAGTTCTTGTCTAGTTATTTCAAATCCTATTTGTTTCATATCTCCTTTAGTTCCTTGTACAATGAGCGGAGGTCGCCCATACAAAATCTCAAAAGGGGAGACTCCCAAAGACTTGGTCGGGGCAGAGCGTATCCTAAGAAGGGCTATAGGGAGAACCTGAAGCCACTTTAGGTGTGTTTCTTGACAAAGCTTGGACAACTGAGATTTCAGGGTTCTATTCATGCGTTCTACCTTCCCTGAACTCTGGGGTGTATAGGCAGTGTGCAGCTTCCATTGTATCTGTAGAGCTCGAGCTAACTGTTGAGTCACTTGGGACACAAATGAGGGTCCATTGTCTGACCCTATAGTTAAAGGTATTCCAAATCGAGGAATAATCTCATGGAGCAGTATCTTTGTGACTTCTCGAGCTTTCTCTGTTCGGGTGGGACGGGCTTCTACCCACCCAGAAAATGTGCAAACTAGAACCAACAGATAGTGATATCCGTTTGCTCGTGGCATTTCAGTAAAATCGACTTGAATATCACTCATGGGGGCCACCCCTACTGACTGAACTCTTGGGGGTGGAACAGGACCTTGCCTAGGATTGTTCTTGGCACATGTCAAACACTGCTGTGCCACTGAAGTGGACAGGGGTCCTAGTAGTGAAATGCAAAAATGGGGTTTTAGGGTTCTCTCCATGGCCGTCTTCCCATAGTGCGTGGCCTGATGGAAAGCATGAACAAAAGCTGGCCCTAATGCTTCAGGAATGACTGTAGGACCTGGAGGTGTGCTGCCCTCTGGAGGTGGCAGCACTATCCAACCTTTTTCTGTTAGGACCCCTCCCTCCTTTCCACAGAAATAATCCAACTCTTTTGTAGTGTATCGGGGAGCCCATGAGCTAAGGGGCACGGGGAACATGGCTGCTTGCACTGGAATGTCTTGGGTCACAACTCGTCCAGTTGTGGCTGCTTTTCGGGTGGTGGCATCAGCAAACCTATTACCTCGGGTAACTTCTCCTACTCCTGTCTTGTGACCTCAACAGTGCATGACTGCAACTTGCTTAGGGGCCCATACAGCATCTAATAGTATCAATATCTCGGGCCCATACCTAATGGACTTGCCTCCTGAGGTGATCAACCCTCGCTCTTTATACAAGGCTCCATGTGCATGTAAAGTGGTAAAAGCATACTTGGAATCTGTGTACACATTTAAACGGAGTCCTTCTCCTAATATCAGTGCTCTAGTGAGAGCTATCAATTCAGCCTTCTGCGCTGAAGTTCCTGGGGCCAAAGCTGAGGACTCAACTACCAGATCAAGGGTCACCACTGCGTATCCAGCACAACGATGTCCATTGATGACGAGACTGCTTCCATCCACAAAGAAAGTTTGTTCAGGATCCTCCAAAGGAACATCAGTTAAATCTGGGCGACTTGAAAATACAGTGTCCATAGTTTCTAAACAGTCATGATCAGGGGGCCCAGGACCAATTGGAAACAATGTAGCAGGATTCAGAGCTTGACTAACTTTTAACTGTATCTGGGGATTTTCACACAACATGCTCTGATATTTCAACATTCGAGAATTCGTTAGCCAGAAACTTCCTTTGTGTTCCATGAGGGTGAGAACAGAATGGGGTACAGTCACTTGAAGATTCTGTCCTAGAGTGAGCTTGTCTGCTTCGCTCACCAAAAGGGCTATTGCTGCAACAGCTCTCAAACAAGGGGGCCAACCTCTTGCTACCACATCCAGCTGTTTTGACAAGTAGGCTACTGGCCGTTGCCAAGATCCAAGAGATTGGGTCAGCACCCCTAGAGCATTTCCTTGTGATTCATGGATGTAGAGATGGAAAGGTTTCTGGACATCTGGGAGACCCAGAGCTGGTGATGACATCAGAGCACTTTTCAGAGATCGGAATGCTGCATCTTGTTCCGGTCCCCACTCCAGTGGAGACTTTTCTATTCCTTTAGTAACTTGGTACAGTGGTTTTGCTAGCAGTGCAAAATTGGGGATCCATATGCGACAGTATCCTGCGGCCCCCAGGAAAGCTCTCACTTGCCTCCTAGTGGTTGGAGTGGGAATACTGCATACTGCTTCTTTGCGTTCAGGTCCCAAGCGTTGAATTCCGCTGGACAACTGGAACCCTAGGTATTTAACTTCGGTTTGACATAGTTGTGCCTTAGCTCGTGAGACTTTGTATCCAGCCTCATTCAAAAGGTACAGAAGTTCACTAGTGGCTTGTAGACATTCACTTTCTGAGTTGGTGGCTATGAGCAGGTCATCCACATACTGAAGGAGAACCCTTTGTCCTGGGTTCACTGAGTAACTTGAAAGATCTTGATTCAGGGCAGCACTGAAGAGAGTAGGTGAATTCTTGAATCCTCGAGGTAGTCGGGTCCAGGTGAGTTGGCCCCGCCTTCCTGTTGTGGGGTCTTGCCATTCAAAAGTGAATAAAAGTTGACTAGTGGGGGCCAGGCGTACACAGAAAAAGGCATCTTTCAGGTCCAGGACGGTGAAATGAGTAGCTTCAGCGGGGATCAGTCCCAAGAGAGTATAAGGATTTGGTACTACTGGGTGTATAGTTTCAACTGCATCATTTACCCGCCTCAGATCTTGTACTGGGCGGTAATCCCCTGTCCCAGGTTTCTTGACTGGGAGAAGAGGGGTGTTCCAAGGTGACTGGCATTCCTTGAGAAGTCCATACTTCAACAGTTTCATCATATGGCAGTGGATTCCTTCAGTGGCTGGTCGGGGAAGAGGATATTGCTTCACATGCACTGGTTCCGCTCCTGGTTTGAGGGTGACAATGACAGGGGCTATGTTCTTCGCTAGGCCAGGTGGATTATCTTCTGCCCATACTTCAGGCGGGGCTATGAGGCTGGTGGGTATACAGGAACTGTTTGACTTAATTGGAGGTGTACTATAGAACCGCCACTCTTCTTCTCAGGGAACAGTCAGCACCATTAATCCAGCTGGCTTTGGGTTCACAGTCATCTTCATTTCTCCCCCTTCAGCAAAGGATATTTGTGCCTGAAGCTTTGCAAGCATATCTCGGCCCAGAAGTGGAATAAGGCACTCAGGCATATACAAGAACTGGTGCATTATCTTCTGTCCCCCTAGTTCACACATACGGTTCTGCAGGAATGGCTTGGTGGCCCTGTTCCCAGTGGCCCCAACAATAGTGACAGATCGAGAAGAGAGAGGAGCCACTGGCTTTGCCACCACGGAATGTTCTGCTCCTGTATCTACCATAAAGTCCATATATTGGTCCCCTACTTTAAAACTGACCATAGGCTCCTGAGGACCCAGGGTGAACTTGGAGCCTGGTCTGGCCTAGTCTTCATCCATTTCATCCATGTCATAGCCCGTTGCTACTGCCACTCCCTCAATGGCTTCTTCTCTCTCGCGCTGGAACTGTGCTTGGTTCATCCTCCACGATTTTGAAATCGGCCTCCTGTTCTCCAGGGGCTCCCTCCTCCCCTCCTGGGGGTGGAGTCAAGATGCGGGCATTCATTTCTCCAATGTCCTTCTTCTCTGCAATGGGCGCACTGATTTGCACCCAAAGGAGGCCTGCTACTTCCACGGCCTCTTCTACGTTCTCTGGTCCTTTGGTTAGGAAAACCTCCTCTACGTCATTCACGTAAAGCGGCAGCAAGAAGATCTGCTTTCTTCTTCATCTTTCATTCACTTTCTCTGTCACGTTCATTTTCACGATTCACAAATACTTTCTGAGCGACTTCCATTAACTATGCTGTATTCATACCCGCAAATCCATCCAGCTTCTGCAATTTTCGTTTTATGTCTCTCTGGGACTGACTAAGGCTGCATTTACCATGCGCAAATTCTCCTGAGCGGCGGGGTCGTATGGGGTATATAGTCTATAAGCTTCTGACAACCGCTCATAAAAGGCCGCTGGATTCTCATCTGGACTCTGGATAACTTCAGATACCTTCCCGATATTCATGGCCCTCTGGCCTCCCTTCTTCAGGCCTTGCAGCAAGGCCTGGCGAAATCGCTTTAGGGCCGCTGCCCCCCTGTCATCATTCGGATCCCATCTAGGATCTTCATTCGGGAAAGCTGCGGCGGCTGCTTGTGGGAGATTCAGATCCCCCCCCCCCCCCTTCTATGGGATTTTCTTCTAACCAGCGGACGGCTGCTTGCACAATCCGCCCTCGTTCCTCAGTAGTAAAGAGAGTGGACAGGAGCTGGTGACAATCGGCCCAGTTAGGCTGATGAGTTTGCATTATACTAGACATTAATTCTGTCAACTCCTGGGCTTTTGCTGTATAGGATGCATAATGCGTTTTCCAGTTTAATAAATCAGTAGTGGAAAAAGGTACATAGACTAGACTGGCTGGTCATGGTACCATCTGGCCCTGTTCATTTAGGATAGGTACACCAGGCACTTGACGCAATGGCATTAGGCGCCCTGCTTTCTCCTTCTTCTTCGGGGTTATACTTCTTAAATCATACGGCTCCCGGGTATAAGCTTCCTTGGTTGGTGGCCCTGAACTGGCAGGAGAGCCTCCGCTTTCCATCTCGTCGGAGGACCCTGGTTCCCCCGATGTACTTGGGACAGACTCGGGGCTATCACTCGGGGAAAATGGGCTTCTTTTGCTGCTGCAGCGGTAATTGCTGAGGTACCTCATCAGGTTCCGCCTCAGGTAGGGGGGCTGGGGGAACTAACCTATGTGGGTGCTGGGGTAAAAGGGCCAGGGTTTCTGGGGACTCTGGGGCAGAATACACAGGTGGCTTTTTCTTCTCCACCTTTCGGGTCCCCCTAGTGGTTGCTACCAATATTCTACACTGGTCCTCATAGCAGCGCTTCATCCAAGAGGGCTGCCTCTCACAAGCACTTAACCAGGAATCTATGTAGGGGAACTGATCAGGGTGCGCTTTTTGTACAAGCTGATGAATACGAGAAACTATTTCTACATCAAAGGTGCCCCCACGGGGCCATGAAGTAGCTAACACAGGCCACTCCCTATCACATAATACTCTTAATCTAGATGGAGACAATTTAATGCTGTAGTCTCCTGAAAATCCTTTACGGAAATTTGTGATCATACATTCCAGTGGAGTTTGCGTGGACTCCGTCCCTCCCATAATCGTAATGGCGTACACGTAATGACATACAAGACGACAAACAGTAAGGGTAGGTAGTATGGCTGTAGGTAAGGGGTCCGTACAGCCCACAAAACACTGAGGGGAACAAACACCACCACGCTTCCTCCTTTTCGAGACCTGGGCGCGGTCGCCCGGCCAGGAACTGCGCTACTCAGGAGTCCGCTCTCGCTCGGTCTGTGTCTCAAGATCTCTCAATCACACAAAGAATCATACCAGCACAAGAAATCATTTTTCAAAATGCCCAAGGTTTTCTGACTAACTGACTATTCCCAACCAAAGGGTCGGTGGCTTCGGCGTCCACTAACCCTTATGCGGAACGTACTAGGACCGCCCTTGAGAGGTGATCAAGCTCTCTTGTCTTGCACACCCATGCAAGACGTCTCGCGCACTCATGCGAGATTTTTCCCAGTTAGTCTATACCAAATCAGTCTCGCGCACACATGCAAGACTCTGTTCCCCAGGCTTCACTGACTTTTAAACAAGAAAATGGCTACTCACCGGATCCGGTTCCCGATACCAAACCAGTTCTTGGGTTTATGTTTATGTTTATTTTGAATTTGATATACCGCTCAGGCATTAGAGCGGTTTACAATACCATATCATTTGAGGAAGAAAGGAAAAGAACGCCATTTAAATGATAGGACAGAAAAGAGGACAGCAACAGTCAAACAGACAAGAGAAGAAGAGGAACATGGAACAGCGAGTTACCACATAACAGCAGCATGTCACCCCAGTCCAAATCATAACATCAATGCCACCCTCAGCAACAGACGCCCCGGACCAACGCCTAAGGGCCACGCCAAAGGGCCCTCTGGCGAGGCCCTCAGGCGCGGGCCCGCAAGGTGCGGGCACGCCTCCGAAGTGGCAGATTTAAAGCCGTTGACGTGGCAGGTAGGGGAGATGAGGAGGAGGAGCCTGGACTCCCCTCGGGTTCGGAGGTGTTGGCCGGCCGGACCCAGTGGCCTGCCGAGGGAAGGCGGAACCCTCTCCGATACAAAGGGATCGGCGGCGCCTGAGGTTTCCCCTGCAGTCGGACAGACACGGTTCCGACCGGGCCAAACCTGGAGGCGAATTGCGCGGAATATTCGCTTGACTACCATTCACTATCTGCACATTCCCGGCCAACACACCAAGAATATGAAGCAGCGAAGTGCAGACAATGAATAAATCCAGGAGTCAATATACAGGGTCCAAGCCAATTTATTGTGCACAAGGCCCAGTTAGTCAAAGCTTCAAAAAGGACTGAGCAAAGTTCTTACAGAGACATATTCATTTATACATTTCTTTCCAGTTTGATACATGCAAACGTTCTATTGGTTCCAACGCCCCCTGCACCTGTCCAATCAGAGATCCCTCCTGGGCCTAGCACCCAGCTCCCTTCTCTAGGACTGTTCTAACAATGGTGCGGTTTCTAGGTTTGGATACTTCTCTACTGCAAGGTCGTCCCTGGCTCTAGGAATGCAAGTATTGAGACATTTCTATTTTCACAGCACAAGAGAATAATGAAAGATTTATGCATTCATGAAAACTTCTTATTAAGCAGTTTAAAACAGTTTTCTCAAACTTTTACAGACTTTGGTTCTTTACTGAGATGGGGGATGGAATCAGGGCCTTACTTACAGGCCTTTCACATTTGCAGACTATTATAGGCTATAGCCTGCCACAGTATAGTCCATCTAGTCTGCCCAGCAAGGTGGCAAGAGTAGGTGCATCTGCCGCTCTGTGCAGGTCACCCCTCCCCATGCCTTTGTTTAGGGGTGTATCCACCACTCCGTGTAGGTCACCCCTATTTGTTGAGATATAAGAGTTATGTTTATTATGATTTTATCCTGTTGCTATAAAAGGGATCCACTGTGTCTGTCCATGGCATTTTGAATTCTGTCACTGTTTCTGCCCCACCACTTCCATCGAGAGGACATTCCAAGCATCCACCACCCTTTCAGTGAAAAAGTATTTCCTGACATTGCCTTTCAGTTTACCCCCTTGCAGCTTCATGTTATGCCTTCTAGTTTTACAGCCTCCCCGTCTTTGGAAGAGGTTTGTTTGTTCATTAATACTCTTTAAGTACTTAAAGATCTGAATCATGTCTCCGTTGTCCCTCCTCTCCTCCAGAGTGTACATATTTAGGTCTCTAAGTTTCTTTTCATAAGTCTTCTGATGCAGGCTCCAAATCATTTTGGTCGTCTTCCTCTGAGCTGCTTCCAGTCTTTTTATATCCTTTGCGAGATATGGTCTCCAAAACTGAACACAGTATTCCAAGTGAGGCCTCACCAGCGACTAGTACAGTGGCATTAGTACCTCTTCCTTTCTGCTGGTTATTCCTCTCTGTATGCCATCCTTCTGGCTTTTGCCATCCTTCTGGCTTTTGCCATCGCCTTGTCACACTGTTTCGCCACCTTGAGATCCTCAGAAACAATTATTCTGAGGTCCTTCTCCTGGTCCATGCACACCAACCTCTTACCCCCTATCGCATACAATTCCCTTGGATTTCTGCTTCCCAAGTGCATGACACTGCACTTCTTCACATAAAATCTTAACTGCCAAGCATTAGACCATTCTTCCAGCTTTTGTAGATCTTTCCTCATGCTATCCACTCCCTCAGCGGAGACCACTCTGTTGCAAATTTTCATGTCATCTGCAAAAAGGACTTTTCCATTCAGTCCTTCAGTAATATCACTCACAACTATATTGAACAGTACCAGCCCCAGGACCGAACCCTGGGGCACACCATTAATCACCTTCCTTTCATCTGAGCGAGTTTCGTTTACAGTCACACAGGCAAAACACAGTTGGTCCCTCACTGAGTGCAGAATAAATTATAACAAACTCAAAATAGAAATATGTAGACAAAATTAAATTGAAACCCCAACAAGCCAAGTTCTGTATGCAGTAAACACAAGAAATAGAGGAAGCAGATGGCACTTTACCTTAGCTTTGCTGAACAGTTGCATGAGACACTCATGCCTCTCATCCTACATGCAGGTGGTGCAGCCTCTCTCCACAGTCTTCCCCCTCCATTGATCTTACTGCCTCTAGCTCAGAGGAGGCCGTGCTTGTATGTGGGATCAGAGAGAACCCACATGTTACTGCCTCAGCAAACAAAAAGCAGCAACTAGCAGAGATGTGCACATAATGACGGGACTTTATTTGTGCAGCTGTGCAGCCTCTAGTTAGTGTCAAAATTCCAAATGCACTGTGCCTCTATTGCAGGCCTCGACAAATTGTGTGTGGATTTAGGAGCCAGTACTTGTGTCCTCCTCACGCCCACCCTCCTACATTGTCTCTCCCACTAGTCTTATGATCTGAAGTATCATGAGACCAGCGCCAGTGTAACTATACTGCATGGCATCTTTAGACAGAAACACAGATAACAACAGTTATAGCCTCAAATATTAAGTATCTGTATGTGTGTATGGTGCAATGGTGGTGTACCTGTCTGTGCATGGGATATGATGGTGGGTGCCTTGTGTGAGTGGGGTGTGGGGCTGTGGTGCATGTGTGTGTGCATGTGGTGCGGAGGTGAGGTGCCTGTATATGTGAGTGTGTGGTGCAGAGGAGTGAGGTGCCTGTGTGGGCATGATTCGGAGGTAAGGTGCTTTTGTGTGTATGTGTGTGAGAGAGAGAGGTTCAGAGTTAAGGTGCCTGAGTGTGTGTGTGTGTGTGTTGTTCGGAGATAAGGTGCATATGTGTGTGTATGTTAGGAGGTGAGGTGTCTCTGTGTGCGTGTATGTGGTACGGAGGTGACTTGCATGTGTATGTTTGTATGTAGTGCAGAGGTGAGGCGTGTGTGTGTGTATATGTATGTGTCTGTCATGCAGAGGTGGAATGTCTGTGTGTGTGAATGTGTGGTATAGAGGTAGGGGTATTTCTGTATGTGTTCTGGTGGGAGGGGAATGCACCTTTTGGCGACACCTTGCACTCTTCCCTCCCCCTCCAACCCCTTTCCTGCTGGCTCCTCTGTTACCCTCTAGACTCTCCCCCTTTCACCAACCTCCCTAGCACTCCCATCCCCTGCCCTAAAATCCCCCATCCTCCTTTTTTTTAATAGGCCTACTGCCCCTTTAAATTTTCTCCAGGAACAAGAAGGAAATCAGTCCTCACATATGGGTGATGTTGGCACCGGTTGGAGCCCTCACGGAAGCATCTCCCCAGTTTTCAAAGAAAGCCTTTGGGAGTTGCCATCACACATGCATGATCCCCTTCCCGCCCAAGGGTGCCATCTTGCCTCAGTCTCCTTTTTTGCATGGAGCCCACCAGACTTCTGTCTGTTTTTTCCCCAGAAAAAGTGCCTTTTTTCTTGAGTTTTTCTTTCCTCCGGTCTTGCACCAATACACTTTCTGCTCCCGAGCTCGCTTGCCTCTGCATCGCATCTCAGGTTCATCTTTTTTTTTTTTTCCTGGTGCAGTTATGCACCCTTTTTTCCACTGGCAGAGCCTTGGGTCTTCGACCTAGCTGGGGCTCTTTTCCCCCCCATGGCTTCTGCCAGTGGCTTTAAAAAGTGTGATCGATGCTCGAGGACCATGTCCCTCACCGACATGCACGACTGCTGCATTTGTTACCTTTGCCCGGACCATGACTTGTCGAGCTATGGCCTGTGCAAGAAAATGTCATCCAAGGCCATCGAGCAGCATGACAAAATTTTCCTGGAGTCTCCATTGACACCACGCTCCAAGGGCCCCTCTGAGGCCTTGGACGCGCGTGGTGACTCAGTGGGCCCCAATCAAGGTCGCGAGTCCTCCGAGAGGACCTCCCTGGAAGGGGAACACAAGAAAAAGAAGAAACCCTATAGGGCCACGTCTGTGACCAAATCTGGGAAGGCAGGTAAGTCCCAAGCCAGATCCTGTAGTTCAAATAAGACCATAAGATATGCCATACTGGGTCAGACCAAGGTCCATCAAGCCCAGTATTCTGTTTCCAACAGTGGCCAATCTAGGTCACAAGTACCTAGCAGTTTTCTCAAAAGAGGCAGGTTCCACAGTGCATATCCCAGGTCCCCTTTAATAATGGTTTATGGACCATTCCTCTAGGAACTTGTCCAAACCTTTTTAAACCTGGCTACACTAACAGCTTTTACTACATCATCCGGTAACAAATTCCAGAGTTTGATTACACGTTGAGTGAAAAAATATTTTCTCTTATTAGTATTAAATAGGTTATCCTATTTGGGGAAACTGCTGGGTACTTGTGACCTAGATTGGCCACTGTTGGAAACAGGATACTGGGTTTGACGGACTTTGGTCTGACCCAGTATGGCATATCTTATGTTCTTATGACCTCTTACTTGAGGAAGGGAACTGCTTACAGAAACATATACTACATACAATATCAGGCCTCCCCAATTCCCCAGCAGGGTCAGTAGGCTAAGGGACACAGGCATGGCCCTTATAAGCAGAAGGCTTCCAAGCCCCAGGCACTAGCTCCAGCCCAGCCTGGCAGGAGTTTTTGTCTCCTTGGGCATAGCCTCTCCACCCCCCAGGAGCTTAGCAGCTCACAGGGGGACGTCTGATCCATTTTGCCCAACGGTGGCCAGTCATTACCACCAATGCTTGGGCACTCCAGGTGGTTCAGGAGCGTTACCTCCTCCACTTGGCAGAGACACTTCCCCCCTTCTTCCCAGAAGAGCATCCCAGGACTCCCCTTCACCGGGATCTACTACTACAAGAACTTGCAGGTCTCCTCAAGGACAGGGCGGTGGAACCAGTGCCCCAGTATCTCCATTACTTCCTCGTACCAAAGAGAACCGGGAGCCTTTGGCCCTTCTTGGATCTGCGGGACCTAAACAAGTTCCTGGTGAGGGAGAAGTTCAAGATGCTCTCTCTTGGAATACTGCTGCCTTACCTCCAGCAGGGAGCTTAGCTATGCTTCTTGGATCCGAAGGATACCTATACCCACATCCTTATCCATCCTAGCCACAGGCAGTATCTCAGATTTATGGTGGGAGGTGACCACTATCAGTACAGGGTACTGCCCTTCGGCCTCACCTCCGCCCACAGAGTCTTCACCAAATGCCTGGCGGTAGTTGCAGTCTACCTCTGTCTCTAAGGGGCCTTCATCTTTCCCTACCTGAACGACTGGCTCATAAAAGGGAACACAGCCGCTGAGGTGCAACTGGCCATGGCCCGCACCATCCATGCCTTTGCAACATCTGGGGTTTGTGATAAACCACCCCAACTCCCACCTCTTCCCGAAACAGTGTCTGGAGTTCATTGGGGCAAGGTTGGACACTATCAAGGCCAGAGCCTTTTGCCCTCTGGAGAGGGCCGATCATTTCAGGTCACTGGTCACAGATGTGCAGCATCAACCCTCAACGTCTGCTCGCCTTCTGCTGTGCCTATTCGGCCACATGGCCTCCATGGTCCATGTTACCCCAGATGCCCATCTGCATATGAGGGCAGCCCAGTGGTGCCTCTGCTCCCAGTGGGCACAGGCCATAAGGCTGGCTGTGAGACAGAGTGTCAGTGACCTGCTGGCTGGCGGAGTCCGTCGGCTGGTGGCAGACCACACAGCATCTTCAAGCGGGAATGCCTTTTCAGACTCCCACCCCCAGAGGGTCCTCACTATGGACGCCTCCTTGCTGGGCTAGAGAGCGCATTGTGAGGAACTCCGTACTCAGGGTAGTTGGTCCAAGGTGGAAAGCCAGCAGCAGATCAATCTCCTTGAGCTCCGGGCCCTTTTCCTGGCTCTCTGAGCATTCTGCTGTCTGCAACACCAGTCAGTGCTGGTCCAAACAGAAACAGGTTGCAGTGTTCTATATCAACAAACAAGGAGTCACGGGGTCCCACTCACTCTGCCAGGAAGCAGTGGCTCTCTGATCCTATGCGATCCGCCAAAGGATGCTCCTTTGGGCGGTGTACATGCCAGGCCAGGATAATGTCCTGGTGGACAGACTGAGCAGGGTCCTTCAGCCGCACGAGTGGCGGCGGGACCCCAGAGTGGCCAGTCGGCTCTTTTGGCTCTGGGAACCCAACTAGTGGATCTCTTTGCCAGCCCGGACAACTCCCAGTTGCCCTTCTTCTGCTCTCGCCAAACCAAAAAATCCCAAAGGGCTAAAGGGAAGGTTTAGCCCATGAACTACTTTAAACCTTATGGGGAAGTTTGCCTGACGCAGGGTCTTCTGAGTCGTTATAGACCCGAAACGTAGTGCTGTGTCGTATCCCGTGGTTTCCTTTTCTCAGCAAACATGGAGATTGTTCTTGATATATGATTTGACAAATTAATAAGATAAGTGTTTGTTTCTTTGCTTTTAAATTTACTGCATAAAGTGATTAAAATGGACATGGTCCTGAGGTAGAAGCTTAGTTCTCACACAGACATTAGTCTGACAAAAATTTATACTTACACTTACTGTTGCCAATGTGAACACCTGTGGGACTAGGTCTCTTCCGCTTCTGCTCTCGGCAGCACCACCCATCCCGGGTGGCTGCAGATGCATTCTTCATCCCGTGGTCAGAGGACCTTCTGTATGCCTTCCCGTCCACACCGCTGATTGCCAAGACCCATCACGACAGGGCATCACTGATCCTGGTGGCCCCATGGTGGCTCTGGCAACTGTGGTTCCTGCAGCTTTTCCGCTTGTCTACACAGGTCCCAGTCCCTCTGGGGAGTGCCCCGCGGTTACTGTCTCAGGAGGAGGGTTCCCTTCTGCACCCCAACCTGGGGTCCTTGTTGCTGACAGCATGGCTGGTAAAAGGGTAGTCTTGGCCCCTTTTAACCTCTTGAGGGAGGTGGAGGAGGTCCTTTTGGCCTCCTGTAAGACCTTCACCTACACTTTCAAGTGGCGCAGGTTCTCAGCATGGTGCATGGAGCGACGAGTTAATCCATTCTCATGCTCGGTGCAGTTAGTTCTGCAATACTTACTTCATCTGTCTCAAGCCGGGCTCAAATCCATTTCCATCAGGGTGCACCTGAGTGCTCTTACTGCGCACCACCAACCCATCAAGGGCAAGCCCCTCTCTGTGCAGCCTTTCATAACCCGCTTCCTGCGGGGTCTTCTGTTATCCAAGTCGCCCATCAGCGGCAGAGTGGGATCCCAGTGTGGTGTTATCGAGGCTCATTGGGTCGCCATTTGAGCCCCTGGCTACCTGCCACCTGAGGTATCTCTCGTGAAAAGCCATCTTTCTGGTGGTGCTCACATCTGCTTGCAGGGTCAGCAAGCTTCAAGCCTTGGTTGTGGAGCTGCCTTACACCAGGTTCTACAAGAACAGGGTCGTGTTCCACACGCACCCCAAATTCCTTCTGAAGGTGGTGTCCCCCTTCCACCTCAATCAGGAAGTGGTGCTCCCCACCTTCTTTCTGCGGCCTCATGCCAACAGGGTGGAGGCCATCCGCCATACTCTGGACTGCAAGAGGGCCCTGTCCTTCTACCTCCAACGTACCAGGGCCACTGCAAAGCTTCATAGCTTTTTGTTTCCTATGATCCCAGCCAGCTGGGGGAGGTGGTGACCAAGCAGACTCTGTCCACCTGGGTGGCGGACTGCATTGCCCTTGCCTATGAGCAGACTGGGCTCTCGCAGGAGCACTGGGTCACAACACACAGCATCAGGGCCATGACGGCATCTGTGGCAAACCTGTGCTCCATCCTGATGACAGATATTTGTCGAGTCTCCACCTGGTCTTCGGTCCATACCTTCACAGTTCATTACTGCCTGGAGAGTGAGGCCCAATGGGATAGTGCTTTTGGCTAGGCTGTACTCCGAAATCTGTTTGGATTTAGGCAGCTCCTACCCTCTGACCCTACTGTGTTCAGGCTACTAGAGTGCTGGTTCCTTACTGGACACACGGGCCGTTCTGGAGTCTATATCCTTGGACTCAGTTGCTGCTGCTCACAACTCCCCTTGGGGGGCATCCATGTTTTTCTACAAGCTTTCGGTAACCTGTAGCTAAGGAGTCCCTTTCAGAGGACTGACTTCCTGCTTGTTCTTGGAGAAAGCATAGTTATTCACCTGTAACAGGTGTTCTCCGGGGACAGCAGGAATCAGTCCTCACAACACTCCCTCCTCCCCGTGGAGTTGCTTCCTTGATGTTTATTTTTGCCATTTTAGCTATATCATGAGACTGAGGCAAGATGGCACCCTTGGACGGGAAGGGGACCATGCTTGCATGGTGGCATCTCCCAAAGGCTTTCTTTGAAAGCTGAGGGGATGCTTCTGCGAGGGCTCCGTCAGCGGTGACGTCACCCATATTTGAGGACTGATTCCTGCTGTTCCCAGAGAACACCTGTTAGGGGTGAGTAACTACACATTCCCTGTCTTCTCTACCTCACTTCCTTACCCCCCCTACGCACACAACCTTTTTTTCTTGCAGGCTTCATCCTCCTCTGTCTGCCCATGGGGATTCCATCCCCCACAGGCAGAAAAGAAGAGGATGGCCACAATTGTAGCAAAGACCCCATCGATCTGCCCACTGGAAATCAGATCCATATGGGTAGATAGAAGGGGGAGGCCACAATTGTGGCCTCAATGCAACCTGTCTGCCCACATTAATCCAATCTCCCATGCCCTGTGGCAGATGAGATCCCTGTGGGCAGACAGGAGAGGCCTTTGCTGCAGTTGCGGCAGTGCTGTTCTTTTCTGTCTCCGGGAGATGGGATCTCTGTGGGTAGACAAGGGATCGTGACCATCAGGGCATCTCATTTGGGGGGATCTTGAATGATTTTCAGAAGTCTATGTTCAAGAGGAGTCTGCTAAACTAGAAGTAGATAAAACGATGGAGCCAGATGGAATACATCCGAGAGTATTGAGGGAACTTAAGGACATTCTAGCGTCTCCACTGTCTGACCTTTTCAATGTTTTTTTATAGAGTTGGGCATGATCCCAGAGGACTGGAGAAGGGTGCATGTGGTCCTTTACACAAAAGTGGAAGTAAGGATGAGGTTGGAAAGTACAGGCCAGTTAGTTTGACCTCTGTGGTGAATAAATTAATGGAAATGCCACTAAAACAGAGGATAGTGAAGTTTCTGGAATTCAATAGATTTCAGGATCTGAGGCAGCATGGTTTTACTAGAGACATGTCTTGTCAGACAAATCTCATTAGTTTCTTTGACTGGGTGACCAGAAAGTTGGATCGAGGGAGAACTCTAAATGTGGTGAATTTAGATTTCAGTAAAGCCTTTGACATTGTTCCGCACAGGTGACTTAAATAAATTGAGTGCCCTATAGTGACTGACTGGGTTAGAAATTATTTGAGTGGGAGGCAACAAAGGGTACAGGTAAATGGAGCTCACTCTGAAAAGGATGTTACCAGTGGTGTGACACAGGAATCTGTCCTTGATCCGATTCTTTTTATCAGTTTTGTTAGTGATATTGCAGAAGGGCTATTGGGTAAAGTTTGCCACTTTGCAGATGATACCAAAATCTGCAGTAGATACCTAGGAAGGTGTAGATAACATGAGGAAGAAGCTAGCGAAGCTTGAGAATTTGGCAGCTGAGATTCAATGTTAAAAAATGTAGGATCATATATTTTGGCTGGAAAAATCCAAAGGAGCGCTACAGTAGAGGGGATGAATTGCTTCTGTCCATGAAAGAAGAGCTGGGCCTAGGGGTTATTGTTTCTTATGATCTTAAGATGGCCAAACAGGTATAAAAGGCAACTGCAAAAACAGAAGGATGCTTGGGTGCATAGGGAGAGGAATGCCCATCAGGAAGAAGGAGCTGATAGTGCTGATCCTTGCAGTTTTCCAGGTCATGCTGCGTCGTAGTAACTGGAACCTATGTTTCAGCCACCATATTGTGGCTTTCTTCAGGGTGAAGTGGTTAAGTAGTGGATGTCTGTTCTTTTATAAAGTAGTCCTCAAACCAGATTGGTGGGATTCAAGTAGGAAATTGGAATTTGAATTTTGGTGGGAAAAATTAGTTGGAGAAAGACCTCTCTTTTCCCATAGACTGGAAAGTTCTCTTATGAATTTAAAGATGTTCTCCCTATAGAGTTTCTTTAAATATTCTCTTGGGCCTTCACAGCTAATGTGATGATCTTGAAGTTTTCCAGGTCATGCTGTGTCTTAGTTACTGGAACTCACATCCACTGCATGACCTTGAAAACTACAAAGATCATCATACTGGCTACAGAAGCCCA
The DNA here is from genome assembly GCA_033557465.1 of Ichthyophis bannanicus. Taxonomy (NCBI): domain Eukaryota; kingdom Metazoa; phylum Chordata; class Amphibia; order Gymnophiona; family Ichthyophiidae; genus Ichthyophis; species Ichthyophis bannanicus. The sequence goes on from CM066032.1 coordinate 342,767,742, forward strand.
AGAGAATGAGGTGATAGTGCCTCTGTATAAATCTTTACTGAGATCTAATTTATTGTGTGCAATTCTGGTGACCATACCTTCAAAAGGATATAAAGAGGATGGAGTCAGTGCAGAGGGTAGCTACCGAAATGGTCAGTGGGCTTCATCATAAGGCATATGGAGACAGACTTAAAGATTTCAATATGTATACTTTGGAGAAAGACAGGAGAGGGGAGATATGATAGATTGGTCCGATATTCGAAAGGCATTTAACATGTTTACAGCCCTGTAAACTATGTAAATGTCTTTAATTGGAATATTCAATGGCACTTACATAGTTAGTGCTGTTTAATATCCCCTTCTAACCCCATTACATGCCCTGATGCTATGCGGTTAGCATCGGGGCATGTTTGGGGTGTTTCAGGGCGTAGTGAAGGCAGAGACTGTCTCTAATTGGGCAGCAGCAATATTGCATGCTGCCCGGTTAACAACCTGCACCTAAAAGATAGGAGAGGAAAACCCTCGCATATCTTTAAGGTGCAGGATCTAACCGGGCAGCATGCAATATCGTTGCTGCCTGGTTAGCTACTGTGGCTTCCAACGTGTGCGGCAATCTCCGGATATTCAATGCCAGGGCCACAGATGACCCGGCATTCATTATCTGGGGTTAAGAGCAGGGCTATATGCTGTAGTGGTGCATAGCCTGCCCAGATGAATGTTGGGCCCGATATTCAAAAGGCAAAATCCAGTAAACCATGTAAATGCTTTAGCTGGGGATATTCAATGACATTTACATGGTTAATGCTGTTGAATATCTACTACTACTACTACTACTATTGAGCATTTATATAGCGCTACCACTCGTACACAGCATGTAAGAGACAGTCCCTGCTTGTCAGAGCTTACAATCTAGTTAAGACAAACACAGAGCTGACAATCTAGACAAGACAAAAAACACGGCACTTACAATCTAGTCATGACAGACACAGAGGTCAAGATCTGAAAGCAACAGTGAAGAGGTGAGATTTCAACCTGGATTTAAAGAGGGCTAGAGAGGGTGCCTGGTGTACAGATACCGGTAGCTTGTTCCAGGTGTAAGGTGCAGCAAGGTGAAAGGAGCGAAGTCTGTAATTAGCAGTAGGAGTGGAGGGCATAGACAGAAGTAGTTTGTTAGAAGAGCAGAGAGAGGGGTTGTAAGGAGAGAGGGGTTGTAAGGAGAGATAAGAGATGAAAGCTACTGAGGAGCCACAGAATGAATGTACTTAAAGGTCAGGAGGAGAAGTTTGAACTGGATGCGGAAGCGGACAGGGAGCCAGTGAAGTGACTTGAGAAGAGGAGTAAAGTGGGTATAGCGAGACTGGCGGAAGATTAGTCGTGCAGCAGAATGTTGAATGGATTGAAGGGGAAAGAGATGACTCAGTGGGAGACCAGCAAGGAGGAGGTTGCAGTAGTCAAGAAGAGAGATGACTAATATCTCCAGCTACGTCCCCTGTGTGCCCCAATGCTATCCGGTTAGCATTGGGGCGTGTCGGGGGTGGTCCGGGGTAGAGCAGAGGCGGAGACTGGTGCTAACCGTGCAGCAGGTATATTGGCTGTTAACCGGTTAGCAATCTGCGCCCTAAAGATAGGCGAGTTTGGCGCCGATCACTAACTGGGCAGCAGCCAATATCGCTGCTGCATGGTTAGCTTCGGCGGCTACCGGCTTTGGCAGCAATCTCTGGATATTCAGTGCCATTGCCTAGACATTGAATATCCAGTTTGGAGGTTGGCAGGGAGGGCTATGCGCCCATCGGCGCATAGCCATTCGAAGATCGGGGCAGTTCAGTATCAGGCCCAATATGTTTAAATACCTCCATGGCATCAATGCACAGGAGGGGAGACTTTTTAAATTGAAAGACAGCTCTGCAATGAGGGGGCATAGGATGAAGGTAAAAGGAGATAGATACATACTGCCAGCTACCAAGCTAGAAATGCGCCCTGTGTGACTAACTAATCTGGTGCCCCCCTCCACCCAGCCATGTTCAGTAACTCGCTCATTTTGAGCTTCCTGGAAGCCCAGTGATGATATCGGCATTCCCTTCTGTGCTTGCACCCTGTGCATCCGCACTGCTTGCACAGCCCTTGGTACGGCCCTGTATACTGCAGAGCATGCCCTCAGTTTAGTTTTACATATCAAGAGACTGATGATATTTCTGTTTTGGCTTTTGGTATGTTTTGGTCAGATCTTTTAAAATAACCTTGGGTTGAAATGGGAGACTCAGCCCCGGTGGGATGTTAAGACTAGGATTGCATCACAGAATCTGAAATATTTAGAAATTGATAAGTTGGGAGAAACTATGGAAATACTGATTGAGACTTTAGATGATTTGGTGGAATTTCAGAATATATGGACAAGGCAGGCACATTAAAAGTATATTGGGTAAATACCATCAAAATTCTTGGTTTATGTTGACCTTTGTTTGCTTTAGTTGCAAGCTCACCAGTTGGAATGTAAATGAAAAAAAGAATTCAGCTGATTGTTTCAAATATATTGTATCATTGCTTGTTGCTTTCTGGTGAAGTTTTTGCTACTTATTTTGAAGGTAAAATCAGTGCAATAATTTCAAACTTTGACCCTCCTCCAAGGAAAGCAGAAATGGTAGAGGTAGAACTGATGGCATCTAAGGTTAAAAGATAGAAAGCAGAGGGTAGGGCTAAATGGCTAATTTTCCCAATGGAGAAAGGTGAATAGTGGTGTACACCAGGGATCTGTGCTGAGTCCGCAGCTTTTTGACATATTCATAAATGACCTGGAAAAGGGAATAACGAGTGAGGTTATCAAATTTGCAGATGACACAAAACTATTTAAAGTTGTTAAAACCCAAGAGGATTGTGGAAAATTGCAAGAGGATCTTGATAAATTGGAAGACTGGGCATCAAAATGGCAGATGAAATTTAATGTGGAGAAGTGCAAGGTTATGCACCTAGGGAAGAACAACCGAACCTATGGTTACACGATGCAAGGTTCCTCATTAGGAACCACCAACCAGGAAAAAGATTTAAGCGTCATTGTGGATAACATGTTAAAACCCTTGGCCCAGTGTGCAGCGGTGGCCAAGAGAGCAAATAGAATGCTAGGTATCATAAGGAAAGGAATGGAAAATAAAACGAAAGATATTATAATGCCTCTATATCGTTCCATGGTGAGACCGCACCTTGAATATTGTGTGCAATTCTGGTCGCCGTATCTTAAAAAGGATATAGCGTTATTGGAAAAGGTTCAGAGAAGAGCCACCAAAATGGTAAAGGGGATGGAAGGATATCCCTATGAAGAAAGGCTAAAAAGGTTAGGGCTCTTTAACCTGGAAAAGAGACAGCTGAGGGGAGATATGATAGAAGTCTATAAATTAATGAACGGAGTGGAACGGGTAAACGTAGATCGATTGTTTACGTTATCAGAATATAGAAAGACTAGCGGACATGCAATGAAACTACAGGGTAAACTATTTAAGACTAATAAAATAAAATATTTTTTTTCACTTAACGTGTAATCAAACTCTGGAATTTGTTACCGGAGGATTGTAGTAAAGGCTGTTAGTGTAGTTGGGTTTAAAAAAGATTTGGACAAGTTCCTAGAGGACAGGTCCATAAACCATTATTAAGAAGGGACCCAGGATATCAATGCTTGATCCAATACAAGCATTGTGGAACCTGTGTCTTCTGGGGAAACTGCTAGGTACGTATGACCTAGATTGGCCACTGTTGGAAACAGGATACTGGGCTTGATGGACCTTGGTTTGACCCAGTATAGCCCATGTTCCCTGTAAAATAGTTATCTCCAAGTTATAATGCCCTGTTCAATGTAATTTCAGTTTGTTCAATGTAAACCGCACTGATGCAGAATAGCGCGGTATATAAGAGAATGTAAATAAAATAAATAAATCTTATGTTCTTATCTAGGAGTCCCCAAGAAGATATTTGTAATTTGGATTTTGTAGGTCTTAAGGATCAAATGTTATTAAATAAACTCAAAGCAGTGGGCATTTTGGAGGTGAAAAAGCCAGAGTGGAGGAGTGGCCTAGTGGTTTGGGCAAGGTACTTCAGGCCGGAAGGTCAGGGGTTCAAATCCCACTAGAGGACAGCAACCTTGGGCCAGAAGGACTGGGGTTTCTAGTCCCACAGGTGCTCCTTGTGGTCTTGGGCAAGCCACTTAACCCTCCATAGCCCATGTTCCCTGTAAAATAGTTATCTCCAAGTTATAATGCCCTGTTCAATGTAATTTCAGTTTGTTCAATGTAAACCGCACTGATGCAGAATAGCACGGTATATAAGAGAATATAAATAAATGACATATTGTTTGAACCCACTTCTGTCAAAGTGCAAGACAACAGAGATGGGCTGAGGACAATATTTGCCTATTGTTAATGTTAGCTTAGGTCCGTTTTAAAAGAAGTTATGATGCATCACATACGTAGAAAAAGGGTTTAAATTCAAGATCGGCTGAACACTATTGCCCTGTGATGAATTTGCCTTTCTTGGGTAAGGTGCTTGAAAGAGTGGTTTACCAGCAGTTTTTTGAATTTGCAGTTGAGATTTTGGAGAGGTCACGTTACAAAAACTGCACTACTTATTGGGGGGAGGGGGGGGGGCAATGGTACTAGAATGCATGCAGACAAGAGGAATCTTTATGCAGCATTCAATACTGTTGATCATTGATTGTTGAATCCATTTACTGGAGCCAGGTATGGAAGAATAGCTATTTGGTTTGCTTCATTCTTTAGCAAGTGTTCAAAACCAGTAGAGTGGGATTCTTTATTTTTCCGGTTCAATTGCACTTTTAAGAACATGCAGAAACAATACAACTGACCCACCACATTAAGCAAACCCTCCCGACAAACCATTCCCCTCTCACACCAATGTTGCTCAACACATCCATTACAACATCCATATCACTGACAAGAATAATTAAGCACATGTTCCCATATCCTTTATTTATTTAGTATACATTTGTATACCGCTACTTCCAGCGATCAGCAGCGGTTTTGATTACAGATTGGAAATTGTCAAATCATGACAGGAAATTTTTTGAGGTATAAACACATTGATTAGACAGGAAAGCACAGCACACAGAGAACTATTTTACAGGGAACATGGGCTATGGAGGGTTAAGTGGCTTGCCCAAGACCACAAGGAGCACCTGTGGGACTAGAAACCCCAGTCCTTCCGGCCCAAGGTTGCTGTCCTCTAGTGGGATTTGAACCCCCGACCTTCCGGCCTGAAGTACCTTGCCCCAACCACTAGGCCACTCCCCCACATGATCTGATCCTCTCAGTAACCACTGCTTCATATTTAGCCATCAAGCACACTGATTTCTACCAAGAGTAGACAGTAATTGATTTCCTGTCCTTCTAGTGCAAGAGGATGGTTTTGATAACCAAAGCAATCAGTATATCCAACAATTTCTTCCTCTTCTCATCTCTTAAACTCTCTAATGCCTCTTATCAATATATAATGATCTTGACAATCTGTCCTTAGTAGCCACAAGGACCATTATCCTTGACCACATTTGCATCCAGAACTCCTTTAAGGAAGGATGAAAATATAGCATATATGCAAGCGTGACCACTTCTGATTGACAAGTCCAGCATAATTTGAATTGTCCCACATTCACTCTAGTGGGAATCCAAATCACCTTACGCATCAAAGTATAGGGACTGTCGAGTGGCTTTGACAATGGAACTTGATTCAACGCATTCCACACTTTGTGGCATTGTTTTGTGGAGGCATTAAAGTTGATCTTAAAGTCCCACTGGCACTCCACCACTGTGGATTCCTTATGCTTCTGGGAGCACCTCCAATGACAGAACTTACAGGCATGTACTGTGCCAGTGTGAAAATGTCAGGCCATGCTTCCGTCCACTCCTGTGAATAATGAATTCTCTTAAGATAATGACCTAATTAAAGATACTTTGGCAATTGAAACTTGTCCTTGATATCATTAAAAGACAAGTACTTTTCTAGATCATGCACATCTTTCATTTGTAGAATCTTATGCCTCACTCATGCATTCCATTGCACAGAATTATCATCAATTTGCACTTAACAATTACACTATTGGGGCATACAGTATGAATCTACGCACTTATAATCCTTTACTTGATCTACCTGATGCAAGATAGTTTGTGTAGCCCTTAAAACAGGAATGTTCTTAATCAGAGAGAAAGAGCATAGCTGCCACCTAGGTTCAGTCCAGCCACTAGGTAAACTAGGCAGTCTCCTAGGGTGGCAACTTCTGAAGGGCAGCAAAAGCAAAGAGCAGGGCATTCAAAGCTAAACAATAGATTTTTACAGTAAAGAGAGGGTTTAGATTTACAGTGGTGCTTTTCAAACCTTTATCCTGTATGACCCCATTTTAACAACTAAAAAGTCACGTGACTCCAGGAGATGATGAAATTAAACTGGCAGATCTCCAGCTTCCTTCTCCTCCCTCCACTTATCTAAAGCAGGAAGGTGGCAACAGTAGTGGTAACAGGAGCAGCAGTCAGCAAAGGATCCCTTGTGTCTGTGTGTGTTTACAGACCCAATATTCGGCATGGGTTTCCTGTTTAACAGGAAGTTTACCCAGGAGGAACAAGAGCCTATAAATGTTCACTGGCTCATAGGCCATATACTAACTAGTGACTTGGGATAGATTACAGTGAAAGTCCAGAGAGAATGGGAAATGGCCATGTTGCTGGGACTCCATCCACTGGTGATATGACCACATTTGGGGTCATGACCCTGGGAACCACTGGTTTACAGTCTATCTAGGGCGCCAACACCTTGAATCAACTGGGGCTGGCCCTGCTACCACCAGAGAATGGGTCAAAGGGGGCTACCAATTCTTCTTCAATACTAAGTCATGTTGGAACTGTGTGATCATTATCTCCCCTGAGCCACCAACTTGCATGCCTAAATAAAAATGCATGATGGTATAGTAGAAAGTCAGGAAAGTTAACCCTTTCCTCCTGACATTTGTGACTTCAGTTTATTGAATACTGTATAAGAAGACTTTGATAGCTAGAGGACATCCTTTAGGATAACCTCCAACTTTTTAAAGAACACATTGGGAATTGCTAATGGGAGCATATTCAATAGATAGTTTATCTCCAGTGTAAGGACCATTTTAATTGATTCAAGCCACCTCCACCATGACATATATAAAGGGGACCACTGTCTGCAGGTACTATGCGTTTTCTCTAGCACCCTTGCAATATACTGTTCAACAATTTGCTCAAGAGCGTCATAAAAATGTATTCCTAAATACTTCAACTCTTGAGTTCCCCATATGAAAGAAAATGGAGCCAACAATTCTATCATGCAAAACACAGCTAAAAAAAAATGCTCTATTCTGTCCAATCAAGAGACCATGTTACTCCAGTTCTGAGAGAACAGAATTGACTACCAAGAGCAAGTAAGATCAAATATAAAATATTATTATTAACACATAGAGCTGTCATTGCAGGCATTCCACTCTCTTTACTCACTTGTTATTCTATATTGTCAGAAACGTACATTGTGTCCTCCCAGCTAAACTATCTGACAATATCCCCACCTTCAAGGTTCAGATTCAAAATGATATAAAATGCTGTTTTCAGCTGTTTAGCACCATCTTTGTGGAATGCGCTCCCTATTGATTGCATTCTGAGGGTTCTATGTCCAAATTCAAGAAGGAAATTTAAAAAAATGGCTTCTGCTGAAATCATTTGTTTCTATTTATCCCCGGTCAGAAGTACCAGAAATCATCTTAGCCATTCTTTATTTGCCCCTTATTGTGTCTTTGCCAATGTATTACTGATTAAATTCAAGTGCCATGCTTCCTCTTATGTGCATTATGATGTTGTTTGTGTTATATTTGCATAAAATGTTATGATTATCCTTTTATTTTCTATTGTCTTAGCTTTGTTAATAAAGGTTCTCTGAACTGATCTAATGTCCTTATTTGGTTGATAAGAAGTATACAAAATATATTCATAAGGGATAATAGCGCTTGCATTGTGTTCTCTGGGTCAGTTACAAATAAAAATATATTATCTGCGTCTAACTGGAAGCTAACCCAGATCCAATTTAGGCTCCTGCACAGAATTTAAGAAATGCCAGCCAACAGATGTTGAAATAGACCATTTGGATCTATAAAACTTAGTATAATAATCTATAGATTGCTGTTTGTTTCTTCGTGAAAAAATATATTAAAAATCAAATAAAAACACAAAGTCCACTGTGAATAATCCCCACACTTAGTAAAATAGTAGACCACAACCTGAACAGCCAGTAATTCACTTTTTTTGTTGGAACATTGGTCGTGAGAAAATACTTCCTCTTATAACCAATTTTCCTGTTTAATCAATTAAGGTTTACCTAAAAACACTGGTGAACCATTCCTAACCTACACAACCATGTGTGACTCAACAAAATGAACAATCTTAATGAACTTTCATGTCAAACTTGCACAAAAAAATCCAAGCATGTGTAAAATGTGGAGACCAAAATGACTTAATCTGCTTCAAAACACGGTGGATATCCTGTAGCATTCTGTCAGCCCAGCACTGTAGATTCAAAACACTCTGCTTGGATTTCAAACTCATTTAGTGATTGTCTATTCTCCTCTGATTCTATCACTGAACTCGCTATCTGCATAGTTGTCCGTTCTCCTTCACTTCTGCGCAAAACACGCTGCTTAGATTTCAAACTCACTCAATGATTGTCCATTCTCCTCTGATTCTATCACTCAACCCGCTACAGGACGTCCACCACATTTTGAAGCAGATAAGTAATTTTGGTTTCCACATTTTATACATGCTTGGCTTTTTTGTGCAAGTTTGACATGAAAGTTCATTAAGATTGTTCATTTTGGTGTGTCACGCAAGGTTGTGTAGACACACTTGATTAGGAATGATTCACCGGTGTTTTTAGGTAAATCTTAATTGATTAAACAGGAAAATTGGTTACAAGAGGAAGTATTTTCTCATGACCAATGTTCCAACAAAAAAGTGAGTTACTGACTGTTCAGGTTGTGGTCTACTGCTTTACTAAGTGCTAGTTTCTTTGTGGCTTGTGTTCTGCCCTCCATCTCCATACATGCCATGAATTTTGGCTTGCTCGCATTTCCTTAGGTAATACACCAGTTGCTTCCCAATTTTAATCAAACCAAAATATGAATTGGCACTGGACAGAAATGCCTGCTGGTTCAAATAAGTATTTTCTAAAATTTCACTTTGTGTTATTTAGTAAGGCCCTCCTCAGAGTCCAAGCAAAACTATTCCTGCTCCAGCTATTTAATTTCTTGCTCCAGTTGTATGTTTTTATCAGCTTCTTTACGCTTAGAAACACTATATACTAATAATCTCCCACAGGAACACTATGTAGGCATCCCAAACTATATCAAAGGGACCCCTACACTCCTTATTGTCCCTAAAGTACGTCACTGTACTTTGTTGCATTTACCCCATAAAGTCCCACTAGAATCAATTAATTTCTTGCATAAGGTAAGTGTATATCTCCAGGAACAAGCAGGAATGTAGTGTACACATAAGGGTGACTTCGGTATTGATGGAGCCTGTGCAGGAATGCTTCCCAGCATCCAATAGGAAAGCTTTTGGGAGCATCCCACTGTGCCTGTGCTGTTGCTTTTCTGCCTTTGTGACTCTCCCTCCTCAGTTCTTCATTTTCTATGCAGCCAGCAGGAAGCAAATCCTGTCACTGTAGAGAATTTCTTCTTCTTTATTATTTTTTGTTGTTGCGTCTGCCTTCCCATTGATGTCGGAACCGATATCTTTGATTCTGTTTCTTTCTTTTAAAAAAAAAAGGAAGAACTTTAGTTCTTTCAGGCGCATTGATGCCATTTTAAGCCTAGGCCTTCCATCCAGTCTACTGACATGGTGGAAAAACCAACCAGTGGTTTTAAAAGGTGTTCCCAGTGTGGTAGCACTATCTCTGCTACTGATACCCATGACTGGTGTCTTAAATGCCTTGGCCCAGATCACCAGCCATCTGAAAGTCCCCTATGCAAGATGATGATAAAGAGAGGCCTACAGAATCGGGCCGCAAAACTCGGCTCCCTTTTTGCCTCAGATGTGGTTTCACTCGCTTCAACGTCATCGAGGGCATCAACTTCCTCATATGGATCTCAGGTATCGAAACACAAGACAGGCCATCCTCCCAAGGGTAGATCTCTATCTAAACATAATGCCTTGAGCATTGCCCTGGAGTTGGATTGAGTGGCCAAATTACCCCAGCGGGAGGACCTCCCCTCCAAAGCCGCAAAAGGGGTCCAGGATGCTCCCGGGGCCTCCACCTCAAGAGAGCTCCTGTTGCCATGCTCTCGAACGGTAGCTCATGCTTCTGGTACCAATACCCAGGCATTGGCAAGCTCTATGGATCAGCGTATGCTGGCCATTGAGCGGAGTCTAGCGGTTTTGTTAGCGGCGTTGGTACCGGTTAGGTCATTACCGGTTAGGTCATTATCGTCGGTACCAGTACTATCAACGATGTTCATGCAGCCTGCATCGGGTTTCATGCCGCTTGGCATGCTTCTTCCCATACCTGCCCTCGAGTCTAGTCCCCGTTCCAAAGTACCAGTACAGCAAGCCTCTCAAGCTGATACCAATCTCGATCGCTAACAGACCTTGCAAGAATAGGAGCATTGCTTCTGTCGATACTTTGATTCTACCGATTCTGATTCTTTGGATGATGATTCGATCAGTACCCAAGATACAAAGTCTTCCGGAGGAACCCTCACCATCACCACAACGGCGCATGTCGTCTCCTGAAGATATGTCTTTCCAAGAGTTTATCAAGGATGGCAAGGGGGCTATCCATTACTCCTACATCGGAGAAAGAACCCAGTTGGACATTCTCTAATATCCTACAGCTCCTAAAGAGGCGACTACTCTGCCTATTTACCTTATGCTCTAATCTTATGCTCCGGATGTGTGAAACATCCCTCACCATTTCCCCCCATTCTTGGCGACTCAATACCATGTATCAGATACTGGAAAGTCCCGGTTTCCAGAAAACATAGCTTCCACACCACTCAATGGTAGTGGAATCAGCTATGCATCAAATTAAAAGTTATAAGATACACTCCTCCAATCGCCTAGGTAGGGAATCGAGAACCCTTGATGCCTTTGGGCGGCAGTTCTTTCAGGCCTCCATGCTTTCAGCCTGCATAAGTTCATACATACTCTACATGGTATGTTCCTTAAGGAGATAACTAGGGATCTGGAATCAATGGCTCCTCTTTTCCTGAATGATAAGAGAGCAGACTATCTTACATTAGTCAAACATGCCCAGAATGTTTCAAAGTTTGTCAATAGGGCAACCTTTGACTGTTTTGAGTGCACTAACAGAGCAGCATCCATCTGCATAGGTGCATGTAGGACTGCATGGCTTCAAGCATCAGACCTTGAACAATGGGTTAAAGACAAGCTGGGTAATATTCCCTGTTCCAGTGAGAACCTGTTGGGGAAGGATTGGCAGGATAAGGCTTCTCAGTTAGAATCTGAGAATACCACCTTCAATAGATTTTCAAAAACTACTGCCAACCCTGCTAAGAAGAAAGCAGCTGCAATGAAAGCTTTCTATGGTAAGAAGAAGAAATTTTACCCTTCTTACCCCCCAGCTTCTCAATACCAACCTTAGGGTACCCAGAAGAGGCAACAGCCTCCCAAGCAACAGAAAAAGCCACAGGTTCCTAAATCTCAACCAGCTGCACAAACCCAATCTGCGTCTGTTTTTTGACTTCTTCCTAGAGAACATAGCCACCCTACCCCCGGAGAACCCCCATCCCCTCCACATTGCAGGCAGACTGCCATTATGCTCACAGATGGTATCTCATTATCTCAAAGCAGTGAACACTAACCATAGTGCGAGAGGGGTACAGGCTTCATTTACAAAGCATATCCACATCCACATTAGTGGGGGAATATCATTCTCAACCCCCACTCACTGCTCTCCTGCAGCAAGAGGTCATCTCTCTTCTGTCACAGCATGCCATAGAAGAGGTTCCACCGTCCCAACAAGGGATGGGGTTCTATTTTCCCTTTTTTTCATACCAAAGAAAAACAGAGAATACAGACTCATCTTAGACTCAGAAACCTAAAGAAGTTTCTAGTCTGGGAAAAATTCAAATGGTCTCCCTAGGAACCCTTCTACCTTATCTCCAGAGTCAGGACTGGCTCTGTTCTCTAGATCTAAAAGAAGCGTATACTGACATCCTCATTCATCCAGAACACAGGAGGTATCTATGCTTCATCTTCCAAGGAAATCACTATCAATACAGAGTCCTTCCCTTCGGGCTCGCATCTGCCCCAAGAGTCTTCACAAAGTGTATGGCAGTCATAACCATAACCACACCCTAAGTAACCTAATCAGCAAAGAGCACTCAAAATCTACTCAAAGAAAAGGACAAACAAATAAACTAAAAACTCCCAAAGACTTCATAAAAGCAAATAAACTCACAAACAATAGAGCTTTTTCTCATGCAGCTCCAACAATCTGGAATTCCCTCCCAGATGATCTAAGATTGCTAACCGAGATCATCGAATTCCGCAAAAAAGTGAAAACCTATCTCTTTTCTAAACATTACAACAACTCAGATCATCCCTCAATAGACTTAGATAATGGCTAACCAGTTTTTATCTAACAAATCCCAAATGACCTACACATACAATTCTTCATAGCTGATACTGTACTTTGAATAACGCTTAAGCCCCACATAATGTGTATTTGTACATAATGTATATAGTTTACACTGTTCTATACTGTTCTGTATTAACACTAGTTGTTTATCTTATTGTTATTTGGTTATATGATGTTTTATGTAAAACAAACTCCGATTTGTTATCTGTTGTTTATTGTGAACCGCAACTGAACTATGGAAGATGCGGTATATAAATCATTGTTAAATAAATAAAATAAATATCTAAGGACTCTTGGAATATTCTTCCCTTACTTAGATGACTGGCTAATAAGGACACCCACTTCACAGGAGGTTCATCTATCCCTCCTTCATACAATGCAGGTACTGCAGAATCTGGGATTTGTAATAAATCTTCCAAAATCTCATCTACTTCCCACTCAAACACTAGAATTCATAGGAGCTCTTCTAGACACTCGACAGTCAAGAGCATTTCTGCCCCCAGGACCATTGGACTCGACTAGTGCAGCTAGCATTTCAAGTAATGCTCAGAGACAATCTCTCAGGCCAGGGAGATACTTCAACTTCTAGGCCATATGGCCTCCACAGTGCATATAGGCCCATATTCCCGTCTGCACATGCGGACATTTCAGTGGACTCTTGCCTCCCAGTGGAAGTAGATCTCCGGGATGCTCAAGGACCAGATCCAAATCACAGACACTCTCATCAACTTCCTTCTGTGGTGGTCTACCCAGGAAATCTTCTTGTAGGGTCACCTTTTCAGATGCCTCCACATCAGTGCATCCTGACAATGGATGCCTCCAAACTGGAGTGGGGTGCCCACTTGGACTCTCTCTCCACTCAGGGCCGCTGGATGGAGCAGGAGTCGCAGCTCCAGATAAATTTACTGGAGCTTCATGCCATCTTCAATGCCCTTAAAGTATTTAAAGAGCATTTACAAGGCCACAGAGTTCTCGTCCAGACAGACAATCAGGTAGCTATGTTCTACCTGAAAAATCAGGGGGGAACAGGCTCTTGGGCCCTTTGCAGGGAGGCTCTCCATCTTTGGTCTTTTGCCATTGCTCATCAAATTCACCTTCAAGCAGTATATCTGCCAGGACAGCAAAATGCCTTAGCGGACAGATTGAAGGACTACAAAAGGGGACTGCTACTTCTTTAGAGAGATCTGCAATTGTAAGTAGTTACTTCTGGGAATTTTTCTAAATCTTGGGGAAAAAGGAATTCTTTAGATTAAAGCTGATTAATCTATGAACCCAGTGTATTTGTTAAATCAGTCAGGGCCTAGTAGCAGCAAAGAGCTTTCAGTTTAAATTTAAAACACAGCAGAGAGATTTCTGGTTAAATTTAGACCCCAAGACTCCCTCCATCTAAGCAAGGGCTGTGGGACTCACCCTAGAAATTGGTCACAGATTACCTTAGAAGCACAGGACAAGGTATTATGTAGCAGCCAGCTCTTCATAGGTCTTTCCCTCCCTCCCCCATACCCCTGGGATAATCGTAGCTTTATAGGTGCTTAAACCTCTTAACACTAGAAGCCCCAAAAGGCATTTTACCTAGAAACCCCAAAGTGCGTAAATTGACGCATTATCACGACAACTGCGTTTAGCATGATATGCAGATGTGAATTAATTTGAAGTTACTTATTTGTTAACTGACATGGACTTTGCAGTTACTTTTGAATTTGCAGTTACTTTTAAATTTAGTTAACACTGTTCTTATGTTAGCCGTTGTAAGAAGACTTGTGAAAACCACTCAATTTTCTTGGTTGCGTCAAGTGACATACTTTGGGGCTTCTAGGTATAAATTCATTTTCCCACTAGGTGGCGCATCTGTCATTAATTTTCGATGCAGATATTTGAACATCTTGACCTCGCTAACAAAGTCATGGAACATAACTGACATGGTTCTAGCAGCGGCGCTGGTATACAACTTCGAAGATGCATTTGCATCAATTGATGTACTTTGAGGCTTCTAGTGTTAAAGGAAAAAAGGTGCCATATTCACTTTCAGGTGCAGCTGTTTATCCTCATCAGCCATACTTTAAGGACCTGAGAATAATTAAGCTTCAGGTGAACAAAGTACATTAAATGTGTTAGGTATAGTTTTATTAGAATAAGTATCCCCAGCAACCCTTAGTAAGTAAAGAACTTAAATATCTAAACACAACCTAAACTAAAATGCAGACAGCAGTCTAGCAGCAAGATAGGGGCTTTCCAGTCTTTTGCATTGAGTGTCACATGTATGATTTTCTCCCAGTTGATAAGGGGTCTTATGTGTGCACTAGGTGCAAGGAGCTCTTTGCTCTCAGGGAAGGAGTCTGATCTCTGGAAGATAGAGTAGCAGACTTGGAGGACATAAGGAAGACAGATACATAGACAAGACCTACAGGGATATAGTCCTGAAGTCCCCCCTCCAGTCTGGCAGCATCTCTGTTGCCATGAAGGAGAGAGGTCATGTGACAGAAGAGCATCACCCTGGTGTGGCAGGAAGTGATCTTGTAGCTAGGACCTGCCCTTCAGGTGATGTAAAACCCTCTCGCACCGAGGAAGTTTCTCCAGGGCCATGTGCCCAGGAGGGAAGGGTTAGGACAGCCGTTATAGTTGGTGATTTGATCATTAGGCATGTAGATAGCTGGATGGCTGGTGGACGTGAGGATCGCCTGGTAACATGCCTTCCTGGTACAAAGGTAGCGGACCTCACATGCCACATAGGCAGGGTCTTAGATAGTGCTGGGGAGGAGTCTGCTGTCTTGGTACTTGTCGGTACCAATGACATAGGAAAATGTGGTAGGGTCTGGAGTCTAAATTTAGGCTTTTAGATAGGAAGTTGAAATCTAGAACTTCCACGATAGCATTCTCCGAAATGCTTCTCGCTCCACGCGCAGGACCCAAAAGGCAGGCAGAGCTCCGGAGTCTGAATGCGTGGATGAGACGATGGTGCAAGGATGAGGGTTTTGGATTTGTTAGGAACTGGGGAACATTCTGGGGAAAGGAGGGGCTCTTCTGAAGGGATGGGCTTCATCTTAACCGGGAAAGAACCAGGCTGCTGACATTAACCTTTAAAAAGGAGATAGAGCAGCTTTTAAACTAGATAATAGGGGAAAGCCGACAAAGCGCATGGTTCAGAACAATGTATCCTTGAAGGTTCCAATATAGACAAAAGTAGCCCAAATGTCCTTGAGTATGGAGTAGACAGAACTTAAAGATTCCAAATTACCCCTGTCTACCGATAGCCAGATTAATATGAATAAAATACAGTCTCTAAAATGCTTGTATGCAAAAGCTAGAAGTCTAAAAAATAAGATGGGAGAGTTAGAATATATAGCACTAAATGAGAGGTTAGATATGATTGGTATCTCAGAGACATGGCGGAAGGAGGACAACCAGTAGGACACTGCGATACCTAGGTACAAACTTCACATCATTAGAGCACCTTCACCAATTTGAATCTGTTACATGAGAAAAATCACAGAAGGCTAATCAACTACAAGTATGAAACTGGGAAACAGTTTCATCCCTATTCTGTTTCAAAGATATTAACCTAGACAAGTCCTTTACAAGAGTACATTTTTTTTCAATAGCCCTAAGTAATTTGTTACAATTTTCCTGGAATGTGGTCATCTGATTAGAACTGGTAGGATCTTTAACAGGGTTTTCATGAGGCCATACCCACTGTATATCATCATGGAAATTAGGATCTGTAATTGCATGCAAATCTATTGGTTTTAAACATACAGCTTTTAGCAAACCCTGCAAATCTACCCACGTGGGATCATAGATACCTATCAACTGGAGACAGTAATCAATGCATTGGTCAGGTTTTTCACGAGGGTCAGGACAGGACCGTGCCAATTTGAAAAACCTCAGCTGGAGACCAGTTTGTAGCAAGGGTAACCGTTCCTCCTCAGAGGCACTTCTTTCTGGTGAAGTGACTCCAAGCTTTACTTTGGAATCATCCATTTTTGGCCCTAGTACCTGGGAGTGCTTTCCTTGTTGGGGAACAGCTGCTGCTCCAACTGACCCCATTGTTATGGCCAATGCATGGAAATCATTTGACCCGGAGAAAAGCGGGATATAAATACAGTTAAATAAATAAATAAATAAATAAAATCAACCTCATATGTAGAAGGGACCATGGAGGTATTACAGGGCTCCCCTTGGTCCCTGTCCTGGGATTTATCTTGTTCCTTAACATTTTCTTTGTGCACAGACATTTGTTCCTCTATTCTAAAATCCTGATTACATAATTCTTTTAAAGCTGAGACCTCTGTCTTTCTCTTTTCTGCAGCTTTAGCTTGCCACCAGCTAAATACTAGATTTTCATGACTGGCACAAGACCACCCAAGGTGCTTAAGGGCTATCTCAAACTATAACCACCTTAGTTTTATCCTCCTGAAAAGTTCCACCAAGTGGGAACTGCAAACTAGGGTTACTGTATATAAGTTATCAAACCAAATACGCATCAGTTATACTGTACATATCTCTCCTTAATATATATCATACAACTGAATGTTATATTATAATGATTTCTCATGTTATAATGTAATGTTATTGTTGTACTGTAAACTGCATTGATTTCTTGAAAAGGCAGTATAGAAAACCTTTAAATAAATAAATAAAAATACTGGCAGTCACGGAGTGCCATTTTTCCAACATAATCAAGAGCACTATCACCATATCTACAACATATCTCATAGTTAAGGCTACCTTTCTTTTGCCCAATCTCTGTAGCTTTTATATTCCATTCATCCAACATATTAACTTGCTGCCTTTTACAAAAAGGTTTACCCATTACAATCTACTCACAAGTGTCCTGTTGACTTGTCTGCTGTTTCTCAACTGCTAAAGGACACAGTGATCAGGGTCACAGACGCACAAACTGAAAACTCTCCTTTACTCTGGTCAAAATATTTTGGCTCTTAAGTTTCTTTTGGTCCCCCCGAGCAGTGAGAAACAGAAATACAGAATACAAAATACTCAAATACAAAGTTTCTCTTTCTTTGAGCTCATAGGGAGCCAGCAGGAAGATCTATGGACACACATAGATCATCTTTCTGCTGGATCAAAGTTTTCACCCATAGAAGCTCTTTTTATTGTAGTAAAAAGGGGAAGTAACTGAGTCATTGATCATAAACATGAACAAGTTTGGACAAGTTCCTGGAGGAAAGGTCCATAAATCATTATTAAA
This sequence comes from Ichthyophis bannanicus, assembly GCA_033557465.1. Lineage (NCBI taxonomy): Eukaryota > Metazoa > Chordata > Amphibia > Gymnophiona > Ichthyophiidae > Ichthyophis > Ichthyophis bannanicus. Next base: position 342,785,584 of record CM066032.1, read on the forward strand.
GTGGACCCAGAATATCCACTGCTTGACCCAATACAAGCATTGTGGAACCTGTGTCTTTTGGGGAAACTGCTAGGTACTTGTGACCTAGATTGGTCACTGTTGGAAACAGGATACTGGGCTTAATGGACCTTGGTCTCACTCAGTATAGCATATCTTATGTTCTTATAAGAAATGTTCTGGGAGTGTCAAAGATCTTCGTGCAGTTGATGTCAGCAGAATAGTGCAATATTATCTTTCGTCTCTCCGACAGCTTATTTGTCTTGTTCTCCGAGAATAAGCAGGAAGTCATTCCTCACATATGGGTGATGTCTGTACCGACGGAGCCTTCATGGAAGCATCCCCCCAGCTTTCAAAGAAAGCTTTTGGGAGATGCCACCACGCATGCGTGGTCCCCTTCCCGCCCACAGGTGCCGTCTTGCTCAGTCTCCTTTTTTCCGCGGAGCCCTTCAGACGTTCATCGGGCTTGTCCCCGGAAAAAGTTTGATTTTCTCTCCAAGTTTCATACTCTCCTCTGGTATTGCACTGGTACTCTTCCTGCCTCTCGACCTCATTGCCTCGGCGTAGAATTTGGCCTATATTTTAATTTTTGTTCTTTTCCTGGTGTCTTCGCACCTTTTTCTTCCACTGGCAGCCCAGAGAGTCTTCGACCTCGCAGGTGTATTTTTTCCCCCCATGGCTACCAGTGGCTTTAAGAAGTGTGATTGGTGCTCCAAAATTATGTCTTTGACCGACACACACGACTGCTGTCCGCTGCCTCGGGCCAGACCACCTCCCGGCAGCCTGCGGTCTCTACAAGAGGATGTCCCATAAGTCCCTCGAGCCGCCAGCAGCAGCATGATAAGCTTTTCCCCGAGTCCCCAGTGCCTCCAAAGGCCAGGGCCTTGACTGAGGCCCCAACATCTTGGGCGGAGTCTTCCGAACCCAAGCCCCATTGTGGGTCCTCAGAAAGAGAGTCTCCCTCGAGGGAAGCCAGGAAGAAGAAGAAACCCTTGAGGGTGGTGTCCTTGGACGGGTCCAACCTGCCCGGGTGCTCTCCGGGCCTGGTCCCGCAGTCCGAGATGTTTGTCCGTGGTGTCAGGGAAGGAGCTGCCTGCGAAGATCCCCTGGAAGGATCCGACCATGGACCGTTCCCGGTCCCCAGACACCATCCTCGTCAAGGATTCCCCTTCGGGGGAGCTGGTGTCAGGCCCGAGTCTCTTGGTGCCTGCGCCGAAGGCTGCGGAACCTTCTGGTCTGGAGTCCAGAATGGCAGCCCTGGAGCACAGCTTGTCTGCCTTCATGGACCAGTAGTGGGCACTGTTGTCTGGTACAAACGGTTCATCTGCCCCAACCACCAGGCCCTCGATGTCCAAGACGTCCCCAGAGGCTGAGCCGATCCTCGAGGTCCTAAGGCCTCGAGTCAATCCTCAGCCGAGGTCACAATCTGAGTCCCGCTCAACAGGACCATGGTCATCCCTGGCAAGTTTACCGGGCACTGGCCGCAGGGCCTCAGGGGCCCTGACGCCCACGGAGCAGCCCTCATATGAGTCCTCGATGGACTACTCCAAGTGGGAGATGAAAGAACATAAGATATGCCATACTGGGTCAGACCAAGGTCCATCAAGCCCAGTATCCTGTTTCCAACAGTGGCCAATCTAGGTCATAAGTACCTAGCAGTTTCCCCAAAAGACACAGATTCCTCAATGCTTGTATACTGGGTCAAGCAGTGATATCCCGTGCCCCTTTTAATAATGGTTTATGGACCTTTCCTCCAGGAACTTGTCCAAAACGTTTTTAAACCCAGCTACACTAACAGCTTTTACTACATCCTCCGGTAGAAAATTCCAGAGTTTGATTACACGTTGAGTGAAAAAATATTTTCTCGTATAAGTTTTAAATAGGTTACCCTGTAGCTTCATTGCATGTCCCCTAGTCTTTTTATATTCTGATGACGTAAACAATTGATTTACGTTTACCCATTCCACTCCATTCATTAATTTTTAGACTTCTATCATATCTCCCCACAGCTGTCTCTTTTCCAGGTTGAAGAACCCTAACTTTTTTAGCCGCTCTTCATAGGAGTATCCTTCCATCCCCTTTACCATTTTGGTGGCTCTTCTCTGTACTTTTTCTAATAACGCTATATCTTTTTTAATATACGGCGACCAGAATTGCACACAATATTCAAGGTGCAGTTGCAAGATGGAATGATACAGAGGCATTATTATATCCTTTGTTTCATTTTCCATTATGAAAGGAATGGAAAATTCCCCAATATCCGTCACCACTGCGACGTCTTATCTGATTCTCCCATCTCAGAGCCTCGAGGACATGGGTTTCCTTGACTTTGTTAAGGACATGTCTAAGGCTCTAGCATTCCCGACTGAGTCGGAGGTGGGCCCTAGGGTGGATGAGTTCAAAATCCTCCAAAATGAGGCCCCTCCATGGGAATCGCTCACAGTGCCCATCCTTCCCATCCTGTAATGGTTGATGCTCCGAATGTGAGAGACACCGGCTTTGGTGCCAGTGGTGAGCAAGCGGCTCGACTCGATGTATCGAGTCCACCAGAGCCCGGGCTTCCAAAAGTTAAAGCTGCCGCATAACTCCATGGTGATGGAGTCGGCCATGCGTTGGCTGAAAAGCCAGAAGTCGCACTCCTCGGTGCCACCCAGCAGGGAGGCTCGCATCCTGGACACCCTCAGCAGAAAGTGCTACCAGGGCTCATGCTCATCAGCTGCATCCATGCCTACCAGTTGTACATGTGCAGGTACCTGAGAGATCTGGCAAAGGAACTCGCCGGGTTCTCGGCTGGCCTCTCCAAGGAACCTTTGCAGCAGTTCAAGAAACTGGCCAAAGCAGTACGTGAATGCTCCAAATTCATGTCTCCGGCGGCCTATGATGAGTTAGAGTTGGTGGCTCGAGTAGTGGTGGCTGGCATCGGTGCTTGCCGTCAAACTTGGCTACAGTCGTCCGACCTCAAGCAGTGGGTTCAGGACAAATCGGTCGATGTCCCCTGCTAAGGAGAGAACCTCTTTGGCAAACCCATGACCGACAAGGGTGCCGAGCTGGAGACCAAGTTCATGATGAGGACCAGGCTCTCTAAAAAGACCGCAGCCCATCCCAGATGGAAGGACTCGGGTAAAAAGCCCTTCTATCCGAGGAAGGGAGCTGCTTATAGAAACTACCCACCTTATCAGGCCTCCCCAGCATGGCCCACATAAGCAGAAGGCTCCAAAACCCCAGGCACTGACTCTGGCCCAGCCAGGGGGGAGCTTTTGACTCCTTGAGCATAGCCTTTCTACCCCAAGAAGACTAGCAGCCTACAGGGGGACATCTGGCCCTCTATGCCCAGAAGTGGGTGACCATCACCACCGATTCCTGGGCACTAAGGTTAGTCAGGGAGAGTTACCTCCTCCACCTGACTCAGACACCTCCCCCTTATTTCCAAGGAGAGCCCCTCAAGTCTCCCCTCTACCAGGACCTTCTTCTGAAGGAGTTGTCAGGTCTTCTCGAGGACAAAGCAGTGGAACCAGTGCCCCACCACCTCAAGGGCAAGGGGTTCTACTCCAGATACTTCCTTGTGCCAAAGAGGACAGTGGGTTTAAGGCCTATCCTCGACCTGCACAAACTCAACAAATTCCTGGTGAGGGAGAAGTTCAAGATGCTCTCCCTTTTCAATTACCCCGGTATCGACTGGGTCAGTGTCACGGCAGGACATGCTAGGGAGATAAAGTTCCTAGATGACATAAATGACTGCTTCTTGGAGCAGCTGGTTCATGAACCGACCAGAGGGGAAGCCATATTAGACCTAGTCCCTAGTGGAACACCAGATCTAATGCAAGAGATAAGGGTGTTGGTGCCACTTGGCAATAGTGATCATAGCATGATTGCCTTTGATTTAATTAGTGGTGGAGGGATAGTAAGGAAATCCACAGTACTACATTTTAACTTTCGAAAGGGAGACTATGATAAAATGAGGAAAATACTTAAGAAAAAACTAAAAGGAGCAGTTGCAAAGGTTAAAGACTTACATCAAGCTTGGGTGTTGTTGAAAAATACTGTCTTGGAAGCCCAGACCAGCTGTATTCCACGCTTTAAGAAAAGTGGAAGGAAGTCCAAAAAACTGCCAGCATGGTTTAAAGGGGAGGTCAGAGAGGCTGTTGTTGCCAAAAAAGCATCTTTCAGGAAATGGCAAAAAGAGCCAAACGATGAAACCTGGAAACAGCACAAGCACTGGCAAGTCAAATGCAAGGCATTGATAAAGCAGGCAAAGGGAGAATTTGAGAAGAAGCTTGCTGCGGAAGCAAAAACGCAAAAATATTTTTTCAAGTACATTCGTAGCAAAAAACCTGTGAGAGAGTCAGTTGGTCCATTAGATGATAGAGGAGTTAAAGGGGCACTAAGAGGCGACAAGTCGATAGCGGATAGACTGAATGAATTCTTTGCTTCAGTCTTTACTGAGGAAGATGTAGGGATGTTACCCATGACTGAAGTGGTATTTAAAGGTGCGGAAGAATTGAAGGAAATATCGATACATTGGGAAGATGTATTACAACTATTAGATAAACTGAAGAGTAGCAAATCACCTGGGCCGGATGGTATACATCCAAGGGTGTTGAAAGAACTGAAATATGAGATTGCAGACCTGCTATTAGTAATCTGTGAATTTTCATTAAAATCATCTGTAATACCTGAAGATTGGAGGGTCGCCAATGTAACGCCAATTTTTAAAAAGGGTTTCGGGGTGATCCGGGAAACTACAGACCGGTGAGCCTCATGTCAGTACTTGGAAAAATGGTAGAAACCATCATAAAGAATAAAATTACTCAGCATGTAGATAGTCATGGCCTAATGGGAGACAGCCAACATGGCTTTAGAGAAGGAAGATCTTGTCTTACTAATCTATTATGTTTTTTTGAAAGTGTGAATAAACAGGTGGACAAAGGTGAGTCGGTTGATATAGTGTATCTGGACTTTCAGAAAGCCTTTGACAAGGTCCCTCATCAGAGACTTTTGGCAAAACTAAAGAGTCATGGGAAAGGAGGCAGTGTACTACTGTGGATCAAGAACTGGTTAAAAGATAGAAAGCAGAGGGTTGGGCTAAATGGCCAATTTTCCCAATGGAGAAAAGTGAATAGTGGTGTACCCCAGAGACCTGAGCTGGGTCCGCTGCTTTTTGACATATTCATAAATGACCTGGAAAGTGGAATAACGAGTGAGGTTATCAAATTTGCAGATGACACAAAACTAGTTAAAGTTGTTAAAGCCCAAGAGGATTGTGGAAACTTGCAAGAGGATCTTGATAAATTGGAAGACTGGGCATCAAAATGGCAGATGAAATTTAATGTGGACAATTGCAAAGTTATGCACCTAGGGAAGAACAACCCAAACTATGGTTACGCGATGCAAGGTTCCACATTAGGAACCACCACCCAGGAAAAAGATTTAGGCGTCATTGTGGATAGCATGTTAAAACCCTCGGCCCAGTGTGCAGCGGCAGCCAAGAGAGCAAATAGGATGCTAGGTATCATAAGGAAAGGAATGGAAAATAAAACAAAAGATATTATAATGTCTCTATATCGTTCCATGGTGAGACTGCACCTTGAATATTTATTTATTTATTTACTTACATTCTCTTATATACTGTGCTATTCTGCATCAGTGCGGTTTACATTGAACAACTGAAATTACATTGAACAGGGCATTATAACTTGGAGATAACTATTTTATAGGGAACATGGGCTATGGAGGGTTAAGTGGCTTGCCCAAGACCACAAGGAGCACCTGTAGGACTAGAAACCCTAGTCCTTCTGGCCCAAGGTTGCTGTTCTCTCGTGGGATTTGAACCCCCGACCTTCCGGCCTGAAGTACCTTGCCCCAACCACTAGGCCACTCCTCCACTCCAATATTGTATGCAATTCTGGTCACCGTATCTTAAAAAGGATATAACGTTATTAGAAAAGGTTCAGAGAAGAGCCACCAAAATGGTAAAGGGGATGGAAGGATACTCCTATGAAGAAAGGCTAAAAAGGTTAGGGCTCTTTAACCTGGAAAAGAGACGGCTGAGGGGAGATATGATAGAAGTCTATAAATTAATGAATGGAGTGGAACGGGTAAACGTAATTGATTGTTTACTTTATCAGAATATAGAAAAACTAGGGGACATGCAATGAAGCTACAGGGTAAACTATTTAAAAGTAATAAAAGAAAATATTTCTTCACTCAACGTGTAATCAAACTCTGGAATTTGTTACCGGAGGATGTAGTAAAGGTTGTTAGTGTAGCTGGGTTTAAAAAAGGTTTGGACAAGTTCCTGGAGGAAAGGTCCATAAACCATTATTAAGAAGGGACCTAGGATATCAGTGCTTGACCCAGTACAAGCATTGCGGAACCTGTGTCTTTTTGGGAAACTGCTAGGTACGTATGACCTAGATTGGCCACTGTTGGAAACAGGATACTGGGCTTGATGGACCTTGGTCTGACCCAGTATGGCATATCTTATGTTCTTATGTTCCTTGGAACATTGCTGCCGTATCTCCAGCAGGAAGACTGGCTATGTTCCTTAGACCTCATGGATGCTTATACCCACATCCTCATCCACCCCAACCACAGGCAGTACCTGTGGTTCGTAGTGGGGAGCAGACATTTTAAATGCAGGGTGCTCCCCTTCAGCCTATTCTCTGCCCCAGGAATCTTCACAAAATTCCTACAGTCTTGGCCGCCTTCCTCCGGCTTTAGGGTGTCTTTGTCTTTCGCTACCTAGACGACTGGCTCATAAAAGGAGGCACAGTTGGTCACTGTACACATCATCCAGTTTCTGCAACACTTGGGCTTTGTCATATACTACCCCAAGTCTCATCTCCTCCCGACACAGTGTGGAGTTCATTGGGGCAAAATCGACACTCTCCAGTCGAAGGCTTTCTTGCCCAGAGACCGAGCCGATCATCTCAGGTTTCTAGCTCGGGACGTACAGTACCGTCCCTCGGTGCCTGCCCGACTTCTCCTGTGCCTCCTTGGGCACATGGCCTCTACGGTCCACATCACCCCAGACGCCCGCTCCACAAGAGTAGTGTCTCCTGGATCAGTGGTCTCGGTTCATAGGCCGCCTCCGAGACAGAGTTTCTGTGACCCGCCAATTAGCGGACTCCCTGGTCTGGTGGCAGTTGCCCCAGCATCTCAAGGCGGGCATGCCCTTTCAGGCCCCAAGCCCCTCAGAGGTCCTCACCACGGATGTCTCCCTGCTCGGCTAGGGAGCACACTGAGGAGATCTCCGCACTCAGGGCAACTGGTCACCAGATGAGAGCTCCCAGCAGATCAACCTCCTGGAGCTCCGAGGCATACACTTAGCCCTGAGGGTCTTCTGTCACCACCTGTGTGACCAGGCAGTGCTGGTCCAGACGGACAACCAGGTGGTGATGTTCTGTGTGAGCAAACAGGGGGGGGCACAGGGTCTCTTACCCTTTATCAGGAGGCACTGGTCCTCTGCTCTTATGCAATCCAACAGGGTATCCTCCTGCGGGCAGTGTTCCTGCCAGGCCAGGACAACTTGCTGGCCAACAGACTCAGCAGAGTTCTCCATCCGCATGAGTGGCAGCTGGACCCCAGGGTAGCCAGTCGACTTTTCCGTCTCTGGGGGGAACCCATGATGGACCTGTTCGCTAGCCCGGACAACTTTCAGTTGCCCCTCTTCTGCTCCTGAGAGGCTCCTCTAGGGTGGCAGCAGACGCGTTCCTGATCTCATGGTCGGAAGGCCTCATGTACGCATTCCCTCCAATGCCGCTGATCTCCAAGACCTTGTTCAGGACCCTCCGTGACAGGGCCTCACTCATCCTGATAGCCCCTCGGTGGCTTAGGCTATCTTTGTTCCCACTGCTTGTACAGTTGATGAGGGAGGCCCCCTCCCCTTGGGGACTGCCCCAGGACTCCTATCTCTGGAAGTGGGCTCCCTCCTGCACCGCATCCTGGGGTCCCTGTCATTGACAGTGTGGCTGCTGAGAGCACCTTGGTTGAGGTGGAGGACATTCTGCTGGCCTCTTGCAAGGTCTCATCAAGGAAGGCTTATGCCCTCAAATGGCGCAGGTTCTCTGTCTGGTGTGCCAAACACGGGGCTGATCCTTTCTCCTGCTGGTGGCTCTGGTGTTACAGTACCTTCTCCACTCTCCCAGTCTGGGCTCAAGTCTAACTCCGTCCGAGTGCATATTAGTGCGCTGGCAATGTACCACCACCCAGTATATGGTAAGCTGCTCTCTATCCAACCGTTGGTGACCCATTTCCTTCGGGGCCTGCTCTTATTGAAGCCCCCAGTTCGCCCTCCGGCAACCGAATGGGACCTCATCGTAGTGTTGGGGCAGCTCACTCGCTGACCCTTCGAGCCTCTGGCTACCTGCCACCTTCGCTATCTCTCTTGGAAGGTGGTTTTCCTGGTTGCGCTTACTTCCACTCGCAAAGTTAGTGAGCTTCAGGCCCTTGTGGCAGAGCGCCTTATACCAGGTTCTACAAGAACAGAGTGGTGCTTTGTACACATCCCAAATTCCTGCTGAAGGTAGTGTCACCCTTCTATCTCAACCAGGAGGTGGTGCCCCCTACCTTCTTTCCATGACCTCACTCCAGTCGGGCGGAGGCAGTCCTCACCTTGGAGTATAAGAGGGCCTTGTCCTTCTATATCCAAACACACTCAGGGCCAATGCAAAGCTTCTCAGCTTTTCATCTCTTACGACCCCAGTAGGCTGGGGGAGGTGGTGACCAAACGTATGTTGTCCACTTGGGTGGCGGACTGTATTGCCCTCGCTTATGAGCAGGTGAGGCTCCCACTGGAAGGCCGCATCACAACACACCGTGTCAGGGCTTTGGCGGCTTCGGTGGCAAACTTGCGCTCCATCCCGATGGTGGACATCTGCCAGGCCACCACCACCTGATCTTCAGTCCACACCTCCGCAGCCCATTACTGCCTGGAAAGAGTCCCGATGGTACAATGCCTTTGGCCAGACTGTGCTCCGTAACATTTTTGGGGTTAGGCAACTCCTACCCTCTGACCCTCCTGTGTTCAGTCTACTGGAGTGCTGGTTTCATCGGACACGGGTCCTACTGTAGTCTGTGCACATGGATTAAATTGCTGCTGCTTGTGGCTCCCCGTGAAGGAGCCCCTATTTTTGCTATGGGCTTTCAGTAGCCTGAAGCTGGGGAGTCCTGTATGGAAGGACTGACTTCCTGCTTGTTTCCGGAGAAAGCGTAGTTACTCACCTTTAACAGGTGTTCTCTGGTGACATCAGAAATCAGTCCTCACAACCCTTCCTCCTCCCCTTATAGTTGCTCCTTTACCATCTTTTATTTTTGCCATCTTTTAGCTATGTCAACTGATGGAGCAAGATGGCACCCTTGGGCAGGAAGGGGACCACGCATGCGTGGTGGCATCTCTCAAAGGCTTTCTTTGAAAGCTGGGGGCATGCTTCCGCAAGAGCTCTGTCATACCAATGTCATCCATATGTGAGGACTGATTCCTGCTGTCCCTGGAGAACACCTGTTACAGGTGAATACGCTTTTCCGGGCCCCCTCAAGGGCCTTGCCGCTTCTAAAGCTACACTGGTGCATTGGATTAAGCTTACTATTGAATCAGCTTATATATTGCAAGGTAAGCCCGTTCCCAGCGGGCTCAGGCAACGTCTTGTGTGGAAAGGTCGCACATTGTCTCGCTCAACATTTGCCGAGCAGTGACTTGGTCTTTCTTGTCTATTTTTGCCCGCCATTATCGCCTGGACCTCCAAGCTCGTGATTCTGCACGTTTCAGGGCCAGCATGTGGACAGCGGCTGTTTCTTCCTCCCCTGAAGTGTTGTAGCTTTGGCACTTCACACTACTAGTCTGGACTGGTCTAGCAGGGTGAATTGGAAGGTGAAATTTCACTTATCATTAATTTCCTTTCCTGGAATCCTGCTTGACCAGTCCAGGACCCATCTGATCTCTGACAATATCGAACTGCCTCTCGAAAGAAGTGTATATTTATTCACCTGTTCTTCTGCCTTGTACATAGTTGCACCATTCGGTGTCATTCTTTGAGTTAATTTGGGTAACTGGTGCATTCACCTCGTTTTACGGATGCCATGGTTGTCCATATAGTTGTTTCCTTCTCACTGAGTTTGGCCATGATGTTCCATTGCTTTTCCAGTGTCATACTGAAGGTGAGCCGGTATATGTACAAGTGCTGAGGTCACTGAAGCTTCTGATGTTTTATTTGTCTCTAACCTCTGCTGGCAGGGAGAAAAATATTACAAATAAGAACAGTAGTTAGCCCACATGAAGAGGAAATGTTACCAAAGCCTAGAGTACTGGCCGTAGAGGCTACTTTTTTCTTAGATTTCCATGTTTATGTCTAGTTTCCATTCAGGAGAATGACTATATAGGCTTTTGGCTCTTATCAATTGGAGAATTTTTTATTAGGTAAAGTCTGAGAGGTGTTACTTTTTCCTGTATTTAGATTTAGTTACTGTTTTTTCTGTTGTAAAGATGTGAGATGATATGGTGGATTTAAATTGTATTAATTTATCATTAACAGATTAATTTGAATTGACAATGAAAACAGAGTTACAAGACAAGCATATTTTCAGTCTGTTCATTATTTTTTTCAGGAAGTGAAATCTGTCCCTCCTTGTCACTTGGGGTTATCAACCGGAGGAATATTTTTGGTGAAACACAATTGCATAAAGCAGCCATGGAAGAGGATGCTTATCGTGTGCATGCAATGATAAAAGCAGGTGCAAATATAAACATGCAGGACTATGCTGGTAAGCTGAACTTTCAATTAAATAATGCTTTGTTAAAAGTCATATAATATCATAATTCTTAACAAAGGCATTAAGCAGCCAGATACATTTGTCACCCCGTCTATCAGAATTTAATTCAGATATTGTTGCAGTTCTCCGATAAGCAGCAATATCCATGGCTGATTGCAGATTTGCGCATCTTTTGTGAACTGTTTGTCATTCCAGACCAGTTCAATAGATACTCTTATGCTTTCTTTTCCTAACATCTGTATAAAATTACCTTCAAAATTTTAATATTGTTTAAGAGAAGAAATGTTATGGAAATATCTTTTAGTACATGGATGCAATTTTCAATCTGTCAATAGTACAGCAAAGACTGTTAGCATAAGTAGGCCTAGATCTGAGCGGTGATCCAGAGGTCATCTTGAGATATGTTTATTCATGTTGTACAATGGAATGGCAGAGTAGCCTCATGGTTAGAGCACTAGCTTGGTAACCAAGAGACCAGGGGTTGGTTCCCACTTGCACTCCTTGCGGCCTTTGGCAAGTTACTTTACCCTCCACTGTCTCTGGCCTGACAATCTACTTTGGTCACACTGCCAAGAAAACCTAGGAGATGATGGGTTGCCAGAGGTTGGCATTGACTTGAAGGCACATATTGCATCGCATTGCTGTACAAATACAAAAATGTGATTTTGAGCAATGGTAGCAAAGAAACATATTTTTTAAAAGCGTTTCTGTATCACTCTCCCAGAACAGTGTACAGTATAGTTACAAATTGCCAAAATGCAAACAAGCACTTCCTTCAGAGATCAGAAATAAAAGTTTTTTATTTTTATTTTATGGAAAATGAATTGCTCATCAGGAAAAGGCACAATTAGCAGACAAGGTGCTAAAATGACCAGATGCTTTATTGGTTAGCAAGACGCATGCATTGCCATATATACTTGGAACTCCACCCTTTCTAAGAAGGAAATTCCTGGCATCAAATTATATGCCTTATAATTTTAAATGTCTATTAACTTTTAAAGCATCTATTATAACGATGCCACTTAAGTCAGTAGAACAGTGTTATTGTAATGTCAGCATGCATATTCCCAGCCCTGTGATCCACAGCAAGCATAAGGAAAGAAATCTCATCCAAAAAAAGTCCTTCTCAGAGGAGCTATTACATTACTCTCTCTTATTTTACATTCTATTTTGTGTGGAGGTTAATTTTATAGCATGCTGTCTATAAACATTATTTTAAAAACCACCTATTTTATGAAGGCATCATAAGCACCAGTGTGCTTTTATAAAATAGTCTTCTAGAATACTACTATTACTACTACTCTAAAGTACTACCAGGTACATGCAATACTGTATACATTTAAGAGATGGTCTTTGCTCTAATCAAGACAAACATACATGACAAATGAAATTCTAGTAGAATGTTTCTAGAGAAGTGGTCAAGATATAAAAACAACCTCAAAAAGATGAGCATTTAGTTTGGATTTGAAAATGGCTAGAAAAGGAGCATGAGACCACAAGCCACTCACAGGCTCCGAGACATCCTTTTTGTCACAGTTCTGCTCTGGGACTCTGACCTGATGGATGGTTCTTTCCAATCTACTACTTATCATTTGTACAGCACTACAAGGCATACGCAGTCAAAGGAATTCCCTTCATAATTCCTCCCCACCTAAAAGTATTCATGACTGATGTGTGCAAACTGGTCTGGGGAGCCCATGTAGATGGGTTTCACACTCAGGGTTTATGGTCCTCCCGGAGCAGTTTCCTGAAACTGAGAGCAATTGACAAATGAGAGCAATTGACAAGGTGCTCCTTGAGGTCTTGGGCAAGCCACTTAACCCTCCATTGCCCATGTTCCCTGTAAAATAGTTATCTCCAAATTATAATGCCCTGTTCAATGTAATTTCAGTTTGTTCAGTGTAAACCACCTTGATATCATGAAAGGCGGTATATAAGAAATGTTAAATAAATAAAATAAATAAATGCTCTAAAGGCATTCAGAAATCAGTTGGCCATTTAAATTGTGATGATTAAGATAGACAACCCAGTAGCCATGTACTACATCAACAAGCGGTGAGGAAAAGGTTCATACCTCCTGTTTTGGGAGACAGTCAGGATGTTGAACTGGGCCATCTCTCAGGAGATTTATTTTATTCATTTATTTAACCTGTTTTTTATACTGCCTTATCTTTAAATCAAAGCGGTTTACATTAAACTCAGAAAATGAACAGGATACATTATAATTAAAATTGAGGTAAACGGGGAGAAACGGTTTATAACTTGATCAACATATTTACACAATAACATGTGGTTGTGGTTGTTTGGAAGGATTATGTATGTGTGTCCATATGGGTCGGTCCATGATTCTTTAATCATTTATGTCTATATGGGTCAGTCCAGATCAGTCAGGTTGGGGGCGGAGAAATTGTATGTTTAGGTTATGTGACCATAGTGTTCTGTGAACAGGAAGGTTTTAAGTTTTTTACGGAAGTCTTTAATGTCTCCTGTTCCATGTATGTCTTCAGGGAGGGAGTTCCAGAGTTGTGGTGCAGCAAAGTAGAATGCTCTTTTGGAGGTTGATTGTTTGCTCTTTCTATAATCAGGAGGGATGTTGATTGTGTGTTTGTTTCTGGTTCTTTTAGAGCAGGAGGAGGCTTCTCTTATGATTAGTGAGTGGAGCACATCCGCTGAAAGGTGATGAATGATTTTAAAGATGTTTAGTATGGTCTTGAATTTGGTCCATGATTGAATTGGTAGCTGACTTTCAAAGCCACTTACCTAACTACTGTGTTTTGGCAGATAGGCTTGAGTTGTGTGCTCCAACTCACGAGTGGACCCTGGACAGGGAGGTGGCTCTCAGAATCTTTCAGGAGTGGGGCATTTAAATATTGGCCCATTTGAAAATTGGGCTCACAGATTTTAAATAGGGCTGCCTCTGGGATAAGGTGAAGTGGGATATTGCCTCAGGCCCCATGCTTTGGAGGACCTGTGTGTTGGCAACTTATGGCAGACTTGCAAGCAAGTCACAGTACTTGCAAAATAGGTGTCTCCCTCTCTTGGTCTGCACATGTTAAAGTCTTTGTTGTAGTACTATGAGCTTATGGTAGCAGCAGCCTCTTCAGTCTTCACTATCAACTCTCCACCCAGGTACAGTTCTGTCCTCCTCCCTCCCAGCATCAGCTGTTATATGAATATTGGTGCTGGCCACCCTATCCATTGATATTAAATTGCACTATATGGATAGTGCTGCTGACTATTCTTCCAGATCACCTCAGCACTATCCAGATAGTGCTGGAGCAGAGGAAAAAGCTATGTGGAGAATATCACCACAAACCAGATAGCATAGCCGCTTACCACTCTATATGGATATTCAGCGCCACTTACAATCTGGATAGTGGCATTGAATATCCAGAATGTATTTAAAACAGATCAGTATTTCAATATCAACCCAGCGGTTTATCACCTCTAAACAGCCATTTTATTGTGCATGCTAAATCTGCTTTAATGCAGGCTTTAGTACATAAGTCCTTTGCGAACTGCTATTTACAAATATTCTCTGTTAGTCACACCAAGGCCAATATTCAAAAAAAGCTGAACTCCTAAATTTAGGAACATAAAAGCTGCCATACTGGGTCAGCTTAATGGAACTGAAGTTAGATATCTAAGGCACATATTTTCAGCTGAATTTAGGAAGATGATTGGTCAATGTTCAAAAGATGTTACCCAGTCAGTATTAGGTGCTGACTGCACAAGTGTTTTGCTTTTAAAATTTGCTGCCAGTGAACAGATAAATTTTGTTCTGTGGGAGGGATCATAAATAGCAATTCTGATTTTCTTTTTTTAATCTGTCTTTTTGCACACAAACAGAAAATTTATAACAATCCAACAACAAACAACTGCAGGGTACTCTGATCCCTAATACATAAAGATATTATAATCTCGGACTTCCCATTCTATTCCCCTTCCCACCCTCCTGCCCTCCCCTCCTACCCCTCCCCCATGCTTTTCCATCACCCTGCAGATACTGGTTGAGTTTTAACCATTCATCCTCAAACTGTTCCATCCTCTGCCTTTGGCATGCAGTTAATCTCTCCATCATAACCACATGACGCAGTCGCTCCATACACTGATTCATCCTCGGGGCTTCTAACTGTTTCCAACAATATGTCACTTCACACCATGCTGCACTTAAACAGGCCAGCACTGTCTCCTCATCTTCCCTGGTCCCTGCCCACGTCACCAGGACAGAAGGAAGATCCCTGGTTCCATGGGCAAACCTACCCCCAACACCTGCTGTATCCATCCTTGCACCCATTCCCAAAACTCCTGGATTTTTGGGCAAGCCCACCAAATATGCCAAAAGAAGCTCTGCTCCCTCTCCAACAATTTAGGGAAACTGCTGGAAACATCTTAATGTAGCCTATCCGGGGTATAGTACCATCTTAACATGACCTAGTAGCAGTTTTCCCTAATAGCGACCAACAGAGAAGCCCTCCGGATCACAAAACTATTTAAAGTTGTTAAAACCCATGAGGACTGGAAAAGTGCAAGAGGATCTTGATAAATTAGAAGACTGGGCATCAAAATGGCAGATGAAATTTAATGTGGACAAGTGCAAAGTTATGCACCTAGGGAAGAACAACCCAAACTTTGGTTACACGATGCAAGGTTCCACATTAGGAACCACCACCCAGGAAAAAGATTTAGGCGTCATTGTGGATAGCATGTTAAAACCCTCGGCCCAGTGTGCAGCGGCAGCCAAGAGAGCAAATAGAATGCTAGGTATCATAAGGAAAGGAATGGAAAATAAAACGAAAGATATTATAATGCCTCTATATCGTTCCATGGTGAGATCGCACCTTGAATATTGTGTGCAATTCTGGTTGCTGTATCTTAAAAAGGATATAGCGTTATTAGAAAAGGTTCAGAGAAGAGCCATCAAAATGATAAAGGGGATGGAAGGATACTCCTATGAAGAAAGGCTAAAAAGGTTAGGGCTCTTTAACCTGGAAAAGAGACGGCTGAGGTGGGATATGATAGAAGTCTATAAATTAATGAACGGAGTGGAACGGGTAAATGTAGATCGATTGTTTACATTATCAGAATATAGAAAGACTAGGGGACATGCAATGAAGCTACAGGGTAAACTATTTAAGACTATTAAAAGAAAATATTTTTTCAATCAACGTGTAATCAAACTCTGGAATTTGTTACTGGAGGATGTAGTAAAGGCTGTTAGTGTTGCTGGGTTTAAAAAAGGTTTGGACAAGTTCCTGGAGGAAAGGTCCATAAACCATTACTAAGAAGGGACCTAGGATATCAACGCTTGACCCAATACAAGCATTGTGTCTTTTGGGGAAATTGCTAGGTCCGTATGACCTAGATTGGCCACTGTTGGAAACAGGATTTTATTTATTTAATTTATTTAACATTTGCTTCTATACCGCGCTATTAAAATCAGCGCGGTGTACATCAAACAAGCATACTACAATGTATACAAACAACATTGAGTTTTACAGAGAACAGGAAATTGAACATGGGAAGGATACTGGGCTTTATGGACCTTGGTCTGACCCAGTATGACATATCTTATGTTCTTATGTTCTTATGGTCCAGAATTGCTTTCCACACCTTTTGGTCCATCTCCTCCCCCAGGTCATGCTCCCACTCCTTCCATATAGGGTAGGCGACAGAAGTGGGTGCCCCCCACCGCTCTGTACATGGAAGAGACAAGGCCCCAAGAGTATCTCCATTACCAAACTACTTCCAGATCCGTGTAGTCCCTGCTCATTCCCGCCCATCCCAGTTCCCCCCACAGAAAGTGGGTCACTTGCCCATAATGGAATCGATCCCCCCATAGCTCATAGATGTCCTGAAGCTCTTCAAAGGGCATGAATTCTCCACCATCCACAAATTGGTGAAAGTACTTCAACTCCATTTTCCCCCAATGACAATATACTCCCCCTTCCCATTCCGGGGCAAAATCCCCCATGAATCGCAGGGATTGCATCAGAGGGAAGAATCCTCCCCCCTGTGTCTGGCTTTCTCTCTACCTCACTTTATCCCAAACCGTGAGCATATGTTGCAAGCTTGGGCTACTCCAGCCCATTCTCCATTGCTCCCCCTTAGACCTCCAGGGCAAACTGCCCAAAGGACCCCCACACTCCTCGTTCGATTTCCACATATTGCTTCATCTCTCCCCTTTCCCGCTAGTCCATCATGTGCCTGATCTGGGCTGCCCAATAGTAAACCTGGAAATCAGGGACTTTCAGCCCCCTAACCTGTTCTCTGGGCCGATAGAGCTTTGCTCGCACCACCAGATATACTGGAATACTTTGTGTTGTAGAACCTGTAGTGCCCCCATGGGCATTGCGATAGGCAGGGCCTGAAATAAATAGAACACTCTAGGGAGAATATTCATTTTCACCGCCTCTATGCGCCCTAGCCAAGATACCTCTGTGTTCATCCATTCCTTCAAATCTGGTCCCACGCCCTGAACAGCGGAGGAAAGTTTGCCTGGTACAAGGAACCATAAGTTGATGTAAGCCTCATCCCCAAGTACTTAAGAGCCCCCTAGACATATCTGAATGGTAATTGCTCTTTCAGTTGGGTCACATCCCACAGCAGCATGGTCACATTGAGTGCTTCGATCTTCTCAAGATTCATTTTAAATCCTGAGACCTGTTCATAGTGGTTCAACTCCTCTACTACTACAGCAATGATATCTTTGGTTCAGCCATGTATAATAACACATCATTAGCGAAGAGGGAGATAATGTGTCTGCCTGGCCCATTCCACCCCATCAATCCTCTCATTCTGCCTAATTGCTTGTGCCAAGAGTTTAACTGCAAGTGCAAAGAGAAGTAGCGACAAGGGGCAACCCTCATTGGTCTGCATCAATCCCAGCATCCATTGGGCCAAGCAGGTCATCAGGATCTTAGCCAGTATCTTGACATCTACATTTATTAACGATATGGGACGGTATGACACACATTTAGTAGGGTCTTTGCCCTCCTTAGGGAGGACCGTAATACCTGCCCTAAGCATCTCACGGAATAAGGCCCCCCCCTCCTTGAGCACCCCATTAAATACTCTCATCAAGATTCCCCCGATTTCCCCCTGGAATTCCCTATAGAAGCTGCCCGAGAGACCATCCAAACCTGGGGCCTTCCCTGTTGACAGCTCCTTGATAGCATGACCAATCTCTCCCCCACCTAATCCTTCTCGAGGTCCTCTAAAGCAACTTCATATAGCTGGGGCATTACCAGCCCCTCCAGATATTTTTGGATACCGCCCACCTCAATCTATGGTTGCCACGCATAGAGGGCCTGGTAGAATTTCATGAACTGACCTGGATATGGGTCAGTTCCGCATGCCCCAGCATGCCATCCTCCGCCTTAATCTGGCCATTTAAGGAGCGGACCATCTGTCACTGCAGCTTCCACACAAGGAGCCAGCCATGTCTGTGCCCAAATTCGTAGCAGTTTTGGTTACCCTCTGCTACTACTACTACTACTACTACTACTACTACTACTACTACTACTGAACATTTATAAAGAACTACAAGACATATGCAGCACTGCACAGACACATGTAAAAGATAGTCCCTGCTCATCAGAGCTTACAATCTAGTCAAGACACAATAGCTGTAGACACGGGATACATCTAGGGGGAATAGTAAGGAAACACAAAAGAGATTAGGCAAGTCAAGATCCAAAAGTGGCAGCGAAGAGATGAGTTTTCAACCTGGATTTGAAAAGGGCCAGTGAAGGCGCCTGACATACATACTCAGGTATTGTTTCAGGCATAAGGAGCAGCAAGGTGAAAGGAGCGAAGTCTGGAGTTAGCAGTGGAAGAGAAGGGCACAGATAAAAGCGATTTGCCAGAACAGCAGAGTTCCCGAGGAAGGGTGTAGGGAGAAATAAGAAAGGAAAGGAGTAAGGAGCTGTAGAGTGAATGCACTTATAGGTCAGCAGGAGAAGTTCAAACTAGATGCGGAAATGAATAGGGAGCCCAATGAAGTAACTTGAGAAGAGGGGGTATTATGAGCATGACAAGGTTTGCGGAAGATTAGTCGTGCAGCAGAGTGTTGAACAGATTAAAGGGGAGAGAGATGATTCAGTGGGAGACCAACAATAGTCTAGACGGAAGGTAGCTAAAGAGTGGAAAGTGTCTTAGTAGTGTGTCAGAAAGGAATGGGTAGATTTTGTTGATGTTATAGAAAAAGAAACTGCAGGTTTTAGCTATCAGTTGGATGTGTGTGGAGAAGGCAAGATAGGAGTGAAAGACGACCCCAAGGCTGCGAGCTGAGGAAACGGAGGAGTAGAGAGTTATCCACAGAGACTGAGAAAGGAGGAAGGGGAGAAAAGGGTTTAGGGGGGAAAAAATAAGAAGCTCAGTTTTGGCCATGTTCAATATCAAGTAGTGGTGAGACATCCAAGCAGCAATGTCAGAAAGGCAGGCAGAAATCTGGGCCTGGATTGTCGGAGAGATTTCAGGTGTAGAGAGATAGATCTGTGAGTCATCAGCATAAAGATGGTACTGAAAGCTATGGGAAGAGATAAGTGCACCAAAGGACTGGGTATAGAGAGAGAAAAGGAATGGACCCAAGACAGATCCTTGGGGTACACCAATTGAGAGTGGGATAACAGTAGAGAAGGATCCACCAGAACAAACACTGAAAGAGCGATGGGAGAGAGAAGAGAGCCAGATACCACAGAGTCCTTAAAACCAAGCGAGGACAAAGTATCGAGGAGAAGGTTGTGGTCAACAGTGTCACAAGCAGCAGAAAGGATGAGGATCAAATAAAGGTGCTAGATTTTGCCAGGAACAGGTCGCTGGAGACTTTGGCAAGAGCCGTTTCAGTAGAATGTAAAGGACGAAAGCCAGATTGTAAAGGATCCAGAAGTGCTTGAGAGGAGAGAAAGTCAAGGCAACAGCGGTGAACCATACATTCAAGTAGTTTAGAAATGAAGGGAAGAAGAGAGATGAGTCGATAGTTAGAAGGAAGGTAGGGTCTAGTGAGGGGTTCTTGAGGAGGGGTGCAACCACAGCATGCTTGAAGGCTGCAGGGATAGTTGCAGTGGAGAGTGATAGATTAAGAAAATGAGAGATGGAGCTTATGAGATGGGTGGGAATAGGATCAGAGGAGCAGGTAGTGAGTTTGGAAGAGGAAAGAAGGTGTGTGGTTTCCTTCTCAGAGATTATAGAAAAAGAAGAAACGATAGCAGAGGTAGGGGGGAAAGTTGGGAGTGAAGAAGGGGAGGAGAGGGGAAGTAGCTGACTACTACTACTACTGAGCATTTGTATAGCACTACAAGTGGTACGCAGTGCTGCACAGACATGTAAGAGACAGTCCCTGCTTATCAGAGCTTACAATCTAGTCAAGACAGACAACACAAAAGGTGTAGACAGGGATAAAACAAGGGGGAAAGGTAAAGAAACAAGGAGATCAGGTGAGTCAAGATCCACAAGCAGCAGCGAAGAGGTGAGTTTTCAGCCTGGATTTGAAAAGGGTCAGAGAAGGTGCCTGGCGTACAGACACAGGTAGTTTGTTCCAGGTGTAAGGTGCAGCAAGATGAAAGGAACGAAGTCTGGAGTTAGCAATAGAAGAGAAGGGCACAGATAGAAGCAGTCTGCCAGAAGAGCAGAGTTCCCGAAGGGAGGTGTAAGGAGAGAGAAGAGAAGAAAGGAAGTGAGGAGCTGCAGAGTGAATGCATTTATAGGTCAGCAGGAGAAGTTTGAACTGGATGTAGAAACAGATAGCAAGCCAATGAAGTTACTTGAGAAGAGGGGTAATATGGGCATGACGAGGTTTGTGGAAGATTAGCCGCACAGCAGAGTATTGAACAGTTTGAAAGGGAGAGAGATGATTCAAAGGGAGACCAGCTAGGAGTAGGTTACAGTAGTCAAGATGGGAGGTGATTAAGGAGTGGATAAGCATCTTAGTAGTGTGTTCAGAAAGGAATGGGCAGATTTTGTTGATGTAATAGAGAAAGAAACGGCAGGTCTTGGCTATCAGATGAATGTGTGTGGAGAAGGAGTCAAAGGCAACCCCAAGATTGTGAGCCGAGGAAACAGGAAGGAATAGAGAGTTATCCACAGAGACTAAGAAAGGAGGAAGAGGAGAGGAGGTTTTAGGGGGAAAGATAAGAAGTTCAGTCTTGGCCATGTTCAATTTCAAGTGGCGGTGAGACATCCAAGCAACAGTGTCAGAAAGGCAGGCAGAGATCTGGGCCTGGATTGCTGGAGAGATTTCAGGCATAGAGAGGTAGATCTGGGAGTCATCGGCATAAAGATGGCACTGAAAGCCATGGGAAGAGATGAGCATACCAAGGGACTGGATATATAGAGAGAAAAGGAGCGGACCCAAGACAGATCGTTGGGGTACACCAACTGAGAGTAGGATAGCAGAAGAGGAGGAGCTACCAGAACTAACACTAAAAGAGCGATGGGAGAGATAGGAGGAGAACCAGGATAGTACAGAACCCTTAAAACCAAGTGAAGACAGGGTATCGAGGAGAAGATTGTGGTCAACAGTGTCAATAGCAGCAGAGAGGTCAAGAAGGATGAGGACATAGTAAAGGCCCTTGGATTTTGTCAGGAACAAGTCACTGGAGACTTTGGCAAGAGCCGTTTCAGTAGAGTGTAAAGGACGAAAGCCAGACTGTAAAGGATCCAGGAGGGCAAGAGAGGAGAGGAAGTCGATGCAGAGGCAGTGAACCGTGCGTTCAAGTAGTTTAGAAACAAAGGGAAGGAGGGAGATGGGTCGATAATTAGAAGGACAGGTGGGATCAAGTGAGGGTTTCTTGAGGAGAGGCGTGACCACAGCATAGCTGACCTCATGGGGAATTGGAATGTGACCTTGTGGATTTTGTCATGGAACTGGTCAGCCAGAGTTTGGTCAGAAAGGGAAGGAGGGGTCAGAGCGGAGGCACCTTGAGGAGAGAGTTGAGAGTTGTAAAGAGATGGCAAGGGTCAGAGGCAAGAGCATTAGTCAGATGGACACAATAGTTTTGTTTGGCGAGTGCTATGGTTGACTGGGAAGAGACAAGCATGAATTTGAAGTGTAGAAAGTCCACAAGGGTGCAGGATTTGAGCCATGCATGCTCAGCTGAATAGGCACAGGAAAGTAGATAGTCGGTAGTGGAAGACAGCCAGGGCTGGGGTACAGTACACCTCACAGGACATGGCATGAGTGGAGCAAGAGCATTCAGAGCAGAGGAGAGTGCAGTATTATAGGAAGCTACTGCCTCATCAACAGACTCAGATGACATAGTGGAGGAAAGAGATGATGAGATAGTGGAGGAGAGAGCCAAAGGGTCAATAGCATGAAGATTTCTAAAGAGGTTGGAGGAGACAGGACGAGGTTGAAGCGGTGGGTGATGAAGAGTGAAGCTTAGCAGGTGATGATCCAATAAGGGAAGAACTGAGGTACAGAGGTTTGAGGGTAAGCAATTAGAGAAGAATACAAGATCGAGGCAGTGACCATGCTGGTGAGTAGGGCTAGTATAGAAAAGCTGGAGATTGAATGAGGAGGTAAGGGAAAGGAGCTTTAAAGCATAAGGGTCAGAGAGGTTATCAACATGAATATTAAAATCCCCGAGAATAAGAGAGGGGGAGGATGAATCCAGAAAGAAGAAAAGCCATGAGTCAAAGTCAGTGAGAAAGGTAGAGGTGAACTTGTTAGGAGGTCAATAAATAACAACTAACTGGAGAGGTTGTTGAGTAAAAAGGCAGCTGGAGTGGACTTCAAAAGAGGGAAAGAAGTGAGACTGACATAGCAGGAGTGGTTAAAATTGGCAGGAAGGAGAGTAGAAGCCCAACACTACCATCACAGCCAGTGAGATGAGACCTGTGGGAGAACTGATAGCTGCCATGACAGTGACTACACTGGGTGGAGCCAGATCTCAGTTAGAGCAAGAAGATAGAGAGCATTAGAGATAAAGAGATTATGAGTAAAGGCAAGTTTATTTGAGATGGAGGGTGCATTCCACAAGGAACATAAGAAAGGGAGAGAGGAAGGGGAAAGGAGTTGGATATGAATAAGATTTGAGCTGTTACGTGAGAATCTGTTCTGGGAGTGACAAAAGTCTAGGGGGGCCAGGGTTGGGGTTGATATCTCTAGAAGAGAGCAGGAATAGAAGAATGCAGGGCAGAGAGGAGACAGCACAGCGGTAACGAGGTTGAGGTTGTTTCAGAGAGAGAGGAGATGGCTGAATGAGAGGGATAAAGTGGTGAAGTTCAATAGTTGATGATAGGGTAGAGGACAAAATGGTGGGGGACGTGAGGATGGTAAAGGGGAGATAAGAGGTGAGGGCTTGAAGGTGTTTGTAGGAGGGGAGACAATTAAAAAGTAGGAGGAATAGGAAGCGAAAGTGATGAGGAGCCATAAAAGAGAGAGATGGAGAGGAGAACAGAAGTCAGAAGAAATAAGGATAGGTAGGAGAGAGATCACAGGGGATTAGGTGCCCCTGTGAATAATTGTGGTAATAAGCACAAGATGGCTATAAGAGACTGTTCGCCAGGAATTGGGTAGGTAGAAGGTGGGAGGGAGGGCTAAAAGTTATAAGGATATGTAAGAGACAGGTACAAATGGAGAAAACTGAATAAACTTACAGAAGGTACAGAAATAGCATACTAACAATGATAAAATAAATATATCAATAGACACACAGACTGGCAGTTAAATGTGCCCAATCTGGCAGCCAAGCAGGTAAGCATCTTCTCGGTGCTGAGGCAGAGAGAAATCAGCACATGTGGGAAACAAAACAGGAAGAGAGGGTTAAGCAAAGCCTCAGGAGGATGGGGAGAGGGTGTTAGTCATTCGGGGAGATTAAAGCAAGGGGCAGGAAAATGGAAAACGCAGGATAAAACACAAGAACAGAGAAGAAATAGATAATGGATTAAATGTTAGCTTGGCCTCACCAGACAGAGACTAGAGAGTTGCAAAAGGTTATGAGGATATGTAGGAGATAGGCACAAATGCAGAAAATGGAACAAACTAACAGAAGGTACAGAAAACACAATCGCCTCTGTCTGCAGACTCTGCAAGTCCGCGCGTAACTGCACCAGTTGCTTCCATGCCCTCTTCACCCCTGTTCGTTGGTACTTCTTGACCGCTTCAAAGATATCATGTTGGAGCTGGGCCTCCCTCTACAATCAGCACCACTTAAGCCGAGCTGCCAACATCATGAACCTGCCCCTCACGACAGCCTTTAGGCCTTCCCGGAGTGTGGCATCCTCCATCAACCCATTCTCATTCAAGTCCATATAGTCCTTGAGCGCCCCTCACACATTTTCCACTACCTCCCTATGCTTAAGCAAACTCTTTCAAGCGCCAAATGCAAACCCCTCCCAGGTCCCAGTTTCCCAAATCTACCCATGCCGGAGTGAGGTCTGACCAGGCAATATTCCCTATTTCCGCTTCTTGCAAGGCTTTTATTCACAAATGATCTACCAAGATCAGGTCTATCTGACTGAAGCTATCATGAGGGTAGGAATAGAACGAAAACTCCCTTCCCTTAGGATGCATATCCCACCAGGCATCAACTAGCTAAAACTGATGCATCAGGTCCCATAATGCCTGCCTATTACTACCCCCATCATGTGTTCTTGCTTGCCTTTCCCATCCTGGGTGCAGTGCCACATTGAAATCCCCACCCACTGTCAACTTCCATTGGGACTTTTCCTCCAACAAGCCTGCACCTCCCTCCAGAAAGGAACGTGCCCCCCATTGGGCCCATAGATTATTACTACCATCACTTCTCCCCTCTAGTTGCCCCTTAACCCCCAATACCCATCCTTCTTGGTCACGGAAAATGTCCTGCACTTGTAACGTGCACCTCTGGTGTACCAGGATCCCCCCTTCTTGCGCCCCCCCCCCACAGCCACTGCAGAGAAGACCTGTTCCAGAGATGGGTCTCTTGTATCATGATGATATCCCACCAAAGCTGCTTGGCTTCACAAAAAAGAAGTTGTTGCTTTACAGGCGAATTCAATCCCTTTGCATTAATCGATCCAATGCACACCATCTAGGTTGACCCACTTCTACCCCCCCACCCCCCACTCAACTGTGCCATGTGTTCCCCCTCCCCAGGCCCTCCCCATCCTCCCATCCCCCCCTATATCTATCCCTTCTGTCCCTCTCTTGGAATCCACCCTCCCAGATGTAGTCATCAGTCCAGGATCCCACATCCACTCCAAAAGGAGATCCTACAACCCCTCTTTATAGCTCCACATCCACTCCAAACCCACACATTCCTCACCTGGCACATATCCCCACACCTACCCCCCCATGCAATCATATTGACACATCCCAAAGGAAACGCCAAACTGTTGCCTTTGCCACTCCGTATACCCTATTGTTCCAGTGTCCATGTCATTCAGTTCAATCCAAATGTCCCCCATCAACACTCCCCCCGCCTTAATCTCACAATCTTCACACTCCCACTTATAGTTTTCTCAGGAAGTCCGCACAGTCCCAGAATAAACCCCCACTGCATCTACAGGTCGTTGCCATCCAGATATCTCCTCCATCCAGGTGTCTCCTCAAACAATCATGGGCCCACGTCAGTCTCTCCAACTCCATGCTGAGTCCCTTGCAATAGTCGCTTCAGGCGCCATTCCTTGGCAGCCACCTGCTGCAACTTCATGTAGGGGGTGCCCGAGGCCATCGCCCTTGCCTCTCATCCTGGCTGATCTCCTCCTTGCGGAAGGACCATTCTCCCAGGTCACGCAGGGCCTGCTAGGCCTTCTGAGTAGCTTTGACTCGCTTTGACACTCCCTTTACAGTGAATAGCAGTCCAAAGTGAAACATCCATTTGTAGCGGATCCCTTCTTGATGCATATACGACATGACCTCCTGCAAGGCCTTCCTTCTCTTTAGCGTGCCGGGGAATAAATCATTATTTAGCTCCACTTCGTACCTCTCCCAGGTCATGCAGCTGTGTTTTTGGGACACCGCCAACAAGTATTCCTTAGTCTGATACAAGTTTAGGCAGACCACCAGGTCCCTTGGCCTGTTCTCGTGGATCGGACCCAAGCTCCTGTGAACATGTTCCACATCCACCCGCATATTTGCTTCTGTTTCCTCCGAGGTCCCCATCTGCAAGATATGCTGGAACAGTTTCTGTACCACCTGCAAACAGTTTTTAAATTTCTTCTCTTCCCGGATCCCCTGCACCAGCAGATTATTGCGGAGAGACTGGTCCTCAAAGTCCTCAATCTTTTCCTGTAATTGTTCCTGGATTTGTTTTACCGCTTCCCAGCCCACCGCCAGTTTATCCAGGGCCTGCATAGCCATTCTGCCAAGAGCAGTGCGTGAGAGTTCTTGACTGCTTGTTATTTCCTTATTGATTAAGGATCCAAGCAAGTTGAAGTTGTTTACTCTTTTTATTCCTTATCGTTCCTCCAGTTCAGTCCTCCACCTCTGGGTTGTGTACCTCCCCCTGCAGCATGGAGACTGGACAAGTCAAATTCGTGACATCACTGGATACATACTGCTGGTCTTCTCCCATCATCCTCCAGTGTGTCCAGTCTCCATTCAGCAGGAAGACGTAGTGAGCCTAGGTGCTGGGCTCACTAAAAGGAAAGATAAGGAGCAGTTAGGGTAGCTCTTTGGTTTAAGGTTTAAATTTGGTTTGATCTCTATGATTTAATTTGATTTAATTTAATTTATTTTTCTAGTGACTATTCTTAAAAAAAAAAGATAGATAGGAAACCTGTAGCAGGATTTGATCCGACCGCTGTGTGCCTACTCTTTCTTTCTTATTTGTGCGATGGTTCAGATTCCCCAGGCAGCTCTCCCCTCCTTGACTGTACGGAGGGGAGCCCTGCAGCACACAACGTGCTTCTCTGCCAGTCCCGATCTGCCGTGCTGCGTTGGGGTGAGGGGCAGGAGAAAGATGAGCTCGCTCTGCGGCTGGCCGCTCGCTCCTGTGTGGAGCGGTACGAGGCATGGTAAGAATTCTGGGGAAGTTAATGCAGGGGGTCTGTGCCATCAGTGGACAGAGAGCCGGATGAGCGTACATTTTTGTGGTGAAGCAACGGGTATTTGGCGCCAATTCAGGGCTTCTAACAGCGGTGGCCATTTTGTACCTGCAGGCGTTGCCGTGTAGCTCACATCGGGGCTTAGTGTAGCTTAGCACTCGCCGGCAGGCACAGTTAAGGTTGCTTTTATTTGTTCCTTTATTTGGTCTTTTAGTGTTATTTGCTAGTGTTGTTTTCCTTATTAATTAGTTCAACCTTGTAAGTATAGGTTTGGGAGCCGTAGGCTGACACATGGCTATAGTTAAAAAAAAAAATGGTACACATTAGCAATTACATAGGCATGGCCTAAGGTAAGGTTATTTAGGACAAACACCCGTTGCGTGCTGGCAAACCAGAATGTGGAAAACCAGAGCAGATGAGTTCTCTGCAGGTGTTAACTTGCTAATTATATTAACCTGAAAGCACAAAGACCCAATCAAGTGACACTTTCGGATCTTGGTCCCCTATATGAGGACATTTCAGCATTAAGAGGCTGCTTGCCATCAATTATTCCTTCATGTGAAGCGTGGTCGCCTTGCTTCACTGACAAAAGTGTGATTGCTGGTTCATCCTTACAGCAGTGAATCATTTATTTGGCACTGTTAGTTCAAATCTTTTTAATTCGGAGAACAGAGAGGTTAATTCAGGGTAGGATATTCGGGCATCCTGGGAACTCTTCTGCCCATGACTGAGAAGGGGGATTTTTACATTGATAGGTGGCAAGATCATGGAAATGTAAGCAGAATTTTTAACACACAGACAGGGTGGTCACTTTTATTGACAGGAATGCAGCATCCATCATGATGATCTGATGGTGGCACAGCTTGCTGCAGAGTAGAAAGCAATCGGGTTAACTGGTTCAATAGGTGATGCCACCCTAGACGAGTAACATCAGGTAAGATCTCTAGTAACTTCTTTAAGTAGGCAAGATTCAAGCAAGGATATAATAGGGGGTTGCTTGATGACCAGCACCCAGTTATTATTGATTGCATCTGCTGCCTTGCTTATTACAACTGCAGACAGATTTTGCATTAGATCCGCTGACAGGTCTTGTTGAAGTTCCTACTTTTCATTCAGTTAATGAAGGGTCTGACGGCTGCATGAAAGAAAGTTTCAGGGACGAATGTGTCGTTTGACAGTTGTCTCAGTTTTGAATTTCATTACTGTTTTTAGATTGCTTCTAGCAGTTCCATACGCATTCGGCCATCTGCTGGATAATGAAATATTTGGTGCATATTGTCACCCACCAACGTCCCCAGAGGCCAGCGGCGTAGGTAATTCAGTGGGGTAGTACTCTAGTAGCTATAGAGTGTTGTGAGAAGGCTTTGGAATGCCTTCTGGAACCTGTGGTTCTAAACACCAGTCAAAGAATTGTAGTTGCAGACCAAGTGTAAGGTTATAATACAGGATTTTATTCCCCGTCCGGGATTGGATCTTTAGCATTTGAAACAAAGGAAAAACAGACCATTCATCTGGTATCAAATTAAAGAAATACTGGAACAAAACTTGGCTTAACTTCAGCTTTTGTAACAAACAGAAGGAAAAAGAAAACAGTCCGTTTCACATGAAAACACCTTCTTCCTGTTTCCTTTTATAAACAGTTTTCACAGCACTCTAGCATAGGGAGGATATGGCATCAGCCATGGTATATGTACAATCCATATCACTGTCATTCAAAGACTCCTCATAAGGCTCATATTGCATCTCTTCACTATCGGAATAAGTTTCCCCTGGAGTAAAGCTTCCGTTGTGATTGCAAAGTTCCTCCCTGTAACTCAAAGCGTTCCCCTCCTCCACTGAACTAGAGGGGAATGGGTAATTACCACATTCACTGTAATCACCGTCAGAAGAGCTACATAGTTCCTGGTAAGTGCAAGGTAGTTCTTTGTATTCTAGACCTCTTCTATTAGGGTCAATACGCCTACCCTCTGGCACTCTCTCTTCCTGGTCTCTCAGCCGAGCAGAGCTCCGTCTGTATGAAAGCTTTTCACTATGTTTCTCTGCTAGCTTCTTTCCTGGTATAAAACTCTCTTCAGGGTAAAAACTATCCCCTGCTGGGTACCTTGTGCTGGGTAACTTGGCTCTCCTTAGCCTGGTCACCGGACTACCACCTCTGCTTCCTCTGTAGCAAGGTTCCCGGGGATACTGGACAGCTGTGCCCTGCTCCTCAAAGCAGTCCCTCCTGGATTCAGCAGCTCTGTATTTCCCTGGCAGTCTTTCTGGGTCAGCGAAGGATTTTAACTTCCCTGGTGAGGCTTCTCTCCAAATGTTCCTTTGGCTTCTCTCCCCAGCAGCTCTCCCTCCGAACGTTCTCTCACTCAATGTTCTCTCTCCCAATGTGTCTCCTAATGTTCCTTTGCTACTCTCAGGTGAGTGATTTTTAACTGCGTTTTTCGTGGTGTTTGTTTGGGCTCCACCTCCACCCAGCTGCCCCTCATTCGCTAATGAGTTCTGAGCTAGCCTCGTGTTTGGGCGTTCCCTTACACCTTGTGATACAGCTTGTATCTGTTGCTTATGGTAACCTTTCTCCACGTGTATATCTGAGCTGTCAGCTATGTTTTGCTCAGAGTTCCCTATTTCCATGGGCTCTGACAGCGCTACCTCATGACAGATCCCCCCCCTTAAAATATTACGGGCTGCCGAACCTTTCATCGGACAGCTCGTAATTCGGGAGAGTGCATCCGCGTTCCCGTGTAACTTCCCAGCCCTGTGCTGAATTATAAAATTGAATGACTGTAGCGCCAGATGCCACCTCGTTAATCGCGCGTTGCTATTCTGCATCTGGTTCAGCCACTTTAGCGGGGCGTGATCTATGACCAGGAGGAATTTCCTACCAGTCAGGTAAAATCTTAATGCCTCAATAGCCCACTTTATGGCCAGGCACTCTTTTTCAACCGTCGAATAGTATTTCTCTGCTTTCGAGAGTTTCCGGCTTAAATAAGTGACCGGGTGCTCCCCCCCTCAAACACTTGAGATAATACTGCCCCCAACCCGCTCTCGGAAGCGTCCGTCTGGACCACAAAGGGTAAACTAAAGTCTATCCCCCGCAGCACCGGGGCTGTACATAGCTTCTCTTTAAGGGAGGTGAATGCGATCTCAGCTTCTGGGGTCCACTTCACATTGTTGGGAGCGTTTTTCTTTAGCATTTCGGTAAACAAAATGCTCTGCTCCGCGAATCGAGGTATAAACTTCCTATAATAGCCGATTAATCCCAAGAAACTGCGTCCCTGGTTTTTTGTAATGGGTCGGGGGAAATCCCTGACGCTCTCAACTTTATTAGCTAAAGGTTTAACTATCCCCCTCCCCACCATGTGGCCCAAATATTTGGCCTCCTCGCTGGCGAACACGCATTTCGCTGGGTTTAGGGTCAAACCCGCTCTGCGTAGCGCCCGGAGCACTGCCTCTACCCTGGCGAGGTGTTGGGTCCAAGTAAATGACTATGTCATCCATATATGCCAGAGCATAATCATGGTGAGGCCTCAACACCTGATCCACCAGGCGCTGACAGGTGGCTGCCGCCCCATGCAGCCCAAACGGCATTCACCTAAATTGGAACAACCCTATAGGGGTGCTGAATGCCGTTTTAGGTTTTGAATCACGTGTAAGGGGTATCTGCCAGTACCCCTTTGTGAGATCTAGAGTGGTCAAGTATTTTGCCTGACCCAAATGGTCCAGTAAATCATCGATGCGGGGCATCGGATAAGCGTCAAACTGGGAGATCTCGTTTACTTGCTGAAAATCGATGCAAAATCTGAGGGTCCCGTCTGGCTTCGGAACTAAAACTATGGGGCTTGACCAGGGGCTGTGGGACTCCTCAATAATGCCCATAGCGACCATCTCCTTTACTTGTTTAATTACTTCATTTTTCTTGGCCTCTGGCATGCGATAGGGCCGCTGTCTGATGATCCGCCCTGGGGTCGTAATTACTTCATGGGCGACCATACGGGTTTCGCCAGGTTTTGTCGTTAGGACATCAGCAAATCTCCCTAACAGCTGGGTCAACTCTTGTTGACGCTGTGAGGATAGCCCAACACCCAACCTAGGTTCTGGCCTTTCCTTCCAATCGGAGGTCTGAGGCCCGAGATCCTCTTCTCCCCTCTCCTCCGCTAGGGCCGTCATACCCTTAATTTCCCTCTGGCCAGTGGACCCAAACCCATCTGTTCCCCTAGTGGTAGGTGTCAATGCTGGAACCTCTTCTACCGTGGGGAAACCCACGCGTTCGCACACTAACTGCGCGATGCGATCGCCCTCCTGTATTTTAAAGTCCGTTTCGCCGAAATTAAAAAGAAGGACTTTTACCAGGCCTTGATAATCGGGGTCTATTACTCCCGCCCCAATGTCTATGAAGTTTTTGACAGCCAGGCCTGACCTTGGGGCTATACGCCCATAACATCCCTCGGGAATCTTTACATGTATCCCGGTGTTAACCAAGGCTTTTCCCCTTTTTAGGACCACTGCCTCCTCAGCACTGAAGAGGTCATATCTGGCTGCCCCCGCGGAAGCTCTTTGTGGGCTTTTGGCTTTCGGTGTGGCCTTGCAAAATTGCAGCACAAATTTCTGCTTCCCTGTAGGTGCTTCAGTGACTCGGGCCTGGGATGGAATGCTAGCCTTCTTTGTTTTTCCAAACAGAGGATTAGGGATTCCCGCCTTTAATGCTTCTAAGCCCGTTCCTGTGGTCTCTGTTGGGGGTGGTGCGAGCTCATAGCCTAGTTTATTAAGACCTTTTTCTATTTCTTGACAAAAGGGAGGGAGGCCAATCGCGCCCCAAAACAATCTGATGTGGTAACTTTGGAACGATGGCTACCAGTAATGGTTGTGTGGCTCCCAACCCTCTTACAGATAATGTGTGTAAAGGATAAGGTGACGATGCGCCGTGCACGCATCGTATCCGCACCTGGCCCTCTGCTTGACTCGGGGCTGACTGACGGCACTCCTTAATGGCTTCCCAGAGCCTGCATGAAATCATGCTCTGGTCAGCCCCCGAGTCAAGCAGTGCCAGTGCTTCTACCCCTTCTACCTGAACATGTATCAGGAATCCATCTTGCACTGGCTTGTCTGCTCCAGCCATGAGGACAGTCCGCTCGGTGCAGTCCTTCTGGAAATGGCCTGCTCTCCCGCATACATAACATTTCCCCTTACATGTAAGAAAGATATCATCATTAGTACTTTTAACATTGGCATTAAACATTTTCCCCTTAAGATACTTTCCCTTTTTAAAATCTGCCATTCCTGCTGCTTTCACTACACCAAGCCCTGAGGTGTCAGTCATCTGCGCCTCCAAATATCGCTCTGCCAGACTGGCTGCCTCGTCAGTAGTTTGGCAGTTCTGTAAGGTCAGATAATTTTTCATCTCGGTGGGTACAGCCTGGAGAAACTGTTCCAAGATAACTGTGTCCAGTACCGATTCTATGGTTCTCCGCTCAGGAGTTAACCATTTCCATGCCAAATTTTTCAGCCTCTGCTGCAAGGCTTTAGGGGTCTCCTGTGACTTCATTCTAGCTTCTCTAAACATTCTCCGGTAATGTAAAGTAGACAGCCCTAGTCTATCCTTGACTGCTGTTTTTATTTCGTCATAGTCAGCAGCAAGGGCTGCAGGCATTGCCTTGTAAGCGGAGAGAGCCTCGCCAGTAAGCGATACCGCAAAGCGGGTCGCCCATTGCTCTCTAGGCCATTTCAACGCTTCCCCTATTCGCTCAAAGGCATCTATAAAGTCATCTATATTATCATGTGGACTCAATTGTCCCAAAGAAAATGCATGGCAAGCACTTAGTCCTACCCCTGGAACTATAGAGGGGTTTTCAGTCCTAAGCTCCTGTGGCTTTTCCAAATACGTTTTCATAGTGTCCAAGAGTGGCTTCTGCTGCTCTCTTATCATGTTGGCTGTCTGCTCCTGGATATGTCTAGCCAACTCCAGCTGCTTATCCCACTGGAGTTGCATCCAGCTCATCATCTCTCTGGCATCCATTCTTCTGTCTGTGACCCTGCGGAGAAAAGGAAAAAAAAACCCACCAACTGCGGTACTTATATTCTTTCACCCCTTATTCCTGCAGCACGGCAGCGCCCCCTTTCTTGCCCGAATCCACCTACGCTTATGCCCCAGGTAACGTTACCTTAGCCTTTGCGTAGATTCCAGCATGCAAGAAAGGTCACTGTGCTTTCCACCGTCCGGTCCATCAGTGAACTTGCTTCTAAGGGTCTCCTGGTACAGCAGCAGTTTTCTCTAATAATGTCCTTTTATTCCAAAAGTAAAAATCCTCAAAACTACGCCAAATGTCACCCGCCAACGTCCCCAGAGGCCAGCGGCGTAGGTAATTCAGTGGGGTAGTACTCTAGTAGCTATAGAGTGTTGTGAGAAGGCTTTGGAATGCCTTCTGGAACCTGTGGTTCTAAACACCAGTCAAAGAATTGTAGTTGCAGACCAAGTGTAAGGTTATAATACAGGATTTTATTCCCCGTCCGGGATTGGATCTTTAGCATTTGAAACAAAGGAAAAACAGACCATTCATCTGGTATCAAATTAAAGAAATACTGGAACAAAACTTGGCTTAACTTCAGCTTTTGTAACAAACAGAAGGAAAAAGAAAACAGTCCGTTTCACATGAAAACACCTTCTTCCTGTTTCCTTTTATAAACAGTTTTCACAGCACTCTAGCATAGGGAGGATATGGCATCAGCCATGGTATATGTACAATCCATATCACTGCCATTCAAAGACTCCTCATAAGGCTCATATTGCATCTCTTCACTATCGGAATAAGTTTCCCCTGGAGTAAAGCTTCCGTTGTGATTGCAAAGTTCCTCCCTGTAACTCAAAGCGTTCCCCTCCTCCACTGAACTAGAGGGGAATGGGTAATTACCACATTCACTGTAATCACCGTCAGGAGAGCTACACAGTTCCTGGTAAGTGCAAGGTAGTTCTTTGTATTCTAGACCTCTTCTATTAGGGTCAATACGCCTACCCTCTGGCACTCTCTCTTCCTGGTCTCTCAGCCGAGCAGAGCTCCATCTGTATGAAAGCTTTTCACTATGTTTCTCTGCTAGCTTCTTTCCTGGTATAAAACTCTCTTCAGGGTAAAAACTATCCCCTGCTGGGTACCTTGTGCTGGGTAACTTGGCTCTCCTCAGCCTGGCCACCGGACTACCACCTCTGCTCCCTCCGTAGCAAGGTTCCCGGGGATACTGGACAGCTGTGCCCTGCTCCTCAAAGCAGTCCCTCCTGGATTCAACAGCTCTGTATTTCCCTGGCAGTCTTTCTGGGTCAGCGAAGGATTTTAACTTCCCTGGTGAGGCTTCTCTCCAAATGTTCCTTTGGCTTCTCTCCCCAGCAGCTCTCCCTCCGAACGTTCTCTCACTCAATGTTCTCTCTCCCAATGTGTCTCCTAATGTTCCTTTGCTACTCTCAGGTGAGTGATTTTTAACTGCGTTTTTCGTGGTGTTTGTTTGGGCTCCACCTCCACCCAGCTGCCCCTCATTCCCTAATGAGTTCTGAGCTAGCCTCGTGTTTGGGCGTTCCCTTACACCTTGTGATACAGCTTGTATCTGTTGCTTATGGTAACCTTTCTCCACGTGTATATCTGAGCTGTCAGCTATGTTTTGCTCAGAGTTCCCTATTTCCATGGGCTCTGACAGTGCTACCTCATGACAATATTCATGACAGGTCTTTGGATTTTGGTTCTTGCTTTTTCTTGTGAGCAGTAGTTGAGTATATTGGATCAGATAGGACTCTTTTGGAATGAAAGATGGTTCATCAATGGACCACTTCTTTTCTAGGTGGCTCCCCTAAGGGGGAAAGACCTATTACCAGCTGTTTTATACCCCTATCGGAGTGAAGTCCATGAGGGCTTTGAGGTCTAGTGGTGAGCCTTGGACATATGCTTGATCGGGTGTATTTCCTTGTGCAGTTTCCTCCAGTGGGAAGCCAACCGATTGGAGGGACGGCTTCGAAGGTTTCTGCCTGACTGGGTCCGGATGATGCCGACGAATGGGTGTTAGAAATAATCCGAGATGGTTATGCGCTGGAGTTGGCATGTCCGGTCCGATACTCGTTGTGTCTCTGCCTGGCAGAGGGCGGCATTAAATGGTGGCAGTACACCAAATGTTGGATCAACCTCTACAATTGGATGTGTTAAAAAAACAACAACAACAAAAAAACTGCATATAGGTTTGTAGCACCTACAGTTCTTGGGAACACAGGAGGTACCTGCATGCAAGGAATGTACACAGTTAGAAAGATAGTACATAGAAAGCAGGTGGTTCCTCCCATTTATCTATGGTCAGTGAGTAACAACTCGGATGGGAGTGCCCCAACGAGGTACATTTGCTTCCAGAGCTCAAGGATTGTGGAGCTCTCAAGAAGCAGGAAGGGGAGCCTCGGCTACCTCTGCCATGACTGCCTGAAAACCACACTGAAGCAAGGCGGGCAAAGGTGGCAGGTCAGTCGATAGGATGAAGTCTTCAGAGTTTCTGTCTGCCGGGGCCTGGATAACGGAAGAGCAATGAGTGTTAGAGGTAATACGCGAGGGTATTCCCTAGAATTTACTTGCCCGGTGCTGGATTCGTTTGTTCTGTCCCCTTGCAAAGGGTAACGGAGAACGTCCACAATTCAGCAAGCTTGGGATCGTATCTTGCAGTTGGGAGCAGTTGTGCCGGACCCGTAGGGATTTTACGGCGTCAGGCGCTACTCTACTTATTTCATGGTTCCTAAGAAAGATGGTCTTCTGTCACTTCTAGATCCCAGGGAAGTAAATAGCTGTATTCAGTTCAGTCCAAATATCCCCCATCAACACCCCCCCCCCCCGCCTTAATCTCACAATCTTCGCACTCCCAATTATAGTTTTCCCAGGAACTCCGCACAGTCCCAGAATAAACCCCCACTGCATCTACAGATCGTTGCTATCCAGATATCTCCTCCATCCAGGTGTCTCCTCAAACAATCATGGGCCCACGTCAGTCTCTTTAACTCCAGGCTGGGATCCTTGCAATAGTCGCTTCAGGCGCCATTCCTTGGCAGCCACCTGCTGCAACTTCATGTAGAGGGTGACCGAGACCATTGCCCTTGCCTCCCATCCTGGCTGATCTCCTCCTTGCGGAAGGTCCATGCTCCCAGGTCACGCAGGGCCTGCTAGGCCTTCTGAGTAGCTTTGACTCGCTTTGACACTCCCTTTACAGTGAATAGCAGTCCAAAGTGAAACATCCATTTGTAGCAGATCCCTTCTTGACGCATATACGACGTTACCTCCTGCAAGGCCTTCCTTCTCATCAGCATGCCGGGGGATAAATCATTATATAGCTCCACTTCGTACCTCTCCCAGGTGATGCAGCTGTGTTTTTGGGACACTGCCAACAAGTATTCCTTAGGCTGATACAAGTTTAGGCAGACCACCAGGTCCCTTGGCCTGTTCTTGTGGATCGGACCCAAGCTCCTGTGAACATGTTCCACATCCACCTGCATATTTGCTTCTGCTTCCTCCGGGGTCCCCATCTGCAAGATATGCTGGAACAGTTTCTGTACCACCTGCAAACTGTTTTTAAATTTCTCCTCTTCCTGGATCCCCCACACCAGCAAATTATTGCGGCAGGACTGGTCCTCAAAGTCCTCAATCTTTTCCTGTAATTGTTCCTGGATTTGTTTTACCGCTTCCCAGCCCACCGCCAGTTTATCCAGGGCCTGCATAGCCATTCTGCCAAGAGCAGTGCGTGAGAGTTCTTGACTGCTTGTTATTTCCTTATTGATTAAGGATCCAAGCAGGTTGAAGTTGTTTATTATTTTTATTTCTTCTCCATTTAGAATGAAATTATTGATTTTGCCAGTTGTCAGGATTTTAGTTTTAAAATGTGAAGAAGGCAATGTTTCTTGATCTTGATAAGCAGCTGTTTCAAATTGTCTTCACTTTCAGCCAGTAACATGATTTGGATAAAGGATCTTCGGTGTGCATTTAGCCCTTTCATTGCAAGAATCATAAACCTCTCCTTCACTACTGGCTCCTTCCCATCTGCATTAAAGCTCACATCCATCAGGCCACTTCTAAAAAACGCTAAACTAGACCCAAAATGGCCAGACTCCTACAGGCCTATAGCCAGTATCCCCCTCTTAGCAAAGATCTTTGAGAAAGAGGCACAGCGCCAAATCCAAGACCACATTGACTCCGCAGCCCCTCTAGACCATTCTCAACACGGCTTCAGAGAATTCCATGGCGTTGAGACACTGCTTACCACACTCTTCAATGATGTTCTCAATACCATAGACAACATCCGACAAGGCGTTGTGCTAATCTTCTTGGATATAGCAGCAGCGTTTGACTCGGTAAATCACGAGATCCTCCTCAGTCGACTGAAAGAAAAAGGCATATGCAACTCAGCACTTGAATGGTGTAAATCATACCTCGATACCAGAATGCAATACGTTAAATCTGCAACAGGAGAATCAAAACTCTTCCATCAAAGACAAGGCGTTCCGCAAGGGTCCTCACTTTCATCCCTCATGTTCAACATCTATATGCAGCCTATCTGCGATATCATCAGGTCTTTCAATGTGAAATGTATGATATACGCTGACGATATCCTACTCTACATGCCATTTTCCACAATGCAAATGGATTTATTGCCTATAACAAACTGCTTCGACGCAGTCTCACAATGGCTCCTGTCACAGAACCTCCGCATTCAGCATAAGAAAACTGAGGTTCTCTTTATCACAAGAGACCCCAACTTCACTCCACCACCACACGTAAGTGTCAAGGGAGCTGACCTAGGCACCAAGGAAACAATAAAATACCTCGGAGTCACACTAGACCATAGGCTCGATATGAAATCACACATAAACAATATCGTAAAATCTGTGTACTTCAAAATACGCACGCTTAGACACCTACGTCCCCTACTAGACCACGAAGACTTCAGAACCATCTACCAAGCTCTGATACTACCGCATTTCGACTTCGCCAACTCCATTCTACAAGGACTCCCACAATCCACCGTAAGCTCCTTACAGCTTGCCATGAACACCGCTGCCAGGGTTCTCCTAGGAGCGCCCAAAAATGAACACATCACACCTATCCTCAAACAGCTCCATTGGCTCCCTATACACGGAAGACTTACATTCAAAACCCTCACTCTCACTTTTAAGGCCATAAATGGTTTATCGTCCACATCACTTTCTAAACTCATCCAAACCGTCCCATCAAACAGAAATAGGAGACAGGCAGCATTAAACTCACTAACAACCCCAAAGGCTATAACAACATGCAGCCTATCAACGTCAAACAGAGCTTTCATGTTTAGCACACCAAAATGCTGGAATTCTCTCCCACCTGATCTCCGCGCCATAACCAACCTAACCCAGTTCAGAAAGGCCCTTAAACTGCACCTTTTCATCAAATACTACCCCACATGAAGCGTAACATAATAGCCCCACCCTAATACAACCCACAAATCCACAGCCTCTCTCCTTTTTCCAGGTATTCCTGCTAATTTTATGTAAATAGTTCGAGCATGTTATCTAGTTAATAGATTTTATACTCCATGTAAATAGTTCTCCCATGTTATCCAAGTTGATACTCCTGTTATATGTAATACCAAACAGCCTGTTGTTCTGGTTTCTTCATGTTATCTGTAAACCGCGCTGATGTCGAAGAGTGCGGTATATAAGAAGTTGAAATAAATAAATAAATACATAAATAAAATAAAGAAGGTTGTTGATGAGTCTTCCAGAAATCTTCACACCTCGGTTGTCTTCATACAGTCCTGCTTCTCCCATGATTTGTTCTGCATATAAATTGAACAGGTATATGGGGAAAGTATGCGGCCTTGTCATACACTTTTGCCAATTTTTCTGTAAACCATTCTGTTCCATTCAAACTGTTGCTTCTTGGTCAATGTAAAGTTAGGCATGAGAACTATGAGGTGTTTCATCCATGCTTCTTTCTGTAGAAAATGAATGACATGTAGATATCCTTTTGGTATTCTTTTGTCTTTTCAAGGATTCATCTTGTATCCACAATGCCCTTCCCTGATCCCTGCTTGCATTTCAGACAGTTCTTGTTCCAAGTTTGGTTGTAGTCGCCACTGATTGTGCAATAATTTCCATAGTCAGTCAAATCATTTTACTTTAGTATTGGTATAAATATAGAGCTTTACAGGCAGTCGGCCATGATGTGTCTTCCAAATTTCCAGGCAGAGCCTTGAAAGTATTGCAACAACTTCATTTGATTGCTGTAATTCTTTAATGGGAATGCCATCAGTGGCTAATGAATTGTTGAGAGGATTTCCTGTGATTCTTGGTCCTGTCCAAGTAGAAAGCCAGTGAGTGCTTGCAATCTAAAGTGTGTAGCACTGCTTCAGCTCTAAAGGCTTGCAGTCTGGAGAAGACTAGTAGCATCACCAATTGGTTGAGATGGAAGGCTGAGACCACCTTCGGAAGGAAGTATGGATGGATATGGAGAACCAACTTGTCATGGTGGAACCGGGTGTACAGAGGATTCGACACTAGAACCTGCAGTTCGCTGATGCAGC
The DNA here is from genome assembly GCA_033557465.1 of Ichthyophis bannanicus. Taxonomy (NCBI): domain Eukaryota; kingdom Metazoa; phylum Chordata; class Amphibia; order Gymnophiona; family Ichthyophiidae; genus Ichthyophis; species Ichthyophis bannanicus. The sequence continues at coordinate 342,824,869 of CM066032.1, forward strand.
AAACTGAGGTGAGAGCAATGAGGAAGATAACCTTGCAAGACAGGAATTTTAAAGAAGTGGTGGATAAAGGCTCAAACAGAGACTTCAGAAGTTGTGCTAGGACCTCATTGAGGTCACAAGCCACCAGTGGTGGTTTGATTGGTGGCATGGACAGCAGGAAACCCAGCATACATTTTTGCACAAAGGGGTGTGAAGATATGGGATGCCTGTCCACCAGACTATGATAGGCCGAGATGGCACTAAGATGAATTCTGACTGAGTTAATCTTGAGACCCGCTGAGGACAAGTGAAGGAGATATTGTAAAAGAAAGTCCACCGGGCAGGCAGAGGGGTCTATATGTTTCGTGGTACACCAGAGAATGAACCCTCGCCATTTGAAGTTATATGAACATCTGGTAGGCGGCTTAGTGATGCAAGTAGGATGTCTTTGACCTGTTGTGGAAGGTTAAAGTCAGCAAAGATTATGCTTCCAGCAGCCACACCATGAGATAGAGGGCTTGTGGATTGGGATAGAGAAAAGTCCCATGATCCTGACAGAGGAGGTTGGGCGCATGTCCCAGGCTGAGAGGTAGAGTCTGTGCCAGTCGAGTAGCAGAGGAAACCATGACTGATGGGGCCAGTAAGGGGCTATCAGAATCAATGAGCCCCTGTCAGCCTGCAGCTTGAACAGAGTCTTGGGTATCAAGGGGGTGGGGGGGGGGAATGTATAAAGGAGGCCCCGTCCCTAATGTAGAAGAAAGGCATCTGTTGCCTGGCTATGCTGGGAGGGAAGCCTTGAGCAGAACAGCGGAAGTTGTGCATTCTCCTGGAAGGTGAACAAACCTATCCTGGGGGTCTCCCACATGTGGAAGATCCAAGATGCCTTTTCTCAATTTAAAGTCCACTCGTGTGGGCTTAGGATATGGCTGAGTCTGTCCGCAAGGAGTTTGCCCGGAAGATAGACTGCCCTACAATGATGCAGGGACATAGGCAAGATGCAGAATCAGAAAATATTAGAGGAAGTATAAAAATCCTAAAGCTACAAGACTTAAAGAGAAAATTCCAGTCACAAATTGGAATGTTAAAAAATGCTCAAGGATCTAAGCTGAATGATGCTGAGAAGATCAATGAAAAGTAGAAAGAATACACAGAGTCATACCATGAAGATCAAGAGGATCAATAGCTGTTTCAACCTGTACCTTTGACCAGGAGCTACTGGTGATGAAAGAAGAATCTGAAGCAGCTCTGAAAGCATTAACAAAAAACAAATCATTTCCTGTGATCCAAGTCATCTTGGACTTCCAGTGACGAAGTGCATCCTAGCCAACTGGATTGCAGACTGGAATTTCTTTTGCCTGTGCTCAAGCAGAACTCTCCCTTGAGGGTCATGTCACCACTCACAATGTGTAATCCATGGCAACCTTAGTTCCCAACCTTCATTCTGTCTCCAGTGACGAAATCTATCAAGCAGCTACATGGTCTTCCATTCATACCTTCTCTGCACACTACTGCCTAGACAGAGACTCCCATTGGGATGCTGTCTTTGGTCAGGCTGTCCTCCAGCACTTTTTTGGGGCTTAACTGCAACTCCTACCCTCCATCCCGGACTTCTTCTGGCATCAGGCTTCCCTGGCGATGATCTTGCCAACTGCAATTGAGTCCAATGGAGCAACTTTGTATCCACACCTTCTCAGCTCGATTCTTTAGCCTCGGGGATACCGCTGCTACCACTTCCAATCTGGTACCTGGGAGCTGCTTGTTCCTAGATATAGCATTGTTACTCAACTGTAACAGGTGATCTTCGGGAACAGCAGGAATCAGTCTTTATAACCCACCCTCCTCCCCTAGGAGTTGTAGGGTATTCTCTTTTCTTCCTCTGTCTCTTAGCTACAAACTCAACTGGGGAGAGGACTTGGGAAGGCAGGAAGGCAGATGTGCAGGCATAGTGAATTGCTCCCATAAGCTTTCTGATTGGACGCTGGGGAGCATTCCCATGCAGGCTCAGTTGGTACCGACGATACCCATATGTGAAGACTGATTCCTGCTGTTCCCAGAGATCACCTGTTACAGGTGAGTAACAATGCTTTATTGCATCTTGCTGCATGTTGGAAATCTCTGTTAAGTTCCGTGATTATCTTTCTCCTCTGGCTTTAGCTTTTCTGCATATCCGAGCAGTTTTCAGTTTTTTTTCAGTCATCCATTTTGGTCCTTTTTCATCTTTTGCAGAGATTTTTCACTTTATTCAATCACAACTTTCTTGATGTCATCCCATAGACCTCTGTCAGTTGTATCTAAAGCAGCAAATCAATTTCTTAGGCAATCTTTGAATTCTGATGGTATATTTTCAAGATCATAATTTCCTATATTCATAAGCAGCTTGCTCTCTTTCAGCTTAATCTTAAGTTTGCATACTAGTAGCTGATGATTTGTGCCATAGTTGGTTCCAGGTTTTGCCTTTCACATTGAATGTTTCCATTGTTAACTTCCACAGATGTAGTCAGTTTGATTTTTCTTCAATCCATTGGGCAAAGTTCATGTGTGCAATCACTGATGGAAGAAGGTGTTTCAGATGGTCTTTCAGAATTCTATCAGTCTTTCTCCAGCTTTGTTTCTGTTGCCAAATCCATATTCCATATTGTCCTGCTAGACCAGTCCAAACAAGAGAGTTATGTCTCTCTACCAGCAGATGTGGAGACAGAGGAAGTTTCCAGAGACTTCTTCTGACATCATCATGCCATATCAGCCAGAATGTCTAGAGGGAACTTTCAGTATTTTTCTGTCTCCAGGAGATGGTGGCTGCAGGTTTTCAGCTCTGAAAATCTGAGAGAATATAAGGAAAATTTGAGAGGAAAAGATTGATTTCACTCATGAGCAACCATCCTTGCTGGTGGATTTCTCACTGGAGTGCGATGTGGGAGGCTTCACTAGGCTAACTCTTAAAACCGGTGCCCTTTTCCTTCCCCCTGCTCTCCCCCAAAGATTTGAAGAGAGCTCTTCAGAGGTATGTGACTGCACATCTGGTGATGGGGGACTAGCACTGAGCCCGGCATTAGCACCAAAGACTAAACCTGTCTGTCTGTCTTGTTTGTGGGGGCTTTTAACTTCGTCCCTTGCTAGGGCACTGTCTGGTTTGGGCCACTCTTGTCATTTGTTGGTTCAGTGTGTCATACTCTCCTTATATCATCAAGCCTAGGCCCCGCCCAGAGCCTTGCTTGGCCCTCTGGGATATGTAGTCAAAGAATCAGTTGTGGCACCGAGGTAAGGCTCAAAAGGTTTTATTCCCCTTCCAAGAGGTTTCTTTTGGGTGAGCAAAACAAAAGCATATACAGCCCCACTTGGGCAAAAACAAAGTAAAAATGAGAACAGAAATTGCTTACTTTCAGCTTTAAACAGGTAAAGGAAAAAGTATTCAAAACAGTTCTTTCCAGCATACAAAGATCATTTCCTTTGTGGCTTTCAAGCTTGGCAATTCAATTCGTTTATCTCAGAGACAACACATTATCAGAGACCGTGAGCATGCAGTCCATGTAATCACTACTTACATTATCTCCCTGCACCTCACATTGCATCTCTTCGGCTTCTTCCGTTAAGGACTCATCCCTTGCAGCATATGGTACGTTACTGAACAGTCTCCCCCTACTATTCAGGAAGTCTCTTTCCTTCTGGGTGAGAATGCTGGCTAAGCTGCTACCGTATTCCTTGGAGTGTCTACCCTGGGAGCCTCTCAAATGTGGTGGGAGATAGAGGAAATTCTTAGTTTCACTTTTCCCTCTACTAGAATCAGTAGGGCTAGCTTTAAACAGTCTTTGACTCAGGCTGTGCTCAGCTGCTACAGACGCCGGAGTAAAATCCCGTAAAAACTTCTCCTGGCTCCTGTCTTTGAATCTTCCTCTAGACACAGGCTTATGCTCAGGTATAAAAGCTTTACTCTTTTTATGCCAATTGTTTGTATAAAAACTTTCTTCAGGCTTCCTCCAGCTAGCTTCACAATTAAATGTTTGGTTACCTTTCTGATAGCTTTTGCTGGGCTTTGACGCTTTCAGAGCTCTGCCCTCAACTCCCTTCCAATTAGAGTTTCTCCGATTATGTCTTTGGCTTTCAGCCTCACAGCTGCTTGCTCCCGTGCTCCAACTGGGTTCTATTCCATTCCTGCTGTGTCCTGCATGTGTCTTCTCTCTCTCACCTTCACTCTCACTCTCACTTTCACTCCTGCTCCCACGCTCACTCCATCTCTTGCTTGGATTCTCAAGCTGGCTCTGTTTCTCAAACAGGCTCCTTTGCACACGCTGGCTCTCTTCCTCACACTGGCTCTGTCTAACTCCATGTGCACTGAGCTTTTCTATGTGCGTGTCAGCGCCACCCACTCCCAGCTGGCTTCCATTAGTTCCTAATTTCCTGGCCTTTCTGCTGCTTGGGCGTGTTTCCTTTGCACGTGAGCTGTTTTGTTTAGGTTGCCTATGGCAACATCCTACCCTGTGTTCCTCTGAACTGTCATAATCTATCCTACTTCCTGCATTTCTGCTGGTTTTCAAGGGCTCTGTTAAACCTACTCCGTGACAAGTGCTGGTGTTTTCCTGCTTTGCCTAACTGCCTGTGCGTGGTGTTTGTGCTTCCTGTGCTTTACCATGCTGTTTCTGCATCTCCCCAGTGTGCACCAATGGTGTGCAGTGACTGTGCAGCCTTGTGTGTGCGGCTCTGGTTTGAGTGGCGTTAGCACATGCAGCCCTGCCCATACACATGTGGCCTTAGCGCATCTTCAGCCTATGTTGCCTGACTGCTTGTAGCGGTGGAGATTCTTATGCCGCCTTCGAATAAGCACTGCCTGGTCTGCAGAAAGTGGAGAGTCTCATAGCTGGATTCTGGTATCTGCTGTGCTTGCATGGATGCTTCAAACTTATTCTTAGAAGGCCCATCTCTCCCTTCACAACTGGAAGACACGAGTACTCCAGCCTCATTATCTTCTCTGCTGTTGGCAGCAGACATTGCCCTGAAAAAGGATGGCTCCCCTTTGCGGAAGAGGTCGTCACCTGTTTCTCCCCCTGGTGATGCAGACCATCTAGCCAATGGGGAGCTCCCGTGTTCCGGATTGTTTATTTATTTTATTTATTTATTTAGTGTACACTTGTATCCCGCTACTTCCAGCGATCAGCAGCGGTTTGCTATACATAACAGTGTGGCTGTACAGGCCAGGGATTAAAAACATACATATTGATTTAGTGGAAAAGTACAGGTCACATCACTCGGGTTACAGGTTTACACTTGATTGCAGGCTAGTGATTTCACTTGTATATACATATTTACATGTTGATGGGTCTATTGGTGGTTAGAGCACGGTGTTCTTTCTTTGTGCCTGGTGAGACCCTAGTGTGGGGACATGGTGATTAGGTAGTATTGAAGTGCGTCTGGAAAAGATGCGTCTTAAGTTTTTTTCTGAAGTCCAACAAGTCAGTGTTTGCTCTCAGCTCGCATTGTAGTTGGTTCCATAGCAGAGGCGCTATAAATGAGAATGCTCGGTTGCTGGTATTAGCATTGAGGGATCTCAGGGTACCCGGGACCAGGAGGGTATTGAGGTTTGGAGATCTTCTGCTTCTGTTATTTGGCTGTGAGGTGATAAGGGTGTTGAGGTGAGATGGTGCTATATTATGAATGAGCTTGAATGCGGTGACTAGGATTTTATATTGAATGCGTGCAGTGATTGGGAGCCAATGTAGGTCTATTAGTACTGGTGTGATATGATCCTTCAGGCCTTTCCCCATGATGGTTCTAGCTGCCACATTTTGCGCCATTTGAAGGATATTGAGGGTTTTTTTAGGCAGCCCCTGTAGTATGGCGTTGCAGTAGTCCAGATGAGGAATGATGAGGGCTTGAGCTACGGTCCTGAAGTCAGAATGATCTATGATGCTACGTAGTGGTTGCAAGACTTTTAGCTTCTGGAATATGGCTCGGTTGGTAATTCGGAGATGCTTTTCCATCTTTAGGTTACAATCCAGTGTCACGCCTAGGTATTTTATTTCGTTCTTTGTGGCGTAGACGTTATTGTTCATGGTGACTGTTGTTGGTGGGTTGAAGTCCGGTTTTCTGGACATGCACATCACTTCCGTTTTTTTGTGATTTATGGACATATTATTTTGTTGCAACCAGGTTTGGAGCTCACTGAGGCATTTTTTGAGTTGGCTGAGATTCGGGTTGTCGACATCAAGTTGAGTATAGAGCATTAGGTCATCAGCATAGATGTGGTAACTGATCTTGTGGCCTTGGAATGTTTTACAAACTGGTTGAAAATAAAGGTTGAAGAGGAGGGAAGACAGGGCCAAGCCTTGAGGTATGCCTTGAGTTTGAGGGAATGTTGAGGCCGTTTCAATGTTGAAGTGGACTTGCTGCATTCTGTTAGTTATGTAGGAGGAGAACCATTTCAGCGGGGTACCTCTAATGCCTATGGATGCTAGTCTGTTTAGGAGTGTGGGGTGATGTACTGAATCAAAGGCGGCTGATATGTCTATGAAAATGAGCATGTATATTTTGCTTCTGTCTTCCAGGCCTTTGAGTAGTTTGTCTAGTAGGGCTAGGAGGAGGGCTTCCACACCATGATGTTGCCGGAAACCGTACTGGTGGATATCAAAGGCGTTGTTGTCATCGATGTGGTCTTGCAGTTGTTGCTGCACTGCCTTTTCAGTGATCTTGGCAAGGAAGGATATGCTTGATACTGGGCGGTAGGATGTAGGGTCGTTCCTGTTGAGAGTTTTGTTCTTCAGGATGGGTCGGATGATGGATTTTTTGAGGTGCGTTGGCATTAGCCCCTGCCCTAGTGACTGGTTCACTATGTGGGTGATGAATTGGGCAATTTCCTGTTTGATGCCCTTGACCCAGGCCGCTGGGCATGGGTCGAGTGGGGAGGTGGTGGTTTTTAAGCTGGAGATTATGTTCATGATTTGCTTGTCATCCATGCTCCTGAAGGTGGACCATTCTTGGTACTGGGTAGGTCTTTCCGAGGTGTTGGTTGTTTGCAGGGTGGAACCCATATACAGGTCTTGTGTGGAGGGTTCAGGCGCTTGAGGGTGTATGTTTCTGGTCGGAGGATTTAGCTTGTTGGCATAATGGTCTGCCAACTTTTGGGCTGTCATTGCCCCGTTTGTATTTGGTTCTTGTGTAGACTTCGTGAGAGATTCGACCAGTGCAAATAGTTCCCTGGGTAGGTTGAGGGCCTTATTAAGCGTGTTGGTGTGGTGAGTTTTCTTCGCAAGGTTAATTTCGCTCTTGTAAGTTGCAAGAAGTTTGATGTATTCCATCCTATGCTCCTCTGTTTTGTGACTTCTCCATTTCCTTTCTTGCTTCCGCAGGCTTTTCTTTAGTTCGCGGAGGGTGAAAGTGTACCATGGTTCAGTCCTGTTTCTGGGTGAGTTTCTTAGGGATGTCCAGGTTGGTATTGAGATTGCTTCGATTCCTGAGTTCCATTGGTTTATCAGTTCTCCCCAGGATTCTTCTTTCTGAAACAAGCTTGGTCTTTCTGGCATAGCAGTGTGGACCCTGAAGCCTCTGGGTCCTCTCGATCTGTTTCTGCCCACTCGGAGGAGAGACAGCAGACGAGTTGGAGTCCGGCTTGATCTCTGCCTTCTAAGCACTCTCGGTGATGATTGGAGTCTAGAGATTCAGATCGACTGGCGAAGACCTGGAGTCCAGTCCCAATGCTTTGGACACAAATTCCGATCTGGAGGATAAATTGTTCTCTCACTCTGAAGATCATGACCAGACCAGTATTATTTGCCTGTTCAGGTGGGATAAATTGGCGGCCTGATTGCTCAGGTGTAATCCACTCTGTTTGACTGACCCCCCAGTGACTGAACAAGAACTGCAGATTCACTCCCTCTTGCAGGGGATTCAGAAGTCCAAGACAGCATTTCCTTTACAGAGGTTATCAAGAGCATGCTATGTTCAAAGTGGGACTAGCCCGACTCCACATTGAAGGGACTGAAAGTCTGCAGGAGGCTTTAAGCCCTGCCACAGGAGGATCACGCTGAATGGTTTAACACATCGAGAATAGTATACTGGTTATAGTGGTTATTTAGCAGACCACCATTCCAGTTGGTGGCATTATGTCCCTGAAGGGCCCCCTGGATCGTAGAGAGGAATCAGTTTGTAGCATTTATTTATTTTATTTATTTATTAGTTTTATATGCCACTTTATCACATAATCCAGGCGGTTTACAGAGAACTCAACTCACACTGCACTAGGCAGTTTACAGTAAACAAGGAATATATTGAACAGGAACAATATCTGTAACATCAAGCCCAATCTTTTAAAATATATTCAGGCCTATAGGATTATAACCGACTAACTATATACATTTAGGGAATTACTGTGCGGAGGGTGAGCTATTTCAGGGTCTCTTACATCGGGTGGAATGAGCATTCTCTATAACCTTGTTATTTGATTGTTCATTATTGAATGGAAGGCTTCGGAGAATAGTACAGATTTGAGTTTTTTCTGAATAAGGTTAGGCCCGTTATTTCACATAAGTTGTTTGGTAAAAAGTTCCAAAAAATCGGTGCATATAATGAGAAGGCCCTGCTTGTGGTTGAATAGTCTGCACTTCTCGAAGTGACTGGGGTGGCTATTAGATTCTTCATGTTGTTTCTTCTACTTCTTGTTTCTTGTTGTTCACGAATTAAAGAAGTCAGGTATGTTGGTGTTATGTTGTTTATTGCCTTAAAAATGGTCAGTATAGCTTTGAATTTGATTCTTTGAGACACCGGTAACCAGTGTAGTTGGTATAGGATCGGGATTATGTGTTCGGTTCTTGAGACTTGCATTATAGTACAAACCATCATGTTTTGAGCCATTTGGAGAGGTTTTAGTGTTTGTTTGGGTAGACCCTGTAAGAAGATGATACTGAAATCGAAGTGTGGGCAGATAAAAGCTTGGGCTATTGTGTGGAAGTCATCGGTAGATAGAAAGGGTCGTAGGTTTTGTATCATTCGAGTCTTGTTGTATGTTTTATCATATTTAGGTTCTGATCAAGTAGGATACCCAAATATTTTACTTCTTTTTTGATTTTGAGAGAGGTACCATTTACTTGGAGTTGCTGGTGTGGTGAGAATGATTTGTTCCTGGTGATCATCAAGACTTCTGGGGTTTTTTTTTAGGTTAATTGAGAGGTTCATTGAATTGAGCGATTTTGAGATATCATTGAAGCAGTTGACTATTACATCATAGTTTGGGTTTATTGTATTGAAAGTTGTGAATAGGGTCATTCCATGTCAAGTGGTCTAGAGCTCCCCGCATGACCATCATGGATTTTGACTAAATTTTATATTTAGAGCCCCCCATGTCTCAAATGAACTTTGGTAGAGTTTTAGGTTCTCTGGTGTTAAACCTGTTGAGATATAGCCGTTTGTTTGATCCCATAGCCTGAACATGTACAATACGATTCAAAATTTCAGCAACTTTGAGACCTAATATTGTTGTTATTTGTTTATAAGAAATGAAACTTAACTACCCTGCACATCTTTTTGCGCTCTTTTTAATGAGGCTAATAATAATCTTTTTTGATTATGGCAGAAATAGACACATTGCACCAAAGTTGGGCAAAGAAATTGGCGGCCTAAAAAAATTAAAAGTTTAACATTGCATAGCTCCTGAAATAAGTAAACAACAAACATGAAATTTGAGGCATAGTATCTCGTGGTACTGTTTGTTTGTTTATAATTTCAAGCTCCTAGCCCTTTTCATTAATTTGCAAATTAAGTGTAAAGTTGATAATTTTTGCAAAAAGGCTAAAAATAGGGTATTTTTAACTCCCTTTTACATAAAAGTATCTTCTAGAAACGTTTTCAAACTACTACCATTAGAAAGAGCATGTTTTAAACTCCCTAAAAAAGTTAATTTGATTGACTAACACTGTCATACAGTGCTCTAAAAAGAGGACCAAAGTCAGCGGACATTGCCATGGCGACAGCGTATATTTCATCATATTATTGTTAATTTTTTGGATCATACTTGTTTTAACATTTTTATGTTGAAAAATTATCAATATTATATTGCGTTGGTCCATGGTGACATTGTCACTACCAGTTCAGGAACATGAACTGGCAACCCCATCGCCATAGAGGTCACGCCTGATAGCTGTGCAATACCAGCCACGGGTGGGTTTCTTAATCTAGGTTCCCAAGCCTTTAATTTGGTTTCTTATTTGAGGTTCCAAAGCCTTCAGTGGGAGTCTAGCTGGTTCCCAAGCCAATGATTGGGCATCTTATCCTAGGTTCCCAAGCCTAAATTGTGTATCTTATTGCTGTTTCCTTTATTGACCAACTTTTTGGGGCCAAAGTCAACAATTGAACTTTTGTTGACCTATTGGATATATCAGTCTTTGCTTTCATTTCTTTAATAAGCTCAGTGTAATCGCTACATAGACTGCATTGTTAACATTGTCAGCCACTCCAGCAGCAGACATTATTTTTTTTTGTTACCACGTTCTGTGTGCGCTCAGTCTTTGGTTTCAAATAGCCAGCTTTGTCTCTACTGCTTATTCTTCGTATTTTTAATGGAGAAGTGCCTAAAGCAGTCAAGCTTTGATCAAGGGTGTCCAAGGCATCTGGATCAAAATCATCCGAAGATGAAGATGCTGTGGCTTCAACCATAGAAGCATATTTTGCTTTGCAGCTGATGCAAATTTTCTGGCCTGGCTTTACATTCATTTTGGTCACTTTTTTCAAGCCCTCAGACATGGCTAAAGTTACTTTTGATAATCCACTTTTAGTGACGTGATTCTGCTTTTCAAAAGGATTGCAACACGACTTTTGGTTCATTTCATATTTGCTGAGATACTGTGCTTGGTGATGCAAGCAGATACTGTCATTGTCTGTAAGGTCAACTTCTGATCGAGTAATGTCTAATTTTTAAGTTTTTTAGAACGTCAATTTTTTTGGCTGACTTTGCTGCAATATATCTACTTCCGACATATTCAAAAAATATTATCATTAGTATCATTAGAGCGCAAAAAGTTGTACAGGATAGTCAAGTTTCATTTTTTATAATAAAATAGCAAAGAAAATATAGGGTCTCAAAGTTGCTGAAATCTCAGACTCGTACTGTACAAAGTCAAGGTATGTGATCAGACAAACGACTATATCTCAAAGTATTCCATGAGAGAATCTAAAACTTTACCAAAGTTAGAGACACATGGTTGTGTACATACAAAATTTCAGCAAAATCCAAGATGGTCGAGCGGGGCACTTTTTATATACTAGACCACTTGACATGGAATGACCCAATAGCATAATGTCATCTGCATAGATTTTGTAGTCCACATTGTGTTTATGTATTATGTCGCAGATTGGTTGGATATAGATGTTGAATAGTAAAGCTGATAATGCAGAACCCTGGGGGACCCCTTGGGTTAGGTTGAATTGATTGGAGAGTATGTTATTGAAATTTATTTGTTGCATGTGGTTGGTTAGGTAGGATTTGAACCATTGAATTATGGTGCCACCTATTCCAAGATGTTTTAGACGGTTTATGAGGATTTTGTGATTTATAGAATCAAATACAGATGTTATGTCCAGGAATATAAGTATGTATGCTTGTTTAGTATTTTCATTTCCTTGGATGATGTTATCTAGTAGTGAGGTTAGGAGGGTTTCTACTCCATGGTACTCCCGGAATCCATATTGATGCAGGTCGAGAGGAGTATTTGTGTCTATGAAGTCCTGAAGTTGTCTCTGCACTAACTTTTCTATTACTTTAGACAGAAATGGCAGACGTGATATAGGTCTGTATGAGCTAGGATTGTGCTTGTCCAGGGAATAACTTCTCAATATTGGATAGATGATGGCCTCTTTTAGAGTGCTAGGCATTAGGCCTTGTGATAGAGATAGATTCACTATTTTCCAGATGTAGGGTAATAGCTCTGTCATGGGTGTTTTAATCCAATTTTCTGGACATGGGTCTTGCAGTGTTGTTGTAGTGTTAATGAAATTAATATATTGACCTATCTTATCAGTGCTAAGCAGTGAGAAGGAGTTCCATATTGAGGTATTAGTTGGGTCAATGAGGGTCATTACTAGATCTTTAGTTGTGCATCTAGATTTGTCATTGTAGTGATTTGCAAATAGTTGAGCATTTATTCCATTGTCAAGGAGTCATCTATACTTGGTTTTTTTATTAGATCTTGAACTATTAAGAATAGTTCTCTAGATCGATTTTGTGACTTCTTTAGTTTGTTTGCATAATTTTTTTTTTAGATCATTGATGTGTATTTGGTATTGCTTTAATGTTTCTATGTATATCCTCAAGTCTGAGTCAGATTTTGTGGTCTTCCATTTTCTCTCCGTTTTCCCCAAAGATATTTTTATTGCTCTGAGGGATTGGGAGTACCATGGCTGTGATATTCTGAGCTTCTTTGGTGTGTTTTTTTGTGGATTGGCGGAAGCTGCATGTAGGGTGTTACTCCAGTCAATTAATGGTGTTCCTTTCCTCCTTTTCTTTTCTGGCAGTCTATGTTTTATTGTACACCGCCCTGATGCATAAGCTTGGGCGGTATATCAAGTATTACGAATAAAGACGAATAAATAAAGTGCTTCAAGATTGTCGCTGTCTTTATTCAGTGCAGGTATGACATCATTCAGGAAGGCTTCCTTATCAATTTTTTTTGAAGTGATGATGGAAATGTTAGCTGATATGTGGTTTGCATATGTTGAAATTGATTGAATTGTATTGAATTGAATTAAATAATGGTCGGACCATGGTACTGGGAGTGTACTTATTGGAGATACATGGTTTCCGATTGCCCATTCTTTTGGCATGAAAATAAGATCCAATATGTTTCCCTTTATGTGTGTAGGAGTATCAATAATTTGGTGAAAACCTAAGTCATCCATTGCTTGGAGGAAGGACATACTAATAGTGGGAGGTAATGATGAAAGATTAAAGTCGCCCAATATGATGTAGTTCTTGCCTATTAGGGGCTTGTTTACAAAGCCGCGGTAGCGGTTTGCGATCGTAATCGGAGCCGCGGCCCCATTGATTTCAATGGGGCCGCGGCTGCGATCGCGATCGCGAACCACTACCGCGGCTTTGTAAACAAGCCCCTTAGTGTCTGTGCATGCAGAAGAAAGAATGCTGTCTAATGAATTAGAATCTGAAGATGGGGGCCTATATAGCAGTGTGATTGTTGATTTTTGGTTTCTATGGATAATATGTCAGTACCTTCTGAGCTTGTTACCGAAGTATATTGTGCTCCTAATGTAGTTTTGCAGATAATTATAACTCCTCCTCCTCCTCCTTTTTTGTTGTGTCTAGCACAGTGGAAAATGTTGTAGTTTGGTGCTTGGAGTTGGTTAAGAATTACTGTGTCGTAGAGCCAAGTTTCTGTTATACAGATAATATTTGGATTTGAGCTCTGAATGAGATTGGTTATTACAGGTATCTTGCTCCTCAATGATCTTGCATTTAGAAGGTACCATTTTAGGGTGGTGGTGCTGTCAGCATTAATGCTTTTTATTATTTGTAGGAAGGTAACAGGGTCTTACGTGGATAATCCGTTGTTTTATGCTGCAAAATGTAGTGTGGAATTTATTTATAACAGCAGTCTCCCTTGATCAGAATTGGTAGGGAAGTATTAGGATGCAATACGCCTGATGCATGTGTGAGTGAGTTTGGTTTGCTATAGTTAGAGTCAGTATCAATATAATCATGGTGATTCGCATCATATTTCCCATGGTGGGGTGTGGACCATGGGGGTGAACTACTTATAGTATCCCAAAGAAACTGTGAGGCAAATCACTTTGTTCTGAAGGTTGGGCGGTAAGGTATAGGATGGAAAACCTCAATGTTATTTCTTCAATAGAAGTAGCGGTGTAAATAGAGAGATATAGATCTGGTTAAAGGTTTATAGAAGATGCTGTTCTTTTATAGTTACCTATTGTTTTGGATGAGGTGTTCATTCTTTGATAGAGGGTAGTTTCTTTATGGGGTTTTATCATTATCTCACCTAAAGTTCCCCGCCTAAGGGCCATGCCAAAGGGCCCTCTGGTGCAGGCCCGCCAGGCGCAGGTGCACCTGGAGGCACTTTAAATTTAAAGTTCTGAGTGGTGATTCCTCTTCAGCCTGATTGGCCTTGGTGGTGGGGAGCAGGGAGGGGCTTACCTGCCTGCTCCCTTCCCCGGCATCTGCTGTTATCCTTCAGTTGGCGGTGTGTGTGGGCCTAATGACTTGAGTATCTGCTCCAGAGGATATTATGCCCCTCTTTGAGTCAGCAACAGCCTTTTTGTTGGACGCTATGGATGATCTCGTCTGCTTGGCAGTTAACGACATTGCTCTGTCAACTGGTGTGATGTTGGATATGGCTCCGCCATTGGGCAGTAGATTTGTCCTCTGAGTCCTGATTGACTCAGCTCACCTTTAAAGGGAGGCTCTTATTTGGAACAGACTTGGAGAAGCTGGTTAAAGAATTGGGCACGTCCAAATCGCACAGCCTCCCAGAAAATAGGCCAAAAGGGGCTTGGAGATGTATGGGCACATCTTCCTCTTTGGTGTATACCCATCTTCCTTGCACACACTATTTGGACTCTTGTGGCTCCTAGGACACCCCAGAAAGTCCTCCTTTTCCTCTTCTTCTGAGTTCTGATCTCAGACAGCCCTATCGTGGACCTCAAGGGTCCCGGGAGTCTAAAACCTCCAGAGATGTCGCCTCCCATTCAGCACAATGATGGCTTTGGGGCCCATTCTGGGACACCCCCAGTGGGCAGCAGGCTCCACCTTTTCTTCCAGGAGTGAGCCCGGATCACTGAGGTTCACTGGTGCCAAGACACCATTCAGCACAGGAATGCAGAGAACCTATGCCTTCATCATCTCTTCTTGTGGTTCTGAGGCCGAGAGTTACAGTTCAGTGTACTCTAGTCAGACTTCTCCATCTATGGGCAGTGGTTTCAGCTTCCCCGGCTGACCAAGGCCAGGGCCCATATTCCATTTACTTTGTGGTGCCAAAGAAAGATTATTCCTTTCAGACAGTCCTCGATCTCAAGGGAGTCAATGCTCACCCTTCATTTCCATATAGAGACCCTGTGGTCAGTGATTCAGGCTTACACCGTAGAGCATTCCTCGTGTCTCTGGACTTAGCTGAGACTTATTTCCATATCCCTAATCAAGAGGATCAACAGGGCTTTCTTCGTTTCACCACTTGTGGCCAATGTTCCCTCTAAGCTGCTCTGGGTCTGCCGCCAACATTCCTGCCGGCGGGGGGAGAGCAGTGTGATTGACGCTCTGCCCCTCCACCCACCGGCGGGAATGCTGGCGGAGGACCCGGCACAGATGAAAGGGAACATTGCGAGGGTGCTGTGGCATGTGTTAGACCCTCTAACACATGCCGCAGCACCCTCACAATGTTCCTTTCATCTGCGCCGGGTCCTCCACCGGCATTCCCACCGGTGGGGGGGGCGGAGCGTCAATTTACTGCACCTCCCCCTGCCGGCAGGTATGTTGGCAGCGGACCCAGCGCAGCTTAGAGGGAACATTGCTCGTGGCTCTCATTTTCAATTCACTGCTTTCCCCTTTGGCCTCTCTACTGCCCCAAGGACATTCTTAAAAATGATGGAGGTGGTGGCTGCTGGGCTGAGATGCCAGTGGATCTGTATACATCCATATCTGGATGACTGGCACATTTGGGCCAGGTTGCAGTCCAAAGCATCTATGGTTTTGGCCTGGGTGGTGCAATTCCTAGAGAGTCTTGGTTGGGTGATAAATTGATGTAAGAGCCACTTTGATACTCGGGTAAGCAGAGTCTTCTTGCCCAAGGAGCGAGTGAAAAAGTTGGCCCAGTTGTCAGCCTTACGATCTCAGCAGGCTCACAGAGTTTATTTATATTTAGTTCATGCCTTTCAAGTAGACATTAAAGGCAAGTTACATTCAAGTACAGTAGTTATATCCCAGAGGGCTTTCAATCTAAGTTTGTACCTGAGGCAGTGGAGGGTTAAGTGGCTTGCCCAAGGCCACAAGCAGTGTCAGTGGGATCTGAACCCTGGTCTTAATGGTTCCAGGCTGCTACCCTAACCACTAGGCTGCTCCTCCTCTTCGTATCTACAGCTTCTCGGATTGATAGCAGCAGCGATTGGCATGGTGCTTTGGGTGCAAGTTCATCTGAGGCTGCTTCAGCGGTCCTTGCTTTATTGGTGATCTCCCAGCTCTCAGGAGTTTGAGCTTGTGCTGCCCCTCCAGCCTGCAGTGGTGGCAACAGCCGCAACACCCGAGGAAGTGTATGCCACTGGATGATCACTTGTGGTCTCTCCTATTGACGGATGCCAGGCTGTGGCTGGGGAGCTCATTATGAGACCTGAACAGCTCAAGGCCATTGGAACAGCCATGAGTCAGCATGACCCATCACCTGCCTCAAGGCAAGGGCCATTTGGTTAGCCCTTTTGCACTTCCGGAGCCTTGTCAAGGGTAAAGTGGTCTAGGTCTACTTGGACAATGCCACGGCAGTGGTGTACATCAGTTTGCAAGGGGGCATGAAGAGTGTTGGAATGGCCCTAGAGCTGACCCTCAACCTGCTAGTTCTGTCAGCACAACACATCCCCAGAGTTGACAACGCAGAGGCAGACTTCCTCAGTCATCACTCTCTCAATCCCAGGGGAGTGGGAACTGAGTCAAATAGACTATCGGCAGATTCTGTACCACTGGGGTTGTTCTGATATGGATCTGATGGTGACTCAATCCAGTCCCAAAGTGGAACACTTCTTCAGTTGCCACAGAGAGACAGGTTGAGGGCAACGATTCCATAATACAACCCTGGCCAAAACGTGGCCTGCTGTATGTGTATGTGTTCCTCCATGACTGCTACTGGATCATGTGCTTCGAGTCATGGAGCGGCATCCAGATTGAGTGATCCTGATAATGCTGGATTTGCCATGGAGGCTGTGGGAGGCTTCTTCAGGGTTTTATTTGCGATTGCCTTCAGCCCAGGGGAGATTATGTCAAAGGCTGGCTGTTCTGAATGACCTAGCTCGCTCTTGCTTATGATTTGGCTCTTGAGAAGCACCACTTTGCATGTAAGGGTTACTCTCTCGCTGTATTTTCCACGCTCCTCAAGGCTAGGAGAGGATTTATCAATCTGGTCTATGCGTGCATCTGGTGTTTATTTGAGCATTAGTGCCGACAGCATCAGACTACACCTGATATATCGGAGTTGCCATCCTTGCTTGCCTTTCTTCAGAAGTGTGGACAAAGGCCTTTCTCTTAGTTCTGTGAAGATTCAGGTGGTAGCCCTTGCTGCTTCAGGGAGTTGGTGGTGGGAGTTGTCCATTGCCTCTCATCCTGATGTTTCCCAGTTTTTCCACAGGGTACAACGTCTGTGTCCCCTCCCCCGTGTTCAGTTGTTCCTCTGTGGAATCTCTGCCTGGTACTCCAGGCCTTGATGTCAGAGTCATTCAAGCCCTTGAAGCGGGCTACGCTTAAAGATCTGACCCTCAAGACTATATCTTTCTGGTTTCAATCTGTTCAGCGAGACATATCTCCAAAATGCAAGCCTTGTCATGCAGGGATCCTTACTTATTCTCAGAAGAGGCTGTGTACATTAATCCTGTTCCTTCCTACTTGCCCAAGGTGGCTTCTACCTTCCATGTGAATCAGGTAGTCTGTTTGCCCTCCTTTTCTATGGAGCAGTGCCAAGGAAGGACAAGTACCTTTGCTTGGTGGATGTCTGGAGACTGCTTTTCTGGAACTTAAAGGTCTATTTGTGCTGTTGTGGGACTATGTAAAGGTGACGAGGCTGCCAAGTCTACTTTGGGGTGCTGAATCAAGGAGACAATTACCTCCACGTATCTGTTGTGGAACTGTCCAGTTCCAGAGAGTTTGTGCACATTCCACTTGGGCGCAAGTGTCCTTATAGGCAGAGCGGAGCTTGGTAGCCCTTTCAGATATTTGTCGGGCAGCAACATGGCATCACTTTCCACTTTTGTCAGGCTTTACTGCTTGGATGTCCATACTTGGGCGGGCACCAAAGGCAGCACACTGCCACGCAAGTAAACAGCAACACAGTACAAAAACATAGGCAGGTTTAGGCTCTCACCAATACTTTATTAATCCACACGTGTAAAAGGGAGACCTGACCCGACACAGGCCGTGTTTCGATAAATTCTTCTTCAGGGGCTGGCTCACCTTATACTAAAAACACATTATAAATAAATTAAAAACACAAGTATAAAAACTTAAATAAACGAAATACATCAAAGTTAAACAACATAAGGAACACGATAAAAAATAAATAAATAACAAGTTTAAAAACATAATACACAAAACTTGTTATTCATGAACCCATAAATATGCACTTATATCAATATGTGTCACACTCAAACGAATAAAACATAAAAATTAATAGGAAATTTAAAAGTTCCCTTTTAAAACTAAAGTGAACACAATGTATATATGAGACATTAACGGCAAATACATAACAATCAAAAGTTGAAAAATAAAACATATTGTAGATGCCAGTCATACCACATAGATAAAACCATAGTTCAAAAGGACATGTCAATGTGGCACGGAGAAATAAAACATGGAGAACAGCAGAGGAGATGGAGAACAAGGAGCAGGAGTGAAACAACTTTACCTGAAAAACCGTAATAGGAGTATGCTAACACAGTTGATATGTTGCACTGAAATTGAAACAACCTTTTGTAACTGAAAAGAAGATGAAAAGAAGCGAGAATGAATGTTTGCATTAAAAAACTAATTTTATCCAAAACATTCATTACTTTCATCAAACTATTAAAAAATCTTAACTTATTTGGAAATGTCACTAGTTAAAAGTATGTCAAACTATCAGGAAAAGCCTTTTGGGTATAGGATACGCGACAATGCTGCAGCCGTTCAAAAATAACCCTCTGTGCACTAACTAAAATCCAAAACATGAACGGAGGGATTTGTATCAGAAAAATTTTTATATGTTTAAAAGGAGGTGGATCCGTACAATTTTGTTTAAAAAAAGTTTAAAGATATATATCTCCTGTCGGATAAAAAACAAAAAACAAAAAACTAAGGGATGGTGTCTTTTAAAAGTTATAAGGATCTGTCTGAACGCGAAATTCAAAAAAGGAGAATTTAATCACCAACGAATTATGGTGAGCATAACCGTAATAAAAATGAGGAACACTATCACGCTAACACTGTTCAAAGGTGACTCTAGGTTTGTAAGCCATAAATTGTTTTTCCAACGCGCCTGTGCCTGATGAGACAATCATAAAATACTCTTTAATCTATTGGCTGCCATGCAACCTGGCGTTTTGGCTATACGGATATTCCATGATGGGATGAGCCAAAATCAAACTAGATAAGTGACTAAATGTTCGACATGCGAATTTATCAGGGGCCACCA
Organism: Ichthyophis bannanicus; assembly: GCA_033557465.1. Taxonomy (NCBI): domain Eukaryota; kingdom Metazoa; phylum Chordata; class Amphibia; order Gymnophiona; family Ichthyophiidae; genus Ichthyophis; species Ichthyophis bannanicus. Next base: position 342,844,209 of record CM066032.1, read on the forward strand.
CAAGACCAAAGCGGGCTTTTAAAAAAACAGTTTCACCATTGTACAAACCATGCTTCACAGGACCGTCGGGCTGAGGACCACCTCTAGGGTACAAAACCGTATCCGCCACTGACAACCACTGCCAAGAACATTTACCACTCAAAAATGTTTCTGGAGTCGTTTGAACTAATGACAAATTTTATCCGTGGCATAGCTATAAAATGTAAATATCATAAAAAACCCTTACATCCTCAGACTGTCGATACTTAGCAACCATAGAAGCAGCATCGATTGCTCAGCGGCACCTTGCTAGATTAAAAAAACGCGCATGCGTGTAGGCTTTTATACCACCAGCAGGCGCGCGAAGGGGAATATGTATATATAAAAAAACTACATTGTCAATCCATTTAACATTAAAATGTACCCCAATCTTTATGAATATTATTCACCCCACAAGGGAATTATAAACTGACATATAATAAAATAACGGAAGCATCACCCGATTTCACAACAGGGACTGCACAACTAGTTAAAAAAGCCAATACAGTCAAACCATATCTGATCACTTTGGTTGTCAGGATCGTTTATAGTCAGGTTACCCTTTATTCCTACAGCGTGTTTTATAAAGTGGATTAATAAAGTATTGGTGAGAGCCTACACCTGCCTACATACTTGGGCGGGGACAGCCTTTGGTTCAGAGGTCTTAAAAGCTGCCGTATCATCTTCCCACATAGTGGAACTGTAGCTTTGGTACATCCCACTTGTCTGGACTGGACTAGCAGGACGATATCGAAAGTGACATTTTACTTACCAGATAATGTCATTTCCTTGAGTCCTGCTAGACCAGTCCAGGATCCGTCCTGGATAACTGCTTGGTCTGCTATTCTCTGCTGGAATATACCCTTCTGACAAGCCTTCTCTTAAAACTGATCCTGTACACAGTTGTTTATTGTTCTGTTGAACATTGTTACCTTCACTAAGGTTGTGTGAGATCTGAGATTCCTTATCATATGCTTTTATATGAACACTGAAGATTCCCTCTAGGGATTCTAGCTGATATGGCATAATGATGGAATAAGAAGCCTCTAGAAGCTTTCTCTGTCTTCACATCTGCTGGTTGAGGGACACAGCCCACTTATTTGGACTGGTCTATCAGAACTCAAGGAAAGGACATTGTTTCAATGTAGTTTCAACATGGCTCCAGACACAGAACCTACGCATCCAACATAAAAAAACAGAGGTCCTTTTCATCACCAGAGACTCCAACTTTACTCCCCCGTCCCACGTCAGTATCAAGGAAGCTGATTTGCAAACTAAAGATGCAATAAAATACCTGGGAGTTACTCTGGACCAACATCTAGACATGAAACGCCACATAAGCAACATAGTCAAAGCCATCTATTTCAAAATCCGCTCTCTCAAACACCTACGCTCCCTGCTGGACCCAGACGATTTCCGAACCATATATCAAGCGCTGATCCTGCCGCATTTTGACTTTGCAAATGCCATCTTACAAGGTCTCCCCCAATCCACACTAACCCCCTTACAGTTGGCCATGAATGCCGCAGCTAGGGTCCTTTACGGAGCATCCAGAAACGACCACGTGACTCCTATTCTCAAACAGCTGCACTGGCTACCGATCCATGGGAGAATCACCTTCAAATCCCTTCTATTAGCATTCAAGGCAATCAAAGGTACTTCATCCTTCTCACTCACGCATCTTATCCACATGGTCCCCCCCAACAGATCCAGAAGAACAACAGCTGTAAACTTGCTAGCAATACCAAAGGCTTCGACAAAGTCCAACACGAAAACCACAAACAGGGCATTCAGTTTTTATGTCCCCAAATGCTGGAACGCTCTACCCCCCGACATTAGGGCCATTACCAATCTATATCAGTTCAGGAAGGCTCTCAAAACCCACCTTTTCCTCCAATACTTCCCAGACAGCAATTGAACTAGATATCCCTCCCAAGAAAGGACCCAATCTAGAAAGGCCCTTACAATTTTTATCTGCAGTGTAGATAGCTTATGTATATAGTTAACCCGGTTATCCAAGTTTGTACTCCTGTTCAATGTAAAACCTGACAATTTGTCGTTATGGTCGTTATGTTATGATGTAAACCGCGCTGATTCTAAATAGCGCGGTATATAAAAAACTGTAATAAATAAATAAATAATCTAGCAAGCAAAAGGTTACTTTTTTCTAACAACTTTGCCACCTTGTTCACACTTTTGCATTCCTGTCGACACTGACTATTAGTGTATCTTGTTTACATGTTCTTTTGATTTCAACTTGTACTGTTCATAGAACTGATCAGCCTCATCCTCTTCTGCATCTGTTTTTGGCGCATACACCTGAATAATACTTGTGTTGATAGACATTCCTCATATACAAATAGATATTAATCGTTCACTGACTGCATTGCATTTCATTTCTTGCAAGCTTTTTCTTAATTATAAATGAAACACCATTTCTTCTTTGTCTTTCATTTCTAGTGTTAGCATACTATGTGACTGTCAGATTTAAAGTGCCTGATGCTAGTCCATTTTAGTTCATTGACACCGAACAGATGAAGTTGTGCACACTCCATTTTGTTCTTCACCTCTTCCAGCTTTCCTTGATTCATGCTTCGTACATCCCATGTCCCAAAATTTAAGACATCTTTGCAGCTTCTGACTCTTATTTCAAGCACAACTCTAGCAACAGTCAAATGTCCTGAGGGCTCTGTTCCAATCACATCATAAATGCTAGTTTACCCTGAAGAGTCTTCAGCTCTTCCCCAGTAGCTCATTGAGTGCCTTCCGACATAAGGGACTTATCTTCCAATTGTATATTGCAGATTGTATTGTTGTGATTACCCAATGGGATTTCTTGGCAACATATGGAAGTAGATTGCCAGGGCTTTCTTCTGCACAGGTAATGCCAGTGTTGCCATTGTCACAGAAATGTAGTTCTCTGTTGCCAACACTATCCCATTTTGCTGCTGCTCTGAAGGCTGGTTTGTCTTAGTCTGGAAACTCAGCTGAGACCTGTCCATCATGAGAGACCCTGCCAGTAGGTAATTTACCAATGGCATAGCTCTCAACATCACTGATACATGCAAGTCCTATTGACATGACATACCACAAGCCAAGCAAGGGGAAAATCTACATAAGGTATCCATTTAACTTATAAGGTGCAATCAAAAAGTATTGAGATTTGTACAATAACACAAGAAGTTTAACACTGACAGTTATTGCACTCAATCTCCTTCAAAGTAGTCCCCTTCCAATAAAACACACTTCCTCCCTCCTTCCTGCTACTGCTGGAAACAATTTTGAAATGCCTCTTTTGTTATGCTGTGAAGCTGCTGTATTGAATTTTGCTTAATGGTCTCCAAGTCCTCGAATCTCCTTTCTTTCAGTGGTAATTTCACTATTGGAAACAAGAAAAAGTCACAAGCAGGGCTGGCCCATTGTGCGAGAATATTATTCGCACAGGGCCCTGAGCTTCAGGGGCCCCATGCCAACAACATCCCACATTAAGTACCAGCAGGCAGGGTGGCTTTAGAGGGAGCTGGAGAGGCCCCGGCTCACCTCTCACAGCTGCCGAAGTGAAGAGCATCTTTTTTCTTCACTTTGGCAGCTGTATGGTAGTTTAGGACGCTGCCACGATGAGTGCTGGGAAACAGGAAGTCCCCTTTGATCTCAACGCGGCAACGTCGTAAACTACAGTACAGCTGACGAAGTGAAGAAAAAAGGCGCTCTTCACTTCGGCAGCTGTTAGAGGTGAGCCAGGGCCTCTCTGGCTCCCTCTAAAGTTTTTTAGACAGTCACAGGGCTCTTCGGGAGAGGGGGCTTGGACTGGAAATGGGTTGAGTGGGGGGGGACTTTGACTGGAAATTGCGGGGGGGGGGGGAGCTAGGACTGGAAATGGGCTGATGGTGGAGCTAAGAAAGAACTGGAAATGGGCTGATGGGGGGCTAGGATTGGAAATGGACTGATGGAGGAGCTAGGATAGGACTGGGAATGGATGGGGAGCTAGGACTGGAAATGGGCTGATGGAGGGGCTAGGATTGGAAATGGACTGATGGAGGAGTTAGGATAGGACTGGAAATGGGCTGATGGGGGACTAGTATTGGAAATGGGCTGTTGGGGGGCTTGGTTTGGAAATGGACTGATGGAGGGGCTAGGACTGGAAATGGGCTCATAGGGCGGCTTGGATTGGAAATAGGCTAATGGAGGGGCTAGGATAGGACTGGATGTGGACTGATGGGGGACTAGGATTGGAAATGGGTTGTTGGGGGGCTTGGATTGGAAATAGACTGATGGAGGGGCTAGGACTGGAAATAGATTCATAGGGCTTGGATTGGAAATAGGCTAAGTGGGGAGAGTTAGGACTGGAAATGATCTGAGTGCTGGGGCTTGGACTAGAAATAGCTGATGGGGTGGGGGGCGGACTGGAAATGGGCTGATGGGGTGCTTGGACTGGAAATTGGGGGGGGGGGAGCTAGGACTGGAAATAGGCTGAGTGGAGGGGGGCTTGGACTGGAAATTGGGGTGGGGAGGAGCTAGGACTGGAAATGGGCTGAGTAGAGGGGAGCTAGGACTGGAAATGGGCTGATGAAGGGGCTAGGATAGGATTGGAAATGGGCTGATGGTGGGGCTAGGATTGGAAATGGACTGCGGGGGAGCTAGGATAGGACTGGAAATGGATGAGAGAGCTAGGACTGGAAATGGGCTGATGGAGGGACTAGGATATAACTGGAAATGGGCTGATGGGGGGCTCGGATTGGAAAGGGCTGATGGGGAGCTTGGATTGGAAACAGGCTGATGGGGTCTAGGATAGTACTGGAAAAGGATGGGGGAGCTAGGACTGGAAATGAGCTGATGGAGGGGCTAGGATAGGACTGGAGATGGGCTGATGGGAGGCTAGGATTGGATATGGGTTGATGGGTGGCTAGGATTGGAAATGGGCTGATGGGGGGCTTGGATTAGAAATGGGCTGAGTGGGGGGAGCTAGGACTGGAAATGAGCTCATAGGGGGGCTTGGATTGGAAATGGGCAGGAGCTGGGACTGGAAATGGGCTGAGAGGGGGGACATGTAATGGAAATAGCTGATGGGAGGGGGCTTGGACTGGAAATGGGCTGAGGGGGGGCTGGGGGGCCTTGGACTGGAAATTGGGGAGGGGGGAAGTAGGACTGGAAATGGGCTGATGGGGCTAGGAAAGGACTGGAAAAGGGCTTATGGGGTTTAGGATTGGAAATGGGCTGATGGAGGAGCTATGATAGGACTGGAAATGGATGGGGGGGGCTAGGACTGGAAATGGGCTGATGGAGGGGCTAGGATAGGACTTGAAATGGGCTGATGGGAGCTAGGGTTGGAAATGGGCTGATGGGGGCTAGGATAGGACTGGAAATGGATGGGGGAGCTAGGACTGTAAATGGGCTGATGGAGGGGCTAGGATAGGACTGGAAATAGGCTGATGGGGGGCTTCGATTGGAAATGGGCTGAGTGTGGAGGGAGCTAGGATTGGAAATGGGCTGATGGAGGTGCTAGGATTGGAAATGGGCTAATGGGGGGCATGGATTGGAAATGAGCTGATGCAGGGACTAGAAGGGAGTGGATGCTGGGTGGGACTGGAACTAGAAGGGAGCAGATGTTGGGGGAGGACTAGAATGGGATAGGGCTGGGAGAGTGAATGGAGAGGGGAAAAATATTTTGTGTGGGAGGAAAGAAAAATCTACGATTGATCAGGTATTGGGAGAGTAAGTGGGGATTGAGGATAGAGGGATAAAATTTGAATGGATGAAAAAGGAATAAAGAAAGAGATGGAGGAATGAGCAAAAGGAGAAAGATCAGTATGTTAAAGCAGATGTAGAGAGAGAATGGAAAAAAAATAGAAGAGAGAAGAAAGGACAAATGGACAGTAGACAATGGAGAGTTAGCAGAAGACAAGAAGGAAACCAGAAGAAAGTGACTGGAGCAATTGCAACTGAAAAATAAAATGCACAAACAACAAAAGGCAGAAAAATACTTTTTTATTTTGAATTTATTAACTGGAATATGTCAGCTCTGGGAAATGTGCATCTTTAATGTCTGCATTTTGTTTAGTAGAAGAGGAAATTAATTTATAGTTTTATTTCTGCAGTGTTGTTGTACATTCCAAGTTTGTCTTTTGGGGTTCTCAGTTTAATTATTGTCTTCCTATTTCTAAATTGTAATCCATTGTTCTTAGTTTGGCGATGGTCTATGCTCTACATGTGTAACCGAGCTGAGGTATTCTGTTTATGTAGTTTCTATTTGACAGTGCCACTTGTTCTCTTTCCCCAGTAGGAGATGTATTGGTATTCTCTGAAATGTATTGGTTTAAAATTTGCAATGCTGCCTTTTGATAGGTAGGGTATGGTGCTTTTGTGAGGCCTTGTAGTACTGTTATGATATGGTGGGTTTGCTATGGTTTCTAAATGGGCAGGCTTTGTAGAACTTCCTAATGTGCCTGGCGGTTGGCCCTGGAGTATAGTAATGTAGAAATCTGGTAGTCTTTCTTTATCCATACACTCATTAAGAGGCATGTTTACTAAAAGTTAGTTTATGTTAACATTATGCAAATATCTATGCAAATGAGGCCCCGCACCGAGTCTCTGCACATGGCCCTGTACCCCCCTTGGGCTGCCCCTGGTCACAGGGTGCGAGGTCAGGTGGGTAGGGAGGCTGACGGACTTGCTCGATTTAGTGTTTGGTCAAGAACTGCTAGACAAGATGCGATGTGTGAGCTGGGGCGTTATTATAATAAAGCAACCATTCACCATTACTATGCAACTCTACAGTAGCCTTTTACGACAAACTACATCTCTCAAACAAGTCTAAACTTGGACGTAGTACTTCTTATTGATGGTTTGACTTTTTGGAGCATACTCATGATGAACAATCCCCTGGTAATCAAAGAAAACTGAGAGCCTTGACATTTCTCCTCACCTGACGGGCTTTTGTTAGGTCTGGGAATTTGGTGTCTTCCATTGTGAGGATTGAGCTTTAGTTTCTGGGTCATAACCATAAACCCATGATTCATTACCAGTAATAATCTTTGTGATGAAATCTGAGCATTTTCAATGCATTCCAACAACTCCATGGCTGCTGACGGTCAATCTTCTTTTTGGTCAGGGGACAGGAGTTTATGCACGAATTTTGTGGACACATGTCTCATCCCCAAATCAACAGTAAGAATGGACTATACCAACCCAAAACTGATGTCCATGTCCTCAGCAAGCTCCCTGATAGTCAATCGATGATTTGAGTGTATTACAGCATGCACTGCTTCAACTTTGTCTTCATTCCTGCTCATGGATGGCCTTCCAGAACGTTCGTCACTGTCAACACTTTGGTGGCCCCAATCATAAACACGAGCACAACTCCTGCATTCATTGCCATGTACTTGCTGTAACATGTCATAAATCTCTTTGCACGAATCTCCAAGTTTCTGGCAGAATTTAATGCAAATTCGCTGTTCAAATTTTCCACTCATCGTAAAGCTAACAAACTGCTTTTGTACGATACCAAACATCATGTGATTAAAAAATCTACAGCTCTACTGCAGCCTAACAGCATCATGGTGTGATGTACTGTTATATAGCTACACAACATAGAAACATAGAAATATGACGACAGAAAAAGACCACATGGCCTATCTAGTCTGTCCTTCCATAACAACTACAACAGTCCCCTTTTTACCTTTAGAGATCCTCTGTGTTTGTCCCATGCTTTTTTGAATTCAGTTACTGTCCTCATCTCTACCACCTTCACTGGGAGACTATTCCACGGATCCACTACTCTTTCCGTAAAGAAATATTTCCGCATATCACTCCTGAATCTATCTCCCTTCACCCTCATCCCATGTCCCCTCGTAGCAGAACTTGCTTTCAATTGAAAGAGGCTCTCTCCCTGAACATTTATGCCACGGAGGTATTTAAACATCTCAATCATATCACCTCTATCCCGTCTTTCCTCTAAGGTATACATATTAAGATCCTTCAGTCTGTCCTCATATGCTTTATAATGAAGACCACTAATCATTTTAGTAGCCACCCTCTGCACCGACTCCATCCTGTTCACAATCTTTTTGAAGGTGCGGTCTCCAGAATTGCACACTATACTCCAAATGAGGTCGCACCAAAGACTTATACAGAGGCATTATCACCTCCTTTTTTCTGCTAGCCATTCCTCTCCGTATGCACCCAAGCATCCTTCTAGCTTTTGCCGTCGCCTTTTCTACCTTTTTAGCTACTTTAAGATCATCAGACACAACCACGCCTAGGTCCCGCTCTTCTTTAGTGGACAAAAGTACTTCACCCCCTATACTATATTACTCCCTTGGATTGCTGCAGCCCAAATGCATGACCTTACATTTTTTAACATTAAATCCCAGCTGCCAAATTCTAGACCATTCTTCAAGCTTAGCTAGATCCCTCCTCATGTTATCTACCCCTTCCTGGGTGTCTACGCTATTGCAGATTTTGGTATCATCCGCAAAGAGGCAAACCTTACCTGAAAGCCCTTCCGCTATATCACTAACAAAGATGTTAAAAAGAATTGGACCAAGGACAGATCCCTGGGGTACACCACTGATAACATCCTTCTCCTCAGAGTGAGCTCCATTTACTTGTACTCTTTGTCGCCTCCCACCCAACCAATTTCTAACCCAAGCAGTAACTGTAGGGTCCATCCCTAGGGTGCTCAGTTTGTTTATAAATTGCTGGTGAGGAACAGTGTCAAAAGCTTTACTGAAATCTAAATACACCACATCTAGGGCTCTCCGTCGGTCCAACTCCCTGGTCACCCAGTCAAAGAAATCAATCAGATTTGTCTGACAAGACCTGCCTCTGGTGAATCCATGTTGCCTCGGATCCTGTAATCCGCTGGACTCCAGAAACCTCACTCTGTTCTCTTTCAGCAGCGTTTCCAATAATTTACTCACCGCCGAAGTTAAACTAACCGGCCTGTAGTTTTCAACCACATCTTTACTTCCGTTTTTGTGTAAAGGCACCACATGAGCCTCTCTCCAGTCCTTTGGCACCACTCCCTACTCCAACGAGGCATTGAAAAGGTCAGTCAGTGGAGCTACTAGAACGTCCCCAAGTTCCCTTAGTATTCTCGGGTGTATCCCATCCGGTCCCATCGCTTTGTATACTTTAAGTTGAGATAGTTTCTCACGAACACAGTCTTTTGAAAATTGTTCAAGATGTCCTTTGCTTCTGTTCCTATTTGTGAGTGTTTTCTGAGGTCCTGCTCCTGGTTCTTCATCTGTGAACACAGAACAAAAATATTTGTTAAGCAATTCCGCTTTATCCTTATCAGCTTCTACATATTCCTCCTCTGCACCCTTGAGTCTGACAATACCACTCTTGCCCTTCCTCTTCTCACTAATATATCTGAAAAATGTCTTATCCCCCCATTTTATTGCATTGGCTATTTCCTCCTCCTTTTGAATCTTTGCCTTCTTGACTACTTTGCTAGCTTCTCTAAGATTTCCAAATACTGATGCCTGTTTTCCTCTCTCTGTGATCTCTTGTATTTCATGAAGGCCTCCCTCTTTTTCTTCACTTTTTCAGCTACTTCTTTCGAAAACCATAGCGGTCTCCTTTTCCTTTTACCTTTATTTACCATTTTAACAAAAAGGTTGGTTGCCCTTAAAATATCCCCTTTCAGTTTTTCCCACTGTTTTTCTACATCCCTCAGCTGTTCCCATCCAACTCCCTGAGGTATTGGCCCATCTTCGCAAAGTTAGTCTTCCTAAAGTCTAAGACCCTCGCCTTTGAATGGATTCTAACAGCCCTAGTCCTAATACTGAACCACACCATCTGGTGATCACTGGATGCAAAATGATCTCCCACTACAACATCAGAAACACTTTCACCATTGGTAAGCACCAAGTCCAGTATGGCCCCTTCACGTGTGGGGTCTGTTACCAATTTCCTGAATAGTTCTCCCTGTAGAGAATCCAGGATCTCCTTACCTCTAGATATTGCAGCAGGAATGTGCCAATCAACATCTGGCATATTGAAATCTCCTATCAGTAGCACTTCCCCTTTCCTAGCAATGCTGCGTATGTCTTCAATTAGCTCTCTGTCCACCTCTTCCTCTTTCTCTTTCCCTCTTTCTAGTTTAACCCACAATGCCTCCTCTCTCCCTTTTAAGCTCTGTAATTCCAAAGCTTTAATAGTAGTTTTTACATATAGTGCCACTCCTCCTCCCCTTCTTCCTACCCTGTCCTTTCTGAATAAAGTATAGCCAGGTATAGTTACATCCCAATCATGGTTTTCTGTGAACCATGTTTCTGTAACTGCCACTGTAAATCCAAGTCAGCCACTCCCACCAAAGCTTCAACATCAGGGATCTTATTTCCCATGCTACGGGCATTTATACACACTGCTTTCCATATGTTACCCCTGTTACCCATTTCCATAAAGGTATTTAATGTATCACCTACCTGGGGGTTTTCACATACCAGGGGGCTTTCTTCACCCATCCCCAACGAATCTAGTTTAAAGCCCTCTTCAGTAAATTAGCCAGTCTACTACTGAAGATGCGTTGACCTTTCTTGGACAGATGGATGCCATCTCTGCTCTGCATCCCTTGGAACAGCATCCCATGGTCTAGGAAACCAAAACGCTCTCGATGACACCATCCACGCAGCCATGCATTCATCTCCAGGATGCGAGCCTCTCTGCCTTGGCCTTTACTCTCAACAGGGAGGATTGAAGAGAACACCACCTGTGCACCTAACTGCTTCACCCTCTGTCCCAGAGCCATGAAGTCACTTTTGATACGTTCCGAGGTATACCTGGCAGTATCATTTGTTCCAACATGGATTAGCAACATTGGGTAAAGTCAGTGGGCTTGATGAGTCTCGGCAAACTCTCCGTAACATCTTGGATTTTGGCACCAGGCAGACAGCATACCTCTCTGGACATCAAGTCTGGTCAGCAGATGGACGCCTCAGTACCCCTCAGAAGAGAGTCTCCAACCACCACTACCCTTCGTTTCCTTGTGGTTACTGATTCTGCAACTTTGGGGTACTTGAGCTCTGGTTCTTCCCTTTCCAGTGATGCTTTCACCTCCTCCACTTCCAGGGCTGCATAATGGTTCTTCAATTCAAGGGCTGGAGAAGTTGGATTGGTGATTTTGCAGGCCCTGGTGACTTGTGTCCAACCATCGACATTCTGTTAGCACCCATCTTCTCCTGTGCTGGAGAGCTTGGTTGCTGCAAGAAGCATCTCATCAATGTACTTCTCACTGTCTTGAATGCTCCTCAGCCTCGCCACCTCCTCTCTGAGTTCCTCCACTTGTTTCCTCAGAGCTTCAGCATGCAGGCACCCTGCACATGGAACTGGTCCTTCAACTGGCATTAGGACCTCTGTCTGGACCGAGGCAGAAGCTGTAACGGGGGCAACAGCTTTAGCAATACGATTTTTCCCAGCCATTGTCTCAATACTTTTTGATCACACCTTGTATCAAGATAACTTTATATTGTGGCAGTCCCACTGACTAATGCCTACTAGTTTTTAGCTGTAAATATATCTACATTTGGATATTCTAAAATTTAGAAGCTTAAATTAGACCTGTGGTTCACTTTCCTAAATTTAGGAGCTCAGTTTAGGTGCTTAATGCTGAAAATCAGTGCTAGCTTCCTAACTTTTTCTCAGCCATAAATTTACCCCCGCCCCATGTAGCTGCCCACTTTTAGTTTCCTAAATTTAGGATTTCAGTTAAACTAAATGCTGAATTTAGGTTCTTAGCCCTAGTAAATTTTCAAAGAAGCCAATTTAGGTTCCTAATTTTCAAAGTTAGGCTTCTAAACCCATTGAAAATTGTCTTTTGTGTCCTGTAGATCTGCTCATGGCTTCTGAATCTTGAAATGAGTAACTATTCCAACCGTAATATCTGAATGAGTACTGCAGAATGCCACCAAAAAATGAAAATGTTTTATACAATTTAAACAAAACTTGACTGGAAAAAATAAATTCAGGTAAGCCTGTGAAATGTAGCACAGTTCATGTTGCTTGTTTTTTTTTCTTTATCACAGGCTGGACAGCATTACATGAAGCTAGTGCCACAGGCTCTTACAAAACAGTTAAGGTGTTGTTAGAAGCAGGGGCTGACGTTAACTGTAAAGGATCTGGACAGATTACAGCAATACATGATGCAGCTCGAGACGGGCATTATGAGGTACATAGTATATTATTATACAGATGCTAAAGCGAAAATACTAAGGGGGTCATTCCGAACCACTTTTAGTGGGGATATACATCCCAGTCTGACGTATAATCCCCGCTAAATGCCCAGCTGCAATTCCTAACACAGAGCTCCTCGAACGAACATTCAAGATATACGGGGAGCTCTGTACTAGGGCAGGAGGAGGCATTCTGGAGGAGGAGCAGGGGTGGGCCAGAGGTATGACCCTGACCCCGGACGTACAGGGCTGATTCCGGTGACGACACTGTACATCTGTCCTGTGTTACTTAGAGGGAGGACTTATTCCACCTCAGAAGTGGAATAAGTCTCCCCTCCCCCCCGACGCCAGCAGCCATTCAGCCCAGGATCACCAGGGGAGGTGAGAGGGGTAGGGAGTTCCCCTTAGCCTGATCCCGACCCCAGAAGGCCTGATCAGGAGTCGGGCGGTGGGGAAAAGAGCACTTTGGTGTTGCATGGACGACTGGGACTCCTGCATGGAGCCACGGTGCCATGGCAGTGGGACCCCACTGTACTGCGGCTCCACGCAGGAGCCCTTGCTGATCTAGCCAGGAAATCTGTGTGACGTCTAGCAGGGTAGAATCGGGACCGCTTTGACCCGGTGAAAAGTGGTATATAAATGCAGTTAAATAAATAAATAAAATAAACATGTCCAGGATGTCCAGGCCCTATGCCCCGATTCTGCTCATGCGGGGCCTTCTAGTCCCCGTGGGAACAGAATCGGGTGCATATCCGGGCTTTCCAGATTTTGGACGTCCAGACGGCCCATACGTGCCCCAATTAAAATTGGCCTCCACATGTCCCTGCTCATCTTATGGTAAATTGAGGATTTCATTTCATTCTCTGTGCTGCAGAATTTGGAAATCAATAGATTGTTTTTTAAAAGTTTATGGATCTGATATTTGAAAGGACATATCTAGGTAACAGCATCTGCTACCTCGATAGTGCTACCAATGCTGAGAGAGATATTCAGTAGCACTATCTTCATAGTGTTGGGACAGTCCGGGGGCGGAGACATGAGTTATCTAGATAGTAAAAAAGCTGTTCAGCAGCAAATATCACCATTGTCTGGATAGTGCTGTCCACTCACTGCAGTATCTGGATGTTCAGCATCAGTCTCTATCCAGATACTGGAGCTGAATATTAAGATTTTTTATCTGCACTGGTTGGTGTTTAAAAAAGCACTGACCATCACAGTTTTAACATCAGCCCGTATATATTTTGTCTATTTATATCCATTTATGGTAGTACCTCCCAAACCTCTGTTGAGGAACCAGAGCGCCACATAAATTTGCATGCTTTCAAACATATTCATTGTGGATAGCCTAAAAATATGATTAGCTGAGGGCTCTCAGGACAGGCTTGGGAACTGCTGCTTTAGGTTGTTCTGTATTGGAAAAGGCAGTTTTCAAAAGAACTTGTCTGGCTAATGAGCTGCAGATTACTTTCATCTTTATGGCCAAATGTACATGCTATGTTTCACAACATGCATCGTTTTCAATGTAACAAAAAATAGTGGGGAAGGTAAAAAATTATAATCTGCAGGGAATTTCTCTTTGGAAATTAGTTGGTCATTTGATTTTTTTGCTTTTGACTGAAATATTTTGGAAAGTGAAGTACATAAAAATATCATAAAATACATAAATTATACATCCTATCTAAAACCATTCCCATGAACATGCAAGTTCCTCACCAGATTTTTAAATTACTGTATTGAGGACAATTTCAAAATAATTTCCACAGTTAAAACAAAATTCTATATGAAGAGATAGACTATTTGAAAATTGCTGATCATCAGTATGGATAACATTAGAACAACATGTGTAATTTTAGCTACATTATTTGGCAGCATTCTGATGGGTAGAGTAAGGTCAAAAGAAACAACAATGCACAGTGAATGGATTTTCAAAATTATGCATATTTTTTTGTTCCAGAAAAAGCAGGTGCAAATCTGTGAGTATGTTTTCCCAAGGCAGTTTCATCTTTTTCTGTTAGATCAACTATAGTCGTTGTGCCGCCAATGTTTTATAGGGCATCTTTTAGTCTGAATTGATGGCTGGTATAATGCTTTCTAGAAGCTATACATCTGTGCATTTGTCAATATCTAGCCAAATGAGTTTAATATCCATGGAGAAAATCCAGTGTCTTAATTTTCAGCTGTTAATGAAAATAAATAAAAAATGCACTTACTTCAGTAGTTTAAATAAAAAGGCAGCACTGTTTCCAGTTAAAAATGCAGATGGGTCTGTCTGTGATCACTACTTCCGTTCACAGCCTCTCTCGGGAGGGGCTGTAGAATGAGATGAATGACAGTAGGCTGGATACTAAATTTGTGAAAAGATAATGATTTTGCAGGGATGGAGAGGGAGAGAGGGGCAGTGGGCCTTACTTGCTTGCTGTTCCCCAAGGTGGAGAATTCTGGCTAAGGAAAAGGACAAAAGAAGAATACCCAAAAAGCTAGGGACACAGCCATTGACCAACAGGGTCAATGGTTGTATCTTGGGGGCATGTTTACTAATCAGCGGTAGCGGCTCTGATATCGCATGGAAGCCGCTACCGCCGATTAGTGAACATACCCCTTGGTGTGAGGTATGACCTTAACAGGTCTCCAGGGACTAGAAAGAATGACTCACATGCAACATTTTACCTATAGACATAAGGTTGCAGGACCAAAACAGGAAACTGCCTACATTGGCTGGCAGCTGTATACAATACATTGAATGTAAATATGCACACACATCTCTGGGGGCACAACACTCCCACCGGTATTGCTAGATACCACTATTATTAAATCTGAGAAACCATCAAATATATTACTGATACTACTATTTATCATTTATAAAGCGCTACAAGGTGTACACAGCGCTGTACAAACACATAAGAAGATAGTCCTTGCTCGAAGAGCTTACAATCTAATTAAGACGGGGGGGGGGGGGCGGCATGGTATGGCTGGGACCTCTGCCTAGGGTAGCAGAAACCCTTGGGCCGGCCCTGTATGAGTATATCAGGGCTGGCAGAAGATTAGCCATGCAGCTGAGTTTTGAATAGATTGATGAGGAGAAAGATAAGACTGAGAGAGTCCAGCATGGACGAGGTTACAGTAGTCAAGGCAGGAGATAACTAAAGAGTGGACAAGAGTTTCAGTTGTGTGTTCAGAGAGGAAGGGGCAAATTTTGCTAATGTTATAGAGAAAGAAACAACAGGTTTTAACAATCTGTTAAATATGTGTGGAGAAGGAGAGAGAGGAGTCAAAGATGATCCCAAGATTAAAGGCTGAGGAAACAGGAAGAAAAAGAGTATTGTCAACAGTGATGGAGAAAGGCGGAAGGTGAGGGGAGGGTTTAGCGGGAAAGGTAAGAAGTTTGGTTTTAGCCTTATTCAATTTCAGACGACTGTAAGACATCCAGGCAGCGATGTCAGATAAACAGGCAAAGATACAAGCTTGAAGTGCAGAAGAAATGACAGGAGAAGATAGGTTTGAGAGTCATCAGCATAAAAATGATACAGAAAGCCATTGGAAGAGATGAGAGCACCAAGGGACTGGGTATAGAGAGAGAAGAGGAGAGGGCCTAGAACAGACCATTGGGATACACCAACTGAAAGAGGGATGGCAGAGAGGAGGAACCACTCAAACACATACTGAAGAAGTGATTGGAGAGATAAGAAGAGAAACAAGACAGTACAGAGTCTCTAAGACCAAGAGAGGATAATGTGTCCAGGAGGAGAGAGTGATCAACAGTATCAAAAGCAGCAGAAAGATCAAGAACAATAAGAACTGAGTAAAGGCCTTTGGAACAAGTCACTTGAGACTTTGGCAAGAACCATTTCATTAGAATGAAAAGGTCGAAAACCAGACTGGAGGGGATCAAGGAGGGCATGAGAGGAGAGAAATTTGAGGCATCAGTGGAGAACTGCATGTTCAAGAAGTTTTGAAAGGAAAAGCAGAAGGGAGATGAGTCAATAATTAGAAGGATCAGTAGGGTTAAGAGAGGGTTTTTTTGAGGAGAGGTGTGATCACAGTATGCTTGAAGGCTAAATGGAAGGTTGCAGTGGAGAGTGAAAGGTTGAGAATATGTGAGATGGAAGGCATGCAAAGTCTATGATACAAATTCAGAGTCTCTCAGTTGTCCAAGGGATTCTCTTCATTCCACAGGATCTGCAGTAAAGCACAGAGTGAACAACAAAGAGAAAAGTCTCTGAATTTTTAAATGTCTGGAACTGACTGCACTCCATAAAGTTCATGTGTCTTCATGAGGCAAAAGGGCACTGCTTCAGCTATGGGTCTGAAGAAGGATTCTGCTGTCCCTTGGTTTGTGGTTCTGACTTCAGTTTTATTGATTAATTGGCCAGTTATTATACTTAAACATCTTTAAGAAGAACAAGGTCGCCTTTGCAAATATTTGGCTAATTGATTGAAACATAGAAACATAGAAAAATGACGACAGAAAAAGACCACATGTCCTATCTAGTCTGCCCTTCCATATCAACAACTACAACAGCCCCCCTTTTTTCCTTTAGAGATCCTCTGAGTTTGTCCCATGCTTTTTTGAATTCAGATACTGTCCTCATCTCTACCACCTCCACTGGGAGACTATTCCACGGATCCACCACTCTTTCCGTAAAGAAATATTTCTGCATATCACTCCTGAATCTATCCCCTTTCACCTTCATCCCATGTCCCCTCGTAGCAGAATTTGCCTTCAATCGAAAGAGGCTCTCCCCCTGTGCATTTATGCCATGCAGGTATTTAAACATCTCAATCATATCACCTCTATCCCGCCTTTCCTATAAGGTGTACATATTAAGATCCTTAAGTCTGTCCTCATATGCTTTATAATGAAGACCACTAACCATTTTAGTAGCCATCCTCTGTACTGACTCCATCCTGTTTATATCCTTTTGAAGGTGCGGTCTCCAGAATTGCAAACTATACTCTAAATGAGGCCACACCAAAGACTTATACAGAGGCACTATCACCTCCTTTTTTCTACTAGCCATTCCTCTCCGTATGCACCCAAGCATCCTCTAGCTTTTGCTGTCACCTTTTCTACCTGTTTAGCTACTTTAAGATCATCAGACACAACCACGCCTAGGTCCCGCTCTTCTTTAGTGGACAAAAGTACTTCACCACCTATACTATCTTGCTCCCTTGGATTGCTGCAGCCCAAATGCATGACCTTACATTTTTTAACATTAAATCCCAGCTGCCAAATTCTAGACCATTCTTCAAGCTTAGCTGGATCCCTCCTCATGTTATCTACACCTTCCTTGGTGTCTATTGCAGATTTTGGTATCATCCGCACAGATGCAAACCTTACCCGACAGCCCTTCCGCTATATCACTAACAAAGATGTTAAAAAGAATCGGACCAAGGACAGATCCCTGGGGCACATCACTGGTAACTTCCTTCTCCTCAGAGTGAGCTCCATTTACCTGTACTCTTTGTCGCCTCCCACTCAACCAATTTCTAACCCAAGCAGACACTTTAGGGCCCATCCCTAGGGTGCTCAGTTTGTTTAGAAGTCGTCTGTGAGGAACGGTGTCAAAGGCTTTACTGAAATCTAAATACACCACATCTAGGGCTCTCCCTCGGTCCAACTCCCTGGTCACCCAGTCAACGAAATCAATCAGATTTGTCTGAAAAGACCTGCCTCTGGTGAATCCATGCTGCCTCGGATCCTGTCAGCTGCTGGACTCCAGAAACCTCATTATTTTCTCTTTCAGCAGTGTTTCCAATAATTTACTCACCACCGAAGTTAAACTAACCAGCCTGTAGTTTTCAACCACATCCTTACTTCCACTTTTGTGTAAAGGCACCGCATGAGCCTCTCTCCAGTCCTTTGGCACCACTCCCGACTCCAACGAGGCATTGAAAAGGTCAGTCAGTGGAGCTGCTAGAATGTCCCCAAGTTCCCCCAGTATTCTAGGGTGTATCCCATCCAGTCCCATCACTTTGTCTACTTTAAGTTGAGCTAGTTTCTCACGAACAGTCTTCTGAAAATTGTTCAAGATGCCCCTCGCTTCTGTTCCTGTTTGCGGGTGTTTTCTGAAGTCCTGGTTCTTCATCTGTGAGCACAGAACAGAAATATCTGTTAAGCAATTCTGTTTTATCCTCATCAGCTTCTACATATTCCTCCCCTTCACCCTTGCGTCTGACAATACCACTTTTGCCCTTTCTCTTCTCACTAATATATCTGAAAAATGTCTTATCCCCCCATTTTATTGCATTGGCTATTTCCTCCTCTTTTTGAATCTTTGCTTTCCTGACTACTTTGCTAGCTTCTCTAAGTTTTTACAAATATAGACACTGGTCTTTCTCTGTGATCTCTTGCATTTCATGAAGGCCTCCTTCTTTTTCTTCACCTTTTCAGCTACTTCTTTCAAAAGCCATAGTGGTCTCCTTTTTCTTTTACCTTTATTTACCATTTTAACAGAAAGGTTGGTTGCCCTTAAAATATCGCCTTTCAGTTTTGCCCACTGTTTTTTTAATCCCCCAGCTGTTCCCATCCCGCTAACAACTCCCTGAGGTAATGGCCCATCTTGGCAAGTTAGATTTCCTAAAGTCTAAGACCCTCACTTTTGAATGGATTCTAACAGCCCTAGTCCTAATACTGAACCACACTATCTGGTGATCACTGGATGCAAAATGATCTCCCACTATAACATCAGAAACACTTTCACTATTGGTAAGCACCAAGTCCAGTATGGCCCCTTCACGTGTGGGGTCTGTTGCCAATTGCCTGAATAGTTCTCCCTGTAGAGAATCCAGGATCTCCTTACTTCTAGATGATACTGCAGCAGGAATGTGCCAATCAACATCTGGCATATTGAAATCCCCTATCAGTAGCTCTTCCCCTTTCCTAGCAATGCTACATGTGTCTTCAATTAACTCTCTGTCCACCTCTTCCTCTTGTGAAGGAGGTCTGTATATCATGCCAATGCAAATAGATTTCTCTTTCCCTCTTTCTCGTTTAACCCACAATGCCTGCTCTCTTCCTTTTAAGCTCTGTAATTCCAAAGCTTTAATATTATTTTTTACATATAGTGCCACTCCTCCTCCCCTTCTTCCTCCCCTGTCCTTTCTGAATAAAGTATAGCCTGGTATAGTTACATGCCAGTCATGGTTTTCTGTGAACCATGTTTCTGTGCCACTAAATCCAAGTCGGCCACTCCCACCAAAGCTTCAACATCAGGGATCTTATTTCCCATGCTACGGGCATTTATACACACTGCTTTCCATATGTTACCCCCTTTACCCATTTCCATAAAGGTATTTAATGTTTCACTTACTTGGGGGCTTTCTTCACCCATTCCCAATGAATCTAGTTTAAAGCCCTCTTCAGTAGATTAGTCAGTCTACTACTGAAGATGTGCCGACCTTTCTTGGACAGATGGACGCCATCTCTGCTCTGCAACCCTTGGAACAGCATCCCATGGTCCAGGAAACGAAAACGCTGTTGATGACACCATCCATGCAACCATGCATTTATCTCCAGGATGCAAGCCTCTCTGCCTTACATAGTAACATAGTAAATGACGGCAGATAAAGACCAGTATGGTCCATCTAGTCTTCCCAGTTTGATGGCAAGAGTAGGCGCACTTGCCGCTCCATACAGGCAACCCCTCCCCATTTCTCTGCTCAGGGGGTGAACCTACCACTCCATGGAGGACACGCCTATTTGTTGAGAAATTAGATGGTTCAGTTTATTTGGATTTTATCCTGTTGCTGTAAAGGGATCCACTGTGTCTGTCCCATGCCATTTTGAATTCTGTCACTGTGTTTGCCCCCACCACTTCCATCAGGAGGGCATTCTAAGCATCCACCACCCTTTCTGTGAAAAAGTATTTCCTGACATTGTCTTTCAATTTACCACCTTGCAGCTTCCTGTTATGCCCTCTAGTTTTACAGCTTCCCCGTCTTTGGAAGAGGTTTGTTTGTTCATTATTTCCCTTTAAGTATTTAAAGGCTGAATCATATCTCCCCTGCCCCTCCTCTCCTCCAAAGTGTACATGTTTAGGTCTTCAAGTCTCTTCTCATAAGTCTTCTGACGCAGGCTCCAAATCATTTTGGTCGCCTTCCTCTGAACAGTTTCCAGTCTTTTTACATCCTTTGAAAGGTATGGTCTCCAAAACTGAACACAGTATTCCAAGTGAGGCCTCACCAATGACTTGTACAGTGGCATACGTACCTCTTCCTTTCTGCTGTTAATTCCTCTTTTTATGCAGCCCAACGTCCTCCTGGCTTTTGCCACCTCCTTGACGCACTGTTTTGCCACCTTGAGATCTTCAGAAATAATCACACCAAGGTCTTTCTCCTGATCCGTGCACACCAATCTCTTGCCCCCTATTGCGTACATTTCCCTTGGATTTCTGCTACCCAAGTGCCTGACTCTGCACTTCTTTGCATTAAATCTTAATTGCCAAGCATTAGACCATTCTTCTAGCTTTTGTAGATCTTTCCTTATGTTAACCACTCCCTCGGGGGAGTCCACTCTGTTGCAAATTTTTGGGTCATCTGCAAAAAGATAGACTTTTCCATTCAGTCCTTCAGCAATATCACTCACAAATACATTGAACAGTGCCGGACCCAGGACCGACCCCTGGGGCACCTTCCCTTCATCTCAGTGAGCTCCATTTACCATCACCTTCTGTCGTCTGTCAGTCAACCAATTTCTGATCCAATTTACCATCTTGGGATCCATTCTCAAGCTACTGAGTTTATTGATAAGCCTCCTATAAGGAACGGTATCAAAGGCTTTGCTGAAATCCAGGTAGATGACATCCATCGCATGCCCCTGATCTAGTTCCCTGGACACCCGGTCAAAGAACTCAATCAGATTTGTTTGGCAAGATCGTCCTTCGGTAAAAACATGTTGCCTCAGGTCTTGCAACCTGTTGGTTTTGAGAAAGTTCACTATTCGCTCTTTCAGGAGCACCTCCATTACTTTTCCCGCCACCGAGGTAAGGCTCACAGGACTGTAGTTTGACACTTCTTCCCTTTCACCACTTTTGTGTAGAGGTACGACATCAGCCATTCTCCAGTCCTGAGTGAAGAAATCTCCATGATCTGACCACAATACCACGGCTCTTTAGGTCTCTGGTCCATCAAGCAGTGAGAAACAGGCAGAGAGTAATACAGAACACAATCACACACACACAAGTGTTACTTTCTTTGAGCTCAGAGGGAAGACAATAAACGGGTTATGAACATGCATAATTCCACGCTTATTGAATTCAAATTCCTCCTCCTAAAAAGCTCCTTTTATTAGCGAAAAAGAGGCAGTAACAGTCATTTATTATAACCATGAAATAACACAAGGTGTCGCCAAAGTTCTTTTTACAGAGTAAGATCTGATTACAGTGTATTAGATGAAATTTATAATTGCAAAAGTTGCAAAAATTATGTTTTGTCAGCAGTGACTGTACAATGAACTATGGTTGCACAGTTCATAGCCTATGTTCTTTATGCTTGCGTTAACACTGTTCCATCTATTTTAAAGACGGTTACACAGAACTCATGATCATGACATCCTATTCTATTTAAGAGGAAGTAGGTGAAAAGTCAAACTTCTAAACACATTCTGTATCAAAAAATTCATCCATCTTCAATTACATATTGGGGATTCTGGTATCCCTTTATCTGTCCATGTCTACAGTCCTCCCTGTGATTCTATAAAGAATCATTACAAAAGAACAGTAGCTGAAACATGTCCAATTCCGGAATAATCTTCTACAATAGGCTTCATTTTGGAGATGTTCTTTCAAAGTCCTAGGCACATCTGGTCCATAGGTGAGCTCCATCTTGTTCATTGGAAGAAATCATTATACAAAATCATGTAACATTGTTTACCTTTGCTTAGCCTCAATAAAAAATGTGTACAGAGAGCAAGACTTTACCAATTATTCTTGTAAGCACTACCTCATCCAGCAGTGGCCAACTGCTTCTCATAGATCTAGCAATAATTCAGAGATTAGTCCCTCATATCATGACACCAGTCATCACTCCAGATTCTTCAGCAGCATCCTTTCTCACCATGGGCTGTGCTATGCACATCTTAGATCAATCTTTTTCAGTGACCGGCCACCCAGGCTTCACTGCTGCACATACATGAGTAGTTCCTCTGGAATCGCTGATCTTTATCAGGAGTCTCCATATCCAGTAGCATTTCATTCACGGTAGTGTTCTTCATCTTCGGCCCATAGGATTCAGTGCATACAATATATAATTTGCAAAAATCCTTCTCTCCACTACAGCATCTCTCTTGATTCCATGCAATTGCAAACAAGCACAATTATTCATCCCTAACGACAGTCTTGAATAGTTGAACAGAATTATATTATCTATTGTTAATTACAATACATCTATAGCTAACACTAAATTATTACATAGCTAACCTGTAACATACTTATTATTTTCATCCACATTCCTAAACTTATTCTGTCTACTTGCCAAATCAAATGTTAGCATGTGGCTTGATAGACACATTGCTTTTTCCTGTCAGGAACACAATTGTACATATTCATATCACTAATTATATTTGTGATGTATTCTCCAGCTTTAACAATATACAAGATATAGTCAATCTGGTTTATTCAAGGGGTAACAAACATTAAAACATAACTAGCAGTTCATGACAAATTAAACTCATTTCAATTGTTTGTCAACAATTATTAGGAAGGCTGTCTTATCTTAGGTGATGATTCAACTCACATTACTTTAAACATTATCACCACGTCCTGCACACACAAACACCCCAGTACCTCACTGGTCTTCTCCGCTTCCACATCCCTACACGTAGTCTTCATTCTCTTCACATTAATTGACTTCACCTCCCCCCACCATCTCATGCACACTTACAGTCTACCCGTCATTCTGCCTTTTTCTTCCTTGGTCCAGCTCTGTGGAACTCTCTTCCCACTCCGCTCCGTCTGGAAGAAAACTACACCACTTTCAGTTCCCTACTTAAATCCCATCTGTTCACCTCAGCATATAACCTCCCAGCTACACCCAGCTGACCTGGTTTATCTATGTTTGCACTTTTCTTTGGGTTTTTTGTTATTTTTTTAAATACTACTTTCCCCACTAATCACAGCAGTTCACATTGCAACTAAAACTTGGTACAGCACATTAAATAGGAACATTGATAACTTGAAATTTTTCTTTGTAAGGCAATGAGGGGGTTTAAGTGACTTATCCAAGGTCACAAGGAGTGCTAGTACTCTAGTCATTAGACTACTTCTCCATTCCATTCTAATTCACATAGACATCTAAGCTCACAAAGTAAGGAACATTTTATATAAGGGTGTGTACATTCATAAACTATAAAACCTTTTTTAACACCAAATTTGAACCAACTTAGAAAATCAATTATCACTTCTTAATAACTTAACACTTTTATCTTTGCTACACTATTCTCAGAACAAAACAGCATAGTAGTATCAGCACATAGAGCTCCTCATGCAAGAAGCCTGAGACAAAATCAGTATTAATCAAGTGAGCAGATAACTCAAGAGCTCTAGAAAGAGCGAACACTCCAGCTAGTTGAGCATTAGCAAATAACAAAGCAGCCGACTGTCACAGAATCAATTCTTTCAATTGCATCAGTTTTCCTTATTCATTGTGCAAAGCAGAACCATCAGTACAGAGTGAGGTCAAACAGTAGCAATCTAGAGCTGAAAGGAAGCTGGGTTTTTTTTATTCCAAGTGTAGAAGACGCAAAAACTTAATGAGAGTCATGTTAAAGTACTAGAAAATCAGTAATTTGGATTGCAAAGACTACTGCTACCAGCCCAGTGACTTACGTCCAATGGAAAATCTCTGAGTGAGAACACAAACAGTAGCAATAGAAGAGGTAGGCATATTAAATCTAACTCAGTGATACTAATTTAAAAATATTCCACTAGCAGCAAGGCATTTGCTTCACACTTGCAATTAATAACATCAGTTCTGCAGAGGTCTTTCATAATAACTAAAACATACACAACATGAGAATTTAAGATCACTCCTCCAATCGACTCCTGCAGATTAGTTTAAAAGAGACTAAGAGAAATATCAGCATTTTTTTCTTCAGACATTTACTCATACACTATCATAGTTGAACTTTCAACATTATACATATATTCGCCATACTGTTTTAATTACTTAATTCACTTGTTTGAAAATAATTGTATCATTCACTTTTTCCCTTTAAGTAAACAAACTTGCTTGACTTAACTTGACTAGCAATTCAATTTTTTTCCAGTTAAGTTACTAACTTCTCTTTCCTTTAAAACACTTAATTTTTTTAAACCTTTATTACATCACACACTTATCAAATATCTAAATATATCAAAGCATGGAAGATCTTCCCGTTCATTCACATCAATTATAACTAGAAATACAAGTTGGAGAATATATCAATCATTTTTTCCCAAAGCATCCAGAGACATAAGAAACACCA
This sequence comes from Ichthyophis bannanicus, assembly GCA_033557465.1. Classification (NCBI taxonomy): domain Eukaryota; kingdom Metazoa; phylum Chordata; class Amphibia; order Gymnophiona; family Ichthyophiidae; genus Ichthyophis; species Ichthyophis bannanicus. Next base: position 342,868,860 of record CM066032.1, read on the forward strand.
AGGAGTAATGTTTCTAATAATAATTTTCAGCATTTGCATTATTACACATAGAATGGAATCAGTAAATAAATTCTTATAACCCAAAATAAGTTCAGATCCAGACCTAAAAAACAAAACTTATTTACTATACATACACAAGTAAAAGGAATAGTTAATCACATTTGGAGTTTTTTTTAAACTTCCCCAATAAGGCTAATGGTTAGTCGAACAAAGAAAATCTTACCACAGTTGCTCAAGACTTTCTTCCTGCTAATATTGCAGTCATGCCAAGCTGTTATCTTGCCGGAAACCTCTAAATTATTACTGCAGTAAGAAACAAAACTTATACTGCACAGCACAATTCCCTAACCACGAAATTAGAGGAAACAAACTTCACACTACAATTATGACATGAAAATTAGTCCTTTAAAACTTTGTTTGATTAATTTCTATTTTACAGTCATACAGCAACGATATAAGATTTTCCCTGTAAGCTTCCGTTTCTTTTATATTTACACTATCCATCCTAAACACTTGATTTTAAATTTTTCAAACACAGAGTCAGTGACTGGTATGAGATTTGCTTCAAAAGCCATTTCATACTGTAACTAACAGTTTCTCCTACTGAATTGTTCCAAGGGGGAACGGCAAACTGTGGTTACTGGCAGTCATCGAATGTTAACATAAGGGCGCTTCACCAAAACATGCGCCTCATTTCACAATTAGGGCTTCCTTTCTCTGCCCTATATCACTCCACTTATCTAACTGAGATCTCTAATTAACCTTACCGACGTTACATTATAATCACAATATACACACAGATATCTGTCAATTCTTTAGTATACTCACACAACCACTGCCTGTGTCCTTGAGACTTGTCTGCTGTTTCCAACTGCTGAAGGAACACAGAGATCCGAGTCATGGCACAAACTGAAGAAAACTCCATGATCTGACCACAATACCACGGCTCTTTAGGTCTCTGGTCCATCAAGCAGTGAGAAACAGGCAGAGAGTAATACAGAACACAATCACACACACACAAGTGTTACTTTCTTTGAGCTCAGAGGGAAGACAATAAACGGGTTATGAACATGCATAATTCCACGCTTATTGAATTCAAATTCCTCCTCCTAAAAAACTCCTTTTATTAGCGAAAAAGAGGAAGTAAGTCATTTATTATAACCATGAAATAACACAAGGTGTCGCCAAAGTTCTTTTTACAGAGTAAGATCTGATTACAGTGTATTAGATGAAATTTATAATTGCAAAAGTTGCAAAAATTATGTTTTGTCAGCAGTGACTGTACAATGAACTATGGTTGCACAGTTCATAGCCCATGTTCTTTATGCTTGCGTTAACACTGTTCCATCTATTTTAAAGACGGTTACACAGAACTCATGATCATGACATCCTATTCTATTTAAGAGGAAGTAGGTGAAAAGTCAAACTTCTAAACACATTCTGTATCAAAAAATTCATCCATCTTCAATTACATATTGGGGATTCTGGTATCCCTTTATCTGTCCATGTCTACACTGAGGAACCTCTCCTGTTTCCAAGGATCTGTTGAAAACATCCTTTAACGGCCCTGCAAGAACCTCTCTGAGCTCTTTCAGTATCCTGGGATGTATCCCATCCGGTCCCATGGCCTTGTCCACTTTCAGTTTTGCAAGTTGCTCTAACACATCATCTTCTGTGAATGGTGTGGTATCTACTTCATTCCCATTTTTATATTTGGGAGTCAGAGGAGGTCCTTCTCCAGGACTTTCTTTAGTAAAAACAGAGCAGAAGTATTTGTTTAGCAATTTCGCTTTTTCAATGTCACTTTCCACGAGTCCGTTCGCAGCACTTCTGAGTCCTGCAATTCCACCTCTGATCTTCTTCCTTTCCCGAATATACCTGAAGAAAGTTTTGTCGCCACACTTAACATCTTTTCCTCTGCCTTTGATTTTGCTATCCTTATTTCTCTTTTTCTCTCTTTACCCGCAACAGGGAGGATTGATTGATCTGCCACTTGCTGCAACTTTACAGGGTTGGAAAGTATTCTAGTTTACAGTGGCTCCAGAAGGTGTTGGTAAGGTTCTGGACCCGGCTCCTTAGCCATTTGTAGAGATCTTTTTCGCTAAAATCTTCTGGTGGAGTTGGAATTGGGGTTGGGCTAGTCTTTTGCATCAGAAGCATACCAGGTGCTGTCAAAAAGTTCCCAAATTCACGCCATTGCATGAGAATGGAATACAGGATAGCAGTGTACTGCCATATGACACTATCTGGCAGCCTTGTGAGTCAATGTACTAAGTGTCACGGTGCTGAGTGGACGTGGGACCGTGTTGCGCTTCTTTGTTTACCACATGTTTCATGACTTTCTCATCACTGAAAATGAATGAGAAACTTGAGCAAGACAAATTCTGTCTTAAAATTGGTAAAAACATTTCTGAAACACAGCAATTGCTTCAGCAGGCATTTGGTGAATGTTCTTTAGGAAAAACACAAATCTGTGAGTGGCACAGAAATTTCAAACTTGGCCAAGAAATGCTTGATGACAGTGAACATTTAGGATTGGCTTCAAGAGGCAGAACCCATGAAAATGTCGAGAAGGTTTGTGACTTAATTCATGAAGATCATCGGAGAACCATTCCAGACATTGCTGAAACACTTGGAATCAGTTATGGCTCAGTTCAGGTGATTCTGTGGGAGCTTGAGAGGCACAAACATCCTGAAATGTGGGCCACTAGGAACTGATCCACCATGACAATGCCCCAGTGCACATGTCCATCAAAGTGCTGCAGTTTTAGGCCCGAAACAACATGGTTGCCATCCCTTACCCTCCCTATTTTCCTAACTTGGCCATCTGTGACCTTTTTCCTCTTCCCTGGAATGAAAATGAAGGTCAAAGGGTGCAGATTTGATACCATTGCAAAGATTTAGGAAGAGACAAGGACTGTGCTGAAGAGTCTGAAGAAAGAGGACTTTCAGAAGCCGTTACAACAATGGCAAGACCACTGGGACCATTGCATCAACTCCCAAGGGGACTACTTTGAGGGGGGATGGTGACCACTAAAATCTCAGGTTATTGTAGCATTTTTTATGGGGCTAGTCTGGGAACCTTTTGATAGCACCTCGTAGATGGCATCAGAATCAACAGTGACTCTGGATCAATGAATACTGGAACCAAAGGTCTTGTGTTGATGATGGTTGATATCTCTGCATGGAAGGTAATTAGGACTTCATGAGTGAATTGAGTTGTTCCAGCTTCGATGAACATAGAATCTAGGATGTGAAGAGTAGTCCCAATTGTGTGTTTGCATGCTCCTCCCATGTGCAGAGCACAAGGAGGGTTGAATACCCACATACATTGTTTTACCATTCAATAGTGGGATTGTTTATTTTCTGTGAGCTAATGTTCTTCTCTTTGCAGGCTCCTATGAAGTTGGACCCACAGTCAGAAGGGATTAGCTTGGTTGGTCCTCAGAATAAAATCTTCTATGAACATTTATGAAGCTTGACATATCCATGGATTCAATAACTTTGATGTAAACAGCATGGATGCTCATACATGTGATCATTGTGGCCCATCACATGCTGTTTGCCCATTCTCTTCTAGTGGGTTGGGACATGACTGATCATGGTCTGAAGAGGGAGGAAGGAGGCCTAGTGGCTAGGACAGGGTACCTCAGGCCAGAGGGCCAGGGGCTCAACTCCCACCTAGGGACAGCAATCTCAGGCTGGAGGTGCTGGGGCTTCTAGTTCTTTACGAGTTGTGAGCATGTAGGGTGAATATTCTTCATATATGCCAAAACGATCATAGAATTTTGATCTGTCACTTTGCTTATCCATGATGGCATACATCTTCACTACCTTTTTAGGTTGCCCTTTAGGATACACCTTGACTAAGCATATCTTAGCACAGGACTTTCCACTATGGTTCCCTCTGCATACAATCATACATTTGGCAGTGATTTCAGGTGCTGATGACTTTGCTTTATCATTCTCATTGCTGTGACTCAAGCCACATGGGTCGAGGCTTCTGAAGAATTAGTTTTTACTTCATCTGAGTGCAAGGCATTGGCATGTCGATCACTGCTGCAGTTTGTACAGTTGATAAGGGTCACTTAACCCTCCATTGCCTCCGAAAAATCTAAGTTATCAATGTCCCTGTTTAATGTACATTGCCAAGTTTAAGTTACAATGTAAACTGCTTTGACTAAAATGATAAAGCATTATAAAACAACTTGTTAAATAAAATAAAATAAAATAAAAATAATTGTTATGCATTCTTTTGCAAGATGGTGTGAAGAACAGTATTTGTAGCAATTTTGTATCTCTGCATTTTGCTATGGGTTTCTCTCTAAACCCATGACATTTCTTTAGGAGGGGGTGAGGTTTCTCGTGCAAAGCATACTGCTTGTCAGGATCTTCTGCTTTATTTATCATGGTCAGAAAGTCAGAAGGTGTAGGTGCTATAGATGACACTTCCATCTTGCGTGTGGATATAGTATTCCTTACGCTGCCATGCTTCTTGGCTGGCTTTTCATCTGGGAAGTGTCTGGACTTTGAACCATCAGACACATCGAGCAAGAGATTGGGGTAATTTTTCCTCACTGCCAACTTCTGAACAAACCTTCAGAATATTACAAGTGAGGAAACTTCTCAATGTTGTCCTCTTTATACCTTGCACTATATTTGGTCTACTTTTTCCATAGATTGTGTGACAGCTTCTTGGTGATTGGTCTTACATTGTGAAGCATGTCCAAAGAGAGGAACACTGAGACATGCAGATCAACCTTGACTGCCTCCAGCTCCAGGAGTAGGTCTCACAGTTCTTGTAGTTTATGATTGTCTTTGTTTTGTATCTTTGGGAAGTTCTTGATCCTCTCTAACTGGGCATTCTCCAGGATCAAGCAGGAAGTCAGTCCTCACATATGGGTGACATCGACGTCGATGGAGCCCCCATGCGGAGCATTTCCCCAGCTTTCTAAGAAAGCCTTTGGGAATACACCCACGCATGCGCGGTCCCCTTCCCGCCCAAAGGTGCCATCTTGCTCAGTCTTTCTTTTTCCATGGAGCCCAACGGACATTAAGTCCGTGTCACCCGGAAAAGTTTGATTTTTTTCTGCGATTTTCGCTCTCTTTTGTGCAGTTCGGCGCCGGTTCCCCTTCCTGCCTGGGTTCGGTACGCCGGTATCGACCCGATCTCTATTTTTTCAGTTTTTGCCCTTCGTGGCACGTGTTCGCGCTCTTTTTCTTTTTCCCTGGAGGGCCGGTCCTTTGACCTTGCGGGGGCCCCTTTTTCCCCGATGGCCTCCAGTGGTTTTAAAAAGTGTGATCGTTGTAAGAAGCTCATGTCTCTTACCGACACACACGACTGCTGCCTGTGTTGCCTCGGGCCAGACCATGATCCCAAGGTCTGTGTCCTGTGTGGGAAGATGTCCACCAAGGCACTCAGAAGCCGGCAGCATCAGAAGGAGAGAATTTTTTCTGACTCTGCCTCCGGACGAGCCCGGACCTCGTCAGAGGCCTCGACGTCTCGGGAATCTGACCCCGAGCTTCGTCGGGGTTCCTCTGAAAGGGGGTCCCCCAGTCGGGAGCATAAGAGGAAGAGGAAGTTTGTGAGGGCGGCGTCAGAGGATACCCCTGGTTCCTTGAGGCCCAGGTCCCAGACCCCTGACCGCCGCCCCGGGCCTTTGGAGTTGGAGAAGCCGCCTAAGGTGTCTCGTGTAGAGCCGGAATCCGTCGAGCACGTAAGTCCTGTTGTCCTCGAGGACTCTCCTCCCAGGGAGCCGACGTCAGGCCCAGCACCGCCGGGGCCCGAGTCGGTGGCTGCTGAGTCTCCTGAGCTTGGACTCAGGCTAACAGCCTTGGAGAGCAGACTGTCTGCCTTCATGGATCAGCAGCGGGTACTGATGGCCAGCTTGACTGGTGCATCTGCCCTGACCACCGGGACATCGACATCTAAGTCGACCCCGGAGACTGAGCCGGTTCTCGAAGCCATGAAGGCCCGAGTTTGGACTCGGTCACAGTATCCCTCGACCTCCCATTCGGGACCGAGGGCATTGACGCCGATGCCCCCGGCGTCGGGGTAGGTGCTGCCGGAGCCCGCACGGTCGGAGCCTCTCGACTCTTCCTCGGATGAGTCTGCGTGGGAGACGGAGGACGAGGAGTCTCCCGATACTTTTCGGATTCGGTGTGTCCCTTCGGATTCACCGCAGTCCGAGCCCCGGAGTAGGTCCCTACCGGAGGACACCCGGTTCTCGGAGTTTGTCAGGGAGATGGCCAAGGCTTTGGCTGTTCCTGTGGATCCCGAGGAGGAGCATCGAGCCGAAGAGCTCGATGCCTTCCAGTATGACTCTCCCCCGAGGGAGGCCTTTACTGTGCCGCTTCCTCCGATGCTGGAATGGCTCCTCTTCCGGATGTGGGAGGCACCAGCCTCGGCGCTGGTTTTGAGCAAGCGGATCGATTCCATGTATCAAGTCCGAAAGAGCCCTGGGTTCCAGAAGGCGCAGCTGCCGCACCATTCTATGGTTGTGGAATCGGCCATGCATCGTCTGAAGAGCCAGAAGATGCATTCCGCGGTACCCCCCGGTAGGGAGGCCCGAAGCCTGGATGCCATCGGCAGAAAGTGCTTCTAGGGCTCGATGCTTGCTTGCCGTGTCCAGTCCTACCAGCTGTACATGGGCATGTACTTGCGGGACCTGGCTAAGGAAATAGCCGGGTTCTCGGCTGGCCTCTCCGGCGAGCCTTTGCAGAGGTTCAAGACCTTGTCTTCAGGGATCCGGGAATGCTCCAAATTCATCTCCCGGGTGGCCTACGATGGCTTCGAGGCTTCGGCCCGAGTAGCGGCGGCCGGCATCAGTGCTCGACGCCAGGCATGGCTACAGTCATCGGACCTCGAGCCATGGGTACAGGACAAGTTGGTCGATGTCCCATGCCGAGGTGAAAACCTCTTCGGCAAGCCCATGGCCAAAAAGGCCACTGAGCTCGAGATCGAGACTCTGACAAGGACAAGGTTGTCCAGGAAAACTTCTGCCCCTTCTCATAAGAAGAAGGACTCGGGGAAAAAGACCTTTTACCTGAGGAAGTCATCTGCCTACAAACCTTTCCCTCACTATCAGGCCTCCCCAGCTCCCCAGCAGGGTCAGCAAGCCAAGGGGCAGGGACATGGGCCCCGTAGGCAGAAAGCCCCCAAGCCTCGAGCTCCTGCTCCTACTCAGCAGGGAAGGGGTTTTTGACTCCCACTGCATAGCCTCTCCGCCTCTGCTGGCCCATCTCAGCACGGGAGGTCGGTTGGCCCTGTTTTCCCACCAGTGGCCACTCATCACGGGAGATGCTTGGGTACTGAGCATAGTCCAGAAGGGCTATCTGCTCCATTTCAATCAGGTACCCCCCTCCTACTTCCCAGGGGAGCCTCCAAGGCCTACTCTGCATCAGGAACTCCTTCTCCAGGAACTGCAAGGTCTTCTTCAAGACAGGGCGGTGAAGCCTGTACCTCCCCACCTGCTGGGGCAGGGCTTCTACTCCAGGTACTTTCTTGTGCCAAAGAGAACTGGAGGTCTCCGGCCCATTCTGGACCTGAGAAATCTAATCAAGTCCTTGGAAAAGGAAAAGTTCAAGATGCTTTATTTATTTATTTAACATTTCTTCTATACCGCGCTATTAAAATCAGCGCGGTGTACATTGAACAAAACATACTGCAATGCATACAGGCAACATTGAGTTTACAAAGAACAGGGAAAAATAACACATGGGATAACCGGGATAACTATGTACAGGTTAACTTTATACTATATACTTTAACTATATACAATATTCTAAACTCGTTTGTATATTGTAAGAGATTTCATGTGGATGGTGCAGGTAAATGGTTATCATGTGGGCTAACCATTTTCTGGTTGTATTAGGGTGCTAAGGCGTCTGGGGTATGTGGGAAGCTTGCTAGATGTGTGGGTGTCCGGGATGACTTCTGGGTAACATTTTGTGAACACCATCTGTTCACAAAATGTTACCCAGAAGTCATCCCGGACACCCACACTCTTGGAACACTGCTTACTCTTGGAACACTGCTGCCCTACCTCCAGCAGGGAGATTGGCTATGCTCCTTAGATCTGAAGGATGCGTACACTCACATCCTCATTCATCCAGACCACAGAAAATACCTAAGGTTCGTGGTAGGAGGGAACCATTTTCAGTACAGGGTACTGCCCTTTGGCCTAACCTCCGTCCCATGGGTCTTCACAAAGTGCCTGGCAGTGGTGGCGGCCTACTTGAGAAACCAGGGTATTTTTGTCTTCCCCTACCTGGACGACTGGCTCATCAGGGGTCAGACTCTCCAGGAGGCCAGGCAAGCCACCCTCCGTACTGTCTCTCTCCTTCAGCAACTAGGCTTTGTCATAAACTTTGTAAAGTCCACTTTGCTCCCCTCCCAGAACCTGGAGTTCATAGGAGCACGGTTAGACTCCCTGCAAGCAAAAGCTTACTTGCCAGAAGACAGAGCGGGAAGGCTGATGGACTTGGCCAGATGGTTTCTAGACAGCCCACTGGTTTCCGCCAGACTCTGTCTAAGGCTCCTAGGCCACATGGCTTTGACAGTGCATGTGACCCCCAATGCCCACCTGAATATGAGGCCTGCACAGTGCTGTCTCAGAACTCAGTGGAGGCAAGCTACAGGAAGCCTCAGAGACAAAGTAAGGGTGTCCAAACCCTTCCTGAACTCCCTGCAGTGGTGGCTACACCACCCCAACCTTCTACAGGGAATTCCTTTTCAGGTACCTGTTTCCACTGTGGTACTCACAACAGATGCCTCCTTGCAGGGCTGGGGTGCAAATTGTCTAGACAAGTGCACACAGGGCCTGTGGTCTCCATGGGAGGCCACGCAACAAATCAATCTGCTGGAACTCCGGGCGATATGCCTAGCCCTCAAAGCCTTCTCTCACACCCTGACCCACCAGTCTGTCTTGGTACAGAAAGACAACCAGGTGGCGATGTTCTATGTGAACAAACAAGGGGGCACGGGGTCCAGGCTCCTGTGTCAGGAGGCACAGGCCCTATGCTCTTTTGCACGTCAACACAATATGCTCCTCAGGGCAGTCTATCTTCCTGGCCACGAAAACTTCCTGGCAGACAGATTGAGCAGGGTTCTGCAACCTCACGAGTGGAAACTGCACCCTTTGGTGGTTCAGAACATTTTCCTGAAATGGGGACTTCCATCCATAGACCTCTTTGCCAGTCCCCTGAACCAGCAGCTGCCACAGTTCTGCTCCAGGCAACTGCATCCCACGAGATTCACAGCGGATGTCTTCCTGATCTCATGGTCCAAGGGCCTTCTGTATGCGTTTCTTCCCACGCCCCTGGTGGCCCGAACCTTATTCAATATTCTAAGAGACAGGGCCTCGGTCATCTTGGTAGCCCCCAGATGGCTGAGGCAGCCCTGGTTCCCGCTGCTGTTACAGATGGCGGTGGACACCCCACTCCCTCTGGAGTTGCAACCCGACCTTCTTTCTCAGGATCAGGGTTCCCTTCTGCACCCCAATCTCAAGACTCTCAATTTGATGGCCTGGAGGCTGCAAGGGTAGTGCTGGCTCCCTGGGTCCTACCTCAGGAAGTGGAAGAGTTGGTCTTGGCCTCTAGGAAGCAATCTACCAGGAAGACCTATGCCCTGAAGTGGAAATGGTTCTCCTTGTGGTGTGCCCAATGCCAGGAGAACCCTTTCTCCTGCCCTTTGCTAGTGGTGCTTCAGTACCTGCTGCACTTGTCTAATCAGGGTCTTAAGTCCAATTCTGTTCGGGTACACCTTTCTGCTCTAGCAGCCCACCACTCACTGGTGGAAGGGCACTTTTTATCGGTTCACCCCTTGGTGTCCCGCTTCCTTAGAGGCTTGCTTTTGCTAAAGCCTCCTTTATGTCCACCAGCCCCTGAGTGGGAGTTGAATGTGGTCTTGCAGCAGCTTACTCGCCCTCCCTTTGAACCGATGGCTACGTGTTATCTCCGCTTCCTTTCCTGGAAGGCTCTTTTCCTAGTGGCACTGACCTCGGCCAGGCGAGTGAGTGAACTTCAAGCCCTGGTCTGTGACAGGCCATACACTCATTTCTACAGGAACCGGGTGGTTTTTAGGACTCATCCTAAGTTCCTCCCGAAGGTAGTCTCCTCTTTCCACCTCATTCAGGAGGTGGTTCTTCCAACATTCTTCCCTAGGCCCCATGCCAGCCGGGCTGAGGAAGTCCTGCATACCCTGGATTGTAAAAGGGCCTTGTCTTTCTACCTTGAGCATACTAGGGGTCATAGAAGGGCTACTCAGCTCTTTGTCTCCTTTGACCCAAACAACTTCTCCATACCTTGTCCATTTGGGTGGCAGACTGTATTGCCTGGGCTTATAGGGCAGCAGACCTTCCCTTGCAGGGTCGAGTCACAGCCCACCGTGTCCGGGCAATGGCTGCATCAGTAGCTCATCTCCATTCTGTACCGCTGAGAGACATCTGCAGGGCTGCAACTTGGTCCTCAAGCCAGACTTTTGCAGCCCATTACTGCCTGGCGAGGGAGTCCCATAGGGACAGTGCTTTTGGTCAGGAAGTACTCCGGAATCTCTTTGAGGTTTAGGCAACTCCTGCCCTCCAGCCCTCTTGTTGGGCTACCGGTGGGATCTGTTCTCAGTAAAATTCTTTCCCTGATGCTGAGGCTTCACAGAGGGAGCTCCAATTTTCAGCCTGGGTTTCTGGTAGCCCAGAGCTAAGGAGTCACCCATATGTGAGGACCGACTTCCTGCTTGGTCCTGGAGAAAGAGTAGTTACTCACCTGTAACAGGTGTTCTCCAGGAGCAGCAGGAATCAGTCCTCACAACCCTCCCTCCTCCCCTGGGAGTTGCAGTTGTATATAGTTCATTTTGTTTTTTTGTGCTGTCTTTTAGCTATGTCACCTGACTGAGCAAGATGGCACCTTTGGGCGGGAAGGGGACCACACATGCGTGGGTGTATTCCCAAAGGCTTTCTTAGAAAGCTGGGGAAATGCTCCGCATGGGGGCTCCATCGACGTCGATGTCACCCATATGTGAGGACTGATTCCTGCTGCTCCTGGGGGACACTTGTTACAGGTGAGTAACTACTCTTTCTCTTTTGCCTCTGGGCTGCTATAACAAGGTTCACTCCTTTTGCTCATCTCAGCCGATCCTGCAGCAGGTTGTTTATGTATGCTGATTTCAGTTTTTTGATACATTCGGAAGATCCGCTCACCAGCAATCTCACCATCAAATTGATTTCCTCCTTTTGAGTAAGGTTTAGATTTGCGATGGTGTCTTTGAAATTGGCCTTCCATGCTCTATAATTTGCAGGATGTTCATCAAACTTTGTGAGCCCCATGTTTATAAGCTTACAGCAAATCATATACTTAGCCAGATCTGATTTGTCCAGTGGCTCAGCTTGAACATCAGGGAGCATTTGTTTGTTGTTGAAGTAAGGTATATCGTGCCACTCAAAGCCCTCTTTAACATCCTTGAATGTCAGCATGGGACGAGGTTGTGCTGGTATGTTTGATTTGAGCAAGGTATATGAGATCTGTGCCTTTGCTGATGGTAACTTCTCAGATTTGTCATGTGCCCACTCTCTATAATTGTTAAACAAGAGTCCAAAAATATAGACTTAAAACTGGGATTCTATTCCATAATATTACTTTATAATAATATCTCAAGGAATCAACCTCCTGGGATTAGGATATGAAAATGAAAAATGCAAAAAACAAAAATAAACAAAAACAAAAAGAATGTAAAGGGCTCAATGGGTGGAAAAGGGCAGAAGAACATCGTCCAAACCATTCCACTCTTACCATCATTGCCCCAAATTACACTCTAAAAAATAAATTTGTTAAATTCATACAATGCTTCATACAATTCAAATTTGTAAAGAGCATACTTAGCTCATTCAGACAAGCAGACTTCTCAAATAGGCTTCATCTTCAAACTTCAAACCAACAGAACAGAAAAATTGAACCGTGGAAATAAACATGCTGAGCCACCATCAATTGAAGAGGCTCAGAATAAGCTGACCACGGCCGTAATTGGTTTCTCCATATAAATAGCTGCATCAGAGCTGTATGCTAAAACACCTAAGAACATAAACAGAATTCTATGAAGAACTCCTTCAATTTTATATAAACTTTAAAACTCCTCAGTAATCATGTAATATAATATAACTCACCCTCAGACACCAGCCAATTTCCTTAGAATAGCGCCAGCATGATAAGCCACCCCCAAACCTTCTGTAAAACCCAGCCCATATTCAAAATATCCAATAAAGAGTGTCCATTCCCAAACAACCAGTCACGAGCATATAAACATGCCCCAATCAAAAATACTAACAGACATTCATTCATAAAAATTCATTCATAAAAAGACCAGACAAGCAAACCACTCTCCATAAAACATCAAAATGTGAGACTGCGACGAAGTGTTCTGCTTTGTCCACGTACCTGAACAATGAGCCAGCTGTACTGCATCCATTAACTTCTGCAGCCATTAACTTCTGCATCCATTAACTTCTGCAGCCATTTTCGGAGGCTCCCCGGTCGGGGTAGAGCACAGGGCAAGAGGCAGTTTCCCGCTCCTGCACTCCAGCCCAATCGGGGTTGTGGGAGGACGCAGCGGATCACTAAAAAAGCGCTGCCGGCAGGAGACAGCCCCCTTTAACTTCTGCAGCCATTTTTGGAGGCTCCCCGGTCGGGGTAGAACACAGGGCGAGAGGCAGTTTCCCGCTCCTGCACTCCAGCCCAATCGGGGTTGTGGGAGGACGCAGCGGATCACTAAAAAAGCGCTGCCGGCAGGAGACAGCCCCCTTTAAATTCTGCAGCCATTTTCGGAGGCTCCCCGGTCGGGGTAGAGCACAGGGCGAGAGGCAGTTTCCCGCTCCTGCACTCCAGCCCAATCGGGGTTGTGGGAGGACGCAGCGGATCACTAAAAAAGTGCTGCCGGCAGGAGACAGCCCCCTTTAACTTCTGCAGCCATTTTCGGAGGCTCCCCGGTCGGGGTAGAGCACAGGGCGAGAGGCAGTTTCCCGCTCCTGCACTCCAGCCCAATCGGGGTTGTGGGAGGACGCAGCGGATCACTAAAAAAGTGCTGCCGGCAGGAGACAGCCCCTTTTAACTTCTGCAGCCATTTTCGGAGGCTCCCCGGTTGGGGTAGAGCACAGGGCGAGAGGCAGTTTCCTGCTCCTGCACTCCAGCCCAATCGGGGTTGTGGGAGGACGCAGCGGATCACTAAAAAAGAGCTGCCGGCAGGAGACAGCCCCCTTTAACTTCTGCAGCCATTTTCAGAGGTTCTCCGATCGGGGTAGAGCACCGGGCGAGAGGCAGTTTCCCGCTCCTGCACTCCAGCCCAATCGGGGTTGTGGGAGGACGCAGCGGATCAATAAAAAAGCGCTGCCAGCAGGAGACAGCCCCCTTTAACTTCTGCAGCCATTTTCGGAGGCTCCCCGGTCGGGGTAGAGCACAGGGCGAGAGGCAGTTTCCCGCTCCTGCACTCCAGCCCAATCGGGGTTGTGGGAGGACGCAGCGGATCACTAAAAAACCGCTGCCGGCAGGAGACAGCCCCCTTTAACTTCTGCAGCCATTTTCGGAGGCTCCCCGGTCGGGGTAGAGCACAGGGCGAGAGGCAGTTTCCCTCTCCTGCACTCCAGCCCAATCGGGGTTGTGGGAGGACGCAGCGGATCAATAAAAAAGCGCTGCCGGCAGGAGACAGCCCCCTTTAACTTCTGCAGCCATTTTCCGAGGCTCCCCGGTCGGGGTAGAGCTCAGGGCGAGAGGCAGTTTCCCGCTCCTGCACTCCAGCCCAATCTGGGTTGTGGGAGGACGCAGCAGATCACTAAAAAAGTGCTGCCTGCAGGAGACAGCCCCCTTTAACTTCTGCAGCCATTTTCGGAGGCTCCCCGGTCAGGGTAGAGTACAGGGCGAGAGGCAGTTTCCCGCTCCTGCACTCCAGCCCAATCGGGGTTGTGGGAGGACGCAGCGGATCACTAAAAAAGTGCTGCCGGCAGGAGACAGCCCTTTTAACTTCTGCAGCCATTTTCGGAGGCTCCCCGGTCGGGGTAGAGCACAGGGCGAGAGGCAGTTTCCCGCTCCTGCACTCCAGCCCAATCGGGGTTGTGGGAGGACGCAGCGGATCACTAAAAAAGCGCTGCCGGCAGGAGACAGCCCCCTTTAACTTCTGCAGCCATTTTCGGAGGCTCCCCGGTTGGGGTAGAGCACAGGGCGAGAGGCAGTTTCCCTCTCCTGCACTCCAGCCCAATCGGGGTTGTGGGAGGACGCAGCGGATCAATAAAAAAGCGCTGCCGGCAGGAGACAGCCCCCTTTAACTTCTGCAGCCATTTTCCGAGGCTCCCCGGTCGGGGTAGAGCTCAGGGCGAGAGGCAGTTTCCCGCTCCTGCACTCCAGCCCAATCTGGGTTGTGGGAGGACGCAGCAGATCACTAAAAAAGTGCTGCCTGCAGGAGACAGCCCCCTTTAACTTCTGCAGCCATTTTCGGAGGCTCCCCGGTCAGGGTAGAGCACAGGGCGAGAGGCAGTTTCCCGCTCCTGCACTCCAGCCCAATCGGGGTTGTGGGAGGACGCAGCGGATCACTAAAAAAGCGCTGCCAGCAGGAGACAGCCCCTTTTAACTTCTGCAGCCATTTTCGGAGGCTCCCTGGTCGGGGTAGAGCACAGGGCGAGAGGCAGTTTCCTGCTCCTGCACTCCAGCCCAATCGGGGTTGTGGGAGGACGCAGCGGATCACTAAAAAAGTGCTGCCGGCAGGAGACAGCCCCCTTTAACTTCTGCAGCCATTTTCGGAGGCTCCCCGGTCGGGGTAGAGCACAGGGCGAGAGGCAGTTTTCCACTCCTGCACTCCAGCCCAATCGGGGTTGTGGGAGGACGCAGCGGATCACTAAAAAAGCGCTGCTGGCAGGAGACAGCCCCCTTTAACTTCTGCAGCCATTTTCGGAGGCTCCCCGGTGAGGGTAGAGCACAGGGCGAGAGGCAGTTTCCCGCTCCTGCACTCCAACCCAATCGGGGTTGTGGGAGGACGCAGCGAATCACTAAAAAAACGCTGCCGGCAAGAGACAGCCCCCTTTAACTTCTGCAGCCATTTTCGGAGGCTCCCCGGTCGGTGTAGAGCACAGGGCGACAGGCAGTTTCCCGCTCCTGCACTCCAGCCCAATCGGGGTTGTGGGAGGACGCAGCAGATCACTAAAAAAGCGCTGCCGGCAGGAGACAGCCTTCTTTAACTTCTGCAGCCATTTTCGGAGGCTCCCCGGTCGGGGTAGAGCACAGGGCGAGATGCAGTTTCCCGCTCCTGCACTCCAGCCCAATCGGGGTTGTGGGAGGACGCAGCGGATCACTAAAAAAGCGCTGCCGGCAGGCGCGCCCGCGCCTTGCGGGCCCGCGCCTGAGGGCCTCGCAAAAGGGCCCTTTGGCGTGGCCCTTAGGCGGGGCACGACAGGCGGGAAGCAAACTGTAACCTAGCGAATAAGCAGCAAAGTACCAGAATCTACAAACAATTCAAAACAGCAGTTATTGCCAAGACCAGCTTTCTACTAAACAGTCTGTGTGTTAGATTACCAATAGCTATAGTATGAAAAGTGCACATGAAATAAGAAACTTGAGCACATAACACTGTCATAATTTTGCCCAAATCACTATTTACCTTAGATATAGTGAATATATCTGGATTTACTGTTGCTAACACACTATCATAATTGTGCTAATAATCACTGATAAGCATATTGCCAGTATTCTCTAATACATCTCCAATGTTGTTAATATTGTAAATATTGCTGATATATTCTCTTTGTTGATAACACATTGCCATTTATTCCTGCTAGCATCCTCTCAAGCAACATTTTGTCTCCACTATTGCTAGTACCTCTCTCATATGTTCACACTGTTGCTCATCTATATACACTGTTGTCAGTACTTCTCCCATTTGGTTACATTGTTGCAAACACTTCTACCAACATTGCTAACATCTTCCTCCTACTATTACTAGTACTCTCCCATCTGTTTCCTACTGTTGTTCATATACTATCAAACTATATCAGTATTTCTCATAATCTACAGCATGGCAAAAATGAAATTTGCACAGTTCATTATACATCTGTTATATGTCATAAGTATTGCTATAAGCCTACTTACCTCTCCTGGAATATGCTACCAACCACAATACCTACCTTATCACCACAATAGAATAGCCTATCTAATTACTGCCCCACAACATATCAATCAAATACACATTAATAACTACAAACCATACTCACACATACATAACCCACCATCAGCTAGGTACACAGATGCACGCATAAGAAGATTAATTAACATACAAACAAAACAGATAACGAAATAAAGAAGCTGAACCCACCCAATCAAGACCTCAAAATAATTCTCATAAATGTAAGATCTGTTAGGAACAAAATCCCAATCATCATAGATCTCATCACTGACGAGAACCCAGACTACCTTTGCCTAAAAGAGACTTGGCTAAGCAACTCTGATACAGTCTTAGCTAACCAATTAAAAATAAAAGGATATACCCTATTCATCTGTAACCGCAATCAAAGAAAAGGTGGTGGAGTCCTAATACTGGCAAAATCAAGTTTGAATTGTTCCAACTCCATTAGTGAAACTAACGAAAATACAGATATACTAATAATTAGAAGGCCGCAGGGGCGCGTCCCCGGGGCCGCCACTAACCGGGGGGGGCGGCAAGCTGCTTTAGCCCGCGGGATCCGGCGGCGCGCATAGCGAGGGGAGGCCGCGCCGTCTGGCGAGCTCATTGGCTCCCGCGGGGTGTTTTCAAATGCGCGGGAGCCAATGGGTGCCGAGGACGGCGGGCCGCGGAGGGGGGGAGGTGCGGGGACTCGGCGCGGCTCCGGCCTTTCTGTTGGTGGGCTGGAGGCGACGGACGTGTTTTTCTTCTGCGCGCCGGCGGCCGGAGCCATCCTTAGTGCCTGGAGTGCTGGACCTGAGGCACGGCGGCGGCGGCGGGTCGGAGCGGCGGCGTGCGGGTGGCGGTTCCTCTCCCGGCCGTGGGGTTTTCCTCCGGGCTAAGGTGACAGGCCCGGAAATTGCCAGGCAAGTGGTCCGGTTTTGGACAGGGGTTGGTTGATTGCGGGGTGCAGGGCTAACACAAAAAAAAAAAAAAAAACGAACGAAAGCAGGGAGCTGTGCAGACGGTTTCCCTAGCTGCCTCTTGCTAGTGCTGCCTATTGCGAGTGCTGGGCATGTCGCCAACAGGAAAGAAGGGGGGACCCAAGCCTGGGAGGAGGTCTGGCCAGGCTTCCCCGAGTCAGCCTGGAGCCTGTGGGACAGCTGCTACAAGGCCCGAGAGGCAGCGGGCGTGCAAAAAGAAAGGAGGGGCTGGGTCGGGTGTGGAGCCACAGGAGCCACCTTCTTCAATTACTCGGGGGCGGGAGGCCCGGGGCAGGGCTCCTAGCCGGAGCAGAGCTTCCCAGCGGGGCTCTGGCTCTTTAACGGGTACGGGGCGTGACCGGCAAGCGCAAGGTGTGGGTCCGGTTGCCCGGGGGGGGCGGGGTGGTCGGGGTAGGTCTAGGGGGGCAGTGAGAGGTGCACCAGGAGTCCGTGGGGCTCCCGGGGGGGATGGGGCCAACCAGCAGGGAGGCGATACTTCTTGTGGGCCAGCTAGGCTGGGGAGTGTCTCGGCCAGTGCAGGTGGGGTTTCCCTGCCTGCTTGGGAGCACTGGCAGAGCGGGGGACAAGGCTCTTCTAGTGCAGAGTGGCTAGGGGCGTGGCAGCCACCATGGGCGTTGCCGGGTGTTCCTTCGGCGTTTTCTGTTTTTTCTCCGCAGGTACCTGCTGGATGGCACTACGGGGGACACCCGTGGATGATGGCTGCTGGACAGGCAGACGACAGGCCGGTGGTTGCTGGCGGTAGTCCCTTGCCTAGTGGGGCAGGTGGTGGAGCGGCTGCAGCGGATGCATCGCAACGGGAGTCCGGAGTTCCTGCTGCGACAGTCGCCTCAGCGGCAGGTGAGTTGGATGCGGGCACAACGCCGGATGTTGTTGTCGAGGTAGCGCCCATCGCTAGTCGGGCGAAGGGGATTGATGCTCCGTCGGGCGAAAAGGGTCGGAAGCGGTCGAGGAAGAGGGGGCGGCATTTGTGTCGTCGTCATCGACGTTCGGAATCCTCCTCGTCATCAACTTCAGATTTTTCATCCAGTTCTCTTTCGGACGGTGGCGGTCGAGGGTGCGGGGACAAGGGGGAGTCAGATAGGGCTGTGCAAGTGGGAGCGTCTCCTTCCGTGGTGGCTTTCTCAGAGTTATGGGAGGGCGTGCCAAAGCATCTGCGGAGAAGAATTGTTAAGCGTCGTTACTTGGATATATTCCGTTTGCTTGAGGGTCGTAAACGGTCGGGGGATAGTCGGAGGAAGCGTAAGGAGGATGAGAAGGCAGGCAGGGTTCGGAGGGTGGCGCGGAATGTGGTCAATTGGACGCGGGCCTTTCTGCGATTAGCTAGTGTGTGGGGTAATGTGCATCCGGACCAGTATGGGATGCTTCTGGCGTATGCGGATTCCATCTTAGAGGCGTCGCAGACTCACGAAGGTTGGGCTTTGCTCAACTATGATGAGAAGTTCCGGGATAAGATGGAGGAGAATCAGCTGCTGTCCTGGGGAACGCAAGACATTAATCTGTGGCTGACGCAGATGGCGATCAGACCTAGTGGGGGGAGTGCAGGCCGCGGTGGACTGTCGGGTGCTATGAAGGTGGATCGGCCCTTTCGATCCGGCGTGCCCCCTGCTTTGCAGAGACTCCAGGGGGGGGGAGTGCAGGTGACTTGTGCTGGCGGTTCAATAAGTCTTCCTGCCCCTTTCCGGACTGCAAATTCCGGCACGCATGCACCCTCTGTAATGGAAGCCACTCAGCACTTAAATGTGTTAAAAAGAGTGGTGGAGGGGCCGCCCCCCTCCCTCCCCGATAGTAGCAGCTTGGTGAGTCTGGCTCCCACTCCGATTGAGATTAATGTTCTGGGTCCTTGGCTTCGGCGCTATCCTCGGAGGCGCGTAAGCCGTAGTTTGGAGTATGGCTTTCGGGAGGGGTTCCCTATACCAGTGGTAGGCAATGTGAGGGTAGCCAGGGCTCGGAATTCACCGTCGGTCCGGCGTTTCGCGCCTTTCGTCAGGGATAAGTTGGCATCGGAGATTGTTCTGGGTAGGGTAGCGGGTCCGTTCGACCAGCTGCCGTTTGCTGACCTTGTGCTATCTCCACTGGGTATTATTCCAAAGAAGGAGCCGGGTAAGTATCGCTTGATTCATAATCTGTCCTTTCCCATTGGTTCCTCGGTTAATGATCACATTCCTAAGGACTTGTGTGCGGTACGCTATGCATCTTTTGATGATGCAGTCGACCTGGTGAGAGCCTGCGGGTCTGGGTGCTTGTTGGCAAAAGTGGATATTGAATCCACCTTCCGGTTGTTGCCAGTTCATCCGTCGTCCTTTCCTTTGCTGGGGTTTTCCTGGGAAGGGAAATATTATTTCGACAAATGCATGCCGATGGGCTGTTCGGTTTCCTGTGCGTATTTCGAACAGTTTAGTTCCTTTTTGCATTGGGCGTTTGTCGACTGGATGGGGTGTGGGGCGGTCGTTCATTACCTGGACGATTTTTTGTTTGTCGGGCCGGCGGCTACTGGACAGTGTAAGGCGTTGTTGGACGGTTTTGTTCAACTAGCTCAGCTTTGGGGGGTTCCCCTAGCGTCTGGTAAGACGGAGGGCCCGGCGACTATCCTTACCTTTTTGGGCGTGGAATTGGACTCAGTGGCGCGACTTGCCCAGGGAAAAAGTTGTCAAGCTGCGTGTGTTGGTGGCCAACGCGTTGGTTTCCCGCAAGCTAACGTTGCGTGAGATGCAGTCCTTGGTTGGTTCGCTTAACTTTGCTTGCAGGGTTATTCCCATGGGGAGGGTCTTCTTGCGTCGGCTCGCTGGGGCCACTACGGGTGTGGAAAAGCCCCATCACCGCATTAGAATGTCTCATAGCCTCCGGGCAGATCTCAGGATCTGGGACGCATTTTTAAGTACGTTCAATGGGACCACGGTGTTACGGGACCAGGAGGTGACTTCTGCTGATCTGCAATTGTTTACTGATGCGGCTGGGGGAGCGGGCCTTGGAATTTATTTTGGAGGCTCTTGGTGTGCGGCGGGGTGGCCGCAGTCCTGGAGAGATAGTGGCCTTACGGATAACATTACCTTTCTTGAGTTGTTCCCCATTCTCGTGGTCATGTCAGTATGGCCTAGCCGGCTTCGCAATCGGAGAATTCTGTGGTGGTGCGACAATGACGCCGTGGTGTCCGTGGTCAATCGCTATTCCCCCAAATGTAGGCCCGTCGCTAACTTGATGCACCAGGTTATTTTCACCTGTTTACAGTTGAATTTAGTGATTAGGGCTCGGCACATTCCGGGTAGTCATAACACCATTGCTGATGCTCTTTCCCGTTTCAAGTGGGAGCAGTTTCGCGCCTTGGCGCCCGATGCGGACGAGGAGGGCGCAGCAGTCCCGGAGCACCTCTGGCGCATTGGCCTAGTGACCTGATGGAGCTGCTTCGCCAGTCAGTCTCTCCGGCAACCTGGGTTGCTTATCAGCGCGGCTACAGCTGTGTCGTATCCTTTCTGGTACTTCATGGGTGGCAAGAGGGTCCGGCCTCTGATCAGCTGTTGGGTCAGTATGTGCTGGAGTCCAAGTCGGCGGGCTTGTCGCGTGCTACCGTGCGGCGGCATCTAGCGGGGTTTTCCTTTTTTTGCCCGCGCTCTCGGGTGGGGGCCGCGGGGGGGGGCTTTTTGACGCGTATGCTGCTGCGTGGTTGGGAGCGGTCCTGCCCTGCTTTGGGGGATTGGCGGCGCCCTATCACGCATGATGTGTTGCGGCGATTATGCGATGCTTTGCCTCATGTGGTTTCCTCCCACTATGAAGGGGCGCTGTTCCGCGCGGTTTTTTCCGTAGCATTTTTCGGAGCTTTTCGGGTCGGTGAGTTGGTGGCGGAATCGGGAAGGACTTGCGCTGGGAGGGAGTTTCAGCTTCATCAGGTGCAATTCCGTGGGGGCGGGGTTCGTATCCGCCTTGCCCGTTCTAAGACGGATCAAGCGGGGCGGGGGGCATGGGTAGAGTTGTCAGCGGTGCCTGGCTCCCCTTCGTGTCCGGTGGCGTTATTGCAGGCATACCTACTGGTGCGTCCGGATATCGGAGGTAGCTTGTTTATTCATCGGGATGCGCGGGTTCTCACCCGCTTCCAGTTTGCGGCGGTGTTGCGTCTGGCGTTACGGCGCGTAGGCGAGGACCCCGCGGCGTTTGCCCCACACTCCTTCCGGATTGGGGCGGCGACCAGCGCGGCTGCTGCTGGCCTGTCGGATCCGGAGATCCAACGGATCGGGAGATGGCGATCGCGGGCGTTCCATAGCTATGTGCGTCTTTAGGGTTGGGGGGGGGGGTATGACTAACTATTTTGTTATTCTTTCTTTGCAGGGCAAAGCCTGGGATCGTGTTGCTGTTGGGTGATTGGCCACTCCTTTGTGTTCTGGGCTGGTCGGCGAGCAGCGACACGGCCGATGGGGCTGCATTTGGGACTTTTGGAGCTTGCAGTAACCGTCTCATGGCTGGGCGAGCGCGGGCTTCGGTGGTTCCAGCTATTGCCTTTGCTGCGGCATCACCAGCGTTCCCGATGTGCACCGGACATTTTACTGATACACTTGGGTGGCAATGATTTGGTTTCCTGGACTTGCCGACAGTTGATTCGGGCAGTCAAAAAGGACTTGGGGGTGGTGTTCAGGATGTTTCCGGGAGTGCTAGTGTTGTGGTCTGATATCATTCCAAGGCCGTCCTGTTGGGCTCAGCGACGGTGGTCCCGGGGTGTGGCGAAGATTAACCGTCAAATTGGCAAATGGGTGGGGGACAAAGGGGGCTGTCAAATTCTACACCCTTGGGTGGAAGTGGGGTGCTCGGGCCTTTACCGGCCTGATGGCGTGCACTTGTCCCCAATAGGGTTGGATTTACTTCTCAATGATTGGCAGGAGGCCTTGGAAGATATTAGATTAAGGGCCCGGGCTGGTCGCAGCTTACCTTTGGGGGGCGGCTCTGGTCGTGGCTGACCTGAGCCGGTGGCGGGATCCCGGAGGTTTCCGGGGTCCGGAGCCGGAGGCAAGCAGGAGGGCGGGGGTAGGGTACCCCCGACCCGGTTAATCCCTCAGGTTTTTGCTAATGATATGGCGAAGCCGGAAGAGGGAGGGCGTGGATAAGCAATTGGGCTTGTGCCCGAGGGGGAAGCGGAAGCAGCGTCACCTTGCTCCTAACGTGGCGGGTGAGGGCTCGCTCTGCTTGGCGGGGGTGGGGGTGGGGAGATTTATGATGTTTTGTATTTGTATTAGATGGTTTGTTAAAAGGTTATTAAAGCTGCGACCAGTTTGAAACCCAAAAATGTTGTCATGTGATTGTTAACAGGTATTGGGTGGAAGGAAAATGGGGGTGGTAGGAGGGGCGGAGGGCAGCGTGTACGCCGTACCCGGTTATTAGAAGGCCACAGGGGCGCGTCCCCGGGGCCGCCACTAACCGGGGGGGCGGCAAGCTGCTTTAGCCCGCGGGATCCGGCGGCGCGCATAGCGAGGGGAGGCCGCGCCGTCTGGCGAGCTCATTGGCTCCCGCGGGGTGTTTTCAAATGCGCGGGAGCCAATGGGTGCCGAGGACGGCGGGCCGCGGAGGGGGGGAGGTGCGGGGACTCGGCGCGGCTCCGGCCTTTCTGTTGGTGGGCTGGAGGCGACGGACGTCCCGCCCTCCCTCCCTTTACAAGGACGTGGGGGCGGGGGTATGGGTTGTTGCAGCTTGGGGGGGGAGATTGGCGGGATCCCGGAGGTTTCCGGGGTCCGGAGCCGGAGGCAAGCAGGAGGGCGGGGGTAGGGTACCCCCGACCCGGTTAATCCCTCAGGTTTTGCTAATGATATGGCGAAGCCGGAAGAGGGAGGGCGTGGATAAGCAATTGGGCTTGTGCCCGAGGGGGAAGCGGAAGCAGCGTCACCTTGCTCCTAACGTGGCGGGTGAGGGCTCGCTCTGCTTGGCGGGGGTGGGGGTGGGGAGATTTATGATGTTTTGTATTTGTATTAGATGGTTTGTTAAAAGGTTATTAAAGCTGCGACCAGTTTGAAACCCAAAAATGTTGTCATGTGATTGTTAACAGGTATTGGGTGGAAGGAAAATGGGGGTGGTAGGAGGGGCGGAGGGCAGCGTGTACGCCGTACCCGGTTATAGAAAACAGGAACTTAGCAATCTGCCTCTTTTATAGACCACCTGCATCAGAAACCCAAAATATAACATCTATATTAGAAACAGCATGCAAAGCATCCACAAACAAACCTCACATCATCCTGGGTGATTTTAATTTAGCTACCTGCAATAATAACCAATCCTCAATTGTTCTAGAATCTATGGAAGATATGGGCTTTCAGCAAATTATTAATCAACCTACTCATAATAAAGGAAATACGCTGGATTTAGTATTTCTTCCTTTGACCTTTACTATAACACATGAATATACTCCTCCTACAATATCACAAATCCCATGGTCTGACCACTTTATAATAAATTTCTCCATTAATATACCATCTACTACCTCTACTCATCAACCTAAAAATCACAACGGACCCAAATTTAGACCTTTTTCACCTGAAGAATTTCTCAACTCAATCATTCCACAATTACCTACAGACATAAATAACCTTGATGAAGCTACAACCATTTGGAATACAATCATAAAAGCAGCATCTAAACCGTTACACAATACACCAAAAAAATACCAGGTTAGATCTTCAGAAAAATGGTACACAACCGAACTAGCACTCATCAAAAAAAAACCTTCGCAAAATTGAAAAAGAATGGCGAAAAACAAAAACACCTGAACTACGAGACTTATACTTTACAAATCTCAACACCTACAGGTCAGCAACAAACAATGCCAAAAAACAATACCATGCGAAGATCCTAAATAAAGCCATTAATCGGCCTAGAGAACTGTTCGAAATAATAAAAACTTTATCTAAAGCCCCCATAGATAATCACCAATCAGCCTTAATTAACATACAAGATTTGGCAGACTATTTTGCTAGCAAACTTAAATTATCTATGATACCTACACCCTTCAATACCACCCCATCCTCTAATAATCACACCTGGAATACTTTCCAACCAATAGATAAGAAACAGCTACTCAATATAATATCGAAAATCAATACAACCACATCCATACTTGATCCCTGTCCAGTTCTCTGGATCAAACAAACTAAACAGGAACTAGCACCCTTTATCCTAAATATAGTGAATCAATCTCTTCTGCAAGGGGTATTACCTAAAGAACTAAAACTATCCACAATCCGCCCTATATTAAAAAACAAAACACTAGATATAAATGACCCATCATCCTATCGTCCAATTGCTAGCATCCCTTTCCTAACAAAAATCATAGAAAAAGCTGTACAATTACAGCTACAAGACCATATAGATACTTTTGCCCCTCTTGATGAACACCAATACGGTTTTCGCCCTTTTCATGGTGTCGAAACCCTGCTCATCGCTCTTCTTGACACTCTTAAAAAAGGTTTGGACAATTCAAAACAAGCATTCATTTTAGTTTTCCTAGACATATCAGCTGCATTTGACAGCATTTATCACAACATACTTATTTCAAGACTTAAACAAATAGGATTACTGAAAACTACTTTAGACTGGTTTAAATCATACATATCCGATCGTTCACAATATGTTCAACTTAACCAATCATCGTCGTCCCCTTTCCCACAAGAACAAGGTATACCCCAAGGCTCTGCACTATCTGCTTTACTATTTAACATATACCTCCAGCCAATATGTACCATATTCAAAAAATACAAGATAAACTATCATATATATGCAGACGACATTATGCTATTCTCTGAGTTTAGCATAATTAACCCAAATCATAACAAGCTAATAAACTGTCTTATAGAAGCTGAAGAATGGCTTCGATCAAACAACTTATCTATTAATCTCAGAAAAACAGAGGTACTAATAGCAACAAAAAACATGAAATACACTCCCCCATCTGACATTAAAATCCTGAATGTGACTCTTCCAATCAAAGAAGAAATTAAATATTTAGGTGTTATCATTGACAAAACCCTTAGTTTTACAACACACATCAGAAAACTAACAAAAACAATCTACTACAAACTGCGCTCTATACAACAATTAAGACCACTATTACAAGACGAAGACTTTAGAACCGTTACACAAGCATTGGTCATACCACATTTTGATTTTTGTAATAGCATACTTCATGGTATAACTAAGAAGAACATCAAAATCCTGCAAATGGCCCAAAATGTAACAGCAAGAGTTATATTCAAAGCCAAACTATCTGATCATATTACTCCTATTCTATACACACTACACTGGTTACCCATTTTCAGTAGGATACAATACAAAATAATATTAACCACTTTTAAATTAATTAATAATATTGCCCCATCATACTTAACTACTCTTCTTAACAGCCCAATCGAAAATAGGATAAGACGGAGAAAAAACCTTAACACACTAGCAGTCCCAGAACTAATAAGGAAAACAAAACATTCAACTAGTAACAGTGCCTTTTCGATTGTTGCTTCAGTATTGTGGAACAACCTTCCAAACCAACTAAGAGAAACTAAAGATCTGCTAACATTCAGAAAAGATCTAAAAACCCATCTATTCAGCCAACACTACAACAATGGAGAAACATTTGTAGTTTCCCAACCACCATAATCGATTTTATTTACCTGATCCAAATGTATATCTACAACATGAACAACGTCATCCTCAAACAATAATTAACTTAATACTGTTTCTTCCCACCTATAAATAAAATCAAAGTAACCTTTGATATCTGTTATACAGTTTAAATGTATTATACAGTTTAAATGTACTATAGTTCAATAATTGTTGCTGTTATATTGTAATATATTAATGTTACACAATTTTAATGTAATATAGTTTAATAGTTTAATAATGTTTCTGTTATATTGTAATACATTAATCTGTTCCATTCAATTCATGTTATAATGTAATATAGTTTATAATGTTCTATGTATCTGTTTTGACTTTTGTTGTAATGTAAACCGCTGCTGATCCTTGGAAGCAGCGGTATATAAAAGCTGTTCAAATAAATAAATAAATAAATAAATAAGCATGCGATTGTGTAGTGTAATGGCTATTAATGCCCATGGCATGGTGTGTGTCAGCCTAGTTTGCCACAGGCCCAATGTCTGGTGGGGAGGATGACTGTATTTCCTCAGTATCTATGTCTTAATCTGGGTGAGACAAGGCTAGAACATAATTCTTAGTGCACAGGAAAGGATCTTCTGAGACAATTTGGATAATCTGGCTTGCCTCATCTTCCTGTGCTGCAGCTGCTTGAAGAGCCTTGGCCTGGGTTTCAGCAGCAGCTGCGTTCCTTTCCTGCTGTAGCACTTCTAGGCTGACTTCTAGTTCTGCTTCTTTTCTTGCCATTTCAATTTTCTGTAACTTAAGAATGGTCTCTTGTTTATAGAATTGGGTGTGTACTTTTACAGCTTCTGCTTCAGCATACGCTCTAGCAGCGATTGCACTCACTGTAGGCCGGCTCAAGTGCACTGATCTTGTGGTCTCCAAATCCAGTCCTGGAGGGCCTCAAACCAGTCAGGTTTTCAGGATATCCCTAATGAATATGCAAGAGATATCCCGAAAAACTGACAGAATTGCGGTTCTCCAGGACCGGTTTGGAGATCCCTGATCTTGATGATCTGGTATGTGCCTGGAAGAATTCCGGTGCTGTGATATAGCTTCCTTTAGGTTTTCTCTCCTGTCATGTGCCTCCTTTATTGTGTTTGTCACGAGGCTGTGGCATTCCTGTTCTGCTCCTTTCAGAAGATCTTTTTCCTCCAAGCTTTCCTGAGCTGTCCTGGAGTTAATAACATTTGTAACTAGATTGAAGCTGCCATATTAATGTAGTTAATGTTTGCAGGTATGTCTAAAACCTTAGACATCTTCTGTATCTTTTACCATACGTTGTCCAGGCTAGAGAAGTATCTTTTACTATCTGCATCATAAATTTCCCTGGCTTTGGAAGTCAGCTTATGAATTCTTTTGGACTTAGTATGCTCTCCTTCTGGCTGGGATAGGCTTGGAACCTCCTGCACACTGGACATAGCATTTTTTGGATCAGACTGCATATTTTCTGTAGCATTTAATGTTCTTTCAATTGGGGGAGAGCTTTGCATAACTTTGGCAGACATTGGGTTATCAAAGTAGGCTAATTGTCAACCCTTTTGTCTTTTTTTATGAAGATAGCGTATATTGTCTCAAGTTTCACTGGAACAGGAGGACTGCAGGGGGGGTAGGGCTGATATTTTTCCTTCTTACTTCTTTGTTTAACTTTTATTTTTATTTTATTTTTCCTTTTATTCATCTGTATTTTACATAAACATTTAGGGGGGATATTCAGCGGTGTCGGATAGCGCTGTTAGAGCAGCTAGCTGACACTGCTGAATAAACCCATCAGGGCCACATCTGTCTACTGGCATTGAGTATCCGGGTCGGCCAGATAGCGTGGAAGCCAACTGGGCTGCCGTGATATGCAGTCGCTGACCAGTTAGCTTCAGTGGTGTAAGCTAGACCAGCCTTTCAGGTGCATAACTTTCGAGACTGAGGGATAACTGGCTAGCGGCTGAAAATCGTTGCTAGCTGCTAGCGGCACCCAGGGATTTTCAGCAGTACTAATGCAGTTAGTGCTGCTGAATATCACGCTCACTGCAATTAACTGGGCTAGCAGGTCTGTTAACCACATTAATCACTTTGAACCCCCCCCCCCCTTATTGGCAACTTTTGGTATTACTAAAACTGCCCTGAGATTATACCTGAAAAAGAGCAGCCCTTTTGCCATAAGGGCTACTTTTTTCAGGTATAGCATCGGAGTAGTGTTAGTAACACGAAAAGCTGGCAGTAAATATTTGTTTTTAATGGCTTGTTTCTCTCTCTGAAGAACACTTTAGCATATTCCTGCAGATTCTCTTTACTTAACCTTTTTCTTAATCTGTGTAGGCCATATATACAGTACATAGGCCATATATACAAGTTCTCCTCCATGTTAACTCCCCGTTTTATGTAAACGACGGCCAATGTATCTGGTCAAGTGTTCTATTGTTTTGATGTAAACCGCGCTGATGACAAATAGCGCGGTATATAAGAAATGTTAAATAAATAAATAAAATACATATATACAGTATGGCCAACATTCCCACACACGAATAGCAGGGTTGGACATATGGCCTGGACATCCAAACTACGCTCAGCCCTTGAACGCAATTCTGTTCCTAGCGCTCCCTGCACATACAGTGTGTTTGTGTGGGAGCGCTGGATATGGGCGGGCGGCAGCCGTGCTGGGGTGGAGCGTGGGCACTGCAGGGGAGAGGCCACCATCCAGGACGTACAGAGGCAATTCTGGTTCAGCCTTTGTGTGTCCCCTGGCCAAGGGTTGTATACTCGGCTTATTCCACCCCAATGTTGGAATAAGTCCTGGGCACTCCAGTGTATGCGAGCTGCAACCCTCCCTACCCCATAGTGGTGCCGCGGAAGAGCTCCCGGCACCTGATCCAGGCCTTGGAGGCCCCCCGCTATGGGTCATGTGGCAGTGTGCCGGGGCCCATATGTGTCAGGGCATTCAGTGGCTCTGGCTGGATGTGCTGGCATCATGGCGATGGGATGCCATTGTACTGGCACACCAGCGGAGCGTTGTGCGGGCTGGGTGGGTAGATTTGTGGACAGCTCCCAGCATAGAATCTGATGCATGCCAGGCCGGCTAAGTGCCCGATTCCACAACCGCGGGAACATACAGCTCCCACGGTTGTGGAATTAGATACAAGTTGGACCCATCCATGTTTTGGGCGTCCAGATGGCCCAGCTGTGCACCTTTTGGAATGCGCCTCTACATCATGTGCATATGCATTTATGTCTTTATTATTTTGATCCCTGCGAATATATCTTTTCACTCTGATTCTCCATAGAAGGCATATATCAGCACATTTGTCAGCATCAGGCTCAATGAATTAAACATCCAAGGAGAAGACTCAGTCTCTTAATTTCCAGCTGTTTATGAAAATAAGTAAACTAAGCACTTACTCAGTAGTTGAAGGGCAGAGACAACAGTGTTGTTAATTTAAAATGTAGATGATTCTGTCTGTGATCCAATACTGCTTCACTTCATAGCCTCCATCCAGAGGAGCTATAAAATGAGCTGAAAGACAATAGGTTGGGTGGTAAAGTTGTGAAAAGATAATGATTTTGCAGGGATGGAGAGAGAGAGAGAAGGGTAGTGGAGCTTTTCTTGCTTGCTGTTACCCATGATGGAGAATTCTGACCAAGGCGAAGAGGAAAGGAAGTATACTTAAAAGGCCAGGGAGGTCAAATGTTGTACCTTGGTCTGAGGTATAACCTCAGCAGGTCTCCAGGGTCTAGAGAGAGTGGGTGAGATGTAACATCTAACTTATAGGTTCTAAAGTTACAGGACCAAAGCAGGAAGCTGTCTGTATTAGCTGGCAGCTGTATACAATACACCAAATGTAAATATACACACAGCTGTGGGGGCAGAACAGTTGACATGGGATAGGACTATGTATACAGTAAACCATCACCCATGTAGACTGGAAGAACTGAAACTTAACTTATACTTGTTACTCTAGGTGGCACAGTTGCTTCTTCATTATGGAGCAGATCCATTACTGCAAGATGAAAATGGGAAATGTGCATTACAAGAAGCTAATGATAACAACATGAAGTGTCTGCTGTTGAGTTACATATCTAAATCTAAGCGAAGTTTAATAACAGGTATGAGCAATCTGTTCTGGAATTTATTTATTTCACAACATGCATATTTTTTCATTGTAGCAAAACATTGGGGGTAGGCAAAATATAATCTGCAGGGAGTTTCCCTTTGAAAAGTAATTTAGTTTATTTGGTCACTTGTTTTTTTGCTTTTGATTTCAAAGGAAAGTACATAAAAATAACATAAAATAGATACATTATACATCATATCTAAAATCATTCCCTAGGACCTGCAGGTTCTCCACTGGGTTTTTTAAATGGCCACATCGAGGGCAAGGCTGTTATTATTGTGATGAGATGATTTTACAAACTCTATTTTGATTTTAAAACAACAGGGATTATTCGCTTTGAAGTTGAAACAAGCAACTGTGACTCCAGTTACAGTTACAGTTTTATTTAACTTGATATACTGTCTATAGCAAGGCAACTAGGCGGTTAACAAAGTAAAAGACAATGATACAAAACAAAACCAAAACACAGGAAATGAACAGAGGTAGACGAGAGGACAACGGGTGACGAAGGGGAAGGAGGGGCTAGGTTATAATACAGTGGTTCTCAACCTTTTTTGTACCGTGATCCCTTTTACCATTGGTCAACTTGTGGTGACCCCCAATGATAAAATCAAATGTGTCTCTCTTCATTTACAGTTAACGCATTGTCACTGTAATCATTTGTTGAATTATTAATATATTATAGGCCTTTGCAATATGTTTTTATTTATAAAATTTACTTATTTAAACCACAATAATTAATCACAATAACAAGTAACAATATTTGATTTCAAAATTATGATGATTTTGTAGTCAAATCACTAATATGAATTAAAATTATTTTTTATACCTTTATTGTCTGACCAATTTATTCTTTGATCATGCTGGTCCCGATCTGAGGCTTCTGCTTTCCTGTCTTCTCTTAGCTCTCTTTCTGTGGTCTATGGGCCATCTGCCATTTCTTATCTCTTCTTTCGTTTTCTTCACTTCTTTCCATCAGCCTATTTCCAGTCCCAGTAACCCTCCCCAGTATCAGCCCCTTTCCAGTCCTCACTCCCAGTACCTTCCAATGTCAACTTGCATTCCCATGACTGCCACTGGTGTCCATTCCCTTCCAGTCCCCCTCCTTCCCCACTGACCAGTCTCTTCTAGTACAAATACCATGGCAGCCCCTCTCAGATCCACTCTCTTCCAGTTCCATTCTCCCATCCCCTCGTATCAACCCATTTGTAGCCTTAGCCCCCAGTTTTCTTTCAGGGCCAGCAGCTCTATCCTCCCCTCCCCACAATCAGCCCATTCCCAGTCAAAGCCCCCCAATCAGCTCGCTTCCAGTGCTTGTCCCCCCTCAATCCCATTACCAGTGCTAGCCTCCCCTAATCAGCCCTGTACCAGTCCTACCCCCCATCAGCTCATTACCAGTGCTAGCCTCTCCTAATCAGCTCATTTCCAGTGCTATTCCCTCCTCAACCCCATTACCAGTGCTAGACTCCCCTAATCAGCCCATTACCAGTCCTACCCCCCTATCAGCACATTACCAGTCCCAACCCCCCTTGATCAGTCCATTCCCAGTCCTAGCCTTCCCTAATCAACCCATTACCAGTCCTAGCCCCCCCCATCTGCCCATTATAATCCTAACCCGCACTGTCTTCCCCCTCTGTCCAGCATTTATTGCCCGTCTGTACAGTATGTCCCCCTGTCTCTTCCCTTTATCCATGTCAGCCCCCCTCCCTCACTCCATCCATCCATGTCAGCCCCCCCCTTCCTCCATGTCAGCCCCCCTCTGTCCATGTCAGCCCACTCCCTCCCTCCCTCCATCCATCAATGTCAGCCACCCCTCCCTCCCTCCCTCTATGTCAGCCCTCCCCTCCCTCCTTCCCTCCATCCATGTCAGCCCCCCTCTCTCCATGTCAGCCCTCCCTCCCTCTCTCCATGTCAGCCCTCCCCTCCCTCCCTCCATTCATGTCAGCTCCCCTCTCTCCATATCATCCCCCCTGTCCATGTCAGACCCCTCCCTCCCTCCCTCCATCCATCCATCCATCCATGTCAGCCCCGTTGCAGGTTCCCTGCTTCCTCCTCCCCTCTCCCTGTCTGCCTGCTGCTGCCCTGCTGTTCTTCTACAGCCTCAGCTCCCTATCTCTTAGGGAACCGTGGCTATACCTGTGAAACCATTGCGGAGCCTTCCCGTCTCTCGACGGGCTCCATGCAGCATTGTCCCGCCTCCAAAGAAGTGGTAAATAACTTTCTTTGGAGGCAGGACAATGCTGCACAGAGCCCGTCAAGAGACAGGAAGGCTCCGCAACGGTTTTGCTGGCACAGCCTGTGATAAGGAATCTTATCATAGCTCAGGTAGGAGCTATAGAAAAGATGATGTGACTCTGAACAAGCAACCTGTCAGTTCTGGTAGAAGTGAGAAAACAGAGTTTTCACATAAAAGACTACCAGTCCCAGAATGCACCAGGTTTCCAGCAGCCATGAGAGGGGCTGAAGTGAGAAAATGTGTGTGCAATCAAGAGAGCTATGAGGTAATCCCTAAGCACTCATCTCAAAGGGCAGGGCCTGATTCAAGACAGCTGCGCTGTGTTAGGGAGCAGCACACATTAGAACAGGATAAGAGTAGAGCTTATTCTTCAGGAAACAGTTTCAGCAACAGTTGGAAGAACAGCTTCAGCAAAAGCCACGCAGATAGAGAGAGAAGGAAACTCTCTGGAAGGAAGAGAAGAAAGGCCATTGGAAGGTCTGGGAGATTCCAAGGCAGTACTCATACTGGGAGGTATTCCAAAAGCCAGCAGAGTCCATTGGACTGGATTCAGCCAGAGGAATGGAGTGGCAGAGATAGGAATCACCAGTGGCTACCTGGAAGAGAGAAGACTGCATGTGGAAGGGACTTTCAGACCAAGGCCAGAAGGTATGTGAGAGAAGATCCAGTGTCCAGGGATCAAGATTGGAAGGCTGGACATCAGAATTGGATTACATATTGGCCAGGCTATACAGAGAGGAATAATGATAGCAGGAGAGGCTCAGGTATGAACACTGATCCAGACCCTATCTATAATAGAGAATGGCAGCAAGGGAATAAGCATTCTCATGATAGTGCCTTAATGAAAGACTCGTCTGTGCCAATGTATGATAATGACCCTATGCTGATTGATACAGCAGATGAAAGTACAGTTTATATGGACTGTTCTCTATCTAAATGCTATTACTAGCTTTCTCTGAGCAAACACATCAGCCATCACAAAGAAACCTAACTTTGTTCTTTATTTCCACTGCAAACAGCTCTTAAAGCAGGATTTGGGCTCACACAGTAGCAGCCAGCCAGCTAAAGGCTTTCAGCTGGTCCATTGATAGTAATTAGGGCTGCACCTGATTGTGTGTGTGAGCAAGGGAGAATCACTGCTGAGATCGGCGTGGAAAATAAGCAGAAGTTAACCTAACCAGCAAAGTTTATTCTTTACTTTGTGCCTTTGTATTTGGTAATTATTTGCTAAGAAAACATTAGCTAATTGCCTGACAAGCTGAAGGTTGTTTTCTGGTTTACTTTGTGACTTTTTGTTATCCATTTTAAACACTGCAAGCAAGTAACCTCATTTATAGTGCTATCAAGCATACATGTGCTGGGTGAATTAAACCCCATCAATAAAAGAAGTATTTTATTGATCTTACCACTTGGTTTCACAACTCAAATTATTGTCATCAGCTGTGTTTGGGAGTGAATGAACTACAATACCCACAATACCTTGCAAGAATCATATGAATATATGCATCGTCAAGATTGTGTAAGTTCTCACCCTAGGCAGCCGTCTGACAAGCCGCGGTTCCCTAAGAGGCAGGGAGCCACGGCTGCATTAGAAGGGACTGGGAGGCAATGAGTTTGCCACTGCTGAGAAGCGGACTCGGCAGCAGCAGCAACTTGGGTGCTTTTTTTTTTTAACGGCGGAGTGAGGTGAGGCGAGGTGACCCCCGCTAAATCCTGTGGCGACCCCCGTGGGGGTCACGACCCACAGGTTGAGAACCGCTGTTATAATACAATAGAGAGTGTTAATAAAGCAAAGGACACAGAAGGATGGGAAGGGAACAGGGAAGACAGAGACAGACCAAATTGACTGGAATTGTTCAGGGGATGCCAAGAAAAAGGAGGAGAGGGAAGGGGATAGCAATTACTAAGGAAACAGGAAGTCAAGAAGGCACAGGCATGGGAAAAACTAAGGTAAAGAATTGGATTTTTAATTGGGACTTACGCAAGTATAGGAGAATTGGGAGAGGAGGACAAAGGGAAGAGAATTCCATAGAGTGGGGGGGGGGGGTGACAGCACAAAAAAAGGAGGAACGCTCTAAGGATGAATGGACAGAATGTAAACCAGGGACTTCAAGAAGACTTTGGGATGCAGATTGAAGAGCACATTTGGGAATGTAGGTAGCTAAGAGCTGCAAGAAGAATGGGGGGTTGTCAGAGTGTAGAACATGATGCATTATTATGAGAACATTGTATTTGATGCGAAAAGATACTGGGAACCAGTGTCCAGTGAGGAAGAGGGGGGTGACATGATCATATTTACAGGCACTATGAAGGAGTTTGAGAGTGGTGTTTTGAATCAGTTGTAAACGGCAGATGTGGCACTGAGGAAGATCAGAGAAGAGAGAATTGGCATAGTCAAGGCGGGTGATGATTAGTGAAAACAAAAGTAGGTGAATGGAGGATTGATTGAGGAGCTTGCAGATGGAGTGGATCTGACGCAGGACAGTAAAACAACATTGTACGGTGGAGGAGATATGATGGCAAAAGGAGAGCCGAAAGTCAAAGGATACACCAAGGATCTTGATCATGTCCTGGAAGGGGAGTAGGATACCATGAATGGAAGGGGGGGGGGCAGGAAGGGAGAGGGTAGCAGGCTTAGCAAAGAGAAGATAGGACGTTTTGAAGGTATTGAGTTTTAGCCTGTGACTGGAGAGCCAGTCAGAAATAGAATTAAGCTTAAGGGAATTCTGGGAAATGATAGCTGGGGATTTTGCGGGGAAAGCATAGTTACTCACCTGTAACAGGTGATCTCCGGGAACAGCAGGAATTTAGTCTTCACATATTGGCATTGTCGGTACCGACGGAGCCCGCACAGGAACGCTCCCCAGCGTCCAATAGGAAAGCTTTTGGGAGCATCTCACAGTGCATGCGTGCTGCTGTCCCGCCTCTGTACCTCTCTCACTTCAGTTGAGTTTATAGCTGAGACCAAAGGAGAGAAGTAGAGAAAGAGAGAGAGAGACAACTCCTAGGGGAGGTGGGTGGGTTGTGAAGACTAAATTCCTGCTGTTCCCGGAGATCACCTGTTACAGGTGCGTAACTACGCTATCTCCAGGAACAAGCATGAATGTAGTCTTCACATATGGGGAATCCCCAGCTGGAAGATGCCAAGGGGTGACCTCAGCAAACTGCGAACCCAAGTGAGTTGGGTCATGCTTCCTCCAATGGATCTTTGGCATCCAAACTGTGGATGGTGGGTAGGAGTTGAATTAAGTATGGAAGAGATGTTGGAGAACAGCCTGGCCAAACGAGGCATCCCGATGGGAGTCCTTGTCTAAGCAATAGTGGGCTGTGAAGGTGTGTACCGAAGCCCAAGTGGCTGCTTTGCAGATGTCATTAATAGAGACAGAACGAAGGTTAGTCGTTGAGGCTGCCATTGCTCTCACATTATGAGCCGTGACATGGCCTTCGAGAGAAAGTCGCTTACTCTGATATGTGTAGGATATGCAGTCTGCAATCCAAGTTGACAGAGTTCTTTTGGAAACTGGAAGTCCCAAATGACTAGAGTCAAAAGCCAGAAAAAGCTGAGAAGATTTTCTATGTGGCTTAGTTCTTTGGAGATAAAAGGCTAAGGCTCTTTTACAATCCAAAGTGAAGATTCCTTTCTGCACTGGAGGTGTGAGGCCTAGAAAAGAATATAGGAAGATAAACTGACTAGTTTAAATGAAAAGGTGAAACCACCTTTGGCAGAAAGTGAGGATGAGTCCTGAGGACTACTTTATCATGGTGAAACCTTGTATAAGGAGGGTCAGCTACTAACGCCTGTAATTCACTAATGCGTCTCGCAGAAGTGATGGCAATTAGGAAAATAACTTTCCATGAAAGAAACTTTAGGTCTGAAGTGGCTAAAGGTTCAAAGGGTGGTTTCATAAGCTGACCAAGAACAAGATTTAGGTCCCATGCTACCGGTGGTGGTTTAATGGGAGGTTTTGTTAAGAGTAGGTCTCTCATAAATCTTGATGTAAGTGGATGAGAGGAAATGGGTTGTCCATCGAAAGGTTTATGAAAAGCGGCAATAGTACTGAGATGGACCCTCACTGAATTGGTCTTTAGGCCAGATGTTGATAATTGTAGAAGATACTCTAGTAGCAACTCTACAGGTACTAAAAAGGGGTTAAGTCCCTTTTGTGAACACCAGACAGAGAACCTTTTCCACTTAAAAGCGTAAGAACGTCTTGTGGAAGGTTTTCTGGAAGCCAGCAGGATATCCTTCACTTGTTGAGAAAGATTAATATCCTGGAATTCTAGGCTTTCAGTAACCAGGCCCTGAGATGTAGGGCCTGGGGATTGGGATGCAGTAGGGATCCGTCCTCCTGTGACAGGAGATCCGGAGCATTCCCCAACTCCAGAGGAGTGGTTTGAGAGAGGCGCAGAAGAAGGGGGTACCACGCTTGACGTGGCCAACGTGGAGCTATGAGTATCATACGGCCTCTGTCTCTCTGAAGTTTGAATAAAGTCTTGGGAATGAGGGGAATGGGTGGGAAGACATAGAGGAAGTCCTGTCCCCAGTGGAGTAGGAAAGCATCTCTTGCCTGACAGTTTTGAGCCCGAATCTGGAACAGAATCGGGAAAGTTTGGCATTCTGCGGATTTGCAAAGAGGTCTATATCTGGTGTTCCCCAGATTCGAAACACTCGAGCAAGCTGGTCTGAGTGGAGGGACCACTCGTGTGGCAGCAGCATTTGACTGAGTTTGTCTGCCCAAGACTTTTGAATGCCCGGAAGGTATACCGCAAACTGGTCAATTTGTGACTCTCTGGCGAGGGCTCATATTCGCAAAGCTTCGTTGCATAGCGACAGAGAGCTTGTTCCACCTTGCTTGTTCACATAGAACATAGCTACCTGATTGTCGGTTTGGACCAGTACTGTTTTGTTGCTGAGATGGCCCTGAAAGACTTGAATAGCATTGAAAATGGCTCTCAGCTCTAGGAGGTTTATGTGAAGGGAAACATCCTGTGAGGTCCAAAGACCCTAAGTGGAGAGATCGTGCAAGTGGGCCTCCCAACCCATCTTGGACGTATCTGTCGTCAGAGTGGTTTGGCATAGAGGCTGCTGGAAAGGAGAGATTACAAGGAGGTTTTCCAGGGATTGCCACCATTGCAGGGACGAAATCAGACATGTGGTAGTTCTGATTTTGTCTGTTAGTCGACCCGAGGCTTGTGACCACTGAGAGGAAAGGGTCCACTGGGCTGCTCGCATGTGGAGGTGAGCATAGGGAATCACATGGACAGTGGATGCCATGTGTCCCAGCAGTTGAAGAATCTCCCGAGCAGTAAGGAATACCTTCATAGATGCTTGAGATGCCAGTTGTATTATATGTAGATAGCGTGGCTGGGGCAGGAAAGCCCTTGACTGCGTGTGTCTAGACGAGCCCCTATGAATTCTAGAGATTGAGATGGGGTGAGATGAGATTTTGGGAGGTTTATGACCAGCCCCAAGTATTGAAGAATTCTCATTGCTCGAGAGAGAGCGAAGCTGGCCTCTGGAGCTGTCGATGCTCGAATGAGCCTATCATCTAAGTAAGGGAAGACGAATATTCCTAGAGTCCTCATAAATGCTGCTACTACTGCCATGCATTTTGTGAAGACTCTTGGAGCAGAGGCTAGTCCGAAGGGAAGAATTCTGTACTGGAAGTGTCTTCCTTGGACCAGGAATCGAAGGAACTTCATTTGATCAGAGTGGATGAGAATATACGTGTACGCATCTCTTAGATCTAGAGAACATAGCCAGTCCTGACTTTGAAGGTATGGTAAAAGTGTTCCGATGGAGATCATCTTGAACTTTTCTCGGAACAAATACTTGTTTAATTCTCTGAGGTCTAGTATAGGTCTGTGTCCCCTTGTCTTCTTTGGAATAAGAAAATAGGGGAAATAGAACCCTGTCCCCTGTTGGGGTATGGGCACTTCTTTGATTGCTCCTTGAGCTAGAAGTGACGTGACCTCCTGCCACAAGAGGTCGGTGGTAGGGCCCTGAGAATTGAACTGTTTCAGAATTGTAGGTGGGGCAAGTTGAGGAAATGAAGCTTGTACCCCAATCTTACAATGGACCGAGTCCAATTTTCTGATGTTATTTGTTGCCATCTTTTGGCAAAATGACATAGTCTGCCTGGAATGGTCAAGGGTTCTGGACCTTTTAGGGGCAGTATGACTTAGTTCTCTAGATGGAAGTCAAAGACCCTGAGGTGGCTGGGTCTGTTGAGCCGGTTGAGCTTTATGAGCTTGTGGCTTTCTCTGCTGTCTGTTCTGTTGTTGTCCCTTTTGGGAAACATGAAGTGGACAGTGAGTTTGATGGGTGTAAGATTGGTAAGACAACTTTTTCTTACTGAAAAAAGGTTTCTTGAATGTTTTCTTTTTTGCTGGGTTGGCTGTAGCCTTTGACAATCTGTTCAAAGTAGTATTGTCAGATTCAAGGTGATTTGCCTTGTCCTGCCAGTCCTTGCCAAAGAGATTTTCTCTTGTGCAAGGAATGTTTCCCAGCTTTTCTTGCACCCACTGTTCTGATGCTTGAAGCCAAGCAATACGACGTGCTCCTATGGATATAGCAGAGGTTCTGCTAAGACATTCAAAACAATCAAAGGTAGCACGGTTTATGAATTTAGAGACATTCTGGGCATGTTTGACCAGAATAAGGTAGTCTGCTCTTTTTTCCTCTGAGATGGAAGGACTAATGAGCTAAGTCTTTTGTGACTTCTTCCAGGAACATTCCCATATACAGAATGTAGGAACTGATCCTGGCTCCCAGCATGGAGGATTGAAAACATCGACGGCCAAAGGCATCGAGTATCCTGGATTCACGGCCTGTGTGTTTTTGCACTCTTGATTCTTCGCATGGCCAATTCCACTAACATTGAATGGTGTGGTAATTGAGTTTTTTGAAAACGAGGACA
Source organism: Ichthyophis bannanicus (assembly GCA_033557465.1). Classification (NCBI taxonomy): domain Eukaryota; kingdom Metazoa; phylum Chordata; class Amphibia; order Gymnophiona; family Ichthyophiidae; genus Ichthyophis; species Ichthyophis bannanicus. The sequence goes on from CM066032.1 coordinate 342,907,865, forward strand.
ACTTGGCACTCGGTACATAGTGTCAAGGCGTCGGGAATGTGAAGATATCGTTAAAGGAGTTTCCCACATTATCAACATTAGATCATGTAAGATCTTGTGAATGGGAAGCATAGCTGCTTCCTTGGGAGCCATAGGGTATTGTAGAATTCTTAATTTCTCTGCCCTAGGTTTTTTCTGGAATCACAGTGATTGCAAGACCCATTGCTAAATCACGTATGAAGTCCTGGAAGGACATATCCTCTGGAGGAGACATCCTGCGTTAAGGAGAGTGAGTTGAATCTTCTAATAGATTCACTCTGGTACCGGTAGAATCGTCAGAGTCATCGGAATTGGAAGACTCAAGCACCGGATGCTCCTGTGACGCATGGTATCGGTATCGCTCGAAGTCAGTACCGAAATGTTTCGGTTCCTGATCCCCGATACCGGACATCGGCATGGGGGAAGCAGTCCTGTCGAAGCAGGTACTGTCGGTGCCAGTACCGATGTCGGTACCAATACCTGTGGAACCATCTGTTGCGGTCTTAGCGGTACCGAGGCTGCTAAGAGGGCCGCTAGACTGCGTTCGATAATGAGGATTATGTGAGCCATCGCTCCTGCCGATGCCTGGGTGCCAGTACCGGTGGATGCGGCCATGATCCCAGAGCATGGCATCAGTAGTTCCGCAGAGGTCGAGGCCTCTGGAACATCCTGGAGCCCCATTAATGCTTTGGAGCTTGAAGACTCCCGCCAGGGCTGTTTTGCCGGTGAAGTATCCTCGAGGGAAACGCCCCAGGCATCTCGATACTCTGAAGGAGATTTTCCCTTCGAGGACCGGCTAATTTTACTTTTGGTTACCTGAGATCCATGGGAGGAAGATGAAGTCCTGAAAGACGTTGATGCAATTGACATTGTGTTGGAGGCAAAAAGGGTACCGAGTTTTGCAGCTCTATTCTGCCAGCCCCTCTTGGTCATCCTCATGCAGGAGAGACACTCCGTTGGACAAACGTTCAGGACCCAAACATTTTAGACACCAATCATGGGTGTCGGTGATGGAGATGGTACCGCCACATTTTAAGCATTTTTTGAAACCACTAGCTGGTTTCTCCATGCTTGAAGAAAAATGGGCCTAGTGCCCAAAATGGCGCCTAGTACCAGAAATAGGGAAGATCCCTGAAGAAAAATATGTTTGTTTGTTTTTTTTAAAGAAAGAAGAAGAAGAGAACCGGCGGTACCGGTAGGCGTCGAATGAAGGCAGACGTGACCACAAAAAACAAGAAATAAAGATCGATTTTCTGTGGTGACAGGGTACCGTGTCCTGTCGGCGTCGCGGAAAATGAAGAACTGAAGTGAGAGAGATACAGAGGCGGGAAGGCAGCACACATGCGCTGTAGGATGCTCCCAAAAGCTTTCCTATTGGAAGCTGGGGAGCGTTCCCGTGCGGGCTCCGTCAGTACCGACGATACCCATATGTGAAGACTACATTCCTGCTTGTTCCTGGAGATCTGGATATCATCAGCATAAATGAAGAATGTAATGTCCAAAGATGTAATTCTTAAGAAATCTGGTTATATGTATTCATTTATTTATTTTCAACTCCTATATAGCGACTTGCTGTTCAAAAATGACCAAAGCAAAAAAAAAAAAATAGCAAATATAAATAGTTGTAAATAGTTCTTATACCGTTCCTTGTAAGAAATGTTTTGTTTCAATGTAAACCGCTTGATTAAATTGAAAAGCGGTATATAAGGAATGTTAAATAAATAAAATAAATAAATAAATATAAGCACATCTAAGACGGTCATTATCAACCAATATGGAATGTACCCTTTGTAGGTAAACTTATTGAAAAGATTGTATATTAAGCGTTAGTAGAGTATTTGAATGAGATTCAAGGATTCTATCTGTGTCAAGCTATGAGACAAAATCTCATTGGCATTGATGGATGAAATGTGAAGATAAGCAAACAAGGAACAGGCAGAAGCGAGGTAAAAGGAAACAGTCTTTATTTAAAGAAACCCCGACATGGCAGCATTTCGGTCAAGTGCCTTCTTCAGGGGGTAATCTCCAACAAATAAAAACATAAATATTAATGGCATATCATAAAATAATCAGGACCAGGTGCACACATATATAAGTAATAAAAATATTTGAAATATAAACCAATAAATATAATACACATATCTTAATAAAAATACAGCAATGCATGTAAATAAAAAATACTGTATAATGTAAAAATGCATTAAGAACTAAAATAGATATCAAACAAACCATTTGGACGCAGATAATATAGCAAGGCATAAGGGACTCAAGGCACCATCAGGGCAGAAACAGTGTAATTGGATATTACAATCCAAAATTTAGTAGGGTCATTTCAGGGATCGGACTGATTTAATGTGGGCAGTCAGGGGGAGCCCAGCACACACTTATTTGCTTAGCTCATATATTAGCACTGATAGCTTTACCATTTTCCCCTTTTCCTAATGTATTTACTCCTATAGGTGAGGGAAGATATTTCCTTCATTTATTTCAGCTACACTATTTTTATCCTGATGGTGCTTTTCTACTAAAATTCTGCATTGTGTACTGTGATGAAGCAGACGCCAGTAAACCCATGGAGGTAGAAGAAAACATTGATCTCTTTAAAGGAAATTATATACAGAAAGTGCGGTTAATGAGAAGTGCAGCTAGAGGGAGCATGCACGGAGATTCAGAAGGTAGGCTGACACGCCCAGGTTGGGATGATGCAAGAACTAATTCCAAGCATAATCAGATACACCTGGTCAGAGGGACAGAATCCTTACCTAAGAAACAGCTTTATAAGCAAAGCATAGACAAGCCAGAGGGGAGAGGAGCGGCACGAGCTGCAGCAGCTGCTGATAGAGAAGAAAGAGAAAGGAGACGGCTCCAAAGAGAGGAGAAAAAGCAGTTGAACTTGCAGCCCTTACAAGAAAGGAACAAGTTCCAGGAGAGCCAGTTTCAGGCTGGGAAGCTCCAGAAGGAAGTCTTCAGGAAGGACAGGAGGAGAACCGGGAGAGTGCCTGGTAGGGAGAATACCAGAGACACAGACCCAAGAGTTCAGAGGTACCTTCATGCTTCTTCCCCTGTACGTGAGCCACACGGAGTTCAGAGGTGGGTGAACCAGACTCAGCCCAGGAGTCTAAGAGACACAGATCTGAACCAGGAACTCAGGCTGGGTCACAGAAAGACCTGGAAACCAGGGAGCCATAAGAGCAGCCGAGGCAGCTGGAGAAAGGTTTGGGAACCTATAGAAAGAGTGCTTACCAAAAATCCTGTTGCCTATTTGCCAGACCGGGTACAGAGCCTTAGAGCCTTAGAAAGAAGTTCTGAAGTAAAACCAGGAATATATGGGGAAAGCTCAGGGGCTACAGATATCTCAGCAGAACAAGAGGCTATGCAGATGCTGAACCTGACCCTTTGCTAACTGAATGCCCTATGGACTGTACGTTTTGTTGTACTGGGAGTTTAGAATCCTTGAGAGAAATATAGCATGCAGGATATACTTTTGAAACAGTTTTGTTTGACAAGCTGAAAGAAGAAGCATTGCTTTTGTTTGTATAACCTGTTTTGTTTGAACCCTGCATAACTAACAAAGACTCTGAAGCATATCCAAGTTTTTGACCTATGGAAATACCTTATGTGAAAATCCTGAACAAGGTGGAAATCCTGTTGTCTTCGTTTGAACCTTTTGTGCATTAAGGGAATAAAACCCTATACTTTAGCATTCACATGGCTTACACAACTATTCATTATGAAGAAAGGGACTACTAGTACCAGAAGGCTTTTGGGCTAACAAAAGTTTCTCCCTTCAATACAACAATAATGTCCACCCTGACCTTTAAGCACGTGGCTAAAGGGATGGTGTTGTGACAGTACATAGCAGAGTTTCAGTGCTTTTGAGTTCTGTGCACTACTCAGTGGATTCAGTCAACCAACGTTTCAAGCTAAACCACAGAATGTTCTTTTATTTACATATACTCATACTTTGTTCCCTCTCCCCTCCCTGTTTTTCTGTTTTGTATATGTTTTTTTACTGTGTGCTACTACTAGTATTTCTCCTATCTCTCCCTGGTTAGACTCAGCAGTCTCCTCTCCCCATCTATTTTAGGATAAGCCTTGCCTTTCCACAATTATTCACTGATTATATACATATTTTTGTCATGACTGACTTCTATCCCTTTGTGTCTTATGTATATCTAGTTTTATTAGCTACATTTTACCATTGTTTTTACTGTCCTTACCTTTTATCAACCGTTTTTATATATAGTGTTTCCCTGTGATATACCAATTTTCTCTATGGTACTCAAGTCCCCTATTTCTTGCTGTATTATGTGCATCCAAATGGTTTGTTTGATATCTATTTTAGTTCTTAATGCGTTTTTAATTATATTTTTTATTTACATGTATTGCTGTATTTTTATGGAAGTACATGCATTATATTAGTTGATTTATATTTCAAATATTATTTATTACATTAAAAGACTCCAACTTGCCCAAAATGCAGCAGCAAGAATTGTAATGAAGGTTCCACCATTTGAACACATTACCCCTATACTAGCAAACCTTCACTGGCTCCCAATTCAATCCAGAATAAATCACAAATTGATTATCACTACATTTAAGACATTAAATACAATGGCCCCAGTCTCTTTAACAAAACTTATCATTAAAGACACATCCCAAACTGCGCTACGGAGAGGCCACACGAATAAAATTAGGATCCCGAAAGATTTCACAACTACCAAAAAAACAACTAATAAAAAAGCGTTTTCTCATGCAGCTCCCACCCTATGGAACTCCCTCCCCGAAGAAATAAGAGCACTAAATGATGCAAAGGAACTCCGCAAGAAATTAAAAACATATTTATTCATCTTCCATTTCGGCAAACTAGAAAATACCTTACCACTAACAGGAAATGGTTAATAGCGACCTCAGGGTACACCAACTCCAATTTTTCTATCTAACTACAATTAAAGTCGATTAAATAACTATTTGTAAATTCTGTAAATAGATATATGTAAATAGTTCAATTGTTATTTAACAAATTATTTACCATATTTAGTCCAATCATGTTTAATGTATTTAGCAAAATTGTACCTAGTTAATTAATGTTTCATGTATTTAGCAAAATTGTACCTAGTTAATTAATGTTTCATGTAAAACAGACCTGTTAATCTGTTCATTCCTTGTTCACTGTAAACCGCACCTGATCTGTGGAAGGTAGCGGTATATAAGCAACTGTTAAATAAATAAATAAAAATGTGTGTACCTGGTCCTGATTATTTTATGATTTGCCATTAATATTTATGTTTTTATCTGTTGGAGGTTTACCCCCTGAAGAAGGCATTAAGCCGAAATGCGGCTGCGTCGGGGTTTGTTTCAATAAAGACTATTTCCTTTCACCTCGCTCCTGCCTGTTGCTTGTTTTACTTGTGAGTGTGAATGCCCTCCTTGGGACCCCCCAACAAGCAAACCAGGGCCAGGATGCCTTACTGGTTTTATTATACTTGTCTGTTATCTTTGGTATCATATGTTTCTGCTTCAGTGATTGCAAATAATTGGTATTCAGTGAACAGCATTCTTGGTGAAATGGGGCAGTGATCACTCGATGGCAAGTCCTCTTATTTTTGGAGTCCCATATAGAGTGCAGTTCTGTCTTCTATGCTGTTTAATCTATATATTTGTCTTTTGGCAGTTCTTATTCGCATAGAGTGATATATCACATCTATGGGATGATATTCAATTATTTGTATGAGTAGCTAATAGAAGTGGTATACCGAAACAGTCTAAAACAAAGAGCATGTCACACTTGCAAAGTAGAAAAGTCCAAAGCGAGGTGATACACAACACAAGGATTTTATTGGATGTATGCAGAAACAGTTGCCTAACACGGCCGTGTTTTGGCAAAGCCTTCATCAGGAGTAATGGCTTAAAACTACAGAATAAAACACATACATATAAACCATATAATATAACCAAAGGTAAAAATGAAGTACATAAATACAGTTAAAAAGTAAAGGACAATGAAATCATTATAAACAATCAAAATACCAAAAAATTATAAAATCTAAATATAACATCAAAACTAAAATCTCAAAAAGCAGAGAGTAGACATAAGAAATGTCATACTGGGTCAGACCAAGGTCCACAAGCCCAGTATCCTGTTTCCAACAGTAACCAATCCAGGTCTCAAATACTGAGCAGTTTCACTAAAAGACACACAGGTTCAATAATGCTTATAGTGGGGCAAGCGGTGGATTACCTGGGTCCTCTTTAATAATGGTTTATGGACCTTTCCTACAGGAACTTGTCCAAACCTTTTAAAAACCCAGCTTTTACTATATCCTCTGGTAATGAATTCCAGAATTTGTTTACACATTGAGTGAAAAAATATTTTCTCTTGTTAGTCTTAAATGGGTTGCACTGTAACTTCATAGCATGCTCCCTGGTCTTTCTACTTTTTGATGCCGTAAAGGATTGATCTACGTTTACCTGTTCTATCATATCTCCCCTCAGCCATCTCTTTTCCAGGTTGAAAAGCCCTAACCTTTTAAGACTCTCCTTATAGGGGTATCCTTCAATCCCCTTTACCATTTTGGTGGCTTTTCTCTGTACCTTTTCTAATTCCGCTATATCCTTTTTTAAGATTTGGCGATCAGAACTGCACACAATATTCAAGGTGCAGTCGCACTATAGAACAATACAGAGGCATTATAATATCCTTTCTTTTATTCTCCATTCCTTTCCTTATGATTGCTAGCATTTTATTTGCCTTCTTGGCTGCCACTGCACACTGGGTGGAGGGTTTCAATGTGTTATCCATGATGATGCCTAAATCTTCTTCCTGGGTGCTGTTTCCTAATGTGGAACCTTGCTTCGTGTAACCGTAGTTTGGGTTTTTCTTTCCTAGGTGCATAATTTTGCACTTGGCAGATGAAATTTAATGTGGACATTTGAACATCCAGTCTTCCAGTTTATCAAGGTTCTCTTGCAATTTTTCACAATCATCTTGGATTTTAACAACTTTGAATGATTTTTTGTCATCTGCAAATCTAACTACCTCACTCGTTATTCCCATTTCCAGGTAATTTACAAATATGTTAAAAAGCAGCGGATCCAGCACTGATCTCTGGGGTACTCCACTATTCACCTTTCTCCTTTGGAAAATTGGCCATTCAGCCCTAACCCTCTGCTTTCTTTCTTTTAACCAATGTCTGATCCACATTAGTACACTGCATCCTATCCCATGACTTTTTAACTTCACCAAGAGTCTCTCAGGAGGGGCCTTGTCAAAGGGTTTCTGAAAATCCAGATATACTATATCGACCGGCTCAACTTTGTCTTCCTGTTTATTCACACCTTCAAAAAATATAACATATTAGTAAGACAAAACCTTTCTTGGCTAGAGCCATGATGGCTTTCTCCCATTGAAACATGACTATCTACATGTTCAGTCATTTTGTTCTTTATAATGGTTTCTACCATTTTGCCCGGTACTGATGTCAGTCTCACCGCCCTGTAGTTTCCCGGATCACCCTTGGAACCAATTCAGGTGATTTGCTACTGTTTAGTTTATCAAATAGTTGTAATGTATCTTCCCAGTTTATCGATATTTCTTTCAGTTCTTCCGATGCATCACCTTTAAATACCATTGCGGTCATGGGTAACTTCCCTACATCTTCTTCAGTAAAGACCAAAGCAAAGAATTCATTCAGTCTCTCCACTATGCCCTTGTCCCTTCTTAGTGCGCCTTTTATACCTCTATCTTGTGTCTCTTGGGGAAACTGCTAGGTACATATGACCTAGATTGGCCACTGTTGGAAACAGAATACTGGGCTTGATGGACCTTGGTCTGACCCAGTATGGCATATCTTATGTTCTTATCATCTAATGGTCCAACTGACTCTCTCACAGGTTTTTTGCGGTGAATGTACTTAAAGTCTTTATTATGCATTTTTGCTTCCACAGAAAGCTTCTCAAATTCTGTCTTTGCCTGCCTTATCAATGCCTTGCATCTAACTTGCCAGTGCTTATGTTTCTAGTTTTTGTCATTTGGCTCCTTTTTCCATTTCCTGAAAGATGCTTTTTTGGCTACAACAGCCTCTCTGACCTCACCTTTAAATCATGCTCTCGTTTTTTTGTATTTCCTTCCACCTTTCTTAAAGCATGTGTACGGCCCTGTTTCGTACAAAAATAGACCACCACCTAATTATTATAATTACCTGAAATGATCAGATCCGAAAAGTCAGTACAGGTGCAATCAGAGTCTCTGTTTTTTAGATAACTGATGACCAAATACAGGCAGCGAAGTGGGGAAGAGAGTTCTATCGGGCACTAGGCACCTCAAGAATGCAACTCTCCCCATTAGAATATAGAAAGCATATTACAATTTATACCTTTTTCTCTTCCGCATTTTTACATACAGTCCAGTCCCCAGAGCTATTCCTTTGTGTTCTCTCCCCCTCCCCTACCTTATTTCCTATTATTACCCTTTACTCCCCTTAGTTCCTGTTGCAAAATCCCCCTGGCCCCCCTCTTCCCATACTCACCATGATCCAGCTAATCTGCTTTCTTCAGAGCCGGGCCCAGCATATATGTTGGTAGCTTTGTGGTTTCCTGTGTATGCATTTCTTGACACATAGACCTTACAGGCCTATATCTGATATCCCCTTGCAGGTCCTAGTCTAGACTCTCCAGCCCAAACTGGCACCTCACAAGGCTCATGATATCTCCTTATATGGTTCTTTCCGGTGCTGGATCTCTTCTTGCTAAGGCCTGTATTCTTGGCTCACATGTTATAGCAGAATGACTGTGCTTTAACTATTTTGTGAGATTCAGGGCAGCCAGTAAGTGATTATGAATCAGGAACATTATTAATCCTTAGCACTTAAAAATTAAAAGCAAATCTATCATACTAAATCCCAAATGTATCATACTTAACCTCTACCTCTACAAGTACTTAAACCCCTACACATGGAATACAGCTGGTATGGGCTTGCAAGATAGTATTTTTTTTTTTTTTTATTGAAAGTTTTTCAAAACATACTTACAACAAAAGTATACAGGAATTCCAGATACCAATGAGACATCATAACATACAGGAAAACCATCCTTATATAATAAAATAAAACTCATCAACATCTATTCATAGCCCACAAAAGGGGGAGAGTTACAAAAGCAAAATAAGCCAAAAGAAATTTCAAGAACCAAGTTCTAAACTAACACACAGCACAACACAATCTAACATCCCCTCTTCTCCCTACGTAAGTGTGCCTAATTGTTTACTATCCAAAAAGACCTATAATTGGGAAGGATCAAGAAAAATAAATTTAGACCCCTGAAATGTAACAATACATTTACAGGGGTACCGAAGAAAAAAACCTGCCGATAAGGCCAATACCCTAGGCTTCATAGCCAAAAAAGCCTGTCGCCTAAGTTGAGTGGCCTTACAGACATCAGGAAACATTTGTACCTTATCACCACAAAATAGAATAGACAACCGCTTAAAGTACAATTTAAAGACAGCTGACTTATCAGACTCAGAAACAAACGTAACTACCAAGGTAGCCCGAGAGAGAATAGTATCCTGAGAATCTTCCAAAAATTTGGTAAGGTCTAGGTCTGGTCCGCCCTGTAGAGTATCAAACCCACCAGGAGGATCGACCTTTACCTTCTTCCCAGTCAAATAGTACATCTTAGAAACCAAAATAGATTCTGGGGAAACCAAACCCAAGGATTCTTTCAAATATTTCCTAAAAAGAATCTCTGCAGATAATAAATGACAAACAGGAAAGTTCAACAGCCTGATATTCTTAGCCCTAAATTGGTTATCATACATTTCTAAGCTACGGTGAACAAACAAACTCTCCTTAATACTGGAAACACTAGTAGATTTAAGAGTAGCACACTGATTTTCACACCTAAGAAGCTGAGAAGACATATTCCCCAACACTTCTTCATGGTCAGACAGCTTATTAGCAACCTCCAACGAGAAGTCACAAAGCTGTGAGACAGTGGGAGTCAAAATATTCTCAATACGGGATACACTCCTCCAGATATCCACCAGGGTAACCTGATCCTCAGGTACCTCCTTGGGGACCCCCGGAGCAGAAACCCAGGCAACTGGCTTCAACTTCCCCCGAGAAACTACTGGGGTACTTTGTTTAACTTGATCCCCCACATCACCAGAAGAGGCTGGAGATAGTATTTTTAAACAACACCCATACTTGATGTAAATCTTTAACTTTTGCAACTGCTCCTTTTAATTTTTCTTAACTGTTTTCCTCATTTTATCATAGTCTTCCTTTTGAAAGTTAAAAGGCAGTACTGTGGATTCCCTTGTTTTATTTATTTATTTAACAGGATTTTTTTACTGCCTTAACATTAATTCAAAGCGGTTTACATGAAACAAATACAGCAACAGGCTTTGACATAGAACAAGGGATAAAACTTGGAGAATTATATGGGGTAAATGTACATTTAACAATTAACTATATACAGATACATTGTAGTGATGTGATGTGTTACTACTGCATTCAATCGTTATCTGCTATTTATAGATGTCTCATTGTGATAGGGCACATGTTCAGCTAGGTGGGACCATAGTATTCCAGGAAGAGATGAGATTTTATGGCTTTCCTGAAGTCCAGAAGGTCTTTGATTGCATGTATTGGGGCAGGCAGTTCATTCCATAGCTGGGGTGGTGTACAAGGAGAAGGCTGTACCGCAAGTTGATTGCTTTGCTGATTTGAAGCTTGGTGGAGTTTCCAAGATGTTGATATCAGCACCTCTTCTTCTTCTGGTTGGGTTCGCTTTCATGATCAATGGTTGAAGAGTCGCTGGAGATAGGTTGTTTAGTATTTTGAAGATTATTATTATGCTTTTGTATTTAGTAGAGAGCCAGTATAGTTGGTGGAGTGTACGGATTATATAAGCATATTTTGCAGTTTCTGTGATAATTCTTGCTGCAGTGTTTTGCACCAGTTGCAGGGGGACAATGTTCCCTCTAATTTTCTGTAGGCTGTGTGCGCATAAAATATCAGCTGTGCAGCTTTTGAAGGAAGGTTAAATTTTTGTGCACCACATAACGACACTCGGAGTTATATACTTTAAAATTTGACTACACGTCAGAATACAGTATGTACACCACATTGATTTTAATCAAATTAAATGAAAATAGACGATTACTAAATAAAGCAGAAAATTTCTAGTAATTACAATCACAACTTTTACATTTTAAGACGTCTGTGTTGTTTTCTATCAGAATCAGAACCGTAATTTTTGTGCGCTCTGTTGTAAAGCATGTGCGCTCGCTTGGTGAGGTGTGTGCGCACGCACACGCGCACAGCTTAGAGGGAACAGTGCAGGGGGAGTATTGTTTTCTTAGGTAAGCCATGATAGATCACATTGCAATAATCAATTATGGGAGTTACTGTGGTTTGGCTTACTGTTCTGAGGTCTCTGTCAGTCAGTAGTGGTTTGAGTTTGTGCAGAGTTCTCAACTTGTGGTATGCTGATCTGATTGTTCTCTTTACGTGTGGCTGGAAGCTGAGTTGATGGTCAAAGGTTACTCCAAGGTATTTGACTTCTTAGTTTGTTGGTTAGAGTGTAGTCCAAGATCTTGATTGAGTCAATTGGGGAGAATTTAGTATTTCTGGTGATATGCATCAGTTCCAGATTTTTTAAAGTTTATGGAAAGATTTTGTCCTTTGAGCCATTTTGACATTGATTCAAGGCATGCTGTGATTTGTGAATAATCTGGATAACTGAAGTTAATTTGGGTGAATATCATGATATCATCTGCATCTATTCTGTAGTGAGTGTTGTGTTGTCTTATTATGTTGCAAAGAGAGAGCCGAGCCTTGTGGTACGCCCTGGCATTGTGTGAAAGGTTTAGACTGTTTTTGGTTCCCTTGCCATTTTTCCTCCATTTATGAAATCAAACATGATCATGCTATGATTATTATTGCCAAGTGGCCCCAACACCCTTATCTCTTGCACCAGATCTTCTGTTTCACTAAGGACTAGGTCCAAAATGGCTTCCCCTCTTGTCAGTTCATGAATCAGCTGCTCCAAGAAGCAGTCATTTATTTCATCTAGAAAATTATCTCCCTAGCATGTCCTGCCATGACACTGACCCAGTTGATACCGGGGTAATTGAAATCACCCATTATTAATATTGTATTGTAACTTTTGTTAGCTTCTCTGATATCTTTGAGTATTTTATCATCCATTTGTTTATTCTTGCCAGGAAGTCGGTAGTACACCCCTACTGCCATTGCTTTCCCCTTTTTACATGGAATTTCAATCCATAGAGATTCTACCATGTATTTTGTTTCCCACAACACTTTAATCCTGTGTGACTCAATGCCTTCTCTAACATAGAGCGCAACCTCTCCACCAATTTGATCTACTCTATCATTGTGATATAATTTATACCCAGGTATCACAGCGTCCCACTAGTTGTCCTCCTTCTACCAGGTCTCTAAGATACCAATCATATCTAACCTCTCATTTAGTGTTATATATTCTAACTCTCCCATCTTATTTTTTAGACTTCTATAATTTGCATACAAGCATTTTAGAAGCTGTATTTAATTTATATTAATCTGGTTATTGGTAGGCAGGGGTAATTTGGAATCTTTAAGTTCTGTCTGCTCTGTACTTAAGGGCATTTGGGTTATTTTTGCCTTTATTGGAACCTCTTTGTCGATATGCCTTAACTTTAATCTTTTGCTAGTATCCTTCACGGAACCATGCGCTCTTCAGCGACTGTCTGCTTTCCCCTATTATCTAGTTTAAAGGTGCTCTATCTCCTTTTTAAAGGTCATGTGTATAAGTGCTGAAATAAAAACTGTGATTTCATATAAATAAAGAACAAGATGAAACCACTCAAGATGATAAAAGACAGATAATAAGGAAATAAAAGAACTAAAATAAATAACATAAAGGCAAAAGTAAACATTGCATAACAATACCAAGCATAAAATTAAATCACACAGTAGTAAAACATGTAAATGATAAATAATAAAAATGCTAATAATTACATTAAAACCAAAAGACAACATAGTATTAGAACGAAATAATAATTGAGGATCAGACTGTGTACAAAGGGAACAAGAAATGCACATTTAAAAATAACAGCATGGCTCATCCATATTGCGAGTATGAAGGAGCATTGTAGAGGAACACATTTACACACTGAAATACGGTTATTGACAACCGCAGGGTATAGAACAATATGGGTTTCCTATGGGGCCAAAATTGGAGTCACTAACCAATGAAATTTGCAGAGGGTACAGAATCATGTTATGTGCCATCATGATAATTATAAAACTATTATCAAAAAAATGCTCAATATTATCAATATGGAACAAAATTGTCTTCAATCTATCTCTTATGGTTATTCAAGAACATTTAATATCCCTGAAGGTCTCAGACTGATTCGGCATTCTGTTATAGACTTATAACATGTCCAACTGACGTGCCTAATAGCATCAATGACCTTCAATACAAATTGCCCAGTGGTAATAAAGCAGAGGGAGTCGCCAGCCCTACAGTTCACTATGGAAACTTCTAAAGCCACAATTAAACGCTTCTCTTTTCTTATGGCGCTTAGCTCTTGGCACTTAGCTTCTAGTGGATCACGTCACAGCCAGCTCTCCACCGTTGCTTCATTAAATCCCAACGCCTTTCTCAAGTACCCACTGCGCTTCACTAACGATGTTTCTTCAGGGGATCTCACTCACTTCTTGACAATGTTCTATAAAATAAAACCCATGTATATCTAAAACAATGAACTATTCCATCCAAAATTCCTACCTCTATCTCCAAAATTTAACTATACAAAAAATATACCTACCAGAAAGCTAGCTGATGCTGCATACGTCTTTCTGTCTTTCTCAATCGGGCAAACACAATGTTTCTCAAAATTTCTTTCAAACTGCCCTTGAAAAAACGCCGCACATGCAGAGTATTGGGCAGATCTTAACTTTTAAAGACCTAATGCTGCGACTCAATTGGAGGTTCCATATATCTCTAGAAATGACGTCATTAGTGTCATTTGAGAGGTGATCTTACAGAGACACAGATTACTTTTTTGCTACAATTAGCGAGGTTGGCGATTTACCGTAATTATTTCATTTTTGAAGGGGTTTTTTATCAGGAGGTATCAGGAGTAGCTATGGGTGCTACGTGTAGCTATGGGTGCTCCATAGTGAATTTTTATATGGGTAAATTTGAAGAGCAATGGTTGACTCAGTCCCCATATAAGTCCAATATTATCTCATGGAATCGCTATATCGATGATGTTTTTATGTTATGGAAAGGTTCAGAGGAGACACTAGTATTTGTGCAGTGGATAAACCAGTGCGATTCAAATATCAAATTCACATATATTCATCATAGAGAATGATTGGCTTATTTAGATGTAGTAGTCAGTAAAGGGAGGGGGGAATGGTTAACAACAGTTTATAAGAAAAGCACCGATAGAAATACATTTTTGCACTTTAAAAGTGTACACCCTCTACAGTTAAAGGAAAGTCTCCCTTTTTCTCAATTTTTGCGATAGGAGAAATTGCTCTAACGAAAGTGAATTTAAACAATTATCAAGACAACTTTCAAATAATTTTGAACAAAGAAGTTACCCAAAAGTGACAGTGAGACGAGCATACTGTAGGGCCCTTCACAATAATAGAAGTTTGTTATTGGAGACTAGGGGCTCTAACAAAAAGGAAAATATCAACCCTGATTTATTTATTTATTTATTTCTTTATTTATTTAACAGTTCTTCTATACCGCTCTATTTTAGATCAGAGCGGTTTACATTTAACATCAACTATACAACACAGGCACTTTGAGTTGTATTTACAATAAACAGGGAGATCAACTTGGAAGTAACTGGGGAAACTATGTATATTGTATAATTATATTGTAATTATTTACATTATTTAATTATTTACTGATAACATTAATTTGATAACTAAATATTCTCCTCTGAGTTCAGGTATTCAAAGGATATTAAAAAAACATGGGAACATTATAGCAGCAGTCCCCGGGTTGGCGGGGAAGAGAATACGTTGTGTATGGCAAAGAAACCGTAATCTAAAGGAGTGTCTTAGTCCGGCGATATTGAATCCTTTAGTAGGACAACGGGATACTTTAGCAGTGAAGGGACATAGAATCTCCAGGAACAAGCAGGAATGAGTCTTCACATGTGGGGTACGTCGGCGCTGATGGAGCCCACACGGGAATGCTCCCCAGCATCCAATCAGAAAGCCTTTGGGAGCATCCCTCATGCCTGCGCGGTGGCTTCCCGCCTTTCCCACTGCCTCTCCCCAGTTTTCGTTTTTCCGCGGAGCCGGCAGGACGTACCTCTTGTCACCGCAGAAACTTTTTTCTCTAAAATCCTTTTTCTTGTTTTCTTGTGGTCGCGGCCGTTTTTCCGCCGATAACAGCACCACCGGTGCCTTATTCTTTTCTTTTAATCACTTCGAGGTACATTTTTCTCCTCGAGTCTCTTCTGAGGCCTACCGGGCCTTTCCAGCATGGAGCCTTCTTCCCTTAAGAAGTGCCTTCACTGTGGTAACTTAGTTTTCTATTTAGACTCCAATGCCTGGTGTCTATCCTGTTTGGGCCCTGATCCTTTTTCCCCCGGTCCATCGGGCTTTAGTATTGGGAGAAGACCTTCTCTTTTTCGGGTATCCCTCGATGCCATTTTTCCTCCTGAGGTGAGGACATCGATTTATTCTTCTCTCCAGGATCAGGTAACCCTCAAACAGTCTGTTAAGACTAGCCAATTCTTGAGGGGTAAGTCTCATGCCCAGCATGATGACGGCTCCGGCCTTCCCCTCAAGACCCCTTTGGCAATAAAACCCTGGCGGGAGTCTTCGGGCTCCAAAGCATCCACGGGGTTTCAGGCTGTTCCTGGGGTTCACTCCTCACAGAACATTCCTGAGCCATGCTCGGGGGTGGTATCCGCTTCGAGCGG
The DNA here is from genome assembly GCA_033557465.1 of Ichthyophis bannanicus. Classification (NCBI taxonomy): domain Eukaryota; kingdom Metazoa; phylum Chordata; class Amphibia; order Gymnophiona; family Ichthyophiidae; genus Ichthyophis; species Ichthyophis bannanicus. Next base: position 342,923,850 of record CM066032.1, read on the forward strand.
TACCGATCCCCTGGCATCGGCGCCAGCGTCGAGTGCTCCACTCTTCGCCAAGGATCATCAACTGGTGTCCTCGGTGCCTTCGGGGCCGATCGATTCGACCCAGACTGGCTTTCCTGCATCCCAGCCATGCGCGGGGTAGGTACCGGCTTCGAGCGGTACTGCTTCCCCGGCGTCGGCATCGGTGTCGAGTGCCCCACTCTTCACCAGGGATCGTCATCTGGGGTCCTCGGTGCCTTTGATCGATACGACCCAGACTGCCTTTCCTCTGTCCCAGCCAGCCACGGGGTTGGTTCCGGCTTCGAGCGGTGACGATGCCCCGGCATCGGCGCCGGTGTCGAGGGTTTCACTCTCCACCGGGGCTCGTCGGGTATCCTGGGTACCCTCGGGGCCGATCGATATGCCCCAGAAGGCAGTTCCTCTTTGTATGCCATGCTCGGAGGGGGTACCGGCTTCGAGCGGTACCTATACCCCGACATCGGCGCCGGTGTCGAGTGTTCCCCTCTTCAACGAGCGTCGTCTTCGGACGTCCTCGGTGCCTTCGGCACCGATCGATGCGATTCCGATTGGCTTTCAGGGATCGGCATCGCCGACACCGCCACCGATGCCGGGGCCCTCTAGACGGGCATCGATAACCTCGCTCGGTTCGATGCCCAGTCTCGAATCGATATCCAGTCTAGATGACTTGGTTCCGACACGATTTGAAACCGATCCATGTCCCTTCCGGCTACGCAGTACCGAGGATAATCACCACAGCTCTCTGGTTGCCTCGGTGCCGCTTCGGCAACCTCCGCTGCCTGCTCCGAGGGCATTGCCATTCCCGAGGCCGGGGTCGGGGACGATGTTGATTCCTGTGGTTCCATCGGTGCCATCGATCCTTTCTATGCCTAGCTTGGAATCGATACCGGGAACCGACGATGCAGTACTAACTGCCTCGAATCGGAACGGTCGGTGTCCTTCTCCATCTAGCAGGATTCCTTTTGTGCACCAGTCCTGTAGGTCTTCTGGTGTCCAAGCTGCTCATTCAACCTCAGCCCACCCAGGAATAGCTCCTCTGGGAGATCCTTCTTTTCAGGATTTTCTCCTTGACATGGCAGCCTTTCTTGCCATTCCTATTCCTGGTCCTACTCTTACCAAGGTCCTGCAGAAAAAGCAGCCATAATGCTTCCTTTACATCCTTCTTTGCAGGACCTTCTTCTGGGGGTTTGGCAATCACCTTTAAAGGTTCCTGCGCCTTCTACAGCCATGCATGTTCTGTATCAGGTGCCCCCCTCTCCGGGGTTTCAGAAGCACCAACTCCCGCATCATTCCATTGTAGTGGAATCAGCAATGAGGAAGGTCAGAAGCAAGAAGAAGCATTCTTCTTATCCTCCAGGTCGTGCATCTAAAGCACTTGATGCCTTTGGGCGTCAAACCTTCCAAACGTCCATGTTGGCTTCTAGTATTATTTCATATATTTTTTATATGAGTCTGACACTTCGGGAGGTCACAGAGAAATTATCTCTTCTGTCTCCTTTTTTGTCAGAACCTAAGGCCTCTGACTATTCCTTGCTTCTTAATCATAGCAGGAATATCTCTTGGTTCCTTTCTCGTGCTTCTCTAGACTCTTTTGAGTCTGTTAGCAGGTCCTCTGCTATTGCCATTGGAGCACGTCGTACAGCCTGGCTGCAGGCTTCAGACTTGAGCAGATGGGCACAACATACACTGGGTAATTCTCCGTGTACTGGAGAAAATCATTTCAATAGCGAGGCTTTACGTCAGGTTGCTCAGTGCTCCACTGACTTTCCTAGTTCTGGAAACCATCCTAAGCCTTCTTTTTCCCCAGGCCCCCACCACCACCAGCAGCTCTCCCCTTCCCGGGGATCGAGCCACCGGCAGCAGGAGGGGCCTGCCGATCACCGCGGCCCAATCGGGGCACAGCTGCTTCAGTTTAAACTTCGCGCCAGCAGGCACGCCCGCGACTGGCGGGCCCGCGCCTGAGGGTCTCGCCAGAGGGCCCTTTGGCGTGGCCCTTAGGCGAGGCACGATAGGCGACATGACAAATTCCACATCAGCTCACTGGTGACTCGACGCCTGCTTCACTCAACGCCCGGCCGCCTGACCGAGAAACCAACAGTCTACCAACAACTGAACTCAGGCGTGAACGTGGGCCTCTCTACACAACTCTCAACCACAGCAAGTATACAGACTAATCGTATAAATGTACCATACCTCATAACCACTTTCATCATCTCTGTGGCACTCAATTATTACTGTTGCCAGTAGCACCTAAGTATTACTGTAACCATAGCATTCATTTATTACTGTTGCCAGTAGCACCTAAGTATTACTGTAACCATAGCATTCATTTATTACTGTTGCCAGTAGCATCAAAGTATTACTGTAGCCATAGCATTCAATCATTACTGTTGCCATAACACTCAAGTAAAGCTATTACCAGTAGCACTCAATTAGTACTATTGCCAGTAGCCCAATCATTTATTACCAATAACATTCAACTTACTACTGCCTAGAACACCCAAGTATTCTGATACCAACAGCGTTCAATTTTACTGCTGCCTATAGCATCCAAGTATCAAAGCAACAATCCTCCCTCCCAAAGCCGCCCTACCCAATCAGGGCCGAGCAGCCATCGCTTAAAGAGAGCACCAGCAGGCACACCCGCGCCTAGCAGGCCTCACCTGAAGACCATTCGACGTGCCCTTATACCGTGACCCTACCGGAATAACACCAAAAGATAATCATGACTACATCAACCATAACGCTCGTTTTTCTCTATACTATTGCCATGACCATTCATGACTCTGTTTCATACATACCTGATCATAACCCTATCCCAGCACTCTTAGGATCAAATAGAAAACATCACTACAACTATCATCAACCTTACCCAAACCTTCAACACAAGAGACAATCACGCCTGCTCTACATAACACTGGAGACCATTACTAACAAAAAGACCAACAAAGACGACCTGCAACACGAGCTTAGATGTGCACTCATCAACGCACGGTCTGTGCGCAACAAATGGCCAGCCATCACAGACCTAATATCCAACTACAATCTAGACCTCCTAATGGTCACTGAGTCATGGCTCTCTGACTCAGACACTGTCTTAATTAACCAAATCACACCCCCCAATTTCTCACTCTTCGCTTGTAACCGAGATAATAGAACAGGGGGAGGAGTCTTCATAATAGCAAAGTCCGAGTTGCAATACCGAGTGTCCCTAACCAGGAGCTCCCAACATCTAGACACTATAACGATCGCAAATAGAAGCAACTCTATCAATCTCATCTATTCAGCACCAAACGCAGTATCAGAAGATCTCTCAGATATAATAAACTTAGCCTGCAATCCTGACAACCCCAACAAAACAAACTGGTTGTTAGGTGATTTTAACCTTGCCTCTCTACATCATGACTTATCCAGTACATTCCTCGATGCCATGACAGACCTTGGATACAAACAAATCGTGCACAACCCCACACACAAACAAGGGAACATCCTCGATTTGATATTCGTTCCATCAGCAGTCTCAAGCTTATATAACTACACCAATCATCTATTATCCCAGTCCCTTGGTCAGACCATAGCTTGACCTTATTCCAGATTCCAACAAATTCAAACACACTCGCCCAGCCAGTCTCCTCAACAACAAGCGCAAGGTGATTTAAGCCGTTGGACATAGAGACCCTCACTAAACAAGCGTTACCAAAACTATCCAAGCCAACGGACAATCTAAACGAGCTGATCTCTAACTGGAACGACACTCTCTATCAGTATGCCCTTCAACCAAGCATGAACAAGAAGCTCCCATCCAGGAATCGCTCCAATAAAAAACAGGATGCCCCTTGGTTCTCTCCAGAACTACGTACATCTGTACTCCAATTAAGGAAGTTAGAAAGAAAATGGAGACACACCCACAACAGCCAGGATCAAGAAGAGTATCTCACCCACCTCAAGAAGCACCGCGAACTAACTTGGACTACAAGGAAAGAATTCCACTCCAACCTTCTCAGCAAAACATTAAACAGACCACGCGATCTCTTCAATCTAGTAAAAACACTAACCAAAGATCCATCGCCACCGCATCAAGAATCTGTACAACCACAGCTATATGCTAACTTCATCCAAGCCAAAATGGTCAAGGCGAACACAACGCCATCACAAATACTAATCCAACTCCCGCAAGCTCAAGCATCACTCGATAAATTCTCACCACCATCAAGAAAAACCATCGAAGAAATTATCGCTACCATAAACACCACCACGGCACCAAATGACCCATGTCCAGCACACTGGATCAAAACATTACATGCCGAGCTTAGCCCTCACATAGCTAAGATCGCAAATATCTCCTATCTAACTGGGATCTTCCCTACTGCCCTTAAACAAACATCAATTCGCCCTCTGCTAAAAAACAACCTGATGGACCCAACGAAGGAAGAGTCCTACCGCCCAATCTCCAGCATTCCCTATCTAGCCAAGATACTTGAAAAGGAAACTCAGAGGCAGATCCAACACCACATTGACACAGCAGCCCCATTGGACCCATGCCAACATGGATTCCGAGAAGCTCACGGAACAGAAACACTCATGACTTCACTACTTAACAAACTCATCTGTGGGATTGACAACATTCACATGGCCATTGCAATGATTTTTCTGGACATATCAGTGGCATTCGACTCAGTCGACCATAAGATTATGCTAGCTAGACTTCATGAAAAAGGCATCCGTAACCAAGCCTGGAACTGGTGCAAATCTTACTTAGATGAGCGCTGGCAACAGGTCCGTACAGGCAACATTACATCTGAACCCTTCAAACAGAAACAGGGAGTACCCCAAGGCTCATCTCTATCTGCGTTGCTTTTTAATATATACATGCAACCAATCTGCCAAATCACCAGAGACTTCGGTATATCCTGCCTACTATACGCGGATGACGTGCTAATATTCACACCGATCAGTATATCAAACCCTGACTACTCTCCATTAATCAACTGTTTCAACACAATAACCGACTGGCTTCTCAATCAGAACATGAGAATAAACTTCAAGAAAACCGAAGTACTCATAGCCACAAGAAACAAGCAATTTTCTCTGCCAACCACCCTCATAGTAAGAGATGCAGAACTCCCAATCAAGGCCTCCATAAAGTACCTCGGTGTGATACTCGACCAAAAACTCAATCTTAAAGAGCACATAAAGAACACAGTAAGGTCAATTTACTACAAACTAAAAACACTGCGCCACCTGAAACCAATGATGGAGACAAAGGACTTCCGTACAGTCTTCCAAGCGATAGTCACACCGCATTTTGACTATGCGAATATCATCCTTCATGGCCTCCCCAAGAATACACTAAATCCACTTCAACTGGCGATGAACGCGGCAGCCCGCATCTTATCTGGAGCTTCTATAAGAGATCATATAACACCAATACTGATCGATCTGCACTGGCTTCCGATAAACTGCAGAATAACATACAAAACCCTCCTCATCACATTCAAAGCTATTAATAAATTATCTCCTGCATCGATCTCAAATCTCATCACCCTGACACCAAACAACAGACCCAGGAGACTAGTAGCAGAAAACACACTAGTTACTCCTAGTATCTCCACAAAATGGACACAACAAACTACTAACAGAGCTTTTGTGTCCTATGCTCCCAAGTGCTGGAACAATCTACCTCCAAACATCAGATCAATCAGGGATATCACCCAATTTAGAAAGTCCATCAAGCACTATTTATTCACTTTGCACTTCAGGCTACCATACACACAATAGAACCGGCTATTGCCCACTCAGATAACTCCTACACATAACAGCAATCCAGAACAAAGGATCAAAATGTGAAAACACTGTATTCTTGTATTCTGTATTCTTGTCAAATTCGAATCTTGATGTAACCTATTCAATGTATATATAATTATGCATAATTATGTAGATAGTTATCCCCAGTTCACACCCAGTTTATCTTCCCTGTTATCTGTAAACCTAGATCAGTCATGTATTGGCAGGTATATTGTTGTTTCAATGTAAACCGCACTGATGATGAATAGTGCGGTATATAAAAAATGTTAAATAAATAAATAAAATAAATAAATGTCCTACCAAACCTTCTTTCCCTAAGAAGAGAAAGTTTCATCCTCCTTCTGCCCATCCTCCAGATGTACCCAAGCAAGGGACATCTCACCCTGGTCTGAAGTTTCAAGACTCTCACCAGGATACTCATAACCAGCAGCCATAGGCTCCTGTATGCGGCAGTCTACAATTAACTTCTTCTTACCAGAAGTTTATTCTTCCCACTCTACACTGGGTTTTCTTTTCAGTATGGCAAGTGGTTAGGATGCTTTTGTCCAGGGGTTACGGTATTCTCCCTTTCTTCTTACTGTAAAGGGAGATCACCACTATCCCATGATAGTTTCTGTCCCCACATGGACATTCTTTCCTTCAACTGACTTACCATAGGGTACGTCCCTCCAACCCCCTCTCTTCCAGGGTTTCCCCTGCTTGAGTTGGTACCATACTGAAACATCTCTCTCTCTCTTTCCAGTGTAGACTTCCTGTTATCAGACAGGACCGGAATATCTCCGCTTCCTTGGTCTGTCTTCTCCCTGTTTCCATGCAGGAGAATCCCCTCTGCTATTTTGCTCAGTTACTGTGCGTGCAGGAGTTCCAGTGAGTACGTTAATGCTTCTGCAAGCTGCTTTCAACTATCTTGCGTACTGACACTCACTGCAGGTTATCTTCTCCTAGCCATATCCTTTCTAGGATGGGGCAACATGTCTGACTTCTGTCAGTTTTATCTCCTGCACAATGCTCTCTGCAATCGTCAGAGAAGCTTCCCACTATGGGCCCTTGCCATAGAGCATTGGACTTTGTCTCTGAGGGTCTTCCATATTATAGAAGAAGTTTATATAGTCAGTCATTCCATGGCTATCTAGATGATTATACCCTATTGTCTTCCATTGTGATGCAGAAGACAAGTTTTCTGCGTGAATGTCCAAGGAGCTCCCAATCTGGCAGGAATCTACCCCTCTTTCCTTACAGCTTGGCATTATGTTTTCTGCTCCACTTGGACAACGCATACTTTTTTACTGTACATGATGCCCCTGAGTCCCTTGGCTGGGTCATCCTGGTATCTTGATCTATGCGTTTTCTTGTCCTTGGGACACACCAGCAGCCTAAAGTGCTCCTGAAGTGCTCTTACCAGACTGATATTATCCTCTGTTCTTCACGCAATCATACTGCTAATTCCGCTGGTCTGCATCCCTGCACCACAGAAATAGATTCTCTATACTTCTTCAGGTGGTTACACCCCCTACTATTAGATGAATCTTTTCACATCACATGCCCCATGTGGATGTTTCTTCTGTGGCCCAGTTGCAGGCATGGATTCTCAGTATTATTTTCATGTATGTATGTGTCCTCTGCAAACATGTCTTTGTACCCTGGGTGGGCATAAGCCATGCCCATCTATATCTATATGTAGATATGTATCTACATTTTATATATAGATATATATGCCACACTTGTCTAGACATATATATACACATCCGTATAGATATGTATGTAGCTATATATATATATATATATATATTGGTATGCGCTTCTTGGGAGATGTTCAAAGCACCCTGTGTATTACCCACTATCTCCCTAACTGCCGGTACTAAAGTTTTTTTACTTTCTTAAGGGGTCTAGACAGTCCGCTTGCCTATTATCAGACGGCTTGGTGACTGGGACCAGTTATACTCACAATTATTGCTGTGACGTCAACAGCTTCTATTTTTGTTATACACCTCCTGATCTATGAGGTATCAAACTTCAACGTCTTCCTATCTCTTACCAGCTAGGAAAGACAGTGTCCATCTTCAGTGTTCCGGAGTACCCTTCGGTCCTCCCTGGGAAAAGGGTTTTTTTTCCATACCCTCTCTTCCCTTCCGGACTGGGCTAATTTCCAGATCGGTCAGTCTTCTTCTTTTAGTTCTCAATGTTAATAACTCTGTACCTAAAAGAGTTCTCAGCTTTTTCACATAAAGCTTGCCATTGAAGACCTGCCGTTCTTCTCCTGCACCAGTTGACACCTGGGTCACCTGCCCATTCCAGATTTGGAACTTCATCCTCACTGCTGTGAAGTTAACTTGAAGATTCCGCTACTGCGTCTACGGTACCTTCCATCACGGTTCTACATCCTACAATCCAGTAGGTAAGCTCTATATGGTGATAGTTCATTAAATACTTTAATGATACTTGACGTGCATTCTAAAGACTCATCTCCCCTGTGGTCTTTAGTTTTTGCTGTTCCTCTGCAACTCTTCTCTTCTCAACTCCTACCCCCCATCCCTCGGATGCCGGGGATCCAGGTTGGGAAAATGCCGTCCTGCCCAGGGATACGCATTTTACGGGATCTCCCCTGGCACCCTCAGCTAGGGAGTCCCCACATGTGAAGACTCATTCCTGCTTGTTCCTGGAGATAGCACAGTTACTTACTTGTAACAGGTGATCTCAGGGAACAGCAGGAATTAGTCTTCACAACCCTCCCACCTCCCCTAGGAGTTGTATCTATCTATTTCCTTTCCTCTTCCTCTCCTTCTGTCTCAGCTATGAAACTCAACTGGGGAGAGGCAGTGGGAAAGGCGGGAAGCCACCGCGCAGGCGCGAGGGATGCTCCCAAAGGCTTTCTGATTGGATGCTGGGGAGCATTCCCGTGCGGGCTCCGTCGGCGCCGACGTACCCCACATGTGAAGACTAATTCCTGCTGTTCCCTGAGATCACCTGTTACAGGTAAGTAACTGTGCTAAATGTGGGGGATGCAGTATCTGTGACATAACTGTAGAGTTGAATGAGTTTAAGTATCAGGGGCTCACCCATTCTTTAAGAACTTATACTACATGTGATTCTACAGGGGTAGTAAATATTATTCAATGCCCATGTGAATTAATCTACGTGGGCAAGACAATTCGTTCTTTTAAAATAAGAATGGGGGAATACAAAAGTCAGCTGAACCGTAAGGTGGAAGAAGCTCCGATGGTTCAGCATTGCATAGCTCAAGGGCACATTTTTGAACAGTTACGGCGCTTTTGCATTGATAAAGTGGAATTTGGAGCATCTGGGAAAACTCAGGATCAGAAACTTCTGTTCAGAGAACAGAAGTGGATTTATAAGTTGAAATCAGTAACTCCCACGGGGTTAAATGCTGCTATAGATTGGGCTTCCTGCCTATGAAAAATGCTGTTAAAGATTTATAGGGTAGCTGTACTGTGTGGATGTTGGAGAAGTTAACAATGATTTTGATTAGTCCTGAAATTGCTACAACACGGGTTGGATATGGAAACAATAGAAGTGGTAGAAAAAGGGGAATATTTTAAAAATAAGTTAAGTCAATAGTGAATTGAACGTACATCGAGAGTTTCCTAAACATAGCTTTTGTTCGATGGGAGGCAGGGTATGGACGTGAATAATTCTTGCGGCAACTTGGGGGCGGGATTTTTGTGAGCAACAAACTCATAGCGTAGTAGACACTAATGATGTCATTTCTAGAGATATATATGGAACCTCCAATTGAGTCGCAGCATTGGGTCTTTAAAAGTTAAGATCTGCCCAATACTCTACATGCGCGGCGTTTTTTCAAGGGCAGTTTGAAAGAAATTTTGAGAAACATTGTGTTTGCCCGATTGAGAAAGACAGAAAGACGTATGCAGCATCAGCTAGCTTTCTGGTAATTGTATTTTTTGTATAGTTAAATTTTGGAGATAGAGGTAGGAATTTTGGATGGAATAGTTTATTGTTTTAGATATATAGGGATATATAGGGAGGAGTAGCCTAGTGGTTGGGGCAAGTACTTCAGTCCGGAAGGTCGGGGGTTCAAATCCCACTAGAGGACAGCAACCTTGGGCCGGAAGGACTGGGGTTTCTAGTCCCTCAGATGCTCCTTGTGGTCTTGGGCAAGCCACTTAACCCTCCATTGCCCATGTTCCCTGTAAGTATTAGTGTATGTGTCTCATATCCCCGCGTGTTAAATGTATCCCCCAATTGTGTTGTGACCGCTTTGATTGAAGGATAAGGCGGTATACAAAACTGTCTAAATAAATAAATAAATAAAATAAATATATGGGTTTTATTTTATAGACCATTGTCAAGGAGTGAGATCCCCTGAAGAAACATTGTTAGTGAAACACAGTGGGTACTTGAGAAAGGCGTTGGGATTTAATGAAGCAACGGTGGCGAGCTGTCTGTGACGTGATCCACTAGAAGCTAAGTGCCAAGAGCTAAGTACTATAAGAAAAGAGAAGCGTTTAATAGTGGCTTTAGAAGTTTCCATAGTGAGCTGTAGGGCTGGCGACTCCCTCTGCTTTATTACCACTGGGCAATTTGTATTGAAGGTCATTGATGCTATTAGGCACGTCAGTTGGACATGTTATAAGTCTATAACAGAATGCCGAATCAGTCTGAAACCTTCAGGGATATTAAATGCTCTTGAATAACCATAAGAGATTGAAGAAAATTTTGTTCCATATTGATAATATTGAGTTTTTTTGAGAATAGTTTTAGTATTAATCGCTCTGAAGAAGACCACAATTTTCGTGTGTTGACACAATCATGATAATTATACCTAGCTGCCCGCATTGACATCTGAAGAAACAGTATAAGTGAACTGCAGTTAACTAACTTTCTTGTCTAATGAAGGTGATGCATAGGTTATGAGAAAATCCATATCTGTGTGCTGTCCCATAAATTAATATAGAGATAAATATATGGGTAATAAAAGTAATTTACTGCAATCATGCATATGAGATCCAAAGGACAATAATCTGTAGTAAGAAAAGCATTTCTTCATGCGGTTTTGAAAGGTAAAAACTGTCAGACAGAATCACTTGAGTTGACCCCTTAAGTAGTGGGCTAGAGCTACATAATCTACCCAAATCCCAAAGAAGAAGACTTGGAGATCTTATAAGGTTCATAGCCTTCTATTTTTATTGTTATTAAGAAGTCTCCTGACTGTGGTGCATGTAGTGATACGGTCCACTGATATTGCAATATAACATCGTGTAGAGACATGCATATAAAGTGAACTGCCAATATAGAACCATAAAGTGTGAGAAAACACTAACACCTTTCTCAAAGCAATGTAAGAGATATTCGGAAAGTGTAAAGAGGTATTTAGTGACGGCTAAGTAAAATGCTGTCATCTATTTTATTCTGTTTTTGGTATAAATATAGTAATAAAAATAATACATAATACAAAATATATGTGGTAATTCAACAAAAGTAATTCAACAATACCTGACACAATAAGGTTGCAACATGCAGCCAATAGCTTGGAGTGAAAAGGTCGCATGATCAAATCGTGGTGTTCAACACAGCAGATTCAGGGAAGCTGCATTTGTGAGCCTGCACCATTTAAACTGGCTTTGGCACCAAAAACACAAATGAGATTGTAACCATTGTAATTGCAGGTAAATAAACCAATGTGTATAAGAGAAATCATATAGGTCACCGAAACCCAAAAAAATTGAATAATTGAACACCTTAAAGCCATTCTAATGGGGAGGAACTCTTGGCTCTTATTTGGCCATTCACTTTCTGCATTAAACATTCTTCCTCCTCTGACCTTGGCAGAGGAGTCCTTAGAGGACCCCCTGTTACAGGGGTTCAAAGGGGAGCAGGTGTGCTTTCTGGAGCACAGGGTAATCAAAAAGATGATCGACCCAGAATGAGAATTTCATGAGGCTACCTTGAGGGGGTAGCAGGACTATGAGTCGTCTGTATCCCATTCCCCAGGAAGAATGAGATTTATTGTGAATGCCAAAAGTGGATACCTTGGTCTTGGCAGTGATCAAGAAGACCACTATGCCAGTGGAAAGTGGGGCTGCACTGAAGGATCTCCAGGATCAGAAGCTGGAGTCCTTGCTTAAGCAGGCCTTTGATTCAAGTGCGCTGGCACTACAGGCTTCTATTTGTCAGGCCTACGTTTCTAGGGCTTCCATTCTCTGGCTATAAAATCGGAGCCCCCCCTGACCTCAAAGGCCCAGGTTCTTTGGAAGGCAGTTGGCTGGAGTTAGCAACAGCTTACCTGGTGGACACTTTTCACGATCTGGTCTGGGTGGCCTCTAAGACCATGGCCTCGATTGTGGCAGCCCGGCTTATTCTCTGGCTGTATAGCTGGGCAACAGATGCCTCCTCTAAGTCCAGGCTTAGTAAACTTCCCTATAAAGGTAAGCTCCTATTCAGGGAAGCATTTGCAAAGATATTTAAGGACTTGGGAGATTCTAAGGGAGGTTTCTTGCTTAAGGATAAACCTAAGGGCCCCAAACTGGGCACTCCACAGCAGGGACAGCCCAGGGATTTCCACAGATTCCGAGGCCCTCACTTTGCCCACTATCAGCGGGGAAGCTTTGGGGCGAGAGGACAGCCCTTTCATGGCTCCCAAGGGTCCAGCTGAGGCTATTTCTCGGCCTCTATGGGCCCAAATAAGAAACTGCAATGAAGCCAGGGAAGTCCAGACGGATATGATAGGGAGTCAGTTATAACAATTTTACCCCGTCTGGACAGTCATTACGACCGACCAATGGGTGCTGGAGATCATTCGGGAGGAATACACGCCTGAATTTTCCCATCCTCTCTCCGAGGCCTTCATTCTCTCTCCTTGCAACGCTCCAGGAAAAGAGAGCCATGCAGGATATGCTGCACTGCCTGTTGCAGCTCGAGGAGGTGGTTCCGATGCTTCCAGGCCACTGCGGATCCAGTCGACACTTTGGGCAGAAAAGAATCGGAGTGCTTTTTCAGCGGCCCATATAGCGGGCAAGGAGAATGTGCAGGCAGACTTTCTCAGCTGACACCGGTTGGATCTGGGCAAGAGGGAATTAAACACAGCATCATTTTGTGATCTCACAGTTCATTGGGGGGTGCCCAGTATGGACCTCATGGTCACGCAGGACAAAGCCAAAATGAGCCACTTCTACAGCAGTTGCAGTGAGGGCATGCTCGATGCTCTGGCGTAGGAATGGCCGTTGCAGGGGCTGTGGTATATGTTCCCTCCATTGCCATTGATAGAGCACATGCTGTACCAGATAGAAGCTCACAGGAGGCTGGTGCTTCTCATTGATCTACTACTACTACTGAGCATTTGTATAGCGCTACAAGTCGTACGCAGATCTCATGTGCCTGCTCATGGTGGCATGCTGGAGGCTACCGGACAGGATCAATCTGTTGTCCCAAGGCCCCATATTGATGCCTCAGGTGGGTACGTTTTTGCTTACGGCCTGGCTCTTGAAAGGGCACGGTTGCAACGTTGAGGTTGCCCCTTGTCAGTAATCGCTACGATACTAGGGTCCAGAAAACGCTCCATGGTAGCTTACGTAAGAGTGTGGCAAGTGTTTGAGGAATGATGTGCAGGGCAGAACATATGCCCCCAGACTTGTTTTCTCCCTGATATTTTGCTATTTCTACAGCAGAGGCTGGAGAAGAGATTGGCTCTCAAGTCCCTGAAGGTGCAGGTGGCAGCCCTCACCTGTTATAGAGGACGGGTGCAAGGCGTTCCTTGGTGGTGCACCCAGATGTGGTTCCCTTTTTTCGGGCAGTAAAACTCATCCGGCTACCGATAAGGCCTATGGTCCCGCCTTGGGACCTAAACCTGTTTCTGTCGGTTTTGTATGGGGTGCTTTTTGAGCCTCTTGCTCTGGTGTTAAAGGATCTCACTTTGAAGACGGTATTGTTGGTAGCACTTTGCTCCCCTCATCAGATTTCAGAGCTTCAGGCACTGTTGTGCAGGGAGCCTTTTTTGGTGATCTCTAAAGAGAAGGTGATGTTGAAGCCAGTTCCATCTTTCCTTCCGAAAGTGGTCTCTCACTTCCATCTGAATCAGGCAGTATCTTTACCTGCATTTCCCATGCTGCCAGAGTCAGAAGACAAGCATCAGTTACATCTCCTGGATGTGCGTAGAGTACTACAGAGATACCTGAAGGTGCCAGAGCCCCTTTGGCGGTCAGACCACTTGTTTGTGCTGTTTGGTGGCCCCTGTAAAGGGAAAGTGGCTTCTAAAGCGTTGATTGCCCATTGCATGAAGCAGGCTATATGCTCAGCCTCTACAATCCATGGAAAGGTACCACCAGTGGGTCTTAGGGTCCATTCAACTAGGGCACAAGCGGAATCGTGGGCAGAGAACAGTCTGGTGCCACCGGCAAAGATTTGCAAGGCAGCGACATGGTCTTCACTCCATACATTCACTAGATATTATAGGCTCAATATCCAGGTAGCAGGGGATGCTTGCTTTGGAACCACAGTGCTTCAGACTGATCTCGTGGATCTCTCCCTTTTGTAAGTACTGCTTTGAATCATCCCTGTGTACCTAGACTGGGCTGGAGGAATGATTAGGAAGGAGAAATTAGGCCTTACCTGCTAATTGTCTACAGCATTTCATTCAGACCTAGAGTGAGCCCAGTGAGATTGGCATACAGTGGGGGGTAAGGACTTCGGTATTGAAGTACAGCTCTCCTACTCTAGTGTGTTCTGGTTCAGAGGTGGGAGTCCTTTGGGGAATGGTCCTGCTTCCATGACTTGTCCTTGCCTAACAGGGTGTATATAGTTCATAGTTCTTTTTTTAAGGATTTTCTAGGAATTTTCTCAGTACCATGTTTCTTCTGTTCCCTATGGCCCAAGCTGCAGCCCTGAAGGGGGGTCTCTTGGGTGGCACTTGGGAGCACTTGAGAAGCTGCTTTGTCAGTAGGAGACTGGAGTCAGGAACTGAAGGGGGAGCTTTTAGGCTGGATTGCCAGAACTCTGACATGCTCAGTTCTCAGCTGATGGTGGATGGTGACAACTCATACGTACCTGGACTGGCCTGGAGAGAACTCAAGGAAAGCAGGTAAGGCCTAATTTCTCATTCTTGGCTTCACTAACAATTCCATTGTTCGGAAAAATGGGAATGTATATGTAGGGGATGGTACATGAGATAGTATGGAGCAGAATCATGTTTGGCTCAGAAATGCAGATCAGATGTAATGTCCTGAGACACCATGCCATTATGTCTTTACAGCAGTTATTTATAGGTATAGGGCATAACACAGGTATGTTATTTGTGACTGCAAGTGAGAGAGTGTGGTTTGAGTGTTACACGGGAGGATCTGGTGTGTTCATCCAGAATCTGGGGGTACATGAATGCCTGCCCAGTAACTAGACTGTAGGGATGACCATAGTGTCACTGGGTACAAGTGTAATAGGACAGAATAAATCAGAACAGGTTCTCTATAGTGAAATGTCAAAACATACCCTGTCACTAATAAGGGACTCTCAGAATGAGAGCATTCAACAGTGCAAACAACACTAAGACATGCCCAGAAGCACCATCATTGGTCTCTAAAAATGTGCACATCTGTGGAGAGTGATGGTGCCTTTGGGCATGTATTAGTGCTATTTGCACTGTTGAATGCTCCCATTCTGAGGGTCCCTTATTAGTGACAGGGATATGTTTTGACATTTTGCTTTGGAGAAATTCTTCTGATTTTGTTCTGGTCCATACTTAGCATTGTACAGACTGTTTTCAGAGATGACCAATGCAAGCATAACTAAGGATGTCTTCTGC
This sequence comes from Ichthyophis bannanicus, assembly GCA_033557465.1. Classification (NCBI taxonomy): domain Eukaryota; kingdom Metazoa; phylum Chordata; class Amphibia; order Gymnophiona; family Ichthyophiidae; genus Ichthyophis; species Ichthyophis bannanicus. The sequence continues at coordinate 342,939,439 of CM066032.1, forward strand.
TGCCATGTATGTTATGATGCAAGGTATATCATGACAAACATATCACTTTCTACCTACTTTTATACTATCTTAGAGTGCACTGAGATTACTTTGCAGTTTTCTGGGCATGCAATAGACTGGTATAAATAGTCTAGTTTGCATCAACATTTATGTATCATCAGTCTTCATGTGTAGTTTGCATCAACACAACACTGTCAGTGAGAGGAGCAGCTTAGAAGATGCATGTTTTACAGGGGCTGTGGCCATTCGTGAGTATATAGCGAAGATGAGCGGGATCAAAAACATCCATCTTTTCATAATATGGTGAGCGCGGGGACGTACAAAGCTGTTTGCTGCTTATAGCCATATCTTATATGCCATAGTGCTTTGTGCCGCACCGAAAATGTCTATGTCCCCGATTTTGAAACCGCGGGTGCGTCTATCCCCACTGCTGTGGAATCATGTTTAAATGGGGCCCAATTTTGATATGGACGTGCTCGCAGGCTGGGCATGCATGTTCTGGAATAGGGCTCAAGGGGCCCATATTTGAAGGGCATTTACATGGTTTACAGCCTAGTAAACCATGTAAATGCCTTAAATGAAGATATTCAACGGCACATACATGGATAGTGCCGTTGAATATCCCCATCTGTGTTCCTTACATGCCCTGATGCTATCCGGCTAGCAACAGGGCATGTTGGGGGCATTCTGTGGCAGAACAGAGTTGGGGGCATGAGATAACTGGCAGCAGTGATATTGCATGCTGCCTGATTAGTGCTCTGTGCTGAAAATATAGGTGAGGAAAACCCTCTCCTATCTTTACGGCGCAGGTGCTAACGGGGCAGCATGCAATATCGCTGCTGCCAGGTTAGCTTCTGAGGCTTCCAGGTTGTGCGGCGATGCCCAGATATTCAATCCTGGGGCCACATATGACCCCAGCATTGAATATCCGGTTTAAGGGTCAGCGGGCAGGGCTATGTGCCGACACGGCACATAGCCTGCCCAGAAGAATATCAGGCCCACGATGTCTAGCCATGATTGCTGAACCCCTGTGCAAACTGGGAGTGGACATTTTTCCTTATCTGGGTAATTGGCTGGTCCAGAGTCCATCTCAGAAAGGATCTCAAAGATCCATTGGCATAATCATCCAGGTATTGGAGTCACTATGGTTCATCAAAAACTACCCAAAATCACATTTGAGCCTTTCAATTCAGTTGTAGTTCAAAGGAGCTCTTTTAGACATGTCTGAAGCAAGGGTCTTTTTTCCACTGGAAAAGATTACCAGCTTGGTGTCCATAGTTTGGAAGGTTCTTTTGAGTCAGCTTAAGCATGTCGAGATTGATTGGCCATATCACCTTGACAGAGCATGTGACCCTCCTTGGTATGTCTCAGAATGAAATAAGCCCAATGGCCCTTATTTACTCAGCAGACAGGCAACTCAGAGTTTATGATATGTAATCTGAGATTCTATGGATTGTTTCAATCCAGCAAAAGAAATCCCCTTCCAAATTCCTTCTGTGCCAATTGTCCTCACTACAGATGTTGCCAAACTGGGCTGGGGAGTCCATGTAAACGAACTTCATAGTCAGGTTCTTTGGTCTACTCAGGAAGAACTTTGTCAGATCATCTTCCTGGAATTGAGGGCTGCCTGCAATGCTTTCAAAGATCGATTGGTCAACAAAATAATCCTGATAAAAACAGACAACTAAGTGGCCATGTACTACCTCAACAAGCAAGAAGGAACGAGATCCTACGTCCTGTGATGGAAACTTGCCAGAATGTAGAATTGGACCATTTCTCACTCTCAGATCCACAAACTTGACAGAGAAGGATAGTGTCCTGGTAGATGAGCTGAATTGGATGTGCCAATTCACAAGTGTTCTGTGGACTCAGGTGTAGCAGAAATGATCTTTCGTGAATGGGACACACCTGCAGTGGATCTATTTGTGTCTTCTCAGAACAGAAAAGTTCCAAATTTCTGTTCTAGAACAGGGACATACAGCAGTCTGGCCTCGGATGTCTTTCTTCTGGATTGAAGAGAAAGCCTTTTCTACACACATCGTTCCATACCTTTCATAGTGAAGTTTCCTGAACTCAAATAGGATCAGGGGACTATGATTCTCATAGCCTCCATTGACCAAGGCAGGTTTATTTTCCTTCAGACATTGCTCATAAGGAAGCCCTTAAGATTGGGAAATTCCTTAATGCTGATCACAATGTTACTTCTCAGCATCAGGTCACCCTCCCACACAGCCTAGATGCTGATAGGGTAACCTTTAGCTGCACTTAATTTGCCACCAAAAACAAGTTTAAGGGTCTTGTTTACAAAGCCGCGGTAGCGGTTCGCGATCGTTATCGGAGCCGCGGCCCCATTGATTTCAATGGGGCCGCGGCTCCGATAACGATCACGAACCGCTACCGTGGCTTTGTAAACAAGCCCCTAAGTGTCTTCCTGTTAGCAGCGCCTTTCATATTTATTTTTTCCTCTTTTCTTTCTGTTAAGGAAGTCTTTAGCTAGGGAGTCCATTCTGTGATATCCTGTTTACCCTCCAAGAAAACAGTTACTTAACTATAGCAGGTGTTCTCCGTGGACAGCAGGTTTCAAGTCTTTACATACTCACCCACTTTTCCTTGGAGCTATCTCCTAATAAAACTTTTAGAAAGACTGAGAAAGTTCCACGCAATGATGTGCAGGAGGAAGTTGCATGCAAGGCAGGATCTTTCAAAGACTTCTAGACTTTTTCAAGCTAGAAAGGCTTTTCCCATGTAGGATCCTAGATCCTACTGTCTATGAAGAATGCCTGATACAGGTAAATAACTTGGTCATCAAGATAGATTGGTGTTCCTTCACTGTATTGTGAGTGGTCATTTCAGTTCATCTTGATTTCCATATTTGTGGAAAAATATGTGCATATTTTACGCTAATGGCACCTTTGATACCTTGTCTTCTCTTTCTTTGAAGTTAATGTTTTAAAACTTTATTTACAAAAACACCATGGTAATAGCAAGTCATACGATTTATAAGTTTGATTTACAAAGTGCATTTTCCTAACAAAACAGGTGCCGGTACTCATATGAAGGGAATACATGAGGACCAAGGGTCAATTTTAGAAAGCAATAATAAAAGTACCAGTATTCAGTACAACTGAGTACCCCTTCAAAAAAGTAATAGATTTATATTACTGAAATAAATGATTTTCCTTTTGTATGTACTGTAGCTCTGTAACCCTGGGGGAAGAAGGATAAACTGTTAAATGTTCCATAATAAAATGCACTAATATTTAATTTACAATGTGAATGATCTGTGTAGATTGCGATATTTTTATTTTAACATATTTGGTCTGTAGAAAATGGCTCCAGTTTTTAAAATAATGGCAATGTTTGATTTTGTTTCAGCTAAAAAAAGCATTCGCATTCAAGAACTAAATCGGGTTCAAAGAGCAAACAGTAGTAATGTTGCAATTGATACAAATCAACAGAAAGTGAGTAATTTGTAGTTATTGTAATTCATTGATGAATACTGTCGTTTTATTTTTGCTGCATATTTTAAATTGGAGACTATCAACTCTCATCCTCATGTGCTAGAAATATGGTTGGTTTTCAGCGTGATCAAAATTTGCATGTTAGCCTTGTACTTACAGTACACTGTAGGGTCAATTTTCAAAAATTCTTCAGCAGTTAAATTGGATTCCTAAATTTTAGATTTGCAGTCTAATTTAGAGACGTGGAGCCCAATTCCATAACATGCATGTCCGGCCTGCGGACACATCTAAATTGAAAACGGGCCCTGTTTGAACCTAATTCCACATCCTTGGGTCTAGACGTACCCATGGGTTCGGAATCAAGTATGTCTGGTGCAGCACATTCAAAGCACTATGTAGCTGGCTCATGCATGCATCTGACGCATGGCCATGCACGAGTGCAGGCCCAGACCATGCAATATAATGGAGAAACACGTCCCTATAATATTCTGGGACACGGGTAAATGTTTTGGATGTCCCCACACCCACTGTATTCTGAAAAGTTGTACATTTCGGATCCTGCCCATCTCCAGGATGTACCCGCAGACACCATTCCCCCTCGGTAAAACATGCATCTCCTGACAGTAGTTTGCTAATGCAAACTAGACATACAGTAAATACTAATGAGAAATGACTGCTGCTGCAGCCTAGGCCATATACCAGTCCTCCTCAGGCCCTGAAAAGTTCTGGGTAATCCTAATGCACCCTAATATAGTATAAGAGAATGTAAATATGAACCTGAATGTCAGGGCATACCTTGCATCAAATGGTACTTGGCATTAGAAAATGGCCCCAGTTGATCCCTGCCATGGTCACCTCTACAAACATGCTTTAAACTGCTAAGGATGGACCCTTACCAAGTGCATAAAACGCGAAACTAACATTGCAGTTCCACAGAGGATGCATAATATTGCTGAGCAACAAATGTATGCCCTTTTTGTGCCTCTGACCTATAAGTGCACTTATTTTGCTGATCCGCGCTACCATTCCTCTTATTTCTTCCTACGCCCTTTCTTGGGAACTCTGCTCTTCTGGCAGATTGCTTCTATCTGTGCCCTTCTCTTCAACTGCCAACTCCATACTTTGCTCCTTTCATCTTGCTGCTCCCTATGCCTGGCACAAACTATCCAAGTCTGAACATCAGGCTTCTTCTCTGGCCCTTCTCAAATTCAGCATACGCCGCCTCTCCATCCCGGAAGTGATTCTGCCGTCAGCGTTCTGTTGCACTCGCGATCCGTTGGAACTGTAGGGTTGTCTCAGTTGAGAGGTGTGCTGGCAGCAGTTCCCCTTCTCCTGGAGAGTGGAGATCAGGAGGAGAAGTAGAATATACGGAGAACTCTGCAAGACATTGCCCAGGAGCAGAATGGCTTTCCTTCTGGTTGATCAGTTGGTGAGGTGCAGATTCCACAGGCGGTCTTTATTGGAGTCACTGTGGGGTGTCATCCAGGGGATAAACTCTTCTCTTCAAGCAGTTTCAGGTCGGTTTGGTGGAGATTTATCAATGGTGGCCCAGGCTGTGGTGGAACAGTCCAAGGCAGTGGAAGTGAACGCATTCAGGATGAATACCCTCGAGTCAAAAATGGATGCTTTACAAATGTTGAAAGATGCACTGATGAAAGTTAGTTCTATCTTAACCAGGCAAATGGAGTACTTGGAGAACCTGGCCAGGCGTAATAATTTACGTTTAAGATTCCCTAAGTCCCCGTTGATTTTGCCAATTGAGATGGTGAAAAGTATTTGACTGAGGTTTTGGGGATGGACCATGGGAATCTTCCTCCGCTGGTGAGGTCCCAATATCTCCCTCCTGGCCCAGGACAGTCATCTTTAGGCCTGGGAGTTTGCAGATGGAGATAATCTGGCAGACTTTTTAGAGTCCTCCTTGGAGGTTGTAACCCAGCGATGTACCCTGATATTGACTTTTGCTTTGGAAGTAGACCATAACCTGGTGTTTAAACTTTATTTCCATCATATGCATAAACATTTTTTTGGCTCTACCATTCGTATATTTCTTGATTTTTTTTAGAAGTACACAGAAGCGGAGTCAGGGGTTTTTGGCCCTGCGTTATAGGGCCTTGGCCCTTCGGCTGCAATTTGTACTCCGTTTTTTCCTTGTGTTTGTATTGTAGTTTATCTTTATCTTTATTAGCATTTGATAGACCGCTGTTGTAAGAACATTAAGCGGTGTACAATAAAAACTGGTTAAACACTGCAAACCAAGAAAAAGAACGCCAAAAAATAGACAGGAAAGAGGGGAACAGAGTAGGACAGAGACACTACACACTAATATCAAATCATAAAACAGGGTAGCCCAGCCGGGCAACACAGACCATAAAGACAAGGGTAAGGGAGAGTGGCTTTAGACAGGACAAAAGACAGGGACAGGCAGTACTCAGGGAAGGGCCTCAGGGGAGAGGTCAAATGCTTTCTGAAAGAGATGAGTCTTGAGCAACGACTTAAACTGAGGATAGGATGGTTCTAACCGGAGGTGAGTTGGCAGCATATTCCACAATAATGGTCCGAGGAAGAATAAAGCTGAGTGGCATGTCTGTTCCAGATGGGCTTGGGAAGGTGAAGGTAGGGATAGACGGTTAGTATGGATTGAGCGAAGTTGACGGTGAGGAGAGTGTAAAGAAATGCAGTCTGCTAAATAGAGGGGGTTGCAGGTATAGATAGCGCGATGAATCAGAATCAAAAATTTATAGTGAAAACGGTATCGGAGGGGCATCCAATGTAACCGGAGGAGAATCGGGGTGATATGATCGAATGAACGAGAAAAGGTGACCAGACGTGCTGCGGTGTTCTGGATGCGCTGTAATCTTTGGAGTTGATAATTTGGGAGATTGGCCAGGAAAACGTTGCAGTAGTCTAACCTGCTAATGATCAAAGCGAGTACCAGAGTAACTAAGGAACTGGAAGGTAACACAGTGCGGACAGCCCTAATTTGCCGTAAGGCAGCAAAGGAGCGGCGGGAAATCATAGAAATGTGCTCGTGGAAGGATAGAGAGGGGTCTAGAAGAACACCTAGATAACGAAAAGAAGTGAGGGGAATGCTAGATGTTCCAATAGTAGGTGCAAGGGTAGGACATGAGCCACTCAAAGACACCCACATTGCGGAGGACTTCGCTGGGTTAAGATGGAGAAAGTTCTCTAAGAGCCAGGAGGCTATGTGGGTGAGGCAGAGATTTAGTTGGGATATATCAGGGGATGTTGGTGAGGTATGGAAGAGTAGAACAATGTCATCCGCATAGAAGTATGATGAAACTGGATATTGCTGAATAATCAAGGGAAGTGGAGCGAGAAAAATATTAAACAGAGGGGAAAGAACGGAGCCCTGCGGCACACCACAGGTGAGGGGAAGCATAGATGAGGACTGGCCGTTAACGTGTACAGAAAAAGAGCGGGATGAAAGAAAAGAGCGGAACCAATACCAGACAGTACCTCGAAGACCAATATCTGAAAGCCGGGACAGTAGTGTACGGTGGTCGATCAGGTCGAAGGCTGCAGATAGATCAAGTGACACAAGGAGGGTAATGCCACCGCGATCGTGAGTGACATGCAGTTCATTCAGTAGTGCAAGAAGGACGGTTTCAGTACTATGGCCCCGGCGAAAGCCAGCTTGTCTTGGGTGGAGTGAGTTTGTGGATTCGACGTGTGTGCTCAATTGGTCAAAAGCACAACGCTCTAGGAGTTTAGCAAGGAAAGGAAGATTTGACACCGGACGCCAATGGGACAAAACAGATGGGTCCAGGGAGGGTTGCTTCAGAAGAGGATGTACGACTGCAGACTTCCAAGATGATGGGAAGTGGCCTGAGGAGAAACTGGAATTAATAATGGTGGTAGTGATGGTAACAAATGTTTCCCTTTTTTGAGCCAAAAATGTTATTGGAATTTCTTGTAGCTAGGGAAGGGATGTCGATTCCTGGAAGTCCCCTGCAGATGCCACTGTAGGGGGTTATTTGGGTGTTGGTCTTGAGGCAGTACCCTCTGTGAATTTGATTTGTATATGCTTGATATAATTTCCTTCTCTTTGGAGTCTTAAACATTTTTCTTTTATTGTGGGCTGTTTTTTTTCTAGATTTTCCTTTTTTTTCTCTCTTTATTTTTTATTTTATTTAATGGGTTTTATAAACTGCTTTATTTCAATCAAAGTGGTTTACATTGAAACTTAAACTTGGTAATGTACATTAAACAGGGACATTGATAACTTGGATTTTTCTGAGGCAATGGGGGGTTAAGTGACTTGCCCAAGGCCACAAGGAGTGTTAGTGGGAATCAAACCCTGGTCTCTGAGTTCTCAAGCCGTGTTCTTAACCATTAGGCTACTCCTCCACTCCACTCCAATATGGTGCATTGTTAATTATTACACTGTTTCACATGTTTGTGACTCTGTATTGCAAATGGATAAATACTAAATTTTAAAAATATATATATTGGACGATGGCTGGGGAAGGTGGGCAAGGAGAAAGAGAGACAAACTGGGTTGATGGTGGGGCTGTGAGAGAGACTGGATTGATGGTGGTGGGAGGGCTGTGAGAGAGAGAGACTAAAGTGGTGGTGGGGGGGGGACTGTGAGAAAGAGACGGGGTGATGGTGGCAGGGGGAATTAAATGTGAGTGAAAAACCTTCTGGCGTGATGGTGAAAGGGAGAGGCTGTGAGAGACAGAGATAAACTGGGGTGATCGTTGGGGGGCTGTGAGAAAGAGATGGAGGTGATGATAGGGGAACTATGTGAGAGGGGGAGAGACTTGGTGATTGCTGGAGGGGGGACTATGCAAAGCCCTGGTTTGAAGTTAGGGTGCGAGGCCTATGGGAGATATTTTTTTGCTTTACGTATGACCAGGCCATGGTGATATGCAAACCAAAAAAGGAAGTTGCCTTGGGTATAGTTATAGAGAGTCACCAATATGCTGCTGAAAACTTTCTCATTGTGGTTGGTGAGAGGGGAGAGAAGGATCGCTGATTTCTGTTTGCAGACTGGGGTGATGGTATGTTAGGGCCAGATTTATTAAGCTTTCTTTTCCTATAGAAAATGTGAAAACAGTAAATCTGGCTTTTAAAAAAGGAACTGCGATACACTTTTTGGGAGATGGGGGGTTATTGTGACTGAGCTCTTGGCAGCCAGCTTCTAAATGTTTAAGATTCCAAAAACAATTGTCAAGGACTGGTCCGTGCATGCTTTGGAGTTGATGTTAATACCAAAAGGGAAATTCTTTTCAGTATATGAGTATTTTTATTGAAAAATAGGAAATACATATCATTTTAGGATTTGCCCAGAGCATACCCCTTTTAAATCTGTGTATGCTGTGGTCATACATTATAGGATAGCAGCTTTTTCTAAAGTTACAACTTCTAAATGTATTGCAATTTTACATGTCAAAATCAGATTTTCACATCTGCAAATGGTGCTTAACCCTTCTAAAATCATCTCAATTGGCTCCTAATTTAAGGAATTAGGAGCTAAGTCTTCCTAAATGACAACTCTTCTTCACTCACAGGGTAATTTTATAACAGGCCACATAGGTTAAGGCAGCCAAAATGTGTTTATTTTAAGCCTGTTTTATAAAGACAAGTAGGGGCCTACTTATTTTCATAAAATGGTAGCATAAATGACAGAAATTGAGCATTAAATTAAGAACATAAGATATGCCATAATGGGTCAGACCAAGGTCCATCCAGCCCAGTATCCTGTTTCCAATAGTGGCCAATCTAGGTCATAAGTACCTAGCAGTTTTCCCAAAAGACACAGGTTTCTCAGTGCTTGTATTGGGTCAAGCAGTGATATCCCGTGTCCCTTTTAATAATGGTTTATGGACCTTTTCTCCAGGAACTTGTCCAAACCTTTTTTAAACCCAGCTACACTAACAGCTTTTACTACATCCTCTGGTAACAAATTCCAGAGTTTGATTACACGTTGAGTGAAAAAATATTTTCTCTTATAAGTCTTAAATAGGTTACCCTGTAGCTTCATTGCATGTCCCCTAGTCTTTTATATTCTGATGTAAACAATCGATCTATGTTTACCCGTTCCACTCCATTCATTAATTTATAGACCTCTATCATTTCTCCCCTCAGCCGTCTCTTTTCCAGGTTGAAGAGCCCTAACCTTTTTAGCCTCTCTTCATAGGAGTATCCTTCCATCCCCTTTACCATTTTGGTGGCTCTTCTCTGTACCTTTTCTAATAATGCTATATCTTTTTTAAGGTACAGTGACCAGAATTGCACACAATATTCAAGGTGCAGTCGCACCATGGAACATTATAGAGGCATTATAATATCCTTTGTTTTATTCTCCATACCTTTCCTTAAGATACATAGCATTCTATTTGCTCTCTTGGCCGCCGCTGCACACCGGGAAGAGGATTTTAATATGCTATACAAGATGACGCCTAAATCTTTTTCCTGGGTGATAGTTCCCAATGTGAAACCTTGCATCGTTTAACCATAGTTTGGGTTGTTCTTTCCTAGGTGCATAACTTTGCACGTGTCCACATTAAATTTCATCTGCCATATGGATGTCAAGTCTTCCAATTTATCAAGATCCTCTTGCAATTTTCCACAATCTTCTTGGGTTTTAACAACTTTAAATAGTTTTGTGTCATCTGCAAATTTGATAACCTCACTCGTTATTCCCTTTTCCAGGTCATTTATGAATATGTTAAAAAGCAGCGGACCCAGCACAGATCCCTGCGGTACTCCACTATTCACCTTTTTCCATTGGCCATTTAGCCTACCCTCTGCTTTCTATCTTGTAACCAGTTCCTGATCCACAATAGTATATCACCTCCTATCCCATGACTTTTTAGTTTTGCCAAAAGTCTCTGAGGGACCTTGTCAAAGGCTTTCTGAAAGTCCAGATACACTATATCAACCGACTCACCTTTGTCTACCTGTTTATTCACACCTTCAAAAAAACCCATAACAGATTAGTAAGACAAGATCTTCCATTTTCTAAAGCAATGTTGGCTGTCTCCCATTAAGCCATGACTATCTACATGCTGAGTAATTTTGTTTTTTATGATGGTTTCTACCATTTTTCCCGGTACTGATGTCAGGCTCACCGGTCTGTAGTTTCCTGAATCACCCCTGGAGCCCTTTTTAAAAATTGGCATTACATTGGTGATCCTCCAATCTTCAGGTATTACAGATGATTTTAATGATAGTTAACAGATTACTAATTGCAGGTCTGCAATCTCATATTTCAGTTCTTTCAATACCCTTGGATGTATACCATCCAGTCCGGGTGATTTACTACTCTTCAGCTTATCAAATAGTTGTAATACATCATCTCCAGGAACAAGCAGGAATGTAGTCTTCACATATGGGTATCGTCGGTACCGATGGAGCCTGCGCGGGAACGCTCCCCAGCGTCCAATAGGAATGCTTTTGGGAGCATCCCTCAGCACATGCACGCTGCCTTCCCGCCTTTCCAACTATCCCTCTTCAGTTCTTCGTTTTCCGCGGAGCCGACAGGACACATACCCTGTCACCGCAGAAAATATCTTCTTTAAACTTGTTTTCTTGTGGTCGCGCCTGCCTCTGCACAAAACCTACTGGTACCGCCGGTTCTTTCTTTCTTCTTTTCTAAAAAAAAATAATTTATATATATATTTTTTTTAACTTCTTTCTCTTCAGAAACCTTTTCTTTTGGTGCTAGGCACCATTTTGGGCATTAGGCCCCATTTTTCCCAAAAGATGGAAAAACCAGCTAGTGGTTTTAAAAAATGTACTAAGTGTGGCAGTACCATCTCCATCACTGACACCCATGACTGGTGTCTAAAATGTTTAGGCCCTGACCATTCTCCATCTGAGTGTTCCTCCTGTATGGGGATGACTAAAAGAGGAAGAGAGAACTGAGCTGCAAAGCTCGGTACCCTCTTTTCTTCAGATACCAGGTCCATTGTATCGATGTCTCCAAGAGCCTCGTCTTCCTCCCATGGATCTCAGGTAACTAAACATAAGAGCCGGTCCTCAAAGGGTAGCTCTCCTTCAAAGCATCGAGGGGCCATTGGCATAGCCCTTGAGGAAACTACACCAGCAAAACAGCCCCGGCAGGAGGCTTCGGCCTCGAAAGCATCAATGGGGTTCCAGGATGTTCGAGGCTTCGACCTCGGCAGAACTACTGGTGCCATGCTCAGGGGTTCCGGACGCTTTTACCGTTATCGATACCCAGGCATCAGCAGTGTCAATAGACCAGAGATTCCTCGCTATTGAACGCAGTCTTGCATCTCTTCTTACAGCTACGGTACCGTTGACAATGGTGGTTCAACGGGCACCGGTACCAATGTCTGTACCAGCACCGGTACAGATGCCGGTACCAGCACCAACGGTATCGGCCCCAGTGGGAATGCTTCCCATGCTGACTTTTTCTGGCATTGACAGATCGGTACTGGACCAATTCGGTATGGACTTCGATCAATACCGAGACCATTCTTTGCATGAACATCGGGATCAGAGATACTTCGAATCCTCCGATTCCGATGACTCTGATATAATTCTGCTGGTACCAGAGTGTTTCTCCTGGAAGACTCCTCTTCTTTCCAACACAGAATGTCTCCTCCGGAAGACATGTCTCTTCAGGATTTTATTCATGATGTGGCCCGAGGCCTTTCAATCACAGTCGCTCCTGAAAAAGAACCTAGAGCAAAGGAATTGGAAATTCTCTAATATCCTAAGGCTCCCAAGGAGGCAGCCACTCTGCCCATTCATGAAATTCTTCATGATTTGATGCTCAGAATGTGGGAGACACCTTTGACCACATCTCCTCATTCTAGGAGACTCGATACCATGTATTGAGTTCCACCATGTCCTGGTTTTCAAAAGACTCAGCTGCCACACCATTCAATGGTAGTGGAGTCAGCCATGCGTAGGATGAAAAGTGCAAAGAGACATGCATCCAAACCTCCAGGTCGTGAATGCGGGACTCTTGACGCTTTTGGGAGTCAAACTTTTCAGGCTTCCATGCTTTCAGCTAGGATCAGCTCATATATTTTATATATGGGAATGTTCCTCAAAGAGGTCACAGGAGATTTGGAGTTTATGAGCCCCCTTCTCCCTGAGGACAAATGACAGGGCTTTCTTACTCTTGGAGACATCTTGAGCATGATTGACAAGTTTGTAAACTGTGCAGCTTTTGACTGCTTTGAATGCATCAGCAGAACCTCTGCTATTGCCATTGGTGCACGTTGGATTGCCTGGCTTCAGGCATCAGACTTGGAGATTTGGGTACAGAATAAATTGGGAAACATCCCTTGCACAGGAGAAAACTTCTTTGGCAAGAATTGGCAGGAGAAGGCTGATGAGATAGATGCTGACAATATCACTTTAGATAGATTGTCAAAATCTACAGCCACTCCAGCCAAAAAGAAACCCTATAAAAAAACCCTTTTTCAGCAAAAAGAGGACGTTTTATCCGTCCTATGCCCAGCAAAGGCAAGCTCAGGGTCAAGGTACCGAGAAGGGTCAACAACAACAATCCAGACAAAAGAAGCCAAAAGGCCTTAGAGCTCAACCAGCTCCACAGGCCCAGCCCCCTCAAGGGCTTTGACTCCTTCATAGAGAACTTAGCCTTCCTGCCTCTGAAAGGTCCAGAACCCCTAAACATTCCAGGCAGGTTGTGTCATTTTGCCAACAGATGGCACCAAATAACAACAGAAAACTGGACTCTGTCCATTGTGGAAGAGGGGTACAAGTTTCATTTTCACAGTATGCCCCCTCCTACAATCGTAAGACAGTTCAATTCCCAAACCTGTACAGGCAATCTACTCGATCAAGAGGTCTCAACACTCCTTGCTCAAGGAGCAGTAGAGGAGGTGCCCATTCTTCAACAGTGTGCAGGGTTCTACTCCCCCTATTTTCTTATTCCAAAGAAAACAGGAGGACACAGACTCATTCTAGACCTCAGAGAATTGAACAAATATCTGTTCCGAGAAAAGTTCAAAATGATTTCTCTGGGAACTCTTCTGCCATATCTTCAAAGTCAGGATTGGCTTTATTCTCTAGATCTAAAGGATGCATATACTCACATTCTGATCCATCCAGATCACAGGAAATTCTTACGATTCCTTTTCAAGGGAAAACATTTCCAATACAGGGTTCTTCCCTTTGGTCTGGCTTTGGCACCAAGAGTATTCATGAAATGCATGGCAGTAGTAGCTGCATTTCTGCGAACCCTGGGGATATTCGTCTTCACTTACTTGGACGACTGGCTCATTCGAGCCCCCACGGTTCCAGAAGCCAGCTCTGCACTGTCTCGCACAATGTGAATCCTTCAATACTTGGGATTGGTCATAAACCTCCCAAAATCCCAACTTGCTCCTTCTCAGTCCCTAGAGTTCATAGGAGCTCGTCTAGATACCGGACAGTCAAGGGCTTTTCTCCCACAACCTCGCTGTCTTCGTATAATGCAGCTAGCTTCTCAAGCAGCAGTGAAGTCCTCCCTAACTGCTCGAGAACTTCTATAACTATTGGGACATATGGCATCCACAGTTCATGTGGTTCCCTACGCTCACCTTCATATGCGAGCAGCCCAGTGGACCCTATCCACACAGTGGATACAGGCCACAGGACGTCTGTCAGACAAGATATCAAACTCACAATGACTGACCTTGTCCCTACAATGGTGGAATCACTGTAAAATCTTCTAGTGGGGTCTCCTTTCCAGCAACCCCTATTCCAGGCCACTCTAACAGATGCATCATAGGTGGGATGGGGAGCACACCTGGATCATCTCTCTACCCAAGGTACTTGGACTCCACAGGAGGCTTGTCTTCACATAAACCTCCTGGAACTCAGAGCAATCTATCTAGCTCTTCGAGTATTCCATGCCCAGCTCAGCTACAAGACAGTCCTAGTCCAAACGGACAATCAAGTAACTATGTTCTACGTGAACAAGCAGGGGGGGGAACAGGCTCTCTGTCGTTATGCAACGAAGCTTTACGACTATGGGCCCTCGCCAGAGAGCATCAAATTCACCTTCTCGTGGTATATCATCTCCAGGAACAAGCAGGAATGAGTCTTCACATATGGGGTACGTCGGTACCGACGGAGCTTGCACGGGAACGCTCCCCAGCGTCCAATCAGAAAGCTTTTGGGAGCATCCCTCAGCGCCTGCGTGCTGCCTTCCCGCCTTTCCAACTGTCTCTCCTCAGTTTTCGTTTTTCCGCGGAGCCGGCAGAACGTCTTCCTGTCACCGCTGAAAATTTTTTCTTTAAATCTTTTACTTTTTGTTTCTTGTGGTCGCGGCTGTTTCCCCGACTCCACCGGTACCGCCGGTGTTTTTTTCTTTTCTTTTTCCTAAACTCAGGGAGTTTTTTTTTTTTCTCTCAGTTTCTGTCTTAAATTTTGGGCCTGTAAGGCCTCTCCATTATGGAGCCTTCTTCTCCTAAGAAGTGCCTTAACTGTGGCAATACAGTTTTCTTTTTAGACTCCAATAACTGGTGTCTAACCTGTTTGGGTCCTGACCCTTTTCCTCCAGAGCCATCAGGCTACAATTTTATGAGAAGAGATTCTCCATTTCGAGTTTCCCTCGATACAGTTTTCCCTTCCAGCGTCAGGGCACCGATCATTTCTTCTCTACAGGATCAGGTAACCCACAAACAGTCTGTTAAGACTAGCCAATCCTTGAGTGGTAGGTCTCATGCCAAGCATGATGACGGCTCCGGCCTTGCCCTCAAGACCCTATTGGCTTCAAAACCCCGGCGGAAGTCTTCGGTCTCGAAAGCATTTCAGGGATTTCGGGTTGTTCCTGAGACTCACCCCTCACATGACATACCTGAGCCATGCTCGGTGGTGGCATCCGCTTTGAGCGATACCGATACCCTGTCATCGGCACCGGTGTTGATTGCTCCACTCTTCATCAGGGATCGTCATCTGGCGTCCGCGGTACCTTCGGGACTGAACGATACGTCCCAGATTGCCTTTCCAATATCGACAGCATCGCCGATACTACCACCGACGTCGGTCCCCTCTAGACATGCATTGATAGACTCGCTCCCTTCGATGCCGAGTCTGGAATCGATATCTAGTCTAGAAGACTGGGTACCGACGTGTCCCGGAACCGACCCTTATCGATTCCGGATTCACAGTACCGAGGATATTCACCAAGGGTTTCTGGTTGCCTCGGTACCGATTGAGCAGCCTCCGATGACTGCTTCGATGGCATTCTCGCCTCAGATTCCGGCACAGCTACCGGTATCGGTATTGATGTCGGTTCCTGCAGTTACATCGGGACCAACCACTTCCATGCTTTTTTCTCCATCGCTCCTCTCTATACCTAGTTTGGAGTCGATACCTGGCATGGATGATGCAGTACTGACTGTCTCAGGTCATAACCGACAGTCCCAGTATCCATCCATTTCAGATCCTGTTTTGCACCGGACAAATACATCTTCCGGTGCCCAGGCTAGTTCTTCGACTTTAGCCTGTCCAGGGATTGTTCCCATTGGAGATCCTTCTTTTCAGAAATTTCTCCTTGACATGGCGACATTCCTTGCTATTCCTATCCCTAGCTATGATCCTTCTCAAGGCTCTTCTGGGGAAAAGGGAAATATAATGCTTCCTTTACATCATCCTTTACAGGATCTTCTTCTGAAAATATGGGAAGCACCTTTAAGGGCTTCCTCACCTTCTACAGCAACTACTCTTCTGTATCAGGTGCCCCCCTCTCCAGGGTTTCAAAAGACTCAACTTCCCCATCATTCCATTGTAGTGGAATCAGCAATGAGGAAGGTAAGAAGCAAAAAGAAGCATTCTTCTTTCCCGCCAGGTCGTGCATCTAGAACACTGGATGCCTTTGGACATCAAACCTTCCAAACATATATGCTGGCAACAAGGATTCTCTCATATATTTTTTATATGAGTCTATCCCTTCAGGAGGTCACAGAGAAATTGTCTCTTTTGACTCCTTTTCTTTCAGAGCCCAAGACTGCAGACTATTCCTTGCTTCTTAGTCATAGCCGGAATATCTCTAGGTTTCTTTCTCGTGCTTCCCTGGACTCTTTTGAGTCTGTTAGCAGAACCTCTGCTATAGCCATAGGAGCACGACGCAGAGCCTGACTCCAAGCTTCAGACTTGAGCAGATGGGCACAACAAAGACTGGGTAATACTCCTTGTACTGGAGAAAACCTCTTCAATAAGGAGTCTTTACGTCAGGTTGCTCATTGCTCCACTGACTTCCCTGTTTCTGAGGTCCTTCCTAAACCTTCTCCTTCCCCAGCAGGTAAGAAATGCCGTACCAAACCTCCTTTCCCTAAAAGAAGAAGGTTTTATTCTTTTCCTGCCCATCATGCAGATATTCCCAAACAAGGGAAACCTCGCCCTGGTCTGAAAAATCCAAACTCAAGCCAGGAGAATTAACCCTCCATAGGGTTCCAATTAATATGTTATAACCTACAGTTCACTTCTTCTCAGTAGGAATTTTTTCATTAAACCTTGTCAGACGGCTGCCTAGGGTGAGAACTTACACAATCTTGACGATGCATATATTCATATGATTCTTGCAAGGTATTGTGGGTATTGTAGTTCATTCACTCCCAAACACAGCTGATGACAATAATTTGAGTTGTGAAACCAAGTGGTAAGATCAATAAAATACTTCTTTTATTGATGGGGTTTAATTCACCCAGCACATGTATGCTTGATAGCACTATAAATGAGGTTACTTGCTTGCAGTGTTTAAAATGGATAACAAAAAGTCACAAAGTAAACCAGAAAACAACCTTCAGCTTGTCAGGCAATTAGCTAATGTTTTCTTAGCAAATAATTACCAAATACAAAGGCACAAAGTAAAGAATAAACTTTGCTGGTTAGGTTAACTTCTGCTTATTTTCCACGCCGATCTCAGCAGGGATTCTCCCTTGCTCACACCCACAATCAGGTGCAGCCCTAATTACTATCAATGGACCAGCTGAAAGCCTTTAGCTGGCTGGCTGCTACTGTGTGAGCCCAAATCCTGCTTTAAGAGCTGTTTGCAGTGGAAATAAAGAACAAAGTTAGGTTTCTTTGTGATGGCTGATGTGTTTGCTCAGAGAAAACTAGTAATAGCATTTAGATAGAGAACAGTCCATATAAACTGTATTTTCATCTGCTGTATCAATCAGCATATGGTCACTATCATACATTGGCACAGACGAGTCTTTCATTAAGGCACTATCATGAGAATGCTCATTCCCTTGCTGCCACTCTCTATTATAGATAGGGTCTGGATCAGTGTTCATACCTGAGCCTCTCCTGCTATCATTATTCCTCTCTGTATAGCCTGGCCAATATGTAATCCAATTCCGATGTCCAGCCTTCCAATCTTGATCCCTGGACACTGGATCTCCTCTCACATACCTTCTGGCCTTGGTCTGAAAGTCCCTTCCACATACAGTCTTCTCTCTTCCAGGTAGCCACTGGTGATTCCTATCTCTGCCACTCCATTCCTCTGGCTGAATCCAGTCCAATGGACTCTGCTGGCTTTTGGAATACCTCCCAGTATGAGTACTGCCTTGGAATCTCCCAGACCTTCCAATGGCCTTTCTTCTCTTCCTTCCAGAGGGTTTCCTTCTCTCTCTATCTGCTTGGCTTGGCTTCTGTTTCTCCAGGTGATACTGGTGCTTGTAGCCGTTGCTGAAGCTCTCCCCTCTGTATCTCTTCCTGAAGCTGTTCTTGAAACTGTTGCTGAAACTGTTTCCTGAAGAAATAATCTCTATTCTTATTCTTTCCTAATGTGTGCTGCTCCCTAACACAGCGCAGCTGTGTTGAATCAAGCCCTGCCCTTTGAGATGAGTGCTTAGGGATTACCTCATAGCTCTCTTGATTGCACACACATTCTCTCACTTCAGCCCCTCTCATGGCTGCTGGAAAGCTGGTGCATTCTGGGACTGGTAGTCTTTTATGTGAAAACTCTGTTTTCTCAATTCTACCAGAACTGACAGGTTGCTTGTTCAGAGTCACATCATCTTTTCTATAGCTCCTACCTGAGCTATGATAAGCTTCCTTATCACATACCCCCCTGCTTAAGTTATTACGGACTGGTTTTACTGGTGAAACTTCTTCTCTACAGTCCGTAATACGGGAAAGTGCATCCGCATTCTTGTGTAACTTCCCGGCACGATGTTCAACCTGAAAATCAAACGCCTGTAAGGCCATGTACCAGCGTGTCAACCTGGCATTGTGGTTCTTCATTTGCTGCAACCACTTAAGTGGGGCATGGTCCGTGACCAACTGGAACTTTCTCCCTGTAAGGTAAAACCTTAACGCCTCCACTGACCACTTGATAGCCAAACACTCTTTTTCTATCGTGGAATACTTTTGTTCAGCCAGTGACAACTTCCTGCTCAGGTACATCACAGGATGCTCCTCTCCATCATGGCACTGGGATAGGACTGCTCCTAGCCCTACATCCGATGCATCGGTTTGAACCAGAAAGGGTTTCTTGAAGTCTACTCCTTTCAGTACCGGTCCTGTACACAATTTTTCTTTTAATACTGAAAACGCTTTTTCAGCTTCTGGTGTCCACTTTATCTGGTTTGGACAATTCTTTCGCAGCATATCCGTGAAAATGGCACTTTTCTCCGCGAATTGCGGTATAAACCGGCGGTAGTATCCAATAAGTCCTAAGAAACTTCTTAGTTGTTTCTTGGTTGTTGGAGGAGGAAAATTCCTGATGCTATCTATTTTGCTTAATAGAGGTTTAATTTTTCCTCTTCCCACTAGGTGGCCTAGGTATTTTACCTCCCTATTTGCAAAGGCACACTTCTTCGGGTTTAAAGTGATTCCCGCTTGCTTCATAGAGCACAAGACTGCCCTGATCCTCTTCAAATGCTCCGCCCAGGTGTTACTATGGATTATGACATCATCCATGTATGCAAAAGCATAACTTTGGTGGGGTCGAAGTACCTGATCCACTAACCTTTGGCAGGTAGCCGCTGCTCCATGCAGTCCGAAAGGCATCCTCTTGAACTGGAAAAGGCCAACGGGGGTGCTGAACGCAGTTTTCGGCTTCGACTCCCTGGTGAGCGGGATTTGCCAATATCCTTTTGTCATATCAAGGGTGGTTAAGTATTGAGCCTGTCCCAGCTGGTCTAGCAGCTCCTCAATTCTTGGCATTGGATATGCATCAAAAACTGATATGGCGTTTACCTGCCGGAAGTCAATACAAAATCTTAAGGATCCATCAGGCTTCGGCACCAGGACTATGGGGCTATTCCAGGGACTCTTTGACTCCTCTATTACCCCCATGTCCAACATCTCCTGGACTTGTGCCACTACCTCCTGTCTTTTGGCTTCAGGCAAGCGGTATGGCCTTTGACGAACCAATTTCCCAGGTGGAGTTATTATTTCATGGGCCACCAAATGGGTCTCCCCAGGTATGGGTGTCAACACATCTGGGAATTCCTTAAGCAACTTCCTAATTTCTTCCTGTTGTACCATTGTCAGGTCCTCACCTATTTGGGGCTCTGATTTTTCTTTACAATCAGATACCTGGGGTCCCAAATCTTCCTCTTCACTCACCTCCCTCTCTCGGGCACAGGTGGCAGCTAAGCTTTTAACCCCTTTGACATCAGTAGAACCAAAGCCTTTGGCTCCACGTTCAGAATTCTCTAGGGATGTGACCTCCTCCACAGGTGGAAAACCCAGCCTCTCACAGATCAATTGGGCAATTTTGTCTCCTGTCTTCACATGATATTCATTCTGTCCCAAGTTAAACAACAGAACTTTAATATTGCCCCTGTAATCGGGATCAATTACTCCCGCACCCACATCGATGAAATATTTAAGGGCTAATCCGGACCTTGGGGCTACTCTCCCATAACATCCAATTGGTATTTCCACTTGGAGACCGGTGTCAACCAGGGCTCTCCCTTGGCTAGGTACAATCACATTTTCTATGCTGCACAGGTCAAACCCAGCAGACTGAGGGGTTGCCCGCCTAGGAGCTTGGGCCTTCTCAGAGACCTTATGGTACTTTAGGACGAATATCTGCTTTGGGGTAGCTTGGTCTTCTGGACGCTTAACCATCTTTTTAGCTGGGGTCTGAGGACTTCCAAATAAAGGCCCGGGAGCTACTACCATTAAACCTTCTCCCTCCTTTTTTCCTAGTCCTTCCACTAGACCCTGCTTAAATCTTGGCCAGTCTCTTCCTAGAACCAAATCAAAGGGTAGCCTAGGCACCACTGCTAATAGGACTTCCTCTTGTTTCCCTAGGCACTTAACCTTTAGCCTATAGGTGGGATATGATGATGCAGCACCATGAATGCATCTGATGTGAACTTGGCTTTCAGGGGTTCTAGGCACAAATCTTTCTTGGGCCTCTATCCTCTTCCAAAGCCTTTTTGACATCATACTCTGGTCTGCCCCAGAGTCTAATAATGCATTTGTGGTAATTCCTTGCACATCAACCATCAAAAGAAATCCTTCCTTGGGCTGTTTTAAATCCAGACCCATTAAACTAGTGTGTGTCTGGCATCTCTTCTCTAAGTGTCCCACTTTTCCACACTTGAAACATTTCTTTCTATTCCACTGTGTCATCTGGTTTGATACAGTACATTCATTTTCAGAAACATTCTTAATTATTCTCTTTTCTGATACAGCACATTTAGCCTCAGCATCCATCTTTAGAGGGCCACCCATTCTATGGCAAGCCTGCGTGGCTTCCAAGAATCTCTCTGCTAGCATGGTTGCCTCTCCAAGATTTTGGCAATTTTGCTGTATAAGAAAAACATTCAAATCTTTAGGTACCCCAAGCATAAATTGTTCCAGCATTATAATATCTAATAACATTTCTACTGTCTTTTGCTCAGGCTCCAACCATTTTACAGCTAAACTTCTGATTCTCTGACTCAGAGCCCTGGGTGTCTCACCCACTTTCAATGTAACAGCTCTAAACATTCGCCTATACTCTGAAATAGACAACCCTAGGCGATCTCTAATAGCTGCCTTTACATCCTTATAAATCAAAGCCTGGGCTGCTGGCATTGCTCTGTAAGCTGCTAGTGCCTCACCAGTTAATGAGGCTGCCAGCCTTACTGCCCACTGGGTCTCTGGCCATGCTAAAGCCTGTGCCACTCTTTCAAAAGACTCTAGAAAATCATCAACATTATCTTCTGGAGTTAATTTCCCAAAATTAAATGCCCCAATCCCTTGATTGAGTCCCACATTGTCCATATGTGGTGTACCAGTACTAACTGCTGGTCTTGCATCTGTTCCACTTTGGCTCTGCAGCTGTACTAGAGCTTGCACCAGATCAAGCACTGGTTTCTGCTGTTCCATTAAGGCCTTCATAGCAGTGTCCTGGGCCTGCTGTGATAGCTCCTGCTGCTTGCTGAATTGGGCTGCCATCCACTGAGCCATCTCCGTCGGATCCATCTTGACCCCTGTAAGAAAAGAAAAAAGAAAAACCCAAGAGCAGCACCTTCCAACCAGGTGTGGCTTTTTTTTTTTTTTTTTTTCCAACTTTTTTTCCAATTCCCCCCTGTGCTTACACACATCCACCACTAGACATGCCCAGGTACATATTACCTTGTCTCAGTGATGAATCCCACTTTGCACAGGGTCTTTTCCTCTGGGACAGCTTCCTGGAACAACCACTTTTCTTCCAAAGTGCAGATGAGGGAAAGAAATCTTCTTACAGCTTTAAACTTGACTTTTATTTGTAATCCACAACAAGTAAATCCTCTTGGTGCAAGAGCAATCCGAAAAACTACGCCATTTGTCAGACGGCTGCCTAGGGTGAGAACTTACACAATCTTGACGATGCATATATTCATATGATTCTTGCAAGGTATTGTGGGTATTGTAGTTCATTCACTCCCAAACACAGCTGATGACAATAATTTGAGTTGTGAAACCAAGTGGTAAGATCAATAAAATACTTCTTTTATTGATGGGGTTTAATTCACCCAGCACATGTATGCTTGATAGCACTATAAATGAGGTTACTTGCTTGCAGTGTTTAAAATGGATAACAAAAAGTCACAAAGTAAACCAGAAAACAACCTTCAGCTTGTCAGGCAATTAGCTAATGTTTTCTTAGCAAATAATTACCAAATACAAAGGCACAAAGTAAAGAATAAACTTTGCTGGTTAGGTTAACTTCTGCTTATTTTCCACGCCGATCTCAGCAGGGATTCTCCCTTGCTCACACCCACAATCAGGTGCAGCCCTAATTACTATCAATGGACCAGCTGAAAGCCTTTAGCTGGCTGGCTGCTACTGTGTGAGCCCAAATCCTGCTTTAAGAGCTGTTTGCAGTGGAAATAAAGAACAAAGTTAGGTTTCTTTGTGATGGCTGATGTGTTTGCTCAGAGAAAACTAGTAATAGCATTTAGATAGAGAACAGTCCATATAAACTGTATTTTCATCTGCTGTATCAATCAGCATATGGTCACTATCATACATTGGCACAGACGAGTCTTTCATTAAGGCACTATCATGAGAATGCTCATTCCCTTGCTGCCACTCTCTATTATAGATAGGGTCTGGATCAGTGTTCATACCTGAGCCTCTCCTGCTATCATTATTCCTCTCTGTATAGCCTGGCCAATATGTAATCCAATTCCGATGTCCAGCCTTCCAATCTTGATCCCTGGACACTGGATCTCCTCTCACATACCTTCTGGCCTTGGTCTGAAAGTCCCTTCCACATGCAGTCTTCTCTCTTCCAGGTAGCCACTGGTGATTCCTATCTCTGCCACTCCATTCCTCTGGCTGAATCCAGTCCAATGGACTCTGCTGGCTTTTGGAATACCTCCCAGTATGAGTACTGCCTTGGAATCTCCCAGACCTTCCAATGGCCTTTCTTCTCTTCCTTCCAGAGAGTTTCCTTCTCTCTCTATCTGCTTGGCTTGGCTTCTGTTTCTCCAGGTGATACTGGTGCTTGTAGCCGTTGCTGAAGCTCTCCCCTCTGTATCTCTTCCTGAAGCTGTTCTTGAAACTGTTGCTGAAACTGTTTCCTGAAGAAATAATCTCTATTCTTATTCTTTCCTAATGTGTGCTGCTCCCTAACACAGCGCAGCTGTGTTGAATCAAGCCCTGCCCTTTGAGATGAGTGCTTAGGGATTACCTCATAGCTCTCTTGATTGCACACACATTCTCTCACTTCAGCCCCTCTCATGGCTGCTGGAAAGCTGGTGCATTCTGGGACTGGTAGTCTTTTATGTGAAAACTCTGTTTTCTCAATTCTACCAGAACTGACAGGTTGCTTGTTCAGAGTCACATCATCTTTTCTATAGCTCCTACCTGAGCTATGATAAGCTTCCTTATCACAACCTTTACACTTGGATTCCTGTTTCCAGGACATCCACTTGCTCTTAGGTGTGCTGAGCTGTCAGGATATTCATGTATATGGGTTACAGGGTTTTCCTCCTCTTCTTTCCTTGAAGAGAGGTTTGCCAACTATCTCATGATAGTTTTCTGTACCACCATGAATTTTTCCTTCTATAGACTTTCCATATGGCAAGTCTCCCCTTAGCTCCTATTTTTTCTTTACCTTCTTTTCCAGGGTTCCCCTGTAAGAGTGGTACTATTCCACTGGACGGTTTCCTTAACCTTTCCAGTTTTCTTTCCTTTGCAGTGTAGAGTTTTTTTCTCTGGAGTAACCTCCCCTTTTTTCATTGGGGCAGCTCATCAGACATGGTCAGGATTTTTTACTCTTGTTCAGTCTGTTCTCTCTGTTAAGAACAGAAAGATCACCTCTGCTGTTCTGTTCAGCAGCTCTCCATGCAGGAGTTCCAATATTTGGACTACTGGTACTTTTCTATGAGTTCCAGTCTTGTCTTCCACTACTTTTGTCTAGCCTTAGTAGTGCTTCCAAGATAGTCCTTATCTATCTTGGATAATCCTTTATAACTGCTTTTCTGCCATCTCCAAATCCTTGGAGTTGGCAACATAATTGAGATGGCAGCTGGTTGTCTCCAACAGCCAGTTTATTTCCCTACTCTCCTGCATAATGCTCTCTGCAGTCCTACAGAGAAGCTTTCCACTATGGGCCCTTGCTAGAGAGCATGAGAGTTTTTTCTATAAGGACCATCCTATATGGTTGAAAGAGGCTTCCTCAGTCATCCCCCATGACTGTGAGGGTTCTTACACCCTTCTATTTCCTTTTAATAAAGGACATAAGCCTTTCCTACGTGACAGTTTAATGAGTTACCAAATTCCTGCAGGAAATATGCTCTTTTTCCTTGCAGCTTGTCCTCATGGTATCCTCATCCTTCATGGACAGCACATATCTAACTAAGTAACGCATGATACCCCACCCCTTGTTCCTCAAGTGGGTCTACCTGGTGTCTCTTCCTATGCGTATTCTGTCCATTCACCATGTTAGAGTTCTACCAGACTCAGGACTTGCTGTTTACAGACTAATATTATCCCCTGTTCTCTAGCAACTATTCTGGTTATTTCACTGGATAGCATTTCTACTCCATCTTTACCAGAGGGAATAGATTCTCTATATCTTCTCAAGTAGGTTCCACCTTCTTGTTATGAGATGAATCATTCCTCTTCACATCTCCCATGTGAAGATTCCTGTAGACATATTTTTTTCTGCTTAATTGCAGACATGTACCTTTAGACCTTGTCGTAGGCCACCCGTCCAGGCGGTAGCCTGGGAGCGGGTGGGCTCGCCTGTCTTACTCTCTACAATTACTGTTCAAGATGGCTGCCAAGGAAGGCTGCTGGGTAATGTAGTTTTTAGAGCAAGGAGTGTGACCACACGGTAAATAGGCAAAACAGAGAATTTTATTTTGGGGTTCCCCTCTGCATTGAATTCAAAAACCTCAACTTAAATTGGATAAACTCTCCAAAAAGCACACAAGAATGTGAAAACAGGTTGAACACAAAAATACAGGATTTTCTTTAAACATCAGCTCTCAGCTTCCAGTGAGGAACAAGCTTCAGAAGCTCAATCTGTGTTCCAGATTAGCTTCTTGCCATTCACTTTCAAAACAGGATTTTTACATTGTACAAGTTGGAAGACCAACAATTGTCATTATTTTTAGGAGCTTCCTTTCTCCAAGCCATGCACAGCACAAGTCCTTAGATGGCTTCTCAGATACAGTCTTTTACACAAGCAAAGAATCAGCAGCTATTCATGTTCTTGGCCAGACACAGAACACTGCATTTCTTCTATATCTGAACCATTAGGATCCTCAAGCAAATCTATGTCCATTTCATTCCCAGATTCGCTGTGACTATCATGAATATCAGCAGACTGGCTATTCTCTTGCCTTATCAGCTCATTCAATCTCAACAACAGCTGTTCCTTATGGTCTCCAGCCACAGGCTCTTGCAACGGAGTTTCTCTCCCTTTCAACAAGTTAGCAATCTCCTTTAGAGTGGAGGCTTGGCAGTCACTGGCATGAGTTCTAGGCTTAATAAAGGTTTGCTTGTGGTTTCTATAGGAACTGCTTTTCTCTCCAGATCTAAAGGAACAGGGCTCCTCTCCCTGCCATTCCATTTCCTCTGCAGCGTCCTCCTTACCACACATTCCCCCCCTTAAGATATTACAGGCTGGGGTGCGATTCCCATCACAGCACGTAATTCTCGCTGAATACTCAGTATCCTTCTCTTCACTGGTGAGCCTGGATAATGCGTCTGCGTTCTGATGGAGCTTGCCAGCTCTATGCTCTATCCGGAAGTCATATGCTTGGAGTGCCATGTACCATCTTGTCAGTCTGGGATTGTGGTCCTTCATCTGGCCAAGCCACTTCAATGGGGCGTGATCCGTCATTAATAGGAATCTTCTGCCTGCCAAATAAAATATTAGCGATTCCACAGCCCACTTTACAGCCAGGCCCTCTCTCTCAATTGTAGAATAATTTTTCTCGGCCGGGGATAGCTTCCGACTGAGGAAAAGTACCGGATGCTCGGCGCCATCGTACTTCTGGGAGAGCACAGCTCCCAACCCCGTCTCCGAGGCGTCGGTCTGGAGGATAAACGGTAGACCAAAGTCCACCCCACGCAACACTGGGGCTGCACACAGCTCTTCCTTCAGCGTCTCAAAAGCTGTGTCCGCTTCCGTAGTCCATCTCAGCTGATTGGGCATATTTTTCTTCAGCAGGTCGGATAACGGTGCGCTCTTTTCTGCAAAATGCGCTATAAATCTCCGGTAATAGCCTACCAGGCCAAGAAAACTGCGCATCTGTTTCTTGCTAGTGGGCTTCGGAAAAGCTTTTACGCTTTCAACTTTATTCAATAGGGGCTTCACAACTCTATGCCCCACCAGGTGTCCGAGGTATTTAACCTCCTGGCTGCCGAACAGACACTTGGCCGGATTCAGTGTCAGGCCTGCACTCCTCATTGCCTGCAACACCGCTCGCACCCGGAACAAATGTTGATCCCATCTGACGCTGTGAATGACGATGTCGTCCATATACGCCGTAGCGTATTCCTGATGGGGACGAAGCACCAGGTCGATGAGGCGTTGGCACGTAGCTGCTGCTCCGTGCAGGCCAAATGGCATTCGCCTGAACTGAAAAAGGCCTACTGGCGTACTGAAAGCAGTCTTCTGGTGTGATTCCCTGGTCAGGGGAATCTGCCAGTAGCCTTTCGTCATATCAAGTGTCGTCAGATATCGAGCTTGTCCCAATCGATCTAGGAGTTCCTCGATCCGAGGCATAGGGTATGTATCAAACTTGGAAATTGCATTTACCCTCCTAAAATCGATACAGAATCTCAGGGACCCGTCTGGTTTGGGAACCAGTACTATCGGGCTGTTCCATGGGCTTTTAGACTCCTCAATCACTCCTAGATTGAGCATCTCTCTCACCTGCTGTACTACCTCCTGCCTCTTGGCTTCGGGAAGACGGTACGGACGCTGTCGTACCACTTCCCCTGGTGGCGTCAGGATTTCATGTGCGACGAGCCTGGTCTCTCCGGGCACTGGCGTCAGGACATCAGAAAAATCTCTAATCAGGCGTTGTAATTCCTGTTTCTGGGTCCACAAGAGGCCTTCTCCCATCCCTGGCTCGGGACTCTTCCGGCAATCACCCAGCTGGGGACCCAGGTCATCGTCCACCTTTTCCTCCACTGTCACTGCCAGTCCTTGCAGGTCAGTATATCCTGTAGAACCGAACCCCTGGGCTCCACGTGTTGTCTCTGAAATTATAGATACCTCCTCCAGAGGTGGGAATCCGATCCTTTCGCAGATGATCTGGGCTATACGATCACCCACGCTCACTGGAAAGTCCTCCGATCCGAAATTGAATAGGAGAATCTTAACTGCACCCCTGTAATCTGGATCGATTACTCCGGCTCCGATATCGATAAAATGTTTCACTGCCAGACCAGATCGAGGTGCGATACGGCCGTAGCAGCCAATAGGTACTTCTATCTGCAGAGCCATATTGATCAATGCTTTGCCATGCTTAGGGACGATTACGTCCTCGGCGCTGTACAAATCAAATCCAGCAGCGTGCGAGGTGGCTCTCTTCGGGGCTCGAGCTTCCGGACTCATCTTACAGTACTGTAATACAAATACGGGCTTCTTATTGAACTCCTCCTTGGGAAATTGTGGGGTGGACTTTGAACCCTTCCCAAACAACGGACAAGGGACTACTACTGATTTCACTGGCTTCGGACTGGGCATCTTAGGTGGAGTTCTCTTGACTCCCATCTCGTCCTTTTTATCCAATCGTTCCTGCATACCCTTCTGGAATTGAGGCCAATCTCTTCCTAGCACAACTTCCTGGGGTAAACGGGGTATTACGGCCACATGTATCTCTTTCTCTACTCCTAGTCCTTTTACTAGGACTTGATAAAGGGGATAGGTGGACGCAGTTCCGTGTACGCACTTGATGTTAACTGTGCCAGTGGATAAACGGGGTGTCTCCCTACCTTGGGCCTTTATCCTGTTCCAGAGGTTCTTAGACACCATGGACTGATTAGAGCCCGAATCCAACAATGCCTTGGCTGCTATCCCTTGCACAGTGACTGCCAATAGGAAACCCTCCCTGGCTTTCCCTGAATCATCCAATACCAAAGCGGTTCTCACTCTACAGTCACGCTGTAGTGCTTCTCACTCCCACATTTAAAACATGCTCTCCTAACATTTTTCCTTCTCCCATCTGGCAGAAAAACATCCTTACCCACATGTTTTGGCTTCAGATCACTTTCTGAGATTGCATAAGGGTCTTTTGCAAAAGCAACACTCCTCTCTTGAGTGCCTCTATCTGCCTCAAGAAATCTCTCAGCGAGCATAATGGCCTCTTGCGTATTTTTGCACCCTTGCAAGATCAGGAAGGAACGAATCCTTTCCGGAATGGAAGTCATAAACTGCTCCAAAATAATTACATCAATTATCATTTCTAACGTTTTGCCCTCTGGCTCCAGCCATTTGGTAGCCAGACTCTTTAGTAGGTGGAACAACGCTCTCGGTGTTTCACCAGCTGCTGGTTTGGCATGCCGAAACTTCTGGTGATACACTGAAGGCGTTAGACCCAGCCTCTCTTTTATGGCACGTTTTACCTCCATATAATCATTGGCAATAGGGGCTGGCACCGCTTGGTAGGCAGCTAACGCCTCGCCTGTGAGCGATAAAGCCAAGCGTACTGCCCATTGTCCCTTTGGCCACTCAGCCAGTTGAGCCAGGCGCTCAAATGCCTCTAGAAAGTCATCAAGGTTGTCATTGTCCCTCAATTGCCCAAACCTCAATGTTTCTTTGGACCACGGACCAAAGATATTAGATAAACCCAGTCCTGGTGACTCTGTAGAAGGTGGATCTGTTGTCTTCTTGGAGTCTTTCATCCACGCCTGCATTAGGTCGACCAGCGGCTTCTGCTGTGCCTCTAGCCTGGCAGCAGCCCGCTCCTGGATTTCCAACGAAAGATCCTTCTGCCTCTCGAATTGGTTCGCAATCCATGATAGGACTTCCTTCACTTCCAGCGACATGTTTCCTCTGTAACGAAAAAGAGAGAAAAGAGACGACCCAAGTGCGGTACCACAAATGATGCACTACTCTTTTGTCCCCAGACTCTGCATTCCTCCCAGTACC
Organism: Ichthyophis bannanicus; assembly: GCA_033557465.1. Lineage (NCBI taxonomy): Eukaryota > Metazoa > Chordata > Amphibia > Gymnophiona > Ichthyophiidae > Ichthyophis > Ichthyophis bannanicus. The sequence goes on from CM066032.1 coordinate 342,968,908, forward strand.
GGTATCCTAGCTGGCCCAGTTAGATACTCTTTACCTGGTACTGGTGTGCTTCGCGCTCAGCTCCAAAGTTGGGTCTCTGCGGGACCTTCCGTCTTCGTCACGGACTTTCTCCGCTCCCATGAAGTGGTTTTCCTGTAGACTTGGAATTGTTCTGTCAGCTTCACGATTCTGGCGCATGCGTAGCCGAGGTCCAAAAATCCATAGCAACTACGCCACTCTGTCGTAGGCCACCCGTCCAGGTGGTAGCCTGGGAGCGGGTGGGCTCGCCTGTCTTACTCTCTACAATTACTGTTCAAGATGGCTGCCAAGGAAGGCTGCTGGGTAATGTAGTTTTTAGAGCAAGGAGTGTGACCATACGGTAAATAGGCAAAACAGAGAATTTTTATTTCGGGGTTCCCCTCTGCATTGAATTCAGAAACCTCAACTTAAATTGGATAAACTCTCCAAAAAGCACACAAGAATGTGAAAACAGGTTGAACACAAAAATACAGGATTTTCTTTAAACATCAGCTCTCAGCTTCCAGTGAGGAACAAGCTTCAGAAGCTCAATCTGTGTTCCAGATTAGCTTCTTGCCATTCACTTTCAAAACAGGATTTTTACATTGTACAAGTTGGAAGACCAACACTTGTCATTCTTTTCAGGAGCTTCCTTTCTACAAGCCATGCACAGCACAAGTCCTTAAATGGCTTCTCAGATACAGTCTTTTACACAAGCAAAGAATCAGCAGCTATTCATGTTCTTGGCCAGACACAGAGAACACTGCATTTCTTCTATATCTGAACCATTAGGATCCTCAAGCAAATCTATGTCCATTTCATTCCCAGATTCGCTGTGACTATCATGAATATCAGCAGACTGGCTATTCTCTTGCCTTATCAGCTCATTCAATCTCAACAACAGCTGTTCCCTATGGTCTCCAGCCACAGGCTCTTGCAACGGAGTTTCTCTCCCTTTCAACAAGTTAGCAATCTCCTTTAGAGTGGAGGCTTGGCAGTCACTGGCATGAGTTCTAGGCTTAATAAAGGTTTGCTTTCCAGAGTTCAGGGGAACACAGCGTTTAGCACTATCTCTTAATTCTTTAGCAATGCCTTCAGCCTGGCTTTGGTTAGGAATTAAAGAAAAGACACTTTCATTACCTTCAAGGCTTAAATACTGTCTTGAACTATTTCCCCACCTGGAAACACTTCTTTGTCCTGGAAACTGTTGCCTGCCTCGGGTTCCAGACACCCTCTGTTTCTCCTTTACTCTTGCATGTGAATCAGCCAGGTCTCTTCCTGAAGCTCCTCTTTTCAATGGAACTTAAGTACCTGCTTCCAAACCCAGCAAGTCTCTGATTCCAGGCTTGTTCCCTTCAGAATCAGCTCCCCTTACTTGAACTGCTTCTGGAACTCCACGGACTCCAAACACTGCCTGCTCATCTTGCTGCTTTCCTGTTCCTCTCTGCTGCGTTTCCGTTTGTTCTAAAACTGAAACACTTTTAAACTGCTGCCTTTCAGGGACCACGCCTTTCTTCCTACCCATGTGCAGCTCATCAGTGCTCAACCTAGCCCTGACGTCACTAGGTGGGTGGGGCTTAGCACTCAGAATACTCTGCCCTGGAGGCTTGTGGTTTCTATAGGAACTGCTTTTCTCTCCAGATTTAAAGGAACAGGGCTCCTCTCCCTGCCATTCCATTTCCTCTGCAGCGTCCTCCTTACCACAACCTATATATTCATATAGGTACATATGTCTATAGGCATTCTTTAAATACATATGTCTGTCAGCCATGTGTGCATATGCTATGCCCCTAGATCTCGCCATGAACATATGTATATGTATATACATATATGCCCTTATATATATATATATATATATATATATATATGTATATCTGTCGAGATACTTCCTTTAGGTAGATATGTATTCAATACTTATCTCTCTGTCTGTGCTCATAAAGGTGTTTTTTCCTTCCTATCTGTTCCAGACAGTGGGCTTCCACATGTTCATACTATTTCACAGTATGTTTAGGCTATTATGCACACAACCACTCCTGTGGTTCTGACAGCTCTTACCATAACCCTAGGTTCAGGTGTCCCTGAAGCTCCCTATCCCTTTCTCTTCCTACCTCTCGTCAGTCAGGAGAGACTTGGGGGATCTTCAGTAGATCTGAGGTTTCCAACTCCTCAGACATCTGTCCTTCCTTAGGATTACGGGGTTTTTTCTCCATCCCCCTTCTTCCCTCAAGGACTAAGCCAGTTTTGTCCAAATCGGTCAGTCTTCCTCTTTTGCTCCCAACTATAATTATCTCTGTAGCCAAAAGAGTTTTCAGCTTTTTCCATAAAGCTTCCCACTAAAGACCTACCATTTTTGTACTTCCCCAGTTGAATCCTGGGGTCACCTGTCAGTTCCAGATTTTGACCTTCAACTCACCTCAGTGAGGTCACCTTGGACATTCCTCTACTGGATCCCCAGTAGTTTTCATCAGCCTCTGTACTTCCTGCAATCCAGTAGGTGAGGTCCATATTGTGATTGTTCATTTCAATATGTTTCATAATAATTGTCATATATACAGGGACTCCTTGCCTGTAGTCCTATCTCAGGTCAGCTGTCTCCTACAGCTCCTCTCTTCTTCAACTCCTACCCTCCATCCTCGGGATGCCTGGGCATATGAGGTATAGCATGTTTCAATCACCAACATGCTAGGGCTCCAGGCATCTTAGCTTGGTAGTCCCCATATGTGAAGACTCATTCCTGCTTGTTCCTGGAGATAGCACAGTTACTTACCTGTAACAGGTGATCTCTGGGAACAGCAGGAATAAGTCTTCACAACCCACCCACCTCCCCTAGGAGTTGTATCTCTCTATCTCTCTTTCCTTACCTCTTTCTCTCTCTCTTTGTCTCAGCTTAAAACTCAACTGAGGAGAGACAGTTGGAAAGGTGGGAAGGCAGCACGCAGGCGCTGAGGGATGCTCCCAAAAGCTTTCTGATTGGACGCTGGGGAGCGTTCCTGCGCAGGCTCCGTCGGTACCGACGTACCCCATATGTGAAGACTTATTCCTGCTGTTCCCAGAGATCACCTGTTACAGGTAAGTAACTGTGCTTTCCAGGCATTCAAAATCTTTGGGTAGACAAACTCATCCGAGTACTGCTGCCTCGCAAATCGTCTCTCCACCTAGACCAGGTGGCCAAGACATTTCAGATCTGGGGAACCCCAGACATTGACCTATTTGCAAGTCCACTGAATGCCAAACTTCCCTGGTTCTGTTCCAGGATTCTGGCTCAAAATTGCCAGGCAAGGGACGCCTTCCTTCTTCACTGGGGTCATGACTTCCTCTATGCCTTCCCACCCATTCCCCTCATCCCCAAAACACTCTTCAAGCTTCAGAGAGACAGAGGTCTTATGATCCTCATAGCGCCATGATGGCCATGCCAAACGTGGTATCCCCTGCTTCTACATCTCTCTCAAGCTGCACCTCTGGAGTTAGGCTATGCTCCAGATCTCCTCTCCCAAGAGAATGGGATGCTATGGCACCCGAATCCCCAGTCCCTGCATCTCAGGGCCTGGTTGCTGAAAGCTTAGACCTTCAGGACCTCAACCTTTCCCAACAGGTAAATAATATCCTTCAGGCTTCTAGAAAACCTTCCACAAGACGCTCTTACGCCTTCAAGTGGAAACGTTTTACTATATGGTGTTCACAGAAAGGGTTAAACCCCCTTATGATACCTTTGGAATCGATACTAGAGTATCTACTTCATTTATCAAATTCTGGTCTAAAGACCAATTCAGTAAGAGTCCATCTTAGTGCAATTACAGCTTCCTATAAGCCTCTAAATGGACAGCCAATTTCCTCTCATCCACTCATATCAAGATTTATGAGAGGTCTGCTATTATTAACAAAGCCTCCCATCAGGCCACCACCGGTGGCATGGGATTTAAACCTAGTTCTCGGGCAGCTCATGAAACTGCCTTTTGAACCTTTAGCCACTACAGCCCTAAAGCTTTTGTCCTGGAAGGTCATCTTCCTGATTGCAATCACCTCTGCATGTAGCATTAGTGAATTGCAAGCTTTAGTGGCTGATCCTCCTTATACTAGGTTTCACCATGATAAGGTTGTTCTCAGAACTCATCCACACTTTATGCCAAAGGTGGTTTCGCCTTTTCATTTAAATCAATTAATTTATCATCCTGTATTCTTTCCGAGGCCTCATGCCTCTAATGCAGCAAGGAACCTTCATACTTTGGATTGTAAAAGAACCTTGGCTTTTTACCTACAAAGAACACAGCAACATAGAACGTCTTCTCAACTTTTTATTGCTTTTGATTCTTGTCATTTGGGACTTCCAGTCTCCAAGAGAACTCTATCCAAATGGATTGCACAATGCATATCCTTTGCTTATGAGAGTAAGAGTCTTCCTCTTCAAGGCCATGTCACAGCTCAGAATGTGAGAGCCATGGCAGCCTCTATGGCTAACCTTCACTCTGTGTATATTGATGACATTTGTCGAGCAGCCACAGTTGGAAATGCGGGAAGGCAGCATACATGTTCATTCCCTGTTAAATCCACGTTTTTACTCCCTTGTTTAATGTAAACTCTATGTGGCCCACCCACATAGTAATATGTTGTTTATTGTAAACCGCACTGATATTGTAATAGCGCGGTATATAAGAAAAGTTAAATAAATAAACATGCGCTGAGGGATGCTCCCAAAAGCGTTCGTATTGGACGCTGGGGAGCGTTCCCATGCAGGCTCCGTCGGTACCGACGATACCCATATGTGAAGACTAAATTCCTGCTGTTCCCGGAGATCACCTGTTACAGGTGATTAGCTACGCTTTCCCGGTGTAGCGATATTTCTTTCAATTCTTCTGCAGCATAACCTTTAAATACCACTTCAGTCATGGGTAACATCCCTAGAAACATAGAAACATGATGACAGAAAAAGACCACATGGCCTATCTAGTCTGTCCTTCCATAACAACAACTACAACAGTCCACTTTTTACCTTTAGAGATTCTCTGTGTTGGTCCCATGCTTTTTTGAATTCAGTTACTGTCCTCATCTCTACCACCTCCACTGGGAGACTATTCCATGGATCCACTACTCTTTCTGTAAAGAAATATTTCTGCATATCACTCCTGAATCTATCTCCCTTCACCCTCATCCCATGTCCCCTCGTAGCAGAACTTGCTTTCAATTGAAAGAGGCTCTCTCCCTTAACATTTATGCCATGGAGGTATTTAAACATCTCAATCATATCACCTCTATCCCGCCTTTCCTCTAAGGTGTACATATTAAGATCCTTAAGTCTGTCCTCATATGCTTTATAATGAAGCCCATTAATCATTTTAGTAGCAACCCTCTGCACTGACTCCATCCTGTTCACATCCTTTTGAAGGTGCGGTCTCCAGAATTGCACACCATACTCCAAATGAGGTCGCACCAAAGACTTATACAGAGGCATTATCACCTCCTTTTTTCTGCTAGCCATTCCTCTCCGTATGCACCCAAGCATCCTTCTAGCTTTTGCCGTCGCCTTTACTACCTGTTTAGCTACTTTAAGATCATCAGACACAACCACGCCTAGGTCCCGCTCTTCTTTAGTGGACAAAAGTACTTCACCTCCTATATCTTCCTCAGAAAGACCGAAGCAAAGAATTCATTCAGTCTCTCCGCTATAGCCTTGTTCCCTCTTAATGCCCCTTTTACCTCTCTATCATCTAATGGTCCAACTGACTCTCTCACAGGTTTTTTGCTACGAATGTACTTAAAAAAGTCTTTATTATGCATTTTTGCTTCCACAGCAAGTTTCTTCTCAAATTCTCTCTTTACCTGCTTTATCAGTGCCTTGCATTTAACTTGCCAGTGCTTGTGCTGTTTCCAGTTTTTATCATTTGGCTCTTTTTTCCATTTCCTGAAAGATGCTTTCTTAGCAACAACAGCCTCTCTGACCTCACCTTTAAACCATGCTGGCAGTTTTTTGGACTTCCTTCCACTTTTCTCAAAGCATGGAATACAGCTGGTCTGGGCTTCCAAGATAGTATTTTTAAACACCCAAGCTTAATGTAAGTCTTTAACCGTTGCAACTGCTCCTTTTAGTTTTTTTCTTATCTGTTTTCCTCATTTTATCATAGTCTCCCTTTCGAAAGTTAAAAGGTAGTAATGTGGATTTCCTTACCATTCCTCCTCCATTAATTAAATCAAACACGATCATGCTATGATCACTATTGCCAAGTGGCCCCAACACCCTTTTCTCTTGCACCAGGTCTGGTGTTTCACTAAGGACTAAGTCCAAAATGGCTTCCCCTCTGATTGGTTCATGAACCAGCTGCTCCAAGAAGCAGTCATTTATTTCATCTAGAAACTTTATCTCCCTAGCATGTCCTGCCGTGACACTGACCCAGTCAATACTGGGGTAATTGAAATCACCCATTATTATTACCGTTCTGTAACTTTTGTTAGCTTCCCTCATTTCTTTGAGCATTTCATCATCCATTTGTTCATTCTGGCCAGACGGTCGATAGTACACCGCACTGCCATCGCCTTCCCCTTTTTACATGGAATTTCAATCCATAGAGATTCTAAAGCAAATTTTGTTTCCTGTAGAACTTTAATCCTTTGTGACTCAATGCCCTCTCTAACAGAGTGCAACCCCTCCACCAATTTGATCAGCTCTATCATTACAATATAGTTTGTACCCAGGTATCACAGTGTCCCACTAGTTGTCCTCCTTCCAACAGGTCTCTGAGATACCAGTCATATCTAACTTCTCATTTAGTGCTATATATTCTAACTCTCCCATCTTATTTTTTAGACTTCTAGCATTTGCATACAAGCATTTAAGAGACTGTATTTTATTCATATTAATTTGGTTATCGGTAGGCAGAGGTAATTTAGAATCTTTAAGCTCTGTTTGCTCTGTACTGAAGGGCATTTGGGCTATCTTTATCTTTAATGGAACCTCTCTGCTGATGTGCCTTAACTTCATTTTTTTGCTAGCATCCTTCAAGAATACATTGTTCCGAACCATGCGCTCTTGGGCGACTGTCGCCTTTCCCCTATTATCTAGTATAAAAGCTGCTCTATCTCCTTTTTAAAGGTTAATGCCAGTAGCCTGGTTCCATCCCAGTTAACGTGGAGCCCATATCTTCGGAAGAGCCCCTCCTTTCCCCAGAATGTTCCCCAGTTCCTAACAAATCCAAAACCCTCATCCTTGCACCATTGTCTCATCCACGCATTGAGACTCCAGAGCTCTGCCTGCCTTTTGGGTCCTGCACGTGCAAAGGAAAGCATTTCGGAGAACGCTACCCTGGAAGTTCTGGATTTCAATTCCTACCTAAAAGCCTAAATTTAGCCTCCAGAACCTCCCTACCACATTTTCCTATGTCATTCGTACCAACATGTACCAAGACAGCAGACTCCTCCCCAGCACTATCTAAAGCCTTCTCTAGGTGGCGCGTGAGGTCTGATACCTTGGTACCAGGCAGGCATGTTACCACGCGATCCTCACGTCCACCAGCCACCCAGCTATCTACATGCCTAATGATCGAATCACCAACTATAACATCTGCCCTAACCCTTCTCTCATGGGCACATGGCCCTAGAGAAACTTCCTCGGTGTGAGAGGGTTTTATATCTCCTGTAGGACAGGTCCTAGCTATAGGATCACTTCCTGCCACACCAGGGTGATGCTGTCCTGTGACGTGACCTCTCTCCTCCATGGCAACAGGGATGCTGCCAGACTGGAGGTGGGACTTCAGGACTATATCCCTGTAGGTCTCGTCTCTCTGTCTTCCTTATGTCTTCCAAGTCTGCTACTCTTGCCTCCAGAGATAGAACTCGTTCCCTGAGAGCAAAGATCTCCTTGCACCTTGTGCACATGTAAGACCCTGCACCAACTGGGACAAAATCATACCTGTGACACTCAGTGCAAAAGACTGGAAAGCTCCCATGTCGCTGCTGGAATGCTGTCTGCATCTTCATTTTAAAGTTGTGTTTAGATATTAAGTTCTTTACTTACTAAGGGTTGTTGGGGATACTTATACTAATAAAACTATACCTAATACATTTAATGTACTTTGTTCACCTGTAATTTAATTAATCTCAGGTCCTTGATGTATGCTGATGAGAATAAACAGTTGCACCTGAGAGTGATTATGGCACCTCCTTTCCTTTAAGAGGTTTAAGCACTTATAAAGCTATGATTATCCCAGGGATGGGTGGGTGTTGGGGAGGGAGGGAGGGAAAAAAGACATATTAAAAGCTGGCTGCTACACAGTACCCTGTCCTTTGCTTCTAAGATAATCTGTGACCGATCTCCAGGGGGGGTCCCACAGCCCTTGAGTGGATAGAGGGAGGCTTGGGTTCTACATCTAACCAGAAAGCTCTCCTCTGTGTTTTAAATTTAAACTAGGCCCTGACCAATGTTCCCTCTAATTTTCTGTAGGCTGTGTGCGCATAAAATATCAGCTGTGCAGCTTTTGAAGGAAGGTTAAATTTTTGTGCGCCACATAACGACACTCGGAGTTAAATACTTTAAAATTTGACTACACATCAGAATACAGTATGTACACCACATTGATTGCACTAGAAAATATTGTAGAACGTGTGAAAACCGTAAATACACAACAACTTTTAAATTTTAAGGCATCTGTGTTGTTTTCTATCAGAATCAGAAACGTAATTTTTGTGCGCTCTGTTGTAAAGTATGTGCGCTCGCTCAGCGAGATGTGTGTGCGCGCACACGCGCACAGCTTAGAGGGAACAGTGGCCCTGACTGAGTATTAAATTTAAACTGGAAGCTCTCTGCTGGGCTCTAAATTTAACCTGAAAGCTCTCCTCTGTGTTTTAAATTTAAACTGAAAACTCTTTGCTGCTACTAGGCCCTGACCAATTTAACAAATACACTGGGTTCACAGATTAATCAGTTTTAGTCTAAAGAATTCCTTTTCCCCCAAGATTTGGAAAAATTCCCAGAAGTAATACTTACAATTGCAGATCTCTCTCAATAAGTAGCAGTCCCCTTTTGTAGTCCTTCAAGACTGAGAGGCATGGACATTTACGCCTGCTCTGTAACAGATGTAAATGAATACACATAAATTTGGCAAGTACGTGAATAGAATAAGGTGTTTTATAATCAGTGTACGTACTTGTCAGGTCTTCCCTGACTATGTTCCCAGCTATGCCTACCAACAAAGTATGAGCATTCATGTTAACGAGCATGCCATTCAGTATTTTATAAGAGGCCATTCACATGTGTATGTAGCTACATGCGCCCAAGAATGACTTTATTTATTTATTTATTTATTTAACAGTATTTCTAAACCGCCTTATCTTATTAATCAAGGTGGTATCACAGCAAACAATCGGGTAAAGTGAGAGAGTTAAGCATGCAGTGAGGGAGAAATTTTAGTTGAGTGTGTGTTGTATTGTGTGCTAGATTGGTTTGAGCTATGTACAATGTGTGTTGTGTTGTGCGCTAGAGTGGTTTGAGCTATGTACAAGATGGGCTATATACAGTGATGCAAAAACATTTTCTATACATACAGTGTTTAGGCGGTATCATGTGCTGTTATACATTCTCTGAGGTTATGTGATGTGTCCATAGTGTTCTATGAACAGCATGGTTTTTAGCTGTTTTCTAAAGTCCTTGAGGTCTGAGATTGCCCTCAAATCGTCCGGTAGCTTGTTCCATATTGTTGGAGCTGCCATGGAGAGTGCTCTGTCTGTTGTGTCCTTGCGTGTGTGTTTGAATTCACTTGGGGTGCTGACTCGGTTGTGTGTTTGTTTTCTTCTAGGACGTGTGCTGGTGTCTGGTTGTATGAGGGTGTGCAGGCTGTTGGCTGATGTGTGCTGATTTATCTTGAATAGGTTTATGATAGTTTTGTATCTGATGCGTGCACCGATTGGGAGCCAGTGTAAGTCCTTTAAGGTAGGTGTGATGTGCTCCTGTCGTGCAGTACCAGATATTATTCGTGCTGCAGTGTTTTGTGCTAGCTGGAGTGGTTTGAGGGTTTGTTTCGGTAGTCCAAGGTATATCGGATTGCAGAAGTCCAGTAGTGGGGTTATCAGTGCTTGACAGACGGTACGAAAGTGTTCTTGGGCGAGGAGTGGTTTCAGTCTCCTGATGATTCGCATCCTGTAGTAGACTTTTTGAACTGTCTTGTTTATGTGTGGCTTGAGATTTAGACTATTGTCCAGCGTAACACCGAGGTATCTCACTTCTGATCTTATAGGTATAGTAGTGCTTTGTATCTTGATATTTGGCGGGTGTATGAAGCTTTGGTTCCGAGTAATGATTAAAGCTTCGGTCTTGTTGTAGTTTATTGCGAGGTTGTTGTTTTGACACCAACTCGTCATTTGGGTAAGGCAGTCTGTTATCTTTGAGAAGTCCGGGTTGTCGATTGATATCGGGGTGTATATCATGATGTCGTCTGCATATATTGTGTATTGAATGTTGTTCTCTTTCATGATGTTGCAGATTGGTTGGATGTAGATGTTAAATAGGAGTGCTGAGAGTGAGGATCCTTGAGGAACTCCTTGACGGACATTTATGGGTCGGGAGGTGTTGTGTCCCACCTTGACCTGTAGCTGTCTTTCGGTTAGGTATGAGCGGAACCATTCCAAAGTGATTCCGTGTATACCAGTGCTCTTTAGTCTGTCCAGGAGCGTGTTGTGGTCCACTGTGTCGAAGGCTGAGGAGATGTCGATGAAGATCATTATAATTACATTCTTGGTGTTGTCAATTATTCTTAGGATGCTGTCGAAGAGGTAGATCAGTAGTGTTTCAACTCCATGGTTGGGACGAAAGCCGTGTTGGTTGTCGTCGAGTGTTTCGTATTTGTCGATGTGTTCCTGGAGTTGTATTTGAACTGTTTTTTCGATGATTTTTGCCAGGAAGGGTATGCTGGAGATTGGTCAGTATGCTGCTGGATCCTTTTTGTCGAGAGTTGTTTTCTTTGTGATTGGTCTTACTGAGGCAAGCTTTAGTTGCTTTGGCATGAGTCCTTGAGTGAGTGAGTTGTGTACTATTCTATGTATGGTGTGGATGAAGTTTGATTTGGTGGCTTTAACCCATGACACTGGGCATGGGTCTGTAGGAGCAGTGCTTGTGTTGATTGTAGAGATGATGTGGGATATCTGCTCAGTTGAGGGTGAGTAGAAGGTGCCCCAGGTTTTGTTGTATGTGTCTGTCCTGGTGGTTTCACTGGGTGTTGTGCACTCTGTGGAGTGAAATTTGCTTTTGATGTGGTCAGCAAATTCCTGTGGATCAATTTGTATTTCCCCTTCTGTTGTTTGCTCTTTTGTGAGGATCTTGGCTATTTCGAAAAGCTCTCTGGGTTTGTTGATGGAGGTATTTATCATGTTTGTGTGGAATTCCCTCTTTGATTGGTTGATTAGCTCATTGTATTGTTTTTGTTTTGTTAGGTAAAGGTGTTGGTCGGCTGTTGTTTTGTTTTTTTTCTCCATCTCCGTTCAATCTTCCTGAGCTCCCTCTTTTCCCGTCATATGTTTGCTGAGTACCATGGTTTGTTTTGTCTCCTGTTGTGGTGGTGTTTCTCGTGCTTGCCACCCGATGGTTTGGCGGCGTTAGCTAAGATGCTGTTCCAGCTGGAAACTTGTTCCTCCAGGTCATCTGTAGTAATGTTCAAGTGTTGTATTGTGTCCTGTATGAATTCGTCTCTGTCGAAATGCTTGAATCGTCTTTGTGAGTGTGAGATGTTTGCTCTTTCGCTTGTCTGGTCCTCTTGTGATCGCAGCTTCGTCTCGATTAAGTAATGGTCAGACCATGGCACTGGGGTGATGGTGGGTGGAGAAATTAGGTCTCTTGATGTTATGTAATTGGATGCGAAGATGAGGTCTGGGGATGATCCATGTCTGTGTGTTGGTGCATTGATTATCTGTGTGAATTGAAGTGATGTCATTGCTTGAAGGAAGGCCTCTGCGTCTTTGGTATTGGTGGACTTGAGGTTGAAGTCCCCAATCAGTAGCGCTGGTTTGTTGTTTGTTGTTATGGCACAGGCTTCTTCGAGAGTGAAGGCTAATTCGTCAGGTGGAGTTCTGGGTGCTCTGTAGGTTAGGCAGATTGCAATGTTTTTATTCTTGATGCTGATTGTGTTACATTGCTGTGTATTGGTGAAGCCCTGTGTCTTGAACTTTAGGTTTGCCTTTGCTATTATTAGGACTCCTCCTCCACGCTTGTGGGTGCGTGGGCAGTTGTACGCTGAGTAGTTGTCCGGTACTAGTTGGTTGAGTAGTACATTGTCGGTAGGGTTGAGCCATGTCTCTGTGATGCATATTATGTCGGGCTGTCGCTTTTCTATGTGGTCTACAAGAGTGTGTATCTTGTTGCAGAGTGATCTGGCGTTTATGAGCTCAATCGTTGTTGTCTTTGTTGAGGAGGTTGCTGTTACATGTGCTTCCTTTGTGTAGGTTTGGGAGTTTGATTTGTGTCTGGTCGTTTTGCCTGGGAATTTCTGAGTGTTTCTTTGTGTGTGTGCTGTGGTTCTAAATGTGGTAGTGCTGTTGGTGTGTACCATGTTGTGCTTGCTTGTGGGTAGTGGGGGTGTGCGGATGGTGGGAGGAGTTGTGTGACGAGTAGGTAGATTGGGAGGAAGTATGTGGCGCGCATGTTGGTCTATTGTGATGTTCTGTTAGGGTGATGCCTGTTTTTCTTAAGTCTTCGTCTGTTGGATATTTTGCTGTTGCTTTTCTTCTGTTATTCTGTTGTTTTCTTCTGGTGTACTGGTGGCTGAGGTTTTCGCTTTGTAGTTCCTTTGTGCGCTTCCTTGCCGCGCTGTTCCTTATACGGCCCCGGGTCTGCCCTGATAGGACAGCACTTTGCCGCCGGCTGGCTGTGCTCTCGTCGCCACTCAAATCCCCCGAGTGTGGAGAGTTGTACTCGGTTCGGGAGCCGTCCCGTGGGGGGAGCCTGTCCCCTTGGAGGGAGCCTGTCCCCGTTGGGGGAGCCTGTCCCCTTGGAGGGAGCCTGTCCCGTGGGGGGAGCCTGTCCCCTTGGAGGGAGCCTGTCCCGTGGGTGGAGCCTGTCCCCTTGGAGGGAGCCTGTCCCGTGGGGGGAGCCTGTCCCCTTGGAGGGAGCCTGTCCCGTGGGGGGAGAGCCGGATCTGGTAGGGTGTGGTTGGTGAAAGAGGCAGTTTGTTGGTAGGAAATGTGTGCTGTTTTGTGGGGATTCTACTTGCGGTTCTGACGTCCTTCGCCTCGGTCTGCTCCTTGTTGGGTTCTGATGAGATGTTGAGCTCTCTCTGCTGTTGGTCGTGATGCGGTTTTTTCAGTGGATAGGTCATTTGTTGCTTCCTTCTTTGTGCGCCTCAGTGCCGCGCCTAAGGGCCACGCCAAAGGGCCCTCTGGCGAGGCCCTCAGGCGTGGGCGCGCCCGCGAGGGACGCCGCTTTTATGCAGGCGGGCTGCCGGGTGTTCTCACTCCCACTGCCCCGATTGGGCAGGAGTGCTGTGGGGGTTGGCGGGCTCCAGCGGCAGCAGCGGCTCCCTCCGGAGGCGAGGGACGCCGCTTTTATGCAGGCGGGCTGCCGGGTGTTCTCACTCCCACTGCCCTGATTGGGCAGGAGTGCTGTGGGGGTTGGCGGGCTCCAGCGGCAGCAGCAGCTCCCTCCGGAGGCGAGGGACGCCGCTTTTATGCAGGCGGGCTGCCGGGTGTTCTCACTCCCACTGCCCCGATTGGGCAGGAGTGCTGTGGGGGTTGACAGGCTCCAGCGGCAGCAGCAGCTCCCTCCGGAGGCGAGGGATGCCGCTTTTATGCAGGCGGGCTGCCGGGCTGCCGGGTGTTCTCACTCCCACTGCCCCGATTGGGCAGGAGTGCTGTGGGGGTTGGCGGGCTCCAGCGGCAGAAATTACTCAAGAGTATCCAAATTGAAGCTCCTAAAAAGTGGGAGGGGACAGTGGCAGAGTCATTTTGGGGGAAATAATTTTGGCATTCAGCATTGATTTCCAGCACTATGTGCCTAACATGACAGCTCATTTTGCATAGGTCATTGAAGGAAGAATTGGAACATCCATGTTAGGATGTTAACAGTTCTGCCAGTATTTTACAATGAGCTCTGGTAAACACAGATCCTTTTGTAAAATACAGTTGTGGTCAACATTATTGGCACCTTTGTATTTTAGGCATGTTGTGTACATTTATCTTGAGAAATAATTGGAAATATTCCAACTCTGTTATCATAATTTCCTTATTAATCCCTCCAGTCCAGTCCAGATGCATGGGTTGGGCCTTCTAACCAGTAAATGGAGACTGAGAATCACAGGAATTTTGATGATGTCATAATATAGGGGCTCTATTCCAATCTCCACAGTCCTCCTCGCAAATGAGATCTCCTCTGCTTCAGTGGGTGAAGGTGAATCTTCTGATGCTATCAGTAGCTCAAACAGCAGGAAAAGAAAATGTACAGGCTGACTTTCTCAGTCGACATCAACTGGATACCACGAGTGGACATTGGAGGATTCGGTATTTTGGAGTATAGTGCGGTGCAGGGGTTTGCCGATGATGGATCTGAGGCATCCGCAGCCAATGCTAAGGTTCAGTGCTTCTTCAGTCACAGGAGTGAATGTCTGAAGGTCTCGATGTGCACTCTCAGCAGTGGCCAAACAAAGAGCTGCTCTAATGTTTCCTCCCTAGGCCTTGATCAGTCGAGTGGTTCAGAGAATAGAGGCACACTAGGGGTCAGTAATCATGATTGCTCCAGATTGGCCTTGGAGACCGTGGTACAACATTCTAGTTTGCTTGATGATGGACAGTCTTTGGCGGTTTCCACAGAAGGACAATCTTCTCATTCAGGGGCCGATTCTAATGTCAAATGTTGTTCGGTTCTCGCTGGCTCTTGAGAGGGCTAAGTTGAGAAAGGAAGGTGATTCTGCTCCAGTCATAGTTACTTTGTTTCGAGCTTGTAAACGATCGACATCTTTATCCTACATACACATTTGGTGAATTTTTAAGAGCAGGTATGAAGAAAGAAGTCTTTGGCCTCTTGTGGCATCTCTTCCAGATATCTTAGCTTTTCTGCAAGCAGGATTGGAGAGAGGTTTTGTGTTCAGTTCTTTGAGTTCAAGTGGCAGCGTTAGCTTGTTGTTAAGGTAAGATCCAAAGCTATCCTCTTGATTCTCATCCTGATGTCTCCCGCTATCTCAGGGCAGTTAAACACCTTTGGCCGCCAGTGCATCTTGTGGTTCCTCCATGGGATTTAAACCTGGTACTCTGACCTTACAGCTTCTCCTTTTGAGCCGCTGGGTCATTCTACCATAAAAAAATTTACATTGAAGGTTGTTTTCCTAGTGGCCCTTTGCTCGGGTCGGAGTATCTTGGAGCAGCAAGCACTTTCCTGTTGAGAACCCTTTCTGTTAATTTATAAAGAAAAGGTGGTTTTGCGTCCGGTTCCTTCCTTTTTGCCTAAAATGCTGTCGCCGTTTCATCTCAGACTGTCACTCTGCTGGTGTTTCTGGGTCCAGCCGTCTCCTTGGAAGATTCACAATTGCACTTGTTGGATATCCGCAGAGTCCTTCGTCGATATCTCAAGCGAGCTGAATCTTTCAGGAAATTGGATTATCTTTTTGTTCTCTTTGGGTGTCCCTGAAGAGGAGAGGTGGCTTCTAAAGCTTTGATTGCCAGGTGGATCAAGGCAGCTATAGCATCAGCTTATCTCCTTAAGCAGAGTCCTGTTCCGATTGGCTTATGGGCTCATTCACCCAGGGCTCAAGCGGCTTCCTGGGCAGAATTTGGTCAGGACTCATTGCTGGCCAATTTAAAACAGTCAATTTTTTCCTTTTTAATCATTCTTTTGTACTTTCGGATGTATGATTTGAGTCATTGCTCTGCTGGAGGACTCATGACCTTCGATTGAGACCTAGTTTTCTGACACTAGGTAGCACATTTTGCTCCAAAATATCTTGGTATTCCTCTGAGTTAATGATTCCTTTACTACGTTCCAGGCTTCCAGTACCTGAGGCAGCAAAACAGCCACACAACATTATGAAACCCCACCATATTTAACTGTAGAAATGGTGCTTTTTCCTTATAAGCGTCATTTCTTCGCCTGTAAACGTATCACTGGTCTGCAGTGCGAAAGGGCTCAAGTTTGGTTTCATCTGTCCACAGAACCAGAAGGATTGTGGTTTCTCAAGGTGGGTTTGGGCAAAGATCAGGCCTTTTTTTATGTCTGTCTTTGAAGAGTGGGGTCCTCCTTGGCCTTCGCCCATGAAATCCTTCTTTGTTTAGTGCGCAGCATACGGTGTGGATTGAAACCACTACTCCATATTGCTCCAGGTCAGCCTTAAGCTCTTTGGATGTTGTAAGTGGTGTTTTTTCCAACAGTTTGCACTAACCTTCAAAGACTTCTTGGAGTAATTTTCCTCTTCCCACCACGTCCTGGGAGGTTCTTGATAGTTCAATGAGCAGTAAACTTTGTAATAACATTGCAAACTGTAGACACAGGAATCCTAAAGTCTTTGGAGATGGCGATGTACCCTTTTGAAGTTTGATGTTTGGTGGTAATGGCTTTTCTGACGGTTTCAGGCAGCTCTTTGTCTTCACCATTGTGAAAATGGAAAAGGGAGTGGATGTGGCCATTTTAAACATTAGAACCATTATTCGGGAGGCGGAGCTAACCGCGACGGAAGATGGCTGCCTGAGAGTCCTGCTCCTGCCCGAGCTCGAGAATCCTGGCCACCCTCACTACTTAGAAATTGTTGGAATACAAAAAACAATCTCTCAAGGGTCGTGAAAGATGTCAGCGCTGAAACCTGCAAAGTTAGATTTCACTCCGACGGCAGGGCACGCAGTAAAGCGTACGAAGCAGGAGGCAGTCTCCCCACAAAAGATGGAGTCTGACAAAGTAAATGCAGCCGGAATACGTGAGATACTGCAAGAGCTCCGTAATGTGAAAGAGATGATCGCCTCCAGTAACGGGACTCTAGTGCAACTGCAGGAAGACATGCAAGAGGTGAAAGAGAAACTGACTGGTGTAAATGATAGATTACACATCATAGAGGAAACGGTGGGAAAGCACGAGGTGCTGCTGACGCAGTTAGGCCCGCTGAACACCAGAGTAACAGCGCTAGAAGAGCAAATCGAGGACCACAGTAATAGAGCAAGGCGTAACAATGTACGAATTACAGGAATACCGGAGGGACGAGAAGGGACGCGACTGGAGGAGTATATGCAAAAATTGATACCAGAACTGCTCCAATTACACTTTGCCTTACCCCTTGAGATAGAACGGGCTCATCGTGTTCCATCGCAGCGGACAGGTCGCAGCCAGCACCCACGTCCCATTATTGTCAAGGTGTTGCGTTATCCACAAGTGCTCCAAATATTGCAGGCGGCAAAGCAAAAGCCCACATTGCAAATAGACGGATCGAAAGTAGCCTTCTTTCCAGATTTGTGCAAAAAGACCGTGGAGAAGCGGAAAGCTTTGCTTGAGTGCAGGCCTGAACTTCAGAAATTACAAGCGCGATATGGCCTATACTACCCTGCTAGGATGAAGATAACATTGGGAAACAGTACCAAGACATTTGACACCGCGGAGAATTTGCGAAAATATCTGCAAGAGCACAGTTGCATGGCGGTGGGGACATAGACTGGTCAGCTAAGAGTCTGCTGCTGGTAGTTTAAATGCGGAGGGTGGAGGGAAGGCTAATCAGTAGAAAGCTGGCACTGTGGATAATGATAACTGTTGTTTGCAAATTGACCATGGAGTAGTAATAGCAAATTATGTGTATATTCTGGTATGTCTGCTAGATAACTGCTTGAAGAGGGATGGTTAAGAGATGATAAACATGTACAGGGTGGGTGGGGGAGGGGCACAGGGCAGAGGGGTTGCAAGAGGAGCGGGTAGAGCTTCACTATATAAGAAATGAAGTTTTGTTCTAACCATGTAAACATAGAGAGTGTGATGTTTGAAAATAAATTGTATATATGTATCCCAGGTCAGTTAGAGACGAGTGCCATCACCATGGGGGCGAGCGATGCCCGGTATGGCTAGTAAAAGTATTTGAGTGGTATCCCTTAATGTGCAAGGAATAAATAACCCGATAAAGAGAAGGAAAATCCTGAACTACTGTAAACAGCAGCGAGCAGATATAGTATATCTGCAAGAATCCCATCTATCACTGTTTGAATCCAATAAGGTAAATGGTATGGGGTATCAAACTATACTGGCAGCTCCTGCTCTTAAAAAAAAGGGTGGAGTAATCATATTAGCTAGGAAAGCGTTACAACCTGAGATAGGAGAGACGGCCATAGATCCTGGAGGAAGATGGGCCAGAGCGAAAGTCCAGATTGCAGAAACTAAGTACACCTTCATGGCCGTCTATGGCCCTACGCAAGATGACCCCCGGTTCTTTGAAGCTGTGGCACAGGAACTGTTGCAGGCCGGGGCAACGAATGCGGTCATAGGAGGTGATTTCAATTTAATACAGGATCCTCTATTGGATCGTATACCCTATAAGCCACAACACAAGCCGAGCGCTTGGGGTATTGTTAAAAGTATGGGAGAAGAGTTAGGACTGGTAGATCCATGGCAGCTCCTTCACCCGGATGAAAGAGCATATACCTACTACTCTATGCCTCACAACACGCAAACTCGTATAGATTTCTTTCTGGTCTCTAAATCATTGATACCTGCAGTGGTTGAGACGGAGATACTACCTAAAGTGGTTTCCGATCACGCAGCAGTGCTAGTAGAGTTCAAGCTCGGTCAGAGCAAGAGTTCCCAACTAAGATGGCACTTCGACCGGTCATGGTTGCAGAAGAAGGAGATAGTGGAAGCCGTTCGTCAAGACATCGCGGAGTATTTTGGGCACAACCAGTTGCATGAAACCCCGACGTGGGCCTGGTGGGAAGCCTTTAAAGCTACCATTCGGGGCAGCTTGACGAAGTACAACATCCAAGATAAAAGGGCGGCAGTAAAACGGAAAAAAGATCTAGAAAATGAGATACAGGTGGGAGAGCGGCTCCTAACCAAACGTACGGACCCGCTCATATTGCTCAGATTGCGAAGACTGCGGTACCAATACAACACCATTCTCAATGAAGAAGCAGTTAAACAGATTAGAACCCAACAGGGAGTATACTATCATGAGAGCAATCGGGCGAGTGCGCTGCTGGCTCGTTCGCTACATGCCAGAAAAACTAAGACTCGTATCGCAGGGCTGAAGGATGACAATGGACAGCTGCATACAAAAGATGAAGACATTCTACAGCAGTGTGAGAAGTTTTACGCCCAATTATATCGGTCAGAAGGTGGCTTTACTGAGGAAGCGTTTGACCAATTCATGGCAGGGGTGGAAGGCCCTAAGCTTACGGATGCCCAGCAACGTGGATTGTCCGAGGATATTACATGTAAAGAAATACAGATAGCGATGCGGCAATTAGCCAAAGGGAAAGCTAGTGGACCAGATGGCCTACCAGTGGAATTTTACACGACCTTTGCGCAAGACTTGATTCCTGAACTATACCTATATTACACTGAGCTCAAGAAGGAGTGTCCGAACGTAGGATCCCTGGCGGTTGCTACGATAGTAATCCACCCCAAACCGGGGAAAGATGAGCAACTTGTGAGCAGTTACAGACCAATCTCATTGCTCAATGCCGACTACAAGATCTACGCTAAAATCCTAACTAACAGACTCCGGAAGGTGATGGTGACACTGATCAGGCCGGACCAGTGTGGATTCATGCCTGGAAGGTCGACAACTGACAACGGCCGGCTACTAGCGCATCTTCTACTTCAAGTGCAGTGTCAGAGAGGGTCGGTAGTAGGTCTTGCCTTGGATGCCGAAAAGGCATTCGATAGAGTGGAGCTTCCTTACCTCTATAAGGTAATGGAATGGTATGGCATGCCTCGTGAGTTTCTCGCCAGTGTTCAAATGCTGTATGAACGACCCACAGCTCGGGTGGCTGCGAATGGCGGACTCTCTTCGGAATTTAAACTAACGAGAGGTACACGACAAGGTTGCCCGTTATCGCCCTTGTTGTTTAACCTGGCGCTAGAGCCCTTGATGATAAAGATACGGCAACAAGAGGACATTGAGGGCATTCAAATAGCGGAATACCAAGTTAAACTATCAGCATACGTGGACGACCTTTTTTTTATTCCTAAAGCCAACGTCACTGCTGGCCACGCTGGAAGTCATCTCAGAATACTCTGAAATATCTGGTTATAAGTTGAATATGTCTAAAACAACAATAATACCCTTGAAAGGCCAGATAGCACCGTCCCTCCTACGGACCTATCCGTTTCAACTGGAAACGGCAACCTTCAAGTACCTTGGAGTTACATACGGGGTCACAATGCAAGACACGCAGCGCTGCTGTATGGTGCAATGTGAAAATATCGTTCGAGACTGCGTGAGCAAATGGTCTCCGCTAAATCTGACCTGGTGGGGTAGGCTTGAAACTATCAAAATGGTTATAATACCTAAAATTAATTATATACTCAGTATGATCCCGATGCTGTTGGACCGGAAATTCTACAAGAAGCTGGAGAAATTATTGGTAGTATTTTTGTGGCGTAACAAGACACCTAGGATTGTGGCATGGAAGCTCAAATCTCCTAATAAACAAGGTGGAGTACACTTCCCTGACTTTTACTGGTACCATATAGCAGCTTTGTTAAAACAAGGAGCATTTTGGAGTGAGATGGACATAGAGGTCGACGATCCAATCTGGCTTCAGATTGAGGCAACGTTGAGTAAAAAAACACCCTTGTGGCTACGGCTGGGAGCAGAGTATGCTGCATCTAGTGATGGCAATGAAATCATGCGAGACACACAACGGGCATATCAGGTGCTAGAACCTTGTCTTCAAGATCGACAGGAATATTCTGAAAGCACTGTCATATGGCATAATGCCAGATTTCGGGTGGATGGCAGTAGTTTTCTATGGGCCCCCTGGATTACGAAGGGCATATACAATCTGGGACAATTAGTGCACAACAAAAGTTTCAAGTCTTTTCAGACGCTACAGCAAGAATTTGGTCTGTCCCAACAGTGCCTATTCCAGTGGTTCCAACTACGATATTGCTTAAGCAAAGCGGGTGTGAGGGCTGAGCTGCTGGGGTCTGAACGCCCTTTGCACCAGATAATACAGGAGATCAAGGCGGGAGGGAAACTTCACTCCCAATTCGTCTCTATCCTTCGAAATGGAGAAAGGAAGAGATGTACTAAGCTCCAATCGTGCTGGGAGACTGAAATTGGAGGATTAACCGAGCCGGAAATGTGGGACATTATGTGGAAAACGCAGATCAGAATAACGAGAGCGGCCTCGCTTACTCAGATGTTATACTTTTTAGCCCATCGCGCTTATCTGACACCAGCCCGCATAGCCAAGTGGTCCGCAGACAAGGAAGCGGCATGTTGGTCGTGTAAAGGTGAAAGAGGTACGCTGGCCCACATGCTGTATTACTGTACAGAGTTACAGAAGTACTGGAGGCAAGTCTGGACTCGAATCAAACAGCTGTTGGATATTAATACTCCTCTGACATACCGTATAGTGGTATACAAATCACTGGCGGATATTCCAGATCTAAAAAAGCGAAATTATACTGTATTTGACCTGCTGTTGAGCTTGGCGCTCAAAGCCATATTGTGTCATTGGAAAAACTTTAGCAATCTGACCATGGAATACTGGTGGAGTCTAGTCTGCTATCATCACTCATGCGAAGTAGCTTATGCACGCCAAAACCCAGCGTTTAAGTCCGTGTTACAAAAATGGGATGCCCTCGATCAACTGTTAATATACTGATAATGATTGAACCTTGCTGGGATGGCACTCGTCGTAAGGGGATACCAAGTGTTATATAGAGGTAGACAAGTGGGGATAACATAATGCTGACGGATGGTTGGGACGTGTTACTGTTGATTATGTATCAGACTTTGCAATGTTTTGTATATTGTATATTGGTGTGTTAATTGTTGTGTTTAAAAATTTAAAATAAAATTAAAAAAAAAAAAGAACCATTATTCACTGGTTTATTCAAGTCATGTGAGTACTGACAGGTGCATCTAATTTTACTGCAATGGAAATGTAGTTCTTCTGTTCAAACTAATTTGAATTGTTTATAAGGGTGCCAGTAATCATGTCCTGGTAATGTCCCAGTTGTTATACTATTTCCTACTATTTCCTTTTTTAATTGGTCTTATTTGACAAATAAAAGAATCAAATAAAATATGTGTGCATATATAGTCCAAAGCCATTTCACTGACCACTTTTTTTAGGAGATATTGGACATTAAGGTGTTGAACAGCAAGGATGCCAATAATGTTGATCACAACTGTACATAGAAGGATGATGGCAAATACATATGCATTTGCCATTACATACAAGGGAAGCAGCAATTTTGAAAGGCTATATGTAGAAAGAAAGGACAGCATCACATGGCAGTTTCTATGTATTTGTCCCAGCATTTATATATAAAAGTGGTCATTTTAAACTTTCACATATAAGTGCTGTCACTTATACTTATATCCCCTGAATTCAGTAAACTGCACTTATAAGTTGTGGCATGTAACTACAGGAGCTGCCCAAAGCTTTTGTCAAACATTAGAAATTAGATAGTTAAGTTTATTTTGACTTTATCCTGTTGCTATAAAGGGATCCACTGTGTCTGTCCCTTTACAACAACAGGATAAAATCAAAATAAATTTAACTAACTAATTTCTCAACATACAGGGGTATCCTACACGGAGTGGTGGGTTCACCCCTAAAACAAAGACATGGGGAGGGGTGTCCTGCACGGAGCGGCAGGTGCACCTACTCTTGCCATCTTACTGGGCAGACTAGATGGACCATACTGGTCTTTATCTGCCGTCATTTACTATGTTACTATGCCATTTTGAATTCTGTCACTGTATTTGTCCCCACCACTTCCCTAGGGAGAGCATTCCAAGCATCCACCACCCTTTCAGTGAAAAGGTATTTCCTGACATTGCTTTTCAATTTACCTCTTTGCAGCTTCATGTTATGCCCTCTAGTTTTACAGCTTCCCTGTCTTAGGAAGAGGTTTGTTTGTTCATTAATACTCTTTAAGTATTTAAAGGTCTTAATCATATCTCCCCTGTCCCTCCTCCAGAATGTACATATTTAGGTCTTCAAGTCTCTTCTCATAAGGCTTCTGATGCAGGCTCCAATCATTTTGGTCACTCTCCTCTAAACCGTTTCCAGTCTTCTTATAAACTTTGCGAGATATGGTCCCCAAACTGAACACAGTATTCCAAGTGAGACCTCACCAGTGACTTATACAATGGCATTAGTACCTCTTCCTTTCTGCTGGTAATTCCTCTTTGTATGCAACCCAGCATCCTTCTGGCTTTTGCCACTGCCTTGTCACACTGTTTCACCACCTTGAGATCCTCAAATAATCACACCAAGGTCCTTCTCCTGGTCCGTGCACACCAATCTTTTGCCCCCTATTGCGTACATTTCCCTTGGATTTCTGCTTCCCAAGTGCATGACACTGCACTTCTCCGCATTAAATCTTAACTGCCAAGCATTAGACCATTCTTCCAGCTTTTGTAGATCTTTCCTCATGTTATCCACTCCCTCAGGGGAGTCCAATCTGTTGCAGATTTTCATGTCATCTGCAAAAAGACAGACTTTTCCATTCAGTCCTTCAGCAATATCACTCACAAATACATTGAACAGTACCGGTCCCAGGACCAAACCCTGGGGCACTCCGCTAATCACCCTCCTTTCATCCGAGTGAGTTCCGTTTACCATTATCTTCTGATGTCTGTCAGTCAACCAACTTCTGATCCAGTTCACAACCTTGGGACCCATCCCCAAACTATTGAGTTTATTGATAAGCCTCCTATGAGGAACAGTATCAAAGGGCTTTGCTGAAATCCAGATAGATGACATCCATCGCATGCCCCTGATCTAGTTTTCTGGTCACCCAGTCAAAGAACTCAATCATATTTGTTTGGCAAGATCGTCTTTTGGTAAAACCATGTTGCCACGGATCATGAAACCTGTTGGTTTTGAGAAAGTCCACTATTCGCTCTTTCAGGAGCGCTTCCATTACTTTTCCCACCATTGAGGTAAGGCTCACGGACCTGTAGTTTGTCACTTCTTCCCTGTTACCACTTTTGTGAAGAGGTACCACATCAGCCCTTCTCCAGTCCTGAAGAACTTCTCCTGTTTCCAAGGACCTCTATCATATCTCCCTTCAGCTGTCTCTTTTCCAGGTTGAAGAGCTCTAACCTTTTAAGCCTTTCCTCATAGGTGTATTCTTCCATCTTCTTTAACATTTTGGTAGCTCTTCTCTGTACCTTTTCTAATTCTGCTATATTCTTTTTAAGAAATGATGACCAGAATTGCACACAATATTCAAGGTGCAGTTGCATCATGGAACAATACAGAGGCATTATAATATCCTTTGTTTTATTTTCCATTCCTTTCCTTATGATTCCTGTCATTCTATTTGTCTTCTTGGCCGCTGCTGCACACTGGGCAGAGGGTTTCAACATATCCACAGATGATTTAATGATAGTTCACAGATTACTAATAGTAGGTTTGCAATCTCATGTTCAGTTCTTTCAGTACCCTCAGATGTATGCCATGCGGTCCAGGTGATTTGCTACTCTTTGGTTTATCAAATAGTTATAATACATCATCTTGGTTTATCAAAATGTGTTTCAATTTTCTGATACATCATCTTTAGCTACCATTTCAGACATGGGTAACTTCCCTACATCTTCTTCAGTAAAGACCGAAGCAAATGATTCATTCAGTCTATCTGCTATGGCCTTGTGCTCCCTTAATGTCCCTTTTACTCCTCTATCATCTAATGGTCTAATTGACTCACAGGTTTTTTTGCTATGAATGTACTTGAAAAAGCTTTTATTGTGCATTTTTACTTCCATGGCAAGCTGTTTTTCAAATTCTCTCTTTGCCTGCCTTATCAGTGCCTTGCGTTTAACTTGCCAATATGTATGATATTTCCTTTTCTTTGCCATTTTGGCTCCTTTTTCCATTTCCTGAAAGATGCATTTTTTACTACAACAGCCTTTTTGACCTCACCTTTAAACCATGCTGGCAGTTTTTTGTCCTTCTTCCACCTTTCTGAAAGTGTGGAATACATGTGGTCTGGACTTCGAAGATAGTATTTTTAAACAACGCCCATGCTTAATGAAAATCTTTAGCCTTTGCAGCTGCTCCTTTTAGTGTTTTTCTTAACTAATTTCCTAATTTTATCAAAGTCTCCTTTTTGAAAGTTAAAAGATAGTACTGTGGATTTCTTGCCATCCTCCCTCCATTTATTAAATCAAATACAATCGTGCTATGATCACTATTATCAAGTGACCCCAACACCCTTATCTCTTGCACCAGATCCTGTGTTCCACTAAGGACTAGGTCCAAAATTGCTTCGTCTCTTGTTGGTTCATGAACCAACTGCTCCAAGAAGCAGTCATTTATTTCATCTAGAAACTAGCTTCCCAAGCAGTGCTCAAACCTTGTCTCACTGCTCGGGAAATGCTACAATTGCTAGGCCACATGGCATCCACCGTGCATGTGGTTCCTTATGCTTGCTGCCATATGCGAACAGCCCAGTGGACTTTATCCACTCAGAGGACACAGTCCTCAGGTTGCCTGTCGGACAAAATAACAAACTCAGACCGTCTTATTTCGTCCCTCCAATGGTGGCAATCAGCCAGAAACTTTCTGGTGGGGTCTCTTTTCCAGCAACCCCTATCCCAAGCCACCCTAACAACAGATGCTTCACAGGTGGGATGGGGAGCCCACCTGCACTATCTCTCTACCCAGGGTACCTGGACTCCACAGGAGGCCTGTCTTCACATCAACCTCCTGGAGCTCAGAGCTATCTTCCTTGCTCTTCGAGTATTTCATGCCCAGCTCAGCTACAAGACAGTCCTAGTTCAAATGGACAATCGGGTAGCCATGTTCTAAGTGAACAAGCAGGGCGGAACAGGCTCTCTGTTGCTATGCAACAAAGCTTTGGGGAACCCCAGACATAGAACTCTCTACAAGTCTGCTGAATGCCAAACTTCCCTGGTTCTGTTCCAGAATTCCGGCTCGATGTTGTCAGGCAAGGGATGCCTTCCTCCTTCACTGGGGTCAGGACTTCCTATATGCCTTCCCACCCATTCCCCTCATCCCCAAAACCCTATTCAAGCTTCAGAGAGACAGAGGTCATATGATCCTCATAGCTCCACGTTGGCCATGGCAAATGTGGTACCCTCTGCTCCTACATCTCTCTCAAACTCCGCCTCTGGAGTTGGGATCCGCTCCAGATCTTCTCTCCCAAGAGGACGGGATGCTGTGGCATCCGAATCCCTAGTCTCTGCATCTCAGGGCCTGATAGCTGAAAGCCTAGAACTTCAGGTAAAGGATATCCTTCATGCTTCTAGGAAACCCTCCACAAAACGCTCGTATGCTTTTAAGTGGAAAAGGTTTACCATATGGTGCTCGCAGAAAGGTCTTAACCCTCTTGCGATACCTCTAGAATCAATACTGGAGTATCTTCTTCATTTGTCAAATGCGGGTCTCAAGACAAATTCAGTAAGAGTCCATCTTAATGCTTTTGAAGCTTCTTACAAGCCTCTAAGTGGACAACCTATTTCCTCTCATCCTCTCATAGTGAGATTTATGAGAGGCCTTCTTTTAACAAAGCCTCCCATTAAGCCACCACCGGTGGCATGGGATTTAAATCTGGTGCTCGGGCAGCTCATGAAACCGCCCTTTGTACCATTAGCCACTACATCTTTGAAATTCCTTTCCTGGAAAGTCATCTTTCACATTGCAATCACATCAGCACGTTGCATCAGTGAATTGCAAGCGTTAGTGGCTGATCCTCCTTATACAAGGTTCCACCATGATAAGGTAGTTCTTAGGACTCATCCACACTTTATGCTAAAGGTGGTTTCGCCTTTCCATTTAAACCAAGCGGTTTACCTTCCTGTATTCTTTCCGAGGCCTCATGCCTCCAGTGCAGAAAGGAACCTTCATACCTTGGACTGTAAAAGAGCTTTGGCCTTTTACTTGCAAAGGACACAACAACATAGAAAATCTTCTCAACTTTTTGTTGCTTTTGATCCTAGTCATTTGGGACTTCCAGTTTCCAAAAGAATACTGTCCAACTGGATTGCACAGTGCATATCCTTTGCCTATGAGAGTAAGGGTCTTCCTCTTGAAGGCCATGTCACCACTCACAGTGTGACAGCCATGGCAGCCTTAATGGCTCATCTTCACTCTGTGTCTATCAACGACATCTGTCGAGCAGCTACATGGGCTTCGGTACATACCTTCACAGACCACTACTGCTTAGACAAGGACTCCCGCTGGGATGCCTTGTTTGGCCAAGCTGTTCTTTAGCACCTTTTTCAGACTTAATCAACTCCTACTCACCATCCCTGGTAGGATGCCAGAAATCCATGGGGGGAAGTGGGGCCCTTTTGCAAGGGCTGACAACTTCCTGGGGCCATCTCCCTGGCATCTGCAGCTAGGGAGTCCCCATATGTGAAGACTACATTCCTGTTTGTTCCTGGAGATAGTATAGTTACTCACCTGTAACAGGTGATTTCTGGGAACAGCAGGAATTTAGTCTTCACAACCCGCCCACCTCCCCTAGGAGTTGTATATCTCTCTCTCTCTCCCTCTCTCTTTTGTCTCAGCTATAAACTCAACTGGAGAGGGACAGTTGGAAAGGCGGGAAGGCAGCACGCAGGCGCTGTGGGATGCTCCCAAAAGCTTTCCTATTGGCCGCTGGGGAGCGTTCCCGCGCAGGCTCTGTCTGTACCGATGATACCCATATGTGAAGACTAAATTCCTGCTGTTCCCGGAGATCACTTGTTACAGGTGAGTAACTACGCTTTATAGCACTGTTCCATAAATTCCGATCTGTTGGAGTCTTGCAATCAATAGGTTGTGACAGATGGAGTCAAAAATAGATGCAATATCCAAGTGGATTAGAACAAATGCTTGCTTTGACTTTTCTATTCCCTTTATTAGGTTGTCTAACAGTGATATAATGAGGGTTTCTACTCCATTGCATGGTCTATACCTATGTTGCTGCGGGCCCAGTGGGGCATGTTTGTCTGTGTGTTCTTGGAGCTGTTGTTGGACCACTTTTTCAATTATTTTCCTATAAATGGTAAGCTTGATATTGGTCTATAGGAGCTTGGGTTGGCTTTGTCTAGAGCAACATTTTTTAGTATTGGCCATATTGAAGCAATTTTGAGATCTATAGGCACATGACCCAGAGTTAATGAGAGTTGAATTATTTTGAGGAGCGTGAGTGCCATTTCAGATCTTGTAATTTTGACCCAGCTGACGGGCATAGGTCCAGAGGAGATGTGTTAGTATCAAGATTAGTAATGATGTCTTTTAGTTGGTCTATGTTGATTTGCGAGAATGTGTGCCATGATATGGAGGTAATATTACTGTTGCAGGCTGGGAATGGGGCAACCATGGTTGGAATTGTAACTTTACTCATGTAATAATTGGCTAGTGCATGTGGACTAATGGTAGGATTTTCTTCTCAGTTTGGTGCTCTTACTAGTGATTTGACAATTTCAAAAAGGTCCCTAGGGCGGTTTATTGATTTCATAATTAGTTTTGTATTATAATCCTCCTCATTTTGACTGATGCTATCACAATATTCTGGAAGTGTGGTCATGAATAGATGTTGGTCTTGAGGTAACTTTGTATGTCTCCATTTACGTTCTGTCCTTCTGAGTTGTCTTCTTATGGAGCTTAGCTCCTATGTGTATCAGGCTGCCTTTTGCTTGTGATTCTTATATGGGCTCTTCTTGTTGCTGCTGCTGCTGCTTTGCTTATGACTTTATTCCACTTATTCTGGATGTCATCGATGTCAGTTAAATTTATGTTGAGATGTGGTAAATAGTCATTCAGAAAGGCTTCTTTGTTGAATTACTGGAAACAGCAAGCAGATAATGGGGAAGGTACCTGTTTTATGGCTAAGTGCTGAGGAATAGAAAAGTTGATTGCATAGTTATCTGACCATGGGACTGGTTGTATTTGGAGTGCAGGCTGCATAGAGTTGTTGAGCATGGCATTGGGTACTAATACAATCAAGAGTATTTCCTTTGTTATAGGTGAGTTTGTCCATCATTTGCTGGAAGTCAAGTGCATTCATTGCACTATGAATGAACATAAACAGGAGGTGTTGATGCAAGGTTAAAGTCACCTAGTAGGAGCAGCTGTTGGTTTGTTGGTTTGTCACAGCATACTAGTTCAGGAAAGTTTGTTAAGTCCTGTTTATCAGAAGTGGGTGATCTGCATAATAGGCAAAGCATAATTTGTTTTCTATCATAAATATATTGTCACGCCCTTGCCCCTGGCCTCTGGCTTTATCGGGGCGAGGTAACGGAGAACTTCTCTTGGTGAGCTCAAACTAGCTTTTCCTCAGGTGGATTCTGGGACATGTAGTTTGGCTCTTAAGAAGAAGTGTAGTCATGGTCCGATGTTAAGGCAAATGACAGAATTTATTTTAAAGTAAAAGTTCAAGTAAACTGTACACAGGAATTTTGTCCATTCAGGATTGTTTGCAACAGAGCATTTAGATCAGTATAACTGCTTCACCGTCTTTTAAACACATGCAGCTGGTTAACAACGTTGCTCAGTCTTAGAGAAACAGTTCTGCTCAGCAAGGTAAAAATACTTCTTTTTAACCTTGTGTTTGTGAAGCACTTAATAGCAAAAGAATAACTCAGTTCCTCGGGAACAACCTCTTCTTTCCCTCCTTCCTTTCAGGATAGGTTTTAAACTTAAAATAAGGAAACAAGTAACAAACATTCACAAGCTTTCTCTTCAGGGTGACTCAGCACTTTCCTGAGAAATGCAAACACGTGGAGTTTACTTCAAACCCAATTCCTGGCTCAATTCCAGTTACCTGCTTCTAGGAGACTTTCTCATTCAATGCTTTCCTTTAGCATTATGATTCCATGTTTGTAGCTTGACACAGGGGGATATCTAGATCTTGCAATTCCTCCCCTGCCAACTCAATCTACATATCCTCTGGTGGTGTTAGGGCAGGGTCCTGTTCTGAGCTCTGGACACAGTGCTCAGAATACAGCCTCCCTGGGGGTTCTAATGTCTCTCCTGAGCTCAACTCTCCCCAATAAAGACAGTCAGTACCTGAAGCACTGGGCAGTTCTCCCAGGTTGTACTCGCTACGGTTCCTTGTCTCCTTCCAGCCTCTCTGGAACAGCTCTCTGTATTCCTCTCTGGGTTCTCTCCTGGAGATCAGCAGGTGCTCCTGGTTCCACTCCTGATTCCCCTGAATCCTCTGAGTCTTCCGAACCTCTTGAGACCTCTGCTTCCCCAGAGCTTCTTCCTTCCTTGGAGCTTCCTCTCTCCTCTGAGCTTCTCCTTTCCTCTGAGCTTCCCTTTAGCAGAGGTTTATATTTCTCTCTCCAGGGCTCCAGCCCGTCCTCCACTCCTCCCAGGTGATTGTAATCACCTCTCAAGCCTGCAGTTACATCATAGGAGTTAGGGTGTGGCTGCCTGAACTTTCTCTCCCTCAAGTTTCTCTCTATGAGGGGCCTGAAATCCACGCCCTGCAGGGATTTCTCCTTCCTCTAAGTTAAAGTCATTAGCCTTTTCTATACTCATAAGCTCAAAACAGGCTTCCTTGTCACAATATCTAGACCATCAGTGCTATTGAATGATATGGGTTAGAGCTTTAATCCTTCTTTTGCTACTATTAGAACCCAACCACCACTCTCTTGGGCAATTAAATATATCAAAGTTTGGTAATTTAAGTTGATCTAGTAGAGTCAAGTCAGTAATTGAAAGCCATGAGTCTGTAATGAACATTATATCCAACTTGTTATTCATAATGAAGTCTTTTATAACTGGGATCTTGTTCAATACAGAGCGTGCATTAATTCATGATAGCTATAGAAAGTGTATTTAGCAAGAAGTTCTTCTTATCATATAAGGCTTCAGTGGTTTGTGAGAAGCGCTAGGCGTGCAGTATTAACACCCCTAAGTTCCCTGCTAAGGGTCCTTTGGTGTGGCCCACCATGCGTGGGCGCGTCTGTGGCAGCTTTAATTTAAAAGGTTAGACTGTTGCACGCTGATTTTGTGTCCCAAGGGAGAGGCTTACCTCGTCGTGTCTTCCTCCATTCTGGGCCTCACCAGTAGGGATCCGGGGCTTTGCCTTGGCTGCTAACCGACTTTGGGAGCGACTGGGGTGATCTGAAGGTGCCAGTTTTAGCAGGGCCATCCGTGTAGGCTGCGGTCTAATTTGGCATTCTTGTGGCAGCTTTAATGTAAAGGTTAGGCTGACATATGCTGATGTTGTATCCCAAGGGAGGGGCTTGTCTCCTTGTGTCTCCCTCTATTCTGGGCCTCACCAGTAGGAATCCAGAGCTTTGCCTTGGCTGCTGGCCGACTTCGGGAGTGATCAGGGTGATTGGGAGGTGCCGTTTGTAGCAGGGCCGTCCGTGTAAGCCGTGGTTTGATTCGGTGCACCTGTGGCAGCTTTAATCTAAAAGGTTAGGCTGTTGCATGCTGATGTGTCCCAAGGGAGGGGTTTCCCTCCTTGTGTCCCTCTCTAATCTGGACATCACCACTATCTAACCTTTCATTTAGTGCTATATATTCTAGCTTTCCCATCTTATTTTTTTAGACTTCTAGCATGTGCATACAGGCATATTAGAGGATGTATTTTATTCATATTAACAATCTGGCTATCAGTTGACAAGGGTAATTTGGAATCTTTAAGCTCTGTCTGCTTTGTACTTAGGGGCATCTGGGTTACTTTTATCTTTATTGTAACCTCCCTATCAGGATGCCCTAAATTCCCTCTTTTGCTAGTATCCTTCAAGAATACATCCTTCCAAATCTTGCACTCTTGGGCGACTGTGGACTTTCCACTATTATTCAGTTTAAAAACTACTCTATCTCCTTTTTAAGGGTTAATGCCAGCAGCCTAGTTCCACCCTGGTTAAGGTGGAGCCCATCCTTTTGGAAAAGCCCCTCTTCCTTAGAATGTTACCCAGTTCTTAACAAATTCAAAACCCTCTTCCTTTCACCATTGTCTCATCCATGCATCGAGACTCTGGAGCTCTGCCTGCCTTTTGGGTCTGTGCAAGGAATGGGAAGCATTTCTGAGAATGTTATCCTGGATGTTTTGGATTTCAGCTTCCTACCTAAAACCTAAATTTGGCTTCCAGAACCTCCCTCCCACATTTTCCTTTGTCACTGGTATCAATATGTACCAAGACAGCAGGCTCCTTCTCAGCACTGTCTAAAACCTTGTCTAAGTGGTGCGTAAGGTCCACTACCATTGCACCAGGCAGACATGTTACCAGGCAATCCTCATGTCAACTATAACAGCCATTCTAACCCTTCCCCCATAGGAAAGGCTCTGGAGAAACCACCTCACCTGGAGGACAGGTCCTAGCTACAAGATCACTTCCTGCCACACCAAGGTGGTGCTCTCCTTTCACATGACCTCTTTCCATGGAGGTGGGACTTCAGTACTGTGTTCCTGTAGGTCTTGTCTATATACCTCTCTGTCTTCCTTAACTCCTCCAAGTCTGATACTCTAGCCTCCAGAGATTGGACTCATTTCCTGAGAACAAAGAGTTCCTTGCACCTAGTGCACACATAAGACCTCTCACCGACTGGGAGAAAATTATACATATGACAGTACAAAAGACTGGATAGCCTCTATCTTGCTGCTAGACTGCTGTCTGCATCTTAGTTTTAAGGATTCGTTTAGCTATTTAAGTTGCTTACTGACTTAAAGTTGCTAGAGATACTTGTACCAATACAACTGTACCTAATAAATTTAAGGGACTTTGTTCACATCAAGATTAATGAATTCCAGGGCCTTAATTAATCTATTCTTGATAAGGATAACCAGAAAGTGAATTTGATCACCTTTTTCCTTTTATTAGGTTTAAGAGCCTGTAAATCTAAGATTATGCCTGGTGTGGGTGGTAGTCTGGTTGTGTGGGAAGGAATGAAACACTTAGGGGCTTGTTTACAAAGCCGCGGTAGCAGTTTCCGATCGTTATCAGAGCCGCAGCCCCATTGATTTCAATGGGGCTGCGGCTCCGATAACGATCAGAAACCACTACCACAGCTTTGTAAACAAGCCCCTTAGTAAAAGCTGGATTGCTATACAGTGCCCTGACCTGTGCTTCTAAGGTAATCTCTTAAGAATTTCCTGGGTGATTCACACAGCCTTTGGTTTGATAGAAAGAGCTTTTCAAATTGCCTCTTTGATCTGTCACTTGGCTTTAACACCTATTTAAAACAATTTCACAGGTCTCTTGCCTCCTAATTGGAAGGCCTCTTTGTAAAGGTCTCTAGAAACAATTTATTTATTTCTACTCAAAGAATATTTACCCTATTCTACCTTCAATGCTAAGCTGTACTCTGATTTTGATTTAAATGAAAAGCTCTCTGGTGATACTAAGCCCTAGCCACTGAATTCTCAAAAACACAGACTTATCAGCTTTAACCCAAAGAGATGCCTTTTCCCCAAGATCTAGAGAATTTCGCAGTGGGTAAATATTTACAAGTGCAGATTTCTTTCCAGCAGTAGGAATAGCAGTCCCTTTTGGTAGTTCTTGGGAGAATTCAAGGGCTAGGTACGATCCTTGAAAGACCACTGGCACCATCTCAAAGCTGGTGTTATTTTTCTGTGAGTATGGCAACTTGCAAATTTTAACACATTTATTATTTATTTATTATTATTTATTACAAATTCTTATATACCGCGCTATTTAGTATCAGTGCGGTTTACATTGTAACAACATTTTGCATTAGAACAAGATCTTTTGCTTACATTATAACAGGGATTGTAACATGGAAGTGACAGGGTAACTATATACAGTTCAAACAAAGGAGCTTATAAATTATTTAAGTTATATTATGTGATAGAGTCGTAATGTAGTCATGCTGATTGTGAATGTTCCTAATGGTGAGTTTCTTTTGTAAATCACTGGGGGTTATGTTGTTGGTACGTCAGATGCTGTGTGGGTGAGATGAGGTGTTGGATGTGAATGTATTAGGTTAGTGTGGGTAAAATAAAGGCAGAACAAGTGATGCTTAATAGCTTTTCTGAATTGCGAGAGGTCAGTAATTGATCTTATATGAGGTGGGAGATTGTTCCAGCACTTAGGAGCATATAGTGTAAATGCTCTGTTTTTAGTTGTTTGGGTACATTTAGTGGACTCAGGTGGTATAGATAGCATATTGCTAGTTGTTGACCTTCTTAGCCTGTTAGTAGGGGTACTGGTCAGGAGTGAAGAGAGGGATGTGGAAGATATCCAGTTATAAGTATGGGAGTTATGTGGTCTTTTCTGGAGATGCCGCAGAAAATGCGGGCTGCTGTGTTCATCGCCATTTGAAGAGGATTGAGAGTGCTCTTGGAGTCCATGTAGGATGATGTTGGCATAATCAAAGTGTGGCATTACAAGTGTCTGGAATATTGTTCTGAAGTCGTCTGGGGCTAGTAGAGGTCTTAGATGTCGTAGTATCCGTATTTTGTTGTAAATGGATTTAGTGGTATTCTTTATATGCTCTTTAAAGTTGAGCTGCTGGTCTATTGTAATCCCCAGATATCGTATTACAGACTTGCATGGGAGCTCAGCGTCACGAACTGTCAATGAAGCAGGAGGAGAGAAGTCTTTGTTCCTGGTTATGAAAAGGACTTCAGTTTTTTTAAAGTTTATGCGAAGATTTTGGGACAGGAGCCAATCAGTAATTGCATTGAAGCATTCAATAAGTGGAACAAGGTTTGGCTACTTGATTTTAATTGGAGCGAAAATCAGTACATCATCCACACAGATCAGACTGGAGATGTTAAAAGAACGGATGATATCACAAATGGGTTGCATATAAATGTTAAAGAGTAGAGCCGAAAGGGATGAACCTTGGGGTACTTCTTGTTGCTGATGGAATGGTTCCGATGTTGAGGAGCCTATCTGTACTTGTTGCCAGTGGTTCATGAGATAGGATTTGCACCATTCCCAGGCAAGGCCATGAATTCCCTTTTCCTGGAGGCGGGAGAGGAGTTGTACATGGTTAACAGAATCAAATGCAGCCGCTATATCAAGAAATATGAGCACAAACCCATTCTCAATTTTGTCAGTACCTCTGGACAATGTATTGATGAGTATAGTGAGTAGAGTCTCTACACCATGTGACTCACGGAATCCATGCTGACAAGGTTCAAGAGGGGCTGATATGTCAATGTGTTGTAGTTGCATTTGAACCACCTTCTCTATGAGTTTGGCTAGATAGGGTATACTTGAAATCGGGCGGTATGAGTCTGTCTTTGCTGGGTCAAGTTTGTTGCTTTTCAGGAGAGGGCGTATGGAAGTTTGTTTCAGGGTTTCTGGGAATGTTCCTGTTGTGAAGGAGTGCTCCATGATGTAGACTAGAGTTGAGCTAAGTTCTACATGCATCGATCTGATCCAGTGGGCAGGACAAGGATCATTCGGCGCCGTAGTGGTGTTGATGGTGGCAATAAGGTCAGCAATGTACTTCTCTGTCGGAGAGGTGAATTTTGTCAATGGTTGATGTATCTGGGGGAAGAAGCACATGCTGTGTGGTTCTTTTTGCTTAATAGTGAGTTGCTTTGCATGCCATTATTATGTAACTCATATTCTGATAAAATAAGGCATGTCATGGTAAAATATTTAATATTTTGCCATTTAACCTGTGTTAAGTGGCAAATGCCTTGTGTAACTACTCTCCCTTACTCCTATAAAGCCCAGAACAAATTGCACACTTTTTAAAATTCTATGTGTGCCTCTGAGCTATGACAGATCTGATAGGGATATTTGTTTATATATACTTGTATTCCCTTTGTAAGATAGGAAATACATGTATATATTTTTGGCCTGCCCAGGAACAGTAGCAGGAAAAGAAAACTTGGAACATAAGACCATATTTGTTTTGTTTCTCCATTTTTTTAAATTGTCCCTATGCACAATTCTAGAAAAAGCAGTTAACCGTAAGCTTTGTTTCTACAGGTAGAAGTTAACTCCAAGGAGAGATTTGAACATGTTGGTGATAATTGTCATACTGCATTAAATAAAGCATGTGGAAACAGAGAACAAACTAAGAGAGACTGTTCAGAAAGTTCAACTATTGTTCAGCTCCTCAGAAAATTAGATGATGCTAGGTCATTAAATGACCATGATTCAAGAGTGGCCCCAACCAAAGTAATCCAGTCAACTACTGATTCAGTGAAATTTGTAGGCAAGAAAACCGGGTATACTCAGAAGGACCTAGAAGAGATAAATAACTGTACATCTTTAAAATCACAGCAAAAGAGAAAAATAAATACACACGATAAAGCCTCAGACCTTGTTCAAAATAAAATCAATAATGTAGATGCCTCTGATTCTTTTAAAAGAGTCACTAGGTCTGCAACTCTTAAGGTATGCAGAGCAGAGAAAGCTTGCCAAGAAACTGAAAAGTCTTTCAAATCCAAGAGGAAGAAGAATATGATAGAGAAAAATCAGCTTTTCAGCATTACTGAACAGGCAGAAA
This sequence comes from Ichthyophis bannanicus, assembly GCA_033557465.1. Classification (NCBI taxonomy): domain Eukaryota; kingdom Metazoa; phylum Chordata; class Amphibia; order Gymnophiona; family Ichthyophiidae; genus Ichthyophis; species Ichthyophis bannanicus. Next base: position 343,005,418 of record CM066032.1, read on the forward strand.
AGCAAATTGCTAATGAAAAGAATCCATCTGTGAAACTGAGAAACACTGCAGCAAATTCAGAGAATACTGTCGTAAGTCTGCAAAATCTGCACAAAGTTTGTGCAACTTCTCCATGCAAAGATCATATAATGCATTCTGGTTACACTGAATTAACACAGTCTGCTGATGTTCATTTAGTGACTTCTTTGCAGGAAATTGCCAGTTTGCCATTGGTGACTACTATACAGCATTGCAAGAACTATGATAATAACAAGAATGATCAGCATAAAAAAGATGACAGACATAGTGACAAGCTAAAGAAACCTGAGAAGACAAAAAATGCAGACTTGGATAGAGAAGAAAATGCTTTTCCCACTGATAAGAAAAATAGTCCCCATGAGCAAAGAAGGAAAGGTATTAACAATGACCTTGGATTTGACAGTCTTGAAAAATGTTCAGCAATGGAAAAAGATCCTCATAATGAATTCACCTCCAACAGTACTGTAATAGTGCAGAATTTAAATGAGAGCAAAACCACTTCTGACTCCAGGGGCCAAAATGATAACTATAACATCAAAACCAGTAAAAATAAAGAGAACAAGCAGAGTGTTCCTCAGTCTATAACTTTTTTAGGAGATATTTCTTTACAGGGAAAACAGTTAGAATTAGCAAAACTAACCACATTAGAACAGGAAACTGCAAGTCCAAGTGATTTAGTAATAGAGGAAATCAATGAAAGTACAGAGCCTAAAGTCTGCAACACGATCTCCAATGCTCTGCAAGGCTGTATTGAAGAAACTCCTCTTGCTAATATGGGAAAACTTGCATCACATGAATTTTCAGGGACTGTTGCTGGACCTACTGCTTCTGAAAGTAAGGAGCATTATAACAATGTCATTCCTTTCATTCATCTAGCAGCCAGCCAAGTGACAGTTGCACTAAATGACAATAACAGGGAAAACAGCTGGATCAGTAAAACTAAAGAAAAAAGTGTATGCCATAACAGTGTCACAGTGGTTCAGGAAACTGATCCAGTTACAGATAAAAAAGCAACAAGACATCCACAAGAGAGAAAGAAATGTGCCAAAAACACTAACACAAATTCATGTCACCAGACCCAATTTCAACATACCACAGAGCAAGAACCACCCAAGAAAACAGGTGTGTAATCATGTTATTTTCTTGCTCACTTCACACTGTAGTTGGTCTGTATTAGAACATTTATACTAAATATTAAGAGAAGCAAAATATTATTGAATATAGATTTGACCACACAAATTTACTCAAAAATAATAATGAATTTAAAAAAAGTTATTCAATAATATCAAACATTAAATAATATATAATTTTTACCAATATAATATAACAAGTTTTTGAATTCATTATGGATTATTTTTGAGTAAATTTGTGTGGTCATGTCTATATTTAATGATATATTTATTGTGATCCTTGTGGGTTTTTTGGGTTTTGTAGAAGTAAAATATGTCATGAAACAAAAAATTATATTGATATGAGGCTTAAAATAAAATTATTAGTTATGCAGTACAATGGGGCCTATGCAATAAAACTTGAACAAAACAAGACTTACTATGCAGCTGGATAAAATTATTATGTGCATGTTAAAATAGACCTTAACATGCTATGCAAAAATATATACCAAGTTCATGGCAAAACTTATGTTTTCTGAAATGTGTTAGGCTTTTGCTTTGGTCTTTAAAATGGAATTTAAAGGTAATGTATCAGAAGAATTGAAAGAAATATCGATATACTGGGAAGATGTATTTATTTATTTAGCAATGCTTATATACCGCTTTTCACCAGGTCATAGTTAAATTTAGGGTGCATCACCAAGGGCAGCAGCATTCTTTTACCAGATCATCAGAGACCCTTGCTTTTTATATGGAACACGTCCCCTGATTTCCTATGAGGGGGTCCAGAGGCGCGACTTGAATTGCTGCAAGCACTGTCTAGCCTGGAGATCGTGGGGCTCTGCTCTCAACCATCATGACTCCTGTCTCTTATCCCCAGACTTGTTGGACTGCTAATGTTTGGACCTGGTGAGCACTGTGGTGGGCACTTTGCTTGAGACGCCCCGAAACCGGTTGGAGGGACTGCTTGGCTGCACTGGTTTGGCCCTGTAGCTCTTTTTCAGGGCCCAGCTGCATCTGGGCAGTCTATCCTGGGTCTGTACTGGGGATCCTTGATATCCCCCACTAGTGAGGTGGACTGATGTTCTTTTTGTTCCTTGGTGGATTGGGGCTGCTGCTCTTTGTTTTCTGTTTTAGGACTGGGCCCTATTATTACCGTTGGGTTTGCTTTTATGTTACTGTCCTGTTCCTGGGAGATACAGGTTGCTTTGGTCGGGGGATGGTATGACTATTTGGGAATGAGGTGGCTGTGTGCGTTGGGGTTGTAGTGTGGTTGGGCTGAATGTGGTGGGTGGGGTGTCTGGGGCAGGTGGCATGTGGGCTGTATTTGGGGCATAGGTTGGTGGGTGTAGGGTGACTGTATGCTTGGAGAGGTTAGGGAGAACTGTATGCTGAATGTATCCTGGACGGGGGCTGAGTCCACTATGATTGTGTCTGTACGTGCGGGAAGCTGGGTTGATGGGACTGTAATTGCTATTACTATTATGGTTGGTGCTTGAGTGTGATGATCTGCAGTTTCTGTTTGAGCAGCAGAGCCGGGTGCCCCCTCCCCAATATACCGGGGCATGGACCCCGTACAACAAGAGAGCCACCGCGGATGCTGCGATGGATATGCGTGCTACATGACTGTTGCACAGGATGGTGTGATCTGGGTGTTGTGTGGAGGGTGGATTGAGGGGGTTGGGGGTACCTCCTTTCTTTCATTCTAGTTGTTTTGAAGTAGTGAGGGTTGTTAGGGAGGCAGGGTAGGGCTGGGAACTGCTGGGAACAAGGGACTGGTAACTGACTGGCGCAGGGTGGGGCCCTGCACATCACAGATTTGGAGAGATGGGCCGCTGTATAGTAGCGGCGAGAGGGCAGTGGGGGGTTAGGGGGAGGAGAGGCTGGGGTATGATTGTGGGAGTGAATGATTTATTTATTTATAATTTTGTTTGAACCTAGTATACACAAATTACAGTAAACTTATTTTACAATACAATACATTTCTTTTCAATAAACATATTATACAATCAACTTATTTACAAAGGGGATATGAACATTTGTGAAGTGCACTAACAAGATAATTTGGATTTGATTATGTTGAGGGATATATTAGGGAAGGTCAGTGTGTATATTCAAGGATGTTCATTTTATGTAGGCTATATTTTGTTTATCTCAGTTGCGTCGCCAAAATGCTCTTTGAATAGGTACGTTTTGATCTCTACGGAAATCTTTAAGATCCATAATGTTAACCGGGTAGCCGGACCCACTGCCCACCCTCCCCATCTAATCACACCAACCCATTTAGCACTTACATTCCCCCTCCAGCCGCCTTTTGGTGATCCCTGCTCAGTCATGACATACATGGCAATGCCAATAATCACAAGAGACCGGGATTGGCGTAAACTGGTCGCAGCTTTATTCACAACAGCCAACTGTTAACAACAAACATAACAGTAAACCAGGGACCCCCATGTCCTGCGGCACGCTCGGCCACCAGCCATATGATTAGCATGGTGACCTCACCGCCATCCCAGGACAGTCCAGGTACCGGCCAATTGCCAAGAACCCTTCCCCGACTTGGCCGTCTCAGTAGCACAAGCCGGCCCGGGTTTAACCGGGTCGAGGGCACCCCGCCCTCGCCCAAATGGCCTACAGCTCCAGATCCCGGTACCTCCGGGACCCCGCCACCGGCACATGCGCCTTACCAGCTTGTGCCGCCCCCCCCTACTTATCTGCGACCAGTTCTGCCATCCCGCACGACTTTCTCCAAGGCTTCCTGCCAATCGTTAAGTAGCAGGTCTACCCCCACCGGGGATAGGTGAACCCCATCGTCCCGGTAAAGACCAGCACAACCCACCTCTACCCATGGGTGCTGAACCTGATAATCCCCCTTTTCACAAACCCACCGCCCAATTTGACGATTTATTTTTGTCAACCCCCTGGCCCATCTCCGCTGTCCCCGGCAAGCTGGTCTAGGTACAATGTCCGACCATATCAGGACCACCCCTTCGCACCAACTCAGCACCACTGCAAAGTCTCTCTTGGCCGCGTTGATCAACTGCTTGCAAGTCCATGAGGACACTTCGTTGCCTCCTAGATGCACCAGCAGAATCTCCGGCAGACTCCCGAGTTGTATCTGTTGTTGAAGCAAGGGCAGCATCTGCGACCACCATAGCCCCCGCACGCCCAGCCATGACACCGACAACGTCGCCGGATCGAATCCTAGATTGATCCCAACCGGCCGGACTGCCGCTCGAGTTTCTGCCCAGAAGACAAAGGAATGCCCAATGATCCAACATTCCCGTACACCATGTCCCTCATCTGAAAAAGAAATCAAGAGTTAGTAAGCCCCCCCCCCCCCATTCCGTCCCCCAGCCTATACACGTACATAGCCCTGGAATGCTCTAGACCGCCACCGACCTATATTTTGTATCTGCCTATCCCAGAGCCCCAACTCCGCAGCGCTGGATGCCGCCCCGATACGAAAGGAATGTGCAGAAAATTGCGCCGCTACCTCGCCCAGGGAATCCAGCCCTTTCCGCAACACCGCTGAAAATTGAAAGCGCGTAAGAACTTGCGCATCTTCGTGCACAAACAGTCCGTTCCCCACCCCAGGGCGCAACTGCAAGTAGTCCCGCATCGCCGAAACTGGGCAAGTGGGACCACCTATTGCATTGAGTATCACCCACTCCCCCTTACCCCCCTGATCCGTCTTGGATTTTGTCAGCAGTACCCTTAATCGTTCCCTCCCCAACTGGGTGTGCTGGAGCCGCAAACTGCCACCCAACCCTGCCTTCTTAGAATTTGCCACCAACTCCCCGACCCGAAACGCCCCGAAGAAGGCCAACGTAAACGCCGCCCGGAATAGCACCGCCTCGTAAGGCGACGCCATGACAACTGGCAATTCATCGCACAGCCTCGTGAGTAATGCATGGGAAATTGGCCGCCTCGCATCCGGCGGAGATGGCCTCAACCACTCCCAACCGTGCAGCAGCCGCCGAACCATAAACCCACCCCCACCCGAACCCCGCCCGACAGCCCTCATAAAAATCCCGAAACCCGCGATGTGTCCCTTCACCGCCGATCTAGAGAATCCCTGGCGCTTCGCCCATATTATATATTGCCCCAACAGATGATCGGAGGCCGCACCCGGCTGCAACCTGCGCTCCCGCAAAAAAGCTACTACCATTCCGCAGCCTCTCCGATACGCCTCCCAGGTACTCTCGGCTACTGAACTCCGCAGCAGTTCCCTCATCTCTGCTGGCCAAAGCTCCACAAGCTCGAGGGGACCTCTCTCCCCGCCGGCTCCGCCTCTGGTGCCAATTGTCGAAAGCGCTCCCACTGCAAACGAGAGAGCATCAGCGATTGCGTTAGTATGACCTGGAATGTGACGCGCCTTCAATACTAAATTTAAACGCAAACAGCCCAGAACTATGGCTCGCATCAGCCCTGCCACCCGCAGACATCTCGGTGTGAAGCAATTCACAACTCCCACCACTGCCATATTGTCACACCACCACAACAACCTACGATCGCGCAATCGATCCGGCCACAACTCCAGCACCACCAGCATAGGGAAAAGCTCCAAAAATGTGATGTTCCGCAACAAACCACTGTCTCGCCACTGCTCGGGCCAACGCTCTGCGCACCACGCCCCTTGAAAGTAAATACCCAAATCAACACCTCCTGCTGCATCCGTGTAAAGCTGCAAGTCCTCGCTTGAACACACCACCTCTTTAATAACCGAGGTACCATTGAAATCCTTCAAAAAGGTGTCCCAAACTCTCAGATCGTCCTTGACCTCTTTGGAAAGCCGGATACGATGGTGCGGTTTCCTCACGCCGACCGTTGCTGCTGCCAGACGCCGCAAGAATACGCGCCCCATTGGAATAACTTTACATGCGAAGTTCAAGGATCCTATCAAAGCCTTCATCTCCTTCAACGTGAACTTCGCAGATGCGAGAGCATTAGCCACTAGGACACGCAACCGCACGACTTTCTCCACTGGCAGGCGCGCCACCATCCGCTCAGAATCCAACTCGACACCTAAAAAGGTAAGCCTCGAACATGGCCCGACCGTTTTCTCCTCCGCCAGCGGTACACCCAACTGTCCCGCTAAAGTGTTGAATCCCTCAAGTAGCTCCCAGCACGCAGGGGACTCGCTTGGACCAACAAAGAGAAAATCGTCCAAATAGTGCACTACCTCGCCCCTCCCAACCAAACGCGACACGGCCCATTGCAAAAAGGTGCTGAATTTTTCAAAGTAGGCACAGGATACCGAGCAACCCATGGGCATGCATTTATCGAAATAGAAACTCCCACTCAATTGAAAACCTAAGAAACGAAAAGACGAGGGATGCACTGGCAATAGACGAAAAGCAGATTCGATATCCACCTTTGCCATCAGCGCGCCCGGCCCGGCCCGCCTAACAAGCTCCTCCGCCCTGTCAAATGACGCATAGCGGACCGTACACCATTTGCGTGGTATGTGATCGTTCACTGAATGCCCCAGGGGAGAGGATAAATTTTGGATCAAGCAAAACTTCCCCGGATCTTTCTTCGGTATAATCCCAACCGGAGACACCACGAAATCTCGATACAGAGGTTGCTGAAACGGCCCCGCCATCCTGCCCAAATGTAGCTCGATCGCAACCTTCTCTTCTACTATTGCCGTATACCTCCTAACTGATGGGGAATTCCTCACGGCCGAGGCCGCCACCATCCCCCCACTGGTATAACAAAACCAAACTGGAACCCCAATAATAACATTCGACGTACGCGCGGACTCGGGTAACCCTGCAGCCACCGTCGCAACGCGTCCACTCTTATTGGTGTAGGGGCCACCTCAAACACCCCCTGGTGTCTTCCCGGCAGGCAAGACTGCCCCCAAGGGACCTTTTTTACTGCATTTGGATGCAGGGTGGCCGGCGCCGCACGCCGAGCAGGCGTGCTTGAATTTGCAATCTGGGAAAGGGCACGCTGATCTGTTGAACCGCCAGCAGACGTCCCCGATGATAGCCAACACCCCTCTGCCTTGAGTGGGGGAAAGTCCACCCCGAAAGGAACGCCCCGTCCCAATGTTAACGCTCGAGTCACCCCTCCCGGAGCCCCCCCCTGAAGCCGCCCGCCCCGACATTTGTGTAAGCCACAAATTGATGTCTTGAGTTGCCCAGGTCAACGACTTGTTTTCCTCCATTTTATCCCGAAACCTCTCGTCATAATTCAACCAGGCCCACCCGTCGTGGGTCTGGGAAGCCTCGAGGATGGTATCCGCATAGGCCAGCAGCATGCCGTACTGGCCCGGGCGATGCTGCCCCCATACGCTAGCGAGACGCAAAAATGCCCATACCCAGTTCACAACCGTCTTGGATACCTTCTGAACCCTGCCCGCCTTCTCGTCCTCCTTCCGCTTCTTCTTACTGTCGCCCGGCCGCTTACGACCTTCCAATAGACGGAAAATATCAATATATTTCCTCTTCCGAATTTTCTGACGCAACTTCTTCGGCACCCCCTCCCAGAGTTCTGATAAAGTCGCGACATTCTGGTGCGTCCCTGCCGATCCGGTTTCCCGCGCCTCCGAACCCGTGCCCGGACGATCCGACGATGATCCCGACGACTCCGAAGACGACGAGGATGACGAATCAGACGCTCTCCTCCGCCGGCATGAGTGCTTCCGCTTCCGCTCCGCCTTGCCCGTTTTCTCGGACCTCATGCCCCCCCCCCCTCACGGCCTCGTCTTCTAACAACAACTCACCCGCTGCCGACTCTTCAGTTCCTGTCTGTGAACTCGCTCCATGTGCCTGTTCCGCACCCCCACGCTGTCCATCGCCACTCTGCGGCACCGGACTGGACTCTGCTCTGCTGCGCCTCTCGACTCCGCGGGCCTCCATATACCGCTGTTGAGGGCTGCTGACACCTTGCGTGGGACCCTGTGACGGCAGGTAGGGAACCTGTGGAGAAAGAAAGGGAAAATCCTGGGGAGAAAAACAGGCAGACCAGGGTGGCTGCCAAGCCCTTGCCCAATCCGCCACCGACGGGCCTTGGCCCCCCCCAGCCAACCACCTCTCCCATTCGTACAACCGTTCGCCAGGGAGAAACCCTGGCAACCCCCCAGAGCTACCCGCGGCTGATGGGCCCGCCCCCGCGCCCACCGATGCACCTTCCTGAACTGAGGCACTGCCAGGTGCCATGGCCTGGCTCCCCAAATAGTGTACCGGCGCCCCTCCCGCCCCAAGGCTTGGAGTGACACACCCCTGTGCCCCAATCCCCCCCCCTACCCTCGTTGCCCCCTTGCCTGGTCCCCGGGCCTTCATCCTGCACATAGCCCCCCTCCCAGTAGTTCACCCCCCCTACCTTGCCCTCCTGCTCTGCGGCCAGCCCTCGCCCTATTGGCCGGACCCCCGGACCTCCCCCGTGACCTCGCAGGGCCCCTTGCCTGTCCCCTGACTGGTCGTGGCTCCCGGCTCGCAGCGCGTCCCCCCTGCTCTTCTCCCCTTCAAGCCGCACCCTCCAACCCCCCCCGGCCCCGCCGTGGCCTTGTCAGCCTAGCCCTCTCCACCCTCCGCCCACGCCCGCGGCCTGCCCTGCCTGCAGGCATCGTGACTGGCTTATCGCCGCAACACAAAATTTTCTTTTTTTTTTTTTAAATTTATTCTTTATTATGTTCATTTTTATTTCTTAAATCGCACGCGAGGCCTCCCGGGACCCAATCCTCACCCTTCGCGCCCAAACTCACCTGTCTTTCCCAGCGCTGCACACTGCCGTGTGTCCCGTCCGGATAAAATTAAATTTGACGTCGTCAAACTTCCAGCACCGACCCGGTCGCCTGTACCCTCCAGCCCGCGAAGCGATCCTCCACAATGACCCCGACGCCGACAACCACAGGAGCAGAAGCTGGCAGCGTGTGATTCGCATGGGCCCCGATGCCTAAAGCCTCACGCGCATGCACGCACCTGCCGGCGGATCCCCCGCACGCGCACGCGGATGGGGGATCCAATAAAATTAAAGAATGCTCCTTCTTTGCCGGCCAATAGCCGCGCTGCCCCCAAGCCCGCTCAGAACCCCCCCCCCCTACTACCCTTCGGCACTTCACTGAAGCGCAACCGGGTCCAGCATTGGGCCGGGCACCCGGTTACCTGCGGGCCGCGGGACCGAGCCCTCGCCCTATCTATTCTCAGATTATCTGGTAGTGCATTCCAGAGTATAGGTGAGAAGTAAGTAAATGCTCTGTTGCTAGTGGCCCGATTCGTGTTATGATAGTTGGTGGGGACTGCTAGAGTGTTATTGTTACAGCTTCTTCTGGATCTCATCTTAGGTGTGTTGTTAATCAGGGTGGATAAGAATGATGGTGCAATTTCCCTCATAAGTATAACTGTTGTAACAAGAATTTTGTATTTAATATGGCTCATTATAGGTAACCAGTGCAGAATTGGTGTGATGTGTTCCGTGGCACTTCTCCTGTACATAATACGGGCAGCTACATTTTGGCCTACTTGAAAGTGATTAATGCTCTGTTTTGGTAGACTTTGTAGAGTACCGTTTGAGAAATCAAATTGTGGAGGAAAATCAGAATTGTCATGATATGGTCTAAGATGCTGCAGCATACGTAATTTGTAAAAAATGATTTTGGTAATTTGTTTTATATGGGATGACATGGAGAGTGCTTGATCCAGGATCACCCCCAGGTATTTTACTTCCATCTTTACATCTAGCTCTACATCTTGGATATGTATCTTTTTGGGTGGAGTGAAGTTTAAGCTCCTTGTGATGAATAGGACTTCGGTTTTATTAAAATTTATATTCAAGTTAGTTTTAGCCATTTTGTTGCTTCTGTAATATCTGCTGTTAACTGATGATAATTAGGGTTAATTGTGTCTATAGGGAGATACACCATTATATCATCAGTGTAGATATGATATCCTAATTTGAAGTTCTTAAAGCTGTTACATATAGGTTGTAGGTAAGTGTTAAACAATAATGCTGAGAGTGTGGAACCTTGTGGGATACCTTGCTCTCGGTTATAAGGTTGTGATGTCTGGAGACCAGTTCCTAACTGTTGGGTACACTCTGTAAGGTATGATTGGAACCACTTTAAGACATTCCTGTATATCCCTATCTGGCAAAGTTTTGTGAGTAGTATGCTATGGCTGATGTTTTCAAATGCAGAGGCAACGTCAAGAAAGACCAGAATAAAGGCTTGTTTTGATTTGTATATTCCTTGAATTAGATTATCAAACAGGGCTAGGAGAAGGGTCTCTACTCCATGATAAGGTCTAAACCCACATTGCTGCTCATCCAAAGTGCAGCTCAATATAATCTTAGATTTGGATCTGGACCATTTTTTCAATCACTTTTGCCAGAAAAGGGAGACTTGAAATTGATCTATATGAATACGGATTCTGTTTGTCTAGGGGGTTATTCTGAGCCACGAATAGCGGGGATGGACGGCCCCCGAATAACTTCCCTGCCAGTTGTGCGGGGAATGGATGGCATGAGGGGTGGAGAGTGGGCGGGCAGTGGGCAGTCGCCGGCCCTGGACGTACAGGGCTGATTCTAATGTCAGCCCTGTACGTCTGGTGTCGGCGAAATGTCCAGGGAAAATATTCCACCTCCAGGGTGGAATAACTTCCCTGGATGTTTGTTTTTGGAAGGCCCGGGGCGCGAATGGGGCAGGGGGCCAGGATTTATTCCCCGCAGCCCGACCCTGGCCTTAGGAGGCCAGATCGGGGGTCGGGCTGTGGGAAATAAACTCTTTTTTTCTTGGCTGTCAGCATCACAACTTATAAATGGAGCCGCAGTGCCATGGCAACATGATGCCATGATGCCGCAGCTCCATTTAAAAGCCTTGACTGTTAGCTGGATCAGTCCTGCACGTGCAGGCTGGACAGAATTGCTGTTCCGGCCTGCACATGCAGGACTGTTCACAATTCTGATCCCGCAGGGCTAGGCGTGCCCCGTGGGATCAGAATCACGATCCCCTCTGTGCGTCCCTAGTGTTTTATGTTTTAATATAGGTCTTATCATGGCATGCTTTAGTACTTATGGCATGGTTCCTTTTGTGAGAGAAAGGTTAATTATGTTTAGAATAAAAGGAGCTAATTCAGCGTATAATGCTTTTAGCCAGCTTACTGGGCAGGGGTCTAAAAAATAAGTTGTTGTATTTATTTTGGAGATTATGTTCTTAATTTGTTTTAAATCATCAGGTTTTGTTTGGTTTTCTGCAGATTCCTGGGATTTTAGTATGCTTATGTAGTGATCTGTTAGGGATTGCGGATCTATTGTTAACAAATTTTGTTTCTGGAGTTGGCATCTGTGTGAGGATTTTGACTATCTCAAATAGTTCTCTCGGTCGGTTGATGGAGTTTGTTAGTATCTTTGTATGATACTCTTTTTTAGTGTTATTTATGGCATTTTTGTATGCTTGAAGTGTGTTCATATATATTTGTTATCCATAGATTTATTCTCCCTCCATTTATATTAAAGCAAAAATTGAGAAGACTTTAACTTCTTCAGGTCATGGGTATACCATTTCTCGGATCTTTTTGTAGAATTTGTGTGCTGGGATTTGGTCTATTTAGGTGAACTAGCAGCATTATATATTGAGGAGTTCCAATTAGCTAGTATATCGTCTAACTCTGTTAAGGGAATCTCTAATTGTGGAATGACTTCTATTGTAGCAGCGAAGTGCATGCAATGAATAAAACCAGGAGTCAGTTCAGGGTCCAAGCCAATTTATTGTGCACAGGCTCAAACAGTAGAGTATCCAAAAAGGACTGAGCAATGGAGTACAGGAGCAAATTCCTTATATACAATCTTTACAGTTTGATACAGGCAAACTTTCTATTGGTCCCAACGCCCCTTGCACCTATCCAATCGGGGACCCTCTCTGGGCCTAGCTCCCTGTTCCCCCTTCTCAGGCTATTCTAACAAAGGTATAGTCTTAGACATTGATACATTTCTACTTCAAGGCTATTTCTAGCTCAGAGAAATGCAGGAACATATCTATCATCAGCATAGAGGAATTAATAAAGGAATTATACCAACTTTTCAAAAGCAGTTTAAAGCAGTCTAAAGCAGTTTCTCAGACTCTGGTTTTCTCAGCACTAGTCTCAGGTGGGGGTTGGGGTCTAGGCCTAGTTTACAGGCCATAGCCTACCACATTCCCCCCTTTGATTATTCTCAGCCCAACTAAAAGTGGGTGAGAATATAATCATATATCGAACATTTTTCAAACCGAGGCTTCTTCTCGGGGTATAGCCTGATACCGCCACATGGCTAGTACCCGGGTGGCTGTTTTACGTTGTCATGGTGTAGATCTATAGGTAAAACTGCAGAGAATGGATCTGACACTGACAGCTCAGAGAAGCACATGGCCCAGAGTTGCTGTAAGCAACGTATACAAACAATGTCACAAGGTGGGAGAACACGCCCAAGCAGCAAGCAGGCTCAGGATTCATTAGATAATGAAGGGCAGCTGAGAGGGGGTGGAGTTCAGGCAGACACTATGACACACACACATAAAACTAACTCACCTGAAGTTAGGAGGGGCAGAGCTGATGGAACCAGATGTGGTGGAGCCGAGAGGATGAGTGGTGGAACAAGGTGTGGATCCAGGAGAGCTGAGAGATCCAGAGCAACAAGGGATAACCACAGAGACTGCTTCAGAGAGCAGCATACAGACAAGCACAAGCTCAGTGACGTTTTCCACGAAGGTAGCAGAGAACACGGTCTTGGAGCCAGGCTTAAGAAAGCCGAGGAAGCTAGCCACCCCAGCTGCAGGCACAGAAGGGAAAAGGAGTTCTGGCCTGAAGACGTTTTCATGTCAGAGGAAAAGCTGAAAGGAAAAGGCATTAGGAACCTTCCGTCCTGGCCAAGCCCTGTTAACTCAGCTGTACCAAAAAACTCCGGTCTAAGGGAGCTAGAAGGTAGGCTGTTTAATTCTAATATAAGGAAAACTGAATGCAAAGGTTTTCCCTGCAGTTGTCAGAGTTTGTGGGGCTCTCAGGGAAGAAACTATAGAGAATGTGGTAATCTTCCATTCCACTCTGTTACTGAGGAGGAGGGGAAGTCTCAGTGCCTTGAGGAGAGACTGTTTGGCAATAGCACTTTTTACAATCTGAAAGAAGGACAGTCTGAAGGGGAATGTGAGGAAATGCAACTTGATATTCATGGGGAACAACCCTGAGATGATTGCATGGATTGTACACTCATTATTGCTGACCCTGTTACCTCTTTATGCTGAAGAGGCTGTTAAGATTTTCTAATAACAGGAGTGAAAGAGAGAAACTTACCTGTTTGTAAAAAGGACTGTTTTGAGCTACCTATTGTGCTGTTCATAGAAGCTGAAGATAGAAGCAATATTTTGGTTCCTGTTTGTTTCCTTTCTTTTGTACCAGAAGTATGGTCTTTTTGGTCTTTGTTTCCATTGATATAAAATCCACCCGGAAGGGGAATAAAAGTCCTGTCTAAAGCCTTACCACCCGACTGCAACTCACTACTTTACTAGCCTGTGGGACTACAACACCCAGAGGGCAGTGCAGGGCCCTCTACACCACTCCCCTTGCTGGTTTAAGATAAGCCCCATTGAAATACCCATGCCTTTGCCTCTGGGGACCTTCGCTGGGTGACAACGTTCAACTGTACTGTCAATAATGGAGGTTAACATATGTAAGCAAAGAGGCAGAAAACAGGGAAGGAGTAAACACAGAGCTACTATGATTAATACTGCGATCATAATTGTCTTCAATCCTCTCAGACCTGAAAATAGGATTCCAGACCATCCATTAAGGTCCAATCCATTCCAAGTCTGAACTGGGACATGTGCTAACCTACGGATGTCATCAGCAATGTCTTCAACAACCTGACCTTGATCATCAATCTACAAACAGCAATTAGTTAGATTAAATTTTCCATACACCCCACCCTCAGATGCAAGTAAATAATCGAGTGCTAAGCGGTTCTGATAGATGGCTGTACGCATTTGGGTACTGTCACAGTCCCTTCCGGTGGCAGCGTGCTGAAGGGTCAGGGTGGACATTTATTGTTTGTTTGAAGCCGAGAACTCTAACTTAGACCAGGTGCATTATGGTCCTTGTAGTTCCCTTCTTTATAAAGAATAGTTGTGTGAGCCTTGTGCTGGGTTAAATATAAGGTTTTATTCCCTTGATGCGCTAAGGTTCTCCAAGAAGACAACAGAATTCACCTTAATTCAGGGTTTCTACCAAAGTATTTACAAAGTCCAAAACTGTTATAAGAGCTTCACAGTCTTTTCCATTCAAGCAGGATTTTTCCAAATAAACAGGTTACATAAACACAAAAACTTCTTCTTTTCAGCTCAACAAAGCAATGACATTTTAGAGCATGTCTTATGCTATGACTCTGTGAGAGATTCTATACTCTCAGCTACACAGAGAGTACAGTCCATAGGATATTCAGGTAGCAATGGTTCTGGTTCTACAAGGTCTGTTTGCATATCCTCTTGCTCAGATATGGTGTCTGCTAAGCCTGAGCTTTCCCTAGGCAAAACTGGTTGAACTTCAGTAGTTCTCTCCAAGACTTTCCAGCCTGGCTGGACCTGGTCTGGCAAACAATTAATATGGCTTTTATCTAGGACCTTCTGCACAGGTTTCCAAAGCTTTCCCCAGCTTTGTTTCTCATATCTATGGCTCTCTGGATTACAAGCCTTTCTAGGACCTGGCACACATTCAGGAAAGGAGGTGTGAATGTACCTTTGTTCTCTGAGACGTGCGTTGCTGGTATTCCCTCTACCAGGCACTCTCCTGCTTACACTGTCTTCCCTGGAGACTTCTTTCTGGAGCTTTTCAGCATGAGCTTGTCCTTCCTGGAAGTTGTTCTTTCCTTGTAAGTACTGCAAGCTTAATTGCCTTTCCTTCCGTAGTTGGAGCTTTCCCCTTTCTCTCTCCTTAGTAGCAGGGGTTTCTGTTGCTCTCTGTATTTGTGGTCCTCTCTGTATTGGTGATCCTCTCTGTATTCTCCTGACCGAGCACTGCTTATAAAGCCGTTTCTCTAGTGAGCTTTCTGGCCCTCTACTCAGGTGTGTTTGATTAACTATTGCATCATTACAATCTGGGTGTGTCAGCCTACCTTCTGCAGCCTCATGCCTACACCCTCTAGCTGCACTTCTTGGTAACTGCATTCTCTGTAAATCAGTTTCTTTAAAAGAAACAGAGTTTTCTTCTAACTCCATAGCTTCAGTAGTGTCAGCTTCATCACAGTACTTTGCTTAGCTAAAAGAGTTAGTGCCTTACTTGTTTCATTAGTTATAATTTCTACAACAGCTTTCAAGCATATAATACGATTCAGCATATACACAGGAGTGCGGTATCCCCAGGTCCCATCTTGCGCCCAAGTAGCTTGCCCATAATAGGCAATAATTCTTTCAGGTGGCCACTCATCACCTTCCCACTTGTCCCATTGACCTATCTTCAAAGTGCTGCACTTCTGTCGAATATTGTAGATGGGGAAGCCCAGCTGCTCCCCTTGAGAGATGGGAATGAGGAAGAAAGAAGGTCATATTGTTCCCATAACACATGCCCCTCCCCAATTATTAGGGAGTCGAGCATATGCCCGGGTGCCACAAATCCAATAAAGCCCAGGAGGGGCTTCCCAAGTATTGGAGGAGGTGAGGTCAGTCCATAGCCTAGCAAGATGAGGGAAAGCGATTCAAGGGTTGGGGGGTTCAGTAGCATTAATACCAGACACCAGGATGTTCTCTTTGTTGTGGCATTATAAATCCGTTGGCTTAGACAGACCAGTTGTCCCACTGGTGTGGTAAACTGTGGTCCCGTGCGGACAAAACAGAGACAGCCGACAATGGTGTTGGCCAGTACCCATTCACTTGCGGTTTTATTCAGAGCAGACTGGTTATATGGGATGGAGTAATTCAATTCTCTGGCTTCCAAGGGCCATTGGTCTCCCATCTTGGTGCCTCCACAGAAGAAACAATTAGAAATGTGGAGACTAGAAGCTACAGCTACAGTTAGTTCAATGAATAGATTCTGTGTAGTGTGGGGAAGCTCTATCTCTGACTGCATGGCTTCATAGAAGGTATGGTGTATTTGATAAGGTGAGGAAATGTGGGTCTTGGTGTTAAGCTGTATGTACACATAGGTTCCAGGGTCCACCCCCCTACCCGCTATTCGTAAGCCAAATCTAGGGTCAAGCACAAGGAGCTTTAAGGGCTTACAAGTACCTTTGAGACACTTAAGGGGCTCCAGCAATGGTAGCCTCTCTAAATTAGCTTTGCGATGATCCCCATCTTGCCCCTGAGGTCCGTCTGACACACTCCTACTTGGGGCAAAAGTAGGCATCTTCTGATGCTGTGACATAACTAGTCGAGGTATGTGTCCCGGTGCATTTTCCCCACTTATATGCTCCTTCAGGGCACATGTATTTTTTATCATAGTAATAAGTGTGTTCCTGGTCAACAGACCCACAGCTGTAGTAGCCATTTCTGTTCATGGCATCACAAGCATCAAAGTAAAGAGGGGCTGATTTTGTGGGATCTGCGAGCTGACGTGTGGCATTGAGGAGGGCCCCATCCTCGTTGTTCCATCGTAGCTCTAGAACATGATATGATACTTAATTCCGTACCATTATATACACATCGGCTAATCACACCAGTACAGGTGTAGTAAGAGTGATAAAGTAAAGTTTGGGTAATCTTTGTCCCGATTCGGGTAGTAGTTATACAGGCCACACAGGGAGGTAAGGCAAAAGTCATTACAAGGGGCCCCAGGGTTACCGCAAGCACAATATAAACACATAGAGGCAACATGATTACCATATTTCAATGAATTTGTCTAAAAATTGCAAAGTCTTTACTGAAGTTCTCCTTTTCCACAGCTTCCACCGTACGTAGACCTGTCAGCTTCCGGTTGGTCCCCAGTAAGAAACGTGGAATGCAACGGAAAGTCGTGAAGTAAAAAACATTTATTTCTTTGCTCAACTCCAGCCACCGGCCCGACACTGGCCGTGTTTCGTGAAAGCCTTCCTCAGGGGCAAATGATGGCTAAAATACATAAAATATATATATAAGAACAAACATTAAAAATAAAAATAATAACCAATGAGTAGTTCCAATGAGAGCATGAATGAACAAGGCTCATATCACTAAAAACGCCAATATAACATAAAACACAAAAAACAGTACAGCCAATAAATAGAGCTGAAAACACCCCCCTTTCCCCCTCCCTCCTCCCCTCCCCTCCTCCCGTTCCCCCTCCCTCCCCCTCCCCCTCCCCCCTTCCCCTCCCCTTTCCCCCCCTCCCTTCCCTCCCCCCCTTCCCCTCCAGCCCCTTTTTCTAATAATGGTTTTTACACTATCAAAATATGTCACAAGGTTTTGTAGTCATTTTATGTAAATGGTAGTACGATTCTTTTTCGTCTTGGTCCTCTAGAGGTATGTGGTCTTATTTCATAGATCCTACCTTAGTTTATCATCTAATATGAAGTGGAAGGTTGGTTTTTACATAGTTTCCTTTGTTTAACACATATAGTCACATTAGAGCTCTTATATGTATGCTGTTCTGACAGCATTTTAAGTATTATTATCTATGCTTTCCAATAATCCTCCTTCTTTTTTGTTTTTGAATTCTTTGTTTACATTTCTCAAAAACAATGGCCAAGTACTCTTTTCGAGTTAGGAATGGTTTTTGAGATATTTATTTCATGAATAATAATTTTAACATTCCCTTTGTAGGATTAGCACTCTGGCACTTTAGGAACACACTGCTTTTAGATGTATATCGTTGCACAGGTAAATTGAGTTATTAATCTATCTTTATTATATTTTTACCATATGATTAATTTGTTTTTTTTGAGATCTCGTCCTCATCCCTTCTTGATCTCATGTTTTGGTTTCGAATGTTATTGATGCCGTTTATGTTTTGATGCTTCAGGCTCTCCTGTCTAATTAGAGGAAGAGCAATTCGCAATAGTACATTTACACGATACACAGGTATGTTTTTTTGTTTTCATGAACTGTCACATCCTTTGAAGAAAAATTTTAATATATATTTGTTCATATACATATTTATATACATGTATGTTTATTGTTCATTAATTTATATTTGTGATACGCCTTTTGTCTGGTTATAATGACTATTTTATTTTATTTTTTTATGTATTTATATTCATAGGCTTTGCTTAATTTATAATATTAGTTACCTTATTTATTATTTTAATATGTTTTAAGGTTATTTATATTAGGCAACCTATTTATATTTATTTATTGTATTTATTGATATTTATAAGTTCATTGACCAGTTTTTCTTAAGGTGGTGTATTCTTGTTGTGTGTTTTCAGCTCTATTTATTGGCTGTACTGTTTTTTGTGTTTTATGTTATATTGGCGTTTTTAGTGATATGAGCCTTGTTCATTCATGCTCTCATTGGAACTACTCATTGGTTATTATTTTTATTTTTAATGTTTGTTCTTAAATATATATTTTATGTATTTTAGCCATCATTTGCCCCTGAGGAAGGCTTTCACGAAACACGGCCAGTGTCGGGCCGGTGGCTGGAGTTGAGCAAAGAAATAAAAGTTTTTTACTTCACGACTTTCCGTTGCATTCCACGTTTCTTACTGGGGTCTTTGCGCACGTGGGATCGTGCTTTTTTGTTGGGTCCTAGCTTCCGGTTGGTGACAGGAGTAGGGTTGCAGATTCCTCAAGCTTCTGCCGTACATAGACCTGCCAGCTTCCAGCTGGGTGGCAGGAGTAGGGCTGTAGACTCTCACAGCAGTGGTTGTCGCAGCAGCGTAAGTCACAATGGCGCATCTGGGTTGTTTGTTGAAGTCCAGTGACAAAGTTCAGTAGATGCCGCTGGCTTTACTCGGCTGTGGTGAATCCAAGGTTCCAATTCTGCAACCTTAACTGCTGTAGGGGTTGATAGTATGACGACATAATGTCCCTTCCAATGAGGTGCTAACGGTGTCTTCCTCCACTCTTTGACCCACACCGAGGCTCCAGGCTTGAAGGGATGCAGCGGCTTGGTCAGACTGATGGGCAATTGGTCTTGTACCCATACATGGAGACTCTGTAAAACAGAACCTAGAGCCAATAGTTCTTGTCTAGTGATTTCAGATCCAATCTGACTCATATCTCCTTTAATCCCTTGGATTATGGGCAGAGAGCGCCCATACAGGATCTCTAAAGGGGAAATTCCTAATGACTTGGTGGGGGCTGAGCGTATCCTAAGAAGGGCTATAGGGAGTACCTTTGGCCACTTCAGGTGAGCTTCCTGACAGAGTTTGGACAGCTGGGATTTCAGGGTGTGATTCATGCGCTCTACCTTCCCCGAGCTCTGGGGTCTGTATGCTGTATGTAATTTCCATTGTACTTGCAGAGCTCGTTCTAACTGCTGGGTTACTTGAGATACAAATGAGGGCCCATTATCTGACCCTATAGCTAAGGGTATTCCAAACCGGGGAACGATTTCATGGAGCAGAACTTTGGTAACTTCCCTGGCTTTTTCGGTTCTGGTGGGAAAAGCTTCTACCCACCCAGAGAATGTACAAACCAGGACCAACAAGTAACAATATCCGTTTGCTCATGGCATTCTGGGAAGTCCACCTGGATATTTCCCATGGGGGTAACTCCTACTGATTGAGCTCATGGGGGCAGGTTGGGACCCTGCCGGGCATTGTTTTTTGCACAAATTACACATTTACGGGCTACTGTGGATGGGTCCTAGCAATGAAATACAAAAATGGGGTCGGAGAGCTTTTTCCATTGCAGTTTTTCCATAGTGTGTGGCTTGATGAAAAGCATGGACAAAGGCAGGACCCAAGGCTTCAGGGATTACAGTTGGACCGGGAGGCGAGCCACCGGCTGGCAGTGGTAGCACTACCCATCCGGTCTCTGATAACACTCCCCCTTCCTTTTGACAATAATAGTCTAACTCTTTGGATGTGTACGGGGGGGTCCATTCACTGAGGGGCACTGAAAATATAGCTGCCTGGACTGTAGTAGGGGCAGGGACGGGCTCTGTGGTAGCCGCTTTTTGGGCAGAAACGTCTGCAAATCTATTTCCTCGTGACACTTCCCCTTCCCCTGCCTGATGACCTCGGCAGTGCATTACTGCAACTTGTTTGGGGGCCCACACAGCTTCCAATAATGTCAATATCTCAGGACCATACTTAATGGACTTGCCTCCTGAGGTTATCAACCCTCGTTCCTTGTACAGGGCCCCATGAGCATGTAATGTCATAAAGGCGTACTTGGAATCTGTGTACACATTTAAGCGGAGTCCTGTTCCTATTATCAGTGCCCTAGTAAGGGCTATCAGTTCAGCCTTCTGTGCTGAAGTTCCCGGGGCCAGAGCTGAAGATTCAACTACCATGTCCAGGGTCACCACTGCATAGCCAGCACGACGTTGTCCATTGATGATAAGACTGCTTCCATCCACGAAGAAAGTTCGTTCAGGGTCGTTCAATGGAACATCAGTTAGGTCAGGGCGACTTGAGAATACAGTGTCCATTATTTCCAGGCAATCATGATCTGGAGGACCTGGTCCGCTTGGCAGCAGCGTGGCTGGGTTCAAAGCTTGACTGACGATCAACTGTAATCGGGGATTCTCGCACAACATGCTCTGGTACTTCAGCATACGGCAATTGGTGAACCAATAATTTCCTTTGCGTTCCATGAGGGTCAGAACAGAGTGTGGTACGGTAATTTGGAGATGCTGACCCAGGGTGAGTTTGTCAGCCTCACCCACCAGGAGGGCTGTAGCTGCAACGGCCCTCAGACAAGGTGGCCATCCTTTTGCGATGGTATCCAGTTGTTTTGATAGGCTACAGGTCGTTGCCAAGATCCGAGAGACTGAGTCAATACTCCTAAAGCATTCCTACTTGACTCATGGACATAGAGACGAAATGGTTTCTGTACATCTGGCAGGCCCAAAGCTGGTGATGACATCAAGGCTGCCTTCAACGATCGAAATGCCGCATCCTGTTCTGGGCCCCATTCCAGGGGAGATCGCTCCATTCCTTTGGTGGCATGATACAATGGCTTTGCCACCAGAGCAAAATTGGGTATCCATGTTCGACAATAGCCTGCAGCTCCCAAGAAAGCCCTCACCTGCTTTCTGGTGGTTGGGGTAGGGATGTGACACACTGCTTCTTTTCGCTCTAGCCCCAATTTCCGAATTCCTTTGGACAGATGGAATCCCAGGTATTTAACCTCAGTTTGGCATAGCTGCACCTTGGCTCTTGAGACCTTGTATCCGGCTTCATTGAGGAGGTGCAAGAGATCACTGGTGGCATGCATGTATTCGTTTTTGGAGTTGGTGGCTACTAGCAGGTCATCCACATACTGAAGAAGGACTCTCTTCCCTGGAGTCACAGAATAACTTGAAAGATCCTGATTTAGAGCAGCACTGAAAAGGGTAGGCGAGTTCTTGAATCCTTGGGGTAATCGAGTCCAGGTGAGTTGGCCTCGCCTCCCTGTGATGGGGTCTTCCCATTCAAACGCGAACAAGAGTTGACTGGTTGGTGCTAATCATATGCAGAAGAAAGCATCCTTTAAATCCAAGATGGTGAAGTGAGTAGCCTCAGCGGGGATCAGTCCCAGGAGAGTATAAGGGTTTGGTACTACTGGCTGTATGGTTACAACTGCATTATTTACTTGTCTCAAGTCCTGCACTGGGCGGTAGTCACCTGTCCCAGGCTTCTTGACTGGGAGGAGGGGGGTATTCCAGGGCGATTGGCATTCCCTGAGAAGTCCATACTTCAATAATTTCATTAAATAGTGAATTCCTTCAATCGCCGGTCGTGGGATAGGGTATTGTCTCACGTGCACTGGTTCCACTCCTGGCTTGAGGGTGACAATGACAGGGGCTATATTCTTCGCTAGGCCAAGAGGATTATCCTCAGCCCATACCTCGGGCGGAGCTGAGATTCTGGTATGGATACGGGGACTGGCTGCCTTGATTGGAGATGCACTGTAGAACCGCCATTCTTCTTCCCGGGGGACAGTCAGCACCATCAGGCCAGCAGATTTCGAGTTCACAGTCATTTCCATTCCTCCCCCTTCAACAAAGGATATCTGTGCCTGGAGCTTAGCAAGCATGGCCCGGCCCAAGAGGGGGATTGGGCATTCAGGCATGTACAGGAACTGATGTGTTATTTTCTGTCCCCCTAATTCACAGGTGCAGTTCTGCAAAAAGGGTTTTGTGGTTCTGGTTCCGGTAGTGCCGACGATAGTGACGGATCGCGAAGACAAGGGGGCCACTGGTTTGGCCACTACTGAGTGTTCGGCCCCCGTATCCACCATAAAATCCATATACTGGTCCCCAATCTTCAGACTGACCATAGGCTCCTGGGGACCCAGAGGAAACTTGGAGCTCGGTCTGGCCTAGTCTTCATCCATATTGTAGCCCTCTTCGGCTGCCATTCCCTCTATAGCTTCTTCTTCTTCTCGCTGGAACTGTGTGCGATGCATTCCTCCCCAACTCAGGAATCGTCCCCCTGCTCTCCGTGTGCTCCTTCCTCCCCTCCGGGAGGTGGAGTCAAAGTACAGGCATTCATTCTTCCAATGTCCTTCTTCCTTACAGTGGGCGCACTGATTTGCGCCCAATGGGGGCCGACCATTTCCTCGGCCCCTTCCACGTCCTCGGGTCCTTTGGTAAGAGAAACTTCCTCCACATCGTTCAACTAAAGCTGCAGCAAGGAAATCAGCTTTCTTCTTCATTTTACGTTCACTTTCCTTCTGACGTTCTTGATCACGATTCACAAACACTTTCTGAGCAACTTCCATTAACTGGGCCGTATTCATGCCCGCAAACCCTTCCAACTTCTGCAGTTTCCGTTTTATATCTCCCTGAGACTGACTCACAAAGGCTGCATTTACCATGCGCAAATTTTCCTGGGCCGCTGGATCATATGGGGTATATAGTCTGTAAGCTTCAGATAATCGTTCATAAAAGGCCGCTGGGCTCTCGTCTGGATGCTGGATGACTTCTGATACCTTTCCAATATTCATGGCCTTCTGGCTTCCTTTCTTCAGGCCTTGCAGTAGGGCCTGACGGAACCGAGTGAGGGCCGCCGCCCCACTCACACTGTTTGGATCCCATTTAGGATCGTCATTTGGGAAATCCGCAGCGGCTGCTTGCCGGGGATCCAGGCCTCTGTCTCCTACCGGATTTTCTTCTAACCATCGGATGGACGCTTGCACAATCTGTGCTCGTTCTTCAGTAGTGAAGAGGGTAGATAGGAGCTGGCGGCAATCAGACCAGGTAGGCTGATGGGTCTGCATAATACTTGACATTAATTCAGCTAATTCTTGGGGCTTTTCAGTATAGGATGCATAATGCGTTTTCCAGTTCAATAAATCTGTGGTGGAGAAGGGCACATAAACGAGACTGGCTGGCCCCACCACAACCTGGTCTTGCTCATTAAGGATAGGTAGTCCTGGGACCTGGCGCAATGGCATCACGTGACCATCCCTCTGGCTTGCTGTCGTACTTCTGAGGGCGTAATGCAGTCTGGCCTGCCGGAATTCAGCTCCCCTGCTTTGATCTCTGGCAGTAGGTGACCCTGAACTGGCAAATGAATCCCTGCTTGCAGTATCATCAGTAGACTGCGGCCCTCCCGAGGCACTCTGGACGGAGCTGGGGCTCCCGCTCGGGAGGGGGTGTGCCTCCTCCTGTTGTGGAGGTGGTTGGTGGACTAGGGGTAAATCGGCGGGAGGGGGTTCCCCTGTGCCAGGCTCAGCCTGGGATCATGGCGGAGCTGAGGGGACTGGCCTATAGAGGAACTGGGGTGGATGGGTCAGAATATCTGGCGATTCCGGGACAGAATAAAGAGGCAGCTTCTTTTCTGTAGACCTCTGGGCCCCCCTAGTGGTCACTACCAGTATCCTACACTGTTCCTCATGGCAGCGCTTTATCCAGGAGGGCTCCTTTTCGCAAATACTTAACCAGGAATCTATATAGGGGAACTGGTCAGGGTGTTTCTTATGTACAATCTGATGAACTAGGGATACAATTCTAACACCAAAAGTACCACCAGGGGGCCACGCAGTGACCGGCACCGGCCACTCCCTGTCACAGAGTATTCCTAATCGGGACGGAGACATCTTTACTCCATAGTCTCCGTCAAATCCCTTCTTAAAATTCTTGATCATACATTTCAGCGGAGTTTGCGTGGACTCCGACCCTCCCATCATGACGTATACAACAACAAACAGTAGGGGCGGGTAGGCGGGCTGCAGGTAAGGGGTCTGTACAGCCCTAGAAACAAATAGGTAGACAAACACCGAACGCTTCCTCCTTTTCACGACCTGGGCGCGGTCGCCCGGCCAGGAACTGTGCTACTCAGGAGTCCGCTCTCACTTGGTCTGTGTTTCAAGACCTCTCATCCATACACACAATCAAACATGCTAGCAACGTTTTCCCAAATTCCCAGGCCTACCTTACTAACCAACAGCAGCCGGCCTTGCGCACTCATGCAAGGCGTCTCGCGCACTCATGCAAGACGTGTCTCGCATACTCATGCAAGACGTACTCGGACTGCTGAACCAAGGGCAGTAGTTTCGGCCTCGCGCACTCATGCAAGGCGTACTCGGACTGCCCGGAGAGGTGAGCAGGCTGTCGGTCTCGCGCACTCATGCAAGACATACCCCAAGCTAGCTGACTAGATAGCAACAAAAGTTCTACTCACCGGATCCGGTGCCCGCCACAGAACCAGTTCTTGGGTTGAATCCTGGACTCCCCTCGGGTTCGGAGGGGTTGGCCGGCTGGATCCAGTAGCCCGCCGAGGCGAGGCGGAACCCTCTCCAATACAAGAGGACCGGTGGCGCCTGAGGTTTCCCCTGTGGTCGGACGGACACGGTTCCAACCGGGCCAAACCTTGAGGCGGTAATACGTGGTATATTCACTTGAATACCATCCACTACTCGCACTTCCCGGCCCAACGCACCAGGAAATGTAGTAGCGAAGTGCATGCAATGAATAAAACCAGGAGTCAATTCAGGGTCCAAGCCAATTTATTGTGCACAGGCTCAGACAGGAGAGTATCCAAAAAGGACTGAGCAATGGAGTACAGGAGCAAATTCCTTATATACAATCTTTACAGTTTGATACAGGCAAACTTTCTATTGGTCCCAACGCCCCTTGCACCTATCCAATCAGGGACCCTCTCTGGGCCTAGCTCCCTGTTCCCCCTTCTCAGGCTATTCTAACAAAGGTATAGTCTTAGACATTGATACATTTCTACTTCAAGGCTATTTCTAGCTCAGAGAAATGCAGGAACATATCTATCATCAGCATAGAGGAATTAATAAAGGAATTATACCAACTTTTCAAAAGCAGTTTAAAGCAGTCTAAAGTAGTTTCTCAGACTCTGGTTTTCTCAGCACTAGTCTCAGGTTGGGGTTGGGGTCTAGGCCTAGTTTACAGGCCATAGCCTACCACACTATCAAGAAGTTATCCTTTTGAAATTCTTGAATCGTGTGTGAGATTCATTTTTGTTAGTTAAAGATTTTGGTGGTATAATTGAGATTTTGAAATTAATAAGATAATGGCCTGACCATGGGACTTGTGTTGCTTGGGGGGGGGGCATATAAGGCATGTTGAATGATATTTTCTGGTATGAATATTAAATCAAGGGTGTTACCTTTGTTATGTGTGGGTGTCTGAATGATCTGATGGAAGTTCATGTCAGACATTGAGCTAAGGAAATTCATAGAGTGTGAGTTGTGTAGGGAGGGAAGATTAAAGTCCCCTAGGAGTACTAAAGGTTTTTATTTTAATATGGATGTGCATACTGTATCTAATATTGAGGTGAGAGTATCTGGGCTAGAGTTTGGTGGTCTGTATATAAGGCATATTGATGTTTCTATTATCTATGTATAGGAGATCCATGTCATCAATGCTTTTAGCTATGCAGAGTTGCACTGAGTTCTTGTTTTATTAATATGAGGACTCCTCTTCCTCGGCTGATAGTCCTAGTACAGTGGAATAGTGAATATCCTGTAATAGAAGTTGGTTAGTTAGGACAGTATCTGTGTTGGATAGTCATGTTTCAGTGACATAAAATATGTCAGGGTTGTTGTACTTAATAATGTCTATCATGATGGGAATTGTATTTCTTATAGATCTGACATTCATTAGCAGGCATTTGATTGGTTTGGTCTTATCCTGGTGGACATATGATGTTTTATTATTGAGAGTGTGGATACAGATGAGTCTGCTATTATATTGATTATGTCCTGAGTTGGATTTGTTGAAATGCAAAGGTGGTGTGAGTCTGACATGGATCTGAATAATAGGTATTGTGACAGTGCGAGCTATAGTGAGCAAATGGAAATAGAGGAAAATAGGGACTACACCTTTAAGACAGAAGAAAGGCAAGGTTCCCAGAGAGCTCAAACTACAAACAAACTAGAGAAGCATGCTTTGGCTGAGGCAGAGTCCCTCCGAAGCCCTAACGTAGGGTCAGGTTTGAGCTCTGATAACAAACACGTGTGCAGAGAGCAGGGCGTGGTGGCTGGAAAGCACCTTTTTAATCCTGCGTCACTGAAGTCAGAGGGGGCAGAGGAAGCTGGAAGATCTGGAGAATCTGGAGGAGCAAAGGAAGCAGAAGGTTCAGAGAGAGCTGAGAGGTCAGAGTGGACAGAAGGCTCAGGGAGAGCAGGAAGCTCGTGGCCAGGATCCTGTTCAGAGGGAGTACTGAAGCCAGAGGGTTCAAAGGAGAAACCTGGTTTAAAGAAGCCCAGAGAAGGGAGACGTGGAAGGTTTTATTCCACGGGGAAATTTGGCTCCAGCAACAAGGGAAGCAATCCTTTTGGAAAAGGTGTGTCTGCTTCAGAGTCCAGCAGAAGCTTAGCTGAGGACGTTGCTAATGAACTGAGAAAGAGTGCAGAGCAGAGTGCTCCAGGAACCCGAGCTGCATAAAGGTGGGTGAAAGCTATTACAAATGCTGATAACCAGAACCCAG
Source organism: Ichthyophis bannanicus (assembly GCA_033557465.1). Taxonomy (NCBI): domain Eukaryota; kingdom Metazoa; phylum Chordata; class Amphibia; order Gymnophiona; family Ichthyophiidae; genus Ichthyophis; species Ichthyophis bannanicus. The sequence goes on from CM066032.1 coordinate 343,032,483, forward strand.
CCAAGGGCAGTGAGACAGACCTGAACCTAATTGAAAAGCTAAGGCAACTGTTGCAGGACAGAGGAGCTTATTCCCAAAGCACAGCTAACCTTTCTCCAGGAGAGCAGTTTGTAAGGGAATTCCAGAAGCTTCTTCCAAACAGTAAGCTTGAATCTGCTAGTGAAAGTCCAGAGAGGGACAGACAACTTGCAATACAGGAAGATATGCAAGTAGATTTGTGTATGCCTGAAACTGAGGGTGATGTGATACCAATGGATTGTTCTTATTGTAAGAAGGGAAGCTTTCACATGTGCTAGAAGAAAGACTATGAAGGGAAATCTTTGCATAGCCTGTGTCTCTTAGCTAGAAGAGAAACAGAAGCTTCCATTTGAAGTAAAAAACATTCCTGGAATCCTGAGTGTTAACTGAATAGTTTTGGATAAAGAGAAAAGAACTGTACCTGATTTAAAATTGAGGAAAGTAGCTGTGATTTTCTTACTGCTGAAGAATGGCTGTGAACAGCTACTGTGTGTGAAAAGGGTTTTACCAAGTTCTGATGTTCCAGACGCTTTATGTTCCTGTTGAGTTTTCTTTTGGAGAACAATCCTTTACTGCCTTGTGTTTTGAATTTTGATGCGAAAGGGGAACCCAGATCAAAAATAAATGTTCTGTTTTGCCTTAAACTGAGTGGTTGCAACTACTTTGTCTACAAGTAACTGTGAGAAACTACAACTCCCAGAATTCCCTGGTGAGAGAAAAATCTAGTGACTCTTTACTTAAAGGCAAATGAGGCCACCCTTCTGCTATTGGCCTGGCCAGCAAGGGGAGTGTGACAGTATATTATATTGCTGGATAGGTGAGAAAGGGTATGATTGGCTCTGATATGTAATGGTATGATAGGGGGAGGAGGAGGAGGGGGCAGGCGGGATTTTGGAGGGCAGAACGGATGCAGGTAATGGTTGGGGGGTGGTGTAACTGGCTATGCACAGACCATGGGTGCGAGTTCCCTAGGCTGGGGAGGATCTTGTGCCGGAGTAGGACTGTATTGCTTTGATAGTTTTGCAGCACTGGGGAAAGACTATGAGCGATCCCTTTTCGGTGCTTGACTTGGAATGTATGTGGAATGGAGCCCCCATTAAGAGAAATAAGGTGCTGAAGCAGCTAAGAGACTGGAGGACGGAGGTGGCTATAATATAAAAGACACACATGGACCCTCAGGAGCACCCCAAGTTGCAAAGCTGGTGGGTGGGGCAGTGGTATGGGGCCTCAGCCAGTTCCAGGAGTGCAGGAGTGCCAATCCTCTTTCACAAGGGACTCAACTTTGTGCTAGAGCGATAGGTGGTGGACCTGCATGGACATTATCTGATTATGGGGGGGGGGGGGGAGGGCGTGGCGGTTGCCAGCACACATTCTATAACATTTACGGACCCAATATTCCGGACAAGGCATTTTTCGTGGATATTTGTAGGCTTCTCGGTGACTTTCCTGTACACTCCCTAATTTTAGGGGGCAATTTCAATTGTATCTTAGACGCGCTAGTAGATTCCCCCCCCCCTTTGTAATCATGGCTGTACGCATACCACTCCAGGGGTAGAGCATTTGTGTGAAACCCTGGACCTGACAGATGTGTGGCGAGTATTCCACTCGCAAGAGAGAGATTTCACGCATATGTCAAGAGCTCATGGCACCTTGTCCCGATTGGACTGCTTCCTCTTGCCCTCGTCTTCCCTAGCTCGGGTCCAGTGGTTGGGTATTGAGGTGATGGTGATCTTGGATCACGCTCTGGCCTGGATTGAGGTTGAGTGTCTGAGTGGCTGCTATAGGCAGAGTGGGTGGCTGTTTCTCATACATCTGTATCGCGATCCCAGGAGAAATGGGATGCTTATGTGGCCACTAATGCTTGTCGTCAGGACAGCCCATCTCTCTGTTGGGAGACGGCCAAAGCGGTTATGTGAGGTGAGATTTTGAGCTTTGAATTTAGCAGGCAAAAGTGCATCAATGCTGAGATTGTGCGACTCACCCGACAAGTACAAGAAGTTCACAGGGTGCTGAGGCACTGCTGTACTGCTGCATGCTGTGGGGAGCTCATAGCTTTGCAGGTAGAGCTGAAAACATTTATCCATCAGCGAGCTTGTAAGTCTATGTTCTACTACCATTACCAGCTTCACCGATATGGGAATAGGGTGGGCTGCCTGATGTTGGCTTTAGTCAAGCGTGTGCAGGGACCGGGGGGAGTCATGGCGCTGTGGGATGGTGGGATGGTCATGACAGAGGAGAGTTGTATCCTTGCATTGCTCTGGCACTTCTACCAAGATCTCTGTACTGGTGGAGATGCACCTGGTCTTGGAGATACGGAGTGCTTGCAGGCAGTTCACTTACCGGTTCTGAGTCTCTCAGAACCATCTGGTCACAGAGAAGGAAACTGAGCGGGCTATTATGCAGTCTAAGATATACAAGACCCTGGGACCAGACAGGTTGAGCAACGAATGTTATCACTTGATACAAGATCGGGTGCGAGCCCCTCTACAGCGGCTTTTTGAACAGCTCATCCACCTGCAACAGTTCCCTTATGACACTAACTTAGCCTATATTATTGTGTTGCCCGAGCCTGGGCATGACCCTCTACTTACTGTCTCCTATCTCTCTTTGGTGAAGATTCTGGCTGATCACTTAGCCTAGTTTATGCCAGACTTGATCCAAGATGGGCAGGAGGGTTTTATGCGAGAACGTCACCTGGTTCTTAATCTGCGGCGGATGACAGCCTCTGTGGAGGCTCATTGAGCATGTGGTAAGGGCTCCATACTGGTTATCTTTGATGCCGAGAAGGCTTTTGATCTTGTTAACTGGCAGTTCTTGTTTGGTGTTCTTGATCGTTTTGGATTTGATAAGCTGTTTTTGCAGGCTCTGCGACTCTTGTATGCCGCCCTGCAGGCTGCGGTGATAGTAGATGGTCAGGTCTCAGATGTCTTTCACTTGGGATGGAGAATGTGACAAGCTGTCCTTTGTCTCTTCTTTTGTTTTTGCTGTTCTTGGAGCCTTCGCTGTGAGCGATACAGGAGGACCCTCAGATAAAGCAGGTGCAGATAGGCAGTGGTGTTTTTAAAATTGCTGCGTATGCTGATGATATTCTAGTACATTTGGGGGATCTGCAGACTTCACTACTGGTGTTGCTGGATGTTTTCCGGCAGTATGGGGTGTGTTCCAGGTTAAAGCTGAATATGGCTAGATCGCAGGCCTTGCCACTGGACCCTCAGCTGCCCGTGTGCTGGGTGGGCCCATTTCCTTTGAAGGTGGACACTTGGGTCCTTTAAATATTTAGGGATACAGGTACTGGTGGATTAGTTTCAACTTTACAGTTTGAATGTTACTCCTCTGCTGTGCCATGAAAGGGAGGGCCTTTCACTCTCCCTGCTTGGCAATGTGGCACATTATAAAATGACCCTCTTTCCAAGATGGCTGTACCTATTGCAGGTGCTCCCGGTGCTGGTTCTAAAGAAAGACCTTCAGGTGTAGCAGCAGCAGCAGCTTTTGCGATTTCCATGGTGGGGGCGTAGGCCTTGTATTTCCTTTGTGTGGCTGCAAGGGAGGGGGGGATGGACTGGAGTGGCCTGGGCATGCCGGATTTTGAGCAGTAAAATGTTAGCTGCATCTTGAGGCACCTGCAGGATTGGGTGTATTTGACTTCTTGGTGCATGCTGCTGCAACTTGAATGAGGCATTTTGGGAGGGTTTCACCCAGTGTTTGCTTTGCACGCCCCTCGTAGACAGCTTCCCCTGCTACTACAGGCAAGCCCATTGTTGCACTCCCTGCAAGGGGCCTGGAAATTTCTTTCTCTGGGAACAAGAAGGAAGTCAGTCCTCACATATGGATGAGGGACGGAGCCCTCGTGGAAAAATCCCCCCAGCTTTCAAAGAAAGCCTTTGGGAGATGCCACCACGCATGCGTGGTCCCCTTCCCGCCCAAGGGTGCCATCTTGCTCAGTCTCCTTTTTTCCGCGGAGTCCTTCTGACGTTGTCTGGCTTGTCTCCAGAAAAAGTTGATTTATTTCTCTCTCCGAGTTTCACACTCGGCCTCTGGTATTGCACTGGTACTCTTCCCACCAACCAACCCCGGTGCCTCGGCCTCGGGTTCGTTTTTTTTTTTTTTGTAATCTTTCGTTATTTTCTTTTTCTGGCGTCTTCGCGCCTTTTTTCTCCGACTGGCAGCCCAGAGAGTATTCGACCTCGCAGGGGTACTTTTTTCTCCCATGGCTACCAGTGGCTTTAAGAAGTATGATCGGTGCTCTAAAAACATGTCTTTGACCGACACACACGACTGCTGTCTTTGCTGCCTCGGGCCAGACTACGGCCTGCGGTCTCTGCAAGAGGATGCCCAGCAAAGCCCTCAAGAGCCGCCAGCAGCAGCACGATAAGTTTTTTTCCCCGAGTCCCCGATGCCGTCTGAGGCCCTGACATCTCATGTGGAGCCTCCGAACCCGAGCCTTGTTGTCAATCCTCAGAAAGGGGGTCTCCCTCAAGGGAACCCAGGAAGAAGAAGAAACCCTCAAAGGTGGTGTCCTTGGATGGTTCCGACTGGCCCGGAGCTCCCCAGACCTGGTCCCGCAGTCCGAGATGCTTGTCCAAGGCATTGGAGAAGGAGCAGCCTGCGAAGGTTCCCCGGAAGGATCTGACCGCGGACCAGCCTCAGTCCCCAGACACCATCCTCATTGAGGTTCCCTTTCAGAGGAGCTGGCGTCGCGCCCTAGTCCCTCGGTGCCCGCCCCAAAGGCTGCAGAGCCTTCTGGTCTGGAATCCAGAATAGTGGCTCTGGAGCGCAGTTTGTCTGCCTTCATGGATCAGCAGCGGGCACTGTTGTCCGGCCCAACCGGTTCATCTGTCCCAATCACCGGGCCCTCGACATCCAAGACACCACCGGAGGCCAAGCCGATCCTTGAGGTCCTTCGACCTCAAGTCGATCCTTGGCTGAGGTCACGCTCTAAATCCCACTCGATGGGATCACTGTCATCACTGGCAAGTTTGCCGCACGCCGGCCACAAGGCTTCAGGGATCCCGAGGCCTGTGGAGCAGCCCTCCTATGAGTCCGCAACGGACTACTCCGAGTGGGAGATGGAGGACGAAAAGTCCCACGATACCCATTGCCATTGCGATGCCCCTTCTGACTCAACTGTCTCAGAACCTCGACGGCAGTCCCCACCCAAGGACATGGACTTCCTGGACTTTGTCAAGGACATTTCTAAGGCCCTGGCATTCCTGACCGATTCGGAGGAGAACTCTTGTGCGGATGAGTTTTAAATCCTCCAGTTCGAGGCCATTCCGCGGGAATTGTTCGCGGTGCCCATTTCTCCCATCCTGAAACGTCTTATACTCTGAATGTGGGAGACACTGGCGTTGGTGCCAATGGTGAGCAAACCACTCGACTCGATGTATCGAGTCTGCCAGAGCCCGGGCTTCCAGAAGTCTCAGATGCCACATAACTCCATGGTGGTGGAGTCAGCCATGCGTTGGCTGAAAAGCCAGAAGATGCACTCCTCGGTGCCTCCCAGCAGAGAGGTCCACACCTTGGACGCCCTCGGCAGAAAGTGCTACCAGGGCTTGATGCTCATCTGTCGCATCCAGGCCTATCAGCTGTACATGGGCATGTACCTGAGAGACCTGGTGAAGAAACTTGCCGGGTTCTCGGCTGGTCTCTCCCAAGAACCTTTGCAGCGGTTCAAAAACCTGGCCAAGGCAATCCATGAGTGCTCCAAAATCATGTCTTGAGCGGCCTATGATGGGTTTGATTTGGCGGCCTGGGTGGCCGTTGCGGGCATCGGTGCACGCCGCCAAGCTTGGTTTCAGTTGTCCGACCTCGAGCAGTGGGTTCAGGATAAATTGATCAATGTTCCATGCCAAGGAGAGAACCTCTTTGGCAAACCTATGACCGACAAGGCTGCCAAGCTGGAGACCAAGTTCATGACGAGGACCAGGCTCTCTAAGAAGTTCGCTGACCCTCCCCGATGGAAGTGCTTGGGTACAAAAGTCCTTTTATCTGAGGAAGGGAGCTGCTTATCGAAAATACCCACCTTATCAGGCCTCCCCAGCTCCGCAGCAGGGTCAGCAGGCCAAGGGACATGGGCATGGCCCACATAAACAGAAGGCTCCAAAGTCTCAGGCACCAGCCCCAGCCTAGCCAGGACAGAGCTTTTGACTTCTTGAACATAGCCTCTCTACCCCAAGGAGACCAGCAGCCCACAGGGGAACGTCTGGCCCTCTATGCCCAGAGGTAGATGTCCATCACCACTGATTCCTGGGCACTTTGGGTGGTCAGGGAGGGTTACCTCCTCCATCTGACTCAGACACCTCCCCCTTATTTCCCGGGAAATCCCCTCAGGTCTCCCCTCCACCAGGACCACCTTCTGAAGGAGTTGGCAGGTCTTCTGGATGACATATTGGTGAAACCGGTGCCCCACCATCTCAAGGGCAAGGGGTTCTACTCCAGGTACTTCCTCATACCAAAAAGAACAGGGGGCCTAAGGCCCATCCTCAACCTGTGCAACCTCAACAAATTCCTGGTGAGGGAGAAGTTCAAGATGCTCTCCCTGGGAACATTGCTGCAATACCTCCAGCAGGGAGACTGGCTATGCTCTTTAGACCTCAAGGATGCTTATACCCATATCCTTATCCACCCCAACCACAGGTATTGCCTGTGGTTCATAGTGGGGGACAGGCACTTTCAGTACAGGGTGCTCCCCTTTGGCCTCGCCTCTGCCCCAAGAGTTTTCAAAAATGCCTGGTGGTCTTGGCCGCTTTCCTCCAGCTCCAGGGGGTCTTCTTCTCCAGGACCAAGTAGGAAGTTAGTCCTCACATATGGGTGACATCAGCGTTGACGGAGCCCCCGTGTGGAGCACTTCCCCAGCTTTCAAGGAGAGCCTTTGGGAATGCAACACGCATGCGCGGTCCCCTTCCCGCCCAAGGGTGCCATCTTGCTCAGTCTTTTTTTCCGTGGAGCCCAACGGACCTGAGTTCATGTCACCTGGGAAAAGTTGATTTTTTTTCTGCGATTTTCGCTGTGTCTTATCTGGTTTGACGCCGGTTCCCCTTCCCGTCTGGCCTCGGTACACCGGTATCGAGTCCGGAGTTTTGAATTTCGGTTTTTGTCCTTCATGACTAGCGTTCGTGCTCTTTTTGTGTTTTCACTGGCAGCCCGGTCTTTTGACCTTGCGGGGCCACTTTTTCCCCCGATGGCTGCCAACGGGTTCAAAAAGTGTGATTGGTGCAAGAAATTTATGTCTCTCACCGACACACATGACTGCTGCCTCCGTTGCCTCTGGCCTGACCATGACCTGCTGGCCTGTGGCCCGTGCGGCAACATGAGTGAACTTTCTCTGACTCCGCATCCAGCCGGGCCCGGACTTCGTCAGAGGCCTCAACGTCTCGGGAGTCTGACCCCGAGCGCCGTCGGGGTTCCTCTGAGAGGGAGTCTCCCACCCGGGAGCACAGAAAGAAGAAGAAGCTCATGAGGGCAGCGTCGGTGGAGGCTCCAGGTTCCTCAAGGGCCAGGTCATGTAGCCCTGACTGCCACCCCAGGCTCTCGGAGTTGGAGAGGCTGTCCAAGTTACCTTGTGTGGAGCTGGAGTCCCCGAGTCACGTAAGTGCAGTTTTCCTCGTGGACTCTCCTCTGGGGGAGCCGACATCGGGCTCGACGCCATCGGGGCCCGTGTCGGGGGCTGCTGAGTCTCCTGAGCTTGGACTCAGGTTGACGGCCTTGGAGAGCAGCTTGGCTGCCTTCATGGAACAGCACCGGGTGCTGATCGCCGGTCTGACCGGTGCATCTGCCCCGACCACCGGGACCTCAACGTCTAAGTCGACCCTGGAGACTGAGCCGATCCTCGAGTCAATGAAGTCTCGAGTCGATCCTCGGTCAAGGTCTCCCTCGACCTCCCATGCGGGGCCGAGGTCGTTGACGCTGATACCCTCGGCTTTGGGGCAGGTGGCACTGAGGCCCACATGGCCGGAGTCGCCCGATTCCTCCTTGGAGGAGTCGGCGTGGGAGATGGAGGACGAGGAGTCCCCGGACACCTTCCGGACCCAGTGCGTCCCTTCGGACTCACTGGAGTCTGAGCCTCGGAGATGATCCCCCCCTGGAGGATACCCGGTTCTCGGACTTCATGAGGGACATGGCCAAAGCCTTGGCCTTCCCTGCGGACGCCAAGGAGGAGCCTTGAGCCGAGGAGCTCAATGCCCTCCAGTATGACTTTCCTCCGAAGGAAGCCTTGACTGTACCGGTTCCTCCGATGCTGAAACGGCTGCTCTTCCGCATGTGGGAGGCACCGGCCTCGACGCCGGTTCTTAGCAAATGGGTCAATTCCATTTATCGAGTCCGTAAGAGCCCTGGGTTCCAAAAGGCGCAGCTACCACACAGCTACATGGTTGTGGAATCGGCCATGCACCATCTGAAGAGTCAGAAGATGTACTCCTTGGTGCCCCCAGCCGGGAGGCACGGAACCTGGATGCCCTCGGTAGAAAGTGTTTCCAGGGCTCTATGCTATCTTGCCGTGTCCAGACCTACCAGCTGTACATGGGCATGTACCTACGAGACCTGGCAAAGGAGATTGACGGGTTCTCAGCTGGCCTCTCCGAGGAACCTTTGCAGAGGTTCAAGGTTTTGTCAACAGGGATTCAAGAGTGCTCGAAGTTTATCTCTCGAGCAGCCTATGATGGCTTCGAGGCTTCGGCTCGGGTAGCCGTGGCCGGCATTGGTGCACGCCATCAGGCCTGGCTGCAGTCATCAGACCTGGAGTCATGGGTGCAGGACAAGTTGGTCGATGTCCCTTGCCGAGGGGAAAACCTTTTCGGTAAGCCCATGACTGAAAAGGCTGCTGAAATCGAGACTGAGACTCTCACCAGGACAAGACTGTCCAGGAAGACTTCTGCCCCTTCTCAGAAAAAGAAGGGCTCGGGAAAGAAGCCCTTTTTCCCGAGGAAGGGTGCTGCCTACAAATCCTACCCTCAATATCAGGTCTCTCCAGCTCCCCAACAGGGCCAGCAGGCCAAGGGGCAGGGGCATGTGCCCCATAGGCAGAAGACCCCCAAGCCGCCAGCTCCGGCTCCTGCACAGCAGGGAGCGGGGTTTTGACTCCCACAGCATAGCTTCTTCTCCACAGCTGGCTCCACTCAGCACAGGAGGTTGGCTGGCCCCGTATGCCTACAGGTGGCCAGCCATCACAGGGGATACCTAGGTACTGAGCATAGTCCAGAAGGGCTACATGCTCCACTTCCACCAGCTACCCCCCTCCTACTTTCCAGGGGAGCCCCCAAGACTCCCTCTGCACAGAAACCTCCTCCTTCTAAAGGAACAGGCGGTGGAACCATTGCCTCACCACCTGAAAGGGCAAGGCTTCTACTCCAGGTACTTCCTGGTGCCAAAAAGGACAGGAGGCCTCCAGCCTATCCTAGACTTGTGAAACTTAAACAAGTTTCTGGAGAGGGAAATGTTCAAGATGCTTACCCTTGGGATACTGCTGCCCTACCTCCAGCAGGGAGATTGGCTATGCTCCTTAGACCTAAAGGATGCTTATATTCACATCCTCATCCATCCAGACCACAGACAATATCTCAGATTTGTGGTGGGAGGAAACCATTTTCAGTATAGAGTACTTCCTTTTGGCCTAACTTCCGCCCCCAGGGTTTTCACCAAATGCCTGGCGGTGGTGGCGGCCTATCTCAGGAATCAGGAAATTTTTGTCTTCCCATACCTGGACGACTGGCTCATCAGGGGCCAGTCTCTCCAGGAGGCCAGACAAACCACTCTTTGCACTGTCTCTCTTCTTCAGCATCTGGGCTTTGTCATAAACTATGCAAAGTCCACTTTGCTCCCCTCACAGAACCTAGAGCTTATAGGGTGTGGTACCGAAAGCACTCCTGAACAGATGGAATGGAAAAATAGCGAGCACTTTACCTTTAAAAGTAAGACCAAGCCAGGTTCCCTTGGCAACAGGAAGCTTTCAGCCAGAACGGAGCTCAGCCATAGCCATGACGTAAGAGCTGAAGGCAGCTCTAATGATTTGCACCTGAGTAACCAGAGGGGTGTGGCTGCAGGAGGAAGCCGTTTTAAACCGGCTTCAGAGTCATTCTTGGAGCACAGGAACAAGAAGGAGATCAGGCACAGCCAGGAGTGGGAGAAGCCACACTGGCAGGAACACAGCCAAGAGAAAGAACTGTGGAACAGAAGGCAGAGAGAAGCCTCTGCAATTGTCCAAGCCATTTCAACAAGGAAGGCACGCAGGAAGGCAGCAACCAGGGAAACCTTGGAACCCAGCTCCAGGCAAGAGGGATACTGGAGAGTCCATTCCCTGTACCTTTAAAGCAAAGCCAGAGCCTCTGTGGAAGCTACCCGAGGAGAAGGCCAAGCAGTTTGCCTGCACAAGGGGAGAAAGCTCTGAGCACAGACAAGGCATTGCTAATAAAGAAGGTACGTCAGAATTACTTCCTAGCCAGAGACTTGTTGAAGATATTGTGCAACAATTGAAAGCTAGTGCTAATAAGTGCCGAGATAGCACGGCTGTAAAAGTAACTCCTAACAGAAACACTTTCAGTAAATGGTTTGAAGCTGATATAAAAGCCATAGGGAAGAGCTTACGTAATAACCAATCTCCTCCACTAGAGAAGGTCATGGCTAATGAGAGAGGAAACGTTCTAGAGCAGCTGCAAGAGGTTATCCAAGGTTTGCAATGCAAGAGTTCCCCTAAGCAGAGCTGTGATGAAGAGAGTGAGGATATGATTATCGACGTAGCCAATATTCCTGAAACACCTGAATGCTATGAGATGGACTGTTCTCTGTGTAACATTGATCACTTAGATTTACTTTAAACAAGCTTTGTAGGAGAAGAATACAAAGTTGTTTTGGCTGTTTAAGTTGCTGTGAAGAAACAGTTTTTGTACTTTATTTCTACTTTTCATTTGCTCCTGTTTCCTATTATTTTGGAAAGAAATTCTATGCTTTGCCTAAGCCTGTTGAACCCTTGTGAAAGGAAAAACCCCTAAATAAATTTATCTGTTCAAAAGACCCTCGTGCCACAACACATTTTGTTGAAGAGTGAAAGTTAAAAACTACAAGTCCCAGCAACCCTTGCTGCTACATAGTAAAAGGACACTTGGAAACAAGATTGCGGTCACCCTTGCTTTAGAAATAATATTAGCTCAGCTCAATCCCCAACCCTGAGTTCAAACTTTTTATATTGCTATATATGCAATCCCCACTCAGGGTTGGGGATTGAGCTGAACTAATATTTCTTATATTGATATATAAGCTCAAAGACGTGACCGTAAATAACCCTTGCTTTAGAGCCATCGGCCCTAGGCAGGGGAAGCATGACAAGGGGCAAGATTAGACACCCTGCAGGCAAGAACTTACTTGCTCAAGGACAGGGCCCACAGACTGATGGACTTGGCCAACCAGTTCCAAATGAATTCTCAGGTATCCGACAGGCGCTTCCTGCGGCTCCTGGGCCACATGGCATCCACGGTACATGTGACGCCGAATGCCCATCTGCACATGCGGGCTGCTCAGGGATGCCTCAGAGCTCAGGGGGCACAGGCCACAGGCGACCTCCGAGACAGAGTAAAGGTGTCTAAACCACTTTTGGACTCCTTGCAGTGGTGGCTACATCTCCCAAACCTTCTCAGGGGGGTACCTTTTCAGGCCCCAGCACACACAAGGGTGTTGACGACTGATGCTTCCTTAAAGGGCTGGGGTGCACATTACCAGGGCACGTGCACTCAAGGCCTCTGGTCTCCTCGGGAGACCACACAGCAGATCAATCCTTTGGAGCTGCGAGCAATCCGCTTGGCTCTACAGACTTTTTCTCATGCCCTCTATCACCAGTCTGTCTTAGTTCAGACAGACAATCAGGAGCAATGTTCTATGTGAACAAGCAAGGGGGCACAGGGTCCGGACTCCTATGTCAGGAGGCGCAGGCCCTTTGCTCCTTTGCAGTCAAACAAGGCATGTCTCTCAAAGCAGTTTATCTACCTGGTCAGAAAAACTTCTTAGCAGACAAACTAAGCAGGATTCTCCAGCCCCACGAATGGCTGTTGAATCCATTGGTGGTCCAGCAGATCTTTCTATGATGGGGACTCCCATCCATCGATCTCTTTGCAAGTCCACTGAACCGTCAGCTGCCCAGGTTTTGCTCCAGACAGCCGCATCCCCTGAGAATGGCAGCAGATGCTTTTCTGATCTCTTGGTCTACGGGCCTCCTGTATGCATTTCCTCCCACGCCCCTGGTGGCCCAAACTCTGTTCAAGATTCTCCAGGACAAGGCCTCGGTTATTCTGGTAGCCCCCAGATGTCCAAGGCAGTCGTGGTTTCCACTTCTGCTGCAATTGGCGGTGGAAACTCCATTCCCTCTGGGGTTGCAACACGATCTCCTCTCTCAAGATCAGGGTTCCCTTCTGCACCCCAATCTCAGATCCCTCAATCTGATGGCCTGGCTGCTGAAAGGATAGTGCTAGCTCCCTTACTTCTACCCAAGGAAGTTGAGGAGGTGGTCTTGGCCTCTAGGAGGCAGTCCACCAGAAAGTCCTATGCCCTCAAGTGGCGTAGGTTTACGGTATGGTGTGCTCAGCGCAATGAAGACCCTTCTCTTGCCTTGTGCCAGTAGTACTACAGTATCTGCTTCACCTGTCAGTCCTGGGCCTTAAGTCTAACTCTGTTCGGGTCCACCTCAGTGCTCTGTCAGCACACCACTCACCGGTGAAAGGACAGTCTCTGTCGGTACACCCCTTGGTGTCCAGATTTCTCAGAGGTCTGCTTCTACTCAAGCCTCCGGTGCGTCCACCGGCAACTGAGTGGGATTTGAATGTGGTTTTGCAGCAACTTATTCGCCCACCATTTGAGCCGATGACTACTTGCCATTTGCACTTCCTCTCTTGGAAAGCACTCTTCCTAGTAGCTCTCACCTCGGCCAGACGTGTGAGTGAACTACAAGCTCTGGTTACTGATAGACCGTATACATGGTTCTATAGGAACAGGGTGGTCTTAAGGACCCTTACAAAAGTGGTCTCCTCTTTTCACCTCAACCAGGAGGTGGTTCTTCTGACCTTCTTTCCCAGGCTGCATACCAGCCGGGCTGAAACAGTCTTCCATACCCTGGACTGTAAGAGGGTGTTGTCCTTTTACATAGAACATACGAGGGGGCATCAAAGGGCTACTCAGCTCTTTGTCTCCTTTGACCCTAATAAGCTGGGGTTACCTGTCTCCAAGCGTACGTTGTCCACTTGGGTAGCAGATTGTATCGCCTGGGCGTACAAGGCAGCCGACCTCTCCTTGCAGGGTCGAGTCACGGCCCACCATGTCAGGGTGAAAGCCGCGTCAGTAGCTCATCTCCGCTCTGTTCCGTTGGCAGACATCTGCCGGGCCACTACTTGGTCTTCAAGCCAGACTTTTGCAGCCCACTACTGTCTTGAGAGAGAATCCCGAAGGAACAGTGCTTTTGGACAGGCGGTACTCCATAATCTCTTTGAGGTTTAGGCAACTCCTTCCCTCCGGCTCTTGTGTTGGGCTACCATACGGATGCGTTCTCAGAGGATATTCTAATCATGGATGCTGAGGCTCTTCAGAGGGAGCCATTTTTCAGCTTGAGATTCCTGGTAGCCTAGAACTGGGGAGTCCCATATGTGAAGACTGACTTCCTGCTTGGTCCTGGAGAAAGAGTAGTTACTCACCTGTAACAGGTGTTCTCCAAGAGCAGCAGGAATCAGTCCTCATGACCCTCCCTCCTCCCTTGGAGTTGCAGTCATATACTTCATTTTGTTTTTTGCTGTCTTTTAGCTATGTCATCAGACTGAGCAAGATGGCACCCTTGGGCGGGAAGGGGACTGCGCATGCGCGCTTCATTCCCAAAGGCTTTCCTTGAAAACTGGGGAAATGCTCCGCATGGGGGCTCTGTCGGCGCTGACGTCACCCATATGTGAGGACTGATTCCTGCTGCTCCTGGAGAACACCTGTTACAGGTGAATAAGTATTCTGTCTTTCCCCACCTGGATGACTGGCTCATAAAAGGAGGCATGGCCTAAGAGGTGCAGCAGACCACTGCGCGCAACATCCAGCTCCTACAGCACTTGGAGTTTGTCATAAACTATCCCAGGTCTCACCTCCTTCCGACACAGTGTCTGGAGTTCCTTGGGGCAAAGATCGACACTCTCCAGTCGAAGGCATTCTTGCCCAGGGACCGAGCCAATTGTCTCGGAGCTCTAGCTCAGGACATACAGTGCAGTCCTTCAGTGCCCACTTGACTCCTGTGCCTCCTCGGGCACATGGCCTCCACGGTCCACATCACCCCAGACACTTGCCTCCAGATGAGGACGGTGCAGTGGTAGCTCCAGGACCAGTGGTCTCAAGCCACCGGCCACCTACGGGACAGTGTGTCTGTGACCCGCCAATTGGCAGCTTCCCTGGTCTGGTGGCAGTCTCCCCAGGCCCTTGAGTTGGGCATGTTCTTTCAGGCCACAAGCCCCTAAAGGGTCCTCACCATGGATGCCTCCCTACTCAACTTGGGAGCCCACTGCAGGAATCTCTGCACTCAGGGCAACTGGTCACCAGAAAAGAGCACCCAGCAGATCAATCTCCTGTAGTTCTGAGCCATTCACTTAGCCCTGAGGATCTTCTGTCACCACCTAGGTCACTGCTGGTTCTGGAACAGACGGATAACCAGGTGGCAATGTTCTACGTGAACAAGCAAGCGGGCAGGGGGTCTCATATCCTCTGTCAGGAGGCCCTAGCCCTCTGCTCGTATGCAATCCAACAGGGTATCCTCCTGCAGGCAGTGTACCTGCCTGGTCAGGACAACCAGCTGGCCGACAGGCTCAGCAGAGTTCTCCAACCGCACAAGTGGCAGCTAGATCCCAGGGTAGCCAGTTGGTTTTTCCTGCTCTAGGGAGAACCCCTGATGGACCTGTTCGCCAGCCCAGACAACTTTCAGTTGCCCTGCTTCTGCTACCGGCAGACCCACCCCTCCAGGGGGGCAGCAGATGCATTCCTGGTCTCATGGTCAGAAGGCCTCATGTATGCCTTCCCTCCTACCCCACTGATCGCCAAGACCTTGTTCAGGACCCTCTGCGACAGGGTCTCTCTCATCCTCAGTGGCCCAGGCAGCTGTGGTTCCTGCTACTTCTACAGTTGATGGTGGACACCCCCATCCCCTTGGTAACCTCGCCAGGACTCCTTTCTCAGGAGGGGGGGCTCTCTCCTGCACCCAAATCTGGGGTCCCTGTTGCTGACCGCTTGGCTTATGAGAGGATGACTCTGGTCCCCTTCAATCTTCCGGTTCAGGTGGAGGAAATCCTGCTGATCTCTCGCAAGGCCTCTACTAGGAAAGCTTACACCTTCAAGTGGCGCAGGTTCTTTGTTTGGTGCGCTGATCACGGGGCTGACCCTTTCTCCTTTCTGGTGACTCTGGTGTTACAGTACATTCTCCACCTCTTTCGGTCTGGCTCAAGTCGAACTCCCTCCGGGTGCACTCAGTGCCTTGGCAGCGTACCACCATCTGGTGGATGGTAAGCCCCTCTCGGTTCAGCCGTTGGTGACCCATTTTCTTCGGGGCCTGCTCTCATCGAAGCCCCCGGTTTCCCCTCCGGCAACCAAATGGGACCTCAACGTGGTGTTGGGGCAACTCACTCACCTGCCCTTCGAACCTCTGGCAACCTGCCACCTCCGCTACCTCTCTTGGAAGGTGGTTTTTCTGGTTCGCTTACCTCCGCTCGCAGAGTTAGTGAGCTCCAGGCCCTGTTGGCAAGGCACCCTATACCAGGTTCTACAAGAACAGAGTGGTGCTTCGTATGCACCCCAAATTCCTGCTGATGGTGGTGTCACCCTTTCATCTCAACCATGAAATGGTGCTCCCTACCTTCTTTCCAAGACCTCACTCCAGTTGGGCAGAGACAGTCCTTCACACCTTGGACTGTAAGAGGGTTTTGTCCTATATCTAACGTGCTCAGGGCCACCACAAAACTCAGCTTTTTGTCTC
This sequence comes from Ichthyophis bannanicus, assembly GCA_033557465.1. Lineage (NCBI taxonomy): Eukaryota > Metazoa > Chordata > Amphibia > Gymnophiona > Ichthyophiidae > Ichthyophis > Ichthyophis bannanicus. The sequence goes on from CM066032.1 coordinate 343,048,465, forward strand.
TTTTGACCCCAGTAGGTGTATGCTGCCAACATTGGTGGCGGACTGTATCGCCCTCATGAGCAGGCGAGGCTCCCGCTGGAAGACCGCGTCATGGCGCACCATGTCAGGGCCATGGCGGCCTCGGTGGCAAACCTGAGCTATGTCCCGATGGTGGACATCTGCCGAACTGCCACCTGGTCTTCGGTCCATACCTTCGCAACCCATTACTGCCTGGAAAGAGTCCTGACAGGATAGTGCATTCGGCCAGGCTGTGCTCCCATGACCTTTTCAGGGTTTAGGCAACTCCTACCCTCCGACCCTTCTGTATTCAGGCTACCGGAGTGCTGGGGTCCTACTCTGGTCTGTGTACATGGACTCAATTGCTGCTGCTTGCGGCTCCCCTTGAGGGAGCCCTATTTTTGCTATGGGCTTTCGGTAGGCTGTAGCTGGGGAGTCCCATATGTGAGGACTGACTTCCTGCTTGTTCCCGGAGAAAGCATAGTTACTCACCTGTAACAGGTGTTCTCCGGGGAAAGCAGGAATCAGTCCACACAACCCTCCCTCCTCCCCTTGGAGTTGCTCCTTTACCATCTTTTCTTTATGCTGTCTTTTAGCTATGTCAGAATCAAACACAGGAACTCAGCACTCAGCCTTCAACCTCTCATACAACCCGACACCAGCACAAGACCTAGGAGGAGAGCCACATCGGACACAATCAACACTCCAAAAGACTACACAAAGGCGCGCAAGTCTACCACACAAAGAGCACTATCAATGGCAGCACCTATAATGTGGAACGCACTCCCTGATGAACTTCGATCAACAGATAACACTAAGGACTTTCAAAAGCAACTAAAGACTTTGCTCTTTTTGGAGCACTACGGCCTGAGCACATAATGGGATCACCAACCCCAGACTAATGACTTACCCGCATGCTCATTGCACATAACACTGTATAAAGCTCATGCTGTAAATAGCACACCCCAATCAATCTACCTACACTCACACACATTCACTGTACAGTATAAGAACATATGAGAACACAAATGCCAATTGAAATTGATTGTTTGCTGTGTACACCGCCTTGATTGAAGGATAAGGCAGGATATAAATACCCTTTAAATAAATAAAAATAAATAAAAAATGTCATCTGACTGAGCAAGATGGCACCCTTGGGTTAGAAGGGGACCACGCATACATGGTGGCAGCTCCCAAAGGCTTTCTTTGAAAGCTGGGGGGATGCTTCCGCGAGGCCTCCTTCGGTGCTGATGTCACCCATATGTAAGGACTGATTCCTACTGTCCCTGGAGAACACCTGTTACAGATGAGTAACTACACTTTGTCGACTGCTCCAGCAAATCCAGAGTGTTTGGACCTCCTAGTACTGAGGGGAAATTCGGCATTCCCAGTGGGTGAGACATCTAATGTTTTCCGGGAGTGGGTGTTACAGGCCTGGATCATCTCTGTCTCAATTTTTGACTCTAGAGGGGGGTTTTAAGCCATTGGAGGAGCTAGCTCGGGAGTTCCGGTTGGCTTGTGGGAGCACCTATGCGCTAATTCAAGTCCAGAATTATATCACTTCTTTATAACATTCCGACTTGAGACAGGGCTTTGATAAGTTGGCAGCTTTCTTTGAGATAGACAGTAGAAAGCATATGTCATTGTCCTTGTTGCACAAGGCCCTAGTCACATTGAAAACAACACAGCACCATGCAGAGCTGGTGTGTGGTTGGAATGAAGAGTTACACAGTACAAACGTGATAAGGTGGAAAAACAATTTATTGAAATCTCAGACCTAGCAACCCGACACAGGCCGTGTTTCGGAGACCTTCATCAGGGGTTGTCTGAATAGGTACTACAAACATAAAGACAAACAATATTAAAAAACAATTTAAAAGTGAAAGAACAAAATAGGCATGGACATACATTAGGCTCTAACTTTAAAAATAAAAAATTTAAATTAATAATTACTACAATAATAGTAATAATGATATAGTTCATTGGTGGAAAATCTCTCATAATAAATAATTAGAAAATTAATATATAATTAAAATAATAATAATAATATAATAATAATAAAAATAATAATAAAACTCTAATGCTCGAAATGCGGTACTCAAATAAAATTAAACCATAGGAAATGATATAATAAAATAGACCACAGGTAAAATTCATAGAAACACAATAAAATACATCCTTATAGGAGGTGACAAGCACATAATTGTAATGTTAATACCTTCTTTGTAGAGACGATGATATGTAAGCCTCACAAGGAGGCACACAAACTCATTAGTAGAGGTAATGGCTTAAGCACTTGCATGTGATAAGAAACTAAAATAAAGAAGACACAGAGTAAAGCATATGTATCCCATTGGAGATAGTATAATCAGAACCTAAATAAAAATTGAAATTAGAGAATAGAATATGACTGAAACGCAGTAGGCATGGATGGGGGAGGAGGGCACGGCCAAGAAAGAAACAGATATTGTGTATTCATCTAACTGAAATAATATAGCCTAGTCTTTAACTTTTGTCAACAAATCACAGTAAAAAATAAATTGGTAAAATAGAAATAACAAGAAGATGTTCAGAATGGGGCCAAAGTTTCATCGTGGGGCCAACTGAACTAAATTCTTTCACATAACATCTAAAAAATAGTAAATTAAATCTAAATCTAATGGGAATATTCAATAGTTTAAAAGGCAATGGAAACGGGTGTTATGTAAAACACTATTTATAACTCATTGCCCTTATTAAATGGAAGTTTTTTTTAAAAAAATATATATATATGGGAATATTTGCACCCCGCTAGCAAAACAATTATCTCTTGCCGGTTTTACTAATATAATATCAGTCGCCACTTTAAACACATGTAAAAAATAATAATAAAAAATAAAAAATAAAAAAGAAGAATTAATAGGGGAATATTAAAAAGCATGAAGAAACAAAAATCAAACTTCGATAGAACGTCAAATTGCTAAAAGAATCTCAAAACATGAAAAAGCGGAGAGATTGTGCAAAATGAAGGGGGGCTGCACTGTTACATCTTGCCTATAGTAGTGTTCGGTAATCTTAAAAGCAATAGAAACAAGTGTTGTGTAGAACACTATTTCTAACTCATTGCCCTTATTAAACGATTGATCTTTAGAATATTTGCACATTGCTAGCATAACGTTATGCGAGCAATGTGCAAATATTCTAAAGATCAATCGTTTAATAAGGGCAATGAGTTAGAAATTGAATATTCCCATTAGCCTATGAGAAGTTTGAGCAAGATTTAACAGTGCAGCACCCCTCTATTTTGCACATTTTTTCTGCTTTCTCATGTTTTTAGAATCCCTTAGATGTTTGATGTTTGCCTCCTCATGTTCTCTAAGATTCCCCTAGCCATTTTAGGTTTATGTACTTTTTCCCTATTTTTAAAGGAATCTTTTTAGATTTAATTTACTATTTTTTAGATGTTATGTGAAAGAATTTAGTTCAGTTGGCCCCACGATGAAACTTTGGCCCCATTCTGAACATCTTCTTGTTATTTCTATTTTACCAATTTATTTTTTACTGTGATTTGTTGACAAAAGTTAAAGACTAGGCTATATTATTTCAGTTAGATGAATACACAATATCTGTTTCTTTCTTGGCCGTGCCCTCCTCCCCCATCCATGCCTACTGCGTTTCAGTCATATTCTATTCTCTAATTTCAATTTTTATTTAGGTTCTGATTATACTATCTCCAATGGGATACATATGCTTTACTCTGTGTCTTCTTTATTTTAGTTTCTTATCACATGCAAGTGCTTAAGCCATTACCTCTACTAATGAGTTTGTGTGCCTCCTTGTGAGGCTTACATATCATCGTCTCTACACAGAAGGTATTAACATTACAATTATGTGCTTGTCACCTCCTATAAGGATGTATTTTATTGTGTTTCTATGAATTTTACCTGTGGTCTATTTTATTATATCATTTCCTATGGTTTAATTTTATTTGAGTACCGCATTTCGAGCATTAGAGTTTTATTATTATTTTTATTATTATTATTTTAATTATATATTAATTTTCTAATTATTTATTATGAGAGATTTTCCACCAATGAACTATATCATTATTACTATTATTGTAGTAATTATTAATTTAAATTTTTTATTTTTAAAGTTAGAGCCTAATGTATGTCCATGCCTATTTTGTTCTTTCACTTTTAAATTGTTTTTTAATATTGTTTGTCTTTATGTTTGTAGTACCTATTCAGACAACCCCTGATGAAGGTCTCCGAAACACGGCCTGTGTCGGGTTGCTAGGTCTGAGATTTCAATAAATTGTTTTTCCACCTTATCACGTTTGTACTGTGTGCCTGTTTTACGTGATAATTTGCCCTGTGTTGGACAGCCTTTGGAATGAAGAGTTAGACACAGCATGGGATGGAGAGGATTTGTCCAAAGTGTTGAAGAGGGTATCATGTATAACCACTGCGGTAATCCTCTGGGAAACTCATTATAAAGTGATCTTGCATGCATTTTTTGCCCCCACACAAGTGCAAGTGGTAAGTTTATCAGCTATGAGGGCCTGCTCTAAATGCTGGGATGGACATGGTTCATTGGGACACATGTTTTGGCTGTGCCCAAGAGTGCAGGCCTTTTGGGACACTGTAAGGGGGGGGGGGGTATCTGGGGTCTATTTTGGGCCAGGTGCTGATCTTGCGGTTGGAAAGTATTGTGCTTGGTGATCCGGCTGGGCTTACGGTGAAAGGCCGGAGCCCAAAACTGCTTGTGTGTTGTAAGGCTTGTGTGGTATTCAGGGTATATTGTGAACTTGGCTAGATGTGGCACCCCTGCCTATTGGGCTTGTCAGAATAACCTCCATAAGCTTATACAACTGGAGAATTTAGTAGCCCAGGGTTCTGATTCTCAGCGCACGCACTTTGACTATTTGTGAGCCTTATATTCAGTCCCTATCGCCCCATGCACACAGCATGGCCCTGAACTGTATCTTTGTGTAGCGGTTTTCTCCTTCCAATCTCTCCAGAAAAATTTGGCTCCCGCATGCACCAACCTGCTATCTATGGAGGGATGGGCTCCACCTGTATCCTTTGCGGCCTCCAGGCTTGGAACTTATGGCCGCATCTTGCTGCATCCAACCATTTCTTGTTATTTCCTGCCATGGGAGAGGGGTGGGAAGAGGGGGAGGTGGGAGTGACAGGGGGGATTTTTGAGAAAATTGAAAAATAGTAGCTGGTATGTTTTCAAATTTGATTTGTTGTTCTGTCCCGTGGCGCCATGTAAGAGCCCATATGGGCCCGGGACTACTGTTTGTACTGTTATGATGCTTTGTGGTTTTTGAATAAAAATAATTTAAACATAAAAGAAAGTAATGAGTAGGGCTAAATGGCCAATTTTCTCAGTGGAGAAAGGTAAATAGTGTAGTACCCGAGGGATCTGTGCTGGGCCTGCTGCTTTTTAACATATTCACAAATAACCTAGAAATGGTAATAATGATTGAAGTGATCAAATCTGCAGATGGCACAAAGTTATTCAAAGTTGTTAAAACCCAAGATGATTGTAAAAAATTGCAAGGGGAGCTTGATAAATTGGAAGACTGGATGTCCAAATAGCAGAAGAAATTTAATGTGGACAAGTGCAAAGTTATGCACCTAGAAAAGAACAACCCAAACTACGGTTACACGATGCAAGGTTCCACATTAGGAACCACCACCCACGAAAAGGATTTAAGCATCTCATCATGGTAATACTTTGAAACCCTCCACCCAGTGTGCAGCTGTGGCCAAGAAAGCAAATAGAATGCTAGGAATCATAAAGAAAGGAATGGAGAATAAACCCAAGGATATTATAATGCCTCTGTATCGTTCCATGGTGTGACTGCATCTTGAATATTGTGTGCAGTTCTGGTCATCATATCTTAAAAAGGATATAGTAGAATTAGAAAAGGCACAGAGAAGAGCCACCAAAATGGTAAAGGGATGGAAGAATATCCCTAGGAGGAAAAACTTAAAAGGTTAGGGCTCTTCAACTTGGACAAGAGAGACGGCTGAGGAGAGATATGATAGAGGTCTATAAGTTAATGAACGGAGTGGAACGGGCAAACCTAGTTCGGTTATTTATACCATCATAAAGTAGAAAGATTAGGGGGCATGCAATGAAGCTACAATGTAACCCATTTAGAACTAATAAGAAAAAAAAATTTTTCACTCAATGCGTAATCAAACTCTGGAATTCTTTACTGGAGAATGTAGTAAAAGCTGTTAGTATAGCTGGGCTTAAAAAAGGCTTGAATAAGTTCCTGGAGGGAAAGGTCCATAAACCATTATTAAAGCGGACCTGGAAAATCCACTGCTTAACCTGAGACATGCACTATGGAACCTGTGTACCTTTTTGGGAACCTGCCAGGTACTTGTGACCTGGATTGGCCACTGTTGGAAACAGGATACTGGGTCTGATGGACCTGGTCTGACCCAGTATGGCATTTCTTATGTTCTTATGTCCTTATGTTCTAACATGGCATTTTTGTGCAAATAGCACCGTGTTAGCTGCAGAAATTATCCACTCTGTTGGGGGTGTACACAGCATTTCCCCAGCAAATAAAGCTCTTGTCCAAATCAACCATTCCATTTTTTCAAAGCCGAGTCTTTTGATTTTATCTTGGCTATCTTTTCCAATGTCATGTCCGAGGAAAAAAAGGCACCAACTTTTTTTTTTTTTTAAATGCAGATGGTTGTGGCAAGACCATATCCGATATGAATACTCCCAATTGATGCTTTGCAGTTCATAGGTCCAGATCATGAGGCGTCTAAGTGTAATATTTTTATCAGTAAATTAAACTAAAAAGTCTCTGTGGCCATGAAGAGCAAAAAGAGAGGTTCTCCAGGAACAAGCAGGAAGTCAGTCCTCACATATGGGTGACGTTGGCACCAATGGAGCCCTCATGCGGAGCAAATCCCATGCATGGTCCCCTTCCCGCCCAAGGGTGCCATCTTGCTAAGTCTCCTTTTTTCCGCAGAGCCCAATGGATGTCCTCCAAGTTCCCTCGCAAAAAAAGTGTTTAAAACGGTTTAAAAGTCAGAAAATTATTTTCTGCCTAACCAGTTCAACGCCGGTTCCCCTTCCTGCCTCGGCTCAGTACACCGGCATCGAGTCCGGTTCAAATTTTTGTTTTTTGTCCTTAGTGACTAGCGTTCGCGCTCTTTTTTTTTTTTTCTTTTTAGCTGGCAGTCCGGTCTTTTGTCCTCACAGGGTTCCTTTTTTCCCCCAATGGCTGCCAGCGGTTTTAAAAAGTGTGATCGGTGAACGAGATTAATGTCCCTCACTGACTCATACGACTGCTACCTCCGTTGCCTCGGGTCCGACCACAACCCGAGGGTCTGTGGCCCGTGTAAGAAAATGTCTTCCAAGGCCTTGAGGAACAGGCAGCAGCAACATGATAGGATTTTTCCTGAGTCCACACCCGCCTGGGCCCAGACCTCGTCGGAGGCTTCGACCTCTTGGGAGCTTTCTGATCCTGAGCAGTGTCGGGTGTCCTCTGAAAGGGGGTCTCCCTTGCGGGAACACCGGAGGAAGAAGAAATCCATGAGGGCGGTGTCGTTAGATGGCTCCAAGTGGCCTGGTCCCTCGCGAGCCAGATCGTGGAGCCCAGCCCACCGCCCCAAATCCTCGGAGTTGGAGAGGCCAGCAAAACTCCCTTATAAAGATCCAGAGATGCCGAGGCAGGTAAGCACTGTCCTCGTTGTGGACTCTCCTCCGCGAGAGCCGGCATCGGGACCTGACCAGGGGGCTGCGGAGCCTCCTGAGCTCGGTCTCAGGATGGCGGCGTTGGAGTGTAGCATGTCTGCCTTCATGGACCAGCAGCGGGCGCTGATCACCGGTCTCACTGGTCCATCCGCCCCGACCACCGGGACATTGAAGTCGACCCCGGAGGCTGAGCCGATCCTCGAGACAATCAGAACTTGAGTCGATCCTTGGCTGAGGTCCCCCTCGACCTGTTTGGGACCAAGGTCGTCGACGCTGATGTCGGTGGTCGAGATCGAAGCTCTCGAGGCTGGAGCCATTCGATTCCTCCTCGGAGGAGTCCAGTTGGGAAATGGAAGACAAGGAGTCACCAGATACCCATCAGACCAAATACGTCCCCTCGGAATCCCCAGGATCTGAACCTCGGAGAATGTCCCCCCCCCCCCCCGGAGGACACCCACTTCTTGGACTTTGTCCGGGACATGGCTAAGGCGTTGTGATTCCCGGTCGAAGCCGAGGAGGAGCCTCGAGCCGAAGAGCTCGATATCTTCCAGTATGACTTTCCCCCCTCAGGAAGCCCTTACTGTACTGGTGCCTCCGATTCTGGAATGGCTGATGCTCCGCATATGGGAGACACCGGCCTCAATGCCGGTACTCAGCAGGCAAATCAATTCCATTTACCGAGTTCGCAAGAGCCCTGGATTCCAGAAAGCACAACTGCCGCATAACTCCATGGTTGTGGAATCGGCCATGCGTTGGCTCAAGAGCCAAAAGACGCACTCCTCGGTGCCTCCTGGTGAGGAGGCCCGCAACATGGATACTCTCAGGAGAAAGTGCTACCAGGGTTCAATGCTGTCATGCCGTATACAGACATACCAGCTATACATGGGCATGTATCTGCGAGACCTGGCAAAGGAGATTGCCGGGTTCTCAGCTGGTCTCTCCGAGGGACCTCTGCAGCGCTTCAAGGCTTTGTCCACTGGGATCCGAGAGTGCTCAAAGTTTATGACTCGAGCAGCCTATGACGGCTTTGAGGCGTCGGCCCGGGTAGCTGCGGCCGGCATCGGTGCATGCCGCTAGGCATGGCTACAGTCATCAGATGTGGAGCAATGGGTGCAGGACAAGTTGGTTGATGTCCCTTGCCGAGGTGAAAACCTCTTTGGCAAGCCCTTGACAGAAAAGGCTGCTGAGCTCGAGTCCGAGTACCTGACCCGGACAATACTTTCGAAGAACACTTCTGCCCCTTCTAAGAAGAAGGGCTTGGGTAAGAAGCCCTTTTTCCCAAGAAAAGGTACGGCTTACCGCAACTACCCCACATATCAGGCCTCCTCAGCTCCCCAATAGGGGCAGCAGGCCAAGCAGAAAGCCCCCAAGCCCCAGGCACCGGCTCTGGCCCAGCCTGGAGGGAGTTTTTGACTCCCAGAGCATAGTCCCTCTCTCCAAGGAAGCAAGGCCATGCACAGGAGGAAGGTTGACCCTGTATGCCCACAGGTGGCCAGCCATCACAACAGATACCTGGGTTCTCCAGATAGTCCAAATGGGCTATCAGCTACATCTCACCCAGGCACTTCCCTCTTACTTTTCAGGGGAGCCTCTCAGAACCCCTCTTCACAGGGGCCTCCTCTTAAAGGAGTTAGCAGGTCTTCTCGATGATCAGGTGGTAGAACCGGTGCCCCACCACCTGCAGGGAAAGGGCTTCTACTCCAGGTATTTCCTGATACCAAAGAGAACTGGAGGCCTAAGACCCATCCTCGACATGTGCAACTTAACCAAGTTCCTTGTGAGGGAAAAGTTCAAGATGCTTTCCCTTGGAATATTGCTGCCTTATCTCCGCCAGGAAGACTGGCTATGCTCTTTAGACCTAAAGGATGCTTACACACACATCCTAATTCATCCAGACCACAGACAATATCTGCGATTTGTGGTGGGAGGAAACCATTTTCAGTACAAGGTGCTCCCATTTGGCCTTGCCTCCGCACCCAGGGTGTTCACAAAGTGCCTAGCGGTGGTGGCAGCCTTCCTAAGAAACCAGGGGGTATTTGTCTTCCCCTATTTGGACGACTGGCTCATCAGAGCACAGTCAACCCTGGAAGCCCACCAGGCCACATCTCGCACTATCCAGTTGCTACAACACTTAGGGTTTGTGATCAATTACACAAAGTCTACTCTGGTTCCCTCTCAAGGACTGGAGTTCATAGGAGCAAGACTGGACACTCCTTCAAGCAAGGGCTTATCTACCAGAAGACAGATCAGAGACTTCGGGCCCTAGTGCAACAAGTCAATCGCTGATGTCGTATCTCGGCAAGACACTTTCTGCGCCTCCTGGGTCACATGGCCTCCACGGTACATGTGACACCCAATGCCCAACTGCACATGTGAACAGTTCAGTGGTGCCTCAGGGACCAGTGGACACAGGCTACAGGCCATCTCAGAGACAGCATCAAGGTATCCAAACGACTGGTGCAGTCGTTGACATGGTGGCTTCAACCATGCAGCCTACTGGAGGGAGTACCTTTCCAGCCTCCTCCGCATACAAGAGTGCTGACTACAGATGCATCCTTACTGGGCTAGGGAGCCCATTGCCAGGAAGTGTGCACTAAGGGTGTGTGGTCTCCACAGGAGAGCATACAACAGATCAATCTCTTGGAGCTTCGAGCTATTCGCCTAGCTCTACGGACCTTCTGTCAAACCCTGGCTCATCAGCCTGTCTTAATTCAGACAGACAACCAAGTGGCTATGATCTATGTGAACAAGCAAGGGGGCACAGGGTCTCATATTCTTTGTCAAGAGACCCTGGATCTATGCTCTTTTGCAGTCAACCAGGGTATGCACCTCAAGGCAGTTTACTTGCCAAGCCAGGAGAACTTCTTAGCCGACAAACTGAGCAGAATTCTCCAGCTGCATGAGTGGCAACTGGATCCCAACATAGCCCAGCAGCTGTTCCAGTGCTGGGGGCATCCATCCATAGACCTTTTTGTGAGCCCTCAGAACTACCAGTTACCCTGTTTCTGCTCCAGACAGCCGCACCCATGCAGGGTGGCTGCAGATGCTTTCCTAATATCATGGTCTGTGGGCCTCCTGTATGCGTTTCTTCCCACGCCCCTGGTGTCCTGAACTCTGTTCAAGATCCTTGAGGACAAAGCCTCGGTCATCCTGGTGGCTCCCAGGTGGCCAAGACAGCCATGGTTTCTGCTGCTGCTTCAACTGGCGGCAGAGGCTCCAATTCCTCTGGAATTACACCCCAACCTCCTGTCTCAGGAGGGGGGCTCTCTCCTGCATCCCAACCTCAGGTCTCTCAACCTGATGGCATGGCTGCTGAAAGGGTAGTCCTCGCACCACTTCTCCTCCCTAAAAATGTAGAGGATGTACTGCTAGCCTCAAGAAGGCAATTGACTAGGAAAACCTATGCGTTTAAGTGGCATAGGTTTGAGGTGTGGTGTGGTGTGATAAGCAGAGCGAAAACCCTTTCTCCTGCCCAGTGTCAGTGGTGTTGCAGTACCTGCTTCACCTCTCAGATTTAGGTCTTAAATCAAACTCTGTTTGGGTCCACCTTAGTGCCTTATCATCACACCACTCTCCAGTGAAAGGACATCCTCTTTCTTCACACCCTTTGGTGTCTAGGTTCCTGAGAGGTTTACTTCTGCTGAAGCCCCCGGTTTGCCCCCCGGCGACTGAATGGGATCTGAATGTGGTCTTAGAGCAGCTTACTCACCCACCTTTTGAGCCGATGGCTACCTGCCATCTCCGCTTCCTCTCTTGGAAAGTGCTTTTCCTGGTGGCACTCACATCGGCCAGACGAGTGAGTGAGCTGCAGGCTTTAGTTTCCGATAGACCGTACATACAGTTCTATAGGAACAAGGTGATGCTTCGCACTCACCCTAAGTTCCTTCCGAAAGTGGTCTCTTCGTGCCACCTCAACCAAGAGGTGGTACTTCTGACCTTCTTTCCCAGGCCGCATGCCAGCCGGGCAGAAGCAGTTCTGCACACCCTGGACTGTAAGAAAGCTTTGGCCTTCTACATGGAGCATACGCGGGGACATCGAAGGGCTTCTCAGCTCTTCTTCTCTTATGACCCCAGTAAGCTGGGGATGCCTGTCTCCAAGCATACGTTGTCCACTTGGGTGGTGGACTGTATCGCCTGGGCATACAGGGCGGCCGATTTCCCATTGCAGGGTCGAGTCACGGCCCACCGGGTCAGGGCTAAGGCGGCATCAGTGGCTCACTTCTGCTCTGTTCCGCTGGCAGACATCTGCCGGGCCACCACCTGGTCTTCAAGCCAGACCTTTGCGGCCTATTACTGCTTGGATAGAGAGTCCCAACGGGACAGTGCTTTCGGCCAGGCGGCACTCCGTAACCTGTTCGAGGTTTAGGCAACTCCTACCCTCCAACCCTTTGGTGTCAGGCTACCGAAGCGTTATGTTCTCAGTTGAACTCTTATCATGGCTGCTGGGGCTCTTCTAGAGGAAGCCTATTTTTAGTTATGGGTTCTCGGTAGCCTCTAGCTAGGGAGACCCATATGTGAGGACTAACTTCCTGCTTGTTCCTGGAGAAAGCATAATTACTCACCTGTAACAGGTGTTCTCCAGGGACAGCAGGAATCAGTCCTCATGAGTCTTCCTCCTCCCCTGGAGTTGCAGTTCTACTATTAATTTTTATCCTTTTGCCGTCTTTTTAGCTATGTCATTTGACTGAGCAAGATGGCACCCTTGGGCGGGAAGGGGCATTAGAAAGCTGGGGATTTGCTCTGCATGAGGGCTCCGTTGGCGCCGATGTCACCCATATGTGAGGACTGATTCCTGCTGTCCCTGGAGAACACCTGTTACAGGTGAGTAACTACGCTTTCTTGATTCATCAAAGGCTGATCCAGTTTCTTCAGCATTAGAAGCATCGGATCTGAAGGTCCCTTGAGCTGCACTGGACAATGGGGATGCTTCGCTATTATGGAGATCTCAATCTCCCTCTACATCGAATGTCATCAGGACCCATCAGGATTAGATATAGGCTGATATTTGTCTAAAGAAGGTGAAGAGTTCTTCCTCTTTGGTACTCATATCAAAGGATAATGATGTCATGTATGAAGAGGAACTTCGTAAACATAAAAAAGTTTTTTTCGTTCACTGTCACCAATAACTGGATTAGAATGTCCGATCACCAGTGTTCAAAAACAAAAAATATATACTTCAAACTTTTTTCTGAGGTCTCAGTACTACATTGGCAAGGTCTCATAGACTTCCGTCATAGTGAGGCCAATTGCCTAATCACATCAGCGACCTCAAGATAATACCAACAGTTCCCTGTTCCTCAGCGAAGTGCTCTATGAGACAAAACTCTTCTAAATACTTTGATCTTAGCATAAAGACAAGCAAAAAATTAGTTGCACTTCCCACTGGTCAGGGGTCCTGTTCTCTCTTAGCGTTTGTTTAGATCCCAACGTCAAATCCCCGGCACCGCTTAGACGTTTCACTAGGTTGTTTCCTCAGGGGATCATAACTTTATCTACAAATAAAAATAAAAAGCAAACGCAATCACTTTCCAATCCCACTTACTTCCCCTTAAACTACTCTACAAAAATAATTCTCATTTATCAAAGATAAAAGATAAAATCCTACCAAATGATGCTGCCCACGTTTTCTCTCTCGGCAATGACAGACTACTCCCGATGTACAAGGGGAATTCAAACGGTTCCACAAAAAACGCTGCACATGTCCGGTAAGCTCACCCCCCTCCATTTTTAAAGGCCACTTAAAACATCCATAGAGATGACTCATCCGCCAGTTTAAAGGCATACCTCCCCTTCAAATATTCTCCAATATTACACAAGTCCTCCTCCACCATGGAACCTGCTGGCCCTCAATAGCCTTAGGGGCTGATACATATTTAGTGTACTCTGAACACCACTCCAAACTCGACATTTTCTCCCCAAAGGGACCTTCCCTATACTTATTCACAGAGTTTATCTCCACAGAACCTTCAATTCCCAGGTACCATTCTCCAAGGTGAACAGATAAATAAATAGCCACATCTCTTCATATTCATACACATGCCGCCCACTCTACAACGTTATTTAAACCCTTAGGCACCACAGTGTCAAGTGTGTAAATCAAGCGCTGCTCCTGTAACACCATTGTCTGATCCAATGTCTTCCCCGCGCGACCCTGCGAAATCTGTATCAAGCACAGACATCTAAGTTGTTCAAAAACATGGTTTTTTTGTAAGCAATGTGCTACCAGGGGAGCTTCAAGCACCTTGCAATGTAAACGACTTCGGTGTTCCCTCATCCGTACGCGGAACGGTCTAATAGTCTTCCCCACATAGCAGAGTCCACAAGGGCAAACTATCGCGTACACTACATTTCGGGATTCACATGTGGTCTTTTGTCTCAGTGTAAAAACCGTCCCATGGTATTCGAATGACGACGTTGCAATCGTTAAATCACAGATGTCACAACCTTCACACGGCTTATGGCCCCCTGACTGGCTAAGTGTCATTCCCTCGCTTGGTGTGGGTAGAACCGCCGGGCTCACCCATTCTTTTAGGTTCCGGTGCCTTTGCCAAACGCACCGAACATGTTTATCTTGAAGCCCCGGTACTAATTTAAGTACATTAGCGTGTCTTCTAAAATATTTTCTGAATCCCTGTGCTCAAGGGGGAATACTTTGAGATAAAATTAACGCTCGTGTCATCAGACTCCGTATTTACACAAGGAGGCTTCGTCTTTAACAAAGCCGCTCTGTGGTTAAACAAAGCCCGGGAATACGCCCGCTTAAGGAGCGGTTCTGGATACCCCCTCTGCCTAAAATCACGGATCAGCTGTTTAGATCTACTCTTATATTCCGCCTTACTTGAGCAGTTCCGTCTGAACCGCAAGAATTGAGAGAAGGGCAATCCTTCCTTAAGGCGTCGTGGATGCATGCTGTCAAAACGTAAAAACGTAACCCTATCAGTGGGCTTTCTATGAACGGTGGTTTCCCAGGCTGTGGTCCCCCGAGTAACACGGACGTCAAGATATGTGAGTGTATGACTGTGGTATGTGTGAGTGAATTTAATTTACTATCACAAGTATCCAACCAAGCAAAAAAAGACATAAGGGAGTCCTCTGTTCCTTTCCAGATCAAAAAGTCATCATCAATAAATCGTTTCCATACAACAATTTGGGGAGAGTACTGTGAAGGAATCACCCACCGTTGTTCAAATAGCCCCATATAAAAGTTAGCTATACTAGGGGCGCATGTAGCGCCCATGGCTACCCCGATATTTTGTTGGTATAGGACCCCCTCAAAAATAAAATAATTATGGCTGATAGCCAAACGTACTAAACTAAGGAGAAAAGTCCTTAAGGCTACTGAAACATCCCCACGTTGCCCTAACACTGTTCCACTACTTGTACTGCTGCTGCTTGAGGGATATTAGTATAAAGGGAAACTACGTCCAGCGTAGCCAATATAATATCTTGTTGATCACACAGATCCGAAACCTCATATAGAACATTAAGAAAATGAGTGGTGTCCTTCAAGTAAGAAGGGATTGTAACTAGCATAGGGCGTAAGTAGGAATCCACAAATGTGGACAGTGGTTCCAACACACTCCCACGGGTGGAAACAATAGGCCTTCCCGGAGGCTTTGTAAGGTTCTTGTGAATTTTTGGAACAAGGTAGAATTTGGCCGTGGTAGGGGCCTTAACATTCAAATAATGAAATTCTTGTTTAGTTATTAACTTTTTTGTCAATGCATCCATAGTAAGCTGATGGATTTCCCTCTGTAATTCTTGTACAGGATCAAAATCTAAAACTGTATAAACATGAGCATCTTGCAATTGCGACATGGCTTCAGCTATATAGTTTTCCCTAGCTAGGATCACTATGGCCCCTCCCTTATCGGCCTTCCGAATAGTTATATCAGTACGAGAATGTAATTCAGACAAAGCCTGGCGTTCTAATTGTGTTAGAACTGTACTACGTAATTTCTGGGTCTTTTCAAGTTGATTAATATCTGTCAGAACCAGTTTCTTGAATACCTCCAACGCTGGATGACTTGAGCCCGGAGGGGACCAGGACGATCGGATAGGTAAACGTACTCGACCAAAACTCAATTCTTCTGTGGGTTCTTCCATGACTACTGGTGCCAATGACATTGATTGAGGTTGTATCGGTTGTGCTATTGCTTGTGCAAAATAATTTTTCAAATTCAGCTTTCTCAATAAAGCTTCAAAGTCCAATCTAAACTGGAACGAATCAAAGTAAATATTGGGCACATAGGACAGACCCTTATTCAACAAAGATAATGCTGTCTGAGAAACATCACAGCCAGAAATATTTACTACTAAGGAATGTCCTGCAGACTCAGTCTGTATGAAGAGGAGGCAAAGGGGCTTTGTTAGAGCATAATGCTGGGAACACTTAAGATACTGGCAACCACCATATCTACCAAGCATACTTTAAGAAAGGAACATAAACCTCTTCAGTGTCAATTGGAGTGAATCATACTTAAAGGGAGGTCTTAGAACCCGTTCGTACCTGCTGCCATCTGTCTGTTAGATATGATTTGCACCAGCTCCAGGCTGAACCATGGATTCCCTTCTCCTGGAGACGTATCAGGAGTTGTTCATGGTTGACGGAGTCGAATGCAGCGGCAATTTCCAAGAAGATAAGGGCATATCCTCATCTGATGTTGTCAATCCCTGTGGTTAAGGTGTTGAGAAGCATGGTGAGTAGCGTCTCGACGCCATGCGATTCTCTGAAGCCATGCTGGCATGGGTCGAGGGGGGCAGTGGAATCAATGTGGTCCTGGATTTGACATTGGACGACCTTCTCAATTATCTTGGCTAGCAGCGGGATGCTTGAGATTGGTCAATTGGATTCTACCTTCTGTGGGTTCAGTTTGTTGTTTTTTAGAAGGGGCCAAATTGACATCTGTTCGAGGCATGATGGGAAGTGTCCTGTGGAGAAGGACATGTCCATGATCTTGGCCAGTATTGGGCTGAGTTCCTTGCTCAGTGATCTTATCCAGAATGCTGGGCAGGGGTCATTTGGAGCTGTGGTGGAGCTGATGGCTGCTATGGTGTCCTCGATGCCTCTGTCCGATGGTGGTGTGAGTGAGGTGAGCGGCATTAGTTGGTGTGGGTTGTGACTAGGAGTGGACTTTGTGGTGGCACTGACATTGATGGATTTGGCTTGTAAATAGTCTGCGTATTCCTGAGGGTGTAGTATACTTGGTTAAGGGGCGAAGGTTCTTTTGTCAGGGTCTTCACTATGTTGAAGAGGTCATGAGGTTTGTTTAGAGAGCGATGCAGGAGTTCGGAGTGGTGTTCTTTCATTTTCACTGAGATTGAATCTCGGTGTGCCTTCAGGTGGGAGGTGTAAGCTGCCTGGTCAGCTGGGGACCAGGAGCGTCGCCATCTTCTTTCTAGCTTCCTAAGGAGAAGTAGTGAGGTACGTAGTTCCGTGGAGAACCAGCATGCTGATTTTCTTCTTCTTGGTGGCTTATCTGGGGCAGGTGGCTTGTCTGAGGTAGGTAGGCGTGTAAAGGATCTCAGGCTGTTATTCCATGTGGCTATCATTTCCTCCAGGTTAGGCGACACCAGCTTGAGGTTTGGAAGGACTTCATTGAGGATCACCTCTTTGTCGATGAGTCTAAATTGTCCTGTGGGTGCCAATGAGTTCTCAGTTGCTTTACTGGGCAAGTTGCTATCTTGATGCATGGAATTTGATTAGACTGTGGTCTGACCATGGGATTGGGGTGATGGCTAGGTTGAAGTTGTAGTTCGGGCTTATGTCTGGTCGTGGGATGAAGACGAGGTCTAGTTTATTTCCTTTCCGGTGGGTGGATGCATTGACTATCTGTTCATAGCCCAGTTCGTTGAGTGCTTCAACGAAGGTTTTGGAATGAGTATTTTGAAGAGCTGGTAAGTTAAAGTCTCCAAATACCCAGTTTTGTCTGTGTGTGTTCTTGGGGTTGCAGGCAAGGTCAATTATGGTTGAGAGGTCTTCACGGGACGAGGATGGGGATCTGTAGATTAGGTTGATGGTGCTTAATTGTTGGTTATGGTAATTGTATCCAGGTGTGTTATGCTGTTGGAGCTGAGCAGCTGAAATTGGAGCTCCGTTTTTACTAGGATGAAGGCGCCACATCCTCTGCGGTTAGCTCTGTGGCAGGTGTGGATTGAAAAGTTGGGGGGGATGAGTTGTTTGATAAGGACTGAATCTGAGTCAGCGAGCCACCATTCTGTGACTAGCTCAAGGTGTGTTATAAGGTTGGTGATGGCTGGCCATTTCTTGTGGATTGACCATGCATTTATGAGGGCACACTTCAGGTTACGTGGGTTTTGGGGCTGCGCCACTTTGGACTTTGCAGGGTGTTGCAGCGGTATGTAGATTAAGTGTGGGTGAGGGTCTTGATAGGATTCTGTTGGTGTACGGTGTGTGCTGCCGTAATATCTCCTTCCTTGGCTTTGTAGGATTGGAATAGGGTTGTGGTTGGAGGCAGAAGCGAGAGAGCCATAGAGTGCATTGCTGAGGAGGTACAAACTGGTGAGGGTTAGGATGGATATGGCCTGGTTGAGCTGTGGGGGCAGTGATTCCTATGTGTGGCAATGAATACTTTGTACAGCAATGGCTAGCAATGAATACTTTGTACAGCAATGGCTAGCTTGATCAATAGTAGCTAACTTGTACAGCAATGAATACTTTGTACATCAATGAAAACGTAGTAAAGCAGCAATGAATACTTGTAAAGCAATGGCTAGCTTGATCAATAGTGGCTAACTTGTACAGCAATGAATACTTTGTACGTCAATGAAAACTTTGTAAAGCAGAGACTAATCTGTATAGCAGAGACTAATTAGTGCAGCAGTGTCTATATAGAACAGTAATGACTTTTTTGTGTAACAGTGATTACTATGCATAAACTTGATTATTTTATACAGTATTAGTGGTCAGTAGCTCGTTCAAAGGCCTATGCAGATGGATTTTTACCCGGGTATTACATGCGAGCTAGTGCCAGTCTTCTTTGACTATTATCTTATATCTCGGTCAGCATTAGTAGTACATTTTTAACAGGACATTCAGGGTTTTATATAGGGTATTATAGGATCACGTTCTCACAAGTATGTCCGGCAGATAGCATATATGGAAGGGAAGGGCATATATGAAAGGGAAGCTTGTACTTTGGACTTAGGAGGAAGGTTTTTCAAAACTATAGGCTTTCTTCCTATATGGCTTCTTACCAGCTCTTGGGCTAATATATGTGAGACATTTTGTGTAAGAGAAGAATTAAGTTTAGCATCTACTGGATGATTGAAGGAAGACTACAGCATGTTCTTCTGCTCCCCGTAGGACTTATTTTTTTCAGTTATTGGTGTTCTTGTCAAGACATTTCCACAGTGTGCCATTGATGTGTACCCCCTGAGGAAGGCATCTGCCTAAACGCTTAGGTTTTTTTTTTATCCAATAAAGCACCTGTGATCTCCATATGCCACTTGCTCTTTGTGTTCTTTTGCTTCTTTCACAGTTTAGGGATGCGGGATTGCGTGGCTCTGTCTACCGTTGGTTCTACTCTTATCTCTCTTCCTGCACCTTCTCTGTGGCCTCCTCACTTGGCTCGCACTCTCTTGGATCCTGTCCCTCTCCCCTGTGGTGTCCCCCAAGGGTCTGTTCTAGCTCCCCTCCTTTTTAACCTCTTTCTTTCCCCACTGGCCCTATTAATCCAGCAACTCGGTCTGTCCGCATTTCATTATGCAGATGATATTGTTATTCTCCATCATACCAACCCTTTCCATCTTGATCTCGGGCCCCTCAATTCTTGTTTTTCCCTGGTGGCGGAATGGCTCTCCACAAATTGTCTTCACTTAAATATGGCTAAGACATCCTACACTTCGTTCACTTTTGGGAGCCCCTGTCCTTCAGCTGCCCCTGTCTTTGGGAACACCTCCATCCCTATGGTCGCTTCCTTTCAATATCTGAGGGTTATCCTTGATTCCAACCTAAGCTTTAGAGACCACATCTCCCAACTTGCTAAGAAATCGTACTTTTATCTTCGACAAATACGTGCCATCAGTCCCTTCCTCTCTCCTGCTGCTTTAACCAGTTACACTGTCTACTGTTGTCTCCCGCCTCGATTTCTGTAATTCCGCCCTTGCTGGTATCACACACACTCAACTGCATCATCTACAATTGATCCAGAACAATGCAGCCAGAATTCTAACTCACTCGTCGCGCAGAGATCATGTCACCCCCCTACTAATCCACTTACACTGACTCCCAATTGAATACCATATTCGCTATAAGATTCTCACCTTGGTACATCACGTTCTCTACACTCACACGCCACAATATCTTGTTGACCTCATGCACTTCCACGTCCCCACACGTAATCTTCGCTCACTCCATATAAGTCGTCTCTGCCTTCCACCACCATCACGTGCACACCTGCAATCAGCGCACAACTCAGCTTTCTTTTTCCTTGGTCCTGCTCTCTGGAACTCCCTGACCACGTTCCTCCATCTGGAACAGACCTACACAACATTCAAAGCTTCCCTGAAAACACACCTTTTTACTTTGGCATGCAATCTCTCAGACCCACCTCCATGACCTGATGTCTTATTTATGTTTGTTAATCTCTTCTCTTTGTCCTGTCTGCATTGCTTGATATTTTTCTTTCCTGTTGAGAATTGTAATTCTGTTTCCGTTTCTAAGGGCCTAGTGCCTATTCTGTTTGTTGCTTTTATTTTGTAAACTGCTCTGATGTTATAAAGGGTGGTATATCAAGAACCAATAAACATAAACATATGTACTGTGAAGGTGTCTGCTCTCCTTGTGTCTCTAGGGAAATATAGTCAGAATCCCAGTTTCTATTCCGGACAATCTGCCAATCAGGGAGGCTAAGGTTTTCTGTAATCCGCTGGCCTAGTATAACCTTCAAAACCTGAGTTCTCAAGATTATATAAGATGGATACAGACTGTATGTATTCAAAACCCTACCAGATCGTCCATGAAGAGTATCTTGGTCAAGCTCTCAGCATCAGAAAATATTTATCAAGGAACTCTCTCCTCCCTTTCTTAGACCAATGCAGTTGAACCTGCTTCACAAGGGGAAAGAGAATGGGAATATTATTCAAATATTTCCTTCTCACCTAAATGCCTTGAACAAATATCTGATTCAAAAAACTGTTGAAGATCTCCCTGGGCACTTTAGTTCCCTTTTTTTTCTAAGGGGAATTGGTCATGTTTTCTGGACTTAAAGAAAGCTTATATCTACATACAGGTACATCCCAGTCACAGGAAGTTATTTCAGATTTGTAATAGGCTGGAAAAAAACATTACCAGTATCATGTCTTGCTGTTTGGCCTAGTATTAGCTGTGGTGGCAGTGCACCTACACAAACTGGGAGTGTGTGCATTTCCCTGTCTGGACAATTGACTGGTCAAGTGATTATCTTATGAAGGAGCTAGTGATCAATTAGGGAAATCATACAGATGCTAAAGTCACCAGGATTCATCATCAATTACCCAGTTAGAATTCATAGGACCTATGCTAAATGGAATCAGGCAAAATCTTCCTTCTACCAGAAAGGATAACCGTCTTTGTGTCTATAGTGCAAGAGACAGCAGCAAGTCAGCAGACATCAGCATAGAGCATGTTGAGACTGCTGGTCCACATGGCAGCAACAACGCATATAATGCCCTTGACGCATTTCAAAAATAAGACAGGCAGGCCCAATGGACATTAAGCTCACAGTGAACTCAGGTCACATATAGCTTTATGATACATATTCCTAATCACCAAACTATTCAGGGACTCCCTTTTCCTTGCGGTTGAAAAATTATCACACAAAGCTTCTCATGAGATCAATTAACAAGCCAAAAGACCTATTTGCTATAGTAAAATCTCTCACATCTCAGCCAAACTCCCCTTCTGCATCACCCGACATCTCACCACAAACACTTACAGACTTTTGTATGTCTAAAATAAACCCCACAGTACATCCCATCAATCTATTGCCCAATAGCACATTATCGCCTTCTGAACCCTGGGAAAAGTTCCATCCAATATATCTAGAGTCCCTTAAAAAGACAATTACAAATATGAACACCACAACATCAAAAGCAGATCCATGTCCAGTTAAATGGATCAAAGATACAATTACTGAAAGTCCCTATCATACTTGAAATTGTCAACAAATCACTTTCTCAAGGTTTCATGCCTCTTGAGCTTAAAAAAGCTATCATACGCCCAGATCTAAAAAATAAAGCCCTTGACAAAACTTGTCCATCTTCCTACAGACCCATCTCTAGTCTACCCTTCCTTGCTAAAATAATTGAAAAAAACATCTACATGCAATTGAAAGACCACATTGACCTCCATGCTCTGATGATAACCAATTTGGGTTCAGATCCTACCACAGTGTCGAGACACTGATGCTAGTACTATACAATAAGATCATTAAGGGAATCGATAACAATAATCAAGCCTACATTTTAATTTTCCTCGACATAGCTGCAGCATTTGATTCTGTCATCTACTCACTCCTGATACAAAAGTGCGGTATATAAATGATTGTTAAATAAATAAATAAATTAATTAATAAATTAAGATAACTAGGTCTATGCAACACAGCACTAAAATGGTTTATATCCTATCTCTCCGAAAGATTCCAAAAGGTCAGCATAGGACACACGTTCTCTAACACTTATTCTCAAACAATTGGCCTACCTCAAGGATAAAATCTAGCACACTGCACCTTTCAGCACTCTTCTTAAACCTCCACTGCATGCTTCTGAACACACAATATTATCGATTGTTTGATGTGCTAAACCACTTTAATTTTAATGATAAAGCAGTATACCAAATTCGTCTAAATAAATAAATAAGGATCTGCGTTTTCAGCACTCTTATTTAATATATATATATACAACCAGTCTGTCAAATCATAAAAAATTCAAGCTTGATTATGCTATCTATGCAGATGACATAATGCTGTTCATGCCATTCAACATTACCACACCCCACTTTGACTCTATAACATCCTGTTTTAATGAAATCACAATCTGGCTTAAGAACTTTGGTTTAAACATTAACTACAATAAAACTGAGGTTCTTATAATCACTAGGAACCAAACCTGCAATCCACCACAAAGCATATCAATTGACATTGTACTAGTAGTCAAGGATGAGGTAAAATACCTAGTGTGACACAGTAGATAATACAGAGCACATGGAGGTTAGTGAAATTGAGAAACTTACCTCAGATTTGGCCGAACAGGAAAGCTCAGTACAGGGAGAAACAGCTGAGCAGCAAATGCCTCCAGCACAAGTAAAGCCAAAAGACATTGGAAGGAATTTTCCCTGTAATAGTTGTGACGCAGGAAGAAACAGAAAGGCTCATCAGGAGCACCTGTGCCCAAAGTCTTACGTAACATGCAGAGAAGGGAAGCATATAAATTCCTGGTTAGAACCAGGAAGGGGCAGTTCAGGAAGGAGTCTGGGAGGAGGAAGTCCTGGAGAGGGCAGACCGGGAGAAGGCAGCAACTCTGGAGGACTGAGCAAACAGCCAATGAGCACAGGTCAGGCTGAAGGAAGTTTGCCGGTAGAAGGAAATTCTAAGCGTGACTTCAGAGCAAGGAACAGCTGGAGAGGTAACCAGAAACTTGCTAGCTCGGAGGGAGGCTGGAGAGCCCGGGAGAAAGTCCTCACCAACCCAGAAGCAAAAGCCAAGAACAAGGTAGAAAGGTGGGAACCTTGTTTTTCCAAAGAAGGGGTTAAAAGCTCTATATGTTTTAAAGGGCATGGCCCTGGACATAACCATAAAGCTGAAAGATATCCAGTGTTCTCACTAGGTGAGAAGGGACAGAAAAACCGGCAAGAAGCCATTCGTATACCAGGCATTCATAGCCTGGGGCTTAAAGAACACTTTGTAGGAAAAGGTATTCGTGTGCCACAGGAAAGTGTGTCAGAAGCCAGCACATGTAATGAGTGTGACTCTGGTAGTATCGGGAATGAACCTGAAGTAATGCAATGGGAAAATAACAGTTATTCTTCAGACCCAATTCCCATGGACTGTACGCTATGTTTTTCGGATGACATCATTTCTTTGTGTTAACCTTGAAGAAAATAACCTTGTGACATTAATAAAGGAAAAGAAGATATTTTTTCTCTGTAACCGTCTTTTGTTTGATGCTGTTGTGTTTGCATTCCTAAGAATATCTGTTTCGGGAAAGGGAATAAAGCCCTGATTTATTTACTTTACCACTCGACTGAGAGACTCTGTTTTAATAGCAAAGCAGATTTAAACTTAAAAACCTAGTTAGCCGCCTAAATAGGGTTCACCGGGGCTCTATCACACGGGTCCCATCACACTAGGTGTAACAATAAATAAACACCTCTATTTCCAGTCTCACATTAAAAATGTAACAAAAACTATACTCAACAAGATCAGACTTCTACACCACCTAAAACCTCTTCTACAGCTCTCTGACTTTAGAACTATAATGCAAGCAATGATAATACCACATATAGACTACTGCAATAGTCTGCTTCATGGGCTACCTAAAATAACACTACACCCACTTTTAATGGCACACCATACAGCTGCACGAATTCTTCACAACTCATGCTGGATTGATCATATAACTCCAATCTTACATGACTTGCATTGGCTACCCATTCAAAGCCGTATAAAATACACATTATTGATTACTACCTTCAAAATTATTAGAAAGATTGCCCCTCCCAACCTTCTCACAATTAATCAAAGTTGTACTCAATGATCGGCAAAGAAGAGGGCAGATGACCAACACTCTCACTATCCCACCTGATTTCCGTAAGACTAAACCATGCACAAGCAGCAGAGCATTTGAATATATATCCCCCAATGCTTTGGAACTCATTACCATCTAGCCCCCGAAACAATATTCTCGTTCCACTCACACCTCAAAACTCACCTCTTCATTGAACATTTTGGTCAGAATGAAACTGCAAATTATACAGACCCTACTTAAATAAATAATCCCCCCTATATAGAAACATAGAAACATGATGACAGAAAAAGACCACATGGCCTATCTAGTCTGTCCTTCCATAACAACAACTACAACAGTCCACTTTTTACCTTTAGAGATCCTCTGTGTTGGTCCCATGCCTTTTTGAATTCAGTCACTGTCCTCATCTCTACCACCTCCACTGGGAGACTATTCCATGGATCCACTACTCTTTCCGTAAAGAAATATTTCCGCATATCACTCCTGAATCTATCTCCCTTCACTCTCATCCCATGTCCCCTCATAGCAGAACTTGCTTTCAATTGAAAGAGGCTCTCTCCCTGAACATTTATGCCACGGAGGTATTTAAACATCTCAATCATATCACCTCTATCCCGCCTTTCCTCTAAGGTGTTCATATTAAGATCCTTAAGTCTGTCCTCATATGCTTTATAATGAAGCCCATTAATCATTTTAGTAGCAACCCTCTGC
Organism: Ichthyophis bannanicus; assembly: GCA_033557465.1. Classification (NCBI taxonomy): domain Eukaryota; kingdom Metazoa; phylum Chordata; class Amphibia; order Gymnophiona; family Ichthyophiidae; genus Ichthyophis; species Ichthyophis bannanicus. The sequence goes on from CM066032.1 coordinate 343,073,638, forward strand.
ACCGACTCCATCCTGTTCACATCCTTTTGAAGGTGCGGTCTCCAGAATTGCACACCATACTCCAAATGAGGTCGCACCAAATACTTATACAGAGGCATTATCACCTCCTTTTTTCTGCTAGTCATTCCTCTCCGTATGCACCCAAGCATCCTTCTAGCTTTTGCCGTCGCCTTTTCTACCTGTTTAGCTACTTTAAGATCATCAGACACAACCACGCCTAGGTCCCGCTCTTCTTTAGTGGACAAAAGTACTTCACCTCCTATACTGTATTGCTCCCTTGGATTGCTGCAGCCCAAATGCATGACCTTACATTTTTTAACATTAAATCCCAGCTGCCAAATTCTAGACCATTCTTCAAGCTTAGCTAGATCCCTCCTCATGTTATCTACACCTTCCTGGGTGTCTACTCTATTGCAGACTTTGGTATCATCTGCAAAGAGGCAAACCTTACTCGACAGCCCTTCCGCTATATCACTAACAAAGATGTTAAAAAGAATCGGACCAAGGACAGATCCCTGGGGCACACCACTGGTAACATCCTTCTCCTCAAAGTGAGCGCCATTTACTTGTACTCTTTGTCGCCTCCCACCCAACCAATTTCTAACCCAAGCAGTAACTTTAGGGTCCATCCCTAGGGTGCTCAGTTTGTTTATAAGTCGCCTGTGAGGAACAGTGTCAAAGGCTTTACTGAAATCTAAATACACCACATCTAGAGCTCTCCCTCGGTACAACTCCCTGGTCACCTAGTCAAAGAAATCAATCAGATTTGTCTGACAAGACCTGCCTCTGGTGAATCCATGCTGCCTCGGATCCTGTAATCCGCTGGACTCCAGAAACCTCACTATTTTCTCTTTCAGCAGCGTTTCCAATAATTTACTCACCACCGAAGTTAAACTAACCGGCCTGTAGTTTTCAACCACATCCTAACTTCCGCTTTTGTGTAAAGGCATCACATGAGCCTCTCTCCAGTTCTTTGGCACCACTCCTGACTCCGAGGCATTGAAAAGGTCAGTCAGTGGAGTTGCTAGAACGTCCCCAAGTTCCCTCAGTATTCTAGGGTGTATCCCATCCGGTCCCATCGCTTTGTCTACTTTAAGTTGAGCTAGTTTCTCACGAACACAGTCTTCTGAAAATTGTTCAAGATGTCCCTCGCTTCTGTTCTTATTTGTGGGTGTTTTCTGAGGTCCTGCTCCTGGTTCTTCATCTGTGAACACAGAACAAAAATATTTGTTAAGCAATTCCGCTTTATCCTTATCAGCTTCTACATATTCCCCCCCGCCTGCACCCTTGAGTCTGACAATACCACTTTTGCCCTTCCTCTTCTCACTAACATATCTGAAAAATGTCTTATCCTCCCATTTTATTGCATTGGCTATTTCCTCCTCCTTTTGATGCTAACCAACCTTTACCTAACCTAACCACCTTTTAACATTAGCAACAGTCCTTTTTCACACTCCTTTCAACCTTCCCTATATTTAGATGACATGCTATTATCAGAATTCTAAATAATTTGTAAATAAGTTATTTTTGGAATTATGTAAACTTTGCATTTTCCAGCACCGGTTATATTGTTGAAATGTTTTAATGTAATTGTTTTAATTGTAAACCGTTTTGATTCCCTGATATAGCAGTATAAAAAAACTCACAAATAAATAAATAAATAGAATCCAGCAAAAGGAATCCTCCATTTCAAATTTTCCTAAGCAGGAATGCATCCAAGGTGGACTGGAGTGCTCGTATAAATGGGCTTCACACTCAAGGGCCTTTGGTCTGATCAGGAAAACTACACAAAATATATTTCTTTGAGCTAAACAGGTAGAAAAGACAATGGCAAAAGCTAGAAGAATGCTTGGGTGCATAGGGAGAGGAATAGCCAGCAGAAAAAAGGAGGTGATAGTGCCTCTTATAAGTCTTTGGTGCGACCTCATATGGAATATTGTGTGCAATTCTGGAGGCCACACCTTCAAAAGGATATAAACAGGATGGAGTCGGTGCAAAGAGTGGCTACTAAAATGGTCAGTGGCCTTCGTTATAAACCATATGGAGACAGACTTAAAAATCGTAATATGTATACATTAGAAGAAAGGCGGGATAGAGGACATATGTTAGAGACGTTTAAAGACCTCCATGTCATAAATGCACAAGAGGAGAGCCTCTTTTGATTGAAAGTAAGCTCTGCAATGAGGGGGCATAGGACGAGGGTGAAAGGGGATAGACTCAGGAGTAATATGTGGAAATACAGTATTTCTTTATGGAAAGAGTGTTAAGAACATCAAAACATAATAACATAAGATATGCCATACTGGGTCAGACCAAGGTCCATCAAGCTCAGTATCTTGTTTACAACAGTGGCCAATCTAGGTCACAAGTACCTAGCCGTTTCCCCAGAAGACACAGGTTCCACAATGCTTGTATTGGGATAAGCAGTGGATTTCCCGGGCCCCCTTTAATAATGATTTATGGACCTTTCCTCCAGGAACTTGTCCAAACCTTTTTTAAATCCAGCTACACTAACAGCTTTTACTATATCCTCCAGGAACAAATTCCAGAGTTTGATTACGCATTGAGTGAAAAAATATTTTCTCAGTCTTATATGGGTTACACTGCAGCTTCATTGCATGCCCCTAGTCTTTCTACATTTTAAAGGTGTGTTTCAATTAGCTTAAAAGCCCAGGTGTTTCCATTAGGAGAGAGCACTCAAGAGAGGGTAGCTTGGGAGAGCTACCAAGCCAGAAAGCTGACAGGTGTTCTACCCTGACAAGGAGGAGGAACAGCAATGGAAGCCCAGTCCTGTGAAGATGAGGAGAACCCTGAACCCATGGAGGTACAAGAGACAGAACACTAAAAGCTCTAGCCCTGGGGCAGGTTCCACTAAGGAGTAAGTGAACCTGAAGGGAGGAAGGGTGGGGCAGCTGCACACCTTCTAACTATGCAGCTGAGCTTGTGCTGCATTCTATGAAAGACTTTGTATTGAAATGAACTGATTTGAGAAGCAGTAAATAATTGTGTTATAACTTTGTGTTGTGAACTGGGGAGATTGAAGCTAGTGGCCAGTCTCCAGCTCTACTTGCCACATTTCCCTGCTAGGAGTGGGAAAGAAGAAGGGCCACTCCAGGCCTGGAGGTTCAAGAAGCCTAGGGAACTAAACTTGAGGTGAGAGGACCGTGTGCTGCTTAGCCATGGATCTGATGGGACAGCTCTAGGAAGGCCCAGATTGGATCTGCATGCTGCTGCCACCAAGGAGGTTCGTCTTTGGTGCTTCAACGTTTACCGGTTCCACTCCATTCATTAATTTATAGACCTCTATCATATCTCCCCTCAGCCGTCTCTTTTCCAGGTTGAAGAGTCCTAACCTTAACCTCTCCTCATAGAGGTATCCTTCTATCCCCTTTACCATTTTGGTGGCTGTACCTTTTCTAATTCTGCTATATCCTTTTTAAGATATGGTGACCAGAATTGCACACAATATTCAAGGTGCAGTCGCACCATGGAACAATACAGAGACATTATAATATCCTTTGTTTTATTTTCCATTCTTTTCCTTATGATTCCTAGCATTCTATTTGCTTTCATGGCCGCCACTGCACAGTGGGCAGAGGGTTTCAACATATTATCCACAATGACGCCTAAATCTTTTTCTTGGGCAGTGGTTCCTAATGTGGTAACTTGCATCATGTAACCATAGTTTGGGTTGTTCTTTCCTAAGTGCAGAACTTTGCACTCTGCACTTGTCCACATTAAATTTAATCTGCCATTTGAACGTCCATTCTTCCAATTTATCAAGGTCCTCTTGCATTTTTTTCACAATCCTCTTGGGTTTTAACAACTTTCAATAATTTTGTGTCATCTGCAAATTTACTTCACTCATTATTCCCATTTCTAGGTCATTTACGACTATGTTAAAAAGCAGTGGACCCAGCACAGATCCCTATGGTACTCCACTATTCACCTTTCTCCATTGGGAAAATTAGCCATTTAGCCCTACTCTCTGCTTTCTATCTTTTAACCATTTCCTGATCCACAATAGTAGACTGCCTCCTATCCCATGAATTTTTAATTTAACCAAGGGTCTTTCAAGAGAGACCTTGTCAAAGGCTTTCTGAAAATCCAGATACACTACATCGACTGACCCATATTTGTCTACCTGTTTATTCACACTCTCAAAAAAATATAACAGATTAGTAAGACAAGACCTTACCTGGCTAAAGCCATGTTGAGTGTAGTGTCTCCCATTAAATCATGACTATCTACATGTTTAGAAATTTTGTTCTTAATAATGGTTTCTACCATTTTTCCCAGTAGTGACGTCAGGCTTACAGGTCAATAGTTGCCTGGATCGCCCCTGGAACCCTTTTTAAAAATTGGCGTTACATTAGCCATCCTCCAATCCAGTATTACTGATAATTTTAATGATAGTTCACAGATTAGTAATAGTAGGTCTGAAATCTCATATTTCAGTTCTTTCAACACTCTTGGATGCATACCATCCTTTCCAGGTGATTTGCTACTTTTCAATTTATCAAATAGTTGTAATACATCTTCCCGGTTTATCAATATTTTTTTCAATTCTTCTGCTGCATAAGCTTTAAATACCATTTCAGGCATGGTTAACTTCCGTTCATCATCTTCAGTAAAGACTGAAGCAAAGAATTCATTCAGTCTCTGTTATGACCTTATCCCCTCTTAGTACCCCTCTATCATTCAATGGTCCAACTAACTCTCTCACAGGTTTTTTTGCTATGAATGTACTTGAAAAAGTTCTTATTATGCATTATTGCTTCCACAGCTAGCTTTTCTTCAAATTCTCTCTTTGCCTGCCTTATCAATGCCTTGCCAGTGCTTGTGCTGCTTCCAGTTTTTGTCATTTGGCTCCTTTTTCCATTTCCTGAAAGATGCTTTTTTTGGCTACATCAAAACAAACAACCAAAACCCCAAACAAGGCAGACAAAAATAAAAACAAAAAACAAAAGACAAACAACAAGTGAGACAGAAAAACCAGATGAACCAGATGGGATAAATAAATTAGAGGAAAAAAGACCTCAGTAACCCTCCATGCAAATAAGGGAGGAAACGAGTCACTCATGAAGGGAACAAGTCCCGTGAATCATGAGAGGACTCTCTTTACATCAAAGGTCTACAAAAAAACCTCTAGTATCCCACCAGCTGGTATAACTAACAGCAGAGCCAGGCAAGAAAAGACATTCAGCGTTAAAGTTATGCAGCGTTAAAAAAACCAAAACTTATCTGAAGTCAAGATTCAAATGTTCAAATGTCCAGATACCAAACGAGCCCCGACATGAGCCCCGACACCAGATGTTTCGCCTTGCGGCTTCCTCAGGGAGCTTCAACGTGTGGGAAGTACAATTTGAAAAAGGGACGCTGTTGTTTTTGCCTGTTCTGCCATGGTGAAGTGTTTTGTCTTTTTGTTGATTTTTGTAGTGAGACAGTATTCTTCTGCTTTTTTGCAGGTCAGCGTTTTTCAGCCAGCGTCCCTTTTTCAAATTGGTGGGATACTAGAGGTTTTTTTGTAGACCTTTGATGTAAAGAGAGTCCTCTCATGATTCACGGGACTTGTTCCCTTCATGAGTGACTCGTTTCCTCCCTTATTTGCATGGAGGGTTACTGAGGTCTTTTTTCCTCTTATTTATCCCATCTGGTTCATCTGGTTTTTCTGTCTCACTTGTTGTTTGTTTTTTGTTTTTTGCTTTCATTTTTGTCTGCCTTGTTTGGGGTTTTGGTTGTTTGTTTTGTTTTGCTGGCTCCTTGAGGATTTTTTGAATATTGTTTTGGCTACATCAGCATCTCTGACCTCACGTTTAAATGATGCTGGCAGTTTTTTGGACTTCCTTCCACTTTTCTTAAAGCATGGAATACAGCTGGTCTGGGCTTCCAAGATAGCTTTTTTAAACAACACCCATGCTTGATGCAAATCTTTAACCTTTGCAACTGCTTCTTTTAGTTTTTTCCTCATTTTATCATAGTCTTCCTTTTGAAAGTTAAAAGGTAGTACTGTGGATTTCCTTGCCGTCCTTCCTCCATTTATTAAATCATGCAATCATGTTATGATCACTATTGCCAAGTGGCCCCAACACCCTTATCTCTTGCACCAGATCTTCTGTTCCACTAAGGACTAGGTACAAGATGATTTCCCCTCTTGTCTGTTCATAAACCAGCTGCTCCAAGAAGCAATCATTTATTTCATCTAGAAACATTTTCTCCCTAGCATGTCCTGCCGTGACACTGACCCAGTTGATACCGGGGTAATTAAAATCACCCATTATTATTACTGTGCTGTAAATATTGTTAGCTTCCCTGATTTCTTTGAGCATTTCATCCATTTGTTCATTCTGGCCAGGCAGTCGATAGTACACCCCACTGCCCCTGTATATTTTGTTTCCTGCAAATCTTTAATCCTTTGTGACCTATTTAAATTTGGCTTGCTTCTAAGGGAAAGGCTTACCATTTTCCTGGGTAACTCATACAGCCCTTGGTTTGATAGAAGAGGCCTTTTAAATTGCCCCTTTGATTTGTCACTAGAAACAAGTTTATTTCTTCCTACTCAGGACTATTCTTCGTGTATGATACCTGTATATGGGGGGGGAGGGAGAGAGGAGTGGCCTAGTGGTTGGGGCAAGTTACCTCAGGCCATAAGGTCAGTGGTTCAAATCCCACTAAAGGACAGCAACCTTGGGCCAGAAGGACTGGGGTTTCTAGTTCCACAGGTGCTCCTTGTGATCTTGGGCAAGCCACTTAACCCTCCATTGCCCATGTTCCCTGTAAAATAGTTTTCTCCAAGTTATAATGCCCTGTTCAATGTAATTTCAGTTTGTTCAATGTAAATCACCTTGATATCATGAAAGGCAGTATATAAGAAATGTTAAATAAATAAATATGATCTGATTTGATATAGATAAAAAGCTTTCTAGAAACAACTTTATTTCAGTAACTATTTACTCTATTTAACTTTCTATATTTAAGCTATACTCTGATTTGATTGAAATGAAAAGCTCTCTAGAAACAAATTTCAGAGTTTGTTTACTCTTAATTTACTTTCTATGCTAAGCTATACTCTGCTTTGACTTAAATACAAAGCTCTCTGACTCAGCAAAAACACTGAATTCTAAAATATATAGATCTATCAGTTTTAACCCAAAAAATTCCCTTTTTCCCCCAAGATTTAAAATTTATTTTAAAAGATTAATACTCACAGGTGTAGATCTATTTTCTTGTAGCAGTCTCTTTTGGTAGTGTTTCAAGATGGTTGGAACATTCTCCAAGAACAAGCATGAAGTCAGTCCTCACATTTGGGTGACAGTGCCGACGGAGCCCACGCAGAGCATTTCCCCAGCTTTCAAAGAAAGCCTTTACGAATGTGTGGTCCCATTTCCGCCCAAGGGTGCCATCTTGTTCAGTCTCCTTTTTTCCGCGGAGCCCAATGGACATGGTTCTCATCTCTCCCGGAAAAAGCAATTCTTTTCCTTCCAAATTCTTGACTTCGGTCCCTGTATCGCCTCCGCCTCGAGTCGGGCACCTCGGTGCCATTTTCGGCCTTGTGTGGTCCCTTTTTTGTTGAGGTTCTTCCTTGATCGGCATTCGCACCTTTTTTCGGCTGGGGGTCCTTGTCCCCGGCCGGGTGTTCTCCCACCATGACACCTGGTGGGTTTAAAAAGTGTGACCGATGTGGCCAAACCATATCGATTACTGATACTCATGATTGAATTCCTCTGCTGTCTGGGTCTGGACCACGACAGCTCCTCCTGTGACCGGTGCAGGCCATGACACCCAAGACCAACAGGAAACGGTCAGAGTTGCAGGGGAAGCTGTTTCCCAGGTCAGACTCCGCTCCGGTGTCCCCCTCTCCCAGTCTGAAGGAGGGTTCCTCAAGGGAGGTCTAGGTGTCCTCAGAGTCTTCGACCAGATGGTAATTCATAGCATATTTGGTGTTTAGGCAATTCCTGCCCTCCAACCCATTGATGGTCAGCCCCCCGGTCTGTTGGCAACGAGGGATAGCTGGGCATTGCAGAGTATCTGTGTAGGGACTAGTCTTCTGCAACTGGCGGCCTCCCCTGGTGGTCGCCGTTGGTGCTGTCATGGTTCAGGTCCCGGCAGCCTGGAGCTAGGGAGTCCCATATGTGAGGACTGACTTTCTGCTTGTTCCTGGAGAAAGCGTAGTTACTCACCTGTAACAGGTGTTCTCTGGGAACAGCAGGAAGCAGTCCTTACAACCCTCCCTTGGAAGTTGCCTCCTCTATCTGTTTTGTCTTTCGCCTAAGCTATGTTATTTGACTGAAGAAGATGGCACCCTTGGGCAGGAAGGGGACCACACATGCGTGGTAGCATTCCCAAAAGCTTTCTTTGAAAGCTGGGGAAATGCTCTGCGCAGGCTCCGTTGGCACCGACATCACCCATATGTGAGGACTGATTCCTGCTGTTCCAAGAGAACATCTGTTACAGGTGAGCAACTACGCTGTCTCCCAGTGGAGGTAGTAGAGACGAGGACAGTATCTGAATTCAAGAAAGCATGGGAAAACATAGAAGATCTGTAAATGAAAAAAAGGGACTATAGATGTTGATATGGAAGGGCAGACTGGATAGACCATATGGTCTTTTTCTGCTGACGTGTTTCTATGTTTCTCGATGCCTAGATGGATTCTGGCAGGAGTACCAGCAGTTATTACTATTAGAGCACTGCAATTAGTTCAGAATTCAGTTGCCTTGCCAGAGTACTCTTGAAGAAATCCAAGAATGATCGTATTATGCCTTGTTTAAAACTTTTATATTGACTGTGATCAAATAACATAATTGGTTTAAGTTGTTATATTTAGGTTAAAGTAGAGACTGTTGGCCTATGAGATCTAGCCAGCAAACTACTTTAGTATTGCCCTCTGAAAGTTAGTAGACCTCAGATTACACAACAGAGTTTTTAGTTTATTTGCTTAACATTTGTGGAATGATATTCTTTATCTTTATCTTTCTTTATCTTTCTTTATCTTTATCTTTATTGGTAACTTAATATACCGCTCAGGCAAAAATGCGTCAGAGCGGTGTACAATATTCAAAAGTAGCTGCAGGAAGGAAGGAAAGGAACGCCAAATATGTGACAGGAAAGATTTAGGAGAGAGGAGAAAAAGCTAAAGGGAAGGAGAAGTAACAGGAAAAATGGCTACAGAGAAGTCAGTGAGGGGAAGGGAGGGGGGAGGGAGGTGGGGAGAGGTCAAAGGCGAGACAGAAAAGGTAGGTTTTTAAATGGGCCTTAAAGGTTTTCAGGGTAGGTTCCAGGCGGAGGTCCGGGGGAAGCGAATTCCAGAGACGAGGTCCAAGGAAATAAAAGGCAGAGGAGCGGGTGGATTCAAGGTGAGCCTGTGAGGGGGATGGTAGGAGCAAGCGGTTAGCGTGTATGGAGCGGAGTGAGCGGTGGGGAGTGTGGAGATGGATCTGATCTGCGAGATAAAGCGGGGTACCTAAGTGGATAGATTTGTGAACGAAAGTGAGGACCTTATATTGAATGCGAAAGGGGACTGGGAGCCAGTGCAATCGTATGAGAAGAGGAGTGACATGATCAAATCGGGAAGAGCAGGTGAGAATACGAGCTGCAGTATGATGGACTCTCTGGAGGCGTTGTAATTGGGACTGGGGAAGACCGGCCAGAGAAGCATTACAGTAATCAAGGCGAGTGACAATAAGTGAAAGGAGAAGAGTGGTCATGGACGAGAAAGAGAGGAAAGGACGAACAGAGCGAAGTTGACGCAGGGTAGAAAAACAGCGTTGAACAACAGAGGAAATATGGGGTTTAAAGGATAAGGAAGAGTCGAGGGTAACGCCTAAGTATCGTAGAGAAGAGACAAGAGGGACAGGAGAGGAGAAAAGCACAGGGAGAATGGATGGAATAGGACTGCCAGCGGTGAACCATATTGCAGAAGTCTTGGTGAGGTTAACATGCAAAAAGTTGGAAGAGAGCCAAGAAGCTACAGTGGAGAGACAGTCGTTGAGAGGTGTAATGTCAGGGGAAGCAGAGTTTGTGTGATAGAGCAGGAAAATGTCGTCAGCGTAGTAGTGAGCAGACATACCCTGTTGTTGTACTAAGAGAGCAAGAGGAGCAAGAAAGACATTAAACAAGAGGGGGGCAAGAACAGACCCTTGTGGGACACCACAGGGAAGGGGAGTGGGGGGCGAGGAGAGGGAACCAGTGGACACACAGAAGGAACGACCTGAGAGAAAGGACTGGAACCAATGGAGGACGGTGCCAGAAAGACCTGCATCGAGCAGGCGTGAAAGGAGGGTGCGGTGATCAACAAGGTCAAATGCAACAGAAAGATCAAGTGAGACAGCAATAGTGAAGAGACCGCGGTCGTGAGCAGAGTGAAGCTCATTAAGGAGGGAAAGAAGAACAGTTTCGGTGCTATAGCCAGGGCGAAAACCAGATTGGAGAGGGTGCAGGGTAAGTGAAGCTTCAAGATGTGAGGACAGCTGAGAAAAGACAAGTTTTTCAAGGAGCTTAGAGGGAAAAGGAAGGTTGGAGATGGGACGCCAGTTAGAGGGGGAGGATGGGTCAAGGGAACTCTTTTTCAAGACAGGACGGATGACAGCGTGCTTCCAAGAGGTGGGGAAGATACCAGTGGATAAGCTATTGTTGATAATGGAGAGAAGATAAGGGGAAAGAGCCAGGGAGGGATCTAGTAGCCAACGGGAGGGAATGGGATCAGAGGGATATGAGGTTTTGCGAGCGGAGTGAAAGACCTTGGAGAGGATGGAGGCAGAAATGGGCTCGAAGGAGGACCATCTGTGAGAGAGAGGGGGGAGCATAGGGGGAGAAGGAGGGGGAGTGGGCAGGGGATTGAGTGGAGGAGGAGAGAGGGGAGGGGGACAGGAAGGGAAGGAAAGGCGGAGGGAAAGTATCTTGGAAGAGAAGAAAGCAGCCAAAGCAGCTGGGTCAGGGGAAACAGGAGAGGGGGAAGGTGAGGAGAAGGAACGGGGGGCAGACAAGGAATGAAGGACAGAATATAGCTGGCGAGAGGAGTTGGCAGACGTTGAGATAAGGGTAGAAAAATAGTCTCGCTTTGCAGCGTGGAGGAGAGTGCGGTAGTGATGATAACATGTTTGGAAATGGTTCAGCGAGGGGGGGGAGGGATGCTTACGCCATAGTCTTTCAGCCCGGCGGAGGTATCTGCAGTGGAGGGAAAGACCAGGGTGAAACCAGGGGTGATGACGAGGGTGGCGTGGAACAGGACGTGATTGAAGGGGAGCTATGTCATTAAGAGTAGAAGAAAGAGTATCATTCCAAGCATGGACCTGGGCATCAACAGAAAGAAGATGAAAATCGGAAGAGAATAAGGTGTCGGGGGAAGGAAACTGAAGCAAAGTGTCTGGGGTAATGCGACGGGTAAGAACAAGGGGGGGAGGGGTGGAGGGAGAAGGGGAGGCGGGAGAGTGTAATGGGAGTGAAAGGGAAGAAAAAAGACAGTAGTGGTCAGTCCAAGGAAGGGATAGGGAAGAGAAGGAAGAGAGGGTGAAAGGAGCAGTCAGGGGAGAAATGAAGAGGTCAAGAGTGTGACCAGCAGAGTGTGTCGGAAAGGACACGAGTTGTTGGAAAGAGAGATCAGCTAGAAGTGAGAGAAACGCATGATCACGGGAGGAGGAGGGAGAGGTGGCATGGATATTGAAGTCCCCAAGGATCAGGAGCTGGGGGAAAAGAAGGGAGATTTCAGATATGGTAGAAAGGAGGGAGTCCCATGCAGAAGAGGAAAGAGACGGCGGGGCATAGATAAGAAGAAAGTGGAGTGGAGGAGAGGAGGCTAACCGGAGAAGCATAGATTCCGGGTAGTGTAGCGCAGGGGAAGTTTGTTCATGAAGAGGGAGAGAGGAGCGGTAGAGGACAGCAATACCTCCACCACTTCTACCCCGACGAGAGACAGAGAAAGCAGAATAACCCGGTGCTAGGCAGCGATTCAGGAGAGAGTCTTCGCTGTCCTTTAGCCAGGTTGAATTGTCCATATGAATTGTCCATATGAATTGTGGGCAATTGTTGAGATTTGTAAGTCTAGGAAATTAGTTAAGGCATATCTAATCAAAGAGGCTTTTGGCCACTTTTGAGATCTGTAGTTTCCTAATTATTGAAAGGTAATCATTTGTAGATGTGTTTATTTTAAAGGTGTTTTACTTTCTACAAATATAATTTGTGTTTTGTATGTCTGTTTTAATATGAATGTTTATTGTATTACCAACTTGAAATTCTGTAATTAGGCGGTGTATAAATAATGGGGAGAATATTCAGCAATGGAGGCTAGCACTTCTAAAGCGTATAGTCATCACCATTGAATCTTAACCCTGGATATTCAATGGCAGGGCCATATCCAGCCATCGGCGTTGAATATCTGGGTCGCTGCAGAACCTGTATGCTAACCAGGCAACGGCAATATTGAGCTGCTGACCGGTTAGCTCCTAAGGGTAAAGTTAAACAAGCCTTTGTCACGCCTAACTTTACCCGTGAGTTGCTATCTGGGTAGCGGCTCAATATTGCCGCTGCCCAGTTAGCGACGGGTGCTGCCTCTACTCCACCTTGGAATGCCCCCAGAACACTCTGATGCTAACTGCATAGAATCAGGGTGTGTAGTGGCGACACCTGTGGATATCCGACTGCAGTAACCATGTTAGTGCCTCTGAATATCCCACTAACCGGACTTTGAATATATCCCTTTCAATATCCTCCCCCCCTCCCCCATACTTAAAATAGAATAATCAATTCTGCATTTTCTTAAGCAACCTCCTCATTAACACTTTTCACCTTTGAGTCTCACAGTGCCACACTTTTTCTTTTTCCTTCCATTAATATATCTATCTATATATAAAACATTTGTCTCTCTATTTCACCATAGTAGCAATTTTTTTCTATTTCCATCTTTGTTCTCTCAATTACTTTCATTGTTTCTCTTAACTTTTTCAGATATTGTTGCCTGTCTTTCTTTTTCTGCGATCTTTTGTATTTTATGAACATATTGTACTATGCTGTTTCAAAGACACTGTATCATATTACTGCTGTTACTATAATTTAATATGCCGTTTTCCAAGTTTATCTCACTGTTCTAATTGTATATTCTGCATGGACAAGCAGTGATAAGTCCTCACATATAGGGGTGTCATCATCAGAGAGAGCACTGTGTGGGAATGTTCCCAGATTCTTCTAGAAGGGTTTGGAAAGATTCACTGCGCATCCATGCGTCTTCCTCCTGCTGCCGCAGTGCCATCTTTTCCTCAGTCTGTATTTTCCTGTAGAGCCTCACAGATTCACATGTTTTCTCTCTAAATTCTCCTTTTCCACAAGAGTTTTTCCTGACTGCTATCATGTTCTCTCTTAGTACCTGTAGTTTCCTTAGTTAAACTTTTCAGCCATTTTTTAAGTTTCCTTTTGATACCTCAGCCCACATAGGTACTTGGTATTCCAGCCGGGTTACATTTGACTTTGTTGCAGCTATTTTTCAAGGTGACATGTTCCTTAAACTCACCATTGGGTTTTAAAAAATGTCCTAGGTGCTCAAAGACCATATTTATTATAGATACCTTCAGTGCTTGGGACCCGATCATAAGCTCTTTTCTTGTAAACTGTATTTACAAATGAAACAACAAAGGATTAAGGGCCAAAAATAATAATTTGAAAGGATTTTTGGTGCTTCTAAGTCTGATCCATTGGCATCAGTCTTGATGGCTTTGAAGGCTGCACCAGACAGTGGTAGTGCATTGACACTGAGGAGTCCTTGAGCCCACTCAGAGTTCAGCATTGGTCATCCTCCGATGTTCCACTGAATATACGGAAGGAGTCGTCCAGTTCTTTATTGGTAATGAGGTATGCATCAATGTCAGAGCCATCTGGGGAAAGATATCAAGAGCATCAAAGGTTCGCAGGTGCACCTTTCCAAGTTGCCTCGAAGGCTCATTTTTGATACATATTGAAGGACAGCGACAGCCTACCCAGAGCCAACATTAGTCAGCCAATATTCTCCAATGGATTCCAGGAAACCTGGCTGATTTTGCTGCGCCCCTTTTACCTTTGGAGAAGGCAGCCATGAAGAAGACCATCGAGGAATGCATAACAATGCTGTTTACTATGCAGGATCCCAATGCCCCTACAGTGCCTAGTATATGACATTGAGCCCATCCTTGAAAAGCACACATTGTCTGCAGTAAAGACATTGACAATGAGGCATCAAAAGGCTCAGCATCAATGCCTGACAGGCAGCTATCCCTTTTCAGCACATCGGGGATTGATGCACACTTGAAATCTGCAAAGTTATTGGTGTATTGGCACTGTCAAAGGAGTTCCAGATCCCTAAAGGGAAGGAGAGTCATCCAGGAAGATTTAGAGATTTTTTGATTTCTTCTCTGAGTCAGAATCAGAAGACTGCATCACAAATGAAGAGCCTGACTTCCTACTGGAGCTCCCTTCTGATTATACCTCATGAGAAACATAAGTCCCCCTCCTGAGGAGTTGATATTCCATGATTTTGTCCAGGATATGGCCAAGGCCCATACCATTTTCATTAGAGATGGAGGAGGAATCCAGAGCAGAAAAGTTGGAAATCTTCCAATATTCTGCAGCCCCCAAGGAGTTAGTGACAGTACCCATGTATCCTTCAGAGGTCACAGATGAAAATATGGGAGACTCCTCATCTCTGTATCACCAGTCAATATAAAGGTAGACTCCATGTACAGAGTTCAAAAGGCTCCCAGATTCAAGAAACTCCAGCTTCCACACCATTCTATGGTTGTTTAATCCACCCTCAAAAGAGCCAAGAATTTCAAGTCACACTCCTGGGCACCCCTGGGATGGAGGCTTGACTTTGGACTCTTTTGGAAGAACATTTTTAGAATGCTATGCTTGATTCCCCAATTCTTATCAGTTCTACAAAGGCATGTTCTTATGGGACATCATGTGCAGCCTGGATGATATGTCTGTGTTCCTCCCTTCAGAGAAGCTCAAACAGTATCATTCCATAGTGAATCATTGGACAGACTGCTTGAAGTACATTAGTCAAGTGACATATGACATCTTTGGTATGGTATCAAGAGCGACTTTCATGAATATTGGTGCTCTAAGACTCTAATGGCTCTGAGCTTCAGACTTACAATCTGTGCCGGACTAGCTCACTGAAGTACTGTGCCATGGAGACGGTCATTTCATATATAAAGGTCAGGAAGCATCTTCCCTCATTGAGGAATTCTAACACTTTTCTGGCACATGTCTGACCTGGCCGCCTATCACAAGATTTTCCAAAGTGGCTCAATCAGAGGAAATCCTATTGCTCTCTCAGATGTAGGTATTTCCCTACCTCCCGCTATACCCAGTCCAAGCAGACCCCTTGTGCTCATCTAAGCAAGAGACGTCTTAAAAGGTCCAACCCCACACACCAGCCAAACCAGGGGTGGCGTATTGACTGGTTTCTGCAGAGCATAGCCTTTCAGCCCATATTAGCAGACAGATAAGATAAGATATGGCATGCTCAGTAAGTAGGGGT
Source organism: Ichthyophis bannanicus (assembly GCA_033557465.1). Taxonomy (NCBI): domain Eukaryota; kingdom Metazoa; phylum Chordata; class Amphibia; order Gymnophiona; family Ichthyophiidae; genus Ichthyophis; species Ichthyophis bannanicus. Next base: position 343,089,144 of record CM066032.1, read on the forward strand.
TGTATCTGCTATTCGTCTTGTCAGTTCTTTTGTACAGATCTTTGGCAGTGAGTGACACAGAGACCAGTTCTGTGCTTAAATTTATATGCTAGGCTTTTATTAGAGTACCAAAAATAGGAAATGACATGGCTACACACTGACTGAGGTAATAATTTGTTAGCAGCACCAGTAATTCTTATCTGAGCAGCAATAGATCACTAACAACCAAAGGTCACATGGCTTGCTCTCAGTACAGAATAGGGCTATCTGGCAGACACCCTACCCACTCACAGAAGGAAATGGAAGCCAATACTTTTAGCCTTGCCTGGACAATGGAACACTGCTAGGGTCCAAAGTCAAATACAAAAACAGCCAAAAATCCTAAGAGGCAGATAAGCTGTTTGGCAAGTGCACAGCTGCATGGGGTGATAGGAAGAAATACAGAACATATAAGGTGCCTGCAGGGGTCTTTGCTAGTCTCACTGTTTCTCTATGCCGAGGCAAGCACAAGAGCCCGCTACGTGGCAAGAGAAGCCACAGGCAAACACCCTGATGGGAAAGCAAAAACCAAAATCCCCCTGCATGACACCCCTCCCTGAGTTCCATAATAAGTTTTTTGTAAGTGTGTGAGTTATATTATAAACTGCTTTGATTCAATGATAAGGCAGTATAAAAATTGTTAAATAAATAAAATAAATAAATAAATAAAACCAAAAGTAAGAGGCAGGAGCTAAAAAGGTCTTCCTTGTCTCTCTCAGGCAAACATTCTCATTGTTTCTCTAGAGTGGTTATCTTAGTCCCCGCCTCTGCCTTGGGCAGGGTTAGAACAAGGACACTGAGTGGCTGGGCGAATCAGGATGCAGCTTTCTGGAGGTGGTCACCTGCACAATAGGGTTCACAGTGAGAGACAGAATGCAGAAGCAAATGACTAGGGTCCCAATACATTGTTGCAACTTCCAAGGTCCTCAGAAGCAGTCTCAGGTTAGGGTAAAATCTGTTGTCAGCACCAAGCAGAACAGAAAACAATGGTCTTCAGTATCCATGTTTGCCGTCCTTGGCAGGAAGTGAGTCTATAGCATCAGCGGTCTTGAAGCAGGAATCCATGTTGTTTGGTTCAGGTTTGGTTCTGAGCAAGCCACAGGCAGGCTACCAGTATCAGCCCCACAGAAGGCATACTCTTTTTGCTCAAAGGTGGTTCCTTATAACCTCAGATTCTTGAGTTTTGCAAATTGTTCAGAAAGGCTACAAATTTCATCTGTTCAAACTCCCTCCAGATTGCCCCCTGAAGGCTCATTCTTCTCACCTTGAGCACCAGGAGATATTACTTCAGGAATTTTTGCCCTTCAGTCTAAAAACTCAATTGAGCCCATTGCACCAGGGCAGTAAGGGTGGGGTTTTATTCAAGATACTTCCTTGTCCCACCAAAAATGGGTGGATTCCATCCCATCCAAGACCTAAGAGGTCTGAACAAATATTTGGTAAAAAAAAAAAAAGGGATGTGTATACCCACATTCAGATACACCCCACTCACAGGATGTATCTCAAATTTGTTGAGGTGATTCAAAACTACCAGTACCGCATACTGTCTATTGGCCTTGCATCAGCACCTCAAGTTCTTACCAAATGCCTGTTCTTATGTTCTTATGGGGCCCCCTGAAGCATGGGGCCCTCTGCGAGCAACATTCTCGCACAATGGATGCAAGGTTCCACATTGGGAACCATCACCCAGAAAAAAGATTTAGGAGTCATCGTGGATAACATGTTAAAACCCTCCGTCCAGTGTGCAGCGGTGGCCAAGAAAGCAAATAGAATGCTAGGTATCATAAGGAAAGGAATGGAAAATAAAAAAAAGGATATTATAATGCCTCTGTATTGTTGCATGGTATGACCACACCTTGAATATTGTGTGCAATTCTGGTTGCCGTATCTTAAAAAGGATATAGCGTTATTAGAAAAGGTACAGAGAAGAGCCACCAAAATGGTAAAGGGGATGGAAGGATACTCCTATGAAGAGAGGCTACAAAGGTTAGGGCTCTTTAACCTGAAAAAGAGACGGCTGAGGGGAGATATGATAGAGGTCTATAAATTAATGAATGGAGTGGAACAGGTAAACGTAGATCGATTGTTTACGCTATCAGAATATAGAAAGACTAGGGGGCATGTAATGAAGCTACAGGATAAACTATTTAAGACTAAGAAGAGAAAATATTTCTTCACTCAACGTGTAATCAAACTCTGGAATTTGTTACCAGAGGATGTAGTAAGAGCTGTTAGTGTAGCTGGGTTTAAAAAAGGTTTGGACAAGTTCCTGGAGGAAAGGTCCATAAACCATTATTAAAAAGGGACCCAGGTTATCAATGCTTGACCCAATACAAGCATTGTGGAACCTGTGTCTTTTGGGGATACTGCTAGGTACGTATGACCTAGATTGGCCACTGTTGGAAACAGGATACTGGGCTTGATGGACCTTGGTCTGACCCAGTATGGCATATCTTATGTTCTTATGTTCTTATGTGGTAGCAGTGTTTCTACGCAGACTGGGAGTGCAATCTGGATGATTGGCTGCTCAAGAGCACCACTCTGGAGGGCACTTTGGAATCAGTGCAAGTTACTATTCTGTGCTGGAACTACTAGGGTTCATCATCAATTACCCATCTCAATCCGTCACAACAAATGGAGTTTATTAGAACTCTGCTTGACATGACTCAATTGAAATCTTTCCTTCCACACGACAGTCCATCCAGATTGATAGTGATAGTGCAGGAGTTTCAAATGAGTCAGCAGACATCAGCTCATACCATGATGAGACTTTTGGGCCACAATGCCTGAACTGGTCATGTAACACCCTTGGTATGTCTCCATATGAGCGGAGTGGAGGAGTAGTCTAATGGTTAGAGCACTGACTTGGAGAACCAAGAGACCAGGGTTCAATTCCTTGGGCAAGTCACTTAACCTTCCATTGTCTCAGAAAAATCCAAGTTATCATTGTCTCTGTTTAATTTACATTATTAAGTAAGTTACAATGTAAACCGCTTTGACTGAAATGATAAAGCGGTATAAAAGAAACCCGTTAAATAAAATATAAAATAAATAAATAAATACAAGACAAACCACTGGAAAGCTCAGCGGTTACCATCTGTAACTTGTCTATTGCAGGAATCCCTTGCCTGGTGGACACTCCACAGCAATTTGGCCGAAGGTCTTCCCTTCCAAATTCCACCCTATCAAAATCTTCTCTCGACAGATGTGTCAGACCTGGGTTGGGGAGCTCACCTTTATAGGTTCCACACTTAAGGAAATTGGTCAATACAAGAAAGTCTCCATCAGATCAATTTCTTGGAACTGAAAGCAATAGCAAATGTTCTAAGGGTTTTAGAGTTCGGTTAGCAAAACAAATTGTTTTGATTCAAACCAACAGTGAAACAGGAAAACTATGATAAAATGAGGAAAACAGTTAAGAAAAAAACTAAAAGGAGCAGTTGCAAAGGTTAAAGACGTACATCAGGCTTGGCTGCTGTTGAAAATTACTATCTTGGAAGCCCAGACCAGCTGTATTCCACGCTTTAAGAAAAGTGGAAGGAAGTCCAAAAAAACTGCCAGCATGGTTTAAAGGTGAGGTCAGAGAGGCTGTTGTTGCCAAAAAAGCATCATTCAGGAAATGGAAAAAAGAGCCAAACGACGAAACCTGGAAACAGCACAAGCACTGGCAAGTCAAATGCAAGGCATTGATAAGGCAGGCAAAGGGAGAATTTGAGAAGAAGCTTGCTGCGGAAGCAAAAACGCGAAGTAAAGACCTTTTCAAGTACATTCGTAGCAAAAAACCTGTGAGAGAGTCAGTTGGTCCATTAGATGATAAAGGGGTTAAAGGAGCACTAAGAGGCGACAAGGCGATAGCGGAGAGATTGAATGAATTCTTTGCTTCAGTCTTTACTGAGGAAGATGTAGGGATGTTACCCATGACTGAAGTGGTATTTAAAGGTGTGGAAGAATTGAAGGAAATATCGATACATCGGGAAGATGTATTACAACTATTAGATAAACTGAAGAGTAGCAAATCACCTGGGCCGGATGGTATACATCCAAGGGTGTTGAAAGAACTGAAACACGAGATTGCAGACCTGCTATTAGTAATCTGTGAACTATCATTAAATTCATCTCTAATACCTGAAGATTGGAGGATCGCCAATGTAACACCAATTTTTAAAAAGGGTTCCAGGGGTGATCCGGGAAACTACAGACCGGTGAGCCTGACATCAGTACCGGGAAAAATGGTAGAAACCATCATAAAGAATAAAATTACTCAGCATGTAGATAGTCATGACCTAATGGGAGACAGCCAACATGGCTTTAGACAAGGAAGATCTTGTCTTACTAATCTGTTATGTTTTTTTGAAGGAGTGAATAATCAGGTGGACAAAGGTGAGTCGGTTGATATTGTGTATCTGGACTTTCAGAAAGCCTTAGACAAGGTCCCTCATCAGAGACTTTTGGCAAAACTAAAGAGTCATGGGATAGGAGGCAGTGTACTATTGTGGATCAGGAACTGGTTAAAAGATAGAAAGCAAGGGTAGGGCTAAATGGCCAATTTTCCCAATGGAGAAAGGTGAATAGTGGTGTATCCCAGGGATCTGTGCTGGGTCCGCTGCTTTTTGACATATTCATAAATGACCTGGAAAGTGGAATAACGAGTGAGGTTATCAAATTTGCAGATGACACACAACTATTTAAAGTTGTTAAAACCCAAGAGGATTGTGGAAAATTGCAAGAGGATCTTGATAAATTGGAAGACTGGGCATCAAAATGGCAGATGAAATTTAATGTGGACAAGTGCAAGGTTATGCTCCTAGGGAAGAACAACCCAAACTATGGTTCCACGATGCAAGGTTCCACATTAGGAACCACCACCCAGGATAAAGATTTAGGCGTCATTGTGGATACCATGTTAAAACCCTCAGCCCAGTGTGCAGCAGCGGCCAAGAGAGCAAATAGAATGCTAGGTATGATAAGGAAAGGAATGGAAAATAAAACAAAAGATATTATAATGCCTCTATATCGTTCCATGGTGAGACCGCACCTTGAATATTGTGTGCAATTCTGGTCGCCGTATCTTAAAAAGGATATAGCGATTTTAGAAAAGGTTCAAAGAGCCACCAAAATGGTAAAGGGGATGGAAGGATACTCCTATGAAGAAAGGCTAAAAAAGTTGGGGCTCTTTAACCTGGAAAAGAGACGGCTGAGGGGAGATATGATAGATGTCTATAAATTAATGAACGGAGTGGAACGGGTAAACGTAGATCGATTGTTTACCTTATCAGAATATAGAAAGACTAGGGGACATGCAATGAAGCTACAGGGTAAACTATTTAAGACTAATAAAAGAAAATATTTTTTCACTCAACGTGTAATCAAACTCTGGAATTTGTTACCAGAGGATGTAGTAAAGGCTGTTAGTGTAGCTGGGTTTAAAAAAGGTTTGGACAAGTTCCTGGAGGAAAGGTCTATAAACCATTATTAAGAAGGGACCCAGGATATCAATGCTTGAACCAATACAAGCATTGTGGAACCTGTGTCCCTTGGGGAAACTGCTAGGTATGTATGACCTAGATTGGCCACTGTTGGAAACAGAATACTGGGCTTGATGGACCTTGGTCTGACCCAGTATGGCATATCTTATGTTATGTTCTTATGATGTTATGTTTTATATGTTGTAAACCGCTCTGATTTTATTGTGAAGGGCGGTCTATCAAGTTTTATTAAACATAAACATAAACATAAACATATCAACAAGCAGGGCTGTGTTGGTGGCCCACTTGTGCTCAGTCTCCATGGAAGTGGTATGCAAGGCTGCAACCTGGACTTCCATCCACACATCCACGTCTCACTTTTGTTTGGATGGGAATTCCCAGCACAACAGCAGATTCGGCCAATCAGTACTGCAGAATGTTTTCAGGGATTAGAATTCAATTTTATCCCCCCCCCCCCCCCGGCCCATTTCTTTCTGTTCAGGCTGGAGAGGAAGTCAGAGGGGGTGGAAGCCAACAGCTTTGTGGCACCAAATTGTAAGTTAAGCGCTGTGGGGCTGTTTGCTGTTATTGCTGCTGCTGCAGGTCGCAAGAGGGGTTACTGCACTGGCAGTGGATGCCCCTTGGAGGGTCGGTTCTCTAAGCAACTGCCTAGTTTACCTGATGGTAGTGCCAGCCTTGCCCTTCAAATAGCATGCTAAAACAACTTATTGAACAAATGTCCTAAACAAAGATTTATTTCCATTTTTTGTCCCTTGTTAAACTACTTTTTTCAATATTTACCTAGTCATTGCTTATTCAAAAATAGATTGGGCCTGATATTTGAAAGGCATTCACACGATTTACAGCCCAATAAACCATGTAAATGCCTTAAATCGGGATATTCAATGGCACTTACACGGTTAGTGCCATTGAATATCCCCTTCTAACCACGCTACATGCCCCGATGCTATGCGGTTAGCATCGGGGCATGTTGGGGGCATTCCAGGGTGGAGTAGTGGTGGAGATTGTCACTAACCGGGTGATATTGCACCACTACCCGGTTAGCGATCAGTGGTTAAAACTAGGAATAGCAAAAGCTGGCCTAATTTTACCTGCGGAAGCTAACCGGGTAATGGTGCAATATCGCTGCTACCCGGTTAGCTTTGGTGACTCAGAGGCATGTGCAGCGACTCCGGATTTCAATGCCGTCACCACGGCATTGAATATCCAAGGTTAAGGATCGGCGGGCAAGGGGCCTGCCCAATTCAATATCTGGCCCATTATCTTTATTAGAATGTGGAAATTTACTGAGCTCCTCTGCCCAAGAAGACGTTTGTAGTTGGGTAGAATGGGTGCGCAAACCCTCCGGAACCAGCTTGTTCTGTAACAGATACACCAAGGCAAAGGCCTCCTTATTTCAGTACCCCAAAGTTGACTTAGTCACCATGTCACCTTTGCGCAGAGCAGCAAACAGCACAAAATGATGATTGAACTTACGAAAGGAATTTGTAACCTCCAAGTACCAGAGAAGCACCCTCTGGACAACCACAAGACGAAGATCCTTATCCTTCCCCCAACATTACTCCTTAAAGAAGGAGGGCTGGCATACCACCTGGTTCATGTGAAAGGGAGAAAGCACCTTAGGCAAGAAGGAAAACATAGGCCGAATGGAAACGGCCTCCTTTGAAAAAAACAGATAATGATCTTGGCAAGACAGAGCCTACAGCTTGGAAATCTGCCTTGTGGAGCAAATTGTGACCAAAATGACCTCATTGAGCATCAAATCCTTTAAAGTAGTGCACTTCATCAGCTCAAAGGGCACCACCATCAGAGCTCTGAGCACCAGACACAGATCCCAGGAAGGGATCATAGACCAGAGGAGAGGGCGCAGACGCCAAACCCTCTGGAGAAACATCTCACACAGATGTCCATGTGCTAGACTAGAGACTTACCAACCACCAAACCTCAGAAAAAGACCAAAGCTGCTACCTGTACTTTCAGGGAGCTAAGAGAAAAACCTTCTTCAGGTCATCCTGTAGAAGGACCAACAGAGACAGCAGTTTGTCCACCTCAGGAGTCGAGCACCAGATCCACACATATGCTAGCTTGGTGTAGACCTCCTCTGTACTCCAAGCAGAGCGGAGACCACCACCAGAGAGTAACCCTTGTATGTCAGCATCTCCTTTCAAGAGCCAACCCATAAGCGAGAAGGGAGCCGGGTCCTCCAGGACAATCGATCCCTACCCCAATAGGCCCCGAAAGAGAGGCAGCCAAAGAGGAGGCGCCTGCAGGAGCTGACTTAGGTCTCCAACCATGCTATCCTTGGCCAGTCTGGCACCACCAGAACAATCCTGCCCAGCTGGCTTTCTATACGCCAAATCACATGCCCCACCAGGGGTCATGGAGGAAACACGTACAGCAGGTACTGATTTGGCCAAAGTCAGGGTCAGGGCGTCGATGCCCTCAGACCCTATCTCCTTGTGATGACTGAAGAAGCAAAAGACTTTGGCATCAGAGCAAGTCGCCATCAGATCCATTTTGGTGTGACCCCAGCAGCACTGAATCAACTGAAATGCCTCCTGACTCCACTCTCACTCGTTAGGAACCAAGGAGTGCCGACTGAGGAAGTCTGCTTCCACATTGTCCGCCTCAACAATGTGCTGAGCAGAAAAGGCTAGGAGGTTCTACTCTGCCCAGGCAAACAGGAGAGCCATCTCCAGAGCTAACCCAGCACTCCTTGTCCCGCCTTGCTGATTGACATAACCCACTGCCATGGCGTTTTCTGAAAACACTCAAACTGCTCAGCTCTTTACCTGGGGCTGGAAATGCAGAAGAGCCATCCTGAGGACCCTCGCCTTGAAGCGGTTGATGGACCACACCGCTTACCTGTGGTTCCAACAGTCCTGTGCTGTACAGTCCTGGCAATCAGCTCCCCAGCCCGAGAGATTGGCATCTGTTATCAGGAGGACCCAGGAGAAAATTGTCCAGCAGCCTGCCCTTTTTTAAATGACTGGGCTGTTGCCACCACTGCAAACTGGACCTCACCATCAATAGAAGCAAGAGCCTGCACTCGAACTCCTGAGAACTCAAGGACCAGCAAGCCAGCAAGGACCGCTGGAGTGGTCGCATGTATGTACATATCCACAACACCATTTCTATGGTCGCTGCCATCAATCTGAGCAGCTAAAGATAATCCCAAACGCTGGGGACCTGCTGTGCACAGAACAGCGCCAGGTAATTAACAGTCTTTTGACGTTCTCCTCTGGTAGGAAACTCTGCCCATTCGAGCACAGAAACATGCTCCCAGAAACTCTAGGAACTGGGAAGGCAACAATTGGCTCTTTCCCTGATTGATCATCCAGCTGAGACTTTCCAAAAAGGACACCACTTGGGATGCCACTCGAGATGCCTCTGAAAGGGAACAGGCCCAGATGAGCTGCAGCACTGCAGCCACCAACACCATGACCTTGGAGAACATTATCAGGGTGGTGCATAGCCTGACGGGGAAGGTGACAAACTGATAGTAAGAGCCAACCATGGCAAAATGTAGATACTTTTGCTGATCCGCCTGGATTGGTATATGAAAGTTTGCCTCAGTCAGATTCAGAGAAGCCAAGAACTCCCCTTGGCCTACCACTTGAATTACAGAGTATAAGGTTTCTATCCAGAAGCTCAGGACGTGCAAGTGCTTGTTGAGATCCAGAATGAGCTGGAAAGAAACGTCCTTTTTTTTGGACACCACAAAATAGAGGGAGTATCTGCCCTTTCCCCACTCATCCAGGAGAACGGGCACCATGGCCCTTAGGAGCAGTCACTCCTGCAAGGTGGATCACACCACGGTACTTTTGATGGCAGACCCTCAAGGGGAAATGATGAAAAGCATCTGGAATCTGCTCCTTGTATTCCAGGACATAGCTGAACTGAATGGTGTCTAGCAACCAGCGATCCTTGGTGACCCCAGCACATTCCTGAAACAAAAGGTGAATCCAACCAGAGGAACCAGGGAATGGGCCCCAAAACCTCACTGTGCAATCTGGGAAGGTCTCCCTCTAGAGGAGACAGTCCCTAGGCTGATGGGCCCCATGAAAGGACTGAGGGCAAGCTCGAAGTCCGGAAGCAGAGGAGAAGAAAGACTTGCCAGGTCAGTAATCACGAAAGTCCCAAGGTCCCCAGGAGTCCTGCAAGCACGCCCACAGTGGACAGGCAGAGGCTGATGAGAAGGGGACTCCTGCCTGCTTCACAGGCCCCTAGATCTGTCTTCCGGTAGGCAGTAAAATTTTTATCTCGCCTAGGTCCTTCACCAGCTTATCCAAGTTAGCTCCAAAAGAAACTTCCCCTTAAAAGCCAGGTGGGCCAACTGGGCTTTGGAAGATGTATCCGCTGCCCAGTGCCGGAGCCAAATCTAACGCCCTGGCACCATCATCAGGGCACCATCCCTCACCACCAAAGGTACTAGAGGAGTCCAACAGCGAAGTAAACCAACACTCGCAGTATAAGAACATAAACTAGTCTGGAGCAAGGTACAAATAAGGTGTAATGAGGTATAACTATTAGGGGTACAACAGCCACACCCTAATCCAGAGGTTCAAAAGCCACACCCGACACAGTCATGTTTCGGCACTGTCTTCGTCAGATGTGTATAGGCACTACAACGAAAAATGTTTTTACAAAAATATTAGAACAATTCATATAAATTAGTATAGAATGCATTAAGAGATCATCAATAAATATAAAATCACAACCTTATCAAAGAGATAAAAACAATAAAAAGGAACACTATTCTAAACATTTAAATAGTTGCTATACTCAAAAATAAATAACAATAGGAGCGTAATGATGTTAAACTATGTAATGAAAAATTGATACACTAAATAAAACCACCATATAAATGTTAAGAATACTATCCTTGCAGGGAAATACAGGAAAGAAAAATAATATATATGTTTAATAATTGTGAAATACTGTGATTAAAACAATCCTGAAGTAGAGATGCACATGTGAGAGAGCAGAGGGAGGTTATTAAATAAAAGATCAAATAATGAACAGTTACACTAACGTCTCACGTATAATGGGTTCAAGAGACTCTCTACTAAAGATAAGATTTTTTGTTATGAGTCCAATGGAACATTATAAATTCCTTACAGACGTTATCCATAATACAGCAGCCTTACAAATTGTAACACGAAGGCTACACAGTAGCAATACTGTTATAAAGCAGTTCTGATGAAAATACCTAAAAAATACTACTAAAAAAGTTATTCATTATAAATTAAACTATACCTTAGTGGTAAAATAGAAGCTGTCGATTCGTACAATGTTGTGTCTAAAAGCTGGTCACTCTGAGGTCAGCTTTTTTATGATAATTTTGGCGCCAATGTTTTTGTCAAATCCAGGACCAGCCATAAAATTATCTAGACCCTTAAACATGTATTTTAAAGCAATGCATTCATCCAATAAATACAACTTTTACAAAATAACAATGGAATCAGATCGTGATTTCTCTACTATATGTGTGTTATAGACCAGCAGAAAAGGCGAAGGTTCAAGCCTAAGCGAGTACACAGATTTAAGGTGGTCCGACCACCAAATATAATTGAATCATACCCTACAAGACACCCAGGATTACGACTAGCGAAATATGACCTCCCATGACGCCTAGATGTAAATAGTTACCCCAAGTTATCCAAGTTTTAGTACCTGTTCCTTGTAAGCACAGATCAGCCAATGCAATGTGTAAGTTTTATGTTTTCATGTAAACCGCACTGATGTTGAATAGCGCGGTATAAAAGAAAATGTAAATAAATAAATAAATATAAGGTTTACATCTCGCATCACCTATCATCTACGAACATTCTGTTTTCTTTCAAAATTCATTTCCAAACATCCAATCCATCAAAATCATGTAAGATACTTATTGGTCTTTGAAACAACACATTAAAAACAAAAGTAGGAATATCCGATAATTAAGATATAGCCGGGGGACAAAATCAGAGTACAAATAATGTTAGTAGTGGTTTCCAAGTAAAATCATTATAAACAAAGTTATATAAAACCATGGATAAAAGAGCTAACATTAAAAATCATAAATAGTGCAATTTTGGCCCATCTTTGGACTAAAAGAAATATCACAAAAGGGACCTATAAATAAAAACATACATGCTCTTACTTCATTGAGCCACTAGATGGTACCTGTAAAACATCTAATAAAAACAAAGGCTAAAATAAAAATTAAAAAATAAAAAAAAGAGCAAAAAGGAGAAGGAGAGAAAAAAAGGTAGCAAAATAATTGTTGTTATTAATTAAGAGCATAAATAGTAATAATAAATAAATAAAACAACTAAGAGCATGAAATACTAAAACCACTGAAAAATCATATTAAAAATCAAAGAAATACTGATAAATTTGTTTCTAACTTAAGACCATCTGGAGCCATAGTATGGACAGCAAATATGTATCCTTGTTCCAGTCGTTAACAGAACCTTATTTAAATCACCTTCCCTCCAATTCAGCTTCACTTTTTTGAGGACAAAAAATCTTAAAACCGAGATCTTATATTGTTTCTCCAGCCAATGTTGGACCAATGGTTTATCAGTCAAACATCTTTTTTTAAACAACTCCTATGCTCAGTAATACATGTGTGAATGCTCCGTTTAGTCTTCCCAATATATAACATCTGGCATGGGCACTGAATGACATAAATGACATTTTCTGAGTCACAATTAAAGAAGTCATTCAGGAAGAATTGCTCTTTAGTGGTGGGACGAATAGACCCTTGAACATCTCTGGGAAGACAGTAGTGGATTTCCGAATCCCTTGCAGGACCAGATGCCTCTTCGGTTTCTGCTCTGTGACTGGAGCCTCCGCCAAGCTCAAAGTGGATAAGACCCTGGGATCAACACCTCCAGTTCCTACTCTTGGAATAGGCAAATACTCTCTGCCTCCTCACAATCCTCTTCATCCACCTCAGACATCTCAATCCAAGCCACAGCTGACCCCATGGCTGGGGGCGGGTACCCCCTGCCAGGGATGCTTACACTTTCAGCCTGCCCCCACGAGACTGCACATGGGGGAAGCAAAAAGGCTGCAGGGTCTGCATGTCTAGGCTATGGCGGCCCAAAGGGTGCGCGTTAACCGCACTTTTACTATGCATGTGCTACAGATGCTAGGGTAGGAGCACGCATTGTAGCTGCTTGGGCAGAACATGCGCATGGACTGCATGACCACCAGGCGCACAATAGAGAAAACGCTATTAATGCATGCAGAAAATGGCAGGAAACCCCCACCCAGTGCCAACAAGTGATCTACTCCGAATTGTGGCCCTCACAAACTGAATCAGGAGCCCCCAACAAGGACAATGAGGAGGTTGAGCCTTGATACTCAGTCCCTTAGAGCCCCAGGCAGAGAATCTGTGCTGGACTCAGCTCTGCTCTCCTGGAACTGTTTGACTGGCTTTTCAGAATTGTCTTTAAGGTGGCTGGCAGGCAGATCCCTCTAAGAGCCTTCTGCAATCTTCAGGAGAGAGCAGGGGGACAGAGGAGGAGAGAGGGAGCTTTGGGGTTGTGTGAGGCAACCATACTCTTCCAGATCCTTCCAAATCCTTCCAATTTCTGTTTGCTCAACAGGCCCTTATCCAGGGTAATAGTGTGGAGCTTAACCAATTTTCACTCCTCTTAAGCCTGCCAAAAAGACCACAGTCTAGTGGAGTCTCCCACATTGTGCTCTAGTGAGAGATCAACCTGCAGGCTGTCACTCTCAAGCATTTTAAATCAATTTTTTCCTCTCAAATCCTCAGAATTTTCTTCAGAGGAGAAAAACCATCCACCATCTGCTGAAGACAAAGAAATACTTAAGGGACCTCTGGTGGCTGAGGCAAATAGAAGCATGGAAGTGTTGTCATTGAAATCTGGGCTTTTCATTGGTTCTTTGTCTCCACCAATCTGCTGGTAAGGGAACACGACACTTGTCTGGACTGGTCTAGCAGGATGCTATGGAATATTTCTTTATGGAAAGGTTGGTGGATGTGTGGAACAGCCTCTGAGTGGAGGTCATGGATAAGAGGACAATGTCTAAATTCAAGAAGGCATGGGACAAACACAGAGGAGCTCTGAGGGAAGATGTAAGAATTATAGAGTTTAGTACTTAAGGGTTAATTTTATAAGGAGTCACCTAAAGATATGTGTCATCAACATGCATAAATCATGGTATTTAATATGTATGCTCATTGCCCTGATGGCACATACCTTCATTTGTGGGCAAAGCACACAAGTACACACATAGATTATAAAATACTGTAATTTATGTTTGTTCTTTACAACTTTGAACATTCTTTACAGCTCTAGAGCTGGTATAAGTGATTATGCCTTACATTAATGTGCTATTTGGCCAATTACGTTTGGAAGTAGGAAGTACTTCGTAAAATAGGCTTGACATAGACACGTAAAACTACACATTAACTAGACAGATCTTTATAAAATTATACACACACACATACACACTGTCTTTGCATTGGATGGACTAGACAAGACAGGCTGCATGGTCTTTCTTTGCCATCATTTTCTCTGTTTTCTAAAAGGCAAAAGGACAGAAATTGAGAGATGCCCTCTATCTCCGTAATCTCTGTACAACGGAGAAGAGAATTCTTCTGTACTGTCATCACTTTCTGGGTTGCTGTCAGAGCTCATAGACACTTGCAGATGTAAATATTTTCTTAGCTGGAACTAGCATTGGATTATTATTTCTACATGTGTGCAAAGAACAACAGGCACAGCACTATTGCCTGTGATAAATGGCAGCACACTTTGCTACATCGAGCTGAATGCTTAAAAATTGACTTGATGATATGGCTTGCTAGAAGGAGACACTGGAAGTTCTTCATTACTTTTATTTATTTATTTTATTCATTTATAGTTATTTGCTATACCACCCATCAAGGCAGTTTACAGTTAAAAAATGTAATATAAGAAATACTGAAGGTTAAGAGAAAGAAAGGGGATAGGAAGACAGGCAGGAGACACCACTGAAAGTCAGCACCAAACATTTACAGCTGTCTAAACCAGTGCCATCTTTCATTGTGTATCCAAGCAATTTGTTTCCATTTTAGTGTGTCAGCTAATGAAACTGGTACATCAGTTATAGTTGGGCCAGAGTAGTTGATGAATTGAGATTTGTATCATGATTTGGGCCGGCCGAAGGGTTTCTGCCGCCCGAGGCAGAAGCCCCGGCTGTGCCACCCCGCCTCCATGTGCTGAGCCCCACTGCCGCCGATTCCAGTAGGGAGGGAGTGAAGGGCATGTTCAGTGGCTCATGGCAGGCCATGTGCTTCGGCACACATGGCCTGCGGCTTCTGACCCCCTCCAATAGAACTTTCTGTCAGAGGAGTCAGAAGCGGCAGGCCATGCATGCCAAAGCACATGACCTGCTGTGGGTGTTGTGCCATGCTGCCCACAGAGATCTGCTGCCTAGACAGCAGCCTAGCCTGCCTAGTGGACGGGCTGGCCCTGATCATGATATTAAAGTTAAATCTGTCCAAATCTTAACCATTATCACCATCATTCTCCTATTAAGATTAGGAGTTGGATGGAATCTGAATGGCTGTTCTTTAGAAGTCTTTTACTCAAGATATAGTAAAATTCCAAATCTATATTTTCATGTCACTATCCCAGCTATATTTACCTCCATTCTGGAAATCTGTGTCGGAATGGGGCAGAAGCAGCAGGTCATAGAGAGCAGGAACCATAGAGTTCAAATAAGCGCTGTATCACAGTTTCAATACCAGTACCACCACTGCAGGTTTTAGAGAATGGTGGTGGTAGTGATAATGGGACATCCGCAGAACCGTCTAGCACACCTAATGGAAGCGCTGGCCCTCTGGATGTGTTTCAGAGAGAACTGAAAATAATGCGCACAGATTTTTTTTTTACTGTATGTTTTTTATTTTCCATGAAAAAGATATAGTTGCACAAAACTGGTGCAAAGATCTTTGAGTACTTTGTTCTCATGGTAAGTTTCAAAGTGAAAATAACCACAAACTTTCAGTTTAAAACATGGTACAAAGACCACAGGAGAAATATAGCTACAGACTATTTCAGTGTGAATAGTATGAAAATGTCTCTCTTAATCATTAATTTGTGCAACTGAATATTAATTATTTAATATTGCTGAGGTTTTATACTTAATGTATTTTTTTATGTTTTAGACGTACAGCCTTCAGACACGATCAGATCAGTTCGTGATAGTTCTGACAGTGTTATACCAACTGATTTTCCTTCTTTTTCACATGGATATATTACAAGAGAAAAATATGGCAAGGTGAGTAAAAATAATAGGTACTCTACCTTAGAAATAATAATTGCATAAATTACATTTATTTCAGATACTATTGCTGGGTTAAGTCCATAAATTACACTTAATAAACATCATCATATAGAATTCACCTACTACAAAACTGCCAAAGCAAAAAGAACATAAGATATGCCATACTGGGTCAGACCAAGGTCCATCAAGCCCAGTATCCTGTTTCCAACAGTGGCCAGTCTAGGTCATACGTACCTAGCAGTTTCCCCAAAAGACACAGGTTCCGCAAGGCTTGTACTGGGTCAAGCATTGATATCCTGGGTCCCTTCCTAATAGTGGTTTATAGACCTTTCCTCCAGGAACTTGTCCAAACCTTTTTTAAACCCAGCTACACTAACAGCCTTTACTACATCCTCCGGTAACAAATTCCAGAGTTTGATTACACGTTGAGTGAAAAAATATTTTCTTTTATTAGTCTTAAATAGTTTACCTTGTAGCTTCATTGCATGTCCCCTAGTCTTTCTATATTCTGATAATGTAAACAATCGATCACGTTTACCCGTTCCACTCCGTTCATTAATTTATAGACTTCTATCATATCTCCCCTCAGCCGTCTCTTTTCCAGGTTAAAGAGCCCTAACCTTTTTAGCCTTTCTTCATAGGAGTATCCTTCCATCCCCTTTACCATTTTGGTGGCTCTTCTCTGAACCTTTTCTAATAATGCTATATCCTTTTTAAAATACGGCGACCAGAATTGCACACAATATTCAAGGTGCGGTCTCACCATGGAACGATATAGAGGCATTATAATATCTTTTGTTTTATTTTCCATTCCTTTCCTTATGATACCCAGCATTCTATTTGCTCTCTTGGCCACCGCTGCACACTGGGCCGAGGGTTTTAACATGTTATCCACAATGACGCCTAAATCTTTTTCCTGGGTGGTGGTTCCTAATGTGGAACCTTGCATCGTGTAATCATAGTTTGGGTTGTTCTTCCCTAGGTGCATAACTTTGCACTTGTCCACATTAAATTTCATCTGCCATTTTGATGTCCAGTCTTCCAATTTATCAAGATCCTCTTGCAATTTTCCACAATCCTCTTGGGTTTTAACAACTTTAAATAGTTTTGGTCACTGCAAATTTGATAACCTCACTCGTTATTCCACTTTCCAGGTCCTTTATGAATATGTCAAAAAGCAGCGGACCTAGCACAGATCCCTGGGGTACACCACTATTCACCTTTCTCCATTGGGAAAATTGGCCTTTTAGCCCAACCCTCTGCTTTCTATCTTTTAACCAGTTCCTGATCCACAGTAGTACACTGCCTCCTATCCCATGACTCTTTAGTTTTACCAAAAGTCTCTGATGAGGGACCTTGTCAAAGGCTTTCTGAAAGTCCAGATACACTATATCAACCGACTCACCTTTATCCACCTGTTTATTCACACCTTCAAAAAACCATAACAGATTAGTAAGACAAGATCTTCCTTGTCTAAAGCCATGTTGGCTGTCTCCCATTAGGCCATGACTATCTACATGCTGAGTAATTTTATTCTTTATGATGGTTTCTACCATTTTTCCTGGTACTGACGTGAGGCTCACCAGTCTGTAGTTTCCCGGATCACCCCTGGAACCCTTTTTAAAAATTGGTGTTACATTGGCGATCCTCCAATCTTCAGGTATTAGAGATGATTTTAATGATAGTTCACAGATTACTAATAGCAGGTCTGCAAAAAGTATGCTAAAAACATATTTTTGTACCCTTGCTATGGAGCCAACTGCCAAGGGTATCCTTCCTACCCCAGCTGCCATTGTGCTTTTTCTCCTTCACCATCTTTATCTATTTTTGCATACTATTTGTAATGCTTAAAGTGGGTAATTTCATAATAGGATACCTATGCCAGAAGTCCAAAGAGTGTTTAAGTCTATTTTATACAAGCAACATAGGTGCCTTTATAAACTAGTCTGCCAGACCCATTCCCAAAAAGGTCTAAATGCATACCTGCATATTTAATAAAGGACACACTTACATCACAGTTCTACATCTGTACCACGCAAACTATATCCCAGGAATGCCTGTGCACAGATTGTATAAAAGTAAGTGCACTCTTTCTGTTCACCTACTTTTTACACATACTGTATATGTGGTCACCCCGTCTCTTTTCCGCAAATAAAGCAGGCTTTACATGCAGAAAAAGCTTTGTAAAGTATATATATGTAGTGGACTCCTCAGCACCTCTCTGTTGAACATATCCAAGGACTACATTCTGTGAAGGGGGAGACCACACTTCTTATTTCACAGATTCTATAAACTTTTGAGAAAGGCATGAGTTAAAACCAATTTTCTTTCCGTTCTATTCCTTGAGGAGCAGGAAGAATGAAGACTTGTTTTAAGGCCCTGTATTTCAGAGACAGTGTAAAGGAATAGCATGGTGACCAAAGAGACCAGGGTTTGAGTTCCACTGGCACTTCTTGTAGCCTTGGAAAAATCACGTTAACTCCCCACAAGGAATGAGACATGATAAAGAAGGCTTGATAAAGAAGAATTTCCAAGCACATCTTGACAAACTACCCATACGAACTCCAGAAGGAAGCTGTCTTTGGCACAATGCAAATACTATGCCGAGCATTAGCAGTAAATTTGAGAGACTGAGATCATACTCCACATACCCTGGTTTAGAATTGAAGTTCATGATTGTCACAGTATGCGCAAAACTAACCCATTTGGAGAAACTGCCCCATGTCGATAAAGAAGAATTTCCAAGCACATCTTGACAAACTACCCATACATGTTACATCTTACGAACTCCAGAAGGAAGCTCTCTTTAGCATGATGCAAGTACTATGCTGAGCATTAGTAGTAAATTTGAGAGACTGAGATCATACTCCACATACAGTTGTGGTCACCATTATTGGCACCCTTGCATTTTAGATATGTTGTGTACAATATCTTGAGAAATAATTGGAACTGTTCCAACTGTATGTCATCATAATATTTTAATAGTATGTTCAAAGGTATACAACCAAAAAAAAATTACTATGTCTGTGCAACTTAGACATAGTAATTTCTGAGAAAAAAACCCTAAATATGACCTGGACAGAGCCTCCTGCTGGAGTTCGTAAGATGTAACATGTATGAATAGTTTATCAAGATGTGCTTGAAAATTCTTTATCAGGTCTGTGGCACCCAATATGATGGGAAATATTTCTATATCTTTCTGCCACATTTTCTTGGTCTCTGACTGCATTTCCTGATATTTCAGGATCTTCTGCCTCTCCACGCGATTCACAGAATAGTCACTTGAAACTGACATCTCAATGCCATTCTGGTGTTTTTCTCCTTAACCACTATACTGGCTTCCTTGTATCCACTTTTTATGGTCAGAATGGGAGTATCCCAGGTGATCATAACCTCTTCATTCTCTGTAATTCTCTTAGTTTCATGATCCCAGTGCTTATCGGGCACAGTGATGTTGTAGTGCTTACAGAGTTTCCAATGTATGAGGCGTGCTACTTTATTATGTCTCTCTGTATAGAAATTTTCTGCCATCAGAACTTCACAGCCATCTAGGAGGTGAATCACCATTTCCAGGTCTTTCTTACATAATTGACATATGTCTGTGTTGCCAGTTTTTTCAATGCTCGCTGTAAACCATTTCGTCTGTAAGCCGCTGTCCTGGGCTGCAACTGTCAACCTTTCATCCTTCGGTTTTAGCTCACCCCTCCTTAACCATTCATGTGTCTATTCTTGATCGACAAAGGGTTCCTGGAGTAACCTGTGTATTTCCCACTGTATTTGTGCATCTGCCACTTTTCTTTCCTTGTTTGTTGATCTAATTCCTTGAAGAGTTTTTTCTCTTGTATTGCAAATTCTGTACCTGCCCTTCCCCGTGCATGCTTGTGAATTTTCATTCATTCTTTCTAGTCATCGTAATGTTTGTCCAAGTTTGATTATGGAGACAGATCTGGACATTTTCTGTCATACTTTAGCACTTTTTGCATATTTGGATCCAAGGATGCACTTAGGTAAGCCTGGAGGCCTATGATGGTAACTCTCTATGTGTAATCATACTCTATGAGGCCTAGTCCTCCTTTAGCTCTAGGGATGTAGAGTCTTGGCTTACACCGATTCTTGTAATCATTTCATGGGCATGGAGAAGTTTTCATGTTCACACATCCAGTTTTTCAAGATCTTTAAGAGGCCACTCCACAACCCCAAAGCTGTATGAAAGTACAGGAACTGCCAGCTGAATGATGGCTTGTATCTTATTCCATGATGTTAAAGCACATTTCAATAATGATTATAATCTCCTGTAGTATTCTTTACTGATCTTTTCTCTCAGTAATTTCTGCTTGAGTGTTGTTCCTTCCTCTACTCTGAGATACTATCAAGATCCTTGATGTCACAGCCTTCAGCCAGGGAGATGTTTTATGTTTTGCTCAATTTTCCTCTAAAGAAAAAGAGTTGACTTAGCACCTTTGTCAAAGCCAAAGGTCATCCTGCTGTCATCAGGAAAGCTTTTCACCACACGGAGTTGCTCTGCTAATTGTTGATCACTGGTACTATAAAGCTTCAGATCGTCTTCAAATAATAAATGAGATGTTGTTTCTGGGTTGTTACCTTCTGTAGGATTCATGCTAAATCCATAACCAAAAGAGTTGATGAGAGTACTCATTGGATTAAGCGCCACACAAAACAGAAGGAGCAACAGGGACTACCCCTGAAATATTCCTGATGATAGGAATAATATACGGACCATCTTCATATTTCAAAAAGAGTGTGGTTTGCCACATTGTCATTGTGAACTTAATGTACTTTATCAAACCAGAATTTATTTTATACATTTCAAAGCAATTTATTATCCATGAATGGGGAACGCTGTCAAAAGCTTTCTTATCAATCCATGCTATATTGAGATTTCTACTTTTTCTTAGCGCTGGCCATGATGGCCTTATTCAACATTAACTGGTCTTTGGTGCCATATGCCCCTCTCTTGTTGCCCTTTTGCTCTATTGCCATAATGTTATTGGACTTGATATGATCATATATTCTGTCGGCATCTATTGCTGTGAACAGCTTATAGATTGTATGTAGACAAGATATTGGTCTATAATTGTTGGGAGTGTTACTAGGGTCTCCTTTTGGAAAAAGAAATGTTTTTCCTGTAGTAAGCCACTGTGGTGTTAAGTCTGGCTGCATAAACAATTGATTTTTGCAATTCACCAGGTCTGGGTGGAGTGATATTAACTGTATGAGCCAAAAGTTGGTTACTCCTTCAGGGCCTGGGCTCTTCCAGTTTGGGGCTCGCTTTAATCTGCTCACCAGCTTGTTTACTGTTACTGCAGGCCATTCTGCTTCTTGATTGTGCTTTATAGGGTCCTCGTATAGTTTTCTCCAGAAGCTCTCTGTTTCGGCTTTGGTTGATGGTGTTTTTATTTTCTTAACACTCTTTCCCAATTCCCTGTAAAATTGTTTTGGGTTCTCTCTAAATAGTTTATTTTGATATCTCTCTTTTCGGTTTTCTTCATATATTCGCAGTTTTTGCACTTCTGCTGCTACTTTCAATTTATTCTTCGAACATATATATTTCAGGTCTTCTTCTGTTAATGTGGTACGCTTCAGCTTGATGTCTTGGATCTTCCTTAATATCTTTGATGATCTTAATCCTTTCAGATATCCATCTAACAGGGAGATCTCCACACGCAATGACTATATTTTTCCCTTGATGCGCTTTTTCAAAGGAGGAACTGTTATTGTTTTCTTTTTCTTCTGTCCCTGCACTTTAGCTGATATTATTCTATTAGTAATAATTTTAACTGTACAATACTGTATTTGATTTATTTTAGTGATGTCAATAAATGGTCCCTTTATACTGGATATGGCCTTGTTCATCTTTATAATCACAAAATATTAGAAACGCTCTGTATTACAACAAGAAAGTAAACTTGGCTATATCGCCGACTGCTTGTATCGAAAACGTGTATGTAAAACATCTACATATGGTTTCAAAGTAGATGACAACGTGGTCTCAGTATTACCGGGCTCAAGTCAGAAGAACCAACTGAATGCCCTACCTTAACATCAATGACCACTATCTTGTTGTCAGCTATTTTTCCAAGCTAAGCATTTTAAAGTCACGTTTAAAGTTTTGCACTTTTTGGAAAAATAGCTGACAACAAGATAGTGGTCATTGATGTTAAGGTAGGGCATTCAGTTGGTTCTTCTGACTTGAGCCCGGTAATACTGAGACCACGTTGTCATCTACTTTGAAACCATATGTAGATGTTTTACATACACGTTTTCGATACAAGCAGTCGGCGATATAGCCAAGTTTACTTTCTTGTTGTAATACAGAGCATTTCTAATATTTTGTAATACTTACTCTGTGAAACACGGACCAATTTGCAAGTTTGTGATCCATCTTTATAATCATACTTTTGACCTTAGATGTTGAATTTAACTTGAGTAATCTTTCCCTTGTCTGAAACCCAGCACATTCATCTTTTTCCATGTGGACTAGTAATTTGATCTTGAATTCCTTCACCTCTGGGTCTTTCTCCTCCCTTTCTTCCTCCTCTTCAGTTGATTGGTTGACCTGTCATGTAGTTACCTCACTCTCCTGCAGTTCCAGATCTCCAAGCTCCTTCTCCCCCTCAACTGCTCTTTCCGTTTCTGTGTATTCCTTTCTTCTGGTGCTCTCACCCAGATCTCCTCCTCCTCCTTGTATTTCTTTTTCCACGGAACCCCATTAGTTGCTTCAAGATATTATCATTCACATATTCTTTGCTTTAATCTGCGAAATTAAAGATCTTAAATTTGCATCTGTTGCTTTTTGCAGTTTTTCTTGTGGCAATTTTCTTCTCTCTTCCAGTTTTTGGCAGATTCTCTTTGTATATCCTCTAGATTTAAATATAGGGTTTGTAACATAAAAGTAGCAGTACATTATTTCCTCCTTATCTGCAGAAGTCCACTTAACCGTAGTTAATCCTTATAACTTCTTCATTAATTTCTGTGGTTTATCTTCTGCCACAGTGTATCCATGAACATGCTCACCCTGGCCTTGATCTGTAGCAGGATTGTTATCCACATCTGCAGTGCTTGCACTATTGCAACCATCATCGTTAGCTCTTAGTGCATAAGCTACGGGTGGGCACCTTTTTATCCTGGGTGACGTGCAGCCAGTATGTATTTTTCTTTTTTGCTCCAACCATACTTCAATTGTAGTGTTGCCTTGCTGGGATTCAGTATAGATTTTGTACAACAGGGTCACCTCGTGAAAGTATGCAGCAAGACTTGGGGAGAGAACTATAATCTCACCCCTAAGAGAAGCACAGCAATTCACCACAGCTAGTGAATTTTATGCTGCACTTCCCCTAAGCCCTACCTTCAGCTGTGTGAGAGTCCTTATAGTTCAGCAGATAGTTCAAGGCTTCAGTGAAGTTAATCTCATGACCTCAAAACATATCCAGCATCTGGATCTCTGTAGAAACAAGATCTGAATCTAGATGAACAGGGAAACTCCACCAACATTAAAAATGGAGTTCTTGGGAACATCAATCAAGCAAACATTGCAGGGTAGAGGAACCCTATTATTGATGTCATGTTTATTTATGGTAACCATGAGTTCACTCAGAGGGGTACTAACTAGCCAAAAATGATTTATAACAGCAACCATTGTTTCAGAAAACTCATTGTACTTAGACATGGTAACTTTGCATTTCTCTTTCACATTTTCACAAAGAGTTGCAAAAGTGTCCTTCAGGAAAGGTTTACCGGGGCACAATCAATGAATGCCGTTGGTATGTTGGCACATGCCTAAATTAGGTACAAGATATTGTTCTGGATCATCATGGTGGTAAGTGAGATACTCAGGAGTGTTGACATGCAGATAAAGGTCCTCAGACCAGGTGCCAACATTAATTGTTTTAACTGGTACACATTATCAGGCACAATGAAAGGCAAATTCAACAGATAAGCATTTTCAATATTCTGTACGTCTACATACAAATGAATAGCATTTCTCATGTGGAAGGCAACCTGGATCTGGATCTGGAGTGGTTCAATGCAATTATTGGTTATTTTAGCAAAGGCTTCAGTAATAAGGTCTATGGGTACCAGATATGGCAGAATCTGTCCTTGCATCAAGTTACTGATGCTGTTATCTAGTTCTCTAAACAAATCGTAAATAGGTTCACGTATTGGTTAAATGAAAGTACGCTCATCATTTAAGAGATCTTTAAGCATAGTTAATTTTACCTTGTTCAGGGCAATCTGCTTAGAATGAAGATTAACCATAGTGACAGTATCGCATATGGTCTTGCCGTGGGCCTTTAATTGACTTTGTGAATGGATTTGGGTTCTGATATCTTTCATATCAGCTCTTAGCTCTTGGATATTACCCTGAAGTTTACTGAGAGATACCGCATTAGTGATAGACATGGAGAAAGCAAATAAGGAGCCCAGAGCAGTAAATAATGCACTGACAGCAAGTCCTATAAATCTTTTCTGTCTGGTGTTTTCAGGCCATATGGGTTGGATCATAACCTTTCCAAACTGGCTCAAAATATTCTGCACATTAAGTGGCGTAGTTCATGTGTGCTTTTAACCACTGTTGTGTGTTAGTTGTGCGTGGAGCAGAAATATTAAAATGTTTCTGTAAGATATGACACAAAGACTTTCTGTGTGACAGTCTGGGACTATGTGATCAGGAAACCAGGTGTATCCTGCAGCATGATACCAGAAGGCAGGCCAGGCTCAATCAATTTGATAATTTCAGATCCCGCTAACAGCAAAATCAAGAACAGGACCTTCAAGGTTTGCTTCTCCATCTCTAAAATAAAACAAACAGGCTATCCTGTTTCAAGGTTAGTATCACTCACTTCATCAAGGTATTCTTCAGTAAAGAGCTTACTGGGATATATGGTCGAAGTTGACTGATGTGAACCCATTTAAGGGAACCTTCACCCTCCATATCTTTCTTCATTTGGATTTGATAAGCAACAGGGGAGGCTTTATCCATGATGGGAAATGGACCTTTCCAGCTAAATAGAAATTTACAGTCTTTGACCTTATTCTTCTCAAAATTGTAGTAGAATACCTTATCACCAATCTGGATTTCTTTATAGGTAGTCCTCAAATCATAGTAGGCTTTCCTACCTCTAGCAGCAGTGTCCAAATTCTTTTGGGCAAAGGCGAAGGCACTTTGCAAGTGTTGTCTTAAGTGGTCAACATATTCATGAGCAGTTGTAGCACAGGCGAGGTTCACATTATTTGGTCCTATAAAGAAGATGAAGGGGTAAAACAATGTCCCTACCTGTCATCATTTCAAAAGGGGACACACCAGTAGAACAATGATGAGTGGATCTGATAGTCATCAGGACCAAAGGCAACTTGATGTTCCAGTCCTTCCCAGAGGAAGAGACATATTTCTTCAAGATACTGATGATGGTTTTGTTTGCTCTCTCTACCTGTCCCAAGGATTGTGGTCAATAAGCAAAGTGGACTTTGGCTTTCACTCCCAGCAGTGTCCACAGATGCTTGATGACTTGTCCCATGAAGTGGGAACCCTGGTCAGATTCCACTCACATGGATAGGCCCCACTTGCTGAAAACATGGTTTAACAACAAGGTGGCTGTAGTTTCAGTGGTACAGTTGAGTGCTGGGATGCACTCAACCTACTTGGTAATGGTCAGCATGTATTTGTTGCCTCGAGAGGATCAGGGTACTGGGCCAATCCAATCAATCTGGAGATCAGACCAAGGCATGGTCAGCCCTTTGTATCTCAAAGGTGCTCTATGAAATGGAACAGCAGGTTGAAATCTACAACAAGTTAGACAACCTTGGTGTACAATTGGACATCCTGGTACATGTGGGCCAGTAGGCCACCTGCTTCAACATGTCATAGGTTACTCTGTCACCTCTATGGCCAGCACAAGGCTCATCATGAGCATCTTACAACATAACTCCATGGAAGGCTCGAGGTACCAACCATTGCACAATACCAAGCTTACTCGTATGTGTCAACAGGTCTTTCTGGAGATGAAATATACTTAGAAATGTAGAGGATCATCAGTTCCTCATTGTCCTGACAGTCCTCCAGGGTTCACGAGTGTTCCTGGGGGTTTTGAAAAAAGGAGTAGAATCATCCGGGAGTAGGATCTTGTTTCTGAGCTTGCACTAGGTCAATATCCGTAGTCTCGCTACACCACTGAACCACAGGTGGAGTGGTTGGTGATTGGGCTTGTTGCCTGGTAACTGCCTTAACAGTTCTGGACATATTGGTCACAGGAGCTTCCTACTACCAGAGGTCTCCAGAGATAGCACTTTCCTTGGCAAGCTGGTCAGCGAGATCATTTCCAATCTTGTCAGGATTGTCAACACAGGAATGACCTTTCACCTTCTTCCAGTAGATGGTCATGTCATTTTCATGAGCTACCCTGTCCAAGGCCAGAATTAGTTTGCCATGTTTGACAGGTTTCCCTTTGGAATTCAGCATGTTGCTGGATTTCCGATTGGGTAAGTGGGAAACAAACTTTTGTCGGACATAGTCTAAGTCAGTACAGATGGTTAAGGTGCAGACCCCTCCCTGAGCAGTGGACTGGAGGGCCACCAACACTGCAGCTAGCTCAGCATATTGGTTAGTTTTGAAACCCAAATGGTATTTTAAGAGTTCACAAGGGTGGTTCTGGTTCCAGACTACACTAATACCTGTGACCAGATCACGGTCAGGCTCTTGACGGTAAGTGCAATCATCCACATACACTTTGGGGAAGTCTTTGCAGATGTTCTCATCATAAGGACGATGGTGAGATGGCTTGGGTGCAATTGACTCCATCTCAGGGTCTGTTACCCACTAATTATTCACTGGTAGTGCAGTCATGCAATTCAGCCAGGCCGTATGCGGCATCATTTTTGAGGTTTTGAGCATACCTTACCTTCAGGGGCCATTCCTGAAGGGCCAAGGTCCAGGAAACAATGCGGCTGTTAGACACTTGTCCTGATTTAATCCAGTCACTGCCTAGGAACTTGATGGGTTGGTGATGGGTCTCAACAACCAGCCTCTCACCTTAGATGTAACTGCAGAAATATTGGAGGGCCCAGACGGTGGACAAAAAGGACTTCTCACAGTCCAAGTATTTCTTCTCCACTTCCATTAAAGCTTTGCTGGCATAAGCAATGACTTTTCTGTTTATGTCATGCATTTGATACAGGATAGCAGTCATAGAGTGATTAGGATACTACCAAAAGCAGAGAGGTTCCAAATAAGAGTAAAGTAGCCCAAATGCCCTCGAGTATGGAGCAGACAGAGCTTAAAGATCCCAAATTACCCATGTCTACCAATAGCCAGATTAATATGAATAAAATACAGTCTCTAAAATGCTTGTATGCAAATGCTAGAAGTCTAAAAAATAAGATGGGAGAGTTAGAATATATAGCACTAAATGAGAGGTTAGATATGATTGGAATATCAGAGACATGGTGGAAGGAGGACAACCAGTGGGACACTGTGATACCTGGGTACAAACTATATCGTAATGATAGAGCTGATCAAATTGGTGGAGGTGTTGTGCTCTATGTTAGAGAGGGCATTGAGTCAGAAAGGATTAAAGTTTTGCAGGAAACAAAATTTGCTGTAGAATCTCTATGGATTGAAATTCCAAGTAAAAAGGGGAAGGCGATGGTAGTGGGGGTGTACTATCGACCGCTGGCCAGAATGAACAAATGGATGAAGAAATGCTTAAAGAAATCAAGGAAGCTAACAAAAGTTACAGCGCAGTAAAAATAATGGGTTATTTCAATTACCCTGGTATCGACTGGGTTAGTGTCAATGCAGGACATGCTAGGGAGATAAAGTTCCTAGATGAAATAAATGACTGCTTCTTGGAGCAGCTGGTTCATGAACCGACCAGAGAGGAAGCCATATTAGACCTAATCCTTAGTGGAACACCAGATGTAGTGCAAGAGATAAGGGTGTTGGGGCCACTTGGCAATAGTGATCATAGCATGATCACGTTTGATTTAATTAGTGGAGGAGGGATAGCAAGGAAATCCACAGTACTACCTTTTAACTTTTCAAAGGGAGACTATGATAAAATGAGGAAAATAGTTAAGAAAAAACTAAAAGGAGCAGTTGCAAAGGTTAAAGACTTACACCGAGCTTGGGTGTTGTTGAAAAATACTATCTTGGAAGCCCAGACCAGCTGTATTCCACACTTTAAGAAAAGTGGAAGGAAGTCCAAAAAACTGCCAGCATGGTTTAAAGGTGAGGTCAGAGAGGCTATTGATGCCAAAAAAGCATCTTTCAGGAAATGGAAAAAAGAGCCAAACAACAAAACCTGAAAACAGCACAAGCACTGGCAAGTCAAATGCAAGCCATTGATAAGGCAGGCAAAGGGAGAATTTGAGAAGAAGCTTGCTGCGGAAGCAAAAACTTGAAATAAAGACTTTTTCAAGTACATTCGTAGCAAAAAACCTGTGAGAGTCAGTTGGTCCATTAGATGATAGAGGGGTTAAAGGGGCACTAAGAGGCGGCAAGGCGATAGTGGAGAAACTGAATGAATTCTTTGCTTCGGTCTTTACTGAGGAAGATGTAGGGATGTTGCCAAAGACTGAAGTGGTATTTAAAGTTGCGGAAGAATTGAAGGAAATATCGATACATCGGGAAGATGTATTACAACTATTAGATAAACTGAAGAGTAGCAAATCAACTGGGCCGGATGGTATACATCCAAGGGTGTTGAAAGAACTGAAATATGAGATTGCAGACCTGCTATTAGTAATCTGTGAATTTTCATTAAAATCATCTGTAATACCTGAAGATTGGAGGATCGCCAATGTAACGCCAATTTTTAAAAAGGGTTCCAGGGGTGATCCAGGAAACTACAGACCGGTGAGCCTGATGTCAGTACCAGAAGAAATGGTAGAAACCATCATAAAGAACAAAATTACTCAGCATGTATATAGTCATGGCCTTATGGGAGACAGCCAACATGGCTTTAGACAAGGAAGATCTTGTCTTACTAATCTGTCTTTTTTTTTGGAAGGTGTGAATAAACAATTGGACAAAGGTGAGTCCATTGATATAGTGTACCTGGACTTTCAGAAAGCCTTTGACAAGGTCCCTCATCAGAGACTTTTGGCAAAACTAAAGAGTCATGGGATAGGAGGCAGTGTACTAATGTGGATCAGGAATTGGTTAAAAGATAGAAAGCAGAGGGTAGGCCTAAATGGCCAATTTTCCCAATGGAGAAAGGTGAATAGTGGTGTACCCCAGGGATCTGTGCTGGGTCCACTGCTTTTTGACATATTCATAAATGACCTGGAAAAGGGAATAACGAGTGAAGTTATCAAATTTGCAGATGACACAAAACTATTTAAAGTTGTTAAAACCCAAGAGGATTGTGGAAAATTGCAAGAGGATCTTGATAAATTGGAAGACTGGGCATCAAAATGGCAGATGAAATTTAATGTGGACAAGTGCAAAGTTATGCACCTAGGGAAGAAGAACCCAAACTATGGTTACACGATTCAAGGTTCCACATTAGGAACCACCACCCAGGAAAAAGATTTAGGCGTCATTGTGGATAACATGTTAAAACCCTCGGCCCAGTGTGCAGCAGTGGCCAAGAGAGCAAATAGAATGCTAGGTTTGATAAGGAAAGGAATGGAAAATAAAACAAAAGATATTATAATGCCTCTATATCGTTCCATGGTGAGACTGCACCTTGAATATTGTGTACAATTCTGGTCGCCGTATCTTAAAAAGGATATAATGTTATTAGAAAAGGTTCAGAGAAGAGCCACCAAAATGGTAAAGGGGATGGAAGGATACTCCTATGAAGAAAGGCTAAAAAGGTTAGGGCTCTTTAACCTGGAAAGAGACTGCTGAGGGGAGATATGATAGAAGTCTATAAATTAATGAACGATGTTGAATGTGTAAACGTAGATTGATTGTTTACGTTATCAGAATATAGAAAGACTAGGGGACATGCAATGAAGCTATAGGGTAAACTATTTAAGACTAATAAAAGAAAATATTTTTTCATTCAACGTGTTATCAAACTCTGGAATTTCTTACCGGAGGATGTAGTGTAGCTGGGTTTAAAAAAGGTTTGGACAAGTTCCTAGAGGAAAGGTCCATAAACCATTATTAAGAAGGGACCCAGGATATCACTGCTTGACCCAGTACAAGCATTGTGGAACCTGTGTCTTTTGGGGAAACTGCTAGGTACGTATGACCTAGATTGGCTACTGTTGGAAAGAGGATACTGGGCTTGATGGACCTTAGTCTGACTCAGTATGGCATATCTTATGTTCTTATGGTGAAACTCTCCAGAAAGGCGATGCAGGGAGCTCAACTCAAGGCAGCTTTCAGCTCATTTAGGGCTGACTCTTGGTCAGGATCCTACGCCCACGATTCATCTCTCTTGAGAAATTTGACCAGAGGCTGGGAAATTTCTGCATATTGGTCTACAAATTGGTGGGAATAATTGCAAATATCCAGAAATGAGCGCAGCTCACTTAGGTTGGTTGGGCATTTGAGTTGTTGCTAGACTGCAATTCTTTTCATTTGAAGCAGCAGCCCATCATCAGAAACTTCATATCCCAAATAATTGAGGGATTTTTGGCACTATTGGCCTTTTGACAAGAACAGCTTTGCTTCTGCAACTTTCAGTTGCTGGAAGACAAGTTCTATTTCTTGCAAATGGTCAGAGAAACTGGTGCTCTTTACTAGAATGTTCTCTACGTACACAATGGTGCCTCTAGCTTTGGGATCGGGCAGAGCCTTATGCAGGAAAATATTGTCTTCTGGTGTGTTCAGGTAACCAAAACGTGTTCAATTGCAGGTGTATTGTTGCCTACCAAAGGCCACGCTTGGGCTGGCTTTCATGTTTGATAGCCTAGAGCTTGGGAGTCCCATATGTGGGGACTTCTTTCTGCTTGTTTATGGAGAAATTGTAGTTACTCACCTGTAGCAGGTGTTCTCCATGAACAGCAGGAATAAGTCATCATAAGCCTTCCACCTCCCCGTGGAATTGTTTTGGCTATTAGCTTTTGTTCTTACTGAGGATAAGATGGCGCTGCAGCAGGCGGGAAAGCAGGTGCGCTTGTGCGATGGAGGCTCCCAAAAGCCCCTGGGCTCCAGGAAGTTGCACAGGAGGTTCGTGGGTGTGAAGACCATGTCAAGTGTATGACCCTTGTTGTGGGTGGGGTCCTTTATTAGTTGTTGATACCCTAGTTGGGTCATGGCTCCCAGAAATGTGTTCGTGTGTGTAGGCGGTATTGAAGCTAGGTTTAGATCACCCAAGATGATTTGGAATTTCTTTATCTGTGTGGCGAATATGTTCTTGAGTGCCGTGGCAAGCGTTTCATGGTGTGGCGAGGGGGATCTGTATATGAGGCAAATCGATAATACTGCATTTTCCACTTTAAAGCATGTCAATGTCTGTACTTGAATTCCGGTATGTGCTTGAGAGTTTCAAGTTGGCTTTGGCTATGATGAGAACTCCTCCACCTCTTTTGTTAGTGCGTGGGCAGTTGAATAAGTTGTATCCTGGTTTGTTTATCTGATTTAGTATTGCTGAGTCGGTTTCGGTGATCCAAGTTTCTGTTATACAGAGGATGTCAGGCCGTTCATCATTGATGATGTCGTAAATGAGGTGGGTCTTGTTCCTGATGGATCTTGCATTGATGAGGATGATGTTACACAGATCCTGAGATGCTGGTGGAGGCTGATTGTGCATAATCCGGGATGGCACAGGATTGTTTATTGGTTTAGTTTTTCGGTGCCTCTCTGCTCTCCTATTCCTGGTGGGAGGGGGCCTTGGAGAAGGTGTGAGCGTCGGACCACTGGTAGACATGTGGTAAGTGGTGAGTGAAGGTAGTGAGGGTGTTTGTATGGGGTGGAGGAGGTAGATTGGACTGTATATGTGAGGTAGCGAGTAGTAGAAGCTTGAGTTGAAGGCGTGTGCGGGAAACAGAGTGAGCAGACATATGCTTATAAAGAAGTTGAGGGGCTCCATTCTTCAGCAGTCTGGTGGGAGGCTGTAACGGAGCTAGACCAGGGGACTATAGTAACAGCAGACACTACACAGTACTACAGTCACTACACAGTACTTCAGTAACAGCAGTCATATAACAGTAACAGGTATAACTTTTGTAGATACAATTTATCAGGTATAAATTTTGCAGATAGTGGTCTTGTGATATCAGTGACTGAAACAATAACAAGTGATATTCTGCAGACTATGACCTAGTATCCTCAGTCGCTACCCAGTAACCCGCATTTTCTAGATAGGGTCCTAGTACCATATTAGCAAGAAATATTTTAGCAGTAGGTGGTTTAGTACCAGCAATATACTTTACAGCAACACTGAATTATTTTGTAGATAGTGTCCCACAGTCAGCTGACAGTCACGTTGTAGGGCCTAGTAAAGGCAGTGTCTCATATCTTGACATATTTCCCCGTTTATTGAAAATTCCTGGCATTGGTCTGACAACCTATCAGACAACCTTTGTAAATCACGCTGTAAATTTTGAAATTTGTCAATTGATCTGACTCTCCCTGTTTACCTAATCAAACCGCTCCTGATCGCTGGAAGTAGCGGTATATAAATATATGCTAAATAAATAAAATAAATAAATAAGGTGTATCTATGGACAGGACTATGTTAGTCTGCTTACCTCCTCTCATGGGTCGTTGTAGGTCCTCTGGGATTCAGGGTGAAGAGAGGTTCGATCCAGGCTTGGTGAACCATGTGAATTATGTTCCGTCAAGGATGACTCTCTTTCTTGCCGCCTAAGCTCCACCGCCTAAGGGCCACGCCAAAGGGCCCTCTGGCGAGGCCCTCAGGCGCAGGCGCGCCCTGTAGGGATGCCGCTTTAAACTGTGCGGCTCAAGCTGCTGACCCTGCTCCCACTGCCCCGATTGGGCAGGAGCTCTCCCACTGCCCCGATTGGGCAGGAGTCCGGCGGGGGATACAGCGGCTGAAAGCGGCTCCCTCTGAGTAGGGACACCGCTTTAAACTGTGCGGCTCAAGCTGCTGACCCTGCTCCCACTGCCCCGATTGGGCAGGAGCTCTCCCACTGCCCCGATTGGGCAGGAGTCCGGCGGGGGATACAGCGGCTGAAAGCGGCTCCCTCTGAGTAGGGACGCCGCTTTAAACTGTGCGGCTCAAGCTGCTGACCCTGCTCCCACTGCCCCGATAGGGCAGGAGCTCTCCCACTGCCCCGATTGGACAGGAGTCCGGCGGGGGATACAGCGGCTGAAAGCGGCTCTCTCTGAGTAGGGACGCCGCTTTAAACTGTGCGGCTCAAGCTGCTGACCCTGCTCCCACTGCCCCGATTGGGCAGGAGCTCTCCAACTGCCCCGATTGGGCAGGAGTCCGGCGGGGGATACAGCGGCTGAAAGCGGCTCCCTCTGAGTAGGGACGCCGCTTTAAACTGTGCGGCTCAAGCTGCTGACCCTGCTCCCACTGCCCCGATTGGGCAGGAGCTCTCCCACTGCCCCGATTGGGCAGGAGTCCGGCGGGGGATACAGCGGCTGAAAGCGGCTCCCTCTGAGTAGGGACGCCGCTTTAAACTGTGCGGCTCAAGCTGCTGAACCTGCTCCCACTGCCCCGATTGGGCAGGAGCTCTCCCACTGCCCCGATTGGGCAGGAGTCCGGCGGGGGATACAGCGGCTGAAAGCGGCTCCCTCTGAGTAGGGACGCCGCTTTAAACTGTGCGGCTCAAGCTGCTGACTCTGCTCCCACTGCCCAGAATGCGCAGGAGCTTTCCCACTGCCCCGATTGGGCAGGAGTCCGGCGGGGGATACAGCGGCTGAAAGCGGCTCCCTCTGAGTAGGGACGCCGCTTTAAACTGTGCGGCTCAAGCTGCTGACCCTGCTCCCACTGCCCCGATTGGGCAGGAGCTCTCCCACTGCCCCAATTGGGCAGGAGTCCGGCGGGGGATACAGCGGCTGAAAGCGGCTCCCTCTGAGTAGGGACGCTGCTTTAAACTGTGCGGCTCAAGCTGCTGACCCTGCTCCCACTGCCCCGATTGGGCAGGAGTCCGGCGGGGGATACAGCGGCTGAAAGCGACCCCCTCTGAGTAGGGATGCTGCTTTAAACTGTGCGGCTCAAGCTGCTGACCCTGCTCCCACTGCCACGATTGGGCAGGAGCTCTCCCACTGCCCCGATTGGGCAGGAGTCCGGCGGGGGATACAGCGGCTGAAAGCGGCTCCCTCTGAGTAGGGACGCCGCTTTAAACTGTGCGGCTCAAGCTGCTGACCCTGCTCCCACTGCCCCGATTGGGCAGGAGCTCTCCCACTGCCCCGATTGGGCAGGAGTCCGGCGGGGGATACAGCGGCTGAAAGCGGCTCCCTCTGAGTAGGGACGCCGCTTTAAACTGTGCGGCTCAAGCTGC
The DNA here is from genome assembly GCA_033557465.1 of Ichthyophis bannanicus. NCBI lineage: Eukaryota > Metazoa > Chordata > Amphibia > Gymnophiona > Ichthyophiidae > Ichthyophis > Ichthyophis bannanicus. The sequence continues at coordinate 343,123,328 of CM066032.1, forward strand.
TGACCCTGCTCCCACTGCCCCGATTGGGCAGGAGCTCTCCCACTGCCCCGATTGGGCAGGAGTCCGGCGGGGAATACAGCGGCTGAAAGCGGCTCCCTCTGAGTAGGGACGCCGCTTTAAACTGTGCGGCTCAAGCTGCTGACCCTGCTCCCACTGCCCCGATTGGGCAGGAGCTCTCCCACTGCCCCGATTGGGCGGGAGTCCGGCGGGGGATACAGCGGCTTGTCAGACGGCTGCCTGGGTGAGAATGTTCACAGTCTTGGCAAGTGCATATATCAATATGATTTGCAAGGGATTGTGGGCAATGCAGTCCATTCACACCAGACACAGCTGCTCACAATAATTAGTTGTGCTTGAGGGTAAAGCCAATAAGATATTTATTTATGGGGTTATTTCTCCCAACACAGATATGCTTGGTAGCACATAAAACAGGATACTTGCTTTCAGTGTTTAACTTAGAAAAACAAAATCAGGAAAAACAACAGCTGAACTTGTCCGGCAATCAAAGCAAAAGAATAAAGACCTGGTTGGTATCAAACTGGTCTTTTCTGTAGGCTTTAGCTAATATTTTCTTAGCAGTGTATCAAACAACAAGCAAAACCCACAAAGAAGGGAAAAACTGTTCTTTTCAGGTTAACTTCTTATATCTTCACACATAGATTCAGATGTGATTCCCTCAGAGCTCACAAGCAATTAGGTAAGGCTCAATTGCTAGCAGTTATCCAGCTGAAACCCCTTAGCTGGCTTGCTTTCTACTGCGTGGCTAAAAATCCTACTCAGGAGCTTTTCTGAGTAGATTAAAGAACAAGTTTGTATTTCTTTGTGATGGTTGCTGTACTTTGTAACAGAAAATTACCACAGGAGTTTAGACAGAGAGCAATCCATGTAAACACAGCCTTCATCTGCAACCTCTCCCCCTTCTTCAACAATCATGGGTTCAATATCATGGATTGGCACAGAGGAATTTCTCAATGGAGTACTCTCAGGACAATACTTGCTTCCCTGCTGTCTTTCAAGGGTATAGCTAGGGCATAGATCAGTGTTCATACCTGAGCTTCCATTGCTGTTAGAGTTCCTCTCTATATAGCCTGGCCAGTATGTAGTCCAGTTCTTATGTCCAGCCTTCCAATCCAGATCCCTGGACACTGGATCTCTCTTCACATACCTTCTGGCACGGGTCTTAGGGTCCCTTCCAAGTGCAGCCGTCTCAGGTACCGTCTGGAGATTCCTAGCTCTGCAGCACCATTCCTCTGGCTTTCCCCAGTCCAATGGTGTATGCTGGCCCTTGGAATGCCTTCCAGTATACGTACTGCTCTGGACTCTTATAGACCTCCCAAAAGCTTTTCTCTTCTTTCTTCCAAAGGGTTTCTTGTCCTCTCTGTCCATCCGGTTTGGCTTCTGCTTCTGATGATCCTCCAGATGAAACTGAGGATAATTCTGAGGATAATTCTCTGTAGAATAAACTCTACCTTTATTCTGCTTTGATGAGTGCTCCACCCTAACACAGCGCAGCTGTGCTGAATCAGGCCCTGCCCTTTGAGATGAGTGCTTAGGGATTACCTCATAGCCCTCCTGATTGAACACACGTTTCCCCACTTCAGCTCCTCTAATGGCTGTTGGAAACCTGGTGCATTCTGGGACTGGTAGTCTTTTATGGGAAAATTCTGTTTTCTTATTTCTACCAGAACTGACAGGTTGCTTGTTCAGAGTCACTTCACCTTTCCTATAGCTCGTTCCTGAGCTATGATAAGCTTCCTTATCACAGGCTGAAAGCGGCTCCCTCTGAGTAGGGACGCCGCTTTAAACTGTGCGGCTCAAGCTGCTGACCCTGCTCCCACTGCCCCGATTGGGCAGGAGCTCTCCCACTGCCTCGATTGGGCAGGAGTCCGGCGGGGGATACAGCGGCTGAAAGCGGCTCCCTCTGAGTAGGGACGCCGCTTTAAACTGTGCGGATCAAGCTGCTGACCCTGCTCCCACTGCCCCGATTGGGCAGGAGCTCTCCCACTGCCCCGATTGGGCAGGAGTCCAGCGGGGGATACAGTGGCTGAAAGCGGCTCCCTCTGAGTAGGGACGCCGCTTTAAACTGTATGTAGATAACTGGGTGGCTCGTAGACATAAGGATTTCCTGTTAACATGCCTGCCTGATGTGAAGGTAGTGGACCTCATGCACCACCTAAAAAAAGGTTTTAGATATTGCTGGGGAGGAGCCTGCTGCCTTGGTGCACATTGGTACCAGTGACATAGGAAAGTGTGGGAGGGAGATTCTGGAGGCCAAATTTAGGCTTTTAGGTAGGAAGTTGAAATTCAGAATTTCCAGGGTAACATTCTCTGAAATGCTTCCCATTCCACGTGCAGGACCTAAAGGACAGGCAGAGCTGTGAAGTTTCAATGCATGGATGAGACAGTGGTGCAACGAAGAGGGCTTTGGATGTGTTAGAAACTGGGCAACATTCTGGGGAAGGGAGGGACTTATTTGAAAGGATGAGCTCCACCTTAACCAGAATGGATCCTGGCTGCTACCATTAACCTTTAAAAAGGAGATAGAGCAGCTTTTAAACTAGATAATAGGGAAAACCCGACAGTCATCCAAGAGCGCATAGTTTGGAAGATGTGTATCCTTCAAGGATACTAGAAAAAGAGGAAAGTTAGGGAATCCTGACAGAGAGGTTCCAATAAAGATAAAAGTAACTCAGATGCTCTTAAATACAGATCAGACAGAGCTGAAAGATTCTATATTACCCCTATCAGCTGATAACTAGATTAACATGAATAAAATACAACCTCTAGAATGCCTGTATGCAAATGCCAGAAGTCTAAAAAATAAGATGGGAGAGCTAATATATATAGTACTAAATGAAAGGTTAGATATGATTGGCATCTCGGAGACCTGGTGGAAGGAGACAACCAATGGGATACTGTGATACCTAGGTACAAACTATATTGCAATGATAGGGTAGATCAAATTAGTGGAAGGTTTGTGCTCTGTTAGAGAGGGCATTGAATCACACAGGATAAAAGTTGTGTAGGAAACAAAACACACTGTAGGATCTCTATGGATAGAAATTCCATATAAAAAGGGGAAGGCAATGGCAGTGGGAGTGTACTACCGTCCACTTGGCCAGAATGAACAGATGGATGATGAAAAGCTAAAAGAAATCAGGGAAGCTAACAAAAGTTACAACACAGTAGTAATGGGTGATTTCAATTACCCTGGTATCAACTGGGTCATAGCAGGACATGCTAGGGAGATAAAGTTTCTAGATTAAATAAATGACTGCTTCTTGGAGCAGCTTGTTCATGAACCGACAAGAGAGGAAGCTATTTTGGACCTAGTCCTTAGTGAAACACAGAATCTGGTGCAAGAGATAAGGGTGTTAGGGCCACTTGGCAATAGTAATCATAGCATGATCGCCTTTGATTTAATAAATGGAGGAAGGACATCAAGGAAATCCATAGTATTACCTTTTATCTTTCACAAGGGAGACTATGATAAAATGAGGAAAATAGTTAAGAAAAAACTGAAAGGAGCAGCTGCAAAGTTTAAAGATTTACATCAAACATGGTTATTGTTTAAAACTATTATTTTGGAAGCCCAGACCAGATGGATTCCATGATTTAAGAAAAGTGGAAGGAAGACCAAAAAACTGCCAGCATGGTTTAAAGGTAAGGTCAGAAAGGCTGTTGTAGCCAAAAAAAATCTTTCAGGAAATGGAAAAAGGAGCCAAATGATGAAATTAGGAAGCAACATAAGCACTGAGAAGTTAGAAACAATTATTGAGATAAGACAGCCAATGAGAATATTTTTTTAAAAAGCTTGCCATGGAAGCTAAAATGCATAATAAAAACCTTTGCAAGTATATTCATAGCAAAAAGCCTGTGAGAGAGTCATTTGAATCTTTAGATGATAAAGAGGTAAAAGGGGCACTAAGGGAGGACAAGGTTATAATGGAGAAACTGAATGAGTTCTTTGCTTCACTCTTTACTGAAGAAGATGTAGGGAAGTTACCCATGCCTGAAATGGTAGTTAAAGGTTGTGATAAGGAAGCTTATCATAGCTCAGGAAGGAGCTATAGAAAAGGTGAAGTGACTCTGAACAAGCAACCTGTCAGTTCTGGTAGAAATAAGAAAACAGAATTTTCCCATAAAAGACTACCAGTCCCAGAATGCACCAGGTTTCCAACAGCCATTAGAGGAGCTGAAGTGGGGAAACGTGTGTTCAATCAGGAGGGCTATGAGGTAATCCCTAAGCACTCATCTCAAAGGGCAGGGCCTGATTCAGCACAGCTGCGCTGTGTTAGGGAGGAGCACTCATCCAAGCAGAATAAGAGTAGAGTTTATTCTACAGATGACCATCTTCATGATCACCTTGGATATCCAGAGAATGATCATCAGTTTCATCTGAAGGATCATCAGAAGCAGAAGCCAAACCGGACAGACAGAGAGGCAAGGAGACCCTCTGGAAGAAAGAGGAGAAAAGCCTTTGAGAGGTCTAGAAGAGTCCAAAGCAGTACGTATACTGGGAGGTATTCCAAGGGCCAGCATATACCATTGGACTGGGGAAAGCCAGAGGAATGGTGCTGCAGAGCTAGGAATCACCAGAGGCTACCTGTGAGGGAGACGGCTGCACGTGGAAGGGACCCTAAGACACGTGCCAGAAGGTGTGTGAAGAAAGATCCAGTGTCCAGGGATCTGGATTGGAAGGCTGGACATAAGAACTGGACTACATACTGGCCAGGCTATATAGAGAGGAACTCTAACAGCAATGGAAGCTCAGGTATGAACACTGATCTATGACCTAGCTATAACCTTGAAAGACAGCAGGGAAACAAGTATTCTCCTGGAAGTACTCCATTGAGAGATTCATCTGTGCCAATCCATGATATTGAACCCATGCTTGTTGAACAAGGGGGAATAATAGCAGATGAAGATCCTGTTTATATGGACTGCTCTCTATCTAAACTCCGTTGGTAACTTTCTGTTATAAAGTACAGCAACCATCACAAAGAAATATAAACTTGTTCTTTAATCTACTCAGAAAAGCTCCTGAAGCAGGATTTGACTCACACAGTAGAAAGCAAGCCAGCTAAGGGGTTTCAGCTGGATAACTGCTAGCAATTAAGCCTTACCTAATTGCTTGTGAGCTAGGAGAGAATCACTTCTGAATCTGTGTGGGAAGTAATCAGAAGTTAACCTGAAAAGAACAGTTTTTTTTTCTTTCTTTGTGGCTTTTCCTTTGTTAGATATATGCTAAGAAAACATTAGCTAATTGCCTGACAAGTTTAAAGGTTGTTTTCCTGATTTTGATTTTGACTTTGTTTTTCCAAGTTAACACTGAAAGCAAGTAACCTGATTTATGTGCTACCAAGCATATCTGTGTTGGGAGAAATAACCCCATAAATAAATATCTTATTGGCTTTACCCAAGAGCACAACTAAATTATTGTCAGCAGCTGTGTCTGGTGTGAATGAACTACATTGCCCACAATACCTTGCAAATCATATAGATATATGCACTTGACAAGACTGTGAAGATTCTCACCCAGGCAGCCGTCTGACAAGGTGATGTATCAAAAGAATTGAAAGAAATATTGATAAACTGGAAAGATGTATTACAACTATTTGATAAACTGAAGAGTAACAAATCACCTGGACCGGATGGTATTCATCCAAGGGTGTTGAAAGAACTGAAATATGAGATTGAAGACCTACTATCAGTAATGTGTCAACTATCACTAAAATCATCTATAGTACCTGAAGATTGGAGAATGGTCAATGTAATGCCAGTTTTTAAAAAGATTTCCAGAGGTGATCCAGGAAACTACAGACCTGATGTCAGTACCAAGCAAAATGGTAGAAGCCATTATAAAGAATAAAATTATTGGACATGTAGATAATCATGGTTTAATAGGAGAAAGCCAACATGGATTTAGCTGAGAAACGTCTTGTCTTACTAATCTGTTATATTTTTTGAAGGTGTTAATAAACAGTTTAATACACTATATTAACCAGACTGAGCAGTAGTGTATTTGGATTTTCTGAAAGCCTTTGACAAGGTCCCTCATGAGAGACTCTTGGCGAAATTAAAAAGTCACAGTATAGGAGGCAGTGTATTATTGTGCATCAAGACAGTAGAGCTAAATGGCCAATTTTCTCAATGGAGAAGGGTGAATAGTGGAGCACCCCAAAGATTTGTGCTGGGCCCGCTGCTTTTTAACATATTCATAAATGACCTGGAAATGGGAATAACGAGTGAGGTGATCAAATTTGCAGATGACACAAAGTTATTAAAAACATAAGATTGTAAAAAAATTGCAAGAGGGCCTTGATAAACTGGAAGACTAGATGTCCAAATGGCAGATGAAATTTAATGTGGAAAAGTGCAAAGTTATGCACCCAGGAAAGAATAACTCAAACTATGGTTACATGATGCAAGGTTCCTCATTAAGAACCATCACCCAGGAAAAAGATTTAGACATCATTGTGGATAATATGTTGAAACCCTCTGCCCAGTGTGCAGCGGCGGCCAAGAAAGCAAATAGAATTCTAGAAATCACAAGGAAAGGAATGGAGAATAAAACCAAGGATATTATAATGCCTCCGTTATTATTCCATGATGCGACTGCACCTTGAATATTGTGTGCAATTCTGGTCATCATATCTTAGAAAAGATATAGCAGAATTAGAAAAGGTTCAGAGAAGAGCCACCAAAATGGTAAAGGGAATGGAAGAATATCCTTATGAGGAAAGGCTTAAAAGGTTAGAGCTCTTCAACTTGGAAAATAGATGGCTGAGGGGAGATATGATAGAGGTCTATAAATTAATGAATGGTGTGGAACAGGTAAACGTAGATCAGTTGTTTATGCCATTAAAAAGTAGAAGGACTAGGGGACACACAATGAAGCTGCAATGTAACCCATTTAAGACTAATAAGAGAAAATATTTTTTCACTCAACGCGTTATCAGACTCTGGAATTCGTTACCGGAAGATGTAGTAAAAGCTGTTAGTGTAGCTGGGTCTAAAAAAGGTTTGAACAAGTTCCTGGAGGAAAGGTCCATAAACCATTTTTAAAGAGGCCCAAGAAATCCACTGCTGGCCACTATTGTAAACAGATGAGATGCGACACTACAAAAGCAAGTACCACGCAAGATACTGCAACCAGTCCAAAAACGTGGTAGGAGTGGAAAGACAGAGTATTAAACCATTGTTGTAATGTGTTTGGGCTTATGTGTCTTGATGGCTCTCTGCATGTACATGCATCAGGGCTGTGTGTGTTATTGTGTGGTAGGTTTGTCTGTGTGTGTGTGCAGGGGGTAGCTGTGTGTCCATGTATGCTGAAGTGATGGGTGTGTGTCTGCAGTATCCCTTGTCCTCCTGCACCTGCTCATTGTCCCTCCTACTGTTACACTATTCCCAGGGCTGGTGCAAGGATATAAGCACTGTTCCCTCTAAGCTGTGCGCGTGTGCGCGCGCACACACCTCACCGAGCGAGCGCACATACTTTACAACAGAGCGCACAAAAATTACGGTTCTGATTCTGATAGAAAACAACACAGACATCTCAAAATTTAAAAGTTGTGATTGTAATTGCTAGAAATTTTCCGCTTCATTTAGTAATCGTCTATTTTCATTTAATTTGATTAAAATCAATGTGGTGTACATACTGTATTCTGACGTGTAATCAAATTTTAAAGTATATAACTCCGAGTGTCGTTATGTGGCGCACAAAAATTTTACCTTCCTTCAAAAGCTGCACTGCTGATATTTTATGCGCACACAGCCTACAGAAAATTAGAGGGAACATTGGATATAAGGTGCACTAGGCTAACCTCTCCCCCTCCACTGCACAAAGCTTCCTTTTTCTGGTGCCCCCCCCCCAACCCTGCTGATGCCACATTATCTACCTAATGGCCGCAGCATCAGTTTCGCCACTGCTGGCATGCATGAGAAAAGGTGCTTAAGAACACACCAGATACCTCTGCAGCACAGGGTCAGTCTCACTAGAGATGATCTGCGAGAGCTACCACACATCACCCCAGAACCCTTATAAAAATTTATAAAATTGCTCTCCAGATACTGAAATATAAAATTAATTCCTTACATGTTTATATAGCTATAACTAAAACAAAATGGTTTCAAGTTTAAAAAGACAGCAACAGAAACTAATGGTCTTTCTAATCTTGTTTCAGATATTGTAAATCTTTCAGGATCTAAACTTTGATGGATCCCAGTGAATTACTATTAGAAAATAGTTTTTAATCTGTGTACCTTTAAGATTGCAGCTGGCTGCATTTTAATGTTTTACTGTCTTACCCCTCTTTGCTTCAGGATAAATTTTGTTTTAGGATGAACATTTACCACTTTCCTCAGCATTTCCCCTTGAACTGAAAATAAAAATTAGATTTTCAGTCCACTGAATGAAAGTACCAGTTATCATTTGATAGCTTTCCTGTTCTTTTTGATTAAAATATTTTTCTTTTACAGCACCTATCCATCAGTGCCGTTTTACATGACATAGAAGAAAGACAGAAAACACTTCAATTGTCCGAACTTAGTACTCCAAAGAATGCAGGTAGGTAGTAAATACAGATATTATTGCATTAAAGATGATTATTGTTTAATTAACATTAAATCCAATGTAAAACAAAAAAAAACTCTTGGGAGTTGCATTTACCTTGAATGTCCCAAGTTTTCATGAGCAGGAAAATTCCTTTCAGATGAAATGAGTAGTTTGGTATGCGGTTTCTTGCAATGAGCATGCCACTTTCCAAAAAAAACCATTTCTTTGATCTGGTTCATAATCGGACTCCTGCAGGTTTCCCTTTGCTAGAAACAAAGTAAGTATCCTGTTCCTGAGTAACATCATCAGACAATGCCAAGATGGAACAATTCTCCCAAAACTCAGAACTAAATGAAAAAACATCAGAGCATGTGGACCTACCTTGGACACAACAGTCTTCTCAGTACATCAGTTTTGGTTTTTTACCCAAATTGTCATGCGGGCCAGCTCTCCCATTTCTACAAGATTTCTTCTGTGTGTTGTCCAATATTATTGTTCTTCATCTTATTCCTTAAAAAAGAAGATCTATTGTGTTAGTTCTGATTCCTGTGCAATGGATAAAGATCTAGAAACTCTGAACTTATTCCAAATGCTTAATCTGCTTGGGCTCCAACCATAAACTTAAAGGTAAATATTGTAGTCATATGTCGAACTTGAAAAGACCACCTAAAGTGACTCTGAAACTACTATGAAGTAGTGAAGAGGCTTCTGCTTGCCAGAAAAGAAGAGTGCTTCCTCTGTGTGGAGATCAGCTGACTGCATTCAAACAGGCCCTCAGCTTTATGTTCCATCCACTTTCTTGCACAGTGATTTTAAGAAACCAGCCACAAAGTAACAGCATCTGTTAGGCTGGAACAGAGATACTTGGAGGTTCTGGGGCCCAAAGAGTGGTCATCTTCAGAATGCCCACATAGGCCCAAGGTAAAGGCATCTTTCTTGACCCCTTCAAAAGTGCACATGAAGCGGAAGCACGTCACTGCTGAAATTTATCAAAGGGAATCTCTCAAAAATAAGTCTGTATATTCCTATTCAGTGCAGTCCAGTCTTCAGAAACAAGTAGGAATGCAGTCTTCACATATGGGTGACGTTGGTACCAATGGAGCCCGTGTGGGAATGCTCCCCAGCATCCAATTGGAAAGCTTTTGGGAGCAATCCACTGTGCCTGCGCATCTGTCTTCCTGCCTTCCCAACTCCTCTCCTCAGTTCTTTATTTTCCATGGAGCCAGCAGGTTGTTTTTCTCTTGTCACTGCCGAAAAACGATATTTTTTGGCTGAATTCTGTGATCTGTCTTTCCGTTGATGTCAGTGCCGCTACTGACACTGGCCCTAATTTTTCTTTTTAATTATTTTTCCTCAGTTTTAGTGGTTTCGACTGCCAGCTAAGCTTTGGCCTACTTTTTCCTCTCTATGATGGAAAAACACATCAGTGGTTTCAAAAAATGTACCAAATGTTCTGATACTATATCAGTCACATATAAGCATGACTGGTGCTTAAAATGTTGAGGCCTCGACCATGTACCAAATGATTATCCTTTGTGCCAACAAATGACAAAAAGAGACCTAAAGAACAGGGCCAGACAGTATGGTTCCCTGTTCGCCCTGGACTCGATTTCAGTGGACATCATCATTGAGGACATCGGCCTCCTGTCATGGTTCTCAGGTCTCCTCAAGCTTCAGACACCAAACCAAGTCTAAGGCATTGGCATTGAAGACCGATCCCAGAGATAAGTCCCTTCATTGCCTTCGAGACTCACTGAAATGTGCATCCGATGCTGACCAGTCTGCCAGACAGTCCCGATGAGAGGCTCTGTCCTCCAAAGCACAAGAGGGGCTCCAGGATGCTCCTGAGGCATAGACCTCCGGAGAGCTACTAGTTCCATACTCTGGGATGGTGGCTCAAAGCCTCACACATGACTCTACCCAGGCATTGGTCAGCTCCCTCGACCAGTGCATACTGGCTACCAAGAGGAGATTGTCCACACTCCTGGCAGCCTTAGTACTGACAGTATCAACATCTCCAGTAGTGCAAGCGATGGCACCCTGCCTACACCTGCCAGTTCCAGGACCAATGCCAGCACTCAAACCTGCATCAGATGATCCTCTCCCTCTGATGCCCTCATTGGAACCAGTGGATATCATCAGTACCCAACAGGCTCCCGATGCCACACCAAGTGATCATCAGTACTGACATCAGTCCTTGACATCGGAGAAGTATCAAGATCAAGCACAAAATCGATGATACTTTGACTTCTTGTCAGACACTCTACTTCCTCCAATTCCGATGACACATCAGAGGACTCCTGAGAAAGCCGAGACATTCCATCAGACCCATCCCTTTCTCATAAATGGTGTTGATTCCCGCCAGGGGATATGTCTTACCAAGACTTCATTAAGGACATGGCAACAGGCCTACAGATTACTGTGGCATCGGAGATGGAACTGAGAACAGAGGAATTAGAAATCCTCCAATACCACAACTCCTGCCACTTTACCGATGCATCACATCTTGCAAGATCTAATGCTCCATATGTGGGAGGCTCTTCTCACAGTTCCACCTATCAGCAAATGACTCATTACCATGTACTGAGTTCCGGCATGCCCAGGCTTTCAGAAGCCTCAACTTCCACACCACTCTATGGTGGTGGAATCGGCAATGCGCTGCATCAAAAGTTCTAAGAATTAATCTTCTATGCCTCCCAGCAAGGACTCCAGAACTCTCAATTCCTTTGGCTGTCGATGTTTTCAGGCATGCATGCTCACATCTAGAATTACCTCCTACATGCTGTACATGGGGATGTTCCTCAAGGATGTATCCAGGTATCTGGAAATATTTGCACCTCCCCTTCCCGATGGCAAATGAGATGCATTCCAAGCCCTAATCAGGCACAATCAAAATACATCCAAATTTCTTACCAGAGCATCTTTCAATGCCTTTGAGTCATCCAGCAAAGCTTCATCAGCTCACAGGATGGCGTGGTTACAGGTATCGGATCTTGAACAGTGTGTCCAAGACAAATTGGCTAATATTCCGTGTTCTGGAGAAAACCTCTTCAGAAAGGGTTGGAAGGAAAAGGCCAGAGAGATTGAGATAGATGATCTCACCCTCAAGCAGGAAAGACAGTGGACCCGTCTAAGAGGAAGACTAATCCAAAGAAATCTTTCTATCCAAAGAAGAAGAGATATTATGCTTCTTATCCACCTGCAACTGTTTACTAGTCTCAAAAGCAACAGCTGTGCCAGCAGGGCCCTCGCCAACCCAAAAAGCCTAAGGCTCCTAAACTACATCCAGCTGCACAGCCACAACCAACACCTGTCTTTGACTCCTTCCTGGAGAGCATAGCTACTCTGCCTCTGCAGGGTCCCCAGCCCCTACATATAGCAGGGTTTGGGAACCTTGCTGTATGTAGAAAAGCTTTTCTGATGACATCAGGATGACATTTGGCCTTGATAAGTGTACTAAGGCAACCTTTTTCAGAGGAAAATTGAGCAAAACTGAACACATCTCCTTTGCTGAGGGCTGACATCAAGGACCTTGAACAGGAAGGCATATATAAGTATCTCTGAATAGAGGAAGGAATGAGCAGAAACTATTGAGAGAGAAGATCAGTAAAGAATATTACAGATTAAAATTGCTATTGAAAAGTGCTTTAACATCTCGAAATAAGATACAAGCCATCAATCATCTGGCAGTTCCTGTACTCTCACACAGCTTTGGGATTATGGACTGGCCTCTTAAAGATCTTGAAAAACTGGATGTGTGAACAAGAAAACTCCTCCATGCCCATGAAATAATTTAGAAGAATCAATGTATGCCAAGACTGTACATTTCTAGAACTGAAGGAGGGCTAGGTCTTATATTGATTACATCTACAGAGCTACTATCATAGACCTCCAAGCCTACCTGACAGCATCCTCAGATCCAAATGCGCAAAAACTACTAAAATATGAAAGAAAATGGCCAGAATCCATCCCCATCATCAAACTTGGACAAGCATTCTAACTAGAAGGAATGAATGAAAATCCATAGGCATGCACGGGAAAGGAAGTAACAGAATTTGCAAAACAAGAGAAAAAACTCTTCAAAGAATTGGATCAACAAGCAAGGAAAAAGAAGTGGCAAATGCCTGGAGCTACAGTGGAAAACACAGAGTGTTACTCCAAGAACCTTTTGTTGATCAGGAACGGACACATGAATGGTAAAGGAGAGGTGAACTGAAACCGAAGGATGAAAGATTGATAGTTGCTGCCCAGGACAGCGGATTATGGACAAGATGGTTGCATTGAAAAAAAGTGGCAAATCAGACATATGTCGATTCTATAAGAAAGAGCTGGAAACAATGACTCACCTTATAATAGGCTGTGAAGTTCTGATGGCAGAAAATTTCTATACAGACAGGCAGACTCTGTTCCTATGCCTACAGGTGGCACCTCATAACATCAGAGCAGTGAGCTCTCAACAGCGTCCAAAGAGGCTATCTGCTTCACTTTGAAAGCTTACCCCCCGCCACCTCCATAAGGGATTATCATGAATCTCCCTACAAACCACTCTCCTATCAGAAGAAGTGTCCATCCTGTTAATTCAGGGGGCCATAGAAAGTGTTCCACCACCTCAAGAGGGCATGGGCGTCTACTCTCCGTACTTTCTTATTCCCAAGAAAACAGGAGGGTTCAGGCCCAACTTAGATCTAAGGGGCCTAAACAAACTCCTTGTCCGAGAAAAATTCTGAATGATTTCCCTTGGAATACTCCTGCCATACCTTCAGAGGAAGTATCTTTGTTTGCCTCATCCAGTAGGAGAAGTCAAGGTCCAAAAGCATAGCTCAGCCCCTGGAGGCACAAGAAGAAGGGGCGCCTAGACTGCTTCCACTACTGTATTGGCTACATCATAAACAAGAGAAACAAAAAAGGAAAGAAGGGGATAAGCTGGATCCAGTGCCCAGTGAAGTTGATTGCACCTTCAAAGATGGAAATGCTTGACCAGAAAGCTAAATCTTTAAGGTGGCCTTAAACTTGTTTAAATTAATATAAGGGGCATTGCAAGGATTGCAAAATGTTAAATATCTTATACATTCTTAAATCTCTTATGAAGACACCTTTTGAACCAATAGAATCTACCTCAATCTAACACATTACCCAGAAGTTGTTTTTTTCTAGTAGCATTTACTTCAGCTAGAAGAATAATTGAACTTTGTCTTTGTTACCTATGAACTATGGGGCCAATATTCAAAGGCATTTACACGGTTTACAGACCTGTAAACTATGTAAATGCCGCTTAGAGGGATATTCAGTGGCACTGTTAGTGATGCTGAATTATCCAAGGGTTCCGCCGCTACACGCCCTGATGCTAACTGTGTAGCATTGGGGTGTGTCGTGGGCATTCTGGAGTGGAGGTGGCACCCGTCGCTAACCAGGCAATGGCGATATTGAACCGCTGCCCAGTTAGTGACCCACGGGTAAAGATAGGCATGTGATAAAAGCTGGTCTCTTTACCTATGGGAGCAAACAGGGCAGTGGCTCAGTATCTTCACTGCGTACAGCTACTGTGCTGTGCGGCAGACCTGGATATTCAGTGCTGGTGGCTGGATATGGCCCTAGCATTGAATATCCATGGTTAAGGTTCAGCTTCAACGGCTATGCACTTTAGAAGCGCTAGCCACTGCCACCGCTGAATATCGGGCCCTTTGTATTCAATTTGTATCAGAACAAAGTTGTTTTTTTAAGTCATTCTAATTCTTACCTAAATAGTAAATTCTTTCCATATTATCAAAGAAATAGTGTTGCCTATGTTCTGTTCAAAACCAAATAAGTGAGAAGTCCCTGTATACTCTAGCCCAGTGGTTTCAACCCAATCCTCAAGACACACATAGCTAGTTATGTTTTCAGGATAACAACTATGAATGTGCATGAGAGAGATTTGCATGCTTTGCCTCCATTGTATATAAATCTTTCTCGTGCATATTCATTATCCTGACAACCTGACTTGCTAGCTGTGTCCCATGGACTGGTTTGAGAACCCCTGCTCTAGACTGTAAACAGGCCATAACTACCTTAAAAGAATCAATTCCATCAAAGTCTACACTGCGCTTTATCTCCTTCCTCCCTAACAGAATTGTTATTCCAGTAGCTCACAGAATTTTGACAAATTGGCTGGCATCTTGCATCCAATTCTACTACAAACTAGTTCTCCCCTGAAGTCTGCTTCGTTGGACATCATATGCAAAGTAGCACCTTTTTCATCGCTCCATACCTTTACCTCATACTACAGTACAAGAACTAAGAAATGCCATACTCGGTCAGACCAAGGTCCATCAACCCAGTATCCTGTTTCCATCAGTGGACAATTCAGGTCACAAGTACCTAGCAGTTTCCCAAAAAGACACACAGGTTCCATAATGCTTGTATTAGGGCAAATAGTGGATTACCCAGGTCCTCTAATGGTTATGGACCTTTCCTCCAGGAACTTATCCAAACCTTTTTTAAGCCCAGCTACACTAACAGCTTTTACTACCTCCTCCAGTAATGATTTCCAGAGTTTGATTACACTATTGTGTGGACCAATCCACAATTAGTACATTTGGTCAAGTTGTGTTGGCTAACCTGTGTTTCTAATATTATATATATGTATGTATTTATTTGTTATCCGCCTTTATGAAAAGATTCACCTAAGGCAGTAATTTTGCAATTCCTGCCTCTTTTCAAGATTGTGCTGCTCTTGATAAATAGTTCATAGAGAAGCAAGCAGCCTTGAGCTTGAGAGTCACCCAGTTGTGTGGCTAACTTAATCTTATTTGCCAACATAAAAAGTATTGTTTCTCACCTAAAAAATATGTTTCTGATACACATCTGGATTAATCAGACCCACAGTTACTTTCACCTCCCTCCCTAAGAATTGCATTATTTTTTGAGCTATGAAACTAATTGAGGTACTAAGAAACCGTTGTGTGTGGGACATGTTACCTATGCTTAGTGTGGTGAACAGCGCCCTCCTGAGCCTATGGAAACGGATGAAAATCCTGAGGTTCAGCAGGATTTATGCCTATTTGAGAAACCAAGGAAGAAAGAGAGACTCTATTCCACAGAGCTGAGCATGGAGACCAGCCCAGGGGAGGAGTCCTGCAGTCCTGATTGGGCACACCCTGCCCTTGGAAGGGGCGTGTCCAGGAGAGAACGTGGTTTTAAACCAGAGCATGGCTTTGCTAGTCAGATGAAGAATGAGAGAAAGAAGGAGAGGAGGAGGAATGATTGGAAGTCCAGAAAACAGTATGCTGATACTTGGGAACCTGGCATTGGAAAGAAACCTGCAAAGTTCTATTCAGAGGCAGTGAGTAGAAGTCCCAAGGAGAGAGGACCTAGCCCTGAAATAGATAACCGTTGGAAGGCACAGCCCTGGGAAAGGAAGCCTTCAAGGCAGGCACAAGAAAGAAAACAATCATTCTGTGAAGTACCGTTTGAGCCAGAGAGCAACAAACATTCTAACAGCTGGAGAACGTTGGAGCCATCTGAAGTCAGAACGGCATGGCAACAAGTAAGTGAATTGCCACAAAGTTTCCAGGCTGAACGTAAAGCTAACTCTCCTGTGTGTGAAACATTAGCAAAAGAGACTAGCAGTTACTCTGACACAATTAATCTAAGAGAGGAGAAAATAAACAGCCTTAAGCCAGAGGGAAGTTGTATAGCTGATAGCAATTCCCTATCTCACAAACAGCAGGCTGAATTGCTCCTACAGAGTTTTAAGCAGTTTTTAGAGTTGCAAGCTAGAAGACAGCCAGTGTTACCAGAAGCCAGTCATTCCATACAGCTTGAAGAATTAACACAAGATAATACAGACTTACCAGATTGTGAGAGCATGGATTGCACGGTCTGCTGTGTAGAGATGCCAAGCTGAAGGAAACTTCTTTTTACCGTATGTGAATTGAATGCTACGGAGCTGTTGTATTGCCTTGCTGAGAAAGCTCTAATTATGTGCACCTGATTTTCCCCAGCACTGTGAAGGTAACAGTGGCTGAAAGAGGCTGCAGTGAAACTAACTGACCTCTTGGGGCAAAGTGAGTAATTTGCTGAGAAGTGAAAAGAAGCAGTTATACTTTAAGTTGCCTTGATCCTAAGTTTTCCTGTTAGCATTTGAAGCACCTATTTTGTTTGCATTTATTTGCCATGTGATGGAACAATATCCTTTACTATAATAAATATTCTGGAAACCCCATAACTACAACTCTTTATTTTGGAGCAAGAGGAGCAGGAACTACCATACCCAGCATTCCTGGATACAGGTTACTCTCCTTCCTCACGAAGCATCAGACCGCCGCTCCTGTCTTTAGCCCCAAGGCCGGGCAGGAGCACCGCATTAGAAAGTTAAACTTAGTTCTGAACTTTTGGAGAGTTGTTCCATTCCCACAATGTGTGATGACATCACCCAACTGTGCACCTGACCAAGTTTGCTGTCTATGGAAAACCTGATCTCCAGGAACAAGCAGGAATGTAGTCTTCACATATGGGTATCGTCGGTTAAAGACCCACCTCTTCACTGTCGCGTTCAGATCCTAACTTCTATCCTTTATCTTAACCTAACCCCATCATTTTCTATCCCTCATCTTAACCTAACTCCCCATCATTTGCATAACCTAACTGTATGACCACACTATCCTTTGCACTAAATTGTATTGTGTACTGTCTTGACTAGATTGTAAGCTCTGACGAGCAGGACTCCGAGGATCAGGGATTGTCTCTTGTATTCATGTCTGTACAGCACTGCGTGTGTGGCGCTATATAAGTGTTAAATAGTAGTAGTAGTAACCTGTGCGGGAACGATCCCCAGTGTCCAATAGGAAAGCTTTTGGGAGCATCCCACTGCACCTGCGCCATTGCCTTCCCGCCTTTCCAACTCGCCCTCTTCAGTTTTTCGTTTTCCACAGAGCCGACAGGCAGCAAACCCTGTCACCGCAGAAAATATTTTTGTGGTCGTGTCTGCCTTCACCGTCGATGCCTATACCGGTACCACAGGTGTTTTCTTTATTTTCTTATTTCTTTTCTTTAAAAAAAACAAACAAAAAACTTCTCTTTGGAGGGTCTGTCCCCTCTTGGTGCCAGGCTCCATTTTGGGCACTAGGTCCTCTTTTCTTCCAAAATGGAGAAACCATCTAGTGGTTTCAAAAATGTTCAAAGTGTAGAGGTACCATTTCTGCTACCAACACCCATGACTGGTGTCTCAAATGTTTAGGTCCTGACCATTTACCATCGGAGTGTCTCCTTTGTAGAAAGATGACCAAGAGAGACCTGCAAAATTGAGCTGCAAAACTCGGCACCCTCTTTGCCTCGGATGCAATGTCTGTTGCAGCGACGTCGTCCAGGTTTTCATCTTCCTCCCATGAATCTCAAGTAGCCAAACCCAGGTCTTCCAAGACCAGTCAGTCCTCAAAGGGTAGATCTCCATCTCCAGGAACAAGCAGGAATAAGTCCTCACATATGGGTACGTCGGTACCGACGGAGCCTGCGCGGGAAAGCTCCCCAGCCTTTCAGATGAAAGGCTTTTGGGGCCTCCCACTGCACATGCGCGCTGCCTTCCCGCCTTCCTGACCAGCTCTCCTCAGTTTCTCTTTTTCCGCGGAGCCAGCAGGTCGTGTTCCTGTCACCGCTGAAGAAATTGTTAAATTTGTTGTTTTTCTTTAGACCGCGTACCTGCCTTCCCCATACCAAAACCGGTACCGCCGGTCTCTCTTTCTTTCTTTATAAAAAAAAAAGACTTTTTTATTTTCTTCAGCACAGCTTGGTACCTGTTGTTAGGCCTTAAGGCCTACACAAATTCTCCTCATGGAGAAGCCAGTCCCTGGTTTTAAAAAATGTACCAAATGCAGTGCTGTCATTTCTGTCACAGACACCCATGAATGGTGTCTCAAATGTTTGGGACCTGAACACTCCATACCGGACTGCCCATCCTGCACCCAGATGTCTAAACGTGGTTTGCAGAACCGGGCCAACAAGCTCCATGTGCTGTTTCCTTCAGAAGCATCACAGTCATCCAGGTCTTCCTCTCCGGATGGATCTCAGGTAACCAAAACTTCTGTGGGCAAATCCTCTAAAAGCAAATCTCTTTCTAAAGATCGAGAGGCTCTCAATTTTGAGTTCGAGGATTCTGCCCAGGCCAAAAACCCCCGGCGGGAGGTTCCGGCCTCCAATGCAATCATGGGGTCACAGGTTGACATCGATGGCACGGCCTCGACCGATCACCTGTTGGACTGCTCTGGGGTACCGGCCCATACCGGTACCGACATCCAGGCAGTAGTGGCGTCTATGGGCAGTACTGTCCAGACCATGCAGCAGGCCGTTCTGGCATTCATTAAGGCTGCGACGCCCTCGGTACCGAATTCATCGGTACCGACCCCGGTTCCGGTATCCACACCGGAACCGAGACCATCGACTTCCAAACGTCGATCGGTTTCCGCATGCCGGATTCCGGCTTTCGCCAGGTACCGATCCCATGCCCGATACGCCCGATGTCGATACCGATCGGTATGCGTATCGTACATTGGCAGTACAGAGGGAAGACTCAGATTCTTCTGATGAATTCAATTCCTCTGATGACTCTGCTGAGCTTACTCTTCCTGAGGAGCCCTCTTCTCCAAAGAGGAGGATGTCTCCTCCAGAGGATTTATCCTTTCAGGATTTCATTGTTGATGTAGCTAAAGCACTTTCTATTGCTACATCTTCTGAAAAAGAACCCAGATCAAAAAAATTGGACATTTTAGGATACTCAAAAGCTCCTAAAGAGGCAGTCACTCTGCCTGTCCATGAAATCCTTCAAGAACACTTGATGGATTTGTGGGAGACTCCTTTAACACTGTCTCCCCATTCCTGTAGGTTGGACACCATGTATCGGGTCCCTCCTTCGCCTGGGTTCCAGAAAACTCAGCTGCCTCACCACTCTATTGTGGTGAAGTCTGCCATGAAGAAAATAAAGAGTCCTAAAAGGCATTCTTCTACCCCTCCAGGGCGAGAATGTAAGACCCTAGACTCTTTTGGAAGAAAGATGTTCCAGGCTAGTATGCTTATAGCCAGGATCAATTCTTATAGCCTTTATATGGGCATGTTTCTTGGACAACTTGCCCTAAAAATACAGAATTTTGCCCCCTTTATCCCTGATGATCAAAGGGCGGACTTCTTTTCTATGGTGACACAACTTTCAGAGGTCTCCAAGTTCTCCAACAGGGCAGCCTTTGATTCCTTTGAAGTTGCAGGCAGAGCTTCGGGAATTGCTATTGCAGCCCGACGTCTCGCTTGGCTCCAGGCTTCTGACCTAGAACCCTGGGTTGTAGATGGCCTCAGGAATCTGCCCTGTACCGGTGAGAACTTATTTGGGGAAGACTGGCAGATTAAAGCTGCTCAAATGGATGCAGAAAATGCCACTCTAGATAGACTTTCCAAGTCTACTTCTACCCCTGCCAAAAAGAAGTCTTTTAAAAGGCCTTACTATAAAAAGGCCAGATTTCCCTCAAATACTGGCCAGCAATCTGCTCAGCCTCGCTTTGCGGCTAAGCGTCAACAATCTAAGCAGGTAAAGTCAAAGCCTGCAGTGTCTGCTACACCCCAGCAGGCTCAACCCCCTCAGGGGTTTTGACTTGCCTCTAGAGAACTTGCCGTTTCTGGCTCTAGAACAACCAGAGCCCCTCACCATTCCTGGAAGGCTAGCTCATTTTGCTCCCAGATGGGAACAAATCACATCAGAGCAATGGACCCTCTCTATTATCCGGGAGGGCTACAAACTTCATTTCTCCAGCCTTCCTCCCCATACCATGGTGAGGCAATTCAGTTCTCCCCCATCTCTTCTGATCCTGTTGGGTCAGGAAGTCTCTTCTCTTCTTGCCCATGGGGCAATAGAGGAGGTTCCTCCTCCTCAACAGGGGTTAGGTTTCTACTCCCCTTACTTT
Source organism: Ichthyophis bannanicus (assembly GCA_033557465.1). NCBI lineage: Eukaryota > Metazoa > Chordata > Amphibia > Gymnophiona > Ichthyophiidae > Ichthyophis > Ichthyophis bannanicus. The sequence goes on from CM066032.1 coordinate 343,143,806, forward strand.
CTCATAACAAAGAAGACAGGGGGCTTCAGACCTATCCTAGATCTGAGAGAATTGAACAGGTTCCTATTCAAGGAGAAATTCAAAATGCTCTCTCTGGGCCTTCTCCTTCCATACCTTCAGAGTCAGGATTGGCTTTGTTCTCTAGATCTCAAGGATGCGTACACTCATATACTCATCCATCCATCCCACAGAAAATATCTAAGATTTCTGTTCCAGGGAAAACATTTCCAGTACAGAGTACTACCCTTCGGTCTGGCCTCTGCTCCAAGAGTCTTCACAAAATGCATGGCAGTCGTAGCCGCATTTCTCAGAGGCATGGGAATCTTTGTCTTCCCATATCTGGACGACTGGCTCATCCGAGTTCCATCTCAGTCAGAAGCCCAGATGTCTCTGGACCGCACAAGGCGTATTCTTCAATATCTGGGACTTGTGGTAAACATTCCCAAATCCCAACTCATCCCTACTCAGTCTCTGGAATTCATAGGGGCCCAATTGGACTCCACCACTGCAAGGGCCTACCTCCCTCTGGTCCGAGGCCAAAGACTAATAAGCTTGGCCTCCCAGGCTCAGTCCAGAAGCCACTTGTCAGCCAGAGAAATGCTGCAGCTTCTGGGCCACATGGCCTCCACGGTACACGTGGTGCCCTACGCTCGTCTTCACATGAGAGCAGCTCAATGGACCTTGGCCACCCAGTGGTCTCAAGCATCAGGACTGCTCTCAGACCAAATACTCACCTCAAAACGACTGTTTTGGTCTCTCCAGTGGTGGACATCCTCCAAAAATCTGTTGTTGGGGATCCCCTTCCAACCTTCGTTGCCCCAAGCAACCCTCACAACAGATGCCTCCCAAGCAGGGTGGGGAGCTCATCTCCAGCACCTCTCCACTCAGGGCACCTGGTCTCCTCAGGAGACCACCCTTCACATCAACCTTCTGGAACTGCGAGCAATCTTCCTTGCCCTCACAGTCTTCCACACCCTCCTTGTCAACCTGACTGTCCTAGTCCAAACAGACAATCAGGTAGCCATGTTCTATGTCAACAAGCAAGGAGGGACGGGCTCTCTGTCGCTTTGCAACGAAGCTCTCAGATTATGGGCCTTCGCCAGAGAGCACCAAATTCATCTTCTGGCAGTATATCTTCCAGGAGTTCAAAACTCTCGGGCAGACAGACTCAGTCGAGTTCTGCTCCCACACGAATGGTCCCTACATATGGACCAGATACGCAGAATCTTCCAGGAATGGGGGACCCCGGACATAGACCTCTTTGCAAGTCCGTGGAATGCCAAACTTCCCCGGTTCTGTTCCAGGACTCCGTGTCAGGGAGCTCAGGCCAACGATGCCTTTCTCCTACATTGGGGTCAGGAATTCCTGTACGCTTTTCCACCCATTCCTTTGATTCCCAAGACTCTGTTCAAACTTCAGAGGGATCACGGATCCATGATCCTCATTGCTCCACGCTGGCCACGCCAAGTGTGGTTCCCTCTCCTTCTACAGCTCTCCCAGGGCTCCTCCCTGGACCTGGGAGCTGCACCAGACCTTCTGTCTCAGGAGCAGGGGACTTTGTGGCATCCAAACCCCAAGTCCCTACATCTCCGAGCTTGGTTACTGAAGGCTTAAGCCTTCATAAGTTTAATCTTTCCCAACCAGTGAAAGATATCCTTCATGCCTCTAGGAAACCCTCTACTAGGCGTTCCTATGCTTTCAAATGGAAACGTTTTTCCATTTGGTGTGCGCAACAGGGTCTTGACCCTCTAGCACTTCCTTTGAATTCTCTACTGGACTATCTCCTGCATCTTTCCAATGCAGGCCTCAAGACGAATTCAGTACGAGTCCATTTAAGTGCTATTGCAGCATCCTTAAAACCTATAAATGGACAACCTGTCTCCTCTCATCCTCTTATTGCAAGGTTCATGAGAGGCCTGACCCTCACTAAGCCTCCCATCCGACCTCCTCCGGTAGCATGGGACTTGAATCTAGTTCTGGGTCAACTTATGAAGCCACCTTTTGAACCGTTGGTATCTACCTCCCTGAAATTTCTTTCCTGGAAGGTTCTTTTCCTTATTGCAGTCACTTCGGCTCGCCGCATCAGTGAACTGCAGGCTTTGGTGGCTAATCCACCTTATACCAGATTTCATCATGATAAGGTGGTCCTTAGGACGAATCCCCACTTTATGCCTAAAGTGGTCTCGCCTTTTCATCTTAATCAAGAGGTATATCTACCTGTTTTTTTCCCGGCTCCTCATGCATCCAGTGCAGAGAGGAACCTTCATACTCTTGACTGTAAAAGAGCTCTCGCCTTTTACCTCAACAGGACTCAGCCACATCGAAAGTCTTCCCAACTTTTCGTGGCTTTTGATCCTTCTCATTTGGGACTTCCAGTCACCAAACGTACACTTTCCAATTGGATTGCTCAGTGTATTTCTTTTGCTTACCAGAGTAAGAACATTTCTCTGGAAGGCCATGTCACAGCTCACAATGTGAGAGCCATGGCTACTTCTATGGCTCATCTTCACTCTGTGTCCATAGATCAGATCTGTCGAGCAGCCACTTGGGCCTCGGTTCATACCTTCACAGCCCATTACTGCTTGGACAAGGACTCCCGCCGGGATGCCTTGTTTGGTCAGGCTGTCCTCAAACACCTGTTCCATACTTAAACAACTCCTGCCCACCTTCCCTGGATGGATGCCTGAGATCCATACGAAGATGGTTTACCCTTGGAGGGGGATCTCCCAGGCATCTTAGCTAGGGAGTCCCCATATGTGAGGACTTATTCCTGCTTGTTCCTGGAGATAGCACAGTTACTTACCTGTAACAGGTGATCTCTGGGAACAGCAGGAATTAGTCCTCACAACCCACCCTCCTCCCCTAGGAGTTGTATCTTCTATCTATCTTCCTTTCCTCTCTATTGTCTCAGCTATAAACTCGAACTGAGGAGAGCTTGTCAGGAAGGTGGGAAGGCAGCGCGCATGTGCAGTGGGAGGCCCCAAAAGCCTTTCATCTGAAAGGCTGGGGAGCTTTCCCGCGCAGGCTCCGTCGGTACCGACGTACCCATATGTGAGGACTAATTCCTGCTGTTCCCAGAGATCACCTGTTACAGGTAAGTAACTGTGCTTTCTAAGCATTGAGATGCTACTAGCGTTGCCCTCGAGGAAAACACACCGGCCAAACAATCCCGGCTGGAGGCCCCGGCCAACAAAGCATTAACGGAGTTCCAGGATGTTCCCGAAGCTTCCACCTCCAGTGAACTCTTGGTGCCATGTTCTGGTGTCGTGACCTGCTCCACCGATACCGACATCCAGGCATTGGTGAGCTCCATGGATCAACGTATCCTTGCCATCGAGGGCAGTCTTGCGACTTTATTAGCAGCCTTGGTACTGCTAAAGCCGCTTCAATTGGCACAGTTGTCTGTACCGGTATTGGTACTGAACATACCTGCATCGACTGATGTACCTCTATCCATGCTTCCTCCCATGCCAGCACTGGAATCGGTTTCCAGCATTGAGGGTCCGGTATCGAGACAGTCCAATGCTGACGTCGATCGATACCGTCGACAAGCAATATGAGAACATCCGGCCCGACAATACTTTAAATCATCCAATTCCGAGAGGCGGAGCCAACCTTAGAGCAAGATGGCTGCGTAGGAGATCGGCTCCCCAGGATCCTTCTGTAAAATCCTGTTCTCATCGTCTCAGGAGTTGGCGGAGTGTAATTGTATAGTACCTGTGGCTTCTTAATCATGTCCGGCACCAAGCAGACTCGGCTGGAGTTTACAAATCAGCAGGGTGCCGGCTCCAAACGATCCAAAACGGACCCATTATCACCTCACAAAATGGCGTCGCAGACCGAGGCCGTAGAGGGAGCGGCAGAAATATTGAAGGAGATACGCGTGGTTCGCAAACAGGTCGAGGCGAATGGCGAATCTTTAGATGAATTGCAGGCCGATGTCAAAGAGGTGAAAGAACAGATCGGTACGCTTACCTGCCGAATGGAAAAACTGGAAGGGTCTGTAGCTCAACATGAGAAACAGCTGAGCCAGCTGCCTCATGCAGCACGGAGAATAGAGGCGCTAGAACGCAACCTGGAAGATATGAATAATCGGGCTCGGAGAAATAATATTCGTATAGTGGGGATCCCTGAAGGAGCGGAGGGGAAAGACCCCATACGATTTCTGCAAGAGTGGCTCCCTAGAGCTTTAAAAATTGATTTCCAATTGCCTTTTGAAATTGAAAGGGCCCATCGGGTTCCCTCTGCCCTTACCGCGCAGCTGTAGAAGCCACGGCCTTTGATCTGCTGTGTGCTGCGATACCAGCAAGTTGCGCTAATAATGTCGGTGGCACGATCTACTTCGGAGCTGCAATTCGAAGGCCATCGGGTGGCTCTATATCCTGACTTTAGCAAGACAACAGTAGATAAGAGGAAACAATTTCTAGCGTTTAGACCGCGGCTCCTTCATCTACAAGCCCGGTTTGGATTATTTTATCCGGCTCGACTTAAGGTGACTTTGAATAACTCTACAAAAACTTTTGATAACCCAAAGGTTTTGGAACAGTTTCTAGAGGATCAAGAAGCCTTGGCCATGCAATGAAGTACCTGCAATGTGGACTTGCTCTGCTAGACTGTTAGGCCTGTACTTTTAAGTGGGTACACTTTCTACTGCCTCGCGTGGCCATGGCCTGAGCAAAGACTTTTGTTAAGCGTGCTGGATCGGGACGCTCTGCTGCTGATGGCTGGCAAAAGTTCTGTGGGCAAGCAGTATCTGTGTTTTGGAGCAGTTTTGATCTCCTGAGTAGTTAAAGAAATGTTATATATTATTATGCAAATGTTTTCTTTGTTTTTTTTTTACTTGGTTTTATGGGTCTTGGGGATGTGGATTTGGTATCTGTTTTCTTTTGGTCTTCTACTAGGCCTATTGCCTTGGGTTGCCTCACCTATTGAATGGGGCCTTTTTCTTTTAAGGTTATTGGGTAGCTCTTTGGGATTGTTGTGTCATGATATATTTATTTAGGAAGTATGTTGGCACCAGATTTAGTATTTATGTTTCATGGCTAAGGATGTTAAACTATTATCTTTGAATGTAAAGGGTATTATGAACCCTATTAAGAGGAAAAAGATCATTGCATATGGTAAACAACAAATGGCGGACCTGATTTTTCTTCAAGAAACACACTTGTCCTCCGCTGAAACTCTAAAATTAGAGGATAGACAATATAAGTTAATTGGGCATTCCCCGGCAGTCCAAAAAAAAAAAATGGTGTAGCAACACTGATCCGTAAATCACTAGGGATTATAGTGGAGGGCACCCGCTCTGATACAGCAGGACGATGGGCGAAGTCCATTATCTCCATAGGAGGTGTCCGTCGGGTAGTTATCAATGTTTATGCCCCCAATAAAGATGATCCCAGCTTTTTCAAGGATTTGGCGGGAATCATATTGGAAGAAGCCCCTACTCCACTTATTGTTGGGGGTGATTTTAACTTAGTATTAGATCCGGTCTTGGACCGGCTCCCTCCTAGGGTGGACAGCACTTCTAGAGTGAGAGTAGCCTTCAAGGCCCTAAAGGATTCCGCTGGGTTAGTGGATGTGTGGTGCATCCTTCATCCTAGGGAGAAGGACTTTACATATTTTTCGCCACCTCACAAGTCCTTCTCACGTATTGATTTTTTCCTGATTTCCAGATCGTTGGTAACAGATGTTCGGGAGGCTGAAATTCTAAGTATGCACATCTCTGATCATGCGGCTCTTAAGATAACACTTGGGCTATTTGCTAATCTCCATCACTCATCGATCTGGTCTTTTAACAGGTCGTGGTTGATGGATTCTTCTTTTCAAAAGGAAGTCAGAATCGCTATAAAGGAATACTTTGAGATAAATAAGGTAGGGGATACCCCGTGTTGGGCATGGTGGGGGGCTTTTAAAGCTCATATTCGTTCTGTGATTACGAGTTACGCGATTAGGGAGTCTAAGCGGAAGAAGGCATTGTTGGTGAGTCTTGAGGAACAAATTCGTGCCGGTGAACGTTTGTGGCAACAGTATTCTGAAGTTGGCATAATGACGCGTTTACAGCGCTTAAGATACCAGTATAATGACATATTGAGTGCAGAGGTAGAACAAGTGATGTTTAAACAGCGTGCGCGATACCACGTCGAGAAAAATAGAATGGGACGGTTGTTAGCTAACGATTTGAAGGGTCGGAGAGAGAAATCCCGTATTGTGGCTCTATCTGATGGGCACCTTGGTAATCTCACTGATAACGGACAAATTTTGGATGTGTTTTCTGTTTATTATCAGAACCTCTATAGTTCTGAAGTGAGTTCTGACCTGGATGGTGTTCGGGATTTCTTGGGACACTTAACGCATCCTACTGTGAGTGCGCAGCAGAGGAAGGTCTTAGATAAGGCTGTCTCTAGATTAGAAGTTGATAAGGCAATTAACAGTATGGCCAATGGCAAGGTGGCAGGGCCTGATGGCATTCCCGCTGAATTTTATAAAGTTTTTCGGGATGATCTGAGTTCGGCATTGTTAGTTTATTTTGAAACGTTGTATGATTCTTTGAATCAGGTAGGGAACTTCGCTGAAGCTACTGTGGTGGTACTGGAAAAGCCTGGTAGAGATCCTTCTCAAGTGGCAAATTACAGGCCTATATCACTATTAAACTCTGATTATAAAATATATGCGAGTGTGCTAGCTAGTCGTCTGTCCACCGTGGTTGGTAGTCTGATACATCCTGATCAGTGTGGTTTTGTTTCGGGACGGGCAACCTCGGATAATGCTAGATTATTCTGGAATGTGTTTGATAGGGCCTCTTTAAGTAATCTCCCTTATGTTGGCCTCGCCTTGGACGCAGAAAAGGCGTTCAATAGACTTGAATGGTCCTTTCTGTTTGAGGTGCTAAGGTGGTTTGGTCTGGGTCCCCGGTTCATTCAAATGATTCAGGTCTTATATTCTAATCCTAGCGCTAGGATACTGGCTAACGGAAGCCTGTCTCAGCTTTTTTCTTTGCAGAGAGGGACCCGTCAAGGATGTCCCCTCTCTCCTTTATTATTTGATCTAGCCTTGGAACCACTTGCAATAGCTCTCCGGCAGCATAAACACATTAAAGGTGTAGTAGTCGAGGATCTTCAAATTAAGTTATCCGCTTACGCGGACGATCTTCTTTTATTTGCGCAACCGGTGGAAGTCCCTTTGATTTTGGATTTGATCGAGTCATATTCTAAGTTGTCCGGCTATAAAATCAACTGGGCCAAGTCAGTGGCCTTCCCATTAAACTCTTGGGCGTCCTCGGCCATGATGGCGGATTATCCTTTTCGTTGGGAGGCTGGTAGTGTCAAGTATTTAGGGGTTAAGTTTTCCGCCAGTGCTGAAACTACTGTTCAGAATAATATTGCAGATTTGCTAAACGCGATTAAGAGAACTGCGGTAACTTGGTCACCTTTGCATTTAACGTGGTGGGGCCGTTTGGAGGCCATTAAAATGACTTTAATGCCTAGAATTAATTATGTTTTGGGGATGTTGCCATGTAAAATTCCAGCCAGTTTGTTGGCCGAGCTGGAAAGGGCTTTGTCCAAATTTCTTTGGGGTAGCGCGCAGCCAAGGATAGCTCTGAGGAAGCTTAAGGCGTCTAAGGAAAGAGGAGGGGTTCATTTCCCAGATTTCAAATGGTATCACTCTGCGTTTCTGTTAAAACAAGGGGCCATGTGGTTAAGGGACGACTCGCCAATGCTGACTCCCAGGTGGGTAGAGGTAGAGAGTAGAATTGTGGCACCTTGTCCTTTGGACAGGCTTCTTGGCATGAAGCATCCAGAGGAGACCCTGGTGAGTGGTCCGATAGCTGCCACTCAGGTAGCTTATTTGTTACTGGTACAATTGGCTGGGAGGCGGGATTCTCTTTCTAACAGACTTCCCCTTTGGTGGAACCCGGGGCTGAAAATTAGTGGAAAGATGTTTGCTTGGAAACAATGGCAGGAGCGTGGTATCTGGTCGCTTGGGCAGCTATTGCGGGTACAGGGGTGGAAAGATTTTCGGGAACTTCAGCAGGAGTTTTCTCTTCCTTTTTCTGCGTACTTCCAGTGGCTTCAGCTGAAGCATTCAATGAAAGACTTGTCAGCTGTAGTGATGGGTTTACCCGAGACGGATATTGTTTTTGACACTGTTAGGTGCCTGGGTGAGAAGCCGGGAGCTGCATCGGGGTTTTATGCATATATTAGAGATTTAGCCTCTATGAATCCAATTGGACTGTCCAAAAATTGGGATACGGAGATGGAGTCTTCTCTTACTGAGAAGGAATGGAAACTTCTGTGGGGTCCCATTACCAGGGTATCCAGGTCTGCGGCAATCACTCAATCAATGTTTTTTTTCCTCCATCGTGCTTATATAACCCCGGTCAAACTGTCTAAGTGGGATAAGAAGTCTGATGGGAAGTGTTGGTCATGTCAAGATGGGTTGGGTACCCTCCAGCATATGGTATTCGATTGCCCCGTTGTCCAGAAGTTTTGGAAGGCGGTTTGGGGGAAAATACAACGCATATTGGGCTTTACTGCTCAACTTACGTGGCGGATTATATGCTTACGCTCATTAGAGCGTAGTTTGAACCTGGACAGACACCATCTTTTCTTGTTTAACTTTATGATGGCGATGGCTTTAAAAGTTATTTTTACCAACTGGAAGGTATCCTCCCAATTAAGTGGTGATGTATGGTGGAATATGGTTGCTCAAAGTGCTAGTTATGAGAAATTATTTGTTAAAGTACATTGTTCTGGGTCGACAGGTCGGTCTGAAAAATGGGCTCCTTTGGATGATTATGTCTCAAGGGCGAAAATTCATTCCAGTTGCCCACCTGGGTTCATAATACAGAAGAGTGGTACTGTGATGGAAACGGGAATGTATTAAGGGTATGTTTGTATAGTCAGGGTTCTGGTGCCTAGGTTTTGACAGACTGTTCCTCAAAGAGCTAGGGGAGGGGTGTGTGTGTAAGTAGTCTGTGGGATATTGTTGTAGGTGTTGTGTGTCGTTATTTTGTTGTAATGTGTAAATTGTATAAATAAAGAATTTAAAAAAAAATCATCCAATTCCGATGATTCCGATGACTCTATACCGGGGTGGTTCTTCCGGAGGATCCCTCTCCTTCACCACAGCGTCGGATGTCTCCCCCAGAGGACATGTCCTTTCAGGACTTCATTTGTGATGTAGCCACCGTGACCCCTGAGAAGGAACCGAGAGCTGAAGAGTTGGAAATTCTTCAGTATCCAGAAGTTCCTAAGGAGGCTGCTACCCTTCCCATTCACCGAATTTTGCATGATCTCATGCTTAGAATGTGAGAAACACCTTTAACGGTGTGTCCACATTCTCAGAGACTCGATACAATGTACCGGGTACCTCAGTGTCCCGATTTCCAAAAAACAGAATTACCACACCATTCCATGGTAGTGGAATCGGCAACGCGTAGGATCAAGAGTGCTAAAATGCATTCATCCAACCCTCCAGGTCGTGAATCAAGGACACTCGATGCTTTTGGGCTTCAATGCTTTCAGTCCTCCATGCTATCAGCTAGAATACGCTCTTACATACTTTATATGGGTATGTTTCTTCGGGAGATTACAAGAGACTTGGAACTCATGGCTCCACTTCTTCCCGATGACAAAAGGGCTGACTTTCTCACTCTGGTCAAACATGCCCAGAATGTTTCTAAGTTCATGAACCGTGCAACTTTTGATTGCTTTGAGTGCATTAGCAGAACCTCTGCTATCTCCATCGGTGCACGTCGCATTGCCTGGTTACAAGCATCTGATTTAGAACAATGGGTGCAAGACAAGCTGGGAAATATTCCTTGCACAGGAGAAAACCTCTTTGGCAAGGATTGGCAGGACAAAGCTAATCAGCTTGAGTCCGAAAACACCACCTTGAACAGATTATCAAGGACCACAGCCAACCCAGCTAAGAAAAAGACAGTTAAGAAACCCTTTTTCAACAAGAAAAAGAAATTCTATCCATCTTACACCCAAGCTATCCACTGCCCAATTCATGGTCCCCTAAAAGGGCAGCAGCAACCTAGACAGCAGAGGAAGGCCCAAGTCCCCAGAGCTCAACCAGCTCAGCAGACACAGCCTCCTCAGGGACTTTGACTCCTTCCTAGAGAACTTAGTCATCCTGCCCCTGAAGGGTCCAGAGCCTCTCACCATCCCAGGCAGACTCTGTCATTTCGCCGTAAGATGGCAACAGATAACATCAGAGCACTGGATTCTCTCTATTGTAACAAAGGGGTACAAACTCCATTTTCACAGTATGCCCCTCCCACCATCACAAGACAGTTCAATTCTTGGGGTCCTTTCACCACTCTCTTGTGTCAAGAGGTCGCCTCACTACTTGCTCAAGGGGCAATGGAAGAGATGCCTATATCCCAACAGGGCATGGGCTTCTACTCCCTCTACTTCCTCATTCCAAAGAAGACAGGGGGATACAGACCCATACTGGACCTCAGAGAGTTGAACAAGTATCTGTTCTGAGAAAAATTCAAGATTTCTCTCGGAACACTTCTTCTTTACATCCAGAGTCAGGATTGGCTATGTTCTCTAGATCTAAAAGATGCATATATTCATATTCTCATCCATACAGATCACAGGAGGTTTCTTCAATTCCTTTTTCAAGGTAAACATTACCAGTACAGGGTTCTACCCTTTGGACTGGCTTCCGCCCCAAGAGTCTTCACAAAATGCATGGCAGTAGTAGCAGCATTCCTGGGAACTCTGGGGATATCCGTCTTCCCCTATTTAGACGACTGGCTCATCCGAGCATCAACAGCTCCAGAAGCCAGCTCTGCTCTCTCCTGTACAATGCAAATCTTGCAATACCTGGGGTTGGTCATAAACCTCCCAAAATCTCATCTTACCCCTTATCAGTCACTAGAGTTCATAGGGGCTCTTTTAGACACAAGGCAGTCAAAGGCTTTCCTGCCACAACCACATTGTCTTCGAATACTCCAGCTGGCTTCTCAAGCAGCTATGAAAACTTTTCTAACTGCTCAAGAAATGCTTCAGCTCCTGGGGCATATGACATCCACTGTCCATGTGGTTCCCTATACTTGCCTACACATGAGAGCAGCCCAGTGGACCCTAGCCTTTCAGTGGACACAAGTGTCAGGTCGCCTGGGGAACAAAATCAGAAATTCTACATGCCTCATTTTCTCCCTACAGTGGTGGCAATCGCTGAAAAACCTTATCGTAGGGTCTCCTTTCCAGCAGCCACTACACCAAGCCACCTTGATGACAGATGCGTCCAAGTTGGGTTGGGGAGCTCACTGGACAAGCTTTCTAATCAGGGCCTCTGGATCGAGCAGGAGGTTTGCCTTCACATAAACATCCTGGAACTCAGGGCCATCTTCTATGCCCTTCGAGTATTTCAGGACCGCTTCAGCTACAAGATGGTTCTTGTCCAGACCGACAATCAGGTAGCTATGTTCTATGTGAACAAACAGGATGGGACAGGTTCCCAGGCACTGTGCAATGAAGCACTACGCCTCTGGGCCTTCGCCAGAGATCTCCAAATCCACCTACTAGTGGTGTATTTACCAGACACACAAAATCTTTTGGCAGACAAACTCAGTCGAGTTCTGCTGCCACACGAGTGGTCTCTTCATCCAGAGCAAACTGCTCGAATCTTTGAGATCTGGGGAACTCCAGATATAGACCTCTTTGCAAGTCCTCAGAATGCCAAACTTCCCCGATTCTGTTCCAGAATGCTGGCTCACAATTGTCAGGCAAGGGATGCTTTCCACCTCCACTGGGGTCAGGACTTCCTCTATGCCTACCCCTCCATTCCCCTCATTCCCAAAACTCTATTCAAGCTTCAGAGAGACAGGGGCCATATGATCCTCATAGCCCCACACTGGCCACGACAGACATGGTATCCACTGCTTCTACGTCTCTCTCAAGTCAAGCCTCTGGAGTTGGGATGTGCTCCAGATCTACTTTCTCAGGAGAACGGGATGCTATTGTACCCGAACCCTCAGTCCCTACACCTCAGGTTGTGGCTACTGAGAGCCTAGAATTCGAGGATATCAACCTTTCTCAACAGGTTAAAGATATCCTTTTGGCTTCAAGAAAACCTTCCACAAGGAGGACCTATGCCTTTAAGTGGAAAAGGTTCTCTATCTGGTGTTCAAAAAAGGAACTTAATCCCTTTTCAGTTCCAGTGGAGGCATTACTGGAGTATCTCCTCCATTTATAATCTTCTGGTCTTAAGACCAATTCGGTAAGGGTCCACCTTAGTGCCATTGCGGCTTTCCACAAGCCCTTGGATGGACAACCTATTTCCTCTCAACCACTTGTAGCGAGGTTTATGAGAGGTCTACTCTTAACAAACCCCCCCATTAAGCCACCATCCGTTGCATGGGATTTGAATCTTGTCCTTGGGCAACTCATGAAACCGCCCTTCGAACCCTTAGCCACTACATCTTTGAAGTTTCTTTCTTGGAAGGTAATCTTGCTAATTGCTCTCACTTCTGCAAGACGCATCAGTGAGCTACAAGCTTTAGTGGCTGATCCTCCTTATACAAGGTTCCACCATGATAAAGTAGTTCTTAAGACTTACCCTCATTTTATGCCAAAGGTGGTCTCACCTTTTCATTTAAACCAATCGGTTTACCTTCCTGTATTCTTTCCGAGGCTTCACGCCTCCAATGCAGAAAGGAATCTTCATACTCTGGATTGTAAAAGAGCCTTGGCTTTTTACCTTCAGAGGACTAAGCAACATAGGAAGGCTTCCTAGCTTTTTGTTGCCTTTGATGCCAGTCATCTTGGATTACCAGTTTCCAAGAGAACTTTGTCTAAATGGATTGCAGATTGCATATCCTTTGCCTGTGAGAGTAAGGGACTTTCTCTCGAAGGTCATGTCACAGCTCACAATGTGAGAGCAATAGCAGCCTCTATGGCTAACCTTCGCTCAGTGTCCATTGACAACATCGGTAGAGCAGCCACTTGGGCTTCGGTACACACCTTTGCAGCCCACTACTGCTTAGACAAGGACTCACGTCGGGATGCCTTGTTTGGCTAAGCTGTTCTCCAGCATCTCTTTCAGACTTAGAACAACTCCTACCCGCCTTTCTGGGGTTCGATGCCAGAAATCCATGGGAAGAAGCATGACCCATCTCAACCTGGGTTTCACAGCTTTCTGGAGTCATCTCCCTGGCATCTTTCAGCTGGGGAGTCCCCATATGTGAAGACTACATTCCTGCTTGTTCCCAGAGATAGCGTAGTTACTCACCTGTAACAGGTGATCTCCGGGAACAGAAGGAATTGAGTCTTCACAACCCGCCCACCTCCTCTAGGAGTTGTATATCTCTCTCTCTCTCTCTCTCTCTCTCTCTCTCTCTTTTTCTCTCCTTCTCTCCTGTGCCTCAGCTATAAACTTAACTGAAGAGGGAGAGTTGGAAAAGCGGGAAGGCAACGGCGCAGGCGCAGTGGGATTCTCCCAAAAGCTTTCCTATTTGACGCTGGGGAGCGTTCCCGCACAGGCTCCGTCAGTACCGACGATGCCCATATGTGAAGGCTCAATTCCGGCTGTTCCCGGAGATCACCTGTTACAGGTGAGTAACTACGCTTTATAGGTAAGAAATAATACTTTACGCACCAATTTCACTGGTATCCACAGAAATAGTAGTTGAATGTGATTTTGTTGAGGTTGTGCCAATTTACATCTTTTATCATGCAATAAAGTTCAAGGAAAAGGAAAATGAACCTTCAGTTGTAACTTTCTGTTTATTTTGCATCAGAGATGTAGCCAATGGCTTAATTTTGACTTTCTTTTTACGTAGTCTTTAAATGTAATGCTCTGCATGCAAGAGCTTTATTGGATTTGACAGGAAACCTATTTCATTTTACATGAGGTCAGATATTTTGAAACCCAAATTCTTTATCCTAAGATATTGTACGTAATAACTGGGACCAGTGACTCCCAGCCTGCTCTCAGGCGGTCTGCTTTTTAGGATATTCACAACCAGTATGCCTATGAATATGTTTGCATTGAATTGAGATCATGTATGCAATAAATCTCATGTATATTTATTGTGAATATCCTGGGCTTGGACTATCTGAGGATAGGTTTGGGTATTATTGGCCCAAATGATAGACCATGTGTTCCTAGAAGGCAGATACACACATAGGTGTCAGAAAGGGATGGGCCAAACAAACTCTAGCCCCATTAAAAATCATGGTGGCAGGCAGCAGGCTGCCCACAGGGATCCCATCCCCCATGGACAGAGGAATAGAAGCCGTGATTGTGGCAAAGACCCTTCCTGTTCTGCCCGCATGGAACCAATGTTATTGGGCACCCAGAGCGTGTGCCCTTCCTTCCAGACAATGCCCACCCCCGGTGATGCTTACACCCCTCCCCCACTGCCCTTATAGAGGAGACACACACAGCAAGCATACCTTTTTTCTGGCTTGTCACGCTGCCTCCTTTCCACATCTGGTGGCTGTTCCCTCCCAGCCAAAGTCTTGCAAGAACATCGCAACATTTCGGCCTTAAGGGAACAGCCACCGGGCATGGAGAAAAGGCAGTGTGGCGGGCCAGCTGAAGGTATGCTTACCGTGCACACTTCCTCCGTGAGGTCCTAGAAGTGGAACCCCTCTTCTGACTGGCTCCCAGGGCAGGCTGTACCTACCACTCCACCCTTGGTACGCCACTGAGTGTTTTCTGTCACAAGTTAATGGTCTAGCTCCCAACACAGAATTTAATAAAGGTTCAATGTTATTAGCCACTGTAGCAGTTAACATATGTTAGCACTGCAATTAAGTCAGATCATGTTCATTCCCTGCCCCTTCCTATAGAAGCATAGAATCATGATGGCAGATAAAGACACATATGGCCTATCCACTCTGCCTTTCCATACCAACTACTAAGCTTTACAGTCTCATTTTTTACTTTAGAGACCTTCTGTACTTGTCTCATGCTTTTTTGAATTTATATAGTCCTTGTCTCTACTACCTCCACTGTGAGACTATTTCATGTATCTATCACTCTTTCTGTAAAAATATATTTCTGCAAGTTACTCCTGAGTCTATCCCTTTTGCATTCATCCTATGTCCCCTTGTTTCAGACCTTTCTTTCAATTGAAAGAGTCTCTCCTCCTGTGCATTTATGCCATGGAGGAATAGCTAATGATTAGAGCACTGGTTTGGTAACCAAGAGACCCGGGTTTGATTCCTATTAACACTCCTTGTGGCATTGGGCAAGTCACTTAACCCTCCATTGTCTTGGAAGAAAGACCTGGCAATCTACTACTCAGAAAACAGATGTGTGTCACCAGGAGTCAGCATTGACTCGAAGGTACATATTGCATTGCATTGCATCATATCTCCCTTCTTCCGCCTTTGTTCCTAATATACATATTGAGATATTTAAGTCTGTCCCCATATGCCATATAAAAAAGACCACTGACCATTTTGGTAGACAACCTCTGCACTGACTCCATCCTGTTTATATCTTTTTGAAGGTGTGGTTTCCAGAATTGCACGTAGTATTCCAAATGAGGTCTCGCCAAAGATTTATAGAAAGGCAGTATCACCTTCTTCCTGTTGTCTATTCCTCTCCCTATGCACCCAAACATCGTTTTGGCTTGCACTATTGCCTTTTCTACCTGTTTAGCCAACTTAAAATAAGCAGAAACAGTCATTCCTAAGTCCCGCTCTTCTTTCATGGGCAGAAATACTTCACCCCCTATACTGTACTGCTCTTTGGATTTCTGCAGCTGAAAGGTATGACCATGCATTTTTAGAATTAAATCTTAGCTGCCAAATTTTCAACTGTACTTCAGACTTCTCTAGATCCTTCCTCATGTTATCTACACCTTCCTGGATGTCTACTCTTTTGCAGATTTTGGTATCATCCTTCCCCGAAAGCTCTTCCACAGTATCAAGTACAAAAATATTCAAAATAATCAGACCAAAGACAGATCTCTCCGGCACACCACTGGTAACATCCTTCTCATCAGAGTGAGCTCCATTTAACTGTACCCTTTGTTCTCCACCACTCAACCAAATTCAAACTCAGTCTGTCACTTTAAGGTCCAACCCTAGTGTGCTCAGTTTATTTGTAAGTCACTCGTGTGGTACAATGTCAAAGACTTTACTGAATTCTAAGTATACTGCTTTCCCTCAGTCCAACTCTCTGATTACCCAGTCAAATTAATTAATTAGTTTTGTCTGACAAGACCTGCCCCTTGTAAAACTGTGCTGCCTCGAATCTTGCAATCCATTGAATTCCAGAAACTTCACTGTCCTCTGTTTTAGCAGCTTTTCCATTAATTCATTCACCTGCCCTGGGAGGTAATTTTATAACAGATCATCTATATGTGAAAGCCACTTAGTTGCCTATTTTATAAAGACATGTAGGCGCTTATGTGTCTTTATAACATATTAAGGGTAAACTCACAGGTTTATTTATTTATTTTTATTTGTTTTTCTTCTATACCGCCCCTTCCAGAGATCAAGGGCGGTTTACAGAGAACAATTGGACAACTTGAACAATTTTTACATGGAACGTCAGTTATAACTATTTACAAACAACTTTTGTATGAAACTGTGGTACTGACTATTTACAAATACACATATTGTACAAACAACCTTGTGTTAATCTTTGAGTTATATTGTTCATTTGGTTATGGTGGGGCGAAGCTCTGGGGTTGGGGGGAGGGGGTTAGTGGGTTCTGGGTTCTGGAGGTTGGTAGGTTGTTTTTGCGATTGTTGGGAAGTAGTTCGTGAGAGGTAAGGGATTTCGGTTGGGTTTTCGAAATATTCAGTGAATAGGTGTGTTTTAAGTCCTTTTCTGAATAGCTGAAGGTCTTTTGTCATGCGGAGGGTTAGTGGAAGTTCGTTCCAGAGGGTAGGGGCAGCAAATGAAAAGGCTCTTGAGCTTTTAGTTGTTTTTGTCTTGCAAATGGTTTTGTATATGTTGAGTGAATAGGTTGCATTTTGCCTGCATGTTCTAGATTCTGATGGGGAGTGTAGGAGGGTGGATAGGTGTGAGAGGGAGATGTCATTGAGGAGTTTGAATGTTGTCAGGAGTATTTTATATTTTATCCGGCTGTTTATAGGGAGCCAGTGTAGTTCATGTAGAATGGGGGTTATGTGGTCAGTTAAACGTGCTTTTGTTATTATCCTGGTGCAGATGTTTTGGGCTCTTTGGAGTATACTTGTATTTTTAAGTGGTAGACCATTTAGTAGACTATTACAATAGTCAAAGTGGGGGGTAATGAGTGAATTGACTACAGATCTAAAATCATGGGTGTTGAGGAGGGGTCTTGGGTGTTGTATGGTCTTTAGTTTGTAGAAAACAGTTTTTACTGTTTGTTTTATGTGAGGGAGCATACTGAGTGTGTGATCTAATATTATCCCTAGGTATTTTACCTCTTGTTTAACAGGGATAGTGGTGTTGTTGATTATGATGGTTTTTGGGTAGGTAGCATCGGGTTTTCTTGATACAAACATAGCTTCTGTTTTTTTAAGATTAATGCTGAGGTAGTTGGTTTCTAGCCAGGAATTAGCCTCTCTGATACATTCAGATAGGTTGTGGTATGAGGGGTTGTTAGTGTTTATGGGGATAACAAGCATGATGTCATCAGCATAAATGTAATGGTTAATTTTGTATTTTTTAAATATGTTTGTGATGGGTTGTAGGTATAGATTAAAAAGGAGGGCCGAGAGGGCCGAGCCTTGAGGGATTCCCTGACCTTGTGAGAACGTTTCTGAGGTGTTTTGGCCTAGTTAGACACGTATCAATCGATGAGTAATATATGAGATGAACCATTTGAGGACTGTGCCTCCTATTCCGAGGTTTTCTAGCATAGTAATTAGAGTGTTATGATTGATATTGTCAAATGCGGCGGCTATATCTATGAAAAAGAGGATGAAACTTGTTTGTTGTCATCTGTTCCTCTAATGAGGTTATCCATCAGTGTTATTAGTAGGGTTTCAACGACATGGAAGGGGCGAAATCCGAATTGGTGTGAATCAAGGGGTGCGTGTATGTCAGTGTAATCTTGTAGTTGGAGTTGTATGATTTTTTTCTATTACTTTAGCAAAGAACGGTATACTGGCTATGGGCCTGTATGAGCTTGGGTCTTTTGGATCTAATTTATTATTTTTTAGGATGGGACGTATGGAGGTGAGTTTAAGAGCATCAGGCATGATGCCTTGTGAGAGTGATTGACTAACTATGTTTTGAATGTTTGTGGCGAGTTCAGCTTTGGTGGATTTGATCCATGATACTGGGCATGGGTCAAGGGGGGAGGTTGTGGTATTAATCATTGTTATGATCTTGAGGAGGTGTTTTTGATCAACCATGTGAAAAGTTATCCATTTGTTTGGGGTTTTCGGATCTATGTGCATTGCTGTGATATTGTTAGAGGGTTTACTTTTTAGTTTCTCAGCAAAGTGTGCAGCTAATGTTTGTACGCTTATTGTGGGGTATTCTGGTTCTGGGTTTTGGGTTTTTGTTAGTGATTATACAATTGCAAATAATTCTCTTGGACGATTGATGGCCATGTTTATTACTTTAGAATGGTAGTCTCTTTTTGATTTTGTGATTGCATCTTTATATGTGTTGAGTAGGCTCATGTATTGGGTTTTGTTTTCATTCGATTTTGTTATTCTCCATTTTTTTTCTTGTTTTCTCAGTTGTTTTTTTAGCTTGGCGAGTTCCTTGGTAAACCATTTTTCTGATCTTTTTAGTGCTTGTTTTTGTGTAACTTGTGTAGGGGCGGCTGCTTTTTGGATTGTTAAATTCCATTGGTTTATGGCTATATTGATGTTAGATGTGTTTGTTGTGAGTTTGGGCAATACATTGTCTAGGAAGTCATCTTTATTGAAGTGGGTAAAGCGTGAGTGATGTGGTGTAGTGCTTGGTGTGTTAATAGTGTGTTTGTGTGTGGAGATAGAAGGTTATTAAGTGATGGTCTGACCAAGGTACTTCTGTTATGGTTGGGGGGGTGCAGAGTTGGTGGTTATTGAAAGGGGTGGGGAGGAAGAGAAAGTCCAGGATGTTTCCCTTTATGTGTGTGGGGGCATGTATGATCTGTTCATATCCCATTTCTGTCATTGCGTCTATGAAGTTTATTGTATGAGAGGGGTTGAGTGACGGGAAGTTCAAGTCACCTAGTATGATAAGTGGTTTTCTTTGTGAGGCCGTGCATGCAAGTTCCAGAATAGGGGTGAGCAGATGGTGGTCTATAGATGAGGCAGAGTGCAAGGGTTTTATTTTCTATATTGATGATGTCCATGCCATCTATATTATTTATGCTTGTTAGGGTATATTGGAGGTCTTTTTTGGTGAGGATGAGGGCTCCCCCTCCTCTTTTGACGTCCCGGTGGCAGTTGAATAAGTCATATTGTTGTGTGTATAGTTGATTTAGAAGGATTGTGTCAGTGGGTGAGAGCCATGTCTCCATGATGAAGATTATGTTGGGTTGTTCATCTCTGATCATGTCATTAATGATTGGTAATTTGTTTCTTATGGATCGTATGTTTATGAGAATGAGTTTTTTTAGGGTGGTTGTGTTGGAAGAGTCAATCTTGTTAGTAGGTTGTTGATGGTTTATTTGGCTTAGTCTGGGATAGGGTCTGTGGATATTTTGGCGTGGATTTTGATTATGTGGGTAGATATATGTTGGAGAGTGTAATGTGTTTCGGTATGGGTTGTGGATAATGGGAATGGTATTATAGGGGGTTTGGTCTGATTTGTAAGTGGAAATGTTGTATATTAGAAGAGTAATTAGGAAGAGTGGGACAGGAAGGGCTTGAATCTTCGTGGGTGCCATTTTGGGTTCTTGATGGGGGGGGTAGCATGAAAAGAAATCTGCGTGAATGTTCTAGTGAATGTGCTGGAAATTTCTAGTATATGTTGCTGCTATGTTGGTAAAAGCAATGCCAATTTGGGCAGATAGCACAATTTATAGCGAAATAGCAATGCGGTCTTGAACAAATAGCACTGATCTATGCTAGAAATTGTGCCATGTTGGTTAAAGTAATGCAAATTTGGGCAGATAGTACAATTTATGGCAAAATAGCAGAGTTTCTAGCACAAAATAGCAATGCGGTCCCAAACAAATGGCACAATTTCTAGTATAGATTAATGCTATGTTGGTTAAAGTAATGCAAATTTGGGCAGATAGTACAATTTATGGCAAAATAGCAAAATAGGTTGACGCCATAGACATTTATGCCTGCTCGAGAGTAGGTGGAAACAACATGTATTGTATGCATGTATTTTATAAAATACATGCATAAATCATAGCTCTACTCTCAGTCTGTCCTAACTGCATTCCAAAACACACCTACTCAAAAGTCACATAAACATACAGGCCTTCTTGCTATCATATATACTTTTACATGTACAGGTATAGAGAAGAGCCCAAAATGGCAAAGGGATGGAAAGATATTTTTTGTTTATTTATTTATAGCTTTTCTATACCGCGCTATTTGTTATCAGTGCGGTTTACATACAAGAACTTGACTACAGGGCAGGGGAGGTTCTGCCCTGTATTTACATAAAACAGGGAAAGTAACAAGGAAATGTAACTGGGAGAACTATATACAATTATTTACAGCCAGGTGAAGTTACAGTGAGGTTATTTACAATGAGGCGATTCCATATGCTAGGTTTGTTGTCAATATGCATATTCAAGTTATTGTCTTGAGCAAACTTATAACTGCTTAAATTTTGTAGGATGACTTTCATGATTTAGTAAAAAATCTTATAAGTTTTCTAGATCTGTCCGGTTTGGTTATGTCTGTGGTGTGGGAGTCAATGCTGGGTTGGGTTGGATGGTGCTGTAGTGTGGGGAAAGTGCAGTAGGAATAAGTGATGCTTGATAGCCTTCCTAAATTGATTGAGGTCTCTGATTGCTCTGATGTTGGGAGGGAGGTTATTCCAACATCTAGGGGCGTAAAGAGCGAAGGCTCTATTACTAGTTGTTCGTGAACATTTTGTTGTTTCAGATGGGATAATCAGTGTGTTGGCGGTTAGTAAATACAAAGCCATCCTACTCACCCACAAAGCCATACATCAAACACGAAACTCCCAACTCCACACCCTACTGTCTCGACCAGCTCATGGCAGAACTACCAGACAAGCCTCCAGCAACTCCCTCACCATCCCTCACAAAAGACCCAAATGCTCGCAACGGACCTGCAATCGAGCCTTTGAACTGTATGCTCCATCCTTATGGAACTCTCTACCGAGCTGTCTCCGAAATAACACCGATTTACTATCTTTTAGAAAGCAGCTGAAAACCATCCTGTTTCAGGAATACCTCAACATGACTCCCACCAAAAAGCGAAATAACCTCTGACCTCACCCACCATGACCACCCAACTCAAACTATACTAACCCAACCATGTCCAAAAATATGTCCACGTCCAAAGTCTGTCCTATATCTTATGTTGAAATCATCAATGTAGCTTCCCTGGTGACGGCCCCACCCCTATAAGGAAATTCCCCCCCCCCCCTTTATGTAACGCCGCTTTGACCCGGTGAAAAGCGAGATATAAATACAGCTAAATAAATAAATAAAATAGTGTCCTCCGTAATCTGTTTGGTGTTTCAAGTGGTTTGAAGCGTGGGGTGTTTGACAGAGTTGCTGCATTTGGTCGGCTAAGAGGATCGTGCTGATGCTGTGATGGAATCTGGAAGGTTATTAAGCAGTTGTCTGACCATGGGACCGGGGTGATGGCTAGGTCAAAGTGATGCTTTTGGTTTGTGGATGTGGAAGGGGCGAAGACAAGGTCAAGAGTGTTCCCTCCTTGGTGGGTGGGGGCATTTACAATCTGTTTGTAGTTAAGGTCAGACATTGCTTCAAGGAAGGTGTTAGCATGGGTGGCTTGTAAGGATGCAAGATTAAAGTCACCCAATAGCCAGTTTGGTTTGCTTGGGTTCTCAGGATTACAGGCCAGGTCAATTATGAGGGTGAGCTCATCCGAAGGAGAGCTTGGAGCTCTGTAGATGAGATTGACAGTGTTGTGTTTGTTAGCTATAGTAATTATGTCTAGGTGCTGAGTGCTTCTAGAGGGGAGCGTCTGGTACTGGAGCTCAGTTTTTGCTAGGATGAACACGCCTCCGCCTCTTCTACCGGTTCTGTTACAGGTGTATATTGAAAGGTTAGGTGGGGTAAGTTGATTTAGGAGGACTGTGTCTGTGTCTGAGAGCCAGGTTTCTGTGACCATTACTATATCAAGGTCAAGGTTAGTTAATAGGTCAGTAATGACTGGCCACTTTTTGCAGGCTGAGCGCGTGTTTATAAGAGCACATCTCAGGTCTTGGTGCCCATGTGGTTTGTCTGGTTTTGTGTTGGTGGGCTGCTCTAGTGTTACGTAGAGCAGATGTGAGTGTTTGTTATGGTAAGGGTTTGGTGGCGAGTGGTAGTGGTTGTAATGGTTTTTCTTATGTGAACCATGAAGTATGGGTATGGGGTTGTGCATCTGTGAGAATGCATCAGTGTTATGTATGGCATTGGTAAGGAAGTAGATGGTAGCAAGGAGTAGTATGGAGGTGGCCATGTTTGTTTGCTGTGTGCCAGAATTGCCTACGGTGTATGGAGGTTATTTGCCTCAAGGACGCCTGAGTTGTAAGGAAGGTTTGATGTTCAGGGAGGCAGTGTATAGGCAGTGGTGTATGGTTAGAGACAAAGGCAAGCAGTTGAACATTAGATAGTATAAACGAGCAAGTATTTATATCTAAACCTAGCTGGGTAAGGTGGGATATTAGGAGATCTGCAGCTAGGAAATTACAACAGAGTCTACAATGTATCACAGCTAACGGTTTAGCAGATCTAAACAGCTAGTTAACTTGGAGAATCTGTTACAATGCTATAGTAAAACGTTAGTGTATCAGGCCTAGCAGTTAATGAAGGTTACAGACTGATGGCAATAGACTTGATTGTATTATTTAACAGCAAGATATCTTACAGATATTGCTACATTGAGAGCATCAGTGGAGAATGATTCTTGAACCTGATTTGTTGCGTCCAGGTCTCAGGCAGGGGTGGGAGGAAGACGTCAGCAGTCGATAAAGCAATTCTCCTCCGGTGATTTAGAGACTAGGGTTTTAATCTGAGTGCGGCCTGAGTTCTGGTAGTGGCTGCTGGGTTGGACTTTGGGGCCACGCCAAAGGGCCCCTCTGGCGAGGCTCTCAGGCGCGGGCCCGCAGGCACGGTCGCGCCCGATCGGCGCTCCTTTTAAATGAGTCCCACGCTGCCCCGATTGGGCAGAACCTGCAGCTGGAGGGAGGTGCGTTGCTCCGGCGTGCTCTATCACTTAGCAGGAGAGCAGATGGTACGCCGGAGTGAAGAGGACTTCGTGCCCGATCGGCACTCCTTTTAAACGAGTCCCGCGCTGCCCCGATTGGGCAGGACCTGCAGCTGGAGGGAGGTGCGTTGCTCCGGCGTGCTCTATCCCTCAGCGGGAGAGCAGATGGTACGCCGGAGTGAAGCTGGAGTGAAGAGATACTCCTATGAGGAAAGGATTAAAAGGTTAGGGCTTTTCAACTTCGAAAAGAAACGGCTGAGGAGAGATATGATAGATGTCTATAAATTAATGAATGGAGTGGAAAAGGTAAACATAGATTAGTTGTTTACACCATCAAAAAGTAGAAAAAATAAAGGACACACAATGAAGCTATAATGTAACCCATTTAAGACCAATAAGAGAAAATATTTTTTCACTCAGCATATAATCAAACTCTGGAATTTGTTATGGGAGGATCTAGTTGAAGCTGCTGGTGTAGCTGAGTTTAAAAAAGGTTTGGACAAGTTCCTGGAGGAAAGGTCCATAAACCATTATGAAAGAGGATCCAGGAAATCCATTGGTTGCCCTGGAACCTGTGTGCCTCTTTGGGAACCTGCCAGGTACTTGTGACCTGGATTGGCCACTGTTGGAAACAGGATACTGGGCTTGATGGACCTTGGTCTGACCCAGTATGGCATATTTTATTTATTTATTTATTTATTTAGCATATATTTGTATACCGCTACTTCCAGCGATCAGGAGCGGTTTGATTAAGTAAACAGAAAATGTCAGTTCAATGACAGAAATTTCAAGGAATTACAGCGTGATTTACAAGGTTATGTGATAGGTTTTCAAAACAAAGCCAGTCAGTTTCATTATAGTATACAACACACAATTGTGAGGGGGGGGGGAATTTGCTTTTGTACTTTTTTACAATATATACATTTATACTTTTTTACATATATACATTTTATACTTGCTTATAGTTTGGTGTGTATATTGTTGATTTACGTCACGTTGTAGGCCTCTTGAAATAAGTGTGTCTTTAGGTTTTTTCTGAAACACATCAGGTCATTGATTGCACGCAACTCAGGCGGGAGTTGGTTCCAAAGTGAGGGGGCAGTGTATGAGTATGCTCTGTTGCTTGTGGCTATTTTAACTGATCTTATACTTGTTGGTATCTGCAGGTTGTTTATGGTGGCAGTTCTCCTGTTTCTGTTCGCAGGTTGTAAGGTGATTAGGTTTGAGAGGAAGGTTGGTGCCAGATTGTGGATGGTTTTAAAAGTCGTTACTAGGATTTTGTATTTTATACGGGCTATGATGGGGAGCCAGTGTAATTCAACTAGCACTGGTGTGATGTGTTCTGCCACACCTGTTTTAGTGATGATTCTGGCTGCGACGTTCTGTGCCATCTGGAGTATGTTTAGGGTTTTTTTTGGAAGGCCCTGTAGAATTGCATTACAGTAATCGAAGTGGGGTATGATGAGGGCTTGGGCTACGGTCCTAAAGTCGGTGGCTTCTATGATGTTCCTGAGAGGTTGTATAACCCTGAGCTTGTGAAAAATGGCCCTGTTCACTAAGCGGAGGTGTTTTTCCATCTTTAGTTCGCTATCTAGTGTTACTCCGAGGTACTTTATTTCGTTTTTTGAGTGATAGGTGTTTTTGCATAGGGTGATTGTAGCTGGTGGGTTGAATTTCGGTTTTCTTGAGATGTACATGACTTCGGTTTTTTTGTGGTTTATGGCCATGTTGTTTCTCTGGAGCCATGTTTGCATCTCTTTTATGCATTCTTCTAGCTGTGAGTAGTTTGGGTTACTTGCGTCAAGTTGAGTATAGAGCATAATATCATCAGCGTATATGTGATACTGGATTTTATGCTTTTTGAATATTTCGCAGATTGGTTTCATGTACACATTGAAGAGAAGCGCGGATAGAGCTGAGCCTTGTGGTATGCCCTGCGTTTGAGGGAAGGCCTTTGCTTTTTCGTTGTTGAACTGTACCTGTTGCATTCTGTTGGAGATATACAACGAGAACCATTTTAGTGGGGTTCTCGTTATTCCTATAGCTTCCAGTCTGTTTAGTAGGGTTTGATGGTGAACGGTATCAAACGCTGCGGAGATGTCAATGAATATGAGAATGAACATTTTCTTGTTATTTTCAATCCCTTTGAGTAGATTGTTCAATAGTGTAATAAGCAGGGTCTCGACTCCATGGTGTGGCCTGAAGCCGTATTGGTGTTCGTCCAGTGTTCTGTTGTTGTCCAGGTGGTCTTGTAATTGTTGTAGAACGGCCTTTTCAATGATTTTCGCTAGTAGGGCTATGCTGGATATTGGGCGATAAGAAGCGGGGTCTTCCCTGTTGAGTGTTTTGTTTTTTAGTATTGGTCTTATGATGGATCTCTTGAGTTGGTTTGGCTACATTTTATTTTATTTATTTATTTAACAAACATTTATATACCGCTGCTTCCAGCGATCAGCAGCGGTTTGATTACATAATGAGAACTGTCAAATCGGTACAGTAGAATTTGAGTGAGTATATATTGATTCGGGGGGTAAGCACATCACACAAGAGGGTTCTATTTGTAGAGAGGGGCACTAATTACATATATATACATATTTACATTTTTACATAAATGAGCAAAGTGTACATAAATATGTTCCTGTCTCCCGGGGTGGTTAGGCTTAGACCCCTTGGGTTTAAATCAAATTGAATTGACTCTGAAAAAAATGAGTCTTGAGATTTCTCCTAAAGTCAGTTAGGTCTTTGCTACCTCGTAGCTCTGGCGGCAGATGATTCCAGAGTGTAGGTGCTGCGTACGAGAACGCTCTGTTACTAGTATTGGTTTTAACAGCTCTTATATCTGCTGGAACGAGGAGGGTGTTGGAGTTGATGGTTCTTCTGCTTCTGTTGGGCGGTTGCGAGCAGATCAAGGTGGAGAGGAAGGACGGAGCAACGTTATGCAGGAGCTTGAAGGTGGTCGTGAGTGTTTTATATTTTATACGAGCAGCAATGGGGAGCCAGTGTAGTTCAATCAATACCGGGGTGATGTGATCAGCAAAACCTTTTCTCATGATGGTCCTAGCGGCTACATTTTGCGCCATTTGCAGAATGTTTAGGGTTTTCTTTGGGAGACCCTGAAGGATGGTGTTGCAGTAATCGAAATGTGGCATGATGAGTGCCTGTGCAACGGTCCTGAAATCATGAGGTTTGATAATGCTCCTTAGCAGTTGAAGGACTCTTAGCTTGTGGAAAACGGCTCTGTTGGTTTTGCGGAGGTGTTTCTCCATCTTTAGGTCGCTTTCGAACGTTACCCCCAGATATTTTATTTCCTCCTTTGTTTGGTACGTATTGTTGCACAAGGTGATTGTTGCAGGGGGGTCGAAATTTGGCTTTCTGGAGATGTACATCACCTCAGTTTTCTTGTGGTTGATCGTCATGTTGCTTTGGTGTAACCAGGCTTGCATCTCACTTAGACATGCTTCTAGTTGGATGTAGTTTGGGTTGTCCGTGTCAAGTTGTGTGTACAGCATAATATCGTCTGCATAGACGTGGTATTTGATATTGTGTTGTTGGAAGATTTTGCAAAGTGGTTGCATATAAATATTGAACAGGAGTGCTGAGAGGGCGGAACCCTGTGGTATGCCCTGAGTTTGCGTGAAAGCCTCTGCCTTTTCACCGTTGAACTGTACCTGTTGCATTCTGTTCGATATGTATGAGGAGAACCATTTTAGGGGGATTCCCACTATTCCTATTGATTTAAGCATATCTTATGTTCTTACGTACATGCATAACCCCTAGGTCATTTTGTAAAAGCCCTTTTATGCATGAAAAGGTTTTTATATATGTATTTTTATTAATAGTAAAAAGATATAACACACAGCAGGGTACATAGGGTTTCTTATACATACCATGCTAGAACGCAAAGGCAACAATTTAATAAATACCCCTACCCATCCAAAAGCCCATTACACCCATCACCCCTCCTCCCAATCTCCTCCATTTTCTTTCCAGTGAACAAAACTACACACTTGCTCATTAGCCTTGACACAAGAACCAGAAAAAAGGAACAGTTATAAATCTCATGATCACATGTTCAGTATCATACTCTGGTCCATGAATAAGGTCTCCAAATTCTAAAAGAAGACATGCCCCACCCCGTCCCTCGCAGTTTGTAACTTCTATGTTTTAGTGGACCTCCTTTCTATCACCAGCAGATCACAGAGTTTGTTGTGTCACTGCATTAGAGAAGAGGGATCCTCTTTTCTGTAATGTAGCAAAATACATATCTTGACAAGAAGGAATGCCTTCCTAACAAATAGCTTCTCAAACCTGTCACAAGTCTGCAGCTTTGAACATTTATCAAGAACAGGCCGTTCTACCCTATCATCCAGTTGTGAGGCCATTATCAAAGTCAAAAGCCAAAGAACTCTAGCCTAAAATTGGCAAATGAGCCAGCAGGACAAAAAAACATGACCCAAGATCTTTATATCTTTATTTTTATCTTTATTAAAACATTTGATAGACCGCTGTGGCCAAAGCATAAAGCGGTGTACAATAAAAAGGTCCACACTGCAAACTATAGAAAAGAACGCCATAAATAATAGGAAAGCAAAACAAGGCAGCACACAGAAGTAAAACCAAGTAACTAAAATAAGAATATTTAAAAGGCCAAAAACAAAACAGTCAGGGAGAGACGGGACACCAACAAACAGGCAGTTAAAAACAAAATCCAGCAACAATATCAAGGGGGGTACTAGCAGGAAGGTCAAAGGCCTGCTTGAACAGATGGGTTTTGAGTAGTGTCTTGAATTGGGGCTAAGAGGGTTCTAACCGGAGGGAAGGTGGTAATGAGTTCCAAAGAAATGGACCAAGAAAGAAAAAAGCAGAGTGTCTGGTTTGTTCCAAATGAGCTTGTGATGGGGAAGGCAAGGATAAACGATTAGCATGAATAGACCGGAGTTAACGATAGGGCGTATGAAGGGAAATCAGACCTGCTAGATACAGAGGATTACCAGTATGAATAGTGCGATGAATCCAGATAAGGAACTTATACTGATAACGAAAACGGAGGGGCAACCAGTGCAGACAGAGAAGAAGGGGAGTGACATGATCGAAACAACGGGGAAAAGGTGATAAGGCGAGCTGCGGTATTTTGAATAGATTGTAACCGGTGAAGCTGATGCTTTGGAAGATTAGCCAGAAAAACGTTACAGTAGTGAAGTCTACTAATTATCAAAGCTAAAACAAGAGTAACCAGAGAATCAGACGAGAAAAGAGAACAAGTGGCTCTAATCTGCCGAAGGTTCGCAAAGGACCGGCGTGTGAGAAGAAATGTGATCGTGAAAAGAAAGTGATGAATCAAGAGTGACCCCCAAATAGCGGAAAGAAGAAACAAGGGGAATAGGAACTGAATCAATCATGGGGGCGACAGAGGGACAGGAACCACTAAGAGATACCCACATAGCCGTGGATTTAGAGGGATTTAAGTGGAGAAAATTTTGAGAAAGCCAAGAAGCAATATGAGAAAGACAGTCGTTCAGTGGGGAGATATCCAAGGTGAGGGGAGAAACATGACAGAGGAGAATAATATCATCAGCGTAAATGTATGGAGATACAGAGTACTGCTGAATCAAAAGAGGCAAAGGAGCAAGAAAGATATTAAATAATAAAGGAGAAAGAACAGACCCCTGTGGAAACACCACAGATAAGTGGGAGGGAAGAGGAGGAGTGACTATCAGAGTGCACAGTGAACGTGCGAGCTGTAAGAAAAGAACGAAACCACTGTAAGACAGTGCCCTGCAACCTAAGATCAAATAGACGAGAAAGGAGAGTCCGGTGATCTATCAAGTCGAAAGCTGCAGAAAGATCCAGAGAAACAAGAAGAGTGACATCACCACGATCGTGAGCAACATGAAGATGCCCACCTCTATTTTAAACTTGATACGAAATTCAGGAATACACTAATTTTGCTTTAAACACTTGTTTCTGATAGACATAAAGGCACTTCAGGGCCTTATATTAAATCTTCTGGAGGAGGACTTTCTCCATCAATGAGATACTCACCTGCACTCTATCTTCCAAAAATTTGCGGACCATTACAATATTCAACTCTGTCATCCATGTATTTGTTTGGGAATGAATATCACAAGGAATTCTAAACAAATTAAGAAATTGATATCCTATAGTTATTGTCCAAGAGGAAACATTGAGCTGTAGAGTCTGCTACCCTATGACATGGATTTCTTCTATCCAGGGCCAACATTTAGAGTAATTTTATAACAGGGCACCCAGGTATTACCACTAGTGGTCAGGCACCTGATTAAGGGCATACTGTGAGATTACTGCTAGGGGTCACAGGTGCCAATTTGAGTCTGAGACCAGTAAAGGAGGTGTGACTGGGGACCACGCCTGTTCTCACTAGACATCCAGGGACCTCTACAAAGTTGGCAGTTGCTTATCCTAAACGTCTCTTAGCTGTTGTTGATGCCAAAGGATCTTCCACAGAGTATTGAGTAAAGAGGTTTGAAGGCTTACTGAATCAATATTTTTTGTTTCTTGTTAATTACTTTTGGAATATTTCTAGAATTGTTATTCCATGTTGAAAGGGTAGACTGTTGTACAGACCAGTGAAATAGGCTCCTACTTTAATGCATTTTGAGTTATATTTTTAGACATAGAAACATGATGGCAGAAAAAGACCACATGGCCCATCTAGTCTGCCCTTCCATATCAACTACAATGGTCCCATTTTTTCCTTTAGAGATCTTCTGTGTTTGTTCCATGTTTTTTTGAATTCAGATACTGTCCTCCTCTACTACTTCCACTGGGAGACTATTCCATGCATCTGCTCTTCTTTCCTAAAAAAATATTTTCGCATATTACTCCTGAGTCTGTCTCCTTTCACCCTCATCCAATGTCCCCTCATAGCAAAGCTTGCTTTCATTCGAAAGAGGCACTCATCTTGTGCATTTATGCCACTGAGGTATTGTGATGATGTGCATGTTGCAGAGCCCTTTAAAACTAGAAAAAACACTGAAATTTGTTCCCATAAGCGGGGGATGGGCTCACTGAAACACAATTCCCACATAGAGAGTGAAACTAAGGCACACAGAAGCAGGGTTACCTTGAAGCCACACCCAGCCTCTAGGGCAGCTGCAAGCAGAGAGAGGGTGGGGCCAGGGAAGCAAACAATTCACAGAACATATAAACTGCGTCACACAGGAAGTGAGGGGAAACTGGAGGATCAGCTGGGAGTTGATTCTAGAGTTCAGCACACACGAGGACCATGCACAGGACAGTGCAGAGGCAAGTGCAATACTAAGGAGAAACTGGCAGACTCCCGAGGACGGAGTTTCTCTAGAAGATCAGCTGAGCTAACAGAGGACTCAGACACTGATCAAACAGGATCTGCTCATACACCAGAGAGACTGCAGAGAAGGACTGCTCAAAGGCAGGACAGGCTGCAGGCTAGGAGCCAAGTGAGAAGGCCAAGAGACCGGGAGAGGAAGCAGCACTTCAAGGCTGGGTCTTCTGGTGGGTCCAGGAGGACTGGTCAACACTTACAAGGCAAGTGTAAAGGGTGTGGGCATAGAAGGAGCTGGGAGAGAATTCAGGACTTTACTTCTGAGTCAGAATATAGCAGCTCTAGCCCTGAGCCTCTATACAGACAATGTAAAAAGTCTGTTAGAAGGAGAGTCACTGCCAGCCCAAAAGCTTATGCATTTCCTGAAGAGGATTTATTAAGAGGGAGAAAGGCAAGAGGTTCCAACCCGGTTATAAAGGGGAACCAGAAGCTAAAGTGGGGAAAACTTTTAAAGCTGTTGAAGAACGTACAACAGGTTGAGCCAAAGGTTACCCCAAGCACAGAGCCATATAATTCCCCAGCAGAAATGGATGTGGACTGTTTCTCTAATAATTCAGTGTCCTCAGCCGAATCAATGGATTGCAGTCTGTGTGTGACTAATATATAATGCTTTTACTAAATGCTGTGTGAAAGAAGTAAGAAGGCAACAGAAGTGCTAGAATCACTGTATGCTTGAAAAACAGACAGGAAGATAACCAAACCCTCCTGTGTAAAAGTAGCTGGTTCTATTGCTGCTGTAACCTCAGCTAAATAAGCTAACGGTTTTAAACTGAGAGGTGGCACTCTGATTGATGTCTTGAACTTATGCCAGCAGAGAAAGTAAAGCTCCACTATTTCTAAGTTTGTGAATGATGCACAAATGGTATCTTTGCTGTATCTGTAAATAATAGAAGTACTACTACCAAGAGTGAAGAAGTTTATTTGTAGAATTCACCTTGGACATTCTTTGGAGAAGAATCCTATTTGGTTAATGTGATTTTGCCTTTTTCTTGAGCTTTTTGCCACAAATGATTTACTTGAAGAAAAACAAATAAAAAGCAATTTATGTTACAAATTGCCCTGTGCCTCTTCCATTCGGACTGCTAAATAAAAGCAAACCACAACTACATTAAAAGAGGTGATCTTCGTGCCCTATTAGGCGGGCGCCTGCACAAATACAACAGTAAGCGTCCAAAAGCAGACACAATCTGCCTTGCCGGCCCTAGGGGGCGTAGGCGCACGGAGTGGTAGGCCACAGTATTTAAACTTCTTTATCATTTCTCCTCTATCCCGCCTTTCCTCAAATGTATAAATATTAAAATCTTTGTCTGTCCTCATATGCTTTATAATGAAAACCACTAACCATTTTAGTAGCCACCCTCTGCACCGCCTTCAATGTGTTTATATCTTTTTGAAGGTGTGGTCTCCAGAATTGCACACAATATTCCAAATGACGTCATAGCAGAGACTTATACAGAGGCACTATCACCTCCTTTTTTCTGCTGGCTATACCTCTCCCTGTGCACCCAAGCATCTTTCTGGTTTTTGCTGTTGCCTTTTCAACCTGTTTAGCCACTTTAACACCAGAAGCCCCAAAAGGAATTTTACCTAGAAACCCCAAAGTGCGTAAATTGACACATTATCACGACGACTGCGTTTAGCATGAAATGCAGATGTGAATTAATGTGAAGTTACTTATTTGTTTAATACGTGCAGTATGTGATGTCATTACATGACGTCATTGTGTGTTTATTGTTTGTAATGTCGGAGTAAAACTGTAAACAGTGATTGAGATGCGCCACCTAGTGGGAACATGAATTTATACCTAGAAGCCCCAAAGTATGTCAATTGACGCATCCAAGACAATTGAGTGCGTCAATTGATGTACTTTGGGGCTTCTAGGTATAAATTCATTTTCCCGCTAGGTGGTGCATCTGTCATTAATTTTTGATGCACATATTTGAACATCTTGACCTTTCTAACAAAGTCATGGAACATGACTGACATGGTTCTAGCAGTGGCGCTGGTATACAACTTCGAAGATGCATTTGCGTCAATTGACACACTTTGGGGCTTCTAGTGTTAAATCATCAGAAACAATCACACCCAGGTCCCGTTCTTCTTTCGTGGACAGAAGTACTTCGTCCTCTACACTGTACAGCTCCCTTGGATTTTTACAGCCCAAATGCATGAACCTCCATTTTTTAGCATTAAATCTCAACTGCCAAATTCTTGACCATTCTTCAAGCTTAGCTAGATCCCTCCTTATATTATTTACTCTTCCTGCATGTCTACTCTATTGCAGATTTTGGTATCACCCACAAAGAGGCAAACTTTACCTGACAGCCCTTCTGCAATATCACTAACAAAGATGTTAAAAAGAATGGGTCCAAAGACAGATCCCTGTGGCACACCACTGGTAACCTCCTTCTCCTCAGAGTGAGCTCCATTTACCTGTACCTTTTATCACCTTCCACTCAACCAATTTTTAACCCAGTCAGTCACTTTAGGGTCCATTCCTAGGTGCTCAGTTTGTTTATACTGTAAGTTGCCTGTGCGGAGCAGTATCGTCTCTGGGAACAAGCAGGAAGTCAGTCCTCACATATGGGTGATGTTGGCGCCAACGGAGCCCTCATGGAAGCATCCACCCAGCTTTCAAAGAAAGCCTTTGGGAGATGCCACCACGCATGCGTGGTCCCCTTCCCGCCCAAGGGTGCCATCTTGCTCAGTCTCCTTTTTTCTGCGGAGCCCTTCAGATGTCTGTCTGCTCTTCCTCCGGAAAAAGTTGATTTTCTTGACCTGAGTTTAATACTTTCCTCCGCTAGTGCACTGGTCCTCTTCCTGCCACTTGATCCTGCCACCCTGGCATCGAGTCTCAGGTTCTTAGTCTTTTTCCTCCTTGGCGCCTTTGCACCTTTTTTTTCCAACTGGCGGCACTGCGGGGCTTCGATCTCACTGGGATACTTTTTCTCCCATGGCTACCAGTGGTTTGAAAGAGTGTGGTCGGTGTGCCAAAATAATGTCCCTAACCAACACACACGACTGCTACCTGGGACCGGACCACGACCCCATGTAAGAAGATGTCCACCAAGGCCCTCAAGAGCTGTCAGTAGCAGCACGATAATTTTTTCCCAGAATCCCTGGCACCTCCGAAGACCAAGGCCTCCTCTGAAACTGCGGAATCCCGGGGTAACCTTTCGGACCCCGACTGATGCCATGGTTCCTTGGAAAGGGGATCTCCCTTGAGGGATCCCAAGAAGATGAATAAGGCCTCGGAGGCGGTGTCCCTGGACAGCGCAGATAGGCCAGGAAGTCCCGAGCCAAGTCCCGCTGTCCTAGATGCTCATCCAAGGGATCAGAGAAGGAGCGACCTGCGAAGATCCCCAAACGTACTCTACCTCGGACCGGCCTCAGTCGCCTGACACCATCCTCATTGAGGACTCCCTCTCAGGGGAACCAGGCTAGCCTGATTTCCTCAGTGCCCTTGCCAATGGCTGTGGAGCCTTCTGGCCTGGAGTCCAGAATGGCAGCCTTGGAGCACAGCTTGTCCGCCTTCATGGACCAGCAGTGGGCGCTGATGTCCAGTACCACCGGTTCTTCCACCCAGACCACGGGGCCCTCGACATTGAAGATGTCCTCGGAGGCTGAGCCAATCCTCGAGGTCCTTCGGCCTTGAGTCGATCCTAGACTGAGGTCTCAATTCTGCTCCCATTCCACAGGGCCAAGATCTTCCTCAGCCAGTATGTTCAGCACTGGCCTTGGAGCCTCTGAGGGCTGCGGGTGGTGATCAGACCTGGAGCCTGTGATCCATCCTTCCCTTGAGTCCTTGACAGACTACTCTGACTGGGATGAGGAGTCACCGGATACCCGTCACCACCGTGACATCCCTTCAGATGGAGGAGCTAGAAATCCTCCAGTACGAGGTCTCTCTGAGGGAATCACTCACGATGCCCATCGCTCCCATCCTGGAACGGCTAATGCTTCTTATGTGGGAGACACCGGCTTTGGTGCTGGTGATGAGCAAGCGGCTCAACTCGATGTATCGAGTCCGCCAGAGGCTGGGCTTCCCGAAGTCACAACTGCCGAACAACTTCATGGTGGTGGAGCCGGCCATGTGTCTCCTGAAGAGTCAGAAGATGCACTCCTCAGTGCCTCCTGGCAGGGAGGCATGCACCCTGGATGCCCTTGGCAGAAAGTGCTACCAGGGCTCGATGCTCATCTGTCGGATCCAGGCATACCAGCTGTACATGAGCATGTTCCTGAGAGACCTGGCAAAGGAACTCGCCGGGTTCTCAGCTGGTCTCTCCGAGGAACCCCTGGCCAAAGCCATCTGTGAGTGCTCCAAGTTTGTCTCAGGCAGGTTATAACGGCTTCGAGTTGACGACTCGAATAGTGACAACGGGCATCGGTGCCCAATGCCAGGCTTGGCTATAGTCATCCAACCTCGAACAATGGGTTCAAGACAAATTGGTCGATGTCCCTTGCCAAGGAGAGAACCTCTTTGGCAAACCCATGACTGATAAGGTGGCCAAACTGGAGACTGAGTTCATGACGAGGACCAGGCTCTCTAAAAAGACCGCTGCCTCTCCCCGACAGAAGGGCTCAGGTAAAAAGCCCTTCTACCCGAGGAAAGGGACTGCTTACAGAAACTACCCACCTTTTCAGGCCTCCCCGGCTCCCCAGCAGGGTCAGCAGGCCATGGACCTCATAAGCAGAAGGCTCTCAAGCCCCAGGCGTTGGCCCAGCCCAGCCAGGGGGGAACTTTTGACTCCTTGGGCATAGCCTCTCCACCCCAAGGAGGTCCAGCCCACATGGGGACATCTCATCCACTATGCCCAGAGGTGTCCAGCCATTGCCACCGATTCTTGGGCACTCCAAGTGGTCAGGGAGGGCTACCTCCTCCACCTGGCCCAGACACCTCCCTCTTTCTTTCCGGGAGAGCCCCCCAACTCTCCCCTTCACCGGGACCTTCTACTGAAGGAACTGGCAGGTCTTCTCGAGGACAGAGGAGTAGAACAAGTTCCCCACCATCTCAGGAGCAAGGGGTTCTACTCCAGGTACTTCCTCATACCAAAAAGAACAGGGAGCCTAAGGCCCATCCTCGACCTGTGCAATCTGAACAGATTCCTGGTGAGGGAGAAGTTAAAGATGTTCTCCCTTGGAACATTGCTGCCTACTCCAGCAGGGAGATTGGCTGTGCTCCTTGGATCTGAAGGATGCCTACACACACATCCTCATTCACCCCAGCCACGGAAGGTACCTGAGGTTCATGGTGGGCGGCAGCCATTGCCAGCACAGGGTGCTGCCCCCGGCTTGGTTTCCGCCCAAGGGTTTTCACCAAGTGCCTGGCGATTATAGCCGCCTTCATCTGCCTCCAGGGGGTATTTGTCTGGATGATTGGCTCATAAAGGGAGGCATGGCCTCAGAAGTGTAGCAGGCAACCTCATGTACCATCCATATCCTGCAAAATCTGGGGTTTGTAATAAACTACCCCAAGTCCCACCTCCTCCCGATACAGGGTCTGGAGTTCATGGGGCAAGACTAGATACCCTCCAGGCAAAGGCCTTCCTTCCAGGAGACTGGGCCGCCCGACTCAGGGTTCTGGCCCTGGAAATACAACACCGTCCCTCGGTGTCCGCTTGACTCCTGCTGTGCCTATTTGGACACATAGCTTCCATGGTCCATGTCACCCCAGATGCCTGCCTCCATATGAGGACAACACAGTGGTGCCTTTGGGACCAGTGTACGCAGGCCACAGGCTGTCTCCACGACAGAATTGTAGTGACCCATTAGTTGGCGGAATCTCTGACCTGGTGGCAAAATCCCCAGTATCTCAAAGCAGGGATGCCCTTCCAGACTCCATGCCCCATAAGGATCCTCATGATGGATGCTTCCCTGCTGGGATGGGGAGCCCACTGTGAGAAACTTTGCACCCAGGGCAGCTGGTCGCAGAGCGAGAGCAACCAGCAGATCAACCTCCTGGAATTACAGGCAATATACCTAGCCCTCCAAACCTTTTGCCTCTGCCTATGTCACCAACCCGTGTTGGTCCAAACAGAGAACCAGTTGGCGATGTTCTTTGTGAACAAGCAAGGGGGCACAGGGTCCCGCGCCCTCTGCTATGAGGCGATGGCCCTCTGCTCCTACGCAGTCCAGCAGGGCATACTCTTACAGGCAGTATACCTACCAGGCCAGGACAACGCACTGGCCAACAGATTAAGCAGGATTTTCCAGCAGCACGAGAGGCAGTTGGACCCCAAAGTAGTCAGTCGGCTCTTTCACCTTTGGGTGGAACCATGGGTAGACCTGTTTGCCAGCCCAGACAACTACCATTTGCTCCACTTTTGCTCTCAGCAAACCCCACCATTCCTGGGTAGCGGCAGTTGCGTTTCTTATCTTGTGGTCAGAAGGTTTCATGTATGCCTTCCCATCCACCCCACTAATTGCCAAAATGTTATTTAGGACCCTCCATGGCAAGGCCTTGCTGATCCTCATAGCCCCTCGATAGCCCAGGCAGCAGTGGTTCCCATTACTCCTCTGGCTGTCAGTGGAGACTCCCATCCCATTGGGGAGCTCCCCAGGACTCCTGTTGCCAGAGAGGGGTTCTCTCTTGCACCCCAATCTGGGGTCTCTGCCACTGACAGTGTGCCTGCTGAAAGAGTGACCCTAGCCCCTTTCAACCTCTCGGAGGAAGTGGAGGAGATCCTGCTGGCTTCCCGTAAGTCCTCCACCAGGAAAGCATATGCCTTCAAGTGGCACAGATTTTCAGTCTGGTGCGCAGAGCATGGGATTAGCCCATTCTCCTGTCTGGTGCAGCTGGTCCTGCAGTATCTTCTCCATCTTTTGCACTCCAGACTCAAATCAAACTCCGTCAGAGTGCACCTCCATACCTTGGCGGCACATCACCATCTGGTGGATGGCAAACTCCTCTCGGCCCAGCCATTGGTGACTCACTTCATGAGCAGACTCCTTTTATCGAAACCCCCGGTATGCCCTCTGGCAACCAAGTGGGATCTCAATGTCGTACTGGCGCAGCTTACTCGCCCTCCTTTTGAGCCCCTGGCTACCTGCCACCTGCGATACCTTTTGTGGAAGGTGGTGCTCCTGGTTGCATTCCCCTCCGCTTGCAGGGTCAGCAAGCTTCAAGCCTTGGTGGCGGAGGCGCCTTACACCAGATTATACAAGAACAGGGTTGTGCTCTGTACAATCCCAAATTCCTTCTGAAGGTGGTATCGCCTTTCCACCTCAAACAGGAGGTGGTACTCCCCATCTTCTTCCCGAAGCCTCACGCCAGTAGGGTGGAGACTATCCTCCACTTCTTGGACTGTAAGCGGGCCATGTCCTACATTCAATGTACCCAGGGCCACCATAAAACTTTTCAGCTTTTTGTTTCGTATGACTCTAGTAGACTGGGGGAAGTGCTGACCAAGTGTACGCTATCTACCTAGGTGGTGGACTGTATCAGCCTTGCCTATGAGCAGGCAGGGCTCTCACTGGACAGCTGCGTCATAGTACAACATGTCAGAGTCATGGCAGCCTCCGTGGCAAACCTGTGTTCTGTCCCAATGATGGACATCTGCCGGACC
The DNA here is from genome assembly GCA_033557465.1 of Ichthyophis bannanicus. Taxonomy (NCBI): domain Eukaryota; kingdom Metazoa; phylum Chordata; class Amphibia; order Gymnophiona; family Ichthyophiidae; genus Ichthyophis; species Ichthyophis bannanicus. Next base: position 343,181,998 of record CM066032.1, read on the forward strand.
GCCACCTGATCTTCCATCCATACCTTCACAGCTCATTATTGCATGGAGATGGAGTCCTGACGGGACAGTGCCTTTGACCAGGCCATGCTACGTAAACTTTTCGGGATCTAGGCAACTCCTACCTCCAGCCCTTCTGTGTTCAGGCTACTGGAGTTCTGGTTTCCATCAGAGACATGGGTCCTACTGCAGTCTATATCTGTGGACTCAATTGCTGCTGCTCACGGCTCCTCCTGAAGGCGACTGTAGTTTTTTCCTATGTGCTTGCAGTGGCCTGTAGCTAAGGAGTCCCATCTGTGAGGACTGACTTCCTGCTTGTTCCTGGAGAAAGCATAGTTACTCACCTGTAACAGGTGTTCTCCGGGGACAGTAGGAATCAGTCCTCACAACCCTCCCTCTTCCCCTTGGAGTTGCTTCTTTACCATATTTTATTTTTTACCATCTTTTAGCTATGTCATCTGACTGAGCAAGATGGCACCCTTGGGTGGGAAGGGGACCACACATGCGTGGTGGCAACTCCCAAAGGCTTTCTTTGAAAGCTGGGGGGATGCTTCTGCGAGGGCTCTGTCGGTGCCGACGTCACTCTCGTATGTGAGGACTGATTCCTGCTGTCCCCGGAGAACACCTCTTACAGGTGAGTAACTACGCTAAAGGGTTTACTGGTCACCCAGTCAAAGAAATCAATCAGATTTGTCTGACATGACCTGCCTCTAGTAAACCCATGCTGCCTTGGACCCTGCCATCCATTGGTCTCCAGAAACCTCACTATTCTGTCTTTTAGCAATGTTTCCAATAATTTACTCACCACAAAGGTTAGACTAACCAGCCTGTAGTTTTCAACCTCATCCTTACTTTTGCTTTTGTGTAAAGGGACAACATGTGCCTTTCTCCAGTCCTCTGTGACCGCTCCCAACTATAAAGAAGCATTGACAGCAGAACATAAAAAATGTACAAGGTTGTGAATACTTTTACAAGGCATGGTAAACCTGTGGAGCCCCATGCAGAAAGGGGCCTGTCTGGACGTCCAAAATCTGGATGGGCTGGATCTGCACACGTTTGAGCTAGACATTCCCTTGGGATCAGAATCGACTGCAGAGGGCCTGGACAGGCAGGAGGTGCCCCAATTTTGGCCCGCTGCATGCCTAGAAAACTCCCCGTCTAGGCCGCCCTATGCTCCTGCATGGAGCCTGGTGCCGTGGTGTCCCATCGCCATGGTACTGGGATGCCATGTGGGACACCTGATATGCTGCAAGCAATTTAAAATACCTGTTCCCTGCCGCCCAACCCACGATTGGGCCTGCCAAGTCCAGGATTGGGCAGCAGGGGACCTTCTTCTGCACCTCACCTTGTGGTGGGGGTTCCTCCTGTGCCAATCGCCAACCTCGGGTAGACATTCCCTCCCCGAGGTAGAAAAAGTTCCCCAACCCTCTGTGTCCCCCCCCCCCCAGACATATAGGGCTGCGACCAGAATCGGCCCTGTACATCCAGGGTCATAGTGCCGTCTCTGTTCCATCCACTCTCTTCCCTGTTGCACCCCCTTCCGCCCCTGTCCAGTGCTGCCCGCACAGTGGCATCGTGCGTGCAGGGAGCTCTGGATCCAGAATCGGTCCTGACAAATAGTAGAAGTTGGACGTCTGCCCCGGACGTCTGGGTCCGTTATTTGTGTCTCTGCATGCCGGCAATAGAACCTTTCGAGGGAAAGATCAAAAACATTTGAATATTGAGAATACTAAGAACATAAGATATACCATACTGGGTCGAACCAAGGTCCATCAAGCCCAGTATCCTGTTTCCAGCAGTGGCCAATCTAGGTCTCAAGGACCTAGCAATTTGCCCAGAAGATAGAGGTTCCACAATGCATGTATTGGGACAAGGTGGATTTCCTGGGTTCTCTTTAATAATGGTTTATGGACCTTTCCTCCAGGAACATGTCCAAACCTTTTTTAATCCCAGCTACACTAACAGCTTTTACCACATCCTCTGGAAACGAATTCCAGAGTTTGATTACGTGTTGTTTTGTTATATTTAACATTGCACACAAATAGGATCAAAAGCACTTCAAAAAGCCAATTTATTTGTAGTTGTATGCTGAAGCTTCAGAGACCAATGCTTACTCTAGGCTCATACATTTCACTAGAAGAAATCACGAACAGGAAAAAGAGAAAGCCCAAAAAGACTCATTAAGAAGTAGCACTTGCTAATATTGGAGTGTTAGGGCCTTAGACATTTTGTACCACCATAGCATCTGATATCAAGATGTTCTCATCATTTGCCTAAACATTTCTCCAAATATACTAGACAATACATAATGGCAACTTGGCTAATATGGTACATATCTGTATGTCAGGCATAGTAATAACATAGTAGATTGTGTTGTTGTTAAGTGCCGTCGAGTCGGAGTCGACTCATGGAGACCCTCTGGATAGCTATCCTAAATTGTGTTCGGTCTTCAGTCAGGCGGCTCATTGTTGACAAACTGGTACCTGTAGATGCTGTTATTGTATCGATCCATCTCATTGCTGGTCTTCCTCTTTTGCGTTGACCTTCTATCTTGCCAAGCATGATGTCTTTCTTTAATGATCTCTCTCTTCGCATGATGTGTCCAAAGTATGATAGTCAAAGTCTTCTCATCTGAGCTTCTAAAGAAAGCTTAGGTTTGATCTCCTCTAGTACCGACTGGTTTATTCTTCGGGCAGTCCATGGTATACAGTATTCGCCGCCAGCACCATAATTCAAAGGCATCAATTTTCTTCCTGTCTATCTTTTTCACTGTCCAGCTTTCACATCCATATGATGTTATTGAAAATACCATGACTTGAACAAGTCGAATCTTTGTATGGAGAGAGACATCTCTGCTCTTGAGAATCTTATCTAGGTCTTTCATAGCCATTCTGCCAAGAGCAATGCGTCGTCTGATTTCTTGACTGCTTGTTGCTTCTTTATTGATAGTTGATCCAAGTAGGTTAAGGTTGTTCACGATTTCAATTTCTTCTCCTTCAACGATGAACCTGTTGATTATGGGAGGTAAAGAACAAATAGCCCCTCTAGTCTGCTCAGTAAGGTGGTTAAAAGTTGTAGCTGTCACTCGTTATAGGATTCTCCCACCCCCACCCCGTGTCTGCCACTCCAGGTTCTAGAGTTGTAACTAATGGCACACAATCGCACACAGCTTACTGTACAGCCCTGCCCGTTTGGAAGTATTTTCAGGACTGTAGCTAGTATTGCTGCTTCTTAATTGCACTGCAGAATCACAATTGTAAAGCTTATAATGACTGAAAAATGGCTTTAATGTTATACATGTATTAATTACAATTATGCTAATGCTTGAACAGATCAGTATATTCAAGAGCTCTCACAAATACAAGAGACTTTAAATGAAGTGCTCATCAAACAGAAAGCAGAAAGGGATGTTCTTGCAAAAAAATACAGGTAAATATCATTTAAACATTATTTTTTTGTTTAGAAAGTACAAATAGCTTATTTTGCCAGAAATATGTATGCCATATGACTGAACTGCAGTTAATTCTTCAGTCAGAACTGTAGTTGGGCAATTTGGCATCTATGGCCAAGTGAAAAAATGTGCCCTCACCCTAACAGTATCATGACATGGGACACCATGAGCTCTCTCCCAAGTTGCTCACCCTCTCACATACATATGCACTCTCTCTTCTCTCTCTCCAGACCTAACCCAGCCTGCATTCTTCCCCTTCCACCGCAACCCCAGTGAACTCACACAACCAGTACACCCTCTTCTCCTCCACCCCCTTAGTCAAAGTACTAGCCTTTCTCATCCCTGGCCATCTTCCCCAAGTCCCAGTGCTCTTCCCCCCTCCTAACTCCTTTCTAGTTCTGCAATGTCTTTCTTGCAGTGTGGAGAAAGGAACTGCGCACACTACCTCAGATGCAGTTGCAGCAAGGATTGTTATGGCACAATAATGTATTCCCTGTTTTGCTCTGTTTCTCTTCAAATAATTCCTAGTATTCTGTTTGTCTTTTAGCTACTACATACTATTACTACTATTATTGCTGGGGGAAGCAGAACATATTTTTTGTTTGTGGAGGGGAGGGGACATACAAAGAAATCTCTGACCTGAAGCACTCAAGTTGCTAAAGCAGTGTGAAACAAAACGTTGGTCCAGCCATAGCCCTTGGAGCTCATCCATTTCTCCATGGACAAGCAGGATGAGTCAGCCACATATAGGTGGCGTCATCCGATGGTGCCATGGACGGAATAGCTCTCCAATAACTCAGAAGAGCCTGAAGACCCTTCTGAGCATGTACCAGCCACCCCAACACAGTGTCCACCCCCTTTCTACCTCAGTCTATTCTTTCTCCTTGGACAAGCAGGATGTGTCAGCCACACCTGGTGATGTCATCCGACAGCGCCATGACGGAAGTGCTCTCTAGAGCTCAGAGATTCTGAGCATGTGCGGTGGTGGTCCCACCTCCCCAGCCCGTCCCTAGCCAGGTCAGTCTTTCTTCTTCCGCCTTGCCTCAAGATGGATCTCTACAGCTCTCTAGGAAGAAATTGTACAACTCTAAAATGCTGGGCTTTAAGAAGTGCCCACATGCAACAGAAAAATGAACTCAACGGACACTCACCAACTCTGCATCCGTTGCCTGGGAGAATCCCACAATGTTGAGACCTGCTCCGCTTGCTCGAGGATGTCCCCCAGGGCGAGGAAACATAGAGGACATGCTCTACAGGACTTCATAGCTTCTACCTCTGGAGCCTCCGGTCCCACGGCGCATAAATCCAGAAAGGATGGTAAGAGCTCGGATACCAGGGGACCTAAAAAGACTCGGGAACCCAGACCGGATAAAAACAACTCGCCTTCCCAGTCTTCTGCCCTGGCACGGGATGCGCCCTGCAGGGCCTCCATCCCCGGCCGTTCCGGACAAAACTCCAGCCCTCCGCCGGCTCCCCCGGCCACCGCGATGGTTCCGGTGAGTTCTCCTGCTCCTGCAGGCTCTTCTGCCATTCCCGGGCCTTCACCTCCTTGGGGTTCCCTGGCCACCGGGCAAGATGGTGCCAGCATCGTGGCTCCACTCAGCTTCTCCCACTTGCCGCGGATTGGACACATCGCACCTGACTGTTCCAGCTCCGCCCCAGGCTCCACCCCCGTGCAGCAAACAGATCTACCTAGACGCGCCGACGCTTCAGCCTCGCGTCGGCGCAGGGAATCCCCTCATCGCTACGGAGCCATGCCTACGGAGTCGCGCCAGCACGGGGAATCCCCTCTGCGCTCAAAAAGAGATTCCCCTCGGCGCAGGGAGTGCAGGAGACGGCGCGATGAGTCTGTTAGTGCCGATCGGGATGGCGGCACTAGGAGCAGCAAAAAGAACAGAAGGAGACAGATCAGTAGAGAGCGCCGCTCCTCGCACAGCAAACGGCGCTACAACCATGCCATCTCCTCTGACTCTTCGAGGGCCTCTTCTCACTCACGATCCTGCTCTCCGCCCTCAAGGAAGCACAGGCGGCGGAGATCTACAGATACCTCCGAGGCCATTCTCAGGCTCCTGACATGCCTGGTCAATCAGACTACAGGTCAGAGCCCAGGGCAGGAGTCTGAACGGCAGCTCCACAAGGACACTCCAGAAGCGGCTCCTGCAGCATCCAGCCTTCTCCACACGCAGCGGTCCCCCCCCCCCCAGGATTTCCTCCTCACCAGAGCACCCCCTGTCATCAGGGAATGACGCTTTCACTTCAGAGGAAAGTGAGGTCGAGGACGCAGGCCTGGACTCCTCCATTTCTAAGGACACTCCAAGCCTTCCAGCTGAACCACATGAGGACACTCAACCTCCCCCTCCACCTGAGGACCTCACCTACCCTAAATTTCTTCGGAAGGTGATGGATACACTGCACCTAGCAACTGAGGAGACCACTACAGAAAAGGAGCCAGAGGTCATGAAATACCTTAATGCTCCCAAGCCAGCGCTTGCTCTGCCCCTCCACCGCAAGCTGCAGGTCAACCAGCTAGCTTTGTGGCAATCCCTGGCCTCCGGCCACGCCTGCTCCAGGAGGCTCGATGCCAAATATCTCTTAGATCAGAGTCCGGGATTCCAGAAAACTCAACTGCCACACAATTCCATCGTTGTGTCATCAGCCCTCAAAAGGGTAAAGTCCTCACGCAACCAAGCCAACCACCCACCGGGCCGAGACCCAAAGCTTCTCGATGAGGTGGGCAGGAAAGTCTACCAAGGTGCCATGCTCAATGCCAGAGTGGCGGCCCACCAATTCCAGCATATCCTGTTCCAGGACGCTCTGCTGGCCAACCTCAAGGATCACTTGACAATTCTTTCCAAGGAAAACCCCAAGGCCAGTCAGATGCTGCATCTTGCGCCTCCTAGGCCACATGGCAGCCACGACCTCGGTCCTCCCTCTGGCGCGGCTTCACATGCGCCCGCTTCAGTGGCACCTCAGGACACACTGGAAGCAATTATCCCAGCCTTTAAACACCAGCATCCGCATCAGCGCACGGATAGTAAAAGACCTCCACTGGTGGACAGACCCTGGCAACCTATCCAAGGGCAGGGACCTATAGCAGTGCCACCACCAGATTGTCCTCACTACAGATGCCTCGGCCACGGGCTGGGGGCCCACCTGCGGCACCTCAACACTCAGGGTGCCTGGTCAACATCGGAACAGTACCTCCACATCAATCTGCTCGAACTAAGGGCAGTCAGATATGCGTTACAGACCTTCCAGACCCAAGTTGCAGGGAAATCTATCCTGGTCCAGACGGACAACCAGGTTACGATGTTCTACATCAACAAGCAAGGGGGTACGGGATCACGTTCCCTCTGCAGGGAAGCTCTAGCGACCTGGGCCCTAGCGCTATCCAACAACTGTGTCCTGCAAGCAACTTACCTCCCCGTGGAACAGAACGCCCTGGCAGACAAACTGAGCAGGCACCTACGACCCCACGAATGGTCACTCCACACGGGAGTGGTGGACAGCATCTTCCTGTGCTGGGGAACCCCCCAGATCGATCTCTTTGCAACGGAGCTCAACACCAAGTGCCCAGTGTTCTGCTCCAAGCACCCATCCAGCATTCACAGTGCCCTGGGGGAAGTGGACGCTGGCATATGCCTTTCCTCCAACCCCGCTGATCGCGACCACGATACAGCACATCATCACTGACTCAGCGCATGTCATACTGATCGCACCCTACTGGCCGTGCCAGATGTGGTTTGCCACCCTACTCCACCTTGCCCGGGAACCTCCAATTCGTCTGCCACTGAGGCCGGATCTCCTCGCCCAGGACTACGGCAGCACGCTGCATCCCAACCTGCAAGTACTGGCCTTGACAGCCTGGAGGTTGAAAGGATAACCCTCGTGGCTCTACATTTGCCATCGGAGGTGCAGCGGATAGTACTGGCTGCCAAAAGACCCTCCACATGGAAGTCATACAGCCTAAAATGGAAACGCTTCGGCGTGTGGTGCGCCAACCAAGGGATCAGCCCAACCTCCTGCCCCGTACCCAAGATCCTGCAGTACCTCACCTCCCTCTTTGACCTGGGGCTGAAGCCACAATCTATAAAGGTCACCTCGCAGCGATTGCATCCCTGCACGAACACAGGAGTGGGACTATCACGGGCTCCCTCACAGCCTTGCCCATCGTAACCCAATTCATGAGAGGCCTTATAAACCTCCGACCTCCAGTCCAGAAACCAGTACCTACATGGGACCTTAACCTGGTCTTGCAACAGCTGACAAGGGAACCGTTCGAACCGTTTCAATCGGCGGAACTCAAGTTCATGTCATGGAAGACACTCTTCCTCATCGCCATCACCTCGGCCAGGCGTATCAGCGAGCTGCAAGCGCTCGTGGCCCACCCACCATACACACAACTACACCACAACCGGGCATCCCTCCGGACGCACCCCATGTTCATCCCGAAGGTCGCATCGGCCTTCCACGTAAACCAATCGGTGGAGCTACCCACCTTCTTTCCGGCTCCACATGGCTCTCCTGAGGAACAACGCCTCCACTCACTGGATTGCGTCAGAGCCCTGCGTACCTACATTGACAGGACCTCTACCTTTAGACAAGGGGCTCAGCTTTTCATGTCTTTTGACCCAAACAGACCCGGACGGCCCATCTCCAAACGTACGCTCTCCCATTGGATATCAGAATGTGTCATGTACTGCCTCCAGAAGGCAGACGCTCTCCCCGGCAGCAAGGCCGGCGCCCACCAACTCCGCGCACTAGCTACCTCACTTGCCAACCTGCGCGAGGTCCCGGTGACCGACATCTGCAAGGCCGCGACCTGGTCTTCGCGTCTCACCTTCCAGAAACATTACTGCCTCAACCTCCAAGTGGAGGCTGATAGTTCCTTCGGCCGAGCGATCCTCGCAGCGGCCACCACCGGGACACAGTGATCGGCCACCGGAACCTGGGACACTTCCCAGTTAATGACTAGAGACTAGGATGTCACCTGTGTTACAGGCCTACTCGGCTGCCGTGGTTGCATAGTGGATCTCCCACTATACCTGCGACCCCACAAGATGGTTCTTGCACATAACTGTTTGCACATGACTGTTTGCACATTATTTTTGCACATGTCTGTTTTCGCACTGTTGTCACTATGCATATTGCAGTTACACATATTGTTCTGCACTCGCACTTTGATCTGCGCTGTGTTGCTGTTCGCCCATTAGGGCACCCACCTTGTTAGTGTGTTGTGCACAAATAAATCCTGAAAAATGTGCGGTGTTTCTGTGTGGTGCATGTCTGCTACTAACGCATGCCTTCCTCATCCTCCACAGCGCATCCACAGCTGGGGAGTCACCAGGTGTGGCTGACACATCCTGCTTGTCCAAGGAGAAAGCGGGGTTACTTACCTGTAATGGTAGTTCTCCGTGGACAGCAGGATAAGTCAGCCACATGCTCCCTCCCGCCTCCCCTGTATGAGGTAGGCCTGCTCCCTAGCCAGTACGCCTCACGGCATAGCTAATCATGCACTGACCTGGCTAGGGGCGGGCTGGGGAGGTGGGACCACCACTGCACATGCTCAGAATCTCTGAGCTCTAGAGAGCACTTCCGTCATGGCGCCGTCGGATGACGTCACCAGGTGTGGCTGACTTATCCTGCTGTCCACGGAGAACTACCATTACAGGTAAGTAACCCCGCTATCTGCCCAGCCACGCAGACGGATTCTTTGCTCTCCTATATCTATCTTTCACTATATTATTAAAATGAACAGTCTAATGTCTTCTAATGTTTTCCTTACCTTGCCAGAAGATCACATCGGTAGGCTGCTGCAATCCAGCATTTTTAGTCCCCCTGGGATCTGAAGCTGCAGACCCCTACTGGCCATGTGCTTACATCTGGAGTCTCTGGAGGCCCTTCACAGCGGAGGTAGCAAACCCAATTGACCTTCACACTGCCGGAGGTAATGGCAGTGGACATCAGTGGACATCACAGGGCAGTGAAGCTAGCCGGGCACGGGATGTGCCAGGGAAAGACCTCCATCCCCAGCCCGGCCCATCAACCAGCGGCAAACAGTCATGCTACATTCCTGGCGGCCTGTAAAATACAGCAGCACCCAGTAGCACTGGATGCCTCAGATCGGGAGCTGCACAGATGAACCTTGCTCACCATCGCCCACTCACACTGCTGCATGGGCAATGTTGCGACCAGATGGGCACGGGATGTGCTGAAAAAGACCTCCATCCCCAGCCCGGTGTATCGAATGCAGAGGCAGCGGCTGCTGTAATTGCCAGAGGTCCTTCTGGCACTGAGATGCCCACTCCTCCATGCCCCACCAAGGGATTTGCACCCGAGACCCCGATGCTGACTAAACCTCATCACCTGGAGGTGATAAACATGGAGTGATCAACATCGGCGCCACAATGGCAGCTTCGTATGGTGCAAACCCACCCCTCCACAGCCCCAAAAGCTATCTGGGTAGGCTAGGCCACAAGTGTTGTCTGCCCCATCCCCTCGGCGCCGAACCCACGCAAGGCTGAGACACTCTCCGCTGGCAGCATGGTACGGCCCAGACGCCCGTTCTGTTCTCACTTAAGAGCTGGACCCCTCCCACTGCCTATGCTGAATCATCAGTACAGCCTGCCCTGCACCAAAAGTGCTGGCTCCACGCTGAGCTGCTGTGGCTTCCAGCGCTGGGTTTAACTGCACTTCCTGCTCCTTTCTCCAGCCCGACGCAGTATTCTATGGCACTGTTATGCCTCTGGCTCTTCTGGTGCCGCCGAAGGTCTGCGCCGGGGAGTGGCTGAGTGGCGCCATGTGGACATTAGTTCCATCAGCGCCAACAATCCGGGGCAAGAGGTCTGGCCTAGTAGAGACAGATGCCTTCTATTTCAAAGGCAACTAACTTGAAAACAGTCTTTGACAACCAAAAAAAAAAAAAAATTAAAGAGATACTAGTGCAAGACCAGCCTCTGACCGTGAGGAAAATTAAAATAAAATAAGGGCAAAACTAGGGATCCCCCATCATCATGCAGAAGGGGGTGCCGCTGAGAGGGAGCTTCTCCTCTGAACTCATCCAGGAGGCACGAATGGGAGTGGCAACCGAGACCTGTCTTCCCCACATTGGTGGTGTGGTGTGTAGGTAGAGCTGGCTGAACAGGATCTCTCTCTCCATGAAAGATCTGGCCAATCTACATCTGGTCAAGGATGCCCAGGGGCGGCAGGGGTCTCCAGGGAGTCGGCGCCAACCATGGTCTCTTGGTAGGATGGCATCTATAAGACACTGGTCTACTGCCTCCAAAGCCAAGGGGCCCTCTGTCCAATTCCCAGGTGGGTCTCCTGCCTATGCAGTCCAACCTCCAAGTGTGGCCCACCAAATGCTCCAAGGAGTGGTTATGGCTAAGGCAGTGAGCTGGAACCAGAACAACTGGGGCTCCTATACCTCTTAACAGACTCCCTTAGGCAGGAGGGGATAAGGCCGCTTCCCTCCCCTTCCATGAGGGGAGGCTCAGGGAGATAAGGCACATTCAGGAACCCCTCTCCATTTCCGGGGGGGGGGGGAGTGCAGGTAGATATGGGGTCTCAACCCCTCTGCTGCCCTTTAGCATTCCAACTCTCTCAACTGCCCTTCAGTGTTCCCAGTCTCTGCTCTTCCTGGTCTTGTGCAAACCAGAAGGAGGAGTAGCCTAGTGGTTAGAGCAACTGCCTAGTACCCAGAAGATCAAGGGTGCAATTTCCACTGGCACTCCTTGTAACCTTGGTCAAGTCACTTTATCATACTCTGATGTGCCTCCAAGTCCTACTCTTTTCTGGTAGATGCACATAGCAGCTGAAACTCTATTGCGATTTGCAGCACCACCTCTGAGTTTTTTCCTTCCAGTTCTCAGTGGCCCCCATTTACTGGATATAGCTGGAGATCTAAATCCACCATAGTGAACCACTTCCCATTGGCACTAAAGGTCCTTACGCCCACAGAACAGTCCTCAAACAGTGTAGCGAAAAAGGTGGATGCCCCTACCTATGCCCACCTATGCCCCACCTATGCCCCTACCTATGCCCCCTACACTATGCCCACCCGACCATCCTCCCCTGCCATACCACCCTCGTCTCAGACAAGGATACCACAGACGGGGCTACCAGCACTCACTGCCAGTCACCAGGGAGCAGTCTGGATCCATAGTGTATCTGGAGATCCCATGGGTCATTCTAAGGTCACTCCTCCCTAACTGGTCCAGTGCCTTGGCATACATGTACTGTCATAACCCAAGGGTGATCCAATGGCCCCTTGAGGATACACACTTCCCACAAGGTGCTGGTCTTTGACCAATCTCTTGTCTTAGCCAAAGGGGAATGTACTCTTGCCCAGCTGGTAATGTGGATGAGTAGCCTAGGTTAGAGCAGCAGCCTAGTGCATAAGAGATCTGGGCTTAACTCCCACCGGCACCACTTTTACTTCTGGGATCCACTGTAGCATTGCCACCATATCAAGGAGGACCCCCCTCTATCAAGGCATATTGAGTGATCCAATCCAATCAAGCCAACGCAGGTGGAAACTTCACTTGAGCTCTCTACCTAGATCCAACCCCGGGACACAGCACAGGAGGTATAATGCCAAAGCATGCCATCAACTCTTCATCAGGGGATCCCATAGCAATCACAGCTCCTGGATTCCCAAGAACCACTGTAAGCTCTGTGGCTTAGTGGTCAAAATCCCTGGAAACAATTCTTCTTCCGAAAACCATTTGGGGTAAAGGTTACCCAATGGTTTAGAGCAGTACATCGAAAACCATCGAAGCCAGGTCTAAATCGCTCTACTGCTCCTTTCACCACAATGCCTACAAACACCCTGATAGGATTTAATAGAACAATTTGCACTGAGAAACCCGAGCAACTCTAGCCCCAGCTACGGCCGGATTTGCACCTGAAGGGCAGGGAATCAGTGACACTCATCGCCCGCTCAGCACTGGGTATAGCATAACCTTAACCAGCACTCGTCCTGGTCCCAGCAGCACAGTACTATGGCAGTACAAAATGAAGCAAGCGCACAGTTGAGAGCTTCCGAATGAATCCATAGCCAACAGATCTGGCTGTCATAAGGAGCTTTCTCCTTGTCATCTCGCTGCTTTGGTAATGCTCCTGATGGTAATTATTTGAGTATCTTCCTCTCCTACAGCAATGACAGCACTGTGGTGCGACATACACGGTCAGCATGTATATGTGTGGAGGGTCACAGCTTCAGGTCTCTTCTGAGGTTTCTCTATCCGGATGGCTTATCACTCTAAATGCACCTCCTCCACCATGCATGGCCTCAAGGACTACTCGCTCCTATCCACCAGTTGCTGGCATCCCTCCTGAGTATCCGTTGGCATCCTGAGTTCCCATTGGCTCACGAGCTTCCAGGGAATGTTCTCAGCCATGGCTTAAGGAATGTTCTCCATAATGCCGTACTGACTGGCAACACTCAAGACAACACTCTTAATTGCAGTGATCAAAACCTATGGATATCTATCCGGGATGCAGCACTCATACCTCATACCGATAACGGCTGGAGTTTGATGGGACCCTGCCAAACAGGTTTGGTGGAGACTCCCAACCCCTCTCCAGGCCCTCTGTCTGTTCGACAGAGGCCCACCCATGCCTTAGAGCTTCTGTAGCCTAAGACAACAACCGAGCACTTCAAGCGGAGCGCACTGATCGGTTCCTCCCATTTTCAGTCCTTGTCAACCATCTGATTCCTCCCATTGTCGATCCTGTCCCAACAGGAACCTCAACCGTGCATCTGCATAGCAAAAAAAAAGATGATCGCAGAGCGGTCTCACACCCTAGCAACCACCACTTGCCATCTGGACCCTCACCACAGGGATAGGATGACATGGTCCACTCTGGGGATCGACATCATACACCGAAACAGAATATTCCACAAAGGAAGGGGAAGAGGGTGAAGAGGCACAGCTCCCTTGGAAGCCTGAAACTGCATCACCACGAAAAGGGGACCAGACCAAGACACATTCATTAGCTGCAGGTGGTACAACTACTCGGCATCAGGGAACCATATACTGAACACGCAGTTCACAAGTTGCCAGGTGGACCCTCATTTTTCACAGGTGAGCTCCAGCCAGCTCAACACAATGACCAGCTGTCTGATAAAAAAAAAACAACAATCCAGCTTAATCAATTTGCGTGTTTCTGGCACCCAAAACGTACTTGCTCTGACTTTGGGAACACAGTATACAGGTTACCCACAATAGGCTACCTTCCCCAGATCTTTGGAATGCAGTCATCGGCATGTTCAGGAACACAGTCAGAATAATCACTGCTAGTCATCATCCGCAGTACACAGCAGAACCATCACTTCTACTTATCATTCGTGGGACACAGCGCTACAATGTATTCACTGCATGGTCTTGGGGGCACAGTCTCCAGGTTACTCTGGAAAAGTTACCCCAGAGCACAGTTATCAGCATGTCTAGGAACACAGTCAGAACCATCACTGGTACTTATCATCCAGTGCTACAAGGTGTTCGCTGCGCTGTCCACCCTGGCAAGGAATCTATGGCATCCAACCTCTGCCCTAGCACTCCCTCAGGGTGGCATGGCAGTCTGTCACGGACTCATAGCAGCCCTCACGTACACGGACTCATGGCAGTCCTCCCACTGCTCACTGGCTCACCCTGGTCGAGCCCAAGGAAGTCTAACGGCTGTGCACCACATGGAGGTCCACAGCAGTTAGCTGGTCCAACTTGATAGCTTCATCCTACCACAACACCACACGAGCTGTGAACTACAAAAAACAAAAACAATACAGCCCTCGGCTAGGGAGTCACCCATGTGTGGGATCCTGCTTGTCCATGGAGAAAGTGAGGTCACTTACCTGTAACAGGGGTTCTCCGTAGACAGCCGGATAAGTCAGCCACACAAACCCACCCACCTCCCCTCTAGGATGAACCTGTCTGCTAGGATGATCCTCTCCTCTAGGACAAATCTGTCCACAGCTGGGGAACAGACTGCAGTAGAAAGCATGTGGGCACTGTGGTGGAGTGGCTGGCACATGCTCAGAAGGGTCTTCAGATTCTTCTGAGCTATTGGAGATCTATTCCATCCATGGCGCCGTTGGATGACGTTGCCCGTGTGTGGCTGACTTATCCTGCTGTCCATGGAGATCCCCTGTTACAGGTAAGTAACCTCACTTTCTGCCTCCTAAACTACTACTAATTTGTTTAGTATCATTTTTGAAGTCCAGATAAAATATATTCTGTGCATTAACAAAGAAAACAAAGAACTGATGAGTTCAGCGTTTTGATGTTTTATGCCTGTTTATGCCTGTTCTATGTAAAGTTGCTTGACTGTTCATGTTTACTATAAACCGCACTGATACTAAATAGTGTGGTATATAAAAGCTAATAAATAAATAACTGCCAGCATGTGTTATTGGTGAGGTGAAATAGGCATTGAAAGCCAAAAGGACATCTTTCAGAAAATGGAAAAAGATCTGAATGAGGAAAATAGGGATGAACATATGCACTGGCAAATTAGATGTAAAACAGTATTAAAGCAGGCCAAGAGAGCCTTTGAAAAGAAGCATGTCATAGAGCAAAATATTAAAACTGAAAACTTTTTCAAGTACATTTGAAACAAAAAGTCAGCGAGAAAGTCAGCTGTGGACCAGTAGATGACCAAAAGGCAAAATGAGTGCTCAGGAAGAATAAGGTAATAGCAAAAAAGCTAAATGAATTCTTCATCTTGGTCTTCTGTTTTCTAAATATTTTTATTGCATTGATTAATAAACTGAAACAAAAATACATAATCATAACAGCTCTTGTGACAGAGATTTCAGAGTGGTCTAAAAACTGTGACAACATGGCCTACTTCTTAGACCAACTAAGTAAATGATTAACTTTTTCAGCAACAATCCTTTCATATTTATAATACAGGAAAACCAGGTTCCACCACATATTTAGACACAACCCTCAGTTATTCACCTTGGTCTTAACTGAGGACGATGCTGTGGTCATACTAACACTGGGAACCTTCTTTGATCGTGATGATTTAGAGCAACTAAATCAAATTTACAAATTAAGGAGTAACAAATCACCAGGACCAAACAATATTCCTAAGCGTCCCTCCATCCAGTCCCTTTCCTCTGGGTTGTGCCCGCCTTCCAGCAGCTCGGAGACTGAGCACGTCATCTTTTGATGACCCTAGGATATAGCTAGCACTGGCAACTCCCACCCGCTCCAGTATGCTCAAACTCTTATGTTCTTATGTTCTTAATAAAATAAAATATTTTTTTCACTTAACGTGTAATCAAACTCTGGAATTTGTTACTGGATGATGTAGTAAAGGCTGTTAGTGTAGTTGGGTTTAAAAAAGGTTTGGACAAGTTCCTAGAGGACAGGTCCATAAACCATTATTAAGAAGGGACCCAGGATATCAATGCTTGACCCAATACAAGCATTGTGGAACCTGTGTCTTCTGGGGAAACTGCTAGGTACGTATGACCTAGATTGGCCACTGTTGGAAACAGGATACTGGGCTTGATGGACCTTGGTCTGACCCAGTATGGCATATCTTATGTTCTTATCTAGGAGTCCCCAAGAAGATATTTGTAATTTAGATTTTGTAGGTCTTAAGGATCAAATGTTATTAAATAAACTCAAAGCAGTGAGCATTTTGGAGGTGAAAAAGCTACTTAATAGAATTGGTACCATGACATATTGTTTGAACCCACTTCTGTCAAAGTGCAAGACAACAGAGATGGGCTGAGGACAATATTTGCCTATTGTTAATGTTGGAAGGAGGATAACCAGTGGGACACTGTGATACCTGGATACAAACTATATCGTAATGATAGAACTGATCAAATTGGTGGAGGAGTTGCGCTCTATGTTAGAGAGGGCATTGAGTCAGAAAGGATTAAAGTTTTGCAGGAAACAAAATTTGCTGTAGAATCTCTATGGATTGAAATTCCATGTAAAAGGGGAAGGCGATGGCAGTGGGAGTGTACTATCGACCGCCTGGCCAGAATGAACAAATGGATGATGAATTGCTCAAAGAAATCAAGGAAGCTAACAAAAGTCACAGCAGAGTAGTAATAATGGGTGATTTCAATTACCCTGGTATCGACTGGGTCAGTGTTACGGCAGGACAAGCTAGGGAGATAAAGTTTCTAGATGAAATAAATGACTGCTTCTTGGAGCAGCTGGTTCATGAACCGACCAGAGGGGAAGCTATACTGGACCTAGTCCTTAGTGGAACGCCAGATCTGGTGCAAGAAATAAGGGTGTTGGGACCACTTGGCAATAGTGATCATAGCATGATCATGTTTGATTTAATTAGTGGAGGAGGGATAGTAAAGAAATCCACAGTACTACCTTTTAACTTTCAAAAGGGAGACTACGATAAAATGAGGAATATAGTTAAGAAAAAACTAAAAGGAGCGGCTGCAAAGGTTAAAGACTTACAGCAAGCTTGGGTGTTACTTAAAAATACTATCCTCGAAGCCCAGACCAGCTGTATTCCACGCATTAAGAAAAGTGGAAGAAAGTCCATAAAACTGCCAGCATGGTTTAAAGGTGAGGTCAGAGAGGCTGTTGCTACCAAAAAAGCATCCTTCAGGAAATGGAAAAAAGAGTCAAACGAAGAAAACTGGAAACAGCACAAGCACTGGCAAGTTAAATGCAAAGCATTGATAAGGCACGCAAAGCGAGAATTTGAGAAGGAACTTGCTACGAAAGCAAAAACACGAAATAAAGACTTTTTCAAGTACATTCGTAGCAAAAGGCCTGTGAGAGAGTCTGTTGGGCCATTAGATGATAGAGGGGTAAAAGGGGCAGTAAGAGGAGACAAGGCTATAACAGAGAGACTGAATGAATTCTTTGCTTCGGTCTTTACTGAGGAAGATGTAGGGATGTTATCCAAGACTGAAGTGGTATTTAAAGGTGATACTGCAGAGGAATTGAGAGAAATATCGCTACACCGGGAAGACATATTACAACTATTTGATAAACTGAATAGTAGCAAATCACCTGGACCGGATGGTATACATCCAAGAGTGTTGAAAGAACTGAAATATGAGATTACGGACCTGCTATTGGTAATCTGTGAACTTTCATTAAAATCATCTGTAATACCTGAAGATTGGAGGGTCGCCAACGTAACACCAATCTTTAAAAAGGGTTCCAGGGGTGACCCGGGAAATTACAGACCAGTGAGTCTGACGTCAGTACCGGGGAAAATGGTAGAAACCATCATAAAGAACAAAATTACACAGCATGTAGATAGTCATGGCCTAATGGGAGACAGCCAACATGGCTTTAGACAAGGAAGACCTTGTCTTACTAATCTGATATGGTTTTTTGAAGGTGTGCATAAACAGGTAGACAAAGGTGAGTCGGTTGATATAGTGTATCTGGACTTTCAGAAAGCTTTTGATAAGGTCCCTCATCAGAGACTTTTGGCGAAACTAAAAAGTCATGGGATAGGAGGCAGTGTACTATTGTGGATCGGGAACTGGTTAAAAGATAGAAAGCAGAGGGTAGGGCTAAATGGCCAATATTCCCAATGGAAAAAGGTGAACAGTGGAGTACCCCAGGGATCTGTACTGGGTCCGCTACATTTTGACATATTCATAAATGACCTGGAAAAGGGAATAACGAGTGAGGTTATCAAATTTGCAGATGATACAAAACTGTTTAAAGTTGTTAAAACCCAAGAGGATTGTGGAAAACTGCAGGAGGATCTGGATAAATTGGAAGACTGGGCATCCAAATGGCAGATGAAATTTAATGTGGACAAGTGCAAAGTTATGCACCTAGGAAAGAACAACCCACACTATAGTTACACGATGCAAGGTTCCACATTGGGAACCACCACCCAGGAAAAAGATTTAGGAGTCATCGTGGATAACATGTTAAAGCCCTCTGCCCAGTGTGCAGCGGCAGCCAAGAAAGCAAATAGAATGCTAGGTATCATAAAGAAAGGGATGGAAAATTTATTTATTTATTTAGTGTTCTTTTATACCGCACTCTTTTTCATCAGCGCGGTTTACATTAAACAGAAATACTCATTGCAAGCAACAAACTGTGATGAGTTTACATATAACAGGAGAATTCAACTGGGAATTTAACTTTGGGAAAACTTTGTACATATTTGTAAAATTTTTAAAAACTTAGTACGTATTTGTAATGAACCTGTATACTTATGGAGACTTTATACATATTTGTGAAAAAACCTATATACAGAGGATAGAATTTCTTAGTTACATCTTGAGTAAATAAGGTATTTGCAATTTTTACTGTGCCTGTTAGAGGGATGATGATGTGCTTTGGAAATGCAGAATGAAGAGGTGGTGTTTTATGGCTTTTCTGAAATGCTTGAGGTCAGTAAAATAAAACAAAGGATATTATAATGCCTCTGTATCGTTCCATGGTACGACCGCACCTTGAATATTGTGTGCAGTTCTGGTCACCGTATCTTAAAAAGGACATAGCATTATTAGAAAAAGTACAGAGAAGAGCCACCAAAATGGTGAAGGGGATGGAAGGCTACTCCTATGAAGAGAGGCTACAAAGATTGGGGCTCTTCAACCTGGAAAAGAGACGGCTGAGGGGAGATATGATAGAGGTCTATAAATTAATGAATGGAGTGGAGCAGGTAAACGTGGATCAATTGTTTACGCTATCAGAATATAGAAAGACTAGGGGACATGCAATGAAGCTACAGGGTAAACTATTTAAGACAAATAAGAGAAAATATTTTTTCACTCAACGTTTAATCAAACTCTGGAATTTGTTACCGGAGGATGTGGTAAGGGCTGTTAGTGTAGCTGGGTTTAAAAAAGGTTTTGACAAGTTCCTGGAGGAAAGGTCCATAAACCACTATTAAAAAGGGACCCAGGATAATCAATGCTTGACCCAGTACAAGCATTGTGGAACCTGTGTCTTTTGGGGATACTGCTAGGTACGTATGATCTAGATTGGCCGCTGTTGGAAACAGGATGCTGGGCTTGATGGACCTCGGTCTGACCCAGTATGGCATATCTTATGTTCTTATGTTCTTAAACTCCAAGCAGCTGGAGAGAGGTAGTAAGCCAGGGGAAAGGCTTACTGGAGAGATTTTAGGATTTAGTGGTGGGGTTTTGAGGTTCCTTTAATTTTTTTTATAAACTTTAATTTATTTATTTTCATTAGGTTTAGTAGAGGGCTCTGTGGGTAGGAGAGATCTCTTCCCCCCTTCCCCCTGTTTTTCTTTCGGGAGACAGGAGGAGGCGCCGGGCAGCTCGCACCGAAAAGAAAAGAAGAAGATAGCGTTGCTCATCATGGATCCGGCTGATTCTGAGCCGTTTGAGCCCTCGCTGTCTTGCCCGACTTGCTGCCGAAGCCCTCCAGGTGGCTGAGCGCGAGGGCAGGAGGATACAGACCCTGCAAGGAAGAAGGAGAGATCTGAAGAAACTTTCGGAGGAAGCTGGGTGCAGGAGCGCGGAGGCGAGCCGCGTGCTGGTCGGAGTCAGCCAAGCAGCCACTGGTTGCGTGTTGCAGTGGGCCCTGTAGTCATCGGGTGTGAGGTAATGGCGGCGGGACAGGTACACTCCTTCTTCTTCCTTTTTGCGCGCTTTTCAGTGCCTTCAGCGAGTCGGCCCAAGCAACCTTGCAGGGGAAATTCAGCTAAAGTTTTGTCCTTTCAGCCTGCCAGTTGCTTTGGGCCTAGAAAAGTTAGTGTTTTATTTAAGCTGCGTTTGGCATTGAGTGGTCTAAAAAAAAAAAAAAGAGGTTTTTATTTGTTTGTGGTGTCAGGCCATATATAATATATGTATAGATATATATATTCTAGCCTCTTTTGGTGTAAACATATACAGGGTGGCCCAAGAAAAGTGTGAACATCTCGTAGCATATAAATTATTTAAAAATTAAAAAAGACAGATGTAAACAATTGACAAATTTTAAAAAACTAAGATGGCAACCGGAAATTGTCGAAATAAAGACGTTATATAGCTAAAAAAGGTAAATAAGTAAACTATTTAAGCTTTTAATTTACGAGATGTTCTCACTTTTTTGGGCCACCCTGTATATGTGCATAGGTATATATTAAGGGATAGTTTATTTATTTTACTACTGGATTGTGCCGTCATGCCGGCTAGACTGCAGTGTTTAGCCTGCGGAACCCGGCGGGGGACGGTATCGGAGGCTGGGGTACGCAGAGGCTGCGCTGCAGAGGCAGGCTCTGTTGAGCAAGGAATCCAGGCGGCTATGTCTCAGGATCCGCCACCTTCCGCCTCTCAGGAGTTAGGGGAGCCTCTGGAGGTAATTCTCTGGTCGGGGTCCCCTCTACCATCGCCCTTTGAGCAGTCTGTCCCTCCGCTGCCTCACCCCAGGCCCTCTGCCTCTTCTGGTGGTTTAGAGGTGGAGGGCGGGTGGGGGGGGGGGGTTCTCCCCAGAATTCTTTCTGCTGCTGCATAAGGTATTCTGCCTGCATCAGCAGGGAGCGCGTGGACAGGCAGAAGCAGAGGGATGTGCGGTAATGTAGCAGTCAGACTGCAAGAGGCAGGAGGATGCAGGCTTACCGCCTAAGCGGGCTAGGCTCGCTAATAAAGAAGTTCTCCGATCCCCTCTGTCAGAGACTTTGGAAGAGGAAATCTTGGACAGAGAGTTGGGGGAGGACGAGGAGGAACTCGAGGAAGGCGAGATCCCAGAGGACTTGTCCAGGTTTTCCGCCGACAAGAGTTGACGGCTTTGATCGGGGAATCTCTGTAAGTTCTCAATATGGCTGCGGGGATTCCAGCGGAGGAAGAGGTGTTGTAGGACCCGCTGATTCAGGCGGTCAGGAAATCGCAAAAGGTTTTTCTGGTGCACTGGGTAGTACGGCAGATGATTCAGGAAGAGTGGGATCAGCCGGAATCCAGGTTAAGGGGGATACGGTCTATGTCACGCTTGTACCCCTTACCGGAAGGAGAAAAGGAATTACTGCGTTCATCTAGAATGGATTCGGCAGTATTGGCAGTCACAAAGAAGACGATGATACCAGTTGAGGGCAGCGCCGCCCTCAAGGATGCCCAGGATAGGAAGCTGGACTCGTTGTTAAAGCAAGTTTTGACATCAGTGCCCTAGCTCTCCAGGCGTCAGTATGTGGGGCTTGGATAGCCCAAGTGTGTTTGCGGTGGTTCCAACAGCTCCAACTGGTTGGTGACCTCCCCGGCGATCCGCCGGGGGAGTCAGCAAGGATTGAGTATGGAGCGGCATACCTGGCAGATAGCCAGTATGATCTCATCAGGAGTTTAGCAAAGAACATGGCTTTGGTGGTGGCGGCCCATCATTACCTCTGGCTCTGCAACTGGGAGGTGGATGGTTCTTCTAAGGCCCGCCTCAGAAGGCTTCCCTTTAAGGGAAAGCTGCTTTTTGGGGAGGACCTGGACAAATTGGTAAAGGAGCTGGGGGAGTCTAAGGGAGGCAGACTCCCTGAGGATAGGCCGAAGCAGAGTTGCGCTCCTGCTCCTGCGCGGCCTCAACCGCGGGAGTCTCGGAGGTTTCGGTCAACTCGATCCTCACCCTTTCAGAGAGGTTGCTTCCTGGCTAGCGGGCAGGGCTTCCAAGGATTTCGAGGGGCAGGGAGAGGGTTTGGCGCCTCTTCCTCTGTCTCTGGGTCTAGGAAGCCGCAATGAGACCACAGGGGCCCAGGGGGGAGTTCTAGCAGTGGGCGGACGTGTATGGCAGTTCTTCTCTGCCTGGGCCCGGGTCACATCTGCCCAGTGGGTCCTGGAGGTGGTGCGAGTAGGCTATGCCCTCGAATTTGCAAGACCCATTCTTCCTTCTTTCATGCAGTCCCCTTGCAAGTCTCTGTCCAAGGTTGCGGCGGTGGAGGAGACACTAGCACGGCTGCAGTTGTTAGGGGCAGTCATGCCGCTGCCCGTAGACCAATGCGGCTGCGGTCGATACTCCATTTATTTTGTGGTACCCAAAAAAGAGGGCCCCTTCTGCCTGATCCTCGATTTGAAGGGAGTCAATCGCTTCCTCCAGGTTCCTCATTTTTGTATGGAAAGGCTGAAGTCTGTGATTGTAGCGGTGCGGCAGGGAGAGTTTCTGACTTCTCTCGACCTCACAGAGGCATATTTACATATTCCTATCTGCGAGTCACATCAGCAGTTTCTGTGATTTGTGATGCCAAAGGGGCACTTCCAATTTCAGGCATTACCATTCGGATTGGTGATGGCCCCGCGCACTTTTACCAAGGTCATGGTTGTGGTGGCCACGGTGCTATGTAAAGAAGGGATTCTGGTCCACCCGTATCTCGATGACTGTTTGATCTGGGTGAAGTCCAGGGAAGATAGTCTAAGGGCGACGTCCAGAGTGGTCAGTTTCCTAAGGAGCCTAGGATGGGTGATCAATCTGGCAAAAAGCAGGTTGGTTTCTTCCCAGAAAATCGAGTATCTTGGAGCAAGGTTCGACACAGATCAGCCAATGCAATGTGCAAGTGCATGTTTTATGTAAACCGCACTGATTTTGAATAGCGCGGTATAAAAGAAACTGGAAATAAATAAATAAAATTAATACACTGGCAAGGGCATGGTGTTCTTACCGGTTCAGAGAACAAGTGAGCTAAGGCGGCTGCTGAGACTGTTTCTATCCATGAGGGTGCCCTCGGTCTGGTATTATCTACAGGTACTGGGGACCATGGCGGTGACGATACAGTTGGTACCTTGGGCCAGGGCCTACATGCGACCACTTCAGCGGTCCCTGCTCCCGTCACTGGTCCCATCAGCATCAGCCCATGTCCATAGTGCTCCCCTGTCCGTCAGGGACCAAGGAGGCCTTGCAGTGGTGGCTCCGTCCAGGGAGCTTGGAACGTGGCATGCCCCATGAGCCCCCGCTGTGGCTGCAGTTGATGACAGATGCCAGTTGCGACGCCTCCAGCTGGGCCCAGGGGCTTACAGCATGGAGCATGGAGGATGGCCTTGTATGTCCTTTTGGAATAAAGTTCTTTTAAAGACACCAGAGGATTCTGGGTCTTGTAGTACTCTTTACTCCTCGAGGGAAATAATGTAGTTGAGTCGGTGGTAAGGCATGCAAGAAAATTTATTTATGGGGATTTCCAAAATACGCTAGGGCTCATACACAACTAAGGCAGTAGGATACATCTCCAACAGAAAAAGATGAAATCAGGATTTAAACCAGGAGCCTAACAAACAAAAACCTTTTCACTTCTCAGCAGATTTCCAACAAACTTTGTCACAGCTGGATTTCCTTTTCAAGCACACAGTTCCTCACTGCTTCTTTACTTCAGCCAGTGATACAATACACATAATTAGCTTTCTTCAACAAAGGTAAGAACTGCCCCTATTTTCCTATAGGGTTTTCAGACTCTCTGTTCTTGTTCACAACTGTAGAATTCTTTCTTTGTGCCAAAGAACAATCCATGGGCATAGGCAAATATTCAGAGCTAGGCACAGATGCATCTATTTGCATTCCCTCACTATCATTAGGGTAAATAGAGTCTCTCTCACAATTAGGAGCTTCCTCAAACTTCCTTTCTTTTAGGAACTCCAGAAATTGGCTCCACAGCAACTCAGCCCTTGTTGGTACTTTTAACTTAGGGGAGTGAAACTTCTCTTCAGAGAATAGCTTCCTTAACGCCTCTAGCTTAGAGGTCTCACAGGCTTCACTGTTATCAGAGCTATGGCCTTTAACATCAGATAAGCTTTCTATCCACTTCTTAATTGTGAGAGGTGAGGGCTCAACTTCCTGCCCTTTAAAACTAGCAAATTGTCTTTCTGCTGTGTTATCAGAAATAAAACTTCTGGCTTTACCTTGAGGCGGTTTCTTCACATAAGCGCTGCTTCCTTTCCTCTTGGGTTTCTCCAGGCTTTGAAACGCAGGCTCCTTCTCTCCTACTCCAGTCCCTTTGAGGTAGCTGCTTTCTGGAGAGATTTTCTCTGGCCTTCTCTTCCAGCCTAGCACTGCTTCAGCCTCTTTCTTTTCTCTTGAACCTTTCCAGCTCTCACAGCTGTTCCTGTTCCTTGCCTGACGTCCAGCTCTCCTCCATTCACTCGTGCCTCTGCCTTCAGTTGCTGGCTCTGTCTCTTCCTCCTCCCGGTTTGTATCTGTGTCCGGGCTCCAGCCTGAGACTGCCACTGCCTCTGTCTCTCCGTGTGCTTCTCTGCAGCTGACTTGGGCTGCTCTGTGTGCTTCCCTGGGTGCTTCCTTGGGCGGTTCCCTGGGTGGTTCTCTCCACGCTCCCCTGGGTGGTTCTCCTTGTCTGACTCCCGGTGCTTCCTCCTTGCTTTGCTTTGCACGTGTTTTTAACCACTGCTGCCTGCTGGGCCTTCCCTGCTCTCTGCCCCCATGTGACCAATCAGCAGGGAATCCTGTCTCCACCCCTGAGCTAGGGCGTGGTCTGACTCTTGCAGGGAGCTGACTTTGCTTCTGACCTGGGCTGTAATTCCCCTGCACCTGTGCACTACCATCCACTTCTTTTTTTTTTAAACGTTTATTTTCATTTTACAACAAGCAAAAAGAAACAACACACCAAAGGAGACAAATACAAGCATACAATAAGGAAAAGCAACCCCAAGTACCCCCCACCCCTATGCTTCTTCTCTAAGCTGATAAGTATCATCATATAAGCGCTTACAAACAACAGTAATTGTACATCAAAACAAACCGAAATAGTATCTGCGATACAGAATGATCATGTGACAGAGATTTACACAGATTTAAACAGTCAGATGAGAGCATTTAGCAGTTTGAACATAGTCGTTGAGCATCTTCCATTTAGACAAGTGGTGGGGGGTCTGAACGGAAGAAGCTAACATACGAGGTATTTGCTCATATTTACTGTAGAGACAGACATGATTCCACCATTCATTGGGGCTCAGATGGGAGCAATTGTCCAGTATTTCGTAATTAGGGAATAGCTATGCCCCAAAAAACCAAGCACGGGGATGTTCACCTGGCGTAGTGACATGTAATGAGAAAGATATGGCAGCATGATCTGAAATATGGAGAGGATGAATCCTAGCCGTGTCCACTTGGGATATCAGTACTTTGGAGATATGAAGAAAATCTATTCTAGATTGTGAGTGATGGGGGGCTGAGAAAAAGATGAACTCTAAGTCGGAGGGGGAAGCAGCCTCCATATATCTACTAACACAAGATCTTTCATCAGAGCTGTAAGGGTATCAAGACTCTTGGGTGGACCACTCGTTCTAGGCGGCTCTATCTATCAAAGGATCAAGTACTTGGTTGAAATCGCCGCCAAGTATTAATGGAGTATTGGCAGAGGCCTATGCCAACTGCGCAATACTTGCATAGTAAGCAGGGTTATCCACATTCGGAGCATAAATACAAATACACGTGAAGTCACTATCTCCAACCTTAAGGTGTACACGAGCCCATCTACCCTCCTTATCAGAGCTAGTATCCATTACAGTAGCTTGCAAAGACGTCTTAACCAAGATGGCTACCCCACGGGAGAGTAGGCAGCCACCATGTAAGGCTGAGCAGTAAGTTTCAGTGTTTCAGCGGAGTTTAAATGCGTTTCCTGAAGAAACACTAAATCAGCATGCTCATGATTAAGATAGCTAAGGATTTTCTTTCTTGTGATTGGACTGTTGATGCCTTTTACGTTCAGCGATAAGAACTTACATAAGGAGAACCCCATCTACAAATGTGCTAGTAATTCCAAAGGCTTCAACAAAGTACACAACCGCAACATCTAACAGGGCATTTAGTATCTATGCCCCAAAATGTTGGAACGCATTACCACCAGGCATCCGTGCAATTACTGACCTATCACAATTCAGAAAGGCTCTCAAATCCCATTTATTTACTCAATACTACCAGATTAACCCTACCACTACATAAGTGCCTCTCCCTCACCCCCTCAAGTTAATATATCAACTCCATTGTACACATGTTCACACTGAATTCCCAATACTCGGTCTCATTGTACATATATAAGTAGTTTAGTTTGCATTCCCCGTTTATCCAAGTTATTACTCCTGTTCTATGTAAAGCATAAACATGTTATCCAAGTTGTTTTCTCCTGTTCTATGTGAAGCCAAACAGTTTGTTATGGTCATTTTGTTGTATGTAAACCGCGCTGACAATAGTGCGGTATATAAGAAATTGTAATAAATAAATAAATAATAAATAAATAAGGCCATTCAGAAGAGTTAAAAATTCTGAAAAAGAACATAACGCACATAATTTCACAATGTCCCTCATATTAACTGTATATGGCTGTACACATGACATGATAGAAAATAAACTAATGAAAAACAATGAAGCGCCCCATATAAAAAAAATAAGCACCGAAGTGCATTAGAGAAGAAGCAGAACCCCAGAAATTACTGGCGACCATATGTCTGCGGGGAGAAACCCCAGAGAAGGCCTAAATTGAAACATATAACCTATATAGCTGTGCATGTTCCGAATCCAACCGAGGTGCACATCATGGAGGGATAGGAGACCAAGAAAGTTATATATAGACAGAAAGAAAAGTCCAGGCAGTCTCTGTTCCAGGCTGTGATCACCGCGTCGGGCCATTCAAAATGGCGGGCAGATCCGGCGGATTACAGATCCAAGTTGTTGGATTAGCGCATCTGGTCTGCTTCTTTGGAATCTAAAAATGTTGCTAGTAGATCAGGATCTTCGAATGTTCTAGTTTGGTTATGGAGAGTCACTCTGAGCTTCGCTGGATACAATAGGCCAAAGCGAGCCTGTAGCTGTTGAAGTCTAGGGCGAAAAGCAAGGAGTCTCTTCCGACGGTCAACTGTGGGCTTTGCCAAGTCAGGGAAGAAGGAGACTTTATGACTTTCAAACTCCAGATGATGATTCGCCCGGGCAGCATTTAGAATTTGCTCAACTTGCTGATATCTCAGTAATCGAAAGATGATAGGCCGGGGGGTCGTCCGATTGAGCGCCATGTTGGTAGGAACACGATGCGCTCGGTCAATTTCCAGATCTCTGTGAAAAGTGATCTTCAGCAAGGAGGGAAGAGTTTTGACCAGGAATTCTCTTATATCTCCTGCTTCCGCCCCCTCCGGTACTCCAATGAGCCTGACATTGTTGCGACGGGCTCGATTATTGCTATCCTCTAACTCTTTTTGAAGATTCTGTATCTGACGCTCAGCCTTGTCCAGTTTCTCCAAGCGCACCGCGTGCGAGTCGAGGACCCCCGCCATGTTGTCCTGCCGTAGTGAAAGACCTTCAAGCCGGTCCTGAAGCATACCGAAGTCTTCTCGCATGGCTCGGAGCGCTTCTCCGTTGGACTGTACCAGTTCCTTCACACCGCGTATTTCCTCCAAGATCTCCCGTTGCATTTCTGGGTTTTCCCGAAATGGAACTATCTTTTGTGGGGAAGACAACTCTGTTTTGGAGCGTTTTCCGTGTGAAGAAGAGGGAGACCCGAAGTCTAAGCGCGCTGGTTTGTGGGCCGCCATCCCCCCCCCCGAGGTACCCCGGTAAGTTCGGAGCAAAATATTAAGTTTATGTAGGTATTAAGTCAGGATTCTGAGTAGGCCTCTCGGGAGCTTCAGCGCGAAGCGTCTAACCCGCTGGACATCAGGCTCCGCCCCCCACTACCATCCACTTCTATGAGGAATTCAGGATTTTCATCCAGTTCCATGTTTTCCAAAGGGCTTTCATCACCACACAGTCTATCCGGTTGGGGGGGGCTCACTGCGAGGGACGTTTCGCCCAGGGCCTCTGGAGCGCTTGGGAGGCACAGTGGTGTATCAGCAGATTGGAGATGTGAGCAGTAGCTCTGGCCTTCAGAGCGTTCGAGCATTGGATCTGCCAGAGGGCGGTCCGAGTGCTGTCGGACAATGTGACGACAGTGGCATATATCAACCGTCAAGGCGGCACGAGCAGTCCTTCCTTGGTAGAGGAAGCGGAGAGCCTCCTGGAATGGGCCAAAACCCATCTATTGTCCTTGTCGGTGCAGCATGTAGCTGGAGTAGAAAACGTCACAGCAGATTACCTGAGCAGATACAAAGTGGACCATGGAGAGTGGGAGCTCTGCCAGGAGGTGTACCAGCAGGTGGTGCGCTGATGGAGGGCGCTCATAATGGATCTCATGGCGAGATGGGAGTCGGCCAAGGTGAGCCAATTCTTCAGCCGAAGAAAGGAAAGGATGTCGGAGGGCCTGGATGCTCTGGTCCAGAAGTGGCCCGCAGAAGGCCTGCTGTATATGTTTCCTCCATGGGCTCTCATAGGCAGGGTCCTCCAGCGGATAGAGGCCCACCCGGGCTGGGTGGTTCTCATAGCCTCGGATTGGCCGCTATGCCGATCTCATGCGGCTGCTGGCGGATCGTCCATGGCACCTCCCAGTGAAGGACGATCTCCTGTCTCAAGGTCCAGTACTCATGCCGCAGGTGGATTGGTTCTCACTTACGGCCTGGCTATTAAAAGGGCGAGGCTGCGGAAGCGAGGCTACTCTGGGGCAGTGATCTCCACGTTGCTGAATGCCTGTAAACATTTGACCTGCCTCTTCTATGTGAGGGTCTGGCGCATTTTTGAGGGTTGGTGTGTAGACCATCAGAAGAGGCCCCTCACGGTGTCAGTTGCAGAGATATTGGATTTCTTACAGGCAGGTTTCGAAAAGGGCCTGGCAGCCAGCTCCTTATGGGTGTAGTTGGCAGCTATTTCTTGTTACAGGGGCAAGATTTAAGGAAAGTCCTTAGGGGAACATTCCAATGTAAATCGGTTCCTGAGGGCAGTGCGGCGCCTGCGGCCTCAGCGGAGGTCATCTTTTCCTCCTTGGGACCTTAATCTCGTGCTGGATTCTCTGGCTGGGGGTCCTTATGAACAAATGCGGCGAGCTTCCTTAAAGGATGTGACTCTTAAGACAGTTTTTCTGGTTGCTATCTGCTTGGCTAGGTGTATTTCGGAGCTTCATGCTCTGTCCTGTCGGCCGCCATTTCTCTCCTTCTTTAAGGAGAAGGTAGTTCTCTGGACGGTGCCTTCTTTCTTGCCCAAGGTGGTTTCGTCCTTTCATGTGAATCAGACAGTTTCTCTCCCTTCCTTTTCGGAGGCGGGACAGGGGGGGAACGATGCGCTGTTACGTTGTTTGGATTTGCGCAGGGTTCTGAAACCTGGATCGCATAGTGGCTTTCCGTAAGTCGGAGCGGTTGTTTGTGTTGTTCGGGGGGGGGGAGGCCGTGTAAAGGGGAGGCGGCAGCCAAGGCTTCCATTTCCAGGTGGATCAGGGAAGCCATTGCTTCGGCATATATCCTGAAGGGAAGGCAAGTTCTGGTTGGAATCCGGGTACACTCTACACGAGCTCAAGCGGCGTCGTGGGCGGAATTTAGTTTGGTTCTGCCAATGGACATTTGTAGAGTGGCTACCTGGTCTTCCCTGCATACATTTGCCAAGCATTACAGGTTGGATATTCAGGCCGCAGGAGATGCGGGTTTTGGAGGAGCGGTGCTTCGGTCCAGGCTTGCAGGCCCCTCCCAGACTTGAACTGCTCTGTTACATCCCAAAAGAAAGGGACTGGACTGGAGGAACACTTAGGAAAGAGTAATTAGACCTTACCTGCTAATTAGCATTCCTGAAGGAATTCCAGTCCAGTTCCCGATCCCGCCCAGGTTTTGTTTTTGTTTTTTTCTGACAGGCATCGCCGGCCCGAAGCGAGAAACAGGCAAGAGAACAAAAGGATGACTCCTCGCTGAGGGTTCCGGTGAGGGGGCAGTGCAGACTGGCAAGGTGCTTAGGTAAGGGCAAGTGCGGTGCAAGGTAAGCCTCCTCCTCTTCGACGGGGTGGGAAGTTCCTTCTGGGGGAAGTGGACCTTGGCATTTTACAGTGTTAGTTATAGCTCAGTATTATGTTTGCTTATTTGTCTCTCTGTTAAGTCTTCTTTGTCAATAGGATACTGGAGCTGGTGGGAGGTGCCAGTGCTAGTTATATCCTAGGGTCATCAAAAGATGACATGCTCAGTCTCCAAGCTGCTTAAAGGGGGTCACAACCCAGAGGAAAGGGACTAGACTGGAGTTCCTTCAGGAACGCTAATTAGCAGGTAAGGCCTAATTCTCCAGGACCAAGCAGGAAGTCAGTCCTCACATATGGGTGACTTCGGCGCTGACGGATCCCTCGTGCAGAGCATTTCCCCAGCTTTCAAAGAAAGCCTTTGGGAATGCAGCGCGCATGCGCGGTCCCCTTCCCGCCCAAGGGTGCCATCTTGCTCAGTCTTCTTTTTTCCGCGGAGCCCGACAGACATGTGTTGTTGTCACCCGGTAAAAAGTTGATTTTCCTGCGTGGATTCGTGTTTTTGCCCAGTTCGACGCCGCTTCCCCTTCCCGCCAGGGCCCGGTACACTGGTATCGAGCCCGGAGCTACGTTTTTCGGTTTTTGTCCTTCGTGACTAGCGTTCCCGCTTTTTTCTCTTTTTTACTGTCAGTCCGGTCTTTTGACCTTGCAGGGGCCCTTTTTCCTCCGATGGCTGCCAGCGGGTTCAAGAAGTGTGATCAGTGTAAGAAGCTGATGTCTCTCACCGACACACATGACTGCTGCCTCCGGTGCCTCGGGCCCAACCATGACCCGGTGGTCTGTGTCCCGTGTGGCAAAATGTCCTCTAAGTCGCTGAGGAGCCGTCAACATCAGCGTGAAAGACTCTTTTCTGATTCCGCGTCCGGCCGGGCCCGGACTTCGTCAGAGGCCTCGACATCTCGGGAGTCTGATCCCGAGCACCGTCGAGGCTCCTCTGAAAGGGGGTCTCCTTCGAGGGAACACAGAAGGAAGAAGAAACCCACGAGGACGGCGTCGGTGGATGCTCTTGGCTCCTCGAGGGCCAGGTCGCATAGCCCCGACCGCCGTCCCGGGTCCTCGGAGTCAGAGAGGCCTGCCAAGTTGCCTCGAGTGGAGCCGGAGTCCCCGAGTCACATGAGTGCTGTTGTCCTCATAGACTCCCCTCCGGGGGAGCCAATGTCGGGCCCAACGCCATCGGGGCCCGAGTCGGGGGCTGCTGAGTCTCCTGAGCTGAGTCTCAGGTTGACGGCCTTGTAGAGCAGCTTGGCTGCCTTCATGGAGCAGCAGCGTGTACTGATCGCCGGTTTGACCGGTGCATCTGCCCTGACCACCGGGACTTCGACGTCCAAGTCGACCCCGGAAGCCGAGCCGATCCTCGAGTCGATGCGGTCTCGAATCGATCCTCGACCAAGGTCCCCTTTGGCCTCCCGCTCGGGGCCGAGGTCGTCGACACCGGTGCCCTCAGAGTCGGGGTGGATGGCATCGGTGCCCGCCCGGCCGGAGCCGCTCGATTCCTCCTTGGAGGGGTCAGAGTGGGAAACGGAGGACGAGGAGTCCCCGGATACTTTCCGGACCTGGTGCATCCCATCGGACTTACCGGAGTCCGAGCCTCGGAGACGGTCCCCACCGGAGGATACCCGCTTCTCGGACTTCATGTGGGACATGGCCAAAGCCTTGGCCTTCCCTGCAGATCCCGAGGAGGAGCCTCGAGCCGAAGAGCTTGAGGCCCTCCAGTATGACTCTCCGCCTAAGGAGGCCTTTACTGTACCGGTTCCTCCGATGCTGGAGAGGCTGCTCCTCCGCATGTGGGAGGCACCGGCCTCGACGCTGGTTCTCAGCAAATGGGTCGATTCCATTTATAGAGTCCGTAAGAACCCTGGGTTCCAGAAGGCACAGCTACCGCACCACTCCATGGTTGTGTAATCGGCCATGCATCGTCTGAAGAGTCAGAAGATGCACTCCTTGGTGCCCCCCGGCCAGGAGGCCCAGAACCTGGATGCCCTTTGTAGAAAGTGTTTCCAGGGCTCTATGCTGGCGTGCCGTGTCCAGACTTACCAGCTGTACATGGGCATGTACCTTCAGTCCTGGCAAAGGAGATTGCCGGGTTCTCAGCTGGCCTCTCCAAGGAACCTTTGCAGAGGTTTAAGTCTTTGTCATCTGGGATTCGAGAGTGCTCAAAGTTTATCTCTCGAGCAGCCTATGATGGCTTCGAGGCTTAGGCCCGAGTAGCCGCAGCCGGCATCAGTGCACGCCATCAGGCCTGGCTACAGTCATCGGACCTCAAGCCATGGGTACAGGACAAGTTGGTCAATGTCCCCTGCCGAGGTGAGAACCTTTTTGGCAAACCCATGGCTGAAAAGGCTGCAGAGCTCAAGTCTGAGACTTTCACCAGGACAAGGCTGTCCAGGAAAACCTCTGCCCCTTCTCAGAAGAAGGGCTCAGGGAAAAAGCCCTTTTACCCGAGGAAGGCTACTGCCTACAAATCCTACCCTCATTTTCAGGCCTCTGCAGCTCCCCATTAGGGTCAGCAGGCCAAGGGGCAGGGACATGGGCCCTGTAGGCAGAAAACCCCCAAGCCATCAGCTCCGGCTCCTGCACAGCAGGGAGCGGGGTTTTGACTCCCATTGCATAGCCTCTCCTCCTCAGCTGGCTTCCCTCAGCACAGGAGGCCGGCTGACACTGTATGCCCACAGGTGGTCAGCCATAACAGGGGATACCTGGGTGCTGAGCATAGTCCAAAAGGGCTATTTTCTCCACTTCAACCAGTTACCCCCCTCCTATTTTCCAGGGGAGCCTCCAAGATTCCCTCTTCACTGGAACCTCCTCCTTCAGGAGTTGGCATGTCTTCTTTTTTTTTTTTTTTTGTTAGTGAAGTATATTTTATTATTTTTCCACCAAATATAAAGATCAAATACAAGCAAAGAAAATCAAAAGAATCATCAATCAATGTTACTTCAAGGCAATTAATACAAATGATATAGTCCACATCATGAGAGCGAAGTTCAGATAATTGAAAAAGAACAAAAAACCCCCAGAAACTAGGGTCAAATACACGGCCCACTCAATAGAGGGAAGATCATAATCAAACTACCCTATCCCCAGCCGAGCCCTGTCTATCTGTCAAAAATTTCTCCAGATGCATCACATCAACAAAAATAAAGGAGGTGCCATCATAATTGACGACGCACTTACAGGGAAACCTTAAAAAGAAAGTGGCACCCAACGCAGCCACACGCCCCTTCGACGCCATCTTGACGCTTGGAGGTTAGCGTTATTGTCCCCTCTGTAGCAGTGAAGTTGTGAAGTGCTTGTTGCCTGCTTTGTGGATCCTCTCCCGCGATAAGTATTGTTATCTTGTCTTCTTATATACTATGGGAAAGAGGAAAGCTAAACAGGGCAGCAAGAGTCCGGGGGCCGATCTTGGAAGTTCTAAGCCAGTCAGCCCCATGGATAAACATCTGGTTGTTCTTCCTCCCCCCTTGGCTCAGTCTTCTCCCGATGGGGTTTCTTTGAGCCCCAACGGGAGATCTTCCCCTCCTTGCCCTGGGTCAGCTTTTTCTGCCTCTCCTAGATCTTTTACATCGGCAGGTTCGGATTTGAAGGGAGGGACATGTATGCCCATTCCAGTTCAGTGTTTGGTCCCGAAGGCTTGTTTGGAGCTTCCGGAGCTAACATCTGAAGCAGAAGTAACTTTAAAAGATTTGTGGGGTGCATTAAAATGTATAGATTCAAAAGTGTCTGTGAAATTTAATTCCCTAT
This sequence comes from Ichthyophis bannanicus, assembly GCA_033557465.1. Taxonomy (NCBI): domain Eukaryota; kingdom Metazoa; phylum Chordata; class Amphibia; order Gymnophiona; family Ichthyophiidae; genus Ichthyophis; species Ichthyophis bannanicus. Next base: position 343,215,926 of record CM066032.1, read on the forward strand.
GTACCTTTACCCAGGATGCTGTAGTAGCTCTACAGCACCTGGATAAAAGAGTAACAACTATTGACTTAGCTTTCTCCAAAATGGAATCTCAAGTGGTTCCTCTTCACACGGCTAGTGCAGCTGGTATTAAAGATTCTTTGTTTCTCCATTCGAAACTGGAATCGCTTGAAAATTCGTTGAGGGTGTGTAATCTTAGGTTCTTAAATTTTCCTCAGTCTCCATTACTCTCTGCTAAGATTTTGTTGGACAAATATCTTAAAGAAATATTGGCTATCTCGGATGTTATTGATGTTACCCAGATTTACTATATCCCCTCATCTCTGAAAAAGGTTAACTTAGTGGAAGGTGAATTGGATGAGATAACCCCCTCTATTTCCAATCTTACTGCCTTTATTGAAGATTCCCATGAGATTATTTCCTTACGGTCTACCCTACTGGTCACCTTCTCTTCTGTGGTGACTAAGCAGCATATACTTAAAGCATACTTTCGTGTGAAAGCTGTTAAGTTTTGTGGGCAGGTAGTCAATATTTTTCCGGATGTCTCACGTGCCACCCAATTGCGGCACAGGCAGTTTTTATCTTTGAAGCCTCGTGTGACTGCGTTGGGTGCCACTTTCTTTTTACGGCAAGTCTTCTAAAGGAGCAGGCGGTGGAACCGGTGCCTCACCACCTGAGAGGCCAAGGCTTCTATTCAAGGTACTTTCTGGTACCAAAAAGGACAGGAGGCCTCAGGCCCATCCTAGACTTGCGAAATCTCATCAACTTCCTAGAGAGGGAAAAGTTCAAGATGCTTACAATTGGGATACTGCTGCCCTACCTCCAGCAGGGAGATTGGCTATGCTCCTTAGAGATAAAGGATGCTTATACTCACATCCTCATTCATCCAGACCACAGACAATATCTCAGATTTGTAGTGGGAGGAAATCATTTTCAATACAGAGTACTTCCATTTGGCCTCACCTCCGCCCCCAGCGTTTTCACCAAGTGCCTGGCGGTGGTGGCGGCCTATCTCAGAAACCAGGGCATCTTTGTCTTTCCATACCTAGACGACTGGCTCATCAGGGATCAGTCTCCACAGCAGGCCAGCCAGGCCACCCTTCGCACTGTTTCTCTTCTTCAGCATCTAGGCTTCGTGGTAAACTTCACAAAGTCCACTTTGCTCCCCTCACAGAACATGGAGTTTATAGGGGCAAGATTGGATACCCTCCAGGCGAAGGCTTATTTGCCTGAGGACAGGGCCCACAGACTGATAGCGTTGGCCAGTCAGTTCCAGAGCGGTTCTCTGGTCTCCGCCAGAAACGTCCTAAGGCTGTTGGGCCACATGGCATCCACAGTCCATGTAACTGAGCAAGTCGCCTGCACATGCGACCTGCTCAGTGGTGCCTCAGAGCTCAGAGAGTGCAAGCCACAGGTGACTTGAAAGACAAGATAAGGGTGTCCAAACTGCTGACAGCCTCCCTACAGTGGTGGCTGCATCTCCCAAACCTGATGCAGAGGGTGCCTTTTCAGGCACCTCCCCACGCACAGGTGCTGACAACCGATGCTTCCCTTCAGGGCTCGGGTGCACATTGCCAGGGGGCTTGCACTCAGGGCCTCTGGTCTCCTGGGGAGTCCACACAGCAGATCAATCTATTGGAGTTGCGAGCTATCCGCTTAGCTCTACAGACTTTCTCTCATGTCCTCTCTCACCAGTCTGTCTTAGTTCAGACAGACAATCAAGTGGTAATGTTCTACATGAACAAGCAAGGGGGCACAGGCTCCAAACTTCTGTGTCAGGAGGCACAAGCCCTGTGCTCCTTGGCAATCAAACACAACATGCTTCTAAATGCAGTTTACCTGCCTGGCCAGGAAAATTGTCTGGCAGACAGATTGAGCAGGATTCTACAGCCTCACGAATGGCAGTTGAATCCTCTGGTAGTCCAAGGGATCTTTCTAAGTTGGGGTCTTCCAACCATCGATCTCTTTGTGAGTCCACTGAACCGTCAGCTGCCCAGGTTCTGTTCCAGACAACCGCATCCTCTACGAATAGCAGCAGATGCGTTTCTAATCTCTTGGTCTACGGGCCTACTGTATGCGTTTCCTCCCACACCACTAGTGGCCCGAACCTTGTTCAAGGTTCTTCAGGACAAGGCCTCGGTGATTCTGGTAGCCCCCAGATGGCCGAGGCAGCCATGGTTTCCACTCCTTCTGCAGTTGGCGATGGACACTCCACTCCCTCTGGGGGTGCATCACAATCTCCTGTCTCAGGACCAGGGATCTCTCCTGCGTCCCAACCTCAAATCCCTCAATCTGATGGCCTGGCTGCTGAAAGGGTAGTTCTAGCCCCCTTACTTCTTCCTAGGGAGGTGGAAGAGGTGGTTTTGGCCTCTAGGAGGCAATCCACCCGGAAATCTTATGCCCTCAAGTGGCGTAGGTTCTCCTCCTGGTGTGCTCAGTGCCAGGAGGATCCTTTTTCGTGCCTGGTTCCAGTGGTACTGCAGTACCTGCTCCACCTCTCGGACCTAGGCCTTAAATCCAACTCTGTTCGGGTCCACCTCAGTGCTCTATCGACACACCACTCACAGGTAGAGGGCCAGTCTCTGGGCCACCCCTTGGTGTCCCGCTTCCTTAGAGGCCTGCTTTTGCTCAAGCCTCCGATCCGTCCACCAGCCACTGAGTGGGATTTGAATGTGCTACTGCAGCAACTTACTTGCCAATGGCTACCTGTCATTTACGCTTCCTTTCCTGGAAGACGTTGTTCTTAGTGGCTCTTACCTCGGCCAGGCATGTGAGTGAACTACAAGCTCTGGTTTCTGATAGACCGTACACACGGTTCTATAAGAACAGGGTGGTCTTGCGGACTCACCCTAAGTTCCTTCCGAAGGTTGTCTCCTCCTTCCACGTCAATCAGGAGGTGGTTCTTCCAACATTCTTCCCCCGGCCGCATGCCAGCCGGGCTGAAACAGTCCTGCATACCCTGGACTGTAGAAGGGCATTGTCTTTTTACATTGACCGTACACAGGGGCATTGAAGGGCTGCTCAGCTCTTCGTATCTTTTGACCCTAATAAACTGGGGTTGCCTGTCTCCAAGCGTACGTTGTCCCTTTGGGTAGTGGATTGTATCGCCTGGGCGTACAGGGCAGCCGGCCTCTCCTTGCCAGGTCGAGTCACGGTCCACGGTGTCAGGGCGAAGGCCTCGTCAGTAGTCCACCTCCGCTCTGTTCCGTTGGCAGACATCTGTCGGGCCGCTACTTGGTCTTCAAGACAGACTTTTGCGGTTCATTACTGCCTCGAGAGGGAGTCCCGTAGGGAGAGTGCTTTCGGAGAGGCGGTACTCCGTAATCTCTTTGAGGTTTAGGCAACTCCTACCCTCCGGCCCTTGTGTTGGGCTACCGTACGGGGGCGTTCTCAGAAAGGATTCTTTCACAGATGCTGACGCTCTAGAGGGAGCTTATTTTTCAGCTTGGGTTCCCGGTAGCTTGTAGCTGGGGAGTCCCATATGTGAGGACTGACTTCCTGCTTGGTCCTGGAGAAAGAGTAGTTACTCACCTGTAACAGGTGTTCTCCAGGAGCAGCAGGAATCAGTCCTCACGACCCTCCCTCCTCCCCTTGGAGTTGCAGTCATATGATTCATTTTGTTTTGCTATCTTTTAGCTATGTCATCAGACTGAGCAAGATGGCACCCTTGGGAGGGAAGGGGACCGCGCATGCGCACTGCATTCCCAAAGGCTTTCTTAGAAAGCTGGGGAAATGCTCCGCACGAGGGCTCCGTCGGTGCCGACGTCACCCATATGTGAGGACTGATTCCTGCTGCTCCTGGAGAACACCTGTTACAGGTGAGTAACTACTCTTTACTCTTTCACCCCCAAATTCTGAAAGAGTTCAAACTTGAATTGCTAATTTGTTACTAGTAATCTGTAACCTATTTTTTAAAACAGTTAAAGTGCCAAGGTTTGGAGGGTGGCCAACCTAATGCCAATTTTTACTAAGGGCTCCTGGGACAATCTGTGAAACTATAGACCAGCGAGCCTGATGCTGTTGCTGGCAAAATAGCAAAAGCTATCTAAAAAAAATAAAATTAGTGACCTATAGATGAGAGCATAGCTTAATAGGAATGAGTCAGCATGGGTTTAGCAAAGGCAAGTTTTGCCTTATCAATTTATTAGAGTTTTTTGAAGATGTAAACAAATATATTGATAAAGGCAAGCTGGTTGCTGTGCAATCCAACTTTGTATAGGTCATATTTATTTATTTAGACAGATTTGTATACCACCTTATCCTTCAATCAAAGTGGTCACATCACATCACAATTGGAGGGTTACATTTAATATGAGGGTACTTAACAACATTTAGACAGTGCAATTGGAGGGTTACGTTTAACATTAGGGTAATTAACAACATTGTACAATGAACTCGTGTATATAGGTCTGGAAAGGAACATCCAAGGCAAGACATTCAGACACTGAAAATTTGCAGTGTATTTTAAAAGAAGCTCGATGGAGCCCTTTGTGAAATAAATATAAAGCCAATTCAAAAACATGTATTTGGTGACACATAGAATGGGAATAGTCATTTTGCAAAAGAAAAAAAGCACATCCTAAAAAATGACATCACTCCAGGCTTAGTACCAGGGCCGGCCCGTCCATTGAGCGAGAATGTTTTTTGCACAGGGCCCCGCGTTTCAGGGGGCCCCGCGCAAAAAACATTCTTAACCTTAAAGTAAAATTAAAAGAAAAAAAAAAGCTGTCTTCTCCGGCTGCCGGGGCCGCCGCGGCAGAATCGAGTGTGCCGCGGGGCCCCCCCTGCCTAGCAGAGCCTCCCCTCCCCTCCCCTCCCCTCCCCTCCCCTCCCCTGTATCACCTCTCTCTCTTGTTGTAGGTTCTGTCACACGCGCCGGCTTTCAGAGCGCGAGAGTTTCTCCCTCGCGGCTCTGTTAAGCCCGCGGGGGCTGATGGGAAGTTCCCATCAGCCCCCGCGGGCTTAACAGAGCCGCGAAAGGGAAACTAATCCTTTCGCGCTCTGAAAGCCGGCGCGTGTGGCTGAACCTACAACGAGAGAGAGAGAGAGGTGATACAGGGGAGGGGAGGGCAGGCTCTGCTAGGCAGGGGGGGCCCCCGCGGCACACTCGATTCTGCCGCGGCGGCCCCGACAGCCGGAGAAGACAGCGTTTTTGTTTTTAAATTTTCCCTGGGCTGGGGGGGCTGGGGGATTAGGAGTGGTGATAGGCTGGGGGTTTTTTAGGAGTGGTGATGGGCTAGGGGGGGTTAGAAGTGGTGATGGGCTAGGGGGGGTTAGAAGTGGTGATGGGCTATGGGGGGGTTAGAAATGGTGATGGGCTGGGGGGGTTAGAAGTGGTGATGGGCTATGGGGGGGCTGGGGGGGTAAGAAGTGGTGATGGGCTATGGGGGGCTGGGGGGGTAAGGAGTGGTGATGGGCTATGGGGGGCAGGGGGGTTAAGGAGTGGTAATGGGCTATGGGGGGGCTGGGGGGTTAGGAGTGGTGATGGGCTGGGGGGGTTAGGAGTGGTGATGGGCTCTGGGGGGCTGGGGGGTTAGGAGTGGTGATGGGCTATGGGGGGGTTAGGAATGGTGATGGGCTATGGGGGGGCTGGGGGGTTAGGAGTGGTGATGGGCTATGGGGGGCTGGGGGGGTTAGGAGTGGTGATGGGCTATGGGGGGTTAGGAGTGGTGATGGGCTATGGAGGAGCTAAGTCTGTATATGGGCTGATGGGATTAGGACTGAAAGTGGGTTGATGGGGGGTTAGGACTGGTAATGGGCTATGGGGGGGCTTAAACTAAAAATTGGGTGATGGGGGATTAGGACTGGAAATGGACTGGTGGGATTAGGACTGGGAGTGGGCTGATGGGGAGGTTAGGACTGGTAATGGGGTATGGGGGGGCTTAAACTGAAAATTGGGTGATGGGGATTAGGACTGGAAATGGGCTGGTGGGATTAGGACTGGGAGTGGGCTATGGGGGGCTAGGACTGGTAATGGGTTGGGGGGGTTGCTAGGACTGGAAATGGGCTGGGGGGATTAAGACTGGAGGTGGGCTGATGGGGTTAGGACTGGTAATGGGCTGTGGGCTGTTGGGGGGTTAGGACTGGTAATGGGCTATGGGGGGGCTAGGACTGGAAATAGGCTGATGGGGGCGTTAACACTGGAGGTGGGCTGATGGGGTTAGTACTGGTAATGGGCTGTGGGCTGATGGGGGGTTAGGACTGGTAATGGGCTATGGGGGGGGGGTTAGGACTGATAATGGGCTATGGGGGGCTATGACAGGAAATGGGCTGATGGGGAGGGGTTAGGACTTGAGGTGGTCTGATGGGGTTAGGACTGGTAATGGGCTGTGGGCTGTTGGGGGGGTTAGAACTGATAATGGGCTATGGGGGGGTTAAGACTGGTAATGGGCTGTTGGCTGATGGGGGCTGTCTGGTAATGGGCTATGGGGGGGCTAGGACTGATAATGGGCTATGGGGGGGCTAGGACAGGAAATGGGCTGATGGGGAGGGGTTAGGACTTGAGGTGGGCTGATGGGGTTAGGACTGATAATGGGCTGTGGGCTGATGGGGGGGTTAGGACTGGCAGTGGGCTATGGGAGGCTGACTGGAAATGGGTTGATGGGGTTAGGACTGGAAGTGGGTTGATGGGGGGGCTAGGACTGGTATTGGGTTGGGGGGTTGCTAGGACTGGAAATGGGCTGATGTGGGGCTAGGACTGGAAATGGGCTGATGCAGGGACTAGAAGGGAATGGATGCTGGGTGAGGCTGGAACTAAAAGGGAGCTGATGTTGGGGGAGGATTAGAATGGGATGGGGCTGGGAGAGTAAAATGGAGAGGGGAAAAATATTTTGTGTGGGAGGGATAAAAAATCTACATTTAGCCGGGTATTGGGAGAGTAAGTGGGGATTGAGGATGGAGGGGTAAAATTTGAGTGGATGAAATAGGAATGAGGAAAGAGCAAAAGGAGAAAGATTAGTATGTTAAAGCAGATGTAGAGAGAGAGAATGGAAAAAAAACTAGAAGAGAGAAGAAAGGACAAATGGACAGCAGATGATGGAGAGTTAGCAGAAAACATGAAGAAACCAGAAGAAAGTGGCTGGAGCAATTGCAACTGAAAAAAAATGCACAAAAGGTAGAAAGATATCGTTTTATTTTGAATTTATTAACTGGAATATGAAAGCTCTGGGAAATGTGCATCATTAACGTCTGCGCTTTGTTTGGTACAAGAGGAAATTAATTTATAGTTTTATTTCTACAGTGTTGTTGTACATTCCAAGTTTGGCTTTTGAGGTTCCCAGTTTAATTATTGCCTTCCTGTTTCTAAATTGTGATTCCTTGTTTGGTGATGGTCTATGTTCTGCATGTGTAACTGAGCTGAGGTATTCTGTTTATGTAATTCCTATTTGACATTGCCACTTGTTCTCTTTCCCCAGTAGGTCATGTATTGTTGTTCTCTGAAATGTATTGGTTTAATATTTGCAGTGTTGCCTTTTGATAGGTAGGGTATGGTGCTTTGTGAGTCCTGGTAGTGCTGTTAGGATACGGCGGGTTTGCTATGGGTTCTAAATGGGCAGTGTTTGTAGTAGTTCCTAATGTGCTTGGCGGTTGGCACTTGATTATAGTAATGTAGAAATCTTTTAGTCTGTCTTTATCCATACACTCATTAAGAGACATGTTTACTAAAAGTTAGTGTATGTTAGCATTATGCAAATATTTATGCAAATAAGGCCACTTATGCAAATGAGGCCCCGCACCGAATCTCCGCACATGGCCCCGCACCCCCCTTGGGCCGCCCCTGCTTTGTACATGTAAGTAGCAACACTTACACATGTTAGCAGCAGATTGTGCTACCTACATTTGTAAGCTCTGCCATATACAAGAGGATCCTATTAAGGAGCCGAGTTCTGAAACTCAAAATTTTGGCATTTTGAGGTGGTTTTCACCATCTGAGGGGTGAGCACAGTTCCCTTCTTGAGCTCTCCTCTTAAGTCCAGGAGCAAACAAGAAGTCAACCCACAGTTATACATGATTTGAAATAGGTGTAAATTGTGATATGGAAATTTCTTGACATATACATGTATTTTTAGTGCTAAATACAGAATACCTGTACACCTTCAAGGTTTGTGCAAACCACTCTGAGAATGCACCCCCTTTAAATCTGTGCATGCTGCAGCATATACACAAAGTGGCACCTGTTCTAGAAATGCAACTTCCATATCGTCCTGCAAGACCAGGCCAGACAAGTGGATTGTGTTCCCCTACCAGTAGATTGGTGGAGACAAAGAACCAATAAAAAGCCCAAGTTTCAATGAAATCACTCCTGTGCCTCTCTCCACCTCAGCTGCCAGAGGTTCCTTCAGTATTTCTTTGTCTCCAGCAGATGGTGGATGGATTTTCTCCTCTTTATAGAAAATCTGAAGATTGAGAGGAAAAGAGATTGATTAAATGCTCATGATCGACCACTTTAAGCCCTACAAAAGGTGACTCTCTCACTTGAGTGTAACATGGAAGGCTCCACTAGACTGCTGAAGCCATAGGAGGAGGGAAAATTGGTTCAGCTCCACACCCTATTTCATGATAAGGGCCTGTTGAGCAGCCACAAATTAGAAGGATGTGGAAGAATCTGGAAGAGTACAGCAGTCTTGCACAACCTCAGTGCCCCCTCCCTCCTCCTTTTTCCCCCTGCTCTCTCCCGAAGATTGCAAAAGGCTCACAGAGGGATCTGCCTGCCAGCCACCTTTCACACAGTGGATCTGATGCCTGGGCCTCTCAGGGGGAAAGTAGTAAGGCTTGACCTTATTATTGTCCTTGTTGGGGGCTCCTGGTTCCGTCTCTGAGGGGTGCAATTCGGGGTTGGCACAATGTGAGGGTTTCCCACCGTTTTCTGCATGTGAGTTACTGAGGATCGCTGGGTGCTAGACACCATTCAATTCAGCAGGGCCCTGGAATGCAAGGAGCTTTTTCCCAATGCCTTCATTTCCTCTTGTGGGTCTGCGATCAAAGGTGGCATGGTAAGGGCCACCTTGGACAAGTTACTTCGCCTATAAGCGGTGGGGCCCATCTGCCCAGATGAGTGGGGCAAGGGCAGATACTCCATCTACTCTGTGATGCCAAAGAAGAACTGTTCTTTTCGGCCCATCCTGGACCTCAAAGGGGTCAATGAGCACTTGCACGTCCTGCACTGTTGGATGGAAACCTTACGCTCTGTGATTCAGTCAGTGCGAGGGAAATTCTTGGCTTCTCTGGATCTGGCCAAGGCATATCTTCATATCCTGATCCGGGCGGATCAGCAGAAGTATCTGTGTGTTTTCCATGCTTGACTCTCACGTTTCAATTTGCCGCCCTCCCTCCCTTTCGGGCTGTCCACCGCTCCAAGGATGTTATCCAAGGTCATGGTGGTGGCGGCTGCGATGTCAAGGGATTTGTGTCTATCCCTCTCTGGAGCCCGTTCCTGCCAGAAGCATCTCGGGTAATGTCCCAAGTGATGTCCTTTTTGGAGAGTCTTGGCTTGGTGATCAGTCAGTTGGTCTTGAGACCTAGAGACCTTAAGACCTGTTCTTCTCTCTGAGCTGCCTTAGGATTACAGGCCTCATTTAATGTCTGAGCTGCCTGAGGATTACAGAACTCATCTAATCTGCTGCTCTTCTCTCTGAGTTGCCTGAGGATTACAGGGTTCATCTAATCTGTAGCTCTTCTCACGGGTAAAGTTGCTGCCCATCAATAACAAGTAAGTTGGAACTGGCTGCAAAGGTGAGCTGGCCTACTGTCACACAAGCAACCCGAGTGATGAGACCCCACCGACATGAGATCCTGCAAATCAGGCCTGAGTGAGTGGCATCTCACACAGGCTACCAGTGCTGAATCCTTTGAAGCTGAGCCCCTTAGCATTAGCAGAGCCAACCTGGAGCAGGGGAACAGTTCTGCATGGCTGGACTTTCTGCTTTGGACTTGACATTTTAATTTGACTATTCGGCACGGCCTTTTTTAATGTTTACCAACCTGCTGGGACTTTTGAAATCCTTAAGTCCGGGCCTGCCTCAATCCTGACTGACACATAGTAACTGCCTGCCAGCTCCATTGTGTATGTCCTTTAATTTTTTAGTTTAATTATTGTATTTTAGATAGCTACTCACTTAGAATTTTCACATCACTATATTACCGCAGCCACCTAAAACAAGATAATTTTTAGGCTAATTTGATTATTTACTTATCTATATTTTACTTTATTTATTCACCTTATAATTTTGTTTTTATCCCACTCCTTTCTCCTGATAGAACTTTTATTTATTTATTTATTTTATTTGACTGGGGTTTTTTATATCGCTTTTCACCGGGGCAAAGCGGTGTACATTTCAACAACAGATTGGTACAGAAAATAATGGAACTTATATACAAAATGAATCACTTTCAACAATAGAGTGTTACATAGAACTAAGGAACTTATTTACATAAAGAATCATTAGATTGGAGGGAGTTAGGGAATATAAAATATATACATGATCCTTTGCTGTCTATTTTATACAGAGGGAGGGAGAGCAGAGAAGAGTTAGAAAGGTGGAGGGTGGATTATATGATGAAACCAGTGTTCATTGAATATATGAGTTTTGAGAAATTTCCTGAATGTTGACAGGTTATTGGTAGATCGGAGAGTTCCAGAGGGTTGGAGCATATAATTCAAATGTCCTGTTGCAAGCATACTGGGAATATTTGGTTTTCACATATAGTATGTTTAGCATATTTATTGCATTTTGTCTTCTCATCCTGCTTGTGTTGGTGGGATACAGTAGTGTCCATAAATGGTGTGAAGAATATCTTTTGATGATTTTTAAGGTCAGGAGTAGAACTTTGTAGCGTATACGACTAAGTAGTGGGAGCCAATGGAGCTGTCTTAGGATGGGGATAATGTGGTCATGCTTTGATGTTCCTTGAATTATGCGTGTCACAGTATGCAATGTGGTGTATAGGGAAAGCAGTGTGGATTTTGGCAAGCCTTGATAGATGGAATTACAGTAGTCAAAATGCAGTGTTATGATGGTTTGAAAGGCTGATCGGTAGTTGGATCCAAGAGAGGGTGGAGATGGCGAAGCGTTCAGATTTTTTAATATATTAGTTTTGTTGTAGCAGTTATATGTGGTTTCATGGTGAGTTGTTGATCTAGGGTAATGCTCAAGTACTTAGCCTTTGGTTGCACCTTCACACTTGTATCATTTAAAACCATAGAGGTCGGGGCTATAAAGTTGGTGTCTTTAATTATGAATAGTATTTTGGTCTTCTTGTAATTAATTTTTAAGTAATTGTTTGCCAGCTATAGGGAGATGTCTGCAAAGCAACTAAGTATTCCTTTGTATGTTGGTTTGTTGGTGTTGAATGGTGCGAAAATCATTATATCGTCTGCATAAATATGGAAGTATATGTTATTTGAGCTGATGATTGGACCTTATGGTTACAGATATATATTAGAGTAGGGCTGATAAAGAAGAACCTTGTGGAGCGCCTTGAGTTTGCGGGTAAGGGAGAGGGTGACTTACTTCCCATTTTGACTTCCTGTTGTCGATCACTTAAATATGAATGAAACCAGGTCAGGACATCACCTTGGATTCCAATGGATTGGAGTCTTTGCAGGAGAGTGTTATGGTTGATGGTATCAAAAGCAGCTGAAATATCAAGAAATATTAGGATGAATCCTTGGTAGGATTTCTGAGCTCCCTTATCAGTGTTTGAGTAATGAAGTTAGGAGTATTTCATCTCCATGGTGTGCTCTAAAGCCATGTTGTTGGGGGTCCAAAATATCATGGTTGTGAAGGTGTTCCTGGAGTTGCTATTGGATGGTCTTTTCAATTATCTTGGTTACAAATTGTAGGCTTGCTGTAAGTCTATATGCTACAGGATCATTGGGATTGAGGATCATGTTTTTTAGGGTGGGACGGATGGAAGAGGATTTGAGTTGTTTGGGCAAAGAGATAGTTGGATTAGTCTCATCAGGATCGGGTGAACTCCTCTCTGGAAGCTTTGACCCAACTCACTGGACATGGGTCAAGTGGAGATGTGATGGAGTTTAATGTAGCGATAGTTTTCTTTGCTGATGGAGCTAAAGGTGGACTAGGCGTTGATGGTGTAGGTGGGAGGAGGCATCTGTAATGGAAATGATATTGCAGAGCTGTTTAATTTATAGTGATTTGCTGGGTTCTGCGGATGAAGGGTGGTCCATTTTCAAGTCCAGACTAAAATCCCACCTCTTCACTATTGCTTTCCATTCCTGTCTTACCCTATCTTGATCTCTCTATCAACATTTGCTTACTTTGTCCTGTAAATTTTTGTTATTTGTATTATATAACTTATTTTGTTTTCTGTCTTATTAGATTGTGAGCTCTGATGAGCAGGGACTGTCTCTCTTCTATGTTTGTACAGCGCTTCGTATGTTGCGGCGCTTTATAAGTCTTTGATAATATAATAATAATAGTATCCATGGAGGCGGAGTGGGTGGATTTTATTAGGTCCCTCACTATCTCAAATAACTGCTTTGGCCATTTTATTGATTTGTTGATGACTTTTATGTGGAATAATCTTTTGCATTTGTCTGTCTCCATGTGGTATTCCATTAATAGTATCATATAGGAATTTTTGTCATCCGTTACGCTCTGTCTTCCATAGTCTCTTGAGGTCTCTAAGTTCTGTTGAGTACCATTGTGTCTTTTGTAGTTTATTGGAAGATCGTTGGTTTTGGGATTCTGCTGTTGCTTTTCCAATGACCTGACTCCATCTTAGTATTAGGGCATCAATGTTTTTTTTTTTTTTAAACGTTTATTTTCATTTTACAACAAGCAAAAAGAAACAACACACCAAAGGAGACAAATACAAGCATACAATAAGGAAAAGCAACCCCAAGTACCCCCCACCCCTATGCTTCTTCTCTAAGCTGATAAGTATCATCATATAAGCGCTTACAAACAACAGTAATTGTACATCAAAACAAACCGAAATAGTATCTGCGATACAGAATGATCATGTGACAGAGATTTACACAGATTTAAACAGTCAGATGAGAGCATTTAGCAGTTTGAACATAGTCGTTGAGCATCTTCCATTTAGACAAGTGGTGGGAGGTCTGAACGGAAGAAGCTAACATACGAGGTATTTGCTCATATTTACTGTAGAGACAGACATGATTCCACCATTCATTGGGGCTCAGATGGGAGCAATTGTCCAGTATTTCGTAATTAGGGAATAGCTATGCCCCAAAAAACCAAGCACGGGGATGTTCACCTGGCGTAGTGACATGTAATGAGAAAGATATGGCAGCATGATCTGAAATATGGAGAGGATGAATCCTAGCCGTGTCCACTTGGGATATCAGTGCTTTGGAGATATGAAGAAAATCTATTCTAGATTGTGAGTGATGGGGGGCTGAGAAAAAGATGAACTCTAAGTCGGAGGGGGAAGCAGCCTCCATATATCTACTAACACAAGATCTTTCATCAGAGCTGTAAGGGTATCAAGACTCTTGGGTGGACCACTCATTCTAGGCGGCTCTATCTATCAAAGGATCAAGTACTTGGTTGAAATCGCCGCCAAGTATTAATGGAGTATTGGCAGAGGCCTATGCCAACTGCGCAATACTTGCATAGTAAGCAGGGTTATCCACATTCGGAGCATAAATACAAATACACGTGAATTCACTATCTCCAACCTTAAGGTGTACACGAGCCCATCTACCCTCCTTATCAGAGCTAGTATCCATTACAGTAGCTTGCAAAGACGTCTTAACCAAGATGGCTACCCCACGGGAGAGTAGGCAGCCACCATGTAAGGCTGAGCAGTAAGTTTCAGTGTTTCAGCGGAGTTTAAATGCGTTTCCTGAAGAAACACTAAATCAGCATGCTCATGATTAAGATAGCTAAGGATTTTCTTTCTTGTGATTGGACTATTGATGCCTTTTACGTTCAGCGATAAGAACTTACATAAGGCCATTCAGAAGAGTTAAAAATTCTGAAAAAGAACATGATAACGCACATAATTTCACAATGTCCCTCATATTAACTGTATATGGCTGTACACATGACATGATAGAAAATAAACTAATGAAAAACAATGAAGCGCCCCATATAAAAAAAATAAGCACCGAAGTGCATTAGAGAAGAAGCAGAACCCCAGAAATTACTGGCGACCATATGTCTGCGGGGAGAAACCCCAGAGAAGGCCTAAATTGAAACATATAACCTATAGCTGTGCATGTTCCGAATCCAACCGAGGTGCACATCATGGAGGGATAGGAGACCAAGAAAGTTATATATAGACAGAAAGAAAAGTCCAGGCAGTCTCTGTTCCAGGCTGTGATCACCGCGTCGGGCCATTCAAAATGGCGGGCAGATCCGGCGGATTACAGATCCAAGTTGTTGGATTAGCGCATCTGGTCTGCTTCTTTGGAATCTAAAAATGTTGCTAGTAGATCAGGATCTTCGAATGTTCTAGTTTGGTTATGGAGAGTCACTCTGAGCTTCGCTGGATACAATAGGCCAAAGCGAGCCTGTAGCTGTTGAAGTCTAGGGCGAAAAGCAAGGAGTCTCTTCCGACGGTCAACTGTGGGCTTTGCCAAGTCAGGGAAGAAGGAGACTTTATGACTTTCAAACTCCAGATGATGATTCGCCCGGGCAGCATTTAGAATTTGCTCAACTTGCTGATATCTCAGTAATCGAAAGATGATAGGCCGGGGGGTCGTCCGATTGAGCGCCATGTTGGTAGGAACACGATGCGCTCGGTCAATTTCCAGATCTCTGTGAAAAGTGATCTTCAGCAAGGAGGGAAGAGTTTTGACCAGGAATTCTCTTATATCTCCTGCTTCCGCCCCCTCCGGTACTCCAATGAGCCTGACATTGTTGCGACGGGCTCGATTATTGCTATCCTCTAACTCTTTTTGAAGATTCTGTATCTGACGCTCAGCCTTGTCCAGTTTCTCCAAGCGCACCGCGTGCGAGTCGAGGACCCCCGCCATGTTGTCCTGCCATAGTGAAAGACCTTCAAGCCGGTCCTGAAGCATACCGAAGTCTTCTCGCATGGCTCGGAGCGCTTCTCCGTTGGACTGTACCAGTTCCTTCACACCGCGTATTTCCTCCAAGATCTCCCGTTGCATTTCTGAGTTTTCCCGAAATGGAACTATCTTTTGTGGGGAAGACAACTCTGTTTTGGAGCGTTTTCCGTGTGAAGAAGAGGGAGACCCGAAGTCTAAGCGCGCTGGTTTGTGGGCCGCCATCCCCCCCGAGGTACCCCGGTAAGTTCGGAGCAAAATATTAAGTTTATGTAGGTATTAAGTCAGGATTCTGAGTAGGCCTCTTGGGAGCTTCAGCGCGAAGCGTCTAACCCGCTGGACATCAGGCTCCGCCCCCCCATCAGGCTCCACCCCCCCTAGGGCATCAATGTTGATTGTGTTTCTGTCTAGTAGGGGGAGTACTTCTTCTGTGAATGCTTTTTTGTCAAAAGGTTTGAAGTATCTTTTAGTTTGATTCTGATAGTTATGATTGCTTGTAGTAGAGCATGATATTTGGTAGTTTATTAGTGAATGGTCAGACCATGGGATAGGTAGCGGAGCAGGGGGGAGGGAGAGTGTAGTATAGATGGGTTTGGTGTTGGAAAGAGGCATGAGCATGTTGCCTCTTTCATGAGTTGGTGCTTGTACTATTTGGTCAAATTCCATTGAAGACATGACTTCTAAGAACGCTGCAGCCTGCTTTGTAGGGGTTGAGGGTAAGTTGAAATCATAAAGGAGTATGAGGTCCTTATTCAGGCATGAGTTTTCGACTGCAATTCCCAGTATAATTGATAGGCCATTGGATTATGTAGAAGGGGATCTTTATATAAGACAAAAGGTTAATTGTCTGTTCGATATTGAAATGTAGTTTATTCTCTCAGTGCTGTTAGCATGGAGTTTGTTGAAGTTGAGATGGGATTTTGTTATTATCAGTTCCCCTCCATTTCTTCTATGGGAACATGGGCAGTGGTATATTGAGTAGCTGTGTGGTTTCAGCTGGTTTAGAAGTACCCTGTCCGATCTGTGAGCCATGTTTCCATGACACAGAGAGCATCAAGATTGTTGGATGTGTTATAATGTTGATTATAGGTATTTTATTATAGACTGAATGTGCATTTATAAGTGCACATTTAAGGTGCTGAGTGTTGGTGAGCTTGTTGGGTGTAGTAGGGGTGGGGTTTGGTTGTATTGGTATTTGAATTAGGTTGATTAGGTTTCTTTGTCTTAAGGGAGGTCCAGTGTTGCAGGGGTCATAAGGTATGACTGAGGGAGTGAATGTGGGTTTGAAAATTAGTGTTTCAGAGGTGAGACAAAGTGCAAGGAGTGCCAAAAAGGTGTAAGTTGTAGCATAGATGGAAAGAATGGTTGGTTGTTATCAAAAGCTATTGAGTAGTAATGTATTTTAAATTATATATATGAATTACTGGTCTTGCTTATGATAGGTTAGATGATAGAATGTAAAACACATGTACCTTACAGATGATAAGGGGTAGAACTTGGGTTCTTTCAAGCCGGAGATCAACTTCCCTGTGTAGGAAAATGCTTCTGGTGATGCGCTGGCAGAGATGTGCTTGAGCCACGGCTCTATGGTAAAGCTGGGAGCAGTGCTGTGTGGAGCAGATTGATATACAGTGGAACTGGAGGCCGCGACTTCTTCCGTGCATGCCAAGTGGTTAAGATGTGAGCTTGGGTTGTTTGATCTCTAGTTCGATGGTGAATTCATAAGTCTGGATTATTAATCTGTGCTGCTGATGGTATGGCTAGAAAGCAGAGGGCCGAGAAATTTGTTGATGAAGTTGAGCTCTGTGTGACAGAACCACCTAAGGGCCATGCCAAAGGGCCCTCTGTCAAGTCCCTCAGACACGGGCCTGCCAGGCACAGGTGCATCTGAGCACGCCGGAATTTAAAGGTCCCTAATAGAGGGAGGTGTCTTCGGCCTGATTGGCCTCGTCAGAGTGGAGCGGGGAGGAGTTTACCTGCCCGCTCTCCCTCGATGCTCCCTCGATTGCCCTCCTACACTCCATTTCTTAGGTTGGATTTATACCCCCATTTTCTTATGGCTCCACACCACCTTTTCTTCCTTTTTCTGACACTTCCTAATCTCCCCTCATACCATCAACCTAACCCCCCCACCTTCCTTTTCATCCTCTCTCCATCTTCCCCATTTCCTCCCCATCTTGTATTCCACCCTTTCTTCAGCTCTTGAGCGTCACCTTTTTCTTTCTCCCATTCTTCCCTCTCTGAAACAACCTCATCCTCATTTTTGTTGTGCCGTCTCCTCTCTGCCTTGCACTCTCCTTCTCCTTCTATTATCCATCCTCATTTTTGTTGTGCCGTCTCCTCTCTGCCTTGCACTCTCCTTCTCCTTCTATTATCCAGTAATTAATCCCAGCCCTGGCCCCCCTAAACTTTTCTCTTACTCCCATGATTGTACCTTTCTCCAGGAACAAGCAGAAAGTCAGTCCTCACATATGGGTGACGTCAGCGCCGACAGAGTCCTCATGCAGAGCAAATCCTCAGCTTTCTAAGAAAGCTTTGGGAATTGCATCACGCATACGCGGTCCCCTTTCCGCCCAAGGGTGCCATCTTGCTCAGTCTCCTTTTTTCCACAGAGCCCAATGGACGTTGTCCCACTATCCCCGAGAAAAAAGTGTTTAAAAGTGAGAAATTACTTTTTCTTTTTTTTCCGGTTCAACATCGGTTCCCCTTCCCGCCTTTGGCTCGGTACACCGGTATCAAGTCTGATCCAATTTTTTGTTTTTTGTCCTTAGTGACTAGTGTTTGCACTGTTTTCATTTTCACTGGCAGCTCGGTCATTCGACTTCGCAGGGGCCCTTTTTCCCCCGATGGCTGCCAGTGGGTTTAAAAAGTGTGATCAGTGTACCAAATTAATGTCCCTCACCGACACACACGACTGCTGTCTCCGGTGCCTCGGGCCCGACCATGACCCGAAGGTCTGTGGCCCATGTAGGAAAATGTCCTCTAAGGCCTTGAGGAGCCAGCAGCAGCAACATGATAGGATTTTTCCTGAGTCCGCACCCGCCTGGGACTGGACCTCATCGGAGGCCTCGACATCTCGGGAGCTATCTGAACCCGAGCAGCGTTGGATGTTCTCCGAAAGGGGGTCTCCCTCACGGGAACACTGGAGGAAGAAGAAATCCGTGAGGGCGGCGTCATTGGACGGTTCCTAACGGCCTGGTTCCTTGCGGGACCGGTCACAGAGCCCCGAACGTCGTCCAGGAGCCTCGGAGTCAGAGCAGCCTGCAGAACTCCCTCGATCTGAACTGGAGCAGCCGAGGCAGGTAACCACTGTCCTTGTCAAACACTCTCCTCCAGGAGAACCGGCGTCAGGCCTGACGGCGTCGGGACCCGACCCGGGGGCTGCGGAGTCTTCTGAGCTCGCTCTCAGAATGGTGGCCTTGGAGCGCAGCATGTCTTCCTTCATGGAGCAGCAGCGGATGCTGATAGCTGGCCTCACCAGTCCTTCCGCCCCGACCACAGGGACATTGACGTCCAAGTCGACCCCGGAGGCCGAACCGATCCTCGAGACCATCAGAACTCGAGTCGATCCTCGGCCGAGGTCCCTCTCGACCTCTTGTTCGTGATCGAGGTCGTCAACGCTGATTCCGTCGGCATCGGGGCGGTCGAAGCCGAAGCCCTCGAGGCCAGAGCCACTCGATTCCTCCTTGGAGGAGTCAGGGTGGGAGACGGAGGACGAGGAGTCACCGGACACCCATCGGACCAGAGAAGTCCTCTTGGATTCCCTGGTATCCAAACCTCAGAGAAGGTCCCCCCCCCCCCCCCGGAGGACACTCTTTTCTTAGACTTCGTCCGGGACATGTCAAAGGTGTTGGCATTCCCGGCGGAGGCTGAGGAGGAGCCTCGAGCTGAAGAGCTCGAGATCCTCCAGTATGACTTTCCCCCTCGGGAAACCCTTACTGTACCGGTGCCTCCGATTCTGGAAAAGCTGATGCTCCGCATGTGGGAGACACCGGCATCGATACCGGTACTCAGCAGGCAAATCGATTCCATCTATCGAGTTCGCAAGAGCCCTGGATTCCAAAAGGCACAACTGCTGCACAACTCCATGGTTGTGGAATCAGCCATGCGCTGGCTCAAGAGCCAGAAGACGCATTCCTCGGTGCCTCTTGGCAGGGAGGCCCACAACATGGACGCTCTCGGCAAGAAGTGCTTCCAGGGTTCAATGCTATCATGACGAATCCAGACATATCAGCTATACATAGGCATATGCCTACGAGACCTGGCAAAGGAAATTGCCGGGTTCTCAGCTGGGCTCTCTGAGGGACCTTTGCAGCGTTTCAAGACCTTGTCCATCGGGGTCCATGAGTGCTCAAAGTTTATGACTTGAGCAGCCTACGGCAGCTTTGAGGCGTCGGCCCAGGTAGCTGCGGTGAGCATCGGTGCACGCCACCAAGCATGGCTACAGCCGTCAGACCTGGAGCAATGGGTACAGGACAAATTGGTCAATGTCCCTTGCCGAGGTGAAAATCTCTTTGGCAAGCCCATGACAGAGAAGGCTGCTGAGCTCGAGTACGAGTACCTGACCCGGCCAAGACTCTCAAAGAAGACTTCTGCCCCTTCTAGGAAGAAGGGCTCGGGTAAAAAGCCCTTTTTCCCGAGAAAAGGTACTGCTTACCACAACTACCCCACGTATCAGGCCTCCCCAGCTCCCCAACAGGAGCAGCAGGCCAAGGGACAGGGGCATGGCCCAAGTAAGCAAAAAGCTCCCAAGCCCCAGGCACCGACTCCTGCCCACCCTGGATGGGGTTTTTGACTCCCAACGCATAGCCCCTCTCTCCAAGGAAGTAAGGCCATGCACAGGAGGAAGACTGGCCCTGTATGCCCACAAATGGCCAGCCATCACAACAGACACCTGGGTTCTCCAGATAGTCCAAAAAGGCTTTCTGCTAGATTTTACTCAGGTGCCCCCCTCTTACTTTCCAGGGGAGCCTCTCAGACCCCCTCTTCACAGAGACCTCCTCTTGAAGGAGTTAGCAGGTCTTCTCAAGGATCAGGTGGTAGAACCAGTGCCCCACCACCTGCAGGGAAAGGGCTTCTACTCCAGGTATTTCCTGATACCAAAAAGAACAGGAGGCCTAAGACCCATCCTTGACCTGCGCAACTTAAACAAGTTCCTGGTGATAGAAAAGTTCAAGATGCTTTCCCTTGGAATATTGCTGCCTTACCTCCGCCAGGGAGACTGGCTATGCTCCTTAGACCTAAAGGATGCATATACCCACATCCTAATTCATCCAGACCACAAACAATATCTCTGTTTTGCGGTGGGAGGAAACCATTTCCAGTACAAGGTACTTCCCTTTGGCCTAGCCTCGGCACCAAGAGTGTTCACAAAGTGTCTGGCTGTAGTGGCCATCTTCCTCAGAAACCAGGGGGTATTTGTCTTCCCCTATCTAGATGACTGGCTCATCAGAGCCACGTCAGTTCTGAAGGCCCAACAGGCCACATCTCGCACCATTCAGGTTCTACAACACCTCGGATTAGTGATCAATCACAACAAATCTACTCTAGTTCCCACTCAGGGTCTGGAGTTTATAGCAGCAAGACTAGACACCCTTCACGCAAGGGCTTATCTACCAGACGACAGAGCACAAAGGCTCCTGACCCTGGCACAACAAGTGAGTTGACAGTCCCAGATATCAGCAAGACACTACTTGTGACCAGGGCCGGCCCGTCCATTGAGCGAGAATGTTTTTTGCACAGGGCCCCGCGTTTCAGGGGGCCCCGCGCAAAAAACATTCTGATCCTAAAGTCAAATTAAAAAAAAAAAAAAAAACCTGTCTTCTCCCGCTGCCGGGGCTGCCGCGGCAGAATCGAGTGTGCCGCGGGGCCCCCCCTGCTCAGCAGAGCCTGCCCTCCCCTGTATCCGCTCTCTCGTACAGCTACCTGCAGTCTCACGCGCCGACTTTCAGAGCGCGAGGGGAGAGTTTCTCCCTCGCTGCTCTGTTAAGCCCGCGGGGGCTGATGGGAAGTTCCCATCAGCCCCCACGGGCTTAACAGAGCCGCGAAAGGGAAACTAGTCCCTTCGCGCTCTGAAAGCCGGCGCATGAGACTGCAGGCAGCTGTACGAGAGAGCGGATACAGGGGAGGGCAGGCTCTGCTGGGCAGGGGGGGCCCCGCGGCACACTCGATTTTGCCGCGGTGGCCCCGCCAGCGGGAGAAGACAGCTTTTTTTTAAAAAAAAATTTTGGCTGAGCTGGGCTGGGGGGGTTAGGAGTGGTGATGGGCTATGGGGGGGCTGGGGAGGTTAGGAGTGGTGATGGGCTATGGGGGGCTGGGGGGGTTAGGAGTGCTGATGGGCTATTAGGGGCTGGGGGGTTAGGAGTGCTGATGGGCTGGGGGGGTTAGGAGTGGTGATGGGCTATGGGGGGTTAGGGGGGTTAGGAGTGGTGATGGGCTATGGGGAGGCTGGGGGGGGTTAGGAGTGGTGATGGGCTATGGGGGGCTGGGGGTGTTAGGAGTGGTGATGGGCTATGGGGGGGCTGGGGAGGTTAGGAGTGGTGATGGGCTATGGGGGAGCTAAGTCTTTATATGGGCTGATGGGATTAGGACTGGAAGTGGGTTGATGGGGGGTTAGTACAGGTAATGGGCTATGGGGGGATTAAACTAAAAATTGGGTGATGTGGATTAGGATTGGAAATGGGCTGGTGGGATTAGGACTGGGAGTGGGCTGATGGGGAGGTTAGGACTGGTAATGGAGTATGGGGGGGCTTAAACTGAAAATTGGGTGATGGGGATTAGGACGAAATGGACTGATGGGGGGGTTAACACTGGAGGTGGGCTGATGGGGTTAGGACTGGTAATGGGCTGTGGGCTGATGGGGGGTTAGGACTGGTACTGGGCTATGGGGAGGTTAGGACTGATAATGGGCTATGGGGGGCTAGGACAGGAAATGAGCTGATGGGGAGGGGTTAGGACTTGAGGTGGGCTGATGGGGTTAGGACTGGTAATGGGCTGTGGGCTGTTGGGGGGGTTAGAACTGGTAATGGGCTATGGGGGGGTTAAGACTGGTAATGGGCTGTTGGCTGATGGGGGCTGTCTGGTAATGGGCTATGGGGGGGTTAGGACTGATAATGGGCTATGGGGGGGCTAGGACAGGAAATGGGCTGATGGGGAGGGGTTAGGACTTGAGGTGGGCTGATGGGGTTAGGACTGGTAATGGGCTGTGGGCTGATGGGGGGGGTAGGACTGGCAATGGGCTATGGGGGGCTGACTGGAAATGGGTTGATGGGGTTAGGACTGGAAATGGGTTGATGGGGGGGCTAGGACTGGTATTGGGTTGGGGGGTTGCTTGGACTGGAAATGGGCTGATGGGGGGCTAGGACTGGAAATGGGCTGATGCAGGGACTAGAAGTGAATGGATGCTGGGTGAGGCTGGAACTAGAAGGGAGCTGATGTTGGGGGAGGATTAGAATGGGATGAGGCTGGGAGAGTAAAATGGAGAGGGGAAACTATTTTGTGTGGGAGGGATAAAAAATCTACAATTGGCCGGGTATTGGGAGAGTAAGTGGGGATTGAGGATGGAGGGGTAAAATTTGAGTGGATGAAATAGGAATGAGGAAAGAGCAAAAGGAGAAAGATTAGTATGTTAAAGCAGATGTAGAGAGAGAGAATGGAAAAAAAAAACTAGAAGAGAGAAGAAAGGACAAATGGACAGCAGATGATGGAGAGTTAGCAGAAAACATGAAGAAACCAGAAGAAAGTGGCTGGAGCAATTGCAACTGAAAAAAAAATGCACAAAAGATAGAAAGATATCTCTTTATTTTGAATTTATTAACTGGAATATGAAAGCTCTGGGAAATGTGCATCATTAACGTCTGCGCTTTGTTTGGTACAAGAGGAAATTAATTTATAGTTTTATTTCTACAGTGTTGTTGTACATTCCAAGTTTGGCTTTTGGGGTTCCCAGTTTAATTATTGCCTTCCTGTTTCTAAATTGTGATTCCTTGTTTGGTGATGGTCTATGTTCTGCATGTGTAACTGAGCTGAGGTATTCTGTTTATGTAATTCCTATTTGACATTACCAGTTGTTCTCTTTCCCCAGTAGGTCATGTATTGTTGTTCTCTGAAATGTATTGGTTTAATATTTGCAGTGTTGCCTTTTGATAGGTAGGGTATGGTGCTTTGTGAGTCCTGGTAGTGCTGTTAGGATACGGCGGGTTTGCTATTGGTTCTAAATGGGCAGTGTTTGTAGTAGTTCCTAATGTGCCTGGCGGTTGGCACTGGATTATAGTAATGTAGAAATCTTTTAGTCTGTCTTTATCCATACACTCATTAAGAGACATGTTTACTAAAAGTTAGTGTATGTTAGCATTATGCAAATATTTATGCAAATAAGGCCACTTATGCAAATGAGGCCCCGCACCGAGTCTCCGCACATGGCCCCGCACCCCCCTTGGGCCGCCCCTGCTTGTGACTCCTGGGGCACATGGCTTCCACTGTGCATGTGACATCCAATGCCCGCCTCGACACGCGAACAGCTTAGTAGTGCCTTAGAGATCAGTGGACACAGGCCACAGGCAGACTCCGAGACAGGATCAAGGTGTCCAAACGACTGGTATAGTCATTGACGTGGTGGCTTCAACCACATCACTTGACAGAGGGAGTGGAATTTCAGGCCCCTCGGCACACGAGGGTCCTAACTACAGATGCATCCTTGCTGGGCTGGGGAGCCCATTACCAGGGACTGTGCACCCAGGGTGTGTGGTCTCCACAGGAGAGCTCACAACAGATCAATTTCCTAGAGCTTTGAGCTATCCGCCTGACTCTCCAGGCTTTCTGTCAGACCCTAGCCCACCAACCTGTTTTAATACAGACAAACAACCAGGTGGCAGTGTTCTGTGTAAACAAACAGGGGGCACGGGATCTCGCATCCTGTGTCAGGAAACCCTGGACCTGTGCTCCTTTGCAGTCGGGCATGGAATGCATCTCAAAGCAGTTTACCTGCCAGGCCAGGAAAATTACTTAGCCGACAAGCTAAGTAAAATTCTCCAGCCGCACGAATGGCAGCTGGATCCCAAAATAGCCCAAGGGCTGTTTCAGACCTGGGGACAACCATCCATAGATCTGTTTGCGAGCCCACAGAATCATCATTAAAATCATCTCTAATACCTGAGGATTGGAGGATTGCCAATGTAACACCAATTTTTAAAAAGGGTTCGAGGGGTGATCCGGGAAACTACAGACCGGTGAGCCTGACATCAGTACCGGGAAAAATGGTAGAAACCATCATAAAGAATAAAATTACTCAGCATGTAGATAGTCACGACCTAATGGGAGACAGCCAACATGGCTTTAGACAAGGAAGATCTTGTCTTACTAATCTGTTATGTTTTTTTGAAGGAGTGAATAAACAGGTGGACAAAGGTGAGTCGGTTGATATTGTGTATCTGGACTTTCAGAAAGCCTTTGACAAGGTCCCTCATCAGAGACTTTTGGCAAAACTAAAGAGTCATGGGATAGGAGGCAGTGTACTATTGTGGATCAGGAACTGGTTAAAAGATAGAAAGCAGAGGGTAGGGCTAAATGGCCAATTTTCCCAATGGAGAAAGGTGAATAGTGGTGTACCCCAGGGATCTGTGCTGGGTCCGCTGCTTTTTGACATATTCATAAATGACCTGGAAAGTGGAATAACGAGTGAGGTTATCAAATTTGCAGATGACACAAAACTATTTAAAGTTGTTAAAACCCAGGAGGATTGTGGAAAATTGCAAGAGGATCTTGATAAATTGGAAGACTGGGCATCAAAATGGCAGATGAAATTTAATGTGGAGAAGTGCAAAGTTATGCACCTAGGGAAGAACAACCCAAACTATGGTTACACGATGCAAGGTTCCACATTAGGAACCACCACCCAGGAAAAAGATTTAGGCGTCATTGTGGATACCATGTTAAAACCCTCGGCCCAGTGTGCAGCGGCAGCCAAGAGAGCAAATAGAATGCTAGGTATGATAAGGAAAGGAATGGAAAATAAAACAAAAGATATTATAATGCCTCTATATCGTTCCATGGTGAGACCGCACCTTGAATATTGTGTGCAATTCTGGTCGCCGTATCTTAAAAAGGATATAGCGATTTTAGAAAAGGTTCAGAGAAGAGCCACCAAAATGGTAAAGGGGATGGAAGGATACTCCTATGAAGAAAGGCTAAAAAGGTTGGGGCTCTTTAACCTGGAAAAGAGACGGCTGAGGGGAGATATGATAGAAGTCTATAAATTAATGAACGGAGTGGAACGGGTAAACGTAGATCGATTGTTTACCTTATCAGAATATAGAAAGACTAGGGGACATGCAATGAAGCTACAGGGTAAACTATTTAAGACTAATAAAAGAAAATATTTTTTCACTCAACGTGTAATCAAACTCTGGAATTTGTTACCGGAGGATGTAGTAAAGGCTGTTAGTGTAGCTGGGTTTAAAAAAGGTTTGGACAAGTTCCTGGAGGAAAGTTCCATAAACCATTATTAAGAAGGGACCCAGGATATCAATGCTTGAACCCATACAAGCATTGTGGAACCTGTGTCCCTTGGGGAAACTGCTAGGTACGTATGACCTAGATTGGCCACTGTTGGAAACAGAATATTGGGCTTGATGGACCTTGGTCTGACCCAGTATGGCATATCTTATGTTCTTATGTTCTTATCAGTTGCCCCAATTTTGCTCCAGACAGCCACACCCTCACAGGGTGGCTGTGGATGCTTTCCTACTCTCATGGTCTGTGGGCCTCCTCTATGCATTTCCTCCCACTCCCCTAGTGGCCAAGACTGTTCAAGATCCTCCAGGACAAGGCTCGATCTTCCTGGTAGCCCCCAGGTGGCCGAGGCAACCCTGGTTTCCACTTCTGCTTCAACTGGCAGTGGAGACCCCAATTCCTCTGGGATCACGCCCCAACCTCCTGTCACAGGAGGGGGGCATTCTCATGCATCCTAACCTCAGATCCCTCAACCTGATGGCCTGACTGCTGAAAGGGTAGTACTTGCACTACTCCTTCTTCCCAAAAATGTGGAAGAAGTGTTACTAGCCTTAAGGAGGCACTCAACGAGACAAACGTTTGCTTTCAAGTGGCATAGATTTGAAGTGTGGTGCGCAACACGGAAGGAAAACCCTGTCTCCTGCCAGGTTGCTGTGATACTCCTGTACCACCTTCATATTTCCGATTTGGGCCTTAAGTCCAACTCAGTCAGAGTCCACCTTAGTGCCTTGGCTGCACACCACTCTCCAGGGGAGGGCAAACCTCTCTCTGCACACCCTTTGGTGTCCAGGTTCCTAAAAGGTTTGTTTCCACTGAAACCCCCAGTTCGCCCCCCAGTGACCAAGTGGGATTTAAATGTGGTCTTATGGCAGCTCACCCGCCCACCATTCGAGCTGATGGCAACTTGCCATCTACGCTTCCTTTCTTGGAAGGTAGTTTTCTTGGTGGCACTCACGTCGGCCAGGCGAGTGAGTGAGCTGCAGGCTCTGGTATCCAACAGACCTTACACAAGGTTCTACAGGAATAGGGTAGTGCTCCGCACACAACCCAAGTTTCTGCTGAAAGTGGTCTCTTTGTTCCACCTTAATCAGGAAGTAAGTCTCCCTACCTTCTTTCCCAGACTGCATGCCAGCAGGGTGGAAGTAGTGCTGCATACCCTGGACTGTAAGAGGACGTTGGCCTTCTACATTGAGCATACGCAGGGCCATCAAAGGGCTTCTCAGCTCTTCGTATCCTACGACCCCAGTAAATTGGGGATGGCTGTCTCCAAGCGTACGTTGTCCACTTGGGTGGCAGACTGCATTGCCTGGGCATACAGGGCGGCCGATCTTCCGTTGCAGGGTCAGGGCTATGGCGGCATCAGTGGCTCACTTCCTTTCTGGTTTTATTTATTTATTTATTTAGCTGTATTTATATCCCGCTTTTCACCGGGTCAAAGCGGTCAATTGGGAGATACATTTAACATGAGGGGAGATGACACACATACGCTAATACTTACAGGGAACATGGGCAATGGAGGGTTAAGTGGCTTGCCCAAGACCACAAGGAGTGCCTATAGGACTAGAAATCCCAGTCCCTCCGGCCTGAGATTGCTGTCCCCAGGTGGGACTTGAACCCCCGGCCCTCTGGCCCGAAGTACCTTGTCCTAACCACTAGGCCACTCCTCCCACTCTGTTCCACTGGCAGACATCTGCTGGGCCACCACCTGGTCTTCGGGTCTGACTTTTGCAACCCGTTACTGCCTGGATAGGGAGCCCGACGGGACAGTGCTTTCGGCCAGGCTGTACTATGTAACCTTTTCGAGATCTAGGCAACTCCTACCCTCCGACCCTTTGGTGTCAGGCTACCGGAGTGTTACTCTCTCAGTTTAAATCCTATTATGGCTGCTACAGCTCTCATAGAGGGAGCCTCTTTTTCAGCTATGGGTTCTCGGTAGCCTATAGCTAGGGAGTCCCATATGTGAGGACTGACTTCCTGCTTGTTCCTGGAGAAAGCGTAGTTACTCACCTGTAACAGGTGTTCTCCAGGGACAGCAGGAATCAGTCCTCACAACCCTCCCTCCTCCCCTTGGAGTTGCAGTCCTATTATTATTATTTTGCTATTTTTGCCATCTTTAGCTATGTCATTTGACTGAGCAAGATGGCACCCTTGGGCGGGAAGGGGACTGTGCATGCGTGATGCAATTCCCGAAGGCTTTCTTAGAAAGCTGGGAATTTGCTCCGCACGAGGGCTCCGTCGGCGCCGACGTCATCCATATGTGAGGACTAATTCCTGCTGTCCCTGGAGAACACTTGCTACAGGTGAGTAACTATGCTTTCTCAACTACCTCAATCTACTACTACTACTATTAATCATTTATATAGCATACACAGTGCTGTACAGACATATATAAAGACGGCCCCTGCTTGTCAGAGCTTACAATCTAATTAAGACAGACAAGACAAAAGATAAGAATAAGGGTAGAATAGGCAAGGGTAAGAAGACACAAGGAAAACAAAGGATCAGGATCCAAAAGCAGTCTCAAAGAGGTGAAGGGGCAGAGATGAAGCCTGATATAGAGACTGAGGAAGTTTGTTCCAGGCATAAGGAGCAGCAAGGTGAAAGATCGAAGTCTGGAGTTGGTAGCGGAAGAGAAGGGCAAAGAGAGAAGCAAGCTAGTAGAAGAGTGGAGTTCATGAGAAACGTTTGGCAAAATTAAAAAGTCGTGGAATAGGAGGCAGTGTACTATTGTGGATCAGGAACTGGATTAAAAGATAGAAAGCAGAGGGTAGGGCTAAATGCGCAATTTTCCTAATGGAAAAAGGTGGAGTACCCCAGGGATCTGTGCTGGGTCCTCTGCTTTTTAACATATTCACAAATTACCTGGAAAAGAGAATAACAAGTGAGATTATCAAATTTGCGAATGACACAAAATCATTCAAAGTTGTTAAAATCCATAAGGATTGTGAAAAATTGCAAGAGGATCTTCATAAACTGGTAGACTGGGCATCCATATGGCAGATAAAATTTAATGTGGACAAATGCACAGTTATGCACCCAGGAAAGAACAGCCCAAACTATGGTTATGCAATGCAAGGTTCCACATTAGGAATCACCATCCAGGAAAAGGATTTAGGCGTCATCATGGATAACATGTTGAAACCCTCCACTCAGTGTGCAGCAACGGCCAAAACAACAAATAGAATGGAGAATAAAACAAAAGATATTATAATGCCTCTGTATCATTCCATGGTGCAACCGCACCTTGAATATTGTGTGCCATTCTGGTTGCCTTATCTTAAAAAGGATATAGCGTTATTAGAAAAGGTACAAAGAAGAGCCACCAAATGGTAAAGGGATGGAAGGATACTGCTATGAAGAGAGGCTAAAAAGGTTAGGGCTCTTCAACCTGGAAAAGAGACGGCTGAAGGGAGATATGATAGAAGTCTATAAATTAATGAAGTAGAACGGGTAAAAGTAGATCGATTGTTTATGCCATCAAAATATAGAAAGATTAGGGGACATGCAATGAAGCTACAGGGTAAGCTATTTAAGACCAATAAGAGAAAATATATTTTCACTCAACGTGTAATCAAACTCTGGAGTTTGTTACCGGTGGATGTAATAAAAGCTGTTAGTGTAGCTGAGTTTAAAAAAGGTTTGGACAAATTCCTAGTGGAAAGGTCCATAAACCATTATTAAAGGGGACCCAGAATATCCACTGATTGACCCAATACAAGCATTGTGGAACCTGTGTCTTTTGGGGAAACTGCTAGGTACTTGTGACCTAGATTGGCCACTGTTGGAAACAGGATACTGGGCTTGATGGACCTTGGTCTAACCCAGTATGGCATATCTTATGTTCCTATGTTCTTATAAGGAGGGGTGTAGAGAGAGGGGAAAGGTAATGAGGAGAAGAAAAATGAATGCACTTATAGGTCAGAAGGAGAAGCTTGAATTGGATATGGAAACGGAAGGGAAGCCAATGAAGTGATTTGAGAAGAGGGGTTATATGAGTAAATCGAGGCTGGTGGAAGATAAGGCACACAGCAGAATTGTGAGCAGATTGAAGGGGGGAGAGTTGCTCAGAGGGAGACCAGCAAGAAGGAGGTTGCAATAGTCCAGACGGGAAGTAATTACAGAATGGTAAAATATCTTAGTAGTGTGTTCAGAAAGGAAGGGGCAAATTTTGTTAATGTTATAGAGAAAGAAATGACAGGTTTTAGCTATCTGTTGGATATGTGAGGAGAAGAAAAGGGAGGAGTTATTCATATTTTTCTCCTTTCCCCATCCTCTCTCCCTTTCTCATGTGCCTTATGGAATGGTCATTCCACTTCTAATAAAATCCCATTTACTCATGATCTCTTTATCTCTCATGCTTTCCATCTTCTAGCTTTTACTGAAACTTGGCTCCTTCCTGTTGACACTGCATCAGTCTCTGTCCTCTGTCATGGTGGCTACCATTTCTCCCACACTCCTTGTGTCACTGGCCACAGTGGTAGTGTTGGGTTTCTGCTTTCTCCTTCCTGCCAATTTTGAACCCCTTCTTCTACCTCAGTTTTCCTTTGAAGTCCTCTCCATCTGGCTTTTTAATCTCTTACCTCTCCGGATAGCTGCTATTTATAGACCCTCTAACAAGTCCATCTTTACCTTTCTTACTGACTGTGACTTATGGCTCTCCTTATTTCTGGATTCTTCTTCCCCCTTCCTTATTCTTGGTGACCTTAATATTCATGTTGATAACCCTTCTGAACCCTATGCTTCTAATCTCCTTTCCTTACCTCCTCATTCAACCTCCAGCTTTGCTCTTCTGTCCCCATTCATCAGCACGGTCACTGCCTTGACTTTGTTTTATTCTCTAATTCTTTATCTAATTTTCATACCTCAGTTCTTCCTTTATCTGACCATCACCTGCTAAGCTTCACTCTTCATCACTCCCTACCTCAATCATGCCCTGTCACCTCCTATCTTTTAGAAATCTTCATGCTATTGATCCATTGGCTCTCTCCACTATTGCCTCATCACCTCTTTCCTCCACTTTGTCTTCTATGTCTGTTGATGAGGCTATAGTTCCTATAATACTGCTCTCTCCTCTGCTCTGGATGCTCTTGCTCCATCCATGCCATGTCCTGTGAGGTGCACTATATCTTAGCCCTGGCTGTCTTCAACTACCAGCTACCTATGCTCCTGTGCCTGCTCAGCTAAGCTCATTTGTTTCAAATCCCGCTTTCTTTCTGATTTTCTTCACTTCGAATTCATGCTTGCTTCCTTCCAATCAGCCATAGTACTCGCCAAGCAAAATTAGTATGTTCATCTGACTAACTCTCTTGCCTCTGACCCCCGCTGTCTCTTCTCAACTCTCTCCTCAAGGTGCCTTCACCTATGACTTTTCCTTCTCTTTCTGCCCAAACCCTAGCTGACTATTTCCATGACAAAGTCCACAAGATTATACTCCAATTCCCCACAAGATCAGTTTCTTCCCCTCTTCCCCCTCTTCAATACCAACTTTCCCCCTCAATCTCTATTACCCTTTCATCCTTTTCTAAGATCTCCGAAGAGAAAACTTCTCATCATTTTTCCTCCTCTAAACTTACTATCTGTTCCTCTGATCCCATCCACACCCGCCCTTTAACTCCATCTCCTCCTCTGTCATCTTTCCATCTCACATATTCTCAACCTATTGCTCTCCACTGCAACTTTCCCTACAGCCTTCAAGCATGCTGTGGTCACACCTCTCCTTAAGAAACCTTCACTTGACCCTACATGTCCTTCTAACTATTGACCCTCTCCCTTCTTCCCTTCATTTCCAAACTTCTTGAAGTACAGTTCTCCACTGTTGGCTTGAATTTCTGTCCTCTCAAGCCCTCCTATATCCACTTTCATTTGGCTTTCATCCCTTCCATTCTACTGAAACAGCTCTTACCAAGGTCTCCAGCCACTTGTTCCTGGCCAAATCAAGGGGCCTTTACTCAGTCCTCATTCTTCTTGACCTTTCTGCTGCTTTTGACAAGGTTGATCACCATCTTCTCCTCGACACATTGCCCTCACTTAGTTTTAAATGTTCTGTGCTGTCCTGGTTTTCTTCTTATCTCTTGCATCACTCCTTCAGTGCTTGTTCTACCAGCAGACAGATGTACGAAACTTATAGATGACCAAAGGAAATGTTTAGAGGCTGTCATCATTGCCAAGGGGTATGCAACCAAATGTTAGTGAAGGGTGACATTAATCCTTTCCAGGTCAAATTTTGTTTTTCTTCTCAGAAATCACTGTGTAAGTTGCACAGACATATTTTTTTTTGTTGTATACCTTTGAACATACTATTAACCACAGACTAACCACAGAAATCAAGGACTTCCGAAAACAGCTGAAGACAACCCTGTTCATCAATTACTATGGACATACCCCCTGAACCAGCATACAAGTCAGATCATCAAACCCCCCCTCCACCCCAAGACTGTATATAAGACTGTATAATAGCTCATGATGTATAATAGCACACTATGTAGATAAACCAAATCTAATCACATCCCCACCAACACATACACACCACTCTGTACACTGCATGAAAACATTTGCCCCCTTGATTGTTTGCCGTGGAAACCACTTTGATTGAATGATAAGGCGGTATATAAATACCATTAAATAAATAAATTAATTAAAATATTACGATGACATACAGTTGGAATATTTCCAATTCTCCAGGACCAAGCAGGAAGTCAGTCCTCACATATGGGTGATGTCGGCGCCGACGGAGCCCTCGTGTGGAGCATTTCCCCAGCTTTCAAGGAAAGCCTTTGGGAATGCAGCGTGCTTGCGCGGTCCCCTTCCCGCCCAAGGGTGCCATCTTGCTCAGTCTTTCTTTTTCCGCGGAGCCCAACGGACGTGAGTTTGTGTCACTTGGGAAAAGTAGATTTTTTTTCTGTGATTTTCGCTTTTTCTTCTCTGGTTTGATGCCGGTTCCCCTTCCCGCCTGGGCTCGGTACACTGATATCGAGTCCAGAATTTTCTTTTTTCGTTTTTTGTCCTTTGTGACTAGCGGTCACGCCTTTTTTGTTATTTTCACTGGCAACCCGGTATTTTGACCTTGCAGTGGCCCTTTTTCCCCTGATGGCTGCCAGCGGGCTCAAAAAATGTGATCAGTGCAAGAAACTTATGTCTCTCACCGGCACACATGACTGCTGCCTCCGATGCCTCGGGCCCGACCATGACCCGCTGGTCTGTGGCCTGTGCGGCAAAATGTCGTAGAAGGCACTTTGGAGCCGTCAGCATCAACATGAAAGAATTTTTTCAGAGTCTGCGTCCCAGACTGGTCCCAGACTTCATCAGAGGCCTCGACATCTCAGGAGTCTGACTCTGAGCACCGTCGGGGTTCCTCTGAGAGGGGGTATCCCACCCGGTAGCACAAAAGGAAGAAGAATCTCATGAGGGTGGCATCGGTGGAGGCCCCTGGGTCCTCAAGGGCCAGGTCACGTAGCCCTGACCACCGCCCCGGGCTCTCGGAGTCGGAGAGGCCGTCCAAACTACTTCACATGGAGCCGGAGTCCCCGAGTCTCGTAAGTTCTGTTGTCCTCGTGGATTCTCCTCTGGGAGAACTGACGTCAGGCCTGATGCCGTCGGGGCTTGAGTCGGGGGCTGCTGAGTCTCCTGAGCTTGGACTCAGGCTGACGGCCTTCGAGATCAGCTTGCCTGCCTTCATGGAACAGCAGCGGGTGCTGATCGCCGGTCTGACTGGTGCATCTGCCTCAACCACTGGGACCTCGACGTTTAAGTCGACCCCGGAGACCGAGCCGATCTTCGAGTCCATCAAGTCTCGAGTCAATCCTCGGTCAAGGTCCCCCCTCCACCTCCCGTGCAGGGCCGAGGTCATCGACGCTGGTGCCCTTGGTGTCGGGGCAGGTGGCACTGAGGCCCACACGGCCAGAGCCGCTCAACTCCTCCTCAGAGTAGTCGGCGTGGGAGACGGAGGACGAGGAGTCTCCTGACACCTTCCGAACCCAGTGTGTCCCTTCGGACACCCCGGAGTCCAAGCCTCGGAGAAGGTCCCGCCCGGAGGATACCCGTTTCTTGGACTTCGTGAGGGACATGGCCAAGGCTTTGGCAATCTCTAGGAACAAGCAGGAATGAGTCTTCACATATGGGTACGTCGGTACCGACGGAGTCTGCGCGGGAACGCTTCCGAGCGTCCAATCAGAAAGCTTTTGGAAGCATCCCAACATGCCTGCATGCTGCCTTCCTGCCTTCCCAACTGCCTCTCCTCAGTTTTCATTTTTCCGCGGAGCCGGCAGGACGTCCTCCTGTCACCGCAGAAAATTCTTCTTTTATTTTTTAGTTTTCTTGTGGTCGCGGCTGCCTTCCCCGACACCACTGGTACCGCCGGTGTTTCTTTTTTTCTTTTCTTGTAAAATTTTCCTTTTTAAGGAATATATTTTTTCTTCCTTAGTGTCTCACGGTTCTCAGGCCTTCTAGGCCTCTCCATTTTCCTTCATGGAACCGCCAGCCACTTTCCCCAAGAAATGTTCAAACTGTGGCGGTACCACTTTATTTTTAGACACTCACAATTGGTGTCTAACCTGCTTGGGTCCTGATTATTTTCCTCTGGAGCCCTCGGGCAATAGTTTTGTGAGAAGAAGTTTTCAACATCGAGTTCCCCTCGACACGTGGTCCCTCTCCAACTTCAGGGCACCGACCATATCTTCTTCTACACAGGATCAGGTAACCCAAAAACAGTCTGTTAAGACTAGCCAGTTCTCGAGCGGCAGTTCTCGTGCACAGCATAGAGATGCCTATGGCCTTGTCCTCGAGAATCCACTGGTTTCAAAACCCCGGTGGGAGTCTTCGGCCTCCAAAATCTGTGTGGGGTTTCAGGTTGTTCCTGAGGTTCACCCCTGAGCCGTGCCCGGTGGTGGCATCCGCTTCGAGCGGTACCGGTACCCCGGCATCGGCATTGGTGTTGGATGAAACATTCCTCACCAAGGATCGTCGTCTGGCATCCTCAGTACCTGCGGGGCCGGTGGATATGCTCCAGATCGACCTTCCAGTATTGGTACCAGCACCAATACTAGTACTGACGTTGGTATCCTCCAGACGTGCATCGATAGACTCGCTTCCTTCGATGCCGAGTCTGGAATCGATCTCCAGTCTGGAGGACTGGGTACCGACTCATCTTGGTACCGACTCCCGTCGGTACCGAAGGCTCGGTTCTGATAATTCGGCTCCGCAACTCTCGGTTCCTCCGATACCATTAGAGTTGCCACCGGCTGGCCTTCTTCCACCGGTATCAGATACGGTACCGAAGCCGGTACCGATATCCACAGTACCATTGCTGTCGGTACCTTCCATGCTTCTCTCCTCAGGCTCGCTTCCCTCGATGCCGAGTTTGGAATTGATCCCTAGCATGGACGATCTGTTACCGACTGTCTGTGGTTCTGACTTGCAGTACCAGAGACCACCATCTAAGGATCCTAGATCCCTCGGCGCCAACGCTAGTTCTTCATCAAATCTAGCCTATCCAAGAGAAGTTCCTTGTGGGGATCCTTCTTTCCAGACTTTCCTCCTGGATATGGCAAAATCACTTGCCATTCCTATTTCTGGACAAGATCCTACACAGGGGGATACAGAATACCTCTCTGTTCCTAGCAAAGCAAAGGAGAATATAATGCTTCCTTTGCATCATTCTTTGCAGGATCTCCTTCTCCGAATGTGGGAAGCTCCTTTACCCCCACCTTCCAGAGCAACTGATCTCCTATATCAGGTGCCCCCCTCTCCAGGGTTTCAAAAGACTCAACTTCCTCATCATTCCATTGTGGTAGAATCAGCTATGAGGCGAGTGAAGAGTAATAAAAAGCACTCTTCTTGTCCGCCAGGTCGTGAGTCTAAGAATCTAGATGCCTTTGGACGTCAAACCTTCCAGACATCCATGCTTTCAGCAAGAATTCTCTCATATATTTTTTATATGGGTCTATCTCTTGAGGAGGTCACAAAGCAATTACATCTTTTGACTGCTTTTCTTCAAGAGCCCAAGAGTAAAGACTATTCCACACTGGTGAGTCATACTCAAAATATCTCTAGGTTTCTTCCTCGTGCTACCCTAGACTCTTTTGAGTCTGTTAGCAGGACTTCTGCTATGGCTATAGGGGCACGACGTAGAGCCTGGCTTCAAGCTTCAGACTTGGACAAATGGGCACAAGAAAGACTGGGAAATACTCCTTGCACTGGAGAAAATCTCTTCAACAAGGAGTCTTTACTCCAGGTTACTCAGTTAGCCACTGACTTTCCCTTTTCCAGAGGCTGTTCTACACCTTCTTCTTTCCCAGTAGGTAGGAAATGTCCTACCAAACTTTCTTCCCCTAGGGGGAGAAGGTTTTACCCATCATCTGCCCATCATACAGATGTTCCCAAGCAGGGGAAACATCGCCCTGATCTGAAGAATCCACAACATCAACAGGGTCAACAAACCCAGCAGTCGCAGGGTTTCAAATAGTCCATTGTCCCTCTTGGTTGGTGGTTAGGGTGTCAGTCTGCCTCTTTCACTGGCAGTATCTGCACTAAATTTATCCTAATCTACCTAGATATCTCTTCATGAGACATCTTTTTTCTAAGAGTCTTATGATGATCATGCCCATACTTCACCAAATTGGTGAAGGGGATGGAAGGCTACTCCTATGAAGAGAGGCTAAAAAGGTTAGGGCTCTTTAACCTGGAAAAGAGACGGCTGAGGGGAGATATGATAGAGGTCTATAAATTAATGAACAGAGTGGAACGGGTAAACGTAGATCAATTGTTTACCTTATCAGAATATAGAAAGACTAGGGGACATGTAATGAAGCTACAGGGTAAACTATTTAAGACAAATAAGAGAAAATATTTTTTCACTCAATGTGTAATCAAACTCTGGAATCTGTTACCGGAGGATGTAGTAAGGGCTGTTAGTATAGCTGGGTTTAAAAAAGGTTTGGACAAGTTCCTGGAGGAAAGGTCCATAAACCACTATTAAAAAGGGACCCAGGATATCAATGCTTGACCCAGTACAAACATTGTGGAACCTGTGTCTTTTGGGGATATTGCTAGGTACGTATGACCTAGATTGGCCACTGTTGGAAACAGGATACTGGGCTTGATGGACCTCGGTCTGACCCAGTATGGCATGTCTTATGTTCTTATGTTCACAGTTTCCTCTTCCTCTTGAAGGAAAGAGAGGTAACAACTATCAAGGGACAGTTGTTTCCCTATACTGGCATGTATCATCTCACCTGTCAGAGACTTCCTCCATAGTCGATCTCTTGCAACTCTGTCTTACCTCCCTCTTCTACAACATCTGGTTGTAAGAGTGGTTCTTTTACACCGGTAAGCTCCTATAGTCCTCTACCTGTTCTACTGGTGGATTCTCCCTTCTGGAGTTCTTTTTCCCCCTTGTTACCTTAGGGCAGCTCATCAGACAATAGGAAGTCCTATCAGGACTGTTTCTTTTTCCCATTCTAAAGAAGGGAAAAGGGAAAAGAAAATTCTTCTATGCTGCCCTGGTAGTTGCTGCAAATACAGCAATTCCTAGTGGTTAGGCCACTGGTTGTGTTCCCTACGCATCCAGGGCTTCCCCTCCACTAGCAATCCTCCTAGCCACAGTGCTAAGTCCCAAACAGGTTATTAACCTTGTTTGGGAAACCCCATTATCACAGTCTGGTTGGTTAACTTCTGTTCTTTGCCTTGGCAGAATAGCTGGTCACCTACTGGCTTTCCACTGCCAGTTTTTCTTCTGCCAACCTGCAGCATGCTCTCTGCATCTCTACAGAGTAGCTTTGCACTATGGGCCCTTACTAGAGAGCATTAGTATCTTGCCTAGCAGATAACCCTAGATGGTTGGGGGGGGGGGTTCCCCCAGTCATGTCTGGCACCCGGGTATTCCCTGCCTTTTCCATCTTATCCTAAATCTCTTTTGAGGCATAAGCCTCAGACCTTTCATTACGTGAAAGCCTAAAGGAGGGCCAATTCCCTGGCTTGGCCCATATCTCCTTGAGTCTTCTCGTCAGATACCTTTCTCCAATGGCAGCTAGAGGACGCCTAATACCCATCTTGCCCTCATAGGCGGATCACTAGGGTATCTTCCTCCAGAGGCCTCCTCTATTCAATCTCCATACTGCAATTCTGGAGATATCTGGACTTCCTGTCTACAGACTGATGTTATCCTCTGCCATTTTCACGTAGGCCATCCTGGTTATTCAAGAGCTCAAATTCTGCAAAGAATTCAGCCTTCCACTTGTCAGGGAGGTCTTTCCTCTGACTCTGCCAGTCATAACCAGGAAAAGAGGATTCTCTATTTACCTATTCAAGCAGGTATCCACCTTCTTGCTGTCAGATGAATCTTCCTCTCTCCCTCTATACCTAGAGGGGATGAGGTTCTATGGACATCTCTCCATCCATATGTCTGGAGACATGTGTCTATATGCCTACCTATTTCGTCTAGGTATATTTAGATATATATATATATATATATATATATATATATATATATATATACTTATCTATATCTATCTGAGTGTCTTCTGCCCATACATATCTCTTTATAGATATATGCATATATACCATATATATATATATATATATTTATATTTATAAATATGAGATATATTTTCAGATAGATCTGTATCCATCTACTTATCTATCTGTCTGTTACGTTCAGATATCCTTACATTCCTATCTGATCCTGACAGATGGGCACCACCCCTATCAATGCTGTGCCTGCATACTTAGGGAGCTACACCTATAACCACTCCCTGTGGTAATTAACAATTTTTTCCTCACCATAACCTTTTCAGGTTAGGTACTCCTGAAGCTCTCAATGTACCCTTTTTTCTTTCCTAATTGACCCCATTTAGGAAAGACATTGTGCAGCTTGCAGTTGCTCTAAAGCTTACTGCTCCTGAGTCTGTCCTTACTTTCTTATCAGATACAAGGGTCTCCACACCCTTTCTTCCCTACATGGACTGATTCCAACCCCAGTCCAGTTGGGTCAGACTCATTTTTTCTCTTGGTCCTACATTTGTACTATTTTTGGACCACAACAGCTTAAGCTTTCTTTAATAGTACCTTCTGCGTCTCCGCTGAAGCTCTACCTCTTATACTACCCCAGTTTTTCCCCTGGGGCTATTTCTCACCCTGAAGGGTTCTGACCTCCACTTGCTTTTATTCTACTTTATCACCTCTACTTCTCAGTGAGGTACCCCTTGAGCACATTCACTGGCTCTTCCATCAGATCCAGATGTAGCTCAGTGCACTTGTGCAATACCAACAAGGGAGGTCCAGATCACAATATTTCATTACTAAATGCCCTTGCTACAGGGTCTTCCCCTCTTGAAGCCCTGTTCTAGCCAGCTGTTCCACAGCTCCTTTTCTGTATTCAACTCCTACCCTCCATCCCCAGACTGCCTGAGGTCCTCAGGAATAGCATGGCTCGTTCTAGACTTGCAACATGCTAGGACTCCCTCAGGGCATCTGAGCTTGGGAGTCCCCATATGTGAAGACTCATTCCTGCTTGTTCCTGGAGATAGCACAGTTACTTACCTGTAACAGGTGATCTCTGGGAACAGCAGGAATAAGTCTTCACAACCCACCCACCTCCCCTAGGAGTTGCATTTCTCTATCTCTATCTTTCCCTTCCTTGCTCTCTCTCTCTCTTTGTCTCAGCTTTAAAACTTAACTGAGGAGAGGCAGTTGGGAAGGCGGGAAGGCAGCATGCGGACGTGTTGGGATGCTTCCAAAAGCTTTCTGATTGGACGCTGGGAAGCGTTCCCGTGCAGACTCCGTCGGTACCGACGTACCCATATGTGAAGACTTATTCCTGCTGTTCCCAGAGATCACCTGTTACAGGTAACTGTGCTTTCCCTGCGGATGCCGAGGAGGAGCCTCAAGCTGAGGAGCTCGATGCCCTCCAGTATGATTTTCCTCCGAAGGAAGCCTTTACTGTACCGGTTCCTCTGATGCTGGAACGGCTGTTCTTCCGTATGTGGGAGGCACTGGCCTCGGCACCGGTTCTTAGCAAATGGGTCGATTCCATTTATCGAGTCCGTAAGAGCTCTGGGTTCCAAAAGGCGCAGCTTCCGCACAATTTCATGGTTATGGAATTGGCCATGCACCGCCTGAAGAGTCAGAAGATGCACTCCTCAGTGCCCCCCGGCCGGGAGGCCTAGAACCTGGATGCCCTCGGTAGAAAGTGCTTCCAGGGCTCTATGCTATCTTGCCATGTCCAGACTTAGCTGCTGTACATGGGCATTTACTTGAGGGACCTGGCAAAGGAAATTGACAGGTTCTCAGCTGGCCTCTCCAAGGAACCTTTGCAGAGGTTCACAGCCTTGTCGACAGGGATTCGAGAGTGCTCAAAGTTTATCTCTCGAGCAGCCTATAATGGCTTCGAGGCTTCAGCCCGGGTAAACTACAACGTCTTGTCCAGTCTGTTCACATAGTTCATTGCTTCATTTCAGTCATAACCATAACCAACTTAGAAATACTGGGTCATCTCAAAATGAAGACTCAGTGGAACTTAATTTCTGTAGAATCAAACATTT
Source organism: Ichthyophis bannanicus (assembly GCA_033557465.1). Classification (NCBI taxonomy): domain Eukaryota; kingdom Metazoa; phylum Chordata; class Amphibia; order Gymnophiona; family Ichthyophiidae; genus Ichthyophis; species Ichthyophis bannanicus. The sequence continues at coordinate 343,255,970 of CM066032.1, forward strand.
CAGTACTTTTCTTCCAAGATATTACCTTCTGCTCATCTACAAGCCATACTCCAGTGGTAGACTACAGAGAAGTCATCAGAAGAGGTTGGTTTCTATGTCCTAGAAGCATCTTGTATTCACTACATATACATCCTACATTGAATGGGGAGCTCTCCTTGGCATTTGATACACACAAGACATTTGATCATTCATTCAACAGCTTCTCCACATTAATATTTCTGGAACTGAGCAATATTTTACTGAGTCTTTGCTCATCTTCCACACAGTCAGTCAATGCTGATCCCAACCGATAATCAGGTGACAATATTTTATGTCAATAAGCAAGGAAGAAAAGGATCACTTCAATTGTATTGTGAGGTAGCACATATATGGGACTCCGTGATCCTGTTTCAATTCTCTATCCAAGCCACCTACATCACCAGGAAGCAAAACCTTTTAGCAGACTTAGTAGAATCCTTCAGCCTCACAGGTGGTTGCTAGTTCCACAAGTTTTCCAAACCATTTTCCAACATTTTCCAAACAGTGAAAATGCCAAGCCCCCTCTGCTCACAAACGTTGACCCTGCTCTACCTGTGCCCTAGCTACTATGCAGGATGCATTGTCAATAGAAGAGGTTGGGCTCTTCTTCTATGCATATCCTCCAGCATGCCTAATAGAAAAAAAATTCTTCAGAAGTTACAAAGAAGGCCACCTGCAATGCTTCTCACTGGCCTCAACAAAACTGGCCTTGCCTATATTGGCCTTGCCTATATTGTTTCAATCTTTGCTCAGACTCCAAGTGTTCCCAGTCGTACTAATGCAAAATCAGGGCACACACTTTCATCTCAGTTTCAGCTCTCTAGCACTTGTGGCCTGGAAGTTCAACAGTAACTAATTTCATCTTTAGGGCTCCACATACAATTTAAGAAAGACTGGTGGCAGCAAGGAAACTTTCTACAATGAAATGTCTTCAAATGGAAAGAATTTTCCATCTGGTGTGCTGATCCAAGGCCAAGCTCCTTTTACTTGCCTACTGGATGTTATTTAGTTATACCTATAGCACTTTTTTCAGCAGAGTTTCAAGATGTCTTCTGTCTAAGTGCATCTTGGTGCCCTATCGGCTGTTTATATTTTCATAGTATAACCTTCAGCTTCTTACTGTCTGGCTGTCTCCAAATTTATAAATGTTCTTCTTCATATCAGACCTGACATCAAAAGTCATTTAGCCTCATGGGAATGTAACCTTGTTCTTTCTTTTCTGAGAGAACAGCCTTTTGAGTCAATGTAATCATCATCGCTAAAGGATTTTATATGGAAAGTACTTTAAGCTAGTAGCAGTTAATTTGGCCAGAAGGATCAGTAACCTTCAAATCCTCATTACTTATTACCTATGGGCTAGTCTTATGGACACCTCCTACTACTACTACTATTTAGCACTTATATAGCGCCGAGCACGCAGCGCTGTACAGCTCCTAAATTTCTATCAAAGATAGTCATGTTTTCTAGATCAATAAAGAGAGAGTTCTGTTTACATTTTACTCAAAGCCTCATAATCATGCATGCGAGAAAGTTCTCTGTACCCTGAAATATAAATAAGATCTCCAGGAACAAGCAGGAATGTAGTCTTCACATATGGGTATCGTCGGTACCGATGGAGCCTGCGTGGGAACGCTCCCCAGCATCCAATAGGAACGCTTTTGGGAGCATCCCTCAGCACATGTCCTTCTTCAGTTCTTCGTTTTCCGCGGAGCCGACAGGACACATACCCTGTCACCGCAGAAAATCTCTTCTTTAATCTTGTTTTCTTATGGTCGTGTTTGCCTCCGCACGACGCCTACCGGTACCGCCGGTTCTTTTCTTTTCTTCTTTTTAAAAAAAAAAATTCTGAATTGTTTCTCTTCAGAAACCTTTCTTTTTTGGTGCTAGGTGCCATTTTGGTCATTAGGCCCCATTTTTCCTTAAAGATGGAAAAAACAGCTAGTGGTTTTAAAAAATGCACTAAGTGTGGCGGTACCATTTCCGTCACCGACACCCATGACTGGTGTCTTAAATGTTTAGGCCCTGACCATTCTCCATCTGAGTGTCTCTCTTGTATGGGGATGACTAAAAGAGGAAGACAGAACTAGGCTGCAAAGCTCTGTACCCTCTTTTCTTCGGATGCCAGGTCCATTGCATCAACGTCTTCAAGCCTCTTCTTCCTCCCATGGATCTCAGGTAACTAAACATAAAAGCCGGTCCTCAAAGGGTAGCTCTCCTGCAAAGCATCGAGAGGCCATTGGTATTGCCCTTGAGGGAACCACACCGGCAAAACAGCCCCGGCGGGAGGCTTCGGCCTCCAAAGCATCAACGGGGTTCCAGGATGTTCTCGAGACCTCGGCCTCGACAGAACTACTGGTGCCATGCTCAGGGGTCCTGGCCGTATTCACCGGTACCGATACCCAGGCATCGGCAGTGTCGATAGACCAGAGATTCCTCGCTATCGAGCGCAGTATTGCAGCTCTCCTTACAGCTGCGGTACCGTTGACACCGATGGTTCAACGGGCACTGGCACCGGTACCAATACCGGTACCAGCACCGACAGTAAAAGCCCCAGTGGGAATTCTTCCCATGCCGTCTTTGGCCGGCATTGAAAGATCAGTACCGGATAAACTCGGTACCGACTTCGATCGATACCGGGACAGTGCCTTGCATGAACATCGTGATCGGAGATACTTCGAATCCTCCGATTCCAATGACTGTGATAATTCTGCCGGTACCAGAGTGTTTCTCCCAGAAGACTCTTCTTCTCCCCAACACAGAATGTCGCCTCCGGAGGACATGTCTTTTCAGGATTTTATTTGTGATGTTGCCAAAGGCCTTTCAATCACGGTAGCTCCTGAAAAGGAACCTAGAGCAAAGGAATTGGAAATTCCCCAATATCCTAAGGCTCCAAAGGAGGCAGCCACTCTGCCCATTCATGAAATTCTTCATGATTTGATGCTCAGAATGTGGGAGACACCTTTGACCACCTCTCCTCATTCTAGGAGACTTGATACCATGTATCAAGTTCTACCATGTCCTGGATTTCAAAAGACTCAGCTGCCACACCATTCAGTGGTAGTTGAGTCAGCCATGCGTAGGATGAAAAGTGCAAAGAGACATGCATCCAATCTTCCAGGTCGTGAATGCAGGACTCTTGATGCTTTTGGGCATCATACTTTTCAGGCTTCCATGCTTTCAGCTAGGATCAGATCATATATTTTATATATGGGAATGTTCCTCAAAGAGGTCACAGATTTGGAGCTTATGAGCCCACTTCTCCCAGATGACAGACGACAAGACTTCCTTACTCTTGTCAGGCATGCTCAAGACGTCTCCAGGTTTGTAAATCATGCAGCCTTTGACTACTTTGAATGCATCAGCAGAACCTATGCTATTGCCATTGGTGCATGACGGATTGCCTGGTTTCAGGCATCAGACTTGGAGATTTGGGTACAGGATAAATTAGGCAACGTCCCTTGCACAGGAGAAAACCTCTTTGGCAAGAATTGGCAGGAAAAGGCTAATGAGATAGATGCTGACAATATCACCTTAGATAGACTGTCAAAATCTACAGCCACTCCAGCCAAAAAGAAACCCTATAAAAAAACCCTCTTTCAGCAAAAAGAGGAAGTTTTATCCATCCTATACCCAGCAAAGCCAAGCTCACAGTCAAGTTGCCCAAAGGGGACAACAACAGCAATTCAAACAGCAGAAGAAGCCAAAAGGCCCGAGAGCTCAACCAGCTCCGCAGGTTCAACCCCCTCAAGGGCTTTGACTCCTTCCTAGAGACCTTAGCCTTCCTGCCTCTGAGGGGTCCAGAACCCCTAAATATTCCAGGCAAGCTGTGTCATTTTGCCAACAGATGGCACCAAATAACACTAGAAAATTGGACTCTGTCCATTGTAGGAGAGGGGTACAAGCTTCATTTTCACAGCATGCCCCCTCCTACAATCCTAAGGCAGTTCAATTCCCAGGCCTCTGCAGACAATCTGCTGGATCACGAGGTCTCAACACTTCTTGCCCAAGAGGCAATAGATGAAGTACCCATTCTCCAACGGGGTACAGGGTTCTACTCCCCCTATTTTCTTATTCCAAAGAAAATAGGGGGACACAGACCCATTCTAGACCTCAGAGAATTGAACAAATACCTGTTCTGAGAGAAGTTCAAAATGATTTCTCTAGGATCTCTTCTGCCATACCTTCAAAGTCAGGATTGGCTTTGCTCTCTAGACTTAAAGGATGCATATACTCACATTCTGATCCATCCAGATCACAGGAAATTCTTACGATTCCTTTTCAAGGGAAAACACTTCCAATACAGGGTTCTTCCCTTTGGTCTGGCTTCGGCACCAAGAGTATTCACGAAATGCATGGCAGTAGTAGCTGCATTCCTGCGAACCCTAGGGATATTCGTCTTCCCTTACTTGGACGACTGGCTCATTTGAGCCCCCACGGTTGCAGAAGCCAGCTCTGCACTGTCTCACACAATGCGAATACTCCAATACTTGGGATTGGTAATAAACTTCCCAAAATCCCAACTTGTTCCTTCCCAGTCTCTGGAGTTCATAGGAGCCTGTTTAGATACCAGACAGTCAAGGGCTTTCCTTCCACAGGCCCGGTGTCTTCGCATAGTGCAACTAGCTTCTCAAGCAGCGGGAAAATCCTCCCTAACTGCTCGAGAACTGCTACAGTTACTGGGACACATGGCATCCACAGTTCATGTAGTTCCCTATGCTCGCCTCCACATGCGAGCAGCCCAGTGGACCCTATCCACACAGTGGACACAGGCCACAGGACGTCTGTCAGACAAGATATCAAACTCTCATCGACTGATCTTGTCTCTCCAATGGTGGCAATTACTGGACAATCTTATAGTGGGGTCTTCTTTCCAACAACCCCTATTCCAGGCCACCCTAACAACAGATGCATCACAGGTGGATTGGGGAGCACACCTGCATCATCTCTCTACCCAGGGCATCTGGACTCCACAGGAGGCTTGTCTTCACATAAACCTCCTAGAATTAAGAGCAATCTATCTAGTTCTTCGAGTATTCCATGCCCAGCTCAGCTACAAGACAGTCCTAGTCCAAATGGACAATCAAGTAGTCATGTTCTATGTGAACAAGCAGGGCAGAACAGGCTCTCTGTCGTTATGTAACAAAGCTTTACGACTATGGGCCCTCACCAGAGAGCATCAAATTCACCTTCTCGTGGTATATCTTCCAGGCATTCAAAATCTTTGGGCAGACAAACTCAGCCGAGTACTACTGCCTCACGAATGGTCTCTCCACCTAGACCAGGTGACAAAGATATTTCACATCTGGGAGACTCCAGACAGCTTTGCAAGTCCACTGAATGCCAAACTTCCCCGGTTCTGTTCCAGGATTCTGGCTCACAATTGCCAGGCAATTCCTCCTTCACTGGGGTCAGGACTTCCTCTAAGCCTTCCCACCCATTCCCCTCATCCCCAAAACACTCTTCAAGCTTCAGAGAGACAGAGGTCATATGATCCTCATAGCGCCACAGTGGCCATGCCTAACGTGGTATCCACTGCTTCTACATCTCTCTCAAGTTGCACCTCTGGAGTTAGGGTGTGCTCCAGATCTCCCTTCCCAAGAGAGCGGGAAGCTATGGCACCCGAATCCCCAGTCCCTGCATCTCACAGCCTGGTTGCTGAGAGCTTAAATCTTCAGGATCTCAACCTCTCCCAACAGGTAAAGGATATCCTTCAGGCTTCTAGAAAACCTTCCACAAGACGATCTTATGCCTTCAAGTGGAAACGTTTCACTATATGGTGTTTCCAGAAGGGGTTAAACCCCCTGGTGATACCTTTGGAATCGATACTAGAGTATCTACTTCATTTATCAAATTCTGGTCTAAAGACCAATTCAGTAAGAGTCCATCTTAGCGTAATTACAGCTTCCTATAAGCCTCTAAATGGACAACCAATTTCCTCTCATCCTCTCATATCCAGATTTATGAGAGGCCTTCTATTAACAAAACCTCCCATCAGACCACCACCGGTGGCATGGGATTTAAATCTAGTTCTTGGGCAGCTCATGAAACCGCCTTTTGAACCTTTAGCCACTACTACCCTGAAGCTTCTGTCCTGGAAGGTCATCTTCCTAATTGCAATCACCTCTGCACGTCGCATTAGTGAATTGCAAGCGTTAGTGGCTGATCCTCCTTACACTAGGTTTCACCATGATAAGGTTGTCCTCAGAACTCATCCACACTTTATGCCAAAGGTGGTTTCGCCTTTTCATTTAAATCAATCGATTTATCTTCCTGTATTCTTTCCGAGGCCTCATACCTCTAATGCAGAGAAGAACCTTCACACTTTGGACTCTAAAAGAGCCTTAGCTTTTTACCTACAAAGAACATAGCAACATAGAAAGTCTTCTCAACTTTTTATTGCTTTTGATTCTTTTTCCATTGAACTTCTTATGTAAATAGTTCACCTTTGTTCTCCAAGTTTCTTTATATAGTTGATACTTGTTCTCCAAATCCCACTCCCTGTTCAATGTAATGACCAGACATATGCATTTTGTCGGATGTTTTTTGTTACATGTAAACCGCGCTGATTGCAAATAGTGCGGTATATAAGAATTGTCAAATAAATAAATAATCATTTGGGACTTCCAGTCTCCAAGAGAACTTTATCCAAATGGATTGCACAATGCATATCCTTTGCTTATGAAAGTAAGAGTCTTCCTCTTCAAGGCCATGTCACAGCTCATTATGTGAGAACCATGTCAGCCTCTATGGCTAACCTTCACTCTGTGTCTATTGATGACATTTGTCAAGCAGCCACCTGGGCTTCGGTACACACCTTTACAGCCCACTACTGCCTAGATAAAGCCTCCCGTCGGGATGCCTTCTTTGGCCAGGCTGTTCTTCAAAATCTCTTTCAGACTTAATACAACTCCTACCCACCAACCCTGGTAGGATGCCAGAGATCCATGGGAGGAAGCATGGCCCACCTCACTATAGATGGCAGCTTCCTGGGGTCATCTCCTTGGCATCTTCAACTAGGGAGTCCCCATATGTGAAGACTACATTCCTGCTTGTTCCTGGAGATAGCGTAGTTACTCACCTATAACAGGTGATCTCCGGGAACAGCAGGAATTTAGTCTTCACAACCCACCCACCTCCCCTAGGAGTTGTCTCTCTATCTCTCTGTCTCTTTCCTCTCTCCCTCTTTCCTTTCACTCAGCTACAAACTTAACTGATCGACTAATCGACTAATCGAGCAAGGAGATCGACTGCCTCCAACTCTCTTGTACTACCTAAGGCAATCACGAAATGCTCTCAAGTCACTAGATCCAGAGCCTTCTCTTACTTTGCACCATCATGTTGGAACGCCCTACCATCAGGCATCAGAACCATCAGTGACCTCTCCCAGTTCAGGAAGGCACTGAAGCATCACCTGTTCTTGCAGCACTACGATGTTTCAGACACCCTCCCATACCAACCCACCTCTACACCCCAGGCCAACACATTAAACCCATGCACTCCATAGTCTTAATCCGTAGAACTGCAATCTCACCTTGCACCTCCTCTCATCAAGAAATTACCTAGATTCATTTAAGCTCTACATATAGCTGCATTTAGTTGCTTTGTACATAGTTGCTTTGTACATAGTTCTCATGTTCTCTGTTCTCTGTTTTCACTGTTCATGAAACCTGTTTAATGTATACCCAGTTTATTGTCCTGTTCATTGTAAGCACAGATCAATTTTTGAGACATGTAGTTTTATGTTCATTGTAAACCGCACTGATGTCAAATAGCGCGGTATAAAAGAAACTGTAAAAAAGAAACTGTAAATAAACTGAAGAGGGACAGTTGGAAAGGCGGGAAGGCAGCGCGCATGTGTTGAGGGATGCTCCCAAAAGTGTTCCTATTGGACGCTGGGGAGCGTTCCCGTGCAGGCTCTGTTGGTACCAACGATGCCCATATGTGAAGACTAAATTCCTGCTGTTCCTGAAGATCACCTGTTACAGGTGAGTAACTACGCTTTCTTGCCTTGTATCTGAAAAGAGCAGAGTCTGTTTATAAATCTATGCACCTCTTTGTCTCCTTTGACTGTAATAGATTTGGTATATTGGTGCAAAACATACCCTAGCTAATCAGCTAGCACTCTGTATACAGATCTGTTATGATTGAACTGGTTTTCTCCTGTCCAGTACAGTCAAACCTACCAAATAAAAGCCACTGTGGAAATAGTAGCTCTCTTGAAATCGGCATCTCTGTAGAGCATCTTCAAAGTACTACCTGGTCCTCGCTACATACTTCACACTTCTGTCTGGGCTAGTTCTTAATCAGGGATAGTGATTTTGGTCAAGCAGTACCAAACAATATGTTTATATGACCTTTTCAATTCTTCCTACACCCCATGGAAATATGCACCAAAATTTTCAAAATTATGCAAACCTATTTCACCAGTATAGATTAAATAATGGTATAGAAGTTGCATACATATAGATGCTGGTACTTTTGTCACAATTATGAGAATATATTCCTGGAATCAGATGCCTCAGGTCACTTACTGACAGTGTGACTGCATGTGTTGAGTGACTTAGTGCAGTGTACTTGGTGGAGAAATGGGTTCAGTGTGTTTGATAGTGCAACTATGTGGATAATGAATGACTAATTGCAGTTGTTCGAGACATGCCCTGAATGACTGCTAGGTGCAGTATGTTTGAATGCATTGGGTATATTTGTGAGAGTATGCAACTGGGCTCAGCATGTCTGAGTGGGTGGGGGGTTATTGTAGGGGACTATGTGTTCATCCATGGATGAGTGGGAATGGTGGATGTATGAGTGGAAGGAAGGTTGCAGTTGGAGGCTTTTTTGGATAGGGGGTAGTTTGGGTCTAACTGTGTGCATGGTATAAGGATTGAATGGATGGGTAGGACAAGAGTGTGGATCTGGTTGCATGTGATTTGATTTCTTTTTTTCCGGGAACAAGCAGGAAGTCAGTCCTCACATATGGGTGATGTCGACATTGACATTGAGTCCTTGCAGAAGCATCCCCCCAGCTTTCAAAGAAAGCCTTTGGGAGATGCCACCATGCATGTGTAGTCCCCTTCTCGCCCAATGGTGCCATCTTGCTCAGTCTCCTATTTTCCGCTGAGCCCTTCAGACATTGTCTGGCTTGTACCCGGAAAAGATAGATTTTTCCTCTCTCCGAGTTTCAAACTCGCCACCGGTATTGCACCGGTACTCTTCCCGCCTACCGACCTTGGTGCCTCGGCATTGGGTTTGCTTTATTTTTTTTGTAGTCTTTCGTTATTTTCTTTTTCTGGCATCTTCATGCCTTTTTTCTCCTGCTGGCAGCTCGGAGAGTCTTCGACCTCACAGGGGTACTTTTCTACCCCCATGGCTACCAGTGGCTTTAAGAAATGTGTTCAGTGCTCTAAAATCATGTCTTTGACTGACACACACGATTGCTGCCTTCACTGCCTCGGGCCAGATCACGACCATCAGCCTGTAGCCTCTGCAAGAGGATGTCCAGCAAGGCCCTCAAAAGCCGCCAGCAGCAACTTTTCCCTGAGTCCCCGATGCCACCGAAGGCCAGCGCCTCACCTGGGCCCTGACATCTCGGGAGGAAACTGAGCCTTGTCATGGGTCCTCAGAAAGGAGGTCTCCCTTGAGGGAACCCAGGAAGAAGAAGAAACCCTCGAAGGTGACGTCCTTGGATGGTTCTGACTGGCCAGGGGCTCTTCAGGCCTGGTCCTGCAGTCTAAGACACTCGTCCAAGGAGAAGGAGTGGCCTGCAAAGGTCCCCCGGAATGATCCAACCGCGGACCGGCCTCAGCTGCAGAGCCTTCTAGTCTGGAGTCCAGGATGGCGGCCCTGGAGCACAGTTTGTCTGCCTTCATAGACCAGCAGCGGGCGCTGTTGTCCGGCACGACTGGTTCATCCGCTCCGACCACCGGGCCCTCAACATCCAAGACATCCCCGGAGGCCTAGCCGATCCTCGAGGTTCTTCAACCTTGAGTTGATCCTCGACCAAGGTCGTGCTCTGAGTGCCTCTCAACGGGACCGCAGTCATCCCCAGTAAGTTTACCGGGTGCTGGCCGCAGGGCATCGGGGACCCCGAGGCCCATGGAGCAGCCCTCCTATGAGTCCTCAATGGACTACAATGAGTCCCCTGATACCCATCACCATTGCAACGTCCCTTCTGACTCTCCCGTCTCAGAGTCTCGGCGGCGATTCCGCCCGAGGACCTGGAGACCAAGTTTATGACGAGGACCAGGCTCTCAAAAAAGACCGCTGCCCCTCTCCGACGGAAGGGCTCGAGTAAAAAGTCCTTTTACTCGAGGAAGGGAGCTGCTTACCGAAACTACCCACCTTATCAGGCCTCCCTAGCTCCCCAACAGGGTCAGCAGGCCAAGGGACATGGGCATGGCCCGCATAAACAGAAGGCTCCAAAACCCCAGGCACCTGCCCCAGTCCAACCAGGGGGGAGCTTTTGACTCCTTGAGCATAGCCTCTCTACCCCAAGGAGATCAGCAGCCCACAGGGGGATGTCTGGCCCTCTATGCCCAGAGGTGGATGTCCATCACCACCAATTCCTGGACACTGCAGGTGGTCAGGGAGGGTTACCTGCTCCACCTAACTCAGACACCTCCCCCTTAATTCTCGGGAGACCTCCTGAGGTCTCCCCTCCACCAGGATCTTCTTGAGGACAAAGCAGTGGAACCTGTGCCCCACCATCTCAAGGGCAGGGGGTTCTACTCCAGGTACTTCCTCATGCCAAAGAGGACAGGGGGCCTAAGGCCGATCCTCAACCTGCGCAACCTCAACAAATTCCTGGTGAGGGAGAAGTTCAAGATGGTCTCCCTTGGAACATTGCTGCCATACCTCCAGCAGGGAGACTGGCTATGCTCCTTAGACCTCAAGGATGCTTATACCCACATCCTTATCCACCCTAACCACAGGCAGTACCTGTGGTTCTTGGTGTGGGGCAGGCATTTTCAGTACAGGGTGCTCCCCTTTGGCCTAGCCTCTGACCCAAGAGTTTTCACAAAATGCCTGGCGGTCGTGGCTGCCTTTCTCCAGCTCCAGAGGGTCGTCATCTTTCCCTACCTGGACGACTGGGTCATAAAGGGAGGCATGGCCTTAGAGGTGCAGCAGGCCACCACATGCACCATCCGGCTGCTACAGCACTTGGGGTTTCTCATAAACTACCCCAAGTCTCACCTTCTTCTGACACAATGTCTGGAGTTCACTGGGGCAAAGATCGACACTCTCCAGTTGAAGGCCTTTCTTGTCCAGGGACCAAGCCAATAGTCTCGGAGCTCTAGCTCAGGACGTACAGTGCTATCCCCCGGTGCACACTCAACTTCTCCAATGCCTCCTCAGGCGCATTGCCTCCACAGTCCACTTCACCCCAGATGCTCGCCTCCACATGAGTGCGACACAGTGGTGTTTCTGGGACCAGTGGTCTCAGGCCACCGGCGGATTCCCTAGTCTGGTAGCAGTCTTCCCAGATTCTCAAAGCGGGCATGCCCTTTCAGGCCCCAGGTCCCAAGTCTCTCCAGGGTTCTCACCACGGGTGCCTCCCTATTTGGCTGGGGAGCCCACTGCGGGGATCTCTGCACTCAGGGTAACTGATCACCGGAAGAGAGCACCCAGCAGATCAATCTCCTGGAACTCCAGGCCATACACCTAGCCCTGAGGGTCTTCTGTCACCACCTGCATCACCAGCCGGTTCTGGTCCAGATGGACCACCAGATGGCGATGTTCTTTGTGAACAAGCAAGGGGGCACAGGGTCTCGTCAGGAGGCCCTAGCCCTCTTATTTATTTATTTATTTAGCTGTATTTATATTCCGCTTTTCACCGGGTCAAAGCGGTCAATTGGGGTATACATTTAACAACGAGGGGGATATGACACACATACGTTAATACTTACAGGGAACATGGGCAATGGAGGGTTAAGTGGCTTGCCCAAGACCACAAGGAGTGCCTATAGGACTAGAAATCCCAGTCCCTCCGGCCTGAGATTGCTGTCCCCAGGTGGGACTTGAACCCCCGGCCCTCCGGCCTGAAGTACCTTGTCCTAACCACTAGACCACTCCTCCCTCTGCTCATACGCAATCCAACAGGGTATCCTCCTGCAGGCAGTGTACCTGCCAGGTCAGGACAACCAGCTGGCTGACAGGCTCAGCAGAGTTCTCCAGCAGCACGAGTGGCAGCTGGACCCCAGGGTAGCCAGTCAGCTTTTCCCGCTCTGAGGAAAACCCCTGATGAACCTATTCGCCAGCCTGGACAACTTTCAGTTGCCCAGTTTCTGCTCCCAGCAGGCCCACCCCTCCAGGGTGGCAGCAGATGTGTTGTTGGTCTCATGGTCGGGAGGCCTCATGTACGCCTTCCCTCCTACCCCGCTGATCGCCAAGACCTTGTTCAGGACCCTCTGCGACAAGGTCTCTCTCATCCTGATAGCTCCTCGGTGGCTCAGGCAGCCATGGCTTCCGCTGCTTTTACAGTTGACTGTGGAGACTCCCATCCCCTTTGGGACTGCCCCGGGACTCCTTTCTCAGGAGGGGGACTCTCTCCTACACCCATATCTGGGGTCCCCTGTCACTGACAGCATGGCTGCTGAGAGGGTGACTCTGGGCCACTTCAACCTTCTGGTTGAAGTGAAGGACATCCTGCGAAGGCTTACGCCCTCAAGTGGCACAGGTTCTCTGTTTGGTGCACCAGTGATGGGGCTGACCCTTTTTCCTGTCCAGTGGCTCTAGTGTTACAGTACATTCTCCACCTCTCTGTCTGGGCTCCGTCCGACATCTCAGTGCCTTGGCAGCGCACCACCATTCGGTGGATGGTAAGCCCTTCTCGGTCCAGCCATTGGTGACCCGTTTTCTTCGGGGTCTCATCTTATCGAAGCCCCCGGTTCGCCCTCCGGCAAACGAATGGGACCTCAACGTGGTGTTGGGGCAGCTCACTCGCCCCCCCCCCCTTCGAGCCTTTGGCTACCTGTAACCTCCGCTACCTCTCTTGGAAGGTGGTTTTCCTGGTGGTGCTTACCTCCGCTCGCAGAGTTATCAAGCTCCAGGCCCTGGTGGCGGAGGTGCTCTATACCAAGTTCTACAAGAATAGAGTGGTGCTTTGTACGCACCCCAAATTCCTGCCGAAGGTGGTGTCGCCCTTCCATCTCAACCAGGATAGGAAGTGGTGCTCCCTACCTTCTTTCCAAGACCTCCCTCCAGTCGGGTGGAGACTGTTCTTCACACCTTGGACTGTAAGAGGGCTTTGTCCTTCTATATCCAACGCACTCAGGGCCACCGCATAGTTTCTCAGCTTTTCGTCTCCTATGACCCCAGTAGACTGGGGGAGGTGGTGACCAAGCGTATGCTATCCACATGGGAGCCGGACTGTATCGCCCTCACTTATGAGCAGGTTAGTCTCCCTCTGAAAGGCCGTATCATGACGTACAGTGTCAGGGCCATGGCGGCCTCGGTGGCAAACTTGCACTCTGTCCTAATGGTGGACATCTGCCGGGCTGCCACCTGGTCTTCAGTCCATGCCATAGCAGCCCATTACTGCCTGGAAAGAGAGTCCTGATGGGACAGTGCCTTCAGCCAGGCTGTGCTCCGTAACCTTTTCGGCAATTCCTACCCTCCTACTCTTCTGTGTTCAGGCTACCAGAGTGCTGGTTCATCGGACACTGTGGTCTGTGTACATGGGCTAATTGCTGCTGCTTGTGGCTCCCCATGAGGGAGCCCCTATTTTTGCTATGGGCTTTCGGTAGCCTGTAGCTGGAGAGTCTCGTATGTGAGGACTGACTTCCTTCTTGTTCCTGGAGAAAGCGTAGTTACTCACCTGTAACAGGTTTTCTCTGGGGACAGCAGGAATCAGTCCTCACAACCCTCCCTCCTCCCTTTGGAGTTGCTCCTTTACCATCTTTTACTTTTGCCGTCTTTTAGCTATGTCATCTGACTGAGCAAGATGGCGGGAAGGGGACCACACATGCGTGGTGACATCTCACAAAGGCTTTCTTTGAAAGCTGGGGGGATGCTTCTGCAAGGGCTCTGTTGGTGCAGACGTCAGCCATATGTGAGTCACCCTCTCTCTTACCCCCAGCTTGCTGCCCCACTCGCCACACAATATGACTGCTTCCCTACTTCCTCACCACTCTAAAGAAGAATCTTGATTTGTTGCTGCCATTCTCCCCCTAACTCCCTCCATCATCATCTCGCCTCCCTCCCCTTTGTTAGGGGGAGAGGAGGGATGGCTGGAAGAAAGTGGGAGAGAAAAGCGACAGCAGATGAAAGTGTTTTTAAGCTTCTCAAATGCTCCTATGCCCCATAAGGTGCTCTCTTTCCCCACCATCTGCTGGGAACCCACTTATCTTTCACCTGCTTTCTTCCTCATCAAGCATCTTCATGCCCCCCTTTCCCCATCAATCATCTCCACTTAGGGTTGCCAGATACTTTTGGTCCAAAATCAGGACATTTTTTAAAAAAAAATAACACTTTTCAAAAAAATGTTTTATTAGGCATCAAAAACAAAAACATTATTTACATGTATTTACCGTTTGATGATATTTGCTAGGTACGTATGACCTAGATTTGGCCACTGTTGGAAACAGGATACTGGGCTTGATGGACCTTGGTCTGACCCAGTATGGCATATCTTATGTTCTTATATTAGATTTTCGTCAGCCTAAATCTTTTTGAACATATCACCAGAAGATAATGAATAGTTTATTTTAACTTGAAGCAAACATTTTACAGTTTTAATATCCAATTGATTTCAATCATCCATCTATCGCTTCTTGCACACTGAACGTTTGATGTGGGAATTGAAAAAAAAAATGCTAACTGGTGTTTTCAAATCAACAAATTTTTTTGCTTTCAAATAAAGTGGACCATTTTTTATCAATTGGCAAGTTATTAAATTCATCTGTAGCAATAAGTTCAATTTGTTTGTTTTGTCAAACAATGAATCTTTCATGGCAATGGTGAGTAATAGATATTCAGCCGATTTTCAAACTTCGTTGTATTTAATACTAGCTTTTAGCATCAACCATTCGGTTGAAGGTGGGTAATTGTCTAAGCAGAACGATTTACTAATGTAATTATCAGCCACTGAATAAAATTCAGTGAATTCCTTCTTAAGTTTATTGGCTAATTTCGGATCATCTAATTCTAAAGCTGCAAGCTTAGAACTTGTAATGATGCCAAAAATGTTTTGCCGAAGTCGCTGCTTCATCTTTTGTTGAAAGGCAATTACAGTATTTATCATTTCTGGCAACACCAAATCTTTCTTCTCCAGGATCAATATGGTTTGCTGAAATAATTGTAAGATGCTTTGCAGGAACAAGAAATAAATTTCACTTGAATCATTCGTAAATAAATTTTCCAAAACGTTTGGAACATCTATAGATGATAAAGCAAGCGATTTTAAGGCAGCCCTCTTTATATATGTCATAAATTTGCTCTATTTTGTATGTACAATGGAACCCAAACATTCCCATTTTCAGGAAAGAGCCCAAAATATTTCCCCTTTTTCAAACGAACGCCAAAAGGAATGTTTTTGGGCAAAAACACTCAAATGTTGAAAAAGAAAAACTTATAATTAATGTTTCATTTCTCCATTTTATATACAATAAGGGGGTCATTCTGTAAATTTGTCTGCCTATCCCATCCTCGCCAAGCCTCCCGTACGAACAAGGAGTTTGTGTAGGGAGGTTAGACAGGGGCGGGAAAGGGGTGGTGCAGAGCGGAGTTAGGGTGGGTGGTGGGCAGTCCACAGCTCCGGACGTACAGGGCCAATTCTGATGTTGGCCCTATAGGTCCGGGGCTGACAGACTGAACGGGGAACTTATTCCACCTCTGAGGTGGAATATGTTCCCCTTGACGGCGGGGGATGGTAGGCTCGTGCGGCGGAAAAAGTAGGAGGGGTGCAGGAGATTCCCCGTAGCCCAACCCTGGCCTTAGGAGGCCAGATCGGGGGTCAGGCTGCAGGCCGACCAGAATCAGGTATGTGCAGGCCTAGATGGGATTCTGATCCTGCGGGGGCTAGACGTGTCTCATGGGATCAAAATCCCATCTACCTCTGTGTGTCCGGTTTCAACTGTGGCAGGAAACAAAAAGATAAGCTCTTATTCTATCACTCACCCACAGAAGGAAGACTCACAGACAGGCTGGAATGCAATCAGGATCTTTAATGTGCACACAGGATCAGACAGAGATACCAGCAACCTCCACAAGGGTCTGAACCCCGAGGGACGGCCTACAATGCCTTATATACAGTACAGTTTTAAACTTATTCTACAATCCCATTTGCCACAGGTATTTCCTGCCCACCAATCAGCAGCCGCTGGGGAGGTACCTGGGTGACCTGTCCAAACCAGTATGCTCTGGTCTGTTGGTTTCAGGGCTAGGGAAATACTGTGCTCAGACCTGGAGTGGGGGAAGGGTGCCTACTGGAATCTCATTGTCTTTCTCTTAGCAGGCTGATTACCTCATGGCTTGCGGGGGAAGGGTCAGGCTGATCAGAGCCTCATGGCTTGCAGCATGGCTTGGGGGAAGGGCTACCTACAGCTACCTCATTCCCCCCTTTTTAAGTAAGACCTCAACCGCTAGAGGCGGTAGAGGGCTGTATTACTGGAGGCATGCCGCAGAGGGGTGTATTGGGTCAGGGCCATAACAGTGGTAGCAGCCTTGCGTTCTACCAGGGTGTCGAGGGTGGTGGTAATGGAGCGGTGGAGGATGGGGATACAACATGGTATGAGGGCACATACTAAGAAGAGAAGGAAAACTCCTATAACTAGGGTTTTAAGGCCCCCCAACCAACCAAACAATTTGGAGAACCACCCCGTCCCCATTCCCATGGACGGGTCTGAGATTTGTTTCGCCAAGTCACGTAGGTCTTGGATTGAGCGCTCAATGGACACACTTTCATCTGTGAGGTTAAAACAACACATTCCTTCGAATTCCTCACACCCATGGTTGAGGCGTAACAGCAGGAAATCTATGGTCATTCTATTTTGTAGAATCGCTGTACGTAGGCTGGACAGCTCATAATTTATGGAAGCTAGTATGGTTGAGGTGAGGTTAATGGTCTTGGCTAGGGAGCAAGCGAGTCGGCTTACCTCCAGGGAGTTGTGTAGGGCCAATCCAGGTGTCCCAAGGATTGACACTGACAGCCCAAGAGCTGTCTCATCACTGTAAGGCTCCACGTTTGAGTTACAGGTCGAGGGCATGGGGGCAGAGCGGGGATAACTGGGGGGCCGGACGAAGGCAGCAGTTGTAAGTCTAGCAAAAGTGCACGGACCACCAGTGGCATTTGCAGGGACGTAAGTGTACGTCATTTTGCCACATACTAAAAACCAGCCTAAGGGAAGATACATTTCTGAGTGTGAATAGGATACATTTGTAACAGAGCTGCATGATAACACAGTATTTGATACATTGTTTCCTCCCCTCTTGGCATTGACAAAAAAGAAACAATCAGTAGCATTTAGAGTGGAAACTACCTGTAAGGAAAAGGGCACCTGGTTGAAAAGTGTAGAAGTCGGTCGGGTAACCCCAATATGGTAGAAATATATTCCAGGTTGTTTACAGTTTAAATTAGCAAGCATAGTGAAGTTCTGCATCTCACACAAACTAGACGGTACAGCAATAAGAGAGGTTTGTAGAGAGTTTCGTATACAAAAGTTTGTCATGTTCAGAGCAGTTTGGGCGAGTAATACTGCTGTGTTAGTAGTCTCTGCACTTGTTGGAAAACGGGCCCATGTCAGGGAAACGAGTAAGGCTAGGGCACCGCTTCTCATTCTGCTCCTGGTTCTGGAAAAGGGGGTCTCGTAGATCAGTCTCTTTGCTCCTGGTTCTGGAAAAGGGGGTCTCGTAGATCAGTCTCTCCGGGGGTCTCGTCGGCAGTCTGTTAGAGCCCTTTACTGGGCAGAAAGGTCCCTCTTCAGTTTCAAACGCAGGGGTTGATCTGGAATCGGGACTGCGGTCCAGGCTGGAACAACTTCTGGTGCAGCGGCCTTGACACGAGAGTGATGGATCCACGGAGCGACTTCAGCCACTTTAACAGCCGTGGGGGTGGTCAGCAGAACAGTATATGGGCCTCGCCACTGGGGGGTCAATGGATCTTTCTTCCACTCCTTGACCCACACTTGGGAACCAGGCTGGTGCGTATGGAGCGCTTCAGTCAGGTTGACGGGGAGTCGCTCCTGGATCCACTGGTGCAATTTCTGCAATACAGAACTGAGAGCCGACAGTTCCTGCCGGGTTATTTCTGAACCTATCTGCACTAAATCTCCATGGACGCCCTGTATGAGGGGTGCAGGGCGTCCATACACAGCTTCAAAGGGGGAAAACACCGATACCCTTTCGTGGGGCTGACCGTATGCGGAGCAGAGCTATAGGGAGCAATTGGGGCCACTTCAGTGAGGTTTCCTGACACAATTTTGCTAACTGGCTCTTTATGGTGCGATTCATGCGTTCTACTTTCACTGAGCTCTGCGGGCGGTAAGCTGTGTGTAGCTTCCAATCGATCTGTAAGGCTTTTACTACCTGCTGTATCACTTGGGCCACAAATGCAGGTCCATTATCAGATCCCACTACTACTGGAAGCCCAAATCGGGGGATGATTTCATGCAGCAACACCTTAGTCACTTCTCTGGCTTTTTCTGTGCGGACTGGGAAGGCCTCCACCCACCCCGTGAAAGTACAGACCAATACCAGCAGATACCGGTACCCATTTGCTCGGGGCATTTCTGAAAAGTCAACCTGGATGTTTCCCATAGGGGTGACCCCATAAGACTGGACCCCTGGGGGTTGGCTTGGGCCTTGACGGGCATTGTTTTTAGCACATGTGGTGCATTGTCTAGTAATTGCAGCTGTCAGCGAGGATAAGCAAGAAATGAAGAAATATGGGCGGAGGGTAGTTTCCATTGCTGTCTTGCCCATATGAGTGGCCTGATGAAAGGATGATAGGAATGCTGGGGCAAGGCTGTCTGGGATGACTATCACTGGAGCTGTCCCTGTTCTAGGTAACCTTATCCAACCATCTGTGTGTAACACCCCACCCTCCTCCTGACAGAAAAAATCTAGCTCTCGTGTAGTGTACCTCTTGGCCCATTGGCTTAGTGGGACTGGAAACAGGGGGGCTTGTAGATCCTGGGAGCTCTGCGGGAAAAACTGGGACAAGGATGTGGTTGCTACTCGCCGGGCTTCTGCATCAGCCCGTCTATTTCCCTTAGCTATTTCACCGTTCCCTTTCTGGTGGCCTCTGCAATGCATTACGGCTACTGTTTTCGGACGCCAGACTGCTTCTAACAGGGCCAATATCTGGGGGCCATTCTTTATCTCAGAGCCAGCTGCAGTAACTAACCCTCTTTCTTTGTACATTGCCCCGTGGGCATGGAGAGTGGAAAAGGCATATCTGGAATCTGTGTATATATTTACACGACTGTTAGTCCCAAGGGTTAAGGCACGGGTAAGGGCAATGAGTTCCGCCTTCTGTGCAGAGGTTCCAGGGGGCAAAGGCTGTGCTTCAACTATTTCTTCCATCGTCACCACCGCATACCCCGCACACCTGCGGCCCTCCAGCATCAGACTGCTCCCATCTAGGTAGTAGGTCTCATCCGGATTGCTTAACGGCACATCCGTCAGATCAGGGCGACTGGAGAAGACTGTTTCCATCACTTCCAGGCAGTCGTGATCAGGTGGTCCCGGGCCAACAGGCAGGAAAGTAGCAGGGTTCAAGGCTTGGCTGGTAGTTATCTGCACCCTGGGATTTCCCCATAACATGCTCTGGTATTTCAACATTCGGGAGCTGGTGAACCAGTAACTTCCTTAATGCTCTAGCAATGTTTGGACTGAATGTGGGACGGTGACTAGAAGGCCTTGGCCCATGGACAGTTTATCAGATTCTTCCACCAACAAGGCTGTTGCTGCTATTGCTCTCAGGCAAGGTGGCCATCCCTTGGCCACTGGATCCAGCAGTTTTGACAGGTAGGCGACTGGTCGTGGCCAAGACCCCAGTTGTTGGGTCAAGACTCCCAAAGCTGTTCCTGCTGCTTCGTGCACATAGAGGGTGAAAGGCTTGGTGACATCCGGAAGGCCTAGGGCTGGTGATGACAGTAATGCCCTTTTCAAATGTTCGAAGGCCTCCTGTTGGTCACGACCCCATTCAAGGGGGCTCTTCTCTGGGCCCTTTGTAGACTCATAGAGGGGCTTTGCGATCTTTGCGAAGTTGGGAATCCAGATACGACAGTACCCAGCTGCCCCGAGAAAAGCACGTACTTGCTTGCGGGTTGTTGGCACTGGGATCCGGCACACTGCTTCCTTCCTCTCGCTCCCCAACCGTCGGCTTCCTTTTGACAGATGGAATCCCAGATACTTCACTTCCGACTGACATAACTGAGCCTTTTTTCTGGAGACTCGGTATCCCGCATTGTACAGGAGTTGGAGAAGTTCTGTGGTTGCCAATACACATTCAGCCTCAGAGTCAGCAGCGATTAGTAGGTCATCAACGTACTGCAGAAGTACTCGTCTGCCGGGCTCCCCTGGAGGGAAACTAGCGAGATCTTGGGCCAATGCTGTGCTGAAGATGGTAGGAGAGTTCTTGAATCCCTGTGGTAAACGAGTCCAGGTAACTTGGGACTTTCTGCCAGTAGCAGGGTCCTCTTTCTCGAAAGCAAACAGGTGCTGGCTTGCAGTAGCCAGGCGTATACAAAAGAAGGCATCTTTTAGATCCAGTACTGAGAAGTGAGAAGCAGTCGCTGGGATGAGGCCCAACAGTGTATAAGGGTTTGGTACTACTGAATGCAGAGTCACAGTGGCCTCATTGACACGACGGAGGTCCTGAACAGGTCGATAGTCAGTGGTTCCAGGTTTTCGAACTGGCAGCAAAGGAGTGTTCCATGCCGATTGGCAGGGCCACAGGATACCATGCTGTAGTAGCTGCACCAGATGATGATGGATTCCTTCTACAGCTGCCCGCAGCAGCGGGTATTGTCGCACATGCACCGGGGAGGCTCCCGGCTTCATTTCAACACATACGGGAGGGATGTTAATGGCCATTCCGGGGGGGTTTCCTTCTGCCCATACTCCAGGGGGCACTGATTCCCACGTAACCAGGGTAGCCACATCAGATTTGGGCCTGTTCTCATATAACCGCCATTCTTCTTCTCGGGGGACGGACAGTACCAAAACTGTTGGGCCCAGGCTGGGTATTTGGAGCTCAGCCTGGCCATCAGACCCGAATGAGATTTGGGCCTGGAGTTTTGCCAGAACATCCCGACCCAGCAAGGGTATGGGACATTCAGGCATATACAGGAACTGGTGAGTGATGGTCCGTCCCCCCAACTGGCACGTGCGGTTTTGCAGGAAAGGTCTCTGGGCTCTCTCCCCCGTAGCTCCCACAACAGTTACTGACTGGGAGGAGATCGGGGCTACTTGTTGGGTGACCACTGAGTGTGTTGCTCCGGTATCGACCATGAATTGCATTTTCCGGTCCCCTAAATTCATGTTGACCATAGGCTCCTGGGGACCTAACAGAAACTTGGAGCCCGGTCTGGCCTAGTAGTCACCCAAGTCATAATGTTCCATAGCTGCAAGGCCTTCGAGAGCTGGAACCGGTGGAGGCGGGAAAGCATTATGCTGATCTTGCTCCCGTGTAGTTCGTACGGGTGCTCTTACACAGCTCGTGGATGGATATCTCCCTCGCCTTGTGTTACGATTTGGACAGTCATTCTTCCAGTGTCCCTCCTCTTTGCAGTAGGCACATTGAGTGGGGCTTAGGGGAAACCTCGGCCTCCCATATCCGCGTCCTTGTCCCCTATTTCCTCCTCTGGCCCAGGCTGGAGCTGGTGGTCGCTCGGCTAAGGCGGCTGCTAGGAAGTCTGCCTTTTTCTTCATCCGGCGCTCTGACTCTCGCTTCTGCTCCTGGTCACGATTTACATATACTTTTTGTGCCACTTCCATCAATTGTGTTGTATTCATGCCCGCAAACCCTTCCAGTTTCTGCAGCTTCCGCCGTATATCACCTTGTGCCTGAGCCACAAAGGCATTATTCATCATCTTAAGATTCTCAGGGTCCGCTGGATCGTAGGGGGTGTATAATCGGTATGCTTCAGCCAGACGCTCATAAAATACCGCCGGACTCTCATCAGGAAGCTGGAGAACTTCTGCGGTTTTACTGAGGTTCATAGCTCGTTGCCCTCCCTTCTTAAGGCCTTCAAGGAGTGCAGTCCAGAAGCGAGTGAGAGCCGCTGCTCCATCAGGGTCATTCGGGTCCCAGCAGGGGTCTTTATTCGGGAAATCTGCCTCTGCCCGCTGCCATGGATTTACTTCTCCCTGACGGGCATGATGTTTCTCCAGCCACTTGAGGGCGGCCCGTACAATGCGCACCCGTTCTTCTGTATTGAATAAGGTGGAAAGCAATTGTTTAATGTCCGACCAGGTAGGCTGGTGTGTTTGCATAATACTGGTCATAAGATCTGTCAGTTCTTGGGGCTTTTCAGTATATGAGGCATAGTGGGTTTTCCAGTTGAGCAGGTCCGTAGTGGAGAAAGGGACATAAATCAGGCTTGATGGTCCCACTGCCACCTTTCCAGTAGCATTAATATACGGGAGCCCCTGTACTTGTCGTAGTGGTAATTGGAGACGTTGCGACCGCAGGCGGTGGGCTAACGAGGGTGACGATTCTGGCTCAGCCCCTGTGCTCTTGGGGGAGGAGATGGTGTCACTGGGGGTGGCACCAGATGTGAGAGGGGAATCTGAAGATGAGGGGCCGGAGTCTGTAGAACTTTCCCTAAATCTGGCATCACCCACCCCAGGAAGTCCTGACCTTTCAGCTATGGGAGGATCCTGTTGTGGTGCGGACGGGACACGGGGTTGAAGTAGAGGGAGGGGACGTGGAGGAATATCAGGAGAGTCCCGTCCCTGGTAGATAGGGGCGGGTGTCCATCCCTTTTGGCGACAGATGGCTGCCACCATTAATCTACACTGATCCTCGTGACAGCGCTGGAGCCACCTTGGTCTGAGTTGGCATATGGTCAGCCATGAGTCAATATATGGGAACTGGTCAGGGTGCTCTTTTGCTACAATTTGATGGACCAAGGACACAGTGGCCAAATCAATAGATCCCTGAGGAGGCCATAACTTAACTAAGGCTGGCCATTCCCTCTCACACAAAAAGGTTAATCTGGAGGCGGAGAGAGGTACCCCGTAATCCTCTCTAAACCCAGATTTAAATTGTGAAGCATGCACTGTAGGGGCGTTTTCACTTTAGACTTTCCCAACCCCATGCTCTAATCCTAGTTCAATAACTAAGTACAGTATACAATGTGGACCAGATCTTCCAACCTAATCTCAATTTGGGGAAAAAATGCAATTTACAGTGAGAGAGAGAAAAATGCAATTTACAATACAGATCCTATCTAGACTTAATCCGGGAAAAATAATACAATTTATAATACAGACCCTATCTATTCTTAATACAGGAGGGGAGAGAGGAAAAAAAAAATTTTTATAATATAGGTCTTGGCTATTAACAAAATATATATATACTCAGATTTGATTTAGACAAGAGTTAAAAAAATATATAAGCTAGCTATTCTTACAATGTCCACCAGATGGAGCTCCAGGATCACTTAAAACACAGGGAATAGTAGTAATTACAGCTAATGTCCACTAGATGGAGCTCCAGAGTCACTTTAAGTATATTGCAGTGTAGCTTGCACGTGGTCTTTTCAAGATGGCTGCCTCCACGTGCGTCCCGATAGCTGCTCCTGGGTGCAGGGGAATTCGCACACGTGGTGTTCCCAAGATGGCTGCCACCCCACCGTGCTCCTTCACACTGGCTCACCCTCTACTCCACAGATGGAAAAAAAAGAAAATGATGGACCTTCAAATGATCACTTCTCCCTCAATCGACCCAAAAAAAAGGTTAGCTTCTCATATTCTGGTTTAAGGGCAGGAAACCTCCGCGGGGGCTCTGGGGAAGGCCGGAACCTCAGCGGGGGCTCAGGGGAAGACCGGAACCTCAGCGGGGGCTCAGGGGAAGACAGGAAAATTCAGCGGGGGTCAGCGGTGCACCGAGACAGCACCGAGAGGCACAAAACCTCAGCGGAGGCCCAAGGAAGGCAGAAATTCACATGGGAGCACATGGGGAGCATGGATTCACATCGGACAGCATGGGGGGGGCAGAATTAACATCGGAGCACAACGGAGAGAGAAATTCACATCGGAGCAGAAATTAACACAGCGGCAGCATGGGGGGGAACAGAAATTTACATCGGAGCACAGAAATTACATCGGGGGTTCAGGGAAAGGCAGTAAATCCACACCGGAGCACATGGGGAGGCAGAAATTAACATCGGAGCAGAAATTAACACAGCGGCAGCATGGGGGGAACAGAAATTTACATCGGAGCACAGAAATTACATCGGGGGTTCAGGGAAAGGCAGTAAATCCACACCGGAGCACATGGGGAGGCAGAAATTAACATCGGAGCAGAAATTAACACAGCGGCAGCATGGGGGGGAACAGAAATTTACATCGGAGCACATTAGAGAGCTTATCAAGTGCTATAGTTTGGTTACTTTTTACTGCAGTTCAGATATTTTTACCGGTATTCAGATACAGGACGAGCAATGGCTTCAGGGCCACTAAGGCCCCTAATAGGACTGCTCGTGCAGTTGATCAGACTGCTACAGGTTCCCAGAAATTACCAGGACTCACAGATAGAGTACAGAACTAGCCCCAAACAGTAAGGTAGCAGTACTCACCAGAACTCTGATCAGACAGGAAGTTTGGATGCCAGTCTATCCAGCTGGTTTTTCAATCGGGGATTCAACCGCAGGGACCGACTGTCCAGACAAATCAAGGTGTCCTTCCGAGCACAAAGTGGCCCGGGGGCACCAAGGACCGTTAATCACCTGGGGAGGCCGGTCCCTGACTGGTGGAGGCCCAGACGCTGCAAAAGCAGAAGTCTTCCCACCGTGGGTGTGATGAGAGAGGCTTTTCTTTTAATGTTTCCTGGCCAATGCACCAAAAATGTGGCAGGAAACAAAAAGATAAGCTCTTATTCTATCACTCACCCACAGAAGGAAGACTCACAGACAGGCTGGAATGCAATCAGGATCTTTAATGTGCACACAGGATCAGACAGAGATACCAGCAACCTCCACAAGGGTCTGAACCCCGAGGGACAGCCTACAATGCCTTATATACAGTACAGTTTTAAACTTATTCTACAATCCCATTTGCCACAGGTATTTCCTGCCCACCAATCAGCAGCCCCTGGGGAGGTACCTGGGTGACCTGTCCAAACCAGTATGCTCTGGTCTGTTGGTTTCAGGGCTAGGGAAATACTGTGCTCAGACCTGGAGTGGGGGAAGGGTGCCTACTGGAATCTCATTGTCTTTCTCTTAGCAGGCTGATTACCTCATGGCTTGCGGGGGAAGGGTCAGGCTGATCAGAGCCTCATGGCTTGCAGCATGGCTTGGGGGAAGGGCTACCTACAGCTACCTCACAACCAGTTGCACAGCAGGCTGGAACATCCAAAATAGAATGAGGCCTTAAGCAAATAAAAATAACTTCATCTTAATCATCTATCAAAATTTTACAGAAATTCAGGACAAGTCAGGACAAAACGCCAAAATTCAGGACAAAATCAGGACATTTTTCAAATTAGGACAAGCTTTCAAAAATTAGTACAATCCTGATAAAATCAGGACATCTGGCAACCCTATCTCCGCTTGCCTTTCACATTTTTCCCATCAGGATCTCATTTTTCTTCTCCAATGCAGACCCGCTGAAGGTGTTTCCACTCCCATTACCTATGATTAGGTACTTCCTCCCTCTCATTGTGCTACTGATTCCTGCCCCCCTCCCCCCCCCCCCCCAAGTTTCTACAAGCTTTCTTGTACAACTCTAGAGTCTAAGAAAGTGAAGCTAGTTGGAACATGGGCCAGACCTGCTGCTTCCTCAGTTGTTCTTAGCCAGGACTGACTCTGCCTCAACTCCCCTCCCCCTCTCAGGATTCCAACCCTGTTTTATCCTCTTCCATCAACATATCAGCAGCTGTTTCCCCCAGACCTCTACTTTGGTGCAATGCTCCCTCCAGACCAAGCAGCACTAACAGAGCAGTTAGTAGGAGCATGGGCAGGCCCCTGCAGCTTCCCTGCTTCCTTCCTCCCCCTCCCCTCCACCCATCAGAATCCTGAACTTCCTATTCGTCTCTCCGGGCCAGTCCAGAACAGATGGGTAGCCAATCTCCCTCCTCTAGCAGCTGAGGACTGAATTCCAATTCTTGTTGCTAGGTTACACATTGCTCCCTTGGTAACAGCAGCCAGTCTTTTTTGTCCTCAGCAGCTGAGCTGGATGTGTGAAGACTTGTCTCCGTGTGTTTGATTGCCTTTCTATTGGACTCTGCTACTGACATTTAAAATCTGCAGAATTCTGCAGATTTTGCATGTGCTTATAATTATGCAAAAATTATGCATGTGTATAATTGCATAATTCCCAGGGGTGTATCTTGTATACATATGTGAGCAGGTTGCTCCTCAATAATGGGAGAACTCTCTCAGATATGGAACAACCCTGAGCATGGCAGTCAGGGCCGGCCCGTCCATTGAGCAAGAATGTTTTTTGCACAGGGCCCCGTGTTTCAGGGGGCCCCACGCAAAAAACATCTTGCATCAGCCCAGCTAGGTTAAAAAACCACAAACCGGCTGCTGTTGCCGCTGCCGCCGTGGCAGCCGCAGAATCTACCATCCCGCGGGGCCCCCCTGCCCTGCAGAATTCTCCATGCAGTCTCTGCGTTGGCTGTCAGGATTAACAGAGCCGCGAGAAAGGGAAACTCTCCCTTTGCGTGGCTCTGAAAAGCCCACACTGAGGGAGCTGAGGCCGCATGGAGGACTCTGCAGGGCAAGGGGGCCCCTGCGGGATGGTCGATTCTGCCGCTGCCACGGCGGCAGCGGCCAGTTTGTGGGGTTTTTTAACCTAGCGGGGCTGATGGGGGGGGGGAAGGGGGTTAGGACTGGTAATGGGCTATGGGGGGGTTAGGACTGGTAATGGGCTATGGGGGGGCTAAGACTACAAGTGGGCTGATGGGGGGGTTAGGACTGGTAATGGGCTATGGGGGGCTAAGACTACAAGTGGGCTGATGGGGGGGTTAGGACTGGAAGTGGGCTGATGGGGGGTTAGGACTGGTAATGGGCTGGGGGGGTAAAACTGAAAATGAGCTATGGGGGGTTGGGACTGGTAATGGGCTATGGTGGAGCTAAGACTACAAGTGGGCTGATGGGGGGGTTAGGACTGGAAGTGGGCTGATGGGGGGTTAGGACTGGTGGGCTGATGGGGGGGTTAGGACTGGAAGTGGGCTGATGGGGGCTTAGGACTGGTAATGGGCTATGGGGGGCTAGGACTGGTAATGGGCTGGGGGGTTGCTAGGACAAAATGGGCTGTGAGGGGAGGGAGCTAGGACTGGAAATGGGCTGAGTGGGGGGGGGGCTAGGACAGGAAATGGGCTGATGGAGGGGCTAGGATAGGACTGGAAATGGGCTGTTGGGGGGTGCTAAGATTGGAAATGGGCTGTGGGTGGGGGCTTGAATTGAAATGGACTCATTGAGGGGCCAGAATTGGAAGTAGGCTCATGGGGGGGCTTGGATTGGAAATGGGCTGAGTGGAGGGGAGCTAGGATTTGACATGGGCTGATGGTGGGGCTATGAAAGGACTAGAAATGAATTGATGGGGGGCTGGGATAGGATTGGAAATGGGCTGATGGGGGGCTAGGACTGGAAATGGGCTCATGCAGGGACTAGAAGGGAGTGGATGCTGGGTGGGGCTGGAACTAGAAGGGAACTGATGTTGGGGGAGGATTAGAATGGGATGGAGCTGGGAGAGTGAAATGGAGAGGGAAAAAATATTTTGTGTGGGAGGGAAGACAAATCTACAATTGGCCGGATATTGGGAGAGTAAGTGAGGATTGAGGATGGAGGGATAAAATTTGAGTGGATGAAATAGGAATGAGGAAAGAGCAAAAAGAGAGAGATTAGTATGTTAAAGCAGATGTAGAGAGAGAATGGAAAAAACCTAGAAGAGAGAAGAAAGGACAAATAGACAGCAGACGATGGAGAGTTAGCAGAAGACACGAAGAAACCAGAAGAAAGTGGCTGGAGCAATTGCCACTGAAAAAAAAATGCACAAAAGGTAGTAAAATATCTCTTTATTTTGAATTTATTAACTGGAATATGTCAGCTCTGGGAAATGTGCATCATTAATGTCTGCTCCTTGTTTAGTACAAGAGGAAATTAATTTATGGTTTTATTTCTACAGTGTTGTACATTCCAAGTTTGGCTTTTGGGGTTCCCAGTTTAATTATTGTCTTCCTGTTTCTAAATTGTGATTCCTTGTTTGGTGATGGTCTGTTCTGCATGTGTAACTGAGCTGAGGTATTCTGTTTATATAAATCCTATATGACATTGCCACTTGTTCTCTTTCCCCAGTAGGTCATGTATTGTTATTCTCTGAAATGTATTGGTTTAATATTTGCAGTGTTGCCTTTTGATAGGTAGGGTATGGTGCTTTGTGAGTCCTGGTAGTGCTGTTAGGATACGGCGGGTTTGCTATGGGTTCTAAATGGGCAGTGTTTGTAGTAGTTCCTAATGTGCCTGGCGGTTGGTACTGGATTATAGCAATGTAGAAATCTTTTAGTCTTTCTTTATCCATACACTCTTTAAGAGGCATGTTTACTAAAAGTTAGTGTATGGTAACATTATGCAAATATTTATGCAAATGAGACACTTTATGCAAATGAGGCCCACACCGCATCTCCACACATGGCCCCGCACCCCCCTTGGGCTGCCCCTGATGGCAGTCACCCACTTGTATGCCTGATTCAATCCTGCTTGCTGACAGAGAAAGCAAAGGTGCTTACTTGTTTTATAGCCAGCATGACTTTATAGCAATGCATCTATAAAAATTTCAAAAAGTGCTGTTTCATATGTGCCTATGAGCCTGATTCAGAGACACGGGTTGCGGGGCCTATTCCCCCTCCTGCTCTCCCCACACGTCCTGAACAGTAGGACTGGGAGAGCCGGCAGGACATACAGGGGCTGATTCTGGTCACGGCCTTGTATGTCCTGCAGGGTCAAAGGGGACATGCTGCTTATTCCACCTCAAAGGTGGAAAAAGCAGCACTAATCCGGCGATCGTGCCAGGGGATCCCTCCCCCCCCCCCCCCCAAGGCTGGGGTCGGGTGCAGGGGGGTCCCCGCCGTCTGATCCAGGCCCTGGCTGGTCAGCCATGGGTCAGGCAGCAGGAAAGTGGGGGGCCTAAGTCACGGGAGTCTGGGGTGGCAGGAGCGGGCCGTCCCTGGGCCTGATTCTGTGTACCAGAATTGGGTCCTAATGGCCCACCCCCCTCTCTGAATCGAGCTCCACGATAGGGCCTGATATTCAAGGCATTTACATGGTTTACAGATCTGTAAACCATGTAAATGCCGTTTAGAGGGATATTCAGCGCCACTAGCACGGTTAATGCTGCTGGATATCTTCAGGGGTATGTTGTGGGCATTCTGGGGCAGAGCGCAGGCAGCACCCATGACTAACTGGGCATTAGCAATATTGAACCAGTTAGCGATCTTTGGGAAAAGCTGGCCTATCTATACCCATGGGAGTTAACCAGGCAGTGGCTCGATATCGCTGCCGCCCAGTTAACTTTCACACCATGCGACAACCCAGATATTCAGTGCCGGTGAATATTGGGCCCTAGGTTCCTATGATTAATCAGGCACATAATCCAACCTTCTCCCTAAGAATTGACTACGGGTTTTAAATTAACCAAGGGGGCTGTTGCCCAGGGGAAGTCCTGCATGTTTAGAACTTTACACTAGTTTTGAGCTCTGTGAGAGCTGCTGTGTGACACGTGTGTGCCTGATTAATAATACTGTTTACAGAGAACACCTGCTACAGGTCAGCAACTGATTTATTGTGTTTTCCTTTATTTTCTGTTCCCAACTACTGAATTAGTAAGAGTCTCTAATTTGGATAGAACTTGAATATATGGTGTTAGGTCAGCTGATTTCAAGTTGTTGACTGGCTGAAGCCAATAATTGGAAAATTTGAAGTAATTTTGCATTATTTTCTCTATGTAGTTTACTTTTTTGTTTTTTTGTTTTTTTTTATAATCTATAGGTCTTCTGTGGATTCTTTTAAACAGGGAGCACTGAGGGAGCAACTAGCTAAACTAGCTTCTATGCAGAGGAGTCTTTTGAATATTGCACAAAAGCAAAAAGAACTTGGCCAGAAAATAAAAGCTTATGAGAACATGAAAAGAATTCATTCAAAGGCTTCAAGGGTGCAGATAACAAACTCATCTGTGCTTCACAAGGAGCATGAGGATGGAAAGGACACAAATCGTGACCAAGTACACAGTTCTCCTGTAATTACAGTTAATATGGGACTAAGTGTCAATCCTACTAATGTATGCTGTACAGAAACACATTTGTCTGCTCAAAGTAAATTTTCTTCTCAGGAGCATGGCCAATGTCAAGACAGCTACTTCAGTGATATAAGAGCAAAGGAGACAGATGGGAGCAAAGAGGTTTCTGCTAATACTTTGAAATATCAAACCAGGCTTGAAGTACACAGTGCGGGTAGAACATTACAAACAAATATGACTGGGGTAGAAAGAACAGCACTGCCATCAAAACATCTCCCTTGCAATCATTCTACAGAATGCTCACAGCCAGAAATAAGTGATCATTCAGAAAGTTCATCACAAGCAAATCAATTCCATAATTCTGAGTCAGTATCCAGTATGTTAAATATTTCAGAGGCC
The DNA here is from genome assembly GCA_033557465.1 of Ichthyophis bannanicus. NCBI lineage: Eukaryota > Metazoa > Chordata > Amphibia > Gymnophiona > Ichthyophiidae > Ichthyophis > Ichthyophis bannanicus. The sequence continues at coordinate 343,286,789 of CM066032.1, forward strand.
AGAAGTGGCATTATCAATGAGAATATTCATCAGTCAACTACTGAATGTCAGCAGGGTCTTCCTACAGATCAGAATCTGCAAGGAAGTGCTCACATGAAAATTTCCCATCAGCAGCACCCAAAGCTGTCAGAAACAGTACTCAAGTCTTTTAGCAACAATCAGAAGAATATTTGTCTGAACCGCAGGATCTTGCTTAATGATAACTTGGGACGTACAGAACAATTAGATACTCTACATTCAGGAACCTCTGGACAGAGGTCTGAACCCCACTCTAGTAAAGAGCAACAAATGGGCTGTACAACAGAAGGAAAGAAAAAGAAAATTCAACTGATAGATCTTATCAAACAGGGAAAAATTAAGCCAGGAGACGATGTTCTTGAATTCAGATTACAGGTGATTAGCCAAGCTGTGAAAAAAACATTGATTTAAACATATAGAACCTGTTTTTTCAAGTATTTGAATACCATATCCATATATGCAGGGTTTTGAAAATGCACTTGGATACATGAGATGGGTACATTTTTTTCTGCTGCCAAGATAGCCTGAGGAGTAGGAGACTGCAGAAGCAGCTCAGGGTCCAGAAGCAGAGGAGGTGGGATTGGAGCTTAAGAGGAGAGTGAAATTTAAACTGCTAACTGTATAAATATGGTTAATTTTTTTTATATACTGCCTATACAATTAACAGCAGGGCAGTTCACAAAATCAGGGATTAAAAGAAACAAAAACACAATAATAAAGCCTTAAAATACAGATAAAGTCACCTGTAGCTAAGGGGGGAAAGAGATCAATGTGCTGACCATTTTTCAGAGGAAGCATGCAACACACTGGGAAAGGGAAAATCAGAAGTCAGCTGTGTGCAGCTATATGTACAGCGCTGCGTATGCCTTGCAGCACTATACAAATAATTGGTAGTAATAGTAGTACTGTGGGCTGACGTGAGCCTGTCCTGTGCATTTGCACCAGGTTTCTAAAGAAAATTACAAGTCTATTTTTGCCTTGACAATTGTCCAAAGAAAAAATTGCCTACAGAAATTTGCCCTTACTTTGTCAGAAGATATTATTTTCCACGGAGGTCATTTTAGAAGGCTCGCATAGCATTTACATGTGTACATAGATAACAAATGCAAAAAGGTTTTTTTAGAAAGCCGCTATTTATACTTTTACAACACATCCCCTTGAAAACTATGAATTCTGCACATGTATGAGTGTTTTGGGCTGGTCAGAAAACTGTGCATGTATTTCCACAACAGAAATACATGAATAGTTTAAAAACATCTGATTGCGCCATTTGCACCAGCTCTGATGCCAGGCATAAGTGTCAGCTAACTGCTTGCTTGCACCAGTGATTGAGGGGGCAATTATGCTTATACCTCTGGTGTTTATTTTTTTGTACATTTTGAGGTGATTTTAGTTATATTGCTCAACTTCTTAATTGTCTCTTTCTGGATATATACTTTTGTAAATTCTGGCACCTAACATGTGTAACTGCCAACATTTACACATGTAGGTTGTAAAATCAGCACTTATGTGAGTAAACGTTGGCACTTTAGACGAGTAAAACCTCAAGTAATGCCGCTTTTTTTCAACGTTTCTTATTAAAATGGCTGTTCCCCTGGACATGCGAGTGCTTAAACATGTATTCCTAAGCATCCTTATACATATTTTGCAAGAGGCCCTTATTTCAGCAGTGCCTTTGCTAAAATACACAGGAAAGGGTGAATGTCCCGATTTAGAAATCCAATAGGTGCCCTATGCAAAATGGGGCTTTATGCACATACATTTCAAACTGTATGACCTAATATTATCAAAAAGGTAAGCTCCTAAATTTAGGATTCTAAGATAGGGCATAAATTTTTGGTGCCTTTTTCAGCCAAACTTAGGAGCCTTAATGAAATTCATCTTTCATATTGTTCTGCTAGGCCAGTCAGTGGATTGTGTTCCCCTTCCAGTAGAGATGGAGACAGAGAAGAAAATTCCAGAGGATTCATATGATCTCATCCTGCAATAACAATAGATGCAACTGGCGGCACACCTCACTATTTATCTGTCTCCAGCAGATGGTGGATGCAAGTTGATGCAGCTCACATGAAAATTCTGGGAAGGATTTTAATTAGCTCATTAGTAACTGCCCTTAAGGGTGACTTTCTCACTGGAGTTTGATGCTGGAAGGCTCCATTAAAGTCACCCTTAAAATCAGTGCTCTTTGGGGAATGCCATACAAAGGAGGAGAATTGGTTCAGTTTCTTGTCCTTATCTGGTTGAGGGCCAGTCGAGGAACTAGAAATTTGGAAAAGTAATTTGGAAAAGGACCCCTTGCTTTGCACAACCTCAGTACCCCCTCCCTCCTCCATCCCCTAGCTATTCCCCGAAGATTAGAGAAAAACTCTTCAGCGGTATGTGTCTGCAGGTCCTGGCAGCAGGGAAGTCCTGAACCCAGCACAGTTTCCTGTCCTGGACTTCCTGGGGGCAAGTACAAAATTTAAGTCTCTGTGAGCACCAGCTTGGCCCTAGTTTGGTGAACTTGCCTTTCCTGTTTGTCTTTCTCCAAGAGGGCCTTGACAAAGTTCTCTGAGGGTGTAGGTGGCAGCTTTGTTATGCTTCAGTAGGCCAGTGGCAGGATGCTCTATAACCTTGCACCTGGATGTGACTTGCTTCCTTTAGGAGTTACAACACTTGTATCCTCCCCTGTGATCAGTCATTTCCTCTTGGAATCTAGTTTGATGTTAAAACCCTTTGAGCCCCCGAAGTGGGCCACACTTAAAATCTGTTCCTCAAGACCTTTTTTCTGGTCGCAATTCCATTCGGCGAGACGTATCTCCGAGTTACAGGCATTGTGGTGTAGGAATCCATACTTGTCCCTCATGGATGAGGCCATTACATTTAGCCTGTCCCCTCCTTCTTGGTCAAGGTGGTGTCTTCCTTTCATGCTAATAAGGTGGTCTTCCTTTTCTAAGGACCAGTGCCAAGGAAAGGATAGGGACCTTTGCCTGGTAGATGTCAGGAGGTGTTTCTCCAATATCTCAAGGTCATTAACTCTTTTTGCAAGTCAGACCATCTTTTTCTGCTATTTACAGGCCCGCATAAGGTTAACGCAGCCACATAGTCTACTCGTGGGGTGCAGGATCAAGGAAGCCATTGCTTTGGCCAACTGTTGCAGAACCAACTTGTTCTGGAGGATGTGTGTATACACTCTACTCAGATGCAGACATCCTCCTCGGAATAGCGCAGGTCGGTCGCTCCCTCAGACATTTGTCAGACGACTATGTGGGCATTACTTTCTATCTTTGTCAAGCATTACTGCTTGAATGTCCATGCTCGAGCGGACACAGAATTTGGTACAGAGATCTTGAAAATAGCCATGTCTTTGTCCCATCCAGTGGATTCATAGCTATAGTACATCCCACTTGTCTGGACTGATCTAGCAGGATGATATAGAAGGCAACAAGGAGTGGAGGAGTGGCCTAGTGGTTGGGGCAAGGTACTTCAGGCCGGAAGGTCGGGGATTCAAATCCCACTAGAGGACAGCAACCTTGGGCCGGAAGGACTGGGGTTTCTAGTCCCACAGGTGCTCCTTGTGGTCTTGGGCAAGCCACTTAACCCTCCATAGCCCATGTTCCCTGTAAAATAGTTATCTGCAAGTTATAATGCCCTGTTCAATGTAATTTCAGTTTGTTCAATGTAAACCGCACTGATGCAGAATAGAGCGGTATATAAGAGAATGTAAATAAATAAAATAAAACATTTTATTTACCAGATAATGTCCTTTCCTTGAGTCCTGCTAGACTGTCCAGGACCTGTCCCTGTGACCTTTTATGGTCTGCTATGTTTCTCTGAGTTGCCTTGTGGGCTCATGCCCGCATTAAGCCTTCTTTCTGAAGATTATCCGATACATAGTTATGTTTTCTTGTTCTGTTGAACTTTGTTATCCTCACTGACATTGTGTGCAGTCAGGGGTTCATGATCACATGCTTGGGTATGAATACTGAGGTATGCCTCTAGTTGCATCAGCTATTGCAGGATGAGGCCATAAGAAGCCTCTGGAGTGTTCTTCTCTGTCTCCACTTCTTCTAGTAGGGGAACATGGCCCATTTGTCTGGACTGGTCTAGCAGGACTCAAGGAAAGGACTTTATCCAGTAAGTAAAATGTCATCATAATTTAGGAGTTAAAAGGTATGCTCCTAAATTTAGGCCTGCTATTCATTTGCTTAGAGTTATGAGCCAAATTTATGAGTCTAATGCTAACCTCCTAACATTTTCTCTGTCCTAAATCCACTCCTGTTGCCACCCACTGTTTATTCTCCTAAATTTAACATAGTAACATAGTATATGATGGCAGATAAAGACCAGTATGGTCCATCTAGTCTGCCCAGTAAAAGTGGCTAGAGTGGTTGTAACTGCAGCTGTATGCAGGTCACCCCCTCCATGCCTGTGTTTAAGGTTGCATCCACTGCTCTGTTCAGGTCAGTCCCCTCTATTTATTGAAGTATGTTGTTGTTAAGTGCCGTTGAGTTGATGTCGACTCATGGTGACCCTCTGGATAGTTGTCCTAAATTGTGTTCGGTCTTCAGTCAGGAGGGTCATTGTTGACAGATTGGCACCCGATGCTGCTGTTATTGTATCGATCCATCTCATTGCTGGCCTTTCTCTCTTGAGTTGACCTTCTACCTTGCCAAGCATGATGTCTTTCTCTAATGATCTCTCTCTTTGCATGATGGGGCCAAAGTATGAAAGTCAAAGTCTTGTCATCTGACCTTCTAAAGAAAGCATAGGTTTGATCTCCACTAGAACTGACTGGTTTGTTCTTCAGGCAGTCCATGGTATACACAGTATTCGTCGCCAGTACCATAATTCAAAGGCATCAGTTTTCTTCCTTTCTATCTTTTTCACTATCCAACGTTTTCATCCATATGATGTTATTGAAAATGCCATGGCTTGAACAAGTTGAAACTTTGTATGGAGAGAGACATTTCTGTTCTTGAGAATCTTGTTTGCTTTGATTTTATCTTCTTGCTATAAAGGGATCCACTATGAATTCTGCCATTTTGAATTCTGTCACTGTATTTGTCCCCACCACCTCCATTGGGAGGGCATTCCAAGCATTCACCATCCTTTCAGTGAAAAAGTATTTCCTGATGTTGCTTTTAAGTTTACCACCTTTCAGCTTCATCATATGCCCTCTAGTTTTACAGTGTCCCCTTCTTTGAAAAAGGTTTGTTTATTCATTGATACTCTTAAGTATTTAAAAGTCTGTATCATATCTCCCCTGTTTCTCCTCTCTTCTAGGGTATTACATATTTAGGTCTTCAAGTCTCATATGTCTTCTGGAGCAGGCTCCCAATCATTTTGGTCGCCTTCCTCTGAATCATTTCAAGTCTTTTTATATCCTTGATGAGATATGGTCTCCAAAAATTTAAGATTTTAGTAACATTTTGTGTATATATTTAGACACGTAGTAAATTTTGAAAGAGATCTATATAGGATCATAACTCTCAAGTTAGGAGCACAAACCCTTTAAATAATGCACCCGTAATCTACATGTGTTATTTCCCTCCTTCGATCTAAGACAAACCTAAGGTAGCCTACTTCTCACCCAGCTTAAAGTATGCATGCTGTTGATTCTCATGCATGCTTTTAGCTGGTTAGGGGCTGAGCAGTTTCAAACAGCCAATTTACATGGGTAACTTGGGTTTTACCTATGTAAATAGCTTCTGAAAATCACCACCTTTGGAAGTAATATCAAAGCACCTATAAAAATTTCAAAAAGAGCACCTAGTTTATGCCTGTTTTATAAAAGTTAAACCAATATACATTTTTTTCTGTTTAAATCTTCATTGGACTTAATCGGTTCTCTAAAAAGATGGACCATTAAAATTCTCCAAGAGCACCTGTGGAATATCTCTATCTATGTGCACTTAATTTGTCATATCATCATCAGTTCTCTAGCAGTCTACATGTGACAATTGTGTTTCGAAAAAATATTTTCTGCTTCAGAGAAGTGCTCTTCTCAACCCAACATGATCCATCAACAAGAGTTCAAGTTTACACTTCTTAGTGCTTTTTTAGAATTTGTACTGGTTCAATCATATCTGAAAAAAAGGGCATCAGTCATTTCTAAGACTCTGTCACTTGATCATTCCCACCAATCAGCAATCACTCAAAATAATGATAACAATTCAACTTCTAAATTCAACCCATTAAGGGCAATAATTCTCAGATGGAAAATCCAGAATTGTTCTTTAGAATTCAATTGGCATTCTGTGTTGCTGCTCTGCCAATCAGCTCCTATATGATCAATGATTTGCCATCAAAGGTCATCCCCTGAGTGGTCCATCCTCTCCAGTGTTTTACTAAAGGGGCAGATTCATTGCTCGTCATAATCCAGTTCTTATGTTCATTCAGACTTAATTTAACTTTGCAGTTAGTTCTACCATTATATAATAAAGAGCAAGGAAAGATTAAAACATAAATTACAAAGGTAGAATTACAAGTTGTTTCATAAAGAGCTTTAATAATTTTCCCTGTCATTGAGTCTTGCCAGACTGAACTTTCAGTAGTAGTATTAAACCAACAACAATGACACAGGCTTTAACAGATCCCTCTACAGGAGCAGCTGTTTAATTCCATTAGCTATTTGCCAAGATTTTTACCCCTCCAATAAGCAATCAAAGGTGTAAACAAAAAAATATTACTGAAGGCCAGCACATACCAGTGCTTAAAAATAGCCTTTACTAAAATTTTTGAAATATTATAAGGTAAAACACAAACCGGTATGTTTTCTTTTTCTCATGCCAAATAATATAAAACGTAGTAACAGGTGATTTCCGGGAACAGCAGGAATCAGTCTTCACATATGGGTATTGTCGGTACCAATGGAGCCCCTGCTTGTTCCCAGAGAAAATCTGAGTAATCAATTTTTCAAGAGAGGATATCCTCCCCAGATTATTCATTGAGCTTATTTAAATGTGAGATGTGGTTATGAGGAACATCTTATCTACTACTACTACTACTATTTACCACTTATATAGCACCACGCATGCAGCGCTGTACAGCTAACCAACAAGAAGAGACAGTCCTTGCCCGTCAGAGTCATGCTCATCGAAGCTTACAATCTAGTCAGAACATTACAGAGCATTGGTCGGTTTAGTGCAAGGGACGGTATGGTCAATACTCACAATACAATCACTCACCCATTTAAACAAGCTGTCTGCGGCGTTCTAGTGTCTGTTCTGCCTCTACTGTTATTTGCTTGCTGCTATTTGCTGTATTTTCTGTTTTCCAGGACTCTGTAGTCTTCTCCCTGTGTGCCCAGAGCCCTCCCGACGCCCGGAAGTGACGCAACTGCGCCCTGTGGTCGCGACCTTCCCTAGTAATCACTCACCCATTTAAACAAGCTGTCTGTGGCGTTCCGCGCCGCGGGCGAGCGACCAAGGAGCAGGTCCTGCTCCTTGGTCGAGTTCCTTGGAGCGAGCGAGGGGCGCAGGGTAGGGTCTCTGCACCCGTGATGTCTTGGCCTTCTTCAGAGGGGCTGTTCAACTTGACCCGCTGTTCCTTCTGTTGGGGCAGGCTTCGGCTCTTTCGGAGTTTCACGTCTTCGCTTTGGGTGTTTATCTGCTGTTTGATTTTTCTTTCTATGGCAACTATCCCTGTCCTTTGGGGCCGGCGTTGTCTTTCTCTATCCCCGGTCCCCTCGGGTTCCTTCACTCGCTGTCTCTCCAATTTAATTCCGTGTCACTCTACCACGTTCCCTTCGGGGCTCTCTCCTTCCTCTCCAGGGCATGCTGTGGCTGCCTTCACTCTCACACTCAACCTAGCCTTACTGAACTGCCGTTCCCTTCGATCCAAGTCTCTGCTGGTCCATGACCTTATCTCCCAACACTCGCTGGACCTCTGCTTTCTCACTGAGACCTGGTTGAAGGATGGCGACGAGCCTGTCCTGTCTAGCTCTCTTCCTCCCGGGTACTCAGCGCTCTCGTCCTCTCGAAGGGGTAGGGGCGGGGGTGGGGTGGCCCTGCTCCATCGGGCCTCTATTGCTATTGAGGAGATTTCTTCTCCCTCAGCTTCCCTCTCCGAATCTCTCTTTTTACGTCTTAATTCATCCCCCCCACTTTATTTTCTATTTCTCTATCTCCCTCCTTCTCCTTCCACTACACGCTGGGATGCAACATTACAAGGGCTCTCAGATATGGCCCTGCAGTTTTCCAACCTTATAGTTCTTGGTGACTTCAATGTCCATGTGGATCACCCTACCAGATCAAAAGATCACGACTTTTTGAACCTCTTGTCTGACGCTTTTCTCCACCAGCATGTCTCTGGTCCCACCCATGTAGCAAGCCACACTTTAGACTTGGTTCTTTCACCCCCCACGCTGCTGCCAGCAATTTCACCTCCCGTCCTGGTGGCTGTTCCGTGGTCCGACCACTTTTGCGTATTTTTCTCAGTATCCTCCTCCTCACCTGCGTTCACCCTTGCCTCTGCTCCCTCCTCCCCCCCCCCCTCCTTTGCGTCGTCGTTGCACTTCTGATGCTCTTCAGGCTTTTCCCTCTGCCTCTGCGCTCTTTCCATCAGATTTTACTTCACGCTCTCTTGAATGTCAGACCTCTCTTTGGAATTCGCTGCTCACTAGTGCTCTTGATGAGGTGGTGCCTCTTCGTCCCGTTCCTAGGCAACATTCTGCTAAACACTCACAGTGGTACCATCCTTCGCTACGCCTGCAGCGGACTCAGCTCCGCCAGGTACAGCGTCATTGGACTAGCCGCCCCTCTCCTGATTTGTTGTTGCGTTTTCGTCAGTTATCTATTGCATATCGTTTGGCGGTCCAGGCAGCAAAGCGGGCTTTTTACTCTGCTCAGATCTCGGAAGCTGCCCATTCCTCCAAACAGCTCTTTTCCATTCTTCGAGGGCTTTCCTCTACCAGTTCCCGCGCAGGCCCAGCATCCCGGCTGCCAGACCCTCAACTTCTGGCTACTTTTTTCTCAGACAAGATGCATAAGTTGCGAGCCTCTTTTTCAACTCCCTCCCCACCCTTGCCTTTATCCCCTTTGCCCGATACCTCCTCCGGGGGGGTCTCCCAATTTGTCCACCGATTTCCTGTCTCCTCCTTCTTCTTCTTCTCCCAACCAGGCTCTTGCTCATACCTGGTCCACTTTTCAGTTGGTCACATCCCCGGAAGTTCTGCAAATGTTGCTCAAATCTCGAAAAACAACCTGTGTGCTGGATCCTATCCCGTCTCTCTGGTTATCTGAATCTTCTCTGCAACTTGTTCCAATTCTTACCACCATTATTAATTCTAGTTTATCTTCTGGCCTTTTCCCGTCTTTGTGGAAGTCTGCTGCTGTCCGTCCCCTTCTGAAACAGTCCACCTTAGATCCTTCTGTTTTGTCTAACTGGCAGCCAGTCTCCAACCTCCCGTTCTTGGCGAAACTTTTGGAGCGCTTTGTTTTTGAGCAACTGAACTCACATGTTGAGGCTACACATACTCTTCACCCCCGTCAAGCAGGTTTTCGTCATGGGCATAGCACTGAAACGGTTCTTCTGGCACTTCTTAATGAAATTCACGTTGCTCACGATCGTGGTGATCTTACCTTTCTAGTCTCTCTGGATCTTTCTGCGGCTTTCGACCTGATCAATCACCGGACGCTTCTCTCTCGTCTTTTCGACATTAGGTTGCGGGGCTCTGTTCTTCAATGGTTCCGTTCTTTTCTTACTGCTCGCTCGTTCACTGTACACTCGGGTAATCACTCCTCTTCTTCTCTCCCCCTTATCTGTGGTGTTCCGCAGGGATCTGTCCTTTCACCCCTACTATTTAATATTTTTCTTGCCCCTTTGCCTCTTGCCATTCAGCAGTTTCCGGTGTCCCCTTACATCTATGCGGATGATATTATTCTTCTCTGCCATGTCTCTCCCCTCACTTTGGATATTACCCCACTAAATGATTGTTTGTCCCACATCGCATCTTGGCTCTCGCAGAACTTTCTTCACTTAAACCCCTCGAAATCCACGGCTATGTGGGTATCTCTTAGTGGTTACTGTCCTACGGTCTCTCCTGTGATTGATTCAGTTTCTATTCCTCTTGTTTCTTCTTTCCATTACCTGGGGGTTATTCTTGATTCCACACTTTCTTTTCATGATCACATTTCTGCACTCTCTCGGCGGTCCTTTGTGACCCTTCGGCAGATTCGGGCTACTCGTTCTCTCTTTTCCCCTGACTCTCTGGTCACCTTGGTTCTGGCTTTGGTGGTGAGTAGACTTGACTATTGTAATGTTTTCCTAGCCAACCTCCCTAAATATCAGCTTCAATGACTGCAATCCATTCAAAATACTGCAGCTCGCCTTATCACTTTTTCCCGGCCGTTTGATCATGTCACTCCCCTCTTTCTCCGTCTGCACTGGCTACCACTCCGTTTCCGCTATCAATATAAGTTTCTGATTCTGATTCACCATGCTATTCATACTGGTCATCCTTTGTATCTTGCGGATCTGGTTTTTCTTCACACTCCTTACCATCAACTCTGGTCTATTCACGCCAATCGTTTATCACTACCTTCTCTGTCACAAGCCCGTTTGGAGCAGACTCAACATTACGCCTTTTTCTTTCTTGGTCCATTTCTCTGGAATTCTCTACCATCTTCCCTCAGTTTAGAATCTTCTTATCCTCAATTCAAGTCACTACTCAAAACACATCTGTTCACACAGGCTTTTGACCTTCCCGCCAGTACCCCCCCTTAACCATAGAGTTGTCTCCCCATGTTGTGCTGTTTGTCTGTTGGTGTCCTGTTTTCTTTTGTTTTTATATTTAGTTTTTTATATTTAACTATTCTAGTTATTTGCTTTTATTGCTGTGTGCTGTGCTTTACTTTCCTTTCATTTTATGGCGTTTTTTTCTATGATTTGCAGTGTGGATCTTTTATTGTACACCGCTCTATGCTTCGGCAGTAGCGGTTTATCAAATGTTTTAATAAAGATAAAGATAAAGATACAATTTGTTCATGAGAGTTGATGGGGGTTAAGATAAGATAAGGATAGAAGTCAGGCTCTGAAAGCGACGGTGAAGAGGTGGGTATTCAACCTGGATTTGAAGAGGCCAGGGAGGGTGCCTGGCATATAGACACAGGTAGGCTGTTCCATGTGTGAGGTACAGCAAGGTGAAAGGAGTGAAGTCGGGAGTTAGCGGTGCGGGTGAAAGGCATAGATAGAAGTAATTTGCTAGCGGAGTGCAGGTTCCGAGAGGGGATGTAGGGAGAGATAAGAGATGAGAGGTATTGAGGGGCCGTAGAGTGAATGCATTTATAGGTCAATAGGAGAAGTTTAAATTGGATGCGGAATTGGACAGGGAGCCAGTGAAGCGACTTGAGTAGAGGAGTAATGTGGGCATGGCGAGACTGGCAGAAGATTAGTCGAGCAGCGTGGTTTTGTATAGATTGAAGGGGAAGGAGGTGGCTGACGGGGAGACCAGCAAGGAGTAGGTTGCAATAATCGAGGCGAGAGGAGATTAAGGAGTGGATAAGCATTTTGGTGGTGTGTTCAGAGAGGAAGGGGCGGATTTTGCTAATGTTGTAGAGAAAGAAGCGGCAGGTCTTGGCTACAAGCTGGATATGTGCGGAGAAGGAGAGAGAGGTGTCAAAAGTAATGCCTAGGTTGTGGGCCGAGGGAACAGGAAGGATAGTAGCTCCATCCACATAAACTGAGAATGGGGGAAGCAGAGGGGAGGAGTTGGGGGGAAAGACAAGGAGTTCAGTCTTGGCTATGTTCAATTTCAGTCGGTGATGAGACATCCAGGCAGCGATGTCGGAGAGGCAGGCAGAGATCTTGGACTGGGTTGCTGGAGAAATATTAGGTGTAGAGAGGTAGATTTGGGGGTCATCGGCATAAAGGTGGTACTGAAAGCCGTGGGAGGAGATAAGCGTTCCAAGGGCTTGGGTGTAGAGAGAGAAAAGGAGGGGGCCCAAGACAGATCCTTGAGGTACACCTACGCAGAGCAGGGTAGGGAAGGAGGAGGAGCCGCCAGAGCATACACTGAATGAGCGATGGGAGAGGTAGGAGGAGAACCAGGATAGTACCAGGTCCTTGAAGCCAAGGGAGGAGAGGGTGGTGAGGAGAAGATTGTGGTCAATGGTGTCAAAGGCAGCAGAGATATCAAGAAGGATGAGGATAGAGTAGAAGCCCTTAGATTTAGCCAGGAACAGATAATTGGAGAACTCTTGCGAGAGCCGTTTCAGTGGAGTGTAAGGGACGGAAGCCAGATTGTGTGGGTCCAGGAGGGCCTGGGAGGTGAGGAAGTCGAGGCAGCGGTGGTGGACTGCATGTTCTAGTAGTTTGGATATGAAGGGAAGGAGGGAGATGGGTCAATAGTTAGAAGGGCATGTGGGATCGAGTGAGGGTTTCTTGAGGAGGGGTGTGACAACAGCATGTTTGAAGTCAACGGGGGCAGTGGCAGTAGAGAGTGAAAGGTTGAGGATATGAGAGATGGGTATAATGGTGGGGGAAATGGGGGATAGGAGATGGGTGGGGATAGGGTCAGATGAACAAGTGGTGGGTTTGGAGGAGTTAAGAAGGAGTGTGGTTTCTTCTTCAGAGATCGGAGGGAAGGAGGAGAGAGTAGCAGAGGCAGTACGGATGGGGGGGAATTGTGGAGGGGGGGAGGTAGATGAGGGGGTGGGGAATTGGAGGGTAATCCTATGGATTTTGTCATGGAAGTAGTCGGCTAGGGTTTGGGCAGAAAGGGAGTGTGGAACCGGGGGTGGGGGGACTTTGAGGAGAGAATTGATGGTATTAAAGAGACAGCAAGGATCGGAGGCAAGGGAGTTGGTCAGGAGGATATAGTAGTCTTGTTTGGCAAGAGCTATGGCTGACTGGAAGGAGCCAGGCATGAATTTGAAGTGTAGAAGGTCCTCCGGGGAGCGGGATTTGGACCAAGCACGCTCAGCGGAACGTGCGCAGGTGCGTAGATAGCAGGTTGTAGGTGAAAGCCAGGGCTGGGGAGTAGATCGTTTGACTGGACGTGGGGTGGGTGGGGCAAGAGTGTCAAGAGCTGAGGATAGTATAGCATTGTAGGAAGATAGTGCCTCGTCGACGGACTTGGAGGATATAATGGAGGAGAGAGATGGAGAAATGGTGGAGGAGAGAGTCAGGGGATCAATATTATGGAGGTTTCTAAATAGGTCGGAGGAGAGAGGACGAGGTTGAGACAGCAGAAGCTGAAGAGTAAAGGTTAAAAGGTGATGGTCAGATGAGGGAAGGATTGAGTTGCGGAGGTTTGAGGGATAGGAATTAGAGAAGAGTATTAGGTCAAGGCAGTGGCCATGTAGGTGAGTGGGGGCGGTGGAGCAAAGTTGGAGGTCGTACGAGGAGATGAGGGTGAGGAACTTTGAGGCATGGGGGTCGGAGGGGTTGTCTTCGTGAATGTTAAAATTGCCAAGAATAAGAGTGGGGGAAGAGGGATCCAGAAAGGCAGAGAGCCAGGAGTCGAAGTCGGTGAAGAAGATTGATTGGGATTTGTCGGGTGGGCGATAAATAACAGCAACATGGAGGGGAAGTGGGAGGAGGAGGCGAATGGAGTGGACTTCAAAGGAGACGGGGGAGGGTGACTGAGGTAGCAGGAGAGGTTGGAATTGGCATGAGGGAGAAAGTAGGAGACCAACACCACCACCGCAACTAGTAGATTGAGGCGTATGGGAGAACTGGTAATCCCCATATCAGAGAGAAGCAATGGATACGGTGTCTTCTGGGGGGAGCCAGGTCTCAGGGCAAGAAGGTGTAGGGCATTAGAGATAAAGAGATCGTGAGTAAAAGGAAGTTTGTTAGTGACTGTGCATGCGTTCCATAGGGCACATGAAAGCGGGAGAGCGGAGGGGGGAAGGAGAGGGATATGGATAAGGTTAGATAAGTTACGTGAGGATTTCTTATCAGAGTGATATGAGGCTTTATTTCTAGAGACACAGAGATTTAGAGGGAGCAGGGTGCGGGTGGGTATGTCTGGGTGTGTATGCCCTCCAAGAGGGACTTGAGAGAAGGGAAGTGAGGGGTGAGTGAGGGGTGATATTGATGGTATCAGATGGGTTATGTAAGGATTTCTTTTTGGAGATAAGTTTGGGGTTGATATCTCTGTATGAGAGATTGGGGGATAAGTGAGGGAGGGTGGAAGGGGGAGGAGCGGGATGTGGATGAGATTAGATAAGGTACGTGAGGAACTCTTTTTAGTGTGAGAAAGAAATCGAGGGGGGCCAGGGTTGGGGCTGATGTTACCTGATGAGAGAAGGAGAAGGAGTAATAGAGAGCGTGGTAAAGCGGAGACGGTACGGCGGAAGCAAGGGTGGGGTTGCCTTAGAGAGAGAGGGGTTGGTTGAATGCGGGGGGAGGGTGTGCTGAAGCTCAAGAGTAATAATAGTAATAATAATAATAATAATAGTAATAATCTAATAGTAATAATAATAGTAATAATAATAATAGTAATAATCTCCCTCCCCCCAACTACTCCTCTCCCACTCTACCCTTTACATCATAATGGAAACAATATCTCCTACCAAGATTATAAATCTCCTTTTCACTCTCTTCTTAATAACCCTCCTAACTCAACACATATACACTTACAAAACCAATCAATGTCCATACAAAAACATTCCAATCATCCACAATTATAACCGGAACCCTTATAATAATCTTCCAATCACATACAATCAGTACCAAAACCCAATATATAGCTCTACATACTCAAACTCTCACAATCACCATTCGCGCCACACCTCACACAAACGCCAGCACCGTCTCATCCAAATAAAGCACCAACCCTTAAGTGATAAAATTGACCAAAATGACAATACAATCACCAAATTGCAACTCATCCTAATAAACATCCGATCCATAAGAAACAAAATACCAATAATTAATGACATAATTAAAGATACATCCACTGACATTATCTGTATTACTGAAACATGGCTCTCACCCTCAGACACTATACTACTAAACCAACTTACCACAAATCAATATGACATATTCAATTGCCAACGGAATATAAAAAGAGGAGGGGGTGTACTGATTCTCACCAAAAATGACCTAAAATTCACCCTAACAAACCTAAACAATATAGATGGAATGGACATTGTTAACATAGAAAATAAAACCATGGCTCTCACCCTCATCTACAGACCCCCTTCATCCGATCAGAAAAACCTCACCCCTATCCTAGAACTCGCATGCACAGCGCCACGAAACAAACCACTTATACTTCTTGGTGACTTGAATCTTCCATCACTGAACCACTCACAATCAGATAACTTCATAGATGCTATGTCACAAATGGGGTTCACACAGATAATACACGCTCCTACACACAAAAAAGGTAACATACTTGACGTAATTTTCCTCCCAGCCACACTCTACAGTCACTCACTACATTTCACCCCGAGTATAACCGAAGTACCCTGGTCAGACCACCATCTAATCACAATCCAGTTACCAGCACAAGTCCCAAGAAACAATGGGAACACAACCTCACATACATCACGCTTCATACGCTTTGACAAAGACACATTCCTCGACAAAGTACTACCCAAACTAGACACAAGATCACCAGACATCAACTCAACCATAGCACATTGGAATCTTACTATTCAAAAAGCAGCTGTCCAAACACAAGTCTTACACAAACAAACAAAAAAGACAGAAAAATGGTTCACGAAAGAGCTGACAAAACTAAAAAAACAACTAAGGAAACAAGAAAAGAGATGGAGAAAACTTAAATCTGATGAAAACAAATCACAATACATGCTCCTACTCATAGAATACAAAAACGCAATTAACAAATCAAAAAGAGACTACCACTCAAAAGTAATAAACTCATCCATCAACCGCCCTAGGGAGTTATTCGCGATAGTAAAAACATTAACCAAAACTAGTAACACCGAACCTAAACAACAAGCAATAAACATACAAACTCTAGCAAAACATTTTGCAGAAAAACTAAAAAACAAGACCACTACCCCAACCCCGCTATTATCAAACACGAAAACCACACATGAATGGACAAGCTTCCAGTTGGTAGAACAAAAGCAACTTCTCAAAATCATAACAATGATAAACACCACCACCTCCCCACTCGACCCATGCCCCGTTTCATGGATTAAGTGTGTGAAAGATGAACTAGCGGTAAATCTACAACACATAGTTAACCAATCCCTTTCACAGGGCATCATGCCTGATGCCCTAAAACTCACAACACTCCGACCAATAATAAAGAATAATAAGCTTGACTCAAAAGACCCAAACTCATACAGACCCATAGCCAGCATTCCATTCATAGCTAAAATAATAGAGAAAACAATTCAAATTCAGTTACAGGAACACATTGATGAACACAAACCACTTGACTCACACCAATTTGGCTTCCGCCCTTTCCATGGAGTAGAAACCCTCCTAATCACCCTTATGGACTTCCTCATCAAGGGCACAGATGACAAACACCAAGGCTTCTTACTCCTATTTATGGATATCTCTGCTGCCTTTGATAACATTAATCACCAGACACTGATCAACAGATTAGAAAACCTAGGAATAGGCGGGATTGTCCTTAACTGGTTCAAATCCTACATCTCACATAGATTAATACGCGTCCAAATTGATCAACAAACATCAGAAACATTCCCCCAAGGACAAGGAATACCCCAAGGATCAGCCCTTTCAGCCCTCCTATTTAACTTGTATCTGCAACCGATAACAAACATATTTAAAAACCACAGGATTAACCATTTTATATATGCTGATGACATCATGCTAGCTATCCCCATAACCACTAAAAACCATACATATGACTCTCTATCCAAATGCATGGCCGAGACCTCCTCCTGGATGGAAACGAACTACCTCAGCATAAATCTCAAAAAAACTGAGGCAATGTTTGTAACAAGATCTTCTATGACTGAGAACACTTACCCGGAAACAATCACAATCAACAAAACTTCAATACCTGTCAGAAAACAGGTAAAATACTTAGGGGTAATAATAGACCACACCCTATCCATGCTGCCACACATAAAACAAACAGTAAAAACCATTTTCTACAAACTCAAAACTATTCAGCACCTAAGGCCACTCCTTGAAACACAAGACTTTAGATCCGTAGTAAGTACACTGATCACCCCTCACTTCGACTATTGCAATAGTCTCCTAATAGGCCTCCCTCAAAAAAGCACATACCTTCTACAAAGAGCACAAAACATCTGTGCAAAAGTAATTGCTAAAGCCCGCCTAACAGACCACGTAACCCCAATACTGCTGGAACTCCACTGGCTTCCTATAAACAGCCGAATCAAATACAAAATTATCCTAACAACCTATAAACTCATAAACGACATAGCCCCCTCACACTTAACCACATTACTGCAATCTCCAACATCGACAAGGACCCTCAGACAAAACGCAGCCCACTCCCTCATCATACCTAAAGCCATCTGTAAAACCAAGAATACCACTAGCTCTAGAGCATTCTCATTCACTGCTCCTACACTCTGGAACGACCTCCCTATTGAACTTCGCACCATAAGAGACCTCATCCAATTCAGAAAAGAATTAAAGACCTACCTGTTCACTGAACACTTCGAAATCCCCTACTCCCCCAAAGCCAGCTCTACCACAAATGTGGGCACCCATGCACAAACTCCCTTAACCCCAACAATGTAACCACAAGCCTGTCCCCCCACACACGCCCCAAAGATGACAAAAATAAAAGGAACTAAATTCCAGCACCGACGCCAATCACGACCCCAGACACCCCACCAACTACACGATGTAAATATACTTTTGTACAAAGTTTGATATGTTTGCTTTAATACCTACAAAGATTTTGCTTTAATACCTTCAAGTTGTTTTTTGTTACAATACCTACAAAGTTTATATTTACTGTTCAATGTAAATAGTTGATTTCTACTGTTCTATGTAAAATGTATACAAATTGTGTACAAGACTGTTAATCTGTTATATGTAAACCGCCCTTGATCTCTGGAAGGGGCGGTATAAAAGAAATAGTTAAATAAATAAAAATAAATAAATAAATAAATAAGAGTAGATGCTAGGTAAGAGAACAGAATGGAGGGTGAAGTGAGGAAGGTAGGGGGGGTAGGGGAGAGGAGGGAGGGTGTTGGTAGGAGGGGAGGCAGTTGGGGAGGATGAGGAAGAGGACAGTGTGATGTGGGGCCATGGCAATGGGCAACAAGTTCTGTGCAAACAATGGGTAGCAGTTCTATGCAAACAATGGGTAGCAGTTCTATGCAGGCAGTGGATAGTAGATCTATGCAGGCAGTGGGTAGCAGTTCTATGCAAACAATGAGTAGCAGTTCTATGCAAACAATGGGTAGCAGTTCTATGTAGGCAATGGGTAGCAGTTCTATGCAGGCAGTGGATAGCAGTTCTATGCAAACAATGGGTAGCAGTTCTATTGCAAACAATGGGTAGCAGTTCTATGCAGGCAGTGGGAAGCAAGTCAAAGGAGAGCTACTTGAAGTTAAAGGGGTGGTGATCGTGAGATGGTTGAGGTCAGGAGGCGAAGTGTGGAGGAGCGATCGTGCCTGCTCGGCCCCCGGCAGCTACGGAGAATTGGAGTTAACAGCTCACGCCAGAGCGCCCCCCATGCCTGCGCCTAAGGGCCATGCCAAAGGGCCCTCTGGCGAGGCCCTCAGATGCGGGCCTGCCAGGCGTGTGCAGCTCCCAATGGAGCATGCCGCTTAAAGGGCCGACTGCCCTTGTGATCCTTTGGCGGCGTGTGCAGCTCCCGATGGAGCACGCCGCTTAAAGGGCCGATAGAATACTATAATGTATGTCCATATCTGCGTCAATCTAGCCGTCTCCAAGCAGGAATGCAGACTTCACATATGGGTATCGTTGTTACCAATGGAACCTGCGCGGAACGCTCCCCAATGTCCATTAGGAAAGCTTTTGGGAGCAATTCACTGTGCCTATGCGTCAGCCTTCCCGCCCTTCCCAACGCCTCTCAGTTGAGTTTGTATCTGAGAATAGAGGAAATAAAAATACCCAACAACTCCTAGGGAGGAGGGTGGGTTGTGAAGACTGATTCCTGCTGTTACAGGTGAGTAACTATGCTATCTCCAGGAACAAGCAGGAATGCAGTCTTCACATATGGGACTCACTAGTTCCCAGGCACCAAACGGAAAAGACATCTTTGAGGCTAAGGAATGGAGCCAAGAAGGTATGGACCCAGGCTGGCCACAGCGGACTCGAAAGCAGCAAGCAAGAGCATGGAGCAAGGAGTCAGGTGCTAAAGAAGTGAAATGGTAAGAGTTGTTATTAAGTTCCAAAGAGATGCTGAAGAACAGCTTGGCCAAAGACAGCATCCTGATGGGAGTCCCTGTCAAGGCAGTAGTGAGCAGCGAAGGTGTAATTAGAGGACCAGGTAGCTGCCTGGCAGATTTCTCTATGGAGACAGAATGGAGACTGGCAACTGAAGTTACCATGGTTTTCACGTTGTGAGTGGTAATATGACCTTTGAGAGAGAGTCCCGATTGAACATAGGCAAAAGAAACGCAGACCGTAATCCAGTTGGATAAGGTGCATTTCGATACAGAAAGACCTAAGTGGCTTGGGTCAAAGGAAATAAATAATGGAGAGGATTTTCTAAAAGCCTTGGTCCTGTCCAAGTAGTAAGCAAGAGCACGCTTGCAATCTAAGGTATGCAATGCTGCATCAGTTCTCGAGGCATGCGGCTGGGGCAAGAAGACTGGCAACATCACAGATTGGTTGAGATGAAAAGTTGAGACTACGTTTGGAAGGAAACATAGTAACATAGCATAGTAACATAGTAAATGATGGCAGATAAAGACCAGTATTGTCCATCTAGTCTGCCCAGCAAGATGGCAGGAGTAGGTGCACCCCTTCCCATGTCTTTGTTTAGGGGTGCACCCACCAGGAGTAGGTGCACCCCTCCCCGTGTCTTCACCCCTCCCCATATCATTGTTTAGGGGTGAACCCACCGCTCCATGTAGGACACCCCTATTTGTTGAGAAATTAGATGGTTCAGTTTATTTTGATTTTATCCTGTTGCTGTAAAGTGATCCACTGTGTCTGTCCCAGGCCACTTTGAATTCCGTCACTGTGTTTGCCCCCACCACCTCCATCGGGAGGGCATTCCAAGCATCCACCACCCTTTCAGTGAAAAAGTATTTCCTGACATTGCCTTTCAATTTACCACCTTGCAGCTTCATGTCATGTCCTCTAGTTTTACAGCTTCCCCGTCTTTGAAAGAGGTTTGTTTGTTCATTATTTCTCTTTAAGTATTTAAAGGTCTGAATCATATCTCCCCTATCCCTCCTCTCCTCCAAAGTATACATATTTAGGTCTTCAAGTCTCTTCTCATAAGGCTTCTGACACAGGCTCCAAATAATTTTTGTCGCCTTTCTCTGAACAGTTTCCATTCTTTTTACATCCTTTGCAAGATACGATCTCCAAAACTGAACACAGTATTCCAAGTGAGGCCTCACCAGAAACCTATACAGTGGCATTAGTACCTCTTCCTTTCTGCTGGTAATTTGTCTTCGAATGCAGCCCAACATCCTCCTGGCTTTTGCCACCACCTTGTCGAAATGAGAATCAAGTGTAGGGGGGATCCGCCACCAAAGCTGAGTAGAGAAGTAGCCTAGTGGTTAGAGCAACTAACTGCCTACTACCCAGAAGATCAAGGGTTCAATTCCCACTGGCACTCCTTGTGACCTTGGGCAAATCACTTTACCCTCCATTGTCTCAGAAAAATCCAAGTTATCAATGTCCCTGTTTAATGTACATTACCAAGTTGAAGTTGCAATGTAAACCAATTTGACTGAAATGATAAAGCGGTACAACCCCCCCCCCCCCCCCTGTTAAATAAATAAAGCATGTAGTTCACTGATGCAATGAGCTGAGATGAGAGCAATTAGGAAGATGACCTTCCAAGATAAAAGTTTCAGAAAAGTGGTAGCCAGAGGCTCAAAAGGGCTTTTAGAAGCTGTGCTAGGACTACATTGAGGTCCCAAGCCAAAAGCAGTGGTTTGATCTGTGCCTTGGAAAGCAGAAGACCCTGCATGAATCGTTGCATCAAGGAGTGTGAGGAAATGGGATGCCTATCCAGTGGGCTGTGATAGGCTGCAATGGCACTGAGATGAACTTCTAACAGATTTAGTCTTAAGTCCCATGGAAGACAAGTGGAGAAGGTATTGTAGAAGTTGCTTCCATTTGAAAGCATGGGGAGGGAGTAGTGGCTTAGTGGTTGGAACAAATTCCCTTAGGCCAGAGGGCCAGGGGTTCAAATCCTGCAAGAGGACAACAACATTGGGCTGGTAGAACTGGGGTTTCTACACCCACAAGTGCTCCTTGTGGCCTTGGGCAAGCCACTTAATCCTCAGTTGCCTAGGATACAAAAAAACATAGATTGTGATCCCTACAGGGACAAGGGAATAATACATATAGTAAATGAATGTACACTGCTTTGACTGTAAAGAAGTGGTATATAAGCCTAGTTAAATAAATAAATAAGAACTCTCAGATGCAGCTGTTTATTCTCATCAGCATACATTAAGGACCTGAGATTAATTAAATTTCAGGTGAACAAAGTACATTAAACATATTAGGTATACTTTTATTAGTATAAGTATCCCCTGCAACCCTTAGTAAGTAAAGAACTTAAATATCTAAACACAGCTTTAAAGCAAAAATGCAGAGCACTCCAGCAGCGAACTGGGGGCTTTCCAGTCTTTTGCACTGAGTCTCACATGTATGATTTTCTCCCAGTTGGTGAGGGGTCTTAGGTGTGTACAAGGTGCAAGAAGCTCTTTGCTCTCAGGGAACGAGTCCTATCTCTGGAGCCTAGAGTAGCAGATTTGGAAGACAGAGAGGTACATAGACAGGATATAGTCCTAAAGTCCCACCTCCAGTCTGGCAGCATCCCTGTTGCCATGGAGGAGAGAGGTCACGTGACGGGAGAGCATCACCCTGGTGTGGCAGGAAGTGGTCCTATAGCTAGGACCTGTCCTCCAGGTGATGTAAAATGCTCTCGCACCAAGGAAGTTTCTCCAGGGCCATGTGCCCATGAGGGAAGGGTTAGGACAGCCGTTATAGTTGGTGATTCGATCATTAGGCATGTAGATAGCTGGGTGGCTGGTGGACATGAGGATCGCGTGGTAAAATGCCTGCCTGGATTGAAGGTAGCGGACCTCACGCACCACCTAGACAAGGTCTTAGAGAGTGCTGGGAAGGAGTCTGCTGTCTTGGTACATGTCGGTACCAATGACATAGGAAAATGTGGTAGGGAGGTTCTGGAGGCTAAATTTAGGCTTTTAGGTAGGAAGTTGAAATCCAGAACTTCCAGGGTAGTGTTCTCTGAAATGCTTCCCGTTCCACGTGCAGGACCCAAAAGGCAGGCAGAGCTCTGGAGTCTCAATGTGTGGATGAGACAATGGTGCAAGGATGAAGGCTTTGGATTTGTTAGGAACTTGGGCACATTCTGGGGAAAGGAGGGGCTCTTCCGAAGGGATGGGCTTCACCTTAACCGGGATGGAACCAGGCTGCTGTCATTAACCTTTAAAAAGAAGATAAAGCAGCTTTTAAACTAGATAATAAGGGAGAGCCGACAGTCGCCCAAGAGCGCATGGTTCGGTAGTATCCTTGAAGGATACTACCAAAAAAATTAAGTTAGGCACATTAGCAGAGAGGTTCCAATAAAGCCAAAGGTAGGCCAAATGCCCCTGAGTACGGAGCAGACAACTTAAAGATTCCAAATTACCCCTGCCTACAGATGACCAGATTAATATGAATAAAATACAGTATTATCTGCCCTACTGTGTATCTGTTTTTTTTGTTCTCTGTTGAAACCACGAGTTTCCCTTCTGTTATAAATGTGAGATTATTCTGTTGAGTAATTTGTGACAGTTCACTGATTAAGAAATTGTATTAATAAAGCAGAAAGAAGACGCAATACACATCAAACGCTTCACAATCATGCTAGCAACATATCCCAAAAAAAACCCAGTCCTGTCTGTTCTGACTAGGCTGAATCATGATTTTCTTAACAGCTGTACCTCGCGAATACTCATGCAAGGATTTTCAAACAAATTTTTCCCCACACATACTCATGTAGGGACCTCGCGAATACGCATACGAGGTTGACTTAAGTCTTACCAAACAAGAAGGACGATGACTTCGCCTTGCGCATACTCATGCAAGGGTAATAGGACCGTCCTTGAGAGGGGATCAGTGCTCTCATTACCAAATTCCAAGTTCCAAGTTCTCGAGATTACAAGTTACAAGTTTCAAATTCTTACCAAAGTTTCACAAGTTTCAAACTGCAGTTCTAACTCATCTGTCTAGACAGGTTTTCAAAACTATACTTACCGGATCCGGTCCCCGATACTTCACTAGCTTCTGAGTTGGATCCTGGACTCCCCCGGGTCGGAGGTGTTGGCCAGCTGGACCCAGTGCCTGCCGAGGCCAGGCAGAACCCCCTCCGATACAAGAGGATCGGTGGGCCCAGGGAAATTCCCCTGCGTCGGATTGGCATGGTTCCAACTGGACCAAACCTCAAGGCGAATTACGTGGATTTATTCACTTGAACACCATCCACCACTCGCACTTCCCGGCCAACGCACCAAGAAATGTAGCAGCAGATAAGCATGCAATAAATAAAACCAGGAGTCTTTTCAAGGATCCAAGCCAGTTTAATGTGCACAGGCTCAAGCAATAATCAATTTCAAAATGGCTGAGCAATGGTTTCTAGCAAAACAACAACTTTTATACCGTTCTTCTCCATTCTAGACATAGGCAAACTTTTCATTGGTCCCAGTAACCTCTCTCACCCATCTATTGGTCCTGGTACCACTACGTAGCTATCCAATGAGGACCTTGATCTGGGCTCAGCACCTGGTTGCCCCCCTTTCAGTCCTCATTACAATGGACAGTTCTTAGACTTTCGATACTTCTCTCCTCCAAGGTCACTGGCTTGCTGGAATATGAGTGAGAGCGGGGCACTGTAACCTTGCTTTCTGCAGAGTTAATTAATTCCATAGAAGCTGTGCTCTCTTATCAGTACCAATTAGACTTGTTTTTTCTATATTTTCTAAGTTTCGATTCTGCTTAGCTATACTAAATTGTGTTCAGTTAAGTTTCAATTCTACGGTGTCATCATTCAGGGGGGTTTTCATTCCTCTGGGCCTAACTACAGGCTTCATTTACAGATCAAGCTGCTTAGGCCTGTCTGTTTAGTTCAATTAGCATAGATCATAGGCCTTCGCCTACCACACTCCCACACCAATCCGGTCCCCCCCCAAACCCAGGCCCAACCCCCCCCCCCCCCCACTGGACCCCTCTTCCCCCCCCCCCCCATCAGTACCACCAGCCCGCCTATACTGTTCGGAGTTTTTTTTAATTGAAGCTAGTTCCTGTGTATACCATTTTTCTGAAGTTCTTTTATAGAGCTTTTTAGGTTTGTTAGATAAAGGTTTGGATGCTGCTTTTATTACAGAGTTCCAATTAGCAATGGCTATGTCAAGGTTTTTAGTGTCAGTAACAAGCTGAGGTACAATTGTATCAAGAAAAGCTTCTGATATAAATGGGCGAAATCTAGGTCCTTGATGTGTTTTAGTTTGTTGAGGAGAGGAGGTGGAAGAGATAGGAATAGAAAATTGAATCATAAAATGGTCAGACCATGGGATTTGGGTTATGGTTGGAGGAGTATACTGAGGCATTTTGGTCATATGATCAGGAAGGAAAACTAAGTCAAGAGTGTTTCCTTTGATGTGAGTAGGGTGTCTGATTGTTTGATTAAAGCCTATATCTTTCATTGATTCTAAGAAAATTGAGGGTTGATTGTTATTACAAGTTGCTAAGTTAAAATCTCCCAGAATGATGTGGGGCTTGTTTGTTGAGGCTTTACATGCTGTTTCTAGGATGGTTGTTATGTTTTGGACATCTGGTGTGGGAGGTCTATAGAAGAGGCAGATGGCTAAGTTTCTGTTCTCTATTTTCAGGATCTCTATATTTTCTTTAGTATCACAGACGGTAGTGGAACAGTTCGAGTTTGATTTTGCTAATAGTACGCCACCTCCTTTTTTTTGGTTACGGTTGTAATTGAATAGAGAGTATCCTTTTGTTTTTATTTGATTTAATAAGACTGTGTCAGAATTGGTTGGCCAGGTCTCAGTTAGGCAGAGATAGTCTGGTTTCCCATCAGAGATGAGATCTGTAATTAATGGGATTTTATTTCTAATCTTACATTGATAAGAATAATTTTTAGGTTTTGAGTGTGTGTAGTTAGTTCTTTAAGTTCATTTTCATGCTTTACCTTTATGTGGATTAATCTTCTAGTAAGCGTATCTGGGTACCGTGGTGGTAAGGTTTTATAAGTATTGTGGTGATGCACACGCAGCAGAGCCCTTTAAAGCTGAAAAAAAAGAGGTTTTTTTTCATAAGCGGGGGATGGGCTCACTAAAGCATAGCTCCCAAACAGAAAGAGAAACTAAAGCACACACTAGCAGGGCTACCCTGAAGCCACACCCAGCCTCTAGAGTAGTTGCAGGCAGAGAGAGGGTGGGGCCAGGGAAGCAAACAAGCCACAGAACATTTAAGCTGCGTCACACAGGAAGTGGAGCAGAACCAGCAGAATCAGGAGAGTCAGCAGAATCAGCAGAACTGGCAGAGGAGTCAGGAGCTGAACAAACAGGACGTACTCAGACACAGGAGGGACTGCAGAGAGAGACTGCCAGAGGGCAGGAAAGACTGCAGGCCAGAAGCCAAGAGGAGAGGCAGAGAGTCCAGAGAGACCAGGGGAAGAGGCAGCATTACAAAGCTGTGAGGCCTGGTGGTTCAAAGGGGACCAGCCACAACTCCCAAGGCAAGTGTAAAGATTGTGGGCAAGAAAGGAGCTGGGGAAGAAGTCAGGACTATACGTCTGATTCTGAATGCAGCAGCTCAAGTCCTGGGCCTTTGAACAGGCGGTGTAAAAAGTCTGATAAAAGGAGGGTTTCTGCCAGCCAAACAACTCAGATATTCCCTGAGGTGGAGTTGTTAAGGGAGAGAAGGGCAAGAGGTTCTGACCCAGTTAAAAGGGGGAGCCAGAAGCTAAAATGGGGAAAACTGTTTAGGCTTTTAAAAGAAGTGCAGCAGAATGAGCCAGAAGTTACCCCAAGCCCTGAGCTTTATAATTCACCAGAAGAAATGGAAGTAGAGCTTTATTCAGACAGTCCATTGTCTTCAGCAGAATCCATGGAGTGTGGACTTTGTATGAGTAATGTTTAGTGCTTTTATAGAAGGCTGTGTGATACGGGTTCAGAAGATAACTTATGTGCTGGTATCAGAGAATGCCTAGAAGAAGGGCAGACCAGAAGACAAAAACCTCGTGTTAAAAAGTAGCCAGTTTTACTACTGCTAAAGCCCAGTTAAGAAGGCTAATGATTTTTAAACTAAGAGGCAGCACATGGCTGGTATCCTAACCTGCAGCAGCTGAGAAAGTAAATACAAAACTGACTTGTTTTAAGTTTTGTTGAACTGTGCACTAAACAGTATTTTTCCTAGTTTTGTTTAAATGGATGAAAGCAATGTAATAAGAGTGAAGAAAACTACTTGAAGAGTTTTTGCCAAGAAAGTTATTGGAGAAAGTATCCTATTTTTGGTTATGTTTTTGATTTGCCTTTTCATGGTTATTGTCAAAAAATTGATTCCACGAAGAAAACAATAAAAAGCAATTTATTTTTACAAATTGTCCTGTGTCCTCATCCACTCGTACTGCTGCAAAGCAGGCCACAACTACACAATAAGAGGGATGACCGGCGTACCCCACTAGGCAATCGCCTAGACGAAGGGGCGCCACCACAGTATATGAGGATGAATTGTAGTTATTAAGATGTTTTTGTATATGGTGGTAGGGAATAGTGTGTATGTGAGTCATTCCAACTTGATCAAGTGGTGGGTATGGCAATTGAAGGCATATGCTGGAGGAGAGTAGTAAACACATAGCAATACTTAGGGCATATAGAAATTGCATGGTAATGTATACAGGATCCATTTTGAGTTAGAATAAGACTCAGTTATGGAATATATAGTATGAAAAATAGAGGAATACAAGATACTAATGTTTAAAATCGTAACAGATTGATGTTTGGTTTTAAATTCTACTCTACTTTGTACAGCAGATCAGTCACTTTAGACAGCTATTTTGCAACAGTTATATTGAGATTGCTGCATTTTATCCACTACTTTGTAACAGAACAGCTACTTTGTAACAGTTACCTTAGAAGAGCTACCTTGCAACAGTTACTTTGATACAGCTACGTTGTAACAAAATAACTAGATCAGCAATCTTAATTATATCCAGTTGGTACAGAGGATAGTTAAACTTGTGATAGTGGTTATTATAATTTGTTTACAGCTTATCACATTATATGTTAGGAATCAATTAAACGTACGGCCTCCGTTGCGGTGCTTAAGGCAGACTTGCTTTTGATTTTTCAGTGTGGTTCTTACATTCTGTTGGCGTTAAGTGTTAGTAGGGTTCAGCCTGCTCTTCTTAGATCACACCTTACCGGCCAGGGGGAAGAACAGTTCTAGGTTGGTCACGTGTTGGGTATGCTGGTGAGCGTCCCTTTTAGTTGGATCGAGGCAATACTCGCTGTTGAGTTTTCTGTGTCTTGTGGAAAAGTCCTCGAGGATTTGCTTCTATAGTTTCTGGTTCTGTTAGTGCAGATTTTTACGTGGTTTGGCCTTAGCCTAAGAGCCATGCCAAAGGGCCCTCTGGCTAGGCCCTCAGGCGCGGGCCCACCAGGCACGGTCACGCCTGGAGTGTGCCCCTTTTAAAGCAGGGGAGCTGAGTCCCGATTGGCTGCTGGAGGAGCAGTAGGAGAGATGCTGGTCTGCCACGGGAGTCCCGATGATGAGCAGGGGTCCGATCAAAGAGAGCTTCCTTCTTGCAGCGTGCTCCTTTTAAAGCAGGGGAGCTGAGTCCCGATTGGCTGCTGGAGGACCAGTAGGAGAGATGCTGGTCTGCCGCGGGAGTCCCGATGATGAGCAGGGGTCCGATCAAAGAGAGCTTCCTTCTTGCAGCATGCTCCTTTTAAAGCAGGGGAGCTGAGTCCCGATTGGCTGCTGGAGGAGCAGTAGGAGAGATACTGGTCTGCCGCGGGAGTCCCGATGATGAGCAGGGGTCCGATCAAAGAAAGCTTCCTTCTTGCAGCATGCTCCTTTTAAAGCAGGGGAGCTGAGTCCTGATTGGCTGCTGGAGGAGCAGTAGAAGAGATGCTGGTCTGCCGCGGGAGTCCCGATGAAGAGCAGGGGTCCGATCAAAGAGAGCTTCCTTCTTGCAGATGACAGAAACATGATGACAGAAAAAGACCACATGGCCTATCTAGTCTGTCCTTCCATATCGACAACTACAACAGTCCTCTTTTTACCTTTAGAGATCCTCTGTGTTTGTCCCATGCTTTTTTCAATTCAGTTACTGTCCTCATCTCTACCACCGCCACTGGGAGACTATTCCATGGATCCACCACTCTTTCCGTAAAGAAATATTTCCGCATATCACTCCTGAATCTATCCCCTTTCACCCTCATCCCATGTCCCCTCATAGCAGAACTTGCTTTCATTTGAAAGAGGCTCTCTCCCTGAATATTTATGCCACAGAGGTATTTAAACATCTCAATCATATCACCTCTATCCTGCCTTCCCTCTAAGGTGTACATATTAAGATCCCTAAGTCTGTCCTCAGATGCTTTCTAATGAAGACCACTAATCATCTCAGTAGCCACCCTCTGCACCGACTCCATCCTCTTCACATCCTTTTGAAGGTGCGGTCTCCAGAATTGCACACCATATTCCAAATGAGGTCGCACCAAAGATTTATACAGAGGCACTATCACCTCCTTTTTTCTGCTAGCCATTCCTCTCCATATGCATCCAAGCATCCTTCTAGCTTTTCCGTCGCCTTTTCTACATGTATAGCTACTTTAAGATCATCAGACACAACCACGCCTAGGTCTCGCTCTTCTTTAGTGGACAAAAGTACTTCACCCCCTATATTATATTGCTCCCTTGGATTGCTGCAGCCCAAATGCATGACCCTACATTTTTTAACATTAAATCCCAGCTGCCAAATTCTAGACCATTCTTCAAGCTTAGCTAGATCCCTCCTCATGTTATCTACACCTTCCTGGGTGTCTACTCTATTGCAGATTTTGGTATCATCCACAAAGAGGCAAACCTTACCCGACAGCCCTTCCGCTATATCAGTAACAAAGATGTTAAAAAGAATCGGACCAAGGACAGATCCCTGGGGCACACCACTGGTAACATCCTTCTCCTCAGTGAGCTCCATTTACCTGTAATCTTTGTCGCCTCCCACCCAACCAATTTCTAACCCAAGCAGTAACTTTAGGGTCCATCCCTGGGGTGCTCAGTTTGTTTATAAGTCGCCTGTGAGGAACAGTGTCAAAGGCTTTACTGAAATCCAAATGCACCACATCTAGGGCTCTCCCTCGGTCCAACTCCCTGGTCACCCAGTCAAAGAAATCAATCAGATTTGTCTGACAAGACCTGCCTCTGGTGAATCCATGCTGCCTCGGATCCTGTAATCCGCTGGACTCCAGAAACCTCACTATTTTCTCTTTCAGCAGCGTTTCCAATCATTTACTCCCCACCGAAGTTAAACTAACCGGCCTGTAGTTTTCAACCACATCCTTACTTCCGCTTTTGTGTAAAGGCACCACATGAGCCTCTCTCCAGTCCTTTGGCACCACTCCCGACTCCAATGAGGCATTGAAAAGGTCAGTCAGTGGAGCTGCTAGAACGTCCCCAAGTTTCCTCAGTATTCTAGGGTGTATCCCATCTGGTCCCATCGCTTTGTCTACTTTAAGATGAGCTAGTTTCTCACGAACACAGTCTTCTGAAAATTGTTCAAGATGTCCCTCGCCTCTGTTCCCATTTGTGGATGTTTTCTGAGGTCCTGCTCCTGGTTCTTCATCTGTGAACACAGAACAGAAATATTTGTTAAGCAATTCCGCTTTATCCTCATCAGCTTCTACATATTCCTCCCCTTCACCCTTGAGTCTGACAATACCACTTCTGCCCTTCCTCTTCTCACTAACATATCTGAAAAATGTCTTATCCCCCCATTTTATTGCATTGGCTGTTTCCTCCTCTTTTTGAATCTTTGCTTTCCTGACTACTTTGCTAGCTTCTCTAAGTTTTTCCAGATATAGATGCCTGTCTTCCTCTCTCTGTGATCTCTTGTATTTCATGAAGGCCTCCCTCTTTTTCTTCACTTTTTCAGCTGCTTCTTTCAAAAACCATAGCAGTCTCCTTTTCCTTTTACCTTTATTTACCATTTTAACAAAAAGGTTGATTGCCCTTAAAATATCTTCTTTCAGTTTTGCCCACTGTTTTTCTACATCCCCCAATTGTTCCCATCCCACTAACGACTCCCTGAGGTATTGGCCCATCTTGGCAAAGTTAGTCTTCCTAAACTCTAAGACCCTCACATTTGAATGGATTCTAACAGCCCTAGTCCTAATACTGAACGTCACCATCTGGTGATCACTGGATGCAAAATGATCTCCCACTACAACATCAGAAACACTTTCACCATTGGTAAGTACCAAGTCCAGTATGGCCCCTTCACGTGTGGGGTCTGTTACCAATTGCCTGAATAGTTCTCCCTGTAGAGAATCCAGGATCTCTTTACTTCTAGATGATACTGCAGCAGGAATGTGCCAGTCAACATCTGGCATATTGAAATCCCCTATCAGTAGCACTTCCCCTTTCCTAGCAATGCTGCATATCTCTTCAATTAACTCTCTGTCCACCTCTTCCTCTTGTGAGGGAGGTCTGTATATCACATCAATGCAAATAGATTTCTCTTTCCCTCTTTCTAGTTTAACCCACAATGCCTCCTCTCTCCCTTTTAAGCTCTGTAATTCCAAAGCTTTAATAGTAGTTTTTATATAAAGTGCTACTCCTTCTCCCCTTCTTCCTACCCTGTCCTTTCTGAATAAAGTATAGCCAGGTATAGTTACATCCCAATCATGGTTTTCTGTGAACCATGTTTCTGTAACTGCCACTAAATCCAAGTCAGCCACTCCCACCAAAGCTTCAACCTCGGGATCTTATTTCTCTTGCTATGGGCATTTATACACACTGCTTTCCATATGTTACCCCTGTTACCCATTTTCATAAAGGTATTTAATGTATTACTTATCTGGGGGCTTTCACTTACCTGGGGGCTTTCACCCATCCCCAATGAATCTAGTTTGAAGCCCTCTTCAGTAGATCAGCCAGTCTACTACTGAAGACACGTTGACCTTTCTTGGACAGATGGATGCCATCTCTGCTCTGCAACCCTTGGAACAGCATCCCATGGTCTAGGAAACAAAAACACTCTCAATGACACCATCCACACAGCCATGCATTCATCTCCAGGATGCGAGACTCTCTGCCTTGGCCTTTACTCTCAACAGGAAGGATTGAAGAGAGCACCACCTGTGAACCTAACTGCTTCACCCTCTGTCCCAGAGCAATGAAGTCACTTTTGATACGCTCCGCGGGATACCTGGCAGTATCATTTGTTCCAACATGGATTAGCAACATTGGGTAATAGTCAGTGGGCTTGATGAGTCTCTGCAAACTCTCCATAACATTTTGGATTTTGGCACCAGGCAGACAGCATACCTCTCTGGACATCAAGTCTGGTCGGCAGATGGACGCCTCAGTATCCCTCAGAAGAGAGTCATCAACCACCTTTGCTTCCTTGTGGTCGCTGATTCTGCAACTTTGGGGTTCTTGAGCTCTGGTTATTCCCTTTCCAGGGATGTTTTCACCTCCTCCACTTCCAGGGCTGCATAATGGTTTTTCAATTCAAGGGCTGGAGAAGTTGGATTGGTGATTCTGCAGGCCCTGATGACTTGTGTCCAACCTTCGTCATTCTAGCACCCATCTTCTCCTCTGCTGGAGAGCTTGGTTGCTGCAGGAAGTATCTCATTAATGTACTTCTCATTGTCTTGAATGCTCCTCAGCCTCGCCACCTCCTCTCTGAGTTCCTCCACTTGTTTCCTCAGAGCTTCACAAACAACTTGATACTCTATCATTCTCACTCATAACCCAGTCATATTGCTACTTCAAATTCCTGTAGGGTACCTGCTCAGCCCATTCATATGGCCCTTCTGAATTGCAGGTCCATGAAAACTAAATTAGCCTTCATCTCTGACTTGTTGTTCTTATATACACTAGACATTCTCTGCCTCACGGAGTCTTGGCTCCACGAAAGTAAAGAGGCCTATCTCTTCCGGTGTTTCCCTTCCGGATACCTTGTATTTCTACCCCCAGGATCTCCTGTAAGGATTGGGGGGTGGCTATTATTCATAGGTCCTCTTTGTTGGTGTCTGAACTCCAAGTGGCAAAGTCTCTGAGTGTTGAACCCCTTCTGGTTCAATTTGGACCTCCACCAGGTGCCCATTTTCTACTCCTCTATTGCCCTCCTTCACTGCAATAACCTGCTTGGGAAAGTGTTCAGCAGCTTACTCTCGACTTTCTGGTTACTCACCCCGATCTCTTGGTTTTGGGAGCCTTTAACTTCCATTATGATACACCTACTCACACTCATGATAAATCTTTCCATACTTGCTTTACAGAACATGATATCCAACAATATAGTCATTTATCTACACACTCAGCTGGTCATATTCTTGATCTCATCCTTATCCTTCAGGCTGCCTGGTCAGTTCCTGCCAATCTAAGGTCAGTCTTACTACTGTGGACAGATCATGTCCTCTTTCATTCTGGCTTTACCCACATCATATTACTCTGCTTTATGTTCCGTTGCCCATTCTAGTACCATTAGTTATAGGAGTCTCACACGTGATACCCTTGCAGTCTTCTCACCTGCTAACACTCTTTTCCCAGAAGACATTTTGTTGCTGTCTGTCAATGCCCAGACTTTCACCTGGCATGATATTTTATCTATAACCCTTAATAAAATCGCTCTTATAAAGTTTGCACCCATCCATTGCGGAAATCCCACAAATGGTTTTTGATGGCTTTTGCCTCATTAGGCGACAAACTCAGGTGGCAGAGATTTCTTGGCGTAAAACTAGATCTGCCTCTGCATTGGAGTATTTCAGGACCTGCCATATCTACTACCACGCAAAGGTTTTGGCAGCAAAAAAAATACCATTTTTCAAAAATTATAAATGATTCCTCTTTCTCAGCTAAGTCAGTTTTTTCTATGGTGGCGCAGCTCTCCACCCAACACCAGGCTCAACAGGACCTGCCCTGGTCTGACCTGTCCATCAAGGAGCTGGCAGGTTACTTCTCAGAGAAGATGCAGCAACTTAGGTGCGCTCTTCCATCTTTTCCCCTCTTTTCGCTGCCTGAAGATGACAAGAAGGTTTTTCCTTTATTAATGCATACTTAGTCCAACTTTGCCCCTGTTTCACTTCTCGAGCTATCCCGAATGCTACAATCTACTTGTAAGACTACTTCACCATTAGATCCTATTCCTTCTGCGTGGCTGGGAGAACTGTCTCTTGGCTTACTTCCCATTATGCCAAGGAGTATCAACCCTAACTGCTGGCATTGTACCAGTCATTTGAAAAAGGCAACCCTGAGACTTATTCTAAAAAACCAGCAGGATAACCTTCAGGATCCTCAAAACTATTGCCCTATCTCTAATCTGCTGTTCATATCTAAGATAGTGGAGAAAATTGTTTTCAGATAACTCTCAGACCATGTGGAACAGGTCCATTTCCTACACCCCCAGCAGTCAGGCTTCTGCCCTCTACATAGTACAGCAGTCCTTAATGAAATCTATAGGGCAGTTGATCAGGGTAAGTATGTTCTTGCCGTCTCACTAGATCTATTTGCTGCCTTTGATTTAGTGTAACGTTGTCTTAGCAGGTCTCCCTCAGTCCCAAATCGTCCGAATTCAGCGCATTCAGAACACTGAAGTTCGTCTTCTAACCCACACCTCCCGGTATGACCACGTTACCCCTCTCCTCATGCAACAACACTGGTTACCGGTACCCTTTCGTATTCAGTATTAGATTCTTGTTTTTGTTCACAGAGCACTCTTCACAGGTGTTCCCTTCTATCTTGCTGACCAGGTTCACTTTCACACCCCTCACCGTTCACTTCGTTCTTAACCGTATGTTCCTTCCCCCTCCCTCACATGCCCACCTGGAATCCACTCGTTCTTCCGCTTTCTATTTCTTGGGTCCACGACTTTGGATTTCGCTCCCTCTTTCCCTCCGTTCCGAAACATCCTTCCAACACTTTAAAACTAAGCTCAAAACTCACCTATTTACCATGGCATTTAACCTCCCCCCATAGCCCTGCCCCCCTGTCTGTTTTTTCTCCCCATCTTCTCTCTGACCTCTTCCTGTTACATTTTATCTTATCTGTTTTTGTGTTTTCTCTCCTCTCTACTGTTTTTAAATGATGGCGTTCCTTTCTGTTTCTGCAGCCATGTATTTTTTAAATTGTAAACCACTCAGATACCTATTTAGTGTGGGTGGTATATCAAATTTTAATTAAACATAAACATAAACATCACAACTTGCTCTTAGCTCATCTATACAATACTGGTGTTCATGATGTGGTGCTTTCTTGGTTCACCTCGTTTCTTGGTGACCAGTCATTTCAGGTTAGTATTCTTGACAACACCTCCGCTCCTCATGATCTCTTGTATGGGGTCCCACAGGGCTCAAATCTCTCACCTCTGCTATTTAACATTTTTCTAAGTCCCCTAGTTATCCTGATTCAGAGTTAGAGTATTTCCAGTTATGTCTATGCTGAAGACATTCTACTTCTATTCCCTATAGATGAAGACGCCTTAGATCTATCTCCTGTTAATGCTTGCTTGGCCAATATTTCACCATGACTGCAAGATAACTCGCTTAAAAACGTAATCCTTCTAAGTCCATAGCTACTTGGTTTACAGGATCCTAAGCTTGCTCTCTCGGGCCCCTATCTTGGAAAATTCCTCAATGTCGTTGCATCCTTCCCTCCGTTATTTTAGCATTATATTGGATTCAGAACTCATTTTTTCTCCTCAGTTGGCACAAGTGGCCAAGTCCTCCTTTCAGGCCTTGTGTCACCTCCGTACCATACAGCCATTCCTTGATAAGCCAGCCCAAACTACTGTCCTACTCCATACTGTGATTTCCAGGTTCATCTACTGCAACATCTCTTATCTCGGGCTCCTTCAGTACCAGCTTAAATGTCTCCAGACGATCAAATAAACAACTGTACGCATACTTACATGAGCTCAGAAATTTGATCATGTTACTCCACTACTCTTTCAACACCACTGGCTCCCATTATTTCTTGGATCATGTTAAAGGCCATGACCCTCACCCACAAAGCTATTCATGATCCTTCCCAGAATATCTCTTTTCTTTAGTCTCATTATATGCTCCTGCAAGGTCATTTCGATCACTACACGGATTTTGTTTGCACTTCCTCTCCCCTGCAGTTGTTAAATATGAATCAACATGTAAAACTGCTTTCTTTGCTGCAACCCCGGCCCTTTGGAATAGCCTACCCGCTCTCCTCCATACCGATCAAAACTTTAAAAGTTTCAAGAAGGCTCTTAAAATCTTCCTTTGAGTCTGCTTTCGATATCCAGTCAACACATTCCCGAGGTTGCTTTCTTGTCATCTTGGGCC
Source organism: Ichthyophis bannanicus (assembly GCA_033557465.1). NCBI lineage: Eukaryota > Metazoa > Chordata > Amphibia > Gymnophiona > Ichthyophiidae > Ichthyophis > Ichthyophis bannanicus. The sequence goes on from CM066032.1 coordinate 343,322,458, forward strand.
TAGCAGGATCTGTCTTTTTCCCCTCCACCATCCCCTCTCTGCCTTTGCCCCATCCCCTCCCTTTCCCTCTGCTTTTCTCTTGGTTATTAACTCTTCTCTTCCTCTGTCTTCTGTCCTATGAAAAAATGGCATTTCTTTTTTATTTTCTTGCATTTTTTAATTTATTGTAAACTGAATGGATTATAAGCATGTATAGAATTCCACGTATAGAATTCAGAAGGCTCGTGTATTTGAGAAGCCCCAGTTTCCAAACTATTCCTTGGTGGTCAAATCTGCCCTTAAGAGATCCAAAGGTTCTAAGACTCATTCCTTGGCACTCCCAGGGAGAAAGTCTTGGACATTGGACACTTTGGGGAGAAGATATTTTCAGAGTTCCATGCTCATTGCCCATATGGCCTCTTACCAGCTCTACATGGGCATGTTTTTGAAGAACATCATGTGTGACCTTGCTGATCTTTCCCAGTATCTCTCTCCAGAGAATTTGGAGCAGTATCATTCCCTAGTGGCTCATGGCAAGGATTGCTCAAAATTCATGGTCCATGTGACCTATGATACCTTTGAAACAGCATCAAGAGCTTCTGTGTGCATATGGGTGCCTGGCGCTTGCCTGGCACCGGTCCTCAGACCTGGAACAATCAGTGCAGGACAAGCTTGCTGATGTGCCATGCTGTGGAGAGCATCTCTTTGGAGAGCAGGTCGAAGAGAAGGCTGGCTTCATTGAAAAGTAGCATGTCACTCTTCGTAATCTCTCAAGGTGCACGTTCAAGCTGGCCTTCTATTACAGCAGGTACTGTACCAAGAAGGGGGCCAGAGAAAGATCTATTATTCTTAGAGGCGTAGGTACTTTCCTGGGTCCCAAACCTCCCAGTTCAAACAGGCTCCTCAACCACAACCATGGTGGGAGAAACCTCAGGAAGATCAGCTGCCTCCTCAGCCAAAGCATGGGGCGGGGTTTTGACTGATTCCTTCAGAGCATAGCCACTCTGTCAGTAACTGCAATGGAAGACCCTTCAGATGGAGAAAGGCTCACTTTTTTTTTTTGCCCATAGGTGCCCCCTTATAATCTCAGACACATTGGTTCTACAGATCATCCACAGTGGTTATAAATTGCATCTATTCAACCTTACTCCCATCAGGAAGTGCTTCAGAGAGAAATTGCCACTCTATTGGCAGATCTTGCGATTGAGCTTGTGCCACCAGAGTAAAGAGGGCAAGGATGATATTCCAGATATTTCCTGATCCCCAAGAAAACCGGGGGATGCCATCCCATCCTAGACCACAGATATCTGAACAGATACCTTGTCAAGGAAAAGTTCTGAATGATTTCTCTAGTAGGCACCATGCTTCCTTATTTTCAAAAAGAAGATTGGTTATGCTCCCTGGATCTGTAGGATGTGTATACTACTACTGCTACTACTAATCATTTGTGTAGCACTACAAGGCATATGCAGCGCGCTGTACATACATGTACAAACAGGTACATCACGTTTACAGGAAGTATCTCAGATTCATCCTGGGGGGATAGCATTTCCAGTACAAGGTGTTGCTCTTTGGCCTAGCCTCAGCACAAAATGCCTTGCGGTAGTAGCAGCTTACCTCCGAATGCTGGGAGTGTCTGTCTACCCCCTATCTCCAGGAACAAGCAGGAATGTAGTCTTCACATATGAGTGACCTTGGTACCGACGGAGCCCACATGGGAACACTCCCCAGCGTCCAATAGGAAAGCTTTTCAGAGCATCCCACTGTGCCTGCGCTGCTGCCTTCCCTCCTTTGTCACCACAGGAAATTTCTTCATTCTTCTTCTTTTGTTATTTTTTGTGGTTGCATCTGTCTTCCTGTCGATGTCAGACCGATATCTTCAATTCTATTTCTTTCTATTTTTTTTTTTTTCAAAAAGAAGAACTTTACTTCTTTCAGGCGCATCAACGCCATTTTAGGCCTAGGCCTTCCATCCAGTCTACTGACACAATGGAAAAAACAACCAGTACTTTTAAAAAGTGTTTCAAGTGTAGTAACACTATCTCTGCTACTGAGACCCATGACTGGTGTCTTAAATGCCTCGGCCCAAATCATCAGCCATCTGAATGTCCCCTATGCAAGAAGATGACAAAGAGAGGCCTACAGAATCGGGCTGTGAAACTCAGCTCCCTTTTGCCTCAAAATTGGTTTCACTCACTTCGGCGTCATTGTCGTCATCCTCACATGGATCTCAGGTATCGAAACACAAGACAGGCTGTCCTCCCAAGGGTAGATCTCTATCTAAACATAGAAGTGCCTCAAGCATTGCCCTGGAGTTGGATCGACCGGCCAAATTACCCCATCAGGAGGTCCTCCTTTCCAAAACCGCAAAAGGGGTCCAGGATGCTCCTGAGGCCTCCACCTCAGGAGAGCTCCTGGTGCCATGCTCTCAAACAGTAGCCCATGCTTCTGGTACCGATACCCAGGCATCGGCAAGCTCTATGGATTAGCATATGCTGGCCATTGAATGGAGTCTAGCGGCTCTGTTAGCAGCATTGGTACTGGTCAGGCCATTACCGGTCAGGTCGTCGGTACCAGTACTATCAACGATGCCCATGCAGTCTGCATCAGATTTCATGCCACTCAGTACGCTTCCGCCCATTATGGCTCTTGAGTCCATTCCTGGTTCCAAAGTACTGGTATAGCAAGTCGCTCAAGCCGATACTGATCTCGATCAGTACCGGACCTTGCAAGAACAGGAGCATTGCTTCCATCGATACTTCAATTCTACCAATTCAGATTCTTCAGATGATGAATTGATCGGTACCCAAGAGATACAAAGTCTTCCGGAGGAACCCTCACCGTCGCCACAACGGCTCATGTCCCCTCCTGAAGATATGTCTTTCCAAGAGTTTTTCAAGAATATGGCTAGGGGGCTATCCATTACTCCTACATCACAGAAAGAACCTAGAGTAGAGGAGTTGGACATTCTTCAATATCCTACAGCTCCTAAAGAGGTGACTACTCTGCCTATTCACCGTAAACTCCAGGATCTTGTGCTCCGGATGTGGGAAACGCCGCTCACCATTTCTCCCCATACTCGACGACTTAATACCATATATCAAGTACCGGAAAGCCCCAGATTCCAGAAAACGCAGCTTCCACACCACTCAATGGTAGTGGAATTGGCTCTGCGTCAAATTAAAAGTTTTAAGACTCACTCTTTCAATTCCCCAGGCAGGGAATCGAGAACCCTTGATGCCTTTGTGCGTCTATGTTTTCAGGCCTCTAAGCTCTCAGCCCGGATAAGTTCATACATACTTTATATGGGTATGTTCCTTAGGGAGGTAACTAGGGATCTGGAATTGATGTCTCCTCTTCTCCTCTTACATTAGTCAAACATGCCCAAAATGTTTCCAAATTTGTCAACAGGGCAACCTTTGACTGTTTTGAATGCAGTAACATAGAAACATGATGACAGAAAAAGACCACAAGGCCCATCTAGTCTGTCCCTCCATAACAACAACTACAACAGTCCACTTTTTACCTTTAGAGATCCTCTGTGTTGGTCCCATGCTTTTTTGAATTCAGTTACTGTCCTCATCTCTACCACCTCCACTGGGAGACTATTCCATGGATCCACTACTCTTTCCGTAAAGAAATATTTCCGCATATCACTCCTGAATCTATCTCCCTTCACTCTCATCCCATGTCCCCTCGTCGCAGAACTTGCTTTCAATTGAAAGAGGCTCTCTCCCTGAACATTTATGCCACGGAGGTATTTAAACATCTCAATCATATCACCTCTATCCCGCCTTTCCTCTAAGGTGTACATAATAAGATCCTTAAGTCTGTCCTCATATGCTTTATAATGAAGACCACTAATCATCTTAGTAGCAACCCTCTGCACCGCCTCCATCCTGTTCACATCCTTTTGAAGGTGCGGTCTCCAGAATTGCACACCATACTCCAAATGAGGTCGCACCAAAGACTTATACAGAGGCATTATCACCTCCTTTTTTCTGCTAGCCATTCCTCTCCGTATGCACCCAAGCATCCTTCTAGCTTTTGCCGTTGCCTTTTCTACCTGTTTAGCTACTTTAAGATCATCGGACACAACTACGCCTAGGTCCCGCTCTTCTTTAGTGGACAAAAGTACTTCACCTCCTATACTGTATTGCTCCCTTGGATTGCTGCAGCCCAAATGCATGACCTTACATTTTTTAACATTAAATCCCAGTTGCCAAATTCTAGACCATTCTTCAAGCAGAGCAACCTCTAGCTGCATAGGTGCACGTAGGATTGCATGGTTCCAGGCATCAGACCTTGAAGAGTGGGTTCAAGATAAGCTGGGTAATATTCCCTGTATTGGTGAGAACCTGTTTGGAAAGGATTGGCAAGGTAAGGCCTCTCAGTTAGAATCTGAGAATACTACCCTCAATAGGCTTTTGAAAGCTACTGCCAACCCTGCCAAGAAGAAGGCAGTGGCAGAGAAGCCTTTCTATGGAAGAAGAATAAATTTTACCCTTCTTACCCCCAGCTTCTCAATACCAACCTCAGGGTACCCAGAGGAAGCAACAGCCTCCTAAGCAACAGAAGAAGCCACAGGCTCCTAAACCTCAACCAACTGCATAGACTCAATCTGCACCTGGTTTTTGACTTCTTCCTAGAGAATATAGTCACCCTGCCTCTGGAGAACCCCCACCCCCTCCACATAGCAGGCAGACTTTGCCATTATGCCCACAGGTAAAAAATATATGTCACTTCCGGAGTGTACAATAATACCTCAAAAAAGAAAACTATTTGCGCCACACATTTAACACATTTATAGTATATCTCTTCAAGGAAAATAATAAAAGAGTAAAACAGGTCTCAGAATCAACCGGGTTATAGAGTGAATCATGGTTAAAAAACCCATACATAACACTCAACCCTATACATCAACGACCTGTGAAAAAACTCCTTTTTTAAAATAATTTTTAATACACCTACAATATCTTCATTCATTAAACACAAGCTACCAATAGATGTATAGCTACTAAAGCTACTAAAGGAATAATTATGCCTATACAAAAATATTTTTTTTGTTGGAGCCTTTGCTTTGAAGGACACATTTTCTCGTAGCAAATATGCTCCTTTTTTTCTATTTTTTAGATGTATAGCTAGCAGCAGTGGTTTACGCTTAACTTGAATACCAATTCTTGAAGTCTGAGTGACACAGACAGCCATGCAACTAGCCAGTGCTCAAGCAAAACTTCATGCCCCAACGCCCCTCAGGACGCCCATTCAGCGTTTCGCTTCAATGCTGCTTCAAGGAGATGTAAACCATATCGATAGCACTACAAAAAGAAAAACACAAAATCAAGAACCCATATATATCCCTCAATAGTATACTAGAACTATGACAAACTAGAAAAAACAATTATCTATTACCCTAAACAAAACATGCATTGGTCAGTTAACCCAATACTAAACATACTAGCATTGACACAGCTGTTGTACAGAAAACAATAACTTCTTAATCGTGAACAGGTAAATTCAACAGTTAACTTTTTACATATTTACAGAGGGTAGGTCAGAGAGGAAGGAGGGTGCGCAATGGGGACAAGAGAGATGTTGGGGAAAAAAAGGGGGAGGGGAAGCATTTGGGGAGGGGAGGGGGTCAAGGTGTGGAGAGTGCTGGATAGCAGGTTTACGTTCCATTAGGATGGCTGTGGTTTAGGGCACGGCAAAGTATTCTTGGAAGAGGAAGGTTTTGAGCCTTTTTTGGTGGGAGGGCATTCTATACAGAGGGCATAGAGGGAGAAGGCTCAGTTGCAGGTGGATTGTTTGCTCTTTTTCTTCAATGAAAGTATGTTTAAGATGTTTGCAACGTTTGGTCTACATGATCTTGTGTTGTTTGGTTTAGAGAGAAGCGAGAGTAGGCAGAGGGTGGATTCGTTGTATATGACTTTGTGTATCAGTGTGATGGTTTTGAATTTTATTCTGGCCAGCATGGGGAGCCAATGGAGGTCCTGGAGGATAGGGGTGATGTGGTCTCATCTGGATGTGTTGGTGATTAGGCGTGCTATTGTGTTTTGGGTCATTTGGAGGGGGTGGATACTATGTTTTGGGAGACCATAATATATGAGGTTGCAATAATCGAGGGTCGGGGTGGTTAGGGCTTGGCAAACGGTATGGAAGGTATCTGGGTTTAGTAAGGCTTGGAGGTTTCTCAGGGTTCTTATTTTGCTGTAAATTGGATTTGCTGTTTTTCTTATCTGTTCCTGGAAGGTAAGGTTCTGATCGATTATTAAGCCAAGGGAATCTATGGTTCATCCTTGAGCTGGTGCAAGTCCTACCTATCAGATAGATGGCAGCAAGTACGAATTGTGACTCCACTACCTCTGAGCTTTTTCAACAAAAGTAAGGCATACCTCCAAGGCTCCTCTCTCTCTGCCCTCCTTTTTAACATCTATATACAGCCCATCTGCTCAATCATCCGCTCCTTTAATATCTCCTGCCTTGTGTATGCCGATGACGTACTACTGTTCACACCATTCTCTATTGACCAGCCTGACCTTTCTCTATTAACAAGATGCTTTGACGCTGTTACTGATTGGATATGCACACAAAAACTCAGAATTAACTTCAATAAGACAGATGTCCTATTTATCACAAGAAATCAATCCTTCACCCCTCCTGCTTCAATTAAGGTGAGAGACGCAGAGCTCCCACCATCTGCTACTTGGGCATCACCCTAGACCAGCAGCTTGACATGAAAACGCATATAAGCAACACCATCAAGGCAATCTACCACAAGATACGCACAATTTGCCACTTATGTCCCCTACTGGAACCTGCTGACTTCCGGACGATATTTCAAGCCCTTGTAACCCCCCTCCACCCCCCCACTTTGACTACACCAACACCATCCTACATGGTCTCCCTAAGAGCACACTTAACCCACTTCAACTGGCAATGAATGCCGCTGCCTGTATCCTGCACGGAGCCTCCAGAAGAGACCACGTAACTCCTATTTTGCAAAATCTCCATTGGCTCCCTATCTACTGCAGACTCACCTTCAAAGTACTACTGATTACCTTCGAAGCACTTAACAGGCTATCCTCCACCTCCCTTACAGACCTTGTTCACCCCACTCCTCAGAATAGATCCAGAAGATCAACAGCTGTTAACACACTCGCTGTCCCCAATGCAATAACAAAATGCTCCCTCGCGACAAAGAACAGAGCTTTTGTGTTTTACGCACCCACTCTTTGGAATGCCCTCCCTACCACCATCCGGTCTATTTCTGACCTCACACAATTCAGAAAGGCTCTAAAGCATCACCTTTTCCTCCAGCATTACTCTCAGCCCAGTGACATGACATAACCCAGCATACCCTCTCTACCCGTCACAATGACATAACCCAGCACACCCTTTACCTTTCATGTTGATAAAACTATAGCTGTCGATACAATTTCACAACTTGTATATACAGGGTGGCCCAAAAAAAAGTGAGAACATCTCGTAAATTAAAAGCTTAAATAGTTTACTTATTTACCTTTTTTAGCTATATAACGTCTTTATTTCAACAATTTCCGGTCGTCATTTTTTTTTTTAAATTTGTCAATCATTTACATCTCACTCAGTCGGTCTGTGTATCACAGAGTATTATAGACCCAAAATATACGTTAAACTCTGTAGAACAACCAGAAAGTAACTTTAGTCAGATTCTAGACTGATAATACTCTTCAAGCTAAGCATAGAAAAAGACAACGACATCTAAAGCTAAGCAATTTTTGTCAAGTAATGCTTTAAAAACAGGGTGGCGGCGTAGAGGTGGTCCTTGATGTTACAGCTTGGGTGATATGTCAGGTCATTGACGCTAACCCGATGATACTGAGACCACGCAGCTACCTGAAGATAATCTTTTAAATTATTATAATATAAAATATTATCAGTCTAGAATCTGACTAAAGTTACTTTCTAGTTGTTCTACAGAGTTTAACGTATATTTTGAATCATTTACATCTGTCTTTTTGAATTTTTAAATAACTTATATGCCACAAGATGTTCTCACTTTTTTTGGGCCACCCTGTAGTCACCTATGTAGAAATTTGTATATTGTTATCTCCAGGAACAAGCAGGAATGAGTCTTCACATATGGGTATGTCGGTACCGACGGAGTCTGCGCGGGAACGCTTCCCAGCGTCCAATCAAAGAGCTTTTGGAAGCATCCCACCACGCCTGTGTGCTGCCTTCCCGCCTTCCCGCCTTTCCCAACTGCCTCTCCTCAGTTTTCATTTTTCCGCGGAGCCAGCAGGACGTCCTCCTGTCACCGCAGAAAATTCTTGTTTTTATTTTTTCGTTTTCTTGTGGTCGCGGCTGTCTTCCCGACGCCACCGGTACCGCCAGTGTTTTCTTGAAAACTTTTTTCCTTTTCCATCATGGAACCGCCAGACACTTTCTCCAAGAAATGTTCAGACTGTGGCGGTACAACTTTATTTTTAGACCCTCAAAGTTGGTGTCTAACCTGCTTGGGTCCTGACAACAGTTTGGTGAGAAGAGGTTTCAAAATCGAGGATCCCTCGATACATGGTTGCCCTCCAACTTCGGGGCACCGTCCCCTTCTTCTTCCACACAGGATCAGGTAACCCACAAACAGTCTGTTAAGACTAGCCAGTCCTCGAGTGGTAGGCCTCATGCACAGCATGTAGACGGCTCCGGCCTTGCCCTCAAGGGCCCACTGGCTTCAAAACCCCGGCGGGAGTCTTCGGTCTCCAAAGCATATAAGGGGTTTCAGGTCGTTCCTGGGGTTCACCCCTCACAGAACATACCTCAGCCGTGTTCGGTGGTGGCATCCGCTTCGAGCAGTACCGATACCCCGGTACCGGCACTGGTGTTGGATGAAACACTCCTCACCAGGGATCGTCATCTGGCATCCTCGGTACCTTTGGGACCGGTGGATACAGTCCAGACTGACTTTCCATTATCGGTACCAGCACCGATACTACCACCGACGTCGGTACCCTCCAGACGTGCATCGATAGCCTCGCTTCCTTCGATGCCGAGTCTGGAATCGATCTCCAGTCTGGAGGACTGGGTACCGACTCACCTTGGTACCGGCTCTTGGCAGTACCGAAGGCTCGGTTCCGATGATTCGGATCCGCAACTCTCGGTTCCCCCCAGGCCAATTGAGTTGCCACTGGTTGACCTTCCTTCACTGGTATCAGACACGGTACCGAGATCAGTACCGATGTCCTCCTTACCTTCACGGTCGGTGCCTTCCACTCTGCCCTCGATGCTGAGTTTGGAATCGATCTCTAGTCTAGAAGACTCGGTACCAATAGGTTTTAGTACTGACATCGATCGATACCGGTGCTTCGGTACTGAGGATGGTGGCCGTACGTTTTCGGTCACCTCGGTTCCGATTGAACTGTCACCGTTGACTGCTCCGATGTCTTTGTCGGGCTCGACTCCGACATCGGTACCGGTATTGGCAGCGGTACCGGTATCCACAGTAGCATCGTGGCCAACTCCTGCCATGCTTTTTTCAACAGGATCGCTCCATTCTATACCAAGCTTGGAGTCGATACCTGGCATGGACAATGTGGTAAGGACGGTTGCTGTTCCTGATACCCAGTACCAGCAACCATCCCTTCAGCATTCCACATTGCACTGTACAGGATCTTCTATTCCTATACATTTGAATACCTCTGTGGGTGCTCAGGCTAGTTCTTTAAATCTAACCTGTCCAAGAGAGATTCCTGTTGGGGATCCCTCTTTTCAGAGTTTCCTCCTGGATATAGCAGGATCTCTTGCCATTCCTATCCCAGGACATGATCCTGCACAAGGCTCTCTTTCTACCAAAGCAAAGGAGAACATAATGCTTCCTTTGCATCATTCCTTGCAGGATCTCCTTCTAGGAATGTGGGAAACACCTTTCAGGGTACCCCCACCTCCCAGGGCAACTGATCTGTTATATCAGGTGCCCCCCTCTCCAGGGTTTCAAAAGACTCAACTTCCTCATCATTCCATAGTAGTGGAATCAGCAATGAGGCGGGTAAAAAGTAAGAAAAAGCACTCTTCCTATCCGCCAGGTCGTGAATCTAAAACACTAGATGCCTTTGGACGTCAAACCTTCCAGACATCTATGCTTTCTGCAAGAATTCTCTCATATTTTTTATATGAGTCTTTCTCTTGAGGAGGTCACAAAGCAATTACATCTTTTGTCTCCTTTCCTTTCAGATTCCAGGAGTGCAGACTATTCCTCACTGCTTAAGCATATCCAGAATATCTCTTGGTTTCTTTCTCGTGCTTCCCTAGACTCTTTTGAGTCTGTTAGCAGGACTTCTGCTATAGCTATAGGGGCACGACGTAGAGCCTGGCTCCAAGCTTCAGACTTGGACAAATGGGCACAACAAAGACTGGGACATACTCCTTGCACTGGAGAAAATATTTTCAACAAGGAGTCTTTACGTCAGGTTACTCAGTTGTCCACTGATTTACCTGTTCCTAATGGTTGTTCTACCCCTTCCTCTGTCCCAGTAGGTAGGAAATGTCCTACCAAACTTTCTTCCCACAGGAGAAGAAGGTTTTATTCATCACTTGCCCATCATACAGATGTTCCCCAACAGGGGAACCATCGTCCTGGTCTGAAGAATCCAACCTCTCACCAGGCTCAGCAAACCCAGCACCTGCAGGGTTTCTGATCATTCATCAAATGCTTGTGACTCTTGGGGTTAGAATCTACAATTGCTTCTTCTCAATAGAGGCACTCCACCGCTTTATTCTAACCCCTACACATGGATCTCTTTCTAAAAGATATCCATTTTTTCTATATTTCTATGAGCTGTCAGAATGTTCATGCCTATAAGTCACAGGTTTCTCCTCTTTTTCCTGCTAGGGAAAGAGGTCTAACCACTATCAGATGATAGTTCCTGTGCCAGCATGTATTTTTTTCCTTTCTATAGACTTACTACTACGTAAGTCTTCTTCAGCTCCATTCTCTTCACCCTCTTTCCAAGTTTTTCCTCTGTAAGAGTGGAATTACTTACTAGGAGGCTTTCCTTCAGCCTCTCTAGTTTTCTCACTTTCCAGTGCAGAGTTTTCCTCTCTGAGTTACTTCCTCTGTTTCAATCTTGCTTTGGGGCAGCTTATCAGACATGTCCAGAGTTTCCTACTCCTGTCCTGTCTGTTCTTTCTGTTTTGAACAGTAAGATTCTTTCTGCTGTCTTGCTAGCAGCTGCCTCTGCAGGAGCCTTAATGTTTGGACCACTGGTTCTTGTCCACAAACAACCAGATTTGTCCTCCACTAACATTCTGTCTAGTCTTAGTAGTGGCTCCAAGTCAGTGCTTCATCTCTCTTGGAGATCATCTCACTACAAGCTTTCTAGATTGTCTTCTATTCTGCCATCTTCATTTCCTGAGTTTGGCAGCATAGTTGGCAGAGATACTGGCTCTCTAACAGCCAGTTCTATCTCCTCATTCTCCTGCATCATGCTCTCTGCAATCTACAGAGCAGCTTTCCACTATGGGCCCTTGCTAGAGAGCATGGGTTTTTTTTTCTCCAACAGCTATCCTAGCTAGTTAGAAAAGGCTTTTCAGTCATGTCTCCCATGACTAGAAGGTTCCCCCTTCTTTTACTATCTCCTTTTTTGATATAAAGGACATAGGCCTTCTCTTACGTGAAAGCTCAAGGAGTTGCCAGTTCCCTGCTTTGGTCCATAGTATTCCCAATCGGGGATATGCTCATCCTCATGGTAAGAACGCATGATACCTTTGCCCTTAAGCAGGTCAACATAGTATCTCATCTCTAGGCATCTTCTGTCTACTTACCATGCTAGAGTCCTGGAAGACTCGGGACTTGCTGGCTGCACATTGATATTGTCCTTTGTTTTTCACGTAACAGTCCTGGTTATTTTGCACTAACTAGCATTCTTGCAGATCATGACCAGGAGGAATAGATTCTCTATATGTCTTCTCAAGTAGGTTCCACCTCCTTGTTATTAGATGAATCTTTCCTCTCCACATATCCTATGTGATCACTGTGCTGTAGGCATATCTCTGTCTGTTTAATTGCAGACACCTGTATGTAGGCCAACATATCCATATTTGTTTTTTGTGTGTATTTTATGTTTTATGCTCTGCCATATCTCACTATAGATATATTCTTATATGTCTGTCTATCTATCTATCTCTCTATATATATATATATATGTATCTGTTGAGATATTTTATTATAGATAGATATGTATCCACATACTTATCTATTTCACTCTATTCTCATATAGCTATATGATTCTGACAGAGGGACTTTACCCATACCTATGCTATCTAGCAGGTTTGGGGTTCTACACACACACACTCACTCCTGTGGTAGTCAACCATTTTATACCATAACCTAACGGTTTAGGTACCTCTGAAGCTCTCCCTGCTCAATATCTCTCCTAGCTTACCCCAGTTAGGAGAGACATTGTGGATCTTCAGTTGATCACAGGCTTTAACGCCTCAGGCATTTATCCTCTCTTTTTGGGATACAAGGGGTCCCCATACCCTTTCTTCCCACAAGGACTATGCCTCTTTGTCCAAATCGGTTAGCCTTTCTCTTTTTGCTCCTAAGAGTGAGCCACGCTCCCGCCAAAAGAGTTAGGTTTTTGTCATAAACCCTTCCTCTGAAGGCCCACCGTTTTTTGTACTACCTCAGTTTTTCCTACTGGGGTTACCTATTCCTTTCAGGATTCTGACCTCCACTATTTTCCTACAGGTTTATTACCTCCACTTTACAGTGAGGTCCTCTTCAAGGTTCCTCTACTGGGTTCCCAGTAGATACATGAACCTCCATACTTCTGTGAAATCCTGTTAGGTAGGTCCCTATTGCAATCTTCTTTGCAACATCATTGATGACAATCCTCATCCACACATGGACTCCTTCTCTGCAGTCCTATGCTAGGTTAGCTGTTCCACAGCATTTTTTCTTTCTTCAACTCCTACCCACCATCCTCAGGATGCCTGGTGTTCTGGGAGATAGCATGTTCCAACCTATGACATGCTGGGACTCCAGGCATCTCAGCTTGGGAGTCCCCATGTGTGAAGACTCATTCCTGCTTGTTCCTGGAGATAGCACAGTTACTTACCTGTAACAGGTCATCTCTGGGAACAGCAGGAATAAGTCTTCACAACCCACCCACCTCCCCAGGAGTTGTATCTCTATCTATCTTTCCTTTCCTTTCTCTCTCTCTTTGTCTCAGCTTCAAACTTAACTGAGGAGAGGCAGTTGGGAAAGGCGGGAAGGCAGCACGCAGGCATGGTGGGATGCTTCCAAAAGCTCTTTGATTGGACGCTGGAAAGCGTTCCCGCGCAGACTCCGTCGGTACCGACATACCCATATGTGAAGACTTATTCCTGCTGTTCCCAGAGATCACCTGTTACAGGTAAGTAACTGTGCTATCCCTGCTTAAATCCAAGTTTTATCTCCTGTAGAAACTTGTATACAGTTATGCCTGTTGAAATCCAAGTTTTATCTCCTGTTCCTTGTAATCACCAAGGACAAGAGATGTTGGGGGAGCAAAGGATGGATTGAAGAAGATGTGGAGAGCTTCTGTTTTAGCCCGGTTGATTATAAGGTTGAATCCATGTTGGAAGGGGTCAAAAGGGGCATGGTTGTCGATGTAATTCTGCAGTTGAGTTTGAACAATATTTTCTGTTATTTTTGCCAGGAGGGGGATACTTGATATTGCTCTGTAGGAAGCGGATATGGTGGGGTACATTTTGTTTGCAGTTTGATTTTGCCAAGAAGGTATTTTCAGCATGTCTACGCTTTAAGAAATGCACCAAATCTGACAAGCCCATTTCTGCCACGGATTGTCATGATTGATGCTTGCAATGTCTTGGATCCGACCACCAGCCGGCATCATGCGAGCTCTGCTTGCAGATGACGCATTGGGGGCTGAAGGGTCGGGAAAAGCAGAAGGAGTCCCTCTTTGGCTCATATGATTCAGCATCCTCAGTCCCGATTTATGCTTGAGGTGGCCAAGGTTAAAGTACAAAAGGCTCAATTGGAGCAGAAGGGTTTGAGCAGTGAGGGGAGATCCTCTGCAGAGACCCCATTGACATCAAAGGGGGAGCACAGGGATAAGATCCATATGCAGCGCCACTGCAGCCCCTCTTGGCGCATGACGAACAGCAAGGGCAGTGAACAGCCAGCCAAGCTTCCCCAATGAGAAGATCCAACCCGTATGGCAGAGTCCACTCCTAGTGCCCAGGAGGGCAGCCGGATGTCTCCCATTGTTCCCATCATCATGGAATCCCAACCTGAGGGATTACCAGTGATGTCTGAAGTTATGGCAATTACGCCCTCGGTAGTGGTTCTGGAGGAACACCTATGAGCTTTGGAAGCTCACTTGTCGGCAGTGGAAGCTTTGTGGAATGCAAGCTTTGTGGTGCGCAGCGCATTGTCATCACACTCCTTCCAGCTTATCCTGGAGACCAATGCCCTACCCGTTGCGGCTGGGACATCGGGTGGGAAATCAGTATCAACTCCAGTAACCGGAGTTACCTCCCTCTCCAATGTGTCAGAGTATGAGGCCCAGGGGGCATTGCCATCAGCATGCCGGGTGGAATGGGGACCATCAGCATCCACAGACTGGAGCTAGGTGGAATACAGACAGTCTTTATTAACCCCAACACAATGTGTTTCAGCAACACTTACCTTCTTCCGGCGGGTAAGCCTCAAACAAATTAAAAACACATTTATTAGAACATAACCACAAGCTAAAATACAAACAAACAGCAAACCAATACTAAACCATAAACCGCATAATATCCTAAATTAAGCACAAAAACCCCCATTAATACCATATGAATAAAGATCAGTTATCATGTGCAGATAAAACAATATAATAAAGTAAGGCTTAATAATAAAGGTTAAATAATGTAATAAAACAATGTTCTTTTGACCAAGAATAAAATATACATATAGGGCCCATTTCATTCAGGGCCTGTCCGGAAGTCCAAAATCTGGACGGGCCGGATTTGCACCCAATTCTGCACCCGCGGGAGCTAGACATTCCTGCGGGAACAGAATCGGGGCAAAGGGCCTGGACGGTCTGGACGTGCCCTGATTCTGTGCCGCCTGACATACAGCCACAGCCCCGTCCAACCCAGCCAATACTCCTGCATGGAGCCTCTGTGCCTTGGCATGGCAGTTCGTCGCCAGGGCACCGGGATGCCCTGCAGGAGCCTTGATTCCTTGCCACTGAACAAACCTGCTGTACCCTGCCACCTGACCCCTGAAAGGGCCTGCCAAGGTCGGGATCGGACTGCGGGGAACCACCCTGTGCTCTTCATCATTTCCAGGGGCCCGCCGGTGCTAATCTCCTCCTTCGGGGAGACTTATTCTATCGCCATGGTGGAATAATTCCCCCGTCTAAGTTCTCCACGCCGGACATACAGGGCCACGACTGGAATTGGCTCTGTACATCCAGGGTCATGTGCCCTCCTCCACTCAGCCCATGCTCCTCCTCTGGCCCACCCCCATCAAGAGCTCCCTGCACATCTCCTCTGTATGTGTTGGGAGCTTTGGATTCCAAATGGGCCCCAAGCGTTTGGCAGGGAATATACATCCAGACTGGATGAACATCCCCTGTGAAATGCTGCATGGAATGGCCCCCATAGATAGTAAGACCACTAAAAAAATGCCCAAGGGCGATGGCCAAAGACTTAAAACTTATGCTAAATAAAAAAAATGTGAGGACTATGGGAGGATGTTAACCAGGGGGAATAGACTGTGCTTAAAAGAATAAACATGGAGAGAAGGGAGCTGCCATGTGAATAAAATCAATCAAGCTCTGTGACTAAAATTTACCAACTTAAAAGGTGGCTGTACAGCTTAAAAAATAATAAAAAACATGAACAAACATACCCCAAAAGCTTGCCGCAGGTATGCAAGGCAAAATAAAGCACTCCTTCCAAGCACTAATATAAAATGCGAGCACCTCTGGCGCTGCAATTTTAAAATCCCATGGCCCCAAAAATGGAAGCAGTTTTATTCACGGAGCTTGACTTGATTGATTTTTATTTACGCGGCAGCTCAGATTTTAAATACCAAGATGGAACATTTCAGGGTTTTATTAAATTGGGCACTATTTTATTAGCTTATTTTTTAGCCTGTTACTAGTTTTTAGCTTTCTGAGCTGCAGTTTATATTTATTTATTTTATTTAACATTTTTTGTATACCGCTTTTCAAGTTTATCAAAGTAGTTCACAGAGAACAAAACATTGTTACAATGAGCAGTAGAAGAACTCTTCACATTTAACCGTTTACAACTTTAAAAAACTATTTACATTTAGTAGTTTAAAACTCAATAATTATGTACAGTGTATGCAGGCTTTTGTTTGAGGGGGACAGTTGAGTGCTGAGTTCAGCTCTGTGATTGTGTATCCGATGTGGTGTTGTAGTGGTTTTTGAAGAGGCAGGTTTTTAGGTGTCTTCTGAAGTCGGCAATGTCTGTGATCTCTCTTAGGTTGGATGGGAGTGAATTCCAAAGTGCTGGTGAGTTGTATTCAAATGCTCTGTGGAGTACTCTTTGAGTGGAGTTCGGTGGTATGGAGGCTGTTGATAGTGTTTTGGTGGGGTTTCCTCCTTGAGCACGTGTTTTGTACTTTTCTGATTATGTCATTTGGGCATTTGACTGACTGAATTATTTACTATCTTGTATATGATTTCTCATTCATGTTATATACTGTAATTATTATATTATTTATCATTTTTTATCATATTTGTGGATTACAGCTTTTTAGCAAATGAAAATATTATATTATTTGTCCTTGAGCCACTGACAGAATCAACTCTAGTTCTTTTGGGTTGTGATTTCCCTCGAGCAGCACACTTGTTTTATTAGCGTTTTATATATATATAAATGTGGTAATTATATATAGTTGAAGTATTTTCCCTTGCTCTCTTGTGTATTAGATTTGCATGTGACCTTGAATCACACCAAAGTGTTTCCTCAGCCTTTACATTTCTGTAAAAACAGTAAGTTCTGATTTGTTTGTTTCTTCCCTCCCTTCTCTCCATACTTATTCTTTTAAGTACGATCTATTCCCTTTAGTTGATATCCTCCCCCAGAGTCCTCCCATTCCTTTATTTAGTACAAGTTTTCAGTCTCCAGCCATTGTTCTTGGTTTTTCTTTAGTGGTCTTACTATCTATAGCTATATTTTATTCTTGGTCCAACGAACATTGTTTTTATTACATTATTTAACATTTTTTTATACCTTACTTTATTATATTGTTTTACCTGTACATGATAACTGATCTTATTCACTTTCCAGAATGCACATAGTCAGTGACTAGTCAGTTTTCTGTACTATACAGCCTGCAGTTTCACTCCCTCTTACTTCCAGTCTCCGCACTCGAGTCCCAGACTGCACACTACCTCAGAAGCAAGTAGTACCATCCAAGGACTGTGAATGTGAACAGACACACTGCGTCCATGGACATCCACCATCTACATGGCCACACGTGCTGGCTTGTCTCATATTCTTACGGCTGGTCTTCCCATTTCTCCTGCACAGCAGACACTGCATGGCTGCACTGTCAAGAGTAAATAAGACAGTTTGAAGTGAGAGGATGTGCACTGTGGCCGGCAGTTGCCTGTCGTGCATAGACATGTTTCCTTTTGCTACAGCATGCCGCATCTTTCCTAACTGGCCTTGTTTTGTTTTGGTGGGGGGGGGGGGGGGAGGAAAGAGTTTGGTGTTAGAAACCTGTCTGCCTCTGCATCAAACAAAACAATGCAGCTGTACAAAGAGTCAGCAGTGTAGTAATGGCTGAATCTACCTATGAACAACTAGGCCCTCGTTATGCAGGGGCCCAGGACAGCTGCCCCTTTTGTTTATAAGTAAAAGCAACCTGTTTACATTCATATTTCAACATGTTTTGTGATTTTGGATTTGTTAACGCTGTTAGGCCTAGAAGACTATGATAGTAGCTCTGATAAACTCAGGAGTAATATGTGGAGATATTTCTTTATGGAAAAAGTAGTTGATGCATGGAATAGTCTCCCAGTGGAGGTAGTGGAGACGAGGACAGTATCTGAATTCAAGAAAGCAGGAGAAAAACGCAAAACATCTCTGTTGGAATTACCTTTACCTGTGGCCAATTTGCCCATGGCCAATACGACCAATGAGACTCAGAGAGGAAAATATGGTGAAGCAGATTTATTGCTCAATACGTTGTCTAGACAGCAGGTAACCGTCAGCACAGCTTCATCAAAGCTCAAGCGTAGGCACGCCCCAGTCTGGGGGTACCATACTTCTATCCCCTTTCCACAAGCCCACCTCTTTCCTCTTTCCTCTTTCCTCACCTGCTGTTCTCCTTATTTAGGGTTATCTCTCTTTTCTTTAGAACTGTGTGCCCTGCCCTCCCCCGAAGGGGAGCCAATCTAGGTGCAGAAAAAGAGGAAGTAGGGTTTTTACAATATAACTTTCAAATTCTGTAACAGTCTTTTTCTAAGTCTTCACACATATATATAAAAGTGACACTAAAGAGTCTCCCTGAAATATTCCTTGCTGGATCTTGATGTTAGGAATAATGAACTGTCCATCTTCATACTTCAGATGTAGTGTGATTTTCCACATTTTTATGATAAACTTGATATACTTGGTCAATTTGGGGTTTATTTTGTACATTTCAAGACAGCTTATTATCCTAGAGTGTGGGATGCTATCAAAATGTTCTTATAGTTAATTCATGCTAGAGTAAGATTTCTTCTTTTCTTAGCACTGGCCATGAGAGCTTTATTCAGCATTAACTGGTCTTTGGTTCCATGATGTATTAAAGTGTATTACAAATGTATTAAAGTGGTTTGCATCTTACCTGTCAAATCATATGCAACAGGTGAGAATAATATATAATGGTCACCTCTTGGAGCGAATACTACTAGTAATGTAAATAAAAACCTCACGCTCTCACGTTCACCTATTGAAACAATAGAATCTTCAAAAGAAATGTATTACTATTTTTCACTTCCTATTATAGGTCTCAGACAAAATTCACAGCTCTTTTGTGTGGGCTAAAACTCTACTCTCATATTGAGCTGCTATTGGCATCAACGACCTTTCAAAAGATTTTTTCAGATTCATTTCCATATTATGACTTGCTTATTAAACTTGAAAAACAAGTACTTAGCTTCATTGTGGAAATGTTATTTCTTCACAAAACAGCTCATTGAGCGAATCCCAACACCAGAATTTTAAGGCGCCCAAAGCGTTTCACTGCGTTCGTTTCATCATGGGATTATCACCCATTTCTTAACACTGCATAGTAGAAAAATAGAAAAATAATCAATTAAACAATCCACATTCTAAACAGGTGAGAATAAGGCACAATGAATCAAAATGGATATCTCAGGGTGTTATGCAAGGCTGCAACCTTTCACTCCAGCTATTTAATCTATATATTCAACCAAAATGTGAGATCATCAAAAAACACAGCATACGCTACCATATATATGCTGACAGCATCATGATACACACCCTATTTGACATCTCCAAAGGCCACACATCAACAGCAATTCACAAATGCTTCCAATATATGGCCAAATGGCTAAAAATTCATGGTCTACAAATTAATTATAGGAAAACTGAAACAATGTTAATCCCATGTGAAAAAGCCTTCATTACCACCCTTATCAGTAATCCTAAACCAGGAATCTATCTCCACTAAAACTGAAGTCAACTACCTAGGTATAATGCCATATCAACACCTCAATTTACATCACCACATTCAAAATCAAGCTCCTTCAGTGACTCCCCCCCCCCCTACCTACCTGCCTCAGACTTTTACACTGTATTTCAAGATATATTATTTTCTTGTCCTGACCAGTGCAATGAAATACTAATTGGTCACCCCAGTTTTCACTGCAAATGGTTCCAAACTCTGCAGCAAGAATCATACTAAATAAATCCTGATCTGAGCACATAATCACCTGCCTGCAACATTTCCACTGGCTACCAATAAACTATTGCATCTAATCCAAGATAAAACAAAGCCTCTCAGCTAACTCCATCGCTACCACAATAAATTGGTACTCAGCCCTTTTACATACAAGAGTATGGCTTCTCAACACCTTAATCCCACCATCAACCAGAAGTTCCAAATCTGCAAACTACCCGTCTTAGAGCTTTCATGTACTAAGCACTACTAATTTGGAACAACATACAAAATTAGCTAAGACCAATTGCAGACATCAAAATCTGTTGAAAAGAACTAAAAACATTTTATTCAGAGGTGCCTTTGGATTAAAATGATGATCACTGTTCCTGCAAAACAGAATGACTGATAGTCATCTATATCTGTGTTTTACAATGTTCTATCTATAATTCTTTAAGTATGTTTGTTTTAACTCTGCCTCAATCCTGCCTTCCCTGTCTGATTTACAACTCATTATATATGTTCATTGTAACACCGCCAAAACCTTTATGATTAGGTGGAATATAAATAAATAAATAAATAAATAAGCAAGCTCCTTTTTTATTGTTCTTCTATTCTGTTGCCATGGTGCTATTGAAATCGATAGGTTCATATGTTCCATCAGCATCTATTGCAGTGAATAGCTTATATATTGTAGATAGATAAGTCATTGACCTATAATTTATAGGGACAATACTTGGAGCTCACTTTAGAAGGAGAAGTGTTCTTCCCGTTATTAGCCATTGCGGTTTTAAATCTGGCTTTTTGACCAACTAGCTTTTACAGTTTATCAGGTCTTGGTGGAAGGATGTTAACTGAGCCAAAAATTGGGCACGTCATCTGGGCCAGAGATGTTCCAGTTCGGAGCTCTAGGATGTTTGTTTGCTTTATTCTGATATACCGCCTTATCAACATTTCTAAGCAGTTTGCAAAAAAAGCAATGAGTCAATGCTGACTCCTGGCAACCTAGCAGCCCTGGGTTTTCTTGGCAAGGTGTGACCAGAAGTAGATTGCCAGGCCTTTCTTCCAAGGCAATGGAAAGTAAAGTAAGTTGCCCAAGGCCACAAGAAGTGACAGTGGAAATCAAACTCCAGTCTCTTGGTCACCAGTCTACTGTTCTAACCACTAGACTGCTCCTCCATTCCTCTAAGCAGTTTACAGTAGATTAAAATAAAAATAGAATAACAAATAAAATTAAGATAAAAAATAAATGGTTCTTAGGCCAAGAAGAAGACTATAAAGTTCATTGCAGGTATGGGAGGAGGAGTGATCTGAGGTAGAGGAAGGAACTACGGCAGTGATTCTCAACCCAGTCCTTTGGGACTGCCAGACCAGTCAGGTTTTCATGATATCCACAATGAATATGCATGAGATAGATCTGCGTAGAATGGAAGTAGTGCATGTCGATCTATCTCATGCATATTCATTGTGGATACCCTGAAAACCCAATTGGATTAGGAGTCCCAGAGGAATTTATTGAGAACCACTGAATTAGGGTGTCCAACAGAGCAGTCACCATGTGTTGGAGACCAACATAGCCATGAATATTAAAGGCCAACCGGTAATAGTACGTTTTAAGGCCTTTTCAAAATTTCCTCGGGGAAGTCTCTTCATAAGAACATAAGAAATGCCATACTAGGTCAGACCAAGGGCCATCAAGCCCAGTATCCTGTTTCCAACAGTGGCCATTCCAGGTCACAAGTACCTGGCAGTTCCCAAAAAGGTACATAGGTTCCACAGTGCTTGTCTCGGGGTAAGCAGTAGATTTCCTGGGTCCCCTTTAATAATGGTTTATGGACATTTCCTCTAGGAACTTGTCCAAATCTTTTTTTTAAACCCAACTACACTAATAGCTTTTACTACATCCTCCAGTAACAAATTCCAGAGTTTGGCTACGCGTTAAGTAAAAAAATATTTTCTCTTATTAATCTTAATCGGGATACATACACTGTATCTTCATTGCATGTCCCCTAATCTTTTTACTTTTTGATGGAGTAAACAACCTATCTATTTTTACCCATTCTGCTCCATTCATTAATTTATAGAGCTCTATCATATCTCCCCTCAGCTGTCTCTTTTCCAAGTTGAAAAGCCCTAACACTAAGCTTTTCTTCATAGTGGTATCCTTCCATCATCCTTTACAATTTTGGTGACTCTTCTCTGTACCTTTTTTAAATCTGCTATATCCTTTTTAAGATATGGTGACTAGAATTGCACACAATATTCAAGGTGTGGTTGTATTGTGAAACCTTACAGAAGCATTATAATATCTTTGGTTTTATTCTCCATTCCTTTCCTTATCATTCCTAGCATTCTGTTTGCTTTCTTCATCAGGCAAAGGGTTTCAACTTATTAGCTATGATGATGCCTAAATCCTTTTCCTGGGTGGTGGTTCCTAATGTGGAACCTTGCATTGTGTAACCGTAATTTGGGTTGTTCTTTCCTAGGTGCATAACTTTGTACTTGTCCACATTAAATTTCATCTGCCATTTGGACACCCCGGTTTGCAGTTTTTCACAATCCGCTTGTGTTTTAACAACTTTGAATAATTTTGTCTCATCTGAAAATTTGATGACCTCACTCATTATTCCCATTTCCAGGTCATTTTTGAAGATGTAAAAAAGCAGCAGACCCGCACAGATCCCTGGGGTACTCCAGTATTCATCTTTCTCCATTGAGAAAATTGGCCATTTAGACCTACTCTGCTTTCTATTTTTTAACCAGTTCCTGATCCACAATAGTACACTGCCTCCTATTCCATGACTTTTTAATTTTGCCAAGAGTCTCTCATGAGGGATCTTGTCTAAGGCTTTCTGAAAATCCAGATACACTATATCGACTGGTTCACCTTTGTCTACCTGTTTATTCACACCTTCAAAAAATATAACAGATTAGTAAGACAACACTTTCCTTGACTAAATCCATGTTGACTTTCTCCCATTAAACTCCCATTAAACCATGACTATCTACATGTTCAGTAATTTTATTCTTTATAATGGTTTCTACCAGTTTGCCTGGTGCTGACATTAGGCTCACTGATCTGTATTTTCCCGGATCATCCTTGGAACCCTTTTTAAAAATTGGTATTACATTAGCTATTCTCCACTCTTCAGGTACTACAGATGATTTTAATGATAGTTCACAGATTATTAATAACAGGTGTGCAATTTCATATTTCAGTTCTTTCAATACCCTTGGATATCTACCATCTGGTTCAGGTGGTTTGCTACCCTTCAGTTTATCAAATCTTCCCGGTTTTTCGATATTTCTTTGTTCTTCCAATACATCACCTTTAAATATCATTTCAGGCAAGGGTTACTTCCCTACATCTTCGTCAGTAAAGACTGAAGCAAAGATTTCAGTCTCTCCACTATGGCCTTATCCTCCCTTAGCACCCCTTTTACCCCTCTATCATCTAATGGTCCAACAGACTCTTTCACAGGTTTTTTGCTATGAATGCACTTATAAAAGTTTTTATTATGTGTTTTTGCTTTCACGGCAAGCTTTTTTTCAAGTTCTCTCTTTCTTTATAAATGCCTTGCATCTAACTTGCCACTGTTTGTTGTTTCCTATTTTCGTCATTTGGCTGCTTTTTCCATTTCCTGAAAGAAGCATTTTTGGCTGTGCCTCTCTGACCTCACCTTTAAACCACGCTGACAGTTTTTCTCTAAGGTATAGGGAGAGGGAGTTCCAAAGCTAGGTCAAGCAGTAGAATGCTGATGCATGAGTAGATTCTAAATGTACCATTTGTTTTGTTGGTGCCACATGTAGGTGTGCAAATTGGGATCGGAGAATTTGGTTTGGAACATAAGGGCTTAGGTAGATAGCCAAGTGAAGGGTAGTAGTGGTTGGTGACTCTCTTCTGAAGGGTACATATGTGTTCATCTGCTGACCAGACATGATATTCTGGGAGATATGCTGTCTGCCTGGTGCCAAGATTTGATGTTACCGAGAGTTTGTTGAGGCTTCTAAAACCTACATGAAGCTCATCCATGTTGGCATAAATGATAAAGCTAAGCATATAAAAACTGACTTTGTGGTTCCGGGAGGGAGGGTGAAACAGATAGGAGCACAAGTGGTGCTCATATCAATCCTCCCTGTCTAGGGTCAGGGCCAAGGCAGTGAAGCTCACATCCTGGAGATGAATGCATGGCAGCATGGATGGTGTCACTGAGAGCATTTTGGCTTCCTGAACGGTGGCATAATTTTCCTTGGGCTGCCGAGCAGAGATGGTGTCCACCTGTCGAAGAAGGGGAGAAGTGTCTTCTGCAATAGACTGGCTAGCCTAAGTAAAATCTCTCAGATAAATAAAATATTAAATACCTCTGTGAAATAGAATAAAGGCCAGCATTTGAAAAGTGATGTATTCTAATGGCCACCATATGAGAAACTATATTAGAAGGGGCAGTCACAGAGAAATGGTTCATGGTGCGAACTATGACTGGGATATATTTCTACCAGGCCATAATTTATTCAGAAAGGACAGGGTAGGCATAATGGGAGGAGGAATGCTACTATATGTAAGAAAAGTATATTAAAGCAATGGAATTGCAGGGCTTATGAGATAAGGAGGAGGCACAGTGAATTAATATGGAAATAGTGGATGGATCATCCATTTACATTGATGTGATATATAGACTTCCTTCACAGGCAGAAGAAGTAAATAGAGATTTAATTGATGACATTTACAATATTGCTGTGAAAGGAGAAGTGTCACTGACAGGTGATTTCAATATTCCAGATGTTGATTGGGACACTCCTGCTATAGTGTCTTCTAGAAGTAGACATATCCTGAATTCTCTACTGGGAGAACTATTCCGGCAACTTGTAATGGAACCCACATGGGAGAAGGCCATACTGGACTTGGTATTTATAAATTGGGAGAGTGTTTCTGGTGTTATAGTGGGTGAATGATGTAGTTCAGTATTAGGACAGGGGTAGAGATGGTTAATTCAAAATTGAGGGTCCTAGACTTTAGGAAAACTAACTTTGTCAAGATGGGGGAATACTTCACGGAGCAGTAGCTGCATGGGAACAGCTGAGGAATATAGAAAAGCAGTGGACAAAACTGAAAGAGAATATTTTGAGGGCAAGGAACCTTTCTGAGGGGAAAGTAAATAAAAATAATAGGTGTGTTTATGAGGTATTGACTAAATTAAAAGTAGGCAAGTCAAAGGGGCCAGATGAAATACATCTGAGAGTATGGAAGGAATTTGGGGAAGTTCTAGCAGCTCTGCTCTCTGACCTTTTCAATCTTCTTTAGCGTCAGGGGTGGTCCCAGAGAACTGGAGAAGGATGCATGTCGACGCTCAACACAAAAGTGAAAGTAAGGAGAAGGTTGGTAACTACAGGCCAGTTAGTCTGACTTCTGTGATGATGAATACATTAATTATGGTTTATGGTGTGGTTATGGTTTATTGTTGATGTTAAGTGCCGTTGAGTCACTGTTAACTCATGGCAACCCTCTGGATAGTTGTCCTAAACTGTCTTCAGTCAGGCGGCTCATTGTTGATAGAGTGGCACCCATAGCTGCTGTTATTTTATCAGTCCATCTCATTGTTGACCTTCCTCTCTTGCATTGACCTTCTACCTTGCTAAGCATGATGTCTTTCTCTAACAATCTCTCTTTTTGCATGGTGTCCAAAGTATAAAAGTCGAAGCCTTGTCATCTGAGCATCTAAGGAAAGCTTGGGTTTGATCTCCTCTGGTTTGTTCTTTGGGCAGTCCATCATATATACAGTATTCGTCACCAGCACCATAATTCAAAGGCATTGATTTTCTTCCTGTTTATCTTTTTCACTGTCCTAATTTGCAACCATATGATATTATTGAAAATATTATGGCTTGAGCAATTTGAATCTTTGTATGGTGAGAGACATCTCTACTCTTGAGAATCTTGTCCAAATCCTTCATAGCAATTTTGCCAAGAGCAATGCATCATCGGATTTCTTGACTGCTTGTCATTTCTTTATTGATAGTTGATCCAAGTAGGATAAAGTTGTCAACTATTTCAATTTCTTCTCCATCAATGATGAAATTATAGATTTTACCAGTTGTCAAGATCTTTGTCTTCTTTACATTAAGGTGCAGGCCCATTTTCAGACTATGTTCCTTAATTTTGAGAAGCAAATGTTCCAGATTGTCTTCACTTTCAGCCAGTAATGTGGTATTATCAGCATAGCGAAGGTTGTTGATGAGTCTTCTAGCAATCTTCACACCTCAGTTCTCTTCATACAGTCCTGCTTCTCTGATTATTTGTTCTGCAAAAAAATTAAACAGGTAGGGGGAAAGTATGCAGCTATCTCCAGGAACAAGCAGGAATGAGTCTTCACATATGGGTACGTCGGTACCGACGGAGTCTGCGCGGGAACGCTTCCCAGCGTCCAATCAAAGAACTTTTGAAAGCATCCCAACACGCCTGTGTGCTGTCTTCCCGCCTTTCCCAACTGCCTCTCCTCAGTTTTCGTTTTTCCACAGAGCTGGCAGGACGTCCTCCTGTCACCGCAGAAAATTCTTCTTTTATTTCTTTAGTTTTCTTGTGGTCGCGGCTGTCTTCCCGACGCCACCGGTACCACCGGTGTTTTCTTTTCTTTTCTTGTAAAATCTTCCTTTTTCAGGGAATATTTTTAGTTCATAGTGTCTCACGGTATCTTAGGCCTTTTAGGCCTCTTCTTTTTCCTTCATGGAACTGCCAGCCACTTTCTCCAAGAAATGTTCAAACTGTGGCGATACAACTTTATTTTTAGACCCTCGACGTCGGTGTCTAACCTGCTTGGGTCCTGACAATAGTTTGGTGAGAAGAAGCCTTCAATATCGAGGTTCCCTCGATACACGGTTTCCCTCCAGCTTCGGGGCACCGTCCCCTTCTTCTACACAAGATCAGGTAACCCACAAACAGTCTGTTAAGACTAGCCAGCCCTCGAGTGGTAGGTCTCATGCACAGCATGTAGTCGGCTCCGGCCTTGCCCTCGAGGGCCTACTGGCTTCAAAACCCCGGCGGGAGTCTTCGGTCTCCAAAGCGTATAAGGGGTTTCAGGTGGTTCCTGGGGTTCACCCCTCACAGAACATACTGAGCCGTGTCCGGTGGTGGCATCCGCTTCGAGCGGTACCGATACCCCGACATCGGCACTGGTGTTGGATGAAATACTCCTCACCAGGGATGGTCATCTGGCGTCCTCGGTGCCTTCGGGACCGGTGGATACACTCCAGACTGACCTTCCATTATCGGTACCAGTACCGATACTACTACCGACGTCGGTACCCTCCAGACATGCATCGATAGCCTCGCTTCCTTCGATGCCAAGTCTGGAATCGATCTCCAGTCTGGAGGACTGGGTACCGACTCGCCTTGGTACCGGCTCCGGGCGGTACTGAAGGCTCGGTTCTGATGATTCGGATCCGCAACTCTCGGTTCCCTTGAGGCCGATTGAGTTGTCACTAGTGGACCTTCACTCACCGGTATCAGACACGATACCGAAGTTGGTACCGATGTCCTCTTTACCCTTACAGTCGGTGCCTTCCATGCTTCGCTTATCGATGCCGAGTTTAGAATCGCTCTCTAGTCTGGAAGACTCGGTACCAGTACATTTTGGTACAGACACCGATCGATACCGGTGGCTCGGTACCGAGGATAGCACCCGGAGGGTTTTGCTTACCTCGGTACCGATTGAACGGTCACCGATGACTGCTCCAATGTCTTTGTCGAGCTCGACTCCGACATCGGTACCGGTATTGGCATCGGTACCGGTATCCACAGTAGCATCGTGGCCAACTCCTACCATGCTTTTTTCAACAGGATCGCTCCCTTCTATGCCAAGCTTGGAGTCGATACCTGGCATGGACAATGTGGTAATGACGGTCGCTGCTTCTGACAGCCAGTACCGGCGACCATCCTTTAAGCATTCCACACTGCACTGTGCAGGATCTTCTATTCCTATATATCTGGATAGCTCTGTCGGTGCTCAGGCTAGTTCTCCAGATCTAACCTGTCCAAGGGAAAATACTGTTGGGGAACCCTCTTTTCAGCGTTTCCTCCTAGATATAGCAAGATCTCTTGCCATTCCTATCCCAGGACATGATCCTGCACAGGACTCTCTTTCTACCAAAGCAAAGGAGAACATAATGCTTCCTTTGCATCATTCCTTGCAGAATCTCCTTCTAGGAATGTGGGAAACACCTTTAAGGGTACCCCCACCTTCCAGAGCAACTGATCTCTTATATCAAGTGCCCCCCTCTCCAGGGTTTCAAAAGACTCAACTTCCTCATCATTCCATAGTTGTGGAATCAGCAATGAGGTGGGTAAAGAGCAAAAAAAAGCACTCTTCTTATCCACCAGGTCGTGAGTCTAAGATACTTGATGCCTTTGGATGTCAAACCTTCCAGACATCTATGCTTTCTGCAAGAATTCTCTCATATATTTTCTATATGAGTCTATCTCTTGAGGAGGTCACAAAGCAATTACATCTTTTGACTCCTTCTCTTCCAGAGTCCAGGAGTGCAGACTATTCTTCACTACTCAAGCATCTCCAGAATATCTCTTGGTTTCTTACTCGTGCTTCCCTAGACTCTTTTGAGTCTGTTAGCAGGACATCTGCTATAACCATAGGGACACGACGTAGAGCCTGGTTCCAAGCTTCAGGCTTGGACAAATGGGCACAGCACAGACTGGGACATACTCCTTGCACTGGAGACAATCTTTTCAACAAGGAGTCTTTACGTCAGGTTACTCAGTTCTCCACTGACTTACCTGTTCCTAGGAGCTGTTCTGCACCTTCTTCTGTCCCAGTAGGTAGGAAATGTCCTGCCAAACTTTCTTCCCATAGGAGAAGAAGGTTTTATGCATCATCTGCCTATCATACAGATGTTCCCAAACAGGGGAAGCATTGTCCTGGTCTACAGAGTTCAACCTCTCACCAGGCTCAGCAAACCCAGCAACCACAGGGTTTCTGATCAATTCATCAGATGCTTGTGACTCTGGGGATTACAATCTGCAGTTGCTTCTGCTCATTAGAGACAATCCACTGCTGTCATTCTAAATCCTAAACATGGATCTCTTCCCGAAAGACATCCATTCTTTCTATGTTCTATGAGCTGTTAGGATGTTCATGCTTCTAGGTCACAGGATTTTTCCTCTTTTTCCTTCTAGGGAAAGAGGTCTATCCATTATCAAATGATAGTTTCCTGTGCCAGCATGTCTTTTCTCCCTCCTATAAACTTACTGCTTTGTAAGTTTTCTTCAGCTCCATTCTCTTTACCCTCTTACCAGGGTTTTTCCTCTGTAAGAGCGGTATTGCTTCACTGGAGGGCTTTTCTTCAGCCTCTCTAGTTTTCTTACTTTTCCAGTGCGGAGTTCTCTTCTCTGAGTTGACTCCTCTTTTTCAATCTTGCTTTGAAGCAGTTCATCAGACACGTCCAGAGTTTTCTACTCTTGTTTTGTCTGTTCTTACTGTTTTTAAACAGTACCATTCTTCTGCTGTCTGGCAAGCAGCTGCCAATGCAGGAGCCTTAATCTTTCAACCACTGGTTCTTGTCCACCAGCAACAGATTTGTCCTCCGCTAACATTCTGTCTGGTCTTAGTAGTGGCTCCAAGTCAGTGCTGTCATCTGTCTTGAAAATTTTTTCACTACAAGCTTGCTGTATTGTCTTCTCTTTCTGCCATCTCCATTCCCACTTACATGCAACCCCTCTGTGACATCTTCAAAAAGCATAATATTAAATACCACATCTATGCAGATGATATTATGCTGTACACGCAACTAGATACCGAGGACCCTCATTATACTCCGCTCGAAAATTGTCTGGAGGAGATGTTAAGATGGCTACAAAACAACAACATGACAATTAACCATAAGAAAACAGAAGTCATGTATATATCCAGCAAACCAAACTTCAACCCCCCTCCCACAATCACTCTCTGCAACAACACGTATAGCACGAAGAAGGAAATCAAATATCTCGGAGTAACACTCGACTGCAACCTGAAAATGGAGACACACCTACACAAAACGAATAAAGCCATCTTCCATAAACTTAGAGTGATACAACCACTAAGGAAAATACTTGAGCCCAGTGATTTTCGGTCAGTAGCACAAGCCCTCATAATGCCACACCTAGACTACTGTAATGCCATCCTTCAAGGTCTGCCTAAAAAATCACTAAATATACTTCAGATGGCCCAAAACGTGACGGCCAGGATCATAATGGGAGCAGGCATTACTGAACACATTACCCCCATCCTGATAGAACTACATTGGCTCCCAATTGCAGCTAGGATACAATACAAGATGTTAGTGACCACCTTCAAACTAATAAACAACATATCCACATCATTCCTATCATCACTTATCAGCACGCAACCTACAAATAGGGACAGAAGAACTATCAACTCGGGCAACCTACAAGTCCCCACCAACTTCAGAACAGTGAAAACAAGTACGAGTCGTAGAGCGTTCTCATTCTCTGCACCAACTATTTGGAATCACCTCCCGTGTGAGCTGCGTTTAACCAAGGACATCACCAAATTCAGGAAGGAGCTAAAAACTCACCTATTCCGATGTCATTACAATCAGCTATGACCATCAACTGAGAGAGTATTCAAAACTGCTATATGTATAATTATGTAAATATGTATATATAGATGTAAGAATGTATAAGTCACCCCCTAAGACGCTAACCATGTGTGCTGTGACCCCAGATCTTTGTTCATACCACCCCCCCCCCCCAGTCTTGATTGACAATCCCCGAACATAAATCAAACCGCTGCTGATCGCTGGAAGTAGCGGTATATAAATGTGCAGTAAATAAATAAATAAATAAATAAAGAATTCCCCTGGGTTTGGCAGCATAGTTGACATAGCTACTGGCTCTTCTGCAGCCAGTTCTATCTCCCCATTCTCCTGCATCATGCTCTCTGCAATTCTACAGAGAAGCTCTCCACTATGGGCCCTTGCTAGAGAGCATGGGGGGAGGGCTTTTTCTCCAACAGCCATACTAGATGGTTGAAAAAGGCTTTTTCAGTCATGTCTCCCATGACTAGAAAAGTTCTCCTTTTAATATAAAGGACATAGGCCTCCTCTTATGTGAAAGCTTAAGGAGTTGCTAATTCCCTGCTTTGGTCCATAGTATTTCCAATAGGGAATATGTTTTCTCCTTCCAGCTCGTCCTCATGGTAAGAACGCATGATACCTTTTTGCCCTTAAGCAGGTCAGCATGGTATCTCATTCCTATGCGTCTTCTATTCACTTACCATGCTAGCATTCTAGAATACTCGGGACTTGCAGGCTGCAGACTGATATCATCCTCTGCTTTCACGTAACCATCCTGGTTATTCTACTACCTAGCATTCCTGTAGCCATAACCAGTGGGAATTGATTCTCTATATGTCTTCTCAAGTAGGTTCCACCTTCTTGTTATTAGATGAATCTTTCCTCTCCACATTTTCCTATGTGAATACCCTTTGTAGGCATATCTGTGTCTGCTTCTTGCAGACTTCCATATAGAGGTATATATATATATATTCATACCTATAGCACACATCTTACAGATGTCTATGTCTATCGTGTGTGAGTATTTTATGCCCTTCATATCTCACTATAGATATATTCTCATATATCTATATGATATATATATATATATATATATATATATATATATATATCTGTCGAGATATTTTACTATCGGTAGATATGTTTCTGCTTTATCTACCTGACTGTCCAAGCTCATATAGCCATATGATTCTGACAGATGGGCTTTACCTATACTTATGCTATCCAGCTTGTTTTAGGGTCCTACACTCACAACCACTTTGGTGGTAGTTAACACCTCCCATAACCCTAAGGTTTAGGTACCTCTGAAGCTCTCCATGCTCCAATATCTCTCCCAGCTGACTTCAGTTAGGAGAGACATTGCGGATCTTCAGCTACTCACAGGCTCTAACGCCTCCGGCATTGTCCTTTCTTTTGGGATACAAGGGGTTCCCATACCCTTTCTCCCCATAAGGACTGGGCCTGTCTGTCCAAATCGGTTAGCCTTTCTCTTTTTGTTCCTAAGAGTGAGCCAGGCTGCTGCCAAAAGAGTTGGGCTTTTATCATAAAACCTTCTGCTGAAGGCCCACCGTTTTTGTACTACCCCAGTTTTCTCCTACTGGGGTTCCCTGTTACCTTTCAGGATTCTGACCTCCATTACTTTTCCTACAGGTTTACTACCTCCACTTACAGTGAGGTCCTTCTCGAGGTTCCTCTACTGGGTTCCCCAGTAGATCCCATGAACCTCCATACTTCTCTAAAGTCCTGTTAGGGGAGGTCCCTATTGCAATATTTTTTCTTTGCAATATCATTGATGACAATTATCATCCACACATGGACTCCTTGTCTGCAAGCCTATGCTAGGTCAGCTGTTCCACAGCACCTTTCTCTCTTCAACTCCTACCCTCCATCCTCAGGATGCCTGGTGTTCTGGGAGATAGCATGTTCCAACCTATGACATGCTGGGACTCCAGGCATCTCAGCTTGGGAGTTCCCATATGTGAAGACTCATTCCTGCTTGTTCCTGGAGATAGCACAGTTACTTACCTGTAACAGGTGATCTCTGGGAACAGCAGGAATAAGTCTTCACAACCCACCCACCTCCCCAGGAGTTGTATCTCTATCTATCTTTCCTCTCTCTCTCTTTGTCTCAGCTTTAAAACTTAACTGAGGAGAGGCAGTTGGGAAAGGCGGGAAGGCAGCACGCAGGCATGGTGGGATGCTTCCAAAAGCTCCTTGATTGGACGCTGGGAAGCGTTCCCGCGCAGACTCCGTCGGTACCGACGTACCCATATGTGAAGACTTATTCCTGCTGTTCCCAGAGATCACCTGTTACAGGTAAGTAACTGTGCTCTATTGTAAGGAGGGAGGAGTGGCCTAGTGGTTGGGGCAAGGTACTACAGGCCGGAAGGTCGGTGGTTCAAATCCCACTAGAGGACAGCAAAGTTGGGCCGGAAGGACTGGGGTTTCTAGTCCCACAGGTGCTCCTTGTGATCTTGGGCAAGCCACTTAACCCTCCATTGCCCATGTTCCCTGTAAGTATCAGTGTATGTGTCTCATATACCCTCGTGTTAAATGTACCCCCCAACCGCTTTGACCCGGTGAAAAGCGGGATATAAATGCAGCAAAATAAATAAATACACCTTTGCTGATTTTAAACCATTCTGTTTCTCTTTGTTCCATTCGAACTGTTGCTTCTTGATCAGTATAAAGATTATGCAAGAGAACTATCAGGTGTTCTGGTATACCCATGCTTCTTAATGTGGCCCAGAGTTTCTCATGGTTTACACAGTCAAAAGCCTTGCTGTAATTTTTTAAATAATAAATAGATATTTGGTATTCTTTTGCCTTTCCATCTCATATCCACAATGATGTCTCTCATTCCTCGGCCTTTCCTGAACCCTGCTTGCACTTCAGGCAGTTCTCATTCCAGATATGGTTGTAGTCTCTGCTGAATAATCTTTATTACAATCTTACTGGCATGTGTGATCAGAGTGATTTTGCGATAATTTCCATAATCAGTTGGATCACCTTTCTTTAGTATTGGTATAAATACAGATCTTTTCCACTAAGTTGGCCATGATGATGTCTTCTGTATTTCCTGGCAGAGCCTTGTAAGTATGGTAACAACTGCATCCGATTGCTGTAATACTTCAATGGGAATTCCATCATTGCCTGGTGCTTTGTTCTTTAATAAGGCTTTCAATGCAAAGGCTTTCCTGATCATAAGGTACAGGTTGAAACGGCTGTTGGTCCACTACATCTTTATGGTATAATGATGCTGTATATTCTTTCTACTTTTTCTTGATCTTCTCAGCATTATTCAACATGGATCCTTGTAGCATGCCATTTCGAGGCTGGAATATTTTAACTCTCGTAGCTTTAGGAAAGCTGATCTTGTTCTTTAATAGTTTCTGATTCTATTTCCTTGCATGTGTCATTATAGTACTTCTCCTTGTCTTGTTTTGCTGCACATTGGAAATCTCTGTTGAGTTCTGTGATTGCCTCTCTTTCTCCTCTGGCTTTAGCTTCTCCGCATTTCTGGGCAATTTTCAGAGTTTCTTCGATCAGCCATTTTGGCCGTTTTTTGCTTTTTCGCCTTTTGTAGAGATTTCTCACTTTCTTCCAACACAACCTTCTTGATGTCATCCCATAACTCTTCAAGAGCTCTGCCATTTGTATCTAAAACAGAAAATTGATTTTGCAGGCAGTCTTTAAATTCTGGTGTTATATTTTCCAGGTTATATTTTGCTACATTCATGAGTGGCTTGCTCTTTTTCAATTTTAGCATGAGTTTTCTTACTAGTAGTTGGTGATCTGTACCACAGTCAGCTCTAGGTTTTGTCTTTGTTGATGTTATAGAGCTTTTCCATCGTTGATTCCACAGATGTAATCCATTTGAATTTTGTATAAGCCATTGGGTGACGTCCATGTGTACAGTTGACGCTTGTGTTGCTGGAAGAAGGTGTTTGAGATGAATAGATCGTTGGACTTGCAGAATTCTATCAGTCTTTATCCAGCTTCATTTTTGTTGCCAAGTCCATATTTTCCAACCACTTTGCCTTTTTCTTTGTTGCCAACTTTTGCGTTCCAGTCTCCCATGACTATCAGGATATCCTGTTTTTATGTTCTGTCAATTTCAGCTTGTACTTGTTCATAGAACTAATCAACTTCATCCTCTTCTGTAGCAGTTGTTGGGGCATATACCTGAATTATAGTTGTGTTGATGGGCATTCCTCATAGATGAATAGAAATTAAGCATTCACTGACTGCGTTGTATTTCATTACAGTTCTTGCAAGTTTCTTCTTGATTATAAATGCAATACCATTTCTTCTTTGTCATTCATTTTTAGCATAGTAGACCATGTGTTTCTCAGATGTAAAGTGCCTGAAGCCTATCCATTTCAGTTCACTGACACCCAACAGATTGAGTTGTACACATTCCATTTCATTCTTGACCACCTCCAACTTCCCTTGGTTCATGCTTTGTACGTTCAGTGTCCCAATATGTATGATATCTTTGCAGCTTCTGACTTTCATTTCATACACAGCTAAATCAGCAGTCAGACATCCCAAAGGCTTTGATCTTAATATACCGCCTTTCAAATTAATATCAAGACAGTTTACAATGCTAAATTATAATAAGTCAAAGATAGAAAGGAACTACAAATCATCAAAGATACAGACAGGAAAGAAGTAAAGACAGCAGAGATTACAGGTTTTAGGTTGCAGATGCCGCCTATCTGTCACATTGTATAGGGCCCATCTTGAAATGACTGCTCAAATAGATGCATTTTTAATGCTGTTTTTAAAGCTTTGTGTGATAGTTCAGCATGAAAGGCAAGTGGAAGGGCATCCCACAAGGTTGGAGCCACAAAGAAAAATGCTGTACTTCTAGTACTCTCCAGTCTGGCACAAGAGACTAGAGGAATATCTAGGCAGTTGTCATGAAGGGAATGAAGGGCTATAGCAGGAGCACGGAAAGAAATCAGAGAGGATAGGTAAAGAGCAATATCAATATATAAGGCCCTGTGGGTCAAGGTAAGGATTTTGTAGTTAATATGACAGTGCTGGACTTGACAAATTTTCTTGGGATCTAGGAGCCAGTCTAAAAATCTAGGAGCCGACCGTGGAACCTAGGTCACAGTGCATGCCTCACCCCTACCAAAAAAGGTGCTTTGTAGTTTCTTTTTTAGGTTTTAGGGACAATATTCATATTAATTGCTTTTCTTATTAGAACCGAGAATGAGTAAATAAAGGCAAGCAACATTCAGCTTCTAACAATACTACGTCCTAAGCACAGCACTGCTAAGAAACAATTAGCTTGATGCAGCAAAGTATGCTGCTGTTAGTGCAGGCAATAGTGCAGTGTTTGTGCAGAAGTTTCTGGAATAGTGTGGGTGCAGAATGCAGGAAGGAATCTAATGTGAGCATAATGTGCAAATACAGCAGCATACTGTGCATTTAAATCCATTTAAATGGATAATAATGAAGCAATTACAGTTGTGGTCAACATTATTGGCAGCCTTGCATTTTAGGTATGTTGTGTACAATATCTTGAGAAATAATTGGAAATATTCCAACTGTATGTCATCATAATATTTTAATAGTATGTTCAAAGTTATACAAAAAAGAATGTCTATACAACTTAGACGTAGTAATTTCTGAGGAAAAAAAATGGCCAAAAGCCTGGACAGGATTAATGGCACTCTTCACTAATATTTGGTTGCCCAACCCTTTACAGTGATGACAGCCTCCACATGTTTCTTTGTATCCATCTATAAGTTTCGTACATCTGTCTGCAGGTAGTTTCTCTCACTCTTCAACTGCGATTTGCTCCAGCTCATGAATGTTTCCAGGATTCCTTCCAATGGCAGATTTCAGCTCTTTCCAAAGGTTCTTAACTAGATTGAGATCAGGACTCATTACTGGCCAGTTTAAGAGAGTCCATTTGTTCCTTTTTAACCATTCTTTTGTACTTTTGGATGTATGTTTTGGGTCATTGTCCTGCTGGAGGACCCATGACCTTCAACCCAGACTTAGCTTTCTGACACTAGGTAGCACATTTAGCTCCAAAATATTTTGGTAGACCTTTGACTGCATGATTACTTTAGTATGTTCCAGGTCTCCAGTTCCTGAGGCAGCAAAACAGCCCCATAACATTATGGAACCTTCACCATATTTAACTGTAGGAAGGATGTTTTTTTTTCCTTATAAACTTCATTTCTTTGGCTGTAAATGTATCATTGGTCTGCATTGCCAAAGAACTCAGGTTTGGTTTCAGCTGTCCACAGAACATTTTCCCAGAAAGATTGTGGTTTCTCGAGGTGGATTTGGGCAAATATCAGGTATGCCTTTTTATATCTGTCTTTGAGCAGTTGGGTCATTCTTGGCCTTTGCCCATGAAATTCTTCTTTGTTAGTATGCAGCTTATGTTGCGGGTTGAAACTACCACTCAAGGTTGCTCCAGGTCATCCTTAAGCTCTTTGGATTTTGTATGCAGTATTTTTCCAACAGTTCACACTAACCTTCAAAGATTTCTCAGATTAATTTTCCTCTTCCAACCAAGTCCTGGGAGGTTCTTGACAGTTTGATGAGCAGTACTATGTGGGAAGAAGGGCCGGGAGATTCAAGACCTGAAACACAATGTTGTGTACATATTTATTGATGTCATTGGATCACATATTTATTGATGTAATTGGATCAAGACCATTAGCGTTATTTGCAGAAGACTGGAGAATCTGTTTGACGTATGTGATGGTTCCAATTGAAAAATATACCGAAGATTAAAAGATGCAGTAGAAATTGCATTTGCAACTGGTGGATGAGGCATCGTTACAGCATTTTTGTTGCCATTGGGCAGGCGTGGAACACTCACTTCAGTTAAGTACTTCTAAGGATAATTGTGGTAGTATACCTTGGTGTGGTTGTGAGAGGGGTTGCTCCCCTTTTAAAATAGAATAAAAAGGAAGATTTGCCATGAGAAAGGGTTATACCTTTCAAGGCAAATAATCCAACAAAAAATGAATATATTATTGGGACACACAGAGGGCATGAGGTTTATCTCTCCTTTTATTGATGAAATCATGTCCTGGCAATGTCCCAGTTTTTATACTATTAGCTACTATTTCCTTTTTTAATTGGTCTTGTTTTATTTGATTGTTTTATGTGACAAATATGTTTATATATAGTCCAAAGCCATTTTACTAGACACTTTTCTTTAGGAGATATTGGACATTAAGGGGCTGAACTGCAAGAGTGCCAATAATGTTGACCACAACTGTAGCTATACAGTGCAGATGCACAGAAGTGCGCAGAAGACCAGATATGACACAAAATGTGGGAATGCAGAACAGAATTGAAAAGGAGCCAAACTAAAAAACGGTAAAGAATGAAAGAAACAGAGAAACAAAAAATAACCTGAATTACAATAAATAATATAAACCAAACTGAGAAAGACCACATATAAGAAGGGAAGTGAGCAGGCATCTCTGGTTT
This sequence comes from Ichthyophis bannanicus, assembly GCA_033557465.1. Lineage (NCBI taxonomy): Eukaryota > Metazoa > Chordata > Amphibia > Gymnophiona > Ichthyophiidae > Ichthyophis > Ichthyophis bannanicus. Next base: position 343,360,394 of record CM066032.1, read on the forward strand.
GGACAGTTGCAGGGATGAGCCAGTACATGAAGGCACAATGAATGAGTAGGAGCCCCGGCCACTCCGCGATGGGACGACACACTGTCACACCAGAATAGAAAAGAGCACTGCGCTGCATGCTGCCATCACTGCCACCAAAGCCACAGCCACCTATGTGTTGTTGTTAAGTGCCGTCGAGTCGGAGTCGACTCATGGTGACCCTCTGGATAGCTATTCTAAATTGTGTTCAGTCAGGCGGCTCATTGTTGACAGACTGGTACCCGTAGCTGCTGTTATTGTATCGATCCATCTCATTGCTGGCCTTCCTCTTTTGCGCTGACCTTCTATCTTGCCAAGCATGATGTCTTTCTCTAATGATCTCTTTCTTCGCATGATGTGTCCAAAGTATGAAAGTCAAAGTCTTGTCATCTGAGCTTCTAAAGAAAGCTTAGGTTTGATCTCCTCTAGTACCGACTGGTTTGTTCTTCGGGTAGTCCATGGTATACACAGTATTCGCCGCCAGCACCATAATTCAAAGGCATCAATTTTCTTCCTGTCTATCTTTTTTATTGTCCAACTTTCACATCCATATGATGTTATTGAAAATACCATGGCTTGAACAAGTCGAATCTTTGTATGGAGAGAGACATCTCTGCTCTTTATCTTTATTCAGAGGCTTAATATACCGCTCAATGCAACAGCGTCTGAGCGGTTTACAAAATACATAAAAGCTGCTAGGAAAGGGAAAAGAATGCCAGTTAAGTTATAGGACAGACAGGAAAAAGGTTAAGGAACTATAGGGAAAGTCAAGAGTCATATAGATTGAGAGAAGTCACCAGGGAGGTGGGGAAAGAGGGGAGGGTGGAGGGTGGAGGGGGAAGATCAAAAGCTAAGCAGAAGAGATAAGTTTTCAGGCGGGCCTTAAAGGTTTTCAGAGAGGGTTCCAGGCGGAGATCCGGGGGAAGCGTATTCCAGAGGTGGGGTCCAAGGAAGTAGAAGGCTGAGGAGCGTGTGGATTCAAGGTGGGCTTGGGAGGGGGAGGGTAAGGTCAGACGATTTGCATGGATTGAACGGAGAGAGCGGTGAGGAGTGTGGAGGTGGATCAAATCAGCAAGGTAGAGAGGGGTGCCAGTGTAAATGGATTTGTGGGTGAAGGTAAGAAACTTATATTGTATGTGAAAAGGAATGGGAAGCCAATGTTGACGTATGAGAAGTGGGGTGATGTGGTCAAAACGAGAGGAACAAGTGAGGATGCGGGCTGCGGTGTTGTGAACTCTCTGTAGACGTTGTAATTGGGATTGAGGAAGACCGGCCAGGGACACATTGCAATAATCGAGGCGAGTGACAACAAGAGAAAGAAGAAGGGTGGTCATAGACGAGGGAGAAAGGAAGGGGCGGATGGAGCGAAGTTGTCGCAGGGTGGAAAAACAACGTTGGACCACAGAGGAGATATGGGCTTTAAAGGACAAGGATGAGTCGAGGATTACGCCAATCTTATCTAGGTCTTTCATAGCCATTCTGCCAAGAGCAATGCGTCGTCTGATTTCTTGACTGCTTGTTGATCCAAGTAGGTTAAAGTTGTTCACAATTTCAATTTCTTCTCCTTCAATGATGAACCTGCTGATTATGCCAGTTGTCATGATCTTTGTCTTCTTTACATTAAGGTGCAGGCCAATTTTGAGACTATGTTCTTTGATTGTGAGTAGCAAATGTTTCAGATCATCTTCACTTTCAGCCAGTAATGTGGTATCATCAGCATAGCGAAGGTTGTTGATGAGTCTTCCATCAATCTTCACACCTCTGTTGTCTTCATACAATCCTGCTTCTCTGATGATTTGTTCTGCATATAAATTAAACAGGTAAGGGGAAAGTATGCAGCCTTGTCTTACATCTTTGCTTATTTTAAACCATTCTGTTTCTCCTTGTTCCATTCGAACTGCTGCTTCTTGATCAATGTACAGATTGTGCAAGAGTATGATCAGGTGTTCTGGTATACCCATGCTTCTTAATGTGGCCCAGAGTTTCTCATGATTTACACAGTCAAAAGCCTTGCTATAGTCGATAAAGCACAAATAGATATCCTTTTGGTATTCTTTAGTCTTTTCAAGGATCCATCCTACATCCGCAATGATGTGTCTCGTTCCTCGCCCTTTCCTGAACCCTGCTTGCATTTCAGGTAGTTCTTGTTCCAGGTATGGTTGTAGTCTCTTTTGAATAATCTTCAGTAGAATCTTGCTGGCATGTGGGATCAGAGCGATTGTGCAATCATTTCCACAGTCAGTTGGATCACCTTTCTTTAGTATTGGTATAAACAAAGATCTTTTCCAGTCAGTTGGCCATGATGTTGTCTTCCATATTTCTTGGCAGAGCCTTATAAGTATGGTAACAGCTGCATCAGATTGCTGTAATACTTCTATGGGAATGCTATCAATGCCTGGTGCTTTGTTCTTTGATAAGGCTTTCAATGCTGCTTTAACTTCTTCTTTCATCACCAATGGTTCCCAATCATAAGGTACAGGTTGAAACGGCTGTTGGTCCACTTGATCTTTATCATATAAAAATTCTGTATATTCCTATGTAGCCTCCCAAAAAAACGTCACCACCTTCCTGGTCATGTACTCATTTACTGAAGAAAAGCCGGTACTCAAGTGAGTTAAGGTTCACCCACTCCTTGACACTGTAGCCCATTCCATCACACTCCTCTTGCTCTTGGTATTGCTGAGGCTCATGGTGCAGTGCCTCTGCGAGAGTCTCATGCAAACTATTTGCTGAGGAGGCTGGGCTTCTGTTGAGATGACATTTGAGGCTTGGTGTTTGCAGCTCTCAGTTGACTGGTTCATGCTGCCAAGGGTGGAGGAAACTTGCTGATTGGCTGGCTCTGGAAGGGGGAGAAACAAAGAGAGGAGGCGGAGCAGCGCATGCTTGGGATCCTCATGGGCAGGCACTGGCTGCCTGGCTGCGATCAGCTCACACCAGCTAGTGCTTCTGCCCATGTGCACTGAGCCCCGGGTGCTAGGGCGGATTTTTTGATCACCATGGCGACCTGGCAGCTGGGTTTTGTCGAGCTCTGCAATAGTGTACAGAAAGCTAGTGTTTTTGATATAAGAGTGGAGTGATGTGATCACTCCACTCTTATATCTTGGGTGCATACGGAGAGGAATGGCTAGCAGAAAAAGGAGGTGATAATGCCTCTGTATAAGTCTTTGGTGCGACCTCATTTGGAGTATAGTGTGCAATTCTGGAGACCGCACCTTCAAAAGGATGTGAACAGGATGGAGTCGGTGCATAGGGTGGCTACTAAAATGATTAGTGGTCTTCATTATAAGGCATATGAAGACAGACATAAGGATCTTAATGTGTACACCTTAGAGGAAAGGCGGGATAAAGGTGATATGATTGAGATGTTTAAATACCTCCGTGGCATAAATGTTCAGAGAGAGAGCCTCTTTCAATTGAAAGCAAGTTCTGTTACGAGGGGACATGGGATGAGGGTGAAGGGAGATAGATTCAGGAGTGATATGCAAAAATATTTCTTTACGGAAAGAGTAGTGGATTCATGGAATAGTCTCCCAGTGGAGATGGTAGAGATGAGGACAGTAACTGAATTCAAAAAAGCATGGGACATACACAGAGGATCTCTAAAGGTAAAAAGGGGACTGTTGTAGTTGTTGATATGGAAGGACAGACTAGATAGGCCATGTGGTCTTTTTCTGTTGTCATATTTCTATGTTTCTATGTTTAAATCTACTTGCATGAGAATGTGAACCAATGTTTTGAATAGTTTGTAGTTGTTTTAGCTCAGATTGAAATATGTCAGCATAGGCAGAGTTACAATAATCCACATGAGAGATAATGTAAATAAGTGCAAGCATATATTGAGCTGAGGAGTTCAGAAAGGAGCCAGGTAAACCATGTAAATGTCTTAAATGGGGATATCCAATGGCACCTACATGGTTAGTGCCATTGAATATTCCCTACTAAGTCCCTTATGCACCCTGATGCTATCTGGTTAGCATCAGGCGTATTGGGCCATTCTGGGGCAGAGTGGAGGCGGAGATTGTGGCTAACCATGCAGCAGCGGTATTGGATGCTGCCCGGTTAGCGACCTGCACCTAAAAGATAAGCGTGGAAAACCCTTGCCTCTCTTTAAGGCATAGGAGCTAACCGGGCAGCAACCAATATCACTGATGCATGGTTAGACTTAGCATCCTACTGTGTCTGCGGCAATCCCTGTATATTCAATGCCATCACCACAGCATTTGAATATCTGGGTTAGAGGTCGGCAGGGAGGGCTATGCACTGACGCGGTGCATAGCACTTCCAAAATCCAAATGACTAAAATTCAGGCCCATAGTGATTATGGCAAGATTTAAATTTTGACAGGAGATCAGGAGTCTTAAGTTTTCTCCAGGCTCTTTCAAAATGTTGTACTTGCCGTTGGAGTAACTGGTGACCTTAGTTCTGGTGGACAAAGGGTGTCTGTATCCAGTGCTGCTGCAAGGTTTTGGTTCCATGCCACAGCCTATTCATGAACAGAGAGTGATTCAAAGGAGTCAGAGAAGATGGTATTGGCCAAGGGAAATGAAACAAGGGTAGCAGCAGTAATCCACCATTGGAGAGAGGTGATTGGCTTCTTATTCGATGTTGCAGGATCACGAAAGACCGTTGGTTGCAGATGGAATAGAATGAGGGAATGGTCCGACCATGGAACTTGGGTTGCGGAAAGTTTTGATATGGATAAAGTGGAATCAACCCATGTAAAGAATAGGTCCAGGGTGTGCCCGGCCTGGTGAGTAGGAAAAGAGATATGGTGTTCAAGGCCTAGGTTGGCTGTTGTCACCAGCTGCCCCTAGTGGTTGGTTGGAGTAAGGGCATCTGGCGCATTTAATTAATTTTTAAGGAGTGATTGACCTAAAGGGCCTAGAGGATTCTGGTCCTTGTAGTACAGAACTCCTTATGAAGAACGATTCAAGCCAAAGTGTAGAGTAACAAGGCTTTATTTTCCCAGTCAACGCTAAGGTCCAGTAAGACACAAAGAAAGTAAATACAGTCCTTCTCTTTAACAAAAAGGTTCCACCAACATTTCAAACAATCAACTGTTGTAGGTTTCACAGTTAAGTGTAAGTCTGGGCTAAGGCTTCTTTTAAATCAAAACAAATTAATATATCAGCAGAGAAATGGTTACAAACTTCACCATCAGCAGAGTTCTCTCTCTAGAAATCCTGCAGAGAATTCATGCTAGCTGCTGAACAAAGATTACATTCCATCGGCTCCTCCTGAGGAATGGGAATACTGTTTTCATATTCAAAGTCCATTGACTCAGGGTCACTGCCCTCCTCAGATGAATGATAATTTTCACTCCCTGTTAACTCCTCACAGGGATTCTTTTGCTTCCCATAAAACTCTCTTACTAAGCTTTGGGGAAATGCTTTTACTTCTTCTCCCCTTATAAAGTTTAACTCTTTGAACAGGGTTTTCATCAGTAAAACTTTCTCTTAGAATTAAGGATTTTGCATACCTTGGCTTCTCTAAGCTGCCACACCCAGAGCTCTCCTTGTAACGTGCTTTCTCAGGCAGACAAGCTGTTCTATGCAGTGCTCTGCTTTCAGGGCTATCAGGCAAACCCGGTATGGATTTCCACCCTTTGTGGTTCTTAGCAAAGGTATCTCTGTAGTAGGAACTTCCCTTCCTTGTTCCTTGCTGGTTTGATACAATGAACTTACTTGGACTAGGAGAGTTGCTTTTATCCAGCAGACTGCTTCTTCTGTTTGCTTTGCTATGGACTCTGTCCCAATATGTTTGGCCTCTCTGGACTCTATCCCTTTGAGTGAAACTCCTTTGGATTCTGTCTCTTTGAGTTGGCTGCACGTGGAAGCTGTCCTGTTCCAGGTTCCTTTTCCCACAGCTATCCAAACTGCTGCTCCAGACTGTGCTCCGTCCTGAGCCTCTTGCTGAGCCTCTTGCAATGATACTTGCTGTGCTTCTGGATATGTTCCTGGTTAGGTTACTTTCGCCGCTCCTGTTGCTTCCACGGCTCTCCTTGCTGCTTTGCCGGCTCTTACTACTGCTCTCCTTGCTGCTTTGCCGGCTCTTGCTACTGCTCTCCTTGCTGCTTTGCCGGCTCTTGCTACTGCTCTTCTTGCTGCCTCTCTCTTCTACCATCTGGTTTCCTTTATAAAGGTATTTTTGGTTTGAACATTTTGGGCTTGATCTCAGGTGAAACTGCTTGCTACTAATGCAATCAGTGTCAGAGCACGTTGCTTCTGGCACTGTGGAACTGCTCATACGCCCTCTGGCTGTGCTGCGCTGGAACTGCGCTCTCTGCATCTTCTCAGTTCCATGTAAAACAGGGTTTTTTTCTAAAACTATTTCCTTCATAGGTTCCGCGTTATGACACTGTAAAGGTTGCAAAGTATAGATTTTTTGAACATGAGGAGGAATCAAAGTGGACATTAAAATCGCTGAGAAGCAGGAGATGTGGAAAGGAAACCAGACCTTCGGTAAGAGATTGATAGAACACATCCCACGCTGTGGGAGATAGCAAGGGAGGGCATTAACACAGTAATAAGTGGAAGCGATCGGGTGCAGCAAGCCTGAGGAGTAATGCTTCTTGGTAGTGGAGTGAGTCAGGTTCAAGCGTTGCAACTGATAGAGAATCCTTATAGATTAATGCAACACCACCACCCATTCACCCCAAACAGGGAACTGAGATTCCTGAGTAGCTAGGTGGGAGACAGCAGGTGAGATAGGAGTCCCCTCTGACATGGAGCCAAGTCTCAACGAGGCAAAGGGCATCCAAAGAATAAGTCAATAAGATATCATAGATTAAAGAGGCTTTTGTCTTCAGACAGTAACAGTTAAGGAGAGCTAAAGTAAGGTGGGATTGAGCCAAAAAGGCAGCAGATGGGGAAGCAGAGGTTAGTTTCTCATCTATAGTGCAGTAGGTGAGGCAGCGTGTACAATGTCCTGTGTGCGAATAGTGAGGTGGGTTCGATAGATGGCGGCCACAGATGATGGGACTAGCAGTCATTTGGTAAGAAAACCGAACAGCTGTAAGTAAAGATAATATTGAAAGAAATAATGTGAAAGAATACTTACACAGATGACTGGGATAGGGGGTGGTTGCGACATTGTGGGGAATGGACAAGCATCGGAGCTCAAGGGTCAATATGGAGTCACCGCAAAGAGCTTGCCCAAGGAGCAGGCACCTTGGGTGCATGCCACCGTGGCACGAAATGCCACTGTCAAGGCAATTTAAGCAGTTGGTATAGACTTGCCTCCTTCTGGCATCGAGTCATGTGATCTGCATTAGCTTGTAGAATCTGGGCTTCTGGAAGATGAAGTGCAATCCAGTCAGCAATGTGAATAATAGCACCTGCAAACACAGAGACCAAAGAGAACATATGCAGATACAGTCAGGTAATAACAGAACAGTGCAAAACTCCACTGGTTGAGGCAATTTAAGCAGTTAGTGTAGGCTTGTGACCTTGTGGCGTCAGGTCATGTGACCCGCATCGCCAAGCAGAATCAGGGCTTCTGGGAGATGAAGTGCAATCTAGTCAGCAATGTGAATGATAGCCACTGCATCTGCAAACGCAGAGACCAGAGAAAACATATGCAGATACAGTCAGGTAGTAACAGGTAGAAATATAGCTAAAAGAGAGGATAGTGCAATTTCTGTATTCAGTGGCCTACAGATCCAAGGCAGCATGGTTTTATTAGATCAGAGGTTCTCAGCCAGCATATCAGGACACACTGGTGAACTGGGAGGTGTGCCATCATAAATTTGCCATAAATGGCAAGCCCATACTTTTCTTAACAACAATATGTGGCTGCAAATGGCACAAAGTGGGAAGCCAGGTATAACTGCTCCCTAATTTTGCTTCCACCACCCATCAGTGATCACTGTTGCTGCAAACCCAAAATGGACATGTTGCAGGTCTGTTTTGCCTCCATCCCGCCTCACCCCAACAATCTGTACACCTACATACTAAACCTGCCTGTGCTTCTGCCATAATCACTGCTGCCAACAGCGTAGAAACATAGAAACATGACGGCAGAAAAAGACCATATAGCCTATCTAGTTTGCCCTTCTATATCAACAACTACACAGGTCCCCTTTTTTCCTTTAGAAATCCTCTTTGTTTTTCCCATGTTTTTTTTTAATTCAGATACTGTCCTCATCTCTAGCACCTCCACTGGAAGACTATTCCATGCTTCTATCACCCTTTCCGTAAAGAAATATTTCCACATATTATTCCCTTTCACCCTCATCCTATGTCCCCTTCTAGCAGAGCTTACTTTCAATTGAAAGAGGCTCTCTTCCTGTGCAGTTATGCCATGAATGTATCCCTCTTCATGTTTTCTACTCCTTCCTGGGTGTCTACTCTATTGCAGATTTTGGTATCATCTGCAAAGAGTCGCCTGTCCAGAATGGTGTTGAAGACTTTACTAAAATCCAAGTACATCACATCTATGGCTCTCCCTCAGTTCAACTCCCTGGTCACCCAGTCAAGGAAATTAATCAGATTTGTCTGACAAGATCTGCCTCTGGTGAACCCATGCTGCCTCCAATCCTGTAATCCATTGGACTCCAGAAACCTCACTATTTTCTCTTTCAGCAGCATTTCCAATAATTTACTCACCACTCCTGACTCCAAAGAGACATTGAAAAGGTCAGTCAGTGGAGCTGCTAGAATGTCCTCAAGTTCCTTCAGTATTCTTGGATATCTCCCATCCTGTACCATCGCTTTGTCTACTTTTAGTTTAGCTAGTTCCTCACGAACATAGTCTTCTGAAAAATGTTTGAGATCCCCGTCACTTCTGTTCCTATTTGTGGGTGCTTTCTGAGGTCCTGCTCCTGGCCCTTCATCTCTGAACACAGAACAGAAATACAGTGCCTTGCGAAAATATTCATCCCCTTGGTTTTTGTTCTGTTTCGTCACTTTACATACAACCTGGAATGAAAATGGAGGTTCATTTGGATGTTAGGTAATGGACCTAACAGTATAGTCCAAATTGGTGAAGTGAAATGACAATAAAATACCTTGTATATTAAAAAAAAACAAGTAAAAACTGAAAAGTTGTGAGTGCATATGTATTCATCTCTTTTGCTATGAAACCCCTAAATAAGATCTGGTCCAACCAATTAACCTCAGAAGTCACATAATTAGTTGATTAGGAGTCCACCTGTGTGCAATCAGTATCACATGATCTGTCACATGATGCCTGTATACATATACCTGTTCTGAAAGGCCCCTGAATCAGCAGCACCACTAAACAAGCAACATGAAGACCAAGGAGAAGTCCAAACAGGTCAGAGACAAAGTTGTGAAGAAGTGTAAGTCAGGGTTGTGTTATTAAAAAATATCCCAAATTCTGAATATCCACGGAGCACCATTAAATCCATTATAACAAAATAGAAAGAATATGGCACCACTACAAACCTGACAAGAGAAGGCTGCCCACCTAAACTCACAGATCAGGCAAGGAGGGCATTAATCAGAGATGCTATAAAGATACCGAGGATAACACTGAAGCACAGAAGGAGCTGCAAAGATCCACAGTGGAGATGGGAGTATCTGTCCATAGGACCACTTTAAGCCATACAGTCCACAGAGCGGGCTTTATGGAAGAGTGGCCAGAAAAAAGCCATTGCTTGAAGAAATAAATAAGAAAACACGTTAGGAGTTTGCACAACAGCATGTGGTGGACCCCCCCCCAAACACATGGAAGAAGGTTCTCTGGTCAGATCAGATGAAAATTGAACCTTTTGGCCATCATGGGAAATGCCACGTGTAGCGCAAACCCAACACTTCCCATCACCCCGAAGAACGCCATTCCCACAGTGAAACATGGTGGCAGCAGCATCATGGTATGGGGATGTTTTCATTGGCAGAGGCAGGAAAACTGGTCAGGATTGAAGGAACGATGGATGGCACTAAATACAGGATAATTCTTGAGGAAAACCTGTTTCAGTCTACCAGAGTTTTGAGACTGGGACGAAGATTCACCTTTCAGGAGGACAATGACCCTAAACATACTGCTAAAGCTGGTTTAAAGAGAAACATTTAAATGTCTTGGAATGGCCTAGTCAAAGCCCAAACCTAAATCCAATTGAGAATCTGTGGCATTACTTGAAGATTAAAGATCCCAAATTACCCATGCCTATCAATAGCCAAATTAATATGAATAACATACAGTCTCTAAAATGCTTGTAAGCAAATGCTAGAAGTCTAAAAAATAAGATGGGAGAGTTAGAATATATAGCACTAAATGAGAGGTTAGATATGATTGGAATCTCAGAGACATTGTGGAAGGAGGACAACCAGTGGGACACTGTGATACCTGGATACAAAATATATCGTAATGATAGAGCTGATCAAATTGGTGGAGGGGTTGCGCTCTATGTTAGAGAGGGCATTGAGTCAGAAAGGATTAAAGTTTTGCAGGAAACAAAATTTGCTGTAGAATATGGATTGAAATTCCATGTAAAAAGGGGAAGGTGATGGCAGTGGGGGTGTACTATCGACCGCCTGGCAAGAATGAACAAATGGATGATGAAATGCTCAAAGAAATCAAGGAAACTAACAAAAGTTACAGCACAGTAGTAATATAATGGGTGATTTCAATTACCCTGGTATCGACTGGATCAGTGTCATGGCAGGACATGCTAGAGAGATAAAGTTCCTAGATGAAATAAATGACTGCTTCTTGGAGCAGCTGGTTCATGAACCGACCAGAGGGGAAGCCATATTGGACCTAGTCCTTAGTGAAACACCAGATCTGGTGCAAGAGATAAGGGTGTTGGGGCCACTTGGCTTTAAAGCCTCGAGTCCTTAAGTTGGGTGCTACATTCTTTCTCAGATTTCCCTGCAAATGTATTGTGAATTATAATAGTGCAACGCATGTTTTTTCAGATGTTGTCCACTTGGAGCAATTTATTTCAGATAGGCAGGGTGTAGGTCAGGTAGATAGAGATGAGTAATTTAATCTTGCCTCCTAAGATGTAGGCTTTTTATAAGCCTTGTTTTCTTATCTGCCAATATTTTCTTTTTATTTTCACACTCAGGTCTCAGTGATGTGGACTTTATCATTTTTAATTTTCCTTGTTGTTTTCTGTTATGTTTTATGTATTTTCTTATTTGATTGTCCTTTATTCCATGGTTGGTTGTTATACTGATTAAATAATTAATAAAAAAAAAAAAAAGAAAAAACTAAAAGGAGCAGTTGCAAAGGTTAAAGACTTACATCAAGCTTGGGTGTTGTTGAAAAATACTATCTTGGAAGCCCAGACCAGCTGTATTCCATGCTTTAAGAAAAGAGGAAGGAAGTCAAAAAAACCAGCATGGTTTAACGGTGAGGACAGAGAGGCTGTTGTTGCCAAAAAAGCATCTTTCAGGAAATGGAAAAAAGAGCCAAATGACGAAACCTGGAAGCAGCACAAGCACTGGCAAGTTAAATGCAAGGCATTGATAAACCAGGCAAAGGGAGAATTTGAGAAGAAGCTTGCTGCGGAAGCAAAAATGCATAATAAAGACTTTTTCAAGTACATTCGTAGCAAAAAACCTGTGAGTGAGTCAGTTGGTCCATTAGATGATAGAGGGGTTAAAGGAGCACTAAGAGGCGACAAGGCAATAGCAGAGAGACTGAATGAATTCTTTGCTTCGGTCTTTACTGAGGAAGATGTAGGGATGTTACTCATGACTGAAGTGGTATTAAAAGGTGCGGAAGAATTGAAAGAAATATCGATACATCGGGAAGATGTATTACAACTATTAGATAAAATGAAGAGTAGCAAATCACCTGGGCCAGATGATATACATCCAAGGGTGTTGAAAGAACTGAAATATGAGATTGCAGACCTGCTATTAGTAATCTGTGAACTATCATTAAAATCATCTGTAATACCTGAAGATTGGAGGGTGGCGAACGTGACACCAATTTTTAAAATGGGTTCCAGGGGTGATCCGGGAAACTACAGACCGGTGAGCCTGATGTCAGTACCGGGGAAAATGGTAGAAACCATCAAAAAGAACAAAATTGCTGAACATGTCATGGCTTAATGGGAGACAGCCAACATGGCTTTAGACAAGGAAGATCTTGTCTTACTAATCTGTTATATTTTTTTGAAGGTGTGAATAAACAGGTAGACAAAGGTGAGTCGGTTGATATAGTGTATTTGGACTTTCAGAAAGCTTTTGACAAGGTCCCTCATCAGAGACTTTTGGCAAAACTAAAGAGTCATGAGATAGGAGACAGTGTACTATTGTGGATCAGGAACTGGTTAAAAGATAGAAAGCAGAGGGTAGGGCTAAATGGCCAATTTTCCCAATGGAGAAAGGTGAATAGTGGTGTACCCCAGGGATCTGTGCTGGGTCCACTGCTTTTTGACATATTCATAAATGACCTGGTAAAGGGAATAACGAGTGAGGTTATCAAATTTTCAGATGACACAAAACTATTTAAAGTTGTTAAAACCCAAGAGGATTGTGGAAAATTGCAAGAGGATCTTGATAAATTGGAAGACTGGGCATCAAAATGGCAGATGAAATTTAATATGGACAAGTGCAAAGTTATGCACCTAGGGAAGAACAACCCAAACTATGGTTACACGATGCAAGGTTCCACATTAGGAACCACCACCCAGGAAAAAGATTAAGGCGTCATTGTGGATAACATGTTAAAACCCTCGGCCCAGTGTGCAGTTGCGGCCAAGAGAGCAAATAGAATGCTAGATATCATAAGGAAAGGAATGGAAAATAAAACAAAGGATATTATAATGCCTCTATATCGTTCCATGGTGAGACCACACCTTGAATATTGTGTGCAATTCTGGTCACTGTATCTTAAAAAGGATATAGCGTTATTAGACAAGGTTCAGAGAAGAGCCACCAAAATGGTAAATGGGATGGAAGGATACTCCTATGAAGAAAGGCTAAAAAGGTTAGGGCTCTTTAACCTGGAAAAGAGACGGCTGAGGGGAGATAAGATAGAAGTCTATAAATTAATGAACGGAGTGGAACGGGTAAACGTAGATCGATTGTTTACATTATCAGAATATAGAAAGACTAGGGGACATGCAATGAAGCTACAGGGTAAACTATTTAAGACTAATAAAAGAAAATATTTTTTCACTCAACGTGTATTCAAACTCTGGAATTTGTTACCGGAGGATGTAGTAAAGGCTGTTAGTGTAGCTGGGTTTAAAAAAGGTTTGGACAAGTTCCTGGAGGAAAGATCCATAAACCATTATTAAGAAGGGACTGTAGGGTATATTAGTAGCACAAAAATAAGTTAGACTCTCTGTTGTCCAGGGGAAATAGCTACTATTACCCAGCCCAAAGTTCGGTGAGTTATTCTGGCAATGAGCCACGAAGGAAGTCTGGTCTGCAGATATATATTAGACTTTATTATAGGCAACCAGGTAGAAAAATATACACACACACATATAGCTAATTAGAAACATGAGGTAGAAATTTGTTATAGTACAGATGTACACTTGGACAACGTAATAAATCACTGATTAGTAACCAGACGTCACTGATTCGCTCTGCACTGAGGAAAAGTAAGAAATATATTGCTAACCCCTTGCCCATCTGGGAGAGGAGAGATAAGCCAGTACCTTAGCTACGTCGGGCACTCAGGAACAGCTTTGTCCAAGGAGGCAGCTGTTAGTTACTGCAGGCTCCAGCTCTGTCACAGGCGAGCCGCAGTAAGTCCGAACCGGAGGTATCTGTGAAAGTCTTATCTCAGACCTACGGAGGACGGCCTAGCCCACACGTAGTGGCCGTCTGGCGGAAAGCTCAGGTCACAGGAATCAGGTACGCAGTGCACAGCAGGGAGGAACCGGTGCAGAAGTCTGTATGAACAGGTGGGAAAAGCCCCCAACTCTCTTACTAAAGTTCCAGTGCAGACTGCATTATTCTGCGTAAGAATCCTCCGTCATAGGTCCGATGATTGGTTGGCACCAGGCAGTCTGAGGTGTTCTCAGCGAATCAGGAGGTAGATGATGGGCAGCTTCTTGCAAACAAAGGAGCCATGGTAAGAAGTCAGGCAGAGGCAACAGTATGTAACTTCTGGGCATGTACAAGTGTCCAAGGCCAGCCACGGATAATAGCTTCTGTATGCACACTTAGAAACGCTGCGCAAGCAGCTGCTTAGAGGTCGTTTGTAGCTGAACACAGCAAAAGTGTAGTGAAGAATCCATCTTGTCTGTTCAGTTTGGTTCAGGCCTGAGTTGCATGTAGAATTGCAGGGGTACCAGCCCTACAGGACCCAGGATATCAATGCTTGACCCAATACAAGCTTTGGTGAACCTGTGTCTTTTGGGGAAACTGCTAGGTACATATGACCTAGATTGGCCACTGTTGGAAACAGAATACTAGGCTTGATGGACCTTGGTCTGTACACCAACACAACCCATCTAACTTGAAAGAGTTGGAGCAGTTTTGCCTTAAAGAATGGGTGAAAATCCCAGTGGCTAGATGTGCTAAGCTAATAGAGACATAGAAGACTTACAGCTGTAATTGCAGCAAAAGGTGGCTCTACAATATATTGACTTTGGGGGTGAATACATATGCGCACTCCTGCTTTAAGGTGTTTTTTTCTCTCAATTATTGTCTGTGTCACAATAAAAGATTATTTTGTACCTTCAAAGTCGTAGGCATTTTGTGTATAGCACATGGTGCTAACCCCCAAAACTCCATTTTAATTCCAGGTTGTTATGTAACAAAACAGGACAAACACAGAGGGGATTAATACTTTTGCAATGCACTGTATTTGTTAAGCAATTTCACTTTATCCTCATCAGCTTCTACTTATTCCTCCCTTTAAGCCACTTTTGTTCTTCCTCCTGTTGCTAACTTATCTGAAAAATGTCTTATCCCCCCATTTTATTGCATTGGCTATTTCTTCTTCTTTTTGTATCTTTGCTTTCCTGACTACTTTGCTAGCTTATCTAAGTTTTTCCAAATATAGATACCTGTCTTCCTCTCTCTGTGATCTCTTGTATTTCATGAAGGCCTCTCCCTTTTTCTTCATCTTTTCAGCTACTTCTTTTGAGAACCATAGTGGCCTCCTTTTCATTTTACCTTTATTTACCTTTCTATCAAAAAGGTTGGTTGTCCTTAAAATATCCCTTTTCAGTTTTGCCCAGTTTTTCTACATTTCCCATCTGTTCCCATCCCACTAATGACTCCTTGAGGTATTGTCCCATCTTGGCAAAGTTGGTTTTCCTAAAGTCTAAGAGTTTTGCTTTTGAATGGATTTATCAGCCCTAGTCCTCATACTGAACCACACCATCTGGTGATCACTGGATATGAGATGATCTCCCTTTATAAATCAGAAACACTTTTACCATTGGAAAGCACCAAGTCCAGTATGGCCTCCTTCACGTGTGGGTTCTGTTACCAGTTGCCTGAATAGTTCTCTCTGTAGAGAATCCAGAATCCCCTTATTTCTAGATGACACCGCAGCAGGGATGTGCCAATCCACATCTGGCATATTGAAATCAGCTATCTGAAGCACTTCCTCTTTCCTGACATTGTGGAGTATTTCTTCTATGAAATCGCTGTCCATGTAGTCTCCATGTGAGGGGGATCTGTATATCACGCCAGTGCAAATGGATTTCTCTTGCACTCTTTCTAGTTTAACCCACAGTGCCTTCTCTCTCCCTTTTAAGCCCTGTAATTCTAGGCTGGAAGTGATGCATCCTGCTCCTTGCCCTATCCCTCCATGACAATAATCACTGCTGCCTGACCTGCCACAGAAATGTGGAGTCCTGCTCCCTTCTTTGTTGCTACGATCACTGCCATTGCTGGCTGCAGAAAAGGAGGAGATGGCCTAAGTAACCCCTCTCCACTGACTCTTTCTTCTTCTGCCAATTCTGATCATTAGGTGCAGAAAATGAGTTTTTAAAGGAGGACTACTAGCAAGAAAGAATTTTGACAGGGAAAAGAGAGGTTACATATATGGGTGGAGAGCATGAGGGGATTGAGAGAAATTGGGCAAGTCTAGGGGCACAAGGGAGAAGATATGAGCATGCTGCAGGGGTCTCACTACAGGAGGGGAACCCTAGGGGTGGCAAATTCCCACTCATCCCCCAAAAATTATTTTCAGTATTGCGATTAGGTGTGGATGAGGGAGAACAAGGATTTTTCCAGAACCAAGTAGGAAGTCAGTCCTCACATATGGATGATGTCACTAACGGAGCCTGTGCGGGAACACTTCCCAACTTCCATACAAAGCTTTTGGAAGGTGCTCCACGCATGCATGTCGGTCTTCCTACCCAAAAGAGCCATCTTTACCAAGTCTCTGGACACCTTCTCCTGCTCTGTAGAGTCAGTTTTGTCTTCTGTACCTGTCAGACTCTGGTCTGAAGTCCAACTCGATCAGTGCACCTCAGTGCTATAGCTGCTTAACATCGGCCCATAGTTGATCAACCAATCTCTGCTCACCCCTTTGTGGGTTGCTTTAGGTGGGGCCTCCCACTATCTCGCCCCCCATTAAACCACCCACCCAACATATACCAGATTTCATAAAACCAGAGTAGTTCTCCGTTCTCACCTGAAATTCCTACCTAAGGTAGTTTCTGCTTTTCATCTCAATCGGTAGAATTACCCAACTATTTCCCAAGATCTCATGCCAACAGAGCTGAGGCCTCATTGCACACCTTGGACTGTAAGAGAGCACTAGCTTTCTACCTGGTGAAGACAAAAGCCTATTGCCGTTACTCCTAGCTCTTTGTCTCCTTTGACCCCAATAAGCTGGGTGGTGGACTGCATCTCTTTCGCTTACGCTCAGGTTGGGCTAACATTGAAACACCAATGTTCGAGCTATGGCTGCTTCAGTGGCTAACTTGTGCTCAGTTCCCACAGTGGAGATCTGTAGGGCTGCTATGTGGTCTTCAGTCCACACCTTCACAGCCCATTACTGTCTGTCTAGAGATTCCCAGCATGACGGCAACTTTGGCCAAGCCTACTCTGGCATCTCTTTGGGAATTGAAGCAACTCTTTCTCACCAGCCCTTCTCTCCATTCAGGCTACTGTAGAGTCGATCTGATGTTGATATCCCTGTTCGACACTGACTCTCAGAACCTCCCAGCGATTGCCCATGCTGCTTGTTCTCAGTTTGTTTTTTCTGGTTGCCCCATTCGGCCTTTTACATGTTTTTTCAGTAGCCTTTAACTAAGGAGTTCCATATGTGAGGACTGACTTCCTGCTTGATTCTGGAGAGAGCATAGTTACTCACCTGTAGAAGGTGTTCTCTGGGATCAGCAGGAATCAGTCCTCACTATCCTCCATCCTCCCCATGGAGTTTGTTTCTTTTTTTGGCTTAATTAAGCTATGTCATCATACTGAAGTAAAGATGGCTCCTTCGGGTGGGAAGACCAGCACACATGCATGGAGCACTTTCCAAAAGCTTCTTATGGAAGCGGAAAAGCATTCCCGCATGGGCTCCATCAATGACGTCACACATATGTGAAGACTGATTCCTGCTGATCCCGGAGAACATCTGCTACAGGTGAGTAACTATGCTCTATGGATTAGGTGGGGACTTGGGATTGAGTGGAAGTGTGTGGACTTTGTGACCAAGTGGGGCCTGAGGATGGTGGGAGTGAGGAATAAGAGATTAAGTAGGGATATAGGTATTGTGCGGCAGTGAGAAAAAGGCAGCTGGGTAGGGATATGGGTAAGGGTGTGTTTGATGGGCGGGCTGGCATATACGAGGCTAGGCATAAAAAGGTGTTATGAGTTAGACATTGTGTGAATCTTTAAAAGATGTGAAGGCGATGGGAAAGGGACAAGAGAGAGGAAAGAGACGGATCTGTGAAAGAATGATAGAAGGTGGAAATAGAGGAGCTCAAGAGGAGGGGTATGGAAAGCTAAGTGGGGGATAAGAAATAGAAGAAAGAGCTGGAGGCCAGAGAGGGGTAGATGAGTGACAGGGTAGGAAATGGGGGGGCTAGTAAGGGGACAAGAGACCAAGGAAGGTATATGAGGTCTAAGGAAGAGGATTGTGTACAGAGAGTTGGAAATTGGGTTCCAGGGATTGAGTGAAACACAAAGGGGGAACAATTGGAAGAATATTGGTGTTCTATATCTACAGTGCTGCATTTTTAAAGGTACAGTGCTTGCTATTTGTGTCCTGAGAGCTGGTGCTGCTATGCTAGGAATGGATGTTACATAGGTTCCAAGTAGCTTATTTGCAGGGTTTTGTGATACTTCACAAAATGTCTGGTAGTGGATTGATTTTGTGCTGCTGTTACTAAGGTGATGACAGAATGTGAATACATTTTTCCTTTGAATGGAAATCTGTAAAGGGAAATATCCTAGCTTTTCTCTGTATAAACTCCAGAATAGGTAAAATAAAATCTTAGTGCTGACAGTAAGTTTCATATGGATTTGTCTATCATTCAACCACATATGAAAAACTATGTACAACATATCAGTCTCAAACTGATAAAGTAAATGGAAATTAAAACTTTTGAGAGAATTAAATTTAATGACTTTGATTTCAATAACTTTTGAGGTAAATTCTCCAGGACCAAGCAGGAAGTCAGTCCTCATATATGGGTGACGTCGGCGCCGACGGAGCCCCCGTGCGGAGCATTTCCCCAGCTTTCAAAGAAAGCCTTTGGGAATTGTGATGATGAGAGCTGCCATGAGAAAATGGAAACAGAAGAAAATGCTGTTTGTACCTTTAAAACGAGTGAAAAGCCAGGTTTGCACAGAGCTAGAAAAGCAAGCATGAGAAAAAAACAGCTCTCTGCTGAAGCTAAGCCACGCCCAAGCTCTGACGTAGAGCCAGGCTTGGAGGCTGATTACGGACACATGTGCAAACAGAAGGGTGTGGCAGTCAGGAAAAGCGTTTTAAACCTGAAGGGAGAAAAGTCCCTGGGGTGGAGGTGGAACAGAGAGAGGAGAATTACCTGAAGGGAGAGGATTACCTGAGGAGGAAGAAAATCCTGAGCAGAGGAGAAATTCTGAAGGAAGGAGAGTCCCTGAGAGGAGATCTCTGACGGAGTGGAGTTCCCAGGAGGAAGAGAGACCTCAGAGAAAGGGGAGAGCTCCAAGAAGAAGGAAAGGAGAAGGACATGGGAAGTCTGTCTTCCAGTTGCTGGATGGTACCGGTGAAAAGGGAAGCACACTGTCTCTGAATAATACTCCTAAAGCTGAAGCCAGCAGATGCCTAGCTGGGAAGGTTACAGCCCACGTGGAACAAGTTCCAACGTCCAGTGTTCTAGACCCCGTGTTACAATCTTCAACTGCTAGAAGGTGGGTGGATACGCTTCTTTATGGAAAGAGCCAGAGCCCAGCTGAAAGCAGGGAAGTGGATTTGAACACCATAGAGACTTTAAGGGAAGTGTTCCAGGGTAGGAAAGCTCCCTCTCCTAATGTAAGTGTTCCCTCTCAGAAAGAAAAGTTATGGAATGAATTCTGTAAGTTTTTACAAGAGAAGAAGTTTGAACCAGCTTTTGAAGCCAGAGAAACTGACAAGCAAGCTGTAGCCCACGAACCTATGCAGGTTGATTTCTGTGAGTCACAGTCTAGCTCGGAGGTGTCTCCGATGGACTGCTCTCTATGTTTTAAGGAAGTCTGAAAACCTGAGAGCAGGGCTAAAGAAAGAAACGTTTGCTGAGAAGAAATGTTTAACCAGCTTTTGTATCTAATAAGCATTTCCCCAAAGTAAAGAAGTTTTTGTTAAGAGAAGAAGTTTACCTCTGCTGAAGGTGCTTAAACAAAGCTGTGCTGTGAGATGTTAGTTTGTTTATTGAAGACAGCAGCTTGTGTCAGAAAGCCTTGTGTTCAGTTTTCTTCAGTTCCAGTATCCTTGTTTCTTTGTGTTGGAGAAGTATCCTTTTACCTGTGTTCAGAACTTTAATGCGTTTTGGAAACCCACAAAAAAATAAATATTCTTGTTTGCCTCAACCAACGGTTGCACAACTACTTTTATCTTTGAATGCAAATAGCCAAACTACAAGTCCCAGAGTTCTTTGCTGGGAACAAATAGTAAAGCTTCATTTAAGGACATACAAAGGCAACCCTACGCCTGTAAGCTCTTGGGCCCAGGCTAGGGGATCACAGAATACAGCACGCCTGTGCAGTCTCCTTCCCGCCCCAGGGTGCCATCTTGCTCAGTCTTTCTTTTTCTGTGGAGCCCAACGGACATAGTTCATGTCACCCAGGAAAAGTAGATTTTTTTTCTGCTATTTTTCGCATTTCTTTATCCGGTTCAATGCCGGTTCCCCATCCCGCCTGGGCTCGGTACACCAGTATCGAGTCTGGAACTTCTTTTTCGTTTTTTGTCCTTTGTGACTAGCGTTCGCACTTTTTCTGTTATTTTCACTGGCAGCCCTGTCTTTTGACCTTGCAGGGGCCCTTTTTCCCCCAATGGCTGCCAGTGGGTTCAAAAAATGTGATCGATGCAAGAAACTTATGTCTCTCACCGACACACATGACTGCTGCCTCCGATGCCTCGGGCCTGACCATGACCCGCTGGTCTGTGGCCCATGCGTCAAAATGTTGTCGAAGGCACTTCGGAGCCGTCAGCATCAACATGAAAGAAGTTTTTCAGAGTCTGCGTCCGGCCGGGCCCGGACTTCGTCAGAGGCCTCAACATCTCGGGAGTCTGACCCCAAACTCCGTCGTGGTTCCTTTGAGAGGGGGTCTCCCACCCGGGAGCACAAAAGGAAGAAGAAGCTCGTGAGGGTGGCGTCAGTGAAGGCCCCTGGGTCCTCGAGGGCTAGGTCGTGTAGCCCTGACCACCACCCCGGGCTCTCGGAGTTGGAGAGACCGTCCAAACTACCTCGCATGGAGCTGGAGTCCCCGAGTCATGTAAGTTCTGTTGTCCTCGTGGAGTCTCCTCCGGGAGAACCGATGTCGGGCCCGATGCCGTCAGGGCCCGAGTCGGGGGTTGCTGAGTATCCTGAGCTCAGGCTCAGGCTGACGGCCTTGGAGAGCAGCTTGGCTGCCTTCATGGAACAGCAGCGGGTTCTGATCACCAGTCTGACCGGTGCATCTGCTCCGACCACTGGGACCTCGACGTCTAAGTCGACTCCGGAGGCCGAGTCGATCCTCGAGTCCATCAGGTCTCGAGTTGATCCTCAGCCAAGGTCCCCCTCGACCTCCCATGTGGGGCTGAGGTCGTCGACGCTGGTACCCTCGGTGTCGGGGCGGGTGGCACCGAGGCCCACACGGCCGGAGGCGTTCGACCCCTCCTCGGAGGAGTCGGCGTGGGAGATGGAGGACAAGGAGTCTCCTAACACCTTCCGAACCCGGTGTGTCCCTTCGGACTCCCCATAGTCTGAGTCTCGGAGAAGGTCCCCCCAGAGGAAACCCGGTTCACGGACCTCTTGAGGGATTGGCCAAGGCTTTGGCATTCTCTGCGGACGCTGAGGAGGAGCCTCGAGCCGAGGAGCTCGATGCCCTCCAGTATGATTTTACTCCAAAGGAAGCCTTTACTGTACCGGTTCCTCCGATGCTGGAACAGCTGCTCTTCCGTATGTGGGAGGCACCGGCCTCGGCGCCGGTTCTTAGCAAATGGGTCGATTCAATTTATCGAGTCCGTAAGAGCCCTGTGTTCCAAAAGGCGCAGCTACCACACAATTCCATGGTTGTGGAATCGGCCATGCACCACCTGAAGAGTCAGAAGATGCACTTCTCGGTGCCTCCTGGCCGGGAGGCCCGGAACCTGGATGCCCTCGGTAGAAAGTGCTTCCAGGGCTCTATGCTATCTTGCCATGTCCAGGCTTACCAGCTGTACATGGGCATGTACTTACGGGACCTGGCAAAGGAGATTGCCGGGTTCTCAGCTGGCCTCTCTGAGGAACCCTTGCAGAGGTTCAAAGCCTTGTCTACAGGGATCCGAGAGTGCTCAAAGTTTATCTCTCGAGCAGCCTATGATGGCTTCGAGGCTTCGGCCCGAGTAGTCGTGGCCAGCATCAGTGCATGCCGTCAGGCCTGGCTACAGTCATCCGACCTGGAGTCATGGGTGCAGGACAAGTTGGTCGATGTCCTGTGCCAAGGTGACAACCTATTTGGTAAGCCCATGACTGAAAAGGCTGTAGAAATCGAGACTGAGACTCTCACCAGGACAAGGCTGTCCAGAAAGACTTCTGCCCCTTCTCAAAAAAAATAAGCGCTCGGGGGAAAAAAGCCCTTTTTCCCGAGGAAGGGTGCTGCCTACAAAACCTACCCTCAGTATCAGGCCTCTCCAGCTCCCCAACAGGGCCAGCAGGCCAAGGGGCAGGGGCATGGGCCCCGTAGGCAGAAGACCCCCAAGCCGCCAGCTACGGCTCCTGCACAGCAGGGAGCGGGGTTTTGACTTCCACAGCATAGCCTCTCCTCCGCCGATGGCTCCACTCAGCACAGGAGGTCAGCTGACCCTGTACGCCTACAGGTGGCCAGCCATCACAGGGGATACCTGGGTACTGAGCATAGTCCAAAAGGGCTACATGCTCCACTTCCACCAGCTAACCCCCTCCTACTATCCAGGGAAGCCTCCAAGACTCCCTCTACACAGGAATCTCCTCCGTCAGGAGTTGGCAAGTCTTCTAAAGGAACAGGCGGTGGAACTAGTGCCTCACCACCTGAAAGGGAAAGGCTTCTACTCCAGGTACTTCCTGGTACCAAAAAGGACAGGAGGCCTCCGGCCTATCCTAGACTTGCGAAACCTAAACAAGTTTCTGGAGAGGGAAAAGTTCAAGATGCTTACCCTTGGGATACTGCTGCCCTACCTCCAACAGGGAGACTGGCAATGCTCCTTAGACCTAAAGGATGCTTATACTCACATCCTCATTCATCCAGACCACAGACAATACCTCAGATTTGTGGTGGGAGGAAACCATTTTCAGTACAGGGTACTTCCCTTTGGCCTAACCTCTGCCCCCAGGGTTTTCACCAAATGGCTGGCGGTGGTGGCAGCTTATCTCAGGAATCAGGTAATTTTTTTCTTCCCATACCTGGACGACTGGCTCATCAGGGGTCAGTCTCTCCAGGAGGCCCGACAAGCCACTCTTCGCACTGTCTCTCTTCTTTAGCATCTGGGCTTTATCATAAACTATGCAAAGTCCACTTTGCTCCCCTCTCAGAATCTAGAGTTTATAGGGGCAAGATTAGACACCCTTCAGGCAAGAGCTTACTTGCCCGAAGACAGGGCCCACAGACTGATGGACTTGGCCAACCAGTACCAAAGCAATTCTCATGTTTCCGCCAGGCACTACCTGTGACTTCTGGGCCACGTGGCATCCACTGTACATGTGACTCTGAATGCCCGTCTGCACATGCGAGCTGCTCAATGGTGCCTCAGAGAACAGTGGATGCAGGCCACAGGCGACCTCTGAGACAGAGTGAAGGTGTCCAAACCACTTTTGGACTCCTTACAGTGGTAGCTACATCTCCCAAACCTTCTCAGGGGGGTACCTTTTCAGGCTCCAGCACACACAAGGGTGCTGACGACCGATGCTTCCTTAAAGGGCTGGGGTGCACATTGCCAGGGCACTTGCACTCAAGGCCTGTGGTCTCCTCGAGAGGCCACACAGCAAATCAATCTTTTGGAGCTGCGAGCAATCTGCTTAGCTCTGCAAACATTTTCTCATGCCCTCTCTCACCAGTCTGTCCTAGTTCAGATGGACAATCAGGTTGCAATGTTCTATGTGAACAAACAAGGGGGCACAGGGTCCAGACTCCTGTGCCAGGAGGCTCTGGCTCTTTGCTCTGTTGCAGTCAGGCAGGGTATATTTCTCAAAGCGGTTTATCTACCTGGTCAAGAAAACTTCCTAGCAGACAAGCTAAGCAGGATTCTCCAGCCTCACGAATGGCAGTTGAATCCAGTGGTGCTCCAGTAGATCTTCCTCCGCTGGGGACTTCCATCCATCAATCTCTTTGCCAGTCCACTGAACCGTCTGCTGCCCAGGTTCTGCTCCAGACAGCCGCATCCCCTGAGGATGGCAGCAGATGCTTTTCTGATCTCTTGGTCTACGGGCCTCCTGTATGTGTTTCCTCCCACGCCCCTGGTGGCCCGAACTCTGTTCAAGATTTTCCAGGACAAAGCCTTGGTGATTCTGGTAGCCCCCAGATGGCCAAGGCAGCCGTGGTTTCCACTTCTGCTGCAGTTGGCGGTGGAAACTCCGTTCCCTCTGGGGTTGCAACACAATCTCCTGTCTCAAGAGCAGGGTTCCCTTCTGCACCCCAATCTCAGATCCCTCAATTTGATGGCCTGGCTGCTGAAAGGGTAGTTCTCGCTCCCTTACACCTACCTAACGAGGTTGAGGAGGTGCTATTGGCCTCTAGGAGACAGTCCACCAGAAAATCCTATGCCCTCAAGTGGCGTAGGTTTACGGTATGGTGTGCTCAGCGCAATGAAGACCCTTTCTCTTGCCTTGTGCCAGTAGTACTGCAGTATCTACTTCACCTTTCAGACCTAGGCCTTATGTCTAACTCTGTACGGGTCCACCTCAGTGCTTTGTCAGCGCACCACTCACCGGTGGAAGGATAGTCTCTGTCGGTTCACCCCTTGGTGTCCCGGTTTCTCAGAGGTCTGCTTCTTCTCAAGCCTCCGGTTCGTCCACCGGCGACTGAGTGGGATTTGAACGTGGTCTTGCAGCAACTTACTTGGCCACTGTTTGAGCCGATGGCTACTTGCCATTTGTGCTTCCTTTCTTGGAAAACGCTCTTTCTGGTGGCTCTTACCTCGGCCAGATGTGTGAGTGAACTACAAGCTCTGGTTTCTGATAGACCGTACACATGGTTCTATAGGAACAAGGTGGTCCTACGGACCCATCCCAAGTTCCTTCCAAAAGTGGTCTCCTCTTTCCACCTCAATCAGGAGGTGGTCCTTTCGACCTTTTTTCCCAGGCCGCAAGCCAGCTGGGCTGAAACAGTCTTGCATACCCTGGACTGTAAGAGGGCGTTGTCTTTTTACATAGAACGTACGCGGGGGCATCAAAGGGCTACTCAGCTCTTCGTCTCCTTTGACCCTAATAAGATGGGGTTACCTGTCTCCAAGCCTTCATTGTCCACTTGGGTAGCAGATTGTATCGTCTGGGCATATAAGGCAGCTGATCTCCCGTTGCAGGGTCGAGTCACAGCCCACTGTGTCAGGACGAAAGCCGCGTCAGTAGCTTATCTCCGCTCTGTTCCATTGGCAGACATCTGCCGGGCCGCAACTTGATCTTCAAGCCAGACATTTGCAGCCCATTACTGCCTGGAGAGAGAGTCCCGGAGGGACAGTGCTTTCAGACAGGCGGTACTCTGTAATCTCTTTGAGGTTTAGGCAACTCCTACCCTCCGGCCCTTGTGTTGGGCTACCGTATGGGGCCGTTCTCAGGGGATATTCTTATCACAGATGCTGAGGCTCTTGAGAGGGAGCCATTTTTTCAGCTTTGGTTTCCTGGTAGCCTAGAGCTGGGGAGTCCCATATGTGAGGACTGACTTCCTGCTTGGTCCTGGAGAAAGAGTAGTTACTCACCTGTAACAGGTGTTCTCCAGGAGCAGCAGGAATCAGTCCTCACGACCCTCCCTCCTCCCCTGGAGTTGGAGTCATATCATTCATTTTGATTTTTTGCTGTCTTTTAGCTATGTCATCTGACTGAGCAAGATGGCACCCTTGGGCGGGAAGGGGATCGCGCAGGCGTGCTGCATTCCTAAAGGCTTTCTTTGAAAGCTGGGGAAATGCTCCTCACGGGGGTTCCGTCGGCACCGACGTCACCCATATGTGAGGACTAATTCCTGCTGCTCCTGGAGAACACCTGTTACAGGTGAGTAACTACTCTTTTTCTGTCCCTTGTATCATTTTTAACTATGGCATTTTAGCTCTTTTTTTGTTAAACTTCAGATAGTGGTGTTCGGTGTCAAGCAGACTGTCAGGTGTGTCACAACAGAAGAAAAGTTGAAAACCACTGTGTCAAAGGGTTTGTTGTTGTCATAGTAAATCAGGAAAGCTTCCCCCAGAACTTAGCATTTTCTTTTTGTTTCAACTTTTTAATCACAAATTCGTTAAAAGAGGCGAATAGAACATTTTTCTTAGAAGCACTAATATGGAAAAATATAAGGAATTAACTTATCTCCTTGTACATATGTTCCTAGGATTCTGGATATAAAGCCACTCTTTTATGGGATGGCAGCATTAGAACCAGCAGCAGTAAAATTTTCCGCAGTCCTGTTCAGTGGGTCAAAGCAATCTTAGGAGATGAAATTTCTGTCAACTGGAAATATGTACTGAATAAGGTATGTTTTTCTGTTTTCTTTTGGCCTAGAGGTTTCCCCCAACTCCTTATATTTCCAGCTCAGTCACAACCTGGGCCTCTGGTGCTTTCATATTTTATTTAGAATATCTGCTTGACACACCCGATTTCCACTCAGTTGTACAAGCACTCATTTTCCCACACCTGGATTGCATTAATCTTATTCTGCAAGTCCTTCCCAAATGCACTACACCCTCTGCAACTTGCCCTTAATACTGCCGCAAGAATCCTGACCAAAGCATCTAGCGCTGAACACACCACCCCAGTTCTTAAATAACTCCATTGGCTACCCATCGCAGAGCGCATAAGATATAAAGCACTCCTCACTATATTCAAAATCAGCCATGGACTATAAGCTACATGTCTACAATCTTTCATTAAAAACATGGCAGATATCAGAACGAGAAGATCAAGCACCCTTAACATGCTACACACCCCTTCAACAATTACCGAGACAAATCAAGCATTTTCCAGGAGAGCGTTTACATTGTTCACCCCAACCCTTTGGAATGCACTGCCAGTAAACCTACATTCCGCAAATGATCTAATGAATTTTAGAAAAAAGCTAAAAACCCACCTCTTCATTGAATGCTTTGCTGACCTGACCTAATCACCAGAATTGAATGGTCCTTCTCTTGGGTACTTTGCACACCTTACGCACCCAGCCCAGCTAATCGACCCGAATGGCCTACATAACCTATGCAACACCCCCCTCCCCCCGCCGCCCCTATAATTTTCCACTCAACTCCAGTGTAACATGATCATAATGTTATGCTGTTAATTCCTGTTCTTTTATGATGTTATATTAACATTGTTCTATATAAAGCCCCGTTGGCCCCATTGTTTTTATGTAGAATTGGAGATATGGTGATATAGAAAACTGTCAAATAAATCTGTTGTTTTATTCGCATTTTAACCTTCTCCCCTCTTAATCTAAGACCAGTCATTACAGAAACAATCTGAGTCATGGCCTATAACTCACAGCTTTCTCTCAAAAACCATTATGTATGCATCTTGGATCTAGCCATTAGGTATGACCATTGTGCAATGGTTGGGATTCTCTTCTTTCAGGAGTGGTGAACACTATATCTGCTGCCATAACGTAAGTTCAAATTCCAGGGCCCCTAAGCAGAAATTCTGTATAGGACTCTCAGAGCTCAGGAAGGGATGTACTCTCTCCCTCTGATCTGGGAATGGGGGAGGACTGTCTATCTATTCTCTCGCACAACCTCAGTGTTGTTCACCCCTATCCCAACAGTCTTCCCCTCCATCTTCCATGACCCCAGAATTCTCTCTGCCCCTTCCCCAGCCCAACCTCAGCACACTGTTCCCCCTCCTCTGCCTGAACTTAGCATATTCTTTGCCCCCCAGTGCTCCCTACTATCTTCACAGCATCTCTCCCTCCTTGGTACTCTCTACAGCAGGGCGAGATTGATGCATTGACAAACTATGCACATGGCTAGGGTCTAAAGTCAAGAGGAGACCTGCCAAATGTCCTGCCTAGAAAGGATAGATTTTGATAGAGGTGAAAGCCTTAGGGCTAGGGAAGGATTGCTAACCAACTCTTTTAATTAAGGGAGGTCAGTGACTGGGAGAACCTTTCTAAATTGACAAAATAATTGCCAATAATCTGCTAGCCATCTGCATTTCTAGTAGCAGATATACCCAACTTCTCTCTCTAACCACTACAGGGGCTTCCTTCTGTCCTTGCACACTTCTATCTGCACAGCCAATGCCTGTGCCATCTTGCAGCCCACAGAGCTGCTGCCTTCACCTTTGCCTCCCCTCAGCCACACAGATCTTCATTGTCTTACAGCCCACTGCACCTCCTTATGGCCACACATGTTGATTTCCTCCTTCCGGCCTATATGGCAGGTGGGTGAGCCACAGGTCAACCCATGACTATGCTTTTGCTGATAAGCTATTGTCAGTCAGCAAGGCAATGGACCACTGCTTCCTCTATCCTCTCATTTTGGGGGCTCCCTAGCCAAAATAATGCCACTACACTGCAGGAACAAAAGCCAGGCCTGGGAGTTGAACCCTGGTCTCCTGCATGGCAGTATGCAACAGAGAACCATCAACCCCTTAGTTTTGCTTTAAAGTGATAGTGTGCATTGTAGCCAGCAACCTATCCTAAAACTCCTCTTCTTAAAGGTTCTGTCTTATAGATTCAAAAAAATTCCTCCCATGAGGATGAATTATGTAAATGAACACTAAACCCTCACTATATACTTTATCCATTCATCTATTAGTAGGGACAATTCATTCCTACATATGTAGCCTCTAGGTGAGGGGCAAGAGAATTTATAACTAGCAGCAAAATAGCAACATTCCACATCACAGAAGGGCACCTAAAACACAATGAGGCCCATTCCGACATGTGCATCTCCAGGCCGTCTGGACGTTCAGACATCCGGATGGCCCAGAGATGCACCTGATTCTGCTCCTATGGGGGTTTGATGTCCCTGGGGATCAGAATAGGATCACAGTTGCTGGATGTCCGGGAGGTGCCCCAATTCAGCCACTTCCCCCGCCAGCTCAGCCAGGCTCCTTCATGGAACCGCAGTGCCTGGTATCTCATCGCCATGGCACCACGGCTCCATGCAGGAGCTGCGATCCCTGGCAGCAGCGGTATCCAGCCCTGTTCCCCGCAGCCAGACCCCCAATCGGGCCGCCCTTGGCTGGGGTCGGGCTGCAGGGAACCCCTCACCTCCTTGTTGCCCCTCGGCGCCAGTGTCCCCCGACATCTTGGGGTACTTATTCCATCTCCGAGGTAGAATAAGTCCCCCGTCTAACTGGCCGACCCTAGATGTACAGGGTCAACCTCAGAATTGTCCTTGTACGTCCAGGGACACGTTCCCACCCACTGCCCCCTCTCTTCTCCCCCTGCCCACAAACAGAGCTCCCTGCACAAGTCAGCTATTCGTGTAGGGAGCTCTGTGGCCACTAGTGCGATCCTGACGTTTAGCGGGTCACAAATAGGAAAAATGCAAGAATGATAAAAGTAATATGGTTCATATTCCTTAGACCACTGTTTTTCAAACATTTATCCCGTATGACCCTATTTTAACAACTGAAAATTCACGTGACCGCAGATGATGATAAAGTCAAAACAGCAAGTCTCCAGCCTCCTCCTCCTCCTCCCTCCACTCATCTGAAGCAGGACAGTAACAACGATAGTAGCAACAACAGTAGCAGCAGCAGTCAGCACAGGTTCCCTTGTATCAGTGCCCAGTGTGCACTTACAGATCCCAGTACTCAGTATGGGTTTACAATCTAACTGGAAGCTTATCCAGGAGAGGGGAAGGACCAGTGATTGATCACTACTTCACAGGCCACATGCTGACTGGTGACTGCCACTGCTGGGCATAGGTCACAGTGAAAGTCCAGAGAGAAGGGAAATGGTCATGTTTCTAAGACCCTATCCACTGATGATGTGACCACATTTGAGGTCCCAACCCCAAGTTTGGGAACCACTGCCTTAGACGATACATTCTAAATAGTATTCTCCTTGCCTCTTTTCTCCAAAGGCAGCTCTGATGGGTTTTCTTCTCTGTACTCCTTGAACTTCAGCCCTCTTGGTTAACAGGCCAAACATAAATACCTTGCACGGACCAGGAAAAGGACCTCGGAGTGATTGTTTCTGAGGATCTCAAGGTGGCGAAACAATGTGACAAGGCGGTGGCCAAAGCCAGAAGGATGCTGGGTTGCATACAGAGAATTACCAGCAGAAAGGAGGAGATAGTAATGTCACTGTACAAGTTGCTGGTGAGCCCTCACTTGGAATATTGTGTTCAGTTTTGGAGACCATATCTCACAAAGGATATAAAAAGACTGGAAACAGTTCAGAGGAAGGCGACCAAAATTATTTGGAGCCTGTGCCAGAAGACGTATGAAAAGAGACTCCAAGACCTAAATAGGTATACTCTAGAGGAGAGGAGGGACAGGGAGAGATATGATACAGACCTTTAAATACTTAAGAAGTATTAATGAACAAACAAACCTTTTTCAAAGACGGTGAAGCTGCAAAACTAGAGGACATAACATGAAGCTGCAAGGGGATAAACTAAAAGGCAACATCAGAAAATACTTTTTCACTGAAAGGGTGGTGGATGCTTGACATGCCCTTCCGATGGAAGTGGTGGGGGTAAATACAGTGACAGAATTCAAAATAGCATGAGACAGACACAGTGGATCCCTTTATAGCAACAGGATAAAATCAAAATAATCCTAACTGTCTCTGCTATCTCAACAAATAGGGGTTACCTACATGGAACCGGTGGGTATACCCCTAAACCAAGGCATGGGGAGGGGTAACCTGCACGGAGCGACAGGTGCACCTACTCTTGCCACTTTGCTGGGCAAACTAGATGGACCATGATGGTCTTTATCTGCCGTCATATACTATGTTACTATGTTACCTTCAGTTTTACATCTCTCTGTTCAAATACTCCTTGGACACAAAAAAATCCACAAAAACACACTGCCTTTCAGCTCCTTCTTAATGCTGAGGGGTTTGTCTCTGAATAATGACAATTAATCTAGCTTCTCTTATTCTCTGAGATGAAGGCCATGCACAAAGTATACAAAAAGCAGAAAAACTGCCAAAACCCATTCTCCCACCCTTAGGATAGGAATGCACCTGGTTAGAAGGTCCCTTTCATTCAGTAGCAAATCTCTAAAATGGTCCGCAGGGATGCACCTGGATATCAGGTCCCTCTTCTACTCTAAGGGCCTGATTTTCAGCTGTCTGCATTTTGGAAGCCCTCCCAGCTAAATATTCAGTCACCACCACACCACCGGACACCACTGAAGCCAGCCGGGCAGCATGCAGTATCACTGCTGCCCCTTTAGCGCTTGTCACTGCGCCTGCTCCACCCCGGAATGCCCCCAGTAACATGCCCAGATGCTAATCGGATAGCATCGGGGCACATAGGGGACTTTGAAGGGGATATTCAACAGCACTAACCATGTAAGTGCAGTTTAATATACCGAGTTAAGTATCGGGCTGTAAACCGTGTAAATGCCTTTCGAATATCAGGCCCTATGTTCTTGTCTCTTCTGCCCAGCACTAGGAAAGGTGATTACATTTCACCTCTGGTATCACTAGTCCCCTGTTGGCTATTGTTCTCCTGCACAGACGCTCCTTATCTGCACTTTTTTTTGATCTCCAGATTCTTTTCCCTCCTTAGTTAAACCTATCCGGCTTGGAATGCCTGCTATCTGCATTGTTGTAGCCTAGATGCTTATATGCAGAAAACAGCACTCTGCTGCAGTGG
Organism: Ichthyophis bannanicus; assembly: GCA_033557465.1. Lineage (NCBI taxonomy): Eukaryota > Metazoa > Chordata > Amphibia > Gymnophiona > Ichthyophiidae > Ichthyophis > Ichthyophis bannanicus. Next base: position 343,391,897 of record CM066032.1, read on the forward strand.
GCCTCAACATCTGAGTTCAAACAGCCTCTTCCTACTCCTTTCTTGGACTCCTTTGGGAAAGGAAACTGTGTGTGGGTTTGTACTTTTTTTTTATATGTTGCTCCACAGAAGTAAGGAGATGACACCTGCCCTTTGGCTGATAGAGTGGCCCTTCCCCAATGCATCATACCAAACTGAGGTTTTATCTAGGAGCGTGGATTCCAAAATGTTCCTCATGGATCTCATAGAGGCCAATTCTGAGATGTGCATCCCCAGGCCATCCAGACATCCAGACAGCCTGGGGATGCACCCGATTCTGCTCCTGCGAGGGATAGATGGCCCCGTGTCAGCAGAATCACGGCATAAGGCCGGGAATTCAGGACATGCCCCAATTCAGGCACCCCGGACGTCCTGACACTTACCCGGCTAGCCCAGCCAGGCTCCTGCATGGAGCAGCGGTGGCATGGCATCCTGTTGCCATGCCACTGCGGTTCCATGTAGAAGTCATGATCACTGGCGGACCCCACAATATCCTTTCCCTGCAGCCCAACCCCAGATCGGGCCTGCCATGGCCAGATTTGGGCTGCGGGGTACCCCCTAACCTCCCTTTCTGGCCCCGGAGCAGTCATGTCACGTCGTCTAGAGGGACTTATTCCACCTCTGAGGTGGACTAAGTCCCTCGTCTAGATTGCCGACCCCGGACGTACAGGGCCGAACTTGGAATCGGCCCTCTACGTCCAGGGTCAGGTTTCCGCCCACTGACTGCCTTCGCTCCACCTCCGACCCGCCCCCTCCTGCCCATGAACAGAGCTTCCCGAACATCTTGCCTGTATGTGCAGGGAGCTCTGTCGGCTGCAGTGGCACCCCAGCATTTAGTGGGGATGGATGTCCAAAATGGACGTCCATCCCTACTAAATGCAAACTGGAATCTACCCCATAGAAGATACGCTGCTATGGCCCAGAGAAGAGAATTAGTAGTCTGACGCTTGTTTTTCAATCACTGCATCAATAGGTCTTCCAAGTCAGTTAATGCTTGCTGCAGTAACAGCATATACATTATAGTCCCAAATGCTGAGATTACTCAGAAGCTTTAGTCGTTGCACACAATTACTTGGGGAAAGTAGGAAAGAAAGCAATAAAAATTGGACCCCATGTTCAGGGACACTTATCTGGTTACCAGCTAACCAGATAACTATTGTGGTGAAGAATGCCCTCCAGAAGAGATGGAGATTGAGGAAAATCCTGAAAAGGGAAAGGATTCACACAGGATTTTCAATTCTGACTTGAAAAAAACACACTGCTCTGCTGAGCTGAGCTGAGCACAGACACCAGCCCAGGGGAGGAGTTAGGCTTCAATGCTGATTGGGCACACTCAGGGGTTGGACAAGGTGTGCCGGGAAAAGAAGCCCTTTTTAAAGCCTTGAACAGGGCTGCTAGGCACTCGAGGTCGGAGTCCAAGTGGAGGTCGGAGTCTGACGCTAAGTCTGAGTCTGGGAGTAAGAGTGAGTCGGAGTCTGTGAGGAGGAGCAAGAGAGGTTCTGCAAAGAGTTCTAAAGGCACTACTAGGAGGAGTCCTATGAGGAATGGACAGAGCAATGCTTTAGAATCTTGGGAGAAGACAGAACCCTGGAATAGAAAGCCTCAAAGGCAGGCACACTCTGAAGGAAACTCTTTCTACCGAATAGAGCCTGGACCTGGGAAGCCCAGAAAAACCAACACGTGGAAAGAAGGTACTTCCTATACTGGCAGGCAGTGCTATAGAAAGTTACAGCAGGGAGAAAACCTTCCTAAGGGAAATTCTCCTAACAGAAGAATTAACCACAAAACTCCTGAGCTTCCAAACAGGAGAGGAGTCTTGCAGAAAGAAGTCAGTTCTTATACAAACAACGCTGGAGAAGGTAAAGCACAATTTCCTATCTTTAGTGCTTTATTGAAGAAACCTTTTAATTGCCCTGAACTGTATAAGCAAAGCTCTGCAATAGAAACAGTTAGTGACTAGGAGAAGGGCATAACCCTTACTGATAACTGCCAACCTGATAACAAGCAGGCTGAATTGCTCCTAAAAGAATTTCAGCAGTTTTTAGAGCTGAAAGCAGGGAAACTTCAAAAGCTTGAAGAAGACCATAGTTCCATTAACTCAGAGGAGCACATGCAGGTAGAAAATGATTTACCTACCTTAACCACTGATCCTTGTGGCATGGACTGCTCTTTTTGTTGTAGAGAATAGCAATATAAAGAAGCTTTGAAAGTTTGTATGAAAGGAATACAGAACGTTTGCTATTTCTGCTGCCTTTGCCGTGATGAACAGCTGTTAATGTGAGGCTGCAATATTCTTGAGTTACCACTCGAGGCAATGCTGAGTTTAAGCTCCTCTAAATGTGAAAAGCTGAGTTAAAGCTAATTCAATTTCAGTTGTTCCTGAGTTCCTGTTTACTTCTGCTTATGTTAAAAGTTGCACCTTTACGTTTGTATCTATGAATTTTGATGCGCTGGAGAACATCCCCAATACAAATAAATATTCTTGCAAAGCCTTACCATCTTTGGTCGCAACTACAATTTATTCCCTAAAGAAAATAGAAGTGGACTTCAGTTCCCAGCATTCATAGGGAACAGTTCTACCTATACTCAAAAGGGACAATAAGGCCACTCCTGCCTGTAAGCTCCAGGGCGCAGGCAGGAGCGTCACACTATTACTGACTGGGATATTCAGCAACACTTTGCAGATAGTGCTACTGAATATCCTTCCAGACTGCTTCGGCACTATCTTCTCCAGACTACAGCAGCACAAGCTACAGCACACCGATCGGGCATCGGAGGAGAAAGCGTGAGTTGCTTGCCCCTCCCACTCCCCCCACCAAGGCCCAATCAGGGCTCTGCAACTGATATAAAAAGCAGCCCTGGACTCCTGCAAATCCTCTTCTACGGACCACAACAGCACAAACTACAGCACACCAATCTGGCATCGGGGGAGGAAGCGGGAGTTGCTCGTCCCTTCCGCTTTCCCCACCAAGGCCCAATCCAGGCTCTGCAACTGATTTAAAAAGCAGCATCTGACTCCTGAAAATCCTCTTCTCCGGACCACAGCAGCACAAACTACACTTCACAGATCCGGCATCGGGGAAGGAAGCGATAGTTGCTCGCTCCTCCTGCTCCTCCCAACAAGGCCCAATCAGGGCTCTGCAACTAATTTAGAAAGCAGCACCGTACTCCTGCAAATCCTCTTCTCTGGACCATAGCAGCACAAACTACAGCACACCAATCCATCATCGGGGGAGGAAGTGGGAGTTCCTCGCCCCTCCCGCTCCCCCCACTAAGGCACAATCGGGGCTCTGCAATTGATTTAAAAAGCAGCACCGGATTCCTGCTAATCCTCTTCTCCGGACCACAGCAGAACAAACTACAGCACACTGATCCGGCATAGGGGGAGGAAGCGGGAGTTGCTCGCCCCTCCCGCTTCCCCCACCAAAGCCCAATTGGGGCGCTGCAAATGATTTAAAAAGCAGAAACAGATTCCTGCATATCCTCTTCTCTGGACCATAGGAGCACAAACTACATCACAACGATCCGGCATCTGGGGAGGAAGCAGGATTTGCTTGTCCCTCCAGCTCCCCCCACCAAGGCCCATTTGGGGTTCTGCAACTGATTTAAAAAGCAGCACCTAACTCCTGCTAATCCTCTTCTCTGGACCACAGGAGCACACACTACAGCCCACCGTTCCGGCATCGGGGGGAGGAAGCAGGAATTGCTTGCCCCTCCCGCTCCCCCCACCAGGGCCCAATCGGGGCTCTGAAACTGATATAAAAAGCAGCTCCGGACTTCTGCACGTCCTCTTCTCCGGACCACAGCAGCACAAACTACAGTACACCGATCCAGCATCGGGGGAGGAAGTGGAAGTTGATCTCTCTTCCCGCTCCTACCACAGAGGCCCAATCGGGGCTCTGCAACTGATTTAAAAGCAGGACCGGACTCCTGCAAAACCTCTTTTCCAGACCACTGCAGCACAAAGTACAGTACACTGATCCAGCATCGGATGAGGAAGCGGAAATTGCTAGCCCATCCCACTCCCTCCACCAAGGCCCAATCGGGGCTGTGCAAGTGATATAAAAAGCAGCACTGAACTCCTGCAAATCCTCTTCTCCAGACCATAGCAGCACACAGGGGTGGCTCAAGGCAATCTGCTGCATAAGGTGAAGTATGAAAAGGCGCCTCCCCCCCCCCCCACATCTTAGTGAGGGGCAGGGCTTTTTCAGAAATCCAGTCAGTGACTGAACCAAACCAAAAAACCGATTAGATTATATGGAGGAAATGCAAGATGTTTGCACACAGGGCCATATCGAGCTGCAATCGCACCCTGTGCGACTTGCAGCTCGGACACACACCCCCCCCCCCTCCCCTTATACCTCCGTCCAGCGCTGCCTGCTCTTTCCCTGCTGCTGCCACCCTCTGATTTTTTCATGGAGGTGCCGGCAGCATGGAAAGAGCAGGCAGCGCTGGACGGAGGTATGGGGAGGAGGAGGGGGGCATGTGCCCAATCTGAAAGGCGCTGGCACTTTAAGAAGATCTGTCCCTCCCTACTCTGACATGGCATCAGAGAAGGGAGGGACCATACCTGCTTAAAGTGCTGCAAAAAGGCTTAGGGAGTGCATTTCGTCTGCCTGCTGTTGTCTTGCCAGCAGCGGCAGGGCAACAGCAGACAGCCGAAATGCACCCCCGAAACCTTTCTGCCCTGTGCTGCTGCACCGCTTGCTCAGGGCTAGTTATGGTCCCATTTGCACACCAAGGAACTAAAAGACAGCAAGAACCAACAGCACAGTTTATAAAACTAAATTATAACTCATTTTTATTTTGTTGTTATAAACTGCGTTATGGTTCTTGCTTTTTCTTTTTTAACATATATTCTTCAGCCACAGTAGGTGCAGAGCAGAACCAGGACATTCACCCACAGAACTCAATATTTTAAAAAAAAATCTGATTCTGATCATCTCACTAACAACAACAACAACCACCACTATTTTCCAGTACCAGGCATATTGTGAACTAATACAAAAACCCTACAACAAAGAGCAAACCTACCATACCATACCATATCAGTACAAACTTCCAAAACTCACATACGGAGCCCATCCAAAAAAAGCATCACTGTAAATACTACAGTGGGCCCTGGAACATCCATACACCCATTTGAAAAGCAGAACAAGTCAAATTACTACAGTACAGTATAGATCTTTATGTACAAACTCCATGTTAACAGAACACCTGACCTCAGTCAAACACTCACAACATCGACCCTCACCAAGTACAGAATAAGTAACCACAATCTAAAGTAAAAATAAAAATATGTAGACTAAATTTAAATTGAAACCCCAAGAAGCCAGAGTCCACATGCAGTGCAATATCAGATAAATAAGAGATGCAGTTCCCAATACTGTGTAAAATATAAAAATAGCATAAAGTCCAATAACTAAAATTAAATAAAATTACACAGGTACACTAAAAAATTTTTTTTAAACTGCCTCTAATGTTTCGATTGATTTTTACGTTTTTTGGTGCGCTGAATCCAAATCTGGTAACCAATTTGCTCCATCACGTACAGATTTTTTGCTACATTGCGTTAGCAGTTTGAGGTGAACGTTTCAGATTGAGTGCGATCGAGATAAAAGTTTCTTGGATGAATTCTTTATACTAATTGTTTAGTAGTTATTCAAATAAGAATAAAGAAAATTGTAACAAGGCAGCACATAAGAATAGAGTAATGTCAACAAAACACACTGTGATGGTAGCAAAATTGTCTGCACTTAAAACAGCCACATACATGTGCACAAACATTGAGCATATAAGAGCGAGGTTAGACACAAAGCAAAGCAAAGAAATGTGCAAAAAATGTTGTACAGGTATGTATGTAAGAATAGAAAACGCAAACCGCACCATTGCAATACATGAAGACAAACACCCGATGGTGTGAAAATAAAATTCTAATAAATGAGATCCGACACTGTGGTAATAACTAGCAAATTTTTATTTCAAAGTTTAGTAAAAACACGATATTTGTCAACACAGTTTAGATTTTAAAGTCATTCTTGGGTCAATCAATCTCCTGGTGGGCCCGTTTCTTCTTCCCCCGAATGCTTCTCTTGGTGCGCTGCTTGGCGTATTTTTTATCTGGGGTTTCCCGCAGCAGCAACCAGCAGAAATCAGCCATCATAGTGGTGTTCCATCTTCCTTGGTACCTTCTCTCTGCGTCCTTGATGTCCTGGTGAAACCTTTCACCTTGTTCTTCACTGTACGCCCCCAAGTTTTCGGGAAAGTAGTTCACATGGGAGTGCAAGAAATGGACTTTCAGGCTCATGTTACAGCCTTGTTCTTTGAAGGCATTGAGCATCCTGGCAACAATATCCTTATAGTTCTCATCCAGCCTGTTCCCCAAGAATTTGAGAACAACATCCTTGAAGGAATCCCAGTCTTCTTTTTCCTTCTCAGACATCGTTTCAGCGAATGATCCATCTGAAATGAGTTTCCTTATATCAGGGCCAACAAACACTCCTTCCTTTAGCTTTGCTTCAGAAAGTCGGGGGAACTTTGAGCAAAGGTACCGAAAGCACTCACCATCTTTTGGAAGGGACTTGATGAATTGCTTAATGAGACCCAACATAATGTGGAGAGGTGGTAATAGAATTTTATCACGAGGTACCAAGCTCTCATGAAGAACATTTTTCTCACCGGGTCTCAAATACTCCCGAATTGGCCAGTCTTTTTTCCCCCAGTGTAGGTCGCGGGCCCGGCTATCCCACAAGCAAAGGAAGCAGGGATATTTGGTGAAACCGGATTGCTGCCCTAATAGCATGGATAGAATTTTAAAGTCTCCACAAATCATCCACTTATGCTCATCATAACGAATCTTCTGAAGAATCAGGGCCAAATTCTCGTATTTTTCTTGGAGAATAACAGAGTGAGCAATAGGAACTGAAGCGAATGTGTTGCCATTATGAAGAAGAACACCTTTTATGCTGTCTTTTGACGAATCAATGAACAGCCGCCATTCAGCAGGATCATACTTGAGTTTAAACTTTTCCATCACTCCGTATATATCGTTGCAAAATACCAAATCTTCCTCTTTGCTGAAATACTTCAAAAATTGTGTCTCGCGGTTGCGGTACCAATAAAAAGTTGTTCCTGGTGACAATAGATTTTTCTGTTTAAGCCGAGAACCTAGCAGTTGGGCAGCATCTTTTGGGAGTCCTAAATCCCGGACTAAATCATTCAATTCAGCTTGAGAGAAAAGTTCAGGTTTCGGATCTGGTTCAGTTTCAAACTCGGAAGTACTGGACTCATCGGGAAAAGCCATCTGATGAGTCTCATCATGATCAGAACCGTCCACACAACTATGATCCAAAGATTTTGGTGGTTCAGGCACAGGTACTTCGTTGCTATGAGGCATAGGCCTAATTGCTGAGGGAAGGTTGGGGTAACTTATTACGTTCTTATTTTTAAGTTGTATCCCTTCACAATGCAAGAGCAAAAATAGCAGTCACTGCTGTGGTCTCTTTGTTCACGCCACATCATAGGTATTCCGAAACGAAATGCTTGTTTTTTACCTTTCATCCATAAGCGTAGATCTTCCTCACATGTCTTGCACACTTTGTGAGGAGCCCACGGTTTGTCTTGATCGCCTAACTTCAATCCAAAATAGGCGAAATATACTTTAATAAATGCAGAAATGTTCCTCTGCCGCTTTTTCACGGTATATTCCCCACAAATAAAACAAAAACTGTCCGGAGAGTTGACGCAACCTCTGGCTCTGTGAGCCATCACAAATACACAGCACTGCAAACTACAACTGTAGTGAACCACTTCGGAATAAAGCTGGATTACGACTGAGCAAACAAAAGGTAATAATGAACTTGCAAGAAACTGAAATTTGACAGGAACGTTCATGTCGCAACCACCGTGTTTGAGCGAGCGAACGAGGCGAGGCGAACAGGAAAGAACATGCGCCAGCTCGAGTACTGGATTTAGCCCCCCGCCTCCCAATTGTCCTGTTAATGTATAATATGAATACAAAACACTCTAAAATATCATGAGGGAGTGTTTCTAGTTAGTTAACCATTACAACCTCTATTTTGGGCCAAGAAAATAAACTGCAGTCGGCTAAAAAGAAATTATGTGAACATTCCTTATATGGGTAAGAAATCTAATTTTGCAAGAAAACGTGACGTGATGGAACATTTTGGCTATTTTTCCTGGATTCAGCACCCCAAAATCTATAGGAATCAGTTGCAAAACTGGAGGTAGTTTTTTGGTAGTGTACCTGTGTTATTTTTTCTACCTTTGTTGTCTGACCATTTTATTCTCTGATCATGCTGGTCCCAATCTGAGGTTTCAGCTTTCCTGTCTTCTCTTAGCTCTCTTTCTGTGGTCTATAGTCCATCTGCCTTTTCTTATCTCTTCTTTTGTTTTCTTCACTTCCTTCCATCAGCCCATTTCAAGTTCCAGTAACCCTCCCCAGTATCAGCCCCCTTTCCAGTCCTTCCCTCCCAGTACCTTCCAATGTCAACCGCCTTGCATTCCCATGACTGCAACTGGTGTCCATTCCCTTTCAGTCCCCCTCTTTCCTCACTCTCCAGCCCCTTCTAATCCAAATACCATCCCATATATCAGCTCACGTCCACTCTCAGTGCCACCCCCTTCCAGTCGCCCTACCCTCTGTCCATCCCCCTTCCAGTTCCATTTGCATGTCAGCTCCTTTCCAGCACCCTCCCCATTACCCAACCATCTACCACTCCCATCCCCAAATGTCACCTCCCTTCCAGTCCCCCTTCAGTACATCCCAGGTGTCAGCTCCTTTCCAGCCCCCTCCTTCCCCTGTGTCAGCTCCCTTTGTGCCCCCTCCTTCCCCTGGCACACCCTCTCAATATCTGCTCCCTTCCAGTCCTGTTCTACCATCCTCCCGCATCAGCCCATTTGTACCCTAGCCCTAGTTTCCTTCTAGGGCCAGCAGCACTCTCCTCCCCTCCCCCATTAGCCCATTTCCAGTACTATCCCCCTTCAGCCCACTCTAGTCCTAGTCCCCCAATCAGCCCATTACCAGTCCTAGCTCATTTCCAGTGCTAGCCTCCCATCTGCCCATTACCAGTCCTAACCCCCCCATAGCCCATTACCAGTTCTAAACTCCCCCCCTCCACCCATATCCACTCCTAACCCCCCCCCCATCAGCCCATTTCCAGTCCTAGCCCCCCATAGCCCATTATCAGTCCTAAACACCCCCATCAGCCCACTTCCAGTCCTAACCCCCCCATCATCCCATTTGCACTCCTAGACCCCCCCTAGACCATTACCAGTCCTAACCCCCCCCCCCCCCCCGTCAGCCCATTTCCAGTCCTAGACCCCCATAGCCCAGTACCAGTCCTAAACAACCCCCATCCAGTCCTAAGCTCCCCCCCCCATCAGCCCATTTCCATTCCTGGCCCCCCCTTTCCAGTCCTGGCCCCCAGGAAAATAATAATGCTCAAATTTCTGCCGCTGCCGAGTCCACTTCTCGGCTGCGGCAGACTCACCTCTCCTTCCTATAGCAGCCACGGCTCCTGCTTCTTGTAACCAGGGCTGTACTAGCGCGAGGATCAGCCAGCCACTGCGGAGCCTTCCCGTGCAGCAGCATCCCGCCCCCAAAGGAATTTCCCAGCAGGAATTTCCTTTGGGGGCGGGATGCTGCTGCATGGGAAGGCTCCACAGTGGCTGGCTGATCCTCGCGCTAGTACAGCCACGGCTCCAAGAAGCAGGAGCTGCGGCTGCTATAGAGGAGAGGTGAGTCTGCCACTGCTGAGAAGCGGACTCGGCAGCGGCAGAAATTTGAGTGTTTGGATTTTTTTTTTTTAACGTTTGAAGGCGAAGTGAGGCGGCTATTTTGGGGGCAAAATGCAGCCTTTAAAACTTCGCCGCCTGAGGCAGCCGCCTCACTTCGCCCCATGATAGAGCCGCCCCTGGTAGCACAAACTACAGCACACTGATCCGGCATTGGAAGAGGAAGCAGGAGTTGCTTGCCCCTCCTGCTCTCCCCACCAAAGCCCAATCGGGGCTCTGCAACTGATTTAAAAAGCACCAGACTCCTGCAAATCCTCTTCTCTGGACCACAGCAGCACAAACTACAGCTCACTGATCCGACATCGGGGGAGGAAGCAGGAGTTGCTTGCCCCTCCTGCTCCCCCCACCAAGGCCCAATCGGGGCTATGCAGCTGATATAAAATGCTGCACCGGACTCCTGCAAATCCTCTTCTCCGGAGCACAGCAGCATAAACTACAGCACACCGATTCGGCATCGGGGGAGGAAGCGGGAGTTGCACGCCCCTCCCACTCCCCACACCAAGGCCCAATTGGGGCTCCGCAACTAATTTAAAAGGCAGCACCCTCCAGGCATGCCAGCCTGGCGTGCCTGCACATGAGGGCCTTGCCAGAGGGCCTTTTGGCATGGCCCTTAGGAGTGGAAATTAGGCGAAACAAAACCTGCCCCAAAAAGCTGCCCCTATTAGCATCCAGCACAGGGAGTAGGCTTTTAACTCCACCCACTCCCTACACCGAAGGCTTGTCAGGATGCCAAGAGAGCTTATCTACCACTGAGACACCAATCAAAAAACATGCATAGACCCTTCTGAACTGAAAAAATCATTCTCTAGCCTGCACAAGAGCACAGAAATTGTAAGTAGCAAGCAAAAGGGATGAAGTACTCAAAAAAAGAGCTATACCTTTATCCTCCCAACTCGTCCTCCAGTGTCCTAAGCCACTCTTTATGACACTTGAAAGAAACAAACCAACCACCCTAAATATCTATGTCGTCATGCTGATCCTGATCCTCCTACACAGGAGTTTTCCACACCACTGCTACAGCACCAACAGCCCTTATCCACTCACAACTATTCATGCTACAACAACATCCTACATGATACAACACCTTCTGACACTCAAACAAGAGACACACTAGACCTATAAAAATCCTGCCAACACCACACGCTACCAACCTCCACAAACAGTCCATACAGAGCTCCCCTTTTAACATAGTATTCATCAACGCCAGATCTATAAAGAATAAGATCAATACTATTATAGACCATCCTAACCAGGGCTCCACAGATCAAACAAACAGTAAGGATTTGAGGGTTTGTTTGTTTCTTTTATTATATTACATTGCTAGCTCTCTGACTGGGAGCTCTTAAAAGGGTTTTTTTGTATATTTTTTAAAGCAAGGTTACTTTCTTTTTGCTGCTTTAGGGGAACTTTCCCTGAGCACAGTAGGTTGCTGAACTCCAGTAACCTCCTCAGGTTTAGAAACTCCTAACACCTAATCAGGTGTTAGTTCTCTCCCTACCCACCCTGACTCCCACCCACCCCTAGTGAGCAGTCTTGCTTTATAGGGCACCTCCCCCTTTAACAAATCACAGAGAATTGGACCAGCACATTTTGAATATAATTAAAGAGATTTAACTGCTTTTTCTCTGAAAGGACAGCTGCGAAACCGGCTGGTATTTGGTAGATCTCTCTCTTTTGCTTTAACAGATACCTAAGCTCCACAAACAGAACAATGGCTGGGAAAGATCGTATTGCTAAAGCTGTTGACCCCGTTACAGCTTCTGCCTCGGTCCAGACAGAGGTCCTAATGCCAGTTGAAGGACCGGTTCCATGTGCAGGGTGCCTGCATGCTGAAGCTCTGAGGAAACAAGTGGAGGAACTCAGAGAGGAGGTGGCGAGGCTGAGGAGCATTCAAGACAGTGAGAAGTACATTGATGAGATGCTTCTTGCAGCAACCAAGCTCTCCAGCACAGGAGAAGATGGGTGCCAACAGAATGTCGATGGTTGGACACAAGTCACCAGGGCCTGCAAAATCACCAATCCAACTTCTCCAGCCCTTGAATTGAAGAACCATTATGCAGCCCTGGAAGTGGAGGAGGTGAAAGCATCCCTGGAAAGGGAAGAACCAGAGTTCAAGTACCCCAAAGTTGCAGAATCAGTGACCAGAAGGAAACGAAGGGTAGTGGTGGTTGGAGACTCTCTTCTGAGGGGTACTGAGGCGTCCATCTGCCGACCAGACTTGATGTCCAGAGGTATGCTGTCTGCCTGGTGCCAAAATCCAAGATGTTACGGAGAGTTTGCCGAGACTCATCAAGCCCACTGACTATTACCCAATGTTGCTAATCCATGTTGGAACAAATGATACTGCCAGGTATACCTCGGAACGTATCAAAAGTGACTTCATGGCTCTGGGACAGCGGGTGAAGCAGTTAGGTGCACAGGTGGTGTTCTCTTCAATCCTCCCTGTTGAGGGTAAAGGCCAAGGCAGAGAGGCTCGCATCCTGGAGATGAATGCATGGCTGCGTGGATGGTGTCATCGAGAGCGTTTTGGTTTCCTAGACCATGGGATGCTGTTCCAAGGGTTGCAGAGCAGAGATGGCATCCATCTGTCCAAGAAAGGTCAACGCATCTTCGGTAGTAGACTGGCTAATCTACTGAAGAGGGCTTTAAACTAGATTCGTTGGGGATGGGTGAAGAAAGCCCCCAGGTAAGTGAAAGCCCCCAGGTAGGTGATACATTAAATACCTTTATGGAAATGGGTAAACGGGGTAACATATGGAAAGCCGTGTGTATAAATGCCCGTAGCATGGGAAATAAGATCCCTGAAGTTGAAGCTTTGGTGGGAGTGGCTGACTTGGATTTAGTGGCAGTTACAGAAACATGGTTCACAGAAAACCATGACTGGGATGTAACTATACCTGGCTATACTTTATTCAGAAAGGACAGGGTAGGAAGAAGGGGAGGAGGAGTGGCACTATATGTAAAAACTACTATTAAAGCTTTGGAATTACAGAGCTTAAAAGGGAGAGAGGAGGCATTGTGGGTTAAACTAGAAAGAGGGAAAGAGAAATCTATTTGCATTGGTGTGATATACAGACCTCCCTCACAAGAGGAAGAGGTGGACAGAGAGTTAATTGAAGACATATGCAGCATTGCTAGGAAAGGGGAAGTGCTACTGATAGGAGATTTCAATATGCCAGATGTTGATTGGCACATTCCTGCTGCAGTATCATCTAGAAGTAAGGAGATCCTGGATTCTCTACAGGGAGAACTATTCAGGCAATTGGTAACAGACCCCACACGTGAAGGGGCCATACTGGACTTGGTGCTTACCAATGGTGAAAGTGTTTCTGATATTGTAGTGAGAGATCATTTTGCATCCAGTGATCACCAGATGGTGTGGTTCAGTATTAGGACTAGGGCTGTTAGAATCCATTCCAAGGTGAGGATCCTAACTTTGCGAAGATGGGCCAGTACCTCAGGGAGTCGTTAGTGGAATGGGAACAGCTGGGGGATGTAGAAAAACAGTGGGCAAAACTGAAAGGGGGTATTTTAAGGGCAACCAACCTTTTTGTTAAAATGGTAAATAAAGGCAAAAGGAACAGGAGACCGCTATGGTTTTCAAAGGAAGTAGCTGAAAAAGTGAAGAAAAAGAGGGAGGCCTTCATGAAATACAAGAGATCACAGAGAGAGGAAGACAGGCATCTGTATTTGGAAAAACTTAGAGAAGCTAGCAAAGTAGTCAAGAAGGCAAAGATTCAAAAGGAGGAGGAAATAGCCAATGCAATAAAATGGGGGGATAAGACATTTTTCAGATATATTAGTGAGAAGAGGAAGGGCAAAAATGGTATTGTCAGACTCAAGAGTGCAGGGGGGGAATATGTAGAAGCTGATAAGGATTGTGTTAAGGAAGCTTATCATAGCTCAGGAAGGGGCTATAGAAAAGGTGAAGTGTCTCTGAACAAGCAACCTGTCAGTGCTGGTAGAAATGAGAAAACAGAATTTTGCCATAAAAGACTACCAGTCCCAGAATGCACCAGGTTTCCAACAGCCATGAGAGAAGCTGAAGTGAGAAAACGTTTGTTCAATCAAAAGGGCTATGAGGTAATCCCCAAGCACTCATTGCAAAGGGCAGGGCTTGATTCAGCACAGCTGCGCTGTGCTAGGATGGAACACTCATCTCAAAGGGCAAGGCCTGATTCAGCACAGCTGCGCTGTGCTAAGGTGGAGCACTCATCAAGGCAGAATAAAGATAGAGTCTATTCTACAGAGAATCATCCAGAGCTGGGATGTCATGATCATTGGTATCTTGATCATCCACGGGATCCTGATCTTCATTCTCATCAGAAGCAGAGGTCAGAACGGACGGACAGAGAGAGCAAGAAGCCCTTTAAAAGAAGGAAGAGAAAAGCCTCTGGGAAGTCTACAGGAGTCCAGCACAGTACGTATACTGGGAGACAGACAAGAGGCCAGCATACACCATTGGACTGGGGGAGACCAGAGGAGTGGTATTGCAGAGGCAGGAATCTCCAGACGGCACCTGTGAGGGAAACAGCTGCACGTGGAAGGGACCCTAAGACCCATGCCAGAAGGTATGTGAATAGAGATCCAGTGTCCAGGGATCTAGATTGGAAGGCTGGACACAGAAACTGGAATACATATTGGCCAGGTTATTTAAAGGGGAACTCTAACAGCAATGGAAGCTCAGGTATGAACACTGATCTATGCCCTAGCTATAACTTTGAAAGGAAGCAGGGAAATGATTATTCTCCTGGTAGTGCTCCATTGAGAAATTCCTTTGTGCCAAGCCAAGATATTGAACCTATGATTATTGAAGAAAGGGGAGAGGTCTTAGAACCAGAATGTGAATATATGGACTGCTCTCTGTCCAAACTCAAATGGTAGTTTTCTGTTACAAAGTGCAACAACCATCACAAAGAAATACCAACTTGTTCTTTAATCTATTCAGAAAACCTTCTGAGTAAGATTTTGAGCTACACAGTGAAAGCAAGCCAGCTAAGGGGTTTCAGCTGGGTGATTGCTAGCAATTGAGCTTACCTAATTGCTTGTGTGCTCTGAAGGGAATCACTTCTGAATTTATATGTAAAGATATAAGAAGTTAACCTGAAGAAAAGAACAGTTTTCCTACTTTGTGGGTTTATTTGGTTGCTTACTGCATTGCTAAGACATTATTTGCTAAAGCCTACAAGAAAGACCAGTTTGTTGCCAACCAGGTCTTTAATCCTTTGCTTTAATTACCTGACCAGTTTAAAGGTTGTTTTCCTGATTTTGTTTTCCTAACTTTAAAACTGCAAGCAAGTATCCTGAGTTCTGTGCTACCAAGCATTATCTGTGTTGGGAGAAACCCTCATAAATAAAAATCTTATTTGCTTTACCCTTGAGCAAGTATTATTAATTATTGTTCACGGCTGTGTCTGGAAGGAATGGACTACATTACCCACAAATCCTTGCAAATCATATAAAAATATGCTTTTGCCAAGACTGTGAACATTCTCACCCAGGCGGCCGTCTGACAGGATAAAGCGGAATTGCTTAACAAATATTTTTGTTCTGTGTTCACAGATGAAGAACCAGGAGCAGGACCTCAGAAAACACCCACAAATAGGAACAAAAGCGAGGGACATCTTGAACAATTTTCAGAAGACTGTGTTCGTGAGAAACTAGCTCAACTTAAAGTAGACAAAGCGATGGGACCGGATGGGATACACCCTAGAATACTGAGGGAACTTGGGGACGTTCTAGCAGCTCCACTGACTGACCTTTTCAATGCCTCGTTGGAGTCGGGAGTGGTGCCAAAGGACTGGAGAGAGGCTCATGTGGTGCCTTTACACAAAAGCGGAAGTAAGGATGTGGTTGAAAACTACAGGCCGGTTAGTTTAACTTTGGTGGTGAGTAAATTATTGGAAACGCTGCTGAAAGAGAAAATAGTGAGGTTTCTGGAGTCCAGCAGATTACAGGATCCGAGGCAGCATGGATTCACCAGAGGCAGGTCTTGTCAGACAAATCTGATTGATTTCTTTGACTGGGTAACCAGGGAGTTGGACCGAGGGAGAGCTCTAGATGTGGTGTATTTAGATTTCAGTAAAGCCTTTGACACTGTTCCTCACAGGCGACTTATAAACAAACTGAGCACCCTAGGGATGGACCCTAAAGGTACTGCTTGGGTTAGAAATTGGTTGGGTGGGAGGCGACAGAGAGTACAAGTAAATGGTACTCACTCTGAGGAGAAGGATGTTACCAGTGGTGTGCCCCAGGGTTCTGTTCTTGGTCCAATTCTTTTTAACATCTTTGTTAGTGATATAGCGGAAGGGCTGTCGGGTAAGGTTTGCCTCTTTGCAGATGATACCAAAATCTGCAATAGAGTAGACACCCAGGAAGGTGTAGATAACATGAGGAGGGATCTAGCTAAGCTTGAAGAATGGTCTAGAATTTGGCAGCTGGGATTTAATGTTAAAAAATGTAAGGTCATGCATTTGGGCTGCAGCAATCCAAGGGAGCAATACAGTATAGGAGGTGAAGTACTTTTGTCCACTAAAGAAGAGCGGGACCTAGGCGTGGTTGTGTCTGATCTTGAAGTAGCTAAACAGGTAGAAAAGGCGACGGCAAAAGCTAGAAGGATGCTTGGGTGCATACGAAGAGGAATGGCTAACAGAAAAAGGGAGGTGATAATGCCTCTGTATAAGTCTTTGGTGCGACCTCATTTGGAGTATGGTATGCAATTCTGGAGACCGCACCTTCAAAAGGATGTGAACAGGATGGAGTCGGTACAGAGGGTTGCTACTAAAATGATTAATGGGCTTCATTATAAAGCATATGAGGACAGACTTAAGGATCTTAATATGTACACCTTAGAGGAAAGGCGTTATAGAGGTGATATGATTGAGATGTTTAAATACCTCCGTGGCATAAATGTTCAGGGAGAGAGCCTCTTTCAATTGAAAGCAAGTTCTGCTACGAGGGGACATGGGATGAGGGTGAAGGGAGATAGATTCAGGAGTGATATGCGGAAATATTTCTTTACGGAAAGAGTAGTGGATCCATGGAATAGTCTCCCAGTGGAGGTGGTAGGGATGAGGACAGTAACTGAATTCAAAAAAGCATGGGACCAACACAGAGGATCTCTAAAGGTAAAAAGTGGACTGTTGTAGTTGTTGTTATGGAAGGACAGACTAGATAGGCCATGTGGTCTTTTTCTGTCATCATGTTTCTATGTTTCTATGTTTCAATCACATCAAACAGATATTCTCTGCATCACTGAAACCTGGCTGAAAGACACTGACCAAATCATCATAAAGCAAGTCACTCCTTCCACTCGCACTGCATTAAACTGTCCACGAATCAACAAAAGGGGCAGAGGGGTGCTAATACTGGCTAGATCTGACCTCATATTCAAAATCTCTAAGTCAACAGGCACAGATCACTGCAACATAATCACTATAGAGAATAGGGACCTAGCCATCTGCCTTACTTACAGGGTTCCCAATGCCGATGATGATGAATTACCTACCATACTCGAAACAGCATGTGCATTCAACTTCCCCAACAAACCATTCATATTATTGGGAGATCTCAACCTCAGCTCTGCACCCGCAAAGAATCTGCAGCTTTCCTTAGAGCAATGGAATCCCTGCAGTTCGGGACCCACCTGACCGTATATTCATGCCACAAAGTCTACTGGAAGAAAACAGCATAACGCTTCCCCAGTTCATACTGATACCCTGGTCTGACCATCATGCTATTCACTTTGAGATCCATACCCCACCCCTAAGACCGGCACATAAAACAACTCAAGCAGAAAGAAGAGTCAAGGGATTTGATAAAGAGCAATTCCTCAAATCAACCTCCAAAAACCTCCTACAAGACTTTACCAATCTGGACAAGGCAATCAAATAATGGAACACTACCATAGCTGCAGCTGCTAAACCTCCAGTGTGAATAAATCCCAGTCATATAACAACAAGAACCTCATCAGCTCCCTGGTATTCTGCAGATATAAGGGAAGCGAAGAAAACACTACAGAAACTGGAACCACTTTAAAACAATATCAAATAAAACAAAGGGACTACAACAATATAATCAACCGACACAAACAGGAATATCATACCAACCTCATATTAAGATACAGTAATAAGCCCTGAAAATTCTTCGAGATTGTTCGCACACTGACAAAGGAACCATCCCAGTCTATAGAAGACACAATCCACCCTCAATCCTTTGCAAACTTCCTTCTCACAAAGCTCAAGCCACCTCAGAAAGACATACCACAACTGGATCCCCCAGAATCCGCAACATCCTCCCCAGCACGTAAATGGGACAAGTTTTGCATACCCACAACTGAGCCAGTAGCACGCATAATCACTAAACTAAATGCCTCCACAGCACCCTCTGATCCATGTCTGTTAAAATGGATCAAATTAGCCAAAGACGAGCTTGTCCAATATATCCACAAGATAATATGCTCCTCCCTAACTCAAGGATATATGCCCCTCTCTCTCAAACAGGCAACCATCTGACCGATCCTCAGAAACAAAGCAGAGGATAATACACTCAGCGTCATACCGCCTGATATCCAGCCTCCCATTTTTAACAAAAATTATTGAAAAGATAGTACAGTGACAATTACAGGACCATATTGATTCCCACATTCCTCTGGATCCCCACCAACAGGGATTTCGACCTAACCACTTTGTCGAGACCCTTCTCACGCAGCTACTGGACAACTTGACCAGAGGAATTGACAGTATAAAAATGGAAGTACTCCTCATCTTCATTGACATCTCCTCTGCGTTTGACACAGTAGCATACAACATCCTACTAGACAAGCTCAAAGACACCGGGCTCCATGGCACACCTCTTAAGTGGTTTCAGTCCTACCTCAGTGACCGCCGCCAGCAATGCCATTTGTCACAGAACAAGGAGTCCTACAGGGTCTTCACTGTCCACTCTACTCTTCAACCTTTATGTTCAGCTCATCTGCAAAATTTTCAATAAGCATAACATCTAATATACCATATATGCGGACAACATAATGGTATATTCCTCAATCCACCTGGACCTACCAGACTACACAAACATGACAGTATGAATTCAAGAAATGAATGACTGGCTAGCAAATAACAATCTAAACATCAATTTCAAGAAGACTGAGGCCCTAATTATAACAAGAAACACCTCCTTCATCCCCCAAAATCAATCACTTTGGCAAATGCATCCATTCCAGTAAAAGAAGAAGTGAGGTACCTAGCAATCACACTGGACAGAAACCTGAACCTAAAAGCTCACATCAACAAAGTCGCTAGAAATGCATGCCACAAAATGGCCACTATCCGCAGACTCAAACCTCTCCGCAGCCAAGACTACTTCCGCATGGTCTGTCAAGCTATCATAATTCCAATACTTGACTACTGCAATTCCATTTTCAGTGGCGTACCAAACAAACTACCAGACCAGTACAATTGGCCAAAATACTGCGGCCCAAATCATTTCCGGCATTACAAAGTCTGACCATATAACACCTATCTTACACCTGCTTCACTGGCTCCCAATTACCTCGCGTATCAAATACAAAACAGCCCTGATCATCTTCAAAATTAGACAAAATCTCTCAGTCAACATACCCCAGGACCTAATCTTTGTCCAACCCAGCAACAGGCCATGAAGACAACAGTCCATTGACAACATTCAAACACCTAACTCATTCTGCAAAGCCAAAAATTCCACTACCAACAGAGCTCTTTGCTAGCAGCACCCGCCACCTGGAACTCCCTTCCGGAAGCACTGAGGACCACCGAGGACTTAAAAGACTTTAGGAAGAAGCTGAAAACATTTCTCTTCATGGA
This sequence comes from Ichthyophis bannanicus, assembly GCA_033557465.1. Classification (NCBI taxonomy): domain Eukaryota; kingdom Metazoa; phylum Chordata; class Amphibia; order Gymnophiona; family Ichthyophiidae; genus Ichthyophis; species Ichthyophis bannanicus. The sequence continues at coordinate 343,411,570 of CM066032.1, forward strand.
ACACTTCAGTGAGCTCACACTGCAATCCACCTCCAGGAACACCCGAACTGCCTGAACACTGATTCTTAACATGCTGATTAATCAATGTAGATATGTAACAATATAAATAAGTTATGCTTTCTAGCATGTCCCACATGCCACCCCTACCCACACCATGAGTTAAAATGTAAAGCTCTTTGATTTTATGATAAGGTGGTATAAAAAATCTGTTAAATAAATAAAATAAATAAATCTAGATAGTGCAAGAGAGGTCTGTAGGTGGAGCTAGGAAAAAGCTGAAGATTATCCATATAGCAGCAGTATTAAGCGCTACTGTACAGGTAACTATCCGGATAACTTAGGACAGCAAAAATGCTGTTCTAAGTTATCTGATTAGGCTATCCAGATAATGGTGCTGAATATTGCCGTCAAACGGATAGTGGGTGTGCTGGCTGCAGTATCTGTACATTCAGTGCTGGGCACTATCCAGATACCAGGCATGAATATCCAGAATATTTTTAGCTGCGGTGGCTGTTGTTTTAAAAAAGTGCTAACTGTGTGACTCAGTATTGATAAGCTTATATACACAGTTACATTTAAAGTACAGAAAGTTATGTCCTGATATTTATTATCAGGGACCTTGTCTATCAAAGAGGGAGTGCTCAGAGAACGATATATTTCCATATTGTCTTGCTAGACAAGTTTAGACAAGTGGGTTGTGTTCCCCTACCAGCAAATTGGTGGAGACAAAGAACCAATGAAAAACCCAGGTTTCAATGACGTCATTCCCATGCCTCTATCCGCTCATCCAGAGGACACGAAGCGAGAGACGTATGTTGGTCAATGGTGCCTTTATTAATATACCCCACCCTTGACCAACATACGTCTCTCGCTTCGTGTGTTCCTGTGTATTTCTGCGAGAGCCCTTGCTCTTCTTTGTGTCTATCCGCTCATCCACCAGAGGTCTCTTCAGTATTGCTTTGTCTCCAATAGATAGTAGATGGATTTTCTCCACTCTGCAGAAAATCTGAGGAATTGAGAGGAAAAGATTGATTTAAATGCTTGTGAATGACCACCTTGAGGGTGAATCTCTCATGGCAGCACAATGTGGGAGACTCCACTAGACTGCGGTCTTTTCGGTAGCCATAGGAGAAGGGAAAATTGGTTCAGCTCCCTGCTCTTATCATGATAAGAGCCTGTTGAGCAGCCCCCTCCATCCTCCTCTGTCCCCCCCCTGCTCTCTCCTAAAAATTGCATAAGGCTCTCAGAAATCTGCCTGCCAGCAACCTTAAAAGCAGTGCCTGGAAAGCAAAATAAACAGTTTCAGGGGAGAGCTGAGCCCAGCATGGATTTTCTGCATGGGGCTTTCAGGGAGTGAGTACCAAGACTTGACCTCATCATTGTCTTTGTTGGGGGATCCCAATTCAGTCTGTCTGGGGCACAATTCAGGGTGGACCGCTGGCGACCGTTGGTGCGGTGTGGGGTTTCCTGCCTTTTCCTGCATGCAGTATTAGTGTCTTTACAACTGTGCACCTGGCGGTCGCATGGTCCTAGCACATGTTCCGCCAGAGCGGCTCCAATGCACGTTCCTTCCCAAACATCCTTAACACACATTGCTCTGTAAGCACTGTTAACGAGTGCCTTCTGGGCCACCACAGGCTGTTGTGATGCTTGCCTTAACTTCCTATGTCATCTTCCAGGAAAAATTGTTTGGCCTGTGACAAATGAGGTGCTTCACCTCCAGCTTCTGGACTCTACTCTTCTTGCATGGCAGCTTCTGAGTCATCACTGGAAGGCTTGCTTCTCCTTCTAAGCCAGCAGATGCATAGTCCAGCCTTGCCTGCCTTAGGGCTGGAGGTAGTGGATGGTGCTGTGGGTAAGGATAACCAATCAGCCGGAGGTTCTGGCAACAATGCTGTTGGCCACTCCCCATCCTCTAGGGGATTACATAGAAACATAGAAACATGATGACAGAAAAAGACCACATGGCCTATGTAGTCTGTCCTTCCATATCAACAACTACAACAGTCCACTTTTTACCTTTAGAGATCCTCTGTGTTGGTCCCATCCTTTTTTGAATTCAGTTACTGTCCTCATCTCTACCACCTCCACTGGGAGACTATTCCATGGATCCACTACTCTTTCCGTAAAGAAATATCTCCAGGAACAAGCAGGAATGAGTCTTCACATATGGGTATCGTCGGTACCGACGGAGCCTGCGTGGGAATGCTCCCCAGTGTCCAGAAAGAAAGCTTTTGGGAGCATCCCACAGCGCCTGCGCACTGCCTTCCCGCTTTTCCCAACCACCTCTCTCCAGTTCTTCTTTTTCGCAGAGCCAGCAGGTCGTGTTCCTGTCACCGCTGAAGAAGTTCTTTATTTTTCTTTATTTCTTTGGTCGCCCGTCTGCCTTCTTCGACGTCGGACCGGTACCGCCGGTCTTTTCTTCTTTCTTCTTTAAAAAAAAAACCTACCGTTTCCCACTTCTGTGCATTTTTTCCTTTTGGGCCTTAGGCCTAGAAAAATTTTCCTCATGGAAAAGCCCGCTTCCGGGTTTAAAAAGTGCACGAAGTGCAGCGGTACTCTTTCTATCACCGACACCCATGACTGGTGTCTAAAATGTTTGGGTCCTGACCACTCCGTCACCGATTGTGAGTCCTGTTCCATGATGTCTAAAAGAGGTCGACAAAATTGAGCGGCCAAGCTCAGTACCCTGTTTCCCTCTGATACAGCTTCGGTGGCATCGACATTTTCTAGGGCTTCTTCTTCCTCCCATGGATCTCAGGTAACCAAACATAAGTCCAGCCGGTCCTCGAAGGGTAGATCTCCCTCTAAGTATCGAGATGCCTCCGGGCTTGCTCTCGAGGATCCCGCACCGGCAAAGTTACCCCGGCGGGAAGCTCCGGTTTCCAAAGCTTTATCTATGGGGTCACAGGTTGACATCGATGGCTCGGCCTCGACCGATCACCTGTTGCCATGTTCTGTAGAACCGGTGGTTTCCACTGGTACCGACATCCAGACATTGGTTGCGTCAATGGATCAGAATATTCTGACCATGCAGCGTGCCATCACGGCATTCATACAAGCTGCGACGCCTCCGGTACCGCAACAAACTCCGTTGTTGGTACCGGTTCCGGCACCGGCACCGACATCGGTTCCGGTGCCGGTACCGATTGCATCGACATCGGCTTCGGTGTCGACTGCAGCGGTACCCTGTTCTGTGATGCCCATCGGTACCGAATCGGTACCGATCACTCCCGATGTCGATACCACTCGGTACGCGTATCGGGCTGTGCAGGAGCATCCAGACAGGCGATACTTCGATTCCTCCGAAGACTCTGATGAATCAGAGGCTTCTGTCGAAGCATCTGTACTCCTTCCTCAGGAGCCCTCTTCTCCAAAAAGAAGAATGTCTCCTCCAGAAGACTTGTCTTTTCAAGACTTCATTAGGGAAGTGGCCAAGGGCCTCTCCATTTCAGTGGCCCCTGAATCAGAGCCCAGAGCCAAGAAATTGGATATTTTACAATATCCTAAGGCTCCTAAAGAGGCAGCTACTTTACCAATTCATGAGATCCTTTATGATCACATGTTGGGCATATGGGAGACACCTCTCACCACCTCCCCTCATTCTTGTAGGTTGGACACCATGTACCGTGTTCCTCCTTGTCCTGGCTTTCATAAGACTCAGCTTCCTCACCACTCTATTGTGGTGGAGTCTGCTATGAAGAAGATAAAGAGTGCAAAAAGACACTCATCTAATCCTCCAGGAAGAGAATGCAGAACCTTGGATGCTTTTGGCCGGAGAATCTCCCAGGCCAATATGCTTGCTGCCAGAATAAACTCCTATAGTCTCTATATGGGGATGTTTCTAAAGGAAATTACAGATCATCTGCAAACTTTATCTCCTTTTATCTCAGAAGATAAAAGGGAGGAGTTTCTCACCTGGCTTAAACATGCCCAGGATGATTCCAAATTTTCCAACCGTGCAGCCTTTGACTCTTTTGAGTGTGCCAGCAGAGCCTCGGCTATTGCCATAGGTGCACGCAGAGTTGCTTGGTTACAAGCTTCTGATTTGGAACCCTGGGACCAGGATGTATTAGGATATCTTCCTTGTACAAGTGAAAACCTTTTTGGCAAGGTTTGGCAAGCAAAGGCCACTCAGATGGATGCTGAGAATTCTGCCTTAGATAGACTTTCAAAGTCTACTTCTGCTCCTGTTAGAAAAAGGTTATTCAAAAAGGCTTTCTTTCCCAAAAAGGGGAAATATTATCCTGCTTATGGTCAGCAGGCATCTTCCACAGGTCGTTTTGCTGCAAAGCGTCAGCAACAACCTAAACAAGTCAAGCCTAAGGCTGCAAGGACTGCTACGGCCCAACAGCCTCAGCCTCCTCAGGGCCTTTGACTTACAACTAGAGAACTTAGCCTTTCTGGCTCTAGAAGAACCAGAGCCTCTTACCATTCCAGGAAGGTTAGCTCACTTTGCTCCCAGATGGGAACAAGTCACGGCAGAGCAATGGACCCTCTCCATCATAAGGGAGGGGTACAAGCTTCATTTCTTAAACCTTCCTCCTCACACCATGGTGAGACAGTTCAATTCTCCAACATCTCTCCTCGACCTTCTGGGTCAGGAGATTGCTACCTTTCTTGCCCAAAGGGCAATAGAAGAAGTATCCCTTCTTCAACAGGGCTCCGGGTTCTACTCCCCCTATTTTCTTATCCCAAAGAAAACAGGGGGCTACAGACCCATATTAGATCTCAGAGAATTGATCAAGTTACTATGCAAGGAGAAATTCAAGATGATTTCTCTCGGTGCTCTCCTTCCATACCTTCAGAGTCAGGATTGGCTTTGTTCTCTAGATCTCAAGGAAGCGTACACCCATGTCCTCATCCATCCAACACACAGAAGGTTCCTTCGGTTCCTTTTTCAAGGAAAGCACTACCAATACAGAGTGCTTCCTTTCGGTCTGACCTCTGCTCCAAGAGTGTTCACAAAATGCATGGCAGTAGTAGCTGCATTTCTACGCACTCTAGGAATATTTGTATTCCCATATCTGGACGACTGGCTCATCCGAGCTCCATCCCAGTCAGAGGCCCAGGCTTCCCTAGCCTGCACAAGGTGTGTTCTTCAGTATCTGGGATGTGTAATAAACATCCCAAAATCCCATCTCACCCCTACTCAGTCATTAGAGTTCATAGGGGCCTTGCTGGATACCACAACTGCAAGGGCCTATCTTCCCCAGGCCCGTTGCCTACGCTTGGTGCAGTTAGCCTCACAAATTCAGTTAAAGTCCCATTTAACTGCTCGAGAGATGTTACAACTGTTAGGCCACATGGCATCCACCGTGCATGTGGTTCCTTACGCTCACCTTCACATGAGGGCAGCTCAGTGGACTCTGTCCACCCAATGGACCCAGGCATCAGGGTGCCTGTCAGACAAAATAGCAACCTCCAGTCGCCTCTTCTGGTCTCTCCAGTGGTGGAAGTCCACTCAAAATCTGTTGCCGGGGTCCCCCTTTCAACAGTCACTACCCCAAGCAACCCTTACAACAGATGCCTCTCCAAGAGGTTGGGGAGCTCATCTACAAGATCTCTCCACCCAGGGCATCAGGTCTCCACAAGAGACATCTCTACATATCAACCTCTTGGAGCTCAGAGCAATTCTTCTAGCTCTCAGTCTTCCACACCCTGCTCAGCTACAAGACAGTCCTCATCCACACAGACAACCAAGTAGCCATGTTCTACATGAACAAGCAGGGCGGGACTGGCTCTCTGTCGCTTTGCAACAAAGCTTTGAGATTGTGGGCCTTCGCCAGAGAGCATCAAATTCATCTCGTGGCAGTGTATCTTCCAGGGGTTCAAAACTCTTGGGCAGACAGTCGAGTTCTGCTTCCACACGAATTGTCCCTCCATGGGGACCAGATAGCCAGGATCTTCCGAATTTGGGGAACCCCGGACATAGACCTGTTTGCAAATCTGTGGAATGCCAAACTTCCCCGGTTCTGTTCCAGGATTCCGTGTCAGGGAGTTCAGGCCAGGGATGCCTTCCTCCTTCATTGGGGGCAAGACTTCCTCTATGACTTTCCACCCATTCCCCTAATTCCCAAGACACTGTTCAAACTTCAGAGAGACAAGGGGTCTATGATCCTCATGGCACCACACTGGCCACGCCAGGTGTGGTACCCTCTACTTCTGCATCTCTCTCAAGCTCGCTCCCTGGACTTGGGATCTGCTCCAGACCTCTTGTCCCAGGAGGAGGGAACGTTGTGGCACCCAAATCCCCAGTCTCTTCATCTCAGAGCCTGGTTGCTGAAGGCCTAGACCTTCAAGATTTGCATCTTTCTCAGCAGGTGAAGGATATCCTTCATGCTTCCAGGAAGCCTTCCACTAGACATTCCTATGCTTTTAAATAAGAACATAAGATATGCCATACTGGGTCAGACCAAGGTCCATCAAGCCCAGTATCCTGTTTCCAACAGTGGCCAATATAGGTCATATGTACCTAGCAGTTTCCTCAAGAGACACAGGTTCCACAAGGCTTGTACTGGGTCAAGCATTGATATCTTCGGTCACTTCTTAATAATGGTTTATGGACCTTTCCTCCAGGAACTTGTCCAAACCTTTTTTAAACCCAGCTACACTAACAGCCTTTACTACATCCTCCGGTAACAAATTCCAGAGTTTGATTACACGTTGAGTGAAAAAATATTTTCTTTTATTAGTCTTAAATAGTTTACCCTGTAGCTTCATTGCATGTCCCCTAGTCTTTCTATATTCTGATAAGGTAAACAATCGATCTACGTTTACCCGTTCCCCTCTGTTCATTAATTTATAGACTTCTATCATATCTCCCCTCAGCCGTCTCTTTTCCAGGTTAAAGATCCCTAACCTTTTTAGCCTTTCTTCATAGGAGTATCCTTCCATCCCCTTTACCATTTTGGTGGCTCTTCTCTGTACCTTTTCTAAAATCGCTATATCCTTTTTAAGATACGGCAACCAGAAAATGGAAAAGGTTTACCATTTGGTGTGCACAAAAGGGTCTTAACCCTCCTGCAATACCTCTGAATTCTTTACTAGAGTATTTGCTGCATTTATCCCATACAGGCCTTAAAACGAATTCAGTAAGAGTCCATTTGAGTGCTTTTGCAGCATCCCTTAAGCCTCTCAATGGACAGCATATTTCCTCTCATCCTCTTATTGCAAGATTCATGAGAGGCCTTCTTTTAACTAAACCTCCCATTAGACCACCTCCAGTGGCATGAGACTTGAATTTGGTTCTTGGCCAGCTTATGAAGCCATCCTTTGAACCCTTAGCCACTACCTCCTTGAAATTTCTTTCCTGGAAGGTTACTTTTCTCATTGCAGTCACCTCAGCTCGCCGCATCAGTGAGCTGCAAGCCTTGGTGGCTAATCCTTCTTATACAAGGTTCCATCATGACAAGGTAGTCTTCAGGACTAATCCACACTTTATGCCTAAAGTGGTCTCACCTTTTCATCTGAACCAGGAGGTGTATTTACCTGTCTTTTTTCCAGGGCCTCATGCATCAAGTGCAGAGAGGAATCTCCATACCCTGGATTGTAAGAGAGCGCTCGCTTTTTACTTACAAAGGACACAGCAACATAGAAAGTCCTCTCAACTCTTTGTTGCTTTTGATCCCTCTCATTTGGGACTTCCAGTCTCTAAGAGAACTCTGTCCAATTGGCTTGCTCAGTGTATTTCTTTCGCCTACCAGAGTAAGAACCTTTCTCTGGAGGGCCATGTCACAGCGCACAATGTGAGGGCCATGGCAGCCTCTATGGCTCATCTGAACTCTGTGTCCATCGACCAAATCTGTCGAGCGGCCACCTGGGCCTCGGTTCATACCTTTACAGCCCATTACTGCTTGCACAAGGACTCCCGCTGGGATGCCTTGTTTTGTCAGGCATTTCTCAAACACCTGTTCCATACCTAATCAACTCCTACCCCCACCCCTGGTTGGATGCCCGAGATCCATGAGGGCAGGTAGAGCCCTTTTCAGGGACTCACAACCTTGGAGATCTCCCTGGCATCTCTAGCTGGGGAGTCCCCATATGTGAAGACTCATTCCTGCTTGTTCCTGGAGATAGCACAGTTACTTACCAGTTACTTACCTGTAACAGGTGATCTCTGGGAACAGCAGGAATAAGTCCCCCACCTCCCCTAGGAGTTGTATCTCTCTATCTAACTTTCCTTTCCTCTCTCTCTCTTTGTCTCAGCTTAAAACTCGAACTGGAGAGAGGCGGTTGGGAAAGGCGGGAAGGCAGCGCGCAGGCGCTGTGGGATGCTCCCAAAAGCTTTCTTTTTGGACGCTGGGGAGCGTTCCCGGGCAGGCTCCGTCGGTACCGACGATACCCATATGTGAAGACTTATTCCTGCTGTTCCCAGAGATCACCTGTTACAGGTAAGTAACTGTGCTATTTCCGCATATCACTCCTGAATCTATCTCCCTTCACCCTCATCCCATGTCCCCTCGTAGCAGAACTTGCTTTCATTTGAAAGAGGCTCGCTCCCTGAACATTTATGCCACGGAGGTATTTAAACATCTCAATCATATCACCTCTATCCCGCCTTTCCTCTAAGGTGTACATATTAAGATCCTTAAGTCTGTCCTCATATGCTTTATAATGAAGCCCACTAATCATTTTAGTAGCCACCCTCTGCACCGACTCCATCCTGTTCACATTCTTTTGAAGGTGCGGTCTCCAGAATTGAACACTATACTCCAAATGAGGTCGCACCAAAGACTTATACAGAGGCATTATCACCTCCTTTTTTCTGCTAGCCATTCCTCTCCGTATGCACCCAAGCATCCTTCTAGCTTTTGCCGTCGCCTTTTCTACCTGTTTAGCTACTTTAAGATCATCAGACACAACCACGCCTAGGTCTCGCTCTTCTTTAGTGGACAAAAGTACTTCACCTCCTATACTGTATTGCTCCCTTGGATTGCTGCAGCCCTAATGCATGACCTTACATTTTTTAACATTAAATCCCAGCTGCCAAATTCTAGACCATTCTTCAAGCTTAGCTAGATCCCTCCTCATGTTATCTACACCTTCCTGGGTGTCTACTCTATTGCAGATTTTGGTATCATCTGCAAAGAGGCAAACCTTACCAGACAGCCCTTCCGCTATATCACTAACAAAGATGTTAAAAAGAATCGGACCAAGGACAGATCCCTGGGGCACCCCACTGGTAACATCGTCTCCTCAGAGTGAGCACCATTTACTTGTACTCTTTGTTGCCTCCCACCCAACCAATTTCTAACCCAAGTAGTAACTTTAGGGTCCATCCCTAGGGTGCTCAGTTTGTTTATAAGTCGCCTGTGAGGAACAGTGTCAAAGGCTTTACTGAAATCTAAATACACCACATCTAGAGCTCTGCCTCGGTCCAACTCCCTGGTCACCCAGTCAAAGAAATCAATCAGATTTGTCTGACAAGACCTGCCTCTGGTGAATCCATGCTGCCTTGGATCCTGTAATCCGCTGAACTCCAGAAACCTCACTATTTTCTCTTTCAGCAGCGTTTCCAATAATTTACTCACCACCGAAGTTAAACTAACCAGCCTGTAGTTTTCAACCACATCCTTACTTCCACTTTTGTGTAAAGGCACCACATGAGCCTCTCTCCAGTCCTTTGGCACCACTCCCAATGAGGCATTGAAAAGGTCAGTCAGTGGAGTTGCTAGAACATCCCCAAGTTCCCTCAGTATTCTAGGGTGTATCCCATCCGGTCCCATCGCTTTGTCTACTTTACGTTGAGCTAGTTTCTCACGAACACAGTCTTCTGAAAATTGTTCAAGATGTCCCTCGCTTCTGTTCCTATTTGTGGGTGTTTTCTGAGGTCCTGCTCCTGGCTCTTCATCTGTGAACACAGAACAAAAATATTTGTTAAGCAATTCCGCTTTATCCTTATCAGCTTCTACATATTCCCCCCCTGCACCCTTGAGTCTGACAATACCACTTTTGCCCTTCCTCTTCTCACTAATATATCTGAAAAATGTCTTATCCCCCCATTTTATTGCATTGGCTATTTCCTCCTCCTTTTGAATCTTTGCCTTCTTGACTACTTTGCTAACTTCTCTAAGTTTTTCCAAATACAGATACCTGTCTTCCTCTCTCTGTGACCTCTTGTATTTCATGAAGGCCTCCCTCTTTTTCTTCACTTTTTCAGCTACTTCCTTCGAAAAGCATAGTGGTCTCCTTTTCCTTTTACCTTTATTTACCATTTTAACAAACAGGTTGGTTGCTCTTAAAATATCCCCTTTCAGTTTTGCCCACTGTTTTTCTACATCCCCCCGCTGTTCCCATCCCTCTAACGACTCCCTGAGGTATTGGCCCATCTTCGCAAAGTTAATCTTCCTAAAGTCTACGATCCTCACCTTGGAATGGATTCTAACAGCCCTAGTCCTAATACTGAACGTCACCATCTGGTGATCACTGGATGCAAAATGATCTCCCACTACAACATCAGAAACACTTTCACCATTGGTAAGCACCAAGTCCAGTATGGCCTCTTCACATGTGGGGTCTGTTACCAATTGCCTGACTAGTTCTCCCTGTAGAGAATCCAGGATCTCCTTACTTCTAGATGATACTGCAGCAGGAATGTGCCAATCAACATCTGGCATATTGAAATCTCCTATCAGTAGCACTTCCCCTTTCCTAGCAATGCTGCGTATGTCTTCAATTAACTCTCTGTCCACGTCTTCCTCTTGTGAGGGAGGTCTGTATATCACACCAATGCAAGTAGATTTTTCTTTCCCTCTTTCTAGTTTAACCCACAATGCCTCCTCTCTCCCTTTTAAGCTCTGTAATTCCAAACCTTTAATAGTAGTTTTTACATATAGTGCCACTCCTCCTCCCCTTCTTCCTACCCTGTCCTTTCTGAATAAAGTATAGCCAGGTATAGTTACATCCCAGTCATGGTTTTCTGTGAACCATGTTTCTGTAACTGCCTGTTTCACATGTACACCGCTGATGATCGCTGGAAGTAGCAGTATCCAAATTTATGCCAAATAAATAAATAAATAAATCCAAGTCAGCTACTCCCACCAAAGCTTCAACATCAGGGATCTTATTTCCCATGCTACAGGCATTTATACACACTGCTTTCCATATGTTACCCCTGTTACCCATTTCCATACAGGTATTTAATGTATCACCTACCTGGGGGCTTTCTTCACCTATCCCCAACGAATCTAGTTTAAAGCCCTCTTCAGTAGATTAGCCAGTCTACTACCGAAGATGCGTTGACCTTTCTTGGACAGATGGATGCCATCTCTGCTCTGCAACCCTTGGAACAGCATCCCATGGTCTAGGAAACCAAAACGCTCTCGATGACACTATCCACTCAGCCATGCATTCATCTCCAGGATGCGAGCCTCTCTGCCTTGGCCTTTACCCTCAACATGGAGGATTGAAGAGAACACCACCTGTGCATCTAACTGCTTCACCCTCTGTCCCAGAGCCATGAAGTCACTTTTGATACGTTCCGAGGTATACCTGGCAGTATCATTTGTTCCAACATGCATTAGCAACATTGGGTCAGTGGGCTTGATGAGTTTCGGCAAACTCTCCATAACATCTTGGATTTTGGCACCAGGCAGACAGCATACCTCTCTGGACATCAACTCTGGTCAGCAGATGGATGCCTCAGTACCCCTCAGAAGAGAGTCTCCAACCACCACTACCCTTCGTTTCCTTCTGGTCACTGATTCTGCAACTTTGGGGTACTTGAACTCTGGTTCTTCCCTTTCCAGGGATGCTTTCACCTCCTCCACTTCCAGGGCTGCATAATGGTTCTTCAATTCAAGGGCTGGAGAAGTTGGATTGGTGATTTTGCAGGCCCTGGTGACTTGTGTCCAACCATCGACATTCTATTGGCACCCATCTTCTCCTGTGCTAGAGAGCTTGGTTGCTGCAAGAAGCATCTCATCAATGCACTTCTCTCTGTCTTGAATGCTCCTCAGCCTCGCCACCTCCTCTCTGAGTTCCTCCACTTGTTTCCTCAGAGCTTCAGCATGCAGGCACCCTGCACATGGAACTGGTCCTTCAACTGGCATTAGGACCTCTGTCTGGACCAAGGCAGAAGCTGTAATGGGGGCAACAGCTTTAGCAATATGATTTTTCCCAGCCATTGTTCTGTTCGTGGAGCTTAGGTATCTGTTAAAGCAAAAGAGAGAGATCTACCAAATACCAGCCGGTTTCGCAGCTGTCCTTTCAGAGAAAAAGCAGTTAAATCTCTTTAATTATATTCAAAATGTGCTGGTCCAATTCTCTGTGATTTGTTAAAGGGGGAGGAGCCCTATAAAGCAAGACTGCTCACTAGGGGTGGGTGGGTGGGAGTCGGGGTGGGTAGGGAGGTAACTAACACCTGATTAGGTGTTAGCAGTTTCCAAACCTGAGGAGGTTACTAGAGTTCAGCAACCTACTGTGCTCAAGGAAAGTTCCCCTAAAGCACCAAAACGAAAGTAACCTTGCTTTAAAAAATATACAAAAAACCCTTTTAAGAGTTCCCAGTCAAAGAGCTAGCAATGTAATATAATAAAAACAAACCCTCAAATCCTTACTGTTTGTTGATCTGTAGAGCCCTGGTTAGGAAAGTCTCAACAGGGCAGGGCACTAGAGCCATTTATGCAGGCCTCAGCTGCACTCAGGAAATCAGGCCCACTAGCTCCTGATTAGGTGTTAGCAGTTTCTAAACCTGAGGAGGTTACCAGAGTTCAGCAACCTACTATGCTCAAGGAAAGTTCCCCTAAAGCACCAAAAAGAAAGTAACCTTGCTTTAAAAATATATATATAAAAACCCCTTTTAAGAGCTCCCAGATTGGTGATGACTATGTCCCCTGGTGTAGGGGGATCATTTCCTTAAGGAGAGCTTCCAGAGTCCAGATTGTCCTCCCCGGAATTATTTTCTTTTTCACAACAGGCCTGGTCACTCTGGCATGAAAATTCAGACCCTGCGACATCTGGGTTCCCACGAGTGCAGTCTCATGAGGGGCAGGCTCAGAGTGGAAGCCCTGTTTGATTGCCTATGGTGAAGGGCACCCACTGGAGAAGGGAATCAGGTGGGATCTGTCTGAGATTTAGATTGTGATTTTGATTCAGATATCTCGATGCTGGGCTCTGATATGGACGAAGAAATACTTTCGCCTTCGGAAGATTGTGAAGAAGCCGACATTATCCACCTTTTCCAGAAGGAAGAACTGGTGGCATTGATTGCTAGGGTCTCATACACCTTGAGCTTGGTGGATGCTCCAGGTATGGAGCAGAAGCCAAAGGTGCATCTATTCCTACAAAGGGTGCGGAAATCAACTATTGTCTTCCCGTTCCCATAGGTGATCGTGGACATAGTCCGATCAGAGTGGGATTCCCGTGACTCCCCGTCTAAGGGTTTAAGTGCATATAAGAAGATGTTTGCTCTCCTGGAGAAGGAGTCTGTTGTGTGGTTTGATATTACCAAAGTGGATGCGCAGGTTACGGCGGTTACCAGACAGGCGGATTGGCCTTAAAGGATACTCTATTTTTATTGAGGTATCAATATACATCAACATCATACCATAGAAAGGATACATCCCACAAAGCAAGAAAAATCAAAACAATACATAATATAACATAGCACTAGTCCACATCATGATAGACTAAGGATTATATTTATACTAATAATATAGAACAATCAAAATTGGGGGTCCAATGAGGGTAAAAAAAGACCTCCCATCCAAAAAAGAAACAGCAGGCAATTAAATTAGAGATACCACATCCTACAGCTTTTCTAACTGTACTGAATCAAAAAAAATACATCATTCCCTGATATGTAATGACACATTTACAGGGATAACATAAGAAAAAAGTTGCTCCTATGTTTATAACTTTAAGTTTAAGTGCAAGAAAGCCCATCCGACACATCTGCTTATTCCTGGAAACATCAGGAAATATTTTTAGCCATTGCCCACAAAAGATTTTATCCTTGTTCTTAAAAAACGGCTTCAATATCCACAATTTATCCATCACAGATGGAAAGGAGACTAAAAAAATAGCACTCTTCTCAATCGTATCAGTAGAGTCCTCAAGGAAGTTGGTCAAATCTTGGTGGACATCAGGTGAAATTATATCTTCCCCCTCCCCTCCCTTAATTCGCCAGTCGCTTGCCTGAAGGTAAATAGAAACATTTCTGAACAACAATCATATCAATAAAGAGAAAAACTTCCTTAAAATACTTATCTAGCAGGATTTCAGCTGATAATGATGGTTTAGGAAAATTAAGAATCCAAAGATTAACCCTGGTATAGTTTTCCATAGCCTCTAACTTATAATAAATTGATAGCGAGTCACTGATGACGCAATACTTGTTTGCTACAATTTCTGCATCTGACCACCCAGTTTTGAAACATTTTTAGCTACCTCCAGCAGCTCACTATCAAGCTCTGGGAACTTTTGAACAGACTCCTGAGTAAAGGTACAAAGAGACTTAATAATAGTAGTAACCTTAGAATCAATATTATCCAGGGCTAGCCAAACATCCTTCAAGGTAATTTCCTCAGCCAGCATTTTTAATTCCCTTAAACCTTCTTCAACAACCACCAGCCTTGGTAAAGGACCGGAGGTGGAAGCCAGAAATATATCAGTAATAGGAGCAGAAATAATAGTCAAGGACATTTGTGCCATTGGGAATGAAGGTGGAGATCTCTCATTGGAACTGAGTGAAGCCCCTCATAAGACATCTGCTGTTCTGGGAGAGTAAGAAAATGTCTATCACGAAGGCCAAACACCTTACCCTCAGAAGTTAACAAAGCGACAGTCCCAGGCACACACCCAGGAAGCATAAAGGGAAACAACAGCAGACCCGACTCCCTTCTTGCTTATGGCTTGGAGTGGAGGAGTGGCCTAGTGGTTGGGGCAAGGTACTTCAGGCCGGAAGGTTGGGGGTTCAAATCCCACTAGAGGACAGCAACCTTGGGCCGGAAGGACTGGGGTTTCTAGTCCCACAGGTGCTCCTTGTGGTCTTGGGCAAGCCACTTAACCCTCCATAGCCCATGTTCCCTGTAAAATAGTTATCTCCAAGTTATAATGCCCTGTTCAATGTAATTTCAGTTTGTTCAATGTAAACCGCACTGATGCAGAATAGCGCAGTATATAAGAGAATGAAATAAATAAATAAAATAAATACCTGATCTTTCAAAATACATCTGTTCTGACCGAAGCAGCCTTCACTGTGCCAATACTGCACTGAAAGGGTGCCATGAGCCCCTTTGGGCACAGCCCTGAGGGCCTCAGGCGTCATGTCCATCAGCGGCATAGCTCCAGCCGGTACCTGCTCTCAATTCCTCAATCTCTAGCCCCAAGGGCCTCAGGGCCTGCTGTTAAAGGGCTGCAGGACCCACTCTCTGCTGTTCCAGGCCAGTAAGGTGGCCAAGTTGCTGCCTGCAGTCTCGCCGCAGTCCTGCTGATGGCATCATATCCACCAGCGACACGGTTCCAGCCACTACCTGCTCTCAATTCCTCTGTCTCTAGCCCCAAGGGCATCAGGGCCTGGTTTTAAAGGGCTGCAGGACCCACTGTCTGCTGTTCCAGGCCAATAAGATGGCCAAGCTGCTGCCTGCAGTCTTGCCGCGGTCCCCGCCAATGGCATCACATCCACCAACAGCACAGCTCCAGTTGCTACCCACTCTCAGTTCCTCCATCTCTCACCTTAAAGGATACTCTGAACTGAAAGGTAGATTTGTTGTTGAAGATCCAGTTCTCTGACTCAGCTGCTATTCTTTAGTTGATGGTATGTGCAGGCCTGACATCTTGAGCCCTGCTCCAGTGGATTTAGTCTCTTCTGCTGGATACTATTACTCCTCTTTTGGAGTCAGCTACAGTTTTCCTTTCTGATGCCATGTACAACCTGGTGACATGGCATTGGACACATTTTCCGAAGCCCAGTTGACCCAACTGGTCTTTACTACTACTACTACTACTACTACTACTACTGAGCATTTGTATAGTGCTACGAGTCATACGCAGCCCTGCACAGACATGTAAGAGACAGTCCGAGCTCATCAGAGCTTACAAGGGAAGCTTCTTTTGGGGACCAATTAGGAGAAGCTGGTGAAGGTCCTGGGCAAGACAAAATCTTAACACCTTCCATAAGACAGGTTCAAGGGGGCCTTGTGAAGTGGGCAGGAGCCCCTTTTCCATCAGTCTCCACCCACTCTTCACTGGCATGCTGATCAAACTCCCGGGGGTCTCAGGACTCCTGTTGCTATTGGCCTGGAAAGCCTTTCTTCACCTCTGCTTCCAGACTTCGGGCTCGTTCTCAGTCCTTTCATGGATATGTGGGGGCAGGTTTTGCCTCTTCTTTCAGGAATGAGCCCAGATCATCAAGGATCTCTGGGTGCTAGACACCATTCAGTATGGTTATGTCTTGGAATGCAAAGAGCCAATCCCAGATGCTTTCATCATCTCCCCTTGTGGGTCTGTGAACAAAAAAGGGCCACTATGCAGATCACTTTGGACAAGTTACTACTCCTGAACGCAGTGGAGCCCGTTCCCTGGATGATTGGGACAAGGGCAGGTATTCCATCTATTTTGTTGTGCCAAAAAAGGATGGATCATTCCAGCCCATTCTGGACCTCAAGGTTGTCAATGAGCACTTGCATGTTCTGTGCTTCCGGATGGAAACTTTGTGATCCATGATTCAAGCAGTGCGCCAAGGGGAGTTCCTGACACCTTTGGATTTGGCTGAGATTTATTTTCATATCCCGATCTGCATTTTGCCGTGTTTGGCTCTCACTTTCAGTTCAACTTTCTTCCATTCGGACTCTCCACTGCCCCAAGGATGTTCTGCAAGGTCATGGTGGTAGTGGCTGCAGCGCTACGGTGCCAAGGGATTTGTGTGCACCCATATCTGGAAGACTAGCTTATCTGAGCCTGTTCTCTTTCATAAGCGTCTCGGATAGTGACCTGAGTGGTGTCCTTTTTGCCTCGGCTGGGTGATCTATCAGGGAAAGAGCCTGTTGATATCTTCCCAGTCCCTGGAGTTCCAGGGAGCATGTGTTGATACTCAAGTGGGCAGAGTCTTCCTGCTAGAGGAGAAAGTCAAAAGGTTGTTGGATTGCCTGGCGCTGTTCTGTTCACAACAGGCTCCTAGAGCCCGGGACTATCTTTAGCTCCTCGGATTGATAGCGACGACAATCAAGATGGTGCCTTGGGCATGTGCTCATATGCGTCTGTTCCAACGGTCCTTGCTGACTGTGTGCTCCCCGAGTTTTCAGAGTTCTCCCATTCCCGATGATGATGAAGGCCAGCCTGCGGTGGTGGCAAAAGGTCAGTCATCTGAGGAAGGGCATGCCGCTGGATGACTGCTAATGGATCCTTCTGTAACAGATGCCAGTCTCTTGGGCTGGGAAGCCCATTGCCAAGACCAAATGGCCCAGGGCTGTTGGAACCACAGGGAGGCAGTGTGGTCCATCAGCCACCTTGAGGCAAGGGCCATCAGGTTGGCTATTCTGTGTTTCTGGCCCCTGATCGAGGGTCAGGCAGTTCGAGTGCTTTTAGATAACACCACGGCAGTGACTTTTATGTCAATCAGCAAAGCAGCACAAGGAGTGCTGGAGTAGCCCTGGAGATGGCTCTCCTGTTTTTCTGGGCAGAGAAGAACTTCCTAGCTTTGTCAGCTTAGGCACATTGCCAGGGTGGACAATGTGAAAGCAGACTTTCTGAGTCAGCACTCTCTGGATCCAGAAGAGTGGGAGTTGAGTCAGGAGGCATTTCAGTTGATTCTGCACTGCTGGGGTCACCCCAAGATGGATCTGATGGCGACTTGCTCCAATGCTGAATTGTGCCACTTCTTCAGTCATTAAATGGAGATGGACTCCAAGGGCATCAATGCCCTGGCTCAGTCTTGGCCAAGTCAATTCCTGCTATATATGTTTTCTCTGTGGCCCCTGGTGGGGCATGTGATTCAGCGTATAGGACGCCACCAGGGAAGGATTATTCTGGTAGCATCAGATTGGCCGTGGAGAGCGTGGTTCGGAAATCTGATGCTGCTCTTGCAAGCACCACAGCCTCCGTCTTGGGGCCTATTGCATCAGTGACCAATCATCCTGAAGGACCCGACTCCCTTCTTGCTTATGGCTTGGTTCTTGAAAGGAGTCAGCTAGCAAATAAGGGCTGCTCTCTGGCAATGGTTTCCACTCTGCTCAGAGCCCGGAGGAGGTCTATCAACTTGGCATATGTGAGAGTCTGGTGTCTCTTTGAGCAATGGTGTGACACACAGCAGCTGGCTCTTGAGGTGGCCAAGGTGCCATCTCTGTTGGCCTTTCTGCATGACAGTCTGGAGAAGGGCCTTTCTCTTAGCTCCCTGAAGGTTCAGATGGCAGCCTTGACCTGTGTCAGAAGTCCAGTGGCTGGTAAGTCTCTAGTCTTACACCAGATGTTCCGCGCTTTCTTTAGGGGGTTCGGTGTCTATGTCCCCTCCTCTGTTCTGTGGTCCCTTCCTGGGATCTGTATCTGGTACTCAGGGAGCTGATTTCAGAGTCCTTTGAGCTGTTAAAGCGTGCTACTCTGAAGGATTTGACACTCAAGATGGTCTTCTTGGTTGCGATTTGCCGAGATCTTTATCTACTTTTTTCTGAAGAGGCTGTTTCCATTTGGCCTGCGCCTTCCTTCTTGCCTAAAGTGATTTCGTCCTTTCATTTGAACCAGGTGGCTTGCTTGCCCTCCTTCTCTAGGGAACAGTGTCGGAGGAAGGATAAAGATCTTCACCTAGTGGATATCCAGAGGGTGCTTCTCCGGTATTTGGAGGTTATAAATTCTTTTTGTAAGTCAGACCTTTTGTGCTGTTTGTTGGCCCATGCAGAGGTGATGCAACAGCTACGTCTACTTTAAACAGACTTTCTAGGATTACAGCCAACTCTGCTAGGAAAAAAACAACTGCAAAGAAAACTTTCTATGCTAAGAAAAAGTTTTACCCTTCTTATACCCCTGCTTCTCAGTACCAACCTCATGGTCCTTAAAAGAGACAGCAGCCTTCCAAACAGCAGAAGAAGCCTCAGACTCCTAAGGCTCATTCAGTGTGGCAGGCTCAATCTGCGCCTGTTTTTTTACTTTTTCCTAGAGAACATAGCCACCCTGCCTCTGGAGGTTCCCCACTCCCTCCACATAACAAGCAGACTCTGTCATTATGCCCACAGGTGGCATCTCATCACCTCTGAACAGTGTACTCTAACCATAGTGAAGGAGGGGTACAGACTTCACACCCTGCCCCCCTCCACCCTGGTAGGGGAATATCATACTCAGCCCCCTCTCACTGCACTCCTACTGACTTCTCTTCTATCACAGGGTGCCATAGAGGAAGTTCCATTACCTCAGCAGGAGCTTCTACTCTCCATACTTTCTCATACCAAAGAAGAGCGGAGGGTGGAGGGTACAGGCCCATTCTGGACCTCAGAAACCTGAAGAGGTTTCTTGTCCACAAGAAGTTCAAGATGATCTCCATAGGGACTCCTACCCTACCTCCAGAGTCAATGAAAGCTAATGGGTAACCTATTTAAGACTAATAAGAGAAAATATGTTTTCACTCAACGTGTAATCAAACTCTGGAATTTGTTACCAGAGGATGTAGTAAAAGCTGTTAGTGTAGCTGGGTTTAAAAAAGGTTTGGACAAGTTCCTGGAGGAAAGGTCCATAAACCATTATTAAAAGGGACCCAGGATATCACTGCTTGACCCAATACAAGCATTGTAGAATCTGTGTCTTTTGGGGAAACTGCTAGGTACTTATGACCTGGATTGGCCACTGTTGGAAACAGGATACTGGCTTGATGGACCTTGGTCTGATCCAGTACGGCATATCTTATGTTCTTATGTTCTCTAGATCTAAAAGAAGCATACATGCATATCCTCATTCATCCAGAACACAGGAAATGTCTACACTTCATATTTCAAGGAAGACACTATCAATACAGAGTCCTTCCTTTCGGTCTCGCCTATGCCCCAAGAGTCTTCACAAAGTGCATGGCGGTCTGTAAACGGGGGCGCTGGGCGTGAATGTCCACAGTCTTGGCAAAGGCAAAATACTATTATGACTTGCAAAGGATTGTGGGGGATGTGGGAATCAGCCGTTCACAAAATAATGAGTTGTGTTGCTCGAGTGTAAGCAAAGAAAAATATATTTTATTCATGGGGTTAATTCTCCCACACAGATTTACTTGGTAACACAAAAGGACACTTGCTTCAGTATTGTACTTAGGAAAAACAAATCATGATATAAGCAATCAAACAATAAAGACCTTGATGGGAAACAGAAAAGGTCTTTTTGAAGGCTCCTGCTAATATCTTTTAGCAGTGCTCCAAAAGCAAAAACAAAACCCAAAAGTAACCACCCAAATCACTACTGTCTAAAACCACACAAACACATGATCAGCCCACAAATTGTATATATTGTATATTTTATGGTTGTACATAGTTACCCTGTTAGCCAAGTTGATTATCCTGTTCATATGTAAACACAAAGTACTATTGGAAATGTGTATGTTCACTGTTTATTGTAAACCGCGCTGATGCTGAATAGCGCGGTATAAAAGAGACTTTAAATAAATAAATAAATAAATAACCAAAAACTGTTCTTTTTCAAGGATAACTTCCTTCTATTTTCACACACCAACAGAAGTTTCCTTTCAGAGCTCACGTGCAATTGTGCATGGCTCAATTGCCAATAATTAGCCAGTTGCAAACCCCTTTGCTGGTTCACTTTCTCTACGTGGCTCAAATCCTACCCTAAAGCTTTCTTGCAGACTTTTCTGGGTAGATAAAAGAACAAGTTATAGTTCCTTTTGATGGTTGTTGTATTTGTGAAAGTATTTTACCACAGCAGCCTAGTCAGAGAGCAATCCATGTATTCATTCTGATCATTTAAAATATCTCCTTCCTCTTCAAATATCATAGAATCAATATCATGGTCTGGCTCAGGGGAATTCCTTAATGGATCACTCTCAGGACAATATTTGTTTCCCTGCTGTCTTCCAAGTGAAGAGCTAGGGCATAGATCAGTGTTCATACCTGAGCTTCCTTTGCTGTTAGGTTTCCTCTCCAGATATCCTGGCCAGTAAGTAGTCCAGCTTTTATGTTAAGCCTTCCAATCAAGATCCCTGGACACTGGGTCTCTCTTCACATACCTTCTTGCACTGGTCTTAGGGCCCCTTCTGTCTGGGAATTCCTGGCTCTGTAACCCCACTCCTCTGGCTTCCTCCAGTCCAATGGAGTATGCTTGCCTCTGGAATGACTCCCAACACACGTACTGCTGTGGACCCCTTCTTTAGACCTCCAAGATGTCTTTCTCTTCTTCCTTCCACGTTGATGCTGCTGCCTCTTGATCTGGAACTCCGAGTTCCTCAACTGATTCTGTGTAGAATATGTTTTACTTTTAACTTGTTTAGAGGGATACTCCACCCTAGCACAGCACAGCTGTGCTGAATCAAGCCCTGCCCTTGGAGATGAGTGATTGGGGATTACCTCATAGCTCTCCTGATTGAACACATGTTTCCCCACTTCAGCTCTTCTAGAGGCTGTTTCAAACCTGGTGCATTCTGGGACTGGTAGTCTTTTATGAAAACATTCTGTTTTAGTATTTCTACCAGCAAAGACAGGTTGCTTGTTCAGAGTCAATTCACCTCTTTTATAGCTCCCTCCTGAACTATGATAAGCTTCCTTATCACAGGTCTTAGCCGCATATCTAAGATATCTCGGAATATTTGTCTTCCCCTACTTAGATGACTGGCTCATAAAGGTAGGCGCCTCCCAGGAGGTCCACCTGTCTCTCTCTTATACAATGCAGGTACTGCAATACTCGAGCTTTGTCATAAATCTTCCAAAATCCCATCTCGCTCCGACTCAAACACTAGAGTTCATAGGAGCTCTCCTAGACACACAACAGTCAAGGACATTCCTGCCCCAACCCCACTGTGCATGTCTCATGGAGCTGGTATCTCAGTCACAACTCTGAGAACATCTGACTGCCTGGGAAATGCTGGAACTTCTAGGTCATATGGCCTCAACAGTATATGTGGTACCATACGCCCATCTACATATGCGCACAGTCCAATGGGCACTTGCCTCCCAGTGGAAGCAAATCTCCAACCATCTCAGCGACAAGATCCAAGTCACTGCCCTTCTGGTCACATCCCTCCATTGGTGGTGTTCCCCAAAATATTTCCTCATCGAGTCACCTTTTCAGATGCCTTCACAACTATGTACCCTGACGGATGCCTCCAAACTGAGTTGAGGGGCACATTTGGGTGCTCTGTCTACTCAGGGCCTTTGGACAGAGCAGGAGTCCCAGCTCCAGATAAATCTACTGGAACTTCATGCTATCTCCAATGCCCTCATGGTTTTCAGGATCATCTACAATCTCACACAGTCCTGGTCCAGACAGACAACCAGGTGGCCATGTTCTATGTAAACAAACAGGGGGGAATGGGCTCTTGGCTCCTGTGCAAGGAAGCCCTTCATCTCTGTGCCATTGCTCATCAGATGCACCTCCAAGCGGTGTATCTTCCAGGAGAACAAAATGTCTTGGCAGACAAATTGAGTCGAATCTTTCTTCCCCACGAATGGTGTCTCCATCCGGCAATAACCTCCTTCATCTTTCAGATCTGAGGATCTCCAGAAATAGATCTGTTTGCCACTCTGCAGAATGCCAAACTCCCCTGCTTCTGCACCCACACTCCTATGTCCAGCAACCAGCAGATGGATGCTTTCCACCTCCATTGGGGTGGGGGTCTTCTGTATGCCTTCCCTCCCATTCCCCTAATTCCCAAGATGCTTTTCAAGCTCCAGGCAGACAGAAGCTTCATGATCCTCGTAGCCCCATGCTGGCCACGTCAACCGTGGTTTCCTCTCCTGCTACATCTGTCTCAAACTCAACCACTGCATCTCGGGTCTGCACCTGATCTCCTCTCTCAGGAGGGAGGGATGCTACTTCATCCCAACCCACAGTCTCTGCATCTTACAGCTTGGCTGCTGAAAGGATAGCATTACAGGAACTTAACCTCACGCAGGAGGTAAAGGACATTCTCTTAGCTTCCAGGCAGTCATCTATCAGACGTTCATATGCTTTTGAGCAGGGCCAGCCCGTCCATTGAGCAAGAGTTTTTTTTGCACAGGGCCCCGCGTTTCAGGGGGCCCCGCGCAAAAAACATTCATTAGCCCAAATACATTAAAAAAAAAATACCGGCTGCTGCTGCTGCCACCGTGGCAGCGGCAGAATCAAACGTCAACGCCGCGGGGCCCCAACTGCCCGGCAGAACCTCCCTCGAACATCAGCTCCCGAATCCCTCCCAAAGCGTGGGCTTTCAGAGCCGCGAGAGCTTCTCTGACCTCTCGTGGCTCTGTTAATCCCATCAGCCCCGGCGGGATTAACAGAGCCACGAGAAGAAAGGAAACTCTCGCGGCTCTGAAAGCCCGCACTTTGGGAGGGACTTGGGAGCTGATGCTCGAGGGAGGTTCTGCTGGGCAGTCGGGGCCCCGCGGCGTTGACGTTTGATTCTGCCGCTGCCACGGCGGCAGCAGCAGCAGCAGCCAATATTTTTTTTAATCTATCTGGGCGGGCGGGGGGAGGGGGTTAGGACTGGTAATGGGCTATGGGGGGGTTAGGACTACTAATGAGCTATGGGGGGGACTAAGACTGGAAGTGGGCTGATGGGGGGAGGGGGTTAGGACTGGTAATGGGCTAAGGGGGGTAAGGACTACTCATGGGCTACAGGGGGGGACTAAGACTGGAAGTGGGCTTATGGGGGGAGGGGGTTAGGACTGGTAATGGGCTGATGGGGGGACTAAGACTGGAAGTGGGCTGATGGGGGGATGGGGTTAGGACTAGTAATGGGCTGTGGGGGGTTAGGACTACTAATGGGCTACGGGAGGAATAATACTGGAAGTGGGCTGGGGGAGGGGGTTAGGACTGGTAATGGGCTATGGGGGGTTAGGACTACTAATGGGCTACGGGGGGACTAAGACTGGAAGTGGGCTTATGGGGGGAGGGGGTTAGGACTGGTAATGGGCTATGGGGGTTAGGACTACTAATGAGCTATGGGGGGGACTAAGACTGGAAGTGAGCTGATGGGGGTAATGGGCTATGGGGGGGTTAGGACTACTAATGAGCTATGGGGGGGACTAAGACTGGAAGTGGGCTGATGGGGGGAGGGGGTTAGGACTGGTAATGGGCTATGGAGGGATTAGGACTACTAATGAGCTATGGGGGGGACTAAGACTGGAAGTGGACTGATGGGGGGAGGGGGTTAGGACTGGTAATGGGATATGGGGGGCTAAGACTGGAAATGGGCTGATGGGGGGTAGGACTGGTAATGGGCTATGGGGGGGCTAGGACGGGAAATGTGCTGATGGGAGGGTTAGGGCTGGTAATGGGCTATGGGCTTGCTAAGACTGGAAATGGGCTGATAAGGGGGTTAGGACTGGTAATGGGCTATGGGGGGCTAGGACTGGAAATGGGTTAATGGGCGGGTTAGGACTGGAATGGGCTGTGGGAAGGCTACGACTGGAAATGGGCTGATGGGGGTTAGGACTGGTAATGGGCTATGGGGTGCTTAGGACTGGTAATGGGCTGAGTGAGGGGGGCTAGGACAGGAAATGGGCTGATGGAGGGCTAGGATAGGACTGGAAATGGGCTGTTGGGGGGCTTGGATTGACATGGACTCAGGAGGGGTTAGAACTGGAAGTAGGCTCATGGGGGGCTTGGATTGGAAATGGGCTGAATGGAGGGGAGCTAGGATTTGACATGGGCTGATGGTGGGGCTAGGAAAGGAGTAGAAATGGGCTGATGGGGGGCTGGGTTTGGAAATGAGCTGATGGAGGGACTCGGATGGGGGAGCTAGGACTGGAAATGGGCTGATGGTGGGGCTAGGATAGGACTAGAAATGGGCTTTTGGAGGGCTAGGACTGGAAATGGGCTGATGCGTGGACTAGAAGGGAGCGGATGCTGGGTGGGGCTGGAACTAGAAGGGAGCTGATGTTGGGGGAGGATTAGAATGGGATAGAGCTGGGAGAGTGAAAAAATATTTTCTGTGGGAGGGAAGACAAATCTACAATTGGCCGGATATTGGGAGAGTAAGTGGGGATTGAGGATGGAGGGGTAAAATTTGAGTGGATGAAATAGGAATGAGGAAAGAGCAAAAGGAGAAAGATTAGTATGTTAAAGCAGATGTAGAGAGAGAATGGAAAAAAACTAGAAGCGTGAAGAAAAGACAAATGGACAACAGACGATGGAGAGTTAGCAGAAGACACGAAGAAACCAGAAGAAAGTGGCTGGAGCAATTGCAACTGAAAAAAAATGCACAAAAGGTAGAAAAATATCTCTTTATTGAATTTATTAACTGAAATATGCCAGCTCTGAGAAATGTGCATCATGAACATCTGCGCTTTGTTTAGTAGAAGAGCAAATTAATTTATAGTTTTATTTCTACAGTGTTGTTGGGCTTTTGGGGTTCCCAGTTTAATTATTGTCTTCCTGTTTCTAAATTGTGATTCCTTGTTTGGTGATGGTCTATGTTCTGCATGTGTAACTGAGCTGAGGTATTCTGTTTATGTAATTCCTATTTGACGTTGCCACTTGTTCTCTTTCCCCAGTAGGTCATGTATTGTTATTCTCTGAAATGTATTGGTATAATATTTTCAGTGTAGCCTTTTGATAGGTAGGGTCTTGTACTTTGTGAGTCCTGGTAGTGCTGTTATGATACGGCGGGTTTGCTATGGGTTCTAAATGGGCAGTGTTTGTAGTAGTTCCTAATGTGCCTGGCAGTTGGAACTGGATTATAGTAATGTAGAAATATTTTAGTCTTTCTTTATCCATACACTCATTAAGAGGCATGTTTACTAAAAGTTAGTTGAAGGTAACATTATGCAAATATTTATGCAAATGAGTTACCTTATGCAAATGAGGCCCGCACCGAATCTCCGCACACGGCCCCGCACCCCCCTTGGGCCGCCCCTGCTTTTAAGTGGCATAGATTCTCTACCTGGTGCTCCCAGGAGGATATCAATCCCTTCTCGGCTCCAGTGGAAGCACTCCTCCAGTATCTCCTCCATCTGTCTTCTGCAGGTCTCAAGGCCAGCTCAGTCAGAGTTCACCTCAGCATTATAACAGCCACTCATCTATTGGATAGTGTCACCAGCTCTCCTTAAACCCCCGTGTATAAGTGGGTAGAGGTTAAGTGAGTGGTTCTTCCCCACTGAAGCAGCTACTTTACAAATCCTGAAGCTGGGCTTTTTGGGAAATTTTATTTATTTATTTATTTACATTCTCTTATATACCGCGCTATTCTGCATCAGTGTGGTTTACATTGAACAAACTGAAATTACATTGAACAGGGCATTATAACTTGGAGATAACTATTTTACAGGGAACATGGGCTATGGAGGGTTAAGTGGCTTGCCCAAGACCACAAGGAGCACCTGTGGGACTAGAAACCCCAGTCCTTCCGGCCCAAGGTTGCTGTCCTCTAGTGGAATTTGAACCCCTGACCTTCCGGCCTGAAGTACCTTGTCCCAACCACTAGGCCACTCCTCCACTCCATGTAGTCCCTTCACCGAATCAATGAGAAGCAGTTGTGGAAAAGTGGTTTAAGCAACCAAAGGATTTTATTTCCCCTCCCGGGGTGGATTTCACCATGAACAAAGTAACACAAACCAGGTATTTACTGGCATAAGGACAAATCAAAGGTTCTTTAACAGAAAAGGCTTACTTCAGCAATAAATAGGTTGATATCTAGCATTCCAACGTAACAATGCTGTTTCTTCACAGCTCTCTGCTTCCCAATGCTAGTAGTGCTGTACTTTCCCTTTCAAAACATGCCTTCAGCGTAATGAGATTATTTCATTAGCAAGCGATATCGTACAGTCCATGATATCTTCATCAATATTCACACACTCAGGTTCAAAGTCCATTAACTCTTCCTGGCTAGAAGGAAATGTTTGTAACGGCAGCCCTGGTGCCACGCCCTTTCTAACTGCTTCAGGTTTCACCTGATATTCCTGAGTTAGACACTGGCTTTCACAAACGTTATCAGCACAGGTATTATTTTCCCAGCTCCAACCCTCTGGGTAAATACAGTCACTGTAACTATTTTTATACCAGCCTTTTGGCTTACCTTTTAGCCTTGCTGGTGGAGGTTTTCTTTGTGGCTTTGGACTGGCTGTAAGTTCCCAGCCTAAGCCTTGCACAGAAGATTTCACTTGCCTTCCTGGCTTTCTTTCACTTCTGTGTTCCCCTGGATACTGCAGGTAATCCACTCTGCCCTTATTATATCCTTCCCTTGGGGTTTCTTTTCTTTTCCTGAACAAAGACTCTGTCTCACCCTTCTGCAGAGACTCTGGCTTTTTCCTGGCACTGCTGTCTTCACTATAGCTCTCATTAGCTTCGCTATCCAGCAGACATGCCTCACCTCTTTCTTCTTCTGCTTCTCCTTCCTCCTCTAACTCCATAAGCTCAACTGAACTCTCTTTATTAGGGTAAATTCTAGGGCAGTGCTCAACTCCACCCCCTAGCAGGTGTCCTGCATTAGCTCGTGACTCATTCCCTGAATGATAGCACGGGCGTTTCTCTTGCCTCTGTGCTTGGTTTCTTAGGTAACCACGAGCCATGTGCTTTTGTTTACAACTCAGCCCTACTCCTGTTCCTAGCTTTTTAGCTTCTCCTAACTGGCTGGAAGGACCCACTATGTCACAGATCCCCCCCCCTTAAAATATTACGGGCTGCCAAAGCCTGCGACGGACAGCACGTAATCCCTTGTGTAGGGTTCCTGTGGTGTTCCTTCATAGCTAATTGTACTGTGGCTACCCCTTCTTGCCAGGGTTTTAAAACATTAATGTGATATACCTGGCGCTGGGCCTTACTATTCTCTACCCGGTATGAGACAGGACCTACCCTCTCCACTACCGTACAGGGCCCCTTCCATCTGGACTCAAATTTTGGTCCTACCTTGGCCACCATAATCATCACTTTATCGCCTATTGCTAATTGACGGGGTTTTGTTCCCCGGTCGTAGTACTTTTTCTGCCTCTTTTGGCTAGCCTATAAGTTTTCTAAAGAGGCTTGAGCCGTTCTCTTCAAATGACTCCTTAAGTCTTTGAGGAACTGGGGTACTTCTGTCTCCCCCCTATCTGGTTCCACCCATTGTTCTATGAGTATATCGAGAACTCCTCTGGGGGCTCTACCAAATAATAGCTCGTACGGGGATGCCCCTAGGGACGCCTGTACACGCTCCCTACACGCATACAATACAAAGGGTAACAATGTATCCCACTCGGATATCTGGCCATCTAGTCCCTTCCTAAGCATTTGTTTTATGGTCTGGTTTGTTCTTTCAACCATCCCATTGGACTGGGGGTGGTATGCTGCAGTCCGCACATGGTGTATGCCAAAAGCATCCCACACAGTGGCTAAATATTTTGACAAAAAGTTGCTCCCTTGGTCATTGAGCATCTCCTGAGAGAAGCCAACCTCACAGAACAATTTTATCAGTTCCAAAGCTATTGTTCTGGCGGAGGTATTTCTCATGGGTATGGCCCATGGGAAACGGGTAGCTTTGTCCACGATCACTAACACGTACTGAAAACCCCGGGGAGTCCTAACGAGTGGCCCTATGATGTCCATTGCCATTCGCCTAATGGGTGTGGATATGGCAGGTGTGGGTATCATAGGCACTGCTCTCGGTTTTGAGGCAGTAACCCGTTGGCAGGTGGGACATGCTTCACAATAGCGGGAAATTTCCTTGTAGACCCCTGGCCAGTAAAAACGGGCCAAGACCTGGTCCAATGTCCCCTGAATCCCCTTGTGGGCTCCTATTGGGTGGTCATGGGCTAGACGCATTACTATGGCCTTAAATGTGGTCGGTACCACCAACTGCTTTCTTACCTCACCGGTAAGTGGGTTATTACTCTCCCTGTACAGGATATCCCTTTCTAAAAGGAATCGGGGCAGAGTATCCCTTTCTTCTTGTGCAAACATAAAGGCTCTTTTCAAAGCAGGATCCGCTTTCTGTTCCCCTGGGAAGGACGGGAATTTCTTTACTAACTCCGAGGGTACCTATGGTAAGCCCTCCCCGGCTCCCACATCAGCCCTTCCTTGGGTCCTGTGTTGCCTTTCTTGTTTTTTCTTGGCCTTTCCTTTCCTCGCCTCCTTGGGCATGGTATCAAAAAGGTCAGTCTGTGTGGGCAATGGGTCTATTGCTTCCTCATCATATTCCCTTTCTAAGTCAGGGGAATCTTCCCTAACTCGGGATGGACCTGCCACTTCTTCAGCGGGGTCCTCCTCCCTATGAGGGGTTCTTACCTGGGAGTGGGTAGAGACATAGCCTGTCCTCTCTTCTATACCCTTTTCAATTCCCCGGCAAAATGGGGGCCAATCATTTCCCAAAATTACATCATATAATAGCTGTGGGATTATTGCCACCTTTACTTTCTTAGCTGATCCTAAACCTTCTATCATGAGGTTATATACGGGGTAATAGGAGGCTGACCCGTGCAAACACTGTACTTTCACCTGCCCCACTGCTAGACTCGGCGCTACTGGAGCTTGTATGGCTTCCCAGAGCCGTTGGGACACCATACTCTGGTTAGCGCCCGAGTCTAGTAGTGCTTGGACCTTTATGCCTTCCACCTGGACTGGTAGTAAAAAGCCTGCTTTGAAGTTTTCCCTATTACCAGATACTAAGGCAGTGCGTATAATACAGTCTTTTTGCAAGTGCCCAACATTTCCACACTTGAAACATTTTCCCTTAGTATAGGAAAAACCCCTATTTTCACAAGGTGCTTTACATTCAAAATTCTTACTTACTTTATCAGCCTGTGTCATGCCCAGAACGCCAGATTCTGAGGTCCTTGAGAATTCAGCCTCAAAATACCGTTCTGTCATGGCAGCTGCTTCACTTGTTGTCTTACAGTTCTGTAACATAAGAAACTTTTTAACCTCAGCAGGTACAGCTTCCATGTACTGTTCCAACATTATCTCATCTAACATAGACTCTACATATTGCTGCTCAGGTTTGAGCCATTTACAGGCTAATCCCTTTATTCTAAAATACAGGGCTTTAGGGGTTTCTTCAGGCTTTAACTTTGCCTCCCTAAACCTGCGCCTGTAGAACAGAGGGGTGAGCCCTAACCTGTCTCGTACAGCATTCTTTACTGCGTCATAATTCATTGCTAAGGTAGCTGGCATTGACTTGTATGCCAACAAAGCTTCACCAAATAAAGACATGGCAAATCTTATAGCCCACTGCTCCTTAGGCAGTTTGACGGCTTCTGCAATCCGTTCAAATGCATCCACATAATCATCTAAATTGTCAGTAGGAGATAACTGTCCCAGCAAAAGTGAACCGGTAACATTTAGTCCTACCCCTTGGGTAAATCCTGGAAAAACTTCCGCTGGCTCCTGCTGTTGCTTTGCTAAATGTTCTATGAGAGCATTAACTGGTCTCAGCTGTTCTTGTAAGGCAGTCATCGCTTGGTCATGCACCCTTCGCGACATCTCCAGCTGCTTATCCCATTGCAGGGACATCCACCTTAGTATTTCTTGCGGGTCCATTCTGGATCTCCTGATATCTGCAACACAACAGCAAAAAAAAAACCAAGTGTGGCCCAAAAAAAAAGAGAGAAAAAAAAAAAACTTCCCCTTCTTTTTTTTTTTTTTTTTCAACGCCGTGCACTATTCCTGTGCACCACCCTTTCTCCTTTGTATCCTTCTCCACCCGTGCCCAGCTACAATTACCTGGCACCAGTGCAGAGTCAGGCACTGAGAAAAGGGAACTCCCCAGTCTGACCTATCGTCAGCCGAGCTCCGGATCTTTTCCTCCTGGCTGTCAGCTCTTGCTGCAGGAACCTCCGTCCTTGTGGTGTCCTCAAATCCAGGTAAAAATCCAAACTACTACGCCATTTGTCACCAGCGCTCCTTAAACCCCCGTGTATAAGTGGGGAGAGGTTAAGTGAGTGGTTCTTCCCCACTGAAGCAGCTACTTTACAAATCCTGAAGCTGGGCTTTTTGGGAAATGTAGTCCCTTCACCGAATCAATGAGGAGCAGTTGTGGAAAAGTGGTTTAAGCAACCAAAGGATTTTATTTCCCCTCCCGGGGTGGATTTCACCATGAACAAAGTAACACAAACCAGGTATTTACTGGCATAAGGACAAATCAAAGGTTCTTTAACAGAAAAGGCTTACTTCAGCAATAAACAGGTTGATATCTAGCATTTCAACGTAACAATGCTGTTTCTTCACAGCTCTCTGCTTCCCAATGCTAGTAGTGCTGTACTTTCCCTTTCAAAACATGCCTTCAGCGTAATGAGATTATTTCATTAGCAAGCGATATCGTACAGTCCATGATATCTTCATCAATATTCACACACTCAGGTTCAAAGTCCATTAACTCTTCCTGGCTAGAAGGAAATGTTTGTAACAGCAGCCCTGGTGCCACGCCCTTTCTAACTGCTTCAGGATTCACCTGATATTCCTGAGTTAGACACTGGCTTTCACAAACGTTATCAGCACAGGTATTATTTTCCCAGCTCCAACCCTCTGGGTAAATACAGTCACTGTAACTATTTTCATACCAGCCTTTTGGCTTACCTTTTAGCCTTGCTGGTGGAGGTTTTCTTTGTGGCTTTGGACTGGCTGTAAGTTCCCAGCCTAAGCCTTGCACAGAAGATTTCACTTGCCTTCCTGGCTTTCTTTCACTTCTGTGTTCCCCTGGATACTGCAGGTAATCCACTCTGCCCTTATTATATCCTTCCCTTGGGGTTTCTTTTCTTTTCCTGAAGAAAGACTCTGTCTCACCCTTCTGCAGAGACTCTGGCTTTTTCCTGGCACTGCTGTCTTCACTATAGCTCTCATTAGCTTCGTTATCCAGCAGACATGCCTCACCTCTTTCTTCTTCTGCTTCTCCTTCCTCCTCTAACTCCAAAAGCTCAACTGAACTCTCTTTATTAGGGTAAATTCTTGGGCAGTGCTCAACTCCACCCCCTAGCAGGTGTCCTGCATTAGCTCGTGACTCATTCCCTGAATGATAGCACGGGTGTTTCTCTTGCCTCTGTGCTTGGTTTCTAAGGTAACCAGGAGCCATGTGCTTTTGTTTACAACTCAGCCCTACTCCTGTTCCTGGCTTTTTAGCTTCTCCTAACTGGCTGGAAGGACCCACTATGTCACAGATCCCCCCCCCTTAAAATATTACGGGCTGCCAAAGCCTGCGACGGACAGCACGTAATCCCTTGTGTAGGGTTCCTGTGGTGTTCCTTCATAGCTAATTGTACTGTGGCTTCCCTTTCTTGCCAGGGTTTTAAAACATTAATGTGATATACCTGGCGCCGGCCCTTACTATTCTCTACCCGGTATGAGACAGGACCTACCCTCTCCACTACCGTACAGGGCCCCTTCCATCTGGACTCGAATTTTGGTCCTACCTCGGCCACCATAATCATCACTTTATCGCCTATTGCTAATTGACGGGGTTTTGTTCCCCGGTCGTAGTACTTTTTCTGCCTCTTTTGGCTAGCCTGTAAGTTTTCTAAAGAGGCTTGAGCCGTTCTCTTCAAACGACTCCTTAAGTCTTTGAGGAACTGGGGTACTTCTGTCTCCCCCCTATCTGGTTCCACCCATTGTTCTCTGAGTATATCGAGAACTCCTCTGGGGGCTCTACCAAATAATAGCTCATACGGGGATGCCCCTAGGGACGCCTGTACACGCTCCCTACATGCATACAATACAAAGGGTAACAATGTATCCCACTCAGACATCTGCCCATCTAGTCCCCTCCTAAGCATTTGTTTAATGGTCTGGTTTGTTCTTTCAACCATCCCATTGGACTGGGGGTGGTATGCTGCAGTCCGCACATGGTGTATGCCAAAAGCATCCCACACAGTGGCTAAATATTTTGACAAAAAGTTGCTCCCTTGGTCAGTGAGCATCTCCTGAGGGAAGCCAACCTCACAGAACAATTTTATCAGTTCCAAAGCTATTCTGGCGGAGGTATTTCTCATGGATATGGCCCATGGGAAACGGGTAGCTTTGTCCACGATCACTAACACGTACTGAAAACCCTGGGGAGTCCTAACGAGTGGCCCTATGATGTCCATTGCCATTCGCCTAATGGGTGTTGTCACCACTCACCCTCCCAGAGGTAATTAGCATAGGTAGGGCAAGTGGGTAGTTGTGTTTCTTGGGTGGTAAAACTTAAAATGGAGGTGTAGAAAGGCCTCCTGGGTAATGTAGTCCACCAACCATGAAAATGAGTACACGTTGTGCACGAGTGGTTTAAGGAAATTAGGATTTATTTCCCCTCCCGGGGTTAGATGTTGAAGACCAAGAATAAGGACTATTTACAACGAAATTATACTTCCAGTGATAACAAAAATATTGCTTACTTTCAGCTGTTATACAAAACCAAAACAATAAACAGTTCCTTCCAAAATGTTTCTTTTGGCTGTTTCTTTCTCCTTAGTAAAAGCCAATATATTCAGCACAGAGACTGCACATTATCCGCCACCATATAAGAACAGTCCATCATATATTCTGACTCAGGAGGTTGATATGGGTCCCGGTGCATACAGTCAGTTTCTTCCTGGAAACCTTTTAGAACAGGTTCTTCTCTTTGCCAGGCAAACTGTTCTCTTTCACTCACAGGGTTTCCTTCCCCCAACCTGCTTGGTGAGTCTAAATGCTTGCTCTCAGGTGCAAACAGCTCTCTGTAGTTAAAGGGTAATACGTTTCCCTCTTCAGCTTTATAACATGGAATTCTTCCTTTGCTTTTAACACTACTTCCTCTCAGGATTCTCCCTTGGCTACCACACGGAAAACAAAACTCCTCTCCCCCTTCTGATATATATTTATAATCAGGGAAATTGACTTTACCTGGAGTCTGCCTTTTGTGAACCCAGCGTGGCTGTCTTTTCTGCTTTTCAGCATAAATGTCCTTGCTTCCTGAGCAATAGAAATCCTCTGTGCCTCCTATGTTTAAGCACTGCTCCCTGTGTCCTGGACCTGAATGTCCTACACAGCTCTTGTCCTTTGAAGAGTATCTCCAACTAGGATTGGGATTTCTTTTACCTTTTCCCACGCTTGCTGTGTCTCTCTCCGTGTCGGAGACTGAGCTTCCATCTGAGACTCTCCCCTTGTCTCTGCTCGTATCTTTGCCCGTGTCTGTGTCTGTCTCTCTCATATATTTTACTAGAGGGTTTTTATCTAGCTTCCTTCCCCCGTTGTATTGAGCCATACCTCCCCCCAGGTGTTCACAGTTCCCTGATGAGGTAGGAGCTAGCTCAGGGGATGGGCGTTCCCTAGCCCTCTGTGACGAGGTTTGTTTATGGTTTCCATGCCAACCCTCCATGCTTGACTCAGTACTGACATCTTTGGTTTCATTTTCCACAGAAACCTCTGTTTCCATCGGTTCTGAACCTTGCACTTCACGACATATCCCCCGCCTTAAAATATTACGTACTGCCGCACCTTCCGGACAGTACGTAATACCAGTGTGGGATCTGCTGTGCTGTTCCATGTACACCATACTGGCAGTGGCAACTCTGTCTTTCCAGGGCTTTAAAAGGTTCAGGTGATATACCTGCCTACGACCCTTTGCGTTCTCTATCCTGTAGGAAACGGGCCCTACTTTCTCTACGACCGTACATGGTCCCCTCCAATGGGCTTCAAATTTTGGGCCTGGATTTGCCACCTGGATAATTACCTTATCCCCCACATTTAACGTTCGGGGTTGTTTTCCCCTGTCGTAGTATTGCTTATGCTTCTGCTTACTTGCTTGCAGATTTTCCATTGCAGCCTTTGCCGTTCTCTCTAAACGCTGCCTTAGACCCTTTAAAAACCGAGGCATTTCAATTTCAGAAATGTCTGGTTCCACCCATTGCTCCTGTAATATATCTAATATCCCCCTAGGGGATCTCCCAAACATAAGCTCATAGGGTGAGGCCTTTAATGAAGATTGCACGCGTTCTCGGCATGCATAGAGAACGAATGGGAGCAAGGTATCCCATTCTGCTATCTCCCCTTTTTTCCAGCCCTCTCCTCAGCATCTGTTTAATGGTCTGATTAGTACGTTCTACAAGACCATTTGTCTGGGTGGTAAGCCGAAGTCCGTATGTGTTTTATCCCAAAAGCCTCCCATACGGTAGACAGATGCTTGGATAAAAAGTTGCTACCCTGGTCTGTAAGTACCTCTCTGGGGAACCCTACCATGCAGAATAGTTTGACCAGCTCCTGGGCTATAATCCTCGCAGAGGTGTTCCTTAGGGGAATAGCCCAGGGAAACCGGGTGGCATGGTCGACTATAACGAGAAGGTACTGAAAACCCCTGGGTGTGCGTGTCATAGGGCCTACCATATCTATGCCTATCCGGCTCATAGGTACGGCTATGGTGGGAGTAAGCACCAAGGGTACAGCTTTTGGCCTTAACGCTGATACCCTTTGACATGGAGCACACGATTCGCAATACTGCTTAGTCTCCTTGAACACCCCAGGCCAGTAAAAGCGACCTAATATTTGGTCTAGGGTGCCTTGGATGCCTTTATGGCTCCCTATAGGGTGGTCGTGCGCGAGCCGCAAGACCGTGGCTTTGAACGCCGTAGGCACTACCAGCTGTTTCCTTACTGCCTCAGAGTAAGGGTCTACGCTTTCCCTATACAGAACGCCATTGTCCATAAAGAACCTAGGTAATGTGGGCCTAATCTCCTGGGCCCATTCGAAGGCTCTCTTGAGCGCTGGGTCGGCCTGCTGCTCAGCAGGAAAGGAGGGAAATTTATTCACTAACTCGGCGGGTACCCAGGGTAGGCTTGCGCCCGCCTCCAACTCCGCTCGGCCGCGGGACCTAGACTGCCTCTCATGGCGCCTCTTTGCCTTGGCCTTTCTCCCTGGTGCAGTAGGTTCATACACTAGGTCCTCATGGGTAGGAAGAATATCTGTCTCTTCTTCCCCTAATACCTCCTCTTGGGGCACTAATCCTTCCCCAGGTTCTCCCCTGTCCCCAGTTGATGTTTCTCCCATCCCTGAGGTCCCGGCTTGTGATCTAGTGGAGACCAGGCCGGTTCGGGTGTTCAAACCTTCCACTAATCCCTCATAAAAGGGTACCCAATCCCTACCTAAAATAAGGTCTTGGGGTAATGCAGGAAGTATGGCTAATGACATAACTTGCTTAAACTTTAGTGCATTTACCAAGAGATTCTGGCAAGGGTAAAATGCAAACGTACCGTGTATGCATTTCACTCTGACTTGGCTTCCTGCTTGCCTCGGGGGTGTCGAACAGCGCCGCTCGATGGCCTCCCAGAGTGTGCGAGAAATCATACTCTGGTCGGCCCCCGAGTCAAGCAGGGCCAAGGTGTCCACCCCTTCCACCTGTGCGTGTAATAAAAATTTACTCTGAACTGGGTCATCCACCCCAGATATCAGAACAGTCCTCTTAGTGCATTCCCTTTTAAAATGCCCCATTTTCCCACACAGATAACATTTACCCTTGGGTGTAGACACATTCTCTCTGGGCACATAAACACTCTCATCATTCTTACTTCTAACATTCCCATTAGCCATTGTATATTTTTCATCATAGGGAACCTTTCCCTTTTTAACATTATATAAACCTGCAGCTTGCAATACGCTGCGCTCTGAGGGGTCAGCTATTTGGGCCTCCAAAAACCGGTCCGCCAAACTAGCTGCTTCCTCAGTGGTCTTGCAATTTTGCAAGGTGAGGTACATCTTCATTTCCTTAGGTACAGCCTGTACAAACTGTTCTAATATAACTGTATCTAATACACTTTCCATTGTCTTATTTTCTGGACTTAGCCATTTCCACGCCAGACTCTTAAGACGCTGTTGTAACGCCTTTGGCGTTTCCTGAGGCTTCAGGCGAGCCTCCCTGAAAAGCCTCCTATAATGTGAGGTTGTCAGCCCCAACCTGTCCTTTACCGCCCTTTTTATTTCAGCATAATCATCCGCAAGAGCGGCTGGCATCGCTTTGTAGGCTGACAGGGCTTCACCTGTTAGCGAAACTGCAAAGCGCGTAGCCCACTGACTATCAGGCCATTTTAACGCCTGTCCAATACGCTCAAATGCCTCTATAAAGTCATCAATATTGTCTGTTGGACTCAATTGTCCTAAAGAAAATGCATGACTTGCGTGCATTGGGGGTCCTGGCATAACCAAAGGATTGTCCGTCCGTGGTCCTTGGCGTTCCTGTAGAAGTGCTGCTACAGCGTCCAGCAACGGCTTCTGCTGCTCTCTCTGGAGCGCGGCATTCTCCTCCTGGATGCGCTTAGAAAGTTCCATTTGTAGGTCCCACTGCTTCCGCATCCACGCTATTACGTCCTGGGCCTCCATCTCTCGTCAGCACCTGCAATGAAAGACAGAAAAAAAAAACCCAAGTGCGGCTCCCTTTTTCAGGTTTTTTTTTTTTTTTTTTTTTTTTTTTTCTCAACCCCACAGCGCCCCTCTTTTCCTGGTATCCTCCCTCACTTATGCCCAGGTGCTATTACCTGAGGCTTCGTGTAGAGGTCTGCGTTCAGGAAAAGAAGCTGTGTCTTGTCTTTGTCTTTCCTGCAGCCTTCTGGTAGCCCACTTGCTTGTGCCGGAGTCCTGGTGCTGTAATCTTCCGTTGTCCTTCCTTCAAGGTCAAACATCCGAAAAACTACGCCAGATATGTCACCACTCACCCTCCCAGAGGTAATTAGCATAGGTAGGGCAAGTGGGTAGTTGTGTTTCTTGGGTGGTAAAACTTAAAATGGAGGTGTAGA
Organism: Ichthyophis bannanicus; assembly: GCA_033557465.1. Taxonomy (NCBI): domain Eukaryota; kingdom Metazoa; phylum Chordata; class Amphibia; order Gymnophiona; family Ichthyophiidae; genus Ichthyophis; species Ichthyophis bannanicus. The sequence continues at coordinate 343,449,324 of CM066032.1, forward strand.
AAGGCCTCCTGGGTAATGTAGTCCACCAACCATGAAAATGAGTACACGTTGTGCACGAGTGGTTTAAGGAAATTAGGATTTATTTCCCCTCCCGGGGTTAGATGTTGAAGACCAAGAATAAGGACTATTTACAACGAAATTATACTTCCAGTGATAACAAAAATATTGCTTACTTTCAGCTGTTATACAAAACCAAAACAATAAACAGTTCCTTCCAAAATGTTTCTTTTGGCTGTTTCTTTCTCCTTAGTAAAAGCCAATATATTCAGCACAGAGACTGCACATTATCCACCACCATATAAGAACAGTCCATCATATATTCTGACTCAGGAGGTTGATATGGGTCCCGGTGCATACAGTCAGTTTCTTCCTGGAAACCTTTTAGAACAGGTTCTTCTCTTTGCCAGGCAAACTGTTCTCTTTCACTCACAGGGTTTCCTTCCCCCAACCTGCTTGGTGAGTCTAAATGCTTGCTCTCAGGTGCAAACAGCTCTCTGTAGTTAAAGGGTAATACGTTTCCCTCTTCAGCTTTATAACATGGAATTCTTCCTTTGCTTTTAACACTACTTCCTCTCAGGATTCTCCCTTGGCTACCACACGGAAAACAAAACTCCTCTCCCCCTTCTGATATATATTTATAATCAGGGAAATTGACTTTACCTGGAGTCTGCCTTTTGTGAACCCAGCGTGGCTGTCTTTTCTGCTTTTCAGCATAAATGTCCTTGCTTCCTGAGCAATAGAAATCCTCTGTGCCTCCTATGTTTAAGCACTGCTCCCTGTGTCCTGGACCTGAATGTCCTACACAGCTCTTGTCCTTTGAAGAGTATCTCCAACTAGGATTGGGATTTCTTTTACCTTTTCCCACGCTTGCTGTGTCTCTCTCCGTGTCGGAGACTGAGCTTCCATCTGAGACTCTCCCCTTGTCTCTGCTCGTATCTTTGCCCGTGTCTGTGTCTGTCTCTCTCATATATTTTACTAGAGGGTTTTTATCTAGCTTCCTTCCCCCGTTGTATTGAGCCATACCTCCCCCCAGGTGTTCACAGTTCCCTGATGAGGTAGGAGCTAGCTCAGGGGATGGGCGTTCCCTAGCCCTCTGTGACGAGGTTTGTTTATGGTTTCCATGCCAACCCTCCATGCTTGACTCAGTACTGACATCTTTGGTTTCATTTTCCACAGAAACCTCTGTTTCCATCGGTTCTGAACCTTGCACTTCACGACAGTGTGGATATGGCAGGTGTGGGTATCATAGGCAGTGCTCTCGGTTTCGAGGCAGTAACCCGTTGGCAGGTGGGACACGCTTCACAATAGCGGGAAATTTCCTTGTAGACCCCTGGCCAGTAAAAACGGGCCAAGACCTGGTCCAATGTCCCATGAATCCCCTTGTGGGCTCCTATTGGGTGGTCATGGGCTAGACGCATTACTATGGCCTTAAATGTGGTCGGTACCACCAACTGCTTTTTTACCTCACCGGTAAGTGGGTTATTACTCTCCCTGTACAGGATATCCCTTTCTAAAAGGAATCGGGGCAGAGTATCCCTTTCTTCTTGCGCAAACATAAAGGCTCTTTTCAAAGCGGGATCCGCTTTCTGTTCCCCTGGGAAGGACAGGAATTTCTTTACTAACTCCGAGGGTACCCATGGTAAGCCCTCCCTGGCTCCCACATCAGCCCTTCCTTGGGTCCTGTGTTGCCTTTCTTGTTTTTTCTTGGCCTTTCCTTTCCTCACCTCCTTGGGCATGGTATCAAAAAGGTCAGTCTGTGTGGGCAATGGGTCTATTGCTTCCTCATCATATTCCCTTTATAAGTCAGGGGAATCTTCCCTAACTCGGGATGGACCTGTCACTTCTTCAGCGGGGTCCTCCTCCCTATGAGGGGTTCTTGCCTGGGAGCGGGTAGAGACATAGCCTGTCCTCTCTTCTATACCCTTTTCAATTCCCCGGCAAAATGGGGGCCAATCATTTCCCAAAATTACATCGTGTAATAGCTGTGGGATTATTGCCACCTTTACTTTCTTAGCTGATCCTAAACCTTCTATCATGAGGTCATATACGGGGTAATAGGAGGCTGACCCTTGCAAACACTGTACTTTCACCCGCCCCACTGCTTGACTCGGCGCTACTTGAGCTTGTATGGCTTCCCAGAGCCGTTGGGACACCATACTCTGGTTAGCGCCCGAGTCTAGTAGTGCTTGGGCCTTTATGCCTTCCACCTGGACTGGTAGTAAAAAGCCTGCTTTGAAGTTTTCCCTATTACCAGATACTAAGGCAGTGCGTATAATACAGTCTTTTTGCAAGTGCCCAACATTTCCACACTTGAAACATTTTCCCTTAGTATAGGAAAACCCCCTATTTTCACAAGGTGCTTTACATTCAAAATTCTTACTTACTTTATCAGCCTGTGTCATGCCCAGAACGCCGGATTCTGAGGTCCTTGAGAATTCAGCCTCAAAATACCGTTCTGTCATGGCAGCTGCTTCACTTGTTGTCTTACAGTTCTGTAACATAAGAAACTTTTTAACCTCAGCAGGTACAGCTTCCATGTACTGTTCCAACATTATCTCATATAACATAGACTCTACATTTTGCTGCTCAGGTTTGAGCCATTTACAGGCTAATCCCTTTATTCTAAAATACAGGGCTTATACCCAATTCCACCATGACAAGGTCGTCCTTAGGACGCACCCATGTTTTATACTAAAAGTGGTGTCCCCTTTTCACTCAAATCAGTCAGTTTACCTTCCTGTGTTTTTTCCTAGACTGCATTCGTCTAGAGCAGAGGCAACTCTCCATACTCTAGACTGCAGACGTACCCTAGTTTCTATCTTCAGAGGACTCAAGAACACCATAGAGCTTCACAGCTCTTCATTTCCTTGGACTTTAGTCACCTGGGATTACCAGTATCAAAATATGCCCTCTCTAAATAAATTTCATCTCATTTGCTTATGATCAAGCAGGTCTATTCCTTGAGGGTCATGTCACTGCTCATAATGTTTGGGCCAGGCTACCTCGATGGCGAATCTATGCTCTGTAGCCATTGATGAAATTTGTAAAGCAGCAACTTGGTCTTCAGTCCATACCTTTGCTGCTCATTACTGTTTGGACAAGGACTCCTGCTGGGATGCTATGTTTGGTCATAGGCTGTTCTTCAGCATCTCTTTCAGATGTAAGGGCAACTCCTACCCTCCATCTCATAACTTAGTGATGCCAGACATCCTTAGAGGACTCATGACCTCTTGAAGCTTACTTTGAGGCAAACCTCCACTGATTCTGAGGTAACTTTCCCTGGCATCTTCGAGCTACGGAGTCCCATATGTGAAGACCACATTTCTGCTTATTCCTGGAGATAGCATAGTTACTCACCTGTAACAGGTGATCTCCGAGAACAGCAGGAATTTAGTCTTCACAACCTGCCCTCCTCCCCTAGGGGTTGTAGGTTTTCTTTACTCTCCTTTTCTTTCAGTTACAAACTCAACAGATGAAGCAGAGTTGGGAAGGCAGCAAGCAGACACAGTGGGATGCTCCCAAAGGCTTTCCTATTGGATGCTGGGGAGCGTTCCTTCACAGGCTCCGTCGGTGCTGACGTCACCCATATGTGAAGACTACATTCCTGCTGTTCCCAGAGATCACCTGTTACAGGTGACTAACTATGCTTTCCCATTTTTGAAAAAGGGTTGTTTGCTCATTAATACTCCTTAAGTATTTAAAGGTTTGTATCATATATCCCCTGTCCCTCCTCCCCTCTAGAGTATACATATTTAGGTCTTGGAGTCTCTTTTCATACATCTTCTGGCGCAGGCTCCAAATCATTTTGAATCGCCAGACGTCCCATCACCTCCGCTGCCCAATCGGGGCAGTTCTGCTCAAATAAATGAGAGTGCCGACTCAGAGATCTTCCTCTTCGGCCCAGCGCAGATCCCAGGAGGGACTGTGCCTCGTGTTGACCAGGGTTGCATCGCCGGACATCCCATCACCTCCGCTGCCCAATCGGGGCAGTTCTGCTCAAATAAAGGAGAGTGCCGGCTCAGAGATCTTCCTCTTCGGCCCAGCGCAGATCCCAGGAGGGACTGTGCCTCGTGTTGACCAGGGCTGCATCGCCGGACATCCCATCACCTCCGCTGCCCAATCAGGGCAGTTCTGCTCAAATAAAGGAGAGTGCCGGCTCAGAGATCTTCCCCTTCGGCCCAGCGCAGATCCCAGGAGGGACTGTGCCTCGTGTTGACCAGGGCTGCATCGCCGGACATCCCATCACCTCCGCTGCCCAATCAGGGCAGTTCTGCTCAAATAAAGGAGAGTGCCGGCTCAGAGATCCTCCTCTTCGGCCCAGCGCAGATCCCAGGAGGGACTGTGCCTCGTGTTGACCAGGGCTGCATCGCCGGACGTCCCATCACCTCCGCTGCCCAATCGGGGCAGTTCTGCTCAAATAAAGGAGAGTGCCGGCTCAGAGATCCTCCTCTTCGGCCCAGCGCAGATCCCAGGAGGGACTGTGCCTCGTGTTGACCAGGGCTGCATCGCCGGACGTCCCATCACCTCCGCTGCCCAATCGGGGCAGTTCTGCTCAAATAAAAGAAAGCTCCACCAGGTGCACCCACGCCTTGCGGGCCCACGCCTGAGGGCCTCGCCAGAGGGCCCTTTGGCATGGCCCTTAGGCAGTGGCTCTCACAATCCAGTGGCTGGTAAAATCCAGAACTATCTATTAATCTTCTAGCAGCTAGAGCTCCCCTGAGGACGAGCTTGCTCACCAACTGCATAATCATAACCACACTCCCACGAACAACCCAACACCAGCAAGCAGACACTACGCTACAAGGACATAAACCAACAGCTCTTACCAGACGATTGTTCTCCCCTGCTTCCTCGCAAGTATAACCTAGCAAATATCATTGCTACATAGTTACCACACTACTGCCAGTAGACTTACTAGTAATAATCACCACTGTTCTGTTACCAGTAGCCATATTGCTATTGCTCTTATGCTGTTGTCAGTAGCCTGACTGATACCTAATTACTATACTGTTACCAGTAGCTTTACTTTTGTTACTTTACTGTTGCCAGTAGCCAAACTGATACTTATTTACTATACTGTTGCCACTAGCCTTTTATTAGTACTAGTTACCATTGTACTGTTATTTTATTTATTATTTATTTATTTTATTTGCATTTCTTATATACCGCGCTATTACAATCAGTGCGGTTTACACTTGAACAAAATATACAACATTGTAACATGTTACATTGAGTTTACAATAAACAAGGGATACAAACTTGGATGAACAGGGGAGGAAAACTATGTACAGTACAGTGTTATGTAGGTGAAAGATTAAAACATCATATGAAGTGCATGGTTAGGCATTGTAATGTGAAAAATGGATAAGTAACAGGAGGAGTGTCAGGCTAACGAATTTTCTAGTTGGGGTTGTGTTAAGCATGAGTCTTGGTGAAGACGTGTATTATGTTGGGATTGGCTGGGGGGGCTGAGATTGGAATAGTATTTTAGGAACAGATGATGTTTGATAGCCTTTCTGAATGGGATGATATTAGTGATGGAACAAATTTCTGGGGGGAGAGAGTTCCATGCTCCTGGTACAAATAGTGAGAAGGCTCTATTGGATGTTGTCTTTGAACATTTCGTGAGTGTTTTAGGCACTTCTAGTTTGTTCAAACATGACGAGCGTCTGCTTCTGTTGAGTGGCATAGGTTGGATGAGCTTGGTGAGCGGGGTGGGGGTCTGATTTTTTGAGGCCTTGAAAGTTAGAACAAGGGCTTTGTATATGATTCTAGCGTGTAAAGGCAACCAGTGTAGGCTCATCAGTACTGGAGTTATGTGGTCCGATCTAGATGTTCCGGTAAGTATTCTTGCCACAGAGTTCATGGCTAGCCTAAGCGGGTTCAATGTTGCTTGTGGGAGCCCAAGGAGGATAATGTTGGCAAAGTCAAGGTGGGGGGTTACCAGTGCTTGGAAAATGGAGCGGAAATCAGAAGGGTCAAGTAGTGGTCGAAGGTGGCGTAATGACCGTATCTTGTGGTAAATAGATTTAGTGATATTTTTGATATGCGGTGACATGTCCAGCTTTTGATCGAGGATGATGCCCAAGTAGCGGATGGTAGGTTTGACTGTGAGGTCGTAGTTGTTGACTCGAAGGGATGGCGATGGTATGAACTTCTGGTTTCGAGTGACAAAAAGGACATCGGTCTTGCTGTGATTAATGCGTACGTTTTGGGAGAGGAGCCATTCGGAAACTGCATCGAAACATTTTGTTATTGCTGAGAAATCCAGTTGGTCAAGCTTAAAGGATGAGTACATCAGGATATCATCTGCATATGCTAAGCACTGAATGTTGAAAGAGCGGATCAGGTCGCAGATGGGTTGCATATATATATTAAACATGAGAGATGAAAGGGACAAACCTTGGGGGACTCCTTGTTTGAGTATGAATGGATCAGATGTAGTGGATCCTACCCTGACTTGTTGTGACCTGTCGCTCAAATATGACCTGCACCATGCTAAAGCCAGACCTTGTATACCTTTGTCTTTGAGGCGGAGTAATAGTGTCTCGTGGTTCACAGAATCAAATGCGGCCGCAATATCCATAAAAATAAGGATGAATCCTTGGTGTAGATCATCAATTCCCATGACTAGGTTGTTGAATAAGGTAGTAAGGATGGTTTCTATACCATGTGCTTCTCTGAATCCATGTTGTGAATGGTCCAGTGGTGCTTCAGTGTCGATGTGCTGTTGAATTTGTAGTTGAACTACCTTCTCTGTAATTTTTGCCAGCAGAGGGATGCTTGAGATGGGTCTGAATGACTCGACTTTGGCTGGGTCAAGTTTGCTGTTTTTTAACAGTGGGCGGATTGATGTGAATTTCAGGCTTTGTGGGAAGGAACCTTTTACAAAGGATTGGTTGAGGATCCTACTGATGGTTGGGCTGAGGGTAGATCGCAACTCTTTAATCCAACTGGAGGGACAGGGGTCATTAGGTGCTGTGGTAAGGTTGATAGAAGAGATGATTTCTTAGATTTGTTTGGTGGTGACCTCGTGGAATTGTGACAGCACAGTTGGTTGTGGGATGATGTCTGCAGGGATGGGGGGTGTGGGGGAGGCGTTAATGTTGGTTTGGATTATTTTTGACTGAAGGTAGTTTGAGTAGATTTGTGGGTGAGGCATTTGGTCTTGGGGAGGGGTCGGGTCGCCTGTGAGGGTTTTCACAATGGAGAATAGGTCACGGGGCCTGTTCATGGATCTTTTCAGAGTTTCAGAGTGGTGTTGCTTTCTCTTTTCCATTGTCATTTGTCTGTGAGCTTGTAGGTGTGCAGAGTATGCGCATAGAGTATCAGATGTCCGTGAGTGGCGCCAATGTCTTTCAAGTTTGCGGAGGTGGATTAGAGACTTTCGTATATCTTGTGAGTACCAAGGTGCATGTTCGCGTCTTGATTGTCTTTTGGTGTTGGCTGGTAGGTGTGCAGCCTCCTTGAACGCATCGTTCCAGTTCGATACTAGATCTTCAGGGTCTGTAGATGTGTTGGTGAGGAGGGGCAAGATCTTCTCAAGGACTTCATTCTTATCGAAAGGTTGATAGCGTGCTATCGTGTGTCTAAGGGTATGTTGACTATTTTTACAAATGTTGCTGGGGTGGATGTTAGGTAAGTCAAAAATCAGTAGGTTATGATCTGACCAAGGAATGGGTGTTATTGAGATCAACAGGCTCTCAGTGGAGTTGATAGCAGCGTGGGGTGCGAAAATCAAGTCAAGTTTGTTTCCTTTGTTGTGGGTGGGAGCATCAATCAGTTGGTTGTAGCCAAGTTGGTTCATTGCATCGAGGAAGGCTGATGAGTGCGAGTCATGTAGGGATGGCAGATTGAAGTCACCTATTAACCAGTTTAGGGTGCGTGGGTTGGTGGGGTTACCAGCAATGTTGATTATGGAAGGAAGGTCATCTGGAGATGGAGTGGGAGCTCGGTATAAAAGGTTGATGGTACAGGTGTCATTTGTTATGGAGAGTGTGTCTAGGTAAGTTGTACTTGTGGTATTACTTAGTCTAAATTGGAGTGAGGATTTGGCAATAATGAGAGTGCCACTTCCCCTTTGATTGGCTCTGTGACAAGCGAAGAATGAGTAGCCTGGGGGTGTCATCTGGTTGAGGATGACATTGTCGCATGAAGATAGCCATGTTTCAGTTATCATTAGTAGGTCGAGGTTGTGGTGAGCAATAAGATCGATGGCTATGGGTCATTTTGATCGTATAGATCAGGCATTCGCAAGTGCGCATCTAAGGCAGGTGTGTTGAGTGCGTTTTTCGGATTGGCTCTTGTTAATGCTTTGTAATGGGATATGTAGGAGGTGTGACTGGCGTGTATAAGGTTTTGTAGTTGTGTGGTGAGGGGTTTCAAAACCTCTCCTTGCATTGTAGTGGAGGATAGGGATGTAGTTGATACCGGGGTTTAGTGCGTGGGTCAGGGTGGGGACCCAAGAGGTCAATAGGGCTAATATGATGGAGATGGAGGGTACAGTGAATTGCATGATGCTTGTATTGGGTGGTTTATGTATTTATGGGGGGTGGCAGCTTTATGCAGCAATCTTGTGAAATGCTAAGTGTCAGTGCTAGACTCTTGTCATAGAGATGCAGTAAAGCTTGTGCATAAAAGAAGCAAGGTGATTAAAACTTTTGCCAGCAGAAGCAGTGGGAAAGGGCAGCTCGTAAAAGAGGCAACAGTAGCAATAGGCAGAGTTACACTGAATGCCACAGTAACAATTTGAGATGAATTGTGTCAACAACAGGGACTGCCTAACATATGGAACTGCTAAGATTCAGTGATATTTTAAGAAAGGGGATCTTAGCTGAGGCAGTAGAACAGTTTGTCACAAATTACGTGTTACAACAAGCAAGCATCAGAATGTAAGGATTGCAAATACGTGTTGTTTTAAACTAAAAGTTCTTGGCTGAGTCGGAGCGTATGGGAGATAATAGTAGTGCCCAGGATAATGGCGTTCATGGTAGTAAATGAAAATAGGGCGATGGGTACCTTTTGAAGCGTCTTGATGCAGGCTGTATGGGTTCGGTCGACGATGGCTGATTAGTTGCTCATCGTTGCTGTAATTTGAGCGGGCAGTTGACGACTCTTTTTTGGTGCCCGCGCCTAAGGGCCACGCCAAAGGGCCCTCTGGCGAGGCCCTACAGGCATGGGCCCGCCTGTCGGCGGTCTGCTTTTAAAGATCACGCTGCTTGCCCCGATTGGGCAGTGGAAGATGGAGGCGGTTCTGCTGCTCCCCGGCTGCTCGATCCGCGCCGGGAGAGCTTGCTGGTGGCCGGGGTGCTGGAGGGCAGCAACTTGTTTCTGCTCTTTTACTACTATACTGTTATCAGTAGTTTCTGATTCTATTTCACTATACTGTTTCCAGTAGAATTATCTCTATCAGCCTCATTATATAAAATTATAAAATGCTTCTAATTTAATTTATTTGATATTCCAGATCTGAATCTTGACACTTAGCTCTTACTAAGTATAGCAAAGGGTTATGTACCTGTTATGTATCATTGTTGCAACTTACTCATACTCTATGTTAAACAACACAGTTAAGTTTCCATGTAGCTACTCACTCATACACTACTTTGTATCAAAGAGTTTATAGTGTCAGCCCTCCTAGTAACATTAAGCTTTTTTCCTATTTGCCTCCTTATATTTAGGCCAACTTACACACCACAAGCACCTCTTCAACTCAACTCATCAGTACCAACTCACTATCATGCCCAGCATGTGCATCACTAACATAACTCGTGCGCTTCTTTACACCATCTTCATCACCATTTTCATCCACTTCGCCGAAGCACTATTGCTTGAATGCAATCCCATCCCTATACTACATGGAACAAGCAGAAAACACTATGGCAATCATCACCAACCTCCACAGTACGCTCATCATAAGAGGCAGTCTTACCTACTCTACATAACCTTAGACCTATCTACTACCACAACAATCAATAAAGCAGAACCTAGATGTGACCTGAGGTGCGCTTTTATTAACGCACGCTCTGTTCGCAACAAATGGCCTATCATAACAGATTTAATATCTACCCGTAACTTAGATATAATAATGGTCACTGAGACTTGGCTATCAGAATCAGACTCAGTGATAGTAAATCTAATGACTCCCCCAAATTTCTCCATCTTTGCATGTAACAGAGAGAACAGAAGAGGTGGTGGAGTACTCATCCTCGCTAAATCCTCCTTACAATACCGAGTAAATCTAGCTAGGAGCACTCAGTATCTGGACACATTAACCATATCCAATAAGAATAACTCAATTAATCTTATCTACGCTGCTCCAAATGCACGCTCTGAGGACCTCTCGGATGTGATTAGCCTCGCATGTAACCCTGATAACCCCAACAAGCCAAATTGGCTGTTAGGCGATTTTAATCTCGCCTCTTTACAACCTGCCTCTTCCAACGCATTACTAGACGCCATGGCGAATCTCGACTACAAGCAAATTGTCGACGTCCAGACCCACCAACGTGGCAACATCCTCGACCTCTTTGTGCCTCCTGCAGTCACAGGCCATAGTAGTCAGCTAGACCTCAACATCACTTCGGTCCCTTGGTCAGATCATAGCCTGATAACCTTCCAGATACCTTCAAATCTGAATCTGCTAAATTTACCAAAAGGTGTGCCTCCACCACATCATAAACGTTTTAAATCACTTGACATTGAAGTTTTCAACGCACAAGTTCTACCAAAATTGTCAATTTCAACTACCAATGTCAACGAGATGGTTGATAACTGGAACGATACGCTCTAACAATATGCACAACTACCGACAATGCACAATATGACTGCTTCTAACAATGACCCTAACATAAGGCAAAACGCCCCCTGGTTCTCTCCTGATATTCGAACATCACTCCTCCATCTTAGAAGACTAGAAAGTGGAGGCGCTCTCACGAAACCTTCTTCCATGATGAATACATGGCGTACCTCAAAAGACATCGCGAACTAATGTGGTCCAAAAGGAAGGAACATCATGCTAAATTACTCAGTCATTCACTAAATAAATCACGTGAGCTATTCAATTTAGTTAAATCACTATCCAAGGAGCCTGCTCTGCAGCAGCAAGAATATATCCATCCTCAACAGTATGCGAATTACATCCAATCCAAATTAACCAGAACAATTTCGGACTCTTCACAAGCATCCGCCCAATCCACGCAGTCTCTAGATCCACTCCTCAGTATCTCACCTCCATCGTCCAAAACCGTTAAAGAACTAATTGCTACTTTGAATACCACTACCGCAGCCAACGACCCATGCCCTGCACAGTGGATCAAATCAATGCGCTCGGAGCTCAGTCCATACATAGCCAAAATTGCAAACCTCTCCTACTCTTCTGGAACCTTCCCAGTTGCACTCAAACAGACTTCAATACGTCCTCTATTAAAGAACAATCAGATCGACCCGAAGAAGGAAGAATCATACCGTCCAATCTCCAGTATCCCGCTTCTTGCCAAAATACTGGAGAAAGAGACTCAACGCCAAATTCAGCAGTATATAGACACATCCTCCCCTCTAGATCCATGCCAACATGGATTCAGGGAAATGCATGGAGTCAAAACTCTCATGACCTCCTTAATCAATATGCTCATCTGTGGGATTAACAATATAAAGTCAGGAGTTGCTATGATCTTCCTCGATATATCCGCTGCGTTTGATTCAGTAGACCATAAGATACTACTATCGCGATTCTACGAAAAGGGTATACAAGGCCTAGCATGGAACTGGTGTAAATCATACCTCGAAGATCGTTGGCAACAAGTTTGCATCGACTCCAAAACATCAGAACCATTCCTCCAAACTCAGGGTGTCCCACAGGGCTCCTCCCTATCCGCATTGCTATTCAATATATATATGCAGCCAATTTGCCAAATCACCAAATCCTTTAATGTTTCTTGCCTCATTCCTTATCGTCTCTCCGGGCCAGTCCAGAACAGATGGGTAGTCAAATCCCCCTCCTCTAGCAGCTGAGGACTGAATGCTGATTCTTGTTGCTAGGATACCTATCTCTCCCCTGGCGACATGAGGCAATCTTAATGTCCTCAGCAGCTAAACTGGATGTGTAGAGATTTGTCTCCCCATTGCTGTTCTGTTACTTTGCCCTTCTTTATGCTTTATTTTTGGAAAGAGTTTCACTTTAAGTTGGTGCTTGGCCCTGGCTGGGTATTTAGCACTTTCTATTGAGGTGAGTGCCTGCCCTGCGGTGCACAGGGAATGGGACAGAGCCTGTCTCCTCTTCTCGGTGCCATGTGCTGCTAGGGATCAGACCTGGGGGCCCCAGTTACTGTCCTGAATCGCAGGTGCTCTGATTTTTCGGCACTCCGGTCTTCGGGACACGCAAATAGCAGCGGTTTCCTGGCTCGATGTGAGCGTCTCGCTATCGGCTCCTCACCAGGTATTTTGGGGTTGATTTCTGCTTCCCTTGTTTCTGTCGCGGGCGTGCGCCTTTCCGTGTGTGGGGGCTTTTGCCGGTATTGTTTTCTCACTCCTTCGGGCTTCTGGGCTTCCGTTGGGCTTAGGCCGCTTCTCCGTCATGCCCGAACGCTCCGGTTCTCAGGGGGACCATTTTGAGGCGTTTCAGACTCCCGCGGAAAGCGCGGGAGCGGCGGCCATTTTGTCCGTGCCAGCCGCGTCGACAGACCCGCCGGCTAAGCCGGCGAAGAAAAAGGCCAAATCACGTCATGTAGTAGTGGAGCAGGAGAAGCCTTCCATATCTCCTCTCCCTGCCGTGCTGGATCCTCTTCTGAGTCCCGAATTCATTTTGGCGTTTCATCGGGCGTATTTGCTCAAGCACTCGCAGACTCCTTTGCCTGGGGGGGCAGGATCCCTGCCGCAGTCTCAGGCTGGGTTTTCTGGCTGTTCCGGACCTGCAGAGGGGGTTCCGGTCTTGCCTACCCTTTCAGCTTCTAGGGGGGATAGCATTTCCCTGCCTACAGAGGCTCTGGTGCCAGAGGAAGGTGAGCTCCAGGATGATTCATGTGTGGACCCCTGGCCGGCTGATTTAGAAGAGGGTGAATTGGGGCCTGGGGAAGACCCTAATTTGTTTAGGGTTTTTAGGAAGGAAGAATTGTCTGCGCTAATTGCGCAGTCTCTGCTGGCGCTCAATATTGTTCCGCCAGCGGTACAAAGTGAGCCCTTGGAGGATCCCCTATTCCAGGGGTTTAAGTCTGAACAGAAATGTTTTCCTTTCCACCGAGTCATCAAACAGATGATTGAGTCGGAGTGGGAGTTCCCCGAGGCTTCCTTGAGAGGGGCTCGGAACATGGCTCGCTTGTATCCGGTGCCCCAGGAGGAGTTGGAGCTCTTGCGCATGCCGAAGGTGGATGCGCTTGTTTCGGCGGTCACCAAGAAGACCACCATTCCGGTAGAGGGGGCTACGGCCCTGAAGGATGTGCAGGATCGTCGCTTGGAGGGGCTCTTGAAACAGGCCTTTGATGCCAACGCTCTGGCGCTGCAGGCCTCGGTCTGTGGGGCGTTCGTTTCTCGAGCTTCTATTCGGTGGAGTCAACAGGCGTCCAGTTCCGAGGGTCCTTCTTCTGCTTCTGAAGCAGCGAAGTTAGAGTCGGTGGCTGCTTATCTGGCGGATGCCTTCTATGATTTGATTCGCATTACCGCAAAGGCGATGGCTTCCGTTATTGCCGCCCGTCGGTTTCTCTGGTTGAGGAATTGGGCGGCGGATGCCTCTTCCAAAGCGCGTCTTAGTAAGCTGCCGTATAAGGGTAAGCTTCTGTTTGGGGAGGCGCTGGAAAAGATTGTCAAGGATTTGGGTGACTCAAAAGGGGGTCGCCTTCCGGAGGACCGTCCTAAGGGGGGTAAGCAAGGTTCCTTCTCGAGAGGCCAAGGGCGTGATTTTCGCCGCTTTCGGGGAGCTCGTTTTAGCCCGTATCAGCGCGGTCGCTTTCCGTCTCGGGGTCCTTCCTTTCGGGGCGCTAGAGGCTCCAGCAGAGGCTATTTTGGTGCCTCTTCGGCGGCCGCCAAGAAGCCCCAATGAAGCGAGGCCGGTCCAAGCGGAGCTCCCAGTAGGGGGTCGGTTGCAGGAGTTTTTTTTTCCGCTTGGGCCGCCATTACCACCGATCGCTGGGTACTGCGGATTATCAGCGAGGGTTATGCGCTCGAATTCGCTTCTCCTCTGTCAGATGCGTTCCTTTTTTCTCCCTGCGGGCCGGCGGTCAAGCGACAGGCCGTTCACGACACGTTGATGCGTTTGCTGCGGCTCCAGGCCGTGGTTCCAGTTCCTCGAGACCAGTGCGGTTTCGGTCGATACTCCATTTATTTTGTGGTTCCCAAGAAGGGAGACTCCTTCCGGCCAATTTTGGATCTGAAGCACGTCAACCGCTGTCTGCGCGTCTCTCATTTCCGTATGGAAACGTTGAGGTCGGTGATCCGGTCCGTGCATCCGGGGGAATTTCTGTCTTCCATCGATTTGACGGAGGCTTACCTCCACATCCCGGTCCTTCCAGCCCATCAGCGTTTCCTTCGGTTTGCGGTTCCCCTGGGTCATTTTCAATTTCGGGCCTTGCCCTTCGGGCTGGCGACGGCGCCCCGCACGTTCACCAAAGTGATGGTGGTGGTGGCGGCGGCTCTCCGCAAAGAGGGCATGCAAGTGCATCCCTATCTCGACGACTGGTTGATTCGAGCTCCGTCACGCGAGGAGTCGTTTGCTGCCACCGCGCGCGAGTGGTTTCTTGTCTCGAGAACCTGGGTTGGATAGTGAATCAGGCCAAGAGTCGCCTGCAGCCGGTTCAGCAGCTTCACTACCTGGGGGCCTTTTTCGACACGGGCAAAGGGCTCGTCTCCTTACCGCTGGACCGTGTCCGCAAGCTTCTCTCTCACGTGTCCGCCTTCTTACGTCTTCGTGCTCCCACAGCTTGGAAGTACTTGCAGTTGCTGGGACTAATGGCGGCGGCCTTGGATCTGGTGCCTTGGTCTCGGGTGCACATGCGGCCTCTTCAACAGGCTCTTCTCTCGCGGTGGTCTCCGCAGCGTCATCCGCTCTCCCGGCGCTTGGGCTGTCCCGATCAGGTGAAGGCCAGTCTCCACTGGTGGATGGTTCCCGATCATCTCCTAGCGGGCGTCCCCTTGTCTCTGCCGGAGTGGGTCTTGGTTACCACGGATGCCAGTCTGTCCGGTTGGGGGGCGCATTGCTTAGCTCAAATAGCACAGGGCTCCTGGTCGACGGAGGAGGCTCGATGGTCCATCAATCGTCTGGAGCTCCGCACCGTGTATCTCGCGCTGCTGGCGTTTGTGGAGTTGCTGGAGGGAAAGCCTGTGCGCGTCTTTTCCGACAATCTCGTGACGGTGTCTTACATAAATCGCCAAGGGGGAACGGGCAGTCTCGTTCTCCTGGAGGAGAGTCAGCGCTTGTTTCAATGGGCGGAGGTGCATTTGGTGGCACTTTCGGCGTCCCATGTCGCGGGCAAGCACAATGTGCAGGCCGACTATCTCAGTCGTCACCGCCTGGATCCCGGGGAGTGGGAACTCCATGCGGACGTGTTTCTGGAGGTCACTCGACGCTGGGGTCAACCGGTCATGGATTTGATGGCGACGCTGCACAATGCCAAGACCGAGCGTTTTTTCAGCAGACGCAGGGAACACATGTCGGAGGGTCTCGACGGTCTCGCGCAGCCCTGGCCGTCGGGTCAGCTTCTCTATGTGTTTCTGCCGTGGCCCTTGATAGGGCGCGTGATTCAGAAAGCAGCCACTCACGAGGGTCGGGTGATCCTTATTGCTCCAGATTGGCCCAGGCGCCCTTGGTATGCCGATCTGATGCGGCTACTAGTAGCGCCGCCCTGGCGGTTGCCCGCTCGAGCGGACTTGCTGATGCAGGGTCCCGTTCCAATGCCCCAGGCGGATCAGTTCTTGCTTACGGCCTGGCTCTTGAGCGGGATCGCTTGCGACGGAAGGGGTATTCCTCTTCGGTGATTTCCACGTTGCTGCAGTCTCGCCGACGCTCCAACGACTGGATTTTACTGACCACATAAAAAGTACGGTAAAAACCATTTACTTCAAGATAAAAACCTTATGCCACCTAAGACCCATGTTAGAATCCAATGACTTCCGTTCAATATTCCAAGCAATAGTCACTCCGCACTTTGACTATGCGAATATTGTATTACATGGTCGACCAAAGAACACCATTAACCCCCTGCAACTAGCAATGAATGCGGCGGCCCGCATCCTAGTTGGAGCATCAAAGAGAGATCATATTACGCCAATCCTTAGGGACCTTCACTGGCTCCCAATAGAATGTAGAATTAGCTATAAAGCTCTCCTCATCACATTCAAGGCCTTAAATAAATTATCGCCAGCAACGACTTCAGATCTCATCAGTCAAACTCCTAGCACAAGATCAAGGAGACCACCCTCTGAAAACACCCTAGTCATACCGAGCGAATCCACAAATTGGTCCCAATCAACGATTAACAGGGCATTTAAATCCTATGCGCCTAGATGTTGGAATAAACTCCCTCCAGATATTAGAGCAATACGAGACATGAAACATTTCAGAAAGGCTATCAAGCACTACCTATTCACTGAGCACTTCCAGCCACTGTAACGCTATCTAATACCTCATAAGATATTCTCATATGCATAAGCATAAGTGTTTCATAATCATACTCCCTAGAATTAAGAAATCTCGAGATAGTTACATCCATATATTCTGTTCTCGCTGTTAGTTAAGTTTATGTAAATAGTCAATTGATTTTGTATTGTAAATAGTTACCCTCTGTTATCCAAGTTTTTTGCCCTGTTATCTGTAAACTCATACGTGTTCTAATGTACTGAGACTTTATTGTTCAATGTAAACTGCGCTGATGCTGAAGAGTGCAGTATATAAGAAACTTTAAATAAATAAATAAATAAATTTTGGTTGCCTTCCTCTGAACCGTTTCCAATCTTTTTATATCCTTTGTGAGATATAGTTTCCAAAACTGAACATAATATTCCAAGTGAGGCCTCATCAGCAACTTGTACAGTGACATTAGTACCCCCTCCTTTCTGCCAGTAATGCCTTTCTATATGCAATCCATCATCCTTCTGGCTTTGTCCACTGCCTTGTCACACTGTTTTGCCACTTTCAGATCCTCAGAAACAATCACTCTGAGGTCCTTCTCCTGGTCCATGCACCATAACGTATTGCCTCCTATCTTATACAATTCCCTTGGATTTCTGCATCCCAAGTGCATGACACTGCATTTCTTCACATTAAATCTTAACTGCCAAGTATTAGACCATTCTTCCAGCTTTTGTAGATCTTTCCTCATGTTATCTGCTCTCTCAGGGGAGTCCACGCTGTTGGAAATTTTCATGTCATTTGCAAAAAGACTGACTTTTCCATTCAGTCCTTCAGCAATATCACTCACAAATACATTGAACAGTACCTCCTCTCCTCTCCGGCTCCGTGCTCCCCGATCGGGGTAGAGCACACCTGAGCAGGCGCCGCCATCTCTCCCGCTCAGGAGCCTCCAGCCCAATCGGGGCTGTGAGAGGCGGAGCCAAGCACTCAAAAAGAAGCCGCCTTCCAGCAGCCAGCCTCTCTCCTCCTCTCCTCTCCGGCTCCGTGCTCCCCAATTGGGGTAGAGCACACCTGAGCGGGCGCTGCCATCTCTCCCGCTCAGGAGCCTCCAGCCCAATCGGAGCTGTGGGAGGCAGAGCCAAGCGCTCAAAAAGAAGCTGCTGTCCAGCAGCCAGCCTCTCTCCTCCTCTCCTCTCCGGCTCCGTGCTCCCCGATCGGGGTAGAGCACACCTGAGCGGGCACCGCCATCTCTCCCGCTCAGGAGCCTCCAGCCCAATCGTGGCTGTGGGAGGCGGAGCCAAGCGCTCAAAAAGAAGCCACCGTCAGGTGGGCCCATGCCTGAGGGCCTCGCCAGAGGGCCCTTTGGCATGGCCCTTAGGCAGCTGGCCCATATGGCTCAATGGCCACTACATCCAGAACTATCACACGACTTTCCAGCAGCTTGAGCTCCCCTGTGGCTGAGCTCGCTTACCGACGGCACAGTCTACAGCACTGTACTTCCTCGCACAGCTCATTGCCAGCAAAGCAGACACCACGCGACAGGAACTGTATTAACCTCTAGCCTCAGACAATCCTCTCCCATGCTGCCTACCGCAAGTATAGCCTCGCTAGTATAGCCACTGCATATCATTACTATTTTATTTACCATACTGTTGTCATTAGTCTTTATTAGTGCCACTGCATATCATCACTATTTAATTACCATACTGTTGTCAGTAACCGTTAGTAGTACCAGTCACCACTGTACTGTTGCTAGTATCCACTGTACTGTTGCCAGTAACCACTGTACTGTTGCCAGTAATCTTCCATGGCCAATCAACCTCTATACTGTTGTCAGTAGCCTTATCAGTACCAGTCACCATTGTACTGCTGCCAGTAATCTACTATTGCTAACAATCTACTTTACTGTTGTCAGTAGCCTCATCAGTGTCAGTCACCAGTGTACTGTTGCTAGTTATCTAACATTAACCATTGTCTGTTATTATATTGTCTGTTGTGACCCAACCTACTGCACTAAGTATCAAGAGTTTGTTAATAACTTCCTGGTAGTCTACCCTGATTGACCCATTCACAATTACATAGCGTGCTGCCAAGATGGGTTCCCACATTACCCCATAGTAGGATGTTATATCATCCTTTCAAGTTGGTTCTCCAACTCTCTCGCCTTAACCCCAGCATCCAACCAGATTCCTATATTACGGAGCCATGGGAGGAGGTGGACTAGTGCATCCCATAACAACATAAATTGGGACACCCGCTCACACCACCCCCATCTGTTACACATTGCACTTCAACACACTATGAAATCCAAACAAGTTGAAAACTCCTACCCTCATAGCCTAAAATGTGCCCTCATCAATGCCCGTTCTATCCGGAAGAAGTGGCCAGCCGTCACTGACATCATTGCCAGCCACAACCTTGATATACTCATGGTCACTGAGATGTGGCTATCCGCCGAAGACAATGTCATACTCAACCAGGTCCTCCCCCAGAATTTCACCGCACATTCAAGTCATAGACAAGACAAAAGAGGAGGTGGCATGCTCATCCTCACCAGGACAGACCTCCATTTTCGGATGGTAGACTCCACCAGTACAAATCACCTGGAGACTGTCACCATTTCCAACAAACGCTGTTCAATCAACCTGCTTTACAGAGCACCTTCAGCTTCCCCAGATGATCTCGCGGCTATCATTGATCTTGCATCCAACACTCATAACCCAAGCATCCCAAATTGGATCCTAGGCGACTTTAACCTGCCTACACTACAAGATAATCAAGCATCAGCCTTCCTCGATGCCCTCGAAAATCTTGGCTTCAAGCAATTAGTTAAAGATCCTACTCATATTAAGGGAAATATCCTGGACCTAGTATTCGCCCCGCAAGCATCTCTTAACCCAGCCCAGGATCCCATAACATCCATAACTTCTGTTCCTTGGTCAGATCACAAACTGATCATCATCCAGATTCCTTCTCACAAAGCCTACCCAAAAAACAACAAAATACAAAGTAACTCCGCAAGACCGCCCTCTCGATGTTTCAAGCCTTACAACAGAGATCTTATCCTTGCGGAAACGCAACAACTCATCTCTGAAACCACCCAGAACCTTGACGACCTAATTTCTCACTGGAATAATTGCCTCAGCTCAATCGCCCTACGCACACCAACCAACATGCCTCCAGGTAAAAGAGTGAGTGCCCCATGGTACTCAGCTGAGCTTAGAGCATCGCTTAACCAATTACAGAAACTAGAGAAACGCTGACGCCGATCTCATTCTTTAAATGACCAGACAACATACAACTGTCATCTGGCTGTGCATCGCAACGCAATCACCGATACGATGAAGCAGTACTACTCTGATGCCTCAAAGAGATCGCTTAATAAACCACATGACCTTTTCGACCTGGTCAAGACTCTATCAAAGGAACCATCCTCTGAACCTCCATTTGAGATACACCCACAAGATTTTGCAACCTACATCCAATCCAAGATATGCCAGACCAACAAAACCTCTACTACAACCACCGCCACAGAGCAAGACTGCCAAACAGCTCTAACCATGTTCTCTACCCCCACCAAGAGAGGAATTGAAGACACTATTGCGGCCCTTAATACCACCACTGCCCAGTCCGATCCATGCCCAGCCTTCTGGATCAAGGAGCTTCGCAGTCACTTCAGCCCAGTACTATCCAAAATAATGAACCTCTCCTTCTCAACCGGCTCTTTCCCTTCAGCCCTTAAACATACCTCTATCAGAAGTAAATGGTACTCTAGGGGAATTTGGATTCTCGGACAACTGATAGATAAGGGGAAATGGAAACAGTTTAGTAGATTGCAAGACGAATTCGGTCTTCCGGGCTCTCTTTATTTTTAATGGATGCAACTGAAACACTGTGTCTGCAAAGCAGGGATTGACATAAGTGGCTTGGGGGAAGAGGTGGAGTCTTCAGATATAATGTCGTTGGTCAGGGAAGCTAAAGGTAAGGCCTCGTTCTATTATAATTTATTAAACCAAACTCTGCAATTGCAGGTGGCTGGAACACAGCGAGGGTGGGAACTTGATGCTGGGTTTTCCCTTACTCCACAAAATTGGGGGAAGGTTTGGTCAAAGCAAACAAGGGTCTCAAAGTCTGCTGCAGTAACGCAGACCCTGTTTTTCTTCGCTCACAGAGCTTATCTTACTCCAGTTCGAGTTAGTAGATGGGATAAGGATGGGAAGGGTCTCTGCTGGTCTTGCCAATATGAGAAAGGTACACTTGCTCATCTTGTGTTTGATTGTTCTTGTGTAAAGTCTTTTTGGACTAAAGCTTGGGAATGGATACAGAGAGTCTTGGGCTTTAGCGCTCCTCTTTCTTGGAAGATTATCTGTTTTCGCTCCCTGGCAGAAATTTCATCATTGGCGAAAGATTGTTTCTTTCTGTTAGATTTTATGTTAGGAATTGCAATATATCTGATTGTCTCCAATTGGAATCATACTTACGATGTACAATGGGTGGTATGGTGGAATCTAGTTTGTTTATATAGTAAATATGAGCAGGTGCCCCGAAAGGGTGTTCCACGGGGGTCTACCATGACATCTCGATGGTCTGCTTTGAGAGAATTTTTGGAGGGCGACATTGATACATAATTTGTCACGCTCTCTGAAGCATGAGATGTGTGAAATTTTATCATGGGATGGGTTTCGTACCCGTAGATCACAGCGGTGATGCTCCACATGATGATGCTGGTACTGGTAAGCTCCGTGGGGTTTTGGGTTAGGGGGAGGGTAGGGGGGATTTCTAGGTTTCGTAGTATTTTTTTTGCGGTTTGGGTTGGGAGGTATTGTGTTTGTTGTATTGTTTTGTTGTGTTTTGTTTCTGAAAATAAGCATAAATAAAACAATTAAAAAAAAAACATACCTCTATCAGACCTCTGCTAAAAAACTGCAAGCTCGATCCCCAACAGGTAGAATCCTACAGACCTATATCCAGCATTCCACTACTCGCAAAGATCATTGAGAAGGAGGCTCAACGTCAATTGCAGGATCACATCGACTCCGCTGCACCGTTAGACCCCTGCCAACATGGTTTTAGGGAATTCCATGGAGTGGAAACCCTTCTTACCACTCTCTTCTGCAAGATAATCACCGGCATTGACGACATCCGTCAAGGATTTGCTCTCATCTTTCTGGACATCGCTGCAGCTTTTGATTCAATAAGCCAAGAGCTTCTATTAGGACGACTGATTGACAAAGGCATTAATGGAAGAGCGCTTGAATGGTGCAGATCCTACCTGTCCGAAAGATGGCAGCATGTTCGTTCTGGAGGGATAAATTCAGAACCTTTCCACCAAAGCCAGGGAGTCCCACAAGGATCCTCCCTTTCTGCGCTCTTGTTCAATATTTACATGCAGCCAATCTGTAATATCATCCGGTCCTTCAATGTTGATTGCATGTTATACGCAGATGACGTCCTGCTTTACATACCCTTCTCTACTGAGCATTTGGACCTCTCCCCACTGACGAGTTGTTTCAATGAAATATCTGACTGGCTTCTTTCTCAAAACCTCAGAATACAACATAAGAAAACGGAAGTACTCTTCATTACGAGGAACCCCAACTTTACCCCACCACAATATCTTAAAGTAAAAGAAGCTGAGCTGCAATCTAAACCCTCAATATGTTACCTGGGAGTCACTTTAGATCAACTCTGGATATGAAGGCCTACATAGGAAACATAGTCAGATCAGTATACTACAAGATCCGCTCACTTAGACATCTACGTTCCATGCTGGAACCAACTGATTTCCAGACAATTTTACAGGCGTTGATCATACCTCATTTTGACTATGCCAATGCCATCCTATAAGGTCTTCCCAAATCTACCTTGAACCCGCTGCAGCTAGCCATGAACGTGGCAGCAAGAGTCCTCCATGGAGCCTCCAGGAGCGACCACGTGACGCCTCTGCTGATACAGTTGCATTGGCTACCCATCCAGGCTAGAATAGTTTTCAAGACCTTGATAATCACTTTTAAAGCTCTTAACAATCTCTCATCTGCATCCTTATCCTCCCTCATCCATATCACATCCCCAAATAGAGCAAGAAGATCCACGTCTATAAACTCTCTAAAAGTCCTGAAGACACTAACTGTTTGCACTAAATCAACAGCCAACAGAGCCTTTAGTCTCAGTGCCCCAAGATGCTGGAATGCATTACCCCCTGATATCCGGGCTATTAAGAGCCTACCACAGTTTAGGAAAGCCCTCAAATGCCACCTCTTCAACAAGTACCTTATTGAGCCCAACGACATCCCCTAGAGCTCAAAGACACCCAGGATACCATTTCCAGACAAATTTATGGTATCTCAACAACACACCAAGTTTGATACTCAAACCCATAGTGGTGTTTATGTTTCTATGAAACCTCTGTTCTTATGATTCCATGTAGTAAGTTTTGTAAATAGTTTACCCCTGTTATCCAAGTTTTTGTGCCCTGTTATCTGTAAACTCATACGTGTTAACTGTACTGAGCATTTTTGTTCCATGTAAACCGCGCTGATGATGAATAGTGTGGTATATAAGAGACAGTAAATAAATAAATAAATACCGCACCCCAGGACCGATCCTTGGGGCAAGCCAGTAATCATCTTCCTTTCATCCAAATGAGTTCCGTTTATCATCACCTTCTGTCAGTCAACCAATTTTTGATCCAGTTCACCACCTTGAGACCCATCCCCAGGCTGGTCAGTTTATTGATAAGCCTCCTATGAGGAACAATATCAAAGGCTTTGCTGAAATCTAGGTAGATCACCTCCATTGCATGTCCTTGATCTAGTTTTCTGGTTACCCAGTCCAAGAACTCAATCAGACTGTTTTGCGTGATCGTCCTTTGGTAAAACCATGTTGCCTCGGATCATGCAACCTATTGGTTTTGAGAAAGTCCACTATTCTCTCTTTCAGGAGTGCCTCCATTACCTTTCCCACCACTGAGGTAAGTCTTACTGTCCTGTAGTTTGACACTTTTGCGAAGAGGTACCACATTGGCCCTTTTCCAGTCCTGCGGAACTTCTCCTGTCTCCAAGGATCTATTAAAAACATCCTTTAAAGGCCACTCTGAGCTCTTTCCATATCCTGTGATGTATCCCATCTGGTCCCATGGCTTTGTCCACTTTCAGTTTTGTAAGCTGTTCAGACACATCATCTTCTGTGAATGGTGTAGTATCTACTCCATTTCCATTTGTTTTTTGTCAACCACAGGTGGTCCTTCTCCAGGATTTTTTTTAGTAGGCCTACTCGAGGGCAGACGTAAATGTTATCACCTGCTTTAGACCATGACTCTGCCCATAGTCTGGCCAAACTCTTCCCCTGAGCACACCTACTATACAAGTACGCACCTGCTTGCATCGCATGTACTTTCAGCATGACCTAATTTCATAAGAGATCTTTTATGCATGAAAAAGGTTTATAAATTTACCCTCATTACATATACTCTCTTCTCCTTGGACAAGCAGGATATAATCATCCACACGTGTGGGTATTGTCATTCTGATGGCACCAGTTTGGTTCCACCAGAAGAGTTTTAAATCTTTCTGGGCATGATCCAGGGCTACTTCCTGCCCAGTGCTAACCCTTTCCCCTCAGTTTACGTCATCCACCATCAGAGTAACGATGGATCTGCTCTCGTTGTTTTCATTCATGACAGGATTTGAGAAATTTTAAAAAAGCTATTTCGCTAATGATTTTTAATTTTTACATCTATTGAGCATGCAACTGCTACTGCTCCAATAGGTGCTCCCATGCATTTGTTGAGTTATTGAGGACTACAAAGATACAGTTGTGGTCAACATTATTGGTACCCTTGCTGTTCAACCCCTTAATGTCCAATATCTCCTAAAAAAAAGTAGCCAGTGAAATGGCTTTGGACTATATGTGCACACATAACTGACATAAAAGAATCAAATAAAACAAGGCCAATTAAAAAAGGAAATATGATAAAAACTGGGACATTGCCAGGACATGATTATTAGAAAATACACCCCCAAAAATCAATCCTAACCATCCAAAACTATACTTTGATTTTCATTAGCAGCCCATATTTACTGGAACCTTGACACCTACCTACATCTCAAAAAATTCCATAAACACAATTATGTGAACTTAAATCCCATTCTATATTACTATTTTTTTATTTTTTGTTGGATCACCCACCATGAACAGGAACTTTCCTGCTCTCGAAGTCCCTTTGGACAATTCTTGCGTATTCGGAGATTGTGTTCTTCGGTGAAAGAGTATCAGAAACACGCACAAGATCATAAAGGCGGCTTCGGGAACATGGCTACCCTCAATTGGTGATATGTATGGCTTATAAATGGGCTTTACATATCCATCCTGAATGGTAGTTAGAGGATCAAGTCCAGTCTGAGCCCCCTGATAGAGTTATAGGTGTTATCCCATACTTACCATATGCCTCTCAAATAGTGGCGATATTAAAGCATCACTGGTCATTACTATCTCTACATCAGTGCTTTCAAAAGCCCTTAATGATAGCTTATAAACGTTCACAAACTATCAGCAATTGGGTGGTTAGTACTTGTTGGGATGAGTCTGTTCAGAGTTTATCATTGCAGAAAGCCATTTTGCTTGTGGCCGTTGTGATTTTTGCGAGACTACATTGCAAGGCGATAAATGGGAAGACTGTAGGACTGGGAGAGTTTATTCCTCCTTTTATAGATCTGATTGCTTGACTTCTTTTGTAGTATATGTTTTAATTTGTCCATGCCATTTGACATATGTTGGAAAAACTACTCATCCAATCAGGAAACGGTTGCTTGAACATCGCTCTCATATAAATTCCAGGGTGTCATCGGCTCCGCTGGTCCCGCATTGCCAGGCTAGGGGCCATAATTTTGCTGATTTAAACTGGTGAATTCTGGATGTTGTACCTCCATTACCTATGGGGGGAGATCGTCAAGCACAATTGCATCTGAAGGAACAACAGTGGATTTTCCACTTACATTCGGTGGCCCCCGAAGGCATGAATATGGAGATTGATTGGTGGAGTTTACGTCTTTGATTGGCGGATACTTAATAGGTGTGTGATGGCATTGATGCTCTGACATCTCTCTCTCTCAGTTGTGATTAAATTGGAGCTAGATTGGAGTAAGGTTCATTCGCCTGATGAAGAGCTGGGAAGCTACATGGCTTGAAACACTGATTGGTGTAGCGTGAACCTTAGGTTTGGATTATTCCCGACCGTGTCCTGGGAGCAGAAGGATTTTTCCTCTGTTTTATGAAGAAGACACTTTACAGGAGGGGGCCATTTTTCTGCGAATGGATTTCAAAGAATGCGGTTAAGAAACCCACTTCTACCCAAGAAAGGACATTTCCAACTTAAGCTAAGTAGAGTGTATGTTTGGTGTCGGTTGGGATTGTTGAGCTACAAGTTTTAATGGATCAGACAGTTAAATAGTGCTGCTGCTTCTGTTTTTTATGGCCTTTGGGTCAGTTATAAATTGATTAAAAACGAGGGCTCACTTCGAGAGCAGGAAAGTTCCTGTTCATGGTGGGTGATCCGACAAAAAATAAAAAAATAGTAATATAGAATGGGATTTAAGTTCACATAATTGTGTTTATGGAATTTTTTGAGATGTAGGTAGGTGTCAAGGTTCCAGTAAATATGGGCTGCTAATGAAAATCAAAGTATAGTTTAGGACATGATTATTGACAACAATTTAAATCAGCTAGTACAGAAGAACCACGTCGCATTGCAGTAAGATTTAGACACACCTGTGATCAATTGTCAATACTCACATGACTTGAATCAACTAATGAAAGATGGCTCTAATGTTTAAAATGGCCACATTCCCGCCAGGTTTGGTACACCGGTATCGAGCCCATCTTCTATTTTTTGGTTTTTGCCCTTCGTGGCTGGCGTTCGCGCCCTTTTTTTCTTTTCCCTGGAAGGCCGGTCCTTTGATCTCGCGGGGGTTCTGTTTTCCCCTATGGCTTCCAGTGGTTTCAAAAAGTGTGATCGGTGTAAGAAATTGATGCCTCTCACCGACACACACGACTGCTGCCTTCGATGCCTCGGACCGGATCATGATCTTAAGGTCTGTGTCCTGTGTGGCAAAATGTCCACCAAGGCACTCCAAAGCTGCCAGCATCAGAAAGAACGGATTTTTTCTGACTCTGCCTCCGGCCGGGCCCGGACCTCGTCTGAGGCCTCGACATCTCGGGAGTCTGACCCCGAGCATCACCGGGGTTCCTCGGACAGGGGGTCCCCCGATCGGGAACGTAAGAGGAAGAAGCGGCTCATGAGGGCGCATCGGAGGAGGTCCCTGGTTCCTCGGGAGCCAGGTCTCGGACCCCCAACCGCCGCCCCGGGCCCTTGGAGCAGGAGAAGCCGTCCAAGATACCTCATGTGGAGCCGGAGTCCGCCGGGCACGTAAGTCCTGTTGTCCTTGATGACTCTCCTCCTAGGGAGCCGACTTCGGGCCTGGCGCCGCCGAGGCCCAAGTCGGTAGCTGCTGAGCCTCCTGAGCTTGGACTCAGGCTGACAGCCTTGGAGTGCAGATTGTCTACTTTCATGGATCAGCAGCGGGTGCTGATGGCCAGCCTCTCTGGTGCATCTGCCCCAACCACCGGGACATCGATGTCTGAGTCGACCCCGGAGACCGAGCCGATACTCGAGACCATGAAGGTTCGAAGTCGTCCTCGGTCACGGTCACCCTCGACCTCCCGCTCGGGACTGAGGGTGTCGACGCCGGTGCCTTCGGCGTCGGGGCGGGTGCCACGAGACCCGCGCGGTCGGAGTCCCCCGACTCCTCTTCGGATGAGTCCGCGTGGGAGACGGAGGACGAGGAGTCCCCCGATACTTTTCGGATGCACCGCAGTCCGAGCCCTGGAGTAGGTCCCCGCCGGAGGACACCAGGTTCTCGGAGTTCATCAGGGACATGGCCAAGGCTTTGGCAATTCCCGCGGACCCCGAGGAGGAGCCTCGAGCCAAAGAGCTTGAGGCCCTCCAGTATGACTCTCCTCCGAAGGAGGCCTTTACTGTGCCTGTTCCTCTGATGCTGGAACGGCTCCTCTTCTTGATGTGAGAGGCACCTGCCTCGGCGCCGGTTTTGAGCAAGCGGGTCGATTCCATCTATCGACTCCGTAAGAGCCCTGGATTCCAGAAGGCGCAGCTGCCGCAACATTCCATGGTGGTGGAATCGGCCATGCATCATCTGAAGAGCCAGAAGATGCACTCTGCGGTGCCTCCCGGCAGGGAGGCCCGAACCTGGATGCGCTCGGCAGAAAGTGCTTCCAGGGCTCGATGCTTGCTTGCTGTGTCCAGTCCTACCAGCTGTACATGGGCATGTACTTGCGAGACCTGGCGAAGGAAATCGCCGGGTTCTCTGCTGGCCTCTCCGGGGAACCTTTGCAGAGGTTCAAGACCTTGTCCTCGGGAATCCGGGAATGCTCAAAGTTCATGTCCCGAGTGGCCTATGATGGCTTCGAGGCTTCGGCCTGTGTAGCGGCAGACTGGCATCGGGGCCCGACGCCAGGCATGGCTGCAGTCATCGGACCTTGAGCCCTGGGTGCAGGACAAGTTGGTCAATGTCTCTTGCCAAGGTGAAAACCTTTTTGGCAAGCCCATGGCCGAGAAGGCTGCTGAGCTCGAAACCGAGCACCTGACTAGGACAAGGCTGTCCAGAAAAACCTCTGCCCCTTCTCATAAGAAGAAGGGCTCGGGTAAGAAGTCCTTTTACCCGAGGAAGGCAGCTGTCTACAAACCTTTCCCTCAGTACCAGGCCTCTCCAGCTCCCCAGCAGGATCAGCAGGCCAAGGAGCAGGGACATAGGCCCCGTAGGTAGAAGACCCCCAAGCCTCCAGCTCCTGCTCCCACTCAGCAGGGAGGGGCTTTTTGACTCCCACAGCATAGTCTTTCCACCTCTGCTGCCCCATCCCTGCACAGGAGGTCATCTGGTCCTGTTTGCCCACAGGTGGCCACCCATTACAAGAGATGCTTGGGTATTGAGCATAGTCCACAAGGGCTATATGCTCCATTTCCAGCAGTTTCCTCCTCCCTACTTCCCAGGAGAGCCTCCAAGACCTCCTCTGCACACAGACCTCCTCCTTCAAGAACTTCAAGGTCTGCTTCTAGACAAGGCGGTGGAGCCTGTACCTCCCCGCCTGCAAGGTCACGGTTTCTACTCCAGGTACATCCTCATACCAAAGAGAACCGGTGGCCTCAGGCCTATTCTCGACCTCAGGAATCTCAACAAGTTCTTAGAGAAAGAAAAGTTCAAGATGCTTACTCTGGAACACTTCTGCCCTACCTCCAGCAGGGAGATTGGCTATGCTCCTTAGATCTAAAGGATGCGTACACTCACATCCTCATTCATCCAGACCACAGAAAGTACCTCAGGTTCATTGTGGGAGGAAACCATTACCAGTACAGAGTACTGCCCTTTGGCCTAACCTCCGCCCCAAGGGTCTTTACAAAGTGCATGGCAGTGGTGGCGGCCTACTTGAGGAATCAAGGTGTTTTTGTCTTCCCCTACCAGGCAAGCCGCCCTCCGAACTGTCTCCCTCCTTCAACACCTAGGCTTTGTCATAAACTTCGCAAAGTCTACTTTGCTCCCCTCCCAGAACCTGGAGTTTATAGGGGCGCGGCTGGACTCCCTGCAAGCAAAGGCTTACTTGCCAGAAGACAGGGCACAAAGGCTCATAGACTTGGCAAACCAGTTTCTAAACATGCCACGGGTTTCCGCCAGACTCTGTTTAAAGCTTCTAGGCCACATGGCATCGACAGTGCATGTGACCCCCAGTGCCCGCCTCCACATGAGACCTGCACAGTGGTGCCTCAGAACTCAGTGGAAGCAAGCCACAGGAAGCCTCACAGACAAAGTACGGGTGTCCAAACCATTCCTGAACTCCCTACAGTGGTGGCTACACCCCCCAACTTACTACAGGGGGTGCATTTTCAGGTGCCTGTTTCCACAGTGGTGTTGACGACCGATGCCTCCTTGCAGGGCTGGGGTGCACATTGTTTGGACAGGTGCACCCAGGGCCTGTGGTCTCCATGGGAGGCCACGCAAAAGATCAACCTACTGGAACTCCGGGCTATTCGCTTAGCCCTCAAAACCTTCTCTCACACCTTGGCTCGCCAGTCTGTTCTGGTACAGACAGACAATCAAGTGACCATGTTCTATGTGAACAAACAGGGAGGCACTGGGTCCAAGCTCCTGTGTCAGGAGGCACAGGCCCTTTGCTCTTTTGCGCTCAGGCACAACATGTTTCTCAAGGCTGTTTATCTTCCTGGCCAGGAGAACTTCCTGGCAGACAGGTTGAGCAGGGTTCTGCAGCCCCACAAGTGGCAACTGCACCCGTTAGTGGTTCAAAAAATTTTCCTGAAATGGGGACTTCAATCCATAGATCTCTTTGCTAGTCCCCTGAACCGGCAGCTACCCAGGTTCTGTTCCAGGCAACCGCATCCCCTGAGGTTAGCAGCGGATGCATTCCTGATTTCTTGGTCCCAGGGCCTCCTGTATGCGTTTCCTCCCACGCCTCTGGTGGCCCAAACCTTGTTCAAGATTCTAAGGGACAAGGCCTCGGTACTTCTGGTAGCCCCGAGGTGGCCGAGGCAGCCTTGGTTCCCACTTCTGCTTCAACTAGCAGTGGAAACCCCACTACCTCTGGGGTTGCAACCCGATCTTCTCTCTCAGGATCAGGGTTCCCTTCTGCATCCCAATCTCAAATCTCTCAATCTGATGGCCTGGAGGCTGCAAGGGTAGTGTTGGCTCCCTGGGGCCTGCCTCAGGAAGTGGAAGAGGTGGTCTTGGCCTCTAGAATGCAATTCACCAGGAAAATCTATGCCCTGAAGTGGAGAAGGTTCTCCTTGTGGTGTCAGCAATGCAAGGAAGATCCTTTCTCCTGCACTGTGCCAGTAGTGCTTCAGTACCTGCTGCACTTGTCCGATCAAGGCCTTAAGTCCAATTCTGTTCGGGTCCACCTCTCTGCTCTGGCAGCTCACCACTCACTGGTGGAGGGACACTCTTTGTCGGTTCACCCCTTAGTGCCCAGGTTTCTCAGAGGCTTGCTCTTGCTCAAGCCGCCTCTCTGTCCACCGGCCCCTGAGTGGGAGTTGAATGTGGTCTTGCAGCAACTGACTCACCCACCTTTTCAGCTGATGGCTACATGTCCTCTCTGCTTCCTTTCTTGGAAGACTCTATTCCTAGTGGCCCTGACCTCGGCCAGGCGAGTGAGTGAGCTTCAAGCCCTGGTCTGTAACAGGCCATACACTCGCTTCTATAGGAACAGGGTAGTCCTTAGGACTCATCCTTAGTTCCTCCCGAAGGTTGTCTCCTCTTTCCATCTCAACCAGGAGGTGGTTCTTCCAAAGTTCTTCCCTAGGCCCCATGCCAGCCGGGCTGAGACAGTCCTGCATACCCTGGACTGAAGAAGGGCCTTATCCTTCTACATTGAACGTACGCAGGGGCATAGGAGGGCTACTCAGCTCTTCGTATCTTTTGACCCTAATTACTTGGAGTTACCTGTCTCCAAGCGTACCTTGTCCATTTGGGTGGCTGACTGTATCACCTGGGCTTACAGGGCAGCTGACCTTCCCTTGCAGGGTCAGGTCACAGCCCACCGTGTCAGGGCAATGGCTGCCTCAGTAGCTCATCTCCGCTCTGTACCGTTGGCAGACATCTCTAGGGCTGCTACTTGGTCCTCAAGCCAGACTTTTGCGGCCCATTACTGCCTGGAGAGGGAGTCCCATAGGGACAGTGCTTTCGGTCAGGCAGTGCTCCGGAATCTCTTCGAGGTTTAGGCAACTCCTACCCTCCAGCCCTCTGGTTGGGCTACCGGTGGGGGTATGTTTCAGTGAAATCCTTTTTCTGATGCTGCGGCTAGAGGGAGCTCATTTTTCAGCTCTGGGTCCCCGGTAGCCTGAAGCTGGGGAGTCCCTTATGTGAGGACTGACTTCCTGCTTGCTCCTGGAGAAAGAGTAGTTACTCATCTGTAACAGGTGTTCTCCAGGAGCAGCAGGAATCAGTCCTCACAACCCTCCCTCCTCCCCTTGGAGTTGCAGTTGTACATAGTTCATTTTTACATTTTTTGTGCTGTCTTTTAGCTATGTCATCAGACTGAGCAAGATGGCACCTTTAGGCAGGAAGGGGACCGCGCATGCGTGCAGTATTCCCAAAGGTTTTCTTGGAAAGCTGGGGAAATGCTCCGCACGGGGGCTCCATCGACGTCGATGTCACCCATATGTGAGGACTGATTCCTGCTGCTCCTGGAGAACACCTGTTACAGGTGAGTAACTACTCTTTCTGCATGTGTAACTGAGCTAAGGTATTCTGTTTATGTAATTCCTATTTGACATTGCCACTTGTTCTCTTTCCCCAGTAGGTCATGTATTGTTATTCTCTGAAATGTATTGGTTTAATATTTGCAGTGTTGCCTTTTGATAGGTAGGGTCTTGTGCTTTGTGAGTCCTGGTAATGCTGTTAGGATACGGCGGGTTTGCTATGGGTTCTAAATGGGCAGTGTTTGTAGTAGTTCCTAATGTGCCTGGCGGTTGGCACTGGATTATAGTAATGTAGAAATCTTTTAGTCTTTCTTTATCCATACACTCATTAAGAGGCATGTTTACTAAAAGTTAGTGTATGGTAAAATTATGCAAATATTTATGCAAATGAAGCCCCGCACTGAGTCTCCGCACATAGCCCCCACCCCCCTTGGGCCGCCCCTGCTCTGGAGTAATCTAAGGAAATGCTTTGTTAAAGAAAAGGTGGCGGATACATGGAACAGCCTCCCAGTTCAGGTAGTGGGAACAAGAACTATATCTGAGTTCATGAAAGCATGGAACAAATACAGTAAATCTCTCGGGAAGAGGAAGGGATTGTAGAGCTTAATAGTTCTTATGAATGGACAGATAAGATAGGCCATATGATCTTTACCATCATTTTCTATGTTTAGGTTTAAGCATAGGTCAGCCAGGGCACTTTGAAAACCCTACCTTTCCAGATTTTTGTCAGATCTATATTTAATTAAAGCAATAATGCTGCTGAAAAATCTTTCTGATTTGTTCCTTTTTCTATGTTTTATACTTGCTTCAAGTGACCAATCACATCTTTACTTAGACATTCTGACACAGTGCAATGTTTCAGACTGTACTAAGATTTTCAACAAGTTCTGCTTCAGGAAAACAAGATTAAAATCCTTTACTACTTATCTGCTTCCACTTAGTTTGAGATTACTTTGCCTTTTCACTTTCTTTTCAATTTATCTCACAACATCTCCTTTGGCGTTATCAGCTCAGATTGATATTTTTGAATAATAACATTTTCTTACTCTGACGTTCTTTCAGTTTTAATATTCATGCTACTGTTCATCCTCTACCAATCATTCCTTCTCTAATTTGAATACTTTCAAAGCACTGAACCCCATTTGAACCCTGCATTCCTATCATGAGTGACAGTAGCAAGCCTATATATCCAGTGCTGCTCATAAAAGTTGTAGATTTTATCCCTATTTCCTCCTCTGGAATGAAGGGGGTGCATAATGTTTAGCTCTCCATTTTAAAGATTGAAACATGCATTTTGGCTCTTCACAATGTAAAACTATCAGCGCTAACAGTTAAGTATTCAAATGCAATCTGTGTTCCATCAGTGGGTTTTTAGAGTTTTGCTGCTACAGCCAATATATAACTTCAGATAGGTACATATTATCACATATACTACATATGAAGACTCGCGTGTAATATAATATTTTTATAGCAGTTATTGATAATAAGGTCTATCCATTGTGTGCAAAATGTACGAACATTTAAATGTCTCTTGAAGCACATATAAAGCACAGAAAAAGGTACAAATCAAAAAGACTTTTCAGCAGTAATATTGCTTTGAAGTTATTGCATATAGGTCCAGCAAAAGTTAATGCAAATAAATCTGGAATTGCTAGGGCTCAATTAGGTTTTAATATATTTGAGTCAGTCATTGCCAATAAAAGCAGATATTTGTACTAAGAACTTTTATATTCAATAGGGAATTAGACAACATAGAAATAGCTTTGTGGCCTCACAAAGAGTCGACAAGTCCAAACAGAACCCCTCTAACAACACAGAAAATGGTTGCTAGCAAGGAATATGAAACTGAAACCTTCCTCACCGTGATTATGAATGAGCTACAGTTCCTTAAGGTACACATAATAGGAACTCATGTAAAACATTGAAACAAGGATAACATAACATATTTATTTGATTGCAAATAATTCCATTGCATGTTCAAAGCAAGATACAAGATTAAAATATAGCATATATGACTTCCGGTCCGGCCAGCGAGGAGAGCAGATGTGGTTGAAGTCGCTCCCCATAAACCCTACACTGCACATTGATTTTTGGCTGCCAGAACCACAATCCAAGTTGTTGACACCTTGGACAACATACCAAAGACAGTGAAACTGAAGGTGACTAAGACAATCCGGGAATTATATGCAGCAAAAGCAAAGGCTACCAAGCAACAACCGAGGCTGCCCTCACAGCCGCCATCACCGGGATCCTCAATAGCAAGCAAGGCGGAGGAGAACAGCCAAGATAAGGACTCCAGTCTGTTAAAAGTGCTTCAGGAGATATGAGCCTCCAAAAAGGAAATTGTAGAGAAGGTGTTGGGCAAAATTAAAGAAAAATTTGCAGCTGTTGGAGTGTGGCTCAACGAGGCGGAGGCATGCATCAACAAAGTGGGAGATGGCCAAAAAGGCATCACAGAGGATATGGCTAATCTAAAAAAACAGATGGCCTGGTTGAACGAAAAACTGGAAGATCAAGAAAATAGAGACATATGGTCAAATGCTAGTATTTTTGGGATCCCTGAAGGGGAAAAGGGCTTGGATCCAATTGCTTTTGTGATTGGACTGTTTAAGGCCTGCTTCCCGGGCTACCTGTTACTGACGGAATACAAAATTGAGCGGGTGCACAGAGAGCTACACCCACATCTGAAGGGGAACACTAGTCCTCGGGCCTTGATCATTAAGTTATTATGCTTTCAGGATCGGGAACATATCATATGGGAGGCAAGGGACACTGGATTCATCATGTTCAAGAACTGGAAAGTGTTTGTATTTCCTGATCTAGCATAGGGTTGCCAGTTGGCCCCAGATGCACCCAACAGGTTTGATCCAGTCCTGGGTTTATCTCATTGCATGCAGGGATATGTATTTCTCCATTGCACTCCATAAGAAAAGGAAAACTACAAGTCACTGCATGCAATGGGGTAAACCCAGGACTGGATTAAGCCTATCAGGCGCATCTGGAGCCAGTTGGAAACCCTAATCTAGCAGCGGAGACAGTGCGCCACCAAAAAGACTTACTGAAGTATAAGGACTCGCTGGTGCAAAAAGATATAAAAGTTGCTTTGTGATATCCGACCCAGCTAACTATGGTTGCGAGTGGAGTGAGGAAATCTTTCAACTCATCAGAAGCCCTGGACAGATTTATCAAGGCAACACCTGGTCTTGAGGAGACCACGTGGAAAAATAGAAAGCAAGGCAAGAGGGAGAAGGACCCTTCACCTCCAGAAGATGGCAGAGTAAGCCCCCCTTGGGAGAGCCAGCAGACCAGGGGGGGGGGGGGCATATCAGGAGAGCCTAGGTGCCACCAACATACCAGTTAGCATGTGGCACAGGATACAGGCAGAGCTTCCTCGGGGAAGCTTCAGGATAGTGCGAAGCACTTGACTGCAGGAAAATGAGGATATCGTGAGCTGGAGTGGTCTTTATCATTGGGAGTCCAGGTTTTACTGGTGACTTTCACTCAGGACTTTAATCGGGGGGTTAGCTGGTGTGGACATGCGGTGGAGTTCAGGCCTGAGCTGAAATGAAGACTTAAATGAGGTGGGTTTCTGGTGGCAGGGAATTCCCCCTAGCATCCCTGAAAACCCCATTTGGACCGATGTTGGGAGTGGGGTTGAGTAACAATGAAATTATTTGCACCGTGCGGGGTAGGGGTATACTTTAGGATTCATGGATTCTGGTCAAGGGAAGTCTAAAATGTTGAAACTGAGGAACTGGCTGGGTTGGTGGGAGCTGAAGACTAGTTGATGTGTTCAATTGAGGGGGTTGTTATATTTTGATATGCTCAGTGGTGCTTGGGGGGGATGTGAAATTGTGATTGAATGGATGTTTCGGAGGTGTGCATGGTGGGAGGGCTGGATATGGATGTGATATCGGCTTGGAAATGGGGAGATATAAGATAGCTACACCAAACATCAGAAGGATACATAACCCGATCAAAAGAAAGAGGGTGCTGACCTTTCTGGCAAAGAACTGGGTGGATATAGCGCTTCTCCAGGAAACCCATTTGTAGGCCCAGGGATATGATCAGATGTTCTGCTCGGCTTACAGCTCCAAGAAGCAGGGGATAGTTATTCTTATTCATAAGAGGATGCCTTTCATACTCTATGGAATAGGGGGTGGGGACACAAGGGAGGGTGGTATGTGTAACCGATGGAACAGGTGGAGATTTCTATCATGAATATGCATACCCTGAATGGTCTGAAAGGCACCTTTTTCAGGGAGTGGATGGATATTTTTGAGAAGCTGGCGAAGGGGGACTGGGTGGTGGTGAGTGACATGAACTGTGCCATGGGGCCTGGGGGCAGGTCGAATTATAACAGTAGTTTACACAAAGGAGAGGGTAAGGAACTGCGGAACTGTATGCTGTGCTGGTACCGTGTGGCATGAACAGCATAAAGGTTTTAGGGAATACATTTGTCACCCCACACGAATTGATGCCTAATCCCGCTTGAACCTCTTGTTGGGGCGGAGAGCCTGGGAAGAGATATTTGAGGATTTTGAGATTCATCCCATTGTTATAGCGGATTATAGGATGTTGTCAGAACATTGGGTGCCGGGGGTAGGGAGGGGTAGTTGGTGGGTGCAAAAGGAAGATGTCGCCCATAAATTGAAACAGGAATGGAAGTTCTTTTTTGGATACTAATGATATGGGGGGAATAACTGAGAGGAGTATTTGGGACACTGGGAAGGCCTATATGAGGGGGGTGCTTATGCAGATGGCATCATGAAAGAAACAAGAGAGGGAAGAGAAAGTGCAGCAGCTTCTGCAGGATATCGGGCGCTTACAAGAACATAGCTGGACAGGGGCCACTTGGCAATAGTGATTATAGCATGATCGCGTTTGATTTAATTAGTGGAGGAGGGATGATAAGGAAATCCACAGTGCTACCTTTTAACTTTTGAAAGGGAGACTATGATAAAATGAGGAAAATAGTTAAGAAAAAACTAAAAGGAGCAGTTGCAAAGGTCAAAGACTTACATCAAGCTTGGGTGTTGTTCAAGAATACTATCTTGGAAGCCCAGACCAGCTGTATTCCACGCTTTAAGAAAAGTGGAAGGAAGTCCCAAAAACTGCCAGCATGGTTTAAAGGTGAGGTCAGAGAGGCTGTAATTGCCAAAAAAGCATCTTTCAGGAAATGGAAAAAAGAGCTACACGACGAAAACTGGATACAGCACAAGCACTAGCAAGTTAAATGCAAGGCATTGATAAGGCAGGCAAAAGGAGAATTTGAGAAGAAGCTTGCTGCAAAAGCAAAAACGCGTAATAAAGACTTTTTCAAGTACATTTGTATCAAAAAACCTGTGAGAGAGTCAGTTGGTCCATTAGATGATAGAGGGGTTAAAGGGGCACTAAGAGGCGACAAGGCGATAGCGGAGAGACTGAATGAATTCTTTGCTTTGGTCTTTACTGAGGAAGATGTAGGGATGTTACCCATGACTGACATGGTATTTAAAGGTGCAGAAGAATTTTTAGGAAATATCAATACATTGTGAAGATGTATTACAACTATTTAATAAACTGAAGAGTAGCAAATCACCTGGACCGGATGATATACATCCAAGGGTGTTGAAAGAACTGAACTATGAGATTGCAGACCTGCTATTAGTAATCTGTGAACTATCATTAAAATCATCTGTAATACCTGAAGATTGGAGGATGGCGAACCTAATGCCAATTTTTAAAAAGGGTTCCAAGGGTGATCTGGGAAACTACAGACCGGTGAGCCTGATGTCAGTACCGGGAAAATGGTAGAAACCATCATAAAGAACAAAATTGCTGAACATGTAGATAGTCATGGCTTAATGGGAGACAGCCAACATGGCTTTAGACAAGGAAGATCTTGTCTTACTAATCTGTTATGTTTTTTTGAAGGTGTGAATAAACAGGTAGACAAAGGTGAGTCAGTTGATATAGTGTGTTTGGACTTTCAGAAAACCTTTGACAAGGTCCCTCATCAGAGACTTTTGGCAAAACTAAAGAGCCATGGGATAGGAGGCAGTGTACTATTGTGGATCAGGAACTGGATAAAAGATAGAAAGCAGAGGATAGGGCTAAATGGCCAATTTTCCCAATGGAGAAAGGTGAATAGTGGTGTACCCCAGGGATCTGTACTGGGTCCGCTGCTTTTTGACATATTCATAAATGACCTGGAAAAGGGAATAATGAGTGAGGTTATCAAATTTGCAGATGACACAAAACTATTTAAAGTTGTTAAAACCCATGAGGATTGTGGAAAATTGCAAGAGGATCTTAATAAATTGGAAGACTGGGCATCAAAATGGCAGATGAAATTTAATGTGGACAAGTGCAAAGTTATGCACCTAGGGAAGAACAACCCAAACTATGGTTACGCGATGCAAGGTTCCACATTAGGAACCACCACCCAGGAAAAAGATTTAGGCGTCATTGTGGATAACATGTTAAAACCCTCGGCCCAGTGTGCAGCGGCAGCCAAGAGAGCAAATAGAATGCTGGGTATCATAAGGAAAAGAATGGAAAATAAAACAAAGGATATTATAATACCTCTGTATCGTTCCATGGTGCGACCGCACCTTGAATATTGTGTGCAATTCTGGTTGCCGTATCTTAAAAAGGATATAGTGTTATTAGAAAAGGTTCAGAGAAGAGCCACCAATATGGTAAAGGGGATGGAAGGATACTCTATGAAGAAAGGCTAAAAAGGTTAGAACGGGTAAATGTAGATCGATTGTTTACGTTATCAGAATATAGATAGACTAGGGGACATGCAATGAAGCTACAGGGTAAACTATTTAAGACTAATAAGAGAAAATATTTTTTCACTCAACGTGTAATCAAACTCTGGAATTTGTTACCGGAGGATGTAGAAAAGGCTGTTAGTGTAGCTGGGTTTAAAAAAGGTTTAGACACATTTCTGGAGAAAAGATCCATAAACCATTATTAAAAAGGGACCCAGGATATCATGCTTGACCCAATACAAGCATTGTGGATCCTGTGTCTTTTGGGGAAACTGCTAGGTACGTATGACCTAGATTGACCACTGTTGGAAACAGGATACTGGGCTTGATGGACCTTGGTCT
This sequence comes from Ichthyophis bannanicus, assembly GCA_033557465.1. NCBI lineage: Eukaryota > Metazoa > Chordata > Amphibia > Gymnophiona > Ichthyophiidae > Ichthyophis > Ichthyophis bannanicus. Next base: position 343,488,262 of record CM066032.1, read on the forward strand.
GACCCAGTATGTCATATCTTATATTCTTATGAGGCATTTGACAGGGTAGAATGGGGGTTTCTATTTGTTATGTTGACTAAGTTTAAGGTGGGGGAGGGTTTTATCCACGGGGTGAGGGCATTGTACAAGGGCCCGACAACAAGAGTACTTGTGAATGGTGCCCAGTTGGAGGGGTTTCGGCTGCAGAGGGGCATGTGACAGGGGTGCCCACTGTCTCCGATGTTCTTTGCCAAGGTCATAGAGGTCTTTGCAGCTTGGGTAAAGCTGAATGCTGCCATATACCTGGTTCGGGTGGGAAACAGAGACCATAAGATTTTGTTATATGTAAACTATACTTTTCTGTTCGTGACCAGGCCACAGGAGTCTCTCCCAGCATTGCTAGATGAAATTAGCAGGTTTTCATGGCTTCTCCAAGAACAAGCAGGAAGTCAGTCCTCACATATGGATGATGTTGGCGCTGACAGAGACGGCGTGGAGCATTTCCCCAGCTTTAAAGAGGACCTTTTGGGACATGCGTGGTCCCCTTCCCGCCCAAGGGTGCCCTCTTGCTCAGTCTCCTTTTTTCCACAGAGTCCAACGGATGTCTGTCCTGTTTCCCCAGAAAACTCCTTGCTAATTATCCTCAAAATAGTTAGTTTCCCAGTTTGCATACTGGCTCCCCACCTCGAGCCAGCACCATCCACGGTGCTGTTCTCGTCTCCTTTTGTCTTTTTTGATCAAGGCTCACCTTGACTGGGTTTTGAACCTTTTATCACCCAGGGGTTGTTGACCCTGTCCAGGTGTTCCCCACCATGTCCCCCAGTGGGTTCAAAAAATGTGACCGCTGCAGTCAAATGATGTCAGTGACCGACACCCATTACTGCTGCCTTCACTGCCTGGGCCTGGACCATGGCAGCACCTCCTACAACCTGTGCCAGGCCATGAGGCCTAAAACCAATAAAAAGAAGTCAGAGTTCCAAGAAAAACTGTTCCCCAAGTCCGACTCGGCACCAGCTTCCCTGACGTAGAGCTCCAAGTCCAGCATTTCCCGTGAGGCCCAAGTGTCCTCAGAGTCCTGCGGTGGTGGCTCCTCTGAGAAGATCTCAGATCCCTAAAGAAAGAATAAAAACTCCTCAAAATCCACTGAGGTTGCACTGGAGAAACCCGGTAAAATCACCTGGAGGGACTTGGGCAGCTCCGAGAAGCGCCTTACCAAGGTTCTCAAGAAGGATTCCTCAGCCGGCGGAGACCATGTGAGGTTCCTCGAGATTGTAGTTCTCATCAAAGATGCACTCGTGAGAGTGCTGGCGCCGGGCCCGAGGTCCTCAGTGCCCGTGCTGAACGCTACAGAGCCATCTGGCTTGGAAACCAGAACATCACTGCTATCCTGGCCCTGCAGCAGGCAATGATGGCTGATTCATCCGCATCATCTGCCCCAATGACCGGGCCCCCGACTATGGGGGAGTCCCCAGTTGAGCTGAGCTCTGAGTGCCATTGACCTCAGGTAAGCCCTCGGCGCTGGTCGAGGTCTCAGTCCCATTCCTCAGGCATCCGGTCCTCCCTGACCAGTTTCCACAACTTGGACACCAGGTCCTCTGGAGGCTGCCGGTCACCTGGCCCCGGCCTCGACGTTATGAGTCGCAGGATCTTGGACTCATCGTCACTGCTCAACTCCAACTGGGAGACTGACGACAAGGCATCCCCAGAAACCAAGCGGCACGGAGTTGTTCCCTTGAACCCAGCGCCCCGGCGCCATACTCCTCCGGAAGATATAGCCTTCCATGACTTTATCAAGGATATGGCCAGAGCCCTCTTGGTGCAAACTGAGGCGGAGGAAGATCTGCGCACTGAGAAAATGGAGATTCTCCAGTATGAGTCTCCACCCAAGGAGACTTTCACGGTGCCTGTGCAGCTGATCCTCAAGCGAAGCAGCTGCTACTCAGAATGTGTGAAATGCCAGCCTTGGTGCCAGTGATGAGCTGGCACCTTGACGCCATCTACTGCATCTGGAAGGGCCCCGGGTTCCACAAGCCCCAACTCCCACATAACTCCATAGTCGTCGAGTTGACCATGCAGAAACTCAAGAGCCAGAAGACCCTCTCTTCGGTTCCTCCTGGGAGGGACACTAGAGCCCTTGATGCCCTTGGGCACAAGTGTTAACAGGGCTCCATGCTGGGTTGCCAGATTCAGGCCTATGAATTGTACATAGGTATGTACCTAAAGGCTCTAACCCAAGAGTTGTCTGGGTTTTCAGCAGGGCTTACTGGGGAATCCTTCCAGTGGTTCCATTCCCTGACCTCCGGGATCAAGGACTGTTCTAAGTTCCTTTTCCGGACGGCCTATGATGGCTTTGAGTCAGCAGCTCAGGTAGCAGTGGCCAGCATCGGCGCCTGACACCAACCATGGCTGCAATCCTCGAACTTCGAGAAATGGGTCCAAGATAAGCTGCTCAATGTCCCCTGCACTGGGGAGATCCTGTTCAGCAAACCTATGGCTGGCAAGGCAGCTGAGATCGAGGCCGACGTGGTGACTCGACAGAGGCTCTCCAAGAAGACCTAATCCTTTCCCCATAAGAAACCATCGGGGCAAAGACCCCTGTTCCCGAGGAAAAAGGGGCCCTTTCAGCAGAGTCACCACTACCAGCCCTTCTCAGGCCAGCAACAGGGTTCTCACCCTAAAAGACAAAGCCATAGGGTTCAGAAGCCGAAGGCATAGAAGCCCTAGGCCCCAGCTCCCACCCAGCCTGGGGGGAGCTTTTGACTCCCGTGGCAGGGCCTCCCCTCCCCTTAGAGACCTTCACCAGCCCACAGGGGGCTGCCTGGCACTCTTCGCCCACAAGTGGGCCAGTGTCTCCTCGGACCAGTGGCTACTGCAGGTGGTAAGGAAAGGATATCTCCTCCACCTACAGCAGGTACCACTCAGGTTCTTTCCAGGACAACCAGTGTCGACCTCTCCTTCACCAGATCCTTCTGCTCTCAGAACTCGCAGGTCTGCTCAGGGACAACGCAGTAGAACCTGTACCCAAACACCTATGTGGAAAAGGATTCTATTCCAGATACTTCCTTGTCTCAAAGAGAACTGGGGGCCTCAGGCCCATTCTAAACCTGAGAAACTTAAACAAGTTTCTGGTGAGGAAGAAGTTCAAGATGCTCTCCCTTGGAACACTGCTGCTTTACTTCCGCCAGGGAGATTGGCTGTGCTCCTTGGACATAAAGGATGCGTATACTCATATCCCGATCCACTCCTCCCACAGGCAATACCCTATGGTTCATGGTGGGAGGAGGGCACTACCAGTACAGGATGCTTCCTTTCGGCCTGGCCTCCTCACCAAGGGTCTTTACCCAATTGCCTGGTGGTGGTGGCTGCCTACCTGTGCCTACAAGAGGCTTTCATCTTCCCCTACATGGACGACTGGCTCATTATGGGCAGTACGGCCTCAGAGGTCAGTCAGGCTGCAGAGTGTGCAACCCTCCTCCTGCAGCACCTGAGGTTCGTTATCAACTACCCCAAATCCCATCTCTCTCCAGCCCAAAGTCTGGAGTTCATAGATGCTCAGTTGGACATGTTACAGGTCAAGGCCATCCTCCCAAGAGAAAGGGCAGAATGCCTCACACAGCTGGCAGCACCACTGATTAGTGCCAGCTCGTCTCCTCTTCCGCCTACTGGGCCATATGGCCTTGACGGTCCACGTCACGCCCACTTACACATGCGGACAGCCCAGTATTGCCTATGCTCGCAGTGGACTCAGGCCACAGGCAGGCTACGGGACAGGGTCAGGGTTTCCCACCAGCTGGCGGAGTCCCTCAACTGGTGGCGAATTTGCACCACCTCCAGGTGGAAATGCCGTTACAGGCACCCACGCCACAGAGGATCCTGACCACAGACACCTCCCTTTTAGGTTGGGGGGCATATTGCGGAGACTGCTGCACACAGGGCAGTTGGTCTCAGGAGGAATCATTTCTACAGATCAGTCTCCTGGAGCTCAGGGCAATATTCCTAGCCCTTCGAGCATTCCGCCACCGCCTGCGACACCGACCTGTGCTGATCTAGACAGACAACCAGGTCGCCATGTTTTATATCATGTTTATGTTTATGTTTATGTTTATTTCATTTGATATACCGCCCTTCTGTGATAAGCAAGGCGGTTTACAACTTATAAAATCCAGTAGAGGCACGAGGCAGGGGTGCATGGGCTCATACTCCCTCTGCCAGGAGGCGGTGGCCTTCCTCTCCTTCATAGCACGCAACATCATGCATCTGCGAGGGGTGTACTTCCTGGGTCAGGACAACTGCCTAGCAGACAGGCTGAGCAGAGTCCTTTGCCCACACAAGTGGCGCTTAAACCCCAGAGTAATGAAGCATCTCTTCCACCTCTGGGGCAGGCCTCTCTGGACAACACGCAGCTACCCCACCTCTGCTCCCATCAGCCCCACCCGGAGAGAGTGGTGGCAGATGCCTTCCTGATCTCATGGTCCAAGGACCTACTCTATGTATTCCCACAGATCCCCCTGGTCGCCAAGACCCTCTTCATGGTCCAGAGCGAAGGGGCATCAGTTATACTGATTGCCCCCAGGTGGCCCAGGCAACCTTGATTCTGCTTTCCCTGTTGGTGACATTCCTAGTCGCTCTGAGCTGAGCCCCGGATCTCCTGTCCCAGGAGGAGGGCTCCCTTCTGCACCCCAATTTGGGGTTACTAATGCTAACAGCATGGCTGTTGAAATGGTAGCATTGGCCCCTTTCAGTCTTCCAGGAGAGGTCAAGGAAATCTTACTGGCCTCCCAAAAACCCTCCACCAGATGGGCTTCTGCCTTTAAGGTGGAGAAGGTTCTCCGCCTGGTGTGCAGAAAGGGAGGAGAATCCCTTCTCCTGCCATGTGCAACTAGTCCTTCAGCACCTACTGCACCTGTCTAAAATCTAACTCAGTGAGGGTGCATCTGAGTGCCATAGCCGCTCACCACCACCCTATCAAGGGAAAACATCTCTCAAGTCAGCCCCTGGTCTCCAGATTCCTCCGGGGCCTCCTGTTATCCAAGCCCCTCTCAGCCCTCCAGCGGCAAAGTGGGATCTCAATGTGGGATCTCAAAGTGGGATCTCAATCTCAAGCGCACCAAACCGCCGTTTGAGCCCCTGGCAACTTGCCACCTGCGGTACCTGTCTTAGAAAGTGGTCTTTCTGGTGGCCCTTACGTCCGCTGGAAGAGTGAGTGAACTCCAGGCCCTGGTGGCAGATCCACCATATACAAGATTCTACAAGAACCGGATAGTTCTCCGGGAACAAGCAGGAAGTCAGTCCTCACATATGTGTGACGTCGGCACTGATGGAGCCCTTGTGGAATCATCCCCCCCAGCTTTTAAAGAAAGCCTTTCAGAAATGCCACCACGCATGCGTGGTCCCCTTCCCGCCCAAGGGTGCCATCTTGCTCAGTCTCCTTTTTTCCGCGGAGCCCTTCAGACGTTGTCTGGCTTGTCCCCGGAAAAAGTTGATTTTTTTTTGTTCCTCAAGTTTCCAACTCGTCTCCGGTTTCGCACCGGTACTCTTCCTGCCTACCAACCTCTGTGTCTCGGCATAAGGCTCAGTTTATTTTTGTAGTTTTTTTGTTATTTTCTTTTTCAGGCACCTTTGCACCCTTTTTTTCTCCCATTGGCACCCCGGAGAGTCTTCGACCTCGCAGAGGTATTTTTTACCCCCATGGCTACCAGTGGTTCTAAGAAGTATGATCGGTGTCCTAAAATCATGCCTTTGAACGACACACACGACCCGGTGGCCTGCGGTCTCTACAGGAGGATGTCCAACAAAGCCCTTTATCTTTATCTTTATTCGTCACTTGAGGCAGGTGCATCAGGGCGGTGTACAATACAATCAATCAATAAGAGCAAGAAAAGAAGTGAAAAAGGAACGCCATTGTTTAGACAGGATAGAGAGGAGCAGGAGAGACAGAGACAAAGAGGGAGAGAAGCAAGTGAGGAAAAGACTAGTAGGGAGGCTGGTTTTAAGGGTCTGGGAGATCAAAAGCCTGCTGAAAGAGATGAGTCTTGAGTAGGGATTTGAATCTATGAAAAGATAGTTTGGTATGGAGGGCAAGTGGGAGTGAGTTCCAAAGGGCTGGGGCCAGGAAGTAAAAAGCAGATTGGCATGTTGTTTCCAGGTGAGCCGAGGATGGGGCAGGGAGATAGAGACGGTAACCATGCGCTGAGCGGAGAAGACGGGGGGAAGGTTGTAAACGAAGGGAATTGGCTATGTACTGAGGACACCAGTGTGCAATGCTTTGTGAGTCAGTATGAGAATTTTGTAGTGAAAACGGAAGTTCAGTGGAAGCCAGTGCAAACGGAAGAGGAGGGGAGTAATATGGTCACGAGGGGAGGAATAGGTGAGCAAACGGGCAGCTGTATTTTGGACTAGTTGAAGACGTCGAAGTTGGTATTTTGGGAGTCCTGCTAAAACAGTGTTACAATAATCTAACCTCAATATAACTAAAGAGATAACTAACGAAGTGAGAGAGGAGGAAGGGAGAAAAGGGTGAACAGCTCGAATTTGACAGAGAAAGAAGAAAGAGCGACGGACAAGTGCAGAGATGTGATGTTGAAATGAAAGGGAGACGTCAAGAGTGACTCCGAGATAGCGGAGGGAGGAAACTAAAGGAATGGGAGTAGAGAGAAAAAGTGGAGAGCAAGTGGGTGGGGGTGTGTTAAAGGAGAGCCAGAGACCAGCTGATTTAGAGGGGTTAACATGGAGAAAGTTGGTGTTTATCCACGTGGCGACACGGGTGAGACAAAGGTTAAGAGGAGAGAGATCCGGTGAGAGAGAGCTGGTGTGGTGGACAAGAAGAATGTCGTCAGCGTAAAAATATCCAGAGATCCCCGACTGTTGGATGATGAGCGCCAAAGGGGCAAGAAAAATGTTAAAGAGAAGAGGAGCAAGGACAGAACCCTGAGGAACACCACAGAAAAGGGGTAAGGAGGAGGAGGTAGAGGAGCTGGTCTTGACTGAGAACGTGCGGAAGGAAAGAAAAGAATGGAACCAGGCAAGGACAGACCCACAGATCCCAAGATCAGCCAGCCGAGTTAGGAGTGTGCGATGATCTGCAATATCAAAAGCAGAGGAAAGATCCAAAGTTACCACAACAGAAAGATCACCGCGATCGTGGGCCTGATGAACCTCACTCAGAAGGGAAGTGAGGATGGTCTCTGTACTGTGGCCTGTGCGAAACCCAGATTGACGTGGATGCAGAGAAAGGGTAGAGTCCAGGTGGGCAGAGAGTCGCATAAACACAAGTTTTTCCAAGATTTTAGACAGAAAAGGAAGGTTTGATACGGGACGCCAATTTGCCAGTGTGGAGGGATCAAGGGAAGGATTCTTCAGAAGTGGACGGATAAGGGCGTGTTTCCAGACTGTGGGAAAAACACCAGAGGAAAGACTGTTGTTGAAAAGATGGAGAATGTATGGGAGCAGTAGGAGGGAGGAGTCAGACAACCAAGAAGAAGGTACAGGATTGAGGGGACAGGTGGTTTTATGTGAAGTAGCTATAGCTTTGGAGAGCTCCGCCGAGGTAATGGGCTGAAATGTATGCCAAGTATGAGGAAAGATCTTGTTAGAAGAGGAAGAAGGGAGCTCAGACGGGGAGGAGGGAGATGGAGGAGGAGGAGACAGTGGTGGAGGACAGGAAGGAAAAGTAGCGCATAGAGATTAAATTTTTCTAGAGAAAAAAGAGGCAAGAGAACCAGAATCAGGTGCATTAGGGGGAGAGCTAGGGGTTGCAGAGGAAGTGGAGAGTGTGGAGATGGATTGAAGGACTCTAAATAACTGTTGCGAGGAATTGGAGGCGGAAGAGCTACAATTAGAAAGAGTGCTTTGCTTTAGTGATCATTTCGCGATATGATGCTTGAGTGGCACGGAAGGCGGTGAGGGAAGAGGGGGAAGGGTGTTTACGCCAAACCCGCTCTACACGGCAAAGATGTGCCCGCTGGAGATAGAGACCAGGGTGGTACCAGGGGTGGTGGGTCTGGGGCCGGGATGAACGGCAAGTGCGGAGGGGAGCAAGTTGATCGAGTGCAGTAGTGAGTGTAGAGGACCAGAGATCAGTTTGTTCGTTTACAGGAAGGGAGAAAAAGGAGGAGGAGAAAAGAGAATCGGCAGGGGGAAAATTCTGGCGAAGAGTAATGTGATGCCTGAGCCACTGGGGGCGTGAAGAGGAGTGGGACAGAGGCATATAGGGAGATGGTGGAACCATGGAAAAAAGAATACAGAGGTGATCGGACCAAGGTAAAGTGAATGAGGAAATATCAACTGGTAGGATCGGGGAAGCTACCGGAGTGAAGATCAAATCCAGAGTATGCCCCGCCGAGTAGGTGGTGCATGATACGTGCTGGATAAAGGAAAGGTCATCCAATAAGGATAAAAGTGAACAATCTTTTGGGTGAGAGGGGGAATCAGAGTAAACATTAAAATCCCCGAGGATAACAAGGTGTGGGGACAGGAAAGAGGCCTCGGAGAGTGAGCTAAGAAGAGTATCCCAGAGATCCAGGTGCATGGATGGGGGAGCATAAACAAGGAGAAAGGGGATTGAAGGTGGGGGGCCATAGTAGGCAAGAAGGGCCTCAGGATAGGATAGGGAGGGTGGAAGAGAAGTGGCAGCACTGAATAGGAGGGTGGACTGGTGTATAATTGCCACACTGCCACCATTGCGGCTACAACGGGGTCAGTGGAAGGCCGAGTATCCAGGTGGGAGACAACGATGAAGAAGGGCATCTTCGCCCTCTCGGAGCCATGTCTCTGTAAGGAAAAGTGCATCTAAAGAGTTCTGAATAAGAAGATCGTATAATAAGTGGGTCTTATTCCGGAGTGAGCGGCAGTTCAACAAGGCAAGAGAAAGAGAGAGGAGGGGAACAACTGGAGGCACAGTAACAGAGAGACTGCAATTCGATTGCACTGAGCGACAATCTATGAGATATTCTGTATGACGATGTGGAGTCCCAGAAAAAGAGCTAGGAAATGCAGTGGGGCGGTGGCCCCAGTGCACTGGGATGACGGCCATGGAATCAGCTGTGGTGCAGGAGTAATTGACAAGAAGGAAAAGGAAAAGAAGAAAAAGATTCCAAGGCGTAGTAGCAGAGGGAAGAGAGGGGAAATTGGCTTGTGTCACAGAAAAGCTAAAAGGTAAATACCTTGGAGCCAGAGTGTTAGATATCCTTGAAGTAGAGGGTTGGACTATAACGGGACCGTCGCCCCAAGGAGCTCGCCCAAGGAGCACACCCTCAAGAGCCGCCAGCAGCAGCATGATAAGTTCTTCCCTGAGTTCCCGATACCTTCGAAAGCCAGGGCCTCTTCTGAGGCCTCGACATCTCGGGCAGAACTCTCTGAACCTGAGCCTCGTGAGTCCTCAGAATGGGGGGGTCTCCCCCCGAGGGAACCAAGAAAGAAGAAGAAACCCTCAATGGTGGTGTCCTTGGATGGTTCCGACCGTCCGGGAGCTACCCGGGCCCGGTCCTGCAGTCCGAAACGCTCGTCAGAGACATCGGAGAAGGAGCGACCTGTGATGGTCCCCCGGAAGGATCTGGCCATGGACCAGCCTTGGTCCCCAGACACAATCCTCATCGAGGATCCCCCTACAGGGGAGGTGGCATCAGGTCCAAGTCCCCCTGTGCCTGTGCCAAAGGCTGCAGAGCCTTCCGGTCTACGGTCCAGAATAGCGGCCCTGGAGCGCAGTTTGTCTGCCTTCATGGACCAGCAGTGGGCACTGTTGTCTGGCACGACCGGTTTATCTGCCCTGACCACTGGGCCATTGACATCCAGGACATCCCCGGAGGCCGAGCCGATCCTTGAGGTCCTTCGGCCTGTCTCTGAGTGGGAGACGGAGGACAACGAGTCCCCCGATACCCGTCGCCACTGTGGCATCCCTTCAGATTCTCCCGTCTTGGAACCTTGGTGACAGTCCCCGCTCGAGGACATGGGCTTCTTAGACTTTGTCAAGGACATGTCCAAGGCCCTGGCATTCCCGACTGAGTCACAGGAAGACCCTCGGATGGATGAGTTAGAGGTCCTTCAGTTCGAGGCCTCATGGTGCCCATCCTGGAATGGCTCTTGCTCCGCATGTGGGAGACACCAGCGTCGGTGCCAGTGGTGAGCAGATGGCTCGACTCGATGTATCGTGTCCGCCAGAGCCGGGTTTTCCAGAAGTCACAACTACCACATAACTCCATGGTGGTGGAGTCGGCCATGTGTTGGCTGAAAAGCCAGAAGACGCACTCCTTGGTGCTCCCCAGCAGGGAAGCCCGCACCTTGGACACCCTCAGTAGAAAGTGCTACCAGGGCTCGATGCTCCTCTGCCACATCCAGGCCTACCAGCTATACATGGGAATGTACTTGAGAGACCTCGCGGAGGAACTCGCCGGGTTCTCGGCTGGTCTCTCCGAGGAATCTTTGCAATGTTCAAGAGCCTGGCCAAGGCCGTCTGCGAGTGCTCCAAATTCATGTCTCAAGCAGCCTATGACGGGTTTGAGTTGGCCACCTGGGTAGCCGCGGTGGGCATCGGTGCACGCCGCCAAGCTTGGCTTCAGTCGTCTGACCTCAAGCTGTGGGTTCAGGACAAGTTAGTTGATGTCCCAAGCCAAGGAGAGGACCTCTTTGGAAAACCCATGACCGACAAGACTGCCTAGCTGGAGACCGAACTCATGATGAGGACCAGGCTCGCTTAGAAGACCGCTGCCCCTCCCCGACGGAAGGGCTCAGGTAAAAAGCCCTTTTACCTGAGGAAGGGTGCTGCTTACCAAAACTACCCACCCTATCAGGCCCCCCCGGCTCCCCAACAGGGTCAGCAGGCCAAGGGACATGGTTATGACCCACGTAAACAGAAGGCTCCAAAACCCCAGGCACAGGCACTGGCACTGGCCCTGGCCCAGCCAGGGAGGAGCTTTTGACTCCTTGAGCATAGCCTCTCTACCCCAAGTAGATCAGCAGCCCACAGGGGGACATCTGGCCCTTTATGCCCAGAGATGGGTGGCCATCACCACCGACTCCTGGGCACTAAAGGTGGTCAGGGAAGGTTATTTCCTCCACCAGGCTCAGACACCTCCCCCTTATTTCCCAGGAGAGCCCCTCAGGTCTCCTCTCCACCGGGACCTTCTTCTGAAAGAAATGGCAGGTCTTCTCGAGGACAATGCGGTGGAACCGATGCCCCACCATCTCACAGGCAAGGAGTTCTACTCCAGATACTTCCTCGTGCCAAAGAGGACGGGGGGGCCTAAGGCCCAACCTCGACCTATGCGACCTCAACAAATTCCTGGTGAGGGAGAAGTTCAAGATGCTCTCCCTTGGAACATTGCTGTCATATCTCCAGCAGGGAGACTGGCTATCCTCCTTAGACCTCAAGGATGCTTATACTCACATCCTCATCCACCCCAACCACAGGCAGTACCTGCGGTTCTTAGTAGGGTGCAGGCACTTTCAATATAGGATACTCCCCTTTGGCCTGGTCTTTGCTCCAAGGGTCTTCATAAAATGCCTGGCAATCATGGTCACCTTCCTCAGGCTCCAGGGGTTCTTTGTTTTTCCCTACCTGGACGACTGGCTCATAAAGGGAGGCACAGCAGGCCATCGCCCACACCATCCAGGTTCTGTAACACTTGGGCTTCGTCATAAACTGCCTCAAGTCTCACCTCCTCCCAACACAGTGCCTGGAGTTTATCAGGGCAAAGCTTGACACTCTCCAGTCGAAGGCCTTCTTGCCCAAGGACCTTGCCTATTGTCTCAGATCTCTAGCTCGGGATGTATGGCACCATCTCTCAGTGCCTGCCCGGCTTCTTCTGCACCCTTTGGGTATATGACCACCACAGTCCACGTCACCCCAGATGCTTGCCTCCACACGAGAACGGCGCAGTGGTGTCTCCAGGATCAGTGGCCTCAGACCACAGGCCGCCTCCGAGTCAGCGTTTCAGTGACCAACCAGGTGACGGACTCCTTGGTCTGGTGGCAGTCACCCCAGCATCTCGAAGCAGGTATGCCTTTTCAGACCCCAAGCCTCTCAAGGGTCTTCACCACGGATGCCTTCCTGCTCAGCTAGGGAGCCCACTGTGGAGATCTCCACACTCAGGGCAACTGGTCACCAGACGAGAGCACCCAGCAAATCAACCTCCTGGAGCTCTGAGCCATACACCTAGCCCTGAGGGTCTTCTGTCACCACCTGTGTCACTAGCCGATGCTGGTCCAGACGGACAACCAGGTGGCGATGTTCTATGTGAACAAACAGAGGGGTACGGAGTCTTGTACCCTTTGTCAGAAGGCACTGCTCCTCTGCTCAGACGCAATCCAACAGGGTATCCTCCTGCGGGCAGTGTACCTGCCAGGCCAGGACAACTGGCAGGCCGACAGACTCAGCAGAGTTCTCCAGCCGCACGAGTGGCAGCTGGATCCCAGGGTAGCCAGTCGGCTTTTCCGGCTCTGGGGGGAACCCGTGATGGACCTGTTCACCAGTCTGGACAACTTTTAGTTGCCCCTTTTCTGCTCTTGGCAGGCCCACCCCTCCAGGGTGGCAGCGGATACGTTCCTAGTCTCATGGTCAGAAGACCTCATGAACGCTTTCTCTCTGATGCCGCTGATCGCTAAGACCTTGTCAGGACCCTCTGCAACAGGGCCTCGCTCATCCTGATAGCTCCTCGGTGGCACAGGGAGCTGTGGTTCGCACTGCTTCTGCAGTTGATCATGGAGGCCCCTATCCCCTTGGGGACTGCCCTGGGACTCCTTTCTCAAGGGGTGGTGCTCTCTCCTGCACCCCAACCTGGGGTCCCTCTCACTGACAGTGTGGCTGCTGAGAAGGGTGGCTTTGGCCACTCTCAACCTTCCGGTCAATGTTCCCTCTAATTTTCTGTAGGCTGTGTGCACATAAAATATCAGCTGTGTGCAGCTTTTGAAGGAAGGTTAAATTTTTGTGCGCCACATAATGACACTCGGAGTTATATACTTTAAAATTTGATTACACGTCAGAATACAGTATGTACACCACATTGATTTTAATCAAATTAAATGAAAATAGACGATTACTACATGAAGCAGGAAATTTCTAGTAATTACAATCATAACTTTTAAATTTTAAGATGTCTGTGTTGTTTTCTATCAGAATCAGAGCCGTAATTTTTGTGCGCTCTGTTGTAAAGTATGTGCGCTCGCTCGGCAAGGTGTGTGCGCGCGCACACGCGCACAGCTTAGAGGGAACAGTGCTTCCGGTTGAGGTGGAGGACATTCTGCTGTCCTCTCGCAAGGCCTCTGCTAGAAAGACTTAAGCCCTCAAATGGAGCAGGTTCTCTGCTTGGTGCGCCGAACGCAGGGCTGATCCTTTCTCCTGCCCGGTGGCTCTGGTGTTACAGTACCTTCTCTACTTCTCTGATTCCGGGCTCAAGTCTAATTCTGTCTGAGTACAGCAGGTGCCCTGGCAGTGCACCACCATCCAATGGATAGTAAGCCCCTCTCAGTCCAACCCTTGGTGACCCATTTCATGCGAGGCCTGCTCTTATCGAAACCCCTGATTCGCCCTCCGGAAACCGAATGGGACCTCAGTGTTGTGTTGGGGCAGCTCACTCGCCCGCCCTTTGAGCCTCTGGCTACTTTCCACCTTCACTAACTCTCTTGGAAGGTGGTTTTCCTAGTTGCACTCACCTCCGTTCACAGAGTTAGCAAGCTCCAAGCCTTTGTGGCGGAGCCGCCTTATACCAGGTTCTACAAGAACAGAGTGGTGCTTTGCAAGCACCCCAAATTCCTGCTGAAGGTCGTGTTGCCCTTCCATCTTAAACAGGAAGTGGTGCTTCCTACCTTCTTTTGAAGACCTCACTCCAGTCGGGCGGAGACGGTCCTTCACACCTTGGACTGTAAGAGGGCTTTGTCCTTCTATATCCAACATACTCAGGGCCACTGCAAAGTTTCTCAATTTTTCATCTCTTACAACCCCAGTAGGCTGAGGGAGGTGATGACCAAGTGTATGCTGTCCACATGGGTGGCGGATTGTATTGCCCTTGCTTATGAGCAGGCGAGACCCCCGCTGGAAGTCCGTATCACGGCGCACCATGTCAGGGCCATGATGGCTTTGGTGGCAAACTTGCGCTCCATCTCTATGGTGGACATCTGCCGGGCCCCCAACTGGTCTTCAGTCCATACCTTCGCAGCCCATTACTGCCCGGAAAGAGTCCCAATGGGATAGTGCCTTCGGCCAGGCTGTGCTTCACAACCTTTTCGGGGTCTAGGCAATTCCTACCCTCCGACCCTTCTGTGTTCAGGCTATCGGAATGCTGGTTTTATCGGACACAGGGGTCCCTACTGTTGTCTATGTACACGGACTCAATTGCTGCTGCTTGCGGCTCCCCTTGCGGGAGCCCTGTTTTTGCTGTGGGCTTTTGGTAGCCTGTAGCTGGGGAGTCCCATATGTGAGGACTGACCTCCTGCTTGTTCCTGGATAAAGCGTAGTTAAGCACCTGTAACAGGTGTTCTCCAGGGACAGCAGGAATCAGTCCTCACAACCCTCCCTCCTCCCCTTGGAGTTGCTCCTTTACCATCTTTATTTTTGCCATCTTTTAGCTATATCATCTGACTGACCAAGATGGCACCCTTGGGCAGGAAGGGGACCACGCATGCGTGGTGGCATCTCCCAAAGACTTTCTTTGAAAGCTGGGGGGATGCTTCTGCAAGGGCTCTGTCAGTGTCAACATCACCCATATATGAGGACCGATTCCTGCTGTCCCTGGAGAACACCTGTTACAGTTGAGTAACTACACTTGCTCCACACACATTCCAAATTCCTCCCGAAGGTGGTGTCTCCTTTCCACCTCAACCAAGAGGTGGTCTTCCCCACCTTTTTTCCGCGGCCTCATGCTGGCAGGGAGGAACTAGTACTTCATACACTGGAGTGCAAATGGGCCCTATCCTTCTATTTACAGCGGACACAAGCCCATCGCAAAGCCCCTCAGCTTTTTGTGTCTTTTGACCCCAGCAGACTGGGGCTCCCAGTGACTAAGGGAACTTTGTCCACTTGGGCGGAAGACTGTATTGCCCTTGCTTATGAGCATGCTGGCCTCTCCCTTGAGCACCGGATCACAGCGCATCACATGAAGGATCTCTGCTCAGTGCCAGTAACGGAGATTTGCAAGGCTGTCACATGGTCTTCAGTTCATATGTTCGCTGCTCACTACTGCCTGGAGGGCAAGTCCTGTCGGGACAGTGCCTTTGGCCAGGCAGTACTCTGTAATATTCTCAGGGTATAGGTGACTCCTGCTCTCCGACCCTTCTATGTTCAGGCTACCAGAATGATAGTGTTGCTGGACACTAGGGTCTTGCAGAGTTTCTCAGTGGGGACTCACCTTCTGCATCTCATGGCTACCTGACTGGTCACCGTTAGTGATGTTGTAGTTCGGTCCTCGGCAGCCTGGAGCTAGGGAGTCCCATATGTGAGGACTGACTTCCTGCTTGTTCCTGGAGAAAGTGTAGTTACTCATCTGTAACAGATGTTCTCTAGGGACAGCAGGAATCAGTGCTCACAACCCTCCCTCCTCCCCTGGGAGTTGCCTCCCTACATTGTTTTATTTATTTTTTATTTAGACAGATTTGTATACCACCTTATCCTTCCATCAAAGTGGTCACAACACAATTGGAGGGTTACATTTAACATGAGGGGTACTAACGAACGTAAATACATTGAACTTATACGTCTAATTGGGGATGGGTAGATGGTGTCCCGTTTGGGTGGTGACTATTGTTTGTCTGTTTGCTCATAGGCTTCTGTGAAGAGCAGGGTTTTGAGGGCCTTGCGAAAGTCTTTGGTATCATTCAGGGTCCTTAGGCCCATAGAGAGGGAGCTCCACAGTGTAGGTGCCAGTAGCGAGGGAGCTCTTCTAGAGGTTGCTTGCTTAGTCTTATGATATCCTGCGGGTGTACAGATCCTATTGTCATTATTGGTCCTTCTTGTTCTATTGCTGATATCTCCTTTTATGATATCCTGGAGTGCATCTGCCGAGCGATGGTGAAAGATTTTAAAGATGTTCAGGTTTATTTTGAATTTTGTCCTGGCAATCATTGGGAGCCAGTGCAGCTGCTGTAAGACAGGGGTGATGTGCTTAGATCTTGCAGTATCCATAATGATGTGTGCTGCAGTGTTTTGCACAATTTGAAGTGGCTGTATGGTCTGCTGGGGGAGGCCCTGATATAGCAAGTTTCCATAGTCAAGCAGTGGTGTGATGACTGCTTGGCACATTGTGCAGAAGTGGTCTTGGTGGAAGATTGGCTTGAGCTTTCTGATGGTCCGCAAACAGAAGTAGGCCCTAGATGAGGTTTTAGCAATTATTTATTTATTTACATTCTCTTATATACCACACTATTCAGTACAGTTTACATTGAACAGGGCATTATAACTTGGAGATAACTATTTTACAGGGAACATGGGCTATGGAGGGTTAAGTGGCTTGCCCAAGACCACAAGGAGCACCTGTGGGACTAGAAACCCCAGTCCTTCCAGCCCAAGATTGCTGTCCTCTAGTGGGATTTGAACCCCCAACCTTTTGGCCTGAAGTACCTTGCCCCCCAACCACTAGGCCACTCCTCCACTCCAGAGGTTCAGAGCTCTGTCCATGGTGATGCCCAGGTACTTCACTTCATCTTTGACTGTTCGGTTTGTTTAGAATGCTGATTGTTTGTGACAGAATGAAAGTGGAGTCTCTGGTGACGAACATTGCCTCTGTTTTATCATAGTTGACCATCAGGTTGTTAGTGGAGAGCCAGGCGCTCATGTCTTCAAAGCATCTGGTTATTGTTGTGGTGTCAGGTGATTGTAGCGCTATTTCACTATGGGATCATTCACCTTGTATAGGGACAGAGCATAGACCCTTCCAAAATTAATATCGTTTTTTTGGAGCTTTCTCGGTAGTGTGTTTTGCTGTTTCCCATTAATATCACTATTGGCCAGCTTGGTTATGGTTTTTTTTCCATTTTGTTCAGGTCATTTTCAATGTTTATTTGCCCTTTTGTTCCATGCATATGTATCACACTTATCACTTTTTGTAGATTTCCCTGGCTTTGCTGTACATTGCTGACGGAAATGGTTCCTCTTCCCTTTAAATCTGCTCTAACGCCAGGGTTAGTTTTCAGACCCGGAATCCACAGCGTTAGTGTGCAGGGAGCCTCTCCCCTCCCACTCTCCACCCATTGACCCTCTCTCTCCGCCCCTGGAGAGCCTTTCTCCGCCCTCCGGGAGCCTTTCTCCACCCACAGCGCTCGTTTGCGCCACTGCGCACGTTATCACGCGATAACGTGCCTTATCGCCCGATAATGTCGCAGCAACGCAAATAGCGCCCTTTAGTAAACATACCCCTTAGAAACATAGAAATATGACAACAGAAAAAGACCACATGGCCTATCTTGTCTGTCCTTCCATATCAACAACTACAACAGTACCCTTTTTTCATTTAGAGATCCCCTGTGTTTGTCCCATGCTTTTTTTAATTCAGTTACTGTCCTCATCTCCACCACCTACACTAGGAGACTATTCCACAGATCCACCACTCTTTCCGTAAAGAAATATTTCCGCATATCACTCCTGAAACTATCCCGCTTCACCCTCATCCCATGTCCCCTCATAGTAGAACTGGCTTTCAATTGAAAGAAGCGCTCCCCCTGAACATTTATGCCATGGAGGTATTTAAACATCTCAATCATATCACCTCTATCCCGCCTTTCCTCTAAGATGTGCATATTAAGATCCTTACGTCTGTCCTCATATACTTTATAATGAAGACCACTAACCATTTTAGTAGCCACCCTCTGCACTGACTCCATCCTGTTCACATCCTTTTGAAGATGCGGTCTCCAGAATTGCACGCTATACTCCAAATGAGGTCGTACCAAAGACTTATACAGAGGCAATATCACGTCCTTTTGTCTGCTAGTAATTCCTCTCCGTATGCACCCAAGCATCCTTCTAGCTTTTGCCGTCGCCATTTCTACCTGTTTAGCTAATTTAAGATCATCAGACACAACCACGCCTAGGTCCCGCTTTTCTTTAGTGGACAAAAGAACTTCACCCCCTATACTATATTGCTCCCTTCGATTGCTGCAGTCCAAATGCCTGACCTTACTTTTTTTAACATTAAATCCCAGCAGCCAAATTCTAGTCCATTCTTCAAGCTTAGCTAGATCCCTCCTCATGTTATCTACACCTTCTTGGGTGTCTACTCTATTGCAGATTTTGGTATCAGCCGCAAAGAGGCAAACCTTACCCGACAGCCCTTCTGCTATTTCACTAACAAAGATGTTAAAAAGAATCGGACCAAGGACAGATCCCTGGGGCACACCACTGGTAACATGCTTCTCCTCAGAGTGAGCTCCATTTACCTGTACTCTCTGTCGCCTCAACCAATTTCTAACCCAAGCAGTAACTTTAGGGTCCATCCCTAGGGTTTGTTTATAAGTCGCCTGTGAGGAACAGTGTCAAAGGCTTTACTGAAATCTAAATACACCACATCTGGGGCTCTCCCTCGGTCCAACTCCCTGGTCACCCAGTCAAAGAAATCAATCAGATTTGTCTGACAAGACCTACCTCTGGTGAATCCATGCTGCCTCAGATCCTGTAATCCACTGGACTCCAGAAACCTCACTATTTTCTCTTTCAGCACCGTTTCCAATAATTTACTCATCACCGAAGTTAAACTAACCGACCTGTAGTTTTCAACAACATCCTTACTTCCGCTTTTGTGTAAAGGCACCACATGAGCCTCTCTCAAGTCTTTTGGCACCACTCCCTACTCTAACGAGTCATTGAAAAGGTCAGTCAGTGGAGTTGCTAGAACGTCCCCAAGTTCCCTCAGTATTCTAGGGTGTATCCCATCCGGTCCCATCGCTTTGTCTACTTTAAGTTGAGCTAGTTTCTCACAAACACAGTCTTCTGAAAATTGTTCAAGATGTCCCTCATTTCAGTTCCTGTTTGTGGGTGTTTTCTGAGGTCCTGCTCCTGGTTCTTCATCTGTGAACACAGAACAGAAATATTTGTTAAGCAATTCCACTTTATTTTCATCAGCTTCTACAAATTCCTCCACTTCACCCTTGAGTCTGACAATAGCACTTTTCTTCTCACTAAAATATATGAAAAATGTCTTATCCCCCCATTTTATTGCATTGGCTATTTCCTCCTCTTTTTGAATCTTTGCTTTCCTGACTACTTTGCTAGCTTCTCTAAGTTTTTCCAAATATAGATGCCTGTCTTCCTCTTTTTGCGATCTCTTGTATTTCTTGAAGGCCTCCCTCTTTTTCTTCACTTGTTCAGCTACTTCTTTCGAAAGCCATAGTGGTCTCCTTTTCCTTTTACCTTTATTTACCATTTTAACAAACAGGTTGGTTGCCCTTAAAATATCCCCTTTCAGTTTTGCCCACTGTTTTTCTACATCCCCCAGCTGTTCCCATCCCTCTAACAACTCCCTGAGGTATTGGCAGATCTTGGCAAAGTTAGTCTTCCTAAAGTCTAAGACCCTCACCTTTGAATGGATTCTAACAGCCCTAGTCCTAATACTGAACCACACCATCTGGTGATCACTGGATGCAAAATGATCTCCAACTATAACATCAGAAACACTTTCACCATTTGTAAGCACCAAGTCCAGTATGGCCCTTCACATGTGGGATCTGTTACCAATTGCCTGAATAGGAGTGTACCAATCAACATCTGGCATATTGAAATCCCCTATCAGTAGTACTTCCCCTTTCCTAGCAATGCTGCGTATGTCTTCAATTAACTCTCTGTCCACCTCTTCCTCTTGTGAGGGAGGTCTGTATATCACACCAATGCAAATAGATTTCTCTTTCCCTCTTTCTAGTTTAACCCACAATGCCTCCTCTCTCCCTTTTAAGCTCTGTAATTCCAAAGCTTTAATAGTATTTTTTACATATAGTGCCACTCCTCCTCCCCTTCTTCCTACCCTGTCCTTTCTGAATAAAGTATAGCCAGGTATAGTTACATCCCAGTTATGTTTTTCTGTGAACCATGTTTCTGTAACTGCCACTAAATCCAAGTTGGCCACTCCCACCAAAGCTTCATGATCAGGGATCTTATTTCCCATGCTACGGACATTTATACACATTGCTTTCCATATGTTACCCCTGTTGCCCATTTCCATAAAGGTATTGCTGCGTCTGGCCTTCCAAGTAGGAGGTAAACAATTTTGGGGTATTCTTAAATACTCCAATCTGCTGCAGGCGTTGCAGCAATCTGGTGTGGGACACTGTGTCAAAGGCTGCCGTGATGTCCATGAACACTAGCAGGAATCCGTTCTTTAAGGTTATCTATGCCTCTTAAGAGATTGTCAAAGAGGGAGGTGAGCAGAGTTTCCACATTGTGCTGTGGTTTAAAGCCATGCTGGTGGATGTCCAGTGGGGCATTCTTGTCTATATGGTCCTGAAGTGTCTTTGCACTGTCTTTTCAATAATTTTTGTAAGGAATGGTAGGCTGGAGATGGGGCAGTAGGATTTTGGTTCGGAGGGGCTTAGTGTGCTGCTTTTGAGGATCGGCTGTATCATGGCTTGCTTCAGGGATTGTGGGATATATCCCTGCTGGAGGGATTCCTTAACGATTTTGTGAATCTAGTGGGTAAGTTGGCTTCTGGTGGCTTTGATCCATGCCACTGGGCATGGGTCAGATGGTGAGGTGGTAGTATTTAGGCCGTTCACTATGTCTTCTATTTGCTGTGTTGATGGTATGCTAAAGTCCTCCCAGGTTTGGTGCGGTTCTTCCATTTCAAGGTTATCTGTCTGGGGGAGAGGGGAGCATGTATGAATGGTGCTCTTTGATTTTATATAGTTAGCAAATTCCTGTGGGTCCAGATGGTGGGTACAGTGCTGAGTGGTGTCTTTGGCGAGCTTCTGCACAATGTTAGAGTTCCTTTGGTTTGTTGACAGATCTGCCATCCTAGCTATGTCATCTGACTGTGCAAGATTGCACCCTTGGGCAGGAAGGGGAGCATGCATGCATGGTAGCATGTCCCAAAGGCTTAATCAGTTTAAAGTGAAAGTTAACCACAGTTATGGTATTATGTATGGTCTTAATTGACCTTGTTGTGAATGGATCAGAGTTTTGATATTTTTCATATCAGCTTTTAACTCTTGAATATTACTCTGGAGTTTACTTAGAGATAATTCATTAACAGTGGACATGAACCTAAAACAGTAAATCTTACAAATCTTTTATGTCTAATGTGTTCTTGCTGTATGGGTTGTATCATAACCTTTTCCATTTTGCTCAAAATATTCTGTACCTTAGCAGTGGCATAATCCATGTGTGCTTTTAACCAGTGTTGTATGTTAGGTGTGCATAGATCAGAAATATTGAAGTGTTTCTGTAAAACATGTTGTGGATCCAGTGACACAATGACTTTTTGTGTGACAGTCTGGGACTGTGTGATCAGGAACCCAGGTGTATCCTGCAGCACGACACAAGAAGGCGGGTTAGGCTCAATCAATTTGGCAACTTCAGATCCCGCTGTCAGCAAAATCAGGAACAGAACCTTCATGATTTGGTTCTCCATCTGTAAAACAAAACAAACAAATAGGTTAGTATTTGTTATTTCAAACAGTAAAGATGGAATTATTTAGTAAATCCGGATATTTGTGCAATTTCTGCATCTGTAAAGGTTCAAAACTTTCTCTCTTCTCTCCTATCACTATCTTTTACTTATAGCCTCATAAAATCAAGAGTATGATTAACAGAAGAGACCTTTTAAAATCACTTGGGCTGAGAGGCTGTGTGGCTCCAAAATTCCATATTTTACTAAATCTACATGTGCTCGGTGTCTAATGAGACAGACTGAGCAAGGATAAAGTGTTAAATTAAGATCTCTTCTCTTAAAGAGAGTAATTAGAAATATAAATTAAGTTTTTTACTTTACTTCAGAGTATGTACAAATGAAATCAAACCACTTCTGGAGGTTTGCCAGCTCTAGGAAATAACACATGAATTCAGGTGTAGAGAGTACTTATAGACTCCAGAAGTCTGCACCTTTTCCTTCAGGTGTAGGTAGGTAGAAAGCTGTATAGAAAATATTCACAAACAGCAAATGAGTTAGACTGAAGTCAGTGCAATTTCCCTGTCTCTGTAAAACCTTTCTCTAAGGCTCAGAGACTAGTAACAGAACTTGGACATTCCATGCAGGAGGAAGTTCCTCAGTTCATGGAATGAGAATCACATTTGCACTCCATCTTGAGTACTTATAAATTCACTTTGGCCCAAAAGTAACCAAAAATGGAACCCTCAGTATCAGTTTCCTATAGGAACTAAACAAAACCTTTTATTTTTATGTATTCAGGTGACCTCAGAAATGTACATTCTCTCTTTGGAATTTTTACATCTCTGTATGTATTCCCTTGGGAATGTCTTTAAAACAATTAAGATAAAATAATGTTAGTTTTACTTTAACAACAAAATTTCTTCTCAGGAACCTATGATCAAAGAAGAAAAGACATGATCAGTTAATCATGAATATTTTACATCACCAACAGTAGTGGAACAGTCCTACACTGGGAAAGAGCTGAAATCAAATTCAGACTGTTGCATTCTTGACTGCAAGATTTCACAGCAAACCTGGCAGATAAGAGAGGTTCAAACTTTTGTGCATTTGAAAATACCTCAGGTACAACGCATTTAAACCTTGCATGCACAGGACTTTTCCTAGGCTGTTTGCAAGTATGTTTTTTCAGGTATGGACAGCTAATTTATTATTGGTATGGAAAAGTGGCTTTGTTGGCAGTGAGCCAAGAAGAAAACTTTTAAACTTTGGCTTTCGACTGCAGTCAAGAAGGGGACATGGTACACATTTCAAGTTTTCCTGATGCACAGAGAAAAATGGCTCTATGTCTTTCATAAAGAAGTTACAGTCCAGGAAATTTGCCAAATGTCCCATTATCTGCTGCTTCTCTGTATGTGAGAGAAAAGTTTTCACAATAGTGAACTGGTTTGAAATTTCTTTACTTCTGTTCATATCAGTAGGCAATGAAACATTGGGCTTTAACTCAAGACCAGAGTTTAGCAGAAGCTTGACTGTATCACAAGCTAAGCATAGAGATGTTCCTCCCTCCTCTTGCCAAGGGCTCAGCGCTCTGCTCTTCTCCCTGACCATCCTAACCTATCAGGTTTAGTGGAGAAAATGTATGTCTCTCTGCATCAAAGTCTGTAGAAGCAACAGATGGGAGGGGCTCTTTCTTGGAGCTAATCTACTCAAGGATAACCTCTACAGATTTCCCATTATCTGCCATTTCTGAAGGCAGGAACAACTTAAAATCAGACTCTGGCAGGTTTATGGCATTCAAAGAAGCAGTTTTGGAATTAGCAAATTGCTGCTATACTGGCTGTGACTCAGAGAAGGAAACTATAGGTTTCTACTGGATTTCTCTGTCTACCTCCTGAATTTCCATTTCAAGGGAGACTTGTAGCTCTCCCAAGGATTCTAATGTATCCCTAATTATTTGACTCTTTTCTTTTAATAGATCTCTTTGTTCTGTTAAAGAATCACACTCACACACATCTTCTTTTACCTTTTGAGGAAGCTAAACATAGCTGCTTCAAGCCTTTCAACCTTGCAGTGAATGCTCTCCTGCATGAGCGATGCACATTTTGAAAGCGAATGCTGCTCAATGTCTAGAAGGAACACCTCCCCAGATATTTGTGAAATGTCTCTCATTTCATGCATTACCTCAGTCATTAGTGACAAAAGCTATAATCTTTCAGATTCACAGACATGAATTCTAGCAGTTACGTCATCTAACTGTATCAGAGCAGAGTGTAGCTCATTAAGACATTACTCAAATAATACTGGCATATATTGTGAGTACTCCAGTAACTTATTTTTAAATACATGGTGTCCTGCAGTATACTTATTCAAGAGTACTGTAGGGATCTCTTGATTTATGGCAGGTACACCAGTCTGCACAGAGGAGCACATGCCCTCAGGAATCAGTTGTTGCACAGCAGTAGCCATTGTAAATGGGACAGTCTTAAAGGAAAACACAGGGATAGCTCATTCAGCATTACTTATCCCAGTTCTCTGAAATGTGGCTCATTTAGAACTGCCCATCCTGAAAGACACCCCCAAATATATGTTGGGATTATAAGCAGCAGATATATATTACTCAATTGGTCTAGGGGAAATTGCTACTTCCCTTTTACCCAGGATTCTATGGTAAATGAACCACTGAGAGAGAACTGCTGGCAAATGAACCACATGAAAGAGAAAGAGAGCCAATCCTGTGTGTATATATTAGACTTTATTATTGATAAAGTAACTGTCTGTCTGAATAGCAGAAGGTAAAATGAAGGAATGATTGCCAGAGAGAAAAGGTGTCCAAGTGCCTCCATGCCCAGTATATATTCCTTGTCCTGAATTCCTCATCACAGCATGGTGATTGGCTGGTGTCCGATACTGTGAGTCATCTTCAACAAATCAGGTAGCAGTTGTCAAGTGGTCATTCTTTAGACAAAGGTCCATGGTGAGAGCAGATGATGGTATGCAGGTTCATACATCATTGCGAATGTGCAGGACCAGTGGAACACCTGTTACATGGGAATGGCCTCAGAAGCAGGTTCTTTTGCACATAGTCCAGGCTCCTGCCCGGTAGCTTCAGCCCAATTGGGGCTGTGGGAGGAGCAGAGGGGCCCGATATTTGACACCGCCGGTGTGCCCAGACTGCTGCACGCTGCCTGACCGCCCGAGATCCAGGCGCCTGCTCTGTAGCTCCAGCCCAATCGGGGCTGTGGGAGGAGCGGAGGGGCCCAATATTTGGCGCCGCCAGCATGCCTGGACTGCTACACGCTGCCTGACCACCTGAGATCCAGGCTCCAGCCCAGTCGGGGCTGTGGGAGGAGCAGAGGGGCCCGATATTTGGCGCTACCGGTGAGCACGCCCGCGCCTTGCAGGCCTCGCCAGAGGGCCCTTTGGCATGGCCCTTAGGTGGGGCACGGGGGCAACCACAAAAAGAGCAAATACCTCTCAAATCACGGGCTCAGACTAATAAGTCTGCATACCATTACCTTTTGAATCATGACAACAGAAGCAACACTAACAATCGACAGTGCAACATCCACCCCAGGAACGGCAGAATGAAGGAGCAAGCAAGAACAGAACTAAAAGAAGGGTCAAGCCCCCACCACCACTGGGCAATTGTTCAAGCTGATCCCAGGTCAGTAAACCGCAAACAGGCACCCCACCCCCCACTACCTCACTGCCTACCTTACACTCCTCCACACATTCGCACTATACACACAGGACATCAGACCCAACGTGCAAACCCCCTTGCTCCACCTGCATACCACCCAACCTGCATGGACACCAGGGTCACCCCTCTCTAAAGGACCACAGCATACTAAACCAGCAATTCATAAAACGCACAGTGCCACAAGTATTATGCCCACTCATCTCACAAATAGCGCAAACACCAACCCAATCATAACAGCCAACATCAGGTGTGCACTACTAAACGCCAGATCAATCAGGAACAAACCAAATACTGTCCTCGACTTCATCCTGGACACAAAACTGGACATAATATGCATCACCGAGACCTGGCTAGACGACACAGACCAGGTCATCTTAAATCAAGTAACCCCAACAGGCTACTCAGCATTCAATTGCATCAGAGCACAAAAGAGAGGGGGAGGTGTGCTGATACTAGACAGAAAGGAATACAGATTTAAAACAATCTCTACCAGTAATTCAATCAAATTCAGCACAATCACCATAGCTAATAAGTACCTCAGCATCTCCCTCACCTACAGGCCTCCTGGAGCCACAGCTGAACATCTCTCCACGGTACTTGGAGCACACAGCAGAAAGCACAAACCCCTCATTGCACTAGGAGACTACAATCTAACCTCAATACCCACCAAGGAAGCTGCAGCATTCCTAAAAGCCATGGCGTCACTAAAATATTGCCAGACAACAATGCCCCAACGCACCAGCATGGTACCACTCCGGATATGGTCTTTATACCAACGCACTTGGTGGAACAGGGAAAGATCACAGCACCAGCAATCACGCCAGTCCCTTGGTCTGATCATCATGTGATTGCATTCACTCTGACTCTGAATAAACCCTCTCAACAAGTGGAAGAAGAGAGCATAGCCAGACGTTTTAGAGCCTTTGACAAAGACTCATTCATAAATGAAATCATTCCACAACTCCAGCAGGAATGCAACACCTTTGACCTAAATATAGAGAAATGGAATGGCATAATATCTAAGGCAGCATCAGCTCCCAACAGACCAGAGCCACAAGCACGCAGGAGGTCCAATGCCCCCTGGTACTCAAGTGACATCAGGGATGCAAAGCGCACTCTCCGAAGGCTGGAGAGAAAATGGAGGTGGGACAAGTCGCATAACTCTCTGGCTCAATACAGAGCCAAGCAACTGGAATATAACAACCTGATAAATGAGCGGAAACAGCAGCACCATACCAACCTAATCATGAAATCTGTCAACAAACCGAGGGAACTCTTTAACATTGTCCAGAAGCTCACTAAAGACACCACCCAGCACTGTACACACCATCTTGACCCATAGGAATTTGCGGAGTACATAAAATCGAAAAACACCATCCATACATGCTCCCCCCCCCCCCCACCGCAGACAGATGACCATGAAATGGAAGAGCCACACCAAACCTGGGAGGACTTCAGCATACCATCAACATGTCAAGTAGAGGATATAGTGAATGGACTCAACAAAACAACTTCACCATCAGACCCATGCCCAGTGTCTTGGCTCAAATCCACCAGAATCCAGCTCTCCCATCACATTCACAAAATCGTAAAGGAATCCTTCCAACAAGGATATATGCCGCAATCCCTGAAACAAGCTATGATACGACCGATACTTAAAAGCAACGTGCTAAGCCCCTCTGAACCAAAATCATATCGTCCCATCTCCAGTCTACCATTCCTTGCCAAAATCATTGAAAAAACAGTGCAAAGACAACTTCAGGACCACATTGACATGAAGGCCCCACTGGACATCCACCAACATGGCTTTAAACCCCAGCAAATGTGGAAACACTACTCACCTCCCTCTTTGACAATCTACTAAGAGGCATAGATAACATACAGAACGGATTCCTGCTAGTGTTTATGAACATCACGGCAGCCTTTGACACTGTGTCCTACACCAGGTTACTGCAATGCCTGCAGCAGATAGGGGTACGCAAGAATACCCTGAACTGGTTTACCTCCTACTTGAAAGACCGAACGCAGCAAGTCAAAGGCGCCCAAAAGAAATCTCTGCAGTTCCCCATTACTCAAGGAATACCACAAGGCTCAGCTCTGTCATCAATACTCCTTAATATATACATCCAACCCATATGCAACATCATCAAAAGCCACAAACGTCACTATCACCTCTATGCTGATGACATCATGGTGTATGCTCCAATCAACCTACAAGTACCTGACACCACAACAATAACCAGATGCCTTGAAGAAATGAGTGCCTGGCTCGCAGCTAATAACCTGACGGTCAACTGTGATAAAACAGAGGCAGTGTTCGTCATCAGGAACCCCACTTTCGTTCCGCCACAAACCATCAACATTCTAGACAAACCAATAGCAGTCAAGGATGAAGTTAAGTACCTGGGCATCACAATGGACAGAGCCCTGAACCTGAAATCTCACATAGCCAAAACCGCAAACAAGGCCTATCTATGTTTGAGGACCATCAGAAAGCTCAAACCAATACTCTACCAAGACCACTTCCACACAGTGTGCCAAGCACTCATCACACCTCTGCTTGATTATGGAAACTCGCTGTATCAAGGCCTCCCCCAGCAGACCTTACACCCACTCCAAATGGTACAAAACACTACAGCACGCATCAATACGGACACTGCAAGAACTGAGCACATCACCCCCGTCTTACAGCATCTGCACTGGCTCCCAATGATTGCCAGGGCAAAATTCAAAACAATCATGATCATCTTTAAAATCTTTCACCATCAATCGGCAGATGCACTCCAAGATATCATAACAAAGGATATCAACAGTAGACCAAGAAGAACCAATAATGACAACAGGATCGGCACACCTGCAGGATATCACAAAACTAAACAAGCAACCTCAAGAAGAACTCCTTTGCTACTGGCATCCACACTCTGGAACTCCTTCCCGATGGGTCTGAGGGCCATGAATGATTCCAAAGACTTTCGCAAGGCCCTCAAAACCCTGCTCTTCATAGAAACCTATGAACAGACAACCAACAAACTCCACCCAAACAGTAATGCAACTACCTCAATGCAACTACCTCCACCATCTCAATACCCACCCCAACTAGACCTAT
The DNA here is from genome assembly GCA_033557465.1 of Ichthyophis bannanicus. Lineage (NCBI taxonomy): Eukaryota > Metazoa > Chordata > Amphibia > Gymnophiona > Ichthyophiidae > Ichthyophis > Ichthyophis bannanicus. The sequence goes on from CM066032.1 coordinate 343,516,562, forward strand.
AAGTGCAATGTATAATGTTGTTAAGTACCCTCATGTATAAATAATATATAATGTTGTTAAGTACCCATAATATATAATGTTGTTAAGTATCCTCATGTTAAATGTAACCCTCCAATTGTGATGTGACCACTTTGATTGTAGGATACGGTGGTATACAAATCTGTCTAAATAAATAAATAGTCATGGCTGGGAAACAATAGCTTTTGCTGTATGTGCACATAAAACCATTTGCTGGAGAATGGTACCAGTTGTGTCTGTTTATTTACAAAAAACACAGAATTCGTACACAGAGAAATTCCACAGTGAAGTTTTACAGGAGCAGATTACACTTCTCAAACTTCATCACTGAGGAGAATTACCCACAGCTTTGATCACAAACTTCAATAACCCACAATCTGAAGTCCTTACCCCTCTGAGATTTAAAATAATTTCCTTCATTTCTCTTAAATTCTTCCATACAATTCCAAGTTTTGAGTTAATAACTTGCACAGTTCTCCAGAGTATGTACAAGTAGTTGATGAGCCTTTCCCAAAGAATCAATTTCAGCAGTGGTTCTGTAACCTAAAAGTTGGAAAGTAAAAGAAAACTCTCCATGCTGGAGAACCAGAACTTAGCAAAACAGGTGCCAATTTTTTGGCTCTCTCTGTGCAGACTCTATACAGAACCAAAACCTTACAGCCCGTAGAGATTTCAAGGCTCACTCACAGGCCAAGTTTATAAAGGCTTCAACCGCTGAGTTTGAAAGTACAGACATGGAATAGTAAGGAACACTAAAGCCAGAGGGCACTAGTGTTACATGCAGTAGGAGATTTTTTTAAAGATGAAAGACTTGTTTATCAGAAATTTTTTTGTGTGTATACAGGTCACATACTTAGGAAGACAGCTGTCAACATTTATCAGTGAGGAAGCATTTACCACTCAAAAATCAGCATTGCAATCTCAACAAAAGCATCCTGAAGGTATGTACAGATTGATGCCCACATGTTGCATTGTTTAAACATGTCTTTGAAGAGTTAGGCACACTCTTTGCCATTGATCCAGAAACGACAGAGCTTTTGTTTCAAGTTGCTGTTAGAACAATATGAATGGCCATAAGAGAAGCCTCTTACAGACAGTTCTGTGGGCAAAGAAAATCTAACCCACATCTAATGCAAGAGCCCAGTAGGTCAATGTAGTCTGTCCTTTCAAAAAAATAATTGCCTTTTAGGTGTGCAATGAAAATGCAAATATCCATACATTTTCAGAATTAAGTTTTTCATCCAGAAAAAAAGAAACTTACTTTCTAGGTGCACACATCTACTTGTTTGTGGATCTAGAAAAATCACCCCTAATAGAGTCCTCAAGCTCTCTTGATGTGTCCTGAAAATTTGATATGGATAGCACACAAAAAAAACACACTCACATACTATCTCATAAGCCTTCTTTGCCTTAAGAAAATAATCTAAAAATTGCAGATATAGTTGTGCATTTGTGCAATCTAGTAAAACACAGGTTTTAACTAGTGATTCAGTGATGGGAGAAACAGCTACTCTGTCCTCGTATGCTTCTCTTTACAGTAAAGTGTTCTTTAGGATGTTTTCGCTTGGTTGTGATAAGTACCTTGATGTTGATCCCATGTTTTTATTACCAGTTTTCTCCTTGGGATTCTAGCTCAATAGGAGCTAGTTGCTGTTGGGCCTTGGTGAGCTAAACCTTCATCCACAAATATCTTTTGAATTTTTTCTATTTTATATCCTCTTCCAACTTACTTTAGTCAAGTCATTGAAGCGACAAGAAGTCCTCAGCAGGAGACCATGTTCTAGGACTTTGGGGACATCCTAAAATCCTAACTGGTTTGCAGCTCTAAAGGATTGAAGTTTGGGACCTTTATACTAGTGAGACCTGAGAAGATGACAGGATAGACAGACATCATTCACTTGCAGATTCCCTAATTACATAATTTCTTGGACACAGTGAGGATAATTTTATAACAGGGTACCATGGATAGGTGCTATTTTTTTAAAGACAAGCGCCTACTTGTCTTTATAAAATACTAACATATGTATATATGTATTTAGTTATTTAAAAGTTCTTATATACTATCTTTGTAACATATATCATTCAAAATAGTTTATAAATTAAATAAAACAATTAAAGTTAGAAACAATAAAGATTAAAAGGCAGAATGAAAAAGACAATACATAAAGTGATGGAGGGAGAAATCCATACATTTACAAATAATCCTGCCAAAAAATCAATCAAAATTGTTTATTCATCTACCAAACACAATTCATTTTTATCAGAAAATAGCCTAGTTCCTTATCGTCCCTCCAGGCTAGTCCCGGACCACTGGGTTGTCAGCATCCTCCAGAAGCTTGGAGACTGAGAAAAAACATCATTTCTTTTGTGATGTCACTGGTATATCCTCACCGGATCCGCCTCCTGCACCAGTTCTCTCAGTCTCCAAGCAGCTGGAGGATTGTTGAGCCTGGAGGTACAGGCACAGCAGAGGAGCAATTAAGGAGAGTGGTTAGGTGTAGCGTGGGTTGTTCTTTAGTCTAAATTTATATTTATTTTAGTTTGCTTTGGTTTACCTTTTATTTGAATCCTTTAAAAAAAAAAGGGGGGGATTTATTTTTGGTAAGCTTGTGGGGCCCTGTTCAGAAGGTCCTTTTTTCTCCCTGCCCCTCCATTCCCCTCCTAGGCCCCCCTCCTTCTCCCCCCCCCCCCCCCCCATCCGCTCCTTATCCTTCTTTTTTCGGGGCAGAGAGCAGCGATAGCTCTTACTGCCTGATTTGGGGCAGTCAGTCAGCGCCTACAGATGTTCTGCCTGGCGGCGCTGTGAAGAATCCCGGCCACAGTGCTACATTTGATGGGGGGGGGGGCCAGTGGTTCTCCTGTTTCCGACGCTGTCAGCAGTCCCATCGGTAAGCAGAGAGAGACAGGCTTCCAGCGGCGCAGGGTGGCAGCAGTTTCTGCGGCCATGAGACGCCGTCTATGACTGCACGCGTCGGAGCGTGCTGGTGAAGCTGTGTGAGCGAGACCGTCTGAAGGCGAGTCATTAGTCCTTTGCGGTCAGTTCGGCTTCTCGGCTCCTGAGCATCTGGGAACGTGAGGGAGAAACAGACCCCGGAGGGGGCAGAGAGCCTCGTAGTGCACAAGGAGGTAAGTCGGAGCAGGCGAATTCGGCGCTTTGGGCCCAGCCGCATGTCGACTGGGCGGGAAGTGCAGGCTGACTAAGCAGGCCTGACAGGACCGCTGGGTTTGCGCGGGAAGGCACAGGTCTGGGGCAAGCTTTTCTTTGGCATTTAGATAGGCGTTAGGACGAGTTTCTTTTGCAATTTTATTGTTTTAAGCTGAGTTTTTAAAATTTAAAAAAAAAAAAGGAAGGAGGAGATTGAATGTGGCCTGTTTGCGCTAGGGGGGTGTTTTGTTATTCAGGCACAGTATCCCCTCGCCCCGGGAAGTGGGGCATGCCGTCCAAGCCGCGTTGTTTGATTTGCAGTTCCAGACAGAGCAATTCGGTGGAGACCGGGATTTGCAAGAGGTGCGCACAGGGGGCTTCCGCGATGCAGCGCGACCTGGAAAGTACAACTGACGGTCAGCGGATCACAAAAGCAGGGCAGGAGCCTGCGGCATCTGGGGTAGGTTTGGAGGAACAAGTGGCAAGGCCTTCCTCGGCCCCAGATCCCCCGGTGGCGCCGGCTGCCTTACTAGCAGGGTTGGCATCCATTTTTTCACAAGAGTTTGTGGCCCTGATTCAGCAGGCTTTTGGTAGCCAGGGTACGGGCCTGGGGGCAAGTAGCCCAGGTGAGGTCCATGGAATTAAGAGGCAGGGAGCTTCAGGGGTGGCTGGAACACCAGGAAGTCCAGCCAAGAGGTCCAAGATGGACCACAATGAGCGGCCGGTGGACTCCGAAGGGGGTCTGTTGGATGAGGGGGAACTGGACCTGGACTTGGGAGATGAGTTGGAGGAAGGTGAGATTATGGATAAGGAGGATCAGGCCAGAGTTGTGAGTGTTTAGGAGGGACGAGGCGCTCAAGGCAAACATGCCGTTGCCAGAGCCGGCAGAAGATGCTACGTTGGAGGATCCATTATTGCAAGTTTTTTGGACCACCCAGCGGGCCTTCCCTATGCATAGAGTGATTTGAGAGATGATTCAAGAAGAGTGGGATTTGCCTGAGGCCGCACTCAAGGGGTCTAGGGTAATGGGGAGGCTATAACCCCTTGTAGACCAGGACCGGGATCTATTCAAGTCTCCTAAGGTGGATACGGCCGTCTCGGCAGTCACTAAGAAGACTACTATTCCAGTAGAGGGGGCTGCAACCCCCAAGGATTCACAGGACCGAAAGCTGGACACCTTGCTGAGACAGGTGTTTGACATCAATGCCTTGTCAGTGCAGGCAGCTATCTGTGGAGCTTGGGTAGCTAGAGCCTGCCTGCGCTGGTCTCAGAGGCTGCAAAGCGATCCGAGCGGGGAGGACTTGGGGGAAGAAGCGCAGCTGGAGTCTGGAATGGCGCATTTGGCAGATGCCCGATCTTATCTGCGGTTTGTCGAAGAGCATGGCTTCGGTGGTAGAAGCGCATCATTATCTTTGGATGCGCAATTGATCAGCGGATGTTTCCTCAAAATCCAGGTTAAGCAAGTTCCTTTCAGGGGGAAGTTGCTATTTGGTGAGGATTTGGACAAGCTGGTGAAGGATCTGGAGGAGTCCAAGGGGAGGCAGACTTCCAGAAGACCGTCCAAGGCAGGGCCGTCCTACTACTGCGGGCAAGGGGCAGCAGCGGGAGTTTTGGCGTTTTCGTTATCTAAGGTTTGGTCAGGCTAACAGGGGAAGGTTCCCGGCCAGAAACCAGGGCTTTCAAGGGTTTTGAGGAGCAGGGAGGGGTTTTGGGGCCTCTTCCTCTTCCTCGAATTTCCAAAAGTCACAATGAGATCAGGAGGGCCTAGGCAGCCTTGGTTCCTGTTGGAGGTTGCCTGAGGGTGTTTTACCCTGCCTGGGCCAAAATTACATCCGACCGCTGGGTGTTGGAACTCATTCGTGAAGGGTATGCATTGGAGTTCCAGCAACCGGTCGGAGAATTTTTTGTTCAGTCCCCATGCAAGTCGCTGGTCAAATGCAATGCCGTTCAGGAGACGGTCGTGAACTTACTAGCTCTCAGGGCGATAGAGCCTGTTCCTCGAGACCAACACAGATACGGTCAATACTCCATATACTTCATGGTTCCAAAAAAGGAGGGGACTTTTCGGCCAATTATAGACCTCAAGTGGGTAAATCGTTGTCTGTGGGTACAGCACTTCCGTATGGAGATGCTCCGATCAGTAATAGTAGTGGTCAGAAGGGAGAGTTTCTGACATCCCTGGACCTCTCGGAAGCGTATCTGCATATCCCGATTCGGCGGGAACATCAAAGGTTCCTCAGATTTGCAGTGCCCATGGGGCATTTTCAGTTCCGGGCATTACCGTTCGGATTGGCTACGGCCCCAAAAACATTTGCCAAGGTGATGGTAGTCATAGCGGCAGCATTGCGAAAGGAGGGCGTTCTTGTGCACCCGAATCTGGACGATTGGTTGATCCAGGCAAAGTCCCGGGTCGAGAGCGAAAAGGCTACAGCAAGAGTGGTAGCTCTTCTTCAAAGTCTAGGTTGGGTGGTCAATATGTCCAAGAGCAATTTGGTCCCTTCACAAAGGCTGGAGTATTTGGGAGCGTTGTTCGATACACAGGCAGGAAGGGTCTATCTTCCGCAGCACCGGGCGAGAGCGCTCAGGTCGCTCATCCGACAGTTTCTGCACAGGGTTTCTCCCTTGGCGTGGCACTATATGCATGTACTTGGGACTATGGCGGCAACGATAGAGCTGGTCCCGTGGCCAAGAGCGCACATGAGGCCGGTGCAGAGGGCATTGCTCCGGAGATGGTCTCATCAGCGGGATCGCCTATCATTTGCCTTGGCTTCCGGAGATGATACGGGCGTTGCGGTGGTGGATCAGAGTGGACGTGGTAAGCAGAGGCATGCCATTGGAGGCGCCTCCTTGGGTGACCTTGACGACGAACGCCAGTCTATCCGGGTCGGGTGCTCACATGCAAGGGAAATTCGCCCAGGGCTGCTGGTCCGAACTGGAGACCTGGTCTATCAACAGGTTGGAGTTGAGGGCTGTATGGCTAGCATTGCGGGCGTTTCAGGATACGCTGCGAAACGGGGCCGTTCGGGTGTTATCCGACAATGCCGTGGCCATAGCCTATATCAATCGGCAAGGCGGCACCGGCAGTGTAGCCATGGAGGAGGAGGCCATGCTGTTGTTTGAGTGGATGGAACAAAATCTGGAGGCGCTGTCGAGCGGCACATGTAGCCGGAGTGGACAATGTGGAAGCAGACTTCCTGAGTCAAGTGAAGGTAGATCCAGGAGAGTGGGTCCTCCATCAGGACGTGTGCGAGATGTTGGTGCAATGGTGGGGGACTCCGGTGATCGACCTCATGGTAACGTACCAGTCCGCCAAGGTAGAGCGGTTTTACAGCAGAAGAAGAGAGCGGATGTCAGAGGGTCTGGATGCTCTCATACAGAACTGGCCGGAAGGACAACTCCTGTATGTTTTTCCACCTTGGATGTTGATAGGCAGGGTAGTACAGTGTATAGAGCGGCACAGGGGCACAGTGCTGTTGATAGCGCCGGACTGGCCGAGAAGACCTTGGTATGTGGACCTGTTGAGGCTCGTAGTGGGCAGGCCATGGCGGCTGCTGCTGCGGGAGGATCTGCTATCCCAGGGACCATTGCGAATGCCTCAGGTGGATCGGTTCTCGCTTACGGCTTGGCTCTTGAGAGGGCTAGGCTGAGGGCCAAGGGATATTTGGCACTGGTCATAGCCACCTTGTTGAAGTCCAGAAAGCGTTCTACTTCTTTAGCTTATGTGCGTATTTGGAGAGTGTTTGAAGCCTGGTGTGCGGATGGAAATGTAGAGCCGTTGCGGGCGTCTGTTCCTCAGGTATTGGCTTTTTTGCAAGGCGGTTTAGAAAAGGACTTAGCAGCCGCTTCCTTGCGTATGCATGTAGCAGCGGTGTCATGCTATAGAGGTAAGATTCAGGGACAGGCAATAGCGTCTCATTCAAATATTAAACAGTTCTTATGAGCGGTTTCGCTTCTTCGTCCGCCATGTCGGCAGGTGGTGCCCAGATGGCGTCTTCCGTTTGTGCTCAATGTCCTGGGAAGAGAGCCGTTTGAACCTTTAGCGGAGGCATCCTTAAAAGATCTTACCCTTAAAGTTGTGTTTTTGATAGCGATATGCTCGGCTCGCAGAATCTCGGAGTTGCAAGCCTTGTCTTGTAGGAAGCCCTTCCTGTCCTTCTATGGAACCAAATTAGTGTTGCGGCCGGTTCCTTCCTTCCTGCCGAAGGTCGTATCAGAGTTTCATGTAAATCAGACTGTTACTTTGCCAGTTTTTCGACAGCAGTCCTCAGATTCTGCCTCTAGTGGGTTGCATCGCTTGGACGTTCGCCGAGCATTGTTTATTTTTACTTATTTTTATTTAAGCTGTATTTATATCCCGCTTTTCACCGGGTCAAAGCGGTCAATTGGGAGATACATTGAGGGCTTACCTGCGTAGGTTCGCAAGTTTTTGCAAGTCAGATAGGCTCTTTATCCTCTTCGGCGGACCTTGGAAGGGTCAAGCGGCATCTAAGGCAACCATAGCTCGTTGGTTGAAGTCGGCGATAGCGTCTGCTTATATTTTGAAGGGCAAAGAGGTTCCCGTGGGGCTCGGGCTCATTCGACGAGAGCTCAGGCTTCTTCTTGGGCTGAGTGCCAGTTGGTGCCGGCGGTGGAGATTTGCAAGGCAGTGACCTGGTCTTTGCTGGATTCCTTTGTGAGGCATTACCGTCTGGATGTACAGGCGGAGAGGGTTAGCTGTTTTGGATCAGCGGTACTTCAGGCTGGCTTAGCAGGTCCCTCCCGATAAGGATGTTTTGATCTTCACTGCTCTGTTACTTACCGAGTGGTCCGGGACTAGCCTGGAGGGACGATAAGGAAGAGTAAATTAGACTTACCTGCTAATTGTTGTTCCTGAAGGAACTCCAGGCTAGTCCCGTAGCCCTCCCGTTTTTTTGACTAAAGGCTGCAGCCTCAAGCACAGACAGTTACAGGTAAGAGAGTCCTGGGGGCAGTGGCATGAAAACTGGGAATTGGGGCGTGAATTCCATACACCTAAAAAGGGGGGAAGATAGACCTCCTGATGGGGGGCGTACAAAGAGACGGGGGACTGCAGCTATTCGATCAGTTGGGTCTCTCGTGTGCGATCTAAGTTTAGTTTGGAAAGTTACGATGATTTCGATAGTTGAGATGTGTTTGCTACTTAATTGTTGCTCCGTTGAGTCTGCTTTGTCAATAGGTTACTGGTGTCAGGAGGCGGATCCGGTGAGGATATACCGGTGACATCACAAAAGAAATGATGTTTTTTCTCAGTCTCCAAGCTGCTAGAGGATGGTGACAGCCCAGTGGTCCGGGACTAGCCTGGAGTTCCTTTAGGAACAACAATTAGCAGGTAAGTCTAATTTACTCTTTTTACCCCCTTTCTAAGACTCAATATTTAATTGGTTTTCTCTCTTAAATAGGCTGGTAAGATGTTCCAACACTTAGGACCAACCACACTACAGGCATTAAATCTCCATTTAGCCTTACAGATAAAGGCAGTACTAGGAATTTCCAAAACACTACCCTGGGAAGAATGTAATTGTCTTCTCGGCATACACCCTCATATTCTATTTAAGTACAAAGGCATCTCCAGGAACAAGCAGGAATATAGTCTTCACAAATGGATGACGTAGGTCCCGCGGAGCCCGTGCGGGAATGCTCCCCAGCGTTCAGTAGGAAAGTTTTTGGGAGCATCCCACTGCACCTGAATTGCTGCCTTCCCAACTCTCCCTCGTCAGTTCTTTGTTTTCCATGGATCCAGCAGGAAGCAAATCCTGTCACCACAGAAAATTTGTTTATTCTATTTCTTTTTTGTTTTTTTTTGTGGTTTACATCTGCCTTCCCATCGATGCCGGAACCGACTGTCAATTAGTTTTTTCTTTTCTTTCCTGCAAAAAAAAAAAAGTAGAATTTTTCTTTGGGCACATCAACACCATTTTTAGGCCTTATGCCTACCATTTTGTCTACTGACACTATGGAGAAACCAGCTAGAGATTTTAAGAAATGTTCTAAGTGTGGCGGTACCATCTCGGCTACCAGTACTCACGACTGGTGTCTCAAATGCCTTGATACCGACCACCAGCCATTAGAGTGTCCTCTATGTAAGAAGATTTCAAAGAGAGGCATGCCGAATCGAGCTGCAAAGTTAGGCACACTCTTTGACTCAGATGCGGTTTCTTTGGCATTGACGTCATCGAGGGCATCGTCTTCCTCTAATGGATCTCAGATATCGAAGCATTAGTCTTCTTCGAAGACAGGCCATCCCCCCAAAGGTAGATCTCTTTCTAAGCACTGAGATGCCTTCGGCGTTGCCCTGGAGGTCGATCACAAAGCCAAACAACCCCGGCGGGAGGACCTTTCCTCCAAAGCCAGCGAGGGGTCCCAGGATGCTCCCGAGGCCTCCACCTCTGGAGAGCTCCTGATGCCATGCTCTGGGACAGTAGTCCGTATCTCCAGTACCGATACCCAAGCATCAGTGGGCTCTATGGATCAGTGTATCCTGGCCATTGAGTGGAGTTTAGCGGCTCTACTAGTGGCTTCCGTTCTGCTCAAATCTTTACCAACGGTACCACCAACACCATTTATGGTGCCAATGCAAACTGCATCAGGTTATATGCTGCTTGATGCGCTACTGCCCATGCCTGCCCTCAAGTCTATTCCCGGTATCAGAGGTCTGTCAAGGCAGATTCCTCGCTCTAATATCGACTTTAATCAGTATCAAGCTTTAGTGGAGCAAGGACATCGTTCACGATGATACTTCGAGTCTTCTGATTCTGATTCTTACGATGATGAATCGATCCATACCCGAAGACTTCATAGTCTACCGGAGGACCCTTCTCCTTCTCTGGAACGGCTCATGTCCCCTCCTGAGGATATGTCTTTTCAAGAATTTATTTGAGATCTAGCGAAGGGCCTATCTATAACAGTAACATCTGAGAAAGAACCCAGAACAGAGGAATTAGAGATTCTCCAATACCCTACAGCTCTTAAGAAGGCGACCACACTTCCACTTCACCGCATTCTCCATGATCTCATGCTCTGGATGTGGGAACGCCCCTTACTATTTCTCCGCATACTCGATGCCATGTACCGAAGTGTCCCAGCTTCCTAAAGACGAAGCTGTCGCACAACTCAATGGTAGTGGAATCAGTGATGCGTCAAATTAAACGTTCTAATACACATTCTTCTAACCCTCTGGGTGGAGAATCAAGAACCCTTAATGCTTTTGGACATCGGTATTTTCAGGGTTCCATGCTGTCAGCTAGGATCAGCTCATACATACTCTATATGGGTATTGTCTTCAAGGAGGTTACTAGAGATCTGGAGTCAATATCTCCTCTTCTCCCTGATGATAAGAGAGATGACTATCTCACATTGGTCAGACATGTCTCAAAGTTTGTCAATAGAGCAACTTTTTATTGCTTTGAGTGTACCAGTAGAGCCACATCAATCTGCATTGGTGCATGCAGGATTGCTTGGCTTCAGGCATCAGATCTTGAACAATGGGTTCAAGATAAACTGGGTAATATTCCTTGTACAGGTGAAAACCTTTTTTGGCAAGGACTGGCAGGATAAAGCTTCTCATTTAGAATCTAAGAATACCACTTTAAATAGGCTTTCTGGGACCACTGCCAACCCTACTAAGAAGAAAGCAGCTGCAAAGAAACCTTTCTTTATTAAGAAAAAGAAGTTTTACCCTACTTACACACCTGCTTCTCAATACCAACCTCGGGGTGCTCAGAAGAGGCAACAACCTCCCAAACAACAAAAGAAGCCGCAGACTCCTAAAGCTCAAACAGTTCCGTAGGCTCAATCTGCACCTGGTTTTTGACTTTTTCCTAGAGAACATAGCCACTCTGCCTCTACAGAACTCCCACTCTCTCCACCTTGCCGGCAGACTCTGTCATTATGCCCAGAGGTGGCATCTAATCACTTCAGAGCAGTGGGCACTTATCATAGTGAGAGACAGACTTCATCTACAAAATCTGCTCCCCTTCACCCTAATAGGGGAATATCATTCTCAGCCCCCCTCTCACTACTCTTTTATTGCAGGAGGTGACTTCTCGTCTATCTCAAGGTGCTATAGAGGAGGTTCCAACATCTCAACAGGGAGTGGGTTTCTATTCTCCGTACTTTCCCATCCCAAAGAAAACCGGAGGATACAAACTCATCCTGGACCTCAGAAACCTGAACAAGATTCTCATCTGTGAGAAGTTCAAGATGGTCTCTCTGGGAACCCTCCTACCCTATCTCCAGAGTCAGGACTGGCTCTGTTCTCTAGATCTAAAGGAAGTGTAGACACATATCCTTATTCATCCAGAACACAGAAAATATCTACACTTCATGTTTCAGGGAAGACACTATCAATACAAAGTCCTTCCTTTCAGACTCGCCTCTGCCCCAAGAGTCTTCACAAAGTGCATGGTGGTCGTAGCCACATTTCTAATATCTCTAGGGATATTTGTCTTCCCTTACTTAAATGACTGGCTCATAAAGGCAGGCACCTCTCAGGAGCTCTGCCTGTCTCTCTCCTGTACCATGCAGGAGACGGCCTAAACAAAATTCTTGCCAAAATCCAGCTGGTAAAAGAACTTGTTACCACCAATGGGGAGTCTCTCAAATCAATGCAACCAGAGCTCACGGACATAAAAACCCAGCTAAGCTTCCTGACTTTGCACCTCGATAAAGTCGATGCTCAAACCTAAACCATAAGGAATGATTGCAGCAAACCCAAAAGAACACTAAGTGGCTGACCCAATTAGAGCGGCAACTCAAAGATTTAAACAATCGAACCAGGTGCAAATATTATATAACAACATACATAGACGGCAGATAAAGACCAGTATGATCCATCTAGTCTGCCCAGCAAGGCAGTAAGAGTAGGTGCACCTGCCACTCCGTGCAGGCCACCCCTCCCCATGCCTTTGTTGATTTTATCCTGTCACTATGAAGGGATCCACTGTGCTGTCCCATGCCATTTTGAATTCTGTCACTGTATTTTCCCCCACCACTTCCATCGGGAGGGCATTCCAAGCATTCACCACCCTTTCTGTGAAAAAGTATTTCCTGACATTGCCTTTCAGTTTACCCCCTTGCAGCTTCATGCTATGCTCTCTAGTTTTACAGCTTCCCCATCTTTGAAAAAAGGTTTGTTCACTAGTACTCTTAAGTATTTAAAGGTCTGAAACATATCTCCCCTGTCCCTCCTCTCCTCCAGAATTTACATATTTAGGTCTTCAAGTCTCTTCCTATATGTCTTCTGACGCAGGCTCCAAATCATTTTGGTCGCCTTCCTCTAAACTATTTCCATCTTTTTATATCCTTTGAGAGGTATGGTCTCCAAAATTGAACACAATATTCCAAGTGAGGCCTCACCAGCGACTTGTACAGTGGATTAGTACCTCTTCCTTTCTGCTGGTAATTCCTTTCTGTATGCAACCCAGCATCTTCTGGCTTTTGCCACCACCTTGTCACACTGTTTTGCCACCTTGAGATCCTCAGAAACAATCACTCCGAGGTCCTTCTGGTCCATGCATACCAACCTCTCACTCCCTATTGCATACAATTCCCTTGGATTTCTGCTTCCCAAGTGCATGACACTACACTTCTTCACATTAAATCTTAACTGCCAAGCATTAGACCATTCTTCCAGCTTTTGTAGATCTTTCCTCATGTTATCCACTCCCTTAAGGGAGTCCACTGTGTTGTAAATTTTCGTGTCATCTGCAAAAAGACAGACTTTTTCATTCAGTCCTTCAGTAATATCACTCACAAATACATTGAACAGTACTGGTCCCAGGACCAAACCCTGGGGCACACTTCTAATCACCTTACTTCATCCGAGTCAGTTCCATTTACCATCACTTTCTGTCATCTGTCAGTCAACCAATTTATGATCCAGTTCACCACCTTGGGACCCATTCCCAAGCTGTTTAGTTTATTGATAAGCCTCCTATGAGAAACAGTATCAAAGACTTTGCTGAAATCCAGGTAGATCACATCCATCGCAGGCCCTTGATCTAGTTCTCTGGTCACCCAGTCAAAGAACTCAATCAGATTTGTTTGGCAAGGTCATCCTAAAACCATGTTTCCTCGGATCATGCAACCTGTTGGTTTCGAGAAAGTCCACTATTCTCTGTTTCAGGAGTGCCTCCATTACTTTTCCTGCCACCGAGGTAAGGCTTACTGGCCTGTAGTTTGTCACTTCTTCCCTATTATCACTTCTTCCCTATTAGCACTCTTCTTCAGTCCTGTGGAACTTCTCCTGTCTTCAAAGATCTATTAACGGCCCTGCAAGAACCTCTATGAACTCTTTAAGTATCCTGGGATGTATCCCATCCGGTCCCATGACCTTGTCCACTTTTAGTTTTGTAAGCTGTTCTAACACATCATCTTCTGTGAATGGTGTGGTATGTACTCCATTCCCTTCTGTATATTTGTCATCACAGGTGGTCCTTCTCCAGAATTTTCTTTAATAAAACAGAACAGAAGTATTTGTTTAGCATTTTCGCTTTTTCAGTGTCACTTTCCACAATTCCGTTCCTGGCACTTTTGAGTCATGCAATTCCATCTCTGATTTTCCTCCTCTCCCGAATATACCTGAAAAAGGTTTTGTCACCACACTTCATATCTTTAGCCATCTTTTCTTCTGCCTTGGATTTTGCTATCCTTATTTCTCTTTTGTGTTACTTTTAGTTTTATCCTGTATTCTTTTTTGTATTCCTCTGTTTGCGAACTTCTAAATTTTGTGAAAGCTGTGTTTTTTGCCTTTATTTGTGCAGCCACTTCTTTGGAGAACCAAATAGGCTTCTTTTTCCTCTTGTTTTTATTTACTTTTCTTACATGTGTATCTGTTGCCCCTTTTATTGCCTTCTTTAGTTTAGCCCATTGTAATTCCCTTATCCCCTCCCATCCTGCCAACTCCTCCTTCAGGCACTTGGCCATTTTACTGAAGTCAGTGTTTTTGAAGTCTAGGACTTTGAGCTTGCTTTGATTGGACTCCGCCTTGGCTTTTATCTCATCCTCATCGTGTGATGATCACTGCTGCTCACCCGGGCACCCACCTGGATATTCGACACACTATCTCTGTTGGTGAGTACTAAATCCAGCATCGAGCTTTTCCTGGTCAATTCCATCACCATTTGTCTAAGTAATGCATCTTGGAAGGCATCCACAATTTTTTTTACTTCTTTCCAGATTTGCAGAAGGAATACTCCAATCCACATCGGGTAGATTAAAGTCACCCAATATGATCACTTCCCCCTTCATTGCTGTCTTTGCAATATCAATAATCAATTCGCTATCCATTTCTTCGGTTTGAGTTGGAGGCCAGTAGACTACATCAGTATGGATGATAGTGTCATCTCCTCTTTCCAACACAATCTACAGTGCTTCTTCTTTTCCCCATGTCCCCTGCATTTCAGCAGCTTTAATATTGCTTTTGACATATAGGGCTTTTCTACCCTCTCTATCTCTTCTAAATAAATTATAGCCAGCTATGGCTATATCCCATTCATGCAACTCGTTAAACCATGTTTCTGTAATGACCACAATGTCCAAGTCCATTTCCACCATTAGGGCTTCCAGATCAGGAACATGGTTGGCTAGGCTTCGAGCATTTGTGCTCATTGTTTTCCAGCATTTGTTGACTGGCTTGCCTGTATTTTGCATGGATTTTGTTTTACGCACCTCTTCCCACATGACATCGATGTGTGGGTTAATACTGCAGCTGTTTCCAATGTTGTTATGTTTTTGTTAGGAGTGATGTCCTGAACTTGTTCTTTTCCATCTGTCACCCCCTCTCCCTAATTTAAATGCCTGTCCACATAATGCCTGAAGTTTTCACTTAAGATCCTTTTCCCTGCAACAGAGAGAGGTAGTCCATCAACACAGTATAGCCTCTTCTTGTTTCATCTATTTCCCCAGTCACCTATATATCTAAATCCTTCTTGTTTGCATCAGGTTTGGAGCCATGTTTTGTGATGCAGCCTTTCTGCCCCCTTACCAAGAACAGGTAGAATATTGGGCATACCTGAAGGAATAGAGGGCCCGATCCAATCCTGTTCTTTGAAACGCTACTTCCAAAACTTTTGCAAATCGACTTTCAGAATCCTCTGGAAATTGAACACATTCATCGAGCCCCCTCCCATTGAGTACAACACATGAAATTTCCAAGGCCCTTTGTCTTAGAAATCCTCTGTTACCCGCAGGTGCTCCAAATCCTGAAAGCCACCCAGCTTCACTCGCCTATCCTTCATGAGGGTCATAAGCTGTACTTTCCTGAATTTCAGTAAAGCTACCATCGACTGCTGAAGGCAGCTCCTATCATTTCAATCGCAGCTCCAAAAGCTACAGGTGCGCTACAGCCTTTTCTTTCTGGTGCACCTGAGGGTAATGCTGCACAATCAACCCAGGTCCTTTGAGAACTCCGAGCAGCTGCAGGCCTTCCTAAATGATTTTGGGGAGACTTAAATGCATTGAACAGGCATTCTGGATTCGTGAACTTGGCGTTTTCTGCACCTTGGATTGCAATAAGGATGCAATGGATCTCCTGAAGAGATGGGCTCTAACACAGCTGATCTTATACATACATACTGAACTCTGTGCCGAAGGACCTTCGCTAAAGGAACTGTTGAAAATTTGCTAGACCCTGATGTCCTTTTATTTATGCAGATTCCCCTCCCTTAAAAGGGGGGTGATCCTATCTGACCGGGGACAATGTGTTGGGCACACAGTATGAGTGTTGCTGGAGTATGAATGTATGGAAAGGTCTCGACCCTCACAACTTGTGTAACTTCTCATTGGTTTGTATGATGGTCTGAGATGATATGAGTTGGATATGAATGGCGGTAGAGAGGGGCAGTATTTGCTATGTATCGAGTGCGGATTATATAGTTGCAGGACAGGGAGTGGGAGGGAAAGCATCCTGAGCGATCCCAAAGGCCTCCTGCTTAGTGATTGTTCTGTAGGTTTGCTTACCTTTTAGCAGAAGTGTTAACTTCTACTGGTTTGGTTAGGTTTCTTGGCTCCCTGGATATGAGTATTATATATGCACTTAAACTGTGTGCTCTGCATACCTGTTTTCCATTCCCACAAGAGATACTCTCTATTTGCACAGCTATTCCTTATCTTTGATTTCCTAATCATAATACATGTCTTGCAGCTCTTTCTTGGAGGGCAAGTCCTTCACAGGCTGTCCATAAGAATAATATGTTGATATAATGATGGCTATACCTCTTAAAATACTATCTTTCAATGTGAAAGGAATAAATAATCCAATCAAAAGAAAGAAGATACTCCTTTATTGTGTGATAAGGAAGCTTATCAGGACCCCAGAGCCAGGGATAAAGAGAAGGAATTTACCCTTATAAAAGGACCTATTTTACCAGGTCAGAGACACAAAACTCCCTTTACACCTAGAAAGCAGGTAATTCCTAGCTACAATAGGTTGCAGAATGCCCCTAGTGGAGAAAAGGAGAGGGAATACAGGCCCAGGGTAAGGAACCCTTACGTCACTGAATTCCCCAATTACTCAGCTGCCACGAGGCAGTTTGATCTCCAACACCTGAGAGGAGAGGGGGTGGAGCAGACACCTGAGAGGTTTAAGACTAGGTCAGTTTATTCAGAAGGGAGAGGCAGGAGAGGAAGAAGAAGAGGAAAGGAGAGAGAACATGAGAGCAGTAGGAGTGCCTACTGGAAGAGGAATGGAACTGGATCAGTGAGAACGGCAGGAACCAGGAACACAGGTTGGAGAACAGGACGTGGAAGAACTGGTGAATGGTGGCCAGAGCATGAGAGAGGAGAAGCTGTTACAAGCTTTGACCCAGGTATGAGCATTAGAAGCTTGCCTAATTCTGAGCACTACAGAATTGCCAGAGACAGCCTTAGCTCTAACGGAAGGCAGTCAGCTGAGACCTCTGAGCCAGAATCAGAGGAAGTGCCAATGCAACTGGGTGAACCAGACATAGCTTTGGAAGAAGAAGTCTCATACATGGATTGCTCTTTATGCCAGTCTTCCACTACAGAGGTGTTGAAAGGGAGTCAACCGTAAAGAAAAACCTCCAGTGTCCGGTAGCCCTAAGAGCCTGTGGTTAACTTGTGAGGGTCCTGAGTTAAAGGCAAAATACCTTTTTTTTTACTGTGCAAGCCGATGCTGCCTAATTAAGTTGGTGAATCAGCTGTGAGCCAGAGCAGTGCTCAGCCTGAAGCCGTATTAACGGTGAAAGTAAGGAAAGCTTTTGTTTGGGTGTTTATAAGAAAACCTTGCATAGAGAATTGCTTGCCGGTGAAGAGTTTAACTGCCTTGTTGAAAGTTTTTCTGTGTTTAAGAAGAGAAACAGTGTTCTGGACTGAGAGAAAAAGAAACCTGCTTTAGGAAAAGCTGTTTTCTGTTTGTTTGATCAGCACTGCAAGCCATGCCTGATAGCATGGGCTGTTAAAGTATTTATGTTTATACTGGAGAACATTGCAAGCTGTTTTGTTTGGAATTCATTTATATCCTGATGTTCATTAACAAGAATCCTGGAGAAATAATTCAAAGGCGGAATTTGTGAACCTTAGCGTGTGTTTTTTCAGTTAATAAACTGTCATTACCTTACCACTCAAGGCAACTACAAAGGTGTTTTTTTTTTACCTGAGGTTGAATACTTTCTGACTGAACTACCTTTCCCATAAGGCATTACAAGGCAATCAGTCAGTTAAAGGCCAAAAGGTGAATCTCTCTAATGACAACCACGCCTCTCCATACTGCATGTAAGGGGCTATGGGCGTGACAATTGTCAATGAGAAACCGCTGATAATAGTATACCTGCAAGAGACGCATTTAAAATTGGCTTTGTTGAAAAAGCTGTGAACGTGTTTTTACAACTTGATCACATGCTCCCCAGCTATACAGATATCCATAAGATTAGTGTCTCTGACCATGCAGCAATCTCACTTTCGCTAAAGATCACCAAGGAAACCTCACTGGCCCCTCCTGGTGCTTCAACAAAACCCTACTGGGCAATGATCTTTTTGTTGCCGCTTTGCAAAAAGCATTCTACGCTTATTTTGATCATCATTTTCCCACAGACCTATCAGGATGGGCATGGTGAGAAGCTTTAAATCTACCTTGAAGGCCACAATTACTAGTTATGCCATAGGTGCCACCAAACAATGGAAGCGAGAACTGCACAATTTTGATCTGCAAATTAAAGCCGGGGAATGCATGTTGCTCAGGGGATCTGACTCTACTATACTGCTCCAACTGCAGAAGCTGTGGTATAAATACAACACTATCCTTAGTGAGGAGGCAGCCCAGATAGTCTACACCCAAAATAGCCATTACTTCTCTGAAAGTAACAAGGCGGGGAAACTGCTCGCAAATTTGCCAAAATCCCGTGAGGATGCTGCCCTAGTCGCAATACTTTTAGATAAGGAAAATCAGCTACTGACCCAAGAATCTGCTATCCTTAAACATTTCTGTAGCTTTTATGAGCAACTTTATAAGTCTGAAGTTGTGGAAAATTAGGCAGGGTTCAACATGCTAGTATGTCACTTGGCCAGGCCTGTTTTATCTACCGAACAAGTAGCTGGATTAGATAGGGATGAAATACACCAAGCCCTCAAACAGATGCAGCTAGACATGTCTTCTCCAGGAACAAGCAGGAAGTCAGTCCTCACATATGGGTGACGTCGGCACCAACGGAGCCCTCGTGCGGAGCAAATCCCCAACTTTCAAAGAAAGCTTTTGGGAATTGCATCACGCATGCGCGGTCCCCTTCCCGCCCAAGGGTGCCATCTTGCTCAGTCTCCTTTTTTCTGCAGAGCCCTTCGGACGTGATCCTTGTGCCGTCGTGAAAAAAGTGTTCAAAAATACTTGAAAAGTTTCTCTTTTCTTTCGGTTCGACACTGGTTCCCCTTCTCACCTTTGGCACGGTACGCTGGTATCGAGTCCGGTCAGGTTTTTCGGTTTTTGTACTTCGTGACTAGCGTTCATGCTCTTTTTCTTTTTCACTGGCAGCCTGGGTCTTCAACCTCGCAGGGGCCTTTTTTCCCCCGATGGCTGGCAGTAGGTTCAAAAAGTGTGATCGGTGTACAAAGTTAATGTCCCTCACCGACACACATGACTGCGGCCTCCGTTGCCTTAGGCCTGACCATGACTCGAAGGTCTGTATCCCATGCAGGAAAATGTCCTCAAAGGCCTTGAGAAGCCACCAGCAGCAGCACAAGATTTTTGGTGAGTCTGTACCCTCCCGGGCCGGACCTCATCCAGAGCCTCGATATCTCGGGAACTCTCTGAGCCTGAGCAGCGTCGTATGTCTTCGGAAATGGGGTCTCCCTCACGGGAACACCAGAAGAAGAAAAAATCCTTGAAGGCAGCGTCGTTGGATGGTTCCGAACGACCTGGCTCATCGCAGGATCGGTTGCAGAGCCCCGACCGTCGGCCCAGATCCTCGGAGTTGGAGCGCCCAGCGAAACTTCCTCGAAAGGACCCCGGATCAGCCGAGGCAGGTAACCACGGTCCTCGTTGAGGACTCTCCTCCGGGAGAAATGGCGTCGAGACCCGACCCGGGGGCTGCAGAGCCTTCTGAGCTCAGTCTCAGAATGGTGGTCTTGGAGCGCAGCATGTCTGCCTTCGCTTATAGCCGATCTCACCAGTCCTTCCTCCCCGACCACTGGGCCACCGACATCCAAGTCGACATGGAGGCCGAGCCAATCCTTGAGACCATGCGGGCTTGAGTCGATCCTCAGCCAAAGTCCCCTTCGACCTCCTGTTTGGGACCGAGGTTGTCGACGCCGGTTGTGCCGGCGTCAGGGAGGTCGAGGCCAAAGCCCTCGAGGCCGGAGCCACTCGACTCCTCCTTGGAGTTGGGCTGGGAAACGGAGGAAGAGGAGTCCCCGGATACCTACAAGACCAAGTACGTCCACTCCGACTCCCCGGGGTCCGAACCTTGGAGAAGGTCCCCCCCGGAGGACACTTGGACTTCATTAGGGATATGTCAAAGGCTTTGGCATTCCCTACGGAGTCCGAGGAGGAGCCGGCTCAAGATCCTCCAGTATGACTTTCCCCCTCGGGAAGCCCTTACTGTACCAGTGCCTCCAATCCTGGAACGACTGATGCTCCGGATATGGGATACGCCGGTGTCGGTGCTGGTGTTCAGCAAGCGGCTTGATTCGATGTATTGAGTCCGCAAGAGCCCTGGGTTCCAAAAAACTCAACTGCCGCACAACTCCATGGTTGTGGAATCGGCCATGCACCGGCTCAAGAGCCAGAAGACACACTCCTCGGTGCCTCCTGGCAGGGAGGCCTGCAACTTGGACGCCCTCGGCAGGAAGTGCTACCAGGGTTCTATGCTGGCATGTCTGATCCAGGCATACCAACTGTACATGGGCATGTACTTGTGGGACCTGGCGAAGGAAGTCACCGGGTTCTCAGCTGGACTTTGCAGCACTTCAAGACCCTGTCCACCGGAGTCCGTGAGTGCTCAAAGTTCATGACTCAAGCAGCCTACGATGGGTTCGAGGCGTCGGCCCGAGTGGCTGCGGCTGGCATCCGTGCACGTCACCATGCATGGCTACAGTCATCAAACCTGGAACAATGGATTCAGGACAAGTTGGTCGATGTCCCATACCGTGGTGAAAACCTCTTCGGCAAGCCCATGACCGAGAAGGCTGCTGAGATCGAGTCCGAGTACCTGACCAGGACAAGGCTCTCGAAGAAGACTTCTGCCCCTTCTAAAAAGAAGGGCTCGGGGAAGAAGCCCTTTTTCTCGAGGAAGGGTGCTGCTTACCGAAGCTACCCCCTATTTAAGGCCTCCCCAGCTCCCCAACAGGGGCAGCAGGCCAAGGGACAGGGGCACGGCCTGCGTAAGCAGAAAGCCCCCAAACCCCAGGCTCCGGCCCAGCCTGGTAACGGCTTTTGACTCCCAGAACATAGCCCCTCTCACCATAGGAGAAAGGTAACGCACAGGGGGAAGGCTTGCCCTGTATGCCCACAGATGGCCGGCCATCACTACAGACACTTGGGTTCTTCAGATAGTCCATCAGGGCTATCTACTTCACTTGACCGAAGTGCCCCCCCCCCCCTTACTTTCCAGGAGAGCCTTTCAGGTCTCCCCTTCACCGGGATCTTCTTCTGAAGGAATTGGCAGGTCTCCTCGAGGACCAGGCGGTAGAACCGGTGCCCCACCACCTGCAGGGCAAAGGCTTCTATTCCAGGTACTTTCTAATACCAAAAAGAACAGGAGGCCTAAGGCCCATTATCGACCTGCGCAACTTTAACAAATTCCTGGTGAGGGAGAATTTCAAGATGCTTTCCCTTGGAATATTGCTGCCTCACCTCCACCAGGGAGACTGGCTATGCTCCTTAGACCTAAAGGATGCGTATACATACATCCTAATTCATCCAGACCATAGACAATATCTACGCTTTGTGGTAGAGGGAAAACACTACCAGTACAGAGTGCTTCCCTTTGGCCTAGCCTCCGCCCCCAGGGTGTTCACAAAGTGCCTGGCAGTGGTGGCGGCCTTCCTCAGAATTCAAGGAGATTTTGTCTTCCCCTACCTAGACGATTGGCTCATCAGAGCCACGTCAGCCAGGGAGGTAAAACAAGCCATAGATCACACCATTAAGGTGCTACAAAACCTGGGATTTGTGATCAATTATCCAAAGTCTACCCTAGTCCCCACTCAACAACTAGAGTTCATTGGGGCCAAACTAGATACCATTCAGGCGAGGGCCTACCTGCCAGTGGACAGGGCACAGAGACTTCTGGCCCTGGCACATCAAATGAGCCGCAGGTCTCAGATATCAGCAAGACATTTCCTGTGTCTCCTAGGCCACATGGCCTCCACGGTATATGTGACACCGAATGCCCACCTCCATATGAGAACAGCTCAGTGGTGTCTCAGGGACCAGTGGACACAAGCCAAAGGCAGACTCCGAGACAGAGTCAAAGTGTCCAAAAGACTGGTACAGGCCTTGGTCTGATGGCTTCAACCAAATCACTTGGAGGTGGGGGTCGCCTTCCAAGCTCCTCAACACATGAGGATCCTAACTACAGATGCATCCTTGCTGGGCTGGGGAGCCAATTGCCAGGGACTGTGCACTCAAGGAGTGTGGTCTCCGCACGAGACCACACAGCAGATCAATCTCCTGGAACTTCGTGCCATTCACCTAGCTCTACGAGCTTTTTGCCGAACTTTGGCTCATCAATCTGTCTTAATACAGATGGACAACCAAGTAGCGATGTTCTTTGTGAACAAATAGGGAGGCACGGGGTCCCGCAGTCTGTGCCAGGAAACTCTGGACCTGTGCTCCTTTGCAGTTCAGCACGACATGCATCTGAAAGCAGTTTATCTGCCAGGCCAGGAAAACTACTTAGCCGACAGGCTCAGCAGGATTCTCCAGCCCCACGAGTGGCAGCTGGATACAAATATGGCCCAATGGCTCTTTCACACCTGGGGACAGCCGAAACTGGACTTGTTTGCGAGCCCACACAACTACCAATTGTCCCGGTTTTGCTCCAGACAGCCACATCCAAACGGAGTGGCTGCCGATGCCTTTCTCATCTCATGGTCTGTGGGCCTCCTGTATGCATTTCCCCCAACACCTCTGGTGGCCAAAAACCCTTTTCAAAATTCTCCAGGATAGGGCCTCGGTCATTCTGGTAGCCCCCAGATGGCCGACACAACCCTGGTTTCTGCTACTACTTCAACTGGCGGTGGAGGCCCCAATCCCTCTGGGATCCTATCCTAACCTCCTGTCTCAGGAGGGGGGCACTCTTCTGCACCCCAACCTCAGATCACTCAACCTGATGGCATGGCTGCTGAAAGGGTAGTTCTCGCACCATTTCTCCTTCCCAAAAATGTGGAAGAAGTTCTGCTGGCCTCAAGGAGGCAATCGACTAGATGGACCTATGCTTTCAAGTGGCATAGGTTCGGGGTGTGGTGCGAGAAGCAGAAAGAAGATCCTTTCTCTTACCAGGTTGCTGTGGTCTTGCAATATCTTCTCCATCTCTCGGATTTGGGCCTTAAGTCCAACTCTGTCAGAGTTCACCTCAGTGCCTTGACGGCACACCACTTCCCAGTGGAGGGAAAGCCTCTATCTGTACATCCTTTGGTGTCCAGGTTCCTAAGAGGCCTACTTCTTCTGAAGCCCCTGGTTCGCCCTCTGGCAACTGAATAGGATCTGAATGTGGTCTTAGGGCAGCTTACTTGGCCACCTTTTGAGCCGATGGTAACTTGCCGTCTACACTTCCTTTCTTGGAAGGTAGTGTTCTTGGTGGCACTCACGTCGGCTCAGCAAGTGAGTGAGCTTCAGGCCCTGGTGTCCAATAGGCCTTATACAAGGTTCTATAGGAACCAGGTAGTGCTCTGCACTCACCCCAAGTTCCTACCTAAGGTGGCCTCTTCGTTCCACCACAATCAGGAGGTAGTATTTCCTACCTTCTTTCCCAGGCCATATGCTAGTCGGGCAGAGACAGTTCTGCATATCCTGGGCTGTAAGAGGATGCTAGCCTTCTACATTCAGCATACGCAAGTCCATAGAAGGGCTTTGCAGCTCTTCGTATCCTATGACCACAGTAAACTGGGGATGGCCATCTCCAAATGTACACTGTCTACCTGGGTGGCGGACTGTATCGCCAGTGCATACTGGGCAGCCGACCTTCCGTTGCAGGGTCGTGTTATGGCCCACCTGGTCAAATCTAAGGCGGCATCAGTGGCTCACTTCAGCTCTGTTCCGCTGGCAGACATCTGCCGGACTGCCACCTGGTCTTCGGGCCAGACTTTCACAACCCATTACTGCCTGGACAGAGAGTCCCAACGGGACAGTGCTTTCGGCCAGGCTGTATGTAACCTTTTTGAGGTTTAGGCAACTCCTACCCTCCAACCCTTTGGTGTCAGGCTACCAGAGTGTTACTCTCTCAGTTTGATTCCTATTGTGGCTGCTTGCGGCTCTCGTAGAGGGAGCCTAGTTTTCAGCTATGGGTTCTCGATAGCCTATAGCTGGGGAGTCTCATATGTGAGGACTGACTTAAGAACATAAGAACATAAGACATGCCATACTGGGTCAGACCGAGGTCCATCAAGCCCAGTATCCTGTTTCCAACAGTGGCCAATCTAGGTTATACGTACCTAGCAATATCCCCAAAAGACAGGTTCCACAATGCTTGTACTGGGTCAAGCATTGATATCCTGGGTCCCTTTTTAATAGTGGTTTATGGACCTTTCCTCCAGGAACTTGTCCAAACCTTTTTTAAACCCAGCTATACTAACAGCCCTTACTACATCCTCCGGTAACAGATTCCAGAGTTTGATTACGCGTTGACTGAAAAATATTTTCTCTTATTTGTCTTAAATAGTTTACCCTGTAGCTTCATTACATGTCCCCTAGTCTTTCTATACTCTGATAGCGTAAACAATTGATCCACGTTTATCCGTTCCACTCCATTCATTAATTTATAGACCTCTATCATATCTCCCCTCAGCCGTCTCTTCTCCAGGCTAAAGAGCCCTAACCTTCTTAGCCTCTCTTCATAGGAGTAGCCTTCCATCCCCTTCACCAATTTGGTGGCTCTTCTCTGTACTTTTTCTAATAACGCTATGTCCTTTTTAAGATACGGTGACCAGAATTGCACACAATATTCAAGGTGTGGTCGTACCATGGAGCGATAGAGGCATTATAATATCCTTTGTTTTGTTCTCCATCCCTTTCCTTATGATACCTAGCATTCTATTTGCTTTCTTGGCCGCCGCTGCACACTGTGCGGAGGGTTTTAACATGTTATCCACAATGACTCCTAAATCTTTTTCCTGGGTGGTGGTTTCTAATGTGTGTCCTTGCATTGTGTAACTATAGTGTGGGTTGTTCTTTCCTAGGTGCATAACTTTGCACTTGTCCACATTAAATTTCATCTGCCATTTGGATGCCCAGTCTTCCAATTTATCCAGATCCTCCTGCAGTTTTCCACAATCCTCTTGGGTTTTAACAACTTTAAACAGTTTTGTGTCATCTGCAAATTTGATAACCTCACTAGTTATTCCCTTTTCCAGGTCATTTATGAATATGTCAAAAAGCAGCGGACCCAGTACAGATCCCTGGGGTACTCCACTATTCACCTTTTTCCATTGGGAATATTGGCCATTTAGCCCTACCCTCTGCTTTCTATCTTTTAACCAGTTCCCGATCCACAATAGTACACTGCCTCCTATCCCATGACTTTTTAGCTTCGCCAAAAGTCTCTGATGGGGGACTTTGTCAAAAGCTTTCTGAAAGTCCAGATACACTATATCAACCGACTCACCTTTGTCTACCTGTTTATGCACACCTTCAAAAAACATATCAGATTAGTAAGACAAGATCTTCCTTGTCTAAAGCCATGTTGGCTGTCTCCCATTAGGCCATGACTATCTACATGCTGCGTAATTTTGTTCTTTATGATGGTTTCTACCATTTTCCCTGGTACTGATGTCAGGCTCACCGGTCTGTAATTTCCTGGGTCACCCCTGGAACCCTTTTTAAAAATTGGTGTTACGTTGGCGACCCTCCAATCTTCAGGTATTACAGATGATTTTAATGAAAGTTCACAGATTACCAATAACAGGTCTGCAATCTCATATTTCAGTTCTTTCAACACTCTGGGATGTATACCATCCGGTCCAGGTGATTTGCTACTATTCAGTTTATCAAATAGTTGTAATATATCTTCCCGGTGTAGCGATATTTCTCTCAATTCCTCTGCAGTATCACCTTTAAATACCACTTCAGTCTTGGGTAACATCCCTACATCTTCCTCAGTAAAGACCAAAGCAAAGAATTCATTCAGTCTCTCTGCTATAGCCTTGTTTCCTCTTACTGCCCCTTTTTCCCCTCTATCATCTAATGGTCCAATTGACTCTCTCACAGGCCTTTTGCTACGAATGTACTTGAAAAAGTCTTTATTTCGTGTTTTTGCTTCCGTAGCAAGTTTCTTCTCAAATTCCCGTTTTGCCTGCCTTATCAATGCTTTGCATTTAACTTGCCAGTGCTTGTGCTGTTTCCAGTTTTCATCATTTGGCTCTCTTTTCCATTTCCTGAAGGTTGCTTTTTTGGCAGCAACAGCCTCTCTGACCTCACCTTTAAACCATGCTGGCAGTTTTTTGGACTTTCTTCCACTTTTCTTAATGCGTGGAATACAGCTGGTCTGGGCTTCGAGGATAGTATTTTTAAATAACACCCAAGCTTCCTGTAAGTCTTTAACCTTTGGAACCGCTCCTTTTAGTTTTTTCCTAACTATATTCCTCATTCTATCATAGTCTCCCTTTTGAAAGTTAAAAGGTAGTACTGTGGAAGCCTTTACTATCTGTCCTCCACTAATTAAATCAAACATGATCATACTATGATCACTATTGCCAAGTGGTCCCAACACCCTTATTTCTTGCACCAGATCTGGCGTTCCACTAAGGACTAGGTCCAGTATGGCTTCCCCTCTGGTCGGTTCATGAACCAGCTGCTCCAAGAAGCAGTCATTTATTCCATCTAGAAACTTTATCTCTTTAGCTTGTCCTGCTGTGACACTGACCCAGTCGATACCGGGGTAATTGAAATCACCCATTATTACTACTCTGTTGTGACTTTTGTTAGCTTCCTTGATTTCTTTGAGCATTTCATCATCCATTTGTTCATTCTGGCCAGGCGGCCGATAGTATACTCCCACTGCCATCACCTTCCCCTTCATAAATGGAATTTCAATCCATAGAGATTCTACAGCAAATTTTGTTCCCTGCAAAACTTTAATCCTTTCTGACTCAATGCCCTCTCTAATATAGAGCGCAACCCCTCCACCAATTTGATCAGCTCTATCATTACGATATAGTTTGTATCCAGGTATCACAGTGTCCCACTGGTTATCCTCCTTCCACCATGTCTCCGAGAGTGCAATCATATCTAACCTCTCATTTAGTGCTATATATTCTAACTCTCCCATCTTATTGTTTAGACTTCTAGCATTGGCATACAAGCATTTTAGAGACTGTATTTTATTCATCTTAATCTGGCTATTGGTAGGCAGGGGTAATTTGGAATCTTTATGCTCTGTCTGCTCCTTACTCAAGGGCATTTGGGCTACTATACTCCCTTTTGGAACCTCACTGCTTTTGGTAGTATCCTTCAAGGATACCTTCGTCCGAACCATGCATTCCTGGGTGACTGTCGGCTTTCCCCTATTTTCTAGTTTAAAAGCTTCTCTATCTCTTTTTTAAAGGTTAATGCCAGCAGTCTGGTCCCATCCTGATTAAGGTGAAGCCCATCCCTTCGGAAGAGCCCCCCCTTTCCCCAGAATGTTCCCCAGTTCCTAACAAATCCAAAACCCTCATCCTTGCACCATTGTCTCATCCACGCATTGAGACTCCGGAGCTCTGCCTGTCTTTTGGGTCCTGCACGTGGAACAGGAAGCATTTCGGAGAACGCTATCCTGGAAGTTCTGGATTTCAACTTCCTACCTAAAAGCTTAAATTTAGCCTCCAGAACTTCCCTACCACATTTTCCTATGTCATTGGTACCAACATGTACCAAGACAGCAGACTCCTCCCCAGCACTATCTATGATCCTATCTAGGTGGTGCGTGAGGTCCGCTACCTTCGCACCAGGCAGGCATGTTACCAGGCGATCCTCACGTCCACCAGCCACCCAGCTATCTACATTCCTAATGATTGAATCACCAACTATAACAGCTGTCCTGACCCTCCCCTCGTGGGGACATGGCCCTGGAGAAACGTCCTCGGTGCGAGAGGGTTTTACATCACTTGGAGGACAGGTCCTAGTTACAGGATCACTTCCTGCCACACCAGGGTGATGCTCTCCTGTCACGTGACCTCTCTCCTCCATGGCAACAGGGATGCTGCCAGACTGGAGGTGGGACTTCAGGACTGTATCCCTGTAGGTCTCATCCATGTACTTCTCTGTCTTTCTTACGTCTTCCAGGTCTGCTACTCTAGCCTCTAGAGAACGGACTCGTTCCCTGAGAGCAAAGAGTTCTTTCACTTAGTGCATACGTAAGACCTCTCACCAACTGGGAGAAAATCATACATGTGACACTCAATGCAAAAGACCAGAGAACCCCCATCTCGTTGCTGGACTTCTGTCTGCATCTTAGTTTAAAGCTTGAGTTTAGGTCTTTTAAATTCTGTATATAATAAGGATTGGTGTAGATGCTTATACCAATAAAAGTGTATCTAATACCCCTAATACACCTTGTGTACCTGAAGCTTCAGTAATTAATTTCAGGTCCTCTGTGTATGACTGATTTGGATAACGAGCTGCACCTGAGAGCAGCCCCTTTCCTCAATGATGTGCAAGTACCTATAAAACTACAATTACCCCAGGGGTGGGTGGGTGCTGGGGAGGGGGGGAGGGAGATAAGTCCTATTAAAGAGGGTAGTTACAAGGTACCCTGTCCTGAACCCTCAGCAGGGGGGAGGGGGGTACTACACAAAGCACAGTTAGTTGAGAGAGGCAAGGTAAGTTATAACTGAGAAGGCTGAACTAGCACACCACTAAGACAAACAATCAATAATTAATAAACAGCTAGAACTCACAGCAAGGTGTCACAGGAGGCAATATCCACTTCTTTAGCAGAGCACTGTAAAAAGCACTGCTCTTCTCTGATCAGAGAAAAGCAGACTAAAACAGACTATGCACACGTGGGGGAAACAAGAAGAAGGCTACACAATACCTCAGCAGGGGGGGGGGAGGGGGAGGATTCACTCAGGCAGGCTAGGACAGGAAAAAAAGTTTAACACAGAGCAGGCTCTGGGGAGAGAGATTTAATGTAAAAAGGACAGTTAACCTGGCTACCACACAAAGCCCAGTTAGTTGAGAGAGGCAAGGTAAGTTATAACTGAGAAGGCTGAACTAGACTTCCTGCTTGTTCCTGGAGAAAGCGTAGTTACTCACCCGTAACAGGTGTTCTCCAGGGACAGCAGGAATCAGTCCTCATGACCCTCCCTCCTCCCCTTGGAGTTGCAGTCCTATTATTAACTTTTATTCTTTTGCCGTCTTTTTAGCTATGTCATTTGACTGAGCAAGATGGCACCCTTGGGCATGTGTGATGCAATTCCCAAAAGCTTTCTTTGAAAGCTGGGGATTTGCTCCGCACGAGGGCTCTGTCGGCGCTGACGTCATGAATATGTAAGGACTGATTCCTGCTGTCCCTGGAGAACACCTGTTACAGGTGAGTAACTACACTTTCTGGCCCTGATGGATTTCCTCTTGAGTTCTACAGAAGTTCAGTTTTGAATTCTCTCCTCATCTACTCACTTACTTTACCATGCTCCTACAGCAATCCCCATCCATAGAGCTCCTTTGTGGATGCCACTATTGTAGCACACGAGAAACCTGATTGAGATCCAAAAAAAGAGTAGAGAATTATCGTCCATTATCCACACCAAATTCAGACTACAAGATCTATACTAAGATACTAGCCAACCGCCTAGCTAAGGTAATCCCCATCATTATACATCCGGGCCAATGTGGTTTTCTTGCTGGCCGCTCCACTGCAGATAATGCCTGGCTGCCTTGCATTTGGTAGGACTCTTGCTGGATGCAGAAAAAGCATTTGATACGACTGAATGGCCGTTCCTTTCTCATGCTCTGGGTTGGTTTGGAATAAGTAATGGGTTTGTAAATATGATTGGGGTTCTCTATGCTCATCCAATGGCTAGTATCTGCGCTGACCTCTCTGTTTCCTGATCTTTCTCTTTACACAGAGGCATTTGCCAAGGATGTCCTTTATCTCCATTACTCTTTAATCTAGCCCTGGAACCTTTAGCGCTCCTAATTAGGCAGACCCCAGATATTATAGGCCTCTCAGCCTATGCCAGTGATCTATTGCTATTTGTTGAGCCTCCCTCCATACCAATAGCACTTTCAACAAAAGAACAATACTCACTCTGGTATGGGTACAAAATTAATTGGTCAAAATCTGTTGTATTCTCTTTAAATAAATATATCTTTAGGGCAGAAATGGCATCTTTCCTGTTCTAGTGGGCAGAATCTATGTTTAAGTAAGAGTGCAATATTGTCCCACTATAGATGGTACCCTACCCTGGAATGCAATGCCTCCAATTGTCTTAACCTGGTTCAATCCCTGGTCTCTTGCTATTCCCCCTTGTTTCTCTTCTGGTGGTGGGCCTCAAGACAATTAAGATGATGATTGTACTAGACGTTAACTATATCCTGGGTATGTTGCCCATATTGTTTCCTGACTCCTTTTATAAAAAGCTTGAGAAGACATTAGTCTCTCTTCTCTGGAAACAAAAAAACCCACGCATTGCTACATGGAAACTGAAACTAAGGAAACTGGCAGAGTCCAATTTCCAGATTTTAAATGGTATCACCAATCCTTTCTATTCAAACAAGGGTCAAAATGGGTTTGTGAATCCCCTAAGCAACAGCGCCTGCTTGGCTTTCTCTAGAGGAAAGGTTAATTTACCCCTCAGCAACACATAGGACTGGAGAGAGGCACATGTGGTCCCTTTACACAAAAGCGGAAGTAAGAATGTGGTTGAAAACTACAGGCAGGTTAGTCTAACCTCTAAGGTGAGTAAGTTATTGGAAATGCTGCTGAAAGTGAAAATAGTGAGGTTTCTGGAGTCCAAAGGATTACAGCATTGGAGGCAGCATGGATTCACCATAGGCAGGTCTTGTCAGACAAATCTGATTGATGTCTTTGACTGGGTGACTACGGAGTTGGACCGAGAGAGAGCCCTTGATGTGGTGTACTTGGATTTCAGTAAAGCCTTTGACACCATTCCGCACAGGGGACTTATCAACAATCTGAGCATCCTAGGGATGGACCCTAAAGTTACTGATTGGGTTAGAAATTGTTGAGGGGGAGGCGACACAGGGTACAGGTAAATGGAACTCACTCTGAGGAGAGGGAGGTTACCAGTGGTGTGCTGCAGGGCTCTGTCCTTGGTCCGATTCTCTTTAACATCTTTGTTAATGATATTGTGGAAGGGCTGTCGAATAAGGTTTGCCTCTTTGCGGATGATACCAAAATCTGCAATAAAGTGAACACCCAGAAAGGAGTAGATAACATGAGGAGGGATCTAGCTCAGCTTGAAGAATGGTCTAGAATTTGGCAGCTGATATTTAATGCTAAAAAATGCAGGGTCATGCATTTGGGCTGCAAAAATCCAAAGGCGTGGTACAGTGTAGGGGGGGAAGTCCTTCTGTCCACAAAAGAAGAGCGGGACTTGGACGTGATTGTGTCTGGCAATCTTAAAATAGCTAAACAGGTAGAAAAGGCAACGACAAAAGCTAGAAGGATGCTTGGGTGCATAGGGAGAGGAATGGTCAGCAGAAAAAAGGAGATGATAGTGCCTCTGTATAGGTCTTTGGTGTGACCTCATTTGGAGTATTGTGTGCAGTTTTGGAGACCACACCTTCAAAAGGATATAAACAGGTGGGAGTCAGTGCAGAGGATGGCTACTAAAATAGTTAGTGGTCTTCATTATAAAGCATATGAGGACAGACTTAAGGATCTTAATATGTATACCATAGAGGAAAGGAGGGATAAAGGAGATATGATAGAGATGTTTAATATCTCCATGGCATAAATGCACAGGAGGAGAGCCTCTTTTGATTGAAAGCAAGCTCTGCTACAAGGGGACATAGGATGAGGGTGAAAGGAGTAATATGTGGAAATATTTCTTTATGGAAAGAATGGTAGATGTGTGGAATAGTCTTCCAGTAGAGGTGGTAGAGATGAGGACAGTATCTGAATTCAAATAAACATAGGAAAACACAGATCTCTAAGGGAAGAGAGGGGACTATTGTAGTGGGCAATATAGAAGGGCAGACTAGATAGGCCATGTGGTCTTTTTCTGCCATCTTGTTTCTATGTTTCTATCTTCTTATAGGCATGTGTCACTTAGGAGTGAAAGGGATAACTCCGATTATCACATCTACCCAAGAAACTTTCTGCAGGTTGTCTCAATTACTTAAAGATGATAACCCTCTCTTTTATCAGCTCCGGTTTTGGTACAGCCCTCTATTCAAGATCCAAAAGCAAATGATCAGTTGGCGATCTTGGCAGGAAAAGGGTTTCTGGACGATAGGTTAAAGACTATCCTTAGTATCGCTGAAGCCATTTGCAGACGTGCAGCAAGAATGCACTTGTAAGCCAATAGGAGAAGTTTGAACTGGATGCCAAAATGGATAGTGATCCAGTGAAGTGATTTTGAAAAGAGGGGCTGCATGAACATTTCTTCTAAAGGCCTTGAAAATCTTTAAACTGGGCCTTATAAGCTGCTTGTAGTCAGTACAATTTTTGCAGGAAGTGTGAGATGTTATTACACTGCTTGCAGCGCTGTATCAGTTGTGCTGTGGTAGGTATTCTGAATTATTTAGAACTGGTGCAAACTCTTTGTGGTCAGACCTATGTACAGAGCATTATAGCAGTCTAGACACAATGTTATAAGAGCATAGATACCACACCATGGTCAGACTCACCTTTTTAATGCAGAGAGAATGCATAGTTGCTGCAAAGGATAGAAGTATTTTATAAAGGTTGTCTGTATTTGTGGGATCAAAGTAAGTAATGAGTCTAGCAGTATCTCTTTCCCTCTATCCAATATTCCCTTATTTATTTCTCTAGCCCAGTGATTCTCAACCCAGTCTCTATGAGATAGATCTGCATACAATGGAAGTGGTGCATGCAGATCTATCTCATGCATATTCATTGTGGATATCCTAAAAACTGACTGGCCTGGGGGTCCCAGAGGACTGAGTTGAGAACCACTGCTCTAGTCCCTTATTTTTCCACCTGCCCACAAGGTATAGAAGAACATGTTGAAGGTAAGGGGCACTAGCATGGCATCCCATCCCTCACTAGAGGACTGAAGACTTGGAGTGCACATGTTTCCTTGTTTGAATGATTGGCTGTTCAAGAGTGCTGCATCACCATCTGGGTGTTTAGAGCTACTAGGGTTCGTCATCAATTATCCCAATTCCAAATTGAGTCCGGCATGTCAATTGGAATTCATTGGAGCTCTGCTAGACATGACTCTGGTAAAAGCCTTTCTTTCAAAAGACAGGCTTACCCACTTGGTGGTGATAGTGGAGGATGTACAAAAGTCAGCAGACATCAGCAAGAGCCATGTTGAGAATATTGGGCCACATGGCCTCAACAGTTCATGTCACTCCCTTGGCATATCTCCTTATGAGACAATCTCTTATGAGACCTTGAGTACTCAGTGGATACAGGCCACAGGCAACCTCAACAACATAATATCTGTCACTCTTCCCCTCTGGGTGGATCATTTCAATCTGGCCAGAGGTTTTGCTTTCCAAATTCCTTCCTACCAAATACTCCTCACAACAGAGGTATCAACCCTTGGGAGTTCATGTAGATGAACATGTTCCACACTAAGGGAACATGTTCTGCCCAAGAAAGCCTATCCGATCAATTTCTTAGAACTGAGCTTGGCAACAGAAATGAAACTGAAGAAAGACTGATAACATTTTGAAACACGAACAATCTATTCATCTCAAACATCTTCTTCCAGCAACACAAGCGGTGACTGTACGCATGGGCTTCACCCAATGGATTGTACAAAATTTAAA
The DNA here is from genome assembly GCA_033557465.1 of Ichthyophis bannanicus. Lineage (NCBI taxonomy): Eukaryota > Metazoa > Chordata > Amphibia > Gymnophiona > Ichthyophiidae > Ichthyophis > Ichthyophis bannanicus. The sequence continues at coordinate 343,550,311 of CM066032.1, forward strand.
TTGATTACATTTGTGGAAGTCGATAATGGAAAAGATCAGTAACATAAACAAAGACAAAACCTGAAGCTAAATATGGTACAGATCACCAGCCAATAGTATGCAAACTCAAGCTAAAGCTGAAAAAGAGCAAGCCACTCGTGAATATAATAAAACATGATCTTGAAAATATACCATCAGAATTTAAAGACAACTTGCAAAATCAATATACTACTTTGGATACAAAGGATAGCACTAGAAGAGTTATGAGATGACATTAAGAAAGCGAAAAGCCTCTGCAAAAAGTGGAAAAACAAAAATGGCTAAAATTGATGACCAAAGAAACTCTGAAAATTACCTAGAAACTCAGAGAAGCTAAACCAGAGAAGGAAGAGAGGGAATCAAGGAATGTAACAAAAATTTCCAACATGCAGCAAGGCAAGGCAAAGAGAAGTACTACAATTACACATGCAAGGAAATAGAATCAGAAACTATCAGAGGAAGAACAAGATTGACTTTGCTAAAGCTATGAGAATTAAAGAGAAAAATTCCAGTCTTGAATTGGAATGTTGAACAATGCTCAAAGATCCTTGTTGAATGATGCTGATATCAAGAACATGTAGAAAGCATATACAAAGTCATTATACCATAAAGATCAGGTGGATCAGCAGCCATTGCAACCTCTACCTTACAATCAGGAAGCATTGGTGATGAAAGAAGTCAGAGCAACATTGAAAGTACTATCAAAGAACAAAACATCAAGCATTGATGGCATTCCCACTGAAGTATTACAGCAATCAGCTGCAGTTGTTACAATACTTACAAGGATCTGTCAGGAAATTTGGAAGACAAAATCATGGCCTTCTGAATGGAAAAGATCTGTGTTCATACCGATACTGAAGAAAGGTGATCTGACTGACTGTGGAATGATCACAGAATCGCTCTGATCCCATACATTACCTAGATTCTACTCAAGATCATTCAGTGGATACTACAACCATACCTGAAATGAGAAGTGTCTGACATGTAAGCAGGGTTCAGGAAAGGAACAGGAACAAGAGACATCATCAAGAATACCAAAAAGATATCCATAGTAACATAGTATATGACGGCAGATAAAGACCAGCATGATCCATCTAGTCTGCCCAGCAAGATGGCAAGAGTAGGTGCGCTCGCTGCTCCGTGCAGGTCACCCCTCCCCATGCCTTTGTTTAGGGGTGTACCCACTGCTCCATACAGGTTACCTCTACTTGTTGAGATATTAGAGACCGTTAAGTTTATTTGATTTTATCCTGTTTCTATTAAGGGATCTACTGTTCCATGCCATTTTGAATTCTGTCACTGTATTTGCCCCCACCACTTCAATCAAGAGGTGGGTTTTATAAATCAGGAAAGACTCTGAACCACATTAAGAGGCATGGGTATATCAGAACACCTGATAGTTCTCATACACAATCTTTACATTGATCAAGAAGCAACAGTTCAACCAGCATAAAGAAAAACAGAATGGTTTAAAATCAGCAAAGGTATGACAAGACTGCATACTTTCTCATACCTGTTTTAATTTATATGCAGACCAGATCATCAGAGAAGAAGGACTGTATGAAGACAACCAAGGTGCAAAGATTGGTGGAAAACTCATGAACAGCCTTTGCTGCTGACAATACCATATTACTGACTGAAACTAAAGGATCTGAAACATCTGTTTATCAAAATCAAGGAACATAGTCTTAAAAATGGACCTGCACCTTAACATGAAGATGACAAAGATCCTGACCACTGGTAAAATCAATCATTTCAGCCATGATGGAGAAGAAATATAAATGGTAGACAACTTTGACCTGCTTGAATCATAAATTAATAAAGAAATGACAAGCAGTCAAGAAATCTGATGAAACATTGCTCTTGGCAGAACGGCTATGAATGACCTAGATAAGATTCTCAAATGCAAGTATCTTTGAATACAAAGATTAGACTTGTCCAAGCCATGGTATTATATGGATGCAAAAGTTGGACAATGAAGAAGAAAGACAGGAAGGAAATCAATCCTGGTGCTGGTGAAGAATACTGTGTATGCCTTGGACTGCCCGAAGAACAAATCAATTGATACTAGAAGAGATCAAACCTAAGCCTTCTTTAGAAGCTCAAATGAGAAGACTTCAACTTTCATACTCTGGACACATCTTGCAAAGAGAAAGATGATTAGAGAAATATGACATGCTTGGCAAAGTTGAAGGTCAGTGCAAAAGAGGAAGGTCAGCAATGCGATGGATTGATACAACAGCAGCAGCTATGGATGCTACTTTATCAATGGTTAGCTGCCTCATTGAAGACCAAGCATGCTTTAGGACAATTGTCCAGAGGGTCACCATGAGTCAACATCAACTTGATGGCATTTAACAAACAACACAGCCTCTTCAAGCCTCTTAGCTGAGCTCCTATGGAATTAGGTCTCCAAATTTACTCTTATTGGGAACTCTGCCCGGCACACTGGGATCCCCTTCAGTACACACAAAACTCTCACAGAAAATTGTTCTCAATACAATACCTCTCTCCTTACATTAGCGCCACATTGGGACTTTTACATCTTCTTCATAGTCGGGCTTGCAGTTCCTGCCAGAATCAGCACACCTGTATAGCTTGCTCTTTACATTGTAGTCAGTGCATAGAGATTGGTAAAAACCACTATCTTCATACATGCATTTTACTATAGACCAAAATTAAGACTTTGTAAGCAAACACTGTTCGATTATTTCACTGTAAGGTTTTGTTGAAATTTGAACAATAAAATCTTTATTAAAAAAAAGATATTTTTTAAAAAATAAAAAGTTACAGAGCCAAGATGAGCCAAAATGAATACATCCTACCTCATGCAAGCAAATCTACGCTACCACCTAGATGTCACTCACTTACATAGACTTAGGAAGAACCATTGCAGCAGTTCCAAATAGGGATGTTGTAGCAGAATAGTTAATACCTCCTCGCTATTTTAAGGTGGCACAATCTTCCTGCCAGCAGCAAACGGGGCTAGTGAGGATCCCAATGGTTTACCCTTCCTTATTTTTCTTAAGTGTTTACTGAAACTTTATGTTTCTTTTGTTTAATTTGTTTTGTCACTTCTGTGCTCATTTTTCCACAGAAACATCCAGACAACCTGATTTAATACCAGCTTCTACCCACATTCTGCAATTAAACAAAATACTATTAATAAGTAATCAAGAATTTCTGCCATGTCACATAATGGATCAGCACTGGAAACACTATATGGACTGTGATGACCTGACCTTTTGGGAAGTTTGTGAAATGTAATTGGTCATCTATTGCCACCTCAACTATGGAATTTCTATTAAATTAACCACAATTCTGTAAAGTTCTGGGGTGATTACTAATAGTGCCCTAATAGATCTAAGCACATTCCTATTTTATTATAGACATGCTGATTAAGGGGTGATGGGGTTGGACCTGGATGATCTTGTGTTTACAGATGATTTTCAGTTACAGAAGATGGAAAATTCTGTAATATTTTTTTTACTTTCTGTAATGAAAAAATGCTATACCTTGAGTTTCATTTAGGTATAAGTAGTGTTGAAAGGGAAACCTGATGTTCTATTCAAAATATACGTATTGTTCATCTAAATGAAAGTAATACTGCTGGAAGAACAAGTTTTAGACATGGGGGGATATGAAATAGCCTTTTTTGAAAGCAGCTTCCCTAAGCTGCTAGAAGAATCCCTTGTGTGCTAATAGCAGCAGAGCAATGATTACCAATATGCTCTCTCTGTTGTGGTAAATATGGGTCCATGTGACAGCCCTGACTATTCTGCCATTCATAAAACAAAATAAATTCTCCAAGCAGTAGCAAGAAATCTTATCAGTATTAGACAGCTCACAGTCTATCCGAGTCTAATTAACTTGGGTACGTTAACTAAACTGAGAAATAAATTACTTTGAATATTTAAATATACAGGGATCAATGTTTAAATTCCATAGTCGTCTTTCTTTTAAGCGATGGCCATGGCATTTATAAAAAAAATAGGATATCCGCCAGTGCTGAATTGCAGGTTTCAGTGCTGACTGCCAGCGCTATCCAGATAGCAGTGACATTCAGACACGATCCAGATAGCAAGCTGCATAAGTAAGGCCTGACTTTTTTGTGGCCTAACTTTATGTGGTTTGTTATCTGGTTAGTGAACTGAATATCGCCACTAACTGGGTAACTCTAGGGATTGCCCTTGCACTGACCACACAGTGTCATAGCAGTTAAAGGAAATATTCAGCTGCAACATCTGAATAGTATCTCTGAATTATCACGGTCATCGGGATTTATGCGGTTAGCTGGTACTGCAACCACATAAGCACCACGGAATATCAGCCTCACAGATCTGATTTGTTCTGATTTCTAAGAGATCCAGGGAACACAATGCAGCAACAGATCTTCAGTATGTAAACACATTTAAAAATATTTTGGAGGCCCCCTATTCTGTTAAGAATGCTGGACATGTAAAATGTACAAGAGAATGCTTGGGTGGCCTATTGTGACTTCACTGAAGGGTTGCGCCAGCAAGCTTCAGTATTTCTCAGATGTATATGATTAAAACAGGCAGGCACATCATTCCACAAGTTAAGCACTCAGGGCATAGTGCCTGTTTGTCATCCTTAGAATTTCCTTATTTACAGGTGGAAAAATTGGTTTTATATGCTGTCTTTCAATTCATAAAGTTTAGGCTCATGAGTCATCATTTCTGGAACTATGTAACAACATATGGAGATAATTTTATAAGCAACTTGAGTATATAGAACAGTGTTTTATACATTCACATAGTTGCTTATAAAATTGCTGTAGGGGGTCACCTGAAAAAAAGTAAGTGCTGGGAACACATGAATGAAATGTACATGTAGGCATTCTGGGAGGTGAAGAATGAGTGCAGTAGGGGTGGCATTGAAACCTATGCAGTTTTGTTGTAAAATATATGCATATTCACCGATTTCTATAGGCACAAAGTTATGGGTCAATATTAAAAAACACGTATACAGATAGCAGTACCATTTTCAGGTAAGTGCTGCTGGTCGTGGTCATCTGGTGATTTTTCAGCAGTACTATCTGGATACTGCCACTTCCTGACCACTTCAGCACTATCCAAATAGTACTGGGATAGTCCATGGGTGGAGCAATGCCAGGACTGGTTGTTAGCTAGCTAGCAGACTGAATATAGCCGCTATCTGGCTAACTATTTGAATAAAGATAGGACAGCAAAGCGGTTGTCCTGGCTTTATCTGGATAGCGAACTGAATATTGCCGTTATCTGGATAGCAATGCTGGTCAGTGCTCTCTCTGGATATTCAGCAATATTTTACAACAAAACTGCATAGGTTTCAATGCCACCCCTACTGCACTCATTCTTCACCTCCCAGAATGCCTACATGTACATTTCATCCATGTGTTCCCAGCACTTACTTTTTTTCAGGTGACCCCCTACAGCAATTTTATAAGCAAAGAGCACTGACCAGCATTGCTATCCAGATAACGGCAATTTCTAAAACAAGCATGCAGGATCAATCTTTTAATAATAACCTTGCATTGCATAACTCTTCTTGAAACATTCTGCATATGGTATCTTTACTTCATCAACAACTGAGAACTGGAAAACAAAACTAAAATGGTTGTTCTAGATAAATTTGACCACAGTACTTAATGCGTTCCAATATTTGTGATACAAGTTGGTAGAAAGAAGAAACGAGCTCTAAATGTCTTGACTAGATTGTAAGCTCTGACGAGCAGAGACTGTCTCATACTTGTACAGTGCTGCGTATATCTTGCAGCGCCATAGAAATGATAAGTAGTAGTAAAAGTAATAGTAGTAGTAAATCTGGAGTGTTCTAATTACTTTATTTTAAAATAATTCAAATATTTGGGCCTTATCTTCTTCCCATAGGCATAGACTGGGAACATTTCTCTCTTTGAATAAGGCTGTTTGATATTAAAACTAACAAGTCAGTTAGGGGTCCTTTTACTAAGATGTGTTAAGTTTTTGCACTTACTATGGGGGTTATTCCGAGCCACAAATAGCAGGATGTAAGCCCTGCCTGGACTTACATCCCTGCTATTTGTCCCCCTTGCCGTCCCTGTGCAGGGCTCCCTGTATAAACTTTGGAGTTGTAGGGGGAGCCTTAGACGGGGGGCGGGCAGAAGGCAGAGCGAGGGCGGTGTGTGGGCAGGCTGTCACCCTGGACATACAGGGCCAATTCTGAGGTCAGCCCTGTATGTTCAGGGTATGCCAGTTAGACGGGAACTTAGTCCTCCTCAGAGATGGAATATGTTCATCTGGACACGGGGTAGCAGCGGCAGCCAGCGGCGACAAAGTAGGGAGGCGTGCAGGAAGTTCCCCGCAGCCTGACCCTGGCCATGGGAGGCCAAATCGGGAGTCTGGCTGCGGGGAAAGGACATTCTTGGTGGCAGCTGGTGGTGAAAGCTCCATAATGGAGCCGCAGTGCCATGGCAACAAGACACGATGGTACTGCGGCTCCATTACGGAGCCAGGTGAAGTTTGACGCAATGTGGCTGGATGTGCGGCCCTTCAGAATCGGGGCCCAGCCTGCACATACAAGCTGGTAGGCCCAATTCTGAGGGGCCGTACAGGGGCTGAACGTCTAGTAGGGAATAGGCCTCCACGTCTTTTGAGTAAAATGTAACACGCAATAAGTGCAACAGTTGCATGCTGTCAGGGGTATGCCCAGCATGTTCTTGGCAGTTACCACAGTGCAAAGTACACTAACATGTGGCATCAGCATTTGCATTTAACGTGGGTACTCTTAACATCACCTTAATGGGTAGTGTTAAGTGCAGCCATGCTAGTTGCAAAATTGACAGCATGTAATATGTTCTCCCACATTAATTGCAATGTGCAGTCTATGCCCACTCTCCACTCTTAACACACCCAGTCACCACCCCATTCCTTGATATGCAGCTAACAGGGGAATTAATGCACGGTAACTGTCATGTCAGCACAGTAACAGCACAGGACCGTGCTACTTCGTGATAATTCCCACATTAAAGGTTTAACGCGCTTTAGCAAAAGGCTCCTTTTAGTAACTGTGTACTTCAGAATTTTTTGGCAGGAGAAGGAAAGAGATAAATAAATTGTTTTATCAAGTTGTCACAAAAGTTCTTTGATGTTTCTTGTGATGTTTGTATTTTTTGTTAACTATTAATAAATTTATTTATTTCTCTAATTAATAGAATTGTGTCTCCACAAAAATGCTTATGGCAATGTACAACAATCTGCTATAAGTACATCTGCAAGCAGTAAAATAGTAAAATATATAATATGAATCACAAATCAAAATGAAACATAGAATAAAAATAAATGACCTGATATTTAAAATCCGTAGTATTAGTTGCACCCACACTACTTGTGCTGAGCCATTATGTTAGTTTTTGCCAATAAAGCAGATGTCAGCATGTGAGAGTTCTTTCTCTCACCTCACTCTGGAGGATAGTATAATTTTGGGAAAGAAATCATGAAAGCCTAAGAGTAATGGATAAAAGCATGGAACTTACTCCCTGGTCCAGCCAGAAAGTGGCCATGTTGTTCTCGTTTTTCTCTCGCCCCAGCTTCACCTCACGCGCCACCTAGATAAGGTCTTAGATAGTGCTGGGGAGGAGTCTGCTGTCTTGGTACATGTCGGTACCAATGACATAGGAAAATGTGGTAGGGAGGTTCTGGAAGCTAAATTTAGGCTTTTAGGTAGGAAGTTGAAATCTAGAACTTCCAGGGTAGCGTTCTCCGAAATGCTTCCCGTTCCAGGCGCAGGACCCAAAAGGCAGGCAGAGCTCCGGAGTCTCAATGCGTGGATGAGACAATGGTGCAGAGATGAGGGGTTTGGATTTGTTAGGAACTGGGGAACATTCTGGGGAAAGGAGGGTCTCTTCCGAAGGGATGGGCTTCACCTTAACCGGGATGGAACCAGGCTGCTGGCATTAACCTTTAAAAAGGAGATAGAGCAGCTTTTAAACTAGATGATAGGGGAAAGCCGACAGTCGCCCAAGAGCGCATGGTTCGGAAGAATGGATCCTTGAAGGATACTACAAAAAGCAGAGAGGTTCCAAAAAAGAGTAAAGTAGCCCAAATGCCCTCAAGTATGGCGCAGACAGAGCTTAAAGATCCCAAATTAACCATGTCTACCAATAGCCAAATTAATATGAATAAAATACAGTCTCTAAAATGCTTGTATGCAAATGCTGGAAGTCTACAAAACAAGATGGGAGAGTTAGAATATATAGCACTAAACGAGAGGTTAAATATGATTGGAATATCAGAGACATGGTGGAAGGAGGACAACCAGTGGGACACTGTGATACCTGGGTACAAACTGTATCGTAATGATAGAGCTGATCAAATTGGTGGAGGGGTTGCGCTCTATGTTAGAGAGGGCATTGAGTCAGAAAGGATTAAAGTTTTGCAGGAAACAAAATTTGCTGTAGAATCTCTATGGATTGAAATTCCATGTAAAAAGGGGAAGGCGATGGCAGTGGGGGTGTATTATCGTCCGCCTGGCCAGAATGAACAAATGGATGATGAAATGCTCAAAGAAATCAAGGAAGCTAGCAAAACTTACAGTGCAGTAATAATAATGGGTGATTTCAATTACCCCGGTATTGACTGGGTCAGTGTCACAGCAGGACATGCTAGGGAGATAAAGTTCCTAGATGAAATAAATGACTGCTTCTTGGAGCAGCTGGTTCATGAACCGACCAGAGGGGAAGCAATATTAGACCTAGTCCTTAGTGGAACACCAGATGTAGTGCAAGAGATAAGGGTGTTGGGGCCACTTGGCAATAGTGATCATAGCATGATCGCCTTTGATTTAATTAGTGGAGGAGGGATAGTAAGGAAATCCACAGTACTACCTTTTAACTTTCGAAAGGGAGACTATGATAAAATGAGGAAAACAGTTAAGAAAAAACTAAAAGGAGCAGTTGCAAAGGTTAAAGACTTACATCAAGCTTGGGTGTTGTTTAAAAATACTATCTTGGAAGCCCAAGCCAGCTTTATTCCACGCTTTAAGAAAAGTGGAAGGAAGTCAAAAAAACTGCCAGCATGGTTTAAAAGTGAGGTCAGAGAGGCTGTTGTTGCCAAAAAAGCATCTTTCAGGAAATGGAAAAAAGAGCCAAACGACGAAACCTGGAAACAGCACAAGCACTGGCAAGTCAAATGCAAGGCATTAATAAAGCAGGCAAAGGGAGAATTTGAGAAGAAGCTTGCTGCGGAAGCAAAAACACGAAATAAAGATTTTTTCAAGTACATTCGCAGCAAAAAACCAGTGAGAGAGTCAGTTGGTCCATTAGATGATAGAGGCATTAAAGGGGCACTAAGAGGTGACAAGGCGATAGCAGAGAGACTGAATGAATTCTTTGCTTCAGTCTTTACTGAGGAAGATATAGGGATGTTACCCATGACTGAAGTGGTATTTAAAGGTGCAGAAGAGTTGAAGGAAATATCGATACATCGGGAAGATGTATTACAACTATTAGATAAACTGAAGAGTAGCAAATCACCTGGGCCGGATGGTATACATCCAAGGGTGTTGAAAGAACTGAAATATGAGATTGCAGACCTGCTATTAGTAATCTCTGAACTATCATTAAAATCATCTCTAATTCCTGAAGATTGGAGGATAGCCAATGTAACACCAATTTTTAAAAAGGGTTCCAGGGGTGATCCGGGAAACTACAGACCGGTGAGCTTGACGTCAGTACCGGGAAAAATGGTAGAAACCATCATAAAGAATAAAATTATTCAGCATTTAGATAGTCATGGCCTAATGGGAGACAGCCAACATGGCTTTCGACAAGGAAGATCTTGCCTTACTAATCTGTTATGTTTTTTTGAAGGTGTGAATAAACAGGTGGACAAAGGTGAGTCGGTTGATATAGTGTATCTGGTCTTTCAGAAAGCCTTTGACAAGGTCCCTCATCAGAGACTTTTGGCAAAACTAAAGAGTCATGGGATAGGAGGCAGTGTACTACTGTGGATCAGGAACTGGTTAAAAGATAGAAAGCAGAGAGTAGGGCTAAATGGCCAATTTTCCCAATGGAGAAAGGTGAATAGTGGTGTACCCCAGGGATCTGTGCTGAGTCCTCTGCTTTTTGACATATTCATAAATGACCTGGAAAGTGGAATAACGAGTGAGGTTATCAAATTTGCAGATGACACAAAACTATTTAAAGTTGTTAAAACCCAAGAGGATTGTGGAAAATTGCAAGAGGATCTTGATAAATTGGAAGACTGGGCATTAAAATGGCAGATGAAATTTAATGTGAACAAGTGCAAAGTTATGCACCTAGGGAAGAACAACCCAAACTATGGTTACACGATGCAAGGTTCCACTTTAGGAACCACCACACAGGAAAAAGATTTAGGCGTCATTGTGGATAACATGTTAAAACCCTCGGCCCAGTGTGCAGCGGCAGCCAAGAGAGCAAATAGAATGCTAGGTATGATAAGGAAAGGAATGGAAAATAAAACAAAAGATATTATAATGCCTCTATATCGTTCCATGGTGAGACCGCACCTTGAATATTGTGTGCAATTCTGGTCGCCGTATCTTAAAAAGGATATAGCGTTATTAGAAAAGGTTCAGAGAAGAGCCAACAAAATGGTAAAGGGGATGGAAGGATACTCTTATGAAGAAAGGCTAAAAAGGTTAGGGCTCTTTAACCTGGAAAAGAGACGGCTGAGGGGAGATATGATAGAAGTCTATAAATTAATGAACGGAGTGGAACGGGTAAACGTAGATCGATTGTTTACGTTATCAGAATATAGACAGACTAGGAGACATGCAATGAAGCTACAGGGTAAACTATTTAAGACTAATAAAAGAAAATATTTTTTCACTCAACGTGTAATCAAACTCTGGAATTTGTTACCGGAGGATGTAGTAAAGGCTGTTAGTGTAGCTGGGTTTAAAAAAGGTTTGGACAAGTTCCTGGAGGAAAAGTCCATAAACCATTATTAAGAAGGGACCCAGGATATCAATGCTTGACCCAGTACAAGCATTGTGGAACCTGTGTCTTTTGGGGAAACTGCTAGGTACGTATGACCTAGACTGGCCACTGTTGGAAACAGGATACTGGGCTTGATGGACCTTGGTCTGACCCAGTATGGCATATCTTATGTTCTTATGTTCACTTCCTACTGCCAGTACATTGACAGCATGACAGCCAGTAAGACGTGAAGCTATAGCGAGAGAAAACCAGAATAACACATGCTTGATTAACAAATGAAAATACATTCTGTGATCCAGCAAGGGGAAAGCATGGATTTATTGGAGAGGCAAGGGCAACTCCAGGAGCTCTTTAACGATGCAGGATCAGACTAGCCCTCAATGATCATGCAATACCGGTTGGGGGTTTAACGATGTGATTTTCACAGTTGGGAGTTTGTGGAAGGCTGTTTGTCTTATCAAAGCATTGCACAGTATTTATTGTTATTCTAAGGATGTGGGTGTGTATATTTAGTTTTGCACATACTGTACCATGACAGTCATGAACCTCACTTCTAAGCCAGGGAATGTGGAGTATGATCTCAGTCTCTCAAATTTACTGCTAATGCTCAGCATAGTAGTTGCATCATGCCAAAGAGAGCTTCTTTGTGGAGTTCGTAAGATGTAATACACATGGGTAGTTTATCAAGATGTACTTGGAAATTCTTCTTTATCCAGATCTGGACCTTAGGAAAGACATACAGAATAAATGGATTCAGCTGTTACCCAGCACCTCAAAGAAAAAATCCTTGCATCTGCTCATGCTGCCAAATACTTTTCAATCATTCTAGATTGTACACCAGGTGTAGGCCATGTTGAACAAACGATCCTTTACTTTGTGGACATGGCTTAAGACACCGATAAATGTGAGCCTCTATATATAAAGGAGCATTTCCTGGGATTTATGCCACTCAGCAATACAACTGGTGCTGGTATGACAGACACTATCCTTCACGAGTTAGAAGAGATATCCTTGCCTATTGAAAGTTTACATGGCCCAGGCTATGAGAATGGAAGCAATATAAAGAGAAAAGAAAATGGTGTGCAATGAAGAATTTTGAGTGTTAGTCCATGAGTTTTGCTTTTTCCCTGCAGTGCAAATTTTTTTAAATTTGATTTCAAGTGATACTACTGAGTGTTGTATGGAGGCAGTAACTTTCTTTGATCTCTAATAATATCTTTCTGTATATTTTTCAGCTTCAACACATTATTGTTAAGATCTAATGTGCTATGTGCCTTATCTTATGGGGAAATCACTGACTGAAACAAGACAAAGTTGATTTCATACACTGAAATCTCTTCACTGTCAGCTAAGTGATATCTATGATGCATTAATTGAAATTGCTGATGACAGTGTCTTAACAGGATCATCTGGCAGTAGCTCAAGAGTTGCAAAAGTTCTTTCTAATTGTGATGTTGTTTCGGTTGTTGTGTGGCATAACATTTTTTTTTTTAGATCAAACACCATCAGGTGACGAAATTTCATAGCCACAATGCTATTAAGCAACTTAGAGGAGCCAAGAAGTTTCTTTTGGACTTCGAGTTGCAAAAGGTTTGTAAAAATATGGAGACATGAGCACATTTTGAACCAGATCCTTTCTGTATTAGAAGAAAAAGGGAGCAGTTGCAGACAGTGAACCCTGAGGTAAAATTCAAAGTGACTTTTTATGTTGCAGTACTTGATACAGCAACAAAATCAGTTAAAGATTTACACAGATGCATAAGGTTAGTTCTATGTTTTGCTTCGTCTATAATGTTCCAGATTTGCAGAATAAAGCATCAATGGAAATTCTGGAAGTCTGAAGCTAGAGCAAGCTTTACACATGGGGACTCAAAAGATATTGATGCCTCAGATGACGTACAGTGAATTGTAAGACATGTAAGGTGAGTTCCAAAGTGGGCACCACTTCTTGACACTCCCTATTTCTGTGACCAGTGATGACTTTTCCAAATATACATTCATTCTTCAATGAATCAAGAAAGACTTGTTGGGCTTGATGCTTTGTCAACAGAGCATGAAATTGCACAAAACATTGACATGAAGCAACTTGCTTCTATTTCTAAACTGAAAGAACAGAAAGAAAATTGTACACGTTACTGTTCCAGCCTTCCAATATGTAATATCGGAAAGTGTAGCACAAATTTTTCTTTAGGTTTGGTGTGAATTTGTTTTATATTGTAGGTTCAATCTGTCTTATGTTGAATATTCTATACTGTGAATAGTTTGGTTTTCTTTGGTATGTTTATTTGTTTAGGCATATGGATCGCATCTCCATAGCATTCAATATCATCTAGTTCAGTGGTTCTTAACCTTTTTTCTATTGTGATGCACATGACAGATTGTATTTATGAGCATGACACACTGAATGCTACAATCTGTCGCTGAACAAGAAAAAAGATCACGTATCATTTTAGAGTAGTTAAAAATAATGCTTGGGCTGCTGGCAACAGTGGTCAGTGGAGGGAGGGAGCGGTTATAGGGATTCATTACCTGCCTCCCTGCTTTGCACTTTCCCCATCCTGCAGGCATATATGGTTGCTAAGGAAAGCATGGGTTTGTTGTGTGTCAATTTTTTAAATTTAATCTTTATACAAACAATTATACAACTCAACCCCCTACAAGCGTGTATGCTCCCACCCGTCTCCAACCCCACATGCTGTTAACAACAGTTTCCCATGAACTCTTCATAAACTTACCCCATAGTTTCTCGTACATAGGTATCCAATCTAATCTTAATGCTGTCAACCATTCAACCATTCATTCTATCAAAGCATTCTCAGCCACCAAGAATGTACTGTTGGCTTTTGAACAGCTTTCCAAAATAGTGCAATTTCACAGCATGCCCCATTAGCAAACATCTGTAACAATTTACTCTGAACCCCAACCCAACCATTCCATCCCCAAGAAAACTGCCCCAGACCACCTCCCTGTCACAAACTTCCTCACCACCCCATCCACCACAGTCCAAAATGCTTGAATCTCAGAGCATCTCCACCACATATGGAAAAAGTCCCCATGCTTCCCACAGCCTCGCCAACATAACGAGGAGAATGATGACAATCTGGTTTAACTGTGCTGGGGTTAAATACCAACGATACAGCAGTTTATATCCATTTTCCACCAAAAGACAAGAAACGAACATCCTGCTTAGCTTTTTAAAAAGAGCTTCCCAATCTTTCTCTTCAAGCTCAATACCAACATCCCATTCCCAAGCCCTCTGAAAGCTAATCTCCCCCTCCCTTACCCAAAAAGATTTTGTAAAGGCCTGATATAACTTTTTATCTCCAGGAACAAGCAGGAATGCAGTCTTTACATATGGATGATGTCCCCCGATGGAGCCCGCGTGGGAACACTCCCCAGCATCCAATAAGAAGTTATGGTTATAGTTTATTTTATATACCGTAACATTGCATAGCAGTCTATGTGGTGTGAAGTGTTTGGGAGTATCCCTCTGCGCATGCGTGCATGCGTCCCCACCTTTCCAGTGATTCTCCTCCGTCTTCGTTTTTCTGCGGAGCCCTATGGACGCTTGTCCTGTCACTGCAGTTAAAACGTTTTTCTCCATACCCTTTTGGGATGCTTATTTTTTTCTTTTTTGCCTTCCGGTCTACTTCGGTACCTTCGCTTGTCAACACTGGTGACCTTTTTCGGCACTTTCAGTAACTTTTATTTTCTCATTTAACCTCGTGGTTCCTGCAGGTTTTTTTAATTGGTACATGCCACCTTTGAGTCATTTGACTTGGCAAAGGTTGTGTTTCCTAAGATGGAGAAGCCAGCCAGCAGTTTCAAAAAATGTACTAATTGCAACTGCACTATTTTGGCCAAAGACAAGCACAATTGGTGCTTACAGTGCTTGGGGCCTGACCATAACCCGGACTCTTGTAATTTGTGTCAGCAAATGACAAGGAAAGGGTTTTAAAAAACTGGGAAAAACAATGTCTCAGCATACTCTTCTTCAAAGTCAGCACCCTCTCGGGGCACCTGTTCTTCGCGTGGTTCCCACATCCCTTGCAACAAAGAGGCCATGGTAAGAAACAGCCAAGCACTGATGCCACTTCAGCATCTCAGCCTTTGATGTCAAGGACCAATGCCAATTCCTGTGATTGATCCCTTGGACATCGACACCAGAGCTCCCCTCAGCAGGACTCTGATCTTGAGAACCAAGAGCAGCCATCTAAAGAGCCCCAGTGGGAAGAATCCACCTCCAAAGCAAAAGAGGGGCTCTGGAGTGCTACTGAGGCTTTGACCTCTGATGAGCCTCCAGTTCCATTGTCTGGGATAGTGATCCAACGTCCTGCACTGGAGTCCACCCAGACATCCTCCATTTCTCTTGAGTGGCACATGCTGCTCATTGAGAGGAGTTTGACTGCGCTCCTGGCGGCATCCGTGCTGGTAGCTTTAAGGTCCTCATTAGCCCAGATCTCGATATCAGGCTTTTCAAAGCTCTCGACAGCCCAGGTCTCAATGCCGAGCCTGAAATCACTGCCATCGGGACTCTCGGCGTCCATGCCGAGCCTAGAACTAGCCAAGTCCCATTGGCTTCAGGAGGAACAGGCATCAACCTTCTATGGTTCTGATGCCTCAGGGCATCGGCATTGAGATCATCCATTGACATCGGATCAGCAGTGGAGACGTGACGGTGACCGTCGCTATTTTGACTTTCCGATTCCGATGCTTGGGAATTGGAAGCTGAGTCTCCTTTTTCACAGAGACACCATGATGTGCTGTCGGACCCTTCACCACCTCATGAGCACTGTCTATCCTCACTGGAGGACATGTCCTTCCAGGACTTCATCAGGGACATGGCCAAGGCTCTCTCGGTTTGCCACCGAGGCAGAACCGAGGGCTGAGGAGCTGGAGATACTACAGTATCCCTCGACTCCTAAGGAGGCTGCCACTCTGCCAGTCCATCATATTTTATAGGACCTCATGTTTCAGACATGGGAGATCCCTCTCTTACTTCCCTTGGTCAGTAAGAGGTTAGACACCATGTACAGGGTCCTGATTCCCTGGGCTTCCAGAAACCTCATCATCATTCTATGGTGGTCGAGTCAGCCTTGCGCTGGCTCAAGAGTACCAAAAACCACTCTTTGGTTTCTCCTGGAAAGGAATCACATACCCTTGATGCCTTTGGCTGCTGATGCTTCCAGGCATTGATGTTGGCTTCCCATTTTAATTCTTACATGCTTTATATGGGTATGTTCCTCAGAGATATTGTAAAGGATCTTGATGAGTTCTCAGCTGTCAGTCTTTCAGAGAAGCAGGATGCCTACCGGGTCTTAGTCAAGCATGGTCAGGACTGTTCCAAATGTATCACCACAGCAGCTTTTGACTCTTTTGAATCTACCAGCCGAGCTGCAGTGGTGAGCATTGGAGCCAAAAGACTGGCTTGGTTACAGTCTTCAGACCAGCTTGGTTGAAGTCTTCAGACCTTGAACAGTGGGTCCAAGACAAGTTAGCAGACATTCCCTTTTGAGGTGACAACCTCTTTGGTAGGGGCTGTAGGGAGAAGGCTGATGAAATCAAGACTGATGATCTTACCATAAAGCATCTCTCTCGTAAAACAGCTGATCCTTCTAGGAAAAAGGCCTCTGTAAAGAAACCCTTACATCCTAAAAAGAAGAAATATTACTCCTCTTATCCGGCTTACAAGCCCTACTATGCTCACCAAGGTCAGCAGAAGCCTCAGGCTCCTCGCCAACTCAAGAGGCCTAAACCTCCTAAGCAACAACCAGCTCCGCAGCCCCAGCCTAGGGCTAGTTTTTGACTGCTTACTGGAGAACACTGCCACTCTTCCCCTGAAGGACCCCCAGCCTTCTGAAATTACAGGCAGGCTAGTCCATTTTGCTCACAGGTGGCCCTTCATAACATCAAAACCCTGGGCTCTATGGGTTATCCTCAAGGGCTACCTACTCCATTTCACCCAGTTACTGCCTCCCTTCTTTCCAGCAAGTATTCTCTTGAACCTCTCCATTGGGCTCTGTTACAGCAGGAAGTCACCACCCTTCTAAGGGAGGGTGTGATAGAACTTGTTCCCTGCACACAAGAAAGATTAAGGTTTTACTCCTGCTATTTCCTTATCTCCAGAAAATCAGGGGGGGTTCCGTCCCATCTTAGACCTCCGGAACGTCGTCAAGTTAATAGTTCGATTGACGTTCAAGATGGTTTCTTTAGGAACCCTTCTGCCTTACCTTCAGAGGAATGATTGGCTCTGTTCTCTGGATCTAAAGGATGCATACATACAAATCCTCATTCATCCATCTCACAGATAGTATCTTTGCTTCATGTTCGATGGCAGACATTACCAATACAGAGTCCTGCCCTTCAGCCTGGCATCCACCCCAAAGGTCTTCGCGAAATGTCTAGCGGTAGTTGTGGCCTATCTCTACATCCTAGGCATCTTTGTCTTCCCCTACTTAGATGACTGACTTGACAGGGGCAAGTCATAAGAACATAAGATATGCTATACTGGGTCAGACCAAGGTCCATCAGGCTCAGTATCCTGTTTCCAGCAGTGGCCAATCTAGGTCACAAGTACCTAGCAGTTTTCCCAAAAGACACACAGGTTCCACAGTGCTTGAATTGGGACAAGCAGTGGATTTCCCAGGTCCCCTTAATGGTTTAAAGACCTTTTTTAAACCCAGCTACACTAAAGTTTTTACTACATCCTCCAATAATGAATTCCAGAGTTTGATTACGCGTTGAGTGAAAAAATATTTTCTCTTATTAGTCTTAAATGGGTTGCACTGTAGCTTCATTGCATTGGCTCAACAGGAAGCCTCCCATCAGATCAACTTCCTAGAACTGAGACTGATAGCCAATGCTCTTCAGGTGTTTCGCTATCAGTTATCATATCAATCAATGCTGGTTCAGACAGACAACTAGGTTGCTATGTTTTACATCAACAAGCAGGGAGGCACAGGTTCTCACCTCCTCTGCAAGGAAGCAGTCCACTTGTGGACCTTTGCCCTAGCTCATAGAATTGTTCTCTGAGCCATTTATCAACCAAGAGAGCAGATTGTTCTCACGGACAGTCTCAGTCTGGACCTCCAACCTCATGAGTGGACTCTTCATCGGAGAATAGTCAAACATTTCTTTGGACTCTGGGGAATCCTGGAGATCAACCTATTTGCCACCCCGCTCAAGGCACAGGTTCCTTGTTTCTGCTCCAGGGTGCCATCTCCACAACATCAAGCCCCAGATGCTTTCCTTCTTCATTGAGGAATTTGCTATATGCTTACTCGCCCATTCCACTAATAGCCAAAACAGTGTTCAAGTTGCAGGCTGACAGAGGTACCATAATCCTGGTAGCCCTATTTTGGCCCAGACAGTTGTGGTTTCCCTTGCTTCTTCATCTAGCTCCTTTTCATCTCAACCAGTCAATAATTCTTATGACCTTTTTTCTTAAGCCATATGCATCTTGGGCTGAGGCTGTGCTTCATACCCTAGATTGCAAGCGGGCTTTAGCATATTACCTTGACAGAAATCCTCGCAATTATTTATTTCTTTCGACCCTAGTCACTTGGTCTCCCCATGACAAAGTGCAATATTTCTCTTCGGATAGCAGACTGCATATGCTCAGGTGTTTCTGTCATTTGATGGTCATGCATCCGCTCTCAGTGCCACATCTGTAGCCCACTTATAATCTGTCTCCATAGGAGAGATCTGTTGGGTTGCCACACGGTTCTCATTCATACCATTACTGTCTGGACAAGGACTCTCATAAGGACAGTGCTATGACCAAGCTTATACTGGCACCTCTTTGGGACTTAGCTACACCTCCGGCCCTCTGTCCATCCAGGCTACTGTCCAACCATGTTGAGTCTAATAGATCCTCTGGTCTCCCCAGGTTGTTTTTCAGCTGTTTTTTCTCATTTGTAACAGGACCTACTCCTCGTCCTTTTCCAGTAACCTGGAGCTAGGGAGTCCCATATTTGAAGACCGCATTACTGCTTGTTCCTGGAGATAGCGTAGTTACTCACCTGTAACAGGTGATCTCCAGGAACAGCAGGAATCAGTCTTCACAACCTGCCCACCTCCCTCCTCCCCAAAGAGTTGGGTTTTTTTCCTTTTTTTCTCAGCTATGAACCTCACTGAGGAGGATCAATGGGAAGGCAGGAAGGCATGCACGCATGTGCAGAAGGATGCTCCCAAATGCTTTCTGTTGGATGCTGGGGAGTGTTCCCGCGCGGGCTCTGTCGGGGGGGACATCACCCATATGTGAAGACTACATTCCTGCTGTTCCCAGAGATCACCTTAGAGGTGAGTAATACGCTTTCTCGCCACTAGATACCAACATAATATTTCAAAATCTAAAAGACCCCTTTGTCTTGCCGCTACCCAACCCTCAGAGCTTAACAGGTGACGCACCTGCAAATACCTATAAAACTCCCTAGAGGGCATCCCAAAATCCTCCTGCAAATCTACAAAAGCCACCACATTCCCCATCCATACAAAACTGATTAAAGGAGCTCAAGCCCAACATCTCCCATCTATGGAATAAAGTATCCTCCCTCCATGGTGGAAAGTCTTCAAAACATTGTAGAGGCAGTTGCAGCGACAACCCCTTCTAATCGAGATAATCCCCTTCACAAAGGCAAGTATTTTAATGGCACCTCTGAAATACAGCACTGCTCAATCTGCATCAATTTCCTCCCTTCATCCCCCCTCCAATCCACCACACTTTTAAACTGTGAGGCTACATAGTATATATTTAAGTTGGGAAATTCTAACCCTCCCTTCTTCCTGTACTTATATAGAATTTTCCTAGCAACCCACGGCTGGTTTTTGCCATATATATACTGAAACACCCTTCTTTTCACTTTTCCCAACTCTCCTTTGGGGATACACACTGGTAACATTTGAAAGTGGTACAGAATCTGGGACAGAATCAACATCTTAACCTCCACAACTCTACCCATCCAGGAAAGAAAAAAAAATTGGGGCTATCTCTCCAACTCATCAAATGTCTTCATCATAATAGTGGATAATTTAGCTCATAGCTTTTAGAAAGATCTTTTCCACTGTATACTCTGAAATATTTCAAACTCTGAGCAACCCACCGAAAAGGGTACAGTACTCACACTCTGTCCTCTTCCACAGGTGACATAGTCAGATTCAGCACCTCAATTTTATCCATATTGACCCTAAACCAAGAAAACTGCCCAAACCTCTCCCTCTACCTCAGTACCCAAAATATCTTATCGTCTCCTCACAGTTTTGTTTCATCAAGAGAGTGAACAACAATGGGGACAGGAGGCAACCCTGTTGGGTGCTTCTTTCTAAGGAGAAAAAAAATCGGAATAACCCCCATTAATTTCAACACACGCTTGAGGAGCCGAATATAGCTGAACCCACCCCAAAAACCTCCCTCTCACCCCAACTTTCTTCATTGTTTCCCATAGATAGCCCCAATTAACCCTATTCAAAGCTTGGTTGTCCTCCTTTCACCATGTCTCTGAGATACCAATCATATCTAACCTCTCATTTAGTGCTAAATATATTAACTCTCCCATCTTATTTTTTAGACTTCTAGCATTTGCATAGACGCTTTTAGAAACTGTATTTTATTCATATGAATCTGGTTATCAGTAGGCAGGGGTAATTTGGAATCTTTAAGCTCTGTCTGCTCTGTACATAAAGGCATTTGGGTTACGTTTGCCTTTATTGGAACATCTCTGTCGATATGCCCTAACTTCAATCTTTTGCTAGTATCCTTCAAGGATACATTGTTCTGAACCATGCACTTTTGGGTGACTGTCTGCTTTCCCCTATTATCTATCTTAAAATCTGGTCTCTCTCTTTTTTAAAGATTAATGCCAGCAGCCTGGTTCCATCCTGGTTAAGGTGGAGCCCATTCCTTTGGAAAAGCCCCTCCTTTCCCCAGAATGTTATCCAGTTCCTAACAAATCCAAAACCCTCTTCCTTGCACCATTGTCTCATCCACGCATCGAGACTCCAGAGATCTGCCTGCCTTTTGGGTCCTGCGCGTGGAATGGTAAGTATTTCGGAGAATGCTACCCTTGTAGTTCTGGATTTCAACTTCTTACCTAAAAGCCTAAATTTGGCCTCCAGAACCTCCCTACCACATTTTCCTATGTCATTGATACCAACATGTACCAAGACAGCAGACTCCTTCCCAGCACTATCTAAGACTTTGTCTAGGTGGCTGTATATCCATCAAGGCCCGATGTCTTATTTAGCAGCCCTCTAATTATCTTCTGCACCTCCATCAAGGATATAGGCCTACCAAGCCACTCCCGAGCTTCCACAGAGTTGAAATCTGCACCTCCTCCAAATAGGAATGCTCAGAATAACCATTCTCATTGTTGTCCTCTTGATAAAGAGCTTTCTAATATTCCCGTAACACCTTTTTAATAACTTTGTTCCCTGCTTTCCAATTTCCCTTAGTGCTTTTAACTTAGCACAGCCTCCTGTGCTTGCCGTGCCCTCAGACATCTAGCCAACATCTTAGTAGGCTTATTACAGAACTCATAAAATTTGTGTTTTAAACATTGCAATTCAACTCCTCAAGCTGCAATGTTTGTAATTTAGTTCTTGCCTCCTCCAATGCAATCTTAACAGAGGTTGACCCTCCCGCCCCATGTATCTCTTCCAGGAGCCTCACCCTCTTATACCCTTCCTGCAGCACTCCTTTTTCCACTGAGCAACCCACATTATAAACTTACTCCATAGAAAGACCTTCATCCCATCCCAAACCATATCTGGTCACACTTCAAAATATTCCTTAATATTCTGCTCTATTGCGGACACCACCTGCTTATCCCTAAGCAAACCATCATTAAGCTGCCACAAACCTTTACACCCCTGCCTACCCAACCCTCTCACCATCACCCACACCACCCATGGTCCAACCACATAATAGGTGGAGGATATGGATATTGAACCTCCTTCTGCACCTCTCTCTCTCTATAAGGATATAATCAATCCTAGAATAAACCTGATGAGTGGAAGAATAGAATGAATACCCTTGCCCCCTAGGATAGAGTGAGCACCAGCTGTCTACCAATTGCCACAGATTCATTAAAGCTCTCAATTTCCTCTGATGCCCCTTACCCCCCCCAACCATTTCCCTCCAGATTTATCCAAAAAATTCTCCAAAGCCACCTTAAAGTCCCCCCCCCAACTATTCATTTCCCCTCTAGAAATTCCATTAACTCAAAACCCACCTTATCAAAACAACTCCCCTTGCCCCTGATTAGGAGCATAAATGTTCACTAATGTAACCTTTCCCCATTAAGGTTCCCCTTAATTGCTATATACCTACCACCCAGATCCTTGCAGACCCCCCCCCCCCTTCTTCAAAAGGAAGGGCACAGTATAATAGCCATTCCTCCCAACTTCATCCCCCTCCCCATTCTGTGAGACACAAAAATGTTTTGGATAGCTCCTATCCCTTAGCAATCTTTGATCTCGTGTCCTTAAATGTGTCTCCTGAACAAAAACAATATTCCAAAGAAGGCACTTGAACTCTTTAAACAGCAATTATCATTTGTGTGGTAAGTTAAGACCATTTGCCTTAATGGAATCCACTCTCAGGCTCCCCATTTCCCTATACCCATTGCCCTACTACTCCATTATCCAAGGACCCCTTCCCCCCTCCCTCCCCACCAAACCCACCTCACCTCATAACATCATAGATTCCCCTTTCCTACTAGGCAGCCCCATCATGGAAGAAATCTTTTCCACTGGCAACATTTTACTCCCCTGCCTCCCACTCCAATTCCCCAACACTGTTCCCCCCCCCCCCCCCCGCCCTTGTGCAATCAATCCTACAACCACTCTTCCAATCATCCAAAACATTCCTATCACCCAACTACTCACCCAGTCACCCTTTCCACCACCCACTCCCCACTTCATAACCCCTGTCACTAGAAAAATATAGAAAGTCCACAACAGTCCACATCTTCACTTGGTCATTATTCTCTAGTCAGGTGTCTGTATTCTCTTCGGACTGACACAGCAGCAGCCCTGGCCTTTCTCCACACTAAGCCATTGAGTCAATAGGCTCCTTTGAGGCTGTGGTGGTTGAGGAAAGTCCTCCAATCCCATTATTCCCAACTCCATTAGCATCGGCACTGCTTCGACACAGAACTGTACCCACACAGTTCATCCATCTTTTGTTACCACCAATACAAATGGGAAACTCTAGCAATATTTCAACTTGCTTTCACAAAGTTTCTCATGACATCTCACAAGTCCCAACATCTCCTCAACATTACTGGCGATAAGCCCTCATACAGTTCAATGCGGTGCACGTCCTAGAAGATCTCACCCAACTTCTTTGCTCTGCTCATAATCCTCTCCTTATCAGAAAACTATGGAAACACACCAAAAGATCCCGTGGAAAGTTCATTCTCAGAGTATCAAGCGCTCGATGAGTTTTCTCCAGTTTAAGCTCAGGGACCATGTCTCCCTCCTGCACGTCTGCCCACATCTGAGCCACTATTTTGGCTCCCATGTCCTTATAGTCAGCATAAGCAGCTTCCTTGGGGAGAACCCCAAAACCACATATTATTATGCCTACTGTGATTATCTAAGTTCTCCAATTTATCCATCAGATCAACACTTCCAATTGCTTTTCAGTAGCACACAACCAAGTCTCCATGCTCCTCAACTCACACCTCCACATCTTCAATTCTCCACCCCACCTCCGTGATCTCACTGCGAAGATCTGCCTCCAGCCATGCTATGTCCACCTGCATTGACACAAGCTCAGACTTCATATCGCTGAACCAGCAACAAAATTCTGCGGAGTTAACTGCTCCCCTGCATTGGAATCAGAGCTGCTATCCTGCTATGCTCTTGCCATCGGGACTGCTCAGCTGGCACCATCTTAGCGCCATCTCTCTTGGCTGCTGGGAAGCCTACATATGTATACTCCTGTAAATCAATGCTGTGTTTCTTTGTAGCCATAACAGATGACCTCTTCATGTGATTAGGACGTTCCGACTCCAGACCACAACAGGCAAGGGTTAGAATGTGTTTTTCAAAAAGGATTACAGCGGAACTCTTTATGTTGCCATTCTTGCAGGTGACATCACTTCCTCTTCGTGTGCCAAATTTTTGGTGACACACCTCCCAGCTTTTTTTAAAACACCACTATGTCATGATACACTGGTTGAGAACCACTGATCTAGTTTTAAATTTTACTATTTTTGATTAAAGTTCTTCAACTGTATGTCGTTGAATGTTTTCGGCATGCTACAGCCAGGTAGGTAGGAAATTAAAGGAAAACTTTACAATGTATGTCAGCAGTATATTCTCCTTTTCATGCAAAATACATTTGTTATCATATATGCAGAATATTTTTTAAATTTATAATAATGCTCAATATTGTTTTCAAAAATTCATTGGTGGGGGAGAGGGCAGATGCATGGCAGAAGGCACCCAATACATAGTAATGTAGTGGATGACGACAGATAAAGACCAATTAATTCAAAATATCCCTAAAAATTTTGAGTAATCACTAAAAACAACCCAGATGTGCAATTCTGGATTGTCTTTTGTAGCAGGTAAAGACCGGCATGACCATCCAGTCTGCTAGTAGGGTTGCTGGGGCAGAACCTGTAATGTGGCTGCCATAAAAGCTGAATCGGGCATCCCGGCTGAGTCAGTCAGAGTCTCTGCACTTTTGGTACCATGCATCCAAGTAGACACATGGTTTCATGCAGGCCCCAACACAAGAGTCATCAGACCCAGTTCAAAGTCAGGAACAGGTATTCATTATCTAAAATTTCAGTGGGTGCCATAAAAGCTGAACTGGCCATCCCAGCTGAATCAGAGTTTCTGCACTATTGGCATCATGCATCCAAGTAGACACACTGTTTCATACAGACCCCAATGCAGTAGTCATCAGACACAGTTCAAAGCCAGGAGCAGGTATTCATTATCCAAAATCTCAAACTTACCAATGGGATGATGGCAGAGGATGTGTTGGAGGTGGTCATCCATGCTCGTGACCAGTGGTTCTCAACCCAGTCCTCTGGGACCCCCAGACCAGTCAGGTTTTCAGAATATCCACAATGAATATGAATGAGATAGATCTGCAAACAATGGAAGCGGTGAATACAGATCTATCTCATTCATATTCATTGTGGATACCCTGAAAACCCAACAGGTCTAGGGATCCCAGAGGACTTTGTGGAGAATCATTCTCTTGACTGTAAATTTGAGAGCATGTAAGTCAAAATGGATGAAATGGTCACCTCAATGAAGTCTTTCAAGCAACAGGTGTCTAAAATCGAGCAATGAGTGATGGCCATGGAGGAAACTATACAACAGGTGGTCAGAGAGTGGGTTGCTTTACATGAAACTTTCAGAAATAGAAAAGCCACCCCTCAAGAGAGTATATTCAACTAAAGGTTTTTTTTGGCAGACAACGTCAATGTGAGGACTCAACCTCTACAATTGAATATTTCCATTTTATTCAAAAATTTGCAGTAAAAGCAATAAAGCAACATAAACTTAGCTGAATATATTTAGTCGAACAGTGCTCCATTCATTTTCTGGTCATTTACAAGCAAACGTTACTCCTGGTGGTTTTGTATCAGTTATAGAGGTATCGTATACCTGACGCAAGGTCTTTTGAGTGGATTGTAGACCCATAATGCAGTGCTGCGTCATGGAGTATCCCACATTAGAACATAACATCACCTGCTTTGGAGACCGTTCGTCTAGATATATTAGCTAAGTTTATGTTGCTTTTAATGCTAATTTTTGATTAAAATTGATGTTTTCAATTGTAGGGGTTGAGTCCTCACATTGATATTGTCCAACAAAAAAAAACTTTAGGTGGATATACTCTCTTGAGAGTTGGCTTTTCTATTTTTGGATAATTTTGGCCCAAGCCTTCTCCATATTACTTTTAGGGATTTTTTAAATGATACTTTGGCATGCCAGGCTGATAAAATCAATGACCTAGAGTACAGATTTCGGGAGATCTGGAGAGTGTAAGCAAGTCAGAGCTGTGTTGCTTTTTGGAAATCTGGCTGTTGCTTGGCCTGAAGTTGGATAATTTTCTGGGCCCACTAATTATATAGTGGGCTCTATTTTAGGCCCTCATCAAAAGAATGCAGTCTGTCCATGTGCTGTTATTGCCCCCTTTTTGAATTTTGTGCTTAAAAGGAGAAGTTTGGATTTCAGGAGTTATTTTTGCACACTATCCAGCTTTTATGTGCAGCTCCAAGAGCGACTATTCTGCTAAATGGTCTGAAGAAAAGTAGGTAAGGATGCCCCTTGTCCCCCTTGTTTTACGAACACTGGGACATTTGCTTTGTAGAATTTGAAGTATTGTATCAATCAAGGGGGTTCAGCTGAAGTTGAAAATTTGTTTTTGTAGATGACTTGTTAGTACACGTTAAAGATCCTGCCCGTTCCCTCCAAACTCTATCAGAAGAATTTTAAGAGTTTGGTAGCTCCTCAGGATATAACCTAAATGTAGAGAAATCCAAGGCTTTACTGACAACTTCATATTCAATCCAATTGGGAGGGTTCCTTTCCCTTGCACTGGGCCAATAAATAGTTCCAGTACCTAGTGTGATGAGGTGAGTGCAGCCCAGCTAGGGAAAACTAAAAAAAAGAAGGATTTTTTTTCATTGCGGGGGATGGGAGCACAAAATCCTAGGCTCCATACTAGAAGCACTGAAAGAAACCTAGAGGGCAGAGCTAAGGCTAAGCCAATCACAGACCACAGGACAACCCTGCAGAGGAGTAGGAGGTCCAAGTGGGAGGAGCTAGGAAGGGAGTTGCCCAGCTCAACAGTTAACAGAGGAAGAACAAACAAAAGAGAGAGGCACAGTTTGAGTTTGTTGGAGGAGGAAGGAGCTGTGAGCAGAAGGTCCAGGAGGAGTGCAGGAGCAAGCACCAGTGGCAGCTGCAGTTCAAGGCCTAGCCCAGGTTCAAGTCCAATTCCCAGGAGGCACAGACAGGAGACATCTGGGGCCAAGCTGTGGAAAACCCTTGCAGCCAAGGAGAGCAGCAAATGGAGGAACCATTACAAAGGCAGCCAAGGAAGGTACGCAGAGAATGAGCAGTGCCACCAGAATAGTTCTTGCTCTGACTCAGAAGAGACTTTCAGACACCTGAAGCCTCAGCACAGCAAGAAGTATCTCAGGAGGGAGGTTAAGCAGGAGAGACACACAGGAGACTGGCTTGGAGGAGCCAAGGCCAGGCAGTGTGAGAGACTGTTTAACATTGCAAAGACTCTTAAGGAAAAGTTACCAGAGCACTTTCAAAGAGCACCTAGCTGTAGCTCACTGGAGAGCATGGAAGTAGGCCCTGAAGGAAGTGTTGTTGAGTCAGAAACCTCTGAGATGGAATGTGAGCTGTGCACTAAAATATAATAGTAATGTGTGTTAGAAAACACTGAAATACAAAAGGAAGCTGTTGCAAGTTAAAGCAGTTCCAAGAGTTGAAAGAGAAGAGTAACCCTGAAGACAAGAGGTTAGGAATCTCTCTTTTAGGAAGCTAAAACTGCAAAACTTTAGTGAAGGCCCAAACAGCTAGAACTGTTTGTATGGGGCGTGGCAACAGCGGGGTTGGAAGCTGTGAAGAGTTTTACAAATCCTTTTTTGTTTTGAAATGGCAAGCAATTGCAGTGAAGCATAGAAACTGCTGTGAGTTTTGTTTGGACATTTTGATTTGGAGAAATTATCCTGTATTTCTTTTGTCTGGAAAAAGTGCTTAAAGAATTTTTATGTTCATTACTTGCCAACTTTGGAAACCGAATAAAAATTTCCTGTGCGCTTTAAATAACCACTTGGCTTTCCTTATTGACACAACTACAACCCTCGAAG
Source organism: Ichthyophis bannanicus (assembly GCA_033557465.1). Classification (NCBI taxonomy): domain Eukaryota; kingdom Metazoa; phylum Chordata; class Amphibia; order Gymnophiona; family Ichthyophiidae; genus Ichthyophis; species Ichthyophis bannanicus. The sequence goes on from CM066032.1 coordinate 343,578,148, forward strand.
GGATACATATGGCCAGCCGTCCCTACTAGGCAACCGCCTGGTAGGGGCGCGAGCGTCACACTAGTTATCATCTTACCAGTAGCCCTGTCTAACTTGTTCCACTGCAATATCTCTCCCTTGCTAAAGGCCAACTGCACAGATGGCAGGATTTTCCTTGTCCCTGGTTTAAGATTATTTTTCCCCCGTTAGTTCTATGCACTGTAGATATTGCCATTGTGGTTGTTAATGAGAGACTTTTGTGCTCTTAAAGGAATGTTGAGCAGATTTTTGTGGAAAGGACACATATATCTTTGCAAGTAGTAAAGGGTTCTTGGAATGAGAAAGGAGTGGGACTTACAGACTTGAGGAAATATATTTTAATGCGTTTGCTATGACATGTTAAAATATATTTCCTCAAGTCTGTAAGTCCCATTCCTTTCTCATTCCAAGAACCCTTTACTACCTGCAAAGATATATGTGTCCTTTCCACAAAAATTGCTATGACATGGGAGTGGAGGAGTAGCCTAGTGCTTAGAACACTGGCTTGGTAACCAAGCAACCAGGGTTTGATTCCCACTAGTACTCCTTGTGGCCTTGGGCAAGTCACTTAACCCTCCATTGCCTCGGAAGAAAGGCCTGGCAATCTACTTCTGGTGACACTGCCAAGAAAACCCAGGAGCTTCTGGGTCGCCAGGAGTCAGGACTGACTTGAAGGCACACATTGCATTGCTATGACATGTGAAAGTCTGGCTATTTGATATGGAGGATTATATGTCTCAAGTGCAATGTCTGCTCCTTTGTCATTTAAATATGTACTTCATGCACTGCCTGGAAAAATGCCTGCTAGAGTTGTAATTCCAATATGTTCCAGATTAAAACATGGTATTTGATTTGCTCTCAGCTCCAGCATTCTGCTGAGCAGTCTGTATATTTCCCTGTACAGAGCAATGGTGAATTGGGATGCACAGAGTTCAGTTTAAGCTGGGGGGTGACAAGGGTCTGCAGCAATCTGAGCAAGTGTTGACAGAAGAGGGGAAATTGCTACCTTTTGAGGAGCTCTGGAGCCAATATAGCCTAGATGTTGGAGATGCATTTGACTATTTTTGTATAGATTTAGAGGTGGAGTAGCCTAGTGGTTAGAGCAATGGCCTGGTAACCAGGAGACTATGGTTCAATGACCACTGGCACTTTTTGTGACCTTGGGCAAGTCACTTAACCCTCCATTTGCCTTGGAAGAAAGGCCTGGCAATCTACTTCCAGTCACACCTTGCCAAGAAAACCCAGTGGCTGCTGGGCTGCCAGGAGTCAGCATTGACTCACTAGCAAACATTGCAATTTGTAGAAGCCTTCCTTCTATTAGAAAAGATGAGTTGAGTGACTGTGTCTAGAGTCCAAGGGTTTTGTAGATGGATATCTTCAAACTTCTTGTGAAGCATTAGTGATAAAAAGGTATCACAAGTTAGGAATTAACTTGACTGGTGAGGACTTGCTGCGGGCCTTGGCTAGAATCCCCCAGCTCACAGGTGCTGTGACTTTGTGCACTATGCCCTTTAAGGTGCTGCACTGAGTCTTTCTATTCCCAGTATGTGCTCACTGGATGGGATGTGCTACTTGTGCTAGTTGAGTGAAATGTGGGAAGGAGAGTGCCTTATTAGAACACATTTGGGCTTTGTCCAGGAGTTCCAAGAGCTTTGGGAAGCAATACATGCCTACTTTAAGGTTTGTAGAGAACAAAAAGAGCGGAGCCTGGACTGACAATTAGGTAAACCTTGTTTATTGCGCCCCAACGCGTATCGGCTAACAGCCTTCTTCAGGGGGTCTTAAAAGAAGCACACCTCAAAAAGAAATAACAATAATCATAAATAATAGTGATCATAAACATATATACATTAAATACAATTAAAACATGAATTTAATTATTATGTAATTAGAACGGTTAAAAACATGCAATGATAATCATAACTTAAAATGAGGACTATCAAATAGACATATAGACATATTATTAATAGAAACATCTAAACTTTTAAATAAGAATGTACCACTAGATAAAATAGAAGTTAAAACAGAAAATCAAAGGAAAATAAAAAACACCAAAAAGAGAGAGGAGGAGGATCAAAGGGGTTAATAAATACCTTAATTCTGTCAAGTAGAACGTTAAAACGTGCACCAAACATGTAAGACGCTAAAAGCTGACAATAAATAAATAAGTTTTCAAATATTGAGAAAATGACACTTATCTTAAAAACAAATATACATAACTAATATACTGACAGTAAAATGACAAGGCCATGCTAAATACAAAATCCATGTGAAACACGAAAAGCACATCTGAAAAAAATGCAGATTGATGTGGAGAACCACCTCTCCTAATCTATAACTCAAAATAAAACCATGACTGGTAGGTGGGAGCGCTCATGAAGATGAGAATAATAAATAAATAAAAGATAAAAAATATATATGTAAAAAAGACACAAGACTATTAAATAGTAAAAGATGTTGAAACAGGTGAAAACTAAATATATGGAGCAAACACTCAACAATGCAAAAGACATTCAAAAAAGAAAGGAGGGAATCTCACAACCGAAGCTAAGGAATCAGTTAAAAAATTGTGCCATGTGCGTTGCATTGTGAATGCAAAAACAAACCATAAAATGCCACAAGTCACCTATTGCAAACAAAACCATAGTGAGCAATGTTAAAAATAATTATAAAAAACCATATATTTGGTTGCTTCATGGATAGCTATCAGACAATGAACAGCTGAAACTGCCGGTAAAACATGTGTAATGTAAAGGTCCAAAAAATAAATAAAATAAATGAAAAGGGGGGGGGGGGGGTAGGGAAAGCAACCTTCAGAAAAGAAAATGGCATCAAATTAACTCTTGTGACAAAGGATGCATAAGCCCCAAAACGAAAAATAAAAACAGTGATAGCTTGCCGTAAGATATATTCTGACAGCGGCATTCTGAAAAGCTTTTGTCAAAAAACGGCACAGCCCCGCATATAAAACGAGGGATGGTCGGGCCAATGAGGTAGCTCTAATTAAGATGTATTATGAAATGCTCCCAATGGGAAACATACTAAAACTCCATTATGTTATATTTAGTACACGAAGACCTAAAACCAAAAATGTAGTGGTACAGCTCACATGATGCAGCTGATGTGCCCTAAGAAATGGAGCAGCGCTCAGAACATAAATGTCTGCATTAGGGCCCACAGAACCAAATAGCTCATTCTGTAAAAACTTTTTATTATAACTAGTGATATGAATAGTTAGCTAAGGAGTATATGCATTACCAAAAAACCGAATAATTATCAGACCCGCAATCGCGGCATGTGTCATATAATAAAAAAATGCTGAAAGAAGCTATACCTCGAGGCATAGCATGAAACTCCGTGACATAGAGCATTTAATACATAAACTTTAAAAGCAGATGAAGACTTACCGTAAAACGTGGTCTATACAGCTGCACTGCTCAAAATAACACAATGAAGTCAAATGCAGATGAACGCCTAAATAACAGCATTTTCCCGCCCTCATGGGTTAAGGGTCAACAGCTATACTGCTCGAAACAACGCGATGATATTTTAATGCAAATGAACGGCTAAATGATGGCACATTCGCGCCTGTGTAAATCAAAGGTCAGCCGAATACAGAAGCTGTGCAACTAAATAAAACCATCCCCCAGCCTACTGAAAAGCATGAAAACCATACTGCAACCGCTATTATGTTGAATACAAACCAGAATCAAAGGAGGGGGAGGGGGAGGGGGAAAGGGGAAAAGGGGGAGGGGGAGGAAAAGGAGGTATGTGGAAGGAAGGGAGAAGGAAAGGGGAGGGAAATGGAAAAGGAAAAGGGGGGGAGAGAGAGAGGGAGAGAAGGGGGGAGAGATAAACCGGAACAAAACAGGGGGCGGGAAGGGGGGAGGAAGGGGAGGGGGAGGGGGGAAGAGGAGAAGGGAGGGGGAAAGGGGGGAGGGAGGAAAGGGGGGAAAGGAAGGAGGGGGAGAGGGGAGGGGGGGGGGGAGGGGGAAAGGGGGGAGGGAGGAAAGGGGGGAAAGGAAGGAGGGGGAGAAGGGAGGAGGAGAGGAGGGGAGGGGGAAGGGGGATGGGGATGAGGGGAAGGAGAGGGGATGGGGATGAGGGGAAGGAGAGGGGATGGGGATGAGGGGGAGGGGGAGAAGGGGGATGGGGATGAGGGGGAGGGGGAGAAGGGAAGGGGGGAGGGAAAGGAGGGGGAAGGGCAAAGGGGAGAGGGAAAAAGGGGAGAAAAGGGGAGAGGGGAGGGGGAAAGGAGGGAGGAGGGGGGATCATCTATCTGATCCTTTGTCCTTGTAACCTTTGTTACATCGGAAAGACCAAAAGGAATATTAAGACTCATATTATCGAGCACAAGAGCAACATTCGTAGACAGGCAGTTGACAAACCTTTAGTAGATCATTGGTTAGCAGCCCGCCATACACTTTCTGATTTGAAATTTGTGGTTTTAAAAGTAGTTCGGCCCCACTGGCGAGGGGGTGATTTGGAGAAGCTTCTCCTTCGCCTTGAGCAGAGGTTCATCTATGAACTACGTACTCTACACCCATTGGGTTTAAACCAAGAGGTTGATCTTTCCGTTTTCTTATAATTCTACTTTCTCTTCTTTTTCTTTTCCTCCTTTCCCTTCTTTTCCTTTTCTCTCCCTTCCCTCCCATCCCCCTTTTTCCCCTTCCCCCTCCCCTCTCCCCTTTTTCCCTCTCCCCTTTGCCCTTCCCCTCCTTTCCCTCTCCCCCCTTTCCTTCTCCTCCCCCTCCCCTCTCCCTTCTCCCCCTCTCCCTTCTCCCCCTCTCCTCCCCCTCCCTTTCCTTCTCCTCCCCCATCCCCTTCCCCTATCTCCCCCTTCCCCTCTCCCCCTCCTTCCTTTCCCTCCCCCCCCCCCTTCCTGCCCCCTGTTTGGTTCCGGTTTATCTCGCCCCTTCTCTCCCTCTCTCTCCCCCCCCTTTTCCTTTTCCCTCCCCTTTCCTTCTCCCTTCCCTCCACATACCTCCTTGTCCTCTCCCTCCCCTTTTCCCCCACCCCCTCCCCCCTCCTTCCCCCCCCCCCTCCCTCTTTCCCCCCTCCTTTGATTCTGGTTTGTATTCAACATAATAGCGATTGCAGTTTGGTTTTCATGCTTTTCAGTAGGCTGGAGGATGGTTTTATTTAGTTGCACAGCTTCTGTATTCGGCTGACCTTTGATTTACACAGGCGCGAATGTGCCATCATTTAGCCGTTCATTTGCATTAAAATATCATCGCGTTGTTTCGAGCAGTATAGCTGTTGACCCTTAACCCATGAGGGCGGGAAAATGCCGTTATTTAGGTGTTCATCTGCATTTGACTTCATTGTGTTATTTTGAGCAGTGCAGCTGTATAGACCGCGTTTTACGGTAGGTCTTCATCTGCTTTTAAAGTTTATGTATTAAATGCTCTGTCATGGAGTTTCATGCTATGCCTCGAGGTATAGCTTCTTTCAGCGTTTTTTTATTATATGACACATGCCGCGATTGCGGGTCTGATAATTATTCGGTTTTTTGGTAATGCATATACTCCTTAGCTAACTATTCATATCACTAGTTATAATAAGTTTTTACAGAATGAGCTATTTGGTTCTGTGGGCCCTAATGCAGACATTTATGTTCTGAGCGCTGCTCCATTTCTTAGGGCACATCAGCTACATCATGTGAGCTGTACCACTATATTTTTGGTTTTAGGTCTTCGTGTACTAAATATAACATAATGGAGTTTTAGTATGTTTCCCATTGGGAGCATTTCATAATACATCTTAATTAGAGCTACCTCGTTGGCCCGACCATCCCTCGTTTTATATGCGGGACTGTGCCGTTTTTTGACAAAAGCTTTTCAAAATGCCGCTGTCAGAATATATCTTACGGCAAGCTATCACTGCTTTTATTTTTCGTTTTGGGGCTTATGCATCCTTTATTGTCACAAGAGTTAATTTGATGCCATTTTCTTTTCTGAAGGTTGCTTTCCCTCCCCCCCCCCCCCCTTCTTCATTTATTTTATTTATTTTTTGGACCTTTACATTACACATGTTTTACTGGCAGTTTCAGCTGTTCATTGTCTGATAGCTATCCATGAAGCAACCAAATATATGGTTTTTTATAATTATTTTTAACATTGCTATGGTTTTGTTTGCAATAGGTGACTTGTGGCATTTTATGGTTTGTTTTTGCATTCACAATGCAACGCACATGGCACAATTTTTTTAACGGATTCCTTAGCTTCGGTTGTGAGATTCCCTCCTTTCTTTTTTGAATGTCTTTTGCATTGTTGAGCGTTTGCTCCATATATTTAGTTTTCACTTGTTTCAACATTTTACTATTTAATAGTCTTGTGTCTTTTTTACATATATATTTTTTCTTTTATTTATTATTCTCATCTTCATGAGCGCTCCCACCTACCAGTCATGGTTTTATTTTGAGTTATAGATTAGGAGAGGTGGTTCTCCACATCAATCTGCATTTTTTTTTCAGTTGTGCTTTTCTTGTTTCACATGGATTTTGTATTTAGCATGGCCTTGTCATTTTACTGTCAGTATATTAGTTATGTATATTTGTTTTTAAGATAAGTGTCATTTTCTCAATATTTGAAAACTTATTTATTTATTTATTGTCAGCTTTTAGCGTCTTACATGTTTGGTGTATGTTTTAACGTTGTACTTGACAGAATTAAGGTATTTATTAACCCCTTTGATCCTCCTCGTCTCTCTTTTTGGTGTTTTTTATTTTCCTTTGATTGGCTGTTTTAACTTCTATTTTATCTAGTGGTACATTCTTATTTAAAAGTTTAGATGTTTCTATTAATATGTCTATATGTCTATTTGATTGTCCTCATTTTAAGTTATGATTATTGCATGTTTTTAACCGTTCTAATTACATAATTAAATTCATGTTTTAATTGTATTTAATGTATATATGTTTATGATCACTATTATTTATGATTATTGTTTCTTTTTGAGGTGTGCTTCTTTTAAGACCCCCTGAAGAAGGCTGTTAGCCGAAACGCGTCGGGGCGCAATAAACAAGGTTTACCTAATTGTTGTCAGTCCAGACTCCGCTCTTTTTGTTCTTTATTGGTGTGCGGATCCTTCTGCTCTTTCTTTGCTACTTTAAGGTTTGTAACATACTTTGCTCTTACAGCCCAAGCAAACTTGTTTCATATAGCATAGGAATTTGGTTGTGGGAGGGGGAATGAAAAGATGGCTTTGACAGGCATAGCTGTTAGCAAAGAGGATGATTTTGTCAGCCTGGGTGGGCTTGGTGTCCTCATCTTTTTGGCACTGGAGAAATGCACTGCACTAACGCGTGCAATTAGAGTGGGTGTGGGTCTGTGGGGCAGAGTTGAATACCTTGGGTTTTGGAAATGTGGGGCGACTACATTCAGATATTTTTCCCTAGGGCTTGAAGTCTTGTTTTAAATAATTTATAAGACTTCTCTTGTGGGCCACGTGCTTTACTACTACTAGTACTACTACTACTACTACTGAGCATTTATAAAGCGCTACCAGACGCATGCAGCGCTGTACAGAAAAAAAGACAAAAATAGACAGTCCCTTCCCAAAAGAGCTTACAATCTAAAAAGACAAAACAAAGAAGGCGAAGGACGAGGAAAGAACAAAGGCAAAGGAAGGATAACAGGAGAAACAAGACAAGGGAACAAGGTGAGAACAAGGGAAAAGGAACAGGTGAAAATAAGACAAAGGAAGAGGAGGAGAACAGGTAAGTCCTGAACCAAAGGCAGAAGCAAAGAGGTGAGCTTTCAACCTGGATTTGAAGAGGGTCAGAGAAGATGCCCAACGTATAGACAGAGGAAGTCTATTCCAGGCGTAGGGTGCTGAAAGGTGAAAAGAGCGAAGCCTGGAGTTAGCAACAGAGGAGAAAGGCATAGCAAGAAGCAGTTGGCTAGAAGAGCAGAGTTCACGAGGGGGGATATAAGGAGAAATGAGAGAAGAAAGATAAAGAGGAGCTGCAGAATGAATGCATTTATAGGTCAGTAGGAGAAGTTTGAACTGGATGCGGAAACGCATAGGGAGCCAGTGAAGAGACCTGAGGAGAGGAGTGATATGGGCAAAACGAGGTTGGCTGAAGTTCAAACGAGCAGCAGAGTGCTGAATAGACTGAAGAGGTGAAAGATGACTCAGTGGAAGACCAGCAAGGAGCAGGTTAGAGGAATCAAGGTGAGAGTTGATAAGTGAATGGATGAGTGTTTTAGTAGTATGTTCTGAAAGAAAAGGGCGGATTTTGCCAATATTAAAGAGAAAGAAGCGGCAGGTCTTGGCGACAAGGTGAATGTGTGGAGAATGAGAGCGAAGAGTCAAAAATAACCACTAAATTGCGAGCTGAGGGAACAGAATAGAGAATAGAGACATTCACAGAGACTGAAAAAGAAGGAAGAGGAAGGGAAATTTTAGGGGAAAAGATGAGAAGTTCAGTCTGAGAAGTGGTCTTAGCTACTGGCAGCACAGAGATTGGCTGGACGTTCCCACATTGAAATTTAATATAGACAAGTACAAAGTTATGCACTTCAGGAAGAACAACCCAAAATATAGTTACATGATGCAAGATTTCACATTAAGAATTGTTTGCATGCTATACCCCTGACCAGGTGCGTCAAGTTAAAATCCTCCCTCGGTCTTTTGGTTCCAATTCTCTAAATTCAGTGCAAGTAAAGAATAAAATGAAAACACACACTGAATTATACCATAACAGTGTCTACTTAAGGTCTTAAATGAGGGGTTCACAGGCCTGCAAACTTGAGCAGTGTCCTGTAAGCCCCCACCTTAGCATGGACACGGGACTTCTTTTATTAGGAAAAAACTGCTACATTCTACAATTTCATCGTATCACTCTACATCATGCTTCCACTTCACTTTTTATCTATGTGTTACAGATCAAGCTAAACATTACATGTTACAGGTCAAACTGGGCATAGACATCGCTCATGTTTAATCAGGACAAGCATTCTGTAAAGCAAAAACATTCTGTCTCATTTTCACAAACATCAGCAAAGTACAACCTTGGCTTCTATAACATCATACTGCTAAGCTGTCAGTAAAGTTCCAAGCCATTCTCACTCACCATATTTCTGAACCTTTCAGAGGTCACTGGTATCCCACTCCATATCCTTTTCCACAGTCTCCCCCCCCCCCTTTGATTCTGTAAAGAATCACTATAAATGAATGGTAGCTCAAGTCCAAGTCCAAAATAAATCTTCTTCCACAATGGGGAACACCTTCCACCTGACTTTGCAGATGCCCCTTCAGAGTCCTAAGCACCACATCTGGTCCATAGGTGAACTTCATCTTGCTGGTTGGGAGAAGTCTTTATACATACATATGCTTTATTTAACAATACAGAAAAAAGAATTACAATCATCCTGCAAATTAACCAAAACTATGTGACACTGTTTGCCCTTGCTAGGTCTCAGTAGAATATCTACAGAAAGTAAAACTTTACCAATTACACAGGTACACTACCAAAAAACTGCCTCCAGTTTTGCAACTGATTCCTATAGATTTTGGGGTGCTGAATCCAGGAAAAATAGCCAAAATGTTCCATCACGTCACGTTTTCTTGCAAAATTAGATTTCTTACCCATATAAGGAATGTTCACATAATTTCTTTTTAGCCGACTGCAGTTTATTTTCTTGGCCCAAAATAGAGGATGTAATGGTTAACTAACTAGAAACACTCCCTCATGATATTTTAGAGTGCTTTGTATTCATTTTATACATTAACAGGACAATTGGGAGGCGGGGGGCTAAATCCAGTACTCTCGCGCGCTGGCGCATGTTCTTTCCTGTTCGCCTCGCCTCGTTCGCTCGATCAAACACGGTGGTTGCGACATGAACGTTCCTGTCAAATTTCAGTTTCTTGCAAGTTCATTATTACCTTTTGTTTGCTCAGTCGTAATCCAGCTTTATTCCGAAGTGGTTCACTACAGTTGTAGTTTGCAGTGCTGTGTATTTGTGATGGCTCACAGAGCCAGAGGTTGCGTCAACTCTCCAGACAGTTTTTGTTTTATTTGTGGGGAATATACCGTGAAAAAGCAGCAGAGGAACATTTCTGCATTTATTAAAAAAGTATATTTCGCCTATTTCGGTTTGAAGTTAGGCGATCAAGACAAACCGTGGGCTCCTCACAAAGTGTGCAAGACATGTGAGGAAGATCTACGCTTATGGATGAAAGGTAAAAAACAAGCATTTCGTTTCGGTAATACCTATGATGTGGCGTGAACAAAGAGACCACAGCAGTGACTGCTATTTTTGCTCTTGCATTGTGAAGGGATACAACTTAAAAAATAAGAACGTAATAAGTTACCCCAACCTTCCCTCAGCATTTAGGCCTATGCCTCATAGCAACGAAGTACCTGTGCCTGAACCACCAAAATCTTTGGATCATATTTGTGTGGACGGTTCTGATCATGATGAGACTCATCAGATGGATTTTCCCGATGAGTCCAGTACTTCCGAGTTTGAAACTGAACCAGATCCGAAACCTGAACTTTTCTCTCAAGCTGAATTGAATGATTTAGTCCGGGATTTAGGACTCCCAAAAGATGCTGCCCAACTGCTAGGTTCTTGGCTTAAACAGAAAAATCTATTGTCACCAGGAACAACTTTTTATTGGTACCGCAACCGCGAGACACAATTTTTGAAGTATTTCAGCAAAGAGGAAGATTTGGTATTTTGCAACGATATATACGGAGTGATGGAAAAGTTTAAACTCAAGTATGATCCTGCTGAATGGCGGCTGTTCATTGATTCGTCAAAAGACAGCATAAAAAGTGTTCTTCATAATGGCAACACATTTGCTTCAGTTCCTATTGCTCACTCTGTTATTCTCCAAGAAAAATACGAGAATTTGGCCCTGATTCTTCAGAAGATTCGTTATGATGAGCATAAGTGGATGATTTGTGGAGACTTTAAAATTCTATCCATGCTATTAGGGCAGCAATCCGGTTTCACCAAATATCCCTGCTTCCTTTGCTTGTGGGATAGCCGGGCCCGCGACCTACACTGGGGGAAAAAAGACTGGCCAATTCGGGAGTATTTGAGACCCGGTGAGAAAAATGTTCTTCATGAGAGCTTGGTACCTCGTGATAAAATTCTATTACCACCTCTCCACATTAAGTTGGGTCTCATTAAGCAATTCATCAAGTCCCTTCCAAAGATGGTGAGTGCTTTCGGTACCTTTGCTCAAAGTTCCCCCGACTTTCTGAAGCAAAGCTAAAGGAAGGAGTGTGTGTTGGCCCTGATATAAGGAAACTCATTTCAGATGGAGCATTCGCTGAAACGATGTCTGAGAAGGAAAAAGAAGCCTGGGATTCCTTCAAGGATGTTGTTCTCAAATTCTTGGGGAACAGGCGGGATGAGAACTATAAGGATATTGTTGCAAGAATGCTCAATGCCTTCAAAGAACAAGGCTGTAACATGAGCCTGAAAGTCCATTTCTTGCACTCCCATGTGAACTACTTTCCTGAAAACTTGGGGGCGTACAGTGAAGAACAAGGTGAAAGGTTTCACCAGGACATCAAGGACGCAGAGAGAGAAGGTACCAAGGAAGATGGAAACACCACTATGATGGCTGATTTCTGCTGGTTGCTGCTGCGGGAACCCCAGATGAAAAATACGCCAAGCAGCGCACCAAGAGCAGCAGTCGGGGGAAGAAGAAACGGTCCCACCAGGAGATTGACTGACCCAAGAATGACTTTAAAATCTAAACTGTGTTGACAAATATCGTGTTTTTACTAAACTTTGAAATAAAAATTTGCTAGTTATTACCACAGTGTTGGATCTCATTTATTAGAATTTATTTTCACACCATCGGGTGTTTGTCTTCATGTATTGCAATGGTGCGGTTTGCATTTTCTATTCTTACATACATACCTGTACAACATTTTTTGCACATTTCTTTGCTTTGCTTTGTGTCTAACCTCGCTCTTGTATGCTCAATATTTGTGCACATGTATGTGGCTGTTTTAAGTGCAGACAATTTTGCTACCATCACAGTGTGTTTTGTTGACATTACTCTATTCTTATGTGCTGCTGCCTTGTTACAATTTTCTTTATTCTTATTTGAATAACTACTAAACAATTAGTATAAAGAATTCATCCAGGAAACTTTTATCTCGATCGCACTCAATCTGAAACGTTCACCTCAAACTGCTAACCCAATGTAGCAAAAAATCTGTACGTGATGGAGCAAATTGGTTACCAGATTTGGATTCAGCGCACCAAAAAACGTAAAAATCAATCGAAACATTAGAGGCAGTTTAAAAAAAAAATTTTTTAGTGTACCTGTGTTATTCTTGCAAGCACTATCTGCTGGCAGTTGCCAACTGCCCTCTGTAGATCTTTCAGTAGTTCTGAAATTTGCACCCACATTCACATCATGACACTTCTTCAACAGCATCATTTTTCACCATGGGCTGCACTATGTACATCTTGGACAGAGTTTCAATGTCTGTCCACCTAAACTTCATGGCTGCAGAGACATGAGTAGTCCTGCTGGAACTGCTGATCTTTACTAGGAGTCCACACATTCAATAGCATTGCAGACTTCTTTTCATTCACAGTAGTCATCTTCGGCCCATAGAATTCAGTGCATGCAATATATAATTTGCAGAACCATAACTCACCACTACAGCACTCCTCTTGATTCCACAAAATTGTACACAAGCACAACTATTTATACCTAATGGCAATATAGAATTGTTGAACACAATTATCTTGTCTAATGCTTATTAATTACAATACATCTACTGTTAGCACTAAATCATTACAAATTATTTGACTATATGTAAATCAAGCTATCTTTCATCTGTTGTTGTTAAGTGCCGTCAAGTCGGAGTCGACTCATGGTGACCCTCTGGATAGCTATCTTAAATTGTGTTCGGTCTTCAGTCAGGCGGCTCATTGTTGACAGACTGGTACCCGTGGCTGCTGTTATTGTATCGATCCATCTCATTGCTGGCCTTCCTCTTTTGCATTGACCTTCTATCTTGCCAAGCATAATGTCTCTTTCTCTAATGATCTCTCTCTTCGCATGATGTGTCCAAAGTATGAAAGTCGAAGTCTTGTCATCTGAGCTTCTAAAGAAAGCTTAGGTTTGATCTCCTCTAGTACCGACTGGTTTGTTCTTCGGGCAGTCCATGGTATACACAGTATTCGCCGCCAGCACCATAATTCAAAGGCATCAATTTTCTTCCTGTCTATCTTTTTCACTGTCCAGCTTTCACATCCATATGATGTTATTGAAAATACCCATGGCTTGAACAAGTCGAATCTTTGTATGGAGAGAGACATCTCTGCTCTTGAGAATCTTATCTAGGTCTTTCATAGCCATTCTGCCAAGAGCAATGCGTCATCTGATTTCTTGACTGCTTGTTGCTTCTTTATTGATAGTTGATCCAAGTAGGTTAAAGTTGTTCACAATTTCAATTTCTTCTCCTTCAACGATGAACCTGTTGATTATGCCAGTTGTCATGATCTTTGTCTTCTTTACATTAATTTATTCTCTTATCTAACAAATTAAATGTTAGGCCACATGCTAATAAACACACCTCTCCTATCAGGTGTACAATTGTACATATCACTAATTATGTTTGTGATTTATTTCTCCAACTGACAATTTGCAAGGTATAGTTATTCTTATTACTTAATGGGTAACATAGCGAATAAACTAAATTTGTTTCAGCTGTTTACCAAAAATTCTTAGGAAGGTTCTCTTATTTTAGGTAATAGTTTGACTCACATTGCTTTGAAAATTGACAGTAATATAACTATCTGATTAGCATAGACTCTCAGCTCACAAAGGAAGGAACAGATACAAAACAAATGGAACAAATATATAGACAGTACCAAAGAATTGTGTCAAGAAAAGGCAATGCATTCATAACCGCAAAATATTTAAAAATATAAAATTTGAACCAATTAGAAATTGAATTGCCATTGGTAGCAGCTTACTATTTCACTTTGTTACACTGTTTTCAGCACAAAACAGCATAGTAAAGGATCAAGTAATTTCTTGCACAAATTTATTTACATCTTGAATCTACCATCAGTAATACTAATGTAGTTAATCAGTCTTGGTGTTTGATGTCAGAAGGCAGCACCTTTGTTTTATCTATTCCACTTCCTACTAATAACATCAGTTTTGATGGGGTCATTCCATAACAACAAATGAGAATTTAAGATTATTCCTTCAGTAGACTCTTGCAGGCAGCTTAAAATAGACTGGGACAGCCACTCTGTAATCTCTTACACTTTCATGGATGTGAGGTGTACCTGGATTTTCAGTTAATCGACAACACTGTTTACACCTTGTAGCAATATATAAATGATTAATAGTAGTAGTACTAACATAAAAAGAAAACATTATAATACAATTTCGAAATTAAAATATCCGAAGCATCTTTAAACATCAGAATTTCCTTAAAGTATTTTTGCAGCAACAACAAAGGAGATAAGTAATGTGTCCTAGGAAAATTTAAAAAACGTAAATTTTTTGACAAATACATTTTCTCGAAATTCATCCTGTCGTTGCAGAGAGCTAAAACCCTGGGAAAATTTCAAATTAACATCACTTTGAGAGGAAACAAATTGCTCGGTAGAATTAACAAGCCTTTCCACAGATGTCAGCCGAGCTTCATGATCAGTTAGTTTACCAACCTAGAGTTAAAAAGGACTTGGATGGTAACATGTCAGGGAATATCCAATGTGAAAAGCTGGCTTCTTCCACTCTGGATCTATCTGGCTTTCTTGAATCCTCCATAGATGATATTCCTACAAGAGATACCTTGTTAGTTTCCTTTGTTCGGGAGATGGATAAGGATAGGGTTTTGACGGCTTACTTTCAGAAGAAAGCCGAACAGTTCTGTGGTCAAGTTATTCAGATATTTCCAGATGTGGCCAAAATCACACAAGAACGCCGTAAGGCTTTCTTAGCTCTTCGTCCACGTGTTCTTGCTCTGGGGGGTTTATTTTATCTTAAATTTCCCTGCAAGTGTCAGATTACTTTTCAAAGTAAGCGATATATATTTTCTGAACCAGATCAATTAATTAATTTTTTGAGTGGGAGGGAACAGGTATGACTTGGTGTAAATTATAGGGGGAAATATAGTGTGTCACTTGATTTAGTATATTGAGCTTGTGATTGGTTTTCTCAGGTTTCCTTTTATATTTGATTGCAAATGTGTGAAGCCGCTCCTTGATGTGGACTGGATATTACAGTATATGTAATGTTTTCCTTGTAATTTTGTTTCATTTTTGAAATAAACTTTGGAAATTAAAAAAAAAGAGAGAAAACATTATAACATACACTTACCACCTTGGTTTAATTACTTAATTTACTTGTTAGAATGAAGGCATTCATTATTTGTTATTTGTAAAAGCTAAATCTCTAATCTAACAACTTTTCTTTAATATTACACATATCACTATGCAGAAACAAAAAAGGATATCAGTATTACTAACCAGAAAACATGAAATGAAAAAAAAACCCCATCAAATCTTCACAACAAATACTATGACATAAATGGACATGACAGATAGTCTGCACCCCCAGACTGAATATACTGTATACAATCGTGTTGGTTAGTTCATCTTTCTTTTTTTAATTTTCTTTTCTCTTTACATTTTTTTTTACAATTCCCTTTAATCAAACAAACTTGCTTTGACAAGCAATTCAATTTTCAGCAAAGTTACTAACTTTTATCTTTTCCTTTTAAACACCTTCATAAGTTTTTCTTCTCAGTCTTTATTATATCATGCAAATTTAAACAACTTATCAGATATCTAAATAGATCAAAAAGCTACTACACATGCATGGAAGATCTTCCCATTCATTTCTGCACATCTAAAAATAAAACAGAAAAATACGTGCTTAACCATTCTCCAGAGGTTCTTATCTGCAGTTATAAGAATCTCCGAGGTACTATTTTTCAGCATTTGCATTTTCACACAATGAATAAATCAGCAGACAAATTCACTTAACCAGGATAAGCTCAGATCCATAATCTAGAAAACAAAAACTTGCACATCGTAGATTAAACTTATTTACTGTACAAACACAAGTAAAGGAACGGTTAGTCGTTTTGGATTTTCTCTTCCCCCCCCTCCATCACAGCTGTCAAATCCAGGATCTCTGTAAAATAATCTTAAACATAATCTCGGCTAACACAGCGAGACCGACCACTAGATCTTTTAAGTCATTTAACAGAGAGCTTATCCTCGCTGAAACTCAACACCTCATCAATACCACCACCATGAACCTTGAGGACCTAGTCTCTCACTGGAACAATAGTCTCAGTGCTATTGCTGTGCGTCCTCCATCAAAAAAGCATTCAAGGAAAAGTGAGAATGCTCCTTGGTACACAGCGGACCTTAGAGAATCCCTCATCCAATTACGGAAACTTGAAAAACGCTGGCGTCGCTCCCATGCTATTGTTGACCTGACAGCATACAATAGCCACCTGGCTGCTCACCGCAAGGCAATCTCCGAGTCAATGAAACGGTACCAATCTGATACCTTGATGAGATCTCTCAATAAGCCACATGACCTTTTTGACCTAGTTAAGTCCCTATCTAAGGAGCCATCCTCTGGGCCTCAAGTTGAGATACATCCTCAAGACTTTGCAACCCACTTACAATCTAAGATGTGCCTTATCAACAGAACCACTACAACAACCACCACCCTTGTGCAGGACGTTCCAGGAGCTCTTTCTGCATTCTCTATTCCCTCTAAGAAGGGAATTGAAGACACCATTACAGCCCTCAACATCACTTCATCCCAGTCCGATCCATGCCCTGCCTTCTGGATCAAGGAGCTCTGCAGTCATTTCAGCCCAGTAATCGCCAACATAATGAACCTCTCCTTTTCAACAGGATCATTCCCTTCAGCCCTTAAGCATACCTCAATTAGACCCCTGTTGAAAAACTGCAAGCTCGACCCCCTAAGGGTAGAGTCCTACAGACCCATTTCTAGCATACCTCTACTTGCTAAGATCATCGAAAAGGAGGTCCAACGACAGTTACAGGACCATATTGACACCGCTGCACCGCTAGACACCTGCCAACATGGCTTCAGGGAATATCATGGCGTCGAAACTCTCCTTACCACACTCTTCAGCAAGATAATCACCGGCATAGATAACATCCGCCAAGGTTTCGCCCTCATCTTTCTGGACATCGCCGCAGCGTTTGATTTAGTGAATCACGAACTCCTTTTAGCGAGGCTAATGGAGAAGGGCATCAGTGGAACAGCGCTTGAATGGTACAGGTCCTACCTATCCGGAAGATGGCAGCATGTCCGCTCAGGAGGCAGAACTTCAGAACCCTTCCACCTAGGTCAGGGAGTCCCTCAAGGTTCCTCACTTTCTGCCCTTCTGTTTAACATTTACATGCAACCAATCTGTAAGATCATACGGTCATTTAATGTCGATTGCATGCTTTATGCCGATGATGTTCTACTTTACACCCCTATCTCCATAACACTTCTAAGTTTCTTATCAGGGCCTCTTTTGATGACTTTGAATCAACAAGCAGAGCTTCAGCAATCTGCATCGGGGCTCGCTGAATGGCCTGGTTACAGGCATCAGATCTCGAGTAATGGGTCCAGGATAAAACTGGCCAATATCCCATGTACTGGAGAAAACCTTTTTGGCAAGGATTGGAAGGAAAAAGCAGGGGAGATTGAGAAAGATGATCTCACCCTAAAATGCCTTTCCAGGAAAACAGCTGACCCATCCAAGAGAGAGGCTCTTCCCAAGAAATGTTTCTATTCTTAAAGGAAGAGATACTATCCTTCTTACCCGCCTTCTACTATCAGCCTCGACATCCTTAGCAGAGGCAGTAGGGCCCTTGCCAACCCAAGAAACCTAAGGCTCCTAAGGCTCAACCAGTCGCACAGCCATAACCTGCACCTGGTTTTGACTCCTTCCTAGAGAGCATTGCTAATCTGCCCCTGGAGGGTCGCTAGCCCCTCCACATAGCAGGTAGACTTTCGTCACTATGGCACCTCATAACATCAGAGCACTGGACATTCCAGATTGTCCAAAGAGGTTATTAGCTTCACTTTGAAACCTTACTCCCCCCACCAGGGAGATTATCCTCACAGGGGATTATTCCATTCAACCCCTTCAAAGCATTCTCTTAAAAGAAATGACCACCCTATTGTCCCAGGGTGCCAAAGAAAGTTCCTCCTCCTCAAGAAAGGATGGGCTTCTACTGTCCATATTTTCTCATTCCAAAGAAAACAGGAAGATTCAGCTCCATCTTGGATTCAGAGACCTAAATAAATTCATAGTCGGAGAAAAATTCAAAATGATTTCTCTAGGAACTCTTCCACCATACCTCCAGAGACACGATTGGCTATGTTCTCTAGACCTAAAAGAGGCGTACACGCATTTACTGATCTATCTCTTACACAGACAGTATCTGCACTTCATGTTTCAAGGAAACCATATCAATAACAGGTTCTCCCCTTTGATCTAGCTTCCTCCCCAAGAGTCTTCACAAAATGCACGGCAGTAGTTGTGCCTACCTACGCACCTTGAAGGATTCCTCTTCCCTTACTTAAACGATTGGCTGATCGGGAAAGACTTCCCTCAGGAGGTAAGACTCTCCCTTCATCACACTATCCTGGTGCTCCAACACCTGGAATTTGTCAAACTTCCAAAAGTCTCAGCTCGCTCCAACCCAAAGATTGAAGTTCATCAGAGCACTCTTAGACACTCAATAGGCCCGAGCTTTCCTCCCAGGATGGCTGTGCCCACCTCATTGACCTGGCAAAAGGGGGTACAACAGCAAAGCCGAGT
This sequence comes from Ichthyophis bannanicus, assembly GCA_033557465.1. NCBI lineage: Eukaryota > Metazoa > Chordata > Amphibia > Gymnophiona > Ichthyophiidae > Ichthyophis > Ichthyophis bannanicus. The sequence continues at coordinate 343,596,983 of CM066032.1, forward strand.
AATAGCTTGAGAGATGCTATGACTATTAGGACACATGGCCTCCACAATCCATGTCGTTCCCTATGCATGATTACACATGCGACAAGCACAGTGGACTCTATCTTCCCAATGGACGCAAGCAAAGGGTCGACTCAGAAACAAGATCCACATCACTCCTCAACTGATCAAATCCCTTCAATGGTGGTATCTCTCAAAGAATCTACTCTTTGGGTCTCCTTTTCAGATTCCTCCAACTCGATTCACCCTGACGATAGATACTTCCAAGCTGGGTTGAGGGGGCACAGCTGAAGAACCTGACCACACAGGGACTGTGGACAAACAGGAATCTGCCCTGCAGATCAACCTGCTAGAACTACAGGCACTGATAAATGCACTTTGGGTTTTTCAGCCACAACTTTCCAGGCAGCCTGTTCTAGTCAGGACAGACAACCAAGTTGCCATGTTCTACATTAACAAACGGGGGAAAAGGGGTCCCGTCCCCTCTGCAAGGAAGCTATTCATCTGTGGTTCTTTGCCATCTCACACTGCATTCACCTCAGAACTCTGTACCTCCTGGGTGAACTCAATATCTTTGCAGAGAAGCTAGGCCATATCCTTCACCAACACTAATGAACCTTGCATCTGGAGACGGCTGCTCAGACCGTCCAAACATGGGGAACCCCACTCATAGATTTTTTTGCCACTCCGCAAAACATATAGCTTCCATGCTTCTGTTCCTGGGTTCCGTCACTGCACCGACAGGCTCCGGACACCTTTCTTCTCCACTGGGGACAGGGACTGTTCTACGCATTCCCTCCCATGCCCTTGATACCAAAAACGCTGTTCAAACTACAGGCCGACAGGGGCTGAATGATTCTCATAGCCCCTTTCTGGCCCCATCAATTGTGGCTTCCTCTGCTTCTTTGCCTTGCACACACTCAACCATTCAACCTGGGATGCACACCCGACCTCCTCTCTCAGGACCACGAGACACTCCTCCATCCCAGTCCTCACTCCCTACACCCGACAGCTTGGCTGCTGAGGAGTTCATGCTTGCCGACCTCGACCTACCACAGGCAATCATGGATGTCCTCCTTGCATCTCATAAAGATTCCACCAGGTGCTCTTATGCCTTCAAATGGTGTAGGTTTGCCCTCTGGTGCTCCTTAAAGGATATTTTAACATCTTTGTTAGTGATATAGCGGAAGGGCTGTCGGGTAAGGTTTGCCTCTTTGCAGATGATACCAAAATCTGCAATAGAGTAGGCACCCAGGAAGGTGTAGATAACATGAGGAGGGATCTAGCTAAGCTTGAAGAATGGTCTAGAATTTGGCAGCTGGGATTTAATGTTAAAAAATGTAAGGTCATGCATTTGGGCTGCAGCAATCCAAGGGAGCAATATAGTATAGGGGGTGAAGTACTTTTGTCCACTAAAGAAGAGTGGGACCTAGGCATGGTTGTGTCTGATGATCTTAAAGTAGCTAAACAGGTAGAAAAGGCGACAGCAAAAGCTAGAAGGATGCTTGGGTGCATACGGAGAGGAATGGCTAGCAGCAAAAAGGAGGTGATAATGCCTCTTTAAGTCTTTGGTGCGACCTCATTTGGAGTATAGTGTGCAATTCTGGAGACCGCACCTTCAAAAGGATGTGAACAGGATGGAGTCGGTGCAGAGGGTGGCTACTAAAATGATTAGTGGTCTTCATTATAAAGCATATGAGGACAGACTGAAGAATCTTAATATGTACACCTTAGAGGAAAGGCGGGATAGAAGTGATATGATTGAGATGTTTAAATACCTTCGTGTCATAAATGTTCAGGGAGAGAGCCTCTTTCAATTGAAAGCAAGTTCTGCTACGAGGGGACATGGGATGAGGGTGAAGGGAGATAGATTCAGGAGTGATATGCAGAAATATTTCTTTACGGAAAGAGTAGTGGATCCATGGAATAGTCCCCCAGTGGAGGTGGTAGAGATGAGGACAGTAACTGAATTTAAAAAAGCATGGGATAAACACAGAGGATCTCTAAAGGTAAAAAGGGGACTGTTGTAGTTGTTGTTGATATGGAAGGACAGACTAGATAGGCCATGTGGTCTTTCTCTGTCATCATATTTCTATGTTTCTATTAACCCCTTTTCTTTCCCCGTGGAGTTGCTTCTACAATATCTCCTCCGCTCATCCTTGACAGGTCTTAAAACTAACTCAGTGAGAGTACCATTGCAGCCTCTCACAAACCAGTGGATGGACAGCCTATCTCCTTACACCCCTTACTAGCATGCTTCATGCGGGGTCTCCTGCTGTCCAAGCCACCCATTAAGTCACCTCCAATGGCCTGGGATCCGAATGTGCTTCTGGCGCAACTTCTAAAGCCACCTTTCAAACCTTTAGCCACCATTTCACTGAAGTTCCTATCTTGAAAGGTCATCTTCCTTATTTCCCTCACTTCAGTTCACCACATCACTGAGCTGCAAGCTCTCATGGCAGATCCCTCCTATACTCGGTTCTACCAAACAAGGTGGTTCTCCATACCCATCCACACTTCTTCCTGAAGGTGGTTTCCTCTTTCCATCTAAACCAGTCAGTAATCCTCCCAGTTTTCTTCCCTAGACCACATGTGTCTCGGGCTGAAGCAGCGCTACACACTTTAGACTGCAAACGAACGCTGGCCTATTACTTCGATAGAACTAAAGATCACAGAAGACCCTCTCGACTATTAATTTCCTTTGATCCTAGTCATCTGGATCTACCGGTGATGAAACATACTCTATCCAGATGGATATCTCATTGCATTTCTTTTGCTTATGCACAAGCTTGACTCTCTTTGGAGGGTCATGTCACTGTTCACAATGTGCGGGCTATGGCAACCTCCTTAGCCAATTTCCATTCAGTATCCATTGAGGAGATCTGCTGGGCAGCTACCTGGTCCTACATTCATATTTCTGCTGCATATTATTGTCATATTATTGCTGCCCCCATTGTATGCAAATATATCTAATAAACATTCATTAGGGGCATCCTGAAAACCAGACTGGTTTGTGGCCCTCCAGGACTGGAGTTTGACACCCCTGGTCTAGACAGAAACTCCCACTGGGACACTGCCTTTGGCCAAACTGTACTCCAGCACCTCTTTGGGACTTAAACTCAACTCCTACAAGCAGGGCCGGATTTACCTTGAGTGAGGCCCTACGCCAACAAAAATTGTGGGCCCCCAGAAAAAATAAAAACGAGATCAACTTACCAAAACAGAAATGGCAATAGATGTATAGAATTGCCTGACATAAAGAGGCAATAGGGACAAAATCAGCATCGGAATTCAAGAAATACATTAAAAAATGTCTTATCCATCGGGGAAGAGGATCATTGAATGATCCGGCGGCACTACAGCAGCTACAGGAAACGGACCTGGCCGTCGCTGCTCCCCGGTACTCACTATGGCTTTGGTGTAACAGGCCACCACCTCCTGGTACTTGCGGGTGACGAAGAGTCTGTTTCCCTGCTCCTTTAACTCCTGAGCGCTCGTGCTCTTCTCCGGACTCCCGCCTCCCCCACTCTCCTTTTCCTCTTTCCCCTTCATGACAGGGCCTGGAGAAGCTCCCGGACGGCCCCGTTCAGCTAGGCCGCAGCAATTTCAACTCTCTCTAGAGAGGGAGGGATCCAGGCTCGCACAACCCCGCCTCGCACTCTGACTATACCCAACACACCCACAAACACAGTTCCGTCAGCGGAAATTCCGAGCTGTAGAACTGAAGATGAAATGAACGAAAAAATTACCTGGAGATGACGGTAGAACTCAGCCGCGAAGTTTCTCAGTGATGGAAAGAATATGATTGTCCTGGGGACTCTTGTTTGTGGGTAGGGTTACCAACTTTTTCACCGAGAAAAACCCGACACCTGTGACTCGCCATGCTCCACCCATTCTCCGCCCCTAGTCCCACCCCTGCCCCGCCCCAGCCCCACCCACAAAAATTACCGAGGATACGTGTAGGCTAACTTCCTTGGTCAGATAATAATTAAACTGGGAACCCCAAAATCCAAACATGAAATGTACAACACTGGAGAAATAAAACTATAAAGTAATTTCCTCTTGCACTAAACAAAAACGCAAAGATGTTATCAATACACACTTCCCAGACCAGACATATTCCAGCTAATAAATTCAAAATAAAAAGTATTTTTCTACCTTCTGTTTGGGCGTTTTATTTTTCAGTTGCAATTGCTCCAGTCACTTTCTTCTGGTTTCTTCGTGTCTTCTGCGAGCTATCCATTTGTCCTTTCTTCTCTTTTAGATGTTTTCCATTCTCTATTTCTGCTTTAACATACTGATTGTTTCCCTTTTGCTCTTTCCCCCAATTCTTTCCTTATTCCTTTATCATCCATTTAAATTTCACCCTTCCATTCTCAAGCCCCTCTTACTCTCGCAATACCCAGCCCATCATAGACTTTTCTTCCACACAAAATATTCTTTCCCCTCTCCATTCTCATTCATCATCTATTCTAGTCCTCCCCCAAAATCAGTTCCCTTATAGTTCTAGACCCACCCAGCATCCACTCCCTTCTAATCCCATTCTCCCATGCCCCACATCAGCCCATTTCCAGTCCAAGTCCCCCATCACAGCCTATTTCCAGTCCTAGGCCCCCCCCCATCACATCCCATTTGCAGTCCTACCCCCCGCCCCCCTAATCACAACCTATTTCCAGTCCAAGTTCCCCCTCCCTCCACCATAGCCCATTTCCAGTCCAGGTCCCCCTCCCCATCACAACCCATTTCCAGTCCATGTCCCCCCCATAGCCCTTTTCCAGTCCAGGTCCCCCTCCCCAACAAAACCCATTTCCCTTCCATGTCCCCTCACACCCCCCCCCCCATAGCCCTTTTACTGTCCAGGTCCCCCCCCCCCCCCATCACAGCCCATTTCTTTCCAGTCCAAGTCCCCCCCCCCCCGAGCCCTTTTCCTGTCCAGGTCACAAACCCCCCCATCACAACCCATTTCCAGTCCAATTCCCCCCTCCTAGCCCTTTTCCAGTCCAGGTCCCCTCCCCTGATCACAGCCCATGCAGTCCTTGGCCTCCCCCCCAAAACCGCGGCTGTCTGAGGCTTCAGAGGGAGCCGGGGAAGCCCGCGCGAAGAGCCTTTTCCTTCACGCTGGCGGCTGTTCCTGTGAAGCCGCGAATGCTGGGAAAGGTTAAAGGGCATTGCCTTTAACCTTTCCCACCAATTGCGGCTTCACAGGAACAGCCGCCAGCGTGAAGGAAAAGGCTCTTCACGCTGGCGGCTGTACAGAGGGAGCCAGGGTCTCGCGCGGGCTTCCCCGGCTCCCTCTGAAGCCCTCTGGTGTGTGGGCCGCCCCGGGGAAGGGTTTTTTTTTACTGCGGGGTGGGAGAAAAGCCGGTTTTTTGCTCTGGCCGCTCCCGATCTTGCGGCCAGAGCAAAAAAACGGCTTTTCAAGGGCCGGTTTTGCCTCTGCGCCAGGCCGGCTGAAAACCGGCCAGTTGGCAACCCTATTTGTGGGCCCTTGCCAGCTGTGGGCCCTATGCCACGGCGTACCTGGCGTATAGGTAAATCCGGCCCTGCCTACAAGATACTAGAATATCATTGGGGGAATATTGCCTCCTGGAATCGAGTCCAATGGCCCACAACTCTTCCAGACTCTTTAGCTACATGTTTTTTGCCTCAGGGATCACACTTAGTATCTCCTAGACTGGTATGGGGGGGGAAGATGAGTCCCATATGTGAAGACTGCACTCCTGCTTGTTCCTGGAGATAGCGTAATTACTCACCTGTAGCAGGTGATCTCCGGAAACAGCAGGAATCAGTTTTCACAACCTGCCCTCCTCCCCTAGGAGTTGTAGGTTTCTTTTAATTTTCTTCTTCTTCTCAGCTACAAACTGAACTGAGGAGAGAAGTTGGGAAGGCAGGCATGCAGGTGCAGTGCAGTGCTCCCAAAGGCTTTCCTATTGGATGCTGGGGCGTGTTCCTGCGTGGGCTCCATTGGTGATGTTCACCCATATGTGAAAACTGATTCCTGCTGTTCCCAGAGATCACCTGTTACAGGTGAATACGCTTTATTTTTCCTTCCCATGAGCATCAGGCTAGTAATGCATGGCTTGATGCCCCCAGGGAGCAACTTAAATGAGTGGATATTTTAAGAAATTACCCTTTAATGGGCCATGCAGGTCTTTATCAGCCATCATTTATTATGTTACTATGTAAAACATTCTCACCCCATTCCCCTTGGCAAAATTCACCATCCTTTATCCCAGCCATTTCAAAAGCTCCCACCTTCCCTGATCCTTTTTCTAAAGTACCCACTATCTCCAGCACTGACTGGGATTCTCCCTAATGGATAGTGCAAAGGTAGAAGCGATATATGCTCTGGCCCTGGTGGTTCCCAGCCTCAAAATGGTGGCATCAGCTCCCATGTGATTATCTCGCAGTACTACTGCTAAGGGTCAGGTTGCCAAATAAAGGAGCCCAATAACCAGTTGAGAGCTCTGCACTTTCAATACTCACAAACAGTATTATTCTAACAAAGAGAACTTCTCCTTGACACATACCTGCTTCATGGTCCATGAAAATGGCAGTATGCTTCCCTTTCTACAAACTTCCATCATAGTAACATAGTAGATGATGGCAGATAAAGACCAGTATGGTCCATCTAGTCTACCCAGCAAGGCAGCAAGAGTAGGTGCATTTGCCACTCTGTGCAGGTCACCTCTACCCATGCCTTTGTTTAGGGTGTACCCACCGCTCTGTGTAGGTCACCCCTATTTGTTCAGATATAAGAGATAGTTATGCTTATTTTTATTTTATCCTGTTGCTATAAAGGAATCCACTATGTCTGTCCCATGCCATTTTGAAATCTGTCACTATGTTTGCCCCCACCATTTCCTTCGGGAGGGCATTCCAAACATATACCACCCTTTCAGTGAAAAAGTATTTCCTGACATTGCCTTTTGGTTCACCCCCTTGCAGCTTCATGTTATGTACTGTAGTTTTTACAGGTTCCCCGTCTTTGGAAGAGGCTTGTTTGTCCATTAATACCCTTTAAGTATTTAAAGGTCTGAATCATATCTCCCCTGCCCCTCCTCTCCTCCAAAGTGTACATATTTAGGTCTTCAAGTCTCTTCTCATAAGTCTTCTGATGCAGGCTCCAAATCATTTTGTTCGCCTTCCTCTGAACCGCTTCCAGTCTTTTTATATCCTTTGAGAAATACGGTCTCCATAACTGAACACAATATTCCAAGTGAGGCCTCACCAGCGACTTGTACAGTGGCATTAGTACTTCTTCCTTTCTGCTGGTAATTCCTCTCTGTATGCAACCCAACATCCTTCTGGCTTTTGCCACTGCCTTGTCACACTGTTTCACCATCTTGAGATCAACAAACAATCACACCGAGGTCTTTCACCTGGTCCATGCATATCAATCTCTCTCCCCATACGCGTATCGCATACATTTCCCTTAGATTTTTGATTCCTAGTGCATGACACTGCACTTTTTCACATTAAATCTTAACTGCCAAGCATTAGACTATTCTTCCAGCTTTTGTAGATCTTTCCTCATGTTCCCCACTCCCTGAAGGAAGTCCACTTTGTTGCTAATTTTGGACTCATCTGCAAAAAGACAGACTTTTCCATTCAGCCCTTCAGCAATATCACTCATGAATATATTGAAAAGTATTGGTCCCAAGACCAAACCCTGGGGCACATCGCTAATCACCTTCCTTTCATCTAAGTGCGTTCCGTTTACCGTCACCTGCTGTTGTCTGGCAGTCAACCAATTTCTGATCCATTTCACCATCTTGGGACCCATCCCCAAACTGTTCAGTTTATAGATAAGCCTCCTAAGAGGAAGAGTATCAAAGACTTTGCTGAAATCTAGGTAGATCACATCCATTGCATGCCCTTGATCTAGTTCTCTGGTCACCCAGTCAAAGAATTCAATCAGATTTGTTTGGCAAGATCGTCCTTTGATAAAACCATGTTGCCTCAGATCATGCAACCTGTTGGTTTAGAGGAAGTCCACTATTTGCTCTTTCAGAAGCGCCTCCATTACTTTTCCTGCCACCGAGGTAAGGCTTACTGGCCTGTAGTTTGTCACTTCTTCCCTATTACTACTTTTGTGGAGAGGTACCACATCAGCCGTTCTCCAGTCCTGTGGAACCTCTCCTGTCTCCAAGATAAGAACATAAGAACATAAGAGATGCCATACTGGGTCAGACCAAGGTCCATCAAGCCCAGTATTCTGTTTCCAACAGTGGCCAATCTAGGTCATATGTACCTAGCAGTTTCCCCAAGAGACACAAGTTCCACAATGCTTGTACTGGGTCAAGCATTGATATCTTCGGTCACTTCTTAATAATGGTTTATGGACCTTTCCTCCAGGAACTTGTCCAAACCTTTTTTAAACCCAGCTACACTAACAGCCTTTACTACATCCTCCGGTAACAAATTCCAGAGTTTGATTACACGTTGAGTGAAAAAATATTTTCTTTTATTAGTCTTAAATAGTTTACCCTGTGGCTTCATTGCATGTCCCCTAGTCTTTCTATATTCTGATAAGGTAAACAATCGATCTACGTTTACCCGTTCCACTCCGTTCATTAATTTATAGACTTCTATCATATCTCCTCTCAGCCGTCTCTTTTCCAGGTTAAAGAGCCCTAACCTTTTTAGCCTTTCTTCATAGGAGTATCCTTCCATCCCCTTTACCATTTTGGTGGCTCTTCTCTGTACCTTTTCTAAAATCGCTATATCCTTTTTAAGATACGGCGACCAGAACTGCACACAATATTCAAGGTGCGGTCTCACCATGGAACGATATAGAGGCATTATAATATCTTTTGTTTTATTTTCCATTCCTTTCCTTATCATACCTAGCATTCTATTTGCTCTCTTGGCCGCCGCTGCACACTGGGCCGAGGGTTTTAACATGGTATCCACAATGACGCCTAAATCTCTTTCCTGGCTGGTGGTTCCTAATGTGGATCTATTAAGAACATCCTTTAAAGGCCCTGCAAGAACTTCTCTGAGCTCTTTCAGTACCCCGGGGTGTATCCCATCTGGGCCCATAGACTTGTCCACTTTCAGTTTTGCAAGTTGTTCTAACAAATCATCTTCTGTGAATGGTGTAGTATGTACTCCATTCCCATTTGTATATTTGTCAATCACAGGTGGTCCTTCTCCAGGATTTTCTCTAGTGAAAATAGAGCAGAAATATTTATTTAGCATTGTCGCTTTTCCAATGTCACTTTCCACGAATCCGTTCCCTTCACTTCTGAGTCCTGCAATTCCTCCTCTGATTTTCCTCTTCTCCAGAATATACCTGAAAAAAGTCTTGTCGCCACACTTCACATTTTTAGCCATCTTTTCTTCTGCCTTTGATTTTGCTATCCTTATTTCTCTTTTTGTCTCTTTTAGTTTGATCTTATATTCTTTTCTGTGTTCCTCTGTTTGCGAACTTTTGAATTTTGTGAAAGCTATGTTTTTTGCCTTTATTTGTGCAGCCACGTCTTTGGAAAACCAAATAGGTTTCCTTTTCCTCTTGTTTTTATTTACAAAAAGAGCCTTGATTTTTCTTCCTTTCTTTCAGAATTCATGAGACCCTACTGAAGCAGAAGCTAAACACTGGCCAGCATTGGGCTTTTGTGCGATAAACTTACTGAAAAAAAAACAATGTTCTTTTATTACACAAGAGCCCTACTTGTGTTTTCGATTTTGCACAATAAATCATGTTTTTCATCAGTGATTTCCTTACCTGAGCAAAGTGGCTTTTTTGGGAAGGGCTGCTTCATTAATTATTTGTATTTTTGGCAACGTGATTTGAGATAAGTGACCTATTTTTGTGATTCTATATTCTGATAATTTTGGATAACTGACAGGTGAGTACAGAATGCAGCATAAGCGCATATAGAACACTCATAGTTAAAAAAGCCAGGGAACCCAAAAGAACTATTAGACGTTAACACTTCTGCTAACAAGTAAGCCAACCTACAGTACTGTCACCAAGCAGGGGGTCCTTGTGGTCGCCCAGGATGCCTTCCCCCCCCCCCCCACTCCCCATCCCAGAACTATATCAACTCGCACTCAGTATTTAAAGTTATCTCCCCCCTTACACTAAAGATGCCCAACTCAGATTGCCTCACAACACCATACACATCTATATATAACTGCTCAAGTTGTGAAGATTGAGACCTTTCCATTCAATCACATTACATCCACTCATACTGTGTCCCCAGTACATCGCACACTGCCACATAGAATCATCCCTGCCCTAGAAGGGGGGGGGGACCTTTGCCATCAGAAAAAAAACCATTGGGGTCTGACACACTTGCACTATTCCTCTGGCATCTTTCCAAGTACATGTGCATCAGCTCAACTTTGCTAGAATCCACCTTCCCATAAGGCCCATTGTGTCTTCATGAGGTTCCAGTATGCAAAGAATACTTGGCTCGTGATTCCAGATTGTCTGGTCTATACATTTCCATCTCCCAAAATCGTTCAGGAAGGCCCGCAGTTGATCAGGGTCTTGAAAAGGACCTGGTTCAATTGTGCAGCATTTCCCTCAGACATGCCAGAAAGAAGAGGCCATTGCACACCTGTAGCTTTTTGATCTGCGGTCAAAATGCTACAAGCTGCCTATGATGGTTGATGGTAGCCTTGTTGAAGTCTGTGAAGAAGTGTAGCCTGTGATCCTCATGGAGGATCGGTGAATGGAGCCAGGCGACTTGCAGAATTTGGAGCACTTGTGGATACTGAAGGATCTTCAAAACAAAGGGCCTTGGGAGGCGGGGCCAACGGGGAAGCAAGATGGCGGCTTAAGAGCGGAGCTCCGGTACCCCCTGTCTAGAATCCTGACAAATATTGCAGTTTACCCAAGTGTCTCCTAGAGATAGAGCCCGTTACGTGTGCCCGACGGAGAGAGGAGCATGGCGAGCCGTAAACCTGTGAAATTAGACTTTACTGCGGCGCTCAATGCAGGGTCTAAAAGAGCGAAGTCAGACCCGCTCTCGCCACACAAGATGGCCCCTGCCCGAGACTCGGAAGATTCCATGAGTGAGCTATTGGGGGAGATTCTTTCAGTGAAGGACTTGGTGGTTGCGAATGGGGACGTACTAGTGCGGGTGCAGTCCGAATTGTACGAAATGAAGGGACATTTTAAGGATCTCACGGAGCAAATGGATAAGGCAGACGCCAATCTCGCTGTACATTCCGAACAATTAAATCAGCTCCGCAAGGCCTGTAAAAAGGTGGGACGTTTGGAATTACAACTGGAGGACCTTAGTAACAGAGGCAGGAGGAACAACGTGAGGTTAATAGGCCTCCCGGAGGGTGCTGAGGGTGCTGATCTGTTTGCATTTCTGGAGAAAATGATACCAGCAATACTGAAATTAAAATTAGCCGGGCCGCTGGAGTTTAAAAGGGCACATAGAGTTCCCACGCAGAGGAGTTTGCAGGCGAGGGGCCCAAGGCCGGTAATTTTCTGTCTACTTCGGCATCAACAAGCCATTCAGATTTTAACTGCAGCCAAATCCCAGTCAGTACTGACCTATGAAGGTAGTAATATTTTGTTTTTTCCGGATCTGTGCAAGGCAACAGTCAACAAGCGGAAGCAGTATTTGGCAATGCGACAGCGCCTGCGGCACCTCCAGGCCAAGTATGGATCTTTCTACCCAGCTCGTCTAAATGTCACGCTAAACAACTGCACGAAATCCTTCGAGGAGCGTGAGGAAGCATTGAAATTTACAGAGGAGCAGGAGGCCCTCCAGATGCATTGAACTTTGTGTCCCCCAAAGGAACTGACTTCAGCAAATGAGTGTGTGGAGAGTGGGAGCGCTAGTCTTGGATTTCTCTTTTCAGCGGAATATTCTTTGAGAGTATCAGAGCCTGTTCGAGGCTGGCGGACATTATAAAATTAGATGCTACCATGTTAATCGGCTTGTGAGACTTAAGGTTTTTTTCATACGTTTTTGAGACTAATCGCAATGTAATGTTTTACTATAGTTAGAATGTTATTTCTCCATAAAGAGTAACTTGTAGGGTTGGAATTTCAGGGTGTGCTTTTCGGGACTGTGTGGGCTTATCTTTTTGTATTGGGAAGGTTTCCTTCTCAGGGTATTCTGTTTTATCTCATCCAATTACAGTTGTTGTGTAACGGGATACCTAACAGAATAGGGTGGGTGCGCTGCACTTAGTCTCAGAGGGGGCACCTTGCGGTCTTCTTGTGGTATACGCTGGCTCACCCAAGCTGTAGCCTCTGTTATACAGGGGAGTTGTTGACACCTTGCAAACCTCATTTTTTAAGTTACGGGATTCCATTAATGAATGTCAAGTGGATCTTGGGTGTATCTCTGTACAGTGTAAGGATTTCAAAATCTGAACCTCCTTTCATAAATGTACCCACTTAAAATATTGTCCTTGAATGTGAAGGGCGTCAAGCACCCTATAAAGCGAAAAAGGATATTAACGTATTGTCAGAAACAAGGTGCTAATATAGTGATGCTCCAAGAAACACACTTACCTGCTAAAGAGTCTGTGAAATTGGCTGGGGCAAAATATTGTTTAGCATCCCATGTGCCTGCTGTGGGGGAAAAAAATGGGGTGGTTACTCTGGTCAGGCGCGCTTGCAAAGCCCAGGTGTTATCCTCTAGAGCTGATCCTGAGGGGAGGTGGACGATTGTGCAGTTAATGATAGAAAAAAGGCAACTGGTCCTAGTCAATTTATATGTGCCAAATTGTGACAGCCCTAAATTTTTTCAATCCCTGGCGGAGCTGCTTTTGGAGTTCTCCTCCTCTCCTATCGTTTTAGGTGGAGATTTCAATATGATTTTGGACCCATTACTCGATTGCCAGCCCTGCAGGACATCTAGGAGGGGCAGAGCATTAGAGGTACTAGAGTCCATTATGGAGGATATGGGCATGGTGGATATATGGAGAGTACTACATCCCATGGAACGGGACTATACCTCTTTTTCACACCCGCATTGCTCTCACTCAAGGAATGATTTCTTTTTGGTGTCATGTTCCTTCGCTAAAGAAATTGAGCGAACAGAAATCCTAAGCACTCAAATATCGGATCATGCAGCTATAATGCTAGAAGTGGGGCTGCATGCAGAACAAGGCAAAGGCAGTGAATGTTTTTTTCCTAGTGTTTTGCTTGCTGAAGAACCTTTTAAACAGTATGTTCACCAAGCCACTCAAGAGTATTTTGCTGCTAACCTTCTGAAAGACATGTCTATTTGGGCATGGTGGGAAGCGTTTAAGGCTTCAATCAGAGCGAGGATAACAAGTTATAGCATCACTGCTAATAGGACAGCGAGAAGGGAGCTTAAGACACTAGACATCCAGATTAGGGCAGGAGAGAGAATCCTGCAAAGGCAGTTTAGCTCATTGGTGCTTACGCGTCTTCAAAAGTTAAGATATCAATATAATGCAATACTTAGTAGGGAAGTGGAGAATAATGCTTTTGAGCAGAAGGCGCGTTACTACACGGAGATGAACAAGGCTGGTAAACTATTGGCCTCTAGCCTAAATCCGTGTAGGGACAAAACGCACATTGTGTCCATAATGGACGAACATGGGGTCTCCCAGGATAAGAATGCCGAGATAGCGGAGGCCTTCAGAAACTTCTATATACAGCTGTATTCGTCTGAAGGGTTGTGCGATGAATCTGCCGTGAGAAAATTTATTGAGCTGATCGAACATCCGGAGTTGGAAGCAGAACAGGCAGAGATGCTAAAAAAGCGCTGGGGCAGGTAGAGCTTCAGGAGGCACTCTCTGGGATGAAGAGCGGAAAAGCGGCGGGCCCTGATGGCATCCCGATTGAGTTTTACCAGGTCTTCGCAAAAGATATGGCCCCACATCTGATGTATTATCAGCATCTCCAGGAGCAAGCCAGTAACCCAGGGGCCTTCGCAGAGGCCACAACTGTAGTGCAGAAGAGAAACCTGGGAAGGATACGAGGCTGGTGGGAAACTATAGACCCATTTCGCTCTTGAACTCTGACTACAAGCTGTATTCGGCCATCTTGGCTAACCGTCTTAATAAAGTGCTTGCCAGCTTATACATCGAGACCAATGCAGATTTGTGGCTGGTACATCCACAACGGACAATTCGCGACTCTTCTGTAACCTCTTGGAAATCGCAGAGCGAGTAGACTCGCCTCTTATCGGCCTGTCATTGGATGCTGAAAAGGCCTTTGATAGGCTGGAATGGTCATTCTTATTCATGGTCTTGGAATGGTTCGGGCTCCCAAGGGAATTTGTGAGTATGATCCAGGTACTATACTCCTGCCCGACGGCGAGGATTTTAGTTAATCGAGAGCTCTCCAGGCCTTTCCCCTTGCATAGGGGCACCCGGCAAGGATGTCCGATGTCGCCTCTACTATTCAACTTGGCGTTGGAGCCGCTGGCTTTGCTTGTCCATCAATCAAGCGAAATTTGGGGGTCACAGTAGCGGATTTACATATTAAGCTGTCGGCCTATGCAGACGATCTTCTGTTCTTTTTGTGTCCAGAATCCATATCTCCACTGCTGCAGTTGATTGGCAGCTATGCCCGATTTTCGGGATATAAAGTAAACTGGACAAAATCAGTGGCCTTCCCTCTTAACAATCTGGCGAGTAGCAGTATGGTGCAGCAATTCCCTTTCTTATGGGAGTCAAGAGCTATAAAGTATCTGGGAGTTCAGTTTGCTGCTCCGCTGGAAGAAACTCTTTGAGTAAACACAGAGAAGATAAAAGAGATTGCCCGGTCTTTCACACTGAAGTGGTCCCCGCTGCACCTCACGTGGTGGGGCGGATGGAGTCCATTAAGATGGTACTCATGCCCAAGATAAACTATATATTAGGGATGATACCCATTTTGTTTCCTGTATCTGTATATAAAGGTATTGAGCGAATATTGAGCACTTTTCTCTGTGACGGGAAAACGCCTAGGATTGCCCTGAGGAAATTGAAGGCATGTAAAAGCGAGAGGAGTTCACTTTCCTGACTTCCAGTGGTATCATCTTGCGGCGGTGCTCAGGCAAGGAGGACTTTGGGTTTCCGAAGCAACTAGTCTGCAGAAACCGACTTGGGTTGAACTGGAAGAACGCTTGTGCTACCCTTGTCCAGTTAGCCTTGCGATGGGAATGAGGTTCCCGGAGTCTTCCAAAGTGGGACGAATAATCATATCTACGCAAGGTGCATTTCAGAGCCTGCTACCCATTATAGAAAAGGAGAAACCCCCCCCCCCCTCCCGTCAAATGCCTCTATGGCACAATCCAGCTTTCAAGATTAATAACCATCCAATCTTAAGTCATTGAAAAAGCAACTACCAGTAGCTATCACTGGCACTGAATTCAAAATGCAAAAACACAAACTTTTTGTCGGGAACAATCAGCTGGAGAGGGAGGAATGATACCTTCCCCTCATTACCGAAAGTACCCTTTTTACTCAAACGGGCCACAGCATGCCCATTTCCTCTTTGTTATATATTTTTCATGGGTTTGAACATGGAACAGGATTGGTGGAGCCTCTTATGAAGGGCAAGGTTGGTTGGAGTTACTGGCAGTAGTTTCCTGATCAGTATCAGTAGGGAGAGTGACGTAGGGAGTGGATTTCCCCATAGGCCGCGCCTCTGGTGATGACATCTGGCGTATAGCCAATCAGCAATCATCTTAGCTACAAAAGGAACGGTTGGCCCATGGCGTTTTTTAGGTAAAAGAGTCGGGCGAAATACCACTTGATACAGGACCCGGAGGAGCCCAAAACATGCATGTCATGTCGTGGCAGTGGCTAATTGTGGAAGACAACCTTCGCCTGCGATAGACCGGTTTGGTCTTTTTTAAGATAAGTGTTTGATAAACGTAAGAATACGTTGAAAAATATATAACAAAGAGGAAATGGGCATGCTGTGGCCCGTTTGAGTAAAAGGGTACTTTCGGTAATGAGGGGAAGGTATCATTCCTCCTTCTCCAGCTGACTGTTCCCGACAAAAAGTTTGTGTTTTTGCATTTTGAATTCAGTGCCAGTGATAGCTACTGGTAGTTGCTTTCTCAATGACTTAAGATTGGATGGTGTATAATTTTGTCATTGAAATTTAGAGGGGTTTCTTTGTGGATATTCAAGATTAATAAAGCTTCTTTTGCGTGGGCGACATGGCAGAGATGTGGCATTTGGGTTGTGGGACAATTGTTAGATGGTATGGATTGGAAAAATTTTAAGGCTCTTCAGTCTGAGTTTGGCTTACCATCTAACTGTTTTTTTTCAGTGGCTTCAAATCAGGCACTGTATATCCCAGCTACAGAAAAAGCCTAGTGAGTTTGCGACCTCTTGGGGCTTGGAGAGAGTCATGGCAGGAGTTAGCGAAAAGAAAAGGTGGCATCTCAAGCTTGTACACATATTTTAGGTCCAACAGTCCCAGACAAGTGTTAGGCCTATGCAAGATCTGGGAAGAGGAAACTGAATCCATTTTGTCACCTAAACTGTGGAACCTTTTATGGGGGCCTATAGTTCGCACCTCGAGATCGGCAGCGCTTACGCAGTCTATGTTTTTTCTCGCGCATAGGGCATTTATTACCCCAATTAAGTTGGCCAAGTGGAGCACGGATAGATCCTCTCGATGTTGGTCATGCCATGCTGCTCCGGGTTCCCTGAGGCATATGCTCTTGGACTGCCCTCTCATTCAAGGGTTTTGGTCTTCAGTCTGGGTGCAGATACAGCGAGTGTTGGGCCTCTCTATCCCTCTGTCATGGAGAATAGTAGCATTAAGATCGCTAGCAGAGATTCCGCTGCTGGAAAAAGAGTATTTTTTCGTGCTTAACTTTATGATTTCTATTGCATAAAACCAGGTACTGTGGCGGCGCTGCGAGATGATCAGGGCCAACTGCATAAAGAAAGGCGAGCAATTGCTCAAGTATATCGGACATTTTACCAGAAGCTCTATGCAAGGAGAGTAGGATCTCAGACCGACATGGTAGAGTATTTGAAACAAGTGAGATTGCCAAGATTAACGAGAGCGCAACAAACACAGTTGGATAACCCAGTGACTGAGGAGGAGGTTCAAAAGGTCATTCTAAGAGCGGGCTGTCACAAAGCGCCTGGCCCGGATGGGTTTGGGGCGGAACTTTATAAGTTATTGAGGGATGAGTTGGCCCCTTCCCTGGTGGCGATATATCATAGAAGGGTGGATCAGGGGAGATTCACGTGGGGGGGAGAATCGGGCGCACATTATACTTATACATTAAACCAGGGAAAGATCCTTTACAAGCTGCCTCTTATCAGCCTATCTCCTTGCTGAATTTTGACATGAAAATACTGGCTAAGGTGCTGGCGGACCGTTTGGCCCAGGTATTAGGGGAGCTGGTGCATGACTCTCAAGTAGGCTTTGTAAAAGGGCGATATGCAGTGTGGAATTTACGTAAAATTGTGGCATCACTGGAGTGGGTAAGAGATAGGAAGCAACAGTCACTTTTGATTAGCTTTGATGCGGAAAAGGCGTTTGATCAAATGAGTTGGGATTACCTCAGATTTCTCTTGCCACAGTATGGGCTTGGGGCCTCTTTTTTCAATATGGTAGAGCTTCTATATACGAAGCCCACAGCAAGAGTGTTATGTAACAGAGTGCTGTCAGATGAATTTGCACTGGAGAGGGGTACGAGACAGGGTTGCCCACTCTCACCGTTGCTTTTTGTGCTGTCTCTTGACCCCCTGGTAAGATGAATAGAGAGATCTAATGAAATACAAGGTATAGGCATAGGGAGTCATATGTTTAAGCATTTGCAGATGATATACTGGTTCATTTGCTATCTCCTCGGACGTCGTTGCCCAACTTATTGAAGGAATTCTCTTGTTCTGGGGGTTTTGCTGGGCTTTGTATTAATATGGATAAGTCGGAAGCTATGGATGTGGCAGGGACAATAAGGGGACATTGGAGAGGAAGCTTTCCGCTTAAGTGGGCTAGCGATTCATTTGTGTACTTGGGGATACTCTTGACAAGAGAGCCGCAGGAGTTGTATAGGAAAAACATGGAACGAATCCTTGTAAGAGTTCGATCACAGCTTCAGGTGTGGTCTCCACTGCCCCTGTCCCTATTGGGCAGGGCGGCGGCTTTGGGGATGGTGATTCTGCCTCGGGTGCTTTACTGGCTGCAAACTCTCCCAGTGTGGTTACTGAAGCGAGATTTAAATGCTATGGACCGTGAGATTGGGAATTTCCTTTGGAAAGGGGCTCGAGCTCGCATCCTGCTGCATAGATTGAGGAGGAGATGGAAGTCTGGAGGGATAGGAATACCAGACTTACGAACTTATGCCCTGGCATGCCAGGCGTGACATATTGGAGACTGGCTAGGGAATACAGAGGTGTATACGCCAAGAGCGTTGGAAGAAGCCCTTGTGGCTCCGCAGACCTTGTTGGCAGTGTTACACCAGGAAAGCAGGTTCCTGCCTGGCAGAGTGATTAGTAGTGGGCTGGTTTGCCCGGCACGGAGGGTGTGGCAACATTTGAATAGACTCTGGGGTGAACCATCAGAGGTTTCAAGCTGGTTACCCATACAAGGGAATAATCGGTTTACACCAGGATCAGAAACGCCGGCGTTTGCATATTGGAGGAGACAGGGCATATGTAACATTGGAAATGTGGTGGATCAAATGGGGCAGTGTAAATCTTGGGAGGCTTTGCGCATAGAGTATGGACTAAGTAGTCGTCATTATTTTGCTTACGTGCAGCTCTCTATGTGGCTTCCCTCCCACAGGATGCGCTGCGGGTGGAAAGATCGGCACAGATATTAGAGTTCTTTGCACTAGGAGAGGAGTCACTGCCCACAATTGCACAGCTGAAAAGACGATTAGATGGCTATAGTAGCTTGCCTGACTATAAGGCGGAGGAAGCTTTGTGGGCCCAAGAGTTGAATGTGTTGGTAACTCCTGGTTCAATACTTCAGGCCTTGAGTGGGATTGCGGGACTGGTGGGGGGAGCTCGATGGCGGGAGATACAGTTTAAATGCATTCTATGGGCACACTTCTCTCCAAGATGGGCGTTATGTTCCCATCTTACTGAGTTGGGCAGATGCCTGAAATGTCCCTGCCCCTTGGCGGACTTAGGGCATATGTGGTGGGGGTGTCCGATCACTTATACTGGAAGAGGATAGCTGATTTTATGAGTAGGATTGTATTACAGCGAATCCGTTGGACAGCAGCGCTTGTGGTGTTAGATCAGCTTGGACCACTCCACCCGAAAGGGAAATGGGAACGCCTCTTGGTCAGGAAGGCATGTCTGGTGGGTAAAGGCCCAATACTTCATAAGTGGAGGGAAGCGACGGGTCCCACTTATTGGGAATGGCGTAACAACTTTCACCAGCTGATGCTTATGGAGAGGAGAGAGGCTAGGGGAAATGCTCGACGTTGGGCCTTATTCCTGCTAATTTGGGAGTCATATATTCAGATATTGAGTCCTCGTGTCCGGAATGAAGTGCTTCAATTGAGTTGAGAAGGCCTAGAGGATGGATGTGGGAAGAGATAGGAGAAATGGGATACTAATGGTATATTTACTGTGCATGTTTACTGTGGGGGTTGGTTGCTGAAGGGAGAGGCTGCGGGGTGGGAGGGAGGTTGGGGGGAATGGTGGGGGAGGAGAGGGGAATATTGTGAATTCTTTTTTGTTGTATTTGTAGGACTGATTTGCTGAAGAATCCTGGATTGAGAGATCACCAGGAATGCCATTTTTGTATATTGTTATGCATGATATGTACTATTTGGTTTTCAATAAACAGAGTTTTAAAAAAAAAATTGATTCTATCACATTGGAAAGACCCTTCAAAGTTAAACGGGCTTTTGTGGTGGAATCAAGTGTGCCTTTATAGCAAGTACGAAAAAGCTCAAGATAAGCTTGCTGTATTAAGAAGGAATGAGGCCAATTGATGCAAATGGTACGCCTTAGATCGTTATACAAGCTCGGTGTTAAGTTAAATTGATGTTCCGCAGAGGTTTGCAAGGTGCGGGGTGGGAGGTGGGGTTGTAGTGTTGTATAGCTTATGTTCTGGTGGAGGGGTATAGTGTACTCTGGAAACTGTTATAAATGTTGTTGTGTACTGTTGTAATTGATTAAAAAGATTTAATTAAAAAAAAAAAACAACCAAAGGGCCTTGGAAATTTCATGTGTTATGGCCAATGGGTGCGTTTGATTTCCAGAAGCCTCTGAAAGTCTATCTGCAGATGTTTCAGAAGCAACGCTTCAAACAACAGGATCAGATCGACCTGGCCCCTTTCATTCCCTCAGATATACCCTCATAACCTACTTCTTTCAACTAGCCTATGACCTGTCCCCCTCTTCTCCTTATTTATTTTTATTTATTTATTTAAAAGCTTTTCTATATCGCGCTCTTTAAAATCAGTGCGGTTTACAATTAACATTTCCTTGTACAGAGCAGGGAGGACCTGCCTTGTGCTTACATTGAACAGGCACAGTAACTTGGAATTATAACTGGGGTAACTGGGTAATTATAATGGTAATTATAACTGGGGTAACCCTAGCCCTTTCTGTCTCTCTTTCCCTATGTCACTACCCTCTGTGTTCTTCCTTACCTGGTATGCTCCCCTATCTTCAGCCTTCCACTGCCTACTCATCTTTCCTGTCAACTGAATGGCATTCCTTTCCTTTACTCACTATGCTGTATTTTATTGTAATTGTGCACCGCTCTGATGCCTTGCTGCCAGAAATAATAAAGATAAAGATCAGTATTCTGATATTATTGCACCTGGTTCAATTGTTTAAATCCTTGAGTTGCCATTCCATTTGGGTCAGCCGCTTCACATTCTTTTGCATTTCCTGCAAGCGTTCTTCATGATTTAGTATCGCAATGATACTAAAGAGCTGCAGAGTCAGAGAGCTTAGCCGAGTTTTAGTATCTGTGAGCTGTAATCGCATTGATTTGAGAGATTCCCC
Organism: Ichthyophis bannanicus; assembly: GCA_033557465.1. NCBI lineage: Eukaryota > Metazoa > Chordata > Amphibia > Gymnophiona > Ichthyophiidae > Ichthyophis > Ichthyophis bannanicus. The sequence continues at coordinate 343,617,872 of CM066032.1, forward strand.
ATTAGTGGTGACCAGTTCTTTTACCAACCAAATTTGAGGATTTCTTTTAGACTGTCTTTGGAGTCTCGTGCAGCCGCCATTTTGTTTGGAGGTGGGGGGGGGGGTGGTGTGTGAGTGTTTTAACCCCTGGTTTGGGGTCAGTGGATAGTCCAGATGCACTGATTTAATGGTGAATATGTTTAGGGTATCCTCGGTGAGAAGTGGGGCATGGGGGGCAGAAAAAAGGATTCTATCAAAGGACCTTGGGAGCTGATTCCTTAGGCTGCCATCTTGGTCTATGGCTGGCTCCACCTCCCCCCATGTAATCTCTATGGGGGGGGGGGGGGGTTGTTGTTGAGTGCTGTTTCAGCTGCCTCTGGGTTTTCTTGGTAATATATAACCGGATGTAGTTTGCCAGACCTTTTCTTCCAAGGCAATGGAGGGTAAAGTGACTTGCCCAAGGTCATAAGGAGTAGCCAGTGGGAATCAACACCTTGATTATCTGGGTACTAGGCAGTTGCTCTAATCACTAGGCTACTCCTCCACTCCATGTCTATGTATCCAACACTAGTTTAATATGTGTACTGAAATGGAAAAGATGAAGTTAGGAGAGTGCACCACCAAAAACATTTAGCTCTTTTCAGGCATTTTTTCATGTTCGTTTAATCTGTTTTTCATGGGTGCACATTGTAGAGGTAATTTTAAAAGAGCTGCATAAAGTTATATGCAGGGCCAGCCCAAGAGTTTCTGACTCCCCTCATGCCTGAGGTGCTACCATGCAGCTGCTGCCGCCTCTGGCATTTATCTACCCATTGGGGGGAGCAGCAGCAGCAGCAGCAGCAGCAGCAGCAGCATGATGTGGATCCTTCCTTTGAAACAGTGGCAGTTCAGCCACAGCAGGCTTTAAAGCACCTGCGTGCGCTCACGGTCTGCTGCTCCTGCTCACACCAACTTCCTGTTGGAGGGGGCAGGAGTGGCAGGCCATGACTGCGTGCATGTGTTTTAATAACTGCCACTTCTTCAAAGTATGCTGCCCACTAGGGTCTTGTGCTATAGGTGACTGCCTCGTTCACATAGTAAATGAGTCAGCTCTGGTTATATGCCATCCATGCACTTTAATCATGTGGTTTCCATGACTTACATGCATACTTTAGGTGGCTGCTATTCTATAAGTATGCATGTCAGGCTGATGGTGCCTACTTTTAGAGTGGGCAAGCACAGTGGCAGAGTGGAGCCTGGGCAGAGCTTAAATTTACACGTACATTCTAAAATGCTATAATTTACATACAATGCAATGCAATGTGTGCCTTTCAGTCAGTCCTGACTCCTGGTGACCCAGAAGCTCCTGGGTTTTCTTGGCAGTGTCACTGGAGCTAGATTACCAGTACTTTCTTTGGAGGCAATGGAGAGTTAAGTGGCTTGCCCAAGGCCACAAGGAGTGCTAGTAGGAATCGAACCCTTGTCACTTGGTTACTAAGCCAGTGCTCTAACCACTAGGCTACTCCTCCACTCCAAAAAAAATTACATGCATTCTTTGTAAATCTAGGAGTGTGTGCATTTGCACCAAGTCTAGGGCTGGCATGCATGTCTTATGTCTTGTGCCCCCATTTTAAAAACAATAGTAGGCACCCACTTTTCTTTATAAACTAGGCGTGATCTGCACAAAATTATCCTCTGTGTTTGCGCATGAACTTAAAAATGCATTTTACACCCATTGATTTATGGGTAATTGGTTAAAGTGAAAAAAAATGTAATAACAATAAAATAAAACTTCAGGGAATTCAGCTCAGCGTCGCAGCCTTAGCGGAGACTTCGCAGAATCCAGTTTAAGCCTTCTCCAAAAAAGCCTTTAAAGCCTAAAATAACTCAACCATGCAGAACAAAGCAGGAGTTCGTCGTCGCAGCCGACTTGCCATGCCGCTTCTCTACGGAAAAATCCGGGGAGCAGTCGCCCCAGAAGGCGAGCGAAAAGGGAGCTTCCTCCCTGCCCTGGAGGGCTGGCCCCACCTTTTTTCCGTCGCGTCATCAGTCACCACGAGGTCCTCTCCCTGTCCGGAAAGTCACAGAGTTGCAGATAGGATAGCCCGAGGCCCCGAATCCCTTCGGCACAGAGAGAGAGAGAGAGAGAGGGAGGGGCGGGGCGGGGCTAGGCGAAGGAGGGGCGGGGCGGGGCGGGGCTAGGCGAGGCGCTCTGGCGGCGGCGGCCGTCGCTGTCGCTGTCAGTGAGTGCCAGTCTCCCGGTGGCCGCAGACACCTCCTTCTGCTCACAGTGTACGCGCTTTCGTAAGTAACTCTTCTCTCGCGCTTGTGCTTGCTGCCCGATTGCTCCAAAGCATCGCCGAGCGATAGCGATAACTTTTCAACATGTGCGTTCGCAACTTTTCGGGTCCGCGGTGCTGCATCGCTAGAGCTCCTGCTTCTAGAAGGGACGGGGAAGCACCGAGTTTTGCTCCTCCGAACAGCCTCCGAAGTTGCACTGTAAACACTTTAAAAAAACAACAACGGGTTTTTAGATTGAAGTAGGAAATAGGGCATTTCGGCATGAATGCATTAAAGTTAAGTGGAGGAAATGATGCGATTTGATGAGTCTATACTGTACCGGACTTCTTGCAGATTTCCTAGAGGGAAGAGCTGTTGCCTTTATAATGGTAACATGGATGGATGACCCTTGCTGGTTCCCTGGCCCAAGGGAGCACGCTGCCAGGATAAATGCTGAACCTGAACTTTATACGGAGCTTTTGTAACTGCTGTCTGGCTCACACGAGCCACAGCAAATAGAAATTAATAGTTTAATGCAAATGCGGTAAATGCTTGAGCTTAATTCACAGTCGGATCCTCTTTTGCTGGGTGGCACTATTCCTTCAGTTGCCTATGTGCAGTTGCGTCCTGAAGCTGTAAGCTGTATGTATCTCGACAAACTGGATGAAGGTCTGGACTTAGATATAGGCAACTGCCTAGGGTGCCATGTTGAAACGCCGAGCAGGGCTGGTGTTAAAAGTGTTGAGGACTAGGGCAGAAATTAAGAAGGGGACCCCCACCATGCTAATACTGGTTTATAGAATTTTGCTAGAGAAACCTGTCCAGTTTTAAGAGCAGCTACGGAAGAAGTTAGATTTGTTGCCTGTCAAGACAACTTGATTGTGAATTGAGTGAAAGAAATCTCTCCATTGGGAAGTGGTGTACATTGATTCAATTTGCTTTAAATCAAGTACCTGTTATCATCATGATGTCTCCTCTACTCTTGTGCTGACCCAGCAAGTTGCTCTTTCCCTCTCTCTCCCCAACTTGTCCTAACCACTCACTCTTTCCCTCTCCTTCCTTTTCTCCTGGTCCCAATTCGACCCAGCCACTTGCTCCATTTCTCTTTCTTTCCCTTCCCAACCACAGTCCTGTTCTGTACTTTTTGTAAAAACGAAATATACTGAAATATAACTTTTTATTTATCTTTAAAAGAGGTGCACTTGGACTCGGCATCCTTATTTGATGATTAGTGGAATGTGGTAATATTGAGTGTTGCTGTCAACCCTGTGAATAGTTGGCCATGCTGGGACAATACTCTGGGTTTTCTTGGTAAGTTGTGCCCAAAGTAGATTCCCAGGCCTTTTTTCCACGCAGTAAGCCTACAGCACTCAGTATGCCAAGGTTGTCTTCTATCCAAGTACTAGCCAACTAACCAAGCTTGACCCTGCTTAGCTTCTGAGATCTCATGAGATCAGGCACACTCTGGGTAGCATGACTGTAGAGTACTAGATTGACCAAATCAGAGCCTATGCATGTCTCCCCACCCCTTCAGTGACAGTGCCAGTGCTATTGCGTTGCACCTATCACTTTGGTAATATTGCTGTCTTGAGGTCAGGGTGATGGCATAGCCTTTATGATCGTTGAGGGCCCCTTGTGGCCTTGTTTGTCCTCCCCTGAGGCTAGCTCTGTCTCCAAGTACCCAGGCCAAAAAGGAGCTTTCTTCCACTTACTTTAGGGTCATCCATTGGTGTCACTTCAAAAAGGCATCACCATGACGTTCTAGCACAACACCACCACCCCTTTTTTCAGTCTCCAGGGGCCCCCTTTGGCTCTCTGCACGTCAGTGGAGGATCCCTGTCCTCATCTTTCGTTCTGCCTTTGGGTACCAAAATTTTAAATCTGGCTCTGACTGGACCATTATTTCCTTTAGCATAAGTTGGTGAAAACTGGATAGCTCAGGGGGAATAATCAGAGCCTTTCAGGCTATCAGTTTTGTATGGCTTGTGTGAAATTAGATTGGACTGTAGATTTTAATTATTCATCTTTCCAAATCTAAGCTCCAGGCAAGTTATAGTAGGTATTTATTGCCCAAGAGGGTTTATATTATCTAGTACTAGATTTATGAATGTATTTTATTGCTATTTAACACAGGTCCCAATATTATCAAGGGCAGGCTTATTTGCTAATAATGCACATTTAAATCACAATAGCATGCATTAATGCAGGTTAGTAAATCTAGTCCTTAGTTTGTACCTGATGCAATGGAGGATTAAGTTTCCCAAAATCATTAAGAGCGTAAGTGGAAGGAGCAGGGCCAGTGCAGGGGTACTGGATGCCCTAGGCGAACTTTTGGCCTTAGTGCTTCCCCCCTCCCCCTCCCCCCCCCCCAAATCTCTTTTACAGTTATATACAAGGGTTTGCAAGGGTTTGTATATAATGGTAAAAAGCACATGTTGTAAATAGATCACGCTAATCAACACACTTGCACCCATGCACCCTCACTGTACATAAACTAACTCACACACACTCCATTACCACTGATTGTTTGATGTGCACACCGCCTTGATTGAAGGATAAGGCGGGATAGAAATACCCTTTAAATAAATAAATCTCTTAGGTACTTTGGTTTACAAACAAGTACAGTTGGTTTGACAGCTATGGCCATTTTTTGGCTAAAGGGATCATGTAGACTGTTAGTGCAAAACTGATTAACTAAGCAGTTGCCTATTATGACCTGTATGTGTGAGAGTGCACAAATATTTGTTGTGGCGGTAAGAAGTGGTCTAAAACACAGCTACATGGGTGCAGTCGGGGCACGAACAGAGGGATTCTGTTGTGCTATATCAGCGTCATTGGCTCCCAGTTTGTGAAAGGAGTGTGTTTAAAATGTTGTCTCTGTCTTTTAAAATTTTGAGGAAGGTGGGGCCAGAGTTATTTACCTGGACTATTACAGTGATATCAGCCAGGCAGAATGTTGAGATTAAGTCAAGACATTTATTGACAATTCCTGATCATTGTGAGGTGTGATGACAAAAACGGAGGAGGAGAGTTGTGGAACAAACTTCCTTGTGTGTTAAGCTAAAGCATAGATTGGGGCAGCTTTCTGAGAAAGCTAAAACCATTTTTATTTCCAGCTTAGTTTGATGGAGTTCTTTAGGCAAAGTAAAGGGTTGCTTGAGGATAATGCAGAAGAGATAGGTGGATGGCATTAAGTTTTGTGTCTATTGTCATTTTTTTTGATTTTCAGATTATTTTTTTCATATTAACAGTATAAAAATGCTTTAAAATAAATAAATGATTATCTCAACTTCACGCCTCCCACCGCAATCTGTAAAAATGCATAAGTGGGCATCATATATACATACCAAAGCTTGATATTTAAAAGTATGTGTATGCTCTTCCTGCAGGTAAAATAATTTGCTGATGGCTCTTTTGAGTTTGTGTGGCTGTGTGCTACTCGCTCTCCCTAGGCGATGCCTAGTAATGCCTAATGGCTGACAAGGCCTGAAAAGAAGTAGTATTAGAAACCTGGCATCTTTAATTCATAGTTCTAACCTTTAGGCCAATCTTTCACCAACAATAGGCTCAATCCACCTCCAGGGTCCATTGCAGGAGTGCTTACATTGCAGCACCTGTCGGATTCCTATAAGTCTGTAAATTCTGGTGCACTAATTTTGTCTCGAGGATATGAGAGAGAGAGCGAGCATAGGCTAAATCTTTTTCAGTTCCTCAGGCATTCTGGTGGTCAGAGTTTTTACTTGTCACATGGTTTGGCCTCTGTGCACTGCCTGCTTTGATGCAAAACCTGTACCTTTTGTGCTGATGTAGTTGAATTCCTCTATGGCTCATCACCTTCCATAGAGGAATTCAACTGCCCTTTAGTTCTCCTACTCAGTTTTCAGCCTTCTCCATAGACATTCTGTGGGACCAGTAATACAACTTCTAGGGGTATCTCTACTAAACCCTACAATAAGCAGCAAATCTCCATGGTATCTGCAGGGGGCATTCCCAGGAGAGGTTCTGCAGATACCATAGAGGTATGGATTCCCGAGGAGACCCCACGTTTCTCCCTTGGCAGATACTGCAGGAAAAGTCCCACAGTGCCTGCCGAAACAGGTACCGTGGGTCCTCGCAGTAAATCCATGGGGAGGGATAGTAGTGATCGAGTGCACAGACCTGTCAGCAGCTCTGTGCCCTGATCGCTAGCAGGCCTTCCCAGCTGCCACGATCAGGCCTCCCTCCTCCACAATATTGTCAGCGCTGCAATCTGCAACACCAACAATAATAAAAAAACAAGAGTGAGCTCCTGCAGCAGCAATCCTGTCCCCCCACCCAGACAGGTCCCATTCCCCATTGAGAGCTGCTGAGGGGGAACCAGAGCACATACCCCCTCCCCACAGTTAAGTGTCCCAGCTACAGTTAGGCTATGCCCTCTCCCTCCCTAATGCACAATTGCAAGGGCAGAGGGCCCTGCGGCCCCCTTCCCTCCCCCTCCCACTTCTTTATTCCTGCCCTTCTCATAGGCCCTACCAAAGATGGCTGCTGCCCCCTAGCAAGAGCCTAGAGGGCAGCACGTCATGATGGCAGCTAGTTTGTTTTGGCCACAAAATGGGGCAGGAGTAAATAGGATCGCTCCTGCCATGTTCTTCTACCTGACCACCATGGATCTAAAAGAAAGTGCTGGGGGGCTGCGGGGCCCCCCTTTGCCAGCTGGCTTGCCGGGATATTTTTTGTACTAGGAGGTAGGAGGGTGCTGCAGGGCCCACACCCTTGCAATTGTGTATCAGGGGGAAGAGAGGGAGCCTAGCTCAACTGGCTAGCCAAGACACATTTATTTATTTAACCAGATTTGTATATCACTTTATCCTTCAATCAAAGTGGTCAACAGTACAACTAAAGGTTACAATACAATTGAAGGTTTACATGGAACATAAGGAAGGGGAGACAAGACTTAACTGTGGGGGGTGCACTGATTTCCCGCCACCCCCCCCCAGGCAGCTCCTGATGGGGATCGAGAGCTGTCCAGGAAGGATTGCTGCTGTGGGAGGCCCACACTTTTATTTTGTTGGTGCCACAGGTTGTAGCACCACGACACCAACAATATAGTGGAGGGGGAGAGAGGCCCAATTGCAGCATAGAAACATAGAAATATGATGACAGAAAAAGACGACATGGCCTATCTAGTCTGTCCTTCCATATCAACAACTAGAGATCCTCTGTGTTTGTCCCATGCTTTTTTGAATTCAGTTACTGTCGTCATCTCTACCACCTCCACTGGGAGACTATTCCACGGATCCACTACTCTTTCCGAAAAGAAATATTGCCGCATATCACTCTTGAATCTATCCCCCTTCACCCTCATCCCATGTCCCCTAGTAGCAGAACTTGCTTTCAAGTGAAAGAGGCTCTCCCCCTGAACATTTATGCCACGGAGGTATTTAAATATCTCAATCATATCACCTCTATCCCGCCTTTCCTCTAAGGTGTACATATTAAGATCCCTAAGTCTGTCCTCATATGCTTTATAATGAAGACCACTAACCATTTTAGTAGCCACCCTCTGTACTGACTCCATCCTGTTTATATCCTTTTGAAGGTGCGGTCTCCAGAATTGCACACTATACTCCAAATGAGGTCGCACCAAGGACTTATACAGAGGCACTATCACCTCCTTTTTTTCTGCTAGCCATTCCTCTCCGTATGCACCCAAGCATTCTAGCTTTTGCCGTCGCCTTTTCTACCTGTTTAGCTACTTTAAGATCATCAGACACAACCACGCCTAGGTCCCGCTCTTCTTTAGTGGACAAAAGTACTTCACCCCCTATACTATATTGCTCCCTTGGATTGCTGCAACCCAAATGCATGACCTTACATTTTTTAACATTAAATCCCAGCTGCCAAATTCTAGACCATTCTTCAAGCTTAGCTAGAACCATCCTCATGTTATCTACACCTTCCTGGGTATCATCCGCACAGAGGCAAACCTTTCCCGACAGCCCTTCCACTATATCACTAAAAAAGAATCGGACCAAGGACAGATCCCTGGGGCACACCACTGGTAACATCCTTCTCCTCAGAGTGAGCTCCATTTACCTGTACGCTTTGTCGCCTTCCACCCAACCAATTTCTAACCCAAGCAGTAACTTTAGGGTCCATCCCTAGGGTGCTTAGTTTGTTTATGTCACCTTTGAGAAACAGTGTCAAAGGCTTTACTGAAATCTAAATACACCACATCTAGGGCTCTCCCTCGGTCCAACTCCCTGGTCACCCAGTCAAAGAAATCAATCAGATTTGTCTGACAAGACCTGCCTCTGGTGAATCCATGCTGCCTCGGATCCTGTAATCAGCTGGATTCCAGAAACCTCACTATTTTCTCATTCAGCAGCGTTTCCAATAATTTACTCACCACCGAAGTCAAACTAACCGGCCTGTAGTTTTCAACCACATCTTTACTTCCGCTTTTGTGTAAAGGCACCACATGAGCCTCTCTCCAGTCCTTTGGCACTACTCCCGACTCCAACGAGGCATTGAAAAGGTCAGTCAATGGAACTGCTAGAACGTCCCCAAGTTCCGTCAGTATTCTAGGGTGTATCCCATCCGGTCCCATCGCTTTGTCTACTTTAAGTTGAGCTAGTTTCTCACGAACACAGTCTTCTGAAAATTGTTCAAGATGTCCCTCGCTTCAGTTCCTGTTTGTGGGTATTTTCTGAGGTCCTGCTCCTGGTTCTTCATCTTTGAACACAGAACAGAAATATTTGTTAAGCAATTCTGCTTTATCCTCATCAGCTTTTACATATTCCTCCCCTTCACCCTTGAGTCTGACAATACCACTTTTGCCCTTCCTCTTCTCATTAACATACTGTATCTGAAAAATTTTTTTTCCCCGCCCCCCCCCCCCCCCCCCATGCTATTGCATTGGCTATTTCCTCCTCTTTTTGAAGCTTCACTTTCCTGACTTCTTTGCTAGCTTCTCTAAGTTTTTTCCAAATATAGATGCCTGTCTTCCTCTCTCTGTGATATCTTGTATTTCATGAAGGCCTCCCCCTTTTCTTCACTTTTTCAGCTACTTCTTTCGAAAGCCATAGCGTTCTCCTTTTCCTTTTACCTTTTATTTACCATTTTAACAAAAAGATTGGTTGCCCTTAAAATATCCCTTTTCAGTTTTGCCCACTGTTTTTCTACATCCCCCAGCTGTTCCCATCCCACTAACGACTCCCTGAGGTATTGGCCCATCTTGGCAAAGTTAGTTTTCCTAAAGTCTAAGACCCTCACTTTTGAATAGATTCTAACAGCCCTAGTCCTAATACTGAACCACACCATCCGGTAATCACTGGATTCACAATGATCTCCCACTATAACATCAGAAACACTTTCACCATTGGTAGGCACCAAGTCCAGTATGGCCCCTTTATGGGTAGGGTCTGTTACCAATTGCTTGAATAGTTCTCTCTGTAGAGAATCCAGAATCTCTTTACTTCTAGATGATACTGCAGCAGGAATGTGCCAATCAACCTCTGGCATATTGAAATCCCCTATCAGTAGCACGTCCCCTTTCCTAGCAATGCTGCGTATCTCTTCAATTAACTCTCTGTCCACCTCTTCCTATTGTGAGGGAGGTCTTTATATCATGCCAATGCAGATAGATTTCTCTTTCCCTCTTTCTAGTTTAACCCACAATGCCTCCTCTCTCTCTTTTAAGCTCTGTAATTCCAAAGCTTTAATAGTATTTTTTACATATAGTGCCACTCCTCTTCCCCTTCTTCCTACCGTCCTTTCTGAATAAAGTATAGCCAGGTATAGTTGCAGCCCAGTCATGGTTTTCTGTGAATCATGTTTCTGTAACTGCCACTAAATGCAAGTCGGCCACTCCCACCAAAGCTTCAACATCAGGGATCTTATTTCCCATGCCATGGGCATTTATACACACTGCTTTCCATATGTTACATTAAATACCTTTATGGAAATGGGTATCACTTACCTGGGGGCTTTCTTCACCCATCCCCAACAAGTCTAGTTTAAAGCCCTCATCAATAGATTAGCCAGTCTACTACTGAAGACGCATTGACCTTTCTTGGACAGATGGATGCCATCTCTGCTCTGCAACCCTTGGAACAGCATCCCATGGTCTAGAAAACCAAAATGCTCTCGATGACACCATCCATGCATTCATCTCCAGGATGCGAGCCTCTCTGCCTTGGCCTTTACCCTCAACAGGGAGGATTGAAGAGAACACCACCTGTGCACCTAACTGCTTCACCCTCTGTCCCAGAGCCATGAAGTCACTTTTGATATGCTCAGAGGGATTCCTGGCAGTATCATTTGTTCCGACATCGATTAGCACAGTGGGCTTGATGAGTCTCAGCAAACTCTCCATAACATCTTGGATTTTGGCACCAGGCAGACAGCATACCTCTCTGGACATCAAGTCTGGTCAACAGATGGACGCCTCAGTACCCCTCAGAAGAGAGTCTCCAACCACCACTACCCTTCGCTTCCTTGTGGTCACTGATTCTCCAACTTTGGGGTACTTGAGCTCTGGTTCTTCCCGTTCCAGGGATGCTTTCACTTCCACTTCCAGGGCTGCATAATGGTTCTCCAACTCGGGGCTGGAGAAGTTGGATTGGTGATTCTGCAGGGCCTGATGACTTGTGTCCAACCTTTGTCATTGTGTTGGCACCCATCTTCTCCTCTGCTAGAGAGCTTGGATGTTTCAAGAAGCATCTCATCAATGTACTTCTCACTGTCTTGAATGCTCCTCAGCCTCGCCACCTCCTCTCTGAGTTCCTCCACTTGTTTCCTCAGAGCTTCAGCATGCAGGCACCCTGCACATGGAACCTGTCCTTCAACTGGCATTGGGACCTCTGTCTGGACAGAGGCAGTAGCTGTAACGGGGGCAACAGCTTTAGATGCTTGATCTGCTACAGGGGCAAAGCCCATGTTTTTGGGCCCAATTTTGACAGCCACCACACAAAATCCTTTTTGTGTGGTGGCTGCCAACCGTAGCTGCCCTGAGCATGCCCCTTAATGATATCCACTGCACAAAAATCAGCACAGGCAATTTTCTGCAATGTCAGATTTTTTATTTTCCCATGGGTTAGCTGCTACTGCTGGGCGCTAACCTTACTACATTAGCCCACCTTACTAGCTAACGCCCTTTAGTAGACATACCCCTTAGTTTTCAGTATGATGCTAATTGCTGATTTTCTTCTAGGTTACCAACTTTTTTTAAATTACGTAAAATCGTTATTTTGCAATTACAAAATATAATCTTGAAAAGCAAATTACCACAGTTCAAGACTCTGAAGGCAAAGAGAAAATCTCTGAGTGTCACCCACTTCTAAGGCACTGTAAAAATTTTCAAAACATATAGATTGCCATTTTCTGGGCCCTAATCAGCTGTATAAGGAAATCAGTAGCCAGGAACTGCTAGCCCACATATTTTAAAAATGTTTCTGGTGCTGGGGGCCTATGCCACCAGTTATTGAAGAGAAGTCCCAGAGTGGCTGGCTTACCACATCCTGCCATTCACCTAAGAGTGAAAGGAAGCTGGAGACAGTTACTGAAGAGAGGAAGAGGTCTGTACACCACTGTAGCAGCTCAGGAAGGCGGAGAGGAGAAACGGCACAGAATGGGAGGGAGACAGGATGGACATGTTGCTTTCTAAATGAATTTGCTGCTTGTAGGGCAAGAAAGAAGGTCTCGTCTGAAGGAAGGCGGATATACAAAAGTTTCTTCTCCATCCCCTCGACCTGTTACTTTTTTTTTTTTTTTTTAACAGAAATCCTTGATTGCTGATACTGTTTTGTTTTTTTCCATTTTTATTTTTTTAATTATTATTTTTGTTGGCTCAGCAGTTTTCTCCAGTTTCTTTGGGCTTTGCGTTCTGTCAGAATCGGCTTCTATTGGGCCTGCAGCACCAAGGGCCTTAATTCACACATTACAGTCACATCCTTTTAACACTGCAGAGACAAGTAGAGATGCATTTCGTTCTGTGCCTAGCCTGTCCTGTTTTACATAGCAGGGTACACACAAGACCAATCATGGGGACTTGGCAGCCTCAACATAACACCTGTGCAAAGAACAGGAATCAACATCAAATGGCTTGAAAAGGCAGTGCAAATAGACGTTTGTGAGCATGACAGCCTTTGATGCTGATTGTGAGAGAGAGATTATAAATTAATTAAATCAAAACTCATTTTAATTACTATAACTAACCAATAATTATGGATAGAGAATTGAGAGAATAGACTAAGGGACTGGAATTCAAGCATTAAATGGCTCAAAAGCAGCACAGATGAGCTTTTTTTGGGTGTGACATACAGTGTTAGGCTGGAAGTTTATACAGAAAGATAAATACACAGAAAGAAAGAAACCATTTTATTAGAAACTAGGAGGATGTAGTAAAAGCTGTTAGTGTAGCTGGGTTTAAAAAAGGTTTGGACAAGTTCCTGGAGGAAAGGTCCATAAGCCATTATTAAAAGGGACCCAGGATATCTCTGCTTGACCCGATACAAGCATTGAGGGATCTGTGTCTTTTGGGGAAACTGCTAGGTACGTATGACCTAGACTGGTCACTGTTGGAAACAGGATACTGGGCTTGATGAACCTTGGTCTGACCCAGTATGGCATATCTGATGTTCTTACTTTGAGTTAAGTAAAATTGTACTTCATTTTCAATTAATTTGATTACGCGCCTTTTCAGAATTCAAGCTCAAGACAAATTACACACAGGTACAGTAAATGTTTCTCTGCCCAAAAGAGCACAAGTTTTGTAACAGAGGCAAAGGAGAGTTGAGTTGCTCAAAACCACAAGAAGCATTACTGGAATTTGAACCCTGGCCTATTAATCTAGCCAGTAGGTTACTTGTTCCTGCTAATAGCTGAATCATCAGGCCAGCCCTTGCTCTGAGCCTGATTGATGTTTCTGAGGGTGGGGTTCTTATGAGGTGCTGTTCAAACTTAGTAGAGCAGGGGGTAAGAGAGCAGATTCCCATCCATCGGGGATTTTGATTCACAATTTAATTACTGAGCTTTCCAAGTCTATGCTTAAAGTGAGCTAAAATTCAGTTACACAATGCTGACAACTAATGGTCAGATCCAGGATGTGTGGTACTGGGTTCTGGAGGGAGTTACATTGCATCAAACCTGTCCATAGGACCGTCATTACAACAGTTGGGCTAAATGGAGGAAGGGGGAAGGTTAATAAATTAGGGGTAGTGGGAGAATGATAAGGCCTTGCTAGGTCAGAAATCATGAAGCATGCACCCAAGTAGAAATTCCATTAGAGTATTCAGCTTAATCAAATGTATTGCCCTTTGCCTAGTTTAGAAAAAAACATTTGTTACAAAATGTAACAATGGCGAGGAAGCTTTTTAAGTACTGTTGTATACACCAATAGAAGAAAAACATGGCTCCTGGGAAGAGAAAGTGGAGAAAAAGAAGAGACCACAAGGACAGCCCAGGGCCAGCAAGTGGGAGAAGAACAGCATCAGACTGGTCAAACGAGTAGGACTTGGTGAGAAGGATCAACTTTTCCCTTCTGGGTTCTGGAAGCTATTTTCATTGTAGGGTTCATGATTATACAGAATAAAGGTGCATGAACAAATTGCACTTTTTCTTGTTTCCATTGGGACCACGTAGCTAGTATTGGGATAAAATTCCCAGGTACCAAGATCCCTAAGCTGTGCTTCCCTTTCACAGTCTTGCATCCTCTTCCCTTACATTCTCGATCACTCCCCCCTCTCTCTCCACCTGCGCATCTCATGTGTTCTCTTGATGAGTCCTGGTCTGCTGGCTAGTGATTCTGGTCACTGCTGGCATAGGTTGGTTGGCTTTTCCTCTGCTGGTGGCGCCTGGGAAACCCCCCACCAGCCTCTTGTTAGCACCACTGTGCATAATGTTCTACTGGAAGAGTTTAGGAAACCCTGAGAGCTTTTCTGTCAAGTCCAATGCCATGAATGAAATGGAGGGGTGGTTGAAGGGGGGAACTCTTCTTATGCGGGCTGTAGTTTGAGGACATCAGGATTAAAGCAAGATTGGAGGGGGAGCCCATGGTGGTTGCAAATGAAGGCTCATGGTGCTAGATCCCAGCCCTCATTCTAACTGAGCTGGAGACCCATAGGAACAATAGGAAACTGCCAGTTCAACATAAAAAAAACAACAAAATCAGATATTGATTATACCAAGTGATTGTAGGAATTGATTGAGTAGCCTAGTGGTTACATTGGCTTCCCTGGTTTTCAGGCTGCTAGGGTTCATATCCCACTGATGCTCATTGTGACCTTGGGAAAGTCACTTAACCTCCATTGCCTCAGGTACTAACTAGTGATACTAATGCTGTTGTGCTGTTAGAGCTATGTCCCATTGCATAAAATGGGACTGCTGTTTAACTAGTCTATAGAAATACGGTTAATTCATATTATTTTATCTAGAGTTGTTAGATTATAAACTCTCTGGGGACAGCAAAATATCTACTGTATCTGAATATTATTAGCCTTGAACTACCACTGAAAAGGCATCAGCAAATCAAAAGAAATATTTAGAATTATAAGACACTGGATAATCCAAGGATACACTTTTTATTTATTATATAGCGCACTTATACTGCTGTTTTGTTACACATCGGCATGATGGCTTAGGTATTATTGTTTCTGATGATCTTAAAGTAGCTAAACAGGTTCATATGGAAGGACAGGCTAGATAGGCCATGTGGTCTTTTTCTGTCGTCATATTTCTATGTTTCTATTTACAGTAAATACGGGTTGGAACAAGCACCTTGAACTAGCTTTCAAAGAAACTCCACTTTTATGAGTTCTTTGGAATCTGATGCCTTTAAGATTGCTATAAGCCTTTCCTCTTTATGTTCTTTCTCTCAAGAAACTGTTTTAAGTTATAAGAAGTAGACAATAGATTGTTGAACACTGCCAAGTCTTGCTTCAAAGAATGAATGTCCAGTTGCAGACTTTGTAAAGAACTAATGTTAAGGATTCAGTACTGATTCATAAAATAGAGGCTTTGGAAAAAAAATTTCAGGCTAGAAATTTGGAGTTGTCTTCTCCTTGTATGCATTTGCTTTTAGCTGAGATTTTGTTGAATAAAAAAACTTTGCTAAAGTGTTGAAGTTAGCAGATGTCCCGATTCAAAATTGTTGTTATGTTTCCACTAAGATTTGAGAAGTGAGCCCAAGTAAAGAAGACATGGATGTATTGCAGACTAATGAGAGTCAGGATATGACTAAATTCCTGGAGGATTCTCTAGATATAATTTCTAGAAGGGCCACTTTGTTGGTTACCTTCATTTCAGAAACGGAGAAGATTAAAATCTTAAAAACGTTTTTTTTAAGAATAAGGATGTTGCTTTTTGTGGTCGGAAGTTGAATGTGTTTCCTGACGTGACTAGGAACGCTCAAAAGATTGATATGAGCTACCGTGTCATATGCTACAGTAGCACTGGTATAAAGAAAAACTCAAAGAGACTATCCCTTCACAGTCAGAGTGCAAAATATGGTTCAGGGTGTGGTGTTGACTCATTACCTTTTTGTCTTTAAGAGCTTTATAAAGAAATGTCTTAGAAAAAGGGCTTTTTTTCTCAGAAAAATACTTAAGAATCTCAGTGTTCCTGTGAATTGCGTGGGCATGCACTGGGGTTTACATGGGAACTCCGCTGGTCTAGCTCGGAAGATTTATTGCAAGGCATCCAGATTTTCTTGCACTTTGGCTCTAATTTCGGTTTCATTGTACCCCCTTTCCCTCTGCTCTTCCTCTTTTATGAAAAAAACAGTAGGGAACAAACTGAACTTTGCACTGTTGCTCAGAAGTCGGTCCTTCTGCTGAGTGCTATAGTTGTGCAGCAAAGAAACAGATGTCTCATCTTTCATCCCTACAAAAATCTTTGAATCTTGCAGGTGGATGAGACTATTTCTTTGTATGTGTTATTAAGCGACTTTGGGTGCTAAGCACATTTGTAAAGTGTGCAAAGCTGATGCTTTCATTGCTAATTGAACCGTTTCACATTACCTTTGCTACACCACTATCAATGATTTAATACATTCTAGAAATACAATTAGCAGAGTGGCACTGAACAATTAGAACAGGATGAATGTAATCTGAAGAAGCCCTTTGGAATGATACAAGATGGAAATCCTACTGTTCTTTTCTTAACCTCTTCTGGCATTTTATAACATAAAAGTTATGTTCATAGCCGTCTGCTTCCTGTTTTAATGTTCTTATAGGCATTGGATGAAGTTTTACCAGTATACATAATTTCTGGCTGAAATAATACAGTGAAAGGTATTCTTAAATGGAGCAAAGAGTCTTCAAAGTGGTTGCCTTCTTAGTCCACTTAAATGCACAGAAATAAAGATTATATTTTTTATTTTATTAAAGTGATACCTTTTTTTATTGGACTAGCTTATGTCCATCTCTGAAGGAAGGGAGATTTAGCTCCTGATAGCTTATTTGTTTTGTTTATTTCTCTCTTCGATACTGCAGATCTTGTGCATACTGTCCGGTTTCCAACTAACACATGAAATAAAATAAAATCCCAAAAAATAGCAAACACGTAAGATCAAAAACATTGACATACACAAAGATCACAAATCTAATTAAAATACCCTTCCAACATCATAAAATAAAACATCTTTCTAAAAAATGCTCGCCTAAAATAAAAAGCTTTCACTTTTTTTTTTTCTTCAAAAATCTAAGTAGACATTAAGTAGTCTTAAGATCAACAGCTATCTGTATCTGGTGCACAGGAATGGAATCAGCTAACATTTGATTTAAGACTCAGATTCCCGGAATCTGGGGGACTGTGGGATATTTTGACGTTCTCCCTCCCTTGAGATTTTAATGTCTGTGGTAGGGGTTCCTAAGGAAATTGGGAGATTAATCACTAATCTTAGCACTTTCAGTATCAGAATATGTAGCCCTTTGAATATGTAGAAGCTGATGAGGATAAGGCGGACTTGCTTAACAAATATTTTGTTCTGTGTTCACAGATGAAGGGCCAGGTGAAGGACATCGAAAAACACCCCCAAATAGGAACCAATGCATGGGGGATTTTAAAAGACTTTCAGAAGACGGGTTTTTTTTTGAGGAGCTAGCTAGACTAAAAACAGACAAAGCGATGGGGCCAGATGGGATAGATCTGAGAGTATTGCAGGAACTTAGCGAAGTTCTAGCGGCTCTACTGTCTGACCTTTTTCAATGCTTCTTTAAAATCAGAAGTGGTCCCAAAGGAGAAGGGTACATGTGGTTCCTTTTGCACAAAAGCGGAAGTAAAGATGAAGTTGGTAATAGGCCAGTTAGTCTGACCTCTGTGGTGAATAAATTAATGGAAACGCTCCTAAAACAGAGGATAGTGAGGTTTCTGGAGTCCAATGAATTGCAGGATTCAAGACGGTCTTCCAATTTATAAAGGTACTTTTACAATTTTTCACAATCCTCTTGTGTTTTAACAACTTTGAATAATTTTATGTCATCTGCAAATTTAATCACTTCACTCATTATTCCTATTTCCAGGTCATTTTATGAAGATGTTAAAAAGCAGTGGGCCCAGCACAGATCCCTGGGGTACTCCACTATTCATCTTTCTCCATTGAGAAACTTGGCCATTTAGCCCTACTCTCTGCTTTCTGTCTTTTTTAACCAGTTCCTGATCCACAATAATACACTGCCTCCAATCTCATGATTTTTTAATTTCGCCAAGAGTCTCTCATGAGAAATATTGGCAAAGGCTTTCTGAAAATCCAGATACACTGTAACAATCGGCTTGCCATGCTCTACCTGTTTATTCACACCTTCCAAAAAATATAATGGATTAGTAAGACAAGACTTTCCTTGGATAAATCTATGTTGGCTTTCTCTCATTAAACCATGACTATCTACAGGTTCAGTAATTTTATTCTTTATAATGGTTTCTACCATCTTGCCTGGTACTGACGGCAGGATCACTGATCTGTAGTTTCCTGGATCACCCCTTTAACCCATTTTTAAGAATTGGCATTGCATTGGCTATTCTTTAATCTTCAGTTACTATAGATGATATTAATGATAGTTCACAGATTGCTAATAGTATACATCAGAGGATGTTGAAAGAACTGAAATATGAGATTACAGACCTACTATTGGGTCAATGTGATTTGCTAGTCTTCAGTTCATCAAATAGTTGTAATACATCTTCCCGGTTTATCGATTATTTCTTTCAATTCTTCCGATGCATCACCTTTAAATTTTGTTTAAAGTATGGATAATTTCCCTATATCTTCTTCAGTAAAGACTGACGCAAATAACACAGGTACACTACCAAAAAACTGCCTCCAGTTTTGCAACTGATTCCTATAGATTTTGGGGTGCTCAATCCAGGAAAAATAGCCAAAATGTTCCATCACGTCACGTTTTCTTGCAAAATTAGATTTCTTACCCATATTAGGAATGTTCACATAATTTCTTTTTAGCCGACTGCAGTTTATTTTCTTGGCCCAAAATAGAGGTTGTAATGGTTAATTAACTAGAAACACTCCCTCATGATATTTTAGAGTGTTTTGTATTCATTTTATACATTAACAGGACAATTGGGAGGCGGGGGGCTAAATCCAGTACTCGCGCTGGCGCATGTTCTTTCCTGTTCGCCTCGCCTCGTTCGCTCGCTCAAACACGGTGGTTGCAACATGAACGTTCCTGTCAAATTTCAGTTTCTTGCAAGTTCATTATTACCTTTTGTTTGCTCAGTCGTAATCCAGCTTTATTCCGAAGTGGTTCACTACAGTTGTAGTTTGCAGTGCTGTGTATTTGTGATGGCTCACAGAGCCAGAGGTTGCGTCAACTCTCCGGACAGTTTGTTTTATTTGTGGGGAATATACCGTGAAAAAGCGGCAGAGGAACATTTCTGCATTTATTAAAAAAGTATATTTCGCCTATTTCGGTTTGAAGTTAGGCGATCAAGACAAACCGTGGGCTCCTCACAAAGTGTGCAAGACATGTGAGGAAGATCTACGCTTATGGATGAAAGGTAAAAAACAAGCATTTCGTTTCGGAATACCTATGATGTGGCGTGAACAAAGAGACCACAGCAGTGACTGCTATTTTTGCTCTTGCATTGTGAAGGGATACAACTTAAAAAATAAGAACGTAATAAGTTACCCCAACCTTCCCTCAGCAATTAGGCCTATGCCTCATAGCAACGAAGTACCTGTGCCTGAACCACCAAAATCTTTGGATCATATTTGTGTGGACGGTTCTGATCAGGATGCGACTCATCAGATGGCTTTTCCCGATGAGTCCAGTACTTCCGAGTTTGAAACTGAACCAGATCCGAAACCTGAACTTTTCTCTCAAGCTGAATTGAATGATTTAGTCCGGGATTTAGGACTCCCAAAAGATGCTGCCCAACTGCTAGGTTCTCGGCTTAAACAGAAAAAATCTATTGTCACCAGGAACAACTTTTTATTGATACCGCAACCGCGAGACACAATTTTTGAAGTATTTCAGCAAAGAGGAAGATTTGGTATTTTGTAACGATATATACGGAGTGATGGAAAAGTTTAAACTCAAGTATGATCCTGCTGAATGGCGGCTGTTCATTGATTCGTCAAAAGACAGCATAAAAGGTGTTCTTCATAATGGCAACACATTCGCTTCAGTTCCTATTGCTCACTCTGTTATTCTCCAAGAAAAATACGAGAATTCTCCCTGATTCTTCAGAAGATTCGTTATGATGAGCATAAGTGGATGATTTGTGGAGACTTTAAAATTCTATCCATGCTATTAGGGCAGCAATCCGGTTTCACCAAATATTCCTGCTTCCTTTGCTTGTGGGATAGCCGGGCCAGCGACCTACACTGGGGGAAAAAAAGACTGGCCAATTCGGGAGTATTTGAGACCCGGTGAGAAAAATGTTCTTCATGAGAGCTTGGTACCTCGTGATAAAATTCTATTACCACCTCTCCACATTAAGTTGGGTCTCATTAAGCAATTCATCAAGTCCCTTCCAAAAGATGGTGAGTGCTTTCGGTACCTTTGCTCAAAGTTCCCCCGACTTTCTGAAGCAAAGCTAAAGGAAGGAGTGTTTGTTGGCTCTGATATAAGGAAACTCATTTCAGATGGAGCATTCGCTGAAACGATGTCTGAGAAGGAAAAAGAAGCCTGGATTCCTTCAAGGATGTTGTTCTCAAATTCTTGGGGAACAGGCGGGATGAGAACTATAAGGATATTGTTGCCAGGATGCTCAATGCCTTCAAAGAACAAGGCTGTAACATGAGCCTGAAAGTCCATTTCTTGCACTCCCATGTGAACTACTTTCCCTAAAACTTGGGGCGTACAGTGAAGAACAAGGTGAAAGGTTTCACCAGGACATCAAGGACGCAGAGAGAAGGTACCAAGGAAGATGGAACACCACTATGATGGCTGATTTCTGCTGGTTGCTGCTGCGGGAAACCCCAGATGAAAAATACGCCAAGCAGCGCACCAAGTGAAGCATTCGGGGGAAGAAGAAACGGGCCCACCAGGAGATTGATTGACCCAAGAATGACTTTAAAATCTAAACTGGGTTGACAAATATCGTGTTTTTACTAAACTTTGAAATAAAAATTTGCTAGTTATTACCACAGTGTCGGATCTCATTTATTAGAATTTTATTTTCACACCATCGGGTGTTTGTCTTCATGTATTGCAATGGTGCGGTTTGCGTTTTCTATTCTTATATACATACCTGTACAACATTTTTTGCACATTTCTTTGCTTTGCTTTGTGTCTAACCTCGCTCTTATATGCTCAATGTTTGTGCACATGTATGTGGCTGTTTTAAGTGCAGATAATTTTGCTACCATCACAGTGTGTTTTGTTGACATTATTCTTATGTGCTGCCTTGTTACAATTTTCTTTATTCTTATTTGAATAACTACTAAACAATTAGTATAAAGAATTCATCCAAGAAACGTTTATCTTGATCGCACTCAATCTGAAACGTTCACCTCAAACTGCTAACCCAATGTAGCAAAAAATCTGTACGTGATGGAGCAAATTGGTTACGAGATTTGGATTCAGCGCACCAAAAAACGTAAAAATCAATCGAAACATTAGAGGCAGTTTAAAAAAATTTGTTTTTAGTGTACCTGTGTAATTCTTTCAGTCTCTCTGCTATTGCCTTGTCTTCCCTTAGGTTATAATGCATCATAAAGGAGAAAGACTAGGGGACACGCAGTGAAGCTACAATGTAACCATTTAAGACTAATAAAAGAATAAGAGGATGTAGTGAAAGCTGTTAGTGTAGCTGACTTTAAAAAAAGGTTTGGACAAGTTCCTGCACCCCACATCACTATTCTTGATCTCCCACTGCATGCTACTGACCACACAATTTCCTCAATTGTTTGATGTGCTAAACTGCTTTGATTTAATGATAAAGCGGTATACTAAATCCGTCTAAATAAATAAATTATAAACGAGGACCTGGGAAATCCACTGCTTGCCCTGGGACAAGCATTGTGGAACCTGTGTATCGTTTTGGGAACCTGCCAGGTACTTGTGACCTGGATTGGCCACTGTGGGAAGCAGGATACTTGGCTTGATGGACCTTTTGGTCTAATCCAGTATAGCATTTTTTATGTTCTTATGCTCTTTTGAGGGATTCTCCTGTTGATGTTTAAGATGGATTACATATTTTTTTTTTTTTTTTATTAAAACCCGTTAGCCGGATAACCTGCATTTTAACACATGGCAACTGGTAGTCTATACTAACGCACAAGCGTGTCTGCCACTGCGCGTTAAAACGGAGTGCATGTTTGAGTTGCCCAGCATGCATTAGCTGCCAAAAACAAACATACTAGTCATGCCCCTGACATGTGTTTGGCACATTAATTGCAAATCCTTAGTGGGCTTTAGTAAGAGAGGCTGTAAATCATTACAGGAGGGCCACTTTCCAGATAAAATAAAATAAATGATTCTTGTTCCCATACCGAAAGGTAAAAATGTAGATTAAAGTGTTAATTTTTTTTATTTATTTTTTATTTATTTATTTAACATTTCTTATATACCGCCTTTCATGATATCAAGGCGGTTTACATTGAACAAACTGACATTACATTGAACAGGGCATTATAACTTGGAGATAACTATTTTACAGGGAACATGGGCTATGGAGGGTTAAGTGGCTTGCCCAAGACCACAAGGAGCACCTGTGGGACTAGAAACCCCACAAATTATAGACCAATTACCATTGCACCTGTTATGGCCAAGCTTTTGAAAACAGCTATTTCAATAAAACTAGTGACGAATCTAGAAGATTTATAATATCCTTCACCCTACCCAGTCTGTGCTAAAAAAAAAAAAAGCTTCTAAAACCAGAGACCTTATTGGCAGCTTTAATTTTTTTTATATCAGATTCATATTGGATAAAGGAAAGAATGCAGTGTTGATGCATTTTAGATTTAAGACTAATTGGTGAAAACTGTATTTTCGCTCCATGCCTAATTAACCGTCTAAATTCATAGCCAGAGGGTGCAATAAAAATTATGAGTGTAGCTTTGCTTAAAAAAAGATCCATCACAAACAATTACCTCCCTCTAATTAATTTCTGAGATTATGATTTCTGTTAATCACTTCTTTTACACTTCTGAGCATTTAATGGATTGTATCAGAATGGTTTAGAGCACTGGGTCTCAGACATACAACGGCTCTACTCGCAGACTTCTTAACAAGTAGTGAGCCTTCTTAGCATCAACGACCCGTACTGCTCTTAAACTGATTTCTTTGCCAATCCTTTGTCAATCCATTATTTCCAAAGAGTAACAATAATATGAGATTATCCTGAATCACTGAAGTTTTATCAAACAAGTGAAAAAGAAGAGCTGAAGATAAGCACTTTTTCACTTGTTTGATAAAACGTTTCCAGCTCCTGTGGATTACATATTAATATTCATAGGTTGTGCATAGCTGTTCACTTTTGGGACCTTTCATTCTGTCCCCCTGCATGGAGTTAATTTTGCTGTTTGCTGTGTTATAGTTTGTTGTGGCTGAGGTGGGAGCGGTTGCAACCTTCTTCATACCAGAGGTTTGTTTTTCATCTGGCGTGAGTGCCTTGGGCTGGATACCAGTAAGTTGTGGGGTTTTTTTATTTTTCTCTCTATTTGGTTTGATTCTGGATATATTGTTTTTGGCACATGTCTAAAGGTTTTACCTTATTTTGTAGGAAGGTGATAGTAGTTTGTGTTCCGCTTTCAGAGGAGCAATGTGTTGCCTCTGGGAGATTGGTATGTTTGCATCTGTTTTATTTTGTTTCATTTCATTGTATTTATTGTATTGATTTATTGTACTGTATGTACTGTATTCTTTTATATGCTACTAATGTTTTTTGGTTTCATTTTTCTGTTCCTATCCTTGTTGCAGGTTGTATCTCTTATCTTTTTGCTTTTGCTCCTTTTGTAATATGCCCCGATGCAGACTCTTAGACAAAACATGTTATTTATTTATTTATTTATTTATTTATTTAAAGTCTCTTTTATACCGCGCTATTCAGCATCAGCGCGGTTTACAATAAACAGTGAACATACACATTTCCAATAGTACTTTGTGTTTACATATGAACAGGATAATCAACTTGGCTAACAGGGTAACTATGTACAACCATAAAATATACAATATATACAATTTGTAGGCTGATCATGTGTTTGTGTGGTTTTAGACAGTAGTGATTTGGGTGGATTCGGCAAATGGTGCTGAGTTTCTATTAGGTTCAGGGTAATGTATGAGGAAGAGGTAGTGTTTCACGGCCTTCCTGAATTGGAATATGTCTGGGATTGATCTAATGTTGTGAGGGAGGTTATTCCAGATCACTGGTGCATAAAGATTGAAAGTCCTGCTGGATGTTGACTTGGAGCATTTAGTTATAGATCTTGGGACTATCAAGGTGTTTTGAGCTACTGACCTTCTGTCTCTGTTGTGGGGTGTCATCTGGATTAGCTCAGTTAGTGAAGTTGACGAGAGACCTTTGGTGGCTTTAAAGGTGAGCAGCAAGGTCTTGAATGTAATTCTACCTTGAATCGGGAGCCAGTGGAGTTGTTTCATTATAGGTGTGACATGGTCTTTCCTGGATGCTCCGTGCAGTACTCTTGCTGCGGTGTTCATTGCCATTTGCAGTGGGTTTAGGGTGGTTTGGGGGAGACCTTGAAGTATTGCATTTGCATAATCGAAATGCGGGATAATTAGTGCTTGATAGATAGTCCTGAAATCATCTGGCTCCAGCAGAGATCTTAGGTATCTAAGGGATCTAATTTTATGATATACTGCCCTTACAGTGTTACTTATATGAGCTTGCATATTTAGGTTCTGGTCTAGTGTGATGCCGAGGTATCTGATCGCGGATTTGGTCTGGAGGTCTGCTTCCTTCACTTTCAGTACTGTTGGGGCATTGAAGTTACGGTTTCTTGTAATGAACATCACCTCCGTCTTCTTGTGTTGAATCCGGAGGTTTTGGGATTGTAGCCAATTGGATATTTCGTTTATGCAGCATGTTATTGGTTCGAGGTCTGGGTTATCTGTTGCAAAAGGCGTGTATAATAGCACATCATCTGCGTATATCATACAGTTAATGTTGAAAGACCGGATCAGGTTGCAGAGAGGTTGCATGTATATATTGAATAGTAAGGCGGAGAGGGAGGATCCTTGTGGGACACCTTGGCTTTGGTGGAATGGTTCTGATGATGTGTTTCTGGATCTCACCTGCTGCCATCTGTCCGAGAGGTAGGACCTGCACCACTCGAGTGCTTTACCGGAGATTCCTTTTTCTTTGAGGCGTTCTAGGAGGCACTCATGGCTAACGGAATCAAATGCTGCCGCGATGTCAAGGAAGACAAGGACAAAGCCTTGGCGGGTATTGTCGATGCCTGATATTATGTTGCTGAAGAGTGTGGTGAGAAGGGTCTCGACCCCGTGAGATTCTCTAAATCCATGCTGGCATGGATCCAGTGGTGCATTGGAATCAATGTGATCTTGTATTTGTCTCTGAACTATCTTTTCCATTATTTTTGCAAGCAATGGTATGCTTGCTATGGGTCTGTAGGATTCTGGTTTCTGTTGGTCGAGTTTGTTGTTTTTTAGTAGAGGTCTTATTGAAGTTTGTTTGAGGGTGCGTGGGAAATCACCTGTTGTGAACGATTGTTGAATAAGTCTGGATATGATTGGACTGAGGTCAGTCCGGAGTTCCTTGACCCAGAAAGCTGGGCATGGATCAGATTGCGCTGTGGACGTATTGATGGCTGCTATGGTGTCTTCGATGCATCGTTTGGATGGGGTTGAGAAGGTAGTGAGTGGTGTTTGATTGTAGGGCTGAAGGATGATGCTGGACGCTGGGTTGTTGTTTATCTGACAAAGTTTCGTTTGTAGATAATCCGCATATGTTTGAGGATGGATTCCATTTGTTTGTTCTGATGCAGGTTCTGTTGTAAGTTGCTTAACGAGGGCAAACAGGTCACGAGGTTTGTTGAGGGATCTTTTTAAAGTGTCGGCGTGGTAACGTCTCATGGTTTCAGTCACTGCGGTACGGTGCGCTGTGAGTTGTAAATTGTATGCCTTTTGGTCTGCTTCTGAGCGTGAGCGGCGCCAGCGTCTCTCAAGTTTTCTTAGTGTCGCAAGTGAGGCTTTCAACTCAGTAGAGTACCATGCTGCTGTGTGTCGTTTCGCTTGAGGTTTGTTTCGCTTGAGGTTTGTTGGGCTGTCTTTAATATTGTATGATTTTATGTGCATTATTGTATCACTGTATTTATGGCTTTATGGTTTTAATGTACAAGAGTTATTAAAATTGTATTTATTTGTTTCATACTTTGTTTCTGCTATTTTATCACCACCTTTTGCTGTTGGGTATTATTATTGTGGTGAATAGCACCACTGTGTTTTTGTGGCAGTACTTGGTAGGTCCATTCAGAAAGGAAAGAAAAGAACCAGGCAAGGTCATTCCCCCTGAGACCGATATTGTATAATTGGGAAAGGAGGAGGTTATGGTCCACCAAATCAAATGCCACTATGAAGTCCAATGAGCTGGTTAGAGCAAGCTTACTTCTGACAAAGATACTGTAGAGTTCATTAAGAACTGAGGTGGTGGTAGTATCAGTACTGTGGTGCTTGCAGAGCCAAGGTATGCTTAAGGTGATCTGTCTGTTGAGGCACGATTACACGTTCTGTGAGCTTAGATAAGAACTGCAGGTTTGAGAGAGGGCAATTAATGCGCCGGGACTAAAGGATCAAGTTTAGGGCTCTTGAGGCAGTGGTGAATAATGGCATGTTTCCATTTCTCTACTGCAGAGTGAATGAATGGAACTAACCCTATAGTGCTTTTGGCTAGCCAAGATGAAGAGATGAGGGTCTAAGGAGCATGTAGTCTTCTAATGGTGGTGATTAACTTAACTATTGCGCATTCCGTGACAGAGGCAAACTCAAACCAGGTATGTCTATGACTGAGTAAGGTGCAAGAGATAAGGGTGTTGGGGCCACTTGACAATAGTGATCATAGCATGATCACGTTTGATTTAATTAGTGGAGAAGGGATGATAAGGAAATCCACAGTACTACCTTATAACTTTCAAAAGGGAGACTATGATAAAATGAGGAAAATAGTTAAGAAAAAACTAAAAGGAGCAGCAGCAAAGGTCAAAAACTTGCATCAAGCTTGGGTGTTGTTGAAAAATACTATCTTGGAAGCCCATACCAGCTGTATTCCATGCTTTAAGAAAAATGGAAGGAAGTCCAAAAAACTGCCAGCATGGTTTAAAGGTGAGGTCAGAAAGGCTGCTGTTGCCAAAAAAGCATCTTTCAGGGAATGGAAAAAAGAGCCAAATGACAAACTGGAAACAGCACAAGCACTGGCAAGTTAAATGCAAGGCATTGATAAGGCAGGCAAAGGGAGAACTTGAGAAGAAGCTTGCTGCGGATGCAAAAACGCGTAATAAAGACTTTTTCAAGTACTTTCGTAGCAAAAAAACCTGTGAGAGAGTCAGTTGGTCCATTAGATGATAGAGGGGCTAAAGCGGCACTAAGAGGCGACAAGGCGATAGCGGAGAGACTGAATGAATTTTTTGCTTCGGTCTTTACTGAGGAAGATGTAGGGATGTTACCCATGACTGAAGTGGTATTTAAAGGTGCGGAAGAATTGGAGGAAATATTGATACATCGGGAAGATGTCTTACAACTATTTGATAAACTGAAGAGTAGCAAATCACCTGGACCGGGTGATACACATCCGAGGGTGTTGAAAGAACTGAAATATGAGATTGCAGACCTGCTATTAGTAATCTGTGAACAATCATTAAAATCATCTGTAATACCTGAAGATTGGAGGATGGCCAATGTAACGCCAATTTTTAAAAAGGGTTCCAGGGGGTGATCCGGGAAACTACAGACCGGTGAGCTTGACGTCAGTACCAGGAAAAAAGGTAGAAACCATCATAAAGAACAAAATTGCTGAACATGTAGATAGTCATGGGTTAATGGGAAACAGCCAACATGGCTTTAGACAAGGAAAATCTTGTCTTACTAATCTTACTTATGTTTTTTTTGAAGGTGTGAATAAACAGGTAGACAAAGATGAGTCAGTTGATATAGTGTATTTGGACTTTCAGAAAGCCTTTGACAAGGTCCCTCATCAGAGACGTTTGGCAAAACTAAAAAGTCATGGGATAGGAGGCAGTGTACCATTGTGGATCAGGAACTGGTTAAAAGATAGAAAGCAGAGGGTAGGGCTAAATGGCCAATTTTCCCAATGGAGAAAGGTGAATAGTGGTGTACCCCAGGGATCTGTGCTGGGTCTGCGGCTTTTTGACATATTCATAAATGACCTGGAAAAGGGAATAACAAGTGAGGTTATCAAATTTGCAGATGACACACAACTATTTAAGGTTGTTAAAACCCATGAGGATTGTGGAAAATTGCAAGAGGATCTTGATAAATTGGAAGACTGGGCATCAAAATGGCAGATGAAATTTAATGTGGACAAGTGCAAAGTTATGCACCTAGGGAAGAACAACCCAAACTATGGTTACACGATGCAAGGTTCCACATTAGGAACCACCACCCAGGAAAAAGATTTAGGCGTCATTGTGGATAACATGTTAAAACCCTCCTCCCAGTGTGCAGCAGCGGCCAAGAGAGCAAATAGCATGCTAGGTATCATAAGGAAAGGAATGGAAAATAAAACAAAGGATATTATAATGCCTCTATATCGTTCCATGGTGAGACCGCACCTTGAATATTGTGTGCAATTCTGGTCGCCGTATCTTAAAAAGGATATAGCGTTATTAGAAAAGGTTCAGAGAAGAGCCACCAAAATGGTAAAGGGGATGGAAGGATACCCCTATGAAGAAAGGCTAAAAAGGTTAGGGCTTTTTAACCTGGAAAAGAGACGGCTGAGGGGAGATACGATAGAAGTCTATAAATTAATGAACGGAGTGGAACGGGTAAACATAGATCGATTGTTTACATTATCAGAATATAGAAAGACTAGGGGACATGCAATGAAGCTACAGGGTAAACTATTTAAGACAAATAAGAGAAAATATTTTTTCAGTCAACGTGTAATCAAACTCTGGAATTTGTTACCGGAGGATGTAGTAAAGGCTGTTAGTGTAAATGGGTTTAAAAAAGGTTTGGACAAGTTCCTGGAGGAAAGGTCCATTAACCATTATTAAAAAGGGACCCAGGATACACTGGTCAACACCGAAATCGTTACTGACTTTAAAAGACCCTAATCTGTAGTATCTTGGTGAGCTGAACACGAATATGACATTAAAAATTTTTCATTGGCTCTCATTTTGAAGATATTGCATGTAGTTCATTTTTGATGTTTCACCGTGTAAATTTTATCCAGTAGGACATCAACAGCATCCCAAATAAGCCTTGAATGATGTAATATTGCATCACATTGCATAATACCAGCATGGACATATCATCCAGAGTTGATTGCATCATTTTCTGATGCAATGCAATATTATTGCCAGACGGCTGCTGAAGCCATCTGACGTCAGCAGTGTACTATATGCAGTCGGAAAGGTTGAGCATTTAAAATATTTCAGACTGTGTGCGAGACAGTTTAAGCTACTGTTACATGTAACTTTTATTAATCATATAATTTTAGCCATTTAGGTACAATGCAGAACAGTAATGCCACGAAAGTGCGTTAATACCGTTGACAATTTCTGCTACATTTGTGGGGAAGTGACATTTGCCAATCAGAAGAAAAGTATCACTTCTCAACTGAAGAAGGCATATCATCTTTACGTCGGATGCAAGATTGGTGACCAAGACAAACCTTGGGCCCCGCATATATGCTGCGCTACATGTACAACACAGCTTTATGTTTGTTTATTCATTTGATATACCGCTCGGGGCCAGAGGCATAAGAGCGGTTTACAATACTACATCATTTGAGGAAAACGGAAAAGAATGCCATTTATGATAGGACAGAGAAGAGGACAAAGACAGTCAAACAGACAGGAGAAGAAGAGGAACACGGAACAGCAAGTTACCACAAAATAGCAGCACATCACTCCAGTCCACATTATGTCATCAATGCCACCCACAGCAACGGACGCCACGGACCAACGCCTAAGGGCCACGCCAAAGGGCCCTCTGGCGAGGCCCTCAGGCGCGGGCCTGCAAGGCGCGGGCCTGCAAGGCGCGGGCCCGCTCTGAAGCGGCAGATTTCATGCCGTTGGTGAGGCAGGCAGGGGAGAGGAGGAGGAGCTCCCGCTCACTCCCTTCAGGATGGCCGCTGCTCCCGATTCACAGTAGTTGAATTGCAAAAGACCATCAATGCCGTTTGCAGTCCCCATGGTGTGGAGAGAGCCAAGCAACCACATAAATGACTGTTACTTCTCCTTGGTTCCTCCTCTTTCCAGCGGAATAACTAAGCAAAAGTAGTTGAGCATAGTCTACCCAAACATTCCGTCTGCATTGAGACCAGTTCCACATGGTGAGGGACTTCCTATTCCAGAACCTCCATAAGAATATTCTCTTGATTCATCTGTTCTTCTCCTGGTCCGTCAGCATGCAGTGACCCAGATTTTCACTGGGATACATATCAACTCCACACAGAATAACACAGGAAGAACTAAATGACCTGGTTCGTGATTTGGATTTATCCAAGAACAAGGCAGAATTGCTAGGATCAAGACTCCAACAATGGAATCTTCTAGAAGAAGATGTCAACATTGCTTTATATCGAAAGCGCCACCAGCAGAAAGGAAAGTAATCTGGTATTCTGTTCCGATATTGAAAGCCTCATGAATGCCTTAAAAATCACTCATGACCCACAAGACTGGAGACTATTTACAGACTCTTCGAAACTGAGTCTGAAGGCTGTGCTTTTGAACAATGGAAACCGTCTTCCATCTATTCCAGTAGCGCATGCCGTCCACATGAAAGAGACATACGATAACTTAAAGCATCTACTGACTTCCATTAACTATAACAAGTACAGCTAGCACCTCTGTGGTGACTTGAAGGTAGTTGCCCTTTTAATGGGATTGCAGCAGGGATATATAAAATACATGTGAGTGGGATAGCCGAGCAAGGGATTGGCACTACTTATGGAAGGAATGGAATCGCAGATAAAATGTAACAGTTGGAGAGAAGAATATCCAGCACCCAGCTCTGGTTGAGGCTCACAAAATCCTGCCACCACCCCTTCACATCAAACTAGGTTTGATGAAAAACTTTGTGAAAGCCATGGATCGCACTTCGCCAGCTTTCCGATACCTGCATGAAAAATTCCCTCTACTCAGCGAAGCAAAGATTAAAGAGGGAGTTTTTGTGGGTCCTCAGATTCGAGAGCTCTTCAAAGATGACCAGTTCAACAACTTGCTGCAGGGTGATGCGAAAAAAGCATGGAATGCTTTTCGCCTAGTGTCAACAAACTTTCTCAGGAATGTTAGGACAGAAAACTACAAGGAACTAGTAGAAGACATGCTGATGCAGTATCAGAAACTTGGCTGCAATATGTCTCTAAAGATCCATTTCCTTGATTCCCATCTCAATTTCTTTCCTGACAACTGTGGTATGGTTGGTGATGAACAGGGCGAACGTTTTCACCAGGATATCGCAATGATTGAGCAAAGATACCAGGGAAAATGGTCCACTACAATGCTGGCTGACTACTGCTGGACACTCCCCAGAGAAGCTTCTGAACAGCTGTACAAGAGACAGGTGAAAAAAATCTAAGAAGTAGTCTATGATTTGTTTTTTTACAGGTATTAACCGAAGGCCTATTATATTTACTATTGACATGCATTTCGTGATGTAAACATTAATTCTTGTAGATTACAAAAGAACTGTAGCCAGCTTTGCAATTTCACTGTCATATTCGTGTTCTGCATATAAAAATTGATAAGAAATGACTATTTTTATTTCAGTAACATGACATTTGTAAAAATTTGTTGACCAGTGATATCAATGCTTGATCCAATACAAGAATTGTGGAACCTGTGTCTTGGGGAAACTGCTAGGTATGTATGACCTAGATTGGCCACTGTTGGAAACAGGATACTGGGCTCGATGGACCTTGGTCTGACCCAGTATGGCATTTCTTATGTTCTTGGTTCTTGGGAAGTGGGTGGAACAAAAGTAGAAGCAGGCCCAGACGAGCGGTGGAGATCTTATATGTGAAATAAGTTGCCAAGGAGTCTGAAGATGGACTAGAGTCTGTGAGCATGAATGCTGACATGTTAATGGTGGACAGACGAGCTATGATGGAAAAGACTGTCCTAGGTTTGTGAGCGGAATGTAAATGTCACTCATTGGGTCCCGTGATTTTATGTACATGGTTAGCACATTTAAAAATATTACCTCCTTACTGTGTATTTTCCTTTCATAGAAGGAATTTCATGTGCTCTTTAGAGGCTAGAATATGCATTTGGATAAGTCAATGTAATATGAGTCAATTTTCTTAACTATATAAGTTGCGGAAGTGTATTTAATGACTTTAGTGAAAATAATAATTATATTTTATGTCTTTAAAAAAAAAAACCAAAGACTAACTCAGAGGCCCTGGATGTTTCAGAAAAGCTAACTAAAGCCACAAGTCAGGCTTGCATTAATGTGAGTTAAATACAATTAACACACAAACCCATGTACCTTAACACCCTTTGCAAATGCAATGTGTGCTTTCAAATCTTTGTTGACTCCTGGCAACCCAGCACCTCCTGAGTTTTGTTGGCATTGTGATTGGAAGTAGATTGCCAGACCTTTCTTCCGAGGCAATGGAGGGTTAAGGAGCACTAGTGGAAATCAAACCCTGGTCTTTTGGTTACCAAGCCAGTGCTCTAACCACTAGGCTACTCCCCCACTGCTTTAAGACCCTTAACCCATTTTAAAGTTAGCATGAGCTGCACTAACTTAGCAGAGGTTACTGTGTCTTAGTGACTAGGCCTGTTAATGACCAAGCCAACATTTTATTGCTTTAATAAGCATTTTCCCCAGAAAAAAGATAGACAGACAGCCTTGATTAGTGCCGCAACTGCTCATAGATTTCAAATGCATGATAAATCAGTCCCCTTTTGTATGAATGTCCCATAAATAAGAAGTGCCCAAACTCCTAATTGAATATTATGCCTAGGCTTTGATTCAGTCCAAATCATTTTTGCCTTTTTACAGTAAAGAGTGGAAAATACTGAAGTTTTTTTGTCAAGTATCAAAAGTAAAAGTAGATTCAGAATGTTTAGGAGAAATAGCAACCATGGATCCCTTTTGCCATATCCACAGATTTCTCATAAATGGTTACTCGCCCAAATATATAGTTTAGTATAATTTGCTTGATTCCCTTTTGAGTTGGAGAATATCCAAAGCAGGAGACGAGACTTGGGTCTTCCAGTACAACCCTGAAAGCAAGAGACAGAGCCTGGACTCTGTGGAGAGACGTGGCTGCTCCACCACGACAACGTGCCCGTACACATCGCGCTCAGTGTGAAGCAGTTCTTGGCCAACAAACAGATCACAGCTCTTGACCACCCTCCTTATTTCCTAGATCTCGCACCGTGTGACTTCTGGCTCTTCCCCAGGCTGAAGACTGTGCTCAAAGAAACTCATTTCGCCTCTGTAGAAGAGATCAAGGCAACTGTGACGAGGGAGCTGAGGGACCTCAAGGATGAGGACTTTACCGAGTGCTTCCATACGTGGCAGAAGCGAATGCAGAAGTGCATTAACTCTGGGGGGGGGTTACTTTGAAGGGACAATGCGTAATTTCTCTGTAGATTTTGTAATAAAACATTTTATGGGACAGTCTCGTTTCTTTTTTGTCACACCTCATAAGGCCAGTTTTAAATAGGACATGGAGAGAAGAATTGGCATCCAGGTCGGGACGTGAAAAATTCACACAATATTTTACAAAGTCTCTGCCAAACGCAGAGCCTTTGTACAATATTGTGTAAGGATGTGCAGGACCGCACACCAATGTTTCCCCCCACCTCCACTGGGCGCAGCAGGTTTAGCAAGCTGCACGTGTGGC
The DNA here is from genome assembly GCA_033557465.1 of Ichthyophis bannanicus. NCBI lineage: Eukaryota > Metazoa > Chordata > Amphibia > Gymnophiona > Ichthyophiidae > Ichthyophis > Ichthyophis bannanicus. The sequence continues at coordinate 343,651,568 of CM066032.1, forward strand.
AGCAGTTTTTTTAAAACCAATGCTCCTGATATCCACGTACATTGTATTCCCTTCCTTGCCAGACACACAAGTACCCCCCTTCCCTCTGACATCTGATCCCATGCCCAGCTATTAGCGGGGTCCCTGATAGCTGTACACTCCCCCGGCCCCTTTTGTACATGTTACACTTTGCTACGACTGCTCCGGTTACACTCACATTTTTTTTTCTCAGCATTAGGCCCGCAAAGCATTTTTTTAAGTTAACCCCAGCTCGTCATGATAGAGCAGGCACAGATCTGGAATTATCTGCCCGCTCTTCTGTGCTTCACTGCCTGCCAGATGCATCAGGGTCCAGCCGCAGCAGCCCCAAAGCACCTCCACTCTATCTCAGCCTGGCACTTAAATGCCTCCATGCTTCTCCCATCCAGTGCTCGCTCCTGCCCTAAGCCATGCACTCCAGAGCCTAGCCACTGCTCCCCTAGTACTTCATTTGGCACACATGGGCCAGTACTTCCAAGCTCACATTCAGCATGAAAAGCAATCAAACCTGCCAGGGATCCTTCTGCTCAAGCATGCCGGAAGCCCCTACCAATCCTACTCTAAGACAGCAGAAAGTGCCCATCAGAGGGGGAGGGACCAGCAGGGACCTCTAGCATGCTTATGTGAGAGACCCTCCAGTGGGTTCATTTGCTTTTTCAATGCTGATATTTGACATAAAACTAGAAAGAAAGGAACTGTGACCCCCCCCCCCCCCCGAAGGTTTAATGGAGCAATCATGGGAAGGATGGAAAGAAGGTACTCCATCCTGCAGCATTTTTGGGCAGTGGCTGAGTTGGCTGCTGCTTGCTGTAACTCCTCCTTTGGTGCTGAGCTGCAGCTTCCATTCCTAAAAATTGAGCCACCCTAAGTCATTGCCTAGTGTTAGTACTGGCCTGGGAAACAGGAGTGATTCCCCCCCCCCCCAGTCATGCCTGCTCATGGCAGCCCCAGGTTCCAAAATGGCGCCCATGACCAGTAGCAGTAATCTCATGGTACTACTTCTAGTGGCTAGGCTGCCATTAAGGATATTTTCATTGCTATTTGTATTCCTGATGTGGTAAGATTATTTTTTGTGGGGTTCTTTTGCATGGAAAAATAAGGACTAAAACCATGGAGCTAAAGGATTGTGTGGTGGGCATGCACTATGCATGCAAAAATCTGAATAATGGTGTAAAAAAAAACAACAAAAAATTTTGTTCTTTTAGGGATGAATCTTGACTCCCCACTTCAGGAGGAAAGGGTCGTTTATTTAAGGGGCATATCTACTAAAGGGAGTTAACTGCGACTGCGGATCTAATGCATTTTTATCACCCAGCAGTAGCAGCTAAAGTGGGAGAAATGCAGATACCTTTCTGCAGTATCTGCATTTCGCACGGTGGGCCTAGGGGAAGGTGGGATTGAGGCAGAGAGTAAGCATTACTATTTTTGCGAGCCATCACGTGAAAATATTTTTATGCAATGGCTGCCAAAAATGGTTAGACTGTGATCCACTCCTGGCCTCCTTATTGATACTCACAGATATGGTGCTAGGGGGCAGCACTGTATGCTTGCGGCCATTTTGATTAGCCTTCAATGCTGGCGGCAGGAGCAGGGAGGGACCACTCTTGCTCCAATTTCCCACTAAAACAACAAGGAATAAAGGTAGGGGGTGGGGGGCTCTCAGGCTGGCTGGCTAGCAAAGATGTTCAGCCTTGAATGGGAGGGGTGATCAGAGGCCCAACTGACTAGCTGGGGTTTGGTTTAGGGTTTTTTTAAGGACCGGGAGGGAGGTGGGTTAGAGGGCCTAACTGGCTAGCTGAGCATTCTCCTTTGTTAGGGGTTCACCAATTTGGCCCCCCCCCCCATGCAGTTCCTGATAGGAATCGGTGCTGAAGCAAGGGGGAGGCTACTTTTTTTTTATATTGTCGGTGCCGTGGATCTATATATCTGGGACACAGACAATATTATCAACTCTGTCCACCCTATCGCAATCTGTCCTACTCTTTCTCTTACCACGGAGACCCACAATACCTGCATTGACAGGCACTGCGGGACTTCCTGCACTATCTGACAATGCAGGGATTGCAGGTCTCGGCAGTAAGTTCAAAATCTCTATTGTATCTGCAGGGGGAAAGCTGGGAACGCCTCCTGCAGATACTGTGGTGGTTGTGGACGTAATGCAGGCCTTTTGCAGCTATCAAACTGCAATAGCTGCAAAAGGCTACTGTGGTTTAGTAGACATGCCCCTAAGATTAGATAGACTGCCCTTCAAACTTAGAGAACATCAAGGTGGTTAACAGAATAAAATACAAACATAAAACACATCATTACAATATTCTTCTTAAAAACAAAGAAAATAATGAGGCTTACTCTTACTCATGGAGTGGAGTAGCCTAGTGTTTATTGCAGTGTCCTGGTGACCAGGATTTGATTCAGGCTCCTACTCTGGCCTTATTTAAGTCCAAGCTGAAAACCTACCTCTTTGAGGCTGCTTTTGGATCCTGATGCTCCTCATTCTCATGTCTCCACTACTTATGTAGACATGAGAATGCGTATAACTATCCCCAGTAAACCTAAGTAAGTAAACGACTTAAATACCTAAACAAAACCTTAAAACTAAGATGCAGACAGCTGTTCAGCAATGAGATGGGGGGCTTTCCAGTCTCTCTTGCATTGAATGTCATGTGATTTTCTCCCAATTATTGAGGGGTCTTATGTGTGCACTAGGTGCAAGGAGCTCTTTGCTCTCAGGGAAAAAGTTCGATCTCTGGAGGCTAAAGTACCAGACTTGGAAGACATAAGGAAGACAGAGGTATATAGAAAGACCTACAGGGTACTGAAGTCTCATCCCCAGTCTGGCAGCCTCCCTGTTGCCATAGAGGTCACGTGACAGGAGAGGATCACCCTGGTGTGACAGGAAGTGATCCTGTAACTAGGACCTGTCTTCCAAGTGTTGTAAAACCCTCTTGCACAGAGGAGGTTTCTCCAGGGCCATGTGCCCATGAGGGAAGGCTTAAGATGGCCGTTATAGTTGGTGATTTGATCATTAGGCATGTAGATAGCTGAGTGGCTGGTGGATGTGAGGATCGCCTGCTAACATGCCTGCCTGGTGCGAAGGTAGTGGACCTCATGTGCCATCTAGACAAGGTCTTAGATAGTGCTGGGGAGGAATCTGCTGTCTTGGTTCATGTTGGTACCAATGACATAGGAAGGTGTGGTAGGGAGATTCTGAAGGCTAAATTTAGGCTTTTAGGTAAGAAGTTGAAATCCAGAACTTCCAGGGTAGCATTCTCAGAAAAGATTTCCGCTCCATGCGCAGGACCCAAAAGGCAGGCAGAGCTCTGGAGTCTCAATGCATGGATGAGACGATGGTGCAAGGAGGAGGATTTTGAGTTTGTTAGAAACTGGGCAGCATTCTAAGGAAAGGAGGGACTTTTCCAAAGGGATGGACTCCACCTTAACCAGGATGGAACCAGGCTGCTGGCATTAACCTTTAAAATGGAGAGACAGCAACTTTTAAACTAGATAATAGGGGAAAGCTGACAGTTGCCCAAGAGCGCATGATTCGGAACGGTGTATCCTTGAAGGATACTAGCAAAAGATTGAAGTAGAGCATTTCAACAGAGAGGTTCCAATAAAAATAATAACCCAAATGCCCTTAAGTACAGAGCAGACAGAGCTTAAAGATTCCAAATTACCCCACTCTACTGAGAACCAGATTAATAAGAATAAAATACAACCTCTAAAATGCTTGTACCACATTTCCCGGATTATAAGTCACCCCTGTGTATAAGTCACAATTACAAAAGATAAAGTGCAAGACAACATTGCTGTTTCTTAAAACCGGATTTATTCCATTTCACTTTCACTTTACAATAACATTCATTCCACATCAGATTTGTTCTGTATTGCTCTCGGGAAAGCCATTTGAAGTCCTTATCTTCAGTGTCACTGTGAAATAGTTCTGCAATTTCTGGTGCTAGTTCGTGTTTGTTATTGTCGTCTTCTTCATCTTCATAGTCTTAATCTTCAAAGTTATCGGGGCTCTGTAGGATCTCAGCCTTCACGAAACCTGATTTGATTATTTTCTCTCTCACACCCCTGCAAATGTGGCATGGCACGTATGGCTGGTAGCCGTGAAACTGTGTTTTCCGTGACACATCCAGTTTTCCCATAGGCGATGCGACACAGATTTAAATCTTCTGTTGACAGAAATGTCAAGCGGTTGAAGCATCTCTCACACCACTGGATATAATAACCAGGATAGTGTTAAGAGATTTTATTTTCTTCTTTATGGCTTCAGTGAAATGGGCTCTCATGATATCCATGACTAGTGCTTTCTGTCTCTTGAAAAATCCATCCAGTCGCTTACTAAAACAGTGCTGCAGCCATTTCAACATTATTCTTTCATCCATCCATCCTGTCTTATTCGCATCAACAACAACGTTGGTTGGTAAAGTTTCACGTGGCATTGTCTTTCTTTTGAATATAATCATAGGCGGCAGCTTCTTTCCACTTGCACAGCAGGCCAGCACCTCTGTAAAGTGTGTCTTTTCATGTCTTGCAGTTCTAATATTGCTTTAACCTCCTTTTGACTGACCTCCCTAATGGGATGTCGAAGGTTAAGGTAATTTTGTCCATGTTGATTATGAAGTCCGGTGTTGCTGTGTGTGCAGTGATTTCTTTACAAATTCACTGAAATTCCATTCTTTATCTAAGAAATCAGCAGAGAGCTGCTGACACATGGTTATTCTTTGTGTAATGCTTAATTTGTTTCTTACTGTAAATCAGTAGCACCATGAATGACCAGCTTTGAATCCCTCGATATTCATTTCGCTGGTGATATTATTATTTATTTATTACATTCTCTTATATACCACGTTATTCTGCATCAGTGCGGTTTACATTGAACAAACTGAAATTACATTGAACAGGGCATTATAACTTGGAGATAACTATTTTACAGGGAACATGGGCTATGGAGGGTTAAGTGGCTTGCCCAAGACCACAAGGAGCGCCTGTGGGACTAAAAACCACAGTCCTTCCGGCCCAAGGTTGCTGTCCTCTAGTGGGATTTGAACCCCCGGCCTGAAGTACCTTGTCCCAACCACTAGGCCACTCCTCCACTCCCATGAGTGTGAACTATGGGAATATGAACTGTTTGAATCACACCTGCACAGTGGATAGTCCACAGCCCTGGGCCCTCCGCTCTACAATGAACTGAAGCAGATGTGCTTCTTATTCAGGCCACCATGCTTTGCAGCTGCAATTTGCCGCTTTGCTCTGTTTAATCAAGGTTAGTTTTCCCTGCATCTTCCTCCAGTCTCTAACTAATGTCTCCTTTATCCCAAAGGTTCGCTCGGCAGCTCTGTTACCATGTTCTTCTTCTTAATGAATAAATTTCAAATTGAATTCCATGGTGTATGAGTTCCGCACCTTCGGGGCCACCATTTTCTGTGGGGTTAAAGATAGCATATTTTTGGTAGCTGAAATGTGTCTGGTATGCTATTTTATATGCTCTTTGCAAGTATAGTAAATGTACGTACCAGTCTGCTGATCAGAGGGTCTGCTTGCAAGCATTGGGTGTAGAGCGGAGGGCCCAGGGAGGAAGACCATCCACTATGCAGTTGCAAGAATTTATATCATTTTTGAGGGGCGGAGTCTACGGCGTAAATTTATTAGATAAGTTGCTTTTGTGTTTAGGTTGCACCATGGTTTCCGGATATGAAAAACCACAACGTATAATCCAGGAAATATGGTATGCAAATGCTAGAAGTCTAAAAAAATAAGATGGGAAAGTTAGAATATATAGCACTAAATGAGAGGTTAGATACGATTGATATCTCTCAGACCTGATGGAAAGAGGACAACCAGTGGGACACTGATACCTGGGTACAAATTATATCGCAGTGATAGAGTAGATCAAATTGGCGGAGGGGTTGCACCGTGTTAGAGAGGGCATTGAGTCACACAGGATTAAAGATTTTGCAGGAAACAAAATATACTGTAGAATCTCTATGGATTGAAAGTCCATGTAAAAAGGGGAAGGCAATGGCAGTGGGGGTGTACTACCAATCCCCTGGCCAGAATGAAAAAATGGATGATTAAATGCTCAAAGAAATTGGGGAAGCTAACAAACGTTACAGCATAGTAATAATAATGGGTGATTTCAATTACCCCAGTATCGACTGGGTCAGTGTCACGACAGGACATACTAGGGAGATAAAGTTTCTAGATGAAATAAATGACTGCTTTTTGGAGCAGGTTCATGAACTGAAAAGAGATGGAGTCATTTTAGACATAGTCCTTATGGAACACAAGATCTGGTGCAAGAGATAAGGGTGTCCAGGCCACATGGCAATAGTGATCGTAGCATGATCATGTTTGATTTAATAAATAGAGAAAGGACAGCAAAGAAATCTACCTTTTAACTTACTTTCAAAAAGGAGACTATGATAAAATGAGGAAAATAGTTAAGAAAATAATAAAAGAAGCAGCTGCAAAAGGTTAAAGATTTACATCAAGCATGGATTTTTAAAAATACTATCTTGGAAGCCCAGGCCAGCTGTATTCCACACTTTAAGAAAAATGAAAGGAAGTCCAAAAAACTGCTAGCATGGTTTAAAGGTCAGAGAGGCTGCTGTGGCCAAAAAGCATCTTTCAGGAAATGGAAAAAGGAGCCAAATGACGAAAACCCGAAACAACATAAGTACTGTCAACCTAGATGCAAGGCATTGCTAAGGCAGGCAAAGAGAGAATTTGAAAAAAAAATTGCCGTGGAAGCAAAAACTCATAATAAAACCTTTTTCAAGTACATTCATAGCAAAAAACCTGTGAGAGATTCAGTTGGACTATTGGATGATTGAGGTATAAAAGGGGCATGAAGAGGGGACACGGCCATAGCGAATAGACTGAATGAATTCTTTGCTTCAGTTTTTACTGAAAAAGATGTAGGGAAGTTACCCATGACTGAAATGGTATTTAAAAGTGATGCATTGGAAGAATTGAAAGAAATATTGATAAACCGGGAAGATGTATTAAAACTAAAGAGCAGAAAATCACCTGGACCAGATGGTATACATCCAAGGGTGTTGAAAAAACTGAAATATGAGCTTGCAGACCTACTATAAGTAATCCGTGAACTATCATTAAAATCATCTTTAATACTTGAATATTGGCGAATGGCCAATGTAACGCCAATTTTTAAAAAGGGTTCCTGATGTCAGAATGATAGAAACCATTATAAAGAACAAAATTACTGAACGTGTAGATAGTCATGGTTTAATGGGAGAAAGCCAAAATGACTTTAGCTAAGAAAGGTCCTGCCTTTATTAATCTGTTATTTTTTGAAGATATGAATAAACAGGTAAACAAAGGTGAGCCGGTTAATATAGTGTCTGCATTTCCAGAAAGTTTTTGACAAGGTTTCTCATGAGAGACTCTTGGCAAAATTAAAAAGTCATGGGATAGAAGACAGTATACTATTGTGGATCAGGAACTGGTTAAAAGATAGAAAGCAGAGAGTAGGGCTAAATGCTCAATTTTCCCAATGAAGAAAGGTGAATAGTGGAGTACTCCAGGGATCTGTGCTGGGTCCGCTGCTTTTTAACATATTTGTAAATAACCTGGAAATGGGAATAACGAGGGAGGTAATCAAATTTGCAGATGACACAAAATTATTCAAAGTTGTTAAACCAAGAGGATTGTGAAAAATTGCAAGAGGACCTTGATAAATTGGAAGACTAGATGTTTAAATGGCAGATGAAATTTTAATGTGGACAAGTGCAAAGTTATGCACCTAGGAAAGAACAGCCCAAATTTATGGTTATATGATGCAAGGTTCCACATTAGGAACCACCATCCAGGAAAGAGATTTAGGTGTCATCGTGAATAACACATTGAAACCCTTCGCCCAGTGTGCAGCAGCAGCCAAGAGGGCAAATAGAATGCTAGGAATCATAAGGAAAGGAATGGAGAATTTTTATTTTATTTTATTTATTTATTTACATTCTCTTATATACCGTGCTATTCTGCATCAGTGCGGTTTACATTGAACAAACTGAAATTACATTGAACAGGGCATTATAACTTGGAGATAACTATTTTACAGGGAACATGGGCTATGGAGGGTTAAGTGGCTTGCCCAAGACCACAAGGAGCACCTGTGGGACTAGAAACCCCAGTCCTTCCGGCCCAAGGTTGCTGTCCTCTAGTGGGATTTGAACCCCCAACCTTCCGCCCTGAAGTACCTTGCCCCAACCACTAGGCCACTCCTCCACTCCAAGGATAAAACCAAGGATATTATAATGCCTCTGTATCATTCCATGGTGCGACCACACATTGAATATTGTGTGCAGTTCTGGTTGCCGTATCTTAAAAAGGATATAGTGGAATTAGAAGAGCTACAGGGAAGAGCCACCAAAATGGTAAAGGGGATGGAAGGAAGAGGTTTAAAAGGTTAGGGCTCTTCAACCTTGAAAAGAGATGGCTGAGGGGAAATATGATAGAGGTCTATAAATTAATGAATGGAGTGGAACTGGTAAACATAGATCGATTGTTTACACCATCAAAAAGTAGAAAGACTAGGGGACATGCAATGAAGCTACAGGGTAACCTATTTCAGAATAATAAAAGAAAATATTTTTTCACTCAACGTGTAACAGAACTCTGGAGGATGTAGTAGAAGCTGTTAGTGTAGCTGGGTTTAAAAAAAGGTTTGGGCAAGTTCTGGAGGAAAAGTCCATAAACCAGAGGACCCGGGAAATCCACTGCTTGTCCCCATACAAGCATTGTGGAACCTTCATATCTCTCTTTAGGAAACTGTTAGGTATTTGTGACCTGGATTGGACACTGTTGGAAACAGGATACTGGGCTTGATGGACCTTGGTCTGACCCAGTTTGGCCCATCTTATGTTCTTATGTGTATCTTGCCATACTCTAGTCTCCAGTTTTGCAGTGTTTTTTCATCTTGATTAAATTGTAAACTGTGATGAGCAGGGACAGTGTCTTACATTTATATGTACAGTGTGTGTACACCTTGGAGCACTATACAAATGATTAGTAGTAGTAGATGCCCACTAGCACTCTTCATGGCCTTGGACAAGTTATTTTATCCTCCACTACCTTGGAAGAAAGGCCTGGAAATCTACTTCTGGTCACACCTTGCCAAGAAAACCCAGAGGCTGATGAGTCATCAGGAGTCAGTATTGACTCAAGAGCATGCATTGTACTCTTACTCTAACTTGCCATCCCCAGCTCTTTTCTGAAAACCAGCTGAAAAAAGCCATGTCTTCACAGCCAACAGAGCTGAGGGAGAGGCAGCACCTCAGATGACCCTGTTCAGCCAAGATCACTGGTGACCTCAATTGGCCCAAGTCCTTCCGATCCACCCATCTTGGGGTCAGGAGGCAGGAGTGATCACTACTTGCTACTACCTTTCTATCTTCCTCTTTTCTTTTAGCGATATTTTGTTTTTTTTCTGAAATAATTGTAATCTTTTTATTCCTTTTGATAATTTTGTTTTAATTTCTGTTTCTTTATATCATATGTTGCATTGTAAATCCCTTTGAAGCATCTTTTGGGGGTCTAAAAGCAGTATATTTAAATATATAAACAAGCTAAATTACCTCCAGCACAGCCATTTTCCAAAATGGCAGCACCTAATCCCTAGTTTGTATGTTTTTATATATTGCTAAGAGTCAGGCGCTGTCATTTTGGAAGATGGTGGGGGAAGGACACTGCTGAACACTTTCCTGGGATCAAGTAAGTAGTATTAGTTCCATGTGCGGAAGGTGCTGCAGCAATAGAGACTAACTGGTCAAGGGCCTCTCTGACTCAGGGCGCCCTAACCCAGATAACTCCAAGTGGAAAGTCTTCTTTTTCTACATATTCAGCATTCTGATCCCTAGCAGTATGTCCCAATACACCGCTAAAGGTCAGATGCAGCATTTTACAAGATGGCACCAGAGGCTGGAGCAAATGAGAATTGTTCCATCTCCCAAACCCAGTGGTAGGTGGAAGAGGTCAGGGGACTCGGAGGGCCTACTGAGCCAATCCCTGCTTATGCAAGAAGTCACTCGGGATAACTTGAAGTGATGCTGCAGTATATATGATTTTTCCTGACTCAGAACCCTTACAAAAGCCTTTTGAGTTCGAAATGCAGGACTGCATTGGCATGAGTTTGGAAGGCTCCACTGTTACCATTGGCTGTTAAGTGATTTTATTCTACTTCATGTATATAATATAAAAAAGTCTACAAAATAAAATGTGAGCAAAAAAGAAGATTTGTTTCAAAGGGGAAAGATTCCCTATTTACAAACAGTCCAACAAAAAAAATTTTGGTCTTCACACTATTGGTGTTAGCTCTCTTTGGCCTGATCTTTTCTGGGACTACAATTTGTTGGTGCTGGTATGTTGGGGTATTATGTTTTTGATTCATGCAAGAAGTGAGACAAAACACCAAATGCTGTAAACGTGGGCATGATGCTATGGTGGTATGTACTATTTTGTTTCTGTCAACACACATTTTTTTTAACTGCGATAATTTGCATGATGTTAGGACTGCCTCAGGACTATTTTTCTTTATCGGTACATACAGTAGAGCACTGCAGTGCACAGATGTGCATTAGAATGGTGTGCTAAACATCTTATTACATCAGCCCTCTGACCTATGCCAAGAGCGTTCAGCTTACTTGTGCTGTAAGTCGTCTATACAGAACAGTGTCAAAGGCCTTGCTAAATCCACGGCACTCGTGCTTGATCCAATTCTCAGTTCACTCTGTCAAGTAAGTTGATCAGATTTATTGAACAAGAAATACCATGTTGCCTCAGATCCTGTAATCCATTTGATAACAGAAGTCACACTATCCTGTTTCTGCAACAGGTCCATTCATTTACTTACGGGGGCAATTCCTCCAAAAGGCTTAGTTTTGCACATACCATGACGGTCATTTAGCTCACTTCTAAGCCGTAGGATTTGTGGCGTATGATCTCAGTCTCTCAAATGCACTGCTAATGCTCGGCATACTACTTGCATCGCGCCAAAGAGAGCCTCCTCCTGGGGTTCGTAAGAAACAGTATAACATGGGGGTAATTTATCAAGTTGTGCTTGGAAATTCTTAATTGAGTCTGTGGCACCTAATACGATGGGGAAATAACTTGGTATCTTTCTGCCATATTTTCTTGGTCTCTGACTGCATTTCTTGGTACTTTAAGATCTTCTCCCTCTCAAAGTGATTTACAGGCTAGTTGCTTGGGACAGACATCTCTGTAATCAATGCTGTTCTGGTGTTCTTCTTCTTTACCACTATGTCTAGCTTCCTTGCATCCAGCTTTTTATTACTTGGAATGAGGGTATCCCAGGTGATCGTTCTCTGTAATTTTTAGGGTCATGATACCAGTGCTTTTCAGGCTTTGTGATGTAGTATTTACAGAGTTTTCAGTGAATAAAGCATGCCACTTTATTGTATTTTTCTATATAGAAATCTTCTGCCATCGGAACTTCACAGCCAGCTATGAGGTGAGTCACTGTTTCCAGCTCTTTCTTAGAGGATCTACACATGTTTGTTTTGCCAGTTTTTTCAATGCTTGCTGTAAAGTATCTTGTCCATAGTTCTCTACAGGGAGAACTATTCAGGCAATTGGTAACAGACCCCACACGTGAAGGGGCCATACTGGACTTGGTGATTACCAATGGTGAAAGTGTTTCTGATGTTGTAGTGGGAGATCATTTTGCATCCAGTGATCACCAGATGGTGTGGTTCAGTATTAGGACTAGGGCTGTTAGAATCCATTCCAAGGTGAGGATCTTAGACTTTAGGAAGACTAACTTTGCGAAGATGGGCCAATACCTCAGGGAGTCGTTAGTGGGATGGGAACAGCTGGGGGATGTAGAAAAACAGTGGGCAAAACTGAAAGGGGATATTTTAAGGGCAACCAACCTTTTTGTTAAAATGGTAAATAAAGGCAAAAGGAAAAGGAGACCGCTATGGTTTTCGAAGGAAGTAGCTGAAAAAGTGAAGAAAAAGAGGGAGGCTTTCATGAAATACAAGAGTTCACAGAGAGAGGAAGACAGGCATCTGTATTTGGAAAAACTTAGAGAAGCTAGCAAAGTAGTCAAGAAGGCAAAGATTCAAAAGGAGGAGGAAATAGCCAATGCAATAAAATGGGGGATAAGACATTTTTCAGATATATTAGTGAGAAGAGGAAGGGCAAAAGTGGTATTGTCAGACTCAAGGGTGCAGGGGGGGAATATGTAGAAGCTGATAAGGATAAAGTGGAATTGCTTAACAAAAATATTTTTGTTCTGTGTTCACAGATGAAGAACCAGGAGCAGGACCTCAGAAAACACCCACAAATAGGAACAGAAGCGAGGGACATATTGAACAATTTTCAGAAGACTGTGTTCGTGAGAAACTAGCTCAACTTAAAGTAGACAAAGCAATGGGAATGGATGGGATACACCCTAGAATACTGAGGGAACTTGGGGACGTTCTAGCAACTCCACTGACTGACCTTTTTAATGCCTCGCTGGAGTCGGGAGTGGTGCCAAAGGACTGGAGAGAGGCTCATGTGGTGCCTTTACACAAAAGCGGAAGTAAGGATGTGGTTGAAAACTACAGGCCGGTTAGTTTAACTTCAGTGGTGAGTAAATTATTGGAAACGCTGCTGAAAGAGAAAATAGTGAGGTTTCTGGAGTCCAGCGGATTACAGGATCCGAGGCAGTGTGGATTCACCAGATGGAAGGATTCACTAGATGTCGTGTATTTAGATTTCAGTAAAGCCTTTGACACTGTTCCTCACAGGCGACTTATAAACAAACTGAGCACCCTAGGGATGGACCCTAAAGTTACTGCTTGGGTTAGAAATTGGTTGGGTGGGAGGCGACAAAGAGTACAAGTAAATGGAGCTCACTCTGAGGAGAAGGATGTTACCAGTGGTGTGCCCCAGGGATCTGTCCTTGGTCCGATTCTTTTTAACATCTTTGTTAGTGATATAGCGGAAGGGCTGTCGGGTAAGATTTGCCTCTTTGCGGATGATACCAAAATCTGCAATAGAGTAGACACCCAGGAAGGTGTAGATAACATGAGGAGGGATCTAGCTAAGCTTGAAGAATGGTCTAGAATTTGGCAGCTGGGATTTAATGTTAAAAAATGTAAGGTCATGCATTTGGGCTGCAGCAATCCAAGGGAGCAATACAGTATAGGAGGTGAAGTACTTTTGTCCACTAAAGAAGAGCGGGACCTAGGCGTGGTTGTGTCTGATCTTAAAGTAGCTAAACAGGTAGAAAAGGCAACAGCAAAAGCTAGAAGGATGCTTGGGTGCATACGGAGAGGAATGGCTAGCAGAAAAAAGGAGGTGATAATGCCTCTGTATAAGTCTTTGGTGCGACCTCATTTGGAGTATAGTGTGCAATTCTGGAGACCGCACCTTCAAAAGGATGTGAACAGGATGGAGTCGGTGCAGAGGTTGGCTACTAAAATATTTAGTGGGCTTCATTATAAAGCATATGAGGACAGACTTAAGGATCTTAATATGTACACCTTAGAAGAAAGGCGGGATAGAGGTGATATGATTGAGATGTTTAAATACCTCCGTGGCATAAATGTTCAGGGAGAGAGCCTCTTTCATTTGAAAGCAAGTTCTGCTACGAGGGGACATGGGATGAGGGTGAAGGGAGATAGATTCAGGAGTGATATGCAGAAATATTTCTTTACGGAAAGAGTAGTGGATCCATGGAATAGTCTCCCAGTGGAGGTGGTAGAGATGAGGACAGTAACTGAATTCAAAAAAGCATGGGACCAACACAGAGGATCTCTAAAGGTAAAAAGTGGACTGTTGTTGATATGAAAGGACAGACTAGATAGGCCATGTGGTCTTTTTCTGTCATCATGTTTCTATGTTTCTATAATTCACTGTCCTAGGTTGCAACTATTAATCTCTCATACTTCGGTTTTAGTTCATCTCTCCTTAACCATTCATGTGTCTGTCTTTGATCAACAAAGGGTTCTTGGAGTAACACTGTATTTTCCACTGTATTTGTGTATTTGCTGGTCTAATTCTTTGAAGAGGTTTTTTTCTCTTGTTTTGCACATTCTGTTGCTTCCTTCCATGTGTGTGCATGTGGATTTTCATTCATTCCTTCTGGTCGTCTGAAGGCTTGTCCAAGTTTGATGATGGAGAGAGATTCTGGACATTTTCTTTCCAAGTTCCTATTCAAGTTACTCACTACTGAGGCAGACTTAACTGACGTTTATTTCCCAACATCCTCCTTACTTTCACTTTTGTGAAGAGGAAGCACATCTGCCTCTCATCAGTTCTTTGGAACCATTCCTCATTCTAAAGAAGAACTGAGAAGAACAAACAGCAACCAAAACTTCTCTAAGTGCCCTGATATCCTTCCAGCCCCATTGCTTTGTCTGCTTTTAGTTTATCTGGCTCTTAAGCAAAACAGTCTTCTGGAAATTATTTGAGGTCTACTTTACTTCCATTCCTATTTGTATCTATTTTTTTCTGTGGTCCTACTCACAGGCTTTCCTCAGTGAATAACGAACAGAAAAATTTCTTAAGCTATTGTACTTATTCTTCCCGAGATTCTGTTTTATTCCTCTTCTTTCCTCTAAGCCTCACAATGTCACTTTTATACTTCCTGCTTTCACTAGCATGACTCAAATAGATCATGTCTCCCTGTTTTATTGTACTGGCCATTTTTTCTTCCATTTGCATCTTTGCTGTCCTGACTGCTTTCTCAGCTTCTCTTTTCTTTTCAAGATATTGATGCTTGTCTTGTTTTGTAGTTTGTTCATCAATACTAACATTTTTTTCCTCATTTTTCAGCTAGTTCTTTAGAAAACCATAGCAGCCTCTTTTTTTTCCTGACCATTTTTTACTTTCTTAACAAAAAGGTTTATTGCCCTTAGAATATCTCCTTTCAGTTTTGCTCGCTGCTCTTCTACTTCTCCTAGATTTTCCCATTCTGCTATTAACTCTTTGACATACTATTCTCCCATCTTAACAAAGTCAGTTTCTATGACGTCTAGAACCCTTGCCTATAGATGAATCCTCATTGCCTGTGCTCTAATACTGAAATGCACCAACTGGGAATCACTGGATCTCAGATGATCCCTCATTATGACGTTAGAAAATTGCTGCCTCTCATGTGGGTTCCATTACCAGTTGCAAGAGCAATTTCACATGTAGAGAATCCAGGATCCTCCCTCCTTCTAGATGAGGTTGCAGTGGGATGCCTCTGTTGACACTTGGCAGGTTGACCACCTAGCAATATCGCCTTCCTTTTTATAGTAATTTCATGAATGGTTCTTATTAAATCTTTATCTTTCTGACTGTAAATGAGGTTTGTGTATCACTGTCCAGATGTTAAGCATGTCACAGACAAATTGTTATTAACAAGAATATGGTGAAGGGAATCTAGCAACGTTTGAAATGGACAAATGCAGGCTGTATACTCGGGAGGGGGAGGGGAGGGGGAATTCTAGATTTATACTATCAAGTTGGAGAAAGAGTAGTCTGCTACCACATATGGTACATGCACCCATGTGGGGTCTGTAGTAGAGCAATTTTGAGGTACTAGGTGATGCTACTTTTTGTTTCTTCAATTGTATCGCTAATAATTCAGGGACGTCCTTGATCATACTGTGGAGTGGCAAGAGGTTTTGATGTGCGGAATATATCGGAACTGACTTGTGATAAAGTTCAGCAAGTTCTCCTATGAGAACACCACCAGAAAAAATTTGCCAGATAATGAATCCACATGTAAGGGCCTATTTACTGAATTCATGAGAGATTTTTGCTGGTAACAGCAATTTTACCATACATTATTGGTATAATGTCTCCGGTGATTATAAGTATTAAAAGGGGACATTCCTCTCATGTGTATACAACCAGCCGCCATGTTAACACTCATTACCATTCTTTAATACAGCAGCAGGTAACATGAAATCGGCTAACTATACCTTTGAAGATGTAGTTAAATTTCCACAGAATCTGCCTGCATTAAGACATGTTCCACTTTCCCCTCCCCTTTCTTATGCGTTCCTCTCATTTCACTACAATTCTACTTTAATTGTGTTACTTGTTAGCTAATACAGCTTAGTAAATAAGCCCTATAGTGCACATAGAGTTTGGAAACCTGGAGAAAATGACCGAAAATATTGTGTCCCTTTTAAGCAGGGGTCTGCCTTGGTCAGTACTTGGATGGGTGACCACCTTGGAATACCAAGTGCTGTAGGCTTACTACATTGAAGAAAGGACTGGCAATCTACTTCTAATCGCACTTTGCCAACAAAACCCAAGGGCTAGGTTGCCTGGAGTTAACATTGACTCGATGGCACATACTTAGTGCATGCATTAACACACACAAAACATTTTACCACACTGACATGATGATTAGTGAGTGCCAGTTCACATGGTAACTACATATCATGAAATGGGTGAGGAATGTGCTTGACCGTGCCTTGTAGTTAGCGCATGGTAACTTACTACATACTTTCTGCTAATGCACTTATGATAAGGTAAAGATTTTTTTCTCTGGCATGCAGGGCTTGGCCAACTCCAGGTACTAGATCACCATGGTAACTAAAAAATCTGACCTGGCCCTGCGGCTCAGAGTACATGTGCAGCAGCATGGAGATGGGCAAAAGTGCTGCAAAAAGGCTGCAGTCACCACTTAGTGTCTGCCCATGGGAATCCTGTTGGTCTGTCTCCCATGAGCAGAAGTGCTGGACTTGTGGTGTATGCCCAAGCCTGCAAAAAAAAAAAAAGGTTGGAGGCAGAGGGAGTTTGCTGCATAGATGGCTGAAGAAATTTAAAGGGGCAGTAGGTATGAGTGAATAAAGAATGGTGGGGGAAATGGAGGACAGGGGTGAGTGCAAGCAAGGTGGAAAAGGGGAGAGAGGGAAACAGAGTGAGGGGTTGGAGTAGGGACAACAGAAGAGAGGTTAGAGTGGGGAGGCAGAGGGTTTGAGGGTGAAGAAATGAATGCATGGGAAGTAAAGGGCACAGTGTTTATGTGCAGAAAGCACACACACACACACTCTTTGCCGAAAAAAACCACACACACACTTTGCCGAGACTCATCAAGCCTACGGATAATCCCTCTGAGCATATCAAAAGTGACTTCATGGCTCTGGGACAGAGGGTGAAGCAGATAGTTGTGCAGGTGGTGTCCTCTTCAATCCTCCCTGTTGAGGGTAAATGCCGAGGCAGAGAAGCTCATGTTTTGGAGATGAATGCATGGCTACGTGGATGGTGTCATTGAGAGCATTTTGGTTTGTCGCGAGCACCGCCCTGGCGTATAAGCAGCGCTCGGACATAAAAATTATGGGGAGAAGATTGGCCAGTAATCCTGCGGCCTACTTCACTTTTGGCCTTATTTGTTTCCTGGTCCTAATCTTCAAAGAAACATATGCACGAGTGGTGGGAAAAATAAAGGCGTTTATTTCCCTTTACGCTAGGGTCCAAAGGATTGGTTAACAACAAACGCAAAAGTCCTTCATTCAGGTAAGAAAAGTGAAACAAAAAGCTTAAAGACACACTGTTATCTTCACATTAGCGCTGGGCTTCATTCAAACACTATCCTAGGCAATAATTCATGCAGCATACAAGTCTGGCACAGACTCCAGGCTTCCACTAGTACAATATGTGCAATCCATTTCGTTATCCGAAGCCTCACTGGCCAGGTCCACTCGCATTTGCTCGTAGGTGGACACCTCGGACTCTGAGTCCCTGGGTTCAGGTATCCTATACTCAGGCTCTCTGTATAGCTTTTCCAGCACAGCCCAATGTTCTGGATTATTCTTAGGGCGTCGGCTTCGTGCTATTCTACATGGAGAAAAGTGCTCTCTCCTTGGAGCTTTTGTGGCAGTCTTATACAAACATCTATTATCCAAGCCTTACTTATCATACAAGCTTTTTCTATATCTTGATTCAATAAAAGCTTTACCTTGGGAGCTTGGCCTCTTGGACTCCAGCGAAGGTTGAGGCCTATACCAGTCTCTCCTTTGGCTGGCCTTAGCACGTCTTAGGGCTTCCTGCTGTGACCCTGTGGATTCTGGACAACAACTGCAGTAATGCCTTGACCACTCTGGACAAACAGCTTTTACCTTTCTAGGAGCTGAAACCTCCTCCGGTTCCTCCTTAGCTCTCAGACCATCACCTTTCCCTTTAGGTGATCTTTTGGTAAGGGAATATTCAGGTTTGCATTCCAAGCTTCCCTCTGTCTTGCCTTGCTTCCAGCTGTACACAGTCCTGCTGCATTTACTCTTGCTGTTTCCTCTCCAGCCGTCACTCCAACTGTCTTCACAGTTGCCTTTCCATCTGCTGCCACTTCCTCTCTTGCCACTACCGGTCTTGTCACCGCCGCTCTTGCTGCCCTTGGCACCTCTGCTCCCCTTCCTGTCTTCCAGAGCCTTCTTAAGAAGTTCCTCTGTGCACCTGGATTGGAAGCTGGCTGGCATTACATCATGCTCAGTGGGGCGTGGTTCTATAGTGGCTCTGGAGTCTCTCTGGCTCCCTCTACCTGGTTCCTCCAGATATTGCGTCTTATATGCACTTTTTCCTTCATTTAAAACACTTTCCCTTCTCTCAACCAGGTCTGCTGGGTGACAGGTTTCATGGACCATGGGATGATATTCCAAGGGCTTTTTGTTAGAAAGTTAAATAAATGTAAAAGAAAAAGAAGGCCGCTATGGTTCTCAAAAGAAGTAGTTGAAAAAGTGAAGAAAAAGAGGGAGGCCTTCATGAAATACAAGAAGTCACAGAGAAAGAAAGACAGGAATCTATATTTGGAAAAACTTAGAGAAGCTAGCAAAGTAGTTAGGAAAGCAAAGGTACAAAAAGAAGAAATAGCCAATGCAATAAAATGCGGGGATAAGACATTTTTCAGATATGTTAGTGAGAGGAGGAAGGGCAAAAGTGGTATTGTCAGATTCAAGGGTGCAGGGGAGGAATATGCAGAAACTGATGAGAATAAAGCAGAATTGCTTAACAAATATTTCTGTTCTGTGTTTATAGATGAAGGACCAGGATCCAGGACCTCAGAAAACACCCACAAATAGGAACTGAAGCAACGGGGATCTCGAACGATTTTCAGAAGACTGTGAGAAACTAGCTAAACTAAAAGTAGTCAAAGCCATGGTCCTGGATGGGATACAGCCAAGAATTCTGAGGGAACTTGTGGACATTCTAGCAATTCCACTGTCTGGCCTTTTCAATGCCTCTTTGAAATCAGGAGTGGTGCCATAGGATTGGAGATAGGCACATGTGGTCCCTTTACACAAAGGTGGATGTAAGGATGGCATTGAAAACTACAGGTCAGTTAGTCTAACCTCTGTGGTTAGTAAATTATTGGAAATGCTGCAAAAAGAGAGAATAGTGAGGTTTCTGGAGTCCAATGGCTTTGGAGGATCTGAGGCAGCATGGATTTACCAGAGGCAGATCTTGTCAGACAATCTGATTGATTTCTTTGACTGAGTGACCAGGGAGTTGAACCAGGGAAGAGCCCTAGATGTGTTGTATTTAGATTTTAGTTATTGACAACGTTCTGCATAGGCGATGTATAAACAAACTGAGCACCCTAGGGATGGCCCCTAAAGTTACTGATTTGGTTAGAAATTGGTTCAATGGGAGGCGACAAAGGGTACAGGTATATGGAGCTCACTCTGAGGAGAAAGTTACCAGTGGTGTGCCGCAGGGATCTGTCCTTGGTCCAATTCTTTTTAACATCTTTGTTAGTGATATTGCAGAAGGGCTGTTGGGTAAGGTTTGCTTGTTTACGGATGATACCAAAATCTGCAATAGAGTAGACACCCAGGAAGGAGTAAATAACATGAGGAGGGATCTATCTAAGCTTGAAGAAGATCTAGAATTTGGCAGCTGAAATTTAATGCTAAAAAATGCAGGGTCATGCTTTTGGGCTGCAAAAATCTAAAGGAGCGGTACAGCATAGGGGGTGAGGTATTTCTGTCCACAAAAGGAGAGCGGGACCTAGGCATAATTGTGTCTGACAATTTTAAAGTAGCTAAACAGGTAGAAAAGACAACTGCTAAAGCCATAAGAATGCTTGGGTGTATAGGAAGAGGAATGGCCAGCAGAAAAAAGGAGGTGATGTTGCCTTTGTATAAGTCTCTGGTGCGACCTCATTTAGAGTATTGTATGCAATTCTGGAAACCTCACCTTCAGAAGGACATAGGCAGGTTGGAGTCAGTGCAGAGGGTAGCTACTAAAATGGTTAGTGGTCTTCGTTATGAAGCATGTTGTTAATGGCTATTGTAAATAGTTTCAAAACGTTCCATGTAAACAAAGTTATGTTCTTTGTAAACCGCTTTGAGAATTTGAAAGGCAGTATATGAAAAATGTTAAATACAGTCAAACCTCGGTTTTCGTTGGCCCCGGTTTTCGTACGTTTCGGTTTTCGACGTCTTTTCTGACTGAGATGTTGTCTCGGTTATCGGATATCGCCTCGGTTTTCGTTGTGTTATTGAACAGCTGATGGTCCCAATAGTGGCTGGTGCTGCTCCTCCTATGGGCAAGGGCAGGAATGTGGACAAATTGCCAGCCTCCATGTGCCTCCCCAGTCCCGGCAGCACTACCCCCCGGACTCACCGATCGCGTGTTGAAGCGAAAGTCAGCTGAGCAAGAGTCAGAGTCAAGAGCCAAGGATTGCACAGAGAGGAAGGCCCCGATCTCTCCACCGCCTGCCTGTTCTCTGGAGCGCCCCCTCAGGCTCGGAGGTAGCAGGGTAGCTGTCAATGTAAGCAGGAGATGTTGCAGTGCCGTACAGTACAATATCTGTGTGTTTGCTGTCCTGTGGACGATCGAGCAGGTGAGAGAAGTGACAGGAGCTGGGTGTCTGGAACGGATTAATTGAATTTACATTATTTCCTATGGGAAATATTGCTTCGGTTTTCGTACGTTTCGGTTTTAGTCAGTCTTCTTAGAACGGATTAATAATGAAAACCGAGGTTTGACTGTATGAGGTCAAAGATCTTAATATGTATACTTTAGAGGAAAGACGGGATAGGGGAGATATGATAGAGATGTTTTGATACCTCCATGGCATAAATGCACAGGAGAGTCTTCCGACTGAAAGCAAGTTACTGTATTCTACTAGTGAACATAGGATGAGGGTGAAAGGGGATAGACTCAGGAATAATATGAGGAAATATTTCTTTATTGAAAGAGTGGTAGATACATGGAATAGTCTCCCAGTGGAGGTGGTGGACACGAGGACTGTGTCTGAATTAAAAAATGCATGGGACAAACATAGAGGATCTCTAAAAGTAAAAAAGGGACTATTGTAGTTGATATGGAAGGGCAGACTAGATGGGCCAAATGGTCTTTTTCTGCCATCATGTTTCTGTGTTTTCTTTTAGTAGTTATACCCTCGTCCCCAGCTGTTTGTCTTGACTAGACTGTAAACTCTGATGAGCTGAGACCATCTTTTACATGTGATTGTACAGCACTGCGTACACCTTTTAGCACTAGTCATATTTATTTATTTAGAATTTTTTTATATTGCCTTTCACATAAAGCGGTTTATAATGAACAGTTATCAAGTAGTAAATATTGAACAATTATAAATTACATTATAACAGTAGTAAGTATTACAGTAAAACATTCAAAATTGAAAAAAATCACAGCATGTGCACCAATCTCAAAATTTATCAATTTATTGTCGGGCATGCCATCAGGAAGGAGAGTGGTTTACTCAACCTCGAAAGCTGGACATGTCCATTTTAATCAAATATATGGTTCAAATTCATTAAAATGAAAAGAACTTAGCTTTTGAAGATCAACAGTGATATGAGATATTAACAATATAAAGGATATAGCAACTGCACGTGCACGTTTCGAGTCCACAAGAGACCCTGTTTCAAGTGCAAATAAATGTCTAAATCCTTAATGGGTCTCTAGGGGAGACTTCTAGGTACTTATGACCTAGATTGGCCACTGTTGGAAACAGGATACTGAGCTATCTCCAGGAACAAGCAGGAATGAGTCTTCACACGTGGGAGACGTCGCCGACGGAGCCCGCACGGGAATGCTCCCCAGCATCCAATCAGAAAGCCTTTGGGAGCATACCCCACGCCTGCGCGGTGGCTTCCCGCCCTTCCTACTGCCTCTCCCCAGTTTTTCGTTTTCCGCGGAGCAGGCAGGACGTCCCTCCTGCCACCGCAGAAATTTTCTTTTTTTCTGTAGTCGCGGCTTTCCCGCTGACAGTGGCACCTCCGTGCCTCCCTTTTCTTTCTTTCTTTTAATTATTTTTCATTTAATTTTCGTCGCCCCCTCCGGGCGCTGAGGACCGGGGCATGGAGCCTTCTTCCCCCCAGCCTCACGGCGGGGACTTAATTTTCCACGTGGACTCCAATGCCTGGTGCCTCTCCTGTTTTGGGGCCTGACCCCTTTTTCCCGGATTCCCCGGGCTACAGTGTCGGAAGAAGACCCTCCCTCTTTCGGGTATCCCTCGACAACGTCTTTGCGCCCAAGGCGCGGTCGTCGGGTTGTTCTTCTCTCCAGGATCAGGTAACCACACAATAGTCTGTTAAGACTAGCCGAGTCTTGAGGGGCGAGTCTCATGCGCGGCATGGTGACGGCTCCGGCCAACCCCTCAAGTCCTCCTTGGCTGATATACCCCGGCGGGAGTCCTCGGGCTCCAAAGCATTTACGGGGTTTCGGGATGTTCCTGAGGTTCGCTCCTCACAGAACATTCCCGAGCCATCCCCGAGGGAGGTACCCGCTTCGAGCGGTGCCGATTCCCCGGCATCGGCGTCGAGTGTTCCACTCTTCGCCAGGGATCGTCAGCCGGTGTCCTCAGCGCCTTCGGGACCGATCGACTCGACCGAGTCTGACCTCCCTACATCCAAGCCATGCTCGGGCGTGGTAGCCGCTCCGGGCGGTACTGAGCCCCCGGCATCGGCGTCGGTGTCGAGCACTCCGCTCCTCACCGAGGATCGTCGGCTGCTGTCCTCGGCGCCTCCGGGGCCGATCGACTCGGTCCAGCCTGGCGTTCCTCCATCCCTGCCATGCGCGTGGGCGGTACCCGCTTCAGGCGGTACCGACCCCTCGGCGTCAGTGTCGAGCGTTCCTCTCCTCACCGGGGATTGGCGGCTGCGGTCCTCGGCGCCTCCGGGGCCGACCGACTCACGCCGGTATGGCGTTCCTACGGGGGTGGTATCCGCTTTGGGTGGTGCCGACCCATCGGCGTCTGTGTCGAGTGACCTGCTCCCCACCGGGGATCGCCAGCTGCTGCCCTCAGCACCTCGGGGGCCGATCAACTCAACACTGTCTGACGGCCCTACATTCAGGTCATGCGCGGAGGTAGTACCCGCTTCGAGCGCGCGGGCGTCGGTGGTTCCGCCCCGCGCCGGGGATGGTCATCTGGCCTCCCTCCCCTCGGGGCCGCTCGCTTCGACCCGCGCCGGGTCGCCGGTATCCCAGCCCTGCGCAAGGGTGGTACCGGGTTCGAGTGGCGCCGCTCCGCCGGCGACGGCAGGGGCGTCGAGCACGAGGGACCGCCATCGACCTTCCCCGGGGACCTCGGGGTATGTTGGCCAGCGCACGGGCGACTCCCCGGCATTGACGCGGCCGTCGAGGGCCCCGCCCTTTCCTAGAGAAGGGGCCTCGGGGTCTTCGACCACTTCGATCCAATCTGGATCTGCGCCGCCCCGCAACGGTACCCTGACGTCGGCGCAGGGGCTTTGCACACCCCCCCCCCCCCCCGCAGGGACTCGTCGTCGGGTGACCAGGTTCCCCTCGGGGACGGGCTATATGCCCCGGAAGGATTTCTCTCCAGGTCGGACGGGTTCGAGAGGGAGCCCGGCATCGGGCAGTGCCCGCCGATCGACATCAGCGCCGACGTCAGATGACCCCCTCTCCACCGAGCTCCGCCCTCGGGGACCCCTGATGCTCGCGGCACCGATCGGCGTGGTTCCGATCCGCGCTCTGGGATCTCCACCACCGGCGCGGTCGCCCCCGCCGGGGCGCTCTAGAAGGGAGTCGATCTCCTCGCTCGGTTCGATGCCCAGCCTGGAGTCGGTATCCAGCCTTGAAAGCCTGGACACTACACGTCTCGATCGGTCCCTGTCCCCTCCCGCGACACAGAATGGAGACCGCTGGCCCCTGC
Source organism: Ichthyophis bannanicus (assembly GCA_033557465.1). Classification (NCBI taxonomy): domain Eukaryota; kingdom Metazoa; phylum Chordata; class Amphibia; order Gymnophiona; family Ichthyophiidae; genus Ichthyophis; species Ichthyophis bannanicus. The sequence continues at coordinate 343,675,704 of CM066032.1, forward strand.
CCTCCGGCGGCCGCGGAACCGCTTCGATCGCCGGGAGCAGCGCCACCCCCGGGTTCGGGGCCGAGGCCGATTCCTGCGGCGCCATCGGTGCCATTGGCCCCTTCGATGCCTAGCTTGGAATCAATCCCAGGAGCCGACGACGCCATGGGGACTGCCCCGATCCGGGTCGGTTGGTCCCCTCCTCTGCCCAGCGGGCATCGGCCCGAGCGGCCTCTGTGTGCCCTGGCAGCCTCCCCCGCCATAACTCCTCCGGCAGAGCCACCTTCTCAGGATTTCCTCCTTGACATGGCAGACTTGCTGGCCATCCCTACCCCGGACCCGAGCCCGGGCCCTGCGGAACAGGCAGCCGTGATGCTTCCTCTGCATCCCTCCCTGCAGGATCTCCTGCTGGGGTCTTGGCGGTCGCCTTTGAGGGTTCCGGCACCGTCGACTGCAATGCAGGCTCTGTACCGGGTGCCTCCGTCCCCGGTTTTTCGGCAGCACCAGCTTCCACATCGGTCCATTGTGGTGGAATCGGCGCTGAGGAAGGCCGGAAGCAAGGAGAAGCATGCTTCTTGCCCCCCAGGCCGCGCCTCAAAGACGCTAGATACTCTAGGACGTCAAGCCTTCCAGACGTCTATGCTGACGGCCAGAATTATTTCATATATATTTTATATGAGTCTGTCGCTCCGGGAGGTCACCGAGAGGTTGTCTCGGTTATCCCTCTTCGTATCTGCAACCAAGGCCTTTGAATATTCCCTGCTCCTTTATCACTGCAGGAATATCTCCGGGTTCCTTTCTCGTACTTCGCTGGACTCCTTCCAGTCGGTCAGCAGAGCCTCTGCTGTTGCCATTAGAGCACGCCGTACAGCATGGTTGCAGGCGTCCGAGTTGTGTAGACGGGCACAGCACAACCTGGGTAATTCTCCCTGCGACGGAGATCACCTCTTCAATAGCGAAGCCTTGCGTCAGGTCGCACAGTGCTTCGCTAACCTTCCCAGAGTTAGCAGCCAGCCTAGGGCCCGGCCCCCCGGCGGTGGTAAACGCCTCTCCAGACCCCCCTTCCCTAGGAAGAGGAAATATCAGCCCTCCGCCCACCCTCCAGGCGCGCCCAAGCAAGGGACCTCTCACCCCGGGTTGATGCCCCTGGGCCCGCGCGAGGACTCTCATACTAAGCATTTTTAGGCTCAGGCGGGCGGCTGCCTGCACTTAACCCTCTTATCGGAAGTTTAAAAATTGAGCTCTACTCTGGGGCTCGTTCAGTTGACAAATGGTTCGGAGGCTTATCTAGGGGTTCAGGTATTCTCCTTCCGTTTGGAAGGGAGACCACCTCTATTCCGTGATAGCTATGGCCCACTGCCAACTTAATTACCCTTTGGTACGTCTCCGAACCCTTCTCAGCCAGTATCCCCCTGCTGATTGCTTCCGTACCGGAATTCCCGTCCAGCCGCTATAGTCCCCCAATGTTTGCCAGGACTATACCCTCCTGTCCCCCGTCTGTGCGGGGGGCGAGTTTTCTGCGTGCAGGTCCTGGGGACACATATAGGGCCTCCAGCCCCTGTGGCGTTCTACCGGACTGATGCTATCCTCCGTCCCCCACGCTACCGCGCTGTTGGTTCGCCAATCTGCCCTTGTCTTCCGGAATAGATCCCTCTACTGACGGATCTTGCTGCCACCTTCCCAGGTGGACGTTCTGTGGATCAATGGCAGATCCGCCTGCCCAGGGTGATGCTCAGGGAGGTAGGCCCCTCGGCATACCTGCGTTAGTACCGGAGTGGGCGCCCTCATGCCCACCGGCTTAGATATACTAGATATCACCTGCGCGATAGGCGCATATTGGGGGGATGCCCGCAGTACCTGCGTTCTACCGCCTAATTTCCCTATGGCCGGTACTCACACACCCCCCCCCCCCCCCGGGGTCCAGCCAGTCCGCCTGCCTATTCCTCGATCGGGCCACGGACTGGTGGTACTCTACCGCTGTGAAGTCTACAGCTCCCTTTTCAGTTAGGTCCTCCTCCCGGGGGTTCGGACCCTTGTCTCCCTATCTCTCGCTAGGGTAGCCTGTGTACTCCTTCTGCTCCGGGGTACACCCCTACTCTTCTCCGGAATGGGCTCTCTGGTTCGGCCAGTCTTCTACTGTTAGTCCTCTGAGTTCTGGACTCTACTCCTAAGGGAGTGCTCAGCTTTGCACTAAGCCTCCTGGAAGACCTGCCGTCCTTCTCCTGACCCAGCTGACGCCTGGATCTCCTAGCCTTCCGGATTTGGAACTTCCTCCTCGCTGCGGCGAAGTTTCCTTGACGTCTTCGCTACTGCGTCTACGGTGCCTTCATCACAGGTCTGCTTCCAGCAACCCGGTAGGTAAGCTCTACAGGGTTCCACACCATTAATTCATTAAAACCTAATGGCCGGTAAGCTCTATATGGTACTAGGTCAGTGATGGCTAACCTTTTTGAGCCCGAGTGCCCAAACTGCCGCACAAAACCAAAGAATTTCCTCAAAGTGCCAGCACGTCATTTGCATAAGTGGTCTTATTTGCATAAATATTTGCATAATGTTACCATACACTAACTTTTAGTAAACATGTCTCTTAATGAGTGTATGGATAAAGAAAGACTAAAAGATTTCTACATTACTATAATCCAGTGCCAACCGCCAGGCACATTAGGAACTACTACAAACGCTGCCCATTTAGAACCCATAGCAAACCCGCCGTATCCTGACAGCATTACCAGGACTCACAAAGCACCATACCCTACCTATCAAAAGGCAACACTGCAAATATTAAACCAATACATTTCAGAGAATACTGGGGAAAGAGAACAAGTGGCAACGTCAAATAGGAATTTCCTCTTGTACCAAACAAAGCGCAGATGTTAATGATGCACATTTCCCAGAGCTGACATATTCCAGTTAATAAATTCAAAATAAAGAGATATCTTTCTACCTTTTGTGCATTTTTTTTTCAGTTGCAATTGGTCCAGCCACCTTCTTCTGGTTTCTTCATGTTTTTCTGCTAACTCTCCATCGTCTGCTGTCCATTTGTCCTTTCTTCTCTCTTCTAGTTTTTTTTCCATTCTCTCTCTCTCTCTACATCTGCTTTAACATACTAATCTTTCTCCTTTTGCTCTTTCCTCATTCCTATTTCATCCACACAAATTTTACCCCTCCATCCTCAATCCCCAATTACTCTCCCAATACCTGGCCAATTGTAGATTTTTCATCCCTCCTACACAAAATATTTTTCCCCTCTCCATTTTACTCTCCCAGCCCCATCCCATTCTAATCCTCCCCCAACATCAGCTCCCTCTAGTTCCAGTCTCACCCAGCATCCATTCCCTTCTAGTCCCTGCATCAGCCCATTTCCAGTCCAAGTCCCTTCATCAGCTCATTTTCAATCCTAGCCCCCCATCAGCCCATTTCTACTCATTTCCTAGCCCCACCATCAGCCCATGTCAAATCATAGCTCCCCTCCACTCAGCCCAATTCCAGTCCAAGCCCCCCCATGAGCCTACTTCCAGTTCTAGCCCCTCCATGAGTCCATTTCAATTCAAGCCCCCACCACAGCCCATTTCCAATCTTAGCTCCCCCCAACAGCCCATTTCCAGTCCTATCCTAGCTGTTCCATCAGCCCATTTTCAGTCCTAGCTCCCTTCCCTCACAGCCCATTTCCATTCCAAGCCCCCTCCCCATCAGCTATTTGCAGTTCAAGCCTCCCCTTCCACTCAGCCCATTTCCAGTCCTAGCAACACCCCAACCCATTACCAGTCCTAGCCCCCCGTCAATCAACTTCCAGTCCTAACCCCCATCACCCCATTTTCAGTTTAAGCCCCCCCCCATAACCCTTTACCAGTCCTAACCCCCCATCAGCCCATTTCCAGTCAGCCCCCCATAGCCCATTGCCAGTCCTAAACCCCCCCCATCAGCCCACAGCCCATTACCAGTCCTAACCACATCAGCCCACCTCAAGTCCTAACCCCTCCCCATCAGCCCATTTCCTGTCCTAGCCCCCCCCCCCCCATAACCCATTATCAGTCCTACACCCCCATCAGCCCACTACCAGTCTTAACCCCCCCATAGCCCATTACCAGTCCTAACCCCCCCATCAGCCCACTACCAGTCTTAACCCCCCCCCCATAGCCCATTATCAGTCCTAACCCCCCATCACCCCATTTCCAGACAGCCCTCATCAGCTCATAGCCCATTGCCAGCCCTCATCAGCCCACAGCCCATTGCTAGTCTTAACTCCCCCCCATAGCCCACTGCGTCTTAACCCCCCTCCCCAGCCCACTGCCCGTCTTAACCCCCCCTCCCTAGACCATTGCCATTCTCCACCCCCCCCCTCCCTCCCTCCCTCCCGCCCCCCTTGCCATTCCCACCCCCCCTCCCTCCCTAGCCCATTGCCAGTCTCAACCCCCCTCCCCCCCTCCCTAGCCCATTGCCAGTCTTAACCTCCCTCCCTCCCTAGCCCATTGCCAGTCTTAACCTCCCTCCCTCCCCTCCCTAGCCCATTGCCAGTCTCAACCCCCTCCCTCCCTCCCTCGCCCTTTGCCTGTCTCAACCCCCCTCCCTCCCTAGCCCATTGCCAGTCTCAACCCCCTCCCTCCCTCCCTCCCTAGCCCATTGCCAGTCTCAACCCCCCCCTCCCTCCCTAGCCCATTGCCAGTCTTAACCTCCCCCCCCTCCCTAGCCCATTGCCAGTCTCAACCCCCCTCCCTCCCTCCCTCCCTCCCTAGCCCATTGCCAGTCTCAACCCCCCTCCCTCCCTAGCCCATTGCCAGTCTCAACCCCCCTCCCCCCCTCCCTAGCCCATTGCCAGTCTTAACCTCCCTCCCTCCCTAGCCCATTGCCAGTCTTAACCAACCTCCCTCCCTCCCTCCCTCGCGCATTGCCAGTATCACCCCCCTCACTCCCTCCCTAGCCCATTGCCAGTCTCAACCCCCCTCCCTCCCTAGCCCATTGCCAGTCTCAACCCCCTCCCTCCCTCCCTCCCTAGCCCATTGCCAGTCTCAACCCCCTCCCTCCCTCCCTAGCCCATTGCCAGTCTTAACCTCCCTCCCTCCCTAGCCCATTGCCAGTCTTAACCCCCTCCCTCCCTCCCTAGCCCATTGCCAGTCTCAACCCCCCTCCCTCCCTCCCTAGCCCATTGCCAGTCTTAACCTCCCCCCCTCCCTAGCCCATTGCCAGTCTCAACCCCCCTCCCTCCCTCCCTCCCTAGCCCATTGCCAGTCTCAACCCCCCTCCCTCCCTAGCCCATTGCCAGTCTCAACCCCCCTCCCTCCCTCCCTAGCCCATTGCCAGTCTCAACCCCCCTCCCCCCCTCCCTAGCCCATTGCCAGTCTTAACCTCCCTCCCTCCCTAGCCCATTGCCAGTCTTAACCAACCTCCCTCCCGCCCGCCCTAGCCCATTGCCAGTCTTAACCAACCTCCCTCCCTCCCTCCCTAGCCCATTGCCAGTCTCAACCCCCTCCCTCCCTCCCTAGCCCATTGCCAGTCTCAACCCCCCTCCCTCCCTAGCCCATTGCCAGTCTCAACCCCCTCCCTCCCTCCCTCCCTAGCCCATTGCCAGTCTCAACCCCCCTCCCTCCCTAGCCCATTGCCAGTCTCAACCCCCCTCCCTCCCTCCCTAGCCCATTGCCAGTCTCAACCCCCCTCCCTCCCTAGCCCATTGCCAGTCTTAACCTCCCCCCCTCCCTAGCCCATTGCCAGTCTCAACCCCCTCCCTCCCTCCCTCCCTAGCCCATTGCCAGTCTCAACCCCCCTCCCTCCCTAGCCCACTGCCAGTCTTAACCCCTCTCCCTCCCACCCAAGCCCATTGCCAGTCTTAAACAACCTCCCTCCCAATCCCATTGCCAGTCTTAACCAACCTCCCTCCCTCCCTCCCTAGCCCATTGCCAGTCTCAACCCCCTCCCTCCCTCCCTAGCCCATTGCCAGTCTCAACCCCCCTCCCTCCCTAGCCCATTGCCAGTCTCAACCCCCTCCCTCCCTCCCTCCCTCCTAGCCCATTGCCAGTCTCAACCCCCCTCCCTCCCTAGCCCATTGCCAGTCTTAACCTCCCTCCCTCCCTAGCCCATTGCCAGTCTTAACCCCCCTCCCTCCCTCCCTAGCCCATTGCCAGTCTCAACCCCCCTCCCTCGGCTCATGGCAATAAAAAAAAAAAAAGCTGCCAGCTGCCGCCGCGGCGGCATGGAGTGTCCCGCGGGGCTCCCTCTGCCCGGCGGGACTCTCCCGGCGCTGCTCAGCCCCTCTCTGCCGGCGTGCCGCGACGCGACGGGAGAGCGAGTCTCCCTCGCGTCTCTCTTAAGCCCGCAGGGGCAGATGGGAAATTTCCCATCAGCCCCTGCCGGCTTAACAGAGACGCGAGGGAGACTCTCCCTTCGCGTCTCTGCAAGCCGGCAGAGAGGAGCTGAGCAGCGCCGGGAGAGTCCCGCTGGGCAGAGGGAGCCCCGCGGGACACTCCATGCCGCCGCGGCGGCAGCGGGCGGCTTTTTTTTTTTTTTTTAATGTGCGACCTTCCCGCGTGCCAGCTGCAAGGCCTTCGCGTGCCACAGCTGGCACGCGTGCCATAGGTTCGCCATCGCTGTACTAGGTCATTTAGTCATTAAATGCTTACTGATACTATTTATGCATCCCTCTGACTACTCTTCCTGTAGCCTGGGGTTTTTTTTTTGCTGTATCTTAATGATACCTGTTCTGCACTCTAAAGACTTCCCTCTGTAGTCTTTAGATTCGCTGTTCCTCTATTCAACTCCTGCCCTCCATCCCTCAGGGGATGCCGGGGATTCAGGCTGGGCAAATGCCATCCCGTCCTGGGCTGCGCTTATGGGATCTCCCCGGGCATCCTTAGCTAGGGAGTCCCCACGTGTGAAGACTCATTCCTGCTTGTTCCTGGAGATAGCACAGTTACTTACCTGTAACAGGTGATCTCCGGAACAGCAGGAATTAGTCTTCACAACCCGCCCACCTCCCCTAGGAGTTGTATCTCTTTTTTTCTCTATTCCTTCCTCTCCTCTCCTTCTGGCTCAGCTATGAAACTCAACTGGGGAGAGGCAGTAGGAAGGGCGGGAAGCCACCGCGCAGGCGCGGGGCATGCTCCCAAAGGCTTTCTGATTGGATGCTGGGGAGCATTCCCGTGCGGGCTCCGTCGGCGACGTCTCCCACGTGTGAAGACTAATTCCTGCTGTTCCGGAGATCACCTGTTACAGGTAAGTAACTGTGCTTGATGGACCTTGGTCTGATCCAGTATGGCATATCTTATGTTCTTATGTTTGAAAACAACTATGAAAGTCTGATAAAAGGTGGTATAATATTTGTACCCAATTTATCAGGCAGTCTCATATCAGTTTTCAAATTAACAGATTCTGGATTCAAAGTGATTTTTGACAAAAACAATTGCAAATCAAAAATGGCAAAAAAACTCTTAATGATCCAATTAAAGGACTGGCATTTATCGAATGAGTGCCCAGATGCTAGTGAATGGTCATGTAATTGCATAAGCAACTGATGCTAATTTTTGGCATGAATGCCTTGCACATTTGAACCATAACACATCAGAATCTATGAGCCAAAGTGAAGACTGTATCGGAGGTAAACATTAAAAAAAAGATGTTTTGAGTAATTTTCAGGACCAAAAGAAAAGCCATTAGAGCTAATGCACATGGATTTGTTTGGACCCATGCCAGTGGACTCAGTTGGTAGGAGTTAGTATATCAAAGATGCTGAAAATATATTACTTTATTCATATAGCATCTCATTTTCATTGACTTGGTCAAGTGAAAAATAGGCAGTGAGAACATTACAGTCAAATTTGGAAGACATTGTATGCATTATAACAAGGTGAGGACATAAATTTGCTATTGAAAAGTCTGAAAATAATTGCCCTTTCCTCTTTTACTTTTGTTTCTTTGTGTAGTTTCTTCAGTCCTTTCAAGTCTAGAAGGCATTGTCCAGTGTACAGCTCATATAATTATATGTTTATAACTTTGCCATGTCCTTTGTTAACCATGGTCAGTGATATGATTTGCCCCAGATCTGCTCACATATGGTTACACAACTAAACACATACTGTATGCAAACTCAACTGAGAGAATGGTTCTAAAAAAGCAAACTCCCAGTTACTAGGCGGTATGCAAGGATGACGTGATTATCGACTCCATTTCACATGTCAATCTCAGTGTTCCCAATGACAGTATTATGTATCATTTTATCATGGATCCCGATTACTCTCATAGAGACTAAGCATAAGAGAAAACTCTTCTTTTACAAATTCAAACTATTTTAAAAAATGTTTGTTCATGGGTTTTCCAAGATGACAGCCAGAGGCTAGAATGCTCTCTCTAAACTCCACCAATTTGTTATCTTTTTTTGCTTGTTTACCAAAATTTCTCTTACTTTGATCATGAGGAAGAAGGTCAAGTTTTTCCACCCAAGGCTGAGCTACTGTGTCAGCCCACACGAACTGGAGATAGAGATATTGTTGAGCCCCAAGTGCCGCAAAGCTTTCCTAGTCCCAGGAACTGCCATTTATAGTGCTGGTTGAGTGGCACTGGCAGACCAACTTGTAATGGCATTGGAGCCTGGGCTCTTCACAGATTTGAACATCATCGATTGTCGGGAGATAAGGATCAGAGACACAACTGCGAATGTAGAGAGACAACCACCGTAAGGTTCATTTCTTTGCAGAATGCAGGAATTCTATAGGATTAGGAGCTATTCTAGATGTGAGGATAGCATCCACTCCCCCACCCCCAGATACTTAGATCAGCTTCCAGAAGGGTTCTAGCACCATTACATTGGAGGTAATCTGGATGGCCATTGCTATAGTGGAGAAACTGTCTCTCAGAGAATTCCAAGAGGTCAGGGGTCCCTGAGAACTTCAGAATAGCAGGCTCCTAGATGAGGTTATTTCAAAAGAAATATGTTAGGAAAATTGAGCCCCTGGAAGCAGCCTCATTTCAGAAGATGAATCAGATCGATATTCAGGAAAACATGGCTATTTAACATAATCAAGCAGGGAGCGCTTATTTTTTCCCAGATGACAGCTTTTAGCCCAGTGGGTTTGATAATAAATATATGATACACATCCTTAGGATCTCGATGAAAGTATTTCTATGTCACTAATCATGGTTTAATGGGAGAAAGCCAACATGGATTTAGCCAAGGAAGGTCTTGTCTTACTAATCTGTTATTTTGTTTGGATGTATGAATAAACAGCTAGATAAAGGTGAGCCAGTTGATATAGTGTATCTGGATTTTCAGAAAGCCTTTGACAAGGTCCCTCATCAGAGCTTCTTGGTGAAATTAAAAAGTCATGGATAGGAGGCAGTGTACTATTGTAAATCAGGGCCTGATTAAAAGATAGAAAGCAGAGGGTATGGCTAAATGGCCAATTTTCCCAATGGAGACAGGTGAATAGTGGAGTACTGTTCTGGGTCCGCTGCTTTTTAACATATTCATAAATGACCTGGAAATGGGAATAAAAAGTGAGGTAATCAAATTTGCAGATGACAAAAAATTATTCAAAGCTGTTAAAACCCAAAAAGATATTGAGAAATTGCAAGAGGATCTTGAGAAATTGGAAAACTGGATGTTCAAATGGCAGATAAAATTTAATGTGGACAAGTTTCAAAGTTATGCACCTAGGAAAGAACAACCCAAGCTATGGTTACACGATGCAAGGTTCCACATTAGGAACCACGACCCAGGAAAAAATTGTATGCGTCATCATGGATAACTCGTTGAAACCCTCTGCCCAGTGTGCAGTGGCGGCCAAGAAAGCAAATAGAATTCTGGGAATCATAAGGAAAGGAATGGTGAACAAAACCAAGGATATTATAATGCCTCTGTATTGTTCCATGTTGCGACCGCACCTTGAATATTGTGTGGAATTCTGGTCGTTGTATCTTAAAAAGGATATAGCGGAATTAGAAAAGGTACAGAGAAGAGCCACCAAAATGGTAAAGGGGATACTTCTATGAGGAAAGGCTTAAAAGGGTAAGGCTCTTCAACAGGGAAAAGAGACAGCTGAGAGGACATATAAGTCTATAAATTGATGAATGGAGTGGAATGGGTAAATATAGATCGGTTGTTTACTCCAACAAAGAGTGGAAAGACTAGGGAACATGCAATGACGCTACAGTGTAACTCATTTAAGACTAATAAGAGAATTTTTTTTCACTCAATACATAATCACTGTCTGGAATTCGTTACAGGAGGATGTAGTAAAAGCTGTTAGTGTAGCTGAGTTTAAAAAAGGTTTGAATAAATTCCTGGAGGAATAGTCCATAAACCATTATTAAAGAGGACCTGGGAAATTTACTGCTTGCCCTGAGACAAGCATTGTGGAAGCTGTGTCTTTTTGGGAACCTGCTAGGTAATAGTGTCCTGGATTGGCCACTGCTGGAAACAGGATACTGGGCTTGATGGACCTTGGTCTGACTCAGTTTGGCATATCTTGTTCTTGTGACTCGGGGACTTCGGAATGTGCTGATGTGTGTTTTTCTCAAAGATTATGAGGGCAGTTTGGACTTTGCAACAATGTGGACAGTTTACAAGGGCACTTTTTAACTACAGATTTTGCATAATTTTACATATGCACATGGACAGTTTTCAGAGTTGATATCCATGGGTAAAACAGAAAGAGAGCTTTGAGAATTCTTCTCTCCTTTTATTATATATGAGGCTAATATTCAAAGAATTTAATGCTTCTAGCTTAAATTTGCCTCTGAAAATTCCCTAAACTTCTGCTCAAAGTTTCACTCTGCTCCTAAATTTAGGATCCTAAAAAGGTGGGAGGCAAAAGGGCAGATTTAGGGTTGGGGGGGGAGGAAGTTAGGAGCTTAGAACTTATTTTTAGCACTAGGTATCTAAATTATGATCATACATCTAATTAAATGAATGGCAGGCTTAAATTTAGGAGCATAAGTTTTAAATTCCTAAATTTAGGTGAATTTTCATCAGAAAACTTAGGGGACTATTCAGCTGCTTGTCCCTGGAATTGAATATCCAAGCCAGCCAGATAGTGTCGCAGCTAACAGGGCAGCAGCGATCTTCAGCCACTGCCCAGTTAGCTACGGCCACATAGGTTAGGCAAGCCTTTCGAATGCCTAACATTTTGTCACCATGGGATAACCAGCTAGTGGCTGAATATCGCCACCAGTGAGTTGTCCCCAGCTGATTTCTCTGTCCACCTACAGAGTGGTCTGATGCTAGCCGGGTATCAGGGTGTACAGTGGTGGCACCTGTAGATATTCAGCAGTACAAACCGTATTAGTGCCACCGAATATTCCTCTCGCCATGGTTAATGCGGTAGTAGGTTAGCTGACAGTGTTAATCACTTTGAAAAATGCCCCCCGGGACTATTTTATTAAAGTTCGGTAAAGCTGTTCACTGAACATGTATTAGAAGCTTTTATATTAAGTTCAAAGCCTCTATGATAACTGTTGGGGGCGTGATCAGCAAGTTCCTGGCAGCTAACGTGCAACTGCATACAATAACGTGTGCACAATTAACGCTGGTACACCAGACAATACCCATATAGGTATCATAGGTGCCCCTGCACTAATTGCCACATTAACTGTGCTTGTGTGCTGATGTACTCTTGACATCCGCACGCAGCCTCTAACCTGCACAGTCCCTACATTAGCACACAAGTTCCGGTTAACTTGCATTCCTAAGCATCCCTCCAGTCCAGTCCCTTTCCTCTGGGTTGTGCTCCCCTTCCAGCAGCTTGGAGACTGAGTATGTCATCCTTTTTTTGACTGTAGGCTATGTATACTATTGGCACCTCCCACCAGCTCCAGTATACTCAGTCTCCAAGCAGCTGGAGGGAGCAGTAAGCCAGATCTTGGGCTTACTGGAGAGACACTTAGGTGTTAGTGGGGTTTCGTTTTCCCTTTTTAATTTCTTTATTTCTTTTTTATGGTTATTTGGTTCTTCTTTCTTTTAGAAACTTAGATCCTTATGGGACTGGCTCTTCCCCCTCCCCCCCACTTCCATTAGCAGGCTTGGGGGTTAGGAGGAGACTTTGGGCGGCCAGAGAAGAAAAGAAAAAAAAAAGCCGCGATTCCGGGACCAGCGGGAGTAAAGCTCCGCCAGGGCCTGTGAGCCTTCAGGGCCTGTGCGCATAGCCTTTCCCGCTTCGCTGCTGAAGCCCTATCGGCAGCTGAGAGCGGGAGGGCACGGCCGCCAGAGAGAAGCTGCACGGGGGAGGCAGCAGTACCGGCCGGCTGTACTCGTGCCGGAGAGCCGCGAGAGGGGCCGTGGACCACGCGGTCGCCGATGTGGGAGCAGGACCAGATCTTCCTTCGGGGAGCGGCGTGGAGGAGGCAGGTAAAGTTTGTTTTCTTTTCGCGCGTTTTCGCGCATCAGGCAGTTCTGCAGGGGCGGCTTCAGGAGTGCTGGGGCCTCTTCTTCATTGTTGGGAAGCACACATCGAAGGGGAAAAAGGAAAGTTAAAACTGCTAGAGAAGGTGCCTTTGTTAATCTTGCCTTCTGTGATTATTTTGGTTCTTCTGCAGATGCCTGCATTTCAACCTCAGGGTTACTGCTTAATGCTTGCCTATGATTTAATAAAAAATTCTTTATTGTACTTATTTGTGATTTTAGATATATTTATAGAGAGTCAATGGCTTCCTCCTTGGGTCACTATGCCGGCAAGACCGCAGTGTTTATTCTGCGGGACACGGCGCGGAACGGTTTCGGAGGCCGGCGTTTGCAGGGGCTGCGTGGTAGAAGTGGCCTCAGTGGAGCAGGGGCTCCAGGCTAGTGTGGCCCAGGCTCTGCTGGATTCCATCTCCCAGGAGGCTCGCGAGCCCCTGAATGTGATCCTCGCCTCTGGCTCTTCTCCGGCCTCAGTTTTGGAGCAGCCGAGTCCTTCCCAGCCTCAGCCCGGGCCCTCCTCTGTGGCAGGGTGCCTGGAGGGTGGGGGTTGGGGGGGTTCTCTACAGAGTTTGTGTTGCTGCTGCACAAGGCTTTTTGTCTGTGCCAGCAGGGAGAACAAGGGCTAGCGGCCGCGCAGGGATGCGGGGCCAAGTATGTGGCAGAGCCCAAAGGACAGGAGGAGACTGGGGCGCCTCCTAAGCTGATTAGGCTTACGTACGAGGTGGCCTCCCACTCTCCTATGTTTGAGTCTCTAGGAGAAGAGGGCTCAGATCGGGAGGTGGGGGAGGATGAGGAGGAACTCAAGGAAAGTGAGATCCAGAGGAAGAACAGGCTAGGATTGTTCAGGTCTTCCGCCGAGAGGAATTGCCGGCCTTGATTGGAGAGTCCTTGAAGGTATTCAATATTGCCGCAGAAGGTCCTCCAGAGGAGGACGTCTTGGAGGATCCGCTTATTCAGGCAGTCAGGAAATCACAGAGGGTTTTCCCTGTTCACCGGGTGGTACGACGGATGATTCAGGAAGAATGGGACCAGCCAGAGTCCAGTTTGAGGGGTTTTCGTTCTATGTCGCGCTTGTACCCCTTGCCAGAGGTGTACAAGGAGTTGCTGTGGTCTCCTAGAGTGGATGCAGCTGTGTCAGCAGTTACCAAGAAGACGACCATTCCGGTCGAGGGCAGTGCGGCCCTTAAGGACACCCAGGATAGAAAGCTGGACTCGTTGTTGAAGCTAGCCTTTGACATCAGTGCCTTGGCACTGCAGGCCTCGGTGTGTGGGGCTTGGGTGGCCCGGGCTTGTCTATGGTGGTCTCAACAGCTTCAGCTGTCTAGCGACACCTCGGACGGGACGACCGGGATGGCGGCGAGATTGGAGTCTGGAGCAGCCTATCTGGCGGATAGTCAGCATGATCTCATCAGAAGTTTATCGAAGAACATGGCTTCGGTGGTAGCAGCTCATCTCTACCTTTTGGCTCAGTAATTGGGCAGCAGATGGTTCTTCAAAGGCCCGGCTCAGCAGGCTCCCTTTTTAGGGGGAAGCTGCTGTTCGGTGAACATCTGGAAAAGTTAGTAAAGGAACTGGGAGAGTCTAAGGGAGGCAGACTTCCTGAGGATAGCTGAAGCAGAATCGTATCTCCGCTCCTGCACAAACTCAACCACGGGAAGTTCGGAAGTTTCGAGCTCAGTCGATGCCGTTTCAGAGAGGCCATTTCCCTTCTAAGGGGTATGGCTTCCGGGGGTTTTGAGGAGCGGGGGAGAGCTTTGAGAATCCTTCTGCCGCTTCTGGTTCCAGGAAGCAGCATTGAGACAACGGGGGTCTGGGCGGGAGTTCTGCCAGTGGGTGGATGTCTCCGGCAGTTCTTTTCTGCTTTGGCCCGGGTCACATCCAACCAATGGGTCTTGGAGGTGGTGAGGGAGGGCTATGCCTTGGAATTTGCGAGGCCGGTTCTCCCTTCCTTCGTGCAGTCTCCTTGTCGGTCGCGGGTTAAGGCTGCGGCAGTAGAGGAGACTGTGTCAAGGCTGTTGGCATTAGGGGCAGTGGTGCCGGTGCCCAAGGACCAGTGCGGCTACGGTCTGTACTCAATCTATTTTGTAGTACCAAAAAAGGAAGGGTCCTTTCGGCCGATCCTCGACCTGAAGCGGGTCAATCACTGTCTATGGGTCTCTCGCTTTCGCATGGAGGCGCTGAAGTCCGTGATAATGGCGGTGCATCAGGGAGAGTTTCTGACGTCTCTCGATCTCACGGAGGTGTATCTGCATATTCCCATACGCGAGTCGCATCAGCAGTTCCTGTGGTTTGCAGTACCAAAAGGACACTTTCAGTTTCAGGTGTTACCGTTCAGTCTAGCCACTGCTCCGCGCACCTTTACTAAGGTAATGGTGGTGGTGGCTGTAGCGCTATGCAAAGAAGGGATTCTGGTACACCCGTATCTCGACGATTGGTTGATCCGGGCCAAGTCCAAGGAAAAGAGTTTAATAGCAATGGCCAGGGTAACCAAACTCCTCAGAAGTCTGGGGTGGGTGATCAATCTGGTAACGAGCAGGTTGGTTCCTGCTCAGGAGTTTGAGTATCTGGGAGCAAGGTTCCATACTGGCGAGGGCAAGGTATTCTTGCCAGTTCAGCGAACAAAGGAACAGGCGTTTGGTATGCCGGTTCATGACCATGCCGGCGCCGTCGACCTGGCACTATTTGCTGGTATTGGGGACCATGGTGGTGACTATCAAATTGGTGCCCTGGGCCAGGGCTCACATGCGACCGCTCCAGCGGTCGCTGCTTCATCGTTGGTCTCATCAGTGGCAGCCCTTGTCGGTGGTGCTTCCCTGTTACCCAGAGACCAGGAGGTCTTTGCAGTGGTGGCTCCACCAGGGAAATCTAGAGAGGGGCATGCCTCTCGAATCCCCACAATGGATGCAGGTGACAACGGATGCTAGTTTGACCGGTTGGGGAGCGCATTGCGAGGGGCGCTTTGCCCAGGGTCTATGGAGTACTCAGGAAACGCAGTGGTCCATCAACAGATTGGAATTGTGGGCAGTGGCTCTGGCGCTCAGGGCATTCGCCTGGTTGGCCCACCAGAGGGTGGTCCAAATGCTCTCCGACAATGTGACAGCGGTGACCTACATCAACCGTCAGGGCGGCATGAGCAGTCCTTTCCTGGAGGATGAGGCGGAGCACCTGTTGGAATGGGCCGAGGCCCATCTGGTGGCTCTCTCTGCGCAGCATGTGGCCAGAGTAGAGAACGTCACAGCGGATTTCCTCAGCAGGCACAGATTGGATCATGGCGAATGGGAGTTCTGAAAGGATGTCTTCGAGCAGGTGCAGCACCGATGGGGCATTCCAATCATGGATCTGATGGCGCGCTGGGAGTCGGCCAAGGCAAGCTGATCCTTCAGCAGAAGGAAGGAAAGAATGTCAGAGGGCCTGAATGTCCTCATGCAGAAGTGGCCCACGGAGGGACTGCTGTACATGTTTCCTCCGTGGGCCCTCATAGACAGGGTTCTTCAGCGAGTAGAGGCCCACCAGAGGTTCTGATAGCCCCGGACTGGCTGCGGCAGCCGTGGTACACCGATCTCATTCAGCTCTTGGCCGATCGTCCATGGCGCCTTCTGGCGAGAGATGATCTTCTGGTGCAAGGGTCAGTGCGGATACCGCAGGTGGATCGGTTCTCGCTTATGGCCTGGCTATTGAAAGGGCGAGGCTGCAAAAAGAGGATATTCCGGAGCAGTGATTTCAACTTTGTTGAAGGCCCGCAAAAGTTCGACCTGCCTGGCCTGTGTGAGAGTCTGGCGTATATTTGAGAGCTGGTGTGAAGAACAGCGCAAGAGGCCCTTGGTGGTTTTCAGTGCCAGAGATATTGGAGCTCTTGCAGGGGGGTTTCAAGAGAGGCTTTGCGGCTAGCTTCTTATAGGTGCAGTTGGCGGCAATTTCCTGCTACAGGGGTAAAGTCCAAGGTAGGGCATTAGGTGAGCACCCTGATGTAAATCAATTTCTGAGGGCCGTGAGGCGCTTGCGGCCCCAGCAGAGATCCATGGTACCTCCCTGGGATCTCAATCTCGTGTTGGATTCTCTTGCTGGAGAGCCGTATGAACCGCTGGGGCGTGAAGCTTTGAAGGACTTGACTCTTAAAGTCGTGTTTTTGATTGCTATCTGTTTGGTGACACGGGTCTCGGATTTGTAGGCATTGCCTTGCCGCCTGCCTTTCCTCTCCTTCTTCAAGGATAAAGTGGTCTTGCGGGCGGTGCCGCCTTTCTTGCCTAAGGTGGTTTCGCCGTTTCATATAAATCAGTCGGTGTTCCTTCCCTCCTTTGCCGGGGATGGCCAGGGTGAGGTTGCATCTTCTCGACGTGCACAGGGTTCTGAAGCATTATATGAAGCACACGGAGTCGTTCCGCAAGTCGGTGCAGTTGTTTGTTTTGTTCGGGGGGCCACGCAAGGGTGAAGCGGGCAGCCAAGGCTTCCATTTCCAGGTGGATTAGGGAGGCCATTTCCTCAGCTTACATTTTGAAGGGGAGGCAGGTCCCGGTGGGGTTCTGGGCTCACTCTACACGGGCGCAAGCAGCATCATGGGCGGAGTTAGTCTTGTTCCACTGCTGGACATTTGTCGAGCGGCTACGTGGTCTTCTCTGCATACCTTCGCGAAACATTACCGATTGGATTTTCAGGCAACGGGAGATGCTGGATTTGGAGGAGCGGTGCTTCGGTCCAGTCTGGTAGATCCCTCCCATAGTTGAACTGCTCTGTTACATCCAAGAGGAAAAGGACTGGACTGGAGGGACGCTTAGGAAATAGTAATTAGGCCTTACCTGCTAATCAGTGTTCCTGAAGGAACTCCAGTCCAGTCCCTGATCCCGCCCGGTGTTTTGAGGTGTTTAGATTGTCACCGGTCCGAACCTGGAAAGGGTATATATAGACTGGAGGCTGGTTCCGACGGTTTTCAGTGGAGGTGCTTGGTGGCGGAGCAGGAGAGACTGGCTGATGGCCCTTATGGCAGAGTTGAGAAGAGCATCGGCTCTTTCAGGTAAGCCTCCTTCTTTTCCGGGGGGGTGGGGGGGAAATCCCTTCCCGGGGAGGTGGGGTGGCTTTTAATTTAGAAGTTTAAGTTTGTTATGTTTGCTAGGTGTTTTGCTTAATTGTCTCTCTGTTAAGTCTGCTTTGTCAATAGGATACTGGAGCTGGTGGGAGGTGCCAGTGGCATATATAGCCTACAGTCATCAAAAGGATGACGTACTCAATCTCCAAGCTGCTGAAAGGGGAGCACAACCCAGAGGAAAGGGACTGGACTGGAGTTCCTTCTGGAACACTAATTAGCAGGTATGGCCTAATTACTATTTTTGGTAGTTGCTGGTATGCTCATGTGTTTCTGTTCACCCTTTCCAGTTATCACATATTCTAACGTATATTAACTGGTTAGTGGTGCTTAATAAAAGAGCCCCGTAGGCTCCTATGTTTGACTGAAAACAGGGGACAAATTTAGGAATCTAGCTTCATATTCTAAATTGGGGACTTCAACATTTTGAACATTGGGTCCCTTTTTTTTTCTTTTTTAAATCTTTATCGCTTTACAAAAATAGTACTAAGAAACCAAAACTTGTCTGGATAACAGAGGTGTCAGAAATGAAAATCAACTAAAAGAAAAACATTTCAAATCAAGCATGGTTAGCCTAACAGTAGTAACATAAATCTGGTACCACTCTGTCAAATCCTCAAATAGAGAAGAGATCCTACAGTATAAAGGAGAGAAAAGATCTTCCTCCTTGAGAATGTGTTACAACTGCGCAGCACAGAATTTCCCACCTGCGCAGAATCCTGCACTTACAATGCAGAATTTATTTATTTATTTATTTAACTGTATTTATATCCCGCTTTTCACCGGGTCAAAGCGGTTTAACAACAAAAAGGGGGCGGGGGGTTGTCACTGGGGAGGCCAACATTAATGATCTGAACAGACAGTAAGGACTTAAACAATGGACATAGTTCTCTTAGTAGGTAGCCCTGTGGTAAGGTTAGAAGGTCTGGAGGGGTAGTCAGTGATGGATGTTTGTTTCTGGTCTGAGGTATTCCTGGAACAGGATGGTTTTTAGTTGTTTCCTGAATGTTGAAGGATCTCCGTTGTTTCTGATTTGACTTGGTAGGGAGTTCCAGAGGGATGGTGCGTATAGTTCGAAGGCTCTGTTGCAGGTCTGTTGATTGTATTTAGTTCGTTCGTGGGGGATGGTGAGGGTGTTGCTGGTGGTTTGTCTGGTTGTTCTGTTGTGGGTGGGTTGGGGCAGTAGAGTGCGGAGCTGGAAAGTCTGCGTTTGATGGAGGGCTTTGTGGATAAGTAGGGCTGATTTGTATTTGATTCTTGCTTCGAAAGGGAGTATGTGCAGTTCTCTCAGGACTGGGGTGATGTGATCTTGTTTTTTTGCTTTCTGGATAATTCTTGCTGTGATATTTAAGGCAGCTCGTAGTGGTTTGGTGTGGGTGGCGGGTAGTCCGTGATAAGATTATATTGCAGTAGTCCAGATGAGGGAGCATCATAGCTTGCATGACTGTCCTGAAGTCCTGTGGATCAATGAGAGGCCTGAGGCGTTGTACTGTTTTTGTTTTGTGGAATATTATTCCAGTAGTCTTTCTGATCTGTTTGAGTGTGAGCGCTTGGTCTATGATGATTCCCAAGTATTTTATGTGTGGTTGAATTTGTATTTGTGTGGTTCCTAAGTTGAGGTGTGGTGGTGGTGTGAAGTTTGGGTCCTTGGTTACTATGAGGGCTTCTGTTTTTTTTATGTTGATGGATAGGTTGTTCCTTTGTAGCCAGTAGGAGACTTCTATGAAGCAGTCTGATAGGTGATTATTTGTTGGGTTGGTGGTTGTGATCGGTCCATAGAGCATTATGTCGTCTGCGTTGATGTGGTAGTTGATGTTATGAGCATGTATGATCGAGCAGAGTGGTTGCAGGTAGATGTTGAAGAGCATGGCGGATAGTGTGGATCCTTGGGGTACTCCTTGGTGATGTTGAAAGGGGGGGGGAGGTTGCTATGCTTGTGCGGATCAGTTGTTGTCTATTGGTCAGGTAGGAGTGGAACCATTGAAGTACGACGGTTTTGATGCCAATTTATTGGAGTCTGTGTAGGAGGATGTTGTGGGAGATGGTGTCAAAGGCTGTGGATATGTCCAGGAAGAGCATAGCATATCCTGAGTGCTTGGTCTGTGTGCCCTTGATGAGGGTGTTCATTAGTGATGTCATGAGGGTCTCGACTCCGTGGAATGGACGGAAACCATGTTGCGGGTCCAGTATGATGTTGGTATCTAGGTGGTCTTGAAGTTGTTGTTGAACTATCTTCTCAATGATTTTGGTGTTGAATAGAAGACTTGCTATAGGCCTGAAGGAGGCGGAGTCAAGGGGGTCCAAGTTGTGTTTTTTTAAGAGTTGGGCAGATGATGGAGGTTTTGAGGATGTCTGGCATGTGTCCTTGCCTGAGGGATTCATTAACAATGTGGGTTAGGTGTGTGCTTATGTCCTCTTTAGATTTCTTTATCCATTCTGCAGGGCAGGGATCTAGTGGAGAGGTGGTGGTGTTTAGGCAGGAGATGGCGGATTCTATTTTTTCTTTGGTGACTGTTTCGAATGTGCTCCAGTCTGTGTCTATGGTAGTAGGGTGGGTTGTTGTCTCTGCATTCAGTTGTGGGTTGTGTGGTTGTTGAAGCTGTTTGTATTGGCGTGCTAGTAGTTCTGGTGGGATGTTTGGTAGCTGGTTGGAGTGGTTGGGTGCTTTTGTTAGCTTCTTGACAATCTCGAAGAGCTCACATGGTTTGTTTATTGAGGTGTTTATGATCTTTGAGTGGTAGGTCCTTTTTGCTTTGTCAGTTTATGTGTGGTAACCGTCCAGTTCACTCATGTATTTTGCTTTATCATCCTCTTTTTTGGTCTTTCTCCATTTTCTCTCTGCTCTTCTGAGTTGGGTCTTTAGTCTCCGTAGGTTGGGGGTGAACCATCGGACTCTTGTTGAGGCAGGTCTGGTTTTGGTACTGTTTGCCGTTGCACAATATGCAGAGGAGATCGTAGTTTTCCAGTTGTAGATTAGGTCATCGATATTGGTGGAGCTTGTTTGGAGTTTAGGTAGTATTTGTGCCAGGAAATCTTCTTTGATGAATGGTTTAAATCTTCTTGTATGTTGTTTGTTCTCTTTGACACTGGTGTGCTGGTAGATGTGGGAGATGTTGATGAGATAGTGGTCTGACCATGGTACACATGTGATCTCTGGGTTTTTGTATGAGGTGGCATTTTGGGAGTTCAGGAATATGAGGTCAAGTGTGTTCCCTTTTTCGTGTGTTGGTTCGTGTATGATCTGTGTCAGGTTCATTGCTTCCATAGCATTGATGAAGGCTTCGGCATATTTGTCTTGGAGTGATGGGAGGTTGAAGTCTCCGAGGATTAGTTGTTCTTTTGTGGAGATAGCGCTCTCTGATATGTGTTGTAATATGCCTGATAGGTCGGTGCTTGGGGTGGCCGCTCGGTAGATTAGGCATATGGAGAGGTGCTTGTTGGTGAGGGTGAGTATGTCCGCTTCATTGGTTGTTTCTGAGGCATGGTTTCTGAGGTGGAGGTTGGCTTTTGCAATGATGGCTACTCCTCCTCCTCTGGTGTGAGCTTGAGAGCAGTGATGAAGACTGTATCCATTTGGTGTTAGTTGGTCCATGAGCACAGTGTCGGTGTCTTTTAGCCATGTTTTAGTTATGCATAGGATGTCAATCTTTTGGGTTGTGATCAGGTCTTGGAGCATGTGGTGTTTGTTTCTGACTGAACGAGCATTTATTAGTGTGATGGAGAGAGGGTTGCTGTTTGGGGAGATTGGGGGTGTGGATTGGTGTGGGTGGTGTGTGGGTGCTGCCCCATGTTTGTAGTTTGGATGGTTGTGGCGCTTGGTGTGGGGTGGTTGGGGAGCGTATTGGTAGTGGAGGGGTAAAGGGTTAGGAATGGTGCTAGGAGGTAAATTGGGGCTAGGAAGGGTAGCATGGTTTATAGGTGTACCTGCGAGTCCTGGGCCTGGGTTTGGCTGCTGCGTTGGTTTCCTTAGGGTGCTGGGTGCTCCTTTTCCTTTTTCTCGCTGTCTCGGGTGGGCAGAGGTTTCTGTGTTGGTGCTGGTTTCTTTTGTATAGGTGCTAGAGCCTGGCTGTGTGAGCTGGTGGATGATGGCTGCTGTTGCTTGAATCCGTGGGCTGCTTTGATCCACTGATGCTGTTTTTGTTGCTTTGTTGGTTGTGGACGCCTGCTGATGCTGGTTTTGTTGCAGCTGTTAGCTGTGGTTGCTTCTGTGGCTGCGCCTAATTCTGTGAAGGCACTGGCACCGGCATCAGCGAGCAGTGAGGCAGGCTTGAAGTGCCCAAGCTTTAAGGGTGCCTGAGCTTGCCTTGCTGTTCGCTGCCGCAGAGCCATAGTAGCATTTCCCTTCACTCCCACAGCTGCGCTACACTTCCGACACTGGCATCGCTCTTTTGAAAAGGTCACCAAAAACTTCCTGTCCCTAGCAAGAAATGAGAAGCGCTAGAACTGATATGAGTTGGCATCTTCCTAGCTGTTAGAGGGAGAGGGAAGGCTTGGGTGTTGGAGAGAGACCTGTGTTTTACACCTGGGGGGAATCTGCCCCCCCCCCAAATTAAAATTCTGTACAAAAATGTACTAATAAAACATGCAGAACTTTCCAGAATTTTAAAATACTGTACGCAGAATTTTCTACTTTTTGCACAGAATTTTAAATTTTTTTTTTTGCGTAGAATCCCCCCAGGTTTAAGATCTGTACCAATAATATCAGATAAATTGAGCAAAAGAATGACACTGCACGAGGTTTTCCTGTCTATGTCTCAAGCATCATGTAACTCCATGATCGGAATATAGTAACACCAGTTGAAGCAGACTTATCGAGAAAGACCCAGGAGGGTAATTTTATAAAGTCCGGCATAGCAAATGTGCATTTTTCTGCACGTATTTCACACCTATATTATAAAGTAAGTGCTATTGTACTTCGCTTATGCCCCTAGTTTATAAAGTAATTGAAAACTCACGTTAGATTTAGGCTCAATCACTTGCGCTGGTGTAAATACCTGTCCCTAGAGTTTTCAAGAGCACGTGTAAATTTTAGTATTTTATCACTTCCACGCATACTTGTGCATTCCTCCTGTGCTCTGCCCACCTCTGCACACACTTGGGCTTGGGTGCATACTTTATAGACGAACGACATGCTAAAATATGCATGTAAAACACAAAAATACTGTGATTGCACATAACTGTACACAGCTCTTTTATAAAATTACCTCCTAAATCCTTCTAGCCAAAGAAAATCTCTATTACCCCTTCCATTACTACTACTGATCATTTGTATAGCACTACAAGGCATACGCAGAACTGTACAGACACATGTAAGAGACGGTCCCTGCTCATCAGAGCTTACAATCTAATCAAGACAGTATAACAGCTGAGGACAGGGATACATCTTCTAGGGGAATGGTAAGAAAACACATGGGAGACTAAGCGGATCAGGATCCAAAAGCAGCCTATAAGAGGTGAATTTTCGGCCTGGATTTGAAAAAGACCAGAGAAAGCGCCTGACGTACAGACTCAGGTAGTTTGTTCCAGGCATAAGGAGCAGCAAGGTGAAAGGATCGAGAAGGGCACTTATAGACGTGATCCACCAGAAGAGTGGAGATCCCGAGGAGGGGTGTAGGGAGAGATATGAGAGGAAAGTTAGTGAGGAGCTGCAGAGTGAATGCACCTATAAGTCAGCAGGAGAAGTTTGAACTGGATACAGAAATGGATAGGGAGCCATTGAAGTGCCTGACAGAAGTGTGAGAGTGTAAAAGCTTTGAAATGAGTGTGACACTTGGCATCTCTGGGAGACTCGCCATTTCTCAATCACCATTGTCACAACTGACACAAATGGAGCCAGCTGCAGTGCAGTTCAGACAACGGCAGCTCTGCTCCTTCTGGGTATTCCAGACACTCTGGCAAGCTCAAAACTTTACTTTTCTTAAAGTTGCTATGGCCACGGCCCCAGAGGATATCCAGTATAGCATGTAAATAAAACTGCCTGCATGCACACTAGGGAGAGCCGCCCTCTTCAAGCAGCTGCCTGCTTCCCAATTGCCCTGGGACTTCAGTGAGCCAGAGCCAAAACCACTGCAGTAAAAATACAGCACATACCATGGGAATTGCCCTAAAGGGCAAGCACCAGCCTGCTGGAGCACAAGAACTCCCGGTGTGTTGCTGGCCTGGTAGCATTCCAAAGTACGTTTTTTTTAAATGTTCTTGCCACACCAGCCTCCAATGGCTTTTCAAGCCCCATAGGCCCCTCCCCCCCACTTTGCAGCTAGCGCACCCCTCCTCCGGGCTTACATGGTGGAGCCAGCGTGGCAAATGTTACATCTGTGAGTGACTTACGTACTGCCTCCGCTCCAGGTCCCAAGGAAACGAGCAGTAACCCCCACACAATGAAACGATCACTATAAAGTAATCCACAAATCCAAGATCGCTCATATGGCAGACAAAGTCCTAAATTTCATCAATACCAAAATTCTTTTTTTTTTTAAAAGAATGTTGGATCCAGTAGACCTGGGAAAGAGTAGGCAATCGCTCATTCCCCCGATGTCCACATGTTCCTTTTAATTTTTAATTCCTTAAACACCCAATACGTGCTTGAAAATAACAATGTGAAATTTTTTTTACTTATCTTAGCGTAGCTGTTAATCCCTGCAGTATACCTGATGCACAACACACGTGTTTCGGGCCACACCAGCCCTGTATCAAGTGCAGAACTTCTCAACCAGTGTGCACACTGATGTGCCTTGGGAACGTCTTTGGTGTGCCTTGATGGGGACAGCCAGAGATGAGGCTAGGCATGTGCTCATAATGTAGCAGCAAAGCGCAGACAAACCAATGATACCAGGAGTCTGTTCAGAAGGTCCAAATCATTTATTTGTGCACAAGTCTCGAACCAGTCAATTTCAAAATGGCTGAGCAAAGTTTTCAAGCATTACAACAACTTTTATAGATTTCTGTTCCATTCTAGGTATAGAAAAACATTTCATTGGTCCCGGTACTCTCCCGTACCTCCCGTAGCCCTTCCATTGGTCCCGGTACTGATAAGTTTGTCCAATTATGTCCCTTCAGTGGGCATGGCACCTGCATACCCCCCTTCTAGTCCCAATTACAATGGTCAGTTCATCAACTTGTTACTTTCACACTCTCAAGGCCATAGAGCCAATTTGTGCATGCAGGGGAGCAGGGCTCTGCAACTCATCTGTCAGCACTCCCAATTATATTCCTTGCAGATGTACTTTTTCTTATCAGTAACTTTTAAACACATTTTTCAGTATTTTTCCATCTCTCAATTCTGCTTACCTAAGTTAGTTTAGTTCTCTTACAGAGTTCTATCCTACAATAGCAGCATATTGGGGGATGTGCAATTCCTATATGCCTCTCCACATGCTTCATTTACAGGTCAAGCTAGTTAGGCCTGCCTGCTTATGTCAGACACCGTGGATCACAGGCCTGCACCTGCCACATTCCCCCCTTTGATTAATCTCACCCTATTACTTAATAAGGTGTGAGAATTAAATCACCTTTAGAAGAATCACATCATGATTGAAGGATTTCGACTAGGGCTGGCTTTGTATAAAGCCATTATTTTAGTTGCGGTCTTCCGCTCTACTGTACTATCAATAGCATTATGAATGGAACGCATACAACATGGGATTAAACATGGTAATAAGAGAATAACAGCAACAAGAATTAGTACTAAGACAATGAAAGTCTTAAATCCTCCCAGCCAAGAGAAAAGGTTAGCAAACCAGTTAGGAAACTTCAATGAGTGCCAAGTCTGTACTGGCACATAAGCATGTCTTTGCATATCTTTAGCAATTTCTTCAACTACTTGACCCTTATCATCTATTTTCAGACAGCAATTAGTTAAATTCAATTTACCACATACTCCTCCTTCAGCTGCTAACAAATAATCGAGTGCTAAGCGGTTCTGATATATAGCAGTGCGCATCTGAGTACTTTGTCTAGCTAAAAGCGTAAGAGCATGACTAGTTTCATTGGTTATTATCTCAACTACTGCTTGTAAGCGGATAATACGATTAATCATGTAGACTGGGGTTCGGTAGCCCCACATACCATCATCATTCCAAGTGGCAGGCCCATAATACTCAATAATTCTTTCTGGTGGCCAATCATCACCCTGCCACTTCTCCCACTTGCCTATCTGTAAGGCTTCTCTTTTCTGTCTTAATGCTCGCTTGTGTCGGTGGGTAGTATATACAGGGTATCCTAATTGTTCTCCATGTTCAGTGTTTAAAAGAAAGAAAGAAGGTCTGATGGTTCCTAAGACACATGCTCCTCCCCAGTGTGGCGGGAGTTGTGCATATGCTCGGTTTCCACAGATCCAATATAGGCCAGGTGGGGCTTGCCAGGCTTGGACTTTGGCAAGGTTAGTCCATAAACCAGCAAGTTCAGGAAATCTAGCTAATGGGTTAGGAGGTTCAGGGTGTTTGAGTCCTGACCACCATGACGTCTTTTTGGTCGTGGCATTATAGTATTTCTGGCTAAGACAGACCAGCTGTCCTACCTTCTGGGTGAACTGGGGTCCAGTTCTGGCATAGCAAAGACGTCCAACGATTGAGTGCGCTAACACCCACTCACTGGTAGTCTTGTGTAATTCAGTCTGATTATAAACTAAAGAATAATTCAATTCTTGGGCTTCCCATGGCCACTGGTCGCCCATTTGGGTTCCGCCACAGAAATAGCAATCTGAAATCTTAAGACTAGATACTACTGCTCCGGCTAATTCTAAAAATAAATTCTGTGAGGGATGAGGGATCTCAAACTTATTTACATGCATGGCTTCATAAAAGGTATTATGAATATGGTATTTGGATGACTTGTGGGCTTGGGTATTCAATCTGATATACACAATGGTTCCTGGATCTATTGCCCCTCCAGCAATACGCAAACCAAACTTGTATCCTTGTTTCCATGCATGGGGATTGTGTATACGTAAGTGTAAGGGGTTACAAGCATCTTTCTGACATTTATCATTTGTGGTTGGCTTGGTTAAAGTAGCCATTCGTTTATCTATTTTCTCATCAGTTATACCAGTGTTCCATGTAGCATAAAAACACATCCCCAATACGGGCAATAGTAATCTGCTGCTGGTGCAGTACTATAGCCTGGTTCCTTTTTACCTGTACACTTCCTCCATCCTGTGGCACCTTCCGGACACATGTACTTATGGTCATTTCGATACGCTTTCTCCCATGTACCACAGGTGGAATAACTATCTCTATTAATGGCATTACATGCATCAAAATTCAAAACAGCAGGTTTAGTAATGTCTTTAAGTGGTGGTGTAGCAGCTAGTATAGGTCCATCTGCATCCTTCCATCTTATTTCCAACGTGTAATAGGATGGATTCTGATGCGGATTTTATTTATATTTTATTTATTTACATTTCTTATATACCGCACTATTTGACATCAGCGCGGTTTACATCAAACAAAACATTTCAGTACACAAAAATGTCTGAGTTACATTAAACAGGGTTATAGCATGCTTTGATTTTGCCATGAGTGCAAACATTTAGTTCAGTGGTGTTATAGATACACCGAGTCACTGTTCCCTTGCAGGTATAGTAAGAATGATAAAGCAAAGTCTGAGTTACTTTCAGTCCAGTTCGAGTAGAGGTAATGCAGGCAGTGCATGGAGGTAGAGCATAAGTCTGTTCAAAACCTCCAAATAAGGCAACCAAGGCAAAGCAAAAGTAAAGATGCATGTTGATGTTGATTGGAGTTCTTCTGAATCCTCAGCTTGCTGATCTTGATCACGACGGTCTTTTATTCTTCGTCCCGTTTGCTAATGAAGCAATTTAACGGGTGCTGAGTGTTGATTGAAGATCCTCGAGTTGTCCAGTACACATTAACCAACTTAGCAATTCAGTTGGTGTTGAAGTATGGTTCAATATAGTATCAAAGTAGTGTGTCAAATCACACGCAAATGGGGTTCGTTGAAACAAAGCTGTTGCTGCATGGAAAACAGCAATCCTCTTCGAAAGACTTGGCTACTGCAAAGCACTTGTGATGAAGTGTCTAAGCTGCTGGTTGCCGTCTCAGAGTAACTCGCAAGGGTGCATCAAGATGCTGCTCTGCTGTCCACTGCTCAGGTTCAGGATCAGCGGCGGGCTTGACTCTGCTGTGGTGGATCCAGGCGTCGATCTCGGCTACCTTTACTGCAGTTGGGGTAGACAGGATGACGGTGTACGGTCCCTTCCAATGGGGTTCCAACGGTGTCTTCTTCCAATCTTTGATCCACACCGAGGTACCAGGCTGATAGGGATGCAAGGGTTCCGTCAAGTTGATAGGCAACTGGTCTTGGATCCACGCATGGAGAGTCTGCAGAACAAAACTAAGAGCTAGGAGTTCTTGTCTGGTTACTTCTGAACCAATCTGGGCTAAACTTCCTTTGACTCCCTGCACTATTGGTGGGGGTTTACCATACAAAACTTCAAAAGGGGAAAATCCTGTTGACTTTACAGGAGCTGAGCGTATTCTGAGTAAAGCTATTGGGAGCACTTGGGGCCACTTCAAGTGTGTCTCCTGACAAAGTTTGGACATTTGGGCTTTTAGGGTACGATTCATTCGCTCAACTTTCCCTGAACTCTGGGGTCTATATGCAGTGTGGAGTTTCCATTGTATCTGCAAAGCTTTTGCTAACTGCTGAGTAACTTGGGAGACAAATGAGGGTCCATTGTCTGACCCTATTACTGCTGGAATTCCAAACCTAGGGACAATCTCTCTCATTAAGACTTTGGTGACTTCTCGGGCTTTCTCAGTTCTGGTTGGGAAGGCTTCTACCCACCCAGAGAAAGTACAAACTAACACTAATAGGTAATGGTATCCATTGGCTCTTGGCATTTTGGTAAAATCAACTTGGAGGTTGTGCATGGGGGTGACACCTCCTGACTGAACTCGGGGTGCCGTTATAAGGCCTTGCTTGGCATTATTTTTGGCACAGGTTAAACATTGACGTGATACTGAGGCTGATATGGTTGTCATCAGAGGGATGTAGAAATGTGGTCTGAGTGCTTTTTCCATAGCACTTTTTCCATAGTGGGTGGCTTCGTGGAAAGCTTTGACAAAAGATGGTCCTAACAGTTCAGGAATTACTATTCGTCCAGGGGGTTGACTGCCCTCTTCTGGTGGCAGCTCAATCCATCCATCTTTCAGTACTCCATCTTCTTTGTTACAGTAGTAATCCAATTCTTTGGTGGTATATCGTGGTGTCCATAAATTCAGAGGTACTGGAAACAATGCTGCTTGCATTGGCATAGCTTGTGGGGCAATTTGTCCTGTCATAGCTGCTTGTCGTACTGAGGCATCTGCAAATCTATTTCCTCGGGCAACTTCTCCTTTTCCAGCTTGATGTCCTCTGCAATGCATGACAGCTACACGTGTTGGGGCCCAAACTGCATCAAGTAACATCAATATCTCGGGACCATATTTGACTGATTTTCCTCCAGATGTGATGAGCCCTCGTTCTTTATAGAGAGCTCCATGGGCATGCAGAGTGGTGAAGGCATATTTGGAATCTGTATATACATTTAGCACAAGTTTTTCTCCTAACAACAATGCTCTGGTGAGTGCTATCAATTCGGCTTTCTGGGCTGATGTGCCTGAAGCTAGAGCTGATGATTCAACTACTTCGTGTTGAGTGACGACTGCATATCCGGCACAGCGTCGTCCATTGAGGATGAGACTGCTCCCGTCAACATAATAGATCTGGTCAGGATTGTCTATGGGCACATCTGTCAAGTCAGGTCGACTAGAGAACACAGTTTCCATGACTTCGATACAGTCATGTTCTGGGAGTTCTTTACTGATGGGTATCAAGGTGGCTGGATTCAAGGCATGACTCACTTCTAGTTGTATCTGTGGGTTTTCACATAACATGCTCTGGTACTTCAGCATTCGGGAATTGGTGAGCCAATAATTTGCTTTTTGTTCCATAAGAGCAAGGACTGCATGTGGCACAGTGACTCGTATGTTCTGTCCTAGTGTGAGTTTGTCTGCTTCACTCACTAGTAGCGCTGTAGCTGCAACTGCTCTCAGGCATGGTGGCCATCCTTTGGCCACAGGATCCAATTGTTTCGATAGGTATGCTACAGGTCGCTCCCAATTTCCCAATTTCTGAGTCAACATGCCTAAGGCATTTCCCTGTGCTTCATGTACAAACAAGTGGAAAGGCTTGTGGACATCTGGTAGTCCAAGTGCTGGTGATGACATCAATTCTTCCTTTAACTTCTGGAAGGCTGTATCCTGCTCAAGTCCCCACTCCAGTGGCGACTTCTCTTCTCCTTTTGTGGCTTCATACAGTGGTTTGGCAATTTGGGCAAAGTTAGGTATCCAGATTCGGCAATATCCTGCCGCTCCCAGAAAGGCTCTGACTTGCTTTCTGGTTGTTGGAGTTGGAATTCTGCATACTGCTTCTTTTCTTTCTCTGCCTAATCTTCTGCTTCCTTGGGTAATACGAAAACCCAAGTATTTCACTTCTTTTTGGCATAGCTGTGCTTTGGCTCTGGAAACTTTGTATCCAGCTTCATCTAGTAACTGCAAGAGGTCTTTGGTGGCTAGTATACATTCACTTTCTGATATGGCAGCTATCAACAGATCATCCACGTATTGGAGAAGCACTCTCTTCCCCGGGGCTACTGGATAGCTTGAAAGGTCTTGATTCAGTGCAGCACTGAAGATGGTAGGTGAATTCTTGAATCCTTGAGGTAATCTTGTCCAGGTGAGTTGGCCCCCTCTTCCAGAGACGGGGTCCTGCCATTCAAATGCAAACAATATTTGGCTTACAGGGGCTAATCTTATGCAAAAGAATGCATCTTTTAAATCCAGTACAGTGAAATGGGTAGCTTCAGCAGGTATCAGTCCTAGGAGAGTGTAAGGATTGGGTACAACTGGATGTATAGTTTCAACTGCATCATTTACTCTCCTTAAGTCTTGTACTGGGCGGTAATCCTCCGTCCCAGGTTTCTTTACTGGCAAAAGTGGAGTGTTCCATGGGGATTGACATACTTTTAGTAGGCCATACTCGAGCAATCTTTGTAGGTGGCGATGAATGCCTTCAATTGCAGCTCTTGGGAGAGGGTACTGTTTGACGTGCACTGGTGTAGCACTAGGCTTGAGGGTTACAATTACTGGAGCTATATGCTTGGCTAGGCCTGGGGGACTGCCTTCTGCCCATACTCCAGGTGCTGCATGAATGTTCTTTAAAGTTTGTTCAAAATAGGTGTCTTGGATGGAGTCATCGATGTAATACCTCCATTCTTCTTCTCGGGGAACTGTCAGCAGCATCACTCCTGCTGGCTTGGCTTGGGGATTTACTGTCATTTGCATTTCTCCTTGTTCAGAGAAAGATATCTGTGCTTGAAGCTTGGCTAACATATCTCGTCCCAGTAGTGGCACTGGACATTCGGGCATGTAAAGGAATTGATGAGTTATTTGCTGTCCTCCTAGACTGCATATACGATTCTGAAGAAAAGACTTTGTAGCTTTGGCACCAGTTGCTCCTATAATGGTGACTGCTTTTGTAGAAAATGGGGCTATCTTTTTATCTATTACTGAATGTTGTGCTCCAGTATCAACCATAAAGTCCATAATTTGGTCTCCTATTTGTATTCCGACCATAGGCTCCTGGAGACCTAAAGCAAACTTGGAGCCCGGTCTGTCCTAATCCACATCATTCTCGTCATGGGCCGGTGTGGCCAATGCTTGAATGGCTCCTCCTCCTCTTTCTCGCTGGAATTGTTCTCGATTGGCTCCTCCTCGGTTTCGGGGATAGCCTCGTCTTTCTTCTCGCCACTGATGACTGCTGTCGTCATCTTGCTGGGCATCTCCGAGTTGCGGGCACGTATCTCTCCAATGTCCTTCTTCTCTGCAGTAGGCGCATTGGTTCACGCCTAGCTTCTGGGTCCGGCCTCCGCCTTGACCCCGCCCTCTTCCTCTGCTCCGTCGATTAGGGACACCTCCCCTTTTCTGTTCAACTATGGCCGCAGCCAAAAAATCTGCTTTCTTCTTCATCTTTCTATCACATTCTCTCTGTCTTTCGGTATCACGATTCACATACACTTTATGAGCGACTTCCAGTAACTGTGTTGCATTCATGCCCGCAAACCCTTCTAACTTCTGTAATTTACATCTAATGTCTGGTTGAGACTGGTTTACAAAAGCAGAATTCACCATACATAAACTTCCTGGTGCCTCGGGATCATAGGGGGTATACATTCTGTATGCTTCAGTTAGTCTTTCATAAAAATCTGCTGGGCTCTCATCTACACCTTGGATAACTCCTGCAACTTTGGAAAGGTTCATAGCTTTTTGGCCCCCCCTTTTCAGGCCTTGTAAAAAGCCTTGGCGAAAACGGGCTAGGGCTGTGGTTCCTTCTTCGGTATTTGGGTCCCAATGGGGGTCTTCATTCGGGAATTCTCTCTGAGCCGCTTCCCGATAATCTATTCTGCTCAGTCCCTGTCCCGGAGCTATAGGGTTATCTGCCATCCACTCAATAGCTGCTTTTCTAATTCGTGCTCGCTCTTCTGTTGTGAATAGGGTGGTCAGGAGCTGACGGCAATCTGGCCAGGTGGGTTGGTGGGTTTCCATAATAGTAGTTACTAATTCTGTCAGCTCCTGGGGCTTGCTAGTATAGGAGGCATAATGCGACCTCCAATTTAACAAATCAGTTGTAGAGAAAGGGATATACACATAAGTTAGGGGTCCCGCTACCACCTCATCATTATCATTCTTTACGGGCACTCCCGGGACTTGCCGTAAAGGCAGCATTTTGGCAGTAGGTGTCTTTTGGGATCTAAGGGTTATTTTTGTAATTGTCTTCGAAGGGGTCACTTTCTTTTTCTCAACAGGTTTCACTTTGGGTATATCTTTTGCTAGTTTGCTAGTGCTAGCGATCACTTGTACACTGTCCTCCTCGCCTGGGGCATTCTCTGTTTCTTCCTCTTCTATCTCTGCTTCTGACTCGCTTTTTATGGCATCCTCGTCTTCAGCTGATTCCTCTCTCTGCCCTCCAGGAGGGGGATCAGGAGCGGGGTCCTGCTCCGGCCGTCGCTGGGGTTCTGGGGCAGGACGCCGGGCTACTCTTACCGGACCTGGGGTTCGGGGCTGTCTGGGAATTATCTCTGGGGAATCAGGATCTACCAGGATGGGCTTCTTTCTGGATTTCTTATCCTGCTCTTTCATTTTGGGCTGTTCTGTCTTCTGACTAGAATCTGTCTTAGCTAACATTATTCTGCACTGTTCCTCATAACAGCGCTGCGCCCAGGGGGGCGGATCTTCACAAATACTTAACCAGGAATCTATATAGGGGTACTGATCGGGGTGCGCTATCCGCACTCGACGATGTACTGACTGAATAATCTCTACATTGAACGTTCCCTCTTGGGGCCAGATGGGGTCTAGATCGGGCCACTCCCTAGTACACAAAATCTGCAAACGGACTGCTGTCATTTTAATACCATAATCTCCTGAATATCCCTCTTTAAAATGTGCGATCATACATTCTAATGGAGTGTTTCTAGTAGACCCCGCCCCTCCCATTTCGATGTGTGCGCGCAACAACAGACAAAAGGGAAAAGGAGGGCGGACCGTGGGTAAGGGGTCCTCACGGCCCTGGAAACGTATAAGGAGTACAAATAACAAGACAAGACGACAATTGCTTCCCCCTTTTCGCGACCTGAACGCGGTCGCCCGGTCAGGAAATGCACTACTCAGGGGTCCGCCTTCACTTGGTCCGTGCTGCCAGACCTCTCATTCACACTTCGTTCACACAATCATGCTAGCAACGTATCCCAGAATGCATTCGTTTCTATCTATTCTGACTAGTCTTTTTCCCAATTACAATAAGGATGAGGGTTTCACCCGGCGAATTCCCATGCGGGGTTACTCGGCTCTTCCTTGAGAGGTGATCATGCTCTCTTACCAATTCCCAATATCTCGAGATTACAAATTCCAAATTCCAATGGCAGTACTGCTCTTTCTATTTCTGTCTAGACACCAAATCAAAACTATACTCACCGGATCCGGTCCTCAAACTTCCCAAGCAGGCGCATGAGTTGGACC
The DNA here is from genome assembly GCA_033557465.1 of Ichthyophis bannanicus. Lineage (NCBI taxonomy): Eukaryota > Metazoa > Chordata > Amphibia > Gymnophiona > Ichthyophiidae > Ichthyophis > Ichthyophis bannanicus. The sequence goes on from CM066032.1 coordinate 343,709,212, forward strand.
TCGGACTCCCCTCACTCGGGTTCGAGGCGTTGGCTCCAGCCGGGCCCGGCACCCGCCGAGGTCCGACCAGCTCCCTCCGATACAAGGGACCGGTGGCGCCAGGGAGCAGCCCTCGTCGGAAGGGCGCGATCCCGGCAAGACCAAGCCTATAGAGGCGGAAAGTCGTGGTATATTGCCCTATATACACTTTGATTCCACAACTTCCCGGCCAACGCACCAAGAATATGTAGCAGCAAAGCGCAGACAAACCAATGATACCAGGAGTCTGTTCAGAAGGTCCAAATCATTTATTTGTGCACAAGTCTCGAACCAGTCAATTTCAAAATGGCTGAGCAAAGTTTTCAAGCATTACAACAACTTTTATAGATTTCTGTTCCATTCTAGGTATAGAAAAACATTTCATTGGTCCCGGTACTCTCCCGTACCTCCCGTAGCCCTTCCATTGGTCCCGGTACTGATAAGTTTGTCCAATTATGTCCCTTCAGTGGGCATGGCACCTGCATACCCCCCTTCTAGTCCCAATTACAATGGTCAGTTCATCAACTTGTTACTTTCACACTCTCAAGGCCATAGAGCCAATTTGTGCATGCAGGGGAGCAGGGCTCTGCAACTCATCTGTCAGAACTCCCAATTATATTCCTTGCAGATGTACTTTTTCTTATCAGTAACTTTTAAACACATTTTTCAGTATTTTTCCATCTCTCAATTCTGCTTACCTAAGTTAGTTTAGTTCTCTTACAGAGTTCTATCCTACAATAGCAGCATATTGGGGGATGTGCAATTCCTATATGCCTCTCCACATGCTTCATTTACAGGTCAAGCTAGTTAGGCCTGCCTGCTTATGTCAGACACCGTGGATCACAGGCCTGCACCTGCCACAATAAGGCGCTTCCCACTTCTCAGCTGAACAATACCCATGACAAATAGCCATCTGCTTCCTGCTCCATCCCCATGCAAAACACAGAGACCCGGAGAGAACAGAGTAAAGGAGAGCTAGCCTGCCTCTTAATCCTCTCCTCCCGTCCTATCATTCCAAGGCAGCAGGAGAGGAGTGCAACTGATTTCAACTTGGGCACTCCAGATCAAAGTATAGTCCCTATTCTCCCTGCTCCAGTTCTCTCTCTTCTATTCTAGATGTTGTGAAAACAACTTTTATATTCAGGTTAATGATTATAATGAATGATCTAGAAGCTGTAAGCTTCCAAGAGTAAACTGGATGCTCTGGAATCCAGTGCAAAATCTGACTTGAACCTCGCTTGCACAGAATTTACATGTTGGAAATAGTTTGACTGCTTAGCTAATCTGAGTTTTCTCTGGTGCATAATTAATTGTCTTGTAGGCAGGACATAACCACCAGCCCTGAGGCTTTTGTACTGAACTCCAAAAATATTTTGTAGCAGAACTGAAAGAATGTGCTTTTAGGGATAGTTTGAGAGCAGATTACTAACATTTTTCATGGAGAGAATCCACTGGATTCCTCGCATCTTTCCCACCAAACTTAGCTGCTTGCTTACTACTAGCACTCCCCCCTCCCCCCATCAGTAGGACAACAACACTTCTTACAAGGGCAATTTCTCCAAATGGGTTAGTTTTGTACATACCATGATAGTCATGAACCTCACTTTTTAGCTAGGGTATGTGGAGGAGTCTTCTGCTGGCTTGTGTCTGATGATTGCATGGAGTCCTGTCATCTCACATTGACCTGCTGGCCTCATATGTCAGATATGAGATTGAATGTGGCAGACTTAGGCACCCACAGATAAAGAAATGTTGCTGTCCATCTGCCAGTGGGAGGGACAGAGCATCGAGGATCATGCCAACAGGGCTGACTCAACCGTTACAGAAACTATCAGTCGTCTAGGACAGCAGCTTCTGGGGGGGGGGGGCACAGTCAACAGTACATGCTTTTACCTGCAGGAAGAATGAGCGATATGCAAATAGTCTATTTATCCTTGGAAGTGGCTTTTTGAAATCTCCCTCATTATACATATATTTACAAAACAAAATGTAATATTTAAAAATGATGTCCAAATATGCATTTTTATAGGACTGTTCTGACGGAATGGTGTTGAGATGATTACCATTGAGTTTGATAATCCAAATCTTGCAGTGGGGGCGGTACAAGGGCTCTTAGAGCTAATTGTGAGGGGGCACCTAATACCCTTGCACAGGCCATGCATGCAGTATTTGATTTGTGTGCCCCAAGGACTGAACACTGAAAAGTGTGCCACAAAATAAAAAAGGTAAAGATGCGCTTCTTCTAGATAGCCAGGCCCAGAAGGACTGAGAGCACACTCTATAAGAGCACAGAGAAAGAGGGTCAGCAAGCCCAGAAGACCATGTAGGCTGCGACATGGCCATCACTTCCTGTATTCTCTAAACAGTATAGCTTGGAGAGAGAGGAAGCTTCATTTAGCACCAGAGTGCTGCAGAGCTCTTTGGCCTCTTTCCACCCAAATTGAGTGAACACTATGGTTCATTCCATAAGTGAGGACTGGTCTGGCAAGGAAGTCAAGGAAATAGGAATTATTTAGGAATGGTTTGGAAAGACTTAAGGAACTGCAGTCATCAAATTTCCATCCCTATATAAGTAACTATGGGTGAAGATGCATGCCAGGGAGAGTTCAGTCCATTGTTTCAAGCACACATGCAATATTCAGCCCATCACAAATCAAGCATACAGGCCTGACATAAATATTGCAAGTGGGCAAAAAGATTATGCTATTGGCAGCCAAAATACTGAGCATCTCGGAGCTGCACCAGCTAATAAATTGAAGAAAGCCATGTAATCTTTGTTCTGACCCAGCTACAGGCTTAGGGATATAACCATCAGTGAGGGCTGGTCTGGAAGGACTCGGGGAACGCCAGTTATCAAGTACATAATTCCTATTTATAATCAGTCCCTTCATTTTTCTCTGTTTTTGCAGAAGTAGCATTTGCAAAGTGATCCCTTAGTACCGCAAAAGCAAAACACTTCTTATGCAGACACAATTCATAATTCTTACTACATTGTTTTAGGTGGGGTCTGGCATTGATGTAAACACAATGAACAGGAAAACCAGTCATAATTGTCTTAAGGAAGTGGAAATTTTCTTGTTTCTAAAGGCTAAACAATAATGCACTTAAATGCCCAAAAGGAAGAGAGAGCAGGATTTAAAATATAATTGTTTTTAATATGTGCACTTTAATATGTGAGTAGAAGGATTGATTCTATTAATATAGCAGCAAAATCAGGTAAGAGAAGATTGCTGTTACTGGATATTTGCATATGATAAGCAACTTTCACCAAACTTTCATGTAAATAGCTCAGCAGCTGAAATAACATGGTTTCAGCATTGAAAGGAAAGGGGTCTTTTCTGTTCGTGAAAATCTTTTGAATTTGCTGTGTGAAATCCTTTACAACCACCACAGGAGTTTACAGTTTTGACCATAAAATTCCACACAGCTTTGCGTTAGATTCTACACTTAGGCTGCCACGGAAACCTTGGCACTTTGGAGTCGGTGCAGAGGGTTGTTACTACGTTAGTGGTCTTTGTTATGAAGCATATGAGTAAAGATCTTAATATGTATGGAGGAAAGGCAGGATAGGGGAGATATGATAGAGACCATTTAAATACCTCCGTGGCATAAATGCACAGGAGGGTCTCTTTCAATTGAAGGCAAGTTCTGCTATGAGGGAACATAGGATGAGAGTGAAAGGGGACAGACTCAGGAGTAATATGCAGAAAAATTTATTTACAGAAAGAGTGATAGATGCATGGAATAGTCTCCCCGTGGAGGTGGTGGACACGAGAACAGTATCTGAATTCAAAAAAGCATGGGACAAACACAGGGGATCTCTAAAGGTAAAAAGGGGACTATTGTAGTTGATATGGAAGGGCAGACTAGATAGGCCATGTGGTCTTTTTCTGCCGTCATGTTTCTATGATTAGTAAAGAGAAAATACATTAAGCCATAACAAAGAGCATTCAGAGCCTCAACGATACTTTTTGAATTGCAAAATTAATTAGATTTTAACAGTATCAAATTGATAGTTTCTTGGCTTCGTTGCTACCTCCTTTGATTTTAATTCCAGGTCTACGTTTTTGTGTTCTAATATATTATCTCCAGGAACAAGCAGGAATGAGTCTTCACATATGGGTACGTCGGTACCGACGGAGCCTGCGCGGGAACGCTCCCCAGCGTCCAATCAGAAAGCTATTGGGAGCATCCCACAGCGCCTGTGTGCTGCCTTCCCGCCTTTCCAATTGTCTGTCCTGAGTTGTTCTTTTTCCGCGGAGCCAGCAGGTCGTGTTCCTGTCACCGCAGAAGAATTTCCTTATTTTTTCTTTATTTCTTTTCTGTCGCGTCTGCCTTCTTCGACGCTGTACCGGTACCACCGGTCGTTGTTCTTTTTCTTTTTAAAAAAATAAATAAATAAATAAAACCTTTTTCACAGCCCGCAGCAACGCTGACCCGACCTCGTGCTGCCCAATCGGGGCTGAGCACCGACAACTTAAAAGGAGCGCCACAGACGCACCAGCGCCTGGCTGGCCCGCACCAAGACGACAGAGCAACCTCCATTAGACCTTCTATACTCTGCAAAGCTCCCGGCAGCTTGAGCTCCCCCTGGGTCGAGCTCGCTCTCACCATCAACTCATCCAGCCTCTCAACAAACACAAGTAACAACCGCCTAAAAGACCTAACATAAGACCTTTACGCTATCGCTGCCATTACCAGTAGCACATTATAACTGGTTCTACGTTCACTACATCTATCTTAATACCCTAACTTATCTACTGCTCCTCTGAGCGTACTCTACTGTCGTCAGTAGCTGATATAACTGACATCCTTACCGTTGCCAATAACCTGATATATCTCTGCCAGTAGCCTGATATATTTGTTCCATTTTCACAGTTGCCAATAGCCTGATATATTTGTGCCATTTTACTGTTGCCGGTAGCCTGATATATTTGTGCCATTTTACTGTTGCCGGTAGCCTGATATATTTGTGCCATTTTACTGTTGCCGGCAGCCTGATATATCTGTGCCATTTTACTGTTGCCGGTAGCCTGATATATTTGTGCCATTTTACTGTTGCCGGCAGCCTGATATAGCTGTACCATTCTCACTGTCGCCAGTAGCCTGATATATCTGTGCCATTTTACTGTTGCCAGTAGCCTGATATAGCTGTTCCATTCTCACTGTTATCTATAGCCTGATATATCTGTGCCATTTTGCTGTTGCCAGTAGCCTGATATAGCTGTTCCATTCTCACTGTTGCCAATAGCCTGATATATTTGCACCATGTTACTGTTGCCAGTAGCCTGATATAGCGGTACCATTCTCACTGTTACCAATAGCCTGAAACATTTGTCCCATCTCACCGTTGCCAGTAGCCCAATATACTTTTTCCATTTTTACTGTTGCCAGTAGCCTGCTACAACAGTGTTATTCTGACCACCCTTGCTATTACCAATAGCCCATCCCAATACCCTCCTGTGCACACGTCACCACAAACGTAGATAGATCACTCATAGAATGGCTCACACAACTGCAACAATAATTTGTAGCTACATTCTCTTGGAACTGATCAGCAGCTCCTTAGCTCTCACCAACACCAACAAACACGGTTCCGGGAGGAGGTGGCCAAGAGACCCCACCCACAAGCCAGTAGAGGGCTCGCAACCAACCTATCATCACCTACTACACATTGCAATCCAACACACCACAAGAGTAAAAAAAGATAACCTATCCCCCCAAGACTTAAAAATCGCTTTCATAAACGTGCGCTCAGTCCGCAATAAATGGCTCGTCATCACTGACCTACTAACCCTTCACAACCTAGACATACTCTTCATCACAGAGACATGGCTATCGAATGATGACATGGTCCTCAACAACCACCTTCTACCCCCCAACTTCACAATACACAGCTGCCATAGAATCAACAAAAGGGGCGGAGGAGTTCTCATACTCACAAAAACCAACCTCAAGTTTCACCTCTCCAACAGCATCAACACAACCAACCTCGACATAGTAGTCATAGCAAACGACCAATGCTCCTTCAATCTAGTATACAGAGCCCCATCATCCCCTGATGACCTAGCTGTAATAATCGAGCTAGCCTGTAACCCCCCAAACCTACGCACCCCGAATTGGATTCTAGGGGACTTCAATCTACCAAGCCTACATGACTCCCAAGCATCAGCTTTCCAAGATGTTCTCAAAGACCTGGGCTATTTGCAACTAATCAATGAACCTACTCACACAAAGGGAAACATGCTGGACCTGATCTTCGCCCCCCTACCCACCCACAGCTCCACCCCCCCCCCCCCCCCACCTACCTACACCACAGTACCTTGGTCCGATCATAAGCTAATCTTATTTCAAATCCCCTTAGATTCCCGGCCCAGGAAACCCCCTGGAAACATGTCAAAACCTATAAGTCTACCCCCACGAAGGTTCCAACCTTTTAACAAGGAATCCATCTTACACAACACACAGCCCCTCTTCAGCATAACGACAACCAGCCTAGATGCACTAGTCTCCAGCTGGAATGACAGCCTGAGTTCCATCGCCTTACGTACAGCCCACAAGAAAGCCCCTAAGAAAAAAGCTCCCGTCCCATGGTACTCCGAGGATCTACGGACCTCTCTCATCAAACTTAGAAAACTCGAAAGGCGATGGAGACGCTCACGATCTACAGAGAACCAGGTAGCCTATAACCTCCAGCTATCCATACACCGCAATGCTATAACTGAGAAAATGAGACAAACACACACAGACACCCTCATGCGCTCACTACGAAAACCACACGACCTATTTAACCTCGTCAAGAACCTAACGAAAGAACCAGGTTCTGAACAAACACCCGAGATTCACGCCCAAGACTACGCTGACTTCCTGCTATCAAAACTATGCCAGACAGACAAGACTGGCCCACTCTCTTGCACCGTGGAACCACCAAAAGCAGCGACATTAGCAATGTTCACCATCCCATCCAATGAGCAAATCATCGACACAATCTCTACAATCAACACCACTACCGCTCAGACTGACCCCTGTCCTGCCTTCTGGATAAGGGAACTACGGACAGAATTTAGTCCATTCATAGCTAGACTTCTTGACGCATCTTTCACATCAGGCTATTTCCCACTGAATCTCAAGCACACATCCATCAGACCCCTGCTAAAGAACAACAAATTGGACCCCCAGAAAGTAGAATCGTATAGACCAATTGCCAGCATTCCACTACTAGCAAAGATAATCGAAAAAGAAGTCCTTTACCAGATTCAACAACACATCAACAATACCTCTCCATTAGACCACTGCCAACACAGATTCAGAGAATCCCATGGTGTGGAGACGCTACTTACCACCCTCTTCAACAATATACTTTATGCAATTGATAACATCCGTCAGGGAGTTGCCCTGATATTCCTGGATATAGCTGCAGCGTTCGACTCAGTATGCCACGAAACCCTCCTGAGCCGGCTCAAAGAGAAGGGCATCTGTGACCTAGCACTAACCTGATGTAAGTCGTACTTGTCCGATAGATGGCAACACGTGCAGACGGGGTCCTCCACCTCCAAACCGTTCCACCAGAAACAGGGCATTCCGCAAAGCTCCTCCCTCTCAGCCTTGATGTTCAACATCTATATGCAGCCAATTTGTGACCTCATACGATCATTCAACATCGAATGCATGATTTATGCCGATGACGTTCTCATGTACATGCCATTCCAGACTGACCAAATTGACCTCACACCTCTAACTGTTTTAGCTCAGTGGAAAAATGGCTTCTAAACCAGAATCTTCGAATACAACACAAAAAGACTTGAAGTACTGTTCATCTCCAGAAACCCCAACTTTTCCCCTCCTGCCTGCCTAAAAATTGGAAAAATCGAACTGCAGTCCAAACCTTTAATCCGCTACCTGGGTGTCACATTGGATCAAAGACTGGATATGAAGACACACGTGAGCAACATGGTAAAATCAACGTACCATAAGATCAAGACACTCAAAAATCTACGCCCCCTCCTGCAACCAGTTGATTTCAGAACAATCTTCCAAGCACTAACCATCCCACATCTCGACTACGCCAACGCTATCCTGCAAGGACTCCCACAATCCACCCTGAGCCCACTCCAGCTCGCCATGAACGCTGCAGCCAGAGTCCTACATAGCCCCTCCAGGAGAGACCATATAACACCCATCCTCAAAAGTCTCCACTGGCTCACAATCCACAGCAGAATCACCTTCAAGACCCTACTACTAACATTCAAGACCATCAATGGACTCGCCCCCTCCTCTCTCGTGGACCTCACTCACATTACACCCCCAAATAGAGCCAGACGATCTACTGTTATAAACACTTTGGTAATCCCCAAAGCAATGACCCACAGTGCTCAGACAACCATAAACAGGGCTTTCAGTCTCTGTGCTCCTAGATGCTGGAACGCTCTTCCACCCGATATCCGAGCAATCCCGGAACTAACTAAATTCAGGAGAGAATTGAAACACTATCTCTTCCTCAAATGCTACCCGGAGGAATGTACACCAACTCCACCACTCGCAACATAGCCCCGACCACATGCATCCCCTCCTCATGTATTTGTATATAAGTGTGAATATCATTCTGTTGTTACAAATGTAAATAGTAATACTGTTATTACAAATGTAAATAGTTAATACTGTTACCCAAGTTGAGCTACCTGTTATATGTAACACGGTGTTAACCCCCACCGTAAAATACCTCATGTTCTATGTAAACCGCACTGATGTTGAAGAGCGCGGTATATAAGCGATTTAAATAAATAAATAAAATAAAATAAAATAAAAATTTATTTTCCTCAGGTGCCCTTCAGTTTTGGGCCTTAGGCCCAAAACCTTTTTCCTTAAATATGGAAAAGCCTTCCTCAGGATTTAAGAAGTGCACAAAATGTCGCGGTACTATCTCCGTCACCGACACCCATGACTGGTGTCTAAAATGTTTAGGCCCTGACCATTCCATTACAGATTGTGTGTCCTGTTCTATGATGTCTAAGAGAGGTCGACGGAACCGAGCTGCCAAGCTCAGTACCCTGTTTCCCTCTGATGCGGCTTCGGTAGCATCGACGTCTTCCAGGGCTGCTTCTTCCTCACATGGATCTCAGGTAACTAAACATAAATCCAGCCGGTCCTCAAAGGGTAAATCTCCTTCTAAGCATCGAGATGCCTCTGGCCTTGCCCTCGAGGATTCTGCACCGGCAAAATTACCCCGGCAGGAGGCTTCGGCCTCTAAAGCATCATCATCGGGGTTCCAGGATGATCTCGATGGCGTGGCCTCGACAGATCTCCTGGTGCCATGCTCTGGGGTACCGGTGGCTTCCACCGGTACCGACTTCCAGGCATTGGCAGCGTCGATGGATCAGAGGATTCTGTCCATCGAACGCAGTCTGGCGGCTTTCCTTGTGGCATCGATGCCCGTGGTACCGCAACAGACTACTCAGCCGGTACCGGCTCCGGCATCGCCATCGGCACCAATCCCGGTACCTGTGGCGTCGACATCGGCATCAGTGTCCGCTATGCCAGTACTCTGCCCTCTGCAGCCCTCCGGTACCGATGCCCCGGTACCGGTGATTCCCGATACCGATCCCAGTCGGTACGGGTATCGGGCTTTGCAAGAGCATCCCGACAGACGGTACTTCGATTCCTCTGAGGATTCTGAAGAGTCTGTCAATGCAGTGATGCTTCTTCCACAGGAGGAGTCCTCTCCTAAACGAAGAATGTCTCCTCCAGAGGATTTGTCTTTTCAAGACTTTATCAGAGAGGTGGCTCGGGGCCTCTCTATTACAGTGGCCCCAGAGTCAGAGCCTAGAGCTAAGATATTTTACAATATCCTAAAACTCCTAAGGAGGCAGCTACCTTACCTATTCATGAGATTCTGTACGATCTCATGTTAAGGATGTGGGAAGCACCTCTAACCACCTCTCCTCATTCTCGCAGGTTGGACACCATGTATCGTGTCCCTCCTTGTCCTGGTTTCCATAAAACTCGGCTTCCTCACCACTCTATTGTGGTTGAGTCTGCAATGAGAAAGATTAGAAGTGGCAAGAGACATGCCTCTAATCCTCCAGGACGTGAATGTAGAACCCTGGATGCTTTTGGAAGAAGAGTCTTCCAAGCTTCCATGCTTGCTGCGAGAATTAATTCTTATAGTCTCTACATGGGAATGTTCTTAGGAAAATCATGTTTATTGATTTTACACACAGCCAACACTAATGCTTATGCATTCCAACACAATATTAATATAGGAAACATAACACCGAAATAACAATAATCCTCATACAGGTAAACCAAGCACGAGGGATCCTATAGCTAAACTAACTAATACAGACACTGTGCTGACTAGTAGATAGAAACACCACAGTCCAGAACCCCCTTTTTCCCCACTACCCACTCCCCCCGTCCCCCCCTTACCCCCCCCTACCCCCACTCCCCGCCCCTCCCCTTCACACTGGTCAAACTTACACAGTCCTAGGGCTTCTGAGAGGTCCCGCAGTTCAGAGCAGCGAGCCAACCCCGCTGACGGGTCCCCACACCTTCAGATACTGATCCCATTTATGCCCCCCTAGTAACTTAGCTGAGCGCCTCTCCATCTCCATCTCCATCAACTCTACCATGGCCCGCTCCCATTCTCCCACTTCGGGCGCTGTGTCCTTCAGCCAATGCCTAAGTTTAACTTGTTTCACCACTACAAAGCCTTTGGTGCAGAGTTTACGCGCTGCGCCACTAAGCGGTATCTCCCACTCATAGGAGTCAAACAGACACCATTCTGGGCTCATCTCCAGGTCCTCCCTTAGCCACTTCCCCAATTTTCTCCCGACATCCAGCCAAAGTCCCTGAATATGGATACAAGCCCAAAACCGATGTGCCAGGCCCCCCTTTTCCACCCTGCAGAGACTACACACATCTGTCGTTGCCAGTCCCACTTTGGCTGCCCATATATTATGCACATATGCCCGCCAGAGGAATTTGTATTGGATTTCCTGCAACTGCACCGCCTCAGAGATCCTTTTAATAGCATAAAGCGCTCCTCCGTACCTTGCGGCACGCCATCCTTCCGCCACTTCTCCCCTAAAGCAACCAATCGCGTATTATCCCCCTCCGGACGAAGCACCAGCCCCAGCTTCCTCGACATTATTTTCCCTTCCAAACTGATAAACAGCTCCAACATTCCGCCCCGTGCCAAGATATGCCCATGTGCCTTACTGAGCCCAAGGGTGTAGTGCCAGGCCTGAAAATAGAAAAAATTGGTCGTGGGTTCCTAAATCAATCTGCAGAGAGGTAAAAGAGTCCAGCGCCTCGCTCCCCTCCACGCGGAGTTATCCCAGATAGCGAAGCCCCCTATCCGCCCACCGCCTAGCCACCGCTGAGGCCAGCCCCAGGGCAAAAGCCGCATTCCCCATCAAAGGGATACAGTCAGTCATACGCCACGGGACATTTCTGCCCTGACAGAGGGCCTTCCAAGCGATCCCTGCCACCCACCAGAAGCCGGATCGTTTACAACACTCTGGTGCAGCTCCCCGGGCCTCCTGCAGAACTGCCATTCTGTGATGCGGGGCCGCCGTTGCATCCAAAATTTTTAAAGGAACTACTTCCGAACTTCCTTCTACCATATCCCGCAAATTCCTTGTCCAACACACCATATTATACCCTCGCAACGACAGTAGCCCAGCCCCACCATGCTCTTTGGGCTGTAACAGAACATCCAGCGCTATACGCGCCCGCCGGCCTTGCCATAAAAACCGAGACAAGTGACGTTGCAAAATCAGGGCCTCCCACCGCCTGAGCCACACCAGCAGGTGCCGCAAGACATACGCCCATCGGGGAAACTCCACCATGTTAAATAGCACAATCCTACCACTGAGTGATAGCGGCAACGGTCGCCATCTCTGCAGCCGATCCAGAGTCCCCTCAAGGAGTGTCTGTACATTCACTCTGTATAACTGATCTAATCTCGCTGGGATGTGGATGCCCAAGTACCGAATCTGCCCATCCGCCCAACTCAATGGGAAGGTACCCCGCCAAATCGCTCGGTTCCACCCTCCCACATCTAACCCTAACGACTTGGCGGTATTGATTTTCAAACCGGAAAAGGTCCCAAAGCCTTCTATAGTTCGTAGCGCCCCTGGCAATGATTGCTGCGGGTTTATTAAGCAAAGGAGCATATCATCTGCGAAGGCACTGATTTTAATGCCGTCCGTCGACCAGGTAATCCCTGTCACCTCCTCCTGATGCATCAACTTCACTAGTAAAGGCTCCAGATGGAGTATGAAAAGGAGGGGCGACAGGGGGCATCCCTGTCTGGTTCCCCTTTTCAACACAAACGCTGGCAAAACCTCTCCCCCCATAGCAATAAACGCGCGAGGCTCCGCATACAGCGCGCGGACCCAGCCCACAAACTGTTCCTCAAAGCCAAAACGTCGCAACACTTCAAACATATAATCCCACGAGACACGATCGAAAGCCTTCTCAGCGTCTAAGCTGGCCAGCAGCAAAGGCGAATCTCGCTGGAGGCAGCATTCCATGCCTAACAGGACTTTCGCAATGTTACAGGCCGCCCCTCTGCCTTTCACAAACCCGGCTTGGTAGTCCCCTATAAGGCGTGCTAAGACATTCTGTGCCCGCTCCGCCAAAATCGAGGCCAAAATCTTCATGTCAAAGTTAATAAGGGAGATTGGCCAGGAATGTTCTTAAAAGAAGTCACTGACCATTTGCAGACTTTAAGTCCTTTTATGTCTGACAATAAAAGGCAAGAATTTCTCACTGGGCTCAAACATGCCCAGGATATCTCCAAATTCTCCAACCGTGCAGCTTTCGACTCCTTTGAATGCGTAAGCAGAGCCTCAGCTATAGCTATAGGGGCACGTAGGATTGCTTGGCTTCAAGCATCTGATTTGGAGATCTGGGTCCAAGATGAATTGGGAAATATCCCTTGTACAGGTGAGAATCTGTTTGGTAAGGATTGACAAGCAAAAGCCAATCAGATGGATGCTGAAAATTCTGCTTTGGATAGACTATTCAAATCTACAGCTGCTCCTGCTAAGAAAAGGTTGTTCAAGAAAACACCTTTTTCTAAAAAGGGAAGATCCTATTCTGCTTATAGTCAGAGAGCATCTTCTGCAGCTCAGTTCCCTTCCAAACGTCAGCAATCCTCCAAACAGACCAAGGCAAAGGCTGCGAGGCCTGCTCCAGCCCAGCAATCTCAGCCCCCTCAGGGCCTTTGACTTTCTGCTAGAGAACTTAGCCTTCCTGGCTCTAGAAGGACCAGAGCCCTCCACCATTCCAGGAAGGTTATGTCACTTTGCTCCCAGATGGGGGCAAATCACAGCAGAGCATTGGACACTCTCCATCATAAGAGAGGGGTACAAACTTCATTTTCCAGCTTGCCCCCTCTCACAAGAGTGCACCGGTTCAATTCTCCAACCTCCCTCCTCAACCTGTTAGAGCAGGAAGTTACCACTCTTCTAGCCCAGGGGGCAATAGAGGAAGTGCCTTCTCAACAACAGGGCACAGGGTTCTACTCCCCCTATTTTCTTATCCCAAGGAAAACAGGGGGCTTCAGACCCATTTTAGATCTCAGAGAGTTGAACAGATTCCTAGTCAAAGAAAAATTCAAGATGGTTTCTCTAGGAACTCTGCTGCCATACCTTCAGAGTCGGGATTGGCTTTGTTCTCTAGATCTCAAGGATGCGTACACTCATGTTCTCATCCATCCAACTCACAGAAGGTTCCTTCGGTTCCTTTTCCAGGAGAAGCACTATCAATACAGAGTGCTCCCCTTTGGCCTGGCCTCTGGACCAAGGGTGTTCACGAAATGCATGGCAGTGGTTGCTGCTTTTCTGCGCACCTTGGGAATATTTGTCTTCCCTTATCTGGACGACTGGCTCATTCGAGCTCCCACTCAATCAGAGGCCAAGACTGCTCTAACCTGCACAATGCATGTCCTTCAATATTTAGGGCTGGTAATAGACATCCCAAAATCCAATTTGATCCCTACTCAGTCCCTGGAGTTTATAGGGGCATTGCTGGATACCACAAGGGCAAGGGCCTATCTTCCTCAGGCCCGTTGCCTTCGCTTGATGCAGTTGGCTTCTCAAGCAGAGTCAAAACCCCTACTAACTGCTTGAGAAATGTTACAGTTGCTAGGCCACATGGCATCCACCGTTCATGTGGTACCATATGCTCGCCTTCACATGAGAGCAGCTCAGTGGACTTTATCCACCCAATGGACCCTGGCATTAGGCTGCCTGTCAGACAAAATAGCAAACACAAGTCGCCTCATTTTGTCCCTCCAGTGGTGGAAGTCCCCTCAAAGCCTGTTGCTGGGGTCTCCCTTTCAACAGCCTCTACCCCAGGCAACTCTTACAACAGATGCTTCTCCAATGGGCTGGGGAGCTAATCTTCAGGACCTCTCCACCCAGGGCATCTGGTCCCCACAGGAGACTTGTCTACATATCAATCTATTGGAACTCAGAGCAATCTTTCTTGCTCTGCGAGTTTTCCACACCCTGCTCAGCCACAAGACAGTCCTTGTCCACACGGACAATCAGGTAGCCATGTTCTATATAAACAAGCAGAGAGGAACTGGCTCTCTGTCGCTTTGCAACGAAGCTCTGCAACTGTGGGCCCTCGCCAGAGAGCATCACATTTATCTTCTGGCAGTCTATCTTCCAGGTGTTCAAAACTCTTGGCCAGACAGACTCAGTCGAGTTCTGCTTCCACATGAGTGGTCCCTACATATGGACCAGGTATCCAAGATTTTTCAAATTTGGGGAACCCTGGACATAGACCTCTTTGCAAGTCCGTGGAATGCCAAACTTCCCCGGTTCTGTTCCAGAACTCCGGCTCAGGGTGCTCAGGCAAGGGATGCTTTCCTCCTTCATTGGAGTCAAGACTTCCTGTATGCCTTTCCACCCATTCCCCTAATTCACAAAACCCTGTTCAAGCTTCAGAGAGACAGAGGCCACATGATTCTCATAGCTCCACATTGACCACGGCAAGTGTGGTACCCTCTGCTTCTACATCTCTCTCAAGCTCCCTCCCTAGAGTTAGGGGCTCCAGACCTCCTCTCTCAGGAGGACGGAAAGTTGTGGCATCCCAATCCCCAGTCTCTGCATCTCAGGGCTTGGTTGCTGAAGGCCTAGATCTCCAGGATCTTCATCTTTCTCAACAAGTGAAAGATGTTCTTTATGCTTCCAGAAAACCTTCCACTAGACGTTCTTACGCTTTCAAGTGGAAAAGGTTTACCATCTGGTGTTCTGAAAAGGGTCTTAACGCCAGTGCCATACCTCTGGAATCGTTGCTGGAGTATCTCCTTCATCTGTCTAATGCAGGCCTTAAGACAAATTCAGTAAGAGTCCATTTGAGTGCTATTGCAGCTTCACTCAAGCCTCTAAATGGACAACCTGTTTTTTCTCATCCCCTTGTAGCAAGGTTCATGAGAGGCCTCCTTTTAACAAAGCCTCCCATTAGACCACCACCGGTGGCATGGGACTTAAATTTGGTTTTTGGCCAGCTTATGAAGCCGCCTTTTGAACCTTTAGCTACCATCTCCTTGAAATACCTTTCTTGGAAGGTTATCTTTCTCATTGCAATCACATTAGCACGCCGCATCAGTGAATTGCAAGCACTAGTAGTTAATCCACCTTATACAAGGTTCCATCATGACAAGGTGGTCCTTAGGACTAATCCACACTTTATGCGTAAGGTGGTCTCGCCTTTTCACCTCAACCAAGAGGTCTCCTACCTGTCTTTTTTCCAGGACCTCATGCATCAAGTGCAGAGAGGAATCTTCATACCCTGGACTGTAAAAGGGCTCTAGCTTTTTACTTACAGAGGACACAACAACATAGACAGTCTTCCCAACTCTTTGTTGCTTTTGATCCTTCTCATTTGGGACAACAAGTCTCCAAGAGAACACTTTCCAACTGGATTGCCCAATGTATTTCTTTCGCCTATCAGAGCAAGAACATTTCTCTGGAGGGCCATGTCACAGCTCACAATGTGAAAGCCATGGCAGCCTCAATGGCTCATCTAAACTCTGTGTCTATCGACAACATCTGTCGAGCAGCCACTTGGGCCTCGGTTCATACCTTCACAGCCCATTACTGCTTGGACAAGGACTCCCGCCGGGATGCCTTGTTTGGTCAGGCTGTTCTTAAACACCTGTTCCATACTTAATCAACTCCTACCCACCATCCCTCAGGGGATGCCAGAGATCCAGGTGGGGAAGTGCAGCCCTGTCCCAGGGACACACAACTTATGGGCTCTCTCCCTGGCATCTGCAGCTAGGGAGTCCCCATATGTGAAGACTCATTCCTGCTTGTTCCTGGAGATAGCACAGTTACTTACCTGTAACAGGTGGTCTCAGGGAACAGCAGGAATAAGTCTTCACAACCCATCCACCTCCCCTAGGAGTTGTCTCTCTCTCTCTATCTCTCTTCCTTTCCCTCTCTCTCCCTCTTTGTCTCAGCTATAAAACTCAACTGAGGAGAGACAGTTGGAAAGGCAGGAAGGCAGCACGCAGGTGCTGTGGGATGCTCCCAAAAGCTTTCTGATTGGATGCTGGGGAGCGTTCCCGTGCAGGCTCCGTCGGTACCGACGTACCCATATGTGAAGACTTATTCCTGCTGTTCCCAGAGATCACCTGTTACAGGTAAGTAACTGTGCTTTATTTCTTAGGTGGACTTTCACATGATCTACGACTGAAGCCTGTGTACCTTCTCTTATGATTACAAACCCTCAACCATTTAAAATCTTCTTCCTCAAGCTCACTTTATTGTTATTAATAAACCTGTTGCCTTGGGAACTGGCCAACAATTTTCTTCATTTAAATGCCTCCAAGTCCACAGCCATTTGGTTCCCTGCTTCAGCTTCCCCACTCACTCTGGCCCCCTCTTTTCCCTCTGGCCCAGTTTCCATGGCAACCTCCTTCTGCTGTCTTGGGGTCACCTTAGACTCCTCTCTCACTTTCCAGGCATACATTTCCTCTTTGATCTGCTTTTTTTTTTTTCTTTGTTGTATCCGCGCCGTTTGGCTTTTTTTTTTTGTCACCTTCATCTCTCACTTCCCTTCTCCTTGCCTTGGTTCTGTCTAGACTTGACTATTGCAACACAGTTCTTCTTGATCTTCCTCAATACCAGATTCAACGGTTACAATTGGTTCAAAACACAGCTGCACGTATTATTGCCCACGCTACACGATTTGACCACATCACTCCACTTCTCATCTGACTCCACTGGCTTCCCCTATGCTTCCACTCTCAGTACAAGCTCCTTACTCTTATCCCCAGGTACATTTGGATCATCTACACTTCCATGTTTTTCGGAATATCCATGCAAACCGTCTCTACCTTCCCCCTCCCTCTGCTGCCCTACTAGAATCGACCCGCACCTTAGCCCTCTACTTTCTTGGTCCCACCCTCTGGAACTCCCTGCCTGTGATCTTGCATCTGGAGCCTTCCATGTCAAATTCAAATCCCTCCTAAAGACCCACCTTTTCCAAACGGCCTTTAACCTTTCCCTCTTGGAGTCCTAGCTCCCTTCTCCAGTCTCCCTGTATCTGTTTGTTGTCATGTGACTGTGTTGCTTTTCCAGATATTGGTGTTCTTTTCATGCTTTCTTTTTTTTTTTTTGGTATTACATTGTACACCGCCCTACTATCTGGTTATAGGTGCTATATATCAAATATAAATAAACATAAACATCCTGTGGCTAAACTGTGAAATTTCGTCCTTTGAAATCTCGAGACTGACATCTGTGTTTGTACAGTGCTGTGTATGCCTTGTAACGCTTTATAAATGTTTAATAATAACAGTAGTAGTGGTAGTAATGCTGTGTTATATTATCACACTTTGGGGCCCTTTTAATAAAGGGTACTAGGGTGTTGCACCATATGCTCCAACAGTGTTGAAACTGTGGCATGTAAGGTGTAACACCACTTTGTGTCGGGGGCGTGGAAAACATTTCTCTGGCAGTTAACGCAGAGTGCTGTCCCTTAGCACATGCCTCATTAGCACAGGTGCACTTAACTCCACCTATTGAAGTGGCGTTAGGTGATCCCATGCTAATGCCATCAGTACACAGTGTGAACCCCGCACTAACTGCACAGTGTACATCAAACCCACTTTCTATCCCTACCCTGCCCATTCGCAACCCTAATGCAAATTAGACAGCACAGGAATCATCCTGTGCTGTCGTGGCCCTGTGCTAGCTGGCAATGCATGACCCAACACGCATTCAGCACATGCCAAAACACAAATTGCCACAAACGCCCTGTAGTATAAGACCCCCTTTGTTGCCTGATGATGATCTTTCCAAACCAATATGATGATTTGGATACTGCTCCATTCAAACTGTCTAATCCATCTCCCCTCCAGGTCAGAGACCCCCACATATGGACAGCTACATACATATGCACCCCACTCTCAAGTTGGAAAGAATTGCCTGAGCCATGCTGCACTTGTCATTTGTTCCTTAAACACCTATCACCTAGCAGTACATGTAAAGATTACATACACTGCTAGGTACATGTAAAGATAGTTCACCGATATAATCTAACGCACTGCCCCTCACACTACACTTCTCAGTTCTCACACTGCATGCTACAAACCACACTTTATTATTGATTTTGATTGATGTGCCACACCGCCTTGATTTAACGATAAGGCGGTATACTAAATCCTTCTAAATAAATAAAAATAAAATAAATAAAGATTAACATTAGAAATATAACAAAATAATACAATAACTTAAATAAAACCATAAAACAAATTAAAAAATAAGCAAATTACCAAATACAATTTACACAATTCCTTATAAATATACAGTTCTACCATTATTCATAATCTTATTGCTGTGCTTTTCACTCTAATTTTCTTTTATTATATATTTCTTTTATTTATTTATTTACATTCTCTTATATACTGCGCTATTCTGCATCATTGCGGTTTACATTGAACAAACTGAAATTACATTGAACAGGGCATTATAACTTGGAGATAACTATTTTACAGGGAACATAGGCTATGGAGGGTTAAGTGGCTTGCCCAAGACCACAAGGAGCACCTATGGGACTAGAAACCCCAGTCCTTCTGGCTCAAGGTTGCTGTCCTCTAGTGGGATTTGAACCCCCGTCCTTCCGGCCTGAAGTACCTTGCCTCAACCACTAGGCCACTCCTCCACTCCATATATATGTTTTTCTTAGGTTCTGAGGTTTTTTTCCTCCTTATAAAACAAACTTGACTGGTATAGATTACTTGTCATGGCTTTTTTTTTTCTTTTTTTAAGTGCCGTCAAGTTAGTGCTGACTCCTGACAACCCAGCTGCCTATGGGTTTTCTTGGCAATATATCACCAGAAGTAGATTGCCAGGCCTCTTCTTCCAAGGCAGTGGAGAGTAAAGTGATTTGCCCAAGGACACAAGGAGTGCGAGTAGGAATTGAACACTTGATCTTCTGGGTACTAGGCAGTTGCTTTAACCACTAGACTACTCCTCCACCCTAGTGGCTATTCTTTGAGTGGAGTGGCTTTTATAAGCATTGGAAAAAACCCTCCTTGTGCTCAATTGATATTGTTGTTAAGTACCGTCGAGTCGGAGTCAACTCATGGCAACCCTCTGGATAGCTATCCTAAATTGTGTTCGGTCTTCAGTCAGGCGGCTCATTGTTGACAGACTGATACCCGTAGCTGCTGTTATTGTATCGATCTATCTCATTGCTGGTCTTCCTCTTTTGTGTTGACCTTCTATCTTGCCAAGAATGATGTCTTTCTCTAATGATATCTCTGTTCGCATGATGTGTCCAAAGTATGAAAGTCGAAGTCTTGTCATCTGAGCTTCTAAAGAAACCTTAGGTTTGATCTCCTCTAGTACAGACTGGTTTGTTCTTCGGGCGGTCCATGGAATACACAGTATTTGCCGCCAGCACCATAATTCAAAGGCATCAATTTTCTTCCTGTATCTTTTTCACTGTCCAGCTTTCACATCCATATGATGTTATTGAAAATACCATGGCTTGAACAAGTCAAATCTTTGTATGGAGAGAGACATTTCTGCTTTTGAGAATCTTATCTAGGTCTTTCATAGCCATTCTGCCAAGAGCAATGCGTCGTCTGATTTCTTGACTGCTTGTTGCTTCTTTATTGATAGTTGATCCAAGTAGGTTAAAGTTGTTCACGATTTCAATTTCTTCTCCTTCAACGATGAACCTGTTGATTATGCCAGTTGTCATGATCTTTGTCTTCTTTACATTAAGGTGCAGGCCCATTTTGAGACTATGTTCTTTGATTGTGAGAAGCAAATGTTTCAGATCATCTTCACTTTCAGCCAGTAATATGGTATCATCAGCAACTTGGTTTGCAGCTTGTCGTGCTGTGAGGGCTTGTGTGCATCAGTGATGCTGAGAGCTAAACTAGCGGTAGTTTAACTACTGGCAGGGTCCAATTGATATTATTTTAACTTTTTATGCTAATATTTTTAAAATAGATATCACTTAGTTTTTTGTTGTTGTTGTTTTTAATAAAGGCATGCATGTCATTGAGACCGACAAGGACATTCGTATAGAAATTGTCATACTCTCATTACCTATATTACAAAATTAAAATTAAAAATAATTCTTATGTGCTCAAAAAAAGTGAAAAACTGATTTTTATCGCTCATCATTTGCCACAATTTCACTCGCTGCCGTTCCCTTAATTCTAAGCATGATGCCAGCTCTGTAAAAGGGAGCCAAGCAGCTACTTGGCTAATCAGATCACTAATCTCCAATGATTGTGGTAACGCTCTTCTCATTTCTCTTGATACCACTGCAACTTTTGACTTGTAGATCAGTCACTCATTGCTTCCCTTGCACATCTGAGCAGATATGTATTTATTTACAAAATGTGATATACCACTGTTCGGTCGACAGGATCACTACAGAGATTTACAAAAGCAGACAAATGAAGACGACAAAAACTATGACACAGGAGGTGGGGGAAGAATAACACAGCAATCCCTAAAACATTTGCAGAAGGGAACAATGACACACAAGGAAATGCCAACAAAGAAGTAGCCACTGGTGACATCAACACACCCGAGGATACTTAGCTATCTCCAAAGGTTTTCCACAGAAGCCAAAACTTTAAGCCTATTTTAAATTTACGAAGTGACTTCTCTAAACATAGTTTTGGGGGGAGTATGTTTCATAGGAGGGGTGGATGATTAAAAATCAAAATGTCATCTGCAAAGAAAAAAGGGGCTGAAACCATATTCTTCTATTAAAGTTAGAAATTGGGCAATAATTAGGACAAGGGGATTCAAATCTCATTTAAGAAGGGTGTGAATGTATCTTCTCTTTCCAGACCCTTACTGCCACCTCGACTGTCAAACTCTTAATTTCCTAGACGTATTATTTCATCTGAGAGACTCTGCGCTAGTTTTTTCTACAACTAGATAGGGAGTACAGTGGGAGACTATATGGGTTGAGAAAGGGTAACATTTTGAAATTCAAAAGTCAGAGGGGAGAAAAGATTTTCAGTTGGTTCCCAGAAGGAATCACAATACTCAGGGGAGGGGAAAATAACCCAGCCCCATCCGCATGCTTGGCCACAGTACCTGCGAGCAGCACTGACAATTTTCTGTATTGCAATGATTTTCTTCTTTCTGCAGTCCCAGCAATTTCTCCCTACTCTGCCATTCCTCCACATCTCCAAGCTGTCCCCTGAACTGTGGGGTTTTCCAGTGCAATTCTTTCACCACCTCTGTTCATTCTCATTCTATTAGCATCCCTCATTCAGACCCAAAGCGGGCGCGTGCCTAAGGACCATACCAAAGGGCCCTTAGACGTGGCCCAAGCACAACAGAAGGCACCCCACAAGATACCCAAAACACAACAACACACCAAGGATGGACGAGCACAATTCCAAGTGAAAGATACCTGAGTAAGAATACTCAGCCAGCATGTGGCTCCTCACACCACTTCCCCTCAGAGTAGCAGTTATTTATCGCCCACCCGACTACTCCAAATCAACCTTCCTCACTGACTGACTCCTGGCTCTCTGCCTTTATGGATCCCTCCTCCCCCACTCTTATTCTTGGCGATTTCAACATTCACGTTGACGACCCCTCCGACCCCCATGCCTCAAAGTTCCTCACTCTTACCGCCTCGTTTGACCTCCAACTTTGCTCCACTGCCCCCACACACCTACACAGCCACTGCCTTGACCTAATACTCTTCTCCAATTCCTCTCCCTCAAACCTCCGCAAATCAATCCTTCCCTTATCTGACCATCACCTCTTAACTTTTACTCTACAGCTCCCGCCATCCCAACCTCGTCCTGTCTCCTCCGACCTATTTAGAAATCTGCATAATATTGGTCCTCTGACTCTCTCCTCCACCATTTCTCCATCTTTTTCCTCCATTTTATCATCCGAGTCCGTCGATGAGGCATTATCCTCATACAATGATACACTATCCTCAGCCCTTGACACTCTTGCCCCTTCCACCCCACGTCCTGTTAAACGATCCCAACCCTGGCTTTCACCCACAATCTGTTACTTACGCATCTGCGCTCGTTCTGCTGAACGAGCCTGGTCCAAATCCCACGCCTCAGAAAACCTTCTACACTTCAAATTCATGCTTGGCTCCTTCCAGTCAGCCTTAGCACTTGCCAAACAAGACTACTACATTCATCTGACTAATTCCCTTGCTTCTGATCCTCGCCGTCTCTTTAACACCCTCAGTTCTCAAGGTCCCCCCGCCCCCAATCCCACCCTCCCTTTCTGCCCAAACCCTAGCCGACTACTTCCATGACAAAATCCTCAAAATTACCCTCCAATTCCCTACCCCCTCATCTACCTCCCCTCCTCCCCATTTCTCCTCCCCCATCCATACTCCCCTGCCACCCTCTCCTCCTTTCCTTCGATCTCTGACGAAGAAACCACACTCCTTCTTTCCTCCTCCAAACCCACCACCTGTTCTTCAGACCCTATCCCCACCCATCTCCTACGTTCCATCTCCCTCACCATTGTCCCTTCCATCACTCATATCCTCAATCTTTCACTCTCCACTGCAACTATCCCCGCTGACTTCAAACACGCTGTTGTCACACCCCTCCTCAAGAAACCCTCACTTGATCCCACATGCCCTTCCCACTATCGACCCATCTCCCTCCTTCCCTTCATATCCAAACTATTAGAACGAGCAGTCCACCGTCACTGCCTTGACTTCCTCACCTCCCAGGCCCTCCTGGACTCACTTCAATCCGGCTTCCGCCCCCTACATTCCACTGAAATAGCACTCACTAAAGTCACAAATGACCTGTTCCTGGCTAAATCCAAGGGCCTCTACTCTATTCTCATCCTTCTTGACCTTTCTGCTGCCTTTGACACCGTTGACCACGACTTTGTCCTCATTACCCTCTCCTCGCTTGGCTTCAAGGATTCCGTACTATCCTGGTTCTCCTCCTACCTCTCCCATCGCTCATTCAGTGTATGCTCTGGTAACTCCTCCTCCTCCTCTACCCCACTCCATGTAGGAGTACCCCAGGGATCTGTCTTGGGCCCCCTTCTCTTCTCTCTCTATACCCAAGGCCTTGGCGCGCTCATCTCCTCCCATGGCTTTCAATACCATCTCTATGCTGATGACTCCCAAATCTACCTCTCTACACTTGATATTTCCCCGGCAACCCAGTCCAAGATCTCTGCCTGTCTTTCGGACATCGCTGCCTGGATGTCTTATACATGGCCAAGACTGAACTCCTTGTCTTTCCCCCTAACTTCTCCCCCCCACTTCCCCCTCTCTCAATCCATGTGGATGGATCTACTATCCTTCCTGTTCCCTCGGCCCGCAATCTGGGGGTTACCTTTGACACCTCTCTCTCCTTTTCTGCTCATATCCAGCTTGTAGCCAAGACCTGACACTTCTTTCTCTACAATATCAGCAAAATCCACCCCTTCCTCTCTGAACACACTACCAAAACGCTTATCCACTCCTTAATCTCCTCTCGCCTTGATTACTGCAACCTACTCCTCGCTGGTCTTCCCGCTAGCCACCTCCTTCCACTCCAATCTATACAAAATCACGCCGCTCGACTAATCTTCTGCCAACCTCGCCATGCCCATGTTACTCCTCTTCTCAGGTCGCTTCACTGGCTCCCTGTCCAATCCCGCATCCAATTCAAGCTTCTCCTGCTAACCTATAAGTGCATCCACTCTATGGCCCCTAACTACCTCTTATCTCTCCCTACATCACCTCTCGAAATCTGTGCTCCGCTAACAAATTACTTCTATCAATGCCTTTCACACGCACTGCGAACTCCCAACTGCGCTCCTTTCACCTTGCTGCACCTTACGCCTGGAACAGCCTACCTGCGTCTGTGCTCCTGGCATCCTCCTTGGCCCTCTTTTTTTTTATTATTTATTTTAACAGTTGCTTGTATACCGCAACCTTCCAAAGATCAGGTGCGGTTTACAATGAACAATTTAGGAAACAGTGAACAGAGCTGTTTTTACATGGAACTTCAGTGAACTATATACAATATACTGTTAATTACATTAAACATTTGGTTATAGTAAAAACATTATAAAACTATTTACAAAGGTATGGTTCATATAGGTAACTATATACAATGGAAATGAGTCCCGTAGGCAATTCTTAACTTGAGTTAGAGTGGGACAAGCAAGGTAGAAGAAACTGAATGGAGAAAGAGAATAGGAAGGAAGGTATTAGTGAGAGTGTAGGGTGAGTAAAGTTATGGTTAGATTGAACCGAAGGATGAGCTATTCATTTTGGGCTTAGGTCAATGATGGGACAATGTGAAAAAATTGAGCTCTTGTAAGTATTGGGTCGATATAACTTATATCCATCTAACATCTGTTATCCATTCTTCAAATCCAGATTGAAGACCCACCTCTTCACTGTTGCATTCAGATCCTGACTCCTTCCTCATTTTACTCTAACCCCCGTCATCATTTATGACCAAACTACTGACCAAACTGTACCTTGCGCAGAACTGACTAATGCTCTATACTGTTCTAACTTATGTTTTGTTCTAACTAGATTATAAGCTCCGATGAGCTTGACTCTGACGGGCAGGGACTGTCTCTTGTATGTTGGCTACCTCTTGTAGGTCAGCTGTGCAGCGCTGCATGTGTGGCGCTTTACAAGTGCTGAAGAGTAGTAGTAGTAGTAGTAATGTGGCCACATTGTAATTGTAGTAATCCTCCTTCTGCTTCAAGTACTGCTGTACCAAACAAGAGCCTTACGCACCAAGACACACACATCTCCACACCCACTACTACCCCACATTTTGTGTACCACCCGAGACATCTCGCAACAAACATATATCACACAAAGCACATACCCTAATACAGATAATACCGGCCCACCCTCCACAAACCACACACACCAACTCCATCCTTGACACCACCATCACTTGCACATTCATTAATGCAAGATCGATAAGAAACAAACAAACAACACTCTCACCGACTAATTGCAGACCCAAAAGATAGATATCCTATGCATTACAGAAACTTGGCTCAATGACACTGACCAGGTCATCCTAAACAAAATCACCCCGCCCATGTACTTAGTATTCAACTGCCCCAGAACACACAAAAGTGGAGGGGGGCTAATACTAGTTAGAAGCCAGTACGAATTCAAGAATTCAAGACCATCTCCTCAATCAGCACAGCGAAGGCCAACTGCCATATCTGCCATAACTGCCATATCTAACAAGTATGTTAAATGCATATACCTCACATACTGACCCTCCCCCCCTCCCCCCCCCAATGCCAAGATCGAAGAACTCTCCACAACACTGGAAACAGTCTGCGCACACAACTCATTACATAAACTGCTCATTGCCTTAGGAGATTTCAACCTTGGTGCCACAGCCAACAAAGAGGCTAAATCTTTACTCAAAGCAGTGGAATCCCTACAATACAATCAATCAGTCAGAGCCCCCACACACAGACTGGGAACAACTCATGACCTCATATTCATCTCAAGGCTACTAAATGAACGCAATCAAATCACCGCCCCAGCAATTACACAGATACTTTGGTCAGCCCACTACTTAATAGCATTCTCAATTCGAATCGCCAACCCCGTCAACCACCAAGACGAGAATTGCAAGAACAGAAGATTCAAGACCTTTAACAAAGAAAAATTCCTACAGGAGATAATCCCAAAACTGCATCAGGATATTAATGATCTGGATAACACCATTGAAAGTTGGAACCTCACCATATCCAAAGCAGCTTCGGCCCCAAACAGGAACCACCACCCTTTGGTACTCCAATGACATCTGAGAGGCAAAGCGAACCCTAAGGAAACTCGAAAGGAAATGGAGGCAAAACAAGGCCCTGGACACCCTACACCAATATGGAACCAACAACTGGAATACAGTAACTTTATCAACAGATGCAAGAAATAGTACCATACTGTGATGAGGTGAGTGCAGCCCAGCTAGGGAAAGTTGAAAAAAAGAAGGATTTTTTTTCATTGCGGGGGATGGGAGCACAAAATCCTAGGCTCCATACTAGAAGCACTGAAAGAAACCTAGAGGGCAGAGCTAAGCGTAAGTCAATCACAGACCACAGGACAACCCTGCAGAGGAGTAGGAGGTCCAAGTGGGAGGAGCTAGGAAGGGAGTTGCCCAGCTCAACAGTTAACAGTGGAAGAACAAACAAAAGAGAGAGGCACAGTTTGAAGCAGGAGGAGGAAGGAGCTGTGAGCAGAAGGTCCAGGAGGAGTGCAGGAGAAAGCACCAGTGGCAGCTGCAGTTCAAGGCCTAGCCCAGGTTCAAGTCCAATTCCCAGGAGGCACAGACAGGAGAGGTCTGGGGCCAAGCTGTGGAAAACCCTTGCAGCCAAGGAGAGCAGCAAATGGAGGAACCCTTACAAAGGCAGCCAAGGAAGGTACGCAGGGAATGAGCAGTGCCACTCGAATAGTTCTTGCTCTGACTCAGAGGAGACTTTCATACATCTGAAGCCTCAGCACAGCAAGAAGTATCTCAGGAGGGAGGTTAAGCAGGAGAGACACACAGGAGACCGGCTTGGAGGAGCCAAGGCCAGGCAGTGTGAGAGACTGTTTAACATTGCAAAGACTCTTAAGGAAAAGTTACCAGAGCACTTTCAAAGAGCACCTAGCTGTAGCTCACTGGAGAGCATGGAAGTAGGTCCTGAAGGAAGTGTTGTTGAGTCAGAAACCTCTGAGATGGAATGTGAGCTGTGCACTAAAATACAATAGTAATGTGTGTTAGAAAACAGTGAAATACAAAAGGAAGCTGTTGTAAGTTAAAGCAGTTTTCAAGAGTTGAAAGAGAAGAGTAACCCTGAAGACAAGAGGTTAGGAATCTCTTTCTTAAGAAGCAAAAACTGCAAAACTTCAGTGAAGGCCCAAACAGCTAGAACTGTTTGTATGGGGCGTGGCAACAGCGAGGTTGGAAGCTGTGAAGAGTTTTACAAATGCTTTTGTGTTTTGAAATGGCAAGCAATTGCAGTGAAGCATAGAAACTGCTGTGAGTTTTGTTTGGACATTTTGATTTGGAGAAATTATCCTGTATTTCTTTTGTCTGGAAAAAGTGCTTAAAGAATTTTTATGTTCATCACTTGCCAACTTTGGAAACCGAATAAAAATTTCCTGTGCGCTTTAAATAACCACTTGGCTTTTCCTTATTGACACAACTACAACCCTCGAAGGGATACAGATGGCCAGCCGTCCCTACTAGGCAACCGCCTGGTAGGGGCGCGAGCGTCACAATACAGATATCATTATGAAATCTGCAAACAAACCAAGAGAACTATTTAACATTGTACAGAAGCTCACCAGAAACCCAACACAACAGAATGGCCCTGAGATACATCCTCAAGACATGGCAAACTAGGTAATGAACAAACACAAAAAACTCCAACTGATCATCCCGCCATCCATGATAGGCAATACAACAATCCTTGACCACACCCAAACCTGGAATGACTTCATAATACCATCCGAGCAACAAAAAGAACATATTGTGGACTCCCTTAACACAACCACTTCACCGGCGGACCCATGTCTTGTAGCATGGATAAAATCTGCCAAGGAACAATTTAACCAGTACATACCCAATATAGTAAAGACATCACTTCAACAAGGCTATATGCCATTCTCCCTCAAACAGGCAACTATACGTCCAATTCTTAAGAACAATTCACTCGGCATGGATGATCCTACAGCATATCGTCCAATCTCCAGCTTACCATTTATCGCAAAAATCATTGGAAAAAGTCGTTCAAAGACAACTGTAGGACCATATAGACCAGAACACGCCACTAGACCCCCACCAACGTGGGTTCAAACCACGACATAATGTAAAAACGCTGTTAACCTCCCTCTTCTACAACATTATAAAGGGCATAGACAGCATCAGGAATGGATTCCTCTTCATATTTATGGACATTGCATCTGCCTTTGACACTTTATCCCACAATATAATGCTACAATGTCTTCAAGAAAATGGACTATGCAATAACATACTGAAGTGGTTCAGCTGTATATACAGGCCTGTTCGCGATTCTGATCCCGCGGGGCTAGACGTGTCCCGTGGGATCAGAATCGCGATCCCCTTTGTACATCCAGCTCAGACTGGACATACAAAGGGGATGTACATGCAGGACAGAATTAGGTCCCAAGTGATTAAAAATAATTTAATAGATTCAATGTAGACACATATAAGTCTTTCGTCAAAAGACTAAAACCCGATCTGGCCACGTTTTGGCTTATGCCTGCGTCAGGGTAAATGCAGCATATAAAATCTAAATAGAAAAGAAACAAAAATATTAATTGTAAGTTTATAATAATGGACTTTCACCTTTAAAAATCGGAAGCAATATCAGAGAAAATACTTCTCAACAATATCTCTGTTTCGAAAATTTGTTTTAAAATTTTTACATGCCCATTTTTTCTACTAAGGACGTCTTGAGTTAATGAGCTAAACAAATGTTATGGAAATCTTTGAAAATCTGCAGATCAATTACTGTAGCATGGAAACAAACTAATCTCATCCATTTTATGAACAGAGTGCACCATGCTGTCCTAAAAGCAAACATAAGAGTCTCCTGCTAAGTCAATGAATCTGTTCATCTAATAGCACTTGCAAGTGCAGAACTGATGCCTTATGCAACACTGATCTTAAGTAGAACGTATTCTCTGCAAAAAAAGTTTAGTTTAGTTTATTCAGATACTTGATAGTAACTGCAATTCTGTTTTTAAATTGAAAAAGGTGAGCATCATCTTCTCATGTTACAGCATTTAAGCTTTACTGGCTTGTAATTGCTGTGGGAGCTGCCAGCATGTTCTGACTTCAAAGAAAAGATGCATACCAGCACACTGACCAATATTGTTTCAACTACTGTCAAAGCTGCAAAGCTGTTAACTCTTTCAGCCAGCTCCTTTTTCTTCTGTAGTGCTAAACATATGAAAAACTATAGCAGAAAAACATTGATGTGGGAATATACAGGGAATCTCAGATATCATTAGAAGAATAACTTAATTAGAAACATACACAAAAGGGGGAATGGTCAGGAGCACATCCAAGATTGCTAAAGTAGTTACCAGATAATTTAAGAGAGAGGTCCTTATACCTGTGAACCCCCCCCCCCCTCCCCATGACTTTGTGCTTATCTATTCCTTCGATGTCCAATGTCAATGAACAAAAATTCTAAGGCTGGATCTGCCTTTGTGGTGGTATCAGATCTCAAGCGACAAGACTGAGCCACCGACCCCAGAAAATATGGTTGCTCTGAAAGATCAGTCTTCTGCCACAGACCTCAGTGTCCTAAAGCAATGATGTAACAGCGATTGGAGGCCTCAACAGAGATTATAAGAAGACTTGGAAGGTGTGTCAGTACAATTGCTGGAGTCACAATATTGAACAGAACAGCTCGAGGGAAGAACTTAGTGTGAATCACATTTGCACCAGGTGCAGAAAAACACTAAAGCCGTAGCTGGACTTCAACTTGATTTTATTCCCTCTGCTGCAATTAGACATATCTTTAACTGCCGACTGCTTGGTCTAGCTACTGAGTGTGGCAACATGGTACCATACCTTAAAACAATTACTTCCTACTGAACCTTAATTTCACCAAGCTTCTAGACGTTAAGTGGGTACACCATGTTCCATCTAAGCATGGTGTGCATTGCAAGGGGGCGATTGGTACCCTAGTGCATTTGCTTTTTGAATGTCCAGAGGTCTACAGATTTTGGGTGGAAGTTTGGCGAGTGATTGGTAAACTGTTGCCGGTACCACGTGGGCCAACTCTTAAGGTCCTGATCTATCCCCTTATGAAAGCTGTCTGTTGGATATCTTTATTTCCATTGTTTTACAGAACTGGAAGGACTGCAGATTGAATAATTTGTTTTGATGGAATATGGTTTATCTTCACTATAAAGTATGAACTGGTAACAATGGAAATGTATAGCACACTGCTGAGGATTAAAAAGATTTGGCAATCCTTTGATGAAAACTTATTGCAATTTATAAAGATCTTTTTAAGATGGTAACAGGTGGCCCTTGTGATTTATTTATGTTGCAGCATCCCAACTTACTAGACAATGTTCAACTAAAGGTTCATCTTTAATCTGACCTTCAATATCGCTCTTCTGTTCTAGGATTCTTGTTTTCGATTTTCTCTTAGTTTTTCTGACATATAATAACTTGCATGGACAGATCACTACATAGATGACATCTGCCTTATTACAGTTAGAAAACTCTTCCCGTTACTGGATGGACCAAAGTTTGGTCTGTAAAGTGGCATCCTCCACAATAGGTCTATTCTTTCTCTCTTCTGTTGTGGTCTTTCAGATTTTTTCCCTTCATATAGGCAAAAAATGAATGTTTTGTCAGTGCAAAATCCAGATAGTTTTTCTATCTGCCAATGAGGGTCATTTAAAAAGATTTAGTCATGTTTTGGACGTCTGAAGATATGCATGTGGACATTGTAAGCACAGACACGTCTCCATAGCTATTCCACAAATGATATTCACAGATGTCTCCAGTGCAGGGATATCCACGGATGTGTGGCAGAGGCATGTCCGGAGAGGAGCAATGGATTTTACACATCTCCATTCGATCTTAGAAACGTCTGCAGGCACGTCCGTGTTTATACCTGCTCCAGGCATGAATAGGCATCAGGAAAGTGCTTGTTTTCACCTTAAAACATCCAGAGAGTGTAGAGAAAATGGAGAATTAAGTGACTAGCCTTAGATCACAAATGCCCACACAGGGATATGAACCCTGGCCACCCTGCTCTTAAGTCACTACTCTAACCATTATGCTATTAGACATCTCGGTTCCAAAAATGCTATCCTGGGGATGTCTACATAGACAATTGATATATGTGTATATCGGGCACATCCACTTTTCTGAAATCGTACCTACACTTGCGCATTCCTGCTTTTTTTCAGACATTCTAGTTTTGACGTTCCAGTTTGCACTTAGACTCCTATTGTGAAATGTGCCTCAATGTCTCCTAAAATTCTTACTGATATTATTCACAATCTTAATGGGCAAACAATTCTGTCATCTTTATTCTGGTTCAGAGTATCTAATCTTAAACGTGCCAGTACCTTTCTTGATACAAGAATGACAAAAGGGAGAGCACAAAGTACCTGCAACGAAGTACTGGGGATAAAAGAGCTGGTACACCAACTGGTGGTAAAACAGATTTTATTGAGTCCCGACACGTTTTTTTTATCCTTTATCTTATTCATTGTTTTTTATATGTTATCATTATGCTGTATCGCCTTCGCTTTATATTGGTTCAGATATGGTTGATTTTTGCCGTTTTTATATTGTTTTTTGATATGTTTTAACCCCAGGTCTTAACTTTTATTTTGTATACTCTTATTTTTTACATTTGTATTCACATAAGTTTAATTGGCATGAGTTTAATTGTTTTAATGTTTGTTTATTATTTATCTATGTTTTTAATGTATTATTTTGAGGTTTTTCTCCCCCTGAGGAAGGCCTTAGTGGCCAAAACGCATCGGGGCTCATTAAAATCTGTTTTACTGCCAGTTGGTGTGCCAGTTCTTTCGTCCCCAGTACTTCATTGCAGGTACTTTGTGCTCTCCCTTTGGTCATTCTGTACCTTGTGAGCCATGTTCTCCCCATGGAAAGAAGTCCTAAGCTTTAGTGAGAGTGACCTACAGAGAATGCTCCCACAGGCCCCCTTCTTTGCTCAGGATGAAATTGTCTGTGGAATAGAAGAGGAATGAGGAGCAACTGTGTGGCTTACATAAAAACTTATCAGAGAATAAATGCATGCCTCATCCTTACTATAAAACTGTTGGCACAAAATCATCCCCAGAGGTCTATGGATGAACAAGGCACCTGGGATGTATCACGATGACTCTGTTCATGGCTGATTGGACTAGGATTTTAAATAAATACTCATTGGATCTTATGATCCTTTTGATCAACACGTCGCGTCGTAAGGCTAACGCCTTACAATCGGACATTGACTCTAAATTAACTGCATTAAACGATGCTATCTCCGTATGCACCCAAGCATCTTTCTAGCTTTTGCCATTGCCTTTTCTACTTAGCTACTTTAAGATCATCAGACACAACCACGCCTAGGTCCCGCGCTTCTTTAGTGGACAGAAGTACTTCACCCCCTATACTATATTGCTCCCTTGGATTGCTGCAGCCCAAATGCATGACCTTACATTTTTTAACATTAAATCCCAGCTGCCAAATTCTAGACCATTCTTCAAGCTTAGCTAGATCCCTCCTCATGTTATCTACACCTTCCTGGGTATCTACTCTATTGCAGATTTTGGTATCATCCTCAAAGAGGCAAACCTTACCCGACAGCCCTTCCACTATATCACTAACAAAGATGTTAAAAAGAATCGGACCAAGGACAGATCCCTGGGGCACACCACTGGTGACATCCTTCTCCTCAGAGTGAGCTCCATTTACTTGTACTATTTGTGGCCTCCCACCCAACCAATTTCTAACCCAAGCAGTAACTTTAGGGCCCATCCCTAGGGTGCTCAGTTTGTTTATATGTCGCCTGTGAGGAACAGTGTCAAAGGCTTTACTGAAATCTAAATACACCACATCTAGGGCTCTCCCTCGGTCCAACTCCCTGGTCACCCAGTCAAAGAAATCAATCAGATTTGACTGACAAGACCTGCCTCTGGTGAATCCATGCTGCCTCGGATCCTGTAATCCGCTGGACTCCAGAAACCTCACTATTTTCTCTTTCAGCAGCGTTTCCAATAATTTACTCACCACCGAAGTTAAACTAACCGGCCTGTAGCTTTCAACCACATCCTTACTTCCGCTTTTTTGTAAAGGCACCACATGAGCCTCTCTCCAGTCCTTTGGCACTACTCCCGACTCCAACGAGGCATTGAAAAGGTCAGTCAGTGGAGCTGCTAGAACATCCCCAAGTTCCCTCAGTATTCTAGAGTGTATCCCATCCGGTCCCATCGCTTTGTCTACTTTAAGTTGAGCTAGTTGCTATCCTCATCTCCACCACCTCCACTGGGAGACTATTCCCTCTCCTTAGTTTTTATCTGGTTTTCACTCTTTTCCTTTAATATTGCAGAATATGGTACAGTGGCATTGAATTATATGGCCCTCACAGATTCGTGCTTGGTTTTGCAATCGGTGTATAGCTTGGTACATGTATCGCTCCCTTTTTTAGTGCACACAATGTTTTATGTTACAGGATTGATCACTCACAGTTTTAGTTTGTTTGTTTATTAATTTATTTTTTAATAATCTATTTTTGAGTTATTTATCTGTTTGTTTATTTGTTTTTATATACCGCGCTATTACAGATCAGTGCGGTTTACATGAAACATACGAACGTGTTTTACAAATAACATTTGAACATGGTTTACATATAAAATAACTAGATTATATGGTTTACATGGTCCATCAAGCCCAGTATCCTGTTTCCATCAGTGGCCAATCTAGATCACAAGTACCTAGCAGTTTCCCCAAAAGACACAGGTTCCACAATGCTTGTATTGGGTCAAGCAGTAGATATTCTGCGTCTCCTTTAATAATGGTTTATGAACCTTTCCTCCAGGAACTTGTCTAAACCTTCTTTAAACCCGGCTACACTAACGGCTTTTACTACGTTCTCCGGTAGCAAATTTCAGAGTTTGATTACACGTTGAGTGAAAAAATATTTTCTCTTGTTAGTCTTAAATAGGTGACCCTGTAGCTTCATTGCATGCCCCCTAGTCATTCTATATTTTGATGCCATACTGGGTCAGACCAAGGTCCATCTTTTTTACATTGCCCGTCGAGGAATAAGCCACATACAGGATAAGGTTTTCACCCTTTTGATTTATGTTATTCTTATTGCCAGCTATCACCATGACCACTGGTTTGGCAATAATATTCTCCATATTACAATTCTGTTTCATACATTGGTTTGTGGATGTTCCCTTGTTCCTCTCCGCATCGCATCATTGTTTGCATCCTGCCAGTCTCGGTGTGGTAATGTATTATTATTATGTCACGTCCTTCAATTGGAACAGTCTTTTATCATTTTATCCTAGGTATTCACCCCATATTGACATATATGTCATGACAGTGCAATTTGTTCTGGGATCTACAGTACAGAATACAGCATGTTTTATTTAGTGTACTTCTTGATTTTTGTTCTCATTTAATTTTCACTTTCATTTTTATGTTTATTTAAGACTGTATTCTGGTCTTTAACATCCGGCATTCTGTTATTGCCTGTATTCGATTATGCCAGCCCAGTTCACTTTGGACCCTTGACCTTGTTGGCGCGAACTAAACAAGGCAATAAAAAACACACTGACTGCTTCTTTTCCTTTACAACACTGAGACACAGTTTGCTGTAGCATTCATTTGGTAAGACTTTCATTCTTTTGTCAGGTTTAAACAACATCCAAAAAAAGGATAGTTATATCCTGTTCATCCCTCTGTTATAGCGGTGTTGTCAGTTAGTATTGTGAAGGCTCTACTCAACTTACCAGCGATACGAGACTACAGGTACCTATACTTCTCTTTAGCTTCCTCCATATTGGTCTCAGATAGGGGTATGTTTGCTAAACCGTGGTAAAGGAGCAGTCTTTTCCATGCGGTAATGGCAGCTATGAGGGGTTACCGTGTGCTGGACGTGTCCGAGGCGTTCCGGCGTTAAGGGGTGCTAGTGGACACTTACTGTGTGGAAACAGCACATGCTGTGTTAATGGGTGGTAATGGAACTTACCATGTGGTAACAGGACATAAAGGGGTGGTAGTGGACACTTACCGTGTGGTAATGGGACATGCTGCGGGAAGGTGTCTGGCATACACCTTAATGCAAGAAAGCCACTGAAACTCTGAAAGGGGGGCAGGGAAGCCATTGGAGAAGGTATGGATGCAAGCACAATTGGTAGCTGATGGAGTTGACTCACCTAATGCATGGCAATGTGGCCTATGCTGTTGACTAGGTGAGATAGGCGTCTGTCTAGTGATGATGGTCAGTGTGGGTGTTGGCTGTGTCATGGGTGATGGGTGGGTGGTAGCAGCAGTGGGGGGCGCTGCGACAGGCATGCAGTCCTAGATGCTCCTGAAAGCATACACCTTGCTGTAAGCTACATTATTGTGTCTGTGAGGTGTGGACAAGTATCCAAATGTACTCTGTATGCGGCATGCAATAGGCCAGGACAGTATATGGGTGTAGGCAGCATGCTCCTGATGTGGGCAGCAAGGTGAGGATTGTCCATGAGTGCTTATGTGAGCAGTAACAAGAGAGGTGTATGAAATGGCTAATTGCTGCAAATGACCTCTGATGGCCATGGTGGGGAAGTTTACTGCCAGTATGCTGCCCCACCATGAATCTCCCTGATGGTCAAATGGTGGATGTAGGGTTGTGCCATGGATTTTCCAAGCAGAGAGTGCAATGTGTGTGGTGGGTGGATATATGGGATCATACAGGCCAAAGGCATTGGGTGTGTGAACCAAAAGTAGCAGTGTCATGGGCTACATGAAACACCATTTGTGCGGGTGGGACTGGTGCCTCAGCCTGTGCAACTGCAAGACAATACACCCAACAAAGTGGCATGATAGAAAGGGACAAGTTTAACCCATTTGCCCCATGTGTGTCAAGTAATGATGGCAGAATAGTGCAGGGAATGGCTATGCAATGAATATCCGAGATATATCCTCTTTATGTAAAGCTGGGAGGTCACAATGATGGCAAAACAGAAAACGCATCCATATCAGTTGACCTAGAGATCTGCTGCATATACATCATTGACCCGCTGCAATGCGCCAAGGCAGAGCCACTAAAGCCATGTTCACAGATGTCCACGATAGGCCATACCCAGGCACAAAATGAACAAGTGGGAATCAAACCCTGGACCTTTGACCATAGAGACATTGCACCAACCAATTGGCTACACCTCCACACAGCTCTATGCAGGTGTATAGAGCCTGCAGATCTCTGATCAAACTGTTTGCTGTCTGCCAGCATAGACTGGGACCTCCACTACCCATGAGGCAGTACACATGCAAAACAGTGGTCTGCAGCTGAAGAACCAATGGAGAATGCACTGATCCAGCATATCAGCTCAGTAAGATGCACTGGCTGCATGTGCTACATGCACATAACAGCAGACCGTGCTGCAACGGTTTCAGCTGTCACCCTGAGGGTGAAAAGGGATGCCCAGCACCTGGTCCATTGAACCTGCACTGCTAGAGATGAATCTCTGCTGGCTGTGCTGTAGGTCCAGTGTGTTATGCTTTTTTCCTGCATGCTGAGGGTGACAGTGAAAGCAGCAGCTCAACCCTGTGTTCTGCCCCTTGGACACTAACTCTCCAATAACAATGCAAGTTAGTGGCCAGTGTTAACATGCTGCTGCCATGGACAGCCACTGCAGTGGGGGTCTATAGGCTGGTGTGGGGCTACTATAGTCCTGACAGGACCTCAGTGAGTAGGTCATAAACGACTGTTACCCCAACTATTGAGGACTAACAATTAACTACAGCACGGGCAGAAAGACTGCCCTTCACTGGGCTGTGTCAGCTAAGCACAAACCAACTACAGTAGGTCTGCTGGTCAGTATACACTGCATGTGTATAGTGTGACCACAAACACTCTGCCTTGGGATACCCAGCCATTTACTCAGTGATTAGCATCCCCAGATAGAGAATGCATCCACATCACTGGAGCCAGACATTACAATAGATTTATGTGAATACATAGCTGTGCCATGGTCACTTTTTGGTCATAGTGAGAGTGCCAGCTCAGCATTACATACAGTGGCCACCTAGGCAATGCACGTGGCAGATGTGCACAATGGCGTCTCAGCCAGTGACCCTACCATTGTGGCAGACATATCCAGGCCAATATGCACTGTTTCAGGTGATACCCATAATTCTCTGCCTCGCCTTATTCACATTTTCCAAACAGGCTGGGAAAAACTCAGAAAATGTGAGCCAAAGTGCAGTGCAGAAAGCCACAGGACAAAGGGGAGCCACACACACACATGCATACACTCTCATTGGCGTACCAATCAAAAGTGGAGATGGTTGGCATTCCTGCTTGACACTTCTGTCTCGATGTGAGCTCAAGGATTGATAACATGTGCACTGTTTGCACGTGCTATATTACCATGTGCTATTAACCTCCAACCAGCTATGGATAGTAGAGCCTGTCGGTGCTGTTGGTGGGTGTTTCTACACTTGCTGGCCATCTCCTTAAGGGTTGCACATGCTGGAGGTTGTACTCAGCTAA
The DNA here is from genome assembly GCA_033557465.1 of Ichthyophis bannanicus. NCBI lineage: Eukaryota > Metazoa > Chordata > Amphibia > Gymnophiona > Ichthyophiidae > Ichthyophis > Ichthyophis bannanicus. The sequence goes on from CM066032.1 coordinate 343,746,987, forward strand.
ACCTTGTCCACAGGAATATGCAATACAGAAACCCCAGCAGGGACCTGAACCTCCACACATATATATACCAACTGTGTGTTTTGCACCACAGTGCTGCCTTATGGTGATAACAGCTCCTGTTGCTGATATGCTTCCCTTCAGCTGACTTTTGGCTCATGCTGCAATGCACATGGTACACACGACCAGGACAAGGCTTCTGTCTGCTGCAGGCTGGTGCCACTTCCCATGCCACCAACAACATCCCACCATGCAGACATGCCCATGCGCTGTCAGTGGTGGTGGTCGCAGTCCCAGCATATTAAACATGCGGGTTTGGCAGATGCCTTGGGCAAAAGGTCTGGATGGAGTTGGCAGGGACACACATGGATGGCCACGCAACCCCACTGGCTGCCCATGCAGGGGCCCCATCACCATCTACCACTGATATGTCTCGGGGGAGAAAATGGCAGCCACTGCTGTAGTATTTCCCCAGGCACCTGCATTTTCCAGCTACCTGGAGGGCTATAGCATCTGGCACTATTGGCCTCTTCCCCCACAGCCGGGTTCTGCAGCAGCAGGGGGGGGGCAGCTTAGATTTCTGCCTGGGGTACTAGGACCCTTGGACCGCCCCATGTGGCACATTGCCATCAGACTGACAGACTAGGGGACCTGCAATGCGGCTACAGTGTAACCCATTTGGGCCTTCTAGGTGAAAATATTTTTTCAGTCAATGCATAATCAAACCCTGCAATCCATTACCGGATGATGTGGTAAAAGCTGTCAGTGTAGCTGGGTTTAAAAATGTTTGGATGGCTTCCTGGGTAACAGTCCATAAACCAGTGCTAAACAGGATCCGAGCTATGCACTGCTTGCCTCATTACAGTTATTGGGGATCCTGTCTTTTGGGGAAACTGCTAAGTAATTGTGACCTAGATTGTGCACTGTTGGACACAGGATACTGGGCATGATGGACCATGGTCTGACACAGTTTGACATATTTTGTAGTCTTATGTTCCTATGTGCCATCTAGCCAGCTGCCTGGTCCCCTCTTTGCACCAGCGGTCCCCACTGCATGACCCATGTGCCACCTCCTTTGCTCTCATTTGCACCATCAACATAGTGCCCTTTCATACTTGGGGCTCTATGCTGTTGCTGCTAATGAAGCACTACTATCATGCTTTTGGGCTCCTCTGTGCATCGAATTGCAGATGTAAAAAAGGCTCTCTCTCCTCAAAAAAAACATCCTTTCCGCCAGGTTTTGAATTGCGTTAGGATTCCTGCCATTAAAGTGCCTGCGTTAAGGGAGCAAGCCTTGTTTCTGCCCACTTCCCACCCATTGACCCCCACTCTCTGCCCTGTGCACGCCTTCTCTCAAACTACAGGTACCGTTAGCACGTGCTAAAGTGGATTTTTGCATGTGCTAAGTGTGCCCATGCACAGTTAGCATGTGCTAACAGCACACTTGCTCCTTTACCGCGGTTTAGTCAACATACCCCATAGTGTTCAATGCATACACATGTCCTTTTGGTCCTCCTCATCTCTCCTCCTTTTTATTTATTTATTTATTTATGGTTCTTCTATACCGCACTCTTTTCCATCAGCGCGGTTCACATTAAACAAGAATACTCATTACAAGCAACAGGCTGTTGTGAGTTTACATATAACAGGAGAGTTCAACTGGGATTATAACTTTGGGAAACTTTGTACATATTCGTTATGAACCTATATACAATGAATAGCATTTATTATTAACATCTTGAGTAAATAAGGTATTTACAATTTTACAATTTTTACTATGAGGGCTTGGAATGCGTTAGAGGGTTGTTAATGTGCCTTGGGATTGGGAGAAGTGTAGTAGGAAGAGGTGGTGCTTTATGGCTTTTAGTCTGGTGGTCCTCCGCTAGACGAGCTTCTTTAGTATAACATGTTTTTATTTGTGTTGTCATTGCATGCACTGCCTTATTTATTTTTTATCTTTTATCTTATTCATTGTGTTTTATATGTTATTATCATTATGCTGTATTGCCCTAGTTTTATATTGGTTCAGATATGGTTGAATTTTGACGTTTTTATATTGTTTTTTGATACGTTTTAACCCCAGGTCTTATCCTTTATTTCGTATACTTTTCTTTTTTTGCATTTGTATTCACAGAAGCGTAACTGGCATGAGTTTAATTGCTTTTAATGTTTATTTATTATTTATCTATGTTTTTAATGTATTATTTAGAGGTTTGTCTGCCCCTGAGGAAGGCCTTAGTGGCTGAAACACATCGGGGTTCACTAAAACCAGTTTTACTGCCAGTTGGTGTACCAGCTTTTTTGTCCCAACCTTTCTTGATACATCGTTGTAGATATTCTCTTTCATAAAATCTTTTTCTCATATTTGACAATTTGTTTCTTAAAATCTTCTAAAGTAGAACACAATCCTCTCAAGCACAGAAATTCACTGACAAGAGTTTTTTTATGAGATCTGCTATAGTTACTGAAATCAAGCGATCCAAATAGGGGATCAACTTACAATTTAATTGAAATTTCAAATTCTCATCCCTCTAAGCCAGTAGTTCTCAAGCTTTTTTGTATTGTGAGACACCTGACAGACTGTATTCATGTGTGCGACACACTGAAAACTACGATCTGTGGCTGAACAAAAAGCACACCCAAATATCATTTTGTTGTAGTTAAAATTAATGCTTGGACTGGTGGGAACGGTGATCTTTGGGGTGGGAGAGCAGATAGGGAAAGCATGGGCTTGCTGTCTGTCGGATATTTGGCGACATACCTCCCAGCTGTTGGTGACACACCAGTGTATCCCGACATAGTAGTTGAGAACCACTGCTCTAAGCCAATGGTAAAAATCCTTTAATTGTGTTATTTTCCCCATTCCATATCATGAATGCATTGTCAATGTAGTGCTTCTGCACATCACTGCTTTCTTGAAAAGGATGGAACTTTGGAGCCGCATGTTTTAATTCTGCCAACATAAAGATTGGTTACATCGGGAGACGTAGCATTTCCTATGGCTGCACTCTCAATTTGTTTATTTAAAAATAATCAAAACAAAAATAATTCTCCATCAAAGCAATTTCTGCTAAAATAGCAATGAATTCTGCTGGAAATCTTAGGGGCCCTTTTACTAAAGGGCGCTAATGTGTTGCACTTAATGCGGTGATAGCGCTGCATTACCTATCTGGGCTGAGGAAAGCATTTCCCTGGCAGTTAATGCAGTGCCCTGTCCCTTAGCGCATGCCACATTAGTGCGGGTGCACTTGAGTCCACCTATTGAAGTGGCGTTAGTTCATCCCACACTAATGCAGTTAGTGCGCAGTGTGAACACACTGCTAACTGTGCTGAGCTCACCACGTCCACTATCCGCCCTAACCTGCCCACTCGCAACCCTAATGCAGGTTGCACAATTAGTGCGGGAATTATCCCATGCTCAGTCGTTGCCCCAGCATGCCTTCTGTGTGCACCACAACACGCACTGCCCCCTTTAGTGAACAACCCCTTTAATCTGTCTTCCCTTAGGAAAAGTGTATTTCAAATGACTTCTATTGCTTGGTCCTGAGGGTTATTAGTATATAGTGACTGCCTAAAGCCACTAAGGGCCCTTTTACTAAAGTGCGGTAAGCAATTAATGTGTGCTAATGGTGGCGCAGAGCCATGGTAACTGTTACTATTCCTTCCCACATTAACTGCTCATTGCACGATGGGGCAGGAACTGGTTATGGGTGGAGAATGGACATTGATTGCACATTATAGTCAGGGTGTGGGAATTAGCATGAGCTATTAACATGTGGTAAGGGACTTTTCAGTGCGGTAATTGTAAAGACCTGCTGGCTATGCCCCTAAGGTTTAATGCACACCTTTTGCACTTACTGCTCTTTTGTTTTACTCCTAATGCACAGTAAGTGCAAAAAACGTACCACACCATAGCAAAAGGGGCCCTAAGGGAACTTACTCTTCCACAATCGGGACATCCTGTAACATGTGTATGATATAGGAAGAAGCGCAAACAAATTAAGGAATAAGCGGGATAAAAGGAGGTAAGAAAAAAAATCTGTAAAAATAGAAAGTGGTTCTAAAATGGAGCCAATTGCACTGGCAGTAGGTCTTTCTGGTGGATTATGCATGTGGAGGCACATTATAAGATGTGCGTCCCAAGCCTCTGTTCGTCCGGTCGGAATCGGACGCACAGAGGGAGACGCAATTCCAATCCTATGGGGCACGTCTAGCCCCCGTGGAATCAGAATCTCATCTAAGCCTGTTCATGCAGGCCGCGATCTGATTCCAGTCGGCCTGCACATACAGGCTCCTGCCCGGCTAACTCAGTCAGGCTCCTGAATGGAGCCATGGTGCCATGGTGTCCAGTTGCCATGACACCGCGGCTCCATTCAGGAGCCACAATCCCCGGCCACCGTCGACTTTCTGCATTCCCTGCAGCCCTTACCCATGATCTCGCCTCCCATGTCCAGGGTCAGGCTATGGGGAATCTCCTGCACCCCCTCCAACCTTTGCCACTGCACAGGCCTGCCGTCCCCATCTAATCTGCTGGCCCTGGACATACAGGGCCGACTTCAGAATTGGCCCTGTACGTCGAGGGCCGCAGTCCGCCCACTGCCCACCCTAACTCCACCTCTGCATTGCCCCCTTCCTGACCCCATCTAGCCTTCCCATACAAACTCCTTGTTTGTACTGGGAGGCTTAGACAGGGACGGAAAAAGGGACAAATGCTGTTCGTGCTTCAGAATAGACCCCATAGTGGGTATGACTGGATAGGCTGCTTTAGAAAAATCTTTCTCCTTTTGTTTGAGAAAAATATCACGTTCAGCTATCACTGTGATGATTCTATCTTGCAACTCAAAAGTAGGATTTTTCCAGAGGCACCTGCAATATTCCTGGTTATCTAATTGCCTCATAACTTCTTTTAGATAATTTGATCTGTTCATAATTACAGTGAAGATCATATTGGGAGTACTATGGTGGACTCCAGCATCTACTCTGCACTGGTTACCAATACAGATGCAGGTACAATTTAAAATTTTGGCAATAACATTTCAGGTGGTGGCGTATCTGAGGGCCCGCGTGGTATGTGTTGCGCTCAAGTCAGAAGAGAAGGCTGTTTGTTCCATTGGTGAAAGCGGTTAGGCAGGTGGAGTCCTAGGAGTTTTCGGTGATAGCTCCATGCCCATGGAATAGAATGCCGGAGGCATTATGTTTGGAGCAGAATTTTGAAACTTTTCGGAAACATTTGAAGACCTAGCTGTTCCTGGAATAGGTTGGGTTACTGGTGGTTCAAAGGGAGGTTAATGAAGTCCCATTGGTCAAGGTGCAGAGTTGAGGAGCTGTGTTATCTGATGGTTGTTATGTTTGCAATATGTTTTTATATTGTAAATCACCTTGGGCTACTTTTTTAGCCTTGAAAGTAGTATATAAAAAGTTTTACTAAATAAAGCAATGTAATCAAGTGACTTAAAATATTTACGATAATTGTATTCACAAAATGCTGCATTTGTAATATCATATTTTCTGTTACTTCTATTGATGTATATGTATATTGATAATCATGCTGTTATAAGCTAACAGGTTTACTTTTTATCTTGCAGAATGAAGCTGCGTAAGTTATTTTATAAACATCACAAACAACGGAAGGTGTTTCTTCTTGGATTACTCATCGCGTGTCTGCTCTGTGTATTGAAACTTTTCAAAATTGAAAGACTTGTGTTTGCACAAAAGGACATTTACTTAGTTGAACCAAAGCTAAGCACGTCTGGCTATGTTAAGAACAAGTATACCTCACATAGAAATAAATCCACATTGAGAATTAACTGTTCTAAAATATATGCACAAGAGCCAATTGAAACTGGTAAGAGTTTAGAAATAAGAAGGAAGACTATCATCGATTTAGAAGATGAAGATGTTGAAGCAATGACCAGTGATTGTAGGGCGTATCATAAAATCAGAAGATACCACCTAAAAGCAGTGACTTTAGAGGAAAAGAACTTTCCATTAGCTTATTCTTTAGTTATACACAAAAATGCTGTGAGTTTTGAAAGGCTCTTACGTGCAATCTACAGCCCTGTAAACTTGTACTGCATCCACTACGACCAGAAATCATCAGCTGCTTTCAAAGCTGCCATAGAAAGCTTGGCCAAATGCTTTGAGAATGTTTTCATCGTATCTAAGCTGGAGACTGTGATATATGCACATATTTCCAGACTTCAAGCTGATCTTAATTGTTTATCAGATCTAGTGAATTCATCTGTCCAGTGGAAATATGTCATTAATTTATGTGGTCAAGACTTACCATTGAAATCAAATTTTGAATTGGTATCTGAGTTAAAGAAATTGAATGGAGATAACATGTTGGAAACAGGTAGGCCAAGTAACATCAAGAAGCGACGATATGTGTACCAACATGTCATTAAGAGCAAGCCTGAAGATTTTGACTATTTACCATTGCCTATAATAAGTCTGTTTTCCAAAAAACCACCACCTCATGGCATTGAAATGTTTGTTGGCAGTGCCTATTTTGTGTTAAGTCGAGCATTCATACAGTATGTTTTTGGCAGTCCTCTTGTGAAAGACTTTTTAGCTTGGTCTGCTGATGCATATTCTCCTGATGAACATTTCTGGGCAACTCTAGTACGTCTGCCAGGAATTCCTGGTGAAATTCCAAGATCAGCAGCTGATGTGTCAGACCTACAAAGTAAAACTCGTCTGGTCAAGTGGAGTTACCTGGAGGAGTACCTCTATCCTCTTTGTACTGGCACCCACATTCGCAGCGTTTGCATCTATGGTGCTGCAGAACTAAGGTGGCTTCTGAAAAGTGGACACTGGTTTGCTAATAAATTTGACACCCAAGTAGATCCTGTTATAATTAAATGTTTAACAGAAGCAATTGATGAACAGCAGTGGGAGTGGTTTAAGTTATCTTCTGAAGATTTTTTTATACATGGGAGCCTCGGAGAATCTTGAATGTAAATGTACCTCATGTTAAAAGAACTGTGATAACCTGCAAAAGCAGTTTATCTAACAAGCTGTATGGGACTTGCCCAGCTAGTTGGGTTTTGAGAAATCCACAATGAATGTACGAGGGCCGTTTGTTTTTCAACCTCCGATAGGCTATAAATAAAAGACAAGTTCATATAAAACAATTTTATTACCAAAAGATTGGTACACTTACGGTTACTTTTCGACATAATCACCGAAGAGATTGAGACATTTGTCATATCTGTGGACAAGCTTTTCAATACCCTCTGCAAAGAAAGTTGCCGCCAATGAATTCAAGTAGTCCTTGACGTTGGTTTGAAGGTCCTCATTGGTTTGAAAGCGCTTTTGTGGCCGTCCGTCAACATTTTTGGGACCCAACGTGCACAAAGTTTTTTGTAGCCTAACCGTTCAGTAACAATAGAGTACAAAACAGACCTTGAAACCTCTGGAAATTCCGTAGACAAAGCAGTAATGGTGAATCTGCGGTTTTCTTTAACCATTCTGTCAACTCGTTGCACCAGGTCATCTGAAATGACAGATTTGCGTCCTTGGCCCCCTTCATCATGCACATCATTACAGCCATCTTTAAACTTTCGACACCATTCACGCACAACACCATCACTCATGAAGTTTTCCCCATACACACGACTCATTCTCCGATGGATTTCTGCAGCACTATGGCCTTCAGCCTGTAGAAAACGAATCACACTTCGCAATTCACACTTGGCGGGAGCATCAATCATGGTGGACATGTTTACGTGGCTGTAGCACAATGCCGACTGATGCCTGAATGTCAACAATGGCGGAGTGTGTAGTGCAAGAGCTGCGCAGTCGCCTACAGCGCATGCCCGCTTTCTGCTGCCCGCATAGCGTCTGCACGGAGCGATCGGAGGTTGAAAAAAAAACGGCCCTCGTATATGAGAGATTTGCATGCACTGCCTCCATTATGTGCAACTACATCTCCTATAAATTTGTTACTGATATCCTGACAACCAGACAGGCTGGGTGTGCCCCAAGGACTGGGTTGGGAATCACTGACTTTGAAAGGTACAAACTTGTATGGTATTTAAATCATTTGAATCATGCTGAGCTTGAAGGATGGTTTCTGCTTCAGCAGAGCTACACGACAAGAGCAAAGATGAGGCAATTCAGGAAATGACTAAGAGTTTCACTTTTACACTTTTTCTCTTATTGATTTTGAATATGAATAAAAAGTCTGGCTTGGTTAGTCCTGGCTACGTCCAGACCAGGGAAGGAAGAAAGATGTCTGCTGGTTAGTGGTGACCCCCTATTAACCAATCAGCAGTGCTGAGCGTGTGCCTAAAACGAGGTGCTCCTCTGACCCTGGGACCAGCAAAGGACTCCCAGCTACCCGAGTAAGACCTGCTGAGGAGGACTGGGGGGTGGTAGACGCTGCTGATGTTACAAGGGAAGAAGTTGTACAAAAATGAAACGTCTAAAACTGGGTAGAAAAATGTGTCGGCTACCTCAGAAAGTTTCAAGAAAATGCCCAAATTTTATCAAAGCCAAAGGAAATACAAAGAAAACAGGAAAATATGCAGCTTATCAGAAACTCGGGACACAAGCTGTGCTTTTTCTACGATAAGCATTAAGAATAGGAGTTTACAATAACATACATTAGTTTGACAGCTGGACTGATCCTGCCTGTATTTTTATTTTTCCTTCAACTAATTTTACACTCTATTAGACTTCTGTTTTGCAAAACAGTGGGAGTGAAAAATACTATGCACAGAAAATCTCTGAGGAAGAGAACCAAGTCTCATCCAAGAGCACCCAAATATTTCTCCCTGCTAAGGCTGAATGGCTCCAGTTATTTATCCATTTACATCTATGCAGAATTTAGGCCTTGAGCGTCTCCAGATTTATGAATACTTTTTTACCAAATGATTGAGACACCCTTATACACTGAAAATATTTAATGGCAGCATTTTTATCTTTTTAGAAGCCAGAGAGACAGATTTGAGAGATGAGCAGTTCATGAGGATAGATATGTTATTAAACTGCACTAGCTTTAATGATTAGCCTCACTTACAGCAACTGTGGTATTTGGTTGAAAGAATTGTCCATTATGTAACATGTCTGCAGTGTTTCCCAAATGCAATTCTAGACCAGCCTCGGTTTTCAGATTTTCCACCGTGAATAATCATTGGCTATATTTGCATATCATTGCTTTAACCAGTTCATTTTCATGTTTTAGGTCATGTTGGAACATCCTCAATGGCTGTTTTTGGGAATGTTTGCTTTCATATGTAAGGGTGTGTATATATAATTGTTGGCTTCATTTTGTGTTTAATCAGGGAATTTTGCTACAAAGTAAATGGCAGGTGCAGATTTTTGCAAAAACGGACTACCATGTAAATTATAATAGCACTTTCTTTGCTATTTATCATGTGTTAGCATTATGAGAATAACTGTGCCTAATATTTGTATGTTGTATGGGGTAGAGGATTCTGTTTTGTTATCATAGTACAGAGTAACCAGAACAAGTCTGGGCGCACAAAGGGAAGGTGCCTGAAGACAAGCACTGTGTATTACTGCAAGTTTCTACTGGCTGTCATTGTTCCTAGTAGGCTGTTCTGTAGAGAGCATGTCATATGTCCTTTCTGAAAAAAATTTAAGGGTTGCTACCTCTTTTGATCCAAGTGCCAATGGTGTCTTCCTTCTTTTAAATATTTTATTGTAAGAAGCTGATCTCTAGAAATAGTGGAGTTAGTTGCACCTCTGTGGCAGGTGCGCTGCGTTGAAGCATAGTAACTACTGGGGGATGGATTTACACGCCCTTGTGCAGTTTGCGAGAAGCCCCGCACTGGTAAAGGGGCCCACACATATGTTACTGGTGCGGGGCTTTGTAGCCATGCCCCTTTTATTTCTTAATGTTTTTTGGAAGACAGGGGAGCGAGGAAACTAGAAAGCATTTTAAAATGCAAGGAGTAGAGGAGTAGTCTAGTGGTTAGGGCAGCCAGCTGGAATCAGAAAGACCAGGGTTCAAATTCCACTTAAGTGACTTGCCCGAAACCACATGGAGGTTAACTCTCCATTGCCTCAGGTACAACCTTAGATTGTAAGCCTTCCGGGAACAGGAAATACCTTCAGTACCTGACTGTAGCTCACCTTGGTCTACTACTGGAAAGGTATGAACTATGCAAGTACTAATTACTTAAGAGACTGTCTAAACTATGCATATGTGTTGCTTTTTATAATTAAGATTTCTAAGCATCAATATTCCAAAGAACTAAAATGAGGTTTTCTTTTAAGAAGAAAGCTTTTAAAGTAAAGGATTAGGATTGCCAAAGTAAAATAAGCAAGTATGTATTGTGAATCTTATTAAACTGTATTTACAGTATTACATATGTCTATGATTTGAAGAAGGAGGAGAAAGTTTTAGGAGGAGGATGGAAGGTTCTGACATGCACTTTGTATTCTTTCAAGAAGGTGAAATATATAATATATATTCTTATCCACTTCACGTTCCCTTCTGGTGCTTCTAAACTTAATGCCTCTGGAATGTTATTCCATAGGCCTAGAGAGCTGATAATGTTTATTTTTAATTTAATGAAGTGTGGGGTGTGATTCAGCCTTTCGATGCATCTGATAAGCAGTGACCTGTCAGGACTCTATCTGCCAGAAAATGAATTGACATATCGAATTAGTCTCGTGAGAATTCTCTAGTGAATGAAGTCCTGATGTATATATGGCTAATGTTGTGAATCAAGCCTATAGAAGAAAAATTTCTAAGAAAAAAAATTACTGTTTACAGATTCCAGTTTAACCACTACATCTTGCTTTCGTGAATTATGTAAGAAAGCAGCAAATCAAAATGCCCTAATTAAGGGCCCTATGCACTAAAGTGTGATAAGATTTTATGGTTACTGCACGTTAATTGCCAAAATGAGTGCACAATAATGGTAGATCCTCCGTGTTGGTGTTGTGTGCTCAGCATCTTCCTATATGGTTAATACAGAGACAATATACTTTCTCCTCATTAACCTGCTTAGAGGTAAGGCGGAACAGTTCATGCCACCTATTGAAGTGATGCTATCTACGTTACCTGTCACGTTAATATTTAATGGATGGTAATTAACTACTCATTAACTATAAGGTGCAGTCCCTGAACATTCCCCCATTCCGCATTTGGCAATTAACCCGGAAATTAGGGTGCGCTGCCATGCTGTTAGCATCGCAGGAATTATCACTAACTGATTAATGCACTTCAGATAATAAGGCCCTAAAGGATGGTGTGAATTATTTACACTAATGATGCGGTGTTCATATGTACAATATCTGTATTTTAATGGAAATGCTGCAGAATGCTGAGATCTTACAGTATAAATTTTTAAATAAATTAAAAAGAGGGGAAATAAGTAGAGTTAAGTTGTGTTAAGCACATAAGAGCATTTGTTGATGCATTTAACACTTGTATGATTTCTTCTGATACAAAGATACAAACTTGCTTTAACATTGCGATGTTTTTTATACTGCAAATTTTGTACAATATTTATAGATAATATTTATGTGCTTTTTTGCATTTTGTAAGTCTCCTTTATTGCTTTCAAAAGCATTCTGTTCTATCTAATCTTCAGTTGGACTAATTTAGCATTTTTATATGTTTTTATTACTAAATTCTTTCTCCTGCTTTATATTAAAGTATTTTTCTATATCTGTTATGTGTGGATTCAATGAAGTGCTCTTGAAAATATTTTCTCTTTATTGCAAGTTTCTTTTGGGAACAGGTACTAAGGCAGTTAGGTCAGCATCGTAGGTCTTATTTTAGTTGATTAACAGATAGTGGACTGGACCACAAATGGAACATTTATAATAGTAGTAATATAATACTTTAAGCTCCTAATCCATCCCTAAGGATCTAGGTTGAACACACAGGGAGGACAGTTTGTTCAAAATAATGGCTGAACAGATGAGGAAAGTGGAGATTACAGTTCTCATTCATTTGCAGTTGTTGCAAAATTTTCAATGCATGGAGGAATTCTCTTCAGATAACTTCAAACTCATTTAAGGCTATGCTCTAGTTCACACTGTTCATCAGCATGTCCATTTTCACCCACGCAATGGGCATTTAATTTGAAATGACTAACCTAGATATTTTCAAGTTTTATATCTATATAGAGTGGTGGCATCTGTTTAGGTGGTACTGCTGAATATACTCGTATAACTTGAGCCATCTAGGTTAGACAGCCAAACAAGCCACACAAATAGCAGGTATAATTTGAAATGTCTAACGTATATGTTTAGCAGCTGAATATCGCCATTTATGCATATAAGTTAGATGTAGCAGTCACAAAGACGTGGTTGCAGAGAACCATGGCTGGGATAGAGTTGCACCAGGCTAGAATCTATTCAAAAAGGACAGGATAGGAAGAAAGCGAGGAGAAGTGTGCTATATGTGGAAAAATAATAATTAAAGCAATTGTGGTGCTCACAAAGTAAGGACGCAATATTGGTTAATCTGGAAAGAGGGAATGAAACATTTGTTTACACTGATGCAATATATACACTCCTTCACAGGCAGAAGTGGACAGATTTAATTGAAAACATTCACAATATTGTTATGAAAGGAGAAGTGCTACTGATAGGTGAGTTCAATATGGATGTTGATTGGGACATTCCTGCTGTGGGTATTGTCTAATAGTAGGGAGATCCTCAGTTTTCTACAGGGAGAACTGTTCTGACAATTGGAGATGGAACCCATGTGAGAAGGGGGCCAGACTGGACTTGGTGCTTCTGATTCGGTATAGTGTTTCTGATGGTATAGTAGGTGAACATCTGGCATCCAATGATCGTCAGATAGTGTGGTTCTGAATTGGAACACAGGTAGAGAAGGTTCATTCAAAAGTGAGGGTCTTAGACTTCAGGAACGTTAACTAATGAAGGTCATTTTAAAAATATTTAGTTGTGATTTAGACGTCTGAAGATGTGTACATGGGTGTCAAAATCATGGAGACATCTCCGTAGCCATTCCACAAATGACATTTGCAAACGCTTCCAATGCAGGGACATCCAAGTAGGCCAAGGGGGTGTGGCAAAGGCATGTCCATGGAGAAGCAATGGACTTGCACGTCCCCGTTCAGTCTCAAACATCTGAGACATCTGCAGGCATGTCCATGTTTATACCTGCTCCAAGCTTGAATAGGCATCAAGTGCTTGTTTTAACCTTAAAACATCCAGAGAGTGTAGAGAAGGTGGAGAATTAAGTAACCAGCCTTAGATCACAAAGACCCACACAGGGGTATGAACCCTGGCCAGCCTGCTGTTAAGCTACTACTCCAACCATTATGCTATTAGATGTCTTAGTTCTGAAATGCTATCCTGGGGTATCTATATAGACATCCATATTGGGCATGTCCACGTTTCCGAAATCATGCGTGAACTTGCACGTGCCTCCTTTTTATTTTTTTTTTCCAAACGTTCTGGCTTTGACGTCCCAGATTGCACTTGGACATCCCATTGTGAAATGTACCTCTTTGTCAAGATGGGCACTATCTCACAGTACATCTGGCTGAAAGGCAGTGGGCAAAACAAAGGAAATATATTAAGAGCAAGCAAGAGGAAAAGGGAGCCACTATAGTTCTTGAAAAAAGTAGCAGAAAAGTTAAGGACAAAGATTAGCCTTCATAAACGTCAAGAGATCACAGAAAGAGGAAGATAAACAACAATATCTGAAAATGTTACGAAACTCTGGGATAGTAGTCAGGAAAGCAAATATACAAATGGAAATTAAAATAGAGTAAAATGGGGGAGGAAGACCTTTTTTAGATATATTAGTGATAGGAGGCAGTGTAGAATTGGTATTGTCAGACTGAAGAATGAAGAGGAGGAATATGTAGAAGCGGGAGGGTAAAGCAGAATTGCTTAACAAATATTACTGTTCTGTGTTCACAGATGAAGGGCTGGGAAAAAAACAAATGGAAATGAGGCAGATCTTGAATGAAGAAGTAGCTAAACTAAAGGTAGACAAAGCTGTGGGGAGATGGGATAAATCTAAGCGTACTGAAGGAACATAACATAAGAAATACCTACTATGTCAGACAAAGTTTCATCAAGCCCAGTATCCTGTTTCTAACAGTGGCCAATATAGGTCCCCTAAAAGGCACACAAGTTCCACAATGCTTGGCCCGGGGCAAGCAGTGGATTTCCCATGTCCTCTTTAATAATGTTTTATGGACCTTTCCTCCAGGAACTTGTCCACACCTTTTTTAAACCTAGCTACACTAAACACTTTTACTACATCTTCTGGTAAAGAATTCCAGAGTTTGATTATGCTGCCTGACATTTTAAATGTTCTTTAGAGTCAGGAGTGGTCCCAGAGGACTGGAGAAGAGCAGATGTGGTCCCTCTCCACAAAAGAGGAAGTGAGGAGGGGGTTGGGTACTACAGGCCAATTATTCTGGCTTCTGTGATGAGTAAATGAAAGGAAACACAGTTGAAACAGAGGATAATGCAATTTCTGGAATACAGTGGAATGCAGGATCTGAGGCAGCCTGGTTTTACTAGAGGTATGTCATGGCGGACAAATCTGATGAATTTCTTTGACTTGGTGACCAGAGCGTCTGATCAAGGGAGAGCACTAGTTGTGGTATACTTAGATATCAGTAAAGCCTTTGACATCATTCCATATAGACTATTTTTATAAATATTTGAGCACCCTTGGATGGGCTCTGTAGTGACTAATTGGATTAAAAACGTGTTCAGCATGAGATGACAACAGATAGTAGTAAATATAGTTCACTCTGAAGATAAGGATGTTACCAATAGTGTGCCACAGAGATCAATCCATGGTCTGCTACTTTTTAACATTTTTTAAGGAATATCGCATAAGAGCTTTTGGGTAAAGTTTGCCGTTTTGCAGATGATGCCAACATTTTCACCTGGAAGGTGTAGATAATATGAGGAGGGATCTAGTGAGGCTTGAAGAATGGTATAAGAATCTGCGGCTGATTAAATGCTAAAAAAAAGTCTTGCATTTAGCTGTAAAAACCCAAGGGAATGGTACAATAGAGGAGTGAAATACTTCTGTGCACACAAGAAGAGCTGGACCTAGGATAATCATAACTGATGATCTTAAGGTGGCCAGTGGGTAGAAAAGGTGATGGCATAAGCTAGAAGGATGCTTGGGTGCAGTGCTTTTTTTTTTTTTATAAAGGCGCTGATACTCTCATATACTGTAGAGCCAACTTTAGGTGGTGGATAATTGTCTATAACTCCGCCCCCATAGTACCAATGCCCTCACAGTAGCCACAGCCCCTGCAGCCAGCCACAGAGTATATCAGCAAAATACATCACCTCGGTCCCATATATGGAGAATATGGATAGAGCCTCACCATATGTAAAATAAGTAACCACAAATTACAAATTAGAAATGTGTGGTGAAAAACTTAACTGGAAAGCCTAAGAAGCCGGACTCTAGTGCAACACTGAAGAAATTGAAAGACCACTACTTTTCTTCTTCTTCTAGCCTTTCCCAATCTACATGTAGGGTACAACCACAAATACTTTTGTAATGCTACTGCTGCTGCTGTTGCCATCATTATGGAGATATGACTTGATGGGTCCTATCGCTGGAATACAAATAGTCATAGCAGGCAGAGCAGACTATAGTCAATACAAGAAGGATAGGGGAGGTAGAAAAGGGGGGGCATGAAACTGAAATGACTGCATAGTCCATAAATTGTCATTTTCAATCAATTCTTTTAAGAGAAAAGAAAAAAACAACAATAAAATACATACCTTTTGGACAAGTTACACAGGATCTCCAAATCCAAGGGGAGTGTCTACTAAACCAGGCTAACGGTTAACCCAGACTATTTGCTCCTAGGCCCCACTGAATAACATGGGACCTACGTGCAGATAGTCTAGATTAACCATTAGCCCAGTTTAGTAGACATACACCCAAGTCAGACCCTGAGTGTCTGTTTTCTTTTCTTTTTTTTAATTTGAATTTCTGAAAATTTACAAAACAATGCAAATTATTACAGTAATCACAGGCAATAATGTTAATAATGTGGAGAAGTAGTCTAGTGGTTAGAGCAGCAGCCTACTACTCAAGAGATTAGGGTTCCGTTCCCACACCTTGTGACCTTGAGCAAGTCACTTTCTCCAGGAACAAGCAAGAAGTCAGTCCTCACATATGGGTGATGTTTGTGCCGATGGAGCCCTCACAAAAGCATCTCCCCAGCTTTCAAAGAAAGCCTTTGGGAGGTGCCACCAGACATGCGTGGTATCCTTCTCGCCCAAGGGTGTCATCTTGCTCAGTCTACCTTTTTCCGCAGAGCCCTTCAGATGTCTGTCTATTTTTCCCTGGTAAAAGTTGTTTTTTTCTCGACCTGAGTTTTAATCTCTCTCCGGTTGTGCAGCGGTACTCGTCCCGCCACCCTAACCTGCTGCCCCGGCATCGTGTCACAGGTCCCTTCGTTTTTTCTCTTCCTTTTTTTTGGCACTTTTGCGTCCTTTTCCCCAACTGGCAGCACTGCGGGTCTTTGACTTCGCTTGGGTACTTTTTCCCCCATGGCTACCAGTGGTTTTAAGAAATGTGATTGGTGTGCCAAAATGTCCCTCACCGACACACATAACTGCAAGCTGTGGAGTCGTGGTCCGACCCTAGGCAACAATTTGTAAAATATGTCCACCAAGGCCCTCAAGAGCTGTTAGCAGCAGCATAACAAGTTCTTCCTGGAGTCCCTAGCTCCGAAGGCCAAGGCCCCCTCTGAAGCCACAGAATCCCGTGATGTCCCCGCAGATCCCGATCGACGCAGTGGCTCTTCAGAAAGGGGGTCTCCCTCGAAGGAACACAAGAAGAAGAAAAAGAAACCCTTAAAGGCAGCGTCTCTGGATGGCTCTGATGGGTCTGGTAAGCCCACCAGGTCCCGCAGTCCTAAACAGCTGTTGGAGGGATTGGAGCGGGAGCAGTCTACCAAGATCGCCTGAAAGGAGTCAACTGCAGATTGGTCTCGGTCACCAGAGTCTTTCCTCATTGAGGACTCCCCTTCGAGGGAACCAGCGCCAGGCCCGAGTTTCTTGGTGCCTGACTGCAGAGCCTTCTGGACTCAAATTCAAGATGGCGGCCCTGGAGCACAGTCTGACTGCTTTTATGGACCAGCAGCAGGCGTTGCTGTCTGGTACTACTGGTTCCTCTGTCCAGACCATTGGGCCCTTGCATCCCCAGAGGCCGAGCCGATACTGGAGACCGTATGGCTCCAAGGCGATCTTCGGCCTAGGTCTCGCTCTGGGTCCCGCTTGACAGGACTGAGGTCTTCCCTGGCTAGCACTCATGGCACCAGCCACGGGACCTCTATGGGATGTGGACAGGGCTCCGGCCTCGAGCCCACGAGCTACCCTTCCTCGCGTCTTTCTCCAACTACTCGGAGTGGGAGACTGAGGATGAGGAGTCCCAAGATACCCGACACCATCGCGATGTCCCCTCGGACTCACCACCCTTGGAACCCTGACATCGGTCCTCGCCTGAGGACATGGCATTCCTCGACTTTGTGTGGGATATGTGAAAAGCCCTCACATTCCCGACAGAATCGGAGAAGGACCCTCAGACGAAGGAATTAGAAATCTCCAGGAACAAGCAGGAATGTAGTCATCACATATGGGTATCGTCGGTACCGATGGAGCCTGCGTGGGAACGCTCCTCAGCGTCCAATTAGAAAGCTTTTGGGAGCATCCCACAGCGCCTGCGTGCTGCCTTCCCGCCTTTCCCAACTGCCTCTCTCCATTTCTTCTTTTTCCACGGAGCCAGCAGGTCATGTTCCTGTCACCGCAGAAGAATTATTTTTTCTTTCTTTCTTTTTTTGTGGTCGCGTCTGCCTTCCTCGACGCTTCACCGGTACCGCCGGTGTTTTTCTTCTTATTTCTGTCTAAAAAAAAAATATATATATATATATTGTCGCCTTCTTCCCCCGTCTAGGCGGTTGCCTGTCGAGGGGAGGGGGCTTCACTTTCAATGTCCCTTTAATATGGGCTCCTAGGGCAAAGACCCCTGGGAGTTGTAGTTGCTTGAGCAGTTAGTTGTAGTTGTAATAAAACGATTCAGCCGAGGTTTGAAAGCAACACAGGAAATTTTATTTGCCTCCTTTGTTTAAAGGAACTTCTAAGGAAGCTTGGCACAACATATGTAAAGACTTTTCCCACAAGAAATAAATTTTGGTATAAACTTTTCCACAGATACAAATTGCCTTTGCTTGCTTCAACAAGGCAATGATTGCTTCATTCAACATAAAGGTATCTCTTTATAGTCCTTTGCTGCAATTGCCTTTACTTTCTTCAGTCAGACAATTCTTTCTTCCCTCAACAGCAAAAGTCACTTCACAGTCATTTACTGCAATTGGTTGTCAATTAAAGGCTTTCAGGCAGCAATACTAATATAATGAACTTTTCTTCTTTGCTTTAACTTAGTCAGGTTTTAATTAGTTGCTCTAGAGACCTTTAGCATTCTACCTTAAAAGTCTCCTGCATTTAAAAGACAGCAGCCACACTAATTAAAACGTTATCCTTTTCACAGCACACATTCACGTACAACAAGGCTGGAATTTCTTCAGGCTTACAGCTCACCGAATTCTCACTCTACCCTTCTGGATAAAGCACATTCCATTTCAGAATCAGATTGATCTGATTCAATGTTACAATCTTCAACCTCCATTGACTCACATTCAGGGCAATCAGGCTCTGCAGCTTCCTTGAGCAACTTAACCAGCTGTTCCCCTCGAGACCTCTCTCTGGACAGGGCTGTTATCAAAGCAGGGAAGATCCTTATCTCTTAGCAAGCTCTTTAACAGTTTTAAAGAATTCAGGTTTTCTCTATCAACAGATTTCCTTACCAGCTTTCCCCGAGGTGAGATTCTTGGACTCAGCGTTTCCTGGGACGTCCCTATAACTGAGTCACACCCAGCAATCTCTCCTGGCTTAAACCTCCTGGTTTCTGGACCCACCGCAGGCTTTCTATAGCACTGGCACCGGTCCAAACTCTGGGGCTGGCTATGAGGAGACTCTTCCCTCGAGCTGTTGTCTGAATACCTTTCTCTGGACTCCTGGCTAGAATCCTTACTTGCAGTTTCTTTTAGGATTCCTTCCACCACTGTTTCACTGCCACTTTCTTGGCCATGCTTGCTCCTGCACACATTAGCCCTTCCGTCTCTGTCTCGGTTCTTGCTTCTGTTTCTCTTCCTCCTATGGTGCTCCTCCCTCTCTGTTCTCTGGGGCTTAAATGAGTGGGGCTGGCCTGTATCTTTCCACCCCACCCCCAGCTGTCTCAGATTGCCTCCCTCAGTTGCCATAGAGCTGGGGCGTGGCCTTAGGACAGCAGCTTTAGACAGGTTTTTTTCTTTCCTAGCTGAACTTTTAAAGTGACAGTTCCCTGCACTTTCCTTCTGCCTGGAGGAGACTGCTAGTGTTTTCCCTATTTCCATAGGCACTAGGGTAGCTTCGTCACCACACAATATATATTCTTTTTTCTTTTTCTTCAGGTGCATGCGCCTTTTTGGGCCTTAGGCCCAAAAACCTTTCCTTACCATGGAGAAACCTGCCTCAGGTTTCAAAAAGTGCACCAAGTGTGGCGGTACCATTTCCGTCACCGACACCCATGAATGGTGTCTAAAATGTTTAGGTCCTGACCACTCCATCACGGATTGTATGTCCTGTGCCATGATGTCTAAAAGAGGTCGGCAGAACCGAGCTGCTAAGCTCAGTACCCTGTTTCCCTCTGATGCAGCTTCAGTGGCATTGACGTCTTCCAGGGCTGCTTCTTCCTCCCGTGGATCTCAGGTAACTAAACATAAGTCCAGCCGGTCCTCAAAGGGTAGATCTCCTTCTAAGCATTGAGATGCCTCTGGCGTTGCCCTCGAGGATTCTGCACCAGCAAAATTACCCCGGCGGGAGGCTTCAGCTTCCAAAGCATTATCGGGGTTCCAGGATGTTCTCGAGGCCTTGACCTCGGCAGAACTACTGGTGCCATGCTCTGGGGTACCAGCGGTCTCCTCCAGTACTGACATCCAGGCATTGGCAGCGTCGATTAGACCAGAGAGTTCTGGCTATGGAGCGCAGTCTGGCGGCTTTCCTTGCGGCATCGATGCCCTCGGAACCGCGACAGACAATTCCACCGGTATCGGCCCCGGCATTGTTATCGGTACTGGTACCGATAGCATCGGCATCGGTGTCTGCTTTGCCGGTACCCAGTCATCCGATGACCTCCGGTACTGATACCTAATACCGGTTACTCCCGGTACCGACTTCGGTCGGTACGGGTATCAGGCTCTTCAAGAGCATCCGGACAGACGGTACTTCAAGTCCTCAGAAGAATCTGAGGATTCTGACAGTTCTGTCGATGCAGCGATGCTTCTCCCAGAGGAGCCCTCCTCCCCCAAACGCAGGATGCCTCCTCCAGAGGATATTTCCTTCCAGGATTTTGTCAGGGAGGTGGCTCGGGGCCTGTCCATTACTGTGTCCCCTGAAACAGAGCCAAGGGCCAAGGAGTTGGAAATTCTACAATATCCCAAAACTCCTAAGGAGGCAGCTACCTTGCCCATTCATGAGATTTTATATGATCTCATGTTAAGGATGTGGGAGATACTTCTTACCACCTCTCCTCATTCTCGCAGACTGGATACTATGAATCGAGTCCCTCCTTGTCCTGGTTTCCATAAGACTCAGCTTCCGCACCACTCTATTGTAGTGGAATCAGCTATGAGAAGGATCAAGAGTGCAAAGAGGCATGCCTCTAATCCTCCAGGACGTGAGTGCAGAACCCTGGATGCTTTTGGACATCGGGTCTTCCAAGCTTCCATGCTTTCTGCCAGAATCAGTTCCTATAGTCTCTACATGGGAATGTTCCTGAAGGAGGTCACAAATGATTTAGAAGCTTTAAGTCCTATTCTTCCTGAGGATAGAAGACAGGATTTTCTCACTTTGGTCAAACATGCCCAAGATGTTTCTAAATTTTCCAACCGTGCAGCCTTTGACTGCTTTGAGTGCATAAGCAGAACCTCAGCTATCGCCATAGGTGCACGTAGAATTGCTTGGCTCCAGGCATGTGATCTGGAGCTCTGGGTACAAGACAAATTGGGAAATATCCCTTGTACTGGTGAGAACCTGTTTGGTAAGGATTGGCAAGAAAAGGCCAATGAAATGGATGCTGAAAATTCCACCTTGGATAGATTATCCAAGTCCACTGCTGATCCTGCTAGAAAGAAATTGTTCAAAAAACCATTCTTTTCTAAAAAGAAAAGTTTATCCTGCTTATGTTCAGCAGGGATGTTCTGCAGGTCAGCTTGCCAGGAAAGGTCAGCAACCACCCAAAAAGAAAAAAGCAAAGACTGCTAGGCTTCAGCCGGCCCAGCAGGCTCAGCCTCCACAGGGCCTTTGACTCTCAACTAGAGAACTTAGCCTTCCTGGCTCTCGAAGGACCGGAGCCTTCCACCATTCCAGGAAGGTTATGTCATTTTGCCCCCAGATGGGGGGCAAATAACAGCAGAGCATTGGACACTCTCCATCATAAAGGAGGGGTACAAGCTTCATTTTTCAAGCATGCCCCCTCACACAATGGTAAAGCAGTTCAATTCTCCGACCTCTCTCATCAACCTGTTAGGTCAGGAGGTCGCAATCCTTCTTGCCCAAGGGGCAATAGAAGAAGTACCCATTCATCAGCAGGGTACAGGGTTCTATTCCCCTTATTTTCTTATCCCAAAGAAAACAGGGGGTTACAGACCTATCTTAGACCTCAGAGAATTGAACAAATTCCTTGTCAAGGAGAAATTCAAGATGATTTCTCTTGTATCTCCTTTGCCATACCTTCAGAGTCAGGATTGGCTTTGTTCTCTAGATCTCAAGGATGCGTACACTCATGTCCTTATCCATCCAACCCACAGAAGGTTCCTTCGGTTCCTTTTTCAGCAAAAGCACTACCAATACAGGGTGCTTCCTTTTGGCCTGGCCTCAGCACCAAGGGTGTTCACGAAATGCATGGCTGTAGTAGCAGCATTTCTACGCACTCTATGAATATTCGTCTTCCCTTACTTAGACGACTGGCTCATTCAAGCACCAACAGAGTCAGAGGCCAGGACTTCTCTATTCTGCACAATGCGTATCCTTCAGTATTTAGGGCTGGTAATAAACATCCCAAAATCCAGTCTAACTCCCACTCAGTCTTTAGAGTTCATAGGAGCTTTGCTGGATACCAGAAAGGCAAGGGCCTATCTCCCCCAGGCTGCTGCCTTCGCATGGTGCAGTTAGCTTCTCATGCAGTGCAAAAGCCTCATCTAACTGCTCGAGAAATGTTACAAATACTAGGCCACATGGCATCTACTGTACATGTGGTTCCCTATGCTCGCCTCCATATGAGGGCAGCTCAGTGGACTTTATCCACTCAGTGGACCCAGGCATCAGGATGCCTGTCAGACAAAATAGCAAACACAAGTCACCTTATTTTGTCCCTCCAGTGGTGGAAGTCCACTCAAAACCTGTTGCTGGGGTCCCCTTTTCAACAAACCTTACCCCAAGCAACTCTCACAACAGATGCTTCTACAATAGGTTGGGGAGCTCATCTGCAAGACCTCTCCACCCAGGGCACCTGGTCTCCACAGGAGAGTCATCTACATATCAATCTCTTGGAGCTCAGAGCAATCGTCCTTGCTCTGCGAGTGTTCCACACCCTGCTCAGCTACAAGACAGTCCTCATTCATACGGACAATCAGGTAGCCATGTTCTATGTGAACAAGCAGGGGGGAACAGGCTCTCTGTTGCTTTGCAACAAAGCTTTGTGACTATGGGCCTTCGCCAGAGAGCATCAGATTCATCTGCTGGCAGTATATCTTCCAGGCATTCAAAACTCTTGGGTGGACAGACTCAGTCGAGTTCTGCTTCCACACGAGTGGTCTCTGCATGCAGACCAGGTAGCCAGGATATTTCAACTTTGGGGAACCCCGGACATAGACCTCTTTGCAAGTCCGTGGAATGCCAAACTTCCCCGGTTCTGTTCCAGAATTCCGGCTCAGGGGGCTCAGGCCAGGGATGCTTTCCTCCTTTACTGGGGTCAAGACTTCCTGTATGCCTTTCCACCCATTCCCCTTATTCCCAAAACCCTGTTCAAGCTTCAGAGAGACAGAGGCCATATGATTCTCATAGCTCCACATTGGCCACGGCAGGTGTGGTACCCTCTGCTTTTACATCTCTCTCAAGCTCCCTCCCTGGAGTTAGGGTCTGCTCCAGATCTCCTATCTCAGGAGGACGGAATGTTATGGCATCCCAATCCCCAGTCTCTGCATCTCAGGGCTTGGTTGCTGAAGGCCTAGATCTCCATGATCTTAATCTCCCTCAGGAAGTAAAAGATATTCTTTTTGCTTCCAGGAAACCTTCCACAAGACGCTCTTATGCTTTCAAGTGGAAAAGGTTTACCATATGGTGTTCGCAAAAGGGTCTTAACCCCCTTGCGATACCTCTGGAATCATTGCTGGAGTATCTCCTTCATTTATCCAATGCAGGTCTTAAGACTAATTCAGTAAGAGTCCATTTGAGTGCTATTGCAGCTTCCTTTAAGCCTCTAAATGGACAGCCTATTTCCTCTCATCCTCTTATAGCAAGATTTATGAGAGGCCTTCTTCTAACTAAACCTCCCATTAGGCCACCACCGGTGGCATGGGACTTAAACCTGGTTCTTGGGCAGCTCATGAAGCCACCTTTCGAACCTTTAGCTACTACCTCCTTGAAATTCCTTTCTTGGAAGGTTATCTTTGTCATTGCAATCACATCAGCACGCCGCATTAGTGAGTTGCAAGCGCTAGTAGCTGATCCACCTTATACAAGGTTCCATCATGACAAGGTAGTCCTTAAGACTCATCCACACTTTATGCCAAAGGTGGTCTTGCCTTTTCATCTGAACCAAGCGGTCTAACTACCAGTGTTTTTTCCAAGGCCTCATGCATCAAATGCAGAGAGGAATCTTCATACCTTGGACTGTAAAAGAGCTTTAGCCTTTTACTTACAAAGAACACAGCAACATAGAAAGTCCTCTAAACTCTTTGTTGCTTTTGATCCTTCTCATTTGGGACTTCCAGTCTCCAAGAGAACACTGTCTAACTGGATTGCTCAGTGTATTTCCTTCGCCTATCAGAGTAAGAACCTTTCTCTGGACGGCCATGTTACAGCTCACGATGTGAGAGCCATGGCAGCCTCAATGGCTCATCTGCACTCTGTGTCTATCGACGACATCTGTCGAGCAGCCACTTGGGCCTCGGTTCATACTTTCACAGCCCATTACTGCTTGGACAAGGACTCCCACCGGGATGCCTTGTTTGGTCAGGCTGTTCTCCAACACCTGTTCCATACCTAATCAACTCCTACCCGCCATCCCTGGTAGGATGCCAGAGATCCATGGGGGGAAGTGGAGCCCTGTTCAGGTACACACAACTTCTGGGGTCTCTCTCTGCCACCTAAAGCTAGGGAGTCCCCATATGTGATGACTACATTCCTGCTTGTTCCTGGAGATAGCATAGTTACTCACCTGTAACAGGTGATCTCCGGGAACAGCAGGAATTTAGTCCTCACAACCCACCCACCTCCCCTAGGAGTTGTATCTCTCTATCTATCTCTTTCCTTTCCCTCTCTCTCTTTGTCTCAGCTTTAAAACTCAACTGGAGAGAGGCCGTTTGGAAAGGCGGGAAGGCAGCACGCAGGCGCTGTGGGATGCTCCCAAAAGCTTTCTAATTAGACGCTGGGGAGCGTTCCCGCGCAGGCTCCATCGGTACCGACGATACCCATATGTGAGGACTAAATTCCTGCTGTTCCCGGAGATCACCTGTTACAGGTGAGTAACTATGCTATCCTCCAGTATGAAGCCCCACTAAGGGAATCACTCACTGTACCCATCCATCCTGGAACAGCTAATGCTCTGTATGTGGGATACACTGGTATTGGTGCCGGTAGTGAGCAAGCTGCTCGATTCGATGTGTCCAGTCCATCGGAGTCCAGACTTCAGAAGTCACAGCTGCCACACAACTCCATGGTGGTGGAGTCGGCTATGTGTCAGCTCAAGAGCCAGAAGATGCACTCCTCGGTGCCCCCGGGTAGGGAGGCCACATATTGGACACTCTCGGCAGAAAGTGCTACCAGGGCTTAATACTCATCAGCCAGATCCAGGCCTACCAGCTGTACATGGGCATGTAGCTGAGAGACCTGGCAAAGGAACTTGCTGGGTTCTCGGCTGGGCTCTCCAAGGAAACCCTACAGCGGTTCAGGAACCTGTTAAAGGTCGTCTGTGAGTGCTCCAAATTCATGACTCAAGCAACCTATGATAGCTTTGAGTCAGTGGCTAGAGTAGCCGCGGTGGGTATCGATGCCCTATGCCAGGCCTGGCTATAGTCTTCTGATCTTGAGCAATGGGTTCATGATAAATTGGTCGATGTCCCATGACAAGGGGAGAACCTCTTTGGCAAACCCATGATGGAAAAGGTCACCAGGTTAGAGTTCATGACAAGGACCAAACTCTCTAAGAAGACTGCTGCCCTTCCCCAATGGAAGGGCTCAGGTAAAAAGCCCTTTTACCCAAGGAAAGGGGCTGCTTACAAAAGCTACCCACATTTTCAGGCCTCCTCAGCTCCCCAGCAGGGTCAGCAGGCCCTTGTAAGCAGAAAGCTCCCGAGTCCCAGGCCCAGGCCCTGGCTCCAGCCCCGGCCCCGACCCAGCCAGGGAGGAGTTTTTGACTCTTTGTGCATAGCCTTTCTATCCCATGGAGGACAGCAGCCCACAGGAGGATATCTAACCTTGTCTGCCCACAGGTGGCCAACCATCACCACCGATTCCTGAGACCTCCAGGTGGTCAAAGAGAGCTACCTCCTCCACCTTTCTCAGACACCTCCTCCTTTCTTCCCAGGAGAGCTCTCCAGGTCTCCTCTTCATCGGGACCTCCTATTGAAGGAATTTGCAGGCCTTCTGAAGGACAATGCGGTAGAACCAGTACCCCATCATCTCAAGGACAAGGGATTCTACTCCAGGTATTTCCTTGAGCCAGAAAGAACAGGAGGCTTAAGACCCATCCTGGACCTGTGCAACCTGAATAAGTTCCAGGAAAAGGAGAAGTTCAAGATGTTCTCCCTTGGAACATTGCTGCCTTACCTCCAGCAGGGAGATTGGGTATGCTCCTTGGATCTGAAGGATGCCTATACCCATATCCTCATTCACTCCAGCCACAGACATTACCTTTGCTTTATGGTGGGGGCTGTTCACTACCATTACAGGGTGCTACCCTTCGGCCTGGCCTTAGCCCCCAGGGTCTTCACCAAATACCTGGCAGTAGTAGCCACCTTCCTCTGTCTCCAGGGGGTATTTTGTCTTCCCCTACCTTGACGGCTGGCACATAGAAGGAGGTACAGCCACAGAGGTGCAGCAGGCCACAGCACACACCATCCAGGTCATACTACCCCAAATCTCACCTCCTCCCAATACAATGTCTGTCTGGAGTTCATAGGAGCAAGGCTGGACAATTTTCCGGCAAAGTCCTTCCTTCCCTTGGACTGGGCAGACCATCTCAGGACACTGGCCAGAGAGGTGCAACACCATCCCTCATTGTCAGCTCAGCTTCTACTGTGCCTACTCAGGCACATGGCCTCGACCGTCCATGTCATTCCAGATGCTTGCCTGCATATGAGGGCCGCTCAGTGGTGCCTTCAGGACCAGTGGGCATAGGCCATGGGCCATCTCCAAGACCATCTCAGTGACCCACCAGCTGGTGGAATCTCTGACTTGGTGGCAAAATCCCTGACACCTGCAGACAGGGATGCCTTTCCAAACCCCAAGTCCTCTAAAGGTCTTCACTACGGAAGCCTCCCTGCTGGGATGGGGAGCCAACTACGAAGAACTCCGTACCAAGGGCAGCTGGTCTCAAGCTGAGAGCAACCAGCAGATCAACCTCCTAGGACTTTGGGCAATATATCTGACCCTTCAAGCATTCTACCACCGTCTGAGACACCAGCCAGTGCTGATCCAAACAGACAATTAGGTTGCAATGTTCTATGTGAACAAGCAGGGGGGCATGGGGTCTCACACCCTCTGTTGCAAAGTGACGATACTTTGCTCTTATGCAGTTCAACAGAGAATACTCCTGCAGGTGGTATACCTACTAGGCCAGGTCAACGCTCTAGCGGACAAACTGAGCAGAGTCCTCCAGCCATATGAGTGGCAGCTGGACCTCAGAGTAGCCAACCAACTTTCATCTCTGGGAAACTCCATAGGTGGATCTCTTTGCCAGCCCGGACAACTACCAGTTGCCCCACTTCTGTTCCCAGCAGGACCATCCATCCTGGGTAGCGGCAGATGCATTCATCATCCAGTGGTCGAATGGCCTCATGTATGTCTTTCTACCCATGCCACTGATTGCCAAAACACTTTTCAAGGCTCTTCGCGACAAGGTGTCGCTGACTCTAGTGGCCCCACAGTGGCCCAGGCAGCCATGGTTCCCGCTTCTCCTCCAGTTGTCAGTGGAGACTGCGATCCCCCTGTGGAGCTCCTCAGGGCTCCCTCCTGCATCCCAACCTGGTGTCCCTATCACTGATGGTGTGGCTGCTGAAAGGGTGACCTTAGTTCCTTTCATTCTCTCAGGAGAAGTGGAAGAGATCCTGTTGGCCTCCCGTAAGACTTCTACCATCAGGGCTTAAGCATTCAAATGGCGCAGGTTCTTGGTCTGGTGTGCGGAGCAGAGGGTGAACCCATTATCCTGCCCGGAGCAGCTGGTGCTGCAATGTCTTCTTCATCTCTTGCAATTCAAGCTTAAATTAAACACATCACCACCCTATTGAGGGCAAGCCCCTTTCGGTGCAGCCACTGGTAACTCGCTTCTTGAGAAGGACTCCTGTTGTCTAAATCCCCCAACCACCTTCCAGCAACAGAATGAGACCTCAATGTGGGATTGGCGCAGCTCACTCGCCCACCATTTGAGCCTCTAGCTACCTGCCACCTGTGGTACCTCTCGTGGAAGGTCGTGTTCCTGGTAGCGCTCACTTCCACTTGTAGGGTCAGCAAGCTCCAAGCCCTGGTGGCAAAGGCACCATACACCAGATTCTATGAGAACAGGGTCATGCTACGTACACACCCCAAGCTCCTTCCAAAGGTGGTATCTCCTTTCCACCTCAACCAGGAGGTGGTGTTACCTATCTTCTCCCCAAGGCCTCACTCCAGCAGGGTGGAGGCTGTCCTTCACACCTTGGATTGTAAGAGGGCCTTGTCTTTCTACATTCAGCGGACCCAGGACCACTGGAAAGCTTCTCAGCTTTTTGTTTCTTATGATCCCAGTCAATTGGAGGAAGCAGTGACCAAATGGACACTGTCCATCAGGTTGGTAGACTGCATCACTCTAGTCTTTGAACAAGCTGGGCTAAAGCTGGATGTCTGGGTCACGGCTCACAGCATCGGGGCTATAGTGGCCTCTGTGACAAACCTGTGCTCCATCCCGTTGCTGGACATCTGCCGGGCCACCATCTGGTCTTCAGTCCAAACCTTTGCAGCTCATTGCTGCCTGTAAAGGGAGTCCCAACAGGACAGCACCTTCGGCCAGGCCATGCTCCATAATCTTTTCGGGGTCTAGGCAACTCCTACCCTCCGATCCTTCTGTGTTCAGGCTACCGGAGTATTGGTTCGCATTGGACAAATAGGTCCTATTATAGTCTGCATCTGCGGACTCAATTTCTGCTGCTCATGGCTCCCCCTGAGGGCAACTGTGGCCTTTTCTATGGGCTTTTGGTAGCTTGTAGCTAAGGAGTCCCATATTTGAGGACTGACTTCCTGCTTGTCCCTAGAGAAAGCGTAGTTGCTCACCTGTAACAGGGGATGGCAGGAATTGGTCCTCACAACCCTCCCTCCTCCCCTTGGCATTGCTTCTTTACCATATTTTATCCTTTTGCTGTCTTTTAACTATGTCATCTGACTGAGCAAGATGGCACTTTTGGGTGGGAAGGGTACCACACAGACCTGGTGGCACCTCCCAAAGCTTTCTTTGAAAGCTGGGGAGATGCTTCTGCGAGGGCTCTGTTGGTGCTGCCATCACCCATAAGTGAGAACTGATTCCTGCTGTCCCTGGAGAACACCTGTTGCAGGTGATTATGTTTTACCTTCCATTGACTTGGAAGAAAAGGCCTGGCAATCTACTTCCGGTCATACCTTGCCAAGAAAACCCAGAGGCTATTGCGTCGCCAGGAATCAGCATTGACTTAATGGCACTACAAAAAAAATGTTAATATTAAAAGTCATCAAGAGAAATAATCCAATTTTAGCCCACATTAAGGATACATCTCCAAAGAAATTAAAAGGCTCAAACACTAGAAAAAGTGCAATTAAAAAAGTGAGGGAGTAGCCAAACAGGCTGTAACATTACACATGACCTGTAGACTCCTTGCTTTTAAGAAAATCTTCAAGCTTTAGGCAATAAAAAAAAAATACTGTTTACCCGGAAAGCAATCCAAATACTTATATGGGAAACGTAAGAAAAAAAGTAGCACCAATAGCTAACATTCTAGACTTTAATTTGAGAAAAGATTTCCTACACAGCTGAGTTGTCCTGGCCACATCAGGAAATAGCATAGGTTTAGCACTACAAAATAATACAATTTTTTTCCCAAAATACAATTTCAGAACCAAAATTTTATCAGAATCTGTAGTAAAAGTTACAATCAAGGTAGCCCAATTTTACAATTTATTTATTTTATTTATTTAAAAGGATTTATATCCCGCTTTATCCTTGAATCAAAGCGGTATTCCTTCTGATGAAGTTTCAAGAAAATTTGAAATATCTAAAGTGTTTACCAATTCTTGTGCAGTCCCATCCAAGGCTTCTACTAACTAGTCCCACAGGTGCCCTTGTGGTCTTGGGCAAGCCACTTAACCCTCCATTACCCATGTTCCCTGTAAAATAGTTATCTCCAAGTTATAATGTAATTTCAGTTTGTTCAATGTAAACCGCCTTGATATCATGAAAGGCGGTATATAAGAAATGTTAAATAAAGAAAGAAAGAAATAAACTATTTTCCAGAAAGGTAAAAGCAGTTATGGCCAATCCTGATCAAATAATAGTCTCTATTTAAAACTTACTTGAAATACTTCTTTAGCAAAATAAACGGGGCGAAATAGTGAGTTCTATGAAAGTTAAGAAATCTCAAATTTCTAAAACGCATAACATTTTACACAGATTTCAACTGCTTCTGCAAAACAATACTATCTCTTATACTAGAAGTCATAGAAACATGACAGCAGAAAAAGCATCATATGGCTTACCTAGTCTGCCCTTCTATATCAACTACTATAATCCCCTTTTTTTCCTTTAGAGATCCTCTGTGTTTGTCCCATGCTTTCTTGAATTCAGATACTGTCCTCATTTCTACCAACTCCACAGGAAGACTATCCCACACATCTACTACTCTTTCTATAAAGAAATATTTCCACGTATTACTCCTGAGTCTATCCTCCTTCACCCTCATCCTATGTCCCCTCGTAGCATAGCTTGCTTTCAATCAAAAGAGTCTCTCCTCTTGTGCATTTATGCCACGAAGGTATTTAAATGTCTATCATATCTTCTCTATCCTGCCTTTCCTCTAACATACATATTAAGATCTTTAGGTCTGTCACCATATGCTTTATAATGAAGACCACTAACCATTTTAGTAGTTACCCTCTGCACTAACTCCATCCTGTTTATATCCTTTTGAAGGTGCAGTCTCCAGAATTGCACCCAATACACCAAATGAAGTTGCACCAGAGACGTATACAGAGGCACTATCATCTCCTTTTTTCTACTGCCCATTCCTCTCCCTCTGCACCCAGGCATCCCTCCTGCTTTCACAGTCATCTTTTCTACTTGTTTAGTCACTTTAAGATCATCAAAAACAATCACACCCAGGTCCCGCACTTCTTTCATGGACAGAAGTACTTCACCCCCTACACTGTACCATTTCCTTGCATTTTTGCAGCCCAAATGCATGATCCTGCGTTTTTTAACATTAAATATTATCTGCCAAATTCTTGACCATTCTTCAAACTTAGTTAGATCTCTTCTCATGTTATCTACTCCTTCCTGAGTATCTACAATATTGCAGATTTTGATATCATCTGCAGAGAGGCAAACCTTACCCGACAGCCCTTCTGCAATATCACTATCAAAGATGTTAAAAAGAATCTGACCAAGGACAGATCCTTGCGGCACACCACTGGTAACATCCTTCTCCTCAGAGTGAGCTCCATTTACCTGTACACTGTCATCTCCAGGACCAAGCAGGAAGTCAGTTCTCACATGTGGGGTCACGTCGGCGCTGACGGAGTCCCCGTGCGGAGTATTTTCCCAGCTTTCAAAGAAAGCCTTTGGGAATGCAGCGTGCATGCGCAGTCCCCTTCCCGCCCAAGAGTGCCATCTTGCTCAGTCTTCTTTTTTCCGCGGAGCCCAACGGACATGTTTCGTTTTCATCCGAGGAAAAAGTTGATTTTCGTCTGCGTAGACCCGTTTCTTCGGTTCGCCGGTTTCCCTTTCCCGCCTTGGCCCGGTACATCGGTATCGAGCCCGGACTTCTTTTTTCGGTTTTTGTCCTTAGTGACTAGCGTATGTGCCATTTTTTCTGTTTTCACTGGCAGCCCCGTCTTTTGACCTCGCAGGGGCCCTTTTTCCCCCGATGGCTGCGAGCGGGTTTAAAAAGTGTGATCGGTGTAAGAAACTTATGTCTCTCACCGACACACATGACTGCTGCCTCCGGTGCCTCGGACCCGATCATGACCCGATGATCTGTGGCCCGTGTGGGAAAATGTCCTCGAAGGCGTTGAGGAGTCGGCAGCACCAAGAGGAAAGAATCTTCTCTGATTCCGCATCTGGACGGGCCCGGACTTCGTCAGAGGCCTTGACGTCTCAGGACTCTGGCCCTGAGCATCGCCGAGGCTCCTCTGAGAGGGGGTCTCCCTCGCGGGAACATCGCAAGAAGAAAAAACCCGCGAGGACGGCGTCGGTGGACGCACTTGGCTCCTTGAGGGCCAAGTCACATAGCCCCGAGCGCCGTCCCGGGTCTTAGGAGTCGGAGACACCTGCAAAACAACCTCGTGTGGAGATGGAGTCCCCGGGTCACGTGAGTACTGTAGTCCTCGTGGACTCTCCTCCAGGGGAGCCACCAACGGGGCCGAGTCGGGGGCTGCTGAGTCTCCTGAACTCAGACTCAGGTTGACGGCCTTGGAGTGCAGCTTGACTGCTTTCATGGAACAGCAGCGGGCACTGATCGCTGGTCTCACCGGTGCATCTGCCCTGACCACTGGGACATCGACTTCCAAGTCGACCCCGGAGGCCGAGCCAATCCTCGAGTCCATGCGCGCTCGAGTCGATCCTCGGCCAAGGTCTCCCTCGGCCTCCCGCTCGGGACCGAGGTCGTCGATGCCGGTACCCTCGGTGTCGGGGCGGATGGCATCGGTGCCTGCCCGACAGGAGCCGTTTGATTCCTCCTCCGAGGGGTCTGGCTGGGAAACGGAGGATGAGGAGTCACCCGACACCTTTAGGACTCGGTGTGTCCCATCGGACTCGCTGGAGTCCGAGCCTCGGAGACGGTCCCCACCAGAGGATACCCGGTTCTCGGACTTCGTGCGGGATATGGCCAAGGCCTTGGCCTTCCCCGCGGATCCCGAGGAGGAGACTCGAGCCCCTACAGTATGACTCTCCCCCAAAGGAGGCTTTTACTGTACCGGTTCCTCCGATGCTGGAACGGTTGCTCTTCCGCATGTTTGAGGCGCCGGCCTCGATGCAGGTTTTGAGCAAGCAGGTCAATTTATTTATTTAACATTTCTTATATACCGCACTATTACCATCAGCGCGGTTTACATGGAACAGAGCATATACATACAGGAGGGTAACTGTAGTGCATTTTACAAGTAACAGGGGTTTGAGAACTTGGAGGAAACAGGGTAAACTATATACAGTTATTCACAGTTGAAATTCTCTAGATCTGAACATGGTGTGCCTATTTCTCTTAGGAAAAGTTATACTGGAAAGTAACTTGAGACTAGGTAGTGTTTGAGATTTTTCCTGAACTGTGTAGGCTGTTTATGGCTCTCAATTCTGGTGGAAGGGCATTCCATGCTACTGGGGCATGAATGCTGAAGGCTCTTTTAGATGTTTCCTTAGAGCAATTCCATCTATCGAGTCCGCAAAAGCCCCAGGTTCCAAATGGCACAATTACCGCACCACTCCATGGTTGTAGAATCGGCCATGCATCGTCTGAAGAGTCAGAATATGCACTCCTTGGTGCCTCCTGGCCGGGAAGCCCGGAACCTGGATGCCCTTGGTAAGAAGTGCTTCCAGGGCTCTATGCTTGCTTGCTGTGTCCAGACCTACCAGCTGTACATGGGCATGTACCTTCGAGACCTGGCAAAGGAGATTGCTGGGTTCTCTGCTGCTCTCTCCGAGGAACCTTTGCAGAGGTTCAATGCTCTGTCATCGGTTATTCGTGAGTGCTCAAAGTTTATCTCTCGAGCAGCCTATGATGGCTTCGAGGCTTCGGCCCGGGTAGCCGCGGCTGGCATCAGTGCACGCCGTCAGGCCTGGCTACAGTCATCGGACCTCGAGCCATGGGTGCAGGACAAGTTGGTTCGATGTCCCCTGCCAAGGTGAAAACCTCTTTGGTAAGCCCATGGCTGAAAAGGCTGCAGAACTCGAGACCGAGACTCTTACCCGGACAAGGCTGTCCAGAAAAACCTCTGCCCCTTCTCAGAAGAAGAAGGGCTCGGGAAAAAAGACCTTTTGCCCGAGGAAGTGATCTGCCTATAAACAGTACCCTCATTTTCAGGCCGCTGTAGCTCCCCAACAGGGTCAGCAGGCCAAGGGGCAGGGACATGAGCCCCGTAGGCAGAAAACCCCCAAGCCACCAGCTCCGGCTCCTGCACAGCAGGGAGCAGGGTTTTGCCTCCAGTGGCATAGCCTCTCCTCCTCAGCTGGCCCCTATCAGGACAGTTGGTCGGCTGGCCCTGTACGCCCACAGGTGGCCAGCCATAACAAGGGATACCTGGGTACTAAGTATAGTCCAGAAGGGCTATCTCCTCCACTTCCACCAGGTACCTCCCTTCTACTTTCCAGGGGAGCCTCCAAGACCCCCTCTGCACAGGGACCTACTCCTGCAGGAGTTAGCAAGTCTTGTAAAGGAACAGGCAGTAGAACTGGTGCCCCACCACCTGAGGGGTCAAGGCTTCTATTTCAGGTACTTTCTGGTACCAAAATGAACAGGAGACCTCAGACCCATCCTAGACTTGCCAAATCTAAACAAGTTCCTGGAGAGGAAAAAGTTCAAGATGCTTACCCTTGGAATCCTGCTGCCCTACCTCCAGCAGGGAGATTGGCTATGCTTCTTAGATTTAAAGGATGCTTATACTCACATCCTCATTCATCCAGACCACAGACAATATCTCAGATTTGTAGTGGGAGGAAGCCATTACCAGTACAGAGTACTGCCTTTTGCCCTAACCTCCGCCCCCAGGGTATTCACCAAGTGCCTGGCGGTGGTGGCGGCCTACCTCAGGGTTCAAGGCCTTTTTGTCTTTCCATACCTGGACGACTGGCTTATCAGGGGTCAATCCCCCCAAGAGGTCAATCAAGCCACCCTCCGCACTGTCGCTCTGCTTCAGCACCTGGGGTTTGTTATAAACTTCGCAAAGTCCACTTTGCACCCCTCACAGAACATGGAGTTCATAGGAGCAAGACTGGACACCCTTCAGGCAAAGGCCTTTTTACCCGTGGGCAGGGCCCACAGGTTGATGGATCTAGCCAGGCAGTTCCACAGCAATTCTCTGGTCTCCACCAGACAATTCCTGAGGCTCTTAGGCCACATGGCTTCCACAGTCCATGTAACTCCAAATGCCCATCTACACATGAGGCCAGCTCAATGGGGCCTCAGAACTCAGTGGCACCAAGCCACAGGAAACCTCACGGGCAGGGTGAGGGTGTCCAAACTACTAGAGTCTTCTCTACAGTGGTGGCTTCATCTTCCGAATCTAGTGCAAGGGGTGTTTTTTCAGACACCTCCATACTCTCAAGTGATCACAACCGATGCTTCTCTTCAAGATTGGGGAGCACATTGCCAGGGAGCATGTACTCAAGGCCTCTGGTCTCCTTGGGAAGCCACACAACAGATCAATCTCTTAGAACTGAGAGCTATTTGCTTGGCCCTGAGAACTTTCTCTCATCTTCTTTCTCACCAGTCCGTCCTAGTTCAGACGGACAACCAAGTAGCTATGTTCTATGTGAACAAACAAGGGGGCACAGGGTCCCGCCTTCTATGTCAGGAAGCGCAGAACCTGTGCTCCTGGGCAGCCAGTCACGGCATTCTTCTCAAAGCGATCTATCTCCCAGGTCAGGAGAATTACCTGGTGGACAGATTGAGCAGGATCCTGCAGCCACACGAATGGCAGTTGAATCCATTAGTGGTTCAACAGATCTTCCTGAGATGGGGTCTTCCAACCATAGATCTCTTTGCCAGTCCTCTGAACCATCAACTGCCCAGGTTCTGCTCCAGACAACCGCATCCTCTCAGATTAGCAGCGGATGCGTTTCTCATTCCGTGGTCTACAGGCCTCCTATATGCGTTTCCTCCCATGCCTCTAGTGCCCAAAACACTGTTCAAAGTGATCCGGGACAAGGCCTCGATGATCCTGGTGGCTCCCAGGTGGCCAAGGCAACCATGGTTCTTTTGCAACTAGCGGTGGACACTCCTCTTCCTCTGGGGATGCAACCAGATCTCATGTCTCAGGAGGAGGGATCTCTTTTACACCCCAATCTCCAATCCCTCAATCTGATGGCCTGGCTGCTGAAAGGGTAGTTCTAGCACCCTTACTACTGCCTAAGGAAGTGGAGGAGGTGGTCAGCCTCTAGGAGGCAGTCCACTCGAAAGTCTTATGCCCTTAAGTGGCGTAGATTCTCTACCTGGTGTACTCAACACAACGAGAATCCTTTCTCATGCCTGGTACCAGTGGTGCTGCAATATTTGCTTCACCTGTCCAACCTAGGCCTTTAATCCAATTCTGTTCGAGTTCATCTTAGTGCTCTTTCAGCACACCACTCACCAGTGGAGGGTCAGTCTCTCTCCAGCCATCCTTTGGTGGCTCGCTTCCTCAGAGCCCTGCTGTTGCTTAAGCCTCCAGTGCGTCCACCAGCCCCTGAATGGGATTTAAATGTGGTTCTGCAACGACTTACTTGCCCCCCCATTTGAACCTATGGCTACTTGCCCTCTGTGTTTTCTGTCCTGGAAAGCGTTGTTTCTGGTAGCCCTTACTTCAGCAAGGCGAGTGAGTGAACTTCAGGCCCTAGTATCAGATGCTCCATATACTAGGTTCTATAGAAACAGGGTAGTCTTATGGACTCACCCTAAATTCCTTCCGAAGGTTGTCTCCTCCTTCCATCTCAGTCAGGAGGTGGTTCTTCCGACTTTCTTTCCCAGGCCTTATGCCAGCCGGGCTGAGATGGTTTTGCATACCCTGGACTGTAGGAGGGCGTTGTCCTTCTACCTTGACCGTACGCGGGCGTACCAGAGGGCTGTTCAGCTCTTCGTCTCTTTTGACCCCAATAAGTTGGGGTTGGCTGTCTCCAAGCATACTTTGTCCATATGGGTAGCAGACTGTATCGCTTGGGCTTACGGGGCAGCCGGCCTCTCCTTGGAGGATCGAGTTACGGCTCACCGTGTCAGGGCGAAGGCTGCGTCAGTGGCTCATCTCCGCTCTGTTCCGTTGGCAGACATCTGCCGGGCCGCTACTTGGTCTTCAAGCCAGACTTTTGCGGCCCATTACTGCCTTGAGAGGGAGTCCCGCAGGGACAGTGCTTTCGGACAGGCAGTACTCCATAATCTCTTTGGGGTTTAGGCAACTCCTTCCCTCCGGCCCTGGTGTTGGGCTACCGTTCGGGGGCGTTATCAGAGAAGATTTTTTTCTCACATGCTGGGGCTCTAGAGGGAGCTCATTTTTTCAGCTTGGGTCTCCGGTAGCCTTAAGCTGGGGAGTCCCATATGTGAGGACTGACTTCCTACTTGGTCCTGGAGAAAGAGTAGTTACTCACCTGTAACAGGTGTTCTCCAGGAGCAGCAGGAATCAGTCCTCACAACCCTCCCTCCTCCCCTTGGAGTTGCAGTCATATACTTTATTTTGTTATTTTTGCTGTCTTTTAGCTATGTCATCAGACTGAGCAAGATGGCACCCTTGGGCGGGAAGGGGACCGCGCATGCGCGCTGCATTCCCAAAGGCTTTCTTTGAAAGCTGGGGAAATGCTCCGCACAGGGGCTCTGTCGGCGCTGATGTCACCCCATATGTGAGGATTGATTCCTGCTGCTCCTGGAGAATACCTGTTACAGGTGAGTAACTACTCTTATCTCCCTCTCAACCAATTTCTAACACAGTCAGTCACTTTAGGGTCCATCCCTAGGGTGCTCACTTTGTTTACAAGTCGCCTGTGTGGAATGGTGTCAAAGGCTTTACTGAAAGTTAAGTACACCACATCTAGGGCTCTCCCTTGGTTCAACTCTCTGGTCACCCAGTCAAAGAAATCAATTGGATTTGTCTACCAAGACCTGCCTCTGCTAAACCCATGCTGCCTCAGATCCTGCACTCCAGAAACCTTACTGTCCTCTGTTTTAGCAGCATTTCTTACTACTTTGATGTTTTGTTTATGCAATGCATGTTTCCCTTGCTTTTATATAACCCTCGTTTGTCTTTGTAACCGCTTTGATTGAAGGAAAAGGCGGTATATAAAACCTGTTAAATAAATTTCCATTAATTTACTCACCACAGAAGTTGGACTAACTGGCCTGTAGTTCTCAACCTCATCCTTACTTCTGCTTTTGTGTAAAGGGGCCACATGTGCATTTCTCCAGCCCTCTGGGACCACTCCTGCCCCTAAAGAAGCTTTGAAAGGTTCAGTCAGTGGAGCCTCTAGAATGTCCCCAAGTTCCTTCATTATTCTTGGATGTATCCCATCTGGTCTCATTGCTTTGTCTACTTTTAGTTAAGCTAGTTTCTCACAAATAGTCTTCTGAAAATTGTTTAGGATCCACTTCATTTCTCTTCCTATTTCTGGCCCTTTTATTTATTTAACATTTCTTATATACTGCCTTTCATGATATCAAGGTGGTTTACATTGAACAAACTGAAATTTCATTGAACAGGGCATTATAATTTGGAGATAACCCCTCCATTGCCCATGTTCCCTGTAAATAGTTAAGTGGCTTGCCCAAGACCACATGTGGGACTAGAAACCCCAGTCCTTCCAGCCCAAGGTTGTTGTCCTCTAGTGGGATTTGAACCCCTGACCTTCCAGCCTGAGGTAACTTGCCCCAACCACTAGGCCACTTCTCCTTGTCTGTAAATGCAGAACAAAAATATTTGTTAAGCAATTCCGCTTTATTCTCATCAGCTTCTACATATTCCTCCCTTTCACCCTGACAATGCCACTGTTGCATGTCCTCCTCTCACTAACATGTCTGAAAAATTTCTTTCTGCCCCCCCCCCCCATTATATTGCATTAGCTATTTCTGTTTTTTTGTGTGTGTCTTTGCTTCCGTGACTACTTTCCTAGCTTCTCTAAGTTTTTCCAAATGATCATTGTCTTCCTCTCTCTGTGATCTCTTGTATTTTATGAAGGCCACCCTCTTTTTCTTCACCTTTTCAGCTTCTTCTTTTGAGAACCATAGTTACCTCCTTTTCCTTTTACATTTTTTTGCCATTCTAACAAAAACTCAAGAGTAGTAACCTGAGAAGACAATTTATCAATCTGAGACTTAGGGTTATGTTTACTAAATGGTAACAGCGACTTCTGTGTGATATCGGAGCCATGGCCCCATTGAAATCAATGGGGCCGCGGCTCCGATATCGCACGGAACCTGCTACTGCCATTTAATAAACATACCCCTTACTTTCACGCAATTGCTCTTCATTAGAAGTCAAAACACTAACAGAATCATGGGATAATATGGCAATCTGTTCTAAAGTACCTCTTAAGAAGTTATTTTGTGCAACTATATTCCAAACATCTGACAAGATAATGTTAGAAGGTGGCAAAGGCAACTTCTGTGCTGCTTCCAAAGCTGAAAAGGAAATAATCTGCAGCATAGAAGCTAATGTTCTTAGTGCAGCATTAGGAGTAGGGCCCTCCTTCATCTAATACGGGGGTTAGGGGACCCACAACCTGAGCCTGAGCCTGGGTCACCCCTAGAAGAGGAGGTGGAATCCTGACAATGGGACTCAAAGAAACCCCAGTTACAGAAGAGTCGTCTATAGCTGTTGCATGAGACAGAGGAAACCCCAGTTACAGAAGAGTCGTCTATAGCTGTTGCATCAGACAGAGGAAACCCCAGTTACAGAAGAAGAGTCTCTAGCTGTTGCATCAGATAGAGGAGCTCGCAGAGTGGAAACATCTCATTGAAGATGCTTATCCATAGGCCCAATTTTCTTACCTCCCTCCACTGAAACTGCTGCTGAGGACTTCCCTTTGTTCTTCCTCGTGCCACCACTCTCAGGCATAGTACCAATATCCAAGCAAAATCAAACAATACAAAAACAAAGTAGCCCCAAAGGGGCCATGTGCCTTTGGCCGCATGGCACGTTGCAGCATTGTAAAGGGCCAAGAGGTGCTGGTGATGATGTCATGTGGCTAATACACTGTCGGCACCCCAAGCTCCCTCCTCCAGGCACTTTGAGCTGCCTCGCTCACTCCTGGCCCCTCTCTGCACAGCCAGATGAAAAGGTAGCTCTCCTCAGTGTCTGAAGTTTTCTAATTTGGTTTGTGTCATAATGGGTACATTGCCATTTGTTTACATTTGGTGTCTACTGCAGACTGACACAATTATTTTTTGGTGAGCATCATTCCTATTGATGGTTATTACCAAAGGTTGGGGATCTTAATGGACTCGCAGTAAGATTCATTTGTGAAAACATTATTTCACCTTCACTTTAAGCTGAGGAAAATGGAATTATGTCAGGACTCAAGAGTGTATTTCAATGGACTTAATTCATTTGAAATTATTTTCTCCACCGCGTATCCTCAGAATCTGCGCATCATCTCTCATTCAGTCAAAGCGTTTGGGACAAAATGTCTTCAATTTCAGTTCACCAAATGTTAAATGCTTTTGGATTTCTTCTAGCCACTGGATTGCATCTAGCACCTAGGTCCACTGAGGTGGATCTGTTGTGTTTTCATAAAATGCAAGGGCCTTTACTCAGTCCTCATCCTTCCTGTCCTTTCTTTTGCTTTTGACACTGTTCATCACTGCCTTCTCCTTGATACCTTGCTCTCGCTTGGCTTTAAGGGCTCTGTCCTTTCCTGGTTTTCTCTATCTCTCTCATCGCACTTTTAGTATATGTTTCGATGGATCTTCCTCTACTGCCATCCTCCTTTTCTCTCTCTATACTCAGTCCCTTGATACACTCGTCGTCTCAGATCTATCTGCACCTGAAATCTCTCCAGGAATCCAGGCCCATATCTTAGCCTGCTTATCTGACATTGCTGTGTGGATGTACCACCACTGTCCAGAACGGAACATGGCCAAGACTGTGCCTTCTTATCTTTCCCCCTAAATTTACTTCCCCCTTCCTCTTTTTCTGTGAATAATGCTATACTCCTCCCTGTTTCCTCAACTTGCAACCTCAGGGTCATCTTTGACTTTTCTCTCTTTTTCTCCGCACACATCCAACTGATAGCTAAAACCTGTCATTTCTTTCTCTATAATTGTAGCAAAATTCACCCCTTCCTTTCTGAGCATACTATTCCTTATCCTCATCCAGACACCTCTCATCTAGACTATTGTAATGTGCTCGTCACTGAATCATCTGTCTCCCCTTCAGTCTTTTCAAAACTTGGGTGCATGGCTAATCTTCCACCAGTGTTGCTATGCTTACATAACCCCTCTTCTCAAGTCACTTCACCTGTTCCCTATCCATTTACGCATCCGGTTCAAACTTCTCCTACTAACACATAAGTGCATTCATTCTCCAACTCCACACTACCTTTCCTCTCATCTCTCCCTACACCCTTTCATGGGAATTCCACTCTTCTGGCAGATCCCTTATATCTGTGCCCTTCTCTGCCACTGCTAACGCCAGTCTCTGTTCATTCCACCTTGCTGCTCCATATGCCTGGAACAAACTATCAGAGTCAGTACATCAGGCTCCATCTCTGGCACTATTCAAATCTAGGTTAAATACTCCACTGCTTTGGATCCTGATCCCCTTTATTCTCCTGTGTATCTTTACCATTCCCCTAGATTTACTCTTGTCCCCAGCTGTTGTGTTTTCTGCCTTGAGCAGAGTGCTGCTGCTGCTGCTGCTGCTACTACTACAATTTTCAGACTCCTCTAATGTTGCCTGCATGTCTCATAGGATTTTTGAATGGTTCATCATTTCTTTTCCACTACAGGCAGCTACTCTTCCAACATAGTAATTCTGCATTCTCACTGATGCACTTGCTGTATTAACACCCTGATATTCTGTTTCATAGGGGTGATAATGTCTCTAATGGTATTCACATCACTTGCTACAAATTGTACCATTATATGCCGGAGATAAAGTTTAGCCAGCACCTCCGGAACAAAGTGACTTCACCGAGTCAGGTTCTGAGCTTCAGACCAACAGCATCTTTATAGGTCCTGTCAGGGTGAATTGCTTGGGCTTGTCAGATTTAGCAGTGTGGGTGCCTCTCATCCCCTTCTACTGCAGAACCAGAAACTAAAGGCTATCCTCTCAAGCAGTCAGTGTAGAGCAAATCTAATGAGCGAGTAGCACTGTTAGCAGTGGGTAATTCGTGCAGTGTCAGGAGCTCTGTCTTCACACTTTCATTGTGTTTACCGCATCGTGTGACACCTCCCCTCCCCCCCCCGCCCCCCCCCCCCCGCTCCCCCGCTGAAAATATTTTTTATAGATTTTGTATCCTTATATGAACAGGATACTTGCATGCATGTTACATCTTTCTTCATTGAGGTCAGTGTGACATGGGTATTTAGAAGGTATTTCAGACGGATTGATTTAGATATAGAGGCAGAGAGAGAAATATTTTAAAAACGTGGTTACCAGACATGCCTCCTAAATTTCTAGGGTTTATAGATTGCAAAACAGACATTTAGATCCATGCATGCCAAACTGTAATAGTATTTTGTAAAAGACTCACTAAACACAGAGCCTATTATAAAATATGTGTAACACTGCAAAAAACATACCTTTATTTGGTGGCACACACAAGAGAAGCAACTTTTCAAAAATGTATGTTTGAAACAAAACAGCATATCTCTTGGGGGCTTTCCATATATAAGTGGCTCTAAATAAAAACTTATAAGTGGCGATTTTGCTACTTACATGCATATATAAAAGCAAATAAACTTACAAACAACAGAGCTTTTTCACATGCAGCTCCAACAATCTGGAGCTCCCTCCCAGACAATCTAAGAATGTTTACCGAGATCATTGAATTTCGCAAAAAATTGAAAACCCATCTATTTACTAAGCATTACAACAATACAGATTATCCCTCAATAGATTTAGATAAAGGCTAACCAGTTTTTTGTCTAATATGTCCCAATGACCTAAACATATAGATCTATATAGCTGAAACTGTACTTTGCACAATGCTTAAGCCCTACATAATGTGTACCTGTATATAATGTATATAGTTTGCACTGTTCCGTGCTGTTCAGTTTTAACATTTGTTGTTTACTTATACTATTGCTTTTGGTTATATGTTACATGTAAAACAAACTCTGCTTTGTTGATTGTTGTTTATTGTGAACCGCAACTGATCTATGGAAGATGCGGTATATAAGTGATTGTTAAATAAATAAATATATATATATCACCACCATATCAAGCTAGAAATGCACCATTTGTGATTAACAAATCTGGTGCCCCCCCCCCCCCTCCCTGCCAAATACAGTAACTCACTCTTTTTGAGCTTTCTGGAAGCCCAGTGATGATATCGGCACCCTTTATGCACTTGTGCCCTGTGCGACTGCACCACTCGCACAGCCCCAGGTAGGGCCCTGATCACCACTTAAACTTGGAAGTATCAATTGCACATTTTAGAGGAACCAATTAAGGGGCTAAGTTCCAAAACTCTTTTTTTTAAGTATTTTGAGGTGTATTTGAACACCAAAGATATAAGCACAGTTGCCCTCAATCACTCCTCCAAACCCCAGGTCCTAATGAGCAGTTACCTGAGGCTTAGGTATGACTGAGCAGGTATAAATACCTAGAAGGAAATGTTTTGAAGTACATGTCTACAGTAAATGATAATAATTCTAATGAAGGATTCTTTCACAGCTATAACAATACTTCATATGACAGAATTAGACCTTACCTGCTAATTGTCTTTCCTTGAGTCCCTCCAGTCCAGCATGTGGGGGTTGTCTCCCTCATTCAGCAGCTGAGGACTGATCATGCCTAAAACTTCTGATGTCACAGTAGAACTCCCTCCTTGGGGCCCAAAGGCCAGCAACCTATTGACAAAGCAGAACTGAACAGAGCAGAGCATTGGTATTGAACCAATATATTTCCTTTTTGTTTTGTTTTTTTTAAACTAAGCAATGTATTACTGTATCCCTAACGGCACTATATGCAAGCAGAGAGACCTGACCATAGCCTGACTCTACCTGGTCTTGCTGCAATACCTCCTCCAGGCCAGTGATCCCAACCATGCATGAGATGACCTTCTTCTAGGAATCCCCTATCTCTCTGCCAAGCTGGACACACCTGCTATCACAGACCCTGACTTAAAAGGGCCACAGAAACCGACAATACACCAGGGAG
Organism: Ichthyophis bannanicus; assembly: GCA_033557465.1. Lineage (NCBI taxonomy): Eukaryota > Metazoa > Chordata > Amphibia > Gymnophiona > Ichthyophiidae > Ichthyophis > Ichthyophis bannanicus. The sequence continues at coordinate 343,790,745 of CM066032.1, forward strand.
GGTCCTGATCTGGAATGGAGGGACTCGAGGAAAGACAATTAGCAGGTAAGGTCTAATTCTGCCTTACATATTGTCCCTTCAGTCCAGTGAAGCATGTGTGAGATGTACCAGAGCCAAAACTTACACCTGGGAGGGACCAGCGAGACCAGCTTGCAGCCCTAGCATGCCTCGCTTGACACCTGCACATCCAAGTGATAATGATGAGTGAACGAATGCAGGGAAAATCACATTGCCTCCTGCAAATTTTCACTGGTGGAATCAAGCCAAATTCTGCCCAGGACATCACCTGCACTCTAGTGGAGTGAGCTCGGAGCCATAGTGGCGCCATCTTACCCTGGAGGAGGTAGGCTGAAGCAATCACCTCCTTCACCCAGCATGTGATTGAAGCCTTGGAGGCTGTCTCTCCTTTCCATGGCCCCCTAAACAGTACAAAAAGCCATTCTGATTTATGGAAAGAACCCATACACTTCAAATAGTGTTTCAACATTCTACAAACACCTAACAAATAGAGATGAGGCTCCACCCCTGATTCATTTTGAGGCAAGAAGTTGGGCAGTGGGACTGCCTGATTCATGTGAAACCAAGAGACCACCTTGGGCAGAAAGGACAGAACCATCCTCAACACCACCTTCTCTTTCATCAATACTAAGTACGGTTCACTACAGGACAATGCAGTTCTGACACCTTGTGATTTGAACAAATTGCCACCAAGACCATCATCAGGGTAAGGTACTTCAAAGATGCCTGGCCAAGGGCTCAAATGGCTCTTCCGTAAGAGCAGACAGTACCAAGTTTAAGTCCTAGGGCGGCACTACCGGATGTCGCGGAGGCTGCTGATGTTTCATGGCCCTAAAAACTCACATCCAGGTGAGTTCCTAATGAGTGTCCCTGCACCCATCTCCAGAAACAGGTGAGCGCTACTACCTGCACTTGCAGGGATCCAAATTCTAGAACCTTATCCAAACCCGCCTGTAGAAAAGCGAGCAGAACTGGCACTGACGCTGTTAAGAAATGAACTTCATTTTCTGCACACCAGCTCTCAAATACTCTCCAAACTTTAACATACGCCAATGAAGTGGACCTTTTTCAGGCTCTTAGAAGTGTAGCCACCATGCCAGTAAATAACCTCTGCATCTCGGCCGTGCCCTTTCAAGAGCAATGCTGTAAGCATAATCGATCCATCTGCGGCATCAGAATCTGTCCCTGTAAGAGCAGAATGATCCTGTCATGGGGTGTCGATGAGGAGACTAATCAGGTTGGTATACCATGGCCTGCGAGGCCAATCTGGGGCAATTAGAACCACTCTGCCATGATGCCCTTCTATGCATTGCAGTAGAAGGCCTATGAGCATGCAAGGAGGAAATACACACAGGAGCCCTTCCGATGGCCACCTCTGCATCAGGGCATTGAGTCTCTCAGACACTGGTTCTCAGCACCTGCTGTAAAAAAAGCTAGTCTTGGTATTGGAGAAGGAGGCCTTCAGATCCATGATTGGCACACTCCACCATCTGGTTATCGTGTGGAAGACTGCGGCGTTCAGCTCCCATTCTCCTGGGTCTAACCAGTGATGACTGAGAATATCTGCTTGGACGTACTCCTTGCCCGCCATGTGAGCCGCGAAGAGGACGACAAGATTGTCCTTTGTCCATGCTAACAGTGGAGTCACCTCTGCAGACAGGGACGCACTGCCCATGCCCCCTTGGCAAATGATATAGGCTACAATTGTCATGTTGTCTGAACAGATCCACACTCCCTGGTGCCGCCCCAGTGCATAAAAAGCTAGGAGGGCCAGATAAACCGCGCTCATTCCTAGTCGGTTAATGGACCATATCCTCTCCTCTGGAGACCACAGACCTTGAGCGACGGTGCCTCACAATGTGCTCCCTAGCCTGTGAGACTGGCATCGGTCATTATAAGAACCTAATCTGGCAACTGCACTAGCTAGATGTTCCAGCCCCAACAACTAACATAACTGTGTGCGGACTGACTGTGGACATACCAGTGTTGTCGACAATGGCTGATGCTGGGGAGACCAGCTGGAGAGAAGGTCCTTTTGAAGGGGTCACATGTGGAACTGAGCGCCATCGCCATGGATCCCAAGAGCTGTAGATAGAACCAGGGTGTGGGAGCCTTAATCTGGAGAAATTTCCTGACCTGGCTCCAGAGTTTCTGTACTATCTTCTTGGGCAGGAGGACAAAGCCTGCCATGATGTCAAAATGAGCCCCTAGGTAGATCAAGTCTTAGATCTTCCAAAACTGGCTCTTGGCAAAGTTGACTACCCAGCCTAGCCACTGCAGGAATATCATTACCTTTATTAATAGCCACCATGCCCTCTACCCTAGATTTTGTCTTGCTCAGCCAATTGTCCAGATAGGGGTGCTGCTACCACCACCATCACCTTGATGAATTTCTGAGGGGCTGTGTCTAAATGAATGGACGTGCCTTGAACTGAAAATGCCCCATAGGGCATCCAGAGGAGACCATATTACACCGATTCTAAAGGACTTGCACTGGCTGCCTATCTACTGTCGTACTACATACAAGATAGTCTTGATGACATTTAAGGCCATCAACAACATGTCCTCCTCCTCCCTAACAGAACTGCTCCACCCTACCCCAGCAACCAGAGTGAGGAGATCTTTTGCCATTAATACCCTACAAATCCCCAGCAAAATAACTAAATGCAACCAGACAACAAAAAGAAGGGCTTTCAAGTTCTATGCCCCCACATGCTGGAACGCACTTCCATCTCCCATGCGAGCAATTACTGATATCGCTCAATTCAGAAAAGCTCTAAAACATCACCTCTTTCTATTACACTATTCACAACCTAATTTAGCAGCATCACATCCAGCTAAGCAAGGATAAGCCACAAGACAACTCTTGGTATTAATGTACAGAATTGTAGATACTGTAAATAGTTACCCTAGTTGACATCCAAGTTTTCGCCCCTGTTCGATGTAAAGGCATAACAGATATCTGAGATGCTTGAATGTTACCTGTAAACCGCACTGATTTTAAAGAGCGCGGTATATAAGAACAATAAATAAATAAATAAATGCAAATTGAAGATACTACTGGTGTTCTGACCAAATCAGAATATGGAGATATGCCTTCATGAGTCTAGAGCAGCAAGATACTCTCCAGAATGGGCCAAAAAGAACCTTTCTTTTTTGGTAGCACAAAATAAATTGAGTATCTACCTGACCCGCATCGGTCTGGGGGGACAAGCATCACTGCCTGCAGGTCTAGCAGGCATTGTTGCATTTTGTACACTGCCTGCTGCTTCACTGCTTACAAACGCTTTGATGAGAGGGTGTGTGAAATCCAGCAAATACCTCTATCAAATGATCTCCAGCACCCACTGGTCAATAGTAATTGTGGCCAGCAGGATAAAATTTCTGCAGGCGACTGCCTACAGGCACTATCTCCACCCGGAACTGCCTTTATTGAGGCTTCATGGCGGAAGTCATGGGGGGGGAGGGAACTACCCTCTGCTGGCCCTTCGGTAGCCCCAAAAGGGCTGTCCGCTAGTGGAGAACTGACCCTGATGATAGGGGGCAAATTGTGTTGACCAGAACTTCCTAGAATCTCTAGGCTGATTCCTAGGGGTCTTACCTGTCCTCCTGTAGTTTTGCCCCTTTTCTGTCACCAAGATCCTTAACTATCTTGTCCAGGACTTCCACAAAAAGCAATTTACCTTTGTAAGCGAAGCTTACTCAGTCTGGACTTGAATGACACATCTGCCCAGTTTCATAACCATAGAAAACGTCTGGCTGCAATAATAGACGCCATCGAAAGATGCCTGAACCAAATCATAAAAGGCGTCTGCCAGATATGCTGATGCCGATTCCAGATTTGCTGTCAATAGACTCTCCTCCAAGGAGGCGTCCACCTCCATGAAAACTCTGAATCCAATGAATGGATGCACTGGTCACATAGGCCCCACAGATCGCGGCCTGCACAGCGAGGGCACACGTGACAAAGGCCTGTTTGAGGAATGTCTCAAGCTTACGATACTGAAAATCTTTTAAGGGCTACACTGGCCTCTACAGGGATTGTGGTCTTTTTGGTCACCGCCAAGACCAGCGCATCCATCCTTGACATTTTCAGAAGTTACTTTTCCTCCTGCGGAATGGGATACAAACGGGTCAATGCCTTGCACCCCTGAGATCGGCTTCTGGCACCTCCCGTTCATCCTCAGTCATTTTGGAGTCATTGATGGAGTCGGTGCAGAGGGTAGCTACTAAAATGATTAGTGGTCTTCATTATAAAGCATATGAGGACAGACTGAAGGATCTTAATATGTACACCTTAGAGGAAAGGCGGGATAGAGGTGATATGATTGAGATGTTTAAATACCTCCGTGGCATAAATGTTCAGGGAGAGAGCCTCTTTCAATTGAAAGCAAGTTCTGCTATGAGGGGACATGGGATGAGGGTGAAGGGAGATAGATTCAGGAGTGAGATGCGGAACTATTTCTTTACGGAAAGAGTAGTGGATCTGTGGAATAGTCTCCCAGTGGAGGTGGTAGAGATGAGGACAGTAACTGAATTCAAAAAAGCATGGGACAAACACAGAGGATCTCTAAAGGTAAAAAGGGGACTGTTGTAGTTTTTATGGAAGGACAGACTAGATAGGCCATGTGGTCTTTTTCTGTCGTCATGTTTCTATGTTTGTATGTTTCTAGTTTGTTAATTATTGTATGCACCAGAAAGGTTTTCTGAGCCTGCTTGACCCTCTGTAACAAGGCATCTTCTGCCACTGCAGGAGCAGGCACACTATTCAGAGCCACCAGCAAATTACTAATTAAAACTGCTAGCTTGTCCTGATGAAAAACCTTCACGGCATTAGGTCCCTCCCCCTGTGGGATCTCCCCTTCTTCCAGCCTTTGTTGACTACTCTCTGAGTAGATCCAAGGGTCCCTGTTTAGGGTCCTCAGAAGTCTGGGATAAGGGGGGAACCCTCCCAATCAGAATCCTCCACTAGCTTTGAAACAGTGACTTGTGAGAGATTGGGCACCAGTCCCTTAATGCTCTTGCTAGGAATGTAAAAACTGCTTCTGGTCCTGCCAGAGCCAGCTGTATAATCTCATGAGCTGTCTACTTAGTCTTCTGTTTCCTAGCCACCTTTTTGCCGCTCCTATCTGTATCCTCTGAGGAAATGGTGGTCAGTGTTTTAATGGCCACATTTCCTGCCAAACCTGTGGCATTGGAGGGAGCTGCCTCGTTGTGTTCAGTAACCCTTGACTGCCAAGCTTTGGCCCCAATCCCCAAAACAACCTCGGCTGACCTGTCCGACCTGATACCTGCATGGCAAACCCCTGCTGCAAACACTCCTGGGTGCCTCCACAGCAGCCCAGCCGCATGCACAAAAGAAAAAACCTCCAGCGGGATTGTGCACGGACAGCCTGCCTCGGGGGAACTACAGCTACGGGGGAAATTACCCAAATCAGAAAAAAACAACACACACACCACAATTCTCTCAGAGGACTGGAGCTGAGACTGACCAGTTGCCTCTCAACTTTGGGTAGAAAAACTGCTGCCGTCTACCTTCTTTCTCCTGCTTGGGTTTTTTTTTTTTTTTTTGCTGTAACTTTAAAGGACAGCGATTCTGTGTACGGCAGTCTAAGTGACTTAACCCGGAAACCTGACTGGAGAGCAGGGTTTGTCCGGCTGGGGAGGAAAAGGGACCTGGAGATCCAGATATTTAATAGAAACCCTTGGGCCCTGCCAGACTCACTCAAGGATCCTGGCAGTCAGACCTTGCTATCTTTCGGTCCTCTGCACTGTCCTTACCAAGGCATAGTGATATCCAACTCTTAACTTTGCTCTATAGACCTCTATAGGTTTGGTCAGAGTCAAAACAAAAAAGAAAAATATTCAACTCTACTTGGGAATGTTAGGCCAAGGCTCACAAAGGCTTCTCCATTAGCTGCTGAGGACAGAATTACTGGCCTTTGGGCTCCAAGGAGGGAGCTCCTCTACTGTGACATCAGAGGTTTTAGGCATGCTCAGTCCTCAGCTGCTGAAGGAGGGAGACAACCCACCTCTGCTGGACTGGATTGGACTGGAGGGACGATATGGAATATGGTCTATCCTAAAATCTAGTTGGTTAGATTCTATTGGAGTGCCTGACTTTTTTTCTTCAGTGTGCTTATACTATCATTTTAAGTACCTAAATTCCAGGTGTCTGTAACCACCTGGGGTAAAAGTAACTGCAAATCTTGGAAGCAAGTTAAAATTGTAAGGGAGTATCACACTGACGTAATATAAAGTGGTTCTGGTAACTAGAGTTCAATGCACTCTGTCCTTATTGACTTAATGTCTTCCTTAGCTCTTTTCTCTTCTGTTTCTTGCCTGCTTTTCACATTCATAGGACTGTAATGTTTTAAAGAGCTCTTAAACTGTCCTTTTCTCAAGGCTCAGGAGAGAAAAAAATAATGTTCACACTATCTTGAAGAAACAGAAAGGCAATAGGTCAAGATTCTTAAAGTTATGGGGTAATTAATCATGGATTTCTGAAATCTGGATCAATAACAACTTTTGGACTAGTTCAATTAGCCTACCAGCCATGAACAGCAAAATAGCTTTCCGTCATGCTTTGCCAAAAAGGAAGCAAGTGCGAGAGTTGCATTGGAGCCAGAGAGAAAAATGTATTTTAAAACGCACATAGACTGGGGGGGGGGGGGGGTTGGAATGTCATCCTTACGTTCATTTCATAATATATCTGGGTTCAAGTATGTATTTTTCATTGAGAAATAAGTCAAGTATCCTAGAGTGGTCATGCAGATGTAAACTGCTCTTACTACTACTTATACCACTGGTATAGTGCTACGAGGCATCTGCAGCACTGTACACACACACACACATATATATATAGGAGACAGTCGTGGGTGCAGCCTGGCAGTGCATGTGTCTGCATGTCTGACATATTTCACATAGGTCAGAAACATACAGCGTCAAACTTCTAAATGTACCAAACTACACCTGCTATCAATCACAAATATGGATGGGCCTTTGTTGTCTTTAAGGTTTGCTTATGGCCAAGGTTGGCCCAATGGTTTCTGCTGCCCTAGGCAGAAGCCCTGGCTGTGCCCCTCCCCCCCCCCCATGCTGAGCCATGTGCCCCCCTGCTGCTGTGCTGTGCTCCCCCCTCCCCCGCTGCCACTGATTCTGGCGGCAGGCTGCTGCCACCGAGCCTAGCCACTCACTGCTGAAATCAGGAGGGGGGGAGGGGGGGACACAGCTTGACATGAGGGGGAGAGGAAGTGACAGGCTATGTGTGCTAAAGCACATGCCCTGCCACCCACAGGAGTCTGCCACCCTAGGCAGCTGCCTATCTCGCCTAGTGGATGGGCCAGCCCTGCTTATGGCAGAGGTGACTAGGGGAGCCTGGCTTTGATAATTATTAGCATGACTGATGTCTGTGTCTATGTCAGTGTCTCTTCATATTCTGTTTATTCCTTTGTAGTGTATCCTTTGCCCTTCTCAGCCCTGTCCTCCTCCCCCTTTCCAAGACTCTGTTAGATTTCCTCAACCCCTCTACCCCAGATGTGTAAATCCCAAACCCCTGTGCCATACTTCCTAGCCTTTAGTGCATCAGTTTCCCCTCTGCCCAGTCCCCTGAAGCCAGTGTACTCTGCAGCCTCTGTTTCTCTGTGTGCTGCCTTTCTGTGTGTAGACCAGTGTTCCTCTATGTCTCTATATGTTTCTCTGCTGCCTGTCTATGAGGGTATGGATGTGCAGGTGCATATGGGAGTTACTGGGTGTTTGAGTATTGATGATAGGAGCTACAGAATGTTGGTAGTGGGAGGCAAGTACCATTGATGAGATGAACACAGTGGTTGCACTGGCCCTGCTGCATGAGGCCCATGGGGAGCACTACTACTACTACTACTATTAAGCACTTATATAGCGCCACGCACGCAGCGCTGTACAGTCATACAAACAAGAGACAATCCCTGCTTGTCAGAGTCATGTTCGTTGGAGCTTACAATCTAGTTGAGACAATACAAAGCATTAGTCACAGGAGACCCACTAGGAGGCACTCATATCAGAAGGCGTAAGGACCCAGGACTGAATTCCTGGAACTCATGGATGAGTATTGTCTTACCAGGTCCCACTTTAATAAGGCAGCCATCCATCATCTGTGGCAGAAGCTAGAGCTGCTCCTTCTATCCACCACACAAAGGGACCTACCAATGCCGATCCACCTCAAGATCACCACAGCTCTCACCTTCCTAATCACTGGCAGCTTCCAGACTGTGAGTGAACTGTCTCACAGTACATCTCATAGTTCCTTAGGATCTTTCTTACCCACATTGCAGGACATGTAGCCTTCTCACAGACTGTGCAGCTGAGGCAGCAAACCATGATCCAATTTCATGAGGGGGCCCATATTCCATCTGCACTGGGGCTCATTGATTACACACATGGTCCTCTGGCCCCCAAAGGGGAGCGGGAGAGTCCACCTACCACAAAAGAAAAGCATTCTACTTATTCAACATGTAGAAGGTCTACAATGCATAGGGGGAGATAATAGATATCTTCCCCAGGTTTATTTATTTTTTAACATGTTTTTTATAACGCTTTTAGGCCAAAGCAGTTTACAGAGAACAATAAACATACTCTATTGAGTTGCAGTTACATAGGACTTAACTCCAAGTTTACATCATCCTTAACAAAAAGGGGAAGGATTAATATATTTCAAGGGTGGTGGTATAAGTTATGATGTGTGGTGTTATATGATTTTGTTAGAACCATAACGCTCAATGAAGAGGTGAGTCTTTAGTAACTTCTTCAGTTCCTCTGTTGTCTGCACGGATTTTATGGGTTCTGGGAGCGAGTTCCATATTGAGGGGGCAAAGGGCATGAAGGCCCTATTGGTTTGTTAGGTGCATTTTGTCTTGAGGGGGTGGTATGATTAGTAGGTTTTGGTTTGTTGATCTTGATCTTGTTGTGGGAGCTCTTCTGATTAGATAGTTAAGGCAGGGGGTTGATAAGTTATGTAGAATATTGTGTGTAGTGGTTATGACCTTAAGTTTTATCCTTTGGGCTGTTGGTAGCCAGTGTAGGCTGTTGATGGTGGGATTAATGTGTTGATGTCTTGAAGTGCCTGTTAAAATTCTGGCGGCGGTATTTTGTGCCAGTTAAAGCAGATAAAGTGCAAGCTTTGGTAGACCCTGGTACAGTATGTTGCCAAAATCTTGGTGGAGTGTTCTGATGGATTGGAATGCTGTTCTGAAGTTGTTATAATGAAGTGTGGCCATAGATGCTGGAGCAATTTCATCTTGAAGTGTGCAGTGTTAGCTGCATTCTTGTTAAGGGAGAGCATGTTTAGGCTCTTGTCGAGGGTTATACCCAGGTATTTGACTTCATCTTTTACCATTATTTCAGTGTATTGGAGTGTAAGCTTTGCTGGAGGAGTGAAGGATGCACAAGAGACGCATCCTTCACTCCTCCAGAAAAGCTTACACTCCAACACACAGTAGTACTTCAGATTTGGTGCTGCTCACTACTAGGTTCAGTTTAGCGAGGAGGTCTCTGATGGCTGTGAAGTAGTCTGAGACAGTAGAGGTCTGGAGTTAGAGTGTGGAAGGGCATGTAGAACATAATATCATCAGCATATAAGTGAAACTACACGTTGAATTTCTGAGCAAATCACAGATGGTTTGTATGTATATATTAAAGAGGAATGCTGAATAGGCTGATCCTTGTGGTATGCCTTGTCTTAGGCTGAAAAGGTCAGATTTAAGGGGTACAATTTTTACCTGTTGTCTATCAGAGAGGAAGATGTAAACCAGTCCAACATGATATTGTGAAGACCTATGTCTCTAAGTCTAGAGAGGAGAGTGAGGTGAGAAATGGAGTCAAAGGCAGCACTGATGTCAAGGGATATCAATGCGAAACCCTGATGTGGTTTGTCAAGACCTTTTGATGAGAGTGCCAAAGAATGAGATGAAGAGAGTATCTACACCATGTTGGGGGCAGATACTTTGTTGTTGTGGGTCCAAAGGTGCATGTATGTCAATGTGATCTTGGAGTTGGTATTGCACCACGTTTTCTAATACCTTGGTTAGGAAGGGGATGCTTGCTATAGGCCTGTATGAGCTTGGGGATGATTGGTTGAGTGATGGCTTCTTTAGGATGGGTCTTATTTTATTTATTTATTTGGCTAAGTTTTATATACCGCTTTTTGCAATGGTCAAAGCGGTTTACAGTGAATTTGAAATTATACAAGCAACATTTACATTATAACAGTAACTATGTACAGTAAACAAGGGGTGGGGTGATTGGGAGGATAACTATGTACAGGTTAATGATCTATATATCTATGTATTCTTGTAGTGCTTGATATGTTGACTATGTACGTGTTTGTGAGCTGTCTACATATTCTTGTAATGTTGGGTTTTAGGTGCTGATTAGGATTGGTGTTCAGTTGGGGTGTTGAGGGGGATGAGGCAAAGTGGAGGGCAAAGAGGTGAATCTTGAGGAGATTGCAGAAGGTTGGAAGAGCCGTGGGGTTTCTGCTGTTGGCCAGGAGGGATTTCCAAGTAGTTGGGGCATAGAATTCAAAGGCTCTTGCACGAGCCTGTTGGGAACTCTTTGTTATAGCTTGGTGGGGGGGGGGGGGGGTGATCAGTATTTTCATGATGGAGGTTCTCCATGATCTGTTTGATTGTTGTGGGGTAATGAGGGAGCAGAGGTGAGTGAATGACTGATGGTATAGAGCTTTGTGAGTCATTAGCAGGATCTTGTAGAGTATTCTGCTTTGCAGAGAGAGCCAATGGAGGTGTTTGAGGATGGGAGTGATGTGTTCATACTTGGATGTGTGTGTAATGGTCCTTGTAGCAGTATGAATAGCTGTTTGAAGAGGTTGAAGCATTGATTTTGAGAGTCTGTGATAGACTGAGTTGCAATAGTCGGCATGGAGTGTTGTGAGGGCTTGTAGGGTTGAGCGGAAGTCTGAAGAGGAGAGGGCGGAGGCGGTGTAGCATACAGTTTTTGTAATAACTTGCTCTTATTAAGGCTTGTCTTAAGGTGGGGGAGTAGGTATCCTTGAGAGAGGGAGGTGTGAACAATCTTTTCTATTCTTGAAGCGAATTCAATTCAAAGTGACTTTATCCAGGAGACTGGGCATGGGTCACAAGGCGAGGTAGTGGTATTCATGTCTCTGATATCTGTGAACTCGTGTAATGAGATCATTCTAAAGGCATCTCAGCTGTGTACTTAGGTTGGCTTATCCAGTGAGTTTAGTCGGGCCTTGGGGTGATGCGTTGTGGGGGAGTGTCTGTTGTATCGGTAATCTGCCATGATCAGTGGATCAAATTGTATCTTCCTGTTCGTAGGGGATGTTGATGTGGGATCCTTCATGAGGGAGGAAACAATGGAGAATAGCTCTCTGGGTCAGTTAAGGGATTTCATTATGACGTTAGAACAGTATTCATTTTTGCAGTTATGGATGAGGTTGCAATATTCAATCTGTTTAGAGATGAATTGGTTCTTGAGGAATCCATCCTGCATTTTTTTCCATCTTCTTTTGATGTACCTGAGTTGTCCTCTGATGTCTCTGAATTTATGGGAGTACCAGGGTGGTTGCGCATGGTTAGTGAAGGCAGTGGTGGTGTTTCAAGGTGTAAAGATAGTGGCATTGGTCATCACTGTGTTCCATGTGTGTATAATGCTGTCCAGGTCATGCATGTTGATGTTCAGGTGTGAGGAGATGTCATCTAGGAAGAATTGTTTGTTGAATGGCTTGAAGCAGCGTTTGCTAGGCTTGCTGCTGGGGTAAGGGTGGGCACTGGAATCCAGCTAGTAGGATGAAGTAGATCATGGCATGATCAGACCATGGAACAGGGTCTATGTGGATGTTGAAATGAGTTGTTCAGAGGTATTTGGGTGCGAACACGAGGTTTAGTGTTTCTTCTTTAATGTGGGTAGGTTCTGTTATGAGTTGGTGTAGGTGAAGTGCTTCCATGGGATTGGTGAAGGCATGGGCTTGTTTAGAGGAGGTGGAAGCAAGTTTTATATCACTAAGGAAGAGGACGTGCATATTGGTTGTTGAATGTGTGCATGTTTCCTCTAGTAGGTCTGATAAATCTTCAGTCCTGGTGACCTTCTTTTGATATGCGGATGATATTCAATGTTTGTTCCACCTTCCTGTTGGCTCTGCTTCAGCCCTGTCTGTGATCTCTTCTCAGCTCTCGCAAATTGCAGGGTGGTTGTCGTCTCATGGTTTGAAACTCAACCCTTCAAAGACTGTTTCGGTTCTTTTCTCTAACTCTGCTCTTACTTCTCTTTCCTCTCTTGTCTCGATCCAGTTCCTATTCAGGCCTCGGTCAAGATTCTGGATATGCTTTTTGACTCATCACTTTCTTTTGCTCCACACATTTCTTCAATTGTTCAGTATAGTTTTTTTACTTTACACTAACTTAGATCCATTCGTAAATGCCTGGATGTTTCCTTACTCCATCTTCTCTTGCTTTTCTTGGTCATTTCCCATGTTGCCTACACTAATTATCTTCTCATAGGTCTTCCTCGCTACCAGATTGCTTGCTTGCAGTTGCTTCATAATATGGCCATGCGTTTGCTCCATGGGGCTTGTTGGACAGATCATTTGACTCCTTTGCTTTCTTCTGAACATTCAAAATCAAAAAGAAATTAAGCCCTCACAACGTAGAAAGAGTAAAACTACATACAACCTCCTGTAGTCATTCATAAACATTCAGCATATCGAGAATGACTCCATCATTAAAGAGAAAAAGAAAAAAGAACCAATGGTCTCAGACTAGATTGGGCACCACCTCTGGGTATGATTTCCCTGCAGGTTTAAAGCCCGTTTGCATCAATGACCAAAAACGGTTCTTAATTTAGAAGTGACGGTCTAAACAGTAGAATAATAATTTGAGATTACTCTTCATACTTTCTCAAATAATTTAGTGAGACTTTGCTTATCTGTTAGCATATTAAAGAACTTCCCTGACGCCACCACACAGGCACCATCACTGCGTTTCAGCTCTTCCTCAGGGGGTTCAATAGTTCTTTCAAATAGAGTCTCATAAAATTTAATGGAAATGGTAGGCGGCAATCAACCCTGCAGTTTGCAAATCTCTGAAACTGCCCGCCTTGCACTTGGACGCCGCGCATGCGATCTCTGAACATTGGCTGAACATTCTTCTGAACATTGGCTTCCTGTTTCTTATCGGATTTCTTTTAAAGTTCTCCTTCTTGCCTTCTGTGCCATTTATGCTGGTCACCCTCCTTTCCTTTCTTCATTGATCCGGTCATATGTCCCCTCCCAGTCCCTTCGTTCCTCCTCACTTAATCTTTTGTTGCTCCCCTTAGCTGCCTTCCAAGCCTTGGCTTTTCAGGTGGTGGCACCTACATTGTGGAATTCTTTACCTTTTGATCTTCATAGTTTGTTTTCTTTAGTGCATTTTAAGGCTCTCCTTAAATGCCATCTTTTTTTTACAGGCCTTTCCTTTGTGATTTTTCTTCTACTGGCTGCTATCGCCCATTGTCTAGCTGTACCTTCTTTGAAGGCACACTTGTTTATCTCCTTCCCTTTGTGGTCTTAGCTGCTACTTTTGTTGGAACTTAGGCCCACTTTTCCCCTTGAATGGGTCTGTTTTTCTGTGTCTTATGTTTTGCAATAGTTACTGCTTTTGTTTTTTTTGTTTTGTTATTGTAACTGCTGAGAGATTGTTTGATCAGCGGGATATCGAATCAATTAACTGTAACTGAAACTGGAAGGAAGTCCAGCATTTCTGAGGAGTGGGAATTGAGCATGGTGAAGTGTAGATGTTCTTTTTGCAATGAGTAGAACACCTCCTCCTTTTCTGTCTGTTCTGGGGCAGTTGAAGAGGTTGTAATGGGGAAGTAGCAGTTGGTTGAGGAGTACATTATCAGCCGTGGAAATCCAGGATTCTGTGATGTACTGTGGTGAAGACTCTCCTCCAGAGGAAATGGAGATAGGGGAAAATCCTGATAGAAGGGATGACACACACAGGATTTCCAAAACTGACTTGGAAAAAACACAGTTATCGGCTGAGCTGAAGACAAGCCCCAGCCAGGGGAGGAGTTAGACTTCAGCACTGATTGGGCACGCCCAGGGGAACGACAGGGAGTGCCGGGAAATGAAGCCCTTTTTAAATCCTCAGACAGGATTGACAGAGGAGGCAGCAAGACTGGCAGAGGAGGCAGCAAGGCTGGCAAAGGAGGCAGCAAGGCTGGCAAGGCAGGCAGCAAGGCTGACAAGGAGAGCAGCAAGAAACAAAGCAGACGAGAAGCAGCTTCTAGTGCACATTGGTCTTCAGGAGGAACTTGGAATCAAAGGGGAAAACCGCTAGAACCCTGGGAGAAGGCAGAACCCTGGAACAGTAAGCCTTGGAGCCCAATATACTCTCAAGGAGATCCTTACTACACGGTAGAGCCTAAACGTGGGAAGGCTAGCAAACCCAGCTCTTGGAGAAAAGGTATTTTGTCTGGTGGCGAGCAGTGCTATAAAAGCCAGGAACCAAAACAGGAAAGAAGTTTTTCTGAGAGAAATTCCCCTAGCAGAAGAACTAGCCATAAGGCTCCTGAGTTTCTAGAGAGGAGAGAGTCCTGGAAGAAAGGTGCCTGTTCTTATGCCAACGTCTCTGATAAAGGTAAAGCTGAATTTCCTAATTTTAATGCCTTGTTGGAGAAACCCTTTTATTGTGCTGACCTCCCTAAGCCAAACTCTGCAACAGGAGCAGATAGTGAGTGGGGGAAGGGTGTGACCCTTACCGGAGACTATCAAGCAGCTAAAGAGCAGCTACAGGCTGAATTGCTTCTAAAAGAGTTTCAGCAATTTCTGGAGCTAAAGTCAGGGAAACATAAGAAACCTGATGAAGAGAACAATTGCCTTAGCCCAGATGAATGTATGCAGATAGATAATGATGTGCCTACCTTGAGTTATGATCCTTGTGCAATGGATTGCTCTTTATGTTTTTTTTATTTATTTATTTATTTACATTCTCTTATATACCGCGCTATTCTGCATCAGTGCGGTTTACATTGAACAAACTGAAATTACATTGAACAGGGCATTATAACTTGGAGATAACTATTTTACAGGGAACATGAGCTATGGAGGGTTAAGTGGCTTGCCCAAGACCACAAGGAGCACCTGTGGGACTAGAAACCCCAGTCCTTCCGGCCCAAGGTTGCTGTCCTCTAGTGGGATTTGAACCCCTGACCTTCCAGCCTGAAGTACCTTGCCTCAACCACTAGGCCACTCCTCCACTCCACTCCACTCCACTCCACTTTAGAGAGTAACAGTGTAAAGAAGCATCTGGAGTTTGTATGAGAAGAATACAAAGCGTTTGCTATACCTGTTGCCTAGTCGTGAAAGTTCACAAATTGTTTTCACCTGTTTCTGTAAAGCCACGCTGTGAGGAGAACAGCTGTTACTGTGAGGCTGCAATAATCCCAAGCAACCACACGAGGCAAAGCTGAGTAGAAGCTACCGTGACTGTGTAAAGCTGAGTTAAAGCTATTTGATTTCAGTTGTTTTCCTGACCTCCTGATTTCACCTTTATGTTGAAAGTTGCACCTTTACGTTATGCACCTTTGAATTGTAATGCGTTGAAAATATCCCCACAACAAATAAATTTCTTGCAAGCCTTATCACTCAAGACACAACTACAACTTTCATCCCTAAAGAAAAAAAACAAGTGTACTACGAATCCCAGCATTCAGAGGGATCAGTACCAGCTTTATTCATAAGGGACATTATATAAGGCCACTCCTGCCTGTAAGCTCTAGGGCCCAGGCAGGAGCGTCGCAGTACATAAGGTTGGTGTTGCAATGAAGTATGTAATCTGTTATTATGGGAATTTTGTTGCATATTGAGTGAGTGTTGATGAATGAGCATTTGATAGGGAGTTAGATTAATGTTGTCGGTGGTGTATTTTTGTGGCTTCCTGCCACAACTCCTACATTCTCACTCAGTATGGCATCTATGAGAGGGCTGAAAGCAGAGAAATCACTGGTGGATAGCTCCTAGGCAAGCTCCACGCCAGCATCTCCATCACCTAGACATGCACCTGCTTGCATGGTACCCTGAGAGCTGCAGCAAATATTCCAAAGAGCCCAGGGCTGAAGTGCCTCTCCAACATATGAAACACCCTGATTTTATACTCGTATATGTGTCCTTTCTTCCTCTATAGATGCAAGAGACAGGATACCCAGTGTGGCATTGATACTGATACCACCATGGTACCACACACTGAGGCTGAGGAACATTACAATAGAGCCCACAGGAACACATATGCCATCATTGTACAGCTCTGCCAGGGTATATCAGATCTTCATAGCCTGCTGTATGCTCCACAATCTGACACTGAGACACTTACAAGCCCTCCCAGAACCCCCCCCCCCCCCCCCCAAGGCCACTGGCAGGCCCAATAACTCCCCTCTCCAAGCATTCTTATTGACCCTCAGGAGCCAACTCATTACCAAACTCCCCCTAGAACAGCCCCCATCACCCCCCCCCCCCAAAGGGTGACCATAAGAAGACAGGGTTGTTTCTTCCCATGTCTCATTCCTAACCCTTTCTCTTGCACACCTTACATTCTGTCCCAACCTCCTGAGTCTGACCATGGTGGTATGTGACTGTGCCAGCTGATGCATCACTAAACTCTGAAGAGCTCATGGAAGGGGTGGAAGCAAAGGCGATCCCACCTGGAAGAGGGGGGATGGTGGCTGGGCAGATGGTGGTCGCTGGGATGGCAGAAATGGAAGTGGCAGACAGCATAGATATCCTGTTCTTTAGGACCTATGCAGATGTGGTCACAGATGGCACCATGGTACTGTTTAGAGGAGAAGGGGGGACTATAGCCCATGTGGTCATATATTGCTGAAGGTCCTTGTGCAACACTATGATGCAGTCATTAAGCTGTTCTGCTGCCTGCAGCTGTCTCTCCTGGAGTAGGATGTAGCATTTCTGGAGGGTGAGAGACTATCTCAGCAGCTATATCTTCTCAGCACACTGTGCCTGATGTTGGACATTGTGCTGCAGGAGCCATTTGGCATAGCAGAGAAATTGTTGAGACCAGCAAAAATGCTTGGGTTGTCATCTGAACCTGCAACTTCTGCAGCTGTTTGTCTATCATCAAAGAAAGAGAAATGAAAGCTGTATATCTGCCCCGTTGATGATCCTCTTCTACGACTCAGGCAGTGGCAATGTCTACACCCTTGCTGCACTGATGTTCCTGGCCTTTAGACCCCTATTCATCCACCTCGGCTAACCTGCCGCTGTCATCTTGGGTTGTAAAGGCCTGTGGTATGGGACCCTCTTCAAGGGGCTGGCTGCTGGGGTCTGCATTGCTGCCCTCAAGGGCATCTGCAGACTCCTCAACTCGAGGGCAATTTCTCCAAATGGGTTAGTTTTGCACTTATTATGACAGTAATGAACCTCACTCCTAAGCCAGAGTATGTGGAGTATGATGCCCTTTAGGGCATCTGCAGATTTCTAAAGTAAGTAGGGCATGAACTACTATCATGAACCTTGTTTCAGCTGTCTAGCTACTCTTTGTCATGTTAGTGGAGCATGCACTTTCCACACATATATAACCATCTGATGTGGAGTTATACAGTGTGTGACACTCTGAATGGTGGTCATGACTCCAATCTCATCAACCCTGATCAAGATGAGCACTAAATGAAAGGTTAGATATAATTGGCATCTCAGAGATCTGGTGGAAGGAGGACAACCACTGGGACTTTTTTTTAAGTGCCATGAAGTGAATGCTGACTCCTGGCAACCCAGTAGACCCTGGGTTTTTTTTTTGCAAGGTATATCCAGAAGTAGATTGCCAGGCCTTTTCTTCTGAGGCAATGGAGGGTAAAGTAACTTGCCCAAGGTCACAAGGGGTGCCAGTGGGAAATGAACCCAGATCTCCTGCTGCTCTAACCACTAGGCTACTCCTCCACTCATGAGACACTGTGGGGTATGCTTACTAAACCGTCTTAATGTTCCCGGTGCCAGTTGCAGTAATAATGTGAAGGATGCCATATAAGGAGTGGGCGTTCCGGTCTTAAGGTAGCAATCGCAGGTTATCGCACGATAAAGTGTGCTGTATTCATTATCGCGCGATAGAGGGAGCCGCGCACGTTAACCTTAACTTCGCGTGCTGACATGCAATCACAGTAATAGAGGTGTAGCACACTGGTTAATACAATGACTGATGAAACAGGGGTCATGAGTTTGATCCCCCAGTGGGCTTAATGAGTAAGGCTGTCTGAGGCATTACCCTTTACTTTAAATCAGTGCTGTCTGAGGCATTTTCTTTTTTAATTTAAATTAGTGCTGCCAGCAAACACCCTCACAGTGCTGTAACCTAAGGTGCCGCATAAGGCGCCCTATAAGGCACTCCAGAGGGCACATTATTAAGTGCACTGTCCGCCAAGGCACCTTATAATGTTTTATTTATTTATTTATTTACATTTCTTCTATACCACGCTATTCAACATCAGTGCGGTTTACATGGAACATAACAAATACACAATGCCTTTACAGAACTGTGCTTACAATGAACAGGTATGTGAACTTGGATAACTTGGGAAACTATTTACATTTTTACATTTTTAACAGTTTTACATTTTTCTTCATGGAAGGGATATTTCGCTAGTCATTTTCATTGGTGTTTTGTATGGACGGAATTGAATGTGTGGCCTAGTCTACCTGGTAGTACTTGCAGAATAGGTGGTGCTTTACCGCCTTTCTAAACTGGGTCAGGTCAGGGATTGCGCGTATGTTTGGTGGTAAGGTGTTCCAGCATCTAGGTGCACAGAATTTAAAGGCTCTGTTTGCTGTTGCCTGGATACATTGGGTTATTTCTTTAGGGACTATTAGTGTGTTGATCGCTACTGATCTTCTGGACCTGTTGGGGGGAGTGATTTGGGTAAGATCTGCTAGTGATGCGGAGGCGAGGCCATTGATAGCTTTGAAGGTAAGCAGTAGGGTTTTGAATGTGAATCTGGCATGTATGGGAAGCCAGTGGAGGTGTTTCATGATGGGCGTGATGTGATCTTTCTTAGAGGCTCCAAGTAGTATTCTCGCTGCAGCGTTCATCGTGAGCTGTAGAGGGTTCAACGTAGATTGAGGGAGACCATGAAGAATTGAACTGTGGTATGATTAGCGCTTGGTAAATTGTCCGGAAGTCATCTGGTTCTAGCAGGAAACAGTGGTGCCTGAGGGTACGGATCTTGTGGTATACTGCTCTAACTACATTGCTTATGTGCGCCTTTATGTCCAGGCGCTGGTCCAAGGTGACTCCCAGGTACCGGATCGTGGGTTTGGTCTGTAGTTCAGCCTCATTGACTTTTAGGTGAGGTGGTGTGGTGAAGTTTGGATTCCTCGTGATGAATAGGACCTCTGTTTTCTTGTGCTGAATTCTGAGGTTCTGAGATTGCAGCCAATTGGATACCGCATTGAACCAGTCTGTCAGAGGGGATAGGTCCGGGTTCTCTGTCGAGAAGGGCATGTAAAGTAGCACATCGTCTGCATATATCAAGCAGTTAACACTGTAGGACCGGATAAGGTTACAGATGGGCTGCATGTATATGTTTAACATCAGGGTGGAAAGGGAGGATCCTTGTGGGACGCCTTGCTTCTGGTGGAATGCTTCAGCTGTTGAGGTTCTTGATCGTACGTGCTGCCATCTGTCCGAGAGGTAAGACTTGCACCAGTCTATTGCTGTTTCACAGATACCCTTCTCCTTGAGGCACTCTAGGAGAAGCTCATGACTTACTGAATCAAAGGCAGCTGCTATGTCCAAGAAGATGAGGACAAACCCATGACGGATGTTATCGATTCCAGCAGCTATGTTATTGATGAGAGTGGTGAGGAGCGTTTCAATGCCGTGATATTCTCTAAATCCATGTTGGCAGTGGTCCAGCGGCGAACTGGTGTTAATGTGTTCTTGAATTAGTTTTTGGACTTCTTTCTCCATTATCTTGGCTAGAAGTGGTATGCTCGATATCAGTTTATATGAGTCCACCTTCTGGGTGTCAATCTTGCTATTTTTTTTTAGCAGAGGTCTAATGGATGTGTGCTTAAGAGATTGGGGGAACGTGCCTGTCGTGAAGGATCAGTCCATGAGCCTGGCTATAAATGGGCTAAGGTCAGACCATAGCTCCTTTATTCAGAAGGCAGGTCAAGGGTCAGACTGAGCAGTGGTGGTGCTGATTGTTGCAATGATGTTTTCAATGTGTTCCTTGGATGGCGTGGTGAAGGTGGACAAGGGTGTTATATTGGTTGGGACAAGGGCCACGGTGGGAATTGGAGATTTGTTGGTTTGGCATAGCTTTGATTGCAGGTAATCCACAAAGTCTTGAGGGTAGATCTCATTTCTTTGTTCGGGAGCAGGTTCCTTAGTTAGATTTTTAACAAGGCTGAACAGGTTGTGTGGTTTGTTCAGTAATCCTTTTAAAGTGTCAGTGTGGAATCGCCTTAAATGCTCGGTTACTGCTTCGCGGTGCCGTGCAAGGTGAGAGTTATATGCCCTTTGGTCTTCTGGGGAGTGTGATCAACACCAGCGTCTTTCCAACTTTCTCAGGAGGGTGAGTGAGGAACGCAGCTCTGAGGTGTACTAGGCTGCGGAGGGTCGCTTCCTTGGAGGCTTGTTGGACGGTGTACATAGTGCAAGAGTACTGAAGCTATTGTTCCATTCAGAAACTAAGACATCAGGGTCGAGTGTTGATGAGGTGAGGAGTGGGTGAGTTTTACTCAGGATCCAATCCCTCTCGAAGGTTAGAAACCTTCTTGGTGGTGTCTTGGTAGTGCTGCTTGGACTTCTGGCTTTGTTCTAAGTGTTTCTGGGCAGTTGTATTTGGAATATAATCATCTTGTGGTCAGACCAGGGAACTGTGAGGATGGACAACCCAGGGTCTTTGTCTGAGTTGAGAGGAGTTGGGGTGAATACCAAGTCCAATATGCCTCCTTTCGCATGAGTAGGTTCATTTACTAGTTGGCTATATCCTAAATCCTTGAGGGCCTCGAGGAAGGATGATGCCTGCGCTTTTTGTAGAGAAGGTAAGTTGAAGTCTCCCAGAATCCAGCTGGGTGTGCAAGGACTCTGAGTATTGGAAGCCAGATTGATTATTGAGGAGAAGACATCCGAATCGGTTGATGGGGCTCTGTAAAGGAGGTTAATGGAGCAGAACTTAGAAACATAGAAACATGATGACAGAAAAAGACCACAAGGCCCATCTAGTCTGTCCTTCCATAACAACAACTACAACAGTCCACCTTCTACCTTTAGAGATCCTCTGTGTTGGTCCCATGCTTTTTTGAATTCAGTTACTGTCCTCATCTCTACCACCTCCACTGGGAGACTATTCCACGGATCCACTACTCTTTCCGTAAAGAAATATTTCCGCATATCACTCCTGAATCCATCTCCCTTCACCCTCATCCCATGTCCCCTCGTAGCAGAACCTGCTTTCAATTGAAAGAGGCTCTCTCCCTGAACATTTATGCCACGGAGGTATTTAAACATCTCAATCATATCACCTCTATCCCGCCTTTCCTCTAAGGTGTACATATTAAGATCCTTAAGTCTGTCCTCATATGCTTTATAATGAAGCCCATTAATCATTTTAGTAGCAACCCTCTGCACCGACTCCATCCTGTTCACATCCTTTTGAAGGTGCGGGCTCCAGAATTGCACACCATACTCCAAATGAGGTCGCACCAAAGACTTATACAGAGGT
Organism: Ichthyophis bannanicus; assembly: GCA_033557465.1. Taxonomy (NCBI): domain Eukaryota; kingdom Metazoa; phylum Chordata; class Amphibia; order Gymnophiona; family Ichthyophiidae; genus Ichthyophis; species Ichthyophis bannanicus. The sequence goes on from CM066032.1 coordinate 343,812,489, forward strand.
ATTATCACCTCCTTTTTTCTGCTAGCCATTCCTCTCCGTATGCACCCAAGCATCCTTCTAGCTTTTGCCGTCGCCTTTTCTACCTGTTTACCTACTTTAAGATCATCAGACACAACCACGCCTAGGTCCCGCTCTTCTTTAGTGGACAAAAGTACTTCACCTCCTATACTGTATTGCTCCCTTGGATTGCTGCAGCCCAAATGCATGACCTTACATTTTTTAACATTAAATCCCAGCTGCCAAATTCTAGACCATTCTTCAAGCTTAGCTAGATCCCTCCTCATGTTATCTACACCTTCCTGGTTATCGTGATCGACTGGAGGTTTGTTGCGCTGTCTGCACTTACCAGCTGGAAAGGGAGGTCCGATTTGGGGAGGGCGAGTACTCCTTCTCCGCCTTTGTTGGTTCTGTGGCATGTGTGTAATGTGAAATTAGTAGGTAAGAGTTGGTTAAGTAGGACATTATCGTCGTTGGAGAGCCATGTCTCTGTAATTAAGAGTATGTCAAGGTCATGGCAAGATATCACGTCGGAGATCACTGGCCATTTCTTGCGTATTGATCGGGCGTTTATGAGAGCGCATCTCAAGTTTTGGGGATGAGATTTTTCTTCTTGGTTTCTTATTATGTTGTAGTGCGATGTGTAATAAGTGGGCGTGGGGTGTTCTGGGCGGTTCTTCCGATGTGTGGAAGGGAGCATTTGACCATCTTCTCCTATGGTTCTGAAGAGTTGGTATGTGATTATGTTTGGGGGATAAGGCTGTGGCATTACTGAACCATCCGGAGAGGAGGTATAGAGCGACTATGGTGATGTTTGAGGGGGACATTCTGGGTATCTACCCTGTTGCGTGTAGTTGGTGGGAAAATGGCCTCTACCTACTAAAATACAGTATGGCGTTGTTGACTGGGTGATAACTAAACAGTTGCTAAGTTGGCTGTTGGCTCTAGATGTAGAATAGCATGCAGTTCAGCAGATAGTATGATCTAACATTGCAGGTAGCACAGATAACCGTGACAACGGGTAAAAATGACATAGAGAGGTATATGATCGCACGGTTACAGTGGCAAACCCTGGTCTACTGGTCTAATGTTCCCTATAGGGCGCCTTATAAGGCATCTTAAGGTTACAGCACTGTGAGTGTGTTTTTTGCTGGCAGCACTAATTTAAATTAAAAAAGGAAATGCCTCAGACAGCCCTATCAAATAACACCACTGTGGGATCAAACCCATGGCCTCTGCCTCCACAGTCAGTGAAGTAACCAGTGGGCTACATCTCTATAGCTACTAACAAGCCCCTGGCTGGCTAGAGAAGGACTGCAGGTCACCACACAAACTGTCTGCTGTGGTTACCAGGATAGGGTTAACCCACCCGTACCAATGATGCACTGCACATGCAGATCAGCAGTCTACAGATGATCACAAGATGGGGTATGCACCCCCACAGCACCTCGGCCTGGTAGGGGGAACTGACCGTGTGTGTTTATTGGCACAGAGTAGCTATAGACCGTCACATTGTGGGGGTACCATACTCATCCTGAGGGCGAGGTGGGGCGCCCAGCACCAGGTCCGCAGCACCTGGCTTAGCTGAGATAGGCTATGCTGCAGGTCGCCATCAGTGCCAGTATGTGATAGATAGTCCTTGTAGACACACCTAGGATAGACCTGTGTCCATCCGTATTTCCCCAGTCATGTCTAAGAACATAAGATATGCCATACTGGGTCAGACCAAGGTCCATCAAGCCCAGTATCCTGTTTCCAACAGTGGCCAATCTAGGTCATACGTACCTAGTAGTTTCCCCAAAAGACACAGGTTCCGCAATGCTTGTACTGGGTCAAGCATTGATATCCTGGGTCCCTTCTTAATAATGGTTTATAGACCTTTCCTCCAGGAACTTGTCCAAACCTTTTTTAAACCCAGCTACACTAACAGCCTTTACTACATCCTCCGGTAACAAATTCCAGAGTTTGATTACACGTTGAGTGAAGAAATATTTTCTTTTATTAGTTTTAAATAGTTTACCCTGTAGCTTCATTGCATGTCCCCTAGTCTTTCTATATTCTGATAACATAAACAATCGAACTTCGTTTACCCGTTCCACTCCGTTCATTAATTTATAGACTTCTATCATATCTCCCCTCAGCCGTCTCTTTTCCAGGTTAAAGAGCCCTAACCTTTTTAGCCTTTCTTCATAGGAGTATCCTTCCATCCCCTTTACCATTTTGGTGGCTCTTCTCTGAACCTTTTCTAATAACGCTATATCCTTTTTAAGATACGGTGACCAGAATTGCACACAATATTCAAGGTGCGGTCTCACCATGGAACGATATAGAGGCATTATAATATCTATAATGTCTAGCCCTTGTGGACTATGATGCACCCAGAATAGTGCATATCCTGTGTATGTGTGCCATGGTCACATGATTTAAGTGAAGGGGGGGTGTTTGGACCCATAGGCGTAGCACCACCCAACCCACCCTCTGGGGCTCAGGGTGGGGGACAGGATCTCCCACCAACAGATCCACATTCTACATCCCTGCAATGGTGGCAGTAGAGGGGACCATCAACCCCAGTCCTGCTGAGGAACAAGCACCCTACAGAGCAGTCAATGCAGATCTGTACGCATCCATAAGGCAATGGCAGACAGACAGTAGGCCTGGAAATGCTCAGCTACCCCCACCATTATCTGACATTCTCCAGCAGCGAGCACAGTGAGTCTCCAGCCGCTGTACCCTGCAAGGTGTTCCAGCCATGCAGATACTAACAGGTAGACAAAAGTGAGTCGGTTGATATAGTGTATCTGGACTTATAGATAGCCTTTGACAAGGTCCCTCATCAGAGACTTTTGTCAAAACTAAAAAGTCATGGGATAGGAGGCAGTGTACTATTGTGAATTGGGAACTGGTTAAAAGATAGAAAGCAGAGGGTAGGGCTAAATGGCCAATTTTCCCAATGGAAAAAGGTGAATAGTGGAGTACCCCAGGGATCTATACTGGGTCTGCTACTTTTTGACATATTCATAAATGACCTGGAAAAGGGAATAACTAGTGAGGTTATCATATTTGCAGATGACACAAAACTGTTTAAAGTTGTTAAAACCCAAGAGGATTGTGGAAAACTGCAGGAGGATCTGGATAAATTGGAAGACTGGGCATCCAAATGGCAGATGAAATTTAATGTGGACAAATGCAAAGTTATGCACCTAGGAAAGAACAACCCACACTATGGTAACACAATGCAAGGTTCCACATTGGGAAACACCACCCAGGAAAACGATTTAGGAGTCATCGTGGATAACATGTTAAAACCCTCCGCCCAGTGTGCAGCGGTGGCCAAGAAAGCAAATAGAATGCTAGGTATCATAAGGAAAGGAATGGAAAATAAAACAAAGGATATTATAATGCCTTTGTATCGTTCCATGGTGAGGCCGCACCTTGAATATTGTGTGCAGTTCTGGTCGCCGTATCTTAAAAAGGATATAGCGTTATTAGAAAAGGTACAGAGAAGAGCCACCAAAATGGTAAAGAGGATGGAAGGCTACTCCTATGAAGAGAGGCTACAAACGTTAGGGCTCTTCAACCTGGAAAAGAGACGGCTGAGGGGAGATATGATAGAGGTCTATAAATTAATGAATGGAGTGGAACGGGTAAACGTAGATCGATTGTTTACGCTATCCGAATATAGAAAGACTAGGGGACATGTAATGAAGCTACAGGGTAAACTATTTAAGACAAATAAGAGAAAATATTTTTTCACTCAACGTGTAATCAAACTCTGGTATTTGTTACAGGAGGATGTAGTAAGGGCTGTTAGTGTAGCTGGGTTTAAAAAAGGTTTGGACAAGTTCCTGGAGGAAAGGTCCATAAACCATTATTAAAAAGGGACCCAGGATATCAATGCTTGACCCAATACAAGCATTGTGGAACCTGTGTCTCTTGGGGATACTGCTAGGTACGAATGACCTAGATTGGCCACTGTTGGAAACAGGATACTGGGCTTGATGGACCTAGGTTTGACCCAATATGGCATATCATATATTCTTAACTGCAGACAGTCTGCTAGCTAGTCTATAGTGCATGTTCCTGGAGGAGATGTGTGCACCCAAAACTGGAATGTAAGCACACACACCAAGCAGATAAGTCAGTGATTGGGTCCCAGAAAAGAGAACCCATAAATATTACTTGAGAAAAATACTATATAGCACTATGGGGGAACCTAGCCATGCCGTGGTCACTGCTCAGTCAGGGTGAGAGTGACCTCCCAGCAGGACATGCTGTGGCCACCCTGTTCATGCAGGTGGTGGCCGGGCACTACAATGTCCCAGCCATTGCCCTATGCCCTGTGCAGATGCATCCTGGCCAGGCCACCCTGTCCGGGCCATACCCACAATACCTTGCTCCTCATTATGCACATTGGCAGGCTAACACTGGAAACAGTGCAGGCAGTGTGGGCTCAGTAAGGTGTAAGCAGCAACAACACGCTGGATAGACAGACACACACTCCCACACCTATGCCAGCATTGTGCAAATATAGAGGCTTTTGGCAGCCCTGGCCACCACACCAGTCCTGGGCACAGTGCAGGCATGGCTATGGTATGCATTACTGTTGGGGTCACTTCCTGGGGTGGTAAACACTGTCAGAAACCAAAACTGAAACACACTCCACAGCTATCAGAAAGGTTGCTATGATGCAGCTCTATCAGCAAATTCTGCTTAACTTAGCAATTGTTTTCTGCCATTAATCATAGCAACTTTTTGATATATGTATAACATATTCCCAAGTTTAGGGCGGCATTGCTAAGGTATGCAAGTGCTAGTATTGGGAGATGCTGCTGCGCGCAGGGCCCAACAGCCTGACTCTCCATGAGGCTTTGGAAAGTGGAGCCTGTGGGTGTGGATGTTTATGCCCCTGTTGGCCGCTGCTCTAGGGCAGAGGTTCCCAACTCCGGTCCTGGTGGGCCAAACACTGTTCAGGTTTTCATGCTGTCCCTAATGAATATGCATGAGATACATTTGCATACAATGGGGGAGGTGCATACTAATGCAGCACAGGCATATTTATTAGGGACAGCATGAAACCTGAATGGTGTTTGGCCCTCCAGGACTGCAGTTGGGAAACTCTGCTCTAGATATTGCACATGTTTATGGTGTCTGTGCTCTGCAGGATAAAATATATGCGTTTCAGGCATGTTTATTTCATCTGCAATAAAGGTTCCGTCTTTATTACCACGGTTTAGTACTGGGTAAAATATGGGGACAGGGTTGGCAGGAGCCACAGCTGGGACTTGAACTTGTGACCTTCTGCTCCTGAACACACTGTTTGTGTGTACTGCACCACACTGTTGCCACAGGGACAGTTCATTCCCTGGGGATACTATGACTGTTTGTCAGACAGACCCTGTCTGTTGCATTGCACGGCACCCACCTAAATGGGGCTAGGCCATGGTCTGCTGTGGGCAGATGCTACTGCCCCCTCCGCCACCAGCACCCCTCCACCACCATGCTGCCATGCCATTATGCCAGTGATGCTGGTGGTGCGCAGTCCCAGGCCATCCAGTATGCCAGTAGGCAGCTGCCTATGGTGTGGGTTCTCGGGTAGGGTGCCTACATGGACATGCGTGCTCCCCCCCCCCCCCCCGCATGCCTGCCAATGTTATGTGCCCTTGGGGGTACCTGCTGGGTAATCTCCCCTGTGACACTGTGGGACACACACTCGTGCCCATGTTGAACCCTCATCAGTTGCTGTCTTGCTGCTTTACAGTTTCGGCATTCCTATGTGCCACCTAGGCATCTGCCTAGCCTGCACTGTGCCCCAGCTGGACAACAGCATGTGCCGCCTGCAGCCCCCTATATCCCATTTACAGCATCAGTACAGTTGCCCTTTCCTAATTTATTTATTTATTTATTTATTTATTTAATTGGATTTTTATACCGCCTTATCATACAATCAAAGCGGTTTAACAAAAGAGAAAATTAGTAATAGTGAAAAAATCTGTGATAATATATACATAGTTTGTAAATATATGATTAAATGTCTTGGGAAAAGGTGCACTATATATATTGTGAGCTATACTATAAAGTGAGCTATTGTACAATGTATATATAAATAATTGCTTTCTTAAAAATTAATTAGTTGATTGCATGACCGTAGTGCTCCGTAAACAAAACTTTTTTCAGTTGTTTTCTAAAGTCTTTGATGTCCTGAGCTGCTCTCAGATCATTAGGTAGGGAGTTCCAGATGGAAGTCGCAGCAAACGAGAAAGCTCTCTCAGAGGTCTCCTTGCGTGTTTTTCTGATGTCATTTGAGGAGCTGATTCTATTTTCAGATACACTTCTCCTAGGTCTGTTGCTAATAACAAACCTGCCCAATCTAAATGACAGAAACCCTGATCAGCGCTATTTCAATGTGGGATCTTCACTTTGTAGGGGGACAGAGCATAGACCCTTCCAAACATGATATCTTAATTTATACGCTTTGTCAGTAGTGTTTCTTTATGTTTATCATTAATATCACTATTGGCCAGCTTGGTTATTGGGATTTTAGATGTGATTCTGGTCCTTTTTTATGTTTATTTGCCTTTTTGGTCCCTGCACATGTATCATAACTATCACTTTTCTGGGTTTCCCTGCCTTTGCTGCACATTGCTCACTGAAATGGTTTCTCTCTCCTGCAAATGTGCCTCTAGCGCGAGGTTTTCACTGGCGCTAATTTTCAGACCCTGATTTCACGGCGTTAGTGTGCATGGAGCCTCTCCCCGCCCACTCTTCGCCCATTGACCCCTTCTCTCCGCCCTCTGGGAAGCCTTACTCCACCCTTCAGGCCCAGATTTCACAGCGTTAGTGTGCCTTAACGCCGCCGCTGCGACATTAAGACGGTTTAGTAAACATACCCCTGTGATAATAGGCTACAAACTATATCACAATGATAGGATAGATCACATAGATGGAGGGTGAAACTATATATTAAAGCGGGCATTTGGTCAAACAGGATAAAGGTTTTGTAGGAAATTAAATACACTGTAGAATCTTTATGGATAGAAATTCCATGTAAAAATGGAAAAGGAATGGCAATGGGGGGTATAGTAACACCCACCTGGCCAGAATGAAAAGACACATAAAACATGCAAACACACGGAAGCTTGCAAACTTTATAATATAGTTATAATGGGAAATTTCATTTACCCTAGTATTGACTGGGTCAATGAAACATCAGGCCATGCTAGGGAGATAAAATTTCTAGATGAAATAAATGACTGCTTCATGGAACAGCTGGTTCAGGAAGTGACTCGAAGGGGATGCTATTTTACATCTAATTCTTGAAAGCAGAATCCATTATGAGAGGTAACAGCATTGGGGCTGCTTGGCAATAACAACCATAACATGATCACATTTGATTTAATGAATGGAGAATAACAAAGAAATCTACCGCATTAGCATTTAACTTTCAAAAAAGAGCCTATGATAAAATGAGGAACATGGTTAAGAAAAAAACTAAAAGGAGCAACTGCAAAGGTTAAGGTCAGGCAATGGTATTATTTAAATGTACAGTCTTGAAAGCCCAGACCAGATGTATTTCACGCTTTAAGAAATGGAAAAAAAAAGCTAAATGATGAAAAC